>OY728148.1:697175364-707175364 GCA_963277665.1 Viscum album | reverse complement strand
TGACATTTTGGTATATTCTAAAATTCATGAGTAACGTGAATGAAAACTAATGATTGTTTTGAAAACCTTAAAAGAAATGAAACTAAATGGGAAATTTAGTATGTGTGAATTTTGGTTGATAATTTTTTTTCTATGGACCTATTTCTTCTAAATATTTCATAACTGTTGACCATCCTAAAACAAAAGTAGCTAATGAATTTATAATACCCACAAATATCATAGATATTCATAGTTTTCTTAGATTAATGGGTTACAATAAGAGTTTTCTTGAGAACATTGATCTGTTTTTTAGCCCACGGACTATGTTAATCTGAAAAGGAGTTATGTTCATCTAGAAAAAAAGAATACGATGATAGTTTTTATTATTGAAAAAATGGGACTATGAAAATTGGGATTTTATGATATAGGGTGGATGTGGACTCCGAAATGCCATTAATTTTTTTCTGTTACGATCAGGTGTTAATGCTAGTTTAACATGTGTGGATGCGGGCCAAGGAATATTGTGCCTATGCAGGTGAGGTCTTACCCACAAGCCGGATTTAAAAAAATATTATTATTAAAATAAATTCTTCTTTAACATTTTTTTTTAAATAATGATTAAACCATGACATGTGATTTTACACCGTCATGCTTATAATAATTTCCCTTCTATTCACATGTGAATTTTAAAGAGGTCTATATTTATTGTTTGTATATAATATTGTAATATTTAGATAGTAATTATTGACTATATCCACATTATGTGTCTTTCCACCTCTCATAAAATGGAACCCATCTCCCTTGCACATGATTTCAATTCTAAATGAGTTATTATAATTATAATATTTTTTGGAATTTATTATTTTTTTCATTACTTTTATTACTAAAATCCAAAAGGAACTCATGGGAACCCTAATCTCATCCATTAGAACTGACTATTACATAAATATTCATCATTCATTCATAGTTCCATTCATTCACATCAACACAAAACTGACATCATCATTTAGCACCTTTCACCTATATCTCACATATTTTACATCACAACAGTTCTCCTCCACATAGAAATTGTCTCACTCCACTATTAACCAATCATGAAATGCTCAATCACTTCTATTAAAATTAGAACTATGGTTGATCCATACCACTCCACCCAACCATCATTAAGAATGATAAAAAATTAAAATATTGGAATGATTATAAATATTATTTTTTTTAAATGCAGGAAAGCCCATGGGATACCCATGGGATTATGTGGGGTGGGGCGAGATTGATATTTTTTGTTCTTATTATATGCATGCTTCTTCAGAATAACCAAATTGTCTCAAAACCATGTGGGCTTAGCTAGCCTCACCCAAACCCTTCCATTTTGTATTAACAATTTTATTCACAAACTAAAACTAATATTGGGAAATTCTCCAATTTTATCTCTACCTTATGAAAATGGAGAATTTTTCATCTATAGTAATGCTTCATTTAATGGACTACATCGTGCCATAATGCTAAAGGATCAGGTAATTTCGCATGCCTGATTTTAGTAGAAATAACATGAGTAAAATTACCCAACACAAGATTTTGAGTTAGCGGATGTGGTTTATTCATTAAAAATATAGAGGTATCATTTTTATAGATTAAATTCAGAAATATACACTGATAAAAAATTTTGAGGTATATATTCACAGGAAAATAATTAAACATGAGAAAAATATTATTTCTATAACTAAACATGTATTTTTATGCAACAATTCATTACCATCCTAGAAAAGAAAAAATGTGGCCAATGGAATGATTTGAAAAAATAATTATCCATGAACCATGTTATTTTTGGAATGTGACCCATTGGTTAATGATTTAATTAATTTTTTAAAATAGGTTTTGGATGTAGAGACATCCTCTGTTATGTTTCTGGTTTTAGGGTGGTCATCATTTTCAGAAAGAATTTGAAATCTCATAAGGAGGATCAATCCTTGTTGGATAACATACAATCCATAAAGAAGGGTAAGTTTCCTAATTTTAATATTGAGAAAGAAAGTGTTTTACGATATTGGAAAAATTATTTATACATTTTTATTCCCATGAGAGGAAAGAGTTATTGATTAAATCACATAGTTATCAATTTTTATTTCACCCCAAAATCACTATGATGTAAAATGACCTTCAGAAGTATTACTAGTTGGATGGAATGAATAGATATAATTCTGACTTCAGCAAGTTTTTTTTGACTTATCAACATGTTAAATAAAACCAATGGTTACCAAAGTGAATGCTTCAAATTTTTCTACTGACATATTGGAAATGAGAAAATATATCAATTGATTCGGTGGTATAATTTCCCAATATTTCACAATGAAACAATGTGATTCAGGTTGTGTTTGATCGATTAACTAAATATAAAAATATACTTCCAATTGAAGATACAATTACTTTAGATTATATTTCTAAACCATATCTAATATAGATAGTCATATACATGGAGTTCTTATCTTCTTTGTATTAAACTATGATCTGATGTTTACATCTAATTTTTTGAAAGGACATTAGATTTCCTTAGTACTAAATTAAATTTTAGTATAGATTTTCTTCCTTAATTCGATGGATAGAATGATTAGAAGATCCATGTGAAAACCCATAATTATAAAATAAGAACATTATTTTTGAAAGATTTTATAACACGTGACACCAAGATTAGAAGACGATATAACATCCAAATACTTTATGATATATATATTTTTATATAAATTTAATCTACTAAATAACTGTCATTACACACAATGTTATGTTTAGCTTGTGATATATGCAATGATGAGTTTAAATGAAATGTGAAATATTATTAAAATAACATTATAATAGTATCACTAAGTCATTGGAATGGGGGTGTGAATAGTACTAACTAAATTTTAATCATTATCGATATATATTGATTATAAATAAAATAAGAATCATGTATATGAAAAAATATATTTTCTAAAGAACTGTATCTTTTCCTAAAAGACATATTTGTCACACATTACAAACAAAAATTAAAATAAAATTTTTCAAATATTAGAAAAATTATTGGATAAAATTAACTTCATTTTTGAAAAATAATAATATCTAAATTAGTTGGTGGTGATTTTTTGTTAATTTTATGTAATGTTTCATATTTCAGTAAATAGTGAAAATACAAAATTTCAATTTAAAATTACCTTTTAATTTAAATTATTAATAATAATAAATAATAATTTTTTTTTATTTTAATGTAAAAATTGGTCTATTATATATCTATAAATCCAATTCAGGTCATTGGGATCATTTTTTTATTGAATTATGAAATAAAATCATTTTAAACTTCTGTACATTTTCTCTTTGAAAATACCTTTTCTCATTTCATATGCAAGACTAATTTTAAATTAATTTTTTCATTTATTTGATTTTTATTTAAAAAAATGGTTTCCATATTTTGAATCAGAATATTTTTTTTTAAATAATTATTTTAACATAATTTTCGACGAAATTGAATAGTGAAAATAGTAAAAATTAATTACTGAGGTAAAGATAAAAATAGATTTACCGGGTTTTAAAATAAAAGGATTAGGGTTTAAATGGCCGAACAACACGAGAACATCATATTCTCTAGAGATATTTCCATAATATTATTCCATGTTTTAATTTATTTCTACTTTGTATCATATTTCATGTCAATGAATCAAACAATTTGGATTCATTTAAAAAAATTCCATTAAATTTCCAAGACGGTTCCCTTTACCCACTTATAAATAGAAACTATATACCATCACTTATTCACACCTATAAAGCCCTTGGGATAACAAAAATATTGAAAATTTACTCCCAAAAATTCTTAGCAAAATTTTATATCTTTTGGTCTAACCAAAAGACCATCCAAATTGTTTTTAAGAGGAGATCCAATGGAGGATTCTCTTTGTGAAGGTAATTATATTAAAAAATCGTTCATTTTCATTATTCTTATTAAAAATTGAATTACCTCTTAAAAATTAAATTATAGTAGGAAAATTATCTCTCATATTCTGAGAAGTTATTATATTTAGGTTATAATAATTTTCCATCAAATGGGTTACAAAATCATCATTCATTTGTACACAGAACTACCACCTCGCGAACCGATGTCATTCATTTTTTCCTTTACCAACTATCCTAATTGGATATAATGATGGATTTGACACATGAATAAGATATTTATAATATCATTATACTTATTTAATTTTAATATCACATATAAATATTCACATTACATTTCTTTTAATATAAGATAATTCTACTTGTGTGCATGGAAGACTACCGTATCATGAAGCGAAGTTATTCAATTATCAACTATTATTTACATGGAAATGTAATAAGGGAAATATTAATGAATATTTGGGATATATATGAGACTATATTTATTCTATAAATTTAATATATTACCCACTTCTTTACTCTTCCACCCATTAAGGGAATGTTATCATCGCTCGTGCGCATTTACGACCTACCGTCTCCACGAAGTGATGTTATTCATTTTCCATGCTCAAATATCATAAATATTTATAATAAGGAATATAATTAGTAAATATGATATTTATAGCCTTAATATAATTCTTTATATTATGGATATATATTATATTCTTATTAACCATAAATTTCATGATAAAAGGCGCATGAGAAAATAAGGCAATTAACATTAGAAATAATGAAAATAATTAGATATTATTAACAATTGATTGGTAAAATATAATAAATGTATCATATATGATTTTATCAGTATTAATATTTTATAAATATAATTTAATAACCTTATTAAAAACATTATATAGGATTATAAATCATGTTCAACAAAAAAGAACCATGAAGTAGGGGATTTTGTCTCAATTATTTTTGATTAAGGAATTCTATTATGGTATGAACCTAATTTATTTTATATAGTGTATAAACTACCCCGTTGACATGTTATATTATGGGTAATTAATAATTCATTTTATTTTAAGTTTCAATTTTAATTACTTTATCCAATGTGATTAAAATTTTAAAATACCATGTGGTAATAAATTTCATAATAAATTTTCTTTTCATTGGGTTATTTACTCTGCTGTCTTTTTTATTTTATGATTACATGTGTAATGAATTTTTAACATACATTAATGTGATTAAATATGTTTTATGTGGATTTATAGTTTATAAAAATAATCAATTAATTTATTAATTGTCCATTGAATATTATGATCATTATAAGGGCGTGTTTCAAAATATCATCCTAATCGAGGTGGTTTTTCCTGAATTTTAGTTGACTGAAATTATTTCATCAGTATCTAAATAAAACCATTATTTTTTATTATCATATGATTATTCAAAATAATTTCATGTAATATTACAATTTTCTTACACTTTTGGAACATAAAATGTTTTATAAAATATTTTTACAAAAATTTGACAACATTTATCCCTTCAGTCGAAAATCAATTTTCTAACAAAACCATGTTTCTAAAAATTATTTCCAAATATTTTTTTACCATTTAAAGAAGTTTTATTCAATAAAATCTTACCCTTTTAAAAATTTTACAATTTTGTTTCAACATAATCTTATATTGTCTTCAAAATAATGCCCATTTGGATTTTATTAAAAATGTGATAGGAATCTTCATATAATTTTCTAAAAAAGTCAATTGTTTAAAAATTTTACAGTAAAAAAGGAATATTATTTTTTCACTTTTACAACATTTATGGAATTTCCAATCATCATGACCAAAATTTAACTAATTCATCCATTTCATGTTTAAAAGGTAATTTTTAAAGGAAATGTTTTCCTAATATTTTGAAAATTAGTAGTTTTTAAGAGTGATTTTCAAAATGATTTATGTTTTGAAATTTTATTTCCAAAATATAAGATATTTTTCTCAGGAATTTTTGTAAATATATTTTTATCTATTTTTATTTGTCGACAATAACAACCTTTAATAATTAATTCAATTTCTATATAGTTAATTGATACCATATCTATTCTTAATCTTGATGGATTGTGACTATTCTAAACTTGGATAGTATTGGAATTCACATACTTGATTAATTTTTGTAGTCATTAAAATTCCATGGAAATATTCAATTTATTATGATCATTAAAAAATAAATTCTTCCTAATTATTTACATCAATAATCATGGATATGTCTAGTGCATAAACCATATATCATTTTTCCAGACGGTGTTCTACATTAAAAGTTATTTGTATATCATAGAAAATATTGATAAATTTGTATCCATTAATCAATATGGATATTTGATGTTTAAGAATATTGATTCATGTATTAAATAGAATATTTTATATATGAGGAATGCTTTATCCCTACAGTGATGAGTGGGCCCCGATATTATATAACCCATTGAGCCATCATTAGGTCCCATTAATAAATTCATTAATATGGAATTAAATAGTTTTACCCTAGAGTTAACACCATATTGTGAATTTTATTGATGGTATAGGTAACATTTTCCTGAGACCTAACATCCAATAATTAAGAATCACCTTTATTAAGAATTATGTTATTATTATCCATGATATTTTCACTATGATATTATCTTTAGTTACATTTTATTCTCAGTTTATTTATTAAATGGAATGTGTTTCCAGTTATTTACATTTCTCTATTTATTATTCCAAATCCATTTATTTAAATTGATTTTGTGTTTATTCATTTAACTTTCCATTTTTATAATTATTATTGATTAATTATAGATTCTGATGTTCCTAATCCATACTAATAATTTGAGATAAATATTATTTTTCCCATTTTCCAAAATCCATGATGTGTACCTTGTTTGATATAAAATGATATTCTAGATGGATTAATGTCATTATTGAAAGAAAAAAATTTATGTTGTAATTTTTGTTTTAAAAAATAATAGAAGAAACAAGTATGAATCTTGTTTAAAAAGACTTCTAAACTATTTGGTTGTTCGGGATGTAATTCCTTGTATCTTATGCCAATTAACATAGTGGGAACCTACTATAATCTAGTGGTGTTAGTGTTGAAAAATTTTATATCAGATGAAGTTTAGTAAAAACCTTAGGAAGTAGATCTAGAAAAACATAGATTATAGAACATAACCCTATTATAAACTACAAGGGTAAGAATATAAGAACATCCTAGTGTTTTGGTAATGATGATATTATGTGATTTTTTCCATGAAATACATCTCTATATGGATATTAAAAGTGTATGTTTTTCTGACACATATTTAACTAGGGGTAATTAATCTAAAAAAGGTGCATTGATATTGACCCAATATTCCCCTGATACACAAGAACGATCCTTACCATGCACCTAGTTTGACACTCCTCAGAGCTATGCATTGGATAATTCAAATTTCATTTATAAGAAATTGTGAATGATTTTATTAAATGATGATAATGAATGAACTATGTTAAACCATTGACAAAGAAAGGAACCAATTGTAAAATAAAATAGAGGATGTTTTATGTATTGGGATTCAAGAATAAAATTGTAGAAATATTCTTACAAATATTATTTCGTTATATGAATCATGATATATATAAGGATTTATTTAAATTTTAGAATAATATGTGTCTTCATTATATAAATAGTAATGAATACCATCATTGGATTATGAGTTCAAGGTGGATCATAATTTCAAAGTATTAATCATCTTTTTGGGTTCTATGTGATGTGTTTATTCCATGATTAATGATATTTTGAGTGAAATTTATGGAAAGTATATCTTTTAGTGAAAATATGTTTTTGGAATAATATATTTAAATTTTATAGAGAGAAGTTTAAATGTATTTATAACGTTTAGGGTTGATCTGATCATTAATTAAATTTTAGTAATAATCAAATATTGTCATTAGACTTTGAAAAACAAATTAGCTGTATTAAAAACCTTAGTAATTATTTTTAATGATTAATTGTATTTCAAAGATTACTGTCATATTTTTTTGTGAACATTATTGCTATTATATTAATATAACTTCAAAAAATTAAAAAACTATATATTGGGTGAAACCCCATCACATCAAGAAAGTTTGTAGGGATTAAACCCATGATTTATGGATGGTAAGGGTCTAGTGTATCTCTTTCGACCTGATTCAGGTCATACTAGGGAAGAAGAAATATCTTAACTTATAACAAATGATTGATTTCTATTAAATAGTTTCATGTCATTTGTACCATTTAATTTCGACCTAATTGATGTCATGTCTCTTTTTGATGGGAATGATGTTTGTACTGTGACTAGGTAGTGTGTCCTTTTTATTTTGTGAAGGAGGTTCCACAGTTGCATGGTCTATGTGGGAGATTTCAAGCAGTTGAGTATGTGTCTAATCGGTCTACATCGGTTACTATATCCTCAGATGGTCTCTAATGGGTTTATTCAAAGAGCCAGAAACACCCAACGTACCTGGAATCCATGATTCAAAGTTTTACTTTCCAAAGGATGGTGTTCATTAGACGATGATTTTTTCAACAAAACTTAAGGACTCCAATGGTAAAGAGGATGAGAGGTTGGTCTCTTCACACTGTTTGGGGGGAACTATTTCCTACTTTTAGACTCTCTTATAAATTTAATCAATGTTCAAATGTTCATTAATCCTTGGTTCTTTCCTAAGAATATGTATGTGGGTTACCCCTAAGTTCCAAGATTCACCATACATATTCATTGGTCGGGAATTACAGAGACATCACAAGTTTAATCTGTATGATGAGGGGCTCTGGTGCTTATCATCATCTCGGGAGGAAAAAAGATGATTTTTTATCAGGATTGAACCCATGAGATGGGATTCCTATGTGTCATGATAAGAGGAATCAAAACTCACATAGTTCTGTTTCACATAACTAGACACATCACCTTTTAATGGTCATGTGATGGGGACCCATCCATGTAGTTTAGAGTCATGAAACAAAGACATCTAAGAGGTGGATTCCAATCCTGATTTCATGTGGGACTTACATAGAAGTATCCTAGGATACCTATGAGAGTCATGGTCCCATGGGTGGATATTTCCCTACTTGGTATATGGACCGATGAACACTAGGGTGGTTCAGGCATTGGGTTTGGACCATAGGGAGGCATCCTATTTATCTTAATTAGTTCATAATAAAATCCCTCATAGTTCTGTTTAAGTTGGATATTATATTATAAAGGAGGTCCTATTTGTATGGGGGCTAAGATTAGGTATTAATCCTTAAAAAGGATCACCTTCAAGATCGGGCCTCTAGAAAGGAATCCCACATATCCTTGTTATACAAGAAATCAGATTTCTCAAAGTTTATTTGGGGTGGGGATTATTAATGGAATCTACCCATTTTAGGGGTTATAGTTGGGACTTAAACCGTATATTAGGCCTTTCTAGAAGATTCACGTCAAGGATAATTCCTAAATATTATTACCTAGTGAGTCGAGGGGGATGAATTATTTATGGGAGTCACTTTTAAAGAGAATGCATTCTGAGCTCATGCCTTTATACATGCATACTATGAATCCTTGTTATAGAAGGAATCAATGTTCTCATAGTTCATTTAAGTGGTGTGGATATTGATATCATCGTCAACCTCTAAGCCTATGTGGGTCATGCTCTGTGTGATAGACAAGAGGAAGTAGTAGACTTGGAAAACCACACACCTTCCTCTCTGATATTGAAAAATGAGGACGTCGGCAGAAGAGGTCGGCGTGAGGTATCGAAGAGAGAGTGGGGGGGATTTGAATGTTCCAAATATCACATGTGTTGTTATCTAGGATATTCATAGTTTTAAGTATACTTTTAAATGTCATGAGCTATGTTTGAGTGGGGAAGGAGTGCTTCCTCTAATATAAATTTCATTGGGTCACCTTATAGGGTGCTCTAAAGCTGGTTCCGAGAAAGGGGGGAAGCATCAGTCCCAATTAGATGGAAAGGTAGTCATGAACCCTTTCACTTATCACTATCCCTCATTGAATGGAAAATCCAGGAACTACCATTGATCCCTAGAACTGGGAGGGGAATGAAATAATTCCAAGGTTTGGACCCATGGTTATCACGGAAATGTAGAATTAGAAGCACTCTAGGGGTCCGGACCGTTGTAGGGATTACTCACTTGTTTATGCTTCCCATGGGTGTGTAGACTCAGAAGGGTACACTGACGTGCCTGATGGTTTGTTCATATGAGTCAGGTGGATTTGGAGGAGGATTTGTCTTGATATAAATGGACTGTTTCATGGAGGGGAATTGTATGATGGGACAAAAACAGAAGGGCGTGATCATCATCAAAAGGTAGAAATGCTGAAGATACCATGTTCCATGTACCTCATGTTCTTGTGGGACAGGGTACCCTCTGCATGAAAAATTTCAACGTGGGAGGAGGGTTCATCCGCGTACCAATGTGGTACGCATATTTTGATTTTGTCCATGTACCAAGGTGGTATGTAGACCAGAATGTGGTCATTGTACCAAAGTGGTATGTGGCCTCTAGTTCCGTCCACATACCATGGTGGTATCCAACACTAACATCCATCTGTGTGGTGGAACTCTACATAGGGAAGGGTTTCTTTGGCATAGAGATGTTCTATGTGGTAATACAAATTAAATATTGTACCTTATTCCTTCAATTTTTGGGATGTTCATTCGTGAGTAGAGTGTAGTTAGAAGTTCACCATTTTAGTTTGTAGTTTTCCCATTTTATTATGCTTCCTTATTTTTATGGTTCAAGGTGAGTTTATACCTACTGAAAAATGTTCCTGGTTTCATAATTAATTGATCATTTTCTTTTAAATTCTTTCCTCTTTAAACTCCAAACTCTATATAAATATGATCATCTACTCCTTCTCTCAGATCCCCTCAGGGTCCTATTATAGAGTGCTGAAAAGGCAGTATTTATGAGTCGTAGAACACCTTTTTCAGAATCCCATGGGGAAATTTATCGGCATATGGATGAATTGATCAACATTTATGTGTGGGGTTGTGGTTCATGGAGGTGAAAATCACCACCTCAATCATGTGAATGACACAGTTCTCGGGATGCCTCCGGCTTCTCCTTGTCCACAAAATGAGTTTGCAGTGATGGTGTGTGGGGTCGTACCTCTCCTTCGTGTTTTCTCCAATGACGCTGTTTGTAGGGCCATGGTTCATGGGTGGAATTTCTCCACCTACATTCCTCAAAGTACATGGTTTATGGTGGCAGTGATGCTCCTCATTCATTCCACTAATATCTTGGTTGGCGGGCCAACGTCTCCCGAACAAGCATTTCATGGGCTTTCCATGTATCATTCAGTTCACAGGAAATACCATCCACATAACATTCTAAGAAATCAGAACACATACAACATTGGTACATTGCTAAATAATATTTCTCCACTCTTCTTCTCAAATTTTCAATCAAACTTGCATCTTATTCCTTCATCCTATTTTAGGACCCGAAAAAATTTGTTGTTGCTGACGCACGTGTCTGACCAATTTGTCAATATTCCATTTGGATAGAATAGAGATCTTTGAAATTCCAAATATATATATATATGACATATAAAGACAAACAAAATTCCGTAGAAGTAGCATCTCAAGATCAGAGGAATAATTTATGATCTTTCTTGCCCTTCTTCATTTTGGATGAAAGGGGATCGTGGTGGGATGATGTCGCCTCCTTCGTTAAGGATTCATGTTGGGTTCACTGTAGAGACTCGAAGCCTGGCGTACATTGACCTTACATTACATTTGCGGAATACTTAGTACATAACAAAAACACACACACAAGGATCGTAATAGTTTAGTGTCTTTGGAAACTCGGAACGTAATCTTCTAATCCTGGTGAAAGATCTTCAATATCTCCCATAAAGATCTTCTTTTTTTTTACCTAAAACCTTTCTTTATATCCTGGGGAAAAGAAAACATAAAAGGGTGAGCTCAAATGCTCAGTAAGGGTAAACAAAAGAAATATCAATCACATCATATTCATAAGAACATAACATTTTGGAAATCATAACCTGCAAAAGAGAGAATAATTTCATAACATGGGATAAATCATGGTAGTGAAATGTAATCACAATAATCATAACATAAAACATGGAACTTTGTGGCATTCACACATAATCATAGAGAATCATTTCTTGTTAGTCAAGACACATTGCCAAGACTATCTTAGTGGACAGAGTCCCTTTCTGAATCGAGTAACCCTCGTTTCAGTCCTGTTTCACTGAACCGGTATAACCTACCATTCCAGCCATGTCTATCTCATGAGATATAAAATCTTTACCCAATGCATTGGAGGGAGATATAGGTCCCACCCATCTTATAATGAATCCTTTCTTATGTGTGCCACATAATCATAAACCATACATCATAGCGTAACCCATGTAATAAAAATGGGATTCTTAAACAACATGAAATCATAAAACCATTCATATAAGATAAAGGAATTCATAAACATAATTCCATCACAACATAGTCAAATCAATGTAAGAATATGGATAGAAACAGAACCCTTTATTATCTTAGATGGAAAATAATTTTGATAAAACACTTGAATTGAATTCTTGAGGAAAATATCCTTTCTTCTTCAAAATCAATTTCTTTTCACAAAACATCATGAAATTTTATTGAAAATATTCATGAAATATTTTGGAGGAAGGTTCATGAAAATAAGGCTTTATAAAACCGTAAAAATCCGTTCGTGCCGTATAAGTTAAAAAAAACATTCTTCGTACTTTTGTCGGAAAAGTCAAAAAGTACCTCGTATAAAAAAAACGACAAAAGATTCCTTTCATATCTTTTACTAAAAACTCATAGAAGGGTAAAATTGGATTTAAACAATTGTAGGTGGATGTAAATAATATTACATATTGAGAAAACAAGGATTTGGATGATAAAATACACCCCAGTAACTTTCAAAGTATAAACAATCTCGGATAAAAATGAGATTGTGATATTTCCCTTACCTTAGGTCCGATTTGCTTCGTATGTGTCCGAACCTCCTGTATAATGATTTAAATAATGTCATTGACTTATTACAGAATCATATTCATTGTTATGATATCATATATGGTTCACTTATGACATTATATTACCCGTTCTTTTGTAAATTCCATGTTAAAGAAGCGTTTTGGGTAAAATCGTTTCATTTATCGTAGGTGTTTTGACTTGTTGTTCATGACATTATTATTACTTATATCATGATTTACTTACTTCCATAATATAAAATATGATTTATATATCATATATATTCAGTATATATATATATATATAATAGATAGATAAATGAAATGAAAAACACCGTTCATGGAGACGGTAGTCCGTACGTACGCATGAACGCTGTTTTCCTTTCCTTATTGTCTTGAATGGAAGTAAGTAGATGACATACATATATATATATACATAAATACAGTAGCTTTATAATGTCATATATTTCATTATTATTTCTTATATATACTTTATAATCATTCTTAAATGGTTAACATGGAGAATGAATCTCATCGCGTCGTGGAGACGGTAGTCCGTACGTACGCACGAGCGATGATATCATTTTCATAAATATTGAATTGAATCGGAGTGGATTATACAATATATCAGAATCAATATGATGTTGTAATAACTATGTATAGTTATTCTTTACACCATTATACCCATCCATGTAAGGTGGTGGTGGAAAATAGATTACACCACGGCGTGGAGACGGTATTCCGTACGTACGCACGCGCAGTGATTTCTTTTTCCGTAGGATGGATAGATGGTGAAATAGGGTTGTTTAATACTTATAATAACATATCAGTATATTAGTGATACTGATGTTATTAATTCATAATGAAACAACCTAAGAAGAAGAAGTGGAAGAAGAAAGAAATTGAAAAGATCGGTAATGGATATTACCTCTTCTTTGGAACGCCTATTTGAATCCTCTACTAAGGGAACTAAGATTGGTCTTTGAAGAAGACCAGGACCTCTAGGATTATTCTAGGGAAGTGGAGAGGAGAAATGGCAGGGGTTGGCCGAGCTTGAGTGCTCAATTTGGTGTGAGGAGGAGGGGGAGGAGGTGCTCTTTTATAAGGGAGGAGAGGGGCACCTTAGGAATATCTCAAAATATTATTTTATATTAAAGTCAAAATCGGTTTATAATGGTTCCAAAGGGTCTTATTTCGAAGCTAAAGTGGGGATGGGTCGAAATCCTATCATCCAATAGGATTTAGACAAGTTTAGGGTATTATTTTAACCTTATCAATTAGATTTAACTCTAAGTTAATTAATTTAACTTTTACCGTGTCTTTTTGTTTTCTTTCACTATATGGTTAATACACTTACTATAACATGCCAAACGAACCCCAAATTGTTTATTATTAATATATATATCCTTATCTAAGTCATTTGGCCGAACCTTAGATTTTTAGGAATACAATAACAATTAATAATATAATATTTTATTTAAAAACTATTTTGTGTCAATTTTGACACTATTTGATATATGATTTTTGTGAAAGTCATAACAGAATTATACGTTCAAAACAAGTTGATTAAATCAACATTAATATATCATAGTAACCTAGAAAATTAGTTGAATTCATAAAAAGTCTTAAATTACATTTATTTTGGTATTTATATTATCAATTATGTCAATATTTCATTAATAAGATAATTACTGCATCATCTTTGTGTCATAAATAAATTATATTATTTGATGTCTAAAAATTACAAATAAAATACCATCATGTGGTAAATCTTTTTAGATTTCTAATGAATATTTACAATCGAATTTATCTTATGTATAACCGTATATTAAAAATGTTTTAGTAAATAAACTTTGATTTTAACTCTTTTAACTCTTCTTTGAATTAAATAATAATAAATGTCCCAATCTAATCCAAGTGGTCCTAAATGATAATATTTTAAACTTAAGGTTGTTTTTGGTCGAGATACACTTGTCCAATAGAATTAGGACATGTGTTAGGGTAATATTAATATCATTCTTACCCTTAATTACCCTATTTACTTTTAACCGTGGTAAATAAAAGTAAAAAGTTAATATTCACCAAAAATTGTTTTCATCTCATTGAACCACATTTTACTTACTGACATCAACCGTGTCTCTAGGATTTTTGAAATTCCATTCACAGAAGCGGTAAAATTAAGTTTTATGAAAAATTCAGTTTTTTAACTACCAATTAGTAGTTTCACTATTCATCAAAAATTGATGTTTTTCAGAACAAATGCCAAAATTTCATCCTAAGCTATATTTCATATTCCGAATTCAAAAATGAAGTCTATTTTACCAAATTCATATCATAGAATTTGCATTAATTAATTTTATAATTAAATCCCGCTGTTAAAACAAATAGCGTGTTTTTAAGAAACAATATCTATCAAAAGATTGACACTTGATTATGTCTGGTTTAAATGTGAAATTACATCCAATGACCAACATTGTATTAAATTGTAAAAATATATTCTAAATATACTTTAAAACCACTCAAATTAATAATTTATCACTATTAATTATTTCGATTAAAAAAGTTGTTTTTAATTATAATTTAGTAATTTTCACTATTCATCAGAATATGAAAGTTATCCGAAAAGTACCAAAATTTCACCTTAGGCTAAATTCGATACTCCGAATCCAAAAATGAAGTTCATTTTGGAAAATAAGATTTACAGAGTTTTAAAAAGTGGTTATTACTATTCATAACGGCTAGTTTTAATAATATTTTAATAGCATATCGTTGTTTAGTGAAACTCAGTATTGCGTATTACACACGCTATCGAGGAAGGTCGTGATTGCGTGTAATGCAAGGCAAGTCAAGGATGCGTGTTGTGAAAGAATCCTTCGTTGTTTCGTATAACAGAATCCAACCATATTTCATTTATACATTTAATATATATATATATATACTCAATGTTGCGTAGAATAACTATTATCAAAATTGTGTGTAACACGGTCTAAGAATAGTGTTGCGTATACTGCAAGCTAATACGGTGTTGCGTATAGCGCAAGGTAATCTTGGTGTAGAATACAACATAAGACATTAATGAAATTAAAATAATATTTTTCATAAAATCTCGGGGTGTTACATTCTACCCCCCTTAAAATGAATTTCTTCCTCGAAATTCGTCGGGGTTATAAATGGCTTACTATTTGAAAGTTTCTTTGATATAAACCCACATCGTAAAAAGTAATACCAAAACTGATCTTTAAAAAACAAAAGTATGAAACGTAATGGTTACCCAAATAAACTAATCGCTGGGTTTCCACATAGGTGAAAATATGGATATGGAAGAGAAATCTAACCATCATGTTCTGATGGAGAGTGGTAGAGAACATGGCTATGGAAAAGATAGCAATCACAAAGCCATAAATTTGTGATGATCTAGGGTACCATCTGATTCATCGGATATAAGGGCACTAGGACAACATTTTTGGTTTTCAAGATCATTTCCCTAAAGTTGAAAATTTGAATTACAATAAATACTTACTTTATTTTGGTACAATCTCACTATTGTTCATGCCTTGAACAATTTCCACTTCATCTCTTAAATAAATGAAGTTGAATTTGTTATTCGTGAAGTGTTAGCAGATCATGTGATAGAATGACGGGTCATTCCATCTGTCTCAAACAAAAGGTTAGCAAAAATTATATACATAAGTCGATCTATAGTGAGATTAATCATATATGGTTCCTAAAATGGACTTATACTTCATATATCATACTGCTTAATATAATAAAACTAGTTTATACTAAACAGGGACTTCCTGTAGGCCAGTGGTAGGCGATAAAGGCCAGTCGCACTTCGGTTGTGGGTTCGATTCCCACTGCCTTGTCCGAAGCGATGGGCTGTCGCCCGTCCTGCAGGTTGTCCTTTTTCTAAAACTACATTACTATAACATCCCATCAATAATATCGAAAAAAAACTTCTATCCTTAAACAATACTAACTTATGTCCAACATAATCCATTCCAATCTTTAGTCCTATCCATAATACTGCAGTCCATTCTCATAACATAGTGAAAACGATTACCAGAGATTTAATACCATCGTTGATCCCCATATATCATAAGATATATCTTGTTGGACACATTCCAAACATTCAAAGGCCTTAATCTTGTACTCTCTTGAATACCCATTGAACCTTAGTGAAAACTTGAATGCAGTTACATACCAAAACCCTCAAAATTCTATATACTCAAACCATGATATCACTTAGTCCTTATATCAATCATGAGCTCATGAATACTGTTAAACATTTCATTTTCTCGTTTTCCCTTCATTATGCGCATAATATCTCAATCACTTTGAATACCACATTAGACCAATACATAAATATTCCAATATTCCATGATACAACATTATTTTGGAATCCCATTACATAAAAACATAATCATTCCACCACATCGTTGTCATATTCAACATTGCCAATAGTGATCGCATGTGACTTCCCTTTGTCCTTTTCCTTAAGCGGTTGCTCATGTCAATCATCACTAACCCTTGGATTAGGGCATTTATTGGCATAATGTCCCATCTCCTTGCACTTGAAGCATTAAAGTGTTGGTTGTGCGTTCTCTGCAGTGTTTGCTTTATTCACTTCATTAGAATCCCTTTTTCCATTACTTCGACACTCAACTGCTCGATGACCTTCTTTTCCACACTTAAAACATTTTCTAGTCCCTTTAAGACAATCTCCACCATGCTTCTTTCCACACTTTGTGCATAAGGAAACATTCATCTTCTTTTCACCATTATTCTGAGATTTCTCCTTGAACTCCATCTTTCGTTTCTTGTCAAAACCATGAGATGGATATGTAACACCAACTTCCATTTCTACCTTGATAGCACAACACACAATTTCTTCATAGCTACTGAAGTCTCTTATAGCTAATGCCCTTCGAAGACTTGGTTTTAAGCCACTGAAAAATCGATCAACTTTACTTTCAGGTTGGATGATAATGCCAGATGCATACCTTGCAAGTCTTGTAAAATTCGCTTCGTATATACCAACAGATTCATCATCCTTTTGCTTTAGTTCAAGAAACTCCTTCTCCATCTTAGTTCGAAGAATACGAGGGAAGTACTTACTGAAAAACAAGTTCTTGAACTCGTCCCATTCCATGGAATCAATTTCATCTCTTTTCCTCGTATTCTTGATAAGATTCCACCATTGATCAGCTTCACCTTCCAAACGATATACTGCTAAGATGACTTTATCATGTTCAGAACATTGAAGAAATGAAAATATCTTTTCAGTAGTACTAATCCATTGTTCAGCAACTAATGGATCAGTAGACCCACTGAAAGAAGGCGGACGCTGCCTCATGAAGGATTCAACAGAATGTTGCTCCTTCCTTTGCTCGTTTGGAAGTCCTGCATGATTCATAGATTGAGAGAGTTGTGTGAGCATGGCTACAAGATTTTGCATTCCAGCTCCCATATCGTTTGGTTGCTCAGGGGGACAATCATTGCATTGTCCATTGCATTGATCAACACGGTTCCTTCGGGTTCCAGCCATCGTCTAAAACCCCAAAAGAATAGTGTGAGAGGCAAAAATCATGCTAGGGAAAACAACATAATAAAGGGGTAGTACCCTCAATATCTAACATCTTAGGTTAAATTCTAAGATCGTTAGAGCAATTCTAGGACTATAACCTATACGTATACTTAACCTTAGAGACATCCCTAGACATACCTTAGAAATATCTCTAGGGATCTCACTAACATTTTCGCATCCTAGTTTCCAAAGGTTGACTAAACCTTTCCTCTGATACCAACTGTAGAGACCCGAAGCCTGGCGTACATTGACCTTACATTACATTTGCGGAATACTTAGTACATAACAAAAACACACACACAAGGATCGTAATAGTTTAGTGTCTTTGGAAACTCGGAACGTAATCTTCTAATCCTGGTGAAAGATCTTCAATATCTCCCATAAAGATCTTCTTTTTTTTTACCTAAAACCTTTCTTTATATCCTGGGGAAAAGAAAACATAAAAGGGTGAGCTCAAATGCTCAGTAAGGGTAAACAAAAGAAATATCAATCACATCATATTCATAAGAACATAACATTTTGGAAATCATAACCTGCAAAAGAGAGCATAATTTCATAACATGGGATAAATCATGGTAGTGAAATGTAATCACAATAATCATAACATAAAACATGTAACTTTGTGGCATTCACACATAATCATAAAGAATCATTTCTTGTTAGTCAAGACTCATTGCCAAGACTATCTTAGTGGACAGAGTCCCTTTCTGAATCGAGTAACCCTCGTTTCAGTCCTGTTTCACTGAACCGGTATAACCTACCATTCCAGCCATGTCTATCTCATGAGATATAAAATTTTTACCCAATGCATTGGAGAGAGATATAGGTCCCACCCATCTTATAATGAATCCTTTCTTATGTGTGCCACATAATCATAAACCATACATCATAGCGTAACCCATGTAATAAAAATGGGATTCTTAAACAACATGACATCATAAAACCATTCATATAAGATAAAGGAATTCATAAACATAATTCCATCACAACATAGTCAAATCAATGTAAGAATATGGATAGAAACAGAACCCTTTATTATCTTAGATGGAAAATAATTTTGATAAAACACTTGAATTGAATTCTTGAGGAAAATATCCTTTCTTCTTCAAAATCAATTTCTTTTCACAAAACATCATGCAATTTTATTGAAAATATTCATGAAATATTTTGGAGGAAGGTTCATGAAAATAAGGCTTTATAAAACCGTAAAAATCTGTTCGTGCCGTATAAGTTAAAAAAAACATTCTTCGTACTTTTGTCGGAAAAGTCAAAAAGTACCTCGTATAAAAAAAACGACAAAAGATTCCTTTCATATCTTTTACTAAAAACTCATAGAAGGGTAAAATTGGATTTAAAAAATTGTAGGTGGATGTAAATAATATTACATACTGAGAAAACAAGGATTTGGATGATAAAATACACCCCAGTAACTTTCAAAGTATAAACAATCTCGGATAAAAATGAGATTGTGATATTTCCCTTACCTTAGGTCCGATTTGCTTCGTATGTGTCCGAACCTCCTGTATAATGATTTAAATAATGTCATTTACTTATTACAGAATCATATTCATTGTTATGATATCATATATGGTTCACTTATGACATTATATTACCCGTTCTTTTGTAAATTCCATGTTAAAGAAGCGTTTTGGGTAAAATCGTTTCATTTATCGTAGGTGTTTTGACTTGTTGTTCATGACATTATTATTACTTATATCATGATTTACTTACTTCCAGAATATAAAATATGATTTATATATCATATATATTAAGTATATATATATATATAATAGATAGATAAATGAAATGAAAAACACCGTTCATGGAGACGGTAGTCCGTACGTACGCATGAACGCTGTTTTCCTTTCCTTATTGTCTTGAATGGAAGTAAGTAGATGACATACATATATATATATACAAAAATCCAGTAGCTTTATAATGTCATATATTTCATTATTATTTCTTATATATACTTTATAATCATTCTTAAATGGTTAACATGGAGAATGAATCTCATCGCGTCGTGGAGACGGTAGTCCGTACGTACGCACGAGCGATGATATCATTTTCATAAATATTGAATTGAATCGGAGTGGATTATACAATATATCAGAATCAATATGATGTTTTAATAACTATGTATAGTTATTCTTTACACCATTATACCCATCCATGTAAGGTGGTGGTGGAAAATAGATTACACCACGGCGTGGAGACGGTATTCCGTACGTACGCACGCGCAGTGATTTCTTTTTCCGTAGGATGGATAGATGGTGAAATAGGGTTGTTTCATACTTATAATAACATATCAGTATATTAGTGATACTGATGTTATTACTTCATAATGAAACAACCTAAGAAGAAGAAGTGGAAGAAGAAAGAAATTGAAAAGATCGGTAATGGATATTACCTCTTCTTTGGAACGCCTCTTTGAATCCTCTGCTAAGGGAACTAAGATTGGTCTTTAAAGAAGACCAGGACCTCTAGGATTATTCTAGGGAAGTGGAGAGGAGAAAATGGCAGGGGTTGGCCGAGCTTGAGTGCTCAATTTGGTGTGAGGAGGAGGGGGAGGAGGTGCTCTTTTATAAGGGAGGAGAGGGGCACCTTAGGAATATCTCAAAATATTATTTTATATTAAAGTCAAAATCGGTTTATAATGGTTCCAAAGGGTCTTATTTCTAAGCTAAAGTGGGGATGGGTCGAAATCCTATCAAAAAATAGGATTTAGACAAGTTTAGGGTATTATTTTAACCTTATCAATTAGATTTAACTCTAAGTTAATTAATTTAACTTTTACCGTGTCTTTTTGTTTTCTTTCACTATATGGTTAATACACTTACTATAACATGCCAAACGAACCCCAAATTGTTTATTATTAATATATATATCCTTATCTAAGTCATTTGGCCGAACCTTAGATTTTTAGGAATACAATAACAATTAATAATATAATATTTCATTTAAAAACTATTTTGTGTCAATTTTGACACTATTTGATATATGATTTTTGTGAAAGTCATAACAGAATTATACGTTCAAAACAAGTTGATTAAATCAACATTAATATATCATAGTAACCTAGAAAATTAGTTGAATTCATAAAAAGTCTTAAATTACATTTATTTTGGTATTTATATTATCAATTATGTCAATATTTCATTAATAAGATAATTACTGCATCATCTTTGTGTCATAAATAAATTATATTATTTGATGTCTAAAAATTACAAATAAAATACCATCATGTGGTAAATCTTTTTAGATTTCTAATGAATATTTACAATCGAATTTATCTTATGTATAACCGTATATTAAAAATGTTTTAGTAAATAAACTTTGATTTTAACTCTTTTAACTCTTCTTTGAATTAAATAATAATAAATGTCCCAATCTAATCCAAGTGGTCCTAAATGATAATATTTTAAACTTAAGGTTGTTTTTGGTCGAGATACACTTGTCCAATAGAATTAGGACATGTGTTAGGGTAATATTAATATCATTCTTACCCTTAATTACCCTATTTACTTTTAACCGTGGTAAATAAAAGTAAAAAGTTAATATTCACCAAAAATTGTTTTCATCTCATTGAACCACATTTTACTTACTGACATCAACCGTGTCTCTAGGATTTTTGAAATTCCATTCACAGAAGCGGTAAAATTAAGTTTTATGAAAAATTCAGTTTTTTAACTACCAATTAGTAGTTTCACTATTCATCAAAAATTGATGTTTTTCAGAACAAATGCCAAAATTTCATCCTAAGCTATATTTCATATTCCGAATTCAAAAATGAAGTCTATTTTACCAAATTCATATTATAGAATTTTCATTAATTAATTTTATAATTAAATCCCGCTGTTAAAACAAATAGCGTGTTTTTAAGAAACAATATCTATCAAAAGATTGACACTTGATTATGTCTGGTTTAAATGTGAAATTACATCCAATGACCAACATTGTATTAAATTGTAAAAATATATTCTAAATATACTTTAAAACCACTCAAATTAATAATTTATCACTATTAATTATTTCGATTAAAAAAGTTGTTTTTAATTATAATTTAGTAATTTTCACTATTCATCAGAATATGAAAGTTATCCGAAAAGTACCAAAATTTCACCTTAGGCTAAATTCGATACTCCGAATCCAAAAATGAAGTTCATTTTGGAAAATAAGATTTACAGAGTTTTAAAAAGTGGTTATTACTATTCATAACGGCTAGTTTTAATAATATTTTAATAGCATATCGTTGTTTAGTGAAACTCGGTATTGCGTATTACACACGCTATCGAGGAAGGTCGTGATTGTGTGTAATGCAAGGCAAGTCAAGGATGCGTGTTGTGAAAGAATCCTTCGTTGTTTCGTATAACAGAATCCAACCATATTTCATTTATACATTTAATATATATATATATATACTCAATGTTGCGTAGAATAACTATTATCAAAATTGTGTGTAACACGGTCCAAGAATAGTGTTGCGTATACTGCAAGCTAATACGGTGTTGCGTATAGCGCAAGGTAATCTTGGTGTAGAATACAACATAAGACATTAATGAAATTAAAATAATATTTTTCATAAAATCTCGGGGTGTTACATTCACCATTTTTTGTTTCAACTTGATTCACATCATACTGGGGTGCGTGAAATGTACTGATGTATAATAGCTAATTCCTTGATATTATATAGTTTAATTTGAGTTATACAATTAAATTTCAACCCGATTCATGTCGTGACCCTTTCTGGTGGGCGAGATAGTCTCACCAGGACTGGATACAATGTCCTTTTTATATTGTGAAGGTGATTCCATATTTGAATGGTCTCAGTGGGCGATTACATGGGATTGAGTTTGTGTTCCATCAGTCTGCATCAGGTATGATGTCCTCAGATGGTCTCCAATAGGTTTATTCATGGAGTGAGAAATGCCCAATGGCCCTGGTGTCCATAATTCATGGGTCATCTTCCAAGTATAGGTTCTCATTGGATGAATATTTTTCCAATTACACTTAAGGACTCAATTGGTCGAGTGGATGGGAGTTTTTGATGATCACGCCCTTTTTGGGGGAATTGTTACCTACTTCGGTACTCTCTTATAGTTTTTAGAAATGTTTATATGTTAACAAGTCCTCAATTCTTTCCAAACCATGTTTATATGGGTTACCCTTAGGTTTCAAGATTAACCATATATACACATGGGTTGGAGAATACTAAGACAATTCTAGTTTTAGACATATGACGAGGTTCTCTGTATTTTATCACCATTTAGGTAGGACTGAAGTTGCTTCGATATCGGGATCGAACCCTTAAAATGGGCTAATATATATCCATGTGACAGGAATCAGAACCCACGTAGTTTAGGGCCACTTGGCTAGACACTCCACCTTTTAAGGTTGTGTGATGGGGACCCATCCATGCAGTTTAACATTGTGCGGAAAATATGTCAAGGTAGAGGATTACTAGTAATGATTTCAAGTGGTATTTACACCGAAGGGGACCAAGATGATTAGGAGAGACATGATTACCTAGGTGGATATGAACTTACTGGGGATATGTCCTTGTGAACACTAGGGTGGTTCCGACATTGTGTTTGGACCTCAGGGAGGCTTCTTATGTATCCCAATTAGTTGGGAATCAAAGACCTCATAGTTCGGTTTAGGTTGTAAATTATACCATAAAGGAGGACCTATTTACGGGGGGCATGACCGGGGATTAATATTTGAAAATTATTTCCTTTGAGATTGGGCCTCTAGATAGACATCCTAAATATCTTCATTATAGCAGGAATCAGAGCTCTCATGTTTCATTTGGGGTGGGTCTTATGCGTGAAAAATTCCCACATGAGGGGATATAGTTGGGACTTATACAAAAAAGTAGGCCTTTCTAGATGAGTCACATCGGGTCTTATTCCTAAAGAGTATTCCCTAGTGAGTTGTTGGGAAATTCTTATTGGCGCTTACTTTTAAGGAAAATAAATCTTGATCTCGGTCCTTCAGTATAGCGTCTTACATATACTGGTTAGAGTATGAATAAGAATTATCATAGTTCATTTAAGTGGTGTGGATGCTGAGATCATTGACAACAACTAAGCCCATGTGATTCATTCTCAGTGTGAGAAACAAGGGAAAAAGAAATATCTTGCAAACCACAAACCTTCCCTTCACTGCTGATGGAAAAGAAGGATGATGGAAGAAGAAGCCGAGGTGATGGCTCGACGAGAGAGGGGTGGGGGATTTGAATGTGCCAACTCTCACCTGTGTTGATATCTAGGATAGTCATGGTTGAAAGTATATCTGGACATGTTCTGGGATTAGCCTAAGTAGATCAATAGTTGCACCTCCAGTAGAAAGGCCATGGGGTCACCATAAGGGGGTGTACTAATTGTAGTTATTTGAAAGGGGAGATTCATCTCACTTCATCAAAAGGAAAGTTACGCAAGATCCCTTTTACTTATCACTTCCACTAATTGAATGGAAAAGCCTATGATTACCATTTATCCCAAGAATGAGGAGGTACATTTGAGGATCCTAAAGTTTATACCATGGGTTACCATGGGTAGGTATACTTAGAAACACTCAGGGGATCTGTACCGTTGTCGGTATTACTCACATGTCTTCGCTTAGCATGAGTATATAGACTCAGAAGGGCATGTTGATGTGCCTGATGTACTATTCATATAGGTCTAGTGGCTTTCGAAGAGGCTTTGTCCTAATTTTGATGGACTAGTTTGGAGAGGGGATTTGGAGGAAGAGATGGAAATGGATGGGCATGATTGGTACCAAAAGGTTGAAATCCCGAAGGTACTCTATTCCACATACCATTTGTTCATGCGGGGCGAGGTACCCTCTACATGGAATATTGCTATGCAGGTGGAGGGTTAGTCAACATACCAAGGTGGTACACGGACCTGGATGTGATCCATATACCATAGTGGTATGTAGCCTCAGGTTGTGTTCAAATAACATGATGGTATGTGGCACTGAAATCTATCAGTGTGGCGGAACGCTACACATGGAAGGGTTTTTTCTGTATAGGGATGTGCTATGTGGTAAGCCGAATTGAAGAAGTGGAATTAGACCTATAGTTCATAGGAAGATCATTCACAAAGGGAGTATGGTTCAGATTTCACCATTTAGGTTATCAATTTGACCACATTAATATGCTTCCTTCTCTTTATGGTTTATAGCGTGTCTATTCCTGCTAAAATTGTTCGCGGTTCCGTACTTCATCGATCATTTTCCATCAATGTATTTGGTCTGTAAACCCTAGGCTCTCTGAAAATATGATCTTCTCTTAATTTTATCAGCTCCTATCGGGGTCCTTTTATAAAGTGTCTAGGAGGCTATATCTATAGGTAAAATAAAAACTTTTGTGAAATCCCATGGGGAAATTTCTCAACCAGCATATGACTCGGTCAATAAAGATTTGCGGGGTTGCGATTCATGGTGGTGGAAATCACCACCTCAATCCTATAAATGATGTAGTCTGAAGGATTCCTATGGCCTCACCTTGTCCTCGAACTCAGATTGCAGGGGTAGTGTTTGGGGGCATAACTCTCTGTCATGTTTTCTCCAATGAATTGGTTCATGGGGTCGTGGTTCACGGGTGGAATTTCTGTGCCTTTATTCCTACAATGAAGTGGTTCATATAGGATCAATTTCACTCCTAATTCATTCTGTGAACTACCTAGTCTACTGGACAATGCCTCGCAGGAAAAAGTTTTGTGGTCCATCCAAAAACAGTTTGTTTTGTGGGTAGTACCATTTGTGTACCATTCTTAGAAACCAGTACATGGACCACTTTTTCCCTTTTCGAAATTCGATTTCTTCACTATTCTTATAAAATTTTCAATAAAACATGCATATTATTCCTTCATCATATTTTTTGGTGTAAATTACTTCCCTTTGCTAAATTTTTAGGACACTACAACCTATCAGTAGCATATTTGATTTCAAGGTTAATATTTATTCATTTTTATTAATTTTTTTAAAATAAATATTAATGTTGAAGCAATGTTGTTACTTTTATATTTGGATATTTATTTATTATATTTAATAATATATACTAACCATATTTATTTAGAAAAATAGTCAGATATAGATGGGAAAATGTTTTAAATTTTATGAATACTATGACTTGTTAAAAGTGATTTTCAGTGATTTGGTCATACAAAATATCTTTTTCTTATATTCGTTTTTAGAGAAATGCGTGAATTGAAAAATGATTGAAGAAAAAAAAGGATGAAATTTTTCTCATTAAATTAAAATTTATCAAGTAAGTATATTTCATTATATTATTAGAAATTAAAATAATTTTTCAATATTCTAAAAATGATTTTGAAAATAATATTGTCCTATCACAATCATATATATTGAATCAGATGGTATTTTAAATCATCATATATTTTTTGTTTTGATTCCCTTAACCTTACATTTTTAATTCACTTTATTGTCATCAATGACCTCTATCACTCTATATAACTATTTATTATTTTTATCTATGACCATATATTCTCATACCACCCATGTTCTCTTATGTAGAAACCATGTAATTTGTTATTTTATATGAAATTTTTACTTCACTTTTTATATTTTATGATGTTATTATATTAACCATTTTATGATGTGGATTTTTCAATAATGTTATATTCAAATATAAATCCATTGATTACTAAGACAATGATTAAATTAGGATGGAATAATTTAATTATTATGGGGATAATGTGAGACCCGAAATTTATAAATTAAAAACTTTGTTTTGATACCACATAAAACACATTACATGAATATTAGAAGAAAACATAACACCCCGAGAATTTGAAAAATACTTATTTTTACATAAAAAATCTATTAAATAGATTTCATTACATAGAATGTTATGTTTAACATTCCTTACACGAAACACTATATTTGAAAAAAATGTAAAATATCATAAATATATTATTATAATAGATATCTTTTAGCCATTGTAATGGATGGTACAAATTTTATAAACTAAATTATAAAAAATATGGTTATATATTGATTATAAAGGCTATAATAATCATTTAAAATTAAAAAAATGAATCCATAAGAACATTATTTTTCCTAAAAGAAGGTCCAGATGCGCTTTATGCACTAAAATTAATTTAAAATTGTACCACTTTTTTTTAAATTATAAATTGAAATTTAGTTTTAAAATCATAATATCAAAATAATTTTAGGGATAATTTTTTGGGATTTTCTAAAATGATTATTTTTCAATGAATAATGAAAAATACTGTATTTTAATTGAGAACTACATTTTTATTTAAATTATTAAAATGTTAAATTTTATTTTTAATTATTTATAAATAAATACTAATTAAATTATATATATATATCTAATTTATTTCATTGGTATCATTTTGATATTAAATTTTTATAAATACCATTGTAAACATTTGATCATTTTCTCATTGAAAATCCTCTTACTATTTACATCGGCAGGATGAATTTTAATTCTAATTTAAAATTTTCTTTTTATGTGAATGGAATTTTGAAAAATGGATTGTGTGACACCCCGAGATTTTATGAAAAATATTCTTTTTAATTTTATTGATGTCTTGTGTTGTTAGCTACACCAAAAATGAGATTTCACAACACGCATCCTTTACTTGCCTTTCATTACACGCAATCGCGACCTTCCTCGATAGCGTGTGTAGTACGCAATACTGAGTTTCACTAAACGAGATATTATTATAATATAATTATGAACTAGTCGTTATGAATATTAATACCCACTTTTTGAAATTTTATAAATTATATCTTTTATAATGGACTTCATTTTTGGATTTGGAATATCGAAATTAGCTTAGGGTGAAATTTTGGAACTTTTTCGAAAACATTTATATTTTGATGAATAGTGAAAATTACTAAATTTTAATTAAAAACCACTTTTTTAATCAAAATAATTTATATTGATAAATTATTAATTTGAGTTGTTTTAAGGTATATTTAGAATATATTTTTACCATTTAATCCAATGTTTGTTATTGTACATAATTTCACTTTGAAATTGGACATAAACAATTGTCAATCTTTTGATATATATTGTTTCTTACAAACACGCTATTTGTTGTAACAGTGGGAATTAATTATAAAATTAATTAATGCAACTTATATGTTTGGAATTTTGTAAAATAGACATCATTTTTGAATTCGGAATATCAATTATATCTTAGGGTGAAATTTTGGCATTATTCAGAAAAACTTCAATTTTTGATGAATAGTGAAACCACTAAGTGGTAGTTAAAAAAACTGAATTTTTCATAAAACATAATTTTACCGCTTCTGTGAATGGAATTTAGAAAATCCGAGAGACACGATTAATATCAATTAGTAAAATGTGGTTCAATGAGATGAAAATAATTTTTTGGTGAATAGTAACTTTTTACTTTTTTTACCACGGTTAAAAGTAAATAGGGTAATTAAGGGTAAAAGTGTTATTATTATTACCCTAACGCATGTCCTAATTCTATTGGATAAGTGTAATTCGACCAAAAACAACCTTAGGAATAAAATATGGCCATTTAGGCCCACTTGGATTAGATTAGGACATTTATTATCAATTTATTTAAATAATGGTTAAAATAGTTAAAATCAAAGCTTAATAACTAAATTATTTTTAATATAGGGTTATACACAAGATAAATTAGACTATAAATATTCCTTAGAAATATAAAAATATTTCCAACATAATGGTATTTTATTTAGACTTAAAATAATTTAATTTATTTATGATACATTGATGATGCAGTAATTATCCTATTAATGAAATATTGACATAATTGATGTTATAAATACCCAAATAAATGTAATTTGAGACTTTTTATGAATTAAAATAATTTTCTATGTTAATATGACATGTTATTATTGATTTAATTTATTTTTTTCGAACTAATCATTCTGTTATGATTTTCACAAAAATCAATTACCAAATAGTGTCAAAATTGACATAAAATAGTTTTTAAAACAAATATTATATTATTAATTGTTATTATATTCCTAAAAATCTAAGGTTCAGCCAAGATACTTATATCATGATAGGTGTATCATTAATGAACTACTTGGGGGTTTCTTGGATGTATATGGTAAGTTTATTGACTATATAATATAAAAATACAAAGTGACATGGTAAATGTCAATCTAATTAACTAAGAGTTAAAACTAAAAGATAAGGTTAATATAATGACCTAAACTTGCCTAAATTATATTGGATGATAGGATTTAGACCCATCCCCACCTTATCTTCGAATTATATCAATTTGGAGCTATTAAAAACCGAATTTTACTTTATAATAAAATAATATTTTTTCTTGTTCCAAAGGTGCCCCTCTCCTCCCTTATAAAAGGGAACCTACTCCCTCTCTTCCAAACACCACTTTCAGCCTTCAAGCTCAGCCAACCCCTGCGAAATTATCTTCTCCACTTCCCTAGAAACATCCCATAGGTCCTTCTCTACTTCAAAGACCAATTTTGGTTCCCTAAGAGGAGGTCTCAAAGAGGCGCTTCAAAGAAGAGGTAATGTCCATTACCGATTCTTTCAACATTATTTCTTCTTCCACTTCTTGTTCTTTTTAGTTGTTTCATTATGAGGTAATAACATCAGTATCAATAATATACTGATATGTTATTATAAGTATTAAACAACCATATTTCACCATCTATCCATCCAACGGAAAACGAAATCACCGCGCGTGCGTACGTACGGAATACCGTCTCCACGCTGTGGTGTAATCTATTTTCCACCACCACCTTACATGGATGGGTATAATGGTGAAAGTAATGAATATATATGATTATTGTAAAGTGATATTTATTATGTAATATTATACATACACTTTAATACAATTCCACGATCTTGGGAATGATATCATTGCTCGTGCGTACGTACGGACTACCGTCTCCACAACGCGATGAGATTCACTCTCCATGTTAACCATTCATGAATGATTATAAAGTATATATAATGAATAATAATGAAATATATGACATAATAATGATACTGGATTTATGTATATATATATATATATATATTTATGTCATTTACTTAATTCCATTCAATTCAAAAGGGAAACGAAAACAGCATTCATGCGTACGTACGGCCTACCGTCTCCATGAACGGTGTATTTCATTACTTTTATCGATCTATAATATATATTATATATAAATCATGTTTTACATTATGGAATTATGTAAATCAGGATATAATTAATAATATCAATAATGACAAGTCGAAACACATACGATAAATAAAATGATTTTACCCAAAACACTGCTTTAACATGGAATTTACAAAAGAATGGGTAATATAAAGTCATAAGTGAAACATATATGATATCATAACAATGAATATGATTCTGTAATAAGTCAATGACATTATTTAAATCATTATACAGGAGGTTTGGATACGTATGAAGCATATCGGACCTAAGGTAAGGGATAATTTTGCAAATCTCATTTTTATCTGAGATTGCTTATTCGTAAGTATTTACTGGGGTTATTTCTATAATCCATGCCCATGTTTTATAAAAGTGTATTCATGTATTTTTAAATTCCTTTTTACCAATTCTGACTTTTACCCCATGGTATGGAAGGAATATTTCTTTTATTTACCCTACAAGTTACTTTTTGACTTTTCCGACAAAAGTATGAGAAGAATGTTTTTTTAATGTATACGACATGAAAGTATTTTTACGGTTTTATAAAGCTTCCTCCAAAATATTTCATAACTATTTTCAACAAAACCCTTTTCTTTTAAAATTGCATTACATTTTGTGAAAAGAAAATGATTTTGAAGAAAAAATGATATTTTCCTCAAGAATTCATTTCAAGTGTTTTATCAAAACCATTTTCATCTAAGATGACATTATTTCACATGTGTATGTTTCAAGTATCATTTCCATATGATTTACATGGTTTCACTTTTCTTATTATGAAATGATATCCATTTCTTTTATATGGATTATGTGATGATGGGATGATGTTTATGAAACCCATTTTATTTGTTGTGTTATTATGAATGATGTATGTTTATTTTGTGGCACAAGTAAGAATGATTTCATTATGAGATGGGTGGGACCTATATCTCCCAATAATGCATTGGGTAAAGATTTATATATCATGAGATAGACATGGCTGGAATAGAAGGTTAAACCGGTTCAGTATTACATGGCTGGAACGAGGAGTGAACTCGATTCAGAAAGGGACTTTGTCCACTAAGATGGTCTTGGCAGCAATTCCTTGGCTACTATAGAAATCATTACATGTTCTTAATGGATTCCACAATTACATGTTTTATTACCATGCTATTTTATCATGATTTATGTTCCATTATGATCTATGCCTTATGTACTTCCACGATTTATATCTTTCCTCAAGATTTTTATGTTTAAACATTATGTTCATGTTTTTTTATTTCAAATGTATATGGTATGTTTTATTTTATCCATGCTTACCCTTACTGATCATTTGAGCTCACCCTTTTTATGTTTTATTTCCCCCCAGGATTAAATGAAAGGTTTTAGGTAAGGAAACAAAAAGTGGAATATCTTTATGGGAGATGTTGAAGATCTTTCACCACGATTAGAAGATTACGTTCTGATTTTCCAAAAGACACTAAACTATTACGGTCCTCGTGTGTCTGTTTTTGTTATGTATTAAGTATTCCGAAAAAGTAATGTAATATCGATGTACGTCAAGCTTCGGGTCTCTACAGTTGGTATCAGAGGAAAGGTTTAGTCAACTTTTGGAAACTAGGATGCGAAAACTATAGTGATATCCCTAGAGATATTTCTAAGGTATGTCTGGAGATGTCCCTAAGGTTAAGTATAAGTATAGTTTATAGTCCTAGAATTAAGGTAATGATATTAGAATTAAACCTAAGATGTTAGATGTCGAAGGTACTCCCCCTTGATTATTTTATTTTCCTTATATGATTTTTGCCTCTCACATAATTCTTTTTATGTTTTAGTCAATGGAGGGAACTAGAATGAATTCGGTTAACATTGAATCCAATGAAAAAATTGGTGACTATGAGCAACAAAATTGTGTAATTCCTAGAGAGAAAGATATTGTGATTATGCCGAATCAGTCATCACGATATATGATTGACAAGGTAAAATTTAGTGGTATGCCTAATTCATCAAATAAGAGGAAGATAGAATTTTATGCAAGTTCGCTTGTTGAGGAGAAAAAAGAAAGGAAGATTGAGATTTCTAAAGAAGGGAAGAAGAACCTTGAGGAATACCTCAAATGGAGGGAAAGATGTTATCTGTGTTGAGAAAAGGGTCATAGAGTGACAGACTGTTATGGAGTTCAATGTCTTATTTGTGGAGAACATGGGCATTACCCAACTAAATCCCTTGAACTAAAAAAGTTACTTCTAAATCAAATAAGGACTTATTCCAGGACAATCATTGAATAGGATCGATTGAAGTGTTTATGTATTGGTATTCAAGAATAATGTTGTTGAGGTACTTTTATGGTGTATTAGAATATTTTTGTATTATTCTATTGTGGTTTTCAATAATTTTATGGTACCGGTAACCATGAAAAGTGATTCAAATATTTTGGAAAGAAGATGATATGGGCATAATGAAGGGATAAAGAGAAAATGAAATGTTTGACAGTATTCATGAGCTCATGATTGATATAAGGACTAAGTGATATCATTGTTTGAGTATATAAAATTTTGAGGATTTTGGTATGTGGAAAGTATTAACTTTAAACTGCATTCATGTTTTCACTAAGGTTCAATGGGTATTCATTCTTCAATAGAATATATGATTAATGTATTCAAATGTTTGTAATTTGACCAACAAGACATATCTCATGATATATGGGGATCAACGATGGTATTAACATGCTTGTTATATGAACTCTTTGGTAATCGTTTTCACTGTAATATGAGATTGGACAATAGTATTTTGGATAAGCCTAAAGATTGGAATGGATTATGTTGGACATAAGCTATTATTGTTTAAGGAAAGAAGTTTTTTTCGATATTATTGATGGGATGTTATAGTAATGTAGTTTTAGAAAAAGGACAACCTGCAGGATGGGCGACAGCCCATCGCATCGGACAAGGCTGTGGAAATCGAACCCACACCCGAAGTGTGACTGGCCTTTATCGCCTACCACTGGCCTACAGGAAGTCCCTGTTTAGTATAAACTAGTTTTATTATATTAATCAGTATCATATATGAAGTATAAGTCCATTTTAGGAACCATATATGATTAATCTCACTATAGATGGACTTATGTATTTTTTGATAACTTTTCTAACCTTTTGTTTGAGATAGATGAAGTGACCCATAATTCTATCACATGATCTACTAACACTTCACGAAAGAAAAATTCAACTTCATTTCTTTAATAGATGAAGTGGAAATTGTCCAAAGAACAACCAATAGTGATATTGTACCAAAATCATGTAAGTATTCCTTTTAATTCATCAACTTTAGGGAAATGATCTTGAAAACCAAAAATGTTGTCTTAGTGACCTTATATCTGATGAATCAGATGGTACCTTAGATCATCACAAATCTATGGCTTTGTGATTGTTGGATTTTTCATAGCCATGTTCTCTACCACTCTCCATCAGAACATGACGGTTATATTTCTCTTCCATATCCATATTTTCACCTATGTTCTCCTATATAGAAACCCAGTGATTAGTTAATTTCGATAACCGTTACGTTTCATACTGTAGTTTTTAAAACCAATTTTGGGTATTCCTTTTTATGATTAAAGAACCTTTCGGGTAGTAAACCATTTATAACCCCGACGAATTTCGAGGGCGAAATTCATTTTAAGGGGGGTAGAATGTAACACCCCGAGATTTTATGAAAAATATTCTTTTTCAATTTTATTGATGTCTTGTGTTGTATGCTACACCAAAAAGGAGATTGCACAACACACATCCTTGACTTGACTTGCATTACACGCAATCGCGACCTTCCTCGATAGCGTGTGTAGTACGCAATACCGAGTTTCACTAAACGAGATATTGTTATAATATTATTATAAACTAGCCGTTATTAATATTAATACCCACTTTTTGAAATTTTATAAATTTTATCTTTTAAAATGGACTTCATTTTTGGATTTGGAATATCGAAATTATCTTAGGGTGAAATTTTGGAACTTTTCCGATAACATTTATATTTTGATGAATAGTGAAAATTACTAAATTTTAATTAAAAACAACTTTTTTAATCAAAATAATTTATATTGATAAATTATGAATTTGAGTGGTTTTAAGGTATATTTAAAATATATTTTTACAATTTAATACAATGTTGGTCATTGTATATAATTTCACTTTGAAATTGGACATAAACAATTGTCAATCTTTTGATATATATTGTTTCTTACAAACACGCTATTTGCTGTAACAGCGGGAATTAATTATAAAATTAATTAATGAAACTTATATGTTTGGAATTTTGTAAAATAGACATCATTTTTGAATTCAGAATATCAATTATAGCTTATGTTGAAATTTTGGCATTATTCAGAAAAACTTCAATTTTTTATGAATAGTGAAACCACTAAGTGGTAGTTAAAAAAACTGAATTTTTCATAAAACTTAACTTTACCGCTTCTGTGAATGGAATTTCGAAAATCTGAGAGACACGGTTAATATCAAGTAGTAAAATGTGGTTCAATTAGATGAAAATAATTTTTGGTGAATAGTAACTTTTTACTTTTTTTACCACAGTTAAAAGTAAATAGGGTAATTAAGGGTAAAAGTGTTATTATTATTACCCTAACGCATGTCCTAATTCTATTGGATAAGTGTAATTCGACCAAAAACAACCTTAGGAATAAAATATGACCATTTAGGCCCACTTGGATTAGATTAGGACATTTATTATCAATTTATTTAAAGAAGGGTTAAAATAGTTAAAATCAAAGCTTAATATCTAAATCATTTTTATATAGGGTTATACATAAGATAAATTAGACTATAAATATTCATTAGAAAGCTAAAAAGATTTCCAACATAATGGTATTTTATTTAGACATAAAATAATTTAATTTATTTATGATACAGTGATGATGCAGTAATTATCATATTAATGAAATATTGACATAATTGATGTTATAAATACCCAAATAAATATAATTTGAGACTTTTTATGAATTCCAATAATTTTCTATGTTAATATGACATGTTATTATTGATTTAATATATTTTGTTCGAACTAATCATTCTGTTATGATTTTCAAAAAAATCAATTACCAAATAGTGTCAAAATTGACATAAAATTGTTTAAAAAAAATATTATATTATTAATTGTTATTATATTTCTAAAAATATAAGGTTCGGACAAGATACTTATATAATGATAGGTGTATCATTAATGTATCACTTGGGGGTCACTTGGATGTATATGGTAAGTTTATTAACTATATAATATAAAAATACAAAGTGACATGGTAAATGTCAATCTAATTAACTAAGAGTTAAAACTAAAAGATAAGGTTAATATAATGACCTAAACTTGTATAAATTCTATTGGATGAGAGGATTTAGACCCATCCCCAACTTATCTTAGAATTATATAAATTTGGAGCTACTAAAAACCTAATTTGACTTTATAATAAAATAATAGTTTTTGTTATTCCAAAGGTGCCCCTCTCCTCCCTTATAAAAGGGCACCTCCTCCCTCTCTTCCACACACCACTTTGAGCCTTCAAGCTCGGCCAAACCATGCCAAATTCTCTTCTCCACTTCCCTAGAAACATCCTAGAGGTCCTGGTCTTCTTCAAAGACCAATTTTAGTTCCCTAAGAGGAGGTCTCAAAGAGGCGCTTCAAAGAAGAGGTAATGTCCATTACCGATTCTTTCAACTTTATTTCTTCTTCCACTTCTTGTTTTTTTAGTTGTTTCATTATGAGGTAATAACATAAGTATCAATAATATAATGATATGTTATTATAAGTATTAAACAACCATATTTCACCATCTATCCATCCAACGGAAAATGAAATCACCACGCGTGCGTACGTACGGAATACCGTCTCCACGTTGTGGTGTAATATATTTTCCACCACCACCTTACATGGATGGGTATAATGGTGAAAGTAATGAATATATATGATTATTGTAAATTGATATTGATTCTGTAATATTATACATACACTTTAATACAATTACACGATCTTGGGAATGATATCATCGCTCGTGCGTACGTACGGACTACCGTCTCCACGACGCGATGAGATTCACTCTCCATGTTAACCATTCATGAATAATTATAAAGTATATATAATGAATAATAATGAAATATATGACATAATAATGATACTGGATTTATGTATATATATATATATGTAAGTCATTTACTTAATTCCATTCAATTCAAAAGGGAAACGAAAACAGCGTTCATGCGTACGTACGGCCTACCGTCTCCATGAACGGTGTATTTCATTCCTTTTATCGATCTATAATATATATTATATATAAATCATGTTTAAAATTATGGAATTATGTAAATCAGGATATAAGTAATAATATAAAGAATGACAATTCGAAACACATACGATAAATAAAATGATTTTACCCAAAACACTGCTTTAACATGGAATTTACAAAAGAACGGGTAATATAAAGTCATAAGTGAAACATATATGATATCATAACAATGAATATGCTTCTTTAATAAGTCAATGACATTATTTAAATCATTATATAGGAGGTTTGGATACGTACTAAGCATATCGGACCTAAGTTAAGGGATAATTTTGCAAATCACATTTTTATCTGAGATTGCTTATTCGTAAGTATTTACTGGGGTTATTTCTATCATCCATGTCCATGTTTTATAAAAGTGTATTCATGTATGTTTAAATTCCTTTTTAACCATTCTGACTTTTACCCCATGGTATGGAAGGAATCTTTCTTTTATTTACCCTACAAGGTACTTTTTGAATTTTCCGACAAAAGTATGAGAAGAATGTTTTTTTAACGTATACGACATGAAAGGATTTTTACGGTTTTCTAAAGCCTTATTTTTATAAAGCTTCCTCCAAAATATTTCATGACTATTTTCAATAAAACCCTTTTATTTTAAAATTTCATTACATTTTGTGAAAAGAAAATGATTTTGAAGAAAAAAGGATATTTTCCTCAAGAATTCATTTCAAGTGTTTTATCAAAACCATTTTATTCTAAGATGACATTATTTCACATGTGTATGTTTCAAGTATCATGTCCGTATAATTTACATGGTTTCACTTTTCTTATTATGAAATTATATCCATTTCTTTTTTATGGATTATGTGATGATGGGATGATGTTTATGAAACCCATTTTATTTTTTGTGTTATTATGAATGATGTATGTTTATTTTGTGGCACAAGTAAGAATGATTTCATTATGAGATGGGTGGGACCTATATCTCCCTCAAATACATTAGGTAAAGATTTATATCTCATGAGATAGACATGGCTGGAATGGCAGGTTAAAACGGTTCAATATTACAGGACTGGAACGAGGAGTGAACTCAATTCAGAAAGGGACTTTTTCCACTAAGATGGTCTTCGCAGCAATGCCTTGGCTACTATGGAAATCATTACATGTGCTTAATGGATGCCACAATTACATGTTTTATTACCATGCTATTTTATCATGATTTATGTTCCATTATGATCTATGCCTTATGTACTTCCATGATTTATGTCTTTCCTCAATATTTTGATGTTTAAACATTATGTTCATGTTTTTATGTTCAAATGTATATGGTATGCTTTATTTTATCCATGCTTACCCTTAATGAGCATTTGATATCACCCTTTTTATGTTTTATTTTCCCCCAGGATTAAATGAAAGGCTTTAGGTAAGGAAACAAAAAGTGGAAGATTTTTATGGGAGATGTTGAAGATCTTTCACCACGATTAGAAGATTACGTTCTGAGTTTCCAAAGACACTAAACTATTACGATCCTCGTGTGTCTGTTTTTGATATGTGTTAAGTATTCCACAAAAGTAATGTAATATCGATGTACGTCAAGATTCAGGTCTCTACAGATTGTATATTTATAATAATAATAATTTATATTATCTAATAAGTTCAAAATAATTTTTTACCAAAACTAATAATCAAAATAGTAAAAAATAAAGTATCACGATTAAGGTAAGAATGGATTTACCACGGTGTTAAAAAAATTGATAATGGTTAATATAACTTATAAACTTTTAAAAATCATACTTTTTGGGAATAATTCTATATTTACTTTAAATTTTTTATTATGTATCCATTTGGAAACATTTTTCATGCGAATGACTATCATTTAGTATTATTTTGGGAAATTTACATGTAATTTCCAAGATGTTACCCTTTATGCACATATACAAGGGAACTCCATCCCATAAATTATTCACAACTAACAAGAATATTGACTCAACCCAAAACTATCTAATTATATCCCAAAAGTCCTAATTTAAATTTTATATCTTTTTATCCTCTCTAAAGACTATGCTGATAGTCTTTAAGAGAAGATCAAAATGAGGTCTCTCTTATAGAATGTGATTATGTAAACAAATCTCTTTCGTTTTATTCCTCATATTTCCACATTAAATTATGTATTAACACAAAAATTAAAAAAAACTTATTTACATGTAAAACTATGTTATTATTTATATTTAACAATAATTATGCATCTCCACCTATATAAAATGGTCTAGGAAATCAACATTCATGTGTACAACGAACTACCTCCTTGCTAACCGATGTCCTTCAGTTTTAAACTAGAAAATATTAAAATTGATATAATGATGTATTTAAATTAATTATTTGATATATATGATATTATTATTCTTATATAATCATTATATCATATATAATATTTTACGTTACATGTTGTTTAAAATGAGATAATGTTGCTCATGTGTATGTAAGACTACTACACAGTGAAGCGATGTAATACTTTTTTCAATTACACTTCACACTGAATTAAAAAGAAATATGTGATCTACATTATATTTTATTGATTATTTAGATTTAATATATCACCAAATTCTTTACCATTTCACTCATTAAGGGAATGATATCACCACCCATGTGTATGTATGACCTACCGTCACCACGAAGCGATACAGTTCATTTTTTAAGATAAAATTACATAACTACTACTAATAATGAATCTAATGTGTAAATAATATATTTATAAAAATTATATTATTCTGGATATTATTTATATATATTTTATATATGTGAACAACAACATTAATGATAAAATGTGCATGAGAAGATAAGTAAATTAACATCCTTATTGATGATAACAATGAATTATTATTAAAAAAGTGTGATTAAATGTAATAAAATGATTATATATGATATTATAATTATTAATATGGTTATTGTATAATTAATAAAATTATTTAAACCATTATATAAGAATTTAAATAAATTTTATCCAAAAGGAAGCGTGAGGTAAGGGGTTTAACCTCAATTTCATTTCCTTGAGGCATATTTTAATGTTATTCACGAGATTTCCTTTATAAGGTCTATATACTTCCCAATTTATAGGTTATATCATGATTCATAAATAATTCCTGGTATTTTAGGTTTCCATTTGGATTATTTTAACCATGTGGGTTTGACTTGAAAACTACAAAGTGGTAAAGAATTTCATAACTCAATATATTTTCATTGGGTTATATTAATCCATCATTGTATTTTTTTTAGTATAAGATTATGTGTGGAATGAATTATTAACATATATTTTTTGTGTTTACTATTATTTTATGCAGATTTAATTTCACTACACACAATCAATTCAATGATGAATTCTCACTTCACCAATAAGATAATTGAAAGTGTTTGTTTCACAATCTCATTTAAAATGAATGTGATTATTCTTGAATTTCAGTTGAATGGATATTTTTGATCAATATAAAAAACAATTAAATTTTATTCTCCTCTATTTATTCATGTTATTTTCATGTAATAGTTCTATTTTCCACTCTTTCATACAGATAATGATTTAGATAATTTTTAAAGAAAAATCGATTTCATTTCTCTCTTCAAACCAAAATCTATTTTCAAACAAGACAAAGTTTTATAAAAATGAATTAAAAAATGTTTATAAAATAGTAAATATAATTTATTGAATAAATTTTTAACAATTTTTAATTATAAAAAAATCTATGGAATACTATGTCATTTTGAAAACAAATTCTGTTGGGGTTTTACTAAAAAATGTGAAAGGAGTCTTCTTATCATTTTCTGAATAAGAAACCTTTCAAACAATTTCACAGTGAAAATGTAATGTTATTTTTACCTTATAAAAAATATAAGGGATTACCCACCATCATGACTGAAATTTATTTGAAGCTTCCTTTTCAGGATTACTAGGTTATTTTTATGGAATATTTTTTTCTAATATTTTGGAAACTCTTGGATTTTAAAATTTATTTTCAAGAATGTTTTATGTTTTAAAAATTGATAATAAAAATTAAAAGTTTATATTCCTAAAGAATGGTTTTAAATATATTTTTAGGTTATTTCCATTAAATAAATATATCAACCCTTTATACTTACATCAATGGGAATATGTTGAATTGATACATTATTTATTATTCCTCTAGATTGTCTATGATTTTTCTTACCAAGGAAAATTTTGAAATTCACATCCTTGATTCATTTTTTGATGTCATTAACTTACCCTTGAAATATTCACTTTTCTTTGATCATTGAACATTAAATTCCCTCTAATTATTCTTATCAATAATCATTTATATTTTTATTGATTAAAGTATATATTAATTTTACCTAAAGTGTTTTACATTGTAAGTTATTTGTATATTTGGGGAAATAGTGAAATATTTGTATTCTTTACTCAATAAATATATTTGATGTTATGGAATATTGAATCATAAATTATATTTATTATTTCATATATGATAAATTATATGGACCTGAAATTATGGGAGGGTCTTGATATTATATATACCCTCATTGAATCAGTAGGTGTCATGTGACAAATCTATAATCTAGCATTAAATTGGTTTTTATATGTAGTTTATATTATCTTATTAAAGGACTTTAAGGTTGAGGTATCATACTCCTAGGACATTACATACAATAATTAGGCATTTCATTCATTAATAATTTAGTTATTTTTATCCATGATATTTTTTCTAAGATATTATATAGAGTTTTATTTCATTCAAATCTGGTTGATTAAATGGAATGTTTTTTTAGTTATTTACCTTGAGATAAATTATGAATTATCCAACTATTTAAATGGAAACTTTCTTCAGTTTTAAACATTTCCATGTATATTATTATTATTAATTCATGATATATTCCAATGTACATAACCCTTACCATGCATTTTATCCCAACCATATTTTGTTTTGTTTCTCAGGAATCCATGTAGTGTAATATGATTGATATACAACGATATTCTAGAGAGAATAATTTTATTTTCCTAAGAAAAATAATTATTTTTTAAAAAAAATTCTAATGTAATGAAATACACAAGTATATATCTTGTTTACCTAGACTACTAAAACATTCAATCTTTCCAGATGTAATTCCATGTACCATATTCTAATGTAATAAAGTAGGCACAAACAAAGGGTTACTAGGGTTGGGGTATCTATAATTAAGACTATGTAAGATATAATTCATTCTTTTTCAATATATTACTAGGGAATATGGAATCCTCATCCTTATTTGGTTGGGTTTTATTATAATTTTTATTTTCATTCCAGTATACAGATGGCACTATTTGAGAAATTATATGGAATGTGGTTTCAGACACTAGATTTTTGGAATGATGTAGGAGTAATTATTTTTGAGGGAATAGATATGGTATAGGAAGTAGTATAGAGGGTTATGTTGATTAAATAATATATTAATATATTATATATTTGGAAGAAAAGTCATCCCGATAATCAGAGGAAATATATTTCATTCAATATAGGAGATCATTTCTTTCTAATTTTTTCTCTATTTAAAAGTGGTATGAGTTTTTGTAAGAAAGGAAAGTTAATTCCATGGTTAATTTGGACATATGAAATCATAGATAAAGTTTAATACATTTCTTACCATGTGTCCCTACCAATATTTTTATCTCAAGTACATAATGTATTACATGTTTCTATGCTAAGGAAATATATGTCAGATTCATATAATGTTTTGATCCTACAATAAGTTTAGTTGGAAGAAAAAATTCATGTGAGGAACATCATGTTTAGATTAATAATCATAGATAAAACGTGTTTTATAATAAGCTGATTCACTATGTTAAGGTTTTATAGAAAACCCATATGGTTGAAGAGATAACAAGGAAATATAAAAATTCTATGATGGAAAGATAACCCACAATTTTAATATGTTAATAAAATTTATAGAACTAAATTTATCAAATGGGTAATAATTTTGAAACCCATTAAATGATTGGAAAAAATATTTTTCATATTTATTAATATGTTTTAGATAGTTATATTCATTAAAAAAATATTAAGTTATTTTCAGATCAAAAATGAAATAGTATAATCTAAATTATATTCTTATATAGGGTTTATTTAAAAAAATTGAAAAAAATTAATAATTTTAATTATAAAATATAAATACCAATTTTGAAATCAGAAGAAAATATTTACTTTTTGAGAAATATTGATATTATTCAGAAAATGTAGATTTTTAGTAAATAGTGAAAACAACGATTTTTTTTTAAAAAGTCTTCATTTATCAATAAATTATGTAATTTAAAAGTACTATTATGTTTTAAATATTATTTAAAGTAAAAAAAGTATTATTTATTTATATTAAATCCACTTTATTGGATTTGAATAACCTTTATATTGGATATTTGTATAAATTTGCCTATTTTTTTATTTTATTTTCGAAAAAGTGTTTTAAAATTCATAATGTTTATCCATTTTAATTAATTATAGTAATATATCATTGGTTATATATTAAATGAATTTTATAGATTATATATCTGTTAATATTAATTTAGTTTTATAAAATTATTATTATTAGTCATGAAGTTAATATAGAATCATCTTTTTCTCCAAATAAACTCTACGTGAAAACCCACTTTTTCATCATGTTTGTGTGTTTTTTTAAAATTTATTTATAAATTTATTTGAATTGAATTAGGTAAAATAGATTCAATATTTGGAATGAAAATTATTTAAATTTATTAATAATGAAAATTTTATTTTTCACCAAAATGAATAGTGTAAGTAGAAAAAATTAATTACAATGATAAAGGTAAAAAAGGATTAACCTAGTGTTAAGTAAATAAATGGTTAAAATGAACTAAAACATATGTAGAATCTATTTTATGTCCATATATATACCATATCTCATATATTATGATTAATTTTCCATTATTTTATACTTTTAACATGAATAAAATGTGGCTAGAATTCATTCTTTTCAAAAATTACATGTGTGCCACTCACCTCATTTAGAAAAGGACACCCCATATCCTCTAATCTTCACAATTTCAAAACCAATTGGATTGGCCAATATCTGAACAAATAACTTATAAAATTATATCCTCTCATAATATAGACATTTTTTATGATATCCAACCATGAATTTTATTTTGTGAAAATCTAAAGAAGTTAATCGAAGAAGTGGTAACGTTCTTCAATGAGCGTTTTTATTTTTTTATTTGTCCACCTAATTAAATTATTATTAAATAATAATTATATAATAACCTCAGTATATTAAATATACTGATATTTTATTATATTAATGGGAAATCCTAATCTTATCTCCATTTCTATCAAATGGGTTTTGAAAATATCATTCATGTGTACAGAAATCTACTACCTCACGAACCAATATAAATCTTTTTTCTATTACCACCTCTCATTTTCGGGTATGATAATTGATAGAAAGAATATATATGATATTCATAAAATAAATTTCCCTATGGATTAATTATATAATATATAACGTTTTTACTTTCCATTCCATTAGGGATACAAAAATGTCGATCGAGAGTACTGTAGAATACTGCAGCAGGAACCAGTGCAATTATTTTTTCCCTAAAGTTTTTCATAGAAGGTAAACAGGGTAAATATAATGAATATATGTCATAAAAATAAAATAATAATGAATTTTTTTTAGATATTTATAATTATTTAGATATAATAAATTATTTTCTTTTTAACCTTTTTATTAATTGAAAAATGATAACATCATCCATGAACATGTGGATTATTGCCTTCCCAAAGAGACGTGTCCCTATTTTTATAACCACACCAAATGGAAGATATATATATATATATATAAGTAAATTTAAAAAAATAATATGTTATATATGATATTTATCTCATTAAATAAATATAATGTATTACTTAACTCTTTTCCATAGAGATCAACGAAAAATGGAAATGTTACTCATGTGTACTTATGACATTACATCATCATGATTGTAACAAACGTCATTTTTCAAAATAAAATTTCATGATTAGTATTATAAATATAATTAATGACTAAATATGATAAATATTTCATGAGTATAATTAAGTATATTAAAAATTAATGACCGCTTTGACCGTAGTCATCATAACAAAGTCATTTTGACCCCTAAACCGATTGCAGTCAAAACATAATATGCAAACTAAATTGATTAAATATTTTTAGATAATATGGCAATTTTTGAATTAGATGTAATAATGAACTTGAAAATGGTTCTAAAGAAAGTAAATAATTAAATTAAGTTTATTATTCGGGAAGATAAAGATATATGTGACATGTCAGACTCAAGGTAAGGGACATCGTCTCAATTTCCTTTCATTGATGCATATTTTGATATTATTCACATTTATTCTTTTATAAAGTGTATATAAAGAACCTTTAATTTTTTATATCATGAATTATATATTCTCATTATATTTAATGTTTTTAATGTTATTATTTCATTGGGCATACTTTTTAGGTGTTTCCCAAGTGATAAGGTACCTTTCTTAAAAATCAACTTTTAATGTTTTCACATACAACTATTCATCTTCCATATCCATTTTTTAAATGCTTCTATGAATTTTTTTATATGGTCACAAAATATTTATAAAGTAAATTTTATGTAAATATTACTATATTTCAATTTTTTTCAAATGTAATCTTTTTATATGTTAATATGTAACATTTTGAAAAATGAAAAAAGGAATGTTTTATTTTAACATTTATGGTGATAATGAATTTTTCCACTAATGTGAATAGTATTTTATATATAGATTCTATTTCAAGATTTCATGAAATCTTAAAAAAACCTTTTTTATTTTTTCTTTTTTATAATCAAAATATTGTTTAAATAGAAAAGGGTATTTTGATATCTAAAAATCGTTTTCTTATGAGTTTAATAGAGTTTTTTGAATGTTATATAATGGAAAAATAAATGCATGATTTTTATTATTAATGATTTGCTAGATGATATTTATTCAGGAGAAATGGGTGTTCCCTAATAACATTGGGTGATCCAGTTACATATTCTATGAGGGGTGGTCCCAGATAGCACTGAGTAAACCTGTTAATTTTTAAAAGATAAGTGCACCTATATATAACTTCAATACATTGGGTAATATTCTTTTTCTTAGTAGGAAGGAAGGGGAGAGTATAACAAGGTTTATACTATGGATTTAACTATGCTCTAGTTACTTATGATATTGTTTTCAAATGGGTTATGAATGTGATGCTCTATTTTATAGAAAAATGTTTTTAATGGATTTATATAGGGTTTAAAGGATTCCTTTAAGAAAAAATATATTTCTTTTTATGTAAAAAAATGTTTTATTTCATATTCTCAATGAAATATAAAGATAAAAGTAAACTTTACATTTGTTTTCATGGTTTCACTGGACTAAAAATTTTCTTCCTTTTTGTAACCCTTATTGATATTTTTGTGATCAACCCATGTTTTTAAAATGACATTCACATGATTTATGGATGGTAAGGGAAATATTGATGTCAAGTTTAATGTTGTGAAGATTTATTTTATGAACTAAAATGATGACTTGTTTTATATGTTTTATATGTTGAAAAAATGGATAATGATCAGAAGTTCCTACTTTTTATTATATGGTTTTTTTATGTATGAATAATGGCTTAATTCTCTAAAACATTAAACCTAAAATGATCATTAAATGCAATATAACAAATTTTTGACCTAATTCTCAATATTATGTAATGTTTAAGGCTGGCTCTTTATAATTTACATTGTTAGTTTTAGTTTTTGTCTATTTTTTAAAAAAATATCTTTTTATTTAACATAATCAAATTAATTCCACTATAATAAATATTATACCTTATTTTTCCATAAAATGAGTTTTTATTCTTATAAATAATAGTTTTCAATGCGTTTTGTGGACATATATTAAACATAATTTCTTCCAATTAAAGATATTGAATATTTTTAAATGTATTATATTATTTAGATCAAAATAATAAATATTAGGAAATAATTTCAACATAATTTTTTCTCATAATTAACAATGAAAATAGAAGTTATTTATTAACACGGTTAGGGATAAAATAAGTTTATCAGAGGTGGTTAAACATAGAGATAAGGGTAAAGAATCCACATAAACCTGTCAAAACATTATTAGTTATTTGGTTTTAAAATTTTAATATTCGAATATTCAGAAATTTGGATCCAATTTTCAACGAAAAAAGATTTATATCATTAAAATCATTTAAATAATTTAAAGTGTGTCATTTCCATAAATTATAAAAGGGAACTACTTATATTATACTATTCACACATATTAATCCACTAATTATGAAAAATACTTGAAAAAATACATTCACATTCATTCTCACCATGACCTATAGGCTCTAGTCTCATCAAAGGACTAACCTGTAAGGCTTAAGGTGCAAGCCTAAGGTTATTTTTGAAAAGATATGACATTTAACCATTTTTTTTCATTTTTTTCATATTATAACACCTTAAAATATTATATAAATTTGATAATAAAATAAAACCAGTATATTAAATATAATTAAATGTTATTGTTCAGGTGGAACAACCCATATTCATATATTTTTCATTCTATGGAAGATAAAAACCTCACTTATACATATGCACAACTTACTACGTCCACATAACGAGGAAATTATTTATTAATCACCCATTTATATGGATGGATATAAAGTGTGAACTAATGAATTGATATGTTAGTTGTAAAATATTTATTATTCATAAAATATAATATTTCATTTACCTTCTTACCCTTCTACTCATTAAAACAAAGATAACGCTGCTTGTGCGTTTGTGTGGACTACCGCCTCCGTGAAATGTTTGGATTCATTTTTAATGTCCTCCATTAACAGATAATTATATATGTGTATATAATGAATATATATTATAATTATAAAATTATTAAAATTCTATAGATTATGGAACTATTGTCAATATGTACAGACCAAAATTACTGAACTAAAAAATACAAGTAAAATAAAACAATAAACATTATAAAACGCGAATTTTGATAAAAAAATTTAAATAAATGTTATTGAAATGTTTTAAGTTAATAATATATGACATTAAAAGTTTTTATACAGTTATAGTATAGAGTTATATTTATTTTAAATTGATTATACAAGATGATAAAATCACTTACATTGAAATTCAGCCATGAGTTAAGGTTTTTTTTTCAATCTTATAAATATTCATAATTTTTTTATATATAAACTTATGTTGGAGGTAATTATATTATATTATATATTAATAAACATAAATTTTACTCTAAACTATTTATTTATGTGGTTTTGAATTATTTTTTCGATTTTTATCATCTTTGGCACTTAGAAAAAATGAAATGAATTTTTTAGTGGAAAACCAATTTTTCTTTCCAATTTGGTATGGAATTATTTTATTAAATAAACATATTTACATTAAAATGTTCTAAATAATACTTTCATACACCAATTATTTATTAAATTAATTTTTATACATGTTTTCTTTTATATAAAATAGTTTAAAAGTAACATTCTTTTTGTTTTCCTAATGAGGAAATGTTTACCAGTGGTGGGAAAAATCATTTTTTTACATACACCTCATGAATAAATCTCCACACCTACATTAATACACTTTTATTTGATAATTCCATTAAATTATTACATAATACATTCAAATGTATTTTTTTCTAAATATTTTGTAATTTATTATATTTTAATTTGGAGATTTAAAAATGAAAAGAGTATTTAAATCATGATGTATTCCAGTGATCTTTTAAAATTATTTTAATTAATGTAAACATCCTTTAATAAAGCATATGTTTTATGAGGATATAATATAATGAAACTATCCAAAAATATTTTTATAGATAAAATATGATCATTTTTACTAGGTATGGTACTGAAATACCATATTCAAGTTCATCCAATATGGATTGTTATTTATTATTTATGCATGTTGATTAAGTTTTATTATTTATTGATAATATTAATACATTAAAATTATTAAGTGATGGGTAGGGATTAATGTTAAATATTTAATTTATTCTTCAATAGGTATCATGAGATAAAACTAGGATGGGTATTTAGAATAGGCCTTTCTAATTTATATATGATATCATGGAATGAGGACTTCATTATATGTTCATGATGTATAAAATTATGCATTCTATATTTTGAAATCGGTTTTATAAGTCCTTGTGATTATTTGAATAGTTATGTCATCGAGGGATAATTTTCAAGATCATGTGTTTATTTATATGAAATTATTTTATCATCATTTATTACTACTACATTATTGATATCTTATTTATTATATGATAGCTTTTACCATATAAATTTCCTTACTGGGCATCTGAGCTCACCATATTATTTTTTTCCTTTCCCTCGGATTCTAGATAGTTTACTATGATTAATATAAAAGTTTATACTAACAGAAATAATAGTGTAATCAATGAAAATAATATATTGTAATTTTTATTTTCAAATGTAATATGAGATACAAGAATTTATCTTATTTTACAGGACTAGAAAACAATTTGATCCCCTAGGATATGATCACACTGATCTGGTGCCAATATAATTAGGTAACCATGAGTTATGGGTTAATAGGGTCAGGGTTGTGATAATAACAAAATTATTAACAACTCAATGAGTAATTCAAGATTCTATTTGATTTTCTAGAGAATATTCCCTATACTCCAATTATATAATTTATTTTCTTAATAACCTATATGAAAACACATGTTCTATTTACTATTGACCATATAAACGTTTCTACTTATTATATAGTAATCCCTGATAGAATTATGGGTTTTATATTGATTGATCTTACATTTGTACAAAAAATAACCATGATTCATTAATCACACATTTGACTCATACATTATAGTTTATGACTCAATCCATTTACTATGAGAACATTTTTGTTTTTGATCTCATGTACCAAAAGTATTCTATTTTCACTACCTTTTATTTTTATAGTAATACCATTTCCATAGTTAGATGTTTAATTGAATGTTTAATTTATATTCTTTAGTGGATTTTCATTTAATATAATGTTGGATAATAAAAAAATACTTGAGATCTAAGGGATATCATTGTTTATTTCTTTCAATGAAAAATTTACTAGATTTTGTTTCTCTATCATACACTTTTTCTTCTAAGAGAGAATTATTTTGAGTTAATATTTTAATTGGTTCCTCCTTCAATTCCATAATGTATGCAATAGAGTCTGATTCATCTACTACTTACAATTAATATAATTCATTTCATGGGGAATTCATGTTACATTGTTGCTCAACCATATTCCATCTACTTCTATGTGTAAAATTACCACCCCTTTCTTACCTTCCCTTCATACAATCCATGGATTTATATTCAAAAGTTATAATATTTTAAAAAATATTATTAAAAAAAGTTTGTTCTTTGGAACGAATGATATAGATTAAATATTATTTATCTAATGAATGATGTTTCTCCCTTAAGGGAGGTATTAGCATCTTTGAAATATGTCATCATGTTTCAATAAAATCCAATAAAATTGGTACTTCATAATTTCCAATATTTTCAACATACACTCCTCTAAATTTCTCATGCCTCTTTGTAGTCCCATGATTAATGAAAAAATTTCAAGGACATGGTATAATCTTCTACTTTATGACTCCCATTGCATAAAATAGATTATATTTTAGCCTTTTAGGTATCATCCTCATATCTAGTGACACTAATTCTAACTAACCTAGGAATTTATCCATATAAATTGTTCCCAGTACCATATAATCCACATTTGGCTCTATTAAATAATTTTGTATTATTGAAACATCCATACTATTGATTATTATTTTATTCAATTTATTTTTCTTTAGTTTTTAACTAAACTCTTATGGTAACCAGGTTTTCTTATACATCTTAAATTCTACTTTCTTTTCACCTTATAATAGAATTCATGTATAAACTTATTTAACACGTTCTTCATTTTTTCATTTATAGGAAAACACTTATCCCACACATGTGTAAAATTGTTTTTGATATTTCAAAACTTTAATTAATTAATATATTTTATATTTATAATAATAAAAGAATTTAGATTATTATTTGAGCATAGAACAATTATTTTTATATTCCACTTCATTCGAATATAAAGATCAGTATGTTCTCTATCTAGTTAAACTTTGAGGTTGACAATGACCTCAAGAGATTCATAGTTATATCGATTAGGTTATACTTTTTGAATAGTGTAAATTATAGAATTACATATTACTAATATAAACTCAATTAATCTTTATTCAATGTAAGCTTCATCGTCCTCTTATTCCATTCTCAAAAGATTATTCCTTCAAAACAACTTTGTAGAATAGATTCTTTTCTGAATGTGTCTTCCAAAGAGAAGAATTATTCATCGGTTTTTCATAGTTTCAATCTATTATTCTTCATTATTAAACATTCTAGAAAATTTGTTTGTAATATTTTCAACCTTTCAACACAAAAAACAGGTTAGGGGTAACATCCATTAAATTTATCTCTACCCCTTTTGATTTTTTTCTTAAGATTAAAAAATTATTATTAATATCTTAAAATTAACTACCTTTATATATTTCAATATTCTTTATGGCCCTGAATTCCATCTCCTTGATGAGTTTTTCTTTTTTTACCTTAGGCACAGCATACATTTTATAAACATGAAACGACTATGTAAGTCATATAGTGAAATATCAACCAGAATTCTATATTCAAGGGTTAAAACCTTAGATTTTTTGATAAGGGGAAGTCTTCTAATTAACTTCTTAACAACAATAACATATTTAATCTCTTCACTAGTACTTTATAAATCTTCAACGACCAAAATGATGTGGTTGATAAATATTTAAATATTTTCATCTGGAAACATATTTAATACATCAAACTTGTTTTTGTTAAACATCATGTTTTCCACCTTGAAATTACTATCACCTATATAAATATGGGTAAATGTTTCAAGCATATATAATATGGTATTAAAACTCATCACTTTATGGTATTGAATATTTGATAAAGCAGCTGCTAAAGCATTCTATTCTTTTTTAATGAACATCAAGAAACATATATTTTATTTCAATCATAGATAATTCAAATATATCATTGACTTATATATCATGAATAAATTTAAATAAGAAATAAATTTCATGAGATCATAAATAATACATGATCCTTTCATTCAAATTTTAGTAATTAATCTAATCAAATAATGGATCTATATTTGTATTAAATTTGTTTCCCATGAAATATAATAGTAGATAAATAGATTTTTTATTATAAATACGTATCTTTTATAAAACCTATTGAAACTACAACCTGACTCACAATAAGTGGTTTGGGGTGAATATGGTTATTTCCATTTAATTTTTTGGATCTTACTCCCATGTTTGATTGATCTGTAAAAATATATTGATTTTACAAGTGAACATGAAACAAATTATTGTAGAATATAAATGAAAGGGCCCAAAATTTTACTTGGTTTTCTATAAATGTAATTTCCAAGGAGCATACACTGATAGGGTGATGCCATAATAGTATGTTTCAATCATGAGAAGATCTAATAAAAGGGTTTAAGAAAGGTGTGCATCCAATCTCAGGATCAATTACTCCCCTTGGATACGTTTTCACTGCTTATAGTTAATAAAAATAAATATAATGCTACTCATAGGTTTGTTATATTATATTTCATAAGTTTAATCATTAATACTAAACAGAAAGCATGTTATTTTTATACTATTTTTCTTTTTATTTCCTTATAATTAGTGACCATAATTGATGTGTTATTATCCTTCATGGATCACACTTTTCTTAATCACATTTTTTTATTTATGCAGTAGTCTCTCCCTCTTTTATCATTTTCAAAACCAATATAATATTCCCATGTGATCACTTTATATATTTTTAATATGGAAACATTCATAAATTAATCCATATTTTCATTCTCTAAATGTAATTTAATCTCCCTTATTTAATTTGTTGAAGAATCATATATTCAATAACTGATATTGATTAATTAAAAAATTCAAAAATACCCATGCATGAATTCTTAGTAGATATAGTTCCATGAAACAAAATCTATATTATTTGTATAGCTTTTAAGATTTAAAAATTTAACATTTAGGTCACTTGAAACATCACGATATTTTTTTTCTTTTATTTTAATAATATATCCTTTATAATATCATGTTTTTAAACTATTTTTGAAATAATTTAAAATTATAAAGTATGATTAATAATATTCATTGAAATATAAGTAATTAACATGATTTCTCAAACTCTTATAGATATGGAAATCATGTTCATCATATTATAAAATAGATGAACCATATAACATCCCATGATATCCTTTAACTTCAAATGTCATAAATTTAATGATATTTTTGAGTTTTACAAATGAACCCAAAAAATTCTTCTTGAGAAACCTCTTGATTGATAAAATTTCATAAATTACTTGATCCTTGTGATGTACATACCATACATAAATAATAACATTTTATCCAAAGTAATTTTAGACCATCCATATGAAGTCAAAAAAATACGTATGAAAAGCATGATAATATTATAAAGTCTCCAATTAATCCTTATAAACCTTTCAATAATCCATACAAAAATAAAATTCATCCTTACAAAGTGCCTCTTCATTCATAAAAACCCATGAATGATCCTTATAAACATTTATATTATCTATAAAGACTGAATCCTTATGAAAATATTATTACTAGATTTTTAACAAAAACATCCAATAATTATAACCCAAAGAACATATGACCACGTGTATTTGAAGTCTAGGTACCTAAAACATCAAAAGAAACTAAAACATAACATTTTTATTTTTTATATTCTCCTTAGTGATCTCCTAAATATATTTGAGATCCCATAATTACATAGGATAACTAGGGGAATACATAAAATAACGGGGTGATCTATATAGACAAATAAGGGATTAAACATGACAAACAAACATAACGTGTGAGGCAAAGGTATAACATGATATCATAAAAGAGACGAATATTGTGTAATCACATAAAACCATAACCTAATGAACATGGTATAATAAGATCATATAAATGTAAGAAATGTTGAGGAAACATATAACATGGCATAATCAAGAGTGAAGACTAACTTCCTATATAATATTACATGGTGGAAAAAGTTCGATAATGGATTATGTTTACTCTTTAATATCATACATAACGTCTCTTGAGATAGAATCTTTACCCAAAACATTGAAGCACTTCATGGTTACACCCATAATAACATGTTCATTATTATGTGTGTCACAAAAAGGAAATAAATTCTTATGCATAAACATAGAAATTAAATATGGAATGAAAATGGGTCTCATAATCATTCCTCATATAACATTCAAAGAGATATCTTAAAGTATAAATTTGATAAGTGATCATAATGAATGTATTACCCCATAAAAGGAAGGTTTTATGAGATAGGTATATATATAAGATACATGTATATATAATTTAGAAGAAATAAATATCATCAAAGATTGTCACTAGTGATGAAAACATATTTTAAAGATTACATATAATATTTCATTAGTAAAACACAAATTTCACATTGAAATAAATTATTAAAAATAAAAAAATTACAAAATTTTAGAGACAACATTTTATTCAAAAATAACATTTTAAACTATTAATAGACGCTTCAAAACATATTATTGGTCAGGATGGTTCTAAATTAAATTTATCTCATATAAGTTAAAATAAAACATTCATTTCATACTTTTGTAGAAAAATTAAAAAAATTACCATATTTAGAAAGTGATAGAATAATTCCATTTAAAAAAATTTGTAAAAAAATTGATGAATGGGTAAAAAATTATTTAATATATAATTTAATAATAGTAATAACAATCATCAGTATATTTTAAGGAAAATACTGTCATCTATGAGAAAAATTTGAAAAATAAATATTATAAAAGATTAATATTACTTACAAATATATTTCTTGATGTTTCTCTATTAAATAAGTGGGGAAATGTAAAACAAACATGAAAAAGAATCATGGAAAAAGGAGAATATAATACATGTGTTTCAATAAAATAATTTTATATTATTTTCCCCAAATAAATCTTAAACATAAAAAACATCTGAAATAAATGTGATTGCAATATAAATCCTTTACCACTTTTGTAACTTTCAAATCAAATACCCTTGTTTGAAGTAAAGTGAGTTGTAATATAAAATACCATGAATTATGAAGGATTCATGATATAATATGTAAAATGGTTATCATATAAACCATATAAAATAAAATACATTCCATACATTAAGATATGGCTCAATAAAGGTGAATTGAAAAAAAATACCTTATAGAGACAGAATCAACGAAGTGATAATTAATCAATGAAGTTATTATGTGTTTAAAATGCATATAAAAATAAAAAAGTGGATATAAAATATAAAATAATAAATTCTCATTACACAAATAATCATATCATATAAAAGTTAATGAATAATTTATTTAACATAATAAATATAATTTGAGTTATAAAATTTCTTACCCGAAGCTCGAATTCTGACGTGAATTCATTAATTCCATAATAATAAACCCTTATTAATTGTTAAATTTATTATGAACCCTTATCATGTTTATTATTATTTTATTTTATATATTATCATGCTATATTAAATTACTTAATCATTTATGTTCATGTTAGATGTTTTGGTAATATTTGGCTCGTATATCCAAAATCCCTTTGGTAAGTTGACTAAGGTAAAAGATATTATTACTTAATGATCTAGAAAATAATAATAATGAATTAATTATCATTATAATACATAAACATTACCTTTTAAACTTTTTATATAATATGTTTAAGAAAAATAAACTATGATACGATCATGGAGTTTGTGGGACATAAAAACGCACGATCAACATTTCCATTTTTCAACGGTAATGATGGAAATAAGTTAAGTTTTATTATAAATAGTCATATTTATAATTATATCATAAATAAAATATAATTTTTTAAAATAAAGTTATATATACCATCCAAATGATTTGGTAATGAAAAATGAATCACATCACTTTTTGGACATGGTTATCCACACATACTCCAGAATGATGTTATCATTTTTATAAAAATGGATTGGTAAGAAAATATATTGTATATTAATTTTAAAAAATAATTAATATTTCCTTAAAATCATATATATACACTATATTCATCTTTCTAATCAACCTTGAGAGGCAATAATGGAAAAATAATTATATCGCTTCATGAGGTGGTAGTCAGCCATTCACATGAAGGATGGATTATTTTAACATTTGATGATAGAGGAGATGGATATTGGTTATAAAATTAAATTAAATTAAATTAATTATATTAAAGATAATTATGTTATAATATAAACGTTTTTAAATAAAATTTAATGGGTGTTTAATTATAACGAAATGAAAAAAACCCGCTTAAGAATGATACTTCTTTTTGAAAAACCTTTTTCAGTTTACAAAAGAATACTTATTAAAAGGGTTTTATAAAAAAATGACTCTAAGACATGATAAGGGAATTAAATAAGGGATTTTCTCTTTTATTGGATGAACCAAATGGATTAATAACTCTGTAGAGAATATGAGAGAAGAGAGGGTTTCCTTTTATAAGTGGGGGAGGAAACCTACAATGAAATTTACACGGGGAATAAAAATTGATAAAGTCATTATCAAGAAAAACGATTCAAAATGCATATATATTATAATTTTGGATATGGTAATTTTTTAAAATGGATGAAAATATTATTTATAAAAATTCAATTGGAAGAAATACCATTATATTTTGGTTTAATACCCTAGGTAAAACTGTTTTAATTATAACCGCGATAATTAGTTTTTGTTATTTTCACTCTTCATTATGACTGAATGTTAAGCTAAACATATTATGCAATAGTAATTATGAGGATTAAAATTATTTAATCCTTTTTACCAAATTTAATTTAAAATTTTTATGATTTTAATTTAAAATTAAACTTACAAGGGCAATGAAAAAGTTGTTTCCTAATGGAAAACATTTTCTTAAGTAAAAAAAAGTTTTTATATAAAAATTTTACATAAAATTTATTATAATTAAATAAATTATATCAATAATAATATAATAGAAAAAAAATATTTTTAAAAAAAGTTAAAACAAAAATGCAGTTTTCAATAAAAAATAACAATTTTTCGTTATTCATTGAAATATTTTTATTTTGATAAATTTTAAAAAATTAAAGCTAATATAATTTTTACATTATTATTAAAGAAATAAAATTTAATTTTCCAAAAATATTATATAAATTTACAAAGATTAATTTAAAAAGAAATTTGTAAAATATGATGAAAAACGATTTTCATGAAAATGTATGTTTTAAGGAAAATATGATTTTACATTAACAATATTGAATGTGATATTCATTATATTAATTTCAATTACTATAAATATATTTAAAATATATAAATTTATATCTTTTAATTCCAAATTATGGGTTATTTTAGTTAATTAAAATAAGAAAAATAATGCATAGAAAAATTATTTTCAAATAAATGTTTTTTTAACCATAAAAAAAGATTTATACATAAATAATGAAAAATATTATTTCAAAGAAAATTAATTAATTTATTATTAAAAAAATGGAATATATGTAACCTTAATACCAAATCCAAAATATAATCAATCATTAAATTTCTTTATTTAATGACAAGAAATAATAGTTTTACAAAAAATTAATATTTTCACAATTCACTGAAAACCCAATCTTTTCCAAAAAAAAATATAAAAAATTCACCCAAATATTTTTTTGAAATTTTAAAGTAAAAAACATATCCATTTTATAATATACCATTTGTAAAATTGTAATAAATGAAATATTTCATCCATATAGAAAATGTAAAAAAAAATCCAATTTTGATGAAAACATATTTTTGAAGCACAAAATTACTTTATTGAAAATTAAATTCATATGTTATATGAATTAATAAATTTTTTAGGTTAGGGCCCTTTTATATATATATATATATATATAATATGGTAAATACTATTAATATAATCCAATTCAACAATTATGTTTTAACTGTCATATTTAAATAATAATATTTTAATTGTACATTGTTATTCATGAAAGCTTAGTGTTGCGTGTAACAGAAGATAAAAAAGGAATCCAAAATATTTTTGAAAAAAAATATTATAAAATCATAGGGTTTTACATTATACACCCTTAAATAAATTGTATGGCCAATAATTTTACTTGTGATTGGTAACTAGGGTTTTGACATTTGAAATTTAATTTTTTGAAATCCCACATCATAAATAAGATTATTAAGAACTCCTATTGAAAATAAGAAAAATAGAAATTTTATTGTTATCTATAATAACATGTAACCCATTTTTTAAATTGAAAATCATTAGATGTAATTGAAAATATAGGCTTTTTATAATAGAATAATTTCTAAATAATTATGGAGGGTGATCGAGTGTAACCTCCCAACCTAGGAGCCAAAAAATAGTTCCCTGAGAAAATATGCTATGTGGAGTCAAGAAGGCCACCCCATACACTAAAGGGTAATCTCTAGAGATGAGGGTATATATCTTGTACAATGGGGGGAATATACCCTTTGGTTCAGTATTGAAATAAATTATATTGATAAATAAATAAGGGGAACAAAAAGTAAATCATCGCAATAATGTTTAATGTCCCAAATATAGTACTAGAATCAGAAAAAGATAATGTTTGGATGATTTATAAATAATAAAAAATAAATGGCAGTAATAATACTATATTATATGTATAAAATGGGAAGATATGAAAAAATCACAAAAACTATCTCCATGACCATCATGAGAACTTGGATCAGTACCTTCATCCCATCCCATAAATCATACATCCATATCTGAGAGCTTCCCTTAAACCAAACATGCAATCACAAAGTCTGTCTGGGTACCAAATGTGGCCCAAGTTGGGTTTGTGTAAAACATAGTAATCCAACACCAATGATATCTATAAATAATCCATCTAGTGAATTTATAATGAATCAATTCACTAGTTTAACAATAAATAAGAGGTAATGTAAATAAATACAACCCATGTCGATCTTGGGTTCCCTATGGGATAACTGACCAATCATACTTGGTCTAGCTTCAGCTAGAATATATCTGAACCCGAGTCATCATTCAGTTTCATAAAAAATTATAGTTAGAACCATTAAATATAGTCATGGAACCCATATGTAATATAAAAAGGATCCATGGGTGAACCTTGGAATCGACAACCTTCAAAGGTCAATCCCACTCTCATAGGACATCCTATATATGTGGATAAGGGAAAACATGTGTAAAACTAAGTCTATATAACAACCAAGAATCATAATAATATAATTTGACCTGTGATCCCAACCATGGACTTACTATATGGGAATATATGTGTCACCCAAGTCATACCATGATTCATTTTCTTATATTCGCATCCATGTCATTCCAAATTAGGAATCCAAGTATCACCCAAGGTATAACACAATTCAACTGATGTATCAGCTCATCCGATGAATTATTACTTGGGAATCCATTATTTATCATGGAATTTTATAATTCATTAAAACTACAAGACCTTCCATGGTATTCCTTCATGTGAATCTAGGTATATCTCAAGGAATAAAATTTGGAATCTAGTATCACTCAGGGCATATTATAATTCATTCAACCTATGATCTCATCCATGGTATTCCTACATGCGAATCTAGATATTTATCAATATGTAATATAATTCATTTTCCCCAATAACACATACATGGTATTCTTAATTGGAAGTATCATTTTTATCAATGACTAAAATGAAAGGGTAAAAACATTTCCCTAAATAAATATTCATCTTCCACGAGAATTATTCAGTGTAACACCCTGAAATTCTAAAGTACAACATTTTATTTGATAGCGTGTATGACACGCATCACCAAGTACATAATGGAATTCAATATCCCATGAATATACTATATATTTACTATTTTTAATAAATTAAATCAATTATATATCTTGTAATTCACATAAAACCAAATTATCTTGCATTATATGAAAGAGTGACTGTCATCGATAACCTGAGTCACATGTAAGACCATGTTATACGGAACAATAATATATTATTAAAATATTATTATCTTATAAAATAAGATATAAACTTGGAGTTATTAATATTATTAACTAAATTATAAATATTTATGCTTCATTAAATTTAAAATTATTATATTGGTTACTAATTCATGAGAAGAAAAAATGAGAACCAATTGGATATAAAAATAAATATTTATATTTTCATGCTTCCAAAGGGGGTTTGTATTTATAAACATAATTAATTAAATTTAGTTAATGAATTTAATGAAATATATAAATTATATATTCAATAAAATATTTTTAATATTCATCCATTATATTTTATACACATAATATAAGAAAAAACATTCTTTCTTACACATAAAAACATATACTTTATTAAAGGTAATTTTAAAACCTTTTAATGGAAAATACATTTTAAATATTAATTTTGAAACATTAATTGATTTAATATGTCAAATTAAACTTTATATTTTAAATATAAATATAATAATTAGGTTATGGAGAATTTGTTATATTTTTTTGAAACATTTAAGTTTTTAACAATTTAATAAAAATACTGAATTTTAATTCTAAACTTATTTTTCATCTAATTTATGTATAAAGATAAATTACAATTTAAATTGGATTTAAAGTTTAATTATATAATATTTTTATCAATTAATACAAATTATGTCATTGAAATAAATTTCACATTGAAATTGATTATAAAATCATAACAAACTTTTGTGACTTTTTACTTTAAAAACATGCATTGTTATCTCATCTTCAGGATTAAATTTAAATTAATTCCACCTATGTTATTGAAATTTGGAAAAATGGTTTCCATATTTAGAATAATCCTAATTTATAATTTATAATAAGACCAATTATTTTTTACAAAAAATATCAGTGAATGTTATTAAAATTAATTACAATTATTATGGTAAAATTAAGCTTAATAAAGGAGTAAACCTTTAATTTAAAGGACCAAATGACCTAGAAACGTTCCCAAAACCCATTATATTGACATAATTATGACATGAAACTTACATTATGCATTTTTTGTTGGTTTTTAATACTTTTTTTGGTAAAAAGGAGAATACACCTAACTTCTCTTCAAAAATACCAAGTGAGTCATTTTACTCCCTTATAAATGGACACCACCTCCCCCCTTACTTACACCTTTAAAACCACATAGTTTCAGACATGATCTACCCAAATAGCATTAAAAAATCCCTACCCTAGACATTTAATACCATGTTTGGGAAAAATCCTTCTAAGAATGATTTTTGTTACAAACCAAAAGTAGTTACCCGACTCTGATGTAACGTCTTCCATCAATATTCTCAGTTTTATTTTCATTATCCAACCCATAATCTATTTTTTTATATTATTGCATAAAAAATTTGGTATAATAAATATAATAGGATGTTTTTATGATATTTGTTTTACCTACACTTACACAAAACTCCATTTAATGGGTTATGAAAATATTGTTTCTCTATACGGTGAAATATTTCCTCATGAAATGGTGATTATTAAGTTTTCATTTACCACAACTCATGGTGGAAATAATGATAGAAACTTTATATATATATATATATGATATAAATGATATTTATTATTTATTTATACTTATTTAATAATTTGATAATTCATACCATTAATACATTCCATTTTACATTAATATGATAACATCTTTTGGGGAAATGTGGACTACCGCCCCCTTGAAGTGTTGTGATTCATTCACAATAAACATGGAACATAGAAGGAATGGTATTAATTAAACATATATTAAATAAAAAACCTATATAAAATATTCATGATATAATTAATTTTCTGGAAATAATGTATATATATATATATATCCTTTCATTTATTATGCTTTCATACGCTTAAAAGAGATAATATCGTTCCTGAACGTGTGGACTACTACCTCCTTGACACGATGTGATTCCATTTAAGTTAGAATTATTATATATATAAGTGTATATTATTTAATAATATTGTATTTATGATAAATTTATTATTCTATAAATATCAGTTATTACTTTCAATCTTTAGATAACGATCATTAAAAAATGGGAATGTTACACATGTGTAAGTACAACCTACTGTCATCATTATTGTAATGTTGATGTATAAATATATTAATTATGTCATTATTATTATTCTCTAGAAGTTATATAATGAACCTGTTGACTATAGTTGACCTACAAAAGTTATTTTTGGCACATAAACCGAATTTGGTCAAAAATATCTGTGTAAAAATAATTTTTTAAGTAGATGTATACCACATAGTAATAAGTTAAATAAAATAAATGATAAAAATTAAAAAATTTATAAATAAAGTATATAATTAATAGAATTTTATTATATAAAAGGTAAAAATATGTTCACCCAAAAGGAAAATCATGGTAAGGGATTATCATCTCACTTTTTTTACATCCGTGAGATAAATTTCATGTTCACCACTTATATATTTTTTGTGTTGTATCTACTACTGATTTTTATATATTATATAATGAATTCATTTATCCTCATGGTATTTAATAATTTTATCTAATATTAATTCTTCAAGAGGATTATAATTTAAAATGTTTCAAAGTGGTATAAGACACTATGGAATGTTTACAGATTATTTTACTCAATAATAATTTTAATAGTATTTAAATGGTATTTCTAGTAGAGGAAATTCTGTTACAATTTTTTAATAAACCCTTTTATTTTCCTCTTATCTTGTAATTCATGACATTTTTAATGTATTTGTACCATTTTCCTAGTCTTTGGTACTCAAAAGTTTTTAAAATTATTTTTAAGAAAACCTAACTTCATTTATCTCTTTAGTCAAAGAACATAGTTTCTTATAAAAACATTGTTTTATAAAAATGTTTTCAAAATTCCACTCAAAATTATTTGTTAATTAAAGTTTTACCTTTAATTTTTTTTACCAATTATTTCAAAGGAATCGTGTTATCTCTTTCCGAACAAGAAAATTTTCCAACCTTTAACCATGCAAAAGGAATGTTCTTTTTACCTCATACGGCTTGGATAGACTTTCCTACCATCACTTCTTTGATGATTACTTGCACGTTTAAATGATTACTTTTTGATGAAAATATTTTCAAAATTTAATGTCGAAGAAATTCTTTTTCAAAACAAAGGGATATTTTCCTTAGGAATGTTTTAAAAAAAATTTATATTATTTCTATTAATTAACAACTGCAAACATTTATTTTAGGCCACTTCAGGTATGTTGTATTTATCACATTCTTAATATTCCTTTAGATGGTTTTGGATTTATTTTACAAGGATCATATTAACATTCACTTGCTTGATCCCTTTTAATCCCTTTAAAATATTCAATTTTCTAGGATCATTTGAAATTGAATTTCCCCTAAGTATGCATCTCATTTTTCATGGATACGATCACTCCCTTAGCCATATACTATTTTTCATATGGTGTTAACAATGAATATTTTTTAATTATTTAGGGAAAAATTTATAAATTATTATCTTGGATTTTATACAAATATTTTATAAGGATCATTTTTAAATTTATTATTCGGTAGATGAGGAATGTTTTTGACTTATACATTATATGTGGGGCCTAATTATAGATAACTTGTTGATGCATAAATATTCTCATGGGACGAGTCATTTGGCTAGCTACCTTAGATGGGTTTTCACTCGATATTGTGTAAGTCTTCTTGTGAATGGTCTTTCTAGTGAAGGTACCATGTACCTAGGAAACATGGAATCTAATAATAAATCATTTCCCTCAAATTAGTTTAAGTTATTATTCATCAATGAGATTATTCATCGATATTCCAACAGATAAGTTTCATTTTTAGCTATTTAGATAGCATGTGTTTCAGTTTCTTACCTTTACATATTTATTTTTACTTATATTTTTATTTTAATGTTATGTGTTTTTAGTTATTACCTTTTCATAGTGTTTATGCACATCCATTCAGTTTATTGATTACCTTGCATGTGTGTTCAGTTATTTACCTTTCCATGTTAATTTATTATCATAGATTAATTATTTATTCCTCTTTACTAACCACTAATGGGGATTTTAGCTCACCCTTATTATTTTTCTTTCCCATGGAATTCAACAAGCTTAATATGAATGATATGTAGGAATTTACTAGATAGACTAGATATATTCTCAAAGTTATTTATTTAAAAAGAAGAAATAAATATGTTGTAATTATTGTATTATTTTGTAATAAAATATCATGTATGTTTGTGGTTACCAAGATAACTAAACTATCATTCCTTTTTTATTTGATTCATTGGGATCATTTCAATATAATTACTTGCAGACACCATCTCTAGGATATCTGGTATTGGGTTTCTCCAGTTGGTATTAGAGAAAGTTTAGTAGCAACACTGGGAAATGGATTTATTAAAAAATACACTATATAACATAACCCTAAGGTAGATTTAAAATATATAAATAGATAAACTACCTATTACTTTTTTTAATATAGATTTTATGGGTTCTTTCATAGAAATAAATATCTTTCTGGATACTACAGGGGGATGTGGTTCTGGAATAGACATGCATAGGTGTAATAACTATGACAAGATGTTCTGAGCCTGACTTGGGTTAACTAGGTACACAACAACAGGTCGTACCATGAACCTTTATGACACTCCTGGGGGATATGCTTAGGGAAACTTACATTTCCTTAATAAACAATTATGAAGGATTTGAATAGATAATTAAAACGAATATTCTAGGTTAAACCTATGGTGTTTTAGATTTAGAAATAGAGTCCTGGATTAGAAATCTGAGAAATTGTTTTATGGATAAACTTTTCACCATTGAAGGACATATATTAAAATAAAATGGGTGAATTATTTATGTATTGGGGTTGTATTGAAAATAGAAGTAAAAAAAATTATTTAGTGATTAAAATTATTTCAAGGATATCATTAATATTTATTTATGAAAATTATATTAATTTGGTTTTATTACATGGAAACCTATAATCTAGGTGACAACTAATAAAATATGGAAAGGTCATAGGTCTTGACCCATGACCGAGGGACGATAAGGGTTTCACACCAACCACTCACATATGTGATGTCCTAGTTAACTTTTCATTATTTTTAGTTAAAAAATTTGATGAATAATTATTAATTATGAACCCATAGTATTACTTTTGAATACTTTAGATTAATCTATATACCATATTTGTGTTTGAATATAGTTAAAGAAAATAGTTATACTTTTCACTCTTTTATATCCCTAATGATAACTTAAATTTTTCTTTTAGCGCTTGAGGAATAAAAAATATTATTAGTAATTAGTTTCAAGGAGTAATGGAATAATTTATAATTTGATCAAATAAAAACTGAAATTTAGGATTTTTCATATCCAATTGAAACCTATAAAGTAAGAATGTTTCCTTATATTCTTGGTTAGTAAAATAATTTATCAAAATTAGGAAAATTATTTATAAATAAAATCTTTTCTTAATACCTTAATTTCTATTTAACCAATGGTCTTCAAAATTATCTTAGATTTATGGATTTGAGGACCTAAACATTCTATTGATCATTCTGTTTTTTATTGATGATGTAATTCACTTCGCATGCATAGATCTATATGGTGGTGCATTATACGAATAGAAAGGTAATGCAGCACTAGAGTTCCTCAGCACTAAAGTTGAATCTGGTCTCAGAACATATCCAGGTTCCAGTGCAGTGGTTGGTTGAGGTAAACGATCCATGCCTTTTGAAAAAATAGAGACTGCAGGAAAAGTTGAGTAAAAGATTATAAGAGAGTATGCGTCATTGATGAGCACTGAGATGGGAAAATGTGCAATGCTAACCATTTTATAAGCTTTTTGAGGGTATGGATTGGAAGCTTTCCTCTTTGGCTGAGTAATCCCATTCATGTATAGGTGTCGGTCAATATCAATAATGTCACGTGGGAGCTCAATCTCTCATATAAGCTGCTTGATGTAGTAATCCACCTCAATGATCATAAGTAAAGATAGATGTAGCTAAAAAAGTAACCAACATAACCTGAAATTTTTTAAACTCAATTGAACCCATAGATGAAGATTATGTTTTCTCATTCAGAATAAAATAAAGGATGTCTATGTATTGAAATTAAGACAGTGACTTTCATGTGGGTGGGCGGCGGGGGGGACAGAACAGATGTTCTGTTACCTAAAAATATGAACTACATTAATACAATATCAATCATCGAGTACACCAGCAATGGAGATATTTACCTACTAAGTGTCTCAAAGTTCTATTTACAGAGATGAGTAAATCAAATCTTGGATAACAGCGACATGATACCTACACATTTACTATCTTTTAGAGATACGTTCATATTAAATCGAAAATGTATTGTGTACACTTTCAAGAGGAAGGTGGAAACTATCAATTACATTGAAAAAATGTATGAACACGAACCTGGATATCTATTTATACTTCCAGCAAGAGTATGATTTGATCTTCAATAGGTGCGTGACTTGATATCCAGCTATTTTCCTGAACAGTAAATAGAAAAAAAATGTTATTAAATAGTGAATTAACACCTTATACATGTCAGTAATACTGTAGGTTATCACATCTGTGAAGGCATTGTCTTCACTCAGACATGCAGTGTTAAACAAAGAATCAATTTAACAGACTAAGGTATTAGATATTCTCCACTCAATATTTTAGAGAAAATTTTAATTGTATAACCGATTTGTAATAATAAAAACTGTAGGAATTACGGTATGAAACATGATATTGAAATTACAAATACTATCGACTAAAATGTTGTAGGTTTAATATAATTTCCCATAGCACTGACATCCATAATAAAATAGTGAAAATAACAGTCACTGAAAGCACATCAATTATGGGTTCACTGAATCGTTGATACTGAAGGTACAAAGACTTACCAGTCCTGAAGTCATTTAATGTTTCTATGGAGATGGGATTAGGAAAATAGTACGAAGAACCTTAAAACCTGTTTCGAAGATAGTAGAACAAGACCCTGGAAGAATTTTATGAGCAAACATGTCCCTCGAAGAGAAAATATAGCTAGTAATTTAAGTACAGATCCCCTGGATTTAAGGAGATATATATCCTACCTTGGATAGAGAGTCCTGAAAGAAAAAATGTCATTAGAGGTGCCCACAGGTTTTACATTGATCCATAGGATATCTGGCTAGAGGTCATATTTCAGTTTCACCTTCTACAAACCTAAAACCAAATTCCACAAGTCAGTCCTAAAATTGTTGAATTGCAATGAACACATGATAAATAAACAATAAATTACAAGAGTATCATCTACTGTATACGAATTTAATGAAACAGAAATGCCAGTGTCTTGAATTTGCATAGTTATTTCAGAAAAACTTATGAAGAAATTACCTGCAAGAAGATGATGGTCAAAATAGAGGTTAACTTCAAGAATTTACGACATAATACAGGTAGTCATTACCTATTCCTATTGTCTTATTCATTAATAATGGTAAAAAAATTAGATAACAGTTAAACAACATAGTGAACATTTAATGAGGAGTACAAGGGTGAAAATGTGATTATATGCATAATGTCCATACAATAAACCATCAATATCCTTGGAAAACCAAATATAGAACATATAGCCCAGTTTTTAACAATTTCTACTATGAGTATCAAAAACTAAAAAAAGTGCCTTAAAACATCCAACATAAAAAACCTCCACCATTATCCTATTCCATAATGAGTAACGTCCAGCTTAATGATAAATCATCGGGCTACAAAAACTGATACAAAAATGTATTTCATGATAACCGTCTAGCATGTCATGAAAACCATCTAGCATAAAAAGCGTGCTGCATTAAAAACATCCAACATGTAAATTTTATAATCAACCTGCAGATAAATCATACTAAAATTTCCTCCATGAAAAATTCCAAATACAACAATCTACAAAACAGTATGTATTGCACTTAATGTTTGGAATAAAATGAATGAAAACCAATTGAACAACCAATAAGTATTATTACAAAGACAATAGAGCAGAAAAATCTCAGTCTTCTTTCTCGTTTTCTTGTTAAAATTTCCCTTCATTCGCCTTTCTTGTTGATTACAATGAGTAGTTGTACCTCAACTGTCTCAACTAATATGAAGACCATGTTGCATGTCATCCTCCATATCAAATTCATGTGAATGTTTTTTCTATGTAGAGAATATAGCTAGTAGAGTTTGAAGCAACTTGTTGATGTTGAAATCAATGCAGAACATATGTGATTGTTAACAGTTGACAGTAACAGATTTAAATAATTGTAAGTCATGTATATTAAAAAAATTGAAACTCAACACTAATCATGGATGTATTGTTACAAAAAAATTAAATAATTTATTATTCACTTATGATGAATGTTACATACCTGAGTATATAACAAATTATACGTACAAGCATCAAACCTAGTGGAAGTGTTTGAACTTAATAGAGAATACCTACCAGTTTGATGCTCATATCATGCAAGGTTGGACGGAAAATTACAGTAACATTACTTATGTCTGATACTTAAGAAAAATGAAAATAAAATGAAGCATATTGTACCTTGATAAATTCAATTCCACAATTAACTTGTGAAGACCCACTACATTGAGGAACCTGGAGAGTATAATAAATTAAAAAGGTATAGTTCTGTAATTTTAAGTTAACTTTGGAAAATAAAAAACCAATACTATAATACTTGATTGTGTTCAAATATTTCTATAAAGCTACTAAAGTAGTTGTCATTATCACTGATAAATAGTACTCTAAAGAATTTTTGTTCAAATGAATGATGACGGTTTTGAATATTGTAATTGGTCACATCAATTGATACTAGCACATTTTTTATTTGAAAATGTTCAACTATGGAGGAAAACCATACTCATCATCATCCTAAATTACAAATGATAATAAGTGTTAGGAAAAATATTTCATAAAATTTTTGAGGTCATAAAATAAGTTGATCGTACCTGTATCATAGCAGTTCTCAACTCTGCAGATGTTTTTTGTAAGAATTGGATGACTTGTTTGTCAAATAAAACAACTGAACATGAGTTTGTTCTATCAGTAACCATTAGTTGTGCTCTAAATTTTTTGCATTAAATATTGGGTTTACATGGATAGCGTTATTAAGTAATTTTCTTTATAATCATGATAGCAGCATTCTGACAATAAGTAATTTAAAAAAATAAAAAATAGGAAACCTGGGAGTAGTGTTGTTTGGTCATAATTTGCAATTGTGGCACCAAATTTTGTGTTCAATAACATGTACTTTATTCATTCAAAAGTTACATGAATTAAAAAACCAACTGTGAGTACTTTGAATTTTTAGTATTGTAGCTGATATTAAGAAACATGTAGGCTGTAGTAGAGTGAGTGTATAATAATAATCTCATTAGTATAGGGAATACGTGAAGAGTTCATAATACAACATATTGAATTTCTGAAAATAAGGATGATTTAGTTACCTCGTTACATCTTTTTACATCTGATATTGTTTTCTTGTTATTCCAATACAAGACTGTTATAGAGGGCTTGGAAATAGTTAGTGGTGGGCTGTGTAGCTGTGTTGTTATTACCAACCCAGACATGGTCATTTTAGAATGAAATTCATGAAAATAATTAATAAGAACACTTGTGTATTACTATTGGGATTCACATAGATTAAAGTTGTAAAAATAGACAAAATTATTTACATAAAATTTTACCTACTTGTTAAATTGTCTGCTTCAGGAATATAAAGATTGTAAATTATCTTCATCACATTCTTTGTATTTGTGAAAATAATAGATGCTGATAAAATTATTAATTCAAAGAAATCATAATTAAAAGTTAGGTGTTCATGCAACATATTTTATGAAATAATTAAAAACTGAAAAAGTATCTAATGTATATAGAAACCATACTTCTCAACCGCTTCACCCGGAAGAGTTGTAATATCATAATTGTAGATGCCTTTTTTTTATTTTCCAAGTACTCCGTAATTTCAATTTACAAACTCACCCCCATAAACTATAGGTTAGTTGCAAACCACTGTATGAAAATAAAGTAACAAAATGAATGAATATTGACTGTGTTCAATTGAAGAATGTAAATTTACAGGAACATTTACCTGTCATCCAGTAGATTAATATACATCCTCCAATTTGAAGGGCCTATAGATTCCACTAGTTTATTGTATCGTAGTAGTCCAATTATTTATATAAGATATACGACATAAATAGACATAATTTTATTATAATAAGGACGAAGTATGAAATACTATAATGTTTAATTTATTTAATTTTTCTAGAAATAATGTTAACATGATGTTGGTAGTGTAACGTACCAATTAAACATTCTTATGGAACCATCATTTGAATAATATCATCGAATGAAGTAAAATCAAAACTTAAAAGAGGAATCTCTACCTCACATGGAAAAACAAACATTGTACATGTGAACATTAATATGCAGGCATGTCTACATCCCATGTAACTACCATGGTTTGATGTTATTTGGATGTTTAGTATAATATAGCAGAGCCCTTCATGCAAGAGATCTTTGTACTTAGAGATAAGCTAGTAGGTAGTGATTGTACACTGAATTTTGATTCCCTTGTGATAAAATGTAAAAAAGTAGGACAATAGATTAAAATATTTTGTCTCATAGGACGAAGAGAAAATATATATATACTGACATATTTATAAAGAATAAAAGGAAAAAAATTGAAGAAATTGATAATATTCATGTAATGTATGATGGCCTCTTTATCAGTAAGTATTAGATCTATAGAAACAATTTCATTAGAGTAGTTTGGTGACAAATTACTCCAAGTGTTTAAAACATGAACCTCTATCCTGAGTGTCTCATCATCCTTAAGGGTAATCACATTCAATAGGGTAATTGATTTAAACATTATCTATTCAATCTGTACAAATTTAATTAGTGTTGAAAAAAGGAAGATATCAAGCGGTTTCACACTTCTTGAAGTACACATTCCAAATTCAAATAGCTATAAAAATCTTGACATGTTATTTAAAATGGTACCTATGACAAGTTATCAAATATTTATTTTTACACAATATTTTGTATGTAATGAGATGATGTGTTATTGTTATCATCAACAAAAAAATTTAAACCCCTCGTAGATTTTACCCTAGAAACTGCAACATATAGTTGACCATGAGAGAACACAGGTTTGCGGAGATATAACCCAACATAAGACAATTATTGACCTTGACTTTTATTAATAGTCATTTCATAAGAAACTGTCAAAGGATGTTGTCTTATTTGTAATTTGAAATTCCATCTAACATTAGAGTGTGTCATAGTTAGTCTTGGGATGAATGTCGAATACCCCGATTGACAACCAGTCAAACCTTTTGCTTTAATGACATGATCACTTAAGTGTGTAATTACCATACGGTTTTCATTACATAAACCAACAGATTGATCCGCATTTCTTAGTAACATAATGAGGACACCAATCTTTAGAGAAATTTTGTGGGCAACCAAACCAGAGACATTTATACCAATTAACATCTCATAGGTGTATATGTTTTCGGCCCTATCTATATCAAAACTTTCATTGTAGACTGAATCAGAGCCGAAGTAGTCTTTCTTTTCAGAGTTTGTGAGAGACATCATGTAATCATTTACTTCTTGAACAACATCAAGAGTTGGAGATAGAATGTCAAGCTCTTTCATATAGAAGACGACACTGTATTTCTCAATGAAATCAAGATAAGTATGCTACACAATGGAAATCATTTCATTTGAAGTGTAGTTAAGGAGATATGCTGATGGAATTTGGAAGAGTGCTTCATCGTCATTAGGTTCTCCAACTCAAACTTCACCAATATCCAAAGTCCATTTTACAAATTTATGGACCTCATTCGAAAAATCGGTGGATGTAGAAGAATTATATCTCATGTTCTTTGTTAGAGTTAATACCCGACAATGTTTCCAAAGATACGACGACTAAATACTTGAAAATACAATTTCATTTATATTACCAGCTGATATTACAGGTAATATTTGTCTGTAATCTCCACCCAATACAACTGTTAGACCTCCAAATGGTAAGTTTGTTGCATTAACATTTTTTACTGTCATTATATCTCTAAGAGTATGGTCTAGATCCTCAAAGAAGTATTTATGAACCATAGAAGCCTCATCCCAAATAACCAGCTTTGTAGATTTTAGAAGTTATGCTAAATCACTTCCTTTCGTAATATTGCAAATAGACTGTTCAGTAATGGAGATTGGAATATGAATTTAGAATGTGACGTGTGTCTACCTAGAAGCAGCAAGGATGCAATTCCACTTGATGAGACCACAAGTACAACATAGCCCTCAAACCAAAGAAATGATGTTAGCATTTTCTATATGAATGTTTTACCTATGCCTCAATATCTATGCAAGAAGAATAATCCACCATAATTTTTATATAGAGAAGAAAAAATGGCATCCATCACCTCGTTCTTTTCATTGGTAAGCATATTCTGTAAAGTTCTGTACTCATTTTGTAGTAATTATCTATTGTAATGTAGTTCTTCTGCAACTAAACGATTCGCATGACTATAAAGTGTGGAATATAAAACTAGAATGGGAGGGTAAAATCGAAGATATTTTCCATTGCTCTGTAATATCTACTTTATTTCAAGCTGAGCATACATATGTATCTGATGTTCAGTGAGTTTCAAATCTAGTAAAATGAGAAACATGGTCTTCAAGTAGTATAAAAGAAACTTCATGCGGCGAATATACATAATTTAACTTCATCAAATATACATGAATATCAGTGGACTAATAACCAATTAAATAGCACAAAGTACACATAAACAACAGAACAACCTTTAAGTATTATTGAATAAACTAATTTAATTTAATTTTTTAGTTAATTTTATGTAACTATGTCCCTAAATAGCATATTAAAGATGAAAAAATAGAAAATAGTTATATGTATCTGGTTTGAAAATATAACTGACAAACACATTCATACCTTGTATTTTTAGCCTGTGTATTTGGGCATATAAAATGTCTTCACCTAGAATGTGACAGGTTTTCTTCGAAACAATGTCTGGACACGAATTGTTATTGGAAAACAAAATTCTTGCAATGATCCTACATACATAATGTCTCATTCCCCATGTTAAAACCTCCTTTATAGATTCAATAAATTCGGCGTCATCTGCTAGTAGTCCCAAATCATAATAGGCCTCTCTAAATGTGCCATGAGTAAAAAAGTTCACTGTTTTGATATCTTCATATGACGTAGGACCTTTGATTTTTGTTAGAAGTATTTTCAAGTAAAATAAATCTCTAATTATTTTAGGAACATAGTAAAGCCTTCCAATAGAAAACCCCTTCCTTTGACGATGCCATTTCTTGTCATTTGAGTGGTAACCAAACTTAGTTGGGAATTCTGCAAAAGTTAGTGCCCTACCCTATGGGTACTCTGAATTATCTTGAAACTAAGAGGTGAACACTGTATCCTTGACGTTACAGGGATTTAAAACATCAAAAATATTATATGTGTTTTTGTAGTTAATAGAATGACATCCTGGTAAATGGAAACCTAACCTCTGAACTGGTGGATATATGTAATGGATATCATAATAAAATATCCTCCAAGAGGCCTCACAAGGAGATATGTACCGACAATCATAACAAATTTTCATTTCATCGATATTTTTGTCTGAGAACTCACTGTTGTTGCTCTAATAGAGTGTTGCTGTTACACAATATTTTCCTTTGTTAATATATTTAAACAGATATTTAATGGAAGATGACTAATTGCAGACTTCAATATTAAGATCAGTTTGATACTTTAATAGAAAAAAGGATTGTATGGTACGACAAACCGATTATCTAAAGGGATTCCATTTTTTAGAACTGTTATTCCATTATCCCTTCTATGATAAAGAATGTAATCATCATCATCAACAATGGTATGCCCAAAAAAATTCATTGGAAAAAATTTGGAACATTAACTGTTTCTCATATAAGGCGAAGTACGGTAGGCATCACCGCAAGGGTCGTGGATCATAAAATTATTAACACCTCTGTGTAGTCTTGGGTAGGCACAATTATTTGAAATTTCAGTAGATACAATTTTGTTTACTTGTGTTGGAGTGTGAAATTTATTTTCAAGATAGAGAAATAGAAGGATGTGAACGTGGGGAAAGCCTCATTTTTGAAACACCATGGTTCAAACAACTGCATGGTCAGATAATATTTTGAAAGTTAGTAGAAGATGAAAATTAATATCAAATGGAACTGCACTTATGGGAAAGTAAAAAAATATTTACGTGCCCATGAATTACCAAAAAAACAACCTTCTCTTAAATATATAATCATAAGATCAACTTTAATATTGAAAACTCGCGATAATATGTGAAGTTAGTCTGGTAAATAGAGGTTTTGATTTCTAAGAAATCTAGTTATTTTAGGCCACATTGGGTTACATGTAAATGTTAAAAACAAATCTAGAAACCTGACCTAATTACATATCAATATAGAATATTGTTAATTCTAGATCATATACCTTGGTCTACCCATAAAAGAAGAAGGTAATATGATATGCTTCTCGCATGATGTCCCTTCATGGTCACCTCCAAACAATGCATCTTGTAACCCACTGTAAAGTTTGACCCTTAGTTTATTTTGATTGAACCGAATGAATGATAGTCTTTGAGACTCAATCATTGTATAAGAATCAACTGTAAACTATTGGATTAATATTCTTGAATGTAGTAAGATCGATGAATCATTATCAATAATTTCAAGTGGAATGCGAAGTACTCTCTCATTGTTACCTTCCTGAGGGTAGTACTTATAGTCAATTGAGTAGCACGATGCAACATGTTATCACAATATCCAACCTGACCACCTATGAAGATCAAAGGATACTAAAATGGAATATACAGTGGGTGTAGCTAATCAATTCGTTGTAAATTTCCACTTTTGGTTTGAAAGATGATGTCTCTTTCATGGTTGAGATCCTCAATATCACCGACAATTAGCATTGCAATTTCAAAAGTATTTTGAATGTTATATGTAGTAGGATGTGTTTGTCTTCTTTTAAGGAGTCGTAGATTTTAAGTTAGAACCTCTTGATGGTTAAGCACATCCCTTGAATTTATAAATTCTCAAGCCAAATCATTGTTCTCATGAAGCATTTTTTGTAGGTTCTAGACAATATTGTAGTTAATAGTCGATTGTTGATTTCTATTGTCAAAGCTGGAGTAATTTTTAATGTTAATATAAAATTGTTAACTTCTTGTTAACTCATCATAAATAATTGAGTATAATAGATACCTCATTCCTTGAATTATATTCTGACACTCATGTGCTGTATCGTAGACGTACAGTTGTGCGAACCTCAGAGGATGACCATCAGGTGGACATAAACTGCCTATGCGATGGTAGTTTTTTCCATGTAATCTGAATATACATGGAGCTCGGCCATTATTGAATGACCTATCTACTATTACACCAATTTATTTGAATGCAAACATTGAATTGTAATTATGGATGTGGTCTTGGATTAATCGGGCATCATCAGAAGTTTGATCAAACACCAGCGTCCTCAGGTATTCGGGATATTGTGGTAGTAATTCCAAAAAAAACATTTCCCATTGAGCAGCATAGAGAAAAACCATTGTTTTGTCTATTTCTAAATTTCTTATTTCTCTCAGCAAACCAAAAAAAAAACTTTACATTGTTGACATATGTTAGAAGGTTCTCTGATATCATAATAACCTGATTGAACGGAATTGTAATGTAGAAAATGTGATTAAAAAGCGGCACTCAACAACAGAGATGATGATTTAGTATTAATGAATCTCTAATGCATGTTTAGTAAGTACCCGAACCTATGTTCTCGACAGTTTCATGTTCTAGTGACTCTCCTGTAGCAGCAAGTGGTATGTAATTTTAGACTGGATGAAGTATTAAATATCTATGTAACATTAGTAGTGAAACATGTACATTTCATTACCTCTACTGTTTCCTACACCATTTATGTCATCGGTTCTGTTTTTTTGAGCCTAGGAACTATTTATTCTGATTGTTTCTTCAAGAAATTAATGTTGTACTAAACCTAAAAGTAGTAATGGAATACAAATAAATTCTATGTATAATATACAGTGGTATATAAATGTGTGCGTGTCAACATATATTGTACATCATACCTCCAAAGAATAACGAGTTGTAGTTCCCATCTGCAGAAGGAGTTATGTTGTATCTGTTTGTATAGGGCAGAATATGAAGTATAACTGAAATCAAAGGTTTGGTAATGTGTATAAACAATAGTTGTTCTTAATGCATTGAGGAATAAGGTTATGAATCAAGTAGAGTATTCTCATCATCCATTAAAGCTACACAAAATGATGAATTAAATGTTTTTAGGGGACTAAATTTGTTGTATGACATATAATATGTGCATGGAATTCAGTAGTTATGATTCTTACAGAAAGGTATAAGAGATTCTATGAAGGTAGTCGGTCATTGTTTCTGTTTGTTAGATCCAACAGATCTCATTGACGTAGTCGCAGATGGTTCTGGCACTGTGCACAATGAATAATTTGTGTTACTATTAAATATAGTGTGTAGTTCAATGGTTTATAAATGTAAATATAAACTGAACTAACCATTGTTACATAGAGATGATAATGGCATCTCTTTGATTTAATTTGTGGATGTAATGGTTGGTAGATGTTCATTTTTTGGGGATTTAGAAAAGCTATCAGATTCCACATAAGAATTTGCAGTGGATGTCACCATTGATGATTTGTAAATGTCAAATACTATAGAGAAAAATAGAATGTTCATAAGTACAATAATTTACAGTGAAGAAATTAGGAAACTAAACATTGTTATGTCATTTTTTCATCAGCAGTCTGAATTGTATCCTTGCATCTATATAGTTAGATGGCGAATTGATGTTTATATTCGACCGAGCAGACAACTGCCTAGGCTCTGTAATACAAGTAAATTGGTATGAAAGATTTCGGTTAGTATGAAATTTTCTGTGAAAATCTCAAATATTCTATAGGTTAACGCAAACAAAACTAACCATTTATTCATAGAGATGATAATGGAATTCGTGTGACTCCACGTGTGATGCCATCTACTGGTACTGATTTACTCAACTAAGTGACAGAATGGTTGGTAGATGGCATATAATAGTTTATATAAGTAGTCGACACTGATCATGTTGCAAGAGTAATGAGTATAACTATTGAATATAGGATAGTAAAAAGAATAGAACATTTTCAAGGTTACTTAATAGACAACTCAAAAATTGTTTGTCGTTCCTTCATAAGTAGCCTTTGTTGCATCCTTGTGTCTTTAGAGCTCGACGGAGCAGACAAATCACAAACTAGCTCAGTTGCATCCTTGCAATACAAGTTTGTATTTGACCAACCAGACAAGTGCTCAGGCTCTGTAATAAAAGTAAGTTAGCATGTATGGTTTCAGTTAGTATGCAATGTACTATGAAACATCACAAATATACTACAGGTTAATGTAAACGAAACAAACCATTTATACATAGAGATGATAATGGCATGCGTGTGACTGCACATGTGATGCCAGCTACTGATACTGATTTACTCTAATGAGTAGAAGAATGGTTGGTAGATGACATAGAGTAGTCTTTAGTACATGTGGGTACTGATCATGTTGCAAGTGTAATGAGTGAAACTACTGAACAGAGGTCACTAAACAAAATAGAACATTTTCAAGGGTACTTAATACACAACTCACAAATTGTCTATCGTTCCTTCATTAGTAGCCTATGTTACATCCTTGCATCTTTAGAGTTCGATGGAAATTTCATGTTTGTTTGTTTTATCTTTATATCTTACATTCAAGGTGTTCAGTAAGAGATTATAATGCACAAATGACATAACAGTCACAGAATTTTACATAATAAATGAAAAGATGAAGTTGGATTTAACAATCAACAGTAGACATTTATATTTCATGTAGCTGTTCTAATATCAGATAACAAGATATGCATGTGTATATCCTCATGGATAATGAAAATGAAGTTGAAAAAAGAATAAAACAAATTAGAACAGTAGGATTTTTTGGATTTTTTATTTTAGGAAGCATGTACTATCAATTCAGACAACTAAATATGCAGTTGGATATCAACATGCTTAACCAAAATGAAAACACAATAATTTTCATGACAAATTATACAAGAAACCGTTGTAGAAGTATATTTTATTTAAATCATTAAATAATATTAAAAATACAGAAACTGAACATGAACAGTTAGAGAATTGAATTGATACCATATATGCGGTTTAAAGAATTAAGCTTCTCCATTACGAAGATCAATTCATACCTGTGGTGTGTAGATGATGTGGGCAGGAGGACGAATATTAGGAAAGCTTTTGAGATGGGAAGGATAATTCCGTTGAAATTGGAAACCTTTTAATCACGTTAATACCATCATGTAATAAGAAAATGTATTGCAGGTGAAAATGTATGGACTGAATGTTCTGAAAATTATCAAGCATGGAATTTATTCAAAGAGAATACAAGTGAAGGAAGTTTTCAGAATATCACTGGGATGAAGTGGATTGCGGTTAAGAGGAAATCGTGAACCAGTCATGAACTTTTGAAGTCCGACTGTGCGTTTGGTAGAATATGTTGTTGTCGGTGCAGTGATGAATACGAAGTGTGAGGACATCACTCTTGAAGAAAGCCTTGAGGTAGATGACGACCGAATGGGGAGTCTGTGGGAACCCTAGCTCGAGAATATATTAGACCTGCCCAGGACCGGGAAAGGCATAAAAATTTGACACTACAGTCAAATGCTGGAGAAGGTGGTTGGAGGTGATACTTGTGGAAGTTGCAGTGGAAATCAGGAGCTGGTGATCAGAGATAGAAGGCTGGTAGACTGGGACCATGAGGACAGTGGTGGAGGTATTACATGGGATAGGTAGGTCAAGACCTGCGCTATTCTTAGTGGAAATGAATACGGGAGAAAATGCGGTATGCGGAGGAAAAAATTGAAACCGTGGGGAGGTGGTACATGGAGTTTCGGTAGGTTGACACGTAAGTAATTTGAGACGTGGAAGCATAGTGGAACGACACGTGGAAGCTAGAAATTCAATGATTAGTATATTTAGTAGATGATCTCACCTAGAAATATCATCCAATAAAGAAATAAGAAACAAGGTATGATGGAAGAGGAATCGTACACTAACCTATGGTGATCCATCAAGATTGACGACGCTTGATTTAAATATTGAATGAAAGAGATACATCAATGAATATATAAGAGGGATATGGAGAGCTCCCACAACCACAGTGGGTGATATTTTTTAATTTGAGGATAAGGCAGAGGATAAGGTTTAAAACAATAGGATGGAAAACAATATTTTCTATCCCTTTAAATACCTTCAGTGTTTGGAAGCATGGTTTGTATAACTATGTGATAACCATGAAATGAAGCTATCCCATGGGACATCCCTCGCACATTTAGGTGCATGGTTAGAAAAAACCTATGTAGTATGTGTTGTACATCATCCAAAAAGGATTCCCCCCCTACACAAGGTTGCATATTATTGTTAAATAATCCATGAACTAACAATGAAACTTCATATAAGGGTATGTAAAATCATGAAAAATTTATTGGTACAATTATCATTGTTTGTAGTTATCCAATAATTTTACATAATGATTACTTAATTTTACCATAATTATCCATGAAACAAAAAACAAGGATCGAAATGTTTAGTGTCCTTGGATGAATTGGTACATAATTAGAAAACATGAAACTGGAATAAAAAATCATTTTATTAATCTTCTTAATGAGATCCTAACTCCATTTGATCTAATATAACTATATATGATAACCCTAGGAATACATAAACAAAAGAGATGAGATGAAAATCCCAGTAAGGAAATAACCATGGAAATAAAGCATGACACATGAGTTAGAAGGAATAACATGATAACATAAAATAAATGGATCATGAATAAACATATGAATGGATGTAATAGAGAATATGGAATTAAATGGAAATGTAAATATTAAAATTTGGATGAAAAACATAACATGACATAAACATGAGTCAAGGATAAGCACAAAGATAACATCACATGGGGGACAATGTCCTATAATGGATTAGGTTTACTAACTAATCCCATATATGAGGTTGTATGAGACTAAAAATTACCCAATGCATTGGAGTGATATATAAGTGCACCCATTATAACATGTTCATGCATATGTGTTCCACATAAATAATCAAGCATAAATAATTCACATAAGGATTACCTATAGAAAAAAATGGTTATTCTAATGATGTCTTAAGGAATAACCAAGGTATGTATAATAACGGTATCCATGAAATAAGGTATTTAAATAATTTATAGTCAATAATTAATTAAAAACAAAATTGATCATTCATAAAGACAAAAAATTGAAATGAGTATAGGAAAAATTGTGTTTAGGAAACTTTAGAAACGACCCACATTAGTGCAGTTTAATGCAAACGATTAAAAATTCTTTCAAGGTAAAAATGTCATAAGTGTTTTTTATAAAAACATAAATGAAATAAAATATTTTTTCATAGAAAAATGGGTGATTTTGTAAAAATATTGATTTCAAAAAAATATTTTATGTTGTGTACATGAAAATGGGTAAGAAATAGAGAAGTTCCCTTTAACAGAGATAGCTTATCCAGAGAAATTGAGGAGGTAACCATTTAAGACATGTTATTACACATCAATGAATGATTAATTGAGAGACATAAATATGTGTGGTACATTTATTCATAATATAGGACGTTTATATAAAAATAATGGAGGTTTATATTAATGTAATGGTAGATAAAGTGTAACTCAATGGAAATATGGATGTTTGGAGAGATTACTTACCTTATGTATGAATATGTACAACACCTACACTCAATGTTCTAGATAATAAATTTAGATTCACTAATTACTTAATTAATAACTCTTATATATTTAATTTATTTATTATAATTTTATTATGTTCATTTATTTCCATTTCGATGAGTTACAATGTTTAATTTTTTCATTTTGGGTGCGTTTTTTTTCATGCTTTCATGGTCAGTTTACTTGTACTTAATTATGGATGTTTATTTAAAATTAGAATAATTTTATATAAGATAAATTATATGGTATTAATACACTTATATAATTTTAAATATCCCCATATATCATTTTCTTATGGTATAAGGATGGTTTAGTTGATAAAACATCAATGATAAATGTTTAGTTCAATTTGGCAGTTTTTCGATACTAAGGAAATAGTTTCTTATTAATAAATATAATTTGTATATATTATCTAAATAATATTAAAAAAACTATAATATTAATATTAAAATTGGTTTTAACTGTAATAATTGTTTTGTGACCAGTTTTGAAGGTGGTAATGAAAATTAAAAACTTATTATCCACTGATACAGTAGACCACCTTAATTTGGGAAACTGTTTCATTTTTTTTGAATAAGATGAGATGAGGAAAGAATCATAAAAATATATATTCCATTATACATATAAATTTATCGTATATACATTATAATATATTTATTATTATTTTATGGATGATGGAGGAGAGGATAAGGTAGAAAAAATAAATGAAATTGATAGAGATGGTTTGAGAATGTTACCTCTTGAATATCACCTCCTTGAATGGCCCATTATGGATCATATAATTGGTGTTTTTTGAAACAATATAAATGTTTTATATAATTTTTAGGTAATTTGGAATAATATTGACAAGATTCATGTCTTAGAAGATGTTAGTATAAGGTGTGTCCAAGAGTTGTATTTATAGGGAGAAGAGCGGGCTATTTTTATTGGTATATTAACGAGTTTATTATTTTGGATCAATAAAATAAATAATTATGATTCATATAAAAATTATATTAAATAGTTCAGGTGATTTCGAAACAACGGGTGATTACATCATCCATGACCCAATAAATCATGTAATTTTCTTATAATGTTAAACATCGTAAATTACTGTATTTCATTATTCACCAAACATTCAACTATTTTAGAAAAATTCTAAAAAGTAACTCAAACCATTTATTGATTTTTATATTTCAATGAAATAATACATTTTGTGGAAATAATTTGTAAAATATGAATAAATTACTTTTTAATAACATCATCATTTATTCGAATAATCCTGATTTTAATAGTATAACCTATTTTTTTTAACCTTTGATAAATTAATTATAGGAAAATAAATTTATTTTAAAATTATAATATAGTGTAACATTAATTTATGAATTTATTTTAAGAAAAAAAAATATTTTTTAAATCATTATATTTATTATAAATTAATAAATTGACATTTATGTTTTACATCAATACCAACACATAATTTATCATTTTTTAAAAAATTATTTACATATATCGTGGTATACATATATCAATTTTTTATTTATATGATACCTAATTTTTATTTTATACTTTCATAGGTGAGTATACTATTATTCCAGCAATATTACTATTCTTAAGATTCATATTATTATTCCAACGGTAAGATTTGTAAAGGTTATATATGTTCCTTAATTTCTATAATTTCCACTTATTTCATTCACTTATATTTTATCATAAGGTTATATATATACTTTAAGAATGAAATTTTATTATTAATATAATGTTTTATTTCTATATTTTTTTTCATGAGTGTGGTTATTCAAGTTGATCGAGAAGATCCCAAATTTCCCAATTTTTCTATCTAATTTTCTATTTATTATCCATTTGTATCATTTGACATTCTAATTGGTATATTTAATCACAAATATAACATTATTAAGTTTTGAGAATAATTTTTTTATTGGGTTCACTATGTGATGTATGTTTTTATGACATAATAATGGAAATTCCATTGATAAAATTCTAGGTTATTACATTATCCCCCCCGTATGAAATTTCACAATCGATATTACATTTTACTTAAGAAGATGAAAATTGGTGAGGGTATTTATCCTTCATTTCTTCCTCTAGTTACCCTTTTATATATTCATTGTTATGGATTATCCATAGTACCTTAACAAGGTGAGTGGTATTATTACATAGCACTTTGTGTCTATAGTAAAAAATCATCACCAGATGCTCCTCATAAGAGAGATCATTGTCCAGATGTACCACCACTATGTTTAGTACATGTGAGATATATGTTATGTACTCACTTAATATTGATACAAGGAGTACATAATATACATGGGATAAGATTGGTGGAAAATCTATTTGATATGCCACAACTACAACATGGTCAATATTCTCATAGGGGACAATGTACTCTAGCCTTATCTTTCCTTTTTCCCAAATATCAAGACTCTCATACACTGAGATATACTAATAAATACATTATCTAAAAAATAAAACTATATATTCCATTGAAAATATTTTTCATAGATCTTCTATCAACTTCAAGAAGCCTATATTTGTTGATGTATGGTATTTATCATTTCTGCCACTTCCTTGACCATTTCAGGTCCCAACAGCTTACGTTCACCAACATAATCACTACATACAGGTGTTCTATATCTCTTCCAATAAATTTATTCATATGTATCCATTTGGATTCATATGTGGAAATTATAATTTTAAGAGAACTCAACTAGTGTAAGTTGTTGATATCATCCTCATTTTAAGTCCATTGAGTATTCTCTCAACATATCTTCGAATGTTTGAATAGTATGCTAATAACATCCATCATTCTGGGGGTGATAAATCATACTGAAGTTCAACTTTGTATTTGGGTCTTGTTGGAGACTTTTAAAGAAAATGATGAAAAATATCATATCATAGTCGAATATAATCGATAATGGAACTCCATTCAACCTCATGACTTCTATGATGTATATGAATGAAATTAATTAGATAAAGAAGTCCTATCAAATCACAATAAAATGGGAAGTATTTATAACATAATCTGTAATGACCCATATAGAATTATTTCTTCTGGATTTCTTTGTATGTTCATTGAGAAATACTATAGTGCTTTTTTCTCATTTCCATGTAAGTATGGGTAATAATAGCATCATTCCCTTATACTTTTTCATTTCATCTTTCACATGTTGAAATAAAAAGAACATTGATGCATATTCAGTGATCTCCTTATTCATATCATCACAACAATAGTTCTCTTGGAGTGTCTGATACATATTTTTTCTCCCTGGGGTATTATTGATCGTTGATCTTTGTGTTTTATTCTGAAGATATTTCTTTATCTTCGGATTGGATGATACACATAGTGGTGACCCAAATTTAACAAATAATTCCTCATAAATTATGAACATTGAGTATATCCCCTTTATTATAGCTTCCACCTTTTCTATAATGCTAAAATCATCTCTTTGATCATCTGTTATCTTCTCTAAAAGGGTTGGTTGAGAAATCATTTTGAATGGAATAATAATGAACCTTCCTTCATGATTCCCATTTCCATCCTCTTCCAGTGTAAGAAGATTGGATCCTTCTCAATTCACATCATTGATATTGTTATATGATCTATTATATATATATAATCTTCCACTTTATTCACTTTACTAGGATGGTAGAGGATTGAGTAGTCATAATCACATATGAGCTCTAACTATCTTCGATGGTTCATATTAATCTCCTTTTGTGTGAATATATATTTAAGGATCTTGTGATTAGTATATATTTAATGACCTAGAATTTTATCAATGAAATTTTCCTTCGCAGAATTATTTTTTATAGTAAAATTCACATAAAATCACATATAAAATAGAATACAAAATTTATAAATGAATAAATAATGAAATAATGTATATTTCTAGGAGTTAAGGAACCTATACCAATGGAATAATAATATGAAATTTGGAATTTTAATGTGTCCCATAGGAATGGTAAACCATACAATATAAGATTAACATCACCTATGAAATTATAAATAAAATTTTTCTATATTATAAATATAAATATGATATAACTATATATAGGATTGACTAAATAAATGTTTTAAAATTGATAATTTAAGTGTTGGTATTTTTGTAAGTTATAAATAGGTAATTATAATTTTATAATTAATTTAAATACATAAAACATTTTTTTTCATAAAATAGATTCATAAATTAATATTTTGTTGTCTTATGATTACAAGATAATTTTATAAGACCTTAATTAATTTTTCAAAATGTTATAAAATAATTTATAATTTTCAAATCTATAAATTTCAAATAAATGATGATTTTATATGAAAATTATATTTCTCATATATATATATATATATAATTAATTTTATAGAATGGAGTTACTTTTTTAGTTCTACACAAAGAAAAATGGATAGGGTTAATTTTTTGGATTTTTTTAAAATAGTTGAAATTTGGTGAATAGTGAAATGCAGGAATTTGCAGTATTTAATAAATACGTGAATTATTGAGTCATAGATGATCTATTGATGAATTAATCCCATAATATCTAACTATACATCATTATTTTAATATATTTTGTGCTAATTCTCAAAACTATTCATAGTCTTGCGGAAAAATAATAAACAATTGAATAAAATATTAAAACAATACCCCTCTCCTCCACTATAAATACCACCCCTCACCACCTCTTCTCCTTACACATATTAATCATTGAAGATTTTTAAATTTGTACTCAATCCTCATATAAATCCTCTTACCCATTTACAGATGGTTTTGGTCTCAACAAAAGTACAAAACAAATTTCTCTAAGGAGGATTTCAAGGAGAAGAATTCAAGCGATAAAATCCTCTTTCACTTTCTTTATTTTCTTTTAACTTTATTTTCTTTTCTTATACTATCACAAAATCTTCTATATAAAAATTCATGATTACTATATTATCTTATATATACTATAATTGTATTATTTCAATGGAAAATCTACCATCTTTTCTTTTCCCATCTTCCTTTTATTCTAAAAATGAAAACATCAAGTGTGAGGGGCCGATTTACCGCTTATATTAACAATGAATTTACATTTTTCTATTTAACCTTCATATAAAGTTAATAAAAAAATTATGGCTAAAAGGGATATAATATATGTATTAATTCTTATTTAATTTTCTACAAAAATTATATATATGTGATATAAATCGATAAGACAAAACTAGTTTGTAATGATCAAAAACCCACAAAAATAATCTAAACGATTGTCACTAATGTCTTATGTAATGATTAATACCAACCTCATAAAACCAAATGAATTATATAAACATTTGATAATATGTATTTTAATTAATAAAATATAATTTTAATTTGGGATAAATATTCCCATTTTACATGTTCTTTCAAACATGTATACAGGTGAACTAACTAAGAAAACTAAGGAAACAAACACTCCCGAACGATAGAATTTAATCTTATAACTCATTATCAAGGCTATAAAATAACTTAATAAAATTGTAGTAGATAAAATAAATGTTGAATAGGTTATGAATTAATTTATTAATTAATATAATTTTATCTTCCATGGCATTAAGAGAAAGTGAAAGACACTTTTGAACATATGGTATGTGATTATCCCAAAACCTCCACTTTCATTTGGCTTACACATTCCCTCTCTTTAACAAAATTTAATTCTAAATTATTGTTATTTACATATACTAAATTATTTTCTAAATTTCCATATATATTTATCTAGTATAATTATTCTTTCTTTTATGAGGACTTATATGTTTTATAGGGATCCTTTTTCAATTATTACTGATAAGCATGCCCAAGTAAAGAAAACTACCTAGTTTCGTACCTATTTTCTTGTGCACTCCATAATATTTTATAAAGAACCAATATTTTTCTTAAATAAATATTTTTATCATGAATAACTATTATAGTTAATTTATTCTTTTAGGTAAAACATTAATCATTGTCCACTTTGAATACTCATTTATATCTTCTATTAAATAGTAATAATGTGGTTCATTTGTAATGAATGTTTTTACAAGTTTTCACTTTAGTTGGACATATTTTATGACTCAAATATATTTTAATTTTCTTTATCGGTTACTTTTATGGGATGTACCCATTAAAATTCAATTTTATGACAATTAAAAATGATTTTATAGAAGAACTCTTCTTTCTGAAGTAAAAAAGTGTATTTCTCTCAAGAATTCATCTATGATTTTATTAGAGTATTTTTATCTATTTCAACACCCCCTATTGAATCTTATGTTTTATTGGGATTTATATTTTATTATGTCATTTAACATATTTTATTTGATGGTTTAGGATTGTTTTGACTTTTGATGTGCTATCTTGGAACCATTCACCTTATTAATCAGATTGGTTAATGATTACATTTACCGATTAGGGAATTTTTTTTACATTTCATATGTATATGTTGTTTTAGATTCACTCCATTCATATGAAGAATTAATTTGACTTAGTAAGTGATTTTTTTGGACCTATATAGTCTATATATTCATCAATAGGTCTCATGAGACAAACTAGACTGGGTTTTTACCCATTTATGTATGATGTATTGGTTAACGCATTGACGGTATGTTCATATTGTTTGGCATTATGAATTAAATAATTATGATATTAGTAATTTATAATCCATTTGATTATTCTACTAGTATAACACAACTTGTTATTTTTTTATAATTTTATTATTTATTTAATTATTTAATCAGCTTTTATTCCTTACATATTATTTTCAGGATTATGTTTTAATGGCATGTGTTTTTAGTTATCATCCATGGCTTATTTTTTATGTTTATTTATGATAGATTATATTTTATTTCATAACATTATTTAGTATCTGATCTCACCCATTTATTATGTTTTATTTTTCACCAGGATACGAACATGTATATTATGAATGAATTATAGAGATTATATATAGCAGTTTATGGGTGTTTCCAATGGAGTTTCTATGTTTTTTTCCTTTTATGTTGTAATGTAATGTTCATGTATGTAATCTGGCTTCCAAAACTACAAAAAATGATCGGTCAATTGGAATTCAAGTCTTGTATCTATGATAATATATTAATGTAAGGCCCCGTCTCTTAGCTACTATGGTCGATGTCATTATAGTTTTTATTAGAGGAATTTTTAATAGAATCCTTAAAAACTAGATTTATAAAACATATACTAAGGATGATAAAACTAAGTTAGACTTTGAAGATAATAATAGAAGAAAAGCCTATAATTTTTCTAAGGTAGATATTTTTTGGGACTTCTTAGTTATACACTCTTGGCTGGATACTATATTGCGGACGTGATTCTAGCATATATGTACATAGGATTAACATGTCTGACAAGGTGCATCAGAACTAGTTTGGTGGAACATGGTACACAAAAATGGGCCTTACATCTTACCTGGTTTGACACACCCGAGAGATATTATTAGGATATTTCATATTTTCTTTACAACCCATTATGAAGGATTTATAAGTAAACATGCCTCCAATTAAACCATGTTTAGGATTATGTGATTATATTTGTGTAAAATTCCATCACAAGTTATGTTTTTTTCTAGTTCAAAATTATTCCTTATGATTAAAAAACTAATTTATTGTATTCAATTTTTTATAAATATTAAATATTAGACGGAATGGAATTGTTATAAATGCAGATGATCTATATAGGAACTACCCCTCTATGTTAGATAACGAGGTCAAAATTAGAGTTAAGAAACTTATAACTATATTGGGACAACTGAATGGGGTTCTGAATAATAACATTTCTCATATACATAATCACAATCCACTTCATGCTGTAACAATAATATAATGATTTATACAAAAATTGAATCCATCATTCAATGGGACTAGAAACAAATTTGTAGTGGAGTAGTGGACAAGTTCATTAGTGAATATATTAATTTGTTTGGGATATAACGAAAGGGGGAAGATTGTTATGGAGATTTATTATCTCTCGAGAGATTCCAATCAATGATGGTAATTGATTCAAAATTTGAATGAGGAGGAAGAAATATAAAATATATATTGGAAGTATTTTAAATATATTTTCTTGGAAAAATATTTCCTTCACGAATAATAAGTGGAAATAGAGAGACAATTCTTGAATCTGAGGAAAAATAAATTTGATAAAGTTACTAAGTATGAAACCAACTATAAAAGTATATAAAGGAATGATAAATATTACATACACAATCTAGAGAACAATATTGATCGATTATTTGGTAGGTTAAAATCATTCCTCCGAAGAAAACTAGTCACCTGTTATTTCTCATCATATCAATATATAGTCTCATGTGCAATCAATAATGAAAAAAATTATCTAAGCCTTATAACATTAAAGGATAGATAGAGAAGAAGAGGAATTATGAATACAATGGAAAAGAAAATATGTAAAATGAGAAGAATGGATGATTTGAATATCCTTCCTATGTTAATTATGGGAAGAAACACAATGGTACATGCCTGAAGGGAATGGGAGTTTGTTACAAGTGTGGAGAAAAGTCCCCTGCACAAGTGATTACATGAGAAATAAATAATCTACCAATTATGAATGATACAATTTTAATGAAATGGGACATTATGTAAATGAATTTATGAATTGTAAAGGAATCATTTCCTAAAAAAGGACAAGGGAGAAAGGCTATGCTTATGATATCACAACTGTTGAGGTTGAAGTTCTTAAGGATGTGGTGGTAGTTACACTAATTATTTCCAAAAACTTATCAAATAATTTATTTTATTCTTTATAATCACATTATTTTATATCTTACTACTTCTAAAAGAAAATTTTACATTTCTCTTTCCATTTAATAAATGAGTTTTCATTCAAAACACCTAAGGGTTGTCTCATTGCAACAAAGATTTTTTGGATATTCCCCTTGAGGAAACCTAAACGTGATTTATTTGTTAAACTTTTCATCATACCTATGATTTACATTTTTATACTCATCAATATGGACTAGATTTCAAAATATGATGCAAAAATCTATTTCAATAATAAGGAAATTAAGAGTGGTGAAGAATATCTAGAATCCATTATCCTTAGAGATGAAACCTCATCATCTAATTTTTATCTAGATCCTACCCTAGTAGCTCTAATAAATGAAATTAATCGGGAGGAATTGAAAACATCACCTATGGATAAGAAAATAAATATTTAAATTGAGGATTAACCTATTGTACAAGAATACATTTCTATATTTAAATTGTAATTACATGTACATCCTCCAGAGTGGGAAGTTTTGTTTTAATAATGATTTAATCCTTAATTCAATTCCATTATCAATGAATCCTTACAGAATGGTTACTATGGAATTAGTGGTGCTGAAGAAACAACTAGAGGAGTTGAGTAACAATAGATTTATTCACTTTTGGCACCATTAAATGCATCCACATGAAATTAGAAATGCATCCATACAAGATCCCAGAGCATAGTTTTTTCACAAGCTTCAATTATAAAAGTCTTAAATCCCAAATTGAGTTACAGACTAGGAGTAATGGACATTTGAAATTGGGCAGGAAAACAGGTTCATGAATCCCATTCATAGAGCTCCCATCGTGATCATGGAGTAGCATGACAAAACCTTTACGAGTCTGAGGAACATGAACAGAGGCTCCTCAAGCACCGAAAAGGCTGTTACGGAAGCCTTTGTGAGTTTGAGGAACATTACTGGAGCCTTTATGAGATCCAAAAAGGTTGTGATGGTATCCTATATGATGATGAGAAACTTGATGAATGTGACAGATATGACTCTGATTGCGAAGCACCATTTTCTTCACGGAGCACTTTTGAGAATCATGAGATTCCCTTTGCCTATAAATACTCTCCCAAACCTTCATTTGGGTAGGGGAGACGCTGCTGGGTAAGATCCTCATGATCTTGATTCATAGAGCCCATGTGATACACAAAAACCTCTTCATGGAGCCCTCATGCTCCATGATATATCCTTTTTAATGTTCTCAAGAACCTCTACCACAAGAGGATATTCCCTTTACGAATGACTATGTCCTTCGCCATGGAAGAAGGCCCGTCTAAGACACTTGAGGTTTTTGTGAAGAATTCATCCTTTGAGAAGTTCCCCCCCCCTATGAATCAAGGCATCCTTCACGAGACCCTACGCTCCATGAAGCCAATTTTCTTCGTGATCCCCTGAGCTCTATGAAGCCTCGTTGATCTATAAGACCCTATGCTCTGTGAATCCCATTTCTCTACAAGCCCATGATCTCCATGAATCCCCTTGCTCTATGGGAATCCCCTTACCCCGCGAGACCTTGACCTCCACGATGGTTTAACATTTGCAAGACCATGATCTCCATGAAGCTACTTCGTGAAGCCCTGTCCTTCATGAATCTCTTACCTCTATGCCCAACGGTCCATACAGTGGGGGCTCTTCCCCCCCACACTTACTCAGTATCATGTCTGGTCCCTTCACTACCTCCACTAACCCCCATGAAAAATGGACATTCCCACAGCTAGCTTTTTAGGCCATGATGTTGACATTTTTTGTTATTCCCTTATCTGAACCCACATATGGAATAGAATCAATCTAGAAATTTCTCCACAATCCATGAAATACCTTGTTTCTTCATATTACTCTTAGTCACTTTTAGATTTTGTGAGTTGTGATTCTCATCTTGAAATCCCTGAGTACCTTTAGTCAAACCATTCCTTGAGAAACTCCTCCAAACCCAATGACATGACTCTTATTCTAGGTTTAACCAGTAAGGGATGCTCTTGTATAATTCCCAACACCATACTTTTATTTGGGAATTATTCCTAATAATCCCCTCTACATAACTATAAATAGTATGACACCCTATATGACAAACACAGGATGCCTCTTCCAACAAAAAAGAGTTTGCTTATGTTCCAAGAATAAGATGCCAACAGTTCTCTCTACATGATTATAAACTATAGTCCACCCTATATGACAATCATATTATGCCTCTTGCTCCAAAAAAGATATTCCTTATGCGCCAAGAATAAGATTCCAATTTCCCACTATACATGACTATAAACTGTAGTACACCATATATGATAAACATAGGATTCCACTTTCTACAAATAATATATGCCTTATACGCCAAGCATATGATTCCAATAGTCCTCTCTACAAGACTATAAACTGTAGTTCACCCTATATAAATAATATATGGTACATATTGTTCTGAATAAGTTCTGATGTATGCACCAAGAATAAGATTTTAATAGTCTTGTCTACATAACTATGCATTGTACTACTCCCTATGTGACAAATATAGGATTCCTCTTATTTTGAAGAAGAGATTCCTTATGTGGCATGCATAATATTCCAATACTCATAACTATATGAATTTAAACAATATAATTCCCTATCAGTCAATAATATGAAGTCTCATGTTCAAAATAAGAGATGCCTTATGTGACAAACATAAGATACCTCATTTCATGGAAACAATGGCATAATTTAAAGAGCATTGGATTCCACTTGAAAATTCCATCACTCTACCTCATGCTTAATGTATCCTTAATTTGGATCATTATCCACTTTCATGTCTGAATGGACCCCCTAATGGTTTGGTCCCATTCTTCTTAGGTTCACCTACTATTCTTGTCCAATTCCCTGGAAGACTTGGAATAAAACTATGAGTTTAGCTTTGTGTTTCGAATATAGTGAGCAGTTCTTTCTTGTTTTGTTTTCCGTCTCAGGATAATGTAATGTGGATGCTGCATTTTATTTATGTTCAGTAGTTAATTCCCTTCTTCATTCCACCCTCATTGTGTTATGAATATTGGGAATATGATTCACACTTTTCATCTCTGTTTGTTCGGAATGATTCCAATTCCCTTGGTGTTATCCCATGTGTTCACGAGCCTATAGGTTGAGGCCCCAATTATATACCTCAACTGACCAGTGAGTTGGGATGCCATCATGTCTAGAAATGGGGAATATATCATGGGAATCTTCCATGTGTAATCCCCATCTATCATTCTTTCTCCATAGCTACACCTGGGTAGCTTCCATGTGTAAGCCCCATCTTCCATTACAACTCCTTAGCATCCCTGGGAAGCTTCCATGTGTTATCCCCATCCACCATTGCCACTCCCCAGTATAATCAGGGCCCCTTTGATGCATAATACCCATCGACCATTACCACTCCTTAGAGGAACCTAGTAAGCTTCCATGAATAATCCACATCTATCATTACCTCTCATTAGAGGCACCCGAGAAGCTTCCATTCTACACCACATCCACCATTACCACTCCTTAGCGGCACTTAGGCAGCTTCAATGCATAAGCCTTGTCCATAATTTTCATGCCTTAGAAGCCATTGGTAATAGTCCATGCATAATCCCCTTTCACCAATTCCGCAATTTAGTGACACCTGAGATGCTTCCATGCCTAAGACTCAAATGCTCTTATCACTCTATAGCATCACTTTGGTAGATTTAATGTGTATGCCCCATATACCATTTCACATACATAGAAAAACCCAGACATCTTCTATGCATAATCCCCACACCAGCTCTCATGGACACACTTTTCCAGACATGATCATCAGGTCAATTCCCACCTATTGTTTATCACACCGAGCATGAGTCACATTGGCTTAGAGTGATCATCGTCCCTAACATCCTCTATGGGCTGTGTTGGTTTGTAATCCCCATGTCCATCTCAACCGAACTATGTGGACTTTTATCCTTCCCCATTCCATGAAAGGTACGTTGGAATCCTATTTGAGGTTCAAGCCCATCACCCATTAGTCTTGACCACTTCTCATCCATTTACCCTCACCCCAAATGATGTTAAAATGTATGCCCCATTCATCCCCCATGAAACAAAACTATATTCTTTCAATCTACATGGGTTTTGATCCCGGTCTCCTAGACATAGTTCGTAAAAATCCTCTCTGAGATTCAACCCCTCACACTGGTAAATTTTTCTATTCCCTTTGTTGGGACCCACATCCTTGGTCTGCCACTTAGTTGTATCAGATCAGTTCTTGGGAAACTAACCATGCATATTCCCTGCCCTCAATCCATACTCCTTCAATAAGGAGTGTCCCTATTTAAATTGACCACTAACCACATGTAAGCCCCATCATGTCTCTGGTTCATTATCCTTTATGTACACCCTGATTCTATGGATAATCATGAACTATGTGGAACTTGATTCCCTGCCATGGGGATATGTAGGAAGCCTCCATGAGGTTCAATCTTGTCATCTATTTCTCATCCTAGTCTTTCCTTCAAGCCTTTGTGTCTCAGGAAGATCATTCCCTTGCCCATAGGTTCTAATTTTCTTCGAGTCACCATCCATGCACTCCATTCTCACAGGTCGCCATCTCTGGTGTCCCACAACCCTAGAGAACTATGTGGATATTGATTCCCCAAAACCAGGATACATAGAAATCCTCTTTGATGTTCAATTCCAACATCACGATCATCTTCACACCGGTTCCATCCCATTCTTCCCATCCACGCCGTTCAACCATACATCATCCATACTAATTCTTACCTGGGCCACCACATCTTGGTGGAAAGACCCCATTTACATGGGAAGATAACCATTCATAAGACCCACATGATCTATAACCATATAACCAAGAGTTTCTTTCTTGTGACGAGCCGCTAACCACGCGTAATCCTCAACACTCCTCTTGGTTGTTGTCCTTCATGTACACCACAATCCCATGATTCACCCTATAAAACTACATGGATTTTGATCACTACCTTATAAAAATTGTACATAGGAAGCCTCTTTCATTTTCAATCCCATCCTATGGTAAACCCTGGTGTTCCCCTTTCTGGGGTACGCTTTACCTGATCTTCCCTCAGTGGTGTCTAAATAAGACTTCACTGTGTGATATCTTTCCTTTATAGGACACACCACCCTGAGTCTGCTCTCATTGAGTGTTCTGTTCCATCCATATGGTGGCCCCCTTTCTGGGGTGAACACTCCCTGATCATCCCTCAATGGTGTCCATATCAGACTTCACGGTGTGATATCTTACCTTTATGGGACACACCATCCTGGGTGCACTATTATTGGGTGTTCTGATCCATCCATCTGGTAAATACTCTAGGTGGTCCCTCATAGGGATGTGCCAATCTGATCCTCATCCATTGGGTATTCTGATCACTCCCATTCAATCTACACAAGATATTAAACTCACATCCTACCCCTTAATGAACATGGGATATCTAAGGAAAACCTCGGAAACTATTCCTATGGAGTAACTATCTCCGCAAGATTTTAAAATCATGACATAACACATGTTAAACATGGGAATATGAGGAAAACCTAATTGTCATGCCTCTGGCACAAGATACCCAGGGACTGAAATGGGACGCCTCAGGTTATTCACCCTTGAGATTCCCTCTTATGATGAAGAATATAGTTGACCAATGTATGTGTATCCAGAGATTCCCTGACACGGCTAATGTTACCATCTACTCCAACCGAAGGTTGCTTCCCTATCAAGACCCCTTGGAATGTCCTAGTGGAAGCAGTGTAATTAACCGATGTCCACAATGATATGGCATCAAGAATGATATTTACGAACCATGAATCAAATATTTGAGGGATATACATACTAGGTGATACATTCTTAGTAGGAATCCATATAAGGATAAACTGACATCCCATCATCCCATTTCGATCAAGGAGAAAAAAACTTTGAAGAAGTGTTGGATGTTACCATCCTTTGGAAAGAGGGAATGTGGGGAATGGTCAGAACGTCCTAACATGCAATGCTCACCCCTGCAGAAATCAGAGGAAACATTCTCCCTAGTGTTTGTCTATATGGAACCCATATCCTTATTGGTAATAAAAAATATGGATCCATGAGGCTATGCATCGACTATAGGGAAATCAATTCTATTACAATAAAGAACAAGTATCATCTACCTTATATTGGTGAATTATTTGATCAACTTCATGGAGATAAATATTTTTAAATGATTGAATTTCGATCTAGATATCTCCAATTGTGTGTGAAGAAGGAAAATATTCCTAAAACAACATTTCAAACTAGGTATAGACCTTACGAGTTTACAGTAAATCCATTTAGACTGATTATTACACCCTCTAATTTGATTGATATAATCAAAAGTGTATTTAATGAATATCTTGATGATTTTATTGTGTTATTTATTAAGGATATATCGATATACTCTAAAATCTATGAGGACCATGAGAATAATATACAGATTATTCAAGAGACTCTTGGAAGAAAATTGTTATTTTGGAAGTTAAGGAAGTGTGAATTCGAGCTTCAAACATTTTTATTTCTTGGATATATTATCTATAAAGATGGAATCTCAGTTCATCCTATGAAGACAATGACAATTCAAGAATTGAATACACCAATAAACATAACCTATGTATGTAGTTTTATTGGTTTAACATGTTATTATAGGTGTTTCATTAAAAACATTTCCATATTAGATAACACATTAACTAAGCTTACTCATAAAGGTGTTAGGTTTATTTGGACAAATGAATGTGAATAATTCTTCAAAAGATTGAAGAAGATATTAGTGAAGGCTACGATCTTAAACCATTCATCAAGAAATGGTATATTTTTCATTTATTATGATGCGTGAAATAAATTTATTGGTTGTGTCCTTATAAAAAAGATAGTGTAATTTCTCATGAATATAGGTAGTTAAAAACTCAATAGTATAACTATCTGAATCATGATCTTGAGTTTACATCCATAATATTTTATCTAATGACAAGAAGACACTATCTCTATGGTAAAAGATGTGAGATATATACAGATCACATGAGATTAAAGTATATCTTCTCATATAAAGAATTCAACATGAGGAAATTTTGATGGCTCGATCTACCAATGGATTTTGATTTTCTAATACACTACCATAGAGGGATGGAGAATAAGGTAGTAGATTCATTTAGCAGGAAGGATCAGGGAGTTCCAAAAAAATGAGGATTGATAAAGATCATGTGTATGTGGATCTAGAAAATATTGATATGGGAATTATCAAGGAAGGTGAAACATAATTAATTTTTCTACTATTTTCCCAACAAATGTTATTGGAAAGGATTAAAATTTCTCAATCTGATGATGAGAATCCTGAAAATAAAAATAAATCTATGAATGATGAGAAGTTAGTGGACATCATGTATGAATATGTCATTATAAAATATGGGAGCATGCTATGTTTTCCCTCTATACCTGAGCTAAAAATGGATTTATTTGATGATTCCCATAGCTAAGTTTTCTTTATACACCCTGGTATCACTAAGATGTATTGAGATATGAAGGAACATTTCTGGTGGGATAATATGAAGCTAGAAAATTCTGATTTTCTATCAATATGTTATGTTATTCAATAGGTGAAATATTAAAGACAAAATCCTAGAGGATTCATACAGGAAATGCATATTTCTACATGAAAATGGTATGTGAAAACTATGGATTTTTCACTCAATTACAAAAAACACTATTAAATAATGATTCAATATGGGTAATTGTTGATTGACATACCAAATATGCACATTTCCTTTCTATGAGGGAGTATTTTACACTTGATTTACCTTCATGGCCCTATATTAATGAAATTTTAAGACATAATAGATAACCACTATCAATTTTATATAATCGTGATCCAAAATTTACATCAACATTCTAGAAAAGTCTTCAAAAATCCTTGGATATTGAGATTTATTTGACTACTAATTACCACTATCAAACTAAAGGGCAGTTTAAAAGAACCATTCAAACATTAGAATCCATTTTTACATTATTCCCACTTTACATTCATGGTATATGAGATAACTATTTACCTTTGGTAGAGTTTTCTTATAATAACAATTTTCATTCAAGTATTAAAATGGAACCATACAAGGAATTGTATAGAAAGACATATCGTACACCATCTTGTTGAGATGAAGTTGGAGAAAGGAATATTATAGGCCAAGAAATTTTGGATAAAAACAATAGAAAATTTAAAGACTATTTAAACACATATCAAAGAATATTAAATTTGGAAAAACAATAAATATGAAAATCATCAAAGGATTTTTTTGTAATTTCATGTGTGAGATCATGTTTTCTTGAAAGTATCTATAAGGAAGGGTGTTAAAAGATATGGAATGAAAATGAAACTGATCCCCATGTACATTTTCCCTTTTCAAATTATGGATATAATTAGAGATATGGATTATCATTTGGAAATGAAACCTTATAAAACCCAAGAATGATATAGGGTTAAATGACTAAATGATATGACTCATGTCAACAAGATGAACCTTCCTTTTCCAGAGCATACCTGATTAGAACTCCACAGTTAAATGTGCTTGGCATGTTGTAGTGATCAAGATGGGTGACCTTCTGAGAAGTTTCCCAAGGTGTGTGAGAGTGGGGAAAATTCACACTAGAATGGACATGGGTTGGTCTGTGGGGATAGTCCTTAGTCAGATAACCCGTTCGGGCATGTGGGTGGGCCTCAGGGTGGGGACCACGTGTCTGCGGGGCAACTGGTGGTACCTGGTGGGCCATTACCCAATGTCCATGTTAAGGCGGGGTGTCTTTGCGGTCACCAGGACCCATTTGTTACATTTTTTATTAAAGTAGGAACCCTACATTAAGTGTGGTGCACATCTTGGGTTGAGACGTACGTCCCAAAATGAGGACGTTGTTTACTGGGGGGTAATATAACACCACAGAATGATATAGGGTTAAAAGACTAAATGATACGACTCATGTCAAAATGTTCAACCTTTTTTGGGAGCCTACATAATTAGAACTTTAATGTTAAGCATGTCGGGCCTGGAGTAGTTATCAGGATTGGTGACCATCAGGGATGTTTCCTAGGGTGTTTGTGAGTGAGGAAAAAGCACACTGGAAAGGACATGTGTTGGCCTGTGGGGATATTCATTAGTCAAATGACACGTTTGGACATGTGGGCGGGCCTTATGGTGGGGATCACTGTCTTCGGGGAAACTGGTGGTTCCTAGCGGGCCAGGATCCAACAACCATGTTAAGGCGGGGTGTTTATGCTGTCATCGGGACCCAGTTGTTACAAACTTATCCTTTACAAAGTTAATTATGTATTCCACATATCTTTTTTATATAAGTACATGTAAGTCCCCAACACATTTTCTCACTTCTGAAAAAATATAATTAGAACCCAATTTATTTTACTGTGAATATCATATCTGAATTCTTAACACTAGAGAATAATTGTTGAGGAATTGTATGACTCAGATGAAAAAATTAATTTGGAAAAATCATAAAATTTAAGAGGCTATGTGGGATCCAAAGGAATTTATGATGAAGAACTACCAAATTATTTTTATGAGGTGACATTCAAGAAATTTTGAGGATTTTTTTGTAGTGGAGAATGTAAATACCAATAATTCTATCAATGAAATTTCTATTCTTATAATTATTTTGTATAGTATAAATCACATAAAATCTCATAGAGAACATAATACAATCATTATAAATGAATAATGAATGAAATAAGAGGTATTTCTAGAAGTTAAGGAACCTATACTAATAGAATAGCAACATTACCTTTGGAATAGTATTGTGACCCATAGGAATAGTAAATAGGTCAATAGAATAGTAACCTCACATATAAAAGAAAAAATAAAATTTGGGTATCTTATAAACTAAAATATGGTATATTTTTATATTGGAATACATAAATAAATGTTATAAAAATGATTAATTAATTGTTGAATTTTTTTTAAGTTATTAATATTTAATTAAAATTTTATAATTTATATAATGATTTAAAATAAAATGTATTTTAATAAAATAGATTCATAATTTAATATTTTTCCCCTATCATTATAGGATAATTTTATGATACCTTAATTATCTTTTCAAATTTTTATAAAAGTGGTTATAATTTTAAAATTGGTGTTTTTCAAATAAATGATGATTTTATTTAAAAATATATTTCACATATTTAGAAAATTATTTTTATAAAATGGAGTTCAGATTTTATTTTAAACTTTGAAAAATGGTTAGTGTTATTTTTTGGGAAATTTCTAAAATAGTTTCATTTTTGTTGAGTAGTGAGATACAGTAATTTACGGTATTTAAAAAATACATGAATTATCGAGTCATATATGCTGTATGGATATTGTAAGCCCATAATGATGAAATATAATTCATTATTTTAATATATTTAGTGATAATGATGAAACTATTCATAGTCTTGAGCAAAAATAAAAATAAATTGAATAAAATATTAAAAAAACCACTCCTCTCCTCCACCATAAATACCACCCCCACTACCTCTTCTTCTCACTCCTATTAAGACTTGAGGATTGTAAAATTTCCACCAAATAATCTTCCCAAGAATCTTCCCCAAATATAATTGGTTGTATTCTTAATAAAATATTAAAACCAATTTTCCTAAGGAGGATCTCGAGGAGAATAATTCAAGAGGTATAATCATCTTTCGCTTTCTTTCTATTATTTTCACTTAATTTCATTTTCATATACTCTCATCAACTCCTATTTCAAACCAAGAATTATAACTCTAGTATATATATAACATATTATGATTTTATTATGTTTATTTAAAATCTATCATCATTTCTTTTCTCATATTCCTTTTATTCTAAAAATGAAAACATCATCCTTGAGGTGTCGATTTAAGGCCACCGTTAATGATGAATTTTCATTTTTATGTTTCGCATTCAAGGATGGTCATAATACAATTATTTTTTTAATTAAATACTATTATATATGTATAAAAACATATTTATTCTTATTTAAATATTATATACTAATGATATTAATACAAAAGACAAACCTTGTTTGTGATTGTCGATAAATCACCAAAATAATCTAAACGGTTATCATTAACGTCTTATCTAATGATTCATCCCCAAACCATATAACAAAATTAATTATATAAAATTTTATATTTTTAATTCTCATTAAAAACATATAATTTTAATTATTGATAAATATTCCAATTTTACTTGTTCTTTCATACATTTATTCAAGTGAACCCATCATGAAAACCGTGAAAACCAACACCTCCAAACGACGTAATTAAATCTTATAAGTAATCAAAATTGTCATAAATTAACATATTAAAATTATAATAAATCAAAAAATTGTAGAATATGTTCTTAATTAATTCATTAATAATTCTAATTTCATATTCTAGGACATTATGTTCAAGTGCAGAACACATTCAGACATAAGGTAAGGAATTATCCCAAAACATCATTTTTTCATTCAGGTTATACTTTATCTCTCTTTAAACCAATTTCATTCTTAAATAATCTTATTTAATACTCATAAATTTTGTGTAAATGTTATATACATATTTATATAGCGTAATCCTTTATTCTGTTATGGAGAGTTACCTATTTCACAAGGATCCTTTCTTAATTATTCTATATAAGCAAGACTGATTAATGGAAACTTCCCAGTTTCATAACCATTTTCAAGTGCACTTTGTAATCTGTGATAAAGAAAAAAATATTTTCCTAAAATCCCTATTTTTGGTATGAATAAATATTTTATTTCCTTTTTGGTTTTATTCAAACAATTTATCCTTGTCCACTTTAAAGACACTTTTCAATTTTCTCTTAAACCATAATAAAGTTGCTTGTTTTTTAAGACCCCTTTTACAAGTTTTTACTTTATTTGGACATATTTTTTGCCACATAAATATTTAAATTTTTAATATTTTCTTAATTTTATGGTATATACATTTTATAATAATTTTTTACGATAAATAAAAATGATTTTCCCAAATAACTCTTCTTCATGGAGTAAAAAGTGTATTTCTCTCAAGAATTCCTCGATGCTTTAAATAGATTATTTTTATCTATTTCAACACCATATATTTAATATTATGTTTTATTAGGAATTATATTTTATGATATAATTTATCTTATTTTATTAAATGGTTTATGATAATTGGATTGTGGATGTGCTAACTTTATACCATTCAACTTATTTCTCAGAATAGTTAGTGATTATGTTTATTGATTGAGGAAAGTTATTTACATTTCATATGTATATATTATTTTTGCTTCAACCCATTAATTTCAAGAATTAATTATAATTATTAAATTATTTATGGGTCCCACTATATCCCCTTGATGCATCGTTAGGTCTCATGAGATAAACTTTATTGGATTTATACCCATCAATTTATGGTTCTTGGCTGAAGCCTTGACGGTATGTTTATGATACATGACAGTATGAATTCCCTAATAATGAAATTTATAATTTATAATCCATGTGATTATTCAAATATTATGATATACATTATTATGTTTCGTTCTCAAGTGATTATTTATGACATTATTTAATCTTCTTTTATACCTTCTATATTATGCTCAAGATTATTTTGTAATGGAATGTATTTTTAGTTATTCACCACAACTTATTGTTTATGATTATTTATGATGGCTTCTAATGTATTTATTACCCTTATTATTCATATTATAATACCCCTTTATTTTTTTTATTTCCTTAGTATGTGAATATGTATTTTATGAATGAAATTGGGGGATAATCTATGAGTTTTTTAGTGTTTCCAGTGGAATTGTTATGTTGTTTTTTCTTTTAAGGTATAATGTAATGTTCCTGTATGTAACATGGATTCCAATACTACTATAATGATCATACCTTTAGTGTTATAGTATTTTATCTATTCCAATTTATTAATTTAATGCACTAGATTCGGGCTGATGGGGTAGGGGTATTTAGAGTATACCTCGCACTTCTATCTATAGAGATGTTACTTCCAAATTTTCAATGTGAAGATCACAACTTCCAAATACGATACATGTGTGGGATACTTTTTCTCATGAACTATTTACTAACATGTGGAATATTCTATCACCTTACCATATTACATTAGTGAACAACCTAAACCATTCTTTGAAAAATCCCTGTATACCCCAAAGAGTTTCCCACTTTCCAGTAGTGTAGGTACTAGTGCATTGATAAGTATCTTTTTCAATTACTTGAAGAAATATTCACACTAACTAGTATAGATAATATTTACTCCCTTCTAGGTAAGAATGGTTAGTGGGATTTAAAATGAGGATATTTCCAAAAAATCATCAATAATACATATTAATACAAAGGAATGTATGAATCTGTGTTGAATATATTATTTTGGGCCACTTCTCAATTTCATTTGTTTTAGAAGGGTCTATTGAGATTCCTCTACTATTGAAACCATGACCCAAGAATAACACTTCCCCCTTCCATAAGTCACATTAACTATACTATTCATATAGTTTATCCCTTTGGAAGGTCTTTAGCATAATTTTCAAATTCTCATTTTTTTCCTCCTTTATCTTGGTGTATATCATAATATCATCTAAAAATACTACAAAACAAATTTCAAGGTAATCTCTAAATACTCAATTCAGTAATTCCATGAAATTAATAGAGTATTAGTGACTCCAAAGGGCATCACAACAAACTCATAGAGTCCATAACTCATTTGAAAGGCAATCATGGGAATATATTCCTTCTTCACCTGTAATTGGTGTTATCTCAACCAAAGGTCAGCCATAGAGAAATAATTTTCCCAGCTTAAATGATCGAACAATTCATCTATCCATGGTAGAGGATAAATTTTCTTTATCATGATTTTTTAGCTCCTGATAATCAATAGATAGAAACATTGATCAATCCTTCATATTGATGAAAAGGACTAGAACACCCCAATGTGAATAAATCGGGCATATAAAACTATTTTCCAGATTATATTCTATCTACTTCTTTAGTTCCTCCAAATCAATGGTTTCTAGCCTATTTGTAGAAAATGATATATGTAAAAATTCAGGTATAAGATCAATAGAGTATTGAACCTCTTAGTTAGGATTAAGACGAAGAAATTTATCATGGAACACATGAGTGTAATTCATCATAATGTGCATGTATATGAGCCTGACCTTCTCCATTTTCTCAATCATTTAAGCTAGATATTATTTCTCATAAGTCAATAATATCCACATTTGAGACAATGACTCTAATGAATATTTGTCCTCCTCCTTAAACTTTTAAAAAATTAAGGGATGCCTCAGGATATGAATAGGGATCTACCATTCCCAAAAGTTGTTGTTATCTTTGTATAAAGATAGCTAATCCATTCCCAATATAGCATCAAAATCTACCAAATGAGGTAAGATGATATTTTAGGGGAGTTTTAATTAAAAAAATTAATGGGGAGGTGTTATATATTTTAGATGAAGTAATTTTCCCATTAATTATTTCCACAGATAAGTAAACCATTATATTTTGAGATGGTGTTTGAAAAGTTCTAATAAACATTCAAGATATGAATGAATGTATAGAATTAGAATAAAAAAATACTATTACTATAATTTAATTAATAACTAGAATACCTATCAGAACATCATTATTAGAATCCATCTCAGTAGTAGTGATAACATATGCCCTTCCATGTATAAGAGCCTCAAACCAGTTGGTGAGAACTTAGTAAGTGAATCCATGAGACCCGAGATCAAATTTTTACAAAGATATATTTCTAGGATACTATAGAAGGAATTTTAGTAGTGGGTACTATCCAAAAGTTTTGTATTTTGAACCACAGGTTTGGTCCTCGGGTCCTTCAAGGCCTTTAGGCCTCCCAAGGCATTTGGGATAATTGGTCTTATGGGCCACATCAAGGCTATCGGGCCAAATATATTTTTTCTTAAATGGACCAGGCATAGTCTAAAAGTAAAATGTTCTAGATGGGGAATCAGAGTAGGCACATTTACAAGATTAGAGCTAATAGATTTCGAATAATGAGTGCATATGGAAAATTCCATTGGGACCATCATGTTCATTCACAAGAATCCTAGTTAAATATCTATAAGAAGGTGGAGATCTAACATCATGATGTAGATTATGTGGAGGGTCAGTTTCAACTATAAATAGTTTATATTATTTCTTATAAGACCTTCGGGTCATGTAATTTCACAAATCCTATGGGCCATGTAGGGTTCCCCTCAAAACAATAAAATAAGGATTATAATAAATGGATAAAATTATTTCCTTAGGGATATTCATGGAATATTCCCTTTTATGATACCTTGTAGGTTATTGATATTGATTGTCACCAACAACCCTTGTCTTAAGAAATTTTCACAAAATAATTCCCATGTTCCATACATTTGAAACAATGAACTACATGTTGAGTGTTGATTTTAACCTTCCATTAATCTTCCACATTTTTTGATTCTTTAAATACCTTCATTATATTATCCTGATACCCCTCTCTTCAACATTTTAAGCACATATTGGTACCCTTTAGATAGTTTTCAGGATTCTTCTTCACACACATTCAACATGTGGGATGTTGTGTTTTCATTATTTCATGGGATATCATTTGATCCTCTCATATGAAACTAAATTTTTTATCTTTTTATCTCTGATCCCATTATAAAGACTCTCACTATAAACACATAATCATTACATAACATTTTCATAAAACTTAAACATTATGCAAACAGACTCCTAATGAACGTTATTGGTACAATTCTTATAGAATCATGAAAACATAAACACTAGTACACAAGTGAGCTACATTATCTCCCACAAGGTTCTTTGTAACTAGAACCCTTCTTAGAAACATAAAAAATAATTCATATCTTCATAACACGGGGAAAAACATGAAAAGGGGTGAGCTCAAATGCTCAGTAAGGATAAACAAAGGGAAAGATTTAAGCATAAACAAGATAATAAGGGTATGGGAACATGATAATGAGAATATAATACCATGCCCTACATATCAAAGATAATATAGATGAATCATGTCATAAATATTGGAAGTTCATAAGACAGGAATCAAAAGGAAGTAAATGAAATAATCCATGAAATAATAACATAATATCAAGACATGTAATTGTGGAAACACATAAGTATATACTGATTTCCATTAAATCTAAGGAATCAATTCCAAAACCATCTTAGTACACAAAGTCCTTAACTGAATTGGGTGGACACCCGTTCCTGTCCTATATTACTGAACTGGGTAAATCATCATCTCAACCATATATTATTGAACCGAGTAAATTCTCATTATATCCTTGTATTACTGAAAAGAGAAAACCCTCATTCCATCTATGTATATCTCATGAGATATAAATCATTACCCAATGCACTGGAGGGAGATATAAGTCCCACCCATCACATAATTAAATCTTGCATACATGTACCAAAAGATAATAAATAATAATATCACATCCCATGAAATTAAATGGGTACCATAAACATGTAAACATATCATAACCTATTGAAAGATATCTATTTCATAATAATTTCACCATAAACATAATATGTGAAAATAAAAAGGGTTCACAAGTATATAACCCGTGATAGAGAAATGGGTTTTACAAATATCATTGTATAAAAACAAAATCAATTAATTGAAATAATATGAAAAGGAACATTAAATAATTTCCCCATAAAATCATGATAAACACTAATGTATGTTATCAGAGATGGGAAATAATTCTAAAATATATTTTGAAAATAGTTCTTAAGGAAAGTATCCTTTCTTCTTGGAAAAATGTTTTTTATAACCTAAATCCTTTTGAAAACCTTTTTTTTAAATAGAATTGAAAAATTATAAAGTAAGAATTGAAAAAAAAATTAGAATACTTTTTTCTTGAATGTTATTTTTTAAGGACCTTTTTAAAACATTTTTGGAATTTTTTTTAAAACATGTTTTTTGAATACAATAGATTTCAGACCGAAGAGAGAGATAGTCCTATTATACAGAAAACATTGTCTTAAGTACCAAAGAATTAAAAAACCATACTAAAAATTGAGTATATCTTGAATAAATATAGGATAAATAAACTTCTGAATAATCTTTAGATATTTCCTCAATGGAAGCCGAAACGTAGACAATCTTGAAAAAACGATAAGATTGTCTCAAAAAACTCTTATAACAAGGTTAAATGGATTCATACTCTCTATTAAAGAAATTTAAATTAAATGAATCTTATGATATCATGAAATAATTATATTAATTATATAATATGTAAAATTGATGTATATACACCTCAAAAAAGAGTTTAGGTGCATAACAAAATATGAGTCTCAAAGAGGCAAGTTGAGACAAAACTATTTTACTAATTTGGTAAATTTTTAACGTTTAACCCCATGAAAAATTATCATAGAATGGATATGTGAATAACCATAAATTTTGGTATATGATAAATATAATTAAATTAGGGTCAGTACATACCATACACAAAAGTTAAGAGTGATGAACATACCATGAATCTCACATAAATTAAAACTGAGATAAAAATCCTCATACCTTGTGTCTTGACTCTCTCCATACTCTTAAAAGAATACTTTATAATAAATATTAGTTTTTTATAAATATATTATTGAATAAAATTATTATACATAATACCATATATGGTTTTATTATGACCTTATATTACCCACATGTTAATGATCATATGTTAATGTTTCACTTCAGGTAATCATTCTCTTTGTTCTTCGCATGTGTCTTAATTTATTATAGCATTAGTCTTTATACTTATAAAATGATTCTATAATGGAGAAAATTATTGAAAAATAAGGAATATATAGTATATTTATATTATAATAATTTATTTTATAATGATGTATGAAATGGAATACACCATTCATGGAGACTATAAGTTGTTCATATGCATGAAAGTAGTTTCCGTTTTTCAATTTGTATTGAAAGAAACCATGTCAATGATATATATATATATATATGAACATATATATATATATATATATATATATAATTATTCCGGTAGAATGAATATATCATATATATCATATAACTTCATTAAACCTATTATTAATACATTCCATGTTGTATGTGAACGAATCACATCGATGTGAGGGGGCGGTAGTCCACACTTCCTCAAACAAGATTATCGTATTAACACCAAATTGATGAAAAAATGTGTGTTACTAAAGGAATAAATAATATTAAATAAATAATAAATATAATATATTACATAAATAAATAGTGTGTACAACTTAATGGCCACAATGATTGGTGGTAAAAGAGAAATGAAGAATCATCTTTTTGTGAGGCAGTAGTTCGTTGTACACAGAAATAGTATGTTCAACATCCATTAGATGGAGGTTTCTATAAGTGTAGGTAAAAAAATTTCATAAATAATTATAGTATATATAGGATACTGGTTTTTTCACACAATAAGGGAATAAATAGAGTGGAGGGGTGGAGATGTAAAATAAAGGAATGGAGCTTGAAAGAAGACGTTACATCTAAATCGGGTAACTACTTTGGGTTTGTGCCAAAAGGTTTACTTGATGGGGTTTCTGCCCAAAGGGATCCTTCAAAGTCAAAGGGGGGATTGGTGAGAGGGAATTTTTGTAGTAATTGGCTGATCATAAGAGGATTGGGAGGTGTGAGGAATGGGTATATGTGGTGGCCTTTTGTAGGGATGGAAAAGGACTCACATGGAATTTTTAGAAACAAATTATGTGTGCACATGTTCATACCTAATAAAATACTTACAAAAACAAACAAAAACTCAAACATTTGATGTTTATGGCCGAACTATTGACATAAAATGGGTGTCTTACAAGTTTCTAGGTCATTTGGGATTTTAATTTTGAGGTTTAGTCCCTAATTATGATTAATTTGGTCTTAATTACTCTGATTAATTTTAATCACTTTTACTAATAATTTTGGTAAAAAAAATTAACATGGTATTATTAGACTCTAAAAATTAGAATGAATACGATGGTGTATGTCATATTTTTTAAATTCCAATCACATAAGAGGCAACATTAAAATTAGTTTTAATCCCACAAATGTGATGAAATAATAGGGTTTTGATGTAGAAAAAAGATTACAAGTTTGTTAAGATTTTATATTCAGTTTCAAAGGGAAATTGATCCTAATGAATTTCATTGTATTAGTAGATGTAATATTTATCTAATTTTACCTTAAAAATATTTATAATATCATTTAATATTAATAATTATTTATAAAAAAGGCATTTTAACTAAAAAACAACATTTTTCATTATTCATAAAAAATGGATTTTCTGAGAAAAATCCTATAAATTTACCCTAGGATAATTTTGATGTTTTGAATTCAAAATTGAAGATTATTTTATCCAATTAAATTTATAAATGTTGCTAAAATTATTTTCATTATTAAAAGCAGTTATTTCAAGAAAATTACATTTTTAAACATAAAAAAGGACATTACTAAAAAATATCATTTATTATAAAAATGTTTTATTAATATAAAAACATTATAAACAATATTTGATAAATATTTATCCCTATTCATACTACTATGTTTGACTGATAGGCTATATTTAACTTATTTAAATAATTAAAACAATAAAAAAGATATTTCATAGAAACTCAGTGTTGCGTGTATTGTATGCCAACATAGTGTTGCATGCACTGTATGCCATGTTGGTGTTGCATGGAATGTACACCAAGATGGTGTTTCGTGTAATGTAAGCCAAGTCAGTTTAGTGAGAAATGAATCTTTGACTTAGTGCATTACATGGTATAAATCCAAATTAAAATTTAATAAAAAAAATAGGTCCATAAAAACTCATGGTGTTAGATTCTACCCCCCTTAAAATGAATTTCACCGATGAAATTCATCACTCGAGTTTAAACATGTGAGGATACATATGCATCATCACTTCCTCAAGTTCCCACATAGCTTTATCTAACAGGTTATTTCTTTAAAACACTTTGACTAAGCTAGTGGTCTTGTTTCATAGAAATTTCTTGGATCTGTCCATTGTTTCAACATGTTTCTCCCAATAAGAAAGATCCTACTTCAGCAGTATTTCATATGAGTTCAGTACATCTGAAGGGTTGGGTATGTACATCCTCTAAAGTAATAAATAGAATACATAATGGTCTAGATATATATTTTTAGAAAATTTCAAGCAATATTCTACTGTATCGGTATGACCAATAATTTTAAAGGGGTCGATATACATAGGGCTTAGTTTCCCATTCTTCCCATATCTCGTAACTTTCTTCCAGGGTGAGATTCATAAAAGAACCTTTTCTACAGCTTCATGTTCCAGATCCCGCCGATGATTATTGGCATAACTTTTCTACCCGATTTGATCTCCCTTAATATGATACTGAATGGTCCTAACATTCTCAACCATTTCTTCAGATATCTCAGGCTGTAATAGATTTCTTTCTCAATCCTCATCCTAGCATTTTAGATATCTACTTTTATTACCATATGATTCTTCATATGGTTCCATATGAATTCTTGATTGAAATCAATTGTTGTAAGAAAATTCAACTAGATTAAGGTGTTGATCCCAGCCACCTTTGAAATCCAGAGAAACAGATATCAATATACCCTCTAGGGTTTAAATTGTTATTTCAGAATGACCATCTGTTTGAGGATGATAAGAAGTGTTGAAACTCAATTCTATATCAAGTGATTTCTAAATACTTTTCCAGAACTTTTAGGTAAACCTTGGATCCTGATCTGATACAATGGAACTTGGTACTCCATGCAACCATACAACTTCATCAATGTAGATCCAGGCATGCTGATCAAGGGAGAAATCTTCCCTAATAGCAATGAGGTGTGATGAATTATTAAAGAGATCAACTACCACCCATATAACATTAAACCATATATAGGTTATGGGTATTACAATGAGTAAATCCATAGTTATGTTCTTCCAATTTCATTATGGTATGGGTAATAGATGCCACATCCCTTTATAATTTTTTCATTTAGCCTTAACATTCTAGAAAACCAAACACCGAGATATAAATTCATGATATCTCTCTTAATTCTGTCACATTATAAGTATTCCTCCAAGTCCCTATACATCTTCATACTTATAAGGATAATAGAGAATGAAGAACTTTGATATTCCTCTATAAACTCATACAAATCTGGTATTAAAAGAACACATACATGGTTCCTTAACCTTATCACTCCATACTGGTCAAGTTTAAACTCAAGAACATTGCTAACCTTTTTTTGTATCTCCTCATCTTACTTCAGTGCCTCCTTAACAATCACATGTCTAAAGGGATAAACCTTCATTTGATAAAGGTAATATCTTTCCCCTTCCTTCAAGATTTATAAATCTATCCTTTTAAAATCCATAATATTGGATCTTTTGTGATCCTCATCATAGATAAGCTGGCATGATCCTTCCGACTTAAAGCATCAACCACGTTGTTCATATTCCTAGGGTTGTAATGTATTGAGAAGTCACAATCCTTTATCAACTCTAACCACATTCTCTGGTGCATTTTCAATTCCTTCTGTGTGAATATATATTTTAGACTTTTATGATCGGTATATGTATCACACATTTAACCATAAAGATAATGCCCTGAAATATTTAATGAAAAGATTATCGGCTCTAAACACAAATTACAAGTCGATTAATGTTTCTCATTAAAATTAAATTTTCATGATTCATAGGCTATAACCATGTTATTTTCCATAAAACAAATCCCAATCCCTTTTTTGATGCTTCACTATAAATTAAAAATCCTTCTCCACTACAGGGTAATGTAAGTACGGGAGCACTATCCAACCTTATCTTCAGTTCCTTGAAAATTTCTTCATAATCATCTGTCCAAAAGAACTTGACACCCTTATGAGTTAACTTGGTTAGAGGATTAGATAGTCGTGATATATTTACCACAAACCATCGATAATATCCAACTAAACCAAGAACTCTATGGAGCTCAGTCACTGAGGTTCGTCTAGTCCATCTTTCAATAGCTGCCGTATTTGATGGATATAGAGCTAAAAAATCTATTGAGATTATGCAACCCAAGAATGAAATATTTTTTATTCAATATTCAAATTATTTAAATTTTTTATTTAACTTCTCTTTACATAGGGAAATTATTAAAATTCTCAAGTGATATTCATGCTCTTCCTTGATCTATGAATAAATAAGAATATCATCTATAATGACTAACAAAAACATATCAAGGTAATATATTAAGACTCTATTCATTAAATACATGAACATGGTAGGGGAATTAATGGGAACAAAAGGCACAAATATATATTCATAGTGACCATACCTTGTACAAAATGACTTAATGGTTATATCACCCTTCTTGACACTCAATTGATGTTATCTAAAATGAAGGTCAATCTTGGAAAAGTATTGATATCCACACAGTTGGTCAAACAGGTCATCAATATAAGGAAGAGGATACATGTTATTTATTGCGATGTTATTCAACTTCTAATAATCAATTTAGAGTTTCATTGATCCATCATTCTTCTTCATAAACATAATTGGTGCACCCCAAGTTGACACACTTTCCTGAATGAATACATTATCATGGTTTTCCTAGAGTTTCTTCTTTAAATCCAGAATCTCAATCGGGGCTATTCTATAACGAGTCTTCAAAATTTTTGTGGAACAAAGTATAAGTTCTATAGAGAACTAAACATCACATTTTGTAGGGATACTGGAAAAATGATCTAGAAAAACATCCATAATATACCGAACAACAGGCATACCATTTATGTCGATATTCTCCCCAACCATTTGATATAATAAACCCTTTTGAATTATGAATTAAGACCCATACACTGGATTTAATATCCACAGGATGTTCAGACTTATCGTCACATTGATGGATGATCATAGGAGGGTTCGAAATATCTAATTTAACTTCCATTCCTTGAAAATTGATGTGAGATTTAAGTAGAGAAAACTCATCCATTCCAAATATGACATCGAATTCAACCAAAGGAATAGTGAAAAAAAATTAGAGAGAACATTCCCACAAGCTTCAACTGAATAGGAATCATAAAATTGATATGCAATCATTGTACCAGGTTTTTCACTGATAATTCCACATCTAATTGTTTTGTAGGAATCTTAACACCCATAGAAAATTATTTAGATATGAAATATTGGGTAGATCTAGAATCAAATATGAAATTAGGAGTTCTATATTGGATTTTAAGTCTACATTTCATCACATGATTATCACACCCCTCAAAAGATATAGAAATTTCATGATATTTCCACTTATCCATCTGGTTATGGGTTTTCTGATGTTGATCCTCATCACTAACCCATGGGTTTGGGACATTTTTATCAAAATTCATTTTCTCCTTACAACTATAGCACTGAATAGTGGGAGTTTCATTCTATGCGGATTTTTCTCCATTAGTATTTTGAGAAAACTTCTTCCCATCACCTTGAAAATCAATTTCCCAATGGCCTTCCCTTCCATACTTAAAACAATTATTAAACCCACTAAGGAAATTTCCTATATGCTTCTTCCTACACATTGATCATTAATAAAAGTTCATCTTCTTTTATCCATGGCTCTTCACATTTCCTTTGAACTCTATCATACTATTCTTGTAAAAGACATGGGATTGAAACGTAACTCCCACCTCCATTTCAACTTTGATTGCATAACTCACAATTTCTTAGTATCTATTAAATTCACTTATATCAAATTCCCTTATAAGAGTTGGTTTTAATTCGAAAAATAACCTATCATCTTTACATTCAGTTTGCATGATAATTCTGGAAGTACACCTTGTATGTATTGTGAAATTTGCCTCGTATATACCAACAGACTCATCATCCATTTTCTTCAACTCAATGAACTATTTATCTATATTGGTAAAAATAATTTAAGGAATTAAATTCTTGAAAAAAAAGTTATTGAACTCATCCAAACCCATGGATTCAATCTCATCATGCAGCCTTATATTATTGATTAGAGTTCATCACTAATTTGCATCACCTTCTAAGAGATAAATAGCCAGAATGAATTTCTCATGCTCCAAACATGGAATGAAATAGTATATATTTTCAGTGGTACAAATCCATTGTACAGAAAAAAATTATATTAGGAGACCCACTAAAATAAGGTGTATGTGCCCTCATAAAAGTCTCAATAGAATTTTGTTCCCTCCTTTACTCATTTGGATGTCCAACATGATTCATATCTCGATAAATCATAATGATAATATAAACAATAATTTTCATTCTAACTCTCATATCATTTTGTTTCTCATGAGGAAAATCATTTCACTGTCCATTGAAATAACTATTAACACGGTTCCTTAATGTTCCAGTGACTGACTAAAATAAAATTCATAGAGTAAGAAATAACTATCATAATGAGGAACCACATAATCATGAAAAATAACTTATAGGATTTATAACATATGAAATATTATTTTATATAGGACACCTTTGGTTTATAATAGGTTATTAATATTCAACATATCTTTAAATACTTTATAATGGTTTGTGAAGAGTTTTTGAATTTCCAATGCATATCTATCGGAAGTGTCAAACCAGGTGTGCAACAAGTCCCATTATCATGTAACATATTACCCTAAATCAAGCTCGAAACATATTTTCAGAGTTGTTACCCCTAGGTACATTTGTTCCAGAGCCACATGAACATGTAGTATTCAGACATGGATGTATTTCTTAGAAACCACTCACTTTATCCTTTAACAAAATTCCCAGATATTTTATTATTTTTTTCCTGGTCCTCTTACTAATCCTTAGACATGTCCATAGGGTTCTCATTATGGATTTCTCATCCTAGTTTCCAGAGGATAACTATACCTTTTCTCTGATACCAACTATAGAGACCATCACTTTACAAACATATGAATTACATATCATTTTTGGAATACTTAAACATTATACAAACGGACTCCCAAGGACCATAGTTGGTATAGTTCCCTTGGAAACATGGAAACATAAACACTGGTACATAAGTGAGCTAAATTATCCCCCACTAGGTTATTTGTGAGTAGAACCCCTCTTAGACACATAAAAAATAATACATATCTCCATAACTTGGGGAGATAAACATGAATATGGGTGAGTTAAAATTCTCAATAAGGGTAAAAAAGGGAGACATATAATCATAATCATGAGAATAAAGGTATGGGAACATGATCTTGAAAATAGAATACATACACTGCAAATCAAGACCATATACACGAATCATGGAATAATGCATAGAAGTTTATAAGTCATGAATAAAAAGGAATAAAATGACATAATACATGAAATCATAACATAGGATTAAGACATGGTAAATGTTGAAGCACATAATTATATTCTAATTTTTATAGAAGCCAATGAATCAATTCCAAGACCATTATAGTGGACAACGTCATTTACTAAACCAAGTGAACCCCCGTTCCAACCCTATATTAAATAATTGAGTAAACCCTCATTCTATCCCTGTATTACTAAACAGAGTAAACCCTCAATCCATCCCTATCTATCTCATGATATATAAATCTATACCTAATTCATTTTAGGGAGATATAGGTCCCACCCACAACATAATGAAATTATATTTATATGTTTCACAAGATCATAAATAAGCATAAGATAACCGATGAAATGATATGGGTATCACAAACATGTAAATATATCATAACATATGGAAGGATATAGGTTTCATTATCATTTAAACATAAACATAACACATGAAAATAATCATGTTTCAAAAGTATATAACCCGTGAAAGAGAAATGGGTTTCATAACATCATGCCATCAAAACATAATACATTAAAAGAATGAATATGTATTAAAATGTTGAATAGTTTCCTCATAAAATTATGATCAACACCAATTGGTGTTATTTTATATGGGAAATAATTTTTATTGATCTTTTAAAAACACTACTTGAGGAAAATATCCTTTCTTCTTTGAAAATTTATTTTTATAACATAAATCCATTTGAAAACCTTTTTATTTAAAAATAGATTTTAAAAATTATAAAGGATGATTAGAAAAAAAATAAAATATTTTTAAAATACATTTTCCTTGAAAATTATCTTCATAGATATTTTGAAAACATTTTTGAAAACATTTTTGAAAACATGGGTTTTCAATATAATGGATTTCTAATTGAAGAGAGAGAAAATCTGATTTTACTAAAAACTTTATCTTAATTAACAAAGAGTGAAAAGTGGTAATAAAAATGAGGATATATTTAAAAAACATAGGGTAAGGAAACTAAATAATAATCTTGAGATATTTCCCCAAAGGAATCATAAACACATGAAATCTATATAAAGTGATAACATTGTCTCAATAAAATCTTATAACTTGGTTACATGGGATCATAAACCTCATGTAAGAAAATGATATTAAATGAATATTAAAATATCATTAAAAAATTATATTAATTATATAAAATGTACAATGTAATTATATACACCTTAAAAAAGTGTTTATGTGAATAAAAAAACTTGAGTCTCAATGAAAGCAAATTGAGAAAAAAAATGTTTTACTGATTTGGTAACATTTGAATGTTAACCCCCATGAAAGAAAGATAATAGAATGAGTATGTGAATACCCATAACATTAGTTATAAGATAAATATAATAAAATCATGTAAATTTCATACAACACAAAAAAGTAATGAGTTGTGGGCATACCATGAATCTTGTAGAAATTAAAAGTGAGATGAAAATCCTCTTACCTTGTGTCATGACTCTCTCAATACTCGTACGAGATTCCTATATAATAAATATCAGTTTATTATAAAATTTTTATAGAATAATATTTTTATACATGATAAAATATATGGTTTTATTATGAACTTATATTACCCTATTGTTATTGATCCTATGTTAATGTTTCACTTTGGGAAATGATTCGCTTTGTTCATCCCATGTGTCTTCATTTTTTATAGTGTTGGTAATTATACATATATAATGGGAATGTATGAAATGATATAAATATAAGTTATATAAAGTATATTTATATTATAATAATTTATTTCATAATGAATTATGAAATGGAATACACCATTCATGGAGACGTTAAGTCATCCGTACACTTGAACATTGTTTTCATTTTTATTATTGTATTAAAAGGAAGTAGCTCAATGAAATATGTATATTTATGTATTTATATATATATATCATTATTACAGTATAATTAATATATATTATATATAATATTAGTTCATTAAACCCATCATTAATACATTCCATGTGGTGTGTGAACGAATCATATCGCTTTGAGGGGTCGGTAGTCCACACTTCCTCAAAAGAGATTATCGTATTAACACCAAAAAGAAGGTTAAAAGTTGTGTGTTAAAAAAGTAATAAAAAGGCTTAAAAAATAATAAATATAATATATTACATATATAAATATAGTTTCTATCATAATGAGCACCACGATTGGTGGTAAAGAAGAAACGAACAATCGTCGTTTCGTGAGGCAATAGTTCGTCGTACACAGAAAATGTATTTTCAAAATCCATTAGATAGAGGTGTGTATATATTTAGGTCATAAAATTTTCATAAAAACATCCTAGTATATGTATTATACCTGTTTTTTTTACACAAGAAGGTAGTAAACAGAAAGGATGGGGATGTATAAGGAAAATAAAGGAAAACAGCTTGAAAGAAGATGTTACCTCTAAATCAGGTAACTCCTTTTGGTTAGTGCCAAAAGGTTTCAATGAGAGGGTTTATTACCAAAGGGAGACTTCCAAGTACAAGGTAGGATAGTTTTGAGGAAATTTGGTCTATTATTGGAAAAAATTAAGAGACTTGAGAGGTGTGAGATAGGTGTAGAGGTGGTGACCTTTTACAGGGAGGGAAAATGACTCACATGGAATTTTTAGAAAAATATTTGGTGTGCACGTATTATTACCTAAATAATGTCATAAAAACCCAAACAAACTCATGGATGGAAGGTTTATGGCCGAAATATGGATAGAAAATGGGTTTTTGACAAGTTTATAGTACATTTGGCACATTAATTTTACATTTTACTTCCTAAAGAATCTTAATTTGGCCTTAATTGCTGTTATTAAATTTAATCACTTTTACTAATAATTTTGTTCAAAAAAAGTAAAATGGTATTATTATAATCTAAAAATATGGCTGAATATAACATTTTATGTTTTATTTTTGATATTCCAATCACAGAAGTGAAAAATTAATAATAGTTTTAATCTCATAGACAGGACGGAATAATAAGGTATTAATGTAGGAAAAAGTTCAAATGTTTGTTAAGATTTTATATTCAGTTTTAAAGTGAAATTGATCCTAATGAATTTAATTTTATTAGTAGATGTAATATATATATAATTTTATTTTTTAAAAAAATTATAATATTATTTAACAATAATTATTAATTAGAAAAATGGCAGTTTTTAAATAAAAAAACATCATTTTTCACTATTTTTCAAAAAAATGAGGTTTCCCAAAAAAATCCGAAAAATTCACCATAGGATAATTTAGAAATTATAAATTCAAGCAGTCATTTTATTTTATCCAATTAAATTTCTAAATGTGCCTAAAATTACTTTCATTATTAAAAGAAGTTCATTCGAGAAAATGATGTTTTAAAACATAAACACAACTTTACCAAATATCATATCTTTTATTATCAAAATGTTTTATTTATATAAAAAAATTATAAAAAATATTTGAAATATATTTATCACTATTAATATTACTGATTTTAACTTCTAGGTTATACTTATATCATTTAAATAATTAAAACAATAAAAGAGATATTTCTTAGAAACTGCGTGTTGTGTATATCAGACGCCAACTCAGTGTTGTGTGCATCGTACACCAAGTTGGTGTTACATGTAACATACTCCAAGATAGTGTTGCATGTAACATGTTCCTAGTGAGTTCCATGTGAATGGGATCTTTGACTTAGTTCATTTCAATATATAAATGAAAATATTAATTCATTAGAAAAAACAAGTTTATAAAAACTCAGGGAGTTACACGCATGATACCACTACAATTCACCAATCCCTATATCAACCTTTATGGAAAATTGTAAAATCTCCTCATATCTATCAATTTCTAGAATTACCAAGTATTTTTGTACACTTAGATTTAATCCACTACAGATGGGATCCACCATACTATCAGTGTTCATGAAAAATTTGGAGGCATATCATTTAACCGTTGTGTAGTTTTCCTCTTACATCCAGATAGATTTATCTTATTTTTGATTTAGTATCAAGAACTATTTCTTCATATTAATATATAGAGTTCTGGGAAAATATTTATTTAATTTTTATCTTGAGTCCTCCCTAACCAATGAAATCAATTTCCTCCTTAGGAATTATTTTTTTGATTAGTTACCACTACTAATTATTCTCCCAATCAAAATGATAGACCTCTTATATGCCATTTTCTTCTTATGAGAATTGAAGGATAGAGAATATCTTCTGAATTGATTTAATACATATTTTAGTGATTAAGGATTGGAATGTTAACTAAAGATATGAGTACTTTTTATAATAATTAATTTGAACGTAACTTTATCCTTCTTAGTGGAAGGAGGGTGTACCAAAAGATTCAAGTTAATATTCTTAACAAGATCCAATTGAGCCAATATTATCATGAAGTTCTTGTATCTTGTTCCCATCAGGTTTGGCATCTCATTAGGGTAATCTTCACATTTCCTATCACATATATTATTGACAGGGTTTATTCTATTTCACAAAAAAACAATGAAAAATAAATAAAATAAAATTTGGGGGCTTGAATACATATGTAATGAGTATATAAAAATTAAAATATGAATATGGAAGGAATAACATATAAATTAAGATTATATCCTAACATATAATTCCATAAGATTCAATCTAGGATACCCATAGTGATAGAAGTATCCCTACTATTATTACTAATTTTTTATATTCCTAGTCCCCAAAAAAATAGCTATACCTTGATCTGATATGAACTATAGTGACCCAATCCATCTACGCATATTTTTACATGATTTTAATCATAATTATCCTCGAAATAAAAAAAATATAGAAAAGTATAATGTATTTTTAAGATTATGTATATCATTATAAATCAACAAACTAAAATACTAAATCATTTTATTAATCTCTATAATGAGCTCCAAACTCCCTTTGAGCTCCTATAGCTGCATTGGATAACCTAGGTAACACAAAAAAACGGTATGAGCTGAAAATCCCAGAAAGGGAACAGACATAGGAATAAAGCGTAGATCATGATTTAGAAGGCATAACATGATCACATAAAATGCATGAATCATGAATAAACATATGGAAGAATAATATATTGAACATGGAATAAAATGATCATGTAAATGTTGAAATGTAGAAGAAACACATGGAATGACATAAACATGAATCAAGGATAACTGGAAAAATGGTATCACATGGTGTAAAAAGTCCCTTAACAGATTAGGTTTACTCCTTAATCCCATACATAAAATATAATGGGAATAAAAATCACAAAATGAATTGGTGTTCTATCTGGGCACACCCATTTTAACATGTTCATGAACATGTGTACCACGTAAAGAATCAGACATAATGAATAAACAAAAGGGTTACCCATGGAATGAAATGGGTACCATAATCATGTTATAAGGCATAACCAAGGGGAATATAATAATGAAATCCATTAAATAGTTGATTAAAACCATCAGTAAACAATTATTAAGTAATAATAAAAATATAACATAAATAATGTTGTCTGATTGATTTTATTATAAGAAAAATAGTTTTTAGGAAACTTTAGAAATGATCCACTTTCGTGTTGATTATTGAAAAATATTAAAATATATTTAATGAGAAAAAAGGAACCACTATTTTTTTAAAACCGGAAATGAACAAAAAAAATCATGAAAAAATGATTTATATTAGAAAAATATCGGTTTCTTAAAATATTTTATGGAGTATACTTGAATGTGGTAATGAAACAATGATGTTCAAATCAATCGGGTAATTTTATCGAGAGTTATTATGAAGGGAAAATTTAAAACATGTAATTCCACATAAAATAAAAATTAGTTAATCTAAATACATATGTTTGGTATATATAAAAATTATATAGGATATTTATATGATAAAAATGGAGGTAAAAATTCATACAATGGGAGAGAAATCATAACCTAAAGGAAATATGGAGGTTTGGAGAGATCCATTATCTTATATCCGAATGCGTTATTCACATTCACATATTGTCCTGGATAATAAAATTAAATTTATGAATAACATAATTAAGAACCTATTATACATGTACTTGATTTATTATAATTTTTTTATGTTCATTTATGACCATATAGATGAGTTATAATGTTCAATTTCATCATTCGAGGAATGTTTCTTTTCATGGTGTCATGGTCTCTTTACTTGAATATAGTTATGGAATATCATGTAAAATGGGAATAATTATTTAGAAGTGAAATATTATTGTTTAAATTCACATTTATAAGTTTAAATTTTCCCATATAACATTTTTTGGTACGAGGAAGATTCATTTGATAAAACGTAAATGATAAATGTTTAGTATATTTTGGACATTTTTTATCATCGTGAACTAGTTTCTTTTTATTTAAAATAAAGTCAATATATTAGATCCAACAAATTTATAATGTTATAATATAAATATTAGAATATGTTTTAAGAATAATAATGGTATTATGAACATCCTTGAATGTGGTAATGGAAAATGAAAACTCATTACCCATAGAGACGGTAAACTTCCATAATTTGGGAAACGAATTCATATATTTAAATAAGTGGATATGATAAAAGGGATGGAAAAATATATTCCATTGGAAATATAAAATTATAGTATATAAATGAAATTTTAGTTATTATGCCTTGATAGTTAAATGAGGTGTGGATAAGGTATAAAAATAGAAATGAAATCAAAAGAGATGTTTGAAAAAGATAACTCTTGAATATCACCTCCATAAAGGACTCCTTAAAGATCATGTAATTGGACTTTTTTTGGGGGAAAATTCTATTGGAAATGGGGAATATTATTATTTAAGGAATTTGGGAGAATATTGATAAGCCATAATGCATTTATGGTGTGAGGAAAAGGGGTGGTAATTATAGGGGGAGAGAGATGTTTTTGATTATTATATTCATTATATTGTTATATTCTCTCAAGAATATGAATAGTGTTGATTCCTTTGACTAATTTTATTGAATGGTACAAGGGAGTTCAAACCAATGGGTTATTAAATAATCTATGACAAAATAATTCATGTATTTGGATTATATTTTTATATACCGTAAATTACTGTATTTGATTATTCATAAAAAATAAAACTATTTTAGAAATATATTAAAAATTAACCATAAAAGTTTGTCAGTTTTTAGATTTATAAATTGGAATCCATTTTAAGAAAATTATTTTCTGAAAATGATAAATTTATTTTTTAAATTAAAATCATCATTTATATGAAAAATAATGATTTTATTGTTATAATCCATTTTTTGACCATTGTAAAAATTAATTAAGGTCACAAAAAATTATTTAATATATATAATAAAACATAATAAGAATTTATGAATATATTTTGTGAAAATAAATTTTATTTTAATTCATTATGTTAATTTTGATATTTTGAATAATAATATATGAAAAAAATACCAACACGTAATTTATAATTTTTAAAAAATTTATTTACTTATACTATTGTATAAATATATAATTTTTCTATTTATAAAATACCTAATTTTGAATTTCTACTTTCATAGGTGAGGTTATGATTATAAAAACCAGATTACTATTCTTTACAATCAGATTACTATTCATCGTCATCATATTTATATTTTTATTCGAAGAAAATAAAAGAGAGCAAGAGGATTTTTCCCTCGGTGCCCCTAGTGCTAGGAAAAACTGAACTAAGGAGGCCTAAAATGATAAATCCCAAGGGCATCCCCTCTAATCTGATTGACCCCCTCTAGCTTCAAGCTAACCACAGTATGGAAGAAAATATTCTCAGAACCACAGACATCCAACGAGGCCAAGTGATTAAAAACTTTGTTACCCTCCATCCCTGTGTGCACCACTTGAGTGGTGCTGTTGAGAATTTTCTGACACTTTATAAGGATGTAGTTGATCACCCATGGGGGAGGTAGGTCCATGTAGGGAGTTTTGCAATAACAATGAATCAGTTTCAACTTCAGAGAAATACAAAATCTATTGGCTGCATAAGATGAGCCATGTGAGCAATGCCATGGCCTCTGCATGGAGAGAGGTCCCCTGACCTAGTCTGGAAGAGAAAGCCATGTAGACCAACCCATTGGTATCCCACACCACTCCCCCACCACACATGACTCTGAGGGAACATGAGTTGTCTGTATTGTGTTTCAAACCTTTCATATGACGGTGCCAACAGACCCATTTACCCCTAACGTTGTTGTTGGTCTGATGATATGCTCAGGCACCAACTTGAAGCCAGACTAGAGAAGAAGCTCCCATTTGCGAACAATCCTTGTCAAGTCGATAAGAAGATTTCTTGTTCCCGCAATAATAGAACGAATCGATGTGGATCCCCCTTCGTAAAGAACTTTGTTCCTCACCTTCCAAATACACCAGCAACTTGAATGAAAAATCACAGTGCGTGCCAATTTTTCTTGACCACCCTATCCCAAGCCATGGTGCCACCTATCCAGGAAGGAGGGGCTCGCCATCGTATGTATAGACACAACAGTAAATTCCCCAAAAAAAATTTCCACACCTCATGCTCCCATTCACTTTGAAAGAACAAGTGACACGTGCTTTCCTCTCTATGGACCTTACGACACACACACCTAGAGGCTAGATTGATCCCACATCGTTTGATGTTTTCCTCCATTGGAACAACCCCTTTCCTGATCCTCCATGTTAGAAAATTGAGTTTAGTTGGAATACTCTTAACCCAATGTGCCTCATCCCAAACATCAGTATAGGGTTGCATGTTATTGATGCATTGAAAATCCTTTGAGGAGAAATATCCCAAGGGAGAAGGGGTAGAAACGCATTTATCGAGGGATAGTTTCATCTCAATGAGGTTAAACTAATCAATATGTTCCTTGTTCAGAAATATATTGATGATGGAAGGAGAGGAAATTGATTCCCTGAAGGTGTTGTTGGTTTTTGGGCACCCAGGAAAACCAACAACATCACTGCACCAATTTTGATGCCAGAAGGACAACTATACAATTCCAACTATCCTGCGGGAGTGCGGGCGGAGGAGGGTGAACAGGGGACCGTAGACCGACCATAAAGGGGAAGTATATCTCATCACTGAATATTGGTACTCCAAATAATTGGGAATAGAAATAACCCAAAGGGTACTGCGCTCCAGAACACACCCTGTGAGGCGAACATGCATACATGAAAAGGAATCCTCAAGGTTGTGGACATTAACACCTCCTTCACTAATAGGTCGCGGCATCTTGTTCCAGGAGACCCAGTTCTTTTTCCCCTCAGAATGCGGGTCCCAAATTAATCTCTCTAGGATTCGGTCATTGTTTTTTATGACACCTTTCTGAAAATTAAGTGTCGAGAGGGCATGCACTGGAGTAGCTAAAAGGACACAATTGTCTAGTGCTATCCAGCCCCTATAAGACAGATATATATTCTTCCAGTTCAACACCCGGTCATTATTCCTATTGACTAGGGAGTTGAAGTCACTGATACACAGCCTTCTGGATGAGATGGGTGCACCCTGGTAATCCATAGGAAAGGACCCAGTCTACATACCCAAAAGAGTGCTCACATCCAAGACTCACATGAAGCTTCACCCGCTAGAGAGATAGAAGGTACTCTTGTTGTAGTTAATATCCCTCCCACTCCAGTGACCATACTCCTCCAAAACTTTATTCCAACCACATAAGGAATTGCTGGAGGCATTCAACAACAAGATGGTATCATCTGTGAATATGAGGTGGGACACTCCTGGAGCTTTCCTCCGCCTCCAAAAAGATTGGATATCACCATTGTTGATGCTTCGCTGAATTTGGCGACTGAGAACCTATGGGACAATGATGAAGAGACTCGAAGAAATCGGGTCCCTCTGCCTTAGGTAGTGGGTGGACTTAAAGAAGATGTAAGATTTCCCCATGAAAGTCTCGGAGATCCATGCAGATCTCAAACACCTAAAAATAATTTCGACATTTCGGGAGTTAAGACCCATACCTGCAAGTACTCAGTTGATGAAGCTCCATTCCACCTGATCAAAAGCCTTGTTCATATCGAGATTGATGGCCACATTAGAACCGTGAGTTTTAAAATTAATGTCCCTTAACATTTCCTAGGCCAAAGCAATTGCGTCCTGAATGGACCACCCCTTAACAAATCCATGTTGTTCCAACGAGACCCACGACGGAAGATGGGTAGCCATCCATGAATTTATGATGCACGCATGGATTTTATATGGGACATTAAACATACTCACTGGATGATAATGCAAAATAGAAGTGAGGTTCTTGATTTTTGGGAGAAACACTAACGTAGTGGCACATGCAACTCAGGGGAGGCTGCCACCTCGGAAGAAGTCTTGGATGGTAGCAATCAACTCTTCTCTCACTATGTCCCAGGATGTCCTATAAAATGCACCTGGAAAGCCGTCGGGACCTACTGTGCTATTGGGGTACAGGTTCCATATAGCGGCCTGAATCTCTTTCTCATCTGACACAGACCCCAGGAGTTTATTATCCTGGTCAGAGGCGAGGGTGGGAATCACATCAATGATCTTTGTGTTCTCTATGGTGTAGCCATTAGTAAAGAGAGTGTTGGGGCCAGCGAGAGGCTTGGAGAAGTAAGAGTTGTCCAGGACTCCCACCACGTCCCTATCCTCTATGAAAGATACATCATCAAATTTATTATTCGGTTTATCCAGTCGCTTCTTCTCCTTTATGCATGCATGAAAGTATGCAGTGTTGTTATGACCCTCTTTGAGCCATTTGATCCTCACTCCCTCCCACGACAGGCACACCTGCTTCAAGAGAAAATCCACCAGAAGATCTTTTTTCTCAGAGAGCTCCTCAAAAACAAAATCCTCCCATCCATCCTCCAAAAGACGCTCAAGATTCTCGACGTCCTTCAAGGTGGATTGGAAGATCCCATAGACTTGAGGTTTATCTCTAGACCATTATTGGAGCTTCGTCTTCAGCTGACGTTGCTTATTATGAAGAGCATACCACTTAGTGCCCTATGAGGGCTCGCTCTGGGAGATTCTAACTAGGTCCTAGTAACCTGGAAAACTAGCCCAAAGCTGACTATATCTGAAGGGCTCGCTCTGGGAGATTCTAACTAGGTCCTAGTAACCTGGAAAACTAGCCCAAAGCTGACTATATCTGAACCAATCTTGGCCCTCTTGTGCTGAAGAGAGAGAGATCAGGAGGGGTGAGTGTTTGGAGATCCCAAGAACCAGATGGTTAATCGTTGAGCTGGAATAGGAAGATAAGGCTTTCATGTTTTCAAGACAATGATCCAAGCGGCCCCATGAGTGATGATTCCCCTATTTATTGTTACACCAAGTAAAATGGTCGGCCACGAAACCAAGGTCTGAGATCCCCTTGGCCGCCATGAAATGGTTAAAATCGATGCTGGATTTCCTGGGGAAAGGGTCTATGCCCTTCCTCTCGGCCAGATCCACAACCACATTGAAATCGCCCCCAACAAACCCTAGAACTAGGCAAGGATCAAACCCAATGAGATCCTTCGAGAGAGTCTCTCTTTGGTGCGTGTCATAGCACTCATAGACAAAGGACACAAAGGAGGAATTATGGCCTTGATTCACCATAACTGTAATGAACAGGTCACTCGCTTGCACCTTAACCACATTGCTCTACTTGTGCCTAAAAATACATATATGATGGCTCCATGGTTCAGCGTGCATGTAGCGATGCATTTTGAGCTTTCTAGAGCAATTCCCAATCTTGTTGGGGTGTTGTTTGTGGTCAAGAATGGCCACCACTGTAGCCTTGTGTTTTGGATATTTCTGAAATGAGAAAGTCCGACTTGATCCGAGCATAAACATAGAATCCTGTACAGGTAGAGGAGGAGGAGGGGCAACACTTGGGGTCTGAACTGCCACCCATATCACTTTCATCGGAGAAGGCATGAGAGTAACCACCCTGCCCACCCTACCAACATCCGCTACGAGAGGAAGACGAGGATCATTCTACCTCCTTCGGTGGAAAACTTGTAAAGAATGCACCTGTAGAATGCATTGGGAGCAGAATCTGGGATAGACAGGGTAGGAGATATCCTGCAACCAGCTTAGCAATCCCTCGATCTGAAGCTCAATAAGATCCGGTAAAGTCTTAGAGAGGTTCATTTCCACACAGATAGGAGCCACCGACGTAGAATACCCACATCTGTTACCCTCATCAGAACATAGAAATCCCCCAAGGGAGTCCCCAATCACTTTGAGGAAGCCTACATTCTGGAATGGTAACGGCAGAACAGGAAGATTAAGCCACACTGCAACCGTCGAACTCTACTTACCTTTATGAAGATCCATAGACCATATGGAGAGGCTGAATCTCCATCGCCCCAAATACTGGGGATCTTTACACCACGCATGTATGAAGTCATCCTCTGAGGTCCAGACGAGGTAGAAGGAGTTTCAGTGAATCACCGAGATCTGCGCCAATTGATGCACACCCTAGGAGCTAACACGACGTTGGAAGACTGCAAGCAGCGGCCTAGGCGCCCCGAACCGAGCAACCAGGGTCCATTTTAGATAGGCCCTCGCTTCCTCAAAGGCGGACACCGGGACATCCAGGTGAACACAAAGGCCCTCCAACAATGACTGCGACACTGGCACGGGAACCGTCGGGACACAGGGAGATTTGGACTGACCACAGAGAGCATCTCGAAAGGAGATGCCAGTGCCTGATCCCGATCGTAGAGGGGAGAGAGGGGAAGGGTCCGAATCAGAGGTGGCACAGACTCAGGGTCCCGGACCCAACGATGGCCAGGGAACACCCGACGAGGAGGGAGCAAGAGGAGTGCTGGGGTCGAACACCGCCAGAGCCGAAGTAACGGGTGGAAAAGTTTGAAAAGAGAATTGTGCGTGCCGCGCGTTCTTCAATTTCACCCTTTCCCAACATACATTATTATTGTAACCACCGTCAGATTGCTATTCCAACAATTATTTTTATAATAGTCATATAGGTTCCTTAATTCCAATAAATAAATCTTATTTCATTCATTTCTATTGATCTATGGTTGTATATATAATTTCAAAATGAATACTTTATTATTAATATTATTTTTTATTTCTATAGATTTTTTCAAGACTTTGGTTATTCTAGTGGATCGAGAAGATCCAAATTTTCATTTTTTATCTCGTTTTCAATTTATTATCACGTGTTAACAATTAGAATTCTTATTGGTTTATTTGATGACTAGTGTATCATTATTTATTACGATAATATTGTTTTTTATTGGGTTATATATATGATTTATGTGTTTTATAACATAAGAAGGTAAATTTCATTGATAAATTTCTCATTCGTTCCACGGTTAATCTTATTTTTCTCCACCAATTTAGGGTCTATACGGTTGAGCTGCATTATTCCTACTAGCCATTTGCCAACCGTGCAACTCAGCCTATTTCACTCGAAAATGTGTTTTGCGAATCCCAAAAATCCTAAAACTCATCTAAGTATTTGAGACGCCTTCTAGGCCTTAACCACATAAACAAGTGACATTTTTATGTGTTCCGATACTCAAATTTACATTTTGAAGCTCGATTATGATGTTGGTCCGTCCACCAAATGAAAATTCAAATTCCTTTAAAATTTTGAGCCTAATCCAAAATATAGGATTTCACAACCTCACCGCATTATAAATTATCACCCCCAAGAAGCCTATGGGAACCAAAAGAACATCATGTGACTTAATTGAGCTATGAAATTCTATTCAAATAGCCACATTGCGTTTTTGAATGCCAAACATCCCTCCAAGCCCAATATAAAAATATTTGGGTCAACTCGATCCAACACTATTAAATAGTACCAAAATGATATTATGGAACATACTTGAGTCCGTCCATCCTAAGACATAATCTTGTCATCATCACTATCATCAATTAGACTATCTTTCTCCCCTCCGTAGTTAATAGTTTCAACATGCAATTCTGAGTCACACAACTCACTCCATCAAAATATCCTATTGGAGCTCATCCATAAAATTCTTATGACGCTCTCAGCACAATTCTCAACACGATACACCCCATAAAAATCAATGACACTGCATTCCTTCTATAAATTGATCAAAAAGGAAAACTTCCAATCAACCCATCTTTGATTGGTCATGCCAACATTCCCTTGAAAGGCCCCAGATAACCTTAACACCACACATATCTCAACCAATAGAATCTATGATACATTTCATCATCGACCATATCAGTTGATCCCTACTATACATCTATGGAAACCAATAGATCATACTACACGTTTCAAAGGATCTCATACAAGGAAATCCATAATTCATAGCTTACATGTGAAATGTTGACACATTGCTGAGACATCTATATATCAAGAACACTGATTTATCCCAAAGGTGGTATTCGGCTAGGTGATTGAGCCGATGAATCTTCTAGAGTCTATGAGTAAATCTAAGAAATTCCTACTTAGGAACCCATTTGTCACTCAGGATGATCCATGCCTATATAAGTATCTTATTCCAAGACCATAGTCAAGAATAAAATAAAAAATACATTACCTTGAATTCCTTAAGCTAGTTCCTAAGATTTACTCTGAAATCTAGCCATACAAGTTTACATTAATGCAATAGAATAAAAAGGCTAAACAAGCATCCAAATACTAGTTTCAAAGATCCCTGTCCCTTCACAAAAGAGGATCAAAACCAGTACCAATGCCCTTTAACCAATATTATGAGAATTTATGTCATCAAACCAATGAATCAATTTTTTTTATTACTATAGGAAATTCCCTATTCATACCGAACATAAAAAGTAATAGAATAAGAATTCGATCATACATAATATCTAACATAAAATTCACCCATCACACATTCCAAATTCTTTTGAATGGTCTCCAATGTGTCTTGCGAGATTTAACTCACAAAAGGGGGTTAAAACATCAAACAACCAATGGTGTACTACACACCCTTGAGCTTATTTAAAATCACCTCGATCATAACTTCCATGAAGTTCCTCTATCACATCAGAACAAATAGATAGGTTTCACAATGTATACCTAACACTAACTCAATGTACTCAAGATGATTTCAAGGTATTGGGAATGATTACCTCTAATCTTGGATAACATTAAGGTTTTATATCAAGGATTTAATTTATGGGTGTGTATATAAATCTTTGAGTAACCCTCACATCAAAACATGATTTACATTCCTTTAACAGCCCCTAACACCACGTATCCAAAAAATGAATGTCCAAGTCCAACCACAGGTCAACCATCTCACAATACCTGGTTAATGTTCAAATTATACCTCATTACATGGTAACTTTCTTAAAATGTAACCGAAGATATGTTGTTCCATTATTGCAAGAATCACTTATTCAAAACCATCATTCCTCACATTAAACCTGGTCATTCACTGATGTTAAAAATCAAACAGTTCCCACAAACCACCAGTCTGAAATAAACATTCCATGCACAATTAGTGCACATCCTGCACCACCCAGTTCAATACTCAACTTATACTTCTTTGAGTCGTCCATCACTATGTCAAAACTAACCATGATACCCAACACATTATATTCGTTATACTAGAAGTGCCTACAAATACACTCTTTATAATTAGGCTCCTAAGATGTTCATTGACTTATAAATCAACCAACCATCTCAGGGAATATTTTCAAAAATTAAGGTTTCAATATGAAACCACTAGTCAATAGGGATAGGTACCTGAACATTCCTTTCCATCGAAGCTAGTATTGAAACCCAACACTTCGGATTCCCTTAAAGAAAAAAAGAAATCCCCATAAAAATATCATACAACCCAATCACCTATCATACATCAATCTCAAATGAAAATAAAACCAGATCACCACCCTAAAAGAAATCTATAATCCCATTCCAAATCCTATATCATGTTTCCCTTAATCATAAAAATATCACTTACCCTTTAGTCGCTGATTAAAAGTGAAGGCCTCTATGTTTCCCCCTATATCTATAGTCTCAAGCTTGAGAATCACATCCCCCTGAACGACCTCTATTACATGGTATCTATCAATCTAGTTAATACTCAATGAACAAGGTATTGGAATCAATGACGTATGAGTGCCAAACCAATCAACATAGGTATATGACATCTTTTACTAAGAATTGGACTAATGAGCTCTGATTCTCTCCAAGAGGATCACCATGACCACATGAAGGGATAAGGATCTAACTCTCATAGGGTATCTGCATGTGGTAATACTGCTTTAATTTCTAACGTACCAAAAACCACCCACCTACCATAAGTGTTACTTCCTTATTTAAGAGTCCTTCCCAAATTATCTGGTCAAATATAGAGAACATAACATGGATAGAAACTCAGACAAAAAATTCTACTGGTTTCGCATTTCCTAGGGCTCTACCACAACCTGGATAGCCCTCACTCACTGAAGGTATAGGATTTTATAAAAAGATTCATTCATGAAAGGATTTTAAAACTAGATTCATTCTTGAAAGGTCTCAAGGCCAATCCACCAATTCTCTAGGTCTAACACAACCAAACAAAGAATTCATTAGAGTTCCAAGGAAACACACACATTTTCGTTCAATGAAACACTCAAAGAAACATTTAAAACTAACTCATTTATGAGGGGAAAATTCTATAAACGCCTATAAAAATATAATTTTAAGGCATATATTTTATTCTCATTTGTTATATCATTTAAATATGCTCATGTATAAGGGATATGAAGAACCATTTATAAGGGAAAACTAATCTAATTTATTTATATAGTTGATGTCATTCAACATTAGGTAGATTATATCAAAATGTATATTTTAAAAATTATTTTTTTATACATAACACGTCACAATATAGATTAATAAAATAAAATACCAACTTAGAGCTATAGATGAAATCACTATTTTGTTTGTAATTGGAATTTTTATTAACCAACCCCATATATTCATATAGCTATGCCTGAATACCTAAAGACATCAATTTTTAATTAACATAGGATAATACCCTTCTACAGGTTGAGGGTAACCTTTACATAGTTCATATACCAAGAGGAAATAAGCATAAATACATGAACATATTAGGCCCAAAGACAAAAAAATAAACTTCAATCCCTACCCAACTGATATAAATTTTTAATATAGCGACCATCCTGAACGGAACCTTAGCAAGAAATACCAATTCATGATTTCATGGTGTGGGTATTGATAGAAAATATATTCCCTCTCAAACATCCAAATTTGAGAGCCTCTTCTGGTGGTTATTATTTTTCCAATGACCTCTTCTGGAACTTCACCTTGGTATCAGACCCATAAGTTTTGTTGAAATAAATTCAACTATCGAAGCCACTTTGTTACTCAAATTACAGCACTGTCCATATTTATCTCCCTTCACACCTTTTCTTCCCTGAGTCCCCCTACAAATAAGTACCCACTAGATGAATCTCACTAAAGCATCGAGAGACCCTTTTTTGGACAGTCTCTGTCGAAGCCCCGTCGCTGCGCCATCCTTCTCTGTCACCACCCCCACTAAAGAAGTACCCACTCGATTAACCTCACTAAACTGCCAAGAGGCCCACTACCAAAAAGTCCCTTTCAAAACCCCATTGTAGTACCGACCCTCTACATCTCCCTTCATGCTGACACAACCACAAGCCCCCCACTGAAGATCACATCCCCCAGATGGTCTCCTCCACTCCCTGTGAACACAAGCCCCTACCCCCATGCCAGCCGATTTCACCTGCCTAGGAACCGCTTCACCACCCACTGCCTCCCCCCAATGTCCTGATAAATCCCCAATTATGGGTCTGACTGGTTTCTAACCCTATTTGATGTATGATTTCGAGGTATCCTTAACTACTATGTTAGGACCCCAAATACCATATTAATGTTTCAAAAAATTAGATAAAAGGTATCTTATCATTTATGGGGAATCAATTCATTAAAATGACACAATATATTTATATGTAACACTGTATAAGTGGATTGTAACACTTCAAATAACCATCCCATATTTACCACAATTATACACCAAGGGGTTAGGTAAAAAGGCATATGAAGATAAAGATGAACTATGAGGGTCTCATCATTCCAAATGGGGGCCATTTAAGTAAATACCATTAATATTTGACTTAATACTGATTAAATATACCATTATTGGTTTTATAATATAAGAATATCATGTCATGAATGACCTATATAGGTCAATTATAGTTTATCTCAAAAGCAAAAAACCACCAGACCCACCAACCTAGGTCGAGCCAAGCGTAAGATACATTAGAAAATAAATAATTTTATAAATCAGATTTTTTCAAATTTTTAATTGTAAAATAGTCCAATTATCTGAATCACCATTCCAAATTTATAAATCTACATGAAAATATATGTTACAATTGTAATTATTTTATCAACAACCAGGTTGTTACCTGTAGTTTCAAAATGAAACCTACACATATGTGGTGGTTTAATTATTCTGAACACCCTTTACAATTATATAGAGTTACTATAAACATTATAGATTGAAATTAGCACACATTTAATCACAAACACTAATAATTTTAACCAAGAAACTAATGGTTCATGGTTAACAGATGTTGTAATTGGTTAATTATATTTCCACCATCAACCAAAATGGAAAATAACAGTTATTTTGATGAAAACACATTAATAAAAAAAATGATTTTATCATAATTATAGAAATATATTATATCAAATAATAAAGGAATTACAAGTATACATGTAAATATAAATATAATAATTTTATACACACAATAATGTTAAATAATCACATCAGTAAAATCCAACAAGTCTGTAGTATTCAATAAATATACTCTAAAAGGAATGGAATATACAGGCCTTATGAATCTCTATAATCTATAATTATGCATATATAAAAACCTTCTTTTCCATAGCAGGATTAGGGTAAAAAAACAAAAAATCACTAGTAGTATAAATACATCAACCACTCAAGGTGAAATCATAATCAACAATAATAATAAGAAAATTGAACATCAGTCTCGTCCCTAGAATATTGATCTTTCCCCCATATACTGGTTATCCAAACACATACATGAGATATATATTATGTTCTGACACATTATTAGTCCCCTATCTAGAAGCACCAATTTGTAAGTCAAAAGAACACCTGTCTCTGACACCACCTTATTACTTCCATGCCTGGTATCCACTAAAATGGTTCCCTAATCTAGTACACTACGTGGCCTCAAGCACGCCTCTCTGTATACTAAAGGCTCTCAACTAGAGGCTAGGGTATGTAAGTTGTATAGTGGGGAGAATATACCCTTTTGATCATTATTGAAATAAAATATAATTAATAATGAATGAAGGGATGAAAAATTAATCTTCCTAATAATAACAATCTTCCAGAATGTATAACCAGTATCAGGAATAGATTAATTTAGGATTATACATAAATCTGAAATATGAAATGGATAAAGGAATACACCAATACGTGTATAAAAATGAAATTGATGAAATGCACCAAAAAATATCTCTATGGGCATCCTGAGAACTTGAATCATTCCATTTATCCTATCCATGAAATAATACATCCTTTTTTGGGAGATTCCCTTAAACCGAACCTGTAACCATGAAGTTTTTCTGGGTGTAACATGGTGGCCCAAGAAGGGTGTGAGTAAAACACAGTAGGACACCGCCAATGGTGTCTATAACTAATCTATTTATTAAATAGAAAATTAAACACTGCAAATCTATAATAATCAATAACTAATTATCTTAATAAACACAACACATGTCAAGATTGGGTTCCCCATGGGATACCCCACCAACCATACCAACATAAATTTAAATCATATTATCTCTAAATCGGTGTCAGCATACATGTGAAAAACAAGAACTGGCTAGGAACCATGACATATATCCAAGGAAACCATGTGTAATATAAAATGCATCTATATAAGAACCTTGAAATTCATGGCCATAAAATATCAATCCCATTCTCAGTTGTCTTCCTATATATGTGTTAGAGGGTAAACATGTGTATAAATTTGTTTATATTAGAACCATGCATCATAATTATTTATATATTAGACCATCGATGGAATTCTTACTTGGGAAACTAGGTATCTCTTAAAGAATACCAAGAATCTTTTTCCCTCTAATACCTTCAATGGAATTCCTACATGGAAATATTGGTATCTCATAAGGAATAACATTTTTTATATTATGTATATTCCCATAGAAGTAATTCATACATGGGAATCTAGTATCGATCAAGGTATATTAGAATTCATTCAAAAAATAAGCCCATCCATGGAATTCGTACATGGGAATAAAGGTATCACTCAAGGAGTAATGTAATTAAATTTCTTTAAGAACCCATCTATGGAATTCATACTAGGATTATAGTATCACTCAAAAAGTATTATAATTCATTCAACCTATGATCCCATACATGTTTTTATTACATAGGAATATATATTTCACTCAAGGTGTAACACCACTCATTTTCTTTAAGAGCATATAAATGGAATTAATACATGTTAATCCATTGTCACAAAAGGCATAACATGATAGGGAAGGAATATTTTCATAAATAAAAAATAATAGTCTATGAGTATCATTCATTTTAAAATAAAATTAAATAACACACTATTAAAATTAAATTTATAAGTAATCAAGAATGCCACATTAGTACATATCCTCATCTAAAATTTAATTCATTAAAAAACACATTGGTATTTATATTTATAAATTTCAATTCAAACATTATTATTCCAATTTACAATAACACAAGGCACTCAATATATAAAATATTATCATTAAAACTCAAATGAGTGATCTAAGGGGTTATCTATACAACAAAACAAAGACATTTAATTAAATTAGGATGTCTCACTCCCAAGAGAAATATACATATAAGGGAAATGTATTATAAATGTCATACATGCCCTCTTTTAGGATCAATCAACTTAATTAGTTCATTCAAATTAAAATGCAATCCAAACACATCTTAAATGTTTTTTGGTTATAAGAAAACTATATCATAATAGAATATGAGAAAAACCACACATTGGGTGGTTTTGGTTGAGGTTGAAAACCTCCAACCAGGTATGTATGTCATATAACTTTCCTAAATCAATGTTTATACTATTAATTTACATTATTAAACATTTAATGACAAACAAATAATGGGTCTAATGTGTGTTCCATTTTATAAAATATGTGAATTGTGAGGGAAAATTTATTGAACACCTACCACAAACCACATAAATTTCACTCTTCTCTTCCTAGGATTTTACTCTTTCATGAATGAGATAATTCAAAAGAAATAAAACAAATTGAAAATAGGTCATATGATCTATCTTGGAAATTACATCCAATACGGTAAGAGGAAATGAGATAAGAAAGAAAAGGAATCATATGATAACCCAGGGTGATCCTACATGACCAGCAACACTTAATTTAATGTCGAAATGATGGAGATACTTCCATTAATATAGAATAAATAGAAGGAGATATCCCATGACTGGAGGAGTTGTTTTAAATGAATTGAAGGAGAATGGAGATTATATGGATTAAAAGAAGAGGATGGAAAAAACATAACTTTAATCCCTTAAAAGGATATCATGGTTTGTAAAAATGGTTTTGTTGACCATGAAACAACCATGTGGTTCCACTGTTCTTAGGGACACCCCCTCATATGGATTGGTTTACAGTTATACACATTGTGTGTAGCTCGTGTGGTGTTATTTCGCAAAAGGTATTCCCCCTTTCACAGTTGTAGCGCACAGTTAAAAAAATACTACACCAATCCTAAATAATTATATGATGGTATACAGTATCTCATAATGATTATTGGTCCTCCTATCAAGGATAAAAAAACCATGATCCACCTATTTATGGGCCACACAATTGAACAACATAGTTACTTCTAATCGTGATCTAATGTTTCTCCTCAGCCTGATTCCCCAGAAAATGAATTTTCAAATCCCAAAAGCCCTAAAACTCATTTAAAAAACTAAGACACATAAAATTAATTAAACCCCATATAAAGAAAAGATTTTTATGTGTTCTAAAACTCATATTTAAATTCTGATGAACAATTCAAAACTCATCCCATCCACTAAATGAAAATTGAAATTCCTTTTGATCTTTCAGCTTAGTAAAATACATGGGATGTTACATATATATCATTGATCATAGAAAGGTGAATGATAATGGTAATAGTAACAAACAAAAAAACCATAAACTAAAGAAGTGTGAAAAAAGTCCATTGTTTGATTATAAAGGAAGATAATAGGGGATTTTTTTTCAATATCATTTTCCACAATTTGAGTAATTCCATTGCCATTTGGACTAAGAATATAATTTAATATACTAACATGATATCATTATATATCGTAATATTAATTTTACTCTTTTCTTGTTATTTGATTAATTTTCATTTCTTATCTTATTCTAAGGAATGAATATCTAATTTGAGTTTTTATGCCAGATGCATTAAAACTATCTTTTAATATATCATAATATCCATAAAAGATTTACAAACTCTTCCTCTTATATTTAAATATTAAAAAAAGGTTACCATAAGGCATGATAATAACAAAAACCAATAAACCATCATATGAATATATAATATATTTTACATTAAAATTCCCACCAAAGGTTCAACATAGATTTTTCTAAAAATAAAAATACCCACTTCTCAATTCTCCCCCAATATTCTAACATTAAATAAGGTTTTCACCTCAATGGTGGTTTCATACCTTTTAACTAATATCCCAAAAAATTAATATCATTATTCCAAAATAATCATTTATGTTAAACTTAAGGTTATATATACCTTAACCCAATAAAATATTTATATAAATATCAGTGATAACTAAAAAACCTTTAATATTTAAAAAATTGATCCTATAATATATTTCCCCAAATTAGAATAATATTTATCCATTAAACCGTTTATGTAAAAATAATTTCATTCCAATCAAGAAGTCATAGAGGCCAGCGGTAGGTGTCACACCTTTTTTTCTTCTATTGTGGTTTCAAGCCCCACAACCTATCTAAATGTGAAGGGTTGTTTCGTGATGTGTAAGATATCCTTTTTCTAAAACTATATTTATATTACTCATATAATTTCTCCAAAAATACAATTAACATTCCCAAAATAATATTAATTAGCTGATAACTATTTAACCACAATTTTTTTATAAGACTTTTATTTAGAATATAAAGTAATATTCAATTACCATTATTACCTTAACATAAATGATCATATTATCCATGAAGGTTGTAAATATATTTAATTTTTTTCCTCGAAATATAAAATAATTTTCCTCAAATAAAATTATAACTCTAACACTTGTTATATATAAATTTTACATATACCACAATTAGCTATTAAAAAAATGTCTCCAAGGTACATCCATCCCATAAAATCTCAAAAGGTGTATTTTTACCATTAATATTATAATAATCCTTAGAGTTACTAACCCAAGAAAAGTTATGTTTATCACATATCAATGTGGAGGATCATAAGTTTTCATTGGTTTTATTATCTCATTCATCATTAATTTTTGTAATGTTGTTGTGAATTAACACAGGAATATCCCCCGGGAGTGCTAGACCTTGTACACAGTAAGGGAACAATCTCCATGAATCGGAATACTGTTTGAGAAATAATAAACCAACTCTAGTGTTATTACCCTAAGAAGTATAAAATCTAAAACAACATCCACTTTTAGTATCTATATATTGATCTATTTCTAGGAAAACCACATAATCTCTACCTTATGAAATATTTAGGATGTTATCATATACATGGACTTATCCCCATGGTTTTTAAAATTTCATCTAATCATAATCTCTAAAAATAACATGATCTTGATCTGATACCAAATATAGTTACCAAAACCATATACACATATTATTACATTATTTTTAATATTAACATCCATTAATTAAAACACAAATATCATGATTCCCACTGTATTCATAAGACTAGGAACACAAATAATCAAAATAACTAAAACATAACATATATTTTTTTCATAGCGATCTCCAAAATATCTTTGATATCTTAAAACTAAATAGGATAACTTGGGGAATACATAAAAGATATGGGTGAGCTAAAAAACCCATTAAAAAAATAATCATGATATGGAAACATAAGATGTGAGTCAAAGGTATCAAATGATATCATAAAATAAAAGGATAATGAGTAATCAAAAGGAAGAAAAATATAATGAACACGATACCATAAGATCACATAAACGTAGGAAATTTGGATGATACATATAACCTAATATAGACTAGAGTCAAGGCTGAATTCATATATAATATCACATGGTGGTAAAAGTATCATAACTGACTATGTTTTCTCCCCAATACTATACATAAAATATCATGTGAAAAAATATTTTCTCAATGTATCAGAGAACTATCTAGGAACACCTATCATAACATGTTCTTGATTATGTGTTCTAGAAAAAGTAAATCAATAATAAGGAATAATAATAGAAATTAACCATGGATAGAAAACGGGTTGCATAATCTTGCATCATATCAAGATCAAAGATATTTTTAAATAAGTAATTTGAGAAATGATCCTAAGGAATGGATTACCTCCTAAAAATAAGGGATTGTGATCTAGGTATATATGTAAGAGAAACATATATAAAATCTAGAATTAATAAATAAAATAAAAGGTTTTCATCATATATGAAAACATATTTAAATGATCACATGGAATATTTCATGAGGAAAATTCTATTTTCATATAGAAATGGCTTCTTCAAAATCTAAAAAATTCAAAAATATTATAAAATTCATTTATTTTAAAAAGTAAAACAAAAAATTGTAAATTAACCTTCAAAGAAATGAGTGTTCATGATGGTGGGAAATTCCATTCATGTTCTGTAAGTTAAAAGAAAACACTTCATTCACACTTTTGTAGAAATTATCAAAATGATAATTGTTTGGAATTTGGAAAAAATATTCATTTTAAAACAATTTTTAAAAAAGTGATAAACTTTGATAGGACCTGTGTTTTTTTGGGATTGGATTTTGAGAAGAATATGAATATTTATTTCTAGATTATTTTAAGGGGTAAATGGTAATTTTAAACTAGAAGATGATATCAGATAAAATTTATGATCACAATTGTCATCCCATAATCAGGTTTTACCCTAGTACAAATGTTTGGTGGAATTATGAGCTGATTGAATTTTAACACAATTAGTAATATTTAGTGTTTGATTAATTAAATATTAATTTATTCACACAGGTTCATTCAACACTATCATTTGAACGGAGTATCATATTGAGATTCTATCTCTACCATTGAGTATATTGTAGGGTTTTTTATTGAAAGGGAATAAACCAATGTTGGATGTCACGGCTGGCTCGTGCCCTAGTTTATTTTTATTTTCTTTTTATTCTTTTCTTTTTCCTCTTCTATTTTTCCTCTTTTATTTTATTTCATCCCTAGATACTTGGGCATCCCCCTAGTTCTAGCCGTATCATGAAGAAGATAGTAACAAATAGTGGTAGAGATAGAAAGATAACGGGTTAAAGGGAGGTTCCATTATGAAGCCTAGGAGGATCTGAATCATCATACAATAACCATGGATTATAGAAATGGGTGAATCTTTGGTAGATTACACCCAAAGGTAGGCTGTTTTTATGTTTCTTCTATAAATACCCATATTGTTTTATTTTTTATAGTTGTTTACCTATCATAGTTTTAATAATAAAAAATCATTGTTAATTTTGTTTTTAATAATTTTACTATGTAATGTTATCATTTGGAATTATAAAATTTATTAGCATAATTCTATCAATATGAGTCACCATTATCCTGACTCACTGCTAAGGATGAATGACCATTTATATGACTCACTACTCTTGACTCATCATTCTCGAGTCACAACTCATAGGAGTCACCATTACATGATCGAGTATGATTCACCATTCTTGAGTCACCATTCCATACTCTCCATTCCGAAGGCACATTCATCCTGACACATCGTTGAATATTTCACTACAAGATTTTTGTCACCATTGAATCAACCTACCTCAAGAGTGAGACTTCAAAAGTGTCACTTCTCATAAGAATAACCTCTACCATTAATTTTTATTTTGATATTCAATATTTCTAAGAATCATATTTGTGAATTTTAATGCAATTGACTAAATTAATGACATTTCAAAATCAACATTTAAATCAATGTCATACCACAATACAAGGTACGAGGTATCAAGTCACATTCAGAAACATGACCTATATCAGTTGAAATATATCAATCTACAAAATAAATAAAAAATTAGTGTTGTACATATGTGGTGTAAAATAGGAACGAACACTAATTTACAAGTGTGAAAAACTAAAAAGAGCTATTTTGCGTGTGTTCATGCACAAACATCAAGATTCAAAGAAAACGCAAAGAAGAAAACTATATTTGATATCACAAGTTATAAGACTCCAAAACACTCTATTTGATGCAAATTTTCTCAAATATGACCTGAGCTTCATTTCAAGATACCTTCAAGGAGTCACTAAGCTGCAAAACATATCACACAGAGAAACACTATCTCTTCTACTCGTTTACCGACTATATTTGTATATTTTTTTACATTATGGGTAGTGTATGATTATCTCTATTTTTTAACACACATCAACTCTAGTGAAAAATTGGAAGATTCATAGATATCTTCACGGCATATCTTTGTATACCTTATATTCCCATGGATAATAGTGGTAGAGGTCCCTATGTAGACTGTCATTATTTGAATTCCTATGAAAATTGTAGAAGCAGTCACTATGACTTAGACAACACCATATGTAGTGTTTTACATCTTGATCCAATGTGTGGATCAGATTTAGGATTATATAAAATTCGTGGTGGTAGGTGATCACCATTTGAAGAGAACTAAGTATCTTCTCGAGACTAAACCTCTTGATATTATTTTTGTTGTGCCTTTAAGGTTATGTTTTCCCATCTCAGTCTGTTTACATCTGAAAAAATTTCCTTCACTTCGATAGTTAATCTTATATTTTGTTTATATTAGAATTTGATTTAGTATAATGATTTCAAAATATAAAATAACATTTTATATTATTTCAACTGAGATCTAATCACTCTTTGGGAAATATTTTAAAACATCAAAATTATTATAAATCTACTACATTGGTTATCTTGACTGTATTTTATTCTGAATTGGGTGATTTGTTTTAAATCCATTATGAACAACAAATTTAATCAGAAATTCAATTCACCCATTGACGAGTATCCTATAATTAGGTTTAATCCCCTTTTATGAATAATTAGAACCTGTTTTTGGATGATCTAATATTTTCGGGGGGAAATGGGAGTATTGAGTGACTTAAGGGGTTTCCCGTTAGGGATTCTGGATGACACGATGTGTAGTTCAAGAACACACATTATGTGTTCCTTATATTTAGGTATGATGACCGTTAGTATGTACACATTGTGTATAAGGTATACATTCCATTTATTGGGACCTAGTCATGTATCTGAATACCCGGCAGGTAGCCCGTGTAGGGGCACATGGCCGTGTAGAGTATACGGACAGACCCCATGTGGGTTGCACACCATATGGAGATAAATGACTAGGCGAGGTACATGGAAATTACTTTTGTGGTACATGGGATGGAACCTCATGTATGGTATACACAATTTATAGGATCATACCAACGTTTATATTGTATTTTACACACAAATTCAATCTGGAGTACACACCCATGAAATGCTTTAGGATAACACACTGTGTACTTCCCCTTAATACCCTTTTAGGGGTTTTAATATCTTTATGAATAAGAGTTTAAATTGGATAGATTATTAGTCTATTTTGATATTATTTACATGTAGATCTCAATAGTAAAACCCTTGATGTGATTTGATTAATTCAAGGAGGCATTTTTTTGAACTTTTCCAAAAGGTGGGGGTCCCCTCCCCATAATCATTCTTGTATGTATCTTGAGTGTGAGACAATGATTTGATATGAGCCATGATATATCTCTCTAGAACAATACTTTTTTATCATTAACATTGAGGATGTATCCCTTTTGATATATACCGTTCAGGTCCGATGGGTGCCCTTATTTTTTTATCAACCTTCAGTTAGTGCATTTGGGGTTTGGGTAGAGATATTAGTGGGTTCCACCTTAGAACTTCTACCAAATTTGTAAGCCCATGGGATTGTGGCAATATTGGTGGGATTAGTAATTTTTACACCCTCACTCTATATTTATAAATTCATTAGTTTAATACTAATACAAGGTTTATTACTAGATGTTCTTCAAGGTCTATGGAAGATGAGCCTATCGTGGTGAGAACTTATTCTTTTGGGATAACCAGATGTGTTTCCTAGGATTCTATTGTTGATCCCTTCTTATTATGTATTTCCATAGATGATTACATGAATCTGATTTCTGATTACCTTTTATTTATATATCTGGGATTCCCAAAAATACTTCCAGGGATCCAATTTTTGAATGTTATATGTTTGGTTATTCTTCACATTTGTGTTTATGATGTTTCGGGTGATTTATCTGTCCTCTTTTTATTATATAATGAGGATGAATCCTATCTCATATTCATGTGGTTTAGGGAGGATGATTATTCTCTTCCCGATATGGGAATGGAATCCCTCTTGTTATGATATATAGACATGGAATCCCTACTATTGATACTCATGGATGATTATGATCTACCGATAGACAAGGATAATTATACTATCATCGATAAATTACTGGATTGTTTTCTTTGGAATGTAATTCCACATCATTGATATATATATATATACTAATGGGTGATTATTATCTCCCATGTGATGGGGATGACTAATCTCCCCCTGATTAGAGAGATCGAGGGTTGGGAATGGGAGTCCCACCGATGAGCTCTCCATATACTTTGTGTAAGTGTCATACAATTAGGGATTATCAACAACACATGGTAATGACCTCCTAGAGAATAGGACTTAAGGATTAGACATTGAATTGGATTTACATGGAGAGTTTATCATGATGTATTTCTCTATACCATATTAATAAGAGTGTCTGTCGGTATACAAAATCCCTTGTTATAGTGATTGGAGGTGAGTACAGGTGAACGAAGGTTTAGGACATTTACACCCATATGGTGATGTAGCTTGAAAAGAAATTTATGTTATTAGATGAAGCAGGTATTTTCAATTGGGATTACAGACCCATAGATCAACTTAATTATACATGAATTCAGTGGTCTAACATCCATCTAAATTCCCTTTTACAAGATGTCAATATCACCGAAATTATAGACCCAAGGATCAGCTACTGTAGATTTATGTTATGTTTCACCTTACTCTTATATATACATATTTATGTACACACACACACGCATATATATATATATATATATATATATGGGAATACATATATACATATATAAATATAAATATATATGATGGAAAATTTCCTAGTTAGTAAAACCTCAAGTTTTACTAACCTCTTCTTCAAATATATTAATTTTATTGGATTTATTTGGTTATATACTCAACTAAGGTAAGATTTTTCTACAAGAAAAACCATATAGATTTCCTTACATGCAACACTGAGTTTTTATGAAACAAAATTTTATTATTATACTTATTTAAAAAAGAGAATCATAACCTAGCCGTTAGAACGATACATATGAATAGGATTAACTGATTTATGAAATTACGGTTTACACATAATTTTTTGACCAATTAATTATAAATTAATGTGGAAAAAATTTTAAAATAAAAGGAAATGTTTTTTCAAAAAATTTATTTAAATGTGAACAAGTGTGTTTCATACTAATAAATAAACAAGTCAATCCTGCTAAATTATATCATTGAATTGTATATATATTTATAATATATTCAATGTAATTTTTAACATTCATTTTATGTGTTTTCTAGAAATTGTTTACAAATAAATCTGAATTTATACAAAAAATAAGTATTTTTCAAAAAAAGGAGTTTTGCTGCATTTTGATGGTGCACTTGTTTTACATACAGTTTTTTTGATTTTATAAATTCTATTTGAAAAAATAAATTTATTCATTTATGTTGGGATACAAAAATTTAATTTGGTTTATTTTTCGGTATTTTTATAATAAGTATCATGTCTTGATGAAGAGTAAAAAATAGTGAATTTTAATTGAAAACTACATTTTCATTGAAATAATTTTTATTGTTAAATTATATATTTGATTGTTTTAAAGTATAAATATATAAATATTTTATTATTTTATCCAATTTAGATCCCTGTAATCAAACTTGCATTGAATTTTGATATAAAAATAATTAAATCTTTTGGACCTTTTCATTTTAGAAACATGTTTTTCCATTATGTCAATGGGATTAATTTTAAATTAGTTATATCCAATTATGTGTTTTTAATTGTGAAAAATATATGAAATATTAGAAATCAAAATTTTAAAATTTATAAATTAGGTCTCTTTTATTTTTGGATTATATGAATAGTAACTTTGGCAATTTTTATTACCATAGTTAAGGGATAAATAAGGTAATTAAGGGGAAATAATAATATAATAAATATCATAAAACTAACTTAACATTAGATAAAATATTATTGGATGAAGTTAATTCAACAAATATCACCTAATTATTTAAAATAGAATTATTTAATGGATAATAATCATTAAAAATGATTTAGATATGATTAAAATCAAAGAGAGTGACAAAATGTCATAGTATTACTATTAATAAGTATAATATTTTTAATATGGGGTTAATATAAGATATTCTAAACATAAAATATTCTTATGAAATATAAATTTTTTTTACACATAAAATAAATTTATTTTTAATTTATAGTGATGAAATAATTATCATAAATAATTACAAAATCATGATGCAATAATTATTCAATTAATGAGACATTCAATAAAATAATATTATAAATGTTAAAAGAAATATAATTTGACTTAATTAACGAAATTCATGAACTGAATATGGAATTTTATAGTTTTATTAAATTAATTGGTTCGAATATAGCTTGCTTTATTTATTTTCATAATGTCAAAGTAATGAATAGTGTCAAAATACACAGTTAAGCTATTTTATGAAAATAATGTTGCATTAAATTATTTAACAATAATAAAACATATTTAAAAATAGAAATACATTATAATATTTTTTATAATTTTATTAATCATCCATTTATTATTTAACTGACATCATGTAAGTAAATATTAAATCTTTTTAATATTAAAAGAGTTTTTAGCATAATTAAAATTAAAATGGGGTCACTTACATTTAAACAATGTGATAAGGTTTAAAACAATACCAAAACATGTCTAAAATCTGTTATTTGATGATATTACAAGCCTATAATATCCTATATTCTAATGAATTTTTTTATGTATTGGTATTGATATAGAATTTATTATAAATTAATATTTTGATGAAATTTTAAAAGTACCCCTCAACTCTTTTATAAAATGGCACCTATTTTTATCATTTCTTCACATTTGATAAAATACTTGGTTATTCAAAAATATATATTTATATCCTCCCAAAATAACTCCATTAATCCTAAAATCCTTCATTTGGGAAGAAAAAATCCAAGGAATCTTTTTGGTGGAAAGAAAGAGGAGTTTACGAAAGAAGTGGTAACATCCTTTCACAATATCTTTTGTTTTATTTTAAGTCTCCACACCCTAAAATATTTTTATCCATGATAATATAAAATATTCAGTATCCTAAATACATTTTAGTTTTTTATTCAATGTTTTTGACCTAAAAATGCACAGACTTCAATCAAATGGGAAATGAATATATAGTTCTTGTAAACAATGAAGTACCCCCTCACGAAACATTGTTGTTAATTTTTCTTTTACCACCTCTAATTATTTAGAATTATGATGTTCACTATGCTTTTATATGATATATATGATGTATTTATGAATCTTTAATTAGTATATATATATATAGATATATTTCATTTACCTTCTTTAATTCAACATGTAACGACCCTACTTTTTAACATAGGTACAAATAATTAGTTTTAATTTTTTTATGTCTTAAATTGTCCTAATAAGGTCTCGTAATCAAGATAAGGAGGTCATGAGAGCATCTGAGGTGTTTTCAGAGCCCAGGGCTCTGAAAAGAAGAAAACAGGCTGTGACACAGTGTTTGTCTGCAACCGTGCGACCCTGGTGCACGACTGTGCGGCCAATTATAAAGGGTGTCTAGAACCCTTCTACACAGTCTGCACATAGTTAAGGAAATGGCTTTCAGAGGCCATGCAATGTTCCCAAATAAGTATTGGGGTGCACATTGTTGGGAACAGTTTCAAAAACCTTGCGCAAAATCTGTGTGAGCCAGTTTGAAGGAAGAAATGACAATTTTTCCCTCACCCAATTATGGTTCCACTTTCCATTTTATTCTCCCATTTGTGCATAGCAAGCCGTCCATACTCCTTCAGCTTCTAAGGACCCAAACTAATTTTATCATCCATTTCTTCTAGGTCTTGTGTCCGATCGTCGATCTTTTAAAAGCATTTGGTAGGCCTCATTAAGGAAAACCTCTTGTACCCATATTCCTTCATTGATTCTTATCGCCTGTTGCGTTATTTAGAAGAAGGATATTTCAACCAATTTTTAGGGAGTTGGATGGAAACTCATATCTACTCTAACCTACTATGAATCTGATGTCGATAATCAGTGATTCATCTTCTACGACCCTATGGTAGGTGGTCACATAGTCTTCTATTTGTGTTTTGGTTGTTTCTTACTTAATCTCATTATGCAGTGAGCTAAACTTTTATGAACTCCTTTATTTTATTGATTTCTTCATGTCTAATTGACCCTAGAGTGATGGCATAGGTTTATTGACTCTTGATTAGGGGATTAGTGATCCCCCTTATGTTATATGCACTCCCAAGGGGTGTTCCACCCAAATTGGCCATTTAGGTCAATTTTCCCAAAATTGTTAATTATGTTTTATAACTCCCGGTATTAGTTTATAATGTTTTGGCGATTATTCCATTTGTATTTGGATCATCCCAAGATACCCCATGGGTGTTTGTATCGTTTATGCCTCAAATTTATAATGTGACCCTATGACTATTTTTGATATGGCTTTTCCCTTACCTTCTGCCCTTATATATTAGCGTTCCATGTTATGTATTGAGATGAGTATCTTTAATGGGTTGTCTAGTATGGGATAGATTAAACCTTTAAAAATGAATTAATATCAAATGAAATGGTTCTAAGGGATGACTTGACCATTCCCTTGTTATGTGTTATCATATGGTGTTTTTCTTCTTAAATAAAAATTATGTAAGATGGTTTGAATTACATTAAATAATGTAAACGTTATGCCTTATGGGTATAAACCTAAGGACCATGAGAGCCTTGAGGTATTGAAGACCGTGTGACCTTATTGGTGTGGACCCATGAACCATGAGATCCTTAAGGTATGGATGGCCATGAGAGATCCACCATGTATTTCCAAGAGACCGTGAGAGTTCTTGGAGTTGGGCCAGGGGTTAGACCGTTAGAGCTACAATGATATTGTAAATTGTGATTTCATTATTTGACATGATGAAATGAGGGTTTCATATTAGAACATGCATCATGATAGGCACAATATAAATTGGCCTTGCATTTTTCCATGTCACCTTTAAAACTCCAATGATAATTGACTGTTTCATATTGTTTTTCCCTGTAACATGGATATAATTGTACATATGTCTTTATGCAGGTATTGGATCATTCTACGGTGTGATTTTAGTGGATTCTAGTCTTTGATTCCTAAGGTTTATGAGCCCTTATGAACCAAAAAATGAAATTCCAACTAGCTCAACCATTTTAGGGATGAAAAAATCAAAACTATAAGCACAATTCAAATTAAAATGACATCCATGTGAGTGTTAACTTTTGAATCATTAGGTGTATGGGCCCTTATGTGCTAAAAAATAACATATAATTGGACTCAACTATTTTAAATGACTTATAATTTGAGATCATCCATTTTACACATTCCTAACTTTGAAAAATTACCCAAACCCAACCATAATAGTTGGTAGGGGTGTTCTTCGTTCATATGGATTGTTGTGGTCTGTTCTAATGTCTAGACCTGGGTTTAGAAGTAAGCAGAGAGGCACATTTTTTCTTTTAGGAAGTATTTCATGCATGTCCTATTTTCTTAAATGATATTCAATGAAGTGCTAAATCTCTTATGAGATGTCAGTTTGGTAGTGTGTCATTATGCCTCCTCTATATCCTCCAGTCATGCACCTCAAAGGGTGTGCCGACCATGTTCCTGTGGTGATGGGCCCTTAGCCACCAATATTCCTTCCAGATGATCCACATGTGGTTCCTCCTCCGATACCTAAATTGGGTGATGATACCATGTTCCGAGAGGGTTTCTTGCATATGAAGTTGAATATGCAAGCTGGGGGTGACCTTCCCCAAGAATGGAACAGTTGAATCACATGTTTTAGCAGTAGAATCCTCCAACATTCATAGGGGATGGTAGACCAATTGTTGTTGGGTCATGGATTGAATAAACCCTATCTATATTTGAGAACTTGGAGACACATCTAGAGCAGAGGGTCAATATCACTTCTTACATGTTATGTGACTCATCCAAGAGGTGGTGGAATGTCATCACCCATATAGGGAGTATAGAGAGATTTTTTTGGGCTGACTTCCATAATTTCTTCTACAACCTTTTCTTTCCTTATTCTCTATGGGATAACAGAGATAGGGAGTTTATGAATCTATAGTAGGGGACTATGTCAGTTATGGATTAATCATCCTATTTCACGGTGCTACAGTGTTTCGATCCCTCTCTAGATTCTGACGACGTTATGGATTTTAGGTGATTTGAGGATGGGTTGTATCATTCCATCAGGTCATAGGTTAATGTTTTAAGGCTAGAAAATATTTTAGAAATCATTAACAATGAACTAATTAAGAAGAAGAATATGATAGATGCAGAGGGTGCATGCATGGGTGGTTTGACACATAACTCTTCTAGTGGATCTTTTTTGTGAAGAAACATCACATTGATTTTTCTAATGGAGGGATTAGTAGTCATGCTTCTACCATTGATAGCTATCATGCCTGTCACTAGTACAGAAGGGTAGGTAACTTCAAATCATAATGTCTGTGAGATCTAGTAGAGTGCAGATGATGTAGTAATATGGTGCATAATAAGAATTCCTACAAAAGTACTCTAATAGAGCCTATAGAGAATGTATATTCACCGACTCATTGACTATGAGCCGGGTCAGAAGGATCACAATAGTCTAGCAGTTAGAATACCACCTGTCGATCAAGCTAAGGTGGTGGTCAAAATAGAGGAAATCATACTTATGATTATCTACTCCAATAGAGCGGGACTGCTCCGGGCACTCAGGTAGTGACTCATGGCCGAGGTAAAGGCTAGTTATATGTAGTTCAACATATGACATAGGAGAAGATCTCCATACCTTCTATTGTATGAGGTACTATTCTGGTAGCCTCGACATTAGTATCTTTTTTGTTTGATATATGTTCTTCTCAATCATTCATGTATGAGGTAATCACTGAGAGTCTAGGCCTAGAACAAGAGTATTATCATGGAATAATGATGTTAGATACTCTCTTAGGTACTAGTTCAGAGGGTGTTCACCATTTTCATAACTATCCCCTTGAGATAGGTGGTTATCTTTTTAAATGGAACCATTACAATCTTGAGATTATAGATTTTGATGTATTCCTCAGGATGGACTAGTTAGTTCTCTATAGATCCATTATTGACTGCTATCATTGAGGGATGGAGTTTACATCACCCGAGGGAATTAAAAATTTGTATAAGGGAGAATGGGAGTTTTGTGGGACATTTGAAGAACCCAAGGAGTAGAGTCTGGGTAGTGTTATGAAATATGTTTCTTTTCCTTACCTTGATGATTAGAGGTTGAAACCTGTTGTTTTTTCTCCCATAGTAGATCACATTATAGATGTTTTTCCTAAAACCCTCTATAGTATTCCTTCGTAGTGAGAGGTAGATTTTACTATTGAGATGGTGCCAGGAGAATCACCTATGACCATTCCTTTTTATGGGATGGCACATAGGAAGATACTTGAGCTCAAAAATATGTTTGAGGACCTAGAGGTGAAAGGTTTTATATGACCCAACACCTCTCATTAGAGTTCACCTATACTCTTTGCCAAGAAGGTGAATGGTATCCTTAGGATTTGTGTGGATTTCCATTAGTTGAATCAATTGATTATCAAGAATCGGTATCCCTTAACGAGAATAGATTACCACTTAGATTAGTTTCATGGAGGGAAGGTGTTTTTAAAGGTATAACTATGGTCTATCTATCATTAGGTGTGGGTCAAAACCTCAAAAATACCTCAGGAAACTTTTAGGAGTAGGTATGGTCTCAATGAATACCTGGTTATGCCATTCAGACTTATGAACACACCTACTATCTTTATGGATCTTATGAACTGGGTTTCCCACGTGTATCTAGATTCATTTATGGTTGTCTTCATAGATGATATCTTGGTGTATTCTGTCTCAAGACACAACCATGTAACCCATCTTGAGATCATACTTAATATGATGAGAGATCATCATCTCTATGATAGGATTATTAAATGCCACTTTTGGATCAATCGTGTCAAATTCATGTGTCATATCATCTCAGAGTCATGAGTTTCTATTGACCCATAGAAAGTGAGGGTTATGGTTTCATGGGAGGATCCCAATATCATATTTGATATTTGGAGTTTCTTAGGGATTTTAAGGTATTAAAAACTCTTTGTTTATAATTTATTATGCCTTGTATCACCACTCATTGGCTTGACGAAGAAGGGTGTGATGTTGGAATAGTCAGAATATTTTGGAGCATCCATTCAAGAGATGAAGGGAAGACTTACTTCAGCACCGATACTTGTTCTTCCAGAGCTAGGTAGGTCCTATACAATCTATTATGATGCATCATGTATCCAACATAGAGCTATTTTGATGTAGGATGAGAAATTTTTTGTATATGGTTCTCATCAATTGAGGTCTCACGAGTAGAATTTCCCGACGCATGACCTCAATTTCACCACTTAGGTTCACGCCTTATTCTGTTGGAGACACTATTTATTAGGAAAGTATTTTGTGGTTTTTACAGACCAAAAGAGCCTCAAATACATCTTCACACAGTGGTATATGAATCTCTAGTAGCGTAGGTGGGTCGAGTACCTGCAATATTTTGATTGTGAACTTACCTACACTCCAGGTAAAGGGAATTCAATAGATTATTCTCTAAGACAAAAGACTCAAACACTAGAAGTTTACGAGTCCTTTGATGAATGGAGTCTTATGAAATTATTCTCTGAGATTCATGTTGAGGTTCAAGAGGACCATGGCCAGTGTAAGAACCCGGTTCTTATTTTTGAGGTAGGGGTTTCTTCTTTTATCCATTCTTTAAGTGTTTTTGAGAAAATATGGAAAATGGGAAAAAATCCTAAATTTTGGAAGTACACTCTATGTACTTTTCCACACGCCGTTTACTTCTAGTAGTGTGGAATGAGTACACAGGGCGTGTGGCCATGCCGACGATGAAGAGTGTAGGAACCGACTACACGCCGTTTAGTGGTCCTTTACCAGCCGTGTAGTCAGTCGGCAGGCGAATAATAAGGCGGTGGCTAGCTGTGGGACAACACATGCCGTATACTCGTGAAGACACACCATGTAGTCATGTCGGCAGGTGAACATTGTCGCGCTGGCAGGAAGCCTTCAGAGGAACAATTTAAAAATGGGAAGTACACACTGTGTACTCGGAAGTACATGCCGTGTACTTTGTTTTTTAGCTTAAAATGGGAAGTATCCTCCCCTATTCATAGGGAAGCTCGGAACAGGAAGAGGGAGCTCAGGAGAAGAGGACAATGCTTTGAAGATCCGTCGAGCACACGTCTGGAATCTGTTTCCACCACGGACGATCTCGTTGGAACCATGCAGGTAAGCCCTTCCTTCCCCTTAATAAGTTCTTCCCAATTCTTCCCCTAACGGGAGTTATTTAAGTTTAAACTGAGTTTCTTATATGTCAGATCTACGTCATTATTGGGTGTTTCTTATATGTTAGATCTACGTCATTATTGGGTGTTTCTGGAATCGACTTCCTCGTATAATGTTCGTTGGCGTTAAAGGTAGGTGGCTTGGTGTTTATTTTCCAACTATCGTGCGTTTTTGTGTGTTTTTTAGCTACAAACCCATATTGGGGTGTCATACGGCTGAGGCCGTGGCTATTTTAATACCTATAATTGTATAGGTGATTAAATAAAGTTGTAAAACTGTTGTTTGGGATTAGTGCTTGGATCTAGGACCACCCCGGGGGTGCGTTCTTCTATTTAGCCATTTGGCCAGGATACCCGAGGGTATGCCATGTTTAAATTATGCATTACTTTTACATGAGAGTAATTGTATGTAATTTTCATGTTTATATGTTGGGCATGGCCCGATTACCTGTTTAGCCTGAGGGAAGTGTTGTGATTAGCCTGTGGGCACTACACTAGTTAGCCTGTGGGAATCTTCTTCCGTGCCTATGGGCAATAGACTCTGTGCCTGTGGGCGGCACTTCTTACGCCTGTGGGAAATATCCGTATGAATGTGGGAAGATTCTTGTGTTTGGATTTATCTTTACCTAAGGGTATGAGTTTATGTGTCTGAGGAAATTGGTTGTTTACTTAGAATATTCACTGTGGTGATATTTTAAATTAAATGATTAAATGGATATTAAAATGGAAAATATAACTGGTTAAGTTAGTTACTTTTAGTACTGCTTACTTTATTGCATTTTAATACTGTACACTGTTGTTGCATTGTTTCACACAGTTGGGCAAGTGACTTTGGTGGGTGCCTGCTGGGAATTTATTTCTCACACCCTGTTTGGGTCATGCTTTTCGGCCCAAACAGATTAGGTTTCTGTAGGTGTGGATAGGGCCAAGAGTCCCTATATAGGTACTTGATTGCTGCGGGGGTATAAGAGAGCATGGGACCGAGAATTGGCTCGCTATGCCGCTGGCTGTTCTATTTTTCTTTTCTGTACCTGTACTTCAGTAGTATTGTATTGATCATGTAACATGTTCTGGCTATTTTATAGAATAGTGACATGCTACATCTTCATATATATATGACTGATGGTTCCCTTTTTGTTATCAGTTATCCATTTCAATTATACATACTGTTACCGCTTCCACTGTTGTTGTATGTTTATATTATATTCCGCTGCACTACACTTTGACAAATGGGGGCATAGTTTCCCAACTATCAGACCTGGGCCCTCGCTGCTAGTCGGCAGCCTCTGGCATTTTGGGAAATGCACTTGAGGTCATGTGGTGTATCGTGTTTGGGTAACCCGTTGAGTGGCACCCCGAACTGGGACGTTACAAAGTGGTATCAGAGGAGTTATTTTTTTTGACTTACGATTTGGAGCCTTAGTTAGGTATATGATGAGAACGGTAGTTGGTAATAAGCTATGCCAAGGAGTATCTAACCTGTGTACAGGGAAAAGGCAATATACCTTGTATTGAAATTTTACTGATTGTGCAATTTATAGTTGATTTGATTTCACTGTTGGGTGACGCACTTGTGATTGTGCTGTTTATATTTTATCCTTGGATTCTATTTAGTTGCAACCCGATGATATGAGGTTATGCCAACTCATTCATAATTTAGGAACATAATAGAAATCACATTCCATTCATAGTTCCATGCCATGTAGGTGCATTAGAAATTGCATGTTGTCATGATAGTTATTATGCTAGTAAAAGCATGCTGTTGTGAGAGCTGCTTTGATATATACCTGCTGTTTGATAGGGTTTTTTTGTATGATCCGGTTAAACGAATGGATTCCAAACTATGGTTTTTAGGGATTATGGGCCCCATTGACCGGAATTTGGTAGATCATTAGCTGTTATTTTGTTATAACACAGATAAGATGTCAAATTTTGATTTGTGGGGAGTATGGGCCCTCACAGATCAGAATTTGACACTTAGGTGTTGTTTTTTCGGTATTTTCTGGGCTTCGATGTAGTTTCTGAGGCATACTATCTAGAAAACCCAGTATACACGCCGTGTAGTGCTTTACACATTCCATGTGTGTTCTTCTGTTCGGGAAGAAAAATAAACTTTTTGAGTACACGCCGTGTACCCCGAGTACATGCCGTGTAGTCTCTTCCCGTGTCACAAACCGTGTGGGTGGTGACACAGGGAAGGGGAAATGTTTGGGGAAAACACACTGTGTACCGGATGTACACACCGTGTAGTGTTAACCCGGAGACCCGACCGTGTAACCAACAAACACAGGCCGATGTAGTCGTTTTTTTGAACCCGCTGTGTCAATGAAGAACATGTCGTGTAGTGTGACCTGGGGACCCAGCCGTGTAACTGACAAAACGGGTTGGGGGAATCCTTTCGTATACACGCCGTGTGTGTATAGAACATGCCGTGTAGGTTGAGCTGTGTGTCCGACCGTGTAACTAACAACACAGGTCGGCGGAGTTCGTCTGGTGCATGCTATGTACCTGTGGGACACGCCTTGTAGTCTTGTCCAAGGACTCACCGTGTGGAGTTAGCTGAGTGGTTGGGAAACAGAGTGGTGTACATGCCGTGTGCAGGTGTGACACACCGTGTAGTTGCAAGCCGAGTAGTCGGCCGTGTCACAAACGACACGGGCAGTTGGATAATAACACCATACACACCGTGTAGTTGATATACACGTTGCGTAAGTTTTGTTCAACGGGAGCCGTGTGGCTTAGCTGTGTAGAAGGGCCTGGGAAGTGGAAGGGAAGTCAAGTACACGCCGTGTAGTCATTGTAAACACCATGTAGTATTGTTTTTCAAATATGGAAATGCCTTCTTCCTCTTGTTCCCTTTGTGGTTCCTTCGCTTTCAGTCTTTGATAAATCTTGGATCTAAGGCGTGTTTTGACCTTGTAGTGTCATGCCGCCTCGACGTCCACGCGTTGTTCTCCAGGAGAGTGGTGACAAATATACTCCAGAGATGGTGGGCCACAGGCTACCAGTGGATCCTCTAGCAGAGCCAGATGTGGCACCAGCCGTTGTACCGGACACAGGCGCGGAGACACAGTTCTGTGAAGGCTTTATGCAGTTCATGCAGACCTTTCAGGGAGCACCGCAGGTTGCTACATCCATGGCTGATCTAACATGTATATTCCAGCAGCAGCATCCTCCTATGTTTTTAGAGGATGGAGGACCATAGGCTGCGGAGTCTTGGCTGGGGTCGATGCGGACTATTTTCGAGCATCTTGAGATGCCTCCAGGGCGGAGGGTCAAGGTTGCGACTTATATGCTGCGTGATTCCACCAAGAGGTGGTGGGATGTGACCACCCAGTCAGAGCATCACAGAGACATGGCGTGGGAGGATTTTCAGGTAGTATTCTATGACTTTTTTTCCTGGAGACGCTGAGGAAATATAGAGCTCGAGAGTTCATGAATCTGCAGCAGGGTGTTATGTCGGTGATGGACTATTCTGCTTGTTTCACCGAGCTTCAGTGCATTGCACCCGTGCTGGTGGGTGATGAGACGTTGAGAGCCAGACGCTTTGAGGATGGTCTTCATTATGACATCCAAGCGCTGGTGAATGTTTTAAGGTTGCCTACTGTACATGCTATTGTGAACCAAGAGTTGATTACAGAGAGGAACCTGTGGGAATCTAGTGGTGTGGGCCAGGGCGGTTCAGCACTAGTTATTGGTACTATTTATGCTGTCAAGAGGAAGAGATAGATGGAATTCTCTCAGGGTGGCAGTACCAGTCAGAAGAATGCTTCAGGTGGCCAGGTCATGTGCTACCAGTGTGGTAGAGAGGGGCACAAGAGGCCACAGTGTCCACGAGACCCAGTGGAGTGCCAAGATTGCGGCAGGATGGGTCATCTACATCACTTTTGCAAGGCATTTCCACCGATGGCTAGTGAGAGGGGTTCTGTACAGACTCCATGTGTGGGAGCAGGACCAACATCTTCTTACCAATTAGGGAACTGGAGTATGTCAGGGAGTGTAGGCAGAGATGGTGGTCGTGGCTGTGGTAGCCAGACACTCGGATCGCAGAGGCAGTAGAGCAAGAGAGCTTAGGGTAGCTAGGCTATGTCGTAGGGCCGCGGTACTGGACAGACATTTGCAGTGCAACAGACCCAGCAGGAGTAGGATCCCGGACCTTCTACATTCAGAGGTACTATTCTTCTATCTTCTGTCTTATCTTCAGTACTTTTCGATATGGGTGCTACACATAGTTTCATATTTCTGCCCATAGTGGAGAGCCTTGGGCTCTGTGTTTCTACTTCTTCTGATATTATGACGCTAGACACTCCATTGGGGACTAGAACGACTGGTGTACGTCAGTGCAAGGAGTGCCCCCTTGAGGTTGATGGGTGTCACTTTCTTTGAGACCTCTATGTCTTAGAGATGACAGCTTATTATGTCATTCTAGGGTTGGACTAGTTGGTTCCCTTTCGAGACTTTGTAGAATACTACCGTCGCTGGGTGAGTTTCACATCACCAGAGGGCGGAGAGTTTCTATAAAAGGTCGAATGGGATGTTCAGGCGAGTTGAGCTGGACCAGAGCATCATGGGAGAGGTGGAGTCACAGCCCAGATTACGAGCTTATATCTGGATGATCAGGGGACTTGTCAGATGGATTTCCCTCCAATGGTTGACCGTTTCAGGGATGTCTTCCAAGATGAATTTTCAGGTCTACCTCTGGAGCGGGAGGTGGATTTCTCTATTGAGATTGTTCCAGGAGCAACACCGGTGTCCATTCCTTTATATAGGATGGCCATACCTGAGTTGTAGGAGCTCAAGAGGCAGTTATAGGAGTTGCAGTCAAAGGGTTTTATCTGATCTAGTACTTCTCCTTGGGGTTCACTAGTCCTTTTTGCGAAGAAGGAAGACAACACCCTCAAACTATGTGTGGATTATCGAAAGCTGAACCAGTTGACGGTTAAGAACCGATATCCCTTACCAAGGATAGATGATCTTTTTACCAACTTCCTGTAGCACGAGTGTTCTCGAAGATTGACCTTAGGTCAGGATATTATCAGCTGTGCGTAAGACCATTGGATATATCGCTTAAAACCTTTCAGAGCAGATATAGTCTGTACGAGTACTTGGTTATGCCGTTCGGACTCACAAACACACCAGCAGTTTTCATGGATCTGATGAATCGTCTGTTCCATCCGTATCTTGAATCTTTTGTGGTAGTATTTGTGGATGACATCTTAGTGTACTCTCACACTCGACACGACCATGCCACCCATCTTGAGATCTTATTTAGTACACTGAGAGAGCATCGGATATATGCTAAGCTCTCAAAGTGACACTTTTTGATGGACCAGATTCACTTCCTGGGTCATATCATCTCAGAGGAAAGAGTTTCAGTAGACCTAGAGAAGGTTAGAGTAGTAGTTTCCTGGCAGCAGCCTAAGAACATGTTTGAGATACAGAGTTTCTTAGGGCTGGATGGTTACTACAAACATTTCATCCAGGACTTCTACCGCTTAGTAGCACTGTTTACAGGTCTGAATAAGAAGGGTGTGAAGTTTGTTTGGTCCGAGGATTGTGAGACAGCCTTTCAGGGCCTGAAAGGAAGGTTGACATCAGCACCAGTCCTAATACTTTCAGAGCAGGGTAAGAGCTATACAGTTTACTGTGATACATCAGGTATTGGGTAGTGAGAAGTGTTGATGTAGGGTGATCAATTTGTTGCGTACGGGTCTCGATAGTTGAGGCCACATGAGAGGAATTACCCGACACATGATCTTGAGTTTTCTGTAGTTGTTCATGCGTTGCACTGTTGGAGACATAAGCTCTTGGGAGATCATTTTTTGGTTTTCACCGACCAAAAAAGTCTGAAGTATATCTTTACTTAGCGTGACTTGAATATGAGGCAGCTGTTTCGGTGCGGATGTGCGTCGGGTTACGCTGTTCCGCCAGGACGCGTTCGCGCGTGCACCCGTCAACCCGAGGGGATGGGCGCGCGGCTTGTGGTCCCGCAGTCCCGCTTTCCAAGGGCGGGCGGCATCCGTCCCTTATTCAGGGGCGTCTGCTCCTTGATCGAAACCGGGATGATGGGATGTCGGCTTCTCCTTCCTTGGACGTCTCCTCGGAACTTGTCGCCTAATCCGGGTCTCCCTCATAGACTTAAGAATGTTCGTGAATCTCGTTCCCGGCGCCATATCTTCATGGACACCGGTTAATTACGCTGCTTCCGCCCGGACGTTCCAAGGAGTCTGGGCGGGGCAGCAACCTGCGGTGAGAAGGCCGGGTGGCTCTGGGTGCTGGGGGCGTGTTGTAACACTGCGGCTCTGCACGTCTGTCTTCCGTCTCTAATAGGGCTTCTCGAAGGCACGATGGCCTGAGGCATCCCGTACTAGGTGCGGGGAACTGTGTCACCTGAGGTTTTCCTCAGCTTCCCGTGTTTAACACGGGGTATGCCGCGAGTTTAACGTCCAGCGGGGACGGCATCGGACCGATCAACACGAAAAGTGGATCAGATGACAGAACCCCTTGCGGGGAACCTCCGACGCTGGGGCCAGCACATGGGCGGCTTCCCAAGTAACGTGGAGTGAAGTGAAGTGGCATGACCCCACCGGGATGTGGCGGCCCGGGTAAGGATCAGGATGGATGATGAAGTGAAGAGCTTGGACCCCAGAGGGGCTTCCTACGTACCGCGCGTTAACACGGATCAAAGTCAACGTAGTTCGGGCATACAGTTTAACGTCATGCTGGACGATAAAAGGGGAAATGGAAAAGGGGGGCTGTGGGGAGGCACCGTGGAGATACACACGGGCAGTCTCCCACAGGGGCGGATTCATAGGTGAATCAACGCAAGCGTGAACCCTGGAGGGGTCCACTGATGGACGAACCGACGTAAATACGACCGGGACGACCAGGTGGTGGGCTTGGACCTCAGGGAGGCTTCCTACGTACCCTGTATAGAAGACAGGGATCAAAGTCCACGTAGTTCATTCTGTCAGGACTTACGCACTTGGGGCGGCCCGGATACTGCAAAACTCAGTTGGAAGGGACTTGGACCGAAAGCAAAAGACACCTCGATCCCAGTCAGACCCTCTACTGGCTTCGGCAGTGGGGAGGTGCAATGGAGATACACATGTGCAGCCTCCCACGAGAAACTAGGGGTTTGTAATACCCTGCCCCCGTAGGGAAAAGCCACTCCCATTAAATCGTCCCAAAAGGGGGACAATCCCGACATCCCTGCAGAGACGAGCGGGTGGGGGCCACGTCCAAACCGGGGGAGACCCTGCGTGCGGAGCACGGGATCAGGTTGCGGACGGTTTAGCGTCTTGCCAGACGAAGTACAGTTTAACGTCATGTGTTGAGGACGAGGCACTTGGCAGTTTAACGTCTTGCAGCACGGACGATGGGGGCTAGGCAGTTTAATGTCGTGCAGCTTGGACGGGTGTGCAGTTTAACGTCATGCTGGGCATAGGTTGTCGGACGAAGCACTTGGCAGTTTAACGTCTTGCAGCGCGGACGATGTATAGTTTAACGTCGTGCAGGACGTATATGCAGTTTAACGTCATGCTGGACGAGTATGCAGTTTAACGTCATGCTGGACATATATGCAGTTTAACGTCATGCTGGACATAGGTGCGTGTCACTTCGCGCAAGCCTGGAGGGCCGCACGGGAAGACAACGCACGGTGCGGGCACCCGGGATGAGAATCATCGGGTGCCACACAGGCGGGTAACCTTAGGAGGTCAACGGGGACGACCCTGGCAGATTGCGCGCAAAAAGGAAGCTTTGCGCGCAATACTGCGGGCCGGCGCGCAATCGGGGCGGCTGGCGCGCAATTGGGCCAGCGCCTTGCGCGCGGATGCTTGAGATTGCTCACACCGGGCTTCGGATAGCGCGCGGGGGCAACAGCTCATTCTTTAACGAATGGCCACTTGAAAGAAGGGGGGTGCGCGCAATCAGGCCGGATTGCGCGCACCCCGGGGGCAATTGCGCGCAAGCGGGTTCTTTTGCGCGCAAAGGCCTTAGGGTGAGTTTTTATTCAAATGAAAGGAGCCAGCGGGGATTGCGCGCGAAGGCGGACCCCGAGGCTTTCTTGCGCGAAAGAAAGGAGGTTACCTGAAGTTCGTCATTGCGCGCGGAAGGGGTTGAATTGCGCGCACGGGAGACGTTTCGACTTCCAGCAACCTTTGAAACGTTGGGGGTCGCCTTGTATTTATAGGCAACTCCGGGCGCGGAATCCAGGGTGCGAGCGCGAAATTCTTCTCGCGGGCGCGGAATCGGGCGCGGCGCGTAAGGGAGTCGCGCGGACCCGCGGCGCGCAGAATTGCGCGCCGGACCGGCGCATTGCGCGCATCCCGGGGGGTTTGCGCGCGGAACATCCCCTTTGCGCGCGTGCCTCTGAAATTCCGCGCAAGGCCTCCGGGCCCTCCGAAACATCCTTCCGACTCCAAATATGACCTCGCTTTCCGCATCCGGAGCTTCGTTTGGGAGCAACGGACTTTTCCGGCGTCTACAAAAGCCCCCCCTCGGAATCTGATCGGCGAGAGGTCGCAACGATCGGGTTCCGAGGGAGACGCCGGAATGCCGAAGTCCTGGGCGGCGCGGGACTTAGGCGCGCAAAAAGGGGCACCGGTCGCGAAATTCGCCGCTGCGGTCGCGCAAAGCGCTTTCCGCGCAGCGCGGGCCCGGCCTCGCCTATAAATAGGGGCGCTGGGTCCCGCGTTCCGTACTCTGGCCTTCCGCGCGATAAGCTCCCAAGCTCTCGTGCGCGAAATTGCCTCTTCCGGTCGCGAAATTCGCCCGATCGGCGCGCAAAACCGTCCGGATTTCGCCTGCTTTTGCGCGAAAACCCGGAACTTTGCGCGACAGTCTTCCCAATTGCGCGCCGTCCACTTGGATTGCGCGCCAACCTTCAAACTTTTCCACCAGCCTCGTCCGATCCCGCACTCTTCATCCCTTAACCCGCACGACTCCCGAAACTTCTGAGATGGCCGCGCACAGAGGAAATGAGGGGGATGCCGCCACTCGCAGAGCTGAGATGGCGACGAACGAGGAGGTTTACGGAGCCAAGGAGATTGTTTCCAACAATCAATCCTTGTTCGACTTACTAACGCCGGCCCAGAAGACATATCCACTGTCGGACAACCTGCCGCTCTGGAACTTCGGCATCCTCGATGAGGTTCCGGTGCCAGGGTTCGAGATTGATGCGCCGCGGACCTGGGTGACCCGGGAGGACGAGTTTCACCGCTATAACATCACCAACAATGGGCATCCTGCCAGGGAAACCAGGCACTTGGATGTCTACGTCCTGAACCCGAGGACGCGAACCATTGATGGGGGTGAGCCTACAGCGGAGAATTCTCCAGCCCTCTACTCGAGCACATACCGTCAGAGTGTCACTGACGACACCAAGGGCTGGCTGAAGGACTGGGACTTGCGATCCGGGGGCAACTTTACCAGTGAATGGGCCTGGGCGTTCTGGGTACGCCACACTTGCGATCACTTCGCAGAGGAGCTGCGGTACATCGGCCTGTTCGAGGCGGTGTGGACGTCGCAGTTCCACTTCTACCAGCAGTCTGAGCTCGGGCCGGAGCTGTTCACTTCGCTGGTCCCCGGATACCAACACCTTCCATCTTCACCATGGGGAGGTCGGCATCGGTCTCTGGGACATCCACTGCATCGGAGGTATCCCGCTGGAGGGCTACCAGTACGATGAGTTCCTGCCACCGAAGAACATCTGGGAGGACAGGTCACGGACTCCCATTCTGACCTGGCATCTTCTTGACCTGGCTACGCAGCGGCTCGGGATCCAAGACTTCCAGAAGGACATAACCTACAAGGATTGGTTCGGCCAGTTCCTGGAGCATGACCCGGCGGTCAAGATGCCAGGCAGGGGGAAGCGGTGCCCGACCGCAGCTCAGAGGAGCCGGAACGGGTCGTACTGGCGGGTCCTGGAGACGGGCGATTACCGCTCATGGGGGTACCGCGTCATCGAGGCCCGGGACCCGAACGTCCGGTACGCGGCGTTCCTGGCCGCCTTTCTGAGCGGGTGGCTCCTGCCAGTGCGGGATGCGAGGATGGGCGTCCGTCCGGCGACGCTGGCGATGGCGGGCGCCATGGCTGCCAATAAGAGGTACAACCTCGGGGTCCCAGTACTGGCGAGGCTGTATGCCATTCTGGGACGCATCTCACGAGGGGGGTCGCCACGAAGGATCTGTGGGCCCTTTCAGTTCTTCCACGGCTGGGTGGCTGCTCACCTTGGTGGGTATACGTTCCCAAATGCCATCAGTCCTCCGGGCAACGGCCTGCGACCCTCCCTGCTGAACATTGCGGGGGTCGCTCCGATGACCCTCAGTGAGGAGGGCGTGAGGGTTCGGATTGGCAATCATGCCAATTTCAACTTCAGCCCGTTCCCCACTCCCGTCGGCCAGATGATCGACAACGGACAGGGCCCGCTGGAGCAGCATGAATACTTCCTGAACATGCGGGGCGGGGTGCTCGTGGCTCGGATCGACGGGAAGGTGATCTGCGAGCCTTACGTGCCGACCCGGTTCGCCAGGCAGTTCGGGTGCCTTCAGCGGATGCCGAAGAGGGTATTCACTGCTGCCCGGGAGGAGACGAACCCCGGCGTCCTTCGCCAGATGTGGCTGATGTTCGTCGCCTTCGGCTCTGGCGACGTCATCACCCTCCCTCCTACCGGAGTTAACGCAGGCTTGGTAACCGAGTACGCCGAACACTGGGCCATCGCGTACCCTGAGGGGCTCTTGCGGAAGCTAGTTCGGCGGCTCGAGGCTACCCGTGCGGAGACCGGGCGTCAAGGAAGGAGGCGAGGCGCCGCCACACGGGGGAGAACGGAGGCGCGCCAAGCAGCGGAGCCGGCGCGGGCAGGGACTTCGGCGGCGGGCGCATCGCAGGCTGCCGCCACGACCTCGGCGCCCAGAGAGGGGGCACATGCGGCGGTCGAGGAGCGGCCCGGGAAGCAGGTGAGACGTCTGCTCGAACCCTCCCACGATGCAGTCTTCCCGGCGCTGTGGTCGGCCTGGATGACCCTGCGGCAGTCACTGGGGACCGACGTCATCTGGCGAAAGATACTCAGAGAAGGAATCTATCTGCCAGAGGTCGGGCGCCTCCAGATCACCGACAGGGTGGACTTCAACCGGAAATATGCATATCTGACGGCCATGGATGAGTACGCGCGCCAACGTGGTCAGCGTGCGGAGCCATCCCTTCTGGTGAAGGTGATGCTCGGTCTCGAGCCCGCTCCGGAACAGATGCCGCCGGAAGAAGATGACAGTAACGACTCCGAGGAGGAGGAGGAGACGGGGGAGGATGAAGGCTCCGAGGGAAGGTCCCATCGGGGGAGCCCACGGGAGAGCGGCGAGGTGGCCGGCTCTGACAACGTTGATGTCACTGAGCTCCTCGAGGTCCGCTTCTATCCCTACTCAACTTGCTTCATCCATTCTCTTATGCAGCTTCTAACCCGTTTCTCCATCCTTCTCAGGAGCACACGGACGTCGGTCAGGCGTCCTCAACAGGAGTAGGAGAGGCGCCAGCAGGACAAGGCGGGGGCCAGGCACCCATTATCGAATTGACAAGCGCTAAGGGGTCCCCTGCTGCAACTGTTCCTGCGGCGACCGGGGTAGCGGAAGATGATGCTCCGAACTCCCGTAAGTCTCCCTACTTTACTGCTGGTGCTTGCCATTGACGATCCGTGACTAACCATGGCATGCCCTGCGCAGTGATCTCAACATCGGAGGCTCGTCGGGTTGCCGAACCCGGGCCATCTACGAGTGGACCAGTGGTGGACATGCCGCCTGCTCCGGAACAGGCTTCCCAAACCGAGCCGGCCCCACCAACTGCTGATCAAGGGGCTGCGGACGTCGGCGGTGCTGCCACCGGAGAGAGGCTGGGGGCTGACGAGGGTGTCAGCGCCGCTGGGGAGAGAGAAGAAGGTTGCCCGGATGTTGGGGAACCTTTCCCTCGTGAGGACCTCCCAGGGGCGGACCCTGCAGCAGACCTGCTGGCTGCCTTCCCTGCCTACCGGCCTGCCGACCCAGAGGAGATGGATGACTCGGACGCGGAGGCGGTCGAGGATAGCCGGGTAACGCGACGCAGGGGGTGGAAGTGCATCCATCGCTTCCTCAAGCGAGACCCATCGGAATGGCTGGGGCGCATGGGATCACTTCAGACCTGGCTGCGCTTCCTGTGTGCCGGGGGAGCTGATGCTCAACGCCTCCATCTGACGGTCCGTGATTTCATGGGCGAGAAGATGCGCGAGAGCCGCCGGCGTGCCGACGTCGCACAAAGTCGGGACATGTCGGAGAGCACGCAGGCGCTCATCGCGGCAGAGCAGGAAGTCCGGCGCCTCGAAGGGCAGGCGGCAGAGAAGGAGGCCTTCGTCGCAGCATGTACCGAGCTTGTGGAGCAACTATCGGCACAACTGATCGACGCTCAGGTACAGCTGACGGAGGCGGGCCAACAGATGGTCACACTCCAAGTCGAGCGGGAGCGTGCACAGGCCAGGATTGACGAACTGCGTGCTGCGACCGCCGACGAGGAGAGGGCACGCAGAGAACGAGAAGCAGCCCTGGAGGCCGCCAGCCAAAGGGTAGCGGCATTAGAAAGACTCATTCAGCACGCTAATCCCTAAGGGCTGTTTTTTGCCATTCCCAGAACATTTGCTTCCGCTACTTAATATTTGATCCACTTGTACGAATCGCCATATTTATCTGCGTCTTTTGGTTTAACATGCTCAACCACAAATTGTCTCGTGGGAGCGTTAACCAAGCATCAGGCATCCATAATTGGGCCTGGGTTTCTGGAGAAAAGAGGGAGGTCATTCCTGGGAAAGGAGACCTCAGACCTAACCAATGTATCGTCCCCCAACTTGTTCCAACACACGAGCGGGACAACGCTAGGGGCGTTGAGATTTTATCCGAACATAGGGAAATGAGAAAGGGTGAATCGCGTGTCCCGAATCCAGACATCCACAACGATCGGCCTTCCAGGAAATGCCCAAGACGGTAGGCGGACAGTGGATCGACCATAACAACTGCAATAGACGGACCGAAAAAGGCCATCATTCATATTGCAGGAGGCGGACCACATGTCATCATGAATACCGCTTTGGGGTTCCTTCAGACACAAGGGTGGAAAATCCAGATCAACAGGGCATGCGAAGCGTGGGGCGAAGTGACGATTTGTTCGGACAGAATCCAACGCTCTCAAAATTGCGCCACCGTGGGGAAAGCGTATTGGGCGGATGCACTAATCTGGCCGTGAGTCACCTCAATTCTCAGACAGCACCTCTCTGACGAGGAAACTGTCGCTTCCCATCATTGCGATGGGGCATCCCGAGCTGAATCGGGGAGAATATCACAACTGCACCACTCTACCCGAAGTCAGGCCAGACGGCCGGCGACGAGGAGGGGCGGGACTTATCGATCCCTGAGGCTGGACCCGAGTCGAAATGTCCGGGCGTTCCTACGTATTCCATCAGGCTGGAGATCAAGCCACACGTAGTTCTGTGAGTGCAGTTTAACGTCATGCAGGACGTAGGACCCCATTTGGGGTAGATCTTAGTTTAGGGTCTTAGAGCTCGGACCATAAGGGCTGGATCTTAGTTTAAGGTCTTAGAGCTCGGACCATAAAGGTGGAGGATCTTAGTTTAAGGTCTTAGAGCTCGGACCATAAGGGCTAGAGGATCTTAGTTTAAGGTCTTAGAGCTCGGACCATAAGGGCTAGATCTTAGTTTAAGGTCTTAGAGCTCGGACCAGAAGGGGAGATCTTAGTTTAAGGTCTTAGAGCTCGGACCATAAAGGGGGGATCTTAGTTTAAGGTCTTAGAGCTCGGACCATAAGGGGAGATCTTAGTTTAAGGTCTTAGAGCTCGGACCATAAAGGGGGGATCTTAGTTTAAGGTCTTAGAGCTCGGACCATAAGGGGAGATCTTAGTTTAAGGTCTTAGAGCTCGGACCATAAAGGGGGGATCTTAGTTTAAGGTCTTAGAGCTCGGACCATAAGGGGAGATCTTAGTTTAAGGTCTTAGAGCTCGGACCATAAAGGGGGGATCTTAGTTTAAGGTCTTAGAGCTCGGACCATAAGGGGAGATCTTAGTTTAAGGTCTTAGAGCTCGGACCATAAAGGGAGATCTTAGTTTAAGGTCTTAGAGCTCGGACCATAAAGGGGGGATCTTAGTTTAAGGTCTTAGAGCTCGGACCAGAAGGGCTCAAAGCACGCCACATTGTGGTCATATCCCCTGGATATGCGAAGATGCACTGAGGGATAGTGTCAAGAGTGTCGAGGTTTCGCCTGGTCAGAATGGGAGGTGGAAAATGTGAATCATGCGGCCATTCACTCGAGGACCGGGAGCACCGGCGTGACGATATGAGAATACTGCCGACCGTGGCGGAAAAGCAGCATCAACATCGCACCAACCGTTGGTGGAATGAGGCAGCAAACGAGCATCGACCGCTCAATCGCAGGATTTATATCAATTTGCTGCCCGAGGCCATTGGGGGTACCGGCCCGAGTCGGTGGGAGAGCACTGAGGCATTGTGTCCGAACCGTTCACGGGGGCTCCACCCAGGGCGTAGACGATGGGTCCGAATGAAAGGGAGCACGAAGCCTGAAAAGTGGAGGAAACCTGACCAAGCGGATCCTGACCCTCCTGGCAATAAACCAGAGTACTCTTGACACCGGTGGACCACGGCAAGGGGTCGGGGAACACGCCTTGAGGGTGACCTGAAGGCGGCGGATTCCCCAGAGAAGGGGGAATCTCTAAGAGGTGGGGGGCTGGACCCGAAGTTTCAAACATCCGGGCGTTCCTACGTATCCCATAAGGATGGGAATCAAGCCGCACGTAGTTCTTGAGTGCGCGGTGCAACACAATCGGGCACCAGCGCGGGGAAGAGTGCGGGTCTGACCCTCGCACACAAAAGGAGCGGCATTTGATATTTCTTGTTTGTCCTTAAAGATGAATGGTTTTTCTTTGTGCGGCGACATGCCCGTGATTGAGAAATCTCTGGCGTCGCCACAATAATCAAGCCATGGAAGGCATTGATGAATGGCGTGGTCATTAACCAGCGCCCAACATGAGTGTCCCCTGAGGAGGACATCACGATGCAGTGCCGTTTCTCGTCGGGCGGCCAAGACGATCACAGTTTACGGTCGTGTGGTAGGACCAGACAACACAGTTTAAGGTCGTGTGGTTCGGACCATGGAGGAATCCGCTTACCGCGGTACGGCGGACACGGCGGAGGTGGGAGCATACCCAGCCCTGCGGTCACGCACGATTCCAGGAGAAGAGTCTTGGGATGGGGGTCTGCGTATGTCCATCACCCGAGGGGCAGAGATGCTAGCCTCCAGATATACTGGGCCCAGAACGCAATTGTTCGGGCGACTCCCTCCTCCTTATGGGGACGAGGGTCCAGCTACGCATGGCCCTTAGGGAGGATATCTGCATATATCCTTGGTGCTCAGATCATGGGAGCCTCGAACGACATCATTACCCTGGTTGGTCTGCCTAACGTGTAGAGGCGTACCGGAGGTCGGTATGAAGAGAGTGTCAAGATCCCACTACAACGCACAAAGGCGGAGTGTGATGAGGACTGCGCAACCAATGTTCAGAGCCCGAGAGAGCTGACATGGCGATCAAGGACGTTGCTGACGCATTCGCAACACAACATCCGATCGCGTCAGCCTAAGACGGGGCAAGCAAACGAGCATCAACCGCTCAATCGCAGGATTCATATCGATTTGCGGCCCAAGACCCGCCGGTAAATCGACCCGGAGCGGTGGGAGAGCACTGAGGCATCGTACCCAAACCGCTAACGAGGATCCCTTTGAGTGAAGGCTCGAACAAGAGGAAGCGCGAGGCCTGACAAGCAACACAGGACTTGTCGGGATTGAATCTGACACTACGAGTCATAGACCGAAGCACCCCAAAACATGTTAACAGATCTCCGGAAAGGGTCGGAGGACTCACCCTGAGAGCAACCGAAGGGGGGCAGGTCCCCGTGATCAACCAAGAGACGGGGCTGGACCTGAGACACAAGCGTCCAGGCGGTCCTACGTATCCCATAAGGATGGGAATCAAGCCATACGTAGTTCTGGAAAGGCAGTTTAACGTCATGCAGGACGATGAGGGGTGTGAGGTAGTCCCACACACGGGGGAGGCGTACGGCGCGGCCAGTAGACCGACGCGAATGAGGACATAATCCCCCGCTCACGCGATACGCCTCGCACAAAAAGGAGGGGAACTGGGGCCAGAGGCCCAACGCGGGATAGGGATTCCCGGGAAATGGGGCTGGGCCTGAAACATGATGTCCAGGCGGTCCTACGTATCCCATAAGGATGGGAATCAAGCCATACGTAGTTCTTGAAGTGCAGTTTAACGTCATGCAGGACGATGAGGAAAAAAGAAAAAAAAGGGGGGAGCAGAAGGCATCCCCAAACGTGGAGGGGGGCGTACAGCGTGACGAGCAAACCGACGTGAATGAGGGCATAACCCCACACTCACACCATACGCCGCACACCCCGGGGCAACTGGGCCAAGGGCCCGAGATGGGATGGAAATTCCCGAAGGATGGGGCTGGGCCTGAAACACGAGGGTTCAGGCGGTCCTACGTATCCCATAAGGATGGGAATCAAGCCATACGTAGTTCTGGAGAGGCAGTTTAACGTCATGCAGGACGAATGCTGAACAGTTTAACGTCTTGTAGCTCGGACGTAGTGCAGTTTAGCGTCATGCGGGACGAAGCACTTGGCAGTTTAACGTCTTGCAGCGCGGACGAATGCTGAACAGTTTAAAGTCTTGTAGCCTGGACGAATGCAGTTTAACGTCGTGCAGGACGTGGTGACACTCAGGCAAAGTATTGCTTGAGGAACCTAGCGTTGGTGGGAGGAGTGACACGCTCACCATCCATAGTCGCTAGGGAGTACGCGCCATTGGGATAGACCTTGTGGACAACAAAAGGTCCCTCCCACTTGGGCTCCAACTTGGGCGGCTTCCTGCCGGGGATCATCGGTGCTTTTAGGGCTAGCACTAGATCACCCTGTAGGAAGGAGCGGAGGCGAACCTTCTTATTGAAAGCTCGAGCCATCCTGCTTTGATGCCTCTCCAAGTTGTGCAAAGCGCGAAGTCTATTCTCATCCAGTGCTTCCAACTCGACTAGACGGGCTTCAGCAACTCTGTCCGGCGCTTGCTGGTCGTAGACCGCAGTGCGCAAGGACGGTAACTGGATCTCGATGGGCAGGACGGCCTCAGCTCCATACACCAGGGAATAAGGGGTCATCTGGGTGGAATTGCGAGTCGTCGTCCGATAAGCCCAGAGGGCATTGGGGAGCTTGTCCGGCCAACTCTTCTTGTTCTGACCAACCATCTTTTGCAGAATGTTAGAGAGGGTTTTGTTAAACGCCTCGATCTGTCCATTCGCCTGCGCATGATAGCGAGATGTATGGTTCGAGCGGATGTTATACTTGGCGTACAACTTCTTCAACTCGGCTGCTCGGAAATTGGTTCTGTTATCCGTGAGGATAGCGTGAGGCACTCCAAATCGATAGATGATGTTGGAGGTCACGAAGTCAGCGATCGAACAGGATTTGACCTCTCTGAGCGGAATCGCTTCTGCCCATTTGGAGAAGAAGTCCGTGGCGGTCAGAATGAACCGGCACTGGCGAGCTGTCGCCGGCGGGTAAGGTCCCACAACGTCCAGTCCCCAGACTGCAAAGGGCCAGGAATACCTTGTGGTATGGAGAGGCTCCGGCGGCCGATGCACAAAGTTCGCGTGAACCTGGCACGCATGGCACCTCCTGGCGTACTCGATGCAGTCATGGATCATAGAGGGCCAGAAGTATCCCAACCTCCGAATCTGGTGGGACAGCTTCGGCCCAGTTTGGTGGGCGCCGCATGAACCAGCATGAACCTCTTGCATGACTCGTGGGATCTCAACTCCCTGAAGGCAACGGAGGAGAACACCATCAAATCCGCGTTTGTAGAGGATCTGCTCCAGGCCGGGACTGCTCTGGAGGACGAACTGCGATGCGCGGCGTCGAACTCGCTCGCGCTCGGCCCGATCTGACGGAAGAATGCCATGTTGGAGGTACTCAACCAAAGGCGTCCTCCAATCAGGGGCTGATCCGACTGCTATATCTGGGGTACTCGGGGCTCCGGGCATAGGGGCAACCGTGGTGAGATTACTTACCAACGGGCCGCGATCTTCTTCCGGGATAACGGGAGCGATGAGCCTGCGGCGCGTCACGCGGACGATCAGGTTGTCCTGTTCAGGTTCCGCAAGTGACGCAGCCAGGCTGGCCAAAGCATCTGCTCGACCGTTCTGCGACCGGGGAATATGGACAATTTCTGGCCGAGAAGGGAACCGGGCCATCAGAAGGAGGGTGCACTCCAACAATGGCACAAGTTCCGGCTTCCTGACAACATAGTCGCCATTGATCTGCTTAATGACCAGCTCGGAGTCCCCTTTCACACACAGATGGGGCACGTCGATCTCGAGAGCTAACTCGAGGCCGGTGATGAGGGCATGGTATTCCGCCTCATTGTTGGTACAGCCCTCTGACAACAGGAAAGAGTATGGCAGCACGGCTCGCTCCGGGGTAATGAAGACGATACCCAAGCCCACTCTGTTGAGCTTAGGATTATCGAGTCTCCTACCGGTGGGGCTCCGGGAGGCACCGTCAAAGTGCATCTGCCAGCATGGATCGGCTCGATCAACCGAGAGAATGGTCTCATCAGGAAAGCCTAGATCCAGCGGCTGATCCGCGGAGGTCGGGTGAGCGGCCAGAAAGTCTGCCAACGCTTGCCCTTTGATGGCCTTCTGAGACACATACCTGATGTCGAACTGCTGGAGAATCACAGCCCACCGCGCTAGACGGCCAGTCAACATAGGTCGGCTCAGGATATATTTCAACGGGTCTACCCGAGAAACCAACTGTACCTCATGGTGCTGCAAGTAGTGCCGTAATTTCTGTACGGCAAATACGAGCGTCAGGCAGCTCTTCTCGATGGGGGAATACCTAACCTCCGCATCGAGGAGCATGCGACTGAGGTAATAGAGGCCATTCTCTGTTCCCTCGTTGTTCTTCTGGGCGAGAAGGGCACCCAGGGACCGTTCCAGGGCGGTCACATAAAGGACCAGCGGCTTTCCGGATACGGGCGGCATCAGGACCGGAGGTCGAAGCAGGTACTGCTTGATTTCCTCGAAAGCGGTCTGACACTCTTTATCCCATACATAGGTGACACCCTTCTTCATAAGCCGAGAAAAGGGCTTACACTTGCCGGCCAGATTCGCGATGAATCGGCGTATATAGGCTAAGTGGCCTTGGAACCCTTGCAGTTCCCGGACGGTACCCGGGGGAGGCATCTGGCTAATCGCCCTGATTTTCTCTGGGTCGATCTCAATACCCCGGTATCTTACCACAAATCCAAGGAACTTTCCGGAGGTGACCCCAAAGGCACACTTCAACGGGTTCATCTTCAGGCAGCGAGACCGGAGGAAGCTGAACACTTTCTCAAGATCTTTGAGATGGTCCTGACGCTGGCGCGATTTGACAACCAAGTCGTCGACGTAGCATTCCACCAGTGTGCCGAGGATTGGCTTGAATATGCGGTGCATCGCCCGTTGGTAGGTGGCACCTGCATTCTTCAGGCCGAAGGGCATGACCCGGTAGCAAAAGGTACCTTGGGGGGCCCTGAAGGCAGTGAACTCCTCATCCTCAGGGGCCATCCGAATTTGGTTGTATCCGGAGTATCCATCCATGAAGGAGAGGGCTTGGAACCCTGCCGTGACATCAATCAACAGCTCTGTCACTGGAAGGGGAAAATCATCCTTCGGACAGTGGCGGTTGAGATCGCGGAAGTCGATGCAGACTCTAATCTGCCCGTTCTTCTTCCTGACCGGCACAATGTTGGCCAGCCATTTGGGGTACTGAACTTCCCTCACGAAGTTGGCTTTGATAAGCTTGTCAACTTCGGCCTCAACCATGGCACCATGGGATGGGTGCATTTTCCTGGGAGGCTGCTTGAACCCGCGATGGTTCGCCGGGAGACCTAGGCGGTGGACGGCTACCTGAGGATCTAGCCCCGGCATCTCGTCATAGCCCCAAGCGAACACATCACGGTGCTGCCTGAGAAAGTCCACGTACTGCTGCCGCTCCTCAGAGGGCATGGCGGCACTAACCAATGTGGGTCTTGGATCTGCCTCGGTTCCAAGGTTCACCTGTATTAACTCATCGACCGTGGCGGGGACGCCCTCCTCAAAGGCTGGGGGTGCATCTTCCACGTCCTCTCCACTCGGGGAGGGATCATCCACGGGAGAGACTGCGTTGGAAACTGCATTGGGGCTACCAGATCCTGCTGGGCCACTGGTGCTGGCGCGGGCGGTCGCGGCCGTCTCATCAGGAGACTCGCGGACCGTCAAGACCATGGCGACGTCCAACCGGTGAATCGGGAGGACGTGAGCGTCATCCAGACTTGCCCAGGGATTGCTTGCAACAGCGACAGGCTCAACCTCACCTGCCAGGATCTGCTTATCCTTGCTCTTGTAATAGTCCGCGTCCAGATAGCGGGCTTCACATGAGGCAAAAGGAGAGGCATCTCCTTGAAGCACGCCTACTCGACCATTAAGGGAGTATTTGAGGCATTGGTGGTATGACGAGGGAACCGCCGCATGAAGGTGAAGCCATGGCCTGCCCATCAATGCGTTATACGCAGTGTCCTGAGAGACTACCATGAATTCGGTGTTGGAAACCAAGTCACCGAACTGGGTCTTCAAACGTATCTTGCCGACCGGGGTTTGCTCGGTGCGGTCGTACCCCTGGATCCTGAGGTCGGAGGGAATCAAGTCATCCTCAGACAACCCCAATCTCCGGAGCGTCCGAGTTGGAATCAGATTAATCCCGGACCCCGTGTCGACAAGACAACGCCGGACTTCAAGGCCATTGAACTGGCCAGTGACATACAGCGGACGGATGTGTCCCTGTATAGGAGGGTCCTCATCCTTACCAGAGAACGAGATAACTGCCTGACATTCGGCGTCCTCGATCGTTTCGGCGTGGAAGGCCTCTGCAGCCGCAACCTCTGTCTCGAACTGGAGGGGGCTCTTCAGGGCTTCAGCGAGTGCCTCGCGCATCTCAGATGACATGCGCAGAGCCTCAAGGATGGAGAGCCTTGCTGGGATGTCGGCCAAGTGCTTCAGGACATCATACTTTTTGGCCAAGCGCGAGCTCCTGGTTGCAGGAGATTGCTCTGCGGTTGGTGGCATGACGGGCCTTACCGGTTGGATCGGCGGCCGACTGGTACTTGGCGCATCTCGCTGTTCACTGGTCGCAGTCCGGGAAATGGTCACCGTACTGGAGTCAGGAGGCCGGGATGGACTTGTGGCAGGGCGGAGCTGGTCGCGACGCGGCTGAGGCGGTTCTGCCCGGTCCCATACCACAAACAGTGGCGGAGGCGAATCCGTCATCCCCGGATGGGGAGCCTGCGTACGTTGAGCTCGATCTTGAGCCTGCCGCCTAGTCTCAGTGGCGTGCACGGCCTGGCCGGAGGTACCGACGGCTGTGCCCCGGCGACTCCTGCTGCTGCGGTTCTTCCGACGGTGGCGACGACCGGGGACGCTAGGGAGGTCCACCTGGTGTTCTTCAACGTCGGGAACCGAAAAGGGATTTACCAGCTCGACGGTGTTAACCGAAGCGTACCCAATACCGTCATCGGACGAATCATCCATCACCGGGCGGATCCGAGGAGGGACCCCCATCTCCGGGGGCATGAAATCGCCGAGAGTACGGGATAGTGGCGGAACTGGCGGGGCGCGCTCTTCCTTCTTGAGCTGCCGCCGTTTGCTCCTCTTGGAGGAGGCAGACTGGGACGACGATGCCGAAGCAGCACCCGCAGGTTCTGGGGGCTCAGGCTGATTCAAGCGCGCACGGATGATTCCCTGGGCGCGAATGGTCGTCTTGCGGGCCATCCAGTTATTATACTTCTGGGACCCGCGGTCGGAGACCAGCTGCCATTCGTCCTCGTTGCCACTATCGTCATCTGATCCCACGAACACGCCCGCTACCTGTGCTGGAGCTGGGCCCAACCTGATTACATTGTTGTTAATCTGGTCTTGGAGCCAGTCCTTGAACACATAGCACCGCTGGATGGTGTGCCCCAGGGCCCGATGGTAGGGGCAGTAGCGGGGGTTATCCGTGAGATGTGCCTCCTCTGGCTTCCAACACTCAGGCAGTCGCACAATCCTCTGCTCCAGGGCGCTCCGGAAATAACCGGGGACCTGATCCTCATGGAATGAGTACGTCAGGTGTCGCGGGCCCCTGGGAGCGCGGTCTTGACGAGGGGCTGGAGGGGCCTGCCGAGGAGGTGGACCCTGATTATCTCGCCTGGGTTGTGGCGGTACATTACGCGGAGGGGCCGGCCGGTTCTGAGGCTGCCGCTGCTGGGCCGGGAACTGAGCCCGTGGAGGCGGATTCCTGTGAGGCGGTGGAGCTGGCCTCACCGGCAGCAGCTCCAACGGCCTGGGAGCCTCTATCTGGGCCACAGCAGCGGGCTCAGCCCTGCTGACTCTCCTTGCAGGAATCATAGGAGGCAGCGGGTGTGCCTGGCTGGCCTGTTGCAGGGCTTCCTCAAGACGTTGAGCTTTGTCTGAGAAGTCCCTGAACCCTCCGGGGTAATTCTGAGTGATCAGGGAAGGGACCAGCTCGGTCTTGACGTTCCCGACGCACATTGTCAGCAACTGCTCCTGAGTCAATGGCATGTCAAGGGAATACGTGAGACCCTTCCATCGGGCGACGAAGTCCGCGACTCGCTCATCAGGCCTCTGCTTGCACTTGAAGAGGTCTGCGATACTCGTCTTCCGGGTCGTGGAACTGAACTGGTAGAGGAACTGTCTACGGAGGTCCTCCCAGCTGGTTACCGACCCGACGGGGAGCTAGCTGTACCAGACAAATGCTGGCCCTTCCAGTGTCTGGACAAAGCAGCGAAGCTTAGCGGCCTCTTGCTGCGCCGGAGTCCCCAACATAGGCCCGCACCTCGAGTTGAAATGGGCCAAATGTTGTGGCGGATCTCCGGTCCCGTTGAAGGGGGTGAAAGTGGGATTCCCGAATCCCGGAGGCGCCGGCATGTCATCCACCCATGCTGGGTATGGATTGCCGTCCGGTGGGATCGCCACCTGCCGAGTCTCCAAGGCTTCCAAGCGGGCAATGAGTGCCGCCATCGGATCGTCCGGACATGGGTTCCAGTCCTGGCGAGGATCTCTAACCACGAGCGCATTGCATGGCCCTTCAATCGGGTCGTCGACCGGATCGTCGAACTCGGCAGCTCGTGGGATGGCTGGCGGAGCGGCCCTTGGGGCAGCGGGAGGAATCCGAGCGGGATCTCTCGGGTAGTCGCGCTGCTCGGGAGGGTGTGGCGAAACATACCGCGCCCTCTTGCCGTAGGCAATGGCCTCTCTCCTGTCGGCGAACACGGCGTAATCACGGTTGCCCGGGAGAGTCTCATCGAGGGGTGGTTGTTCCGGTCCCTGCTGCCCTGGCCTGGGATCACCGTAGTCAGGCCGCCGTTCTGCAGCGCGCTCGGCGAGGAGCTGGTCAACCAGCCTCTTCTGTTCGGCGAGCTGCTGACGTAGCGTAGCCTTCTCGGGATCCTCCTCTGCCTTCCGCATGGAGGCAGATGGGTCGGCGGGCCTTATAGCCTCGCTGTGCTCTTTTCCTTTGCTGACGTTTCGGCTCAACGTCAGTGCTTCAGTGGGTGCGGGGAGCCCCAGGAGGTTCCTCTGATGACGAGTAACTCTCACTAATGGGTCTGACGACGGCTTGTCTTCGGGGGGGAAGCCCCCGTCGAGAAGTTCCAAGTCGTTCCCCTCTCCCGACAGGTCAGCCATATTGACTGTTCCTGTCCCTGGGGATATACCCTCAGGGCCACCCAACGAATCGGGCTGTCGGCGAATCACACTGAAGCGTAGGGCAGCGTACTGCCCCCATCCACGGATATACACGTGGGGAGTGGCTTCCTCGATAACTTTGCGGAGTACTTGAAAGCACTCAACGCATCGTTGTTGGAGGGCCTCGTGGTGCCCAAATGACCCGGGGTGCCGAACCGCGGGGAGCATGGCCAGGTCAATTTGACGGCACTGCTCACCAATATCCTCCAGGTGTAGTTGACTCCCGGGGTATGGCATTTGTAGGCAGTGAAGACGGGAGTGAGTCTCCCGGAGAGTTCGGCGGAAGCACTCGAACTCATCCGGGGTGAGCGATTCGGGTGCATCAAAGCCCGGTCCTGCGACTGGCCAAAACTTCTCAGGGAAGTGGCCCTCTGCAAGGACGGTCCAGAAGCTCCACGACTCAAACTCGGGACCCAGATCTCCTCGGTCCTCTTCCATGGCTGGGAACGGACGGGGAACTGGTAGTGGTGCCGAGGCGGGCCGTCGGGCCGACGGGCTGGCCGGCGGTGAATACGGCGAGCAGGCCGATTGGCCTCCATATCCCGGGCCTCCCCCTGAGGGTGGCGGTGCCCCAGCTACCATATCACGATAGGACGGGCCGGCGAGCGAACATCCTGCCGTAGCATCGGTGCTCGCCGAGGGCGCACCAGATCGTGGTTCGACCGTCGGTCCCCAGAAAAAGTCTCCGGCTTCTCTGATCGAGACGGAAGGCACTTCCGGAGGGGCCGGTACCAACCGCAAGTTTGATCCTTGGGGGTCTACCAGGCCCTCGTTACTCCGGATATACCTTCGGAGAGACGCGGGGATCACATCGATCTCGCTCTCGGGGAGCACGAGGCTGACGTGCCGCATTCCTACCCCTGCCCTTGACTGGCGGGATTGGGGAAGGGGCTCTGTCGCCGAATCGTACTCTGCCTCTGAGTCAGAGAAGCAAACCGGTCGGATCTCTGTCCGGAACTCCGCAACATTCTTCCCTCGGCGTCGACGCCTTGCCTTCCTGCCCCTGGGTGGTTCTTCGGGGCAGGGCTGATCTCTGTCCTGGCGTCCTCCGGCCGCACTGGTGCTGGGGCCGAGAGGACTGGGAACCAAGGTGCGAGGGGCACCGGGACAGATATCAAAGGGGACGCGGGGAGAGATGATCCCGGGCAGGACTCCGGGCCGGGATCGGGAGGTGGGATGACCCATGCCTCCTGGATCGGCCACACAGAGTAGATCCTGCCGGTGAATAGCGCTACCGCGAGGTGGTCCGCGGTGGCTACTGCCAGTGCCAGCAACCGGGAGAGTCAACCCAACCTGCCTTTGGGGCGGTCGGGGCCTCGATCCGGGTCGGGCATAGGAGTTCCCCCGCTCAGGATGCACAGAGGCCTGGCGACTGGAGCCAGCAGTGGCTTGGGCCAATGCGGCCGCTGTTGCTAGAGCCCCAAGGTGGGCATCCTCTTCCGCTCGTGCCCGACGTTGGCGTCGAGACAGACGAGCCGGGATGAGCGGCGCGGGCAGGTGGAGAGCCTGTTCCTCGACTTGAGGGGCCTGGCGGCGATGTCGCCGTGGCCTGGCGGGAGCCCTTATCGTGGATCCCTGGAGCGGACCTCGGATAGGGTGATCCTGGGCATCTTCCACTTCATCCGCATAGGGAAGGGAACTGTCAGAGCGCTCCGGGGATAAACTCCCGAAGCGATTGGACGTTGAGGTAGGCAGTGGTGCCTCCCTGCGCGGCCCTCGGGGGCGGCGGTGGTGGCGAGGCGCAGCCTCCTCAAGGTCTAGGCGAGCCATGTCCCTAGTGGGGATGACTCCCTCTTCCTCGTATCTCCGCACCAGGGTGTTGATCACCCTTCTCTGGATGACCTCCGAGGGGGAGAGAGGGCGTGGTCGTCCCGCAATTGCGGCTGCTGGGACGGCTGTGGAACGGGCGGGACCGCGCGGAGTAGCCGCGTCGGTGTTTCCCCTGTCCCTGCGCCAGTGGGCGGGTGGCGTTCGGGCACTAGATCGGGCGACCTGATTTCTGAAAGCAGGGAGAATGACCCATTAATACTGACAGGAAAAAGGAATCGACAACCAACCATTAGCGCCACGACGCCTTCCGTGGGGGGAACCCAGGCCCTCGACGTTGCGAGACGGAGTGCCCGATGTCCCTTCCCCAGCCCCTGGCGGGTAAGACTGAATGCTTGGCCGGGCAACACGCCGGTCTTCCAACACCTCTGAAGGCCATCGGTCTTCGTATCGAGGAGAAGAGATTCACGTCGGGTTCACCATTTTTCTGTTTCGGTGCGGATGTGCGTCGGGTTACGCTGTTCCGCCAGGACGCGTTCGCGCGTGCACCCGTCAACCCGAGGGGATGGGCGCGCGGCTTGTGGTCCCGCAGTCCCGCTTTCCAAGGGCGGGCGGCATCCGTCCCTTATTCAGGGGCGTCTGCTCCTTGATCGAAACCGGGATGATGGGATGTCGGCTTCTCCTTCCTTGGACGTCTCCTCGGAACTTGTCGCCTAATCCGGGTCTCCCTCATAGACTTAAGAATGTTCGTGAATCTCGTTCCCGGCGCCATATCTTCATGGACACCGGTTAATTACGCTGCTTCCGCCCGGACGTTCCAAGGAGTCTGGGCGGGGCAGCAACCTGCGGTGAGAAGGCCGGGTGGCTCTGGGTGCTGGGGGCGTGTTGTAACACTGCGGCTCTGCACGTCTGTCTTCCGTCCCTAATAGGGCTTCTCGAAGGCACGATGGCCTGAGGCATCCCGTACTAGGTGCGGGGAACTGTGTCACCTGAGGTTTTCCTCAGCTTCCCGTGTTTAACACGGGGTATGCCGCGAGTTTAACGTCCAGCGGGGACGGCATCGGACCGATCAACACGAAAAGTGGATCAGATGACAGAACCCCTTGCGGGGAACCTCCGACGCTGGGGCCAGCACATGGGCGGCTTCCCAAGTAACGTGGAGTGAAGTGAAGTGGCATGACCCCACCGGGATGTGGCGGCCCGGGTAAGGATCAGGATGGATGATGAAGTGAAGAGCTTGGACCCCAGAGGGGCTTCCTACGTACCGCGCGTTAACACGGATCAAAGTCAACGTAGTTCGGGCATACAGTTTAACGTCATGCTGGACGATAAAAGGGGAAATGGAAAAGGGGGGCTGTGGGGAGGCACCGTGGAGATACACACGGGCAGTCTCCCACAGGGGCGGATTCATAGGTGAATCAACGCAAGCGTGAACCCTGGAGGGGTCCACTGATGGACGAACCGACGTAAATACGACCGGGACGACCAGGTGGTGGGCTTGGACCTCAGGGAGGCTTCCTACGTACCCTGTATAGAAGACAGGGATCAAAGTCCACGTAGTTCATTCTGTCAGGACTTACGCACTTGGGGCGGCCCGGATACTGCAAAACTCAGTTGGAAGGGACTTGGACCGAAAGCAAAAGACACCTCGATCCCAGTCAGACCCTCTACTGGCTTCGGCAGTGGGGAGGTGCAATGGAGATACACATGTGCAGCCTCCCACGAGAAACTAGGGGTTTGTAATACCCTGCCCCCGTAGGGAAAAGCCACTCCCATTAAATCGTCCCAAAAGGGGGACAATCCCGACATCCCTGCAGAGACGAGCGGGTGGGGGCCACGTCCAAACCGGGGGAGACCCTGCGTGCGGAGCACGGGATCAGGTTGCGGACGGTTTAGCGTCTTGCCAGACGAAGTACAGTTTAACGTCATGTGTTGAGGACGAGGCACTTGGCAGTTTAACGTCTTGCAGCACGGACGATGGGGGCTAGGCAGTTTAATGTCGTGCAGCTTGGACGGGTGTGCAGTTTAACGTCATGCTGGGCATAGGTTGCCGGACGAAGCACTTGGCAGTTTAACGTCTTGCAGCGCGGACGATGTACAGTTTAACGTCGTGCAGGACGTATATGCAGTTTAACGTCATGCTGGACGAGTATGCAGTTTAACGTCATGCTGGACATATATGCAGTTTAACGTCATGCTGGACATAGGTGCGTGTCACTTCGCGCAAGCCTGGAGGGCCGCACGGGAAGACAACGCACGGTGCGGGCACCCGGGATGAGAATCATCGGGTGCCACACAGGCGGGTAACCTTAGGAGGTCAACGGGGACGACCCTGGCAGATTGCGCGCAAAAAGGAAGCTTTGCGCGCAATACTGCGGGCCGGCGCGCAATCGGGGCGGCTGGCGCGCAATTGGGCCAGCGCCTTGCGCGCGGATGCTTGAGATTGCTCACACCGGGCTTCGGATAGCGCGCGGGGGCAACGGCTCATTCTTTAACGAATGGCCACTTGAAAGAAGGGGGGTGCGCGCAATCAGGCCGGATTGCGCGCACCCCGGGGGCAATTGCGCGCAAGCGGGTTCTTTTGCGCGCAAAGGCCTTAGGGTGAGTTTTTATTCAAATGAAAGGAGCCAGCGGGGATTGCGCGCGAAGGCGGACCCCGAGGCTTTCTTGCGCGAAAGAAAGGAGGTTACCTGAAGTTCGTCATTGCGCGCGGAAGGGGTTGAATTGCGCGCACGGGAGACGTTTCGACTTCCAGCAACCTTTGAAACGTTGGGGGTCGCCTTGTATTTATAGGCAACTCCGGGCGCGGAATCCAGGGTGCGAGCGCGAAATTCTTCTCGCGGGCGCGGAATCGGGCGCGGCGCGTAAGGGAGTCGCGCGGACCCGCGGCGCGCAGAATTGCGCGCCGGACCGGCGCATTGCGCGCATCCCGGGGGGTTTGCGCGCGGAACATCCCCTTTGCGCGCGTGCCTCTGAAATTCCGCGCAAGGCCTCCGGGCCCTCCGAAACATCCTTCCGACTCCAAATATGACCTCGCTTTCCGCATCCGGAGCTTCGTTTGGGAGCAACGGACTTTTCCGGCGTCTACAGCAGCAAAGGTGGGTTGAATACCTTCAGTCCTTCGATTTTGAGCTTGCCTATACACCTGGAAAAGGTAATGCAATAGCTGATGCACTGAGCAGGAAGACTCAGATACAGGCTGTGCAGGAGGCCAATGGCGAATGGAAGCTCATGGCTTTGTTCTCTGAGATGAATTTGGAGGTGCATGACAGTCAGGGGAAGACTTATCTTTCATCTTTAGCTGTGACTTCTACCATCCTTAATAGAGTGAGGATGAGACAACTATCTGATTCAGAAGGCCTAGTTCTACGGGAGTCGGTGGCAAGTGAGGACCCTCCTCCTGGGTGGACGATAGGCATGAATGAGGTTCTGCATTTCCATGGACAAGTATGGGTTCTAGGGGATATACGTGAAGAGATGATGCGGGAGTTTCATGCTTCATCTTGGGAAGTTCATCCCGGGGTTACCAAGATGTACTGTGACTTGAGACGTCAGTACTGGTGGCTGGGTATGAAGAGAGATGTAGTTGGTTTTATTATGGGGTGTTCCACCTATCTATAGGTGAAAGCGGAGCATCAGAGGCCAGTCGGATTGTTACAGCAGCTACCCATTCTGGAGTGGAAATGGGATGATGTCACGATGGATTTCGTGACTTGTTTGTCGAGGTCACTTCGAGGCAATGATTTTGTGTCGGTTGTTGTGGAAAGACTCACGAAAGTAGCTCACTTTTTGCCGATCAAGGAGAACTTCGGTGTTGACGAGATCATAAAGTTGTATATCTGAGTGATCATACATCTTCATGGGGTTCCTATTTCTATCGTTTTAGATAGGGACACCCGCTTTATGTCTCATTTATGGAAGAGTTTTCAGAGGGCACTAGGTACACAGGTGCTTCTGAGCACAGCTTACCACCCTCAGACCGATGGCTAGTCAGAGCATACGATACAGGTGCATGAGGACATGCTGCGTACATGCATCCTAGAATTTGGGGGATCTTGGAAGAAGCATATACCCCTATTTGAGTTTGCCTATAAAAATTGTTTTCAGGAAACTATTGAGATGGCACCATACGAGGCTTTATATGGTAGGCCATACCGATCACCCTTGTGCTGGTTAAAGGCAGGTGAGGCAGCTTTACTAGGACCATGTCTTGTGCATGAGACTTCTGAACAGGTCCAGTTGATTCAGAAGAGGATGGCTACCGCACAATCTTGTCATAAATCTTATTCTGATCACCGCAGATGACCTTCGTAGTTCGTGGTCGGGGATCAGGTTTTCTTACGTGTTTCACCGAGGCTGGGACACAAGCGGATCAGGAGATAGGGTAAACATTCAACAAGGTATGTGGGGGAATTTTAGATTCTGGAGAGATTAGGGCCAGTTGTGTATCGGTTTCAGTCACCTCAGAGGTACCGAGCCATGCACATCATCTTCCATGTATCTCAATTGCGCTGCTATCATTCAGACCCATCTCACGTCTTTCAGCCAGAGGAGGTTGAGCTTTAGTTTGATGCATCCTTTGAAGAGCATCTGATTCATATCTTTGATAGGAGCACGAAGGTTCTCTGAGGCTGGTTAGTTCCTCTTATACGGGTGCCATGGCAGCATGGACGAGTGTAGGACGAAACCTGGGAGCGGGAGACCGACTTACGAGCTCAGTGGCCAGAGTTATTCTCAGCTATATCTTCACCACCCTTGGAAGGGTAATTTGGGGATCAATTGCTTTAAGGGGGGAAGTTTTTAAGAACCCAGTTCTTATTTTTGAGGTATGAGTTTCTTCTTTTCTCGTTTCCTTAAGTTTTTTTGAGAAAATATGGAAAATGGGGAAAAATCCTAAATTTTGGAAGTACACGCCGTGTACTTTTCCACACATCGTGTACTTCTGTCCATGTGGAATTAGTACATAGTGTGTGTGGCCATGCCAGCGATGAAGGGTGTATGAAACGACTACATGCTGTGTAGTGGTCCTTTACACGCCGTGTAGTCAGTCGGAAGGTGAATAATAAGGCGGTGGCCAGCTGTGGGATAGCACACACCGTGTAATCATGAAGACAAGCCGTATAGTCATGTCGGAAGGTGAACAGTGTCGCGCTGGCGGGAAGCTGTCAGAGGAACAATTTAAAAATGGGAAGTACATGCTGTGTACTCGGAAGTACATGCTATGTACTTTGTTTTTTCACTTAAAATGGGTAATAGCCTCCCCTGTTCACAGGGAATCTTTGAATGAGAAGAGGGAGCTCAGGAGAGGAGGCCGAGGATTTGAAGATCCGCCGAGTGCACGTCTGGAATCCATTTCTTCCACAGACGATCTCGTTGGAACCACGCGGGTAAGACATCCCTTCTTCTTAAGCAGTTCTTTCCAATTCTTCCCCTAACGGGAGTTATTTAAGTTTAAACAGAGTTTCTTCTACGTCGTTCTTGGGTGTTTCTAGAATCGGCGTCCTCATATAATGTTCGTTGGCATTAAAGGTAGGTGGCTTGGTGTTTATTTTCCAACTGTCGTGCGTTTTTGTGTGTTTTTGAGCCACGAACCCATATTGGGGTGTCGTACGGCTGAGGTCATGGCTATTTTAATACCTATAATTGTATAGGTGATTAAATAATGTTTTAAAACTATTTTTTGGGATCAGTTCTTGGATCCAGGACCACCCCGGGGGTGCGTTCTTCTGTTTAGCCATTTGGCCATGATACCCAAGGGTATGCCATGTTTAAATTATGCATTACTTTTCCTTGAGAGGAATTTTATTTAAATTGCATGTTTATATGTTGGGAATGGCCCGGTTACCTGTTTAGCCTGATGGTAGTGTTGTGATTAGCCTGTGGGCACTGCAATACTTATCCTGTGGGAAACTTCTTCCGTGCCTGTGGGCAATAGACTCTATGCCTATGGGCGAAACTTCTTATGCCTGTGGACAATATCCATATGCCTGTGGGAAGATTCTTGTGTTTTGATTTCTCTTTACCTGAGGGTAGGAGTTTACGTGTCGGAGTACATTGGCTATTTACTTAGAATATTCACTGTGGTGATATTTCAAATTAAATGATTAAATAGATATTACAATGGAAATATAACTGGTTAAGTTAGTTACTTTCAGTACTGCTTACTTTATTGAATTTTACTACTTCACACTGTTGTTCCATGCTTTCACACAGTTGGGCATGGGCCTTTGGTGGGTGCCTACTGTGAATTTATTTCTCACACCCTATTTGGGTCATGCTTTTCAGCCAAAAAAGATTACGTTTTTGCAGGTGTGGATAGGGGCAAGTGTCCCTATATAGGTACTTGATTGCTGCTGGGGTGTAAGAGAGCATGGGACCGAGCATTGGCTCGTGATGCCACTGGCTGTTCTGTTTTTATTTTCCGTACCTGTACTTCAGTTGTATTTAATTGATCGTGTAACATGTTCTGGCTGTTTTATAGAATAGTGACATGCTGCATCTTCATATATATATGACTGCTGGTTTCCCTTTTTGTCATCAGTTATCCATTTTAGTTATAAATACTTTTACCGCTTCCGCTATTGTTGTATGTTTATATTATATTCTACTGCACAACACTTTGAAAAATGAGGGCATAGTTTCCCCACTATCAGACCTGGGCCCTCGCTGCTAGTTGGCAGCCTATAGTGTTTGGGGAAATTCTCTTGAGGTCATGTGTAGAACCGGGTTTGGGGCACCCGTTGAGTGGCACCTGGAACCGGAATGTTACAACCAGACAATCCGGTCATCCTTGTTAGTGACATCTACTCTTATGGAACAATTATGGTCAAGAGAAATATTTTATATTTATTGAATTTCCATACAGTAGTGTCTCCGATGAAGACAAATATTATCGTAGGAATGTCGATGGGTATGAAACTATTTTGTTTTTTGGGCTTGTATAGGTCCATAGAGACACTAGATAGGAACTCAAGATGGATTTCCACACCTCTGCATGGGAAGTTCACCATGGTGTCACCAAAATGTACCAAGATCTATAACATTAATATTTGGTGGCCCAACATGAAACATGAGATACCTGATTTTATTATACAGTGCTCCACCTATAATTAGGTGAAGGTGTAACACCAGCATCTAGTAGGGATTATACCACCATTGTTAATTCCTAATTGGAAATGGTATGATGTTTCGATGGACTTTGTGACTGGATTACCCTAATCACCTCATGTAAATGACATTGTACGTGTTTTTATTGATCTATTGACAAAGGTTGAACAGATTTTACCTATTTGAGAGACCTTTTTTGTTGATGAGATCAGAAGACTGTATGTTAAGGAGGTGGTATGTCATCATGGAGGACATTGTTATATTGTTTCTAACAGAGATGCTCATTTTAAGTGAAAATTCTGGAAGGGGTTGCAGAAGGCCTTGGCTACACGGGTACATTTGAGCACGACCTTCCACCCCTATAACGATGGTCAGACGGAGCATAAAATTCAAGTACTTAAGGATATTTTTCGTGCATGTGTAATCAAACTTGGGGGTTACTGGGAGCAACAGATTCCCCTCATATAGATTTCTTATAACAATAGCTTCCATGATACCTTTGTGATGTCTCCCTATGAAGCCCTGTATGGTAGGCCTTATCTCTCTCCTTTATGTTGGATGGAGGTAGGGGAAGATCTGTCCTTGGGCCGTGTCTCATGCAGGAGACTTTAGAGCAAGTTTAGTTAATCCAGAAGCGTATGTTGACAACTCTATCCAAACATAAGTCTTTTGGAAAGAATTACCAGAAACCTCTTGAGTTCGAGGTCAGAGACCAGGTTTTCTTGAATGTCTCTCCCACGTTAGGGAATACAAGTATTCGTAAGAAGGGTAAGATATCACTGAGATTCATTGGACCCTTCAAGGTTGTGAAGAGGATAAGACCGGTGGAATACCAAATGGAACTTCCTCAAAGATATCAATACATGGATGATGTCTTTAATGTATCTTAGATTCACTGGTATTATCCTGACCCATCCTATGTCTTTGAGCATAATGAGTATGAGCTGGTTATGGATTCCTCCTTCGAGGAGAATTCAGTTCGTATTATTGATTGGAGCATGAAGAAACTCAAAGGTAGGTCCATTACTATTGTGTAAGTGCTATGGAAGAATGAATAGGTACATGAAAATACCTGAGTGGGAAGCTGATGTACGATCATAGTGGTTAGAACTCCTTGCTGATAGTACCTCATTACCCTTAGAAGGGAAACTTGGGGATGAGTTTCTATAAGGAGGGGAGGTTGGAATGACCCTATTTTTAGAACATGGTATGGATCATTAGGTTATCATTTTTTATGCCTTAAATGATTCAAATAAGATCACTTAATCTTACTAAGGAGGTCACAAGAGCATCCAGGGAGTTTCAGGTGCTTTGATCTTCAAAAAAGAGAAAATAGGTTGGGCTGCATGGTTTTTTTCACAGAGGTAATGTCATGTTCCCAGAGAAACAATGGGGAGAACACGATGTAAGAACAAGTTGTAAAACTTTCTGTAGAAACCCTGTGAGCGAGTCTTATGGAAAAAATGACCATTTTCCCCCTCAACCATTTATGTTTCAAATTTTCCATTTATTTTCCTATTAACGCACATCATTCCCTTCATTATCCTTGAGCTCCCAAGGTCCCATTCTCCTTCGATCATTCATTTCCCCTACATCCTATGTCTAATAATCGATCCGTCAGAAGTGTTGGATTGGCCTCGGTAAGGCTAATATATTTTTCCCCTCTTCCTTCATTGAATCTTATTGTTTATTGTGCTATTTTTGAAGTAGAATCTTTCACCCTATTTTTAGGTAGTTGGAATGAAAATAAAATCTACTCTTACCTACACTAAATCTAAGGATGGTACTTAGTTATTCATCATCTACAAACCTAAGGTAGGTGGTCACATAGTTTTCCATTTGATTTTTGACTGTTTCTTACTAAATATCATTGTGTTATGAGCCGACAATTGTTGAGATCCTTTATCTTGTTTATTTCCTCACGTATAATTGACCCTTGTGTGATGAAATGGGTTTATTGGATATTTTTTTAGGGGATTTTAGATCTCCCTTATGTTATATGGATACCTAATTGGTATTCCACCCAAATTGTCCATTTTTGGTGAATATTCCCAAAAATGTAAATTGTGGTTTATGACTCTTGGTATGAGTTTATAATATTTTGGAGCCCATTCCATGTATATTTGGATAAATCCATGAAACCCAATGGGTGTTTGGATATCTTCGGCCTGAAATTGTAAACATGACCCTACAACTATTTTTGATATGGCTTTCCCCTTAGCTTGTTCCCTTGTAGATGAACTTTCCTTGTTAGGCAATAGGATGAGTAGCTCGAATGGGTTTAGATAGGATGGGATATATTAATCTTTTAAAAATGAATTAATATTTAATGAAATGGTTCCAAGGGGTTATGTGACCATGCCCTTGATTTGTGTTACTATAAAGGGTTTTTTCTTATTAAATAGAAATGATGTAATATGGTTTGACTTACATTATACAATGTAAATGTTATGACTAATGGGTGTGGACCTAAGAACCAGGAGATTTTTGAGGTTTGGAAGACCATGTGAACTTTTAGTTGTGGAACCAAGGACCATCAGATCCTTGAGGAAGGGAAGATCACGAGATCACCCTCATGTATTTCAAAGAGACCGTGAGAGCTCTTGGAGTTGGGCCATTGGTTATACTGTGAGATTTACCCAGGTGTTGGATGTCTAAGAGTTATGTTTCGATCCACCCCCAACATATATCTATATCTATATATACCTATATTATATATATATATATATATTCATGGTGAAACGGTCAGACTTACCATCTTGGAGCTGAAGTAGGTAGACCCGTTCGGTGTCCTTTAAAAACCTGAGTGGGAGGTTAGTTTTTAAATTCTGATTTTTTTTACTTTTTGTATTACCTTAACACTATTCCCTTATGAGAACCTACACATTTTACATGTAGAAACCATTGGTGGTGGTATACTAAGATTTATTTCACAGCCTATTCAGGCCGCCTTGGGCACCTGAGCAGATTGTTTGCATGCATGTACAGATAAGGGAAAGAACCACTCATATGGTTGTTGAATATTTTTCATTTATGGTGCATAGGAATAGAGGAATGGTCTAATTCTCATGATACTATGGTTGTGGAATCTTTTTCTTTGATGTAGTATAAGAACATAGTACAGTTCTTAGGCTAATGATGCTATGGGCCAGCTTTTGGTTTTTGGATACTTTTGTAACATGTACTTGTTTTCCTACTTCTTTCATTTTGAACCCTTTTTGTATTAGCATGCCATGAACGCATATATATATCAGACACTAACTATGTGTCCAAGAAATTTTCTCTTTTATTTTTTGTTTTTTTCTTGTTTTTTCTTTTGATTATGATTCCTATATTGTATGTTTCTATTACACCACTGTGTACTCTGATAGGGGTAATGTCCCCCCATCAATTTTACTATTAAAACCCCCACTGATAGTATGTAGCCCTGGATTATGAGGAGAATCAGAAGGGGTCATGTTTACAACTAGTCTTGGGACACGAGTTATGTGGTATCCATGTTTAATACATCACACAAAATGATAATTAATAATAAATAGTGTTTATGCATTTGTATTACATATCGTCTCCATGAGCGGTGTATTCCATTTCATATTTCTATTTTTATAAATTATTATTAAAATTTACGTACTGAATATATATGATATTTATATCATTTTCTATATTTATATATACTAAAATCATGATCTAGGTAAGAGGATCAAGAACAAGAAGTCAAAACAAGCGAATATTACCTCAAACTTTACAATAACAAGGATTTGTTAATAAATAGGTAATAGAATGTCACAAGTAAATAATATATGGTATGATGAAATTAAATATGGTTCAGTAAAATATTAATAATAAAATTATATTTAATAAATATGATTTTTGAATGAGTATTAAGAGAGTTAAGATATAAGGTAATGGATTCATGTCTCACTTTTATTTTTGCGGGACACATTCCTTATACATTACTTGTTTAATTTTCATTGTTTATATACTTTCGAGGAATGCTTTTTATGAGCCTTATCCAAAAAATTCTATTTGTTTCATAACCATATAATTTTATTTCTTTTATCGGCCATACAATTTGATGGATTATAATGTGATGAGTATTTTATTCAAAATCACTTCAATATTCTGGATTTTTTCATTTTAAGTCCCCATTAGGGAATATTTATCTTCCATGACCATATTTTCTAATTTTTTTTTCAATTTTTTTATATTATCCCAAGGATTTTCAAAGTATTTTTACCCAATATATAATTTTTACTACATTATTTTAATAGAATATTTTTTTACCTTTTTTAAATGAGGTACTTTGTAACTTTTCTAAGAAAAGTAAAAAGGAATGTTTTTTTAACTTTTACAGAATGATCAAAATTTTCCAATGTCATGAATCATAATTACATTGATGATTCCCATACAAGATTACAATTTTATTTTCAAATAATATGTTTTCTCTAAAAAAAATTCTCCATTTTAATAGAAGAAATTTTTTTTGAATTAGAAAGTAAATTTTACTCTATAATTATTTTTAAGTGATCTCTTAAAATTATTTTCCATATAAGATAAAATTATTTGATATAACTTATGTTTTATTTGGTTTATGATCCCATATGAAAATTGTTATTAATTCAATGAAAGGTTTATTTTTGTGATGAAATTAAATTTATGAAACCAATTTCTTTTCTATAGGTAATGTTATGATTGAATGCTGTTTATTAAACCCATTTCATTCCTTGGGTTTTGATATGATGAATGATTTATGTTCTTCTAGAACATATATGTCTATTTTTCAATACGTGATTGGTAGGAAAAATATCTCTTTTCACTTCCTTGGGAAATTATATATATATCATGAGATAATGATTGTAATCAAGTCGATGGACTTGATACACTATAGAAGAATAGGAAAAATGAACTACTATTGGAAGATGGGTAAACCAAATCTATTATAAGGAATATTCTGGTGCTGTGGATGGTTGTGTGTCCCACCCAATAGGTCTAGTCCTAATTAAGTTTCCTATTATGTTTTGGAAATGTCCCTTGGATTATAGGGAATGATATTACATGTATATTTTTGTTCCACCATTTCCATATCATATTCTTATTTTATGATTTTTATGTATTATGAATATGATTCCCTTATGATTCATGTTTTCAAAATAAAAAAATTTATTTCATGACTCATTTATACGATCTTTGACATTTAGGTTATGATCCTCTATTTTCATGATCATATTCTCATACCACAACACTCATTATATATATACATATTCCCTTTTTTACCTTTTCTAAGAATATGAGATCAGCCATTTTTACTTTACTATCCCCATTCTATGACGATATGTAATATGTATGATGTATCTAAGAGGGGTTATGGTCTAGAAGAATCTAGCAGGATATAATGTAGCTCACTTATGTACGAGTGTTTTCATTTCCATGCTTCCAAAGGCCCTAAACTAATACTTTATTTGGGTGTCTGTTTGTGCAATATATTAAGTATTCCAATAAAATGATTAAATTTCAATGTATTAAAATTAAGGCTCTCTATATTTGGTATTAGAGACAAATTTTATTTAACATTTTGAAACTAGGATAAAAACACTTTGGAGATATCCCTAGAGATATTTCTATGGATATTTCTAGGTACGTCTCTAACGATAAGCCAATGGTGTCATAGATTAAAGAATGTGTCATAATTTCGACATAATATAAGTGGTTTCATGAATATGTAGTTCCTCAATGTAAAAACTATTTCTTACTCTATTCTTTATCATTTTATTCAAAGGATGGAACCCAAAGGAACCACATTAATTGAAACTATGAAGGATAATGCAACAATTGTACTCCTGAGAAACTGAATGTTATAGGAGATGGAGTGAAAAATATTGTCTCTATGCTCACCAAATTTCTCTAGATATAAACCATGATAAACGTAAAAATTGGAAAAGGAGGGAACAAAATTATTTTGAGTCCTTCATAAGAAAACATACATCATCCTTATGCAGGTCATATGATCCAATTTTAGATGAAAAATGGATCTCTACCAAGGAAAAGATATTCTATATTCTACTATGTTTGGAACATGAGAATTCATTATGGATATTTATTCATTAGAAAGATAAGAAGAAAAGTAGGGGACTCTAATCAATAATACAAGGTACCATGTTGAAATTGAATCCATGGATTGAGATGAGTTGAAAAACATATTATTTAACAAGTACTTTCCTCGTGATCTTAACATGAAGATGAAAAAGGAGTTCCTTGAGATGAATCCAAAGGATTATGAATCTATTGTTACCTATGAGGATAATTTTACAATATTTTTCAGGTACAATTCGAGAATGAACATCTTACCAGAAATTATGGTTGACCAATTCCTCAGTGGGTTAAAGGAAAGTATCAGAATAGATTTAGCTATAAAAGACATTTGTAGGTATGAAGAGATTGTACATTGGGCAATAAAGGTTGAAATGTAGGTTAGAGTTACTATAAATCTTATATATTAACATGAAAATGAATATGGATTTTAGATGAAAATATAAAAACCATAGAGAAAAGAAGACAATTATTCCTTTATGCTTTGGTGTAAAAATAAGTGTGGATGAAAATTTCTTATGGGGTATAATAAATGATGTAATTGTGGAAGGGGAGGCTATCAGTTATTTTATTTCTTATATGATGGGACTATATTGGAAAATTATTCTAATAGAGGGATATACTCATATAATGTACCTCCCACACTTTAGTGTTTCAAGTGTAAGGAGAATGTGAATAATTATAACTAGTGGAAAAACCCAAGGGTTGGAGATGATGATCGACATCAACAACCTCTTAAGCTGAGGGAAAAGGGAAAATATCATGAGATCCCTATTTTTGTTGAGGGGTGTAATAACGATGCTGTAAAAGGTACACATATCATCAACTCTAGAACAACTAATGTCTAATTAGATATTGGACCTACCCACTCTTTCATGTCTATGGAATTTTCTATGGGTCTTATTATCCAACAAGAATGATTGGATATGGAATTATTAGTGAAAAATACTAGTGGTACAATGATTTCATCTCATGTCTTTGATTTCCTTGTGGTTGAAGATTGTGGGAAGAGGTTTCCAAAAAATACTTTAATTATTCCTCTAGTTAAATTTTATTTCATCTTAGGAATGGATTGTATTTAAATGTGTAAATACCACACATATTTTCAAGGGTTGTTACATTTTATTTTTCAAATAGACGTATGATTGACCCAAATGTCAATTTTAGTTCTTGATGGAACTCATACTGGATTCTACACCAATTTCAAATACATCCTGTTGAATGGACCCAATTGAGTTGCAATAATTGAAGAAGAAACTCCATTAAAACCTTTATAAGGTAATAATTTGTCCATATGTATCACCTTGGGGTTCACCAATTCTTTTCATGATAAAGAAAGATTTATCAATGGGACTTTTCATTGATTATCAGAAGTTTAACAAGATCACAATAAAGAAAAAGTGTCCTCTTCCCTATATTGCTAATATGTTTGACAAAATATTTGAAGCTCAATACATTTCCAAGACAGAAATTTATTCTAGATATCATCAATTTAGGGTCATAAAATGAGGATATAAACAAGATACAATTCTATAAAAGGTACGATAACTATTACTATTGATTGATTTATTTGGGTCTTACTAAATCCCTTAATATCTTCATGGATTTGATGAATAGAGTTTTTAGAGATTACCTTGATCAGTTTTTGGTAGTATTTATAGATGATATTCTAATCAATTCAAAGAGTAAGAAGTATCATTAAGATCACTTGATATTTTTTATAAAGCCCCTATGTAAGGAGAAACTGTATGAAAAAAGTGCAGTGTTTTAATTTTATCTACAAAATGATTAATTTTTCCATCACATAATATCCATAGATGGTATAACAATTGATCCATCAAATAAATAGGCTATTGAATTTATCCTTGACCAACCATGGTTACTGAGTTCCATACTTTCTTAGTTTAGCTACATATTATCGATATTTTGTGAATAATTATCATGACAATCTAATCCATTGAACAAGTTAACTCGGAAGGGTACCATGTTCCTTTAGAAAAAATAAATTGATGAAAAAATCAAGGAAATAAATAGAAGACTTGTTAGGAAAATTGTGATAAAAATACATTATAATGGATTAAAGGGTTTTCATATTTAGTGATGCATACAATAATGTATTGATATGTTCCATTATGTAAAATAACATGGTTATCGCTTATGCCTCACGACAGTTGAAGATTCATGAGAAATATTACCCAAGTCATGATTTGGAGTTATCCATGGTATTTTTTTCATTATAGAATTTGAGGAATGATCTCTATGGAGAATTTGGTGATATATACTGACCATAAAAATTTGAAATATATATTTACACAAAAGGATTTGAACATGCGCCAGAGGAGATGGTCATAGATGATAAATGAATATAAATTCTTGATTCATTATCACCCTAGGAAAGTGATCAATATGCATTGAGTCCAAAGTATCATGCTATCTTATCCATGAAGAGGACCAAAAAATATCCAACATTTAATTTTTAACAAAGGATGGGTATTTAAATTGTGAAGGAATGTGGAAAGCATATCTTGCTCAATTGAATGTTCAACCCTCCAAACAATTGAAGATTTAAGAAGAACATAAGGAAGACGTAGAGCTACCAAAGATGGTTATAATGTTCCTGAATCTAACCTTGATCAATAAGGGGTGGTAAGTTTAATAAATATTTTATGTGTTCCATCCTTATCAGATATAAAGAAGAATATATTTGAGGACGCTCACAGTTATTCATTCTCTATTCATCGAAGAAGTATGAAGATGTGAAGATATTTGAAGGAATACTTCATGTGGAATAAAATAAAGAGAGATATCATAGAGTTTGTATCTTGTTTCTTGGTATATTGGAAATTTAAGGTTGGAACAAAAAAATATAAGGGGATGTTACATCCAATACCCATGCCAGAATGGATGTGGGAGAACATCACTATGGATTTTGTGGTTGGACCCCCAAAAACTGTTGAAGGGTTTAGTTCTATATTGGTGGTAGTTGATCACCTTACTATGTTATCACACTTCGTTGATACAAGAGAATAATTATATCTAGATAAACATGAGAATATATCGATTATAGAGTTTTTATGTTTTCATGGAGTACCATATTATGTAGTATCTGATGGGGACTTGAGATTTATCTCAATATTCTAGTGAATTATTCAACAAGCATTTGATATATAATTGAATTTTAGAACTACATATCATTCTATAATGGATGGTCTATCTGAAATAATAATTCAAATATTAGAGTATATGTTGAGATCTTGTTCCCTAGATATCAAAGGTAGTGGGTATCAACTCATTCCTCTATTTAAGTTTTATTAAAACAAAATTATTCACTCAAGAATTCAGATGTCTCTTTCTGAATCCCTATATGGGATGAAATGTAAATATCCAACATGCTATGATGAAGTGGGAGAATTAATGATATTGGGGCATGATATTGTTGAGGAGATAAATAAGAATATTAAAACCATTCAGCATCATATCAAGTTATCACAAATTTGATAGAAAAGTTGTGTTGATAACCCATGACATGATCTAGAAATTGATGTTTATGAGAATGTGTTTCTATGAATTTCTCCATGGAATAAGGTTATGAGGTTTGGGAAGAAATAGAAATTATTTACTAGGTATATTTATCCATTTGAGATTGTTGATCATATCAGGATGGTAGCCTATCACTTGGAACATTATTAAAATCTATCTCAAGTTCATGATGTGTTCCATGTATCTCTACTAGGAAAGTATATACCTGACCCATCAGATATACTAAACTCAAGGTTAATTCTGCTGGAGTTGGTTCTTTCCAACGAGGAGCAACCAATTGAAATTATGAATGAAATAGATAATTTTATATGAAAAAAGGACACTCAATTAGTCAATATTTTGTGAAGAAACCACCTTTTAGAGGAAGCTATGTGGGAACTTTAGGTTATTAGAAGGATGAATTTTCCACATTTTTTTTGTTTCAGAATGAAGAATTTGAAGGTAAACTTTAATTTTATGGGAGTAAAATTTAACCCCATGAGTTTATATGAATCTTTTTTTGAATAAATTAAATTTATTCAATGCCTTGTGTTATACATTACACCAATTTAAGCATATGTTACACGCACCATTGACTAATCTTTATTTTTAACCAACACTAAGTTTTTGTAAAAAAATTCTTTTATTATTATAGTTATTTAAACAAGAAAAATATTATGTAGCCATTAAAATGGATTGTATGAACATGATTCAATGAATTTTGAAATTATTTTTAACATATAATTCTAAGACTAATTAATTATAAATCAATATAAATACCTTTTTAAAATAAGAGGAAATGTTTTTCCAGAAAAATTCTTCAAATGTTCACAAGAGGGGTTTATACCAATAAATAAACAAAAAATATTATTGAAATATATTAATGAAATATATATATATATATAATATTCAATCTAATTATTAAAATTAATTTTATGTTTTTTTCTACACATGATATAAGAACAAGCCTAATTTTACGCAAAAAAGAAGTATTTTTCATAAAAGATGGTTTTCCACCTTTTGATTGAACACTTGTTTTAAATATAGTTTTTAAATTTTTTATAAATTATATTTTGAAAAATAAATTTCTTCTTTGAAATAGGGATATCAAAATTTACTTTTTTTTGAATTTTTGGTATTATTTTGATAAGTTTTATGTTTTGATGAATGATTAAAAATACTGAATTTTAATTGAAAATAAAATTTTCATAGAAATAATTTATAGTCTTAAATTATATAATTGATTGATTTTAAATTATTATTAGATCAAATTTATATAATTTAATAAAATTTAGGACATTTTAATCTATATCACAATTATTTTGAATATAAATGCTATTCAAACTTTTGGATGTTTTCACTTTAAAAACTTCTTTTCTAATTCGGTGGATGGGATTAATTGTAAATTAATTTTATTCAATTATGTGTTTAATACTGCTAAAAATGGATTAAATATTTTTAATTATATGTGTAAAATTTAGATATAATGTACCTTTTATTGTAGGGAAATATGAATTTTATCTTTGGTAATTTTTATTACAACAGTTAAGGGAAATATATGGTAATTATGTGTAAAAAAAATATTATAAATTTTGGAAAACTAACCAAAATTATTCTAAAATATTATTTGATGATGGTAATTAGACCCATATCACATAAATATTAGATATTTATTTATTTAATGGACACTTGTCCATAAAAATAAATTATATGTGATTAAAATCAAAGAGAGTGACAAAATGTCACACTCTTAATTTTAATAATTATAATATTTTTAAATGGGGATAAATATATGATATTCTAGACCATATATATATAAATTAAATATAAATTTTCTATCTAAATCATAGAAACTTATTTTAATTTTTTTTAAAAATAATTATCATAAATAATTACAAAATGATAATGGAGTAATTATTTAATTTATGAAATAATCATTTAAATGATATTATAAATATTAAAATAAATATAATATGAAATAATTATGGTGATCCAAAAATATTATACGTTCATATGAGATGTTAGGGGTTTATTAAATAAAATTTTATATGTTATCTTGTGAAACGTTTTTTCTTAATTTCAAAGTAACGAATAGTGTCAAAATTGATACTTATGATATTTTATGAAAATAATAATTTATTACATTATTTAAAAATAATTAAACATATTTTACAATAAAAATATATATAATATGTTATATAATGTTATTATTCATTGATTTATAATGTAATTGATATCATATATGTAATAAATTATATTTTATTAATGAAGAAAAAATTGTTACCGTAGTTAAAACAAAAATATTATAATTATGGGTCAAACAAAATTATATGATATACAACGATAAATTTTTTTTTCTAATTTTTTTTTGATGAAATTAAAACCATATCTTATATTATATTCTAGTAAATTGTCTTTTATGTCATTTTAAATGAGATTAAATTTATTATAAATAAATATTTAAAAGGAATTCCAAAGGTTCCCCACATTCTCTTCGAGAAGTGCACCTCCTCATCTCTTTTCATCACAATTAAGAACCTATTTAGATCATAAAAAAACAATCAAAATATCCAACCAATATCTATCCCTTAATCAAAGAATAATCCCCTTTTTCATAAAGCTAACCATGAAATCCCTTTGGTGATAACCAAGAGAAGTCTCCCAACTAAGAGGTAACATCATTTGAAATATATTTAGTTTTATTTTTGTTATCAACCACTCAAATCTTCTTATTAAATGATTATATAATAAAATAATTATCCTCAATATAATGGTATTTTTTTATTATAATGTTTTTTTTCTAAAATCATAGATAATTACATCAAATGTGTAAAAAACTTATCATTCTTGTGTACGACGAACTACCACCTCACAAAACGATGTTGTTCGTTTTTGGTTTACCACCTCTAAAGGTTGGGAATTATGAGGGAAACACAATTTTTATATGATATATATTATGTATTTAGGATTCTTGAATTATTATATATAAAAATATATATTTCATTAACATTATTTCTCTCAAAATTATAATTAAAAGGAAACAACGTTTATGCGTACATACGATCTACCGTCTCCATGAACAGTGTTTTTTCTTTCATATTTCTATTTTTTATAAATTAATATAAATATTTATAAAATAAATATATATGATATTTATATTATATTTTAAATTTTTTATATGATTATATATGGATCTATGTTTGAGGATCTATAATAACAAGTCAATACGAATGAATATTACCAGAAACGTAAAAATGAAATTGAATAGTTAATAAATGGGTAACAGAAGGTTATGAGTAAATCATAAATTGTTTGATATAATTTAATATTTTTATGTACTAGATATATAATTATATTTTATTAATTATAAATGAGTTTTTGATGAGTATGAAGAGATTCAAGATACAAGGTAAGGGATTTATGTCTCACTTTTATTCCTATGAGAGACATGCCTTATACACTAATTGTTTCTTCTACATGGTGTAAATTCTTCCCATGAATATATTTTATGAGTCTTGTGTAGAATATTATGGTATTTTAATATCCATATAGGTTTCTTTCTTTTATGGTTCATATGATTCTATAGATTAGAAAACGATGAGTATTTATATTAAAATCTCATCAATATTTGGGATTTCTTTATATTAAGTATCTGTTGGGGATTATTTATCTTCCATGTACATGTTTTATAAAAAAAATTTAAAAATGTTTTTAATACTCTATTACTTGTAGTTAATTTAATTTTTACCCATTTTTTAATTTTTACTACATAGTTTGAAAAGAATCCTTTTTTTTGTTTTCCAAACGATGAACTTTGTGACTTTTCAAAAAAAAAAGTACGTCAGGATTGTTTTTTAACCTTTTCTACATAAATGGAATTTTACAACATTACTACTCCTAAATTATTAAAAGAATACATTACAATAATACTATTTCTTTCAAAGAAAATGTTTTATTTTAAAATTGTGCTACATTTTATGAAAGTAAATTATTTTCAAAGAACAAAGGATATTTTCATCAACATTTATTTTCAGGTGATCTGTCAAAATAATTTTATATATAATATTACATTATTGATGTTACTTATGTTATATTGGGGATATTATTCAATCCTAAAATTATTATTCTTTATAATAATTTTTTATATTTATGATGGAATTATATTTGTGAAACCCATTTCTTTTCCAATGGTTATATTATGATTGAATTATGTTTATGAAACCCATATCATTCCATGGATTTTGAAATGATGAATAATTTATGTTATTAAGGAACAAAAATGTATGGTTTTAAAAATATTATTGATGATACCTAAATATCCCTCAAATATATTGGGTAAAGAATTTCATCTCGTGAGATAATGAAGGGAATCTAGTGGATGGGCTTGATCCACTATGGAAGATGGGGAAACCCGGTCCCCTATGAGAAGATTTGGAAACCTGGTCCCTTATAAGGAAAGTAATGTTATTAGGGATCGTGGCGTGTCCCTCCATATAGGTTTAGTCCCCATGAATTTCACTATTATGTTTCATAAATTCTCCTTGGATTATAACGACTGATATTACCAGTTAATGCGTTTCCCCAAAATTCCACGTCATATTCTTATATTATGATTTTATGGATTATGCTCTTGATTCCATTATTATTCATGTCTTATGAAGTAAAAATATTTATTCCATGACTCATGTATATTATATTTTATTTTAAGGTAATGATCTTCTCTTTTCAGGATTATGTTCTTATACCATTATGATCCCGATATGCTTGTATATGTCCCTTCTTTACCCGTAGTGATTATCTGAACTCACTCCTTATGTTTCCTTCCACCAGGTTATAAAGATATGTACTAATTATGTTGTGTATAAGATGAGTGTTAGTCATGAAGAATATAGTTTGAGATAATGTATCCCACTTACGTACCAGAGTTTCTGTTTCCATGTTTCCAAGGGCACTTAAATAATATGGTCTTTGGGCATCTATTTGTGTAATGTATTATGTATTCTGAAAAAATGATGAAATGTAAATGTATGAAAAGTGATGGTCTCAATATAGTTGAATTTGATCATAAAACTATGGATCCACTTTGGTTTCATGTTATTTGATTCATTTATTTTTTCCAATTGTGTATTGGCCTGACTGATCGAATTTAATGAGACTACAATTATGACAATAGATTTACAGGTTCATTGTTGGGGTGAATTACTGAGATTATTTTTCACTACTTTACATGAAAATAAATGTTATTTAATACCATATTTTATATTTTTAGGTTTAGAAAAATTAATGGTTTATAGGTATAAATCCTATAGTTTCATGATTGATCAGAGCAACTGGAGTGAATATTATTATTAGGATGTTGCATCTTGGAAGAGTAATGGAGACTAGGTATATGGTATGTATCAGAGTTAATAATAGACTTATGTGATGTTATTTCAATTTCCTTTATGTACTCATGTATGTATGGTTGGAACAATGGTTGACTAGTGTTATATGACACGGTTGCTTGAGACATTATATAATTTCATATATTATTACAACCATTTCTATTTAAGGTATTTACTAATTCAACATTGTAATTATTTATAAAAGAATGATATAGGGTTATTTCCACTATTGTTTACTGTGATATGAAGGAATGATATCTCTACATACATATTTTGGTCCCTTACTTCTAATCAATAGCCTTTAGTGTATGGAGATGTGTGCTTAAGGACTTGGGGTGAACCAGTTTGGAGCACCGGTTTAGTATAATCTGGGCCGGGACATTGCAAAGAGGTATAAGAGGCTGGTTCTTTTCTTATGGTATTAATATTTGGGATATGGTATACATGAGTATTATGGATGTTTCAAAACCTATGATTGATAGAGGACTAGTGTGTCAGAAACATATATTTAGGTAGGAAGTCCTGGTAGGTAGGTTTATGGGATTGCTATTCTGATCTATGATGTTACAGTTTTATATGATTTTTTCTTTGAGCGATGCAGATGTTTTCTGGATTTTATGATTTATTAAGTAATATATGACATTTTAAATTGGGAATAGGTGAATAATTTATTTTTGACTCTTAATCATAAAAGGAATAAGGAGTATCATGAATCATTTTGGCACGTCGGTTGAGAAAAAATTAAGAGTAAAATAATGAAAGTCTTTCTGTGGTAGAGATGTTTAAAATGTGATTCATGAGACTCCTTAGGCAAATGTGATTCATGAGACTCCTTATTCCTTAATCATAAAAGGAATAAGGAGTCTCATGAATCATAGATTAAAGAATGTGTCATAATTTTGACATAAAATAAGTGGTTTCATGAATATGTAGTTCCTCAATGTGAAAACTATTTCTTACTCTATTCTTTATCATTTTATTCAAAGGATGGAACCCAAAGGAACCACATTAATTGAAATTATGAAGGATAATGAAAAAATTGTACTCCTGATAAACTGAATGTTATAGGAGATGGAGTGAAAAATATTGTCTCTATGCTCACCAAATTTCTCTAGATATAAACCATGATAAACGTAAAAATTGGAAAAGGAGGGAACAAAATTATTTTGAGTCCTTCATAAGAAAACATACACCATCCTTATGCAGGTCATATGATCCAATTTTAGATGAAAAATGGATCTCTACCAAGGAAAAGATATTCTATATTCTACTGTGTTTGGAACATGAGAATTAATTATGGATATTTATTCATTAGAAAGATAAGAAGAAAAGTAGGGGACTCTAATCAATAATACAAGGTACCATGTTGAAATTGAATCTATGGATTGAGATGAGTTGAAAAAACATATTATTTAACAAGTAATTTCCTCGTGATCTTTACATGAAGATGAAAAAGGAGTTCCTTGAGATGAATCCAAAGGATTATGAATCTATTGTTACCTATGAGGACAATTTTAAAATATTTATCAGCTACACTTCGAGAATGAACATCTTACCAGAAATTATGGTTGACCAATTCCTCAGTGGGTTAAAGGAAAGTATCAGAATAGATTTAGCTATAAAAGACATTTGTAGTATTGAAGATATTGTACATTGTGCAATAAAGGTTGAAATGTAGGTTTGAGTTACTATAAATCTTATATATTAACATGAAAATGAATATGGATTTTAGATGAAAATATAAAAACTGTAGAGAAAAGAAGACAATTATTACTTTATGCTTTGGTGTAAAAATAAGTGTGGATGAAAATTTCTTATGGGGTATAATAAATGATGTAATTGTGGAAGGGGAGGCTATCAGGTATCTTATTTCTTATATGATGGGACTATATTGGAAAATTATTCTAATAGAGGGATATACTCATAGAATGTACCTCCCACACTTTAGTGTTTCAAGTGTAAGGAGAATGTGAATAATGCTAACTAGTGGAAAAACCCAAGGGTTGGAGATGATGATCAACATCAACAACCTCTTTATCTGAGGGACAAGGGAAAATATCATGAGATCCCTATTTTTTTAGGGGTGTAATAACGATGCTGTAAAAGGTACACATATCATCAACTCTAGAACAACTAATGTCTAATTAGATATTGGACCTACCCACTCTTTCATGTCTATGGAATTTTCTATGGGTCTTATTATCCAACAAGAATTATTGGATGTGGAATTATTAGTGAAAAATACTAGTGGTACAATGATTTCACCTCATGCCTTTGATTTCCTTGTGGTTGAAGATTGTGGGAATAGGTTTCCTAAATTTTTTTTAACTATTCCTCTAGTTAAATTTGATTTCATCTTAGGAATGGATTGGATTTCAATGTGTAAATACCACACATATTTTCAAGGGAAGTTACATTTAATTTTTCAAATAGACGTATGATTGAACCAAATGTCAATTTTAGTTCTTGATGGAAATCATACTGGATTCTACACCAATTTCAAATACATCCTGTTGAATGGACCCAATTGAGTTGCAATAATTGAATAAGAAACTCCATTAAAACCTTTATAAGGTAATAATTTGTCCATATGTATCACCTTGGGGGTTCACCAATTATTTTCATGATAAAGAAAGATTGATCAATGGGACTTTTCATTGATTATCAGAAGTTTAACAAGATCACAATAAAGAAAAAATGTCCTCTTCCCTATATTGCTAATATGTTTGACAAAATATTTGAATCTCAATACAATTCCAAGACTGAAATTTATTCTAGATATCATCAATTTAGGGTCATAAAATGAGGATATAAACAAGATACAATTCTATAAAATGTACGATAACTATTACTATTGATTGATGTATTTGGGTCTTACTAAATCCCTTATATCTTCATGGATTTGATGAATAGAGTTTTTAGAGATTACCTTGATCAGTTTGTGGTAGTATTTATAGATGATATTCTAATCAATTCAAAGAGTAAGAAGTATCATTAAGATCACTTGATATTTTTTATAAAGCCCCTATGTAAAGAGAAACTGTACGAAAAAAGTGCAGTGTTTTAATTTTATCTACAAAATGATTAATTTTTCCATCACATAAAATCCATAGATGGTATAACAATTGATCTATCAAATACATAGGCTATTTAATTTATCCTTGACCAACCATGGTTACTGAGTTCCATAGTTTTCTTAGTTTAGTAACATATTATCGATATTTTGTGAATAATTATCATGACAATCTAATCCATTGAACAAGTTAACTCGGAAGGGTACCATGTTCCTTTAAAAAAAATAAATTGTTGAAAAAATCAAGGAAATAAATAGAAGATTTGTTAGGAAAATTGGGATAAAAATACATTATAATGGAGTAAAGGGTTTTAATATTTAGTGATGCATACAATAATGTATTGAGATGTTCCATTATGTAGAATAACATGGTTATCGCTTATGCCTCACGACAGTTGAAGATTCATGAGAAATATTACCCAAGTCATGATTTGGAGTTATCCATGGTATTTTTTTCATTATAGAATTTTAGGAATGATCTCTATGGAGAATTTTGTGATATATACTGACCATAAAAATTTGAAATATATATTTACACAAAAGGATTTGAACATGCGCTAGAGGAGATGGTTAGAGATGATAAATGAATATAAATGCTCAATTCATTATCACCCTGGGAAAGTGATCAATATGCATTGAGTCCAAAGTATCATTCTATATTATCCATGAAGAGGAACAAAAAATATCCAATATTTCATTATTAACAAAGGATGGGTATTTAAATTGTGATGGAAGGTGGAAAGCATATCTTGCTCAATTGAATGTTCAGCCCTCCAACCAATTGAAGATTTAAGAGGAACATAAGGAAGACGTAGAGCAACCAAAGATGGTTATAATGTTCCTGAATCAAACCTTGATCAATATGGGGTGGTATGTTTAATAAATATTTTATGTGTTCAATCCTTATTAGACATAAAGAAGAATATATTTGAGGACGCTCGTAGTTATTCATTCTTTATTCATCGAAGAAGTATGAATATGTGAAGATATTTGAAGGAATACTTCATGTGGAATAAAATAAAGAAAGATATCATAGAGTTTGTATCTTGTTTCTTGGTATACTAGAAATTTAAGGTTGGAACCAAAAAATATAATGGGATGTTACATCCAATACCCATGCCAGAATGGATGTGGGAGAACATCACTATGGATTTTGTCGTTGGACCCCCAAAAACTGTTGAAGGGTTTAGTCCTATATTGGTGGTATTTGATCACCTTACTATGTTATCACACTTCTTTGATACAAGAGAATAATTATATCAAGATAAACATAAGAATATATAGATTGTAGATTTTTTATGTTTGCATGGAGTACCATATTATGTAGTATCTTATGGGGACTTGAGATTTATCTCAATATTCTAGTGAATTATTCAACAAGCATTTGATATATAATTTAATTTTAGAACTACATATCAGTCTATAATGGATGGTCTATCTGAAAGAATAATTCAAATATTAGAGTATATGTTGAGATCTTGTTCCCTAGATGTCAAAGGTGGTGGTTATCAACACATTCCTCTATTTAAGTTTTATTAAAACAAAATTATTCACTCAAGAATTCAGATGTCTCTTTCTAAATCCCTATATGGGATGAAATGTAAATATCCAACACGCTATGATGAAGTGGGAGAATTAATGATATTGGGGAATGATATTTTTGAAGAGATAACTGAGAATATTAAAACCATTCAGCATCATATTAAGGTATCACAAATTTGATAGAAAAGTTGTGTTGATAACCCATGACATGATCTAGAAATTGATGGTTATGAGAATGTGTTTCTATAAATTTCTCCATGGAATAAGGTTATGAGGTTTGGGAAGAAATGGAAATTATTTTCTAGGTATATTTATCCATTTGAGATTGTTGATCATATCAGGATGGTAGCCTATCACTTGGAACATTATTAAAATCTATCTCAAGTTCATGATGTGTTCCATGTATCTCTACTAGGAAAGTATATACCTGACCCATCAGATATACTAAACTCAAGGTTAATTCTGCTGGAGTAGGTTCTTTCCAACGAGGACCAACCAATTGAAATTATGAATGAAATAGATAATGTTATATGAAAAAATGCCACTCAATTAGTCAATCTTTTGTGAAGAAACCACCTTTTAGAGGAAGCTATGTGGGAACTTTAGGTTATTATAAGGATGAATTTTCCTCATTTTTTTTTGTTTCAGAATGAAAAATTTGAAGAAAAACTTTAATTTTATGGGGGTAAAATTTAACCCCATGAGTTTATATGAAACTTTTTTTTGAATAAATTCAATTTATTCGATGCCTTGTGTTATACACTACACCAATTTAAGCATATGTTACACGCACCATTGACTAATCTTTATTTTTAACTAACACTATGTTTTTGTAAAGAAATTCTTTTATTATTATAGTTATTTAAACAAGAAAAATATTATGTAGCCATTAAAATGGATTGTATGAACATGATTCAATGAATTTTGAAATTATTTTTAATATATAATTCTAATACCAATTAATTATAAATCAATATAAATCCCTTTTTAAAATAAGAGGAAATTTTTTTTCCAGAAAAATTCTTCAAATGTTCACAAGAGGGGTTTATACCAATAAATAAACAAAAAATATTATTGAAAAATATTAATGAAATATATATATATATATAATATTCAATCTAATTATTAAAATTAATTTTATGTTTTTTTTTCTACACATGATATAAGAACAAGCCTAATTCTACAAAAAAAAGAAGTATTTTTCATAAAATAAGGTTTTCCACCTTTTGATTGAACACTTGTTTTAAATATAGTTTTTTAAATTTTTTTAAAATATATTTTGAAAAATAAATTTCTGCTTTGAAACAGGGATATCAAAATTTACTTTGTTTGAATTTTTGGTATTATTTTGATAAGTTTTATGTTTCGATGAATGATGAAAAATACTGAATTTTAATTGAAAATAATTTTTTCATAGAAATAATTTATAGTCTTAAATTTTATAATTGATTGATTTTAAATTATAATTAGATCAAATTTATATAATTTAATAAAATTTAGAATATTTTAATCTATATCACAATTATTTTGAATATAAAAACTATTCAAACTTTTGGATGTTTTCACTTTAAAAACTTATTTTCTAATTCGGTGGATGGGATTAATTGTAAATTAATTTTATTCAATTATGTGTTTAATATTGTTAAAAATGGATTAAATATTTTTAATTATATGTTTAAAATTTAGATATAATGTACCTTTTATTTTTGGAAAATATGAATTTTATCTTTGGTAATTTTTATTACAACAGTGAAGGGAAAAATATGGTAATTATGTGTAAAAAAAATATTATAAATTTTGGAAAACTAACCTAAATTATTCTAAAATATTATTTGATGATCGTAATTAGACCAATATCACATAAATATTAGATATTTATTTATTTAATGGACACTTGTCCATAAAAATAAATTATATTTAATTAAAATCAAAGAGAGTGAAAAAATGTCACACTCTTAATTTTAATAAGTATAATAATTTTAAATGGGGATAAATAGATGATATTCTAGACTATATATATATAAACTAAATATAATTTTTTTATCTAAATCATAGAAACTTATTTTAATTTTTTTTAAAAATAATTATCATAAATAATTACAAAATTATAATGGAGTATTTATTTAATTTATGAAATAATCATTTAAATGATATTATAAATATTAAAATAAATATAATATGAAATAATTATGGTGATCCAAAAATATTATATGTTCATATGAGATGTTAGGGGTGTATTAAATAAAATTTTATTTGTTATCTTGTGAAACTTATTTTCTTAATTTCAAAGTAATGAATAGTGTCAAAATTGATACTTATGATATTTTATGAAAATAATAATTTATTACATTATTTAAAAATAATTAAACATATTTTACAATAAAAATAAATATAATATGTTATATAATGTTATTATTCGTTGATTTATAATGTAATTGATATCATATAAGTAATAAATTATATTCTATTAATGAAGAAAAAATTGTTACCGTAGTTAAAACAAAAACATTATAATTATGGGTTAAACAAAATTATATGATATAAAATGATAAATAAAATTTTATAAATTTTTTTTGGATGAAATTAAAACCATATCTTATATTATATTCTAGTAAATTGTCTTTTATGTCATTTTAAATGAGATTAAATTTATTATAAATAAATATTTAGAAGGAATTCCAAAGGTTCCCCACATTCTCTTCGAAAAGTGCACCTCCTCATCTCTTTTCATCACAATTAAGAACCTATTTAGATCATAAAAAAACTATCAAAATATCCAACCAATATCTATCCCTTAATCATAGAATAATCCCGTTTTTCATAAAGCTAACCATGAAATCCCTTTGGTGATAACCAAGAGGAGTCTCCCAACTAAGAGGTAACATCATTTGCAATATATTTAGTTTTATTTTTGTTATCAACCACTCAACTCTTCTTATTCAATTATTATATAATAAAATAATTATCCTCAATATAATGGTATTTTTTTTATTATAATGCATTTTTCTAAAATCATATATAATTACATCAAATGTTTAAAAAAATTATCATTCTTGTGTACGACGAACTACCACCTCACAATACGATGTTGTTCGTTTTTGGTTTACCACCTCTAAAGGTTGGGAATTATGATGGAAACACAATTTTTATATGATATATATTATGTATTTAGGCTTCTTGAATTATTATATATATACAAATATATTTCATTAACATTATTTCTCTCAAAATGATAATTAAAAGGAAACAACATTCATGCGTACATATGATCTACCATCTCCATGAACAGTGTTTTCCCTTTCATATTTCTATTTTGTATAAATTAATATAAATATTTATAAAATAAATATATATGATATTTATATTATATTTTAAATTTTTTAGATGATTAAATATGGATCTATGTTAGAGGATCTATAATAAAAAGTCAATACAAATGAATATTACCTGAAACGTAAAAATGAAATTGAATAGTTAATAAATGGGTAACATAAAGTTATGAGTAAATCATAAATGGTTTGATATAATTTAATATTTTTATGTACTAGATATATAATTATATTTTATTAATTATAAATGAGTTTTTGATGAGTATGAAGAGATTCAAGATACAAGGTAAGGGATTTATGTCTCACTTTTATTCATATGGGAGACATGCCTTATACACTAATTGTTTCTTCTACATGGTGTACATTCTTCCCATGAATATATTTTATGAGTCTTGTGTAGAATATTATGGTATTTTCATATCCATATAGGTTTCTTTCTTTTATGGTTCATATGATTCTATAGATTAGAAAACGATGAGTATTTATATTAAAATCTCATCAATATTTGGGATTGCTTTATATTATGTATCTGTTGGGGATTATTTATCTTCCATGTACATGTTTTATAAAAAAAAATTAAATTGTTTTCAATACTATATTATTTGTAGTTAATTTCATTTTTACCCATTTTTTAATTTTTACTACATAGTTTGAAAAGAATCCTTTTTTTCGTTTTCCAAACGATGAACTTTGTGACTTTTCCAAAAAAAAAAGTACGTCAGGATTGTTTTTTAACCTTTTCTACATAAATGGAATTTTACACCATCACTACTCCTAAATTATTAAAATAATACATTACAATAATACTATTTCTTTCAAAGAAAATGTTTTCTTTTAAAATTGTGCTACATTTTATGAAAGTAAATTATTTTCAAAGAACAAAGGATATTTTCATCAACATTTATTTTCAGGTGATCTGTCAAAATAATTTTATATATAATATTACATTATTGAGGTTACTTATGTTATATTGGGGATATTATTCAATCCTAAAATTATTATTCTTTATAATAATTATTTTTATTTATGATGGAATTATATTTGTGAAACCCATTTCTTTTCCAATGGTTATGTTATGATTGAATTATGTTTATGAAACCCATTTCATTCCACAGGTTTTGAAATGATGGATAATTTATGTTATTAAGGAACAAAAATTTATTGTTTTAAAAATATTATTGATGATACCTAAATATCCCTCAAATATATTGGCTTAATAATTTCATCTCGTGAGATAATGAAGGGAATCAAGTGGATGGGCTTGATCCACTATGGAAGATGGGGAAACCCGGTCCCCTATGAGAAGATTTGGAAACCTGGTCCCTTATAAGGAATGTAATGTTATTAGGGATCGTGGTGTGTCCCTCCATATAGGTTTAGTCCCCCTGAATTTCCCGATTATGTTTCATAAATTCCCCTTGGATTATAACGACTGATATTACCAGTTAATGTGTTCCCAAAATTCCATGTCATATTCTTATATTATGATTTTATGGATTATGCTCTTGATTCCATTATTATTCATGTATTATGAAGTAAAAATATTTATTCCACGACTCATTTATATTATATTTTATTTTAAGGTAATGATCTTCTCTTTTCAGGATTATGTTCTTATACCATTATGATCCTGATATGCTTGTATATGTCCCTTGTTTACCCATAGTGATTATCTGAACTCACTCTTTATGTTTCCTTCCACCAGGTTATAAAGATATGTATTAATTATGTTGTGTATAATATAAGTTTTAGTCATAAGGAATATAGTTTGAGATAATGTATCCCACTTACGTACCAGAGTTTCTGTTTCCATGTTTCCAAGGGAACATAAATAATATGGTCTTTGGGCATCTATTTGTGTAATGTATTATGTATTATGAAAAAATGATGAAATGTAAATGTATGAAAAGTGATGGTCTCAATATAGTTGAATTTTATCATAAAACTATGGATCCACTTTGGTTTCATGTTATTTGATTCATTTATTTTTTCCAATTGTGTATTGGCCTGTCTGATCGAATTTAATGAGACTACAATTATGACAATAGATTTATAGGTTCATTGTTGGGGTGAATTACTGAGATTATTTCTCCCTACTTTACATGAAAATAAATGTTATCTAATACCATATTTTATATTTTTAGGTTTAGAAAAATGAATGGTTTATAGGTATAAATCCTATAGTTTCATGATTGAGCAGAGCAACTGGAGTGAATATTATTATTAGGATGTTGCATCTTGGAAGAGTAATGGAGACCAGGTATATGGTATGTCTCAGAGTTAATAATAGACTTATGTACTGTAATTTCAATTTCCTTTATGTACTCATGTATGTATGGTTGGAACAATGGTTGACTAGCGTTATATGACACGGTTTCTTGAGACATTATATAATTTCATATATTATTACAACCATTTCTATTTAAGGTATTTACTAATTCAACATTGTAATTATTTATAAACGAATGATATAGGGTTATTTCCACTATTGTTTTCTATGATATGAAGGAATGATATCTCTACATACATATTTTGGTCCCTTAATTCTAATCAATAGCCTTTGGTGTATGGAGAGGTGTGCTTAAGGACTTGGGGTGAACCAGTTTTGAGCATCGGTTTAGTGGAATCTGGGCCGGGACATTGCAAAGAGGTATAAGAGACCGTTTCTTTTCCTATGGTATTACTATTTGGGATATGGTATACATGAGTATTATGGATGTGTCAAAACCTATGATGGATAGAGGGATAGTGTGTCAGAAACATATATTTAGGTAGGAAGTCCTGGTAGGTAGGTTTATGGGATTGCTATTCTGATCTATGATGTTACAGTTTTATATGATTTTTTCTTTGAGAGATGTAGATGTTTTCTAGATTTTATGATTTATTAAGTAATATATGACATTTTAAATTGGGAATAGGTGAATAATTTATTTTTGACTCTTAATCATAAAAGGAATAAGGAGTATCATGAATCATATTTGTCACGTTGGTTTTAATAGAAGAAATCATTGGAATATAATTTGTGTGATAAAGTTAAATTCTAATTATGCGTGGTACCGTTTAATTATATATTGTTCAGTGATCACGTGCAAGAATGTGACCGATGTTTTGGGACTTTCTAGAGGTGTGGTTTCCCATGATTTGTGGTTAAATAATGAAAGTATTTCTGTGGTAGAGGATGCATCGTGATTAAATTGTGTACCATGAGATAGTAGACCCATGGATGGACTTGGAGAAGAATTATCGCAAGACATTATATCAGGAGTTGGTTAAATGAATGTTAGCATGTTTCATGTGAGCATAGATCAGAGAGAGAGATATGTTCCTATCGATATGATATTATTGTACTCGTTATTAGAGATGACCATGATCTATCCTAACATCATATATTGAGAATTCATTATCTCTACAATACACTATGAATCTTATTGATTTTTTGTTTATTAATACCCTTATTTTTTAATAATGAAGTTACTTTCTGTATTTTTTGGGAATATATTTCTTAATATTTTATTTTAATTTATAGGTAAAAATTACTTGTTAATGTATTTTTCATGAGTTTATGTATTCTGTTTACACTATCTATACCTTATGTTTGTAAGTGTAGCATATGATTTAGAAACCCATCATTTGGAATAATGTGTATGGATTATATACCCTAACTAGTTTGAAAATTATGGATAAATAACCCTATGTTTGTAAGGAAACCTATGGTTAAAGGAATAAAAATTTGGATCATCAACTTTATTTTGTGAACAACATTACGTCCAATTTACTTTATGAGTTAATCTCTACATGGGAGAAACCTACATTTGACTACTTGATGATAATGTTTTTAAATTAAAAATATTATCTGTGTTTTATGAAATGGTTGTGATGGGAGTAAATATCATTTCAAATATATATAATTACTGAATTAAAGGATTTTATTCATCAGAATAAATAGTTATTGTTTCTAATGGATGTTATGAATATTTTAAATGATTTAAATTCAAATTATTATGATTTTTTCAGGTGATTTTTATTAATTTATTATGACTAAATGAAGTAATGTTTTTCTCTTTAAATAGAATGTTTATTTTCTTTTTCTATAAATATATATAGAGTGTGATATCATTTTGAATAAGGATCTATTATGAAAGGAAAATGGTTGACCATATTTGAAATTTTGAAGAAACATCAATCTTTTTCTGCATAACCTACTGAGTAACTACTTCTATTATTGTTTATCTATTTTTGTTTTATTGAAGATCGTTCCCAACTAGGATCTATTTAAAAATATTAATTCATTAAGACATTTTTCATTGAAGAAGAAGATCTATTTTTCCAGCAGTTACAACTATTACTGGGAACAAGAACAATTATATTCAATTAAATCAATTTACATTGATTTATTATATTTTAGGGTCCTCAAAATCAATTTGAGTGAAGTATTATCTTCTTGGACTAAGCTGATGAGAATCTAGTTCTCTATAATATAACCAAAAGGATATTATATCCTTATCTAAATGGTTTAATCTTCCTAAAATTTGTATTTAAGGTTGGGTGATAAGAGGACCTTTCTAGTAAAAATCTCCAATCTCAGTGAGAGTGTGTTACTAAAGTTGATAAGGGAATCTTTATGCCCCGAACCACTGTAAAAATTACAGTGTTCTTATTTTCTATTAATTTTATGCTCAATCTATATGTAAAAGAGAATTATAAAAATCTATATAAATAAAAAAGAATGATATAAGTTTGAATATGTATATTATTATTGAAAAGAACAATTCACCCCCTAATATGTATATTACTATTATTCTGATCTAATAATTGGAATTAGTGGACATATTTTTCAAGAAAATTACATTAGATCTAGAAATAATGAATTAAATGGTCTATAAAAATGAATATGGGAATGAATAATTGTAAATAAGGTATGTCAATGATCTTTTCCCCTTAATTGAATTGTTATAATTTAGGGAGTTGGAAATATCACTTGTTTATCCATAAAAAAATCATTGATTCAAAGTATACATGATTATTTTCACTCCTTATAAAATCCATAAAAATCCAAAAACATGGTATAAATATAAATAAGATGAGTATGAAATCTATTGTAAGATATTTATGATATAGTATGTGTAATTGGTATTTATGAATTAAACTGAGTATCTCAATGTATGACTTCATATGAAATGTGGAAAACTATTATTGTCTCTTATGAAGACACTGAAAATGTTAGGAAATTATGGTATTCTACTGCAAAGATATTGTTGGATTCCATTAGAATGTATGATGGTGAATTTGTTACCCAGAAGAATGGGATATTGAAAGAGATATACAATGAGTTTTTTTGTCTTAGTAACTTGAATTACCTAATTAGATCAGGCTATTAAAGTACTTAGAGTACTACCCTAAAAATGGAATAAAATATCATCTTCTATATGAAAATCATCACCAGTAAAATAGTTGGGAATGAATTAATTAATTAGAACCCTGATAATGTATGAATCAGGGATGTAAACTTATGATAAAGATTATAAAATGATAAAAGGTAATATACATCCCTCTCTGTTAGAATATTTAGCAAGTTTAAAAAAAATATAGGCTTCATGAAGGCCTTCATGAAAGATGATAAAGGGTACGATTCTATAAATATAAATAGATGAGGCATATAAAAACCAATTACCTAATCCAAAATAAGAAAAGGGGAATACATAGAAGAATGAAAAGAAAAATTAGATGAGAATTGAATAAGTGAAAAAAGGGAAGAAAGCTATGAAGTTATAGGGAGTGTATCTGTAGACTCCAACATCTCTCCCATATAAAACATAGAAAAATATCCCAAAAAATGAAGGAAAATATTTTCTTTATGGGAAAGGAAGAAAATGATGTATAATCTTATTACTCTTCTGCTTCTGATTTAGATAGTTTTTCTTAAAACAAAATTAGTTTCCTAAAATTCCTTTTCTAAAATAGAGTTATGGATCTCTAGTAAAAAAATAATTAGTTGTTAAATAATATTCATAACATTCTTATAATTTAAAAAGATGAAATTATTATACAATATAATGAATTAAAATAATAATTTATCAAATCAAAAACATAATATACTGTTCATGAAAAAATTAAAATAATTACAATAAGAATTAGAATCAATGAAGAGTGTTGTTAGTATTTTAACTGAAGGAGAAAAATATATATATGATATTTTTGGAAAAACTATTATAAAAAATAAAAAATGGAATAAGAATCATGGGTGAAAATTTAAAAAAAAATATAATTATTACTTTATACAAAGCTCTAAAAATATTAAAATATCTAGAGTTACTTGTTTTTGTTATCGTATTACATAACACAGATATAATTGATTTAGTTTAATAAATACATAGATATTTGTAATTAAAAAATATTTTATTTCCAAAAAAATTGCTGAAACATGTCATGTACGTTTTGAAAAATTAGGAAAATATTGTTACCCATATCTCTGTTTGCTGATACAGCTGGACCAAAGAAAATATGGGTAAAAAAACTATTGATTAAATAATTTTATAAGAAAAAAAATCATATTAATAAAAATGATGTATAGTATATGGATATATGATAATCAAGACACATATGTAGATACTCATATAAATTTCATACACTATGAAAACTTGATAGATGAAAAGTTACCTTTAGAGATAATTGTAAAGGAAAATTAAATATAATTGGATCAGTTGGAGATCCAACATCAATTTTAGTCAACAAAGTTCTTTATGTTCATGGGTTAAAGCACAACCTGAAAAGTATCTCTTAACTCAATGACGATGGTTTTTATATTGATTTTTATAATAACTACTTATGAGTTTTTAATGATGAATTTCTCAAATATTGGATACCTACAACTAAATATGTTTATACATTAGATTTTACTTCCATGTGATAAGAAATTTTAATTATTTAACTACTAAGAAAAATCAATCCTGAATCCGACATAGAAGACATGAGCATTACATTTAATTAAATTTATATAAATTATCTAAGAATAACTTTGTTTTTTATTTTCTTAGCATTAAATTTGATAATGAAATATTCTATGATGAATTCCAAATTGATTAAGAACCCATGTAACCCTTGAAATCTATTCAAAAAGTTTCTACATCCAAACCTATTGAAATTATCCACATGGAATTTCTTGGACCATCTAGAGTAGAAAGGTTGGCTGTAAGATCATATATTTATGTTTTAATTGATGAATTTTTAAAAATTTTATGTGTTTATTTTATAAATAATAAAAGTATTATTTTCTCAATTTTTTGATGATTGTATAAAATATTTTAAAATGAATAAGTTTTTTCTAATAATTTCATTAAGAAATAATCCTGGTGGAGAGTATTAGAATCATGATTTCAAATATTTTTTCTCAGTATTAGGAATTAAACACACCATATCTTTACCAAGAACACATAAAAAATGGAATTTTTGAAAGAATAAATGTGACTATTCAAGAATTGGAAATAACTATGTAAAATTAATATATTTTTCATACATATTTTTGGGAATAAACTATATACATATATTTCTATATCATGAATGGGGTTATAATAATACGACTTATTAAAAATAAACCCTATAAATTTTATTATAATAGAAAACCTAAGGTCAATTACTTTAAATAATTTAGATGCAATGTTTACATCAATAATTATAAGGAGAACCTTGGTAAAGTCGATCCAAAGGCTAATGAAGGGATATTTTTATGATATTATGAAATATCTAAGTCTTATATAGAAAATAATAAAAAGGAATGGATTGATCAAGAATATATTCATGTGATGTTTTATGAATGTAATCTATTTGTTAAAAGGAATGATTAAGAAGATAAAATTTTTTACTCTTTAGACTACATGACACATAAAATGCATAATACTATTTTTAAAATTAAAATAATTGAAACCTAGTGTAGTCCATAATAAAATTAAACCAAATAAACTGCAAGTGACTTACATAGATATCCTATTAGAATAAAAGATCATCTACTATAAACTGTAATAGAGGATATAGTTAAAGGAGTATGAACCAAATAGAATGTAAGAAAATTATTTGAATTTTCTTCATTCCTTTCCAAATTAAAACCTAATACAATAGAGGAATCCTTAAAAGATGAAGGTTAGATATTTACTATATAAGAAGAACATAAACACTATAGTAGAAATATTGTTTGGGAATTAGTTCACACACTAACCAACTATCCAGTAATAGTAACCCAATCAATATTTAGAAATAAAAAAGATAAACAAGGAATAATCCCTAGAAATAAATCTAGATTAGACTCTAAAGGATACAATTATTAGTTAAGAATATATTATGATTAAACCTTTTCACATGTTTCCAAATTAAAAGCAATTATAATATTTATATCTTATGAATCTCATATGTAATATAAATTATATTTTATAGAAGAAAAATTTAATTTTTTAAATGGATATTTAATGCATGATGTTTATGTGGAAAAAGAACAAAATTTTGAAAATACTCATGGAAAATTTTATTTTTAAAACAGGCTAAAGTTCTTTCTAGACTTACACAATCACCTAGATATTGGTATGAAATATTATGCAATTTTTTATTAGAAAATTAATTTTTTGAAGTGTTAAAAGTTAATACTCTATTTATAAAAACCATTTCTTCTAATATATAATTTTTACAAATTTATATAGATGTTTACATTTTTGGTTAAAAAATAAAATACATTTTAATGATTTTTCAAATCATATGAGAAAATAATTTGAAATGAGAATAATGGGTGAAAATAGTTTTATTTTTGGATTTAAAATCTACGAAAAGAATTATGGAAATGTTTTAAATTGGAATAAATATATTATTGATTTATTAAAAAAAATTGGACTTGAAATCATTAATAAATTCAAAACGCCCATGTGAACTTTTGTGAAACATGATTTGGATGAAGATAGTTGTCTGGTCAATAATAAGTTATACAGAGCTATGATATGTAGTTTACTATAAATTACTACTAAAAGACTAGACCTATTTTTTTGTCTATGGGATAGATTTAAATTAAAACCAAAATAATACCATCTTAGTGATGTTAAAATAATTTTTATATATTTAAAATGAAATATTTTTGAATCTCTAAACTAACCAATTAAATCTAACATTGTTTTAATTTATTATTCAGATGATGATTTCGAGGATGTATTATAGATTGGAAAAGCACATCAAGAACCTATGACTTTTTAAAAAAATTCCTAGTTTTAAGGTCAGGTAAATATGAACATTCAGTTTCTCTATCACCATGTGAGGTAGAATGTATATACCGATTTTTTTGTGCCCATGTGTTGTGGTTTAAACACACCTTATTGGACTTTGAACTTAATTTTAATAATATTCCTCTTTTATTTTATATTATAAGTGAAATAGACATTTTGAAAAATCTGGAAAGTTATTTATAAACCATGAATATTGGTATAAGAGAACATTTTTAATAGACCACATTCATAAAAAGGATATATATTAGTAATTTATAAATACTAAATTTTAACATGGAGATATTTTTACCAAACCACTTCCCCTTTCACGTTTTTTATTTTTTTAATGGGTGTTAGGAATATTTAATTTTAAATAAGTTTTTTTAACTTATTTACTCAATTTTATAATAATTGATTCTTTTTATTTTTTTCAACTATTTTTTATTTATTAAAAAATTTGTTTAAAACAAAAATTTATCTTGTTTTTTAAAAATCACTTCTTAAAAAATGAATAATGATTACACTGATTAATTGGATCAAAAAAATAGAACATGCATTAATAAAACCATTTGAACCCGCCCTTCACTCATAAGCTTAGAAATAAAACACTTTCAACTTCTAGAGATCTCATCTTCCATTACAATTCCAATAATATAAGCCTTCAACCTCCAGATTTGTAACAATATTAATGATAAAGATGACAGAATAAGGTGAGCATAGAAGAAGGAACTGTCTATACTTGGCTTATAAAAAAATTCTTCATGGAAAGTTTAGAGATTTCGAATGGTTCAAACAGATGAATATGATTTTGAGAAAATATCAAGCCTTTTAGGATTAAAATATATTTTTAATGAGGATAATACAAAATTTGTATTTAACATCATTATAAACCAGTTTTTCAAATATGATTAACACAATTATGGAGTTGTGGAGGATGTCATCATATCACTGGTAAATGAATCGGAATAATATATTTCTTCTATAGAAATGAAAATGTTTTTTCAACGTCCTCATGGAGGAGTCTTTAATTTCAATATTTTATTGATTGTAATTAAATAATATAAGTTTTATTTTAATATTCCGTTTCTATTAGGTTCATCCTAAATTTTGAATATGGTGTGAAAAAAACATGAGGATGAATAGAAGGTGTTGGTCATGTTTATTCAGATAGCAATACATCCAAGAAATTAGGAGCTAGAAAATATTATTTATCAGAACATGTATTTAATTTTTTTTATTAGCGATCCTAAGATTAATTTCCCAAGATATTTTCTTTTTTTACATGCATTATTTATTATAAGAAGATTTATGAATTTGTTTTTCTACTTTTGGAAGTATAATTTATCTTTTTTTATAAAAATTGAGAAATATTCTGGATGTATAGCTCAATATAAGGTTTAATCATATTAAAATTTTTCTGATCAAACACTAATAAATTAAGTTATATATGGATTACCATTAAAGTAACATTAATACATGTTGGTGTTAATGACTAACAAGAATCTAGTGGTCATGATCTGGGGGAGCAAAAACATTTGAGTTCTACTAGTGTAGTCTGTATTCATGAAGAAAATATTGTAGAATATTTAATAGATTATGAAGCTAGAACAAGGAGACACATAATCAAATATTTCAAATCTATTCTATAGACTGTAAAATATATTAATAATTATCTTGAAAAAAAAATTAGAAGAATAAAATAAATGGGGTTGGCTACTCGACATAGAAAAAAGTATGAACTTGTAGATCTGACTCATGTGGTTTAAGAATAATGAACTAATAATCTTGTAGCTAGCATAGTTACCCCACATATATATTTAAGCGTATAAGTCAATTTTTATTAATAATAACCTGAGGATTGAATAGATCAAGAGGATCTTTCTAAAAATAAAACAAACAAGAGAAAAATAGATCATGATGGAAACCAAAAATCAATGAGATCATGATAAAGAACATGTTTTAGATAATTATCAAGGAATTGAGAAATAATAACCCCTATTAGATAACACTACTTTGTTTACTAAAAATCAATCAATTTATGTTGTTTTTGTTTTGTTACAAAAGGATATTTTTAAACCATCTGAGATCAAATAGATTCCTGAATTTTAATATTCCTCTAGTGAAAAAGAATTTTTTTTTGATTTGGTTGAGGAGAACAATCCACAAGAAATCATTAAGAAGAATTTTAGGATCCCTTAACTCATAGAATTAAATAATTGTTTGAAAATTTTATTTTTTTGTGGGAAGAAAACTTAAATATTCAAAGTGAGATGGAGTCTACAAGGAAATATTTATTAGATTTGAGATGCAAAACTATTCCTAGAGAGGAAATGAAATTATTATAGTCCCAACTATACAATCTCGTAGAAAATAATATTTATGTAATATTTTTTTTATGAACATAAAAGATAAATAAAAGATCATTTTGGAAAGGTGTGAGGAAAATATGTTTCAATCAAAAATTTTGGTTACTTGAAAAGTATTTAGGCATCCAATATGAATATATCAAATATAATTCTTCTTAGTCTAGTGTATCTATATATTTGCCTCACACATATCGAGATTTGGTCATATGTTTTGAAGAAATTACTATTGAAATTTCTACTTTCAATGATCATCTTTATTACCCTTAGTGTGCCAGTGAAACATTAAATGTTTTCTAGACAACTAGAGATATCTAATTTGTAAATTAACTTCTAGAGAACTCCGTATAAGGACCACTCTTAGTAAGTTAGGTAAGATGCTCTAAAAATTCATTTTGTCATATATTTACATGTTTCGAAATGTTAATTTAGTGGAATGTGCAAAGGTAGGCCAAGATTGAAGAATTTTGATGTGTATGTTAGATGAAACACTCACTAAAAGTTTAAGAGGATAGATCGAAGAATTGAATGATGTTATATAGGCTGTTAGAGCTTCACAATAGTCTGAAACCTATACTGAACCTTACATATCACCCTTACCTCATACTACCTTTTGAAACATCCCTACTAAATTATTCATATAATAAAAAACTTTTTATGAAACTATTTTATTTATTATGTTTATGTTTGTTATGATTTATATTCCACATTAATTCCAGAATAAAAATAATTTATGTCTTAGAATAATATGAAATTAATTCACAGTGTTGTGCAATATTAAATGTTTTTTAATCCATTTACAACTACATTTTTTTGATATCACAAAAAGGGGAGAAATTGGGTAAACACAACATCTTTAATTTTAGAACTCTTAATTTTATATTACAATGTTTTATTAATTAAAGTCAATGAAAATTTATTAGTCTACTAAATAGAAAAATATTCAATTTATTATTTCATTTGTGTTTATAATTCTTATATATTCTATAATTTTTATGGGGTTTATGATCATCATAGAGGGGGAGATTATTGGGAATGTATTGTCTCAACAATACTCTATAAATCTTAATGATTTTTATGATCATAAATACATTTGTTTATATTACTAATGACTTTACAATAATTATTTTCTTGGAATGTATTTCATAATAATATTGTATTATTTTTGGGTTAAATGTATTTTTTTAATTTATGCTGAATGTGTTTATGTATTCCGTAAAAACTATTAATACCCTTCATTTTTAAGTGTATCATATGGATTTCAAAACCTATTTTTGAAAAAACAGGTATGTATTGTGTACCCAATGTTGTTAGAAAAGTATGGATCAACTACTCTATATTTGGAAGAAACCCTACGGTTAAAGGATTAATCATATGGTTAATCATCATTATTTTTATGAGCAACTGTACATTTTTAACAATACATTAGGATTTTATCAATACTATATGGAACCCTACATTTGACAGGTCAATTGTAGAGTTTTAAAATTAATGATATTATCTATGTTTTATGAAATGGTCATAAAGAGAGTAAATATAATTTCAAAGATGTTTTTTGACTGATTTAATGGACTGTATTAATCGATGAAAATCTTTATTATTTATATAGGAAGTTACGAATATCTAAAATTATTTAAATTCAAATGATTGAGATTTTTTGTATGATTTTCTTGGATCTATTATTACTTAAGGAAAGTTAAGATTTTTTTTCTTTAAATAGTAATAGTATTTTCATTTTCAATAATGATATACATAGTGTGATATATTTTTGAATATACATATATTGATAAAGATAAATGATTTCTCATCTCGATTATTTTGAAGAAACACCAATCATGTGTTGCATAACCTAGTGAGTAACTACTGCTGATATAAATTATCTGTTTCTATTTTATATAATTTCATTTGCAACTATGATCTCCTAGAAGCTATTCATTCTTGAAGACTATCATTTTTTTAGTATGAAGATCCATTTCCTATTATTTTTTGATATAATAGTGAATGTGAACCTATCTATTCAATAATAAAAATCTATATTGACTTATTGGTCTTTCAGATTCTTGGAATCAGTCATGGTGGAGTATCATCTTCTAATATTATATTTTGGAAAATATAATTCTATATAAAAGAACTATAATGATATGTAAATACTTATTGTAATTGTGAAAACTATCTTCAATTAAATTTTTTGGACTTGTGGTAAGAGGGACATTCTAGTTAATATCACCAATCTTGAGAAGTGAGAAATGGTGGAGTGGACTAGGGGATAATTATTCCCTAAACTAATATAAAAATTGTGTTGTTATTTTTTTATCCACTGCTTGAAATACTTGTAGAATAGAATAATGAATGTCTAAAAAAATCATGAAGAAATATATAAGTTCGAATCTTTATGATAATATTTATAAGTAACAATTCACCCCTCATATGTTTCATTTTATTATTCAGACCTATAATTATCTTGAATAAGTGGATAGAGTGTCAGCAATATCCTAATCTCCTTTTTCATTTAAATATATTTCCTTTCATGAAAAAGAACTGATTGAAGTTTCACTCGAGGAGTAGAATAAGGTAATCCATATGATGGGGTGTGAAATATTTTTTGTTTGAGGGTAGTGACCATCATTTTATGTTGAAATTCTACATTTTTCATGGGACTTTGAGCTTAATGTTTGGTTCTGAGATGATGAAATGGGTATTCATATGGTGGGGAGTACTAGATCCGTCATGGGTAAGTGTCTTCCATGTTGGTGATAGTTTCTAAAGCTATGCGTGTGGTATTTGGATAGTCAATATAGAGTAGTTTTACTAATTCCAAGGGTGATAGAATGGTTTCTTTTTTTTTCAAAGAAGGAATCTTTATGAAAATAAGGTTTATGGTGGGGAGATTGAAATGACTCATGTTTTTTTGGATATAAATTTTGAGCATAAATTTAAATTTTATCTTTTAGATGCTTTTATTCTATAAAATGGTAATTTTACTCTATAATATGAGCTCATATAAATTATTATATCTTTATTGGTCCCTAAATAAGTTTTTTACCTTAGGATAAGAGTTTAGTGGAATTAGAAGACATTTTAATTTTAGAAGAACAATTAATATTTAATATATAAATAATTAAGTAATAATTTTCTAATAATGATTCATTCACACATATGTTTTTAAAGGAGCATTGGATTGCGATTTCATATCCACAATTGAGTCTGGAAAAGGGATTTTTCCTAGTAGAGGTATAAACTCATGTTAGGCAATGGGGTCGGTATGGGGCCCGTTTTTATTTTATTTTTTTCATTTATTTTTCCACTTTTTTTCATGATCCTATAGATTATTTCACATTACCCTAAGTATTTTAATTCATGAAACTATGATAGAAAAATTAATTGGGGGAGAGATAAAGATAATGAGAAACGGAGGTGCCCCTGTAGAGCTCGATAAAAGCAAGATCGTTGTGTGGTTACCATGGATCACAGAAATGGATGAAGATTCCACAGATTCCACCCATAGGTATTATTTTTTTATTTTTTTACCTATATACCAAATTAATTTTTCATTTTATAATTTCAAACCCCTGTTATGACTACTTAGGACCACTTTTGGGCTGATCTACTTTTTTTGAAGAAATATGGGAGTTTTAGGCTTTTCAAGGGGTTTTTTCTTTGGGAATCTTGATCATATAGTGTGTAATTCAAGAAAACATGTTGTGTGTTCTTCCCATTTAGATATGATTATATTTTGGTAGTATATTATGTGTATTTGGTATACACACAGTGTACTGGGACTTTGTCGTGTAGCCGAGTACCTGACCAGATAGCCCGTGTATGGGAACATGGCAGTGTAGAGTACACATCTAGACCCCATGTGGGTTATTTGCTCTGTAGACGTACACTGCTTAGTGATGTTCATGTCTAGGCCATGTGAGGTACATGTAATGTTCCCCGTGTAGGTTACACACTTTCTATAATATCAGCATAGCATGTACTAGGGATTTTACATGCATTGTCATGTTGGAATACACACCTAGTTAGAGCATTGGGATAACACACTATGAAATGGGTATTCACACCACACACTTCCCCTCAAATACCTTATTATGTATTATTAATATCATTACTCCTAATAGTAGTAATGGGACATATTCTTATTCTATTTTTTTATCATCTCACATAAATCATGATGATAAATCCCTTGAAGTGATTTGAGGACTCCTGGGTGGAGTTTTGTAATTTTTACTTAGTGAATATGTTCTCCCTCCAATAATTGACCCTAGATGTCTTCTAAAAAAGATGTTGATATGACATAATTTACAATATATCTATCTTTATTGATGTTTTTTAACATTCCCCATGAGTATTTGACCCTTCTTAGATGATCCCTTTAAGCCCTAGAGGCTATGAGACTCATTATTTCTGTGGGTACAATATAGGATTCATAGAATTATGTTTCGACCTGGAGGCTAACATGCAGGATTCATCTTTCTTTTTACTTATATAAGGGTCCCCTATGGGATAAAATTTCTTATATTCTTACACAAGGAATCCCTTGAAGGACCCCTTTACCAGTAAATCATTATAAGGATCCAATATATGACTCCTCTTCTTATTAAGATACTTTTGTTGGTCCCCTATAGGATTCCCCTTCCGTTTCAGTATTCTTGGGATCTAGTTTAGGATTCCTTGATTCACTTCCCATTAGAGGATCCCAAGTACGATTCCTCATTTTAACTTCTCGGCCGAGGGTCCTGTGTTGGAATCCTTCAATTATACATACACCTTGAGTGTCCTGAGTAGGATACATCTCTTGTGTTATGACCTAAGGGCACCGGTGGGTGACCCGATGTATAACCATCCTTGAGTTAGTTCATTGGGGGTTTGGGTCAATATGGTAGTTTGCATCTCCTTACAAGTCAAATTGAATTTTTAAGCTGATGGGGTAGTGTAAGTAGTGGTTGGTTTATTTGTTTGTCCACCCTCACTATTTATATATACATTCAATTTTTTACTACTAATGTACCGATGATTATCAGAGGTGCTTCGTGGTCTTTGGATGATGATGCTATTATGGAATGACCATATTTGTTTGGGATCTACATATGTATTTCTTGTGATCTAGTCCTTCAGACCTTCTTATTTTTGATTTCAAGACATGGTTTTGAGAATCCAGTTTCTAGTCCATTTTTATTTTTATCCTTGGGATGCCTAAATGTACTTCCATGGATCGATCTTTTGAGCCATGTAAATTTGTATGTTCTTCACATTCCAGTTTACGGTGTTGGGGGTGATTCCCATATCCTCAATATATTATATAATGAGGATAACCCTTCTCTCCATAACTTTTTTATTATGGATGATGATTATGATCTCCTCAATTTGGGAATGGTGACCATATGATTTTGATATATAGGAATGGAATCCCTACGGATGATACTCATGGTTGATTACAATATCTTGATCCATAGATATGATTACACACTCTCTGATTGATTACTAGACAATGGTATTAGTTATGGAATTACACATCATGCATATATATATATATATACTCATGGATTATTACACTCTTCCAATTGATTGGTATGATTATGCTCTCCCTGATCTGAGACCTCGAGTGGTCGTCTTGATGTCTCACTAGTGAATTATCCTTATTCATCACCTAAGGGTCAGACCATTAGGGTTTATATGAGTAGTGATGTGATATAACCTAGGGACCAGGCCATAGGGATCTAGTAATGTCCTATCTTGAATAGCAATGAAACATCAGTCAGATAGATCATGAAAGCCCCAAGTAATCCTCCTTGTACACCAGAGGCTACTGACTAGTAGTGAGGGTTGAATGGTCATAAGTTGGGAAGACTATTCCCTCATGGTCAAGTCTCACATCATTATAACCAGTGTAAATCAATAAAAAAAGTAAAGGTAATAATGATAAAATTAAGAACAATGGAAGAATAATATAATAAATGTATAAAAGTTTCCAACACCAATTTGAAACAATACATGAATTAAAGATCATTATATAAGTACAATAAGTGAAAATTACAAATATCAGTGCACTGTTGTGACAGAATAACATCTCAAAAAATTAGATCCATTAGAATATTGAGAACGAGCACGATCCTCGGCCTCAAATACATCCAAGAAATTGAAATCAAAACATTTAAAGATCGATGCATCCCTTAATCAATACATGCAGACATAAATTATACTAGGGTACCAATGGTTCCTGACTTGGGTGTGAGTTAAAATATCAGTAGTCCGTCACCCACGATGCCCATATCAATCCATTTTAGGCATATAAAATAAGTATTGTGCAGGTATGTCAATAATAAATATGGAATGCATATAAGAAATAAATAATTGATTAATTTCATTAGACTAGTTTTCACATGGACACCCATCCAACTAACTAATTTAGCCAATGCTAGTAATGTATAAACTATATGAAACCTATACAAATTTAATTATGGGGGAATGTAATAAAAAAGTATCATGAATCAAGTTTCACAAGATATACGAACTCTAAGCATGTGATTTGGATAGGCAGATACATCCCTTGGATAAAAATCATATATCGTTAGTTTTTCCTATAAAAGTATCAATCAAATTTAAATAGGTAGCTTCCTAGGCCCATCCTAGGAAAACCTTCAACAAAGAACCAAAGTATTAGACCAAGAACACCATAATTCTCTCTTCTATCAAAGTCTATCCAATGAGACCCATGGAAGCCCTAAAAAAATATCACTCATGCCCTAATTAGAGGGAAAAAACTCTAAGTGCATACCATGTATCTCATGTAGGGGACCATGTATCACTCATGTCCTGGAACAACCATCTCACTTTTGAGCTCATCCAAGTATTCTCCATTGTGAATCAGTATCTCTCATATTGAGATAGAAGAATTCATGGTGAGACTATCATAGTATACTACTATCACCCCCATCATATATATTATCCACATAATGGAATTGATCCCAAACACGATGAGTCCATCTACGGAATTTTGTGAAAGAAAAACCAATGTATAACTGATGAAATTATTAATTCATTTAATTAATTACATTTATCAAAATGAATGGTCCATGCTAGTAAACATTCTATATCACATCTACAATAATTAATAAAAGGGCCATAACATTCAAAGACAATAAAAAATAAATACATAAATCATAATCCATGAGGGAAAAACAAATCACTCATGCCAAAAGTCCATGGAAGGCATAACACACACAAAAACACAAACACATATATCTATTTTCAATTAAAGAAAACTCACCTTAACCAAGGGGTTTTATTATAAAAAAACTACATTGTTTACTAACAATTCATTTAACATAAATAAACCTCATTTTCATAGTCATACTCAATTCCGATTAATCAATTATTCTAAAAAAACAATTCAAAAGTAATTAATATCCAATGAATGTGTGAAATGAAATCAATTTAGGCATTCTAAAATTTAAAGGGAAAGGGAATGGGATCCTACCTCAAGAAGAATAAGACCAATCCGAAACATATCAAAACTCGATGAATTTAACAACTGAAGCTTGAACCTTACATTTACCACTTTCATTCACATTCACCTTCACTTATATGCAAGGAAACCTATCCCCTGTATACATATTTTCATGTAAAAATATATAAAAATTCATCCTTACATATATAATTATACATGAATATACCGATCTTTTACTTACATATGTATGCATCTTCATAAACCCTTATAAAAACATCTACCCCCATTATATATCGTCATCCTAACATGGGTGAATATATATAAAGGGGGGAACTTATATAGGTACATTGATACATATTCATACATATGTGAGTCTCTTTTGAAAATAGAGACCAAAAACCAATTTATCAAGGTCCCAAAAAATTAAATAAAATTTACTTGAAACTAAGAAACTACAAAATATCTAATTCGAAATTGGGAAATAATTAATAATGAAATAAAAAACACCAAAAATTTATGGCAGACATACATAAAATTATCTGAAATGCTTCGCATTCGGCCGTGTATCTCGCAACATGAACTAGGATGACTCGGTAGAGACAATTCATAACCTTCCAAAGGAAGAATACATGAAAAATAGGATCAAACCTAACAATAGGGTTCATCTGAGATAGGTAATATGATGGGGATGAGGAAAAAAGATAAATAAATGGTGGAGGAATGAGGATGATGGATTTTCTCATTGATTTGACCAATAATCCTCAAGAACTCCAGATAATCCACTTTAGAAGGAGGGAGTTGAGAGGGTTGTCTAGTGCAGCTAATAAGTCCATGGGAGGAGGGGGGAAGGGGGTGCATTGCACAAGAACTATTTGGGGAGAGGAAAATTAGGTTTTTCATTATTTTATTTTATATTATTTCAATTAATTTAATTTTTGAAAAAATATCCACACAGTTTGGTTTGCACGACAATCCAAACTATCCACTAACTATTTGATGAACATTTCATAGGTATTGCTTATGTGCCACTAATCATGTGGGGTATGGATACAGTTTGGGTAAAACATGAACATCACATTTACATTTCAAATTCACCCTCAATACAGCTACATGGTTTTTGTTGGGGGCCACATGGTTTCTAAAAACCGTGCTCCTTGTTCAGCCAACCAAAACATGGGATTTATTTTGGTTTGGGCACTCCCATAACTCAACATATCATCTGAGGAATCTCTCCAGCCTTTACCCAAGTCTAAAAATACACTATTAAGTGTTCCAACTCTCAGAATTACATTCCAAAACTCTGTTCGAAAATAGGTCCATCCATGAACTGATAAAAAAATCATACTCAAGATCCTTTATACTTTCATCCAGTCTAAAAACTTAGGACACTAAAATCTCCCCACCATAAAACATCTCATCCTCGACAAGCCTTGGGAAAAAAATAGAACATCAATAAACCTAACCAGGTTGTAAAGTTTCATTCAAAGGCTGTGTTTTACTTCCAAATTCCCAACATACCTTCAAGAATCACCTTATCACATGGTACATAAACCATAGAAGCCCAAACCAATACTTTCTTCTGATATGAAACCTTGAGGCATAGCTTACTCGATCCCATCCAACATAAGATACGATCATGTCATCATCTCCACTATAGGTTAATCCATTTAAGTGCCAATTTTGTATCATGGTATCTCTACCATCAGAATTTCTTTTCATGATGTGCCTGTAGCATTTCAATGATGCTCATGACATGAGACACGATCTGATCAAAGTGTCCAATATAAACTTAACCCATTTAAACTAATCATGCTAACTATTCCCTAAAAAGATGGGGCAGAAATTAAACTTGGACTAATATTACCTGACAAGGTCAAGAAGAAGTTACTAACTGAATACATATGACAATAGATAGGGATATCAAGTTACCTCATCATTGGTCAGCTACCCTATAAGAACCCAACTTTGACAAATAGTTCATTTCAAAATCTATACTTGTAGTAGTTAAATAAAAAAACATCAAGTCCTCTTTATGAATGCTAACCAAATCCTGCAACTAGTTTTCGATGATGTATCTAGCCAAAACACCCATTTTAGTTTTCAAGCCTCACCACAAACATAAAATATTTCTCGATCTGATACATTTGGTTTCTCATGGAAAAAACACCCCTTTTGAGCCCAAATAAAAACTGAGGTAACCTTATATTGAAATGACTGGAGTACATGGAACTAACCTATGGTATTCCATATTCCATGTTTATAAGTGGAATATTTTTTTGAAAGCCAATATGTCAAAATTAGATCATTGATTGATCCTAGAGTTGCATCCTTCTGGAGATTGAGACAGAATAAAAGAATGATTTACAAGAGTCCATCCAAGGAGTTCATATACATGAGCCTAAGTATCTATAAAGACTAACCATGAATTATGAACAAAAACACTACTAGGGTGATAAAAAGATCAAAAAACACATGAAGAAACCCAAAAACATTTAAAACATTATTGTCACATAGGAACAATACTCTCTCAGTGTACGGAAGAGAAACCATGGTAGGGGGCATGGTCAACTTTAAATCGATGGTAGACTATGAGAATTTAAATGATATTTAAAAAGTATCCAAGAAATTCTCTTAATAAATAGGGTGAATTTATTCATACACCTTCAATCCAAGCATTTACAAAAGAAAAGGGAAGGACTATCCAACCATTACAAGATAATTCCCTTAGAAGAGCTTCTAAACCCCCACTGTTGTATCAACAACCCGACCAAGATACCTTCACAACATGAGTGATCCCATGGTAACCCTAGAAAAACCACCATGGATCATTCCCAACAAATAGTGTCTCCATGGGCTATGCATTCATCCAAGAACACCATTATTTTCCACTCGAGTAGGCACTGACATTAACGAAGGATTACCAACCATATGGCATTTTAGAGGGCCCAATAATTTTATAAAGATCCTCTAGGCTGTGTTACTTAAAATTGGAATAAAACATTTAACCTGAGTTGATGTGACACTTCCTAAAATAGTAGTGTACCTAACATTATATTTAATAGAGAAAGTGATCTTATTTCATGATACAAGCTCCATCAACCACTTACCATAGGTCCTAGTGGAGTCCATAACACTTTAAAATGAATTTAACAAAAGATATAGTTATAAAAAAACACACAGGAGAACTATATTAGGTTCACTTTTAGACATATGTGTAACTCCCATCCCAGGTTATGCTCGATTGCACTATACCATTAGTAATAAAACTGAAAATGACTAGCCTGCTTACCAAGTACCTGATCCTATTTTAACGTTATCTTGAGAATTGGGATGAGTTTAATTTCACTATATTCAAAAGGTCACTCTAATATAGTGTTTCCTAGTGTTCAAAGTATAAAAAAATCCATATCAAACCATTATCACTAAACTCAAATGGTTTGATGTACCATTCAACAAAAATATGGATACCACATATATCAATACATACTACCCTGAGGTTATAGAGGCAGGACAGAACATATGCGACACTATCCTTAAGAAACAACGGACATATTCATTCAACTATTTGATGGACTAAAAAATGTTGAACTCAAAGCATTACTACTCTATATGAATACAAAACTGACTAACGAAATATCAGGACATCCATTACTGTAAGGGAGCAAAAAGGGTCAGGCGACCTACCCAACGACTAGACATTCCCTTGGCATGTCCAACCCACTCGAATTGAGCATTAAAAAATCCTCATACTCAATGAAAGGGTCTAAAAAACCCATGGACACCTCTCAAAACAAGGCTGTCATTTAAAACCAAAGAGTCCTACACGAGACTATGGAACCCAGATAGTACCACAAAAGAGGGATTATTTAAAATAACCCAATAAGGTATTTAAAGTTTATGAGGGAACTACCTACAATTACCATCCCATAACCAAAATAGATTGTTTTGACCCTACCATGAGATTATGCTGGATAAGGTCATATAGCTTGAGAAGAAGCAATTCTTACTCCCAAGATAAAGGAAAAAGAGTCCTATAGGTAACGCGAATGTACCTATTTTAAAAAATAATAGAGTAAGTGTTTAACTACCCTTACCCAAGGGTTAGGATAAAACCACTCATAGTGTTCCATATTAAGTAATCAAACCAAAAAAAAATTTAATTACATAAACATTTTAAGGTTAGTTTTAATGGAAAACCAACTATGACCATAAGGTAATACTTGCAGGTCATTTTAAACTACCATTTTAAGCATTATTACTCAATGTAATCCTGTTATAATAAAGTAATTATGTATATATACCCATTTTAAACACCCTTCATTTGTTTATAAGGTCTCACAAAATTTTATCCCAAGGGGGATCAAAATGTATTTTTTGTAAAAAGGGTACTAGTCATGCAAGAAGCTCCAAAAAGAGGATTTTTTAATGAACCACCATTTTATAGAATTACCTACACCAATGGGGTTATTATTCAAGAAATATCAAAAGAAGGGAGATCTACTAGTGTTATGTTGAGCCTTTCTGATTTCATCAAAACAACCTGATGAATTTAAAAATATTGATTTTCAAAACACCCATAGTGGTTGCATTTTATTAACATTCCCCAACTGAACAAAATAAATTATTTTTGTTTTCTGGTAACATAGTTATATGGGTCATTATTACCAAATATTGAAAGTACAACCATTAAAAATGAAACCAATCCAGTTATTGTTAAAATTCGAAAAATTTATTTTTACAAAATTTTCCAAATAAATGGCTCACAATAAAGGGTTTTGTTTTATGGGTTACAACATTTCACTATATAAAGCATCCATATACTTTTTGAGTCATAAAAAGATCCCATATAACCACAATCACATTATATATAATTTAAAATAAATCTCAAAAGTCTTAAAAATTATTTGAAAGCTTATATATATATATATTATGTTCCCACATTGGTTTGATTAAATTGGCCACCTTGTTCCAACACTAAAAGATCCCATACACATTACCAATTTGATGATGGATCACATCTTACCACAACCAATGTGTTTAGAATAAAAGGAAGTTATAAAAGTGTTAATATTTACACAATTTTCTTTATGTATGCAAAACACATCAATATCATTTTCATTATATGGGTTTTCTATTCCAAATTTATAAGTCTCCCATAGAACTTAAAATTTTCTCATTGAATCCAATTTAATCACAACCACAATGCTTCAACCCATGCTAAAGAAGAATAGAAGCATGTAAATTGTAAAAAATGACCATTAATAAGTTACTTATTCAAGGTAAGAATGAAATCAATGAAAGGATAAGCTCAAATGAAGAATATCAATAAATCTTAAAAACTAATTTATAGATGCATTATAATTCACTGTCCAAGTAGGTAAAAGTAAAACACTTAACTAAAAGATACTATAATGGAATATAGTATATAGGAAGATAACACAAAAAGAACATTAAAATTTTGAAATATCCTAACAATGAAATCTATTTGTTATGAAATATGCATGGTAGTTGAATTCCTATGTGAATATCATGATGCATGTAATTCCAAATCCATTCCATAATGGGCCAAGGGAAAATACTATAAATCTTAGAAATTATTAAGCAGCATAAAATACTCCAATCACTAAAGGAAAAATTATATTAACAGTAATAAAAAAACCCTGAACAATAGCCACATCTTTGTCCAAGTGCACATTTTTCCATGGGTGGGGTTATTAGTCCTAGAAAAAATAATTTACTAAGAACCAACACATTTTGATTCTCTCTTCTAACATTCAAATATAGTAAGACAGAGAAAAATAAAAGTAGTGATACAAATTTGTAATATCCAGGTGTGACTAACTACACAATAATAGCTAGACTAGTTTTCACATGGCCCCAAGAACACCTCCTTGTATGCCAGAGGCTACTCACTAGTAGTGAGTATAGAATGATGGTATGATGAGGAGACAATTCCATCATTATCAAATTTTATAGTGGTATAACCATTGTAAATCAATAAAAAACAATAAAGTAAATAATTAAAAAGATAGAATAGTTGGAGAATAATATATTTAAAAAATCAATGAGGACATCACTAATTTATAAAAATTCATTATTGAAAGATTATGCTACAAGTACAAGTAGTGAAAATTAGAAATATAAATAGAATCTAATAAAATAAATACTTCCCAATGAAAATCTCCATGAGAATATCAAGAATCATCTAGATCCTATTCATTAACTCCATATTATAAATATTAATGAAGTCATTTGAAGCATGATTCTTCCCTTAATCAATACTTAGAGACATAAAGTATACTCAAGTTCCATTGATGCCCGTGCTGGGTGTAAGATAAAATCTTTTTAGGCTAGTGCCTATGGTATCTTGAAAAATCCATTTTGTGTATATAAAATAAGTATCATGAAGATATATTGAATGTAAATAATGAATCCAAGGAATAAATATATAACTTATAAAATGTATTGTTCTTGGTTCCACTTGGACACCCTTCCAGTAACCCAATTCAACCTAAGATGGTAAATTTTGAACCATAAGTAACTTGTAAATATTTGATAATGGGAAAAAGTGATAACAATGTTGTCAAATCAAGTGTCATATGAGGGATTGATCCCAAGAATGTGATTTGATTAGGATGATAAATCCCTTGGATAAAAATCATAAACCATTTGAATTTTATATAAAAGTTACTTCTTACCTCACAAGTATCACTACTGATTTAATGTGAGGCAAAAATATCTAAGCCCATACAAGGTATCTCATGTATGAGACCAATGCTCACTTGTGGCATGGTAAAAACATCTCACCATTGATCCCATGATTGGTGTCTCCCCTAGGGAACCGATATCACTCGTATTGAGTTATAAGAACTCATGGTGAGCCCATTTTTGTATAAAATTATTTTCCCCAATGTATACACTATGCATATAGTAGAATTGATCCCATACATGATGAGTCCATCCTTGGTATTAAATGAATGGGAAACCCATGTATCACTAATTACATTATTAATTCATTTAATTAATTACATTTAACAAAATTAATGGTCCATTCTAGTAAGTACTCCATATCACATTTAAAGATACTAATAGAAGGTACATCACATTAAAACATAATAAAAAATGAATACATAAATGCTAATTCTTGTGTACCAAAATGATTCACTCATTCCATAAATCCATTCAAGGAATAACACACAGACACATATATTGTTTTCTAATGGATGACAGTGAACCTCAACAGAGGGGTTTTATTAGAAAATAATGATATTTTTTACCAAAAATTAATTTAGAATAATTAAACTTCATTTCATGAGTCAAACTAAATCCATATTAATAATTTATTCTAAAAACATAATTCAATAGTATTTAATATCCATGAAATGTGTGAAAAGTGGTTAATTAATGAATTATTAAAAACATCGGGATAAGGGAAAGGGATCCTACATCATGAAGAAGAAAAAGTCCAAGCCCAAACAAATTTGAACTCAGTAAATTTGACACTGACAACTCAAACCTTCCATTTTCTGCTTGCACTCATATTCACCTTTTCTTATACGCAAGTACACATAGTCATTGTGTACATATTTTAATAGCCAAATATGTACAAGGGCATCCTTACATATATTTGTATATGTGAACATAACCCTTTTTACTTACACATGTATGAATTATTATATGCCTATATAAGCACACATAGCCTCTTATATATATATTCATCATGACATGGGAGAGTATATATAAAGGTTGAACATACAAAGGTACATTCCGACCAAAATATTCACTTGTGGGTCTCTTTTGACAATGACAACACAAAACCAGAGTTTAATGGTCCGACACACTAATGAAAATTTATGACAAGCTCAAAAACTAAAAAATACCCAATTATAAATTGAGCAATAATAAAGAACAGAAGAAAACCAACATGAAATTTTTGACGGGTGGGCCAAAATGATCTGAAATGATTTTCCTTCGATTCTAAAATGAGAATAAGTTTTACCCCAGAGAGCCACTGCATACAATATTATTGAAAAAAAACAAAAAAAATCATAGTTCATATTAACTAGATAGGGTGATATGGAAGAGAAAAAATCCAAATCAATGGATTATGATGGATGTTTAGGTATTTCCTTAGTTATTCAACCATGAATCCTAACGAAATATGAATAAAATATAGAGGAAGGTGATATTCGAGAGGGGTTTCATACACAATAGAGAGCTCTGGGGGGGGGGGGGGGGTCATGCAGAAAATAGAGGTGGGGGGTAGGTAGGTTAGGTTTTGTTTTATATTATTATAATTTTAATTAATTTAATTTAATTTATAAAATAACATTATTCATGTTTTGGGACACACTATTAGAAAAAAACCTGTTCTAATCGTACGATGAACAGTACATAAGTACTACTTTAGTAGAACTAACCATATGGGGTAGACACATAGTTTGGGTAAAACATTAATAGACTGTGTTCATTGAATCTTCACCCCTACTAAAACCACATGGTTTTCTAATAGGGGACGCACCATTTAGATTAACTTTGTTCCATGTTTATCATAGAAAAACATGGGTTTTTTTTGGTTGGGAACTACTTGTAATAAATTAAGCATCCACATAATCTCTCAAGACTTTACCCATGTCAAAAAACAACACTTTGAAGGGTTATAGATATAAAAAACTAGTTTCAGTGGTCGGTTTTAAAAATGGACCCTCTAACTAATGATAAAAAAATAGATTCAAAATCCTTTGGATTTTCATCTAGTCCAAAACATGGGACTCTACAGCTCAGACATTAGACATTATTTTTATGGAGAGTTTTTAATAATTTCTATCTCTATTCTATATTTATAGTAGCATTGATCAGTATATGATATCATTTATTATAGTGATTATAGGTGAGTATAGATGAACCTAGGGCTAGGACATGTATCCCCCTTTGGTGAAATTTATATCTCATAGACATTTTTAACTCTGGCCATCATAGGTATTGTTAATTAGTATTACAGACCCATAGATCGACATAAATATATATGTCTTGATTGGTATTCCATCTATCTTATTGCCCTTTGTGAGGATATCTTAGAAATTAGGATTATAGACCCATGGATTGACTGTTGTTGATTTATGTTATTTTTTCACCTTAATATTGTGTATACATATTTATGTATATATATAAATATATTTATGGGAATATATATGTATATACATATAAATATAAATATACATTATGGAACATTTCCTAGTTAAATAGGATAATGAACCCAGAAATTGACTATGTTTTCACGTTATTTGATTAATTTGTTATTTCTAATTGTGTCTCGGCTAGACTAAGAATATTGAATGAACATGCACTTAGGAAAAATAATTATTGGTTAAACATTAGATTGTACTACTATGATTATTTCTCACCCCCATAAGTGAACCTCAGTGTTAGAGAATACCTTATATCTTTTATTCAGGTTGAGAAAAATGAATGGTGTTGGGGGATGACACCCAAATATGCATGATCGGGTGGGGATGCTCATGTGGGATCTTTTGATCAGGAGGGATTAGTGAGAATGTTTCATGGACACTGATTATGTGGTCTGTATAAGCATTAATAGAAGATCTATAAAATTTTATTTCATTTTTTTATTTACATCTATATGTATGGTCGGCCTAGTGGATGCCAAGTGTTGTATGAAATGGTTGTTCAAGATTTTATATCATTTCATTTATTATCACAACATGTTCTATTTTAGTTATTTAATTATTCCTCACTCTATTTATTCACTATATAGATTTTATCTAGTTATTTAATTTTTTTTTATCTGATAAAAGGGTATAATATCTCCATGAACAGACCTGAGGCCCTCACTACTATTCGGTAACCTCTGGTATATGGGGAGGCATGCTTGAGGCCTTGAGGTGAATTAAATTGGAGTACTGATTTAGTGGCATCTAGATTATTACATTATAAAAATTTAATTAATAAATCAAAGAAACATAGGAAAAAACTTATTTATGATATATTGAGGAAACTCTGAACGTGGAAGAGAAATATTCAAGCACAAAAAGAAGATACATGATTGGTATTACATACAAAATACTATATTGATGTTTAATTATTAAATAAGGGGGAAAAATAACTATACATGTGAACCAAATTCAATAATATAAGTTAATAAAAGAGAGGTTTTTCAAGAAAATATTTTTATATTATTTCCCCTAAAGGAACCTTGAATATAAACAATCTTAAAAAGAAATGAGATTGAAACCAAAATCCTTTACTACTTTGGTAACATTCAATTCAAAAAACCTTTGATGAATTAAAATGTATTTTTTAACTTACAATTACTTGACTTAAATGGTATTTATGATACAATATAATAAAATGTGAAGCATATACATCATATAAAAGAAATATATTTCCTAACATTAAAATATGACTTTATGAAGGGGAATTGAGACCAAATTGATTACAAAAATCATATTTTTAATGTGAGAATTAATAAATGAAGTTATTATGTCTTTTAAATTGAAAACCACAAACTAATATGTGTAAATACAATATAAAATAATCAATGGTCATTACACAAATAAACAAATCATATTAAATACAATAAATAAGTAATTTTACCCAATGAAAAGAATTTATGTCTTAATATCCCTTACCTCAACCATGATATGTCATCTGTGTTCATTATCTTCCAACATAATATAAATATATTAATTATTTACTTTATTAAAAAAATTATTCAAGTATATCATTCCTTTTATTTTATTTATTATCACGTTATATATAATTACTGAATCATTTAGGTTCATGTATAATCTTTTTATGATTTTTGGCTCATATTTCTAAAATAAAATTTATATGTTGACTAAGATCAAAAGGATTAATATTTAATTATATATATAATAATAATAACATTTTCTATTTATCAATTTTACTTTTTAAATCACTCATGAATGATGGTTATGAAAAATTAACTACTTTTCGATCATGGATCTGGTAGGAATGGAAAGAATGTAAGTATTTTATATATTTTCCGGATGATCATTGTGTCTTCAATATAATATTATATCTCTAAATACAGTTTTATATACCATACATGTGATGTTGTAATGAAAAATGATTCAGATAGTATCATGGATGTTGTAATCCCCATATACACACAAACGAAATTATCATTTTTTCAATGAATGGAAATGTAATAAAATATTTGATATAATAAATTAAAAAAATTATAAATAAGTCATGAATATACAATTAATTCATTGAATACATAATCAAATGTATCTATGAGATGTGATGATGCAAAATTAATTTCACCCATTCATGATGCGGTAGTCCACCATACACGTGAATAATGGATTTATTTTCTATTTGATGGAAGAGGTGATAAATGTAAGATATGACATTAACATAATAAAATATAAGTATATGGGATATAATTATTTTATCACATAATCATAGTTAAATAATATTTTAATTATATATAGTAAGAAATAAAATCAAAATTCTCAATTAAGAACGATACATATTTTTCAGGAAGCCACCTTAGGTTTGCACTAAAATAATTTCTACGAGGGGTTTATAATAAAACATGTGCCTCTATGATATGGGAAAGAAATTAAGTAAAGGATTTTGGTATGGATTTATGGAATCAAAATGATCATGATCTATGGAGAGGATAGATGAGGAGAAGGGATGCCCTTTTTAAGTGGGGGAGGGGACCCACATTAACATTTCATAAAAGAAAACAAACTGTAAAGTCATTAATAACAAACAATACTCCAAATGGTCATATATTATAATTTGGTATAGTATAAGGTTGAATTATGTACCTAAAATTGGATTTATAGATGTTTATCATTAAAATATACCCTTATCATTTAGTTTAACCCCTTATAATCTTGTTTGAATAATAACCATGGTAATTAATTTTTTCTATTTTTATTATTCATTATGAAAAAATTTATGTTTAAAAAATTACCGAAAACTTATTATTTTGATTAAATAAAATAGAATCCATTTTACCAAATTAAAATCATAGAAGTATCAAAATTTAATTTAAAATTAAACCTGTAAGCATGAGGAAATTGTGGTTTTCTAAAGAAAACGATTTCTTAAGTAAAAAAAAGATTTTATATCAAAATTCGAAATATAGTTGATTAAAATGACCTAAATTGGATTAATAATAATATTATTGATGAAAATTTACTTTTAAAATAACTTTAAAATAATATTTTTCATGAGTTCTAAAATAAAATGTTAGTTTTCAATAAAAGTAATCATTTTTATGTATTAATCAAAAAATTAGACTGTCATAAATTTATCAAAAAATAACTCTAATATAATTTTGAAATATTTTATAAAAAATTATGTTCATTTTTTGAAATAAATTTTCAAAATTTTGAAAAATTAAAATTTAAAAATAAGTGCACAAAAAGTGATGAAAAAAAATGTTTTAAAAAAAATTCATTTTTCAAGGAAAAGATGAATTTACATTAACTTTATAAAAAGTTTACTTAATTATAAAAATTTCAATAAATTTATATTGATTCATAATTTATATGTATAATTTAGTTCATTCCTAATTAGGTGTTATTTTAGTTAATTAGAATGGAAAAATATTGTACACTTAAAAACTTTTATAAAAAAAATGCATTTTGAGCATAAAAATTGATTTATAAAGAAATCATGAAAATTAATGATTTAAAATAAATTAATAAAAATATTATAAATAAAATGAATCTTAGGTAAATTTACTAAAAAAATAAAAAATATAATCATACTTTAAATTTATAAGGCATATGCCTTAAACGTTACTGAATCTTGAGATAAGTCAATAATTTGATTTTAATTCACATCAATGATCTTTTCATGTTTAGAGATTTATGTAATTAGTTCATATGTTATACATAATATCTTGAATATTAAAATTATACACTTCTATTCACTATCTTGTTTTTATAAAACAAAAACTCTTTAAAATGAAATATGACATCATTATGCATTTTAACAACATATCTTTTCCTTGTTCCCATCCATGACTCTACTAATCATTATGTCTTGTGAAAAAAATTTCAATTCTTGGGATGAGAATAAAAGGATTATTAAGGGATATATAATTAAGGAAAATTTTTAGTCTTTCAAAAACATTTAAACCATGAAAAATTTATCACAAAGTAATACTCTTCACCTTTAAGAAGTACTAAAGACTCTTCACTGCATATAATCTCATTGATTACCCTTATTTATAACAAAAATATTTCAATAAGGCCCATATAAATAAATATATATCATATAATGGTATCATGGGACATAAACATACTTAAGTGGTATAACCATATGATCAACATCTACACATATCACTAAATGGAATAGCCATACGACCGACTTCCATACCCAATGCATTGGAGGTTATAACGTAACCACCCATCCTTGGTTTATCATGGTACCACAGGTCATTTGGTTCATCACATGACCACCCATAATTGGTTTATCATTTAACCAACTATCATTGGTTTATCACGTAACCACTCATCAAATATCTAATTACCATTATAAAATCATAGCATATAAAATATTGAAAAAGTCAACATCTCACTAATAAAATTTCATTTTCAATCACAAGAAATAATTTCAATATATTGAAATACTCAATTAATTTCAAAATCCATTTTTAATATGAAAAAAATCAAGAATGGAATAAAGGATTTTTTATCCTTTGAAAAAATTATTAAGACTCATAGAGGAAGCCAAATATCAAATAATGATTATGGCGGCAGAGAGGTTGTTGTCAGCACATACGTTACAAACATTCCTTTTATCATTTAGTAAAATGATTAATAGAAAAAATATTCCCTTCGAATGAAATTAAAAGTCAAGGGGTTTTATTATACATCGTATGAAATAAGGAGGTGTATATTATCAAAATATGCCTCAATGAATGGAGATTGAGATAAAGTCCCTTACCTTAAGTCTGATTCGTCACGTATGTTCCTTTTTCTTCCTGAATAATAAAAATAATTTAATTTATATTTTCTAAATAATATTTTTCATATTTATTATTTCATTTATATAACTTATTACAATGTTTTAAAAATCACATAATTATTTATTTTAATATCGGTTATTTTGTCGATATTGGGTACTTGAGTCGAATATGATCTTGTTATAATTACAAATTACCAATGTGGTAAAAAGTAGATTTTCTAAATAATATTATTCATTATATAAATACCATATATAGCCCATATATATGTATTTATAATAGTCCATAACATTTTGGAGATAAGAAATAAAATTCTTTATGGAGATGGTAATCTGTACGTACGTATGAACTCTACCTTTCTTTATTTGTCATATTAATGAAATGAAAAATAAATGATATATAAGTATAATATAATTATATTATAATATAATATGATATATATGCTTCATTAGTTCATTAAACCCATCTTTTATACATTCCATGGATGTTATGAATGAGTCATATCACTTTGAGGGGGCAGTAGTCCGCACTTCTCAAATGAATTTATCTTATTTACACATCATGAAAAGCATGAAGGTATATTTTTCAATAAAAATTATAGTATCATAGTAAAAATATAAATATAATATATATCATATATACATATATTTCATTCATAATTTCCACCATGATAGATGGTAGGGAAAAATCAAACAATCATCGTTTCATGAGGTAACAGTTCGTCATACACAGAAACAGTATGTTCATATCCATTAGATAGAGGTGTGTGTAAGTGTAGTTATAATCCTTAAAAAAACAATATCCTAGTATATTGAGGATACTTATGTTTTTATGTAATCAAAGAATATGAATTGAATAGTTAGTGGAGAAGTAAAATAATGGAAGGTAACTTTAGAGAAGACACTAGCTCTTAAAACGTGTAACTTCCTTTGATTTGAGCCATAAGGATTTCTTGAATGTCCTTATACGTATAGTAAGGCTCCTAGGAGGAAGGGAGGGATGTTGGGATATTATTTTGGTAGATTATGGATGATAAAAGGGGATTTATAGGCATGATTAAATGGGTATAGGTGATTCCCTTTTATAAGATAGAGGTGGGGTACTTTAGAAATATCTTGAAATATGATTTTTATTATAAATTTATTTTCGGTTTAAAATGGTCCCAAATTCATTTATATTAAAAATAATATTCCTTTGGTTCTAAAACCACTTATAAATAGTTTTTATACAAGTCTAGGTCACAAATTTAACATTATGTTCTAGCTTTAACCCTTAGCTAACTAATTCGACTCTTACCATGTGTTCTTTTAGATTCATACTATATGGTTAATATAGTTACAATAAACTTACAATAGAACTCAAATGGTCCATTAATGAAATTTTAAACATTATCTAATTCATTATTTCAAATATTATATTTTTCAGACTATTATAGCCTTTAATAAAATTGTATTATTTTTTAAAAAGTCATTTATGTCAATTTTTGTACTATTCATATCATGACTTTTTTTAAAATCCATAGAAACATTATTCTTTATAAAAAATTTCATTAGTTCATTTAAAACAAGTCATAATAATACATTAAATTCATGTATGGAATAAAAAGTTTAAAAATAAATTTATTTTAATATTTATAAGCTCATTTATTTAAATAAATCATTAATAATGTAATCACTTCATCATCATTGTTTCATAAATAAATTTATTTATTTTATGTCTAAAAATTATAAATAAAATACCATGATATATGAAATCTTTAAATATTTATAATGAATATTTAGAGTCTAAATTATCACTTATATAACCTCATATAAATTTTGTTTCACTAAAAGATACTTGATTATGTTACATTTTCCCTTACTTTAAATTGATTTTTATAAAATGTTTTTTTCACATCAAAGTGGCTCTATGGGATCCCAAAATCGACCCCAAGATGGACATGGTCGGATATATTTCATAAAATAGGACAAGGACACATTTTAGGGTATTTTAATATTATTATAATATTATTTTTTACCCTTATTTACCATATTTACCATTTAACAATGGTAAATAAAATAATTACTGAAGTTTCTATTCATAATTTCTAAAAATAAAAGGTACCTATTGGTATAATTTAGACCCACTGATTAAAAATATGGAATCCATTTTTAAAAATTCAAATCACATAATTTTCAGTAAATAATTTAAAATTAATTCCCATTTCCAAAACCAAAAAGTGGGGTTTTAAGAAGTAACAACTATCAAAAGATTGACATGTGTTTTGTTCAATTTCAAAGTAAAATTAAATCTGAAAACCAAAATCTAAATAAATGATAAAAATAATCCTATTATACTTTAAAACCAATTATAATTAAAATGTAACTACATAAATAAATTATATGAAAAGACAATTTTGAATTAAAATGCATAATTATTCACTATTTATATAAATGAAATTTATCATAAAAATACAAACAAAATTATCCAAAGTAAATTTTAATTTCTTAATTATAAATAAGATAGTTCATTTTTTTCAAATAGAATATATAAAAGTGGAAAAAATATATTTTAAAAGGTTTCACCATCAAAAGGCGATAAAACGATCTTTTTAAAATATTAGAGTAATTAATGCTTAAAATTAGAATCATTCTTATTTGAAGCCTCTAATATTAATTTACTAAATGTAAAAACATTTAATAAATATGTAAAATCAAAATATAGTTAATTTTTTTCATTTCATCCATTACAAAGACAAGTCGTTAACTATCATTTAAAATAATAATATTATTATGGTATTATATTTTGGTATAACTCAATATTATGTGCAACATAACATTTCAGAGAAAACCATTGTTACATGTAGAGTATGCTATCAGATGAAGATTCCCATTTAGAGTAAAATTAATATCTTAATCATAAATATAAATATAAATCAAAATCTATTATTCTATAAATACATGGTTCGTTACATCATTTCCACATTTAGGAAATTGTGTCCTCGCAATTTTAAAATTGGTCTCAGAAACTTCATAGAAAGTCCCACATCAGAAAAGGAGTCAATAAAACAATCACATTAAAAGAAAGAAGAAGAAGTAAAAAGGTCACCAAAGATAACACAGACTAGGATTCCATGAAAATAAGGATATGGAAAGAAAAAGTACCTATCATGTTCTGATAGAGAGTGATAGAATACATGATTAGTAAAAAGTTAACAATTTGAAAACCACAAAAATGTGATGGGTTAAAAGGTCTTTGATTCCCAAATAGGAAACATAAACAGATAGAATTTGTGTTTTAAGTTCTATTTGATAAATTTATGGAATTATTTTACTACTTAGGATATGATCATAAAGAAATTTACTTACCTTTCAAGTAGAGTTTCATCCTTTAAACAATTTCTACCACAAACTCCTCTTTTCACTAAACGATGAGTATTCATGATGACTTGGTAATATATGAAGTGATAGAATCAACTTCTATAGAACCACATAATTCACAAAAGATAAACTATATATATTTCCCATGTCTTTATACATTAATGAAAACTAAAATGGTTAGTACAAGATCAGATAATTCCCAAAAGGATAATCCTTTATGAAAAGAAATACTACTCTTAATCTCTAAAATTCAACTATCAATACCCAAAGTTCAAAAAAGACCATTTGATACAGTATTGTATTAAAATTCATCAATATAATCCGAACTAATATTGAAATCAAAATCTAATATGAATTTGATCACATATTCTTCCATAATAAATATTTTCATTTATCTCCATATAACATCGACTAATCTTATAGTATCACACATAAAAGTAATTATCCAAATCACATATTCTCAAAGATAAGTTAATAATTTCCATAAATAACCCAAATTTATATAAGTCCAAAATGAAAACAAATATTCTTCCAAAATAAAATTCTACCAATAATTTTCAAATTAAACCCCATAGTATTCTATTTTCCTTAAGCAGATAGTGTTCCCCAAAGAGCGGATGTCTTCCAAAATAACATTTATCACAAAATCACAAAATCATTTTCCTATAATAAGGATATCCAATTAAAAAAATTAATATCTTAAAATAATCTTATTCATGATCCATAAAATCATTTAACTAAAAATAATATGTCATACTGACTTGGGTATTCACATAGGCTCGTGGTAGGCAATGCACCCTTGTCGCCCTTTGGTGGTGGGTTCGATTCCCATGGCCTTTCCGGACGCAATGGGTTGTCACACAACCTATGGGTTTTCCCTTTTTCTAAAATAATATCATTCTTATAAAATCCTAAAACAATAATATAATTTTCTAATAAATAACCATAATCTTCCTTATACTTAAATCTTATCTAATACCTTTCATTTTTCTTCTGAAAAAGTAATATCCCATAATTGCTTCAAATTCAAGGATCATATAAACCCAAATGGTTCTTTATAACTATATATAAATAAAATTATTCCTCAAATATCATTTTCACAAAACAATATTCTAGTTTACACAAACAAGAGAAAAAGTTTCCAATGTAATCCCATCAACAAAAGAGAATTAATACTTTTAAATATTTCATCACCCACATATCTAACATAACTCTTGAAGTTCTAAAAAGTATAAATCCTAATAATCCAACAATATTCATTATCGCTTAACCATTATTTCAACTTATTCTGTAATACTTCTTTCAAACAAACAAAATAATGAGTCATATCCATTGATTAAAAAATATCAAAAAATTAGCTAAGAAATAATACATACCTTTCAAAGGTCATTTCCACTTTCTTGATCCTTAATTGGAATGGAATTAGGGATTGGTAAAAATATTTTTGTATTGTTCTACTAATAAAATTTCTGATCCTTCTTCATTGGAAATCTATTTTTAATGACAATGGACACAACATTTAAAACATTCAATTGATCCATCGGAATGAACTTCTTTCCCTTTCCTGGAGTCAACTAAATGCTTCGTTTTTCTATAGCAGGTTATTTTTTTATGACCATTATTATAACATATAAAACATCTTCCCATCCCTTTGAAGCGTCTTCCTAGGTTTTTCTTTTCACATCCTTGACAAATAGGTTTTTGAATATACTTACCTCTATGATTATTAACTGAACAACCATGGGGATTCGTTTCTCACATATATGATGCCTTAAAAAATCAATAAGGTTCAAGTGGTCAATCATGACTCCAGATAGTTGGTTAAGAATAACCATAAGAGTTCTCATTCCAGCTCCCATTTTATTCAGTTTCTTATTTAGAAAACCATCACAGCTTTCTTCACATCCATTGTTACTTTGGTGCCTTCTTGATCTATCCTTTTTCTAAAACCAAAAAGATAATTTTTTTGTATATCAGTAAAATCATCATAAACTATCTTATGAGTAGGGTAAAAACTAAGATATAATTATTCATGTTATCATAAACTCATTCAATTTATCTAACATAAATATGAATCATTATAATATTATAACCATTATGGTTATGTCACTTATGCTTAAATAACACCCTAATATCTAAAGTTATCTAAACCGACCTCTGATACCAACAATAAGGCCCCATCCCTAAACATTACTTAATATTGAGTTATGTCGATAATTTGACTTTAATTCACATCAAGGATATTTTTGGGTTTAGAGAATTAGAGAATTTTGTCATAACATATACATAACATCTTGAATATTACATGCAAACACTTCTACTTGATATCCTTTTTTTCATAAAAAAAATAATTTAAAATAATATATGACATCATTTTATGTTTTAACAAAATAACTTTTTCTTGATCACATCCTTGACTCTACTCTTCATTCTGTCCCATGAAAAACATTTCAAAATGTGAGATGAGCATAAAAATATTATCAAGGGATACAAAATGAATGAAAATTTGTTCATCTTTCAAAAACATTTAAACTATGAAAAATTTATTATAATGTAATACTTTTCACCTTTGAGAAGTAGAAAAAAAATTCACTAAATATAATCACATTTATTACCTTTTTTTAACCCAAATATTACCATAATTCTCATAGAATGAAACATATAGAAAATTACAGTAACTTGGGACATAAACATATATAAATAGAATAACCATATGGTTGATTTCCACACATATCACTAAATAGAAAATCCATATGGATAACTTCGATTCCCAATGCATTGGAGGTTATAACATAACCACTCGTCCATGGTTTATCATGGAACCACCTATCATTTGGTTTATCACGTAACCAAAAATCATTGGTTTATCATGTAACCACCCATCATTGGATTATCACGTAACCACCCAACAAATTTCCAAGTTTCATTATAAAATCCTAACACATAAAATATTTTAAATATTAACATTTCACTAATAACATTTCATTCTCAATTGCAAGAAATCATTTCAAGATATTGAAATACTAAATCCATTCTAAATAACATTTTCAATAATAAAACACCCAAAAAGAGAATAATTTATTTCTTTTCCTCTTTAAAAAATATTAATGATTATAGAAGAATACAAATATCAAATAATTATTATGGTGGAAGAGAGGTCGTTGTCACAACATGCATTAAAAAATTCCTTTTTTCATTTAGTAAAATTATTAGTAGAAACAATATTCCCCTTAAATGAAATTAAAATTAAAAGGTTTTTTTATACACCTTATAAAATAAGGAGGTCTATATTTTCAAAATATGCCTCAATGAAAGGAGATTGAGACAAAGTCCCTTACCTTGAGTCTGATTCATCACGTATGTTCCTTATTCTTCCAGAAAAATAAACTTATATAATTTTCTAAATAATTAAGAACCATTTTCAAGTTTATTATTCCTTTTATATAACTTATTACCACATTATAAAAATTACATAATTATTTACGTAAACATCGGTTATTTTGTCGAAATAGGGTACTTGAGTCTAAAATGATCTTTTTGTAATTACAAATTACCCTTGTCGTAAAAAGTAAAGTATCACCAGAATAGTATTCATTATTTAAATATCATATATATTTAGTTTATATGTATTTATAATAGTCCATAACATTTGGAGATAAGAAATTAAATGCACCATTCATGGAGATGGTAAATCGTACGTACGCATGAACACAACTTTAATTTATTATTCATATTAACAAAATTAAAACTAAATGATACATTAGTATATTATAATTCTAGTATAATATAATATAATATATATGTTAAATAATTTAATTAACCACATCTTTTAAATGTTCAATTTATGACATGAAGGAGTCATATCACTTTAAGGGGGGCAGTAGTATGCACTTCCTCAAATGAAATTATCGTATTTACACATCATGAAAAGAATAAAGGTATATTTGTTAAAAAATTACATTATCATAGAGAAAATATACATATAATATATATCATATATAAATATAGTTCCATCATAAAGGTCACCATGAGAGATGGTAGGGAAAAATCGAACAATCATTGTTTCATGGGACAATAGTTCACCGTACACAGAAACAACATATTTGTATCCATTAGATGGGGGTGTGTGTAAGTGTAGTTAGAATAAATATCATAAAAAATCATATTATATTTAGGAAAATATTTTTTATGTAATAAAAGAATAATAATAGAATAAGGAGTGGAGATGTAAAATAATGGAAATGAAATTTAGAGAAGACGGTACCTCATAAAATGTGTAACACCCATTAATTTGGGAAAAAGGCTTTCTTGAATTGCCTTCTACCTAAGGTAAGGCTTCTATAAGGATGGGTGGGATGTTGGGAGATTATATGGGTAGCGTTTGGATGATCAAAAGGGCTTGAGAGGTGTGATTAAATGGGTATATTTGATTCCCTTTTATAAGAGGGAGGAGGGGCACTTTAGAAATATCTTGAAATATTTTTTATTATAAATTAATTTTTGGTTTCAAATGGTCCGATGTTCATTTATTTCAAATAATAAAATTATTCTGGGTCTAAAACCTCTCGAAAAATAGGTTTTAGACATGTCTTGGTCTCAAATTTAACCTTATCTTCTAGCTTGGACATATAGTTCACTAATTTGACTCTTTCCATGTCTTCTTGTATATTCATACTATATGGTTAATATAGTTACAATAAAATTCTTATAGAACCTAAAATGGTTCATTAATTACATGATAAACATTATCAAATTCATTTGGCCGAATATTATTTTTTTTAATGTTATAACATTTAATAAAATAGTATTTGTTTTAAAAACTCATTTATGTAAATTTGTATACTATTCATATCATGAATTTTTTTTAAAAGAATAACAACTTGATTATTCTGAAAAATCATAATTAATTCAAATATAAAAATTCATAATCATACCTAAAATTCTTTTATTAAATAAAAAATTTTAAAATAAATTTATTGTGATTTTTATAATCACATTTATTTAAATCATTCATTAATAAATTAATCACTACATCATCATTGTGTCATACATAATTTTATTTATTTGATGTCTAAAAATTATAAATAAAATACCTTGATGTATCAAATAATTTATATTTCTAATGACTAGTTATATTCAAAGGGATAAATTATATATCCGTATATAAAAAATTGGTTTACTAAATGATACATGTTTATGTTACATTTTCCCTTATATTAAATTAATTCTTATAAAATGTCGTTTTCACATCAATGTGGCTCCATGGGGTCCCCCAATCGACCCACGTAATCCCATGGTCATAAATAGTTCATCCTATAGGATTATTACACATGTTATGGTAGTTTAATATTATTATAATATTATTTTTTTACCCTTATTTACCATATTTACCCATTAACTATGGTAAAGAAAATAATTACTGAAGTTACTAATCATAATGTCTTAAAATAAAAGGTACTTATTTACACAATTTAGACCTCATGATTCCAAATATGGAATCCATTTTTCCAAATTCAAAACACATAAGTTGAAATAATTATTTTAAAATTAATTCTCGTTGTCAATATCAAAAAGCGGGTTTTCAAGAAGTAATAACTACCAAAAGATTGACATATGTTTATCTCCAATTTCAAAGTGAATTTTATTCCCATCACCAAGATTGAATTAAATGATAAAAAATAATAAAATTATACTTTAAAACAAATTAATAGGACAATCTATCTATATAAATAAATTATATGAAATGATAGTTTTGAATTAAAATGCAGTATTTTTCACAATTCATCAAAATATGAACATTATCAGAAAAATACCAAAATTTCATCCAAAATAAATTATAATCATCCGATTTGAAATAAGAAATTAAATTGTTCAAACAGAACATATAAAAGTGACAAAAAATAGATTTAAAATGGGTTCTCCATCAAAAGGTGGTAAAACGACCTTTTAAAATTATTAGAGTATTTCATGCTTAAAATCAGATTCATTCTTATTTGAATCCTCTAATATTAATTTGATAAATATAAAAACAAATAATAAATATTTAAAATCGTAATATAGTTAATTATATTCATTCCTGCCAATATAGTGGAATGACGTTAACTACCATTTAAAATAATAATAATATTATTGTATTATATTTCGGTATAACTCAAACTTGTGTGCAACATAAGATTTCAGAGAAACCAATTGTTGGAAGTCAAGTACGCTATCGAAAAAAGCATCCTCTTTAAAGTAAAATTAATATATTATTCCTATGTATTAATATAAATAAAAAATTATTATTCTATAAAAACTTGGATCGTTACAAAATTAATCGATTTAATGAAATGAAATAATTTTTTTAAAAAATTATATTTTTAACTACTCACTGAAAATATAATCATTTTATAAAAAATCAGAATATTTTACCCTTTGATAATTATAAAATTTTATTTTATAAAATTTTATAAAATTTATAAAATAAAATTTCTAAAAATGGAATAAACTAATTATATTATTCATGCCCAAAAAAATTTAATATTATTATGGAAGAAAATATATTTTTGAAACATAAAATGACTTTACTAAACATTGAGTTCTTATGTCATAAGAATTAATCAATAAATTTTTATTGATTATGAAACTAATATATATTTAATAATTTTTTTAATCCTATTTTTCCCCTCTGATTCTGTGTTTGGGTTATAACTGTCTTATATAAATATTAATATTTTAATAGTACAATGTAGTTTGTGAAAACTCTGTGTCATGTTTAAGAAAAACTATAAAAGAAATAAAATATATTTAAATATAAATTCTTTATAAAATAATAGGGTTTAAAAATATCCTTAGGAAATATTGCAATCATTATAAAATATTCTGAAATCCTTAGGAATTGCTCCCTCTTATTATTAAAAACTTCTAGTTCATCCTTATGAACTCTACCTTCAACTTTATAATTTACCATATCCTATATTCATCATTATGTCCAAAAAAATAGGAAAATTATTTAAATTGTTCTCAAAATAAAATTTAATAATGTATAATTAAAAACCATTTCCATTATTATGTAGTATTTACATCCAACCAGAATAACATCCACGATTTCACAAAACATTCAAATTGAAAAAAATCAAACAAACATTTACCTTAGTTCCAATACTTTTTTATAAATCATAGATCGAAATATGATTTTTTTAGTTTTTCATTTATATTTTATTTTTTATTAAAAAAAGTTTGGAATAATATTTTTTACCTTTCATAAGACAATGAATAAGATGTGGAAATATTAAAAAATTTCTACAGTTCCATCCATAGGTGCCAGAGAATTTGGGCAGAAGTGATTGCAGTGAGTGTTACTGAAACTTTTATGTTGTGTACCCATGTTCATTAAAACCTTATGAGTTATGAGAATCATGAAATTTTTTTGGGATATTAGTACATGTCATGATTACATTCTTAATATTAACCACAACTAACGGTACATCATTTATAGGGTTACATAGTGTGTAGCTCTTGTATAGTCCATGTATCCTTAGAAGAGTTTCCCTGTGGGAATCACAAAATATTTGTGATCAAATATTTAGACAATTAATTAATACATATATATAAATTAATTGAAATTATTAATCTTTTTCCAATTATGACTACATGGTGTAGACTTGGGTTACATGGTAAATAACACATAAATTCCCTTCCATATTACACACTGAGTCCCTTCGTCTGCCTCATGAGTGGCTAGAAAATGGAGTACATTACGTGTAATGGGATTCAGATTCTGTGTAACGCATGCCTATTCCTGTAGATTATATTTTGATCCATCCAATAACTATGTGAATTAAATATATTAAATAGAAATTAATTATATCATTAAAGAAAAATACACATAATATAGCTGGTATACACATAATGTGATAGGGTTTTCAGATTATTAAGTACATAATTAATTATTATTGATGTTATTTTAGAACCACATGGCATGTATTGTGATCTTACACATAATGTACATAATGATTTTTGAAAGTGGTACACCATCTAACATTAAAATTTTATTAAAATTGAAAAAGGGAATCATGGTTAGAGAGGTTTGGTGAAATTAAAAACCAGAGGATAAGCTCTGATAGCACCCACGCACACAAGGGTATGGGATCCCACAAAAGAGAAACCAATAAAAAAATTTCCCTAATATACTTGATAATATATAAATTGTATGACATTGTTTCTTTTGTTCCAAGTGTGGAGATACATGACCCAATTTTGATGATTTTCAAACATTAGGCATAAAATAGGATATAGAAAATGGATAGTGGTATTATCTTTTGAGTAATTGAAAACAATGGAATATTTGATTTCAATAAATGTAAAAATAATACCATTGGAGTTGAACATATTAATTCCATTGGTGATGGAACATTCTTATACAATCAATGATTCCTCAAGACCATAAAATACATTGAAAGGGAAGAACATGAAACCTCTTGTTTCATTAAACTATCCTCCCCCATTATATAACGATGTTTTCTAGACCCATCTACATTGAGTTCGAGAATACTAATTTAAAGGGATATCAGAACTATCTACCTTACACATCAGGCATCTATGATGAAAAATTTATTATCCCCCCATGCATGAGTATTTTAAAGGTGGAAGAAATATCACATCATTTTTTAAGAAGGATAATGACAGACACTAACCTTATGGACCTGGAAACCGAACTCATTCATGAGTTATGGGTGAATTCCAACATATCCATGTTCATTGAATTCCATATCCACCAACATCTAGTAATCAAAAACATAGACAATGCCTTCCACTCCTACTTCTTACTAATCATAGCATTGAAAAATGTTTGAAATAAATCTATTATTTTAAACCCTAAAAAATATATTCTAATAATTCACAAAAAGATGTCCAAATAGAGGCCACCCACTCATATTTTTAAAATTGAGTTAAGGTTCTTTCTCCTTCGGAAGCATGACAATATAGGCATTTGGAGGTAAGAAATATCTCTTTATGCCTTAACTCCTCCTCTGTAGTAATGGAATGATTGAGGATTCAACAAATGAGATAGTCGAACATTTTTGGATTTTATTTTCATTTGAAGAAACCACCTAATTCATTCGGGATGTGGTTTGTATAGATAACATTGAGATGTGCTTTCATAGATAATTTCGCTGACATAATGTCCATGAAGACGAATCTATCCCAGTATGAGGCCATAATAATGATGGAAAAGATATCATATTATAGGGGATTGAGGATGGCCTGGATGAAGGTGGGATGTATGCCAGCCTAAGTGAATGATGTATTTATGGTCAAACAACCTGGGAACCTGGGAGTAGTTCCCGTCTAGTTGTGTTCAATAAGTTAATCATCCCATTTCCAATCATCCAACATGAGTGACATCGATGATTAGAAATTTGAACATGAAAAACCTACATATTCTTTGGTATTACCCCTTATACCTTCTATATATATATTTATATATTTTTGAAATGAAATTGAACCAAATAAATCATCCTTCCATCACTTCACAAGATATTTTATCTTGAAAAAAATGTATGGTCCCCACAACACTTCATAGGTTGATACCACCCACCTTTTTATCCTTCCCTATCCTATCCCATGAAGCTCAATGACACAACCCTTATATTTGGGCATCCTAGATGATGGTGGAAATGATAAATTCATTATTCTTTAGCACTATCTTCAATAATTTTAGTATGGACATGAAATTCATGTGGATGGAAATGATGATGTAGTTCATAAGGGTTATTAAGCCTCCAAAAGAGAGAAAACTCTTCTTCTATTTTAGAAAATAGTAGGAGATTTTTTCCACTAATCCATCAAAATGATGAATGGTATTCCTTAAAAGGATGATAATGGTTCCCATGTAATCCATAGAGAAGATTATTCCTTTAACTCCAGATATATCCTTGATGTTTTTATAATATATTTACAACCATATTTTTGAAATAAATACACTAATATTCCACTAGCTAATTATCTACCTGTTCCATTTATAATAATCCTCCATTACCTTGTTGAATTTGTATATGGATCTCTGAATTCCATCAAGAAAAATGAAAATTTCATCTGTAAAGAGGAGGTACAAGACTTCATCAAGGTGAGGTATACACTACAAAGGGAGAATTCAACCATTGTTAATGCTTCTAGATGTATTGAAAAAATATATGACGACAAATTCTCATGGTGATATTGGATATATTAGGTGTTTCAGGAATGATATGAAATTAATGAATAAGTAATGAAATTATTTTTCCCTTATTATTCAATAGAAGTACATATATTAATCCATTTTACTGATATGAAATTATATGATTATGTCTATTGACAATATGGTTTTAATGACAACATTATTTTAGTAAATTAAATGAAAGATATATCATATAACTTCCCCAAACCATCAATCATATATTCATTGCTAAAAACATAATCTTTAAGTTTTTGGATTTGATAAAGATAAATGGTACCCAATATTCACCATCCAAAATATATAACATCAAACTGAAATATCTGATCACTTTCATATCCAAGGATATTTTATGATTTTATTTACATAGAATTACTACTAACTCATACAAAACAATACCCAAATTTTATTATTTCATAATAATTATTTAATATATCCATTAATATTCTCCCCACGTGAAACCTTTCTAAAAAACCCAATTAACATCATTCCTAAAACCCAAGGAAAGTGAAACATAAGAACGGTGAGCTCAAATTATTAGTAAGAGTATACATAAGTGTAAATAATACAATGTCATTAGTTAAAAAAGGATGAGTATATGATTATGATTAAATATTAAAAGTTCATGACTGTAACTTAATATAATTCATACACATCAAAATCTGAATCAGAAATCAAGAAAATATGAATACAACTTTAATATAAGATAATAGTACTATAAGTCAATAATAATGATCTATGTAAAAACAATCCTTAACCTAGGATTCATTAGAAATTCATAACAAACATAAATAAGGCATGTTGTCGTCTTGAGACATTATCTTCACAGAACCCTTAAAAGAACCCTCAAAAGTGTTATAATAAACATTCTCAACTTCCACAATAATAATAATGAGATAATAATAATTACCCAATGCATTGGAGTGATATATCATGATCTCTCTTCATCATGAGCTATAACAGGGTCACATGTCATTATGAGTTATTTTGGGCTCACACATAGTCAAGAGTTGTATTGGAGTCACCCATTATCAGGATATATAACAGTCTCACCCATCATAATAAAAAATTTATATGAACCATAACATAGTCATAAAACATGAAATAATTCATTTTTTCAATATAAAAACAACACAGTACTATCATAACAAGATTTACCATGGAAAATAAATGGGTTCTAGGAAAATATCATAATCCATTAATACAATGAATAATGATGGTATCATTACAAAATATACTTAGTGGATATTAATTAATGTAAATGGTTGTTGTCATTAATTAATCAAATAACCATAGTAATATCATTAAAAAAATTATTAAGGAAAATTCCATTTTTTTCTTTTAAAAACTAAAAATTCATAAAATATTATGAAATTTTGTTTATTTTAAAATAATATTGGAAAAATATAAAGGGATATTCAATAAAAATAATGGCATTGATTTTTGGAAAATCTATCCATGTCGTAAATGTAAAACATTAAACATGGTTTTCAAAATTTTATAAAGAGATGAAAAACTGTCCCATTCACAAAATGTAAACTAATTATATTTTAAAAACATTTAAAATATTTTAAAAGATTCTGAAAAACAACCTTATGAAATAATTTATTTTCAGAGACAAAAATTTTTGAATAAATTTTATAAAACGAGGATATTAAGGATAAATATTCCTATTCTAAAATAAGATATGAGACCGGTATAACTAAAAAAAACATTCATGATATTTCATTCATAAATAATGTTGTAAATAAAAATTAAACATGTAAACAAAATTTATTACCATATAAGAACAAAATAAATTTGGTTTATTAAAATAATAGAATACGATTTCCCCAAAGGAACCATGAACATATGAAATCCTGAAATGAAATGTGATTGATACAAAAAAACATTAATTATTTGGTAACATTCAATGTCAAAATTAATTGAATGAATGAATAAAACATGGATATGTAAATAAAATTATTTACATGAATTAATGTTTCTAAATTCACTCAGGTATCATTTTGTAAACCATTCAATTAAATCTGGTTTTATGATAGGAAACATGTATCAATAAAATTATATTGAGACAAAGAAAACCCTACTAATGATCATTACTCTTGGAGGGACAATTAATCCATGAAATAATGGTGTTAATATTGGTAAATAAAAATAAATAAGTTTAAATATAGAATAAAAAAATTTATAGATCAATTCAAACATAATCATGGCCTAATAAAGTCAATGAAGAAGTGTTATAACCTAATGGAAAGAAAATTATGTTATGAAACACCTTACCAGATTGTAACTCCCATGTCCAATCGCCAACAATGAAATAATTTGAATTGATAAATAAAATACCACGAATAATGAGTTATTTATGATATACCATGAGAAAGGGGAAGTATCTAAATTATATAGAAGTAACTAGGTTACTAACATTATAATATGCCTCAATGAAAGGATGTATAGTTGAAATCCCTTACCTTAAATCCAGACTTTCTATGTATGCCTTTTAACTACAAGATAAGAAAAATATATAAAATATTTAATTTTTTAATAAAATTTTATAGGATTATTAAAATTTCATTAAATAATTTTTTTATCTTTTTTGTTCAAGGACACATTTAATTACTTAATTATTTAAGCTTACGTCAGGTATTTTTAGGATGTTCTGTTCATAATTTAAAAATGACTTCAGTGTGTTTACTGTGGTCAAAGAGGTAATTGTTCCATCATTCACAGAATAATAATAAGGAAAGAATTATTATTTTAATACAACTATTATAAATTATATACCAACAATTAAATATGTTTATGATAAATTAACTACGTTACACTCATAGAGATGACATTTCAAACGTACGTATGAATAACATTTCCATTTTTCAACGAAAACTTTGGAAAGAAGGTATGTATTTTTAAATCTATACATAATTAATAGTATATAATAAATATAATATACATTTTTAAATACCATTATATATAGAACCATATGATATGGTCATGAAAAGGGAATCATATTGCCTCGTCGAGGTGGTATTCCACATTTTTTCATGAAATATTTTATTAGTTTTCAATGGATGGGAATTTAAGGAAATAGATTATATAATATATTTCAATAATTATAATTATTTATTTAATATAATATATTCACATTATGTCCAAAACTATAAATATTTAGGAGTGGCGGTGAGGGAAAACCAATTTCATCGGTTCATGAGGCAGTAATCTTCCATATAAACAAATGATGGTTTCATTTCCGTTTGGATTGAAGATGAGGAAGATATAGGTTATATCATTAACATAAAAATATATCAATACATATAATATACTAATGTTTTTTATTTCACCATTTTTGAAAAATATGTTTAGGAGTTAGAAGAAGAAATAAAACAAAAACATTCGGCTAAAATCTATACCTCTTATTTGGAAAACCTCATCGGCTTTACCCATTAAGCCCCCTAAGTCTGAAATTATACCAAAAATAAGAACTATAGACTGTCGTTAAAAATATTATAATGGTATATGGGTAGTTTTCTAATTAATCAGAAGACTCTTTGTAGGTATAGATAATAGTATATGGGGTTTTCTTTTATAAGTGTGGGAAGGGGAATTCTTTGCATTTCGTAAAGTATTAAATTAATATAAATATTTTTTTATATTTAAATAGATCCAAATTGATATAATAAAATTAAAAGATTAAAATGAATCTAAATAATATTATATAATAAAAATTGTACAATTTTATAATATTTGTTTACCCTTAGGCCTTTATTTTAACAACTACTAATCCTTTTGAAAATTACGATTATATCACAAATTTTAACTCTTTAAGAGTAAATAAAGTTACTATAAAAGGTAAAAATAAAGTTAAATAGACCATGGTTTATTTTTTCAAGCATATATAACTAATCATGAAAATATAGTATTTTTATAATTTTAAATCAATTAAGAAATTATTCTTTATTATAAAATATAATTAATGTCATTTTTGAAACTATTCATTTAATATGACTTAAATAACCTGAAAAAATGGAATTAAAATATAATCCATTAAAACACACCTAATAAGATATTAGTATCAATAATATTATTTTTATTATATAAATCAATAAAAAATATTACTTATAGATTTTTTAATAGCATTTATGTGATTTTTCGACAGCTTTCACAAGAGTTGTGTCAGTGTTTCATAAGAATTTAGTTTAACTATTTCATAATTAAAAATATAAATTAAAATAACATCATAAAAATTAAATTTATAATAATAATAACTATTTATATACTAAAATTACTTGTTTTTATTCCAACCATAAAATATGATAGATACTAAAAGCTGGAGAGTGACATTTTTTACAATATATGTTCATAAAATAATATATAATTTATTTTCAACAAAAATATAAATTTATTATCATAAGTTATTATCATGGATGAGGATGGTCGAAATATACTCATGAAATATATTAATGAATGTTTTAGGGTATGTTTTAGGCATTTTCAATTTATTTATAACCTTGATTAAATGATTTAACCTTTCCATGGTGTCAAATATTTTTTATTGTTAATATTCATAACGAAAAAATGGAAATATTTTAAAACAATTTAATTACTGATTAAAAATATGGAATTAAATTTTCATGAATAAATTTATTTAATTTTATTAAATTAATTTAATACTAAAAAAACAAAACTAAATGAAGAAATTATTTTTAGAAAAATGTGTTTTTACACCCAAAGATGTATATATAAAAAAATCATGTATAATGATGATTAAAATTAAATTAAATAAATTAAATATATTTACATAATCCCTATGTTTCTTTAATATCAAATTTAATGAATAATGGATCATTTTAATGTGAAAAAATGAAAGTTTTAACAAAATTGGTAATTTTTACTATTCACTGAAAAATTAGTATTTTTTAGAAAAATCTCAATATTTCACCAAAAGAAAATTTTAAAATACTAATTTAAAAACTTATATAGATTTTATAAATTAAAATTTATAAAATTTATATAATTTAATTATAATATTTTTTCACAAAATAAATAATAACAAAAACCATTGTTGATGAGAACATTTTTTTAAACATAAAACAACATTACTATGAATTTAAGTTATATGTATTATGAATTAATCAAAAAATTAGTACTAATTAAGACCATTATATATATGTATTAATATATTTCAACAATAATTTGATCTTATTCATACCTACAAATTTAACTAATAGGTTATACCTATAACGTTTAAATAGAAATATTTCACTGGTCACTTAAGCTTGGTGTTGCATGTTATAAATGCTATTGAACATAGTGTTTTTTTTTAAAATTAAGATATTAAATTCTCCTACCATCAATAAATTGCATCCTCTAAATTTGAACCTATGAATAGTAATAAATGGTTTGGCATCTAAAAGATTTTTTTTAAATCCCACATCATAAATAAGGTTAATAAAAAATCCTCTTCTAACAAGGGAAATGGACATATGTTGGTCATATAGAATAAAACATAACTTGGTTTTCAAATTTGAGAACATTATTTGGAAGTGAAAATATAGACATAGAGTAAAAATGTAATGTCTAAATTTTGATGGATATTGACATAGAACATTGATCAGAATAATGTTAATTGTCATGAAAAAGATAATGAACACAAAGCTGTAAATAAATGATATTTGAAAAAGGCTATCAATTTTTGAAGAATAAATAAAATATGAAAATAGTTTATTTCAAAAACATTTTTCTAGAGTTGAGGAACTCCTCTACCATCTGGATTAAGAAAAAAAGGAAATATACTTACGTTAGAAGTATAATTTCAAGCATTAATCAATTTATTTCACAATCTCATATTTTTCTCCAAACTAAGATTATCCAAGATGAATTTTTCATACCAAAATCACTTAAACCAATATGCAATGGATCAAATAATGAAAATATGGATAAAAATTTATTCCTAAATTATTTAGAAATTTAAAAAATAAAAATGGTTAACATATGGTTTGATAATTTACATAATGGATAAACCTTCAAATGAATACATAATAAATTAATATCATAATATTTAACAATAACACCAAACATTAAATTTAGACCATTTGATAAATAAATAAATTTAAAAATCATCAAAATATTCTTGATGAACTTTGAAACCCATGAATTAGAAGTGTCTGATCATGTTAATTTAACATTTATCTTTGGAAAACATTAGTCACTCATAAATTCATATACCAAAAAGTCTATATTCTCTGATCATATATTATCCAAAATATAAAAATCATTTTCATAAATAACTTGAATCACCATAAAGCCACATTTAAATTATATATGTTTCTAAAAGATATTTCAACTTATATTCATCAAATAAAGTCCCATAACATTATGTATACCTTAATCATATATTTTTCCCCAATTTTTTTTGATATTCTTCCAAAATAACATTAATCACATAAGTTTCAATCTATTTGTTACATATACGATAAAACATATGTTCCAAAAAAATGATAAACATACTCAAAAGTAATCTTAATAACTTTTACATTAAATAAATTTTTAACCTCAATGTTTATTACATATATTTAAACATGAATAACAAAAAATTCAATAGAATTATTATAAATCAATTTTTCATGTTAGACATAAGGGCTACATATACTTCAACCTAATAAAAGGTCTCTCGAATAACAATTAATCACTATAAAATCTAACAACTTAAATCCTAAAATGTGTATCTATTCCATATAAAATTTGAACAACATTAAAAATATAAACTCATTATGGTCTTTATAAATCTTAAATAAAACTCTCAATAAAAAATTATAATCTATAAAGTTATCCAAAACCTTTCATTTAATAGTAACTATAATACCCTCAAACTCGCACTCCTAGATTTGGGGAAAACATAATCTATACATTCATGGATTTGAACTAATGAACATGACCTAAAATTCAATATCTAATAAATATATAATCAATCATAGATTTTAGATAAGTTATCTACCAAATGAACTTTTGGGAATATATATTTAGGTAATTAGGACTAGCTCTTACATAACAGTACCATGATTTACTTATTTCAAAAAAAGACTTCATCATCTACCTTAAAATTCTTTACAAATGAAACCTTTATACACACATTAATCTAACATCATTCCTATTAACCCATGTAAAAGGAAATATAAGTAGGGTGAGCTCAAATTCTTAGTAAGGGTAAATATAAGCATTAAAAATTTAATTTCATCACTGAGCGTAAGATGAGAATAAGGTTATAATGACATAATCAATGTTCATGGGAATCACATAAGATAATTTATAGCCATCAATACCAAGATAATTAATCCTAAAACATGGAATAAATATTCAATATATGATTAGATTATTATAAGTTAACATTCATGACCCATATGTATAGTACCCCCGATTTCGGGTAGACAACCCCCTTTCTTCACATTTTTTAATTGGTGTGTCTAAAATAGGGAGTTTCCATAAAATAGAGAGTTTCCATAAAATAGAGAGTTTCCATAAAATAGAGAGTTTCAATGATGTTGGGTGTTTCCATAATGTTGGTTGTTTCCTTTAAGTGGGTTGTTTCTATAAAGTGGGGTGTTTCTATAAATTGGGTTGTTTTCATAAAGTGGGGTGTTTCAAGAAAGTGGGATGTTTCCATAAAAAATGCGTTTCCATAAAAATGTTAAAAGTGAAGGATGTGAGAGTTTGGGGGTTTTATAAGGAGTGTTGGGACTAAATGTAAGTCCACATGATCCATACACGTTTGGCCCACACTGTGTGGTCAAACCTTGTGCAGAGGTCAAATATAGATCATATTTTTCTGGACCATATTCATTTTTGTTCTATATATTTTTTTGGCTTCAATACACCCCTAGTTTAGAGATTACTCTCCCTAGAAGGTTGGAGAACTCTCCCCCATGAGCTGTAGCCAATCTAGAGCCTTCCCTTGGTGATTTAGAGTCTGATTCTTGAGGTATGTCACCATTCTTTCCGGATTTGTCATGCTTTCTTAGATCTTCTTAGATCTAATTCTCTGATCTACATTATTTCTCATATCTGAACCTATAGTGGGTATATATATGTTTTTGGATGACAAATAATTCAATATTGAGTTGTGGTCTTGGTATGATAAGAGAACTAAAGTCGTTCTTGGAAAATCAACCCGCTTTCTTGTGCGTTCTTCATCTGTTGTCAAAGTTTCATCGAAACCATTGAGGTTGGTGGTGTCACTCTCATCTCCTCTTTCTAAAATTGACTGTCTTCGATTAAAATTAGATTATTTATTATGAAATTCATGGAAAAATCTTCATTTATGATGATTTATGGGTATTGTGAAATTGTGTGATCTTTTTGAATAGTTGTGAAAAAGGGGGTTTAGTTTCATATATTTCAAATGAGGATTTAAAATTATGTATTTTTTGGAATTTCTAAATGGTTGATGAAAAAGATATTTTCAATAGAAGTAGTTTTCAATAAAAATAGAGTTTTATTGAAATGGTATGGAATTGAAATTGTTTGGAATTGAAATGGTTTTGATGGAAATGGTTTTCAATAAAAAGGTGTTTTTAATGAACAAGTTGTTTTGGAATGATCGTTGGAAATATGTGGTGTGTGTTAATGTTTCATATACAGGGGTGGGCTGAAATATGACCTTGTGATCAGTGCCAAAGGCTTAATTCACATGGGAATTTCATACACGGGGCATAGTTGAAATATGACCTTGTCCTCAATGCCAAAGGGTTAATGGCACATGGGAAAAAATTACCTTGTGACGACTTGGTAGATCAACAAGAAAGCTCTCATGAGTATGGAACTGTCATAACCTAGCATGCATGGTTGGTTGCATGGGATTGAGGAATTGTGGGGTATGATGATAAAGGGATATTATTAAATAGTTGTAAATATTATTTAGTTATTTTTCTGAAAAAACATCTTACTGGGAAAATTGGTTTCAATTGCACTTGTATGCTTTTAGTAATGAATGATTTTGAAAACTTGTTTATATTTAGTTATAAACTATTTTTGAGAAAATTTTTTCTATAAACTATTTTATATAATTGTTTCAAACTCTTCTATCCTAGTGTCATGATTATGGATTTCATTAGGGAAAACCTACTGAGTTTTATAATCACGCCTACTTTGGAACTTTGGTGCTTTAGCATATGCTATCTTTCGGGACAAGGTCAAAGGTAATGTTTCACATTTGTTTAGCACTACCTCATGATGTTTGGGCTGTTCAGAGATTTTTGAGCTTGGATCTTGTTGAGTATGGAGTCTTTAGGTCATTGGAGAGTCTTGTGTAGTCTATCCGCTTTGTACTTTGATACATGGTTATTCTTCTATTTTCGCTTACTTTGTTGTGATTTTAAGATACATTAAGTTGTTGAGTTTTCTTCTATTTATTCATGCATCATATAGTGAATGTTTGGTTATGGTTGGTATGTTTATTGGTTTATTTATTAAAGGTTAAATCATCCCCCACTTTTATTGGAAACCCTTTGGGCTTTATTTCCAGCCTTTGGTGTCTTGGAGATGTCGCTTAAGGCATAGTAATGACTCTTTTTACTCTCAAGTAAATGAGAATTGGAGGGTCATTAAAAATGTTATCAGTTTGTTCGGTCCATTCCTAACAAGTAGTCATAGATGTCCCTAGTTTTAGAGATGAAATCATTTCTTGTATATTCCTTGGGTGGGAATCTTAGAAAGGAGTATGATTGTAGGAACTAGAAATGTATATCTTAAAAGGACGTAGCTAACCCTTTTATGATAAACTTCAAGTTTCCAAGGAGTTATGTAAATAAGTATTTTATGAATATTCTTGAATTTTGAAATCTCATTGTCATGGGTTTAGCCAATGAGACAAGCATGACATGCATTTTAGAGGAATGACTTCCTAGTAGGAGTGCATACTCATTTCGTGGAATGATTCATGATGTAAAAAAAGTGTTAATTTTTTTTAAAAAGAATGGAATTCGTTTTCAAATGAATGATTTTGAAAAAGCAATTTATTATCATATTTTGAAAATGGTTTAAATTTCAAAAGTGTGTCAAGTTTTTTAAAAAATGGTTGAACATGGAAAAAAGGTTGTTTTGGAAATAAATGTTGTGATAGTTGAAGTGATATAATTTGAAATGATAAGCCAACAGTTGCTAGAGAGTGTGATTAACGGAGTTTTTTGTATGTTTAGAAAATGGCAATTGGTAGGCGTCATCGAAACAAACCTGAAGAAGCTGTGTGGAATGTGGTTGCACCTGATCCACGTGTGAACCAAGAGCTGGTTCAGAGTATTGTCAATTATTTTCAAGTTGTGGACACAAGGAACCAGAGGAATGATCCACATCATGTGGATCATACCATCCAGTTCATGAAGAAAAATCCACCTAATTTCTAGGGAGATTCTGAACCTGAGAAGGTGGAGGTGTGGCTATGTAGGATGAATCATATTTTAGACTTTATCAGTAAACTGATAAAGAGAAAGGTCAAACTGGTGATGTATATGCTCGAGGATCTTGCAAGTCAGTGGTGAGATTTATGAGAGCATGCTAAATTGGATTAATGACTTAAATGGGAGGATTTTGAGGAATTTTTCAATAAAAAATTATATCCTCACACATTCAAGATCTAGAAAATGAAGGACATCTTCAGCCTGAAACAAGAGAGTCACTCTATCGCAGAGTATGCGGCTAAGGTCATGAACTTAGTACAGTATGAAATAGAAGTTGCGGCAAGTGCCACTTTGAAGGAACATATCTTTGAATCTGGACTACGAGAACAGATTCGATCAAATATTTCAGTACTTTGTTTCATAGACTATACAGAGATGGTGAATAGAGTGACTGTGGATGAACGTGATATCTCAGGATATATGGAAGGAGGCATGATTATATCTATAAGAAACAGTTGGAAATCAACCATTGGGAACAAGTAGAAAAGGGACACCTATTTTCAAGGTGCAAGTGGAAATTAGAACCAAATGGAAAGATCAGTAAACCTTACTCCATGACCCCAGAGAAAAGCAGGTTGTTTTTAATGTGGTTCGCTTGACCACATAAAGCGAGATTGTATGACACAACCTAGAGAATGTCATAATGGAAACAAGATGGTACATCTTCAACGCTATTGTTGTTGTGCTCCAAGTTCAGGTGCTCGAGACAATTCTCAGGCGTCACAAACATCGTATGCTTCGACTGGATGAGGACAACATAATCAGTCTCTTCAGTAGAGCAATGCTTGACATGGTGATTCTAGAAATACCATGACTCCCCAACCAGGGCATCCCCAGCAAGGAAACACGGAGAATAGTGTAGTGAAGAAGCAATTGGATGGAGTTGAGTAGATGATTGTTGATGATCAGGCTAAACCATCTATAGTAAGAGGTATGATTCTTTTGAATTCTACCTTTGTGCAAGTTTCGTTTGATACCAGGGCATCACATTCCTTTATTTCATCTCGTACTGTTGAATTGCTATGTTTAAAACTAGAAATGATGCCTTCTATTTTGAAACTGCAAACTCCTCTCGGTGAAAGATAATGTCAAGCCTTTGTGTGTAGAGTATGTTCTATAACTTTTGATGAAGATGAGGTAAAATTGGACTTCTCGATGTTGGATATGGATTTCTATTATGTAATACTAGGTAAGGATTGGCTGACAATGTTCAATTCTCAAATCAAATTTAATAGGAGAACAGTAAGATTCATGATTGAGGATAACATCGAGCATCTCTTTGGAAGAGAGAGGATGGTAAGGAAGGGTGAAAAGAGCTGGTTGGCACCAATGTTGGGAACAATCCCTTACCAATTGGCAGCATTGACTTTGGAATCAATGGAATAGATTGAGGAAAATAGTTTTCCAGCTATTGTGGATCTATTTCCAGATGTCTTTCCAAATAAATTTTCAGGGTTACCACCTCTATGAGAAGTGGAGTTTATGATTGATCTCCTTCTAGGGACTAGTCCTATTTCCCTTCCATCTTATAGAATGACCCCAATAGAGTTACAAGAATTGGATGTGTAGTTAAATGAGATAGAAAGAAAGGGTTTTATTTGACCATGTAAGTCTCCATGGGCAACAATGATTTTGTTCATGAAGATGGTAGATGGAACTCTTCGGATGTGTGTTTATTATCATAAGTGTTGACGCCGAAGTTCAGAGAAGGTCTAGATCAAGAGGATAAAAGAAAAAAATGAATCTGGGAGGGAAAGAGGAGATTCCAGGACCTGGGAGGTAGGAGTGCGCAAGATTCCGGGCATGCGCGCAAGCAGCCCTCCGAGATGCAAAACCTTGCACACTCAAGGTGCCGTCAAGGGAAGACTTCCACAACGACCCCTCTAAAGCCACCAAAAGGTAACGCCGCACAAGGGCCTCTGGGTTGAGTGCAAGCAGTCCTCAGCGTGCAATATTTGTGTGCCCAGTGCGATGTCTACTAGTCCAATGCGCACATCACCCCTTTAGCACGACCAATGTAACATCAAGAACGATTTTTTGCACATCGGCTCTTTCCACGCCCAATGCGACATCAACTGATCCTTTGTGCGCAACACCCCTTTGGCACACCCAATGCGATGTCAAGTGCCTGTTTGCACTCAGTGGCCCTTTGCGTGCCCAATACGATGTCAGCCACGACATTGCGCGTAGTGCCCCTTCGAGATTCACCCTCGAGGAATTCGGTTATAAAATGAAGCATACCCCCCCAATGGGGGATGGTAACAGAAGAAGAGCCAGCACTCTTCGGTTCAAAAGACACGTCTTCTGTGATCGCGTAAAAAACACCATGTCCTTCAAGTATAGGATCTTGTGCGACAGGTCCCCTTAGGGTCCTCCTTCAGGAGGGCCCCCTTGGGCGTGAACCACATCCATTTCCTTTTACCCCAAGTAATTTGTGTGAAAAATATCCCTCTTTTCTGCAAAATTCTACCTACATCAGAACCCTATTGCCCACGGTCATTCCGAACTGCGCCCAGCCTCTCATTTATTGCCCGCATCCTTTCAGTTTACGCGCATTCATTCTTTTTGCGTGAAAACCTCTCAACTTGCGCACGAACCTCTTTGTGTGCTCCATGTTTGATTCTTACCATAAGGCACTGTGTCAGATCCCCTACTATGCGCCACACACCTGTGTCGTGCACCCTTTTCTAGTGCGGCCCTCTAGGTTTGCACGGAGTAATTTCAAAGTCACTTGGGTGGTGGTTCCCACTGTGTTTCATCGCCTCTTGATTCTTCGCATAGGCACACTAATAACTATTCCTTCTTCACATACCCATGTTAACATGGAACCATCAATGGATCACTCAATAAAACCCCTTCACCACAGAATTTCTGATGCCTTCCCTTCCCCAAGGGCAGGTGGGTATCAGTTATATAAGTCCTAGGGGTGTGGAGAGAACCCACCTCGTCTGAGCTGCATGACGTTAAACTATCAAGCACTATCTTCTTTATCACATGAAGTTAAACTATGACCTCACCCCATGTGTCATATGTGGTGTTCCTAACCTTGGAAATTCTGCATGCCCACTGGTCTCCATGGGAGTGAAATCATTCCTCACATGGAATGAGATCCTCTTTATCATAGAGACATCTTTCCGTGGGGAAAGGGAAACCACCTTTGTGTAAGACCCTAGATTTTCTTGAAAGAGGTAGAACCCCTGCTCCTCCTATCTTCCACATTTCCAAGGACCAGAGAAGGGGGAAGGGCATCAGGGCCCTAATTTCTTCGGTGCCAAATCCAACTCCCCGTGGGCTTTGTCACCACCCGGGTCTCCACTACGGAGTAAGTCCCAATATCCACCACCTTGGGCTGCTAAACACACCTAAGCCCTTGTTTTCTCTTTGGGGTGAGGACTATGCATAAGCCCCTGTTTCCTTTATGGGTCACTAAATACTTGTAAGCCCCACTCCAATTCCCACGGATGCACCTTTCACGATGTGATCGTCAGGTATTTGCTGCCTCTTGTTTCTCACAACGAGAATGAATCACGTGGGCTTAGAGAAAGCACGAACCATGAAATCCCCTATAGGCTGCCTTAGAGTGTAAGCCCCACACACACCTCCCAAACTACATGTAATTTGATCCTTTCCAAAGAAAGGTATGTAGGAAGCCTCCATGAGGTTCAAGCCCAACACCCATTAATCCCCGACCATCTTCACGTTGGTTCCCACTCCTCCCGAACAACATGGACTTTGATCCTTGCCAAGTCAAGGTACGTAGGAAGCCTCTCTAATGTTCAATCCCAACACCCATTGGTCCTGACCATCTTCACGTCAGTTCCCACTCCTCCCGATCTATGCAGACTTTGATCCTTTCCAATGCAAGGTACGTAGGAATCCTCCCTCAGGTTCTAGCCCAACAACCATTGGTCCTATAATGACCCATACTCTACATACATTGTTATTCCTTAAAAATTGAAGAATACTTATTACAAAATAAAACAAAACCATGAAACAACCTTATAGGTATAGTGTCTTTAGGAACTGGGAAACATAAACAACTGGTTCATAGATTATCTACGTTGTCTCCCATTTATTTCATCATATCTAGAGTCCCTTTTTGGCATATCCTACTTAATACCCTTCTTCCTAACCTGGGGAAAAGAAAACATACAAAAGGGTAAGCTCAAATTCTCAGTAAGGGTAAACAAAATAAATATCAATCATATCATATTCATAAGAACATAACATTTTGAATATCTTAACCTGCAAAAGAGATAAAAAATCATAACATGGGATAAATCATAGTGGTGAAATGTAATCCCAATAATCATAACTTAAAACATGAAACTTTATGTAATAAAAACATAATCATAGAAAATCATTTCATATTAGTCAAGGCTCATTTCCAAGAACATCATAGCAGACAAAGTCCATTACTGAACCGAGTTCACTCCTCGTTCCAGTCCTATATCACTGAACTAGATTAACTTTCCGTTCCAGCCATGTCTATCTCATGAGATATAAATATTTACCCAATGCATAGAAGGGAGATATAGGTCCCACCCATCTCATAATGATACCATTCTTATGTGTGGCACAAGATCATAAATCATACATCATAGCATAACCCATGTAATAAAAATGGGATTCTTAAACATCATGCCATCATAACATAATCCATATAAGATAAAAAGACATCATAAAATTAATTCCATCATAAAAAAATCAAATAAATGTAAAAATAGGGATATAAAAAGAACCCTATATTATCATAGATGGAAAATAATTTTGATAAAACACTTGAACTCCATTCTTGAGGAAAATATCCTTTCTACTTCAAAAACATTTTTCCTTTCTTAACATGTCATACAATTTTAATCTAAAAGAAGTTGATTAAAATAAACTTGAGAACTTAAAAAAGAAGCTTCATGGAAATAATTTTTTATGAAATCATAAAAAATCCATTCATTCCGTATAAGTTAAAAAAAACATTCTTCTCGTACTTTGGCCGGAAAAGTCAAAAAGTACCTCGTACTAAAAACGACAAAAGATTCCATTCATATCTTTTACTAAAAACTCACCAATGGGTAAAATTGGATTTAAAAAATTGTAAGAGGATAGGAATAATATTAAATATTTAAGAAACATGGATGTGGATGATAAATATTTCCCAGTAAATTCGGAAGTATAAACAATCTCAGATAAAAATAAGATTGTGAGATTTTCCCTTACCTTAAGTCTGATAGCTTTGTACGTGTCCGAACCTCCTGTATAATGATTTAAATAATATCATTGACTTATTCCATAATCATACTCATTTTTATGATATCATATATGGTCATATTCTTAGCTTCTTATTAGTAATATTTCATTTCTACTTGTTATTCAGGTGTTTATTGCTTTATGTTCTTATGTGTGTTTTGTCGAATAAATTCTTATTCTTATTTTTATGTTATAGATACCTCATTTCCAGAATTATATTATTGTAATATATATCATATTTATTCATTCAATTCATTTATATAATATTTATTCAATGAATATCATGTAGAACGAGTCACATCACATTGTGGAGACGGTAGGCCGTACGTATGCACGAGTGATGATATCGTTCCCATGATCGTGGAATTGTATTGAAGTGTATGTATAATATTTCAGAATCAAAATCAATTTAAAATAATCATATATAGTTATTATTTACACCATTATACTCATCCAAGTAAGGCGGTGGTGGAAAAAAGATTACACCACGGCGTGGAGACGGTATTCCGTACATACGCACGCGCGGTGATTTCATTTTTCGTAGGATGGATAGAAGGTGAAATAGGGTTTTTTCATATTTATAATAACATATCAGTATATGAGTGATACTGATGTTATGACTTCATACTGAAACAACTAAATAAGAAGAAGTGGAAGAAGAAATAAATTTGAAATAATTGGTAACAGATATTACCTCTTCTTCGACACGCCTCTTTGAAACCTCCTCTTAGGGCACTAAGATTGGTATTTGAACAAGACCAAGACCTCTAAGATGTTTCTAGGGAAGTTGATAATAGAAATTGGCAGGTTTTGGCCGAGTTTTAAGGCTCAAAGTGGTGTGCGGAGGAGAGGGAGGAGGTGCCCTTTTATAAGGGAGGAGAGGGGCACCATTGGAATTATAAGAAATATTAATGTATAATAAATTCCAAACCCACATAAAAACCTCAAAAAATGACTCAAATCCAAATATTAGATAATATAGGGTTGTAATATCATCATACAATAAAATTTAGACAAGTTGGGAATTTATTTTAAACATTATCAACATGATTTATCCTTATATAATCTATTTAATTTTATTTGTGGTAATAATATTCTAAATTTTAAATCATTATAAATATTTACTTATATGTTATGAATTTTCCATAATTGAATACATTATTACATTATTGACCATATAAATTTTAATTTAAAATTTTTAAATATTTTTTTGATTTGTAAACAATTTTATATTATGTAATTTCTATAAATTAACAATAGTGTCAATTTTGACACTATTCATTTATTTGAGTTTAAATAAAATATATACAGAAGATATGTTCAAAATAAAATATTTAATAGATACATAACATGTCATTTTTATCTATAAAATTAGTGGAGCATATTAAATAGTTCATATAATATTTATTTTAATACTTTTAAAATCACTTATTTGATATTTCAATCAATAAAATAATTTCAACATCACTATTGTGTCATAATTAATGATAATTATTTAATCCCTAAAAATTATAAATAAATTCATATGATGTATATAATTGTATTTTATTTTTGGATACTATTCATGTTCGATGTTTTCTTTAAGTTTATCACTAAATTAAAATTATTATACTTATAAGATTTAAGAGAGTGACATGTTGTCACTTTCTTTGGTTTTAATAACAATTAAATTATTTTAATAGTCAAAATTCCATAAATTGAATTTATTCCGACCCTTAGGTGATAAGGGTCGACTTTTAGTCATCCAATAGAATTTTGGCAGGTGTTAGGGTAATTTTATAATCTTATTTTTACCCTTAATTACCCGATTTGTATTTAACTGTAGTAAATAAAAATTACCGTAGTTACTATTCATAATATCAAAAAAATAAAAGTAACCTGTTAACATAATTTTTACCCATTGATTCTAAATATGGAATCCATTTTTAAAAATTTAAAACATTGAAGTTGTAGTAATTATTTTAAAATTAATCCCGTTGTTAAGCAAACATGTTTTAAAAGTTAAAACATTGCCAAAGATTGAAATGTTTTTACCTATGAATTCAATGTAAAATTAAGGATAATGACATAAATTATATTAAATGGTAAAAATATATTCTATTTATACTTTAAAACGATTCAATATTTTAATTTAACCATATAAATTATTGCGATGAAAAAAGTAGTTTTTAATTAAAATATAGCGTGCTTTTACTATTTATCAAAATATGAAAGTTACCAGAATAATATGAAAAATTTATCCAAAGTAAATTTTTATATCATGATTCCAAAGAAGAATTTTATTTTGTCAAATTGAACTTATAAACATGTCAAAAATTAGATTTAAAGTGGGTGCGCCATCAAAAGGCGGCAAAACTGCATTTTTTGAAAAATATTTATTTTACCCAAAAAAATTATTTTGTTCTCATACCATGTTCAAGAAAATATGTAAGATGAATAATAATGTTATAAAATTTAAAATTCAGTTAATACTATTCATAACGGCTAGTTTATTATATTATAATAATATATCGTTGTTTAGTGAAACTCGGTATTGCGTATTACACATGCTATCGAGGAAGGTCGTGATTGCGTGTAACGCAAGCCAAGCTAGTGTTGTGTGTAGTGAAAATTACTTTTATGTTTCATATAACATAAGTCATAGAACAAATATATTTCTCATAAAATATCATGGTGTTACATTCTACCCCCCATAAAATGAATTTTGCCCCCCGAAATTCGTCACTTCATAAAAAACAGATGAGGATACCTCTCCCTCATCATATCATCAAGCTCCCATGTAACTTCTTATAATTGGTGGTTCCTCCATAAAATATTCACCAAGCGAGTGGTCTTGTTCCGTAGAACTTTTTTGCTACGATCTAGAATCTCTATCGGCTGTTCTTCATAATAAACATCTTTCCCCAGTAGTAAAACTTCTGAGCTGAGTGCATGTGAAGGATCGGGTATGTACTTTCTCAGGAGAGATACATGGAACACATCGTGAACTAGAGAGATATTTGGTGGAAGCGCCAATTGGTAAGCTACCTTCCCAACATGATCTAGTATTTCAAAAGAACCAATATACCTAGGGATCAGCTTTCCCTTCTTTCCAAATCTCATTACTCTCTTCCAAGAAGATATTTGTAAGAACACTTTATTACCCACTTCAAACTCTAGGTCTTTTATTCGGTTGTTGGCACAACTTTTTTGTCGACTTTGAGATGCTCTTATGTGTTGTTGAACAGATCTGACATTTTCTGCCATCTCATCAACAAGATCAGGTCTTAATATCTTTCTTTCCCCACCTTAATCCCAGGAAGTTGGAGTCCTGCATTTATTTCCATAGAAAGCTTCATAAGGATCCATATGAATACTAGAGTGAAAGCTATTATTATAATAAAATTCCACAAAAGGTAGGTGTTGATCTCAACCACCTTTGAAATCCATAGAGAAAGCTCTTAACATATCTTCTAGAGTTTGAATTGTTCTCTTAGACTGACCGCCTGTCTGAGGATGATAAGCAGTGATGAATCTCAACTCTGTATCTAGAGTATGCTGAAGACTTCACCAGAACTTCGAGGTAAACCTCAGATCCCGATCAGATATAATGGAATGTGGTACTCCATGAAATCTTACCACTTCCTTTACATATATCATGGCAAGCTGATCCAGAGAGAAATCTTCTCTAATAACAATGAAGTGTGCCGACTTCGTAAGATGATCAACTATAACCCAGATAGCATTATTGCCTTTGGATATTTTAGGAAGTCCGGTGACAAAGTCCATAGTGATGTTTTCCCATTTCCATTCGGGTATGGGTAATGGTTGTAACATCCCTTTAGACTTCTGTCTCTCAGATTTAGCTTGTTGACAAACAAAGCATCGAGAGACATATTCAACAACATCTATTTTCATGCCATCCCACCAGAAGTACTCTTTCAGGTCCCTATACACCTTCGTACTTTCAGGATGAATAGAGAATGAAGAACTATGAGCCTCATTCAGTATCTCCTTCCTTAATTCTGGGATGGTAGGAACATAAACTTGATTCCTGAACCTTATTATCCCATCACAATCAAGGTTGAATTCAGAAACATTTCTCACCTTCTTTTGTAACTCTACATCTTCTTTTTGTGCCTTTTTAATCTTCACATGTATAGATGGTTGAACATTAATTTTGTAAAGATAATATTTTTCCCCTTCCATTATAATTCCAAGATCCATCCTTTGTAAATCCATAAATATTGGATCTTTTGTGATCCTCATCATGGATAAGCTAGCATGGTCTTGTCGACTTAATGCATTTTCCACCTTGTTTTCTTTCCCAGGGTGATAATGAATTGAGCAGTCGTAATCCTGAATCAGCTCCAACCATTTTCTTTGACACATATTAAGATCCTTTTGTGTGAAAATATACTTTAAACTTTTATGGTCAGTATAAATATCACACCTTTCACCATAATGATAATTCCTCCAAATCTTTAATGCAAAGATTACCACAGCTAACTCCAAATCTTGAGTTGGGTAATTTTTCTGATGTATTTTCAACTGTCATGAGGAATAAGCTATCACCATATCCTTTTGCATGAGAACAAACCCCAATCCCTTCTTGGATGCATCACTGTAGATCACAAACCTTTCTCCACTACAAGGCAGTGTGAGCACAGGTGCACTGGATAAACATATTTTCAACTCCTTGAAATTCTCTCCACACTCCTCCATCCATACGAACTTAAATCCTTTTCGAGTCAACCTGGTGATTGGATTAGATAATCGTGAAAAATATTTCACAAAACGTCGATAATATCCAGCAAAACAAGAAAACTTCAGATCTCAGTTATTGTTGTTGGTCTTGACCATCTTTCGATAACCTCTATTTTTGCTGGATCTACAGATATCCCCTCTTTTGAGATTATGTGACCCAAAAAATGCAACTCTTTGAATCCAAAATTCACACTTTGTAAATTTTTCATAAATCTTCTCCTTTCTCAGTGTCTTCAATACAATTATCAATCAATCTTCTTGTTCTTAATTTCTCTTTTAATAGACAAGAATATCATCTATAAATACTACCACAAACTAATCAAGATAGTATCTAAAAACTCTATTCATTAGATCCATGAAGATAGAAGGGGCATTAGTAAGACCAAATGACATCACTATAAATTCATAGTGTTCATACCTTGTACGGAAATCCATCTTTGGTATATCCTCTTTTTGACCCTTAATTGATGATACCCTGAATGAAGATCAATCTTGGAAAAGTATTGAGCTCTGCATAGTTGGTCAAATAATTCATCAATGCATGGGAGAGGATATTTGTTCTTGATAGTGATCTTGTTAAGTTCTCGATAATCAATGCAGAGTCTCATTGATCCATATTTCTTCTTAACAAATAGAATAGGTGCTCCCCAAGGTGACGCACTAGGATGTATGAATCCTTTATCATGATTCTCTTGGAGTTTCTTCTTCAATTACTGAAACTCAATTGAGGCCATTCTATAAGGTGTCCTTGAAATGGGCATAGCACCCAGTATGAGTTCTATTGAAAACTCAACTTCACGATTTGGTGGAAGACCTGAAAATTCCTCCAGAAAGACATCATAAAACTCTTGTACAATGGGTGTATTCTTAATCATTAGTTTCTCTCCAACCATTTGAGATAAATAACCTTCATTTATTGGAATCAAGACCCATAACATGGAAGAAATTTCCACTGGAAGGTTATATTCATCCTTGCATCGATAGATGATGGTAGATTGATCTAGAATATTAAATGTGATTTTCCCTTCTTTGGAAATTGATATGAGCTCCGTATAAAGAAAGCCGATCCATGCCAATAATCACATCAAATTCCACTATAGGAAGGATCACAAGATTTGCAGGAAGCACTTTCCCAAAAACTTCAATCGGAGAAGAATTATAAACATTTGATGCGACCGTTGTGCCATTAGGAGTTGTCACAGCTAACCCAACATCTAATTGTTGAGGTAGTACGATGATACCCTTAGAAAATTATTCAGAAATAAAATATTGGGTGGATCCAGAATCAAATAAAACATTTGATACTTTAGAGTGGTTAGTATGTGTACCTTTCACGACTTTGTTATCGTAATCCACATCGCCGATAGTAATTGCATGTGACTTTCCTTTGTCTTTGGCCTTAAGAGTTTGTTGACATCGATCATCATAAAAAACCCTTGGATTTGGGCATTGATTGGAATAATGCCTCATCTCCTTGCACTTGAAACATTGAAGTTTAGGAGGTGCATTCTGTGTATCCCTTTCTTTATTTGCATCATTAGACATCTTCTTCCCATTATTTCGACATTCAACTTCTCGATGACCTTTTGTTCCACAATTAAAACATTTTCTTTTTCCTTTAAGACAATTCCCTTCATGTTTATTTCCACAATTTGAGCATAAAGGAAAACTCATCTTCTTTTCAGTGTGGTCTTTAGATTTTCCTTTGAATTCCATTTTCCTCTTCTTATCAAACCCATCTGACGGATGGGTTACTCCAATCTCCATCTCAACCTTGAGAGAATATCGAATAATTTCCTTGTAGCTATTGAAGTCCCTTTTGGCTAACTCCCTTCGAATAATTGGTTTTAAGCCACTAAAGAATTGACCGATTTTACTCTGAGGTTGGATAATAATTCTGGAAGCATACCTTGCAAGCCTTCTAAAATTTGCATCGTAGGTACCAACAGATTCATCATCCTTTTGCTTCAGTTCAAGAAACTCCTTCTCCATCTTTGTTCTAAGAATACGAGGGAAGTACTTATTGAAAAATATGTTCTTGAACTCGTCCCATTCCATGGACTCAATTTCATCTCTTTGCCTCGTATTCTTGATAAGATTCCACCATTGATCAGCATCACCTTCCAAATGATACACTGCTAAGATGACTTTGTCATGTTCAGAACATTGTATAACTGAAAATATCTTTTCAGTGGTACTAATTCATTGTTCAGCCATTAATGGATCAGAAGACCCGCTGAATGAAGGTGGATGCTGCCTTATGAAGGATTCAACAAAATGTTGCTCCTTCCTTTTCTCGTTTGGAAGTCTTGCATGGTTCATAGCTTGAGAAAGTTGTGTGATCATGGCTACAATATTTTTCATTCCAGCTCACATAACGTTTGGTTGCTCAGGGGGACAATCATTTCATTTCACGTCGCATTCATCATTAACACAGTTCCTCCGAGTTCTAGCCACTGACTAAAACCAATAAGCATAGTGTGAGAAACACTAATCATAATAGGAAAAACACATAATCAAGAATAAAATTTTACACTTAAGGTCTTATCATAGGTTATTCATGTCCATTTCTAAAACACTATTATCGTGTTCTATGCTTAGACATATCCTTAGGGTTCTTACTAGGGCTTTCACATCCTAGTTTCCAATGGTTGACTATACCTTTCCTATGATACCAACTATAACGACTCATACTCTACATACATTATTATTACTTCAAAATTGAAGCATACTTATTACAACATATAACAAAACCATGAAAGGACCATATAGGTACAGTGTCTTTATAAACTGGGAAACATAAACAACTAGTTCATAAATCATTTACATTGTCTCCCATTTATTTCATCATATCTAGAGTCCCTTTTTAGCATATCCAACTTAATACCCTTCTTCCTGACCTGGGGAAAAGAAAACATATAAAAGGGTGAGCTCAAATTCTCAGTAAGGGTAAACAAAAAAAATATCAATCATATCATATTCATAAGAACATAACATTTTGAATATCATAACCTGTAAAAGAGATCATAATATCATAACATGGTATAAATCATAGTGGTGAAATGTATTCTCAATACTCATAACTTAAAACATGAATCTTTGTGGAATAAAAACATAATCATAGAAAATATTTTCATATTATTCAAGGCTCATCTCCAAGACCATCATAGTGGAAAAAGTCCATTACTAAACCAAGTTCACTCATCGTTCCAGTCCCGTATCACTGAACCAGATTAACTTGCCATTCCATCCATGGCTATCTCATGAGATAGAAATATTTACCCAATGCATTGGAGGGAGATATAGGTCCCAACCATCTCATAATGATACCATTCTTATGTGTTCCATGAGATCATAAATCATACATCATAGCATAACCCACGCAATAAAAATGGGATTCTTAAACATCATGCCATCATAACAGAATCCATATAAGATAAAAGGACATCATAAAATTAATTCCATCATAACATAATCAAATCAATGTAAAAACAGGGAAAGAAACAGAACCCTATATTATCTTAGATGGAAAATAATTTTGATAAAACACTTGAACTCTATTCTTGAGGAAAATATCCTTTCTACTTCAAAAACATTTTTCCTTTCTTAATATGTCATACAATTTTACTCTAAAAGAAGTTGATTAAAAATAAACTTGAGAACTTTTAAAAGCATATTCATGGAAATAATTTTATATGAAATCATAAAAAATCCATTCATGTCGTATAAGTTAAAAAAACTTTCTTCTCGTACTTTGGCCGGAAAAGTAAAAAAGTACCTTGTACTAAAAACAACAAAAGATTCCTTTCATATCTTTTACTAAAAACTCAAAAATGGGTAATATTGGATTTAAAAAACTGTAGAAGTATAGGAATAATATTACATATTTAGTAAACATGGATGTGGATGATAAATATTCCCCAGTAAATTCGGAAGTGTAAACAATCTCGGATAAAAATGAGATTGTGAGATTTTACCTTACCTTAGGTCCGATATGCTTTGTACATGTCCAGAACTCTTGTATAATGATTTAAATAATGTCATTGACTTATTAAAAAATCATACTCATTGTTATGATATCATATATGGTCATATTCTTAGCTTCTTATTAGTAAAATTTCATTGCTACTTGTTATTTGGGTGTTTATTGCTTTATGTTCTTATGTGTGTTTTGTCGAATAAATTCTTATTCTTCTTTTTACGTTATAGATACCTAATTTCCAGAATGGTATTAGTGTAATATATATCATATTTACTCATTCAATTCATTTATATAATCATTATTCATTGAAGATCATGTAGAATGAGTCGCATCACATCATGGAGACGGTAGGCCGTACGTACGCACGAGCGATGATATCATTCCCATGATCGTGGAATTTTATTTAAGTGTATGTATACTATTTTAGAATCAATATAACATTAAAATAGTCATATATAGTTATTATTTACACCATTATACCCATACAAGTAAGGTTGTGGTGGAAAACAGATTACACCACGACGTGGAGATGATATTCCGTACGTACGCACGCGCGGTGATTTCATTTTCCGCAGGATGGATAGAATGTGAAATAGGGTTGTTTCATATTTATAATAACATATCAGTATATGAGTGATACTGATGTTATTACTTCATAATTAAACAACTAAATAAGAATAAGTAGAAGAAGAAATAATTTTGAAAGAATTGGTAACGGATATTACCTATTCTTCGACACGCCTCTTTGAAACCTCCTCTTAGGGCACTAAGATTGGTCTTTGAATAAGACCATGAACTTTAGGATGTTTCTAGGGAAGTGGAGAAGAGAAATTTTCATGGTTTGGCCGAGCTTGAAGGCTCAAAGTGGTGTGAGGAGGAGAGGTAGGAGGTGCCCTTTTATAAGGGAGGAGAGGGGCACCTTTGGAATTATAAGAAATATTAATTCAAAATAAATTCCAAACCCACTTAAAAACCTCCAAAAAATGACTCAAATCAGAATCTTAGATGATATAGGGTTGTAATATCATCAGCAAATAAAATTTAGACATTTTGGGAATTTATTTTAAACATTATCAACATGATTTCTCCTTATATAATCTATTTAATTTTATTTGTGGTAATAATATTCTAAAATTTAAATCATTATAAATATTTACTTATATGTTGTGAATTGTCCATAATTGTATACTTTATTACATTATAGACCATATAAATTTAAATTTACTATTTTTAAATTTTTTTGTGATTTTTAAACAATTTTATAATATGTAATTTCTATAAATTAACAATAGTGTCAATTTTGACACTATTCATTTATTTGAGTTTAAATGAAATATATACAGAAGATTTGTTAGAAATAAAATATTTAATAGATTCATAAAATGTCATTGTTATCTATAAAATTATTGGAGAACATTAAATAGTTAATATAATATTTATTTTAATACTTTTAAAATTATTTATTTGATATTTCAATCAATAAAATAATTTCAACATCACTATTGTGTCATAATTAATGATAATTATTTAATCCCAAAAAATTATAAATAAATTAAAATGATGTATATAATTGTATTATCTTTATGTAGACTATTCATGGTCAATGTATCATCAATTTTATCACATAATTAAAATTATTATACTTATAAGATTTAAGAGAGTGAGATGTTGTCACTTTCTTTGGTTTTAATAATAATTAAATTATTTTAATGATCAAAAGTCCATATATTGAATTTATTCTGACCCCTAGGTGATAAGGGTAGACTTTTATTCATCCAATAGAATTTTGTTAGGTGTTAGGGTAATTTTATAATCTTATTTTTACCCTTAATTACCCGATTTACCTTTAACTGCAGTAAATAAAAATTACCGTAGTTACTATTCATAATATCAAAAAAATAAAAGTAACCTATTAAAATAATTTGGACCCACTGATTCCAAATATGGAATCCATTTTTAAAAATTAAAAACACAGAAGTTACATTAATTTATTTAAAATTAATCCCGTTTTTCAGGAAACAGGTTTTAAAAGTTAAAACATTGCTGAAGATTGAAATGTTTTTACCTATGAATTCAATGTAAAATTAATAATAATGACTTAAATTATTTTAAATGGCAAAAATATATTCTATTTATACTTTAAAACCATTCAATATTATAATTTAACCATATAAATTATTTCGATGAAAAAAGTTGTTTTTAATTAAAATATAGCGTGTTTTTACTATTCATAAAAATATGAAAGTTAGCAGAATAATATGAAAAAATTATCCAAAATATCTTGATTCCAAAAAAGAATTTTATTTTGTCACATTTAACTTATAAACTTGTCAAAAACTAGATTTAAGGTGGGTGCGCCATCAAAACGCGGAAAAACTGCATTTTTTGAAAAATACTTATTTTACCCGAAAAATTTATTTTGTTCTCATACCATGTTCTTGAAAATATGTAAGATGAATAATAATGTTATAAAATTTAAAATTTAGTTAATACCATTCATAATGGCTAGTTTATAATATTATAATAATATATCGTTGTTTAGTAAAACTCGGTATTGCGTATTACACACGCAATCGAGGAAGGTCACGATTGCGTGTAACGCAAGCCAAGCTAGTGTTGTGTGCAGTGAAAGATTCCTTTGATATTTTATATAACATAAGTCATAAAAAAAATATACTTCTCATAAAATATCCGATTGTTACAGGTCCTGACCATCTTCACACCGGTTACCACTCCTCCCGAACTATGTGGACTTTGATCCTTGCCATAGGAAGGTACGTAGGAAGCCTCCATGAGATTCAAGCCCAACACCCATTGGTCCCGACCATCTTCACATCAGTTCCCACTCCTTCCTAACTATGTGGAATTTGATCCATGCAAAGGAAAGGTACGTAGGAAACCATGTAGAGGTTCAACCCCATCCAGTGGTAAGCCGTTTTGACCACATCTAGTGGTAAGACGTTGTGACCTTATCCAGTGGTAAGTCGTTGTGACCCCAACTAGTGGTAAGACGTTGTCACCACATCCAATAGTAATCCTTTGTGGCCACATCCAACGGTATGACTTTGTGACCACAACAAGAGGTAATATGTTGTTACCACATCTAACGGTACGCCGTTGTGACCCCACCCTGCAGTAAGCCATTGTGATACCCTACCTAACGATAAGCAGTTGTGGAACTCACGTAGTGGTAATACATTGTGATTCTATGTCAACGATCAGCCTTTATCATCCCAAACCTACCGGTAAGCCGCTGTTGTCCCTTCTGTTAGGACCCATATCACTGGTACATCCCAATGGCGTATGATCAACCTCGGGCTGCTAACCGAGCGTAATCCTTACTATATCATCGGGTTTTTGTCTTCTAAGAAAACTCCAATTCTATACCCCATATCCTGAACTATGTGGACTTTGATTCCCTACGATGGGAATACATAGGAGGTCTCTTCGAGGTTCAATCCCAACATCACCGTCACCCTCGAGTCAACTCTATCTCATTCTACATCCACTTAACTTAACCATCCATTATCCATCTTGATTCGTAGATAGGCCACCACGTCCCGGTGAGATCATGCCGATTCACCTCTTCACAACTCCTAGCAATATACAAGTAACTAACCACGTGTTAGCTCCGACGTCAGTGTTCCCTCTAGGGGTTTCACCCATATGCTGCACTCTTGTCCATGTTTCGATCTATCTAATCCATCTCTGCTATACGTTAAACTCGCGGCCTACCCTATGTTAAACATGATATGATGAGTAAACCTTCAAATACATGCCTATGACATATAATTCCATGCATTAGACGTGGGATTCCCCAAGCTTTCATGCCCTTGAGAAGCCCTATAATAAGGGGAAGAAACCCAGACGTGCTAGTGTTTCAGCATCCAGACACACCAGTGATGTCTAACATGACTACTCACCCAACCGAAGGTTGATTCCCTGGTAGGACCCCTTGGAATGTCCTGACAAAAGTAGTGTAATTAACCGGCGTACATGAAGAAATGGAACTGGGAAGGGTTTCACGAACAACGTCTTCGTCTGTAAGGGAGACCTAGTCTAAGTGACGAGTATTGAGGATGAATCCATGGAAGGAAAACTGAAATCCCATCATCCAATTTAAATCAAGGAGAAAATGTATCTAAATAAGAAATGGGTGCCACCCACCTTTGGAATGTGAGAATGTGTGGAAACAGCTACACATCCTCCATAGACAGATGCGCGCACCCTGAAAAAAGTGTCAAAAAATGAAATGGCAATCCCGATGTGAAGTTCTTATAATCAATGTGGAGATTAGTATAATTCAAGACATTAGTGGATTAGCATGTCACCAGATCCAGTTATCTGGCACCGGGACCCATCAAGAAAATAGCGGGCCTGGTGTGAAACTCACCAGAAGTTGGGGCTGTCAAAACGTTGGACATCCCGGTCTGCAACATTGTCAGCATGGATCCTTCTTACCTTCCATGGGGGACTGAATGACGATGCAGAACTGGATGTCGATTTCTTTGTTTTAGCACTAATGTCTTAATATCCTTACTTTTCAGGTACCAAGCTGCTGCACCAGGAACCCAAATGCAACCTGGACACTGATGCAGGGGTAGGGATAACGCCAACGCAGCAATCCCTCATGGCTCAACCGCTTATGCGACAGCTTCCACACCAACAGCCGCTGGGTTCCCACGCCCCATATCCCCTTTTGAGTTTACACAAAGAAGGTTGATAAGAGATCTTGTACGCCAATATGAGGAGGAGGGGATTAACCGAACTCGGGATATGGACCGCCAGGATTTAGAGGTTTATGTGCCTTATTTCCACTGCCACCCCTAAGGGCTACGCAGGGATCCACTCCTCCCCACCCCAACATAAAGTTGTTTCGGGAGCCTCTCCCCAGAACGTCTTGAAGACTCCCTCCCCTAATCTGATGAGGTGGGGGATGTCTGGGCTAGCCCGGACATGATCCTATTCTAGGTTCCCCCAAAGAGCCCCCCACTAGGCTGTGCTAGTGGAACCACCTAGTCCTACAGGCTGAAGAGTAGGTAAGCTATGTACCTGCATCACCGGCCCCAGTCTGACTGACCCGACGCCAACGTCAGGTGTAGGCCAAGGATGATGCCCACCAGGGGGCATCGACATCAGCAACTATTGTGTCCCAGGACATCACTGACATGTATCATCATTCTTCTGTGCTCACTGAGTAGGGGCACTTATATACCCAGTCCAGATCGAGGCCCCAACAGCCGCATGGGCAGGCTGGCGCTGGTGTAGGGAGCACCCATCGTAGACCGACCTGCGGCAATGACACCCAGTACGGAGGTCCTCCCCGTACTTCCACCATGGATAACGTGGGTTTTCCCCACTTCCAAGATTGGCATGGCGTTCCGCCCCATGGAACCCTCAATCCGAACGAGTTTCCTCCCTACGGTAGTGAAACTCAGTTTGGAAGCCTCTCTTGCACTCATTATATCAGTTATGGGGTCATTCCTCCTACCACGGACCACCGATATGGTGATGTTATGAATCTGGTCATTCTTTAGTATGGGGGGCTTCCCCATGTCCTTGAAACATCTGGTGAAGGTCCTCCTCAAGTCAGCAAATAGAGGAGTGGAGGTCAGCTTTTCTTCACCAACACCCAGCATGAAGGTCCTACCCATGTTTGGCTTGACCAATACAAGGACCCTCATTGCGCTGACACTGCCAGGGGAAGAAAGCATGGATGTCCTACCTGTGCTTCTATCAGCTCTAGTGGATGTCCTACCTGCTCTAGCATTTCCTATGGAGGTCCCCTCCGCACATCAACCAGTGTACAAAGAGGTCCTCCTCGCGTTCCCTTTGATATCTGTCCAGGTGCTCCCCGTACCCCAGCTCACTCAAGCGGAAGTCCACCCTACCCCAGCACCAGTATGGCTAAAGGAACTCCTCATGCTAGAAATATTCCCTATCCTGAAGAACAATCCTGGGGCAGGAGGGCGGGTTGTCGCTGCCATAAAAAGAATGCTGAGAAGATTCAGACTAAGATCAAACTAGTATGCTTCTCAAATTCTGAGGCGGAATATGATTCAACAATGGAACCCTCACCTAGATCATCCATGTCAAGGGTTGGGGTAGGAACAATGCGCATCAACCTCATACTTCCAAAATGTGAGGTCCATCGGATCCCCGCCTCCCTCTACAGTTACATCCAAGAGGACAAACATTTGGCCGCCCCACAAGATTCGACCGTGCAATCTCCACAATAATCACCAGAAGCACTCTCTACTTTGACTAGAGATCATAGAGAGCTATTCTGTAGATCAATGGTGGACAAGAAACAACATAACCCATCCCCATAAACTATAGTCCCTGCACAAAGAACTGTGGTTGTCATCCCAGCATATCGTGATGTGGTGCCCAAGTCACTACACTCTTACGAGGATAACCCAAGATGCGGCATCTTGTCGTCTCACCCGCCATATTCTCCAATGGCCAGCCATCCATCTCAGTGGTCTACATCGGTACCACTATTGGTTCCCCAGCCACCTCTAGTAGACCAGTGGGAAATGAAGGTCCATACCCTGATTCTGGACCAAGTAGCTTGTGGGATATCCTTGCAGCGGACCATTTTTCTAAGATGTTCTGTCTAGTTGCAGCGCCAAATTTTAGGGAACTGGAAGTGCTCACCTAGGAGGAGGTTAGATGCTTTCTCTAGACTCTCTGGAGACTTATTTCTTCTTTCAAAATAGACAAGTGACCTACCCCAAGATTCAGACACACTTCAAATATATATACCAATAATTACGTTTGTTCGATTTTTCCGCACTCCATGTGGCACAGCACCCTGAGTCACCAGTCCGCCATAAGACCCTCCAACAACAATGCGTCCATAGATTTAAGGTGCTCCGTAGGATAATCAAGGAGGCTTCTACCCATGTTCAAATTCATGACTGGGGACAGTTTTCAGCCCTCTATATTATTTCCATCCAATTCCAACCATATTTTCCAGGCGACATAGAGGATATGCCTCTATGAAAGGTTGTGGTTAACATGGATGACCTATCAGAAGGATAGATTGAGATGGATCTCATTGATGGGGACTTACCCCTTGAGGGTTTGCTCTAGCTACTGGATCCATTGGGAAGGGTAACTTTCCATCAAGGAAATCTACTGGGTCTTCCCGTGCCCACCAAGGCACTAGTCCTTAGCCAAAATCCCAACAAGTTCAAGGAACTCCTCGAAACTGTAACACCCTCCAACCGATCTGGCTTAGTGCAGAAGGAAAAAGATGACCTCAAAAAATCTGCGTTGCCCCAAAAACTCTCTGAACAAAAGAAGGTGGTCAATGACATCCTTTCTAAACACATTGCGGAGCGACGACCATTCTATGGTTATCCTTGGACAGGGAAGTAGGGGTGGGAACAACATCCCCTTGGCGAACTGCCCCTAGGTGACCCTAACCATCCTGCCCATGCATACATGGTTGAGGCTGGAACTTATGTCAATAGGGCGCAATATGTGTTTCCAAACCCTCATGAACAGCGTGACAATCCTCAAGATCGAGGTCAAATTCCCCCAGCTGCTCCACAGGTTGTTTCACCAGCTACTCCATGAGCCACTGGGCCTGTTTAACGTGATAAAGAACTCGACAATGCACTGGTGGTAATGGATCCCCATCAAGACAGGAATCCTCACCTAGATGATCCAATGGTGGAACACATCACCCACCTCGATGCTTTAGAGACTCGACAGGTGGCAATCCTACCTGATGGCAAGCCTTATCTAGCATGGGTGGAATATATTCCAGCACCCCCGAGTTTCAAGAATCCCACCTTTTCGCACTTCAACGGGACATGGGACCCACCACAGCACCTGGACCACTTTATCTCAATGTGTGGCCCCATGTTGGGAACTCCAGTGCTGCAGGAAGCCACCAAACTCCGATGTTTCGTACAAACATTGGAAGGGCTAACATACATCTAGTACAACCAGCTTCCTATCAGGTCAGTGGCTGGTTGGGAGGACCTCCATAGGAAATTCCTCTACCAGTTCAGTTCCACCACTCGGAAGATGAGTATCACGGTCCTTTTCAAGTTCAAGAAGAGGCCTGATGAGTGCATTGCTGACTTTGTTGCCCGGTGGAAAGGACTCACATACTATCTCAACATGCCGCTGAATCAGAAGAAATTGCTGATGATGTGCATAGGGAATGTCAAGATAGAACTGGTCCCCTCTCTGATCACCCAAAAATACCCCAGGGGTTTATGAGACTTCTCTAATAAGGCTCAGCGCCTAGTGGAGACATTACAATAGGCTAAGCAGGCACGTTTGTTGCCTCCTGCAATCCTCGCGAGAAGGGATACCAGGGCCGAGCCCACTGTAGTGGCTCAAATAGGGGCCCCCAGGCAACTAGAGTTGTTACCAGTGGAACCAACTTTAGATCCTAACAGAGGCCCTCCACTTAGGCACAACCTCTAGCCGAGCAACGCCCCCTCAAAATTGGCAGGTGCCCCACGCAATGCGCCACCACTGCCTAGGCGAGATAACCAAGCCCCACCTCCCCGAGAGGCTCCTCCTTCCCCTCGTCGGGGTGATGCTCTTAGGAACCCTTTCTAGATAAGAGGGACCATACCTACTCATTCAGTGAGGTACAAATAACTGGTTATTTCTAATGTTCCCTAGAGATAGGGATTGTACGTTTCTGGTGTGCAGGAGGCCAGAAGAGGCGAACTTCATCGATTTCCCTAATTACTGACCCTACCACCGTATCTTGGGGAACACCCTCAAATAGTTCTATTTGTTCAAGGAATAGCTTAAAGACCAGTTGGATATCAACATATTCTGGTTTGGCCAAGCTCCGACACAGGTGGCATGCATCTTCATGAGGCTAGACAGAAACAAAAACAGCGAAGGCGAGTAGCACTTGGTTTTTAGCCACTAGTGCAAGATGCATGACGATTGGATGGCTCATAAAATAGTTCCACATGGCCATGGTGTTATCCGTGCACCCCTAAATAATCCAGATCCTTCAGAATCCCCAACTACTACTTCTGCATCATCATCTCAACAGACCCCTTTTTCAGAAGAGAAAACACCGATGAAATAAGGGAAAAAAAAGTCCCCCGCCAATTCCATCGTCATCCTGTACTCTTGGCGACATCAAGACCCCAAAGATGGAAACCAATCCCAGAATCCATCCAGTAGTGGAAAACTCTTTGAGTGATGGTCAAGGGTAGACCTTGATTAATATCATAGAGTTGGTAAATCCCTACATGATTTTTAAGGATGAGTATTTCTAGGAGGATCCTCCCAATGTCCCCAGCAATCGTCAGCATCGACGGAGCCATAAAAATATGGGTTGTTGGAGTTCCTCGGTTAGTACTTCCAGCTAGGCTATTCCCGCGACCTAAACCAGGCAATGGGCCCAGCTCAGAGCTCAGTCTACATGGCCTTCTCATATGGTGACCTCAGGTCCGCCTTCGCCGTCATTTGTGTTGTTGGATCAGGAAGATCTGTGTCGACCACACTGTGACCAGCCATTATTTTCTACAGGTACGTCTCAGTCATATTTCCCTCATTCGATAGTCACTCCAAAGGCTTCAACTAATGAGCAGTAGGATATTCCTTGTACAAGTTAGCCGCCGGTCCCGCCAGTAGGGCCCACCATACCTTCTTTCATAGAGCGACCCCTTGTAAGAAGAAGTTAACCCCTTTCATGGATGTATGATGTTCTCAAAAATCTTTCCAGCATCCCAGCAAAGCAATCTATCTAGGAGGACCTTTTCCTATCATCAGATATGCGTGAGGCCCTCGCCGAGGCTTTAAGAATCCCCCTCCAGTTTGAGACTGAGGTAGTATCCACAGAATCCTTTCATGCTAAGGTGGTCTAGAATCTCATTATCTGGATAAGATTAAGGTTCTATCATATAGGGGAACATTCAACCACTATACATCACTGGCCATTTCAATGGGGTGGAGGTTCATCACTGTCTTGTCGACACAGGATCTGTAATGAACCTAATCCCGACTCAGACACAGTGAAAACAGGGATTGTCTGAGGATGATCTGAGTCCCTATGACCTAAGAATCCATGTTTATGATAGAACGGAGATGACAATGGTTGTAAATATTTGTTTCAAGACCCATTTTGATGGTTTAATTTCCAGCTTTGAGTTTATGGTTGTCTTCTAGGACACCGCCTACAATGCATTGATGGGTAGGTTGTGGCTCAACATGCGTGTGGCAGTTCCTTAATCATATCACCAGTTCCTTAAGTACTCCCTTAATGGTTGAGTGGGTGTGCTTCAAGGTGACTCATCCCCCTATGAATATTGTAAAGTACTCTATCTGGATGTTGACTACTAAAAGAGAAAGGACAAGCATATTCAAAATAATGAGGTCGAGCATGCTACGGCTGTGACCGACACATGAATAGATCTGAATCATGCATAAAATTTTCTTGTCCATAGATTGGAGGCTAAAACTCTAGAAATGGTACAATTATTCATTGTTTCTAGAACGAGGGGGAATACATTCCCATGTCTAAGTGACGCAGAAAGATAACCTCATACTCCTACACAAACTAGGCTCAGTTGATACCAGAGCCTCCTACTCCAATAAGGTATCATGATTTCTGCCTCATGAAAATGGAAATACACCATACTTTCTTGTTTCTCCTAGCCGAAATTAAACATCCCAATCCAACGTGACACTATTGCATCAATATCATCAAGCGTGGAACCTTGGGCCAAAGACCAGATGGGATTGGATCAACAACCTTCATCGCTATGGTTTTGGTAGCACATGAGTTCTTTAAGGCAGTGTTCACTACTGCTCAGGCTGGTACCAGCCTCTAATTGGGAGCTACCAACTTATAGGAAGATCGTCCCACCGAGGATCCCCCCTCCATAAGTGAAGAATATGATTTAGAGGATGTTCCCCCCGACTTTGAAGAGGGAATCACCACCACAGTTGACGAGTTGGTACAGGTTAACCTCGGTAGCATGGCAGATTTGAAACCCTCATTGGTCAGTTCTGCCATACCTGGTTGTGCCCAAATTTACCCTACTGGTAAAAGCAGTCGATGTAGTACATGTAGGGGTCGAATCCACAGGGACCGAAGAAGTAACCTTGAGATGCTATGATTTGGTGAAGGATGGGCTATGAAGTAGCCAACTTTGGGTTGATTTTGGATGGTTTAAAGAACACTAAGAAACCTAAGTGAATTCAATTCAAAGAAAATGGGTTGATCTTAGGATTATGCTCGGGGTAGATTGAATGAATTTTACTTCTTTAGACAATTTTGGTTTTATTAATTCTTGATGAATCCATTCTTCAAAAATAACACTACCTTCATCATTTTCTGGTTTGGTGCTTACTAAACACAATTACTAATCCCCTATACACTTAGAGAACCAAATTCATGATCTCTCCGAGGTATATGGTCATTTAGTAATTGAATTTAGTTTTCTCAAACACAGTAAAGATGAAGAGTAGAAATTACTGAATAATGGATGTTTTAAATTAATTATCCAATTAACAACAATTCGTTCATAAAATAACATTAAATCCATCCTTTGCATCCTCCTAAGATCAACCCATTAAAGGGTTATCCCTCCATTGATGGTATACTCTCAATGGTGGGTGGAAGATGACTAACAAGAATTAGATTGAATAAATTAAAACCGTGGAAATAACGAGCACTCCTCCGTGTGTGTAAATGAAATTCACACCTATGTGTGAACTAATTCACAAAAACACAGAGATATCACTGTGCTTTGTGATAATAATATTTAATAAATGAAATGGAAAATATATAAGAGAAATAAATTTATTAATAACTTAAAGATACAAAAAAATAAACTTACATGGAAATGGAAAACATTACAAAGGAAATTTGGAAGCATAACCTTACAATGAAACAAGCAACAAAAGATGATAATAAAAATATCCACACTATTCCCTTCACCACTAGCTCCTTATATAGGCATATTAAGAGCCTTAGATCCACCCACATAATCAATTCACCTCCCAAAAATTAATATAGTCAAACATAGGGTGAATAATCAAAAGGAAATTGATGTTTTGAAGTTGACCCGGAAAATTGTCCAGATTCGTCCACCATATTGACGTGTAAATTTGTAATTGAAGAAGGCCGAATCCAGAGGGGTTGTAGAAGAAAAATATCTTCATCCATTTGTCCTCTATGATCTGTAAAAATTTAAAAAAAATTGGCTCAGCCTTTTGGATGTTATGGTTGAAATGGTGGGACGGATTTCTGTGCATTAATGTCGGGTCCACCATTTAAATTTCAACTTCAGATCCATTTGTTTGATGGGCCTTAGGCCCATTATGATTTTTCCAGAAAGTTTCTACCTTCAGGTGCAAAAATCTCCAGCTTCACTTGTGATTCATCCATAATACCTAAAAGAAAAAAATTTCCAAATAAAGTGATGAATCATATACCAAAATATCAAATTAAAATGATGAATATAGTAATTTCCACAAGCAAATTATTGAGTGGGCCCAAATTGACACTTTAAGCATGAATTGCACAATGATGGGAAATGAAGTTCAATTTCTAAATTGGACTAAAATTGATGTTTATAAACTTTTAAAAAAATTAATATTAAGATCTTAAAAATGAATATTAGCCACTTTTAGTGACTAATCACACCCCCAACTTGAGTTTTTCTAGTCCCGAGAAAAATATATTACAAATATGAAATTCAAATCCCCTTTTCCAAAAACATTTAAATACACATTTCTCACCCAAAGACCTCATACCAAATAAATTATGTAACCCATCAAAATCATTTAAAACAAGCTAGGTCCATAAGAATATCCCAAGCCCAAGCCCATTCCTTTGTTCAAATTCATCGCCACATTTCATCCAATTTCAATTAAGCATGATAAAGTGTTGTGCATCAAAAAAGATATGGGGCCCATTTTATTGTTCAAGGGGAAGAAATGGAAGCACTAGGTGGGAATAACATTAAACCTTAATATGAGTATCCTTTTTTTCGATTTTCTTAATGATTTTTTATCCACAGTAGATATGAAAAGACTAACTCTGGGCAAGAAAAATATGGAGCCCAAGTGCCGGACGCCACACATATTGTCAATTTGATGCTCTACAATAGAGATATAAAGCCTAAATCTGGGCAAGATAACTATGGAGTCACGATCCCCAAGTGTCGGACGCCACACATTTGGACAAAACATTCCTCTATGTGGTCAATTTTTTTTTTTTGTGTTTTTGTTTTTGTTTTTTTTTGGATACTCAAATTAAACTAAAAGTGACCGCAGAACCCTATGCTGTAATGAAAGGGACCCAATAACTCAAATTTACACCCACGATTCAGAAGACGTGTATTGTGGCATTTTTATTAAGAGGATGAAAATGTAAACATTGAAAAATCACAACGGATGACCGCACTTTCCAAAAACTATGCTCATGAACTTAAACTTGCATTAAAATCAGAATCAAGTCATGAAAAATTTATTTGATATCCAATTTTAGAGTTTTCAATGTGTGTTATCATGTTTATGGTTAATGGAATTTTACTTTTCATGCATGTTTTTATTCACATAAAAAATCATTTTTTATCTCCCCCCAACATAGAATAACACTGTCCCCAGTGTTTAAAGAAAAGAAAAGTTAGAAGGGGGTAGGATAGGATTTCAAAGAAGAATTTGAAAATGATAAACATGGAACAAATTCACCTGGTGGTTGATGATGATAGCGCATGCCACAGTCTCCCTTCAATCCTGGATTTGAGTCTCAACGGATTGGATGGTGGTGAATGGATTTTCCTTATGACTTATGACATGTACTTTTATTTTTTTAACCTATAAAAACATAAAAATAAACAGAACGAAATAAACTGATGATACATTGTCTTCTTTTTATATTTCTGGGTAAGGTATTACTAAGAGATCACACCACGTGACACGGATGAATATGGCGCTCCCCTTTCATACCCATCCTTACTCATAAAAGATGAACAGGTCAATAGTCTATGGTAATTTATTATATGAAAAATAAAATGATTCAAAATGACTCGAAAACATGAAAACCATGGGTTTCCTCCCATGCGATGCTTTTGTTAAACGTCGTTGGCTCGACTTGAACCCCCTAACTTATCCAATTCCAACTTTAAATATTTAATGAACCCATCTTTGTCCACTTCAACATGATTGATATTGATTTTTTTTCTTTTCTTTCTTATCATGTAAAAACCCATGTTCAACAAGGGGTGTGAAAATCCAAGGAATTTTAGTAATGGTTGATCCGATTTCTTCTACAGACATTCCTACGATTTCAAGGGTTAACTCCCATTTGTGAGTTTCATGAGATGAATGAATGACTAAAGTATGGTCGTGGGTATCACCTATGATGGAATTATTGTCTGGGGAAGGAAGGATAATGATTTTGAGTTCTGTTCGATTGCAATTTCTTAATGAATATTGACAATTTGAATGAAAGTCAGTTTCTTCTCCAAAAACATTTGAAATAATTGGTTCCTTTTGAAAAGATGATTCATCCCCCAAATTTTCCATTTGAAATTCATGAGTCGGTATAGAAAAAATATTCATTATATCTCCCAATGGTTCAGTGATCGGTGATTCTAAAAAAAATTTATTGGAGCAATATTCCAAACACTCAATCCATGAAGACAAATTTTTCCCTTGTGAATCCATAAAATTAATTTCCTATTGATTTAAGCACCCATCAACAATTCCATTATTATCTTCAACTATTTCAAATCCAACAGTTGTTTCTTCAATAAATTCATGTGTGGTTTTTGAAAGACAATATTCTTGTTTTAGTGATGAGGAAGAGACAACCTCAGTGGGAATGGGTTCCACAACCATTTCAATGCTTTTAAGTTATACACTTAAGGATGAAACCTCAGAAGTCATTCTATTCATTTGCTGACACAATTTCTCAATGATTTTTTAAGGATTAGGTTGGAAAGTAGTTTGAACATCTTGAACTTCCTCATTATTTATCTTTTCAATCATTCTTGATAGGTATGGAAATTGATCTTTTAAACATTCATCATTACAAATATCGTTCATGTTATCGGGTGTGGGGTATTCATTCAAAGGTTGATCCAAGTAATTAAAAAAGGTTGGTGATTCCCAATTTGAATTTTCTAACTGATTCCATCCTATGTTTGTGAAGGGATATTGTTGATTATACTCCATTGGATTCATTTATAAATTTTGAATCGTGATTTTCGGGAGTCAAAAAAAATAGAAAGGGGAAAGGAGAAGATAAATGGGGATGAGAAAAAAGAAATGAGGGAGAATAGAAATATGTTCTAAGGTGACTTACTTAGTCCCTGGCAACGGCGCCAAAATTTGTTTGCGCCCAAATTTACCCTACTGGTAAAAGCGGTCGATGTAGTACATGTAGGGGTCCAATCCACAGGGACCAAAGAAGTAACCTTGAGACGCTATGATTTGGTGAAGGATGGGCTATGAAGTAGCCAACTTTGGGTTGATTTTGGATGGTTTAAAGAACACTAAGAAACCTAAGTGAATTCAATTCATAGAAAATGGGTTGATCTTAAGATTATGCTCAGGGTGTATTGAATGAATTTTACTTCTTTAGACAATTTTGGTTTTATTAATTCTTGATGAATCCATTCTTCAAAAATAACACTACCTTCATCATTTTATGGTTTGGTGCTTACTAAACACAATTAATAATCCCCTATACACTTAGAGAACCAAATTCATGTTCTCTATGAGGTATATGGTCATTTAGTAATTGAATTTAGTTTTCTCAAACACAGTAAAGATGAAGAGTAGAAATTACTGAAGAATGGATGTCTTAAATTAATTATCCAATTAACAACAATTTTTTTATAAAATAACATTCAATCCAGCCTTTTCATCCTCCTAAGATCAACCCATTAAAGGGTTATCCCTCCATTGATGGTATACTCTCAATGGTGGGCGGAAGATGACTAACAAGAATTGGATAGAAGAAATTAAAACCGCGGAAATAACGAGCACTCCTCCGTGTGTGTGAATGAAATTCACACCTATGTGTGAACTAATTCACAAAAACACAGAGATATCACTGTACTTGGTGATAATAATGTTTTAATAAATGAATTAGAAAATATATAAGAGAAATAAGATGATTAAGAACTTAAAGATATAAAAAAAAGAAACTTACATGGAAATGGAAAACATTACAAAGGAAATTTGGAAGCATAACCTTACAATGAAACAAGAAACAAAAGATGATAATAAAAATATCCACACTATTCCCTTCACCACTAGCTCCTTATATAGGAATATTATGAGCCTTAGATCCACCCCCACACTCAATTCACCCCCCAACAATTAATAGAGTCAAAAGAAGGGTGAATAATCAAAAGGAAATTGATGTTTCGTAGTTGACCCAGAAAAATTTCTTGATTCATCCACCATATTGACGTGTAAATTTGTAATTGAAGAAGGCCGAATATAGAGGGGTTGTATAAGAACAATATCTTCATCCATCTGTCCTCTATGATCTGTAAAAATTTCAGAAAATTTGGCTCATCGGTTTGGATGTTATGGTCAAAATGGTGGGACGGATTTCTGTTCATTAATGTCGGGTCCACCATTTAAATCTCAACTTCAGATCCATTTGTTTGATGGGCCTTAGGCCCATTATGCTTTTTCCAGCAAGTTTCTGCCTTCAGGTGCCAAAAATCTCCATCTTCACTTGTTATTTATCCATAATACCTAAAAGAAAAAATGTTCCAAATAAAGTGATGAATCATATACCAAAATATCAAATTAAAATGATGAATATTGTAATTTCCACAAGCAAATTATTGAGTGGACCCAAATTGGCACTTTAAGCATGAATTGGACAATGATAGGAAATGAAGTTTAATTTCTGAATTGGACTAAAATTGATGTTTATGAACTTTTAAACACATTAATATTAAGATCTTAACAATGAATATTAGCCACTTTCAGTGAGTAATCAATGCCCCTCAAGGAGCAACAACAACACATATACATCCTTAAACAACACTTTTATGTATTCTCATTGAGTTATGATGAGATTCTGTGAATAGATCCTTAGGTAGCCATCCACCACCTCAGTATCCCAGCAAATCACCACGTGTTCATGCATCCTCCCGGAAAGATGCACCCTTCTCACAGTGCCATGATCGAGGAAGAAGTTGATAAGATCATCAGAGCCAATTTCATTAAGGAGGTCCAGCACCCCAAGTGGCTAGCCAGCATTATGCTAGTACGAAAGTAGAACTGACAGATCAGAGTTTTCATCAACTTCTGGGATCTCAACCATCACAGTCTGATGGATGATTTTTTCACGACCCGTCCTCGGGGCCCGTGCCGTGACTACCCCAAGCCCGCCTTCCATAGGCCAGGGGCTGGCGACTAGCACCAAAGGCGTAAAATCCCGATAACTGGGAAGGCATTGCCTTTATAAAGAAAACAAGCACCACAGAGTACAAGCGGAAGTAAAACACTAAGTACAAAAAGAAGAGCTGAAAAGTAAAAAGGGGCCGGAAATACAAGCCCAACTGTAAAGTACAATTCGAAAGGGAAAACAGCGACTGAAAAGTAAAGCTACTACGCTGAGATGTCCACTGGAAATCCCACCTGAAGGGTGGGTACAGATAGCTCCTATGCTCCTCGGGTCCCGCCATCCGCTCCGAGTATGTCCCGCCCAGTGGTCCACCTCCGGGTACCGCCTCGTCGTATAGTCCACCTCCAGGTACCGTCCAGTCCTTGAACCTTCGGCTTCTGTCAGCTCTGTCCGTCGTCTGCAACCAACACAATGAGGTGCGGGCATAGCCCGTGCAGGGGTGAGTATAACGATACTCAGTAGGGACCCCGAGACCCTCAAGGTCTCACTAAAACCAACAAGGATAAACACAAGAAGATCTCAACAGATAAACCCTACTTAGGTATATGCCCATACATATACCTAAGTTATCAAGTAACCCATCTCAATCATGAGGAAACACAAGGATTGTGAAAACGACGGATAACCACTACCCGGGTATATGCCCATACATATACCAAAGTTAGCAAGTGACCCATCTCAATCATGAGGTAAACACAAGGTCAAAAGTCTCAGCTCAAACCAGGATTTTCATTATCGAAACCGTAACTGCTGAAGAGCTCCGTCTCTGGAGTGTGCAGTGGTCCTGTCACGACTCCGAGGTACTGCTCACTAACCTAAGACTGCTGAAGTACTCCTCCTGTCGAGTACCGCGGGTCAGCCACCCAGACACAGTAGTGCTTCCCGCCGAGGTATGTCACCCAAACTCAGTAGTGCACACCCCCTAGTATCCTGCTGAGGTACTCTCCGGACGAGCACCGCGGGTCTGCACTGTCACACAGGTAGTGCTCCGTCCGCCATGGGTCTGCACCTCAGAAAGTAGTGCTCCGTCCACTGGGCTAGTCGACTCACTCCAAGTCGAGTCGGTCAAGCAGTCGTCAGGTCTCATCCAGCTACACGGTCTCCGTACATCGCACGCTCGTCACTGGGAGGGTCCGCTCCACGAGCTACAGGTCGATATTCCAAGTATCTCAAAGTCCCGCATAGAAGTATCTCAAAAGTCCGTTTCGTCACAGGGGTCTCAACGCAACAGACGGCACGTCGATCGGACGCCCGGTCTGTGAGTTATTAGCCTTTTCGTCCCAGGGGCCCGGTTGGTTTCGAGTGCGAACCAATCCCGGCCGTATCTCAACTGTACCCCGAACTCCCATAGGGTATACTCATAGGGACCGTTACTAAAACGTAAACACCAACGCCGCTGACGGTTCGTCAAACGGACGTCCTGTCTGAAGATATCAGCTTTTCCGTTCCAGGGGCCCGGTTGGATTTCGGGTACAATCCAACCCGGCCATACTCCGACTGTATCCAAAACTCGGGCGGAGTATGTCAAAAGTTCCGTCTCATCAAGAGGAAGTCAACGAAACAGACGGCGCGTCAATCGGACGCCCGGTCTGTGAGTTATTGGCATTTTCGTCTCCGGGGCCCGGTTGGTTTTTATGGCAAAACCATCCCTACCATACTCCACCTGCGTCCAAACCTCGGGCGGAGTATGCCAAAAGATCCGTCTCACTAAAAGGAACACAACGCGACTGACGGCACGTCAATCGGACGTCCGTAGCTCAAGATATGAGCGTTTCCGCTCCGAAGGCCCGGTTGGTTTCGTGAACGAACCAACCCGGCCAAACTCAAAGTAATCCGAAACCTTGAGTGCGATATACCGAAACGACCGTCTCGATCCAAGGATCGCGTTGCCGCTGACGGTTCGTCGATCGGAGGTCCGAGGCTCAAGTTATGAGCCAAAAACTAATTCTGGTTCGAAACGGGGGGGTCCGGGTCCGGGCCGACCCGGCCCGACCCCCCCCTGGGCGGCGCGGTGGCCGGCGGCGGAATGTGACAACCGGGTCGCAGTGACAGCACAGACACCCCGCCTTAACATGGTCGTCGGGTCCTGGCCTACCCGGTACCACCAGTTGCCCCGCAGACACGTGGGGCCCACCCCAGGGTCCACCCACATGCCTGAACGGGTCATCTGACTAATGATAATCCCCACAGGCCAACACATGTCCTTTCCAGTGTGCTTTGTCCTCACTCACACACACCCTGAGAAACTTCCCAGGAGGTCACCCATCCTGATCACTACTCCAGACCAAGCACGCTTAACTCTGGAGTTCTAATCAGACAGGCTCCCGAAAAGGAAGGTGCACCTTGTTGACATGAGTCATATCATTTAGTCATTTAACCCTTTATCATTTGGGGATGTTACAATCACCCCCCCTTTAGGTCAAAATGGCCCCCGAGGATGAGGAATATATAACGTTCAGGGAAACACAAGGTAGTTTCTATTACCAAGTCTTGCCCTTCGATTTGAAGAATGCGGGTGCCACCTATCAGCAGGCTATACATCGCATATTTAAGCCGATTCTTGGAATGTTGGTGGAATGTTACGTAGATGACCTGGTGGTCAAATCTCACCAGTGTCAGGATCATATAAAAACCTTGAGAAAGTGTTTGGATTCTTCCATTCCCATCACCTGAAGATGAATCCATTTATGTGTGCCTTCAGGGTCACCACTGGAAAGTTTCTCGCCTTCGTTATCAGATACAGGGGCATAGAGATTGGCCCATAGAAGATCAAGGACATTATCTAGATGTCGCCACCAAGAAAAATTTGGGAGCATCGAGGCTTCCAAGGACACTTATCCTATATACATCGATTCATCGCAAATTTTTCCAGAAATTATAAGACCTTTTTCACGGATCTTGAAGTAAGGTGTCGTCTATGAGTGGGAAAAAGAGTGTCATAATTCTTTCGAGGAAATCAAGCAGTATCTGCTCCAGCCTCCAGTCTTAATGCCACCCATATTCGGAAATCCATTGGTCCTTTATGTGACTTCCCTGGAGTGATCTCTCGGCGTCCTTCTCGCCCAAAATAACAACAAGGGTATGGATAATAAACTCTACTACCTCATCTTCATGCCCCTCGATATGGAGACCAGATACTCCCTTATTGAGAAGAGATGCCTTGTGCTCGTATTCGCATTACAGAAATTGAGAAATTAAATGTAGCACCATAAGATACTGCTTGTGCCCCGAGTAGATCTACTGATGTACATCCTGGAGAATGTTGATAGTACATTTAGCTCAGTGGGTAGAGATTTTCCAGCAGTTCGACATTAGGTTTGTCCATCAAAACACTATTTAAGAGAAAGCGTTGGAAGACTTCCATGCTGTCCATCCTGCTCCTACGGACTAGTCCCTGGACATTGATTTTCCTGATGAAGGAATCCTCTCAGTATACCAAGCTATCCCGTGTTGGAAAATTCACTTCGATGCTACTTTCCAGAGTCCCACAGGCAGAAGGCTCAATGACCCCAGGCTCAACAGAGTAGGCCTAGGTATCATCTTAATTACCCCAACACAAGTTGTTCTGCCGTACACATTCTTGTTGTCAAAAGATTGCACCAATAACGTGGCAGAGTATCAGCCTCTCATTACGGGCATCGAGCTGGCCCTCGAGGTAAACGTTCCCCATTTTCATGTCAAAGGGGACTCCGAACTAGTCATAAAGAAGATCAATGACGACTATGTCATCAGAAAGCCAGAGCTACTGCCATTGTTGGAATGAACTCTACAAATAATGGCCCAATTCCCATCTCATCCAGAAGTTACTCATGTCCCTCGTTATCAGAACGGTCGAGCTGACACCTTATTTAGCTTAGCTTTATCACTTGTAGAGCCCGAATAGGATGATATGATTATCCACATGGCACACCGAAGATTCATTGCTCCTGTCACTCCGGGTGACAATGATAGCCTACGGGTAAGAGACCTTACCACCAGCACCTCCACGTCAGAACCCCCTGGTCCCCGGGATTCAATGATTGAAGTGACTCCTGACTAGGGAACCTCGTTTTTCAAGTACCTCCAGAACAGAAATATCCCAATAGATCGAGCCGAACGCGAGTGAATATTATGTCGCGCGTTACAGTTTACCCTCCAGGATGGCCCTGATCATGAGAAGATCCTCTACAAGAATGAGTTTTATGGGGTCCTCCTCCATTTCATTGAAGGATCTGAGATTTCCTAGGTCATGCAGGAGGTTCATGACGATTCCTATGGGGCTCATTAGACTGGGCCAAAGCTATCTCACAATATCCAGAGACTATGGTATTTTTGGCCCTCCAGGATCCATGACTGCATCAAGTTCTCAAAAGGTGCCATGCATTCCAAATTCAAGCTAACTTCATTAATTGGCCACCAGATCCTCTCCACTCCACCACGTAATCTGGCCATTTACATTATGGGGACTCAATGTCGTGGGACTATATCCACCAGCGACAACTCGCAGTGCAGATTCATCCTGACTGCTAAAAATTTATTCTCCAAGTGGGTAGAGTCATTTCCATTCAAATAGGTCAGGGATCGTTCCATCATTGACATTGTGAGCTATAACATCATCTACTGATTTAGAGTCCCTCATTCCTTCCTCACCGATAACGACAAGAACTTATGAGCAGTTGATCTGAAGAAATTGTATGCTATGTACAACATCCATTCTAACCATACTTCTCACTATCATGTGCAAGGAAATGGATAGATATACGCATTGAAAAAAAACCCTCTCTTACATTATTCATAAAATTGTTGGTTATAATAAGAATATTTTGCTAGACAAGCTCTCCAATTCCCTCTCGTCTTATCAGATGAAGACTCGTAATTCCACCCAGGTGACCCCATATTCCCTGGTGTAAGGAATGGAGGTCATCCTGCCCATAGAGATTCAATTTCTCTCATTGTGAATGGATTTATATGATTGCTAAGCACCAGATAATGTAGATGATATCCATCTGGTAGAGTTGGAAGTGCTCGATGAGAAAAAGATTCATGACCTGCACACTTTGGAATGGAATCAGAATAAGATAGATAGATCTTTCAACCAGAAAGTTTGCATCCTCTCCTTCTTAAAAGGTGAATTGGTGTTGGCCATGAGGGAACCAATGATACCTAGAAGTAAACCACCCTTATTAGAACCCAAATGGGAAGGACCTTACATCATTCACAAGGTTTACTCCAATGGCGCATACTCACTAGTTACCATGGATGGTGAGCGTATAAATCCTCCCACCAATTCCAAGTTCATCAAGAAACACTTCTCTTATGTTCGGAATGGTCCCATATGACATTTAACTGTATGGTCTTGTATGACCCTAAACTGTATTAGTGTCCTACATGACCTTAAACTGTCCGGTCCTACATGACCATAAACTATGAAATGTCCCACATGACATTAAACTCTGTGTCGTCCCGCAAGAGGTTAAATCGAACCTTTAGAACCACGTATGGATTGATTCCCATCCTCATGGGATACGTAGGAATGATCAGATGCCTCGTATTAAATCCAGAGCCATGCTATTCTCTTTTGGATACCCCTTCTGGGTGGAGTTCCCCCAGAGGATCTCATATGACACAACCTAAGCTTCTTTGTCCCCACTCGTGGCAAGATTACGATTGACGTGCTATGTGCCCCTCCTCGTTCTTCTAATCCTCCCACATACATACCGCTTGATGTTAATCTACATGTGCCTTTCAAAACTACATAAGGATTGATTCCCATCCTCATGGGATACATAGGAGTGCCCGGACATTTTTTCCATAGGCCCAACCCCAAACGCGGGGATCTCCCCTTGAGTATTGTCTCACACAGGTTACAGAAGTGTATGATATGTTTTGAATCCAGTAAACATCATCCCCATGTCATTTTCTCCACCCCATATATCCCAAACATGGAGTGTAGTGGTTCATTCTTCCCTACCGTCTCTCTAAACCTTGGTCTTCCCCGAGCAAGAGTGTAATTATAGCTTTCAGACCCTTATGTTATGGGGAGATCCTAGACCTACTCTTTGTTTCCAATAGTGAGAATTTCTCACGTGGGATTAGGAGCTATTATGAGGAAATTCCTGCATGAGAGGTCATATGGCTACAATTGGATAGGATGCCCAGCCTCAAGTCCATCGACCCCTTCGCCCCCCGGGTCGAGTTCTCATTTGGGATTGTGTGGTGTGGTATGGATTGACGACTTTATTCACGTCAGGTTATTGTGCCACACCACACAGATCCCCTTGAGACATCCCTCCCTCCATTTATCACTCTTTCCATAAGCTCAAGCCCTACTGTTCTAGATGTGACATTCTACATGTGTATCAGCCTCGGTCCATCGACCTTCTCGGGCCCTTGGCCCAAGTTATCACTTGGGATTATACGGTGTGGTATGGGATTATGTCCCCATTCATGTTGGGTAACTCACTGTGCTATACACATCCCTCATTGGGGTATCTTTTCCATTATTTGTATTCTTTATTCATGACGATTAAATGCACAACATCCAAATCAAAACTACGTATGTCTTGATTCCAATCCTTATAGGATACGTAGGAATACCCGAATTTTTTGTCTTCTGGTCTAGCCCCATCTCCTAGAGACCTCCCTATCATTTTGGCCACTTGTCCTAATTTCTTCTAGGATAGGTGTGTATGGTGTGGTATGGGAGCATGTTACCATTCACAATGGGTTTGTAACAACCACGCCACATACCTCTCTCTCTAGAGTGCCCCTCGCTCCCTTTACATACATGAATCTCTTCGAGTTAGCTTCTCTTATGTTGGGTCCCTCGACCCTCTTCGGTGATTACCTAATGTTCCCAGGAGTACTCTAGTTCAAAACCAAGATTGTCAGATTCTACCTGGACATGCTTTCACCCACTTTTCAGGCTTCGTTTTCCCCTTCATTTGGGCTTACATTATCTTTAACTTCTGAAGGGACCCCCAAATGGCATGGATACTTGGCCTAAGGGTTCTCCTACCATTACAGGCCAATATCCTTGAGGGTTTTAGACAAAAAATCGATACAAGTCCCGCATTGTTAATATGGTTAGTGGTCGATGCTCATTTCTTATTCCTATTTCACGTCACAAGATATAGATACTGTGTTTTGAACACGGTCAACCGTTATCCTCCATCTTCATGACAACCCCTTCAATCCTTAAATTTAGTTAACATGATTCACATCATTTTCCACCACATCGTGTCCAAGTAAAATTTCAACACTCCCAGTACTATCCCTCAGTGCACATTTTCACGTTAGGAAGACAAATCCCCAGTAAGGCATCATTCGGGGCTCCGCACTGACATCCCTTTGGTGTGTATTCTAGGTATTGAAAAAACCTCTTCCACCCTTGTTTCCCACACCGAGTTTGACTCGCGTGGGTTTTGAAATTGGATTGCGATATGCACCTACTTGGAAGAGTTTCACTTATCCATGGTCCGAGCACTAAGAAATTAGACTGGGATATCTTTATACATCACCCTCTTGATAACTATGTATGGATTTATTCCAATCCTCATGGGATGCGTAGGAACACCCAGACATCTCATCTTTGGGTCCATCTTGAGTTCCACTAATTTATCCCTTCTGTTATGCCTTTTAGGCCCCTGATCTTATAAGACCATTTAATGTGGCGTGTGTGAGCTTATGCCTTCATTCATGTCAGGTTTACAATTGTCGCATCACATACTCCCCTTCAAAGAGCTAGTCCTCCTACCTATTACCCCATATTATCTTACCTTTTCTGGCCCCCTTGGCCTGAGGTTTCTTTCATGGAATCACGCGCGGTGTGATTTTGGATTATGTCTTTATTCATGTTAGGTATGCTTTTTCACGTCGTGCACATTCCCTTTTGAACCTCATCTTTCATGTATATGTCTGACCCATATGACTTTAAACTATGCTACCTAGTGAAACATGACTTTAAACTATTATGTCTATATTGCATGATGTTAAAGTTCATGGTTGGTCCCATCACATGACCCTAAACCGTGACATTATCGTCTTGGACGCATGAAGAAGAACAGAACTACATCATGGTGTCCTCACTCGAGGGGACATCATGCTTGGTTTTGGTCACACACTATACTATTTGTCAATTTCTGAACACTACCAGATTCTTATGGTAATTCCTGGAATTGTTTCCTAGGTCCATCACTTCAAAAAAAACAACATACATTCATCATAAAAAAAAACAAGATCTATCAAATGCCACTTGTTTTGGTGTAAAGGAGAGAAATATAAAAACTTATTATCTTTGGAAATGGTATATTACCGTGACATCCCCAGAACTATGTGTGTCTTGATTCTCATTATCATGGGATACATAGAAACGCCCACACACTTTACCTCAGGCCCAGCCTAAGTTTCGTTTTCGGCCCCTCAACCTGAAACCTCCCCAAGGTACAAATGGTGATCTAGACTCCCAGTCCTCAATCACGTTAGGTTTTATAATTACCTCACCATGTGTCTCCCTCATTCCCTACCATCCCTGGTCTGAGTTCTATGACCATAAACTATGATCACTCCGCATCCTTTCCACAAGACTTTAAATTGCATGACAATTTCTAGAACTACGCATCATGTATCTAGGTCCAGCACCAGGAATCTAAAATCTGGACCCCTCTCTTTAGACCCTTGGGCCAAATGATTTTGGGATAATGTGGTGTGGAGAGTACCTCTTGGGACCTCATCCACATCGGGTTTGGCAATAGCCGCACAATGTGCCTCCCTTGTCATTTTTCAACTTGTTCTGAGTTCTTTGACATTAAATTAAGACCTCCCTATGGGAACTGCACATCATGTTTGGCCAATTTTCCACCCTGTGCACAATCCATTAAATCAAGCCCCCATTAATGTCCCATCCTATGACCATTAAGTTGGAAGTGTACAACCCCAGGACCCTTTTCCTTGAAAACAGACCCAACTCCCATTATCCGATACGTCTTTTTTGTCGTACTCAGATGAGTTGCGAAAAAAATCCAGAAGTGTGGAATTATCATGGGGAAATTCCCTCATTACATGTACAAGCTTCTTGACACTGTTATTTGGATCCTCATCCTCTTCCATGTTTGAAGAGCCCCCTTTACGGACTTGTCTCATTCCACATAGGTTTACCTACCGTCATGGGCCAAAGTCCCTAAGGACCCTTGACGACATTTGCGACATGTCCTGTGTTTCGAACATGGTCAGTGGTTGACCCTAATTTATATGTCCCCATTATAGGATAACATGAAACATATATTGTGTTTCCAATATGGTCAACAGTTATCCCCTATCGTCACACCACCATCATTATGGTCCAGATCTCGAGTAGCATGATTCACATCTTTCCACCTCCATATGTTCAAGTGGAATTACAACATACTCAGCTTTACCCCTTCGCACATATAGGTGTGTTAAGTTGGTAGGTATTTATTATTGGGACTTCATTCACCTAGCATCCCATTTCCACTAATGTGTTCCTCCATATACTAGGAAAGTCCCATCATTAGTCCTTGTTTCCCATATCGAGCACGACTCACTTGGGCTTAGTTGTTATGTTCGGATGTGTAGTAGTGTAGCTGAACTAAACATGCCCCTCATCCTACATGACATTAAACTACACTCTCAGAACTACATGTGGCTTGATTCCCATACTCATGGGAAATGTAAGAACACCCAGAAAACCCATCTTGGACCCAACCCAGTTTTCCCATTCTGTTCCTCACCCTATGGATTCCCTAGAGGTCCTGCAGTGTGGTGTGAACTGTTTATGTCTTTATTCACATTAGGATGTGCACCACACCCTGAATTTCCATTCTGGGTAACCACATCCTCAACACATGATTTTAAACTGCGACCCCAACCCCGAACAAGTTCAGGATGCCCCATGATAATTATGGGATGCGTCGGCTTCCACGCTATAGAGGATTCCCCATACCATCATTGGTCTCTGACCACACTGTGCTCAGAACTATGTGTGGATTGATTCCCATCCTCATGGGATACGTAGGAATGCCCAGACAACCCGTCTTGGGCCCAGCTTATTTTTCACCTTCAGTCCCTCACCCTAAGGATTCCCCGAAGATCATGCGGTGTGGTGTGGACTGTTTATGTCCTTATTCACATTGAGATATTAAACAAACCATGCATTTCCATTTTGGGTAACCATGTACTCAATGCATGACTTTATACTAAGGCCCCTACCCTGAACAAGTTTAGGATGCCCCATGATAATTATGGGATGCGTCAGCTTCCTCACTAGAGAGGATTCCCCATACCATCATTGGACTCTGACCACACTATGCCCATAACTACGTTCTTCTTGATTCCCATATTTATGGGATACACTGAAATTCATAACCACTTTGCATCAGGCCCATCCTAACTCTCACTTTTGGTCCCTTGACATAAAAAACCTCCTCCAGGGATATGTGGTGTGGTGCAGACTCTTTATTCCTTCATTGACATTGAGTTTACAGCTACCACATCACATACTCCCTTCCTGGGACCTTCCATTTAACTCTTCATCCTAGTGTATTACGTTAAATTGCATGAGTCTATATGTCCTCAATGCATGACACAGAACTGTGGTTTTACCCTGAACACATTCAGGATGCCCTATGTTAATCATGGGATGCATCAGTTTCCTCTCCAGAGAGGATTTCCCCTATCACTTTTGGCCTCTAGCCACACCATGCTTAATAACTACGTTTGTCTTGATTATCATCTTTATGGGGCACATAGCGATTCCCAGGCATTCCGCCTTAGGCCCAGGCTCGGGGTCATTAACCCTTCTGGCCCCTCGGCCCCAATCACGGTCCACTCTCTATGACATTAAACTAGGATCCTAAAGTCCATGTAACATGACTTTATACTATTATCCTTGGTCTAGGAAGTATGACCATAAAACTACATGCAACGTCCTAGTTATATGACGTTAAACAATTCCATTCATCATCTGCATCTGTATGATGTAAAACTAAAAATCATTCCATGTCCTTAACAAAGAGGTCATGTTCAGAAGTAGGTATAATCCCTGATCAGACCAATGCGCCCATCTATCATGCTTTCATCATGGTGTCATGATTTCAGGAGTGTTGGACTCCATTCAAAAAACCCATCACTCCACATCCCACACTTTTCATGCCCTTTATTCAGACCTTCGTCCTCTTTCACGTTTAATAGAACCCCCTAACAGTATGGATGCTCAGCCTATGGCTCGCCTAATATCCTGGGCCATTTTCGTAGAAGACTAATGGGTAATATTTTGAGTCAGGCCCCGTGATTCAAACATTGTCAGTGATCGACCATCAGTTATTATCCCCATTTCATGCTAACTTAATATGGATAATTTGTTTAGAACACCGTAAATATTTATCCTTCATTTTCAGACCATCCCTACAATGTTCCGAATCTTGGGTATCATGATTCACACATTCCACTCCCCTATGTTCGGATCAATTCCAACTCCCCTAGTGTTACCCTGCTCATGCTCTAGAGAACACTAGGAAAATGGTAATTCAACTGTTCTGAGAGCTTCATTCTCTAGTCGGGTCTTCCCCTCTCTCTTCGTATGTTTAGATAGGTCGTTTCTTCCCCGAATTTATGAGGTATGGTTGGAACTCCCACATTAAAAAAATGTAATAGTGCGAGCGTCCCTTGTTTCTCACATCAGTAATGACCCATATGGTCTTAAGAATAGGTTACTATATATTTCAAGATTGTGGTCGGAGCGAATTAAAATAAACAAATTGTCCGATGATGCATGCAATTCAGAATTGGAAATAGTAAAGAAAGATATGTTTATGGGTTCGGCCAAAACAGGGCCCTTAAGGATTGATGTTTTGAATGGACTATTACAATATTTCTACCTTTCGATTTGTGGCCTCCATCATCACATCCTATCCCCTAAGATCCTTCTCTTTATTAATAGTTGTAGGTCACAACTCACTAGCCTTGGCCTGTACCCGTGATTGTTCAGCTCGGAGCTCAATCATCTGGCGGTTCGCCTGCACTGTCTGCTCCGGAGCATCTGTGAGTTGGGTCTGCAATCATTCAATGAGCTTAGATTGGTTTTCAATGAATTCCTCCCATTCTTTCTCTTTTCCTTCGAGGCATTGAACCTCCTGCTCTGCCTCCAGGAAGGCCTGAATATTCTATGAATCATTCTGGCACCGGGAAACCACTAAACATCGACTATCCTCCTGTATCTTCTCCGCCATATAATTTCAAATCATTACATGATAAGGGGGAGAATCTAGCCCTCCAGCATAGAGAAAGCGTAGCCAGGTGCAGAGTGACCTCATCCGCCTTAGCCATTCTGCCTGTGGATGGCTACAAAAGTGTCTGATTCACTTCCCTGCCTTGAACCATGTCATATGTATCTCCTCAGTAGCATCCAAGTTAGAATTATAGATTTCTTTAGGGTATGAGGGCCTGTATTTGGGGAATGTATCCAGGAGTTCGGCAGAAGGGACATCTTCGGGAACTCATTCTTTGTTAGCGACTTCATCCTCGTTGGGTTTAAACTCAACCCTTGTAGCATTGCCACCCATCATTGAATGTGTTAGGGCATGACCACCTAGAACAGTTACTTCTGTAAAGGATGATGTAGCCACATGAAAGGCTCCTGTAGAAGTACAGAACTCGATGGTCTGTCGGGCCTCCAACCTTACAATCACTTCATTGGGAATCAACATTTTTATTAGATTAATTTTCCAGCAAAGATGAGAGCCGATGAAGATGGACTTATGGGAACCATGTGTGGTGGTGTCCAATGCCTGTATCATGGAGGGGTCCACCATCATAGAAGAGCCTTCGACACTTGTCAACTTGATCAACAATGCCGATTCCTCATGAATGGTTGGAATGGAAGGGGAATCAAAGCCTGCAATCTCGTCTCTTCCTTCTGGGTCATTGTCATCCAATCCAGCCATAGTAGGCACCCTACCACGCTCGGCCCTAAGGATAGGCTCCAGAAAATGCTACCAAACCTCTATAGGCATATCTTCGTCCCCTTTAGGGAAGGATTCCTAGGCACACTCACACATGTGTTCCTAAATAGGACAAAGTTCGGTTGACAGATTGGGATTGTGAAAAATAAGGGCCAGTGGTGTTAAAAGTGAATCTTACCTCAAGCTGCTCTGCGTCTGAGCCTAAGATCTTGTCGCTCACTCGAGAGTTTCACTGGAAAGCATGAGCTTCTGAGGGTCCCTCGCCACAAAGACCTTACACCCGACACTCCTCCTCCTCTTCATCTCTTTATTCTTCTCATTCCTCTTCATCTTCCTCTTATTCCTCTTCATCCTCCTCTTCTTCTTCTTCCTCCTCTATGATTTCATCCTCAGATGGAATCTTCTATGGGTCAGGCTCCTGGACAAGCATCACTTTCACCAGAATATTTTGTTCTTCATAACACCCCCACTAACATGCGTACATATCCATGGATGTCAGGTATGCATGCTGGTGATGAAAGTTTACCCTATCCATCATTTGGATGTGCCCTACATCTGGTAGATCAAGCCTAATGCGTACTAACCTCTACCACAACTCTTCGGTGGACATGGACAGTCACAACATTCTCCATATGGACCACATAGAATGGAAAATGGAATCAACAGACGGATTTAGGTGGTACCTGAGTTGTTTTCCCAGAATGTCCCTAGTAGGCCCACGAGTCCGCATACGAGACAACCTGTCCCTGGAAGGGTGAGGCACATTCTAGGATTGTGATGCTCCTACCGATGACGTATCGTCTAGTTCTATGCTAGCCGCCCATACCATTATTTTCCTCTATTCCCCCGAGGCATGTTTTCTACCTCCCTTATCTTTGGGTAGTGAACTGGATGCCTTGATTTTCCTGATGCATTTCCAAAGAATCACCTCGGGGTATGTTTTCGTCCAGTGTGTGGCATATTCAGTTGACAGGCCAGCACTGACATCAGTGGGAGGAAGAGTGATGATTTTTCCCAAGACTATCATCATGAACATAATCAATAGTTGGCAGAGAATGAAAGGATTACATTCTTCAAAATCCAATGTATACACTTTTTTTGGCATCCGTTTCATGAACCCAAATTGAATGACAAACCTGGTCGGCACGTACAGTTCACAAAAGATTTTTCCTTCAATATGGGCTACTAGCACACCACCTCAGATGCTTTTTAGGTACTCCCTCTACTCTAATAGTCCCTTCCTTTCATCTACCATTTCACTATCTGGGGTTCAGAATGGGTGGAAGTCAAAGTGGGATTGGTTTTCGATCTTAAGATTGATCCCCTCTTCTCTGAGCGTCAGTTGACGGATTCCGGCGATGTTCAAAAGGTATGGCCACATACCATTACTAGGGAGCGAATATAATTCGGGAAGTCATACCCAACATAGTGATCTATGAACCAGCAATGATGAATCTGGAATGGTCCATATATCCTTCTGGGCGTACTTCCCCTCGAGATACGCCCTAGAATAATGTACAACCTGGCCTGCAATAGCACCCCCAGGTTGACCATGTTCTTTGCTACCATAATCCCAACCATCACTAGAATCCCTGGGCAGACCCCCATCCTCATGTCCCTCACTGGAAACAACCACACACTCATGAATTTAGTAAGAAAACTACCATACCGCACATTTGAGTCTCAACTTTCATTAATGCAAAATCCCCATGACCGGTGATCTCATGTCTCCAGAACCCTCCAATGTGATCCTACTTTTCCCCTCTGAGATGTGTCCTGAAAATGCTTCCCTTGGGCAGACATCTTTACATCTATTTCCTACGTCATGAAAAGACTAAACTACCCCGAATAGGGTATGTCCTTCAAGATATATTTTAGTTTTAGATCATTCTTTTCCAACTTCAGCAGGTGCCATGACAGGATTGGGGTGTGTGTCCTATCCCCCCATACAATACCTGTCTATAGGAACTCGTCATACATGTACCCCTCCAAGGGAATTCCCCTGATATATTGGACATCCTAATGACAGATACCCACCTCCCCATGGTGGAGGAGGAACGTGTTGGTATCAAGGGACCAATGACTAAATAACTCTACTACCAAGTCCTGCAATCGGTAATGGTAAAATTGGGACATCCAGACGGCCTCTAAAATCCCAATAGACCATTTCTCCATCCCAAATTCATCTCATGTATGACGTACCCAGCACACCCATGCCCATTAATTGGGGAAGTTTCCCCTGTTTCTAAAATTACATTCCTTCCAACCCTTCGTCTCGTCAGTAAGTCTGCTTCTAATAGTACTTGCAGAAATAGCGGGAGATTACTCGGGGACTGGATCACTTCCCAAAACCATCCTAGACTCCAGATTTAGGACATAGATGTTTTTGTTCTATTTTTCACTATTAGGATGACCATTTTTTGTAATATGGAACTGTGGAAGACTATCCTCACGCATCACCCACAACCGCGGTGTGACCGTCTCGAAACTGGGCATCAACACCTCCTCCAGAATGCCAAAGTTTCACAACGGCAGGCTATCTCTCACTAAATAATCTTTTTGAGCTTGCATAAGCATGCCGAAAATAATTTGGTTGTCAAACACAACCCTCTTCTAATGAATAATCTGAGGGTTCTTGATCATTTGAATTCTTTTTGCAGCAGCGACAACCTCCCTCTGGACATCTGTCTATTGAGTGGAAATTTTGAAAATCTGAAGGAATTTTCACTCAAGAAGGAAGGTTGGAACACAAAATATATGGTTCCATGCAAGAATATTTTCTTGTGTGAAAAATTTGGGACAACAAGAAAAACCTGGTGTCGGCCGCAGAGCCTTACACACAGATCATGACCGTTTTCACGCACGAGATCCAAACACCTGTCTTGAGAAAAAAGTCAAAGTAAGGGCCTAGGTGGGGGACCTCAGACTATTTATACTCACTGATGTGCCTTCTGCATGTGTGAAATAGGTTTGCACGTGAAAAATGCATTTTTGCGCGCACCAAAGGAAGGTTCCATAGTTTTCGGTGTACCTTCAGAATCCAACCATCAGGTTCCCTTTCAACTTAGAGTCTGAGGGGGGGGGGGCATTTTTTGACGCTGAAGTTTGAGGATGGTCTAGATGGGGAGGGTAAAAGATCAATGAATGAATCCAGGAGGGAAAGAGAAGATATTTTGACACGGTAGGCAGGTGAGTGCAAGATTCCATGCATGCACACAAGCGGCCCTCCAACGTACAAAACATTTCATGCTCAAGGCACTGTCAAGGGAAGGCTTCCGTGATGACCCCTCCAAAGCCACCAAAAGGCACCATCATGCAAGGGTTCCTGGGTTAAGTGCAAGCGGTCCTCGGCGCGCAAAGTTTGTGATTCCAATGCTATATCAACAGGTCCTTTATGCGTAGATCCCCTTTTGCGCACCCAATGCGATGTCAAGCACACGTTTGCGTGGATGTCCCTTTCCATGCACAAAGAGAAGTCAACTTCTCCTTTGTGTGCAGTGCCCCTTTGGCATTCCCAATGATACATCAATCTCTTGTTCGTGCGCGGAGGCCCTTTGTGCACCCAATGTGACGTCAATCGCGCCTTTGTGCACAACACCCCTTCATGCGCCAACCCTGGGGACTTTGGATATGAAAATAAGCATACCCCCCATGGGGGATGGTAATAGAAGAGGAACCAAAACTCTGCTACACGAAAGACACATCTTCCATGACCGCGTGAAAAACACCATGGATTTTAGGTATTAAATCTTCCGCGACAGGTCCCCTAGGGGTCCTCCTTCAGGAGGGCCCTCTTGGGTGTGATCCTCATCCATTTCCTTTTACCCCAAGTCTTTTGTGCACAAACGAACCCTCTTGCATGCAATATTCTCTCTACATTGGACCCCTCTTGCGTGTGGCCATTCCGACCTGCACGCAGCCTCTCATTTCTTGCGCGCATCCTTTCGGTTTGTGCACAATCATTCTTTTTTGCGCGCAAACCACTCATCTTGTGTGTGGCCCTCCTCATCTGCTCCATGTGCCATTCTAACCGTAAGGAACCATGTCGGAGCCCCTTGTACTCGCAACACACCTGTGTCGTGCACCCTTTTCCAGTTCAAGCCTCCAGGTTATCATGGAGAAATTTTATTGACCCTCAGGCGGTGCTTCCCGCTGTGTTGCTTCGCCTCAAGATTCTTCTCATAGGAACGCTATAGGATATTGCTTCTTCGTATAGCCACGCTAACATGAACACCTAAATAGATCACTCCATAACAACCATTCACCATGTCATTGTTGATTCCTTCCCTTCCCCAAGGGTTGGTGGGTATCGGTTATGTATATCCTAGGGGTGAGGAGAGGACCCACCTCGTCCGTGCTACATGATGTTAAACTTACAAGCACCATCGTCCTCAGCACATGATGTCAAAAAGTGACCTCTCCCCATGCGTCTTACACAGTGTTCCCCAACATGGACATTCTACATGCACACATGTCTCCATGGGAGTGAAATCATTCCTCACATGGAATGAGATCCTATTTATAGGAGCGGTGTTTGTCCACAGGGAAAGGGAAACCACCTTGGTGTAAGCCCCTAGTTTTTTTAGAGGAAGTAGTACCCTTTATCGTCCACTATTCCTTGGTTTCAAGGACTAGAGAGGAGGGATGGGTACAAAGTCCCTTCTTTCTTTAGTGACAAATCCCTCTCCCTCTGGGATTTTTCACCACCCAGGCCTCCACACTAGAGTAAGTCCCAATCTCCATCACCCTAGGTGGCTAACCATGTGTAATACCTTGTTTCCTCTTTAGGATGTGGACCACGTGTAATCCTCTATCTCCTTTTTGGTTCTCTAAATACGTGTAAGCCCCAGTCCACTTCCCACGGACACACCTTTCATGATGTGATCGTCAGGTCTTTGCTGCCTCTTGTTTCTCACACCAAGCATGACCCACGTTGGATTAGATCAAGCACCGACCATGAAATCCTCTCTACGCCTTCATATAGTGTAATCCCCACACACTACTCCCAAACTACATGGACATTGATCATTGCCAAGGAAAGGTACATGGGAAGCCTCCATGAGGTTCAAGCCCAACACCTATTGGTCCCGACCATCTTCACATCGGTTCCTACACCTCCCAAACTACGTAGAATTTGATACATGCCAAGGAAAGGTACGTAGGAATCCTCCCTGAGGTTCAAGCACAACACCCATTGGTCCCGACCATCTTCACGTCGGTTCCCACTCCTCCTGAACTACGTGGACTTTGATCCCTTCCAAGGCATGGTACGTAGGAATCCTCCCTAAGGATCAAGCCCAAAACCCATTGGTCCTGACCAGCTTCAAGTCGGTTTCCTCTCCTCCCAATCTATGTCGACTTTGATCCTTGCTAAGGTAAGGTATGTAGGAAGCCTCCCTGAGGTTCAAGCCCAACACCCATTGGTCCTGACCATCTTCATGTCGGTTCCCACTCCTTTAAAACTACGTTAACTCTGATCCTTTCCAAGGCAAGGTATGTAGGAAGCCTCTCTGAGGTTCAACCTCATCCAGTGGTAAGATGTTGTGACCATATCCAGCAGTAATCCATTGTGTCCCCATCCAGAGGTAAGCCGTTGTGACCCAAACCAGCTGTAAGCCTTTGTGACCACATCCGAAGGTAAGCCGTTGTGACCCCAACTAGTGGTAAGATGTTGTGACCACATCCAGTGGTAAGCCGTTGTGACCCCAACCAGCCGTAAGCCGCTGTGACCACATCCAGGGGTAAGCCGTTGTGACCCCTCTCAGCTGTAAGATGTTGCAATACACTACCCAATGATAAGCGATTGTGCTTCCATGTCAGTGGTAAGGCATTTTCATACCAAACCCAGTGGTAGGCTGTAGTCGTCCCTTCTATTAGGACCCATATAGATGGTCCATCCCAGTGGAGTATGATCATCCTTGGGCTGTTAACCACACATAAGCCCCAGTATATCATTGGGTCGCTTTCCTCTGCGCACACCCCAATTCTATACCCCCCATCCTAAACTATGTTGACTTTGATTCCCTTCAATGGGGATACATAGTAGGTCTCTTAGAAGCTCAATCCCATCATCAATGTCACCCTTGAGTAAACTCCATCTCATTATCCATCCACATCACTTAACCATCCATTATCCATTTTGATTTTTACCTGGGCCACCACATCCTGGGGAGATCATGCCGATTCACCTCTTCATTAATTCTAGAAGTTTCTGAGTAACTAACCAAATCTTAGCTCTGATGTCAATGTTCCCTCTAGGGTTTTCACTAATCTGATCCACACTAGTCAGTACTCTGATCAGTCTATTCTGTCTACACTAGACGTTAAACTCGTAGCATACCCTATGTTAAACATGGAAAGCTGAGGAAAACCTCAGATACATGCCTACAACATATAATTCCTTGAATTCCAAGTGGGATTCCTTGGTCTTTCACACCCTCGAGAATCCCTATAATAAGGGAAAAAACCCATAAGTGCTAGTGTTCCAGTGTCCAAACACGCCAGTGATGTCCAATGTGACTACTCCTTTGAATGAAGGTTGCTTCCTTGACCAGACCCCTTGGAATGTACCAATAGAAGCAGTGTAATTAATCAGCGTCCCTGAAGAAATGGCATAGGGAAGAGTTTCATGAACAAAGTCTTAGTCTATAAGGGAGACCCGAACTAGGTGATGAGTTTCGAGGAGGAATGGATGAAAAGAAGAACCAACATCCAATCACCCCATTTCGACCGGGGTCCAAACATCTCTGAATAAGTGATGAATGTCGTTCTCCTTTGGAAGGTGGGAATTCGAGGAAACAGATGTGAATCCTCCATAGACGGATGCATGAACCCTGGTGAAATCATTGAAAATAGTAAGCTTAAACATTTTATGATAATGAACAGACATCCACTTCCATACATTGATGATATGTTTGATAAATTAAGGGGAACTCAGTGGTTCTCTAAGATTTACATGAGATCAGGATATCACTAATTGAGAGTTAGAAAAGAGGATATTCCAAATACAGTTTTCAGATGTAGATATGGTCACTATGAATATGTAGTCATGCCTTTCAGTTTAATGAATGCACCAAAAGTCTTCATGGAATTTATGAATCAGATATTTCAATTATATCTAGATTCTTTTGTTGTGGTGTTTGTGGACAACATTTTGGTCTATTCAAAGACAAGGGATGATCATGAGGTGCACCTGGAAATAGTGTTACAAATCTGAAGAGACCATCATTTGTAGGCCAAATTATCGAAGTGTGATTTTTGGATACAAGAAGTAAGTTTTCTTGACCATGTCATTTCTGAGAAAGGAAAATCTATTGATCCGGAAAAGATAGAAGCTGTTGTCTCTTGGAAACCACTAAAGAATGTTTTCGAGATTCCATGTTTTCATGGTCTAGATGGTTACTACTGACACTTTTTGAGTTATTTATCATGACTAGATTCACCAATGACAGTTCTGACAAAGAAGAATGCTCCATTCCAATGGACAGAGGAATGTAAGAATTCTTTCCAGGAACTAATTGTTCAGCTTACATCTACACTTATCTTGATCTTTCCAAAATCAGGATAGGGGTATATGGTGTATTGTGATGCTTCAAGATCAGGGTTGTGTTGTGTTCTCATGAAAAGAGATCATGTGGTTGATTATGGTTCAAGGTAGTTGAGGGTGCATGAGAAGAATTACCTAACACATTATTTGGAGTTAGATACCGTCATCCATGCTTAAAAAACATGGAGACATTATCACATTGGTGAGAAATTTTCTCGTTTTATAGATCACAAAAGATTGAAACATATTTTCTCACAGTGAGATTTGAATCTGACACAAATGATATGGATGGTGTATCTCCAAATTTTTGACTTTGAATTGATGTACACACCGGGGAAAGGAAATTCGGTGGCAGATGCATTGAGTAGAAATTCATATGCTCAGTTAGTGAAAGAAGCTTCAGATGAAGGGCAGTTGATGTCAGTCTTAGAAAAAATTCATGTGGAATGTGAAGACCGAGGTGATGTTGTAGTTTTCTTTTCAGCTACGCTTATTCCTGATTTAATAAAAATGATCAAGAAAAAACAACTGATTCAGAATGTCTAGTTGTAAGTACAAAACTCAATGGTGGGGAGAACATTGAGGGTTTGAAACTTAATGGGGGTTCAGTTTTGTGTTTTTGAGATCGGATGGTTGTACCTATGGTTTTTTAGAAACAACTCCTTCATTCTTACCATTATTCAAGATGGTACATAAATCCAGGTACACAAAAGATGTATAAGGCGTTGACGGTGCATTTTTGGTGGAGCTACATGAAAAGGAAGGTGGCTGAGTTCGTCTCATAGTACTTAACTTATCAGTAGGTTAAAGCAGAGCTTCAGAGACCAACTGGTATGTTACAATCTTTTCCCATCCCATTGTGGAAATGGGATCAGATAGAAAAGGATTTTGTTACAGGTTATCCAAGAACGATCCAGAAACACGATGCCATTTGGATGATAGTGGACCGTCTAACCAAGTTGTCTAATTTCATACCTATTAGTGAAACTTATTCGATGGAGGATCTTTATGAAATCTATATCTGAGAATTTTTAAAGAGGCATGGTGTACCACTATCAATAGTCTCAGATAGAGATATGAGGTTCATGTCGCGTTTCTAGAAATCCTTACAGCAAGCCCTTGGGACAAAGTTGACTATGATAATGTTGTATCATTCTCAGACGAATGGTAAATCAGACCAGAAAATACAAATGTTGGAAGAAATGTTTCAGGATTGTGGCTCATGGGAGGAGACTATAACATTAATGGAGTTCTAATACAATAACAGCTATCAAGACTCGATACACACAACTCTATTTGAAGAATTTTATGGGTGTCCTTGTTATTCTCTACTATGCTGGGTGGAAATGGGTGAAACTTCACTAGTCGGGCCGATCCTTGTCCAAGAAACAATGGAAAAGATCCAATTTATTAGAAAGAGGATGGAGACGGCTCAGAGTCATCAGAAATATTATGCAGATCACCATTGTAGATCATTGTTGTTCACTGTGGTTGATCTTGTATTCTTGAGGATCTTTCCAAGGCCTGGAAATCATCACTTTGGAAAGCATGGAAAGTTATCTCCTAGATACATTGGCCATTTTGAGATACTAGAATAGGATGGAGAGGTGTAATATCAGTTGGAATTGCCATCATAGTTTAGTTCGGTGCATAATGTGTTCCGTGAAACCCAGTTGAAAAAGTAACACCCTGATCTTGACCATGTGATCAGATGGGATCACGTTGAGCTAGAACCAGATGCATCATTGTTACATATCCCAGTTCTTATCATGGATATACAAGGGAAATTCTTTCATGGGAAAAGCATCGGCCTAGTGAGGGTTTCATGGAAACATGGTCAGATTCTGGAAGAGACATGGGAATGTAAGAAGTAAATGAAAGAGTAGTGACCGAAAAACTTTTTTTCTAGTGAGGTTTTTCTACTTTCCAAGGACTGAAAGACCAATGGTGGGGAGAATCTAGTACCCCCGGTTTCAGGTACATAACCCCCTTCCTTAAATTTTAATTGGTGTGTCTAAAATAAAGAGCTTCCATAAAATAGAGATTCTCCATAAAATAGAGAGTTTCCATAATATAGAGAGTTTCTATAAATTTGGGTGTTTCTATAATGTTGGATGTTTCTATAAAGTGTGTTGTTTCCAAAATGTGGGGTGTTTCTATAAAGTGGGTTGTTTCCATAAAGTGGGGTGTTTCCATAAAGTGGGATGTTTCCCTTAAAAACACGTTTCTGTAAAAAGGGTAAAAGTGAAAGATGGGAGAGTTTGGGGGTTTTATAAGGTCCGTTGGGACTAAAAGGAGGGTTGCATGATCCATACATAGTTAGACCAAACCATGTTGTCAAACCTTGCATAGAGGTCAAATCTAGAACCTATTTTCTAGGAGAATACTCTTTTTTCTCTCTATATATTTCGATTTGGCTTCAAAACACCCAAATTTTAGAGATTACTCTCCCTAGAAGGCAGTAGAACCGTCCCCACAAGAGTTGGAGCCAACCTAGAGCCTTCCCTTGGTGATTTCAAGTCTGATTCTTGAGGTATGTCACCATTCTCTCCGGATTTTTCATGTTTTCTTAGATATTCTTAGATATACTTCTTCGATCTCAATTCTTTCTCAGATCTAAACCTATAGTAGTTAGATCTACGTTTTTGGATGCAAAATAATTCAATTTTGAGTCATGATCTTTCTAATATAAGATAACTATGGCCGTTCTTGGAGAATCAACCCACTTTCTTATGCATTCTTCATATGCTGTCAAAGTTTCGTCAAATCCATCGAGGTAGGTGGATTCAATATCATCTTTTATTTCTATAATTGATTGGGTTATATTCAAATAGGTTTATTGATTGTGAATTTCATGGAATAATCATCATTTGTGATGATTTATGTTTTTTTTGAAATTGCGTGATCTTGGTGAATAATGGTGCAAAAGGGGGTTTAGTTTAATGAATTTCAAATAATGGTTTTAAATTTTGGATTTCTGGGAATTCTAAATGGTTGATGAAAAATATATTTTAAATATAAATGGGTTTCAATAAAAATTGAGTTTTATAGAAATAGTTTGGAATTGAAATTCTTTGGCATTGAAATGGTTTTGAAAAAAATAGTTTTCAATAAAAAGGTGTTTTTATTGAAAGGGTTGTTTTGGCATGAACATTGGGAATATGTAGTGTGTGTTCATGTTTCATATATGGGCCTTGGGTGAAATATGACCTTGTGTTTGGTGAAAAAGGTTTAATGGAACATTTTAATTTCATACATGGGTCTCGGTTGAAATAGGACCTTGTGCTCGGTGCCAAAGGGTTTATGGCACTTGGGAAACAATTACCTTGTGACAACTTGGTAGATTGATAAGAAATCGTTAATGAGTATGGAATTGTCATAATGTATCATGCATGGTTGGTTTTGTGGGTTTGAGGAATTGTTTTTTATGCTGATAAAGTTATATTGTGAAATGGTTGTAATGATTATTTAGTTATTTTTCTGAAAACTATATTACTTTGAAAATTGGTTTCAATTTCACTTGTATTATTCTGGCAACGAATGCATTTGGAAACATGTTTATATTTATTTATAAACAGTTTTTGAGAATTTTTTTATATAAACGGTTTTATATAATTGTTTCTAACACTTCTATCCTAGTGGGGTGAGTAGGTAAGTCATTGGGGGAAAACCTACTCAGTTTTATACCCACCCGTACTTTGGCACTTTGGTGCTTTTGCAGATGCTATCTTTTGGGACAAGGGAAAAGGTACTATTTCAAACGTGTTTCACCTACCTCATGATGTTTGGGCTGTTTAATGATTTTGGAGCTTGGATATTGTTGAGCGTGGAGCCTTGAAGTCTTTGGAAAGTCTTGTGTATTCTATATGCTGTGTACTTTGATACTTGGTTATTCTTTTATTATTGCTTACGTTGATGTGATTTTTAGATACATGAAGTTGTTGAGTTGTCATCCATTTGTTCATGCATCGTATAGTGAATTTTTGGTTTTGGTAGGTAGGTTTATTGGTTTATTTATTAAAGGTTAAATCATCACCCACTTGTATTTGAAACCCTTCGACATTTATTTCCATCCTTTGGCATCTTAAGGATGTCAAATAAGGCATAGTAATAACTCATTGTACTCTCAAGTCAATGATAATTAGTGTGTCATTACAATATGAAAACAATAATTTATCAATGAATTGTTAGAAACTCATTTAAGGTATAAGTAAAATTTATTGATATCTTAGGAAATTACTTTCCTAGAACCATTAAATGTATAATAACCAATATGATCAACTTTCAACAAACTTATTCATTGAAAATAATTAATACCCAATTTATTGGATATCTATATCAGGCTCACATGTTAACATAATTAATATCAGGCTCACCCATCATCATTATATTTTTATAGGCCACCCATAAGCATGAGTTATATCAGTCCCACCCATCATAATGATATATAATGTGCTTACCCATCATAATAAAAAATATCCATGAACTGTAACATAACAATAACTCATGAAAAATTTCATTTTTCAACACAATAACTACCATTTCTCTAACATAGCAAGATTTAACCATGGAAGATAAATGAGATCTATGACTATATCATAATCCATCTAGAGAATGAATAATGATGTTATCATTACAACATATCCCTAGTGGATTATATTTAATATCAAGGGTTGTTATAATTGATGAATATAAAAATTATAAAAATATTATTAAAAACATTCATGAGTGAAATAAGATTTTCACATTGAAAAGAAATTTTAAAAACTAAAAATTCACAATAAATTATGAAAATCATTTTATTTGAAAATAAACATCCAAAACAACAAAGGGATCTTCAATGAATGAAATTTTCCTGACATTGGGAAAATCCATTCATTTTTTAAATTTTAAAAATAATACATTCATTCAATACTTATTTATATAATGCAATGAGTGAACCATGTGAAATTTCGTAGAATTATCAAATTATCTCCCATCATAGATAACTTTAATTTAATTTACCCAAATATTTATGAGACCATGTCTACAAGAATCACTTAATCAAAACCATCAATCCTCACCTCACAGCTGTCCATTCACCAATGTTTGAGTAAAAATATTCCCCACTAAAAGTTTATGTGTACTAAAATTTTCATACACAATAGCTTCCCATTATATATAACCTCATTCAAAACACGTCTCATTCTCCCATGAGTCATTGTTCACTTTTTCCAAACTAACCGTGCTCCCCAACACATTGGACTCATTATATTATAAATTTACTTAGACCCCATCTTCAAGATTGGGCACCTCACCAATTCTTTTACAGTCAAAACAACCACCCATATAATGTTATTATTTTAGAAATTAAGGTGTCGATGTGAAACCAATTTTCACTAGTGCTAGGTACCTAAAAAATTTCTTCTAATTGAAGCCAGTCTAGATACCCAAGACATTATGTGCACTTAAAAAAACAAATGGAATTATCATGACTATATCGTAAAACCTAATAACCTAACATGAATTGGTATTAAATGATAATAAAACCAAGTTTACCACCCTTAAATCCATTTATAAACCCAGGACAAAACCCCTCATAGGTTTCCCATGATAAAAATTACATCACTAACCCATTAAATATTGAGTAATTATAAGGGACTCTAGGTTCCCACCTATCTCTAAGGTATATATATTGAGCACCAAATCAACATATAATTCATCTATTACACAACATCTATTGTGAAATGTAACCAAATTTTAAATGGTAAAAGTAGTAAATAACATTTGATGATCAAACATGTCTACATAGGTGTATGACATCACCTTCCAAGCCCCAGACTAACAATCATAGATTCTTTCAAAGAGGGTAATTGTTCCCACATGTATGGATAAGTAAATCAATCTCATAGGGTATCCAAATATGATAAAACCCCCTTGAGGAATAATTTTCTGTAAACCTCCCACATACATGGGGATATGATTCCTTATGGAATACTCGTACTCGACATAACTAGTCAAACATATAGTACTATCCAATCCTCGAAACTCTTCCCAAAAGTCACATGGTTTCTCATTTTCGAGGGTAATACCACAACCACGATATCCTCTCACTCACCCAAGGAATCAACTTTTTTAAACTATAGTCATGACTAAAATGTCTCTTGGTCATTCTTCTAAACCACTATATCTAACACTACCTAGGAATAAGGCATGAGAGATCATTGAAAACACTCTTGTCCCCATTCAAGGAAAATCTCAAGGAAGCATTTAAAACTGACCACTACATGATGGAAGATCCAATAAACTCATATAAAAGGACTAATTTTAAATATTTAATTATGTTCATTTTTTATAACTTTTAAATCATCCCATGTATAAGAGACATTGAGTATCGATTATTATGTAAAACTGAACTAATCTCTTTATGTCGCTCAAAACCATGAAAAATTAGAAATATTATATCAAAATTTTCTATTAAAACAAAAAATTTTATATATAATTACTCTCATTGGGGAATAATTAATGAAACTTATGAATTTATATCTATAAAGGGAAAGACCCTTTAGGTTCTAATTGACGTTTTAATTAACCAATTCTGTATAAATATTGATAAAATGAAGGAAAATGAAAGTTATCATTTAAGAGGAATATGTTTAGTAATATGTCACTATACATTTATACATAATTATATATAAGTGGAGTGTGATACATTAAATTTCCATACCATATTTCTCACAAGTATTCCCTTAAGGGGATAAGTACTAAGGAATATAGAGATAAATGTGACATTTTTTGGTCTCGTCATTCCAAACTAAGTCCATTTATGTAAAAACCGATAACAATTGATTTATCAAAGATTAATTACACCCTTATTGGTTTTATAATATAAGAATATCATGTAAATACTAACCTAAGTGGGTGTAGTAATGTTTATATCATAATAAAAAACACCAGTACTGATCTACTCAGATCGAGACTAGTGTAAGATATGTAAGAAAATGATTAATTTTATGGATTATATTTTATCAATTTTATATTTATATAATGGGACACCTTTTTGAATCATAATTCCAAAGTTATAAAGGTACGTTTCATTATAATATACAATTGGAATTCAAGTCTCCAAAACCAGGTTTTTACCCTCCACCTCAAAATGAAACCAATACATATGCTGTGTTTAAATTATAATGAATATTGTTTCCAATTTTATAGAATGATCAGAAACTGTAAAGGTTGAAATTATAAAAAGATTATTCATAACCACTAATCCATTAGCCCATATAACTAATGGTTGATGAATCAAACATTCCATTATTGGATAATTAGGTTGTATCCATTAAGAAATATGGGAAACACAATTTATGTTGATGCAAAAAATTCAATAACTAATTAATTATCATAATTATATCCATAGAATCTATCTCACAATAAATGAATTACATGTATACATGGGAAATAAACATATAGGCATGGTATACAAACAAGAATATGGTAGTGAAGTAATTTACTCTAAATGGAATGGAATATACAAGCCATGAGAATATCTATGTGGCTATAATGATCCATATAAAAATACTTTCTTTCCATGTCAGGATAAGAGTAAAAATATATGATTCATTAAGTAGTATAAATACATCAAAAAAAATTGAAAAAACTAATCAACTATAATATGAACAAACATGAACATCAGTACCATCCTTGGTAAGATGGCCTTCCCCCATTTGTGGGTCTGACAGACCCATAAATGAGCTATTTACTAAGTAGATAAACATTCTCAGAATAGCGTGTAGTTGCACAAAATATTATGAGATTGGAAAACCTATATCTGACACCACATTGTAACATATGGACCTGGTATCCACTAAAATAGTTCCATGAGCTGGTGCACTAAATGGACTCACACATCCCTCTTCTGATATTAGAGGTGGTCGAATAGCGGCTAGGTTATACAAGTTGTATAGTGGAAAGATTATGCTCTTTAGATCACTATTTAAATACAACATAAGCATAAATAAATGAAGAGATGTGAAATTAAATCATCTCTATAATAGTAAACAACTAAAAGCCTCAAACAGTAACATAAACAGATGATGATAGGATTATAAATAATGCATCATGAAGACATATACAAGAATACATATATAAAAAAAATAGATTAAAAATTCCTATCAACTCTCTCAAAGACCATCCAAATCACTTAGATCAGTCCCATTCTATTTTCCAAAAAATCATGCATTTGCAGTAGTGAGAATTCTTTTAACCATACATACAACTATAGGGTCTGTCCGGGTACCAAATAGTAGCCCGAGTAGTGTTTCATTAAAACTCAGTATGCCACCACCAGTGGAATCTATAACTAATACATCCAGTAAATAAAAAATAAAATATTTAATATTTTTAAAAATTAATAAGAAAATATTTAAATATAAACAACACATGTTGCGATCAGTATCCCATGGGATACCTAGACAACTATTCTTACTTTGATTTCAATCGGAATGTCTCTAAATATTTTTCATCACACATCTATAAATCAATTACTGGCTAGGACCCAAGGCATATATCAATGGAACCCATGAATAAAATAAAAAGTATCCATGGAAGAACCTTGGCATCCACATCATTAGAAGGTCAATACCACTCTCATTAGCTATTCTATATATGAGGTTGAGGCTAAACATGTGTATTACCTTTTTCATATAACAACTATGAATAATTATTATATCATTTTCCATTTGATCTCATTCACAACATTCTTACTTGTGAATCCAGGTATCACCCATGTAATATAATGATTCATTTCCCTTATAATCCCATTAATGAATTCATACATGGGAATATAGGTATCTCTTAAGGAATAACATAGTTCATAGGTTGTATGCACCCTTTCAAATAATTCATACATGGGAATCTAGTTACACTCAAGGCATATCAGAATTCTTTAAACCAATAATACCATCGTTGGTATTCCAACATGGGAATCAAGGTGACACTCAACAAGTAACATAATTCATTTTCCCTAAGATCCCCCCACTCTATTCATTCTTGGGAATCCATTATGTTTCAAGGAGTTTTATAATTCATTCATCATATGAGCCCATCCATGGAATTCCTAAATGGGAATCTTGTTATCTCTCAAGGAATAATGTCATTAATTTTTTCTAAGAGCTCATCCATGGAATTTATAAATGGTATTCCAATATCTCTCAATGACTAACATGAAATTTTAGCCACATTTCAATAAATAAATAATCATTGGTAATGATAATCATTCATTACAATATAAAATTTTAGAACACACCGTTAAAATTTCATTTATAATAATCAATAAGGCCATGTGAGTACACATTATCATTTGTAATTTAATTCATTTAAAATACCATTGGTTATACCATTTATTAGTTCTAGGTGAATAAATACTATTCTAATTTACAATAACATTTGGTAATCAATTGAAATGCTATTATCATTAAAAATCAACTGAGTGGTATGCGGAATTATCCCTACTACCAAAAAGTTATTTAATTAAATCAGGTTGTAATACTCTCAAGTGACAAATACATATGAGGTTTAATTGTTATAATAAAATCCCTTAAAACCAATCAACTAAATTGGATCATTCTAACTATCAAGTAATCCAAAAAAACCTAGTGGCATTTTGGTTATAAGAAAACTCATCCATTATGGAATATTACTGAAACCACCCATGGGATTGTATAGATTGAGGTCTTTAACCTCCAACAAGGTATGGAAGTCAGATAACATGTCTAAATCATTGTTTAAATAATTAATTTATGTTATTAAAAATTAATGGAGAATCAAATGAATGTTTTGTAATGAGACACATTTTATAAATGATGTATATCTTGAGGTAAAATGTATTGACCACCAACCTCATACCAAGGAAAAATCAATCATCTACTCATGGTCTTTGATTTGGTCTAGAATGAGAGAAATCAGATGAAATGAAAACCTCTCCAAAAGTAGGAAAGATGAGATACCATGTATATAATATCAAATATGGTAAGAGTAAATGAGATAAGAAGGCAGAGGAATCATATAATAACTATGGGTAATCAAATGTGAACAATAATGTTTGATTCCAAGTCAAAATAGAGGTGATACCTACATTCTTTGAGAAGAGGGAGGGGGAGAGTTCCCACGACCGGAGGGGTTATTGTGCATGAATGGGAGGAGAAGAGAGAGGATAAGTCGTAATAGAATAGATGGACTTAATTCTAAATTCCATAATTTAAAAGGGAAACATGTTTTGGACACATGGTTTAGATAATGATACATCAACCATATGGTTCCACCATCCCATGGGGAACACCCTTGTATGGCTAGGTTCATGGTTAGAAAATCCATGTACAACTGATGTGGTTCTACTTTCCAAAAGTAACATCACCTCACAAGGTTGCATCACATGGTTAAAAAAATCACACGGCAAGTGTGAAGTATTCTATATAAGCTTGTATCATGTCATATAGATTCTTGTACCACTTATAATAGTTAAACTAACTATTATCCACTTATTTAGTGGTCACACGATTAAGCCGCATAGTTACTACTAACCATTCTCTAACTTTTCCCCACAACATAACTCTCATGAAAATGACTTTTCAAAGACCAAAGATCATAAAAATCATCTGAACACCTGATAAAACACACACAACATAGATACAATCTAAAACCAACATTTTTAACTATTCCCAAACCTAGGTTTTAATTTTAATTTCAATAAAAAAATTTGGGCATCCACTAAATAATAATTGAAATTCATTGAAATCATTTATCCTAGTCCAAAACATGGGATGTTACATTAAGATCATTGATCATAAGAAAAATAATGATCATAGAAAATTATACATCCGCAAAACCATTATCTATAGAGTTGTGAAAAATTATGTTAATTAATTGTAAATGTAGTTAGGAAGATAACATTTTTTTCAACATCCTTTTCCTATAATTAATGAATTCCTTTAACATCTGGAATATGAACATAAGGAAATATACTTACATGATATTATTTTATTTCCTAAGAATAATTTCATCTTTTTTTTTGACTAATTTCCACTTCATATATTACTCCAAAGAATGAATATCAAATATGATTTTTTTTCAGAAATAATAAAATTAAAAATTAATGGGTCCTAAGATCAATAAAACAAAAACAAAGTCTTCTTCCTATATATAAATAATAAAAATACTGAATTATGTAACAAAATTTATGATAATAATTAAAATGTGTAATTATTTATATGAAGATATAATACATTTTAAATTAAAATTTACCCCAATGTTTTAGGTTAGATTATTCCACAAATTAAAAAACCTACATCCCAATTATCATCAATATTCTAACATTAAAGAATATTTTCACCTCAAAGGTGTTTTTAAACCTTTAATTGACATCCCAAAAAATTAATTTAATTCTTCCAAAATAATCCTTTTTACTAATCCTAAAGGTCATATATACCATAACCCAATAAAATATCTCTTGACGTATCACTAATCACATAAAGATTATAAAAATTAAAAAATGATCCTATATCATTTTCCAAAAAATTAACATAATATTTACCCACAAAACCATTTAATTCCAAATAATTTCATACTTATTAGCACATCACATATTCATGTGTAAGGTATCACACCTTTTTTTCCCTTTAGTTGTGGGTTCAAGCCCCATCTCCTTATCGAATGCAATAGGTTGTCACCTGATATGTGGGTTATCATTTAATAAAAATATTAATATAAATCCATTAACATTACCAATAATATAATTAAAAATCTAAAAAAAATCTCAATAAATAATATTTTAAACAAAAAAATTCTATAAGAATTATTTTATAAGAAAATAAAATAATCATAAATGAATATTATTACCTTAACATCATTGATCATATTAACACTAATGGTTATAAAAAACATTATTTTTTTTCTAAAAAATATAAAATAATTTATCCTCAACTAACCTTCTCAATAAAACTCAAGTTATATATAAGTGTTAAGTACACATCAAACATCTATTAAAATTCAATAAACATAAGTTTTAATAAATTTAAAGTGAATTTGCCTAACTGTATCACCCATAAGTGTCAAAACATCTGTGCAGTAAGGGAATAATCATTGTGAATGAAAATAATGGTTGAGATATACTCATCCAATTATTTTTGGGTTTATTTCTCATAGATGCATCTATTCCAAAATAAAATGAACTTGTAGTGTCTAGAATGTGATATATTTCTTGGAAAATGACACATGCTCATTCTTATCGAAGATTTAGGATGTTATCGAATACTTAGACTTGTTCCTAGGGTATTTACAAAATTTATCTAAACCTAATCCCCGCAATTATCTATACCTTACACAGATACCAACAATAGAGAGCAAAACCATATACATAAATTATTACATGTTTTAAACATAATCAAACCTTAACTAAAAACCAAATATCACCACTTATACAGTATTTAGAAGGCTAGGTACACCAAACATCAATAAAAATGTAATAATTTCATTTTTCTTTAATTATTTTCATTATTAATCACCTATATATATTATAAATCTAAAAACTAAATAACATAACCTGGGGATAAATAAAATAAATGGATGAGATAAAAATCTCAGGAATGGAATAAACATGATAAGGAAATATAACATGTGAGTGAAAGGTTTAACATGACATCATAGAAGAGAAGAAGCATGAGTAATCAAAATGAATCATAATATAGAAAACATGATATGATAAAATCATAGAAATATAATAAATTTGGTATAAACATATAACATGACATTATCATTAGTGAAGTCTAACTGCCTAAAAAATATCACATGGTTGACAAAGTCTCATAATTGAATAGGTTTACTCCCTAATACTATAAATACCATCTCATGAGGAAAAATATTTTCTCAATTAATTAGTGTGATAATTGGGAACATCCATCATAACATGGTCATGATTATGTGTTCCATAAAAAGGAAATCAATCATAAAGAAAAAACATAGGAATTACCCATCGAAAGAAAATGGGTTTTATAATATTTATTAATAAAAATATAAAATAGATTTATTAAAGTTTGAATTTGATAAATGATCATAAGACATGTATTAAATCAACAAAGGAAGTTAGTATTATCTAGGTATATATTTAATAGACACATATACAAACTTTAGAAGATATTGATAATATAAAAGGTTGTCATCATTGATGAAAAAATAATTACTAGATCACATGGAATATTTCATGAGTAAAATACCCATTTCACATTGTAATTAATTCTTTAAAAGCTAAAAAAATTCAGAATATTATAGAAATGTTTTTTTATAATGGAAAATGGAGACTTTTAAAGGAATGAACGAAGCATTGAGTGTTTATAGTGGAATGATATTCCATTCATACCTTATATATTAAAAGATAATATTAAGTACACACAGTTATAGAAAAATTTATTATTTTTATTTTGTATAAATTTATTGAATTATTCCATTTTAAAAATTTTTGTAAAAAACATTAAATTGGGTAAAAATTGTAGGGACCCATGTTTTTTCATAGATAAATTTCTAGCAATTTTTTTTTTGAATTTAGATGCATATAATGTGTAAAATAGTAATTTTCACCTAGAATACGATCTCATATAATTTTTATAACCACTTAATTGGTCTTGGAATATTGGGTTTATCCTAATATTTTTTTTGTTGAATCCCACACTATTTTGATTTTAATAAAATAATGGATATTTAATATTTATTAAAGTCAATATTAATTTATTCCTGAATTTTTTTTCAACATATATTTTGACTAGAGCCTCATATTGGGATTATTACTCTGCCTATGAGTTCTAAATGTGGATTTTTTCTTAGGTGAGAATAAACTAATGTTGTGATCCAGGATAGGCCCTTCCCCCTTTTTATTTTTCTTTTGTTTTTCTTCTTTAATTTTCCAATTTTCTTTTCTTTCTCTATTAAATTATTTTAAAAACCCTTAGGGATTATCCATTGTTGGAATTTAAGAAGAAAATAGATATTTATAGATGGTAAATGATATGGATAAAGGGATGTGTCTTCCTAGAGCTTGGGAGGATCTAAATCGTCGCACAGTAACTTTGGATCATGGAAGCGAGTGAAGCTTTGATGAATTCCATTCAAAAGTTAGAAATTTTTATGTTTTTTAATAGATCCTTATATATTTTTCCATTCTATAGTCTTAGTCCCATATTATGACTTCTTAGGACCGATTTTAGGGCGTTCTATTGTTTTTTTGTAGAAAATAGGAGTTTTGTGAGATTTGATGGTTTTCTCATTAAGGTGTCTTAATCACATGATGCAGAATTACAAAACACACACTATTTGTTATATCTATTAGGGTAATTTTACATTTTGTATGTACACACCATGTATAGGGTATACAATCCATGTACTAGTACTCATACATGTTTTCTAGTACTCTTCCAAAAATCATGTGTAGGGGTACAAGGCCTTATAGAGTACATAGACATACCCTATCTGGGTGCATGTTATATAAAGATACATGGCTAGGAGAAGTACACAACCATGCCACGTGAGGTACATGTTAAGGTACCCCATATATGTTAAATAATGAGTAAAATACTAGCACACAATGTACTTTGTCTTTTACACACCGTCTCTTGAGGGAGTACACACCCAAGCAGAGCTTTGGAACAACATGTCGTGTACTAGGTATACATGTCATGTACTACCCCTTATTAGTATTTTTGGATTTTTTTTCATATATTTATGACCAAAATAAGAAATTGGACACATGGTTAGACCATTTTGATTATCATTCCTTGTATATTTTTAGGGTAAAAACCTTAAGGTGATTTGAGTACTCCTGGGTAACATTTTTGTATTATCCCTAAATGGGGAGGTTCCTCCTATAGTAAATGAATATAGTTGTCTTTTGAGAGTGAGATATTGATATGAGATGAACCATTAGCTATCTCTTTTTACAGATGATTTTTATATTTCCCCTTTTAGTATGCCTCTATTATGATAGGATCCATTCAGGCCTAGAAGGTTGTGAGACTAGTTGTTTCTGAGTGTCCCTAATATGATTTAACTTTTTACATTTCCACCTATAGGTTCCCATGTAGGATAACATTATATTTTTTACTATACTGAGGGTCCCCTATGTGATACCTTTGATTAAATTATTACCTATGAAATTCATTTTCTGATCCATTTACCTTTATACCACACCGAAGATCCGACATAGGATACCTTTACTTCTTACGTTGAATTTTAGTGTCCCCCTTTAAATGCCCCTTCCTATATAACATTGTGATGATCCCATGTAGGATGCCTCTATTTTCTTACCATTAGAGGATCCAATGTTAGATTATTCATTTTAACTTCTATGCTGATAACATTTAGTAGGATTCATTCTATTATGTGTAGACATCAAGGATCCCTAGTGGATAACCTCTCTTGTGTTATGATATGAGGGGCCTAGTTGATGCACTGATGTTCGACCCGCCCTTATATAGTGTGGTGAGGGTATGGGTAGAGATGGTATTGGGTGTCACCTTATAACACGTAACAAATTTATATGCCCATGGTACTGTGGTAGTAGGGGTGGGATTAGGTGTTCGTCCACCCTCACTCTTTATTTATACATTCACTTGTTTACTGATTATGTAACAATGATTATGAGAGGTAGTTTTTGGTCTATGGATAATATGACTATATTGGTGTGACCATTTTCTTATGGAATAACCATAAGTGTTTCCTGCATATGGCTAATAATCCCTTCCTTATGTGGATTTCCATATCCCATTCCTCGAATCCATCTTCTAAGCCATTTTTGTATATATTTTTGATACCCAAATGAGCTTCTTGGGATCCAAATTTTGAGTATTATATGTTTGGATGTCTTTCACACCTATTTTGATGTTATAAAGGGTGATACTTATATCCTTGACTTGTTGTTTAAGGTGGTTTTTTATTGTCTTCTCTATTATTCATGGAGTACCTATGGTTATGATATATGGGCATGGCATCCCTAATGATGATACTCATGGATGATTACAGTCTCCCAAGCGATAGGGATGATTACACTCCCCCTGATCGGTTTCTGGATTCCTTTGTTGGGTATAAAATTTCATATCGTTGATATATATATATACTAATGGATGATTATTCTATGCTACGGGAAAAGGATGCCTTTGTCCCCCTAATCACATACCATGAGGGTTGGGCACGATCTATCACCTGTGAAATCTCATTATACATCACCTAAGGTTTATCCAGTTAAGGATTATCTGAGTCTCAATGTTGTGTTTTCATGTGGAAAAAGACATAGGGATCTATAATTATACATTATTTACATTAATATTGTGGAATGACATCAAACACTATTCCATATTTATAGGAGCGAGTATTTATAAATTAAATCATTTATTATAGTGATTGGACGTGAGTACGGGTGATCCTAGGGTTAGGAATATTACCCCCTTTATGGTGGCATATCTTGATCAGTGATATTTGTGGTTTTGGATGAGGAGGGTTTTTCACTTCGTATTATAGACCTAGAGAGATATTTAATAATACATGGACTGAGTGGTACAAAATAAAGGTAATTTCCCTCTCATAAGATGTCTATAAAATCCAGAATATGGACCCAAGGATAAACTTCTATTGATTTACGTTATTTTTCACCGTACTCATGTATATACAAATTTATTTAAATAAATATTTTCGGGAATATATAGATATAACTATAGAAATTTAAATATAAATGATGGAAGATTTCCCAGTTGACTGGAATAATGCACGCATGGATCAATTATGGTTTCATGTTATTTGATTAATTTACAATTTCCATTTATTCTTTTGGTAGGATGAGAATATTACATTATCATGCACTTATTAAATCATATTTATAGATTTGTCATTCGGGTGGCTTATTGAAATTATTTCTATGTCCTGTAGGTGAAACTAGGTGCCTGTGAAGACCTTATTTATACTTTTTAAGTTTAAAATAGATGGTTGTGGTATAAGAACGAGGCTTAGAGTTTCATGATCAAGTTTGTCTTCTCATGTGGATTATTTTTATAGGGCTGGAGCATCTCGGGAGTGTTGTGGAGACCTTGTATCATTTCTAGCTCCGAGTTAGTAGTAGATCCTTATAAATATATTTTAGATTATTTTATGTACTCTTATATGTGTGGTTGGCCTAGTGGGAATCCTTTTTTCTATGAAATGGTTGTTCTGTCTTTTATAAAATTTTATTTATTCTTATAGATTGTTCTATTTTAGTTATTTACTTCTCTATGAATCAGTTTATATACCAGTTTAATGATATCTAGTTTTTTTACTATTTTTTACTATAATATTAGGTAATAGTGTATCCATGTACACATCATATTCCCTCACTAGTAGTCAAGAGCCTCTTGTATAGGGAGAGTCATGCTTGAGCCGATGTGATAAACTACCTTGAAGAACCGATTTAGTGGAATCTAGGAAAAGACATTACAAAGTGGCATCAAATTATATTTATTTTTATAATGTACTACTTTTTGGGATTTGGTAAATAAGAGTATTAGGAACGTGTCAGAAACTTTTATGGATATTATATTGGTGTTTCATGAACACCTATTTTGGAAAGAAATCCTAGATTCTTTCTTTATCAGATTACTATTATGATATTTGATTTTGTAGTTTTATATGATTATTTCATTGAGCGATGCACATGTTGTGTTGCATGTAGGAATCACATGTTAGAGGCTTACACGTGTGTTATTTTACTTATGATGCAGGAAAATTGTTTAAAGTGTGAACAATAATTTAATTAGATTTTCCTATATAGGTTTTTAGTGGAATTATACTCAATTGGTTTGACTTGAATATATATTTCATTCTTGTTGAAGGTTATGTGAATCTACATTGAGATGTTTTATGGGTAGGTTGATGACTCAATCCTCACAAACCATAGGTGCAGGGACCCTAGTAGGTGGATATGGTGCTTGTTCCCATGTGTTATACCCCCTACAAGATTTTTATTCTCATGTGAGGTTTTTAAATGTGGAAAAAATGATCTATATAATGTTTTCATGCATATCTTGGGATGATATTTTACTTAACTAACCATTTTTATGTTTATTCAGTCAGGTAACATTGTGAGATGATGATAGATAGCTAAAAATATCTTGTGAACTAGACCTCGAGGGGGTATTACCATATGTGGCCTCTAAAATAGTTTCAATATAGTATCTTGTCTATGTTGGTATTATCACATCTAGGGAGCAGTCCTTTTGAGGATTCTCATAGATGGTGAGGGCCCTTATAGGGTGATGTTGGTAGTTTTCACCCTTATAGGTTATTGTGATATTTACCTTTGATGGGGAGGTTTTATATTTTGGGCTAGGTGGTTAAACTATATGACCCAATTATAAGGCTTGAATAGTAGGGATAGGTGGGAGACCTAGAGGCCTGTAGTTTTTGAGGCAGACCCTTATAGGTCGGTGTTTAGTTTCATCAAGGGAAACCTATGAGAGAGGTTGACCTAGGTTTTTAGATTCCTTTTTAGGATAGGAACTATGATATATGCTCATTTGGGACTAATGTATGGTTAGTGAATGAGTTTTTAGATAGAGGAATGTTAATGCCTTTGGATTTTGGAAAAGCACACATGGTTCATATTATTCAAGATTTGATTTCATGGGAAGGACTATTTGGTTGACTAGACCAGTTGACCAGGGATTTTATTGCTGCTAATTAAGTCAGAGCACTAATAGACGATCGTAATTGGAATGATTCTAGGTGAAAAGTGATCATGATATATATAATGAAACAAAAAAGATGTCCTATTTTAAAAAGAAGTTATATACGATCATTTGAGTTTTTTGGACTAACATGCTATATAGTATGGCCAAATTGGTTTTAATATCAGATGAATCACTAGAGTATGCTTTGGGTGATAAAGGTATACATTGGTTATGCATGGAACCATTTAATCTTATATTAGTGGGTGGCCATGTGCAATATTAGGGCCGATGTTTCAAGACATTCTATGGGCATGATATCATGGGAGTTTTCATTAAGTGAAGAATGTTTCTATATGGTAGAGGAGACATCAAGAATAAATCGAGTTCCATGAGATGGTTGACCAATGGATGGACATGGAAATGTAATGTCAAGAGACATTGTCTTAGGAGTTGTTTAAATGAATGTTATCATTTTTTTGTGGGAATGTATTAGTGATAGATATAAATGCATATCAATATAATATTAGTGTACTCTTAGTTAGAGAATATAAAAAACCATCATAACATCATCATAAGTATAATGAGAGAGCGTTGGATCTAAACTGAGCTTATTTTCTTTTAAATATCATTCATGGATTGAAAATGGAAATAATTTATGTTACACTTGATGATTGGTACAAATTAATACATATTATGGGGAGTGAACCATTAGCTGTTTGACGGTGGTGTACCTTATTTTTTTAATAAAATTAGATGTTTTTTATCAGCCATTGGGCTCAGAGTTTAGTTGTGACATAATGATAATGGCATTCCTATAGCCATGATTACTAGATTGGTCTTAGTTTATATTCCTACACATAGGATATAGTTATTGACACTATTATACCGGTCGTTATATATTTAAGATAACATGGTTATGAATATGGTCAAGGTGAGTGTAGGGTTGCTAGTTTATTCAACAATGTTTCATGGGGACAAGAAGATTTATGGTGGGGAGATTGTAATGACCCAGGTTACCCAGATTGAAATTTTGAGTAGAATTATTTTTTTTTGTAAAATACTTGTAAGGAGTATAATAGTGATTTATTTTTAGAATATGATCTCAGATAATTTTTTGACTGCTTCATTTATCCCAAAATTAGTTTTTACCATAGTGCATGAGTTTATTTGAATTTCAGGCCATTCGAAATACCGAAGAATAATTAGTATTTAATATTTATTCTATTAAATAATAGTTTATTCATGGAGATTCATTTAGTCATGTAATTTTAATGGAGCATAAGATTAAGATTATCTCATCATTATTGTGTCTAGAATGGGGATTTTTCCCTAAGCGAGGCATAAAATCTTGTTGGGAATTGGTTTCATACTATGCCTTGTTTTCATTGGTCTTTTCATTTTCTTCTTTTCTTTTTCCTATTTTATTTTATTTCTTCCCTAGGTTCTCATTCATTCCCCTAGGAATTCTCCATCATCTGAACAAGAGATTAAGAGAGAGAGAGAGATATAAGGAATTAGTGATGGAGAAAGGGAGGTGCTACTAAATATCATAGGAGGAGGTGGATCATTATGCTGTAACCATGGATTATGAAAATGGGTGATGGTTTGGAATATTCTGATCAAAATTCCACCCTTTTAATTTTTTTCACAGATACCCATATATTTTCAATTTTATTATTTTAAACCCCTATTATGATTACTTATCACCCATTGTGAGACAATATATTATTCTTGGGGAAAATGTTGACATTCAAACGATTTAAAGGGTTTCCCATTCATAAATCTTGGTCACTCTATGTGTAACTTGAGAGAACATGCCTTGTGTTATTCATGTTCAGGGAAGATGAGCTTCTGGTAGTAGATGTCATGAATAGGGTATACACCCCATGTTCTGGGACTGAACCTTATATATGAGTACCCAACCAGATAGTCCCTATAGGGACACATGGATATGTAGAGTACACCACCAAACCCCATGTGGATTACAGGTCATGTATAGGTACACGATGAGGTGAAGTACATGGTCAAGCCATGTGAGGTACATGGGAAGGTACCCCATGTAGGGTACATGTTGTGTAAAATATTAGTATATTGTGTACTTGGGATTTTACATGCCATGTCAAGATGGAGTACACTCCCATATGGGGCTTTGGGAGAACAAGTTGGTTACTATGTATACAATCTAGGAACTTCTCCTTACTACCATTTTAGGTTTTTTCATATCATTACACCCATTAATAGGAATTGTACACATGGTTAGTCCATTTTCAGTATCATTATATGTATATCGTGATTGGAAAACCATTAAGGTGATTTAAGTAATCCTAGGGGGCTTTTTATTAAAATTTTCCAAAACAAAGATGTTCTTTATATACTAATTGAACTTAGTTGTCTCTTAAGAATAAGATGTTTATCTAAGATGAGACATGATCTATCCTTCATGACTAATACTTTTGTAGATTTTATCCTTGAGGATTTATCCTTCATGGTATGTTCCCTTTAAGACTAGGAGGTCATGATACTAGTATTTTCTAAGGTTCCCCATAGGATTCCTCTACTTGTGTTTTGACCAAGAGGATCTCGGTTAGAAATCCTCTATCTTTTTACTATTACGAGGGCCCCCTGTGTGATACCATTACTAACATGATGGACTAGGGAGTACCTTGTAAGATCTCATTACATTTATACCATTCTGAGGATCCAATGTTGGATGTCAGTTCTTCTTATGCTTATTTTGATTATCCCATATTGGATGGACATTCCTATGCAATGTTCCAAGAATACCATTAAAGATGTCGTTGTTTTCTTTTATTTAGAGGATCCATTGTCATATTTACCCATTTATCTTTTCAGAAAAGGATCTTGAGTAGGATTCCTTCTCTAATGCATAGAAATTGAGGATCCTGAGTAGGATTCCTCTCTTGTGTTACGACATGAGGGACCAAGTAGATGACTCAATGATTGATTGACTCTAGTTTAGTATGTTAGGTGTTTGGGTAGAGTGGTCACCTGGTGTCACCTTATAATTTTTACTGCATTTATAATCTCATGGGTCTGTGGAATTAGATTCACGATTAGACATTCAGTCAACATCACTATTTATTTATACATTCACTTATTTACTTTTGATACATTGTTGATTTCCATTAGTGATTCATGATCAATGGGTGAAGAGCCTATCATGGTGGGGACTTATTTTGGGATTTCCTGATGTGTTTCCTAGGATATATCTACTTCTCCCTTCCTATTGTGAATTTCCATACATTCTTCCTGAAATATATCTAATGATACTGTTATATTTATTTCCTTGGGATACAGATATGTAATTATTTGGATCCATCTTTAGATCTGTATATGATTGGATGTTATGCATGTGATTGTTGATGTTGTTGATGATAATTCAACCCTCCTTTACTTATTAAATAATGAGGATGATTCCTCTTTCCTAAACATGTGGTTTATGTATGATTACAATGTTCTCTGCGATTTGTTAATCAAATCCTCATGATTATGATATATGAGCATGAAATCTGTACTAATGATACACGTTAATAATTACACTGTACTGGGTGAAAAGGATGATTATGATCTCTTGGATCGATTACTAGATCTAGGTGTTTGGAATATCATTCTACATCATTGAAATATATATATAGACACACAAACACACACACACACACACTCATGGATGATTACACTCTCTTGAGTGATGGGGATGATTAAACTATCACAAAATATATACCTCAAGGGGTGTACATGGCATATCACTCATGATTTGTCCTTATATATAACATATGGGTCAGACCCGTAAGGATTATCTGAGTCAAAATGGTGTGATCGCCTATGGAATGGTTCCTAGGTCTAAGTCATTGAACTATTTATTGAATGGTGATCATGGCATGATGTACCCCTTGGTACCATATTTATATAAGTGTCCCTCAATATATGGCATCCTTTATTATATTGATTGGAGGTGAGTATGGGTGAACCAAGTCCTGGGACATCTATCCCCCTACGATGACATATATTTCTTAGTGGCATAAGTGAAATCAAATCTATTTAAATATAAATACATTCCAAAAATATTTGGGTTTTACAATATCCTTATGAGGTCTAGGAAAATTTATAAAATATTCGCTGATCCTTAGGAATTACACCTTGTTATTCTTAAAAACATCAAATCCTTTCTAATGAACTCTGAATCCATATTCAATATTTCTCACATCTTTTATTCATACTTATGAATCCAAACATAAGTATACTATTAAAATATTTCTAAAAGAATGATTTAATAAAAAATAATTGAATATGAATTAAATTATTACATAGTCTTCAAAATCCACCGAAATAATATCCATGATTTCATGAGACCTTATAATGGAAAAAATGTCCACAGAATATTTTCTTTAGTTATAATAATTATTAATCTATCATTGGAAAAATATTCCTTTTTTCTTATATATATTTTTTATTGATCCAAAATTTGGAATAAAAGTTTCTTGAACTAATGTATTACTATGAATATGATGTGAAAAGATATAAAATTCTCAAAGATATCATCTGGTAGTTCTAGAGAATTGGGATTGATGTGATGGCTATAATAGGTGTAACTAAAAAGTATATGTTTTTTACCGGTGTTCATTACACAAGTATGAGTGAAGAGAATCATGGAACATTTGTGGGGGAATTGTACAAGACACCATTACTTGATACATATTTATCATGCGTGATAGAACATAATTCATAGGGTAACATAATGTGTTATTTGTGTAAATTCCATGTAACCCGAAACGAGTTTCCCTATAGTAATGAGAAAAATTGTTTGGTAATATATTATGGAATTTAATTAATAAATTTAGAGAAATATATTATATTTATGAAACATTGTCCAATTTTGTACAACTGGTATACATGATAGATAACACATAGTTTCCCATCTAGATTATACACTGATCCCCTATTCATGCTTCACAGGAAACTAGATAACGGAGTACAAGTTGTGTAGTGGGATGTACATTCCATATAACTCATAACTATTCTTATTGATTATACATTGATCCAATATTTAACCATGCTAATTAATTATATATAATATAAATTAATTATAGCATTAATCCAAAGTATACAACATATTAGTATTTTACACACCATGTGACAGGGTTCGTTAATTGTTAAATGCTTTATTAATTATTTTACACATTACATAGAACCTCATTGAATGTTGGGTGATCTTACACATCATGTACATCATGATAATTAAATGAGGTACACCATCTAACATTAGAATTTTATTAAATGGAAAATGTTGAACAATATTTTGGTGGACTGATGAAATGAAAACCAACAGAATCATATCTGACATTAGAAACACACTAAGTGGTAGGGATCCCATGAAAGAAAAAACTATATAATAATTTACTTAACATACCCAAGAATATATAATGTCTATGAATTTGTTACCCTCATTCCATGTGTGGAGAAATATCACCATATTCTTGATGAGTCTATTACGTTTGTGTATATGACAGTAGTTGGAAAAGTGTTGGTGGTATTACCTTTCATGGAAATGAAAACAATAGTATAGTTGGTTTCAATCTAATAAAGAATAATACCTTTAGAGTGTCACATCCTTAGCCTGTTTTTGATTGAATGTGCCTATACCATCATTGAGTCAAAATACCTTAGAATAATTTGAAAGACATGACCAATAATCCTATAAAGTTTCTAAAAACCCTACCCTCTATAGAATAAATGATTCCATAACCATACAAATTAAGTTTTCTTCTTCTAATTGAGGGGGGGGGGTGGTCTATTAGTACAATCCTACTAACATATAAGGGATATAGGACAAAAAAGAAATTCTCTGACCATATATGAATATATGTAAGGAGGGTAAAATATCAAATCAATTTTTATAGTGGATAAGGCTAGACACTAAGCTTTTGGACCTAGAAACTAGTGACATTCCTGAGATGTGGGAATATTTCAATGTATCCATGTTCTGGAAATTCCAAATATAGTAGCAATAAGCTTCCAGAAATCAAAGCCCATGTATTCCACTCTTTCTCTTTCCCCCCATTGTATTGAACCAGGTGTGAAATAAATATATTGGTATAGAACCCTAAAAAAATGTTCAATTAATTCACCAAAAATGGAAAAATAGAGACTAACCACTCACCTTAGAAAAATAAATAGAAGGTCACACTTCTTTGGAAGTCTAATAATATAGGCATTTGGAGGAAAGAAAGTTCCATTATTCAAGAAATCTTCATCCGCCTAAATGTAATGATTTTGGATTCTCTAAATAGTGAAGTTAAACATTTTCAGAAAGTATTTTCACCAGTAGGAATCTTCACATTCATCAAAGATGTGGTTTTCATGGATAACATGGTAATAATCCTTCATAGAGAAATTCCCCAATGTAGTGTCCCTGAATTAGAATCTGTCCTATTAGGTGTTTATGGGATTATGGTGAATATCTCATATGGTAGTGGATTAAGGATTTCCTGGATGAAGGTGGGAAGTGTGATATCCTGAGTGAAGGATATATCTTGGGGCAGACAACCCAAGAACCCACGAATATGCCCCACCTAGTTTTGTTTCCATAAGTTAATATTACCATCTACAATAATCCATCTTGAGTGATGTCGATGAACAAGAATGTGAATATAAAGTGACTGAAAAAAGAATAGTTGTATAACCCTCCTACATTATAGTTATTTTATATATATTTACAATACAAATGTGTCCAAAATATATCAGTCTTTTATCAATGACCAAGCCAATTTTTATTGAATATGAATTGTTGTCCCCATAAAACATTATAGGTTTATACCACCTGCCTCTATCTCCTTCACCAACCTATCTTGTAATTCCCAATGAATCCTCCCTTTAGTGTGATAATCCCATATTATATAGGATATGAATGATTTGGTTTTCTTTTGTGTTATCATCACTCCTTTGAGGATGGACATGACATGCAATTGGATTGACATGAGTACATAGTTGATGAAGGTTACTCATCCCCCAAAATATAGAAATTAGTTCTTATATTTGAGGAAATTATTGTATATTTTATCCACTAGTACGTCAAAATGATAAATTTGAATCCGTATTAGGGATAACAAGTCCCCTATGTAATCCCAAGAGATGTGTCATCCTTGAACTCTCAAACTCCCCTCAATATATTTCCCCCATTTTTTCATCCTTTTTTTTGAAATAAATACATGGATATTCCCCTAATTAATTATGTACCCACTCCATTTTTATAACTTCTACATTATCATATTGAATTCATGGATAGATCTCTAAAATCAATTAATAAAAAAAAGGAAATTTCATTTTCACAGAGGAGGTATGAGACTCTATCATGGTGAGACCTACACCGAAATGAGATTGTTAATGCTTATAACTATATTGAAAAAATCAATGATGAAAAGTGATCATAGAGAGGAAGGATATATTGTGAATGTCATGAGTGATATGAAATTAATGATTAAATTGATAAAATATTTCTCCCTTCTAATTTATATAAATTAAATATTGTAGTCCGTTTTACGAAAATAAAATTATCTCATTATGTAAATGTTCACGATGATTTGATGGACACGTTTATTTCCATAAATTCGATGAAATATATTTCATATCGCAACCCCAAACTCACACTCTTATAATCGGTGCAAAAAAACATAATATTTATGTTTTTTGGATTGGATACAGATAAATGTGGTTCAATTTTCCCAATAAAAAATAGCCAACTAGAATATTGGATCATTTACATATCAAAGGAAATTTAGGATTAGAGTTTTAGAGAATTTTGAATCAATATTAAAATACAATACCCAATATTTTTTATTCCATAGTATGTATTCGACATATCCCATTAAATTATACAAACTTAAAAACATTATAAACACAAATCGATTAACATCTATGTTTTTAAACATGAAAAAATGAAACATAATAAGGGTGAGATCAAATTATTAGTAAGGGTAGAAATAAAAATTAAAACATCAATGTAATTAGTGAGAATAAGATGAGTATACTATTATCATGAAGTAGTTAATGTTCAAGAGAATAATATAAGATAATTCGTACCCATCAATGCTCGAATAATCAATCAAGAAACATGAAATAAAAATATTAATATATGATAAAGGTCATATAATTTAACAAACATGATGTATGTTAATAAAATCCTTGATTAGGGATTCATTATATAACCATAGAAAGAATAATAAAAATGTGTTGGTATCATTATAAATTGTCTTCATAAAACCCTTATTAGGGCCTTTTAAATTCAAATAACTAACATAGTCAACATACACAAAAATTATTTTGATAAAATAATCACTTATGAAAGTATTTGAGAGCTATATCGGGCTCACCGGTTATCATTATCTATATTAGTGTGACCTATCGTTATGAGTAATATCAGGCTAACCCATCATTATGAGATATATCTATATCAACCAAAATGATGAGATATATCTGGATCATCAATCATCAAAAAACATTCTATGAACCATAACCTAATCATAACACAAGAATTATTTCATTTTTCGACATAAAAATAACCACCGTTATTTCATAGATTAATTTACCCAAGGAAAATAAATGGATTACAAGAAAATAGAATAATACGTCATGAGATAGAATAATTATGGTCATTAAAACATATAATCATTGGAGATAATGTATTATAAATGGGTTTTTGTTCAGCAATGAATATAAAAATCATAAAAATATCATTAAAAACATTCTTGAGGAAAATACCCTTTTTCACTTATAAAATAAATTTTATGAACTAGAAACACAAAAAATATTATTAATGTAATTCTCTTTGAAAATAATCTTGGAAAATTATAAAGGGATATACAATGAAAATAACATTTAGGATGATGGAAAAATTTGTTCATGTCATAAATTTTAAAAATAAAATATTCTTTTCAAATTATTGTAATGAGTTTCAAAAGTGACCAATACAAAAAAAGATAATTAATTTTTTCTTAAAACCATTTTAAAGAATGCCAAATATCATGTAAAGACACTTTAGAAATATTTTTTATATAAAATAACATTTATTAAAATATTTTAGAAGACATGTTTATTTATGGGTGATATTATCGTTTCAAAAGAAGATATGGGATATGTATAACTTACAAATAACTATCATGGAGTTTCTTCAATAAATAAGGGAAAAATTGAAATTAAACTTATAAAAAAATTAATTACCATATGGGAATAAAATATATTTTTTTTAGTAAAATATGAGTATATTATTTCTTAAAAGGAACCATGAACATAAATAATCATGAAAATAATGGTGATTGATATTTAAATCCTTTACTACTTTGGTAACTTTTGAAAAACAATTCATTAAAAAAAATAATATAAAATGGATATATAAATCCCATTAATTACATGAAATAAAATTTCAAAATTCACTAATCTTCTATTATATAATCCAATCCAATTTATCCGGGTGCTTGAAATGAAACATTTCTCAAGATTATGATATTGAGACAAATATATTATTTCTAAATATTATTAATCCAGATGTAATAATTAATAAATGGAGTGATTATGTGTACATATGTAAGTCCATATAAAATAAGTTTAAATATATGAAAAATAAATTTATAGATCACATCACACATAATTATGTGCTAACAAAGTCAATGAATATGTATTGTAACCCAATGAAGGTAAATTGTGTTAAGAAACACTTTAGAACATTGTAACCTTTATAAAAAATCCCCATAAATTAAATAATTTATATTAAAACATAAAATACTATGAATAATAAATTAAATATGATATAAAATTAAAAATGTGAAGTATATACAAGATATAAAAGTAATTATGTGCATAATATTCAAATATGCATCAATAAAAGGAAATTCCAATGAAATCCCAAACCTCAAATCCAGACATTCCATGTATGTACTTTAACACATGTATAATAAAATTATATAAATTTTTTACCATCTCATGAAAATAGTACTTATTTTTAAATTTTCATTAATTTAATCTTGTTTTCATTTTTTTCATTGACATATTTATTTACTTAAATTTTTAAGTCTACATTTTGTATTTTTAGGATGTTCGATTCATAATTTCAAAATGACTTTAGTATGATAACCATGATAAAAGTGTCCTTTGTTCCATAATATAAAGAATAATAATCATTAAATAATTATAGTATTTATTGATAAATAAAAAATTTAAAACCAAAAATTAAATATGGTTATGAAAAATGAATTATGTTAAAATAATGGAGGCTCTATTACGTACATACACATGTGTAACATTTCCATTTTTTTAAAAACGAGATGAAAAAATGGTAATTATTATTTTATATTTAAATAATAATGATTATATCATAAATATAATTTGAATTATTTAAGTACACTTATATATAACCTCTATATGATATGGATATGAAATGAGAATCACATCTCTTGGTGGAGGAGGTAATCATACAGTTTTCATGAACAATATTATCATCATTAAATGGAGGGAAATATATAGAAGTACATTATATATTACCTGTATAGAATATTTATTATGTCATTAATATCATATTTTTACTTCAAAATCCATCATTTTAAATATCTGTGAGAGGCGGCGATTGAAAAAAATTACATTAGTTTGCGAAGCTGTAGTTTTCTATTTCCACAACCAGCAGTTTCATTTAACATTTGATTGAAGAGGACATGAATATATGTTATTACCTTAATATAAAAATGTATTAGTAAATATAATATAATGATTTTAATTATTAATCATGATTTAATAGTATTTTTAGGAGTTCTAAGATGAAATAAAACCAAGAGATTGAGTTCAAAGTTATACCTTTTCTTTGGACAAACACCTTTGATTTACCCCTTAAGCCCTCTAAGTTTAGAATTATACCAAATATATGACCTCTAGGTCGTGGGGATGATTTTTTTAAACTTATTTAGGTATTTGTTTCTAAACCAAATGACTCTTTATGTGTTGAGAGAAGGGAATAGGGGGTTCCCTTTTTAAGTGAGGGAAGGGGCCTTCTTCGAATTTCATATAGTATTAAATTAAAATGAATTTATATTCATATTAAAATATATCCAAATTGTTATAATTAAATGATAATATTTATATGGGTCTAAATAATCTTATATAATAAAATATTGATCTATTTATATTTCATTTACCCTTATCTCATTTTTTAAGCCCTACTATCCCTTTTGACAATTACGATGATATCATTGTTTTTTACTCTTCATTGGTCAATAAAGTTACTATAAAAGGATAAGAGACCCATACATGGACCACAATTTATTTTTTCAATCCTATATCATTAAATTATGAAAATATAGTATTTTAGTAATTTTATATAATTCAATAAAATATTAGTTAGTAAAAAAGTATCATTTATATCTTTTTTGGAAATATTTGATTATTTCGAAAATTAAAACAACATTGAAAAATTGAATTCAAATATTATCTATTAAAAATACCTAATATATTTTCTGTAACTATATAATTCTTGGTACACATTAACTCACCCAAAAAATATCACTTTTATATTTATTAAATAATTTACTTGATTTTTTCTATTACTTTAATAAGAACAATGTCAGCATTGCGTAAGAAATTAATTCAATTATTTCATCATTAAAAATAAAAATAAAATAAAATTATAAAAAAATAATTTTTATTTATAATAACAATTTGTAACTAATATTTTTATCCCTTCCAAAAAATATTATGGATATTAAATTTTGTAGAGTGACATTTTTTCTATATATATACATAAAATAATATATAATATATTTTTAAAGAATAAATTGATTTGTTTTCCAACATTTATTATCATTCATTATGATGGTTGAAGAATAATCATCTAATATATTAAAGAATGGTTTAAGGTTATTTTTAGTCATTATCAAACTATTTTTAACCATAATTACCAGATTTACCCTAACTGATGTGTTAGATTCTCTCTATTATTACTATTCATAATAATAAAAAATAAAATGGAATTTTTTTAAAAATATAGAACTACTGAATCAAAATATGAATTCCATTTTTTAGATTAATATTATATAATTTTATGAAATTAATTTAATATTAAAATAAAACATGGAATGAAGAAACAATTTATAAGAAATTGTGTTTATAACACCAACGTTGAACTTATAACAAAATCAACTATAATGATGATTAAAACAAAATAAAATAAATTATATATTCTTAAATAATCCCTATATTTATTTAATATAAAATTAAACTAATAATGGAACTTTTCAAAGAGAATAAATGATATTTTTACATAAATTGGTAATTTTAACTATTAAGTAAAAAATCAATATGTTTAGAAAAATAATAAAATTTTACAATAAGATAATTTTAATATAATTATTTAAAAAATGGTATGATTTTATCAAATAATTTTTTAAAATTTTCTCTATATTAATTTTAAATATTTTTCAAGAAAATAAATGAAAATTATTCTTCCAGAGAACATATTTCTGAAGCATAAAAAATTTTAATGAGAAACTAACTATATATTTATAATAATTAATCAATTATTTTTTTTGCTAATTAATACACACAAATATATATATCTATCTCTCTCATAAATAAGTTAATCATATTCATACCTATTAATTTATGGACTAGGTTATAATTATAACATTTAAATTATAATTTTTCATGGCTCATTTCATCTTGGTGTTTAATGTTCTAAATTACATTGAATATAGTGTTCATTGAAAATATTAGGATACTAAATTATCATATATTTAACAAATACCATCCTCAAAATTTGAAAATAATTGGTAATCAAGGGTTTGAAATTTGAAGATATGTTTTTTCAAAAACGCAAATCGTAAAAATGGGTAATAAAACATCATCTTGAAAAGAATGAAAAGGACATATAAAGGTTATCCTGAAAAACAAATAACATGGTTTTGAAATTGGAGAACATTAGTGGGTAGTGAAAATATGGACATAGAGGAAAAACATAATGTCTAAATAATCATAGAGAGTGACAAGGAACATTGATATCATGAAATTGAGTGGTCATGAGGAAGTTAATGACAAAAAAACCAGAAATCAATGAGGATCGATAAAGGCCAAAAATTCTTAAAAAATAAATATACTATTATTACATTTTTATATCAAAATCTGTTTCCAAGAGTTGAGGAATTCTATTACCTTCTTGGCTTATAAAAAGAGTAAATATACTTACATGAGAAGTATAATTTCATTCTATAATCAATTTCTTCAAGAATATAATCTTTTTCACTAAATAATGATTAATAAAGATGAATTTTTCATGCATGAGTCACTACAACCGTCATATAATGGATACCATAGTTGATAAAAGCATGAAATGATATATTTCATAAATTTATACATAAAAAACAAAATGGTTTACATAAGTTAATATAATTCCCAAAAAGAATAATACCTTATAGAAATAAATAATACATAAATCTCCAAATCTTGAATAATATCACCAAAATATCAAGTTAGATAATTTGATAAAGGGATAATGTTAAAAATCTTCAAAATATAACTCACCAAGTTTGATACCCCATTATAAGAAGGATTTGATCGAATATAATTCTGATATTAATTTAACATTTATCTCTGGTAAAAATTATCCACTCATAAACTTATATACCAAAACATTTATATTCCCTAATCATATAATATTCAAAATAAGATAATCATTTTCACAAAAAACTTAAATCACTATAAAGACACATTAATATTTTATATGATTCTAGAATATAATTCAAACTCCATTCCTTAAATAAAATCCCAAAATATTATTTTTAACATTATTATATAATGTTACCCAAAATTAAAATTACATTATACCATAATAAAATTAATCACATAACATTTCCAATATGATGGTTATCTATAAAATTAAACATATTTTCCTAAATAATATGATGATCATACTAAAAATTTATATTAATAAATTCATGTTTATAGAATGTTTTATTCTTAATTATTATTTCATACCATTCAAATTACATCCCCAAAAACATAATATAATTATTAATAAATAATTATTTATGTTAAACCAAGGAGATATATATACCTAAACCCAATAAAATTTAACTCAAATATCATTTATGTCTTTGAAAAAACACTGATTAAAACCTAAAATTTGTTTTAATTCATTGGATTTTATGATCAATAAATAAAATTATAATATCATGATGGTATCAATAACTCTTAAGTGAACCTCAATTGAAAACATCTTAGTCTCTACAAATATCTAAATCTTTCCTCTAATACTAACTATAATAGCCCAGAACCCGGATTCCTGGACCCTTTGTTAAAAACATTATATTTACATTTCCAGATTTGATACCGATAAATGTGACCTAATTATTACTATCCAAAAAAATATAATTAAAAATAAATATTTGATAAATTAAATACCTATAGGCCATTTATGTTTAGAGATTTAGAGAATTAATACTTACTCTTACATAATAATACTGAGATTTTCTTATTTCACAATAATTATTAATTATCTACTATAAAATTCTCCACACATGAAACCATTATAAACAAAAACCATTAAACATATTTCATAATAACATATGGAAAAGGAAACATTATAAGTTTGATATTAGATTCCTGTTAAGGGTAAACATAAGCCTTAACAATTCAATGTCATCAGTGAGTGTATAATGAGAATAAGATTATAATTACATGATAAAATACCATTGGAATAATATAAGATTAATTATACCCATGAATACTTTGATAATTAGTCATAAAACTTGGAATGAAACATCAACATATAATAAGAGTCATATAATTCAACAATTATGATCCATAATAAAATATTTGTTAACCTAGGATTGATTATAAAATCATAGAATGAATAAATAAAATGTGCTGGTATCTTTGGAAATTATCTTCATAGAACAGTTAAAAGTGGAATAACTAGTATGATCTAATTACAACATTATTTTTCAAGTATAATAATCAATATCTAATAAATTTTAGAGTTATATTAGGGTCACCCATCATCATTTTCTATATCGATCTCACACATTATCGTGCGATTTATTGAGAATACCCATAATTATGAGTTATATTAAGATAAACCATAATAATGAGATATATTAGGCTCACCTATCATTATTAAAAATTTATTTGAAATATATAATAATCATAAAACATGAAGGTGTTCATTTTTCAACATAAAAATAAACATTTCTCTTTCATATATTTATTTAACCTGGGGAAAGAATTGGGTTCCATGAAATTCTCATAAACCATCTTAATAATGTATAAGGATGTTATTATTAAGAAATATCCTCACTGGATTGTTTTTGACATCAATGGTTATTATTGTTGATGAAAGGAAATATCAAATAAAATAATACTAATAACATTATTAAGGAAAATATCATTTTCACATTGAAAATCACTTTTAAAAACTCATTATTCACAAACTATTATGATAATAATTCTATTTGAAAATAAATTTGAAATATTATATTTTTATATTCAATTAAAATATTATTCATGAGTATTATAAAATCTCTTCAATTTGTAAAGGTTATAAATAAAACAATTAATTTTATTTTTTAAAGAATATAAAAAAGTAACCCATGTGGAAAATGTGATGAGATTTTATTTTAAAACATTTGAAACAAAATTAAATTAACCAAGAAAATAAAATTTGAAAATAATTCATGTTTATAAAATAATATCATTTAATTTTTTTTAGAAAACATAGATATCAAAGAGATATACTCTTGATCTAAAATATGGTATAAAATTAGTATCACTTACAACAAATTTCAGGTTATTTATTTAATCAACATGGGAGTAAATTGAATGTAAAAGTATAAACCAATTATAAAACCAAATTTGAATTATAAAGATGTTTTTTAAGAAAATATAATTATATTGTTTACTTAAAGGAACCTTCAACAGAAAGAGTCTTGAATATAAAATAGATTGTCAGATAAAGCCTTTACTACTCTGGTATCATTAAAAAAAATCCATTGAAAGAAATAATATTATATATATCTATGAATACCATTAATTAAATTAATTAATCCTTAAAAATTAATTCATTGGCTAGTTTGTACACAATTTAGAGAAATAATGGTGCACAATAGGAACCATGTGTCATGAAAAAGACATTAAGACAAAGGAAACATTTTCGTATATCATAACACTTGAATTGATAATTAATAAATATTTGATTATTTTTTTAAAATTTAAATCCAAATAAATAATATGATAATAAAAAATAAACCAATTATAATATCAATTCACACATAATCATGGTATTATAGTCAATAAAGAAGAGTTATATCCCAATGAAATGTAATTGAGTGTTGAAACCCTTCACCATTTGGTAACGTTAAAGACAAATCCATGTGGATGAAATAATTTGAATTGAAACATAAAATGAATTAAATAATGAAGGATTTAAGATATATAACAGAAAATGGTTAGTGTATACCCTACATAAAAGTAATTAGGATAAAAACATTAAAATATACCTCAATGAAATGAAATTTAGACGAAATCCCCTACAGTGATTCCAAAGATGCGTGTATGTCCTTTAAATCAAGTATAATAAACTGAGATAAATTATTTAATTTATTAAGAAAATTTAATAGGATTATTTATTTATGATTATTCAATTTTTCATTTATTTTTATGACATATTTAATTAATCAGTCGATTAAGTCTACGATAGTTATGTTGAAAATGTTCGATTAATAATTTCAAAACAACATCAATTAGTGAACTGTTGTCAAAGAAGTCATCGACCAACCATATAAAAAATTATAATTATAAAATAATATCAATTTTTTATATCAATTATAGTTTTAAAAACAACATTAAATTATTATTATGAAAAATTATCTACATTAAATAATAAAGATAATACCATGTATGTACGTTTGAGTAACACTTTTATTTTTAAATAAATATGATTAAAACAAGGTAATATTTATTTTATCTATAAATAGTGATTATTATAAAATAAATATAATATCATTTCATTAAATAAAACTCTTAAATAGATTTTATGTGACTGTTTATGAAAAATATATCACATTGTTTCATGGAGGCAGTAATTCACATGTACACAGATACATCCTTTTAATTTTTCAGTGGATGGAAAGGTAATAAAAAAAATTATATTTTATCATTTTTGAATGATACATATTTCATTTATATCATTTAGTTATAATTAATAGAAATTATAAATATACATGAGAGGTGTTGGTGGAATACAAATCACATATGTTCATGAGGTAGTTATCTGATGTACACACTAATGATGGTTTAATTACACATTTTATGGAAAAGGATATTGATATATATTATTACATAATCATAATAACATATCAATACAAGTTATATAATTATTTTATTATTTAATAATTTATGATTATTAGTTTAATGTGGTATAATAAGTAATAAAACTAAAACATATTGTTAAAACCTATACCTCTTCTTCGAACTACCTCATTTTCTTTACACATAAAGACCATTATGGTTGGTATTATGACAAAAATAATAATTATAGACAATGTTATGTAATTTTATAAATGTATTTGAGTACTTATATTTCAAACAAAATGAATTTACAACTGTAGATTGAAGAATAGAGGTGGTTTCCCTTTATATGATATGGAAGGGGTGTACTTGGAATTTCATAAATGATTAAATTAATAAATTTAACATTCATTTTAAATTAGGAAAAAATATAAATAATTAGAATATTCATTTTATAATTTCATAAATACTCTCTTATAGTAAAATATATATACGTATTTACAATTTTTCAACCTTATCTTTTTATTTTATCCCTTGTTTATAGCTTTTGACAACTATAAATAAATCATTTTTTTATATTTAGGGGTCAATGTTGTTAATATAAAAGGAAAATATCAATATAAATTTAAAATGTTTGACATATTAAACATTATATATTAAAATTTAAGAATTTTTTTTAGTTATTTTAAATCATTTAACAAATTATGTTTTATTATAAAATATAATTAATTTCATTTTTAGAACTATAATATGAATATAAATTTTACAAAATGAAATTAATGGAATTGTCATATTAGGAATTTATAAAAGGGAAATATTATTTTTTTATTTATAATATTCTAAGGACACTATAACCCACCAAAAAAATATTACTTTTAGTTTTTGAAAAATCATTTACTTGTTTTTTCTACTACATGCACAGACACTATATCAGAAATGTGTAAGAATATAATTTAATTATATAAATATTAAAAAGATAAAAATATATTAACATGATAAAAAAAATATATTAAATATAACCATTTATAATTATTTAATTTATTATCCCTTTCACAAAATATTATTGCTATTAAATAGAATTGAGTAAAAGTTTTGAATATATATTTACTTAAAATAATATATTTCCAATTGAAAGGAAAATAGAAAAAATTACATAAATTATAATAATATATGATGATGGTATAAATACAATCATAAGATATATTAAATTAAATTCTTATTGTTATTTTTTGTCTATATCATATTTTGTTTTTACCACAATTACCTCTTTTGGCCTCACTAATGTGACAAATATTTTCTATGGTTACAATTAATAAAAAAATGGAAATATTTTATAAATTTTTGCATCCTAATTAAAATATATGGAATATATTTTTGAAGATTAAATTTCGTGAAGTGGGATAAATTAATTTAAAATTAAACTGCAAAATGCAAGAACATAGAGTTTTTAGAGAAGTGTATTTTGAAGTAAAAAATTTAACTAGGCCAAATTTAGATAAAATGATTATTATAATTTAAATTATTATATAATATCTAAATAGAGAATTCATATTATAATTTAAAATAAATTTTATATCATAGTGGAACATTTCATTGAGATATCATGATAGTTTTAGAAAAATCAAAATTTTAATCATTCATAATAAATAAAATCCTTTCTGAATACTCCCAAAATGTCACCCAATGATAATTTTGATAGGCTGATATTAAAAAAGATATAATTTTTATGAAATAAAATTTCATGAAATTATATATAAAATTTTCTAAAAAAATTAATAAATTCCATTTCATTAGAAAACATAATTTTTAATGCATAAAATAGCTTTCCAAAAAAATGAATTTATTATTTTCTAATAATATGTCAATATAATTTAATTTTCATGATATATATATGTATCAAAATGAAACTAATATTATTCATACCTACCAATTTAATGGATATATAATAGCTCTAACACTTAATTAAAAATATTTCATGGTTCGTTTAATCTTGGTATTGTGTGATATATAAATTGTGAGTATAGTGTCCTTTTAAAATTTGGGGATGAAAAATATCAAGCATATAAGTTAATTAAACTAGTTATAAAAAATATTTGATGATATATTGATACAAATGGATTATATTATAGTGTGACCCCTAATAGGAGATTGTTTTCATTGTTACATTAACACATTTATCTAGGGGTGACATGACGTGTTAGAAGACATTGTATTTAGAATTTGGGTAAGTTAGACTAATGCCACTAAGAAATAATTTTTTAGGGAAACCCACATTGTGTATCTAGAACCGTAGATACATTCAATTTAAATTTATTATTAAAATAAATATCATTCTTAGGTTCTAATTATTGTTATCTGGTTTATGTTGATCGCGATAATAATTACTAATTATATAATACTATTGTATTAATTTGTTTAAATAAACTGATATTATTCGAGGTTTAATAAATTTTGATCTGGATTAAAGGACCTTGTTTGGGGTTTGGAGGGAAATATATATTTAATATAATTGATATAAATATTAATTATTTTATTTAAGAATATAAATTAATGTTATATTTGAATTTTGTGCACATAAAAGAAATAATATTTTTGATAATATAATTTGACGCATAGTTTTCTTCAAATTATGATAATTATTATGGGATTTTCATAAAAAATTATTCTCTAACCTATGTATATTAACCATGATATTAAATTTTGTGGGAAAGACGATTATTTTGCACATCAATTTATTTCTATATAATTATTTAAAATATATAGAGAATTTTTATTTGAAATAATTTCATGAATGGAGATCTTACATCCTCCTCATCATGATCAAGTCTATTGAGAATTTGAGAAATTAATTAGGCTCAGATTATATTATTTATATGATTAGTAAAAAAGGACACAAGTGGTTGAAATTGTCTGGGCATGCACCCAATGATTCTAAGGTAATGTTTTGAGTTTCATGGGGAATGTTTCATTTTCCTCAAGAGGGATTCTACCATTGGATCATTCATCATAATGATGAAAAAAGTGGTCTATTGATTCAAAAATGAATAAATAATACATGAAACGGTAATTGTTATTTATATAAGATAATTATAAATTATATATGAAATTATACTCTCTATGGATCCTTCGGGGTTAATTTCATCGAGATTTGAGAAATTTTATGAATTAGCCGACAAAAATCCAATATTTTCATGGGGTAATTATACTTATAAAATACAAAAGAACCTCCCTATTTTATTAAAATAGTTAAATATTAATTCATAATGATTTTCACAATCATATCCCAGTGCATCATAAGAGGGGATTGGTGAATTAGTGTAATCATTTCTTTTTCAAGTTAGAGGTCGTAATCATGTGTTAAAAAGAATAGTAAAATATAATTATTTTTCAAAGAAACTATCAAAGGAAGAATTAAGAATCTAAATGAAGGTATAAAATGTTTTACTTGGTTCTCCATAAATTTATAGTCCAAGGAGCATACACCAATAAGATTTCAACATACCAGAATGTATCACTCTTCACAATATCCATTTTAAAGGTTTTAGAAAGGCACAATATAAATCTCAAAATATATTCCTCCTATTGACTAATTTCTTATTTCCTTTAGTTAAGGAAAATATAATGAATAATTCTTTTAGGTATCTTACAATGTTTTTTAGATGTATAACTAATAGCATCAAACAACAAGTATGTGGTTATTCATCAATTTTAATTCTTATAATTAAATTTTATTTCTTAAATTTTTTGTTCTACCCCTTCTTCAGGACATTTAATTTTATTATTCATAAATGTTTTTGAATAAATAAAATAGTATATCTCTCTCTCTTACTACTTATACAACCTCATCTTAAAATTACTAGAATATCCCTCTTAGACTAATTTTCTTCTTTGAATCCATGTCAAACTCGACCATTTATTTTTTTGGTGTATAAAATATTTAATACCTAATATTTTTTTGACATGGAATAGTTAAGAAATATCCACTAAAGCTTTCTTATTGGAGAGAAATATATAAATTATTCTATAATAAATTTTAAAAACATTTAAAATAAAAAAAACATCATTTTAATCTACTAAAATATTACAACATTTATTTTATATTATTTCTATGCATATATCCTTTAGAATAGCTTATTTACAAATCTCTTTTGATAAATTTATCATAATAAATTATGATTCATAACATTAAATAAAATCCATGATGCTGACTTTTATTTATCAAATTATTGATGATGTTACAATCCAAGATATTTGGATTGTATATTTTTTAAAACATATTAAATCTTATTTAGATATCATATGACACCAAATTTTACAATATTAGTAATATTTCTAAAGGTCAGTAGTGATATTTATAATGTATCCTTGAAACACCTTTTTATTTACAAAATTCCCAAAGGGAATTGGTCCTTAAAAATTATAGACTATCCTCAAGATATCAAATTTAATACCTTTGAATTCTATACCATCCTTATAAATCCACAAATTCAACCTTATGAGATCAAGGATCATCCTCATGAATCTGACCCTCCATCCTTAAGAACCTTTGAATCCCCCTTAAAAAAATATACAACATCGTTATGATGTATCTCTTCATCAATATAAACTTCTTAATGATCCTTATAGACTTGTAAATTATACTTTTTAAGTTCTAATATCCTTATGAACTATAGCTTTTTCTTTATGATGTTCCCTATATTATCCTTAGAATCATTATATCCATTCTTATGATTTTGTTATTCATAATTATTCCCATATTCTATTCATCAGTATGAACGTTGACCGCATAAAATTCATTAAATGTTAATAAAAAATATATTTAAGAAGAAATAATACATAAACAATTCCTTTATTCTCTATTCATCAATATACACGAGAATAACATTAACGTTTCCATATCACATTCAAATTGAAATGAATCCAATGAAAATAATCCTTGTATTTAGAATTCACCAACATTATATTTTGTTGAACATCAAATTCATAATTCCTCAAGTTTCATGGTTCATGATCCATTATCTCCCCCTACATTCATGTAGTCATCCACTTCTATTATCATTATTATACTTCTCCCATGTTCACGCAGATTATTTTATCCCCCTTAGATAAAATGAGAAGGTGAGTTTCCTCCCAAATCTATACTCTTCAAATAATTGAATTTTATATGAACCTATGAAAAGTACCATCAATACACTATCTAATACTATATCATCATAGGATCTATATTGTACAAGAAATTATATAATTGTGATTAAAATGTTGTCCACTAGATCTAGTTGAATCCTCCCTTCTTTAGAAAGCAGTTACTAGGGATATTATCTCCTCCTTTGGGTCAAATAAATATAACATAAGAACCTTACCTATGAATATAAATACAAATATGTAATAAAATAAAATATAATGTGGAGATGGAATTTTTTCCAAACCACCTTAAGATGAAAGAGGTTGTCGAGCACTAAGGTTTAACATGTCATTATTATAAACTAGTGTAGCTAAGGGTTTTATTATGATATCATCAACCTATTTATCAGTCCCCATACATTCTAATTTTTATAACTCCTTTCTCCACTTTTACCATAATAACATTATACATGAGTTCAATGTAAATATTCTAGGAGTGTCATATTATATTTTTAGTATGTTAAATTTTAATTTTTTATCATAGAAGATAGGCATGGGTTATTTAACTTTTACACCTAGATCATTCATTTAATACCTCATCTATTGAATCAATGTAGAAGCCTTTATAACTATAATTTATTCTTATTTGACTATACTTAGTGATGTGATTTATTTATTTTTAACCAATTACTCATCACACTTACAAATAATATTAAATGAAACTCCACTTATGGATTTTCTATCTTGTACCTATCTGTCCCAATCAGAGTCATATAATTGTGACAACATCTTATATTTGTACTCCAAAAAGAGTAGACTATAAGTAAGTGTTCCTCATATGTATCTCATGATCATCTTTACTACGTCAATGTATTATTCTTTGGTATCTATTTTAAAAGTTCTTTAAAAACTGGTAGCATAAGTTATATAATGATGAGTTTCTATTAGGTATAGAAAACATCCAGTAATCTTTCTTTAAAGAGAAGGATCCATTTTCATTCCATCCTCATGATTCTTAATATTTCTGTTACGTATAGTAGGGGATTTCATTGGATTTGATTCATAAATGTCAAATATTAAAAATATTATTAGTTTTTTATTTTTCATATGATATAAATGTATATAATTTTTTCTGAATCGCATAAAACCCAAGTAAGTGGTAAGTTATTTAGAAATTTACATCTCAATCTATGAAATCATAAATATATAAAATTATTTCACCAAATGTATATTTATTCATATAAATATAATGTTATATAAATACCCAAAAACCATAAACTATTCCACATTATAAATATTAACATACAAACTATTATAAGAATCCAATATTTTAAATTTAAAATACATGAGTTTTGAATAAATTCAATAATACCATGAAATGGGTTCCAATTCATAGGGTTACTATTTTAAAACATATAATTACTTCTTCAATCCACACATTTTATTCTCATCATTCCAAATCAATAAACTCATTGTTTTCTATATATGAAAATCCTCCAAAAAAATCCATTGAAGAAATGTGTCTTCACTTATATCTAATTTATTACACATTTTCATTATATATCAATTAATGAGAATAAACTAATTAAATCTAGCTATGAAAACCTTATAGATGACTAATTAACAATTATTCTTATGATTTTTATATAATTTTTTCACATAAAAATGGATTTATTTCAAACAAGAGCACCACGTTTATCAAAAAAATTAAAAATACCCACTTAGTTACTATCAGGTTGTGATGTTAGAGTCTTTACACTAGTTCCCACGTATGATATTTAAAAATATGGTCCAAATCATCATTTATTTCCCCACCAATACATTATAATTTTAAAATAATTCAATTAATGACGCTTTATAATATACAAAAGAATTACATGTTTTTGTCTTTATTCTTCTTGTTTGGGTTGGTTCCGTTTTGTCTCCAACAATATTAGATATATAAAACTCCACCCGTCAGCTTCTTCTATGTGATATATGCTCTATATTTTTATGAAAAAGGTTCCTCCCTAGACATAGATTCTGGGTATTCAACCTTGTAGGGTCTTTGTATAATTTCTATTCTTATATCACATTTACAATATTCTATATAAAATCATTCTATATTTTTTTTTCAGTTTCCTTTTCTCTATATACTTGATAAATTTTAGATAAAATGTCTCAATTACATTGTGTTGTCTATTATTGAAACATTTGTATAATTTTCTCTTCATCGAATAACCTAACAAGAATATTTATTCTACACATTACCATATTTCCCTTCCATCCCTTATTTATTTTTAATGAAGCATATAATACTGAATTAAATGAATGTGTTTCAATGATGATTTTCTTCCTTGACACATTTTTGGGGTTCATTTCTTCTCCAATTAATAGTAAGAATAGATTTTATGTCCATAAAACCACTTTAAATGTTTTCTTCCAGTATTCTAAAGTGAAGACACTCTCAATTATTAGCGTCTTATATATGTTATTCACCTTTCGATCATAATATTCAACATCTCAATTATATTTTGGGGTTATTACAGAAAATATATCATATAGTGTTTTTTGTTTTTGATTATAAATTTTATTCTAAATAAATTTATATTTTACACTATTATTAGATCCAAGGGTATTGGTAATATGAAAAATCTCATTCTCTATTATCCTTCTGTATATTTTAATACAATATATCACTGATATCTTACATTGAATGAACAATACACCTGAATTTTTTTTATGATAAATGGAAAAGTGTAAGATATAACACTCCAAATTCTCAGGATATATTCATTTAGAAAAAACACATGTATTCACTAGATCACATATACTATATGTTATACTCTTTTTTTACCTATTGGGGTTCTATACTATATTCCCTTGAATGAATTATTGACATTTATATTCTATTTCAAAATTAAAATTAGGGAAGTACACTAATACTTTTTCATTGTATAGATTTGAAATACAACAAGAAACATTGCACCGTTTATTAGGGGGGTGAATCTATGGTGGTTGTATATTAAGATTTATCTCATTTGAAATAAAAACTATTTCTAGTTAATCAATGATCTACACAAGAAATTTACTAAAACATACACATTTATAATGAAAATGTTATCAATATAATGAGAGATAAATTTTTATATGGTTCAGACATAGTGTGGGTTCTTACTCCTTTTAATGTTTAACTATCAGTAATCCATGATTCCTCCACTAAATTTTTATAATAAAAAACAAGTGGATACTCTAGGTTTCATCTTATAGAATGATCCATTAGAATGCCATTGGGATTTAAAAAACATCACTGTAACAAACCATTAAAGGTTTGAATAAATTGTTTTCATGTTTATTAGTAATAATATATTATAATTTATAGATTTATATTGATTTTATAAATACACTTTAATTTATAATTAAAAATAAAAAAAGATATATTTCTAACCAAATTGGGCTTTCTTTCTTTGTGAGGATTTATTTAAAATCACAATTACCAAATTATTAAATTTTAATTTAAAAAAATGAACCTCATTTTTTAAATCACCATTAATTTTTTTTATTAAGTTGAATTTTTTAGAATTTTTTTTGGAATGTTTTATTTTTTAATGAATAATGAAAAATACTATTTTTTATTGGAAACTATATTTTATTTTAAATTATTTAAAATGTAAAATTATATATTTAATTATTTTTGAAATTAAATATTTTATTTTTGATTAAATAAAAAAAATTGTGGTATTTGGAATTAATTATACTCTAGAATTTTTTTAATAATATTTTTATACCAAAAAAGGCATTTTTCAGATTAATTGTTTGTTATAATATTATACAGCTAAATTGTAATTCAAATCCATCAACTTCTAGAAATTGAATCCAGAAAAAAGGACAACATATATGTAATTAAGAGCTCCAAAATATTAAAATATGTTCATTTTAATTTTTGTAATTATGAACAGAATCCATAGTAAATATTTTTACCACATTAATGTTAAAATTAGTGAATTTGTGTTAAAAATAATGTGATAAGTTTTGAAATTTATTCATATTGTTTCCTCTATTTCACTGGTTGTTTCCATTTCATCCATAATAATTTAAAAATCTAGAATATGATAGTTTTCCATTTATCTTTTATTTTAACCCTCATAATATTCAATTAAAGTATAATGTAAAAAAGATTCAATATCTTTCTTTTAATATTTGTAAATTATTATAACATGGAAAAACAACTTATGTTCAGTTAGAATTTTTTTTTGAATTAAACAATTAATTTTTATCATATTAATTAAATTAAAATTTTAATTATTAATTTAGTACCATAAATTCATATGAAACATCAACTTACTGGTTGTGAAAATAGTAAATATATCAAGTAATTAATTTTATGAACACAAAAGGTATATTTTATGAGTGATTTATTATTTTAAAATAATTTTTAGACAAATATATCATATTTCGGATATTAAAAAAGTTTACATTCAAATTAAAATGTTTTCATATTGTTTCAAAAGTATAAATAAATGATTTTTTTCCAAAATGACAGTAATGATATTTTATAATAAAAATATTTTATTAAATCGATTAAAATTCAAGATAATCATATCATAAACCCAGATAAAGGGATATAGGTGAAAGTATCAACTATTTTCTATTTAATGGTAATTTTTCCTTGTATAGTTACATCATGAGCCCTTATAGTGTAAAACAATGATATCACTGTAATTATCCAAAGGGTCAAGGAGGGTTTAAAACTTCGAGATAAGTGTAAAAACCATATAAACCTGTAAAATTATATTAAAGGAAGTTTGACACATAATAATAAGAAATTATAATTATATCAATTTTCAGCCACTTGGACATGAAAATAAATTTATATTCATTTATAACTTTTAGAAACTCATAGAATTCCCCTCTATTCACTTATAAAAGGTATCCTCCTCTCCTATATTTCTCAGACCATTTGGGAACTATAGCATAGACATGATTGGGGATAATTAATTACTGGAATACGTACCAAGTTATAGGGGTATTATTTTTGGGAATAATACCAAACATAGAGGGACAAAGGTGTAAAGTAAGGGAGGATATTCAAAGAATAGGTATAGATTTTATCCAAATGTTTTAGTTTCATTTATTCATTAAATCCATGAAATATTCTTAAAGCATGAAGAAATTTAAAAAATATTAAATATACTCAGATTTTTTATGTTAATGGAACAAACTATATCTATCCCCACTTCCATAAAATGGAAACCTACAACCTTGTTCAAATTTGTATTATATTACCGCCTTATGAACTGATATAATTCATTTTCCATCACTCCCTCTCAAAGATGGTTTTAATAATGTATTTAATGTATATATATACACACATGATATTAATGAAATAATTTTGATTATGAAAACATAATATATCATCTATTTTGGGACTATTTTATCCAATGAAAAATGAGAACATTATTCATTCATACGTATGAACTACAACCTCCACAAAGCGATGTGATTTATTTTTCATGTCCACATTACTTGGATAATATATATGTAAGTTTATTTCAATAAATATATGATATTTATGATATAATAACAATTATATAATGATAACATAATACCCACCTTCTTTCCATCATGTTCATTAAAAATGGAGACGTTACTCATTCATATATATGACCAACTGCATCCATGATTATAACGCTATCAATTTTTCATAATCATCATTAATTTTGAGTTTTAAAAGTATATTTTTTTAAAATAATAATAATTATGTCATGATTATTATTATTTAGACGATGTAATAATTAAATCTTTGGCCATTGTAAATTAACATATCTATTTTGGATATACGAATGAGTATCATTAAAACGACAAATCAGAACTTAATTAATTCAGTAATTAAATATAACATCATAATAAATAATTAAAAATTAATAATTAAAATTAAAATTTTTCTTAAATATGTCAATAATTATCATATATTTATTATTTAGGATGATAAGAAACATATATGATAAGTCTTAATCGAGGTGAGTGACTATTTAGATTAAAAGATTAATTTTTATTTATTTTATCTATTTATTTTATAAATATATTTATTCCATGTACATTTTCATAAAATCATTTGATTAATGTATATATATGTACATGAATGAATTCTAAATGTATCCTTTCAGTATATTATAAAGTTTTTCAAAAGAATAATTTTATGAGATTTTTCGACATTCCTTTCCAAAAGACAAAAATAATGTTTTAGTTTAACATGTGTGATGTCATTATATTTTCCCACTACCATAAAAATTATTTTATATATTGGTTTATTTTATAATATTGAACGGTTTCATCAAATTAGAAAATCTCTTTATCTTTTTTCAAGGAATTCTAGTTTTGATAACTGTGTTTTAATGGAAACAAAAATATATCAATATCCATAAATGTTTTTCTAAGGGGTATAAAATGATATTTATATGAGTTTGATGATATAAATATAATATTTTGGGTGTCTATGCATGTTATTTTCCTTATAAATTGTTTATTTTGACAAGAGATCTTGATATAAATCAAATTTATGGGTGATCCAAATATAAATCATGATAAATTGTGAGTATAATATAACTCTAGAATCCAATGGGTAATGATTATGTTCTCTAGAGAATTTTGTTTTAAGTTCAACAGTAATGGTTCTTTTAATTGTAAGGGTTATTCTAAGGGATTAATGAATATTATTTACTAATGAACATACTTTCTATTTAATTTTTGTCAAAAATATTTCTGGGAAATTATTTGATTTCAATATATAATCGAATGAAATATCATTTTTAATGGAAGAATTATTCCCATTAGTTTGAAAAGGTTTGTTTTATAGAAAATGTTTTTCAACGGTTCACATATTTTCTTTGAAACCCTCACGATTATGATTTTTCTATATTTTTTTCTTATAAACTTGTTTATTATAATATTTTGGTTGTACAGATGATTTCTTGAGTTCATAAATGAATCTTGAGCCCAAACAATGTTATATTTAAGGAAAACTATCTAATATTATAACATAGTTTAAAATAGTAATTCCAATTTACTATTAGGTAAAAAATTAAAAGATAAGGATATGGGAGTGGGGTTGAATTTGTGTTCCTTAAAAAAAATGATAAAACCTGAAGATCCCTTTTGATATTAATGCAATTTATTAATTAAAAATTAAAGATGAGTGATAAATATAAATTAATAAAGGAAAGAACACATCAATATATAGTATTTTAGGGAATAAATATACTTTAGTAGACTCAATTAACACTCTATCCATTAACATTATTATTTTCACTAGAATTTCATTTTTAAAGGGATTCTACAACTGATTATGGGAAGTTGACACCTTACAATGATTACCATTATATAGATTTCAAGTTCATATATAGGGAACCAAAATATATACAACAAAGTTCAAGAATTTGAAACTCCACTATGATGGGGTACACGAATCTATAACTCTAAGAGAAATAATACATTTAGATAGTAGATGTTGAAACTGCTTCACCACAAAGTTGTAGCAATGAATTACTATTGTTTGTGATCTTCAATAAAATACAATTGAAGAAAATGGTTAATCAATGTAAAAGCATGTTTCGTTATACAGAAGTGGAGAAAAGACTAGGCAGATGATAAAATAATCATATCTCTAAAGTTTAACTATGATATGAGATTTTTCAAACTAGAAAAAAAATTAACAAAGATATATAGTACCAGAAACAAAATCGAAAAAAATGGAAAAACATTTATGTCTCCAAAGGGTAGATCTAAAGGCAATAGAACATTCTAATATTAAAATTTAAACATATCTCTCTTTATAAGAAAAATATATATCTGTATATATAATTTGAAAATACAAGTATTTAACTTGATAGTCAAAATCATTTAGGTCAAACTACTCCTTAAACAACACATGATAAATCATAAATAATTGAACTAACATGATTCAAAGGTAATTATAACTTAAATTATAAATATAACTAATTTAATATATTAAACATTAGAGTTTGAATTGTTTTTCAATCAAATTTAAAGGGATATTTAATTTCGGTGTGACCATTATAGAAAATTCCAAAATAAACCATTATTCAAAACGGCATCTTTAACCAAGTAAAACGTAGGTTTTGAATGTGTGGTGATAAACTCTAGAAGTATGGTTGAAAAATTAGTGTTCATTATAATTGTACAGAAGATGAACCTTATGTTTATTCTCCAAATTTAGGGTTATATACAAATGTTTGTTTTCTTATGAATAATTTTATTCCAAATGTATGGTATATAAACCATATGTTCTTCTTAAAATGTAACTTATAAACATTGTTACAAGATTATATGTAAACCATGTCCAGAATAATTTTCCTTTGTGAAGTCAATTATCCTTCTATGGGTTGCTGACATAATATTATTACAGAATTATAATAATTATTCACATAATTAATTTCAAAAAATGCACCTAAATTAATTTCATTAGCGACATAAATGTTGGTGTTTGTGAATTTAAAATCAAAAATAAAATAATGGAACTCTTGAATCGACACATACTCAACAATATACCTCTATTTGATGATCAAAAAACACATAAGACAAATTTCAAAATCAGTACTAATATTTAATGAGAATTTATAAATATGATATTAGAAAAATTACATGAATATTTTTTCCCCATGAAAAAAATTCTAACGATACTTTTTAACCATATTCAACATATTTTATCATAGTGATTCCAATATATTATTCATTTTTATCTCTTAAAATTTTCTTCATAATTATAAATATTTCTACTTAAATTTCTCATATATTTCTCATATATTAATTATAAATTTCTATCCCTTTTTTATGTAAAAATAAATCATGAAAATATTTAATGTATTTTTTTCATAGAAGATAAATAAAAAAACTATACGTAAACTAACAAGAAGAAAAAATTCAAATTTAAAAAAATATACCTTAATTGTGGATTTAGAGAGTCTACCTAGGTGATAAAGAATAATGATTTTTTGAATGGTTTGATGATTCCTCATTGAAACATTGAAATATTTTAAATATAATAGCTAGAACTATTAGTAGTTATTTATTATCCTTTTAACATTTATATATCTTGTAACCATTGATGAATATGAGATATGTTTAACTAAAAACACTTTTAGCTTTGTATTATCTGACTTAGTAATAACTTCTTATTTGATATTATCCATTTGAATTATTATTTCTACTTTAAAATTATCAAATTATTCATTAAAAATTCAAATTACCTTTAAATATTGATTCTTCATTTGAAGTGTATCAAGAATTGTAACAATCTCAGATTGGAATTTATGGTTCATCACATATAAATGTGGTATTATAAAAGAAAAATGAAAAATACACTGAGAAACTACATACTAGGAAATTTTACCACTCTAGGTTTTGGAGAATTTGATACATGCCACAAAACATAACTAAAAGGTACAAAAAAATGAAATAAATAAAAGTCTTTGAGTGATATTCTTCCTCAATGAAATAAAAATTTCAAATATAATCCACTAAACCTATGAGAAATAAATTAATAACATAGGGTGAGTAATTTTTTTCACTATAAGGGGTTTTAAAATATTTGATAATTAATTTTAAAATATTATTGTGAAAATAAATTAGAAAATACATTTATAAACACCTCTAAAAACAACTAAAATTATAAATTCCTTAAAAAACCTTTGGACTTTTAAAAATATTTACATTCAAAAATTTCATTAAACATTTTCCAGTGATTTTTTTGATATTATTAAACTATATTCTGAAATGAAAACACTGAGACCACTTGAATTATTAGAGGATGTCTTGGGACTAATCACTTATTGAGGGATGGGTTCACTCCCTAGTTCCATACCATATTTACAACATTAAAATTTCATATTCTATAAAAAATATCTTATGATTTCTTTTTTTATATATACTTTCACTGGAGTTTTTTACTCCAAAAATCATGACAATAAATTTATATTCATTTATATGTATATATATATTTTATACACCATCATAATAATTATTTATGTAACTAAACATAATTTCCATCAAATATTGATTAAATAGATGAAATTTTAAAATAATTTTAAATCATGAATTCATTGAACTCATAAATCCACTATCATAATAATATTCTATAGAATAATAAATTTTTCAAACCATCTATACCAAAATTAAATAACTAATAAAAATTTATTGATAAACTGGAAAATGCATGAAATATAACAAATTTGTAGATAATGAAAATATCTTAAATTTTAAATAACATTAATGAATGTATAAATTATTTTCATAGATAAAATGATATTATAAAACAATAACTTTTGTTTCCGAATAAAAATTAAAAATATAGTTTCTAATATAATTATATTATTTTTCTATATATAATAATAAGCTCATAACATTGAAAATAATAATATCATTAATATTTTAAAACAAAAATTGGATTTATTTGAAAATAAGTAGATATAAATAATTATAAAATCCATTTTAAAATCTATAAAATAGATTATATTTAAAATGATTAAATTAAATTACGTCAAAAAGAGAGATGAATATTTGGAATTTATAATTCAAATTAAAAAACATAAAAATAAAAAATTAAACTCCATTATGAAAATAAAAATTCAAATAAATAAATATTTTTAAAAAATATTTTCTCGTAACTATTTGATGTAAGTTTGAAAATATTTCAATAAAACTAGTTTTATGAATGTCATACTCAAATAAAAAAACACATGAAAGTATGAACAAATATTCTGCTTCCTCTCATTATGCACCCTGACTCATAAATTCATATTACTGAATGACCAGGTAAAAACATCTCACTAGCCTCACCAAAAACATCTAAACAATCTATATCCTACCTCATCTATCATATTTGTACATTCACTCAGCAAGACGTAATATTTCATTTTTTTATTTCAAATTGGGAGACAATATTATTGATTGGATTAGTTTGTTGTGCATGCTGAGAAGAAATATAAATTAAAATGTTTATCCTTAAATTTGATGTAAACAGAGATCAATAGAAGAAAAATTATGATTGTTGTTTTCAGATATCAAATCCATAGATGTACACAAATTCATGTAAAGAAAACTAATATATATATATAACATAACTGCAAACATGTCAAAGAAATTAGTTTCAAAAAAATTATTATCATCATTTCTTGAAACAATTGGCCATATTAAATTATCCAAATTTATATGTGAACCATCAAAAAATGGAACGCCAAAAGAAATTGTTGAAAAATGAATCACATTTAATTTTTTGATTTTAATATAGTATAAAATGATAGACATGGTGTGGATGATGATCATAGATAAAAAATACTATGATGAAAAGGGATGGCTATTGAAAATTCCATATCATGAAAGAGAGGTCTTTAATAGACAATAAAAGATTAAACACATAGATTTTATAAGGAATCTGATAGCTAACAATAAAACAAATAACACATACTTGCAACATATCTTGTTCGATTTTCCTTAAATAATGATCAAAACCTCAATGCATCTTAGGGCTTCTGTTCTATCTCCTCACCTTCCATTGATCTAAGTTCATACCTTCATCCTCATTCATGTCGGCCTTCTTCCATCTAACCAGAATTTGAACCTCTTTTAGAGGTTGTTGATCCATCGTTGAAGCCCTCAGTCTACACTCGCCTCTTGATATCGGCCTGTGGTTGGATTCCAACCATGTTGTGGTGCTCAACTAGATGAGATGGTCATTGATCTGTACTGTTTGGTCTATAAAATTGGGATCCATTCGAAACCCTTCTCCCAAATTCATCATTTTAATTTCATTTTTAAAAAACTATTTCATCAATTTTATATAAACTAAAATATTTATATCATAGTAGATTCATTTTAAATATATAAACAAATTAAAAAAATCAGTTTTTAAAATATTAAATCCATATTATTATATAATATTGTAAATTATTACACAAATATCAATATATTTCCTTTAATTTAATAATTTTTGTAATTATAATTTTATAAAATTTATTAGCCTATTAATAATAATAACTTTATTTTTAAAATAATATGTTTACCATTAATTTATTATTATAATTATTAACTCCTTTAATAACATTTATATAAATTTTAATTAGTATATTGGATATATATAAATTTCATTATAAGTCAATGTTAAAATGTAATTATTACATAGTAATTTTAATATAATTAGTTATTCAAGAAATATTTAAAAAAAAATTATTTATATTAAATTATTCATTTTAATACTATAATAAAAATAGAAATTGTTTTAAATAAAAATTGTTTTCTTGATAAATAAATTGATATTTTTAATATTGATAGAAACCTTATTTTAATTCTACAACATATCTCAGTATTATAAAAGTATGTATTAATAGTTTTCTTAGATAATATTAATTTATAAAAAAATATGAAATAAATAAATAATTACTATTTTAATTTTCTTGGGAGGTTACGAAATCTATTTTTGGAATATAAAACTTCTTATAATAATTATTTAATTTTCATGATTCTTTTTATCTTCATATTTATTTACTAATTCATCATTCAAATGATTAAAATTTTAAAAAAACTCTTGAGAAAGAATACCATATTTAACTTTTTGAAACGATTGATCTTTTAGTTTTCCCACACTCTGAATTTATATTTATTTTCCACAATAATTTTCTATAGAATCCATAAAAATGGAATCTATATTTTCTCAAAACAGATCGATAAAATAATTACTTCAACGTATATTTTGAGATTTTTATTCAGAGCTTGAAGTTATAGATCTATTCATACCTCTCAAACTGGCTTTTTTAGATGTTTTTGGAGTTTTTAATTCCAATTAATAAAGATAATATATTTAATAGGGTCCAAGAAGAATATTCTAGTGTTTAACAGAGTAAGGAGATATATTTTATATGGATAGTTTGTAGGTGATGTTTCAGATTATCAAACTAAAAGAAAGATTAATCATTTTAGAATCTCATTTTGAAATGTTAAATTTATATAAGAATAATATTTTGAAAGAAAACATTGCGTATAAGAATAAAATTCCTTATAAAAATAAATTTGATTTTTTTTAAAACCCAATGATTTAATTAAGAACATAGTTTTTCATCAAGATAATAATATCCTTTATCATATAATTTCAAAATAAATATATGAATGTACTAAATGATACCATTGAATTATATTTCAAGAGAATATTTTTATGTGATATATATATATAGTTTACATAGGATTGATTATTTCAGAAATATTGTTACCTATCTTAATATAAATTTATTTCATAAAGAGTATGTATAAGGTGGAAAATATTTTTACAGATTGATTCATTACATTAAATAAATTTTTTCTATGATTTTTAATAGTTTAATAATATTGACAATAAAATATTTATATCCTCCATTTGAAAAAGTTAATTCAAAATAAAAACTATTAAGATGGTAATGAAATACATCTAAGAATTAAATTTATAGATTTAATGAAGTTTGAATTCGAAATAAATTTCAATAATTTTTAGTCATTCACTAAATGAAATATCAATGAGGCCAATGGTTCATACCTACAAAATGTAAAATACAACTTCTTTTTGGTACCCATATGCTTTTGATCCAATTGGTCTAAAAAATGAATTTTTAAGTAACCAAATCTATTTTTTGAGTAGATATTTCTTAATTAAATTTAGATAATTCTTTTGGATAATAAACATGACTAATATGAGAAAATTGATTTTGTATAAAAAAGAATTTATCTTTATAATATTCATTTATTAGACAGGGAAAAAATCTATATTAGTCATGCTTTTTTCACTATAGAATAAGAACAAAGTAATTTCTATATAATATATGGATTTCTCCTATAATACCTATACCAAGTTATTGTTTGTGAATTTTATTTTTTCAGTAAATTTTTTAAATAACATTATCATTAATATGAAAAATAGAGGCTGATTTTATAGTATTAAATTCCTTTAGTAGTACCTTAATTTTTTCATACCAAATAAAATAATATTTATATTTATAATCAAAAATATATTTTTTAAAAATTCATTATCAGTAGAAATAGTATCATGACATTCTCTTAGTTTTCTATGATCATTTTTAAAAGATCTGAAAAAAATTGATGCGTAGAATTTTTTTAAGAAGTTCATCATAAGAAATTTTTTCTGAATTAGAATTTTGAGAGTTAGAAGTATGCACCTCACCAGTATGATCCATATTTCATAGATTTACCATTTAATTTTCATTCTCAGCTTCAGAGTTTGTAGAAGATTCATCAATTGAATCAAAATTAGCACTCCTGTATGTCTTCATGAATTTCATACCTTTACTTTAATAGTTATATTTCTATTAAGCATTAATCACAAGATAATTTTACTTTTTGTGATATTTTTCTTATATTAATAACATATATCATTATACTCCTTTCTTCCTCCTTTTTTATAGGTTCCCAAATATTTTAGTATGATTTATAATTAATTGATTTAATCTTGATAGCCTTAATTAGAAGATTCATCCATAGTTGTTTGATGCGAGTCATATTTATTTTTCAAAGAGATATTATTTCCAGCTACATCTTATATTTGAGATTCATACATTTTCAAGGATCGAATCAGTTTTGATAGTGGTGTGGATTGTTTGACTATAGAAAAAATTTAAATATATTTATAGGTTATGAATCTTTTAAATATTGAAGTTTGATATAATTATTTAATTGGTTCTCCCAAAGAAGCAATATCATTGAAAACTATTGTCATTCTACCATTAATATGAGTGATTCTTTCATATTCATGCATCATAAATTTATCTAATATCAATTCTTCATTATTTTACCTTATTTTTATGACATTATCAGTTCCATTATAATAAACAATAATAGTATGCAACTTAGCATATGATGTAGCCCACTTAGAGGATCTATTAAATTTATCAGTTTATATTCCATAGACAATAACATTCATTTTTATTGAATTAATAATACATTCCTACCCATGGGAAGCGTTCCAATTTTCCATAACATATTTATAAATTTCCTAAGGCTTTAATACCTTTAAATATATACTTATTTAATGATTTTTATAGAAATAATCAAGTGTTCCTTCCAGCAACCATAATCATCACCATTAAAATAAGGTGCATGGATTAAAGACATACCATCTCTAAGATCATAAAATAGAATTGACTTTCTAAAAATCATTAAATCGGGTTTTTAGAGGAAATGGAAGTTTCAAATATTTCACAAGATCCTAAATTTTGATACCACATGTTAGGTTATAATGAAAAATATGATAAAATAGTAGTGGGTGAATTGTGGTCCATTAAAAGATATATATGAACTATAGTCACCCCTTGAGATTAAAGTGGTTTTTATTTCTCCCCTAAAAACTAGTGTGCAATGATAATAAATAATGTAAAAAACACCATGATTCATAGTAGTTTAAGGAAAAAATCCCTTAGTAAAATCAACTAACTCTCTCTCCATGAACATTGTGATTTTCTCTAATAAGACCTTTTTTAGGGACAACTACATCTGATTTATTTAAGTTATAAACTTACAGGAAAGGTTTTTATATGGCCTTCATGTTCATCTATAGGGAACCAAAATAAAAATTTATTAGTCAGCAAAGTTGACACACCACAACGACTAACTACGATGGGATAATACTCTAAAAAATAATATATTTGGGATGTAGATGCTGAAATGGATTATTTTTTAATTTTCAAGATCAACATGAAGGTATTTATGATCATAAATAAAATATTTCAAAACCAAAATATTTATAAATTTCAAAAAACAATTTAGACCATAGTAGGGAAAACACCTGATAAGTGAAAAAACATGTATGTTTCTAAATTATAGTGGTCATAAGTACTTTCCCAAACATGAGAAAAATATTACCAAATATATAAATTAGTAACAAATTCATTCAAACAAACATGGATCCAAAAAAGTTTGTTAAGAAAGTGTAGATCAAAAGGAAAAAACATTATTATTTTTCAAAAAAAAACATTTCTATATCTTCATAATAAGAATATATATATATATGTATATAAAGATGAACATCTTGATATTTATCATGATGTTTGAACTTCTTCTGGTCAAACAAATCAAGAAATATCTCATAAAAAATCTGGAATATTTGAAGTAAAAATGTTCAATGAATGTCATATCATAATGTAGAAAGAATGATTTAATCTATTGAATAAGAGAATTTTAATTTTTCATTAAAAATATTTAAATAGAAATTTAAATTCATTATGACCATTTTATTAAAAAAAGAATAAATCAATAATTCAAAACATAATTTTTTACCAAGTAATACATTGGGGTTGACTTCATAACAATAAACACCAAGATACGTCTGAAATCATATGGTTAATTACAAAAGTATGGATGATGAACCATATGTATTTATTAAAAAATAGGGTTTCCTTCAATAGTAGGGTTTCTAATCCAAACTTTTGTTCCAAACTTAGGGTATACAAACCATATGTTTTGCTTAAATATTTTTGTGTGAACAATGTCTCTATATTACGTATAAAACATATTCCTAATAATTTCATTTGAGAAACAACATATCCTCACATTGATAAAGATTTAATAGCCTTCTAGAAAGAAAATAATTATTTTAGTAATTAATATCTATAAATTCACCTAATGGAACATCATTAGAAACATAAATCATGGTGTTTGTGAGAATCAAAATCAAAATAAAGTTAATTTTTCTGAATAACCAAATTCTAAATAGTTTCATTATTAATTTTTATGTCCCATTTTAAGATATTTTTTTCTCAACCTTGTTGTCATATATTTTCTTTGGTTTTAAGGATTAGTGGAAACAAAGAAGAAGTGAATTTGAATACCATAAATAATTTCCCATAAATTAATAAGTGTCATAATTTAAAATTCATGTATTATTGAAGAAATGGATACTAAGGGAAAGTGTATAGTTTTTAATTTATGGGTTTATAATGTAATATTTGGGACCTATTTTTTTAAGACCCTAAACCTTAAATGATCTTCAAGAAAGTAAGAAATAGAATTTTTCTTTAAAAAAAAATTAATAATTGAATAAGGATTGGTCATTATAGCTAGTATCATAGAAAATGTTTAAATAATTTTATGTGTAATGATAATGTTAGCAGGTACCCTTAAGAAAATCTTATTTTTGGTTATCATGATATAAAATTAAGAAAATTACCTTGTTTCTCAATCTAATCTAAGTATGTTAAAAATGGTTTTCCATAAAAGAAACATTGAAGTATCCTTATGAAAGAACTAACATGAAAATATCCATTTGAATCAGTAGCTAGGAATTTTTTGAATTGGAATATATTAGTTTGTTATTATGATGGATTATTTGAAATAGTCTATAAGTGAAATTGGTATACATGTGATATAGGAAAAATGTTACCCATAGATGAACATACATATAGTGGCTCATTTCATGAAACAATACTTTCCATTATTCAATGGATCATAAAAACCTATGGTATTTTATGGATGGATTAAATATCTAGAAAATTAATTTCAATGTCATGGGTTTCATGGACCAATAAAATACAACTCTTTATATTTATCATTTTGAAGAGGAAGCTGACTAGTGGTGGTCAATGGTTATGAATATCAAAGAATGTAAAGATATAGAAACCTTAAAATAGGCTAAATTAAAGAATATTTTAATTGATAAATAGTTTCCTAAAGCTATTAGAGTAAGGATAGAAAAATAATTCTTAGAATTGAGAGAGAATGAGTAAGATTCTATGGCCACATACAATGTAAAATTCACCCAATTTTCAACGTATGGACAAAAAATTATCGGGGATATGGATAGTAAAATTAATTAGTTTTATTCAATATTGAATCTGAGATATCAAAAATAATTGGATTCACATGAGTTTGAATGTTTTTGACAAACTTGTTCTACATGACAATAAATTATAAATTGTGATTTTTTATGATCATGTATTCTATGAAAAAAATAAAAAGAAAATGCCCATATGAAAGGAAATGGGGAATAATCCATCCAAGTACTATGGAGGTAAAAAATAAATTTTATATCTTTTGATAACTATGTTAAAAATAAACGTGGAGAATTTATTATAAAATGTAGTATGAATTTTTGATGTGGAATGTTTGGACATGCAATATATGACAACAAATAAAATGATCAAACAAATAATTAATAGATGAAACTAATATGATTTAATGTTATTGAGATAGTTTATTATTTGAATAATTGTCAAAAGATAGTAATTAATGATGGAAATCCTCAAGATAAAATTTTAAATGATGGGGAAAACTCATTTTCTACTACTACATTTAATGTTAGTCCATCTAATGATGTGTTTATTGGAACGTTACTTGATTATTCAAATTATTCAAATACCTCATTTGACTCTGGATCATCATAATACATCATTTCTGTGAAATGTTCATGTAAAAATGGAATATCACCTCATGAAAAGAAGGTAAAACTTTTGGTGAAAACTCTTGGGTGAAATATTAAATAAACCAAGAGTTATTAGAACATTCCTATTATTATCTTTTGGATGGTATTTGTTGAAAATATTTTTAGACTACCCAAAATAGAATTTTATTTTATTTAGTGAATGGTTTGGATTCTAGTATATCATGCTATGATATATTTAAAAGATAATAAATTTATATTCAATGATTAATACCATTTATAACATATCAATAATCATCAAAATTAACTAGAGATAACAATTAATGTTACTAAGATCATATTATTGATGGTAACGAAACTGTTAAAATTATTAATTTTTATGTTGTGAATGAATATATATGTATTTAATAATGATATTCTTAGTTTTATTCCTAAATGGGAGGTTATTTTTTCTATTGTCTAAGTTCATGAGGATAAGTCTATTTCAAAATCCCCATATCAAATTTACCAAGTAGAAATCATGGAATTAAAAAAACTAGTTATAAGTTTCTCGATAAAGGATCAATTCATTCAAGAACAACACCTTGGGGTTCTCATATTTTATTTCTTAAAAAAATAAAGATGGTTCAATGAGAATTTTCATTGATTATTAATCCTTTATTAACCAAAATATCAATAAAAATTCCCCCTTTTCTTTTATTAATGATTCGTTTGATCAACTTCAGGGAGCACATTATTATTCAAATATTGATCTCAGGTTAAGGTTCCATTAATTGAAGGTGAAGGTGTAATATTTTCCAAAAATATTTTTTCAGTCTAGATGAGTTCATTATGAATTTTTAGTTATTCCATGTGGCTGGTCTAACAAACTAGCTATATTAATTAATTTTATGAATAGTGTTTTCTATGATTATTTAGAATTTTTTTTTATTGATGATATAATATAATATTCTAAAATTCATATGGAATATGAAGGAAATCTATGTTTTGTTTTCAAACAAAAAAAGAAAATAATTTATATGGAACATTTAGTAAGTGTGAATTCTGGTTGAATCATATTTGATTCCATAGATACATTGTTTCAAAAGGTAGAATAACTATTGACCAGGATAAAAATAAAGTTGTTGAAGAATGAAAAATACCTAAAAATGACTCATGTTTTCATAGTTTCTTTGATTAATGGGTTACTAATGGTAGTTTATTGAAAACATTTCTTAGTTATCTTGCCTACTCATGTAACTTCATTACCCGAACAACAACCCAAATAGTGCTAAATGGGTTGGGTGTTACTGACCTTAGGCGCACCTCCCCGAACAACAAAGTCTAAAGACCAGCAGCGAGGGTGTAAAAGGGTATAGTGGGGAGTATATACCCTCTTGTAGGAAAATAAGGTACTGGTCCAAGAATAATTATAATATATATTGCGTTAATAAAGACCTAGGACACTCGAATCATACCAGCATACTAAAATCAAATCAAAAAGAAGAAAAATAGAGGAAGCAATAAATAAACCAGTGAAGTGAAAAATAAATAAAACAACATGTTGAACATCACTTGTAACTACTAAACAACCTATCATGCATCCATAATTGGTCATACATATCAATAAACAATGGTTCCCATGTTTATCCAATGGTATAATCAAAATAAAGTAAAAATGTTGATACAAGAAAGAAAATAGAAAAAATTAAAATCCATCTAGAAACAACCTCAAGGTCCATGGCATCTCCATGCAACAGCTAATATGATCTAGGACTTGAAGATGACCTCTTTCCTACAAGTAAATCCATAAAGTCTACATGTGTCCTGAAATGACCATGTAGGGTTTGATAATAATCTCAGTAGGATACCACACAATGGTGCATACTTATTAGGAGTGTTTATGGAGTAAATACGAAATTGTTATGATGAAAAAATAAATAGAAACTCAAGTGGTTCTCAATATCTACTGGGGAGAATCACCTACTTTGTCCAATGTTAGAATCTTAGTCATGGAACTCGACACCATCTGCCCCCTGACACCTCATGTCTCAAGTACCGATGTACCAAAGGCATGCCCAAGTAATATTAACTCGGTCCCATGGATCCCTGACACCTCGTGTCTCAAGTACCGACATCCTGAAGGCCCACCCAAGCAATAGTAAGATAATACCATGTGCCTCCTAACACTGTATGTCTCTACTACCAAAATCCCTTAGGCACACCCAAGTAGTAGTAACTAGACACCATGTTCCACCTAACACCTCATGTCTCATGTACCATCGTACTATAGACACACCAAAGTAATCTGAGTCTCCTCACCACTCACATGGCTTCCAAGGAAAAACCCCCCAAACCAAACTCACCTAACTGAAACTATGTGGGCCTCTACCCACAAGAGTGGTCAAAACCACCTCATTATGGAGTCATATATGTGAAAAAGATCCAAATCATGGGTGAGAAGTAATCACCATATTCAGAACCCAAGCCATAACCAATCTGGCACCTCATTCCCCTAGGACCCCATCACTCAAAATCTGATGACCTTTCTATTCAAGTAACCTGGCCTATGCCCAACCTAAAAGTTATACTTCCTGAATCCAACATCCATGATTCCAAATCCCATTGTAAAACCACATAAGTAATTCAGGCTAATCCCAAACTGTGATCAACATCACTCAAGAATATCCAGGCCACTCCCAAGACAACCCACTAGTTTCAACACATGAAATATCAAGAATCATATATATATATATATATATATAATAAAAAGAATCACTTTAAGAATAAAAAACAACTTAAATGGTTGAATTTTACTAGCTAGGTGTTGTCCTATAGCAGCAGTGAGGTCTTGAAAGCCTCTAATAAATTATTCATGCATAAAAAGTATAAAATCATCATTTTAATCAAGAAAAGTCAATTATAACCATTTGAGAACGTTGAAAAAATTCCCCAAATGAGCAAAAAATTATAACCTGGCCTCGCTCAAGAATAACAACGTAAAAGAATTCCTAATGACATGCCATAAGGAATAAAATCAATTCAATATAAGGAAACATGGGTCTCGCTCAATATTTGATGTTTCATTAAAGAGACGTAACCCCTAAATGACCATGAAAACACAAAAAATTGTATGAAACACCTACATTAGACTCATAGATGTAGGGAAACTGAAAATCGAGCTCCAAATAAAAGATGATATTCAAAGATCTATATTTTCATTAAATCCCAACAATTGTAATCAGATGAAAACTGAGGTGTTTGAGGAAAAGAAACAGGAATGAAATATGATATATAGGTTTAGCCTTCCTGAGGAGGTCCTACAACTGCTAACAGATTGAAGAATGAATGTCATATGAAGAATCTTGGGGAAGAAACCTTCTCGGCCTGTAGGAGTGTCACAATCTTAAACAGGGTAGAAGAATAAGTTTTTGGAAATGATACATTATTCTCTCGCATATAAACAAATTAAAATTAAATTAAACTGTGTGTATTAAGGACCACATTCCATGTAGTATCGTGTCCGTACGCCGACTTACACAGGTTTCTAGGTAATGAAATAGATTGACACATCACACATGTCAACACATGGCTAGGACTCAACCGGTACGTGGAAAGTAAAATACACTGTGTGTTATGGAACACTTCACACCGTGTAGTAGATTATTTTTACACGGTCACCATAGCATTACTAAGTCATTACGTGGTCAGTACACACCAAACATACACCTGACATGTACTTTGAACTACATGACGCGTAACATGGAAATCTTCCAAAACTACCCAATTTTCCATTTTTTCTCAAAAACTATCTAGAAATATAAATAAAAAGAAACTCGTACCTTAGAGTAAGAACTGGGTTCTTAAAAACTACCCCCCTTAAATAATTTCATCCACGAATTTCCCTTCCAATGGTGGTAAAGAAAAATCCCAACAATGATATCCAAAAACCGAAATCCAACAAAGTCCAATTAACTATTTCTGGACTCAAGGTCCTCCCAGGATGCAACGTCACCCCTTCACCATATCAGGTTCCCTTGTGTCATTCCCAAAACCCAAACATATCCTTCATCACATTGGTGTCTTCCTCCATGAGGTCCTGTATTTTACGGATACTCAAAACAAAACCTGGTTCCTTGCACCTCAAGTAACCCACATTCTTGATGCCTTGATGCCCAAGACACCTAATGTACTCTGCATCCTTGGGGCTCATAATATCACACATCATACATATATATGTAAATATATCACACACCCAAAATGGTGTTAATCCCACAAAATTGCATCCAGTCAGTTCACATATATCATTTTCACCACATGTAATCAAAACAGACAAGCTTCAAAAGGCCATACCAAAAAGAAAAAAAGAAAATCATTGATGTTCCAACAACATAACTCTGACTGTCATCCGATCCTCAGCCTTCTTAGCCTTTGGTAGCTCCATGACATCCACCTGGTCTGAAGTACAACTTCTTGATGCCTGAACTCTATGTAGTGCTACTCCTTTCACTAGCCACTAACCCCTCAATTGGGTCCTTCTACCAATGGCATGTCCTCTACATGCAGCTGAGCCTCAACCAACATCACTTGGTACCTATCCTGAATCAACCCCAGATGACACCGTCTGTCCTAGTCCCTACTATCCAGCTGTCTAAGAAGTCTTCCTGTAGAACCTCTCTAGTTCTCTAACCTGTCCACATTTCTGAAACTTCTTTAGAGGCCTATCAGACTGCATCTAGACATGCCATGTATGCATGAACTGAATGAAAACCACTGAAGAACTTCCACTATGTGATCTACCTAAGACCTTGCCCTGACTTCCCTACTATAACTCATCCCAACCTCACTTTCTGCCATCTAAATCATTGCATGAAGCCACTGACCAGCAAAAAACGAGACCTTTACATCATGTTTCCCTCTGCTATGAGAACCTTATTCACTGCTCGAGGCCAACATAAATATGTTTACCTGCTCCATAATTGTGTTCCACAATCCATCTTTCATGAATCTCACCCTCATGGTGTCATCAATTACCACACCTGGTGCAAAGAAAGACCACTTAGTAAAGGTAGCTTCATAGTCCAGGATGGACATGTAACCCTTTTGAAGGCTCAAGAACCCCTGAGATCTCTCTTCCCTCAGCGTTTCTGGGAAAAAGTGCTCAAAAACCATTCCTAAAAATCCTTCCATGCTAGTCTTTCATGTATACGAGCTTGAACATACACATCCCACCAACGCTTTGCCGGTCCACTCAGAATGTACGTCACCAGCTTGACCATACGCCCTCAATGCATCTCGAGCTGCTATAAGATTATCTGTATTCTCTCAATCTAGTTTTTAGGTTCCTATAGACCCCCCTCACCCTAAAAAAATGATGGGTTATGTGACTTGAACATCCACATCAGATATTCTATAGTGGGAATTATAACATATGTGCCTCTGTCAATCCCCTGAAAAACATGTGCTGGACTAGATCAGAGTTGCTCGTCTAGCCATGACCGAATGCTATCATACCCGAAAACTTCTCTGTCAACACAGGATCCTAAACATTATCCTTCCCCTAAACCTCTACCTTTTGCTAATGCTCTGCCTGCCCTCCAAATTTCTATACCTAATTGTGCTCCAGTGACACTATTCCATCACCTGGATGATGCTCATCGATCAATATAAGAGGAACCCAATGAAGACCATAAATAGTCAGATAACCCATATATATATATATAACAATATAATCACATAGGTATGGAAAGAAATAAATAGTAGTGCATAACAACTACCCTTATTCCCCCTACTATAACCCTCCCCCACAACATCCCGACTTCATGGCATCCTTACTTTCCCTCAGAAGAGCCATGTATCAAAAGTACACTAGGCCATGCCTGTCCTGATAACCATCGTTCCCTAAAAATGACTACGGACTCACCCAATATTGATAGTCAGACTTCCTAAAAATGACGTCCAGAATGCCAAATCATGGTGATCAACATCACCTTAGTCATAGTACTTACCTACTAATATATGATCTTGTCCCAAATCTTGTTCCACATGGAATTTTACAAAATTTAATGTATAACACATTACATTGCAATAAAAAAGAAATTCTATTAGTAATTTCACCTTTAACATTTCAAAAGAATCTATACCATGGAAATTTATATTATCCACATGGTATTATCACTTAACAAAGAATATGTGTAGATATGAAGTTGATATAACCTAACAATGTGTCTATCAAAATCCACGAAAACATGCTTTGACTTACTTGGCCAAGGTTCAATTCCCCATTTAGCACGAGGTCAAGGATCACAAATCACAATAAATAAGATCATATACCAAGTAATCTAACAAGGTGGAAATCATGTAAACTATAATCTAAGAAAATGAAAATTGAAATTCCCATCCTAGATAACTGGGTCCGTCCTTCGTACCTAAGGCTGTAGGCATCCTAGAAGAAGTTAGAAACCCAGTTCCAATAAGAACTTCTATCTAGTATACCATATACCAATTAGTAAAACCAGAATAAATAAAAAGGAAGTCTCAATATCATTATTAGTTTTTCAAAATATGCTACTAAATCTCTATCAAGAACAACTCCTTTGATACTACTTTTTAACGTCCCGAACCGAACAACCACCTGAACAGTGCTAAACTGGGTAGGTGTTACTGACCTTAGGCGCACCTCCCCGATAATCAAAGGCTGCTGATTAGCAGTGAGGGTGTAAAAGGGTATAATGGGGAGGCTATACCCTCCCAAATAAAACTAAGTTACTTGTCTAAGCATAATATTAAAACATATAGTTGTAATAAAGACTCAGCAGACTCAAACAACACCCGCATAACAGATGCATATCCAAAAGTAAAAAAATAGAAGTAGAAATATATAAATAGGTGCAATGGAATGTAAATAGAAGAACATGTTGAACATCACTTGTAACTACTAAACAACCAAGCATGCATCCACAGCTGGTCATACATGTCAATAAAAAATGGCCCCCATGGATTACAAACTATAGCTACAAAATAATGTAAGCATGTTGACATAGGAAAGAAAACAAAACAATGTAAACTGTAGCTATGCATGACCTCATGGTCCATACCATATTCATGAAAAATCTAATATATCCCACTCTTGAAGCTGATCTCTTTCATGTAGGTAAATCCATAAAGTATACACATGTCCTAAAAGGCCTGTGTAAGGTTTGATATAAATCTCAATAGGATTCCATGAAATGGTGTGTACCTAGTATGAGTGTTTAGGAACTAAATAAGAAGAAAATATGATGCAAAAATAAACAACAACTCCACTGGTACTCAGTAGCCACTGGGGAGTATCACCTACATCGTCCAATGCCCGATTCTAAGTCATGTAACACAACACTAGGTTCTCCCTAAGACCTTGTGTCTCAAGTAAAGATATATTGAATCCACACCCAAGTAATAGTAAGCTGGTCCCATGGATCCTTGACACATCATGACTCAAGTACCGATGTCCTAAAGGCACACCGAAGAAATAGTAACATGACACCATGTGCCTCCCAACACCGCGTGTTTCAAGTACTGAAATCCTATAGGAAAGCCTAAGAAGTAGTAAACCAACACCATGTGCCACCTAACACCTCGTGTCTCAAGTACCGACGTCCTGTAGGAACACCCAAAAAATATAAAGTCTCCTCACCTCCCTCTTGGCTTCCATGAAAAGCACCCCCAAAACATACTCAACTAACCGCAACTATAAGGTCCACAACACACACCAGTAGTCAGAACCACCTCACTATGGATTCATCTATGTGAACATGACCCAAATCATGGGTGAGCAGTAATCACCAAATTTAGAACCCAAATCAAAACCACTATGGAACCTCGTTCCCCTACAACTATTTGCTTAGAATTTGATGACATTGCCATCAATGTAACCCAAACTATGCCCAACAAGGAAATCATACTACCTCAATATGACATCCACGACTCCCAATACCATGGTCAAACCACCCAAATAATCTTGGCCAAGCCCAACCTATGATCATCATAAATAAAGAATATCTGGGCCATTCCAAACATAACCAAAATGGTTTCTGCATATGAAATATCAAGAATGATATATATATATATATATAATCAAAATAATCACTTTAAATAGGAAAAAAATTTAAACAGCTGAATTGAACTAGCCATTTGTTGTCTCATACCAGAACTGAGGTCTTGAAAGCCTTTAGCAACTTAATCATGCCTAAACAGATTAAACTCTATATTTTAATCAAAACAAATAAATTATAACCATTTTGGGACCCCCGTCCAAAATTCCCCAAATGTGCAATGACATCTAACCCATATTCATTTAATAATGAAATGGTAATGGAATGACCAATGACATCTCATAAGTCATACAATCAATTCAATATAATGATACATGGGTTTTTCTCAATATCTGACATTGTGCTAAAGAGAAATAACCCCCAAATGAACATAAAAATATAAAAAATTACATGAACAACCTACCTTAGAATCGTAGATGTAGGTACGTCTGATATCAAGCTCCAATTAGAATATGATCTTCGTAGATATACATTTCCATCAAATCTCGGCAATTCTAATCTGATGGAAACCACAGTGCGTGATGCAAAGGAACAAGAATAGAATAAGATGTGCAGGTTTATCCTTACTTATGTGGTCCCATATCCACTGACATATTGAAGAACATACATCAGATGAAGAATCAATGAGAAGAAACATTATCAGCCTCCAGAAGCATCACAATTCGAAAATGGGGAAGAAGAAGATGTATTTGGAAATGAGACATGACATTCTCCTATATAAATGAATAAAAATGAAAGTACATGACATGTTTTAAGGACTACATTCCATGTAGTAGCTTTTACTTACTCTAACTTACGTGGGTTTCCTGGTCATCACATTGCTTAGATGTATCACATGGGTCAACACACGGCTAGGACTCAGCCTGTATGTGGAAAGTAAAATACATGGAATGTTGTGGAACAATACACACCATCTAGTAGATTATTTTTACACGGTCACAACACGACATGTACTATGTCATCATGTAGTCAGTATAAACCTAATATAAAAACACCTTATATACTATGGAGTAAATGGAATGTATCTTCGAAAATATCCAGAACTGTTCAGTTTCCATTGTTTTTTTCAAAAGCTATCTCGAAAAAAAAGAAAATGAAACCCATACCTTAGAGTGTGAACTGTGTTCTTAAAAATCACTACATTAACTCAAGAAGAATTTAAATTCGTGTAGATAAACAAGTGTGAACATTTTTTTATGACATGAAATGAAGATTACTACAATATCTAGTTTGGACCTAGCCTTTAGATATGGTGACTTTTTCATCTAATGTGATGCTTCCTTTAAGGGACTTCATTTAATTATGACATATACCGATCATATAATTAATTATGATTCACATAAACTGAAACCTCATTTGTTAAATAATCCTACACATTATTTGTAATTAAATACTTTGTTTTTTCTTTTGAAATTTTGAGGTATCATTTATATTGAGTAATGTATCAAATATTTACATATCATAAAAGTTCAATGTATATATTCACTCAAAAAGAGTTGAAAATAAGTTAGAGAAGATGGCGATAACTGAATAAAGATTATGACTGTTTGACTCATTATCATATTGTAAATGAAAAATAATTATCTCATAGTTTGATTCGAAATAATAATGTTACATTAACCGTGTGACATTTGGAACATGTCAATTGATTAATGATTTTATGATTTTGGTCCTATAAGTTATGAATGTAGTAACACACTCCATTTAGATTCTGGTGTTAGTACATTCATTTATTCTAGAAAGAATTAATAATTCCCAGGAGAAAAATCATGTTTTATTATAAAAGATAGAATCTATTAATATGCGTATGTTTCAAAATTTTATTATGAATAGAGAGGATATTATCTTATCTATAAATAAATTGTGTATGCTTTGTGATTCCCAATTTAAGAGATAATTTTTGAGTGAATATCATAGATCACTATTTTATGTTCACTATAATTGTACTAAGATGTTAAAGGAATTGAAGAGTATTAATAGTAGGATGAAATGAAATTATATTTTTCTAACATTTTGCATAAATTATTGAATAATCAAAATTTTAAAACTGAAATAAATTTACAAAGGGGATACTTAATCCTTTTCTTATGTTAGAGTGAAAATGGGAAAATATATCAATGGATTTCATGGTGGTATTCACAATTAAATATCAAGGTAATAATGAATTGTGTTTATCATGACCCATTAACTAAATAAAAATATTTTCAACCAAGTCATGATGATGTTTCATTATATCATCTTTATAAACTGTATATCAAAGGGAAAATTGTGTTACATGGATTTCCTCCCTCTATAGTATCTGATCTTGATCGAAGGATTACTTTTAATTTTTGGAAATGTATTCAAATGACCTTGGGAACTAAATGAAATTTTAGTGAAGATTTCAAACATTAATATAATAGATATTCAGAGAGAAGAATTTAGAATTTGGAGCACTTTCTTCGAGCATGATCAATAGAATACTGAGTATGTTGGGATTAAAATCTTTTATTTTTTGAAATTTATTATAGTAAAAGTTTTCATTCTTGTTGATAGATGGAAACTTTTGAATCGTTATATATAAAGAGGTTTTAGATTATATCATTTTGGATGATGCAGGTGGAATAATGTTGTTGGGAATAGAATTGGTAATATATATGTTATAGATAGTGAAGAAGATTTAGCAAAAAATGAATATGTATCATATTGGGGAGGGTTAGTACATTTTTATAGTGGAGTTGGAGTGGAATTCTTAAAAATACTGAAAGGAAAACACTATTAAGAGGTCTTTCTTAGATCATGTACTTCTAATAATGAACTTAATTAGATATAATTAGGGATATTTTTGAAATATTTACATCCAATGGGTTTGGAATTTTTTCTAGGTAATTTTTCCCATAATTTTAAGTTTAACCACTATCTAACCTCGTTTTACATTAATCCCTATAATTAATTTTAATTTATTTCACTAATAATTTTTTTCAAAAAATAATTTAAACTAATTAGAAATTATAAATTGTTCTCATTAAAAATGTGGAATCCATTTTTTTAAATTCTAATAACATTATTATTAGAAATGAATTAAAAAATAATCCCACGGACAAGACGAGACAAAAAGTTTTTTAAAGAGAAAAGTTCAAATGATAGAATTTTTTTATATCCAAATACAATTTTAAATTGATTAAATTGACCTAAATTGGTTTTATTGATGTATAATTGAAATAATAATACATTAAAATCAACATAAAATATAATTTAACTCTATAAATAAATTTGATAAAGAATAAGTTTTCAATTAAAATTTTTTATTATTCACTAATAAACAAAAAACAAAAATTCTCAGAAAAATATCAAATATTCTCCCAAATTAAAATTTGACAATCATATATCAAAAAATGAAGTTTGTATTTTCAAATATAAATCATAAAATAGTACAAAATTATTTTTAAAATAAATTCACTATTAAAAGGTGAGAAAACTACATTTTCTAAAAATACAGTTTTTTATGTATAAAATTTCATTTTTTCTTATCATAAGACAATAAAACTTATTAGAAGAATTTAAAAATAATTTATTGAATATATAACATATAAATTTCATTAATATCCTTCACTAATAGGGATTAATTTAATTTTTCAATATAAAATTTAATTCTGGTCATAAAAATAGTTTTCCATAAAAACATATCCTTTATATTAATTTTTTTTATTTCTAATTAATTAGTCACCAAAGAAGTACTAATATAAAAATGTGTACACCATATATTCAAAATCAAGTTAATCATATTACTTTCTGCAATTCTAATATATTTTTGATAACTATTTTTTTAAATAAATGATAATGACAGATTGTTGTTGTTCGGTAATAATCATCCTTTGTATAACACAACTAATGAAAGAAAGTCAATGTTACATGAATCTCAAGATAAACCTGGTGTTGTGTATAATACAACCTAAACTATTCATTACATGTAAAAAATATATCCAAAAATTTAAATTAATTTTAAGGAAGGTATTTCATAAAATCTATGGATGTTACATCCTACCCCCTTAAAATGAATTTCACCCTAAAGATTAATTGAGGTTATAAACAGATTAAAATTTTTAGAATTAATTTATTAAAACCCACAACATACAAGTGGTTAATAAAACATCCTCTATAAAAGGGAAAGTAGGGAACATAAATTTACCATCACGATATGAATTTCTAGGATTCTATATAGGGATAACATTGGTTGGAAATTAGAAGAATAATTTTGAAGGAAAACTAATTACCATTGAATAATAGAGAGTGATAGAGAACATAGTAAAGATGAACTCTATTAAAACAGAACCAAAAACCAAATAAGTGTGGAAAAGGTCATTGATATCATCAGAATATTGGTAATTGGACAAATTTTTATTCCATGATCCATTTTCTAATGTTGAAGGATTTTATTCACCTTCTAGACTAAGAGAATGTGTATATATACTTATATAATGAGTTTCATTTAATATTTTCATTAATTTTCACAAAAAAAATCATATTTTTATTAAATGATGAGTATTCAAGATGAATTTTAAATTGTTGAAGCACTAAAATAATCATTTGAAGACCCTATAACTATAAAAGTGATATTAAATCTGTTCAACCATTCATTATATGTTAACAAAAACTAAAATGGTTAGGCCATAGGCAGATAATTCCAAAAATTATTAAACCATCATATCATAAATTAATCTTCAAAATTTAATAGTAAAACCCTAAGTTCAAAAAAAATTATTCCATAACTAACTATCCTTAAAATAATTCAGACATTTAATGACTATGTTTGAAACCTAAAAAATTTACAGATTTGATAATATATTAATAAAAGAATAATAAACCATTATTCAAAAAATGAACTCCCATATGTTCCTATAATAAACATAATCATTACAAAAAAAAATTTCATGGTCACCAAGAATTCATGTAGGCCAGTGGTAGTGTATAAAACCCTTTTCATCCTCTGCCAAGGGTTCAAGACCCACCACCTAGGCACATACGTCGTGTTGTCACCCAGCATACGGGTTGTCCCCTCTTCAATAATACATTAAAATATACCCCCCATAAAAACACATCATATTGATCCTATGGGTTACAAATACATAAACCCAAAAAATTTCTCGTAGAATGTCATCGATATCCTAGAAATTTTAACTACTTTTAAACATCACGTGGGATATCTTAAGACTTTGAACATATGATCAACCTTATTATTATATTCCTATAATGGTATCTTTAACACTTACGATAATCTCAAATGAAAACATCTTAATCCCACCAGAAATCCCAACCAACTAATGATACCAACTATAACAACCCAAGTCCCACACTCTAAGATATAGTGTTAAAATCCACAACTTTTGATCCCGAACATTGATGTCGATAATTGTGACAAAAATGTTTCATATAAACTATTCAATCTAAAAAAGAAAAAATATATGAATTAAAATTTTTAAGACCATTAAGGTTTAATATTTCAGAGAATTATGATAAACTCAAACTTAAACAATTAACATAAACTTGGACTCATAAATAACTAGTTCATAATGTTCAATACCAAGATTTTTTTATTTAACATTATGTCAACAACATCATCATTGTGAGATCATTTATTGACATAAATTATTCAACAATTATGTTTTAAAATCAATGGAAAATGAAACATAATATAGGTGATCTAAAAATATCAGGATGGGAAAAAATAATCATTAATTATTAAATTTCATCAATGAGAATAAGTGTGCAATGAGGTACAATGACATAATCAAAGTACATGAGTGAATCATAAAAGAAATCATACCCATGAGAACATGTATCATCAAATATGAAAACATGAAAATTGAAATAGTAATTAGAATAAAAAATCATGAGCCATGTGATATCAATCTTGACCATTAGAAACATTTTAAGACTATAAAAAACATAAATAAAACATGTACATAAATGGGACATCAAAATCACTTCACACTAATAAGAACTCTTACAAATGGAATAAACATACAATCAACATCCATACCTATTTTTTAGAAGGAAATTGTAGACCCACCAATTGTTTGTTTATCACATAACAACATGTCATTTTTTTATCATGGTTACAACCCTCATTGGTTTATCCTGGAAACACCCACTATTAATTTATCACATAACCACCCATCAAATTTATAACTACTATAAAAAAAATTAAAAAAAATAAAATATTTTATTTAATTATAAACTCATAGGAACAACCATTATCCCTATTCTTACCAGATTAAACCATGGAAATGAAATTGGTTTATTTACAATATCTTTGAAATGTGATTGATCACTGGATAATAATGGGTTTCATAAAAATCTATTTTATTTAGGATTAATCCATGGAAATTAAATGTGTTCAATTAAGATCTATTTGAATTATTATTAACCCATGGAAAAAATGGGTTCGAAAAAAATATCTTCAAAACATGATTAAACCATGGAAAAGAAATGGGTTCCAAACTAATCTCATTGAAACATGATTAAATAATAGAAAAGAAATGGGTTCAACAAAAATCTCTTTGAAACATGATTAACTAATGGAAATGATATGGGATTAATGAAAATATATTTCAAACATGATTAAAATAGGGAAATGAAAGATGTTTGATAAAAATATATTTGAAACATGATTAACCACCAGAAAATAAATGTTTTCCATATCAATCTATTTTAAACATGATTAACCCATGTAAAAGAAATGGGTTCCATAATAGTCTAATTGAAACATGATTAAACCATTGAAAAGAAATGGGTTCCACAAAAATATCATTAAAAAATATTAATCCTAATACAAAATAATGAAGATTTTATCAATAAAAAGTTTAGAGGATAACAAAAAACAAGTGTTTTGATGTTGATTAATAAAAATACCACTAAATATCCACTAGTGCAGAAAACATATTTTACGTCGGTTATTTTTCATTATTTACGTCGGTTTTTAGACGACGTTAATACGGACGACGTTATAAATAACGTTTTTTACGTCGGTTATTTAAAACCCGACGTAACATCCCTAACATCATGGTGTTTATCACGTCGGTTCATATACTAACCGACGTGATAAATATGCGTGGGGGGGGGGGGTTATAACGTCGGTTATTTTCTAAACCGACGTGATAAAACGCCTGGGATATCGTTTATCACGTCGGTTATGACATAACCGACATGATTAACCCTTCCCCTGGCCTATTATCACGTCGGTTTCTTAAATAACCGACGTGATAAAAAGTCCTGGGAAACGTTTTAGCACGCCGGTTATCCAATAACCGACGTGGTAAATCGATTCCCAGGCCTTTTAGCACGTCGGTTATATTAGGAACCGACGTGATAAAAGGCCCGGGAACGGTTTAGCACGCCGGTTCTCGAAAAAACCGACGTGATAAACCCCTACCGATTTATTTACCACGTCGGTTATAAAATAACCGACGTGAAAGTGATATATATATTTTTTAAAATAATTGCACTGCTCTCACCAAAAAGCAACCAGAAACCAAACAACAAAAATAACCATGCCAGCCCTCCCCCAAGCCCCAACTGAACCCCACCCTCATCTATACCCACCTAACAACCTGGCCAGCCCTCCCCCACCACATTGGAGCCCCACCACAACCCTTGGACACCCCCACCCCTTGGACAGCCCCCCCACCCTCATTTACACCCCCACGACTCCTAGTACAGCCTCAAACACCCATTGGACACCCCTCCCATATCCCTTGGACACCTCCACCCCTTGGACACCCCCACCCCTTGGACAGCCCCCCCACCCTCATTTACACCCCCAATACCCCTAGTACATCCTCAAACACCCATTGGACACCCCCCCACACCTTGACAGCCCTCCCAGACCCCTTGGACACCCCCCGACCCCTGGACACCCCCCCGAGCCCTTGGACAGCCCCAAACACCCCTTGGACACCCCTCCCATATCCCTTAGACACCCCCACCCCTTGGACACCCCCCACCCCTTGGACAGCCCCCCACCCTCATTTACACCCAACCGGCCCCTTGGACAGAACTCCCAGACACCTTGGACACCATTCCCATATCCCTTGGACACCCCCCACCCCTTGGACACCCCCACCCCTTCGACAGCCCCCCCACCCTCATTTACACCCCCCGAACACTAGGACAACCCCAAACACCCCTTGGACACCCCTCCCATATCCCTTGGACACCCCCACCCCTTGGACACCCCCCGACCCCTTGGAAACCCCCCGACCCCTTGGAAACCCCCCCATCCCCTTGGACAGCCCCAAACACCCCTTGGACACCCCTCCTATATCCCTTGGACACCCCCACCACTTGGACACCCCCCACCCCTTGGACAGCCCCCCCCCCCCCCCCCCCACCCTCATTTACACCCAACCGACCCCTTGGACAGCCCCAAACACACCTTGGACACCCCTCCCATATCCCATGGACACCCCCCACCCCTTGGAAACCCCCACCCTCATTTACACCCCCCCGACCCCTAGGACAGCCCCAAACACACCTTGGACACCCCTCCCATATCCCTTGGACACCCCCCAAACACCCACCCACCCCCTTGGAACCTCTCCCCCCATACCAAAATCCAGACCAGAAAAACCATCAACAGTAGACCAAAACAAGAAGTAGAGAAAAATTAAACATTCACTTATATAACATTCAAAACTTACACTGTCAACTTCAAAAAAAACTAAATCCAACCTAAACGACTACGAAATACACAATTACATTGACAATATTCAAAATTACATTTTACATTACAAACAAGTAAAAGTCAATCAAACCTGTAAAATAATTTGACCACTCCACTTGTAAGTGTTTGATATCTTCAGAAGTAAAGGGTTGAGGGTCATCAAAAAGCTACAAAGGAAAAGGATAGTAGTCAACGTGTATAATGAATAAATCAAATTGAAATATTATGAGAAAGAGGAAATCTTACCAGGTCAAAACTCAGTACTGTCCCAGTTGTTATTATTTCATACATAAATCTTAACATGTAATATCCGCATTCGATGATGCCTTGTTGCTCATGACATTTCTGTTTGAATGAGTGTAAATTCAATATATTATTTTTATGTAATAAATCAAAATGTACAAATTATAAATGGATATTTATCTTCGCATGTACATATTTGATCTTGAAATTCGTTTTCTTTGCGCTTTTTCGAAAGTGGACCCATGCCCTGTTAGAAAATACTACGAATGGGGTAAATTTAAAATTCATTATAATATATAAAACTATTGTGAAATTGAAACTTACGTTTCCAATATATTCTTAAAACTTTCTCGCACATCATCATGGAGAGAGCATATCCAATAAAGTGCTTTCTCCCTAGGGCAAAAAACCCCTAACATCCAATGATCCCTGATAAAAGGAAATTTAACGTTAGTGGTTTTTTATGTTAAAAGATAATTAACTCTTTGAGAGGGATGTGTTTCATACCTCTCACAAAAAGGCATCATCCAACACTGTGTGATTACATTCTTTTCAAATCTATCAGCAATATAAATCATTCTTTGTTCCTCATCCAATGCACATGCTTCAGGGGAAATCAATTGTGGGTCCACGAATCCATATACATCTGTCAGCTCATTCCTCTCACAAATTTTATACATATACCTAATACAAAGCAGACATAAGTATACATTTTTAATAAATATAACGCAAGGAAAAGGTGTTAAGACTTACATGATAAAAATTTGCACCACGTTGATGCCCAACTTATCTCCAGTGACAAACTCCATGATATGAGTTTTCATAATCCCCACACTTAGTTCACGTCCACAGACATGAGATTCCATTGTAAAGTCATAATGATCCGCCAACAAATTTAAATATCTTGACAATTTGTCAAGACTGCTAGTATCTGCATCTGATGTCATAGCTATCTGTCTTTGTTGTTGTCTATACAGTATTTCTTTACCTTTGAAGTATTCCTGTAAAAATAAATTTAAAAATATATTAGTTTTCAAATGATAAAACATTAATAAAAATATAAAATAAAAGATATAACATCCATACCTCTATGGTAATGAGTCGAAGAAGTCTAGATGTCCAAAGTAAAAAATGGCCGATACTATGTCCAACTGTCGTCACCTCATCTGTAGGTAATGGTATCCGAGCTGATCTATCTATAATATCCTGTACAGTGACCCTCTGATTCTCTACCTCTAACTGTTGATGATGAACTGTATCTCCTATACAATATACCATCCCATATGCAACTATATTATGTTGAGGATCATCAACATAAAACTCACAATAAGTAGGTAGCTGTGGCGGAGGAGGAGGATCAAAAATGGGGTCCGTAGGCTGAGGTGGGGGAGTGGGAGCTACTGGGAGAGGTGGAGTGGGAGCTGCACCCTGAAATTGTCTTTGCAAGTCTGCAAACATAAACTGCACCGATGCTCTAATCTCGTCCTCCATTGTCGCATTAATATTATGGACTTCATCCTCCAAGGATTCTATTTTTTTTATAAACTCCCTCAACGTTAGAAGTTGAGGAACGTGGCAACACTTTTCTTACCGATACACCTGCCGGATATCCTCTTACACGGCCAGGATGTTCGGGCTTTCCCAATGCCACAGATAAAATATCTTCCCTCCCAGATGGTGTAAATGTCCCCTGTGAACTCTTCTCCTCAAGAGAGTCCTGTAATAATTAATTGAACATTTCTATAATGATTGGAAATATATGACGAAAATAGTAAACTTAAATAAATAAAATAGATATCTTACAATCCTCTCAACTACGAGTCTCGATTCTTCCGAAAGATATTTTCCTTTTTTGCCCTTCCGAGCTCTTTTCCATTTCTCATGTCTAGATGGAGGGGATAGAGGGGCCACCTCTCCAGAGCTTGAAGACTCAGCTCTTAGTTGTTGAAATTTTTCTGCCATCATTTGTTCTTCCAATAATGCATACCCTCACCGAGATAAACTATGAGGGTATACATTTTTAGATTGGATCTCTTGATGAGCTTTCCTTGTTTGCTGTAAATTAAGAATAAGTAATCATTAACAAAACAATAATAAGATCATTTATATAAGAAAGCTTATAAAAGTTTACATTGCCCTTACCAAAAATGATTCTTTTCTTCTACTTTCAAAAATTTTTCTCCATGTGTCTTCATCTATAAAAGGATTTATACGACATAGATTCTCACGACTCCTATGACCATAAATGAAATCAGATGAGAGGGTTGATTTGAAATCCCTCCATCTCCTAGCAGCCAACGATAAGCATTTCTTCCTGACTCCTCCAGTGTCAGGAATATCAAATTTCATATGATAAAAAAGAGGTTGAAAATATTATATATACTAGAAACATTTAAAGAAAAGTCAAACAATAGCAAAAGATCTTACCAAAATGGTCTCCCACAGCTGAGAAATTATCGCCTTATCCACACTTCTCCAATCATCATAGAGAATGCTTACTTTTCTCTTAGCCTGAGTTGCTACAAAACCCTTAAAATCTTTAGCATTTGGACCTCTAGGAAGATCATCATCATCAAACTCCACGACTATCCTCTCCTCCTTCGTACGGGCAAGTGATAATTTTGGTAAATGTGTGCACCCACGCTTACCAACCTTTGAACTCTTTTTCGTAATAGGAGCATGTGAATATTCCTCCCCAGATGTATGACCAATATTCTCATCTCTAGAATCATGTGGCTGATCAACTGATTGATCTGTCATTTTCCTTCAAATCAAAAAAACAGACATTAGTTCACAAATATACAAATTCAAATATTGTAATACTACTTAATCAGAAAATAGAAAAGTGTACTAAATTACATAATAGTAAACATTGGTAATATGGTAAGCATGTTAAACAATGATAAACATGGTAAACACAGTCTGTTGTACCCCTCTCTCTTGGATTTTAATGATCACAATCACTCTTATTATGTTCTAACTTGTTTTCAAGTGTTTTTGTTGATAGGAAAAAGGTTGCCAAGGAGTTGGCCCAAGAAAGCTGAAAAGTGGACTCACTGAGTCCACCGGTCAGCCAGTGTGAGCTCACCGGCCAGCCGGAGGACCCAGGCAGTAGACTTGCCCACTGCCTGGTGTCACCGGCCGGCCGCTGGCTCACCACCGGCCGGCCGCTGGCTCATCACCGGCCGGACGGTGGACCAGACATAGCTTTGCTGTCTAGACCACCGGCCAACCGGTGATCCACCACCGGCCAGCCGGTGCGCCCGGGACTTCTCCTCTTTACGGTTTTTATTGTTTTATCATTTTGGTTTGATACATGTTTTAATAAGTAAAAAATTTATAATATCTAACATTATATGATAAAGCTAAATGTAAAAAAGAAATAAACATGTGTTACCTGTAATTTTAGGAATGTACAGTTGGATTGTTTACCCAAATTCCTTCGTCGTGATCGTTCCTTATGGCACAAACCATGTCTTCAACATACTCATCATTATGTTCTGTTAATCTTTCCATGGAAGTAGGGATCTCACATAAATCAGCATCTTCATCAAATTCATCCTCACCAACATATTGTTTTTTCCCTTGTAAAACAACAGCCCACTGCATATCTGATTGATCTACTACATAGAAAATTTGTTTGGCATGTGTTTCCATTATAAAAGAATCAGCTGTGTCTTCCAATCTATTCAGATTAACAAGTGTCATTCCAAATTCATCGTGTCTGACACTGTTGTTACCGATAAACCATTTACAGTTAAAAACAGGAACTTTAATTTTATAGTAATCAGCCTCCCATATGTCTTCAATCACTCCATAATATGCACTTGATGCCGAAATTGGGTTTCTGTCCTTAGCACTCGAAAAATGCATTGCTTCTGCAAACACCAATACACCACTATTCTGAACTGCACTTATGTTGTCCTGAGCTTTCGTATGAAATGTATAGCCATTAATGTCATAAGCGGACCATGTTATCACATTTAAAGATGGACCACCCACTATCCATTTTAATGTCTCTGATACATCTGATCTACCAAGCAAGGTCTTTCTAAACCATGGCAAAAAAGTTTTGTTGTGCTCATTCAAAATCCACATTTCTTTCTTCTTTGGATGACATTGTTTCAACTCATTAATATGCCAATGTGATATACGGTTGAACATCGGCTATGTTATTAAAGATGTATGATTCTAACTTCTTCATCTGTTCAGCTGACAGTGATTTGACTTTCAAGCCACGAATCCCCTTTCCCTCATTATTAACCCATTCATGGCGAGATGGAGGAAAACCTATGTGTTGCGTCGTAGCCAAGTAGCTCGTACAAAACTCTGCTACCTCCTCAGAAATATACTTTTCAATAATGGAGGCTTCAGGTCGATATGGATTTTTAACATATCCCTTTAGTATTTTCATATACATTTCAAAAGGATACATCCAACGAAGATATACAGGTCCACAAAGCTTTATTTCTCGAACCAGATGAATCATTAAATGCACCATCATATCAAAAAAAGTTGGAGGAAAATACATTTCCAAATGACAAAGTATAAAAATTGCATCCTTTTCCAAAATTTTCAAAGCATTCACATCAATCGCCTTGTTACAAATTGAATTGAAAAAATAACACAACCTCATTATAGTCTTTCTGACACGGATGGGCAATATTCCACGCAGTGCAACTGGTAGAATTTGTTACATCATGACGTGACAATCATGTGATTTCATACCTATCAACTTCAAGTCTTTCAACGAGACAAAATTTTTTACATTTGAAGAATAACCTTGAGGCACTTTGATATCATGAAGACACTGACAGAAGCTACTTTTCTCCCTCTTCGATAATGTATGACAAGCCGGGGGAAGAAATGTTCGTCTTTCTTTAGGAGTGGGAGCTAACTCCAAACATATTCACATTGATAGTAGGTCTAACCTTGCATTCAACCCATCTTTTGTCTTTCCTTTAATATCTAGAAATGTTCCGATCAAATAATCACAGATATTCTTCTCCACGTGCATGACATCAATTTATGTTTGACTTCATGATACCTCCAATATGGTAGCTCAAAAAATATTGACCTTTTCTTCCAAATATGTCTATCATTACCAGATTTTTGTGTCTTTCCCAATGTCACATCAAGGTTTTTCACCCTCTCAAAATACAAATCTGGGGATAAAGGTTTTGGAGCAGTATCAAATTCTTGTGAGCCATTGAATGCCTTTTTTAGTCTTCTATAAGGGTGATCCATAGGCAAAAACTTTCGATGACCCATGTACACTGTTTTCCTCCCATGATGCAATTGACAATATGACGTCTGTTGTTCGCAAATTGGACATGCTTTATGCCCTTTAACACTATATCCAGACAAATTTCCATATGCTGGGAAGTCATTTATAGTGAATAGAAGCACTGCATGCAGTTGAAAATATTCCATTTTATAAGAATCATACACCCTAATACCATCAGCCCATAACAGTTTCAAATCATCAATCAGCGGTGACAAGTATACATCAATATCATTGCCGGGTTGCTTTGGACCAGAGATCATGATACTCAACATGACATATTTGCGCTTCATACAAACTTCATGAGAGAGGTTGTAAATTACCAATAAAACAGGCCATGAACTATGTGTGCTACTGAGGGTTCGGTATGGATTCATTCCATCTGTGCACAAGCCTAGTCTCAGATTTTTAATTTCATTTCCAAATGTAGGGTACTGGGCATCAATTTTCTTCCATTGTGGACAATCAGCTGGATGACGTATTTTTCCATCACATACCCGCTCATCATCATGCCATCTTAACCTTTTTGCATCATGTGAATTAGCAAATAAACATTTGAAACGAGGAATTATAGAAAGATACCAAAATACCTTTGAAGGGAGCTTTGTAATCTCTACATCAGCTTGTAATTTTTCTTTCACCTTATACCGTGATGTCCCACATTTAGGACACTCTTTCAGAAATTCATATTCCTTCCTATATATAATGCAGTCATTCGGACATGCATGTATTTTCCTGTATCCCAATCCCATCGGGCATAATATTTTTTTGGCCTTATAATGTGAATCTGGAAGATCGTTATCTTTTGGAAGAATGTCTTTCATCAATTGTAGCAACTCTGTAAAAATTCTGTCACTCCATCCATGTTTCGCCTTCAGGTTAATCAATCTTAACACCGCCGACAAAACCGTAAAATCTGTACAACCAGGATATAATGGTTTTTCGGCATCACCATATAGACGTGCAACTGTCGGTTCTATCTCAATTTGTTCTACTACAATATCGCGAATCATTTCTTCAATTCCATCGGAGTTACCATCTTGCAATTCATTATCATCAGTGACATTCTGTCCAGTTTCGCCATGCCAAATCCAAGGGTTGTAACTCAGATTGAAACCATGACAAATCAGATGATCTTTTATCTCTCTACTTTTCAACTTCTTCATATTCAGACATTTCAGGCATGGGCAGAAAAAAATGTCACTACTTGGAACATTTCATTTAGCAAATTCCAAAAAGGCATCAACACCTTCCTCATATTCATTGCTCATTCGATGTGCCGTAATCCAACTTCGACTCATTATTACCTATAACAAATAGCAAAAATATATATATTTTTTAGATAAGACAAATATATGTTTATATGAAAAAAATCATAATTTGAATGTAAACAATTTTGAAATATAAAAAAAAATCGATGTGTAAACCCCCCTGGACACCCCCCGACCCCTCTGGACAGCCCCCACCCCTCCTGGACACAACCCCCCACCCCCGACCTGCTTGGACTCCCCCCTGGACACCCCCCAACCCTCTGGACAGCCCCCACCCCTCCTAAACACCACCCCCACCCCCTACCCCCTTGGACACCCCCTGGACACCCCCCAACACCCACCCACACCCTTGGACAGCCCCCCACACCCACCCACCCCCTTGTAAACCCCCCTGCACACCCCCCGACCCCTCTGGACAGCCCCCCACCCCTCCTGGACACCACCCCCCACCCCCTACCCCCTTGGACACCCCCCTGGACAGCCCCCAACCCTCTGGGCAGCCCCCCCACCCACCCGGACAACCCCAAATACCCTCTGGAGAGGCCGCCACCCACTTGGACAGCCCCCCACACCCATCCACCCCCTTGGACACCCCCCTGAACACCCCACCGACCCCTCTGGACAGGCCGCCACCCCCTTAGACAGCCCCCCACACCCACCCATCCCCTTGGACACCACCTTGGACACCCCCCGACCCCTCTGGACAGCCCCCGACCCCTCTAGAAAGCACCCCCACCCCTCCTGGACACAACCCCCCACCCCCGACCTGCTTGGACACCCCCCCTGGACAACCCCCAACCCTCTGGATATCCCCCACCCCTCCTAAACACCACCCCCACCCCCTACTCCCTTGGACACCCCCCTGGACACCCCCCAACACCCACCCACACCCTTGGACAGCCCCCCACACCCACCCACCCCCTTGTAAACCCCCCTGGACACCCCTGACCCCTCTGGACAGCCCCCCGCCCCTCCTGGACACCACCCCCACCCCCCCTTGGACACCCCCTGGACATCCCCCAACCCTCTGGACAGCCCCCCCACCCACCCAGACAACCCCAAATACCCTCTGGACAGGCCGCCACCCCCTTGGACAGCCCCCCACACCCACCCATCCCCTTGGACACCACCCTGGACACCCCCCGACCCCTCTGGACAGCCCCCAACCCCTCTAGAAAGCACCCCCACCCCTCCTGGACACAACCCCCACCCCCGACCTGCTTGGACACCCCCCTGGACACCCCCCAACCCTCTGGACAGCCCCCACCCCTCCTAAAAAACACCCCCACCCCCTACCCCCTTGGACACCCCCCCTGGACACCCCCTAACACCCACCCACACCCTTGGACAGCCCCCCCACACCCACCCACCCCCTTGTAAACCCCCCTGGACACCCCCCGACCCCTCTGGACAGCCCCCCGCCCCTCCTGGACACCACCCCCCACCCCCGACCTGCTTGGACACCCCCCTGGACACCCCCCAACCCTCTGGACAGCCCCCCACCCCTCCTAAACACCACCCCCACCCCCTACCCCCTTGGACACCCCCCCTGGACACCCCCCAACACCCACCCACACCCTTGGACAGCCCCCCACACCCACCCACCCCCTTGTAAACCCCCCTGGACACCCCCCGACCCCTCTGGACAGCCCCCCACCCCTCCTGGACACCACCCCCCACACCCTACCCCCTTGGACACCCCCCTGGACACCCCCAACCCTCTTGATAGCCCTCCCACCCCCCCTGGAATCACTGAAAATTTACCATAACAAGAAGTTGGGCCATTCAAAAATGTTTTTAGGTGTGTAGGAAGAACTGAGTTTCAATAGATAGAGAAGGAACTCGACATTAGGTTGTCTATTCCAGGTGTGGATTTGAAAGAGTTAATGTTTGTTCAGTGACCCAAGAGATTGAATCAGAAATTCAGATGTTGTGCCATTTTCTCATGATGAGGATGAATAATTGGTGGGGTTTGACTTTTAAATGGAGAGCTTAGCAGACCATCATATTTTCTATAGATCAGTAAAGGATGTTAGCATCGAACATAAGGCTTAAGGTATTCTTTCAGATCCAAATATGTATGTTGATGGATGCAATGGATCTAGTAGAGGTTTTAGAAAGAATGGTGGTTTTATTTGTTTAGGATAAGTAGTGAAGAAAAAACTAGTTAATTTTTTACTTGCTGAAAAGAGGGTATCTAAAATTTTTAACATGCCGAGGGGAAATCTGGCGAGTCCTCCTCGTGAAACTTTGTTTGCAGGGGGTGAAAATGGTGATGTGATCCCAAATCCATGCACCTATGCCATGGTTGTGTGTGAATAAAGTAGTAACAACTGTAAAAGGGAAACCCATCCAAATGGACACTCCCCAACCCTCTCGGGGATTTATAGAAAACGATGAAAAATTAGTGAAATCATAAAATTACTCAATATTGCAAGTTGAACAAATAGATCTAGGGATGATAAATAAGATTATGGTGCCAAAACGAGTTAAAAGGGTTCGCAATCAAAGAATCTCAGCTAGTTTCATCAAAAAAATCACAACACATATATATATACTATCCGCGAAAAAAAACGAACGCGTGGGAGGATTACCTGAGTGCTGCGAGTTTAGATGATTGATCCGAGGAGATTAAATATGAGAAACGATGATCGAAAAACGAATCTAAACCAACGAAATGGACGAGCCGATTCGGGTTTACGCGTGAGAGAGATGAGTCGCGACTGTCGAAGGTAAACTCGCGAATGACAATCCACATTTTTAAATGATTTATCACGTCGGTTATTCAATAACCTACATTATAATTTTTTTAAAAACATTTATAACGTCGGTTATTCAATAACCGACGTAGAAACCTTCCTCCGATTCTTTTTTTACGTCGGTTATTTTATAACCGACGTTATAAAGGGATCAAAACCCGCGTTTTTTTACGTCGGTTATTCCATAACCGACGTCAAAAACATCTGCGGATTCTTTTGTTACGTCGGTTATAAAATAACCGACGTAAAAAGGCCTTCGAAAACCGCGTTTTTTACGTTGGTTATAAAAATAACCGACGTAAAAAACGAAGCCGCGCGATTAATAACGTCGGTTATAAAAATAACCGACGTTAAAGGTGTACCGAACACAGGTTTTTACGTCGGTTATTTAATAACCGACGTAAAAAACCTCGTTTTACATATTATGACGTCGGTTTTATATAACCGACGTAAAAAATGGTGACGTAAAAAACGTTTTCTGCACTAGTTAAAATTCTGGAGGAAGTTAACTTTTAAACATTCCAATGTGTCCAATATCACCTTGCAACATTTGAATCATACGCACCACAAAGGAATAAAATTAAATGAAACATTTAATATCATTTGATTAAGTGTATTATTGATATAAAATATCAACATAACATTATATAACACTTATTAAATAAGATAGAAGTATAAAATAAAAAAGGACTCAAAGAAGAAAAATTTAAAGAAAAATACTTTATGGCTTTGGTATATTTGATATGATGAACCCCATGAAAGAGAAATTATAAATTAAATATTTATATAAAAATAAATTCCAGTATAATTATAATAAATTACATTAATGGGTGTTAGATACACCACACAATAAAAAAATGGTGAATATGGAATATGTCTCTCATAAATTAAAGTGAGACTAGAAATCCCCTTAAATATATGATAAAATATGATTTGGAAACAGAAAAAAGTAATAATAATAAAATGAAAATTATAAATAATATAAAGATACAAAGATTCAAGATATGATATATTAAATAGGGCAGTAGTTAAACCACACAAAACAAGTAAGTGATGAATATTACACTTATCTCAAAGATGTAAAAAGTGAGAAGAAAATCCATTACCATGAGTCTTATTTCTCATTCTTGTTCTCGATATTTATGAATAGTAAACTTAAATTAATTACTAAATTTCATTAGAATATTTTCCAAGTTTATTTTTACTTTTAATTTAATTATAACCAAGTTATATACAATTACATGATCAATAATTTTTTAGTCGGATGTTTCAACCATATTTGGCTTATGTGTCAAAAACGACCAAGGTTGGTTGAATGTGGTTAAAGAGATATCTATAAAAACATATAAATATTAATAAAAAGGAAATTATTATCAAATTTTTAAATAAATTTTAACTTTAAAATCATAACGAATATATGGATATGAAAAATGAACCATATTTTGATCATGGATATGTTAGTCCATATGTAAGCATGGGTAACGTCCCATTTTTGAATGATCATTATAGATATAAGTTAAGTAATGTTTATATTTAATGAATGAAAATTTTATAATAAATAAAATATTATTTAATTTTATATACAAATATTTGTTTATGATGTGGTGATGAAAAATAAGAATCACTTCACTTTGAGGAGGCGGTAGTCCACACATCCACGAATGACATTATCACATTTTCATTGTGTGAAATAGAAAGAAGAAAATGCTAATTTATATTTATATGGAGATAAATATTTCTTATATATAAGAAATATTTGATTTATTTAATATTTTTTAGAACCCATCCTTAATACAATCCATGTAATGTGTGAATTTATTACATCACATTGAAGAGGTGGTAGTCCACATGTCCACAAATGAAGTTATCATATTCCTACAAAATGGAAATAATTAATGATTGTGTTATTTAATAATTATTTAACTATGAAAATATTATTAATATAATATATATCATATAATATCTATATGTCCATTATAATTTCAATTCATAAGAAGTGGTAAAAGAAAAAAAATGATGTCGTTTCATGAGGCTGTAGTTCTCCGTAAACACGAATGGTGATTTCGGTACCCATTTTATGGAAGTTTGTATAGGTTATGGTCAAGAACATATCGTAAAAACATATAAGTATGTTTATGATAAATATGTTATAATATAAAAATGTAATGATAATATTTTATTTTGTGGAGAAGTAATTTAAACAAAAGATCTCTTTGAAGAATGTTTCCTCTTCATTAGGTAACTATTTTAGTTTGCACCAATGGACTTCCTTAGATTTCATTTTTCCCATTGTGAGGATTGTAGGATGAGAGGAGGGATGTTGGGATATTTTTTTTAGGTTTTGTATGATCCCAAAGGCTTTATATTTGTGATTATGTGGACAAGGTGAGTTCTTTTTTATAGTGGAGGGGGAGTGAAAGTTTTGTAAATATATAAAGGTAAACACTATTATGAGGTATATCTTGCATAAAGTGTCACGCCCTCTATTTAAAAATTTATTTATTTTATTAATTTACTTTGCGTTGGGTAGTTTGGGTTGAAACCCGACATAAGATTTTGAGTTCTTGGTGTTTTGGTCTTGATTGCATCTGGCGCAAGGCGGTCGAAGCTGCGCGGCCTCGCCTGGGCTGCCATGCGACCCCGCCCGGTTCACCGCACGCCTTACCGATGTTTAATTAATGAAATAATTATTATTATTATCATATTGGATGATAATTTAATAGAGTATTATTTTTATTATTATTTCTATTGTTGTTACTTATTATTATTTTCCATTTACTTTTATTATTATTATTGTTAGTCTTATTTTATTTTTAGTTTTACTTTTATTTTATTATTATTTTTAATCATTATTATTATTATTAATTTGTTTTGTTTTAGATTTTTTTTAGGTTCCTTTTTATTTATTTATTTTTCCCCTTATTTTTTTTCTTTATCTTTTTTTTCCTCTCTCTTTTTTCCCCCTCATTTTCGTCGGGTACCCTCCCCTTTCCCCGCCGTGTCGTGCTCCCCTCCCCCCTGAAACCCTACCTGCGTCGAACCCCCCCCCCTTTGGCCGAGCCTTTCCGCGCCGCTCATCCCCAGCCGCCGCTCCGTCTCCCCTTCCGGCGAACCTGAACCGCTGCCCAGTTCGTATTGCCACCCCAAATCCCCCTGCCATGTCCGGCGCTGCACCCAGCTCCCGGCCCGTGCCGCTGCTCAGACCTCGCCGTCACCTCTCCCCCATGCACCGCAACCATCCTCCTTGGCCGGACTCCTCCTGGCGCGCTTCTATTCGGCGGCTCCGGCTCAATCCCACCGCACCTCAAGTTTGCATCCCTCTCTCCCGTCCGGCCAATGCCCTGCCTCCCTCGGTTCGAACCTGCGCTCTTCACCTCAGTGAACGGCCACCTTCGCTGGTTTTCTCTTAGTCGCGCACCACCCCCTGTCGAACCCTCTTGGTGTCACCGCCTCTCCTTCTCCGCACAAGGTAAACCCTCATCCTCATACCTATAGGTTTGATCCATGTTTATGTGGGGTGTTTTGGTTTCAATTCCTGTTTTATGGTCGAATATAGGTTTTATGTGGTGTGAGTTGCATGCGATTGACGTTTGGCACCAGGTTTTGGGGTTGATTCTTGATATTTTAGTTCAATTGTTTGTTTTAGGGTCAATTTGGATTTGTTGGGTTGCGATTGGTGTGCGACGATCCTTGCGCACCATATTTGTGGAGTCTTCGACACGTCATGGTAGGCGGTTCCAAGCTTAAGTATTATTTGATAAATCAATTTTCATGTTTAGTTTTTTTGTATATCATTTAGTTTATTTGTGCACTGCGAAGTTGTTTTCTTTGATGTTTGGGATGCATTTGAACTGTTAAATAACCTGTCTATTTTATGTGTGTTCTTTCTGCTTAAAAACTCACATCTATCTAGTTGTTGGTGTTTTATTTTATTGTGCGGTTAGATTATTGATCTGTTCAACAGATGCGAAATATATATATTTTTCATGGCGTAGTGTGTGTCTAGTTGACAAAGAAGTTTTGGTGCGGGTTTAGTCGGCAACGCCAAGTGATTTCTTTTAAACTATTTTGTATACTTTTATTTTTTTGGCTTATTTAATTAGGTGATTGTGCAAAGGTGTTTTACATATGGTGTAAGGTCTTCCATAAAACTATTAGTGTTGTGTAGGTCACACCTTAAAATGGTATTTGAGTGCGTGCGATGTTAGAATGTGTTTTGAATGTGGAAATGATTAATTTAGTGTGTGTCAAGCCATGTGATATTGTTTTATGAGCTTTTGTAATGGTTTATTCAATCATGACCATGGTGTGAAACCTTTTGAAAAAAAGATTGTTTTAATGTTCGTCTTATTTCAAAATGATATTTATATGTGTGAGTGGTGGTTTGTTTAATGATAAGTTTTTTTTTCATTGCGGCAATTGGTCTAATTTAGTACACAACCTATGCAGATTATGTTTTGAAAAGATTTTGATGTGCGTATGGTTTTAAAAGCGGTTTTGGGTGTTCAAACTATGTTTTTGCGTGTGTAAGTACCCTGTTTGGAGTTTATGTATTAGTGCGACATGTGACATTAACTTGAAACTTGTTTGAGCACAAACTGGGAAGCCCGGGTAGCTAGGAGGGTAGACTAGACTAGTGCGCTAGTGTTCTAGAGGTGACTCGACCTGGTTTCACTGGCAGGACTGACGATTGCAACACTAACTAAACATATGCTTTTCTGAGGGTCGTGGCCTTCTAAGCCACGTTTTCTGAGGGTCGTGGCCTTCTAAGCCACGTTTTCTGAGGGTCGTGGCCTTCTAAGCCACGTTTCACTGAGACACGAAGCTCTAGGGACCCAAGCTAGCTAATACCCATGCAGCCTCTCCCATGTTAGTGCTCATTAGTTAATTTACGCTCCTCAGAGAGAAACTTTGGTTATTTTAAAAAAGTAAGGGTGTGTGTGTTTTAATTTATGTTGTTCCATTTGAAACTGTTTTCTTTAATTCCGTCTTCTTTTAAGCTGTTCAAATTTTTATTTCTTTTCTTTAGTTAATATTGCAAAGGTATTTTTCATCTAATAATTATGTGTGGAACCTTTTTATTGGGTGACGTCCTACTGGGCTCTTTGCTCACACCCTACGTACACCTTTGGGTGTATGTAGGGCCTGTTTTCTTTGTATTCCAGGTTGAGGCATCGCGCTCAGTGATGGTGGTTGGTCGTTGATGGTCTTGTCGTGCAGGATGACGCTTGTGACATGTGGATGTCGCACCTCTTTTGTTGCTTTGAGGTTTGAGTTAGAGTTTTATTTTTTTCGTTGACGTTACCTTTTTTTTTATGTTGGTTCAAGTTGTAAATCTTTAAAATTGATTTTGTGTAAAGTCTAGTTTGATTGTCTGTTTCAGTTTTAGTTTATTTACCTTTTCAATTGTTTTGTGTTTACTATTTCGGGTAAAATCGTTCCCATGTGTTAGTTTTGATACCTGGGCACTTGTGCCAGCCCGTGGGGATCGGGAACGCCCTTCGGGCCATGTCACGGACCGGGTCAGGCACCGGGTCGGATGGTGACCCGGCCTGGTTCGTGACAAAATGGAATCAGAGGGCAAGGTTTGCTCACTTGGGTCGTGTTCTTTTGAGATAGAGTCAGTGTGGGGCAAGGTTAAGGTTGTCGGGACTCGATGTCCTGGCTATGAGTAAGGTGTCTGGCCAGAACACCTCGTAGCGGGACTCGAGTTACCAAAGTATGTTGAGATTTGTCTGAGTTTTTGGTCCTTGCAGATGATCGTGTCTAAGGGAAATGAAAAGGGAGTAAGGTCAGTAGTCTTAGTGAACTCGCAGGGTCTGGCAAGCCTTGTGGAGCTGGGGACACTGTCCTAAAATACTCTCTGTGGATAGTGGCGTGATCAGCGTATGGCCGCCAACCATATGTTCCAATCATCCGCTGACCATAGTTTCCTCCTGCATTGTTTCTCGTCTCCTTGTTTTGGATTCGTGAGAATTTGGTTTTTAAGTAAAAATGTTTTGGACTTGGAAAATGATTTTTAAATGAAGCGCTTTAAAAATAAAATGAGGTTTGGGGTTTGAAAGGTGTGGGTTGGATGTTTTGGTTTTGAAAATAATAATCATAATAATAATAATGGAATGGTTTGTTTTTTTTTACCCTTGGTGTTCTCGTGGGAAACCACATGCATGAGTGTATATGGAAAATAAAATGGTTAATGGCAGGAGCGGATGAGTGCCTGGATGGATATGAGGTGGGTGCCAGTGCGGCACGAGAACATGCATGTGCGAGGCTCATGGGACACCATTGGTGTTGGTGCAATCCACTGGGTTTTCTTATTTTCAAAATGTTTTGTTAAAGGAAAAAGGAAAATTTGGTGTTTTAGTAAACAATATTTGTGTGGCGTGTCCTTGTGTTTTGAAAATGTCGCATGTGAGGCGTTTTGAGTCGAGGATCCTTTCTGAATGACTTGTGTTCCGAGTTTGAATTTTTATTTGTAAGTTGGTATGTAAGCGTGTGGTTTGTAAATTCCTTTTAAGAGTACATCGGGGAGCCCTTGCAGTGGTTTCCCCTGCACGTTTGGTGTTTGCTTGTGGTATATCTTGACCGTTGGACCAGTTTGGTCGGGTCCATGGTTTTCTTTCTTGACTAGTGCACGCCCCCCCCATAAAGCGTTAATATGCGGTTGAAGTGTGGCCACAGGTAATCCGCTGTTGGCCAGCCCTCCAGTTGATTAAAATGAGGACTCCCCCTTTTGAGTGATAGTGCTAAGTGTTTTCCTTTTTATTTTTGGTTAAGTGGATCCTCACACAACAGGATGGCAGGCGCGAGGGAAATTGATAGGTGCTTTGGTTTCTTTGATCCGTCTTAGTTGTCGGGTATGAAATTTGACATCGTTGCGTCTGATGGTTTCCCCTGGAAGCAGTGAAAAGATTCCAGTGGGGAAGGGTGAAGGAGATTGAGAGCTATCGGTGCTTATCGATGTCTTGAATGGTCTACAGTGTTTACATTAGCTGCAAGGGTCATGTTCAGTGACGTCTTGCAGCGTGAGGTCCCTTTGATAGTCAACGGTTGCTTGGAAGCAACGCTAAGTTGTTGGTGTAGTCTATCGTTCTAAATGACCTCTGGTCTTTGGTTTGTTCGTTTAAGGAAAAGTTCGTGTTAGGTTACTAGTTTGGCAGACCCAGTTGTATGAGGATGCTATGGTCGTCTGCAGGAATCACGTGTTGTTTAAGACTCAGTTTGAAGTCCCTTTCCGTATAATGTTTCTCTCGACAGCAATGATCGTTCTCGGCGACGATTTGTGGTGTCATGTTCTCATTCAGTGTATCAAGGTATGATGCATGTGTACCATTTAAGCTCTCGTTAGGGTGAATGTTCAGTGTGAGAGTAATTGGATGTCATGGTGTGTCGTGTCTGATGGTGTTTCCTCAAGTGCAGTATGATTGTGTGTGACACCGGAAGGAAAAGCTTCACTCGGGAGTCTTCAATACCTGACTGCGAGGCAGAATATGCTTCAAACATCAGGGCTCCAGCCATAGGCCTTGGAGCAAAGCTGGCGCGTGGTCAGGAACCCCGAGAGTGTATGAGACCCGACTTTATTTCTGTCATTGGTGTTGAAAGTGAAAGCAGCTTAAAATGTTTTCTATGGTTGTTCTGTTCCGAACGAACCGTCTGGTTGCATAAGGTTTTCGTGACCATGTGGAGGCATGTTCGTCTCGTTGCCTTAAAGTTTTGGGGGTTGCGTTCCACTAGATGCAATCGCTTTAGTGGTCCTTATGAGAGTCTGTTGGGTAACTCAGTCTCAAACTTGAATGGTGTTCATCCAGGAAATTTTGAAATGTTGATTTGTGGCCGGCCGTGGTTTTGACGCCTGGTGGTCAGGCCCCTCCCTCCCCGCCCCTTGTGGTGGGGTGTTTGGTCACCGTTGAGAAGCTTTCAAAGTTCTATACATTCCGTTAGTTCTAATGGTGGGGATTCCTCCTGGACCTCCCTATGTTGGTTTTATGGTCTCGCCTTGGGCATTGGTGGGTTATTAATGGTGGGGAGCCCCACATTGGGTCTCGTAGGAATGTCTCTAGAATGAACCAGTGCTGGTTTTTTTTCTTTAATGGCGGGGGGTCCACTCGAACCTCCCTGTGTTGGCTTTCTAGTCCCGTTTCGAGCACAAGTAAGTTCTTAATGGTGGGGAGCCCCTCGGGCCTCCCCATGTTGATCTTTTGCTTTTGTTTCTAAATATAGCTTGGTAATAAGTGAACAGAGTGATCTGTGGACATGTTTTTTTTTTCATTCAATGGTGCTTGTGATGTTTTGGCTTGTGAAGTTAGATTCAGTGGGTGTGAGGGTTTCCCTTCCTTGATCAGTTAGTTAACTGGAGGTGTTTTAGCTCTTTGGGGTGGGAGACACTCATCATAAAGTCTTTTTATGCGTTCTCGAGGTTGTCTTTTGAGTCACTTTCTCTGAGCACGGTGCCTTTTCTTCTTTTCACTTGTTGATTTTGGGAATCCTCTTTAAACCTTAGTGGTGTATCCGTTTCTTCTTTTTGGCTCAGCCTCAGCTGTGGATTTTCGGGGGCGGAAAGCTTTATGGTGGGGAGAATTGTCACACCCTCTATTTCAAAATTTATTTATTTTATTAATTTACTTTGCGTTGGGTAGTTTGGGTTGAAACCCGACATAAGATTTTGAGTTCTTGGTGTTTTGGTCTTGATTGCATCTGGCGCAACGCGGTCGAAGCTACGCGGCCTCGCCTGGGCTGCCATGCGACCCCGCCCGGTTCACCGCATGCCTTACCGATGTTTAATTAATGAAATCATTATTATTATTATCATATTGGATGATAATTTAATAGAGTATTATTTTTATTATTATTTCCATTGTTGTTACTTATTATTATTTTCCATTTACTTTTATTATTATTATTGTTAGTCTTATTTTATTTTTAGTTTTACTTTTATTTTATTATTATTTTTAATCATTATTATTATTATTAATTTGTTTTGTTTTAGATTTTTTTTAGGTTCCTTTTTATTTATTTATTTTGTTCCCCCTTTTTTTTCTTTCTCTTTTTTTTCCTCTCTCTTTTTTCCCCCTCATTTCCGTCGGGTACCCTCCCCTTTCCCCGCCGTGTCGTGCTCCCCTCCCCCCTGAAACCCTACCTGCGTCGAACCCCCCCCCCTTTGGCCGAGCCTTGCCGCGCCGCTCATCCCCAGCCGCCGCTCCGTCTCCCCTTCCGGCGAACCTGAACCGCTGCCCAGTTCGCATTGCCACCCCAAATCCCCCTGCCATGTCCGGCACTGCACCCAGCACCCGGCCCATGGCGCTGCTCAGACCTCGCCGTCGCCTCTCCCCCATGTGCCGAAACCATCCTCCTTGGCCGGACTCCTTCTGGCGCGCTTCTATTCGGCGGCTCCGGCTCAATCCCACCGCACCTCATGTTTGCATCCCTCTCTCCCGTCCGGCCAATGCCCTGCCTCCCTCGGTTCGGACCTGCGCTCTTCACCTCAGCGAACGGCCACCTTCGCTGGTTTTCTCTTAGTCGCGCACCACCCCCTGTCGAACCCTCTTGTTGTCACTGCCTCTCCTTCTCCGCACAGGGTAAACCCTCATCCTCATACCTATAGGTTTGATCCATGTTTATGTGGGGTGTTTTGGTTTCAATTCCTGTTTTATGGTCGAATATAGGTTTTATGTGGTGTGAGTTGCATGCGATTGACGTTTGGCACCAGGTTTTGGGGTTGATTCTTGATATTTTGGTTCAATTGTTTGTTTTAGGGTCAATTTGGATTTGTTGGGTTGCAATTGGTGTGCGACGATCCTTGCACACCATATTTGTGGAGTCTTCGACACGTCATGGTAGGTGGTTCCACGCTTAAGTATTATTTGATAAATCAATTTTCATGTTTAGTTTTTTTTGTATATCATTTAGTTTATTTGTGCACTGTGAAGTTGTTTTCTTTGATGTTTGGGATGCATTTGAACTGTTTAATAACCTGTCTATTTTATGTGTGTTCTTTCTGCTTAAAAACTCACATCTATCTAGTTGTTGGTGTTTTATTTTATTGTGCGGTTAGATTATTTATCTGTTCAATAGATGCGAAATATATATATTTTTCATGGCGTAGTGTGTGTCTAGTTGACAAAGAAGTTTTGGTGCGGGTTTAGTCGGCAACGCCAAGTGATTTCTTTTAAACTATTTTGTATACTTTTATTTTTTTGGCTTATTTAATTAGGTGATTGTGCAAAGGTGTTTTACATATGGTGTAAGGTCTTCCATCAAACTATTAGTGTTGTGTAGGTCACACCTTAAAATGGTATTTGAGTGCGTGCGATGTTAGAATGTGTTTTGAATGTGGAAATGATTAATTTAATGTGTGTAAAGCCATGTGATATTGTTTTATGAGCTTTTGTAATGGTTTATTCAATCATGACCATGGTGTGAAACCTTTTGAAAAAAAAGATTTTTTTAATGTTTGTCTTATTTCAAAATGATATTTATATGTGTGAGTGGTGGTTTTTTTAATGATAAGTTTTTTTTCATTGCGGCAATTGGTCTAATTTAGTACACAACCTATGTAGATTATGTTTTGAAAAGATTTTGATGTGCGTATGGTTTTAAAAGCGGTTTTGGGTGTTCAAACTATGTTTTTGCGTGTGTAAGTACCCTGTTTGGAGTTTATGTATTAGTGCGACATGTGACATTAACTTGAAACTTGTTTGAGCACAAACTGGGAAGCCCGGGTACCTAGGAGGGTGGACTAGACTAGTGCGCTAGTGTTCCAGAGGTGACTCGACCTGGTTTCACTGGCAGGACTAACGATTGCAACACTAACTAAACATATGCTTTTCTGAGGGTCGTGGCCTTCTAAGCCATGTTTTCTGAGGGTCGTGGCCTTCTAAGCCACGTTTTCTGAGGGTCGTGGCCTTCTAAGCCACGTTTCACTGAGACACAAAGTTCTAGGGACCCAAGCTAGCTAACAACCATGCAGCCTCTCCCATGTTAGTGCTCATTAGTTACTTTACGCTCCTCCGAGAGAAACTTTGGTTATTTTAAAAAAGTAAGGGTGTGTGTGTTTTAATTTATGTTGTTCCATTTGAAACTGTTTTCTTTAATTCCGTCTTCTTTTAAACTGTTCAACTTTTTATTTCTTTTCTTTAGCTAATATTGCAAAGGTATTTGTCATCTAATAATTATGTGTGGAACCTTTTTATTGGGTGACGTCCTACTGGGCTCTTTGCTCACACCCTACGTACACCTTTGGGTGTATGTAGGGCATGTTTTCTTTGTATTCCAGGTTGAGGCATCGCGCTCAGTGATGGTGGTTGGTCGTTGATGGTCTTTTCGTGCAGGATGACGCTTGTGACATGTGGATGTCTCACCTCTTTTGTTGCTTTGAGGTTTGAGTTAGAGTTTTATTTTTTTTCGTTGACGTTACCTTTTTTTTATGTTGGTTCAAGTTGTAAATCTTTAAAATTGATTTTGTCTAAAGTCTAGTTTGATTGTCTATTTCAGTTTTAGTTTATTTACCTTGTCAATTGTTTTGTGTTTACTATTTTGGGTAAAATCGTTCCCATGTGTTAGTTTTGATACCTGGGCACTTGTGCCAGCCCGTGGGGATCGGGAACGCCCTTCGGGCCATGTCACGGACCGGGTCGGGCACCGGGTCGGATGGCGACCCGGCCTGGTTCGTGACATAAAGTTCCTCAAAAAATGATAAATATTAGTTAAAATTTAGTATATAATTAAAATATGACCATAAAGATGGTTTTTGACAAGTCTCTAGGTCATTTTTTTCCTCAATATTAAATTTTATCAATTAAGTAGGCCGATGTTTACCTTAATCGTTGTAATTAATTTTATCATATTTTTGGTAAAAAAAAATATGATTAAATTATAAAAAATTATAAATTATTGTTATTAAAAATATTTATTCTATTTTTTTCAAATTAAAACCATAGAATTGTAAGAGATTAATTAAAAATTAATATCTTGGAATGGACAAGACAACATGTTTTTAAAGAGAAAAGTTCAAATGAATGAAATGTTTTTATACTCAATTTCATTGTGATTTGATTAAAATGACATATATTGGATTTAATTATTTATAACCATACTAATTATAATTTTAAAACAATTTATAATATAATTTTAAATTTTAAATATATTATTCAAAAAATTACTTTCAATTAATATTTGATTCTTTTAACTATTCATCCAAAAAATCAAATTTCTCACAAAAATTCAAAAAATTCACCATAAGTAAATATTGATATTACTATTTTTAAGTTAATATTTTGTATATAATAATTATATAATTGTGAAAATTAACTTAAAAAAAGTACACCTTCAAAATACGGAAAAACCGTCTTTTAGAAAAAATACAACTTCTAATGCTTATAATTAGATTTAAACTTATTTTAATCATACCAAACTTATTTAAAGAATTTTAAAAAACCTTATTGAATATATATAATATAAATTCAATTAATATATTTTAATAATATTTATTAATTAATTTATGAAGATAAAATTTTATTTCGTTCATAAAAATAGTTTTTCATAAAAAGGCAGCCTTTATATTCAACTAGTTATTATTTTTCATTTATAATTAATTAGTTACCAAAGAATTAAATATATAAAAAATAAAAAACAATATATTAATAATTTATTTAATCATATTCATTCCCACTTTTCAAATGTATAGGGGATAGTTATTTTGATAAATTGATAATATTAATAGTATATTGTCATCCAGTAAGACTCGACCTTGCATGTAACATAAGTTATCAAAGAAACTCAATGTTTAATGAAATGATAGATGAAATTTGTGTTGAGTATAACACAAGATAAACTATTCATTACATGTAAGACACACTATTAAAGAAGTTAAATTAATTTCAAAGAAGATATTTCTTAAAATTTCAAGACAGTACCCTTTCTCATGCAAATTTCACTATATTAATAATCTACAAAACAATTCTATTTAAAAAAAATTAAATAACTCCTATAAAAGTAAAATTACATAAATGTAAAAAAAATAATAATTTTATGTTTGAAGTATAAATCAATTTTATAGACAAATAATTTTTGGATTCCAACTTATTTTTATACACAACCAAGTAAAGTAACCCACTTGAGGTCACATTCCCTGATACATTAACTCAGATGATCAAAATCCCTCACATGTAGAAATTTATTATTATAATTTTTTATTCCTTCTTTATATTAAAAGTAAAATGTAAAAAACTCATCTTAATTGGTTATCACTTATTTGACTATGTTGGATTAGTATCCATATTATAGTTATTTTAATCTGTTTGTGGTATTTTGAAACTTTCACAGCTTTCTTTTAAAGTCACCCAAACAACTTAACTTTAATCACTAGTTAATTATTAAGTGATTTAATATTTTTTTAATTGAATAATATTTTCTCAATGATATTTTTTTTAATATTTATACTTTCTTGAAAATAATTTCAAATAGAAGTAAAAAAAATGTTTTCTAATATTATATCTTAGAAAATCTAATATAAAAGAATAATAATATTTTTTTTAAATATCACATAAATATTCATTAATAAAATATTAGATAATATTTTTTTCCATTTAATATTGATTCTTGAATCATCAGGTTTGATTTCATTAGAGTTTTCATGTCTTTATCGCAGAAAAACACAACGAAGACCCCCCTGAAGACATCTCTCACTTTCATTCCTTCACCAGTAGATCCCAGGGGATCTCATTCCTGGATGCTCTAAAAAGAATAGAGCTAAGTAAATAAATCCCGATGAAGCCTCCCCTTATAAAAAAGATTGATGGCAGTGGGTTCTTGGGGGAAGAAAACTCAGATTCACTTCACCAATGCATGAAAATGTGAATTTTTTTTGTTATGGGCTGCATCTCCTACCTCAAAGGTAACCACCCTTGGCCCATATATGAATTACATACCTGTATTGCACACTATTGGAATTCATCAAACTAGAAACTAATCCTAATTGGAAAAGGATATTTTCATATTCTGTTGAAAACGCAAGAGGATCTTGACCGAGTTTGGAAGATAAGAAAACTTAATTTGAATCCAGGTTTTCTTATACTTTTTGACTGGTATTCTACTTTCAATCCACATACTTATAGGAACATAATGGAAAAAGTATGGATCAAATTTCATGGACTAAATTGGATATTTTGGCATCCAAAAATTCTGAACGACAATGTTTCCTTGATAGTATCTACCCTCAAAATTGATCACCAAACTGTAAATGATGACTTAGAACTCTTTTCCAGAGTTGTGGTGGAAATCAACCTTGACTCCAAGCTTCCCAATACTATTTATTTCATTTATAATGACTAAAAAACTGAAATTAAAATCGAATATGAGAGGAAACCTCCCTTTTATGACCAATGCAAGATTATTGGTCATACAATCTACAACTGTAGGGTGATTAGAAATCAAATAATTCAACCAAATGAAAATTATTAGAAGGAAATAAAGAGAAATAAGAAAGATAAATCCCCCTTTATGGATATACCTGAACCCCCAAAAATGAAATCATAAAATTTGGTGAATAAATAAAATAGTTTGGCACATAGAGGAGAGATTTCAGGTACTAACTGAGATGATATTGCCGAGGAGGATGAAAATTCCATTAATGAGTAGGGCCTCTTAAAAAATTGAAATATTGGTCTTAGAAACTATTAGGTTATACATAAAGTAGGAACCTAATAAATTTCCATTTGATAAGATCTAATGTATCATAAAATATGCTGAACATAGACAAGATATAAGGGCTAAACTTTTGAAGTAAATTTCATGCAATGCATGAACTTCGTCCCCCCACATTTGTGTTTGTCCTGGGGCCAACTCTACCAAAAATATGGATGTGAACACTCCAACATGGGGTAATAGAAAATCCAAGGACCCCTCCCTTTTAATCGGAATTAATTCTTTAGGATCTAAGAATCAAATCAACTGCAACACAAATGACTTATACTCCCTCCCACATGTTAACATCACTTCTTTTAATGGTTCTAAAACACTGAATTCAACTATCCATGCTATAAAATCTAGGAATACACTATCTATCCTGAAAACTATGAAGGACACCACACAATCTATTACTACTAAGGTGACAGAAACTGTTTCCAAGGTATTAGAAACCATCAAAGCATTGAATACACACTCGATACAGGATCCTAAAATACAAGAACTCATAGGCTCCACCAAACAGCCTCATCCAATGGAGAATTCTGGGGTGGAGAAACCCAGCCCAACCATTACTGTTTCTTTAACTCAACCTACTATGAATTTTTTTTGATAAGAACAATAATGCTTCAATTACTAAAAATTATTCTATATTAAAAAGGAACAATGAAACCAAAAATCTAGATAATGAACTAGTTTCTTCTCCCACTACTCTCATAAAAAATCTTAGTTGTACTATCGACCCTAATCCTAAGACTATACAAACCGTGACACAAAAAAATTAAGCTGATATTGCACCCTCGGATTTAGACCCTAATATAATGCAGGAAAACAATGTCACCTTAGTGCAAATGTAGTGCCAGACTGTAGAACTGGAAACTGTCCAATAGTAGGCCACATCTCCATTAAAGGCTCTAGGAACTCCTATCTCTCCTCCTATAGTTAGTGATGATTTCTCTGTGATGTCTGAAAATTGGACTTATAAAAAAATCATCAATCATTTTTTGCTATGTCCTAATATTTCTACATACTCAACTATGAATCATATAATAAAGGAACCTGTAATCAAGAATCCTATCACATCTAGAAATGAACATGAACATGAAACTAACACATAAGAGGTTAGAAGGTATACTAGAAACAAAGGTTCCATAAAAAAATGGGAGATCTAACTCCAAATTTAGGTCTAAATAAAGATACTATTTTTGAATTGTTAGGGTATCTCCAACTCTGACACGTTCATTATTTTAAAAATAATGGTTAATATCGATCGTCCTATGTTATTTTCTATTATTGAACCTAAAATTACTTTTTAATCAAAATACGCATACCTATTTCAACATAATTATGTGTTTACCGGTGTTATCAACAATACTCACATTGCTAATTCATTAAAGATTTTTTCATACTCTTCTTTACATAATACTAGTGTTTTCAATATATCTGACCAAATTCTTACTTTCACTATTAATATTGAAGGCACACACTATTTATGCTTCTTTTTTATTCTATCTAAGTATATCACGAATGAAGAACTCTTTGGAATGATATATCATATCTAAGAACTAACATTAATTCCCCCTGGTTTCTTATTGGTGAATATAATTAAATTCTTTACTCAAGGAAGAAAACTGGACCATCTCATGCTTCTATTTCCATTAGAGAATTTAAAGCCTCGATCGAAGACAACAATCTCTTAGAAATAAACCTCACTGGTGAAAAATACACTTAGTATTAGAGACATTATAAAAAAGTGGTTGCCTCCAAATTGGATAGATCCTTCATGAATGTCCTTTCTTTAGATAACTAGGAAACTATTTCTATCACCACTCTTAACAAGATTAAATCTGATCATCACCCCAACCTGGTCAATGTCTCCTCCTAAGGCATGAAACTCAAGCTGCCTTTCAGATTTTACAATATGTGGTTCTCTAATGACGTGTGCACCCATTTCATCCAAAATGTTTGGTCCTCAATGTATCATTAAAATAATTCCTTTACCTATAAACTCAAATTAAAACATCTCAACAAGACTCTAAATTCTTGGTGTTGAAATAAATACAAAAAAGATAACAATGATATCCTGATCCTTGAAAAATTACTCAATGATATTCAAAACAATAACACCACCTCTTACCTCAACACAGATCCTGCTCAAGATCTAAACATTATGGTAAATCTAAACTTCTTACTCACGTTTAATGAAAATATGAGAGGACAAGATTTTAAACTTAAATGGTTAATTTACGGGGACAGAAATACCAAATTCAATAACTCCCTTCAAAGAATTAGGAGAGCCAATAGACTATTAAGCTTTATAAAGGATGGGGACTACCTTCTTGAAAATGAATAGGACATCACCCATCATAGTGTATCCTACTATGAATCCATCTTCAATGGTACTGATTTAAACAAAGACCTTCTTCTGGAGGTCATTGTATTAGTAATCACTGATGAGGACAACACGTTCCTCCTCAACACTCTAATGGATCAGGATATCAAAGTCACTATCTTTAGTCTAAATCCTGATAGTGCTCTGGGTCTAGATGGCTTCAATATTATTTTCATTCAACATTATTGGGTTGTGATTCATATAGATGTTTGAAACCTGTTAAAATCCTACTATTCTAATGGGGTGCTTCCTTATGCTCTCAATGCCGATTTTGTTACCTTAATCCCCAATGTAGAAAATGCTTTTGAGATTCATATATTTAGACTTATTTATCTTATCAATACTCTTTATAAAATCATACAAAAATAATTGCTAATAGACATTCAACTATCACAGACAAAATTGCCTCTTAGAACCTATTTTGTTTTATAAAGCGTATATCGATTCAAGACTGCATGTATCTTTCCTCTTAATGTGTCAATAATTTGAATAAAAAATAAAGGAGGAAACATAGATATTAAACATCACATCAGAAAATCCTTCGACACTATGGACTAGAGTGTTATCTTTAATGTACTATAAGGTTTTTGTTTCAGTTCCTCTTTCATCACTTCAATCAGAACCCTCTTCAATTCGGTGTCTATATCCATTTTGATCAATGGATCTCCCAAGGTATACTTCAAACTCACTAAAGGTGCCAGACAAAGTGATCCCCTTTCAGCCATCATATTCTTAATATCAGAGGACTATCTTAGTCATCTGATCAACTGTCTGGTGGTTCAGAATAAGATAAAACCCATCCATGTCTCTAGGAATGTGAATGCTCCTACTCACCTTTTTTATGATGATGACACAATTTTTTTTTCTTTAAGGTGTTAAAAGGAACATTATTAATTTTAAAATTGCACACTCACACTATGAAGAGGTTTCTGACCAAACCATTAGTTGCAACAAATCTTTCATTTTCATTGGGACAAATTTTCCTACCAACAGAAAATGGAACATCATCAATGACCTCGGTCTAAAATAAGGTACACTTCATTTAAATTATCTTGGGGTTCTTATATTTTGGTGTAGGCCCAAGTCCTTTCACTTTTCAACTATTGTTGACCAAATTCTAAACCAGCTTTCCACTTGGAAAGGTAATGCTTTCTCCATGGTAAGTAGGGCATGACTTGGTAAATATACTATTATCTCCATAATGTTTTACTATATGATGGTATAAAAATGGCATGTTGGTCTTATTAAAAATATGAACATCAATATTTATAATTTCAACTGGACTGGTAGTACTTTATAAAGAAAACTGGTGACTATTCCATGGTCAACCTGTTGCTAGCCCATTGAGAATGGTGGTGTTGGTATAAAAAAATAAAATTCTTTGATGAGGCCCTTCGGGCTAAGCTCTCTTGGAACCTTCTTCATAATAAATCAGATGATATAACATTTCTCAAAAATATATTCCTTGAGAAACTTAAGTTGGGAAATTCAAACTGAATTAGTTCTTCCTTTTGGTCGGCCATCAAACAATCCTTCATCAATATTACGAATAATTCCATATTGATGGTCTCCGGAATATCTTCCATGAAATTCTGGTTGGATAACTCGACTGGCACACCTTTAATTTCATTGAAATCTTTTGATTAAACTATTGAAAATATCAACAGAACTATCAGAGATATTTTATGATCTCAACATGACCACCTCTTTGATATTATTCTAAATGTCATTGAAAACTACTATTTCACTTACACTGATGACTTCTTAATCTGGGAATCAGCTCACAATGGTATTCTTAACTCAAAAAATTTCTACAATCATTATTTTTGTAACCCTGAGAATTATTATAGCTGGCTAAAACATTTTAACAATCCTTGGATTAAACCTTCGAGATTTACACTAATCTGGCATCTCACTCACAATAGAGTCCCCACTGATATTTGCCTCTAATATTTTGGAATCCAGCTTTTCTCTAAGTGTAAAATCAATAACCAACATAGAGAAGATGATAATCACCTCTTCATTTCATATTCTACTGAATCTGCTCTTTGTAACTATATTCTTGACATTTTTAATTTCATATGGTTTTTTACTCTTTCAAAACTCAACTAATGAAATGTGCAGAAATGGAAGGCTCTCAGCAAATCAGAAAACTTTTACTTTCTACAGTTTCTAAACTCCACCATGTGATCTTGTATGACCAAAATGTTATTATTCATAATAATTAATCACTCAATCTAAATTTAGGTCGAATGTGGATCCTTATTTCCATGCATGGTGTTGCATTGTTGCAAAAGGGACATTGCCAAAACACCATGCATGAATTTTGAATCCTGAATTTTCTATAGATTAACGTCAATTTCGGTCCACCACATCACACTCTAGAGGTTTTCTTGAGAGTCCCTCTCCCTGGATGGTTCAAAATCAATATTGATAGTGCCTCCAAGGGAAACTCAGGCCAATAAGGGTGTGTTTTTTTCTTCAGGAATCATTTCGGTCATATTATTTGATGTTTCATGGGTAATTGTGGCATTTCCACTTCCCTTGAAGCTAATATGCTGATTTTGATCCATGCCATTAAATTAAACATGATCTTTGGATAGAATAACCTCTGGATTGAAAGTTACTCCATGACCATCGTTCATGCGATCTGTAATAGAGTAACTCATCTATCATGACCGATTACTGTGAGATGGATGGAATGAAATCATTCGATAATCGATATTAACTATACCATCACACATGTTTTTCATGAAGAAAACACGATTGCAGATGGCCTGACCAACATGAGAGATGATCAAGACATTTCTTAGTTTGCAGACCTCTTCGCCGATATCATTTCATTTCATGAAAAATATTGTAATATGATCCCTTATTTTTGAATCCTGTAAACTCAATTTTAATAGTATTTATGATTTGGTCATTCTGGGCCAAGGAATCACCTTTTAGAAAAATCCTTATAATTAGAACTCAGATACTTATACTCTACATTAAAATCTATACGCTTAGTACATTATAAAATTTCATAGGTTATATAGATTCATAGAATGTATTTATACCTTATACATCTACCTCCATCACTTTTGAATAATATCAAAAACATTTACAAAAACCATAACAACATCTCAACCACTTCAATCATTTCGTAATCAATGTAGGAAATAAATGAAAAACCAGTAACAACATCATCCAAAATTGCAATGGTAATATAAAAATTTCCATTTATTTTTTTGGAAATTCCATTTAATTTTTTTTAACAATATAATATTTGTCTCAAAACATATAAAATCTATTGGGAATCATCAAAATCATAAAATTAATTAAATTAGAAGTGTATTATACCTCATTACTAGATAAAGTAATTTTTTTTGGAGTTGTTTAATTCCTTGAGGACAAGAATGTATGGACGTGTGACATAAATAAACACCCATAATGAATTCTTCAATAGCTCACATATAATTATGTCACCATTATTTCAATATGACACGACCCAACCCACTGGGGTCTTACCCATGACTACCCCAAACCCTCCTTCGATAGGCTATGTGTTGACGATCAGCACAGAGTAACAATATCTCAAAAATGGATGCATTAACCAAATGTACCTATATAAATACACACATCTCAAAGCCTAGATAATACTGGAATATAAACCATCTGAAACTAATGCATTAATACATTTATAATCCCATGACTAGAGTACAATATTAAATTATAAAAGAAGATGAAATGGCCAAAGAGAAGTCCAAAAGGAATATATAGAGTCCAACCTGCTCCTAGGTAATAGAATGTGATCAAATAAAAAATCACATTAAATAATTTTATATTTTGAGATCAATCTGACCTCCAATTATTAGGCATCCTCCGAGGACACCGCAAAAAGATTCATCATCTGTATATGACATGTTACATGAGTCCAATGTCGATGTATGTGTGAGTATAACAATACCTATTATAAAACCATGAAATTACTAAACATGAATTATTAAGTATAGCTGTCTCAAAAAATACATATAAAAATCAATATATAATGGAATCAATAATAAATAATCAGGAAAGAAACTGCACCATGAGGCAGTCATAACCAACTACCAAACACATGATTTTGATAAATAAATGGTATTTATGGGAGAATGCACTCCACGAGACATGTTGTCACTAGATCCAATCAACCAAGATGTCATTATCATTGGTCCCTATATAAGAAAGCTCACTTTTATTTTAAGACCGATATATTTAGATAGGAGGTCACTCCTAGAACTATTGGGGGACACCAAAAACCCAATTTGGATCAACCCACTATGTTGGGGATCATATTTTAGTTATACCATGAACACTACTAATACAACCCCAATAAATGGAGGATCAATTCCATGCTCAAGTAGGTCATACATACTCCAAAAACCACACCAAGGTTATAAATAGGATATATGATCACACTATAATCTCATAGAGGGACACCAGAAACTCTCTTTCGGATGGATCCTCTAGAGGGGATCATAATCATGTGATGTAGAGGTAACGTTTCACTATACCCTAGAAGAAATGAACCAAGGGAACAAACTCAACCAAGAATGGTCTTGAAAAATGAAATAAAGGAATATAAACACACATAAAGGGGAAAATGTTGTGTACTAGAAGCATATGGTGTGTCCAACTATCCACAAATCTTCTCTGATGGTAAAAAGTCACAAGGCATGTAAAACAAAATGTACATGGAATTCCAGTGAAACAAATGGTTTGTAGAGGTCTCCAAAACCCTTCCAATATAGTATGTCCATGTTCTTGTTTCTTTGACCATGTCCATGTACCAAACCATGTACACTTTTCCTTGTGCTTGTTCTGAGTACATAAACTGTCTATGCTCGTGTACAACTCATCGTGTCCATGTACCATCTAAAGTATATTTCATACCATCATAGAAGGTTCATAGGAAAACTGACCATGTAACACGGTGTGTGATACTTAACTATAGCTAAAACCTGAGCACTACAGCCAGTGGGTCCCACATAGTGCATAATCCTGAAATAAACACCGTGTTGATGAGGATTCTCCAGATCCATTGGATCTTCCTCCATGTCATTCATAAAATTGTTGGATCCACTAACCTAGATAGAATCCACATATTCAGGGTCATTCAAGTGTTTCCTTTTCCGCTATTTGGGATCCAGTTCCTTGATCTTCTCAAAAAACATCTATTGATTCATTCATCATCGTGCATTAAAACTGGGAAGAATGGAATTGGAAAATCCATCTGATATACCTCTAATTTTCCACCACAATCCTTTCACCACGATAAAAACATAAATCATGAACCACACCAAAAATATTTATCCAGTTCACCAAATAATAGTCACGCAATGAACAAATATAAGGAATATTTCAAACCACATGCCAAAAGAACGACCTCCAATGAATGTCCAATGAATGGGGGAAGAAATCCATAAACCATGAAATGTTAGGAATTAACCTTGACCATTGTTCATTCTTCCTCCATTCATTATCATAAAAGAATACAAACGAAGAAGAAAATAAATGCCCAAAAAATGTAATTCAATCAAATTAATTTTACCAACTATGAGCATATAAATTCTATTAAAGGGATTGATTAGTGTTCATTTGGGATTAAATAACCTGATAGAAAAAAATAAACATCCTACATGGAGTATATATATATATATTTTTATGAATAATAGTGATGTGTTTCCCTCGTTGAAGAGATCCACAATCTATGTTGGCTTATGATCATTGATCCAGTGCATTTTTTTCATTGTTCACCAAGAAAGCTCTCTAAATGTCATTAAGGTACCTAGGGTTTGAGCACTAACCCTAAGTAATGTGTCATAACAGCATAATTATAGGATTATTTGGTCTGTACATTAAAAATAAATTATTAAAATTAATTAATTTTATTCATGTGTGCCTCTAATGAATTTTTCATAAATTCCCCACATTGAAAAAGTTTATATCACACATAGTGTAAAATCCAAATTATATACTCAATGGTTCCCATAGATTTCTGATTCGATCCCTTTTTTGGAATTCATTTCACTTTTTCATGAAAACTAGATGATCGTGCTGTTTAATATATTTATTATATTTTAAATATTTCTTCTAGCAACATCGGATCTCAGAATAACAAGATTTCTCAAGGACTATTCAAAAAACAATCAATATAATATCAAAAAATAATACATGGAAAATCCAATTCAAAACAAAATATAAATTAATTCATATGACTATGTAATAAACCAAACAGTTAACATCCTCCATTCATGTGTCACGACACCATTTATCCCCATTTTTAATTAAATTGAATCCCAGTGGGGGTGGTGGGCTTGCGGTCACACTTGCTTAAGAAAGAGGGGGATGATATAAAATATATTCTAAAATAGGATCTTTAAACCCCTCTCTCTTTATTATTTTTGTAAAAATTTAAACATTATGATTCTTTATTTAAATATAATTATTGTTTAGGTAACTAGTTTCTATAAATTTATTGATAAAATGGTAGCTACATTCGACATGTTTAGATTTTGAGTATTGAAAAAAAAATATTTGATGGATATATGGAACTCATATTAACAGAAAGAAGTTATAATATTTTATTAACTCTCACTTTCAAATCATCCAGTTGTATTTTCAAAAAATAAATTTCTATAAATGCATGTGATACTATGATACACAAACTCTGAAAAACTCAGAGAAACTAACTACTATATCTTATGGTTATAACATACAGTAATATCATAAAAAATAATGCTATACCAGATATGGACTTATTATCATGGAATGATATTCCCCATTCTAAATCGATCTACCCTTATATTGGTATGTCATATATAATTCCATATATAAACCTACTGCTAAGTGTTCACATGATATATCTCATAATCCTCTTAGCTTTCATTATATGAGATTCTTTTGGATCACTCTAGAATCATGAACATGGAATCAATACAAATACTAATGGTAATATCCATTAAATATTTATATTTATAAATTATATATATATATATATGTTATATCATATTTTATATAGATTATATTTTTCATTCTGATGCATTTCATATTTGTGAAAATTTTTTAAATAGTTAACATTTATTGATTCTCCCACTAATGATATCATTAATGGAATATTAAATATGATATAACATAGGGGATCCATTCATACATTAGATTCATGAAATTGGTTATAGAATTTTATCATTTGTTATAACATAATAATAAATTCAATAGGATTCAAATAGTATCCTCATGTGATTTTATTTATAGCACTACCATGTGATGGAAGTGTGTGCCTCCTAAGATTCATGAATGGACCTCTCCTAATACCAAATCATTCTTTATTATTCGTCCTTTACATACCAAGATTCTAGAATATCATTGGATAAAGGTTAATCATTCATATATGAAATGTGATTCCAATCCACTCATCAATATAAGGTACCCATGTTTTTTACATGTTCCTCATTTCAATTTTTTTAATAGGACTCACATTATCTTTCATGGAGATCATCATATGTGGTTTTTAATTACATATGTTGTATTTAATAAGTGTAATTATATTCTTAAAAATAAAAATAGTGGTATCAGAGAGATACATGGATAAATTACATGAAATCATCCTTATAAATGAATTAGAATCTCAAAATAGCTAAGTGTTTTATATGTTTTTTCAAAAGTAAAAAAAAGAGGGTTAATTTTATGTAGTGGGGATTTATAAAGGTAAAAATGGCCTTAACCATACACATTTAGTTTTTTTATGTGTAACCAATGAGTTAACATTATAAAAATTGGTTTGTGTAAGGGTCATCAAAACATATCAATACATAGAAATAAGTGTTTTGTAAAGGTATATATGGTTTTAAAGGAGTTATATAAAGGTAATTGGCCGCTTAAACATACATGAGACCGATACATAAAGGGTAAACCCTTCCACAGTGATGTTTTAAAGATATTCATAAATATAAAATGGTGTCTCACCTATACATAGTGGTTCAAAGTGGCAGTGTTCAGAAATATAATGACATACCCTTACATGAAGTGTTCAAGTATGGGTTTTACCCATATTTAGAATGAGATGCATATTGATAATATTTGTATTACCTTTATATAGTGTATTATATCTATTATTTATAAAAATAAGTTGTTATATACACTAATTTTAGGGATTCAAGGAAAACAATGTATGGGTACTTGGATTTACCCTTATAGATAAATACTGCTATACGTAAGGGTAAATGAAAAAATTGTTAAAAAATATTCCTCACATTTTAATTATTTAATCTTTTTATAAAAACTTTATAAATCAAAGTAAAAGTTATTTCAGGATATTTTAATTTATATAGGGTTTTTAAATTAGTTAATTATAAATTGATTTTAATTAATTAAATAAATTTTTTTGAAACTTTTATATTCTAAAATATTCAGTATTAAATTTTAAAATAACATTTAATAAAGTATATTACAAAACGTAAAATCTAAAAAAATTGATTAAATAAAAATTATAAGTAGTAATTCAATAAGGTTTATATACTAAAAAATGGACAAAATAAAAAATAATTACATTAAAATTAATAATTTTTCATAATTAATTATTTTGAATTGGTTGACAAAAAATGGGGATATATTTAGATATTATTTAAGACACATCAAAAATTATTTAAAGATTAAAATGATAAAGGTTTAAATAATAATTAGGTATATGAGATTTAGAATATGGAAAAAATTAAAATAATAGAAATTAGATTATAAATAGTCTAAAATTCTTATATTATCCAAAATTTAAAAAGGTAATGCCATATAATGATAAATATTAAAGTGTTCATATTGGAATGAATATAAAGTATTTGAAATCAAAAATTTTGAAATAAATATGAAATAGTTCATATTGATATTACTGTAAAATATTTATATTTAAGATTATGGAATTCCCATAATTTTTATGTAGAAAATTATAAAATCTTTTATACTTATACTTTATGTATTAATTCTTCATAAATATTTAGACCTTGATTAAATATTTTATTCATTTATTTATTTAAAGGACATTTTATCATCCTGGGTACTGTTAGAATAAGTTATTTTCATATTTCATAATATTTTTTAATTTGACAATAATTTTACCATAAAAGGGACACTATGTTTGATAGATTAGTAAACATTCAATAAAGATTTTCTCGGAAATATTTCATTACACGCAAGATAGAGTTATATTGAAAAATAATATTTTGGTAATATTATTATTCTAAATTGTACTTATTTCATTTTTATTGAATTAATGGGAATGATTAGTACTAACTCTATTCGATTTACACAGGTTTATTAAATGTTTTTACATTCATACAATAAGTCTTAAAGGCTTAAAATAAGAATATATTCAATTTTAAGCATAAAAAGATCTATATTTTTAAAAGATAGTTTAATGTATTTTAATGGAGATCCCAATTTAAAAATAATTTTGGAAAAATATATAATTTTTTAGGACAAAATAATATTTTTTTGAAATAGAAATATCAATGTTATCTTTGCATGATTTTTTAAATTTTTTCTCAAAACATTCACATTTTTATGAATAGTTAATAATACTAAATTTAAGTTCAAAAATTCCATTTCATATAATTTATTTATATAAATAAATTAAGTTTTTAATCATTTTTAAAGTATCAATAGAGCTATTTTATATCATTTAAACTAATTTAGGTCATTGGAAATAATTTAATAATGAATTTATATATAAAAAGATATAAAACTTTTGTACCTTTTTAATTTTAAAGCAAGCATTGTCATCACGTCAGTGGGATTAAATTTAAATTAATTTATACCTCTTATATGATTTGGATTTTGAAAAATGGATTCCATATTTTCAATTAGAATAATTTATAATTTCTAATAAGTTTAAATTAGTTTTGGCCAAAAATACCTGTAAAAGTAATTAAAATTAATTATAGGTGGAAATGAGTCCTTCCAACGTGATATGAGTAATGTGTATGATAGAGTGGAATTGAGATTTATCATTATGATCCTTGTAAGAATCAACTTCTCTTCTTGGGTTATTAATTTTCTTTTTCAATTCTTTAGTTCTCCCTGGATGGAAACTTCCTTTACGAAAAATAAATATAATTATTTCAATGTTGTTCGAGGATTGGGGAAGTGGGTCCTCTCTCCCCCACTCTATTCATTATTACTGATGATTCTCTCAGTTTCTATCTTAATCATTACAAGTTAGTTATAAATGTTAAGGAAATTCACAATAATATTTCATGTGGGTGTCTCTCATCTAATCGTTGGTAAGGGTACTATTCTGTTTATCAATGGTAGTAGATAGTTTATCTAGGGAATTAATGAGGCTCTTGATCTTTAATGTGGTTATATCGACCAAGTGGTTAATCATGAATAAAGTCTTTCCTTTACCCCAACTAATTTCTTAGAGAGTCGATCATGTTTTATAGAGTATAGTCTTGGTGTTCTTGAAGGATCTTTTCCTATGATGTGTCTAGATGCTCCAGTGTCCCCTAACACCCTCCTTATCTGAAGCATTATCATGGCAGCTGATAAAATATGTGGTTTTATCCTCAATTGAAATAATAGGTTTTTATTCTATGGTGGTAGAATTAATTGGATCAACATTGTTTTCTCTTCCATACCCATGCATATTTTTTTACTCTCAAAGAACCAAAGAAATTCATCTTTAATATTAAATCCACCTTGATATCTTTTTATGGGGTAGTCACCTCCAAAATAATTTTCATTTGTTTTCTTCAAAGAAATTGGACAATCCTGTTAGAGAAGGGGGTCTTAACCTTAGAAGTGTATCTTGAGCCATGCATGGTTTTCAAGAAAATATTTTTTGGGAGTTACTATAGGGGATAACATTATAGGGAAACAACATTCAAAGAACTTATGACCTTTAGTGGATATCTTATAGAAGTAAACCATAAAATTTGTTTACACTGACCTACCATAATATTACTCTCCTCCAACAGCACACCCAATGGATTTTTGGGGAAGGGGAAATCAACTAGTGGCATCATAACTAGTTGGGGGTATATCATGGGATTCCCAAGAAATCCCTCTCCATCCATTTATTTTAGGGAGGCCAGTGAATAGTCTCTTCTCATTCAGACCACTTCGGATGCAACCCAAAAAAAAAATTTGGCAGCATTATAATATATAGTGATTTTTATATATATTTTTTCATAGGCTCAGCAACAAATACGTTTTCTTTCAGAGAGTTCCCATGAAATTCATTCTACTATTATCCTTCAGGACCATTGGGGTGAAATTATTTGGTGCAAGAGTATTACATCCAAATATTTATTTATGGTGTATCATGTCTATTATGATGATATTCCCACTTATGAAAATGTTCAATGAAGAGGTTTTAGCCTAGCCTTAAAATGATACCACTACAAAGAGCCATATTCTGAATCCGCGGAGCATCTAGTCTCTGACATTGACTGGGCTAAATCCATTTAGAGCTCCTTCAGCTAGCTTAAAATATGGTCTAATCAATTGTACTATGCTAACCACTTCCTTAAACAGTGGTTCCTTGTGATAGAAATATCCAGGGTAGAACAAATGGAAATGTATTCTATATTCATCATAGGATTTTGGATCTACTATACCTCAAAGAATTAAATGTGGCACATGAACCTAGATCCATCCTATTTGGGTATGATATTTGAAAGAAGAACTCTCATTTTGGATTTTTTTTAGGCTATAAAAAGGTGTAGAGGTTTTTCCTTTCATTACTCTACTTCTCCCCAAACATTCTTTCCCCAGTTCATATCCTCCACCAGAGGCGCCAGGGTTATGTGGAAGAATCATTTATTTGGGGATGAAGTTAAATTCAGATGGATCATGTTTCATGGGAACTGTGAGTAGAGTTTGAGTTATAAAGGATATAAATAGATCAATATTTTTCACCCTTTCAGTCTTTTTGGGACTTATAAATTCTCTTCAACTAGAGGGCCCTTCAATTCTTTACAGTCTCTTATTATGTAATTATAAGAGTATCCCTATCCAAGAGATTGAGACCAACTTGATTGCTCTCTATAATGAAATTACTTGTAAGGGTCTGGTCAATTGGTCCATTACCTACTCTATGAGGCAATTCATGGGCCTTTTTAATTCTCATATGTCTGTTCATCATAAATGGAGTGAGAGGAATGTTGTGGTGGATTTTCTAACTTCTATAACATCTTATAATGATCTGTATCTTATTTTTTTAGTCTTGGATCCTTTCCCATGGAGGGAATTCTATTTATCCGAGAAGATGACCTAAAGATTCATTAATTTATACCCCCTTAATAGTTGTATTGTAGGCTTTTATCCCTTGGTTATTGAATATAAATAAAAATCATTTGTGTTTCAAATCCATCCAAACAAGCCCTTTGTGGAAACGAAAAGTAGTTATCCAAAGAAGAGGTATCATACTTTATCAAGATCCATTGTTTTATTTTCATTCTCCACCACTTCAATAATTATTATTACAAAATCAGATGATATCCTTAGTATTATAAATATATTGGGATTTTTTTATTCTATGGGTTATACCTACACTTACACACACTTCTATATAATGGGTAATGAACATACCATTCTTGTGTACGGTGAACTACAATGTCACGAAACAATGTTGTTCATTTACCTTTACAACATATCATAAATGGGAATTATGATGAAAATTATGTTTTTATATTTTTTTATGATGTATTTATGGTTCTCCTATTATTATATCAAACAAAAATTCATTCTCTCCATTTTGTTTAAATATGATAACTTCGTTCATAGTTGTGTGGACTACTGCCTAATCAAAGCTATGTGATATGTTCAAACATAGCATGGGATGTATTAAGGTTGAGTTTGAATAGAAATATGTGACATAAATATAATCCATATTACATTCAAGACATAATTACCTTTCTATAAATATAATTAATCATTTTTTATAAAACAATTTCCTATGATGAAAAATTGATAACGTCGTTCGTGGATGTGTGGACTACCACCTCCATGACACGATGTGATTCATTTCACATCATAATAATTCAATATTAATGTATATATTATTAAATAATATTTTACATATTAATAATGATCATTTTGGATAGATTATGTTACATACATTCATTCTAAAAGGATCGTTAAAAAATTAGAATGTTGCACATACCTACGACACACCTTCTCTATAATTGTATCTTCGTTTCATTTATTATAACCATATTTCTTGAATATAATTAAAATTATATTTTATGTATAAATATGATGATTATTACCTGAATATTATTCTCTATATTTATATATAATGATCCCTTTGACATATTTAAACTACCAGAGTTGTCTCTGACACATAAATAGAATAGGGTCAAACCACCTGATGTAAATTAAATTATGTAAGTAGTTGTATAAAAATTGTAAAAAGTGAAATAAAAGTAATGATAAAAATGTAAAAGGTTCCAATGAAATTTAATAATTAATATAGGATTATTATTTAGCTCAATAAAGACACACATGACATGTCTAACTCAAGGCATGAGATTTCATCTCAGTCAACTTACATTGATAGCTTTATTGACGATATGCACCTTTTTTCTTCTTTAAATTGTATATAAAAAACCTTTTACATTCCATATAAATATTATATCTATTATCATTATATTTATTGTTTTGAGAAATTTTATACTATCATCGAGATTATGATTAATATTTTCAATGCTTTATGGTAGGCTTTGAATGTTTACCGATTTAATTATTTCCTTTCAAAATTATTGATATTATTTTAAAAAATTATTAATATAGATATAAAATGATTATAAAGAAAATTTCATGTATATTTGAAATTTCAATAAAAAAATTTCAAAAAGGAGTCTTTTAAATGTTTTATATGGAAAATTTTTCCAAAATACCATAGGAATGTTGTGTTCTTATTTTACATGGAAACGATGACTTTTCCACATCCATGGACATTATTTAATTTTTTGTTTTATTTTGAATGATTTCATGTTTTTATTAAAATAATATCTTTATTTAATTTTTTTGTTTATTATTTTATTGTAAATGTTTTTCAAAACAATGGTGTATGTTTATTGAAAATGTAATTTTTTGAATGAAAATGTTATTATAATATGAATGTGATTTTCATAATAATTTAAAAGAGTTTTCAAAATGATGAAATGTTTTATTTGATTTTGTGGTTTTTGTTGGTTATAAATGAAGGGTGCCCACAAATTTATATGGGTGATCCCGTTATAGATTAATTGATGGTTACATCCAAATAGTGCTCCGTTGAATTGGGTAATTATTATTTTCTCTGTAGAATTATATTGAAATTTGGCCGTATGGTTATTTCAATCTATAAGGGTTCTGTAAAAGTTTTATAAGGGCTCAATGTGATATTTTCCCAATGTATGTACATGAATTTTGAATGTTTTCTAATTATTTTTCATGTAAATATATTTTTTCAATAAGTAAAATAAATGATATTTATTAAAGACTTATGATTCCCTCCTTAGGTAAAATTTTATGTTATAAAGTAATGGGTTTTAATATGTTTTAATGTTTATTAATGGCTAACGGTTCCTAATGTTTATATCCCTTAAAAAAAATTTATGCTCATCCAAATTTTTTTAATGATCTTCACATGAATTAAGAGTGATTAAGGGGTTATAATAGTTTATGTTGAATGTCGTGAAGATTTTTCATAAAATAGATAAGTATTTATTTTAAATGTTTTAGTCTATGGATAAAATTATATACAGTTCGGAAGTTTCGATGTTGTATTTTTATGGTTTTTTTCATATATGACTTATTGCTTAATTCTCTTAAACTATAAACCTAAAAAGATACACAATGTGAAATAATGAAATTTATTGACTAAAATTCAATATTATGTAACTTTTAAGGTATGGGCCTTATTTTTTGTGTCAATAAAATGGATTAGATAACTTTATAGGTTTGGGTAGTTTTAATTGCATTCCATTAGTATATTTTACATTACAGTTTTGTTATAATGATATTGCATTTAATTATTACCATGATGATTCATCTAAAATATGGTTCTTTAGAATGATTTTCCATAGAGTAAATTGGAATGATATAAGTGTATGATACCACAAGGAAAATATCCTTCCAAATCAACATCCTCAGATGGTCGAAATCGGAATAGAATATATTGTCATAGTAATGTCTCCTTGGATACATGCTATAATGGTGGTTGAGTCTATTCTAGAGAGAAAACATATCTACCACATATGAACATGACTATAGTAGATCCTTTTATGAGACAACATCCCCTATCATTCTGAGGATCATCGAACCCTGTGGTAGTCGAAGGAGGGATTAAATAACAAGAAAAAATTTTCAAATACATGGGTTATTTGGATGACCAAAATTATCTAAATATATCTGTTTTTTAGTTTAAGTTATTTAGTGGTGGCCAGTAGTTTAGAATATTATAGAATATGAAAATATTCATGACATAAAATTGCATGAATATGGTAATATTTTCATAAGGATGACCAAATTAGTATAAAGAAAACAACTCATGAATACGTTTTTGGTTGATTTTAGAGATGGTATTTTGGGTATAATTTAAAATAAGCAAGAAATATGAATGAAACATCAGGATTGTTTTTCTAACCTAAAATTAAAAAAATACAAGATAAATTTAGAAGGTTTTAATATTGGTTGAAAAAAATTTATGTCCATGGTTACATTGTTTAAAAAGATATCATAAATGTTGATATTAATAAAATTAATGTTGTGGAAGAATGGTTGGGAGTAACAAATGTCATTGAGATTCATATCATTCTTTGACTACTGGGTTACTATAGGTGGGTTTTTTGAAACATTGATTGGTTTTATATCCCACTAACAAAGATTGTAACACCCAAGACTTTTATAAGAAATATTTTGTTTTTATTTTATATAAATAATCAATGTAATCATTCCCTACACACAACACTATCTTGGCGTGCTTTACACACAGTAGCGACCTTCCTTGATAGCTTGCGTCGTACGCAATACCGAGTTTCACTAAACAACAATATGCTATTAAAATATTATTAATACTAGCCATTATGAATAGTAATAACAACTTTTTTAAATTTTGTAAATTTTATTTTTCAAAATGGACTTCGTTTTTGGATTCGGAATATCGAAATTAGCCTGGGGTGAAATTTTGGTATTTTTCTGGAAACTTTCAATTTTTGATGAATAGTGATAACACTGGGTTACTATTTCAAAACCGACTTTTTATTTAAATAATTATTTATTTTATTTAAATTTATTTAAGGTCAAAATTGATACATAATACCTAAATAAGTTCAATTTAATTCATTGGAGTAATTTTATAATAATTTTAGATATATAACAATTTTATTGAACTTTTCACCGTCTTTTACCCAATTCCTAGGAGAATTTTCAAATTTACATAAAACTTAATTTTACCGCTTCTGTGAGTGGAATTTCAAAAATCCGAGAGACACGATTGATGTCAGTAAGTAAAATGTGGTTCATTGAGATGAAAATAAATTTTGGTGAATAGTAACTTTTTACTTTTATTTATCATGGTTAAAAGTAAATAGAGTAATTAAGGGTAAAAATGATATTATTATTACCCTAAAACATGTCCTAATTATATAGGATAAGTGTAATTAGACCAAAAAAAACATTAGGATTAAAATATGACCATTTAGGTCCACTTGGATTAGATTAGGACATTTATTATTAATTTATTTAAAGAAGGGTTAAAATAGTTAAAATCAATGTTTAATAAGAAAATAATTTTTAATTTAGGGTTATACATAAGATAAATTCGACTATAAATATTCATTAGAAATCTAAAAAGCTTTCCTACATAAGCGTATTTTATTTGTAATTTTTATACATTAAATAATTTAATTTATTTATGACACAACGATGATGCATTAATTATCTTATTAATGAAATATTAACATAATTGATGTTATAAATACACAAATAATATTAATTTGAGACTTTTTATGAATTCCAATAATTTTTTAGGTTAATATGACATGTTATTATGGCTTTAATTAACTTTTTTAGAATTAATCATTCTGTTATGTTTTTCACAGAAATAAATTACCAAATAGTATCAAAATTGACATAATATAGTTTTTAAAACAAATATTATATTATTTATTGTTATTTTATTCATAAAAATCCAAGGTTCCGCCAAATGACTTGGATACGGTTATATATATTAATAATGAACAACTTGGGGTTCGTTTGTCTTGTTATAGTAAGTTTATTAACCATATAGTGTAAGAACACAAGAAGACACGGTAAAAGTAAAATTATTTAACTTAAAGTTAAATATAAACGATATGGTGGAAATAGGAACTTAAATGTGTCTAAATTCTATTGTATGAGAGTATTTTGACCCATAACCACCTTAGCTTATAAATAAATCAATTTGGATCTATTTAAAACCGAATATGACTTTATAATAAAATAATATTTTTAGTTTTTCCAAAGGTGCCCCTCTCCTCCCTTATAAAAGGGCACCTCCTCCCTCTCTTCCTCACACCACATTTAGCCTTCAAGCTCGGCTAACCCCTGAAAATTTCTCCTCTCCACTTCCTTAGAAACACCCTAGAGGTCCTTGTCTTCTTCAAGGACCAATTTTAGTTCCCTAAAAGGAGGTCTTAAAGAAGCGCTTCAAAGAAGTTGTAATGTCTGTTACCGATTCTTTCAACTTTATTTCTTCTTCCACTTCTTCTTCTTTAGTTGTTTCATTATTAATTAATAATATAAGTATCACTCATATACTGATATGTTATTATAAGTATGAAACAACCCTATTTCACCATCTATCCATCCTACAGAAAACGAAATCACCGCGCGTGCGTACGTATGGAATACCGTCTCCACGCCATGGTGTAATATATTTTCCTTACTTGGTTCGGTATAACGGTGTAAGGAATGAATATATATGATTATTTTAAAGTTATATTGATTCTGAAATAGTATACATACACTCCAGTACAATTCCACGATCATGGGAATGATATCATCGCTCGTGCATATGTACAGAATACCATCTCCACGATTTGATGAAACTCGTTTTACATGATTTTCATTGAATAATTATTACATAACTGAATTGAGAGAATAAATATGATATATATTACACTAATACCATTCTGGAAATGAGGTATCTATAACCTAAAAAGAAGAATAATAATTTATTCGACAAACGACGCATAAGATTAAAAAAGTAATAAACACCCAAAAAACAAGAAGCAATGAAATATTTCTAATAATAATCTAATAATATGACCATATATGATATCATAACAATAAGTATGATTCTGGAATAAGTCAATGACATTATTTAAATCATTATAGAGGAGGTTCGGACACATATGAAGCAAATCAAACCTAAGGTAAGGGATAATTTTACAAATCTCATTTTTATCCGAGATTGTTTATACTTTGGAATTTACTGGGGTGTATTTTATCATCCACATCCATGTTTCCTAAATATGTAATATTTATATCCTTATACAATATTTTATATCCAATTTTACCCTTCATTGAGTTTTTAGTAAAAGATATGAAATGAATCTGTTGTCGTTTTTTGTACGAGGTACTTTTTGACTTTTCCGACAAAAGTACGAGAAGAATGTTTTTTTAACTTATACGACATGAATGGATTTTTAAAACATTATTTACAAGAAGATTCCTTTAAAAGTTTTCAAGTTTATTTTTAATCAACTTCTTTCAGTTTAGAATTGTATGACATGTTAGGAAATGAAAAGTGTTTTTGAAGTAGAAAGGATATTTTCCTCAAGAATGGAGTCCAAGTATTTTATCAAAATTATTTTCCATCTAAGATAATAAAGGGTTTTGTTTCTATCCCTATTATTACATTGATTTGATTTTGTTGTGATGGAATTATTTTTATGAATTCCTTTATCTTATATGAATTATTTTATGATGTCACGATGTTTAAGAATCCCATTTTTATTACATGGGTTATGCTATGATGTATGGTTTATGATTTTGTGGAACACTTAAGAATGGTATCATTATGAGATGGGTGGGACCTATATCTCCTTCCAATGCATTGGATAAAGATTTTATATCTCATGAGATAGACATGGTTGGAACGACAGGTTAAACCGGTTCAGTGAAACAGGACTGAAATGAGGAATGAACTCGGTTCAGAAATGGACATTGTCCACTAAGATAGTCTTGGAGATGAGTCTTGAATAATAAGAAATGACTCTCTATGATTATGTGTGTATTCCACAAAACATCATGTTTTAAGTTATGATTATTGTGATTACATTTCAAAACCATGATTTATCCCATGTTATGAAATTTGATCTCTTTTTCAGGGTAAGATTTCCAAAATGTTATGTTCTTATGAATATGATGTGATTGATATTTCTTTTGTTTACCCTTACTGAGCATTTGAGCTAACCCTTTTGTATGTTTTCTTTTCCCCAGTTCAGGAAGAAGTTTATTAAGTAGGATATGCCAAAAGGGACTCTAGATATGATGAAATAAATGGGAGACAATGTAGACGCTTTATGAACCAGTTGTTTATGTTTCCCAGTTTCTAAAGACACTATACCTATACGGTCCTTTCATGGTTTTGTTATATGTTGTAATAAGTGTGCTTCAATTTTTAAGTATTAACAATGTATGTAAAGTATGGGTCGTTATAGTTGGTATCAGAGGAAAGGTATAGTCATCCTTTGGAAACTAGGATGTGAAATCCTTAGTGAGAATCATAAGGATTAGTCTAAGCATAGAACACAATCTTAGTGTTTTAGAAATGGCTATGAATAAACTAGGATAAGACCTTAAGTGTGAAGTTTTATTCTTGATTCTGTGGTTTTCCTATTATAATTAGTGTTGCTCACACTATTATTCTTGGTTTTAGTCAATGGATGGAACCCGAAGGAACCGTGTTAATGCAGAATGTGACGAGTAATGCAATGATTGTCCCCCTGAGCAACCAAACGTTATGGGAGCTGGAATGAAAAATCTTGTATCAATGCTCACACATCTTTCTCAAGATATGAATCATGCTGGACTTCCAAACAAGAAAAGGAAGGAGGAACATTCTGTTGAATCCTTCATGAGATAGCATCCACCTTCATTAAATGGGTCTACTGATCCATTAGTTGCTGAACAATGGATCAATACTACTGAAAAGATATTTTCAGTTCATCAATGTTCTGAACATGATAAAGTCATCTTAGTAGTGTATCATTTGAAAGGTGATGCTGATCAATGGTGGAATCTTATCAAGAATACGAGGCCAAGAGATGAAATTCAGTCCATGGAATGGGACGAGTTCAAGAACTTATTTTTCAATAATTACTTCCCTCGTATTCTCCGAAAAAAGTTGGAGAAAGAGTTTCTTGAATTAAAGCAAAAGGATGATGAATCTGTTGGTACCTATGAAGAAAATTTTACAAGACTTTCAAGGTACGCTTCTGGGATTATTATCCAACCTGAGAGTAAGATCGATCGATTCTTTAGTGGATTAAAACCAAGTCTTCGAAGGGCGTTATCCATAAGGGACTTCAATAGCTATGAGGAAATCGTTTAATGTGCTCTCAAAGTTGAGATGGAGATTGGAGTAACCCATCAGTCATATGGGTTTGATAAGAAGAGGAAAATGGAATTCAAAGGAAAATCTAAAGAGCACACTGAAAAGAAGACGAGCTTTACCTTATTCTCAAAGTGTGGAAAGAAACATAGAGGGAGTTGTCTTAAAGGGACATGTAAATGTTTCAAATGTGGAAAGGAAGGTCATCGAGAATTTGAATGCCGCAATGATGGGAAGAAGATGTCTAATGATGCAAACAAAGGAAGGGATACACAGAATGAACCTACTACACTTCAATGTTTCAAGTGCAAGGAAATGAGGAATTATGCCAATCAATTCCTAAATACAAGGGTTGATGATGATGGTCGACGTCAACAAACTCTTAAGGCTAAAGACAAAGGAAAGTCACATGCAATTTCTATCAGCGATGTGGAGTACGATAACGAAGTGGTGAAAGGTACACTTAACATCCACTCTAAAGTAGAAAATGTTTTATTTGATTCGGGATCCACCCAATATTTTATTTTTGAAGAATTTTCTAGGGGTATAACCGTATTACCTCAATAATTAGATGTTGAGTTAGCTGTGACAACCCCTAATGGCACAACAGTCACATCAAAAGTTTATAATTCTTCTCCGATTGAAGTTTGTGGGAAAGTGATTCCTGCAAATCTTGTGATCCTTCCTATAGTGTAATTTGATGTGATTATTGTCATGGATTGGATTTCTTTATATTTATCTCATATCAATTTCCAAAGAAGGGAAGTCACATTTCATATTCCAAATCAATCTATGATCGTCTATCGATGCAAGGATGAACATAACCCTCTAGTGGAAATTTCTTCCATATTATGGGTCTTGATTCCACTAAATGAAGGTTATTTATCTCAAATGGTTGGTGAGAAACTCATGATTAAAAATATGCCCATTTTACGAGAGTTTGACGATGTCTTTCCGGAAGAATTACCCGATCTTCCACCAAATCGTGAAGTTGAGTTTTCAATAGAACTCGTACCAGGTGCTTTACCTATTTCAAAGACACCTTATAGAATGGCCCCAATTGAGTTGCAGGAATTGAAGAAGCAACTCCAAGAGAATATTGATAAGGGGTTCATACGCCCTAGTGCGTCACCTTGGGGAGCACCTGTTATGTTTGTTAAAAATAAAGATGGATCAATGAGACTCTTCATTGATTATCGAGAACTTAACAAGATCACTATCAAGAACAAATATCCTCTCCCATGCATTGATGACTTATTTGACCAACTACGCGAAGCTCAATACTTTTCCAAGATTGATCTTCATTTAGGGTATCATCAATTAAGGGTCAAAAGGGAGGATATACCAAAGACGTCTTTCCGTACAATGTATAGACACTATGAATTTATAGTGATGCCATTTGGTCTTACTAATGCCCCTTCTATCTTCATGGTTCTGTTGAATAGAGTCTTTAGAGACTATCTTGATCAGTTTGTGGTAGTCATTATAGACGATATTCTGGTATATTCAAAGAGCAAGGAAGAACATGAAGATCACTTGAGAATTATATTGAAGACCCTGAGAAAGGAGAATATTTATGCCAAATTTACCAAGTGTGAATTTTGGATTCAAAAAGTTTCATTTTTGGGTCACATAATCTCAAAATAGGGGATATCTGTGGATCCAGCAAAAATAGAGGTTATCGAATGATGGTCGAGACCATCAATAGTAATTGAGATCTGAAGTTTTCTTGTTTTGGATGGATATTACCGAAGTTTTGTGAAATATTTATCACGATTATCTAATCCACTCACCAGGTTGACTCGAAAAGGAGTTAAGTTCGTGTGGACGGAGGAATGTGAAGAGAATTTCAAGGAGTTGAAAAGAAGGTTATCCAGTGCACCTGTACTTACCCTTCCTTGTAGTGGATAAAGGTTTGTGATCTACAGTGATGCATCCAATAAGGGATTGGGGTGTGTTCTTATGCAAATTTATATGGTGATAGCTTATGCCTCAAGAAAATTGAAAATACATGAGAAAAATTACTGAACTCATGATTTGGAGTTAGCTGCGGTAATATTTGTATTAAAGATTTGGAGGCATTATCTTTATGGAGAAAGGTGTGATATTTATACTGATCATAAAAGTTTAAAGTATATTTTCACACAAAAGGAGATGAATATGCACCAAATAAGATGGTTGGAGATGATTAAGGATTATGACTGCTCAATTCATTACCACCCTGGTAAAGCAAACAAGGTGGAAGAGGCATTAAGTCGACAATACCATGCCAGTTTATCCATGATGAGGATCACAAAAGATCCAATATTTATGGATTTACAAAGGATGGATCTTGGAATTATAATGAAAGGGGAAAAATCGTATCTTTCTCAAATGAATGTTCAACCATATATACATGTGAAGATTAAAGAGGCACAGAATGAATATGTAAAGTTACAAAAGAAGGTGAGAAATGTTCCTGAATTCAACCTTGATTGTGATGGGATAATAAAGTTCAGGAATCGGGTTTCTGTTCCTCCCATCCCCGAATTAAAGAAGGATCTACTGGATGAGGCTCATAGTTCTTCATTCTGTATTTATCCTGGAAGCATGAAGATGTATAGGGACCTGAAAGAGTACTTCTGGTGGGATGGCATGAAAAGAGATGTTGCTGAATATGTCTCTCGATGCTTGGTTTGTCAGCAAGTTAAAGCTGAGAGACAGAAGTCTAAGGGGATGTTACAACCATTACCCATACCCGAATGGAAATGGGTAAACATCACTATGGACTTTGTCACAGGACTTCCTAAAACATCCAAAGGCAATAATGCTATCTGGGTCATAGTTGATCGTCTTACAAAGTCTGCACACTTCATTGCTATTAGAGAGTATTTCTCTCTGGATCAGCTTTCCAGGATATATGTAAAGGAAGTGGTAAGATTGCATGGAGTACCACTTTCTATTATATCTGATCGGGATCCTAGGTTTACCTCAAAGTTCTGGTGAAGTCTTCAGCATACTCTGGATACAGAGTTGAGTTTCAGCACTGCTTATCATCCTTAGACAGACGGTCAGTCTGAGAGGACAATTCAAACTCTAGAAGATATGTTGAGAGCTTGATCTATGGATTTCAAAGGTGGTTGGGATCAACACCTACCTTTGGTGGAATTTTCTTATAATAATATTTTTCACTCCAGTATTTAGATGGCTCCTTATGAAGCTCTCTATGGAAAGAAATGCAGGACTCCAACTTGCTGGGATGAAGTTGGTGAAAGAAAGCTATTAGGACCTGATCTTGTGGATGAGATGGTAGAAAAGTTCAGATCTATTCAACAACACATAAAAGCAGCTCAGAGTCGACAAAAAAGTTATGTCGACAACCGAAGAAAAGACTTAGAGTTTGAAGTGGGTGATAAAGTGTTCAACGAATATCACCCTGAAAGAGGGTCCTGAGATTTGGAAAGAAGGGAACATTGAGCCCTAGGTATATCGGCCCTTTTAAAATGCTGGATCGTGTTGGGAAGGTAGATTACCGATTGGAGCTTCCACCGAATCCCTCTCAAGTTCACGATGTGTTCCATGTATCTCTCCTGAGAAAGAACCTACCTGATCCTTCACATGTACTCAGCTCATAAGTTGTACCACTGGAACAAGATCTTTCTTATAAAGAACAGCCGATAGAGATTCTCGATCGTAGTGAAAAAGTCCTATGGAACAAGACCACTCGCTTGGTGAAAGTTTTATGGAGGAACCACCAATTAGAAGAAGCTACATGGGAGCTTGAGGATATGATGAGGGAGAGGTATCCTCATCTGTTTGTTACAAGTGATGAATTTCGAGGGAGAAATTCATTTTAAGGGGGGTAGAATGTAACACCCGAGACTTTTATAAGAAATATTTTGTTTTTATTTTATATAAATCATCAAAGGAATCGTTCACTACACACAACACTATCTTGGCTTTCTTTACACGTAATCACAACCTTCCTTGATTGCTTGCGTCGTACGCAATACCGAGTTTCACTAAACAATGATATGCTATTAAAATATTTTTAAAACTAGCCGTTATGAATAGTAATAACCACTTTTTGAAATTTTATAAATTTTTATTTTTCAAAATGGACATCGTTTTTTGATTCGGAATATCTAAATTATCCTAGGGTGAAATATTGGTATTTTTCTGGAAACTTTCAATTTTTGATGAATAGTGAAAACACTGGGTTACTATTTCAAAACCGACTTTCTATTTAAATAATTAATTATTTTTTTAAATTTATTTAAGGTCAAAATTGATACATAATACCTATATAAGTTCAATGTAATTCATTGGAGTAATTTTATAATAATTTTAGATATATGAAAATTTTATTGAACTTTTCACCGTCTTTTACCCACCTCCTTGGAGAATTTGCAAATTTACATAAAACATAATTTTAAGCTTCTGTGAGTGGAATTTCAAAAACCCGAGAGACACGGTTGATGTCAGTAAGTAAAATGTAGTTCAATGAGATGAAAATAATTTTCGTGAATAGTAACTTTTTACTTTTATTTACCATGGTTAAAAGTTATTAGGGTAATTAAGGGTAAAAATGATATTATTATTACCCAAACACATGTACTAATTCTATTGGATAAGTTTAATTGGGAAAAAAACAACCTTAGGAATAAAATATGACCATTTAGGCCCACTTGGATTAGATTAGGACATTTATTATTAATTTATTTAAAGAAGGTTTAAAATAGTTGAAATCAAAGTTTAATAAGTAACTAATTTTTAATATAGGGTTATAAATAAGATAAATTCGACTATAAATATTCATTAAAAATCTAAAAATATTTCTTACATAATGGTATTTTATTTGTAATTTTTAGACATTAAATAATTTAATTTATTTATGACACAAAGATGATGCAGTAATTATCTTATTAATGAAATATTGACATAATTGATGTTATAAATACCCAAATATATGTAATTTTAGCCTTTTTATAAATTCCACTAATTTTCTAAGTTAATATGACATGTTAGTATTGATGTAATTAACTTATTTCTAATTAATTATTCTGTTATGATTTTCAGAAAAATCAATTACCAAATAGTATCAAAATTTACATAAAATTGTTTTTAAAACAAATATTATATTATTAATTGTTATTTTATTCATAAAAATATATGTTTCAGCCAAATTACTTAGATAAGGTTATATATATTTATAATAAACAACTAGGGGTTCTTTTGTCTTGTTATAGTAAGTTTATTAACCTTATAGTTTAAGAACACAAGAAGACACGGTAAAAGTAAAACTATTTAACTTAAAGTTAAATCTAAATTATAAGGTTACAATAGGAACCTAAAATTGTCTAAATTCTATTGGATGAGAGGATTTCGACCCATCCCCACCTTATCTTTGAAAAAAATCAATTTGGAGCTATTTAAAACCGAATATGACTTTATAATAAAATGATAGTTTTAGTTTTTCCAAAGGTGCCCCTCTCCTCCCTTATAAAAGGGCACCTCCTCCCTATCTTCCTCACACCACATTGAGCCTTAAATCTTGGAAAAACCCTGCCAATTTCTCCTCTCCACTTTCCTAGAAACATCCTAGAGGTCCTGGTCTTCTTCAAGGACCAATTTTAGTGCCCTAAAAGGAGGTCTCAAAGAAGCACTTCAAAGAAGAGGTAATGTCCATTACCGATTCTTTCAACTTTATTTCTTCTTCCACTTATTATTATTTAGTGGTTTCATTATGAATTAATAACATCAGTATCACTCATATAATTATAATTTATTATAAGTATGAAACAACCCTATTTCACCATCTATCCATCCTACGGAAAACGAAATCACCGCGCGTGCCTACGTACGGAATACCGTCTCTACACCGTGGTGTAATCTATTTTCCTTTCTTGGATGGGTATAATAGTGTAAAGAATGAATATATATGATTATTGTAAAGTGATATTGATTCTTAAATAGTATACATACACTCCAATACAATTCCATGATCATGGTAACGATATCATCGCTCATGCGTACGTACGGAATACCGTCTCCACGATGTGATGCAACTCGTTCTACATGGTTTTCATTGAATAATGATTACATATATGAATTGAGAGAATAAATATGATATATATTACACTAATACCATTCTGTAAATTAGGTATCTATAACCTAAAAAGAATAATAACAATTTATTCGACAAAACACGCATAAGATCAAAAAAGTAATAAACACCCAAATAACAAGTAGCAATGAAATATTACTAATAATAAGCTAAGAATATGACCATATATGATATCATAATAATGAGTATGATTCTGGAATAAGTAAATGACATTATTTAAATCATTATACATGAGGTTCAGACACTTACGAAGCAAATCCGACCTAAGGTAAGGGATAATTTTGCAAATCTCATTTTTATGCGAGATTGTTTATACTTTGGAATTTACTGGGGTGTATTTTATCATCCACATCCATGTTTCCTAAATATGCAATATTTACATCCTTAGAAAATAGTTTATATCCAATTTTAACCTTCGGTGAGTTTTTAGTAAAATATATGAAAGAAATATTTTGTCGTTTTTCATATGAGGTACTTTTTGGCTTTTCTGACAAAAGTACGAGAATAATGTTTTTTTAACTTATACGGCATGAATGGATTTTTAAAACATTATTTCTGAGAAGCTTCTTTTACAAGTTTTCAAGTTTATTTTTAATCAACTTATTTTAGTTTAGAATTGTATGACATGTTATGAAATGAAAAGTGTTTTTGAAGTAGAGAGGATATTTTCCTCAAGAATGGAGTTCAAGTATTTTATCAAAATTGTTTTTTATCTATGATAATAAAGGGTTCTGTTTCTATCCCTATTATTACATTGATTTGATTATGTTGTGATGTAATTATTTTCATGAATTCCTTTATCTTATATGAATTTTTTTATGATGTCACGATGTTTAAGAATCCCATTTTTATTACATGGGTTATGCTATGATGTATGGTTTATGATTTTGTGGCATACATAAGAATGGTATCATTATGAGATGGGTGGGACCTATATCTCCCTCCAATGCATTGGGTAAAGATTTTATATCTCATGAGATAGACATGGATGGAACGGCAGGTTAAACCAGTTCAGTGAAACATGATTGAAATGAGGAATGAACTCGATTCAAAAATGGACTTTTTCCGCTAAGATAGTCTTGGAAATGAGTCTTGACTAATAAGAAATGATTCTCTATGATGATGTGTGTATGCCACAAAGATTCATGTTTTAAGTTATGATTATTGTGATTACCTTTCACTACCATGATTTATCCCATGTTATGAAATTATGATCTCTTTTGCAGGGTACGATTTCCAAAATGTTATGTTCTTATGAATATGATGTGATTGATATTTCTTTTGTTTACCCTTACTAAGAATTTGAGCTCACCCATTTGTATGTTTTCTTTCCCCAATGTCAGGAAGAAGGTTATTAAGTAGGATATTCCAAAAGGGACTCTAGATATGATGAAATAAACGGGAGACAATGTAGACGATTTATGAACAAGTTGTTTATGTTTCCCAGTTTCTAAAGACACTATACCTATACGGTCCTTTCATGGTTTTGTTATATGTTGTAATAAGTGTGCTTCAATTTTGAATTATTAAAAATGTATGTAAAGTATGGGTCGTTATAAATATAAATTGAAAAGGAGTTAAGTTATTCTAGATAAAAGAATGTGACAATTTTTTTTCAATTGAAATGTATATTAGTTAATGCTTCTGTTTTGGCCATGCCTTCCAAAATTGGTAAAATCATCATGTATAGTGATGTTTATTTGAAATGAAATCATTGTGTCCAAATTTGAATGGATTTGGTAAATTTTTAGGCTTCATGTCAGTTAAAACCTCATGAGTTAAATCACCTTACACGTGATTTGGAAGTAGATGCTATTTTTTCATTAAAATTTGGAGGCATAATTTGTATGGGGTAAAATGTGAAATATATACTGATTAAAAAACATTGATGTATATATGATCATAAAAAAAATTTAACATTAGACTTTTATGTTGGAAGAAACTAATAAAGCATTATGAGTTCTTGATTCATTATCATTCTGTTAAAGAAAACATGGTGGTTGATTATTTGTGTTGAAAAATAATGTTATGTAATCCATGCTACATTTGGAACATGACCCTCTGGTTAATGATTTGGTGAATTTTGGACTAGAATTTTTTGATGCAGGGACATCCTCTATTTTGTTTTAGGTTCTAGTGTAGATTTCTTTTTTAGAAATAATTATGATGGCTTAGATGGTGGGTCAATATTTTCAAGAAAAGGTAGAATTAATTAATAATGATAAGTTTCTTGATTTAATATTGATGAAGAAGGTTTTCTACCATTTGGAAAAAATATTATGTGCACCTTATGATTCCCAGTTAAGGAAAGAGTAATTTATTGAAGCTTATAGTTATATTTTTTCCATTCATCTTGGAGGCCATAAGATATATTAGTCTTTTCCGGAGTATTATTAATGGGATGGAAGGAAAATAGATATTACAAAATTTACCATGAGTTTTTTAACCATCTATTGATTAAAGCAGAACGATAGATACTGAAGTTGATTCTTCAACATTTTCTAGTTACATAATGGAAATGGGGAAATATATAAATGGATTTCATTGTAGTATTTCAAAGTAATTCTCAATGTAATAATGCGATTTGAGTTATTGTTCATTGAAAAACTAAAAATTCACATTTTCTTCCCATTTGAGATAAAATGTTTCAAGATCATATATCAAGAATGAATCTAAAATTGATTTAGGTTACACGGAGTTCCCCTATACATTGTATTAGACCGTTATCCTATGTTAAAATCCATTTTTTTGAATTCACTTCTGAAGTAATTGTATATTAAACTAAATTTCAATATATCTTTTCATTCTCAATATGATGCACATTATATATAGAAAATTTAGACCTTGGAGGATAGTATTCATTCTAGATCAATGAATTGACATGAAACAATGGATCAAAATATTTATTTGGTCACGTTTTCCTATAATAATAGTTTTCAATATAGCATTTGGATGACACCATTGGAAACAGAATATGCAATTCAGTGTCGAACATAAATTTTCTTGGATGGTGTAGGGGAAAGTATGTCGATTAGACCAGAGTTGGTACAGGAAATTCCAGAGAAAGTTTATATTATTTAGTGACATGTGAGGGAGGACCAGAGTAGGTTTTAGAGTTATATGGATAACCGAAGGAAATAACTTTATTTTGAGTTATGATATCTTGTCTTTTTAACAGTTTCATCATGGAATATTGTGATGTAAATTGTTAATAAAGGGTTGATAAGTCCATAGTTCATTGAATAAAATTTAATCCATTAAATGGATAGATCAATTTTCTAATTAGTGGATTTACCTATTATTTTTTCCTAACTAAACAAAATATTTATTGTTTCATTGTTATGGATGTATGTACTAGATTCATTTCATGTTTTGATCCTTGAAGTGGTTCAATTAGAAGAGAATATTTTATATGAGTAAAAACCAATTCAAGTTCTAGATCGTATAGAGAAAGTGTTACAGAATATGTCGATTCACTAGGTAAAGGTTTTTATGGAAAAAACACATGATTGAAGAGGTAACATGAGAATATAAAAATTATATGATTGAAATATACCCCCAAATATTTGATAAGGAATTATAATTTCAAGGACATAATTTCCAAAATTGGTGATGGATGTGACATCCAAGGTAATGATAGAATAATCCTTTTTTATATTTGTTATTAATTTTCAATGATATTGTAATTTTACCTTAAAATATATTATATGTTTGATATCATAGCTGATAGAGAACAATGAGTTTCTCCAAAATCTAGCATTGTACGCAAGAGTTAGTTATACCGAAAAATAATATATTATTAATATTATTATTTTTTGTGGTATTTATGAATTTTTTTTGTATCAAATAGAATGAATAAGAAATACTATATTATTATTACACGTTTTGATGAATTTATTTACATTAATCCAATAAATATTATTTTATTAAAATAAGAATAAATATAATTTTAAGAATAAAAATATTTATATTTTTAAAAGGTTTTTTAGAGCCTTTTAATAGAGATCCCATTTTAAATGTAGTTTTTGAGACTTTTATAATTTTTATAAGAAAATTTAAATATTTTTTAAACCAATATTTATCTAAATATAATTTGGGATAATTTTGATTAATTTTTTTGATGAACATTCACATTTCGATGAATATTAAATATACTAAATTTTAGTACAAAACTACTTTTTTGTGTAATTTATTTATGTAAATAAATTATGTTTTTATTATGTTTTAATGTATAATTAAATCAACATTATATATTTTAATCAAATTTATTTCGTTGGAAAAAAATTTCATTTAATTTAGATATAAAAACATAGCAAACTTTTGAACTATTTAACTTGAATATTCATATTGTCATCCAGTTTGTGGGATTAAATTTAAATTAACTTCTGAAAATTATATGATTATAATTTTTCACAATTAACTACACATTTTTAATCATAATAATTTATAATATCAGGTAATGTAAAATTATTTTTTTAATACAATGTATAGTGAATGAAATTAAAATTAATTACAAAGATAAAGAGAAAAACTAGCCTATCGAGGGACTAAACGTAAAACATAAGAGACAAAGTGAACAAAAAAAGAAAATTAATACATTTTATATTCATATTTAGACCATAAATAGCATTTTATCTATTTTTTAAAATTATAGGATCCATATTACCTGTAAAAAATGAGGGATAAATTCCCTTTTAAAACATTTAGTAGAATGCAACCCTTCCTCCACTATAAAAACGAGACACACCATTCTCATTTATTCACACCACTAAAGCCCTTAGTCTCACCCAAAATCATCTCTAATAATATCCCAATATCCCTACCCTCATCCTTCAATCCTCCCATTGGTCAAAATTCCATCCATTGAATCCCTTTGGTGATAACCAAATAGAGCTAACCAAAGAAGAGCTAACATCCTACCTCAAGATCCTTTGTTTTTATTTTCATTATCCACCACTTCAATTATTATTATTAAATATTATATAATAGATTCTGTATAATCAATATACTTACATGTAGTTATTTTAATGGTTATACCTATAATTACACACACTAACATTTAATGGTTAATGAACTTACCGTTGTTATGTACACCGAACTACCACCTAATGAAACAATGTTGTTCATCTTTTACTTTACCACCCATCATGGATGGAAATTGTGATGTAAAATATGTTTTTATATGATATATATTATATTAATTATGTATTTATTCTTCTATAATTAATATATAAAACATCAATTTATGTTTCCAATTTTTTTAAATACAATGACTTTTTTTGCAGACATGTGGACTACTACATTCTCAATGTGATGTGATACATTCACACACTACATAGAATGTATTAAGGATGGGTTTAACTAAGAATTATATATATATATATATATTTAATATGATATTATTGAAATAATAATCATTCTATAAATATAATATATCATTTTCTATAAGACAATTTCTTACACTAGAAAAGTGATAACGCTATTTTTGGATATGGGGGCTACCGCCTCCTCAACATAATGTGATTCCTTTTACATGACATGAATAACATATTTAAGTATATATAATTAAATAAAAATATATATATTATTTAATTATCATTATTTAAATATAAATTTTACTTACCTTCGTTCTATAAGGATATTTTAAAAATTGGAATGTTACTCATGCGTATATATGACCCACCATCTTTATGATTGTAACATGGGTTCATTTCCCAAAAAAATCCTCCATCAGTGGTATTAAAATTATAACTTATCTATAAATATGAATATTAATCCATGATTATTATTCTTTATATGTTTATATAATGACCCTTTTGACCATAGTTTACCTACCAATGGTATTTTTGACATATAAACATGATAGGTTTAAAAAACTGATAAAAACATAATCATTTAAGTAGTTGTTTAAAATGTTTTAATAAGTTTAATAAAGTAATTATAAACATGAAAATGTTTCTGATGCATGTAAATAATTATAAAATATATTATTTTGGAAGATACAGACACACATGATAAGTTAGACTCACGGTTAGGGATTTTATCTCAATCTCCTTTAATTGAGACATTTCTTGATGATATTCACCTTTGTTCCTTTATAAAGTGCATATACATGAACATTGACATTCCATATCAATATATTTTCTATTATCATGTTTTTTTTATCTTTTTAAATGTTATACATTCATGGGTATTATTATTTAAATGTTCAATGTGGTATTAGATTCTTTAAATGATAAAGGATTCACTCATTACCCATCAATATTATTGATATTTTTTATATATTTACTTATATGAATATTAAATGATAAAAAATGAAATTTAATGTATATTTTTAATTTCATTCAATGTTTTTGTAAAATATATCTATTACATGTTTTTATAGAAAAATTTTACAAATGAAAAATGTAATGTTATATTCTTTTTAGACATGGTAATAATGAATTTTCTACTACCATGACTATTAATTTATTTTTGGCTTCCTTTGAATGATTTAATTTTTTATTAAAAGGAAAAACTTCTTTCATTAATTTTTTTATTTTGGAATTGAATGTTTTTTCCAAAATAATTTTTTATTTAGAATTTAAAATGGAAGTTTTTGAAGGAAAATGGTATTTTAATCTAAACGTGTTTTACATATGAGTACAAAAGTTTTTTTCAAATGATGAAATTTTTATGTAATATTTTCATTGTTTTTAAATTGTAAATGGTGAGAGAGGCCATATAGTACTGGGTGATCCCATTATAGCTTAAACAATTGGTGTGCCTCGATAGCACTCCAATTCATTGGGAAATTTCCTATATTCTCCGTAGAATTATATTGGATGTTGGATGTATTTTTTCTAATATTTTATTGTTCTATTAGGATTATATAAGTGATCAATGTGTTGATGTCCCAATTTACCAACATGAATTTTAAATGTTTTATAATGATATTTCATAGAAATAATTTTCTTTTAAAAGGTAAAATAATTTATTTTTATTAAAGTGATATATTTTTCTCGTTGGTAAAATGTTATGATTTCAAATAAGAAGTTTTAATGATTCGTAATACTTTTCAATGGACTAATGGATTCCCTATTTTTATATCCCATAATAATATTTTTTCCCATACCATGTTTTTTATTATTTTCACATGATTTAATTGTGATTAAGGTATTTGAAGAATTATGATTAAATTCATGAAGTCATTTTATAAAAAATATATTTCCTTATTTTAAGACTTTTATATTTTGGAAAAAATGGATACTATTTGGATGTGTGAACTTTGTATTTTTTAGTTTTGTTGTAATTGTGTTATGAACTAATTATTGATAACTGTAAACCTGAAAATATCCTCAATATAAAAGAAAGTAATTTAATTACAAAAGACCAATATTATATATCATTTAAAGTCGTTTCCTTATAGTCATTCACTACTATATTCAAGATTTTAAATGTTTCATTGATTTTAATTTTTTGTATTATGTTTTTTAAAATTTCAAACCTCTTATAGGATAGATCCTTGTATAAATTTATAGCATTTATACCATAAATAATTTATTTTTTCATCTAACTTGGCCTCAATTTGTAATTTAAGTCGTTATCTTGAATTTGGTTAATTAATATATTTTTTACATATTAAGTGTTAGGGTTATGATGAATTTTATTCCCTATTATGTAAATTTCCCCATGGTATGAAGAATTTTTTTAAGACTACCTACCTACTTAGAGGATCATGCCTTATCTAGGCTGGTGAATATGCTTGACCATATGTCTGTCTAGGAATAATCATACTGATAACTCTATTCATTTTCATGAAATGATCATGTACGTTATGTATATGATGTATATGGTTATTAATTAATATGTTTGAGATCTATTTTGGGAATGTAATAAAAACTTTGGGATTTTGAAAATAGTTAAACATGAATTTGGTTCGAACATATTTATTTATCGGAGGGAATGATATTCCATTAAAAATAACTTGAAACATTCATAGAGAAAGGGGAAAACTTGAGATAAGAGAGTGAGACTAAATCTCCCAATCAAATATTAAGTGTGAGATTGTATCAAAAGAATTACATTTCATGACCATGATCATCATGACATGTAGGTTATGCTACTCCTATGTGACCCTATATTTTCTTGTGTAGGGAAAGTAAATAATAATTGAATCTATATTTTTAATTCGGAAAGTAATTATAGAGTTTTGTTTGCCTATATTTTCCCATATTAGATTTTTTTTTGCACATTCCTTGGGTTATATTGGCATTTAGACCTTAATAGGATTATATTACACAAGGTATAGGGTTGAGTTTATCCATCTGCTAAATTGGAAAAATAGTCTTATTCTAAAATATCCATGTATCAAATATGATATTACTGATATTATTTCCTACATAAATAGCTAAAAAATGGGAGAAACTCTAAACTAAACTAAAAAATATTGAAATATTGATCATTTAAAACAAAATAGGATGATTTATTTTCAATAATGGGTCATCATTTTAGTGGGAGACCAATTAATACAATTACTTATTAAATGGTTAATTGTATATGATAATCATTCGAAAAAATCTTATATTGTAGAAAATATCATTATCCTCATTATAAAGATAATAATTGTAATAAATCCATGATATATAGAGACATAATTTTAATAACTCTTAATAATGGTAACTTAAGAAGAGTAAGAATTCATGATTGGTTATTTAAGAATGTTTTAAAGGAAAATTCTTTGTGTCATAATAATTAATCTCTTCGAAACAAAGTGTTGAAGTTGTTCGATAAGTTAATCTAGATTATTATATATGTATATTCACTCTAGGAATCATACTCTTCACTCATGTTTTCAATATTATTTGGTACTCCAATGATTTAAGGAATATTAGTCTCATATACGCAATATTATTGGGTGCATCTAATATTCAATTAGATTGAATATGTTGATGACTCGATGATACTAATGGATTATTTAAATCATTATTTTATATAGAAATAAATTCTATTATTCTAAAAGATATTTAATATCGACTCAATGATTTACAAGTGTTCTAAATACAGAGAAGGAAAAAAGTTACTTTATATTAAAAGCAAGAAGGTTGCTTTCAAGTAATAGATAAAATGTGTTTCTACATTGATAAATTGTATAATTCAATCATTGATTAACTTTTCATAACACGTTTATTGTCCCATTTTTCTATTGGTAAGAGAATGAAACATTTTTTATTTAATAAAATGAGATAATGTGATTTGATACACATATTCTAGATTTTTAGATTTCTTTAATGTGCATTAAGGGGAGACTAAAAATTTGTTATTTTTTACAGAACTAATCTTATTATTATATAAGTAAATTTTTAGAAAAGATGATTGAATTACATGAACAATAAAATGATATTATCAATGTTTTGGGAATATATATATATTATAATTAGGCATATGATTTCTAGGTTCTAAAGTACTATATAGATTGTATATGTAAGTGAAAGATAAAACTATAAGAAGAAAATATGGTTGAAAATTTTAAAAAAATTTCTTCAAGAATCCAAACATGTTCATTTAAACCTAGGATTATTATCAAGGAATATTAATAATTTAATATGATTCGATTTTCCATTATATACCTGAAGTATTTTTTTAAATTCCATGGAATACCCATGTAAAATATGAATATTATAGAAAATAATTCCTTGATTTTGAATGGTATGTGATACCGAATGTATATTTTAATAAGTATTGTAAATATAAATGAGTTTAAAATAATTGGAAGAATTTAGTTTATATTAATGAGATGAAGTAAATAGTTCTTATACGACGAATTTAATTGTAAATGATTATATCTAGCAAAAAATATAAATGTAAAAGATGTGAATATTCATCCCATTCTCTTATGTGATAAGAGAAGATGACTAATAATAAAGGTTATTATGATTTTATGTATACACATGGTGTATGATTCATTAATTTCCAAAACTTTTTTTGAGATGAAGATATGTGTTAAAGTGTCTTATCTTGGATATTTTTTTCCATATTTTTATTAAAATATTTGAGAATATGTTTCTTACACACATTGGTGGTATATTTAAATAGTTTTTTTAAAAATGTTCCAAAAACATAGAATACCATATATGATATTGAAAAAAATTGTTTATTTTTTAAATATTCCAACTAAAAGGAAATAGATTTTATTTAATAATTTTTTTATCATATCTTAGAAATATATTATGAAATGAATTTTTTTAAGAGGCTAGTGGGAGTATGTTTCGAATTAGAGAAGTTCAATATTAACAAATAGAGGAAAAAAATGACCTAAAGGTAATGTGAATTCATCTTTATATTAATATTTTTAGGATATGTTATGACAAATAAATATTCAATGTGTTACATTGAATTAGAATTTATATATTGGACATCACTATTATACATTTAAATGATTAAAGTGTTTTTGAATCAGAATCAAAAAAGTGTTTGAGATAAGTGATGATAAAGAAAAATAGAAGGAGATAAATTTAGTTATCATGAATATAAAAAACACTATTTCTTAAATCATTGTACAAGTCAAAATGCAAAATGAATAACACTTTATATCCTAAATGAGTTCATAGAATGGAGGTAAAATAAAATATACGAGTTAACTCTAGTTATTGTAATAATGTGATTTTGAATTTATCTTTAAAGTGTTTAGAAAGTCTCATAAATAATAATTTAAGTAGTCAAATTATTGAAAATAAAAACGTTTTTGTAATATGGTACCAATGATGATGGTGATGAAAAAAAAAGTAATTCCATGAAGACAAAAGATGTTGGAATATGATATTGTGAAGTCATAAGTTTTCATATGTTCAAGAAGTTGAATATTTAGGTATATGATTCGTAATTTGAATAATTATTCAAACTATATTAATAAATATATGTTTCTATATAATTATTTTAGTTTGAGAGTTTTATCAGATGGTCACATAGAGATGTGACATAGATAAAATATGATGTAATGATTTAAAAAACCCAGAAAGTGACATGAACATTAGAATGATCTAGTAGTTTATCATATTTTATATGCTAGAATAGTTTTTATGTTGGATTTTCTAAATATTCTTAATGTGTTTCATAATATTAAAATTTATCATAATAAAGGAAACATAAATTTAACTTTCATTCATATTGGACACATAAATGTATATATAGATATGCATTTCATGAAGTACAACGATAATTAACCTCTTATTGTATGTCTATTATTTTATCCCAAGCAGATGTTTGTCATGGGTTATTATAGGTTATGAGAAAATGATAAGTTTATAATGAGTAGGATTTTTGTACAGACATACAAAATATACTCATGAGGAATATGAAAAAATATATGATTCTTTGTTTTCACTGAGTGGCGTACTATGTATACCATCTGGAGTGTCATACATATATTTCATTAGTTTACATGGGGTGAATGGATCATATTTGTGTCCCCACATCATTAGTTTGGTGAGACACCAAGCATAAGAACCTTGATACTTTGATACCCTACTTAAAAAAGTTTATATATTCACTTAGATAATACAGTGGCAGTTGGGTATGTTGTTGAATATGTCGTAAGATGGAGCTTAACCGTGATAGGATATTTCACATCATACAATGAATATGACATGAGGGACCTTGATATATAAATTAATATATTACGGAAGTTTATGACTACACCTATATGTTATATATATCTATCTGGATACCATATATGTGATGCGCTTATATAAAAGGATGGATGACGTGTGATGTATTCACTAATCACTTTAGTCTTCACTCTAGGAATCAATAATAGAGGAGTTGTATCTATGGGATTGATATGTTAACTGTCCCATGGTTACATGATGACTTATAAAAAGGTAATATATGAGAATAATTTTTTTCATATGATGTATACTAGAGGAAACAAGAATAGAGATACATATATATAATGGAGATCACACCATATCCCCTTACAACTTTAATTGCATTGATTATTTTATAGAAGATTCTATTTTCTTACATATATAGATATAGATATTCATATATGTTTTCAATACAATATAGGAACATAAGGTCACACATTGTGGATAGCTGAATGGGGATTATTTTGGAATTAGTGAGACACTCTAAATGTTTTTTAATGTTAATCAAAAGTATTTTGTATGGGTATTCACAAGGTGTTTCAGATGATGTGATGCACTGTGAAGTTAATGGTAGCTAAGAAAAAAATGTTTTAAAAGATATAAATAATGATTTTTAGATATGGTTTCACATGTTATTATATATTATACAATATAAGGTTAAATAACACAAATCATTTCATGATTTAGTGCAAGTGAGAGATTGATGGGAATATACCCTAATGAATTATATGTATATATGATATATATGTATAAGAAATGTCATATTCCATGAAAAATCTATTTTTCATTCCAATTTATTTCAATAATGTGAAAATATGAACAATAACTATAATTTATTGATTCTCCCACAATGGTTATCATAAAAAGAATTACTACATAATATATAACAAAATGGAGTTCATTTATGAATTTGATTCCTGATGTTGGACATATTATGTATTCATGTGTTAGAAATCATGAATAAATGAAAATACATTGAAGGAGTGTCCTCAGGTGAATATATTTATATCCCTAACATGTGATGGAAATGTGTTCATCACACATGACATGGTCGACCCTCTCTTAAACCCAAAACCTTATTTATTCTTCTTCTTCCCCTTCATATCATGATGTTTTCACATCCTGGGAGAACGAAGAATCATGCATTTTTGACATGCAGTTTATATTTTCCTTTGAATACCTATAAAAGTGGGATGATTCACTTTTCTATTTTTTCATTTTCATAAAACTCATTTTGTGATGTTCAATAGGGTGTAGTTTCTCTTCAGTGTAAGTGTCACGACCCATCCTTGGGGCCCGTGCCGTGACTACCCCAAGGCCGCCTTCTATAGGCCAGGGGCTGGCGACTAGCACCAAGGCGTAATTCACGATAAAGGGGAAGGCATTGCCTTTGTAAAGTAAACAAACACCATAGAGCAAGAAAGTAGTAGAAGTAAACACTGAGTAAAAACTGGGTACAAAGTAAGTGCTGGAAAAGTAAGTGGGCCAGAATACAAACCCAAACTGAATGTAAGGTACAACTGGAAAGGGAGTACAACAACTGAAAAGTAAAGCTGCAGCCTCAAGCCGTCCACTACATGTCCCACCTAAAGGGTGGGTACAGATTGCCTCCACAGCTCCTTAGGTCCAGCCATCCACTTCGAGTACATCCCTCCCAGTGGTCCATCTCCAGGTACCGACCTACTCCGCAAGCCTCAACCACGATCAGCATTGTCCGTCGTCTACAACCAACACAATTTAGTGCGGGCATAGCCCGTGCAGGGGTGAGTATAAGATACTCAGTAGGGACCCCGAGACCCCTGAAGGTCTCCCAGAATCAACAAAGGATAATCCACAAAGGAAAGATACAATCACGAAGTAACATCCGACACTACTTTGGTATGTGACCATACATATACCTAAGTCATAAATTCTCGTTCATCTCCAAACTCCGAGCTCAAGTACAACCCAGTACACATAGGAAATCACAACCCAATCCACACAGGAAAGAATAACGTAATCCATATAGGATATCAAGTCAATCTTATCAAAGATAAGGATTGAAAGTCAAGATTTAGCTCACACGGGTATACTTCTTCGTAAGACGATAAAGATGATCATATGTAGCCAATGATTCATCTAAGCCGTCGGACCCACACAGGATCGATATGTACTAACCCCTGCAATGACCCACACAGGATCTAACCCACACAATATCGATAGGTAACTAACCCCCACAATGACCCACACAGGATCTGTAGGCGCTGGCCCACACAGGACCGCTGAGTGCTGACCCACAAAGGATCTGACCCACATAGGATCAGTAACACTGATCCACGTAGGATCGCTGAGTGTTGTAGTTGTCATTGTCGAATCCACGGAGGATATCTGTATAGTCATCATCGTCGTCGCAGTCACAGCCAGCTCTAGGGTTCCCGCACACAACAAGCTCGTTCGGGAGGGTCCGCTCCACGAGCCGAGGGGCTGATACATCAACTGACTCATAGTCCAGATTTGATGTATTCAAAAGTTCTGTATCGTCAACAGGAACTCAACGCGACAGACGGCACATCAATCGGACGCCCGGTCTGAGAGTTATTGGCTTTTTCGTCCCAGGGGGCCGGTTGGTTTTTAAGTCAAAACCAACCCAACCGTACTCCAACTACGTCCAAACCTCGAGCGGAGTAATCCAAAAGGTCCATATCACTAATAGAAATACAACAAAGTCAACGACATGTCAATCGGACGTCCGGAGCTCAAGTTATAAGTATTTCCGCTCCGAGGGCCCAGTTGGTTTTGTGTATGAACCAACCGGGCCGAACCCAAAGTACTCCGAAACCATGAGTGTAATATATCGAAACGACCGGCTCGATCCAAGGATCGCATTGCCGCTGACAGTGCGTCGATCGGAGGTCCGAAGCCCATGTTATGGGCAAAAGACCGTGAGAGGTCTGGAAGTGGGGGTTTTAGGTCCGGACCGACCCGGCCCAAGAACCCCTGGGTCGGCCCGAACCGGGTCGAACCGACCCAGGTCCAGGTCCATCCTGCTTGGGCACGGCCCGACCCGACTGGCGTGGCCTGACCCGGTCGGCGTGGCCCAGCCCAGCCTGGGCGCAGCCCGGTCACCAGGTGGCTCGACAGTTTCAGCCGAGCGGATGGGGGGGGGGGGCACCTGCCCCCCTGTTTCGTAACTGCAGCCCCCATGATGGGGGCCGCTCTTGCTGGCCAGCCGGGGGTCGTAACCTCAGGCTCCTCCCTTGACCGGCCAGCCCGCTCCGGCCAGCCGGATGCTACCGCCACGGGACAGGCATGGGCCGGTCCCCCTGCTCCGACGCCGGCGGACCGGAACCGACTGCCGGTCCTTGCTCTACCGCAACGTAAGTCGTGGACTTGGTTCGTCCGGCGAGGTGCGATGACACCGCGCCCCACCGCCGCGGCTCCGATCCGGCCGCGATGTCTTCGGGTTTTTCCGGCGTGGCGCGACGCACCACGACTTGGTTCGATTTTCAATTGCGCGGCGTGACGGCGCCGCCCATCCTTGCCACTCATTCCCGCGCTGTGAGACGGCACCGCGTCACATTCCTTCAAACCGTAACAACACAAGAAAAAATAATGGAGGAGGGTCGGCCGTGTTTGTGCGGTCCAACCCCCTCCCGTTAATCGATAGCAAGCGGTCCAATTGAACGAGGAACGTCAACGGAAGAAAATCATGAATAATAACAATAATAAAAACCCCTACCTCGAGCGTAGTTTAAACAGAGGTTCATCGCAGAATTTCACGTTGCAAAATAAGGTGTCACAGATGGAGAGGATCGTTGGCATTTGTTGATCTCCGAGGAAGGCGTCTCTCGCCGTCGTTCTCCGTCAGAGGTCGGCGTTCTTCGTCGTCGGCGGTGCATTCTTCGCGTTCTTCAACGAAGAACAAAGAACCTAAATACTTCTCTTTTTCTCCCAATGTCTCAACACAACAAAAGCCAACAATAATAAAATAAGTGTTTAGTCTTATTTTATTACTCATGTCTTAAGAATTTTGAAATTCAAACATTGAATTAAACCACTTAATTAATTCATGTCATTTAAAAGGATAGTTATAGGATTTTAGGGAATATGAAGGGGTGGGGTTCGTGTGGGCCCCACCACCCTCGTAACCTCCCATGGTAAGTTGGGTGGTTTCCCCCAACTACCACTCAAAGTTGTTAACCACTTAGAAAGAAAAAATAAAAAAATTTAGCTAAATTTTAATTTTTAACTTCCACAATTTTTAACAACTTCTCCCGTGTAAATGCAACTCTGGAAAAGGTGTTCCTAAGAAATTACCGGCACTTCAAATCCATTGGAGCCCTCAGAATTCGATTCCGAGCAATGGTTCAAAAGTTAGAAAAATCCTGCTCGTTCGTTCACTAAACGTACCCGAGCTAATCTTCGGATAGAAATTCCGAGAACACCGGTCCTCAGAATCAAGTGCCATCAGAAACTGCGTTCTTGTAAAATACCAAAGAAAAATTAAGAAAAAATTTCTCTTCAAATTTTACGGGTCTTTACATTACTCCCACCTCAGAGCTTTACGTCCCCGTAAAGATACATCATAAACTAGGGGAACAAATGTGGGTACTGTGCATGCATCTGAGCCACCCGCTCCCAAGTGCTCTCCTGGAGGTTCCCGTGCTACCATCTGATGCGCACTAGAGGAATCGACCATCCACATAGGACCCGCTACTGTCGATCCTTGATCTCCACCGAGACCTCTGCAAAGGTTGCCCCATCATCAATGTCCAGCTCCCCATGGTCAATGATATGCGTCGGGTCATGCACGTATCTCCTCAGCTGGGATACGTGGAAAACGTCGTGCACCCAGTGCAACTGAGGTAGTAGAGCCAGACGATAATCCACCTCAACAATCCTGCTAAGGACCTGGAATGGTCTGATGAAGCGTGGATAAAACTTTCCACCTCGACCAAATCTCTGCAACCCACGTCGAGATGAGACCCGCAAGAAGACGTGGTCTCCATCCTCGAACTCAAGTGGCCTCCGCCTCCAGTCAGCATAAGACTTCTGCTGGCTCTTAGCTATTATCATCCGCTCCTGGATGACCTGGACCTTCTCTGTCGTGTCTTGGACCATCTCTGGTCCCACATGTGCTGACTCCCCGTGGTCTGTCTAACACAGAAGTGATCTGCAAGGTCGTCCGTACAACGCCTTGTATGGTGCCATCACGATGGTGGAGTGGTAGCTGTTGTTGTACGCGAACTCCACCAAGGGTAGGTGGTCCTCCCAGCTGCGACCAAATTCGAGGACACATGTGCGGAGCATGTCCTCGAGAGTCTGAATGGTCCTCTCTGTCTGACCATCTGTTTGAGGGTGAAAGGCGGTACTCAGACATAGCTGCGTCCCGAATGCCTCATGCAACCCCTTCCAACGCCGGGAAGTAAAGCGAGCATCTCTATCGGAGATGATAGATGATGGCACACCATGTAGTCAACTTGGTGAGTTGGTGGAAAATCACCCAAATGGAGTCATGACCTCTGGAAGTATATGGAAGTCCAGTCATGAAATCCATAGATATGCCATCCCACATCCACTCCGGGGCCTCCTAGGGCTGTACCAAGCTTGCTGGTACCTGGTGCTCTGCCACAACCTTCTTCATGCCCGGCCACCAGTGCTTTCGTCTGAGATCCTGGTACATCTTCGCCACTCCAGGATGTATCGCCGAAGGGGAAGTGTGAAATTCTCTCAGCACCTCCTCCCGTAAAGAAACTGGTACCAAGGTACGTCCTCTGAAAAGGACGTCGTGCTCTCCTCCTGCTGAGAGCATCAGCTACCACATTCCCCATTGCAGAAGTATAGACTATCTCAATGTCATAGTCCTGGAAGAACCCAATCCATCGTCGTTGTCTCAGATTCAGGTCCTTCTGCGAGAAGATGTACCCGAGACTCTGATGGTCAGAATAGACTGTAATGTGCTCGCCCATAAGATAGTGTCGCCACATCTTCAGAGTGAAGACCACTACTACTAACTCCAGGTCATGGGTAGCGTAGTTCTGCTCATGCTGCCTCAACTGACGTGATCCATAGGCGATCACGGCCCGCTCCTGCATCACGACACATCTGAGTCCGGTCCTTGATTCGTCGTAGTAGACTACGTACCCTACTCCCTCCTCCAGAAACTTCAGGATAGGCGCGCTGGTCAAACTTTGTCTCAGCTCCTGGAAGCTCTGCAGTCATCTATCTGACCACACGAAGGGTTGCCCCTTCTTCCTTAACGTTCTGCAAAACTGCATAGATTTCTCCTTTTCCGGAAAGAGAAATCTGGTCTCATCCCATGGATGAACCACGTTTCTTGCCTAATATAGTCAATCCCATCATGATTTGTTAATTCATGCCACGAATGATGTTGAAAGCCCTCGACGCTGCTACCAAGAGATCCAACCGTTACTCTCGCCTCCAAGGGTTGAGTAACACTGTCGGCATCAGTGTGTGGTCACTGGATCTCCTCCAGTAAGAATCTCAAATGTGAGGGTCAAGTCAACAGTTTTTAACCGACACCTCTTAGTATGAACATACAAAAGACAAGAAAGAAAATTTCACTATTGGAAGAATCTTTTATTACTTTAACTCAAAGTACAAGGACATAAGGAAACAAAAACAACGAAGCTAGAGGCATTATGGACAAAGGCCTGTATTCCTAGATCTAGTCCCGCACTTGTCCACCCACTTCCGGAGCTCCATGATCGTAAGCTTCAGATGCCTGAAGCTGTGCTCTTCCCTGAGGTCAGGGTGGACCTCCTGGTGGTGGTGGTGGTAGAGACTCAAAACGTCGTCCACCACCTACCGCTCGACCAGCTCCTCGTCCTCGTCCACCTGCTCCCTACGGACCGCCATGGTCGAACCTCTGCCTCTGCCTGGGTGGTTCCTCAACCGTTTGCTGCTCCTCTGCATGGCGGGACAGGCAGTCACGAGCCATGTGGCCTTGCCCGCCGCATGCATAGCACCGTCTTCCACTCGTAAGACCGGTTCTGCTGCGTGTGCCCCGCACCTCCGAGCCAGTATCCTGAGGTCGTCCGCCTGATGGCCTGGTCCGCTTGGGCCTCTGCAACATCTGTCTACTGCTGGATGCAGAAGACTCCGCCATGTGCCTCCCTGCGGTAGGACTCACCGTTGGTGTAGACTCAGCAAGAAAGATCTCGATGATAAGGGCTCGCTCTAGTACCCCTGCCTGTGTCGGAATGCTGAGGGAGATCAGTGATGCCCTGATCTCATGCCTCAGTCCCTGCTCGAAAGTCCAGGACCGAAAGAATGGGTCCCGTACCATGTCTGTCGAATAGCGCGAGAGGTCGGTATATCTTGCCAAGTACTGGGCGACCGTCAAGCTGCCCTGCTGCAGCTGTAGTAGCTCATGGATGTGCACCGCACAGAGGGTGGCCGGGACGAACTGCGAGTGGAAGAGGCTCTCAAAGTCCGTCCAGAGGAGAGATGCATCGTCGTGCACCTAGAGCATCAAGCTCCACCATCTGCCTGCTGCCGCGTGCAGGAGGCTCGCTACGAGGATCACCATGAGGTCAGCTGGTTTCCTCACTAACATGAAAACTCATACAACTGCCTCCAGCCAATCCTCGGCTGCCCGAGGGTCCGTCTCCCCACAGAACCTAGGCGGTCGCTGACGCTGAAACTCATGCAGTGCACTAAGGCGATGTGCATCATCAGTGGCTGGGGCTGGTAGCATCAGTGGCTCGGCAGGTAGAGGTACCGCCGGTGCCTCTGCTGTCAAAGGGCCATGCACCGAGGCCTCATCGCTCGGTGGGCTGTCGTCACATACAATGCTCGAAACCCTAGCTGGCTGCCATCGTGGGGCCATCCTGTAAAGAAACAGGTGCGCCATGGTCAAACATTATAACTGGTGAGCTGACACAAAGTAATCACAAAGAAAACATGAAACACACATGAAATAAATGTTTTCATGCATTAAGTCAGAAATCAGAAGTCAGGGTCTTGGTGTACGGATACGTCGGCTGCCGCACCAACAATGAACTCCCTGGAATGATAACCACACTCAATACTCTCAACACTATTTCTTTACATAGAAAAAAGATCAGAGTCCTGATTTCTATGGTAGAACCGAACTCCTCTGATACCAATTTGTCACGAACCGTCCTCAGGGCCCATGCCATGACTACGCCAAGCCCGCCTTCCATAAGCCAGGGTCTGGCAACTAGAACAAAGGCATAATTCCCAGTAAAAGGGAAGGAATTGCCTTTGTAAAGTAAACAAACCCCACAGAGCAAGAAAGCAGTAGAATTAAAAACTAAGTAAAAACTGGGTACAAAGTAAGTGCGGGAATAGTAAGTGGGCCAGAATACAAACCCAAACTGAAAGTAAAGTACAACTGGAAAGAGAGTACAACAACTGAAAAGTAAAGCCGCAGCCTCGAGCCATCCACTGGATTTCCCACCTGAAGGGTGTGTACAGATAGCCTCCACAGCTCCTTGGGTCCTACCGTCCGCTCCGAGTACGTCCCTCCCAGTGGTCCACCTCCAGGTACTAACCTGCTCTGCAAGCCTCAACCACGATCAGTGTTGTCCATCGTCTGCAACCAACACAACGTAGTGCGGGCATAGCCCGTGCATGAGTGAGTATAAGCTACTCAGTAGGGACCCCGAGACCCCCGAACGTCTCCCAGAATCCATAAAGGAAAGATACAATCACGAAGTAACATCCGACACAACTTAGGTACATGCCCATACAAATACCTAAGTCATCATTTCTCGTTCGGCTCCAACATCCGAGCTCAAGTACAACCAGTCCACATAAGAAATCACAACCCAATCCACACAGGAAAGCATAACGTAATCCACACAGGATATCAAGTCAATATTATCGAAGATAAGGATTGAAAGTCAAGATTCAGCTCACACAGGTATACTTCTTCGTAAGACGATAAAGATGATTAGATGTAGCCACTGATTCATCTAAGCCATCGGACCCACACACGATCAATAGGTACTAACCCCCACAATGACCCAAATAGGATCTGACCCACACAGGATCTATGGGTAACTAACCCCCGCAATGACCCACACAGGATCAGACCCACACAGGATCTGTAGGCACTGGCCCACACAGGACCACTGAGCGCTGACCCACATAAGATCTGACCCACACAGGATCGGTAGCACTGATCCACGTAGGATCGATGAGTGCTGTAGTCGTCGCCATCAGATCCATGGAAAATTTCTGTACAGTCGTCATCATCATCGCAGTCGCAGCCAGCTCTAGGGTTCCCGCACACAGCAAGCTCGTTCGGGAGGGTCAGCTCCACGAGCTGAGGGGATGATACATCAACTGACTCACAGTCTGGAGTTGATGTATCCAAATGTTATGTATCATCAATAGGAACTCATCGCGACAGACGGCGCGTCGATTGGATGCCCGGTCTGAGAGTTATTGGATTTTTCGTCCTAAGGGCACAGTTGGTTTTTAAGTCAAAACCAACCCAACCATACTCCAAATACGTCCAAACCTCGAACGGAGTAATCCAAAAGGTCCGTCTCACTAAGAGGAATCCAACAAAGTTGATGGCATGTCAATCGGACGTCCGGATCTCAAGTTATAAACGTTTCCGCTCCAAGGGCCCGGTTGGTTTCGTGTACGAACCAACCCGGTTGAACCCAAAGTACTCCGAAACCTTGAGTGTAATATATCGAAACGACCACCTCAATCCAAGGATCGCATCGCCACTGACGGTGCGTCTATCGGAGGTCCGCATCCCAAATTATGGGCAAAAGACCGTGAGAGGTCCGGAAGTGGGGGTTTCGGGTCCGGACCGACCCGGTCCGAGACCCCCTGGGTCGGCCCGCACCGGGTCAAACCAACCCGAGTCCGGGTCCGTACCACTTGATCGCGGCTCGGTTTGGCTGGCGCGGCCCAGTCACCAGGTGGATCGACCGTTTCGGCCGAGCGGATGGGGGGGGGGGGGGTCGCCTGCACCCTGTTTCGGAACCGCGGCCCCCATGATGGGGGGCCGCTCCTACTGGCCAGCTGGGGGTCATAACCCCCGGCTCCTCCCTTGACCGGCCGACCTGCTCCAGCCAGACGACTGTTGCCGCCATGGGACCGCCATGGGCCGGTCCCCCTAATCCGACACTGGCGGCCCAAAACCGGTCGCGACCTTGGTTCGTCTGGCGCGGCGTGATGGTGTCGCGCCCCACCGCCGCGACCCCACTCCGGCCGCGATGTCCTCGGGTTTTTCCGGCGCGGCGCGACGCGCAATGGCTTGGTTCGATTTTCAATTTCCCGGCCTGACGGTACCGCGCATCCTTGCCGCTCGTTCCCGCGCGGTGCGACGGCGCCGTGCCACTTTCCATCGAATCGTAACAACACAAGAAAAAATAAGGGAGGAGGGTCGGCCGTGTTTGTGCGGTTCGGCCCCCTCCCGTTAATCGATAGCAAGCGGTCCAATTGAACGAGGAACGTCGAAGGAAGAAAATCACGAATAATAACAACAATAAAAACCCCTACCTCAAGCGTAGTTTAAACGGAAGTTCTTCGCGGAATTTCACGTCGCGGAAGAAGGCGTCGCGGAAGGAGAGGGTCGTTGGTGTTTGTTGATCTCTGAGGAAGGCATCTCTCACCCTCGTCCACCCTCGGAGGTCGGCGTTCTTCGTCGGTGGCAGTGTGTTCTTCGCGTTCTTTGACAAAGAATGAATAACCTCAAGACTTCTCTTTTTCTCCCAAAGTCTCAACACAACAAAACCCAACAATAATAAAATAAGTGTTTAGTCTTATTTTATTACTCAAGTCTTAAGAATTTTGAAATTCCAACTTTGAATTAAACCACTTAATTAATTCATGTCATTTAAAAGGAAAGTTATAGGAGTTTAGGGAATATGAAGGGGTGGGGTTCGTGTGGGCCCCACCCCCCTCATAACCTCCCATGGGATGTTGGGTGGTTTCCCCCAACTTCCACTCAAAGGTTTTAACTACTCAGAAAGAAAACAAATTGTAGCTAAATTTTTATTTTTAACCTCCAAATTTTTTAACAACTTCTCCTGTGTAAACGCAACTCCAAAAAAGGTGTTCCTAAGAAATTACAGATGCTGCAAATCCATCGATGCCCTCAAAATTCGATTCCGAGCACCGGTTCCAAAGTTAGAAAAATCCCGCTCGTTCGTTCACTGAACGTACCCGAGCTAATCTTCTGATAGAAATTCCGGGCACACCGGGGCTTAGAATCAAGTGCCGTCAGAAACTTCATTCTTGTAAAATCCCAAAGAAAAATTAAGAAAAAATTTCCCTTGAATTTTACAGGTCTTTACAGTTAGGTACATATATTTAGAGAATGTTCTTCTTTTCAGTTTTTACATAGATTTCATATTATCATTCATTGAGATCCCCATATTACCTTTCGTTTTTATTCATCAATGTGTAATAGGTGTCATTATATTCATATAAAACGAAAAAAAAAATTTTGGACTAAATTTAGTGAGATAGAGCAGGATACAAATATTCGTTCTAAAATAAATTTGATTGGATTCCATTCCATTCTCATCGTTATTTAATTTTGTTTCAATAATATTTAAAGTGGAAACCTCCAATAAATTCTTTATTTTAAAACTTCTAAAAAGATCATTACTATATTTTTATTGATAAATAAATATGTAATTAAATCCTTGGAAGAAATGTAATTGTCACGACTCCTCCTTCTTAAGATACCCATTCCTGGGATGAAAAGAAGAAAGGGAAACACTAACCCCCGAGTCTCGCCTCTAGTAGGCCCCAGGTTGGCCACTAACCCCAAGGGTATACAATCTCATAAAATGAGAGGAATTTCCCAACTTAGAAAAATGGGACAGGGAGATAAGATGGACCATCCCAAAATAACTCCAAGTCATGTATATATAAATGAAAAACCAAAATCCATCCCATATTCAAATTTTAAAAAATAAAATCGTTACAAGTGAAATAAAACTCCGAAGTAAGCACCGAAAGCAAGATAAAGAAGAAACTCAGAAACTGTGCCAAGGGTTGAACTAGTAACACCAAGCACAATCCATATAATCCTCCTAGAAACCAAAAAATAGTTATATATATATAGGTAGAGTATAAAGACATAAAAAGTGGCAAAACCCATATACTCTCATGCACAAGTGAATGAGATCATACAAATCCCCTTTGAGAAAATGGTAAAATCAAACAGTACCTAACAGGTATAATAACCATTCATGTCCTCACTAAGGCACTCTCAACAAATAGAATAGGTCATTTAAAGTATTATAGTAAGCATATCGATGATTTGGGTACCCCTCACCACTTCCCACTGGTTTAGCCACTCTTTCATAATGGAAAACGTACTTAAGTTCCAACCACATCAGAAATAACCACATCACAACTCACCCGTACACACCTGGCCAACAAACCACATCACATCTTGTATGCAGACACCTTTGGAACATACCACACAACATAGCATTCTGAGGAAACATAAGAAATCACAACTCATCTCACCCTGAAGACACTTGGGAAAATACAACCCATATCATCATAAATACACCTAGGAAAAAAACCATATCATCCCAAAGACACCTGGGAAATCACCAATCTCCCAAAAGAACTGGTCCTCACAATCCACAACCTTCTTAAAGAATCATGGGCTACCACCACTTAGAATAAGGATAAGGGAAGAGTGGGTGACCAACCATCCATCTTCTCAACAGGATGATTGGGAAAGACACCCTCCCCCATGATGATGGGGGCATTCAACACATATTTTTCAACTAGGGTTGGGTGTTTATAGAAATCAAAAATGTAAATATAGATTATATAAATATGGATTCCCAAAAACTCATCCCAACATATGGGTTCTCAACCAAAAAAATTTCACAAAATCACTACCATCATTGCCCCTACCTCTAAATGCTGAACACTACACATAAAACTTAAACCCAAGTCCCAAACGATTTTTATACCATTACCATTCTTTATTCACAACTCATTTATTCATTCTATTACCCAAACCAACCCAATCCAATTCCAATATTTATTAAAAAATTATTTATTCATCCATTCCATTACTATCTGGGAAACTACCAATCAGAACAGATAAAAATCAACATAACCACTCCTCACCATAGATCTCGATCGTAGACCCACTATGAAACACTTATCATCCATTCCGCAATCAATTAATCTCTCAACTTGAGACTCCATAACATCTTCCAAAACAACCTACAAAACACAATTATTCTCACAACATTATCACTACAAAAACTAATCAAAATATTACAGAGTTAATAATTCATTCTTTATTTCATTCTTCTTTTTAATTCATGGATTTTTACATAAACATTTTGATCCTTGAGAATCTATTTTTTATGGATGTTTATGTAGTTAACCAATTACATAACAATTCTTTGGAATAAAAAAATAGCATTCATTATAGAATCATTAATCAATGTGAAAACAAGGACCACAATCATCCCTGATTTTATGTGGGTATCTAACCCATATAGATCATAATATCATCAAACGAAAAAATAACACAGTAAAAAATATGTTACATTCCAAATCCCTACATGTTATTTTAAATAAAATTAAATTATCTTTACTAATCATGGATAAACTATTATCAAAAAAGTGAAATATATATACTCAAACTTCATGACACACAACTAATAAAGATGAAGGAAATCCTACTTGGAAGAAAAGGAGATATACACTTTCTGATTTGAACATGATAGAGGCACGTATGTAGTAGGGAACTCCAAGGAAATCATTAACCAACTAGTTCATAACAATGGAATGAATCCAATGGGTGGAAACATTATTGGTGACTCATAACAAGAGATAACAAGAAATAAATAACAAGTAGGATGGTGTTTTGTTTCTTAGAAAATGAAAAATATGGTCGCAATTTAGATACATCTTTAATTTTCTATTAATGTGGGATGCAATAAAGATCACATGATCTGAATAATTAAAATCCCTTAGACTCTTAATAATTTAATGATATGACTCATAGCCCTTGAAAAGACACAAAAAACACTGAAATATGGTATTAAACTCATTTTACTTTGATGAAATTTGTCAAAAGGGAAAAACTAGAAAATTGGATAAACTTGAATAAAGGGGAATCCACTGGAATGACTCCCCATTAGATGAGTCACCATTGCGAGTCACCTATTTTAGTAACCCTTAGAAGTCAAAATTCGAGAGACATATTTGCAAGTAACCATCTCATGTCATCATCACGAGTCACCATTAGATGTCACCGTTGGGATTCACTGTCACAGGTCACCATTGGGGGTCACCATCATGGGTCACCGTTGCAATTCACCATCGTGAGTCACCATCACGACTCACCTTCATAAATAACCACCACTATTCACCATAGCATGTCACCATTATGAGTCACCATTAGGAGGATATACCATTGGAAAATAGAAATTTTGAAAACTCTTGAAATTATTCACCATTGGATTGACTCACATGTCCCAAAACACCTCATAATGCACCCCCATACACTTTAAACAACACATATTCACAACATAAATTAATATGGAGGTTTGGTACATTACATCATAAGTCCATAGAACTATTTTCATCCCCAATAATTCAAAACCATCTTGGAAGAAAAAAGAGGAGTGGTCGAAACAACCACAACCTGAGATACCTCTCAAGACTCTCATCACTCCCCAAGCATTAAAAATAGCCCAGCATGGCAACCTCAATGACCACAAGAACACTGCCACACAACCATGACATTATATCCTTAACATCTACACAACCTAAACCAAAAACCATCATATTCAACAATCTAAACTTTACAAAACACACAAATTAGGGAATTTTGACTTCCATATGATGATATTATCCACTATGGGTGGCACTGACTTCCCGCACAATTTTAATCACATCACAATAAATTATTCTTGATTAGGAATCTATTCTTCCTATTTTTACATGTCAGAAAATTTTCACACATTGCACCACTCACTTTTCAAATCAATGGAAATCATCAAACTTCAAAAAACAATGTTTAGACATTATGTCATTATTCAAAACAAAATAAGAAAGAGATCAAAACCACTTTGCTATTGGGAACACATATGTGCTTATCAATCCCATGTACTCTCCTCCAGCCTACCATTCCTCCATAACATGTGAAACAAATTAATTGTTTGTCCACACATCACCTTGTCCCAATGATCCTGGATCTCTACTGGACAGTCTATATACATCTCATCATCCTTAATATCCAACTACCCCTCATCAAGAAAATGCGAGTCATCTTGAAGATACTGCCAAAGATGAGAGACTTAGAATACATCATGGATCCTCTCTAACTACTGTGGAAATGTAAAATATTACTCCACTTCACCAACTCATACTAACAATTTTAAGGGTCCAACAATTTTAGGAAAAATATTTTTCCATATGCCAAGCCTCTACTACCCTTGTCGATGGGAAGCCTACACATAAATGTGTTCCCAAACATCAAACTCCATGGTCCTCCTCCTACGATTGGAATATGACTAATTATAGTCTTGTGTCACTTTCATCTTATCACAAACAAGAAAAACCCTGCCTTTTGTGCTCTGCACTACCTCAGGGCCAAGAATAGATGTCTCCCCAACCTCTGTACAACACAATGGTGAACAACAGATTCTTCTGTAGAAAGATTCAAATAGAAGCATGCTAATGGAATAATGATAGATATTAATGTATGAAAACTCTACCAGGAGAAAGTTTCACAACCATGTTATGCCATATTCTAAGAAGAATGCTAACAAAATATCCTCTAGTTTCTGGATTATCCATTTTGTTTGACCATATGTCTGAGGGTGGAAGGTAGTACTAAGGCGTTAATGCATTCCAAAAGCATGCTGCAATCTCATACTAAATAATGAGGTAAAAATTGTGTCTCAATAATATATATTTGTCCTCTAAAGTATGTGCAACTGCACCACTTCATCGGTATACCTCATAGCCAAGGCATCCACTATTCCCAAATCCTTGATCGCTAAGAAGTGGGTCGATTTCATTAACTGATTCAATATCATCCAGATAACATCGTAACCTCCCTATGTCCTAGGTTAACTTATGATGAAATACATTGATATTTCATACTACTTCCAATTGGGAACATCTAAGGGATGCAAAAAAACTACTATGAACATGGAGTTCAACATTGATCTATTGAAAAACCAAGAAACTCACCAATAACATTTCCACTTCCCGATTCATCCTAGGCCACCAAATCTGGATCCTAGAACCATGATAATTATTATAAATCCATGGTTTCTCCTATAAGGGAGATCAATGAAACTCACAGAGGAATTTCTCATGCGTTTCTTCCGGAACAAGAAAATTCCCCAGACATATCATCTTTTTTGACCATCCCCGACCATCCCTCCAGAGAATCACTATGGCTAACACGATCAGGAAAACCTATTCCTTTACATCTCTCCACATAGAATCCTCCACCAATGACATCTATGAAAACTTCAATAACAACTGAAACAAATATCCCCTACCACCTTGCACTCTATCATCTATGTGCAAGACATCAAACTTTTACATTTCATCCCAAACATCCAAAGTCTCTAGGAGAACCTATATCTGATACATCCTGCTCAAAACATCATCCATGAAATTTCTCTTTCTTGAGGTGTATGAGATATCAAAATCATATTTTCAACGAATCTTCATCCACCTTCACTACCAAAAGTTCATATCACCCTAGGAAAAGATATACCTTAAACACCTATGATTTGTGAAGAATTTTTTTTTACCACAATGAGGTTATTCCTACACAACTTCAGTGCAAACATGACCACTGGTAGCTCCAAAGCGTTGGTGGAATAGTTACACTCGTGGTGACGTAACTGCCTATACCCATAAGATATTGTTGATCGTTTCTACATCAATATGCATCCCAATCCCAGATACGAAACATTAAAAACACGTCATACAACACCCCTTCTTATAGAAAGTGGAGTACCTGAAAACCAACTAACATATCATTTTGATATCCAAATTCTACCTAGAACTTCTCACTCTACACAAAATCTTGGTCCATCCTATTCTGAGTTTTTAATGGGGCTACAACTCAAGAGAAATAGGAAACAAACCTCCAATAATATCATATGAGACCATGAAAACTGCAAAAATATACCACATTCTTGGCTTTATTTAATGAAAAATATATATAAAATTTTGACAGGTCTACTACTACACCCTATTGAGACAATACATGCCCATGGAAATGTATGTCCAGTGTCCAAAACATTCCATTAGAAAATATTCCATATAACTAGTGGCATCGAATAACATACCTGATGGTTATGAGATGTTTGATATGTTCCTCCTCTTAATTTGAGTAAATCTAGATGTCATTGATGAACAAGATGATGAACCAGTCAAGGAACACACACAAAACGGATGTCATATGCCCGATGAACATGGATGGTGCGTTCATAACACCAAACAAGAAGACTACGAACACGAAATTCTCATACCTACAACTTAAAGCATTATTTAGAATATCAACCTCCATAACCCTCAACTAGTGGTATCTTGATCGTAGTTCAATCATAGTAAACTAGAATTCCCTCTTAGTTGGTTGAAAAAATCATCTATCCTTGGAAGGGGGTAGTGGTTCTTTACCGTCACCTAATTAAACATCTGGTAGTCTATTCAAAAACCATATACCATTGTATGACTTCTTTTTAACTACACCAGAGTACCCCAAAAGACACAATGGGCTAGATAAATAACTTCTTCATTAGATCATCAATATTAATCCTCAACTCCCAAAACTCAAAATATGTCATCAGATGAAGAGTCATCGAAATCAGAGATGAATTGGGCTGCAGTTGTATCCTGAACATGACGTCACATCGAAGGGTAGCATCACAACCTTCTTGGGGAAAAAATCCATGAACAATCCAATGACCATAGGGACTGCACCATATATGTGTCCACTGATTGCACTAATTTCTCAGCCAACAAGGAAAGAAGAGGCTCCACAAAATGATTTCACACATGACAACATCACATGCCATCAAAAGACACACAATGACCATTCACATCTAAAAACACAACTCTCATCCAGAAGATGTTGATAACATCATGCATAGAATATAACCAGTAAATACCGAGAATGTCATCTTATGGCTGAATCTATAGAAAGAAGGGATCCCCATGGGACTGATGTAACCCCATGATCATTATACATCTTAGGCACACAACAAGTATCCATATGTAACCTCTAACTATCACACTCAACACTAGGGGAATATGAAGCCTCTCTATGTCTAGTCCCAAATCATTGGCTATAGAGTGTTCAAAAAATGAGTGAAAAGATCTTGAATCAAAAAAATAACAAGAAAGGGTACGAAAAGAACTGATCGTACGTCTAACGATCTCTCAAACTACAATAACTACTGCCTCTTCCATGTGAAACAGACCATGTCCAGCTCCACTACCTCTATACTGATGACTACCTCCATGACCACGCTTAGGTTGAGGTCAACGAGGAACATCCTAAGGTCAGCCTCTACCTAATCTATCTCCTCTTGGTGGAGAATTTGCCTACTGTGCCTGCTAAATAAATAACCAATATGGAAAATGCTATTGAGGATGGTGCTGGACCTACCCACCTCTACCATAATGATCTCAAACAGCCACTGGGAACTGATTATTAAGATTTCCATTTACTCTATAGATGATACAACATATTCCCAAGATCCCGAGAATTCAATGATAACTTTTAACACCGAAAGATTGAAAAGGCTGCTGCTGGGGTCAAATCCCTACTAGTTGAAGCATCTTTGGTACTAGAACCTGATAACTCAATTTTATATCCTTTCCCTTTAAATAATTGTACTGATTTCCCTATTATGGTGGACCTCCTCACAAGTGAATCCTCTCAATCACCACTTCCTTCTTCTAAACGTTCATATATGCCAACAACATAATGGGAGTGACTTCATACTGGATAGAAGGAAAAAGTTCCTTATCTAAGAATATCACATGAGACTCATCATCTAAAAAAATATTGGGAAAAAATGACGTAGATCCATGAACTTATTAACCATCTCCCTTCCCAACATTCTCCCAAACTGGAGGGATAGTAACTCTTGGCTCATCTCATCCTTCCTGGTCGATGAAAATAATTCTTCTTTAAACTCATTCTCAAAATCAAACCATAGAATATCATCCTCCTTCCCCTCCACCAGTTAAAATGTCCTCCAATAACCCAAAATCCTCACATTTGGATCACTACCAATAGAACCTTGTACTCTGTCAGGTCCGTAATCAAACTAAATGTGATCTCGAGATGCTCGAGCCAACTCTCTGGCTACAAGTCTGAAACACAGCCCTCGTACTTTCCCAGGGCCTACCACTGTAAAACCACATAAAATTTTCTTTCACTGGTCATCCTCATCCATTGGATCAACCCTCCTCTGGTTAATGAGATTGGGTTGTGAAGCCTCAACCTCCAAAGATACACATGGATGATGATCGGGTTCCATTACTGAAAAGTAAATAAGGAAAATCATAAGAAAAAATAGTATGTAATTTTTTTAAGAATCATTTTAACTCATTTTCCCCATTTCTTTTCATTCATTCCAATTTTCTAAAAAAAATCCAATTCGGACAATAATCGATTTCATTATGATGCATGTACCTTTCCATGAGTCTCTAACCTATAACTGATATAGACACACATGGTCGTTCAGTAGGATTATATTTCTTGAATCGGATCACAGGGGGCCCTAAAATCCCATTCCATAGCTTGCCTTTCCTTGACTATGTCACACACTATTATTTCCAAACACCATTTCCCTACCAACCCATGTAATCTTCACTTTATCTGACCCTAAAATCCATCTTATCCCTAAATCCTTACCTACCTATGATACCACTATTTCCTAACCCCCTCCCTCCAATGATTACCCTTCATAGATTGGTAATGATGGAACTGAGATAATGAACCCCCCTAAGTTCCACCTCCAGTAGGACCTGAGGGGGAGACCAACACCAAGGGTATAAAACATCAAAAAATGGGAGGCATTTCCATTTTTATAAAATCAAGATTTAGGGATAAGATGGTTTATCCCAAAATAACTCCAAGACATGTATATATAATAAAAAAACCAAAATCCATCCCACATGAATGTTTTCTAAAAAATATAACTATTAAAAGTGAAATAAAACTCTAATGTAACTACTAAAAGCAAGCTAAATATGTGACTCAATCTCTATCTGAAATCCTTATCTAGTAACTCCATGCACAGTCAAATTAATAATTTTGTAAATGTGAAAGAAGTTTTATATACATAGGGTGAGTGTAAATGTATACTATGTAGGAAAAACCTAAGTCTCTCATGCACAAGTTAAAAGGAGAATGAAAATGCCCCTATTAGAAAACACTCAAAAGAAAAATCACCTATCACGTATACTACCCATCCTAGTACATTCCAAGGAATGATAAAAAAAATAACACAAGTCATGTAATGTAATATAGTATGAACATAAATGATTTGGTGACAAAACCACTTTCCACTAGTTTATCTACGCTTTCTTAAAAGAAAATATCCTCACCCTTCAAGATTTTCCAAAAGTGTCACACCAAAACCTTCTCGCACACAACTAGGCCCCAAAACCACACCTCATCCTATCACTCGAGTCACTAGCCACATCACATCCCACTTTTCGATAACAAGGCCCCATACCACATCACACTCCCACCCCACCACACCCCCATAGACACCTATGACACATAACATATCACATCCCATCATGAGGAAACCAATGAATGAACTACTTATCTTATCCCCAAGACACCTTAGAAAACACAACTCATATCATTTGAAAGACAACTAGTAAGACACAACGCATCTCATCTCGAAGACACCTACTAAAGAAAAAATTTCCCACACTCACATGGGACTCAAAAACCACAACATGTATAAAGAATCTTGGGAGATCCCCACATGGAAAAAGTATCATTGAAGAGTTGGTGGCTAGCCATCCATATAATGGACCAGACCTCTTCGATCCATTACATTGTAAAAATATGATGTGGTCAAACATGACACGTGTTATAATAATAATTTTTGATAACAATAATTGATAAGGGTGGCATGAAAATATTTGGTGTTAACTAGATTAAATGGTTTTAATTTAATCATTGTGAAATAAAATAAATAAAATTGAATGTATTTAATTCAACGAGGAGAGGTGCATTCTTTCTTTTGATTTATTTAAATTTTAATAAATAATAAAATTATGTGTGTAATGGGCATGACCTTGTATAGGAGGCGTTGTGCGGTTCTCCACAAATAAATTTGGAATTGTGTAAATAACATTAAAAGGGTATTATTATATAATAATTTGTTTTAATAATAATAACATGAAGAGGCGCATGGAAGGGGTTCCCAACCTGTGTGTGAATATCATGTGATGGGAGAGAGGGAGTAATTATAAGATAATAATGGGCATCAATAATAATAATTATTATTATTGATAATGATGGTGACCCGTTGATGAAACTGGAAGAGGATTTATTACTATTATATTAAATAATAATGGTAATGGTGGATTTTAGTGTGTGATTAATTAAATGGAATGGTCTTAGTTTAATATGATAATAACCATGGTAAACTAATTTAATGGGATTAAATTATAACATTAATGATGGGTTTTATTAATATTAATTTTATTAATTATAACATTGAAGTGATAATGGATTAAAGTCAATGGTAGGCACCACTTTTGGTGGAGTGGGAGATGAAATTGTGAATGGAAGATTTAGATTGGAGAGATAAATAGTTAAAGGAAAAAAATTATATTTTAAACTAATAAAAAAAGAGAGAATCTCATTAATTGGTGAGGCACACCAAATTGGAGAGGATTTTGTGCGTGAATCTTAAATGAGATTGGAGAGATAAATTTTCAATGAAATGAAATAATAATAATAATAATAATATTACTATTATTATTATTATTATTATTTATGGTTGTCAAAACCATAATTTTTCCGTAAATTCTTTATGTGACCTCGGTTTTACGAACCGTTAGTGGCAGCGTAACCCTGAAATTATAATGGTCATTTTAAGAACAATGATGAATACCTTTTTATGACTCATGTCTCGGGTCAATAAAACACTGATTAATAATTGAAGTTATTATTATCATTAAATGCATGGAAACTGTGTGACACGTCGTGTGGTGACCAGTCAAACATCGCAACAGTTGTACGATCACGTCGTGTATTCATTAATACACGCTGCGTACCATTTTACCTTTTCGTTTCCTATATAAGAGAGGGTCACGTGTAATTTACGGAATCCTCCTTCTCCACCCGACGACGCTCCCGGATGACCTAGAATCCTTACTCTTATCTTCTTCATTCGGACTCCTATCGTCGATCTGTCGGTGGTTGCGGGATCGTGTCGACGAGGTGAACATCATGCAACTCATTCCTTTCCCTCTTATTCAACTTCCTCTTTGTATTTTCTTACCGAGGAGATTGCTGATATTTGATGGGAACGATGCACTTCGACGAACGTCATCTTAATGTGCGGTTGTGCCAAAGCAGCCACGGGAGGACATAGTCATCGGGAGGAGTGATCGAAATCCTCATGGTGGTTGTTCTTGTAGAAGGACATCAAAACCTGTTCAAGTTGGGATCTTACCTTTGTCTCTCTCTCTTTTGTGCATTATGTGGGGTGGGTATCCTCTTGTTTTTGTGGATGGAATTTTCATAGAATGTAGAAATTGGTTAATCATGTAAAGTTGGCTGATTAAATGAATACATGGAACCCTTGTATGATCACCCCGGTTAAGATAAATGAAATAATGGATTTTTTAGGTGCTGGTTGGGGTTTAATTATGTGAAAGGTTGTTTCGTGGGTTGTTGTGGAATGGGTGAGCAGTAGGGCTGCGGTTGGCTTGGTTGTGGGTTGGCATGTATGATTTGGTTATGATGGGCAGAAGAGCAGCGGTAAATGGTATCAAAGGGATGATGATGTGGTACGGGTATTGTTTCCGATGTGTTTGTGGGTATGGTGGTTGGTAGTAGGGCTGCAGGGACGAGTTGTGCATATGAATAAAAGTGGAAGAGTTAACTAATGAATTTTGGTGCATGGTAGTTGATTAAATACCGAAAATCAATGGAATTGATTGGCTGATAAAAGAAAAAAGTATTGTGTTTCTTGTGTTTTCCATAACATTATTTGTGGTTGGTAGGGATATGTTTTACGAACGATTGATCTAGTTTGGTTGTTGTTAGTTTCTCTGTAGTTAAGGAATTGATAAACTAAAACCATTGAAACATTAAAAGCTTAATGAGGTTTGGGGCTGTCTATTGTGTGCATACTTTCGAGGTAGCAGTGTCGCGGCATGTGCTCAGATCTTTTTTGTAGAAGCATTAGGATGACCTGAGTGGTTAATATAATTATATAAATCTGTACATTTTATGTTTCTTTACACCCCCACCCATGTTGAGAACTACATTCCGAACACCCGTGGGACGGGGGGATGAAACTCTCAAACATCTAAAGGTTGGATGGTTACTTTTCTTCCCTATGCTCCCTCTTCCAGGTTCTATAGACCAAGATCCTTTTGGGCAGGTTACAACAGATGTCTCCCAAGATTCTTCAGGATGAGGATGTGAAATGTTCCCAGGTTTCTTCAGGATGAGATGTGATGTGGTTCCAAGGTGTCTTCGAGATGATATGTGGTTATGGTAGAGGTTTGAGTGTCGGCAGGACACTCTCACCTTCTTATGGCCAGGTTATGACACTAGTTCAAGCTTTGTATGTCCAGGTTCCAGGACTTGCTCAGGAAGATGGGGAAGCATCATAGTTCTAGGCATGAGGACTTTAGTAGTATTCAGTGGGAATGTGGTGTGGGGGTACCCATACTTTGATAATATTACAATACTAATCTATTGACTTGCGATATTTGGTGAGTGTGTCTTGTAAGGTAGGGTGGATTGATTCCTTTCTAGGCTTTGGTTCCTTTGGTTTTCTCACATGGAATTAGGATGTCTCCCCACCTATTCATGAGAGCTTTAGGTTTTCCTACTGAGTATACTTGTATGATCACCCTACGTTTACTTTCAGGTTTTTAGGAGGGCATCAGAGACCATGCGAGACCTTGTTAGTTGGTAGTTGGAGTTTTGCTGGTTGCAGTTTTTTCATTCTTTTTTTGGGATCATACATTGGAGCTTTTCTTGTACTTGTACTTCTATTTCAGTATTGTATTAAACAAGCATATGGGTTTGGTTTTGGGTTTATTTTCATTTACTTGTTCTATATAATTTTGCTGTTTAACTCATCCTATTTCCCGATCTTAAATAATAAGAAGGGTAATGCCTCCCATATTTGTTAAAAATCAAACCCTTGGTGCTTGTCGCCACTCCGGGGCCTACTGGAGTCGGGACTCCGGGGTCATTATCTCCCTTTCACCATTGCCAGCTCAGGAGGGGCATCTTTGGTGGGAGGGGTCGTAAAAGAATGGTATTAGAGGTGATGGTTGAGAGATAGGATAGAGTCTGGAGTTAGGCACAGTGATGACTGCATGGGATGGTAGGGAAACAGTGCTGGATAATCATGGTGCGTGACACAGGTCAGGGAAGACCGTCTCGGTCATGAGATTTTAGGGGCCCCCGTGATCTGATGCAAGGAATCAGAGCTTACCAAATGACCAAGTAAGACTATATTGATTGTATGGTAGAGACCCTAGGAAAGGTACATTCCTCATCATGATTTTTGTTTTACTTGATTTGGGTGTTCTGGGAATGAAATCGAAATAAAATGTTAAAATAAAACCTTGATAAAATTTCCTTGCTACTTGGTCTTAGTCATTCCTTGTTTACCGAACAACTATGGCACCTAGACATCAACAGAAAGGAAGATAAGTGGGACGCAGACAGTTGCACACAACATAAGTGGCATCCCTTGAAAGGCCATAGATCAAGAGAGATATTTTCGGTTTTACTTAAATTCTCTCATTTATGTTTTGTTTAAATTCAGTAGCATCACACTCCTTTGTTGAAACTCATTCCCGTAGATGATTTGGGCATGGACATTGTTTTTCAGGAGTCTATAATGCTAAGTTGGTCCCTCTTTCCTTTAAATGTGTGTGAAGAGTCCTAACATGTGGGTAGAGCAGGACCTAATCCCAAATCAAGACACATTAATGTGGTTGCGATTAAACCCATGCAGGCGAGTCAGTTCCTCATAAAGAGGATAATATCTCAACATGGGGGAAGGAATTCCTTGAATCATATAATTAGGATAGTGGTTGAATTCCGGTTATGATGAGATCCTTGAGAGGTATCTTGCGGGGTGGTTCTTCGGACCTTTCCCCTTTTATGGGCCGGTTTTTAATTCTCAAGGATGAGAATGTTTTGAGAGGTATCTGATGTAATGGCCCAGACCTCTTTGGTCCATTACGTTGTAAAAATTTGATGTGGTCAAACACGACACATGTTATAATAATATTTTTTGATAATAATAATTGATAAGGGTGGCGTGAAAATATTTGGTGTTAATTATATTAAATGGTTTTAAATTAATCATTGGGAAATAAAAGAAATAAAATTGAATGTATTTAATTCAATTAGGGGAGGTGTGTGGTTTCCTTTGATTTATTTAAATTTTAATAAATAATAAAATTTTGTGTCTAATGGGCGTGAACTTGTACAAGAGGCGTTGTGTGGTTCTCTACAATTAAAGTTGGAATTGTGTAAAAAACATTAAAAGGGTATTGTTATATAATAATTTTTTATAATAATAATAACATGAAGAGGTGCAGGGAAGGGGTTCCCAACCCGTGCGTGAATATCATGTGAGGGAAGAGAGAGAGTAATTATAAGATAACAGTGGGCGTCAATAATAATAATAATTATTAATGATAATGATGGAAACCCATTGATGAAATTTAAAGAGGATTTATTACTATTATATTAAATAATAATGGTAATGGTGGATTTTAGTCTGTGATTAATTAAATGGAATGGTCTTAATTTAATATGATAATAACCATGATAAGCTAATTTAATGGGATTAAATTAGAACATTAATGATGGGTGTTATTAATATTAATTTTATTAATTATAACATTGAAGTGATAATGGAGTAAAGGCAAGGGGAGGCACCACTTTTGGTGGAGCGGGAGAAGAAATCATGAATGGAAGAGTTAGATTGGAGAGAGAAAGAGTTAAAGGAAACAAATTATATTTTAAACTAATAAAAAAGAGAGAGAATCTCATGAATTGGTGAGGCACACCAAATTGGAGAGGATTTTGTGCGTGAATATTAAATGAGATTTGAGAGAGAAATTTTCAATGAAATGAAATAATAATAATAATATAATAATAATAATAATAATAATATTTATAGTTGTCAAAACCAAAATTCATCCATAACTTCTTCGTGTGACCTCGGTTTTACGAATCGTCAACGACAGCGTAACCCTGAAATTATGACGGTCATTTTAAGACCAATAACAAATACCTCTTTATGACTCATGTCTCGAGTAAATAAAACACCTATTAATAATTGAAGTTATTATTATCATTAAATGCTTAGAAACAATGTGACATGTTGTGTGTTGACCAGTCAAACAGTGTAATAGTTGTACAGTCACGTCGTGTATTCATTAATACATGATGCATATCGTTTTACCTTTTCATTGCCTATATAAGAGGGGGTCACATGTTATTTATGGAATCTTCTTCTTCTCCACAGGTCGATGCTCTTGGATGACCCAGAAGCCTTCCTCTTATCTTCTTCATCCGGACACTGATCGTGGATCTGTCAATGGTTGCGGGATCGTGGAGACGAGACGAACATCGTGAACCTCATTCCTTTCCCTCTTCTTCGACATCCTCTTCTCAGTTTTCCATCGAGGATATTGATGATATATGACGAGAATAACTCTCTTTGACGAACGTCATCTTAATGTGCAATTGTGCCGCAGCGTCCACGGGAGGACGTAGTCATCGGGAGGAGTGATCAAAATCCTCGTGTAGGTTGTTCTTATAGAAGGACATCAAAACCTGTTTAAGTAGGGATCTTACCTTCATCTCTCTATCTTTTTTGCATCTTGTGGGGTGGGTATCCTCTTGTTTTCATGAGATACAGTTGAACCAGTAAATACAGATAATAATTGGTTAAAGAACAATTTTGGGGAAATTTTGTTGATATTCTTGTTTTATTTCCATCAATGCTTATCCTTTGATTACGTTTTTAATTGAATAAGTTTATGCCTACTCAAAATCACGATCGTTGGGGGACTTTAGTTGTGCAATTAAATGTTTCTCTATTTTTCTGGATTGTTTTGTAGATAGAATTTTCATAGAATGTGGAAATTGGTTAATCATGTAAAGTTGGCTGATTAAATGAATACCTGGAACCCATGTATGATCACCCTGGTTTAGCTAAATGAAAGAATGAATTTTATAGGTGCATGTTTGGATTTAATTATGTGAAGGGGTGTTTCGTGGGTTGTTGTGGAACAAGTGAGAAGTGGGGCTGTGGTTGGCTTGGTTGTGGGTTGGCGTGTATGATCTGGTTGTGATGGGCATTGGAGCTATGATAAATGGTTTCAAAGGGATGATGATGTGGTATGAGTATTGTTTCCGATCTGTTTGTGGATATGTTGGTTGGCAGTAGGGCTGTAGGGATGGGTTGTGCATATGAATAAAATTGGAAGAGTTAATTAATGAATTGTGGGGCATGGTAGTTGATTAAGCACGGAAAATAATTGTAATTGATTTGCTGAAAAATGAAAATGGTATTGTGTTTCTTGTGTTTTCGATAACATTATTTGTGGTTGGCAGGGATATGTTTTACAAACGATTGATCTGGGTTGGTTGTTGTTAGTTTCTTGGTAGTTAAGGAACTAATAATCTAAAACTGTTGAAACATGAAAAGCATAATAGGGTTGGGGGCTATCTATTGTGTGCATACTTTCGAGGTAGGAGTGCCAAGGCATGTGCTCAGATCTTTTTCCTAGAATCCTTAGGATTGGATGAGTGGTTTATATAATTATATAAATCTGTATGTTTTATGTTTCTTTACGCACCCCACCCATGTTGAGCACTACGTGCCAAACACCCATGGGATGGGGGGGGGGTGAGATTCCTAAACATCTAAAGGATGGCTGGTTATGGTTCTTCCCTATGGTCCATTTTCCAGGTTCTATAGTCCAAGATCCTTCATGTATGTTACGACATATGTTTCCCAAGAGTCTTTGGGTTGAGGATTTGATATGTTCCCAGGTGTCTTCAAGATGAGATGTTATGTGGTTCCCTAGTGTATTCGGGATGAGATGTGGTTATGGATGAGGATTGAGTGTCGGTGGGATATTATGAGCTTTGTATGGTCAGGTTGCGGGACTAGCTCAAGCTTTGTATGGCCAGGTTGCAGCACTAGATCAGGAAGATTGGGAAGCATCAGAGTGTTAGGCATGAAGGCTTGAGAAGTATTCAGTGGGAAGGTGGTTCGAGGTACCCATACTTTGATAATATTACTATACTAATATATTGAATTGCAATATTTGGTGAGTGTGTCTTGTAAGGTTGGGTGGATAGATTAATTTCTAGGCTTTGGTTCCTTCTGTTTTCTCACAGGGCATTAGGATGTCTCCCCACCTGTACATGAGAGCTTTAGGTTTTCCTACTGAGTATACTTGTATGCTCGCCCTACGTTTACTTTTAGGTTTTAAAGAGGACTTCAGGGACCGTGCGGGACCTTGATAGTTGGGCGTTGGAGTTTTGTTGGTTGCGGTTTTTTCATTCTTTTTTTTGGGATCGTACTTTGGAGCTTTACTTGTACTTTTACTTCTGTTTCAGTATTTTATAAAACATGCATATGGGTTTGGTTTTGGGTTTATTTTCATTTACTTGTTCCTTATACTTATGGTGTTTTACTCGTCCTATTTCCCGATCTTAAATAATAAAAGAGTAATGCCTCCCATATTTGTGAAAAATCATACCCTTGGTGCTTGTCGCCACTCCGGGGCCAACTAGAGGCAGGACTCGGGGGGGTCATTATCTCCCTTTCACCATTTCTAGATCAGGAGGGGAATCTTTGGTGGGAGGTGGTCATGAAATAATGGAATCAGTGGTGATGGTTGAGAGATAGGATGGAGTATAGAGTTAGGCACAGTGAGGATTTCATGGGATGGTAGAGAAATAGTGTTGTCTGATCTTGGTGCATGACATAGTCCAGAGAAGACTGTCTAGGTCATGGGATTTTAGGGCCCCCCGTGATCCTATGCAAGGACTCTGAGGTTACCGAATGACCAAGTAATACTACATTTATTGTTGGGTAGATACCCTAGGAAAGGTACAAGTATCATCATGATTTTTGTTTTACTTTATTTGGGTGTTCTAGAAAATAAATCAAAATTAAATGATAAAATAAAACCTTGAAAAAATTTCATTGCTACTTGGGCTTATGCGTTCCTTATTTACTGGATATCTATGGCACTTGGACGTCAACAGAAAGGGAGAGGAGTGGGACACAGACAGTTGCACGCAATAGAAGCGACAACCCTAGAAAGGCCATAGATCAAGAGAGATGTTTTTGGTTTTACTTAAATTCTCTCATTTATGTTTTCTTTAAATTCAGTAGCATCACACTCCTTTGTTGAAACACATTCTCACCCATGCTTTGGGCATGGACATTGTTTTTCATGAGTCTATAATTCTAATTTGTTTCCCTATTTCCATTAAATGAGTATGAAGATTGCTAACATGTGGGGAGAGGAGAACCTAATACCTAATCGAGACACGTTAATTTGGATGCGATTAAACCAGTACAGGTGAGTCAGTATCACCTAAAGCGGATAATATCTCGACAGGAGGGAAGGAATTCCCTGACTCATATAATTAGGATAGTGGTTGGATTCCGGTTATGATGAGAGCCCTGAGAGGTATCTTACGGGGTGGTTGTTTGGACATTTCCCCTTTTATGGGTTGGTTTTTAATTCTCAAGGATGAGAATGTTTTGAGAGGTATCTGATGTAATGGCTCGGACCTGTCTGGTCCATTACTTTGAAAATATGACATGTGTTATAATAATAATTTTTGATAATAATAATTGATAAGGGTGGTATGAAAATATTTGGTGTTAATTATATTAAATGGTTTTAATTTAATCACTGTGAAATAAAATAAATAAAATTGATTGTATTTAATTCAATGAGGGGAGGTTCGTGGTTTCTTTTGATTTATTTAAATTTTAATAAATAATAAAATTATGTGTGTATTGGGTGTGACCTTGTACAGGAGGAGTTGTGTGGTTCTCCATAATTAAAGTTGGAATTGTGTAAATAAAATAAAAAGGGTATTATTATATAATAATTTTTTATAATAATAATAACATGAAGAGGCACATGGAAGGGGTTCCCAACCCGTGCGTGAATATCATGTGATTGGAGAGAGGGAGTAATTATAAGATAATAATGGGAGTCAATAATAATAATAATTATTAATGATAATGATGGAGACCCATTGATGAAATTGAAAGAGAATTTATTACTATTATATTAAATAATAATGGTATTGGTTACTTTTATTGTGTGATTAATTAAATGGAATGGTCTTAATTTAATATGAGAATAACCATGATAATCTAATTTAATCGGATTAAATTAGAACATTAATCATGGTTGTTATTAATATTAATTTTATTAATTATAACATAGAAGTGATAATGGAGTAAAGGCAAGGGGAGGCGCCACTTTTGTTGGAGTGGGAGAAGAAATCATGAATGGAAGAGTTAAATTGGATAGAGAAAGAGTTAAAGGAAACAAATTATATTTTTAGTAATAAAAAAAAGAGAGAATCTCCTGAATTGGTGAGGCGCACCAAGTTGGAGAGGATTTTATCCCTGAATCTTGAATGATATTGGAGAGAGAAATTTTAAATGAAATGAAATAATAATAATAATATAATAAAAATAGTATTATTTATGGTTGTCAAAACCATAATTCGTCCGTAACTTCTTCGTGATACCTCGGTTTTACGAACCATCAGCGGCAGTGTAACCCTGAAATTATGATGGTTATTTTAAGACCAATGATGAATACCTTTTTAAGACTCATGTCTCATTTCAATAAAACACATATTAATAATTGAAGTTATTATTTTCATTAAACGCATGGAAACTACATGACGTGTCGTGTGTTGACCAGTCAAACAACGTAAAAGTTGTACGGTCACGTCGTGTATTCATTAATACACAATGAATACCATTTTACCTTTTCGTTGCCAATATAAGAGAGGGTCACGTGTTATTTATGGACCCCTCTACTTCTCTGCATGACGACGCTCCTGGATGACCCAGAAGCCTTCCTTCTATCTTCTTCATCCGGACTCCGATCGTCGATCTATCATTGGTTGCGTGATCATATTGATGAGTCGAAAATCATGCACCTCATTCCTTTCCCTATTCTTCGACTTCCTCATCACAGTTTCCCACTGAGGAGATTACTGATATTTAACGGGAATAACGCACTTCGACGAATGTCAGTTCAATGTGCGGCTGTGCCGCAACATCCACAGGAGGACGTAGTCATCAGGAGGAGTGATCGAAATCCTTGTGGTGGTTATTCTTGCAGAAGGACATCAAAATTTATTCAAGTATAAATCTTACCTTAGTCTCTCTCTCTTTTGTGCATCATGCGGGGTGGGTATCATCTTGTTTTCATGAGATACAGTTAAAACAGTAAATAGAGATAATAAATAGTTAAAGAACGGGTTAGGGGAAATTTTGTTGATATTTTTTTTATTTCTATCAATGCTTATCCTTTGATTATGTTGTGAATTGAACAAGCTTATGCCTACTGAAAATCATGGTCGTTGGGGGCCTTTTCTTGTGTGATTAAATGTTGTCCTATTTTTTTGGATTTTTTTGGATGGAATTTTCATAGAATATGGAAATTGGTTAATCTTGTAAAGTTGGATGATTAAATGAATACCTGGAACCCTTGTATGATTACCCAGGTTAAGATAAATGAAAGAATGAATTTTGTGGGTGCTGGTTGGGGTTTAATTATGTGAAGGGGTGTTTCGTGGGTTGTTGTGGAACGGGTGAGCAGCGGGGGTACAGTTGGCTTCGTTGTGGGTTGGCGTGTATGATATGGTTGTGATGGGTAGTGGAGTTGCATTAAATGTTATCAAAGGGATGATGATGTGGTACAAGTATTGTTTCAGATGTATTTGTGGATATGGTGGTTGGCAGTAGGGCTATAGGGATGGGTTGTGCATATGAACAAAAGTAGAAGAGTTAACTAATGAATTGTGGGGCATGGTAGTTGATTAAATACGGAAAATAAATGGAATTTATTGGCTGATAAAAGAAAATGGTACTGTGTTTCCTGTATTTTCCCTAACTTTATTGGTGGTTGGCAGGGTTACGTTTTATGAACTATTGATCTGGTTTGGTTGTTGCTAGTATCTCGGCAGTTAAGGAACTGATAAAATAAAACTGTTGAAACATGAAAAGATTAATGGGGTTTGGGGCTGTTTATTGTGAGCATACATTCGAGGTAGCCGTCTCGAGGCATGTGCTCAGATATTTTGTGTAGAAGCCTTAGGATGCCTTGAGGGGTTGATATATTTATATAAATCTGTACGTTTTATGTTTCTTTACGCACACCACCCATGTTGAGGACCACATGCCGAAAACCCCTGGGACGGAGGGTGAGATTCTCAAACTTCTAAAGGATGGTTGGTTACTGTTCTTCCCTATTCTCACTCTTCCGGGTTCTATAGCCCAAGATCCTTCAGGCATGTTATGAATGATGTTTCTCAAGACTCTTCGAGATGAGGATGTGATATGTTACGAGGTGTCTTTAGGATGAGATGTGATGTGGTTCCTAGGTGTCTTCAGGATGAGATGCAGTTATGGCTGAGGATTGAGTGTCGGCGGTATACTATGAGCTTCGTATGGCCAGGTTGTGGTACTTGCTCGAGCTTCATATGGCTAGTTTGCGGTACTAGCTCAGGAAGAGGGGGAAGTATCCATGTGTTAGGCGTGAGGGCTTGAGCAGCATTCCATGGGATGGTGGTGCGGGGTACCCATACTTTGATAATATTACTATACTACTCTATTGACTTGGGATATTTGGTGAGTGTGTATTGTAATGTTGGGTGGATATATTACTTTCTAGGCTTTGGTTCCTTCTATTTTTTTTTTCACAGGGCATTAGGATGTCTCCCCACCTATGCACGAGAGCTTTAGGTTTTCCTACTGAGTATACTTTTATTCTCACCCTACGTTTACTTTTAGGTTTTCAGGATGACTTCAGGGACTGTATAGGTCCTTCCTAGTAGGGCGTTAGAGTTTTGTAGGTTTCAGTTTTTTCTTTTTTTTTGTATCATACTTTGGAGATTTTCATGTACTTGTACTTCTGTTTCAGTATTGAATAAAACATGCATATGAGTTTGGTTTTGATATTATTTTCATTTACTTGTTCCTAATTGTTTTGGTGTATGACTCATCCTATTTCCTGATCTTAAATAATAAAAGGGTAATGCCTCCCATATTTGTGAAAACTCATACCCTTGGTGCTAGTCGCCACTCCGGGGCCTGCTGGAGGCGGGACTCGGGGGTCATTTTCTCCCTTTCACCATTGTCAGCTCAGGAGGGGCATCTTTGGTGGGAGGGGGTCATGAAAATCAATCCATCCTCAAGGATGTTTGGGAATGACACCCTCCCTTATGACTATGGGGGTGTTTGACCCATAGTTATTAACTAGGGTGGGTGTTTATATAAATCAAAAAGGAAAATTTATAGTATATACATATAGATTCCGAACACTCATACCATCATATGGGTTCTCAACCAAACAACCAACATACTAACAATGAAAAAATTAATTCTACCTCTAAATTCACAACACAACACACAAATACACAACCCAATTCCAAATTTATTTTATTAAACCACTACCATTCATTATTCACAACCAATTTATTCATTCTGTTATCCAAACCAACCAAAGATATTCCCAAACATTATTAACCAATTATTTTTTCATATATTCCATTAATATATAGGAAACTAACAAGAACAACACATACCAATAAACACACAAACACATCACTGCACAACATAATCGTAGCCTGTTGTGAAACAATTTTCATCAATTCCACAATCAGTCAATATATAAACATGATATTCCATCACACCTTACCAACCACCCCCACAACACAGAACTATGATCACATCCATATCACCACACAAACTAAACATAATGTTACATATTTAATAAGGAATTCGTTATTTAATTTGGTTTATTAATTTATGGGTTTCATAGAAACAGTTTGATCATTGGGCATCCATTTATTATCCAAGTGTTTGTGGTAAACTGATTCCATAACAATTTTTTGAGATAAAAACAAACATCATGCATTCAAGAATAATTACTTTGTAGGAAAACAGGGACCACCAATGACCCCAATTTTCAATGGGTATCTATTCTATACAGATCTTAGTATCATAAAAAGAAACAATAACACTCTATAACATATGTTCCATTACCAACCCCCAATTTTTTAATTTAAAACCATCTCTATTATATTTATTAATCCTGAATCAAATTTTTTCCCAAAAGAGACATCCATATATCCATCCTGCATGATGCATAACTAATAAAGATAAAGGGAAAACTCCTTCGAAGAGAAGGCTTTTGACACATCCTGATTGCACCAAGATAGGGGTGCGTATGTAGTAGGAAACTCCAAGGAAAACATGAACCAACTAATGAAGCATAATGGAACAACTCATATTGGGATAATGTTTCTAGGAGCCTATAACAAGAGAGAACAACAAGGAAATAATAATAAAGAATGTGTTTCATACCTCATCAGATCTAAACTATTTTCATGGTTTATATACATCTTTAAATTTTCAATAAAGTCATATCAAGTCAAGATTACGAGATTTGACAAATTAAAATCCCCAGGAATCTGATGAATTTAATGATATCACTCATTGCACCTGTAATTGATAAAAAAAAATTAAATATGGTATTAAACTCATTTAACTAGAAATAATTATTTAAAAATTGAAAAAATAGAAAACTAGAAAAATTGGAATGAACAACGAACTATTGGAATGAATCACTTTTAGAGGAGTCACCATTGGGAGTCTTCGGTGTGAGTCACCGTTGGATGTACCTATTGGAAAGATACCAATGAATGTCCCCATAGTCATTATCCATCGTGAGTCACTATTAGATGTCACCATTGGTATTCTCCATCACGAGTCACCACTATTAGTCACTATCCAGAGTGACCAACGTGATTCACTATCGCGAGTCACTATCACGAGTCAGTGTCACGAGTCACCGTCACGAGTCTTCATCACGTGTCTCTATCATGAGTCATCATTGGAAGTCACCAACATCAGTAACCATTGGGATAAGATACCATCAAAAAAATATAAATTTATAAATCTATTGAAATGAGTCACCATTTTAATGACTCTCATTTCCCAGAAAGGCCTCAGACTACCCCCTCGAACACCTCAAACACAAAAAAATTTCAAATTATAGGACCGACGTGGTTCAATCCATTACAATAATCCAAAAAAGAAATATATCTCTCTTTTTAGATAAAACTAAAAAATACAATTAATTTTTTTAAATTTTTGATAGAGATACTCCTTATCAATTTAAAATATAATTTTTTTCATCACAGTTCATGACAGTGATGGTACTAATGGGGTCCTTTTTCACATAGAAGTTCTTGTCAACCATTCATTTTTCAAATTTAAAATTCATGAAGAATATATTTAAGTTGGAATCCCAAGACCTTTGATATTTTTTCAATCATTATTCTAATTTATTTATCTTGAGAACTATACTTCTTTCTTCTTCCAGAATAAACCCCTCTGACAGGTTAATAAAAACATCATATTTATAAACTCAATTTAGGAAATAAGACATCCCATCCATTTGACAAAATATATTTTTAGTTAAATTATAGCTAACACAATTCTAGTAGATTCCATCTATAATAATATAGAAAATGTTTCTTCAAAATTGATTCCATTTATTTGAGAGTATCCCTTATGAATATGTCAAGATGTTTTACTTGAAACCTCTCCTTTATCATTAAGTTTGTTTTTAAAAACCCACATTTTACTATTGAAGTTAGTTTTATCTATTCTTGGAATAATCTACCAATTGGTGTTATTCTCAATTTGATCTTTGTCCTCATTCTAAATGAAAATAAACTACCTATATTCCACATCCTATAATGTATATTTACGAACGATTTGTGAATAAACGGTGGATTTTTTTATCAATTATCAGTTTCCTTCTAGTTCAGAATGGTGTTTCCTGATTACCAAATAAATATTTAATATCTATTTGTTCTTTTAGCTTAATATTCCTTATACACTGAAAATGAAAAGCATCATCATCAAGAGTATGATCTGAATTATTTATTTCAAAAGTATACAAATTGTTTACTGGTTCGACAGTCTAATTTTCTGAGAACTAGTCAATATTAACTTTAGAAAACCATATTTTGTGGAAACTGAAATTAAAATGTTGGGCTAGTTATTAATTATTTTAACTTCACAACATACTAGAGAAAAATAGTGCTTTCCATTTTTCGTTTGGTGTTTTAACAGTAGTTACCTATGGATGTTATTTCAAGAAATGTTTTAAATATTTTTCCCAAGTCATTTACTATTAACTACTGTGGAAAATAGTATGTCACATTTGTTTTTAAAATAACACTATTAAAATTAGTTAAAATATCTTTAATGGGAAGAGTTTTTCAAAATTTTTATTTTATAACAAATGTGGAAAACCCTTTAGAATACCTATTTTTTTATATAACTGATGTGGTAAACTATATCTCATGTGATCTATACAAAAAAAAATATAGAAATAGATTTTTTCTATATTTTAAATCATTTTCATTTTAAATGACATCAAAAATAATTATTTATAAATTAAATTCAAATAAAAATTCCAGTAGTACAAAAATAGAAACAAAATCAGGATAAAAATTCACACAAAGAACCATAAAACAAAAGCCTAAATTCAAATCATTTTGAGATTTATAATTTGAAATTTAAACTTAAAAATAAATTTTTTTAATAAATTAATACCCATGAAAATATATGAAATAGTCTACCCCAGATCCTGTTAAATGCTATATCTATTTTTCATAACAATGTAAAGGATAATCACAAAGATGAAAAATAAATGTAAATAATTTAAAATATATTATAAATATAATTATAATAGAAATTAATGGAAATACAATGATAAAATTTACCCTTTTGGAGTTTTGTAACTATCATGGTAGAAATTATTTCGAACATAAATTGTATAACATAATATCCACATTCCTTTTCTCCTACACTATGATGATAGTTTTCTTTCAAAAGAAATTTTCAACTAAAAATAACATTTTCACTACTTATAGCCATGATAGAGTATTGAAAAATTAAAAATCACCATTTCACCCCATATTTGATCTTTTACATCATATTTCATATTGTATGTTTAAAATAATTTAGGCATTTTTGAAAATGAAACTTTTGAAATAAAATTAAATTCATTATAAAGTAATAATATTCATACAATCAAACATTAATTTATAATATGCTACAAAAATTTTCTTTCAAATCACCAAGTATAGTGTATAACAAGCAATCTTCCATCTCTTCTAGAAAAATAACACACAACATATAATATCTTATAATATAAAAAATATATAATATCTGTTGTTATTCAATTATGATAAATAACAATTTATAAGAAATATGGTTTTTCCATTCCTGTTAAGGAAGAATCTAACATTGAATTTAATTATCTGGAAATCTTTTAGCAATATACAATGTTCTATATATATCCTTCTTTGAAATTTATATTTGTGAAATAAATTTTGGTTCCAAAAATATATATACCAATGTCATATCGAACTGAATACTTAGTGTATAATGATATCTAATAAAATTTAAACATCAATATTAAGTTCCATTAAATAAAAATAAAAATAAGAAAAATGATAATAGACTAAATTGTAAATGAATTAAATCAATATAATTCCTAATAAATATAAAGTTAAAATTTACATGATATCTCTATTTAAAATCATCAAATTAATAAGATTCCGATATATATTAGCATACATTTGAAGCTTTTGGACTTCAAAAAAATATTAATATGTTGATAATATATCAATTCCAGAAGAAGTATTATCTAATGTCATCTCGGTTTATACTTGGTGTTTTCTATAAAGAATGTCTATACATTTAATGTATTATTAATATATATATATATATTGTATTATGTAAAAAATATATCACCAATATAAAATAAAGGATAAATCCTTTACATACATCTGTTGTAATTTAACAAAAACATCTACATAGAAAAACTACAAAATTTCCTATACTTTGTCTAACTATAGTGACCTCATCTGAAAAAATGGTGCTCTTGGTAATTTATCATTAATATGTAGAATCATGACTGTAATACAATCCATATCTATCAGTTGAAAATGAATTATATCCTCAATATAATATATAATACCATATGTAAAAATTTGATGTTAGGGGTTATAAACTTATAACTCAAATTTAAGGGGATTTATGGAGGGGGAGGTATAGATGTTGGATATACAGGAATAGATGGAGGAGTGATATATTCAGATGAAGGTGTATGATTAGTATCTAGAGCCTATATATATTTTTTCAAGTATAAAAATATAAATTGTACTGATTCTCTAAACCTCTCCTTCATCGTGTCACCCAGTTCCTAATCTTTAGCTTCTAAATATTATTTTTTAAAATATATGCATCCTACTTTGTAGAAGCTATAGAATGAAAAACACATTATTGAAAAATTAACTAACCTCATACCCACATACATGACCTAAGTGTTAAGGGTTCACCTTTGTAGTAGGTAAAATATCTGTCTAACCAAAGGTATGAAGGTCCCTAGTGTTCTCTTCTCTTCAAGGGATACCTGTACAGAATATTTGAAAATGTAATTAGTGAATCACAATATATAAATATTTAATAGAACTTAAATAACATAAATATCTTAAATATATAGGTCCAATCCTATCATCTATATTACATGACAATATGGTAAGATGTCTTCCCATTTTTATCATTTAATCTCACTTCCATTTTTCATGTCTAGGGGTGGGGGGGAGTCAAATATCTATAGAGCCTGATGACATAACTACTATTTAAAAAATCAATGGTCATATATTCTTCCAATAACATATATCATCCATCATATAAAGTATTATGGTATTAATTTCTTGTTTTATATCATATTGAGATCACCTCAGTTACTATAAATTGATGATAAAAAATCATTAATATATTCAATAATAAATGAAAAACATCTAAAAGATAACATTTCACTTAAAAAAATGATTCTTATCAACTACATTAAAAAAAATTCCAATGATTATTTATCTGGAAAATGTTATATATCACATGGTTTTTCATATATTATTTCCCAAAAAAGGTATTCCAATGTGATGATTTATTTAAAACCCCTCCATCTCCTAGATAATGAAGAGAAAAATTTCATCCTCTATTCTCTAATAATATAGATGTAACATCCTAGGTAAATAAAGAAATAATAAATTATCATAATTATTCTTATTTCGGAATTAAATATTAATATTACTATAAAGGGGTCGATATGCTCGATGGCGTACCCGATACGCAACAACGGGTTTCTTTGAAGTCATACGTTGCACAATAATAGTATAATATAATTATTTTAAGTGTTAGTTAACGCTAAGACATTGTATTGGCGAGAATGAACTGAACTAATGAAAATTTTGTTATACATGTTTGTTAAATGTTTTTACATTTATCCAATAAAATGTTGGGGCTTAAAATTTTAATGAATCAAATTTTAAGCATAATTTACTTTAAAAGGTTGATGTTACGCCTTTTAATGGAGAACCCTATTTAAATATAGTTTTGGTAACTTTTTATGTTCTATTTGACCAAATAAAATTCTTATTTATAATCGGGACATCAAAATTTACTTTGGGTAAATGTTTGGTATTTTTCTCAAAAAATTCAGTTTTTAATGAAAAGTGCAAAATACTGAATTTTAATTCAAAACTTCCTTTTAATCTAACTTATTTATACGATTAGATTATATATTTAATTTGTTTTAAAGTTTAATTAGACTATATTTTTACCATTTAATAGAATTTTGGTTATTGGAATTAATTTCACTTTGAAATTGGACATAAACAAATGTCACTCTTTTGATAGTTAATATTTTTTAAAAAAATTATTTTTTGTTTTGAAAACGGGAGATAATTTCAATTTAATTTATCCAACTTCTATGTTTTGAATTTGGTAAAATAGAAAAAAAAATTTAATTCTAAAAATCAAATATATCTTAGACTGAATTTTTGGTATTTTTCTAAAAAACATCAATTTTGATGAATAGTGAAAACAATAAGTAGTAGTTAAAAAAACCGACTTTTCATTTCAATGAAATTTTACCACTTCTGTGAATTTAATTTCAAAAATACGACATACATGGTTGTTTTTAGTAAATATAAAGTGGTTTAATAATATTAATTTTTTTGGTAAATAGTAACTTTTGACTTTTATTTACCGCGGTTAAAGGTAAATAGGGTAATTCATGGTAAAAATAATATCATAATATTACAATATTACCATAAATATTGTCCTAACCATATTTTATGAGTCATGGAAGACCATGGGAATCCTTGGGTCGATTTTGGGACCCCATGGAGCCACATGGGAGTGATAATGACACTTTATATTAATTAATTTATTGTAAAGACAAAAACAACAAAAACAAATATCTTTTAGTAAAATAATTTTTACATAGAGTTATATAAGTTATATTTTAGACTATAAATATTCTTAGGAAAGATAAAACTATTTAATACATTATGGTATTTTTTAATAATTTTTAGACATCAAATAAAATAAATTATTTAGGACACAATATTAATGCAGTTTTACCTCATTAATAAATGATATAAATAAATAAGATTATAAATATTAAAACAATATCCAAAAATTGTTCAATTATTATTGGATGATTTCATTTATACCATTAGTCATCTTATCTTCTAATTTATTTAGTTTTGGACTTTTAGAAACCGAATATAATTATATAATAAAATAATATTTTCACACATTCCTAAAGAGCCCCTCCTCCCCTTATAAAAAGTCCTCATTTCTAACTCGTCCCTCACATCGCTCAAGACCCTTGGCTCGTCCAACTACTGCCCAAATAATCTATCAAGATTCCTATATTCCACTTTGAAGCCTTACCTTAAGCAAAAGTGACTTTAATAAGTCCTTTTGGTTCAAACCAAAGGGAATTACCTAAATTAAAGGTATCCGTTTCTCTTAACTTCCTTTATTTTATTTTAATTCTACAACCCCTAAACTTTTTTTATTCCTTTATTTAATAACAAAAAATTTATAATCAATATACTAGAATTTTTTATGAGAAGGATTATAACTACACTTACACACACCTCCCATCTAATGGGTGAAGAAAAAGCTGTTTCTGTGGATGGCAAACTAACGCCTCGCGAAACGATGATTGTTCGATTATCTCTTACCGCCTCTCATGGTGTCCATTAAGATGCATATATATTTATATATGATAAATATTATGTTTATGTTTTATTTATTCTTCTGTTTTTTACATTTATATCCTACCTTTATGGTTTCCATAATGTGTAAACACGATAATTTCATTTGAGGAAGTGCGCACTACCGCCCACTCAATGTGATATGAATCATTAATGCCATATGTGCGACGTAAAAAGAATGTATTTAATGATATGATATATGATATTATACTGTAATTATAATCTACCTATGTATCATTATGTTTTAATTCCTTTAAAATAAGAAATAGAAGTGAAAGTAGCGTTCATTTGTACGTACGTCTTACCGTCTCCATGAATGGTGATTTTCATTTCTTATATCAAAATGTTATATACTATTATAAATACATGTATATACTGGATATATATTATATATATGATATCTAAATCATGAATATCATTGTGAATATAATGGAATTTTTACCACGTGAACAACTTGTAATTATAAGAAGTCCATTTTTGACTCAAGTACCAAATATCGACAAAATGACCATTATTAACTTAAATGATTAAATAATATTTATAACATGGTAATATGTGATATAAAAGGAATAATAAACTTTAAAAAGGTTCTTAAGAAACTATAAACTAACTTTAGTTTATTATTCAGGAGATTAAAGAACGAACGGGTCTAGTCGGGCACGAGGTAAAGGAAATTATCTCAATCTCCTTTCACTGAGGCATATTTTGTTTTAATACACGGTTTTCTTTTATACGCTACATAAACTCCTTTGAAATTTCATTTCATTCAATAGGAATTTTTTTCTCTTAAGCGTTTTACTATATGACAAAAAAATGTTTCTTTTAACGTATGCAGTGATAACAACCTTTCCGCCGCCATGAGTATTATTTGATATTTGGCTCTCTTAACAAACCGTAATGTTTTTTAAAAGGAAAATAAATAACTTATACTCTTTTACATATTTTGGTATTGAAAATCATTTTGATAATGTATTTGTTATGTCAATATATTTAAAGGATATATTGTTATTGAAATTTGGAAATTGTATCTTTTCTTTATGTTTGTTTTATGTTTTACGAATATGTTATGGTTCTTGGGTATTGTTTACATATACGGGTGGTTACATGATAAACCTTGGGTGGGTGAGCCCAAGATAGATCTCTAATGCATAGGTTAATGTGAATGTTTCTCCTAATAGATTTATCGAATATACAGTGATGGGTATTCCAAATGTAACTCCCTACGTTGCTGTGATAGCTACAATGTAAGTATGATATGGATGCCACAAGTTACCATTATGATTTGTGATTTCCATGTGTTATTCATTAATCTTTTGTTTTCATGAGGTATGTAAAAGAGTTTATGTTTTGTATTTATTAATGGACTAATGATTTCTTTCCTTATTTTATAACCCTTACTCAGCTTTTTATGCTCATCCCATGTTTTGAAATGCTTTTCATAGGACCTAAAGTTTTATAGGTTCAAGGATGGGATCAAAGAAAAGTCATGTTGTCTAAAACATGGGACTAGACATGACTCTCTTTTTCAAGAGTTTCTATTTTATGAAAATAATTGAAACTTAGTAGAAGTGTCTACCTTGAAATTTTTGAGATGTAATGTAATAATTATGGCCTAATTCTCTAAAACTCTAAACCTAAAAAGATCCTCAATGTGAATTATTCATTTAATTCAAGATTATGTAATGTTTAAGGTCGGATCCTTATATTTGGTATCAGAGGTCGGTTTATATGACTTTAAGAGTTAGGGTATTGTTACATAAATATCCATAAATTATGTAATCTTAATATTGAAATGGTATATCATTTACAGATTACCATGTTGCTTTGCCTAAGATATTTCTATGTTCAGAATGGTTTTCTGTAGAGGTAAGAGGGCAACTATGTTGCGATGATATCAGGAGTATGACATCCTTCCAAACCAGCAACCTGAGATGGTCATAATCGGAACTGAACAGTTTTTTGTAGTGATGGAACAGTTTAATCAGGCTATAAATGGTGGTGGTATCCATGCACAAGATCATCCAGACCAACCATATAGGAACATGTCCCTGGTGGAACATTTCATGAGGTAATATCCCCCATCATTCAAAGTATCATCTGACCCTGTGCTAACAGAAGGGTGGATTAAATCACTAGAGAAATTTTTTTATGTCATGGGGTGTTCAAAACATCAAAAGGTTAGTCTTGCTATTTACCGTTTTGAAGGTGAAGCTGATCAGTGGTGGTCAATGGTGAAAAATATTAGGGATAGTGAAGAGATTGATATCTTTATTGGGATGAATTCAAAGGTATGTTTCTTGAGAAATATTTTCCTACAGTGGTTCCTCTTAGGATACAAAAAAAAAATTCATGGAATTGAGGCAGGAGGATGACTCAGTGGCTGCTTATGAAGAAAAATTCACTCGGCTGGCATGGTATGTTTCAAATTTCATACATTCTCTTGATAGTAAAATAAACCATTTTTACTCAGGGTTAAATACAAATTATCGAAGGGATTCAGCTTCTCGTGAGTTCAAAAGTTATGATAAACTTGTTCGTTATGCAGAAAAGGTGGAAATGGAGTTTTCCGATGATCAGGTTTTCATTGAAAAATAACAGAATAAGAGGTCAAGGTGGCAGGAAAAAGGGAAGAACTCTTCAAAAAAGTATGATGGTAAGAAACATAAGTTTTCAGTTGTTGAAAGTTTTTTTAAAAATCATGTTGTAGAATGTCTTTTGAATTCTAGTAAGTGATACCAACATGGTAAAATGGGACATAAGGCTCATAATTGCACTGAAAAAAATCAAGGTAATGGTAAGACAAAATATGATTTACAACAACTAAATTGTTTTAAGTTCAATGAATTGGGTAATTATGCAAATGTGTGTCCAAAGAAGAACATAAATTTGGGAAAGAAGCCTGACTGCAAGCATAAAGGGGATGTGAAATCCTTTCCAACTACTTCGACATATGTTGGGCCATCGAATGAAGTAGTATCAGGTACACCGTTTGTTTGTTCAGATTATGCCAATGTGTTGTTTGACTCAAGGTCTACACACTCTTTCATTTCTGAGAAGTTTTCTAGTAAATTGATAATTCCATATCAAGATATCAATACAAAATTTATGTTAAAACACCTGGAGTAAATGTTGAGACAAAAATAAAAAATAAAAACCTTCCTTTCCTTGTGTGCGATAAGAATCTACCTGCAAACCTTATTGTTTTTTCATCTAGTAGAGTTAGATGTTATTATGGTTATGCATTGGATTTCTATTTATTATGATAAGATTGACTACAAAGCTAATGCAGTTTCTTTTTAGAAGGATTTCAGTTTGTGTTCAAGAATGAACCCTTACTTTTTAAAACATATCAAGAAGCTGAGAAACTAATAAAATATGGAAATGAATGTTATCTTCCACATATTGTTGTAAACAAAGGTATTGTTCAGATTAATGATGTGCCAGTGGTAAATGAGAACCCTGATGTTTTTCTTGATGAGTTTCCTCGTATTATACCTGATCGAGAAGATGAATTTACTGTTGACTTATTTCATAATTCTATGCCAATTTCAAAACCCCCTTATCAAATGGCTCAAATTGTTCTTTTAGAGTTAAAGGAGCAATTACATGAGTTATTATTTAATGGTTTCATTAGACCTATCAGATCACCATGGGGTGTTCGTGTCTTGTTTGTTAAAAAGAAAGATGGTTCAATGAGACTTTTCATTGATTATAGAGCATTGAATAACATCACTGTTAAGAACAAGTATCTTTTTCCTCATATCGATGATTTGTTTGATAAGATCCAAGGAGCTCAGTATTTTTCAAAGATTGACATGAGGTTGGGTTAACATCAGTTGAAAGTAAAGGAAGAATTCATTTTGAAGACTGTGTTTCGTACTAGATATGGCCATTATGAATTTTTAGTTATGCCTTTTGGGTTAACCAACACAACTGCTGTATTCATGGATCTCATGAATAGAATATTCCATGTGTTCTTGGATAAGCTTGTGGTTGTGTTCATTAATGATATTTTGGTTTTTTCTAAAATTAAGGAGAAGAATTAAATTCATTTAAGGTTTGTCTTGAAAACCTTTAAAGAGAATAAACTATATGGGAAATTATGCAAGGGTGTGTTTTGGTTACAACGAATTTCTTTCCTTGGAAAAATTGTTTCATGATATGGCATAATTGTTGTAACGACCAAAGTTTCATTAATGGAAATCCCTCTTGATCTAATTAAATTTCTATTTATATAAAATATTTATATAAAATTTCATGTTCTTTGGTTTTATGTTAAGAATTGTGACCATTGCTTTTATAGTCGTTGAACAGTGATCACATGATTAGTATAAATATAGGGCTTTAACAAATCCAATTTACTCAGACAAAGGAAGGGATTTCCTCATCCAGTAGAATTTCTCCATACGAAGCCCATTTTTCGGAGCTCAGAAAAGAGGTGGCGTCTTTGGGTTTCGCTCTTGACCAAGCCCAAGCTAAGCTTCATCATGTCAAGCTCGAAAGAGACCATCTACGGAAAAAGTGAATGTTGATAGAGATTACCACTCAAGCAATGTTATCTCAGCCACCCCAAGAGTCTTTCACCACCGCACACCTTAAAATTAGGCCTTATGCGGCTGTTTCAAGGGGTTATGTAAAAAATCCCTAGTACTATGTTCATGTACATTATTTTTGTATATAATAATGAATATACTTTCTTGTCATTATTGATACATTGTAAATAGTTTTTAAAGTACAAGTAGTGTTTTTAGTTATTATTTAATTATCAAATCTATTTTATTAAATTAAGGGATATTTAAATTAAATAATATTTTAATAATATATTATTATTAGTATTAAATTAATTTTATTATATATAAATGATCATATAATTTTATGAATGCAATTATACTTTTTATTAAGGTTTGAAAGCCATTTCTTTCAAAACCTGTGAATTTTCGATAAATTTTAGTTTTTATTTTAAAAGTAAAAAACAACATATTTAGAAAATTATTTAATTAAAATAAATGATATTTATGGAATCAGGACTTCAAAATTATCCAATGGTTAATTTTTCAATTTTTTTTGAGACAGTCAATTTATTAGGTAAAAAATACATACAGTTTAAATATATAATGTGTTTTATGACATCATAATGACCCAATAATGATGTAATAAAATACTATAAGATTTATTTTCGGCCAATATATTCTTTACCATTAAAATAATGTGATTTTGGGTTTGTTTGACTTACTTTTCAAAGCATTAATGGACCCCTCAATACTTATTAAACATCTTGTCTTTTTAAATTATTTTCCATGGGAGTGTGACTCACCTCCACATAAGCAACCCTATTATTTTAAGAAGTTAGGACTTTGGCCTTATAAAATATTGTTTTCCTCTTCCCTTTTCCAAAAACCATGGGAAAAAACCATGAGCTTATTTGTGGGTTGGATTAGTTTAGTGTAAGGGGTCCCAAACTTAAATAATAAAGAATTCACTCACCTTTCCTATATAAGCCCACCCAATCTCCCACTTCCTCCTCACTCAAAGCCATTGAAGTTCGTCCAACCTCTTCCCTAATCTCTCTAGAATCCTCCCAAGGTGCCCCAAGCTCCCAAAAATCCTCTCTCAAGCCTCTCTCAAGCCTTTCTCAAGCCTTGGAAGCACACTTCCAAGTAAGGGTTTTTATTCCTTTCACTTTTTGCCCAATTTTATTAATATTGTTATGCCATTTTAATTTCAATTATAAATTAGGGGGTATGGTTTAAAACCCCCCCATACTTCCCTCTTATTTTTTTAATGATGGGAGACCCCTTTCTCTCTCATTAAATGTCTCCCATGTACACCCGTTACTATGCCGAAATTCTGAAGGAACTTCTCTCTCTTCATTTACATTCAAGAAATACTTTTGTATCATGAATCTAAATTCTATTACAATTGATTGGAAATGTATTTATATGAACCCCTCACTGCCCATTTCTTGTAAATATGATGAGACACCACTTTCTCTCTCATCAACCATTTTTATGAATTCTTATCTCACGCCATTACGCTACCGAAGTTGAACCGATTTTCTAAGCCAATGCCTTTGTGTAGTGAATACCATGCCCATTTCTCCATCATGGGTATTCAACATTATGAACATTTACTTATTGATTAAAATGTTTCATGTATTAATTACACATTACATTATTGTGGAATAAATTTTTATGTTTAATGAATCCATGTTTTATGATCCATGTGGCACACTTATGCATGAAATGAAATGTTTAAGAAGGGTGCGCCCTTACAATGTTCCAATGCATTGGGTAAAGTATAGTATCATGATACGTCAAGTGCAATGAGTGTTGACTCATGCTAATTCAAGTTAAATGAGGGTTTACTCATGCTTCATGTGCAATGAGAATTTACTCATGCTTCATGTGCAATGAGCCTTGGCTCATGCTAATTCCATGTTAACTGTTGTTGCCACATTTCCATGTTATGATTATCATGCTTTATCATGCCTTTATGTTCATTTTTCTATTGTGCTCTATTGATATTCCTATTGTCTTAAATGTATTGTAATCCCCATGTATTCCATGTTTATTCCCTTACTGGGCTTTATAACTCACCATTTTCTTCTGCATGTCCTCAGGTTATCCCATGCAATTCTAAGTACGAGGGAATGTAGTGGTCATGTAAAGGAAATTTTCAATAAAGATGTTGTACTTCATGTTTTAAGTTGTTATGTAATAATCATAAGCCCCAAAGACACTATATCTCTCGATCTTCCATGCTGTATCAAGTGAATAGTTTATGTAATAAATCATGTTTAAGTTTGTAATAAAAGTAGGGTTGTCATAGTTGGTATCAGAGGATAGGTTTAGTTATTTTTGGGATTAGGATTAGAAAACCCCAGTAAATCCTTAGAGACAAGACTAATTATAATAAAAACATCCCTAAGTTTTGGTAAGTACTTATTAAGTGGTCTATCAAAAAAATTAATCCCTCTCTGGATACGAGCAGGTAGAGGCGGCTCAGACAAATATATATCCTAGGGGTAAAACCCAAAAACACTACTTTGAGATAGACTCTAATGGGAATAGGTACACGAAAACGGGCCTTGCTGCACTCTTGGTTAAGACACTTCGGGGGAAATGTTTTGATAAATTTATAATCTTAGTACGAACCCTTATTAAGGGAATTAAAAAAATGCCCCTAAGAATATATGTTAGAAAGTAGATCATGAAAAGCCTAAATTAAAGCCTATAGACTCATGAGTTAAGGAAATAAAAGTTTATTTATAAGTCATCAAATTTTGTCTTTGGATTACCCTTTATGTGTTACCACTTAACTTTCCTTTTATTCCATCCAATGGACGGTAATAGGAGGACTCGAGCTAACAACCAATGTGAAGATCAGTGTGATGACTATACTAATGAGATGCCCAATAGAATGGGAGTGGGAATCTTGAACTTTGTCATGATTATATCTCATCTAACTCAAGATTTGAATAGAAGAATGGGTCATGAAGAACGTCCAAACCCCCATAAGATGAAAAAGGTTGCTATCGAGAGCTTCATGAGACAAAGGCCTCCTAATTTTAGAGGATCATCTGATCCCACGGTCACTGAACAATTGATCAACTCCATTGAAAAGATCTTATCCATCCTTCAATGTTATGAAAAAGATAAGGTTCTCCTGGAGGCTTATCGTATGGAGGGTGAAGCTTATCAATGGTGGAAGTTGATAAAAAATATGAAGCCTGAGGAGGATATCATGACGTTGGAATGGAAGGATTTCTAGAAGATGTTGTTCGATAAATATTTTTTGTGCACCCTCTAGCTTAAGATGGAAAGAGACTTCCTTTCACTGAAGAAAAAAGACGAAGAATATGTTAGAGCGTAAGATGAAAACGTCACAAGGCTTGAACGATACGCTTCCGGATTTATCGTTACCCCTAAATGCAAGGTTGACCGCTTCTTTGGTGGGCTGAAGCCTAGCCTATGGAAGTCATTAGTGATCCGTGACTTCGACAACTATGAGGAAATTGTCTGATGTGTCCTTAAGGTCGAAATAGAGATCGGGGAATCACAAAGGTATCATGGGGACAAGAATCATAAGGTGGACTTCAACACTGGCGGTCCGATGGATAAATCCAATGGTGCTAAGAAGATCCAGCACCCCACTTTCCAAAAGTGCAGAAAGAAGCACCCTGTAAATTGCCTCAAGAGGATGAGGAAATTCTTTAGGTGTGGAAGATAAGGGAACCTACCAGTTAACTGTCAGTAAGAAAGACCCGCGGATACGACAGAGGAGAGGAATGCTCCGTTCGAACATCAACATGTTGTTCATTGCTACAAATGCAAATAACCGGGACATTTTTCAATTCAGTGCCCTAATCCAAGGGTTTTCGGAGGCAACCAACAACCTCCAAGGCAGCAAGGAAGAGATTTTTCCATCACTTCTGCCAAAGTGAACCCCGACAATGAAGTAGTGATAGGTACGTTAGTTATTCATTAAGGAATAGAGAACATACTTTTTGATTCAGGTTCTACACATTCTTTTATATTTCTAAAGATTAGTAGAACAATCCCAGCACCACCACAAATCATGGAAGTGCAGATGTCTGTGAGTACAGAAAATGGAGCAATCATTGCATCCCATGAATATAACTCCTCCCCTATCATAATCTGTCGATTTAATTTCTCTGTGAATCTCATCATACTCCCTCCAGTAGAATTTGATTCAATTCTTGGCATGGATTTTATTTCCTTATATAGAGCCAACATAAATTTTTGGGAGATGGAAATCACACTCCATATGGAGAATCGACCCCTGATTCTTTACAAGTGTAAGGAGGATGATGAATCTCCTTTAGCTCCATCATCTCAATCATAGATATTACTGCCCTATGAGAACGTGTATCAGGTTCAGATGATTGAGTCCAAGGAAGAAACCATCCTTGATGAAATTCCTATTGTGAGGGAATTTGCTGAAGTGTTTCCCGAGGAACTGCCTGGTCTTCCTCCTAAAAGAGACATTGAATTCTCAATTGAACTTATACCAGGGGCTCTACCAATATCAAAGACTCCATATAGAATGGTTGTCGTGGATCTTGAAGAGATGAATAAACAACTATAAGAGAATCTGAGTAAAGGGTTTATACGCCCAAGTGCTTCACCATGGGGTGCACCAGTCCTCTTCGTCAAGAAGAAGGATGGGTCAATGCATCTTTACATCGATTATCATGAACTTAAAAAAATCACGATAAAGAAAAAGTATCCTCTTCCACGGATTGATGAATTGTTCGATCAGATACGTGGAGCACAATACTTCTCCAAGGTAGATTTACGGTCAGCATATTATCAAGTAAGGGTGAAGAAGGAAGATGTCTCCAAGACTGCTTTTCGTACAAGATACGGGAACTATGAATTCATAGTAATGCCTTTCGAACTCACTAATGCTCCAGTAATCATCATGGACTTGATGAATAGAGTCTTTAGAGATTAACTTGAAAAATTTGTGGTAATCTTTATAGATGATATTCTAATATTCTCCAAAACCAAGGAGGATCATGATGAACATTTAAGAATTGTACTAGAGACTTTGCACAAGGAGAAGCTCTATGAAAAGTACAGCATGTTTGAGTTCTGGTTGAAGGAGGTCTCATTCTTGGGCCATATCATCACAAGCAATGGGATATCTGTGGATCCCTCCAAAACAGATGCAATTGAGGGATGGATGAGGACAATATCGGTAACAGATATCCGTAGCTTCTTGGGGTTAGGTGGATATTATCGACGATTTGTGAGAAATTTCTCAAGATTTTCCAACCCTCTTTCCAAGATAACTCGAAAGGGAGTAAGGTTTGCTTGGAGTGATGAGTGCGAAGAAAACTACAAAGAGTTGAAAAGGAGGCTTATCACTGTGCACGTGCTCACTTCACCCACAAGTGGGGAACCTTTTGTGATATTCAGTGATGCTTAGAAGAAGGGTTTAGGCTGTGTGCTGATGCAGAATGATAAAGTGAAATCATATGCCTCAAGACATTTGAAAATCCATGAGAGAAACTATCCAACACATGATCTGGAGTTGGAAGCGGTGATCTTTTCCTTGAAAATCTGGCAGCATTATCTCTATGGGGAGAAATGTGAGATATATACTGACTAAAAGAGTCTTAAATATATCTTCATAGTGAAAGAGCTTAATATGAACCATAGAAGATGGATATAGCTCATCAAGGATTATGATAGTTCAATACATTACCACCATGGGAAAGCGAACAAGGTGGCATATGCCCTAAGTAGAAAGGAACCAACGATTCTATCAATGATGAGAATTGAGAAGGATACAATCTTCTTATACTTGATGAAGATGGACATGGGAATCATAAATAAGGGAACATCATCAATCCTTTCACAAATGATTGCTCAACCGGCTCTTTTGGAAAGGTTAAACGATGCTCAAAAGGATGATGTGGGAATTCAGGAAACATTGGAAGCTATCGAAAAAGGTAAATCCTTGGAGTTTAATGTTAATGAATAAAGAATTGTGTGATTTGGGAAAAGACTACGTGTTCCGTCATGTCCAGAGCTGAAGAAGGAACTTTTGGATGATACACATAGTTCAAATTTCTCTATTCACCCAGGGGGAACAAAGATGTATCAAGATCTCCGAGAAATTTTATGGTGGGATAATATGAAGAAGGAGATTTTGGTATATACATCAAAGTGCCTGGTGTGCCAACAAGTGAAGGCAGAGAGGCAGAAGTCTAAGGGGATGATGCAACCATTTCCCATTTGAGAATGGAAATTGGAGAACATCACTGTGGACTTTGTCACTGGACTTCCGAGGACATCCAAAGGCAACAATGAAATCTGGGTTGTGGTGGATCATCTTACAAAGACTACACACTTCATTGCTATTCGGGAAGATTTCTCATTGGATCAACTGGCATGAATATATATCAAGGAAGTGGTAAGGCTGCATGGAGTACCACTATCTATTGTGTCTGACCGAGATCCAACATTCACCTATATGTTTTGGAAGAGTCTTCAACATGCTCTGGATACTGAACTGAACTTCAGTACGACCTATCATCCTCAAAATGATGTCCAATCCGAGAGGACTATCTCAACATTTGAGGACATGTTGAGTGCATGCTCAATGGACTTTAAAGGAGGATGGGATCAACATCTTCCTCTGGTTGAGTTCTCTTATAATAATAGTTTCTACTCGAGCATACAAATGGAACCATATGATGCCCTTTATTGGAAAAGGTGCAGAACACCGACGTGTTGGGATGAGGTCGGTGAACGTAAGCTGCTTGGACCAGAAATGGTTGAGGAAATAGTGGAGAAGGTGAAAACCGTTAAACAACATATCAAGGTAGCCCAGAGTCGACAGAAGAGTTATGCAAATAATCATTGATGAGACCATGAGTTTAAAGTTGGAGACATGGTTTTTGAACGCATATCTCCATGGAAGAAGGCCATGAGTTTTGGAAAGAAACGTAAGTTAAGTCCAAGGTACATCGACCCCTTCGAGATTCATGATCGTGTCGGGGTTGTGGCCTATCGACTAGCACTTCCAGCTACCATAGCCAAAATACATGATGTCTTTCATGTATCCCTCTTAAGTAAGTACATACCGGACCCTTCACATGTACTCTCTTCTGATGTGGTACAGTTGGAGGATGATATTTCTTATGAGGAGCAAACAGTGAAGATCTTAGATCATAGAGAAAAATTTCTACAAAATAAGACAATGCCCCTCGTCAAGGTGTTTTGGTGAAACCACAAGTTTGAATAAGAGACTTTGGAATCAGAGGAAATGATGAAGCTGAGTTACCCACATCTGTTTTTGTGTGGGAAAAAGAAAATATCGAGGGTGAAATTTCTTAAGGGGGGAATCTTGTAGCGACCCAAAGATTCATTAATGGAAATCCCTCTTGATCTAATTAAATATCTCTTTATGTAAAATATTTATATAAAATATCAACTAATTTGGTTTTATGTTATGAATTGTGACCGTTGCTTTTATAGCTGTTGAACTGTGATCACATGATTAGTATAAATATAGGGCTTTAACAAATCCAATTTACTCAGACAAAGGAAGCGATGGCCTCATCCAGTAGAATTACTCCATACGAATCCCATTTGTCAGAGCTCTGAAAAGAGGTGGCGTATTTGGTCTTCGCTCTTTAACAAGCCCAAGCTAAGCTTCATCATGTCATGCTCGAATGAGACCGTCTATGGGAAAAGTGAAATTTGATAGAGATTACCACTCGAGCAATGTTATTTGAGCCACCCCAAGAGTCTGTCACCATCGCACACCTTAACCTTAGGTATTATGCGGCTATTTTAAGGGGTTATGTATAAAATCTCTAGTACTATGTTCATGTACATTATTTTTGTATATAATAATGAATATACTTTCTTGTCATTATTGATACATTGTAAATAGTTTTTAAAGTACGAGTAGTGTTTTTAGTTATTATTTAATTAAGAAATCCATTTTATTCAATTATGGTATTTTTGAATTAAATAATATTTTAATAAAATAATAATAATAATATTAAATTAATTTTATTATATATAAATGATCATATAATTTTATGAATGGAATTATAATTTTTATTAAGGTTTGAAAGCCATTTCTGTCAAAACCCGTGAATTTTTTATAAATGTCGGTTTTTTATTTTAAAAGTGAAAATTAACATATTTAGGAAATTATTTAAATAATATAAATGATATTTATGGAATCAGGATGTCTAAATTATCCAATGGTGAATTTTTCATAATTTTCTGAGACAATCAAATATTTGGGTAAAAATTAAATACTGTATAAATATATAATGTGTTTTATGACATCATAATGACCCAATAGTGATGTAATAAAATACTATAAGCTTTATTTTCGGCCAATATATATTTTACCATTAAAATAATGTGATTTTGGGTTTGTTCGACTTACTTTTCAAAGCATTAATTAACCCCTCAAGACTTATTAAACATATTGTCGTTTTAAATTATTTTTCATGGGAGTGTGACTCACTTCCACATAAGAAACCCAATTATTTTAAGAAGTTAGGACTTTGGACTTATAAAATATTTTTTTCCTCTTCCCTTTTCCAAAACCCATGGGCAAAAACCAGGAGATGATTTGTGGTTTGGATTAGTTTAGTGTAAGGGGTTTGAAACCTAAATAATAAAGAATTCACTCACCTTTCCTATATAAACCCACCCAAGCTCCCACTTCCTCCTCACTCAATGCCTTTTAAGTTCATCCAACCTCTGACCTACTCTCTCTAGAATCCTCCCAAGGTGCCCCAACCTCCCAAGAAGCCTCTCTCAAGCCTCTATCAAGCCTTGGAAGCACACTTCCATGTAAGGGTTTTTCATCCTTTCACTTTTTTTGTCAAATTTTCTTAATATTTTTATTCCATTTTAATTTCAATTATAAATGCTGGGGTATGGTTTTGCAACTCCCCCTTACTTCCCTATTATTGTTTGAATGAGGGGAGACCCCTTTCTCTCTCATTAAATTCCTCCCATGTACACCTGTTACTATGCCGAAATTCCGAAAGGAACTTCTCTCTCTTCATTTACATTCAAGAAATACTTCTGTATCATGAATATAAATTCCATTAATTTTTTTTGGACATGTATATATATGACCCACTTACTATCCATTTCATGTAAATATGAAGAGATTCCCATTTCTCTCTCATCAACAATTTTTATGAATTCTTATGTCACGCCGTTACGCTGTCGAAGTTGCACCGATTTTCTAAGCTAGTGCCTTTGTGTAGTGAATACCATGTCCATTTCTCCATCAAGTGTATTCACATTTATGCACATTTACTTATTGATTATAACGTTTCATGTATGAATTATAAATTCATTTATCATGTAATAAATGATTATTTTTAATGAATCCATGTTTATGATCCATGTGGCACACTTATGCATGAAATGAACGGTTTAAGAAGGGTGCACCTTTACAACACTCCAATGCATTGGGTAAAGTATAGTATCATGATACATCATGTAAAATGAGTGTTTAATCATGATAATTCAAGTGAAACTTGGGTTTACTCGTGATTCATGTGTAAGGAGAATTTACTCATGCTCCATGTGCAAGAGCCTCAGCTCATGCTAATTTCATGTTAACTGTTTTTTCCACATTTCAATGTTATGATTATCATGCTTTATCATTCCTTTATGTTCATGTTTCTCTTGTGATCTATTGATATTCCTATTGTCTAACATTTATTGTAATCCTCAAGTATTCTATGTCTATTCCCTTACTCGGCTTTATAGCTCACCCTTTTCTTATGCATGTCCTCAGGTTATCCCATGCAACGCTAAGTATAAGGGAATGTAGTGGTCATGTAAAGGAAGTTTTCAATAAATATGTTGTACTTCATGTTTTATGTTCTTATGTAATGATCCTAAGCCTTAAAGTCACTAGAAATCTCCATATTCCATGTTGTATCAAGTGAATAGTTTATGTAATAAATCATGTTTAAGATTGTAATAAAAGAAGAGTTGTCATAAATATTGATCCTACTAAAACAAAAGCTGTTGAAGAAAGGCCAAGGGACACAAATATAACATAGATTCATAGTTTTCTTGGTTTGGCATGTTATTACTATAGGTTATTGGGAATTTTTCATGGTTATCTAGTCTAATGGATAAGTTAACTCGAAAAGGTGTTAAGTTCATTTTGACAAGGAAATGTGATGATTGTTTTCAGTAATTGAAAAGAAGATTGGTGAATGATCCTATTTTGGCACTGCCTTCCAGAAATGGGTAGTTTGTTATCTACAGTGATGCCTCATTTAAAGGACATGGCTGTGTCCTTTTTCAGAATGATCAGATAATTACTCATGCTTCGTGTTAATTGAAACCTCATGAGTCAAACTACCCTACACATGATTTGGAATTAGCTGCTGTTGTTTTTTTCTTTAAAAATTCCAAGGCATAATTTTTATGGGGTAAAATGTGAAATATATATTGACCACAAAAGTTTGAATTATATATTCACTCAGAATTAATTGAACATGAGATAGAGGTGATGGTTTGAATTAATCAAGGATTATGATTTCATACCCAGGAAAGCAAATAAAGTGGTTGATTCTTTGACTCGAAAATGTAATGTTTCATTGACCATGATACGTTTAGAACAAGATCATTTGGTTTTTGATTTGATGAAATTTGGAATAGAATTTGTTGGTGCAGGAAATTATTCTATTTTGTTTTAGGTGTTAGGGAAATCATCTCTATCAGACAGAATAAAGAAAGTACAGAAGGAAGACAGTGAGTTGCATAAAAAGGTTGAGTTGGTTCAGATGTGTAAGTTGCCTAATTTTAATGTTGATAAAGATTGTTTTTTTAAGGATTGGGAAAATATTATGCGTGCCTTGTGATTCACAGTTGATGAATGAGTTGTTATGTGAATCTCATAGTTCCTATTTTTATGTTCATCCTGGCATTACTAAGATGTACATAGATCTTCTGGAGTATTACTGGTGGGATAGAATGAAAAGAGATATTGCTGATTTTACTATGAAGTGTTTGACTTGTCAGAAGGTTAAAACAGAGTGGAAGTTACCAAAAGGGATGCTTAAATATTTACTGATGCCAACGTGGAAGTAGGAAAATATATCCATGTACTTTGTTGTGGGATTATCGAAGACATCTCAATGTAATAATGCATTTTGGGTCATTGTTGATCGGTTGACTAAATATTATCATTTCCTTCCTATTCGAGATAATTTTTCTCTAGATCAACTTTCTCTGTTGTATGTTAAATAGATAATCAGTTTTCATGGAGTTCCCCTCTCCATTGTATCTGATCGTGATCCCATGTTTACTTCAATCTTTTGGAAATGACTTCAGAAGTATTTGGGTACTGAATTATATTTTAGTACAACTTTACATCCTCAATCAGATGGGTAGTCAGAATGAAAAATTCAGACCTTGGAGAATATGCTATGTGCTTTTTCACTGTATTAGCAAGGAAGTTAGGGAAAACATATTTTTTTGGTTTAATTTTCATAAAATAATAGTTTTCATTCCAGTATACAGATGGATCCATTTCAGGCATTATATGGAAAGCGTTGTCAAACTCCATATTTTTTGGATGAAGTAGGTGAAAGGAAGATGATGAGACCAAAATTCGTGGAAGAGATGGCAGAAAAGGTTCATTTAATTCAGAAGAACAAGAGAACAACTTATAGTAGGCAGAAAAGTTATGCGGATAACCAGAGGAAGGATCTCTCTTTTGTGGTAGGTGATCATGTCTTTCTCAACGTTTCTACACAGAAAAGTGTGATAAGTTTTGGTAAGAAGGGAATGTTGAGTCTGAGGTTCATCGGACCCTATGAAATCCTAAAGAATGTTGGATCAGTTGCATACAAAGTGGCTTTACCTCTATGTTTATACCAGATACACAATTTTTTTAATGTTTTAATGTTGAGAAAGTATATTCCAGATCCATCTCATGTTTTAAGTCCATAGGTAGTTCAGTTGGAAGAGAATCTCTCCTATGAGGAACAACCAGTCCAGATTCTGGATTGAAGAGAGCAGGTGTTGTGGAATAAGGTAATTCACTGGTTAGTGGTTTTTGGAAAACCCATATGGTTGAAGAGGCAATGTAGGAATCTGAAAATGCTATGAGGGATAAATACACCCATTTATTTGACAAGTGAATAAAATTGTGATGACACAATTTACAAAAAGGGGGAAGGATGTATGTAACACCATGATATTTTATGAGAAGTATATTTTTTATGACTTATGTTATATGAAACATAAAAAGAATCTTTCACTGCACACAAAACTATCTTGTCTTGCATTACACGCAATCGTGACCTTCATCGATAGCGTGTGTAATATGCAATACCGAGTTTCACTAAACAACAATATATTATTATAATATTATAAACTAGCCATTATGAATAATATTAACTGAATTTTAAATTTTATAACATTATTATTCATCTTACATATTTACTAGAACATGGTATGAGAACAAAATAATTTTTTCGGGTAAAATATGTATTTAAAAAAAAATGCAGTTTTGCCGCCTTTTGATGGCGTACCCACTTTAAATCTAGTTTTTGACATGTATATAAGTTCAATTTGAAAAAAAATAAAATTCTTCTTTGGAATCAGGATATAAAAATTTACTTTGGATAAAATTTTCATATTATTATGGTAACCTTCATATTTTGATGAATAGTAAAAACACGATATATTTTAATTAAAAACAACTTTTTTTCATCGCAATAATTTATATGGTTAAATTATAATATTTAATGGTTTTAAAGTATAAATAGAATATATTTTTTACCATTTAATATAATTTATGTCATTAGAATTAACATTACATTAAATTCATAGGTAAAAACATTTCAATCTTTGGAAATATTTTAACTTTTAAAACCCGTTTACTTAATAATGGGATTAATTTTAAATTAATTACTTCAACTTCTGTGTTTTGAATTTTGAAAAATGGATTCCATATTTTTAATCAGCGGGTCTAAATTATTTTAATGGTTTAATTTTATTTTTTTGATACTATGAATTGTAACTACAGTAATTTTTGTTTACTGAAGTTAAAGGTAAATCGGGTAAATCGGGTAATTAATGGTTAAAATAAGATTATAAAATTACCCTAACACCTGAAAAAATTCTATTGGATGACTAAAAGTCGACCATTATCACCTAAGGGTTGGAATAAATTCATTTTATGGAATTTTTACCATGAAAATAATTTATTTATTATTAAAACCAAAGAAAGTGACAACATGTCACTCTCTTAAATCTTATAAGTATAATAATTTTAATTTAGTGATAAACTTAATGAAACTTCAAACATGAATAGTCTCTAAAATATAATACAATTATAGAAATCATATGAATTTATTTATAATTTTTAGGGATTAAATAATTATCATTAATTATGACACAATAGTGATGTTGAAATTATTTTATTGATTGAAATATCAAATAAATGATTTTAAAAGTATTAAAATAAATATTATATGAACTATTTAATGTGATACACTAATTTTTTAGATACAAATGACATGTTATGAATCTATTAAAAATTTTAGTTCGAACATATCTTCTGTATGTATTTTATTTAAACTCAAATAAATGAATAGTGTCAAAATTGACACTATTGTTAATTTATAGAAATTACATATTATAAAATTGTTTAAAAATCAAAAAAATATTTAAAAATTGTAAATTAAAATTTATATGGTCTAAAATGTAATAAATTATACAATTATTGATAATTCACAACATATAAGTAAATATTTATAATGATTTAAAATTTAGAATATTATTACCACAAATAAAATTAAATAGATTATATAAGGATAAATCTGGTTGATAATGTTTAAAATAAATTCCCAACGTGTATAAATTTTATTGGATGATGATATTACAACCCTATCTCATATAATATTCAGATTTGAGTCATTTTTGAGGGTTTTAAGTGGGGTTGGAATTTATTATAAATTAATATTTCTTATAATTCCAAAGGTGCCCCTCTCCTTCTTTATAAAAGGTCATCTCCTCCCTCTCCTCCTCACACCACATTGAGCCTTAAAGCTCAGAAAACCCCTGAAAATTTCTCTTCTCCACTTCCCTAGAAACATCCTAGAGGTCCTTTTATTCTTCAAAGACCAATCATAGTGCCCTAAGATGAGGTTTCAAAGAGGCGTGTCGAAGAAGAGGTAATATCTGTTACCAATTATTTCAAATTTATTTCTACTTCTACTTCTTCTTCTTTAGTCTTTTCATTATGAAGTAATAACATAAGTATCACTCATATATTTATATGTTATTATAAATATGAAACAACCCTATTTCACCTTCTATCCATCCTATGAAAAATGAAATCACCGCGTGTGCGTACGTACAGAATACCGTCTCCACGTCGTGGTGTAATCTGTTTTCCACCACCAGCTTACTTAGAGGGGTATAATGGTGTAAATAATAACTATATATAATTATTATAAAGTGATATTGATTCTTAAATAGTATACATATACTTAAATACAATTCCACGATCATGGGAACGATATTATCGCTCGCGCGTACGTACGACCTACCGTCTCCACGATGTGATGCGACTCATTCTACATGATCTTCCTTGAATAATGATTATATAAATGAATTTAATGAGTAAATATGATATATGTTACACTAATAAAATTCTGGAAATGAGGTATCTATAACCAAAAATTAATAATAAGAATTTATTCGACAAAACACACATAAGAACAAAAAGCAATAAACACCCGAATAACAAGTAGCAATGAAATATTACTAATAAGAAGCTAATAATATGACCAAATATGATATAATAACAATGAGTATGATTCTTTAATAAGTAAATGACATTATTTAAATCATTATACATGAGGTTCAGACACATACAAAGCATATCAGACATAAGGTAAGGGAAAATCTCGCAATCTCATTTTTATCCGAGATTGTTTATACTTCCGAATTTACTGGGAAATATTTATCATCCACATAAATGTTTCTTCAATATGTAATATTATTCTTATCCTACTAAAATTTTTTAAATCCAATTTTACCCATTGGTGAGTTTTTAGTAAAATATATGAATGGAATCTTTTGTCATTTTTAATACGAGGTACTTTTTGACTTTTCCGGCCAAAGTATGAGAAGAATGTTTTTTAACTTATACGGAATGAATGGATTTTTTATGATTTCATAGAAAATTATTTCCATGAAGCTTATTTTACTAGTTCTCAAGTTTATTTTTAATCAACTTCTTTTAGAATAAAATTGTATGACATGTTAAGAAAGGAAAAATGTTTTTGAAGTAGAAAGGATATTTTCCTTAAGAATGGAGTTCAAGTGTTTTATCAAAATTATTTCCCATCTAAGATAATATAGGGTTATGTTTCTATCCCTATTTTTTACATTTATTTGATTATGTTATGATGTAAATAATTTTATGATGTCCTTTTATCTTATATGGATTATGTTATGATAGCATGATGTTTAAGAATCACATTTTTATTACATGGGTTATGCTATGATGTATGATTTATGATCTTGTGGAACACATAAGAATGGTATCATTATGAGATGGATGAGACCTATATCTCCCTCCAATGCATTGGGTAAAGATTTATATCTCATGAGATAGACATAGATGGAATGGCAAGTTAATCCGGTTCAGTGATACATGACTGGAATGAGGAGTGAACTCGGTTCAGTAATGGACTTTTTCCTCTATGATGGTCTTGGAAATGAGCCTTGAATAATATGAAATTATTTTCTATGATTATGTGTGTATGCCACAAAGTTTCATGTTTTAAGTTATGATTATTGGGATTACATTTCACCATTATGATTTATCCCATGTTGTGATATTATTATCTCTTTTTTAGGTTAAGATATTCAAAATGTTATGTTCTTATGAACATGATATGATTGATATTTCTTTTTTTTACCCTTACTGAGCATTTGAGCTCACCCTTTTGTATGTTTTCTTTTCCCCGGGTCGGGAATAAGGGTATTAAGTAGGATGTGACAAAAAATGGACTCTAGATATGATGAAATAAATGAGAGACAACGTAGATGATTTATGAACCAGTTGTTTATGTTTCCTAGTTTCTAAAGACACTACACCTATACAGATCTTTCATGGTTTTTTTATATGTTGTAATAAGTATGCTTGAATTTTGAATTAATAATAATGTATGTAAAGTATGGGTTGTTATAGTTGGTATCAGAGGAAAGGTATAGTAAACCTTTGGAAACTAGGATGTGAAATCCCTAGTAAGAACCCTACGGATATGTCTAAGCATAGAACAAAATATTAGTGTTTTAGAAATGGCCTTGAATAACCTATGGTAAGACCTTAAGTGTAAAATTTTATTCTTGATTATGTGGTTTTCCTATTATTATTAGTGTTTCTGACACTATTATTATTGGTTTTAGTAAATGGCTGGAACCCAAAGGAACCGTGTTAATGCTGAATGCGATGGGAAATGAAATGATTGTCCCCCTGAGCAACCAAACGTTATGGGAGATGGAATGAAAAATCTTGTAGTAATGCTCACACAACTTTCTCAAGCTATGAACCATGAAGGACTTACAAAAGAGCAATGGAATGATCAACATTCTGTTGAATCCTTCATGAGGCATCGTCCACCTTCATTCAGTGGGTCTTCTGATCCATTAGTGGCTGAAAAATGGAATAGTACCACTGAAAATATATTTTCAGTTCTACAATTTTTTGAACATGACAAAGTCATCTTAGTAGTGTGTCATTTGGAAGGTGATGCTGATCATTGGTGGAATATTATCAAGAATATGAGGCAAAGAGATGAAATTGAGTCCATGGAATGGTATGAGTTCAAGGAATTATTTTTCAATAAGTACTTGCTCGTATTCTTCGAACAAAGATGGAGAAGGAGTTTCTTGAACTGATGAAAAAGGATGATGAATCTGTTGGTACCTACAAAGAAAATTTTACAAGACTTGCAAGGTACGCTTCCAGAATTATTATCCAACCTGAGAGTAAAATCGATGGATTATTTAGTGGCTTAAAACCAAGTCTCCGAAGGGCGTTATCCATAATGGGACTTCAATATCTACGAGGAAATTGTTTGATGTGCTCTCAAGGTTAAGATGGATATTGGAGTACCCCATCAGTCATATGGGTTTGATAAGAAGAGGAAAATGGAATTCAAAGGAAAATCTAAAGAACACACTAAAAAGAAGATGAGTTTTCTTTAATGCTCAAATTGTGGAAAGAAACATGGAGGGAATTGTCTTAAAGGGACAAGAAAATGTTTTAAGTGTGGTAAAGAAGGTCATCAGACAGTTGAATGTCGAAATAATGAGAAGAAGATGTCTAATGATGTGAACAAAGAAAGGGATACACAGAATTCAACTCCTACAAATCAATGTTTAATGTGAAAGGAGATGGGGAATTATGCCAATCAATTCCCCAATACAATGGTTGTTGATGATGATCGACGTCAAAAAACTCTTAAGGCCAATGACAAAGGAAAGTCACATGAAATTACTATCAACGATGTGGAGTACGATAACAAAGTGGTGAAAGGTACACTTACCATCCACTCTAAAGAAGCAAATTTTTTATTTGATTCTAGATCCACCCACTCATTTATTTATGAATAATTTTCTAAGGGTATCGCCGTACTACCTCAACAATTAGATGTTGAGTTAGTTGTGACAACTCCTAATGGCGCAACTGTCGCATCAAAAGTTTATAATTCTTCTCTGATTGAAGTTTGTGGGAAAGTGCTTCCTGAAAATCTTGTGATCCTTCCTATAGTTGAATTTGATGTGATTCTTGGCCTGGATTGGATTTCTTTATACGGATCTCATATCAATTGCAAAAGAAGGGAAATCACATTTAATATTCCCAATCAATCTACTATCATCTGTCGATGCAAGGATGAATATAACCTTACAGTGGAAATTTATTCCATCTTATTGGTCTTGATTACAATAAATGAAGTTTATTTATCTCAAATGGTTGGAGAAAAACTCACGATTCAGAATACACCCATTGTACGGGAGTTTGATGATGTATTTCTGGAGGAATTTCTAGGTCTTCCACCAAATTGTGAAGTTGAGTTTTCAATAGTACTCATACCGGGTGCAATTCCCATTTCAAAGACACATTATAGAATGGCCTCAATTGAGCTTCAAGAATTGAAGAATCAACTCTAAGAGAATCTTGATAAAGGATTCATACACCCTTGTGCGTCACCTTGGGGAGCACCTATTCTATTTGTTAAGAAGAAAGATGGATCAATGAGACTCTGCATTGGTTATTGAGAACTTAACAAGATCACTATCAAGAACAAATATCCTCTCCCATGAATTGATGACTTATTTGACCAACTACACGGAGCTCAATACTTTTCCAAGATTGATCTTCGTTTAGGGTATCATCAATTAAGGGTCAAAAAAGAGGATATTCCAAAGATGACTTTTCGTACAAGGTATGGACACTATAAATTTATAGTGATGCCATTTGGTCTTACTAATTCCCCTTCTATCTTCCTGGATCTAATGAATAGAGTTTTTAGAGACTATCTTGATCAGTTTGTGGTAGTCTTTATAGACGATATTATTGTCTATTCAAAGAGCAATGAAGAACATGAAGATCACATGAGAATTGTATTGAAGACCCTAAGAAAGGAGAAGCTTTATGCCAAATTTACCAAGTGTGAATTTTGGCTTCAAAGAGTTTCATTTTTGGGTCACATAATCTCAAAAGAGGGAATATCTGTGGATCTAGCAAAAAAAGAGGTTATTGAAAGATAGTTGAGACCAACAAAAATAACTGAGATCCGAAGTTTTCTTGGTTTGGATGGATATTATCGACGTTTTGTGAAAGATTTTTCACGATTATCTAATCCACTCACCAAGTTGACTCGAAAAGGAGTTAAGTTCGTGTGGACTGAGGAGTGTGAAGAGAATTTCATGGAGTTGAAAATAAGGTTATCCAGTGCACCTGTGCTCACACTTCCTTGTAGTAAAGAAAGGTTTGTGATATACAGTGATGCATCCAATAAGGGATTCCGGTGTGTTCTCATGTAAAATGATATGGTGATAAATTATGCCTCACGATAGTTGAAAATCCATGAGAAAATTACCCAACACATGATTCGGAGTTATATGCAGTAATATTTGCATTAAAGATTTTGAGGCATTATCTTTGTGGTGAAAGGTGTGATATTTATACTGACCATAAAAGTTTAAAGTATATTTTCACACAAAAGGATCTGAATATGCGCCAAATAAGATGGTTGGATCTGATTAAGGATTACGACTTCTCAATTCATTATCACCCTGGGAAAGAAAACAAGGTGGCAGACACATTAAGTCGACAAGACCATGCTAGCTTATCCGTGATGAGGATCACAAAAGATCCAACATTTATGGATTTACAAAGGATGGATCTTGGAATTATAATGGAATGGGGAAAATATTATCTTTCTCAAATGAATGTTCAACCATCTATACATGTGAAGATTAAAAAGGCACAAAAATAAGATGTAGAGTTACAAAAGAAGGTAAGAGATGTTCCTGAATTCAACCTTGATTGTGATGGGATAATAAGGTTCATGAATCGGGTCTGTGTTTCTCCCATCCCAGAATTAAAGAAGGAGGTACTGGATGAGGCTCATAGTTCTTCATTCTCTATTCATCCTGGAAGCACGAAGATGTATAGGGAACTGAAAGACTACTTCTAGTTTGATGGAATGAAAAGAGATGTTGCTGAATATGTATCTCGATGCTTGGTTTTTCAGAAAGTTAAAGCTGAGAGAAAAAAGTCTAAAGGGATGTTACAACCATTACCCATACCTAAATGGAAATGGGAAAACATCATTATGTACTTTTTCACAGGAGTTCCTAAAACAACCAAAGGCAATAATGCTATCTGGGTTATAGTTGATCATCTTATAAAGTTAGCACACTTCATTGCTATTAGAGAAGATTTATCTTTTGATCAGCTAGCCAGGATATATGTAAAGGAAGTGGTAAGATTGCATGGAGTACCACTTTCCATTATATCTGATCGGGATCCGAGGTTTACCTCGAAGTTCTGGTGAAGTCTTCAGCATACTCTAGATACAATGTTGAGTTTCATCACTTCTTATCATCCTCAGATAGACGGTTAGTCTGAGAGAAAAATTCACACTCTAGAAGATATGTTAAGAGCTTACTCTATGGATTTCAAATGTGGTTGGGATCAACACCTACCTTTGGTGGAATTTTATTATAATAATAGCTTTCACTCCAGTATTCAGATGGCTCCTTATGAAGCTCTCTATGTAAAAAAATGAAGGACTCCAACTTGCTGGGATGATGTTGGAGAAAGAATGCTATTAGGTTCTGATCTTGTTGATGAGATGGAAGAAAAGGTCATATCTATTCAACAACACATAATAGCAGCTCATAGTCGACAAAAAAGTTATGCCGACAACCGAAGAAAAGACCTAGATTTTGAAGTTGGTGATAAAGTGTTCTTAAAAATATCTCCTTGGAAGAGTGTAATGAGATTTGGAAAGAAGGAAAAGCTGAGCCCTAGGTATATTGGTCCTTTTGAAATACTAGATCGTGTTGGGAAGGTAGCTTACCGATTGGCACTACCACCAAATCTCTCTTAAGTTCACGATGTGTTCCATGTATCTCTCCTGAGAAAGTACATACTCGATCCTTCACATGTACTCAGCTCAGAAGTTGTACCGCTGGAGCTAGATCTTTTTTATGAAGAACATCCGATATAGATTCTAGATTGTAGCAAAAAAGTTCTACGGAACAAGACCACTCGCTTGGTGAATGTTTTATGGAGGAACCACCAATTAGAAGAAGCTACATTGGTGCTTTAGGATATGATAGGGGAGAGGTATCCTCATCTGTTTGTTACGAAGTGACGAATTTCAAAGGCGAAATTCATTTTAAGGGTGGTAGAATGTAACACACTGATATTTTATTAGAAGTATATTTTTTATGAATTATGTTATATGAAACATCAATGGAATCTTTCACTTCATACAACACTAGCTTGGCTTGCGTTACACGCAATCACGACCATCCTCGATAGCGTATGTAATACGCAATACCGAGTTTCACTAAACAACGATATATTATTATAATATTATAAACTAGCCATTATGAATAGTATTAACTGAATTTTAAATTTTATAACATTATTATTCATCTTACATATTTTCTAGAACATGGTTTGAGAACAAAATAAATTTTTCGGGTAAAATAAGTATTTTTAAGAAAATGCAGTTTTGCCGCCTTTTGATGGTGCACCCACTTTAAATATAGTTTTTGACATGTTTATAAGTTCCTTTTGACAAAATAAAATTCTTCTTTGGAATAAGGATGTAAAAATTTACTTTGGATAAAATTTTCATATTATTCTGGTAACTTTCATATTTTGATGAATAGTAAAAACACGCTATATTTTAATTAAAAACATCTTTTTTTCATCACAATAATTTATATGGTAAAATTATAATATTTAATGGTTTTAAAGTATAAATAGAATATATTTTTACCATTTAATATAATGTATGTCATTAGCATTAATTTTACATTGAATTCATTGGTAAAAACATTCCAATCTTTGGCAATGTTTTAACATTTAAAACCCTTTTTCTTAACAACGGGATTAATTTTAAATTAATTACTGCAACTTATGTGTTTTGAATTTTGAAAATTAGATTCCATATTTGGAATCAGTGGGTCCAAATTATGTTAATATGATACTTTTATTTTTTTGATATTATGAATAGTAACTCCGATAATTTTTATTTACTGTAGTTAAAGGTAAATCGAGTAAGTAACGGTAAAAATAAGATTATAAAATTACCCTAACACCTGAAAAAATTCTATTGGATGACTAAAAGTCTACTCTTATCACCAAAGGGTTGGAATAAATTCATTTTATGGACTTTTGACCATTAAAATAATTTAATTATTATTAAAACCAAAGAAAGTGACAACATGTCACTCTCTTAAATATTATAAGTATAATAATTTTAATTTAGTGATAAAATTAATGAAACTTATAACATGTATAGTATCCAGAACTCTAATAAAATTATCTACATCATATGAATTTGTTTATAAATTTTAGGGATTAAATAGTGATCATTATTTTTGACATAATAGTGATGCTTAAATTATTTTATTGATTGAAATATCAAATAAATGATTTTTAAAGTATTAAAATAAATATTATAAGAACTATTTAATTTGCTCCACAAATATTCTAGATAATAATGACATTTTATAAATCTATTAAATAGTTTAGTTCGAACATATCTTCTGTATATATTTTATTTAAACTCAAATAAATGAATAGTGTGAAAATTGACACTATTATTAATTTATAGAAATTACATATTATAAAATTGGTTAGAAATCACAAAAATATTTAAGAATTGTAAATTAAAATTTATATGGTCGAAAGTCTAATAAATTATACAATTATGGACAATTCACAACATATAAGTAATATTTATAATGATTTAAAATTTATATTATTATTACCAAAAATAAAATTAAATAGATTATATAAGGATAAATCATGTTGATAATGTTTAAAATAAATTCCCAATTTGTCTAAATTTTATTTTATGATGATATTAAAACCCTATCTCATCTAATATTTGGATATGAGTCATTTTGAAGGTTTTTAAGTGTGGTTGGAATTTTTTATAAATTAATATTTGTAATAATTCTGAAGGTGCCCCTCTCCTCCCTTATAAAAGGGAACCTCATCCCTCTCTTCCTCACACCACTTTGAGCCTTAATTCTTGGAGAAACCCTGCCAATTTTTCTTTCTCCACTTCCCTAGAAACATTTTAGAGGTCCTGGTTATCTTCAAAGACCAATCTTAGTGCCCTAAGAGGAGGTTTCAAAGAGGCGTGTTGAAGAGGAGGTAATATCCATTACCAATTCTTTAAAATTTATTTCTTCTTCTACTTCTTCTTCATTTTTTGTTTAATTATGAAGTAATAAAATAAGTCTCACTAATATACTGTTATGTTATTATAAATATGAAACAACCATTTTTCACCTTCTATCAATCCTACAGAAAATGAAATCACCGCGCATGCGTACATACGGAATATCGTCTCCACGCCGTGGTGTAATCTGTTTTCCACCACCACCTTACTTGGATGGATATAATGGTGTAAAGAATAACTATATATGATTATTTTAATTTGATATTGATTATGAAATAATATACATACAATTCAATACAATTCCACGATCATGGGAACAATATCATCGCTCGTGCGTACGTACGGCCTACCGTCTCCACGATGTGATGCGAGTCGTTCTACATGATCTTCATTGAATAATGATTATATAAATGAATTTAATGAGTAAATATGATATATATTACACTAATACCATTATGTAAATGAGTTATCTATAACCTAAAAATAATAATAAGAATTTATTCAACAAAACCCACATAAGAACATAAAGCAATAAACACCCGAATAACAAGTAGCAATGAAATATTACGAATAAGAAGCTAAGAAAATGAACATATATTATATAATAACAATGAGTATGATTCTGGAATAATTCAATGACATTATTTAAATCATTATACAAGAGTTTCAAACACATACAAAGCATATCAGCCCTAAGGTAAAGGAAAATCTCACAATCTCATTTTTATCCGAGATTGTTTATACTTCCTAATTTACTAGGGAATATTTATCATCCACATCCATGTTTCCTCATAATGTAATATTATTCCTATCCTCCTACAATTTTTTAAATCCAATTTTACCAATTGGTGAGTTTTTAGTAAAAGATATAAATGGAATCTATTGTTGTTATTAGTACGAGGTAATTTTGACTTTTCCGGCCAAAGTACGAGAAGATGTTTTTTAACTTATATAGAATGAATAGATTTTTTATGATTTCATTGAACATTATTTACATGATGCTTCTTTTATAAGTTCTCATGTTTATTTTTAATCAAATTCTTTTAGATTAAAATTTTATGACATGTTAATAAAGGAAAAATGTTTTTGAAGTAGAAAGGATATTTTCCTCAAGAATGGAGTTTAAGTGTTTTATCAAAATTATTTTCCATCTAAGATAATATAGGATTCTGTTTATATACCTATTTTTACATTGATTTGATTATGTTATGATGGAATTAATTTTATGATGTTCTTTTATCTTATATGGGTTATGTTATGATGGAATGATGTTTAAGATCCCATTTTTATTACATGGGTTATGCTATGATGTATGATTTATGATCTTGTGGCACGCATAAGAATGGTATCATTATAAGATGGGTGTGACCTATATCTCCCTCCAATACATTGGGTAAAGATTTATATCTCATGATATAGACATGGATAGAATGGAAATTTAATCCGATTCAGTGATAGAGGACTGGAACAAGGAGTGAACTCAGTTCAGTAATATACTTTGTCTGCTATGATGGTCTTGGAAATGAGCATTGACTAATATTAAATGATTTTATATGATTATGTGTATATTCCACAAAGTTTCATTTTCTATGTTATGATTATTGGTATTACATTTTACCACTATGATTTATCCCATGTTATGATATTATGATCTCTTTTGCAGGTTAAGATATTCAAAATGTTTTGTTCTTATGAATATGAAATGATTGATATTTCTTTTGTTTACCCTTACTGAGCATTTGAGATCACACTTTTTTAGGTTTTCTATTCCCCATGTTAGGTAGAAGGGTATTAAGTAGGATATGCCAAAAAGGGACTCTAGATATGATGAAATAAATGGGAGACAACGTAGATGATTTATGAACCAGTTGTTTATGTTTCCCAATTTCTAAAGACACTATACCTATATGGTCCTTTCATGGTTTTGTTATATGTTGTAATAAGTATGCTTCAATTTTGAAGTAATAAAAATATATGTAGAGTATGTGTCGTTATAATGTAACATCCCATGTAAATAAAGAAATAAAACATTTTCATAATTATTCATATTTGTGAATTAAATATTAATTTTACTTTAATGGGGTCGATATGCTCAATGGCAGACCCGATAAGAAACAAAGGGTTTCTTTGAAATCTTACATTGCACAATAATAATATAATATTATTATTTTAAGTGGTAGTTAAAGCCTAGCCGTTTTATCGGCGGGAATGAACTGAAATAACTACAATATGATTATACATGTTTTTTAAATGTTTTTACACTTAACCAATAAAATTTAGGGTCTTAAAATGTTAATGAATCTAATTTTAAGCATAATTTACTTTAAAAGATTGATTTACCACCTTTTAAAGGAGAACCGTATGTTAATATTGTTTTGGTCACTTTTATATGTTTTATTTGACCAAATAAAATTTTTCTTTTAATCGAGACATCAAAATTTACTTTGGGTAAATTTTTGGTATTTTTCTCATATAATTCAATTTTTAATGAAAAGTAAAAAATACTGTATTTTAATTCAAAAATGCCTTTTAATATAATTAATTTATATGGTTATATTATCTTTTTAATTTTTATTAAAGTGTAATTAGATTATATTTTTACAATTTAATAGTATTTTGGTTATTGGAATTAATTTCACTGTGAAATTGGACATAAACAAGTGTCAATATTTTGATTGTTAATATTTCTTAAAAACACACCTTTTGTTTTGACAACAGGAATTAATTTTAAAAAAATTAAAACAACTTCTATGTTTTTAATTTGGGAAAATATATATCATTTTTGAATTTGGAATATTAAATATATCTTAGACTAAATTTTTTGAATTTTTCAGAAAAACTTCAATTTTGATCAATAGTGAAACCACTATATAGTAGTTACAAAGTCAACTTTATCATTTAAATGAAATTTTACAACTTTTGTGAATTGAATTTAAAAAATCCGACATACATGGTTGTTATTAGTCAGTAAAATGTGGTTAAATAAGATGAGAACAATTTTTGACGAATAGTAACTTTTGACATTAATTTACCGTGGTTAAAGGTAAATAAGGTAATTCAAAGTAAAAATAATACCATAATAATAAAAAATTACCTTAACACTTGTCATAACCTTATTGGATGTGTCATGTCCGACCATGATAATCTTTAGGTCTATTTAGGGACCCCATGGAGCCACTTGGGAGTGATAATGACACTTTGGATTAATTAATTTAAAGTAATGACTAAATTGACATAAAAAAAATATCTTTTAGTAATTTAACTTTTATATTGGGATATATAAGTTGTATTTTAGACTAAATGTATTATTTGGAAATATAAAATTATTTCTTAAATTATGTTATTTTTTTATAATTTTTAAACATCAAATAAATTAAATTATTTATGACACAATAATGATGTAGTATCTACCTCATTAAAAAATGATTAAAATAAATAAGATTATAAATATTAAAACAATATCCAAAACCTATCCAGTTATTATTAGATGATTTTATTTCAAACATTAATCATATTATATTCAATATTAATTAGTTTTGTACCTTTAGAAACCGAATATCATTTATATTATAAAATAATATTTTAACACTTTCCTAAAGAGCCCCTCATCCCCCTTATAAAAATCCCTCACTTTTAACTCATCACTCACACCTATCAAGCCCCTTGGCTCATAAAACAGCTGACCAAATAATCTCTCATGATCCCTATATTTTTCTTAGAAGCCTTACCTTAGGCAGAAGTCACTTCAAGAAGTCCTTTTGGTTCAGACTGACTAGAATTACCTAAATTTAAGGTAACAGTTTCTCGTAACTTTTTTTCTTTTATTTAACTTCTACAACCCCTAAAATATTTTTATTACTTTATTTTATAACAAAACAGTATCCTAAATATACTAGTATGTTTTTATGATAAGTAATCTAAATACACTTACAAAAACCTCCCTCTAATGGGTGAATAACATACTGTTTCTGTGGATGGAAAACTAATACCACACGAAATGATGATGGTTCGATTATCTCCTACCGCCTCTCATGGTGGCCATTAATATGTGAATATATTTATATATTATATATATTATGTTTATTTTTTCTTTATTCTTATACTATTATGGTTTTCATAATGGGTAAATGCGATAATTTCATTTGAGAAAGTGCGGACTACTGCCCCCTCAAAGTGATATGACTCGTTAATGCCATATGAGGGATGTATAAAGGATATATTTAATGATATTATATTTGATATTATACTGGAATTATAATATTCTTATATATCATTATATTTTAATTCAATTAAAATAAGAAATAGAAGTGAATGTAGCGTTCATTCTTATGTACGACTTATCGTTTCCATGAACGATGCTTTTCATTTCTTATCTCTAAATGTTATTAATATTATAAATACAGTTATATACTGGATATATATGATATATATGATATCTTAATATTTAATATCATTCTGGATATAATGGACCTTTGACCTTGTGAACAACTTGTAATTATTATATGTCCATTTTTGACACAAGTACCAAATATCAACAAAATGACCATTATTAACTTAAATGATTTCATAATTTTTATAACATGGTAATAAGTGATATAAAAGGAATAATAAACTTGAAAAAGGTTCATAATAATGTAGAAATTAACTTTAGTTTATTATTCAAGATATAAAAGAATGAACGGGTCAAGTTAGACATGATGTAAGGGACTTTGTCTCAATCTCCATTCATTGTGGCATATTTTGTTTTAATACACGATTTTCATTTATACACTACATAAACACCTTTTAATTTTAATTTCATTCAAAGGGAATATTTTTATATGAATAATTTTACTAAATGAGAATAAAGAATGTTTCTTTTAACGTACATGGTGACAATGACCTTTCCACCGCCACGAGTATTATTTGATGTTTGGCTTCCTTAACTAGTCGTAATGTTTTTTAAAAGAAAAATAAATACCATATAATATTTTATTTATTTTGGTATTGAATGTGGTTTTTATAATGGATTTGTTATACCAATATATTTAAATGATATATTTTTATTGAAATATGGAAATTTTATCTTTCATTTATGTTTTTTTTATGTGTTACAAATATGTTATGGTTTTGGGGTATTGTTTATGTATACAAGTGGTTCTATGATAAGCCTAGGGTGGGTGAGCCCAAGATAGCTCTCCAATGAATTAGGTAACATGATGAAGGTAAACGTGAATGTTTCTCCTAATAGATTTCAGGAATATACTATGATAGGTATTTCAAATGTAACTCCCTACGTAGCTGTGATAGCTACAATGTAAGTATGATATGGATACCACAATTTACCTTTATGATTTGTGACTACCATATGTTATTCATAGATCTTTTTTTTCATGAGGTATGTATAATAGTTTATGTTTTTTATTTATTGATGGAATAATGATTTATTTCTTTATTTTATAACCCTTACTAATCTTTTTATGCTCATCCCATGTTCTGAAATATTTTTCAAAGGACCTAAAGAGGAATAGGGTCAAGGATGGGATCAAGAAAAATTCATGCTATCTAAAACATGGGACTATAAATTACTCTTTTTTTCAAAAAAAATTATTTTATAAAAAAATTGAAATTGAGTATAAGTGTCTACCTTGAAATTTTGAGATGTAATTTAATAATTATGGTCTAATTCTCTAAAACTCTAAACCTAAAAAGATCCTTAATATGAATTATTCATTTAATTCAAGATTATGTAATGTTTAAGGCTGAGTCCTTATAATAAATATAAAATGTCATCTTATAAAATGAAAAAGTGTGATATTATAAATAATGTGTCATCATAACTAAAATAATAATAAATTATCATACCAAAATCTTCTCCAATAATTGAGATATTGTCTCTTTTTTGTAACTTTTTTAATCATAAATCAAAATGGGACATGTGGTTAGATATCTCATTGAAAAAAAATTCTTAAATTGTTTATAATTTGGACTCCTATGATTGTAATTATCATCAAACTCAACATATATTAGTATGTTTTGTCTACATGTAACTAATAATTGTGGTAAAAGTGTGCTACCAAGTTTACCAACCCTAGAAGCTCTCTCTACTCATATAGATGTGGATGATTCATGTATACATGGTTGAGAATGATTCGATGAAAATTTATGTGGATGATCCTACTTAAAAGAAAAATGTGACTTAGTTTTTCTGTCCAAAATTATCCTACAAATCATATTAACAACTAATTAGTACACTAATATACAATTCCAACTAGTACTTATAAAATTAAATAAAAAATAAAACAAATTATAAAAAACAAAGTAAACTATAAATATTTTATTCCTATTTGTTACATTATTTAACAAAATTTTGAAAACATTAATGAGGGAAGAGATGATATAAAAAAGGAACTCAAAAATTATGTAAAATATTTTAAATATTCATATGTTACATAAAACATTAATGTAATTTTTAAAATTATACATGAAAAAACCCACTCTTTATCATATTCGTTAGAGTAGGAAACCAAAATATTAAAAAAAGTCAATTAATATTGTTTATATTACTCATTATTAGTTAGTAATGTTTAAATAATACATAAAATATTTATGAAACATAAAATGAGATAGTGAAATAAAAAATCATATCTAAAATATTTATTCAAATCTTATAGTTACATAAAAAGTTGTATAATTGAATATTGTTAAAACTATTAACGAAAATAATTTAAATAAAAAATATATTATATTTGATAAAAAGTTGTTTTTATGTTAAAAACTAAAACTATTATTTCTAAATTTTCTTCAAATTTATAATGGTATTAAATAATATATATTTTACCTTCAAAATTAGTAAATTACTAAAGGATTGTTTTCCTATATTCATTATTCATGATCATTCAGTATGGAAGAATCCATGTCTTTGATGTGGAAATAAAAATTATTTGATAATATTTTTATGGAGGTAGAATAAAACCCATACATTCTAGAATGATAATATTATATTCTATGTAATATGTGACATGCAACACTATGAATAAAAAAACCCATGAAATAAATTTAATTAAATTCAATCTCATTGATAGCTTGTGGAACATGCAACTCTAAGTGTAAATGAAATGTAATATAGTATGCCATAACAAAATAGCGATTAAATTATAGGGTATGAATTTTTCAAACTGTTTATTGATAATTATGTTTATCTATTTATTATAATTAAAATTATATTCTTTTAAAATAAATAAGAAATATTTTATGAAAAACATTATTTATTCTAAAAGAATGTTTAGTCATGATTTTCACACATAAATTATAATTAATTATTATCACTTTTATAAAATTAATTTTATAAAATTAAATTAATTTTTAAAATTATAATATCAAAATTATATAAGGGTGTAATTTTGATTTGTTTATGAAATGTATCATTTTTCAACGAATAATGAAAAATACTAAATTTTAATTCAGAACCGCTTTTCTATTTAAATTATTTATAATTTAAAATTTTAATGTAAAATTAGTTTTATTATATATCTATAAATCCATTTTATATAATTGGAATCGTTTTAATATAGAATTTTTATATATAAAACTTGTACACTTTTGAACATTTTATCTTTAAAAAATTGATTTCTCAACACATCAGTATGATTAATTTTAAATTAAATTTTGAAATTTATATGATTGAAAAATTGATAAATGAAATAAATTATTAGAATTATAATAATTTAAATTATATTATAAATTTAACATAATATTTTTACCATTGTTAATTTTGAAAAAATAGAAATTATTTACCAATGTTATGGGTAAAATTGGTTTACAAGGGGGTTAAACAAAGATGATTAGTTTTAAAAATGATGTAAAAACGTGTCAAAGTATTAATTTATAGATATATTTACACCATATCCTTATTAATTTATAATTTAGGATCATTTGGATGCATTTTACTTTTGAATGTCCTTAACATTTTGGATACTGTTTGAAAATTTCCAAGACATTTCTGAGAGGGATACCTTTCTCCACTTAAAAAAGGGAACTCCATCCTTTCATTTCTTCAAAACTCCCAAGAAATTTAGATTGATAATACCCTAAAGAAATCTGTATTAAACATACTTATTTACAATATAGAGCTAATTTTCACCTCAAATGACCATCCCTAGGGTCTTTAAGAGGAGATCTAAAGAAAGGTTCTCTTAGAGAAGGCAATTATCATAACAATGCTCTTTCATTTTCATTCTTATTTTTCCACATTAAATTATGTATTAACACATATAGTATTATAACAGCATTTTATACCATATAATTATATTTCATTATTTTTGTGGAATAATATTTATCCATATCCACTTCTATTAAATGGAAAATGAAATCATCAATCATCTTTATGGAGGAGTACCGCCTCATGAACCAATGTAGTTAATTTTCCATCACCACCATTCAAGTATTGATATAATTATTTATTTAAAAAATTTATTTTATATTTATGATATTATTATAATTCAGTAATTTTAATATAACATGTACTTTTTTTATGTTCCATTCATTTGAAATATAATAATGTCACTCATGTATACGGCGGACTACCACTTTGTGAAGCGATATGATTAATTTTTTCACTTATATTTTACATGGAATTTAATAAGAATAATTTTAATGAATTAATGTGATATATATGATATTATATTTATTCTATAAATTAAAATATCACTCAATTCCTTACCCTTTCACTCGTTAAAGAATGATATCGTCACTTATGCATACATATAACCTACCGTCTCAACAAAATTATGTAATTAATTTTCTCTATCCAATATTCATAAATGGTTATAATAATATATATAATGGGTAAAAATAATTTACATAATATTATAGTCTTTCAAGGTATGATTTAATTATATTCTGAATACAATTACCAAAACTGTCATTAGAAAAAGAACATGAGATAACAAGGAAATTAACACACTAAACAATGAAAATAATGAAATATTATTTAATAACATGTGGTAAAATTATATAATAGGATAATATATGATATTATAAATATAATTACAGTTATGGAATAAATTAATAAAATTCATCAATACATTATAATATATGATGAATCATGTTCAGGTAAGGGAAATCTTGAAGTTAGAGACTTCATCTAATTTTCCCTTCATTGAGTCATAATGTAATGTTATGAAGCTAATTGATTTTGTATGGGGTATATATTGACCCTTTGAATTTTAATATCATGATTAATTAATATTTAGTGTATTATATGTTTTAATTTTAATTGTTTCATATAAAAGTATTTAAAATTAAAAGTAAAATGTGGTAAAAATAATTGAACAATCACACATTTTTTGTGATGGTCAAACATATCTAAAGTAATAACCTTTTTAGGATCATTATTCATTAGACCTTATATTTATCTTGAATATTATGGATATGATTATTTTTCAAAGTGTATAAAATTAATACATCTGGTGTTTTAAAATCTATTTGATTAATTGGAAAAATATTGTTAAATATATATCCTTTACTCAATATAGATAATTCATGATAAGGCATACTGATTCAAAAATTAAATTTTATGTTTGATATATGAGGAATGATTTGGTCCTATAGTGATGGGTGAGGCCCAGTATAATATAGTACTTCAATACATTGATATTTCTCATGTTATAAATAAGTTGTCCAAATTAAATTGGTTTCCTCCTATAGTATTTAAACTGTCTTGTGAAAGGTCTTGAAAGTAGATTTATCCTTATTCCTTAGGTAATGGAATCCATAAATTAAGTGTTTCCTTCAATAATAATTAATATATTATTATCCATGATATTTCCACTATTATATTGTATATGGAAGCATTTTATTCTTAGATTATAGATTAAAGGACATGTGTTTTCATTTATTTACCTTTCCATATATATTAGTCCATATCTATCTATTTACTCTTGTTACTTAAATGAAATATGTGTTCATTTATTTAACATTACATATTGAATATTATTTATTGATTAATGATATATTCTTCAATACTCAACCCTTACTGGCCATTTGATCCCACCCTAATTTTTTTCCTTTCCACTGGATATGACAAAAACATATTTGAATTAGTTTTCAAGGATGCAGTTCGTTTTATTTTTTTATTATGTTTTTTCATCTATTCCCAATGTATAATGGGTATCATGTATGTATCTAGGTACCCATAATGGGAAAATTGGTCATTCCTTCGGTATTTGACCCTTTGTACTATGTCAATGTTGTAATTCTAACAACTATATCATGTTACTGGAGTAGGGATCATTAAAAGTAGGAATCTCACATAAATTAGAATCATCATCATCATGTTTTTATTTACCTAAATAAAATTCATTTTCCTTGTAAAATAATAGACAACTATACATTTAAAATATTAAGAAAAAATAAAATTTATTATTCATCTTTTCATGTAAAGAAAGTATCAGATGTGTCTTTAAATTAATTTATATTTATTAGTTTCATACTGAATTTATCATGTTTGAAACTATTTCACTAATATAATATTTTTTTAAAATAAATTAATTTCAAAATTAATGTCATAAATCTGCAATATTTCTCAATAAAACTATAATATAATCTTCACATATATATGTGGTTATTATATTTTTAACTCAAAATATACATTATTTTTGTTAACACCAATACACTAAAATTCTAAACCAAAATTATGTTTTCCAAATATTTTTTATAAAATTTATATATATTAATTATTTACCCGAAACATATTGTTAAATTTAATGTTATTCCACACAATAACGAACTCAATGTTACTGATGCGTCTGATCTTCTATGAAGGGTCACTTTAAACCATTGAATTAATGTTTAATTATGATCATTAAATATGAACATATGTTTCTTCTATAGATATTGTTATTTTAAAACATTAATATGAAATGTTATTTAAGGATAGGCATAATCTAGGTTATTCAAGATGTATAAATCTAACTAATTTATATGTTCTCTTTTAATCGATCTTACATTCAATTCAAGACTCGTTCCCCTGAAAATGAATCTTCCATAATGATATATAGAAAATGTGATATGGACTACAATAGAAAAGAAAGTTATAAAAAACTATTGAACCTCCTAATAAATATACTTCTAGACAATGTAATATTCAGGTTGATAAGAAATATAAACATATTAAATCATTTTATTTATATATATTTTAGAAGGATAAATTCCACATAGATATACATATATGAAAAGTATAATATTTCACACCAAATTTTCCTTTAAATGAAAAATTTTATCAAAAAAACATTAAGGAAAGTACATTTCTAATCGAAAAAATATAGAAACTACATTATTCTCAAAAAAATAAACTAATTAAAATCAATAAGTTTGTTATATATGGAATTGGAAAATAACATACCTTTATGATAGTAATTTTTACATAAATGGGAAGTATTTTACCCAATGTAACTGGTAGTATCTATTATAGCATGATGTAACAATCCTGAGATTTCATTTCAGTTGGCTTCAAATATTTAAGTGAAAAAATTTCTTTCGCATTTATAAAATAACCCTATATCGCTATAATATAAACTATGTAATAAAAATAAAAAATTTCCCTCTTTGATAATTAATTACATGATGGAGTTAGTTATATCCATCTTACAATAAAATTGGGAGATACCTACATGAAAATTCCCATTAATAGTAGGTCAAATATTGTATTTAACTCATCCTTAAAAGATTATTTAATGAATAAATGTTCCAGTAAAAATTTATTCTCCACATTAATGAATTAAATTTTATGTTTCACCTCATGTTATCTCTACTATATAATCTCAATAATTATCGATAGTTTCTTCCAAATATTTTAATCATTACCATATATTTCTACCTTTTTGAGTTGAACATCAATATTTTTTTCCATCTAACAATACTGATTAGTTTACAAATATTTTGGATAAATATAATTTTTTTAACTCCATCTATTTTTATGAAATATTTTTTTCAATAAATATATTCCTTTTTATCTTGGGTTACTTGCAACATTGAGTTTAAAAAAAAACAGGGATTTACTATTAATATTATTATTTAAACATCACTATTATAACATAGACACTAAACTTGATGGTATTTATACTAAAAAAAAATTTAAAAATTAAATATCATATATTTTTTATAAATGAAAAATATTTTTTAAAGAGTACATAATTTTTATGGTAACATATTTATATTTTTTTAAAATACTATTTTATTTAAAAAATATAACATTTTATAAACATAAATTAAAATTAAATTTTGAAACTTATATAATTTTTTATATGACATAATTAAATTTAATTATGGGTATCAACACTTCAAAACTATCCTAGGGATAATTTATTATAATTTTCAAAAAATATTATTTTTTCAATGAATACTACCAAAATACTCATTTCTATTAAAATATGCCTTTTAATTTAAATAATTTATAATATCCATTCAATTTTAGATAGTTTAAAAATTATAATTTGTTCCATTATATGTTTATTAATACAAATTTGGTAAACTTAATCAACTTTATCTCAAATCTGATATTAAAACATTCTACACTTTTCAGAATTTTCTCTTTCGAAAATTTAATTTTTGTCACTTCAGTGGGATTAAAATGAAATTTTATTTTGTCACTTTTGAAATAATAATTTGATAAAATAGATATCATATTTTTTATCATAATAATTTATAATATATAATGAGTTCAAATTAATTTATGTTCATAAAGATAAATTAATAAAATTAAATCTATTTACAAAGATTATGGTTCAAACATGGTTTTATGTGTTACATGTTCTATGTTAATAGTAATTATCCACACATATGGTATTTTTATATAATAAATTATATTTAATATTGATAATATATTTTTAAAAATTATCTAATATGGAATATTTAATTTTTATTATTAAAGGATAATTTACCTAGGTAAAAAAAATATAAGTTACTACGGTAAAAACTAAAATAGTAAAATTACGTAAATTAAATGCTTTGGAATGGAATGTTTAAATCATTTTTCTGAGGGGGGGATGGATCAATAATATAATCCCTCCAATCTAATATTTATCAATTTTTTGAGGCATAAGGGGTGAGATTTACTTCCAATTAATTAATAGTTTTTTGTATTCACATAAATGTCACTCCACATCAATTATAAAGGCAAACTTAGTCTTATTACTTATGAAAATTTATTAAGAAAATTTTATTAGAAAAAAATATAAAACATATCTCCCAAAATACTTCAAAACATTATTCAGCTATTTTTATTCCAAAAAGTCCAATCCAATGGTCTTTAATAAGATATCTAAAGGATTGTTTTCCAAGTAATGTTAATTCTGTTCAATAAACACATTATTTTTAAATTATACACTTCAGAACATCATTAATTTAATAATAATTAAAATATAATTAAAATATTTTCTTAAATATACTTATATGTTTTTATGTTGATTTAATTTCTTAAACTTATATCCTCTTCGGTCAAATGTGAAATGAAACCATCCATCATGTGTATGAAGGACTACCACCTCACAAGTCGATGTAGTTTATTTTACAAGACCCCCTATCAACTATTAATATGATGATTAAATAACATATTTATATGATATTAATTAAAAAAATATACTTATTTAATTATAATATCACATTTACATTCTCACATTCCATTCTGTATGAATATGATAATGTTGTTTCTGTGTACAACTGACTATGACCAGGAAAACAATGTGATTTGTTATTCACATACACACTAAATTAAATGTAATAAGGATAGTTTTAAGGAAAATATTTTATATCTATGAAATATAAATTATTCTATAAAGTTAAAATATTTATTACCTTTCATTCATTTCGTCTATAGAGAAAATGGAAACAACATTCATGCATACATACTACATACCACCTCTATATATGATGTAATTAATTTTCAATCACAATTTTTTTGGATAAAAATAAATACATTTATAATGAATATATATTATACTTTTATCTCAGTTAAAATTATAGATATGATGGAATCATGATAAAAATAAGAGGTCCAAAAATACCAATCCAAAAAATACATGAAAAATAGAGTCATTATTACCCAAAATGTTATTTTAACATGAAATTTCTAATAAATGTTTAATATAATGTTTTAAGTAAATAATATATAGAATGATACAAATTACTGTGGTTCATTTAAATATTTTTAAAAAAAAATTATTTATTATACATGAAATTTGAATGGTTATGAATAAAATCAAGGAATAAAGTTATGGAATTTCGTCTAAAATTGACTTATTTGGGCCATATGTTATGTTATGAACCTATGTTATTTATCAGGTGAATATAAAGACACATTCAATTTTAATATCAGGAATTTATTCATTATCACTATTTTTTATGTTTTATTTGCTGTTATTCTTTAATGGGGTTTACGATACAAAAAATTACAACATTATAAGGTTTTGATGTTAACATATCATTGTTTATCAGGGTTTTTTATGATTAAAATTAAAATTATAAGATCATAGTATATTACTCTAAATAATAGAAATATCCTATATTTATTTTTTTATAAGAATATTTTAACATTATATATCCTCTCTCTACATACTCAATATTGCAAAGAAAATATATTTAAGAAAAACAAATATTATTTCTCTCTTAAGTAGAAAACCATTTTTCTTCTATTTTGATGTTTTCTAAATATGATATAAATAATTTTTTTATTATTATCCAAATATAATTTAAATTATTTTTTACCCAAAAATTAATTTTTATAAAATAGTTAAAAAAAACAATTCCTGTCATTTTGGGAATGAAGAACATTTTAATTTTTAACAAAAATGTGAATGGAATATTTGTTTTAATGTGTATGAAATGAATATAATTTCCTACTCTCATGAAAAAATAATTTTCTAAATCTTCCAATGTAAATTTTCTAGGAAATTTTCAAATAAAATTAATTTCAAATTATTTTGTAAACATTTAGTTTAAAAAAATGTTTTCCAATGTTAAAAGGGTTTTTTCCTCAGGAAATGTTCCATGCGATCTTTTAAATTCATTTTTATTCTAATATAAAATAATTTGATGTTACTTATGAATTACTATGGATACTATCAAATTTTAATATCCATATTCTTTCATTTTATGGTTTTTATAATGATGGAAATAACTTTATGAAACAAGTTCATTTTCCTCTGGTTATGCCATGATAACATTTTTGTGAATCCTAATTCATTTCCATAGATTATGATATGATTAATGTGTTGTGATAATGTGGAACATGATATTATGGATTATGTGATGGGTGGGACCTATATATTCATCCAACAAATTTGAAATTGATGAAAAAATCACAAGATTTTTATGTAATGTGTGAACCCAATTTTATGTTCACAATGTTATGTATCAACCTTATTTCAGGTCTAAAAGGTTATACATGGGCCTACTTTTATGTTTATAAGGTTATGCGTAGAACTAGTTTCATGTCCACAAGATTATGTGAGGTCCAGATTTTATTCCCTTCACATAATGAATGAACTTGTTCTATTTATACTTATTTACTATGTTATAAGCTTTTGTGTATCCCAAAAATCATTGTAGTATTACAATTTCATGCTCTCAAGAATTATGTACTTTTATTAGTTTATGATTCATGTACTATAAACTATCACGATTTATTCCATGACTCAATTTTCTGATGTACAAAAATATCAACCTTGTTTACCCTTATTGAGCATCTGATATCATCTGAAAATATGTTTCTTTCCATAGGTTATAAATAAAGGATTTATGTATGATAACTCTAATATAGATGTTAATTATAGAAAACTTATTGGGAGAATATGTAGTTCACTTATGAATCTATGTTTATGTTTCCATGAATCTAAAAGAACTAAACCTAAATTATTTCGATGTGGACCATTATATTGTGTATTTAAAATTCATCATTTAAGAGGGAATATCAATTTTTGATAAGTGAGGTTCACTATAAATGGAATTATAGAAACAATTTAGTTAATAATTAGAAACTAGGATGATAAAATTATTGTGAGATCACTATGAATATCTCCAATGATTAGTCTAAGGTTATATCTAAATATTAGAAAATATCATAGCATTTTGATGCAGTATACAGTGAGTGGGGTTCTATAAACTACACCACCATTTGGATACAACAACTGGATATGGCTTCACCATAGTAGTACATAGGGGTATTAAATCTAGAAAAGATAAATTAGGATTTTTCCTGATCATCACTTGGTTCAAGACAATGATCGTTTCTTCGTAGTTGGTTCTAAACTCCCCGGGGATATGTTTTGTAAATTCATCAACAAACTACAAATTATCCTAATGGATTTGAATATATGATGATAATAAATGAACTAGGCTAAACTGAATGATTTATATATCGAAGAGTGTAATTATAATTCAGTCATCCTAAAAATTATTTTTCATAATTATGTGGTTTCACACTATGAATATAGTTTATCACACTATAATTTTTGGTTTTATTCAATAGTGGGAAATAAATAGATCTGTGTTAACATTTAATGTGACAAAAATGAGTTAATAAGGAATCAAATGGGATGATGAATAAATTAAAGGATATTGTGAGTATGCATATTTTGTTATCATAATGTAATATTAACCGATTTCACCTTAAACAAATCTCAGACTCACAAAATTTTGGAAGTATTGAGTTTGGTGAGAGTTTGGGTAGTGAAGGCCATAGAGAAAATAAGATTCAATTTTCATTATATAGAAAATTTATGAAGAATCACTGAAGGTAATGTCTCCATGGAATGAGAAGATTTCTAATGATTGAATAATAGAAAATAGTATTTTATAACTCAGGAAAAATGAAAATAACATTTAATGTAGTGGTTGAGAATAATGAATTCGTTATGAAATCATGTATGGTTTACCTCTCAAATTTTGAGTGTATGGAAATTATTAAAATCAATGTCTAAAGGGGGAGATCAATAAGAAGATAAAAAACTTTATAGGAGTAATGAATTTTCAATTGGTGATAAAAAGGCTAAAAATGACAATGAAAGGAAGAAGGTATTAAGGAATAAGATTATGAAACCTAGTTAATGTTTTAAGAGTTAGTTGGAATGATTGAAGTGTTTATTTATTGTAATTCAATATTAATGAACTATATAATTTTTTTTCTATTTATTAATTACCACAAGGATGTGTAAGAATATGTTTAAGGGTACTGATGACCTAGAAAAGTGATTTAATAAAAATTTTATATTTTATAATTAATTTAAAGAAAACCATTAATATGTAACTATCTTTGAGATATTTATTTTTAGTTTGGATAAAGAGATTATTTATATGGGTAATTTAAATTAGAAAAGATTTGTAACATCCTATTACTTGTATTTATGAGTTTTGACCCATTGAGTTGAGATACTAATGTTTGGATCTCTTTGTGGGTTGTTTTAGGGTTTTCACCAAAACTGTTTTAAAGGTATTGAGGTCATTTCATGGTTTACAGATTGTTTAAACAATGTATGAAACCTAATACATGGTTTGGGCATGGTTTCCATATGGTTTAACATAGTTTCCACCATGTACATGGCTTGCACATGGTCTGCACGTGGTTTAAACTATGTGTGAAACTTTTGCATCGTTAGTACTAACCATGTGACTCTTCCTACAATACCATGAACTCAATAATCAATGTTATGAAATTTTTTATTTAAGTCCCGAGACACCGATAATTAACCCCAAAATCCTTCCACTAAATCAAAACCTAATTATTTGGATTTTGGGATCCCTATTGAGCTATTTTTTCTCCCCAAGCATCATCTCTTGGCAGATCGAAGCACTAATCGAAGAAAAGATATTATTTTTCAGTGAGTAATTTTCTTTTTTTCTTGGATCTCCTTTATCTTCTTTATTCTTTCTTCCAAATGGTTTGATGGAATTTCATTTTTTTGGATCTTGATTCATTGATTTGGAATTATATTTCTATTATCTCTAATATCTTCTTTCAATATCTATATTTTTAGATTCTATGATCGCCATAGAAGGAGACACATCCTGGATTGTTGTAGTTGGAATCCTACTGGTCTCTTTAGCTCACACCCTACTTGTACCTTTTGGTTTTTATAACCTGTTATTATCTTACTAATAGTGATCATACTCTAACCTTTGATTGTGGGTTCATTATTGGGTGACCAAGGGTGGGTGACATGTGATAAGGAGTGGGTTCATGGACCACCAGGAGATGGGTTTTAGTGGTTGTGTTCCACATTCAGGTTTTTAGATTCACTTCTCACTAGATATATATATGTAAGTAATGATACATATCTGATGATGTTTCCACATGTTACTCAATTATTGCAATAATTTTATTGTGAAATAATTCCCAATGTTTTTAATTCCAAGGGGATTTTCTCCAGTGCATATAGATCAAAAACACTATTTGGGTTAGTGGAAAATCGGCTTAGGTAATAGGTTATATAGTATTCTAGGGTTTTTCATTACAGATGATATTAGATTAGGTCATTCCTCAAAGGGAAATAATTGAATTTTTAATCCTTATGTTATCTAGGGTGATTCATGGTATAAAAACGATTAAGAATGTGTTAGGACTCAAGAGGTAGTTTGTGAGAAGATTATTGATCACCATCCCTTCATGGTGATACATGAGTTTCTAGGGATGTTGGGACTTGAGTATTCACTTTGAGATATTGGATTCATGGGAATAAATTATATTTAGATTTTCAATTTTAATACATTTGATTAGGAGAATTTATTATGTGTTTTTAAACAATAATGGACAGATGAAGACAGTGGAACCATGTTTTCATGGTATAATAAACGATGAAGAATCGGTGTTCCTGATTTGGATATCCATCCATGAATAGTTGGGAGTTGGTTGTGTGGTTTACTATCCCATACAAACAAGCCTCTTACAGTTATAGATTGGTTCTAAACCCAAAACCATATAAATTTTTTTACAAGTGACTTCACTTATGCAAGGCTAGTTATGTGGGTTAGGGATGTGGGTTGTTTCATGTTCTTTTTTGGTTATTTCATTTTTAATCTCTTGTTTATAATTTCAAAACATTTTTGAAAACTAATCTACTTTTTAAAACAAGTTTTCTATGTTTTTGAGAAATGTTTTCAACCACGAAAGAGAAAATTTTATGAAATCATAGGTTTGGAAAACTAATTATCCTAATTATTATGTGATGTGTTAAAATAATGATTTAAGATAAAATTTGATTTTTAATTGATTTAAATGAAAATAATTTTTTTATTAGAAAAATTGGTTAATTATTTTGAAACCATGGAATAATTTAAAATATGAATTAAGGGTTTTTTCAAAATGTGATTGATTTATAATAAGATATTTCATTTTTAAAGGAAAGACTAATGTTTTGTAAATGGTGATATGTTTTTTGTTTTTAAAATCAATTATGTTTTGATTAAGGTGTGATGTAACATTGTATTAAAGAATTTGTGTTTTTTTAATATAATTATATGAATGATATGATGATACTATGTTTTTTTATATCCAGAAATAACTCTTTGAGTGTACTTCAAGAAATAAAATAATGTTGCCCCTATGGTCATGTACTCAAGGTAGTTATTCATGTTTTTCTGAAGTTAAATAAATTTTCAATGACTCTACCTAGAATCCATATCGAGTGGTGGAGAAAGAGACTTTCTAACCATTATACCACATCCTCAAATTCCTTTTTAGTCTTATACCATCGTAAAAAAGTGAATGAGGTTCTCTTGAGGCAGTGTAGTGGCTTGAATATGTTGATGTGTTCTTTTTTACCCTCAAGCCTCCATAATCTATATAGGTCATGTCTATCCTCTGTTTATTTGATGTACCAAGCCATGAGTGTTAGAAAACATGTTATTATCTCTGGTATGTATGAAATAACATATTGAGAATTATTCAAGTCAGTCTTCATTCATTGACAGTATCCTGAGGAAGTGATGAAGGAGAATGTTTATGAGTTCTTATGTTTTAGTCAAGATAATCTATCAGATGTGAAGTATGCAATAAATTTGTCATGTTTAGTATGTTCAATAATTGATATTTTTTAATGAATTTTTTAGGGATAAATATTTTAGTAAATGTCTTCCTCTAGAACTTATAACAACAATGCCTTTGGAATGGCTGATCTCTTATACATAGATTCTTGAAAGGGCCTTTTTAGTTAGAGTGTAGTGAGGAAAATAGCAGGAATGACTAAATGCCACCTTCCCAATTGAGAAAGTTCTATATAAAGTGGAATATAAGAGGACTACTATGTGTTTCCATTATGGAACACATACTCATTCTAAGAATTGGTGTTCAAAATCTCCAAAGGTTTGTAGACGATGTGGCAGATAGGGTCACCTTTAGAGGTTTGGTAAGTTGTTATACTGAAAATGGAAAATTTTGTCAGGAAAATTATCTAATAATTATAGGGTAGTAGATGATTCATTATAATAGGGTACTAGTCATAGGTATCAGAGTTAATCTTTTCACATTGTGGGGGGGCTTTTGTTTTCGAGCTTCTTGTTTCCGATGTCGTAGTTGAAACATTTTGAGTTTTCCTTTATGTGCCTTTTTTGTTTTTGAAGACCTTTTGTTTTGGGATCATTATGGATGGTATCTTGTGTAACATAGTTTGGAAAATTTTTTCCTTTATGATGTAATAATGGTTTCATTTCTTCATTTCATGATTTTTGTTCCTTAGTGTTCTTCTTGTTTGGCTTGATGGTTAGATGTTAATTTTGAGTTGTTGGACGATCTCCCATGTGAGAATATAGTGCTCCATTGTCTACTGACCTAGATGTGTGAGTTCCTTCTAGTTGTACATGGATAGACTTTTGGAATGTATGTGGGTAATAAGGATAATGTTTATTTTTCTATAGACTAGGCACATAGTTGCACTGGAGGCTGATTTTATGAGCTCATCAAGATATGAGTCTCTGTTTAAAAAATCTAGATTTACTATAGAGTACTACCCCATGGCAGAAATAAATTATTGTTATTTACTTTGCATGTGGATGATTGTTCTTTTTTGTTTCTCCTTATGAGTGTTTAATGTATCCTCTTTGAGTTTAAGGTATGTTCTTGTCTTTTGTTAAACTATTTTGGTGAATCCTTAAATGGTAGCGAGATCTATGTGAGGTATCCTATATTTATCTTGGATGGAGGCATGTTATGATCTTGGGGTTTTATCTTGGATTTGTGTGTATTGCTACCGTTTGGGTGATTTTCACATCTGGACCATAGAATATTCTCATGACAGGATAATTGAGGGACTTCTTGTTGTGTCTTCATGTTATTTCTTTTGGACTGGATGCTTTATAGGGACAGAAAGACCTTTTAAAGGTTTTTGTGACATCCCATTAATTGTTTATGTGTTTTAACCCACGGATGTCAGATCACAATGTTTGGTTCTCTTTGAGGTATTCTTTCCGTATTTTATTGAATCATTTTGGAAGATTTCTCGTCATTTTCTTGGTTTCCACATTGTGTGTGCATGGTGTAATCAAAGTTTGAAACTAGATTCATGGTTTAAGGATGGTATCTCATGATTTATAAAAAATGTGAAAACTTATACATGATTTATGCATGGTATGTGCATGGTTTAGAAAAAGTATACAACCTGTTACACCTATTGTGCATGGTTAGTACTATCCATTCAAATATTCCCAGCATATTGTTAATGTGACAATTAATGTTTTGAATTTTTTTATTAAAGTCATATAACCCCCTAATAAACCCTAAAATAGTCCCACTTGAACATTATATGATTCTTCGGATTTTAGGAGAACTCCATTGCCATTTTTTTCACCTCAAACATTATATTTGGGTGGAACAATGTACTAATCGATGCAGAGAACTTCTCTTTTGATGAGTTATTATTTTCCTTTCATTGATATCCCTTATCCTCTTTGTTACGTCCTCATAAAGGTTATGATGTAAATTCTTTTTATTGGTTCTTTTTTGATTAATGTAAAATTGTTGATCCAAGACCTCCTTTCTCTAATTCATTATCTATTTTCTTAGATACAATTACCTCCATCAAAGCCACCACATCTCATATATCTGTGGTTGGATTCCTTAATTTCAAATTAGGTGTTTCTATGATTTTACTTCATTTTTCTAGTTCATTGTTTCTTGATAAATTAAGGGATATGTGTTTCCTAATTTGTATAAAATGTTCTATTATTTTTGTTCATCTAATTCCTCAAAAAAGCTTCATGAACCTATCCTCATTGAATTTAATATTCCTTGAATTATACAGTTATGAATTTTATTTATCTATCTTTTTGGGAATTAATAAATTCCACGTTTTTTATATTTATCAAATAGATTTTAAAGGGTTTTTTGGTGAAATTTACGGATTTGTCATAGGTTTTTATTTATAAAATGAACTTCTAGGATTTGAATTTATTGAATTGAACTATTTTGTCTTTTATAAATTGTTTAAAATGTTATAATTTATTAAATGATGAAGAACCCCCTTTGAATGATATTTTACCTTGATTTGGAATCAGTGTTCCTAGTTTATTTGAAATAAATTATTTATCTTCATGTAAAGATGTTGTAAACCAATTTTATAAAATTTATTCAATCCTTTTAAAATTGAAATACATTAATTAAATTATTTTCGGTTGCTTTGAAATAAATGACTTCATTAAATGATCATTTTTAATTTTTCATGATGATTTATGAATGAAAGCATCTATTATTACTCTTTTTAAATGGTTAATTGCTTAAAAAAATTTCAAATAAATTGATGATTGTTTTAATGGACTGTTGGGAAATTTATCAATGAATTGTGGAAGTAATCTCCTGCGGTAACCATTTTTTAATGTTGAAATTATTTACAATGTTTTGAATGGGTATTTTATGGAAAATTGTGAAAAACACAAATTCTATTGAATTTGGGGTTTGTTAGGGATTTGATAGATTTTTTTTGAAAACTAAATTGTTTATTTAAATTGTAAAATTGGATTTTTAAATTGAATGGTGAATTGATTTCAAAACCCTATTTTTGAAAATGTATTTGAAATTAATTTCATATAATCCTTAGGTTTTTATCTTGGTGGAAAGGCATGTTTTGATTAAAAAATCCTTTTGGGTTTTAAATTGAAAATTGTAATATTTGGAATAGAGAATTTGATTAATTTATTTTTTTGTAAAAAAAATAAATTGGACATCATTGATTTTGTACTTGAGAACATGAAAGACAAGGTAGTTAATGGCCTATTTGGATGAAACTTTATGACTTAAAACATTATAAAGATTAATATCATCACATCACATCCCTTAAGAAGTGTTGTTGATTCCTCCTTGACATGAGTTCATGGGACTTATGTATATACTTCCATAACTCAAGTCTATGGTCCCTATAGCCTGGAACTATCTTACATTATTAGACATATGACCATGTTGCTCACTTTTTTGCAATTTAAATGTATATATTACAATGTAGTAACTGTTTTACATGCCTTGTGAATTCATAACAACTATTTTATGTATAATGCTTTATTATTCCATATTTTAGAGATGATACATCATTTGAAATGTAAAGAATGATTTGTTTAAATATTTTTTTGAAATTGAATACATGTTTATTTAAAATTAAATTCTACTTAATTGGTTGTTAAATTATTTGGAACCAAATATTACTTGCTATCTTAATCTATTGTTATTATGCACCTTGACTCTATTTTATTGATTTTTATTCATCTTTACATATCAAGTGAATATTCTCATATTTTATTGATTACCTGACATTAGATTATGAAATGGTTTTGAAATATCTTCAGGGAAATATTTTTATTAAATGGTGAAATGGACCTCATTATAGATTATTTTAATAAATGATTTTTAAATGTTTAAAATATTATTTTTAAACTAATCCTCATACTATTCCATTTCTACTCCTCCTTTAGTATATTATAATTTCCTTATAATATAATTTCATAGAATCTTTGGTTGAATATGATTGGTCTCCTAATCTTACATCCAATATGTCACGAACCATCCCCTGGAGTTTATGTCGTGAATTCCCCAAGCCCGCCTTCCATAGGCTAGGGGTTGGTGACTAGCACTGAAGGCGTATTCCCTAAAACTAGGAAGGAATTGCCTTTATAAATTGTAAGCAAATGTAACGAAGCAAAAAACAAGATACGAACTCAAGTAAACTGAATAGTAAATAGAGTGAGTGCAGTATGTAAAAGGGGCCAGAATACAAGTCCAACTGGAATGTACAAGAAACTGAAAGTAAAAGTAAACTGGAACATCTCATGTAAACACCCACAAAGGATCCTACCTAAAGGGTAGGTACAACTCTAGATTAGTATTCTCTGCGGTACGCGTCATCTATGGTCCCCTAATGAGAAACCTCCAGTCCTGGTACTCTTTTCCTCAGTCAGTGATGTCCGACGTCTGCACCGAACACAACGAAGTGTGGACATTGCCCATTTAGGGGTGTGTATAATGATACTTAGTAGGGAACCCAAGAACCTCTAGGTCTCACAAAATCCAAAAAAGTAAACAACAAAGCATGAAGTCAACCATCAACCCTACTTAGGTATATGCTCATAGATATACCTAAGTTATGAAGTATACCCATCTCAATCAAGAGGAAACATGGGGTCCAACTCAAAATCCCAAAGCTCAACTATTCCACAAAGGAAGGAAATACCATGAAGGTAACTAACACATAGGTATGCCACACATGAGAATACCACAAAGGTATTACCATGAAAGATAGTACCACTTAGGTATAGAATCAACTCACACAAGGTATAACTTAAGTATAGTTTTAGAGATGATTTGATGTAACTACTAATTCATCATACTCTATTAAGAGGTTGTGCGGCTGACCCACACAGGATCGCTCGGTGCTGACCCACAGAGGATTGCTAGGTGTTGACCCACACTAGATTGCTCGGTGCTGAACCACACATGATTGCTCGATGGTGACCCACACAGGATCGCTAGGTGATGACCCACACAAGATCACTCAGTGCTTACCCACACAGGATCACTAGGTGCTTCCCACATAAGATCTCTATTCAATCTTCACGTCAAAACCAGCTAATAGGTTCCCGCACTATGATTGATCATCTCCAGGAGGGTCCTCTCCTCAAGCCACTGGTTGATACTCCAACTGCCAGGATTTCACAAGAAGAAGTATCAAAAATGACCCCCACATCATAGGGGTCTCAACGCAATAGACGGTGCGTCAATCAGACACTTGGTCCGTAAGTTATTAGCCTTTTAGTCTTGAGGTCCTGGTTGGATTCGTGCTTGATCCACCCAACCGTACTCCAACTTTATCCAAAACTCTAGTGGGGTATATCAAAGGGACCGTATCTCTCCAAGTTTTCTAGCACCACTGACGGTTCGTCAAACGGACACCCAGTGCCAACATTATGGCCAGAAGAGGGTAAGTGGGTCGAAGGGGGTCCGAGTTCGGTCTGACACGCCCCGACCCAATTTGGGTCAACCCGGCCTACCTCGCTAGGTCTGGCCCAACCCATGGTGTGTCCTGGCCCGCTGGGCAGCCCACGGTGCGATGCGGGGGCTGTGGGATCGCGACGGCAGCACGAGGCTGCTGGGGGCCGTGAGGGCGGCACAGAGGCTGTGGGGGCTGCGAGGAAGGTATGGAGGACCACGAGGCGGTGCGGCTGGGGGGCCGTGTGGAGGGCTGTGTGGCGACAAGGCTACGAGGCTGCGTGGAGGGCTGTGAAGTGGTGAGGCCACGGGGTGGTGCGGAGGGCCACGGGGCGGCGAGACCGCGGGGCAGTGCGGAGGGCCGTAGAGCTGCAGCGGCCAGGGGTGGTGAGGCCACGGGGTGGCGTGAGGGGCTGCGGGGGGCCTGAAGCCACGTGTCGTGGGATCCGCAGAGCGGCGACAGTGTGACAACGCCTTCACCGCAGCCGGTAGAGGTGCAAGCTGCCATTCTCGTGCCCCACCAAAGTTGGTTGCTACCCTCCTCCGTCGCGAAGAAAACAACATTCATGAAGAACATCGTAGTTGTCGGACCATGTTTGTTTGGCCTGCACCCTCCGTGTTAGAGCGGTATAAATAAGCTATAATATCTTCCTAATTTGACGATGGATTATCAAGAATGGGTAATGGGGAGAAATTCAAACAACCACCCTTCCTTGATTGCTCATTGACGTTGGAAGGGGTGAAGATTATTTGTGGTTTAGACAGATTGACATTTGTTGATCCCAAAACAAGTCTCCTCCAATGATGTCAGTGAGGAGAGGAAAAATATGACGTTGATGACAATGACGTTTCCTTGATCTTCAGTTCATTCGTCTTTGGAGATCCATCGATGGATTTTGGAGAAATATTTGTCGAAGGAGAAGAGTTCTTCATTGGTGTTCTTCATTGGAGAAGTTCTTCCACAAGTTCTCCCCTCTCCCTTTTCCAACCCAAAAATCCCCACTCAAAGGATGAGGTGCCAACATAAAATATGATTTAACATTTTAATTTTTGGCCCCATTATGTTGGCATCATTTAATTGGAATAATTAAATGGGTTGCATTGGCATAATTAAAAAAATGATACCAAAGGCCACCTCCCTCATTAAAGAGGGAGTTCAAGAGGTTTCTCCCATTATGAGAAGGAGTTAGGGGGTTCAGGTGGTCGCCACCCTTAAATTCCAATTGGGGGTTTTTAGGTTCGGTGGTCCCCACCTCTAAACTATCCACATGGGAGGTTTTAACAAAAAGAAAAATAAAATAAATTTTATTTTTATTTTTATTTCTATTTCCAAAAAAACCCAAAAACCAACTTTTCCCCTCGAACAATTGTCATCGAGTTGAAATTCTCCTTAATCGAATACTGGCACTGCAAGTTCAATTGTGTCCTCGGATTTCAATTCCGTGAACTGGTTCAAAAGTAACAAAAACCCACTCGCAGGTTTACTGAACGTACCCAAAAAAAGTTTAGAAATTCATTCAGGGCACACCGGGCATCAGAATCACACACCATCAATTTTCAGGAACTCTTAAAATTCCAAAATATTTAAAGACAATTACATGGAAATTATGTGTCTTTACATTCTCCCCAAATCAAAGTTTTGTGTCCTTGAATGCCACATCATAAAATTAGGAAAACAAGTGGGGGTACTGAGAACGAATATGTGCCTCCCGCTCCCATGTACTCTCCTAGTGGTTACCGTGTGGCCTACGAATGCGCACTAGAGGTATCGACCGCCCATGAAGGACCTACTCCTGTCGATCCTCAATCTCAACTGGAACCTCCAAAAATTTCACCCCATCATCGATATCCAACTCTTCATGGTATATAACGTGGGATGGTTCATGCACATATCTCCTCAGCTGGGATATGTGGAAGACGTCGTGCACCCGGTGCAACTGAGGGGGAAGAGCTAAGTGGTAAGCCACCTCGCCAACTCTGCTAAGGACCTAGAAAGGTCTGATGAACCTCAGAGATAACTTTCCGCCTCGTCCAAATCTCTATAAACCTCATCGTAGTGAGACTTGTAGAAATACGGGGTCACCATCCTCAAACTCTAGAGGCCTCCATATCCTATCCGCATAAGACTTCTGCCTGCTCTGTGTAGTCTTAATCTACTCCTGGATGATCTTCACCTTCTCTGTGGTGGCTCGTACCATCTCTTGTCCCACTAGTGCTGAATGCCATGGGTCAGTCCAGAACAAAGGTGATCTGCAAGGTTGCCTCTATAACACCTCAAAATGTGCCATACCATTACTGGAGAGATAGCTGTCATTTTATGAAAACTCCACCAATGGAAAGTGATCCTCCCAACTGCGATCGAAGTCTAGGACACAAGCACATAGCATGTACTCGAGGGTCTGAATGGTCCGCTCAGACTTACCATCTGTCTGAGGATGGAAGACAGTGCTCAAATAAAGTTGTGTCCCGAAATCTTCCTACAAACACTTCCATAGCCGAGAAGAAAAATGTGCATCACAATCAGAGACAATTGTTGAGGGTACTCTATAGTGCCTCACAATACCCTACACATAGAGGTGTCCCAAGCTATCTATTGAACCATGCTCTCTGATTAGTAGGAAGTGGTCCGACTTGGTGAGTCGGTCAATGATCACCCAAATTGAGTCATCACCCCTCGATGTACGTGGAAGTAATGTCATGAAGTCCATGGATATCCCATACGACTTCCACTCTGGGACTTCTAAAGGGTGAACAAATCCTGCTGTTACCTGATGCTCCACCTTCACATGCTGGAAAGTGAGGCACCGCGAGAAAAACTCTACAACTGCTTTCTTCATTCTCGTCCACCATTGCTGTCATCGGAGATCCTGGTACATCTTTTCCTCTCCTGGACGTACCGCTAGAGGGGATGTGTGTAACTACCCCAACACTTCCTCCCTATGTGACACTAGTACCATGGTATGTCCTCTGAAGAGAATGGAATGCTCCCCACCTTCATAAAATCCATTAGGTGCTTGTCCTGTGGATATCTGACCATATCAATTCTTGCAGTCAGTGTCCCCATGCTGCGCCTTCCCGACTCGCTGAGGAAGTGGGGTAGTGACTGTAGGAGACTGAAGGAATGTAGCTCTATCACATTCCATGAAGGATATCTGCAATGTGGTCAACTTCTCTTTCACCTCACCTAGCAGTTGTATATCAAAACTCATGCTGAGTGCATCTTCTACAATGTTCCCCTTCCTAAGAGTACAGATTATCTCGAAGTAATATTCTTGGAGGAACTCAAGCCAACGTCGATGTCACAGGTTCAGGTCCTTCTGAGTGATGATATACCAATGAATCTTTTGATCAGAGTACATTGTAAAACTCTCGCCCATAAAGTAATGTTTCCAAATCTTCAAGGCGAAGAACACTGCTACTAACTCCAGGTCATGGGCAGTGTTGTTCTGGTCATACTGTATTAGCTGTTCAGAACCATATGTGATCACTGATCAATCCTGCATCAGGACACATCCAAGTCTGGTCGTTGATGTGTCGCATTAGACTACATACCATACACCCCCCCTCTGGAAGCCTCAAGATGGGGGCACTAGTCAGCCTCTTCCTCAGCTCCTAAAAACTCCACTGGCATCTCTCCGACCACACGAAGGGTTTCCCCTTATTCATCAATGCAGATAAAGGTGATTCAACTCTAGAGAAATCTAGCAAAAATCTTTGGTAGTATCCGAACAAACCCAAGAAACTCTGTATCTCCGTCACACTCCTAGGGAGCTCTCAAGAATGTACCACCTCAATCATTGCTGGATATAATGCGACTCCAGCCTCCGATATGACATGTCCTAGAAAGTGAACCTCTCGGATCCAGAACTGGAACTTCAAGAGCTTAACATAAAGATTATTCTCTCGGAGTGTGCTCAGTACTACCTACAAATGATAGGCATGCTCCTCCTCAGTAGTTGAGTGGATCAGAATATTGTCGATGAATACTTCTACAAAGAGATCAAGGTATGGCTAAAAGATCCTATTCACGAGTCCCATGAACACTGTTGGAGTGTTGGTTACACCGAATGGCATAACCAAGAACTCATAATGGTCGTACCAACATTTGAAAGCCATCTTCTACACATCCTCGTCTCTTACTCTGAGCTGGTGATAGCCTGATCTGAGGTCAATCTTTGAGAACAATCATGCTCCCTTCAGCTAATCAAAGAGTTCTTCAATCCTCGGGAGTGGGTACTTGTTCTTCACAATCACCTGGTTCAGGAACCTATAGTCAACACAAAGTCTCAATCTCCCATCCGCCTTTATTTCAAACAAAATTGGGGCCGCCCAAGGAGAAACACTGGGCCGAATGAACCCTTTCCCCTGTAAGTCCTCCAGTTGTACTTGTAGCTCACGAAGCTTCACGAGAGCCATCCGATATGCTGGTGTAGATATCTATATTGTCCCGATGTACAATTAAATGTAATAGTCCACCTATCTGCAAGTAGGTAGGCCCAAAACATTATTAGGGAAGACATCCTCATACAAGTCCACCACTAAAGGAGACCTCAGACTCTCCACATTGACTGCTACAAGGGTAAGGCTAGATAACTGATGAGTGATTGGTCACACTCTCCTCCAGGTAAGACCATCATGTGCTACAAAGGCTCCCTTCTCACCGGTGAAGGTAAACCTGGTCCCATCTATACGGACCCACCACACATTGCGCCAAATATAGTCTATCTAAGAATGGACTGTAGATAACCAATCCATACCCAAGATGAAGTCGTAAAGCCTCGACGCCGCTACTAGGAGACCCCAGTAGAAGATCTCACTTCCTAGATTAAGCTTTCACTGCCGGAACTAGTGCGTAATCGTCAAATCCACTCCCGTAAGAGTCTCTAGCCATAAGTATCGAGCCAACTGATCCGTCAGAATCTCCGAGCTCCAAACGAGGGCAGTGGAAATAAAAGAATGACTGGAACCTATGTCTATAATTACTGCAGCTAATGTGGAGTAGACACAGATCGTACCTCGTATCATCTCCGAAGTTCCATTATCGTAGGCCTAAGCTGCCTAGATCTAAGCTCGCCCCTCTCCACCAGCTCCCTATGGTCGGAGTGGACAACCTTGTGGTGGTGGCGGTAACATCTCGAATCGTCACCCACAACCAACTACAAGACCGGCTCCTTTTCCACGTCCTCCTTCTCCCTACAGACCTCCTCGGTCAAACCTCTTCTCTACCTAGGCGGTCCTTTGACTATATATTGATCATCCGTATGGTGGTTCGGACAGTCAGGAGCCATGTTACCCTGCCCGCCGTATGTGTAACACTGCCTGCTCCTGGCATGACGGGTTCTGCCTCGGGTGCCACGCACAACCTAACTTGAATCCTGTGGTCGTCTACCTATAGGTCTAGTCCTCTTGGACCTATGTAACATCTATCTACTTCCAACTATAGAAGACTCTACTACGTGACATCCGATGGTGGGTCTCACTACTAGAGACTAATTAGCAAGGAAACTCTCGACTAAGAGGGATCACTCTAACACCCCTGCCTGCGTCGAGATGCGGAGTGAGATCATCAAAGCCATGATCTCCTGCCTGAGTCCCTACTCCAAGGTCCGAGACCTGAAGAATGGGTCCCACACCATATCTGTGGAGTAGTGTGAGAGGTCAGTGAACATCACTGAGTACTGAGCTACAGTCATCCTACCCTGCGGTAGATAAAGAATCTCTTGTATGCACACTGCACAAAGAGTCACTGGGACAAACTCTGCCCGAAGCAGGCTCTCAAAGTCTTCCTAGAGAAGCGTCACCTCGTCATGAGCATGGAGCATCATGCTCCATTTTATTCCTGCTTATGCATGTAGAAGGCTGGCAGCAAGGATCACCATGAGATATTCTAGTTTCCCTTCAAGTAAAAAGACTCTCACCATGGCCTACAGCCAATCCTCAGCCACTTGTGTGTCTCCTCTCCCCTGAACCTGGGTGGCCTATGGTGCTGGAACAAGTGCAACACACTCAAGAAGTGTGCACCCTCTGTTGCTGGGGATAGTGGCATCGGTGGCCCAATTGGTAATGGTACTGCTGGTGCCCCCACTGGTGCCTCTACTAGAAGAGGGACCTGCACGGAGGACTCATTTCTCAGTGGGCTATCAGTGCATACTATATCCGGAACCCTAGCTGGCTATCTGCGTTGAGGAATCCTGAAAATAAATAGGTGCTCCACAGTCAATAATTTATACCTGGTGAGCCGACTCAAAGAGATCACAAAGAAAACTCTTGAAAACACACATGCAATCAGTGTTTTCATGCACTGAGTCAGAAATCATAAGTCAAGGTCCTGGTGTATGGATACGTCAGCTACCACACCAACATTGGATTCCCTAAACTGATAGCCACAATCACTAAACATAACACTATTGTCGTTAAAAAGATCAGAGTCATATGTTCTAAGGTAGAATCGACTCCATTGATACCAATTTTTCACGATCCGTCCCTTGAGGCTCGTGCCGTGACTACCCCAAGCCCTCATTCCATAGGCTAGGGGATAGTGAGTATCACCAAAGGCATATTCCCTAAATTTAGGAAGGCATTTCCTTTATAACCTGTAAGCACACGTAACCAAACACACAACAAGATACGAATTCAAGTAAACTGAATAGTAAACAGAGTGAGTGCAGAAACAAATAGGGTCCAGAATAAAAACCCAACTATAAAGTACAAGAAACTGAATGTACAAGTAAAATAGAACAACTCCATTGAACACCCACCATGGATCCTACCTGAAGGGTAAGTACATCTCTTGATCGGTCGTCTTTGTGGTACGCCTCATCCATGGTCCACCTCCGAGCTACCTCCAGTCATGGTACACTCATCCTCAGTCAGCTATGTCCATCGTCTACACCAAACACAATGATGTGCAGGCATAGCCTATGTAGGTTTGAGTATAAAGACACTCAGTAGGGACCCCGAGACCCTTAATGTCTCACAAAATCCACAAAGGATAAACCAAAAAGCATGAAGTCAACCGTTTACCCTGCTTAGGTATATACCCAAACATATACCTAAGTTATCAAGTATACCCATCTCAATCAAGAGGAAACACATGGTCTAAATCATAAGCCCAAAGCTCAACTATTCCACAAAGGAAGGAAATACCATGAAGGTAAGTACCAGATAGGTACACCACATAGAAGAATACCACCAGGGTATTACCATGAAGGATAATACCACTCAGGTATAGAATTAGCTCACACCAGGTATAACTTAAGTACATTAGTAGAGATGATTAGATGTAACTACATATTCATATTACTGTGTTAAGAGGCTCTACTGCTGTCCCACTAAGGATATCTTGGTGCGGACCCATATAGGATCGCTAGGTTCTCACCCACACAGGATCGCTTTGTGCTGACCCACACAAGCTTTCTCGGTGCTGACCCACATAGGATCTCTCAATTCTGACCCACATAGGATCGCTAGGTGCTGACCCACACAAGATCTATATTCATTATTCACGCCACAACTGACTACTCGGTCCCCACACTAAGATTGATCGTCTCTGGGAGGGTCTTCTCCTCAATCCTCTATTCGATACTCCAACTCCACAATGTCCCATGAATAAGTATCACAAAGTACCACCACGTCATAGGGGTCTCAATGCAATAGACGGTGCGTCAATCAGATGCGAGGTCTGTAAGTTATTAGCCTTTTAGTCTTGAGGGACCGTTTGGATTCATGCTCGATCCAACCCGACCATTATATAACTTTATCCAACATTTCTATGGGATATTTCAAAGGGACTATCTCTCTCCATGGTTTCCAGTGCCACTGAAGATTCTTCAAATAGACGCCCGATGACAAAGTTATGTCCAAAAGAGCGTAAGTGGGTCTAATTGGGTCCGGGTCTAGTCCGACCCGGTCAGACCGACCCGACCCAACCTGGACTGGGCTGACCCGTTTTGGGTTGACCTGGCCTGACCGGCTGGGTCCGGCCCGGTCCGCGGTGCGGTGCTAAGGCCGTGGGACTACGAGGGCGACTCGAGGCTGCGTGGGGCCGTGAGGGTGGTGTGGAGGCCGCAAGGGCGTCATGGAGGGCTGTGAGGTAGCGGGGCCTGGAGGTGGGGTAGAGGGACGTGTGGTAGAGAGGCCGTGGGGCAGCGCGGAGGGCCGCAATGCGACAAAGATGTGGGTGGCGTAGAGGGTCTCATGGCGGCGAGGCTGTGAGGTGGAGCAGAGGGCCACGAGGCGGCAGTGGCCATGAGCTGTGAGGCCACAGGGTGACACGGAGGGCCACGAGGTGGTGAGGCCGTGGGCTTTGTGAAGCCACAGTATGGTGGAAGCCGCAGGTGGTGGTGGTGGTGGCTGTAGACGATAGGGGCCACAGACGGCGCGAGGCCACGGGGTGGCAGATGCCGCGGTGGCAGTGATGTGGTGCCATTGCACTATCACCTACATCGTGGCCGGCGGTGGTGTCAGCCTCCACTATCATGCCCCACCGAGGTTGGTTTCCTCCCTCTTCTATCACGTAGAACACAACATTCATGAAGTATGGAAGAGGGGTCAGGCCATTTTTGTTTGGACCACACCCTCCGCGTTAGAGCGGTAACAAGTGGATATAATCTCTTCTTGATTTTATGATGAATTATCAAGAACAGGTAAGGGGATGAAATTCAAACAACCACTCTACCTTGATTGCTCGTTGACGTTGGAAGGGGTGAATATTATTCACGGTTGAGACAGATTGGTGTTTTTCGATCCTGAAACATGTCTCCTCCAATGACATCGGTGAGGAGAGGAAAAATATGATGTTGATGACGATAGAATTTCCTCGATAGTCAGTTTATTCACCATTGGTGATCCTTCGATGATATTTGGAGAATGATTCGTCGATGTAGAAGAGTTCTTTGTTGGCATTTTTTGTTGGAGAAGTTCTTCCACAAGTTCTTGCCGCTCCATTTTCCAACCCAAAAATCCCCTCTCAAAGGATGTGGTGGAAACTTAAAATATGATTTAACATTTTAATTGTTGGAACCATTATGTTGGGATCATTTAATGGGAATAATTAAATGGGTTGCATTGGAATAATTAAGACAAAGGATACCAAAGGTCACCTCCCTCATTAAAGAGGGAGTTCAAGAGGTTTATCCCATTATGAGAAGGAGTTAGGGGGTTCAGGCGGTCCCCACCCATAAATTCAAATTGGGGTTTTTTAGGTTCAGTGGTCCCCACCACTAAACCATCCACATAGGAGGTTTCAACAAAAATAAAAATAAAATAAATTTTTATATTACTTTTATTTCTATAACCACGAGAAAACCAAAATGTAACACCCCGCCCCTACCTCATTGGCTTGAGGAGGTGGTGAGGGTTACTTGGCCTTAAGCGACATTCCCAAGGCAGCAAAGGCTGGTACTAAATGCCAAGGGCTTTGAGAACAAATTGGGGAACGATTTTCACATAAGACAAAACCAACCAAACCATCCACTATCAACCACTCTATGATTCATGTCAATCAAAACATTCAAACATGTATTCCCAAAGGTCAACAAGTTGTTCCACAATACAACCGAAAACCGATACAATCAATACCATCTCAGAGTTCTATGAGGAAGACTCAAAAAAAAGATCAAAAAATAAGCCAATACACACTCCATGGCTCCACACCAAGATCCATGCTCCAACCTCCACCCAGACATCACGATGCACCACTAAAGGAGGGTGATGCCTTACCTTTTCCCATGTCACGATACACAACATCTGCAAACACACCAATGTGCCAAATTAGGGTGTGCTTACTAGAACTCAGTAGGTTTTCCCCAAATGACATTCTTACACACGCCACTAGGATAAAACTATTAGCACATTTATATAAAGCAGTTTATATAAAATAATAAATAGTGCAACCATTTCCATAAGCCATCATACCCTTACCAATCCATCTCACCCAAACTAAGAAACCAAGGGAAATCCAAACAAACATGCCACAATCCATTTCATCATTTACAAACTAGCACAAAAATTTCAAACTTTCCAAGAAATGAACTATAAACAACAAAAATGATGGAGCTTTCGTCCAACCCGTTCACCCATTAACACCAAGAGGCACTTCCTGTCCTCTTATCCTTTGATGGTGGCCCTTCCATCCACTATCCATCCCCTTTTTATAGTGGTATTTCTCACCACTTCCACGCAACATTCCAATCAAACCAAACCAAGCATAAAACCCACCAAGGTCACAAAAACATGCAATCATCCAGTTCCGTTGCATATCAATCCACTTCAATAAATCACCCATTTATTGAAAATCATTTTCCAGGCCCAAACACCATTCAATAAAACAATCTCTTTATTGAAAACCCTTTTCAATCAATCATTTTCACAAATCAACTATAACATCCCATTTTAAAATCTCTATTTTAAAATCCACAACAAAAGCATTTCACCATAAAAACCCCTTTTTTCCAAAAATCCCCAAATGGATTTCCAACCAACTTTGCACATCAAAACACAATTAATTTCAAGACAACCAAATTAATTGTTACTAGAAACAACTAGCTATAACCAAGTGTAGTCAAGAGAGAAGCCACCTACATTTAGCATTCCTGAGAAACCAACCCACAAGAAGCCACACCTCAAATCCTACTAATGCACCACCGAAACCTCTCTAGATCCCTTTCCCTAGCATTCACAAGCCTTAAAATCAAAATCCATGGAAAAAAACCCTATATCTACACACAACGTGTGTAGATATAGAAAACCAAGAGATAGGGAGATGTAGATCTAGAGGAAAACACAAATAAACCAAGAGGAGAGACTTACCCAGGGAAAACCACCTTCAATACACCAAGAAACCTCTTCAAAATGACTCTAAAACGAGTGGGAGAGCCCCTAAAACCCTTTAAAACTGAAGAACCTGAGTGAGGCACGAGTGGGAGAGAATTTGGAGAGGAATGAGGCAAGTCCAAGTGATCATGAGTTTCAAAACCCTATTTTTAAGTGGCCGTATGGTTGTCCCGCACGGTTTGGAAACCCATGTGCTAACTGTGCACACACTACTGCCTCGAGAGAGAGGGTCCACATTGTTTCCTCGCACAGTTTGAAAAACCGTGCACAGGCCATACAAAGCCTGCTGTCTCCCCCCTACACAGTTTCTTAGAGAATCAGCACGGTTTCCCCTAACTGTGCTCAAACTGTGCTCCCCTAGAAAAGCCTCAAATCTTATCCAAAACCATTCCAAACTATCCCAACCTCTTCCCAACTAATACCATCAACTTTAAACACATAAAAATTCACAAACTAAGGCAACATACCATAAACCAGGGGTACTAAATTAACCCCACCATTGGACTTTCCATCAATGGAAGGTAGTGAACTCTCCCTTCGCAGAAAGAGTTCGGGACACTGCTCGACCATCTCTTTCTCCCACTCCCAAGTATCCTCTTGAATCTGAAAATGTTGCAACAAAAGAGGAACTAAACCGATGATTTTACCACATAAGACATTCTCTTGCCTATCCATAACCCACATTGGCATGTGCACCAACAAAGAATCTAGTTCTAGCTCAACATGATTCCATCGAATCACATGGTCACGATCTGAATGATACTTTTTCAACTGAAACACATTAAACACATTGTGCACCACACTAAACCTTGGTGGAAAATCCAAATGATAAGCAACCTCACAAACCCGCTCAAGAATCTCAAAAGGTCCAATATACCTCGAAGATAACTTTCCATGCTTCCCAAACTGGCAATGTCCCAACCTAGGAGAGATCCTCAAGAAAACACGATCACTCACCTCGAATGACAACGACCGTTGACAATGATCTACACATGATTTTTGATGTCTCTGATCCGTCTCTATTCTCTTCCTAATCAACTTGATCCTCTCTGTAGTCTCCTGAACATGGCTCGATCCAAACATCGAGGACTCACCCATTTCCACCCAACGTAGTGTAGAACAACACGGTTGCCCATATAACGCTTCAAACGAAGACATATGTATGGATGCCTTATAATTGTTATTGAATGAAAACTCAACCAATAAAAAGTGATCCTACCATGAGACACCAAAATTTATGACACAAGACCACAACATATCCTCTAAAGTTTTTATCATCCTCTCGGATTGACCATCCATCTAAGGGTGATACACTGTGCTCAAAGTCAACTGTGTCCCAAGGGCTTGCTACAAGGATTTCCAAAAACAAGATGAAAACCTAGGATCTCTATCGTATATGATCGAAACTGGAACACCATGCCTCTTTACCACCTCTCAGATATAGATTTTGGACAGATACTCCACCGTATAAGATTCGCGAATCTGGATGAAATGGGTCGACTTTGTTAGCCGATCCACTATAACCAAAATGGCATTGTGATTTCTGACCATTCGTGGGAGACCTGTGACAAAATCCATTATTATATGCTCTCACTTCCAAATAGGGATTGGTAAAGACTGCAACATTCCTACTGGAATCTAATCCTCTGCCTTGCCCTGCTGACAAGTCAAGAATATCGAAACAAACTCAGCCAAACCTCTTTTCATTCCAGCCACCCAGAACTGTTCTTTCAATGATTTATACATTTTCTGAATTCCAGGATGAACAAACCACCTAGAATGATAATACGTTCTGACATGATCCTCCTAAAAAACAATTGGTACAACCATCTGATTCTAAAAACACAAAACTAAATCTCCATTCAGTTTCCAACCCTCAATGGTCTCCCCACCATTGAGTCTCGACCTCATGGTCACAATATCAAAATCAGATATCGGTGACACTTTAAATATGCCAACCAAGTTAGGAATCAAACAAATCAGAAAGAAGACCAATGTATCACCCTGGTCTTCACATTCCAACCGCATGTCAGCTATAACCGACATCAACTACCAATGGTCCAATGCCTATTTTACCACCTGTGCATAGGATTTTCAACTCAACGCATCCGCCACTAAATTTCTCTTACCCATTGTGTACATCAAGTCAAAATCAAACATCTGTAGATATTCCATCCATCTCATTTTCCTTATGTTCAAATCCCTTTGTGATAAAATGTGTTTCAAGTTTTTATGATCTGTATATATCGTGACTTTCTCACCGAAGAGATAATGACACCACACTTTCAAAGCATGAACCACTCCTAAAAATTCCAAATCATGAGTTGGGTAGTTTTTCTCATGCACCCTCAACAAAAATGAGCCATACACAACCACATGATTCCCTTGTATGAGAATTCATTCCAACCCTGATCTCGATTCATCACAATACACCACGTACCCTTTTCCTGGTTTTGGAAAATCAAAGATTTGTGCTGATGTAAGATGACCCTTTAGCTCTTCGAAACACTGATGACATTGTTCATTCCCCCAGAATGGAATATTCTTTCTCGTAAAATATATCATCAGTGAAGTCAAACGTGAAAAATCACGAACAAAACGCCGATAATACATAGCTAGACTGAGAAAATTTCGTATCTCAAACACATTCTTTGGCGGTTTCCATTAGATAACAACCTATACCTTTTCTGGATCCACTGAAACACCGCTTTCAGAAATCACATAGCCAAGTAAACAAACTTCCTGTATCCAAAAGTCACACTTTGAAAATTTGGCATACAACCGCTAATCCCTCAAGTTCCCCAGCACTGTTTCCAAGTGCTTCTCATGCTCCACCCATGTCTTTGAATACACCAGAATATCGTCTAAAAACACCACCACAAATGAATCCATATATCTCTGAAATATTTGATTCATCAATTCCATGAATATCGCTTTCTCATTTGTTAGACCAAAGGGCACAACCACATATTCATAATGGATATATCTACTTCTGAAAGCTATTTTAAAAATATCGTCCTTCCTCACCTGATATTGATGATATCCCAACCTCAGGTCGTTCTTGGAGAACCACTGCGCTCCCCTCATGTGGTCTAAAAAATAATCAATTCATGGAAGTGGATAAATGTTCTTTATCATAACAAGGATAAGTATACGATAATTAACACATAGCCTCAAAGTTCTATCCTCCTTTTTCACAAACAACACTAGTTCTGCCCACAGAGACGTGCTAGGCCAGATAAACCCTTTGCTTTCTAACTGTTCCAACAAGACTTTCAATTCCTACAATTCAGTAGGTGTCATTCGGTAAGACGAAAGTGAGCTCGGATTGGTCCCCAGAAGGTGATCAATGGTAAACTCCACTTCTCTTATGGGAGGTAACCTAGATAATTCTTTGAAAAAAACATCGATGAACTGATCCACCACTACTAGAAGAACACTTTGTCCAACACCCTCTAATGATTCAAATTACAACACTACCAACTGATATGGTAATGTTCCCACTACTGGTGCCAACAAACACATTGTACCCTACATTTCATGCCTCTCTCTTCTAAGAAGATTTCTAACGCCATTGTGTGTCGTAAAAGCCAATGTCTGCACATTACAGTCGATGTGGGCCTTAAACCCCACTATCCAATCCATTCCCAGGATTACATCATACCCATCCCTCTCAAGCACTGAGAAATTCCAGGTTATCTCCACATCACCCACAACAATACTACATGCTCTACACAAGAAGGCTGGACACTCTCTTCTACCTAGAGGAGTTCGAAGTTTCAAAAATGAAGGAATCATTTATACCCTTAATCCCAACAAATCAACCATATGAACAATAATTAAAGAGTGTGGAGCACCAGTATCAAACAACAATTGCATCAAGGAATAATTTAAAATAATAGAACCTCACATCGTGGATGGTCCTGACTGATCATCCACCACAACATGCTTAGTTCCGAACAACATCTTTGTTTCCACACTCTGCTCTTTATTGCTTTGCTGAGGCATCATGTTATTACAAGAATCACCATGACCCACTTTACTCTGCTGATGAGGGGTGTGCTACTGTCCCCGTCCCATCGAAGAATACGACGTCTGAGATTTCAGATGAGTTTTAGACACACCTGACCTTGGAGCAATCCAACAATAACATTGCAGATGCCCCATCTGCTTACAATTAGGACATGCTCGAGGTTGCTCCATACAATTCTGCTTGATGTGGCTCATAGAACCACCCATCCAGGCTTTCTCTGGGGCTTTAGAGGATGATTTACCGATCCTACCTTCGGATTATATGTCATATTAGTACCCTGAGAATAAGTGTATCTCCTTTCCTTGAACCCGACATTAGAGTTCCCACTATTCCCCCTGGGTATCACCATGCATCCTCTGCCAAGAGCTCCCAACAGATCCCACTCAGCCACCGAGGCTCTATTCACCATCTCTGTGTAATCAGCAATACACAACACTGAAATCTTGGAACAAATGTCCTGCCTAAAAACAGCTTCAATGATATGAGATTTCAATGTCTTACTACCCGCCACCTTGGGTGAAAATCTCACTGAGTTCATAAACATAGCTGCATACTCTGTCACGTACATATTCTCTTGCTTCAGACTGAAGAAATCATTCGTGCACTAAATTCAGAACATATGTGGGTAGAATTATTTATTAAACAATTCCTTGAAGCCTTACCACATCATTCCCTGGTCCATTCCAGCTTGAATGGATAACTCCCACCACTAAAGGTCAAGATCTTCAAATATATATGTGGCCAACTTCACTTTCAACTCTACTGGTGTTTCCAAGAACTCGAAGATCTTGTTCATTCTATTCAACCATGATTCTTTTCCACTCTGTATTTTTATAACCCCAAAATATGGGTGGATTTTTCTTTTGAAACTAAACCGCATGATCCACACACCTTGGTTCATCCACTTTGTTTCCACTTTCCACTTCTTGGAAATATTGTATTATACTTTGCACTAGCTACTGGTTCACCTAAGGCTCAGGTACAACCATGTTCTCATCGACCACTTCTTGTTGGTCTCTATGACGCATACCCGGTTCCATTTCTATAAACATAAAATGAACAATCATGAGTCTCACTTCTATAGACATCAAAAAATCCCATTTCAAATCACATTACGCAATACTATCACAATGAGGAATTCCATCTTTCCAAATTTGCTATGTTTCACCATTTTGAAGACCAAACCATTTTAAAAATACCAAATTTTTTCACATTTTAATTTTACATATTTGCAAACCCATTTCTCAATTCAGCCCATAAATAATTATGCCCAATGAAATATGTATCCTATTGGGAAGTCATTTCTACCATGCATGCCATGCTCATCTCATTGGCTACACCCACAACAATGAGATATCCAAGGCCTATAAGTATCTCCAAAACACTTATGAACCAAACTCCCTGGTAACTTGAAGATCAGCATAAGAGGGTAATCTACATCCTTCTATGATATACATTCCATGTTCCAATATTCCTATGCCTTTCTAGCATACCGACTCAAGGAATATACCACAACGAATGTCAACACAAAATCCAAGAATCAAATCCAAAGAACCGAACAAGATGATATGACTTTTAACACCCCACCCCTACCTCATTAGCTTGAGGAGGCGGTGAGGGTTACTTGGCCTTAAGATACATTCCCAATGTGCCAAAGGCTGGTAATAAATGTCGAGGTCTTCGAGAAAAATTGGGGAACGGTTTTCCCTTAAGACAAAACCAACCAAACCATCAATTATTAACCACTATATGATGCATGTCAATCAAAACATTCAAAGATGAATTCCCAAAGTTCAACCACGTTGTTCCACAATGCAACCCAAAACCGATACAATCAATACCATATCAGAGTACTATGCAGAAGACACAACAAAAGACCCAAAAATAAGCCAATACACACTTCATGGCTCCATACTAAGCTCTATGCTCCAAGATCTACCCAGACATCATGATGCACCACTAAAGGTGGGTGATGCCTTACCTTTTCCCACGTCACGGTATACAACATCTACAAAGACACCAACATTACAAAGCAGTGGGTGAGTGCAAAAACTCAGTAGGTTATCCCCAAATGACTTCCCTACACATGCCACTAGGACAAAACTATTAGCACATTTATATAAAGCAGTTTATATAAAATAACAACAAGTGAAACCATTTTCATAAGCCATCATACCCTTACCAAGCCATATCACCCAAACCAAGAAACTAAGGGAAATCCAAACAAACATGCCAAAATCCATTTCATCATTTACACACTAGCACAACAATTTCCAACATTCCAAGAAATGCACAACAAACAACCAAAACGGTGGAGCTTCTGTCCAACCCGTTCACCCATTCACACCAAGAGGCACTTACCGTCCACATATCCTTTGATGGTGGCCCTTCCATCCACTATCAATCCACTTTTTATAGTGTTACTTCTCTCCACTTCCACAAAACATTCCAATCAAGAAAAACCAAGAATATAACCCACCAAGGTCACAACAACATGCAAATCACCCAATTCCATTACATATCAATCCACATCAATAAATCACCCACTTATTGAAAATAATTTTCCATTCCAAACCAAATTTCTATAAAACAACCTATTTATTGAAAAACCTTTTCCATCAATAATTTTCACAAATCAACCATAACCTCCCATTTTAAAATCCACAATAAAAGCATTTCACCATAAAACCCCCTTTTCCCTAGAAATTCCAAAATGGATTTACAAAAAACTTTGCACATCAAAAAAAAATTAATTTTAAACCAACCAAATTAATTTTAACCAAAAAACACTAGCTCTAACTAAGCAGTTTCGAGAGAGAAGCCACCTACCTTTAGGGTTCCCGAGAAATCGACCCACAAGCAACTGCACCTCAAATCCGGCGAACGCACCATTGAATCCTCTCTAGATCCCTTTCCCTAGAATTCAAAAGCCTTTAAATCAACATACAAGGCATGAAAAACTCTATATCTACACACAATGGGTGTAGATCTAGAAAACCAAGAGATAGGGAGATGTAGATCAAGAGGAAAACACAAAGAAACCCAGAGGAGAGACTTACCCGGGAGAAACCACCTTCAATCTGCCAATAAACCTCTTCAAAATGCTTCCAAAACTAGTGAGAGAGCCCCTCCAATCCTTGAAAACTGATGAATCTAAGTGAGGATCAAGGGGGATAGAATTTGGAGAGGAATGAGGCATGCCCGAGTGAGCCCGGGTTTTAAAACTCTATTTTTAAGTGGCCGCACAATTATCCCGTACAGTTTGGAAAACTGGGTGCTAACCGTGTGCACACTACTACCCTGAGAGTGAGGGTTCACACGGTTTCCTTGCATGGTTTGGAAAACCATGAGAATCCTATTGTCTCCCCCTGCACAGTTTCCGGGACCATCCACACGGTTTCCCTTAACCGTGCTCAAACTGTGCTCCCCTATAAAAGCCACCAAATGTATCCAAAACCATTCTAATCTCTCCGAACCGCTTCCCAACTAATCCCATGCACTTTAAACACATAAAAATTCATAAAAAGAAACATACCTCAAACCAGTGGTAATACACAAAAAATACCTTTTAACCTCAACCAACTCTCATCGAGGTGAAAGTCTTCTTAACCTAATACCGGCGCTGCGAGTTCAATGGTGTCCTCGGATTTCAATTCCAATCACCGGTTCAAAAGATACAAAAACATGCTACCATTTTTATTAAATGTATCCAAAAAAATGTTCATAAATTTATTTGGGGAACATCGGGGCTCAGAATCACGTGCCGTCAATTTTTTCGAACTCATAAAATTCCCATATATTTAAAAAAAATTACATGGAAATTCTGGGTCATTACACAACATATACATATTGGTGTTTAAATCCCATTATTATCCTATAGTAGGTGATCATTATCTCAACTTCGTTTGTGGTTTCATGTTTGGTTGACCACGGGTGGGTGTCTTGTGATATTTTGGGTGGTCATGGACCATTTGTAGATTGGTTTTAGTGGTTGTTTTCTCCATTTAGGTTTTTTAGTTTCTATTTTTACATGATTTGTATGTATTGATTGATATATCCCATGGTGTTTCTTTATTAAACTATACTATTGTAATACTTTACTCACAAATCCTTCCCAATCGTTTTTGTTAATGTTCAGGTTCTTGTTGTATTCCTGTGATGTTCGGGAATTCTCTTTGGGTTAGTAGAGAATCAGATCATGTACAGGTTTAGAAGTTATTTCGTGTTGGTTTGTTAAAATATTGATAAAATATGGACTTATTAATTATTTAATTAAAAATGTTGTAATATTATCATTAATTGAGTTTATAATTTTTTCCTTTATGGAATATATTGAATATTATGTTTTTTTATCAAATTAATGAGGAAAGATGCATGTTTTATAAATATGTGATGGTAATTATGGTTATTACCATGTTTTAGGAGACAAAACGAACAATTTGTTAACATATTTGTTATGTTTAAATTCATATTTCATTTCCGATATTTGGGGGATTAATGATATGTTGATTTTGATAATTTATTGACCTTAATTCTATTTTTTTATTTAGTTGTGGTTAGTATTGGAGGACCCTTGAGGATAAAATGTTAATTTAATGGATTATGTTTAACTTCTGATGTTATTGTATATTTTTTGATAACAATTTATTATTATTTTTAAATATTTAGAAGATGAAGGCATGATTATTAATATTAAAATGATTTTTAGTTCTCTAGGCATGAATATTTTTCACGAATTTTCATTTCCGGAATGAGGTGGTAGTTGATCAAATAAAAAGAAAATGTTGAAAATTTGTTTATGATATAATGAAAATTTAATGTCAATATATTTATGTGCCTTTCAAATTATTGATCATATCAAGAAAGTATCATTTCATTTTCCAATTCCATCAAATCTCTCTCAAGATCAATGTGTCCTTCATATATCTCTGATAAGAAAGTACCTACCTGATCCTTCACATGTTCTGAAATCATAGGCCTTAATAATGGAGCATGATATTATTATGAGTAAAACCTGATGTGGATTTGGGATCATAGAAATAATGCGATACAAAAAAAGAGCACTCACCTATTCAAATTTTTATGGAGAAAGCACGTGCTTAAGGAAGCAATGTGGGAACTTGAGGATGTGATGAGGCACAAGTACCCTAATTTTCTTATATTAGAGTGATGATTTTTGAGAAATATATAATTTTATTGGGGGTATAATGTAAGTGATCATTTTGTTGAAATATGTTTTTGAAATAATTTTTTTTCTACGATAGTTTTCAGAACATTTAACTCTATGTTTTAATGTACCATGAAATACTATTAATAATATTATTTAATGAAAAACTTAATAAAATAGAATTTAAAATTTAAGGTATGTATATGAATATCCATATTTTTAATATTATGAAGAATTTTTATATATTAATAAAACATATTTGAAAAAAGGGCATAATTTTTCTTTGTAATGTCCTCATATGTTTCAAAAATACTATTTTTTCATAAATTTTTTTATTACATTATGTAAAAAAATATTAAAATTAATTCATAAAAATTATGAAGATAATACTAAATCAATTACAATAATTTTTGAGAAAAACATGAAAAAATTATCTTAGGGTGAATTTTTGTTATTCCTATGAAAATATTTATTTATTGATGAATAATAAAAAATAGATTTTTTTTAAAAAAACCTCTTAATAATTTACAAAGTTTACAAGAATAATTTTATTTTAAGATTTTTTTAGTAGTCAATATAGAGGTCCTTAGAATCAATTCCATGTTGAATTCTTATATTAAAACACTATATACCTTTGAAAAGTTTCTCTTTAGAAAACCGTTTTTTCACCTCATCTTTGGGATAAAAATTAAATCAAATTCTATCAAAAAATTTATTTTAATTTTAGGAAATGGATTCCATATTATAAAAAATAATAATTTAGATTATATAATATTTTTTAAAAAATATTCTTTAAAAATATTAATAAAGTCAAATAAAATTTTATTACCTATATTAAGATTAAAACAGGGTTTTACTTCTTACATGCACTTGTGTAAAAATCTATCTTCCACAAACATGGGTTTTTATTTATTCAATTTTATTTAATATTTTAAATAATTCGGTCCAAATTATCTAATAAGGTTCATGATAATTTTATTCTTAATGTGTAAATCACCTAGGTTAAAAAAGTTATAAGTTACACTAGTGAAAAGTAAAATTATAAAATTAAGTAAACTTAAAAGATAAGGAATAAAATTTTCAATAATTTGTTTTTATAGAGGTGGATATGTTTCTTTACTATATAATAACTCTAAAAAATTATTTTTCAATTTTAGAGTCACATTAGGTGAGAGAGATTTCCCATTATTGAATAGTTTTGGGTATTTTAAAAACTCACAATCCTTATCAATTATAAAAGAGTACTTCCTCCCAAAAAATATTCACACATATTAATCCCATTGGATTTAAAAATAACTACCAAAATATATCAAAAAAATAAATAAAATTTTTATAGATTCTATGTTCTTAACAAAATTCAAATCCTAGTGTCCTTAACAAGACATATAAAGAAGGTTGTTCCACAAGAAGGTAATTATCTTTAATATGTTCCTTATTTTCTTAGTTACTCAATTACAATTTTCAATAATTTCCTATCAATTTAAAAGAAATAAAAATAAAAATATAACATATACTGATATGATATTATATTTTTGTAAAAACATGTATCCATCTCCACTTCCATCAGATTGTATATGAAAATGTCAGTTGGGTTTATGGTGGACCACCGTTTTGCGAACCGATGTTGTTCGTATTACATCATGACCTATCATGGATGAATATATTTATGGTTTTAAAATATTTATTTTATATTTATTCTATAATTATACTTCTATAATAATAATTTCTCATATACCTTCTCACTCTCCATTCTATTGGAATACGATAACATCACTTCTGTGCACGACAGACTATTGCCTCATGTTGCAATGTAATTATTTCTTTAACTACACATTATATGAAAGGAAATAAGGATTATTTTAATGAAAATATGTGATATATGTGAAATTAAGACTCGTTTTTAAAGGTAATATATTATTTACATTTCATTCATTTTATCCTTTATGAAAATGGAAACAATGTTAATGTGTACGTACGACCAACCGTCTCCACAAACTATGAAATTAATTTTCTACATATAACATTATTGGATTATAATAAATACATATATAATGAATATATATTAATTTCATATCATGTATTAAATTTCAGATATGATTTAACCATGATCAATGTACGAGGAAGCGAAATACCAAACCAAAACATACATGAGAAACAAATTAGTTATTACCCAAAATGTTATTTTAATAGGAAATGATTAATAAAAGAGTAATAAAAGGTCATAACATAATAAAAAATGGAATTATACATATGATTATGATTCTACAATATATTTATATTAAAATTATATTTATTAAATTGGAGATTCTATCTAGTATGAAGGAAATCAAGAGTTAAGGTAAGGAAATTGTTTCTCAAATTATATTCATTGGAATATATATTATCTTATACACATATATTATTTTATTAGGTGTATATAAAAAACCATTTAAATGTTATATCACTAATTTATTTATTCCCATGATATACGTTGTTTCATTTGATGTTATTCTTTAATGTGGAATATGATTCAAACTTTACCAAAGTGGTATGGTTTTGATGTTTTAATCTCCTTGTATATCAGGGTTATTTATGATTATGATTAAAATGATGAGATATTATGATATTAATGTCAAGAAAAATATTAATTTTCTTATCTTGTAGTTATTTATTTATAATACATGTTTTCCTTTCTATATCTTCTCTCTAAATATTCAAGATTCTAAAAATTGTTTTTAATAAAACTCAACATTATTTGTATCTTTGGTTGAAGATATTTTTCTTTGATGACTATGTTTTATAAATTTTTTTAAAGGATGTTATTAATATTATAAAAATATATTTTTAATTCATTTTTAGAAGCCTGATTTTGTAAAACATGGTTTTAAAGTAAATCTTCCTGTTGTATTCTAAATGAGGAACAATTTATTTCTCATCAAAAATGTGAAAGTAATAATTGTTTTAACTAGTATGTAATGAACAAAACATACCACAAATAATTTCTACCCAATATTTAAAACATTACTCTTTGTGTTTTGATGGATATTTACAAATAAAGGTATTTTCATTAATTTTTTGAACTTTTAGTTTCAAAAATGATATTTTCAAGCTGAGAATATTATTTTACTTATGAAATGTTCCAAGTGATCTTTAAAAATAATTTTCCTTCCAAGATGACATAAGTTTATGATTAATTATATTTAATGGGGATATAATATAATTTTACCATACTTATCCAATATAAGGATGGTTTATGTTTTTGAAAACATTATGATTATGAAAACCACTCCTTTTCCCATATATTATACTTTGATGAAATGTTAATGAAGCATGTATCGTTTCCATCAGATTTGATATGATTAATATATAAAACATTTGGAATACAAATTTAAGTATCATGATATGGGTGGGACCTATATATCCCTCTAATTCATTGGGTAATTATCGATAAATAATGGGTAAATAATGTAATGCATGAACATGATTTCATGTTCACAATGTTATATGCAGACCTTCATTCATGTCATTAAGGTTATGTGTGGGCTTGCTTTCTTGTCCAAAATTTTATTCATGGAACTACATTCACGTCCATAATTTAATTCATATACCTCCTTTTGGGTCTACAGGATTATAAAAGTGTAGAACTTCATGTCCTAAACATAGTGAGTGAACCTGTTTCTTTTTATAAATGTTCATAATTTGTTATGATTTGTGTATTCAAAAAAAATATGCCTTATGACAATGTTTTGATCTCATGTGTTATGTATTTTTATTCCTTTTAGATTTTAGTCTTATGAACTACCATGATTTATTCCATTAATCATGTTTATGATCTATGATATATATGTTATGGTTGGTAGATGTCAAGATCATCTTATCATACCATTACGATTAGGTTATTTATCTTTATAATTTATATCTCCCCAGTTTATACTTAATGATAAAATGAACTCATCCATTATTATGTTTCCTTCTCCAGGTTATGAAGAAAGGTTTTCTAGATGATAAATACGAGAAGGGATCTAGTCCTAAAAAATATTATGGCAGAAGGTGTTGTTCACCTATGAACCAGTTATTTAGAATTCCTAGTTTTCAAAGGAATTAGATCTAAATAATATAATGTGGATAGTTATGTAATGTTAAAAATATTCATTTATTATGATTTAATATCTATGAATGAAAATTTTGGGTCACTATAAAATTCATGTGATCCATTGAATGATTTTTTATATATTATAATAATGATACATTAAAAACCCATCAATTAACCATTTATTCTATTTTATCATGTTGTATATATTAATATGAAATATTTTCTTTTAAATTGCACAAGATTTATTCCCCTTACCAGTATATCTAGAAAATTTTCTCCTGGATAAGAAATTATTTTTAGAGAACATAATCATTACATGAGGTGGAAATGTTCCATTTTATAAGAATAATATAATCTAATACCATCCACCCATAAAAGATTCAAATCCTAAATTAATGATGAGAAGAATATGTAAATATCATTTATAGGCTATTTTGGTATATAACTCATTAAAATCAACATAATATGTTTACACTTCATAAAAAATTTAAAAGATATATTTTGAATTATTAATAAAAAAGCCTTGAAATTTTATTTCAACTAATTATTTGATTTAAATTCAATCTATCTATACACTATACATGTATGAGATTTCTAGGTTCATTAACAAATATTAGAAATTGTTCATCAGTTTTATTACACTATGGATAATCAACTATGTGATGTGATTTTTCATCAGATATTTACTCATTTCCATTTCTTCCTAACCTATTTTCATTATTTTATTTTTCAAATAAATTTATTATATTATGAATTATATAAAGATAACAAATTTCCATGGTAGGATTAATTGTTTATAATAATTTTTCTTGTAATTTTTATTGAATCTTATATGATGATTTTTGAAAATTTTGGCATTATTACAGGCCTTCTTATTCCTTTCTATATAGAGCACAACCATTCAGGAATTCAAGTATATTATTTCAATCCAAACCCATTGGACATAACATTTTAGACATATTATAATTTCATTCAGTTACATCATTGTATTTATAAAGAAATTCATTCAACAACATTGGAAATCGGGTAAAAATCATGTCACTTCAACGATTTTTGACCTTCAAATTAATCATTAATAAAACTAATAGGAAAACCATACAAATATATATAACATATATAAAATGGCTTTTCATCATCACTATATATAATATAAACAATCAGTTCTTTCATAGTGGATTTTACTTCAATATTACAAATCATTTCACTAATTTCATCAAACTTATTAAGTTAAAAATCATCATTATAAATAGTTATAATTTTTTTTGAATTTGAACATGTTAAATCCAAAGTATTTAATTAATATTAAAACAAAAAAAAGTAAATTATCTATTATTTCTCTTATATTCAACATTATCATATTTAAACATTTCGATCATGGATAGAAAAAATATCTATGTTAGAAAATATTGATTAAAAATTTATAAAAAATCATTCAAACCTTTCTAATATTCGTAACCTTTTTATAATGTGTTAATACAACTATTACTCATTATTTCATATACAAAAATAAAGAATTAAAATCATTTATTATAATATTAATTTTAATTTAAAATTTACTTTTATAAATAACAAGGTATAAAATAAAATATTTATTAAATATAATAAATAAAACATTTCACAAATGAATGTATCACTTTGTACATATTTAATTATCATAATTTGATAAAAAAATTAATAAATAGTTGTATAAAAAAATTGACATTAATTTTAAATGTTCCAACACAAATAAAACACAAGTATTTCTTATTTTTTATCTAACATCAAAATTATTTTTTTATTACTTTTAATGTAAATAAATAAATAAATATCATAATATAGTGGGCCAAATATAAGAGGGTAAAAAAAATTAGATTATAAAAAATGATAGACTATGCAAATACATTCTTATAATTATACAAAAATTTGAATGAAAGGGATAATACAAAAACATAATCATTATGATCACCAAAAACAGATTCTGTATGAGTAAAATTTAAATGAAAATCCAATCATTTTAATTTTATATTATTATAATAATTGTAGTATTTATAAATATTTCATATTTTATAATAATTAAAATAATCTAATTGATTCAATTTAAATTTTCGGGGGGTATTCATGATGCTTTATGTAAACACATATAAGATATTAATATAAATACAATGTTCAACCTAAGTTAATACCTCTTGTGTCTTTGGGGGTTTAATTACTAATGAAGAAAAATAGAATCATATCCTTATTGGATATAAGATCATGTAATTTATCTTAAATTAGTGACATGATTTTGTAAAAGTAAGAATGTTTTTTCCCAATGTAATAATGAATGTATCATGATCTTGTAAATAAATATTATTACTAATGAATATTCAAACTCCATAAATCAAAACACCTTCAAAACACTAGTTCACAATATAGGAAAACAACATACCTTAACCAACCATTAATTAGTAAATTAACATTATTTATAACACAATTTCATCAAATAATAATTTAATCAAATCATAATCCCAAAACATGAATTCATCCATTTCAAAATACCTTAGATATTTGAATAGTCATAAATAAAAATAAAAAAAATAAAAAAAAAATAAAGGAGATCTGTTGACAAAGATCATTTAATAAAAAAACAATCTTTATATGAAATTAATTCAATTAAACATACCTTATATGCATGTAAAACTTAAACAATTAAAAACTATAAGGATATATCATAGAGAAGTGGTAGTAAAGGATAATAAAGAATGAGATGGTTAAAATGAGGGAGATGGAGGTTGATAAGATGATGGTAATGGAACACATTAGGGTTAGGAAAAAAAAGGAAAATGAGATAACAAATCATTCCCTAGAGTTTATGAGAAGAAAACATATAGAGAACCTCGATTAACATAATTTGACATTACATAATTTTAAATGATTATTCAAAACATTGAAATAATACATGCCTATGGACCGTAATAGTTTGTTGTACTTAGAATCTTCAAACAAAAATATCTAAGATGGTTAAATATCTTCCATGTTTCCAAAAAAGATCTCCCCATTTATAAATTCTACATGAAAACATTCTTCATAGCCTGAGGAAAGGAAACATATTAAAGGGGTGATCTCAAATGCTCAATAAGGGTAGAAAAAAGAGATAAATAATAATAACATGAACAAAATAGTTTTATAACATGAGAATAACATTTTAATATCATTCCATAAAAATAAAATATCGTATACATTATTCATGGCCTAATGATTTTCAGTTCATAAGTCATGAATCATACGGGAATCTAGATCATAAGCTATAAAATCATAATGTAGGAATAAGACATGGAACTATGGAAGATATATAAGAAAATAAAATGATTTCTATTTAATTCAAGGAACTAATTCCATGGGAATCTGAGTAGTATGGGTGCACTCCCAATACCATCTTCTTAGTCGTGGTTCACTCCCATGACCATATTAGTAGTCAATGTCCACTCTTGAGACCTTCTTAGTGTACAAAGTCCATCACTGAACTATGTTCACTCTACATTCCATCCATGTCTATCTCATGAGATATAAATATTTAAAAAATGAATTATAGGGAGATATAGGTTCTACCCATATCATAATTTAGTCATATATATTTGTTCCACAAGATTATAACCATTCATTATATAATAACTGAGAAAATAAATTTTGTATCATAAACATGTAATAATATAAGAACCTATGAAAAAATATGTTGATTATATAATCATTTCATCAATAAATAACCCATAAAAAGAAGAAGATTTCATAGTTATATAACCCATGAAAGAGGAAAAGGTTTTATAAACATATAACCCATGAAATAGAAATCAACTTCATGAACATATAACTCATGAAAAAGAAAAAGGTTTCATAAAAATCATGCCTTTAAAAGATAAAACATTCATAGAATGTCTCTTAAATACAATAATTTCATAACCAATATTTCATAAATTTTAGAGTTTATTTGAAATAAAACTTGGTTATTTACGTAATAGTCACAACCTATCCATTGAACATAAATTTTCTACTTCTGTGTTTTGAATTTTGAAAAACAGACATACACAGTTTTGATCAAGACGATATTTGGAATCTGATAGAATCAAGTTAAATTTTTGTGAATAGTAACTTAATTTTTTGAATATAAGCATACCATTATGAATAGTAACCTACCCTTATAAATATTAATATGACAATTATTAATGGTAACCTTACTCATGAATGTATAAATAAATTTTAGGCACCTTAAAAATAAAGATGAATATTTTATGTGTTTATATTTTTGGATTAAATAATATTTTTAATTAAAAATAAAATAATTCATATATAGAAAATTATTTATCAAAAATAGAATTAATTTTTAGATTTTACATGTCAAAAAACGGTTTGAGTGAAATTTTCATATTTTTCTGAATTTTTTGGATTTTTAATGAATAGTAAAATATGATAAATTATGATAAATAATTAATACCAGTTTTATTGCATCATACGTGATGAATGTCTGATGTAATACCACATGGTTCAAACTCACATAAAATTATTTCTATTTTGGATCACAGGAATAAATACTATTTATAGTCTTGAGAAAAAATATTAATACAATGATTAAAATAATGTAGAATCCCTCCTCCCCTCCACTATATAATCCACCCTCAAACCTCTTCCTCTTGCACCTCTAAAGCTTCATTATATGCCTAAATTATGCTTAAATATTTTCTTATGACCCTCTCCCATGTCCAAGACCTGACGGTCCCACTAAAAAGACCAAAATAAAGGCCTTAGGGAGATTCTCAAGGAGGTAAACCTCTCTTTCCTTTTCTTTAAAATTCTATTATAAGTTCCATTCATCTGTTTTTCTCTCCTCACCTCCTCACATCCAAATGATATTATAATTACATTACCTTACATGGACTATAATTTTATTATGCTAATGGAATATTTTATCATCTTCTCTCTTTTCCACCACCTCTTACACAAAAAATGAAAATACCGTCTGAGATGTGTTGATTTATCACATTCAAGGAAATTCTTTTTTCAATTTTTATTACTATCTTCAAGACTACTCATTAAAACATTTTTAATGGTTCAAACAAATCATGATATATTTATTTTACCTTTATGAAATGTTCTGGAATCCTTACACACTCATAATATAAAATAATATTACAAAACATGTTTATTATGCACAAAACCGCTAAGTCAATCCAAGTGTTTGTAATTAACTTTTAACTAACAAGTTATCCTCATGTAATATAACCCAAAATCATTATAATATCATTTATATCTATATAATTTCACTAATAATATATATTCACAATTTTGGGTGTTTTACCACATTTTAAATGAACTTGCATTCATGAATAAATGTAAGCCAATCCTGAAAACTAAGGAAGCAAATGCTTCTAGAACAATAAAATTGAACCACTTAAAACCATAAAAAATGAATTAATGAACCTAATAAGGTTATAATAAATAAATTAAATGTCTATTAGGTTCTTTAATTATTAATTAATTTATCTAAATTTGATTATTCTGGTCATTGTGATCAATCGAGAACACCTTCGGGCATAAGGTAAGGGATCCTCTCTCTCACTTTTATTCATGAATCCCCCTATATCATGTCCTTTTATGTTTAATTCCTAATGATGGGATATATTTTCCCACCTCCCCCATAATTAACTTATGATATATAAATTATGTGATACCCATTAACCTCTCATTAATCTCTCACAAGAACACCTGTTACCATGCCAAAATGATTGTAAGGGGTTTCTCATCTCAGTTTTATTTCAGTGAGATTTCCAATGTTCGCCACTAATTTATTGCATGTGGTGTGTGTGTAAATCCATTTGATGTATAATATAGTTATTATATTAATATTCTTGGTATTCTTTGATTAATTTGGTGATTATTAGTTTTTTTTCATATGACTCGATTGATTACAACTTGGTAAGGGACTTTGTCTCAATTCCAATTTCATTAAGACTTAATTGGTATTGTGCGACTAATATTTCATATGTTGTGTATCCAATTCCCATTTGAGATAATTTTTATTTTTAAATTGTAAATATATTATATATCCATATTCTGGTTTCATGGATATGATTATTGTCTTATGTCTTATGCCCTTTTACATATGAGGTTTATTTGGAATGTTGTTATAACTATAGAAATATTAATGAATCTACATCCACCACTCTCTATATATATTGATAAGGAATATTTTAAATTAATTAAATACATGTATAAATAATGATTTTGACTTGTAGTGATGTTTGGGGCCCACTATAGCCCTTCAAAGCATTGACATGTCTCATGAGACAAACTAGTTGGCGATAAACCCTTCGAGTTTGTTTAAAAATATAAGATGGGTTTCTACCCATAGACATAAACCATTTAAATTGTATATGGGTATTATGTGTCCGATACATGACATCCAGTTAATAATAATTCTCATTAATCATTTTCATTAATTACTATCCATGAGGTTTTCACTATGATTAAATATATGGATGAATTTTTATTATCATTTTACTAATGGCATGTGTTGTTCATTTATTCACCATGCCATTTTGACTATTCCAATTTTATTGTGATTCAATTATTTTTGATTCATGATTCCACATTTCCTATCCCTTATTAATAATTTGAGCTCACCCCTTTCATTCATTAACCTTCAAAAGGTTATAAATAGGAGACCATTTATTGAGTTTCCATGGATTAAATTTATTAGTTTTTTTATGTATTGTATTTTGTTACCTTTATCATTGTAATACGAGTTTCTTTTATGAATCTAGTTTCATAAAGACTAATAAACTGGTCTTTCCTTTAGGATATCATTCCTATTAATCATTCCAATGTAATAAGTAACGCACCGGCTCCGGCATTTTGGGATCGGGGTGTTCCACATGGTATCAAAGGAAACTTAGAAGCAAACATGGAATCTAGATTAGAAAATGTAGATTAGGGGAAAATCCCTAAATTAGTATTTACGGATATAAAGACAAGAACATACTAGAATTTTTGCAAGGAATATATTATGTGGATATTTCTAGAAAATATATCCCTGTCTAGATAAAAACAAGTAGAGGTGGCTCTGGAACAGATGTACCTAGGAGTGAAAAATATCACCGGGAGTTTCGGGCTTGACCCGGGGATCCTAGTGCATGACAACATGCCTTATAACACTCTTAGTTTGCAATACTGGTGGATATTCTTAGGACAATTCACATTTCATTCCCTGGGCATTATGAAGGATTTTTATGTAAATTTTTCCTCAAAGAAATAATGATTTTGAAATTAGTTACGCATTTAATTTCAATTTATGAAATCTGGTTTTCTATTTGAGATTATAAATTATGATTCATAACCTAATCTAGTGTTTTCCATTATTTATAAGTGGTTCCGTATGAAGAATTATATGGTAAGATGTGTCAAATTCCAACTTGTTGGGAGGAAGTTAGCGAGAGGAAACTTTTAGGCCCATAACGTATCAAAGAGACAACTACAAAGGTAATGAAAATTCATTCCAAAATTAAAAAAGCCCAAAGTAGGGAAAATATTTATGATGAAAACTGGAGAATGGATTTGAAATTTCAAGTAGGATATATTTCCTTTCTAAAAGTATCTCTGTGGAAGGGTGTCTTAAGGCTCGGTAAGAAAGGGATACTGACCCCCAGGTACATCAGTCCATTTGAAATTCTGGAATGAATCTGAGCTGTAGCATGTCGTTTATCAATGCCACCTAGTCTCTCTGATTGGATAATGTGTTCCATGTGACATTTTTAATGAAATACATTCCAGATCCAATGCATGTACTCACTTATGATATAATAGAACTGGAACATAATTTTTCGTATTGTGAAGAGCCTATCGAGATTCATGAAACTAGGGAGAAGGTATTGATAAACAAGAAAACTCTCCTATTAAAGGTTATTTAGAGAAACTATAAAATGGAGGAAGAAACATGGGTACCTAAGAATGTTATGATGATGAACCTACCATATCTTTTGATGGGATTTATACAGGAAACATTTTGATGATAAAATTTCTGAGGGTGGGAATAATATAACACCCCAAACATTTTAATGTATGTATCTCTTATATAAATTCTTTTCATAGCCTTTATTTCATAAAGAATTGTTATTAATTGATAGAACACTTATTTATTTAGGAGATAGTCATATCCTATCCCTTAAACATAAATTTCCCACTTCTGTGTTATGAATTTTGAAAAACGGCCATACACTGTTGCGATCAGGGTGATATTTGGGATCTAATAGAACCAAGATAATTTTTTTGAATAGTAACTAACCATTATGAATAGTAACATACCCTTATGAATAGTAAAATACCATTCTAAATTGTAATCCGACCCTTATAAATGGTAACCTTACCCATTAGTTTATAAATAGGCACCTTAAAAATGAAGATGAATATTTTAAGTGTTTGTATTTTTTAAATAAATAATTATTTTAATTAAAAAAATCTATTATATTTAGAAACTTATTTTGAAAAAATGGGATTCATTTTTTATTCTATATATTAGAAAATGGTTTGGGTGAATTTTTGGGATTTTTTTAAAATTCATTAATTTTTGATGAATAGTAAAATACGATAAATTATGATAAATGCTAAACACTTATTTTACCGTATCATAGGTGATGCAAGGCTGATATAATTCCACTTGGTTGGAACAAACTTTTAATTATTACTCTTTTGGATCACATGAATTATGAATATTCAATTTTTTCAGAAAAAATTTTAAAATAATTATTAAAATAATGTAAAATCCCACCGCCCCTCCACTATATAATCCTCCCCTCACACCCTCTTCCTCCCACACCTATCAAGATTCACGACATGAATAAATTCTTCTAAAATATCTTCATATGATCCTCCTCCACATCCAAGACCTTCTGGTCTCACTAAAATTCCAAAAAAAGTCCATAAAGGGATTCTTAAGGAGGAGTACTCAAGAGGTGAATCTCTCTTCCCTTTTCTTTCAAATTATTTCATAAGTTTCATTATTTTGTTTTTATCTTCTCTCCTCCCTAAATAAAAATGATATGATAATTACATTACCTTACATGGGCTATAATTTTATTATAATAATGTAATATTTTATCATCATATCTATTTCCCCCCACCTATTACGCTAAATATGAGAATATCGTCCGAAATGTGTTAATTGATCTCATTTAAGGACGACTGGTTTTAAATTTCTATTAAAATCTTCAAGGCTATGTACTAATCCATTTTAATGGTTTAAATAGATCATAATATATGTATTTTACCATATTCAATGTTCGGGAATCCTTTCACACTCAAAATATAAATTAATAATGCAAAATAAGTTCATTATGTAAAAAACTGCTATGTTAATCCATAAGTTTGTAATTTACTTTTAAATAATGAGTCATCCTCATGGTATATGACAAAAAATAATTATAAGTTAATTTATGTCCTTTTAATATCACTTATAATATATATTAATAATTATGAATGTTTGAACACATCTCAAACAAACTTCCAATCATGAATTCAAGTATACCAATCAGGAAAATGATGAATAAAATGCTTCCAAAACTATAAAATTGAACCACTTAAACCCATAAAAAAGAGTAGGAATGAACCTAATAAGGTTATAATATATCCATTAAATGTTTATGATTTTATTTAATTATTAATTAATGAATCTAAATTTTATTATCCAGGTTGTCAAGATCGATCGAGAACACCTTTGGGCATAAGGTAAGGGATCCTCTCTCTCACTTTTATTCAAGAATCCCCCATATATCGTGTCTTTTTATTATTAATTCATAATGATGAGGTATGTATTATCACATCCCACATACTACCCTTATGATATATAAATTATAGGATACCCCTTTACCTCTCAATAATCCCTCACAAGAACACCCTTTACCCTGTAGAAATGTTTGTAAGGGGTATCTCATCTCACTTTTATTTCTATGGGTTTTATATTGTTCACCACTTATTTCATGCATGTGGTGCATGTGTAGGTCCATTTGATGTATAAAATAATTATTATATTTATATTCATGATATACTATAATAAATTTGGTAATTACTAGTTTTTTTCATACTACTCGATTGATTACAACGTGGTAAGGGACTTTGTCTCCATTCCAATTTCATTGAGACTTACATAGTATTGTGCGCCTAATTGTTTCTTATGAAATTTATCCACTGCCAATTTAAGATAATATTTCATTTGAAATTTTGAATATATTATATATCCATATTCTGGATTCTTGGATATGATTATTTTCTTAATATGTATACCCTTTTACATATGGTGTTTATTTGGAATGTTGTTTTATCTGTGGAAATATTGATGAATATGTATCCACTGATCCATATGAATATTGATAAAGAATATTGTATTTATATTAAATATATGTGTAAATAATTAGTTGGACTTTTAGTTATGGGAGCATCCCACTATATCCCCTCGATGCATTGGCAGGTCTCATGAGACAAGTCAGTTGGTGAGAAACCCTTCGAGTTTGTTTCTAAAAATTAGACGGGATTGTACCTATATACTTGAACTATTTTGACCGTATCATGGTATCATGTTCCAAATAAATTATTTCCAATTAATAATAATTATCTTTATTCATTTTTAGTTTTTACTATCCATGTGTTTTTCAATATGAAAAAATATATGGATGCATATTTATATCGATTTACTAATGGCATGTGTTTTTCAATTATTCACCATGCCATTTTGACCATTCTATTTTGATTGTGATCCAATAATTTTTTATTCATGCTTCCACTATTTTTATCCCTTACTGATAATTTTATTTCACCCATCTCATTTTTTACCATTAATAGGTTATAAAGACAAAAAAATTTATTGAGTTTTCGTGGATGCAGTTTATTAGTTTTTGTTATGTATTAAATATATTTACCTTTCATATTATAATATGAGTTTCATGTATGTATCTAGGTTCTTAAAGAATAATAAACTGATTTATACTTTTGTATTTATTTCCTCTTAATCATGCCAATGTAACAAGTAATGCACCACCTCCTGGATTTTTGGGTCAGGGTGTTATATAGATGAATTTGTTTTTTTAATTTTTTTAAAAAAACATTTCTCGAAGAACATATCCTTTATTCATTGATTTTTTTAAAACATAAATACATTTGAAATTTTATTTTCATTGAAAATATATTAAAGAATCATGAAAAAAAATTAAAACATTTTTCTATGAAAATAACTCTGAAAACATATAATGCTATCTTCAAGAACATTTTGAAATCATTTTTCAATGAATATGTTTTAAAGAAGATTGAAAACATTTGAAAACCATTTTATTTTAAAATAAATTAAAAAATTTAATAAATTATTTAAAAAAATTTAAAATAATTTTCCATTTTAAATACATGTATAATCTATGAATAATTATAGAAACCATTTTTAGGAAACATGGTTTTGAAAGAACCTAGATTTCAGACTGAAGGGATTAGTGATGTTGAAATTTATTAAAAACACATTATTGATCATATTATATACCAAAGAGTGTAAAATGGTAAAAATACATTAATACATCATGAATTATCATAGTACATGATACATCATAAAATTTATTGAGATATGGATCGTAATATTTCCTTAATGGAAGCATAGTCATAAACCATCTCGATAAATGATTACATTTCTTTAATAAACTCTTGCCACTTGGTCGGTTTTAATTATACTCCCCATGTTAGAAAATAAAACTAAATGAATCTTAAAATATACTGAATATAATTATGTTTGTGATATAACATGTCTAATTGTAGTATATACACCTCATAAAATAATATAGGGGCATAACATTGAATGTGTCTCAAAGAAGGAAAATTGAGACAAAATTACTTTACCGATTTATTATCTTTTGAAACAAAAAACCCCTGAAACAATATCCTAAAAATATGTAAAAACCCATAGATATTTTTATAATAATAATATAATACATAAATATACAATAAAAACACCATATATATGAAACTGGCAGTGGACATGTCTTATGTCTCACGAAAAATAAAAGTGAGATCAGAAAACCCTTACAAAGTGAGTAACATCAAAATCGTGATACCCATGAAATAATAACATCAATTAATGCTTATAATATCATTATATGAAGAAAATTAATTATATAAAATGTTCTAGGGTAGTATACACAACACACAAAATAAGTGACTGGTGAATTTGACATGTATCTCATGAAAGTAAAATGTTAGATGAAATACCATTACCTTGTGCCTTCACTCTCGTAAACTGATAAAGGAATCATGTATAATAAATATATTTCTATTATACATATACCATAGAAACAAAAATATATAATACTATATATTGTTTTTATAAGACATTATATTACATGTTTATTAATAAATCTGTGTTAATGTAGCGTTTTGGGTAATTTTTGCTTTATTTTACAAATATGATTGAATTGCTATTCTTGATCCTATTAGATAGATCGTGATTTAAATACTTAATGTATTTAAAACATTTTATTGATATAATATATATTCTTATATAGATATTTTTAATAATGAATAAATTAAATAAACATGAAATTGAATACACTGTATGTGGAGACGGTAGGCCGTACGTTCGCACAGACACTGTTTACATCTTATTGTCGTACTGAAAGAAGGAATGTAAATGAAATATATGTATGTAAATATATAATATATTTATAGTATTATTATTATTTCATATATATAATATATGTTCATAATAACCTTCCTTAATTCATTTTATCTAATGTGTAAACAAATCACATCGCTTTGAAGGGGTGATAGCCCATACGTCCACAAAGAGAGTTGTAATACTTAAAAATGGAAATAATAAAGGTATAATTTATGTAATAATTTCATATTAATAAATAAATAATAAATAAAATAAACATATTATAAAATCATTGTTTCCATCAAAATTCCCTACTATGATAGGTTTTAAAGGAAAAACGAACATCGTTTGGGGAGGAAGTAGTTGGATGTACACAAGAAATGTAAGTTCATTAACCATTACATGTAAGTTTGAGTGTATGTGTAGGTATTAACCTCAGAATAAAAAAATATCATTATATTTATGATAATTATTTTATTATATAATAATATAATAAGAATATTTTAGGGGTCAAGAATGAAGACAAAATATAATGGAGCTTTAGGAAGGTTGTTACCTCTTATTTGCATGACTCCTCTTTTTTTCTCAAAAGGGATTACTTGGTTTTCATTACTACAAAAGGGAGGATTATAGGATTAAGGGAATAATTTGGGTAGGATATTTATTCAGGTATTTTTTTTAGAAAAAGGGCTTTATATGTTTAAATAAGGGGGAGGGCTGAGTGTGTTTTTATAGTGGAGGAGGAGTAATATTCTTGTAATTTTTTGAAAAGATAATTACTCTCATGTTTTTTCAAATGAAAATTGTATTCCATAATGTTAAAAATCAAATAAAATAGATTAAGGTTCTAAATATTCTTATATATTGTATTTTTGACAATTTTGTGGGTCATTTTGAGTCGTATGTTTAAGGTTTAGTCATTTGTTATGCTAACCTTTCTCTTTACTAATTTAATTGATTTTAATCGCTTTTTCTAATATTTTTGGTAAAAAAATGATTACCATATTATATATTATAAATTATTACTATTCAAAATAAATAATCAATTTGAAAAATAAAAATCATAAATGTGGCATAAACTAATTTAAAATTAATCCCACAAACGAGAAAATAATGTAGGTTTTTAAAGCAAAAAGGTTCAAAATATTGAAATGTTTTTATATCCAATTTAATTTTGAAAGTGGTTACAATAACCAAAATTGTATTATGTGATGTATTTTTGATATAATTATACCTGAAAACAAAATTTTACTTTATAAATTAATTCGGTGACCATCTGTATTGAATTAAAATTTAGGATTATTTGTTATTTATCAAAGAATGAAACTTTTCTGAAAAACACAAAAAGTCATTCAATGTAAATTTTGATATTATGATTAAAAAATGATGTTTATTTTTTTCAAATAAATTTTTTAAAATTTTAAAAAATTATATTTAACATGGATTCACCATTAGAAGGTGGTAAAATAACCTTTGAGAAAAACACATCTTTTTTGTTCATAAAATTGGATTTATTCTTTTATTATACTAATAAAAAAATTTGGATCAGTATACACATATTTAATGAATATATAATATAAAATTTTATTGAATAAATTATTTTAAAGTGATTTTTTAGTTTATTACGTTAAAATTGTGTATTTTACATTGAAAAATAGTTTTCATTGAAATGTAAATTTTTTCAAAATGTTCATTCATTCAATTATAAAAATTGATAATCAAAGGATTCATTTTATATACATGTGTAAATAATATTTTCACAATTTAGTTAATTATATTAATAAATTTCATCTCAACATCTAGGATGTATCTATAATAAAACATTAATAATCATATTAATGGTATATTGTAGTTCGATAAAAGCATGGCCTTTTGTTAAATACAATTTATCGAAGGGACTCAGTATTGTCTGTAATACAAGCCAAACACATTATTGCATATACAAAAAGAAAATCTAATGGTTGCATGTAATGTTAGATTAAGTTGTTGTTCCATAAAATAATGGCAAACTTAGTTCTTATATATATACATATAATATATTTAGTGTTGCGTGAAATGAAAAATATCAAATTAATTCTAAAAACTTATTTTGCAAAATCATATGGTGTTACCGTACAGCCCCATATAATTAATTTTTACCACAAAATTCGTCTGGGTAATTAAAGGTTTAATACATGAATGTTTCTTTCATAGAAAAATATCATAAAAATAAATACTATAACATCTTTTAAAAATTGAACATTGTTACCATAATTGTAACCTAATGTATCACACAACAAGGTTCCCACATAGGAGAACATTGGGTGGTAGTGAACATTGGACTTAGGGTAAATGTCAAAATTATTAAATAGTGTGATAACGATCATTCTTCACTATAATGTGAATGGTCAATTAAAATTTATGTTTGGAAAACCATAAATCTATTATGATTTATATAACCATATATTTAATAGAAATGAAGGTATTAGGATAAATATTTTTCAAAAAAATATTCATATTTTGAGGAATTATATTACTATATAAAAACATAATAAAATATAGTTACTTGTTTTTATTCCTTTTTATATGAATAATCTCACTCATTGTATATTCCCTACTTGAATTCCAATTCATATCTTACTCTATGAAATTAATGGGAGTTTTTAATTCAGGAAGCATTAATAGATCCTGAGATCCATACCATGAATGATAGGTCATTCAAAATATCTTTTTCAAACAAAATATTTTAGTAGATGTTACTAAATATCCATAAATATTCATATGGAAAGATAATACATTAATCATTAAAACCTCATCCAATGTTTAACATAAAACATTCCTTTAATTATTATCCTTATAACCCATATGAATGATGAAATTACAATACATTAGAATTAAGTTAACTATATTTCTCAAAAACAACACAGCATTGATCCCCTATATATCATAAATTAGCTCTTGGTTTTTTCATAACAAATACGTGAATACCTTCATCATGTATTTTCATGAAACATAGTAATAACTTAAATTACAAAAAATCCATATTGTAACCATGATTGTTTGGTTATGAATATTTTCTTCAAATCCAAAAAATTTTAATCTTCATCCATTATAACATATATCGCTTTTTCAATAATTCTTTAGTTATTAATAACATCATTAGTACTATATAATTACTTATTCATATCCAACACATATTTATCAAAACACCATCATCTCCAAATTAATAAAATATTAATGGTTATCTTTCCCTTAATATTTTATTTCCATGAATATAATATTTCTATTAAATCAATTTTCTAGTCCATTGGAACTATTCATAATATTCTTGTAAATCTTTAGCAAAAAAAAACTAATTGAAAATTCTTTATATATTTCAACATTCATAATTATTTTATTAAAATACTTCAATAATTCAATCTCTCCACTTTAATTATTGGAAATGAATATTTTGTTCCTTGATTTAGAAGTAGATTCTTAGGTTATGGCATTGAGTTGGGTAAAACCCATGTTCTCCATTAATAATACATTGATCACCATTATAATCAGCCACCCTATGATCCTTTTCACAAACAAATAACATATTAACTTCCACTAGAGGTATTCCATAATATCCTCCCTCTATTATTCATGAAATATAGAAAGCTGAATCATCTTCCCTCTATGTTACTTAACATGTGAAAATTTAAAATAGTTCTTCTTCCACTTTTTTTATGTGTTAGGAATATCACCATAGTTTATATTGTCAATCATATATCATGGTTGCTGATTCAGAATAATCATAATATGTTTATCACTAGTAATTATCCTATTTTGTTTCTCATAATTAGAGAAATTTCCATCAGATTCAATGTTAACCTAGTTCATTAATGTTCTCTATGTTTATTAAAACCATAAATCATATTGTGATAAATACTTATCACAACAGAATCCACATAATTAAGAAAAATCACATCTAGCATATAACAATTATGACCCTAATCTGGCCCTGGTTTTTTTATTTATTATTATTACATAATTTTATAGATAAATAATATAGTTGTGTTGAAAAACTAGAATCCATGGCTTTAGTGTCAGGGGAAAATTAGGACCATATATAACTATTATATAATAAAACATAAAAATTGATTTAACTCCTTATTATCCTTCTTTTTATTGCCTCTCATTTTCTCCATAGCACAAGTATTAAACTATTGATATACATCAAAATAATGGGTAAGTTAAAATCAAAATAAGAGGATAAGTAATAAAATGGATAAAATATAAAATGGGTGAGAATAATCATCATCATAACACAATAAAATGATCATAATCATAATCCTGATATAAATCATTACATAATGTCATGGAATGTGGAAATGAAAAAAATGAAACATCATGTATTGGTGGTTATCTAAAAAAAATATTTTAAAAAAGAATATAAAACCATTTTCATACATATATCACAATATCTCATTATATTTTTCAAATTACCCAATTCATTAGAGTGTTATATAATTCCGAATGCACCCATAACATCATAACATTTTCATTATCATGCATAGAACATACAATGTATATCAATCGGTAAAATATAATAACCCATGGAAAGGAATGGGGTTTGTTACATAAAAAATACTTTCATAAATTTTGGAATTACAAATATTAAAAGGGAATAATATTCTTTTTATCAATTTTGATTGAAGACGAATCTATCCCTAGGGAAGTAACAAATGGATTTCTCTAGAAATAATAGTTCTCTTGGAAAAAACATTTCATTTTTCATTAAAACAGATTAGAAACATGTATATCCAATAAAATAAAAGGGATGTAAAAATTAAATGATATATAAAGAAAAATAAATGAACATACAAACTGAAAATGGAGTAAAAGAGGGAAAATCCAATGAAATTGAGTTGGGTTAGAGAATTCCCCTAACCTTATATGTGAATGTTATCTTCATTTTAATATCCTATATAATCACAACAAATTCATTAATTAAAAACTTTAGAACCTTTTATTAATTAATTTTATTTATTATAAATTTATTAATTTCTTTTATGAGCTTTTTGATTAGTTATAGAGTTTAATTTCATCATTTGTAAGTGTTTGTTTTCATGATTTTCATGATTGGTTTTCTTTTATATGAGTATGGAAGATTGTGTAAAATGAGGAAATATATCCAGTATTGAAATTATATGTTTTAAAGGAACATCATAAATATTCAATGTTATTATAAATTAATTTTTATAAGGTATGAGGATGAATATTTTGTTAAAACATTACTTATAATTATTTAGACTAATTTGGTAGTTTTGGATCACAATGAACTCATTTAGTTTTATTACATAATATCATGTACATAAGTTAGTTCCAGAACATAGTAAATCCTATGGAATCAATTTTACAATATTTGTAAAAATTATAATGGTTTTAAGACCATTATTGATGGTGGTATAGTAAATTTAAATCTTGTCGTCCAGGAAAGCGATAACAAAACACATCACAGACGACATTTCCATTTTCATAATAAAGGGGAGAGGAGAATAGGCTTTATGATGCATTATTACATTAGAATAATAAAATTATATTATATTTATGGAACTAGAGTTATAAATAAATTTTAATTAGGGATGTTTAGTAGAGAAAAAAATGAAATGAATAGGAAAGGAAATTGATTGAAAATAAATAGGTTTATACCACTTGAATTTCACCTCATTGAGAACCTCCATAGGGAAAAAATTTTGGTATTTTTTTTAGACCAAATTCTAAATGGAAATTGTGGAACGGCTTGGTATGATTATGTTACATAATTTATTCAAAGCACCAGTCTTTTAAGGTGTGAGGAGATGTGGTGGTGAGGGGTGGTATTTATAATTGATGAGAGGTGTGTTTTCTTATTATTTTATTTATTAATTTTTTACTTTGGTTCAAGACTCTGAATAGTTTTAATTCCTATGAATAAATTCAGAAAAAAATGATGATTTTTTCTAGATTATTTTTTTCCATCATCCTTACATAAAAAACGACTCAATAATCTTTTATTTAGCATTTATTGTAAATTATTATATTTTATTATTCACCAAAAAATAAAGAATTTTTGAAAAATCCAAACAATTCACCATAAACATATTTTGATAAGTATAATTTAAAAAGTAACTCCATTTTATGAAAATAATTTTATAAATATGAGAAATTTATTTTTTTTATTAAAATCATCATTTACTCAAAAAATAAAAATTTTAGAATAAAAATTTATTTTATAAAACTTTGGAAAATTAAATATGATATCATAAAACAATGTTAAAGAAATAAAGAAAATATTAATTTATAAATAAATTTTATTAAAATACAAATTTATTTTAAATTACTATTGTAATCATAAAATTGAAAATAAATATTTCATGCTTACAAAAATACCGACACTTAGATAATAATTTTTAAAATATTTATTTCCTTATACAATTATATGATTATATAATTATTTCATTTATAAAATGAATAAATTTTATTTATAGTTTCATTGGTGAGTTTAATTTTAATTTGGCTAGTTTACTATTTATATGGTTCATATTACAAGTCCTAAGGTTATGTTACTATTTCATTGTTTTGGGTTCCCTAACTTCTAGAAATAATTATTATTTCATTCATTCATAATTTATAATTTTTTTATTGTGTTATCAACTTGATTTTATGTGGTTTATAATATATGATACAATTATAAAAGTTAATTTCCATTGATAAAATATTGGGTCATTACAGAAACCCCCTTATGAAACCTTAGGATTACAATTAGAGAAAACTCGAGACATATCATTATAAATAAACGTTGGTATATCACTAAGGTTTTATCATACTTATTTCCAATGGTCAAATAAAACATTTCTTTGATACCATCTATATAGACCCAGGCTTTACTTGCATGGATATTAAATCATTTTATATGAATATTCAACACAATAAAAAAATCCATGATGGAGGACTATTAAAGTTTATGTTATTTAGAAACATATAAAACAAATCTAACTTGTGGAAATATATTAATTTTTTTCCACAAATATATGCCCCTATAGTACTTATACATAAATCCATTCTTTATAACCTAGAGACATGAAACATAACAAAAGGGTGATCTTTGATGGTCAGTAAGGGTAAAAAAAGAGATACATATTCATAACATGAGAATAAGGGTATCCGAACATGATAATAACATTTTAATATCAAATCCTTATTATCAATGACCATATAAATATTCATTGGATAAATATTACTTGTTCACAAGACATTAATCATAAGGGAATCAAGAGCATAATCCATAAAATAATAACATGGGATTAACACAAGGAATTGCGGAAGAAACATAAGCATATAAAATTATTTCTATAGTAGTTAAGGAACAACATCAAGGGGAATCATAGTAGTATGGGTTCACTACCCATACCATCTTTGTATTCATGGTTCACTATGATGACCATCTTAGTAGATAAGGTACACTACCACGACCATCTTAGTAGACACATCACTTTTCTGAAACGAGTTCACTACCCATTCTATCCTTGTCTATCTAATGATATATAAATCATTCCCTAATTTATTATAGGGATATATAGGTCTCATCCATCTCATAATGAAATAATAAATAAATGTTCCTTAAAATCATAAGCATTAATCATATCATAACCCATGAAATAAAATGGGAATCATAAACAGGTAATCATATGATAACCTATGAAAAAAGAGACAGTTTTTATTATCCTTTTATCAAAGAATAAAACGTGAAATGAAGTGGTTTTCATAATCATATAACATGTGAAATAGAAATGGGTTTGATAAATATAAAACTCTTAAAATTGAAATAGTTTTAATAAACACAATACTCATGAAAGAGAAATGGTTTTCCGAAACATCATGCCACTAAAGAATAAACAATTTAGTGAAAGCATGTTAATGGAAAACATGGATAACTTTAACCAAAAAGTAATGAGTAACACTAATGGATTTCATATTAGATGGAAAATAATTTTGAATTTTTTTTTAAAAACATTTCTTGAGTAGAAAATCTGTTCTTCTTTGAGAAATTTTTTTTAAAACATAAATCCTTATGAAATCATTTTTAATTGAAAACATATTAATGAGTATTGGGAAAATATTGAAGACCTTTTTCATTGAAAATAGATTTTATAAATTATAATGGAATAATTGAGAACATTTTTAATAACTTTCCCATAAAAAAATATAAAATAATAATTGAAGTAATTGAAATTATTTTATGCCTGAAATCTTATAAAATAATACATAAAATATATTGGAAACATTTTTATTTAAAAATTCATTTAAAAAATATAAATAATTATTCTAAAAATTTTCCTTACCTTATTCATTGATAATAAAGTTTAAAATTATGAATAATTCTTTAAATCAAATTTAGAATACATGGTTTTGAAAGAACACATATTTCTGACTAAGTATATAGGTAAAGTCAGACTTTTTTAAAAAAACATTCATAACCATGTTATGTACCAAATTTTATAGAAATGGTTCCTTTAATTGAATAAATAAAAAATAGTTATATTAAGAAAATAAAAGAGATTTATTGATATATAAATCATATTATATCATCAATTGATGTAAAATCATAAACAATCTCGATAAACAATGAGATTGTTTCAATAAACTATTACCACTTATTTAATATGAATTATAATCCCAATGTAATAAAATAAAATTAATTGAATATTAAAATATCATTAAAATAATGAAGTTCTTGATAAGCCCTATCAAATTTAATATACACCCCCACAAAAAAATATAGGTGGATATCATGGCATGGGTCTCAAAGAAGGGAAATTGAGACAAAATTACATTAATGAATTGGTAACTTCTAAAACATAAACCCCATGAAATCAATATCATCAAAAAGATATTTAAATTACCTCACACATATATATATAATAATCAAATAATACATCCATGGGTTTTAAACACACCATATAAATGAAATAGGGGGTGAACATGGCTAGTGTCTCATGGAAAATAAAAGTGACATGAGAAAACTGTTACTACTTGAGTAACATTCGAATCATGATCCCAATAAAATAAAAAAAATCAATTTTATATTATAATATCATTAAATAAAGTAAATTAATGATATAAGATTTTAGGGTAGAATATACACCACACGAATGAAGTGATTCATGAATTTGGCATGTATCTCATAGAAATAAAAACGTAGAAGAAATTCATATAACTTATCATTTGAGTATTATTGTACTCATAAAAACCCTTGTATAAATATAAGTCTACTATAAGTCTACCATATAACCATATTATTATATCTAGTACTAGATATTAATTCATTATGACTTTATATTTAACATTTATCAAAAACCCGATATTAATGTTGTGTTTTTGGTAATATCCACATTGTTTTTCGTATATGTTTTGGTTTGTTATTCTTGATCCTATTACATAGATCATCAATTAAAAATTTATACAATGTAAAACCTGAAATAAATATCATATATATTTATTATATATGTTTTTGTAATTACCTATAAAATATAGAAATATAAAATTAAAGACATCGTTCATGGAGACGGTAGACGATACATACGCATGAACGTTGTTTCAGTGTTATTGTCGTATTGAAAGAAAAAATGTTACTGGAATATTTTTATATAAATATAAAATATAATTAAAATATAATTATTATTTCATATATTTCATATAATTTCAAAAAACCCATACTTAATAAATTCCATGTAAATTGTCCATGAATCACATCGCTTTGAGGAGGCTATAGTCTACATGTCGACAAAAAAATTATCGTAAATAAAAAAATTTTAAACCATGAATTTATTTTTTATATAATAATTATATATTCATAAATAGATCATAAATATAATATAAAAATATTTTTACCATCATAATTACCATCCATGAGGGGTGGTAAAGTAAAAATAAACAAAATCATTTCATGAGGCAGTAGTTCACTATATACAAGAACGGTATGTTCATTACCCATTATATTGAAGTATGTGTAATTTATGGCCAAAAACATATAATATAAAATTATAAGTATCTTTTATATATATGTTTTATTCTATAATCAATGAATAAGAACATTTGAGGGTGTAAATGATGAAAATAAAACAATAGAGCTTAAGGAAGGATGTTACCTTATCTTTAGGTAACTCCTCTTGGTTTGAAAAAAAGGGATTACTTGGTATTTTGTAAGAAATTATTTATGACTATATGATGAAGGAATATATTTTTTGATGATATTGGGGTAGGGTTTGTCCGATCCATAAGGTATTCAGTGGTTTAAAGAGGGCTGAGGGTGAATGCATTCTATAGTTTAGAATGAGTGGCATTCTTATAAATTTTTCAAAAGGGAATTCCACCAAGGTTATTTCCTTGTCAATTGGATAAAATAGTTGTCAACATCTAATAAAAGAATGTATAGGGTATAAATATGAACATCCAATGGATTTTGGACTAGTTTCTAGTTCATTTTGGGCCTTCAGTTTATGGTTTAGTCCTTTGTTAAGTAAACTTGTCTCTTAATCACTATAATGAATTTTTTTCACATCCAAAAATCATTTTGGTCAAAAAATATGTTGACCATGTTAAAAAATATAAAATATTATAATCCAAAATATGGAATTAGTTTTTATGAATTAAAATGTAATGTCCCTTACTTCAATCAAAATGAAAAATCTGGGGGAATTTGGATTCTTCATTTATTAGATGAGCCATTTTCATAACTGAGTTTCGAAACATAATTTAGTGAGTTGGAAAAATAAGATGTTTTTTTAAAATAAAATAAATTAAACACATTAAAAATGAAATTTAAAAAATAAAATAAATTATATTTCTTAGAAAATGAAAAAATGACAATGAAATGTTTTAATAATGATAATAATATGACGATGATGATGGTGGTGATTAATATTATTATTATTATATTAGTTTATTTTTAAAGACCAAAATAGTATATCCACCTCTATTTATAGAACACAACCCTCTCCCCATCCATCACAAGGCCACATGACTCGCCTTCTCCATGTCTCCCTCTTGATTGATGTTTTTCAACAGTTTTTCTTTATAGTTATTGTTCGATTCAATGAAACAAGGTCTCATATCCCTCATATTCTATATGATTAGAATTTTTCCTTATCCCCTCACATGGTTCCATTCAGAAAAAACCCTCAGAGATGGGGTAATTCGATTTTTTGTGTTTTTTCTTTGAATAGGTCATGCATATCATCTCTCAAGACTCCCCTGTGTGTATTCTGTTAGCCTTCACAAAACAAGAAGCGATTCAGATTATCTCGGCTGATTTGCGGTAAGGTTTTCTATATCTCTTCATTATTTCTAATTTTTTAATTTTTTATTTAGTAATTTTTGATTTTATATTAATTATCCTTGGGTGGGTTTTTCCTTACTATGGAGTTTTTGTGTTCATGGTATTGTTTATTGTGCGTTGGGTCATCCTGGAGGTGGGTTCGGCTTCCCGTCATCACTTTGAGATCGTTTGAAGACTATATTAAGGAACACACTCACATATATAGGTATATATATATATATATATTCCATATAAATATTCCCTCATAGTGAGAGTAATATGTGAATAGGATTAAGGGGTATATATATATATGTATGTTTTTTAAAGTGTTGAGAAGATTCGAGTTATCACCGATAAATTGTTAAGAGATAAGGTGTTCGACTTTCTCTTCAATTAATGTAAGATACCTTCCCTTTCACATTCCTTTAATTTAATTATCACCAGAAGAATTATTGAATAAATATCCCTTTTAAGTCAAATATAGATACCTTTTATAACAATAATTAATTGAGTTAAATTATTTATTGATAAAAAAGTTATGTTTTTTATAATAATTATTCTCCAATTGAGGTGCACTATCTTCTAAAGAAAAATTATCTATAGTGATTGATATCCAGTGTAGTTATGGATTGATTTATCCATATGCCTTTGTGATAGTGTTTGATATGTGGGATGATAGAACTTCAACCTTCCTTTATACATGTTTCATTAACCATTTCACCTATTATGTGCATGGTTCACATCCTACTACCTAAAATAATATTGAACCAAGTTCCTTCTAAGTGCATCGCTTGACTCATAAATGGATTTTCCTAAATAGGTAAATTCCCCTTTGTTCGTGTTACCCTATATGTTCCCTTTGAACTTTGATAAATTACTTTCCATGTTTTGTTAGATTAAATGGCATGTCATGGACCATTCCTATTTTGATATTGATGAATAGAATATCCCTAACTTTTATGAATTTTTAATAAACAAAATCACCTCCTAACTACTTGGAAATTTAAGTAAATTTAATAGTTTGCTTTATGAATGGGATTTTCCCAAGTACCTGATGCACAACTAATTGTGGTACCTTAAATGTTCCCGCTTTGAATAAAATAAATTTAATTGTAATTTTTTCTTATAAAAAATGACTTATTTAAGATATAGCCTTTACTGAATTAGTTAAATAGATGGCATGCATTTATATATATGTATTTCATTATTTTGTGCCTTTCATGATATAGATAAATTATCACATGCTAGGAGAGACATTGGATCCATATTAAGGGTCCATGGATAGACTCGATGTGCTCGATGGGTTACAACCCGATACATCGGGGGCAATGCTTGGGCTTACTAAGATAGGGATCCTTAGGAGGTTATTATACTCTTATGTGATATCGGTTCCCTACATAAGAAATCATGGATGAACCTATTGGAAATATGGATATGCAATTTCATGGATGATAATAGGTCCCCTATGTGACATACCATAGATGGAATCAGAGTCACTATGCCTCAAGTGATACTAGGAATGACATATGGGTTACCTGGGATGGGATTGGTGGTATTGGATTATATTTAATGTTCCCATTGCGATACATTGGATTATTTTTAGATCCCCTAGGATATGAATAGGACTACACAAATGAATTTGACGAGTTTCTTGTTTAGATTTTTCTATAAACTATTTATTTGATGTCTTATTATTAAATATATGTATACTACTTTCTTATAAAAGGCTTGGCTACATTGTTCACTTGAAATGGGAGTGAAAGAGTATGAGTTCCATATTAATGAATCATGGATGGATTCACTTTATCAATGGTTTATAACCCGACATTCAAAGAGTGATGCTTTGGCATTCTAGGAAAGGGATACATGGGTTGTTATTATTAACCTGAGTGATACCATCTCTCTACTGATGAAAATATTGACTGTACGTTTGGAAATACTGTTATTCCATGCCATGGATGATACTTGATCTCCTATGTGAGATTCCTTGGACATAATCAGATTCACTATGTCTTACGTGATACTAGGAACGTCATATGGGATACCTAGGATGACCATGGTGGTATTGGATTATATTTAATGTTCCTGTTGTGATACATAGGATTTTTTTAGATCACCTTGGATAAGAAAGTGATTCCACCATTGGAATTAACATTTTGTTTGGTTGATGATCTTTTTAGATTCATCCTTTAATATTGTTGTGAGAACATGATGGGGATGTCTATTAGTTCCAATGTTTGATTTCATATGAGATGACATGTTAACGTGACCCTATGTTAGATCCCAGGCTTGGGGGTGTTGTTTATTATATTCCTGTTTTACTTTTCCCTTGTTTACACACTTTTCCTTTCATATGTTTCTTATTTTTACATCTAGTATATGCCCAAAAAAGGTGATAGGAGATGGGTGTATATATAGAATCCATGAACAAGGTGTTTTCACCTTATTTGTTATCTTATATGAGTTTATAATATATGGGACACTAGCCTATTTATATTTTACAATTTGGATTGGTCCAAGAACTAGTTGTTTCAGCCTACTAAGATTTATGTCTCACTCCCTACTCGATCCACCATTGCACTTGGGGTCCAAATTAGTCCTTATTAACAGGACCCTGGACCTTTCCTATAGTTGTGTACTTGAACCTAATAGTTTAGATCCAAGGACTGAGTTAGAGCTTATGATTCTAATGGATATCACCTTTTGTATTTTTAGTTCTTTTTGTCATTGAGTCATTTTTTTTGAAATCATTTTTATGGTTACTATTTTATTTATACATTATCAATTGGACATGAATATTTTCCACTAAACACTTTAATTCAATTGAATTTTATTATTCTTTCATTATTTTATCATTTCATTTATCCTATTTTCCCTATTCAACATTGTTTATTTCTCGAATTCTAATGTGGTACTCTGATAAGAGGGTATTGTATCCCACTACCACCTCTTAAAAACATATATGGTAGTCAGAAGACTCTATAATATGGGGAGGCATGCTTGAGGCTATGTTACTGACCGGCCTGGCTTTCATCTTAGTGGTCAGTTGGGTCGGGTTATTATAAAGTTGTATCAAAACATAAAATTTTCCTTTTCCTTACTATTTTGGGCTGCTATACAAGAGAGTTGGAATTTTTCATTACATGTTAAGTATTTGTGCTTAGGACTAATCACCACATGTATGGGGAAATAATCAAGTGCCAAGGGATGGGATTATTGTTTATGTAGTTTGGTATTACTATTTATATGATTTTAACTTGAGTGAATGGTGTAATTTCCACTGCTTATGGATTTATGAATTTATTGGATTTATAATATTATACCCTTGTATTGGTATGTAAAAGAGGAAGTATTTAATGTAAAATATATTTATATTGAAAAATTCACTTTCGATGAAACTTTTATTCCATGTATCTTTTTTTATAGATTTATCACCCGATTTATTTTTGGGACTTGAGTGTAATTTTATGATTTTGTGATTATTAGTATGCCTATTTGTATAACATGATTCCATTATTAGTATATAGTGAATTTTTTCATATATCAATTCTTCTCTATTTTACCTTCCTATAATGGTATGATATTTTTTTTTAAAAAATGCAACTGATTGCATTGGATAAATGACTTGGTTTTGATTAAATAAGAGAAAAATTCCAACATGTAAAGTGTATGGGCTCTTTAGGGATTGGTATATGGCCAGCCATATTACATAATTATTATATATGACCATATTATATTACAATGCAGTTTAAATGAAATGGATTATAATTTTATTTTGAGATGAATTGGTTTTCAATCAAAATTCCCAACTGACCCAACTAGGTCAGTTGGGGCAGGGATTTACGGGATTAAATTTTTAGGTTAGTAAAAAATGATATTGGATTCTTTTTTATGATCCATGGTTGGTTTAATGGGACCCTTGTTGGAAACCTTGTCTATTAAAAGGAATTTATGTGATGAATTTCCAAACTAGGAAAGGATTTCATTAAAAGTATAATGTCAAAAAATGATGTTTATTGAGACTATCATGTTTTCCTTAAGTGGTTAAGATGAATTAAGGTTCCAAGTGGTTTTATAATTGTCACTTTTTGCTCTATTTTAATGTTTTTAAATGATTAATGTTTTAACTTTAATTAAGATGATAACATTAAACTGAAAATTGAAGTGGTTCCCTTTATTTAAACCCTCATCTAAGGGTAGATGATTTTTTTAGATTACTTGGAATGGAAATGTGATATTTTTCCATTGGTTTATTATTTTTCATCATGGGATTTTATGATAGTTGTATGTATTATTGATCTCTCAATGGTGTGACCTAGTGATAGGATCAACACTTATGAATTCATAAGGGACTTTTCAAATTGTAGGTATCACCCTTAGAGAATAATTCCTACCTAAATTATGTGAGTTTTTGAGGATTGGTGTTATTTACCCCCATAAGACTCTAAAACACTAAATAAAACACTTGTTTGGATGGGTTTACATGGTATGTTTTACCCTTTTATGGTTCTCAGCCTTGAGTAATGCTCAGTTTCGAAAAGTTAGAAATGGCCAAGGCATGGTCAACTACTGAATAGGTCCTGTGAACATTTTCTCTTCCTCAATGATGTACAACATGGAAAATTATCTTCCATGATAAAGGTGGTATAGATTAATACGACTCTAGATGAAATTTATAGTGTAGGACAACTGATACATGAATGAATAGGGTTGGAATTCAATGGAAAATATCGAAGGTGTTCTATATTTCCCTTGTATTATATTGGTAGTATGTGTTCTTATATGTTATACTCATTGACCATTAAAGGAATTGAGTTTATCTGAATTATCAGGATGACATTATTGGGAATCAGGTGTTTCAACATGCTGGTAAGATGGTTTTGGTTTTTATTCCAAATTCCATGATGTGTGTGATTGTGACTCAGAGGTGTATTACATGTACATTTAATATGAATCAGACTTAGAGTTATTATGAGTGTTTGGTCTGTTTCTACTCTCGATGGCTAGAAAATTCCTAGGGAGGTAGAGTCATGGAAGATCTTATAAACATATCCTTTAAGGTATATGGTTCATAACCGAGGATGACCATTTAGAAATGGTCCATTTATCTTAAATACATCTAAGGCTTCCACGTTTTGAGATCGTTCCGGTTCCTGATTGGTGGCACAACTTGGATTTAGTTGGACATGTATGCAACCCTTTGAATAATGTTGGTCTTCGATGTAATTCAGTGAATAAACACAAACATTCAGGTGATACCTCAAGAGGTAAAGTCTTGTGATTAGTGAATGGTGATGGGTCAGTAGTTAAAGTAGAGATTCCCCCTAATAAGTTGACCAGTTTTGGTTCAACAATTTTCATTTCTAGTAGTCTAGTATGATTGACTAGATATAGTTTTGACCCACCTAGTGTAATTTACATTGCGAAGAGCATGTCCTATATCTTTGCATCATCATTGATACACTAAGTGAAAATTGGTGTTATTCCATGGTATTGTTTTTAATTCATTTGGGTTATTGGGTGACCACTTTCAGTTTTACAAGTTGAATGGGTTATTCCTAAATAGGCTTGTTTGATGAGTATAGATTGATTCCAGTGTTCTCATTTTGGAATACCTTAGACAACGTCTAGGACACAAGTCGTATCGTTTTACTCGACTTGTTGGAGGATGCCGCTCTTGGCTCAGTTAATGATTTTATTGGTATTTTTTGTCTTGTGCTGACATCCATAATATAAAAAAGGAGTACATAATACCTTCAAATAGTTCCACGTACTCCAGTTATATGAATCTGAGGTTACCCAAGTCTTATTTTTGGGATTGGAGTTAATTTTAATTGGTGTCAAATCCCATGGGATGGATCTAGAATGAACCTATGTTTGTGCTGAGGCATGAAATTTTAAAATGTTTAGGTGAGGTTTTGACCAAAGGACATCAACATATATCCGATATGGACTTCATTAAACATCCTTGTTTTAAAAATGGAATTCCTTGGAAGGAGGCATTATGTTTTTGTTGTGATACAATGACTATCTGAGTTGGGTATTTTTGGATAAGTTGGACGAAAAGGATTGAAATTTTATTCTTATCATTTAATGAGAATGATTTGTTATGAAACTATTTTAAAAGAATGTCACCTGGTTAAGGTGAGTGTGGTTTGAGGGTCAGCAGTGTTTTCTTATGAAAGATCGCATGACATGTTTTGGTAAGGTCAATTAGGAATCTAATGTCCCATATCTATGAGGTCTATGATATGAACTCAGATGAAGTTGGTTTCCCCCAATTAATGAAATCATTCTATTAGGGATGATACAATGATTAAGGGCATGTTTTGTAAGGAAGTTTCAATGGTGGAGGTATCATGGCTTCAAATTGTCCCTTCCTGATGTTAAAGACATATGGTAGAGAGCAACATCAACCTGATGTTTAATGGGATGATTATGTGGCTGTGTCTCTATCTTAAGAAAATATTTTATGTTTTCTAGATGTTTTGGGTGGAAAATGAGCATTGGATCGAGTTGTGATGGCTTCATTGTCCTGTGATTAAGATGTTATTGAAGAGGCCTTGGGAATTCAGAAATAAAACATGACCATTTGAACAAGAATTCATGACCCATGTAGGTTAGGTGATGTTTCCTGTTGTTCTTGAATGCTTTATGGGGATGATAATTTCTCATGTGGGGAGGTTGTACGATACTGTGTTTTGAGTTGAATGAAAAACTCTCAGGGAATTTGAATTTTTTATTTACTTTATGGGCCTTTTTTAAAATAATGTTTCGGTATATAATTCTATGAGTTATAACACTGTGAAGTGTTATTTAAATAAACTACATAAATTAAAATTAGATTAAAATTTAAAATCACTAAAAGTGATTTCTTGGAAAATGAAATATAAAGAAATGATTTAATAATAATATAAATAATATGATTATTATGATTATTATGATTATATTTATTATTAAGTTAGTCTCTTTTTAGAGACCCAAATAGGGTTTCTCTCTCCTTCCATGCGATGTGACCCCCTCCACCTTCCACGCTAGGCTGATCAATGCACCACCCCCATGGCCCCCTCTTTGTAACAGCCCAAACATTTAATAATGGATATTCCTCTTGATCTAATTAAATGTATTATTATGTGAAATGGTTATATAATATATATACTTCCTTGGTTTTATGTTTTTGTATTTAAAAATATTGTTAATAATTGTTTCTATTTCTAATATAGTCGTTGAATAGTGAACACATGATTAATATAAATATAGGGCTTTAACATATAAAATTTACTCAGATAGAGGAAGTGATGCCCTAATCCAGTATACATTCCCCATATGAAGTCCATTTGTCGGAGCTCAGAAAAAAGGTGGTGTCATTAGTCATTGATCTTAACCAAGACCAATCTGAGCTTCTACATGTAATGCTCGAACAGAACCGCCTACAAGAGAAGTGGAAGTTTATAGAGAATACCAACCGAGCGATGATATCTGAGCCACTTCAAGAGTCTTTCACCATTGCACACCTTACCCTTAGGTATTGGGAAGGTGTTATAAGGGATTATGTAAAAATTCCATAAAATAATGATTATTTTCATTATTTTTGTTTATAATAAAGAATATACATTGATTTTATTATTTTTACTTTGTAAATAGTATTTAAAGAAAAAAAAGTATTATTAGTTTATATTCAACTACGAAATATATTTTGATATATTAATGGATTTTTTATTTAATTAATATTTTAATATAAAAATATAATTATTAAATTAATTTTTATTAATTATAAACGAACGTATAGTTTTAATGAATACTATTGTAATTTTTATTAAGAGTTGAAAGCAGTTTTTATCAAAACCCATGAATTTTCGATAAATGTTTGTCACTATTTTAAAAGTTAAAATTTACATATTTAAAAAAATTATTTGGATAAAATTAAAATTATTTTTGGAATGAGGACATCAAAATTATCCAATGGTGAATTTTTCATAATTTTCTATGACAGTTGAATTTTCGGGTAAAAATTAAATACCGTTAAAATATAGAATATGTTTTATGACATCATAATGATCCAATGGTGATTTAATAAAATGATATAAACATTATTTTCGACCAATATACATTTTACCTTTAAAATAATGTTATTTTAGGTTTCTTTGATTTATTTTATAAAGCATTAATTTACCCTCCAAGACTTATAAAACATTTTAACTTTTTTAATTGATTTCCATGAGAGAATGACTCACATCCACATAATCCAACATAATATTTTAAGAATTTAAGCCAATGGCCTTATAAAATATTTTTTTTCACTCCCCTTTGGAAAAAAACATGGGAAAACCATGGGATGGTTTGTGGTTTTGATTAGTTAAATGTGTGGTGTCCCAAACCTAAATAATAAAGAATTCCCTCTTTTTTCCAATAAAACCCCACCCAAGATCTCACTTAATACTCACTAAAAGCCTTTATAATTCATCCAATATCTTCCCTCCTCTCTCTAGGATCCTCCCAAGGCGCCCCAATCCCCCAAGAAGCCACTCTCAGCATTTGGGATCACACATCCAAATAAGGGATTCTACCTTTCTTATTTCTATCAGAGTTTCTCCATGTCATAATACCCTTTTCAATTTAATTAAAAATTTTGTGCTATGATTTAAAACCTGCCTTATATTCCCCTCCAAATGTTTTAAATGATTAGAGTCCTCTTTATCTCTCATTAATGCCTTCTGTGTGTAGCTGTTACCATGCTAAAATTTGATAAGGAATTTCACTTTTCTCATTCACATTCAATAAATTATTTTTTATTATGAATCTATCTTCCATTACAATTTTGGGACATGTATATATATGAACCCATTACTGTAAATTTCTTTTAAATATTATGATATTACCCTTTTCTCTCTCATCTACCCTTTTTATGAATTCTTATGTCACTCCGTTATGCTGCCGAAATCGTACCACGTTTTTCCAAGCCAAAATCATTGTGTAGTGAATACCATACCCATGTCTCTATCAAGGTAATTCACCATTATGAACATATACATATTGAATGATACTTTAATGTATATATTATACATTCCTTAATAGTGGAATAAATTATCATGTTGAATTATTCCATGTTATATGATCCATGTATCACACTTATGCATGAAAGGAAATGTTTAAGGGTGTGCGATGATAGTGATCCAATGCATTGGGTAAAGATTAATATCATGAAACTTCAACGGTAATGAGGGTTTAATCATGATAATTCAATTACCATGAGGTTTTTCTCATTATTCATGTGTAATGATCCTTGGGTCATGCTAATACCATGTTAAGTGTTGTTGCCACATTTCCATGTTATGATAATCTTGTTATATCATACCTTTATTTGCTTATTTCTCTTATAATCTGTTGATATTCCTATTTACTTGTAACACCTCGAGATTTTATGAAAAATATTCTTTTTATTTCATTAATGTCTTGTGTTTTATGCTAAACCAAGATTACCTTGCACTATACGCAACACCGTATTAGTTTGCAGTACACGCAACACTATTCTTGGATTGTGTTACACACAATTTTGATAATAGTTATTCTACGCAAAATTAGGTATATATATATATATATATATTCAATGTATAAATGAAATATGGTTTGATTCTGTTATATGAAACAACGAAGGATTCTTTCACAACACGCAACCCTGACTTGGCTTGCATTACACGCAATCGCGACCTTCCTCGATAGCGTGTGTTGTACGCAATACCGGGTTTTACTAAACAACGATATATTATTATAATATTATTATGAACTAGCTATTATGAATAGTATTAACTTAATTTTTAATTTTATAACATTATTATTCATCTTACACATGTTCTAGAACATGGTATAAGAACAAAATAAATTTTTCGGGTAAAATAAGTATTTTTAAAAAAATGCAGTTTTGTCGCCTTTTGATGGTGCACCCACTTTAAATCTAGTTTTTGACATGTTTATAAATTAAATTTTACAAAATAAAATTCTTCTTTGGAATCAAGAAATAAAAATTTTCTTTGGATAAATTTTTCGCATTATTCTGGTAACTTTCATATTTTGATGAATAGTAAAAACACACTATATTTTAATGAAAAACAACTTTTTTCATCGTAATAATTTATATGGTTAAATTATAATATTGAATGGTTTTAAAGTATAAATAGAATATATATTTACCATTTAATATAATTTATGTCATTATCATTGATTTTACATTGAATTCGTCGGTTAAATCAATTCAATCTTTTGCAATGTTTTAAACAAAAACCCTTTTTCATTCGACAAAGGGATTAATTTTAATTTAATTTCTGCAACTTCTGTGTATTGAATTTGAAAAAATGGATTCCATATTTGGAATAATTGGGTCCAAATTATGTTAATATGCTACTTTTTATTTTTGGTAATAATGAATAGTAACTACGGTAAATTTTATTTACCTTAGTTATAGGTAAATCGGGTAATTAAGGGTAAATATAATATTATAAAATTACCCTAACACATGCCAAAATTCTATTGGATGGATAAAGGTAAACCCATATCAACTAAGGGTCAGATTAGATTCATTTTATGGACTTTTGACCATGAAAATAATTTAATTATTATTAAAACCAAAGAAAGTGACAACATGTCACTCTCTTAAATCTTATAAGTATAATAATTTTAATTTACTGATAAACATCATAAAAATTCTAACATGAATAGTCTACAGAAATAGAATAAAATTATCTACATCATGATAATTTATTTAGAATTTTTAGGGATTAAATAATTGTCATTAATAGTGATACATTAATGATACATAAATTATTTATTAAGTGGAAAATAAGTAATATAGTTTTTATTGAAATAATAATACCCATTAAAAGGCCCAAAAACCTGACCAAAACTTATTGGTAGTCTATATATACACCTTAATCATCCAATTACCTAATTTATAACAGTTTTAATCCTTATAAAAGTGATTATCCAACTTATATTATTTTATTTTAAATGATGCCTAAGTTGTCACCTTCATAATTTAATAAATATATGAATTTAAATATTCTGATTTTAAGATTCTAAATTCGAGTAAAATTATTATTCTAAAATTTAATAGATTTATCTTCATCATAGGATTTTATTTTAAATTTTTATGCAAAAAATAATTAGATTAAATAATTATACAAAAATGTTGTAGTAATAGTTTTTTTAAGAGATAATACAAATAAATGGTTTTAAAAATAATAAAATAAATATTATATGAACTATTTAATATGATACACTAATTTTATAGATACATATGACCTTTTATGAATCTATTAAAGCTTTTATTTTGAACATATCTTCTGTATATATTTTAATTAAATTCCAATAAATGAATAGTGTCAAAATTGACACTATTGTTATTTTATAAAAATAACATATTATAAAATTATTTAAAAATCACAAAAATATTTAAAAATAATAAATTTATATTTATATGGTCTATAATTTTATAATGTAATCAATTATGGAAAATTCACAACAATTACGTAATTATTTGTTATAATTAAAAATTTAGAATTTTATTACCACAAATAAACATAAATAGATTAAATAAGGATAAATCAAAATGATAAGGTTTAAAATAAGATCCAAACATGTCTAAATTTGATTGGGTGATGATATTACAACTCTATATCATCTAATATTCTAATATGAGTCATTTTTTGAAGTTTTTAAGTGGGTTTAGATTTATTATAAATTAATATTTTTAAGAATTCCAAAGGTGCCCCTCTCATCCCTTATAAAAGGGCACCTCCTCCCTCTCCTCCAAACACCAATTTGAGCCTTAAATCTCAATCAAACCCTGCCAAATTATCTTCTCCACTTCCATAGAAACATCCTAGAGGTTCTGGTCTACTTTAAAGACCAATCTTAGTGTCCTAAGAGGAGGTTTCAAAGAGGCGTATCGAAGAAGAGGTAATTTCTTCTCCCGATTCTTTCAAGCTTCTTTTTTCTTCAACTTCTTCTTCTTTAGTTGTTTCATTATAAAGTAATAAAATAAGTATCAATAATATACTGATTTGTTATTATAAATATTAAACAACCCCATTTCACCTTCTATCCATCCTACGGAAAACAAAATCACCGCGCGTGCGTACGTACGGAATATCGTCTCCACGCCGTGGTGTAATCTGTTTTTCCACCAACACCTTACATGGATGGGTATAATGGTGTAAATAATAACTATACATAGTTATTAAAACAGCATACTGATTTTGATATATTTTATCATCTACTCCAATTCAATTCAATAATTATGGAAATGATATCATCGCTCGTGCGTACGTACGGACTACCATCTCCACGACGCGATGAGATTCATTCTCCATGTTAACCATTTAAAAATGATTATAAAGTATATATAAGCAATAATAATAAAATAGATGACATTATAAAGCTACTGGATTTATGTATATATGTATTTCATCTACTTAATTCCATTCAACTCAATAAGGAAATGAAAACAGCGTTCATGCGTACGTATGACCTACCATCTCAAAGAATGGTGTATTTCTTTCCATTTATCGATCTATTATATATATGTATATTCTGAATATATATTATATATAAATCATGTTTTATATTCTAGAATTATTTAATCGTGATCTATGTAATCATATGAATAATTACAAGTCAAAACACAGATGACAAATGAAACGATTTTACCCAAAATACTCTTTAACATGGAATTTTCAAAAGAACGGGTAATATAAAGTAATAAGTGAACCATATATGATATCATAACAATTAATATGATTATTTAATAAGTCAATTACATTATTTAAATAATTATACAAGAGTTTCAGATACATACGAAGCATATCGGACATAAGGTAAGGGATAATTTTGCAAATCTCATTTTTATCCGAGATTGCCTATTCATAAGTATTTACTAGGGTATTGATATAATCCATGTACATGTTTTATAAAAGTTTATTCATGTATTTTTAATGTCCTTTTTACCCATTTTTACTTTTAATACATGGTATGAAAGGAATCTTTCTTGTGTTTACGTTACGTGGTACTTTTTTGACTTTTTCGGCAAAAGTATGAGGAGAAAGTTTTTTTAACTTATACGGCACGAAAGGATTTTTACGGTTTTATAAAGCCTTATTTTCATGAAGCTTCCTCCAAAATATTTCATGACTATTTTCAAAAAAATCCTTTTCTTTTAAAATTTCATGACATTTTGTGAAAAGAAAATGTTTTTAATGAAAAGGGGATATTTTCCTCAAGAATTTATTTCAAGTGTTTTATCAAAACCATTTTTCATCTAATATGAAATTATTTCATACGTGTATGTTTCAAGTATAATGTCTCCATGATTTTCATGGTTTCAATTTTCTTATTGTGAAATGATATCCATTTCTTTTATATGGATTATGTGATGATGAGATGATATTAATGAAACCCATTTTATTTATTGGGTTATTATGAATGATGTATGTTTATTTTGTGGCACAAGTAAGAATGATTTCATTATGAGATGGGTGGGACATATATCTCCCTCCAATGCATTGGGTAATGATTTTATATCTCATGAGATAGACATGGCTGGAACGGTAAGCTAATCCGGTTTAGTGTTACAGGACTGAAACGAGGAGTGAACTCGATTCAGAATGGGACTTTGTCCACTAAGATGGTCTTGGCATCAATGCCTTGGATACTATGGAAATCATTACATGTCCTTAATGGATGCCACAATTACATGTTTTATTCCCATGCTATTTTATCATGGTTTATGTTCCATTATGATCTATGCCTTATGTACTTCCATGTTTTATGTCGTTGCTCAAGATTTTAATGTTTAAACATTATGTTCATGTTTTTAAGTTCCAATGTATATGGTATGTTTTATTTTATCCATGCTTACCGTTACTGAGCATTTGAGCTCACCCTTTTTATGTTTTATTTTCCCCCTGGATCAAAAGAAATGTTTTAGGTCAGGAAACAAAAAGTGGAAGATCGTTATGGGAAATGTTGAAGATCTTTCACTACAATTAGAAGATTACGTTCCAAGTTTCCAAAGACACTAAAATATTACGGTCCTTGTGTGTCTGTTTTTGTTATGTATTAAGTATTCCGCAAAAGTAATGTAATTTCCATGTACGTCAAGCTTAGGGTCTATACAGTTGGTATCAGAGGAAAGGTTTAGTCAACCTTTGGAAACTAGGTTGCGAAAACTTTAGTGAGATCCCTAGAGATATTTATAAGGTATGTCTAGGGATGTACCTAAGGATAAGAATACGTATAGGATATAGTCCTAGAACTACGGTAACGATCTTAGAATTTAACCTAAGATGTTAGATATTGAGGGTGATCCCCCTTTACTATGTTGCTTTCCCTAGCATGATTTTTTCCTCTCACACTATTCTTTTTGGGTTTTATAAAATGGCTGGAAACAGGAAGATTCATGATAATGGAGGATATAACGGACAATGGAATGATTTTCTTCATGAGAAACCAAATGAAACGGGATCTGGAAGTCCAAAAATCGTTATTATGCCTAATCAGCAATATCATAATATGATCAATAATCTCAACTTTGGTAAGTTACTTGACTCAGATAATATGAGAAAGATGGTGTTTGATGACGATCATAGAGGAAATAAAGTTCAATTTCCCTCATTTAAATCATGTGGGAAGAGGCATCAGGGAGATTTTTTCAAAGGAACTAGAAGATTCTTTGGGTGTGGAAAAGAAGGATACAAAGCCAGTAAGTGAAAAGGAAAAGGATCAGTTAACACCATGGACAAGGATAATGATATTGCTATGACATAAACAATGATTAGATGTTTTAAATGTGGAATGTATGGGAAATATGCAAACCAATTCCCTAATGGAAAATCTCATGAAGAGAATCAGCATGGTCATATGGGTAGTATTTATGTTGATGATGATGAAGAGACTACAAATGATATATGAGATGAATGAATTTTTGATGCTCGGTCAATGGTTTAAGAAGGTAGTGGAATGATTACATGTTTATCAAGTGTAATGTTGTATAAGTAATCTCATGGTACTATGGAATAAAGAGACATCTAAGGATTGTGAAACTGTTGTCTTTCCTATGTTCTGAAAGTGTATGATTAATGGTATTAGTAACCATGAAAGGTTATTCAGATATTTTTGGAAAATAGATGATATGCGTATAATGAAGGGATAAGGAGAAAATTAAATGCTTGATAGTATTCATGAGATCATGACTGATATAAGGAGAATGTTATATCATGGTTTGAGTATATAGAATTTTTGGATTTTGGTATGTGGAAAGAGTTAACTTTTGACAGCATTCATATTTTCAATAAGGTTCAATGGGTATTCATTTTTTCAAGAGAATATATGATTAAGGTATTCACATGATTGGAATGTGACCAAAAATATATATATGGGGGATAAATGATGGTATTCACATGCTTGGTTGATGACATTTCAAGTAATCGTTTTCTTTATACTATGATCTTGGACCGAAGTATTTTAGATAAGCCTAAAGATTGGAATGGATTATGTTGGACATAAGTTAGGATAGAACTTTTTTCGATATTATTGATGGGATGTTATAGTAATATAGCTTTATAAAAAGGACAACCTATAGGATGGGCGACAACCCATCGCGTCAGACAAGGATGTGGGAATCGAACCCACAACCGAAGTGCGACTTGCCTTTATCGCCTACCACTGGCCTACAGTAAGTCCCTGGTTAGTAGAAACTAGTTTTATTTTATTAAGTGGTATGATATATGAAGTATAAGTTCATTTTTGGAACCATATACGATTAATCTAACCATATTATGGACTTATAACTTTTTCTAACCTTTTGTTTGAAAGAGATTGAATGATCAATCATTCTATCACATTATCTGCTAACACATCACGAATAACAAATTCAACTTCATTTCTTTAAGGGATGAAGTGGAAATTGTTCAATTCACGAACAACAGTGAGATTGTACCAAAAGCATGCAAGTATTTCTTTTAATTCATCAACTTTAGGGAAATGATCTTGAAAACCAAAAATGTTGTCCTAGTTCCCTTATATCCGATTAATCAGATGGTACCTTAGACCATCACAAATCAATAGCTTTGTGATTATTGGCTTTTTCATATCCATGTTCTCTACCACTCTCCATCAGAACTTGATGGTTAGATTTTTCTTCCATATCCATATTTTCACCTATGTTCTCCTATGTGGAAACCCCGTGATGAGTTAATTTGGGTAACCGTTACATTTCATACTTTAGTTTTTAAAATCCATGTTTTGGTATTCCTTTTTATGATGTGGGTTTCTATTAAACAAACATTCGAGTAGTAAACCATTTATAAACCTGACGAATTTCGAGGGAGAAATTCATTTTAAGGGGGGGAGAATGTAACACCCCAAGATTTTATGAAAAATATTCTTTTAATTTCATTAATGTCTTGTGTTTTATGCTACACCAAGATTACCTTGCGCTAGACGCAACACCGTATTAGCTTGTAGTATACGCAACACTATTCTTGGATCATGTTACACACAATTTTGAAAATAGTTATTCTACACAACATTGAGTATATATATATATATATTCAATGTATAAATGAAATATGGTTGGATTCTGTTATACGAAACAACGAAAGATTCTTTCACAACACGCAACCCTGACTTGGCTTGCATTGCACGCAATCACGACCTTCCTCGATAGCGTGTGTTGTACGCAATACCTAGTTTTACTAAACAACGATATATTATTATAATATTATTACGAACTAGCCGTTATGAATACTATTAACTGAATTTTTAATTTTATAACATTATTATTCATCTTACGCATTTTCTATAACATGGTATAAGAACAAAATAATTTTTTCGGGTAAAATAAGTATTTTTCAAAAAATGCAGTTTTGTCGCCTTTTGATGGTGCACCCACTTTAAATAGTTTTTGACATGTTTATAAGTTCAATTTTACAAAATAAAAGTCCTCTTTGTAATCGAGAAATAAAATTTGTTTTTGGATAAATTTTTCGTATTATTCTGGTAACTTTCATATTTTGATGAATAGTAAAAACACGCTATATTTTAATGAAAAACAACTTTTTTTCATTGTAAAAATTTATATGGTTAAATTATAAAATTTAATGGTTTTAAAGTATAAATATAATATATTTTTACCATTTAATATAATTTATGTCATTATCATTGATTTTACATTGAATTCGTAGGTTAAATCAATTCAATCTTTTGCAATGTTTTAAACAAAAACCCGTTTTCATTCGACAACGGGATTAATTTTAATTTAATTTCTGAAACTTATATGTATTGAATTTGAAAAAATGGATTCCATATTTGGAATCAGTGGGTCCAAATTATGTTAATAGGATACTTTTTATTTTTGGGAATTATGAATAGTAACTATGGTAAATTTTATTTACCTTAGTTAAAGGTAAATCAGGTAATTATGGGTAAATATAATATTATAAAATCACCCTAACACATTCCAAAATTCTATTGGATGGCTAAAAGTAAACCCATATCAACTAAGGGTCGGATTAGATTAATTTTATGGACTTTTGACCATGAAAATAATTTAATTATTATTAATACCAAAGAAAGTGACAACATGTCACTCTCTTAAATCTTATAAGTATAATAATTTTAATTTAGTGATATACATCATAAAACTTCGAACATGAATAGTCTCCCGAAATATAATAAAATTATCAACATCATGGTAATTTATTTAGAATTTTTCGGGATTAAATAATTGTCATTAATGGTGATACATTAATGATACAGAAAATATTTATTAATTGGAAAATAAGTAATATAGTTTTTATTGATATAATAATACCCATTAAAAGGCCCAAAACCCTGATTAAAACTTATTGGTAGTGTATATATACATCTTAAGCATCCAATTACCTAATATATAACCGTTTGGATCTTTATAAAAGTGATTATGACACTTATATTATTTTATTTCAAATGATGCCAAAGTTGTCACCTTCATAATTTAATAAATATAACAATTTAAATATTGTGATTTTAAGATTCTAAATTCGAGTAAAAGTATAATTCTGAACGGTAATAGATTTATCTTCATCATAGGATTTTATTTTAAATTTTTATGCAACAAATAAGTATATTAAATAATTATACAAAAATGTAGTAGTAATTATTTTATTAAGAGATAAACCAAACAAATGGTTTTAAAAATAATAAAATAAATATTATATGAACTATTTAATGTGATCCACTAATTTTATAGACACATATGACCTTTTATGAATCTATTAAATCCTTTATTTCGAACATATCTTCTGTATATATTTTATTGAAATTCAAATAAATGAAAAGTGTCAAAATTGATACTATTGTTATTTTATAAAAATAACATATTATAACATTATTTAAAAACAACAAAAATATTTAAAAATTATAAATTAAAATTTATATGGTTTATAATGTTATAAAGTAAAAACTTATGGAAAATTCACAACAAATAAGTAATTATTTTTTATAATTAAAAATTTAGAATTTTATTACCACAAATAAACTTAAATAGATTAAATAAGGATAAATCAAAATGATAAGGTTTAAAATAAGATCCAAACATGTCTAAATTTGATTGGTTGATGAGATTAAAACTCTATATCATCTAATATTCTAATATTAGTCATTTTTGGAGGTTTTTAAGTGGGATTAGATTTATTATAAATTAATATTTTTAAGAATTCCAAAGGTGCCCCTCTCCTCCCTTATAAAAGGGCACCTCCTCCCTCTCCTCCACACACCAATTTGAGCCTTCATTCTCGGCCAAACCCTACCAAATTATCTTATCCACTTCCATAGAAACATCCTGGAGGTTTTGGTCTACTTTAAAGACCAATCTTAGTGCCCTAAGAGGAGGTTTCAAAGAGGCGTATTGAAGAAGAGGTAATTTCTTCTGCCGATTCTTTCAAGCTTCTTTCTTCTTCAAATTCTTCTTCTTTAGTTGTTTCATTATAAATTAATAACATAAGTATCACTAATATACTGATTTTTATTATAAATATGAAACAACCCCATTTCACCTTCTATCCATCCTACGGAAAACAAAATCACCGCGCGTGCGTACGTACGGAATACCGTCTGCACGCCGTGATGTAATCTGTTTTTCCACCAACACCTTACATGGATGGATATAATGGTGTAAAGAATAACTATACATAGTTATTTTAACATCATACAGATTTTGATATATTGTATCATCCACTCCAATTCAATTCAATAATTATGGAAACGATATCATCGCTCGTGCGTACGTACGGACTACCGTCTCCACGACGTGATGAGATTAATTCTCCATGTTAAACATTTAAGAATGATTATAAATTATATATAAGAAACAATAATGAAATATATGAAATTATAAAGCTATTGGATTTATGTATATATGTATGTCATCTACTTAATTCCATTCAACTCAATAAGGAAACGAAAATAGCGTTCATGCGTATGTACGACCTACCATCTCCATGAACGGTCTATTTCTTTCCATTTATCGATCTATTATATATATGTATATTCTAAATATATATTATATATAAATCATGTTTTATATTCTTGAATTATGTAATCGTGATCTAAGTAATCATATGAATAATTACAAGTCAAAACACGGACGACAAATGAAACGATTTTACCCAAAATACTCTTTAACATGGAATTTACAAAAGAAAGGGTAATATAAAGTCATAAGTGAAACATATATGATATCATAACAATGTATATGATTATGTAATAAGTCAATTACTTTATTTAAATCATTATACAGGAGGTTCAAATACATATGAAGCATATCAGACATAGGGTAAGGGATAATTTTGCAAATCTCATTTTTATCCGAGATTGCCTATTTGTAAGTATTTACTGGGGTATTGCTATAATCCATGTCCATGTTTTATAAAAGTGTATTCATGTATTTTTAAAGTCCTTTTTACCCATTTTTGACTTTTACTGCATGGTATGTAAGGAATCTTTCTTTTGTTTACGTTACATGGTACTTTTTTGACATTTCCGGCAAAAGTACGAGGAGAATGATTTTTTAACTTATACGGCACGAAAGGATTTTTACGGTTTTATAAAGACTTATTTTCATGAAGCTTACTCCAAAATATTTCATGACTATTTTCAACAAAATCATTTTCTTTTAAAATTTCATGACATTTAGTGAAATGAAAAAAAATTTAAAGAAAAAGGGATATTTTTTTCAAGAATTCATTTCAAGTGTTTTATCAAAACCATTTTTCATCTAAGATGACATTATTTCATATGTGTATATTTCAAGTATAATGTCTCCATGATTTACATGGTTTAACTTTTCTTATTATGAAATGATATCTATTTCTTTTATATGGATTATGTGATGATGGGATGATGTTTATGAAACACATTTTATTTATTGTGTTATTATGAATGATGTATGTTTATTTCGTGGAACAAGTAAGAATGGTTTCATTATGAGATGGGTGGGACCTATATCTCCCTCCAATGAATTGGTTAAAGATTTTATATCTCATGAGATAGACATGGCTGGAATGGAAAGTTAATCTGGTTCTGTGTTACAGGACTGAAACGAGGAGTGAACTCGATTCAGAATGGGACTTTGTCCACTAAGATGGTCTTGGCAGCAATGCCTTGGCTACTATGGAAATAATTACATGTTCTTAATGGATGCCACAATTAAATGTTTTCATCCCATGCTATTTTATCATGGTTTATGTTCTATTATGATCTATTCCTTATATACTTCTATGTTTTATGTAGTTTCTCAAGATTTTAATGTTTAAACATTCTGTTCATGTTTTTAAGCTACAATGTATATGGTATGTTTTATTTTATCCATGATTACCCTTACTGAGCATTTGAGCTCACCCTTTTTATGTTTTATTTTCCCCCAGGATCAAAAGAAAGGTTTTAGGTCAGGAAACAAAAAGTGGAATATCTTTATGGTAAATGTTGAAGATCTTTAACCACAATTAGAAGATTACATTCCAACTTTCCAAAGACACTAAACTATTACGGTCCTTGTGTGTCTGTTTTTGTTATGTATTAAGTATTCCGAAATAGTAATGTAATGTCCATGTACATCAAGTTTAGGGTCTCTACATTACTAACAAGTATTATATTCTTCATGTTATTCCTTTTTTACTCCCTTACGATGTTATATAGATAACCCTTTCTTATGTGTGTTCTTAGGTTTTCAAATGCAATGCTAAGTACAAGAGAATGTAGTGATAAAGTAAAGGAAGTTTTCAATAAAGATATTGTGTCTCATGTATTAAGTAGTTATCTAATGTTCCTAATCCCCAATGAAACTATACCACTCTATCTTATATTTTGTATTAAGTGAATATTTTAGGTAATAAATCATGATTAAGTGTGTAATAAAGAGCATGGATGTTATAGTTAGTATCAGAGAATAAGTTTAGTTATTTTTTGTATTAGTATTAGAAAACCCTAGTGAAGCCTCAGAGACAAGACTAAGTATAATACAAATTTCCATAAATTTTTGTGATTATAAAGTAAGTGGTTAATAAAGAAACTAAGTACCTGTCTAGATACGAGTAGGTAGAGGTGGCTCTAACACTGATTTACCTAGGATTGAAAACTCTGACAATGAGTTTCATGTTTGACCCATGGTATCCCGGTACATGAAAATGGGCCTTTCTTTACTCTTGGTTACGACACTCTTGATGTACATGTTATGGTAAATTCACAATCACAATATGAACCATTATTATGGTAATTAAAAAAATTCCCCTAAGAATAGATTTTAGAAATTAGATCATGGATATCATAGATTTAAGCCTATAATTTAAAAAGTTAAGGAAATAAGTTTAAATTTTAAGTTATCCCTTTTTGTCATTGGTTTCCCATTATGTATTTAATAGTTTAAATAAATATCGTCCCTAATATTTTTTTTAGATGAAGTAAATGAGTAGAACCAGAATAAAAAAGATAAAGGCATGGTTATCATCTATTATTCTACACATTCTTTAGTATCTCCAAATTTTAGAAGAACAATCCCAACACCACCAAAAATCATGGAAGTAAAGATGTTGGTGTGTATGAAATTTTTTGAAATCATTTCAAACCATTAATATAACTCCTCCATTGTCATAATCGGTGGATTGAACTTCTCTGCGAACCACACCTTCCACCCTCTGGTGGAATTTGATTTAATTCTCAGCATGGATTGGATTTCTTATATAGATCCAACATAAATTTCTGTGAGAGGGAAATCACTCTCCATATAGAGAATCGACCTTCGATTCTATGACAGTGAAATCAGGAAGATTAATATTATTTAGCACCATTATCTCAATAGTGGATATTACTGCCCTATGAGCACATGTATCTAGCTCAGATGATTGAGTATAAGGACACAACCATCCTGGAATACATGCCTATTGTGAGGTAATTCATTGAAGTGTTTCTAATGGAATTTCATGGTCTTACTACTAAAAGAGATGATGAAATCTCAATTGATCCTATACCTGGGGCCTTGACAATATCCCAGACACCGTATAGAATGGCTATTGTGGAGGTTGAGGAGATGAAATAAAAACTACAGTTGAATCCTGATTAAGGGTTTATACACCCAAGTGCTTCACCATGGGGTGCACCAGTCCTCTTCATCAAGAAGAAGGATGGGTCAATGCGCCTTTGCATCGATTATCATGATCTTAACAAAATCACAAAAAAATAAAAAGTATCATATTCTAGGAATTGATGACTTGTTCGATCAGCTTCATGGATAACAATACTTCTCTATGGTATATTTTGGTCAGGATATTATCAAGTAAGGGTGAAGAAGGAGGATTTCCACAAGGCATTTTTTGTACAAGATACGGGCCCTATGAATTCACAAAAATGCCTTTCGGGCTCACTAATTCCCCAAAAATCATCATGGACTACAGAAATAGAGTCTTAATAGATTATCTCGACAAATTTTTGGTAGTCTTTATAGATGATATTCTAATATACTCCAAAACCCAAGAGTATCATGAGGTGCATCATATAATTGTACTAGAGACATTGAGAAAGGGGGAGCTCTATGAAAAGTACCAAAAGTGTGAGTTTTGGTTAAACGAGGTCTCATTATTAGGTTATATCATCACAAGAAATGGTATATATGTGGATCCCTCAAATACAACTACAATTGAGGGATGTATGAGGTCAAAAATAGTAATGGATATCTATAGCTTCATGGGTTAGCTGGATATAATAGAAATTTTTTGTGAAATTTCTCATGATTTTCAAACCCTCTAACCAAGATAACACAGAAGGGAGTCCTGTTTTCATGGAGTGATGAATGTGAAGAATGCTTTAAGGAGTTGAAAATTAGGCATATCACTGCACCTGTGCTCACATTACCCACAAGTGGAAATTTTTTTTATTTAGTTATTGTTTAATAAAGGTAATGGGTTGTGTGTTGATGTAGAATGATAAAGTGATAGACTACGCCCCAAGGCAGCTAAAAATCCATGAGCCAAAAATATCTGACACATGATCTGGGCTTGGTGGTTATGATTCTGCATTGAAAATTTGGTAGCATTATCTCTATGGGGAGAAGTGTGAGTTATATAATGATCACAAGATCCTCAAATATATATTAACAGAAAAGATCTTAATATACACCAACGAAGATGGATATAACTCATCAAGGATTATAACTTTACAATCCACTACCATCCCGATAAGGAAAACAAGGTGGCATATTCTCTTAGTAGAAAGGATCCTACATCTTTATCAATGATGAGAATTGAAAAGGATCCAATATTCTTATATTTTCATAGGATAGACATGGGAATCATTAAAGTAGAATCATATTCAATACTTTCTCAAATGATTGATCAACTTTCCCTCATGGAGAAAATAAAGGATGCTCAAAGAATGGATATGGAAATTCTGAAAAGGGAGGAAGCTATCACAAATGGGAACTCCTTAGAGTTCATGGTTGAAAAGGATGGAATTGTGAGTTTTGTGTCACGATTATGAGTTCCACCTGATCTATAGATAAAGTAGGATATTTTTAATGAATCACATAGCTAAAACTTCTCTATTCACCTGGGGAGCACAAAGATGTATCGAGATCTCCGAGAAAACATTAGGTGGGACAATATGAAAAAGGAGATTGCTAGATATATAGAAAAGTGTTTGGTATTTAAACAAGTGAAAGATGAGAGGAAAAAGTTAAAGGGGATTATGTAAACACTACCCATACCAACATGGACGTGGGACAAAATTACCATGGACATTGTTACTGGACTTCCAAGGACATCCATAAGAAACAATGCTATATGGGTCGTTGTGGATCGTCTTACAAAGACAACGCACTTTATCGTGATTTGAGAGGACGTATCATTGGATCATCTTTCATGGATTTAAATCAAAGAAGTGGTAAGGATGCATTGGGTACCACTATCTATTTAATATAATAATGCTCCAAGATTCACCTCAACATTCTAGAAAAGTCTCTAACATTCTCTAAGCACAGAACTAAACTTTAGTATGGCCTACCATCCTCAAAATGATTTCCAATCTGAGTGAAATATTTAGTCACTAGATGATATGTTAGGATCTTATTCTACGGACTTCAAAGGAGTATATGACCAATATCTCCCACTTTTTGAATTCTCTTACAACTACAGTTTCCACTCGAGCATCCAAATGGCACCATATGAATCCCTTTATGGGAAAAGGTTCATATCACCGGCATGTTGGGTGAAGTCGGTGAGAGTAAAACTCTAGTACCTGAAATGGTCGAAGAAATGGTGGAGAAGGTGAAAACCATTCAACAACATATCAATGCATCCCAAAGTTGGTAGAAGAGTTATGTAGATAATCATCGACGAGACCTAGAGTTTGAAGTTGGAGACATTGTATTCCTCCGCATATCACCATGGAAGAGACTTATGATATTTTTGAAGAAGGGAAAGCTTATTCCAAGGTACATTGGACATTTTTATATCCTTCAATGCATTGGAGAATTGGCCTATCAACTAGAACTCCCACTGAACCTATATCAAGTACATTATGTATTCCATGTATCACTCTTGAGGATGTACATACAAGACCCATCACTTGTACTCAATCCAGTGGTGGAAGCATTTGAGAATGAACTCGCCTATTAATAGAAGATGGTGAATATATAAGATCATATAGAAAAGGATCTATGAAATAAGATAATTCCCCTCGTCAAGGTGTTATGGAAAACCACAAGTTTGAAGAGGCAATGTGGGAATCAGAGGAAGTGATGAAGCAGGGTTACCGACATCTGTTTTAGTGTGGAAAAGGAAATTTCTAGGGATACATTTCTTAAGGGGGAAGATTGTAATGACCATAACCATTAATAATGGAAATTACTATTGATATAAATAATGTATTTTTTTGTGAAATGGTTATATAAAATATTCAATTCCCTAGTTTTATGTTTTTGAATTTCTATATACTATTAATAATTGTTATCGTTTCTAATATAGCTATTGAACTATGATCAAATTATTAGTATAAATATATGTCATTAACAAATCCAATTTACTCATACAAAGGAAGTGATGGCCTCAACCAGTAGACTTGCCCCAAATGAAGCCCATTTTTCAGATCTCGGAAAGGAGGTGGCATCATGGGGACTCACTCTTGACCAAGCCCAAGTTGAGCTTCTACATGTTAGGCTCAAACAAAACTGCCTACGGGAGAAGTGGAAGTTGATTGAGATTAACACTCAAGCGATGTTATCTTAGCCACCCAAAGAGTCTTCCACCATCGTAGACATTACCCTTCGGTCTGATGCAGATGTTATAAGTAGTTTTGTAACAAGACTATAGCACAATGATTATGTCAATTATTTTTGTATATAATAAGGAATATAGATTCATTTTAGTATTGTTTCTTTGTAAATTGTTTTTAAAGAACAAATAGTATTTTTAGTTAATATTCAACCAAGAAATATATTTTGATAAATTGATGTTTTTTTTGAATTAAATAATAGTTTATTAAATATTATTATTATTAAATTACTTTTTATTATGTATAAATGATAGTATAATTTTATGAATACAATTTTTATTTTTATTAAGGTTTGAAAGATGATTTTTTCAAAACTAATGAATTTTCGATAAATGTTGGTTTTTATTTTAAAATTAAGAATTAAAAAATTTAGAAAATTATTCGGATAAAAATAATATTATTTTTGGAATCATGAAATTGAAATTATTTGATGGTTAATTTTTCATAATTGTCTAAGACAATCGAATTTTTGGGTAAATATTAAATACAATTTAGATATATAATATATTTTATAACATCATAATGACACAATAGTGTTGTAATAAAATAATATAAACAATATTTTCGGAAAATATATGTTTAAAAATTAATATAATGTTATTTTAGGTTTTTTTGATTTGTTTTATAATGCATTACCAGACCCTCTAAGACTTATTAAACATTTTAACTTTTTAATTGATTTGGTTGAGTGTGTGTCTCACCTCCACATAAGAGAGACTAATATTTTAATAAGTTCATCCAATGGACTTATAAAATATTTGTTTCCACTACCCTTCGGAAAAACCCATGGGCAAAAAACATGGGCTGGTTTTTGGTTTTGATTAGTTTATTGTGTGGTGTCCCAAACCTAAATAATAATGAATTCCCCTTCTTTCATTTATAAACCCACCAAGCTCATACTTCCTCTTCAATATAATCTTTTGGAGTTCGTCTAACCACTTCCCTCATCTCTATGGGATCCTCCCAAGGTTCCCCAAGTTCCCAAGAAGCCTCTCTCATGTCTCTCCCAGGCCTTTGGGATCACAGTTTCAAGTAAAGGATTCCTAACTTTCTTATTTTTACCAATGTTTCTTTATGTTGTAATACCCTTTTTATTTTAATTAAAAATGTTGTGGTATGATTTTAAACATCCATTATATTCTAGTACCTATGTTTTAAATGACAAGAGACATCCTTTCTCTCATTAATGCCTCCCATGTACACCTTTTACCATGGTGAAATTCCATAAGGAATTTCTCTCTTGTCACTTACATTCATGAAATTGTTTTCTATTATTAATCTAATTTCCATTAATTTTTTAGGTACAGGTATCTATATGACCCACTTTATATCCATTTAATTTACTTATGATGAGATACCCCTTTTTCTCTCATCAACCATTTTTATGAATTCTTATGTCGCACTGTTATGCTACCGAAATAGCACCACATTTTTTCAATCCAAAGTCATTATGTAGTGAATACCATGCCCATATCTCTATCAAGGGTATTAAATTTTCTAACCATATACATATTTAACGGTAAATTCATTTATACATTTCACATTCCTTAATCATGGAATAACTTATGATTTTTAATGATTCTATGTTACATGATCCATGCGGCACACTTATGCATAAAATGAAATGTTTAAGAAGGGTGTGCACTAATAGCACTCCAATGCATTGTGTTAAGATTAGTATCATGATATGTAAAGAGAAATTAGGATTTACTCATGCTAATTCATGTTAAATTATGGCTTAATAATTTTCCATGTGTAATGAGCCTTGTCTCATGCTAATACCATGTTAAGTGTTGTTCCCACATTTCCATGTTTTGATAGTCATGATATATCATGCCTTTAGGATCTTATTTCCCTTATGCTCCATTGATATTCCTATTTCTTTACAAGTATTGTATTATTCATTTAATGACTTGTTTACTCCCTTACTAGGCTTTATATATCACCCTTTTTATGCATTTCATTAGGTTATACCATATAATGCTAAGTAAAAGGGAATGTAGTGGTCATTTAAAATAACTTTTCAAAAAAGATGTTGTGTTTTATGTTTTAAGTCATTATGTAATGTTTCTAAGCCCCAAATAGACTAGTCCTATTGATATTCTATGTTGTATTAAGTGAATATTTTATGATATAAATCATTTTTAAGTGTGTAATGATGATTAGTGTTGTTATACTCTTTTTCTATGTTTTTCACCAATTTTTCATCACGATTTTTATTCAATTCAATTAGGCATGGTATTAGCTTTATCTTCAACCCTTTGGTTGTCATTTTTTACTTCTCCCATCACTTACTTCCATTCATCAAAAAACTAGTTAAATGGTAATCCATGTTTAGGAGTTTCTTCTTTGAAACGAGTGTTCATATCATCTCTTGGGAATCCCGTGTGCATATTCCTTCAACTGCCACAAAAGGTGAAGCCGTTCAGATCATCTACGTCCACATTAGTCAATTTTTTGTTATGTTTACTATAATAAAATGGTTTTTATCTCACATATGGTACCATTAAATTTAGTAATATTTATTTATTTTAGACCTAATAAGGATTTAGGTTGAGTTAACTGGGATTCCAAGGGTGTCTGTTGATTGTTCGGAGCCCTGAACCTAGCTTTTTCGGGAAAATGTTCATGGTGCAGGTTAGAGAAAACCATGCAGAAAGGCCTCACAGTTATATCTAACCACATCTATGGAATATATTTTTATATGAGACATCATTTATGGTTTGATAATGATTTCCCTTATCATGTGACCTAATTGTGTTGTGCCCCCTCTTATCTAGGTACCAGTTCAGGGTTGGTGCACGGTTTGGAAAATGGTGTGGCCAAACCATGCATTGGGTAAAATTTTGGTATTTTAATCATTTTACCTTTAATGATCTAATTAGTCATCCTGCTTCTTCCCTAATACGATTTCCAGTGGCATTAGCCTCAATATCTCCAATTTTGAGCTTTTTTAAGTCCTATTCTAAGGATAAAGATATCTCCTTCATTCGATATTTATTTAAGCATCCATTCATGTATTTAGATGCAAAAAGACAATTACTCGAGTCCATTTGAGCCATTCCTCTTCTATATTGCTCTCAACCCATTAATAGTGGTGTGAGAGTTTTTTCCTTTGACTCAGATCTACTCCGATCTAGGAAACATTTGAGGATGATCCTGGGGGAGGAGAGTCATACAACCCTAAGGTGGGTGGTCTATAACTCATCCATCAAGTTTGCTGATTTTATAATTGTTTTGTGGGGCCCTCTGATTTTATCATGTTCCATTTATTAAATTTATATTCCATTATTATAATCATTAAAACCATATGACTATGATATTTCCAAATATCTGATTATAAGTTAGTGGTTAATCTGAAAACTCGGTCCATCCCATATATGATGTTTTTTCAAAATTGTCATTTTAGTGTTTTAACACATTGGAGATACCATTCAGGTGTGCCTTAGCTTAGAACATATAAGGATAATATATTCTATATTAAATGGATTGTTTTAAATTTTTAATTTCATTACTGAAAGTACCAGGTATACTCACCAAATGACCCCTATAAGTTAAGTGCTTCAAAAAATGATTTAATCTGAAATGGAAATATCCAAGTATACTATGTGTATGAATTAGCCTTATTATGTGTAATTGAATAATTGGTTTCATGTCTATAGAACCCCTTACCATGTTAAATTAGGGCAGAGGAGTGAACATTGGTTATTTAAAATTCCTTCAATAGATTAAATAAATTGTTTCATGCAATTTGTCCTTATCACACTAATGATGGGAAAGTCTTGAAACAAATGGAATTATTGATAAATTTAGACTTTATTAAATGATTTCAGGCTCAATTAGAATTGACACACTAATGAAAATTAATGTCAGTAACCATATGAAATATCATATTTCATCCTTATAATACAGGATTACCCTAAATTGAGATCACATTGGATTCTATAGGGAATGACTTCAGCACTTTGGAACCCCATAACGATTCAAGGAATCAGATATCTTTGGTTAAAACCCACCTTGAAACTAAATCTTGTATAAATTTGCATGCCCGATATTACATTGTAGGATCCCTCATGTGTTATTATAGGATGCCTTAGATACACTCCTTAGATCCATAATTGACAAGTGAGTGCCATAGATTAAGCTCATTGGGCCCAATCACTGCATAACCTTATTTTACCGAGGATGGAATTATTGGACTCAGTATATGTATTATTGTGGAATGAAGTGGACTATACTCTTTGTATTATAATTTGAACCTTATCTAGGCTATATAAATTACTTCATTAGTGACTCTTGAGTCCAATTTTTCCTTGGATATTACCATGGGAGTTTATTACTAAATATCATTATAGGATGCCTTGTTACATCTTGGAACCTTCACTATTATTAACATGTGACTTATTGATAAACTGGTAATCATCAATTAATGAACTGTTTATATGTTCAGACACCAGTGGAGGGATGAAGAATGTACTTGGATAATTAGTTACATTTTACTGCTTTACTATATATATGCATTATTTCCCAATGTTATATTCCAATTATACGGGCAGGATGTTATAGAAACTATTAGTGGTGGCCCACTGAGATTTTTCTCATAGCCTCTGTGGCAGTATTTTGGTACATGGGGTAGATTAAATGAATGAAGGTGTTGATAAAGGGTAGAAGATGGATTCAAACAGTTGATTTCTTACAATTTAGGATGGTTCGTCAGAGAATATGACTGAGATAGAGATCATGATTCTTGGGATAGTATTTTTATTTCCTTTATTCTTTTCTAGACCATGTTATTCCTAGTGTCTCTTATCCATGTTTTCTAGTTTTCTAGTGAAATGACATATCATCACCAGTAATTATAGTTATTTAATTTATTATTACAGATTTCATTATTTATTTGATGTGCCTTCTATTTACTTATATTTATTCTTCCATTTACCTCTATTCATATTTATCTGCTACACCATACTATGGTAAGGAGGGAACTATCTTCTCATGGACATAGCCTAGTCCCTCACTTCTAGTCGGAAGCCTATATAATTTTGGGAAATGATCTTGAGGCCATGAGTCCCACTGTGTTCGAGGCACCAATTAAGTGGAAGTCAGGTTTGGGAAGTCACAAAGTGGTATCAGAATGGGTTTCCATTCAGGATTTACTATATGTAGACAATATATTGGAGATTATTAATGCTATGAGACTTAGTCATAATCCATGTTTGGGTGTCTCAAACCCATGTTTGGGTTAAAATCTATGTTACCCAAAATATAATTTTTGTTCAGTTTTTCCTATTACAGTTGACATTATTTCACTTTTGGGTGACACACATGATATGTGTTTTTGTGGATTTGTTTTCTTTGGATCGATATTCAATTTTACCCTTCGCCTAATGATATAAGGTCAAGGATCGTTATTACATGCAACATTATTTTGACCTATAATTCTCATTTTATGCATATTAGCCTGCTAAATATGTGTGTTTTAGTTCATTTCATTTCTTGATATGTCTATGATTATTTAGTGGTGTTGTGATAATTATCTTATGCATGTTTTTATCTTGGTTGTGATTTAATGATTTTATGTCTCAATTATGGAGTTGTATGTTCCCTCGTGTGTTGGAATGAGAAATTTACTTAGTCAAGACATTAACCTATAAATAAATGGATATCATTTTTTGTTATATGGTTTATGGGAACTAATTCAGTGGGAATATATATATCCATTATAAAATGAAACATGAAATCTAAAATAAAATGGTTTCACATCCTTATCCAGCCTCTTCATGTTTATGAATGGTAAGGGAGTGAAAATTGTAATTAAAGAAATAATGAAATGAAACATATTCCTAAGAACTTACCAGTACCAAGATTTTTAAGTTGATAGTTGGGGTAGTATATCTTTGGTCCAGATTCTTTACTTTTTTATCCCTAATACGTGTTTCTATTTATCTGCTTAAATATTGTTCAGATACGTATTCTTGGATTTTGTAGACCAATGCCTCCACGATTTCATTATATCGTATGCCAAGAAGGTGGTGACAATCATGCTATAGACGTGGGGGGCCCTGAGATGATAGTCATACTTTCATGAGTTCCACGTGAGTGCCTATAATACCAGATCTTGGAACTGATGACCATGTTCAGGATAACTTCCCACATCTGAAGAATTATATGAATGATGCTCCACAAGTCACACTTATGATAACTTGTGAGTTCAAGCAGTTGCATCTTCCAAATTTCTCAGGGGATGGTGGTCTAAAGTCTATTGGTTCTTGGATATAGGCCATTATGTCTATCTTAGTGCATCTAGAGATGCTTTGAAAGTGAAGTGTGAATTTTTCAACATACATGCTACGAGATTTGTCCAAGTATTGGTGGGATGTTATTACCAAATCTGGCTATTATTAAGGCATGTGATGGGTCTATTTCTAGACATACATCTATGATCAGTTCTTTTCTTAGATGTTGAGAGATGATAGAGGCAGATAGTTCATGTATCTCGAGTATGGTTATATGGCAGTCAATGAATATTCAGCTTGTTTCACTGAGTTATATTGCTTTTCACTGATTCTAGTTAGTGATAAGATTTTTCCTGCTAGACATTTTTAGGATGAAAATTAGTGCACCATCCTTATGTAGGTGAATTTATTTCACCAGGATACTTTTTCTAAAATAGTCAATCAGGATATTATCACTGATTTCAACCATGGGTATTACAATAACACCATGTATATAGAATTTTTGTAATTGTATGGAAACTGTTCTTCTTATGGTAGGAAAATTTCCCTCGAGGTTTCTCATCGTGTTAGTTATAACTATAGCATTTGTACTGATAGATCTATGATGTGTCATTAGTATGGATTACATGGGAACCTGACGAATCATTTTGATAGAGACCCAATGGATTTCTAGTCTTTCATCCATATGGGGAATCATTAGAGATTATATACAACTTTTCCACCAGTTTCATGTGGAAGAGGATCTACACCGGATCCAACTTTAGGAAACGGTAATTTTACACTATGATCGGTGATAGTTGGAGTCACACTAACAGGAATGATCATAGATGAAGTCATGGTCGTAGTATTTGTGCTCCTGATTACCAACAACACCAGTAAATTAGTTATGATTGTGGTATCCCAGATGTTACGTAGCGACATGGATCAGGATAGTTGCATGTGTTATATCCAATACCAGAGGATCAGGCTATGAGACCATCTATAGTACAATATATTTTTATAGTGGAATCTACAATAGTATCATATTTATTTGATTTTTATGCTTTGAAATCTTTTGAATATATATTTATCGTGAAAAGCCTCATAAAGGAGATAAAATAATACTATGTTGTAATGAACCTATTTACACCATTAGGAGTGCAGTCAGAGGGTATATGCCAATGTATGATATCCCCTTGATGTAGGAAGATACCCTTTTTTGTGTAACCTTATTATTATCAAGATTACAAGATTCGAAATCATTCTTGAGATGGATTGGTAGGTTCAGTATCATGTTATTATAGAATTTTATCAATGCATTGTATCTTTTACACTTCCAGAGGGCAGTAGTTATCTACTTAAGTGAGATTGGGATGACCAGGATAGTAGACTAGCACCAGAGCATCATGGGATAGGTTTATTGACCACTCATAATGAAAAACGTTTCATAGAAGATTAGGCTTTACATCAAACTGATTTCAATCCTATAGTATATCATTTAAGTGATTTCATTCCAGATGATTTTTCTAGTTTACCTCATCACTGGGAGGCAGATTTTATGATGGATATTGTTCCAAAATCATATCTAGTGTACATTCCTCCACATAGGATGTAACTAACTGAGATCCAGAATCTCAATAGGAAGGTAGAGTATCTAGAGGCAAAGGGATTTGTACATCCCATTACAGCCTCTTTGGATTCACCTATTATTTTCTCCATGAAGGAAGATGGAACATTATGTCTATTTGTGGACTATAGATGGTTGTTCTATATTATTGTCAAGAATTGCTATCCACTATCTCAAATAGGTGATCTCATCAACCAACTCTGAGGAGTTATGATATTCTCTATGATAAACCAATGGTCGGGATATCACGACGTGAGACTAAGGATGTCATACATACCTTGTACAACCTTCTATAGTATGTATGGTCTCTTTATGTACCTTGTAATGTTGTTTGGTTTTATGAATGTGCCCTTTATTTTAATAACTCCAATGAATAGGTTTTTCCATCCATATCTCTATTTTGTTCTCACGGTCTTTGTGGATGACATCATTGTGTATTCCCACACCTGTAACAACCAGGAAAATAACATTGAGACCATTCTGAGTACATTGAGAGAGAATTATGTTAATGACAATATTGTTTTGTTCCACTTCTGGATTGAAAAAGTTCAAATATTTGGTCATATTAGCTCATGATCAGGTGTGTTTGTTAACCCTAAAAGGCTAGTTCTGTAGTTTCTTAGGATCATCAAAAGAATGATTTTTATGTACGATGTTTCTTGGGGCCAGCTTAATAATATTGGAATTTAATACCAGACATATAAAGACTTGATTGACCTATCATTGGTCTTACAAAGAAGGGAGTAATGTTCCTAAGGGCCGAAGAATGTGTGAAATCCATTTAAGAGGATAAAAGTTGTCTTTTATCAGCACATTTTTTTAATTATTCTGAAGTCATACATAGGTTATACCGTCTTTTACCATGAATCATGAATCTGCCAAGGAGTACTGTTGATGTTGGAAGATAGAGTTGTTTCATATAGATATTAGTAGTTGAGGTCTCATGAGATAAACTACCTGATACCGGACTTTGATCTTGCAATAGTTTTCCAGGTCATATATTGCTCGAAAAATTATCTATTGTGTGAGAAATATTTTGTGTACACAAATCACAAGAGCCTCAAATATATATTTACCCACCAGAAATTGAACCTCAAACAGCTTTGATGAGCCAAATATCTATAGTCCTTTAATTTTGATCTTGCCTATATTCATATAAAGGGAAAAGTATTTACTGATGTGGTGAGTCAAAAAACTCAAGAACATGGCGTATGGGTATCCAGTGATGAAGGTAAGTTAATGAAAAAAATCTCTAAGATAAATCTAGAATTTCATGACAGTCACAACTAGTCCTATGTTCTATCAATGTCATTCAACTCTTCCCTCATTGAAAAGGTGATTAGAAAAAAATATTCAAATCATGAGGTCTTGGTTCTCTGTGAGAGCGTATCAAGAGATAAATCATCTCTATATTGGTGTATGGATAGATACAACACCTTTCGTGAAAATGGACATGTCTGGGATACTATATATAAGAGAGGGGAGTTGATGTGCAAGTCACACACTTCTCAATGGAAAGTTCATCCTGTTATCTCCAAGATGTATCAAGATTTGCATCCTCGATAATGGTTTCTTAGGATGAAATGTCAAATAACAAGCTTTTACACTAGGTGTTCCACATATTACCAGGTGATGGTGGAGCACCATAGACCTTTATGCTTGTTAGAACCACCTCAAATCATGGAATGGAAATGTGAATATGTTTCCATGGAATTTGTAGTCAGGTTACGTAGGTCTCCTAGATGTAGTAATGTTGTATGGGTTATCATTGATGGATTATGAAACTAGATCACTTTATTCTTCTTCGAGATACATTAATTGTTGATATGATGGGAATATTGTATGATTGTGAGATCATATGACTGCATGGGATACCCAGTACTATCATTCTAGATAGGGATTCAGGTTTCACATCACCATTCTGTAAGGTATTTCAAAATGATATGAGAAATTTGGTGATTCTGAGAACATCTTTTCACCCTCAGACTGATGGAAAATCGGAATATGAAAGACAAGTTCTAAAGGAAATAATATTATTGTGTGTCACTGATTTAAATGGTTATTTGGAGAATCATATCCCTCTTGTTTAGTTTTCCTATAAAAATATATTTTAGGAAAAATTCAGATGGATCTATTTGAGGACTTATTTGGTAGGTTGTGTCGTTCCCCAATATGCTGGATAGAGGTAAGTAAGGAAGCCCTTCTAGGTCCCCGTCTCATTCAAGAGATGTTGGGGTATGTTTAGTTCATTAGAAAGTATATTCATACTTCTTAGTCTAGAAAAATGTTTTATGTCGATCACTATCGATAACCTCTAGAGTTTGAGGCCAGCGACCATGTTTTCTTCTTGCATCCACTAGGAAAGGTATAGATAGCTGTAGAAGAAAGGGATGTAATCAACACATTATATAGGGTCATTTGAGATTCTGGAGAGGGTTAATCCAGTAGCCTATCCGTTTTTATTACTTCACAGGTATCCTTCCATGCATGATGTCTTCCGAATTTCACATCGTCGCTAGTATCATACTAACCCATATCAAATGTTGATCCCGAGAAAGTTGACTTATATGTTGATTCTTCTTTTGAGGAGTATCTAGTGCACATCTTTGACTAGAACATGAAGTCTCTTTGAGGCTGGTCTATAATTATTGTATGGGTTCTATGGAAGCATGACTACATTTGGGAAGAGTCTTAGGAGAGGAAAGGTGATGTATATTCTCAATATCCATAGTTATTTTCAGATAGTATTTCCCTACCCATTGAAGGTGAACTTAGGGAAAAGCTCTATTAAAGGAGGGGGGACTGTAAGAACATGGTTGTTCACACAAGTAGGGATCCTTTAAATTTTGGTGTTGTTATATATGTTGGACCCAATATTAATTCCTTTTGAGTCAGAGAGGGACCCAAGGGTATCTTAGGCTTGTTATAACCCCACAGCGGAACATTATTGAAACAATGGCCATGTTTCATGGTCAAATCTAACCATGTAGATTGTATGCATTTTGGGAAGATCCATATCACACGGTTGGTGAATAGTTTCCCTAACCATGAGGCCTAACCATATAGTTCAACCTCTTCTCAAGGTACCCATGCATGGTTGGTTCACAATTTGGAACACCATGTGGCCAAGCCGTGCACATGCTAAATTTTGGTAAATTTTATCATTTTACCATTAATGGTCTAATTAACATCCTCCTTCATCCATAATATTATTTTCATCATGATTAGATGGTATTTATATAAGTTTAGAGCCTTTTTATCACCCATTCTAGGGATCAAAATATATATTTCATTCATGATCTATTCGTACTTTTGTTCATCATGTTGGATATGAAAAACTATGTACTTGATTCTGTTTGATCCATTATTCTTGACTCTTTTTTTATACCTAGTTATTGAGGTGTGAATTGTTTTGATTATTTTTCAAATCTACTCTGATACAAGAAAAACTAGAGGTTGATAGTAGAAGAGGATATTCATACAAGACAATTTTGGGTGGTCTATAACTAACCCCTCTATTTCATTAATTTTGGACTTGTTTTGAGGGGCCTTCTGATTTCATCAGGTTCCATTTATTTAATTTGTATTCCATTGTTACAATAATTAGAACCACTTGATTATTCTATTTAAAAATATTTGATTAGTTTTTAGTGGTTACTCCCACAACTCCATCAATCCCATATAGGATATTTTTCCAAAATTTTCATTTTTTAGTTTCGACATGTTTGAGCCACTGTTCAGGTGTATCATTGCTTGACCCTTTTAAGGGTAAGCTATTCTATGTGAAATGATTTGTTTTATATTTTTAATTGGATAATAGAAAGTACCATGTATAAAAATAATTTTACCCACAGATTTTATGTTCTTTAATCAATGATTTAATGTAAAATTGAAATTAGAAATTATACTAATAACATTACATGGCCTTATTATATTTAATTTAATAATAGGTTTCATGGGTGTAGCATACCTTACTATGTTTATGGAAGGAAAAAGAGTGTAATTTTCTTATTGAAAATTCCTTAAATGTATTAAATTAATAGTATCATTATACTTGGAATTGTCACAGTAATGAAGGGAATGTCTTGAAAAAATAGACTTAATGATAAATTAAGACTTGATTAAATGGTTTCATGCTCTATTAGTCTTGTTACCCTAATGAAAGGTAATGGATTGAACCTTATGAAATATTCTAAGAAATCATTATCAAATAAAAGTGTCCTAACTCGTTCTCACCATTGATTCCATAGGGAATTCCTTGAGCACTCTGGAACCCCTTTCCAGTTCAAGGATTCATCTTTCTTTGGTTAAAACCTACCTGGAAACTGATTCTTGTCATAGTTCAGATGAAAGGTGTGACACCATAAAATATCACATGTATTTTTATAGGATTCATTCGATACACCCCTTGGATCTAGCATTGACATGTTGGAGACATGTTTAAATCCCTTAGGGCCTAGTCATTACTTATCTCGTTATTACCTTGGATGTAATCTCGAGACGTAGAATGGCTCTTATTGTGGATTGCCTTGGACTTTGATCCTTGGATTTCAATTATACCCTTATCCAGGATATAGTCATTACTGAGTTTGAGACCCGTGAGTTCTATGTTTCCTTGGTTATTACCTTGGGAATTTATTATTAAATATCATTATAGGGTTCCTCTTTACATCTTGGATCCTACAGTATTATTAATACATGACTTATTTATAAACTGGTAAAAATCAATTAATGAACTGGTTACATGTTTAGACACTAGACGATGGAAGAATCATGAACATGGTTATTTAGTTACATTGTATAAATTTAATTTATATATACATTACCGAAAACTATTACATTTCCATTACACGGGCTGGATGTTATAGACAGTGTTGGTGGTGGTCTACTAAAATTTATCGCATACCCTCTATACGCACCAATTGGTACCTAGGGTAGATTACATGAATGGAGGTATTGAAAAAAGAAATCATACAACTTCAAACAATTGATATATTGTTTTTTAGGATAGTGTTTGAAAACAAATAACTGATTTGGAGCTCGGGATTATTGGGATAGTTTCCAGTATACTTTTTGGAAACATGTTGTGCATGTTGTATTGTATCTATGTTTTCCAATTTTATAGTGACATGACATATAATCATTTGTTATTCTAGTAATTTTAGTTATTATTATTGTTGTCCATATTTTTCTGTTGTGCCTTCGTTTTAACTATATTGCTTCCTATACTTAACTCTATTTATATTTTTTCACTATGCCACACTTTGGTAATGAGGGAATAGTTTCCCCACGGACATAAGCTAGGCCCTCGCTGCTAGTCACCAGCCTTTGGAAATTGGTGAGATATGCTTGGGGTCATGTGGCCCACTAGGATTTGGGAACCTATTATGCGGAATTTGAGTCTATGATGTCACATTTTCCTTCTTTATTCATTATTGCTTATTTTTTTAATTTGTCATTTCGTAATATTTTAGGTACTCGTAATTTTTGAGTTCCTAGTATTGTTTTGTGTCTGTTGCATCATGCTGGAGGTGGCTTTGTCTTTCCACTGTCGCTTCAAGATCGTTTAGAGGCTCTGTAAAGGATTTCACACATATACATAGGTATGTGTGTATATATATACTCCTTTTACATATTCCTTCCCGATGTGGGGAATATGTTCATTGGATTAAGGGGTATATATATATATGAATGCATATGTGTTTATGTTTGGAGAATCTTTTTGTTCTCACCGACAATAATTTCAAGGGTTTAGTTTTTAAACTTGGACTTTACTTGAGGTTGGATCCCTTCCCTTTCCATATTAAATTGAAATTTACTTAATTAATTTTTATCACACTTTCCTTGCATTTAATTACCATTGAATAATTTTTCAAATAAATTCTCCTTTGATTTTAATTAAGGACAACTCTAGAAATAATGAATAATTGAGGTAAATGATTTTTTGACAAAAAAATTATTTTTTTATAATAAAACCCCTATAATGTGGGTTTTCGATCTTCTAAATGAAAAAGATTGGTATTCAATCATTAAAAATAAAAAGTAGTGATAGTGTTTGATATCCTTCTTAGTTATGGTTTGAGTTATCCATATGACTTTGTGATACTGTTTTATATTTGGAAAGATTTCACTTGAACCTTCCTTTATACTTGATTCATTCAAAATTTCACCGCCTAAGTTCTTGTATGACACCCTCCAAACAAAATGACTATTGAACAAAGCACCTTAAATTTTCATGGCATGAATTATAAAATAATTTTCCCATGTAAGAAAATGTCTTTTGTTCACTATACCATTTATATTTTCCTTAAACCTTGAAAACTGAATTTTCATGTTTTGATAGATTACGTGGAATGTCAAGGGCCTTGTATATATTAAGGTAAATGAATGGACTAGGCCTCCCTTTAATTAATTTTAAATAAACCAACGCACCTTCTAACTACTTGGATTGTTATGTAAGTTGAAATGCTTACATTATAAATGGTATTTTTCCATGTAGGTAATTCCCAACATATATCCGTAACATATAAGTTCTAAATTTGAATAAAATGAAATGAATTTTAATTTTTTGGATTAAATGAAATGTTTTAGACATAGTCTATATTAGTGTTTTTAAATTAATGCCATGAATTTCTATATATTACTTTCCTTTTTCTGTTCCTTTTTTGATATGCATCACTTATCACAGGATTAGAGAGAACATGATATCCAAATTAAGGGTCCATGGATGGACTCAACATGCTTGATGGGTTACGACCAACCATGTTGAGGGAATTTCTTTAGATTACAAGGCGAGGGATTATGAGGTGGTTATTATACTCCTGAGTGATATTATTTCCCTAGAGATTAATGGTGGATGAACCCATTAGAAATATGGCTATGTCATGCCATAGGTGATACTCGGTAACCTATACGAGATGCCTATGATGGACCTAGAGTAACCATTCCTAGTGTAATACAAGGAATGTAATAGGGTTTACCTAGGATCAGATCAGTGGTATTGGATTATATCAAATTTTCTCATTGTTATACATGGGATTCTTTTTAGATATCCCTTGACTGGTACAAGACTCCACTAATGGACTTGATGGATTACATGTTTATCTTGTAGATTATAATGATTATTTTAAGTCTTAATATTATATATATTACTTTATTGAGATTTACATGGCTACTTGAATCAATTGATGTGGGTTGGGAGAGAACATGGGTTCCATATTAAGGAATTATGGACAGACTCATGTGTTCAATGGGTTATCACCCGACACACCGAGGGAGATGCTTTGGATTTCTAGGTGATGGATTCCTAAGTGGTTGTCATACTCCAGTGTGATATCGGTTCCCTAGGTGAGTAATTAATTATAGAACCATTGGTACGATGGCTACTCCATGACTTGGGTGTTACTAGTCCCTTATGTGATATACGTAGGATGGAATCAGTGCCACCATGCCTCGAGTGATACTAGGATTAGAATATGGGATACCTAGGATGGGCTTGGTTGTATTGGATTATATTGGATGTTCCCATTGTGATACTTGTGATTCTATTTAGTTCACCTTTGATGGGCATGGGACTCCACCATCGTAATTGGATGATTTTTTGATTGCTAGTCTTTTGTGGTGCATCCTTTAATATCGTTGTGATTACGTGTTGGTGATATTTATTAGTTATAACATTGTATTTATTATGAGATGAAATGTTAATGAGACCCCATGATAGATCTCAATCTTGGTGTATTTCCTTAAAATATACCTACTTGGCATAGCCCTTGTATACAACCTTTCCCATGCATAGGTACCTTATTTAGGCATCCATCAAACGATGAAGAAGGTGATATGTGACAGGTGTCTGATTAGGAACCTGTACCAAGGTGTTTCCACCTTATTTTTTATATTATAATATTTTATTAAATATGATACACTCATTTATTTATATTTAATGGTCTAAATTTGGATAGATATCAGTGGTTTTGATCTAATATGATATATATCTCACACCCTTCTCGGGGCGTCATTGCTCTAGGGTACCCGATTAGTCATTCTTGTTTGCAGGACCTTGGACCTTTATTGTTGTTGTCTTTTTTGCACATGGTATTTAAGAGAAAAGGTGTAATCTTCAGCTTAGGATTCTTGTGGATATTAGGTTTGGGACTTTTAGATATTTTCTTTATTTGAGTCTTGTATTATAAAGCATGTTTTCTATTTACTATTTTATTTATACATCATCAAATAGAAAATAATGTTTTGTATAACCTGTAATTGAAAAAATTCATTCAGATGATATTTATTATTTTTATGTTGCCCTGTCTTTTCTTTTATAATGCTTTGGTTGTGTTCTTCTATTTATTTCTCTAATGCTGATGTTCTACTCTAATAAGAGGGAATTGTCTCCCCACTATAACATCCAGAGGCCCTCACTACTAGTCGGAAGCCTATGGAATATAGAGAAATGAATTAGAGGCCATGTGAACCACCTATTTGGATACCATATTAGTGTCCATTCGGTCAATTATTTTATATAAATTCACTTACGTGAAAAAATTAATTTAAATTTAATATTGAAGACTGGACGAAAATGCCAGTTTTTAAAGCAAAGGGGTCCAAAAGTTTGAAATGTTTTTGAAAGAATTTAACTGTGACATTGTTTTAAATAACCTAATATGGATTAAATTATTTATAATTGATATAATTATACATTTAAACCAGATTAATAAATATTTTAAATATAAAAAAATAAGTTAAGACGCAGTTTTGAATTAAAATTTAGTAGTTTTCACTATTCTTCAATGAATGAAACATCTTAGAAAAATACCAAAAAATCACACAATATGAATTTTGATATTCTTTTTTTAAAAGAAGTTATTTAGTTAAATTAAAATTTTAATATTATCAAAAATTATATTTCAATTTGTTCACTATTAAAATTTAGTTAGAATAATTTTTCAAAAAATACACCATTTTACTCATAAAATTGGATTTGTTCTTATCTTATACATATCAAATTTATTGGATTATTATAAAAAAAATTTGTTAAATATATAATATTTTTTAAAAAAATAATAAAATTTGGGTTTTTGAAATTTATTAGGATAAAATTTTGATTGTACATAGAAAAATAGTTTTCATAGAATTTTGTTTTCATTATTTTTAAATAGTTATTTCTTTCATTTCTACTAGGTGATAATCAAGGCATTCATTTTATATACATGTTAAATAATATTTTCACAATTTAGTTAATCCTATAAATAATGTTCATTTGAATGAAAAGGTGGCATATATTATAATATACTAATAATCATATTAATGGTATAATGTAGTTCAGTAAAAACTCATCCCTACATGTAACAAAATATCTAAAAGGGACTCTGTATTTTGTATAATACAATCCCAACATAGTGTTGTGGGTACCATAATCTAATCAATGTGTTGTGTGTAGTGAATTAATAACATGGTGATGTGTATAACATATTCCAAACATACTTCTTAAATATTTAAAAAACTATATTTAGTGTTTCATGAAAAGAAACATAACATATATATTTATATAATTTGAAAATAAAAATTCACAAAATCTTAATATGATACAAATATTAGGTTAAAAGAGGTGTAATTAAACACATGACATGTAATATGATGTATTTAAAAAAATTTCTTTACATCTGTTTTTAAAATATTTCTTTGTAACTTAGATTTTTCAATTGTTAATTTTTTTAACCAAAATAAAAAATATATCTTTTATCTCGATTATTATATAACTAACACGAGTAACAAATGACAAATATGTTTTACACGAATTTAAAACTAACTGAAATAAAAAACTGATTTCTAATATCAGTTATACAAAACTAATGATATAAAATTATCATAAAAATATATTCTATATTTATGATGGTCAATGAGGTTATGTGGAATTTTTTACAGACACTTTCACCCACCTCTATTCAAAAGGTATCCCATGAAAATTCATTGAATATATTTGTCATCAAATTTTCCTATATTATGAAATTTTATTTATATAAAACATGGGTTCTAAAACATTTAAGTAATTCAAGTAGTATTTCTATGGAGACACATCTCATAAGGTGTTTTATTTTTCTTAAGAATCATAAAACATCTATTATGTATATAGACAACTATACAAACAAAAAAATTTAGAATGTTTATGATAATATAATAGTGTTCTACACATTTCAAATAGACTTATATTCTTCCAATTTAGTATTAAATTTTATTATCGAGTATAAGGAGCACTGAATTATAATTTTTTCTATTATTTTTTATATAATAGAAAAATGTATTTCATGTGAATTCAATTCCATTATTTATTATTTTCTTCATGATATACACACCAAACTCATTTTCAACTTGTCTTCAAAATATTTTGAACACGTTAATTGACTAAAACATGTGATTCATGAATATTACTATAGTAATTCCAGTGAAATCTTCAATTATTTCTCTGATATATAATTCACATCTGGAATAATGATTCCTCTTGGGGGCACAAAAATCTGAATGAATATTTTTATGTGGTCCCAGTTTTGAAATATACAATCTTATGTATATAAATTGTACAATCTTCCCCTTTTGGGATATTTCAAAAATAACATATCCATATATTTTAATTGGGTAAAGGACTCTGACCATTTTATTTTCATTGATTTTACTCAAACTCCTTTTTCTATGGTGGCCATGTATCATATACCATATTTATTTTTCTTCTTTGAAAGTCATGTAACTTGAGTTATTCAGACTATAATAATGAAATAGATTGTCATTTTTTTTCTCCTCATATAATGATACTTCAATAATTAGTGTTTTTATGATACATGAGTTTTTCATGAATATAAACTCATTACCCTTATCACCTTGTTGGAATAAACTTAAAATATTTTTCTTAATCCTTTCAAGATAAATCACATCCTTATAATTGAGTTTATTATCAACAACCATATCAAAACCAGTTCCTTTATTTTTTATAGAATTGTTATTTCCAAATGATACTATTTTTCCGATATATTTATTAGTTCTTTGAGTAGTTTATCCATGATCCATATATTTCCACTCTTTCTAGACTTTATTGTAACTTTAGTATTAAATGATATTTCTTCTTGATATCTCTTTAATTGTTTTTGTTCCATTTACTTTATAATGATTTTTTCAGGAAAATTAGTCATACAATATATATCTCTATGGAATCATTTTTTATATCTTTGACATATATTATACAATAACAATAAACATTTTCTATGTGGTTGGTTAAAAATTTATCTCAAATTAGTTTTATTTCATTGCGAACACCTCCTCACATTCTCAAAATTTCTCCCATGTTATTCATATCTTCTTCCTAATTAGGAAATATGTTTCCACCATGAATAATAAATGTCTAAAAAACCCTAAAATATAAAAAGATCCAAATAAATTTGGGTCTTTAAAAATAAAATGTGTTCTTTATTGAATTTGATATAATTGAACTGACACTAAAGAACAGTTCTTCTTCTAGGGAGTGATTGTGTCTCTTTTTATTTTGTCAAATTCCATTGTTTTGGGATAATATTTTTCATTAACATTATTATACCATTCATGAGTTGATTAAAACTTTTTACCTCCATGGTTAGGAAAACATATTTAAAATTCGACATGTCAGAATAAGGTTTATCCCGCTTCATCATGTCCATATTTTTATAGTCTTTGATGAATAATGCTTGATATCCATTAAATTATTATAAATAACTTTTACCTTATTCAATACTAATTTATATTTCAAATATTAATATTGATTCTTTATGATTTATTTTTCATTCAACATGAATATTGTTATCGCCTCTAATAATATTCATATATTACACATTAATCAACTTGAAGATCTTAATTTTTTCAATATAAATAACACATTTTTTGAAAATAAATCATAATAATTATTATTTCTTTCATCCACATTCTTAAAGTGTTTAATTTCATTCATGAGTTTTATATTGTGCTTTAAGAATGCCTTCAGTTGAGATTTTAATAATGTTCCATGAATGTCATTTCATCTTTTTCTCCTTCACTATTAGTAGATTTCTCACATTTCAATATATAAGCCATGAAATTTCTAATATTTCCATCAAAATCATATTTATATTAGATGTTATAAGGGAATTATTATTATTAATCCTTTATTAAGTAATTTTTTAAGAAACCAGATCTTCCTTTCAGGTATGTTTTCCATTTCAAGTTGTTTTTTGAAGAAAAATGGGAAGAAAGAGAATTTTAGGTGTACATGTCGTGTACATCCTTGTACATGCTGTGTACCCTCCCTTAGAGTCTTGGTCATGTATGGTTGTGTCATGGCCACATACACGACCATTTTTTAACATGGGAGAGCCCCTTAAAGAGGGGCCCAGTAAAGTCCCATGCACATTGTTCAACCCTGGGGAACATGCCGTTTATTTTTATTTTTTATTTGATTAAATGGACCGGGGTCACGTCTAATTGGAAGAAACCTCTTATTCTCAGCTCATTTCATCAAGGAGTGACTGAAGCAGTCAATTCATCTATGAGACCCTGACCCACCTACCGTTCTCCGAATCAACCACCATCGATTGCATTAGAATCATGATGGTGAGTTCTTCCTTCTACTTGAGCCTCATTCCTTGATTTCTCCTCATTCATGAGAAATACTTGTTTGATGGTTTTAGATTTTCTTGTACTTATACATCATTATAGGCCAATTTAAGGGCCAACGATGGAGTATATTGATCATATAACACCGAGGTAGGTGGATTGTTCCTTTCTGTAGATAATATTTTAGTTTTTATACACAAATGTTCCCAATAACTGACATTGGGGTATTGCGTGTTTAGGGATTTTAACCCTGTTGATGATTTCTATGATTGTTTTCTTGATTTAAAGATATAATTTGTGAATATGGTTATTTTTCCATTCTATGGAGGTGTTTTCCATTGTTTGTTTTGGTATTGACCATTTCATCTAGTTTTTACAGTTAGGATGCTTTCTTTCTATGCCTAGTGTTGTTAGGATGGATTGATTTGTCTAATGTTGTGATATTCTTTGTATCTATTTAGGAAATTAGTTCTAGAGGTTTAGATTGGATGTAGGATATCCTTTATGCAAGATTGCTTTACACAGGGCTTTGGGAACCTGTCGTAGTGAGACCATATGGGGAATTGACGTTGAGGGCTTCCCCGAAGTGACTGTTATTTGTCATGCTACAAGACCATAGGGGGGTATTGACATTGAGTGCTCCCTTAGAGTGTCTATAGTTATCATTACGATACCACATGGGTAATTGACATTGAGTTCTTTCCTCAGAGAGTTTTTAATTTATTATTAAAAGACTATAAGGGGAATTTATGGTGTTTTCTTCCTCATAGATTCTTTGTTTGTGTGATTCCAAAGGGTTTAGAACATTTGAGCTTACCCAAGAGGACATTATATCCTTGTATATGTTGAAGTAGAGGGGTTAGTCTGTGAGAACATAACTAGAGGGTTACATGAGTTTGATTGGTTGAACCTGAGGGGAAAGGCTTTGTGGAATTTCCGGAGGGTTTCCTGTTTTCATTTGGATGAATAATTGATGAATGTAAATTAATGTAATTGAAACTCTAGGACTGTTTACATTCGAGTACTTCCTTATTTATTTCTTCATTTTTTCTTATTGCCTGCCATATATATTCACTAAATGTCAGGAACAATTATTTGGGTGGTTTTCTACTGGGATTCGTCTCAGTACCTATTTGGGTCATGCTTTTGGGCCCAAACAGATTATATAGTTGCATGTATAGATAAGGGAAAGAACCCTTCAACCATAGGTACTTGACTACTGTGGAGATAGGGAGCATGAGACAAAGCTAATTCTTGCAATGTTGTTTTACTTTTTTGCATGTCATCCTTTGTACTTTGGTTTGGTATTCTATTCCAACATTGTGACTTGTTTGGATGACTTCCTTGATACTTATGACATGCATCATTATTGATATATATATATATATATAAATTCTTTAGTTGTTTATTTACTTCTAATATTAAAATTTTTATTGATGTATTATATTATTATTTATTCATCTACTATGACCTATTTCTTTCCACTACATTACTCTGCCAATGAGGGCATAGTTTCCCCACTATCAGACCCAAGACCCTTGCTTCAAGGCGCAAGCCTCTGACATTTGGGGAAATGGGATTAAGGCCATGCCACAAACCGCGTATAGGGATCCTCTAGGTGGCACTTGGAATCGATAAATTACAAAGTGGTATCAATGGAAATTCTTTTCTTCATGACATACTTTTTGGTGTCTATTGCCAGGGATAGAAAATAATAAGTAGTTGGTAAGAAGTTGTTCCTAGGATTAGCTTACCCATGTACATGGAAAAGATAATTTTCCTCAATTATTGAAATTTTTCTAGTCTTTAATTTTTACAGGTGATTTGATTTCACTATTGGGCGATTCAAATGTTTTGTGCTTTGATTTCTACTATTATTGAGGTTCTATTTCTATTATATCCTGATGAGATGAGGGTATACCATCTCATGCATCATATAGGCACTTTCTAGAGAACACATGTCATATATTATTTCCATGCCATTTAAGGTTCATTACTGATTTCATGTTGTTGTGATAGATGTTGTGCTAGATATGCATTTTGTTGTGATATATTCCTTGATAGAATATATTGTATTTGAAAGGGTATTGTATTGTGTAACGGTTCATTTGAATAAATTTCAGACATTGGTTCTTGAAGTGTTATGGGCCTTCATGGATCAGAATTTGGTGTATTATTACACTGTTATGATTGTATATGACATGTATTAGAAGCCAGACATTTATTCGTGGGAAGTATGGGACCTCATGGATCAGAACATTTCACTATAATGTTTGTTTCAGTGTTTTTCTGGGTTTTGAGTAGTTTCTGAGGCTTACTATCCGGAAAAACAGAGAATATACGGTGTTTATTACTGAATACATGCCATGTATCCTTCTATTCAGGAAGGAAATATTTTTCATAAGTACATGCCATGTACTATATGTACAGAACGTATAGTCTCTAATTGTGTCACTAGATGTGTGGGCAGAAACACAGGGTTGGGAAATCCATGGAGGAACACACCATGTTCAGACCTAAAGGCAATGTTACAGGTATCGTGTGTTCACCCAGGTGACTAATGACGCGCATGGATGAAACTTAGGTTATAACATCATGTCATGCTTTAACATGTTGTGAAGTGTAACCCATGTGTTTTGTCGCGTGACTAACAACATAGGTCGGTGAATTCCTTCAAGTACATTTTTGTTCTGGCACGAACATGATGTGTAGTCTCGTTCAAAGAGAACCATGTGGGTTAGTCGTGTATAAGAACTCAAGAAGTGGAAAACAATTAAATTATATTATATTTCTTGGAAGAACACATCATCTGTATGGGGCGTTACACAACCAAGGTTGGTAGGAGTACACTCCCAAGTGAAGGTTTAAAGGAACACACCATTTAGGGGTCACACACACTATGTATCCCTTCTTTGAAAAACATGAACACTTTCCTTCTCCTATTCCTTTCTTGAACTTATATGTTTTAGTCCTTTATAATCTTCAACTAGGGTGCATGATTGACCTTGTAGAGTAATTCCGCTGAGACATCCTCTGGTTGTATGACAGATACAGGGAAATGATTAGAAACCAGACATGGTAGATCAAGGATTACCACCAGACCCTCATGTCATCCCTGTCTTGTCACCAACCATCATTTTGCATACAGGTTCCGATTCATAGTTTCGAGAAGTATTCATGAGGTTTATGCAGACCCTCAAGGGAGTACCGCATCCTGCACCATCTATGGCATAATTGACGTGGGTCTTTCAGCAGCAACATCCTTCCACTTTATCTAGGGATGGAGGACCTCAAGATACTGAGTCATGGTTACAATCCATTTTATCTATATTCAAGCAACTGGAGATGCCTCCAAAGAGGAGGGTAATCTGTCTACTTATATTCTTCAGGATTACGCCATGAGATGGTGGGATGTGATCTCATAGGCAGGATTCTAGTATGTTATGGCTTGTGGTGAGTTCTAGAGTACCATCTATGACTACTTATTCCTGGAGAATTTGAGGGTCAAATGAGCCTAAGAGTTCATGAGTTTGGAGAAGGGTACTCTCTCAGTCAGTGAGTATTCTTCTCACATCACTGTGTTGAAAAGTTTCACAACAATTCTAGGGGGTTATGAGACTTCCTATAAAGGATGTTTGAGGATGGTCTCTGGCATGACATCCAATCTTAGTTGAACGTCTTCAGGTTGATGACCATATATTCAATATTCAACCTGGTGCTGATCACAGATCGCAACCAGAGGGATTCTGGAGTTGTGGGCCAGGGAGTTTCAACATCCTCTATTGGTGCTTCTCTGGTTGATATGATGAAAAATTTAAGGGATTCTATACGTGGAGATATGAGTAGGTGAGATACTCTTTATGTTAGTCAGGTGGTATAACACCAGTGTGGGAAGGGCGGGAATACAAGGCCACCTTGTCCGAGAGACCAAGTGGAGTGCTGATATTATGGAAAGATGGGATATATTTAGGGGTTCTATTAGTTTTTCTAACTGGAAGATGGGGATAGGGGGTTCCCCTATGACTCCTCATTCAGGAGTAGCCCAACCAGTTTCTTATCAGTCTGGGAACTGAAGTTCTTCTGGCTGTTCCAGCTGAGGTGGAGGTCGTGACCGTGGTCGCCACTCTGTAAGATTTCAATGATAATAGGGTGGATCAAAGCAAGGGGGTCAGGCAAGGTCACGAGATTATAATACATGTCATACTTTTGTAGTGGATCATACCCAACAGAAGAAGGATCCCAGACCCTCTACAGTTTGAGGTAATATTGTAGTTGCCTCAGTTTTAACTTCTGCACTTTTTGATACCTGAGAATCCCATAGTTTCATATATGTTGCTATTGTGGAGAGGCTTTAGATCTGTATCTTCAATTCTAATAATGTATTGATTTTGGACACACTGTTGGGGACTAAAAAGGCTACTACACATCAGTGAAAGGAGTTCCCTCTTGTGGTCGGGGATTTTCACTTCACATGGGTCCTTTACATCTTAGAGATGACGGGCTATGATGTAATTCTCAAAATGTACAGGTTAGTTTCCTTCAAGAAGTAGTTGGAGGAGTTGCAGGAAAAGGGTTTCATCTGACCCAATACTTATCCTTAGGGTTCTCTTATCCCATTTGTGAGGAAGGTGGACAGTACCCTCAGACTTTGTGTGGATTATTGGATGATGAAGTAGTTGACGATCAAGAACTGATATCCCTTTCTGATGATTGATGGTTTCTTTGACCAGATTCGAGGAGACACGGTGTTCTCAAAGATTGACTTGACATCCCGTTATCATCAATTGCACGTTAGACCATCAGATATAGCTTTTACAGCGTTTCAAAGAAGGTATGGTCTATTCGAGTATGTGGTTATGCCGTTCAGTCGCACGAAAGCATCTATAATTTTCATGGAACTGATGAACCAAGTTTTCCATCCATACATGGATTCATTGATGGTAGTATTCATAGACAATATTTTGATGTACTCTCACAATCGACCCAACCATTCCACACATCTTTGGATTAATCTGATTACACTGAGATAACATTAGTTATATGCTAAGCTCTCAAAATTCCACTTTTGGATGGACCAAATTCATATCTTTGGTCTTGTTATCTCTAAGAAAGGAGTATCAGTTGACCTAGAGAAAGTGATAGCTGTAGTTTCCTTTGAGAAAATGAAGAATTTATTGGAAGTATGGAGTTTTCTAGGGCACTATGGTTACTACAAACATTTCATAAAAGAATTTTCACACCTAGAAGCACCACTGAAAAGGCTCACTAAGAAGGGTGTGAAGTACATGGGGTCAGATTCTTGTGAGTCAGCCTTTCAGGAGATGAAAGGGAAGTTGACCTTAGCACCAATACTAATATTTTTAGAGTTGAGAAAGATCTATACAATATACTTTGATGCATTAGGTATCAGACATGGAGCAGTGGTTATGTAGGGGTAAAGAGTCATTGCATATAGGTATTAGCAGTTGAGGCCACATGAAATGAATTACTCGACGCATGATCTGGTGTTGGCTGCAGTTGTTCATGCTCTACATTGTTGGAGACATTATCTTCCAGGAGAGCATTTTTTGGTTTTCACTGATCAAAAAAGTCTCAAGAATATCATTAGACGGTGCGATCTGAATTTGGGACCACGATTGTGGGTTGAGTACCTTCAGTATTTTGGTTTTGAGCTTGTCAACACACCTGGGAAAGGCAATAGAGTGGCTGATGCGTTGAGTAGGAGAACCCAGATACATGCAGTTCATAAGGCTAGTAGAGATTGGAATCTTGTGGATCTATTCTCTGGAATGCATTTGGAGGTTCAAGACAGACAAAGGCATACATTTCTTTCTTCTATAACTGTTACCTATACTCTTCTTGAACGAGTGTGAATGTGGCAGCTATAATATTCTGAAGGCCTATTCATATGTTAGAGTGTGTCATGGGAGGACCCTATTCTTGGATAGATCATATGCGAGGATGAGATCTTCTATTTTCATTGTATCATATGGGTGTTTGGAGACATAGGCGAGGAGCTGATGTGGGAAATTCATTCCTCATTTTGGGTAGTTTATCCTGGTGTCACCAATATGTATCGAGATCTACACAGTCTGTATTGGTGGCTAGGTATGAAGAGTGGTGTTGCTGGGTTTATCATGAGGTGTTCCACCAATCAGCAAGTGATGGTGGGGAATCAGTGACTAGTGGGTCCTTTACAGAAGTTAATCATTCCTGAGTTGAAGTGGAATAATTTCACAATGGACTTTGTGACAGGTTTACCGAGGTCTCATCCAGGGAATGATGCAGTTTGGGTTTTTATTGACAGACTCACGAAGGTTGAACACTTCTGGATAGTCAAGGAGATCATTAGTGTAGATGAGATGGGAAGGTTGTACGATCAAGATATTTTATGTTTATATGGGTTTCTATAATCTATTTTTTCATACTGGGATGCTCATTTTACTTCTCAGGTCTGGCAGTGACTACAGATGGAATTGGGTAAACAGGTACTTCTTATTATAGCCTACCATACCTAGACAGATGGCTAGTCTAAGCATACTATTCAGGTGCTAGAGGACATGCTTCGAGCATACATCCTAGATTTTGGAGGTTCTTGGGAGAAAAAGAAATTTTTGTTGAGTTTTCCTAAAATATTAGTTTTCATGCAACTATACATATGGCACCCTATGAGGCTTTCTACGGTATTCCATGATGATCACCCCTATGTTGGCTGGAAGTAGGAGAGGCAACTGTGCTAGGACCTCATCTTGTCTAGGAGACCACAAAGTAGATAGAGTTGATTAAAAAGAGGATGGATACTACACAGTCAAGACAAAAGTCTTATGCTGATCAATGGAGATGACCTATAGAGTTTGAGGTCGAGGATTAGGTTTTCAAATGTGTCACACTGAGGTTGGGACACATGAGGATTAGGATAATGGGAAAGAATCTATTGAGATATGTTGGACAATTTGGGGTTTTTGAGAGAGTTGAAGAATTTTCTTATTGGTTGTAGTTACCTCAGAGGTACCAGGCTATGCACAACTTCTTCCACATTTCTCAGCTACAATGTTACATCTCAAACACATCTCATATTTTACGACCCGAGGAGGTTGAGTTGGAGGTGGAGACATTGTTCAAGGAGCATCCAATCCAGATTGTTGATCATAGTATGAAGGTTTTTTGTGGTTGGTCTGTTCTTCTAGAATATGTGTTATGGTATAAAGGGTGAGTACAAGATGAGACTTGGGAGAGGGAGGCCAATATGCAATCTCAGTGGCCGGAGCTATTCGAGGATTCTTCTTCTATGATGCCTTGCTAGAAAAATTAGGTGACTAATTTCATTAAGGGGGGATGTTTGAAAAAATATGGATCTTCCATTATGGTATGTTTTGCATTTCAAGTTGTTTTTGAGAAAAATGGGAAGAAATATAATTTTAGGAGTAGACACCGTGTACTTCCTTTTACACACGTTGTACCTTGCCTCCGAGTCCAGGCCGTGTCTGGCTGGGTGATAGCCGCATACACGACCGTGTGATGACATGGAAAGGGTGTTTAAGGTGAGGCCTAGTAAAGACCCATACACGTCATGTATCCATATGGAACACACAATGTATTTTTATTTTTTATTTGATTAATTGGACCGGGGTCCCGTCTAATTGGAAGAAACATCTTCTTCTCGGCTCGTCTCGTCCAGGAGTGACCAAAGCTAAAGATTCTTTTCTGAGTCCCCGATCCACCATCTGTGCTCTGAATCAACCGTCATCAATTGTGTTGGAATCTCCATGATGATTTATTCCTTCTTTTAGATCCCCATTCCTTGATTTCTCCTCTTTCATGATATATCCATGTTTGATCGTTTTAGAATTTCTTTTTGATCTATGTTGTTCTAGGCCGATTCAAGGGATAATGTCAGAGTATATCGATCGTACAATGCCGAGGTAGGTGGTTTGTGCCTTTTGTGGTTATTCATAGAATTATTATGTGAAAAAGTTCCCAATACCTACTACTAGAAATCTAGGCTTCTGCGCCTCCTAGCATTAGAGACCGCTTTTGGCGGTCGCAAAAGGGGGTATTAGCGACCGCCAATGGCGGCTGCTAATTCCGTCAAAAAATCTAGTAGGATTTTTCCTGCTTCCAGTTGTCTTCTTCACGGGTTTCCTGTAACAACACGCCGTCACCACCCCCTACCACCTCCGCCATCGCCCACACCACCACGGGTGACCTCCAAACAACCCTTGAAGTCTGTTTTTGTACCTAATGGGTCCTTGCATTGCTGTTGAAACATTACCTGACCTCCCCACGACATCCGCCAAAGTAACTTCTTCCTTCCGACCACCCTGCATCCGCCATGGACGGCGAAAAAAGGTTTTGGAATCCCACCCCATCACCCCCTGTATCTCCTTTGTTTAATCGAAATAACGCCACACACAAAGCGACTGTTTTCATGCATGAGTTTTAGCGGCCGCCATTGGCAGTCGCTGTTGAGCTTCACCGACGAGGCAACTGCGACCGCCAAAAGTGGTCGCAGAGTGGCCGCGAAAGGTCTTTAGCGACCTCTTTTGGCGGTCACTAAAGGCTGTAATTCTAGTAGTGACCCTAGAATGGGTTATTTAGTTTTTAGAGATTTAAACCCTTTTGATTCTTGATATGCTTGTTTTCTTGTGTTAGGGCTCCTGTTTGAGCATATGGTTATTTTTCCATGCTATGTAGGTGTTTTCCCATGTTTGTTTCGGTATTTACCATTTGGTCTGGTTTTTCCTATTAGGTTTATTTCGTTCCACGCTAAGTGTTGTCAGGATAGAGTGATTTATTTGATGTTATGATATTATTTGTAGTTGTTTATCAATGTAGTTATTTAATTTACTGTGGTTGTGGAACATCCATTATGCACGATTGCTTTACACAAGGCTGTGGGAACTTGGTGAAGTGAGACCATAGTGGAAATTTACATTGAGGGATTCCCTAGAGTGTTAGTTATTTTTTATGAAGTGATACCACATGGGGGACTAATGTTGAGATCTCCCTCAGAGTGTCTATAGTTACCGTTATAAGACCACGGGGGGGGGGGGGGGCAGTTGATTTTGAGCGCTTCCTTAGAGTGTCGGTAGTTTATCGTTAACATTTTATAAGGTTAATTAAAGGTGAGTGCTTCCTTGGAGAGTATTTTTTTCATGATACCAAAGGGATTAGACTGTGTGAGCTTACAAAGAAGGTCTTTATATCCTTGCATTAGTTGAACCAGAGGGGTTAGGCTGTGAGAACTTTCCTAGAGGGTTACTTGAGTTTGATTGGATGAACCAGATGGGAAAGGTTGTGAGAAAATTCCAGAGGGTTTCTTGTTTTTGTGTGGTTAAATAATTGACAAATGTAAATGAATATAATTGAAACTGTAATGATGTTTTCTTTTGATTACATCCTTGTTTATTTCTTCATTTTTTCTTATTTCCTACCATATATATTCATAGACTATTATGCACATATTTATGGTTGTTACCTACAGGGATTCATCTCACACCCTATTTTGTTCATGATTTTGGGCCCAAATAGATTATATTGTTGCAGGTATAGATAAGGGAAAGCGCCCTTCAACCTTATGTACTTTACTACTGTGGATCTTGAAATCATGAGACCAATCTGAGGCTTGCGTTGCTATTGGAGTTGTTCACGTGTTTTCCTTTGTACTTTGGTTTAGTAATGTATTCCCGCATTGTGATTTGTTTGGATTCATTCCTAGATACTTGTGAAATAAATCATTATTGATATATATATATATATATATATGTTGTTGTTTTTTATTTACATCAACCTTTTGTTGTTTTCTATTGTATGATATTATTATTACTTCTGGTATTGTTATCTATTTCTTTTAACAGAGTTTCTCTACAAATAAGGTCATTGTTTTCCCACTATCACACCCAATGCCCTCACTGTTAGTTAAAATCCTCTGGCATTTGGGGAAATTCTCTTAAGGCCATGTTACCAACATGGTATGGGGAACCTCTGGGCAACACCCGGATCTTGGAAGCTATAAATATCTTATTTTTCTTCTTCGATACTTATTACACTTATCACCTGATTTTGACGCTTCTATTATGCACTTACTCCATGTATAAATTTATGGTCTCTAATTTGCAACATCAAACTCTCCACTATTCATCTTTGGAAAATTAATGAAAAAATTCTCAATATCACCACAACTGAAGCATTTTAGTGCGAGATATAAAAACCCACCTCTTTATTTCATATTTAATCATGAATTATTACAAGGATTTTCACATAATACAACTCATAATATCAAGTGGTCTAGTGTATCAAGAAATTATGAACATTACATAGAAAATTAAAACATGAAATATGTAATCATTATTGAAAACTTATTTTACACTTCCACAATATTCCTTTGTACATAACACTATATGGGATAACCTAAGGGCAAACAAAATAAAGGGGTGATCTATGAAGACCATTAAGGGAGTAAATAATTCCTAACATGAATATGAAAATACATGTTAGAAAATAGGAACATCAAGTTAGGATAAAAGGAAAATTAACATTAAATCATTAAAAAGCATGATAATCATAATGTAGAAAAATGGAAAAAACATACAACATGATTTTAGCATTATCCAAGACCCTTTTCACAAGGAGGATCATGAGTCAATGATCATTACACATGAAGTATCATGAGTCAACACCCATAACAGATGAAGTATCATGAGTCAACACCCATTCCACATAAAGTAGCATGATTCAACACCCAATTCACGTTAAGTAACATGATTAAACACCCAATACACATGACATATCATGATAATAAACATTACCCAATGTATTAGAGCATTATCAAGGAACACCCAACATACTCAATTTGTTTTCATGCTTAGGTGTTCCACATAGATCATACAACATTGATTTATTAATCATCCCAATTTATTACATGATCAAGGAAATGGGAAATAAATATATGAATATCCAAAATCAATAATTATATGTTAATAAATTTGAATATCCTTGATAGGTAAATGGGTATGGTATTTACTACATAATGATATTGGCCTGGGAAATCATAGTCCAATTATTGCAGCATAACAATGTCATATAGAAATTCATAAATTTGGTTGATCAGATAGAAATGGGTCTCTTATTAGTTAAAAATTAAATGCAAATCATGGTTTATAGGTAAGAATGTATCACAACTTATGCATTTGAAAATCAAAGGGAAAATCATAAATGAGGTGTTTGATAAAAGTAATAGAGAGAGAAATCCTTACAGAATTTTGGCATTGTAATAGCTTAGGTGAGGGTCCAAATAGGGGAGGATAAATGATATCTAATTGAAATAACATATAATGGAACGTAGGTAATTGATTTTAAAAGGATTAAATATAAATAAATGAAAAAAATAGTAATTTGAAACAATGTTATTGAATTGAAAGGAAGAGAGGAAGGTGGGTATCCCTTACATGGATGTGTGACCCCAAAAAACTAAAAGATGATTATTAGGAGATTGGGGCACCATGGTAGGACTCTGGGGATAATATGGAAGAGTGTGGTTGAGATTCAAGGATTTTTAGTGAAGGTAAATTGGATCCTCGGTGGGATTATATAGGAAATGAGGGGGATATCATTATAATTTTTGGTTTGGACACTTGACAATCAAATATTCAGAACCAGAAAACATCACATGGTTTTCAGAAAATTTGAGTGGTATAAATTATTTTATAATGCCAAGGGATGATGATATTAAAGTATTTACCTTGCGTATGTGGAGATGAGTCCCAGTTTAAAAGAAAATATTTTTAAATCATAAAATATATTATATGTATTGGAGGATTCACTAAGGCATTGTAAAATAAATCCCTTAAAACTAAATTAAAATTATTTGAAGGTTAAAATATATATTTTAAGAAATATAACTTTTATAGTATTTTTTACATCATTATTATTCCATTAGGATGTCATAGAAGACACTGTATATTTATATGGTATTTAAATTTTACCCAAAAATTTGAATGTATGAGAAAATTATGTAAAATTACCCATTGGAAATTTTTGATGCCCTAGTTAGAAAAATAATATTTATTCTTTCTATGTAATTTTATAAATAATCGAGGTTTCAATTTAAAATTAATTGCTGACAATTATTGAAGATTGATGGGATTTAATAAAAATAGTTTTCAATTCCTAATATTTTATTTACATCATAAGAATTATATGATTATTTAAATTTATTGATTAAATTTTATTAAAATATTATTTATTTAAAATATACATTAATTCATCAGAACATATTTCTTAATTGAATTTAAATATTAACAAAAAATACAACTTATTCTTTAAATATCATTTTCCATGTAACAATATTAAAAAAAATATTCATTATTCAATACTAAAAATAATATATATATATATATATATATATATATATATATATTCCTAACAATAAGGACTTGATACATATCCCTTTTTTACACCAGAATATTCCAAATGAGTAAGGTGTATGATGGTGGCGATTTCATGTGTCCATTAAATGAACATGGTTTGGGTCGAGATCTCAATGAGCTTGCACTTCTACCATAAATGGTTTCTTTCATTCTTAAGTTTTTGGATCATAACATGGGCTTGGTCTAGGGAAAATACTTCAAATTATATCTCTCCGAGAGGCTATGATAAATGGGTTTCATAGAGAATAATCCTACTATTTGAGGCCATCACTTACTTTATCAATGTCAAAAGGATTTGTTAAAACCATATATTTATACTAGTCATATGGTCACTTTCCAATGGATATATTATAAATGTTAAAGATACTTAAAGATCATTTAAAATCCATTTAGATGTAACAAAATAACTTCATGGTTTTTCTATTTCAATTAGATATTAAATTAAATCAAAATGAAGGGAATTTTATTCATAAATGGTTGGGTCTTTACAACCTTACGGCCTTAAGAAATTTCTCCCTTGAAATTTCCTTTTCCCACACTAAAATAGATGAGGGTGACTCTGGTTCATCACCTCCTCCAGTTCCCACATTGCTTCTCCAAACTTATGGTATTTCCACAACACTTTGATGAGGAGAATTATCTTATTTCGTAGAAAATTTCCACTACAATCTAGGATATTCACTAAATTCTCCTCACAATAAAGGTAATTATCCAATGATACCATGTAACGACCCGAAATTTTAAATAAATCTTGTTTCCTAATTTTATGTGTTATTTTATTTTATTTTTATACCCAAAAAAAATGTTTCACTTGATAACATGAGTATAATTAAAATGATATTGTTGGGTTTTGACTGTTATTTGACCATTGGTCAACATGAATGCTGGAAACTAAATGTTTTGACTATTGTCTCTAAATACAAGAAATCTTGGTTAATTAATATAGAAAGAAGATTTGATGGCCTCACCCAGTAGTCTTGGACCGATCGAAGCCCATCTAACAGAACTTGGGAAGGAGGTAGCACCACTGGGCTTTGATCTGGACCAAACCCAAGCTGAAATTCATCGTGTGAAGCTAGAACGGGATCGCCTTTGCGAGAAGTTCAAACTGATAGAAGTTACTACTTGTGCGATGTTGGCCGAGCCTCCCTCGGATTCTCTCACCTTAGCACACCTTACACTTAGGACCTATGCTGGTGTGATAAGGGGCTATGTCAAGAGACCGTAACTGCCTTGTGTAATCCTTTGTTTTAAATAAAAATTGGGATTTCTTCTTATGATGAAGTTTATGAATTTTCAAAATGACCGGACAAAAATAGTATGCACATATTTGATGAATTTTAGAAAAAGGATATTTTAAAAATGTTTAGGTAAACCTTAAATAATTAAATATGTGTAATGATTTTCAAAAAATGGTCTTCTAAAATTATGTTCAGTACGAAATTTAGAGTCTAATAAGATCAACTTGATTTTTGATGAATAGTAAATTATGAATAGTGATTTTATGATTAGGATTAGTAATGTGTCCAAATGGAATATTAATCTCACTTAAAGAAAGTTTTAAAATAATCTAGGCACCTTGATTAAATAATGTGATTCAATAAAATGGTTAAATAACGGTTTCATAAATTATTATTCAAGTATTAGTTTTTTTGGGTGAATAGTGTTTTTTAATTAAAAATTAAATTAAAAATATTTAGAAAATTATTCTTATAAAATGGATTTCATTTTTGAACTCAGAGCATCGATATTAGGTTAAGGTAATTTTTGGGGTTTTTTCTGAAAAAAATGAATTTTCGGTGAATAGTGTATTTATTTAAAAATAAAATTAAAAATATTTAGAAAATTATTTATATAAAATGGAGTTAATTTTTGAAATCAGAGCATTGATATTTTGTTAGTGTAAAATTTTGGGATTTTTCTGAGAAAGTTGAATTTTCAGTGAATAGTAAAAATACAGTTTTAGGGCTTCGGTATGTTTAATGACATCATAACTGTATCATGATGATGTCATGAGATATTTTAAGGGTTTTACGGCCAAGGGTGATGAATTATTGTTTTGGGGGCCCCATGTGGCCTAACTTTATGGGAAATATCATGAGAGAGCACATGGGTTTGAGAAAAGCACATGTGAGGTGTCCCTTGGCCATTAATGCCTTGTCCCCTCACTTTCCCTATAAATACCAAGCTCTCCTCTCATCCATTCGACTCCCCACTCTTCCCCAATGAAGTTCTGGTCTCATTACCTCCCAAGGTGTCCTCCCAAGGTTCCCCCAATCCCTCAAGGTCCAAAACTTTGAGTTTTAAGAGTTATGTTTTAAGGTAAGGGATCTGACCCCTCTCTTTCTTTTCAAGTGATCTCTTTCATGTCAATTCTTTTATACTCCATGTTCTTATGTTAAAGGATGTTCTTTTATATTCATTATACTTTCCATTTTATGTTCATATGATGAGATACCCCCTCTTACTCTCATCATTTCATTTTATGAAGTTTTAAATGGCGCCGTTAGGCTGCCGAATTTTTAAGGGATTCTTTCACCCTTCTCTTTTTCAAAGTTCTAATTTCATGTAAAGTATTTCAAGTTCCATTTATTATGTTGGGGTATGATCTCTAAATTTATCATACTGGTATTTTATGATAATATGATGAGAGACCCTATTTGATCTCATCAATTCATTTTGGCTGAAGTTTATGTGACGCAGTTAGGCTGCCGAATTTTCATAAGAGAAATCTTATTTTTGTCTTCCTTTCACATGGTATATTTTCAAATTTCATTAACATGTTCTTAAATCCCTGATATTCTATCCCTCTACTATTTTATGGGTCATTTATGATTTTTTTACCCTTGTCCCCTCTCTTTTCAATGTCTTCTAAAAACATTGTAACATAGCAGTTATGCTGCAGATTTTTTGTCTCAAAGTGCCTCTCTCTCTTTTCTCAAAATTATTTTATGTTATAAATTGAATAATCAAAGCTCTTATTTCTACAGGGGTGTTCAAATATATATCAAAATTTTCTATTTTAAATTCTGGGATTTACATACATGAAACCCTCTTTCCCTTTCCGTGGGTTTAAAGTGACGTAAAGATCATGTCTTTAAAGCAGTTTTTAAAACGTTATGATTATGAAATGAAACCCATTTATTTTATGATATATGGGTTATTTATGAAATTTTTGATGATGATATATGTGGCTCACATGATATTAAAGGCAAAGTTAAGTGTGCTCCCTGATAGCGCTCTAATGCATTGGGTAATGATGTAACCACTAGAGATTAAAATTTTCACGATACCTTGATGAATAACCATGGTAATTTTCAAATGACACCTTGGGGATGGACCATGGTGATATGTTCATGATTGTCTATGTTAAATGATGTAGCCACATCTTCAAGTTATGAAAAATGTTATTTTCATTATGATATGCCTCATGATTTCATTCTCATGCCTTAAAGTTCTTTTCATGACTTTATTGATGAATCTCAAGTTCATATGTAAAATGTTTCTCTTGTTTCCCTTATTGGGCCTTCTGCAGACCCTTTCTATTGATGTATGTCCCCAGGTTATGAGATGCAGTAATGAACCTAGGATGAACTTAAGGAGAAGCCTTTCAAGTTTTTAAGAATAATGTTTTATGTTGTTTTCATGTTTTACCTTCCTGGTTTCCAAGACACTAAACCATAAAGATCCTTAGTTTTGTGTAATGTAATGGAAGTTTATGTTATAAAAAGACGGGATTCTATAGTTGGTATCAAAGGATGGTTTAGTTATTTGTGGAAATTAGGATATGAAAACTCTAGGAAAAACCCTATAGAAAAGTTTAAATATAGGAAATCTTCCTGGTATTTTGGTGAGTATTGAGTAAGGGGTTGCCAAGCAAATACATCCCTGTCTGGATACGAGTAGGCAGAGGTGGCTCTGGCACAAATGTACATAGGGGTAAAACACGAAAACACCTCTTTGAGCTAGACTCGAACGGGAACTGGTACACGACAACGGGCCTTGCTGCACTCTTCGTTACGACACTCCCGGGGGATATGCTTTGGTAAATTCATAAGCTTAGTATGAACCATTATTAAAGGAACAAAGATAAAATAAAATAAATATTCACATAAGAATATATGATCATGGATAACTTAGATGGGAACCTAGGGGATCACAAGTTAGGGTATACTTTTCTTCTACAAGTTATCCTTATATGCTTTCAGTTCCTTTTCATGATTATTGGCTAAGTACTTAAGCCCCTAAATATGCTTTCTATTCTTAGTTAATGGTGGGAAATGGAAGAACATGTCCCAACAACCGATGTGATAGGAAATGCGACGATTGTCGTATTAATATGATAGGGATTATTAGGGGATTAAAAGATGATTATTATTTTGGAAGACGTTCACTATTTTAGGGACCCTATATGATCGAGGTAAATAGATTACTATGGTATTTTCATTGAGGAGTAAGGTTGACTTATATTTTAAAGAATCGATTAATTTAAGGAGGAGTTATATTAATTTAGGTTACTTATGGGAATGATTAACCTATCTTGAGTAAAATATTTTTAGGTTATCTACTTTTGTTGTAAGATGTTAGGAGTGGTTGATGTTGTTTGGAGATGAACAATGAAGTTTATTTTGGAAGACTATGTTATCAAATCCTTCTTGTATTTGGGTTTCAATATTAGTTTGGTTTATTTTGAGGAATTTTAAGGACCGTTATTTATGGAATGGTCTATGATGAACTTTGGGTAGTACCAAGGAACTTTGAATATTTAAAAGTAGTATCCATTCCTATGGGATTCTTTATTTTTGAAGAGTTGTTTTACCTTAACCTTTATTTTTTTGGGATAATGTTTAAAGATAGAAGAAATAGATAGTTGATCTTTTGTGGATTATGTGATTCTCTAGAAGATGATTCTTGTGTTTTGATGAGACCAAGTATTTTTGAATTCTCATCACTTAGAGAAAAGATTAGTTTTGATAGAAACTTATTAATGTATGAAACTCTACATGAAGGTAGATATATTTTCTTATGTTTTGTTCTATGTTGTAAATGAATTCCTCGAAATTATGAAAAGGAACGTAAAATGAAAATGTGGTTGGTTTACATTTCCTACTAGTTAATCAAAGACCGCTTACACACATCATAAGTTTGGGATTTTATTATGGTTAACTTTCTCCTAATCATGTTCTCTATCACTCTCCCACAGAACTTGACCCTTTGTTTTCTCCTCCATGTCCATGTTTTCCTACATGGAATCCTAGTGTGGGTTAACTCGGGTGACCTTTGTACTTCCCTTTCTTTCTTTTAAAGTAATAGTTTTACTGACTCCTTTTTCGATGTGGGACTTTCAATGAAATTTCAAAACCCAATTTTTAAAAATTGTGTGGACGCAATTTCTTAAGGGGGGAAGATTGTAACGACCTGAAATTTTAAATAAATCTTGTTTCCTAATTTTATGTGTTATTTTATTTTATTTTTATACCAAAAAAATTTTTTCACTTGATAACATGAGTATAATTAAAATGAGACTGTTGGGTTTTGACTGTTATTTGACCATTGGTCAACATGACCGCTGGAAACTAAATGTTTTGACTATTGTCTCTAAATACAAGCAATCTTGGTTAATTAATATAGGAAGAAGATTCGATGGCCTCACCCAGTAGTCATGGACCGATCGAAGCCCATCTAAAAGAACTTGGGAAGGAGGTAGCACCACTGGGCTTTGCTCTGGACCAAACCCAAGCTGAACTTCATCGTGTGAAGCTAGAACGGGATCGCCTTTGCGAGAAGTTCAAACTGATAGAAATTACTACTCGTGCGATGTTGGCCGAGCCTCCCTCGGATTCTCTCACCTTAGCACACCTTACACTTAGGTCCGATGCTGGTGTGATAAGGGGCTATGTTAAGAGACCGTAACTTCCTTGTGTAATCCTTTTTTTTAAATAAAAATTGGGATTTCTTCTTATGATGAAGTTTATGAATTTTCAAAATGACCGAACAAAAATAGTATGCACATTTTTGATGAATTTTAGAAAAAGGATATTTTAAAAATGTTTAGGTAAACCTTAAATAATAAAAAATTTGTAATGATTTTCAAAAAATGGTCTTCTACAATTATGTTCAGTATGAAATTTAGAGTCTAATAAGATCAACTTGATTTTTGATGAATAGTAAATTATGAATAGTGATTTTATGATTAGGATTAGTAATGTGTCCAAATGGATTAGTAATCTCACTTAAAGAAAGTTTTAAAATAATCTAGGCACCTTGATTAAGTAATGTGATTCAATAAAATGGTTAAATAACGGTTTCATAAATTATTATTCAAGTATTAGTTTTTTCGGGTGAATTGTATTTTTTAATTAAAAATTAAATTAAAAATATTTATAAAAATATTTTTATAAAATGTATTTCATTTTTGAACTCAGAGCATCGATATTAGGTTAAGGTAATTTTTGGGGTTTTTTCTGAAAAAAATGAATTTTCGGTGAATAGTGTATTTATTTAAAAATAAAATTAAAAATATTTAGAAAATTATTTATATAAAATGGAGTTAATTTTTGAAATCAGAGCATTGATATTTGGTTAGTGTAAAATTTTGGGATTTTTCTGAGAAAGTTGAATTTTCAGTGAATAGTAAAAATACAGTTTTAGGGTTTCGGTATGTTTAATGACATCATAACTGTGTCATGATGATGTCATGAGATATTTTAAGGGTTTTCCGGCCAAGGGTGATGAATTATTGTTTTGGGGGCCCCACGTGGCCTAACTTTATGGGAAATATCATGAGAGAGCACATGGGTTTGAGAAAAGCACATGTGAGGTGTCCCTTGGCCATTAATGCCTTGTCCCCTCACTTTCCCTATAAATACCAAGCTCTCCTCTCACCCATTCGACTCACCACTCTTCCCCAACGAAGTTATGTTCTCATTACCTCCCAAGGAGTCCTCCTAAGGTGCTCCCAAGCCCTCAAGGTCCAAACCTTTGAGTTTTTAGAGTTATGTTTTAAGGTAAGGGATCCGACCCCTCTCTTTCTTTTCAAGTGATCTCTTTCATGTCAATTCTTTTATACTCCATGTTCTTATGTTGGAGGATGTTATTTTATATTTATTATAATGTAAATTTTATGTTCATATTATGAGATACCCCCTCTTACTCTCATCATTTCATTTTATGAAGTTTTAAGTGGCACCGTTAGGCTGCCGAATTTTTAAGGGATTCTTTCACCCTTCTCTTTTTCAAAGTTCTACTTTCATGTCAAGTATTTCAAGTTCCATTTATTATGTTGGGGTATGATCTCTAAATTTATCATACTGGCCTTTTATGATCATATGATGAGAGACCCTATTTGATCTCATCAATTCATTTTGGATGAAGTTTATGTGACGCCGTTAGGCTGCCGAATTTTCATAAGTGAAATCTTATTTTTGTCTTCCTTTCACATGGCATATTTTCAAATTTCATTAACATGTTCTTAAATCCCTCATATTCTGTACCTCTACTATTTTATGGGTCATTTATGAATGTTTTACCCATGTCCCCTCTCTTTTAAATGTCTTCTAAAAACATTGTAACATAGTCGTTATGCTGTAGAATTTTCGTCTCAAAGTGCCTCTCTCTCTTTTCTCAAAATTATTTTATGTTATAAAGTTAATACTCAAAGATCTTATTTCTATAGGGGTATTCACATATATATCAAAATGTTCTATTTTAAATTCTGGGATTTACATACATGAAACACTCTTTCCCTTTCCGTGGGTTTAAAGTGACGTAAAGATCATGTCTTTAAAGCAGTTTTTAAAACATTATGATTATGAAATGAAACCCATTTATTTTATGCTATATGGGTTATTTATGAAAGTTTTGATGATGATATATGTGGCTCACATGATAATAAAGGCAAAGTTAAGGGTGCGCCCTGATAGCGCTCCAATTCATTGGGTAATGATGTAACCACTAGAGATTACAATTTTCACGATACCATGGTGAATAACCATGGTAATTTTCAAATGACACCTTGGGGATGGACATTGGTGATATGTTCAAGATTGTCTATGTTAAATGATGTAGCCACATCTTCAAGTTATGAAAAATGTTATTTTTATTATGATATGCCTCATGATTTCATTCTCATGCCTTAAAGTTCCTTTCATGACTTTATTGATGTATCTCAAGTTCATATGTAAAATGTTTCTCTTGTTTCCCTTACTGGGCCTTCTGCTCACCCTTTCTTTTGATGTATGTCCCCAGGTTATGAGATGCAGTAATGAACCTAGGATGAACTGAAGGAGAAGACTTTCATGTTCTTAAGAATAATGTTTTATGTTGTTTTCATGTTTTACGTTCCTGGTTTCCAAGACACTAAACCTTAAAGATCCTTAGTTTTGTGTAATGTAATGGATGTTTTTGTTATAAAAAGACGGGATGCTATATACCACCTCTATATTGAGTACATATAATGATTCTGGTATGTACATTTTTAATAGGGACACATGGAATACATCATTTACCTTTGATATGTTCATTGGTTTTTCTAGTTGATATAACACTTCTCCTATGTGATAAAGGATCCCAAAAGGGATGATGTACCTTGGAATAATATTTTTCATCTTCCAAAATCTCATCACTCATTCCATGGGGAAATGGAGAGGAATACCATATCTCATTCATCAAACTCTATGCCTCATCGATGATTGTTAGAATATATCTTTTTTCAACTCTGAGCAGAGTTAACATGATTTTGGATTGTCTTAACCTTCTCCACTATTTATTTAACCATTATAGAATAAAGAATTTTTTTCCGAACATTTTGGTGTTCTTCACCTCTTACCATAAAGGTCTTTATAGGGTTCTATAAGAAAGATTTAGTGGAAACTACCGTTGTATGAGAAGTTAAAAAAACAAAATGATGATCCCATCCACCCTTTAAGTCCATTAATAATGATTTAAACATGTCCTCAAGTGTTGGGATATCCCCCTTAGATTGGCCATCAGTTTGATGGTGATATTCTATATTGATGTTCAGCTATGTGTTTAGAGCATGCTGGAGACATTTCTGAAACGTAGAGGATAATTTTGGATCATGATTGGATACAATCGATATCAGAACTCCATCATGAATTACCACTTCTATGATGTATTTCTATTCTAGTTGATCCAATGATAAATCCTCCCCAATCAGAATGATGTATACAACCTTTGTAAGATGATCCAAAACAACCCAAATAGAATTTTTCCCCTAGATATATTTGGAATTATAGTGACAATGTACATTGTGATTTTTTCACATTTTTATGTTGGTATGGGTAATGGTTACATCATAAACTTATAATTATACCTTACATACATAACATGATGACATATATGATACTTTGATATATATTCTATGATCCCCTTTTTGATGTCATCCCACCTATAGTCCTCTCATAGATCTCGATATATCTTTGTGTCTCCAGGGTGAATAGAGAATGTCGACATATCTGAATCATCCAAAAGATTTTTATTTAACTCATTATTTTTTGGAAAACATAGTGTTGAACCAAATACATAAATTCCTTCTTCATTAAAAATGAGATCTGAGGATTTTTCCTTCCTGCAAGTTTCTAATTTCTTCTATATTCCCACATCATCTTTTTGAGCATCCATTAACCTTTCCAAAAGAGATGGATGAGAAATAATTTGTAAAAGGATTGATTATGTTCCTTTATTTTTCATTACCATATCCATATTATACAAGTCTATGAAGATTATACCCCTCTTAATTCTCATTAATGATAGAATTGATGGCCCTTTTCTACTAGAGAATCATCCACCTTATTCGCATTCATGGGATGGTATTGGATTTGGTTGTCATAATACTTGATGATCACTAACTATATTCATTAGTGAATATTCATATCTTTTGATGCAAATATATATTTGATACTTTTTAGAACCATATATATTTCACACTTCTCCCCAAATAGATAATACCACACTATTTTCATTGAAAATATCAAAGGTTCTAACTCTAGATCATCTGTGGGATAGTTTTTCTCAATAATTTTAAACTTCCTTGAGGCACATGAAATGAATTGGTCATTCTTCATCACACACATGTCATTTCCCAATTTGAATCATCATGAAAAGTTATGAAAATATCCCCACTTGTGGGTAGTGTGAGAACAAGTTCAGTGATAAGCCTCTTTTTTAACTCCATGAATCCTTCATCAAATTCATCATTCCAAGATAATTTGACTCCCTTCTGAGTTATCTTGGGAATATAAATTGACAATCATGAAAAATATCTCACAAATCCGTCATAATATCTAGATATACCTAGGATACAATGGATATGTGTCATAGGTGTTAGCCTCTCCCATCCCCCAATTGATTTTTTCTTTGAAGGATCCATATATAAATCATTTCTTGTGATTATATTCCCCCTGAATGAGGCTTATTTAATCCATAACTCACACTTTCTATAAATTGAATATATCTTATCCTTTTGCGTGTTTTTTTCACAATGCTCATATACTCCTCGTGATCCTCCTTGGTTTTGGAGTATATTGGAATTTCATCTTCAAAGACCACAATTTTTTTTAATATAATCTCTAAAGACTGTATTAATCAAGTACATGATGATTTTTGGATAATTAGTTAGTCTAAAAAGAATTAAAATGAAAACATAGTTCCCATACCTTGTGCAAAAAGTAGTCTTGTGGATATCCTCCTCCTCCACCCTAACTTGGTAATATCTTGATCACAAATCCTCCTTGGAGAAGTATTTTCATCCATATAGCTAATTGAATAAGTCATCAATTCGGGGAAATGGATACTTGTTCTTTATCATAAGTTTGTTGAGATCATGGTAATAAATGAAAATGAAAAAATGAATTAACCCATTATTATTGTCGGTGATGGGGACTGGTGCACCCCATATTGATTCCCATGAGTGTATAAACCGTTTTTCAATATTCTCTAGTAATAAGTTTTTTATCTCCTCAAGTTCCATAACAACCATTCTATATGGAATGTTCAATATTGGATAAACCCCAGGTATAAGAATGATTAATAATTCAACATCTCTGTTAGGAGGAAGACTAATAAATTTCTCAGGAAACAAATCAGGAAATTCCCATACAATAGGAATGTCTTCATGGATGGTTCCTTCCTTAGACTCAATCATTTGATTTAGATGCACTTTCTCATAGGGGATTAATATCCCCACTTGAGATGGTGGTGCTAAAGAATATTCCACATCCTCCTTGTACATTTATTGAATTCGTAGTGAATTTTCCATTTTTAGATTGATTTTCCTCTTGCTGAAATTTATATTTGATCAATATAGAGAAATCCAATCCATGCCCAAAATTACATCAAATTCCACCAAACAAAGTATGAAAATATTCACTGGGAAGTTCAATCCATAAATTGTGATAGGGGAGGAGTTATATACAAGGATTGAAATTATTTCCCCATTTTCAATTTTCACTGACATCTCTACATCAATGATTTTTGGTGGTGATGGAAATTTTCTACAAAATTATTGTGATATAAAATATTAAATATATGAAAAATCAATAATTATGATCACTATTATTGAATGAATAACTAGATTACCTATTACCAAATTATTTTCATGATTCACGTTAGTGGTAGTGAAATAAAAACCATCACCTTCAATCCATGGTGGTTGTTGGTTGCCTCCAAAAACCCTGGGCTTAGGGAACTGGTTCAAAAAGTTCCCTAGTTTCGTGCATTTTTAGTAATGAAAAAAGTGTTGAGGGTTGACCTGAGAATTCCATGTCTTTTTTAAATTGGTGGGATTCTCCTATAGGAAATTATTGACTAGGTTCCCTTATATTCCTCACCTAAATCATATCCTTGATACCCTTATGAAATTTCTGTGGTTATTATTTCAAAAATTTTGACAGGTGTGGTGCTTAAATTTATTAGCATCATTGGATTTATCCATCACACCACCAGATGTAATGTCCACATTACAATTCATATCCCCATGATACCCCTAAGATTCACTGATCTATATCGCGGCATTGAGGACACATCGAACAATTCCCTCATAGAAATAAAAGGAAGATATTTCCATGGATTTTAAAAGGATAGACTTTAGCCCACCAAATGAGCAGTCAACCTTGAACTTAGGGGTAATGAAAAAACCATAGGTGTGTCATGAAATTATTGTGATGTTTTCTTTGTATTCCTCAATAGATTCATCTTCCCATTTATTGAGTTCAACTAAATCTCCATCCATTTTAAAATGGAGGGTGTGGGGGGAATAATTATCAAAAATCATTTTCCATAATTCCTTCCACTCCATTTCTTAGATCTTTTCCTTATGCTTCATATTCTTGATAATTTTCAACAACTGATCTGCTTCACCCTCTATACAATAAATAGCCAGAAGAACCTTCTATTTTTATAGAACATTGAATTATGGATAATATCTTTTCAGTGGAATTGATCCATTTCTCCACAATCAGGGGATCAGATGATCCACTGAAGGTAGGAGGCCTTTGCCGCATGAAACTCTAAACTATGGGTTTCTCTCTCTTAGGGTGGGTTGGTTTATCCCCTTAGTCCAGTTTTGTAATCCTAACTTTATATAACTAATATAGTATCGTGACAATGTTTGTGATTCCCGTTCTAATCTGGTTGGGAATGTTATTGGGGAAATCATCACACATCACTTTGCATTGGTTGTTAGTACAATTCCTCATATTTTCTGCCATTTTCTAGAATAAAAATGAAATTATGGATGATTATCATAAAATATAAATCATATAAATGGGAATACAATGATGAAAAATATATAACTTATAAATTAAATTTATCTTTATATCTTATGATTATCTAGGATTTGGTTTCTGTTATCCATGATCTACTTTCAAACATATATTCTTATGGGAGTTTATTATTTGTTCCCTTAATAATGGTTTTCAATGAGTTTATGAATTTACCAAACAATATCCCCCAGGAGTGTCAAACCAAGTGCTCAGTAAGGATCATTTTCATGTACAACGTTAACTTGAGTCAAGCTCAGGACACCATATCAGAGTTGTTACACCTAGGTACATATGTTCTAGAACCATGTCCACTTTTAGTATCTATACATAGATGTATTTTCTTGATAAACAACATTATCTATACTCACCAAGATTTATGGATGTCCTCTTATAATTACTCTAATGCCTAAGGTTTTTCACTCTATTTTTATAATCTTCATCCCCAAAATAACCAAACCTATCATCTGATACCAAACATAACATCGCTGATCTTTATTTAATATTTAATATTTATTTATTACATGGATTTGAACTTAATAAAACTCAGAACATCTGTAGTAGTAGTTTATTAGAAAATTAAAAACATTAAATGACTACATAAAACATGCAATAAAACAACCTTATTGAAAAAATCTTTTACATTACCAAAAAATTCATTCATACTTAACAATGCATGGAATAACAAGAGGACATACATAATAAAGGGGTGAGTTCTCAATCCTACTAAGGGAGTAAACAAGGCATAACATCAAGAACACCATACAAGTTAGGCTATAGACATATCAATAGAGCATAAAAGGAACATGAATATAAATAAATGATATTGAATGATAATAATAATATGGAAATATGGAAACAACATATATCATGATATTAACATTATCCAAGGCTCAATTCACATGGAGGAGCAAGAGACAAATCTTATTGTAGAGGAAGTAGCATGAGTCAACACCCATTGCACATGAAGTAGCACAAGTCAACACCCATTTCACATGAAGTATCATGCGTCATAACCCATTTCACATGAAGTATCATGATTCAACACACATTTCAAATGATGTATCATGATTCTAAAAATTTCTAAGTGTATTGGACTGCTATCAGGGAAGAAAATTCATAATAATTTCATTTTCATGCTTAAGTGTGCCACATAGATCATAAAAAATGGATTCATTAATCATCATAGTTTCTTCCATGATCAAGAAATTTTTTAATACATTATTATATATTGAAAATCAATAAGTATATGGTCATAAAGGTGAATAAACTAGGGAGTGAAATGGGTATGGTATTCACTAAAAAATGATTTGGGCATGAGAAACCGTGGTGTAATTTTGGAAGCAGAACGACGTCAATAGAAATTCATATAATGGGTTGATAAGATAGAAAGAAGAATATCATAATTTAAAAATGAAATTGACAATAATGGGGATAGGTAATTATTTATTCTAATATAATAAATTACAAATTAACGGGAATATCGTAAATGAGGTTCTTGATAAAAATATTGGAGAGAAAAATCCCTTACAGAATTTCGACATAGTAATGACATAGGTAAGGGTCCAAATGGGGGAGGATAAATGATCCAAAATTGAAATAACATCAAAACTACAGTTGGTAATCGATTATAAAATAATGAAAACATAACTATTTTAAATTAATAAGATTAATTTGAAACAAGTTTCTTGAATTGAAATGATGTAAGGAAGGTGAGGATCCCTTACTTGGATGTGTGACCCTAAAGTATTAAGAGAGGATTCATGGGATCTATGGGGACTTAAGAGGACCCTAGGGAGTATAGGGAAGAGTTTTGTCGAGATTCAAGGAGTTTGAGTGAAGAGAAATGGGATATTGGGTGGCTTTATATAGTAAAGGAGGGGAATTTCTTTATTATTTTGGGCTTGGAGACTACACAATAAATTATACCAAACCAAAAATCATCCAATGGTTTTTACCATAGTTTCTAAAAAGGAAGAGTGGTATTCATTATTTTATAAGTACACAGTATAAAGATGTTAAAATATTTCCCTTTATCATGCGGAGGTGAGTCACACATTCAAGGAAATGCTTTTAGAATCATAAAATATATTATAAGTTTTGGAGGATTGCATAAGGTTTTGTAAAATAAATCATATAAAAAAATAATCAAATTATTTTAAAGTTAAAAAATATATTTTCTGAATTTAAAGTTTTAGAGTCATTTTTACATCATTATTGGTCTATTATGATGTCATAAAACACACTATCCATTTATATGGTATTTAAATCTTACCCAAAAATAATAATTTCTCCTAAAATAATTTAAAATTCATTATTTGATAATTTTGATGTCCTGATTCCAATAATAATATTAATTTTTTTTTAAATAATTTTATAAATATGTAATTTAATTCTTTTAAAATATAAACCAGTTATTATTGAAAATTCATTGGTTTTGATAAAAAACTTTTTCAAAACAATAAAAAAAATCATTTTTGACTTCTTAAAAATCATATGATCATATCTATTTTATAAAATAAATTTAATAATAATATTTTATTAAAAAATACTTTATTTAAAAAATAAATTAACTCATAAAAACATATTTCTTAATTGAATTTTAATATTATGAAAATATACTACTTTTCTTTGAAAATCATTTTCAATGCAACAACAATAAGAATAAAATATATTCATTATTCTATACCTAAAATAATGTACATATTATTAATTCTAGGTTCTTGATACACATCAATTTATTACATCGGCATAAACCCTTAGAGTAATGTGTGCGATGGGGGGGTTTTCATGGGTCAGTTCGGTGAACATGGTTTGGGACATGATCTCGATGAGTTTGACATTCTCTCATAAATGGTTTATCTGATGCTTCATTTATTGCATATCAGCTTGGTCTTGGTCTATAGAAAATTCTATAAATGATAACCCCATTAGAAGCTCTGATAAATGGGTCTCATAAGGAAAAATCCTACTAGTTGAGTTAATCACTTCCTTTGTTTGTGTCAAAAGAATTTATTAAAACCCTATATATATACTATTCAAGTGATCATATTTAATAGACTATATTATCAAAGTTAATGATACTTAACCTTCATTTAATATATAATTGGATATAAGAAAATATGTTTATGTGTGTTCTATAACCATAGTTAATTTATTAAATTAAAATATAGGTCATTTCTTTCATAAATGTTTAGGTTGTTACATGAGCATACATCCATACATTATAATTCCTTTCTTATGGTTCATTTTGATTAGTTTTGTGAATCTATTTTGTTTATTTTCATTATTATCCTAATTTTTTGAATCACTTGATTCATTATCCACTTAATCATTGATCTCCAACATCCTTATGGACGAAAATTCCATTTCATGTATGGATTTCTTTTTAAATGATGGAGTCTCCCTAATTATATATGAAATGTGTATTTCACATAGATCATAAAGGGAGATATCCTATTTATGTTCTAGATATGAAATCTTAGCATCAAACAGATCTGTAAATTTTCTCAGTAATTTCTATATAATGTTGTATTCATACATATTATCTATAAAACATTAATATTACTAAAAATTTCATTTACCCTTCTAAATTGACATAAATTGTTTAATAATATATCATATTTATATCGTCAAATAGACTTCTATGTATTTATAGATTAACATCATTAATGTTATCATTTCCTTCAATGTCAATATAATCATTATCTTATATTTATTTGTAGTATATAAACCAATAACCAGGATGTAAACTCAATAAAATGAAGACATTAGAATGAAATTTATTTCAATAAAATTAGAAACTAAGTTAATTTTATCTTTGAAATTTAAATAATATATTCATCCAATTTGTGGGAAACCATATATGAGTTCATCAACAACTATAAGGTCAGGTTATATGACAATGGATAGAATCTAATTATTCCAAGCCTGGTTGTTCTTACCATAGAATGATAACATACCTCGACTGTTAACTAAATTAATTTTTTCCACCATAAACTATTTAGGGACAATATGTAGGGAACATGGTTTCTCTCATACCACTTGAAATGAACTAACAACTAATTCAACATTGAGAAGTTGGGGGAGAGGGGAAATAAATTAGTTGTGGTTATATTTGAATATTTATTTTATTTAGAAATAAACCACCTTTTCTAGTTAGTAATTGATCCAATAATGATTTTTAGAAAACCATAACAATTTTTAATGAAATATAAAACAAGACAAGTTACAATAAATTATTAGAAGGTTCAGACCCAGTGTGTGTTCCTACTCAATGCAATGTTTGACTCCCAAAAATCCTTGAATTTTCCAATAACTTATTTTAATACAATAGAATAGGATAGTACATGTATCATCCCATAGCCTGTGTAATGTTATTCAAAATATAATTTTCATATAATCTATATAGTTATACTCATCACCCCATTAGTTATAATGAATTATTACAAATGTGAAAGAACATTATAAGCTCTTGGTTTATTTGGATACAATTAAAGATATGATTATTGATTCATTGACATATTCAATGTCACACAATCCCTTATTCCAGAATCTAATATAAATATTCATTTCTATTAAAAAAATCAAAAACTCATTCAATTGAAGCTCATAATCTATAAAAATATATACAATAATTTCTGATCATTGTGCTCTCAACTCTCTTTAACTTATAAATTTTAATTTTTCTTCTCACAACACACTATTTATGGAAAAAATAAAAAATATATTATTCCAATTGATATGATTTTATTACACCAATATTCTAAAAAATATTTACATTTGATATAATTAAATGGCCCCAAAATGATAGGTTTCTATAAGTGGAAAATGAAGATGGTTTTAAGGATTCTAGAAAAATGCTTTTAAATAACTACAGTTTCTATTTTCCCAGTTAATTCGTTACAATACCCAATAAAGTAACCAATGTGAAGTCATTATTAAAATTTATTTAACTCATATGGAAAAAATAAACTTATATAATGACATTTATTGTTGCATCGTATTTTTCCTACTTAATAATAAAAACCACAAGAAAAAAATCCCATCTTCATTAATTGTTACTTCTTTGACTCAACAATATCACTCCGAATATTTTATTTTACTTCACTATCTCAGGACATGATAAAAAATTTTAAAATAACTTTTAAACTCATATAAAAATATCTTATTTCATTAGTACAAGATTAAAAAGTGATATGGTTTTTTGTGTAATAGAAAAATATTATTCCAATGAGATTACATACTTAGTATCTAGATATTCTTCATGAGAACATTATGATCCAGTGGAATTGATATTTTCAAATATTCCATATAATAATTAAAATAAATAAAAACAATAATAATAGGTTTTTAAATATCATGTAAATCAACATGAATAAAACTATATATGTTATATTTTTTCAACTAAAGATCCATTCATGTCATATCAGGTTTTATTTCATAAAAAAATTCTGTTTATAGAATCTTTATTTTTCACCCGGAAGAAACTCATATTTTTTCTATGTCTTAAAGCTTTATGCTGGGAATCCAAATTCTTGAACCTAGTCATAACTTACATACATGAATTATTATGATCCCCAAAGATAAATTTTAAACTCAAAGACATAATGTGAAGTTATAGGTTCATAATTTAAGTTCATCTCATTAAAGACTTATTCTCATAGATAATGTCTAATTCTTAATAATCAAATCCTTTTATTTTGTTTTCATATCATTGAAATCATTTATCAAATAATAACACTAAGTAAAATTTCAAATTTATCATATTGTATATATTTATAGAATGAATTCAGAACTTCTTCAGGATACCTCCATCCATTTCTTACTACCTCAATAACATTTCAAACAACATCAATGTCATCTAATACATTTCTATTGATTCTAAATCTTTTTTATAAAAATGGAATCTGGTAACTATAAAACATGGGCTTCAATTATAGTAATGTTTTTATAAAGAATTAATAACATAAAATAAATAATTTTATTTAAGAATATTATTAAAACCAAAACAATTTATTATTATGAAATTAATTTTATGAAAAAAAATTTTTAATTCATTTTGTAAAAATTATCTTGATGTGAATTTTTGAGATTATTCAAAAAAGTATATTTTTGGGTAAAAGTAAAAAATGTCTATTTTACAAAAATTAATACATTTTTAAAATTATAGTGACCTAATAAAAAATGAAATATCATTAATCTCTTTTATATAACACAAACACCCAGATATATATATATATATATATATATAATAAAAATTATAATGAAAATAAAAATATATTTTTGAATATTGAAATATATGCTTACCATTTTTTAAATCTATGTAACGTTTATATCCAAATAAAAACTGATTTCATTATTCTCTTAATAATATATATACATGGTTATATTAAATTTCGGTTTTATTAAATATAAAATTAATTATATTTTTTTACACAATAAAATTAATTCCAATGGAATAAAAATAATACTTTATTTTTTCAAAATGTCATTTTTAATCTCAAAACAAGCATTTATCTAAAAACAGGTCTAATTGTGTCTTTTTCACTTATATTAATTTATTTTAATCACCTAATACATAATTAATATTATTAAATTTATTACATATTAAAAATTATAAAAATTTTCTATTATTTACTAATTTTAACATAATTTTTGTTCTAGTGAATGTTAAGAACAAAAAATTTGTTACCATTATTTGGGATAAAATCTATTTTAGAGGGGGTTATTATAAGAGATAAGGGTAGAAATTACAAATATAATTCCCCAAATAACAAAATATGGTTTTATTTATAACATAAACCTATCATTTTTGGATATTTGAATGTTTTTAGCAACTTTCACAGAAAACTATTATATTATTAATATCGTTAAATAATTTATTATGTGTACTTTCTCTCACTTATAAAATGGAACAATGTGTCCCATATTATTCACACATCATGATTCACTGATATCAACCAATACCAGAAAAAATACATTCCCCAACATCCTAACAAAATTATAGAGTCAATGGGATCATCAAAGGACCATCCTAGAAGGCTTAATATTTATGCTGAAGATTGTTTTCTAAAGTAGTGTTATAACTTTTAACCTAGAATTTTCATTTTACTTCATCATTTAAATCATTAAAATATTATATAAACATGATAATATAATATAATAACTATTTCAAATATACTAAAATTCCATTACTCTGTTCTAAAAACCAAAATTCATTCCCTTTCCATCTAATGGATAATGAAAATATTACACATGAATAATTATGGGTTACTACCTCCACATATCAGTGTAATTCATTTTTCATCAACACATTAATTTTGTTGTTATAAATATGGAAATAATAAATTTATAGGATATTTTTGACATAATCATGATTATACAGAAATAATATTTTATTTACCTTCTTACCCTTTCTCATGTAAAAATTGATAATTCCCCTCTTGCATAAGTGTGGACTACCACCCCCTAAAATGATGTCATTAATATTTCTTATATACATTTAAATTTAAATTATAAATATTAATATATTAAATTAATATAATATTTAAATCATGGTTAACATTCTTAACATGATGGAACCATGTGAAAGATGGAAATAATGATGCTACTGAACCTAAATATACATAAAAAAATTGAAGACACATGGAGGTGATGATTTTAATAAATAATTATTAATAAATTTGAGTCAAAATATTATAAATGTATGATATTTGATATTATATGTATGTATATGGGAGTTTATAGAATTATAAAAAATATATGTTTATTATAGAGGATGATGGAGAGAAATTACAAAGGAAGTCAGACATGAGGTCAAGGTTTAATTTATAATCTCTATATATTTTATGATATTTTTTATTTAAGATTGAATTTGGGTAATTATATTATATTATATATTTAACACCATAAATTTTAATCTCCTACAATAATTTTTATGATTTTCAATTATTTTTTCCATTATTTATCTTCTTTGGCACTAAAAAGACAAAAAAACGTTAAAATAGAAAATAGACATTGTTTGTCAATTAGAATGATAATTATTCACTTCAATGTCCATATTTTCAAAAAAAAAAGTTCAATAATGTTCTTTAAATCCTCCAGTGACTGATTATATTAATATTTACCCTTTATTGAATTTTTATAAAAAAATTTAAAAAATATTCTGATGTCATTTAATATATGAAGTTGTTTTCACCAAATCTGTAAAAAAAAATTTAATGTACACCCCATGAAAAATCATTCTAGAATTGATGACTAAATTTTACATATAATATTTCTTTAAATTTTTTCATTTTTCATTCTATGAACAAACTTTTACATTATATTTTGGCAATTTTTAGAATTTAAATAAGTGAACTCAAATTTAAAAGGGTATTTTCCTCAGGAAATGTTATAGTGATATTTTAAAATTATTATCATATATGAAAATATCAAATTATTAATATTATTATTTACTAAGGATATACTTTAATGAAACCATTTAAAATATTTATATGTATTAATTATAATCAATTTGGCTGGGGAAATTATTGAAATTCCATATGCAAGTTCTTCCAATATGGGTAGTTATTGATAACTAATGCATATTGATTAAGTTATATTATTTATTAATATAATAAATGGATTGGAAAAATTAATTCAAGGGTGGGGAATAGAATTAAATATCATGTTGACTCGTAGATATGTCTCATTATAAATATTCGGTTAGATATTTGGAATAGACCATTCCAATTTATGTAAGATGTATTAGTGTAAGGGATGGATGAAATGTTTATGAAGATTGATAGTGTGAATTTTAACATTATGTAATCAGTTATTGATATCAATTAGATTACATGAATAGTTATTATTTGGATAAATAAGATTCAAGGTAATGTGATTATTTATATGAAATTATTTTATCATAATTAATTCATTATATAATAATAATTATTCATTTATTAAATGAAAACTTACACTATATGCATTCCAACATTATGCATGTGAGATCACCCTTTTAATTTTTTCTGTTCACCAATATTCAAGGAAGGGTAATAGTATTCATATGGAAGGAAATTATAGAGGTATCAAAAGTGTTATCAAAGGAAATAATATGTTTCACATTATATTTACAAATCTCATGTGATTTTTATTAATGTATCTAGTTTTAAAACACTATTAAACAATTTGATCCCTTAGGATGTGATCTTTTGGGTTTCGTACAAATGTAATAAATTAACAACTTTCTCTATGAAACTAGGGTTTAGTTATATATATATTGTATTATAAAATGTTTTGTATGACCAATGAGAATGATATTTTCGAAAACATATATTAGAGAATATAACTATATGATAGACTTTTCAGATAATTCTCAGTAAATAGTAATATCAAATTATTTTGGTAAATAGATATTTTGTGGTTTTCCTAAAAATCATATCCTTATATTTTTATTAGAAGATTGACTTGTTGTGGAATATATACACCCTAGGGTAACAACATTGAAATTGGTGGATTGGGTATTAATGCGATTATCGTCGGTGGATGATAAATGTGCATATGACAACACACAAAAATAAACACTCCTAAGGGATATTATTTGGTTGTTTCACATGCTCCAAAAATTCCATTATGAAATAATGGAAAACATGTAATGCTTTGAAGATATTCCTAGTTATTTCAATCATATGATTATTAGATTAGCTATATAAAAGTGTCCAATTTTTGTTTATGGTTTTCCCAGTATAAGAATTATACATTATGATTCATAATGTTATAATCTAATATAGTGTAAGATTTTTCAAAAGGAACCTTTTAAAAATAATGTAGACTATGTAAATGAACATAATATATGTTGGAATTTAATTATTAGGAAATAAAATAAATCCATATCTATATGTGGATCATTTAGTGAGAAAGTTATAACTATATATGGGTAGTTGACTCTAGTTCTAACTGATTACCTTTATTGTATAGAGAAACATACTGATCGAAAGCATGATGTAACTATTTCAGACCGTTTCATGTGACAATATCCGCCATCATTCACTGTAACAAAAATTATATTATTATATTACAAATTGATATTTTACATTGAAAAAATATTTATCATTTTCAAAAGTAATGAAAGGGGATGGTTGTCATGGAAGTTTATCATATCATTGATGATTCAAGTCAATGGTGGTCATTGATTCAAAACTCTAAGGATATTAAGAAAATAAAAATCATGGAGTAGGAGGATTTTATGGTTATTATCTTTGAAAAAAAAATTCTCAATAACATTGATAATATATGAAGATAGAGTTCCTAATTCTAAGACAAAATGATGTGGAAAATGTCTCTAATTATAAAGACAACAATATAAGGTTAGAATGAAATGATGTAGAAAATGTACACAATCCAATGAATAATTTCAACCATTTAATTAATGGGATAAATCTAATATATCCAAGGGAACTAGTCTCCCAAACATTATCATAATTTGAGGATATATGAACATGTGATATCAAGACTGAGAATAAATTATATAGGTATTATGACTTCAGAGGAAATAATGATAATAATATGATGTTCATGAACTTCATAATGAAAAAAATGGAAAAGGGGAATAATATAAGTGGTAATTTCCAACATGTGATACATGTAGAAGGAAACGCCCCAGTAAATTCATGAAGGGAACATGGGTTTTCTTCATTCGATGAAAAAAATACCATCATGTTCATGAATGAAAAGGTAAGGGAGAATCCATTAATGTATAATTCATTAACTTTTTGGAGATGGAGCACTGTAACAAAAAATTTCCCAAATGTAAAGTGAACTAACCATAAACGAGTCCAGGTGGATAAGTCTAGGTTTAAACAATTATTATATCCAATGTTAATGTTCCTGGAGATGTGGTGGTAGGATCATTTATCAAAACCTCAATGTCAAATAGTAATTTAATATATTCAATATTCTCAAACTATTTTATATGTTTGTTAATTCTATGAAAATTATGTAGTTGTATATCACATTATGAAGGTAGTAACCAATTAATATAACTAGAGTAAATATTATTAGAAAATTGATACATTAGTAGATCCAAAATTTGATGTAGGGACATAACCTATTTAAAAATTTGATTATTATATACACTGTAGATATTGACATAATCCTTGTTATAAATTTTTATTCAAATTATTAAATATAAATTTATTTCTTAGAGAAAAACGTCTGGATTTTTTATGATGATTTGGAATCCATTATCTTTATAAAAAAATATATCATCATCCAAATCATTCCTAGATCTACCCCTAATAGACATTCTTAATAAAATTATCATAGATGGAGATAAGTAAAAACTTGTGGATGGGAAAGTTAACTCTATGTAAGATTATTTTTTATTTATATGAATATATTGATGATTTTTTAGAGGAACATCCCAAAAAGTACACCAAATCCTGATTTTCGGGTTCCAATTAATCTAGTCCATGATGTGAAACCGGTATATAATACCCCATAAAAATGGCCAAAGTGGATATAGTAGATTTATAAAAAAACCTATATTAGTCTTGTGAGAATAATTTATATGACCAAGTGTTTTTCTAGGGGATAACCTATTTTTGGTGAAAAATTAATATAGGACTATGAGGATGTGTGTTGTTACTACGAAATTAATTCCATATCATAAAGAACAAGTATCATATTTTTTTATTGATGAATTTTTTGATAAAATTCAATGATATAAATATGTTTTAAATATTGATCTTTATTATGGGTATATTAAATTTTGGGTAAGGAATATAGATATTCTTAAGAAAATATTTCATATGAGGTATAAGCACTATGAGTTTATAGTGATCACATTTGATTAACAAATTCACCCTATATTTTTATGGATCTTGTAAAAATATTGGTTAAGTAATATAATTATAATTTAATTATAGTATTTTTTGATTATATCATGGTATAGTCTAGATTTTATGAAGACCATTAGAGTCATTTACAAAATATTTTTCAAACCCTTATTGAAAATGCATTATATAATAAATTTTATAAGTGTGATTTTAATATTTAATATGTTCATTTTCATGTCCATATTATCTTTAATGAAGAAATATTAGTTTATCCTTAAAGGATAATGGTAGTAAAAGAATTACACATTCCAAAAAACCAAGGTATGTAGTTTATATGGGTTAGTAGGTTACTATTAGTGATTTTCTCAAAATTATTCCTAATTTGAAATAATAGCTACCTAATTAATAAGAGAAGGGGATATTTTATTTTAGATAGTGGAATATAAATAAAATTTTTCAGAATTAATGAAGAGTTTGATCAATTGGACTTTGTTGATATTAGTATCTAGAGGGGATGAATTTGTGATATATTATTACACATTATGGAATGGACATGGATGTTTCCTTATGCTGAATTATAAATACATTACCTATGCATCATGGTAGTTAATGATCCATAAATAGAAATATTCAACCCATGATCACGTGTTAGTAGCTTTATCTATTTCCTTGATGGTCTGGAGGCATTATCTATATGTTGAAAAATATGACATATATTTGAATCAAAAGAGTTTAAAATAGATATGTGAATAAAAATATATCAATGTGAGGGAGAATATATGGATAGTTATACTCATATATTATTATTTCCTAATACATTACCACCATGGTATATATAATAAGGTATCTCTTATGTTTATAATGAAATATCATAGAGCTCTGACTAAGATGAGGATTGACAATGATTTATTATTTAGGGACATAGTAAATATAGATATGGGAATTATTAGAGAATGATACACATCTCTCAATTTATATTCTTTTTCCAAACTATCGTTATTATAAAAATTAAAAGTTTCCAACTAATTTATAAGAGCCCCTATAAGAAAATAAAATATGTAAATGATGGGAAACAAGTTGATTTTTTTATGAAGATAGTCTGCTGGAATTTTGAATGTGTTTTTTTCAAATGTACCTAATATGGAGATATAATTATTAGATAAATCCCATAACTATAATTTCTCTATTCACACATGTAGTACCAAAATATATTAGGATTTAAAAGTCCAATTTTTGGGAAAATATTATATGGGAAATTTTACACTACACATCATGTGTAAAGGGTTTTCAAAAGGAAAAGGTTGAAAGACAACATACTAAAGGAGTAATGTAACCTATAACTATTATTGGGTTGAAATGGGATGATATTAGTATTTAATTTTCCACTATACATACCAAGACTCCATGAAATAATTATTCCATATGAGTTATTGTTGATCAACTTATCACGCCAAAAAAGTTTCCTGATATAAGGGACGATCTACCACATTTTATCATGGAAAAAAACTATATTAATGTTGTTTTGAAACTTAATTGTACTCAACATTCAACTGTATCGAATCATGATGCACTTATTTTCTTAAAATTCTTCAGAAGGATCTGAACATTGAGGAATAGATGAGAACCACCAATCATCTTCAAAATGATGGCCAATCTTAATGGATATTTTATACATAATATGAAATTTTGCGGTCATAATCAATTTAATTTTAAGGTTGTGGGATCAATATTTACCTCTATTGGAATTCATATAGAATAATATATTCCATTAATGAATTGAATTGGCACCAAATGAGGAAAATTATTGTAATATGTTTCATACATGATATTTTTGGGTTGAAATTGGTGAAAGGAATCTTATAGGACCATATCTCATAGAGGAGACGACAATGAAAATATAGACCTTTCATAATCATATTATAGTAGTTCAAAGAATGAAAAATAATATATGTTGATAAAAAAGGTTGAATCTTGTATTTCATGTTTTGGATCATGTTTTATTTACGGTACGTATGTTTAATTTTGTAATAATATTTGATAAAAAAGTGAAACTAAGTCTCAAGTACATCTGGCCTCTTGAAATTTAAGAATGAATTATAGCTATAGGTTACTTTTTTTCAATACCAGCTAGAACATATAATGTTCATGATGAGTTTAATTAATATTTATTAAGAAATTACATGATAAACTCCAAGAATGTCCTCACATCTAAGGAAATAGAATTGGATCCATATGTATCTTACCTTAAAGAACCTATAAATATTCTTAATAGTAAGGAACAAGTGTTCCTAAAACAAACTAATTGATTGGTGAAAGTACATTGGGTAAATAATAAAATAGAATATGTGTGGTGAGAACATAAATAATATATTATGATGAACAACCCCAATTTTTTCATGAATTGACATTATGAAAATTTTGACTATGAAATTTTTGGAGGGAATAATGTAAATCTAGATCTTCAATTATATTAAGATTTTATTTCAAAATAAAAAATATCACAAAGAACATATATTTATTCAAGAATATTAATAATAACTAAATTATAATTTATTACAATTTTAATATTATGAAATTAATTTCTTTTTGACATCATTTTGTGAGAATTATCTTAGGGTGATTTTTTTGAGAATTTTCATAAATCCTTTATGTGAATATTGAAAATAAATATTTTAAAAAAACAATTTTATGATATTAAACATATATAATGATAACTTCATAGATCATGAATTTTTTTTGTATAATAGAAATATATTTAATAAATTCTAAAAAATATAGAAAAATGTAATGTAAAACATATAAATATATTCTTAGCATTTTATAAATATAAGTAATATTTTTGGGCAAATAATTACTTTTTTAAATATTAAATCATATCCAAGTATTTTGAAGGTTAATTTTTATTTTTTATGTTAAAAATACAAATAATTATGATTTTATTTAACATAATAAAATTAATTCCATTGTAATCAATATTGTACTTTAGTATTTCATAAAATCATTTCGATGTTTATAATAAAAAATTCTCTTTATCTTTTTGGAAATTATATTAAAACTAATTTATAACACTTCAATATATCTAATATTGTTAGAAGGATTCCATATTTGGGATCAAAATAATTAACATTATAAAATTTGGTGAATTTAAATTTTGGTCACAATGAATAGTGAAAATGTTTGTAAGAACCCGGTTCTTATTATTGAGGTACGAGCTTCTTCTTTTCCTTTTACTTAAGTGATTTTTGAGAGAATATGGAAAAATGGGAAAAACCCTAAATTTTGAAACTACACGCCGTGTACCTTGTCCACACACCGTGTACTTTTGGCCGTGTTGGGATGAGTACACAGGGCGTGTAGCCATGCCGGCGATGAAGGGTGTAGGAACTGACTACACACCATGTAGTGGTACCTTACACGCCGTGTAGTCAGTCGACAGGTTTAAAAAGTAAGATGGTGAAGTCACCGCCATCTGGGCGGCAGTACACGCCGTGTACTTGGGAGTACATGCCGTGTACTCTTGTCGGCAGATGAACAGTGTGGCAGTGCTACGAAATAAACAGTTAAATGAAAGGAGTACACGCCGTGTACATTGTTTTCCAGGCTTAAAACAGGCAGTAGCCTCCTCATTTGGCAGAGGAGGCGTTTGAGCCATTTTGGAGCCAAAGGAGGAGGCCGAACCTTTGATGATCCGCCGGGCGTTCTTCTGGAATCTGATTCCGTCTCGGACGATCCCGTTGGAAATGCACGGGTAAGGGCTTCCACCTCCTGGTACCGTTCTTTCCAATTCTTCTCCCAGCGTATGTTATTTATGTTTGAATGGGTTTTGTTCTTCGTCAGATCTACGCCATTCTTGGGCATTTCTGGAGTCGGCGTTCAGGTATAGCATTCGTTGACGTTTAAGGTAGGTGGATTTGTGTTATTTTTTCAATTGTCATGCGTTTTTTGCGTTTTCGTGCCACGAACCCATGTTGGGGTGTCATGTGGTTGAGGCCGTTTCAATATTTAATGCGTAGAATTTAATAGGTGATTAAATATTGATGATAAAATGCTGATTGGGATCGTTGCTTGGATCCGGAACCACCCCAGGGGTGTGTTTCTTTGTTTATCCGTTTGGCCAGGATACCCGAGGGTATGCCTTCAATGTAGTAATTGTAAGAATTTCCTTGAGAGGAATTGCTTGTTTACTACATTTTGATATGTTGGGCATGGCCCGGTTACCTATTTAGCCTGAGGGCGTGATTGTATTACCCTGAGGGCATTGTTGTGATTAGCCTGAGGGCGTGACTATATTATCCTTAGGGCATGACTATATTAGCCTGAGGGCGTGACTATATTAGCCTGAGGGCGTGACTATATTAGCCTGAGGGCATGACTATATTAGCCTGAGGGCGTGACTATATTAGCATGAGGGCGTGACTATATTAGCCTGAGGGTGAGATACCGGTTGGCCTGAGGGCTTGGTGCTGTTGAGCACAAAAATGTTATTAAATTAAAGAGATTAAATGAATAATAAAATGTCAATTTAACTTTTAAGTTAGTTACTTTTGAGTACTGCCTAGTTATTGCATTTTACTACTGCACACTTGTTGCATGCTTTACACACAGTTGAGCACGAGCCTTTGGTGGGTGCCTATTGAGATATATTTCTCACACCCTGTTTGGGTCATGCTTTTCAGCCCAAACAGATTACGTTTTTGCAGGTGTAGATAGGGACAAGAGTCCCTATATAGGTACATGACTGTTGCTGAGGAGTAGGAGGGCATGGGACCGATCCTAGGCTCGTGATGTCGCTGCCAGCTGTTTTTCTTTGTTTTGCTGTACTCTGCTTTCATTTGTACCGTATTGATGTATAACATGTTCTGGCTATTTTCTTAGAACTTGAGACATGTAGTATCATCATTTATATATTGTTGGTTATATCCACTGCTGTTGTGTATTTCAATTATGTATGGTTTGCTGCTTCTGCTATTGTTTTATGTTTATTTTGGTATTCCGCTGCGCTACACTTTGAAAAATGAGGGCATAGTTTCCCCACTATCAGACCTGGGCCCTCGCTGCTAGTCGGCAGCCTCTGGCATTTGGGGAAATGCGCTTGAGGTCACGTGGCGAACCAGGCTCGGGGCACCCGTTGCGTGGCACCCGGGGTCAGGATGTTACAAAGTGGTATCAGAGGAGTTTCTTTTCTTTGACTTATTATTTGGAGCCGTAGTCAGGGATAGGACAGAACGGTAGTTGGTAATAAGTTGTGCCTGGGTGTAGCTAACCCGTGTACAGGGAAAAGCCAGTCTACCTCGTATTTTGCATTATTTGATTTTCAATTTTACGGTTGATATGTTTTCACCATTGGGTGACGCACTTGGATTGTGCTGTTTATATTTTATCTATGGGTTCTATTTAGTTGCAACCCGATGAGATGAGGGTATGCCGTCTCATGCATCATATAGGCACATGCTAGATATCACATGCCATGCATAGTTTCCATGCCATATAGCTGCATTAGAAATTCTCATGTTGTTTCGAATGTTGATGTGCTAGAACAGAATGTTGTTGTGATAGCTGCTTGATAAATACCTGCCTTGTGATATGGTATTTTTGTTTGAGCTTTTTTATATAATGGACGCCAAACATTGGTCTTTGGGGAGTATGGGCACCCATAGACTGGAATTTGGTGGATCATTGACTGGTTGTTGGTTATAACACAAATAAGATGTCAACCTTTGATTCGTGGGGTGTATGGGCCCCCATGGGTCGGAATTTGACACTTAGGTGTTGTTTTTCGATATTTTCTGGGTTCTGGAGAAGTTTCTGAGGCATACTGTCCAGAAACCCAGTATACACACCGTGTAGTATTTTTATACACGCCGTGTATGTTCTTCTGTTCGGGAAGAAAAATGAAATTTTTGAGTACACGCCGTGTACCCTGAGTACACGCCATGTAGTTTCTTTCCATGTCACAAACCGTGTGGGCGGCGACACGGGGTAAGGAAGGATTGGGTAAAACACGTCGTGTAGTTTTGTACACGCCGTGTAGTGTTAACCCGGAGTCCGACCATGTAACTAACAACACAGGTCGGCGAACTCCTTGACAGAACACGCCGTGTCATTTATGGACATGCCGTGTAGTGTGACCTGGGGAATCGGCCGTGTAACTAATAACACGGGCCAGCGTCACCTCTTCCAGAACACGCCGTGTACCTTTTGGACACGCCGTGTAGTCTTGCCCGAGGACAGACCGTGTGGAGTTAGCCGTGTGGCTAGGAAATGGGATGGTGTACATGCCATGTGCGGGTGTAACACGTTGTGTCGAGTAAAGCCGAGTAGTTGGTCGTGTCACAGATGACACGGGCAGTTGGAAAATAACACCGTACACACCGTGTAGATATTATACACACCATGTAGCTTTGTTGAAACGGAATCCGTGTGACTTATCCATGTAAAAGGACCCGGGAAGGGGAAGGAAAGTCAAGTACAAGCCATGTAGTCAATGTACACGCCGTGTAGTCATGTTTTTCAAATTTTGAAACGCCTTCCTTCTCTTGTTCCTTTGTGGTTCCTTCATTTCAGTCTTAATAATCTTGAATCTGAGGCGTGCTTTTGACCTTGTAGAATCATTCCTCCTAGATGTCCGCGAGTTGTTCGCCAAGAGAGCAGCAACGATTATACTCCAGAGATGATGGACCATGGTCTACCAGTAGATCCCCCAGCAGATCCAGATGCGGCACCTGCTGTTATACCGGACACGGGCGTGGAGGCGCAGTTCCGTGAAGGCTTATTGCAGTTCATGCAGACCTTTCAGGGAGCACCGTAGGCTGCCACATCTATGGACGAGCCGACGCGTATCATTTAGCAGCAGCATCCGCCTACGTTTTCAGGGGATGGTGGACCATTGGATGCAAAGTCTTGGCTAGGATCGATGCAGACTATTTTCGAGCATCTTGAGGTGCTTCCAGGGCAGAGGGTCAAGCTCGCGACTTACATGCTGCGTGATTCTTCCAAGAGGTGGTGGGATGTTACCACCCAGTCAGAGCATCACATGGACATGGTGTGGGAGGATTTTCAGACAGTCTTCTATGACTTCTTCTTTCCCGAGACACTGAGAGCAGATAGAGCTCAAGAGGTCATGAATCTACAGTAGGGAGCTATATCGGTGATGGACTACTCTGCTCATTTTACAGGGCTTCAGCGCTTTGCACCAGTGCTGGTGGGTGATGAGACGCTGAGAGCCAGACGTTTTGAGTATGGTCCTCGGTATGACATCTGAGTGTTGGTGAATGTTTTTAGGTTACCTACTGTACACGTGATTGTGAACCAGATATTGATTACAGAGAGGAACCTGTGAGAAGCTAATGGTGTGGGCCAGAGCGGTTCAACACCAGTTACTGGTACTATTTCTTCTGGCAAGAGGAAGAGACAAATGGACTTCTCTCAGGGCGGCAGTACCAGCCAGGCAGCTTCTACAGGTGGTCCGATCAGGTGCTACCAGTGTAGTAGAGAGGGGCACAAGAGACTGAAGTGTCCACGAGACCCAGTGGAGTGCCGAGCTTGCGGCAAGATGGGTCATCTGCAGCACTTTTGCAGGGCGGTTCTACCAGTGGATAGTGAGTGGGGTTCTGTGCAGACTCCCCGTGCGGGAGCAGGACCAGTGGCTTCTTACCAGTCAGGGAACTGGAATACGTCAGGGCGTTAAGGAAGAGACGGTGTTTGTGGCCGTCGTAGCCAGACACCAGGATCTCAGAGGCAACAGGGCGGGACAACTCAGGGTAGCCAGGCTGTGTCGTAGGGCCGCGGCACTGGACAGGCATATGCAGTGCAACAGACCCAGCAAGAGCAGGATCTTGGACCTTCGACAGTCAAAGGTATTATTCTAGTAGCTTCTGTCTTGTCTTCAGTACTTTTTGATATGGGTGCCACACATAGTTTTATATCTGTACCTGTTGTGGAGAGCCTTGGGCTCGGTGTTTTCACTTCTTCTGCTATCTTGACACTAGACACTCCGTTGGGGACTAGGACGGTTGGTGTGCGTCAGTGCAAGGAGTGCCCCCTTGAGGTTGGTGGGTGTCACTTCCTATGGGACCTCTATGTCCTGGAGATGACAAGCTATGACGTCATTCTCAAAATGGACTGGTTGGTTCCCTTTCGAGCCTTTGTAGACTGCTATTGTCGTAGGGTGTGTTTCACATCACCAGAGGGCGGGGAGTTTCTATACAAGGGAGAGGGGGATGTTCAGGCGAGTCGAGCTGGACTAGAGCATCATGGGAGAGGTGGAGTCACAACCCAGATTGCGATCTTATATCTGGATGACCAGGGGACTTGTCAGACGGATTTCCCTCCAGTTGTTGATCGTTTCAGGGATGTCTTCCCAGATGACTTTTCAGGTCTACCTCTGGTGTGTGAGATGGATTTCTCTATCGAGCTTGTTCCAGGAGCATCACCGTTGTCCATTCCTCTTTATAGGATAGCCACGCCTGAGTTGCAGGAGCTCAAGAGGATGTTAGAGGAGCTACAGGCAAAGGGTTTTATCCGACCCAGTACTTCTCCTTGGGGTTCTCCAGTCCTCTTTGCGAAGATGGAAGATGGTACCCTTAGGCTTTGTGTGGATTATCGGAAGTTGAACCAGTTGACGGTTAAGAACCGATATCCCTTGCTGATGATAGATGATTTTTTTGATCATCTTCGTGAAGCACGAGTGTTCTTGAAGATTGAATTGAGATCCGGATATCATCAGTTGCGTGTTAGACCATCTGATATACCTCTCACAGCTTTCATAAGCAGGTATGGTCTATATGAGTATACAGTTATGCCGTTCTGACTCACTAACACACCAGAAGTTTTCATGGATCTTATTAATCATGTGTTCCATCCGTATCTTGATTCATTTGTGGTAGTATTCGTGGATGACATCTTGGTGTACTATCACACTCGACACGACCACGCCACCCATCTTGAGATCATATTGAGTACACTGAGAGAGCATCACCTATATGCTAAGCTCTCGAAGTGCTACTTTTGAACAGACCAGATTCACTTCCTGGGTCATATCATCTCAGAGACAGGAGTTGCAGTAGACCCAGAGAAGGTGAGAGCAGTAGTTTCTTGGGAGCATTCCAAGAACGTGTTTTAGATAAGAAGTTTCTTAGGGATGGCTGGTTACTGCAGATGTTTCATACATGACTTCTCCCACTTAGCAGCACCGTTGACAGGTCTGACTAAGAAGGGTGTGAAGTTCGTTCAGTCAGAAGCTTGTGAGACAGCTTTTCAGGACCTAAAGGGATGGCTGACATCAGCCCCGATCCTGATACTCCCAGAGTAGGGGAAGAGCTATATAGTTTACTATGATGCATCAGGGATTGGGCTGGGAGCCGTTTCGATGTAGGGCAACCGAGTTGTGGCGTAAGAGTCTCGGCAGTTGATGACACAAGAGAGGAATTACCTGACGCAAGATCTCGAGTTGGCTGCAGTTGTGCATGCGTTGCGATGTTGGAGACATTACCTATTGGGAGAGCATTTTGTGGTTTTCATTGACCACAAAAGCCTCAGGTATATCTTTACTCAGCGTGACCTAAATCTGAGGCAGAGAAGGTGGGTCGAGTACCTACAGTCTTTCAATTTTGAGCTTTCCTATACACCTGGTAAAGGTAATGCAGTAGCCGATGCACTGAGCAGGAAGACTCAGATACAGGCAGTGTAGGAGGCCAGTGGTGAGTGGAAGCTTATGGCCTTGTTCTCTGAGATGCATCTAGGGGTGCATGATAGTAAGAGGCAGATTTATCTTTCCTTGTTAGCTGTGACTTCTACCCTCCTAGATAGAGTGAGGATGAGGCAACTATCGGTTTCATATGGCATAGTTCTATGGGAGTCGGTGGCAAGTGAGGACCCTCCTTCCGGTTGGACGATAGACGATGATGAGGTTTTGCGTTTCCATGGACGTGTGTGGGTTCTAGGGGATATACACGAGGAGTTGATGAGGGAGTTTCATGCTTCAGCTTGGGCCGTTCATCCCAGGGTTACGAAGATGTACCGAGACTTGAGACGTCAGTACTGGTGGTTGGGTATGAAGAGAGAGATAGCTGGTTTTGTTAAGAGGTGTTCCACCTGTCAGTAGGTGATGGCAGAGCATCAAAGACCAGCTGGGCTGTTACAGCAGTTGCCTATTCCGGAGTGGAAATGGGATGATGTCGCGATGGATTTCATGATGGGTTTGCCAAGGTCACCTCGAGGAAATGATGCCGTATGGGTTGTTGTGGACAGACTTACGAAGTAGATCACTTCTTGCCGATCAAGGAGACCTTTGGTATGGACAAGCTCGAAAGGCTTTATATTCGAGAGATCGTACGTCTACATGGGGTCCCTCGTTCTATCGTTTCATTTACGTATCATTTGTGGCAGAGTTTTTAGAGGGCGCTGGGTACGCAGGTGCTTCTGAGCACAACATACCACCCTCAGACAGATGACCAGTCAGAGCGGACGATACAGGTGCTAGAGGACATGTTTCCGCATGCGTCCTAGACTTTGGGGGCTTATGGGAGAAGCATATACCCTTAGTCGAGTTTTCCTATAACAATAGTTTTCAGGATACTACTGAGATGGAACCATACGAGGCTTTATATGGTAGGCCATGCCGATCACCTTTGTGCTGGTTAGAGGCAGGTCAGGCAGCTTTACTGGGACCACAGCACATGCAGGAGACATCTAAGTAGGTCCAGTTAATTCAGAAGCGGATGGCTACCGCGCAGTCTCTTCAGAAGTCTTTTGCTGATCTCCGCAGACGACCTTTGGAATTCGAGGTTGGGGATCAGGTTTTCTTGCGTGTTTCACCGAGGCTTGGACACAAACACATCATGAGACAGGGTAAGCTTTCGCCGAGGTATGTGGTACATTTTGAGATTCTGGAAAGAGTCGGGCTGGTTGCCTATCGGTTGCAGTTACTACAGCAGTACCAAGCCATGCATGACGTCTTCCACGTGTCTCAGTTGTGTCAGTACCATTCAGACCTGTCTCACACCTTTCAGCCTGAGGAGGCTGAGCTGCAGCATGATGCGTCCTTTGAGGAGCATCTGATCCGTATCATTGACAGGAGCATGAAGGTTCTCTAAGGCCTGTCAGTTCCTCTCGTACGGGTGCTATGGCAGCATGGCCGAGTGCACAACGAGACCTGGGAGCGGGAGGCCGATGTATGTGCTCAGTGGCCAGAGCTATTCTGAGCTTTATCTTTGCCTCCCTTGGAAGGGAAATTCGGGGACAAATTGCTATAAGGGGGGAAGTTTGTAAGAACTCGGTTCTTATTTTTGAGGTATGGGCTTCTTCTATTCCTTTTCCTTAAGTTATTTTTGAGAGAATATGGAAAAATGGGAAAAATCCTAAATTTTGAAACTAAACGCCGTGTAACTTGTCCACACTGCGTGTACTTTTGGCCATGTTGGGATGAGTACACATGCCATGTAGCCATGCCGACGACGAAGGGTGTAGGAATCGACGACACGCCGTGTAGTGGTACCTTACACGCCGTGTAGTCAGTCGGCAGGTTTAAAAAGTTAGGCGGCGAAGTCGCCGCCAGCTGGGTGGTAGTACACGCCGTGTACTTGGGAGTACATGCCGTGTACTCTTGTCGGCATATGAATAGTGTGGCGGTGCCACCAAATGAATAGTTAAATGAAAGTATTACACGCCGTTTACTTTGAAGTACACGTCGTGTACTTTGTTTTCCAGGCTTAAAACAGGCTGTAGCCTCCTCATTTGGCAGAGGAGGCATTTGAGCCATTTTGGAGCCAAAGGAGGAGGCCGAACCTTTGAAGATCCGCCGGGCGTTCGTCTGGAATCCGATTCCGTCTCAGACGATCCTGTTGGAACCGCACGGGTAAGGGCTTCCACCTCCTGTTACCGTTCTTGCCAATTCTTCTCCCAGCGTAAGTTATTTACGTTTGAATGGGTTTTGTTCTTCGTCAAATCTACGACGTTCTTGGTCATTTCTGGAGTCGGCGTTCGGGTATAGCATTCGTTGACATTTAAGGTAGGTGGCTTTGTGTTATTTTTCTAACTGTCATGCATTTTGTGCGTTTTCGTGCCACGAACCCATGTTGGGGTGTCGTGTGGCTGAGGATGTTGCAATATTTTATGCCTAGAATTTCATAGGTGATTAAATCTTGATGATAAAATGCTGATTGGGATCATTTCATGGATCCGGAACCAACCCGGGGGTGTGTTTCTCTGTCTAGCCGTTTGGCCAGGATACCTGAGGGTATGCCTTCAATGTAGTAATTTTAAGAATTTCCTTGAGAGGAATTGCTTGTTTAATGCATTTTGATATGTTGGGCATGGCCCGGTTACCTGTTTAGCCTAAGGGAGTGATTGTATTACCCTGAGGGCATTGTTGTGATTAGCCTAAGGGCGTGAATATATTAGCCTGAGGGCGTGACTATATTAGCCTGAGGGCGTGACTATATTAGTATGAGGGCATGACTATATTATCCTGAGGGCGTGATTGTATTATCCTGAGGGCGTGACTATATTAGCCTGAGGGCGTGACTATATTAGCCTGAGTGCGTGACTATATTAGCCTGAGGGCGAGATACTGGTTGGCCTGAGGGATTGGTGCTGTTGAGCATAAAAATTTTATTAAATTAAAGAGATTAAATTATTAATAAAATAGAAATTTAACTGTTAAGTTAGTTACTTTTGAGTACTTCCAAGTTATTGCATTTTACTACTGTAAACTTGTTGCATGCTTTACACATAGTTGAGCACAGGCCTTTGGTGGGTGCCTACTGAGATATATTTCTCACACCCTGTTTGGGTCATGCTTTTCAGCCCAAACATATTACGTTGCTGCAGGTGTAGATAGGGGTAGGGGTCCCTATATATGTACGTGATTGTTGCTGAGGAGTAGGAGGGCATGGGACTGAGCCTAGGCTCGTGATGCCGCTGCCAGCTATTTTGCTTTGTTTTGTTGTACTCTGCTTTCATTTGTACCGTATTGATGTATAACATGTTCTGGCTATTTTCTTAGAACATGAGACATGCAGTATCATCATTTATATACTGTTGGTTATATCCACTGCTGTTGTGTATTTCAATTATGTATGGTTTACAGCTTCTGCTGTTGTTGTATGTTTATTTTGGTATTCCGCTACGCTACACTTTGACAAATGAGGGCATAGTTTCCCCACTATCAGACCTGGGCCGTCGCTGCTAGTTGGAAGCCTCTGGAGTTTGGGGAAATGCGCTTGAGGTCACGTGGCGAACCGGGCTCGGGGCACCCGTTGCGTGGCACCCAGGTTCGGGATGTTACAATGTTCAAATTAATTGACTCGACTATGGTTTAAACGAGTTTATCGAGAGCTAAATTAAGAAATAAAGGTAGAAATTACCCATAAACTAGTATAAAAAGTTACATGATTTTATTTTGACATTAAAATTGTCATATGAAAATATTTGGAAATTTTGATCATCTTTTACAAGAAAAATAATTTATATTATTTGAATATTTGATGTAATATAAAGTGCTCCCATTCCTCAGTTATAAAAGGGAACCACACATATTATATTATTCGAACAAATTGATCAACTTATAATGAAAATTATCTAAGAAAATACATTCCCAACCATCATCTCCATGAACTATAGGATCTAGTATCATCAATGGGCTAACAGATAAGGATTAATGTGTAATCCTAAGGTTGTTTTCTAAAAAATGTATTACTTTTAATTGAGTGTTTTCATTATATTTACTATTATAAATTGTTAAAATATTTCTTAACCATAACAATATTATAACATAAATAAGTTTTATATACTGAAATGTGATTTTTCTTGTGGATAAAACCATATTCATTTGTTTTTATCCAATAGAAAATAAAAACACCTCTTTTTCATATGGACAACTTACAGCCTCCACATAGCGGTTTATTTCATTTTCCATTGCCACTATAATTGGATGGTTATAAATATAAAACTAATTAATATATATGATATTTATAATATAATTATTATAATTTAGATTTAATATATCATTTACCTTTTTACCCTTCCTCTCATTACAAAAAATGGTAACATTTCTCCTGACACTAATTGACAACCTCCTTTATGAAGAAATGCGATTCATTTTTCATGTTATCTTTTCATGGATAATTATAAATTTATATATAAATAATATATATGATATTTAAATCGTGATTTAAATTCAAGATATGATAAAACTACGATCAAGATTCATGAATTGAAAATACTAAACTAAAACATACATGAAAAATGAAACAGTAATCACATAGAAATGATGATTTTTTATGAATTACTAATAAATGGTTATAGAAAAGTTATAAGAAGATAATATATGATATTAAAAATATATATATGGTTCTATTATATAATTATAAATAGTTTAAAATTTTTTATATTGGTGGCTGAAATCACTTATAAAGTATGTCGAACCTGAGTAAATATTTTATTTCAGACTCTCATCCATATTTTGGATTTTTTATGTTCAAGCTTCTAATGGGGAAATTATATGATCTTATATATTAAAAATAATAATTTTTTTCTACCCTACATATTTGTATCATTTTCATGTATTTGTTCTATTTTAACATTCTTTTCCACTCAAAATAACAAAAATAATGTTAGAGAGGAAAAATGACATCGTATTTCAATTCGACCAGTAGTCATATTCTTCCATATCCAAATTTTATTTAACATATTTCCAAGAATATATTTTTTAGAATCCAATAATTTATTAAATTTATTTTTAAACATTCTATATTTATAATAAAATCTTTAATGGAATCATCTTATTTTTTTATGAGTTAATTTTTACCAAAGTAGTGAAAAATTCATTATTTTATGGTACAAAGCATGTATAATTTTTACTCACACTATGAATAATCTTTTATTTGACTATTAATTTAAAATATTCCCTATTACATTTCAATAAAAAAAATTATAGATTATTTGGAATTTTTACATTTTAAATATATGATTTCAAAATGAATTTATTATTTTCCTCATGAAACATTCTAGTGATATTTTAAAAATATTTTAATCCATGTCAACATCCTTTGATTAATATAATGCAATAATAAGGATATACACTAATCAAAACATACATCATATATTTATATATTAATTATGATCATCCTAACATAGTATAATATTGATATACCATATTCTATTTATTCTAATATAGATATTTATTTATAATTTAGGCATGTTAGTTATGTTATAAATTTTGTTCATAAAATGAATAAATTAGAAATATTAAGTGATAGGTGGGACATAATATTATATATCACCCAGTGATTCTATACATATCATGATACAAAATAGGATAGGTTTTTAACATATTCCTTACCCTTTTATGTATGATGTCTTGTGACATGTCCTCAGGTACAAGGTTATGATTTATGACATTATGTATTCCATAATTTTCAAATTAGTTATTGATTTCCATGTGATTATTTGAATATTTATGTTATCTATGGATATGTTTCATGATCAAGTCATTGTTTATATGAACTTATTTTATCATTATTAATTCAAAAAATATTATTCATGACTTTTTTATTCCCTGATAGATTTTATTGTATGAATTTCACTACAGGGAAATTGAGATCATCATTTCATTTTTATTCAATTCTCTCATATACTAGGAAGTGTAATATGATTGATATGTAAGGAAACAGAAGAGGAAATTATAGTGTTCTAGAAGAAAATAATATATTGAAATTTATGTTTTCAAATTTAATGGGATATTCAAAAATGTATATAGTTTTCCCAGACTATTAATCAATTTCAACTCTTAGGATAAGATCACATTTATCTACTGCCAATGTAATAAAGTAACCACTAGTTCTAGATTCTAGGGTTAGATTTGTTATAGTAAAAACATTATTACCCAACTCCAAGGGTATAATTATGTTATATGAGATGTCCCTTAATGAGTTCATAAAATGTTGACATATCTTTAGGAGTAAACAAACATATGAATAATAAATAGATCCAAAATTTTCAATATCTACCTCGTATAAACCCATGTCATTCATCAAACACCTATTAGAAATGGTGAGGCCAAACCCTTATGTTGATTAATCCTATGAGATACTTGTATATAAAATTAATCATAATAACTGTTATGTATTTCTTACATGACGATGGTTTATTCACTTATCAGATAATAACCAATGTGGTTGTGAAGGGTACCTTAGGTAATCTCCCTCCTCATAAAAAATATTTGATGGATTCTATGAGATCTCCCTTAATGATTTCATAAAAAGTTTCATAGAATGAACCTAGGAAACAATCTAGGATGGAAGATCTATCTTGGTTAAGAGATGATACATTTTCCCAAATATCTTTCTCCTAAAATAGGTTCACAAGGAATGATTTATATTTACTGGGAACTGCATAAGGGATGGATTCAAAAATGTCAGCATGACCCTGGGGATAACTATACAGTATATTAGGATTATCTTTAGAAAGTAAATTTATAAAATGCGAATGAATTACACTTACAACCACTTTGATATCAATGGTGAATGGACCATCCTATGGAAGGATATTAAGGGAAGTTTTCTATTTATTTTATTTTATTAAAACATTAAAAACACTCTATTTTATCCTCCTTGATCTAGGATTCTCAAGACTATTCATGTGCTGATCAATATTTCCCCTTGTGAATTCTGGATAGATAGTTTGTTTGCGTACAAGGATTCCAAATAACTCATCATCCAAAATTTCCTTAGGTTCTGATTCTGTTCTATCTCAAATTTAATGTAAGCTATCTTTGGATGTCAAGTTGTTTTTTTATTCCATGCATGGAGGTATATTTTAATAATTAAAATATTTTTATGGAAACCAAACCATGAACGCTCTTTCATGGGTCGTTTCTAGGACCTTCACACCATTAGGTCGTAGCTAGGGTCTGACATGAACTTTCTCAAGATGAATAAATGATCACTAGTGGAGCATGAGAAGGAACAACTATTAGGTGATAGTCTAGCCCTAGCTTATATAACACTGAGTCTAGGAATATACCCCCTTTTCAACGAGGGATGCCCATAGCGCGGAGCCCTTGAAGAAGAAATATATACTTCTGGAATTGGATAAGGAAATATAATAGAGGGTGTGAGGGGTAAAAGCTATAATATCCCACCCAACGAAGGACATTCCATGCAGATCCGAACTGGTGAAAATAACTACGGTCGGGAATGGAGATGTACCATGAACAAAAGTATTATCCAGATACAGAGAATGGAAAATAGTGTGATGCTTCATCAAGAGAGGGAGGGGGCCTTAATAAAGAAAAAAAAAATCACAAAACCAAACATTAGAGGGATAAATAAGTGGATTCCACTATGAGACATGGTCTATTTCATGAAGGATAATGTGAACTAGGATGGGACCAAGAAATATTAATGACACTACCGCTAGAGAATAGTCATGCTCGAAATGATTCTATATCAACTTCCATAATAGAATGAAGTTCCACATGCAGACTGACTAGGGGTAATGGGAACAAGCCTTCATGAATTCATCCTTTCACTAATAATACATGGTGTGTAGATGGGTACATCCCATGTTTTTTCCAGTATGTACCATGTTAAATTCAAAATAGATTTTTTTAATTATGTAGAATTGTATACAATATGTCCTTTGTAGGTACACACTGTTGATATATTAATTCTAAATTAAATTAATTAATTTACTATTAATGTATATTGGAATCACCATTTCTATTTAGATGGATGACTCAAATAAATGAAATAATTGATTATCAAAATAATATATTATTTATTCTTGTAATCTATATTAATAAAAGACAAATTAAACTAAATAAAATCATATTCTAAATGCGTATTCATTGAATTGATGAATGATCCAAATACTTGATGACCTACGTAATTTTTCGATTTAATCTTATTTTGGTAATTATTTCAAAGTGTTTTTATGGTTATTATTAAATTAAAAATGATGATATATAAATCTTACCTCTTGATTATGTAAGGACCTGCATGGCCATGGTTTTTATAATGTAACACTACACCCTTGGTACCCTCCTCTACAAGTAAGTAGCGAATATGTAATTGATGAATCTCCTAGGTGTGTGGAGGAGGTTGATGGGGGCTTTGAGGTGAAACCAATAAAGAAGATACAGAGGTATACATGGGGAATACTACAACTTAGACCAAGATAGGTTTAATGATTTATTCTAATGGGTTCACATGTTAGTCTATCACATGATAAATAAACTAACCAATAGAAAAGATGATGGTCATACTACTTAAATTTACTTACTTTTACCCCATACAATGTTATTTATATAAATTTTTGGATTACTAAATGTGATCACTTGAAATAAATAACATGATAAGCACGAAATATGGATTAAAAAAACTACCCTGTAAAAAGTATGTTATTGAAGAAAGTTTAGTTAATTATATAATATCCATATGATAATATAAATCTTGTAAAATGATATAATAAATTATATTTTTGGATAATATAAAAATACATTAAAGTAAATATTAAATTATTGAAACAATACAATACATGAGTAAATATGAAACCATATTTCAAGGTACATATTTGGACTCAATCAAGGGGATTTCAATTATCAAGAGTTTCAACAAATGTTTTGGTTTGAATTTATAACATAAGAATCAATAGATGAGCACATCCACAAGTTAATTTATATATAAATACCCACCTAACTATGAGTTAATGTAGCTCTGGATTGTGGAGTCCACTCATTAGACCCAAGGACTACGAGTTAATATATCTATAAAGACCCACCTAACTAAATACAATCTAATAACTCAACAAGCCCCCATATTCATTATGAGAAGGGATATATATATATCATTTCTAATAGAATATCCATCGACCAGATATTCCAAATCCAATAGTAATGGATACTGGGATTTGATCAAATATTTTTTTGACTAAAAAATAAAATTTATTACATATCATTTGTAAATAAAGATAAAATGTTAAACATATAATTTTATTTTTTTTGGAGAAAATATAATGTAATATGACCTTCCCATTTTCATTGTGGTCTATAATTAATGAAGATAATAAACCCATCGATAGTAAATTCTTTGAGTGTTATAGATTCTTATTCAACATACTACACAATGATAGGATGCATTACTTCATATAATTCCATCTTCCTGATGATACCTCTAAGGAGTAGGGTGAATAGGATCTCATTATCAAGCTGAGACATTGAGATGATGCACCCGATGTCAACTCTTTGATATTTTCATCCATGCCTTGTCATCTCTAGAATCTACACAAAATCATGGATTATTAAATGATGTTGTATAAACTATTTTATATTTATTAATAAAATCCTAGATAAAATATTTATATGATCTTCAATTCACACATTAAATTAAATATAAGTGTAGGTTCACATGTTAGACCTCATATAATCATGTTGGGTGAATTTATTTAGAATTTGATCAAATAGGGTTTTAAGCTACTCAAATAGTTGTTTACTAATCTCCTACTAATGTCACTACCTTTTAAATTATATAGTTTTATTGTAAATTATAATATTAAAAATATGAATAATTCACTTATAAATCTTCATACCCAAATTCACCAACCCAATGAGACTACATGATATTAAAAACCATCATTCCTTATAGAGATTAATAGGATGGGAAAGGAAAATGGACCTAAGACTGATTCTATGTATAAGGCTTATTGGAACATCCCAACAAAGAATATGAATATCCAAATTCAGCCTACATAATATAATGAAGAAGGTTTTGACTGTGGAATGAAATTCCACTAGAAGATGAACTCACAACCATAAGGATGAAAGGGGGAGGGTCATGTGTTTCTTACCAAATGTAACCTATCTATATATACCATTTGTGCATTAGATACAACGTGAGTCAATAACAATTGTATCTAAATATAAGAACCTTGTTGGTCTAAGAAGGTTTCAAGAGGTGATGAAGACATTCAATCTACCAATGGATCAAGTCTAGCTACACTAAATATATTCGACTACTGCATTACATTTCTAACAATGTAGATTTTAGTTTTGAATAACTACTATCAAATGAATTGTGTTAATAATGAAATTATATCCTTGAGAACCATGGAATTGGATTGATTTTTATTCATATTTAGAAATAAATTATTATATTTTTATAAAGAAATAATTTGTTATAGAATGACACATCTTAATTAAAATCATTATATTCTAGAATATGAAAGTGAACTACTGGGAACCTAAATAAAATCTTGTCCGCATGAATCATTTAACACCTAGTTATGGTATTATTGACTTGGTAAAGTAAATGTAAAGTGTCTAAAAAAGATCTATCAAGATGGGTATTTATGTTCTTTTGAAAAAAAACACTTGAAATGTTTGATTTTTGCAATACTAGAAAAAGTTTTTTCTCATGACATTTACCCGGTCAGTTATTATCACCTGAAGTGATAAATTATTTTTTACATTGGATTAAAATGAAATGATTTTAAATCTCATATCAGAGGATTTTTAAGATTATTTATCAAATAACTAACAAAAAAATAATTTTTATAAAATTGTGATGTGGCTGTCTAATTTTATGTTTTGAGTCATGTGTTCGATTTCTCCCAATACAAAACCTTGTTTTCTTCCCAAACCCCCTCACACATAATTATATATTATATATTTTCTATATTAAATCTTAGATTCTACCATCACTCCTCACTCTCCCAATTTCCACCACCATCACCATTAACACAACCTTCTCCTCTTTTTCCTCCCTCTTATGCTACTTCTCTCTAATACCTTTTCCATGTTTTTAATCATACATATGCTATTATTATACATATTTTTTTTAATTTTGAGGAATATATGTTTTTGATTTTTTGGGTATTGAATGGTTATTTTTTAAATAGTTTTATAAATAAGGTTAAGTTCCTAGTTAAAGGGTGTTTATGGTATGTATAATGGAATTTGAAGGTATTTTTAATTGATATCAAATTGAATACAATATATTTATTGTGAGGATTAACACTTGGGGTGTGGAATTAATGGTTAGGGTTTGAGTATTCATTTTATTCATCAATATATCTCTCAATTCCATCAAATATTAATTAATTAATGGTTATTATATAGAATTTTTAAATTCCATTATATATAATTGTGGATTTAGTTTATCTGGTTTAATGATTGAAGGATTTATTGTCATTTGTTTTTTTAGTTTAATGAATTTTGTAATCTTATAAACATATGTGACTATGTTGGTGTCTCTTCCTAGATATAATATTTAGTTATTTTTAAATTTTATTAAGTGAATTTGATCTATTGTGAACTTCATCAATTAACATTTTGAAATTTTTTAATTTATACTAAATGATGAATTTGGTATAATTGATTTTGATGGTAAATTTTAAGGGTTTTATAATCATTGGATTGGAAATAAAATATTGATTTTAAAAATATTTGAGTTAATTTATGTAAATATTAAAAATAGTGACTTCAAAAAATTGAATTTTTTTTCTTGAATATTGAATCATGGTTTCTTATATGAGATTCTTGTGTTTTGTTTGGAATAAAAATATATTTTTCATATAGAAATTAATATTTTGTGATGTAATATATATATATATATATAATGTGTCTAATGTTTTATTAAATAGATTTTATTATTTTATTTGAATTGATTAAATTGTGGTAATTTTATTTAAATATTGATTTGTGATAAATTATGACATTTTTCTGGAATGTTTTTTAATATTTCCATATAATAATCAAAAAAGAAACTATAGAACTATGTTACATAGTGTGTAGATCTATCACTATCCTATTGGGTATTTTCAAATATTTTATAATATAAATGGATATTTATTCAAATAATATTATAGTTTTACACTTATATTTTTTTGTATATTCTCATTGAAAATGTTAAAACTATAAATAATGTATTGTCATTCAGAAAACAATTAGCCAATTTTATAATGATATTTCATTCTTTTTAAATATATTTATAAATGATAAAATTAAATTGAAACTAAATATATAGTATTTTGTATAATATAATTTAAATTTACAATATATTGTAATGAATTGTATTTTTATTAATTAATGAAAAGCAATGATGAATATGAGGAAGGAGTTAATTTTTTTAAAAAAAATTGGCTAAATAAAAGCTAAAAAACTACATGTATGAAAGTACATGTCAGAAATGTTTAAATATGAAAAAATTTAAATGAATAGAAATCAAATATAATTTAATTTTTCATAGTTTTAATTCAATTAATATTCCTTGGATTTATAAGGATGAAATTTGAAAAAATTTACAATCTATTGATAGGGAATATTTTCAATATGGTATGTCTAATAAAATTAAAGAAATTATCCATGGAATTACAGTATAAGAGATTGAGAAAGAACTAATGATCAATAGCCTATATGGTGTTTCTGAAAACAATTTAATCTTGGTTATATAAAATTTATGGTTTCATAAATGATGTGAATATTTATTTACATGAAGTCCAGAAATTCATGGAGGGACAACAATTTTATAGTGTTTGTGAAACCGTTGAAATGTATACTTCCTCTATACAATGATATTTCATATTCATAATCTAATGTTATGAAAATACTATGTCTTATGGGTTCTAGGAAAAAAAAGATACACATCTACCTAACTAAAGTTTTTTGATATACCATAATGACTATACAAGTTTTTCAGAGTATCCTAAATGTGGAAAATCACACTATAAGTTGAATGAACAATCACAAGTTGGATTAAAAATTATGAAGACTCGTGATAAGAAAATTTGGCATCTTCTTATAGTTACGCAATTAAATAATTTATTTTGAAATTCAAATTATTAAAAAAGTATAAGATTAAATATATATGTTAAAATATGTGATGTGAAACTACATCGTCCTGATGATTGTCTATAATGGAAAAAATTGATCAATAGTATCCTACATTCATATATGATGTTATAAATCCCATACATAGACTATATAGATATTGAATGAGTCCATATAATATCCTTAGTTAATAAAATATTTCATTGAATTTTTTATAGTTAATTTATAAATTCTATCCAAAATTCTGTATGAAGTGAAATAATTTTCCATCGAGTCTTACCGTTTTTAGGCCAAAACAATTTTTAAATGATATTGATATTTTTTTTGTCAACAGAAATTGATGATTTTAATATTTTACGGGATAAAGGTATCTGATTGTATGATTTATATAAAATGATATATTTTCAATGATATATAATTATTATGTTCACTATAAATGACTTCACAACATATGAAAATGTTCAATATACAATGTGAACAAGAACAAACATGTATCATTTGAGAGGAATGAAATTCATATTATCACGAAAAAAGGTATACAAGTAGTTTAAATAGATAATAAAGTGTTTTTTTCTACGGATCACATGTATTAAATATTAAATAATGCATCCAGTAACTCACATGAACTTGATTTTGCTCAATTATTTTTGAACCAATCAATACTTTGTGGGGGTGAAAAAACATAATGTCATATTCCAAAAGACACAAAAATATGGTAATGATAGAAATGTTTTAAAGAAATTTTCAATATTGTTTGAGCTTCTATATCATACATATAATGAAATTAAATGTAAAATTTACTTCATGTATATGGAGAAGAATATTTGTCATCATTTTATCAGTAAATTGATAAATATTAATTAATAGTCTAAGGTTTTGTTGAATTCAATATTAGACTATTTATAAATTACAATATGGTTAGAGCTAGCTCCCACTCATAATTTATGAGAAACATACCTACCTATTAATTCATTAACATTTTCGGATGGGGAAAAAATCCCATGTTCCCCCATGTTATCAACGTGTCATAATGTTATTCATGAAATATAAAAAAATCATATCACTAAAACATTTGGAGTCAACATGTCTAAAATTTCATAAATATAATGTAATGATCAAACAAATCCAACAAGATACATTTCATAGAATTAGTTACATCCATATAAAAATAAAAATCATAATGTAGTGTATTTTTTCATTTTTTTCACAATGTTGAGACAGTGAAGGTAACCACTATGACTAATGCTGGTCCTGGTCCTACAACAAAGGATTCTTTAAGTAACATATCGGTTCCTCATATGATCCCGATAGATTATAATGTGTTTGTAATATTAAAGAGTGACTTAGGAGTGTTCAATCCATGGGAAATGATTTATAAATATTGGACAGTGGGCATCAATGTTGGAATTGAAGGCATAGAGGTACCCAAAGTTAGTGTAGATTCATCTCACAATTAACAGGTGGGGGACAACATGAAAAGGATTTTGGAAGGTGGATGATATAGAGGAAGTGGAATCTAATTTGAGGATACTAATAAGAGGAACATGATTCAAGGGAAGTATTTTCCAGTCATTTCATTTGGAAATAGATTCGTAGGGTTGTTGAATGAAGAACCAATCGTGCAGTAGGGAATAACACTACCATCGCCTTTTTGGAAGAGTAATGTGATTATTTGAGAAGTTCAATTGGATGTGAGTAAAGGTGCTATGAAATGGGTGGAAGGAAGTGATGTTAAGGATACTAGGAAGTCAGGAACTCTTGGACATGCCTTCCCAGCCAACGCTGTTACATTTTATAGAGTCTTAAACCTGGGAAGTGGTGCCTTGACAAAGGGGGATTAAGGGGTCTAATTTCAAAGCTCAGAATTTATGGGGGAATTGTGTCATGAATTGAATGTCGGTTGAACTGAGAAAGAGTTTGAAGCGATTGAAAAGGAAGCATTTAATGTAGATCATCCAAACATGGTAAAGTATAATGATGGGGTATACAAGAAGAATCCCAACTAAGATTGTACTAATTATTTTACCTATGAGACTTTAAGCCCGAAGGGTACTAGGATTAGAAAGGGTAAAGGGATGGATTACTTCTATTTACCACATCCAATGGACAATTCGTTAGTGAATTTATAAAAAGATAGATTCTGAGGCCATTTTACATTGGAAGTCGGGCGGTGAGTGTGACCAATCATTGGAATTGATTTTGTGTTTGGAAGAAGAAATTATACAAAATTGTTTTCTACTCAATGTTGATGATGAGGAAGCTTTCAAAATGAAGGGGATGCATCTAATGGTGTCTTTTAATGGGGATTATTACTCTTGTATTGACAAGTATGATATGATTATTTTTGGGGGCTTTAATAATGGGAAGACCATCCCGAAAGAGTACATCTTGTCCTTGGATAAGCTGTCCTACATGTTTGAAGATCTGATGAAGGACGAACCAAACACTGTGGTCACCTTTATTTATAAGAATATTTTTATGGAGATTTACTCTGTTAGACATAAATTGTTCTTCAATGGATCAGTCATATCCTTTTGTGGTTGAACACTCGATTTCGCAATTTTTCTTTAAAATAGATTAAAATAATAGAAAATTAGTTTTATGAAAATTTACAGTATAGTACACCTAATATAGTATTTCTACTAGAAATTTACATTATTTTATATTTCTTTTGATATCATAGTGAATACAATAGTTCATTTGATGTAATATATATATATATATATATATGGAATATTCTTTTAAGTTATATATTAATATATTGAAGGGATGTTCTAAGAATTCATATCGACCAGAAACCACTATTTATAAGAAGAATATTTAAGTCTATAGTAGAGAAAATATATTTCCCTAAGTCTTTCAATGATCAATTAATTTTTTTGGGAAATGGGATACATGTATTAAATAAATAATTATTAACTGGTGAACAGATAAAGAATGTGCATTTATATGACTTCAATAACATACATCATGATAAAAAATATATAAAATTTTATATTAATGTTTTAAAACAATTTTACATAAATAATAAAGACATTTGGATATTGAATGACCATAAAAATTCTTTTTTTAAATAGATCATTCATGGTAGATCTCAACCATAAAAAATAATTAGGTGGTTATTAGGTAAACCAAGTTTAAATTTGATAACATGGTCTATGAATGATGCTACTTTCTATACATATATACCAAAGATAATGAAAATATAAGTGCAGTTCAAAATTTTAACACCCTAATATTGTAAATGATGAGCATTTTTTGATAGTATATATGACAAACAACATCGAGTTTTAGGAGAACGTGGTTATACTATAAAAAATATTATTATATAAATTTGACCATTATAAAAAAGCTATTGATTTAGAAGATATGAATAAGATTAACTTCATTATGAAATATATATATATATATATATATATATGAAGTTAATATTCAATAAAAATTTATTTATTAATTCTTAGGGACTGAGCATTCAATTTTTGGTAAAACCATTTTATTCTTCAAAAAATACCTTTTCTTCAAAACCGGTTTTTATTACTTTTAATGAGGAAATATTAAAATTACATTCAAAAAAAAATATTGATCTTATTTTATAAAATAATCATAATTTTTTTATTCAATATATTTTATTTTATTAGGATAAATGTTTTTTATTTTTAGTGAATAGTGAAAATATCGTTTTTGGTATGATTTCTATAAAACTTTAATTTATTTTAAATTGAATGAACTATTTTGATTTTAATTTTAACATAAATTAAATAAAACTCTTATAATTATAAATAATCTATCTAGTCACATATGAATCACCATTGTTCCTGATTTGGGTATTAGATCATTTAATGGCTTAAAACACGTTAATTGTTTTTAATCTGATTTTTGTTGTGTTTTTTGTTTGAATGAAAAAATAATTTCTTCCAATTATTGAAATTGAATACTGAAAATTGATTCAATATTTAGAATAAAGATTTCCAAATTTGGTAAATATGTGCCTTTTTTTGGTTTTTTTGAATAGTAGGCGTAATAAACATTTGTCATATCGGTAAGGGTAAAACATATAATTATGATTTAAAGTAACATGATAATGACTAAAAATATTTTGAAATTAAATATTTTATTCTATTATTGGGGTTAGAAAATTATTAACAAATATTTTCATTTATGTAATTTTTTCACTATTTTATTTGAAAATTACTAATATATTATTTAAATAAAGATAAAGAACAAATATCACTCAATTGATTTTAGTATCTATAAAATTTTGTGATAGGGATAAAAAATCACATTCATTTCAAAATGTTTTTTTAAATATAAATTGTTTTTTATAATGGTATTTTATTTCAATATTTTAATGTTGAAATCATAAACATGAATTCTTACGTTGTGCCAACACAACGCTTGAAAAAGTAGTAAAAAAATCAAGTAAATAATTTTAAAAACACTGAATGTAATTTTGTTTATTGTTTTAATGTTTTCACGGAATTTTTGAAGATGTATAGATGATATTAGAGATTAAATAATGGTTAATATTAAAATTCCAAATTTTTCATTCTATTTTACAATGTAATGTTATGTGAATGGTTCTTAAAATGACTTTAATAGTATTTAATGTTAAAAATATATTATTAAATTATTCAAAATCATAAAAATATTGAAAGAGAAAAATTAAGATTATAAATATTCTTGAAAATCGTCAGTTTTATATTTTGGATCCAATTTTCTACTTTTAAGTAAAAATATAAACAATTAATATTAAAAAATACATTTCTACAATGAAGGTTGGAATTGTTTAATCATGGGTTTAAACCAAAATACAAGGTTTAAAATTATATATAAACCTATAAAAAAATTATTGGTTGATTATAGTAAGACAATATATTATTGAATTTCATATTTATCTAATTTAGGATCCATTGTATATGGTTTAGAAATATATTATATTTTAACTGTTCATGTATTTCCAAAAATTAAATAATGATATTTTATAACAAAAAATATTTTCTTAAAATATTTATAACGAATAAAAATATAATTTTTATTAAAGTCAATGGGATATGGTTTAAAATATAAACCATGTTCTATTGATGGGTAATTTACTTTTATAGTATCCTCTTTATCCATAAAGTGTAAATAAACATTGATATCCAAATAATTTTCAAAAGGATTAACTTGGGGTGAAAACCAATGAATAAGGATAAAACATAGTATATCAGTTTTTGAATTTTGTTTTATGGGATTATTTATACATATAATAATATAAAATTTTATTTATATCATTTTGGATTAATTTTCCTGGGATAATTAATTTATATTGATTTTATACTTTCTATAATTCAAAGAGTGTCCCTTCCCTCAATTATAAAAGGGAACCTCCTATCATCTCTTATTGATGAATAATGAACCATTTAGATTAGAAAATACCTGGAAAAAAAATTAATAAAACTGTTCCTCATGTTTTATTAGTCTTATTTTTGTGCATAATGCCAACTGTAGTGTGTTTAAGGTGAAATTCAATGGAGGTTTTCTAAATAAGTGGTATAGCTTTTAACCGAGTCTTTCATTTTTAATTCTTCTTCTAACTATTTCAAATAATCTCCAACCATGATGATATAACAAAAAATATATATTTACTATATAGATATTTTATTTTATTAATGAAATAAACCATATTCTACTTCTTTAACCATAAAACAAGAAATGAGTTCACCGGTCATGTGTACAACATACTACCATTAGATGAACCTATATAATTAGTTATCCACTACCACCTCTCATTGATGGTTATAATGATGAATTTTAATATATATATATATATATGGTATTAAATAAATAATTATAATTTTATAATTTTAATGTATCTTCTATTTTCATACTTTTTATCCATTGGAAAATTATAATGTCCTTCGTGCATACGCGTTGATCACCATCTCCATGAAATGATGTGATTCATTTTTCATCACCACATCACATGGTTGGCATGTATAATTTTATTTTGATATATAATATGATATTTATAATATATTAATATATATATATAAATATAATATAATACTTACATTTTTTAACCTCATCGTTGATAAATGGAAATGTTACTCATATATACGTATGACCTACAATCTCTCTGATTGAAATGTAATTAATTTTTCATAGAAAAATTTAATGATTTATTTTAATGTTATAATTTATGAATAAAAAATATAATTATTTCATGATTTTTATTCTATACTTGATAGTCTAATGACTTCTTCGACAATTTTCATCATATTAAAGGTGTTTTTAATATAAACCGAATGTTCTCAAAACACACAACATAGACTGAACTGAATATGTAATTAAATATAAAATTAAATTAAATTTGATAAAGTGTTTCGGAATATGGGATAATACATATAAAAGTTTCTTAATAATCACTGTAGTTTATATGAGTTTATTTTACAGTATTTAAAGGACATACAAGTCAATTCCAGACACTAGGTTAGGGGTGTTCATCTCAAATTATCTTCTTTCGGACATATCTATTGTTATACAACTATATATATATATGATATTTATCTAATACCGATTTATTATTTTATACCATTAATCACTTTATATTCATGGTGTTTAATGTTGCATATCATGTTATTTATTTCATGGGATTTCTTATTTTAATTTTACTAATGTGGAAAGGGTTTTCATAAGTTAATTATCATTAATTGGGTTATATCACCACTTAATTGATTATATTATTCTAAGAATATATTTCGAAAGTAATTTTGGTTGATTATTTATTTATTTATAATTTTTTTAGGGATATATAGTTTTTACATGTAATATATTCACTAACTAATTATAAATTAAATGATATGATCCATCTAAGGGTTTATTACACAACCTCATCATTAATCAAGACTTTTTATGTACAAGTGTTTGATAAAATATTTATTTGATCGTACAATCATAAATAAATTATATTCTTCCCATATTTTTATTTCTAGAAATTATTTTTTTTCCATTCATTTTCCTCTATTTATGTAAATAGGAGACCTAAAGAAGAAAAACTAAATTTATGACTCCCTTCAACCAAAAATATTTTTTATCCATAACCATTTTTTCTAAAAACACTTTCATATTTGTTTAAAATATTGTCCTCAGATTTTTAAAGTCATATTTTACCAGGATTTTATTATTAATAAATGGTATAAAATAAAACTTTTAATCATTTTCCAAATGATATACTTTTTAATTTTTAAAAAATGTGAAAGAAATATTTTTTTAATGTACATGGAAGGAATGGAATTTTCTAATCTCATGACTAAGCAATGATTTTAATCTTATGTTACACGTTTATGATATAATTTTCAGTGAATGTTCATTCCATAATATTTTAGACCATTTTAGATTTTAATATAAGGGATTTCAATAGGAAGAGGGTATTTTCCTAAAGAAATCATATGATGGTATTTTTAAAGTATTTAAATCTTTGTAAAAATTATTTTGTTAACATTATAATTTAATGGGGGTATAATATTTTGATAAAATCCCCTATATAACTCAATATGGATTACGAAGAGATTATATTTATTGACTAGGTTACATATTAAAATTTCTTATGGTAGTTGATAAAAAACTATTTTTTTGAAAATTTTATTGATAATAAATGACATAATTTACTCACATTGTGCTAAATATGTTCATTTATGAAATATTTGGGATTAGATATTTCATTTGAAAAATTGATGAAAATTCCAGTTTTACCCTTTTAAAAAAACTATAGTATTTCACACATAAATATTTTAATATAACTTACATGAACTTAGAATTTTTTAACAATGTTTCTCAATTAAATTTCTATAACTTGTTTTGAGTGCATTGAAGGTAAATTCTTCATTTGGTTGGACTAAATGGACCATGAATGCAAAGGTGGGATGGACCTGCCATATTAGACATTGGTTCTATATTTGGGCCATAACTCCTTCATTCGAGCTTGTATTGCACCCATATTTTGAAAGGAGATTGGCAACCAAAATTTCCATAAATAATTATTATGGAAGAACATCTGGTTCATGCATTTTGGGTTCATATTGGCAGTGTAAGTTGGCATAAGATATTTGGCCGAGATTCCCCATTCACCCTTGAAACCTCTTTAATCCTAGCCACCCATCCACTCTATAAATTAGTGTTATTCTCATTTGGAGGGGTTAGGACGTGAATTAGGATATTATAGGAAGAGTAAAATTTGTTTCACCCAAATTCTCAAACCATTGTAAGAGGGAAAACCCTTGAAACATTGATCCCCTCATCGAAGCCTTCTTCTCTTCATCAGGTTGTAATGTTTTCATTTGTGTAATAAACATCTTTGTTCTTTTATTTATTCTCTTTTATTCTGTTTTGATCAAATTTTTTCTTCTATTAATCTTCCTAATTGGGTTGGAATAAATAGTGGAGATGAGATTGTGTTATACCTTTTCAATCCTTTTCTCATACAAAACATCTCCATGATGACCACACCACCCATAGAACAGTAGTTTTCTAGTGATCGATCTATCTTCTACCATATTAATTTAATTATTTTTAATCATTGATCTTCTTTAATTTACATAATATTATCCATGAATCGTGTTATTAATTTATAATAAACAAAGAAAGAAATTGAACAATTATCACAAAAACAAGTGAGGTTAATGTTTTGTTTAAATTTTGAGAGTCTAAATTTAATCGGTAATACAAGAAACGATGAGATAAGTTTGTAGACTTCAAATATATTCCCTAAAAACAATTCATCATCATTATCCAGAATATAAATGTGCCTTAATTTACCACTGACCATAAGTTAACCTTATAACATCAATCAAATAAGGGTACTATTATTATATGTTCCAAAGTTAGCCTAGGGTTAAATTGACATCATCTTTGTGGTAAAGTTAGATCTTGTAGTGTTTGGGATTTATCAAATTAAATGATAATAATTAATTGAATGTTAATTTAAATGATAATGATAAATAATTGACTGAATAGTTATTTTTATATCGATTACGACTTTTAAATATTTTTTAAAAAATATCCCCTTGTGAATTTTTAATCGAACTTCATTTCAAAAATAAAAACAAAAAAATGAAATCTTCTTCTAACAAACGTATTCTGGTTTTATAAAAAATAAACAACCACCATCCATACAATTAATTTTGTTATAATCTTTTATTCTATTTTTATAATACCTTTAAAAAGGTTTTATAATTTTCTTCCTCCTTTGAGAGATGATCTTGGTCACCCACTCTATTGCACCTAAGTAACCCAAAACTAAACATCATTTGAAAGCAACCACAAAATCACCTTCCAGTAGTTTATCAATATGAATATTTTGTATAGAATTATTTCATTTGATTAGACTATTGGACCATGATGGAAAAGGTGGTCTAGACCCGCCAAATTGAACATTGGTTCTGTATTTGGTCCATAACGCCTTCATCTGAGCTTGGATTAGGCCTATATATTGAGAGAGGCTCTCCAACCCAATTGTTCAAAAATAATTCTTCTGGAAGAACAGATGGTTCACTCGTTTTGGAGGTCAAATTTTTGGTGAAAGTTGGCTTAAAATATTCATCCGAGATTCCCAATTCACACTTGAAACCACATTAAACCTAGCCTCCCATCCACTATATAAATTAGTGTTTTTCTCATTTGGAGGGGTTGGGACGTGCATTAAGAAGTAGAGGGAAGAGGAGATGAGGTTCCACTCAAATTATCCAAGCAATTAAATAAGGGTATCTCTTGAAGCAAGGATCCCTTCGTCGAAGCCCTCTTCTTCTTCCTCATGTTGTAATGTTTGTGTTTTCATAATTAACTTATTTGTTCTTATTTTATTTCTTATATTTTCTTATGTTTTGTTAAAATTTACTCTTATTTTATCTTTTTATTTGGGCTGAAATTCTTTATTAGAAATGATATTGGGTTCTACCCTTTCTAAACCTTTTCACATGAAAACTGTTTCTACAGTGACTACATAGCCCATAGAAGAGTGGTTTTCTTACTAATCGATCAACCCCATACCTTTTTAATTCATTTATATTGAATAAATGAGCTAATTTAATTCACATAATACGATATATTAATTGATTTTTCAGTTTAAATGAAACTAGGAAAGTAATTGAACAATAAGAACAAATCACTCGAGGTCGAGATTTTGTGTAAATTGCGAGAGTGCGAACTTAATCGGTAATACAAGTCCACATGGGATAAGTTTGTAGAGTTAAAATATAATCTCTAAACTCACTTAATCCTCATTTACAGAGTGGATATGTTTTCTAATTAACCACTGACCATAATCTAACCTTAGAATTTCAGTAAAAGCAGGGTGTGGCGATTGTGTGTTCCAAAGCTACCTTAGGGTTTAAGTAATTTCATCTTTGTGGTTAAGTTATCTCCCATAGGTTTAGAGGGTTAACAAATTAGGGGATCATAATTAAGTGGATATTAGCTTAAATGATAATGATTATTTAGAAAATTAAGAGGTATCGTTAGATCTATTATGATTTCTGATAATAGTTTTCTAAAAAAACATCTTCTCATTGTGCTTTGTTAATCGACTTTTATTTCAAAATTAAAAGAAATGAAATCATCTTCCAGCAAAATTATTCAAGATTTATAAACAATAAAAAATCCCCATAATTTTAATTTAAATTTGTATTTCATTTTATTCTAATTTCAAAATACCTTTATGAATTTGTTATAATTTGCTTCCTTCTTTGAGAGATGACCTTGTTCAGCCACTCTACTGCACCTAAAGTAACCCAAAACTGGACATTATTTGAAAGCGCCCACAACAGCGCTTTTTAGTAGTTTTTCAATATGAATATTTAGTATATAATTTTATTCACCCCCTTCACATTATGAATAAATTGGACATAGTATATAATTTGAATGGCTTATTATGACCCCTTGATGCATTGGTATGTATCACGAGACAATATATTTTTTCTATTTGGAATACACCTTCTGTATTTTATGTATGTTGTGTGTGAAGAAGGCCTAGAATGTAATATTAAAATGGTGACTTTATAAATTCTATCATTATGAATAATGTTTTTTTATACATGTTATTATTTATGTTTTAATTTTATCTATGAATTTAGTCCCCTTTTAGGGTTTTAATTATATGGTATCAATTATAATTCATATTTTATTATTTTCAATTATAATATTATTATTCATTCTTGATTTATTATAGGAAATATTCTTCTAATGGATTTCTATTGGTGAGAATCTGAGATCATCAATTTCTTATGATTATTTTTCCTAGGACTCTAAGAAGATTATTAGGATTCATATTTGTGGATAGGATATAAAGAATAGTAATTTTATCTCTGAAAATACTATTTTTTATTTTATGTTTTCAAATTTAATGTGATATTCAGGTTTGAATATATTTTACCAATACTACAAAACTATTTTGTTCTTTGGTATGTAATTCCATGTATCCAGTGACAACGTAATAAGTGAACCACAATCTCTGGGCTACTAGAGTCAGGGTCTTTACATTTTGTATCATTGTATATTTTTTAGTGAATGATCCAGGAAATAGGAGCACATTGCGGGGGGGTGGGATGGTAACTGTTAGAGTTTTTTTAATTCTATAGTTCAATTAGAAACTATGAAGAACATAAATTCCATGACCAATGTAATTTCCCATGAAATATAGATATATGTGAACCTGGAAGATGAAGATGATGTTTTAATGTTAGATATAAAATTAATTTAATTTTTTTGATGAAATAAAACATTATCTCAAGATCCTGGTATTATGATGATTTCAGTCATTCAAATATCTTTTTGAATTACATTAATTTTCTAATATGATACATGTGTATTATCCATCTAGAGGTGACCGACACATTCAAAATTGATCTTAAATTCAATCATAGATTGAACGTCAGGTGCTCATGTAGCGGGTCAACAACTTTTGTTTTTTATGTAATCACTATAAGATCCTTATGTCTTGAAGGATTCTCATGTTTTCTTCTCATTCATGAGAGGAGTTTAAAAGGATCAATTCTATAAAGATTCTTATAGTGTAAAATGGTTACTAATTCTGAATTTTCAACTAACCATATACAATAGGGTCAACGACATATTATAGAGATGTAGTTTAGTTTAAAATATTATAAAATATGTGTTGAATCTGGAATAATATTATAATAATTATCAAAAAAAATCTATATAATAAACAATTTATTATTATATTATGGTATGCACTAACTGATGCAACAATATATATTATTTTCCTCTTTTAATGTTAATATTTATCGCCGAACAAAATATTGTTCCACTTGATTTCCTCCAGGGTATTTATGAAATACCCAAATATATATTAATTAAACATTTATACATAATTAAATATTTATTCATTTTTTATGAGTAAATATTTATAAACTATTAAATAAATAAAATTAATATAATTTCTTCAAAACCTAGAGAATAAATATATGATTAAATTATGTGTTCAATAAAACAAGAATAATATTGTGCCATGGTCTTGAGAATAATATTTTTTCCATTAATTAAAATCAAATACACAATAATCGATATCAATATAATCATTTAGTTTGTGACCATCTAAGATTATTTATTGTTGGAATTATGTGGTATTTCCCAAAGTCCACAATTGATATATTGTATTGTGTCAAGTCACCCAAGAGAAAAAAATAGATTTATAATGTCTATAACCACATATGAATGATCAATATGAGATATAATCCATTTTCACAATATCTCATCAATAATGGTTCACATCTATTTCATCAACCAATATTCTTGATATGTATTTCTTTGACTATTTAAAATAAACACATAATTACACTATGGTCCTAAAATTTATTGTGATAGTTATATTACAACAACATTTATAAGATATAAACTTCTATAAATGTGGGTTGGATAAATATTTCATTGATATATCCATTAAAAACATGAAATTTGTGATACACCAAACGTACGTTACTTCTCATGAATATTTTGAATCATGGTATTGATTTGTAAATATATGTGTGTTTTTCCAGACATGTATTAATGATAATAATAATGTATAGAGACCATTAAACATTCACATATATAAAAATATCTATTGACACAAAAACATGAAAAATTCCAACTGTCTAGTCTGTTATCATATATTCACCTTTGGAGACTACTAAGTGTGAACATCATGAGATTAGGTCTCATTCTCTTATGTAATGACACAAACATTCATTAATGGAATCCCTCCTGATATAATTAAATATATCTTTATATAAATTTTTTATATAAAATGTCAACTTCTTTGGTTTTATGTTATGAATTATGACCATTTCTAATATAGATCTGGAACAGTGATCACATGATTAGTATAAATATAAAGATTTAACAAATCCAATTTACTCAGACAAAGGAAGCGATGTCCTCGTCCAATAGACACTCCCCAAACGAAGCCCATTTGTTAGATCTCAAAAAAAGGTTGTGTCTTTGGGCTTATCGCTTGATCAATCCCAAGCCGAACTTGAATATGTTAAGCTTGAGTGGGACTGCCTACGATAGAAGTGGAAGTTGATAGAGATTACCACCCGGGCAATATTATCTGAGCCACCCCAAGAGTCTGTCACCATCGAACACCTTACTCTTTGGTCTTATGAGGTTGTTATAATGGATTATGCAACAAGACATTAGCACAATTGTTATGTACATTATTTTTGTAAATAATAATGAATATACTTACATTTTATTATTGTCACCTTAAAAATAGTTTTTAAATCACAAATAGTATTTTTAGTTAATGTTCCACTAAGAAATATATTTTTATTAATTAATGGATTTTTGAATTAAATAATATTTTAATAAAATATTATTATTATTGTTAAATTAATTTTTATTAAATATAAATGATTGTATAATTTTATGAATGCTATTGTAATTTTTATTAAGGATTAAAGGAAATTTTTGTCAAAACCCTTGAATTTTCGATAAATGTATGTTTTTATTTTAAAAGTGAAAATTAACATATTTAAAAAATTATTTAAATATAATTAATATTATTTCTTGAATCAGGGTTTCGAAATTATCAAACGGTGAAATTTTCATAATTTTCTAAGACAGTCATATTTTTGGGTAAAAATTAAATACCTTTTAAATATATAATGTGTTTTATAACATCATAATGACCCAATAGTGATTTATTAAAATAATATAAACATAAATTTAGGCCAATATATGTTTTACCACTAAAATAATGTAATTTTGGGATTTTTTGTTTTATTTTACAAAGCTTTAGTGGACCCATCAGGACTTATTAAACATTTTGTCTTTTTAAATTGTTTTCCTTAGGAGTGTGACTCAACTCCACATAAAAGACCCCATTATTTTAAGAAGTTAGGAATTTTTCCTTATAAAATATTGTTTTCCACTCCCCTTTGGAAAAAACCATGGGCAAAAACAATGTCCTGGTTTGTGGTTTTGATTAGTTTAATGTTAGGTGTCCCAAACCTAAATAATAAACAATTCCCTCTCCTTCCATATATAAACCCACGCAATCTCCCACTTACTCCTCACTGAAAGCCTTTTTAGTTCGTCCAAACTCTGACCAACTCTTTCTATAATCCCCCCAAGGTGCCCCATTCTCCCAATAATCCTTTCTCAAGCCTCTCTCATGCCTTTGGAAGCACAATTCCAAGTAAAGGATTTCTTCCTTTCTCATTTTTTTCCAATTTTATTTAAGTTGTTATGCCCATTTGTTTTCAATTAAAAATGTTGGGGTTTGATTTTTCACCTCCCCCATACTTTCCAAATTATGTTTGGATGATGGGATACCCCTTTATATATCATTAATTTCTCCCATGTACACCCGTTACCATGCTGAAATTCTTTGAGTGATGTCTCTCTCCTCTTTTACATCCAAGTAATGTTTCTGTATTATGCATCTAAATTCCATTATGTTTGTTGGGAAATGTATCTATATGACCCCCTTACTATATATTTTATGTACATATGATGAGACACCATTTTCTCTCTGATCAACCATTTTCATGAATCCTTATGTCATGCCGTTATGCTCCCAAAATTGCACCGCGTTTTCCAAGCCAAGATCATTGCGTAGTGAAGACCATACCCTTGTCACTATCAATGGTATTCAACTTTATCCAGATATACATAATTAATGGTAATTTCTTGTATTTATTCCACATTACTTAATCATGGGATAACTTATGATGTTGATTTATTCCAAGTTATATGATACTTGTGGCACTCTTATCCGTGAAATGAAATGTTTAAGAAGGGTGCGCCCTGATAGCGCTCCAATTCATTGGGTAAAGTATAGTATCATGATATGTCTTTTGAAGTGTGTTTTTACTGATGATAATTCAGGTGAAACAAGGTTTTACTTGTGTTTCATGTGCAATGTTGGTTTACTCATGATCCATGTGCAATGAGCCTTAGCTCATGCTAATTACATGTTAAGTGTTGTTGCAACATTTCCATGTTATGATTATCATGCTTTATCATGCCTTTATGTTTATGTTTCTTTTGTGCTCCATTGATATGCATATTTTATAACATTTATTGTATTCCTCATGTAATTCAATGTCTATTCCCTTACCGGGCTTTATATCTCACCCTTTTCTTTTGCATGTCCTCAGGTTATCCCATACAATGAGAAGTACGTGGGAATGCAGTGGTCATGTAAAGGAAGTTTTCAATAAAGATGTTGTATTTCATGCTTTATGTTGTTATGTAATGATCCTAATCTCCAAATACACTATACCTCTCAATCTTCTATGTTGTATAGAATGAAGTTTATGTAATAAATCAGGTTTAAATGTGTAATAAAAAGCTGGTTTGTAATAGTTTATATCAGAGGGTAGGTTTAGTTGTTTTTTAGATTAGGATTAGAAAACCCTAGTAATGCCTTAGAGTCAAGACTAAGTATAATAAAAACATCCCTATGTTTTGTTGTGTATTGAGTAAGTGATTTATCAAACAAATACATCCATGTCTGGATACGAGCAGGTAGAGGCGGCTCTAGCACAGATGTATCATTGGGGTAAAACCTGAAAACACAGCTTTCAGCTAGACTCGAAAGGGAACTGGTGCATGAAAACAATCCTTGCTGCACCTTTGGTTATGACACTCTTGGGGGATATTCTTTGGTAAATTCACAAGCTCAGTATGAACCATTATTAACGGACAAAAAAATTCCCTAAGAATATATGTTTGAAAGTAGATCATGGATAACATAGGCTGAATCTAATAGATTCATATGTTAAGGAAATAAAAGTTATTTATAAGTCATCAGTTTTGTCATTCGATTACCCTTTATGTTTTACCCCAAACTTTTCTTTTATTCCAGCCAATGGATGTTAATAGGAGGACTCGGGCTAACAACCGATGTGAAGATCAATGCGATGACTGTACTAATGAGATGACCAACCCAATGGGAGCAGGAATCACCAACATTGTCATGCTTCTCTCTCAGATAACTCAAGATTTGAATAGAAACATGAGTCAAGAAGAATGTTCAAGCCCCCCCCCCCACTATGAAAGAACAAGTCGCTATCAAGAGATTCATGACACAAAGGCCTCCTAATTTTAATGGATCATCAAATCCATCAATTGCTGAACAATGTATCAACTCCATTGAAAATCTCTTCTCCATCCTTCAATGTTATGAACAAGAGAGGTTCTCCTAGCCGATTATCATAGGGAGGGTGAAGCTGATCAATGGTGGACATTGATAAAAAATACGAAGCCTAAGGATGAGATAGAGGCGTTCGAATTGAAGGATGTTTGGAAGATGTTTTTCGATAAATATTTTCCACACACCCTCCACCTTAAGATGGAAAGGTACATCCATTCCCTCAAGAAAAAAGATGACGAATCTGTTGGAGTGTATGAGGAAAACATCACAAGGCTTGGACTATATGCTTCTGGTTTTTTCGTTACCCCCGAATGAACGGTTGACTGCTTCTTTGGTGGGATGAAACCTAGCCTACAGAAAGCAGTGGCGATCCGTGGCTTCGATAGCTACGAGGAAATTGTCTGATGTGCCCTCAAGGTTGAAATGGATATCGAGAAATCTCAGGGGTATCATGGGGATAAGAAGCGTAATGTGGACTTCAATATTGGTGGTCTGATGGATAAATCCAACAATGTTATAAAGATCTAACACCCCACTTTCCAAAGGAGTGGAAATTTTCACCCATGAAATTGCCTGAAGGGGATGAGGAAATTCTTTAGGTGTAGAAGAGAAGGGAACCTGACTACTAACTATTGGAAAGATAGACATGCGGCTGCGGAAGAGGAGAGGAATGCTCCGTTCGAACCTCAACGCGTGGTTCATTGCTACAACTACCAAGAACTAGGGCATCTTGATAATCAGTTCCCTAAGCCAAGGTTTTTCAGAGCCAACCAGCATCCTACAAGGCAGCATGGGAAAGATTTTCCCATCACTACTTTCGAAGTGAACCCCTATAATGAAGTGGTGAAAGGTACACTAGTTATTCATTCAAGAATATAGAATGTAATTTTTGATTCAGGTTCTACGCATTCTTTTATATCTCCAATGTTTAGTGGAACAATCCCAGCACCACCACAAATCATGGAAGTAATGATGTCGGTGAGTACGCGAAATGGGGAAATCATTGCATCTCATGAATATAACTCTTTCCCTATCATAATCAATTGATTAAACTTTCCATAGAACCTCTTCATACTCCCTTTGGTGAAATTTTATGCAATTCTTGGCATGGATTGGATTTCCATATATAGAGCCAACATAAATTGCCATGAAAGGGAAATCACTATCCATGTGGAGATTCAACCTTGAATTCTATAAAAGTTCAAAGAGGAAGATGAATCTTATTTATCTCTATCATCTCAAGTGTGGATATTATTTCCCTATGAGAGCACATATCTGGCTTAGATGATTGATTCTAAGGAGGCAACCATACTTGAAAACATGCCTAGTGTGAGGCAATTTCCTAGAGTGTTTCTAGAGGAATTTCCTATTCTTCCTCTTATAAGGGAAGGTGAATTCTCAATTGATCTTATACCTGGGGAGTTCCCAATATCCAAGAATCTATATATAATGGCTACTATGGAGCTTTAGGATCTGAGGCAATAACTAAAGGAGAAGTTGGATAAAGGGTTTATACGCCCAAGTGCTTCACCATGGGGTGCACCTGTCCTCTTTTTCAAGAAGAAGGATGGGCCAATGCGCCTTTTCATTGATTATCGTGAGCATAAAAAATGAAAATAAATAACAAGTATCCTCTCCCATGAATTGATGACTTGTTCGATCAGCTTCATATAGCACAATACTTCTCTAAGGTAGATTTGCGGTCAGGATATTATCAATTAATGGTGAAGAAGGAAGATATCCCCACAACTACATTTTGTACAAGATACAGGCACTATGAATTCATAGAAATGCCTTCCAGATTAAATAATGCTCCAGAAATATTCATGGACTTGATGAATATATTCTTTAGAGATTACCTCAACAAATTTCTGGTAGTCTTTATATATGACATTCTGATATAATCCAAAACCAAGGAGGATCATGTGGAGCATCTAAGAGCTATACTAGAGACCTTACAAAAAGGAGAAGATCTATTAAAATTACAGAAAGTGTGAGTTATGGATTAAGGAGGTATCACTCTTGGGCCATATCATCACAAGAAATGTGATGACTATGGATCCCTCCAAAACAGATGCAATTGCGGGATGGACAAGGCCAACATCGGTAACGGATATCCGTAGCTTCTTGGGGATAGTTAAATATTATGGACGATTTTTTAGAAATTTCTCATTACTCTCCAACCCTCTTACCAGGCTAACTCAAAAGGGAGTGAAGTTTTCTTGGAGTGGTGAATGTGAAGAAAGCTTCAAGGAGTTGAAAAGGAGGATTATCATTGCACACGTGCTCACTTTTCCCACAAGTGGAAAACTTTTTGTGGTATTTAGCGATTCTTAGAAGAAGGGACTGGGACGTGTGTTGATGAAAAACGACAAAGTCATTGACAATGATTTAAGGGATTTGAAATTTCATAAATAGAACTATCCAACACATGACCTCGAGTTGGATGTTGTGATCTCTGCTTTGAAAATTTGGCGGCATTATCTCTTTGGGGAGAAGTGTGAAATATATACGGACCACAAAATCATCAAGTATATGTTCACATAAAGAGAGTTGAAGATGCGCCATCGAAGATGGTTAGATCTGATGAAATACTATGACTACTCAATACATTACCACCCTAGGGAAGAGAACAAGGTGGCAGATTCCCTAAGTAGAAAGGACCCAACAATTCATTCATTGATGAGAATTTAAAAGGATCCAATCTTCTTAGATTTGATGAATAAGGACATGGGAATCATAAAGAAGAGAACATAATCAATCCTTTCACAAATTATTGCTCAACCGTCACTTTTGGAAAGGTTAAAGGATTCTCAAAAGAATGATGTAGTAATTCAAGAAAAAGTGGAAGTTATCAGAAAAAGGAAATCATCGGAGTGTAATGTTAATGAATAAGGAATTGTGAGATTTGTGAAAATACTATGTGTTCCATCATTTTCAGAGCTGCAAAAGAATCTTTTAGATGATGAACATAGTTCAAATTTCTCTTTTCACCCAGGAAACACAAAGATGTATCGAGATCTCTGAGAGAATTATTGGTGGGATAATATGAAGAATAATATTTCTGAATATACATCAAAGTTCCTGGTGTGTTAGTAAGGGAAGGTAGAGAGGCAAAAGTCTAAGGGAATGATGCGACCATTTCCCATACCAAAATTAAAAAGGGAGAACATCGCCATGGACTTTTTTAGAGGAATTCCAAAGACATCCAAAGGCAACAATGAAATCAAGGTTGATGTGGATCGTCTTACAAATGTTGCAAACTTCATTTCCATTTGGGAGGATTTCTCAAAGGATCAACTGGAAAGGATATATATCAGGGACATGGTAAGGCTTCATGGAGTACCACTATCTATTGTGTCAGATCGAGATCCAAGATTCACTTCAATGTTTTGGAAGAGTCATTATCATGCTCTGAATACGGAACTGAACTTCAGTATGACCTATCATCCTAAAACCAATGGGCAATCTGAGTGGACTATACAAAAACTTGGGGACATGTTGAGATCCTTCTCAATGGACTTTAAAAGAGGACGGGATCAACTTATTCTTCTGGTTGAGTTCCATTATAATAATAGTTTCCACACGAGCATCCAAATGGCACCATATGAAGCCCTTTATTGGAAAAGGTGCAGAACACAGTCCTGTTGGGATGTGGTCGGTGAGCGTAAACTTCTTGGACCAGAAATGGTCGATGAAATGCTGGATAAGGTGAAAACCATTCAGTAGCATATAAAGGTATCCTAGAGTCAACATAAGATTTATGAAAATAATCATTGATTAAACATTGAGTTTAAAGTTGGAGACATGGTATTTCTATGCATATATCTTTGGAAGAAGGCCATGAGGTTTGGAAAGAAATGGAAGGTATGTCCAAGGAACATCAGCCCCTTCAAGATTCTTGATTGTGTCGGGGCTGGGTCTATCGACTAGAACTTCCACCTACCATGGCCAAAGTACATGATGTCTTTCATTTATCCTTCTTAAGTAAGTACATACCAGACCCTTCAGATGTACTCTCTTCAGAGGTTGTACAGCTAGAGGATGATCTTTCTTACGAGGAGCAACCAGTGAAGAACTTAGATCGTATAGAAAACGTTCTACGAAATAAGACAATTCCCATCATCAATGTGTTGTTGCGAAGCCACAAGTTTGAAGAAACTATGTGGGAATCAGAGGAAATGATGAAGCAGAGTTACCCAAATCAGTTTTCGGTTGGGAAAAGGAAATTTCGAGGGAGAAATTTCTTAAGGGGGGAAGATTGTAATGACCCAACTTTTATTAATGTAAATCCATCTTGATATAAAAAAATGTTTCTTTATATAAAATGACTATATAAAATGTCAAATTATTTGGTTTTATGTTAATAATTGTGACCGTTTCTAATATAGTCGTTGAACATTGTTCACATGATTAGTATAAATATAAGGCTTTAACAAATCCAATTTACTCAAGGAAAAGAAGTGATGACCTCATCCAGTAGACATGACCCATAAATAATATTTTAGTAAAATATTTTTATTAGAATTAAATTAGTTGTTATTAAATATAAATTATCGTGTTATTTTATGAATGCAATGGTAATTTTTAATAAGGTTTGAAAGCCATTTTTGTCAAAACCCAAGAATTTTCGATAAATGTCGGTTTTTATCTTAAAAGTTAAAATTAACATATTTATATAATTATTTATATAAAATGAATATTATTTCTGGAATCAGGATGTCGATGTTATCCAATGGTGAATTTTTCATAAATTTCTATGACAGTCAAATTTTTAGGTAAAAATTAAATACCATTTAAATATATAATGTGTTTTATGACATCATAATGACCCAATAGTGATTTAATAAAACACTATAAACTTTATGTTCGGCCAATATATGTTTTACCACTAAAATAATGTGATTTTTGGTTTGTTTTATTTATTTTAAAAATCTTTAGTCATCCCTTCAAGACTTATTAAACATTTTGTCTTTTTAAATTGTTTTCCTTTGGAGTGTGACTCACCTCCACATAAGAAACCCCTCTATTTTAAGAAGTTATGACTTTGGACGTATAAAATATTTTTTCCCACTCCCCTTTGGAAAAAACTGTAGGAAAAAACCATGGGATCTTTGTGGTTTTGTTTAGTTTAATGTGAGGTGTCCCAAACCTAAATAATAAATAATTTCCTCTCCTTTCCTATATACACCAACCCATTCTCCAACTTACTCCTCACTCAATGCCTTTGGAGTTCATCCAAACTCTTGCCTCCTTTCTCTATAATGCCCTAAAGGTGCCCCAAACTCTCACGAATCCTCTCTCAAGATTCTCTCAAGCCTTTGGAAGAATACTTCCAAGTAAGGGATTTCTTCCTTTATCATTTTTGTCCAATTTTCTTTAAGTTGTTACGCCATATTGTTATCAATTAAGAATGTTGGGTTATGATTTAGCACCTCCCCCATTCTGAAAATTTTATTTTTGGGTGATGGGATACCCATTTATCTCTCATTAATGCCTCCCATGTACACCTGTTACCATGCCGAAATTTGGTGAGAGATTTCTCTCTCCTATTTTACGTCCAAGTAATTCTTTTGAATTATGAATATATATTCAATTATGTTTGTTGGTAAATGTATATATATGAACCCTTACTGTCCATTTCATGTACATATGAGGAGACACCCTTTTCTCTCTCATAAACCATTTTTATGAATCATTATGTCATGTCGTTATGCTCCCGAAATTGCACCGCGTTTTTTCAAGCCGAGATCATTGTGTTGTGAATACCATACACATGTCTCTATCAAGGGTATTCACCTTTATGAACATATAAATATTGAATGGTACTTTAATATCTTTATTCAACATTAAGTAATCTTGGAATAACTGATAATGTGGATTTATTCCAATTTATATGATCTATGTGGCACACTTATGCATGAAATGAAATGTTTAATAAGGGTGTGCCCTGATAGCACTCCAATGCATTAGGTAAATTATAGTATCATGATACGTCATGTGCAATGGGTGCTTACTCATGCTAATTCAAGTGAAATGAGGGTTTACTCATGCTTCATGTGCAATGAGGGTTTACTCATGCTCCATGTGCAATGAGCCTTGGCTCATGCTAATTCCATGTTAAATGTTGTTGCCACATTTCCATGTTATGATTATCAAGCTTTATAATGCATATATTTTTATGATTCTCTTGTTATCCATTAGTATTCCTATTTTCTAACATGTATTGTATTTCTCATGTTATTCAATGTTTATTCCCTTACTCGGCTTTATAGCTCACCCTTTTCTTATGCATGTCCTCAGGTTATCCCATGCAATGCTAAGTACGAGGGAATGTACTGGTCATGTAAAGGAAGTTTTCAATAATGATGTTTTATTTCAGGTTTTATTTTTTTATGTAACAATCTTAATCCCCAAAGACAATAGACCACTAGATCTTCTATGTTTTATCAAATGAGGTTTATGTAATAAATCCGGTTTAAATGTGTAATAAAAAGCCGGTTTGTCCTAGCTTATGAGTCCTCACACCTAATAGTCTACACCCCATGTTCCCCATCATATAATTGTATTAGAATATTGACCTATATTTAAGAATATCATTATATAATTTCATTATTCTCTTCATAGTATTTAACGAATATACCTTATCAACATAACAAATATGCTAGTAAAATATAACAAAAAATCCATAAAGAATAATAAAAAAATATGACATGATGTCTTATTAATATTCAAATATTTAAATATAAATATAATACAAATTATAAATACTTGGTTCTAGAATAAAATCTCATCAAACCCCCACTTGTAATAGAGAAAACTACCTATGAATTTCATTTTTCTAGACCTCAAATCATTATCATGTTAGGTTTTGTTAAGGATTTAGTCAAGGGGTATGCTATGTTGTCTTACATTGATATTCTTCTTATTATAAATTCACCTCTATAAAAAATCCCTCATGAGATTACACTTATTAATTATAAGATTCATTTATAGAAGTGACCATGAATCCTTTTTGAAATCCACCGCTATTTTATCGCAATAGAGTGTTATATGGTCTTTATTTCTTGGTATAATATCAAGCTCAATGATGAATTTACATACCCAAACCACTTCTTTAGATTCCACATGCTCCATCATATAATAAAATTCTTTTATTTAATCTATGAACATATCCTTCATTGAACTCTTTTGTATCAGAACACCTCTATTTAGAGTGAATAAATATCCCATTTTCAATGTTAGATCATGTTGATCTAAGTGGAATCTAGGATCTATATACCCTCTCTTGAATAGTTCTATATATCCCTTATAGACCAATAACATATCCTTAATTTTCATTATATACTTGTGCATAGTTTTGAAATCAATCCAAAATAAGTGAACTGGGTTATCTTGATACCATCAAACCACACTCAAGGAATAATGGATATCTAGCCTTGAACATGACATATTATATATGACAGACCTAATTGATGATTTATATTGAATCTTTTCCATTATATATCATTCCCAATGTGATTAATGATACATTTTCGTTGAAATATGAATTCAATGTGATGTTTGAAATAGTCCCCTCCTTCATTGTTCAAAACTAAATCACTTCAGTCTTTTTTCAATATTTTTACATGGAATTAAAGTATGATATAACATGGATAAATCATGATGGATATTGATACCCCAAAAATATGATTCCTTACCTTAAGTAATTCATGTATAATCATTTATTAAAATAGGATTTAACAAACTGTATGACTCATATGTCATTTCCAATACACAATATGTCATTGACACAAACAATTACGGAAATGACCTCACCCCGACTAAACTCCTTATATACAGAAGGATCACATTCATTCTTTGTGAAACAAAAATATATTAAGGATTTATCAAATGAAATGTTCCATGACATGGAATACTTTCATAATCCATAAAATTTATCATTGAAATTTAAATAACATGTTGGTGTCCTTTAGAGTGAAACCCCATTTAGGTTGCTTCCAAAATAACTATTCTTGAAGGTTTCCTTTTAGGGAAGAAATTTGGAAGTAAATTTTATAAATATCATAATCATAGAAATTAAAAATGTAAATTTTAATTTTTATAAATTCTTGCACTGCAATTGTTGAAATGGTTTCATCATAGTCAATTTCTTGACACTATTTAAACCCTTTTTCTACCATTCATTATGGACATGAAATGACTTTTCCATACATGTCCAATTTCATATTGATTACCCACTTAATCTAATGATATCTGCATATACAGTAAGATTTTCTAAATTATAGATAGTATCTATAACTCTTTTAAATAGTTAATTAAGTCCTGAATAAGTTATTATATACCACGATATAAGTGAAGTTTCTTTCTCTTCTTACCAAGATAGTTCTCAAACTCATTCTTATATTTGATGAATCTCCCAATGAAATCCATCTTATACCACTTAAAGTAGATATATCCATAAATACTAAAATAATAAGGAAATTTTATTAATTATGACTAAAAACTCATTTATTTAATTTTAAATATTGTCGAAATCATATTATGAACTAATTCAATAAGCTCCTTAACACTGTCAAATTTGACAACAAATTGGGATTTTCTAATTATCCTTATAAGAAAGTGCCACATAAACCAAGTTGTTTTAGTTCATAGAAAACTAAACACCCCTCTTGGTTTAAAATATTGAATACATATATGATAACCCTAGTATTTATATGACAAAAAATTGTGGAAATATATAAATTTCACTAGATAATAAATACAGCTGCTGATTTTCTCTGTGACTTTGACTACATACATAATTCGTTCTAGTGGAACTTCTTTCAACATTATAATAAATATAATAATAATACATTTCATTTTCATTGATCATTATCTTATTTAAAGGATATTATGAAGAAGAGTTGGAATTACATTTCATCGTGAGGCAATTCCATTAATTCCATATAGGGATGAATGTAACATCGTAGGTATTTATAGAATAATTCATTTTAATACATTTTAATATTTTTGAATTTAACATTAATTTTCGTTAAAAGGGGACATTATGTACGATAGCGTACATGACATGCAACGATTGGTTTTTCTGAAATCTAATGTTGCACACAACACAGAGTTATACAGAAAAATAATAGAAAAATAATATTATAATTTTAAATGGTAGTTAATGCCTAAACCTTATATTGGAGAGAATGAATATAGTTAACTATATTATTATTTTACATGTTTGTTAAATGTATTTACATTTATCCTATGAATTTTAGAGGCTTAAAATGAGAATGAATCCAAATTTAAGCATAAAATACTCAAATATTTTTAAAATATAGTTTTACCGTATTTTGATGGAAACTCTTTTTAAATATATTTTTGTCACTTTTATATGTTTATATGATAAAATAAACATCTTATTTATAAGTAATACATCAATATTTACATTGGTTATAATTATGGTATTTTTATATTAAAATCAACATTTTTATGAAAAGATAAAAATACTATATTTTAAGTCAAAATTGCCTTTTCATGTAATTTATTAATATATATAGATTCTATTTTTTATTGGTTTTAAAGTATAATTGTATTATGTTTTTATAATTAAATACAATATTGGCCATTTTCATTAATTTCACATTTAAATTGTACATAAACACATTTCAATCTTTTGATAGTTTTTATTTCTTAAAACCATACATTCCAATTTTGACAATGAGAATAAATTGTAAATTAATCTACACAACATCTATGTTATGAATTTTTTAAAATGGATTCCATATTTGGAATCATAATTTCTAATTTTTTAAATAGATACATTTTATTTTTTTATATTATGAATTGTAACTTCAGTAAATAATTTTATTTTCCATGGTTAAAGGGTAAAATAGCTAAATGAGGGTAAAAATAATATTATAATAATATAAAACAACCCTAACTTGTGTCCTAATATTATTAGATAAGTCATGGGAGACAAATAATCATTAGTCCAATCTTTTGGCATTTGGGGGATACTTAGGTGTGAAAATAACATGTTATAGTAATAAATTTAAAAGTACAGGGAAATATAACATAAACATCAATATTTAGACTGAAAATATTTTATTTCAGGGTTATATAAGTGATACATTAAACTATAAATGTTTGTTAGAAATATAAAATAATTTCATACATCATGGTATTTAAAATATTATTTTTAAATATTAAATATATAAATTTAATTATGGCACAATGATGATGCATTGATTGCTTCATTAATAAAGGATTCAAATAAATGATATTATAAATATTAAAATAAATATTATATGACATCATTTATGTCATCCAATAATTTTTTATGAATATGACATGTTATTAGTCTATTCAATGGTTTGGTTAGATTTTATCTCTCAATTTGTATTTTATTTAAATTCAATAAAGTGAATAGTGTAAAAATTGACATAATTGATGTTTTACAAATATTATAATTTATTGAATTATATAAAAATACCAAAAAAAATTAAAATAAGAAATTTATTATGGAATGGTCTAAAAGTTCATTAGGATTCCAGTTATGGAAAATTTAACCCATATATGTAAAACATAATAGCTTCTTGACAATTAAAATGTTATTCCCACTTTTAAAATTAAAAGAGAATTATTAAGGGTAAACCGAAAATATAAAGTTTAAAATAAACTCAATATATGTATAAAAACCATTGTATGAGATTATTTTTATCTATCCTCATTGTTTCTTTACCATATATCTTGTTGGATCCACATGTATTTAAATAATAATTTATATCAATTTAATATTTTTAATACTTTCCAAGGGTGCACCTCCCCTCTCCTATAAAAATACACTCATCCATCTCTATTAATCACACATAAAAACCTTTTAGTTCATACAAGATCTTTTCAAGAATCTTCCTATAATCCCTCCCCACATTCTTTTAGCCTTTTGTCTAGACACACTTATTAGAGGTGTTTAGGTGTTCTTCAAAGGTGGTCAACAGAAGAAGAGGTAACATTGTCTTTAAGTGTTTCTATTTTTTTCTTTCACATCCTCAAATATAATACATGAATTATGGGATAATAACTCCATTATCCTCAATATATTGAGATTTTATTATGTTACTATAATCCCATTAATCCATCTCTACTTCCATCAAATGGGTATGTAATTAATCGTTCATGCATACGTGTGAATTATCACATCCATGAACCGATTTTGTTCTTTTACATTATAGTATATTAATATTGGATATAATGATGGAATTAGAATTAATATGTGATATTCATGACCTATTAATGATTTTAATATAACAATATGTCAATTAAATTCCTAATTCTATGATCATAAAAATGATAATGTCGTTCATCTGTACATGTGAACTATCACCTGCACGAAGTAGTGTGACTCATTTTTATTCATTATATCACTCGTATGATATATATAAGTACTTGTAAATGATTATGAGTATTTTAATAATATCAACATCATTATGGAAATTTAAAATTATAATTAATTTATTTTTATAATGATCAATGAAAAATGGATACGTTAGTCATGTGTGTGTACATGCTAATGTCTCCATGATTGTAATGTTGTTCATTTTTCATAACCATATTTAATGGTTTCAATTAAAAATTATGATTTATGTGTAAAATTTATCAGTATTTCATGAATAATATTCTATTGATGATGGAAATATGACCACATGGACTAGTGAAATCATACCATGTACATTTTTTACTAAAGAATCGATTATCGAAAAAATTTATGACATGAACTGAAATAATTGACTAATTATTATAACATGGTCATATGTGATGAAATGGGAATAAAAAACATGAAAAAGGTTTTTAATAATATATAAATTAGCCTAATTTTATTATTCAGTATGATAATGAATGAACAAGACAAGTCGGACTCAATGTAAGGGGCTTCGTCTCAATCACATTTCATGGAGGGATATTTTGGTTTATACATGACCATATGTTATGTAGTATTTAGTAAAACCTTTTGAATTTTAGTCTTATCCAATATTTTTCAAAAGGAATATGTTTTTCTATAATTCATTTTAATAAAAAACCCAAAGGAATGGTTTTTTAATTTAGGCAGCGATAACGACATCCCCACTAACGCGGCATTATTTGATATTTGGATTATTTGAAAAGATGTAATATTTTTAAAAATAATATTAAATACCATATTTAATTTTTAGGTATATTATTAATTACAATTTTATTTATAATGGATTGATTATATAAATATCATGATATGATGTCTTATGAATGCAATGTGGAAATGTTATTTTTCATTTATGCTAATTAATATGTTATGATTATGTTATAATTATTAGGAATTATTTCTGTATATGGGTTGTTCCATGATAAATAAAAGGATTGTGATCATGTCATATCTCTCTACTGCATGGGTAATTTGATGGAGGTAAATGTTATGGTTTCTCCTAATAGATTTAAGGAATATACTGTGATGGGTATTCAAAACATAACCCTAAAGGTTACTGCCTATGTAACTATTAATTATAAAATGTTTGTATGTTATGGATGTCATAAGTTACATTTATTAAATATTATATCAATGGGTTATTTATAAATATTATTTTTTAATGAGGTATGATAAGGACCTTTTATTTTACGAGTGAAAAGTATGAATTCATCGATTTGTATATATTCATGGAAAAATGTTTTCTTTTATATTTTATAACCCTTACTGATATTTTTATGCTCATCCTATGTTATAGAAATGTTTTTTCATAGGGTATAAGGAAGTGTGATTGAAATGAATAATTGAAGAGTATTTTTATCAATAAAATAATTCTTGGTGTTTTATTTATGGATTATTATTATTATGGAAACAAATTGGATAGAGTAGAAGTGTCTACTTTGTAATATCTGGGATGTAATGTAATAATAATGTCACAATTCCATAAGACTATATACCAGAAAAAATCATCAATCTGAATTAAAGTCAAATTATTGACTTATCAAAAGAGTATGTAATGTTTTGAGGCTGGGGCTTAGTATTTGGTATCAAAGGCCGGTTTAGATAAGTTTAAGGGTTAGGATATTGTTAAAAGAATATCAATAAATTATTTTTACATAATGGTCAAATTGAAATGATATAAAAGTTTAATACTATGATGTTGCTTTTTCTAATATATTTGTATGTTTGGAATAGTTTCCACATAGTAAACTTGGATGGTATGATCAGACGACATCAAGATGAAAACAATCTACCTAACTAGAATCCAAGGGTGGTCAGAATCAAAACAAAATAGTTTGTAAAAATGATGGAACATTTCACTAAATATATAAATAGAGGTAGTATACATTCATGGGATCAACCAAATCAACCACATAGGAACATTTTGATACTGGATAATTTCATGAGGCAACATCCCCATCATTCAGAGGATCATCTAACCATGTCCAAGATAAAGGGTGGATTAAAGCACTGGAAAAGATTTTCATGTAATGGGGAGTTCAAAAAATCAAAAGGTTAGTCATGTTGTTTACCATTTTGAAGGTGAAGCTGATTAGTGGTGGTCGATGGTTAAAAATATCAGGGAATGTGATGATATTTATGCTCTTTATTGGGATGAATTCCATGGTATTATTATTAAGAAATATTTTTCAAAGGTAGTTCGACATAGAATAAAAAAACAATTCATGGAATTGAGGTTGGAGGATAACATAGTGGTTTCTTATGAAGAAACATTCACTCCACTAGCAAGGTATACACCAAATTTCATACGGGGTATTGATAGTAAAATCAGTATTTTTTACTCAAAATTAAACCTAATGAATATAAGTGAATTAGCTTCTTATGAGTTCAAAAGTTATGGAAAACTTGTTTGATGTTTGTAGAAGGTGGAAATGGAGTTTGATGATGATCAGATGTTCTTTGAAAAATGACTGAATAAGAGGTCAAGGTAGTAGAAAAATGGGAAAAATATTTGAAAATGTATGATTTTAAGAAAAATAAGATTAATGTTTGGGAAAATATTGTTAAAAAGAAAATTGGGTAATGCATTTTGAATTTTTGTAAATGCTTCTGATGTGGTAAAATTGGACATATGTCTCGTAGTTTCACTGAAAAAGATTATGGTATTGGTAAGAAAAAATGTGATTTAATGTCTTTAAAACGTTTTATGTGCAATGAGATGGGTTATTTTTCAACTGAGTGTCTAATGTAGAACTCAAATTATGGAAAGAAATCAGACTACGAGAAGAAAGGGTGGTGAAATCCTTTTCAACTACTTCAGTAGATGTTGGGCTATCAAATGAAGTAGTATTAGGTACATTGATTGTTTATTTAGACTATGCTAATGTGTTTTTTTGGTTCCAAGTCTACACATTATATCATTTTTGAGAAATTTTTTAGAAAATTGGGAATTCTATCTCAATAAACTAATCATAAACTTGTCATAAAAATACCTAGAAAAAATTCTGAGATAAAAAATAAATTATAAGAATATTCCAATCCTTATATGTGGAATGAATATACCTACATAACTTGTTGTTTTTCCTCCATTGTAGTTTAATGTTATTTTGGGTATGGATGGGATTAACATTTATCTTTTTGAGATTTACTATAGAGATAAATATGTTTCTTTTGATAATGAATTTCAGTTTGTGTATAATAATGAAATGTAAATTTTGATAACATATGAAGATGATGAGAAACAAATAAAAGATGGAAATGAATGTTACCTTTCACATATTGTTGTAAATAAAGTAACTATCCTAATTAATGATGTTCCAGTGGTAAATTAGTATCTTGATATTTTCATGATGAGTTTAATGGTATAATACCTAATTGGGAAGTTGAAATTACCATTGACTTGGTTACTGATGCTAAGACAATTTCAAAATCCCCATATCGAATGGATGAAATTGAACTTTTAGAGTTAAAGGAGCAATTGGAGGAGTTATTAGATAAATTATTCATTCGACCTTGCACATCGATATCAGTTTATCCTTTATTTTTTTGTTAAAAATAAAGATGGTTCAATGAGAAATTTCAGGGATTATAGAGCCTTGAATAACATCACTGTTAAGAACAATTATCCTTTGCCTCATATTGATGATTTGTTTGATCATATCTAGGGGGATCAGTAATTTTCAAATATTTATTTGAGGTTGGGGTACTATATTTTTAAATTAAAGGATGTAGACATTCCAAAGACACTATTTCATAATAAATATTTCCATTATGAATTTGTAGTTATGCATTCTGGGTTAACCAATGCACCTTTTTTATTCATGGATCTTGTAAAAATAATTTTCCCTAAGTTCATGGATTTGTTTATGGTTGTTTTATTGATGATATTTTGGTATATTTGAAAAGAAAAGAGGAGCATGAATGTCATTTATGGGTTTTCTTAAAAACATTAAAAGACAAAAAAAATGTATGTGCAATTTAGTAAGCGTGATTTTTGGGTACAATAAATTTCATTCCATGGTCATATAGTTTTAAATATGTCATTACTATTGATCCTTCTAAACTAAAAGTTGTTGAAGAATGGCCAAGACCAACAAATATAATGGATAATTTTAGTTTTATTTATTTATAAAGTCATTTCAAGAGGTTTTTTGACAATTTGTCATGGTTATCTAGCCTACTAACTAAGTTAATTAGAAATGGTGTTATGTTCATCTGGAAAAAAGGATGTGATGTGTGTTTTCAAGAATTGAAAAGAGGATTCTGAATGCTTCAGTTGTGTAACTACCTTTAAAAAATAGTGAATTTGTTATCAATAGTGATGCTTCACTAAAATAACTTGGTTGTGTCCTAATTTAGAATAAAAGGTAATCACATACGTTGTGCTAAGTTGAAAACTCACGTGTTAAATTACCCTACATATGATTTGGAATTAGCTGTTGTGGTTTTTGATTTAATAATTTGGATGAATAATATGTATGAAGTAAAATGTGAAATATATACTGACCATAAATATTTGAAGTATATATTTACTCAGAAGGAATTGAACATGAGATAGAGAATATGGATGGAATTAATCAAATATTATGATTTCATGATTCGTTAGCATCCTAGAAAATTAAATATTGTGGCTGATGATTTTAGTCTGAAAAGTAATTCTATTTTAACCATGTTACATTTGGAACATGACCCTTTGATTAATGATCTTATGGAATTTTTTATGGATGTTTTTGGTTCATTAAATTCCACTATTTTGTTTTAGGTTTCTGTGAAATCATCTCTATAAGATCGAATAATTCAAGCGCAAAAGGAAGACAGTGAGTTGTAGGAAAAGTTATGATTGGTTCAGAATTTTTTGTTTCCATAATTTGACATTGATAAATATTGTGTTTTAAGGTTAGGATAGAGATCATGTGTGCTTTGTGATTCACATTTAAAGAAAGGGTTATTGTGTAAAGCTTACAGTTCTTCGTTCTCAGTCCATCCGGGTAGTACCACGATGTACAAAGAGATTCAAGAGTATTACTGTTGGATGGAATTAAAAGATATATTGATGACTTCACATTTTAGTGTTTGACTTGTTAGAAGGAAAAATAAGAACAATAATGGCCAAAGGGGGTATTCAGCCTTTTCCAGTACCGGAGTGGAAATGGGAAAATATATCCATGGAATTAATTGTGGGATTATTGAAGACATATCAAAATAATAATTAAATCTAGGTTATTATTGATCGATTGACTAAATCATATAATTTTCTTTCTATTTTAGATAAATACACTCTAAATAATCATTCTCTATTGTATATAAAAGAGGTAGTCAAGTTACATGGAGTCCCCCTCTCCAATGTATATGATCGTGATCACATGTTCACTTCTAACTTTTGGAAAAGCTTTCAGAAGTCCTTGGGAACTTAATTAAATTTCAATACAACTTTTAATCCTGAATCAGATGTCCATGTATGATGTTTTTAATATTTAATATAATGTTGCTAATTGGAAGTAATTTCAAATTTATATTAGATATAAACACATTTCAATCTTTAGATAGTTTTTATTTCTTAAAAACACACTTTCTGGTTTTGAAAATAAGAATTAATTTTTAATTAATTAATTCATCTTCAGTGTTTTGAATTTATAAAAAAAATATTCCATTTTTGGAATCAGAAGTTCCAAATTATGTAAATAAGTACCTTTTATTTTTTGTTATTTTGAATAATAACTTTAATAATTATTTTCATATACCATAGTTAAAGGGTCAATTAGGTACACAAGGATAAAATAATATAATAATAATATAAAATTACCCTAAAATGTCTCCGAATATTATAGGATGTGTAATGGGATGCAAAAAATATGTATGTAGAACTTTTGGCATTTAGGATTCACTTGGGAGTGAAAATGACATGTTATAATAATGAATTTAAAGTAAAGGAAAATATGACAAAAACATATATATTTTTACGTAAAAATTTTAATGTGGTGTTCTATAAGTGATATATTGGACAATAAATATTTATTATAAATATAAAAATATTTTTTACATCATGGTATTTTATTTATAATTTTTAAAGATTAAATAAATAAATTTAATTACGACTTAATGATGATGCAGTGATTGTTTCATTAATAAAGGATTCAAACAAATGATATTATAAATATTTAAATAAATATCATTTTTCATAATTTATGTCATAAAAGAACATTACATATTAATATGACATGTTATTAGAATTTTAAATGGTTTGGTTCGAAGTTATCTCTCTATTTGGAATTTAATTAAATTCAATCATGCGAATAGTGTAAAAAATGATATAGTTAATGTTTTATAAAAATAATAAATTATTACATTATTTAAGATTCCTAAATATATTTTAAAATCCCAAAGTGATTATGAAATGGTCTAAATCATTATTAATTTTGCAATTATGGGAAATTTACCCATATATGTAAAATTAATAGCTTTTTAACAATTAAAATGATGTTAGCACTTTTTAAATTAAAAGAGAATAGTTAAGTGTAAATAGAAAAGATAAGGATTAAAATAAAATGAATATATGTATAAAAACTATTGGATATGATTATTTGGATCAATATTTATATTATCTTCTATATATAACAGTTTGGATCCACTTTTGTTAAAACAATTATTTATATTAATTTAATATTTCAATACTTTCCAATGATGCCCCTCCCATATCCGATAAAAAGGATCCCATCCCTCTATATTAATAACACTTACAAATATTTTTAGTTCGTCCAATATCTATCTAATACAATTAAAAGAATACCTCCCCACATTATTGAATCATCATTTTTGGCATAACATTTATATTAGAGGTGTTTAGGTGATCTTCAAAGGTGAACAACCGAAGAAGAGTTATAGTTTTCTTTTAAGTGTTTTTATTTTATTTCTTCTTCCACATCCTAAAATATGATCCAACCATGATGTGATTATAAAAAAACTACCATAAATATACATAAATGTTATTATGTTAATATCAACCCATAAATTTATCCCTAATTTTATAAAATGGGAATGGAATTAATTGTTTGTGTGTATATGTAAATTATCTCCTCCACGAACGGATTTAGTTCATTTTCCATTACTATCTATTAAGATTTGTTATAATGATATAATTAATCATCATCAGTGATATTAATGACATATTTATCATATTAATATAATAATATATCAATTAAATTCTTACATTCAAGATTATAAAAAAGATAATGTCTTTTGTGCGAATTTGTGAACTGTCACCTCCACGAAGCGGTGCGACTCATATTTATTCATTATATCAATTATATGATATATATATTTCTGTATATGTAATTTATTATGATTATTTTAATAATATAAAGATAATTATAGAAATTTAAAATTATAGTTATCTTATTTTTATAATGATTAATGAAAAATGGAAACGTTACTCATGCGTACATACGACCTACCGTCTCCATGATTATAATTTGTTAATTTTTCATAACCATATTTCATGGATTAAATTAAACAATATGAGTTATATATAAAAGTGATTAATATGTTTAGAATAATATTATAGAGATGATGGACTTCTGACCACATAGACTCATGGCATCATAACATATTCATTTTTGACTCAAGAACCGATTATCATTAAAACGTTCTACATAAACTCAAATAATTATCAAATTGTTATAACATTGGAATAAGTGATGGAATGGAAAAAATAAAAATTAAAAATATTGATAAAAAATTATATATTAATATTTTCTTATTATTAAAAATTAAAAATAATAAATAAGACAAGTCAAAATCAATGTAAGGGACTTCGTCTCAATATCCTTTCATTGTGGCATATTTTGGTTTATACATGACATTCTTTTATAGGGTTTGTAATCATCCCCATTGAATTGTACCCTTATTCAACAGTGTTCAAAATGAATGTTTTTTATATGATTAGTTTTACTAAACAAAATAAAGTAATTATTTTTTTAATTTATGTGGTGATAACGACTTCCTCACTGATGCTATCATTATTTAATATTTGGCTTCCCCTACAAGACAAAATGTTAAAAAAAAATTAAATACCATATTTCTTTTTAGGTTTTTTTATTCAAAATGGTTTTGATAATAGATTGATTATATTAATATATTGATATTATGTCTTTTTATTGTAATGTGGAAATGTTATTTATATATTTTTCTTGTTTATATGTTATGATTATTTTATGGTTCTTGGGCATTGCTTATGTATGCAGGAGTTTTTGTGATAATCCAAGGGAGGGTGATCACATGATAACTTACTAATTCATGGGGTAATGTTAAAGAGGTATCCATTAAGGTTTCACCGAAGATATTTGTTGAATATATTGTGATGGGTATTCCAAATGTAACCATAAAGGTTACTCCCCATGTGGAATTGAAAGATACAATGTATGTATATTATGGATGCCACAAGTTACCCATATGATTTATGATTTCTATGATTTATTAAAAAATTCTATAATTTTATGAGGTATTTTAAAGAGCATATGTTTTATGTTTAAGAAATATGATTTCATTGATTTGTATGTAATCATGGACTACTGTTTTGTTTCCTTATTTTATAACCCTTACTGAGCTCTTTATGCTCATCCCATGTTTTTGAAATTTTTTCACATGGTATAAGGAATGGTAATAGAAAAGAATAACTCATGAATATTTTTATCAAGAAAATAATTCTTATTGTTTTATTTAAAGAGTTTTATTATTGTGAAAATATTTTACAGAGTAGAAGTGTCTGCTTTGTCATATTTGGGATGTAATGTACTGATAATGGAAAAATTATTTAAAACTCTAATACTGAAAAGATCATCAATGTGAATTAAAGTCCAATTATTGACTTATCTCAAGAATATGTATAATATTAAGGACAGTTCCTTTTAATTGACATATTTTCTTACTTCTCCTTATCATCTTGATGAATTATAATGAAAATATCTTGAAGATACTCTTAATATTTTTCATATTTAAATTCACAAAAATATGGAGATGTTCCACCAATGTGATGCAAGAATGAGATTTGTGCAACATTTTTAAGGTAATTTAAACCCATGAGCCTCTAGATGGTAAAAGTACCTAATGAGAATGACTAAGAGAGTCCCTTTAGGTAAACCTTATCCAATATTACTTTGAAATACCACCTTAAATATATCAGATAATTCATATCAAACAGTTTTTTTATACAATACATAAGGATTCTCATGCATAATTTAAGAATATATGTTTTAGTGATATTTCATGTGTTTACCATACATTTATAATATAATTAAACACCACAAATTGACTCTTTAGATCATGTGTTCATTATAGGTAATGAAATCATCATAACACACCTTATTTTAAGGTTGATCTTGTAATGAGGATTCTAGAAAGTTTTATTTCATTCAAGGTAAATCACAAAAAAGGTATCGGGACCATTTATGGACATTTATGCTAAAATAAAGAAGATATTTATCCAATATATTTCACACGAATAATGTGGGTGATGAAATCTACATTACTCTATAATTATAAAAGAGTAGATTATTATTACTTTTCATGATTGAAAATTTTGTGATATTTAATGATAATTATTTATTTATTATTTCCCTTACTATTTATTAAGTCTCAATATCCCTCACCATTAGATTCAAAAGGTCTAACTAATAGAGAAATCGTGTGTAAGGGATCCATATACACCTTCGCATAACCCCAAAAGGGGTTTTTCAAGAATCCTTAAGGTCTTTATGTATGCAATTATTCTCCAACAATGTGATTACTATTCCACAATACATTATGTTGACTCGAAAATCTTTAAATCATGAAATGAACTTCCTAAAAGCATTCCTCCAAGTCAAATTAAGTTTTGGGAAGATTATTCTCTTGTTATAGGATTCTTAAGTCAACCTCCTATATAATAAATCTAATATAAAATTAGGAGTCACAATGAGGGTTGTTAAAGAACTGAATTATATGTATTACATTCCACATAATGTAATGGATGGTCATGATAGTATTTATATAAAGTTGATTGATTTTGTATTTTATGTAAAAATGATTGATTTTTTCTTATTTTGAATGTATTTCTAATAATAAGTGGACTTAAAATAAGCATATAAATGAATGACTGATTTGATAATGAACTTATCTAATTGTTGATTTATTGAGAACACAATAATGAATTAGGGACAAATAAAGTACACAGTAATGATCTTATCTAATGATTGATTTATTGAGAACATAATAAATCAACCTATGACCTAGTGGAAAACCCATTAATCTGGCCTTGACTGAGTTATAACATTCATTATATCCACTTATGCAACCCTTGGCTTCAAATAATCTTGGTTCTATCTTAAAACAAATTCATATGAATTAGGATACACTATTTATTTCATGTATTTAGAGCTCACCCATGGGTTTAATGACCCAAAGGATTAGTTGAAGGGAATTACATAAATTATCATGGACATGAAAATACTATATAATAAAGGTGGGAGAGATGAATCATAGTCAATAATATTTAATTTGATGTAAAATAATTGAAAACCCATTATATAAATTAAATTAATATAATCTAACACATATATAGGTATTGGTAAAGCATATGAATGGGCATGAAAATGAAAACAAATATGCATGAATACACTGATGGATATTCATTTCCTATAAATTATTTATTATTAAGTTAAAAAACACTCTAATTAATTAATTAATTACATATTTATTTAATCCATTCACTTTTATATTAATGAACATTTGAATTATCTTAGAGATATCCATCATAACTGTGTTTATTGAAATTAAATGGTGTAACCAATAATTAAATATAACTAGAATAAATTAATTTATAATTTAATAATTCTTTAAAATATTTAATAATTTTCAAACCCATATGTTTTTAATTAGTATAATAAGGTTTTAACTTTCAATTAGTTTTTCTTAATTTAATTTAATCCAATAATTTAGTAGAAGACTACACGATATGTGCATATAAGCTAAATTACATGTACCATAATTGTCATGGACCGGTAATGTGTACTAAGGATGGACTACATAGAGTTTAAAACCATTATACCCATCATATTTAATATTTTTCACGTCTCCATGCATCTCATTGAAGGTATCAACATGTTCTTCGAAGACCAAACCATAAGATATGTACTTTAGAAACATTTTCTGAGTCCCACTATTCTTGTGTCAACTTTTATAATTGAATCAATCGATGTGTACTTAAATGGTGGGAAAAATGATCTATAATCCAAGTATTCCAATTACACATCATGTATTTAATTATTGTTCTATTCTATTATTCACATGTGGTTTGGACCCTATATTTCGCCACATGTTTGGTGAAAATTTCATTGCTAATCCATGTACACTACATGATGTGTACATCAGATATACATCATGTAATATTACAATTCACGCACCAAGTTATCCTAGTCTACATGTGGTGGGAAGTGAATAAACTTTGTATTGTTACTTATAGGCATTCCATGTAACCCATGACATAGATTGGATTAGAGTAATGGGTACACTATGTGTACTCTAGCTATATGTTGTGTATCTCTGTATTACTAAAAAAATCCATGAATCTTTACAATGGATTCAACAAACACTCTTTATCTATTATTATTAATGAATCCTATAATTATGATAATTAATATATCAAAATAAATGTAATTAAAACCCTTCATATTGAATACATATTCTATAAATGAATATCTTACCAATATTACATATAATTAATAACCTGCCAAATGAATAATAATAAGTTTTAAATGAGATCACTTGGATACCACTTGAATGTTTTAGGGGTTCTGGGAGAACCTTGGAAGGCATGATAGAAAAAATAATTTGTCAATTAGATGGATAATTTTAAAAATGTTCCTAATATATATTCCATGACCAATGAAATTTTACACAAAATATTGAGATAGAGGATCCCAAAACATGGAAATGTTCTTTTTAGGTTTAATTTACAATTAATTTAATTTTATCCAAATAAGGTATACATAATGCGAGGAACATTCTAAAATTATGATATTGATCGTCCAAACCCCTTTTTGGATTACCATCATTGCACTTGTAGGATCCAAATGATGAATCCCAATAACATTGTTCCAAATGTTCTCTTAGTTCTCTGAACAATCAATGAGGGAACTTTGAGTTCTTTCACAATGATCTATTATCTTTTTTCATTCAACTTGATCATTACGAGATCTATCAGTCTTGAAGGATTCTGTCTTGTTCTTCTCATTATTTAGGAATGACGAGAAGGAGGAAATCAAGAGACAAGTCTATTGTTTGTATTTACTCTCAATTCATTATTTTCCATTAACCATACACAATATAAAAATCCCTATATTTATATAGATATGGTTTATGTTAAAATATAATTTAATTGTGAAAAAACGCTTAAAATATTATAATAATCATTATCGAACTCCATTCATATAATAATAATTTTAAAATTAATATTTTATGGAATGCAAAAACCATGTTTATGTTAAATGTTAGATTTTCACCTTTCAAATTTATATTAATCACTAAATAAAATATTACAACTCTAGATTTCCTCCATGGTATTTATCAAATAAATTTATAAAAATTTAATAAATATTTATTCATCAATAAGTATGATATTTATAGTATGGTGAATAAATATTTATTAAATATTCAATAAAATATTAAATAAATTGTATTCATATTCTAGAGAATAAATATATATTTAATTTATAAACATGAATAAAATTATTCTTTAATCATATGAATAATATTTATTCCATTAGTTAAATTAATATATAATTCAATCGAGATCAATGAAAACACTTAGTGTGAGATACTCAAGGATTATTGTAGAGACCCGAAGCTTATCGTACATGGACATTACATTACATTTTCGGAATACTTAGTACATAACAAAAAACACACACACAAGGATCGTAATAGTTTAGTGTCTTTGGAAACTCGGAATATAATCCTCTAATCGTGGTGAAAGATCTTCAATATCTCCCATAAAGATCTTCCCTTTTTTTACCTAAAACCTTTCTTTATATCCTGGGGAAAAGAAAACATAAAAGGGTGAGCTCAAATGCTCGGTAAGGGTAAAAAAAAGAAATATCAATCACATCATATACATAAGAACATAGCTTTTGGAAATCTTAACCTGCAGAAGAGCTCATAATATCATAACATGGGATAAATCATAAAAGTGAAAATGAGATCCCCATAATAATAACATGAAACTTGAAACTTTGTGGCATGCACACATAATCATGGAAAATCATTTCTTGTTAGTCATGACTCATTGCCAAGACTATCTTAGTGGACAAAGTCCCTTTCTGAACCGAGTTCACTCCTCGTTTCAGTCCTGTATCACTGAACCGAGATAACCTTCCGTTCCAGCCATGTCTATCTCATGAGATATAAAATCTTTACCCAATGCATTGGAGGGAGATATAGGTCCCACCCATCTTATAATGAATCCTTTCTTATGTGTGCCACATAATCATAAAACATACATCATCGCATAACACATATAAAAAAAATGGGATTCTTGAAACATCATGACATCATAAATCAATTCATATAAGATAAAGGAATTCATAAACATAATTCCATCACAACATAGTCAAACCAATGTAAAAATATGGATAGAAACAGAACCCTTTATTATCTTAGATGGAAAATAATTTTGATAAAACACTTGAATTGAATTCTTGAGGAAAATATCCTTTCTTCTTCAAAAACATTTTTCCTTTCATAACATGTCATACAACTTTAAAATAAAAGAAGTTGATTAAAAATAAACTTGAAAACTTGTAAATGAAGCTTCTTTGAAGTAATGTTTTAAAAATCCATTCATGCCGTATAAGTTAAAAAAAAACATTCTTCGTACTTTTTTCGGAAAAGTCAAAAAGTACCTCGTACGAAAAACGACAAAAGATTCCTTTCGTATCTTTTACTAAAAACTCACCTAAGGGTAAAATTGGATTTAAACTATTGCAAGTGGATGGAAACAATATTACATATTGAGGGAACATGGATGTTGATGATAAAATACACCTCAGTAAATACTTACGAATAAACAATCTTGGATAAAAATGAGATTGTGATATTTCCCTTACCTTAGGTCCGACTTGCTTTGTAACTGTACGAACCTCCTGTATAATTATTTAAATCATGTTATTGACTTATTACAGAATCATATTCATTGTTATGATATCATATATGGTTCACTTATAACATTATATTACCCGTTCTTTTGTAAATTCCATGTTAAAGAAGCGTTTTGGGTAAAATCGTTTCATTTATCGTAGGTGTTTTGACTTGTTGTTCTTGACATCATTATTACATATATGATGATTTACTTACTTCCAGAATATAAAATATGATTTATATATCATATATATTCAGTATATATATATATATATAATAGGTAGATAAATAAAATGAAAAACACCGTTCATGGAGACGGTAGTCCGTACGTACGCATGAACGCTGTTTTCCTTTCCTTATTGTCTTGAAATGGAAGTAAGTAGATGACATAAATATGTATAAATATACATAAATCCAGTAGCTTTATAATGTCATATATTTCATTATTATTTCTTATATATACATTATAATCATTCTTAAATGGTTAACATGGAGAATGAATCTCATCGCGTCGTGGAGACGGTATTCCGTACGTACGCACGAGCGATGATATCATTTCTATAAATATTGAATTGAATTGGAGTGGATTATACAATATATCAGAATCAATATGATGTTGTAATAACTATGTATAGTTATTCTTTACACCATTATACCCATCCATGTAAGGTGGTGGTGGAAAATAGATTACACCACGGCGTGGAGACGGTATTCCGTACGTACGCACGCGCAGTGATTTCTTTTTCCGTAGGATGGATAGATGGTGAAATAGGGTTGTTTCATACTTATAATAACATATCAGTATATGAGTGATACTGATGTTATTACTTCATAATGAAACAACCTAAGAAGAAGAAGTGGAAGAAGAAATAAAGATGAAAGAATTGGTAACGGTAATTACCTCTTCTCTGAAGTGCCTCTTTGAGACCTCCTCTTAGGGCACTAAAATTGGTCTTTGAGGAAGACCAGAACCTCTAGGATGTTGCTAGGGAAGTGGAGAGGAGAAATTGGCAGGGTTTGGACGAGATTGAGTGCTCAAATTGGTGTGATGAGGAGGGGGAGGAGGTGTCCTTTTATAGGGGAGGAGAGGGGCACCTTAGGAATATCTCAAAATATTATTTTATATTAAAGTCAAAATCGATTTATAATGGTTCCAAAGGGTCTTATTTCGAAGCTAAAGTGGGGATGGGTCGAAATCCTATCAACCAATAGGATTTAGACAAGTTTAGGGTATTATTTTAACCTTATCAATTAGATTTTACTCTAAGTTAAATAATTTAACTTTTACCGTGTCTTTTTGTTTTCTTTCACTATATGGTTAATAAACTTACTATAACATGCCAAACGAACCCCAAATTGTATATTATTAATACATATATCCTTATCTAAGTCATATGGCCGAACCTTAGATTTTTAGGAATAAAATGACAATTAATAATATAATATTTGATTTAAAAACCATTTTGTGTCAATTTTGACACTATTTGATATATGATTTTTGTGAAAGTCATAACAGAATTATATGTTCGAAACAAGTTGATTAAATCAACGCTAATATATCATAGTAACCTATAAAATTAGTGGAATTCATAAAAAGTCTTAAATTACATTTATTTTGGTATTTATATTATGAATTATGTCAATATTTCATTAATAAGATAATTACTGCATCATCTTTGTGTCATAAATAAATTATATTATTTGATGTCTAAAAATTACAAATAAAATACCATCATGTAGGACATCGTTTTAGCTTTCTAATGAATATTTACAATCGAATATATCTTATGTATAACCCCATATTAAAAATGATTTACTTATTAAACTTTAAATTTAACTATTTTAACCCTTCTTTAAATAAATTAATAATAAATGTCCTAATCTAATCCAAGTGGGCCTAAATGGTCATATTTTATTCCTAAGATTGTTTTTGGTCGAATTACACTTGTCCAATAGAATTAGGACATGTGTTAGGGTAATATTAATATCATATTTACCCTTAGTTACCCTATTTACTATTAACCGCGGTAAAAAAAGGTAAAAAGTTACTATTCACCAAAAAATTATTTTCATCTCATTGAACCACATTTTAGTCCTTGATATTAACCGTGTCTCTCGGATTTTTGAAATTCCATTCACAGAAGCGGTAAAATTAAGTTTTATGCAAAATTCAGTTTTTAACCTACCACTTAGTAGTTTCACTATTCATCAAAAATTGATGTTTTTCAGATCAATGCCAAAATTTCATCCTAAGCTATATTTCATATTCCGAATTCAAAATTGAAGTCTATTTTACAAAATTCCCAACATATAAGTTGCATTAATTAATTTTATAATTAAATCCCGCTGTTAAAACAAATAGCGTGTTTTTAAGAAACAATATCTATCAAAAGATTGACACTTGTTTATGTCTAGTTTAAATGTGAAATTACATCCAATGACCAAAATTGTATTAAATTGTAAAAATATATTCTAAATATACTTTAAAACCACTCAAATTAATGATTTATCACTATTAATTATTTCGATTAAAAAAGTTGTTTTTAATTATAATTTTGTAATTTTCACTATTCATCAGAATATGAAAGTTATCCGAAAAGTACCAAAATTTCACCTTAGGCTAAATTCGATACTCCGAATCCAAAAATAAAGTTCATTTTGAAAAATAAGATTTACTGGATTTCAAAAAGATGTTATTATTATTCATAACGGCTAATTTTAATAATATCTTAATAGCATATCACTGTTTAGCGAAACTTGGTGTTGCGTACAACACACGCTATCGTGGAAGGTCGCGATTGCGTGTAATTCAAGCAAAGTCAGAGATGTGTGTTGTGAAAGCTCTTTTTGGTGTAGCGTATAACACAAGACATTAATGAAATAAAAAAGAATATTTTTCATAAAATCTCGGGCTGTTACATTCTACCCCCCTTAAAATGAATTTCGCCCTCGAAATTCGTCAGGGTTATAAATGATTTACTATTTGAAAGTTTCTTTAATAGAAACCCACATTGTAAAAGGGAATACCAAAACTTGGCTTTAAAAACTAAAGTATGAAATGTAACGATTACCCAAATAAACTAATCACTGGGTTTCCGCATAGGTGAAAATATGGATATGGAAGAGAAATCTAACCATCATGTTATGATGGAGAGTGGTAGAGAACATGGCTATGGAAAAGCCAGTAATCACAAATCCATAAATTTGTGACGATCTAAGGTACCATCTGATTCATCAGGTATAAGATCACTAGGACAACATTTTTGGTTTTCAAGATCATTTCCCTAAAGTTGAAAATTTGCTTAAAATAAATACTTACTTTATTTTGGTACAATCTCACTTTTGTTCGTGCCTTGAACAATTTCTACTTCATCTCTTAAATAAATGAAGTTGAATTTGTTATTCGTGAAGTGTTAGCAGATCATGTGATAGAATGACGGGTCATTCCATCTCTCTCAAACAAAAGGTAATCAAAAGTTATTAAATATACATAAGTCATTCTATAGTAAGATTAATCATATATAGTTCCTAAATGGACTTATACTTCATATATCATACTACTTAATATAATAAAACTAGTTTCTACTAAACAGGGACTTCCTGTAGGTCAGTGGTAGGCGATAATGGCCAGTCGCAATTCGGTTGTGGGTTCGATTCCTACATCCTTGTCCGAAGCGATGGGCTGTCGCCCGTCCGGCAGGTTGTCCCTTTTTCTAAAACTAAGTTACTATAACATCCCATCAATAATATCGAAAATATTCTATCCTTAAACAATACTAACTTATGTCCAACATAATCCAGTCTAATCTTTAGGCTTATACATAATACTGCAGTCCACTCTCATAATATAGTGACAACGATTACCAGAGATTTAATACTGTCGTTGATCCCCACATATCATAAGATATGTCTTGTTGGTCACATTCCAAACATTCAAAGTCCTTAATCGTGTATTCTCTTGAATACCTTAGTGAAAACATGAGTGTAGTTAAAAGTTAACACTTTCCACATACCAAAATCCTCAAAATTCTATATACTCAAACCATGATATCACTTAGTCCTTATATCAATCATGAGCTCATGAATACTATCAAACATTTAATTTTCTCCTTATCCCTTCATTATGCGCATATCATCTACATTCCAAAAATATCTGAATAACCTTTCATGGATCAAAACACAAGGAAAGACAACAGTGTAACAATCCATAGATGTCTCTTTATTCCAAAATTACACATGATAAACATGTAATCATTCCACTACATTCTCAAACCATTGACCGAGCTTCAAAAATTCTTTCATCTCACATATTATTTGTAGTCTCTTCATCATCATCCACATAAATACTACCCATATGACCATACTGATTCTCTTCATGAGTCTTTCCCTTAGGGAATTTTTTTGCATAATGCCCATACATTCCACATTTAAAACACTTAACCATTTTTGATGTCGTAGCAATACCATTATCCTCATCCATGGTGTTAACCGACCCTTTTCCTTTGCACTTACTTGCTTTGTGTCCTTCTTTTCCACACCCAAAGCATCTTCCAGTTCCCTTGAAACATTCTCCTTGATGCCTCTTCCCACATGATTTACATAGGGGAAATTGAACTTTCTTTCCTCTATGATCATCATGAAACTCCATCTTTCTCTTATTAGCCGAGTCAGGAAACTTACCAAATTTTACTTTATTGATCATATTATGAGATTGCTGATTCGGCATAATAATGATGTTTGGACTTCCAAATCCCATTTCATTTGGTTGCTCAGGAAGAATATCATTCCATTGTCCATCATATCCTCCATTATCGTGAATCACCTTGTTTCCAACCATTTTCTAAAACCCAACAAGAATAGTGTTAGATGCAAAAATCATAATAAAGGGGGAGTAACTTAAATATCTATCATCTTTGGTTTAATCTAATATCGTTACCATAGTTCTAGAACTATATCCTATACGTATACTTATCCTTAGGGGCATCCCTAGACATACCTTAGAAATATCTCTAGGGATCTCACTAACATTTTCGCATCCTAGTTTCCAAAGGTTGACTAAACCTTTCCTCTGATACCAACTGTAGAGACCCGAAGCTTATCGTACATGGACATTACATTACATTTGTGGAATACTTAGTACATAACAAAAAACACACACACAAGGATCGTAATAGTTTAGTGTCTTTGGAAACTCGGAATATAATCCTCTAATCGTGGTGAAAGATCTTCAATATCTCCCATAAAGATCTTCCATTTTTTTACCTAAAACCTTTCTTTATATCCTGGGGAAAAGAAAACATAAAAGGGTGAGCTCAAATGCTCAGTAAGGGTAAAAAAAAGAAATATCAATCACATCATATACATAAGAACATAGCTTTTGGAAATCTTAACCTGCAAAAGAGCTCATAATATCATAACATGGGATAAATCATAGAAGTGAAAATGAGATCTCCATAATCATAACATGAAACTTTAAACTTTTTGGCATGCACACATAATCATGGAAAATAATTTCTTGTTAGTCATGACTCATTGCCAAGACTATCTTAGTGGACAAAGTCCCTTTCTGAACCGAGTTCACTCCTCGTTTCAGTCCTGTATCACTGAACCGAAATAACCTTCCGTTCCAGCCATGTCTATCTCATGAGATATAAAATCTTTACCCAATGCATTGGAGGGAGATATAGGTCCCACCCATCTTATAATGAATCCTTTCTTATGTGTGCCACATAATCATAAAACATACATCATCGCATAACACATATAACAAAAATGGGATTCTTGAAACATCATGACATCATAAATCAATTCATATAAGATAAAGGAATTCATAAACATAATTCCATCACAACATAGTCAAACCAATGTAAAAATATGGATAGAAACAGAACCCTTTATTATCTTAGATGGAAAATAATTTTGATAAAACACTTGAATTGAATTCTTGAGGAAAATATCCTTTCTTCTTCAAAAACATTTTTCCTTTCATAACATGTCATACAACTTTAAAATAAAAGAAGTTGATTAAAAATAAACTTGAAAACTTGTAAAGGAAGATTCTTTGATGTAATGTTTTAAAAATCCATTCATGCCGTATAAGTTAAAAAAAACATTCTCCGTACTTTTGTCGGAAAAGTCAAAAAGTACCTCGTACGAAAAACGACAAAAGATTCCTTTCGTATCTTTTACTAAAAACTCACCTAAGAGTAAAATTGGATTTAAACTATTGCAAGTGGATGGAAACAATATTACATATTGAGGGAACATGGATGTGGATGATAAAATACACCTCAGTAAATACTTACGAGTAAACAATCTCGGATAAAAATGAGATTGTGATATTTCCCTTACCTTAGGTCCGACTTGCTTTGTAACTGTCCGAACCTCCTGTATAATGATTTAAATCATGTTATTGACTTATTACAGAATCATATTCATTGTTATGATATCATATATGGTTCACTTATAACATTATATTAGCCGTTCTTTTGTAAATTCCATGTTAAAGAAGCGTTTTGGGTAAAATCGTTTCATTTATCGTAGGTGTTTTGACTTGTTGTTCTTGACATCATTGTTACATATATCATGATTTACTTAATTCCAGAATATAAAATATGATTTATATATCATATATATTCAGTATATATATATATATAATAGGTAGATAAATAAAATGAAAAACACCGTTCATGGAGACGGTAGTCCGTACGTACGCATGAACGCTGTTTTCCTTTCCTTATTGTCTTGAAATGGAAGTAAGTAGATGACATACATATGCATATATATACATAAATCCAGTAGCTTTATAATGTCAAATATTTCATTATTATTTCTTATATATACATTATAATCATTCTTAAATGGTTAACATGGAGAATGAATCTCATCGCGTCGTGGAGACGGTATTCCGTACGTACGCACGAGCGATGATATCATTTCTATAAATATTGAATTGAATTGGAGTGGATTATACAATATATCAGAATCAATATGATGTTGTAATAACTATGTATAGTTATTCTTTACACCATTATACCCATCCATGTAAGGTGGTGGTGGAAAATAGATTACACCACGGCGTGGAGACGGTATTCCGTACGTACGCACGCGCGGTGATTTCTTTTTCCGTAGGATGGATAGATGGTGAAATAGGGTTGTTTCATACTTATAATAACATATAAGTATATGAGTGATACTGATGTTATTACTTCATAATGAAACAACCTAAGAAGAAGAAGTGGAAGAAGAAATAAAGATGAAAGAATTGGTAACGGTAATTACCTCTTCTTTGAAGTGCCTCTTTGAGACCTCCTCTTAGGGCACTAAAATTGGTCTTTGAGGAAGACCAGAACCTCTAGGATGTTTCTAGGGAAGTGTAGAGGAGAAATTGGCAGGGTTTGGCCGAGCTTGAGTGCTCAAATTGGTGTGAGGAGGAGGGGGAGGAGGTGTCCTTTTATAGGGGAGGAGAGGGGCACCTTAGGAATATCTCAAAATATTATTTTATATTAAAGTCAAAATCGGTTTATAATGGTTCCAAAGGGTCTTATTTCGAATCTAAAGTGGGGATGGGTCTAAATCCTATCAACGAATAGGATTTAGACAAGTTTAGGGTATTATTTTAACCTTATCAATTAGATTTAACTCTAAGTTAAATAATTTAACTTTTACCGTGTCTTTTTGTTTTCTTTCACTATATGGTTAATAAACTTACTATAACATGACAAACGAACCCCAAATTGTATATTATTAATACATATATCCTTATCTAAGTCATTTGGCCGAACCTTAGATTTTTAGGAATAAAATAACAATTAATAATATAATATTTGATTTAAAAACTATTTTGTGTCAATTTTGACACTATTTGATATATGATTTTTGTGAAAGTCATAACAGAATTATATGTTCGAACCAAGTTCATTAAATCAACACTAATATATCATAGTAACCTAGAAAATTAGTGGAATTCATAAAAAGTCTTAAATTACATTTATTTTGGTATTTATATTATCAATTATGTCAATATTTCATTAATAAGATAATTACTGCATCATCTTTGTGTCATAAATAAATTATATTATTTGATGTCTAAAAATTACAAATAAAATACCATCATGTAGGAAATCTTTTTAGATTTCTAATGAATGTTTACAATAGAATTTATCTTATGTATAACCCCATATTAAAAATGATTTACTTATTAAACTTTAAATTTAACTATTTTAACCCTTCTTTAAATAAATTAATAATAAATGTCCTAATCTAATCCAAGTGGGCCTAAATGGTCATATTTTATTCCTAAGTTTGTTTTTGGTCGAATTAAACTTGTCCAATAGAATTAGGACATGTGTTAGGGTAATATTAATATCATATTTACCCTTAGTTACCCTATTTACTATTAACCGCGGTAAAAAAAGGTAAAAAGTTACTATTCACCAAAAAATTATTTTCATCTCATTGAACCACATTTTAGTCCTTGATATTAACCGTGTCTCTCGGATTTTTGAAATTCCATTCACAGAAGCGGTAAAATTAAGTTTTATGCAAAATTCAGTTTTTAACCTACCACTTAGTAGTTTCACTATTCATCAAAAATTGATGTTTTTCAGATCAATGCCAAAATTTCATCCTAAGCTATATTTCATATTCCGAATTCAAAAATGAAGTATATTTTACAAAATTCCCAACATATAAGTTGCATTAATTAATTTTATAATTAAATCCCGCTGTTAAAACAAATAGCGTGTTTTTAAGAAACAATATCTATCAAAAGATTGACACTTGTTTATGTCTAGTTTAAATGTGAAATTACATCCAATGACCAACATTGTATTAAATTTTAAAAATATATTCTAAATATACTTTAAAACCACTCAAATTAATGATTTATCACTATTAATTATTTCGATTAAAAAATTTGTTTTTAATTATAATTTAGTAATTTTCACTATTCATCAGAATATGAAAGTTATCCGAAAAGTACCAAAATTTCACCTTAGGCTAAATTCGATACTCCGAATCCAAAAATAAAGTTCATTTTGAAAAATAAGATTTACTGGATTTCAAAAAGTGGTTATTATTATTCATAACAGCTAATTTTAATAATATCTTAATAGCATATCGCTGTTTAGCGAAACTTGGTGTTGCGTACAACACACGCTATCGTGGAAGGTCGCGATTGCGTGTAATTCAAGCAAAGTCAGAGATGTGTGTTGTGAAAGCTCTTTTTGGTGTAGCGTATAACACAAGACATTAATGAAATAAAAAAGAATATTTTTCATAAAATCTCGGGCTGTTACAATTATTCCTCATTGGCATTAAGCGGGCTTGCCTAAAGTCTAAGATTGTTTGTCTAGAAATGTGTCAAGGAACACAAGATGATGATCATAATGGAAAAACAAAAATAAAATTTATATGAATGCTAACTATTTAATATAATAATTTTTTAACATTATCTCATTGGCACGTTGCACATATATATCATTAACCTATATACATGATACATAATTAATTGACTATCTTAAATAAACATGTCATTACACTATGGCCTTAAAATTTAATGTGTTGATTCTATCCTAATCAATGGTTAGAGAAATTGAATTCCATAAGGATGGAAGGGAAAATTATTACTTAATTTATCTATTAATAACATTCCATTTATGACACACCCAATGTATCCTACATCCCGAGAACATATGGTGTCACAATTTTGTTAAATAAATATAAGTGTATTAGTTAGGAAATGGTTTCATGAGAATTTTTTAGTTTAATAATAATTACACATACTCACAGATAAGACAATGTAACTACACCAAAACATGTTGAATTCTGACTGGAGGGTCTATTATAATAATCTATTATCTTGTATATTATCAAGTGTGAACTTTACAAGAAGATGTCTCATCTTCTTATGTGTACTCACACCTGATAGTCAACATACTATGTTACCAATAATAGAATGTTATCTTACTGCAGACCAACATTTATGAATATCGTCATTGAATTCATGGTTCTCAATGTATAGAGTAATTTTCGTGACCTTATATATTCAACAGATACTCTAGGATATTATTTCATAAAATCCGAGAAGAACAATGAAATATAAAAAAATTAATATTAAAATATTTTAACATAAATGTAATCGAATGTATGAATAGTTTGTTTTAGAACAAAAGCTCCACCAAGTATAAACCTTGGGAATTATATTTATTAAAAAATATATTAAGGAATATAACTCTCTAACTATCTATGAAGATATGTCTAGTTATATGATAATATCATGAAACTTTTAAGTTCAATAATATTTATGTTATTTTCCTATAAATATATCACTATCTATAAACTAATATAGAAATGATTTTGGAATAGATACCTCTAAAGGTAATGAATCTAAAATGAGTTATATTTTAGATATCATTGTGGTTGGTGGTGAGTGTGCCTCTATGGCCCACCTATTGTGGTACGACTAAGGTATATTCATGGATCAATTTAATTATTATTTATGAACCATTATGATTAATGAGAGAATATAACCTATGGAATTTAATGCCACAAATAAATGGGAAAAAGCTAGAGTTTCTTGGGATGATAATTCTAAGACCAATCATAAATTTTATTAAATATATACCCATTTTTAGGTTTTATTTTACGAGATTTTAACATGTTTAAGGATATTTTGAGAAACATTTATTGGAATTAAACTATTTAGTTTCATATTATTTTAATGAAATTTTTTTGATGAATAATTATTTCATTTTTTGTGGAAATAAATTTGAAGGTATTGATAAGCTTCATGGATAATATGATCATTGATTTTGAGGTAATTATATACAATTAAAATTATGTAATTATATGGTAAAAATAATATAAACAGAAAACAGTATAGGTTAAAATGTGATTTGATGATAAATGGTATTTTTAGGTGGTCTATAACATTTTCCATATTATTATAAGAATTATATTACTATAAATTTTGAATAAGGACTAACCAAATTTTGAGTGACAACCCATATCATCTGGATAGTGCATGGGGATTGATCGCACAACCAAAGGGATGCAAGGGTGCAATGCCTACCAATGGCTTACATAATTCCCTTATTAGTATGATATTGTTTTTACAAAAATAGTTTTACATAAAAAAATTAATTTGATTTCAGAAAAAATTATTGGAAAAAATATTATTTATTTTCCTTTAATTTAAGGAAACAAATGATATTTTAGTAGTTGTTTTATTAGGTAGAACTTTATATAACCAATTGGTTTAATGTAAAGTATTTTTCAAGAAGAATGTTATAAAACTTTTAGAGGTGTATACTGAACGTTTTAAGATATCCTTTGAGTTTAAAACATTCCTTAATGTGGAGGTCATGGGGGTTATTTTCGAAATAGTTTTATTTATTTAAGGAATAATATCTGTTGATCTTTTGGTTTAATTGTTGAGTTTTAAACATTAATGTATTATTTTAGCATATGATGAGTTATTAATTTTGGCTATTATATTACTCTGGGCTACCCATTTTGGTTTTAGTAAGATAATAGCAATGCCAAGTAATTATTTTTTTCATTATATGATCTGTTAAATTTTTTTCAGTACCTCACGCATGAAATATTCATCTTGAATAATCATCATTTCGAGAAAAATATGGTTGGTGGTGGAAATTTATTAATGGATGGATTTATATTTTTCATGTAACTATATTTCATTATTTCTTATTCATGATGGTAACCGAATTCCTCAAATCTTGGAAAATGATAGGACAATAAAAATGTTTTCCTATTACAATAATTTTTGAATAATTGATAGTCCTTTTCAAACCTATGGATTTACGGTTTTTTGGTTATTAAATTTCTCATTATCATTCTCTATATTATGAATAATGTTCCCCATCACTCTCCATAATTATTTGGAAATTAATTTTTTAAACCATGAACATATTTTCACTACCCACTAATGTTCTCTTATCTAGAAAAATAGTTATGTGTTCTTTAATATGTTTTTTATCTCTATTTCCCCTTTTTTTAATGACCCCATATTTTGTTAACAGAAAATACCTTCTTATAATTATTTCATATAATCAAATTAATTCACACAAAAATGAAATTATATGAAATATGTGACATTTAAATATAATATTTTCACTTCTTCATTTTAAAATTTTAAAATCTAACAAACACGGTTTCATTCAGTAATATATTTTGAGTTTCATAGAATCAACATAGTTTTTTATGACTAGTAACAAACCCTTGTGAATAGTAACATACACTTGCGAATAGTAACTTACCCTTATGAATAGTAATGAACAGTAAGTTGGAAAAAAATATATAGAAACTTCACTGATTAACGTAAAAATATATTTTATACATCTTATAAGTGAAAGAACGATCATAGTATAAGTATTGGCATTTTTGTTTGTCATAAATATTTCAATTACAATTTTATGATTAATTGAATAATTTTAAAAGGAAATTTATTTTCATAAAATGTAATCATATGTTGTTATTTTATTTTCTTATGGTTATAACATAATTTTATGGGAACTTGATTTAGTTTTCAAGGTGTTATAAACTGAGTTATAGTTTTATTGTTGTTTTTTTAAAAAATTATTATTTTATTTAAAAATTAAATTAATCATATTTATAAAAAAAATCTAAAAATTATTTCATTTTTGGATTCTACATGTCGAAAAATGTAACGGGTGAATTTTTTGGAATTTTTCTAAAATACATGAATTTTTTATGAATCGTAAAATACGATAATTTAGAAAAAATGATAAAAGCTAAATTTCTACGTCATTCTTGATTCATGGATGATGTAAATGGAAATTGGTTCGAACTCAAATGAACATATAACTATTTTTTCACAATCATCAAACACTATTTATTGTATTGAAAAAAAATTAAATTATGAATTAAATATTCAAAATTTACTCTTACCCTCCAATATAAAACCCACCCACACTCCCCTCTTCAATTCACTATTCCAATGCCTTGTCCCTTGCCTAAATTCGGCACAAATTACTCCCAGGATCCTTCCTTTTATCCAATAGCCCTTGGTCTCCTAAGAAGTCCAAATCCTCTCTACTTAAGAGGCCCTCGAAGGAGATAAACTAAAGAGGTAAATTCCTCTTTCTCATACTTTTATTTTAATTCACGTTCTTTTCTTTCCTTGTTTCTTTCCCCACCTCCTTTCACTAAAATGGTATAATAACTCTAGTAAAATACATGTACTGGAATTGTATTATGATAAAGGGATAATTTATCATTATCGCTCCCTCCCCCTCATTTTATACTATAAATGAAAATACAGTCGGAGATGTGTTGATGTATCAGATTCAAGGATGATGGGTTTTTAATTTACTTTACCTACTTTTATACTGGTCATGAAACCACTTTAGTGGTTGACCCAAATAATGATATATTTATTTATCTTATTTAATTTTCATAAATCCTTATAAATTCATAATGTAACATAATAATATAAAACAAGTTAATTGTGATAAAAATCACCAAATTAATCTGAGAGTTTATCATTAATGTTTTATATAATGATTCACCTGAAATTGAAGTAAAAAAAATTAAATTTACAACCATGTAATATTCTATATTGTCACTAATTTCATATAAATTTAAATATTCAAAAACACCCTCAAAATACATGTTTATGCTTTCATATAAAAATATAAACTGAACATAAAGCAAACGAACCCGAAAAATGAAATTGGACCTCAAAAACAATCGAAAAGGTTATGAATGAACTGAAAAAGGTTATAATAAATCATTTAACTGTAAAAGAGGTTCTAAAATTATTAATTAATGAACATAATTTTATTATACAGGTTATTAATATCAAGTGGATAACACCATTGTTCCTATGGTAAGGGATCCTTTCCATTTTATATTTATTCAAGAATCTTCTCTATGTTATTCCCTTTTATGTATCATTCCTAATGATGGGTTATAATTTTTCAACTTCCCCATACTTCCCCCACTGTGTATAAAATATGATAAATCATTTTATCTATAGTTAATACCTCTTTAGTACCCCTGATAGCATGCCGATATTCTATAAGGGATTCTACCTGAACTGCCTTTATTCCTTCGGGTTTCTCTATCATTATTTTTACCCAATTGAAGTTGTCCTTTATTTTTATGTAAAACTTTTACATACTATTTATATGTTCCAATCACATGTTTTAAAATCCATACCTCATTCTGTTTTGGGGATATACATTTTTTATTTGATTCCCACGATACTTCCCAATAAGCAAACTCGTTTTAAGGAAACATCCCAAATTTTTACCAAATTTCAAGTGCACTCTACCATTTGTTTAAATAAACCATTTTTGTTATAAAAGTAGTTTTTTTATTATGAAAACCTTTTTGTTTCACTTTTTTTTTATAAAATACTATCCCCTTTTTGATTTTAAATGCCCTTTAGTATTTTCTTTAAAACTGCACTAAAATGTTTTAATGCTATGAATTTCCTAAATACTCTTCTTACATGACATCACTTATGGATTTCATCACATACTATTATATATTCCCATTTTACCTTATTAATTTTCCATGTCTGTTTGAATTCCTTTATCTCATAGACACTTCTCTAATACACCCATTCATTATGCTTTATGATATGAATGTGATGCCCATTTCTCACCATGGGTTCCCATATGTTTATGTATGATTTATTCTGTAAGATTATTTATGTGGAATGAATATTAAGGAACATGTAATGATGGGTGTTCCAAGATAGCACTCTAATGTACTGGTTAAAGTTTTGTCTCATTAGATGTTTTGTGAAAGGGTCTTGGTGGTAATCCCTGACTCGTACTACCATGTGAAACGATATTGGTGGTTAACCACCACATGGGATACTCTATGTCCAATGAGACTTGACTCATGCTAAATTAATCATTTATGTTTCTTCCAAAATACAATGAAGTCATTTTAATATGATCCTATTTCTATAGGTTATGATTATATATGCCACTTTATATCATTATGCCATGATCTCTAACCCTTGTCCTAAATCCTTATTGTTATATTTAATCCCTTACTAGGATTTTAGCTCATCCCTTAGTTCATGTGATCCCCAGGGCACACTATATAGATGTAAGGGCTAAAATGAAGTTATGAGATCTTAATGAAGACTAAATAAATTTTTTTTAGTCCCATGTTTTATGTTTTACGTAGCCATTCTTCAAATACATTATGCGTCACGATCCATGGCTTGTAATTTTATGTATAATTATTATTATATTCATGTAATGATATATGTAAAAGTTTAGGATCACAATAGTTGGTATAAGAGGATGGTCTAGATATTTTTTGATATTAGGCATAGATAAATTTAGTAAGAACCTTAACAAAGATACTATGTATATGAAACACCCCTAAATTTTTGTAAGTATAAAGTAATTGGTTTATCAAGAAAATAAATCTCTGTCTGTATAAAAAAAGGTAGATGTGGCACTGGCATAGATGTATCTAGGGGTAAAACTAGAAGACACCACTTTGAGCTATTATCGAATGGTAACTGGTGCATAAAAACGCACCTTGTTCCACTTTTGGTTTGACACAACCTGGGGATATTCTTTGGAAAATTAATTAGCATAGTACAAACAATTATTAAGGGAATAAAATAATATCCCATAAAAATATAATCTAAGAAATTGATCAATGATAACATAGACTGAAAGATAGGGAATCACAAGTTTAGATATACTTATCCTTTACAAGTTTTCCTCCTATGTTCAATGTTTTCTTTTTTATTATCAATATCTATGTAATCAATCCCTCTAATTGTGCATTCTTTATCATAGTTAATGGTGGAAAATAGAATAATAGATGACAACTATAAATGTGATAGGGAATGTGAATATTGACCTAATGGTATGCCTGATATTATGGGAAAGGGTGATCAAAACCTAATGACAATACTTGCTTATCTATATCATGTTATGAATAATAACATGAATCATGTAGAAAACCATCCTATTCAATGGAAAGATAAAGTTTTCATTGAATCCTTCATGCAAAAAAGGCATCCCATGTTTAGTGGAGCATCTGATTCCCTCCTCACGGAATAGTGGATTAACTCCATTTAAAATATATTCACTGTCCTCTAGTGCTTAGAAGAATGAGAATTCATACTATCGGTCTATAATTTTGTTGGGGAAGTTGATCATTGGTGGGCACTAATCAAGAATACAAATCCCTATGAGGAAATTGATTCCATGTAATGGGAGGAATTCAAGAGAATGTTTTTCAATAAATATTTTTCCTGAACCCTCAATCTCATGAGAGAATGAGGGATCATCATACTCAAGCATAAGGTAGATGAGTCAATCGGGGTACATGAAGAAATCATTGCATGGATTTCAAGGTATACCTCTCAATTTGTACTGAACACCAAATGCAAGGTGGATCGCTTCTTTAGTAGACAAAATATGAGTCTACAAAAAGTTTTGGTGATTTGAGCCTTCGATAGATATGTGGATATTGTTCATTATGCCCTTAAGGTTGAAATGGAGACCGTATACACTTAGTGGTATCATGGGAACGTCGATAAATAGAGGAAAATGGAATCTCTTGTGGATAATCTGACAAATAAATTCCATGATGGGAAGAAGCTTGATTATCCCGTGTGTACGAATTGCAGGAATAAACATCCTGGGAACGTTCTAAAGGGAACCATGAATTTATTCAAATGTGGAATGTTGGGACATATGGATAAAAAATACTGATATGATATGAAGAATCCTACTAATGTGGAAGAAGAAATGAATGTTCAGATCAACAGTCATCCTATAGTACAACAGTACAGCTGCATAGAGAAAGGGAATTTTGCGAGGAATTTACCTATGCGGAGGGTTTTCGGAGGCAATCAACAACATCCTACATGTAAAAAAGGGATTACTCTATGACTACTACTAATGTGGAGGCAGACAATGATGTGGTGATAGGTATGATAGTTATTCATTCATGAATAGAAAATGTACTATTTGACTATATTTCTACACATTATTTCATATGATGAAAGTTTAGTAGATCTATTCAAAAACCACATCCAAATTTAGAGGATAAGTTATCTGGGAGAATATAAAATTGGGAAATTATTGTGTCAATGGTTTGTAACTTCTCCCTAGTAAACATTCATGGACTGAACATCACATAAAATCACATCATAGTTCCATTTTTTGAGTTCAATCCTTTCTTGGGCATGGATTGTTTATTGTTATAAAAATCCTACATCAATTGTTGGGAAAGGGAGATCACTCTTAACATCCCAAAGCATCATCTAATTCATTAAAACTGTAAGGAGGAAGATTAATCCCCATTAGAATAAATGTCTTAGGCTTGGATTTTAATTCCTTATGAGAAATAATGCCTCATTGAAATGATTGACATTGAGGAGATAATCATGGTTGAAGACAAACCCATCGTGAGAGATTACAATGATGTATTCCCAAAAGTGTTGTTTGGAATTCTTCTTGACCTAGAGGTTGAATTCGCAATTGAACTTATTCCTGGATATATGCCAATTCAAAAGACCTTATAGAATAGCCACTCTAGAGATGAAGAGTTGAAGAAGCAGTTACAGGATTATCTAGAGAAGGGTTTTATAGGCCTGAGTTCTTCACCATGGGGTCTTCTAGTCATCTTCATCAAGATAAAGCACAGATAAATGTGCATCTGTATTGATTATTGTGCGCTCAGGAAGAAAAAGAAAAATTATCCCCTTCCACAGATAAATGTCTTTTTTGATCAGCTTCATGGGTATTTGTTATTTCTCTATGGTGGACCTTTTGTCAAGATATCACTAATTAAAGGTGAGGATGGAAGATATTACCAAGAATTCCTTTCAAACTAGGTATGTGAACTATGAGTTCATAATGATTCACTTTAGAATCAATAATCATCCAATAATATTCATTGATATAATGAATAGATTCTTTACAGATTACCTCAATAATTTTGTGGTAGTCATTATCAGTGGTATTATGATATACTCTAAGAGAAAGAAGGAAAATTATGAGAATTTGAATATTGTGTTAAAGAAAGTTTGAAGGGATATTTTATTTGAAAAGTACAGTAAATGTGAGTTCTATATGGAGGAAGTATCATTATTGGGTCATGTTAGCACCAGCAAAGGGATATCGTTAGACCCTCCCATGACAAATAAAATTAAAGAGTGGCTCATGCCATCATATATAAGGGAGATCCCAAGCTTTCTGGGTCTATCTTAGTATTATCGACAATTTGTGAAGAACATTTCCCGATTTTCAAATCCAATGACCATGCTGACACTGAAGGGAGTAATGATTTTATGGACTTAGGATCATGGAAATTTTTTTAAGGATTTGAAAAATAGGTTAATCATTATCTCTGTACTCACACTCCCAACTAGTGGAGAATGATTTGTGGTGTACATTGATGCTTTGAATAAGTTTTTAGGTTATGTGCTAATGAAAAATGATAATGTTATATCCTATTTTTCAAGGAAGCATAAAATCCCTGAGAAAAACTATCATACGCATGATCTGGTGTAGGAAGTTGTGATCTTTTCATTAAAAATCATGCGACATTATCTCCAAGGGGAGAAGTGTGAGATATATAATGATCAAAAGAGTCTCAAATATATATTCATACAGAAAGGGCTTAATATACACCAATGAATATGGATAAAGCTCATCATGGATTATTACTTCCAAAATCCACTACCATCCTGTCAAGGCAAATAAGGTGGTAAATGATCTATATAGAAAGGATCATGCATCTTTATCAAAGATGATAATTAAAAAGGATATGATCTTCTTATATATGAATAGGATTGTAATGGGAATAATTAATGGAGGAACATCATCTATCCTTCCTCAAAAAATTGCTCAACCATCCCTCATGGTGAAAATAAATGATTCTCAAAAAAAGTTGTGGAAATTCTGGAAAGAGATAATGCTATAAAAATGGAAAATTATTAGAGTTCTTGATAGATGAGGAAGGAGTTGTACTATTTAGATCATGATTATATGTACCATCTGATACAGAGATAAAGAAGGGGATTCTGAATGATGCACATAGATCAACCTTCCCTATCCTCCTAGGGAGAACAAAGATGTATCGAGATCTCCGAGAGAAAATGTTTTGAGATAATATGGAGAAAAAGATTGTTGAGTATATATCAATGTGCCTGCTGTGTCAACATGTGAATAATGAAAGAATAAATTCTAAGGGCATGATGAACTCACTACCCATACCAACATAGATGTTGGAGAACATCACCATGGACTTTTTCACTGAACTTCCAAGGAAATATAGAGGAAACAATGTTATATCAGTCATTATGGATCAACATACAAAGACATATCACTTAATCTAAATTCAAGAGGACTTCTTATTGGATAAAATTCCATGGATATATATCAAAGTGCTGGTAAAAATTAATGGATCACCACTATCTATTGTATCTGATCATGTTCCATGATTCACCTATATTTTTTTGGAACATTCTCTAACATTCTATAAGAAAGAAACATAACTTCATTATGGCATATCATCCTCAAATTGATGGCCAATCCGAGTGAACTATCTAGAATCTAGAAGATATGTTGAGAGCATATTTATGTATGTAAAAGGAGGATGGGACCAACATCTTCCACTGGCTGAATTCTCTAAAAACAATAATTTCCTCTAGGGAATTCAAATGGGACTATACAATTTTCTTTAATGGGAAATGGTGCAGAACACTGGCGTGTTGGGATGATGTCAGTTAGAGTAACATGTTAGGACTTGAAATAGTCAATTAAATGGTGGAGAAGGTGAAAACTATTGAAGGAAACATCAAGGAATCCCATAGCCGACAAAAGTGTTATGTAGAAAATCATCGATGATACCTTATGTTCAATGTTGGAGACATTTTATTTCTATACATATCTCTATAGAAGAAATTCATGAGTTTTGGTAAGAAAGGAATGTAATGACCCAAACTTTTATTAATGGAAATTCATGTAGATCTAATTAAATATATTATTATGTAAAATCGTTATATAACATATACACTTCTTGGGTTTTGGGAATTTGGATTTTTAAAATACTGTAATGAATTGTGACTATTTCTAATATACTAGTTGAACAGTGATCACATAATTAGTATAAATATAAGGCTTTAAAAAATCCTATTTACTCAGACAAAGGAAGAGATGGTCTCATCCTGTAGAGTTTCCCCGTACAAATCCTATTTGTCGGATCATGGAAATAAGGTGGCGTAATTGTGCTTCGCTCTTGACCAATCCCAAGTCTAGCTTCAACATGTTAAGCTCAAACGGAACTGCCTAGGGGAGACATAGAATTTGGGAGAGATTGCCACCCGAATGATATTAATCGAGCCATCCCAAGAGTCTGCCACCATCGTAAACCTGACACTTTGGTCTTATGTGGTTTTTAAAGGGGATACATAAAAATACCTTAGAAATATGATTATGTGCACTATTTTTGTATATAGTAAATAATATAAATTCATTTTATTATTGTTACTTTGTAAATATTTTTTAAAGAACAAATAGTATTTTTAGTTAATATTCAAATAAGAATTTTATTTTTATGAATTAATGTATTTTTGAATTAAAAAATATTTTAATTAAATATTATTAAAAAATTACTTTAATTGAATATAAATTACCAGATAATTATAATAAATACAATTGTGATTTTTATTAAGGTTTGAAAGCTATTTCTATCAAAACCCGTGAATTTTAGATAAATGTAGGTTTTTATTTTAAAATTAAAAAATCTCAAATATTGAATATTATTTAGATAAATTGAATATTATTTTTGGAATAAGGATGTCAAAATTATCCAACGGTGAATTTTTCATAATTTTATGAGATAATCGAATTTTTTGGTAAAAAGTAAATTCCATTTAAATGTATAATGTGTTTTATGACATCATAATGACCCAATAGTGATGTTATAAAATAATATAAGAATTGTGTTCATAAAATATATACTTTTACATTAAAATAATGTGATTTTATGTTTGTTTTAATTATTTTTCAAAGCCTTAGTGGACCATCCAAGACATATAAAACATTTTATATTTTTAAATTGATTTACTTGAGAGTGTGACTCACATCCAAAGAAGAAAATCTATTATTTTAAGAATTTCAGCCATTTTCAATATAAAATATTTTTTTCTAATACCCTTTCGAAATTACCGTGTGCAAAAAACCATGGGCAGGTTTTTGGTTTTTATTAGTTTAATGTGTGGTGTCCCAAACCTAAATAATAAAGAATTCCCTCTTCTTTCCTATATAAACCCACCCAAGATCCCAATTCCTCTTTACTAAAAGCCTTTGGAATTATTAAAACCTCTTCCCTCCACTATCTATAATCCTTCCAAGGTGTCCCAAGCTCCCAAGAAGCCTCTCTCAGGCCTCTCCCAATCCTCTAGAATCACACTTCCAAGTAAGGGATTTCTTCATCTCTCATTTTTGTGAAAGTTTCTTTATGTTTATATACCCATTTACATTCAATTAAAAATGTTGCAGTATGATTTAAAACCTCCCCCATACTTCCCCATTAAATTTTTAATGATGGGAGACACCTTTCTCTCTCATTAATGCCTCCCATGTACACCTGTTACCATGTCGAAATTTCATTATTGATTTTCTTATATCTCATTTTATCCAAGTTTCTTAATATTGTAATTCCATTTTATTTTCAATTATAAATGTTGGGGTATGATTTCACACCTACCCCATATATCACTATTTATGTTATAATGATTAGATACCCCTTCATATTTCATTAATGCCTATTATTTACATTCGTTACCATGCCAAAATTCCGCAAGGATTTTCTCTCTCCTTATTTACATTCAAGCAATTATTTTGTATTATAAACCTAAATTCCATTACTTTTATTGGGACATTTATCTATATGACACCATTACATTTAATATCATTTTTATATGATGATACACCTATTTATCTCTCATCAACCATTATTATGGATTCTTATGTAGGGTCGTCACACTGCCAAAATTGCACCACGATTTTCCAAGGCAATGTCATTGTGTAGTGAATAACATGCCCATTTCCCTATCAAGGGTATTCTACCTTATGAACATTTAAATATTGATTATAATGCTTTATGTATGTATTTTAAATCCTTTTATCATGTAATAAATTATGATGAATGATTCCATGTTGAATGATCCATATAGCACACTTATTCATGAAAGGAAATGATTTAGAAGGGTGTGCCCTAATAGCGCTCCAATGCATTGGGTAAAGATTGGTATCATGCTACTTCAAGTGAAATGATTTTTTAATCATGAAAATCTAATTGTAATTAGGTTTTACTCATTACCATGTTAAATGAGCCTTGGCTCATGCTAATACCATGTTAAGTGTTGTTTCCACATTTCCATGTAATGATAATCATGCTATATCTTGCCTTTGTGTTCTTGTTTCTCTTATGCTCAATTGATATTACTATTTACTAACAAGTATTTTATTATTTATTTTATTCTTTTTTTACTCCCTTACTAGGATTTATATGTCACCCACTTTTTATTCATGTCCTTAGGTTATCCCATGCAATGCTATGTACGAGAGAATATAGTGGTCATGTAAAGGAATATTTCAATAAAGATGTTGTGTTTCATGTTTTAAGTCATTTTTAATATTCATATTCCCCAAATATACTATAAATCTTGATCTTTTATGTTGTATCAGGTAAAGATTTTATGTAATATATCATGATTAATTTTGTAATAAAGAGAAGGTTTGTTATAGTTGTTATTAAAGGACAAGTTTAATTATTTTTGGCATTAGGAATAGAAAAACCTATTAAAGCCTTAGAGACAAGACTATGTATAATAAAAAATTCATAAATTTTGGTGATTATTTATTAAGTGGTTTATCAAAAAAATACATCCCTATATAGATATGAGTAGGTAGAGGCGGCTCTGGCACAAATGTACCTAGGAGTGAAAACTCCGACAAGAATTTTCAGGATTGACCGGGGGTATCTGGGTATAAAACAAAGGGCCTTGCTGCACTCTTGTTTATGACACTCCTGTGGGATATGCTTTGGTAAATTTAGAAGCTCAGTATAAACCATTATTAACTGAATTAAAAAAATTACCCAATGATTATATATTTGAAATTAGATCATGGAAAACATAGATTGATGCCTACAGATTTATAAATAAAGGGAATAAATGTTATTTATAAGTCATACATCTTGTCCTCGGATTACCCTTTAAGGGTTACCCTTAAATTTCCTTTTATTCCACCAATGGATGGTAATATTAGGACTTGGGCTAACAACTGATGCGAAGATCAATGTGATGACTGTTCTAATGAGATGCCCAATCTGATGGGAGCAGAAATCGCGAATTTTGTCATGAAAATCTCTCAGTTAACTAAAGCATTGGATAAATACATGGGTAAAGAGGAACATTCAACCCCCCCCCCCCCAAGAAATAACAAGTCACTATCAAGAGCATCAAGAGAAAAAGGCTTTCCACTTTTAATGGATTATCTGATCCCTAAATCACTGAACAATGGATCAACTCCATTGAAATGATCTTCTCCATATTTCAATGTTCTCAACATGAGATGGTTTTTATGGCTATATATCATATGGAGGGTGAAGTGGATCAATGGTGGACAATTATAAAAAATAAAAAGATTGATGAGGAGATCGAGGTGTTGGAATGGAAGGATTTTTGGATAATGTTTTTCGATAAATATTTTCCTCACACCCTCCAGATTAAGAGAAAAAGGGACTTCATTTCCCTCATGGAAAAAACGACTAATCCAACTGATAATATGAGGAAAACATCACAATTCATTCATGATAAGCCTCTGGATTTTTTGTTACCCCCAAATGTAAGGTTGACCACTTCTTTGGTGGGATGAAACCTAGCCTTCCGAAAGCCCTAGAGATATGGGACTTCGACAGCTATGAAGACTTTTTCTGATGTTCCCTCAAGGTCGACATGGAGATTTTAGAATCTTAGGGGTATCATGAGGATAAGAAGCATAAAGTGGACTTCAATTATAGCAGTTTGATGGATAAATCCAGTGGTACTAAAAAATATCTTGCACCCCACTTTCCAAAGGTGTGGAACGAAGAACCCTGAAAATTGCCTGAAGGGGACGAGGAAATTCTTTAAGTGTGGAAGATAAAGGAAACTGTTCATTAATTGCAGAAAAGACAAACCCACAACTGCGAAAGAGGAAATAAACACTTTGTTTGACCCTCAATGCATTGTTCGTTGCTTAAACTACATAGAAACATGGCACCATTCAAATTAGTGCCTTAAGCCAAGGGTTTTCGGAGGAAACCAACAACCTCTAAGGCAGTAAGGGTGATCTTTTTAAATTACTATATCCAAATTGAACCCCAACAATGAAGTGGTGACAGGTACGCTAGTTATTTATTAAATAATAGAAAATTCACTTTTTTATTTGAGTTCTACGCATTCTTTTATATCTCGAAATTTTAGTAGATCAATCCCAACAACACAAATAATCATGGAAGTAATGATGTTGTTGAGTATGGAAAATAGGGAAATCAATGCATCCCATGAATATAACTACTCCCCTATCATAATATGTTGATAGAAATTCCTAGAGAACCTCATCATACTCCCTCTGGTGGAATTTGATGCAATTCTTGACAAGGATTGGCTTTCCCTTTATACATCCATCATAATGTTCCTTGAGAGGGAAATCACTCTCCATATGGAGAACCGACCCCCAGATTCAATAAAAATGCAAGGAAAAAGATGAATATTATTTAACATCATTATCTCAAGAGTGGATATTACTTCCCTATGAGCATGTGTATCTAGCTCAGATGATTGAGTCTAAAGTGGAAACCATCATTGAAGACATTCATATTCTGAGAGAATTATCTGAAGTGTTTCCTGAGGAATTTCCTTCTCTTCCTCTTAAAAGAGATGTTTAATTCTTAATTGACATTATACTCAGGTAGTTTCCAATATCCAAGACTCTGTATAAAATGGATACTATGGATCATGAGGAGCTAAAGAAACAACTACAGGAGAATCTGTATAAATGGTTTATATGACGAAGTGCATCACCATGGGGTGATCCAGTCCTCTTCATCATGAAGAAGGATGGGTCAATGCGCATTTTCATTGATTATAATGTGGTCAAAAATAACGATAAAGAACATGTATCCTCTTCCAAAAATTGATGACTTTTTTGATCATCTATGTGGAGAAAAATAATTTTCCAAGGTGGATTTTTATTCAGGATATTAACATGTAAGGGTGAAGAAGGAGGATATCCCCAGGACAGCTTTTAGTATAAGATAAATTCACTATGAATTCATCGTAATTCCTTTCAGACTCAATAATGCTTTATAAATCTTCCTGGACATCATGAATAGAGTCTTTATAGATTACCTCGAAAAAATTGTGGTCTTCTTTATAGATTTTATTATAATATACTCCAAAACAAATGAGGACCATGGAGAGATTCTAAAAACTATACTAGAGACCCTGTGAAAGTATAAGATCTATGAAAAGTACAAAAATTGTGAGTTCTGGTAGAAGTATGTCTCATTCTTAGGTCATATCATCACATGAAATGGGATATCTGTGGATCCCACTAAGACAATTGTAATTGAGGGATGGCCAAGGCCAACATTAGTAAAAGATATCCATTGATTCTTGGGGTTATGTGGATATTATCACTGATTTGTGAGAAATTTGACACTATTGTCCAACCCTCTTACCAAGATAACACAGAAGGGAGTAATGTTTTCTTGGAGTGATGAAAGTGAAGAGATCTTCAAGGTGTTTAAAAGGAGGCTTATCACTTTTCCCGTGCTCACACATCCCATAAGTGTAGAAGTTTTTGTGGTATTTAGTGATGCTTCGATGAAGGGACTAGGTTGTGTGTTGGTTCAGAATGATAAATTAATAGCCTATGCCTCAAGGTAGCTAAAAATCCATGATTGAAACAGTCCCACACATGACCAGAAGTTGGTCATTCTGATCTTTACGTTGCAAATCCAGTGGAATTATCTCTATGGGGATAACTGTGAGATATATACTGATCAAAAGGGTCTCAAAATATATATTCAACCCAAAAGATCTTAATATGCACGAACGAAGATGGATATAACTCATCAAGGATTACGACTGCTCAATCCACTACCATCATGGTTACGAAAACAATGTGGCAGATGCTCTAAGTAGAAATGATCCTGCATCTATATCAATTATGAGAATTTAAAAGGATCCAATCTTTATATATTTTCATAGCATAAACATGGGAATCATATAGGGAGGAACATCATCAATCCTTTCCCAAATGATTTCTCAACCATCCCTTATGGAGAAAGTAAAGGATTCTCAAAGAAAGGATGTGGAAATGCTAAAAAGGGTGGAAGCTATAAGAAATTAAAAATACTAAGATTTTTTGGTTGACAATGATTGAATTGTCATGTTTGGATCATGATTATGTGTACCATCCGATCCAGAGAGAAAGAAGGAGCTTCTGAATGATTCTCATAGCTCAAAATTCTCTATTCACCTAAGAAGCACCAAGATGTATCGAGATCTCTGAGAAATATTTTGGTGGGACAATATTAAAAGGGAGATTACTGAATATACATAAAAGTGACAAGTATTTTAGAAAGTGAAGGATGAGAGGAAAAAGTCTAAGGGGATGATGTAACCACTACCCATACCAACATAGAAGTGGGACAACAATACCATAGACATTGTCACTGGACTCCCAAGGACATCCAGAAGAAATATTGTTATATGGGTCATTGTGGATCATCATAAGAAGAAATTTTATTAATATTTTCATAATATATTATATAATCCATTTAATGTTTTTATATGAAATGTGCATAATTTTTGTGAAATATTATTGTTTAAATATTAAATATAATTTAAGAGTACTATTTGAATTCATCCAGATTCAAGTATACATAATGTTTAAATAAAAAATATCACCCTAATCATCCAAATTTATTTATTCTAGTTTTTTATGGTTACTTTATAAAATTAAAACATTTCATTATAAGGAACTTTTGGCTAAATTGTTCATGTAAAGGCTCCTATTGTCCACACAAGAAGACCTAGTGAATTTGTGAAGAAACTGGACCAACCATGATGATTGAGTTACTGGTCTAAATCCTGAAGCCCAAATTTTATGAAACTCCACCATATTTTCTTCAATTTAAAAAAGAATCATGGATAAATATCTAAAGATAAAAATACAAGAAAAAGGGTCCCAAATGATGCTTGCAAATCCAGCCTACCATTATAGATGAGAATTAAAATCCAGACACTATTTATGACATTGATCATGAGAATGTCCTCAAATAAAGCTGGTATTTTGTATTGTGAAAGAAAATATATCTGAGGAAACCATGATAGAATACAAATGTTATTTGAGGGAAACTTACTTTTTAAAAACCCATCCACATTTCGACCTTCTGAAAAGTCTAGATTGAAATGGATAGATTAATATTATTTACTCCATCCACAATAACATTGGTTAAATAAGTCCAAATGGCTCAATATTTTCATAGTAGTCAGAAAACATTATTATATAAATGTTTGAAGAATAATTTATCTCTCTATTAATATATCTAAATGGTAAAACCTGTGAGATAAGGGGAGGAAAAAATTTGGAATGAAAACAGTCAAACTCTTTGTGCTATAAATACATCCCCCCTCATTTCCTGCAAAAAAGTTGGAATTTCACAAGAGAGGATCATATATTTGAATGACCAAAGACTTGAAAAAGGCTTGGGATGACCTTAAATACACAATTTTTCAATTTATTTCCCTTTCCTCCTCTCTTTGTTTTCATTATTTTTGTGTTCTTCATTATTGTAATCTTGTAAGTATTTTTTTGTAATTATGTTTTAATGGAACATTCTTCTTCAATATATCTTATTCTCATCCAACATCTGTAGTTTAATATTAATGTTCTTAAAATGGTTTAAATCATGATAAAACCCATTCATTTCTTTGGATTCCTCATTTAATCAAAAGTCTTTTTTTAAATCTCTTCAATGATCATGTGTGTGTTCGACACACTACTCTTTTCTTATCCCATTCTTTTCAATTTTTTATAATTAATCAACTTAAAACTATTTAACTAGAGTAATAATCATTTCATTTCCTGAGTAAATGTACCATTAGGGAGAGTTATTATTTTGGGATATTAAGTGATTGATATCTTTTTTTCAATGAGTATTCTTTGAGTTAATATTGTGTATGTAAAACATTATATATCATATATTAATGAACTGTTTTGTTTAATATGTGGATTCCATGGAAAATTAGAACCACAAATACACTAAAATAAATAATAAATGGTAATTATCAGATCCTTAAGATATGTTACAGCTTGGATTAAAGCATTAAAACTTGGGAATTCTGATCGAAGTCAACTTGTGAAGTGGGTATTAATTTAATGCAACATAAAGCAAAGATCAAGGATATTATAAGTTTAAATCCCCAATAATAAACTCATCACAAAATTTATAAATTTGTTTAATCAAAAATCATCCATAAACTAGTTCATAAGATCTTTAAACAAAATACCCAATCAAAATACAATCTACTAAAAACAACCGACTATTAAAAATGTATCATCACTAACGATTCGACCCGAGTGCTGCTATACACATTAGCAGAGCACCGGAAACATGAACGGTCAATAGGTTATAATCATCCATGCTTTGAAATGGAACCATTTATAGTAATTTTGAAATTAGGAATTTTTCAGTATCTTGTTATTGTAAATAAAACAAAACTTTATAAAAAATTGAAAAAAAACACAAAGAAAAATGAACCTTCGCAGAAAAATTATAAACGGAAAACACACAAAGAAAAACCCATCTTCCTCTTTCTTCCAAAATATACTTGAATTCCTCAGAGCCTCCAAAAAAATCCCTTGGATTGTTTTGAACCAAAAAATGAGCGAACACTTCACCAACTTAGGTGGAACATTACAGATAATCATATAATTCAAGAACTAGTCCTCATACAACTAGTTGAATTAGAAATGTCCAATTCTAGGGATCAAATACATAAAGAACTCGCTTCCCCTGATATAAATTACTAACCCCTTGGAATTAAATATCCATACAAAGAGGATATCTTCAAACTCAAATCTGGTTTGGTTCAACTTATTACTCTTTTCCATGGGCTAGCTGGTGGGGATGCACATCTCCACCATAATGAGTTCCAAGTGGTATGCTCTAACATGAAGCCTCAAGGGGTTTCTAAGGAAGAAATAAAACTCCAAGCATTCCCTTTCTCCTTAGTTGACACTACTATGTCATGGCTTAACTACCTCCCTCCGGATTCCATAACCACATGGAATGAAAAGGAGCGACTCTTGTTAGAGGAATTATTTCCTTCTTATCGTACTGATTATATCTGAATTGAAATAAGTTGTATCAATAAATTACAAAAAAGAATCATTCCATGAGTATTGTAAGAGGTTCAAAATCTTGAGGAAACCTGCCCACATCACCAAATCCTTGACCAAACCTTGATCTAATACTTTTTTGAGGGGTTATTGGCTATGGAGAGAAATCTAATTTATGTCGCAAGTGGAAATGCTCTTGTTGATAAAACTCATGTAGCTGCAAGAGATATCATAAGTAACATGGATGAAATCACACAACAATTCCATACTTGATCACATTCTTAAGTTAAACAATGTCATGTTAATCAATCTATTCAGATGAAAAATATGAAAGAGTGGATGAGTGAACTTACAAGTATTGTGTGACAACTAGATATGGCTACCAAATCCCAAACCTCATCTTCTCCACAATCTTTGTTCCTTGGACCTATCAAGAATTGTGTAATTTGCATCTACCCATCTCATCCAAATGACACATGTCCACAACTTCTGGAGGATCAATCCAATTAATCCGGACCAATGGAGCTTAATGCATCATATGTTCAGAAGAACGCCAACCCTCAACAATTAGGTCAGTTTGTTAGAAACTTCAACCAACCCCATTCTGAGCCCTTATCTACTATATATAACCCTAACTAGAGATATGGGAATCCTATTTCTCATACCCCTCAATACCCTCATCAAAACCAAAACCAATTCCAATATGGTCAAGGTGTTGGTAACATCCAACAACCTTACCCTTTTGTTCCTCAACATCAAAGGATCAATCCTCTTCATCCTCCTCCTAGATTCCACTATCCTAATGAGCCTTCCCAATTACCAAACAAATACAAAATATTTTCCAAGAACCAAAATCAAGGTAATAACAATTTGGGACAAGCCTCTTATTCCAAGAAACAATGGGATAGATCATCATAAGATCTTTCCTCCTTCACCCATTCCAGCATAAAAAACATTAAAACACAAATTGGTCAACTTGCATCCCACCTGAGCCAGAAAAAACAATCAAATTCTTCCTAACTCATAGCTTAACCATTACCAAAACCCAAGGGTAATGTAATTACAATTAACATAGATTAAGGAAGAAAATTGATACGCCTCAAGATAAGTCATCCAAACCCCTTTTAAATGTTTACCTATAAAATGAAAAGAAAAAAAACTCAAAAAGAAATCTGAATCCATTCCATCGCCTCCTTCCATTCCACGTAGGAACAAAATTAATTTTTATCAATCCATTTCTAATCCAAATATGTCCTTTGAACCTGATCTTGAAATGCAGGACATGTTTAGACGTGTCGAAGTCTACATTCCCATCCTAGATGCGACAAAACAAATAACAAAATATGACATTTTTCTTAAGGAATTAGGAACCTACAAGAGGCAACATAAGACCTTCGAAAATGATTTCACACAATAGTTTATTCACATAAAGTGAATAGATCAAGGGACCATTATGGTTCCATGCCAAATTGAATGTTCAAACGTCGATGATGCAATCATTGACCTAGGAGACTCAATTGATGCCATGCCCAAACTTGTCTTCTCCAACCTTGTTCTTGGTCCCTTACATCCAAGGGGTGTGGTCATTTAATTGGACAATCAAATCAGTGCTATTCCTGAGGGTATAATTGAGGATGTCCTTGTTCATGTGAATTATCATATCTTTCATACTGATTTCTATATCCTCGACATAGATGGTGAGATGAAATTTTCTTAATCTACCTTAAGTCTAAGAAGACCATTAATAATGATAGCAAGAACCAAGATTGATGTCCTTTCAGGCATCATATCATTGGAATATGGTAACCAACTAGTCATGTCCAACATTTTCTATGCCATGCGATACCCATATGAGGATCACTCTTCATTATCAACCCATGCTACTGAGGAAACATTTAAGATTCAATTGAACCCCAATCCATCATGTTCTTCATGTTCTAATGAAAAAGGATCTATTTAAATCTACACCATGAATAACCAAGTCATAACTTGAGAAGATTATATAGACCTCTCATTCATAGACTCCATCAATCTAGAGGATCTTGACAAATATTTTGAATCACACATCAACTCTGATCTCTACTGCTCCACCTTGAACAATATTAATTAAAATGAATCTGAAGCAACTGAAGTCCCTTCTTCTATTATTGACGTGTATAACCCAAAAATGAATGAGGTGACTGATCTAAAACCTCTTCCTAAACACTTGAAATATGAATTTCTTTTCCATGATCACACTCATCCTATCATTATCTCTGCTAAACTTACCAAAACTAAGGAGTCCAAAATTGTTTAGGTGTTAGAAGAAAAAAGGCCTTAGGCTAGACTCTAGATGACATACTAGGAAATCCTATACTCTTTTCATGCATCACATCCATCTTTAGGAATCATCCAAACCAATTAGACAACCAGACAGAATACTCAATCCACTTGTACTTGAGGTAGTTAGGGAAGAGATCACCAAGCTTCTTCAAGCTTGTATTATCTACCCAATTTTTGATAGTGAATGGGTTGGTCCACTTCAAGTTTTACCTAAGAAAGGTGGGATAATGTTTTCACAAATGAACATGGAGAGGTAGTCACAACTCGAGTGATGAAAAAAAGGAATGTGTGCATTGATAATGGAAAATTGTATGTTGAAACACGAAAAGATCGCTAACCTCTTTCATTCCTCGATCAAATGCTATACTGATTTGCAGGAAAGTCGCAATATTGATTTTTTGATAGACACATCAGATACTTCCAAATCCCAGTCGCACCTCAGGACCAAGAAAATACTACTTTCACTTGCCCCTTTAGAACATATGTAAATAGGATAATACCTTTTGGCCTTTGCAATGCTCCTGCAACATTCCAGTGGTGTATGATGAGTATGTTTTCTAAAATGATTGAACACCGCATGGAATTTTTCAATGATGAATTCACCATATCTAGTGATTCATTTTAATTTTTCTTGAATTTACTCTCTATAGTCCTAAAATAGTGTGTCATGTATAACCTTATGTTAAATTTTGAAAAAGGTCACTTCATGGTTGCAAAAAGGATTATTCTAGGGAAAATAGTTTCAAAAGATGGTATTGAAGTTGATATTTCCAAAATTGAAGTGATCCAATCACTTCCTAAACCCACTTCTATTCGATAGATACATTTATTCTATGGTCAATCCAATTTCTATTAGAGATTCATCCATAACTTGAGTAGGATTTCCCTGCCTCTCACTCAGTTGCTACAAAATGATGTCACATTAAATTTCGATGAGGCTTGAAAGAGTTCCTTCATTTAACTCAAATCTTCTCTTGCATCTACCCGAATAATCGAACCCCGAAATTGGTCCTTACCATTTGAGTTGACGTGTGGTACTTTTGATAGAGTTGTTGGGGTTGTTCTTGGTCAAAGTAGAGAAGACATTCCTCGTGTCATCTATTATGCCTCAAAAATGTGGGATGAAACTCAGTATCATTACACTGTCACTAAAAAGGAACTTTTAGCAGTGGTTTTTTCATTAGATAAATTCCGGCCTTATATCATAGATTCCAAAATCATCATCTATATAGAAAATTATTCTATAAAGTTCTTACTCAAGAGAAGTGATTCCAAATAGAAACTAATAAGATTCATCCTAATGCTCCAAGATTTGACCATGAAATCAAAGACAGACCAAGAGAAGAAAACCTTATGGCTGATCACCTGAGTATAACTTCTAATTATTCTCATTTAGAAATCATTGATCATGAATTCCCTACTAATCACCTTTCATCTATCACTAAAAAAACACCCTGATATTCCCCAATTATAAATTACTTGTTTTCTGGTGTTTGTCCTGAAATTTTTCCAAAAAAAAATATAAATTTGAAAAGTAATTAAAAAACATATTTTTGGGAAGATAATAAACATCAGAAAAATGGGGCCGACACGGTAATTATAAGATGTGTTCATGAAAATGAATTTTTATCAACCATGGAATTCTGTCACTCAATGCCTGATGGTGGCCACTTTGGACAATAAAGGACATCATGAATGGTTATAGACTCTGAATTCTTCTGTCCTTCACTCTTCAAAGGCACACATAAGTTCTGTCAGTCATGTCCCACTTGTCAAAAGTTTAGCAAAATTTCCAAACAAAATGAAATTCCCTAAAATCCTTCAACATTTAGTGAGATCTTTATTGTTTGAGGCATTGATTTAATGTGACCATTCATCCCTTCCAATGGATTATCATACATTTTTATTTTGGTTAATTATATTTCTAGGTGGTTCATGCCCAAACCCACTAGAAAAGATGATTTACATACTATTTGTGAGTTAATAAAGTCAAACATATTCCATTAATTGGGCACACCACGTGCCTTGATAAGTGAATTAGGAACCCATATTTGTAATAAAAAAAAGGAATCTATTTTGAAAAATGATGGTGTTTTACATGAAATATAAAATGAATATCACCCCCAAACAAATGGCATGGATGAAATTTCTAATAGAGAAGTGAAAAGCGTTCTTGACATAATTGTAAAACACACCAGAAAATATTGGCCAGAATGAATCAGTGAAGCACTTTGGGTTTATCGAACTGCCTATAAAACACCCAATGAGATTTCTCATTTTAGGCTAGTTTTTGGTAAATCATGTCACTAATGAGTTGAAATCCAAAATAAGTCATTATGGGCTTTGAAAACATATAATTTTGATTGTGAAAAATCTCGTTATGAAATATTGTTGCAACTGGCTAAACTGGAGGAGCTTCGACTTAATTATTAGAAGAATTATAAGCTCTAAAAAGAAAAATCCAAGGAACTCCATGATAAACATATCCTGCGAAAGGTATTTCATGATGTTGAAAAGGTATTTCTATTCAACTATTGATTTCATCTTCACCCATGTAAGATTAATTCTTGTTGAGAAGTTCCTTTTATTGTTTCTCATGTTTACCCATTTTTTGCAGTGCAAGTCCAAGAACCCTCTTCAAAAAGGACATTCACAGATAATGGACATTGGTTATAGCATCACCATGAGAGGACACACAATCATGGAACAACATCAACTTCCATTGGATCCGTAGTAGACCCACCACCAAATGGAGACATCGACCCACCAAATCCAAACCAGGGGACCTCTTTCCCTTTAACTCTCTCTCTATATCTTCCTAACCAGGGGCATCTCTTTCCCTTTAACTTCTTCTCTATCTCTTCCTCTATCTCCCTCTTTCTTCTTCTTCCCCTCTATTTCAACTAGTTAACACATTTTTAATCAAAACTTTTTTCCCTTTCTCTTTTGAGTGTGTGTGTCTTTATAAAAAACTCAAAAAACCTAAAAAACTAAAAAAATAATTTAAAAAAATATGAAAAATCAAGAGTCATATTTAGTCACCTTCCAATTTTCAAATTTTTCCCAACCATTTTGATGAGTCAAAATACATGATTTCTTTTCAAAAAATTTGCGGCTTCTTTATAAATTGGAATAAAATAATATTGTGTAAATTGTTTTTTGAATGCTCAATTTTTTTATTTGAAAAATTATTTTCCCCACCCATAAGGAACAATATTTTTTTTCATTCCAAGGATACAAATTCCCATATTTTCTAAATGTGTGTTTCTCACCCCTATTTGGGAATCTTGAGTTTGTGGACATTCGAGAAGGATTTCTATATTCGGAGTGAATTAATATGATTGAGGCGTTTTCTAAAACTCATGGGAATCAAAATGTATAAATATCCTACCGTTTCTCTTACATTAATCTTCCTTTTGAAAGCCCCATAGAGATAGTGAAATCCTTTTCTTTGATAGCCACATTATAATCCCAAAACCTTATCCCTCCCATTATAAAAATGGATTTTCGTTGATTTTTTTTAAATTTAAGTGTGGGGGAATGTATATTATTTTGGGTACCATTTTTTTGATTTTCACCATGGTATCATATGATTGAGGGAAAGCATAAATTTAAGTCTGGGGGAGAGGTTTTCCTTTTGAGGGGTTTGAGAATGTATATATGTTTATATTGTATAAATAATATTCAAAAGTGTTCTAAAAAAACAAAAAAACAAAAAAACAAAAATAAAAACAAAAATGAAAATAAGAATGGGTTGTGTCTTAGTGGGTAAAAAATCACTATTCCTAAACCTTTGATAATGTTATAACTACTACAATTAGTGTTGTGAGGAGATGAATAATGGGTTGGGAAATGATTTTGACAACTATTTCAAGTTAATCTTTTTAAAAATGAAAAAAAAATTATATCATTAAGTGAAGTTTTTTAGTTTGTAAATATTATATATTCTCATCCACTACAAAATTCCATCCACTTTTGAGACATATTTCACATTTTCATTCCCTCTTAAATATGTGTTTTCATTTCATTACTTGTCTCATTTAAAAAAATGTGCATTGCTTTTTCCAGGTTTGTGTTTTACCCCCATTTTCCAATCTTTTAGATATCATCTTCCTACCATCCCATAGCCACAGGAAAACCCCTAAAAATACCTCTTTATTTTTTTAGCACATTAGGATTGGGAGTGGAAGCTAAGAGCCGTTACAAAATCTATGATTAACTCTTTTGGTTGGTGAATGAGTGAAGCTCTGTAAATTTATTTTATCATCATCAGAGGAGGAAGTTTTGTGTGCCACCATTTTTCATTTCTAATTTTGAGAATGGAAAAAAGAATTTTTTTGGAACATTCATTCTGTATCAGCTTGTGATGGAATTCAATATGGATGATTGAAATTTTCTAAACCTCTTCTAATTGGGGAAAACCAAATTTTAATATTAGTTTGTTAGTAAAAAATGATTTTGTTATGTTTTTATATTTATTGCACATGGGGGCATACACAAGACAAAGTGTGGGGGAGTTGATGTTATTAATATTTTCATAATTTATTATATACTCCCTTTACTGATAATATATGAAATGTTGATAACATGTGTGAAATATTAATCTTTAAATATTAAATATAATTTTAGAGCACTATTTGAATTCATCCAGATTCAAGTATGTTTAATGTTTTAATAATAAATCTACCCCTACTAATACAACATTCATTATTACTATTTTTTATGGTTCCTTACGCCAATTAGAAAATTTCATTAGAAGGTACTTTTGGACAAATCATCCATTTGGAGGGTCATCTGGTCCAAAAAAGAATATCGAAAGAATCTGTGAAGAAACTGGACCATTAATTATGATTGAGTTACTGGTCTAAATCCTGAATCCCAAACATTATAAAACTCCTCCATCATTTCTTCATTATCCAAAGGATTCATAGATAAAAATTTTAAGTTCCAACTACAAGAACAAGGAGCCATACTCATGCTTTGAAGTCCATCTCACCATTCTAGCCGGTAATTAGAATCCAGACACCATTCATGACATTTATCATGATATAATCATCCAATAAAGCGGGGATTTTTTAGTTTGAAAGATAATTTATGTTCTCTCAACTTGATAGAAGAAATAATTTTTATTTTAGGGCATCTTCCCATTCAAAAACCCATTCACATTTTGTACTTCTGAAAAGTATGGACTGAAATGGACAGATTAAAATTGATTACTACAACCTCTATAACATTGGTTCAATAAGTCCAAATGGATCCAAATATTGATAATATTAATCCAACATTATTATCTACAACTATTAAGAAGACGATATATCTAGATTCATCTATTTGAATGGGAAAATCGGTGAGACATGTGGAGGGACATATTTGGAATGCAAATAGTCCAACTCCTTGGGCTATAAATACATCCTCAATCCTTTCCTTAAAAATAGTTGGCATTTTAGAAGAGAGGAACATATATTGGCAAGACCAAAGCCTTTAAAACGTTTTGGGAGGACATTAAATACACATTTTTTTACTTGAGATACATTTCCATCTATCTTTTTTTCATTTAATTTTGTGTTCTTCATTGTTGTAATCTTGTAAGTCTATTTTTGTAATTCTATTTTTATGAAAGTTTCTTCTTTAATATCTATTATTCTCATCCACCATATATATTTTAATATTAATGTTCTTAAATGGTTTAAATCAATTTAAAACCTCTTCCCTTCTATTTCTTCCTCATTCAAACAAAAGTGTTTTTTTAACACTCTTCAACGATCATGTGTGTGTACGACGCACTACTCGTTTCTTATCATATATTTCTTTATATTTCAAAACCTTAAACATATTTAACTAGATTAATAATAATTTCAAGGTATGAGTAAATCTACAATTGGGTTTAGTTATAATTTATGGATATTAAGTGATTGAGATCTTTTACTAGATGAGTATTATTTGAGTTAATATTGTGTATATTGAACTTTATATGTCATGGATTAATGACATTTTTTGTTTAATATGTGGATTACATGGATTAGGGGAACCAAAAATAAACTACCATACACAAGTAAGGGTAATTATTGAAACCCTAATTTACATTACATCATGGATTAAAACTTTAATACTTAGTAATTCCAATCAATGTCATATTGTGAAGTGGGTATTAATTTAATGAAATATAAAGAATAGATCAATGATATCATAATCTTAAATCCCAAATAATAAACTCTCCCAATCTTCATCAATTTGATAAATCAAACATCATCCATAAATTAATTAATATGTTCTGTAAACAAACCCCCCAAATCAAAATACAATCAACTAAAAACAACTGACTATTAAAAAATATCATCACCGAGGATTCGACCCTAGTGATTCTATACACATTAGAAGAGCACTGTAACCTTGAACGGTCGATAAGAAACAATCAACCACGCTTTCCAGAAGACATATCAATTTATCATGATTCAAGAGGACTTCTCATTGGATCAAATTTCAAGGATTTACATCAAAGAAGTGGTAAGGATTCGTAGAGTACCATTATCTATTGTATTTTATCGTGATTCAAGATTCACCTCGATGTTTTGGAAACATCTTTAGCAAGATATAAGTACTGAACTAAACATCAGTACAACCTATCATACTCAAACTGATGGAAAATCTAAGTGAACTTTTCAGACACTAGAAGATATGTTAAGATCATGTTATATAGACAATAATGGAGGATGAGACCAAAATCTTCCACTAGTTGAATTCTCCTATAATAACAGTTTTCACTCAAGAATATGAATGGAAGAATATGATGACCTTTATGGGAAATGGTGCAGAACACCGATGTGTTGGGATGAAGTCGGTGAGCGTAAGCTGATAGGACCAGAAATTGTCGAAGAAATGGTGGAGAAAGTGAAAACCATTCAGCAGCATATCTAGGCAGCCCAAAGTCGACAAAAGAGTTATGCAGATAACCATCGACAAGATTTTGAGTTAAATGTTGGATACATGGTATTTCTATGTTCGTTTTTGTGGAAGAAGGTCATGAGGTTTGTAAAGAAAGGGAAGTTAATTCCTAAGTACATCGACCCCTTTGATATTCTTTATAGTGTCAGGGATGTAGCCTATTGACTATCACATCCACCCACCATGGCCAAAGTACATGATGACTTTAATGTATCCCTCTTAAGGAAATAGATACCAGAACCTTCCCATATACTATTTTTAGAGGTAGTACAGTTAGAGGATGATCTTTCTTATGAGGATAAACTAGTGAAGATTATATATAGTAGAGAAAAAGTTCTATGAAATAAGACAATGCCCCTCATCATGGTGTTGTGGTGAAACCACAAGTTTGAAGAGGCAATATGGCAATTAGAGGAAGTGATAAAATAGATTTTCCCACATTTATTTTAGTGTGGGGAAAATAAATTTCAATGGAGAAATTTCTTAAGGGGTGAAGATGGTAAGGACACAAACTTTTATTAAATGAAATTTATCTTGATCTAATTAAATATATTATTATGTAAAATGGATATATAACATATACACCTCATTGGTTTTATGATTTTGGATTTTTAAAATATCATTAATAATTGTGACATTTTCTAATATAGTTATTGAACAGTGTTCACATGATTAGTATAAATATAGGGCTTTATCAAATCAAATTTATTGAGACAAAGGATGTGATGGCCTCATCCAACAGAATTTCCCCGTAAGAAGCCCATTTGTTAGAGCTTGGAAAGAAAGTGGAATCACTGGCCTTCTCTCTTGACCAATCCCATTCCAAGAATTAACATGTTAAACTCGAATGGAACCACCTACGGGAGATGTGGAAGTTGATAGGGATTACCACCCAAACGATGTTAACCGAGCCACCCCACGAGTCTATCACCAATTCACACCTTACCCTTCAGAATTATGTGAGTTTTATAAGGGGTTATGTAATAATACCATAGAACTTTGATTATGTTCGTTATTTCTTTATATAAAAAAAATTTATTTATTTTATTACTCTTACTTTGAAATTAGTTTTTAAAGAACAAATAGTGTTTTTAGTTAATATTCAACTCAGAAATATAATTTGATGAATTAATTGATTATTGAATTAAAAAATATTTTAATTAAATTATATTACTAAATTAACTTTTATTAAATATAAATTACCTTATAATTATTGTGAATACAATTGTGATTTTTATTAATGCTTGAGAGTTATTTCTATAAAAACCCATGAATTTTCGATAAATGTAAGTTTTTATTTTAAAAGTAAAAATTCACATATTTAGAAAATTATTTAGATAAAATGAATATAATTTTTTTAATCCAGAATTCGAAATTATCCAACATTGAATTTTACATAATTTTCTAAGACAATCGAATTTTTGGGTAAAAATTAAATACCATTTAAATATATAATTTTTTTTATGACATCATAATGTCCCAATAGTGATTTAATAAAGTACTATAAAAATTATTTTTGGCCAATATATTTTTTCCCATTAAAATAATGTGATTTTATGTTTGTTTTATATATTTTACAAAGCCTCAGTGGACCCTCCAAGACATATAAAACATATTAGCTTTTTAAATTGATTTCCTTTAGAGTGTGACACACCTCCACATAAACAACCCTATTATTTTATGTTGTTTGGCCATTTTCCTGATAAAATATTTTTTACACTCCTCTTTGGAAAAAAAATTTGGAGAAAACCATGGGCAGGTTTTTGGTTTTGATTAGTTTAATGTTTGGTTTCCCAATCCTAAAAAATAGAGAATTCCATCTCTTTCCATATATAAACCCACCCATGCACCACTTCAACTTCACTCAATGAATTTGGAGTTTGTCCAACCTCTAACCTACTTTCTCTATAATCTTTTCGTGGAGCCCCAAGATCCCAAGAAGCCTCTCTCAGGCCTCGCCCAAGCCCGTGGGTTCACAATTCCAAGTAAGGGATTTCTTCCTCCCTCATTTTTGTCCAAGTTTCATGATGTTGACATACCCTTTTAATTTAAATTTCAAATATAGGGGTATGATTTAAAACCTCCCTCATAATTCCCTCTTTATGTTTTAATTATTATAGACACCTTTCTCTATCATTAATTCCTCCCATGTACACCTGTTACCATGCCAAGATTTCATTAAGGGTTCCTTTCTTTCTCATTTTATCCAAGTTCCATAATATAGTTATTCCATTTTATTTTCAATAATAAATGTTGGGGTATGATTTAAAACATCCCCCATACTACCCTATTTTTGTTTGAATGATTATATAACCCATTATCTATCATTAATGCCTCCCATTTACACATTTTACCTTGCCAAAATTTTGTAAGGAATTTCTCTCTCCACATTTACATTCAAAAAATTATTTTGTATTATTATTATAAATTCCATTAAATATGTTAGGAAATGTATATATATGACCTCCATAATTTCCAATTTATGTTTATATGATGATACACCAATTTCTCTCTCATCAACCATTTTTATGCGTTCTTATGTAATGCCTTTACACTGCCAAAATTGCACTACGATTTTCCAAGCCAATATCCTTGTGTAGTGAATATGATGCCCATTTATCTATCAAAGGTATTCACCCTTATTCATATTTACTTATTGAATATAAAGATTAATTTATGTATTCCACATCCCTTTATAGTGGAATAAATGATGATGAATGGTTCCATGTTGTATGATCCATGTGGCACACTTATGCATGAAATGAAATGATTAAGAAGGGTGCATCCTGATAGCGCTCCAATGCCTAGAATATATACTAGTATCATTATATGTCAAGTTAAATTAGGGTTTAATCATGATAAATAATGTTTAATGATGTTTTACTCATTGTTTATATTCAACGAGCCTTTTATAATGCAAATACCATGTTAAGTGTTGTTGCCACATTTCAATGTTATGAAAATCATGAAATATCTTGCCTTTATTTTAATATTTATCTTATACTCCATTGATATTACTATTTCCCAGAATGTATTGTATTCTTTATTTTATTCCTTGTTTACTCCCTTTCTAGGCTTTATAGCTCACCCTTTTTTATGCATGTCCTCAGTTTATCCCATGAAATGACAAGTACGAGAGAATATAGTGGTCATGTAATGGATGTTTTGAATAAAGATGTCATGTTTCATGTTTTAAGTTGTCATTTAATGTTCCTACTACCCAAGGACACTAGAACTCTTGATATTCTATGTTTTAGAAAGTGATGATTTTATGTAATAAATCATTTTTTAGTGCGTAATAAAGAGTAGGGTTTTTATAAGGAAAGTTAAGTCTCAGGTACATCAACCCCTTTGAGATTCTTGATCATGATGGGGTTGTGGCCTATGAACTAGAATTTCCACCTACCATGTCCTATTTAAATGTTGTCTTTCATGTATCCATCTTAAGGAATTACATACCAGACCCTTCACATGTACTCTCTTCAAAGGTGGTACAATTTTAGAATGATCTTTCATACGAGGAGCATCTTGTGAAGATCTTGGATTATAGAGATAAGGATCTACGTAACCAGACTACTGACATGGTCAGACTACTATGGCGGAACCATATGTAACAAGTGGCAACAAGGGAACCAGAAAAGGCAATGATGGAAATGTAACCGCACCTATTTATTTCATAGAATGTAAAAAAACAAATTTCAATGGTTATGTTTCATAAGGTGGACCAATGTAAGGACCCAAAGTTTTATCAATGGAAAATAAATTCTTATAATTAGGTCATACAATAACATGAATTCAAAGCACAATGAACTACTATGTACTATGGGAACTATAAGAAAATATTGTCACTTCTATTATTTGAATTTTAAAAATCTAACACACTCAATTGCGTTCAGTGAGATATTTAGAGTATGATATAATCAACTTAGTTTTTGATGAATAGTAACATACACTTGTGAATAGTAACACACCCTTAAAAATTGTCATTAAATGTAATGAATAGTATGTTTGGAAAAAAATAGAAACTTCACCCTTGAGGGTACAAATACAATTTAGAGATCTTATATGTGAAAAAACTATCATTGTATAAGTATTGGTATATTTATATGTCATAAATATTTTTATTATAATTTTATGATTAATTTAAAAATAAAAACTGGAATTTAATTTACATAAAATTTAATCCTAAGTTGTTATATAATTTTCATATGTTTATAAAATAATTTTATGGGACCTTGATTAAATTTTCAAGGTGTTATTAAACGACTTATAGATGTAATGATGTTTTTTCCAAATGAATTACGATTGTATTTAAAAATTAAATTAATCATATTTACAAAAATATTTTCTAAAAATGAAGTTTATTTTTGTATTCTTCACATATAAAAATTAATTGGGTGAATTTTTGGGATTTTTCGAAATTACATGAATTTTTTATGAATAGTAAAATACGATAATTCACAATAAATGCTAAAACCTGAATTTATGAATCATCCTTGAGTCATCGATGACGTAATTAAAAATTGGTTCAAACTCAAAAGCATAAATTACTATTTTTTTCACAGTCATGAAACACTATTTCTTGTCTTGAGAAAAATCATTATATAATGAATTAATTTTTCAAAATTCAGTCCTCTCATCCACTATAAAAATTACCCACACTGCCCTCTTCTCTTCACTCCTCTCAAGATTTTTTCCACACCAATTAACCCAAAATAACACAAAAATATAATGCCCCATTTAGAACAGCCGTTTTTCTCCTCAAATGACCAAATCCTCTCCCCTTAAGAGGCTCTCAGTGGAGAGAAACTCATAAGGTAAATTCCTCTTTCTCATTCTTTTATTTATTTGAAGTTCTTTTCTTTTCTTGTTTCTTTCTCACCACCCTTCACCAAAACGGTAGGATTACTCCAATAAAAAAAATTAATGGAATAGTATTATGATAATGGGATAGTTTATCATAATCTCTCCCCTTTCCTTTTATTCTGTAAATGAAATACCGTCAAAAATGTGTTGATTTATCACATTCAAGGATGAAGGGTTTTAAATTTTCAGTACAATCTTCTAGACTGGTCATGAAACTGTATTAATGGTTGAAAAAGATCATAACATTTTTATTTTATCGTATTTAATTTTTTTTAGTCCATATAAATTCATGATGTAAAATAATAATACAAAAGATGTTAACTGTGAGAAAAATAACCACATTAATCCAAGAGTTTAGCATATATGTTTTAAATAATGATTAAACATCACTCCAAGTAATAAAATTAAATTTAAAACTATGTAATAACTTTTTAAATTTCAATAATTTCATATAAATTTGATTATTGACAACCAATCTCTCCATACATGTGTGTCTGTTCATATATACAAGTAAACAGAAAATGAAACAAATAGACCCGAACAATGAAATTGAACCTCATAACCAATCCAAAAGGTTTTGAATGAAAAAAAAAGTTTACAATAAATAATTTAAAATTAAAATATGTTAGGTAATTATTAATTAATAAACCTAATTTTATTATTCAGGTCATTAATATCAAGGGGAGAACAACATCAGACTTAAGGTAAAGGATTCTCTCTATTTCACTTTTATCCAACAATCTCATCTATGTTATGACCTTTAACATATAATTTCTAGTTATGGGGTATGATTTTACACCTTCACCATACATCACTCATGATTTATAAAATATTATAAATCCGTTTATCTCTCATTAATACCTTCTATGTACACCTGATACCATGCCGGTATTCTGTAATGGTATCTACCCGATCCGCCTTTATTTATTTGGGTTGCTCGGTCTTTATTTTTACCCAAATGAAGTTGTATTTTATTTTTATGTAAAACATAAGCATAATATTTATATACTACAAAATCATGTTTCAATATCCATCCCTCATTCTATTTCTCAAATATACATGACTTTATGTGATTCCCTCCTTGATACATCCCAATAAGAAAACTTGTTTTAAGGGAACTTCCAAAATATTTACCCAAATTCAATTTTAAAATACATTTTTTTTAAATACACATTTGTTGTCATAAAATCAGTATTTTAATTATGAACACCTTCTTCTTTCACTTCATGTTTTATATAAATATTATTCCATTTTCTATTTTTAATTCTCTTTAGTATATTCCTTAAAATTTCTCTAGAATGTTTTAATGAATAGAATTTCCAAAATATTCTTCTTACATGTTCTTACTTATGTTTAACAAAAAATACCATTCTATATACGTATTTTACATTATTAATGTCCATGTATGTTTTAATTTCATTCTATCATGGACACTATTATGATACACCCATTCATTATGCTTAATGACATGAATGTGATACCCATTTCCCTCCTGGGGTTCCCTTATGTCTATATATGATCCATTATTTAGGATTATTTTTGTGGAAATAATATTCATGAACATGTTAATATGGGTGTTCCCAAATAGTGCTCCAACGCATTGGTTAATTTTTAGTCTCATGAGACGCTATGTGCAGTGGTCTTGGTGGTTAGCCTTTACTCATGCTACCATGTGAAGTAGTCTAGGTTCCTAACCTTTACTTGTGCTCCTCTATATGTATCTATCCATGACTTGTGATAAATGCATTACTTATGTTGTTTCCACAATACTGTGAATACATGTTTATATTATCCCATGTTTATATTTTATGATTCTATATTCCATTTTATATCATTATGTCATGATATCCAACCCTTGTGATTAAGAATTATTCTTATGTTTAATCCCTCACTAGGATTTAAGCTCATCCCTATGTTCATGTGATCCTCAGGGTACCCTATGTAGATGTAAGGGCTCAATGATGTTTGAAGATATTTATGAATATTAAATAAAGAAGTGTTTTTTAGTCCCATGTTATATGTTTTATGTACCTAGTCTTCAACGACAATAGACTTCAGGAATCATGGCTTATACTCTGATATGTAATTATTATTAAAATCATGTAATGAAATGTTTAAAAGGATAGGGTCTCTATTCGTTTTCTAGAGGATGATTTATTATTATGTTTTTGATAATTTTGGGTTTCAAAAAATGAATTTTAAAATATCAATCCATTGATTACCAAGAAAATGTTAAAATTTCAAGGACACAATTTATAAATATTTGGGATAATATAACACTCCAATATTTTTAATGAATAACATTATGTTTGATAGTTTATAGGGAACGCAATACCAAGATATAAGAGAATTCAGATATAATTTAAAAATATTATTATTTAAATGATAAAGTTATAATTTAGACATTGAATTGGTATGTATGAATATTATTAACCTCAATATTAAATATAAATTAAGTTCATAGTCAACAAAAATATATTTATGAACTATTAGGTAATAAGAACTCCCTTTTTAATATAATCATTTTATTCTTCACAAATATGTTTTTCAAAAAATATTTTTATTTATTTTCATTAGAAAATATAATAATTAATTATCTGAATATTTTGGGGATTTATATGATAAAATTAAAATAATTTTTTAAATCATAATATCAAAATTTTATTTGGGGTGATTTTGGGATTTTTCTAAAAAGTTTGATTTCTTAATAACATGTGGAAATATCATTTTTTGTATAAAATTTATAAAACTATCATTTATTTCCATTTAAATGTACCATTATTAATTTAATTCAATCATAATTTAGCATTAGTATTATTTAATTATAAATAATCAAGATAATTATGTAAGAATCATCCTTATGACCAAATTTGGAATTAACCCATTTGTTTGGATAAAAAATATTTTCTCCAAAAATTATTTCTCTTTGGATTTCTTGATTTAATATCAACTGAATTTATACCATATATTGAAATTAAATCATTAAAAACGGATTCTATATGGGGAATTTGGAGGTCTAAAACTGGTGAATATTGTAACATTTCGACTCGGTGTCACATTATACTACCTTGAGTAAGTTAGTTACCTAACCTCAAGCCCACCTCCCAGTATACCAAATGATACCAACTATAAGTGAAGGTCTAATATAAAACATTGGGAGACAATTCCATATTTATCAAATAAATAAAATAGTATAAATTGGACAAAAATAACTAAATGAAAATAACCAATAACCAAAATTATACTATAATCAGTAACATACCAGTGTCACATGATGAACCAAAAATAGAAAAAAAAAATATCCAAAATAAAGAAGTAAATATGTCCCGTCATACTACATATCATGTTTCAAATGATAAACTCAAAAATAAATACATTGAAAAATCCATGAGTGTCCCACACCATGTATGGTTCCCTAATCCATGATCCATCCTAAATCTATTGTCTTACAAAGGTCTCTTGATGTTATCCTATACTGTAAACATTAATTCTATTTGGTTATCAATCAGGTTGCCTAATTATGGTGTGAGTGAAACTCAGCAGGCCACCACCAATAAATTATAAAAAATATATATTCAGAAAATGTGTAAGCAATTTTATAAATATTAAAATACATTAAAGTAAAGAGTTATTACATTTCATTAATATTTAATTTACCACATAAATTACCCAGGTACACAATGACATCCAAACCATCAATTATTGAATTGGACCATCTCAGTGATTGAACCATGTCACAAAGAAAATCAATCTCATGGTCCCATAGTTTTATGTTATCCATTCAGTCTCGATCCATATCACATCTAATTCAAACTATAGTCCAATGCCAAAAACATTTCCTGGGATTCCATGGCAAGGACCATATGGGTATTTTAATCATTAGTTCATGTCCCAAAGCCCGTTTATCAAAAAATCACATGTGGTAAATTATTGAATATGTCCATTCCCTTCACAAATTTTTCACATGCATCAGACATGGTATGCTTTAGAATTAGTCTATGTCCCACATTAATTTAAAAAATCATGCATTTGGGTCAAGAGAGTTATGTAAAGTAGTAATCCATGGGTATTTGAAGCATCAACCCATGTCCCACAACCCATATATCATTCAATCAAAAAATAATTCATATCACAATTATCGAGGTTAATCATAACTAACCCTCTCATCAATATTTAAAATCATGAAATACCATTTCAATTTATCAATACAAACACGAATCTTAAATTTTAATCACATGGAATAATATGAACAATTCATCATCAAAACTATTATAAACCATTAATAAAATTATTCAATAACCCATAGAAGTTAAGAAAAATATACCTTAATTTCATTTAATCAAATAATTCAACATTCTATTAATCACTAAATTCCACATTCACATTACTCAACCAATTCCACTATCCATTAATTAGTTAATTAACAAAATAATTAAATTAAAATAAATATTTTACAGTTTAATGTGCAATTGATATTTCACAATTAAATACACGTAATTGAAATCAAGACATTGGTATTTGAATAGTAGACCACATACCTCAAGATCATTGATGGAAACTCGACAAATGAAATCCTCAAATTGAAGAATATTGTCCAATTTTACAATGAAGAACATGATCAAGATCAAAAACTCGGAGAGGTTCATATTTATTAAATATATCATTGAGCCACCAATACATGAGTTCAGAATCCCCTGGGTCTCCCTCTAAAATCCTCAAAAAATGACATAAGTCAGTTAGTGTCAATTTGGGGTTTAGGGATATAAGATGGGGGGTTCAAGATGTTTTTTAATTAATTTTCTAGGGTTTATTATTTGGAAATAACGGTTTCCTATATGAGGACATGGTTTCCCAAACATTGCAGCAAACTCTAATTCTCATCGTTGGGTTCATATGGTTACTACTAAGAGGGACCACAGTTGGAAAAACCATTCTCCAATAGTTCAATCCCCCTCTGCACAAGGTTGCACGATTTTCTGGGGTTGGGTATAAGGTTTTGGAAAACTGTGTACTAACGGTACACATCCCAAAACCAATCCAAATTTCTCAGGTATCACACAATAACTCTATAAAGTAATAGCCAAAAAAAATATACCCAGAATAAGGGAAAATAGTACATGAAAAAGGACAATAAGTTGGCTATAGAGAAGTTCAATATATTACAATCTCCCCACATTATAAAAACTCATACTAGAGATATACTCTGAAGAATATAAAACATTTTGAGGTAAAATGTTTAGGCTATTTAGCTCTCATATTCACTTCTCTCTCTCATGTTTCCACATAAAAATACAATGTTTCAAAAATACACAATCTATCTTCAAGGTCATTCTCTGAAACATTTTATCACTACCATACAACACTTGTATCAGACACTCTTCAAATGACACATTATTCTCAAGCTAAAAAACATCCACAATGATCACAAGATACAGTTCAGGGTGATTCAATTGAAATTTTGACAGATCGAAAGAATTATGAAAAACACTATACCTCTATAGAAGAGCCAATTGGTATGCCACCAGTCGGATTCTATCCACAGCCTCAAATGAACCGACAAACCTAGGAACCAAATTTCTTTATCTTTGAATCCAAAAATGACCCAATTTAAGAAAAATATAAAGGAAAACAAGATAACCCACTGCAAACTCAAAAATCTGTTGACATCTATCATCATATTTCTTACGTCTACTCTAAGACCTAACCATACATTTATGAAATCAATTCAACCTATTTTAATGTATCCTACATAATACTAGGTCCTAATCACACTGACTCACCAACCACTATCTAACATATAGGTGATCTAGATATTCTATCCAGAAGACCCTCATTTGATTCTATATGAATAGTTTCCTAAAAACTATTTTTTATAGAAAATTCCATATGTTATAATTGCTTCTCCCATGAACAACCTACATCATGAATGCCTTCCCAAAGAATATCCAAAACTACCTATATAGTACAATATGACTACCCATGTATATATGGTTGGAAATCCATAGTCAGAAATAACTGGGTACCAAGTTCTATATGCATGCCTTTCTAGGACAACAATGTGAAATATGGGTCTTAGTATGAAGAAATACACCATGGAACCCCATGGATATGGAAGGTGTCTTAAACATAGATGTCTTCCAACTGATCTATTGAGAAGGTCTCTTATATAGGCATTAAATGTGGTAATTTCCTAGTTCAGTCTAAAACCACCTAAATGGAATCATTCTTTTGAGACTTCTTTAGGATACCCACCACAAAATACTTGTTAATTTCATCCATATTCCATTTAAAAATGGGAAGTTCTTATAGTAACCCATGATTTCCTCAATGCCTAGGCTTCCCAAGTTGAGAGTTGTAGTATCCTATCCTGAAAAATGTGATTTCCTTTTTCATTCCCTAGAACCAATACTATCATCATAGTTTATGGTAAATTTTGTTCAACCCCATATGCAACTACCACTTCTAGAAATGAAATTGACACATCATCTCCCCTCGAAAGCTCATAGACACGTTTACACAATTCCATACATAGATGACCTCATCCTCATCTATGGTCTAATTGAAGGGTGTTATGCCACCATAAAGGATTTTGATCAAGGATAGGTCATCCAGATCCTCATACTGACTCTCTGAGATTTGGCTCAAAAGTCTGGATTCCTCTAAAATTGATATGAGATTCATTGGGTCCTGACCCACCTGAACTAAAACATGCATCTCAGCAAATAAGGTCATCATTTTATACTCTAATCAAAATTCATGAACTACCTGAGTCATATTTTTTCCACTAAAATTTTTAGTAACACTATTTCCATTACCAATCATATATTCTAGGTTAATTTTGAATCACTACATACACTCAACTCATCTCAGTTTTCAGAGAATCAAATCATACTACCAAGAAATGCACTTCAAGATCTTGTGATTAGTATATAAAGTAAAATTTTCACCTTATAGATAATTTCATCAATAATTCAAATCATAAATGATTAAATCAATATTAATTTCTTTCATAGGGTAGTTTTGTTAATGTGGAATCAGCTTCCACGAACCATTCATTACAACTCAACATGCCTACATTATTAGTTCTCCATGACCTATCAGAGAAGCTGCAAAAAAAACTGTATACACCTCCCCTGGATCGATTACGATCAATATCAATGTATTAGTCAAATGGTTCTTCATATATTGGAAAATAATTCTATTATTATCAAAACCATTAATACATTACTCCCTTATTGGTCAAGATCAAAAAGTGTAGCTTCCATGTGGGAAAATTCATCGATGATCATTCTATAATATCCCACTAATACTAGGAATCTGGGGATATCGAAAATATTATTGGAATTCTCCCTAGTAACAACTACCCGAACCTTCTTTGGATAAGCTAACACACCTCTCTCTTAGATGATGTGTCCCAATAAGTGTACTTGTTCATTCCATATTTGGAAGATAGAAAGATTTCCATATAAATGAATCTTTATTAGTGTACTCAAGATGGATTCAGGATGTTGGGAATGATAATCATGAGTCTTGGATTACACCAATATATCATCATTAAAAACAACCAAAAACTGATCCAGGTTTGGGTGGAAGATTATGTGCACCATGTTGATAAACACTGTTAGAGCGTTCGTTAGCCCAAACGACTTCATAAAGTACTCATAAATTCAATACCGACTTGAGAAAGTAGTATGAGGCATGTATGAAGGTCAATTAATAAAATTATGATACCTCAATCTTAATTCCTTATCGGAGAACACACAATCGCCTCTCAACTAGTCAAATAGATAATCAATATGTGAGAGAGGATATAGGGTCTTCACTTTCATATGATTCATCTTTCGCAATTTGACACAGAACTGCAATGTTCTATTGGCCTTATAAAAAAATATGACTATAAAACCCCAAGGATACATACTCAGATAGATTAAACATCATTCCATGAAATCTTTTATCCATGTATTTTCCTCTTCAAGATATGTTACATACATTCTATAAGGTAGAGTGGAATCCAAATCAACTCCATGCATGAGTTCAATAGTAAACTCCACATCCCTCTAATGTGGAATCCCTGAGATTTTTATAAGAATAACATCCTAGAACTGGTCTAATATAGGTGGACATACATCTTTATTCAAATTCCGAACATCAAATAATAAAATTGCAACCAGGGTAGTGAGATCGCATAATTTATGAAGAATTGGCCCTTTACATCTAGTATTGATATCCTACTCTCCAGGGTGAGCATAATTTTCAGCCTTAGTAGATGTAAAATTCACTCTCATATGGTAACAATCTTTGTAGGATTGGTATGATACTAACCAATCCATAAACAAAATTAAGTCCAACCTGAACATATTTATGATGTGGAGGTCCCAAAGAAAAAGATACTCTTGAATCACAAGAGAATATCCCTAAGACAGACATATTTCTCTCGACCATACCCCTATGGTGTATCCACCAACATAACCCCACTAAAAAATAAACTTCTAGACTCGAACCTTTAAATTTTTTTGTAGATATAAAATAATAAGATGCACCAATAATAAATGAGGACATTTGAAGAATATAATGTATACAAATAATACCTATAACTATTTATGGTTCAGCATCATTGTCCACAAGTGTAGGCTAAACTACATGAAAATGTCCTAGACCTCTTCAATTTGATACATTGCATATTCCTTGAGTTTCACTATTATACTTAGATGGGAGGTCTTCCCAGAAGTAAAATATCCAGTGCCTCGACCTCTATGAATAATAGATTATAACTGCTAGACTGATAGGGGGTATAAGATCCCCCCTCCTACACTCTATTTCTTCCTTCATCCTCTATCACTACGCATATTTCATGGGTTCCTTTAGAACCACTATAGAGGTTACATAATTCAATAAACATTACACTCTAATGGTGGTATTGGAAAATGTAATAGAATGTGACTCGACATAACCCACTGGTGGCTGGTCACTGGGGCATGGTCTTTTGTTACTAAAAATTCACCTTGGACACTCTTCTTACCGTCTCCTAGTTTAACGATCCCATCTTGTTTCTTCATACTCTCAGAATAACTACTAGAATCCTCGTTTAAGTTACCCTTATAATTGAGAGCCTTATTAAAATCATAAGAAACCTTTTTTCAGCTGAAAGATATTAACCTTAGACTTAATATCTCATTTAATCCCATCTGAGAACTGTTTCCCATAGTAGTCACATCCACTACCACTGATGGAGAAAAGTGTTTTATGTCTATAATGTGATCTACATAGTTTATGACACACATACTCCCCCGATTCAACCTTATCAACGTAACTGCCCTCTCCTCCAAGAGTGTCTTATGAGAAGAGCACTCTACAAACATCTCCTGAAATTACGTTCCCTACAAACTATCTATCTATCCACCCCAAGTCTGGATGTACCTCTAGTTCATCACCATACAATGTAACATTTAAGTATTCAATTTAACTCTCTTATTATCCATAGTATCTATGCTATCAAACAACTTTTGGATAGACATAATCTAGAACTTGACATCCTAAAGACCGCCCTCATTAATAAATTTTAGAGTGTGCTGTAACTGAAATCCTAGTGTCAAGTCATACATACCTTTAGTATCCCACCCTAGGTTTTTATTCAGTAACTATATAAAGACAAAAAAGTTCTCACAAAACTACACTCTGTGTCCCTCACCTGATACTATTAGTGCCTTATGATCCACTACTGGAGGATCATTCTATCCATGTCCCCCCATTTTTACATTAACAAGAGCTATCCTATATGAATATATCTACAATTAAAAACACATATCTCAGGAAATATTACACAATATTAACACATTTATTTAATAGGGTTTCACATAATTCATGATAAGTAATCCCTTATTCCCTACCACACGATCAAAACTTAGTCATTACCACTACCCTTAACCATCCTAAACATGGGTCATGGTTAGAAAAGGGTAAACACAATATCACTAAAAATTTCCCATTTGAAACTAATTTCCACATTTTTCATCATTTTTCAATTTTGAAATTTCATTTTAGGAAACATTTTTATTTCAATCACAGAAGCATGGAAAAAGATTTCTATTTAAAATGCATACTTAGAATAGTATTTTCTGTGAATTCCTAAAATGATGCATGTCATGATAATTCACTAGTTCCTAAAATGATGCATCCATACTCAACATCCATTCTGAACTATTCCACTAGTGAAATATTAGAAAATAGAAGAAATGAATAGTAAAATCATCCAAAAAGTGCATCACCCAAGGTGAAATTGCATTCAACTGTATCAAAAAAACATCAATAAAAACAATCCCACCATGGGTACTTCATCGTTTCCCTGGTACATGGGTTAAATCCTCTCACACATGATCTCAAGATCATAGCCCGACTCTCCCAATACTCTTGTACACCTTTTCTAAGTTGTAATAAAGAAGAAAAGAAATGGAAACATATCTATTATTCTTCTTTGTGATGTCCTGACTTGGGTTCCACACGCCAGTTTACCAACTTTTTCGATTACATGCAACAAGCACCCTTCCCAATACTCTAGAGGTTTCCAACTCACTATGAGGGTATAATATAATACATGGGGAGATTATAACCTCATTATCAGATAAATATAATAGAATAAATTGAAAAAAATAGACAAATAAAAATAACCAATAATAAGAATCATACTATATTCAATAACATTCAAGTATTAAATATTTCAAAAAAATAGGAATCAATATCCCAACTAATGTAGTAAATATGTAATGCCATTGTACATTGCAATAATGAAATGGAAAACCCACAAAATAAACTAACAACTACCATAAGGACCTGACACCATGTATGATTCCCTCATCCATGCTCCATCACAAATTATACATCAAACATAGGTCTCTTTCACTTATCTAGTTCTAAAAACATGATGTGTATTTGAGCACTAATTAGGCTTCTCGAGTAGGGTGTGAGTACCACTCTTTAGGCCACTACCAATAACATCTAAAACAATATCTAGTTAATAACATTTCCTACAATTTTAAAAATAATAAAATATATTAAATAAAATAGTTACTACATTTCATTCATTATTAATTAATATCATAAATTACTGAGGTGCATGTTGACACCAAAATCATTGATACATACATTGTATCATTCCATAGTTTGAAGTATTTCACATAGAAGATCACAATTAATTATCACATTGTCGTACATTATCCATTTTGTCTTAATTAATATCATGAAAAATTAGTACCATAGTTTAATTCGATCATTTTGGTCTTAGAACACCATAGCTAGGACCTAGTGGGTATTTGAAGCATCATTCCCTATCCCATACCCCTCTTATCAATCAATAACATAGTGAATTTTGGAACATTAATCAATGTCCCACACTCATTCATCAAATGCATCACATAAGGATTTTGAAGCACCATCCTATATCCCTCAATCTATTATCACATGCATGAATTTAGGTCTATAACACACCCTGTGGGTATTTTAAGCATCATTATATTTACAAAAATCTATTTATCAATCAATCAAAAAAATCACAAAAATAAAATTTAACAAGTGTAACTATCATTAACCCTCTCATCAATATTTTCATATCATGATATACCAGTACTATTTATCAACACAAACATATTTCTTCACTTTAATCACATGGAATAATATGAAAAATTCATTATTAAAGCATTTATCAACCTTTAATCAAATAATTCAATTACCCTTCGAAGTTAATCCAAATATCCCTTAATTAAAATTAATCAAACAATTCTGAATTCTATCAATCAACCGATTCCACATTCTCATCAAATTACCAATTAAAAAATTCCATTAATTGAATATTTTCATCAACTAATTAATTAGTAAGTTCAACAATACATTAAATAATATACTAACCAAATTAATTAATTCATTCTAAAAATCATTTTCTAAACTTGCAAAAGATATTTCAAAATTACACACTTGTAATGGAAATCAATACACTGGGAATTTTATAATAGGCTACATACCTCAAGTTCATTAGTAAATTGTTGCCAATGGAAGTATACAAATTAAAGAGGAACATTCAGTTTCACAATGATGAATTTGATTTAGATCCAATACTGGAAGAGGTGCAGATCTATCAAATATATATTTCATTCAAGAAGAACTAAGTTTGGAAGCTTTTGGAATCTTTTTGGGATCCTCCAAAAATGGGATAAAATAGTTAAATTCGAGCCGAGTGTATATGGATATGTGATATGGGTGTTATAAGTTTTTAATTAATTTGAGAGGGTTTATTTTTTTGCATTCATTATTTCTTGTTCAGGGTGCACAGTTTTACCCAATAGTGCACAAAACTGTGTAAATCCTCTTAATTGATAAAAAATTACTAAAAAGAGGGAACACAGTTCAAAAACCTACATAGTGTCCATGAAATCCCCTTCTTCATGAGGTTTTACGGTTTGTTGGGGTAGGGAACACAATTATGAAAATCGTGCGCCAACCATGTGCTACCCAAAACCCATCCAAAAGGATCCAATTTCACCTATGAACACCACAAAGTAAAACCCAAACATGAAATTATAAAAACAATGAAAATGATTACCTAAAAAATAAGAATTAATAAACTCTATAAATGGACAGTATCTTACAGATATTTACCTTTTATTGCTTTTCATTATGATTATTAATCATGGTAAAAAAAATTAACCTCTTTAAGGGTAAATCAGGTAATTAAAGATGGAATTAAAATGATGAGAACTATAAACAAGACATACTCTTTTATTTAATATATTTAATGAGTGGGGTTATGAAATCTTGATCCATGATTAAAATTTATGTCATTTTATTTCCTATTATATTTTAAAATTGATTATATATTATTTCAATTAAATATAAAGTAAAAAATATGGCTCCATTTATTTTAATATCAATAAAATTATATGATAATGATAAAAAACATATGATAATTTTTAAATATTTATTTGAAACATAAATTATATTTTTATCAGGATAACTTATTTCAATTTTTTTTTGAAATAAACACGTTAAATGTTTGTGTAGTGGTGACATAATGATTGTGAAATTAGTAAAAAATATTTTAAATTATTCTAAAAAATATAAAATTGATATTTTTTTGCTGATTAGATGATTTCAATAAATTTATAATATTAATATAATATATAAAATATTTTTTGAAAGGTTTATATAAAAATTATGTTGATGTTAAGTTATCTTCCAAGTTAAATTATGTGTATATTTCTTAAAATGAAATTAATATTATTTTTTTAAATAAATATGCTTTATTAAATTATTTTAGAATCCTAAAAATTTAAAAAGTAGAAATAAAGGTTTATAAATTCACTAAAACTTCATCACTAGACCTTTTATGGGCCAATATTCAACTTATAAGTAAGATAGGAAATCTCTTTAATTGAAAAAAAAATTAAAATACTAAAGGTTTAAATTGGATAAAAAATAAGTTAAAGCAAAATATAAGTCCAAAAATTATATATAAACATATCAAAATTTTATTTGATGATTATATAAAGAGAATATTATTCTTATCTTTAAATTAAAATCATTTTGGAACCATTTTACAAGAGTTAGACAAACATTATTTTATAATCTTTATTTTATATCTAAAAATGAATTTAATAATATTTTCTTATAAATAATATTTAATTAAATTAATTAAAATTCATAAAAATCCGATATAATACATGGAGATAATTTTTTTATAAAATAATAAAAAATATCCATTTCTGGGTCAATTTTATTTTTATATTAACTTTATTGATGTAACACCCTGAGTTTTTGGAATATTTTTTTAAATGAATTAAATTAGTTTGATGTGTTCTCTTATAAGGAACACTATGTTAATCTTGATCTAAAAACTACACCACATTTATCTTTTGTTACACTCATCACCGAGTTTCCATGAAATAGTATAATGTTATTATGATTTCTTAAACAAGACAGCTATAACCTAATTATTCAACATAGTAATATAAATAGTAATAATTAAATTTTAAATATTATTTTTAATGGTTTTATACAAATGAAAAATATTTTAATGAAATATATAATTTTCGATAATGTATCTATGTTGAAGATACTATTTTCTCAAAATAATTAATTTTAATGTCCTGATGTGAAAAATAATAAAATTATTTTTTGAAAACTTTAGAAATTTAATTTGTTAAAATAAATTCACTGTTTCTAAATTCATAATTTCAGAAATAGCTTAGGGTAATTCTTTTTCAATTTTCGGAATTATTTCAAATTTTGGATGGATAGTGAAAATAATGAATTTTAATTCAAAACAACTTTTTCATATAAATTATTTATATAGTTATATTATATTTTAAAAGGATTTTAATATTTAATAAAATCAATTAAAAAAAAAATTAGGATATTGGAATCAATTTCATATTGAAATAGGATATAAAAACATATAAAAAATTGAATATTTTCCCTTGAAAACTTGTTTTTTGTCTAGTCTATGGGACTAATTTTCAATTAATTTCTACCACATCTATTAATTTAATTTCAAAATATTGATACCTTAAATTGAATCATATAAACATATAATGTCTAATAACCCAAATTTATTTTTTTTACCAATGTTATTACAAAAAATAGTAAAAATTAACCCCAAATATTTAGAAAACAAAATTAGTTCATTAAGGAAGTAAAATTAAAACTTAAGGGGAAAATGACCATGAAAATTTCAAAAAAATATTGGATAGACCAATTTCTACCATATAACTTATATTGGTGATATCAGTCCATTATTTTATCCACTTTACAAAGAATATACTTGGGTGAAATTCCCTTTTTCACACATTAGTTGTTTTCCACCCACCTCACTTATAAAAGGACACCCCAAATGCCCCTCCCCCACCAAAATTATTTTTTGATTTTCAGAAAAACCATATATAAAGTGTATTGGTGGGCTTGTACAGCTGATTAAGAATATAAAAAACAAATGAATTATTGTGATTAAAACATAAAATTCAAATTGGAAAAACTTGTAAAACCATTTAAAATTTCAAAATTCAGACCCCTTCCAGGATCACGAAGTGATGACTCGGTACCAACACCAACATTATTATCCTCGATCCCATCACCTAATGTAGATCATCAAACCCATGATAAAAATACACCCCATAAATATCATGAAACTCATCAACAACAGAAATACCACTAACAAAACTGTTAACCGCCATCGTTGGAAACACATACCAGTCCATCGCAAAAACAACAAAACAACAAAAAAATGTCACTGATGACATTGAATGAACCAACGAAAAACCATAAAACAATACCAAATATCAAATTAAAATCACTCCTTGGAAAACATTCCATTTCTAGACAAACATCAAAGATGTTGTTGAGAATATTCTATCAAAACCACCATAAACACCACTGAGAACCACCGCTGGAATCGTCAACTCCGACCCTTTCACCACCAATAGCACAATCATCTTCACCACATAGAATCATCTGCAACCATTGCCTAAAGATAATCATTCCTCCATTGAGAAACCAAACCCAATGTCTCCTAGAGAATCCAACATTATCGTCGTTGTTCCACAGAATAACAGCTTCATCAACGTCATCCACGCAAATGATATCATCATTCTTTTGTAAGGCGGACTACCAACTCGCAAAGCAATGTCATTCATTTTTCCATTACCAAATATATAGGTTGAGAATAATTATGGAAATGATGTTTATATTTTATATTTACTATCTTATAATATAATTATAATTATTTTATTTTTATATCATACATACCCTCATAGTTTCTATTTTGTGGGAATACGATTACATTGTTCATTTGTACAGGGACTCCCGCCTCATGAAGTGATATAATTCATTATCATTTTACATGGAATGTTTTAACTATTTTTTAACATAAATATGTGATATATATGACATAAAATGATGATTTAATGATAATATCTCATATATGTTTTCTCTTTCAATCTGTGATGAAAATTGAAACAATGCTCCTGTGTACATACAACCTACCATCTCTATGATTAATGAATTTCATTTACTATTTAAATTTATTATATATTATTATAAATATATATATACACTAAATATATATTATATTTGTATCATTTTTATCATTATATATATAATTATATCAATATTTAATTATGAAGATAAAAAATATAACAAATCAAAAAATATATGAAAAACAAAGTGCATCTTAGTCGAAGCATAATATTAAAATCCAACTATTAATAAAATTTTAATAAAAGGTCATGATAAAATCATATTTTGGATGATATAAATTAATTTAGTTTAGTAATATATGTATAATAAACATATATTTCTTATATAGTTGGATTTAAAGAGTACAATAGAAGTCAAGACTTAAGGTAAGGGATTTTCATTTTACTTCTCTTTTCTGTGATACATAACTCATGTTTCCCACCTAATTCTTGTTTTTGGTATGTGTAACGCATAGGGATGCAATATTTTATTATATTACTGGTATTTATTTTTGTTCTTCTGAATCATTTTATGATCTATCTTGCATAGGGTGTCATGACCCCCTCCCCACAAAGTGTACCCCTCCAGGGCCGACAATGTGATAAGGGAGATAATGACCCCCCGAGTCCCGCCTCCAGTAGGCCCTGGGTTGGAGACAAGAACCAAGGGTATAGTAACAATCAAATGGGAGGCATTACCCTCTAAGAGAACACATGCAGAAGAGAGAGATAAGATAGACACCAACCAACTCAAACTGAAATACAAAAGAAACCAAAGTACATATATGAAATTCCATGAAAAAGTACTACAAACTGAAAGGGAAAACTACAAGTACCCAAAAGAAAGTAAAACGGAAGAGGCCGCAAGCCCGAACAGATCCTCCAACCACAAGCTAGTAGTAACCAGCTTGATCTCAAACCTGTTCCAAGTAACCTGAAAAATAGTTTATATATACGTAGGGTGAGTATAACAGTATACTCAGTAGGATCCTCCCTGAAGCCTCTTGTGCAAAAGTAAAGAAATCTTTCTAAAGCACAATGAACAATAAGGGAAACTAACTCTTCACCTAACCAGGTATACTAAGTTCCCAACCTCACCATGGCTACTCTCACCATGTAATGCATACAAGAAAATAGCATATAGTAAAGAATATCAAGGGCACCCTGCTACTAATTCCCCACTGGTTTGCCTCTTTTCCCCAACGACATATGTCTTGTGCATCTCTCTACAAAGGCTTTCCCGTATAAACATGGGCTAAACTCTACAATATGCACCACGTGAACCAAAAAGGCTTACATGTAGACACTTGGGAGAAGCACCACACCATCCTCACAACCAAAAGTAACTAGGTAGATTCTAGGAGCCACCACAGCCTGCATAATGTGTATCATACATCGGGTATTGTACCTCAAGCCATTACAACCCATACATCGAGTAAAGATCCTCAAGCCATCACATCCTATACACGTTACACCTATAGTAGTCCACAGGGTACTATATCTAGAATATATGTGTGTGAAATAACCAGAAGCCATTATAACCCTCTACACACATATATGGGGAAACTAACCAATGTGCCAACGACACTAGCATCTACCAAGAGAAGAGAGTGAGGTCAAAAAGGGTAGTCAGCCATTCACCCTCCCATCGGAATGTTGGGGACAACACCTCCCTAGGGCTTAGAATCCCTGAGGTGTCAGTTTCCCTTACTGGAAGGGTGGAGTAGCGTATAGAAACACAAAAAGTACAGAATATATATAACTCACAACCACACTATGGGAATAACCAAGTCTTAGCCTCAATTGTAACTAACGTCTCTCAGACTCTGGGCAGCTGTTTCTAAGACTAGGTATCCTATAAGCACACAACCAATTAAAGAACTTCATTAGGTTACTTATTTCCCTTTTTCATCAGTTACACTTTATGTTAATTAATTATTTGCACATTAATTAACCATGAACACAACCAAATTAATCTTCATTGGCATCACATTCAAAAACAACTGTCCCTTAAAAATTTCTCAACCTCATCATTAATATTCAAAAAACTCCAACCCCATGGGTTAAAATCATTTATTCAAAAATTCATTATAGAATTACTTCCCATATTCCCAGGCCTTCTAGAAAATCAACTTATGCTACTAAACACAAGGGGGCACAACACTGTGATTATGTGTACTACCCATCGATTATTTAACGCCTATAGAAAGAGCATAGACCCATACTCCCACAAGAAGCTGGACACGAAAAGCACGTGGCATACCCCGCGCGTCTTCGCCTCCTGTGGAAGAAGGGTAAGTAAGAGCAGCAACCTTGAGTAGTGGGGAAAAGTAAAGAAGGTAAACATTCAATCAAAGTCACCACACATCCAACAAACACATCCATCCCATTCCGTCATCACTTGTGTCCTCCCTGACACCCATATGCATAAACCGATGCATCGCGCCACTCTAGACGTCATCCGCTGCCATAACCACAAGGCCTTCATGACTCCATATATCACAACACCCTCCCAGGGTCAAATCACAGCACAAGATATCACAACACCCCTCCAGGGTCACAACACATCACAAGCAGTAGGAAAAAAAACCTCACATCAAATGGGATCTTGTCCCTTTAACAAGGCATCCAGCCTTCATGGCTCCAAAGCACAAGGAAATCTGACTTACGAACAAGAGGGTAACTAAGAACCCAACCAGGCATTATCTTTTATCAACCAACTAGTTCTTTAATCCCTCTTGAATTAACAGATTCAATTCTTTGGTTACAATTCTGGGAAACCTAATCAGTAAGCTATCACAAAAGATTTAAGATGCTTACTATGCCAATTTGATTAACATAAAATTAGAACAACTACAACAATGAAAAAAACCAGATTCATTTACATGCCTCATTATCTTTATCCAATTGATTATAAATTAATTCCAGATTTACATTCTTTATCAATTTTCATCATGAACAAACAACTGAAAAAATCAAGCATAGATATCACTCTATCTAGCAAAACACGAGGAAAACCGTTATCACGGTACAAAGCAACAACTACAAGAGATCAAACCAATAATTTTAATCCGGTTCAAGTATTTAATTAAGTCAATTTCATTGTGATCCAAAGGGATAAATCATGCTAACTCTACGATTTCACATAAACAATAAGAGAAGCCACGAACCCCCTCCCTCAAAGGTTTTCAAAGAAAACAACAACGGCCAATGAACACCCAAGAAACCAGGTCAATTATCCATGAATATTCCTTAGATATCCTCTCCTAACACAACCAAGACCAAATATTATCACAAACGTCATCCATACACATAGATCTACCCATAACGGGCGTACATCTATGATCCCGAGAGAAAAGGAGGAGTAGATCTAGGTAGATCTAAGAAACCAAACAAAAAGAATCACTTACCTCGAGAAACCGGCTTCGATTCGCGAATAGAAGCTTCCGGATCGCCTCCAAAATGCTTGGGGGAGGTTCTTCCACCTCCAAAGAAGGGTAATCCCGAGTTATGGCTGATTAGGGGCTTAAATTAGGTGATTAAAGGCAAAATAAGTTAGATCCACAATTTTAGGATCTAACTTTAAGTGCCCACATGGTTAGTCCGCACGGTTTAACAAACCATGCGCTAACCGTGCATTAGCTTATGTCTCACCAACCACTTCTTGCACGGTTAGTCTACATAGTCATACAAACTATGCGCTAACCATGTGTTATCCACTACCCTCAAGTCCATCCTTGCACAGTTTGGCCACACGGTTTAGGCAAACCATGCGCCAACCGTGCAAAAGCTATTACCCTTTAACTTTCCTCAAAAGTCCACCCAAACGCACCACCAAGTCACCTTAACAACCCAGAACACCTCTAGCACCGCATTTTCAAAAAGGAATGGACCGGAGAGGTCCAAGCTATTACACTAGATACCTCTCAAAACATTCTTGTCCTCGAGAATCCAAAACCCACCTAAAGAGAAAATGAAACAGGGTCTGAACAACCACCCACCGAGATACCTCTCAAAAGAGAGCAAGCCACCAAAGCAAAAAAGGATGCCACTTCATAAACATGAACGATTCACAACAACATAAGTTACAACGATACACGAAAAGAGTTAAACATCAATCAACTCTGGGTACTGAGCGCGTATCTATGACTCACATTCCCAAGTACTCTCTTCCAAGCAGCTGTTTCGCCACAAGACACGAACTAAAGGGATAGAACGCCCGCTCAACACCTTCTCCTTGCGGTCTTGGATCTCCACAGGTCACTCCTCAAAGGTGGCATCATCATCAACATCTATCTCTCCCCAGTCAAAAATGTGAGAGTTATCATGAAGATAACGACGTAGCTGTGATACATGGAAAACGTCATGTATCTGAATCATCTGAGGGGGAAGTTCTACCTAATACGCCACAACTCCAACATGAGTTAACACCTCGAAATGTCCAAAAATTATGGGAGAAAGCTTACTCCCATGACCAAACATTCGCCGCCCATGATGGGGAGTCACCTTCAAAAACACATGATCCCCAACATTTAACTCTAAGGGTCTTCTTCTTTGATCTACATAGGATTTTTGACGATCTTGCACTGCCTTCATCATCTCATGAATCACCAGAACCATCTCTGTTGTATTCTCCAATAGTTCTAGTCCGAGAATTGCTGACTCTCCGACCCCAGTACAGCACAACGGAGAACGACAAGGCCGGCCATTCAAGACTTCAAATGGTGACATACTGATGGTGGAGTGGAAACTATCATTGTAAGCGAATTCCAACAAGGGTAAGTGCCTCATCCATGAACCTCCAAAGTAAAGAGCACAAGATCGCAACATGTATTCAAGAGTCTGTATGGTTCACTCTGTCTGACTATCCGTTTGAGGTTGAAAAGAAGTGATAAGGCATATCTATTAACCGAAAGCATGCTAGAGATCTCACCATACCCTAGAGGCAAAAATAGGATCTTGATCAGAAATGATCATCCTAGGGACTCCATGAAGTCTCACCACATCCTCCAGATACTACCTCGACAAAACTTCCACTCATCTTGAATCCTTGATTTCTATAATGTGGGATGATTTCATTAAATGATCCACTACCACCCGAATAGCATCATGTCCTCCCGGAGCTTGAGAAAAACCTGTGACAAAGTCCAGTGAGAAGTCCTCCCACTTCCACTGAGGAATCTCTAATTGCTGGAGAAGACCACCAGGAACACGGTGTTCGGCCTTCACCTTCTGGAAGAATAAACATCGAGACACAAACTCCGCAACTGTACGCTTCAGCCCAGGCCACCAAAACTGGCTCCATAAGGATCAGTACATCTTTTTTCACACCAAGATGTAATGCTAAAGGTGAACTTTGGAACTCTCTAAGAACCATATCTTGCATTTCCATGGGAAAAAAAATCCTTCCATGATACAACACTCTGTGTTGTTCATCCTCAGACCAACCATCAGGGGCCTCACCACAAACGACTCGGTCTCTCCAGACCTCCACCTCAAGATCCCCCAACTGGGACTCTTCCACCTTCTGCACCAGGGATGAATGCACCATTATCTGAAAAAGAAAACCTCTACCTCCAACTTTTTCCATATCAAGATGCAATGTAGACAGTTATTCCATTACTCTCTAGGAATCACCGGATTCATGAAAATCATCAATACGTGACTTTCATCTGAACACATCAGCTCCAACATTCCCCTTTCCCGGTGTATAAGATATTTCGATGTCATATTCCTGCAAGAACTCCATCCACCGACGCTGTCGTAAGTTCAAGTCACACCGGGAGAAAACATACCTCAAAATCTTATGATCGGTGAAAACCACAAAGCACTCACCAATGAGGTAATGTATCCACAACTTCAGAGAAAACACCACAGTTGCCAACTCAAGATCATGGGTGGAATAGTTTCCTTCATGGGGATGCAACTGCCGAGACCCATAAGAAACAACCGAACTCCGCTACATGAGAACACAACCTAACCCCAGACGCGAAGAATCATAGAAGTCATCAAACTGGAATCCCTCAACTAGAATAAAAAGGACTGGAGAACTAACTAACTTCCCTTTTAGATACTCGAAAGCTGTCTGACACTGATCGGTCCATATGAAAGCCTGATCTTTTAGGGTCAAAGCTGTCAGAGGGGTCGCAACCAGGGAGAAATTGGCCACGAACCTCCTGTAGTAGCCTGCGAGACCAAGGAAACTTTGCACCTCTGAAACTATCTTGGGGTCTTCCCAAGACATAACGGCTTCTATCTTCGATGGATCCATAGCTACTCCCTATTGGGACACAAAATTCCCCATGAAATGGACTTCTCGAGCCCAAAACACACACTTCGACAACTTCCCAAATAATTGATGTTGGATAAGAACTACCAAAACGGCTCAAAGATGCTCGGCATGCTCCTCCTCAAATGTGGAGTACACAAGGATGTCATCGATGAAAACCACCACAAACATTTCTAGGAACTAATGGAACACAGCATTCATCAATCCCATGAATACAACTGAAGCATTCGTCACACCGAATGGCATTACAACAAACTCGTAATGCCCATGAAGATGACGGAAAGCAGTCTTCGGGATATCCTCATCCTTAAAACACATTTGATTATATCCTCACCGTAAGACGATCTTTGAGAACCAACTTTAACCCTTAAGTTGATTGAATAAATCAACAATCCACAGAAGAGGATAGCGGTTCTTTATTGTCACTTTGTTTAAGAGATGAAAATCGACACACAACTGCAAACTGCCGTCAGCCTTCATTACGAACAGAACTGCTGCACCCCACGGTGACACACATGGCCGAACAAAACCACACCGCAACAAACCATCAATCTGTATACATAGCTCTCGTAACTCATAAGGGGATATCCTATATGGAGACATAGAGATAGGAGATGCTCCTAGATGTAGCTCAATCCCAAACTCGAACTCTCGTTGAGGGGGTAATGATACAGCCTCTTCTAGAAAGACATCAGGGTACTCCTCCATGACCCTAGGAAATGCCAACTTCTGAACCTCTGAAGAACTCTGCATCAACTCATCCATCAAGGATGATAAGGATGGAATGTGCCAATGACCCATCCATGGGTCTCATTCACCAACAAACACCACTTTCTCTCCATCTGCACCAAGGAAGATGACCTTCTTCCTGAAGAAATCCACAATAGCCTACACCGAATATAACCAATCCATGCCGAGGATGACATTATATGGTTGTATTCATAAACATAGGAAATCTCTCCAAGAGAGGTGTTTCCCCAACACTAGCTCATAGTCTCTACATAATTCAAACAAGTCAGCTCGACCTCCAACTGGCGTAGTCAACGCTAAGGGAACTGGAAGCCTCTCTACCTCAAGTCCCAAAGCATGGACAAGGGTAGGTGATATGAAGGAGTGTGTCGCTCATGAATCAGAAAAGGCATACACCAAAGTAGAAAACAAGAAAAGGGTACCTCGAACGACATCTGGCTCACCTGGAGCTGGCAATGCTAGAGCATGAAGATGACCACAGCCTCTTTGACCCTGATAACGACCACCACCACGGCTGCGCTCTACTCTCTGAGGAAGGGAAGCATCATGGGGCTGTCCTCTACCTGCCCCATCTACCCTCTGTAGATCGAAAGTTGGTGCAACCTGCTGTTGATGCCTCGGTTGGAACAACCTAAATGGAGGAACCTAGAGCGGTGCGCCAGGGGCACGATGACTACTCTGAAAAGTCTGTCACTCCCGCTACTAATGACCATGACCACCACAAGGAAAAAAAGCGCCAGATCCCTTGGCATAGGCTTGAGAGTTTCCGCATCCAGGGAAACGAGATGAAGGGCTTTGACCTACCCCCGGCTGAACAGAAACTCTTCTACCCTGAAATCCGGGAACCCCGGACCAGAGCTCTGCTTCGTGAGGAATCATGACGATTCCCCTCTCATGAACATATGGTCCTGGACAAAGTCCTCTCAACAACGTCTTCCCTCTCCAACACCTCAAGATATGTCTTTAGCATAAATGGGGTGCCTTGGCACTGGATCTCTTGACGCAAAGCCTCCTTGAAATGCCTCGCCCTGGCCTCCTCATCTGTCAGTAGCTCTAAAGTATATTGTAGAAAGTTCCTGAAACGGATTCCAAACTCTCGAACACTGGAGATCCCCTGTAGAAGGGTAAGATGCTCCTGGCGACTAGACTCCTTTGCAATTTAGGAAAGATACTCGACTCTGAACTTGTCTCAGAACTCCTCCCATGAGATCGCTGACTCATCACGATCCCCAAGGAACAACAACCACCACTGCCTCACTGCTCCACACAACATCGTCACATCCAAGGACACCCAGTTCTCCTTTTCGAGAACAGATCGAACTGAAGCCTATCTTGACCACCTCTAAGCAGTCTTTCGTGACTGCATCTGAAACGAATACCTCATACTTCTGCATACTTTGGCGCTGAAACTCTCGGAGTGTCTTCCTCTAAGTGTCGTCGTCGTCAACCTCTACCCTGCAACAACCTGCTGGAACAGCCTGCTGAACATCTTCTACGAAAACCTGACTAGGACGTAGACCCAGATCCATACCTGCAAAATAACAAACAATTAGAGTTCCTAAGCCTGGAATGTGGAAGACTCAACATTAATTAATTAATTGTTCTCTTTTATTTAGTTTAGGTTAACCTATCCCAACGTCTTCCCATTCAAACATAGGTGAAAAGATGAATAATGCATGATCCTTTCCTAGGTCTCTACCCTGCAACCAGCATCACCCTATTTAGTAGCCATTGTAAACTTAAAGGTCAGTGCATCAGATCATAGGGGGCCCTAAACGCCTATGTCTCAGCCGGTCTCCACTGTTTACCTCACTTGCTAAACTTGAATGAAATTGTTACCCTACCAATCCATGTAACCTCACCTATGCCTAACTCCAATCTCTATCATATCCCTCAAACAGAGATCTAATACAACTCTATCATGAACCCCTCCCCACAAAGTGTACCCCTCCTAGGCCGGAAATGTGAGAAGGGAGATAATGGCCCCCGATTCCCACCTCTAGTAGGCCCTGGGTTGGCTACTAGCACTGAGGGTATAGTAACACACAAATGGGAGGCATTACCCTCTAAGAGACCACATGCGGAAGAGAGATATAAGATAGACACCAACCAACTCCAACTGAAATACAAAAGAAACCCAAGTACATATATGAAATTCCATGCAAAAGTACTATAACTGAAAGGGAAAACTACAAGTGCCCAAAAGAAAGTAAAACAGCAGCGACCGCAAGCCCGAACAACTCCTCCAACAACAAGCTAGTAGTAACCAGCTTGATCTCCAACCTACTCCAAGTGACATGAAAAATAGTCTATATATACATAGGGTGAGTATAATAGTATAGTCAGTAGGATCCTCCCCGAAGCCTCTTGTGCAAACGTCAAGAAAGCATGCTAAAGCATAGTGAACAACAAGGGAAATTAACTCGTCACCTAACCAGGTATACTAAGTTCCCAACCTTACCATGGCTACTCTCACCATGTAACACATACAAGAAAATAGCATATAGTAAAAATATCAATGGTACCCCGCTACTACTTCCCTACTGGTTTTCCGCTTTTCCCCAACAACATACGTCTTATGCATCTCTCTCCAAAGGCTTGCCCCTATAAACTTGGGCTAAGCTCCACAATATTCACCACGTGAACCACAAAGGCTTGCCCGCAGACACTTGGGAGAAGCACCACACCATCCTCACAACCAAAAGTAACCATGAAGATTCCGGCAGCCACAATAGCCCACATAACGTGTATCATACATCAGGTATTGTACCTCAAGCCATTATAACCCATACTCCAAGTAAGGATCCTCAAGCCATCACAGCCTATACACGTTACACCTATAGTAGTCCATAGGGTACTATATCCAGAATATATGTGTGTGAAATAACCACAAGCCATTACATCCTTCTACACATATATATGGGGAAACTTACCCTTGTGCCATCAGAACTTGTATCTACCAAGAGAAGAGAGTGGGGTCAAAGGGGGTAGTCATCCATTCACCCTCCCATCAGAATGATGGGGAAAACACCCCCAGGGCTCAGAATCCCCGTGGTGTCAGTTTCCCTTACTGACAGGGTGGAGTAGCGTATAGAAACACAAAAAGTACAGAATATATATAACTCACAACCACACTATGGTCATGACCTAGTCTTAGCCTCAACTGAAGTTATTGTCTCTCGGACTCCAGGCTGCTATTTATAAGACTAGGTATCCTATAAGCACACAACCAATTAAAGAACTTCATTAGGTTACTTATTTCACTTTTTCATCAGTTCCACTTTATGTTAATTAATTCTTTTCACATTAATTAACCATGAAAACAACCACATTAAACTTCATTGGCATCACATTCAAAAACAACTGTCCCTTCAAAAGTTCTCAACCTCATCATTAAGATTCAAAAAACTCCATCCCCATGGGTTAACATCATTTATTCAAACATTCATTATAGAATTACTTTTCCATATTCCCATGCATTCTAGAAAAGCATCCTATGCTACTAAACACAAGGGGGATCAACACGGTGAGTAGTTGTACTACTCGTCAAGTCTTTTCCACCTATAGAAAGAGCTTAGACCCATCCTCCCTCGAGAAGCTAGACACAGAAAGCACATGGAATACCCCGCGCGTCTTCACCTCCTTTGGAAGAAGGGTAAGCAAGAGCATCATCCTTAAAAAGTGGGGAAATGTAAAGTAGTTAGACATTCAATCAAAGTCCCCACACATCCAACAAACACATACATCCCATTCCATCATCACTTGTGTCCTCCCTGACACCCATATTAATAAACCGATACATTTTTCCACTCTAGGTGTCATCCACTGCCACAACCACAAGGCCTCCATCCCTCCACATATCACAACACCATCCCAGGGTCACATGAAAACAAAAGATATCACAACACCCCTCTAGGGTCACAGCATAGCACAAGAAGTAGAGAAACCGACCTCACATCAAATGGGCTCTTGGCCCTTTAACAAGGAATCCAGACTTCATACATAATGAGCACTCATGGATCTAAAACACAAGGCACTCGGCCTTACGAACAAGAAGGCAGCTAAGAACCCGACCATGCATTATCTTTTATCAACCAACCAGTTCGTTAATGCCTCTTGAATTAACAGATTCAATTCGTAGGTTCCAATTCCAGGAAACCTAATCAATAAGCCATCACAAAAGATTTAACATGCTTACTATACCAATTTGATTAACATCAAATTAGAAGAACTACAACAATGACAACCACCAGATTCATTTACATTCCTCATTATCTTTAGCCAATTGATTATCAATTAATTACGGCTTTACATTATTTATCAATTTCAATCAAGAACGAAAAATTGAACAAAACAAGAATAGATATCACTCTCTCTAGAAACATAAGGCAAACCGTTATCACGGTACAAAGAAACAAAAACAAGAGATCAAACCAATTATTTTAATCCAGTTGAAGTATTTAATTAGGTCAATTTAATTGTGATCCAAAGGGCTAAATCATTCTAACTCTACGATTGAACATAAACAATTAGAGAAGCCATGAATCCCCTACCTCAAAGGTTTTTGAGGAAAACCACAATGGTTCATGAACACCCAAGAAACCGGGTCGATTCTCCATGAATCCTCCTTAGATCTCCTCTCATAACACAACTAAGACCAAAGGATATCACAAAAATCATCCAAACACAAAGATCTACCCATAACAGGCATAGATCTAAGATCCCGAGAGAAAAGGAGGAGTAAATCTAGGTAGATCTAAGAAACCAAACAAATAGGATCACTTACCTCAAGAAACAAGCGTTGATTCACGAAGAGAAGCCTCTGGATCGCCTCCCAAATGCTTGGGAGAGGTTCTTACACCTCCAAAGAAGGATAATCCCGAGTTATGGCCAATTAGGGGCTTAAGAGAAGTGATTATAGGCAAAACGAGTTAGATCCAAAATTTTAGGATCTAACTTTAAGTGCCTGCACGATTAGTTCGCACGGTTTAACAAACTGTGCACTAACGGTGCATTATCCACTGCCCTCAAGAATGGCCTTGCATGGTTTGGCCACACGGTTTAGGAAAACTGTGCACCAACCATGTGAAACCTATTACCCTTTAACATTCCTCAAAAGTCCACCCAAACGCACCCCAAGGCACGTTGATTTCCCGAAAGACCTCTAACACCGCATTTTCACAATGGAATGGACCGGAGAGGTCTAGGCCATTACATAGGGTCACTGTTTGAATGTTACAAAAGCAGTAAGCGAAATGTGTATTAATTTTATTTCATTGAGACACATGTTATGTTTTGAGAATATATTATTTTATGAGGTGTATATACTACCCCTCTGACATTTTATTTCAATATATTGGTTATTTTCATGATATTTTAATCTTTATGTAATTTCATTCTTTCAATGAGATTATGATTCAAATTTACAAATGTGGTAAGATATATTTTTCTAAAATTGTAATTTTTTTATTAGGATTGTTTAGGATTATTCTTACATTGATGAAATATCTAAATAAATATAATAAATTTTCTTCTCATCATATTATTCAGGATATATATAAGTAATATTAAACATTTCATAACTCCTTTTTACTTAAAAGTATTAATTTAATAGTTTTATTAAAATTATATTTTATCTCTCTATTTAGTCAAAAAATGATTTTCCCTAAAAACCATATCTTATAAAAATGGATTCAATTTTTTTATTATTATCATCTAAATTTTAAAAATGAATTTTTTGCAATTTTAATTTTTATAAATTGTTTTGAAAGTAATATTCATGTAATTTTCCAAAAAAATTAATTTTTTAACTAAAATGGGAGGGGAACCTTTATAAATTTGTACGGCATGAACGAAATAGTTTGACATCATGAACAATCATTGTCTAGAAGATTCAATTGTATTTTTTCAAAATTATTTTCAATGAAAAATGTTTTTAAAATACTTCAGGTAGTAATTATTTTTCAAAGGCGAATGTATATTTTCATTAATAACTATTTGAAATGATATTTCAATATATTTATCCATCTAAGATGAAATAGTATAGTGTTACGAATTCTTTACTAGGGTTTTGATCCAATGGTAAAAATAAAATTATTTTTATGAATTCTGTATGTTTCGATGGAATAATTTTTATTAAACCTATTTCTCTTCCACGAGTTACATTCTTATGAAACCCTCTTCATTTCCCAGGAAATTCTTTGATTAAATGATTATGAAACCTACCAATTTTTCATAGGTTAAGATATGATAAAATGTTTATAATACCCATTACATTTCATGGATTATGATATTATGAATATTTATGATCATATGTCACACATATTTATTATTTCATTATGTGACATGTGGGACTTATATCACCCTCAAATGCATTGGGTAATGAATTATATCTCATGAGATAAACATGGATGGAATAGGGTGTGTACCCAGCTCAGTATAGGTCTTTTTCTACTGTGAAGGTCTTTCAAGTGAACCTTGCCTACAAAGATAGTTTGGGGAGTGAACCAATTTCATTAAGATATCCATGGCTGTGAGCCTTGAATACTATAGAAATCTGTTTATATGTTTATGTGCACACCAAAAATTCATGTCCTATGAAAATATTATTCTCTTGTGGATCATGCTCTTTGATTACCTTATGACTAATGTCTTATTAATATAAAATAATTATGGCATGAAAAATCATAAAAAATCTTTATATGCAAATTATAGTTTCAAATGTTATTCTCATATTCTCATTCCCTTATGTTTGGGTTATGCTTACATATCTCTCTTATTTACCCTTACTGAGCATCTCAGCCGACAATTTCTTATGTTTTCATTCCCCCATTTATAATTATATGTATTATGTATGATGAGTCTAAGAAGTGTTCTAGTCATAAAGAGTATGGGAGGGAGGATGATCTAGTTCACTTATGTACCAGTTTTTATGTTTCTATTTTTCCAAAGGCACTAAACTAATATGGACTTTGGGCATGCGATTGTGTAATGTTATGAATATCCTGCAAAATGATGTAATTTGTGTTATGTTAAAAGTGTTTATTTGTTTTTTTATTAGAGAAAACTGTTAGTTAATATTTATAAATTAGGATTAAAATATAATAGTGTAATCCCTAAGGATATATCTAAATATAAGTTTATGTGTAAGTCAATGTATACGAAAATGTCCTAGATTTTAGTAAATAATAGTGTGAGTGACCTCCAAGAAATTAAATCCCAATCTAGATAATACAAGTGTATGTGGATCTGAAATAGATGTATATAAGGGTAACAACCCTGAAAACCCCGTAAATAATTGGAATCATTCAGGAACTAATTTAAGATAACTGGCGATACTACACACTTGGTTTGACACTCCCATGTGATTTGATTTGGGAATTCACAATCACATTATGAAACGTCCTAAAGGATTTAATAAGATGATGAATATGGATGAAGTATGATGAAACTATGATGACCTAGATTAAAAATGAAGGTTTCATGATTTAGACATCTTATAAGTAGTTTTCATGATTATGTGGTTCCCCACTTTGATAATTGTTTCTGACACAATGATTTTTGGTTTTATAAAAATGATGAATCCTAAAGGAAACATGTTAATGTTGAATATGAAGAAAAATTTAATGATTTTACTCTTGAGAAAAAAAATTCTATATGAGTTGGAATGAAAAATATTATATCCATGCTCAAAAAAAATTTCTCAAAATATGAATCAAACATGACTCCCAAATGATTAAATAAGAGAAAATTATTCAGTTGAGTCCTTCATGAGGAAACATTCAACATCTTTCAATGGGTATTCTAATCCATTAGTGGATGATAAATGGATCAGTACCACTGGAATAAAATTTTCCATTATCTAATGTTCCAAATATGAATAATTCATTCATGATTCTTATTGTTTAGAAGGTTAAGAGGGCCAATGATTTAATCTAATCAATAATAATAGGAAGTAAAATGAAATTTACTCCATAGATTGGGATGAGTTCCAGAACATATTTTTCTATAAGAATATTCCTCGTGTTGTTCATATGAATATGGATAATGATTTCATTGAGTACAAGAAAATAGATGATGAATTTGTTGGTATATCTGAGGATAATTTTACCACAAATATAAGGAATGGTTTTGTAATTATCATCCATATGAAAAGTAAATATTACTGATTAATTAGTGCGAATAAACCTATCCTCTTAATGGTGTTATCCATAAGAGACTTAAGTTTCTATGAAAAAAATATCTAATGTTTCATTATTGTGGAAATGGAGGTTAGAGTTACACATCATTCACATGGGGTTGATAAGAAGAGAAGGATTGAATTAGAAGGGAATTCTAGGATATAGGGAGAAATTAAGAGGATAATTAAATTATTCTTAATGTGTAGAACCCATCATAGAAGAAACTTTCATAATATGAAAAGATAATTTTAAGCATGGTAAACATGGAAATTGAGTTTTTGATAGCATAAGTGGTGGGAAAATGTCATATAAAGATAAAAATAGAGATAAATATATAGAGAGTGTACCACCCACACTTTAGGTCATTTGTGTACGGATAATGTGAATTATTCTAACTAGTTCACAAATCAAAGGTTTAATGATAATGATTGATGTCATAAACCTATTAAGATGAGGGATAATAAAAAATATCATGTGACTACTATTTCTGATGAGGGTAATGAAAACAATGATGTGAAAGGTATACATATTATTATTTTAAAAATAACTAAAGTATTATTTGACTCTAGATATACCCATTGAATTATATATAAAAATAATTATAAGGGAATAAAGATGACACTGTAACAAGTTGATGATGAAATAGTTTTAGAAACCCCTAATGGTATGATGTCAACTTAAAACTTCTTTGTTTCCTCTCCGATTGATGTTTATGGGAATGTGCTTCCATAAATATTTTTATTACCACTATAGTTGAATTTGATGTTATCATAGGCATGGATTTTATTTCTATACATAAGGCTCGAATCAATTTCTAATGAAGTAAAGAATTATTTTACATTTTAAATGATCATATCACCTTTTATCAGTGCGATTATAAATAACAAATTCTGAAGAAAATCACAATGGTCGTATGGGTCATGATTGCTTTTAAAAAGTGTGGTTTATCCTAGATGAAAGCAGAGAAACACAACATTGACAATATACCTATTATTCAAAAAAATCTAGATTTATTTATTGAATAATTTCTTCATCTTTCATCTAAACGTGAAGTTGAGTTCACTATATAAATCACACATGTTGCCACACCAATTAAATTAAATCCTTATTGAATGGAACCTATTGAGTTGCATGAATTTTTTAATCTACCTCAAGAGAATATTGAAAAGGAATTCATTGGTCTAGTAGTGTCACTTTGGGGTGCAACAGATCCATTTATTATGAAGAAATATGGATCAACGCAACTTTATATTTATTATTTAAAACTAAACAATATCATCATCATGAATAAGTATCCTATGCCTTATATTGAGGAATTTTTTAATTAATTACATAGAGATCAATACTTTTCAATAATGAACATCATTTTAGATATTATCAAATGAGGGTAAAGAAGGAGGATATACCCAAGACACCTTTCTATAAATGGTATGGACACTATGAATATATAGTGATACATTTTTTTCTTATAAATTCTTCTTCTATGTTCATGTATTTAATGAATATAGTATTTAGAGTTTACCCCGATCCGTTTTTCTTAGTATTTATAGATGAAATTATTTTTTATTCAATGATAAAGGAAGAGAATGAAGATAACTTGAGAAATTCTCTATCAAATCAATGAAAATAGATTTTTTTTAAAAACTAAAATGAGTGAATTTTGGCTATAGGAGGTATCTTTTTATTGGGAAAAATATTCTCCAGAGAGGGTATATATGTGGATATATCAATGATTTGAATTATTTAATATTATCCTAGAATAAAAATTATTTTTCAAATCCATAGATTCCATGGTTTGGATGGATATTACTGAATCATTATGGAGAAATTTTCAACACTATCTAATCCTCTCACAAAGTTAACCTATAAGGGTGATATGTTCCTTTAGAATGATGAATGTGAAGAAAAATTTATGTAACTAAAGAGAATAATAGTTAGTTCCCATGTGACTACATTTCCTAGTAATGGAGAAGGGTGTGTAATATATAATGATGCATCATTGATTGGATTGGGATAAGTTCTCATGAAAAATGTCATCGTTATAGAATATTCCTCCTGAAAATAGATGATACATGAGAAAAATTACCAAAGTAAAGATTTGGAGTTTACTATTGTTTTTTTCATTAATGATATGGAGTCATTTTATTTATTTAGAGAAGTGTGACATATATAACGATCCAAAATGATTAAATTATATATTCATGAAAAAAGAGTTGATCATGTGATATTTAATATGGTGACATTTGATATATTATTATGACTACTTAATACATTACCACATTGGGAAAGTGAATAAGGTGAATGGTTCTTTGAGTCAAAAGGATTATCCTAGCATATCCAAGTTGAGGGGAAAAATTTCCAATATTAAAAATATTTTCAAAGGATAGATTTGAAAAACCTAAAGGATGGTGGAAAATCATATATTTCTCAATTGAATGTTCAATAATCGTTCCATGTGAAGAATAAAGAAGAGAAAAAGAAAGATATTAATCTACAAAAGATGGTTAGAAATGTTCCCGAGTTTAAACATTATCATGAAGGAATGATAGGGTTTAGGTACCATATAAGGGTTCAGACTATACTGTATTTGAAGAAGTAGTAGTTAGAGAAATCTAATAGTTAATCATTCTCTATTCATCCTATATGTAGGAAGATGTACAAATGATTTAATGAAAACATTAGGGGGTTTTTAATGAAGAGATATGTCACCGATTTTGTATCTCTATTATTGGTATGCCAACAAGATAAGGCTAACCGAAAAAATTACAATGGGCTGTTACAACCATTACACATACTATAACTGATATCAAAAAACATTCCCATGTATTTTTTCATAGGACTCCACAAAATGTCTAAATGGAATAATTATATATGGGTGGTAGTAAATCGACATTCAAAGTTATCACAATTCATCAAAATTATGTAGAAATCTCTTTGGTTCATATTTCTAGGATATACATTAATTAATTTGTAATGTTTCATGGACTACCATATTTCATTGTATATGATCAGGATATTATGTTTACATCTATTTTATGAGGAACATTTCAGTACCCCCATGATAGATAATTGAGTTTAAAACCTCACGATCATCCATAGATGGATAGAGAGTCTAAAATAATAATTTAAATGGTAGAGGATACTATGATATCTAGTTTGTTGGGTTGAAATGTAGTTTGGAGAAACAACTTCCTCTAGAAGAGTTTTATTAATCAAATATATTTCACTCATGCTTTCAGATGTCTCTTTATTAATCCCACTACTTAAATAAATGTAGATCTCCAGAATTATGGAATTAAGTTTGATAAATAAAGATATTGGGACATGAGATAACTTATGAAATGGATGCTATGGTTAGATCCACTGAAAAGAACATCAGGGAAGCGCAGATTTAGAAGAAAATTTATGCTGATAATTTCTATTATGATAAATAATTTGAAGTTAGTGATAATGTGTTTCTATGAATTTCTCTATGGAATAATGTTTTAGGATTTCTGGAGAATGGGAAAATAGGCCCTAGGTGTATCACTCCCTTATAAATTCTTGATCGTATTAGATTTAAAGCCTATCTCATGGTGATTCCATCACACCTCTCTCAAGTCCAAGATATGTTCCATGTATATTTCCTGTGGATGTATATAACAGAACCTTTACAAATACAAAAATTAGAGGTCATAACAGTGGAGATAGATCATTGTGATTAGGAACAATTGGTGGATATAATGGATAATTTAGAGAAATTTATACAAATAAAGGATGTTCACTGAGTCAATCATTTTTTGTGACACCACCAGTTAAAGGAAGATATATGGGAACCATATGATGCGATGACGTTGAAATATACTAATTATTTTATATCTAATTGATTAATTTTGTGGGTCAAATTCATTTTATAAGGTGTAGAATGAATCACCTTGTGTTTGTATGGTTTTTTTCCTATGAATTAAAATTATTTTATGGATTGCGAAATATGATACAGAAAGATAAGATTTCACTACACGTGATATCATTTTTTACCTTGCTTACACATAAAACTGAGTTTCTATGAAAAAACATATTATTATTATCAATTAAAAAGGAAATATATCACCTATAAAAAAGTTATATGAACATTAATAACTAATTATAAAATATTATTTATATTGGTTTCATAAAATTAAAAAAATATTATTAATGAAGTATATAATTTTTTATAAAGATTATATGTTTTGAAAATACAATTTTCACAAAATAAAATATTTTTATATTGTTATGTGAAGAGTAATTAATTTAATTTTTGAAACTTGTATAAATTTAATTTGATAAAATAAACCAAAAATATTATTTCATAATTTAAAAATTATCTTACGGTGTTTTTTGGGTATTTTTTAAATAATTTTATTTATGGATGAATAAAGAAAAATACTAAATTTTTATTGATAATTACATTTTCATGATAATTATTTATACAGTTAATTAAATTTTAAGTTTTTATAAAGATAAATTAGTTGAATTATTTTTTAATCAATATAATTTATGTCATTGGAATCAATTTCACATTAATATTTTATATAAAAAATTTCAAACTTTTGATAATTTTCACCGTAAAAACCCTTTTGATTTGTCTCGTTTGTGTGATTAATTTTAAATTAAATTCTACAAATTATATGCGTCAAATTTCAAAAAATTAAATCCATATATTTAATAAGAATAATTTCTAATTTCCAATAATAAAAACACATTTTTAACATATGTTATTAGTGAAAATATTTTTAATTTATCACAATGATTAAGGGAAAACAAGTTTACTAAGGGACCAAACATTAAACTCATGGTTAAAAATGTCATATAACATATTAAAAAACTCATTTATTGGAAATATTTTGACCTTATCCATTATATAAAAAATAATGGTCTATTATGGGGTCCACATTACATGGAATAAACAAGGGTGGAATTATATCATTAAAAAATTTATAAGTCCTCAACCCACATCCATTATAAAAGGACACCCCTTGTCCCCCTATCTTCACACCCCAAATCCCATTATCCAATTAAATACCTATCCAAATATCTTCTCAAATTACCTCCAATAATCTAAAAAAACATTATTTGGAATAAATCTAACAATGAACATCCTTTGGTGGAAGCCAAATAGCGATATCCAAAGAAGAAATAACATTCATTAATGAATGTTTTTTGTTTCTTTCTTCCTCTTACACATTTAATTATTTTATTTCATGTTTATTTAATAAAAAAAGTATCTAAAATATAATAATATATTTTTATGTTATGTTTATGAACTAACACCTCACACACTTCCATAAAATAGATCATAAAATTTGTGTTCTTTTGTATGGTAGACTACCATCTGGAAAATCGATGTCGTTTGTTTTTCCATTACCACCTAGCATGGTTGGGAATAATTTTCGAAATTTCATTTAAATTTATAATTTATTATTTCTAATATGACATTATAATCATTTAATTTTTATATCACACATACCTTCAAACATTTCTTTTTATGGGAATATGATAAAGTCTTTGGAGTGTACGGCTGACTACCGCCTCACAAAGCAATGTGATTCATTAAAAATGTACATGGAACGTATTAAGGATCAGTTTAATAAACATATGTTCTTAAAAATAAAGTTAATATTAAAATTTAATCTTAATTTATCAAATAAATTTATTTTTTTCTATCTGAAAAGAAAATGAAAACAATTTTAACGCATAACTATGACCTACCATCTCCATGAAAGATGAATTTAATTTCTTATGTATATTTCTTATTTATTAGTATAAATACATATATAAAAACTAAATATGAAATATATATCATTTTTATCATAATATATATGATTAAATCATGATTAAATTATGATGATAATAAAATATTATGAATCAAAATATATATGAAAAACAAATCCCTTTTACCTCAAACATAACTTTAACATGGAATTATTCATAAACGGGTAATATAAGGTCATATGAAAATCATATATAGTATGATATAAATGAATACGGTCCCATAATAGATAATTATAAATCTTATATTTATTATATAGTGGATTTAAAGAGTAAAATGGAATTCAAGATTATGGTACATGATTTTTTGTCTAAAATTTATTTTCTGTTAGACACAAGCCATGTTTACCACTTATTAATTATATGTGATGTGTATAATTCCTATGGATGTATTTTATGATTACTATACTAATATGTTTTTGGATTTAACAATCCATTTCTTCATCTCCCTTTCAAGGGGTTGTCGTTTCAATGTTACAAAAGCGGTAAGGTATTTTTATATCAATTTCCCTTCTTTGAAACACATGTTATGTTATGCACTTACATTATTTTATGAGGTTTATATAAATCCCATATGACATGTCATATCATGTATATAATTCTTTTAATGTTATATTATTATTCATGTAATGTTATTATGTAATGGGGATTGGGATTAAATTTTACAAATGTGGTAGGAGTTTATTACTACAATCACATCGTTAATCAAAATTATTTGTGATTATGCTTAAATTGATGAAATATATAAATAATTCACAAAAATTCACTCCTCATATGGTTATTGATTATATATTCAAGTAATAATACAATTGATTTTACTCTTTTTAACTTAAAATCATTAATAAAATGTTTTTATGGAAATTCAACATTATCTCTTTATTCAATAAAAAATAAATTTTCCTTCAAATAATTAATTTATAAAAGCGGTTTTAAAAATGGTTTACCGATCACTTATATATTTTTAAAAGAATATTATATCCATGATTTAACATAAAAAAAATTTAAAGTAATATTCACGTTGTTTTCTAAAAAATACCCATTTATATTTTTCTAAAAATGTTATAGGATCCTTCATTGTTTACGTGTATGTCATGAATAGAATATTCAAAATTCAGAACCAATAATTTAATTGAATATTCCTTATTATGTTTTAAAAATAATTTTCAAATAAAATAGAATTAATTTTTTTATTAAAATTAGTTTTTTTAAAGTGGAAAGGCTATTTTCTTCAAGAAATCTTTAAAATGATATTTTAAAATTATTTTCCATCAAAGATAACATCTGTTGGTGTTACTCATGCCTTGTTGGGGTTATGATCCAAGGGTTCCAATCATATGTTTTCTCTAAATGGTTAATTTTTTAATGTAATTATGTATTTGAAACATGTTTCTATTCCACAAGTTATATTCTAATAAAACTTATTTTGTTTCATGGGTTATTATTTGATGAATTGGTTACATATCCAGCTCTTTTTAAATATGTTAATATATGATAAAATTATTATTGTAACCATTTCACATGATGGGTTATGATATGAAGAATATTTCTGACCTTTTGGAACATATTTGTATGATTTTATTATATTATGGGTGGGAACTATATCTATCTCTAAATTAGGATCCATTTTACATGAATTGCAATTTATATCAATTTAATACTTTATGAAATTCTACATGTACACCTCCCCTTACATATAAAAGGTAACCTCCACTAATATTTTATTTACACATAAAGAACTATTTGGTTTCTTCAATACCATCCCAAATACCTTAAAAATATCTCTCCCCATGTTTTAGGTCTTATTTTGGGAATAATACTAACCTTAGTTGGTTGAAGATGTAAAGAAAAACAGGTTGTCCGTATAAGAGGTATTGCTTTAACAAAATGTTTCAGTTTTATTTATTATTCTTAAATTATCAAATATTACTAAAACATAATTAAATAATAAGAAAATATATTAAATATAAAAATATTTTATTATGTAAATGTAATATCCTATATCAATATCCTTCTTTCATCAAATGGGGAATAAATCCAACATTCGTTTGTACAATGGTTTACCGCCTAGAGAACCTATGCTATTTGTTTTCTATCATCACCTGTCATGGATAGTAATAATGATATATTTAATTAATATATATTATATTTATGAAATAATTATAATTAATTATAAATAATATATCATCTATTTTCATACCATTCAATCTATAGATAAATGATAACATCATTTGACCATATATGTTGATTACCACATCCCTGAGGTGATGTGATTCATTTCCCACCACTCTACCACATGTAAATTATATAAATACATTTATTTAAAGAGATAATATAATAATTATGATATAATTATAAATTTTTGATGATAAATTAATACTTACCACATTTCCATCATGATCGTTGAAAAGTGGAAATGTTACTCAGGTGTACTTACAGGCTACCATTTCCATGATTGTAATGAAAATAACATTTCATAACCATATATAATGGATTATTAAAATAATATATATATATATATATATATTATTATTTCATGATTATAATTTTTTAGTTTGTGGACTAATTACCTCTTTTACCACATTTATCCTACCGAAGCTGTTATGGGATTATGAACCAAAGATCCTCAGAACACCAAAAGTAGACTAAATAGATTAAGTAATTAAATATGTGATTAAAATATATGAAATAATTTGTTTAAATATAATTTATGAAACATATTATTCTTTTATAAGAAAATATATATATTTGATTTGTTTTTTCTTATAAAAAAGTAAACTGACATACATGACATTTCTAGACTCAAGGTAAGGGTTCTTCAACTCAAATTGTCTTGTTTTTGACATATGTTATATTAGACACATATCTATATCTATGAGGTGAATATACTTAAACAATAAATTTTTATACAATTAATCAATTTTTATTAATGGTATTTAATGTTTCATTTTATTTTATTTTATTCACGGGAGTTTTTATTCAACTCTTACTAAAGTGGGAGGGGTTTCATAACTCAATATTATTTCAATGGATTATATAACATATTCAATTATTATATAATGAAAAGATTATGTGTAAAAACAATTTAAATATGGTTTATTTACTCATAATTGTTATCAAATAATATTCTTTCTCACATAATCACCTCATTGAATAATTCACAATTCAATGATCTAATCCGCATAAGGGATTATTTCCCAATAACATCATTATTATTGATTTTTTATGTATATATATCGCATGAGGGAAATACTTGATATTTATATAGTTATATTAATCTATATTTTTCCTAAAATTATATTTTGAAAATGAAAATATATTTCTTTCAATTTACTCGGTTAATGTACTTACGATACTAAATGGATAATTTTTCTGAAACCTGACTTTAAAAATCTATATTGTTGAAAATCCATTTTCTTCTAAATCCATGTTTTCTGAAAATGTTTTCTATAATTTTTTTAAATTTTATTATATTATTTTTTAATGTGTATTTACTCATTATTGAATTATTAATAAATTTATTAAATGGAATCTTTTTGTTATCTACTAAACGAGGTGTTTGTAATTTTTTACTGAAAATGTGGATGAAGAATTTTTTATAATGTAAATGGTATGAAATGAATTCATTATCATCATGACTACTTATTGATTTCAATATTAGTTTAATTTTTTATAATTTATTATAAAATAAAATTTTCTTCTTTAATATTTTGAATTTTTTTATATTTTAATATATATTTTTTCAAAATGAAAATTATAGTTTCATCAAGAAATATTATTATGATATTGTTAAATTATTTTAATCTATGTTAATATTATTTTAATAATATAATGATTTATGGAGGATATAATATTTTTATACCATCCATAATATAACTAATGTTGGGTTATGGTCATATTATATTTATTTACATGGGAAAATATTAACATTGAATATGTTATAGTTTCAACATGAATGCTTATGATGAGTATTTAATGAAGTTTTATTCATACCTTTCATATAATTAATGTCACGAATCGCCTTCACCAAGATGAGGGAAGGGACAACAAATTAACAGATCCTTCCTTCTTCAAGTTGAAGGAGGGATAATGACCCTCGTGACCTGCCTTCAATAGGCCCTAGAGTGGAGACTATCACCAAGGGTATAGAATCACACACAAGATGAAAGGCATTACCATTTTTCTTTATTAGGATTGGGAGATAGGATAGTAAATCGCAATAACACCAAAACTGGGGAGGTAATAGTAAAGCCAAAGAAAATCATTCCCATATGCATGTTACGAAAGTAATTTCCACAAAGTACAAGAAGAATACAAAGGTAAAGTACCAAATAAAATAAAAACAGAAACTGCAACAATCCCAATGTCCGAGATAGTATAGCCTTGTACGATCCCTGATTTCCTCCTGGAAACCTAAAGGTAGAGTTATATACGTTGGGTGAGCATAAAAGTATACTCAGTAGGGAAAACCAAAGACTCTCACGCACAAGTGGGGAGGCATTCTAATGCACTATGAGAAAAGAGATAACCAAAGCACCTAGCAAGGAAAACTATCCACCCAAGCCTCACCAAGGAACACTCCCAAAATAACATAAGTCAAGTAAGTTATAGTAATAGCACATCGAAGTTTGGGTACCATTATTCACTTTCCAACTGGTTGTTGAAGACATCCTACGCATCGATCCAGTCCCGCCATTCTCCCCACAGTCCCACTGCCACACCCCGCCCGCACACACCTGGGCCCCAACCACACATCCTACCCGAAAACACCTGGGACACAACCAACATCCCGCCCGTAGACTCCTGGGCCTCAACCACCATGCGTAACCACGCTCGCAAACACCTGGGCCAGAACAACCACGTCCACACCCGAAGACACCTGGGCCTTATCCCGAAGACTCTTGGGAAACAACCTGACCACACACACCTGGGCTAACCACCACAACTACCCAACCTGAAGAATCATAGACTATAATAGACCTCAGGCCATCACAGCCTACCCAGAGAGTCTTGGGAAATTCGTGAAAGGGACCAGAAAAGGTTCTAATAACCATCCACTCGTAGTAGTGTGGGAAAAAACACCCTCCCCCATGAAATGGGGTTTTTTGGCACTAAGTGATCAAATTGGGTGGTGCACAAATAATAAACATAGAAACTACATATATACGTATAGGTAACAATAACTCATCCCAACCTAGGGTTTCCAAAGCCAACCTAAGAACAACACCCTTGTTACTATTCATTCATAGAAGAAAGGCACAACACTCACGGTCAAGTCACAACTCATTCGAAAACCAACTCCCAATTTAACCCATTCGTCGTTTCATGTTCAAGTGATCCCATTTAGGAGAATTTTTCACTACTGGGCTACTAACAGGCACTACCACAAGCCAATGAAAGAGAAACACCAAAAAACAATTTAAGCCTTCACACCTGGTTCTTTTGTAAAGTCACAACAACAAAGGGATCTTTGAGATCCCTCAAAGTACTGTAACCAAACCAAGCCTCAAGATACAGAACCACACAGCTTCAGATTCACAACCAACAATCATGCTAGAACAGAGGATCCCATGCCCATCCACATCACCCCATAAGTATCAAACAGAACAAAACACCTACTACCAAAATAGAGTAGGGAAAATTCCAAGTTCAAGAACATAATTCATTAGGTTATTCTTTCTGTTGGTTAATTAGGATGATCACACAAGGATTTTTGTTCACTATACATTTATTTAATCAGCCTATTTTACGTGATTAACCAAATTCCCATGTTGGAGCCATTCAAACATCACAGAAGTCAAGGGTTCATTAGTGCGCAAGGAAAGACCACCAATGACCATGATTATCAGGGGGCATAAGCCCATACAGTTCACAACATATAGCAAATATAAAAGAGTACAAAAGAATTGGAAGACGCACCCCATAATTATTTAACAGTTTGTTTATTATCTTTGTTAAGGTTTGGTTTCATCAATTCCCACATAAATAGTAGCGTACCCACCCCACATGATACATAGTATGGAGAGACGAAGGAAAATACCTACTTTGATTATCAAGGATCGAAGTTCTTCTGCATGCGCCAAGAACACGGGATACACGACTTGCAGGGGAGGAACGTTAGGGACTCCAAGGGTGAGAAGAAAAGAGTTGGCATAGGCGCACCACTTGCCTCAGGAAGGGGAACTCCAAACACACTAGGAAGAAAGGAGACCAGCCAAGAGGAAACGAGGAAGAAGATGAAATTCATGTGCGATATAAGTTTGAGATCTGGTTGTCACGGGATATGGAATTTTGATTGGCTATATGGTCGGATCGTGGTATCATCATGCGGTTGGGTGGTTACACATGACTGAATTAATTTTCATTTAATAACTCTCATCAGGAAAAGGTGGTAAGAGCTGTGACTTTGACAAAATTTATATAAATAGAGGGGAAACGTTACGCAGGAACATACCTAGGTCCGTTGAGGGTCTCCCCACTCTTAGGAATTATAAACATTGATTATGGGGATAAAAACGGCCTTGAACCACTTCCAAAAGGTAAAAAAGGATTTAAAGTGGGGTTACAGGAAAAGATGTAGAAGAAAAACTCAACAAGGCAGTGTGACACCGATCGGTCGCACTGATCAGTGACACACCCATCAGTGACACACGTAACAGTCGCACCGATTAGGGACAGACTGACCAGTCACACAGATCGGTGACACACCGATTGGTCACACTGATCGGTGACACACCGATCGATTGCACCAATCAGGGACACACTGATCGATCACACTGATTGACGACACACCGATCAGTTGCACCGATCGGCGACACACAAATCTGTCGCACTGATCGTGTCCCGTCGGTCGGTCTCACACCAAAATGATGTCCTACCACCTAGGCTCCACCCTTAGGGTCTGGAATTTGGAAAAGGGATGGGCCATGAGAGTCCAGGCCATTACATTATATACCTCTCAAACTATTCTCACCCTTGAGAATCAAAACCTATATGAAGAAAATAGGGGGGTCCGAACAACCACCCCGAAAGATACTTCTCAGGAGTGAACTTCTTCGACATATAGGAACACATCCCCCTTGAGAAACCATGAAACATTAAATGGTAATGTTGTCCAGTCATATGGGTTAGGGAGTTTCTTCCTCCATGTCACGATACTATCCTCTTTGGGTGGCACTGACTCGCCCGCACGGGTTTAGTCGCATCCACCTTAATGCGTCTTGATTAGGGATCGGGTCCTCCCCTCCCCGCAGTCAGGACTTTTCACTTGAATCTAGAGAATAAGGAAAACCATACATTCCATAGTTAACAAAGTAAACTGTTCCATCAGAAACAAGTATAATAGAACAAAAATCAAAAGAGCTCTGGGTATTGGGTGTGCATCAGTGCCTCCCGTTCCCAGGTACTCTCTTCTTTCCCACCATGTCTCAACAACACATGAACTAAAGGAATGGTCCATTCACGGAGCACCATTTCTTCATAATCCTCGACATTTACTGGTGTTTCCACAAAATTCATGTCAGCCTCGATGTCTAGATTTCCCCAGTCGAGGACGTGTGAATCGTCATGTAGATACCATCAAAGTTGTGACACATGGAAGAAGTCATGTATTCTCAGTAGCGGCGGTTGTAGCGCTAGCGGATAAGCCACTTCTCCCACCCACCACAACACTTTGAATGGTCCGATGAACCTTGGAGAGACCTTACTCTCCCTGCTGAACCTCCATTTCCCACGCCGAGGGGAGACCTTCAAGAATACGTGGTCCCTGACCCCAAACTTCAAGGGTCACCTCCTATTATCGGAAAATGACTTCTTCTTGTCCTGAGCCGCCTTCATCCTCTCCCGTATAAGCCGAACCTTCTCTGCCATTCTATACACCCCTTCCTGGCCAAGAACACTTGTTTCCCCAACCTCGGTCAAGCACACAGTTGAGCGACATGGCATTCCATACAAGGATTCGAACGGAGCCATGCCATTGGTAGTGTGATAGCTATTATTGTAGGAAAACTCTACCAGAGGCATGTTTCACACCAATGGTCCCCCAAAGTCTAGGATACATGCCCGTAGCTGGTCCTCAATTGTATGGATGTTGTGCTCTTTATATCCATCTCACTGGGGGTGGAAAGCAGTTCTAAGACGTAGATGGGTGCCAAAATCACGCTGCAATCACCTCCAGACTCATGAGGTAAACCGTACATCCCTATCTGAGACAATGGACCTCAGAACTCCATGCAACTGCACCACCTCGTCAACGTATCTCCGCGCTAAGGCTTACACTGCACTCAACTCCTTGATCGCCAGAAAGTGAGCCGATTTCGTCAACCGGTCCACCACCACCTAGATAGCATCAAAACCTCCCTGAACCTTGGGTAGTCCTGTGATGAAATCCATCGACATGTCGTCCCACTTCCATTTGGGAATATTTAAAGGTTGTAATAGACCGTCTGGAACACAGTGTTAAGCCTTCACCTGCTGACACTCTAGGCATTTGGCCACGAAATCCGCCACCACCCGCTTTACCCCGAGCCACCAAAACTGTTTCCTTCGGCCCTAATACATCTTATAGACTACCGGGTGCACTGCTAGGGGTGTTTTTCAGAACTCACCAAGACCCATCTCTTGTATTGCCTCTGGGACAAACATCTTCCCTCGGAAAAGCATCCAATTCTGACCATCCTCCATCCATCCTTCCGGAGCATTGCCTTTGGTTAGTCTGATCGCGCATCACTTCACTCTCTATGTCTCCCCACAATGAGTCCTCCACCTATCGTAGGAGAGAGGATTGCACTATCATCTAAAATAGACAACCTTTACCACCATCCTCCCTTACCTCCAGGTGTAGGGAAACCAACTCCCCCAATGCCTTCAAAGAATCTTTAGACTCTTGAACCACATCCTTCTGTGACTTCCTGCTCAAGGAATCAGCCACCACATTCCCTTTTCCTGAGGTGTAAGAAATCTCAAAGTCGTAATCTTGAAAGAAATCCATCCACATTCACTATCGTAAGTTCAGGTACTGCTAGGAAAAGATATAAGTCAAGATTTTGTGATCCGTGATAACCACGAAGCGCTCCCCGATGAGGTAATACCGCCACAACTTTAGTGAGAAAATGACTGCTGCATGCTCCAAATCATGGGTGGCATAATTTCGCTCATGGAGACATAAATTTCTAGACCCATAAGAGATAACCCCTTGTTGTTACATCATCACACACCAATGGCCTTGTCCCAAAGCATCACAGAACACCTCATACACAACCCCTTCTTCTGGCAACCTCAACACTGGGGAACTTACCAACTTCTCCTTCAGATGGATGAAGGCTTCCTCACACCACCCATTCCATACGAAAGCCTGGTCCTTCCTGGTCAAAGCTCTCAAAGGTGTTGCAACTTGGGAAAGGTTGGCCACAAATCTTTGATAGTAGCCCGCTAGTCCATGGAAACTACGAACTTCTGCCACTTTCTTGGGGGCTTCCCAAGAAACAACCGCCTTGACCTTCGATGGGTCCACCAATATTCCCTGCTCAGACACCACGTGACCAAGGAAGTGCACTTCTCGGGTCCAGAACATGCACTTGGACAACTTACCATAGATTTCGTGCTGTCGGAGGACCTCCAAAACCATTCTCAGGTGCTCAGTGTGGTCCTCCTATGATATTGAGTAGATCAGGATGTCATCAATAAACACGACTATGAACCGATCCAGGTATTCTCTGAAGATGGAGTTCATGAGACCCATGAACACAGCTGGAGCATTCGTGACGCCGAATGGCATGACCACAAACTCAAAGTGCCCATATTTCCACCATTAGGTGGTCTTTGAGATGTCACCCTCCTTTACCCTTAGTTGGTGATATCCAGACCAAGGATCAATCTTGGAGAACCAACTTGCTCCCCTCAACAGGTCAAAGAGATCGTCTATCCTTAGGAGAGGGTAACGATTCTTGACCATCACCTGATTTTGTCTCTTGTAGTATATGCACAACCTAAGACAACCATATTATTTCTTTGAAAACAAGACTAAAGAAACCCATGGTGACACACTTGGTTCAACAAAACCCTTATTCATCAGATCATTAATCTGAATCTGCAACTCCCATAACTCAGAAGGTTCCATCCAGTAGGGAGCCATCGAAATTGGATGGGCACTAGGATGCAAGTCTATCCCGAACTCAACATCACATCGAGGGGGTAGTGTTTCCACCTCTTCAAGGAAGACATTCATAAACTAAATGATAACCACTGGAACATCCACCATTTCTGCATCCGCTGAATCCACTGATAGCTCAGCTAACAAGGAATGGAGGGGCTCCTCTCTCCTGCTGCTCTTCTAGAAATCCCACTCGCTAATGAAAGTTACATGTCGATCGCCTGAATCTGAAAACATGACCCTTCCTCAGAAGCAGTCAATGAAAGAAAATATAGAGAACAGAAAGTCAATGCCAAGGATGATATTGTAAGGTTGTATCTGCAATAGTATAAGATCCATGATAGACTGATGTGGCCCTAAAATCAGTTTACAACCTCGGAAAACCTATAACATGTCGGTCTGACCTCCGACTGGTGTGCTCAGCACCAGGGGAACTGGAAGTCTCTCAGTGTCTAAACCCAGAGCATGGGCCAAAATGGGTGCAACAAAAGAGTAAGAAGCTCCCATATTGAACAAGGCGTAGGTCAGAGTACTAAACAAGGTGATGGTAATTCAAACGACTTCTAGCCCTGCTGGAACTGCTGCCTCTATGGTGTCCAACTGCCCACGCCTAGTTCAACTACCTCTCAGCTATCGACCACCTCCTCGAACATGCCCTGGTCAAGGTCCCTGAGGATCACCCTAAGGTCGGCCTCCTCCTGCGACGCCTGCCCTCGGAGGAGCGGGATCTCACTACCCCTGCGGCTGCTGATGAAAGGGTCTAGCCGGAAGCTACTGCTGCTGAGGGGGGTGTTGATCCTACCCACCACCATCATACTACACTCTATCCGAGCCCTGATTCCGAAGGTGCCCATGGCTTCCACAGATGAAGCATCTCATCCCTGGGCCTGAAAGAAAAGGGCGAGGGCCAGGATATTGGAACTGGAACTGTTGAGGCCTTCTTCTTACTGGTCGAAACCTAGAGGTCCCTGACACTGGTGGCCTGCTTCTGATGACTTTCCCCTTTGACGAGCCAATGTTGAATCCCTCTCACGATACACCTCCCAACGTGTGCATCATTTCCACCACTTAATCCTTCTTATGGACCTCCAAGTACATCGGTAGGGTGAATGGAGTAAAAGCATACTGGAGAGAAGGTCGAAGTGCCTCTTCCAAATGTCTCACCCGAGACTCCTCATCCGAAAAGAGGTCAGGAGCAAAGTGAAAGAGATACTTGAACTTGATCCCCAACTCTCTCACTAACATACTCGCCTACTAGAGGGAGTGTAGTTCCTGCCTCTTCTCAGCCCTCATCATGGAAGAGAGGAATTCTGCCCGGAACTCATTATCGAAGTCAGCCCACATAACCTCAGACTCCCTCTTCTCATCCCTCATCGTGGAATAGAGGAATTCTGCCCGTAAATCTTTCTCGAAGTCAAGCCATGTAACCATAGCCTCACTCTTCTCCCCAAGATAAAGAGTCCACCACTAACGCGCTACTCCACACATCTGGAGTATATCCATAGGAACCCAGTACTCCGTCAGAGCCCGAATCAAGCTGAAAGCTATCACCAGCTCTTCTAGTCAACTCCCTGTCTCCATGTTAGAGATGCTTCCCATGTACTTTCCAAGGGTCTACCGCTGAAAGGATCGAAGTGTCTTCTGCCACTGATCGTCCTCGTCCTTTATGTTATCCCACTGTCGATCAGCCAAGTTGTTACACCCCAAGCTTCTACGGTACGTTTCTCTTTGAATAATGCGATAGTGTTTGTTGTACACAACATCGAGTTCTCACACACCACAACCAATCAAACTAGCTGTTATGAATAGTAATACATACTTTTTGAAATTTTATAAATTTTATCTCTAAAAATGGACTTCATTTTTGGATTCGGAATATCGAATTTAGCCTAGGGTGAAATTTTGGAACTTTTCGGATAACATTTATATTTTGATGAATAGTGAAAATTAATAAATTTTAATTAAAAACAACTTTTTCAATCGAAATAATTTATATTGATAAATTATGTATTTGAGTGGGTTTAAAGTATATTTAAAATATATTTTTACCATTTAATAAATATTTTTTTCATTTTACATAATTTTACAATTAAACCGGACATAAACAAGTGTCAATCTTTTGATAGTTATTATCTCTTAAAAACACGCTTTTTGTTTTAACAATGGGAATTAATTTTAAATTAATTTCTTCCACTTCTATGTTTTGAATTTGAAAAAATGGATTCCATATTTGGAATCAGGATGTTCATATTGTGTAAATAGGAAAAGTTTTTTTTATACATTTTGAATAATTACTTCGGTAAATATTTTATTTACCATGGTTAAGGGTAAATCCAGTAAATAAGGGTTAAAAAAATATTATAATAATAACAAATTACCCTAAAACGTGTCCTAACCTTATTGTATGATATATTTCTGACAATGGGAATCTTTGGGTCGATTTTTGGACCCCATGGAGCCACTTGTAAGTGATAATGACACTATATTAATTAAGTTAAAATAAATACAAAAAATACATAGGCATATATCTTTTAGGAAAACAATTTTTAAATGTGGTTATATATGATAGATTTTAGACTATAAATATTCATTAGAAAGATAAAAAATGTTCCTAAATAATGGTATTTTATTTATAATTTTTAGAAATTGAATAATTTAATTTATTTATGACACAATGATGATGCAGTAATTACCTAATTAATGAAAAATTGCAATAATTGATTTTATAAATTCCCAAATAAATGTAATTTGAGACTTTTTATAAATACCAATAATTTAATAAGATAATATGAAATATTAGGATTGATTTAATTAACATTTTTCTAAGTAATAATTTTGTTATGATATTTACAAAAATCAATTATTGAATAGTGTCAAAATTGAGATAAAAGAGTTTTTAAAACAAATATTATATTATTAATTGATATTAAACTCTTAAAAATATAAGGTTCAGCCAAGAGACATATATCATGATAGGTGTATCATTAAAGGACCACTTGGGCGTATCTTGGATGTATATAGTATGTTTATCAACCATATAATATAAAAATACAAAGAGACATTATAAAAATTAAACTAATTAACTAAGTGTTAATACTTAAAGATAAGGTTAATATAGTAACCCAAACTTGTATAAATTCTATTGGTTGAGAGGTTTTCGACCCATCCCCAACTTAACCTTTAAATAATATACTTTTTAGCCATTAGAAACCGAATATGAATTTATTATAAAATAATATTTCTAGCTTTTCCAAAGGTGCCCCTCACCCCTCTTATAAAAGGGCACTATCCCTTATCATTAAATCACACCTTAAAAGCCTTTTGGTTCGGCCAAACTGTGCCTAAATACTCTATAAATTTCCTTAACTTCATCCTAGAGGCCTTGCTTTAGTCATAAAGCCAACTTAAGGAGCCCTTTTGATCAAATCAAAAGGAAGAAACCAAAGAAGAGGTAATTATTTCACCACCATTTTCCAAGTTCCTTTCTTCTTTCACTTCTTCTTACTTTGTTATTACCAGTATAAAATAACAACTCCAGTATCTTATATATACTGTGATGTTATTATAAATATTGTACAACCATATTCAGTATTCTATTCATCCTTTGTATAACATGTCACCATGCGTGTGTACGTACGACTTATCGTCTCCAAGTCGTGGTGTAATTGTTATTCAATAAATTATTATTTGGATGGGTATAATAATGATTTATAATTCATGTAAATATTAAATATAAAATGATAATAATTATTTATATATGATATAATATCCAATTATATATTATTTTAATATCAAAATAATGATATTGTCGCTCGTGCGTACGTACAGACTACCATCTCCAAGAACGCGATGAGATTCATTCTCCATCGTATCCATTCAAGTATAATTATCATTTGATGATTTAAAAGTAATGTTTAAGGACGTGATATCATTATTGATATGAATATGATACAACCTATCCATTACAAACATGGCTTACGTAACAAAACATATAATAGAAAACGAGTAAGTTAACACCCGAGAGAATGATAATATTAAGATATTATTAACAAATCAATGTTAAAAGATCATATATGATATCATATTCATGTATATGATTCTTGTATAATTAAATAAAAATTATTTCACCATTATATATGAGGTTAACCTACCACCAACCACGGAAAAGTACAAGGTAAGGGTTTATTTCGCAATCTCTTCATTATCTGAGGTTGTTTATAGGCAATAATCTACTCGGATTTCTTTATCATCCACATCCATGTTTCTTAAAAATGTATTTCAAAACATTTTTACTATTTACAAGAATATGAGTTAAAGTGATTTATACCCTTGTTTGACTTTTAATAAGAGGTTTATAAAGGAATCTTTCTGTCGTTTTCCAAATAAGGCGCTTTTTAACCTTTTCGACAGAATTAAGGTAAGAATGTTTTTTAACTTATACGGCGGGTGCGGCGATTTTCCGCCATTATAAAATCGTCGAAGCTTCTCCTACAACTTATAAGAATATTTTCAAATAAATTTTTTTATTTTATATGACCCTTTAATGATTTCAAAATAAAAAAGAGTTATTTCTCTAAAAAGAGTTTTGATTTCTTCTATGTCAACATCCTTTGATGGATTTTAAGCTTATTTGAAGCTGATTTATTATGAAACAAACCTTCCATATTGTATTGAATATTTTTTGATATTTTTGACTATGGATATGTTATTTTTATACCTTTCATGGTTTATGGTGAAAGTATTTACATTTCGTATGCTAGTTCTAATATGAATGTTTATGTTATGTTTAAACATTTTCATATGGGAATGCATTAGACTTAATATGTGATGGGTGGAGCCCGCTATAGCTCCTCGATGCATCGGTAGGTCTCATGAGACAAACTATTTTCTTGGCACAAGGCCTTGAAAAAATCTTATTTGTAGTCTTGGCACGAGGCCTTGGCTATGTGGTTATGATAGTCTGGAATTATGCATTCCATCATTATGAAAGTGGTTATTGATATTGCATATGATTATTCGATTAGTAGAATATCCATGTGAATATGTAAATGGCCTTATTTCATTTTATTTTTGCCATACTATGTTTAAGTTCAAGTTTAAAAGGCTTTTGTTTTAGTTATACACTTCCTTAAATGTTTATTCATATTTATGAAAGTTTCCACTATATTGTTATCCTTACTGGGCATTTGAGCTCACCCCTTTTCTATGTTTTATTTTTCCCAGGATGTGAAGAAGTAAATTATGAATGACCTGCAGGGATATTATGAGGGGATAATAGTGTGTACTATGGAGACAATATTTTTTTGTAGTAGTTTTTCACTTTATGATGTAATGTAAAACTTTATGAATATATCTTGTATTTCCAAGTCTACTAAACCAATCGGTCTTTCGAGATTTGATCTTTCTTGTGATCATTCCAATGTTATGTAATAATGCACCGACTCTGGGAAACTAGGGTCAGGGTGTTACAGTTGGTATCAGAGGAAGATAAGTACAAACCTTGGAAGCTAGATTAAGATAAATTTTTATTAGAACACATATATTTAAGATGGACTTTGAGGATTAGTATAGAAGAACTTCCTAGGATTTTGGTATTGTAGATATTTTGTGAGTTTTCCAAGAAATACATCCCTATCTGGATACAAGTAGGTAGAGGTGGCTCTGGAACAGATGTACCTAGGGGTAAAACCTAAAAACACGGCTTTGAGCTAGACTCGAACGGGAACTGGTGCATGACAACGGGTCTTGCTGCATTCTTGGTTACGACACTCCCGAGGGATATGCTTAGGATAACCCTCATTTTCTTTACAAATCATTATGAAGGGTTTATGATAATATACTTCCTCAAAGAAAACATTTTTATTATTATGGATTATATCCATAAATAGTCCAATTTATGTTAAGTGTTTTATAAGTATGGTAATATGTATTTTGATTCATAAACTGATCTAGTTTATGCCATTGTTTAGAAATGGCGCCTAGTGGAAGAAATGGAAACCATGTCAACACACACACTCCATGTAGGGATTTCCCTCCTGCTCAAGATAATTATAGTGGAGTTGGTGATGCAACTGGTTCCGATCAGCTCATCACCATACTAGGACAACTCACTTAGGTTATGAATAATAACCTTACCCGTATGGAGCACCCTGATCCGCAGCGTGGTGGATCAATGTTAGATTTCTTCATGAGGCAACAACCACCAATGTTCAATGGGAGTAAAAATCCCTTAGTAGTTGTGCAATGGATAAATTCCCTAGAGAAAATATTTCTTGCTTTGGGGAGTAGTGAAAGGGAAAAAGTTATCATGGCAGTTTACCGCCTCACTGTAGATGCTGATCAATGGTGGTCATTGATTCGAAACACAAAGGAAGATGATGAAGTATCAAATATGGAATGGAGGGAGTTCAAAGATATATTTTTAGAAAAATACTTTCCTCGTGACCATCGAGCAGATATAGAAAGACAATTTCTGAGTCTGAGACAAAAGAAGGATGAAAATGTCACAAATTATGAGGCTAACTTTACATGGTTAGCAAGGTATGCTTTAGATTATATATGTAACCCAAGAAGTAAGATTTATCGTTTCTTTGATGGGTTAAAACCATTTCTTTGTTGAGCATTAGTCTCACAATCTTTCTCGTCGTACGAAGACATTGTCTCATGTGCTATCAAGACCGAAAAGGAATTATCTAAGTCTTATGACTTTAAAGCAAAGAAAGAGAAGAAGAGATCTATTGATCAATCTGGGAATGGAAATAAGGGGAAGAATGGAAAGGTTGAATATCCATCCTGTGGTAAATGTGGGAAGAAACACACAGGTACTTGTTTGAATGGAATGGGTGTCTGTTACAAGTGTGGTGAAAAGGGCCACCAAGCTCGTGATTGCAAGGGGAAGAAGGAAGCTACCGATGTTCAGTGCTACAATTGAAGGGAGATGGGACATTATGCAAATGAATGTCCTAAGCATCAGGGGAACTTACCTTAGAAAGGCCAAGGGATCAAGGCCAAGCTTATTCTATCACTACAGCTTTGTTAGAAGATCCGAAAGACATGGTGGCAGGTAATTTAATGGTTTCCTCAAGTTTAGAAAATGCATTATCTGATTCTGGATCATCGCATTGTTTCATATCTTCCTAGTTTTCTAAGAAAATTAGATATTTCCAATTTGATTTAACAAGGGAGTCGTCAGTTAAAACTCCTAAGGGAAATATCATTGCAACAATGTTTTGTGAATCAGTCCCTATTAGAGCACATAAATTTTATTTATCCACTGATCTCATCGTCATACCTATGATTGAATTTGATATAATCCCAAGTATGGATTTGATTTCGGACTATGATGAGAAGATTTATTGTAAGAAGAAGGAGGTTAGGATTTTTGATGATACTGATAAGGAACACGTTATCTTTAGAGAAGAATCGTCACCACCTAATTCTTATCTAGATCCACCCCCAGTAGCTCAACTAAATTCAATTATTAGGGAGGAAGAGAATGAAAGGACTGTGGGTGAGGAAAGGAATTTTCAAATAGTGGATGTACCTATTGTGAAAGAATATGTAGATGTATTTCTGGAAGATTTACCTGGACATCCTCCAGAATGAGAAGTTGAGTTTTCCATTGATTTTATTCCTGGATCAAGGCCTATATCGAAGACCCCTTATAGAATGTCCATTGTGGAAATAGTCAAACTAAAGAAACAAATAGAGGAATTGAGTAATAAGAGATTTATTCACCCTAGTGTTTCTCCATGGGGATCCCCTGTTCTTTTTGTTGAAAAGGAAGATGGATCTATGAGGCTATGTATCGACTACAGGAAGATCAATGCTATAACAATAAAGAACAAGTATCCCCTACCACACATTGATGATTTATTTGACCAACTGCATGGAGCTCAATACTTTTCAAAGATTGAACTTTGATCTGGATACCATCAGTTGTGTGTAAAGTAGGAATACATTCCGAAGAAAACATTTCAAACTAGGTACGAGCATTACGAGTTTACTGTAATGCCTTTTGGATTGACTAATTCACCCTCTGTATTCATGGAACTGATGAATAGAGTTTTGAAGGAATATCTCTATTTATTTTTGGTGGTATTTATTGATGATATCTTGGTATACTCTAAAAGCTACTAAGATCATGAAAGTCACATGCGCATTATCCTGAAGACTCTGAGAAGACATGAATTATATGGGATGTTTAGGAAGTGTGAATTCTGGATTCCTGAGATTTATTTTTTTGGCCATATTGTCTCTAAATATAGAATCTCTATTGATCCTTCTAAGACCAAGGAAATCCAAGAATGGCCAGCACCTACAAGTATAACTGAGGTTCGCAGTTTTATTGATTTCATAGGTTATTATCAACGTTTAGTCCAGAATTTTTCCCGATTGGCTAACCCATTAACGAAGCTCACACGTAAAGGGGTTAAATTTGTTTGGACAAAAGAGTGTAAAGAATGTTTTGAAGAGCTGAAGAGAAGAGTAGTCAATGCTCCTATATTGACTCAACCATTGGGGAATGATGGGTTTGTTATTTATAGTGATGCATCAAAGAAAGGACTTGGTTGTGTCCTTATACAGAATGATACGGTTATTCCCTATGCATCACGACAGTTGAAAATTCATGAAAAAAACTATCCTACTCATGATCTTGAGTTAGTAGCTGTGATATTTGCTTTGAAGATATGGAGGAACTATCTCTATGGTGAAAAATGTGAGATTTATACTGATCAGAAGAGTTTGAAGTAAATTTTCTCACAAAAAGAACTCAAAATGAGGCAAATGATATGGCTTGAATTACTCAAGGATTATCATTTTACGATACACTACCACCTGGGGAAGGAAAACAAGGTGGAAGATGCTTTGAGCAGAAAAGATCATGGAGTTTTGAACAATATGAGAATTGAAAGGGATCCAATTTTCATGGATCTAGTGAAGATGGACATGGGAATAACCAGGGATGGTGAAACATCAATTCTTTTTCAAATTTTTGCCAAACCATATTTACTAGAAAGGATTAAGAGTTCTCAGACCGATGATGAAGAATTTCAAAAGAAGATTAAAGATGTGAATGATGGGAGATTGAATGACTTTGTGTATGAAGATATAATTTTGAAATTTGGGAAGCGACTTTGTGTTCCCGATATACCTGATCTAAAAAGGTAATTTCTAGATGATTCTCATTGTTCCAATTTCTCTATACACCTTGGAAGCCCCAAAATGTATAGAGATTTGAAAGAACATTTTTGGTGGGATAACATGAAGAAGGAGATTGCTGATTTTGTGTCAAGATGTATGGTTTGTCAACAAGTGAAAGCTGGAAGGCAACAAATTGGAGGAGTCATGCAACCTCTTCCCATACCAGAGTGGAAATGGGACAATATTACGATGGACTTTGTCATGGGGCTACCAAAGACTCCTAGAAGGAACGATGAAATATGGGTCATTGTTGAACATCTTACCAAGTCAACACATTTTCTTGCTATAAGATAAGATCTACCACTGGAACGTCTAGAAAGACTATATATTGATGAAGTTGTGAGACTTCATGGAGTACCCCTATCGATTGTTTCTAATCGTGATCCCCGTTTTACTTCATGATTATGGAAATTTCATCAAAAATCCTTGGATATTGAACTTCATTTGAGCACTGCCTACCACCCTCAAATAGATGGACAATCAGAACGAACTATTCAAACCTTAGAAGACATGTTGAGATCCTGCTCACTTGACTTTCAGGGTATGTGGGATCAATATTTACCTCTGGTATAATTTTTCTATAACAATAACTTCTATTCGAGTATTCATATGGCACCATATAAAGCGTTATACAGAAAGTGATGTCGCACACCAACCTGTTGGGATGACGTTGGTGAAAGAAAACTTGTAGGTCCAGAACTGGTGGAGGAAACAATGGAAAAGGTTAAGGTAATCCAAAATCACATCAAAGCAGCTCAAAGTAGGCAGAAGAGCTATGCCGATAATCAAATTAAGGATTCGGAATTTCAAGTCAGTGATGATGTTTTCCTGAAGGTATCTCCATGGAAGGGAGTCATACGTTTTGGTAAGAAAGGTAAATTGAGTCCCAGGTACATCAGACCTTTCGAGATTCTAGAACGAATTGGGGTTGTAGCTTACCGATTGGCAATGCCGCCAAGTCTCTCCAAAGTTCACGATGTGTTCAACATATCTCTGTTGAGGAAATACATGCCTGACCCAACACATGTACTCACCTATGAATAATTTGAACTGCAACCCGATCTGTCTTATTATGAAGAGCCCATCAGGATTCTTATTATGAGAGAACAAGTACTGAGAAACCGGATGACTCGTCTGGTAAAATTCTTGTGGAGAAACTATAAGATGGAAGATGCAACGTGGGAACCCGAGGAACTTATTATGAAGAACCACATGAGTCTTTTCATGCGGTAGTATTCTAGAAATTTCGAGGATGAAATTATTTGAAGGAGGGGTGAATGTAACACCCCAAGATTCAACGGTACGTTTCACTTTGAATAATGCGATAGCGTCTGTTGTACGCAACATCGAGTTCTAACACACCACAACCAATCAAACTAGTCGTTATGAATAGTAATACATACTTTTTGAACTTTTATAAATTTTATCTCTCAAAATGGACTTCATATTTGGATTTGGAATATCGAATTTATCCAAGGGTGAAATTTTGGAACTTTTCGGATAACATTTATATTTTGATGAATAGTGAAAATTACTAAATTTTAATTAAAAACAACTTTTTCAATCAAAATAATTTATATTGATAAATTATGAATTTTAGTTGTTTTAAAGTATATTTAGAATATATTTTTACCATTTAATACAATTTTGGTCATTGTACATAATTTTACAATTAAACTGGACATAAACAAGTGTCAATCTTTTGATAGTTATTACCTCTTAAAAACACGTTTTCTGTTTTAAGAACGGAAATTAATTTTAAATTAATTTCGGCCACTTCTGTGTTTTGAATTTGGAAAAAATGGATTCCATATTTGGAATGAAGATTTTCATATTGTGTAAATAGGAAACTTTTATTTTTATACATTTTTAATAATTACTTCGGTAAATATTTTATTTACCATGGTTAAGGGTATATCCGGTAAATAAGGGTTAAAAAATATAATAATAAAAAATTACCGTAAAACGTGTCCTAACCATATTGTTTGATACATGTCTGACCATGGTAATCTTTGGGTCGATTTTTGGACCCCATGGAGCCACTTGTATGTGATAATGACACTATATTAATTAAGTTAAAAAAAATACAAAAATGAGATAAGCATATATCTTTTAGAAAAACAATTTTTACATAGGGTTATATATGTTGGATTTTCGACTATAAATATTCATTAGAAAGATAAAACGATTTCCTACATAATGATATTTTATTTATAATTTTTAGACATTATATAATTTAATTTATTAATGACACAATGATGATGCAGTAATTACCTAATTAATGAAAAATTAGAATAATTGATATTATAAATACTTAAATAAATTAAATATGAAACTTTTTATAAATAAAAATAATTTTATAGAATAATATGACATATTAGTATTTATTTTAGTAACTTTTTGCGAAGTAATAATTCTTTTATGAGTTTTACAAAAATGCAATATTCAATAGTGTCAAAATTGACATAAAAGAGTTTTTATATCAAATATGATATTATTAATTGATATTAAATTTCTAAAAATCTAATGATCGGACAAGAGACTTATATCATGATAGTTGTATCATTAATGTACCACTTGGGGGTCACTTGGATATATATAGTATGTTTATTAACCATATAATATAAAAATAAAAGGAGACATTGTAAAAGTGAAACTAATTAACTAAGAGTTAATACTTAATGATATGGTTGATATAGTAACCCAAAACTGTCTAAATTCTATTGGTTGATAGGTTTTCGACCCATTCCCACCTTAAACTTTAAATAATCCACTTTGGAGTCATTAGAAAACGATATATGAATTTATTATAAAATAATATTTCTAGCTTTTCCAAAGGTTCCCCTCACCCCTTTTATAAAAGGGTACTCTCCCTTCTCATTAACTCACACCTTAAAATCCTTTTTGATCGGCCAACCTCTTCCCAAATACTCTCTAAACTTCACTCAATTCATCATAGAGTCCTTACTTTAGTCAGAAATCCAACTTAAGGATCCCTTTTGATCAAATCAAAAGGAAGAACCCGAAGAAGAGGTAATGATTTCACCACCCTTTTCCAAGTTCCTTTCTTCTTCCACTTCTTCTACCTTTTTTATTACCATTATAAAATAATAAATCCAGTATCTTATATATACTATGATATTATTAGAAATACGGTAAAAACACATTCAGTATTATATCCAACCTTTTAATAACATGTCACCATACGTGCGTACGTACGGCTTACCGTCTCCACATCGTGGTGTAATTGTTATTCAATAAATTATTAATTGGATGGGTATAATAATGATTTATAATTCATGTAAATAATAAATATAACATGATAATAATTCTTTATATATGATATACCATCCAATTATATGTTATTTTAATATCAAAAGAATGATATTGTCACTCGTGTGTACGTACGGACTACCGTCTCCACGAACGTGATGAGATTCATTCTCCATCTTATCCATTCAAGTATAATTATCATTTGATGATTTAAAAATAATGTTTAAGGACTTGATATCATTATGGATATGAATAAGATACAAACTATCCATTAAAAACATGGATTACGTAACAAAACATATAAAAGAAAACGAGTAAGTTAACACCCGAAACAATGATAATATTAAGATATTATTAACAAATCAATTTTAAAAGGTCATATATTATATCATATTGATTTATATGATTCTTGTATAATTTAATAAAAATTATTTAACCATTATAATGGAGGTTAAACTACCCCCAACCAAGTAAAAGTATAGGATAAAGGTTCATTTCACAATCTCTTCATTATCTGAGGCTGTTTATACGTAATAATCTACTGGGATTTCTTTATCATCCACATACATGTTTCTTAAAATGGATTTAAAAACATTTTTACTATTTACAATAATATGAGTTAAAGTCATTTATACACTTGTTTTACTTTTAATAAGTGGTTTACAACGGAATATTTCCGTCGTTTTCCAAACAAGGTTCTTTTTAACCTTTTCGACAGAATTAAGGTAAAAATGTTTTTTTAACTTATATGGCGGGTGCAGCTATTTTCGGCCATTATAAAATCATCGAAGCTTCCCTTACAAGATTATAAGAATATTTTCAAAGAAATTTTTTTATTTTATATTACCCTTAAATGATTTCAAAATAAAAAAGAGACATTTCTCTAAAAAGAGTTTTGATTTCATCTTTGTCAACATCCTTTGATGGATTTTAATCTTATTTGAAGATGATTTATTAGGGAAAAAACATCCATATGGTATTGAAGATTTTTTGATATGTTTGACTATGGATATGTTATTTTTATACCGTTCATGGTTTATGGTGAAAGTATTGAAATTTCGTATGCTAGTTTTAATATTAATTTTTATGTTATGTTTAAACCTTTTCATATGGGAATGCATTGGACTTAATATGTGACGGGTGGAGCCCACTATTGCTCCTCGATGCATCAGTAGGTCTCATGAGACAAATTAGTGTCTTGGAAAAAGGACTTGACAAAATCTTATTTGTAGTCTTGGCACGAGGCCTTGTCTATGTGGTTATGATAGTCTGGCATTATGCATTCCATCATTATGAAAGTGGTTATTGATATTGCATGTGATTATTATATTAGTAGAATATCCATGTAAATAATTAAATGGAATTACTTCATTTTATTTTTTCCATACTATGTTGATGTTCAAGTTTAAAAGTCTTTTGTTTTAGTTATTCAGCGCCTTAAATGTTTATTCTTATTTATGATAGTTTCCACTATATTGTTATCCTTACTGGTCATTTGAGCTCACCCCTTTTATATGTTTTATATTTCCCAGGATGTGAATAAGTAAATTATGAATGACCTGTCCGGATATTATGAGGGGATAATAGTGTGGACTATGGAGACAATATGTTGTTGTAGTAGTTTTTCACATTATGATGTAATGTAAAACATTATGAATATATCTAGTGTTTCCAAGGCTACTAAACAAATCATCCTTTCGAGATTTGATTTTTCTTTTGATCATGCCAATGTTATGTAATAATGCACTGACTCTGGGTAACTGGGGTTGGGGTGTTACACAAGTCAACCTCCTGGGCCTCGATTTCCAGCACTGCTCGTTGTTGTCTCCCAGGTGCCATACCTGTAAAGTAAACAAGGAATACCTATTCCTGACTATTGTATAATATTTTTCTTGAATTTTCTTCGAATTATTATTCATTTTAAATCCCAAAATACCAATGAAACAAAAGAACACAAGTCATTATGATGCATGTACCTTCCATAGGGTCTCTACCCTGCAACCAGTGTTGCCTCACTTGGTCGTTCGGTAGACCCAGAGTCCTTGCATTGGATCACGGGACCCCCTAAAATCACATGTCCTAACCAATTTTCCATGGCCTATTTCATGCACCAAGATCACCCAACACTATTGCCCTACCATCCCATGTAATCCTCACTGTGCCTAACTCCAGACTCTATCCTATCTCTCAACCTGCCTCTGATACCATTCTGTCATGACCCACCTTCACCAAGATGAGGGAAGGTATAGAATATTTCCATACCCTTCCTTCATCACGTTCAAGGAGAGATAATGACCCCCGAGACCCCCATAGGCCCCGGAGTGGCGACTAGCACCAAGGGTATAAAATCACACACAAGATGGAAGGAATTTCCATTTTTCTTCATTTGGATCGGGAGATAAGATAGTAAATCCCAATAACACCCAAACTGGGGGTAAAGTAAAGCCAAAGAAAACCATTCCCATATGCATGTTACAAAATTAATTGCCCCAAAGTATAAGAATACTACAAAGGTAAAGTACCAAAGAAAAGAAAAACAACAACTGAAACTATCCCAACGTCCGAGCTAGTACGACACTGCACAATCCTTGAAGTCCTCCTGGAAACCTGAAAGCAATATATATATGTAGGGTGTGCATACAAGTATACTCAGTAGGGAAAACCAAAGACTCTCATGCAAATGTGGGGAGGAATTCTAATGCCCTGTGAGAAAAGAGATAGCCGAACCACCTAGAAAGGAAAACTATCCACCCAAGCCTCACCAAGGAACAATCCCCAAATAATATAAGTCATGTAATGTATAGTAATAGCACATCGATGTTTTGGTACCCCACGCCACTTTCCCACTAGGTATTGAATACATCATACACATTGAATCAATCCCACCATTCTCACCGCAGTCCCACTGCCCACACCCCGCCCACACACACCTGGTCTGCAACCACACATCCCACCCGTAATCACATGGGCCACAACCCCCATCCCGCCTTCAAACACATAGGCCTCTACCACCATGCGTAATTATGCCCGAAAACACCTGGGCCAGAACAACTACTATCGTGCCCGAAGACACCTGGGCCTCATCCCAAAGATTCTTGGGAAACAACCTGCCCACACACACCTGGGCTAACCACCACAACTACCCTGCCCGAAGAATCATGGGATCTAATGGACCTCAGGCCATCACAACCTACCCAGAGAGTCTTGGCCTATTCGGGAAAGGGAGCAGAAAAAGAAGCTAATAACCAGTCACTCGTAGGAATGTTGAAAAAACACCCTCCCCCATGAAATGGGGGTGTTCGGCACAAAGTCCTCAACTTGGGTGGGGCACAAATAAGAAACATTAAAACTACAGATATATGTATAGGTAACAAGAACTCATCCCAACCTAGGGTTTCCAAAGACATCCTAAGAACAACACACTTGTTACGAATCATTCATAGAATAAAGGAACAACACTCACAACAAAGGCACAACTCATTCCCAAACCAACTCCCCATTTAACACAATTTTGGTTTCATGTTCAAGTGATCCCATTTAGGTGAATTCTTCACTAATGGGAAACTAATAGGCACTACCACAAGCTAGAGAAATAGAAATATCCAAACAACAATTTAAGAATTCACACCCGGTTCTCTTGTCAAGTCACAACAACAAAGGGATTTGTGAGATCCCTAAAAGTACTGGAACCAAACCAAGCCTCAAGATACAGCCCCACACAGCTTCATATTCACAACCAACAACCATGCCACAACAGAGGATCCCATCCCCATTCACATCACCCCAAAATTATCAAACAAAACAACATACCTACAACCAAAGAAGAGTAGGGAAACTTCCAGGTTCAAGCATATCATTAATTAGGTTCTTCTTTCTGTTGGTTAACCATGGTGATCACAGAAGGATTTTTGTTCACTATACAATCATTTAATCATCCGAGTTTATGTGATTAACCAAATTCCCATGTTGGAGCCATTCAAACATCACAGAAGACAAGGGTTCATTAGTGGGCATGGAAAGACCACCAACAGACATGATATTCAGGTGGCGTAAGCCCATACAGTTCACAACATATAGCAATTATAAAAGAATATAGCATAATATTCAAACACACCCAATCATTCTTTAACATTTTTTTATTATCTTTGTTAAGGATTGGTTTCATCCATTCCCACATAAAATGTAGTGTACCCACCCCACATGATACAGAGTGAGGAGAGATGAAGGAAAATCCCAACTTGGATGATCAATGATCGAATTTATTCTCCATCCACCAAGAACAGGGGATGCTTGACTTGCAGGGGAGGAACGTTGTGGACTCCAAGGGTGAGGAGAAAAGCTTCGGCACAGGCGCACCACTTGCATCAGGAAGGGGAACTCCAAACACACCAGGAAGAAAGGAGACCAGCCAAGAGGAAAAGAAGAGGAAGAAGAAGAATTTCCCATGCGATATAAGGTTGAGATCTGGTTGTCACGGGATATGGAATTTTGAGTGGCTATAAGGTCAGATCGTGGTATCACCACGCAGTTGGGTGGTTACACATGACTAAATAAATTTTTATTTAATAACTCTCATCGGGAAAAGGTGGTAACAGCTGTGACTTTAAAAGAATTTATATAAATAGAGGGGAAACATTACGTGGACACACAGGTGGGTCTATTGAGGTTCACCCCACTCTTAGGAATTTTAAACATTGATTATGGGTCCGTCGGTCGGTCGCACACCGAAACGACGCCCTAACACCGAAGCACCACCCTTAGGGTATGGAATTTGGCAAAGGGATGGGTCATGAGGGTCTGGGCCATTACAATTAATGAATTTGAATTTGTAATTGATAAGGGGTGATCATTAGAGACACTCTATTAATTAGTAGGTATCATGTAAGAAACTAGTTAGGTTATTTTCTATACACACTACATGTTTATGTATGTTGTATTGGCTCAAGGCCTTAACATAATCATTATGAAGTCCGACAATATGAATTACCATTATGAATCTATTTATTTTTATCTATTTTTGTTGTTGTTGTTATGTTATGCATGGATTTAGTCACAATTATATTATATTAATTATAATTAATATATAATTTTTTGTACCTCAGTAGTATTATTGATGCCTTATTTAGTCTTTGACAACTTTTACTATCGAATTTCCCTTTATTAGCATTAGATCACATAGCTTTCTTATCATTATTTTCACTATGATTCTAGAATTTGTATTATGATTGAAATTTAATGATATTATATGGAGAATAATTATGTTCTCAAATGAAATATTATGTTGAAAGCTATATTTTCCAATGAAACGTGAGATTTAATTATGTATATATTTTACTAATCCTGCTAAAATATTCATTTTTTTTGAATGTAATAGATTATATCTATTTAAAATGTAATAATGTTACCATAGAATATGGGACACATTATTCAAGGTATTTATAAGAATCATAGTGTATATTTCTATAATAAATTCATTTTTTGGTGCAAAAAACAAAAACACAATCTCTGTATCAATTTAACATTATTGAGTTATTGAATAAATAATGGAGATTGATTACATTAAATTTTTTGTTCTAATGTATAACTGTAAATCTATATAAAATGTTATACATGATGGATTCAACATGTTAATAGTGAATCTGAATATATTACAATACAAAACAATTACTTTTTTCAGGGAAGAACATGAATTTTTTAATGTTCTTGATTGATCATTTGGGTAGTGGTATATCATTTGTCAAGGTAAACAAAATAATTTGGTGATGAAAACCTGATGACAGTCTTGATTTATGTGATACCCCAACATCAATAGAAATATTATTAGAGAATATTGATAATTATTTCATAGATATGGTTTCTAATATATAATTATAATTGGGAATAAATATGGGAGGGCAAACCTTTAGTAACTTTTAATTATTATAGGTGAAATAAATTTATTTATGATTTGACATTTTAAATTTCAAAAAAAGTTTGATATATTAGTTTAAATTTATATTACAGAAAAAATAATTTTAAAAAATAATATAAATAGTTCTTCTAAATTAGTTTATTAATTTTTTATCAATTTTCAATTGTTAAATTATATACATAACAATAAGATTTGTATTTTTTTATTTATTTCATTTTTTCAGAATCATTTTATTATTCATAAATATTACCAGTAATATTTTAATAATTTCAACTACAAACTATTGAGATAAAGAATACTTATATTATTATTTTTAACATTGTTTCTAACTACTCTAACGAATATGGTAAACATAGGTTTTTTGTATTGTTTTTTATTTTTTGTATCATTTTAAAATTATTAATCAATTTTTTATGTACCAATTAGATATTTATAATATTTTACTCTATTTTTTATCACTTTTTATATTATAACATATTTGATTAATGTTTTTATCATATTAGTCAACTACAATAAAATTATTAATAAAATGTTTTTGAGTTTAGTGATCATATTATTAGATCCTTTTTTAATATTTATATAATTTTCTTTGTAAAATATATTTTTATATTTTTTTACAAATTGATTATTAATTTTATTTGTAGGAATTATTCATATAAAAACTAATTAATCTTCTATAATGACCCAATATTGATGTACATAGACATTACATCACTTTGGATGAATACATAATATAGCACAAAAACAAACTACCAAAGACCACATTAGTCTAGTTCCTTTAAAAATAATGAAACTACAACAATGGTAGATAATTGAGCTATATTATCTCCAACATGGTTCTTAATGAATGGAACCCTTATTAGACACATCAAAGAGAATATATATCTTCATCTATCAGGGAAGGAAACATAAAAAGGTGTGAGTACAGATGCTTAGTAGAGGGAAACAAGGGAGACATGTAAGCATAAAAATGAGCATATGGGTATGATAATGTGATCATAACAATAGAATATCTTATGATGAATATCAAAGATTAGAAACATGAATCTTGGCATATTCATCAGTGTGTCATAAGTCATGAATAAGCCTTGAAATTAAAACATATGAGTAAGACATGGAATAGTGGCATGAACATAAACATGTAATATCATTCCCTTTATGTCAAGAAACATTACTAATAATTATTAGGGAACTTCACATTACCTAACCCTATTATACAAGACACACCACCATCCCCAGTTGTAGTCCTTTACATATAAGGAATTAGGGTTCTCCATGTTCTTATAGAGGATTAGGTTTCCCCATGTTCCCTTAGTGGATCTGGTTTCCCCAACATCCTATAGTATATCAGGTTTCAACATATTCCCACACTAGAATGGGTTTTCTTAGCTTCCCATAATGGATCTAGCCCATCAAATTGATTCCCATAATTATCATATTTGATTTAAATCATATCCCAGTGAATTAGAGGAAGATATATCTCCCACAGATCACATAATGAATAGCATACAAATGTGTGCCCCAATAACAAAAAACATTCATCATATTAGAACCCATGATATGAAATGGGATTCAAAAACATAACTCAACCATAACATGACTAATGAAAAAATGTGTTTTATAAATATTATTCCATCATCAATATAAAATATTCGTTGAAAGAATAATAATTTTAGAATTTAAAAACATCTCTAGTAAAACAAAATAAAAAATAAACCACCTTATCTTACCTGTAAAATAAATTCAATAGATCACTTGAAATCAATTCTTAAAGAAAATATCTTTTTTATTTATATTTTTTCATTAAAATACAACACAATTTTAGAATAAAAAATTATCACTGATGTCAACCTTGTAATATTTTAAATGAAACATTCAATAATTTTTTCATTATGATGGGGGAAAATTTTTCTCATGTCATATATATTAAAAAACACTTTCATACATTATCTGAAAAATTCACAATGTGCCTCATTTGGAAAGTGAGGAAAAGATTCCTTTAAAATAATGTATTAAAAAAAGTCAAAAAATGGTTAAAATTACATTAAACATCCATATTAATTTTTTTGTAATTTTTTTAGAAAACATAGATAATTATGATAAATATTCCCCAACGAACACTCTAAATGAAAAAAATCCCAAATATTGAAGAGAGTGTAAAATAAATAGTTGTTTATTTATAAATAGTTGAATCGTAATCCCCTTGAAAGAAATAAAATTATATGGATATTAAAATACCTTAATATTCTTTATAAGACTCATAAAATACAATCATGGGTAGTATATACACCATTTAGAAGAAAACATTAGGGTATAAGACGTGTGTCCCACAGAAAAAATGATCCATAAATCCCTTAATACTTGAGTAAGTTTACATTTGTGAATACAATGAAATTATAAAATCAATTAGATCTTTAATATATTTAATGAACATAAATTTATTATATAACAAGTCATAGGTCAGTATATACACCACACAAAATAAGCGAGTGGCGAATATTTCATGCATCTCATGGAAATAAAAAGTGGGATTACATTCCCTTCCATTATGTATTAAATCTCATCATACTCATGACCAACTCATTTATAATAAATATAAATTTATTATAAATATATTACATAACTTTATTTAGTTATATCATATCATATATTATATACATATGGACTTATTTAACCCATTTATCAACAGTTCAATGTTAATGTTACGTTTCGGGTAATAACCACTTTGTTTTTATTCTTATTTTGACTTTTTATACCTGGTCCTATTAAATATATCATGACTAAATATTCTAAAAAATGATATCCATGATATATATTAATATTATATATATAATCATTATAAATTTATTCATGGTGATTGCTAAAATATAGAGATAGAAAATAAAATACGCCGTTCATGAAGACGGTAGGTCGTGCATAAGCTTGAATGTTTTTTCCGTTTTCTTATAATATTAAATGGAATGAAAATTTTATGATATATTATAATTACATAATAATATTTTTGTTATATATATTATATATATATATATTAAATTAATCCTTATTACCATCTATATGAAATATTTATGAGAAACGAATCACATCGCATCGTGGAGATGGTTAGCCATACGTACACACAGGCGACAATATCATTCCCCAAAATAATAAGTTGTATAGAGTTAGATATGATATTAAAATTATAGAAGTATAATTATTTCATAAATATAATATAAAAATAGAGTGACCATTATAATTCTCAATAATGAGAGGTGCGAAAGGAAAAAACAAACAACATCATTTCCTAAAGCAATAGTTCACCGTACAGGAAAGCAGTTTGTTCATTCCCTACTAGATAGAAGATTTTTTGAGTGTAGATAGAACCATTAGTATAAAAAATTATTGTATATATTTATTATAATGAGATTATTATATATGAACTAAATAAATATAATTGATGGGGTTTAACGAAGAAATAAAAAAATGTCCATTGATGAATGTTACCTCTTCTTCGGCTATCTCCATTTTATTTGGACAAAAGGAAATCATTGGTTGGATTTATGCCTAATGTATGTATTATAGGACGAATAGAGGAACATTTTCAGAAGAATTGGATAAATATTGGATGATCCAAATAGTTTTTGAAGAGTGAGAAGAAGAGAAGTAGAGGCTTCCTTTTATAAGAGTTGGATAATGTACTTTTAATCATTATCAAAAGATTAATTTATAATAAAATATATCTCAATAAAAATACCAAAATAATTATAATTGTTTGAATAAATTAACATATAATGTTTTGATATAATCAAAAGATATATTTTATACATGTTTTTATTTTATTTTAATCCTTATCATTTAGATTAAAACTTTGTTAAGGCATTTTAGTTTTAACTATGGTAATAATGTTTTTAATATTAAGAAGATGTAATTTATATATATAAAGTGTTAATTGGACCATATATGACCAATTTAAAATATTTTATATCATATATCATACCCTTGTCCCTATTTCATTTTTTTTATCAATTTTGAATAATTTAATAAAATACTGTTTTCATAAAATATCATAAGTGTAAATTTTGACACTATTTATAACATTGACTTTAAAAATGGAATATTGAAATGTAATTTCAAATAAATAAATTAACGTGGACATAAAATGTAAATTTATCCCATAAAATTACTGAATCATATTAATTATGTCAAATTATATTTTTTTAATATTTCTGATATCATTTAATTGATTGTTTCTTTGATTGAGTAATTACTTGGTCAGCATTTTGTAATTATTTTTGATAATTATTTGATCAATGAAAATAAAAAATAAAAAATAAATTATGTTGATAAAAATTATATTTCTCATAATAGCATATATTTGATCATATATTCTTCATATCCCCATATTAAAAATATTATACTTATTAAAAGTAAGAGGGTGGAATTTTGTAACGCCCTCTATGATTAATAATATTTAAATCATCTTAAGGACAAGTAATCATTAAAGTATTAATTTTTAATACTTATTTGTTATTTTTCAATTTTCATTCATCCAATATCTTTTGGCCAAGTGTTAGGGTAGTTATGTTATATTTATTATATAATTTTTACCCATAATTTCCTGAATTACCCTTTACTTTGGTATTAAAATAAGTAAAGTTACTATTCATAATTTCCAAAAATAAAATATTAATATTTATTTAATTTGGAACATATAATTCCAAATATTAAATAAATTTTTCATAATTAAAAACATATAAGTTTTAAAAAAATAATTAAAAATAATCTCATTGACAGAACGAGAAAATGAGTTTTTCTGGTAAAAACGTCCAAAAGATTGACATGTTTTTATATCCAAATACAAGGTTAAATTGATTCCCATGTCATAAATTGAATTAAATGATAAAAATTTTAAATAAATATTTCTTTTAAAAAGTAAAAATATATAACCAATCACTATAAATTATTTCAATTAAAAAGTTCTTTTCATTTAAAAATAAATTTTTCAATATTCGTCCAAATATGAAACTTATTAGACAAATAAGAAAAATTTAATCAAAAAAATTTTGATATCAAAATTTCAATGAGGATGTTTTTTATATATATAACTTCTTACAGTGCCAAAATTTATACTTAAAATGGTTTTCCATTAATAGGCAGAAAATTACCCTTTTGAAATATATAGGGTTTTACGAGTTAAATTGGGCTTGTTCTAATATTATGGATATATAATCTATTAGAATAATAAAAAAATATATTTTTCATATATAAAATATATATTTTATGAAAAAAAATCACTAATTGTAATTAATTTAATTTAATTTATTAAGAAAATGGCTTTGGGAGCATAAATTTTAAAAAAAAATTCCGTTATAATCAATTGGTATATATTTTCATTTCTAATTAATTTTTATTAAATTAATTCCTATTATAAACCTTATATTTTATTAATTTAGTTAATAGTATTCATAAATACTAATTTAATAGCTACGTTATATCTTATTGTAATATTTAAAAAATACATTATTGCTCAGTAAAACCCATTATTATGTGTAATGATAGAAATAATAAGAACACGATATTGTGTGTAACACATGACAAACATAGTGTTTTGTATACCTTGTGAGAATATAAGTGTGGAATGTAGTGAAATATTTAAAAAGGAATGTTAGAAAAAAATTTATTACCAAAAGTAACTCATAACTAGGTTTTCATATACGATAGCATAGGTTGGAATTGAAAACACAGAAATGGAAGAGCAATATGACATTCATGTTATGATGTAGAGTGATAAAGAACATGGTTAGGAGAAGATCAAAAATCACAAGGCCATAAATCTATGATGATCGAAGGGGACATTTGATTCATCAAAAGAAGGTACTGGGATATTTTTTTTTGTTTCTTGACACTTTACCTATTGTTGAATAATTTTTATGAGAATAAATACTTTCTTGATTTCTGGACAGCCTCACCCTTTTTTGTTCCTTTAACAATTTTTTTAGAAAAGGTGAATTTTTCATTCTTGAAGCATTAGCAGATCATGATATTAATAAATAGAAAGACCGGTCATTCCATATGTCATTATCAAAAGAAAAATTTTAGAATATTTTATTCTATATATACAAATCCTTATATGATGGGATAATAATTTATTCTCAAAATCCATTTTCGAAGATTAACATATAACATCTCACAAATGGTAACACTTATAACCCTTCCACGAAATGAAATTTAAAAACATTAGAATTACGTGACCTAAATCATCGTAACATTTATCCCCCATATATTATATATTAGCTCTTGGTTTTCACATTACAATCAACTAAATACCTTCATCATGAATTCTTTAAACACAGTAATTACAATTAATCACTGTTTAAATCATTCATTATAAGGGCCCTTCCTTGAACATTAATTAATCTATAATTAAAAGAATAAGTCACATTGAATATATTTTTAGGTTTTTAGTTTTAGAGAATTATTCCATAACAATTACTTTATATCTAAAAAATTACAAGGTAGACCCATCTACTCAGTTTCCATTTATTTCAAAAAAATAAAAACACTTGAAAAAAGAGTCATGTCTAGTCCGATGTTTTAGATTGCATGACTTTTCCATGATCCCATATATGACCCTATTCATCTTTAAGTATTGTGAAAAACATTTCAAAACATGGGATGAACATAAAAATCTCAGTTAGTGTTATAAAACAAAAAATATAAAACATTAGTTCATCAATACATACATAAAAAAATCCCTTTAACATACCTAATGAAATCATAAGATTTAAATTGTAAACACAAATCATAAAAGTAAATTGTGACATCCATAACATAATTAAATTGAAGCTTTAAAAGCTATGTAGGCAGTTACATTTCAAATACCCATCACAGTATATCCCCTAAATCTCTTAGGAGAAACATTCATGTTTACCTTCGTCACATTACCCATTTCATTGGAGAGCTATCTCGGGCTCACCCGCCCTAGGATTATCACGGAACCACCCCTATTCATAAACAATGCCTAAGGACCATACTGTAGTCATGAGACAAAAAATAATCATAAAGAAAAGATAAAATTTCCACATTTCTATCACAATATATTATTTCGTGATATTGACATAATCAATTCTTAATCAAACCATTTTCGAAAACCATTTAAAACATGTTATAAAGAGCTTTTTCAATCAAAGTGTCTCATACCACTTTGAATGTTTTAAATGAATTTTAATTTAAAAACATTAAAGTCCATATAAATAAATCATAAAAATAATTTTTAAAACATGGACATTAATGAAAAATATTTAGATGAATAAATCTTTGAAACATTTAAATGATATTTTAGTTAAATAGTTTTTAACAAACTGAGAGATGCTGGAATATAAATAATTGATGAATAAAACTTAATCAGAAATTTATAATATCATGAGAATAAATGGATTCATGATATAATATGACAAAGTACAACATATACACCATATAATAGTAAATTGGTTCATAATAACAATGAAGTCTCAACGAAATGTAAATTGAGACGAAATCCCATATAAAAACCATATCCTTAGATTAAAGATAAATAAATTAAATAATAATGTGTGAAAAATATAAATACACTCAATATTATTGGATATTCAGTGAAAATCAATCAGATAAAATTGAAACATATTTTTTTAAAAGCAACACCAATGACTTGGATGTTTAACTCAATGAATTGAAATTGAGATAAATTTTCTCTTATCGGGTTCATATCGATGACTTGTGAATTTATTAATAGATTTATTATGTGTATAAAAAGTATATACACACAAAGGGAAGTGTAAATTACAAAATAAATAAATAAATAGTTATTCCACACATAATCATGGCATGACATAATTAAGAATTAGAAGATTAATCCATGGAATGGGAATCGGGTTGAAATGCTCCCTTACCGATTTAGTAACTTACGAAACATACACCACATGAAAGAAGGATCATACAATGAAGATGTAAATAACCATAAATTAAATTATATTAAATAAATTATACAACCATGGTTAGTACATAAACCACATAAAAGAAAATAGTTGCAAACATAGCAAGAGTCTCACAGAAATAAAAAGTTAGATGAAAACCCCTTACCACGTTGTAATCAATCGAGTCGTATGAACAAAAGTTAATAACCACCACATGAATAAAAAGTACCATAAATATAAATATAACCATGATAATATATATCAAATGGTATTACACAATACACCACATTCAATAAATAAGTGGCGAACAATTGAAATCTCACGGAATTAAAAGTGAGATAAAAAACGCCTTACCTTGTGTCTGACTTGACCCGTTCGTTATTTAATCTCCTGAATAAGAATTTAAAGTTAATTTGTACTTGATTAAAAACCTTTTCTAAGTTTATTATTTCTTTTATATCACTTATTACCTTGTGATAAAAATTATGCAATCATTTAAAATAATAATGGTCATTTTGTCAATATTTGGTACTTGAGTCAATAATGAACTTCTTATAATTACAAGTTGTTCATGTGGTAAAAATTATAATATCTCCAGAATGATAATAATGATTTATATATCATATATATCATATATATTCAGTATATTATAATATTACAAAACATTTGGAGATAAGAAATTAAATGCACCGTTCATGGAAATGGTAAGCCGTACGTACGCATGAACGATACTTTCATTTCTATTTCATATTTTATGGAATGTAAAAATAATGATACACATTTATATTATAAATATATAATAATATAATAAGTCATATATGTTACATAATTTCATTAATTCCATCATTTATACGTTCCATTTATGTCATGAACGAATTATATCACCATGAGGGGGTGGTAGTCCGCACTTCCTCAAATGAAATTATCCTATATACACAAATTGCGAAGTATAATGGTATGATTGTAAATTATAATTAAAGAATAATATAGAAAAAATAAAAATAAAATATATCATATATAAATGTAGTGCCATCATAATGTCCACCATAAGAGGTGGTAGGAGAAGTTTGAACAATCATCATTTCGTGAGGCGTTAGTTTTCCGTCGACAGAAATAGTATGTTATTTACCCATTAGATGGAGGTGTGTGTAATTTTAGTTATAATAATTCTCATAAAAACAAGCTAGTATATTTAGGATTCTGTTTTTTTAATAAAATGAAGTAATAAAATGAGTTCAGGAGGTCGGTGAAATAATATAAAAAAAGAACTTAAGAGAAGACGTTACCTTTAAATCGGGTAACTCCCTTTGGTTTAAACCAAAAGGGTTTATTAAAGTGCCTTATGACAAAGGTAAGTCTTATAGGAGAATATAGGGATGTTTAGAGCTTATTTGGTAGGAAGTTGGACGAGCTATGTGGCTTGAGAGGTGTGAGTAATGGGTTAGAGGTGAGGGCTTTTTATAAGGAGGATGAGGGGCTCTTTAGGGAAGTGTAAAAATATTATTTTATTATATAATTATTTTAGGTTTCTAAATGTCAAAAAATTATTATAGTCAAAGATAAGATGACTCATGGTAGAAAGAAAATCATCCAATAAGAATTGGACAGGTTTTGGATATTATTTTAATCATTATAATCTTATTTATTTAAATCATTTATTAATGATGTAAACATTGCATCATTATTGTCTCATAAATAATTTTATTTATATGAAGTCAAAAAACTATATTACAAATACCATGATGTAGGAAATTTATTTATCTTTAAAATGAATATTTATAGTAATATATATCAATTATAACACCCCACATTAAATTTTTTTAAGAAAAATAATAAATGTTTATAATATTTTTAATTTTACTTTAAATAAAAAGTTATTAAAATCATTAACTTACCCAAGTGGAATTCAAAGGCCAAAAGTCTCACCCATGGATTGTTTTGGGTTTCCATTACTCATCCAATAATTTTAGGACAAGAGTTAAGGTAATTTTATATTATTATAATATTTTTTACCTTGAATTAACCTATTTACCTTTAACCGTGGTAAATAAAAGTCAAAAGCTAATATTCACAAAATATTATTTTTTCTTATTGAACCAAATTTTACTTACTAATAATAACCATGTATGCAGATAGTTTAAATTTATTTCACAAAAGTCATAAGATTTCATTTAAATGAAAAGGTCTTTTTTTAACTATTAATCAGTGTTTTGACTATTCATAAAAAATTGAAGTTTTTCAGAAAAATACCAAAAAATCAGCCTATACTATATTTGATATTATGAATTAAAAAATGATTTTTATTTTACCAAATTAAAAACATTGAATTTGGATTAATTAATTTAAAATTATTTTTTGTTGTCAAAACAAAATGCGTATTTTTAAGAAATAATAACTATCAAACGATTGCCAATTGTTTATGTCTAATTTCAACGTGAAATTACATCCAATTACTAAAATTGAATTAAATGGTTAAAATATAATCTAATTAAACCATTAAAACAATTAAAAAATTAACTAAATATATAAATAAATTAGTTTAAAATGTAGTTTTGAATAAAAATACATGATTTTCACTATTCATTAAAATATGTATTTTATGAGAAAAATACCAAAAATTTACCAAAAGTAAATATTGATGTGCCAATTCTAAAAAAAAATTTATTTTGTCAAAATGAACATACAATCATGACCCAAAATATATATAAATAGTGTTCTCCATTAAAAGGCATTAAATCGACCTTTTAATGAATAATATAGTATTTATGCTTAAAACTAGATTAATTCAAATTTTAAGCCTCGAAAATTTATTGGATAAATATAGAAAAATTTAACAAACATGTGTAATCATATTGTAGTTTGTTATGTTCATTCTCGCCATTATAACGGCTAGGCGTTAACTACCATTTAGAATAACAATATTATATTATTATCTTTCAGTATGACTCAGCATTCTGTGTAACATTAGACTTCGAAGAGAACCGTTGTTGCATATCTAGTATTCCATCGAACACATCATCCCCATTAAAGTAAAATTAATATATAATTCAAAGATATTAATAAATATGTAAATGCATTTTTCTTTATTTTCTTGAGATGTTACAACCTTTCTCCTTTTTGATAATTACATCGTCACAATTTTAAAATTTGACTTAGATACATCATTGAAAGTCCCACTTTAGAAAAAGAGTCAATAAAAATATCACTTTAAAAGAAAGAAAAATATAAATACAAAGGTCAATCAAGATAGCCCATACTAGGATTCCATATAAGAAAACATGGATATTGAAGAGAAACAAGCCATAAAGGTTTAATGGAGTGTGGTAGAAAACAAGATTAGGAGAAAGTTAACCACAAGAAAATCAAAAACATGTGATTGCTTAAATGGTCTTTGATTCACCTTTATGAAATGTTAATGAAAAATGTTTTTATTTTAAGTTACTTTTCATAAAGTTGAGGAATTGTTTATGAGAATAACTGAAAACATAAGAAAACATACTTACTTGTCATGTAGACTTTCATCCTTTAAAAAATTTCTATAAAAAAACTCATCTTTTCTCCAATGGATGTGTATTCAAACTAAATTGGTCACATTAAAAGTGCTAGTATAAACATCTATAGTATCAGATAATCCAAAAAAGGTAAACTATAAATTTCCCATGTCTTTAGACATCATCCAAAACCGAAACCTTTACTAAAAGATTAGACAATCCCTAAAAAATAATAAGACATTTTTAAAAATAAATACTACTCTTAATCCCCAAAATTTTAAAAACAATACCCAAAGTAAAGAAAAGACCATTCAGTAGAAAAATGTCAATAATAGTCTTCAATATAACCCAAAATAAGATTATATCCCAAAACTCCGAAGGATATAATCACATAGTCTTCCACAATAAATCTTAACATTTATCTCCAAATAATATCGACTCCAATTAAAATCTCATACTAATGTGTAATTAACCAAATCAAAAATTCCATATGATAGGTTAATCATTTCAATAAATAACCCAAATCAACATATGACCATAATAAAAACATGGATTCTTCCAAAATAAAATTCCACCATTACTAATAAAAATAAAATATAATTATTCCTTGAAGAACATTTTCATATATCAAACATCAGGGTTACACATACTATAAATTTTTTCCAATATAATCCCATCATCAAAAGAGCCATAAAACATTTAAACATTTCATCATCTTAAAATCTAGCATAAATCTTGAATCCCTTTTATATTGACATTGTTAGTCATTCAACATTCTTCATGATCTATTAACCATTCTTTACCAACTTATTCTGAAATACTTTATTCCTACAAACAAAATCACAAATCCTATCCTAAGATTCAATAATATCAAAACATATATTTAGAAATAATCCATACCTTTCATTGGTCCTTGTGAGTTTCTTCATCCTCAATGAGAATGGAATTAGGTTTAGGTAAATATATATTTGTATTATACTGGTGATCCCATTCCCGAAACATCTTCATAGAACATCCATTTGTATAAGGACCATGCACACCACATTTAAAACCTTCCATTGATCACTCAAAAAGAACTTCTTTCCCTTTCCTAGATTCTACTGGATGCTACCTTTTTCCATTGGAAGATTCTTGATTTATAACCTTCATTCCCACATCTATAGAATCTTCATGTCCCTTTAAATCATTTTCCTAGGTGTTTATTTCCACATCCTTGACACATAGGTTTTTGAACATACTTCCCATGGTGATTATTACCTGAACTTCCGTAGGGATTTGTTTCTCGCATATACGATTCCTTATAAAAATCACCAAGGATCGGGTGGTCACTCATCACTCTAGATAGTGGGTATAGAATAACCACAAGATTTCTCATTACATCTCTCATTTCATTCAGTTTCTCCTTCATAAAACCGTCACAGTTTTCTTCACATCCACTTTTACATTGGTGGCTTCTAGATCCATCAATTTACTAAAACCAAAAAGGTCAGTTTCAGTATATCGGTAAATTCATCATATAATATCTTATAAAATGGGAATAATCTAAGATAGACTTATTCATGTTATATTAAACCCATTAAATTTATTTAAAATAACTATGGCACTTTGTAATATGCTAACCATTATGGTTATGTCACTCATTCTTAAATAACACCCTAACCTCTAAAGTTATCTAAACCAACCACTGATACCAAGTTTAAAGAACCAGCCTTAAACATTATATAATTTTAAATTAAATGAATAATTCATATTGAGGATATTTTCTAGTTTAGATTTTTAGATAATTAGGCCATAACTATTAGTTTACATCTCAAAAATTAATAAGTAGACACTTCTACTCAGTTTCCATTTTTTCATAAAATAAAAACTCCTGAAAAAAGAGTCATGTATGGTCCCATGTTTTAGATATGGTGACTTTTCCTTGATCCCATCCATGACCCTATTCATCTTTAAGTCATGTGAAAAAAATTTCAAAACCTGGGGTGTGCATTAAAAGCTCAGTAAGGGTTATAAAACAACGAAATAAATCATTAGTTCACCAATACATACATAACATACACCCATTATCATACCTCATGAAATAATAATATTTACATAGTAAAAACAAATCATAAAGGTAACTTGTGGAATTCATAACATACATACGTTGTAGCTTTCATAGCTACATAAGGAGTTACATTTGGAATACCCATCACAGTATATTACCTAAATATCTTAGGAGAAACATTGACATTTACCTCCATCAAGTTACCCAATTCATTGGGGAGATATCTCAAGCTCACCTGCCCTGAGTTTATCACATAACCACCCATATTCGTAAACAATGCCAAAGAACCATAATGTAGTCATAAAAAAAACAAGCTTGAAGAAAAAATAACATTTCCACATTTCTATAACAATATATTATTTCATGTTATTTACATGATCAATACATTATCAAACCATTTTAAAAAACCATTTAAGGAATTTAATAAAGATATTTTTGAATCAAAGTGTGTCATACCAGTTTGAAACTTTTAAATGAAAAATAATTTAAAAACATTAATGTCTATATAAATAAATCCTAAAAACCATTTTTAAAACATGGATATTGATGACAAATATTTAGAAGAATAAATATTTAAAACATTTAAAAGATATTTTTGTTAATGATTTTTTAACAAAATGAGAGAAGCTTGAATAAAAATAATTGAGGAATTAAATTTAATCATAATACTATAATATCATGAGAATAAAGGGATTCATGATATAATATTCCAAATAATAGTATATAAACCATATAAGAGTGAATTGGTGCATAACAACAATGAAGTCTCAATAGAATGTAAATTGAGATCAAATCCCTTATAAAACTATATCCTTAGATTGAGGATAAATCAATTACATAATAATGTGTGAAAAATATAAATACACTCAATATTATGGGAAATTTAGTGTAAATCAATTAGAGAACATTCACACATATTTTTGTAAAAACAGCACCAATGACTTGGATGTTTAACTCATTGAATGGAAATTCCGGTAAAATTACTTTTATCAAGTTCATATCGATGACTTGAGAATTTATAAATGGGGTGATTATGTTTATCAAAAGTATATCCACACAAAGTGGAGTGGAAATTACAACATAAATAAATAAACAGTAATTCCACACATAATCATAGCATGACATAATTAAGAATTAGAAGATTAATCCAAGGAATGGAAATTGGGTTAAAAAGGCCCCTTACCAACATGGTAACTTAAAAAACATACACCACATGAAAGAAGGATCACACAATGAAGATTTAAAACCCAAATATTAAATTATATTAAATAAATAATACAATCATTGTCATTACATATAACACATAAAAGGAAATAGTGGAAAACATAGTATGAATCTCACAGGAATAAAAAGTTATATGAAAACCTCTTACCACGTTGTAATCAATTGAGTCGTTTGACCAAAAGTTAATAACCACAAAATTAATCACAAACTACCATGAATATAAATATAACCATGATAATATTTATCAAATTTCAATACACAATTCACCACATTCAATAAATAATTGGTGAACAATGGAAATCTCACAGAATTAAAAGTGAGATATGAAACGCCTTACCTCGTGTCTGACACGATCATTTGTTCTTTAATTTCCTGAATAATAAGATGAAGTTAATTTATAATTTCTTAATAACATTTTTCAGGTTTATTATTCCTTTTATATCACTTATTACAATGTTATAAACATTATGAAATCATTTAATTTAACAATGGTCGTTTTGTCGATATTTGGTACTTGAGTCAAAAATTAACTTCTTATAATTACAAGTTATTCATGTGGTCAAAATTCCATTATCATCATAATGATATTCATGATTTAGATATCATATATATCATATATATCCGGTATATGTATGTATTTATAATATTATATAACATTTGGTAAAAAGAATTGAAATGCACCATTCATTGAGACGGTAAGCCGTAGGTACACATGAACGCTACATACATTTCTATTTCATATTTAATGGAATTAAAACTTAATGATACATAAATATATTATAATTAAAGTATAATATAATATTATATATATGTTAAATAACTTCATTAACACCGTCATTTATACGTTATGTATGTCATGAATGAATCATGTCACCTTGAGGGGGCGGTAGTTCTCACTTTCTCTGATGAAATTTTCATATATACACATATTGGAAAGCATAATGGTATGTTTATAAATAAAAATTACAGAATAATAGAGAAAACATAAGAATAATATATATAATTTATAAATACAGTTCCATAATATGGTCAACATAAGAGGTGGTAGGAGAAGATTTAACGATCATTATTTTGTGAGGCGTTAGTTTGTTATCCACAACAACAGTATGTTCTTTACCCATTAGCTGGATGTGTGTGTCAGTGTAGTTTGAATACTAATAATAAAGAAAACCTAGTATATTTAGGATACTGGTGTTGTTATAAAATAATGGAATAAAAATGGTTTAGGTGGTTGGAGATTTAAAATAAAACAAAAGAACTTAAGAACAGACGTTACCTTTAAATCGGGTAACTCCCTCTGGTTTGAAAAAAATGGATTCCTGAAGTTCCATATGCCTAATGTAAGGTTTCTAGGAGGAATATAGGGATCTTGAGATATTATTTGGGTAGAGGTTGGATGATCCATGGGGCTTTATCTCTGTGAGTAATGGGTAAGAGGTGAGAGCTTTTTATAAGGGGGAGGTGGGGCTCTTTAGGAAAGTGTGAATATATTTTTTTTTATAAAATGATTTTTGGTTACTAATTGTCCAAAAATTATTAAAGTCTAAGATAAGATGACTCATGGTCGAAATATAATCATCCAATAATAATTATATAGGTTTTCAATATTATTTAAATCTTTATAATCTTATTTTTGTAAATCATTTATTAATGAGGTAAACACTGGATCATTATTGTGTCATATATAATTTTATGTATTTGATGTCTATTAATTATAAAAAAATACCATGATGTAGGAAATAATTTTATCTTTATAATGAAAATTTATAGTCAAATATATCAAATATATAACCCCACATTAAAATTATTTTATCAAAACAATACATGTTTATGATATTTTTATTTTTACTTTAAATAGAATGTTATTAAAATCATTATCTTACACAAGTGGCATTCAAAGAACAAAATTCTCAACCAAGGATTTTCTTGGTCGTCCATTACTCATAAGATATGGTTATGATAAGTGTTATGGCAATTTTATATATTATAATATTGTTTTCCCCTTAATTACACTATTTACCTTTAACCGCGGTAAATAAAAGTCAAAAGTTACTATTCACAAAAAAATTATTTTCATTTTAATGAACCACATTTTACTTACATTTAACATCCATGAATTTCGGATTTTGGAAATTCAATTCAAAAAATCGGTAAAATTTCATTTAAATGAAAAAGTCATTTTTTTAACTATTACTTAGTGATTTCACCATTCATCAAAAATTGAAGTTCTTCGGGAAAATTCCAAAAATTAAGCCTATGCTATATTTGATATTACAAATTAAAAAAGGATTTATATTTTACCAAATTCAAAACATATAAGTTGGATTAATTAATTTAAAATTAATTCCCATTGTCAAAACAAAAAATGTGTTTTTAAAAAATTATAACTATCATAAGATTGACACTTGTTTTTGTCGAATTTCAAAGTGAAATTTAATCCAAAGAACAACATTGGATTAAATGGTAAAAATATAATCTAATTACCCCTTAAAAACAACTAAAAAGATAATCTTACAATATAAATAAATTATATTTAAAAAAAGTTTTGAATTAAAATACAATATTTTCACTATTCATTTAAAAATGAATTTTTTCAGAAAAATAAAAAAAATTACCCAAAGTAAATTTTAATTTCCTGATTCTAAATAACAATTTTATTTTGTCAAAAATAACATATAAAAGTGACCCAAACTAGATTTAATGTGGGTTTTCCATTAAAAGTTGGTTGATCATCCTTAAAAAAATACTAGAGTATTTATGCTTGAAATTATATTAATTCACATTTTATGACTCTTATATTTATTAGAGAAATGTAAAAACATTTAACAAACATATATAATCATATTGTAGTTAGTTATGTTGATTCTCACCATTAAAATGGCTAGACATTAACTATCATTAAAAATAATAATATTATATTATTATTTTTCAGTTTGACTCATCATTGTGTGTAACATTAGACTTCAAAGAAACCCATTGTTGTGGATCAGGTACACCATCAAACATAACATCCCCTATAAAGTAAAATTAATATTTAATTAATATATATTAATAAATATAAAAATGTATTATTATTTATTTACCTGAGATGTTACATCATTCCCCCTATTGGGTATTGAGTCCTCGCAATTTTAAAACTGGGCTTGGAAACTTCATTGAATGCCCCACATTGGAAAAAGAGTCAATAAAAATATCACTTTAAAATAATGAAAAATAGAAATATAAAGGTCGCCCGAGATAGCCCATACTAGGATTCCATATAGGAAAACATGGATACGGATGAGAAAAAAACCATCATGGTTTGATGGAGAGTGGTAGAAAACATGATTAGGAGAAAGTTAACCACAAAAAAAATCAAAAACTTGTGGTGGGTCAAACAGTCATTGATTTTGAAATAGGAAATGTTAACAGATAATTTTTTGTTCTAAGTTACGTTTCATAATGTTGGGGAGTTTTTTATGAGCATAACTAAAAACATAAGGAAACATACTTACTCGTCCTTTAAACATTCATCCTTTACTAAATTTCTACCACAAACTCATCTTTTCTCCAAACGATGAGTATTCAAACTCACTTGGTCACATTAAAAGTGCTACAATCATCTTGTAGCGTATCAGATAATCCAAAAAAGATGAACTATATATTTCCCAAATATTTATACATCAACCAAAACGAAAACGTTTAGTACAAGATCAAATAATACCCAAAAATATAATACATTATATAAAAAAATACCACTCTTAATCCCCAAAATTCGACAAACAATACCCAAAGTTTGGAAAACACCATTTAATAAACAAATGTCATTAAAATTCTTCAAAGTAACCCAAACTAAGATTGTAACCCAAAACTCAGAAGGATTTAATCACATATTCTTCCATAGAAAGTCTTAACATTTATCTCCAAATAAGATTGACAACACTTAATGTCTCATACTAAAGTGTAATTACCCAAATCACATATTCACAATGATAGGTTATTCATTTCCATAAATAACCCAAATCTCCATATGTCCATAATAAAAACATGGATTCTTCCAAACAAAATTTTTACCATTACTCATCAAAAGAATAGATATTTATTCCTTGAATAAAATTTTCATATATATAACTTTAGGGCTACACATACTATAAAAAGTCTTCTAATGTAATCCCATTATCAAAATAGCCTTAATACTATTAATCATTTAATCATCATAAAATCTATCATAACACATGAATCCCTTATATGTTTACCTCTTACTCATTCAGCGTTCTTCATGATACATTAACCATTATTTACCAACTTATTCTAAAATACTTCTTTCCTATATACGAAATCATGAATCATATCCTAAGATTCAATAATATTAAAACATATGTTAAGAAATAATCTATACCTTTCATTGGTCATTGTCAGTTTCTTCATCCTAAATCATAATGACATTAGGTATTCATAAACATATATTTGTACGATCCTGGTGATTCCATTCCCAAAACTTCTTCGTAGGACATATGTTTCTATAATTAATATGCACACCACATTTAAAACATTCAATTGATCCCTCAAAAAGAACTTATTTCCCCTTCCAAGAGTCAACTGGATGTTTTTTTTCGTGGAAGGTTCTTGATTTATGACCTTCATTCCAACATCTATAGCATCTTCCCCTTCCTTTGAATCATTTTCCTTGGTGTTTCTTTCAACATCCTTGACACATGGGTTTTTTAACATACATACCTTTATGATTATTACCTGAACATCTGTTGATATTTGTTTCTCTCATATATGATGCCTTATAAAATTCACTAAGGTTCACCTGATCAATCATGACTCTAGATAGATGGTAGAGAATAACCACAAGAGTTCTCATTGCAGCTACCATTTCATTCAGTTTCTCATTCATAAAACTGTTACAGTTTTCTTCACATCAACTATTACATTGTTGCCTACTAGATCTAGCCATTTACTAAAACCAAAAAGGTCAGTGTGAGTATATCAGTAAATTTATTATATATTATCTTATGAGGAGGGTAACTACAAAGATAGAATCATTAATGTTATCTAAAACCCATTTAATTTATCTAAAATAATTATGGCTCTTTCTAATATGCTAACCATTATGGTTATGTAACTTATGCTTAAATAACAACCTAACCTCTAAATTTATCTAAACCAACCTCTAATTCCAACTATAAGGTCCCAGCCTTAAACATTACATAATCTTGAATTAAATGAATAATTCACATTAAAGATATTTTAAGGTTTAGTGTTTTATAGAAAGAGGTCATAAATATTACATTAAATCTCAAAAATTACAAGGTAGACACTTATACTCAGTTTCCATTTTTTTCATAAAATAAAAACTCATGAAAAAATAGTCACATCTAGTCCAATGGTTTAGACAGCATGAATTTTCATTGATCCCATCCTTGACCCTATTCACCTTTATGTTCTGTGAAAAAATATTCAAAACCTTGGATGAGCATGAAAAGCTCAGTAAGGGTTATAAAACAATGAATGAAAACCTTAGATCATCAATACATAAATAACATAAAGTCTTTAACATACCCTATGAAATCATAATATTTACATAGTAAACACATATCATAAAGGTAACTTATGGAATCCAAAACATACTTACGTTGTAGTTTTCACAAATATGTAGGGAGTTACATTTTGAATACCCATCATATTATATTCACTAAATCTCTTAGGAGAAACATTCACATTTACCTCTGTCACGTTACCTAATGCATTGGAGAGCTATCTCAGTTTCACCCGCCCTAGGTTTATCACGGAACCACCCGTATTCGTAAACAATACCGAAGAACCATAACATAGTCCTAATAAATAAAACAATCATAAATGAATGATAAAATTTCCACAATACTATCACAATATTTTATTTCAAGATATTGACATAATCAATTCTTTATCAAACCATTTTCAAAAACCATTTAAAACATTTAATAAAGGGGTTTTTGAATCAAAGAGTCCCATACCACTTGGAAAATTTTAAATGAATTATCATTTAAAAACATTAATGTCCATATAAATAAATCCTAAAAACTATTTTTAAAACATGGACATTAAAGACTAATATTTATAATAAAAAATCATTAAAACATTTAAAAAAAATATTTTACTTCAAGAGTTTTTAACAAAATGAGAGACACTTGAATACAAATAATTGAGAAATTACATTTAATCAGAAAATTATAATATCATGAGAATAAAGGGATTAATGATATAATATTCCAAATGACTGTATATAAACTATATAATAGTGAGTTGGTGCATAACAACAATGAAGTCTCAATGAAAAGAAAATTGAGACAAAATCCCTTATAAAAACTATAACCTTAGATTGAGGATAAATAATTTACATAACAATGTGTGAAAAATATAAATACACTAAATATGATTGGATATTCAGTGTAAATAAATCATGAACATTCACACATATGTTTGTAAAAAAACATCAATGACTTGGATGTTCAACCCAGTGAATGGAAATTGAGTTAAAATTTATCATATCAAGTTCATATCGATGACTTGAGAATTTATAAATGGAGTGATTATGGGTATAAAAAGTATATCCACAAAAAATGGAGTGTAAATTACAACATAAATAAATAAATAGTGATTCCACACATAATCATATAATGAAATAATTAAGAATAAGAATATTAACCCAAGGAAAGAAAATTGGGTTAAAAAGCTCCCTTACCGATTTGGTAACTTACGAAACATACACCATATGAAAGAAGGATCATACAATGAAGATTTAAATACCTATAAATTAAATAACATTAAATAAATAATACAATCATTGGTATTATATACAAAAAATAAAAGGAAATGGTGGAAAACATAACATGAATGTCACGAGAATAAAAATTGAGATGAAAACCCCTTACCACTTTTTAATCAGTCAAGTCGTATGACCAAAAGTTAATAACCACCAAATTAATCAGAAAATACCATTAATATAATGATAAAAATGACAATACATATCAAATGGAAGTACATAATACACCTCATCCAACAAATAAGTGGTGAACAATGGAAATCTCACGAAATTAAAAGTGAGATAAGAAACCCCTTACCTCGTGTCGGACATGACCCGTTCATTATTTAATCTCATGAATAATAAGATAAAAAAATTAAACATGAATAATAAACTTTGTCAAGTTTATTATTCCTTTTATATCACTTATTACCAAGTTATAAGAATTATTCAATTATTTATGTTAATAATGGTTGTTTTGTCGATATTTGGTACTTGAGTCAAAATTGAACTTCTTATAGTTACAAGTTGTTCATGTTGTCAAAATTCCATTATCTAAAAAATGATATTAATGAATTAGATATCATATATATAATATATATCCCATATATGTATGGATTTATAAAATTACATGTCATTTTGAGATAGTAAATGAAATACACCATTCATGGAGACAACAAGTCGTACGTACGCATGAACGCTTTTTCCATTTCTATTTCATTTTTAATTGAATGAAAACATAGTGATACATAGGTATATTATAATTATAGTATTATATAATATGATATATATTTTACATAATTTCATTGACTCAGTCCTTTATATGTTCCATTTATGTCATTAACGAGTCATATCACCTAGAGAGGGCGGTAGTCCGCACTTCCTCAAATGAAATTATTATATATACACGTATTGGAAATCATAAAGGTATGTTTATAAATAAAAATTACAGAATCATAGAGAAAACATATAAATAATATATATCATATATAAACATAGTCCCATCATAATTTCCACCATAATAGGTGGTAGGATAATAATGAACAATCATCATTTCGTGCGGCAATTGTTTGTCGTCCACAGAAACATTATGTTCTTTACCCATTATATAGAGGTGTGTGTAAGTGTAGTTCATATAATTCTCATTAAAACAACATAGTATATTTAGTATTCTTTATCTGCCATAAATGAAATTAATAGAAAGAGTTTAGGGGGTTGGATAATTAAAATAAATAAAAGAACATAAGAGAAGATGTTATATTTAAATAGGGAAACTCTCTTTTGTTTGAACCAAACGGGTTTCATGAAGTGCCTTTTGTCTAAGGTAAGGCTTATAGAAGGAAGAGAGGGAAATTTAGATTTTAATTGGGAAGAGTTTGGATGAGCCAAGGGGCTTGAGAGGCATGAGTAATAGGATATAGGTGAGGGTTTTTTATAAGGGGGAGGAGGGGCTCTTTAGGAAAGTGTGAAAATATTATTTTATTATAAAATGATTTTCGGTTTTTAAAGGTCCAAAACTTATTAAATTAAAAAATAAGTTGACTCATGGTCGAAATAAAATCATCCAATAATAATTGGACAGTTTTTGTATATTATTATAATATTTATAATCTTATTTATTTAAATCATTTATTAAGGAGGTAAACACTTCATCATTATTGTGTCAAACAAATTTTTATTTATTTGATGTCAAAAAATTATAAAAAAATACCATCATGTAGGAAATATTTTTAAATTTATAATAAATATTTATAATCAAATAAATCAATTATATTATCCAACATTAAAATTTCTTTAGTAAAAAAAATACATTTTTATGATATTTTTATTTTTCCTTTAAATAAAAACTTATTAATATCATTATCTTACCCAAGTGGAATTCAAAATCCAAATGTCTCACCCAATTATTGTCTTGGTCAGCCATTAATCATCCAATAATGTTAGGACAAGTGGTAAGGTAATTTTATATTATTATAATATTTTTTTACCTTGAATTACCCTATTTATCTTTAACCAATTTAAATAAAAGTCAAAAATTATTGTTCACCAAAAATTATTTTCATCTTATTGAAACAAATTTTACATAATAATAACAACCATGTATGCCGGATAATCGAAATTTAATTCACGAAAGGGGTAAAATTTCATTTAAATGAAAATGTTAGTTTTTTAAACTATTACTCAGTTTTTTCACTATTCATCAAAATTGAAGTTTTTTAGAAAAATAAAAAAATATAGCCTAAGATATATTTGATATTCCCAATTAAAAAATGATGTCTATTTTACCAAATTCAAACCTAATTAGTTGGATTAGTTAATTTAGAATCCATTCTCATTGTCAAAACAAAAAAGTGTGTTTTTGAGAAATAATAACTATCAAAAGATTGACATTTGTTTATGACCAACTTCAAAGTAAAATTACTTCTAATGACCAAAATTGGATTTAATGGTAAAAATATATTCTAATTACACATTAAAACCTATTAAAAATATAATCTAACTATATAAATAAATTATATTAAAAGGTAGTTTTGAATAAAATACTATATTTTTTTACTATTCATTCAAAAATGAATTTTATTAGGAAAATACCTAAAATTTACCCATAGTAATTTTTGATGTCCTTTTTCTAAAAATTAATTTTATTTCATAAAAAATAAAATATAAAAGTGACCCAAACATGATTTAAAGAGGGTTCTCCATTAAAAGGTTGTAAATAAACCTTTTAAAGAATATTTGAGTATTTTTGCTTAAAATTGTATTAATTCACATTTCCATCCTCTAACATTTATTGGATAAATGTAAAAACATTTAACGAACATGTATAATCATATTGTTGTTAGTTCTGTTCATTCCCACCGTTACAACTACTAGGCATTAACTACCATTTAAAATAATAATATTATATTATTATTTATCAGTATGACTCAGCATTGGGTGTAACATTAGACTTCAAAGAAATATGTTGTTGCATATCAGGTACTCCATTGAACATAGAATCCCTTGTAAAGTAAACACAATATTTATTTCAAAAATATTAATAAATATGAAAATTTATTATTCTTTATATACCTGGGATGTTACATTCATGTATTGTTATGTTAAATTTTATTTGATATATTCTTTAAGTATAAAAAGTTTTAAAATTCATCCATGATAGGATAAACCACTTTTCAAAAAGTTCATAATAAGTTCTATCAGTATCATCCAATTTACATATTCATATCGAACATATATTTACGAAAAAATAATTATCTGAACATCAAGCACATATTCATGGTTATCATTCCCTTAATTACATGTTTTCTAAATATTTCACCATATTTCCCAAATAAAACATCACAGTTTGTAGTACCACTAAACATATTCTATTAAATATGTATGTAAAAACTATAGTGTAACAATATATATAATGTTATTTATTCCATAATACCATAAAATTTATTCTACAATATTATTCTAGAATTACATTACCAAAATACTCAATCATTCATCAAGTTCATTGTCATACATTACATCAAAAATATCGATAGCATTAAAGTTTACATTGATATCATCTTTAAGTGAATGTTGATAGATCTTATCATTGTTAACCATTGGATTTTTTATTTGATTAGCATAATTCCCATTCACCATACACTTGTATCACTTAATTATTGGAGTTTCATCCAAAGATGATTTCACTCTATTGGCATCATTGGCCAAACATCATCTTCCCATTAGTTCTATAATAAATTTCGATAGATCATTCCCTTAAACACATAAAAAAATTATTGGTCCCCATAATTATATTCCCTATAAACATATTTCCACACTTATAGCATAAAGGAAGGCACATCTTCTTATCCCTATGATGTTTATATTTTCATTTAAACCCCATATTCGTTTTATTGCTAAAACACTGATATTGATATGTTACCCCATACCCTGTTTCATCTTTTATTACCCAAAACAGAAACTCATTGAAACTAATAAATTCTCCTTCGAATAATTCCCTTATGAGACTTATCACAAAGACACTGAAAACCCTCTTATATTTACCACCAGGATGGATGCAAATAAAAAAAGTGCACCTCAAAAGACTTGTGAAATTATCCTCATAGTTACCGACAAATTAATCATCCTTTTACCAAATCTCAAAGAAATAATTTTCCAAAATAATATGAAGAATATAAGTAATTTATTTATTGAATATTATGTTTTTAAACTCTTCACATTCATTTGAATCAATTTTATCTTTTTTCCTCGTATTATTGATTATATTCCACCACTCATTCTCTTCACATTCCAACTGATAAACAGTCAAAATGAATTTCTATTCTCCCAAACAATGTAGAATAGAGAATAAATTTTAAGTGACAATCATCCAGTTTTTAGAAAAAATTGTATCATAATACCCATATAGAGTTGGTGGGTGTTTCATAATGATGGACTCAATGGAAAGTTGTTCCACCAATTTCTCATTCGGAAGCTCAACATGATTCATAACTTGAAAATGTTGTGCGAGCATATCAGTGAGGTTTTTCAATATAGATCCCAAAGAATTAAGATTCTTCATAGAATTATCATTCAATTTTCTATTGCAATAACTATTAACATGGTTCCTTCAGGTTCCATCCATTGGCTAAAACCAAAAATCATTGAGTAAGAAACAATTATCATATTGAGGAACCACATAATCATGAAAAATAGCATATTGGTTGTCATAATTTTGACACCTTCTTTAATATATGAAACCTTTGGATCATCATATAATTTTTTTACGGAACATATATTTTAATCCTTCATGATGGTTCATGATTTGTTTTGTGAATCTTTTTAAGAATATCCCCATGACTGTCAAACTAGGTTTAGAGAAAGGCTTGTTGTCATGTACTGGGTTAAGCATGAGTGAGGTCCAATGAACCTTTCCAAAGTTGTTACCCCTATGTACATATTTTCCAAATCAACATCAACTAGAAGTTTCCAGAAAAGTGTGTATTTTTATGAAACTACTCCCTCTATCGTTTACCAAAATTGTAGGATATTTTCCTTTTTCTTAGAAATATCCTTGTACATGGACTTAGGGTTCAAACTATATATTTCTAATCCTAGTTTCCAAATTTTTACTAAAACTTTTATTTGTTTCCAACTATAACAACCAACGATTTATGTACATTAAAATTACATAACTTTTTCAGAATACATAATATAGTCCAAAAACATATGCCCAGATAGAATATTAGTCTACTACCTTGGGAAACATAAAAATGTAAACACTGAAACATAATCAAGTGACATTATCTCCCATGAGGTTCTTCAGGACAATAACCATTCATAGAAGCATAAAGAATAATAGATATCTTTATAACATGGGGAAAGAAACATAAAAAGGGGTGATCTCATATACTCATTAAGGATAAAAAATGGAGACATGTAAGCATAAGACTGAGAATATTGGTATTAGAACATGATTATTACATTATAAGATCATACCCTCCTCTTCAACAATCATTAAAATGAATTATGAATATTTTATTAGCAGTTAATAATACATTAATCATAAGGAAATCAAGACAAGAATCCATAAAATAATAACACATGACAAATAAATTTAATTGTATCATACACATGAAGATGTAATATCATTAATTATATGTATAAACACATTTCTAGAACATATCAAGGCACTTAATGTAAACTATACCAACTGGGAAGTACACAACACCATCCCCCATAACAATCCCTTGCATGTATGGGATCAGGATTCCCCATATTCCCATAGTGGATTGGTTTTTACCAAATTCCCATAGTGGATCTTATTTCCCCATCCATACCAAGTGGATTGGGTTTCCCCATCTTCCAATGGTGGATCATGTTTCCCTATATTCCGATAGTGGATTTGGTCTCTCTGTCTTCACATTGTTGACCAAGACTGTTAAATTGATTCCTATAATAATCACATGAGATTAAATATTTACCTAATGAAATGAAGGGATATATAGTTCCCACCTATCACAGAATGAAATCAATAAAAAAATTCTATAATAAAATAAATCAGTCATCATTTTAGATCCCATGGAACTAATATGACTCATAAACATCATTTAATCATAAAAAACGCCTCATAATAAATGGGTTTCATAAATTTAATTCGATAATAAAATTAAAAATAATATGAATTATATAATTGATGTATATTTATACTAAAATATATGTAACATAAAATAATTTTATCTTATATGGAAAATATTTTAGAGAGGTAACATGAAAAAAAATATTGAGTAAAATATCCTTTATGATTCTAAAACAATATATTATCATAAAAGGTCCTTCCATTTCAAAATTAAGAATTTCATTTCAAAATAACCTTTTAAAATTATAATGTAATCTTTAAATCATTTTAGAGTCATGGTAGTGGATAATTACATCCATTCCATATAAGTTAATAAATTCTTTCCTCTCATAGTTTTGTTAGAAAATACACAAAGCACCTAATTTGGAAAGTGAAGAAATGATTCTTTTCAAGTAATTAGTAAAAAGTAAAAAATTGGTAAAATGGATATTAAATATATATATTAAAAAATAAATGAAATTTTTTTATAAAATATTTACATGGAAGATAAATATTCCACAATAGAGACTTAAATTGATACAATCCAAAAATATTGATGAGATTATGAAATAAATACTCATTTATTTATAATTTGTAGAATCATATTCCCCATTGAATAAAGAAAGATATATCAATATTAAAATTCCATAACCTTTTGTGTAATACTCATAAAAGGAATTCATGGTTAGTATATACACCACGTAAAATAAATAAGTAATGTATGAGGAATGTGTCCTATAGAATTAAAGATGATCCATAAATCCTTTAATACATGATTAACATTAGACTCATAAATCCCGTAAAATAATAACATAAATTAGAGCATTGAATATCATTAAATAAATAAAATTAATGATATAAAATTTAATAGGTTAGTATATATACCACTGAAAATAATTGATGGGTGAATATGGAATGTATCTCCTAGAAATAAAAAGTGAGATGAAATTATCTTACCTTATGTCTTAACCCTCATCGTCTTATGAAAAACTGATGTAAAATAAATATATATTTATTATAAATATATTATAGAAATTTTTTATTTATATTACATCACATATGATTTACTTATACTTTTCTATTACCTATTTATCAACAATTCCTTGCTAAAATTACGTTTCAGGTTATAACTGATTTGTTTTTCGTTCATGTTTTGACTTCCTATCCTTAGTAATATAACATAGACCATGACTACATAATATCCAGAATGATAATCAGGATAAATATATCGTATATATATATAATCATTATATATGTATTCATGTTGATTAATAATTGTTAGATATATTAAATAAAATACACCATCCATGAAGAAGGTAGACTATATGTATACATGAACGTTGTATTCATTTCTAATCATTATTAGTAGAAAAAAATTTATATTATATATTATGATTAATTAATCATATTTTTTTACTTATATCTTCTATATTCATTAAATTAATCATTATTACTATCAATGTTAAATACAAATGAAAAACGAATCACATTGCATCATGGAGATGTAGATATACATACGCATTAACGACATTATCATTTCCCAAATATTAAGTTGTAAAATTATAGATATGATATTATAATTAAAAAATTATAATTATTTAATATATATCATAAAAAAAATTTCAATCATAATGCCCAACCATGAGATGTGGAAAATTAAGAAAAATGAACAATACCATTTTGTGAGGTGGTAGTTCTCTGTACACAAGAACAGTAAGTTCGTTACCAATTAGAAATATGTGTCTTTGAGTGTAGATTTAAACCTCATTATAAAAAAATTACCTATATATTTATAATAACAAGCATATTCTACTAACTATAATTTTAAAAAAAATGGGTTTTAGAAATGAAATAAAATAAAAACGTTCATCGATTAACATTACCTCTTCTTTAGTAACCTCATATTGATTTTCACAAAATAAATTCTTCTATTGGATTTTCACACAAATTTTGGATTATAATATTATATACGAAAATTTTGGAGGGTAGTTGGATAGAGTTTTCCAGAAAAAAATATATTCTAAGTGTTAGAATAATAGGAGAGGTTCCCTTTTATAACAGAGAGAAGGGAACTTTTGGATTTATACAAAATATTAATTTATTATAAAATAAATCGTAATAAAATTACTTCCAAATTGAGAATAATTCAATGAAAATATAAAATAAAATTCTAATGAAATCAACCAATAGATTATAGAATGTTTTTTATGTTATTTTAAAACTCATCTTTTTGGTTAATACATAGTCAATCAAGTTAAATTTTAAATATTATAATAATGTTTTTTATATTTAGAGGATGTATGTTTTCCATATAAAGTGTAAATTATGCCATAAATGAGAAATTTCATTTATTTTTAGACAATATATCATCTCATTGTCCTTATTTCATGTTTATAGAATTTATAAATAATTTTAAAACTAATATTTTTATAAAATATCATAGGTGTCAATTTCGACACTATTTATATGTTTGACATTCAGAAAATACTAATAGGAAAATAAATTAGAACCAGATCACTTAATACACCTATAACAAGTAATATTCACCTCAAAATATCAATAATCAACATAATTTTTCTCAAATTATATATCTTTTATTATATCTAATGTCAATTAATTTATTGTTTCATCAATTGATTAATTACTAAATCATCAGTTTTTAACTATTTATGCAAAATTTTCATCACTATAAATTAAAAATAAAATTTAATGATGTAAACAATAATTTTATATTTCTAAATAATATTTATTACACCATATATTCTACTTATTCCCATATTAAAATTTTTTTACATATTAAAATTTTCATTGTGACTTTTAGTCACTCCCTTTGAGTTTAATAATATTTAAGTCATTTTCTTGAGAAACTATCCATTAATTATTCAACATAGATTCTAATGTGTTTATGGTCAAATTATATTCATCACATACCTTTTTGGAAAGTGTTAGGAAATAAATATAATATTTATTATATAATTTTACCCATAAATTCTTGATTTATATTTTATTGTGGTATTAAAATTACTAATTTTACAATTCATATTATGAAAACATAAATGGGGCCAATTTAGTAAATTGGTACCCAGTTATTCCAAATATGATATCCGTTTTTCATAATTCAAAACACATAAATTTCGAAAAATTATTTAAAATTAATCTCGTTGATATAATGAGAAAACATATTTTTGAAATAAAAACGTCCAAGAGACTGAAATGTTTTTATATCTGAATTCAATGTGGAAAATTATAATTTTTTTATAATGATATATTAAAAAATAAATTGAATAATTAAACACTATCAATTATATTAATTAAAAATCTATTTCGAATTAAAATTCCGTATTTTTAATTATTCATCAAAACAAAAAACACATCAAAAAATATGAAAACTTAAAAAAAGTAAATTATTAAATCAAACTATAAAATAAAATTTTATTTTTCATATAAAAATTCTAAAATTGTAAAAAATTATATTTAAAATGTGTTCACTTTTAAAATATAGTTTAATTATATAAGGCCCCTTCCTTAAACACTAGATAATATAGAATTAAGTTAATAATTCAGATTGAGGAACTTTTCAGGATTAAAGTTTTATAGAATTAGGTTATAACAATTACATTACAAATAAAATATTACAAAGTATTAACTTCTAATCAGTATCCATTTTTTCATAAAATAAAAACTCGTTAAATAAACAATAGAATATTTCTTCATAAAAATATTCTTAAATACATCTTTTCTCTTGCCCTGTCTTTACAGTGAATAAAATTTCAAAACAATGGGATTATCATAAAAATCTCAGTAAGGGTTATAAAACAAGGAAAGAAAAAATTATCCCATGAATGCATACAAGTCATTGAAATTATAATTTTCAATCTTTAACAAACCACACAAGATCATAATATTTTTGAATAACAAATGGAAATCATAAATCATAAAGGTAACTTGTAGAAACTATAATATACATACATTGTTTCTTTTACAACTACGTAGGGAGTTAAAATTGGAATACCCATCATATTATATTAACTAAATCTATTAGGAGAAACATTAATGATTATATCCTTCATGTTACCCAATGCATTGAAGAGCTATCTCGGGCTCACCTGCCCTAGGATTATCACGAATCCAACTGTATACGTAAACAATGACCATGAACCATAACATATTCATAACATATTAAAAAACATAAAGGAAAGATAACATTTCCACATTTGAATCACAATATATCATTAAAATATATTGACATAACCAATCAATTATAAAAAACAATTTCAATACCAAAATATGTAAAAGAGTATATGGTATTTATTTAACTTTTAAGAACGTTACAGCTTGTTAAGGAAGCCCAATATCAAATAACTCTTGCGGTGGTGGAATGGATGTTGTCCCTACATACGTTAAAAGAAACATTAACTTTTTTGTTTAGTAAAATGCTACGTATAAAAATATTCTATTTGAATGAAATTAATTTTCAAATGGTTTTATACACCATATAAAATAATGTCATGTATAAATCAAAATATGCCTCAATGAAATGATATTGGGACGACGTCCCTTACCTCATGTCCGAATATACTCCTTCATTATTTAATATCATGAATTATAAAATAAAGTTAAATTATAATTTCTTAAGAACCTTTTTGATGTTTATTATTGCTTTTATATTACTTATTACCATGTTATAATCATTACAAATTAATTTAAGTTAATAACGGTTGTTTAGTATGTATTTGATACTTGAGTCAAAAATGAACTTCTTATAATTATAAATTGTCTATGTGGTTAAAAATATTTTATCTCAAGATTATTATTCATTATTTAGATATCATATATACCATATATATCCATTTTATATATGTATTTATAATAGTACATAACATTTGGTGATAAGAAATGAAATGCATCATTCATGGAGGCGGTAAGTCGTACGTACGGATGAACGCTACTTTCATTTTTTATTACATATTTAATTGAATTAAATATTAATTATACATAGGTATATTATCATTATATTATAATATCATATATAATTTCATTAACTCTCACCTTTTTACATTCCATGTATGGCATGAACGAGTCATATCACTTTGAGGGGGCTGTAGTCAGCACTTCCTCAAATGAAATTATCGTATTTACCCATTATGGAAAAAATAAAGGTATGCTATAAATGAAACATAAAGAAGCATTGAGAAAATATAAATATAATATATATCACATATAAATATAGTTCCATCATAATGACCACCTTGATATGTGGAAGGAGATAATTTAACAATCATCGTTTCATGAGGCAGTAGTTCTCCGTCCACATAAATATTATATTATTATTTATTAGAAGGAGGTGTGTGAAATTGTAGATAGAATAATTCTCATAAAAACAACCTAGTATATTTAGGATTCTGTTGTAGTTATTTAAACAAATAGAAAGTATAGAATATGGTGTGGAGAAGGAAAAAAAGAAATTGAGAGAAGACGTTACCATTAAATCAGGTAACTCCCTTTGGTTTGAACCAAAAGGCATTATTGAAGTACCTTATGCCTAAGTTAAAGCATCTTGGGGGAAGTGAGGGGTTTTGGGAGATTATTTGGAAGATTATGTATGAGAAAAGGGGGATTGAGAGGTATGAGTGATGGTTAGAGGTGTTGTCTTTTTATAAGGGGGTGGAGGGGCTTCTTAAGATAGTTTGAAAATATTATTTTATTATAATATGGAATTCTATTGAAAAATGTCCCCAAATAGTGTAATTATAATATAAGGTGATTATTGTTAGAAATACTCTTTTCCAATGGGTTTTAGACATGTTTAGAGAATAAAATTATCCTTATATTTTAGCTGTAACATTTAGTTAACAAATTTAACATTTACCATATCCTCTTGTATATTCATACTATACGGTTAATATATTTAGTATAAAAATTCCAATAGTCAAAAAAATGCATCATTAATGACATTATTAACATCATATATTTGATTTTGAAGAATATTAGATTTTTCAGAATATTATTTCATTTAATAAAATATTGTCTGATTTAAAAACTCATTTATGTCAATTTATATACTATTCATATCGAGACTTTTAAAAAAATTCTATAAAAACTTGTTTCATTTGAAAAAACTACATTAATTCAAATATAACAAGTTATAAAGATCTATAAAATTCATGGATGTCCTAAAAAGTTTGAAAATAAATTAATTTTAATATTTACAAAATAATTTATTTGAATCCATTATTAATGAATGAATTACTCCACCACCATTGTGTCATTACTAAATTTATTTAGTTAATGTATATAAATTATAACTAAAATACCATGATTTATGAAATTGTTTTATCTTTACAATTAATATTTACAGTCGAAGAGATCCTTTATATATCCCCATATAAAAAATTTTTTAGTAAAAGATATATGTTTATGTTATATTTTCCTTAACATTAAATTAATTGTTATAAAGTGTCATTTTCACTTACAAGTGGCTCCATGGGGTCCCAAAATAGACTAGGGGATGCCCATGGTAGGATATGTATATGAAAATAGGATTTGGACATGTTTTGGGATAATTTAATATTATTATAATATTATTATTTACCATTATTTACCAGATATACCTTTTAACAATAGTAAATAAAATATTTACTAAAGTTACTATTCATAATATCTAAAAATAAAAGTTACCTATTTACATAATTTCGACCTCCTGATTAAAAATATATTATCCATTTTTCCAAATTCAAAACATAGAATTTTCAGAAAATAATTTAAAATTAATTCCTACTGTCAAAACGAAAAAGCATGTATTTAAGAAGTAATAACTATCAAAAGATTGACACATGTTTATTTCCACTATTAAAGTTAAATTATATCCAATGAACAAAAATGGAAAAATTTGTAATAATATAATCCAATTAAACTTTAAAACCAATAAAAATAACACTATATATATATTTATATATATTTGATTAAAAGACATTTTTGACTTAAAATGCTGTATTTTAACCTATTCATTAAAAAAATAAACATTATCAGAAAAATACCAAAAATTTACCCAACGTAAATTTTTATTTCCTGATTCTAAATAATATGTACATTTATTAAAATGGAACATATAAAAGTGAAAATAAACTAGATTTAAGAGGGGTTATCCATTAAAATATAGTAAAAAGACTTTTTTAAAATATTAGAGTTTTTCATGCTTAAAATAGGATTCATTATCATTTTAAGCCTATAAAATTTATTAGATAAATGTAAAAATATTTAACAAAAATATATAATAAATTTTAGTTATTTTTGTTCATTCCCTCCAATACAATGGCTAGGAATTAACTAACATTTAAAATAATATTATAATATTATATTTTTCAGTATAACTCGGTATTGTGTGCAACATGGGCTTTTAGAGAAACCCATTGTTGTGTGTCGGGTACGCCATCGACAATAGCATCACCTTGAAAGTGAAATATATATTTAATTCAAAAATATTATTAAATATGAAAATATCATATTATTTATTTACTTGGGATATTATATCCATCCCCCATTTGTGAATTGGATCCCAGCAATTCAATTCAATGATCAAATAAATGGGGGTACTTATCCATAATTGCATTTTCAGATTCCTACATTTCCTCTTTAACCATATGGGTTTCCACAAAACATTTACCTGATGGATTATGTTATTCCACAACACATTCTCTCTACGGTCAATAATATGGACCGGTTTCCCCTCAGAATAAATGTTCTCTTCCGACTAAACTACCTCTGGACTTAAAACATGAGAAAGATACGACATATACTTTCTCAACATTGAAATGTGAAAACATTTTGTACCTAGGAAAAACATGGAGGTAAATATACTCTGTAGGAAACTATTCCAACATTTCAAGGATTTCATAGGGTCTAATGAACCTTGGACTCAAAAATACCTTATTTCCAAAATGCATCATACTTTTCAATGGAGAAACTTTGAGAAAGACATGATCACCTATCTCAAAAGAAATATCCTTCCTCCGGTTATCTGTATAACTTTTTTTCCTGCTCTGAGCTATTATCATGTTCTTCTAAATCAACTATACATTCTCTGCCATCTCTTCTACCAATTCTGGTCCCATCAACTTCCTTTCACCAACTTCATCTAAAAAAGGTGGAGTTCGACACCGACTCTAATATAATACATCAAATAGAGCCATTTGTATACTAAAATAAAAAGGGTTGTTATTAGAATACTCAACCAAAGAAAGATGTTGGTGAAAACATCCCTGGTAATTCATTGAGTAAGCATGTAGAATATCTTCCAATGTCTGAATATTTCGTTTAGACTGCACATTTAATTAAGGATGAAATATTGTACTAAAATTTAATCTTGTATCCAACGACTTCTGAAGTCCTTCACAAATGTTATGAGTAAACCATGGATCAAGATTAGATACAATAGAGGTAGGATCTCCATGAAAACATAAAATCTCTTTAACATAAAACTGATAAAGATGACCTAGAGATAAAGTATCTCGAATAATAAAGAAATGGGCATATTTAGTCAAATGATCAAGCATAACCCTTATTGCATTATTAACTCGAGAAATATTTGGTAATACCAGGAAAAAATCCAAGGACACATTTTCCCATTTCCTAGATGGCACCAGTAAAGTATGAACCATCCCTTTCAGTAAGTTCTGCTCTACTTTAACATGTTTAAACGTCTAACAGTTCAGTGTAAAGTCACCGATATCATTTTTCATTCCATCCCACTAATAATACTCCAGAAGGTCTTTGTACATCTCAGTACTACTGGGATAAATTGAAAACTGAGAACTATATGCTTCACACAACAACTCATTCTTCACCTGTAATTAACATGTCACACAGAATCACTTCCCAAACCTCAAAACACAATCTTTATCAATGTTAAAATCAAGAAACATACCCTTCTGAACCACATATTCCTTTTTCTACAACTCACTGCCTTCCTTCGGTGATTGCTTAATTCTGTCCAATAGAGATGATTTCAATGACAACTAAAACGAAATAGAGGAATCTCCTCTACTAGAAAATTCTATTCCAAAGTTTATAAAATCTTTAATCAAAGGATATTGTTCCAAATTTAGCATGGTTAAGGTTGAATTACTCATTCGACTCAATGAATCAACAACATTATTCTACTTTCCAAGATGGTAATGAATCATGAAATCATAATCCTTCCTTAATTCCAGCAATCTTCATTGTATCATGTTCAATTCTTTCAATGTGAATATCTAATTCAATTTTTTTGGTCAGTATTTATTTCTCATTTTACTCCATATAGATCATACTTAAAAAATTTTAATAAAAAAACCACAATAGTTAATTCTAAATAATGTGTAGGGTAATTTAACTCATGAGGTTTCAACTAATGTAATGTATAAGCAATTACCCAATCATTCTCAATTAATCCCTACCAAGTGTTTTCAATAAAAAATTGCCATAGAAAACAAATTCACCACCTCTGTAAGGTAGTTCCAAAACTGAAGGATTCATCATTATACTTTTCAATTTATGAAATCAATTATGACATTATTTTGTCCAAATTAACTTAACACATATTCAATTTAACTTAGTCACTAGGCGAGGTAACCGTGAAAATTTTTCAACAAAGCTCTGGTAGTAACTAGATATACCAACAAAACTACGGATCTAAGTTATATTTTTAGTTATTGTCCATTCTTCAAAAACTTTTTTTTAGAAGGATCAAAATTTATTCAATTTTTTGAAACAATGTGACCAAGGAATGAAATTTGTAGTAACCAAAACTCACACTTTCTGAATTTCCCATATAATTTCTTTTCTTTTATGGTTTTTAAGACAACCATTAAATGACTTTAATTCTCCTCTTTTCTATTAGAATATTCCAAAATATAATCTATAAACACAATCACAATTGGTCACCTGATTCAACTGGTCCATCACTAAAATAAACTATTCAATTTTGATTTCGACCATCTTAGGATGCTGATTTGGAAGGTCATATCCCTTTGTATGCCTTTCCATCATAGTTGTCTTGTTTCCTCTATGGAAAGCCACTCTTAATAGAGATATATATTAGGCAATGAAATATAGTAATCTGCAAATTCTATATCATTTCAATTTTACTATAAATTAATTTATGGATATTAATTTAACAATACCCTCACTTCTAATGGTGTCTAAACCAACCTCAGATACCAACTATAAGGACCCAACCTTAAACATTACATAATATTTAATTACGTTAATAATTCACATTGAAGAGATTTTAAATTTTATAGTTTTAGAATGTTAGGCCATAACTATTACATTACATCTCAAATATTACAATATAGACACTTCTACACATTATCGATTTTTTTTCATAAAATAAACACTCCTTAAATTATACAAGAGTAATTTTCATGATATAAATCATCATGAATACTTACTTTTTCTTAACCAACCATATATCTCATGAAAAACATTTCAAAAACATGTGATTAGCATAAACGCTCGGTAAGGGTTATAAAACAAGGAAATAAAACATTAATCCATCAATACATACAAGTAAACGAAATCATACTTTTCAATCTTTAACATATCCCCAAAGATCATTGGATTTATGAATAACAAATGGAAGTCATAAATCAAAATGGTAACATGTGGCATCTAAAATATACTTACATTATAGCTTTCACAGCTACGTAGGGAGTTACATTTGGAATATCCATCATAGTATATTCCCTAAATCTATTAGGAGAAACATTAACGTTTACCTCCGTTACATTACCCAATGAATTGGAGAGATATCTCAAGCTCACCCACCCATGTTTTATCATGAAACCACCCATATATGTAAAAAATTATAAAGAACCATAACATACTCATAACTCATAAAACAAACATAAAGGGAAGATAAAATTTCTACATTTCAATCACTATATATCATTTAAATATAATGAAATAACCAATCCATTATCAAAACAATTTTCAATAAAAAAATATGTAAAAGTGTAAATGGTATTTATTTTCCTTTTAAAAATATTACTCCTTATTAAGGAATCCAAATATCAAATAACACTCACGTTAGAGGAAATTTCATTGTTACCGCGTATGTTAAAAAGAAACATTCCCTTTGTCTTTTAGTAAAATACTATGTAGAAAAAGACTCCCATTGAATGAAATGAAAATTCAAGGGGATTTATATGCTATATAAAAGAAATTCGTGTATAAATCAAAATATTCCTCAATGAAAGGGGATTGAGACGACATCCCTTACCTTATTTCCGACTTGACTCGTTCGTTCTTTAATATCCTCATTAATAAACAAAAGTTAATTTCTACTTTCTTATTTAATTTTTTCATTTTTATTATTCCTTTTATATTACTTATTAACATGTTATAAACAATACATAATTATTTAAGTTAATAACATTTTTTCGATATTTGGAACTTGAGTCAAAAATGAACTTCTTATAATTAAAAGTTGTCTATGTGGTCAAATGTCTATTATCTCCAGAATGATATTCAAGTTTTAGATATCATATTTATATCATATATATCCAGTATATATTTGTATTTATAATAGTACATAACAATTTGAGATAAGAAATGAAATTCGATGTTCATGGAGACGGTACGCCATATGTACACATGAACGATACTTTAATTTAAATTTTGTATTTAATGGAATGAAAACATAATGATACATAGGTATATTATAATTCAAATATAATATCATATATAATTTCATTAATTTCATCCTTTATACATTCCACGTATGGCATGAACGATTCATATATCTTTAGAGAGGTGGTAGTCTGCATTTCCTCAAATGAAATTATCGTATTTTCCCATTATGAAAACCATAAAGGTATTCTATAAATGAAACATAAATAATCCTAGAGACAATATAAATAAAATATAAATCACATATAAAATCAGTTCTGTCATAATGAATACCCTGAGAGGCGGTTGGAGATAATTGAACAATCATTGTTTTGTGGGGCAGTAATTCACCGTCCACAGAAACACTATGTTCATATCCATTAGATATAGGTGTGTGGAAGTGTAGTTCTAATAATTCTCATAAGAGAACCAAGTATATTCATGATATAATTTTTTCTATGTAAATAAAGAATAAGAATAGAATAGGGAGTGTATAAAAAAATAAATGAAAAGAACATGAGAGAAGACGTTACCTTTAAATCGGGTATCTCCCTTTTGTTTGAACCAAAAGGCTTTATTGAAGTTTGGTATGCATAAGTTACAGCTTCTAGGTGGTAGAGAGAGATTTTGGGAGACTATTTGGGCAGAAGATAAACTAGACAAGGTGTCTTGGGAGGTTTGATTAAGGGTTATATCTGTCATCTTTTTATAAATGGGAGGAGGGGCTTTTTTTGAAAATTTTAAAATATTATTTTATTATAAACTGAATTTCGATTTAAAAAGGTCCCCAAATCATTTAATTAAAATATAAGGTGATTATATTTCGAAATATTCTATGAACATGGGTTTTATAAATGTTTATGGAATAAAATTAACCTTATCATTTAGATTTAACCTTTAGTTAATTAGTTTATCTTTTACCATGTCCTATTGTATATTCATACTATATGGTTAATATATTTACTATAAAATTCCAAGAGACAAAAAATGTATCATTAATGACATTAGTAACATAATATATTTCATTTGGATGAATAATTGACTTTTAGGACAACTTTATCATTTAATAAAATACTTATTGACTTAAAAACTATTTTAGCTCAATTTATAAACTATTCATACCAAGACTTAAAAAAAACATAAAAAAACTTCATTCATTTGAAAAAACTACATTAATTCAAAGATAAAATTTTTTAATAATCCATAAAATTTATTTATGAAATAAAAAGTTTCAAAATAAATTTATTTTAATATTTATAATATCAGTTATTTGAATCCTTTATTAATGAAGCAATTACTACATCACCATTGTGTTATAATTAAATTTATTTATTTAATGTCTACAAATTATAAATAAAATACCATGATGTAATAAATATATTTATCTTTAAAATTTAAATTTATATTCAAAGAGATAACTTATATAACCCCATATAAATAAAATTTAGTAAAAAATATATGTTTACGTTATATTTTCCATAACTTTAAATTATTTTTTATAAAGTGTCATTTTAACATAAAAGTGGATCCATGGGGTCCAAAGGTCGTCCCAAGGATACACATGGTCATAAATGTATAATAAATATGATTAGGACACGTTTTAAGTTAATTTAATATTATTATAATATTATTTTTTTACCCTTATTTACTAGATTTACCCTTTAACTATAGAAAATAATTTTTTTTTCTGAAGATACTATTTATAATTTTTAAAAATAAAAATTACCTATTTAAAAAATTTGGACATCCTGATTCCAAATATTTAATCCATTTTAAAAAGTTCAAAACACATAATTTTTAGAAAATAATTCAAAAGTAATTCTCGATTTCAAAAGCAAAAGGCGTGTTTTTAAGAAATAACAACTATCAAAAGACTAACCCATTTTTTATCCAATTTCATAGTGAAATTGCATCCAGTAACGAAATATGGATTAAATGGTAGAAATATAACCTAATTAAACTTTAAAACAAATTTATAAGAATAATATAACTATATAAATATATTTGATTACAAGATAATTTTTACATAAAATTAATGCAGTATATAGCAATATTCATTAAAAAACTAAATTTCTCAGCGAAATACCAAAAAAATTCCCAGTGTAAATTTTGTTGACATAATTCTAAATAAAAATGATATTTTTGCAAATTGAATATTTAAAAGATAGAAAAACTATATTTAAAAGGGTTTCTCCATCAAAAGGCGTTAAAACAGCCTTTTAAAAATATTAGATTTTTTTATGCTTAAAATGAGATTCATTCTCATTTTAAGCCTCTAAAATTTGTTGGATAAATATAAAAAATATTTTAAAAACATCTATAATAATATTTTAGATATTTATATTAATTCTCTCCAATAAAATATCTAGGCATTAACAACCATTTAAAATAATATTATAATATTATTTTGTTTTAGTATGACTCACTATTGTGTGGGATATGAGATTTTGGAGAAAACCATTGTTGCGTGTCAAGTACGTCATCGAACATAGAATCCCATTTAATTTAAAATTAAAATTTAATTCACAAATATATATAAATTTAAAATTATCAATTCTTTATTTACTTGGGATGTTACAAATTACCCATTTAAAAAATATATGGTTTTATGTCCAAAATTGGATTTGTTATTATCTTATGGATATAAAATATATTGAATGAATATAAAAAATATTTTATTTCATATTTAATATTAAAATTTAATTAATATCTTTTAGTAATTGTAATTAATTTAATTGATTAGTATAAAACTATTTTTGGGGCATAAAAACTATATCCTTTGTAATCAATTGGTAATTATTTTCATTTATAATTAATACGTAATCAATAAATTTATATTATAAATCATATATTTTAAAAAGTTAGTAAATAATATATATAGATACTAATTTAACAACTTGGTTTTATATTTAAATAATATTTTATTAATATACTATTTTTCAAAGAAACCCGGTCATACATGTAATGCAAGTTATCAAAGGAACATGATAATATGTATAACACAAGCCAAGCATTGTGTTTTGTATACTGAAAACTAATATCGGTGTGGCATGTAGCACAATACTGATTTTTTTGTGTGTATAATGTATGTCAAGAAATGTTTTTTCATATAAAAAATTATATTCAATATTTTTTGAAATGAAAAATATTTAAAAGATTAGATTAATTTGAGAAAAATATTTTCAAAAATCTCAGGGTGTTACACCTTGAGATTATAGGTTAAACTGAACACATTCATCTATCATGGAACCTCCTCATCCATTTAACCACGATCCTTATACTTCCATAGGGGTAGATAAGGATTCTGAGGCTATTAATTTCTATAGCACATTTTTACCAAAATTATTAGTTTTTAATAGCCAAGACAAGAGCATATCTATTAAGTTTTATGATTATGAAAATCCTATGAATATAAATTAAATATATTTTATGGTTTTTGTTTCAATCTAAAATCATGATAAACTTTATCATTTTGAATTTTGATTTGAAAAATGTCATCAAAGAGACAATATATCAATTTGGATAGACAATTTTGGTAAGAAAATGTATTATTATTTTACTTATAATGTAATATTTTTACTAATATATTTTATTTTCCCTTCTTATCAAATGAAATTTGATATAACAAACAGTACATAAGACATGAAGTAATATTAATATTTTGGTGTATAAAATAGATGGATTTTAAATCAACTATCACATTAGATTTAATTTTGTTGGGAAAATAAAAAAAAAATCCATGTTACATATAACCTTTTCTTTATAAAGATTCATGGAAGTGGTTTGTTTAAATTAGATAAAGAAAATAATTTTTGGAATGTTAAATGTCAGATTTTAATGTTTTTTATATAATAATGATCCAACTAATGATGCTTCGGCTCCTAATTTATAGAAATTTATTTGTAGACTCAATCCTAAAATGTATGCCCTAATAATTTTTCACATATAGGGTATAAGGTATTGGAATAGTATATGATATCCAAAAAAATAAAAAATTGGGAGATGTAATTTCAAGAAATGTAGAGGTTGTCCCACCACACCTAGCTAGAGATAAAAAATGGAGGAGGGTGCAAATGAGCCCAAAAAAATGACTTGTTAGAGAAGAGTTAAAGGATGTAATCGAAAGGATTCCCATGTGTTGGTTATCAAATATATATATATATATATATATATTATTTTGTTATTTCAACTCTTTATATATTCACAATAATTAAATAACTTACCATATATATACATTTAAGAATCCCCTAAGGAGTATAACATCTAGAGGTCATTTTTACCTAAGGGATAAAAGGATATATTAGAAATTTCCTTAGGGAAACCCAATGACCCAGGATGTGTAAAAGGATATGAGGTGTCTATGTCCGTAAAAACAGGTTTGGTAATTTTAGAGACTATTCAAGGGTGTATGTATATAAAGGAAAAACATAACATTTTTAAGGAAACTTTTTGGTGATGGGTAATTAAATATTATAGGATTATAGATTTATAACAATGAATGTTTATAAACCCCAAAATATAGATTCATACTGTAGAAAAAACTCCTCCACCTTCGGCTTTATATCCCACTCCTTCGAATTCACCTAAAAATCCAACTCAAACACCTCATCCACCATTTTTTCCTATCTATTGTGAGTTATATATCCAGGATCCCCAATATCATATTGTTTTATATATGATTATATATTACATTTGGGATATTTTTCATCATAAGCTGATTGTGGTGGATCAGATTAATTTTAAGGTGCAAGATAATATAGACATATTAACAAGTGTACCATTTCCTATTGATGAGTTTACTAGTGTTGGGCAATGTAACAACAATTTTTTAGTTTGTCCATCATGACTTATATGAGAAATATATTCTGAGGTATATATTTATTATATCCTTTATTTAATATTGGTGTAAAAAATTTAACATTTCTATATTTATATTTTTAAATATTTTTTTTCTAAATCACCTTAAATTTCAATACATACAGGTTAGAAAACAAAATTTGTAGGCTGCTAAATATTTAGATACTACTTCTTTTGTACATTATAAATTATCAGCACATTCATCTTATTTTTGAATGATTTATATCTTCTAATGAATGCTAAAATTTATGGGTATGAAATTATTGTGTTTATTTTAATGATAGATATCAAGGAACTTTGAACTAGATAATTGTTAGGAATCATTTCGATTTAAGTCATTACCATGTAAGTAGATTATTAGATTTAAATTAATTATCTTATTTTAACAAAACATTATAGTGTTTTTTATTTGTATTTTGTATCTTTATACACATTTTATTCCATATGAAATGACATAATTATATTTATATTTTTACCCCATTTTTTTCACAATTAGTGATGAAAATAAAAGATATAGAAAAAAATATATTTATTTCTGAGATATTTTCAAATAAAGAAATTCTATTTTTTATTCCTCTATACCATGAAGGGTTTGGAATATATATTTCTTAATGTGTTATTTATCTTCATTAAATTACAATTCCAATCAAATTGATTTTATTTTAGTGGCAACTGGATGTTGTGTTGCTTTTTCAAAATAAGAGACAAAGAAGCAGTTATTCTCTATCTGTAGTGGTGTGCGAAAAAAATTTCACAACATATTGGTAAAGTCTATTTGATTCTTTTCTTATGATACTAAATGAATTTTTTTTATTAATTTTGGATGACCACCTTTTTAATTGGGTTGAGAGGTAACCTTACATGGCCTGAAGGCCCATAGGCATTAGGCCAGATATATGGCCATGAAGTTGTCCATTTGTTGTTTTATTCTATTTTGGCAACCTTAATGCTTGAATATAGTACTTGAATCTTTTTTATTACAAAAAATATTTTCAGTCACGCTGGTTATACAATAACGAACATTAATGATTGAAATAGTATGTTAATCATGTCAGTTTTTATATTATTGACGTAAAATACATTTTATGAAATTATTTTATTCTAGTAACCGACACGATAAAGGGGTTTTCACATCAGTTATACAACAAAAGACATGAAGAATCCTTCAAATTCTCAATTTTTTTACAAATTTATATGTTGTTTTTTCAAATAATAGATGTGAAGCATTGTTTTTCATGTTATTTGTAAATAATTTATGTGAAGAACCTATTTAAAATGTCTCTTAATATAAAATAACTCAATAAAAAATTTCAAAAAAAAACGATACGAAAATATCCTTTTTCACTAGTATTGTTTTCAAGGTAAAATAACCAAACAACCATTTAATGGATAGTATGAAACAACCATAGATAATCTTGAATTAGTTTTTAAAAATGTTTTTTTAATTCCCTAGTTTATTATAGTTGTGTATATTCATATATTATATCATTTATAATTGACTTTGGTAGATATGAATTTGTATAATTAATGTGGTATAAGTTTTAATCCTTTGATAAATTTAAAAAATTAAATAATTAAGTAGGTAATTTTATTAGTATAAATATAATGGATATTTTATTAGGTATATGTTGATAATTAATTAACTTAGGGTTCATTGACTACAAAAAAATGTTCAATATTATCTTTTAAATCACTTATAATTATACATTGTTGTGGAATGGTGTTAGTGAAAGTAGGAACTAAACCTTTTCAGACATGACATGGTTGATGATGAGTTATGTAAATCTTTTAATATCCATTTTTGGACATGAATAATAGGCTCCAACACAAATAATAAACCAAGTTATTATTAAATAAAATAACTAAATTCATTATGAGTTAATTTCTGAGATGAAATATTTTTCCCCATCATTTTATATAGGGAAAAACTATTTTTAAGGTTACCTATTCAAATAAACTGGAACCATTTGTAATGAATTATATCTTTATTGAATATCGCAAAGAAAAAATGGTAAAATACTAATATGAAAAAAAAGAAAAGAGGTTTATAGTGGTAAGACATGACATATTCCATAATAGGGGGAATATCTCAAAAAATAGATAGTGGTTGAAATTTATAATTCACTAACTTTAATGCTAAAGAAATGTAATATTTGAAATAGAAATAAAATGCACAAGATCACGGTGAAGAGGTTTGTCTAGACACATAAGTACCATATATAATCACCTAATGGGTTAGATAAATAGAGATATATTGTAACAACCTTAACTATGTTGACCCAATGTATATTTTGTTTATATTTTATTGGTATATAATTTAATAAATTATATCACCTAATATCAATCAATATAGTATTCTTAGTAGACTAGATATGTAAATGATTTAAATATGACATTGGAAAATGTGAAAAAAATATTTCAACCATTATGAAAACATTATTATTACATTTATTACATTATTTATTTATTAAAATATCCCAAATTTCTATCCGAGAGAATGAAAAAACAATGTCTGGGTATAAATTCTTATTAATGGGTTTCAAAAAGTGAAATATATTATCATTACATAAGTCATAAATCATATAGAAACGTTGATAATAAATGAATGTGTCATATAACCAATAACTTGAGAAATAAATAATTCCATTGATAATAAAAATATAGTAATAATGTGGATAAGAATAACTGATTTATCAATGATGGAATACATAATTCCATACATCTTATTCTTTTTACTAAGGTCGTGTGGCAAGACATTATTATTGTATGGGATGGAATTAATGAAGTGATATCCATTCAAGTTTTGATCATGAGATATAGTTAATGCATCCACGGTCATATAATTTTGTTCCTCATCCATTATAAAATCATCAGGTCCTTGATTTAGTAATTTAATGAATATGAATACACAAATTAGTACCCATTCTTGTTTCTCTCATGGGACCTTCCAATTCATCGAAAGGCTATATAATTACAGACTCCACCAATCACTAATAATCTATAATGTATTCATCACATATTCATTGAACAATACAATACATAATAAACATTAATTCGAAGCCATTAAATATTTGTATTGAATCAAGTATACAAAAAGAAAATATTCCCCATTCAATAAAATAACTTTCTTTATAAGGTCCCTTTTGAACACTTATATGAAAATAATATATTTTTATTTTGATATATAAACATGATATATTTTCAAAATAATGGGAATAGTTAAATATTTAAAAAAATATTAAAATAATGAGACAATAATAGTGAATTAGTAATGGTCATTACAGTGCGTACATTATTTCATGAGGACAATGATAAAAATATATTATTTTCTCACATTCATTAAGAATGTAAAACAAGTACTTATATAGAAATATTATAAATAATTAATTTTATACTTTTGATTAGAAAGTAAAAAATAAAAATAAAAATTCCTTTAAAAAATTATTTATAAAAAAACCATATTGAATCAAAATAAGTATTATGGATATGGAAGAAAAAATTATTTTCTTAAAAATAAAAATGAGATCATATTTTCTTATAAAATTTATTTAAGTTTATTTGAGAACAAAATTAAGTGTAAATGGAATATATAATTTAAGAAACTATAATTAAAAAAACGATAAAAAATATATGTGGTTTAAGAGTTAAATAATATATAATTACCCAAATGGAAATTGAAACAAAAACAATCAAAAACATATGTGAGATAGTAAAATAAACCCTTAAGTAAAACTTCCTCTTGGTCAAACATGTTTTATCATTATATATAATAATGTTATATTTATTATTCATAAATAAAAGAACCATATTTATATTTATCTTACCATTCACTTTAAATTTTTCATTACCAATTTATTAATAATTCTTCATTAAAATCAATATTTTTATGTTAATTGTTTCGTTTTCCACACATAATTTCATCAGAAATTTGTAGTATGGGCATCATGATCATGGTTTTATCATATTAATGATATAAATTATGTTTTATAGTATTTGTTGGATATATTTTCAGAGTTACATTCTAACTTCATTGAACATATGATGTTGATTCATATTGAATGCATTGAAATCTTTTTTTTGAGGCTTTTATTCTATAAAAACGAATTGGTTTTATTAGTGAATAAAAATATTTATATAACCTTTATATAATCGAAATAATGTTATAAAAATTTTATTTATACATTAAATACACTTTTATAACAATCCATGTATGTTTTTGATTAAAAATGGAATATGTTATTCTACCAGGTGGTAGTCCTCGTGCACCAAAGCAATGTTTTAATTATTCGATTGATGGGATTAATGGAAGGTAGATAATGATTTATTATTATAGAGTCATAATTATGTCATTTAAATATTATTTATTCATTAAATAAATATTTATAACTAACCCCGTGAGGTGGAGATAGAAAAAAAATATTTCATTCATGGAAGAGGTAGTCCGCATGTACACATCTGTGCCATTATCATTTTATAATGTATTTAAAAGAGATGAATAATGTTTTTTAAGTCAACATAATAATTTTTTTTTAAAATTATAAATCTGGTTTCATTATTTTTATATGGTTATAGAATATTTATAATTTTTTTAAAATAAATAAACATGAAAGAAATTGATTTGTGCAATTTCCCATTCCTTTGATATTATTCATTGAATATCTTCTTAATCCATCTTATTATATTATTTTGGTGAGTAGATAAACTCTAGGTTTTGTTTAATGGTGTTGGTAATTGATTTAAAAAAAATGGTTTAGTTAATGTTCATAATGTGGTTGGACAAGTGATCAGTGGATGGTTCCTTTTATAAGTGTGAGGGGGAGAATCTTTTCTAAATACTCTTATCATTAAAATAATATAAATTTATTTCTCAAGCTAAAGTGGTACTAAAGAAAAAAACCATTATATTTTATAGTATATGTATAAATAGACCAATACATTCAAATTATGGATAATATCATATGATACTTTTTGTTTAATCACATTGTTTAAAACCTTTTAAACCTATTTTACCCTCACTGTTTTGTTTCCCTTTTACAATTATAAATTAAATTTACAAATAAAATTGGTGTAGAACGTATTAGATAATTTATATATTATATTTTAAAATATGTAATTAATTTTAAAAAATTCATCTCAAATTTTGGTTAAAATTACATTTAATATATATATGTAAAATGAAGAAAAAACAATTTTTTTTGAAAAAATTATTTTAAAGAATAAAAACTAATTTACACAATAAACAAGAATATAATTGATTGCTAATTAATTTAAACTTTTATAAAAAAAAGAGAAGTGATACTTATAAAAAAACCAAAATTGAATGTAATATTAAAAATTCATAAATTATTAAATGGATAAAAATATTTCTTTTATTAACTAAAACATCTCTTAGGTTTTAAATTGTCACACATTGGTTTCTAAATTAAACAAAATAATTTTAAATGTCTTGTTTTATTACATGAAAATGTAATTTTTATATAAAAACGATGTATACTATTTTATGTCATTCTTATAAAAATAATTTAAACCCATTACAGAATTTATAGAAATAGTATTTTCAAAATACACATTAAAATCACCTCTCTTATAAAAATACAAAAATAACCAAAACCTAATTTTGACATACTAAAACTATAAATTACATCCATATAATAACATTAAAACTATAAAATTTAAAAAAATTCATTTGAATACATTTTTGATCAAATATATTTTTACTATACTATGATGATATGGTAATAGAATGTTCGTTGTTCAATATTTGAGAGATTCTGTATTTACTATATATATTAGAATAATGGGTATCAATTTGTATCCCCTTAAATAATATTATCCTAGTAGTTTTATATATCCTAGATCATAAATAAATGTGGGTAATTCCATAAAATTGTTTCCCGTAATTCCCATGTTACTTCATATTTATTTTGATTCCTCCTATGTAATTTTCCCAGCCATGTTATATTGTTATAAAACACTTAATATCTTTTTTTTGGAATATAGATCGCATAATCATTGTAAAATAAATCTGGTTCCAACATTATTTCCTCAATGGTGAGTACAATCATTGGGTCTGACATATACTATCCCAACAATGAATCATAGAAGACTCATTCTCATTAGATTGGTTGGGTCGAATATCCAGATTGTAGGATGAAACAATAATAGTCCCTAAAATTTTAAAAGGTCCAATATATATTAGAATTATTATCCACTTAATACCAATCCTTATAAAACTCTTCCATGGAATACATTTTTAAATAAATTTTCCCCACATAAAATTCTATGTACTTCATCTGATTATTATTATATCTATTTTGTATGATTTGGGATATCTTAATATGACTATAAATAGTTATCACTTTTTTCCATTGTATCATGAATGACTATTGTGCCTATTGGCTTCCTATATTCAGTTGCATCCCAACATGTTGTAGTAAAACGTATTTCGACACAATTCTAAATATAGATCAGTTTGAATGCTTTAATGTAAAATGTTATTATATGTAAATTATACCAAAGGTAGATATAGATCTTAAAAACCATGAAATAAAATTGTATAAAAACATTACATATCTTTTAATTACTTCATAGTCCTTTAATATTATAAGTCAATTTTTTTATTATAGGAAGTGATCAAACAAATATAAGCGCTGATATAATTCTGAAGACTCTTCCATAATTTCGAAGGGAATGGTGGGACAAAAATTGATACAATTGAAATAGGTGCACCATGAAATCTCAAAACATCATTAATATATATATATATATTGAATGTTATCATGGGGTTTATCCTCTCCTAAAAAATGAATTTTTTTTGATTTAGTAAGGATGCCAATAATGTACTATATATCATCATTTATCTGATGTGTCTTATAAATAATAGTGAAAAAATTCATTGTAATTTATTTTTCTAATCCATATTTGTATTGGAAGAGGTTTCATGACACATTTATGGTGTTGTCTTTCAATATTTACATGATGGAACAAATATCATATTAACACATAATTAACAATATCTTAATTCATGTTTTCCCACCTGAATTTTTCCCTCATATACCTATACATCTTATTGGTACTAGGGTGTACATAGAATTCTATGAAATGAAATTCATCTAGTAAAATGTCTTTATATCATTCATGTAAGGAATACCTATTATCTTTCTAAATTTTAACAATCAATCCTAATAGTTGAATTCTAAAAATATTCCATTATTAATGGAATTAATATTCCTTTTTCATCCCTTATTCTCCAGCCAATAATTATTTATCCTCTTCAGTGAATGTGGTTTGGTAATAATATGGAAATGGAGTTTTTTTAATCAAAAGATTAATATTCATAAAAACATTCTTAAAATATAATTTTACTAACATTTTATATCACATGTAATTTATAATTTGATGGTATAAATGAAAATTTTCTATTAAACATAGAAATAATGACTCAGTAAACAAAAATAGAATTTATATTTATTAATATGATACATTGAACTAAAGAAGATTTTAGTTTATTTGAATAACATGTGTACTTTATTTCAGAGAAACTAATTGTTCTATCAATCATACTAACCGATGTTATATCCTTCAGACAAAAAATAGTTCATATCCATCCAATTGACAATAGTATATTTCATTAGATTGAAAATATCATTGTTCATATGACTAGGACAAGATTATAATCATAGTGTTTGAATAATTTATATTTGATGGAATTTTTTATAATATTTTAATGTTGATATCAAAATGAAATTGGATGAAGTTGTTTTTTATCTCTCATGTGAAAAACATTAGAGGTCATTGCAACCTTATAATATACAAAACATCGTGTAGGTATATCCTTGTTTAGAATTTGGTTCCAATATCATGTTTTTGGTAAATGGTATGTTTCCTGGGTGCATGAGGGGCCTGAGAAGTTTCAAAGGTTCATGAAACAAAAGAAAGTAGCCTCAAGAAAATATTTTCAAGGCACACAGTTAGTGCATGACTAGAGCACTGTTAAGTAAACCGTGCAAGGTGGGTGGATTGTTCAATTTCAGATATTAGAATATCATGTAGTTGGAGCATGGTTTTTAATTAGTGTAGTCCTACTAGGGTAACCATGCTACAAATATTTCCTTGGAAAGTAGTTTCACATGGATTGGCAACCCATGCGGGTAAATTGTGTACCCTTTTAAAGTAGAATTATTTTAAAAAATGGCACATTGGGATATTTACCTCTCTCTAGATTCCATATAATACCCCTCTTATACACCTTAGTGATGAACATAAACATCCCAAGCCTCCATGGGATTGATCTCCTTCATTTATAAATAGATATGACTGTCTTTGGTTGCAAATTGATGAACAAGGTAAGTATAATCTTCTCCTTTCATTTAGTTTTTAGGATTAGAGCTTGAATCTAGGGTGATATCATTCCAAATATCTAAACCCCATTTCTTATAGAATCTAGTTTGCAGTGTCAATATTAAATTGAATTAGGATTTAAGGCCTCAATTAAGAGTGTGTTCCTCATCAGATTTGAGTTAGTGGTCTACATGTTTTATCCCATAGTTTTATGGGGATTTGTGAAAATAATATTGTGTTATTTATTTCTCCTATTTCTTCCTTCATTCCATTTGTGATATTTGATAAAATAGTGGTCTAAATGACAAAATGAACCCCCCCCCCCCCCCCGTTATACCCATGGGATGCATCACGAATGACTTGACATATTTAGGACCACCCATAGGGTTCACCAACCTACCTGAACATGGTTAACAAAATTGTTAATTCTAAACTTGACATGTGATTTAATACATCCCAATATGAACATGTTAATTGATTAATGAAATGATTAAAAATAAAAATTGGTATTTGTGCCTAAATTTGGATAATGTATAAGGTATTGTTTCGATATACCTGTTAATGGATGTAATGAAATTTTTGGTAATTTTGTAACTGAATTGTTAATTGTTCATGAAATGCACAAGTGGAATAATATAAGGGAAATGTTAAATGTATGAATTTAATTAACATATATAAATATTTGGATATGATAACTAGAATTATGTAGAGGAATTTGTAAATATTCTTAGTGATTTAGGCATAATAAATTGGAAATGGGTCAAATGGATATGTAAGGAAAACAAAAAATGTGTTAATGGGTTATGGAACAATGTTAATTTCCAAGTTAATTATTATGGATTCTAATTTCTATTTATTTTGGTTATATTGGGTTGTGGTATGATATATGTGTGGTGAATGGACAATTAATCATGTTCAGATGTATTGGTATACGGGGGTATTGACATGAGCTTCTACACACACAAGTAAATTTAGACTGACGATCTATACCACACCCCAAAATTCATGGATTAGGGAAGGAGATAGAGTTCTATACTCCTAATGGTTTCATTAAATGAGACCACTCGGATCGGGGATTCGAAGAGTTTGTGTTATATATGTGATTATGTGATTATGCCTATAGATATGCAGAGGTTTATTTATTTCCCTTACATATTAATAATGATGAATTTGCCGAACCAAATAATAATGTGATGAAAGTGAACTGAGTAATGAAGATGGTATAATTATTAAAAATCGGAATAATCCTATTAATGAAATAAGTGAGTCTTATGAACTAATTGAACCCACAATTTTTTACATAATTTTCCATTATTAAGTCTTTTCATGGAATTTATGTCTAGTCTGGATATTTTATAGAAATAATTTATTGTGGCCTTCTAAGTGGTACTCACACCCATCTGTGACCATCATTGATTACATGAGAAGACTTCATTCTTTTAGGTTATTATAAGGTCAAGGGGACCTTTCTTGGGAGTTGATTCAAGCTAAGGATGTACAAGGATGAGGTTTTATACTTGGAACTAGGACAGTTTTTGTAACTCCATAGTTTGTCATTATTTTTGGTTTTGTTCACTTTAGAATTGTTCAACATGACATTCCATATTTATTTTTGTTTTTATTTTCTACCCAGTTTTGGGAGATGTTAGTTATGCAATTTTACTCGTTATTGCACATTATTTATACTATTTATATTTATTATATATTTTAGATTAATTGGTAAGGATATTATAGACTCCCTACAAGAATCATCTAGACCCTCACTACTAGTTGAAAACCTTTGAAATATGAGGAGGTGTGCTTGAGGTCATGTGGTGACATAGATCGTGGAACCGTTTTGTGGTTTCTAGGTTTTAGATATTATAGTGTTTTTTCAGAGAAGTTATTTTCTACGTTCATATTATTTGGGATGGTATAATAGAGAATAGGATATGTGGGACCTTTGTAATGAGATCATGCTAGGGGGTAGATAACCCTTGTACGATGGAAAACCCAGGATTTCTAGGATGGGAATTTTTGTTCTTATCTTTTTTTTGTTACATTTGATGATATTATACCATTGGGTGATGTATTTTTTGTGTGATGTGGTTGTTTTATGATTTTTTCTCAAGACCATGATGGCATGATATTTTAAATTCATGCATCATTATAAGAAACTAGTTATATATGTATTGTGAATCCTGATAGTCACACATGGGATGTGTGTGTGAGGTATAAAATGTTGGTTTCATTTCACTTCCATGAAAATTTAAACAAAAATTTGTCAAATAAAATGATTCAATGCTAAAAGAAATGTTGAATAATTGTAAAATAATGGTATTTAAGGTAAGTATTATGATCTTGTATGTTAGTTAACCCAATTTTATCCATGGCCCATGGTAGGGATGGTCAATGGTATTGTTTTTATGGGATATGGTTTTTTTAGATAGTGTATATGAAATGGTTTTCTCTGGATAGGGTAGAGCTGTATTTTATTAAATATATGACAGTTACATGTTATGTGGTATAAATCTAGTGTTTGGAATTGTGGGGAAATACCACCATGACATCGAGTGCCAGTTGGGTGATAAGACAATGTTACAGAGAATGATCCTCTAGCAGTTGAGTAAGAGAATATGGTGATCTAGGATAATACAAAAGAGCACCTCCATGAGAATCTTTCTCATCTTATGAAAATTATATAATGTGACCCAGGGTGGGTCATGCAAAGCATGTTTGAGCTGACTAGGGAGTTTCAGCTGTAGAACCCTCTGACCTTTATCGGAGAGGGATTTTTAGAGGTGACCGAGATTTGGATATAGCATATCAAGAATATTCTTGACCATGTAGGGACTCTAGGTGAGATGTGGGTCAATTTGGAAGATTACATGCTGAGAGGTCTGAAAAAAATGGTGGGATATCATGGGGCCGACCGAATAGAATGAAGAAATGTTAGGGATGATTACCATGACAAGATTTTAGAGAATTTTTATTAAGAAAAATTGAGTTAGGAGAAGGTTGTTTATTTTATGAGTTTGACCTAATGGGATATGGTGGTGATGGATTATTCTAGTCATTTCAGTAATCTGTGATTCTTCGTTCCAACATTGGTAGGGGACGAGGCAGTTATGGAGAAATTTTTCCATGATGGGAGGAGAAATGAGATCAGGTCTTAGGTGAATATCTTATGGTTGAATGTATTTATAGGGGTAGTTTATCATGCCTTTATCTGAGAAGGGCACTAGAAGGGATATTCAGTTAGTGGACATGTGGTACCAACTGTGCAGAGGAGTTGTGAAGCTTATGAGTAATGGAATCATTGTTTATGGAGTTTCCAACTTGGTTGAACTGCACAGTGTATTATAAAAAGAATGGTTCAAAGTCTTAGGGTAGAGATCAGGTATTCTGTTATCATTGTCGTAAGATAGGGAACATGTTTAGTTAGTGTTCCTGAACACTATTGGAGTTCCAATTGGTTGGATGAATGCGACATGTAGAGAGGTTTTTAAGGAAACCTTGTTATTTGAGAATAGATAGAGGTCAGAGGAAGATGTTGAGTGATGTTAGTGGTTACGTTACCTTGTACCAGTACGGAAGTTGGAGTTCAACAGTCTACACAAGTAAGGGTATTTGACCTGGAACTTCTAGGTGAGAGAGTCCATAGTAGCAGGGAAGTGGAGTGATGGGTAATCATACTGGGTCCTAGGGTAGAGGAGAAGGTTAGTTTCATGATGTTCAGTATACACATGTTGGTGGAAAGACTGAACCATATATAGTTTTAGGTATGATTATTGTAACTTTTATTATTTCTAGTGATTTATATGAAATAGGCTCGACATACACTTTTATCACTAGTAAATTTTTATTTTTGTTGGGGCTACTAGTGGATTGTGTGTGTGTGGTTATCTCAATTGATACTCTATTGAGATCATGATATAAGGTTTCCATTACATGTCAGGGTTGTGCGTTAGAGGTTAGTCGGTACCATTTTATATGGGTCTTATTAATCATTAGATGTAAGGTTTTGACCTAATTTTTGGAATTTATGGGATTGTGTAGTAATTTTACTATATTGACAGTTAGCATCATCGACTAAAGATCACATATCATGGGGAGGTTTTTATGTCCATCATTGTGAGTGGGATGTTCAACAAGGCCATGAATGGCCAGTTTTTTAGTAGTTGGGATAAATCATAGCCAAAGTGGACTGTTTAATATTTTATCATGCGGGAGTGGATCTGGATGAATTTATTTTTATGGGGGATTAGTTACAGGATGGATTTCATGATGAATTCTCTATGATTACACATGAGAGAGATGTTGAGTTCATTATAGAACTGCTGCCAGGGGCAGAGCCAATATCAATTCCACATATCAAATGACACCAATAGTACTCCTGGAATGCAAGGTTCAGTTGGAAGAACTGGATAAGAAGGATTTTATTCATCTAACAATGTCACCATGGGGATCTAGAGTGATGTTTTCTAAGAAGTATGATGGGTAATTGAGGTTGTGCGTCATTTATAGGATTCTAAATCATATGGAAGTTAATAATAAATACCCGCTTCTACAAAACGATGATATATTTGACCAATTTAGGGGTGATTAATTATTTTATAAGACCAATTTGATATCAGCATATCACCAGCCTAGGTTTATTTCCTCTGATATACTTCATACATACTTCAAGAGTCGGTACAAGTTGTATGAGTTTGTGGTGATGTTGTTCGGGTTATCCAATGCACTGGTACTGCTCATGGAACTAACGAACCAAATCATTCACCAATATCTAGATCGTTTCAAGGCTGTTTTTGTATATGATATCATGGTGTACACTAGAACTCATGAAGATCATCGCAAACATCATGAAATCTTCCTTAGTATTCTAATAGAGGAAAGGGTATACACAATTCGATTCAAATGTCACTTCTAGATTAATAATGTTCATTTGTGGGGTAAAATTATCTATAAGGAAGGCATGTTAGTGGATCCAGAGAAGGTGAATGTAGTTGTGTCTTTGGATAAGACCAATAATTTTTCATATGTCCAAATTTTTCTAGGATTTTACATTTACTAATGATGTTTCATTAATGATTTCTCCCATTTTGAAGCACCACTCTGTTGAATAAACATGTAGGGAGTAATGTTTGAGTGGTCCAAGGAATGCACTTTTCATGAGTTGAAGAAGAAGTTGATGGCCGCATGGATCATGATCTTACCTAAGCCAAGAACGAGGTACACCTTGTTCTAGGATGTGATTTGTAATAAACATGGGAATATGTTGATGCAGAATCACCGGGTTGTTGCATATATATCATGAAAGTTGAGGCCTCATGAAAATAATTACCTGACTCGTGATATTGAGTTGTATGTTGTGTTTTATGCCTTGAAAGATTGGAGGTATTACTTTTTTGGGAGAATTTCATGTTTTTAACTGATCATAAATGTAATAAGTAAAACTTCACTCAGAGTGATTTATATTTGAGGCTAAATAGATGGGTTTAATACATGCATTATTTTTGACTTTTAGTTTGTTTACATGCCAGGAAAATGGAATAGTGTTTCAGATACCCTATACTGAATGACTTAAAATCACGTGGTTCATGAATCTAACATTGATTAGAGAATGATGCCCCTATTTTTCTAGATACACCTGGAGGTGCAGGACGGGAATGGGAAGATGACCCTTACATCCATATCAGTTGATTCCACACTTTTGAACTAGGTGAAGGAAAATCAGCATGAGGATCTAGAGTATTTTTTTAAGAAGGAATTTTTTAAAGGTGGGAGTCTCCAGTAGGCATGTTGATAATGATGAGATTTTCATTGTTTGTGGTTGTGTGGTTATGCTTTTGTATTGTCACGACCCGAACCGTACCAGGGCTCTAGCCACAACTACCCCAAGCCTGCCTCCATAGGACAGGGGCTGTCAACCAGCACCAAAGGCACAACAAACTAGGGAAGGCCTTTGCCTAAGAAACTGTATGAACACACACAGCTAACTCAATGAAAAAGTGAAGAAATAAGAAAGCAAGATAAAATAATGTTCCAAATGGGAAACCAATATAAATGCATCAACCTCTAGCCACTATAAGTAAAGTGATAAAAAGTAATGTCAAGATAACTGAACAGAAATAGGGAAAAAACACGTGCCCAACTAAAAAGGTTTCACAACCCGGCAATAGGTAAACTAAAGTAAACAACTGGTGAGTCTCACACTAAGAAATCTTCCTACATCCACTGAACACAGCCCAAGCTCCTGTGTCCTATATAGTCCTTCGTAGTCTCAATCGACCTTTCGTCGTCTGCAAGGGCACACCAAGTGCGGGAAAATCCTAAGCAGGGGTGAGTATAATGAGACTCGGTAGGATGACCTGAAAGAACGAGGGAGAAAAAAAGGAGTTACAAAATACAGTGAGCAGTAGATAGAGAAAGAATAGTGTATGAATACAAAAGATAGAGTACATCTCAACTTGAAAAGAGAAAGGAAGCAGGATCATCCTACTAAGAGGATCTAAACATAGAAATCATGTGGTAAACCCCGCGCATCTTCACACCTCCTAGAAGGAGAGTAAATGAACCCAAGGAGTGGGACCAAAAGTAGGATTTATATATATCTGCTCAATAAGAAACCCGAACGAGTGTGTATGGGATCTCAATCTCCATGCTCAGCCCAAGAAAAGTCGCCAACAGTTCTAAGGATATCTATCACTAATGCCCTATTGTCTCTCACATCAAAGCGGCCTCATCGTACAACCGTACAAATAAGGGTCCCGCTCCAGCAATCATAGAGAAAAGTCACAGATTGCCTCATAGAAAGGCCGAGTCCGAAAGAAGTCATTGGATAACCCACTACCCAGCCTACCTGGTGGGTAAACCATAAGAGGTCATCAGGTAACCCACTTCCCATCCCCATTGGAGGGTAAAAATCAAAAGGTCATCAGGTAACCCACTGCCCAGCCCAGCAGGAGGGTAAACCAAAAAAGGTCATCAGGTAATCCACTGCCCAGCCCTGTTGGAGGGTACACCACAAAAGGTCGTCGGGTAATCCACTGCCCAGCCCCAGTGGAGGTTAAACCCTAAAGTCAAGGGGCAATCCATTGGCCAGCTCCAATGGAGGGTAAACACTGAGGTCATAAGTGACCCACTACCCTGCCCCATTGGAAGGGAATACCTGGAACTGGTCCGATAACTCCACACCGCCTGTGCCATCTTTGGGTGTCACTAACACCACTACCATGTATAGGTTCAGAGTGCATCAAATGAATCTCCGACCAATGCCCTTTCATGTTTCCACATTTAATGAGATCTAGAAATAATATCGGCTCTCCGAAATAGATTACACCATTGTAATCCTCACAAAAAAACACACGATATAGACTACTTACTCGCTGGAAACAGGCTCCCAGTTGAAATGTTATTCAACACTACTGTATTCCCATACATCATCTCATGGGGCCCTCACCTTGGAACCGAAATAGGTTGGGTGAACTGCGCCATTATGATAATATTATAAAAACACACCAAAACGACTACTCATTCACCCCAAATGGACGCCTAATGAAAAAGTTGCAAAACGCTGTACACAGCTTTAAAGACGGCTCCTGGGGCCCACTCCTCAACTTCGACATCAACACCTGAAACCACCCTGGTCAATTTCTCCTTGATGCTAGGGTCACAATGCTGCTAACAATGCCTAAAATGGACTCTGGATGAGAAGCTGCAACTCCCCACGTTAAATATAAACGAGGCACTATGGGGCCCACACCTCGACCTCGAAACACGCCATGCAGATCATACCATTGTGTTCCTTGAAGATATCCATGCGGCGTAGGATATTCATTTTCCATGAATGAACTTATGAAGCATAAGTCATAAAAATGAAAAATACATCCTAAAGCCTCCTCATGGAGTGCACAACTCTGCCCTGAATTTAGGCAGGTGGATTGCGCCGATGCAATCCCCTTGGAAAAACACTCATAAATGAGTACTCAAACACCCCAAATGGATGTCGAGTGAAAAAGTGGCGTTTCACTGTAAAACGTACAAACTAGGCCTTGTGGGGCTAACAACTTGTCTCCAACCCAAACGCTTCGGAAATCATATCAAAAAGTCTGGATGAGGACAGCGGTCATGATGCCACTGACAGCACATCAATCGTACATCCCAAGAAATAGTTAGGTCTGACGTAAGAATAATTAATTAATTAATAAATAAATTTTTTTTCATTAAGTGTTTAGTGCCTCCGAGAAATTAAACCAAACCTCAAGGGTTCCAAACCATCTTTGGAAGGACCGTATCAACCCCAAGTCCACAGCACCTCTGATGGCGCATCAAATGGACATCCAGCTCGCAAATAAGTCCGTTGTAAACATTAACAATAATTTAATATTATTAAATTAAAGCGTTCTGGGTCACCCATCTTTGGGTGCAGAAACCAAAAACCCTGAAACATACATCAAAAAGTCCGTCTTGTTGAGACAGACCTGCAACCGCAGATGGCGCATCAAACGGACACGCCATTTAGAAATTATGCCCCCCCGAATGCTAGGGGGCCCAAACGGGCCAGTTCACCCCGGCCTCCCCAGTCCGAACCACAGGCCCATGACCCGAACTTTGCGGATCCTTGTCCATGGCGCACCCCCGAGGTCAGCGCCTTAGGGTTCCTCCGAAGTGGAACATCTTGAGGGCGACGCCCTCTCGCCGCCGTCCTTCGGAGCGCATCACCGCGGCCCCTGCTGCACGCGGCGCCGCCTGGCTCCCCCGCTCCCCTGCTGAAGTCCCGCGCCCCCTACTCACTACAGATGCCGCAACCGCCGCATTACATACCACTGAATTTTGTAGCTGCCCATCCTTCTTAGCTCCTCCACCGAATGCCACCTCCCTACTCAGCTCCTCCGCTGAACAATGTCGTACCGCACCGGCCGCACGTGACGTCGCCTCCTCGTCCGAAACCCCAGGCCGCACCCTTTTTCTGTCGCTTGACCTCCAGCCACCGCCCTTCCTAGATCTAGGGCTTTTGACGGTTGATTCCCCCACAACGGTGGCCCGATTCGAAATCCGAAGGAGGATTCAGAATCCTCGAGGTGAGGCCTTCGCAGCGCCTGCCCCCGATCGTCGATCCGACCAAGATTGGCACGTCTAAAAATTGGGACGAAGAACGCCCAATAAAGAGAATTAAAATGGGGCTCAACCTTTTGTCGTGTTCCTTCGGCCAGCGGCCCAATTATAAAATTATATAATTAAAACGAAAAAATTTGATGAACAAATTTATGAAATTAACGAAGGTGTAAAATTTAACAAGAATCATACGTTGATCTGGCCGTTCGATGTTGGTGACGCGTCCGCTGCGATCCCGCCTCGATCCACCAGAGTTCTCTCATCAATCTGATGAAGGACGGTGAAGAACACGGAAGAATAGGAGAGATAGAGAGAGAGATAGAGAGAGAAGGGAGAGATAAGGGAGAACCCTAAATCCAACTCATATTCTTCTATTTATAGAAGAATCCGCTTAGCGCGGAATCCGAAACCGGTGCACCCTCTCATTTTATGTCGCGCTAATGAAAAAATACCCCATTTCAAACTCAACAGAAGTATTAGATTTCCATTACGAGGCTTTGTTTGAATGTTATTCAAAAAGGATGCCAGTGATAATAATCACTAAGTCATTATTTCAAAATGACGATTTTCCCCTGGGGGACATCTCTCACAGAAATCCCACGCCCGCAATCTTTACACCCTACCTATGGTAAACAACACCCTCTGGATGCAACCGAGCCCTCATATTTCCAATCCGAGCTACCGTTTAGGAGACAAAACAACCCTGCCATGTACATAGTATAAAAACATTTAATATTTTTATAAAATTTATTCCGGGAACACCGAGCATTGAAATCGCACGCCGTCTTCGCGCATAGCTCTGGATTTATATGTATAAATATTCTAAAGTATTACAAGGAAAAAACCAGGTCTCTATATCATTCCCTCCTTCATGCTTTTCATCCTCAAAAAGAAAAAATAGGACAAACAACTTGGGATACAGAGCTCAAAACTAGCTCTCCCACTCCCAAGAAAACATGCACAAAACCAAGTTGGCACAACACACGAACCAAAAGGATGGTTTGTACTCAAAAGGTCTACTACACTTGAATACATGCATAGGAATACGCACATGCCTCATCTTCTGTGACACGTGGAAGACATTGTGCGCCCACTTTTAATTTTGGGAGGGTAGGGAAAGATGGTAAGAAACCTACCAACCGCTTGGACTATTCCCAAACGGCATAAAGAAACTCAGGGGACTTCCCCGGCCAAACTTATACTTTCTACATCATGACTGAAATCACTATTTATTGCTGGAACATGGTCTCGTGATTCCCTCCTTCAGAATACCCATCCTATAAACACCCAAGGATATCTGGTCACCCAAGTTATCATAGTCGGTGCATCACAACTGAGGTTCTCTACTAAGGGAACCTGCTACAACACTGCCATTTTTGCGAAACAAAGACCACATCGATATCATAGTCTTACATAAATTTTAACTAGCACTGTTGCCTCAGGTTCAAGTCCCTCGGGGTGAGGATGCACATGAGAAACTGCTGGTCTGAGAAAACCAAAAGGCACTCTCCCAGAAGATAGCATCTCCACATTCTCAGGGAAAAGACTACCCCTAATACCACCACATAGTGAAACACGTAGTTCTTTTTATGGGGTTTCCATCACCTCGAACTGTACTTTATAACGGTATTAAGATTGATGTTGATCATGCAAGGTACCAACAAATAGGACAAGCCAGTAAACTCATCCAACCACCAGAGGCTATACATGTAAAGCACGTGGCATACCCCATGTGTCCATTCACCTCTCAGAAGGAGAGTAATACCCAAAATAGGCACTCTGTAAAACCCACTAGTGGAACCTAAATCAAGGGGAGGTCAAGAAGAAAAGCCCCACTGGAAAATCTAGAACCTTCTCAGACACTCCACCGCACAACCCCACCATGATTGCACATGTTAGAGGGACTCGTCCACCACACCTCAATACTATCCGCTTTGGGTGGTACTGACTCTCCTCATGGTTTTTATTGCATCAAAAAAATATATCTCAGTGGGGGAAGGACCCCTCTTTCCCATGAATTCAATGCTATGTCAGACAACACCAATATAGGGTTACACAGACGCCTTGCGTCGCCCTCTGTAACCCCTCAAAAAAGGAGTTAGACGAAAAGAGTACCTCACGCAGTGCCTAACATGTTCTACTGAGAAAAGTAGAAAAATACATAGAGTGTAACTCTTATAATCTCATGAATTGTAGTATTGTTGATATCCATAGAACACAGCCACCCGCGGCCCCAACCATCAGTTCCTGAGCCTGACATTGGTCTCATAGTGGTGGTGGAAGTACCTCAAAATGTCGTCCACCAACCATAGTTCTTCCGAATTTTCTACCAACAAAGACCCCTGGGGACCACCATGTCCTCACCTGGGGGTCCTATGATCATGAAACTACCTCTGTTGTGACGGTTCATCTACAAGCTATCTGGAAAACTCATCACATTTGGTCGAGTAGTCTCACGCCACATGACCGTGGACATCACAACCATAGCACTAGTCCTCCCGGGGCTGTCTCGGTGCTCTATATTGCCCCGACCATGTGAAAGAGTCTCATCAAGGGATACCTCTGGTGTTGAGGCTCTACAAATCAACATCCCTCTTCCAGAAATTTCTCTGTCACCAGTGCCTGCTCCGGCACCCTGATATGGGTGAGGATGCACAAGGGCAGTACGCTGGCACAACTCTCCTCTACAGAGATCTCACTCAGACTATTGTGATCAGATTTTACCATCATGGACTACATCCAAAGAGTACCAAATAAGGTCTGCGAACCAAGTTGCATGCTTATCCACTACCATTACTCCCAAAAAAATCCCCAACAGCTCCCAAAACCATAAAAAGCGTAAGTAGGAGAGGTAGTACTCCCCTCAAAATAGCTTCTAGAAGTCATCCCACGAGAGTACCAACTCGTCGTGCATCTGAGTAACCCTGGATCTACTAATTCAAAACTACTTGGTTGAAAAAGACTGTCTATCAAAGACACCATCTAACCTGTCATTGTCTGAACAAGCCTGAAGTGGCGAACCACATACTCTAGCCAACCCTTCACTGTCTAAGGGTATGGTTCACCGTGGAACCTTAGTGGTCTCTGACACTGGAACTCATGTAGCATGCCCAGCCTGCTGTCTTCATCAGCCCTCGCTATTGGTACTATCTGATACACCATAGGTGGAGTTGCGACTACCTGTCCTCCTAGAGAAAGGGTAATCGTATGATGGATCTTAAACTAAGGCCTCATCGCTCATGGATTTGTCATCACGAATCGGTGCTATTATCCAAGATGAATATCATCGCGGAGGCATCCGGAATATGATCATGGAGTACTGCGGTTAAATGAGCTTATATATATCAACAACGATGGGGAGCTGACTGAAGAAGGAAAGTCAAATACTCAATCCTATATGATGCATGAACCAAATTCCCTACAACAAGTGTCTCAGTGTGCCGAGTCGAGAAGTAGGTTATCAAGGTCCTGGTTAATGGATTCGTTGGCCGCCGCATCATTACTAGACTCCTTGGCCTGAGAGCCGCTCTCGAGACACATTGACACTATTGCCCCAAAACTCAACCAATTCATTTTGGGGGATGCCTGAACAACACCCCAAGGATTGAACCACCTCTAATACCACTTTTTCATGACCCGACCCATACCAGGGCTCGAGCCGCACCTACCCCATGCCCGCCTCCATAGGCCAGAGGCTGGTGACCAGTGCTGGAGGAAAAACAAACTAGGGGAGACCTTTTCCTAATAAACTGTATGCACACACGCAGCTAACTCAATGCCAAAGTGCAGAGAAAAGAAAGCAAGATACAACACTGATACAAAAGGGAAACCAACATACATGCATCGACATCTAACCAATACAAGTAAAGTGCTGAAAAGTACTGACAAGATAATTGAAGAGAAAAATGGGAAAAACGCGCACCCAACTAAAAAGGTTCCACAACATGGCAATAGGAAAATGAAAGTAAACAACTGGTGAGTCTCACACCCGGAAATCCTCCTATGTCTCCTAAATGCACCCCAAGCTATTGTGTCCTCTACACGCCTCTGTAGTCTCAATCTACCTGTCTGTCATCCGCAAGGGCACACCAGGTGTGGGTAAAGCCCAAGATGTGGTGAGTATAAAGAGACTCAGTAGGATTCCATGAAATCTTGAGGGAGAAAAAAATGAGATACTAAATATGATGAATAGTGGATGGAGAAAGAATAGTGTAAGAGTACAAAAGAGAGAGTAAAACACAACACGACAAGAGAAAAGAAGTCAGCTCGTCCAACCAAGAGGAGTTAGACACAGAAATCACACGGCATACCTTGCAGGTCTTATCCTCTCCTTCAAAAAAAGTATCTAATACCAAGGAGTGGGAAAAAATGAGGATGTATATATATATATTCTCAATAAGAAAACCGAATGAGTGTGTAAGGGGATTTCAATCTCTATGTTCAGCCTAGGAAAAGTCTCCAACTGTTCTAAGGATATCCATCACTGATGCCCAATAGTTTCGCACGTCAAAGAAGACTCATCGCGAAACCGTACAGCTAAGGGTCCCGCTCCGGTAATCACAGAGAAAAGACACTGACTAGCCTTGTAGAAAGGCCGAGTCAGAAATAATTCATCGGGTAACCTACTACCCAGCCCAGCTAGAGGGTAAACCATATGCGTTCATCAGGTAACCCACTACACAGCCCCGCTGGAGGGTAAAGCTCAAATGGTCATCAGGTAACGCACTGCCCATCCTCCCCGGAGGATAAACCACAAAAGGTCATCGGGTAACCCACTGCCCAGCCCAACTGGAGAGTAAACCACAAAAGGTCGTCGGGTAACCCATTGCCCAGCCCTTATGGAGGGTAAACCCTAAAGTCAACGGGTAACCCACTGCCCAACTCCATTGTAGAGTAAACCCTAAGGTCAATGGTAACCCACTACCCAGCCCCGCTGGAGGGAAATCCTGGAACTAGTCTGATAACTCTGCAATGCTTGTTCCATATCTGGGAGTCATCGACACTGCTACCGTGCACAGGTTTAGAGTGAATCCAGGAACCTCTGACCAATGCCCTTTCATGTTTCCACATTTAATGAGATCCTTAAAGAGGCTCTGCTCTCCCAAATAGATTAAAATGTCCTAATCCTTGTGAAAAAACATGCAAGATAGACTACTTACTCACTAGAAACATGCACCTAGTGGAAACGTTATTCAACACCGCCTTATGCCCATACATTGTCTCATGGGGCCCACACCTCAGACCTGTAAGAGGTCGGGAGAACTACACCATTGCGATGCTCTGAAAAAAAAAACACGCCAAAACTACAACTCATTCGTCCCAAACAGACATCTGATGAAATAATTTCAAAACGCTGCACATAGCTTAAAAGACAACCCGTGGGGCCCACGCCTCAACTCTGGAATCAACACCTGAAACCACCCTAGTAAATATCACCTTGATGCCAGGGTTACATTGCCACTGACGACGCATAAAAAAACTCCATATGGAGAAGTTGCAACTCCCCGCGTTAATTGCAAACGGGGCCCTGTAGGGCCCACACCTTGACCCCGAAACACGCCATGCAGATTTTACTATTGTATTCTTTGAAGATATCCACACAACGTAGTCTATTCATTTTACCTGAATGAACATATGAAGCATAAGTCATAAAAAACGCAGCATAGGTCCGAAATCTGCCTCGTGGAGCCAACACCTCGGGCCCGAATTTTGGTGGGTGGATTGCGTCGTTGCAATCCCCTCAGAAAAACACTCATAAACGAAGACTCAAACACCCCAAAAAGATGTATAGTGAAAATGTGGTGTTTCACCATAAAATGTGTGAACTAGGATTTGTGGGGACCGTACCTTGTCACCAACCTGAACGTTTTGGAAAGAATCTCAAAAGGCCCACACAAGGACTGGGGTCACACTGCAGCTGACTGCGCGTCAATTAGACATCCCAAGAAGGAGTCAGGTCTGATGCAAGAATAATTAATTAATTAATTATTGGCATTAAGCATTTCGTGCCTCCAAGTAATAAAACCAAACCGCAAGGGTTCCGAACTAACTTTGGAAGGACCGTCTCAACCCCAGGGTCATAGAATCATTGATGGTGCATTAACCGGACATCCTTCTCACGAATACGTCCATTGTAAAATTTAACAATAATTTAATATTATTAAATTAAAGCATTCTGGGTCACCCATCTTCAGGTGCAGTACCCAAAAACCTTGAAACATAATTAAAAAAGTCCATCTCGCGGACACGAACCTGCAGCCATAGACAGTAGGTTAAATGAATGTGCCGTATAGAAATTACGTCCCCCCGAATAAAAGGGGTCCCAAACTGGCCAGTTCACCCTGGTATCGGCCTGGTCCGAACCACTGTCCCGCAGCTCAGCCGCGTGTCCGACCCGACTTGCCGCGGCCCGCTGGCTGTGGCCCGCTCCAGCCACACCGGACCCCTCGGGTCCGGTTCTCCCCAGCATACTAGGCTTTGGTCGGTATCCGCGGCGCGCCAGCAGGACCTGAACATTGTGGGTTTTTGTCCGCGGCGCACCCCCGAGGTCAGAGCCTGGAGGTTCCTCCCAAGGGCGATGCCCTCTCGCTGCCGTCCTGTAGAGCACACCGCCACGACACCTGCTGCCTATGGCGCCGCCTGGCGCCGCCTGGCTCCCCTGCTCCGATGCTCCGCTGAAGAGCTGCACCCCCTGCTCGCCGCTGACGCCGCTACTGCCTCATACCGGCTCGCCAAACGTCAAGGCCGCCCGACCTTCTTGGATCCTCCGCCGAATGCCACCGCCCTGCTCAGCTCCTTCGACGAACACTGCTTCCCTGCTCGGCTCCTCCACCGAACACCGCCACACCGCATTAGCTACACTCGATGTCGCCACCTCATCCGAACCCCCCATCCGCACCTGTTGCATGTCGCCTGACCTCCGACCATCTCCCTTTCTTGATCCAAGGCTTCCAACAGCCGCCATCACCGCTCAGGTGGCCCGATTCCAGATCTGAAAGAGGATTCATAATCCTTAGGGCAATTTCTTTGCAGTGCCTGCCCCTTGATCGTCGATCCAACAAATATTGGCGCATCTGAAAATTTGGATGAAGAACGCCCAAGAATGAGACTTAAAACAGGGCTTGGGTGTTGGTCGTGTTCATTCGGCCAACACCCCAATCAAAAATTATAGAACTAAAAAGAAAAAATTTGTGGAAAAAATTTAAAAAGTCAATAATGGTGCGAAATTTAACAAGAATCCTACCTCAATCCGATCGTTCAACATTGGCGACACGTCCGCTGCAATCCCGCCTCAATCCACCGGAGATCGCTCCTCAATCCGACGAAGAACGACGAAGAACACCGAAGAACAGGAGAGAGAGGGAGAGAGAGAAAGGAGAGAGAAGGGAGAACTCTAACTCCAACTCATATTCTTCTATTTATAGAAGAATCCGTTTAGCACGAAATCTGAAACCAGCGCGCTCTCTCATTTTATGGCGTTCCTAGTCAAAACTCCCCGTTTTGAACTCAACGGAAGTCTTGGATTTCCTTTCTGAGGCTTCGTTCTAAATTTATTCGAAATGAATGCCAGTGAGAATAATCACTTTGAAATAATTTCAAAATGACTATTTTTACCCAGGGTGACATCTCTCATAGCAGGCCCACACCTGCAACCTTTATACCCCACAATGGGTTAACGGCACGCTCCGAATGCAACTGTGCCCTCAAATTTCCAATCTGAGATACTGTTTAGGAGAAAAACACAACCCCTCCACGTGCATAGTATAAAAAAACTGAATATTTTTATAAAATTTATTCCAGGAAAACCAAGCCTCAGAATCGCACTTCCTCTTCATGCCTAACTCTAGAATTATATGTAGAAATATTCCAAAGTCTTATAGGAAAAAAACCGGGTCTCTACATGTATATTCAAGAGGTGTTGATATGAGAGTCCAATGCATCAAAGTGGGTAGTGAATCTGGGTTTCACTGAGATGTATCCTGATCATTTCAGGAATTTTAAGGGGACATGAATGAAGAAAGAGGTTATCAGTTTTGTGGCACAATTCCTTACATGTCAGTAGGTAAAGCTTTAGCATCAACAACTATTAGTTTGTTACATCCATTACCCATTCAATATTAGATGTGGGATGACGTAATAATAGACTTCATAATTGGTATTAAGAGGATTCCATGTAATGAGGATACAATCTTGGTAGTTTAGAATTAGTTTACTAAGGATTCCCATTTCTTAATGACCATGGAGACCTTTAACGTTGAACATTTGAGTGAGTTATATATTCAAGAGATAGTGATGTGGCATGGTGTACCAAGGACTACAGTTTCAGATCATGATATGTGTTTCACATCACACTTATGGAAGGGGATATAAAAAGACCTTCCTACCCATGTGTTGTTTATTATGCCATTTCAATCGCAGATAGATGGGAAATCAGAGCATACGATCCAGGTGTAAGAGATCATGTTGAGAGCTCATGTCCATGATTTTGTTTGTTCATGGGAAAAACACATGTATATTTTTGATTTTTCCAATAAAAATAGTTTCTAGGATATGATTCATATTACACAGTTTTAGGTGTTCCATTGGAGACCATGTAGTTATCTGATGTGTTGGTTAGAAGCTATATATTCATGGTTTTGGGATTGGGTCTCATACATGAGATGTTGGAAAATGTTTAGTTGAATTAGAAATTCATCACAATAAATCGGATTATGCAGATTTCATACATAGATTGGTGTCACATACCTCTTGAGTTTATGGTGGGTAAAAGAATGTTTCTTCATCTATCATTGAGTTTTGATCACCGTTGAACTCTGAAACCGGGAAATTTGGAACCTAGGTATGTCGGGCTATTTTATACTATGGATAGGATCTAACTGGTGGATACTGATTGGCTCTTCTATAGTAATACAGTGTTATGCATGACTATTGCATGTTTCATAACTTCAGCAGTATCACCTCGATCCTTCTCATGTGGATAATGTTGGGTATGTTGAGCTTGAGTCCAATACGTATATTGAATAAAATTCGGTTCATATTGTAGATCATAGTGATAATATCTTTAGAGGAAATTTTGAGCTTATAGTTTGAGTTTTATGGAAGCATGGAAATGCTAATTTACAAACTTGGGAACTAGAATATGATATTAGGGTCTAGTGGAATGATCTATTTTCATTATAATTTGAATGAATATTTTTAATAGAGCGTGAGGAATAATTTTTATAAGTTGTAGATGTTGTAAGACAGCATACTTCATAGAGGTATGTCTTTGTTCATTTTTCCTGAATATAATATTTTTAGTTAATGGGATGTTTCTCGATTGTGTGAGGGGACTTGAGGGTATTTTGGGGTTTCGGTACATGATATTATGTAAAACCAATATAATCTACACTAGGTGAATTATTTGGGCACAATTGGTGTATGGTTAAGTAAGATGTGGGAGCTCAGAGGCCAAATTGTGAAATTTTTCATAGTGGAGTATCACATGGTCGGTGCATGATTTTTAAACCATGTGGGTATTTAAAGGTAACAATATGAACAAATTTTACTTGGAAAATTTCTTTCACATATTGATTGCATGGATTGGAAAACAGTGTTTGTAAAACATTCACCTCTTTAAAATTTGATCAATTTAAAAAATTTCCACTTGGGGATTTTTAATTCTCACGTGATTTTCCACCCATTTCTCCTTCTCTAAGACATAGTTATGAACCTAAACCTCCCATAATTCGATGAAATATATAACCTTAATTTCTAAACCATTTGGAGTGTCATTAGACATAAATAAAAGATCTGGGTAAGTATAATATTCTACTTTGATTTCTTTTCTAGATTAGGGCATGAATCTTGGGAGATAAACTTCTAATGCTCTAAAACCAACTTTTTTTAGTGGAATATTGGTCGAGTCTTAAAGGGGTGTTTTAATATCGTATAAAGGCCTATATTAAATTTTTTAACTATTTTATTTTAGGTAGGTGGTCTACATGTTTTGTCCCATATTATTTCATAGTATTTGTGAACATAAGTTTGTTTATTGGATTTATTTTGTTGTATTGTTGGTGCTGTTAGTGAGATTTGATAAAATGGATTGGAAAATGAAAAGTAGAACCTCTCAAGATCCTCATGGGTTTAATGAAGAATTACATGAAAAATTTGGGGCCAACCATGGGGGGATCCAACCTACCAGAACATTGTTAACATAAATGTTATTTTTGAATTTGAATTGTGGTTTAATAGAGTCTAAGATGAACTTGTTAATTGATTAATATGATGATTAAGATGGAAATATTTATATTCTTTCTAAGATATAGATGATGGATAAATGATATTTTTTGATATTCATGATAATGGGTTAAATGGTATTTTTGTTAATGTGTTAAATGAATTGCGAATTGTACTTGAAATTCATAATTAGGGTAATACATGTGAAATGATAAATGTGTGAATTAAATTAACATATGAAAAGTGTTGAATATTCTAACTGGGATAAATTAGTGGAATTAGTTAATATTCACACTAAGTTAGGCATATGAAATGGGAAATGGGTAAAATGGATATGTAAAGAAAATGGTAATGGTGCTAATGGGTTATGGAATAATGTAAATGCTAATGTTAATTTTTATGGATTCTGATTATGAATTTTTGGTTAAGTTTCATTTTGATATGGTATATGTGTGGTGTATAGAAAATTAATCACGTGTACAAGGCTTTGTAGAGTGGGGTATTGACCTAAGGTTTTACGCCCATGGGACAAGTTATACTATGGTTATAAACACAACCCCAAAATGCACAGATTATGGAAGAGGATAGAGTCTTATTACCTTGATGGTTGGATTTGATGAGACAACCATGACTAAGGATTCAAGGTGATTGTGTAGTATATGTGATGATGTGAATATCCCTAGAGATACCGGGAACATGATTTATTTCCCCTATGTGCTAATATTGATGAATGTTGCTAAACTATTAATAATTTGATGAATGTGAACTTAGTAATGAAGATGGTATACGTTTTGAAATTGGAAATAATCATTGTAATTAATTAAGTGAGTATTATTAACTAATATCACCCAAATTTATTTTATTTATTTTTAATTTATTCATTAATTGAATGAACTATCTGTTTATATTGGATATTTTGTAAACATAGTTGGGGGTGGCCAATGGAGTTGTACTCACAACCTTCCCGGGCCGTCGTTGGGTACCGAACCAGAATTCATGCTTACAGGTGAGGATTAAGTAAAGGTCCCTACATGAGGGAGTTAATTCAGGATAGGGGTGTTCATGGATGAGGTCCTAATCATGGAATCAAGAACGTTTTGTGGATTCATTTGTTTGTCTTTGTTTTGGGTTTTATTCATATTATAACTACTTAGCATGATATACCATCTTTATTTTTTGATGTGGTTTGTAAAGAGTTTTTAGAGATGTTAGTTATTCTTATTTACTAGTTATTTTAATTTTTTACTAATTAAATTTATTATATGTTGTGGATTACTCTGTTTAAGAGGGTATATTCTCCCTACATGACTCGTCTAGACCCTCACTACTAGTCGGCAACCTATGGGATATAGAAAAGAGAGATTGAGGTCATGTGGTTACCTAGATCCATGCACCAATTGATGTCTTCCTAATTGAGAAAATTAAAATCCAACTTTAAAAATTATAAAAATATGAAAATTGGAGGGATGCCTAAAAATAGGAGTTCATTCAAGGAGATGGGAGCTAATTCATGTCAAAATCATCACGTCTGAAGATAAATATTCTTGAACATTTCACTCATACACTTTATAATCATTTAGTCATTTCTGTTCTAAGGATTAAGATATAGGAATATTAAAACCCTTGGAACATATTTTTTTTTGTATTTACTTGTTCAGATAAAGGATTATATTAGGGGATTCCATGAATGAGAAGACATGTGATAATGATTAGTCTAATCAAGGGATTCTAGGGTATTGAAAGGTAGATATGACACTAATAATCGTAATGAGTGATTCTATGGTTATATAAGATAGATATTCTACCAATAATCACATCGAGGTATTTCTTGGTAAGTAATGACAGACATTACTATTAGCTTAAAAACTGTGGATATCGTAATTAAGAAATTTTGACTTCCTTACCTTAGAAGTTAAAATAGTGGAATATCTTTTACAAATCCTGTAAATCAATTTTAAATTTATATAATATTTGATGTAGAAATTTTAAAAAAGTTTTATTCCAATAAATAATTTACATTATAAATTATTTTTTACTAAATCTTCATAATGTCTATTTTATTGGACTGACTCTGGCCCATATTAGTAACTTTGATTAATAGGAAGACTTTTGGGATTGATACATATACTCTGATCATTATATGATTTTTTAGTATGAACACATTAAGTGGTTTGGTTTTTAGGATAGGTTATATTTTCAAACTAAAATTAACCTCCTCTTGTAGCCATAATAAAGTCTTATGATCCAACAATTGGTATCAAAGAAGGTTCAACCAATTTATATGTAATTATTTTACTTATTTTCTTTACGACTAGTTATTATGCTTTTTATACAATTTTTTTTATAATTTATTTTTATACTAACCTGTATTTTACAAAGTGAATATGTTTTGGTAATATTGAATGATTAAATTTTGGTACTCTCAAGAATTTGAATACAAGTAAACCACCAATTTCTTATTGTGCCGACTAAAAATATTAGATAGATATGATAAAATTTTAATTTTTATTTATACTAGTATTTTCAATTTTGTGATGTTGATTGAAAATTATATTATTATATAGTAAGATGTTAATAATTTTACTAATTATGAAAATTTGGAATATCAGTTAAATTATATTGTAAGGAACACTCTATTAAATTGTAGAACTAGAAATATCTATATTCTGATATCAAATTTTGAATCTATAAACAACAGTTTGAATAAGTTGTAGGTAACTCATTTTTTACCATAAAAGTTCATTGAGATAATAAGATCTATACTGCCAGTGATTTATCAATCTTTTGATTTTTTACGTAGAGAAACTGTTGAAAAAAAACAAAAAAAAATATATGAAAATATTATATATTTTACAATATACTGGGGGAAATGTATCACACATATGAATCTGTGGTGGAAAGTATTACCAAGTGAATTCCCCTTGAATGCTAATATAAAATAACTACTTTTGAGGACACTATAAGAGTTATGCATGTTACTCTAGATGATTTGATTGGAACCCATATGTAGTATGAGGAAATGATGAAAAGATATGCTGAAAAAATAAAATATAATAATGGAGGAGTTTATTTTGTAAACACATAAATTGTTCCTAGTAATGGAAAATCAGTTGAGTTAGATCTAATGTCTTTTGAAAATAAGAATTTGATAGTTGATTCTGATAGTAGTTCATCAGAACAATATAGAAATGTACTAGATAATCTTGCTTGGGAGATAAATGATATAGTTTTGAAAAAATATTTATTTATAGATATAAGAATATTCAGAGGGAGATAAGTGATAAGAAAGATTCTTCTTAAGTGATATTATGTGAATGTCATAAAGCAATATTTATCACACTGGATAGTACTAATAATAAAATAAAGGTTAATAATGAAATAAATTATAACAGGAATTCAAAGCATTATTATACACCCAAAAATAAGAAAATAATGAATGATTTAGATACTTAGAGTGAAAGTGGAGGAGACAATTCTCTGAGAATTCATCAAATAATAAATTTTTAGGTTAGTATATTATCATATTCTATGTATAAATTAATAAGGGTATAATATGATTCATGATATATTTAACTTCAAAATCTCTTAAAAATGTCACATTAAAAGAAAATTAGCCTGCTATTATTGATGATAATAGTTATACATCTTCTGATAAAGAATATTATTCATCTAAGGAAAATAATTATTATCCTTGTTTTTATGAAATATCATGACATTAAAATTTATTCAAAAATGAAAATTGTAAGATTTATTTAAAAATTTAAATTTCTCAAGAAAACAATGTGAATGAAAATTCAAGAATTTATACTTTAACTACTTAGATGTCATATCATTCTTAATATTTTGATAAATATAATTTTGATAAATAAGATCTTTTAAAAGTTGTGGAAAATTATAATTTTGTAATACATCGTACACAAAATGATATTGTAAAACATAGATCTAATCATAATTCCATTGAGGAAAAAAAAGTACTTGTAAAAATGAATTTTGAAATTTATAGATTCAAAACAAAATTCATAGTTTACCATTTGTGAGGGAAATTTTTATTAAATTGATAATCAAATTAGACCACATTTATATGTTTTTTTATAAATTTTAACAATTGAAAACTATTTTTAATAATTAATACCTTTTTCAATAGAATTTTCCATTTTCCACTAAGGTTCATTATAGTGGTAACCAGATGAAAAAGAATTTCATTAAATAAAATTAAGTCCATAGGATTTAATAGATATTATTTTCTAGAAGATTTAACATTTTATCAGAATGAAATTTTTTGAAAAATTTAGATTCCAAAAATATTACATTCAGATAATATCAAACACAAGAGGTTTTGGGTTCCAAAATGCAAAGGTCTTCATTTTGAAAAAAATAAGGAATGTATGACCAAGATATATTCAGTACAAGGATACCAGTTAATCTAGACACATGAGTGGTAATAAAACATATTTAAGAATCTCATTAAGGTTAAATATGTAATGTTACTTTTAGTTACAATACTCAAGAATAAATTATCTGAAGAAGTAGTAGTGTTGTTCTTGGAAAATCAATAATTTAAATGTTTTATTTATTTTAAGAATTATTCCCAACCATATTTGTATAATACAATTATGTTATGATGGATATATTATGAACTTCAAGAATTATTAATGTATTATTCGTAGTTCTAAAGATTATTTTACTCCTCTACCAATTGATAACAAAATATTTACACTCTAAAAATTGATGACCTTATGATCCCATTTCTATATTTTCTAATTAAAATTGGAGAAAAATAATGGTTATAGAATATAATATTAGGATACTTTAATATTATTAAATTATAAAAGTTTTCTAAAAAAGGACTAGTAATTGATCTACAAGAACTTCTGTTTGATACTTATATTGTATATAATCTTTATCAATTTAGAGAGAAACAAAACTCATGTTTTAATTATTTTAGTGAAGTATCAACTTATTCTTCTATAAAATTATTTCACATGGAATTTCTTGATCCTACACAAACTTTCAGTAAGAGTTTAAAATGATATGTTAATATTTTAGTCGATGATTACACTAGAAACAAATTGTTCTATTTTGTATAATATAAGTCTAATGCCAATTTTTTATTTTAATACTTTTTTAACTAGAGTCAAAAATGTGTAAATAATCACTATGATAACTATTTGATGTGATCACAGTGGAGAATATGTTAAATTTTTTTTGAATATCTTTATCTTAAAAATTCGTTATACATAAATTTTCAAAACCATGGACTCCAAGGAAAAATTATATAGTTCAATGAATTAATATAATTCTTTAGGTGATTACTAGAAACATTCCATGTGAATACTCAGTTGACAAAAATTTTTGGGATGAAAAATTTAGAACATCCTCTTAAACTATAAATCATCTATTAATAATACCATTTATTAATAAAACTCTGTACAATTTGTGGACTATATGGAAACTAAAACTTTATTACTTAAATTTTTTTAATGCAATGTATTCATTTTGAATACTAAATATAACATACACAAATTTTCCCTAAAATATAATGATGGTATATTTTTATGTTGTTCATATACAAGTAATGCACATTATGAATTTAATAAAAATACAACTATTTTTGTGGAATAATACATAAAATATTTTATAAAACAAATATTATTGTTTTAAATTATCCTCAACCAACATCTTAATATGCTATTTCACATTATAGTTTTCAACCCAAGTTGGAAGGTTATTATCTAGAGAGAGCAACTGAATAATACATTTATTAAGTTTGTTCTCACGAAAACTATCATCTTCTACTTTAATAATAGGAATTTTTAAGACTAAGAGGATAGTTATTTATTAAGAATCATCCAGGTGGTAACATCATTACTGATGTAGATAAACAATGTAGAACTATTTGTTCTTTAATAAATGTAATTGGAATTTTTTGATTTCTATCGACATTCGAACATCAAACTTATGGTGGGTATTTATGTGAATAGAATTAGATTAAATCCTTATAGGATGATCCCAATGAATTCAAGAGGTATTAATATTGGACTTTTGATGAGAGACCTGAAAATAATTCTTCAATTAGATTAAAATGGGTATTCTAGAATAAATGTGAAGAAAAGAGAATAATAGTTATAAATAATTCTATAAATTTCCTATTGTATATAATAAATAATGGGGAATATATTTTAAATAAAATTCTTATTTGGTAGCTAGTATATAAGATAATCATATACTTCAAGCATATACATCATTCCTTAATTTCTAATTCATTTCAATTGGCATGAAGTGTTCATTCCTTAATAGATATGTATGGGATGAATTTTATGAGAAAAAACCTCTGGTTTTGAAAATATAAAACATCTATAAAAAGTTTTTAAAAATTTTAATGTTCTTTGTGGATGTAAACAATCACCTAGATCCAGGTAATATAGGTTAACAAAATTTTCGATACACAATAATTTTGTTAAGGGGGTTTTCGATCCCACTATTTTTATAAAAATATTTTCTAGAAACATCACCATTGTTCAAATTTATAACGATGAAATTATATTTGGCTCAACTAAAAAATAATTAACACTTTTTTTTCGGATCTTATAAAGTTTGAGTTTGAAATAATCATGAATGGACAACAAACATATATTCTAGGATTTCTAATTTTGAAAAAAGGGAAATTTTAGATTTAAACATTAGTATATAAATATATTCTTAATAAATGTATATATAACAAAAATAAAATTATTAGTACTCAAATTGGAACATCAAATAATTTATACATTTATGAATCTATGAAAGCATTTTATCAAAACATTTTTAATGGAATGATTAAAATTTTACATTACTTAATATCTAGTCATCTGCATTTAATATTCGATCTATGCTTATGTGTTGGACATTAAGAATATCCAAAAATGACAAACCTTAAAGATATAAAATTATTATTTTATTATCTTAATGTAACTATTAGTATAGATTTTTTTTACATTTCATGAAATTATTTTGAATTAATTTTTTTCCAGATGCTATCTTTGGTGGATGTATAATAAATATAAAAATTGCTTATGAAACATTTCATTTATTTTTAGTATCCTTAGTTTCTATATCATGAAAGAAAAAACACTCAATAGCTCTTTCCATTGATGATTTTAAATATGTGGAAGCTGGTATTCGTCAAGCTCAAGTGTTGTGGATGAAAAACACACTCACATAATATCTCTTGAGATTTAATAAAACTCAAATATCGAGTGATTACACATGTTTTTTACATTAAATAAACTTGTCAGATCATTCAAAAATCACATAGATGTAAGACACCGTTTCTTTCACGATGACACAAATAAAAGAAAAAACATTTTAAAATTTATCATAATAAAAGGACAAAATGTATATGTTTTTTAACAAATCCATTAGTTCTGATATATTTCAATATATTAAAATGAATTTTGGGTTAGGTATTATCAAATTATCATTCATACCAATATCATTTTTTCCAACCTCATTATGTTAACAAACTCCCTGGGTATTAGGTATATTGGGGTTTTCTAAAAATAATTTTCCTTTTAATGTTTTTAGTTTCCAAATATTTTGTTTAGTATGTTCTTATTTTTTAGAATCAAAATTTTTAAAAATAATCATAATTAATTTTTTATTGATAATTCTCTAGAATAAAATTTTTTACAAAATTATTTTTGAAATATAGAAAACTTTTTAAATTTATTCAGAAGAACTATTTGTTTAAAAACATTATCCGATTTAATTTATTTAAGAAATACCAAGAAGAATAGTTTATTAGAAAAAAAATCACACTGAAATTAATGTTTTCACTCTAACAGTTCTTCTTTTATTCGTTTCATTTTCATAATTATACTTTACTTTTATTTTTCTGTATTTTTTTACTTTTTATTATTTTTTTACAAACATTAAATTTGTCTCAATACATTATGTTTATGTATTCATGAAGTAATTTTTTATGAATAGTTTTCATACAAGGCATTAAGAGTATTTAATATATACTAAATAACATGAGGATTAATCTAAACCGTTGGATTATAATGTGTTTTTCAATCTAAGTCATTAGATATCTAGAATATGAAGGCTCATCCCTTAGCCTATATATAATAGAATGTTGAATCTTATACCAAGTTGATTTTAAATATTTTATCTTGACACTTGGAATTATATTTATTACTTTTTCTGAATGTTTTGAATTTTTATTATTTTATTCTTCACTCTGTTTCCCAAATTGTATTTCAGTATGATGGCATTTGTTGAATATTTCATAAAGAGGTAAGTTTTCAAGGAAAAATTGATCAATAAAACATGGTATTCTAAATATAATTTACTTTTTAAAATAGATATTGAATTACAAATATGGGAGAATATCTATGTATAAAAAGGTTACTTCTTTTTTCATCATAAAAAAATTATTAGATAACTTTATTCTACGATAGAATTTTGTTTTGAAAATGGTTTGGATGCAAAAATTATCAATATTTTTGTTGAGAGTTTTAGATAACTATTAAAAATGTTTCTAATTTAGTTTATGTTTCGTTATATGTGGATGATTACATTTCATCTCACAATATTCTATAGAATTGTGGATGATTTGATAAGTCAATATGGAAAATTTTCATTGTTTTCTTCTTATGAAAAGGTTATAAATGTATCTAAATTGACTATAGGAATGATTGTAATAAAAATTTTATGCAAGGGTAATTTATTAACAGAAAAGTAGATTGGGTTAGTATATTGTTCTTGACATATTCATTTTGGGTTTCTTATGAATATTTGGTGGATAAAACTTATTATAGTCTATCTTTCTATCGATTAAGAAACTTTTGAAAACATCTATGATATCCATAATTATTATATTCCCTAAATTTTTAAATAAGTTTTTGGTCAATTTTATGAATGTGTTTCAAATAAACGATATATCGTATGTGGTTAAAGAAAATGTTCTATTAATTGGAAAAGAGACCACCGCAAGAATGAAATTTGTTTTCCATTAGAAAATCAAAAAACAAATTGGAGAAAAATCAGGCAAGGATTCATCTGATATTGAGGTAGTAATTGAGAAATAATCAACTAAAGATAAAATTAAATATCAATCATATCCTCCTAATATTAAGTACAAACAAAAACATATGTCTAATGTGGATTTTAAGATGTTAAGGCCACACAAGAATCATAAAAACATCGGGGATCAATTTTTTGAATATTGTAAAGACGAGGGTTTAGATTTAAAAATAAAACAAATAATTATTAATTAAAGATGTATAAAAGAATAAAAATTTAATTCATATTATTACTGATGAAATTATAATGAATCAATTGATTAAATGAGTAGAACACGTGTTTTCTAATCAACCATTATCAATTTCACTATTATTATTAGATCAACCAATTTCTATATGTGAAATATTGTTTGATATTGATCATATATTAATAGATCCATTGGTGCTGATATATTTAAAAATATGTAAAACATATATTATTCTTATACTTATTTATAAAAATATGTGAAAAGTAGTGAATGTTGAAACTCAAGTAGAAAACCAGTTGATAAATAATTATAAATATTTATTCAGAAGTTGTTTTATGGAAAATATGTGAAATCTTTTCAGAAATATGGTAAATGTTATATAATATCTATAAGTAGTTAGATATGGTTTTTAAATAAATATAGGAATATAATGAACATGATTAGGATGAAGGGAAAGAATAAGATAGCTCAATGGATTCAAAATAATCCTCAACTTCCTTATTAACTAGGTATAATAAAATCCCTATTGAAGATATTTTTTTTATGATCAATATTCATCACATGAGGAATAAAAAATAAAACAATCCCATAATAAAATATAGGACATGTAAGATATCATTAGGGATGTTTACTTGAGTAATGTTTTTGATGATGAACTTGTTGAAGGAAACAAAAATTCATATGATTAACCATATCTCCAATGTATTTTAAAATATTTATCAACTTAATTAGATATATCATTTATTCAGGATCATATGATGATTGATTATATTTTACAAGACATGAAATATATTAAAGATTCTTGGACTTATAAACTATAAATTGAAACTTGATTCAAGTAGATCCTGAATAGTTTGATTGAGAAATCAAACACTTGGAAATTATTGATTGAATCTATTATTCAAAATTAGGCTGATCTAAAATACATAAAAAAAGAAAAAAAAGCATACAAAAGTAGCTATAATTAGATTTTAAAATTTTAAAAATAAGTGGTTGGAGATTTGGAAGGTCATGAAGAGAAGTTTGATGAAGTTAAAAATGTATCCATTGATTTTGTTGAATCCTTTGAAATTTTATAATTAAATGTACTTGGTATATTGAAGTTATTTTTATGGTTTAAATATAATTCTGACTCTTAGATATAAGTAATATTTTAACTCAATATAGGTATTCAAAATATTAAATATTATAATTATAGAATTTTATCCGTTAAGGTAGACATCAAGAGGCGAAATGAAAAATTAGATGAATTTTCTTAAAGAGGAGTTTATTAGTTTAAAAGTAGATAATATGAAGTTTGGATTCTTGGAGGAAACGATATCTAATCTAAAATATATAGTATGATAATCTTCGAATAATCCCTTGGATTTATGGATGATGAAATAAATATTCAATAATTTTTACAAGAACGAAAGAATATTTTCATTATAAAATATTGGTGTATTTATTAAAAATTATTAATGGACTTTTGCCTAAATGAATTAATCTATGAATACATTTATTGATGAATATTTTCCAATTATACTTAGATGAATGTTGTTTCTTTTAACTTAATTGAATGTTTTTTCAGACACAACTGTTTTTTATTATACTTTATAATATCTTAGGAAAATATTTTACATTTACAATTCCTTTTTCAAAATATAAATATGGCTGTGAAATAATATATAAGGAGAAACCAACTAAGGGGGAAACTTTATTTAGTTTGAGAATAAAAAGTAATAATATTTCCTATTAGAAACATATTTTTGAATAAAATAAAATTTTCCAGATTGGAAAGTGAAGAGAGTAAATGTGTGCTATTTCTAATAAAGGATTAATTTTAATTTCATAAACATAAAATGGGTTGTTATACTTTCATAGTTAATAGTTTTTTGTTTTAAGTGTTGTGTTTTCTAATTTCTAAAAAGTAGGAGACTGAGGAGTCGAATGTTTAAACTTTCTACTTTTCCTTTCATTAGTTTTGAAAATCAGATGTATTTTCTATAAATATTATTTTATGGGATTTTTATATACAACGAATTTTAGAATTTTTTTATTGATAAAATATTTTCCAACTAAATGTTTAAATATTTTCTAACTAAATAAATATAGAAATTATATTCTTAAATCTGATACATTATACTGGCTATGAGTCTATTCCACTAAACTATCTAGTGTTATATCTATTAGATACTATGATTGTTCTTTCCATCAGAATGACCGAAGTATTATCTATATAACCAATAGAAAATCATATCTATCAGGCTACCATAGTTTAATTCATCACATAGAGAATATCAATTTTTTCAGCCTATTAAAATTTAATAATCAGTGTGTTAGATTTTTTTATCATAGAATTTGTTACATCATTTTAATGGTGGTATATAAACAATATTGGATCAATTCATTTTTCAATTATATCATGTAATGAAAATCTATGGTCGTTCCAACCAACTATTAGATTCACTGAAGATATGACCATTGGAAAGATCTAAATAATAATTATTTCATTAGAGGAGATAGGAGCTGATGCATTTTCAACTCAACACAAATGAAGATAAATCTTCCCTAAAATACATTTTCTTAATCCTTATTATCATTCAACGAGTTTTTTCTGAGGATTCATAGTGAGGAATTATAAAATCCTTTGAAAGAATTTCCTTTTGATTTTTTTTCGGATCGATGTTTTGATATAGGGCTTATGAGGATATGAAGATTGGTGATGCTGATTAGGATGATAGGGGGATTATATGATATTGGATAATATATAAGAAATTTTTCATTGTATATACGGATTCAAGGGTTTTGGAAGATAAAACATATATAGATCATCGTATTGATTAATTTTATAGTAAAGGAAGACAAAAAATATAGTTAAGTTGAAACTGATTGCTATAATATGCTAGGATTTCTAAAATCTTTAACACTTATGGTTAAATATTAAAAATATTTTTTAGAATTTATATGTAATTTTTAAATTATTAGAAAATATGATATTAATATTTCTAACAAGTATTATATTATATTATGAATTTATATTTGAATGTTTTATTTAATAAATCATTCAAATATATCTTTTATCAAAATGTATCTGAGACTGATTAGTAACATGTTTCATTATATGAATTCTAAGTCTGATACATTAACTCTTTTCATCATATGATTTCTGAATCTCATCTCTTTAATATGTTTCAATTTAATGTTATTTTAACATTCTCAAATAAAATTCACCCCCTCTTGCATCCATTATCAAACACAACCATGTAAAATAAAAATAACATCCCATAACCATCAATATGGGAATTAGTACTATTTCAAAACCAATTGATACATTTTCCAACTATAATTCATAGCCATTTAGACCAATTTATCATTTCACAAGAATTTTCCTACTTATGAAATTCAAGTACAATTCTTATATCATATAACACTACAACATTATTACATTTAATGCATTATCTATACTCCCTAATATTCATTTACTAACCCATTAGAAATATTCATCAATTCCATTACTCAACGTGTTTACATTAACTTCAATTCATAATCCATTCCCAATTTAGCATTATCATCATTTCACATATACTAATTCTATTTAGAATCTAAACATGACTAAATACGCCTTCGACACAATATCATTTAACTCAATTATCCCATTAAAAATCCATGCCAAACCACCCCTACAGCCAACATTGAAACTAATTAAACCTATCAATTCTCCATCCTTATCTCAACTAACCCATTTATCATATTCAGTAGGGTCTTTATTATTGCGCATCAACTCCATCCTTGACTTTGTTGATTTATTAGGTTTACAAATGTTGGCACAACCCATGGGTGGCCCCAAATTGGTCAAATCATATTTATCTCATCCTATAGGGATCATTGGGGTTTTAAATCAATATTTAGATGGTCATTTCACCAAATCCCATCTATATAATTTAAATCACAACATGATGAGAGTAAGAACATATACTCATATGCACAAATCCATTTAAAAACATTGGGATATAACTTACAGATCACCTACATCATATCTGAAGATGAATGGACTCTTAATCGATGTCATAAATCCCCATCCAAACCCCCATTGAAGAATTTAACTATATTCCACTAGAACAGGAGGTGTTAAGGGATTCACTTAACATTTCCCAAAATACAATCCCAAATCCGGATATGATGAGAGTGGAGAGGATTAGTGTAACAACCCAAGCTTCCACAGTACGTTTCTCTTTGAATAATACAGTAGCGTATATTATATGCAACTTCAAGTTCAAACACACACCACAACCAATCAAACTAGCCGTTATAAATAGTAGTAGAAACCTTTTAAAATTTTATACATTTTATATTTAAAAATTGACTTTATTTTTTATTTTTAATATTGAAATAAGATTACGGTGAATTTTTGGTACTTTTCTGATAACATTCATATTTTGATAAATAGTAAACATTACTAAATTTTAATTAAAAACAACTTTTTAATCGAAATAATGAGTAGTGATAAATTATGAATTTTAGTTTTTTAAAGGTATATTTAAAATATATTTTTACCATATAATACAATTTTGGTCATTGGACGTAATTTCACATTTAAATAGGACATAAACAAGTGTCAATCTTTTGATAGTAATTATTTCTTAAGAACATGCTTTTTGTTTCGACAACGGGAATTAATTTTAAATTAATTTCTGCCACTTCTATGTTTTTAATTTAGAAAAATGGAATCTATATTTAGAATCAGGAGCTCCAAATTTTGTAAATAGTTATCTCTTATTTTTAGACATTTTTAATAATTATTTCAGTAAATATTTTATTTACCATGGTTAAACGGTAAATCTGGCAAATAAGGGTAAATAAAAATATTATAATAAAATTAAATTACCCTAAAACGTGTCCTAACCCTATTGGATGATACATATCGGCCCATGGGAATATTTGGGTCGATTTTGGGACCCCATGGAGCCACTTGTAAGTGATAATGACACTTTATATTAATTATGTTAAAGTAAATACAAAAATGACATAAGTATATATCTTTTAGAAAAACAATTTTTACATAGGGTTAAATATGTTATATTTTCAACTATAAAAATTCATTAAAAATATAAAAATATTTCCTAAATAATGGTATTTTATTTATAATTTTTGGGCATTTAATAATTAAATTTATTTATGACACAATAATGATGCAGTATTTTCATGATTATTGAATAAATCAAATAATTGATATTATAAATGATAAAATAAATAGAATTTGAATGTTTTCATGACATACACCAATTTTATAGGTTAATATGACCAGTTATGATTTCTTAATTGAATTTTATTCGAATTAATAAATTTGTTAAGACTTTAACAAAAATCAATTTTTAAATAGTGTCAAAATTGACATAAAGGAGTTTTTAAAACAAATATTATAATATAAATTGATATAATATTCCTAAAAAGTGAACCATACCTTGGGGAGTCTCTTGGAAGCTTATTGTAAGTTTATTAACCGTATAATATAAAAATACAAACAGAGATTGTAAATATCAAAATAATTAACTAAGAGTTAAAACTAAAATATAAGGTTAATAAAGTGAACCATACCTGTCTAAAACGTATTGGATGAGTTGTTTTCAACCCATACCCACCTTATCATTTAAATAATTCACTTTTTAACCATTAGAAACCGAATATGAATTTATTATAGAATAATATTTCTAGCTTTTCCTAAGTTTCCCTCACCCATTTTATAAAAGATAACTCCTCTTTATCACTAATTCAAAAATTAAAAGCCTTTTGTTTCGGACAAAATCTTCCAAAATACCCTCTAAAATATCCTACCTTTATCCTAGAGGCCTTACATTTTTCATAAATACAACCTATGGATCCCTTTTATCAAATCAAAAGGAAGAACCAAAAGAAGAGGTAACATTTTCACCACCCTCTTTCAAGTTCATTTCTTCATTAACTTCTTCTTTCTTTGTTATTTCCATTATAAAATAATAAATACAGTATCTTCTATATAATATGATGTTATTATAAATATGGTACAACCATATTCAGTATTCTATCCATCCTTTGAATGACATGTCCCCATATGTGCGTACGTACGGCTAAACGTCTCCACGTCGTGGTGTAATACTTATTCAAAACATTATTATTTGGATGAGTATGATAATGATGTGTTATTGATGTAAATAATAAATATAAAATTATAATAATTCTGTATATATGATATAACATCCAATTTTATACAATTTTAATATCAAAAGAAATTATATTGTCGCTCGTGTGTACGTACGGACTACAGTCTCCACGACGCGATGAGATTCATTTCCACATTCACCATTCATCGATGATTATAAAAATAAATATTACTAATATGTTTGTAATATATGACATAATAATTCTACTAGATATAAATATATATATGTGTGTGTACTTACAAATATTTTATTCACTTAGTTCCATTCAATACGTTATGAAAACGGAAACAACGTTTATGCGTAAGTACGGACTACTATCTCCATATTCGGTGTTTTCCATTTCACATATATATCTATTATACATAATTATATTCTAAATATACATGATATATAAATCATGTTTTATATTCTGGAATTATTTAAATCATGATCTATGTGATACAATGAAGAGTAAAAAGTTAAAACACGTACGTTAAAGAAAGCAATTATTACCTGAAATGTTAATTTAACATAGAAATTATTATTAAATGGGTAGTAAAAAGTCATAAATGAATAATGTATGATATCATAAATATTAATATTGTTTTGGTATAATTTAATAAAATACTAAGGTCTTCATACAGTAGGTTAAACGTACCCTCGACTAAAGGAAAGTGCAAGGTAAGAGGTTTCATCTCACTCCATATTCCTGTGAGATTCATGCCATATTGTCACTATTACCTCTTTTGTAGTGTATGTACTACCCATAATTGTATTATTTTTTTAATACACTTCAATTTATGTGTATTTACATATTCATTGTCTGCTACCTCTTTAATGGGGTGTATGTTTTGTAAGTTACCAAATTGGTAAGGGTTAATTTCACAATCTCTTCATTATCCGAGGTTGTTTATATTATCTACTGGGACCTCTTTATCATCCACATCCATGTTTCTTAAAAATGTATGTCAACACATTTTTACTATTTTCTAGACAGTGGGTTAAAGTCATATATACCTTTATGTGTTTTGAAAGAAATGTTTCTGTCATTTTCCAAACAAGGTACTTTTTAACCTATTCGACCAATTTAAGGTAAGAATGTCTCTTTTTAACTTATACGGTGGGTGTGGTTATTTTCTGCCATTATAAAATAGTCGAAGCTTCCCTTAAAAGATTATAATAATATTTTCAAAATAAATTTTTTCTTTATAATAATCTGACTCTTAAAATGATTTCAAAATAGAAAAAGATATTTCTCTTAAAAGGGTTTTGATTTCATCTATGTCAACATCCTTTGAAGGATTTTAAGTTTATTTGAAATTGATTTATTATGATAAAAAAATTCCATATTTTATTGAATTTTTTGTGATATGTTTGACTATTGATGTTCTATTTTTATGCCATTCATGTTTTATGGTTGAAATATTGACATTTCGTATGCTAGTTTTAATATGAATGTTTATGATATGTTTAAACCTTTTTCATATGAGGAATGTATTGGACTTAGTAAGTGATGGGTCGAGCCTACTATAGCTCCTCGATGCATTGGTAGGTCTCATGAGACAACAAGACGTGGAATTGGCTGAGGCCCTTTCCCAATTTGATATATGGTTTTGGTCAAGGCCTTATTCATTTTTAGACATCTTGGCTGATGCCTTGACAAAATGTTTCATAATGTTCGCCATTATAAATTCCCTAATTATGGAAATAATATTGATGGTTCATGTGGTCATTTGAAAAGTAGAATACCCATGATTTTGTTTTATTATGGAATTATTTACTCAACTCATATTATTTCCAAAAAAGTGTTCATGTTTATTATTGTTAAAGACATGTGGTTTCAATTATTCACCATGCTTAATATTTATGTCATTTTCCACTGTATTACTTACCCTTACTAAGAATTTGAGCTCACCCCTTTCTTTTGTTTCATTTTCCCAGGATATGAAGAAGTTAGTTATGAGTGACCTTCAGGCATAATCTAGGAGGCTTGGATGTTTCTAATGAAATATATTTGTGTTGTATTTCTCTTCAAGCTGTAATGTTGAACTTATGTATGAATCTTGTTTCCAATAATACTAAATAGATCGGTCTATCGAGACATGATTTCCTTGTGATCATGCCAATGTTATGTAATAATGCACTGACTCTGGGTAACTGGGGTCAGGACGTTACAGTTGGTATTAGAGGAAGTTTAGTACAAACCTTAGAAACTCGATTTAGATAAACTCTGATTACAGCACATAGACCTAAGATGAGCTTTGAGGATTAGTATAAAAGATCTTACCAGAATTTTGGTATTGTAGAGATTTTGTGAGTTTTCCATGAAATACATCCTAGTCTAGATACAAGTAGGTAGAAGAGGCTCTGGCACAGATGTACCTAGGGGTAAAACCCGAAAACACCGCTTTAAGCTAGACTCGAATGGGAACAGGTGCACGACAATGGGCCTTACTGCACTCTTGGTTACGACACTCCCGGGGGATATTCTTAGGATAATAATTATTTTCTTTAAAAACCATTATGAATGATTTATGAGTATATACTTCCTCAAAGAAAACATTTTTATGATTATGTATTATATCCATAAACTATTCAATTTATGTTAAGTGTTTTAGAAGTTTGGAATTATATATTTAGATTCATAAACTAATCTAGTTTATTCCATTGTTTAGAAATGGAACATAGTGTTAGGAATGGAAACCATGTCAATGAACTCACACTATGTGGGGATTTACCACCTACTCAAGGTAATTATAGTAGAGCTGGTGATATGACCGGTGTTGATCAGCTTATCACCATACTGGGACAACTCACTCAGGTTATGAATAATAACCTTACCCGTATAGAGTACTCAGATCCACAACATAGAGGATCAATGTTAGATCGCTTCATGAGGAATCAACCACCGACAATCAATGGGAGTACAAATCCATTAGTGACTGAGCAATGGATAAATTCCTTAGAGAAAATATTCTTTGCCTTGGGGAGTAGTGAAAGGGAAAAAGTTATCATGGCAGTTTACCATCTCACTGGATATGCTGATCAATGGTGGTCATTGATTCAAAACAAAAAGGAAGAAGATGAAGTATCAAATATGGAATGGAGGGAGTTCAATGATAATTTATTAGAAAAATACATTCCTCGTGATCGTCGAGCAGATATGGAAAGGAAATTTATAAGTCTGAGGTAAAAGGAGGATGAGAATGTTGCAAAGTATGAGGAAAACTTTACAAGGATAGTGAGGCATGATGAAAATTATATACATAACCCAAGAAGTAAGATTAATCATTTATTTTATGGGTTAAAACCATTTCTCCATCGAGAATTAGTATCACAATCCTTCTTATCATATGAAGATATTGTCTCATGTGCTATCAAGACAGAAAATGAATTCTCATAGTCTTATGACTTTAAATCAAACCAAGAGAAGAGGAGATCTGCTGAACACTCTGGGAAAAGAAATAAGGAAACATGGAATAATGGATGAATTTAATTTCCACCCTTTGATAATTGCAGAAGGAAGCACCCTAGTACCTGTCTAAAAGGAAAAGTAGTATGCTACAAATGTGGACAGAAAGGACATCTTGCTAATGATTGTAAAGGAAACAAAGATGATACCAATGTTCAATGCTACAATTGCAGAGAGATGGGACATTATGCAAATGAAAGTCCTAAGCGTCAGGGAAAATTACCTCAGAAAAGGACTAGGGACCAAGGACAAGCTTATGAAAACACTACTGTTGAGGTTGATCCCCCGAAAGATGTAGTGGCATATAATTTAATGGATTTCTCAAGTTTAGAAAATGCTTTATTTGATTCTGGATCATCACATTGTTTTATATCTTCCCAGTTTTCTATGAAAATTAGATATTTCCAATTTGATTTAACAAGGGAGTAGTCAGTCAAAAATCTTAAACGAAGTATCATCGCAACAATGTTTTGTGAATCTGTTCCCATTAGAGCATATAAATTTTCTTTATTTGATGATCTCATCATTATACCAATGATTGAGTTTGATATAATCCTCGGTATGGATTGGATTTCGGACCATGATGCGAAGATTTATTGTAAGAGGAAAGAGGTTACTATTTTTGATGATGATGAAAAGGAACACCTTATCTTTTGAGCAGAATCGTCACTACCTAATTTTTTTTAGATCCACCCCTAGTAGATCAACAAAATTAAATTATCTGGGAGGAAGAGAATGAAATAATTTTGGGTGAAGAAAGGAATGTTCTAATAGAGTATGCACCTATTGTGAAAGAATATGTTGATGTGTTTCTAGATGATTTACCTGGACATCCTCCAGAACAAGAAATTGAGTTTTCCATTTATTAAATTCCTGGTTCAAGGCCTATATCGATGACCCCATATAGAATGGCCACTGTGGAATTACTTGAACTAAAGAAACAACTAGAATAATTGAGTAATGAGGGATTTATTCACACTAGTGTTTCTCCAGGGGAGCCCCTATCCTTTTTGTAAAGAAGAAAGATGGATCTATGAGGTTATGTATCGACTACAGGGAAATCAATGCTATAACAATAAAGAACAAGTATCATGTACCTCACATTGATTATTTTTTTGACCAAATGCATGGAGATCAATAATTCTCAAAGATAGACCTTTGATCTGGATACCATCAGTTGTGTGTGAAGAAGGAAGACATTCCAAAGACAGTATTTCGAACCAGGTATGGGAATTACGAGTTTACAGTAATGCCTTTTGGATTGACTAATGCACCCTCTGTATTAATGCATCTAATGAACAGAGTTTTCAAAGAATATCTTGATGACCTTTTAGTGGTATTTATTGATGATATCTTGATATACTCCAAAAGCTACAGAGATCTTGAAAATCACATGCGTATTATCCTGAAGACTCTGAGAATACATGAATTATATGGGAAGTTTAGCAAGTGTGAATTTTTGCTTCAATAGATTTCTTTTCTTGGCCATATTTTATCTACGGATGGAATATTAGTTGATCCTTAAAAGAAAAGAGCAATCCAAGAATGTCCACCACCAATGAGAACAATCGAGGTATGCAGTTTTATTGGTTTAGTAGGTTATTATCGGTGTTTCATACAGAACATTGCCCGATTGGATAACCCATTAACGAAGGTCACATATAAAGGGGTTAAATTTATTTGGAAAAAAGAGTGTGAAGAATGTTTTTATGAACTAGAGAGAAGATTATTCAATCCTCTTATATTGACTCTACCATCAGGGAATGATGGGTTCATTATTTATAGTGATGCATCGAAGAAAGGACTTGGTTGTGTCCTTATGCAGAATGATAGGGTTATTTCCTATTAATCATGACAGCTAAAAATTCATGAGAAAAACTATCCTACTCATGATGTTGAGTTAGCTACTGTAATCTTTTCTTTGAAGATATAGAGACATTATCTCAATGGTGAAAAATGTGATATTTATACTGATCACAAGAGTTTGAAACATATTTTCTCACAAAAAGTACTCAACATGAGGCAAAGGAGATGGATTGAACAACACAAGGATTATGATTGCACGATACACTACCACCCGGGGAAGGAAAATAAGGTGGCAGATGCTTTGAACAGAAATGATCATGGTGTTTTGAACAAAATGAGAGTTTAAAGGGATCCAATTTTCATGGATCTAGTGAAGATGGACATGGGAAAAACTAGGGAAGGTGAAACATCAATGCGTTTTCAAATGGTTTCCAGAAAATATTTACAAGAAAGAATTTTGTGTTCTCAAACCGATGATGAAGAGTTTCAAAAGAAGATTAAAGTAGTGAATTATAGGAGATTGAGTGACTTTTGGTATGAAGATAGAATTTTTAAATTTGGGAAGAGACATTGTGTTCCCAATATACCCTATTTAAAAATAGAATTGTTGGATGATGGTCATAGTTAAAAATTCTCTATACACCCTGGGAGAACCAAAATGTACATAGATTTTAAGAAACATTTTGGTGAGACAACATGAAGAGGGATATTGCTGATTTTGTGTCAAAATGTATGGTTTGTCAGCAAGTGAAAGCTGGAAGGCAACAGCCTGGAGGAGTCATGAAACCTCTTCCCATACCAGAGTAGAAATGGGATAATATTATGATGGAATTTTTCATGGGACTACCAAATACTTCTAGAAGAAACGATGCAATATGAGTCATTGTTGATCATCTTACCAAGTTAGCACATTTTCTTGCTATAAGAGAAGATATACCACTTGAAAGTCTAGCTAGACTATATATTGGTGAAGTTGTGAGACATCATGAAGTACCTCTATTTATTATTTTGGATCATGATCCGTGTTTTACTTCATGATTCTGGAAAATTATTCAGAAGTCCCTGGATACTGAACTTAATTTGAGCACTACCTACCACCCCCAAACTGAGGGACAATCAGAACAGATTATTCAAACCTTAGAAGACATGTTGAGATCTTTTTCACATGACTTTCAGGGTATGTGGGATCAATATTTACCCCTGTTATAATCTTCCTATAATAATAGATTCCATTCAAGTATTCGGATGGCACCATATGAAGCGTTATACGAAAAGAAATGTCGCACACCAACCTGTTTGGATGATGTTGGTGAATGAAAACATGCAGGCCAAGAACTTGTTGAGGAAATGATGGAAAGGGTAAAGTTAATCCAAAAACACATCAAAGCAGCTCAAAGTAGGTAGAAGTGCTATGCCGATAACTGATTGAAGGATTTATAATTTCAGGTAGGAGATCATGTTTTCTTGAAGGTATCTCCATGGAAGGGTTTTATAAATTTTTATAAGAAGGGAAAATTGATTCTGAGGTACATTGGACCATTCGAAATTCGAGATCAAGTTGGTGCTGTAGCTTACCATTTGGCAATGCTGCCAACTCTCTCCAAAGTTCACGACGTTTTCCACGTATCACTGTTGATAAAATACATGCCTGTCCCAACACATGTAATCACCTATGAGGAATTAGAACTGGAACCCGATCTGTATTATTGCAAAGAGCCTGTCAAGATTATTAATATGAGAGAACAAGTGATGAGATACTGGACGACTCGTCTCGTAAATGATCTATGGAGAAACCATATTATGGAAGAGGCAACATGGAAACCTGAGGAAATTATGATGAAGAACCACCCGAGTCTTTTCATGCGGTAGTATTCTAGAAATTTCGAGGATGAAATTATTTGAAAGAGGGGAGAATGTAACACCCCAATCTTCCACAGTACAATTCTCTTTGAATAATATAGTAGTGTGTATTATACGCAACTTCGAGTTCTAACACACACCACAACCAATCAAACTAGCCGTTATAAATAGAAATACCCACTTTTTGAAATTTTATACATTTTTTCTTTAATAATGGACTTCATTTTTGGATTCAGAATATAGAAATAAGATTAGGGTGAATTTTTTGTACTTTTCTGAGAACATTCATATTTTGTTGAATAGTGAAAATTACTAAAATTTAATTAAAAACAACTTTTTAAATCGAAATAAAAAATTGTAAAAAATAATGAATTTGAGTAGTTTTAAAGTATATTTAGAATATATTTTTACCATTTAATAAAATTTTGGTCATTGGACATAATTTCACATTTAAACCAGACATAAACAAGTGTCAATCTTTTGATAGTTATTATTTCTTAAAAACATGCCTTTTATTTTGATAGAAGTAATTAACTTTAAATTAATTTCTGCCACTTTTATGTTTTGAATTTAAAAAAATTGAATCCATATTAAGAATCATGAGGTCCAAATTGTGTAAGTTTTTAACTTTTATTTATATAAATATTGAATAATTACTTCAGTAAATATTTTATTTACCATGGTTAAAGGGTAATTCGGTAAATAAGGGTAAAAAATAATATTATAATAATAATAAATTACCCTAAAATGTGTCATAACCCTATTGGATGATAGATATCCGACCCTGGGTATCAGTGGGTCGATTTTGGGACCCCATAGAGCCACTTGTAAGTTATATTGACACTTTATATTAATTAAGTTAAAGAAAATACAAAAATGACAAAAGCATATATATTTTAGAAAAAAAAATTTACATAGGGTTATATATGTTATATTTTCGACTATAAATATTAATTATAAAGATAAAATGATTTAATACATAATGGTATTTTATTTATAATTTTTAGGCTTTTGTTAAATAAATTTATTTATGACACAATAATGATGAAGTATTTTCCTTATTAATGAAAGAATCCAATAATTGGTATTATAAATGATAAAATAAATATAATTTGAGAGTTTTGATTCCATAAATAAAATTATAGGTTAATATGACATGTTATTATTGATTAAATGAATTTTATTCGAATTAATAATTTTTTTAAGACTTTTACAAAAATAAATTATTAAATAGTGACAAAATTGACATAAAGGAGTTTTTAAAACTAATATTATATTATAAATTGATATAAAATTCTATAAAATATGAGGTTTGGCCAAAGGACTTATATCATGGTAGGAGTATCATTAATGGACCACATTGGGGATCTCTTGGAAGTTTATTGTATGTTTATTAACCATATAATATAAAAATACAGAGAGACATTGTAAATATCAAAATAATTAACTAAGAGTTAAAACTGAAAGATAATGTTAATAAAGTAACCTAAATCGGTCTAAAACCAATTGGTTGAGTTGTTTTAGACCCATACTTGCCTTATCATTTAAATAATCTACTTTGGAACCATTATAAACCTAATATTAATTTATTATAAAATAATATTTCTAGCTTTTCCTAAGTTTCCCCTCACCCCTCTTATAAAATGGAACTCCCCAATCTCACTAATTCACAACTTAAAAGCCTTTTGGTTCGGCAAAACTCTGCCCTAATACCCTCTAAACTATCCTACATTCATCCTAGAGGCCTTACTTTAGTCAAAAAGCCAACCTATGGATCCATTTTGATCAAATCAAAAGGAAGAACCTGAAGAAGAGGTAACGTTTTCACTACCCTCTTTCAAGTTCCTTTCTTCTTCCACTTCTTCATTCTTTTTTATTTCAATTATAAAATAATAACTCCAGTTTATTATATATAAAATTATTTGATTATAAATATGGTACAACCATATTTAGTATTCTATCTATCCTTTGAATGAAATGTCACCATACGTGCGTATGTACGGCTTACCGTCTCCACGTCATGGGGTAATTGTTATTCAAAACATTATTATTTGGATGGGTATGATAATAATGTGTAATTGAAGTAAATAATAAATATAAAATTATAATTATTCTGTATATATGATATAAAACCCAATTTTATATGATTTTAATATCATAATAATCATATTGTTGCTCGTTTGTATATACGGACTTCCGTCTCCACAACGTGATGAGATTCATTTCCACATTCACCATTCATCGACGATTATAAAAATATATATTACTAATATGTTTGTAAAATATGACATAATTATGATACTAGAGATATAAATATATATATACATATATTTACATATATATATATGTATGTACTTATAAATATTTTTATTCACTTAGTTCTGTTCAATACGTTATGAAAACGGAAACAACGTTTATGCGTACGTACGGGCTGCCATCTCCATAAACGGTGTTTTACATTTCACATATATATCTATTATAAATAATTATATTCTAAATATATATGATATATAAATCATGTTTTATATTTTGGAATTATTTAAATCATGATCTAAGTGAAAGAATCAAGAGTAACAAGTTAAAACACGTAGGATAAAGATAGCAATTATTACCCAAAATGTAAATTTAACATGGAAATTATTATTAAATGGGTATTAAAAAGTCATAAATAAATAATTTATGATATAATAAATATTATAATGGTTATTTTATAATTTAATAGCATACTATGGTCTTCATACATAAGGTTAAACGTACCATCGACTAATGTAAAGTGAAAGGTAAGGGTTTTCATATCACTCCTTATTCCCATGAGATTCATGCCATATTTCCACTATTATCTTTTGTGTGGTGAATGTACTACCCATAACTGTATTCATTGTGTAATACACTTTAATTTATATGTATTTACATATTCATTTTATGATACCTCTTTCATGGGGTGTTTTTTTCGTAAGTTACAAAATTGGTAAGGGTAAATTTCACAATCTCTTCATTATCTGAGGTTGTTTATATTATCAACTGGGACCTCTTTTTCATCCACATCCTTGTTTCTTAAAAATGTATTACAAAACATTTTTACAATGTAATAGACCATTGGTTAAATCGATTTATAAACATATATGTTTTTAAAGGAATCTTTCTGTCGTTTTCCAAACAAGTTACTTTTTAACATTTTCGACCAATTTATGGTAAGAATGTCTTTTTTGCTTATAAGGGGGGTGCGATTATTTTCTTCCGTTATAAAATCATTGAAGATTCCATTAAAATATTATAATAATATTTTCTAAATAAATGTTTTCTTTATAATTATGTGACTCTTAAATGGTTTCAAAATAGAAAGAGATATTTCTCTAAAAAGGGTTTTGATTTCATCTATGTCAATATCCTTTGATGGATTTTATGTTTATTTGAAATTGTTTTATTATCATACAAAACTTCCATATTATATTGACAGTTTTGTGATATGTTTGACTGTGGATGTGCTATTTTTATTCCATTCATGGTTTATGGTTAAAATATTGACATTTCGTATCCTAGTATTAATATTAATTTTTATGATATGTTTAAGCCTTTTTCATATAAGGAATGTATTGGACTTAGTATGTGACGGGTGGAGCCCGATATAGCTCCTTGATGCATCGGTAGGTCTCAGGAGACAACTAGACATGGAATTGGATGAGGGCCTTTCAAAATTTGATATATGGTTTTGGCCGAGGCCTTAATCATTTTTAGACATTTTGGACGAGGCCTTGACAAAATGTTTCAGAATGTCCGGCATTATACATTAACATATTATGGAAATAATATTGATGGCTCATGTGGTCATTAGAATAGTAGAATAACCATTATTATGTTTTATTATGGCATTATTTTCTCAGCTCATATTCTTTCCAAAAAAGTATTCATGTTTATTATTGGTAAAGACATGTGGTTTCAATTATTCACCATGCTTAATATTTATGTCATTTTACACTGTATTACATACCCTTACTTAGCATTTGATCTCACCAATTTCTTATGTTTCATTTTCCCATGATATGAAGAAGTTCGTTAAAAATGACCTGCAGGCATAATCTAGGAGGCTTGGATGTTTCTAATGAAATATATTTGTGTTGTATTTATCTTCAAGCTATAATGTTGAACTTATTTATGAATCCTGTTTACAATAATACTAATTTAATCAGTCTTTTGAGAAATGATTTCCTTGTGCTCATCCCAATGTTGGGTAATAATGCACCGACTCTGGGTAACTAGGGTTGGGGCGTTACATTTAGACTTACCCGGATCATCAACCCACAATCAACAACGCTTCAAATAGACAAGACATTTGGGAGATCATCCCTTTTAAGAACTTGAGTTTCATAGCTCGTCACTAGAGTTGAGAGGGGAATAATGAGATGAAAAATATGGAAAACATAAAAATCACATAATTGAAATTCGTTAAATTTTCTACCCTTACTGGGGCGCACAATTTACCCATAAGGTTTTCCAAATGGTGTGCTAGCCTCTATCCAAAGGGAGTTGGGTCACATAGTTACATAAGATGTTTTTCATGGTTTTAATAATAGTGTTACAACCATGTGTAAAAAAACTTCCCAAGGATGCATGAGATTCTTATAAAGGCTTCACAATTTTCATTAGTCGTGCACCAACCATGCATCTTGCACAGATTGGCCCGAATTCCCCTATTATATTTTGAACCCCCAAAAAACCCCTAAGGCCACTAATACTTCTAATAACCATTTCATTAACAAAAATAGAGATTAAAACCATAATTTAAACTACGAAATACCTTTATAAACACTAGGATCTTACAATCTCCCCACATTATAACCCATAATCGAGTCTCATTCCCCTGAGTCACTAAGCATTGAAAACAAATAGATCAGGACACTAGGCCGCCTTTGAATTCTCATTTTACATGTTTTCACTGAACATTACAATGCTACTAAAAAAATTAAACCAGAGTCACGGTCATTCCCCATGATATTTTCTCACAAAAATCCACAACAAGTGCTAGATAATCCTCAAATAATGTATCAAATTTTACATACATCAACCAATAGGACACCATAATAAAGGATAGAAAATAATGTGAAATTTATAACTCTTGTAACTTCATACACCACTTCATACCATCGTGGAGGAACCAATTAGCACCCCATCGGTCTAATCCTCATCACAACGTGTGACCTGAAACACTTGGCGCTATTTTTTTCTTATCTCAAACAACCAAATGGTGACCCAAACTTGATGTCAATCGAAGGAAAACACATATTCCTTCTAATAAAATTTCACAAATTACATCAATACACAACTCATCTTGATGATCCCATTCTATAAATATACACCCAAGACTCAAAAAAACACTTGGGGAACTCAACCGAATAAAGATGTTTCAATGCTCACTATCAGGGCCAACTCACCCAAACCGTGATCACTCATGCTACTCCAACTCAACACTATGATCATGTAATAAACCAAAAACTTTACTGTGACAGTTATATCCATCATATTCCATTTATTTTCACCCCCACTATTGAATAAAGGTCAACATAATCTAGACACAACTTTCACATCACCTAACGTTTTCCAACTCATCATGTCCAAAAAACCTTTCGGACATTAGCATGTATTATGATCCAAACCTTCCATTAAAACCATCCAAGAGGAAATACCTACATCATCCATGTGAGGAATAAGATTAAATTTACCTAACATGATAATAAATTCATTTTGGAATGAAACTTCCCACTATGACATCCAACCAGAGGTGGGTCACCCTCACTACACCAATTCCGATTAACTACCTCTCGTCAGACCACAACTGATGGGTTTTTCCTAGAACACAAACTTCCACTACTGGAATGATACCCCCTTTTTACCATCACATGGTTCTTACTAACATGAATCCTATCACTATCATCCAATGTGCCTATCAATGTAATTCTCTAACTTTCGATAGACTTCCTCCACCCCAACATCATTTTCATCCAAACAATCAATGAGCTTCACTACCCCTCATTAATAATCCTTACAAGAACAGTTATAAGGTTCACACACCAACTAAGAAGGATAGGGTCTCACCCAAACCAATTCCATAATTTGAAATGCAATTCTCATCCAAAATTTCAAAAGAAGGGGATTTTCGACTTTCCATAAGTTTCCCTACCCCTGGCTGAGTTGAGATATACTAACTGACTCATCCTAGAATGTTTAGATTCACCACTGGTTTGACACTAAATCACATGACAAGGTTCCCAAAAACATCAAGACACTCCAATAACAACCCAACACACTTAAACGAGTCTAATTCTATTTGTTTTTTGGAGTTATTGAACCCAACAACTATTTACCCTAATTGTTTTCATATCTTACCACATCCTTCAAAGACTTAAGAATAGACATATTGGACATCATTTGGATCCAACCTGAGCACAAAAAAAATTCATGGCTCATCTTTCACCAAATATAAGGCCCACATGGGCTCTATAATGAACCCCAATATGCACTTCATAAGTTACACATTATCATCTCGGTGCCTCTACATCAACTCGATGTTCCTCTCCACATGTCCTGGACTGAATTATCACTCACCGCCTTAGTAATATCATTAAAATTTCTCCCCATGATGGATTACAACCACCTTTTTATACACTCAATCCCATGATGAACCCTAAAAAATAGACATGGATATCTATATTTTTCCCAAAAAATGATAACAAACCTCGCTCAGTTCCCATTCCCATCTTCCGTGAATGGAACCCTTGAAATTATTCATCATGCATTCCACCATGAGGACCTCACCCAAAACCTTCAATGGTGTAAATCCCATATTCTATTTCCACATGTACTACCCCATGGGCATAACCATAGTGATGTCCCTCATCCATAAAAAACACCCTCAGGTTGATTGGCCTAAAGAAATAACTTCTTAAAGGAAAAAGGATGAGGTCAAGATGTTGGGAATCACCTTCATTAGTTAAGGCATGATAATAAGTTTTCATAGAACACTACCAATAACTTATTCATTTATGATCTCACCTTTCTCTATGGGACACTATTAGCTGCATTGGATCTCAGGTTTCCATACTACACACATCTCCTCAGTACATAACCACCACTGCTAAGTCACGATTTCCAACCAAGACTCACTACTGCTCCATGACTATCCACCAAGTATCCATGAGCAAATATTTCTCATGGCACTACTTCTACAAAAGACTCAGATTATTTTGGCATGTCCCTGAGAGTTAATCAAAAAAAATAAAATGGTCTCTCATAATACAACCTTTACCTGAGAATAACCAAATTCCCACTTAATCACATGTCCATGAATCTTGGCTAGTTACTCTCATAAACCTTAATGTTTTCTCTACATCTTACCCAAAAAAAAACCATTATGAAATTCATGATAATGTACATGACCACCATCACCTTGGGTGTCACCATAAAAAAAACATATAATCGTGTTTTAGTCAACCTTTTCTCTTCCACTCGAAAACTACATCGAGAACTCCATTATTCGACATCCAAATAGATGGGTTAGGAATATATATGATTCAACCATTTGAAAAAACCTTACATCATGTCACAAGCACTAGGGTACCCTAATGAATGAACTGGGGAACAAATATACCATTTATCAAAAACATGGTGGTACAACTTATTAGTTGACACCACCTCTGAAGCATCTATCATGTTTCATATTTCAGGGCACTAGTATCGTTGGTCTAGAATACCGTGAGGTCACCCTTTGATTTTTTGAATCTGTCAACACATATCCACAACTCAAGTCACATCAACAGCCATAAATATTACACTTAGCCCTCTAGGCCTATCCCACACTGGGTAAAATGCTTTATGTCAAACTAACAATGTCCAAGACATCCCGAGAGTGACACCTACATAAAGCACCATGATCATTATCTGACCTCTCTCAAAGGTCACGTTTAAGGATAAATAGTAAAAACTCATTAAACTAGAGTCTCTATAAATAAATACATTGGTCCTATTCCCAAACCACACACATCATGTTAAAAACAAACCAATGTCTGTGAACGAAACTCTTATCCTCATTTTAATACACATTGTACCAAGAACACCAAGTGACCATTCAATCCAAGTTCTACACATAATATATCCATGCACATAAACTAGCACTATAAGAAATAAAATGATTATATGATTCAAAAAAATTTCCTTAGAAATTAGTTTAATGAATGATTGACAGAATTTAAACCACATATGAAAAAATATTTTATACCACCAGCCATAAAAAACCAATCCACCTACACTAGTCATGTAGTCATCACCACACATAAAATACTACCCTCTTCAATCCATACCATGGTTCATGGTCATCATGGGGTGAACCAATTTTTTTTATCACAAGTCTTTTGTCAAGAACCCCTTTACACCATCTCCTCTTTCACAACACAAATAGTTTCTCTTACACAGATTCCTTATTTCTTAACTTGTTACAATCATAATTTTAACTCATTAATACCTTTCATTGGAAAAAAATAATTAACCATTTTTCCCTAATTATGAAATGTTTCTCTATATACACCATTCTGTATTTACGATTTATCACAACCCAAAATTGTTACCCCGTCATTAACTTTTGTTACACACACTATTCCTAGACTTGTAATTTAAATTCTTTTCATTTAACCACTATAATTACTATTATATTACACAATTTTCTTAAAATTTTTTAATAAAATTAAATCCTTTCCACTCTCTATGCATCACACACCCATCTTGAGTGTTCTTATCATGATGCATGCCACCTATATCCTTAGGTGCCTAAAATGATGTATGAATGAACAACCCCATACCATTATTGCGATGAGAGAAATATCCCAACTCAAACACATCACACAACATGTGCATCACCTAATTGTAAAATTTCATTCAACTGTAATAACACACATAATAAAAAATAAATCCAACACTAGGTTACTCGGGTTTTCCTCCATACATGTGTTAGTTACTCCCAAGACCGAGATAATTACTGAGGCTCGACACTTTATAGCCTATAATTTAACATTACCAAATAATAAATGATAAAAAAGATAATAGAAACTCTTCTGATACCAATTTTTAATGTTCCATACACTGAATCCACTATACCAGTCCCTCGAGCCGAGACATCACATGACATTATGTGTTCCTCCCCATATCCTTGAGGTTGATGTCTAGAAACGAGGTTCTAATAAGTTATGTGGGGATATGATACCCTCTTTACTAAGATAATATGAGACAGAACACAATATAAATAGAGGAAAAATATAAAATAACCTATAGAAAATCATAGCCAAACGTCTCCCAAAACTTGGTACAACCCACAATTCCACATTAACCATGTCATCAAATGATAATTGTGATAAATTGAATAAAAACCAATAATAAAATAAAATAAGTAAATCCCCATATTGGGACCAGAATCCTTTTTTATCCTCATCCATCCATATCCCAAGTCCAACTAATCATCCTTGAAAAGGGACTTTTCTCTTGTCTGGACATATAACCATTAAATCTTCGTGGGTACCCCACAGTGGCCCAAATAGGGTGTGAGTACAAAACTCAGTTGGCCACCACCAACCGTGTCTATAAAATATCCATTCAACTATATATTTCATGAAATTATGAAATAAATTACAATATAATATAAAAAACAAATCATTATCAATTAGTTAACAATGTGTATCTTAACCATTTCAATCATTTTTACTATTTCCACTATTTTCCATCGTCCTTACTTAATCCACTATATACATGTGTTTCATGAGTAAGCCTTTTATGTCATATACAAATGGGTATATGGTAAATAATCACAATTTATAAGGGAATATTTCAATTACCTATCTCACTAGGGATTTACACATCACATAAACACATTATCATCACCTCTAAGCCTCGGTATGGATGGAATGAAACCATTAAGGGAATATATCCTACACCCCCTTCCCTAATTCGTGCATTTTGGTGTGAAGTTTAGAGCTATTTACTAATCAATATGTGGTTGTAGATCCTTATTTCAATACCCCACTCTAACAAGAAATGTGAACATTCTTATTTCTCCATTAACACCACACATACGATATCACAATAGAACAAACCAAGTAAAATTTCTATCACATCCCATAACCATAATCATGTGAATTAATAGTATATAATAACCCATTAAAACATTTTAAAATTATAATTCTTATCCATGTATCCCAATTTATCATTTTAGAAAAATTTCTCCCATTAAGAATTTCAATAAAAATTCTTATATCACATAACTCCACTACATTATTACACTCAACCCATTAGGTATACAACATAATTCCCATATAATAACCATTAAATATATTCATTAATTACCTTATGAAACAAATTTACACTATATTCATTTCATAATATATTTACAAATTAACAAACTAATCATTTCATATATAATAATTCTTTTGTGCATCTCAACATAATTCATAACACCTTTGACAAAATGTCATTTAACTCAATTAAATCATTACTAATACATTACAAACCACCCCTTAAACCAAAACAAAATATAGGAACAACTATAAATAATCCATATATATCTTCAATAATCATAATATCATGTTTAAAAAAGTATCTATGTTATTATGAATCAATTACACCCTTGAATTTTTCAATTCCTAGGTCTGGGAATGTCGGCGCACCCCATGAGTGGCCTCAAATCGGTCAAATCAACCACAACTCATCCCATGTGGATCATGATGGTTTAAAATAATTATTTAGAGGTTCATTTCACCAAATACAACCAAATTAATTCAACTCACATTAATAGTGGAGCGAGAACACATACTTCTATGTGAAAATCCACTAAAAAACATTGTGATATCACTAGTAGTTCGCCTACCTTGAATTGGAAGATGATTGAACTCTTAATTGATGTCGTAGATCCTGATTCAACCCATATATTAATTATTTAACTATATTCAACCATAAATAGGATTTATTATTTGTTTGTAAGAATATTTCATAAAATATACCAACCCTAATCTTGAGAAGAGAAGAGTGGAGAGGATTAGACTTACCCGAATCTTCAATCTGTAATAAATTGTTCTCCAAACTGCTAGGAAACGAAGGTGATCGTCCCAGGGAAACTATTGAGGGTTCTACCTTTTCACTAGGGTTGATAGGGGAAGAAAGATAGAAAGAATCAGGTATAAAATAAAAAATCATGTAATTTAATTTTTTTAAATTTTCCCTAATTTACTCGGTCATACGGTTTTCCAAACAGGGTGCTACCATGCACAAGTCCCTATCCTAGGGTATTTGGGTCACACAATTTCCTAGGCAGTTCCACATGTTTTAACTAACCATGATCTAACCATGTTTTAAGCTAGTTTCCAAGGATACAATATTATCCAAGAAAGTCCCCACAATTTTCTCTAGTCGTGCGCCAACCGTTCACCGTATACGGGTTAGCCCTATTTTGCCCATTTTTATATTTGGAACCCCCTGAAACCCCTCATAAATTCGGGAAGCCTTTAATTAACAAAAAACTAGATATTTTAACAAAAATTGAAACTAAAACTTAACTTCATGAATCCTAGGATCTTACAGTGTTAATGACTACAAAAATGAATCATTGAAGTGAATTTCAATATTTTCCTTGGTAAAAATGATCACAAATCATTAAAATAAAAAATTAAGGATGGAACCAACACAATATATACCAAATAAATTAAGAAAAATTATTTTTTTCCTTGATGATTATAAATAAAATAAAAAATTCAATAATAAAATTCTTGAGGAAATTATCCTTTACATTTTGAAAATGTAATTTTAAAACGAAAACCATTTTGTTAACCAATTTCATTAAAAATCAGTTTAAAATAAAAATAAAAATATCCTCATAAAAATTAAAAATAATATTAAAAAAATTATGATCATAATTTTGGTTAATTCCTTATATTATTTATTAATTAATATGAACATTTTTTGAACTATACAGATGATAGAAAAGAGCCTTTATCGATAGATGACAAGAATATTCATTTACTATTTTTTGTAAAAGATAAATGAGAATTATTTTGATTAAGAGATGTAGGTTCCTTTGAAAAAAAATTAATCAGTATTAACAGTTAATAAATTCTGTAATAAATCATTCTAAAAAGCATAAATATACTTTTTAAAACATTTTTTGAAAATATTCTTTTCGAATAAAACAAATTTCTTATCAAAGAGAGAAACAAAGATTGATTTTTTTATAATCCTATTCTAAAACATTTTAAGTACCAAAGAGCTGAAATGTTGTAGTATTTGTTTAAAATATAAGTAATTTACAAAAGATAATAAAATTAAATATGTATATTTATAAAATTATCAAATAATTTTTTTCAACATAAATTTATGAATAAACAATCTTGATTAAAATAAGATTGTGAAATAAACCCTTTAAAATCAATGTAGTTAGAATTATTAAATGAATTGATTATCTGTATCAGTAAAAAATCCCCATAAAGTTATTTAAAATACATAAATATATATTGAAAATATTTCTCACATAATCAAAGAATATCCAAAAAAAATTAGATATAATATAACCCAACAAAAACCAATTGAGTTTTGGAATTCGTTGCAACAAGGTAAATTTTAAGAAAAATAAACTTACCAGAAATAATTAAATTTAGAAAATTAGAAACCATTATTATATAATTATTCAAGATATTAAATTTCAATGTATTAGTATATATATCAAAAGTTTGAAACTACATGCATAACATCAGAATATGCCTCAACGAAAAGAAATTCTAAGGAAATCCCTTACCTTAAGCATACATTTAGTTGAAAATGATTTAAAATATGTTATATAAGATATATTAATTTTATTAATTTGGAACAAAAAAAAATTATAACTTTTAATATAATTTATGATCATATTATTAATTTTAATACAAGTTGGGTAATAATTTTTCTTTATATTAATTATTTTGGGTATCAATGCCCTTGTTTTCTAATGCTTGTTTTTTCTTGAGAGATTCAATTAATTAGAATATAATATATATCCAAGTTATTCATAATTTATTAATGTTATAAATATATTATTTAATTATTTTATACATTATTATAACCCTTTATGAATATTTAACATGGAAAATGAGCCTCATCGCTTCGTGGAGATGGTATGTTGTACGTACATTTGAGGGATGAAATAATTCACTAGATGAGAAAAATGGTAAGGAAGTGGGGGAGATAATAAATTAAAAAAATTAAAATTAAATCACATATATTCATTAATTTTATCCTTATTACATATCATCTAAATTCCAATTGAATAACTAGTCACATCTCTTCTTGAGGTGGTAGTCTGATGTACACATGAGTGATGTTATTGTATTTTAAAATTCATGGTATGTAAAAAGGTATTTGTGATATTAAAATTACATAAGTATAATAATATCATTAATATCATATAAATGTGGTAAAAAATCATTTCATTCATCCTTGAGGGTTGGTAATTGAAAAATAGATTACATCAGTTCGGGAGGCGGCAGTTCGTCATACCCACGAATATTAATTTTATAAATCATTTGGTTGAAGTGAAGATGGAAAATTATTATTCAAAAAGTAAAATAACAAATAATTATATTAGATATAATATTATAATTATATTTTATGTGTATGACATAATTAATGGATTAAAAGTAACAAATAAAATGAAATGTGTTTTGTTAGATAATTACATTCTCTAAGAGAAACCTCCTTCGGATCTCCTCGTAATGACCCTATGTATGGTCTTTTGGGGGGGAAAAAGATCTAAAATGTTAAAGAATATTTTAGATAGTGATTTGGGTAGGATTTGGATGAGAAAATGGTCATATGAGGGTGTAATAAATGAGGGGAGGCAGTTCCCTTTTATAAGTGGGGAAAGGGAAACCTCCTAGAAATTACATGGACATTTCCAAAAAGAATCCAAAAATGTTAATGACATTATCATGTTAAACATTTAAACTTGACATATATTCCGAATTTTGAATTATAATATGGAAATATTTCAATGAAATAGTACATTTAAAAGTTTTTAAGTCATTTTAACCCTTAACCGTTTAGTTTAACCCCATAATGAATCCATTTATACCTTAATCGTAGTAATTAGTTTTTTCTTTTTCACTAGTCATATTGGTCAAAATTATGTAGATCATATCATATAATATAAATTATGATTATTAAAAATATGGAATCCATTTTTACTAATCAATTTATATAAGTGTCAAAATATTAATATAAAATTACTACTGGAAATATGATGGGAAATCATGGTTTCAAAGAGAAACATCCCAAAAGATTACATAGTTTTTATAACAAAATTAAAAAATGAAAATTATTAAAATGAACTATATTAGATAAATGGGTAAACATTTACCTTAATAGACATTAAAATCAATTAAAAATATAATTTTACACAACATTAATTAATGTAAAATGTAATTTTCAATTAAAATTCAGTACTTTTTCACTAAACATCAAGAAATTAATCTTTTCAGAAAAATAAAAAAAATCCCCCTAATATAATTTTGATGATATGATTTAAAAAATTAATATATATTTTACACATAAAGTTTCAAATATTAGTAAAAATTAATTTATATCTATGTGTGTAAAGTTCGACTAAACTGCCTTTTAAGACAAATACAGTTCTTCATAAATAAAATTACTTTTTAAAAAATTATTCTTATTTTATATCTAATAAATATATTAACCTAATTTTAATTATCTAGAAAGATATATTTATATCCAAAATTCTAATGTCTAGGTTACAATTATTACAATAATATTTTAATAATATTTTTTGCTTCATTTAAACTCGTTATTGTGTGTAACATTAGATAAACTCAATATTTCCTATAATGAAATCTATTTAATGGATTGAATTTATTCAAAAATAAATATATTTTAATGTATCTGGGTTTTTAATTTTTTTCACATCATAGAGTTTTGTGTCTCATATTCTATTGAATACAATGATTTTATTTTAATCTCTTAGCATGTTACATTCATCCCACATTAAATAAATTGTGTCCTCAAAATATAAACCAGATCGTGGTAATCAAAGGGTTGATATTTGTAAATATTATTCTTGGAAGTTACAAATCATGAAAAGAGTTAATAAAATATTCTCTTTATAATAGATAAATGTATGTACACATGTCATATGGAATAAAACATAACTAGGTGTCCATATAGGATAACATTGGTGACAAGTGATGATATCAAAATGGAAGAAAAGCGTAAATAATTATGGGAGTGATTGAGTTCATTGATCATAGAAAAGTGAATGATATATGGAAATTTAATTTCCTTAAAACTATATATCAATGATTATTTATAAGACCATCTAATTCATCATATTTGAATGTTATATTATAATTTTTTTTCCAAGATCTTTTGACAACAATTGAGGAGTTCTCTTACTATCTAAGAATATAAGAAATTTATTTACATGAAATTTTTATATTTCATAATCACAACATAATCCTTTGGTTTTTCCTTGATCAACTTACAATTTACCTCATACTCTGTGAAATGAATACCCACAAATAATGTTTTATTTCCACAAGCACTTAAATTCACTTTTAATATACCATAAGATCTATAATAAAAGGTCATGTGTTTCTATTTGACAATATCTATATTCCTAATCCAATATATAGAAAATAAATTCCAGTGTGATACATTAATATTTAAAATTCAATGGTAAATACAAAGGTTAATTGTTAATATATATTCATCAAATTGTTTAACTAAAAACAATGACATATTAACCCAGACACTATGTAGGCCATTTATAGGTGTTACACCCTTATGTACCATCAGTTGTGGCTTCCAGACCCACAACCTTACTGGACATGATGAGTTGTCACTTGACATGTGGGTTGTATTTTTACATGAAACTATATTTATATGACTACTATAAAAATCTCAAAAAAAACATTATGCAAATCCTTGAAATAAAATTATTCATTAAATCACATTTTAATATGGTTTTCAATATAAATTATTTTTTATACATTCTAAAAATATTATATAAAATTTTTATAAATAATTTAATGATCACCTTTACACTAAAGGTAATCAATAACTTTAAACATATGTCTATAAAATTTAAAGAATTAATTCTTGAAATAATGTTTCCACAAAAAACATATACTTACCAAAAATTCATCCCAGAATCTATTCTCTATAAAGATATATGTGGCCCCTCTTCCATGTGTCTATCACCTAATGAACCATCTCCCTCCAACTTATTCACTCCTATGGTTCCAATATCCTTCCACTCATCCACCTCATCTAAACCCTATGCACCATAGATATCTTTTTTCCTTACATCATGAACATTTAGAGATCTCCTCAAATATACACAGGTGTTTCTTCTCACCCTCATCTCTCACTCCCTCTATGCTCCATCTCCCTCGAATTTCTCTACATCTTAAGTTTGAATATCATTAAATTTTTTTGCTTAATCGAAACCCTATGTAGCCAAAATTTCTCCATCCTCTACCTCTCATATTTTCCACTCTAGAAAAACTATTTCTTGTCCCATCACCTACCTCTTTGAAACCCTACCAACCATTGTGTCATCCTACCACTTCCTCACCTGTTATTTTATTTCTATGATATCCACATATCTCTATGACAGCTTTCACTCGCTCATTGTCAACAACAGCCTGGTTCCCAACATTGGAGATCTATCCCCATCTAATCAATGCAGTTGTTCGATCCACTCAGTTTCTACACATAGTGCTTACGTGTAGCTTCATTAGACACAACATGGTTTCTAATTGTTTTCTTCATCTTTTTTGTACAGAAATTTTACATTCTATTATTTTTTAACTAATATTTTAGGCTTGTAGGTCCAGGATTCTATTCACACCATGCCTAAACTATTTCATTTTGAATAGTTTTTCTTTATTCTGTAGTATTTCTGGTAAAAATATGTAATTTCATATATATTTTATTCAATTCCAAATATTATCTAACAGTACCCTCCATTATGATGTTTAATTTTAAAACATTTCTATTATGATCGACTAATGCTAGGTTATATTTGGATTTTAATATTAATTTTAGCGTTTTTATCGACCTTCTAATATTTATCCAATATTAAACTATTAATATAAATTGAGAGGCTATTTAATTATTTCTAAGTGACTCTCTATTTCATTATTATACAATTTTGCATTCACTATTGAATGAATGATGAAATTATCACTAAATAAAAAAACACATAATGAATTTATTATTATATAATTATAATTTTAATGAAAGAAATATGTAAATAGAATATTCCCTTACTATGAGTTAAATACATACATAAAATTAAACTATTTACAAAGAATCTATTGTAATTATAATAAAATTTCTAGATATGGGAGACTATCAATACACTATCTTCAAATTAGGGATAAAACATAAAAATATGATGATGAAGCATAAAAATATTATGGATGGATTTTTATCTTATGTATACTTATTATGGTGTTCAGATATTACCCCATCCATTATAAACACTATAATTGTTTATTGATTTGTAGAGAATAAATTTTTGTTGTGTTTACAGGGTGATTTTCTTGATGTGCATACTCAAGATCTAATATCTCGATGTGAAATTCCTATAGAATAACTCATTCAACTTTAGTTAAATAGAAAACGCATCTTGAAAATTGAACTACATTATCAATCATGACTGAAAATGGTACTTCAAACTCATTTTGTGATGTTAACAATATAATTTATATGTTCCACTCTCATTCACATACTAATTTAATGTATTTTCTACAATATATGAGTTGTAATATGTTTTTCATTGTTGTTGGAACATTTTCACACACCATGACCCGAAAACTTCATCATAATTTAGCAACTCAAAAGGAAAAAGTGCTAGGTATCTACCTAATAATGTTTTCCATCTACCTAAGATTGTGTTAAAATCCCAGACTGATTGGTATGATTCGAGTAAAATACGACATGATGACATATTAGAATGTTCTACATATAGGTTTGTTCTAAAAAAATAAAATATATAATTTATGGTTATCAATTTTATAAAACTAAATATTGTCATGTATGAAACATATGAATGAGCTTCCACAATATCAGATTGATCGATAAAATTTCATCATATCTTAAAGTATTATGCAACATACCGTGGTTATACCTAGTTGTGTTATACAATTACTTAATATTATTAAGAGTTTTAGGGTTAGATCATTCTAAATTTTTTCTATTTATCAACTAAATGTATTTTATTTACTAGAAATGGAGAATGGTTCATCTTATTCATACATAAATTCCTCAATGGTAAATCCCAATTATAAATTTCTCAATAATGAAAATACTATAACATCATATACAAGAAGAAAATTGATGGTCGACACTATTTTTATAACATTACATTCATAGTTGGACTATCTTATTATAGATATATATTTATGTATGAACTTAAACCGTGCATCTCATGAATACTTCATATTGTTCACAACATATTTACATACTGTTCACATTTTGAATTACATTAAAATATACTTTTAATTGCTTCAATGTCATGTTTTCCAATTATTAATTTCCAAAAATTTCATATGGTTTCGTTCAACTTTATCCTACACCATATTCAATATAGAGGTTTATACTAACTTTATAATGCTTCTCCAATATGTTTTTGAACCCTAATATTAACATAAATTTTCATAAGACATCAAATTATACATTCACTATATATAGATTACTTGTACATAAGAGATCATATACACTTTTGTACCTACTGTTCTGAAATATTTTGGTTTGATGAGAGAGTTAAGCACTGTAGTACCCAACAATCATTGAGGTTTTCATTGTGATTCTCATATAGAGAATCGAGTTAAAAATATTAAGAAATCCACTAGAGTTCATGAAGAACATTCTTTTCATTTATCATTCTAATGATGCCAGAGGATTTCATGATAATACTCACATTTAGAACAAGATGTTTTCATTTACATCAATGAGTGGAATAATTGATAACTATATAATTATTTGAAGTTATCAAAATGATTATAGGATTAATTGTTAAATTTATCATTGAACTGGTAGGTTATTGACACCAGATGGATAAACACCAAAATATGAACAACTATATACTTATGTCAAAACTACAAAATATATAACAAGATTCAATCAATGAGGTACATTGAATATTTCAACTACTTTCATGTTCTTTTTGTTTTTCATTTGTGATGTTTGAATATGTTTCACAACTTTTTATTTCATTGTAAATCAATGAAAAAACCAATAATGTCCACCAAGATATAAATAAAAAACATAAGTGTTTTTTGATGAATGAAATCAATAAATAAAACAGTTTAGAAAAATAAAATATTTTCTAACATCTACTACAACTCCAAATTTATAAATGTGTCAAATTAGGAGGAGAGATCCAGATCCAAATACTTTAATCATACCAACAACTATTGAAATTTAAATGGTTATAGTGGGTGACATTGAATCTTTCAAGAGCACAATAGATATTATCTTACAATTAAAAACATGTAACCAACATCATATAGATGAACTACACCCACTACATCTTCCATTTTAGTACACATTGATATATGAAACTGATGAGGATGGGTATTCTAAATAATTATACCATAGTTTTTCCCTCACAAAATATGATAAATTACAAAAACTAAATTTGAGGTAGTACTTACCATACCATTTTCAAATTTTACATAATCATTTATCTTCACTATTACATACAACTTGATTTTTGCAACAATTTAGACTGGATAAATGTAAAATGGTTGAATCATAATGTATATCATTTAATTTAGAGGTGAACATAAAGGATCACTCTATAGAAGATTTTTTATTCTACCTTTATCTTTTATTAGTTGTCTAAGATACATGATTCAGAACTATCAAGATGCAATGGATATTTTTAATTAGGTTGGATATCTAGATTCGTTTACAAAATTAACATGTAACCCATTCTAGACACAGATTCAATATTTTCATTGAGATTTAGAGGTTCGTTCAGAATACATCCCACAAGTTACCTCAAGGTTATTCAATATGATGGTGAAACATTTAATGAATGATCTCAATGAGGGATCTTTTTTTGGAAGGAACCTAGCTGGAATGCTTCCAATAAATGTAATTATCATTATTAGTTATGCCAAAATACATATAGTTTATTATTAGTTACATTAACATTTTTATTTTATATGTAATTTTGTAGTAGTCTATACAACTAAATTTCAAAAGAGTGGTATTCTTATTATATATATATATTGGTTTTACATTAATCTTCCCATAATATTTCAACTAGTACTAATGTTAATTAAATTATTTAAGCTAAAATACTAGATTGGGAAGTTCATTATTGATGATATAAGGTGTTAAAAATTACATTATTCAAGGTTGTTGAGGGGTTACCAACCCATGATCTCCATGCATGAAAAGTAGATGTTTTTCAAAATATTATACAAAAAAATTTGTTGCCAAATCTTATGTGGATGTGGATGGGTATGTAATTTATAGAATATGAGATAACAATACGACAATAGTAAATAATGGGGTTAAATTTGATATCTATTTTTGTGTTCCCCATATCCCATCCACGCTTCATAAATTTCAGGCTCATATCAATTGAGATGTCTGTAATTATCCCACTCAATCAAATATTTGTTCATGTACATAATCAAAGGGAATTGTCAAGTCACAACAACTCTCAATGAATCCAAACATACAGAACATGGTCATAATCAGGTTTATAAAGTAAAAATGTATTAGGATTGTCAATATATTTCACCATGTGAGGTTTCTTAGAGAATCTTCATTTACTCCCTCTATTATAGGTTCCCTCGTGTTGAAATATTACAATTCCACTTACAAGGTGAGAAACTTGTTACTTATAAATATGGATTCAGTATTAAATACAATCTATCAAATGAAAAAAATATCACACAGATATGTTTACCTCATGGTTTCATTAAAATAAAACATATCCTTGAGCACAATAACCAACCTATGTAGAATTACCAGTGAAATATTTATTCCATTGGCCTGGTAATAATTGGTATTCAAGAAAATTAGGATTTTCTATTAGGAGATTTAATTATGTGAATCCCATATTTGGGGAACTATATTATCTTTGAATTTCTCTCACTAAAGATGTAGTTCCAACATCATATAATGACATATTAACTATAAATTATAACACTTTAAAGACATTCAGATATTTCTGTTATAGATTGGGTTTACTTATTGATGATTTTTAGTTTGAGGATGATTTTATAAAGGCCTTTGTTTGAGAAATAGGGAATTCCCATTGTAGACTATTGGATCACCTGTGTTTTTCAAACACTATTTCTCAGCCACATGATTTATGGAGTAAAATATGGAAACAACTTTTAAGAAGATATATTATATTCTCAAATAAAGATATTACAAATTGAAGATATCTAATTTCTAAACTTCTATTATAGTTACCTTAGTATTTTGAATAAAAAAAATTTGAATAAAATTGTCACACCATTTTTAAAAAAAATTCTATAAATTCTATTATGTAAACTAAATATATTTTTATATAACAGATTTATATCTCATTGACCCTCAATGGGAGTAATATGCACTACTAGAAATTGATAACATCCTTAGTATCAATGTAAGATCATTAAGTAATTACTATCCAATGCTTGTTTCACATGTAGCAACTGTGATTACTGGGAACATGTAAATTACAGCTAAAGAAAATTATGATAAGGATTTTCTTCTATCATAATTTTTGGTTTCGAGCAAGAAAATAACTAACGAACAACAACATATTTTTAACAATATTATTTAATCAACTTTCACATCGAATGGTGGACTATATTTTGTTCAATATTATGGAGGAATTGGAAAAACATTCTTATTGTGTGCCTTAATGTCAAAAATTCATTCTAAAGGGCACATATTAGATGCAGTTGCTTCAAGTGCAATAAAATCAATACTATTACTAGGTGGGAGAACATCACATTCTAAATTTTGTATCCCAAATGCTTTTAATGAAAACTCTACATGCAATATTTAATAAAGATGTCAGTTAGTGGAACTTATATAGAAAAAAATTATTATTTGGGATGAAGCACTGATGGTTCATAGATACTACTTTGAGGATCATGATCGCACCCTATGGGATATTTTTGTCATTGAATTCTACAAATAGTTATGAATTTATCTTTCATGGTAAACAGTTGTCCATGGTGGTGATTATAGTCTAATATTGTATGTTTTATAATAGGGTACCATAGATGACATCATATTTTCAAGTATCAAATATTTAGATATTTGGAAGAATTTTTTGGATCATTCATTGGAAAAGAGCATGAGACAACATTCTTCAAAAATAATTATTGATTCTTTGTACTTTACAAATTAGATTCTTAATATAGGGGGTGAGACACTTGGTGGACCAGATAATAGAGAGGACAATATTGAAATTCCAAATTCGTATTTATTTAGATGTTTTAGAAATATGTTGGATTCTATTGTTCAACAAACATACCCATATTTAACATAAAAATACTAAGATCTTGATTACATAAAAGAATAGGATATTTTAGCACCGATGTAATAAGATATGGATAATGTAAATGACTAGATGATCTCATTGATTGCTGAAGAAGGAACTGTTTTTTTGAGTTTAGAATCTGTTGGTAAAGAGTTTTTGGATATTTAAACCCCAAGGAATATATACACCCTAGAAATGTTTTATGGGATTAATATATTTTCACTATCAAATCATAAATTAATCATATAGGTGGGGGTTCCGGTTATATTGCTTAGAAATGTTGACCAATCTTTTGGATTCTCAATGGAACCTATATGGATGTCACGTTTCTAAGAAAAAATTGAATTGGAGTAGAGATTCAACTGGTCACTCATTCAGAACATAAGGATATCATTCCGAATATTAATATGAAACACTTATTCTCAATTTGGACTTTCAAGCATCAAATAAGACAATATCATTTGACTATATCATATGCAATGACTGTTAATAAATTTGTAGGAAAATATAGATCATCTTTTGGGATTATACTTCACCATACTATCTTCCTTCACGGTCATCTTTATGTATTATTTTCTAGAGTTACAAGAAAAAAGGCGTAAAGATATTGATATAAGATAGTGAGAACATACCTAAGAGCTGCACATAAAATATTTATTGTAGATAAATTTTCCAAAACATGCACTAGGTAAACCCAATTTTTATTTATGGATAAAAATGTTTTTTTCGCATTCCAATTCCATTTCAATTGACTAATATCTTTCTTACTATCATTCAAATATATTTTATGCATAATTAATTTTTTTTCTAATCCATTACATCAAAGTTGAAATGGAATTTTCATTTACTGAGTTTTGAAACATTTCTATTGGTGATGAATAGACATTGACGATTCAAGTGTGTATTATACGGCTATGAAAAAATATGTCAAGAATCTACAAATAACATAGTAGTCATATATATACTTCTTGTAGAGGAAACTGTATGTATACTTTCATTTACATTTTTAAAAGATTCATCCAAAATATTTCATTGATGAAATATGTATTCTATTACTGAACTATGTTGTGAACTGATGATGGTGTAGAAGTACTTAATAACTATGAAAATAAATTTCTCTTAATAGTGTTATTAATTCTCAAGTTATGTTTAATTATTTTAATCAACAGAATGCTCAATGCTGCAACATGCAGGAAAAAACATGTCAAGAAAAAATTACAGGCCGATAAATCATTTTAATGTAAAAGTAATTTCTTCATGAAGGTGTCGTTCATATATTTCATAATTTTCAAATCAAGGAGAATAAAAAGAATTATTTTGCAAGCCATAACTAGTGAATACTATTATTATAATGGATTGTTCATTTCAGACTTTTTTATACTCCTTTACCCTTTTTGTATTCCATTTTACTCTATTCAAAGCTATCTAAGAGGGGAAGGTTTCAAAATATTTTTTATAGGTATTCCATTATCATTCATAACTAATGAAAAAGTTGTACAATATGCCATTATTATTATACATTTACGTCTACTTACTTATAATTTTTTTTCATTATCCCTCTTATATCATGATATCAATATTTTAAAACACATTTCATTTAATATATATTTATTTTATATAATAATCCAAATAGTTATGTTTCATCTTTAACAAAACAAGTTCTTTAGTATATTTAAGAATACAAAGTCCAAGAATCCTTTTATTAAGGATTAATTAGACTATTTAGTAGTTAAAATTTATTATATTTTTTTTTCTATGTAAAATAGATGTTTTTTGTGCTTCTTCAGTATCAATCTCTACAACTTTAGCAAAAAAAGGAATGCAAATTACGTTCATGGATGAAAGGTAATGTTTTATAATGATATAGAATAAATAGACTATGTGGATAATAAAATATACTAGTACATTAAAATAAATATTTATTTCATATAGTAGAGAACACCTCAGATATACACCACATGATGAATATAAATAACATCATAGTACACTGTTATTAGAATAAACAAAAATGAATTTTTTTTTCTTCAACTTGTATGTTCCAGGAGACCCTTTAGAATATTTTCACATTAAAAACATACATAAAAATACTCTATTACTATGATAATAATGATTTTTATTTCAATTGTCAATAATGGGGTTTATAACATTCATAACTAAGTATAATTAACATGTGTTTCAATCCATCCAAGATTATATTGAATCTAGATTGGCATATCGTACAGTCACATTATAATAAGTTGTAGAACAATATTATTTTGAAAATTATATACTATTGATTTAAATTTTGAATTTTATGTTGACGTGTTCACTCAACAACTCTAAATAATATTCTCATCTATAGTCTCTTAGTGATAATGTCTTCTTGACATAAAATTGTTATTAAAATACTCAACATTTAGTTATATGTTATTTACCATATTAACTATAAATAATTTAATGTTTTCTGAGAAGTATGATAAAAGACTACCAACAATGAAATGTAGTGATTTCTAGTATAGTGTAGTAATCTCTTAAAAAATGACCTTATTTGACAAATAGGAGATATGTTGTACATATTACTACCCGTAATGATGTAACATATGATAATTAAAAATGTAGAAAACAATTTTCTTTATGCCAAACTATTTTAATGTGTGTCATATTTTAACTAACAATTCATTGTTATTAATTTATAGGTAAAATAATGTACCATGAAATTCATTGTTACCAGAACACAAATTTATTACAACTATTATTATGAATCATTTCATTCTTTCCAAAATAAGGTAGACTACTTCAATGAAAAGGATACATGTCCATATTGTGTTATTCTCCCAATGAAAATTTTACCAAGGAAATATTCATTTTATTCAATTATGATTATAGAAATATGGTCCATTAAGTAGATATAATATTTTTCCCCACTTCATGACTACCATTAATCTTGTGTATGAAAATTTGGAAAAAAACTCATTCTACTATTATTGTTGCTTTTCGAAACCTTTTTTATCTTGGTGTACTATGTTACAGAAAGTAAAACTGCAATACAAACATATAAAATAAATGTTATCCTACAAATTTTATTCTAAAAAAATAAAATATCCTTTGATATTACAACTGACACTGGTACTTAGTGAAAATACTAAATGAACGTGGGTTGTCCTTTTTGAGAAACATATGATGAAATTTGTACCAAATTTTTCATCTGAGCTATGAAATAATATTATTCGCATCAGTCATTATTAATTGCACTTATATTAATCTACTTTTATCTACATTGGTTCATAACCATTTATTTAATGCAATTAAATGAGGAATTTGGTTTTCCTAGAAATTTGAATGTACTCAAACACAAAAACCATATCATGACTATTGACATTTCATATTACAATATCTGAAACTGACATCAACCCTATGAAAAAAGTTCATTAAAGGTACATTTTGTTATAGATGATGTAAAAAATATGAAAGGTCATGATAGTTCGACACGGGTAAATGAGGACCAATTTCAATTTTTTTAAATAAATAGTAACATTTAAAAATTTCATACATTATCTTTATAAAATATTTAACTAAACTATAAAATTCAATAATTAGTGAGTATTTTCATTCAATATTGTTTTTAGGAAGTGGACCTAGTTTTATAATCAACTATCAGAAATAAAATTCCAGATATAGTTGACATGTCTCTTTCCATTATTGTATCTTCGGTATAAATTTATAAATTTTATTCAAATGTAATGTTCCTAGAAATTCATTTACTTTACCATATATTCTATCTTTATTTCCATGTCGAAGCATAGTTCGTACATTGATTTTCTAGATCTATTCCTTATGGATAATACATAATATATGTGAATAATAATTTACTGTATGAATTTGAGCAAGTAACCAACCCCGAAAGTGGAAGTGATGGAATAAATTCGAATTAATAGAGCTCACAAAAGGATAATGTTCGATTTTAAATAACATCTTCCATCTTTACAATGTAGATGAAATATGAGAAGATAGACTAACTCTTCCAATGAGGTAATACATATTCATTAATGTTCAATTAATTTCACTTTCATATTTAATGAACCTTACATATCATATAAATCCTATGTCTTTCAGTGAGGTGTAATGAATCTACCAGTCTGTTTACATTCCATATATCCTTGGTCAGTTGCAAAAATGTACATATTCATCAGATTCATTCAATGTTTTTGGTGACATTAAATTAAAAATATACATATTCACACTATACATTGAAATATTTTATATAATTTATCAATCTTATTTTAAGTATAGATTTGTACACATCATTAAGGTGTAGTAATATAATTCAAAATTTATTAGAATTTGATACACATATTCTTAAATTATGAATAGATTTGATGTTTAGATTCATCTTCTTTGCGGTTATTAGATTTCCCAAATCAACAAACCCATGGTTTCTTCTAATTTCATGCTTCTATTGAATTTTTTTTCTAATACATCTATATTTTATTTGACTGGTTGTCATGATATTTATATTTCACATGATTATTCTTTTATATTTAATACTAATAGTTAATTTACTAGGTTTTATTTCTACTACATGCATTATAACTGTAATAAATTTTTTAAAGATTTTAGATGAGCCGATTCAGATGACTTCTAGGATGTTTTATTATATTAGTTTAATTTTTTATGCATTTTGATTATTTTATATTTTATTCGACTTACTATTTTCATGTATTTTATATGCTAACTAAATTATATATTTTTTCTTCTATGTTATTTGATTATATTAGTCAATTAGGTTTTCATTAATTAAAATATTTTATGTTATTTTCCTCTTGATGCTTTAAGAAGTTTAAAATAAGTGAAAATATTTTATTTTGAAGCTTTGTGGTAGGAGAAGATCAAGATGAACATGGTGGGTGGGTGTGAGACACAGCCCACCTATGCTAACAGATTTTTGTGTCGATCCATCGTTAATCATGCTATAAACCTTGGGGACACTCTGTCATCATGGCTGGCATCAGCACCTTCCCCAGCTGGGGCCTCTCCGTAGTGATCCCTTCGTGGGGGAGGGGGGTTTCCTAGTTTGGAGTGTTAGAAAAGGCCACACCTAGGAAAAACCCTTTTGAGAAATAGTTAGTGCAACACATCAGTGGGTTGCATTTGAATGACTACTACTATGGGCACCATGTTGACAAAGACACCACACTCACATCTGTTATGTAGACAAGTGTGCAAGTCAAGTTCATGAAGATCATGGAATTTAGTATTAGTTTTTCGAACCTTTTTTAGAACTATTATAAAATATGTTCACATATTAGATCTATATATATCACAACTGTAATTTTTTTAATATTCACTAGTAGAATATATATGTTCTATATTTTCAATATAGTTAACTACATTATACATTTATAAAATAAGTTCATACATGTATAAGTTCATATAGAATATTTATATGGAATATTTCGGTATATGTACAAAAAAATACATATATGAACCAATTTCGGAAGGCATTGTAATGAATAAAGGCAATAAGTACATTTATGTATGAAATTATTTATGTTAATTATGTACTCATTGATTTCTTATATGCACTTACCTCTATATGTAGTTATTTCTCTATGATTTTCCATGATTCATATAGGTAATCAATATAGAAATTAATTACAATAATTTATTCATTTATTTATTTATGAACATTTTATATTTTATATTAAAAATATGATCATTCCTATATTCATGTAGAAAAAAATTACATATAATAAACCATTTTTAAGTACATATTTTTGTATGTATTTAAATGGGAATGCCTATAGAAAATACTTGAATTTATGTAGGCACTTATATTATTTTTCATATTTTATGTGCACTTATTTTCTATGTAGCTCTATAATGGTATTAATGTTCTAATATAAATATTCATATATGCACTTATTTTTCAATTATCAGTTTCCACTTATATAGAAAATATGTGTAACAAGTCTATTTTATGCATTCAGGTACATATTGATTTTCTATTATGCATTACCTATATGCTTGTATATAGAATATAAGTTAATTTTTATCAATGAATTCATCTATAAACTTATTTTATAATGAATTCATATTGTAAAAATACAAATTACCTAAAATTTAATTTTTAATTAAATGAATATGTCGTGACAACACATGATTTGGGTTTCTATTTTTTAATGTTGTAAAATTGCTACAACCCAAATTTTTAAAAGGGGTGTTTAAGACCTTGAACTTATGAATAACCTTAAAATCACTAATAAAATATAGTATCCATAACTCTTATATCAATGAAAGAATATATGATTATAAAATTTTCCAAAAAAATTGATTTCTCATGATTTTTTTAGTCAAAATACTATTAGTAAAAATAATTCCATAATTTAATTCATTAATCCCAATACATAAATTCTTCATTAATTTTATTTCCACATAGGTATTTCCTTAGTAAATGTTTAAAAATTATACAATTAATTGACTTGAATAATTCCTATGTTCTCCTCATCAAAGATAATGAACTATAAATGGATACTTAAGATGAGATTTATAAACCTATACCATACTCTTAATTTTTTCTTTATGACCTTCTTTTTCACACATAAAACATATTTTCATTACTTTTAAGAATCTTATTTTATATATATGACTCCATAGGTTAAACATAGGTCATTCCTTGTAATAATCTATTCAATTTATCCATAGTTGTTTGTAATGAAAATTTGGCTTATCCAAAGAATATCATCTAGTAATGACAAACAAGGTGTGCAGTAAGGCTTGTTGTCATTCACTAAGTAATGATCGGGTCAAGACCAATGTTCGCCTTTTAGAGTAATTACCCCTATGTATGTATTTTCTTGAACCATATCCACTTTTAGTATCTAGAAATGGATTTATTTCTTGGAAATACCACATTATCTATACATTATAAAAAAAATTAGGACGTTCTTATATAATTATCCTTAGTTTATATCATGGGGTTATGTTCAATAATCTATGTTTTCTAAAATCTAATTCACATGGTGTCTACTTAACCATATCCAATACCAAATTTAGTGACCCCAACCCCAGTATCCCAGAGTTGTTTCTTGCTTTATTACATTGGCATAATATATAAGGGATCATATCTTGTTGGATCAAATAGTTTATGTAGTATTGTTAAAATAGATACATAATTGAGTCCTAAATTATATTTGAACACAAAAATTAAAAAATAATAGTTTTTTAGGATAAAATTATTTAATATAGAATTTATATTCTAATCAAACAAATTACACTTCATGTATTGCAATGGAAGGAAAAAAAATAAGGGTGAACTGAAATTCTCAGTAACGGTTATGCAGAGAGGAATCTATTATGAATCAATAAGAAAAATCTATTTTGAACGATGAATAAAAAAACACACATGCAATTTTGATAAATTAAATTCATGAAGGAATATGGCATAAAAAATATGAAATCATGAATAAATGAAAAATATGCCATATATTAAATAATATGATAATGAATATGTATTTAGAGATAATATCATTGTTAAAATATCATGGATAATAATAATAATTGAAATAAAAGAAATGCATAGTTATTATATGTTATATTTCCTAGGAACGCGATACCTTTACCATCAAGACATCTCACAGTACAGTTTAGAACATATAGGGTATAAAACAATCTGGTCCGGCCAACTATATCAACAATGTCAAGACCAACAAAATCCTGCCTCTTTATTACATAACTTTTCATTACATTTAACAAATAGAGGATATTTAAAGTCTAGTGTCTTTGAAATCAGGAACATAATACATGAAAACAACATAAAAAACTCTTTTAATCCACTTTTAAGGATTCATAATAAGTTCATCTTAAGTACTATTACTACATCTTATAACCTGGAGACAAATATCAAAGGAATGGGTGAGCAGAAGGCCTAGTAAGGAAAGCAAGGGAATCAGTTTACTTGTGATATCAATAAGAACTTGATAAAAATATAAATACATGAGAAATAAAATTATAGGAATATCTTAATGAAAATTAATTGAAATATAACATTAATATGTGGCTACAACATTTTATTTAGACATTTATGAACATATCACCAAGGTACAACCCTGAGGTGTTAAAAATTACCAAGGTTATTCACCAAGGTATCGTGAAACTTGTCATCTATAGAGATAAATTTTTTACCCAATGAATTGGATAAATATCATGGTGAATCCTTAATATTTATTTATTTTTATGTGATCCACATAGATCATAATAAAATATTTCATAAATAACCCATATATAGTAAAAGAAACGGGTTTCATTTCAAAATCTTGACGTTTTAAATGTGCTTTAAAACTAAGATTGTAATGTCATCTATAACCCATGGAAAGTAAGTGAGGGTTATATGAATGTCAATTATAGATTCAAATATACAATTTTTTTGTATTTATTATCACCCATAAAAAAAGATAGATCTATGTATTCATATAAATAGAATAAGAGAATTTCATTAGAAAAAGAGATAGAAATTTGAGATGAATTTTCAGCAACATAACAGCTATATAACATGGTTTTAGAAAACAATAAAAAGAGAGGGGACAAGGGTAACACACTAATAAATAACTAATTATATAGTAGGGGTATAGTATAAAATAAATCATATAATTGTATGTTTATTTAAAGGGAATTCCATATGAAAATGAAACTCAAAGGAAGAGAGAATTTGTGATTCCTTTTAAAAAAATTCGGCAGACTAACGGGATCACTTAACAATTCATGAAATAAATTTATGAGATAAGAAATGGTATATCATAATTTGTACATTAAATGGATATTAATAATTATATATGAGATCATACCCCTATATAATTAAATGGAAACTAGAAGTCATAACATAAAGGATGACTTGACTTAAAAGAGGTGGGTGAAAGGATCCCTTGCCTTGAAGAGTAACTTTGAATGAATGACTGTAGGGACCTTGGGAGGATTGAGGGAGCCTTGGAAGGATTCTATAGGAAGTAGGGCAGAGTTTGGATGAATTTAAAAGGCTTTTAGTGAAGAGGATGTGGGATCTTAGTTGGGTTTATACTGTAGAAGAGAGAGAATTGTTTTTTATTTAGGTTTGGGACACCTCACATTAAACAAACAAAACCACAAACCAGACCTTGGTTTTTTCCCATGGTTTCTGCCAAAGGGGAGTGAAAAAAATATATTATAAGTTAAATGGACTAAATTTTTAAAATAATAGGGTTTCTTATGTGGAGGTGTATCACACTCTCATGGAAAAAAAGTTAAAAAGACAAAAAGTAATATAAGTCATGGAGGGTCCACTAAAACATTGTAAAATAAATCAAACAAACCCAAAATAACATTATTTTAATGGCAAAACATATATTGTCCGACCATACAGTTTATTTTAATTTTTAAATCACTATTGTGTCATTATGATGTCATAAAACAGATTATATATTTATATGGTATTTAATTTTAATCCAAAAACATTACTGTCTCGGAAAATTATGAAAATTTCACCATTGGATAATTTTGACATCCCAATTCCAGAAATAATATTCATTTTATCTAAAAAAATTTTTAAATAAATTAATTTTTACTTTTAAAATAAAAACCAACATTTATCTAAAATTCATTGGTTTTTACAAAAATGGATTTCAAACCATAATAAAAATATCAATTGCCTTCATAAAATTATACGATCATTTATATTTAATAAAAATTAATTTAATAATAATAATATTTTATTAAAATATTTATTTAATTATAAAATCCATTAATTCATCAAAATATATTTCTTAGTTCAATATTTAACTAAAAATACTATTTGTGCTTTCAAAACAATTTAAAAAGTAACAATAATAAAATGAATGTACATTAATTATTATATACAAAAATAATGTACATAATCATAGTACTAGGGTCTTGTTACATAACCCCTTAAAGCACCTACATAAGACCTTAGCGCATGGTGCACGATGGTGACAGACTCTTTGGGTGGCTCAAATAACATTTCTCGAGTGGTAATCACTATCAACTTCCACTACTCCCGTCAGCGGTTCCGCTTGATATTAACATATTAATGCTTGGCTTGGGCTTGGTTAAGAGCAAAGACCAAAGATGTAACCTCCATTCCGAGCTCTATTAAATGTGCTTCATACGGGGTAAGTCTACTGGATGAGGCCATCGCTTCCATTTTCTGAGTAAAAAGAATTTAGTAAGGCCCTATATTTATACTAATCATGTGATCACTATTCAACAGATATATTATCTACGGTCTCAATTTATAATGGTATTTTAAAATCCAAAAACATAAAACAAAAGAAGTTCATATTTTGTATAACTATTTCTCATATTTAATTAGATCAAGAGGGATTTTCATTAACAGATGTTTGGGTCGTTACAATCTTCCCCCCTTAAGAAATTTTGTCCCTGAAATGTTATCTCATACCATGTAAAGAGAAAATGTGTGGGTACTTTTCCCACATAGACTCCTCTGGTTTCCAAGTGGCTTCTTCAGATTTGAAGTTCCTCCATAACACCTTACAATCTTTGGTAGTCTTGTTGCATAAAACCATGTCTCTATGATCCAAGATCTCCACTGGCTGCTTCACATAAGAGAGGTCATGTTCTAGTTGTACCACCAATGGGATTAGTACATGTGAAGGGTCAGGTATGTACTTACTCAAGAAGGATATGTGGAAAACATCATGAACTTGTGTATGATTTGGAGAAAGTGAAAGCTGATAGGCCACAGATTCCACGTGATCATGGATTTCATAGGGGCCAATGTACCTAGGGATGAGCTTTCCTTTATTCCAAAACATCATGACGCTCTTCCAAGGTGAAATCTGAAGAAATAATTTTTCACCATCATCAAACTCAGAGTCCCTTTGATGGTTGTCGACATAGCTTTTATTTCTGACTCTGAGTAGCCTTAATGTGGTGTTGGATGGCATGGACATTTTCTATTATCTCTTGTATAAGATCATGCCCAAGAAGCTTTCTCTCACCAGCTTCATCCAAACAAGTAGGAGTTCTCCATCACTTCCCATATATAGCTTCATAGGGTTCCATTTGAATACTCGAGTGGAAGCTATTGTTGTAAGATAACTCACCTAATAGGATATGTTTATCCCATCCACCTTTAAATTCCTTTGAAAATTCACCCAATATGTCCTCGAGTGTTTGAATAGTTTTTTCAGATTGGCCATAAGTTTGGGGGTGATAGGTCGAACTGAAATTTAACTCAATTCTTAGAGAATATTTAAGTGTTCTCCATAATTTTGATTTGGACCTTAGATCACGATCAAATAAAATAGAAAGTGGAACTCCATGAATCCTTACCACTTCCTTCTTGTAAATCATAGGAATTTGATCAAGAGAGGAGTCTTCCCTAATGGAGATAAAATGGGATGTCTTGGTTTGATGGTCCACAACAACCCATAGCGCGTTGTTTCTTTGGATGTTCTTGGGAGACCAATGACGAAGTCCATTGTGATATTTTCCCACTTCCATGCTGGTATGGGTTGTGGTTGCAATACCCCTTTAAGAATTTTTCGCTCTATCTTCACTTGCTGACATGTTAGGCACCTTGAAGTGTAGTCCACAATCTCCCTCTTCATATTATCCCACCAATAATGATAATGAAGGTCCCTATACATATTTTTCAACCAAGATTTATAGAGAAAGTAGAGCAATGAGCTTCATCCATCATCTCCTAATTTATTTATAGAATAGATGGAAGACATAGTCTTCTATGAAATTTCATTACACCTTCTTGATCAATATTGATCTCAAGAAACTTCCCATCCTTCACAGCCTCAAACTTATTCTGTAATAAAGGATATTATTTCAATGCTTTCTTGATCTTCAACAGTAACTATGGTTAATAAATCATTTTGGTTAGGGTTGATGATGTTCTGTCCCTTATGTCACGAACCATCCCGAGTCGAGCATAAACCGGTCACAAGGGCCAGCCTGCCACAAGTCCCAAGAGGCGTTCCTGATCCTCCCGGGATTGCGAAAAGAACCAAGGGCATCAATAGAGTACACAAGGGAGAAATTTCGCCCATATAAAAACAATCATACAAATAGTGGAATTAAATGGACAACCCAAAATTCATTTATATAAAAATAGATATAAACATTATTTTTACAAGAAAATAAATGTAGAAAAAAACCAACAACTAAACTGACCAAACATGATAACCAAATAAATCCATGTGACACCACTGGTCACTCTCCAACACAATGATCAAACCTCACCCATGGCAATCGAACTCAAGCTGAAACCGGCACAAGGGCTAAAAAAAGTATAAGAATATAGGCGTGAGTATTAAAACTCAGTAGGTTATCTCAATATTCTATTCCCAATGCAATTCCTTTAAAATAAAAGAAATATCAATTTAATGTTTAAAATACATGATATAAAAGTATGTTTTTCAAATGAGTTTCCATGCTATAATAGTTATCAGACAAAAACTTTCATTTTTTATAAAAAAAATTCAAGTAACAATTTTTCAAAGAGGTGCAACTTCAAAATGAAAATTGTTTTGATGAGGGATTCTTTAAAGATTGAATACTTTTAAATAAATAACACACACTACATAATTTACCAACCAAACACACCGTATGCTGACAGTGAGTACAAAATATCCAATGAACACAATTCACGGTAACACCCCTAGGCACTAGTTAGTTGGGAACTTCAGGTACCCTGTATCTCGGTGAAAGTAACCATAATAAATATCTGTTCTCTTCCACATGAGCCACTAGTAGGGAGCATACCCATAACCTAGTTTTCCCCCAACATCATCATCATCATAGTTTAGTTATTGTTGTCATCGTCAAACTTTCTAAGTGAAACAGGGGCCAAACCCCCCGGAATAACTAGCATACTAGTACACGTCTGCCCACCTAGATACTCGAGATTCCCTTTAGTGCTCAATAAAGTTACATATATTATAAAATACACATTTAACATCCAAATTCCATTCCTAAACCATAAAAACACAAACATCCCACAATCTTTCTTAAATATTTTTTCATGAATCAATAAATCACTGAAAATATTCATAAAACAATTTCAAGGAGTGTATTGAGGCTTTGCATCTAAAACTCATTCAGAAACACTCTTTTAAGAACAGAAACCAATAAATAACATAACAAACCAAATATTTCAGCCGTAAAACCAAATAATAAATCAATTTTATAGACCATAAAATCTCCACAATGATAGAACATGAAATACACATGGAAATCATTTTTACAAAACAAATGTCAAATGGGCCTTTAAGCCTTTCTTAAAAATAACATAAGACTAGGGTATGCATTTATAATTTATTAAGGAGGTGTATGAACACAATTTACAGCATAAAAACAAATTCATAAATACCTTAAAACCCTCAGGTTACATATTCCAAACACAACCCTTTTTATAAGGATGTGAAAAGGGCCATTTTCTGATAACTCAGGCAAAACATTTTTTAAACCAAAACCCATTTATTTGTAAAAACAAATACAAATTAGAAAACCATATAAGTACCAAAAAATATCATTTATAATTATCCCAATTAATTTATAAATCCAAAAAAATAACTTTTAAATCACACATCACACATAAAAGCCAACCGTGCAATTTTCCGAGTACATGACATGTCCTTTTTAAACAAAACAATTTATTTTAAGTACGTAAAAAGGAATAAAAACCCAATTTAATTCCATATTTTTTTCAAGATAATATAAAATGTTCAAAATACCATAAACCAGATTATAAACCTCACAAAACAGTTGCAAAAGATAATGGAACATTTAAACAAACACTTGTTCGGTACTTTCATGACAAAACAACACTACATTTCACAAAACAAGGATTAATCAACCTCTTTCCACACCAAGAGAATTATCCAAAGGATTAAAACCAACAATAAACATATATATCAGTTGAGGAAAATATTAAAATGATGAAACTTGAATAAGAAAGGCATGTTAAAGGGATATCCTACCTCAAATCCTTGGCATAATGGAAAGACACACTCAAAATCACCAGCCACAGGTTTATAAACCCTAAAACTATAAATACCAGACCTAAAAAAAATAGAAAAACCATAAAAAATCAGGGTATAACAAAACCCTAGGTCAATCATGACTAGTGAACAATATAAAACCAAGAAATAATGAATGGAGGTGGAAAAGGAAGGAGAAAGGAGAAAGAATATCACCTTTCTACCTAGGAAACTCTTCATCTTCCATTAGATCTGCAACCCTAGAGAGAAATGAATAGCTTGAAACTTCTTGGAGAGTCTCATAAGGTCAGTAAGAACTAGTGAAATAATATTTTTTGGAAAAAATAGTACGAGTGGAATGATTTATGGAGGAATGTATTTACCTTATCAATTATAGACGATTTGAGGAAACAAGAGAACTTTCGACCGAATATGAGATCCCATTGAGCTCCAAAGTGGAAAACTCGATAATGGTGGTGAGGATATGAATTTTTGCTTCTGGTGGGAGATGGGATCTCCAACAAATAATAAACATTAAAACTGATATAAAAGAAACAATTTATTTTTTTAAAATTGGAAACGGGACCATGGGCTGGCCCAATACCTAAATAAGTAACCTAAATTCACCATGATCAAGAATTATTAAGGGGTCCAAAAATATATGTTGGTTTTCATATATAAGTATAGGACAATTGGAATGTGTAATGGGTGAAACTTTATGAAACAAAAGTAGTTACAAAAGAAAAAAATTTGGTTTTTAAAATTGGAAATGGGCTCACGGTTGGCCAAAAACATGAAGTAACCACCCTTTCTTCAAAATCATATAAACAAACAATGGGGAACCAAAATTAGGGTGATTAGACATATATGAAACATAAAAAAGTAAACATTCATCTCACAAAATACCCAAGAAAAGGATCGGTATTTCCAATGGACCAGATTGAAATAAAGAGATGAAAAACCGGGTGTGACAATTCTCCCCACCATTAAAGCTTTCCACCCCCAGAAAGCCAAAACAGATTACTGCTGCCAGAAAAATACCTAAGGATTACTTATCAACATGATCCAACCTCTAAATATAGGTAAATATCATTTTACATCAACATAAATTAATCCTCTTTCCCAAAAAATACACCAACTCACAACCACTTTGTGAAAATCTACGGAAAGGTCAAGCCACCACCTCCACAACCAAGCTAAGAACCCGATTGTTGGGCCTTCTCCCAATGAACCAAAAAATCACCCCAACTAAGTAGAACTCAAGAAAACCAAGGAATCATGGGGAGTACATGATGGACTCCACAACATTAATAAACAAATATCACTAGAGAAGTTCATAGAAGGAAAAAACAACGAGACCTGTGGTGGGTCTCCCCACCATTAGAAGCCAACTAGAATTGAAAAAAAACAAAAAAGTCAACATTACCTCACTTTCACAAGCCCAAAAAAAACTCCCACAAAACAACATAATAATCCATGTTAACATGGTTGCAACATGAACATATAAACCACCCACTCCCGAACAGAGGGTAAAAGAACTGTGCCAACATTTTCAGCACGGATCCAGACCCCCACCACTCGGGGAGGGGAGGGATGGGGACCCAATAATTTCGCCATTGGAACCAAAAAAGAAACGAATTAACTATCCAAAACTCTCTACCTACGAATAGGTAACACCAATACCACACCCAATTTTCAGAGGAAATCTACATAGAGACACTGATCGAAAACCCACATCCATGAAGGCATAACCATAGACACAATGTGAGGGTAAAGTCCACCACGCTTGTTGCGACAAAGGGAAATTCACAGAAATGATGAACCATAATAAAGACATATAAACTAACTTACCACAATGGGGGAGGAAAGATCATGGTCAAGCTCCCCACTCCTCTGTAGATTTATTGAATGTGTGAAATGCTTCACTCTGAGGCCTATGGCTAGAGCCCTAAATCAGGAAGCATATGCTGCCCCACAGTTAGCTTCTAAGTATCACACCACTCAAAAAAAAACTCACTTTCTCAACAAAAAAATTTCATCTATATAAAAACTCATAGATACATATCAAAATTCTATCTCACTCAAAATGATGAGAAGAATGGACAACACATACGATGAAAAGCATCAACAACAATGAACACAACTGATATGTCCACAACATTTATCATGAACTAGAAGAACTTTAAATCGATCACAAACATCTCTCTATTTAAACTGAAAGGATGAGGAATTATTTTAATAGGTGGATATAGCTTTTGAAACATGGGATAAAATCCTTAGGTTTATCAAATGGAAATCTTGCAAACATAGAACTATCTGTGGCCACTTCACAACATCCAACACATCTTTAGAAACCCACTTAACATTACTCCAAAACTGAGCCACAAACAAGATCCAATATCAAGATGAAACAAAATTATAAATTATATATCATAAGAAATCATAATAAATAGACGAAACTTATAAGAAATAGGATAAAACATCCACATAACCATCGATTCAACACAAACACAATAATTTTTTCAGCTAAAATCACTTTTGAAAAAAAAATAACTTAGCAGATTTTCACATTCACAAATGGTGTTTCATCAAGTCTCAATCATATGAACATTTACGTGCCACCCAAGGAACTCAACAACCATTCCACATATTCCATCCTTCCAGATATCAATTAAACCATGCATGTGAGAACCCATGAAAACACCAAAGGCTAAAACCAAACAACATCATTCCAAAAATCATGTACCATCAAAAGGAACTCCAACCACAATGTCACAAACACTTTTCATATTCCACAAAATAAACCACACTTTATCAAGAAACATTTGATTAAAAAAATCCATTTCATTTAATATATCTTACAAAAGAAACCGATCTATTCCAAATAGCATTTTCCCATTTTAAAAAAAAAATCAGCATTGTCTCTTTTCATAATCTGACAACCATAAAGGCCATAACCCATTTCCAAAAAAATACCAGCCACACAAAACCGAATTTCCAAAACATATTCATAAGATTCAAATACTTTTCAACAGCCCAAAATAACCCATTTAAAACAAAGTTTCATAATTAATTTAAAATGATTCACACTTTCAAAAAAATTTATTTCAACAAACCACAAGTTTAGATTAGGTAAAATCCAATCCTGTTATATCATTTCCACTTCCTCCCCAAAATTTGTTTAAAAAAACCCAACCGTAACAAAACAATTCTTAAATTTAATTTTGGAAAACCCCTTTTCTACTTTTCCAAATAAAATAATTCATTTAAAATATATTTCCTTAATTATCACACAAGGATTTTCAAAACAAAAAATTTCAGAATTCATGAAAGGTCCAAGAAACCCTCAAAAGGGAACTAGTGTCGGTGGGTGACTTGGCCATATGGTTGGCGGCCATATGTCAAACACAACACCAACATAGAGAGACTTATTAATACCAAGCCCCTGCTACACATGGATTTACAGGCCCTGTGAGCTCATAGATTCCATTAGTCAGGCTCCCCTTGTCATATCCCAACACCAAACAATCTTCAAGAACAAAGGACCCTAAGAAAAAAAAAACTTTCTCATGGAAACCCGAGGATCAGAATGCGGAAGATTTCGCAACACTCTTCTCGCACATACCCATAAAGTCCCAAAAATCCCACTCCATCTACCTTGACATCCCCAAATATCAAGGGTACTCTAAAATAGAATGGTGTGCTAAGAGATTACCTCTTTTGATACCATTTTGTCACGAACCAGTCCGAGTCGACCCTGAACCGGTCACAAGGGCTAGCCCGCGACAAGTCCTGATAGGCGTTCTCGATCCTCCCAGGATGGCGACACACACCAAGGGCATCAATAGAGTACACAAGGGAATGATTTCTCCCATATATAAACAATCAAACAAATAGAATAAATAAATGGACAACCCAAAATGCATTTATATAAAAATTGAACTAAACATTATTTATACAAGAATATAAAATTAGAACAAACCCAACAACTCAACTGACCAAACCAGATAACCAAATAACTCCATGTGAAACCACTGGTCACTCTCCAACACAATGATCAAACATCACCAAGGAGATCGAACTCAAGCTGAAACCTGTACAAGGGCTAAAAAGAGGAATAATACTATATGCTTGAGTATTACAACTCAGTAGGTTACCCGATATTCTATTTCCAATTAACGTACTTTAAAATAAAAGAAACATAAATTTAATGTTTTAAATACAAGATATAAAACTATTTTTTTCAAATGAGGTTCCATACTATAATAGTTATCAGACAAAAACATTAATGTTTTATAAAAAAAATGAAAGTAACAATTTTTCAAAGAGGTGAGACTTCAAAATGAAAATTGTTTTAATGAGGGATTCTTTAAAGATTGTAGAAATTTAAATAAATAACACACACTACAAAATTTACCAACCAAACACACCGTATTCTGATGGTGAGTACAAAACATCCAATGACCATAACTCACGGGAACACCACTAGGCACTAGTTAGTTGTGAGCCCCAGGTACCTCGTATCTCGGTGAAATTAACAATAATAAATATCCATTCTCATGCACACAAGACACTAGTAGGGAGCATAACCATAATCTATTGGTCCCCCAACATCATCATCTACATAGATTACTTATTGTTTTCATCGTCAAACTTTCTTTGTGAAACAGGGGCCAAACCCCACGGAATGACTAGCATACTAGTACACTTCCGCCCACCTCGATACCCGGGATTCCATTTAGTGATCAATAAAGTTTAAAGTATTATAAAATACACATTTCACATCCAAATTTCATTCCCAAACCATAAAAACAAAAACATCCCACCAACATTCTTTACATTTTTTTCACGAATCAACAAAGCACTGAAAATTTTCATAAAACAATTTCAAGGAGTGTATTAAGGCTTTGCACCTAAAACTCATTCAAAAACACTCTTTTAAGACCAGAAACCCATAAATAACATAACAAAACAAATTTGGCAGCCCCAAAACATATTAACAAATCAATTTCATGTACTATAAAATTTCCCCAAAGAATGAACATGAAATACACATTGAAACCATTTTTACAAAATAATGCAAAATAGGCCTTTAAACCTTTCTCAAAAATAACATTAGACTAGGGTATGAATTTCACATTTATTAAGGAGGTGTATGAAAAAAATTTATAGCAGAAAAAAATTCTTAAATTCCTTAAAACCCTCTGGTTACATATTTAAAACACAACCCTTTTTATAAGGTTGTGAAATGGGCCATTTTCTGAAAAATCGGGCCAACGCATGTTTTAAACCAAAACCCATTTATTTGTAAAACCAAATACAAATTAGAAAGGCATATAAGGACCAAAAAATAAAATTTTTAATTCTTCAAATTAATTTATAAATCCACCAAATTAACTTTTAAATCGCACATCACACATAAAAGCCAGCCGGGCAATTTACCGAACACATGACACGCACTTTCTAAACAAAACAATTCATTTTAAGTACATAAAAAGGAATAAAAAACAAATTGAATTCCATATTTTATTCAAGATAATATAACATGTTAAAAATACCATAAACCAGATTAAAAAACTTAAAAAATATGCAAAAGATAATGGAAAATTTAAACAATCACTTGTTGAGCACTTTCATGAGAAAACAACACTACCTTTCACAAAACAAGGAGTAAACAACCTCTTTGGACACCAAGAAAATTATCCAAAGGCTTAAAAACAATAATAAACATATAGATAAGTTGAGGAAAATATTAAAACGATGAAACTTTAATGATTAAGGCATGTTCAAGGGATATCCTACCTCAAATCCTTGGCGTAATGGAAACGCACACCCGAAATCACCAGCCGTGGGTTCATAAACACTAAAACTATAAATAACAGACCTAAATGAATAGAAACCCCATAAAAATAATGGTATAACAGAAACCTAGGTCGATCATGACTAGAGGACAATATAAAACCAAGAAATAATGAACGAAGGAGGATGAGGAAGGAGAAAGGAGAATGGATCTCACCTTTCCACCTAGAAAACTCTTCGTCTTCCATTAGATCAGCAACGCTAGAGAAAATTTAATGGCCAGAAACTTCAGGGAGAGTCTACTACGGTCTGTAAGAACCAATGAAAAAATATTTGTTGGAAAAATAGTACGAGTGGAATGATTTATGGATGAAAGTATTTAACTTCTTGATTCTAGATGATTTGAGGAAACCAGAGAACTTTCGACCAAATATGTCATCCCAATGAGATCCAAAGTGGTACAATAGATAATGGTGGTGAGGATATGTATTTTGGATTGTGGTGGGAGGTTGAATCTCTGACAAATATTAAACAATAAAAATGATATAAAAGAAACAAATTATTTTTTTAAAACGGGAATCGAGCCCATGGGCTTGCCCAATACCTAAATAAGTAACATAAATTCACCATGATCATGAGTTCATAAAGTTTCAAAAAGGATATGGGGGTTTTCATATGTCATTATAGGATAAGTGGAAAGTGGAATGGGTGAGAAATGATGAAAAAAATTAGTTATAAAAGAAACAAATTCGGTTTTTATAACTAAAAATTGGATCATAGTTGGCCCAAATCATGAAGTAACCACTCTTTCTTCAAAAACATCTAAAAAAACAGTGGGGAACCCCTATTAGGGTGATTAGACATATATGAAACATTAAAAGTCAACATTAATCTAACCAAATACCCAATAAATTTGTTGGGGTTTCCAATGGACCAAATTGAAACAAAGAGATGAAAAACCAGGTGTGACACCTTATAATTCCCATGTCTATCTTTACTAGGTCATTGATCAAATGATATTTTTGAATCCTCATCATGGAAAAAACAACTGGGTATTTCCTTCTTAGTGCATCAACAAGATTTTTTTCTCTTCTGGGATGATAATGAATTGAACAATCATAGTCTTTATGACGTTCCAACCATCTCCTTTGTCTCATGTTTAATTTCTTTTTTGTGAAAATATACTTCAAACTTTGATGGTTTGTGTATATATCACATTTCTCCCCATAAATATAGTGCCTCTATATCATCAGAGCAAAAACAACTGTAGCTAGCTCTATATCATGCGTAGGATAGTTCTACTCATGAGTCTTCAACTATCATGATGCATAACCGATGACATTTTCATTTTTCATGAGGACGCACCCAAACCATTTCAGAGATACAGCACTAAAAATAATGAATCCTTCACCACTTGAGGGAAGATTTTACACGGATTCAATAACCAATATATTATTCAGCTCTTGGAAACTTTCCCCAAACTTCTTTTTTCTAGATGAACTTGTCCTCTTTTCGAGTTAACTTGGTTAATGGATTAGAAAATTGTGAAATTTTTTTCAAAAACCTCTTAAAATATCCCACTAAACCAAGGAAACTACGAATCTCGATTATTGTTGTTGGCTGAGGCCACACCCCTATAACTTTTTTCTTTGTAGGGTCAATTGTGATTCCTTCATTGGTAACAATGTTCCCCAAGAAAGAAACTTGTTGTAACTTGAAATTGCGTTTTCGGAACTTTCCCAAAAGCATCTCCTCCCACAGAGTTTGAAAAATAACCCTTAGAAGATCTTCATTCTCCTCGTAACCTTTGGAATATATTAGAATATCATCAATAAAAACTACCACAATGTTATCAAGGTAGTATTTAAATACGCTATTCATCAAATCCATAAAAATTTAATGTGAATTAGTATGTCTAAAGGGAATAACAACAATCTCATAATGCACATCTCTTGATTAGAAGTCATTTTTTGAAATATCTTCAATCTTCACCCTCAGTTGATGATAACCAGAATAAAGATCAATCATAGAAAAGAATTGAGCCCCACAAAGTTGGTCAAATATGTCATCATTTCTTGGAAGAAGATATTTATTCTTTACTATATTTCTGTTCAGTTATCTATAATCAATGTATAGCCATATTTATCCATCCTTCTTTTTCAAAAAGAGCACTGGTTCTACCCAAGGAGACACACTCGTTCGGATAAACCCCTTCTCCAAAATATCTTGGATTTGATTCTTTAATTCCTCCAAATCCACATTTTTTATCCTATATGGGGTATTTTATAATGAAATAGATCTAGGTAATAGCTCAATGGAGAAATATACCTCTATCTCTGGGGGAGGTCTGGGTAACATCGTAGGAAATACATCAACATATTCCTAGACGATGGGGACATTTTCTATGCTTAAACTCTCATCTCCTTATTCTTCTTAACTGATCAACTCCATAAATAATGATATAGGGGGTTCTTCTAGACCGTTATCTGGTTGAGATATCTCTCATTGTAAGATAACTCTAGGTTTTCCCTTCAAGACTACTAATATTTCCTTACTTATGCATTTGATCTTAGCATTATACTTTGAGAGTCAGTCAATCCTTAGTATAATGTCTAATTCTAGCATGGGAATAACTACTGGATTTGTGATAATATTGTGCTCACCAATGTAAATACTAGAGTTTCTAAACACTAACGATGCTTGGATAATCCCACCAAGAATCTTGACTGATAACTCTTCTTTTATAAAATAAGGGGTTGATTCTAAATTCCTTGCAATCAGGGAGGAAATAAAGCAATGCGTAGAACCGGAATCAAACAAAGTACTTGATAGCTTTGAGATAACAACAAGAGTACATGCTACCACATCATTTAAAACTTCAACATCAGTTGTTGTGATAGAAAATGTGCAACCTTCTTCCCTTGGCCTTTGTTGATGCTGATGGTGGTTCCCCTCCACTGCCCTCAGATTTGGAAAATGATTGTAAAAGTGAACATGTTTTCCACACTTAAATCACTGGACATCAGGTATGGCTTGTACCATCTTCCCCTTGTCGTTAGTGTTTGGAAGTTGAGGTTTCACCTCACTACTAAAATTCCTTTCAATATGGCCATCTCTTCTACAATTATAGCATTTCCTGCTCCCAACCAGGTAGTTCCCCGAATTCTTCTTCCCACATTTATTACACATGAGTTGTTTTAATTTCTTACCTCCTCTTCCTTTATCAATGTACCTACCTAATCTAGGCTCCATCTATCTCTTCTTGTCATTTTATTTATGAGACCACTACATCTCCCCAAACTCAAGCTTGACTTTCCTCGCACACTGCATGGTCTCCTCATAGCTATCATAGTTTTAGTTCGCTAGATTCTTCTATAGATGAGGTCTCAGTCCACCAAAGAATCTTTCAACCATTCAATATGGATCCATGACAATGATAGAGTTGTAACGTGAAATCCTTTTGAAGTTCATCTCGTAGCTTCCCACAGATTCATTCTCCTTCTACTTCAGGTTGAGAAACTCCTTTTTCATTCTTCTTCTCATCGATTGAGTGAAATACTTGTCTAATAATATCCTTCTGAACTCTTTCCACTCCATAGCTTCAACTTCCACTCTTGGACTTGTGTTTTTACTCAGTTCCCACCATTGATCAGCTTCTCCTTCAAAGTGATCGACAACCTGGGTAACCATCTCTTTTTCATAACATCATAGCTCAGAAAAGAAATTATCGATAGAGTTGATCCATTGTTTGACAATAAATGGGTCGGTCGAACCAATGAAGGTTGGTGGTCATTGACGCTTAAAGGATTCAATGAAAATTTGTTATCTTTGTGGTGATATTGGTCTCTCATCTTGATTCATGTTATTTCCTATAACTTGATTTTGTTGGTTCATCATTCGCATGAATGTTTCCATTATAGCTTCCATCGGAGGGCCATCAGTGCATGATCCATTGCGATCACCATTTTCATGGTTCCTCATATTTTACAAAATTTTATATAAGAATAAAACCTTAGTGATAATCTTATTTCATTTAAAAATCTTTTAAATATCAAGGATTTTATGTCTTAAAACATCTTTCTTAAACAATTACATTTCTCTATAATTATTTCATAATGATTCACACAAGTTTTTGATTAACCAAACATATCCCCTGGGAGTGTCGTAAACAAGAGTGAATCAAGGTCCATTTTCATGAACTAGTTCTCGTTCGAGTCTAGCTCAAAGAAGTGATTTCGGGTTTCACTGCTATATACATCTGTTCCACAGCTGCCTCTACCAACTTGTATCCAGACAGGGATGTATTTGTTTGATAAAACACTGACTCATTACTCACCAAAATACCAAGATGTTTTCTTATATTTAAAATTTTCTATAGGACTATTCCTAATGTTTTCATAGCCTAATTTCCATAAAAAACTAAACTATCCTTTCATACCAACTATGGAATATCACCTTTTTATTATATAACTTTTCATTACATTTTACAAATAGATGATCTTTTAAATATAGTGCCTTGGAAATCATGGAGATAATACATGAAAACAACATAAAAAAATCTCTTAATCCACTTTTAAGGCCTCATCATAGGTTTATATTAAGTACAATTACTGCATCATATAACTTGGAGAAATACATCAAAGGAATGTGTGAGTCGAAGTCCTAGTAAGGAAAGTAAGGGAATGAGTTTACTTGAGAAATCGATAAGAACATGATAAAAACATAAAGACATGAGAAATGGAAGTATAGGCATATAATAATGAAAATAACTTGAAACATAACTTTAATATGTGGCTACAACATTTCATTTATACATTCATGAACATATCACCAAGGTAAAACCCCGAAGTGTCATAAAATTACCAAGGTTATTCACCAAGGTATCATGAAATATGTCATCTCTAGAGATAAATTATTTACCCAATGCATTGGTATGCTATCAGGGTGAACCATTAATATGTCTTTATTTTTATGTGTTCCACATAGATCGTAATCAAACAATACATGAATAACCCATATAGAATAAAATAAATTGGTTTCATTTCTAAATCGTGAAATTTTAAATGTGCTTTAAAAATAAGAACATTATGTCATTTATAACCCATGGAAAGGAAGTGAGGGTTATATGTTTGTCAATTCCAAAATAAAATATAAAATTTTTGTGTATTTTTGATCACCCATAAAAACTAAATAGGTATAGGTATTCACATAAATAAAACAAGATAATTTCATGAGTGAAAGATAGAGAAATTTGAGACGAAATTTCTACAGCATAACAGTTATATAGCATGGTCTAAGAAAACAATAAAAAGAGAGGGGGCAAGGGTCACCCACTCATAGAAATCTCATTAAAATGTAGGGGTACATAATAAATGAAATAAGATCATTTTATGGTTATTTTAAGTAAATACCATATGAAAATGAAACTCGATGGAAGAGAGAGTGTGTGATTCCTTTTCGGAAAATTTGGCAGCCTAACAGCATCACTTAACAATTAATAAAATAAGTTGATGAGAGAATAAAGGGTATCTCATCATTTTTAGATGAAATTGATAGTAGGAATGATATAGGATAACATAATCCCACATAATAAAATGGAAACTAGAAGACATAACATAAAGGAAGTCGTGACTTAAAAGAGGTGGGTGAAAGGATCCCTTACCTTGAAGTGTAACTTTGAATGTTTGAAGGTCGGGACCTTGGGAGGCTTGAATGATCCTTGTTAGTATTTTAGAGAGAGGAGGGTAGAGTTTAGAAGAACCTAAAATGATCTGAGTGAAGAGTAAGCAGGATCTTGGGTGGGTTTATATATGAAAGGAGAGGGAATTGTTTATTATTTAGGTTTGGGACACCTCACATTAAACTAAACAAAACCATAAACCAGCCCCTGGTATTTCCCATGGTTTCTACCAAATGGGAGTGGAAAAAAATATTTTATAATCCCAATGGCCTAACTTATTAAAATAATATGGTTACTTATGTGGAGGTGAGTCACACTCTCAAGGAAAACTATTTAAAAAGGCAAAAGGTTATATAAGTCTTTGAGGGTCCACTAAAGCTTTGTAAAATAAATCAAACAAATCCAAAATCCCAATATTTTAATGGTAAAACATATATTGGATGAACATAAAATTTATAGTATTTTATTAAATCAGTATTGGGTCATTATGATGTCATAAAACACATTATATATTTATATAGTATTTAAATTTTACCGAAAACTTTAACTCTCAGAAAATTATGAAAAATTTACCGTTGGATAATTTCAACATCCTGATTCTAGAAATAATATTCATTTTATCTAAATATTTTAATACATATGTTAATTTTTACTTTTAATATAAAAAAAGATATTTATTGAAAATTCATCAGTTTTGACATAAATAGCTTCCAAACCTAAATAAAAATTACAATTGCATTGATAAAATTATACGATCATGTATATTTAATAAAAATTAATTTAATAATAATAATAATAATATTTTATTAAAATATTTATTCTATTCAAAAAAACATCAATTTGTCAAAAATATATTTCTTAGTTGAATATTTAACTAAAAATACTATTTGTGCTTAAAAAACTATTTACAAAGTAACAATAATAAAATTAAATTACATTCATTATTATATAAAAAAAATAGTGTACATTATCATTGTACTAGGGTCTTGTTACATAACCGCTTAAAACACTAACATAAGACATTAGGGTAAGGTGCGCGATGGTGACAGACTTTTGTGGTGGGTCGGATAACATTGCTCGAGTGGTAATCTCTGTCAACTTCCACTTCTCCTATAGGCGGTTCCGCTCGAGCTTAACGTATTCATGCTTGGATTGGGCTTGGTCAAGTGAGAAGCCCGAAGACTCAACCTCTTTTTAGAGCTCTATTAAATGGTATTCATATGGGGAAAGTCTACTGGATGAGGCCATCGCTTCTTTTGTCTGAGTGAAAAGAATTTGTTAAGGCCATAGATTTATACTTATCATGTGATCACTGTTCAACGACTATATTAGCAATAGTCTCAATTCTTATGGTATTTTAAAATACAAGAAAAATAAAACAGATGAAGTGAATATATTTTGTAAATATTTAATATGTTTATTTATATCAAGAGGAATTTTCATTAACAAAATTTTGGGTCATTACAAGACCTTTTCAAAAGAAAGTTTAAAACTACTTGTTACCAAATCATAGGGTTTTCTCAATTGATTATGTCTCATGAGATTACATATTAATCAAGGGGATTTATATAAATAGTCCCAAACCTATGTCTTATAAGAACCAATGATTCAACATATATATCAAATTATAGATTTAATTCCTGGACATTTTGTGTAACAACCTGATATTTTGTGATTTTTTTAAATTAATGTTTTATTTTTTTTATTTCACGCAACACTGGAAATATTTTTTTATAATAAAGAACTATGTTTGGATTGTGTTATATGAATCACTATGTTAATCATGTACCAAATGAACCATAACTTTTATATTTCTCTACAAATAAAACAAAGGTAAACTTACGGTACATACAATACTGACTTTCTTCAATGGCTTTTGTAACACCCGAGACTGAGTTTTAATGAAAAAAATATATTATTAAAAATATTATTATTTAACATAATAAGACATAAAATAGCCTTTATTTTGGATATTATGAATATTATTAACTAAATAATGAAAATACAAGGTTGAATTCATAGGTTACAGATTAATTATAAATGAATATAAGAACCCATTTAATATAATGGGGATGGTTTTATAAAAACTACTTTTATGATCACAGAATAATACTATCAAAATAAATTAAATAAATTAATATTAGTAAATTATATTATTTATATTTATATTTTCTGTATTCAATGAAATATTTTTTACATTTTTCGAAAATATTTTTCAGGCATAAGATAGTTACAAACCTAATATTACACATAAAAACCTATATTTTTATAAAAGTAGTTTTACCACATTTTAATGGAGAGCCTTTTTTAAATATAAACTTTTGAACTATTATAAATTATATATATAAAAAATAACATAATTTTAGAAATTGATGAAAAATTAAGGGTGGGGTGAATTTTCAGTTTTTTCTATAAAGTTTCATTTTCGGATGAATAGTGAAAAATAATGAATTTTTTATTCAAAAATACATTTTAATCTATTTTACATATATAGTTGAATTATATTTATAATTTTTTTAATGAATATTTACACCAATTATACATCCTTTAATCAAATTTAGTTGATTTGGATCAATATCAATTTGTAATTAGATATAAAAATCATAACAAACTTTGGAACATTTTTACTTTAAAACCTAGCATTGTCATCCCCATTGTGGGATTAATTTGGAATTAATTTTATCCACTAATTTGGTTGGAATTTGGAAAAACTGATTCAAAATTTGGGTATGAAAAAAAATTATTATTTTAAATAAGTTCAAATTATGATCTTACCAAAATAATTAGTGAATTTAATTATAATTAATTAGAATGGTTGAGAGGAAAAATAGATTAACTACTGAATAAATATTAAAAATAAGTGAACAAAAGACCTATAAAATTCTACAAAATGTATTGGATGATAATATTTATACCTTATATTACATTTTTTCTAATTGATTACATTATTGGAGCCACCTTCCAATTGAAAATGTTGTTGGAATTCTCTTTTCTGAAATTTATAAGAATGCCACTTCACCTACACTATAAAAAAGAACTCATCCCTCCCCATAATTCATACATTAAATTAATTTTTTATTACCCAAAATATTCTAAAACAATATTACAACATTCATAACTCTATCCTAGAATCCTCCATTTTGGAATAAAGTCTCCCAAGGAGTCCCTTTTGGAGAAATTAAAATGAGTTATCAAAAGAAGAGGTATAATCCTTCCTCAAGATCACTTATTTTATTTTCATTCTACACACATATAAATTTTGTTGTTAAATGATTATAAAATAAATAAGTATCCTTAAAACACTAATATATTTTTAATATAATATTTAGTCCTAAAATTAAACACCCATCCATCGAATAGGTAACAAACATTACATACTAGTGTTTGATAAACTACAACATAACAAAATGATGTTGTTCATTCTTCTTCTACGACCCCTCATGGTTGGTCATTAGATAGAAAATATTTTTTTCATATTATACTTATTATATTTTTTTTTATAATTCTATAGTTATTATATAAAACATACATTTAGTATTTCCATTTTATTTAAATATGAAAATTTCATTTGGGGATGTTTATACTACTGTCTCCTCAAAGCGATGTGATTCATCTACGATCTCCATGGAATGTATTAATGAAGGTTTAAATAAGTTTATATGAGATATATTGTATAATTATTCTACTATAATTAGTATATATATATATATGTATATATATTTCATTTTCATTCATTCATTCAATATGAAAATAAAATAAAAACAATATTCATGTTTATGTTCAACCTACCATCACCATGAATGGTTTATTCCATTTCATACATATATATTTTATATATTATTATAAATACATATATAATGAATATACATGATATTAATATAATGTTTTACATTCTATAAATAATAAAATCATGAATAAGTAAGATGATCTAGAATAAAAATGGAAAATGTATTCAAATAATAAAGAGTTTATTAACTAAAATGTGTCATTAGCATTGAGTTATTAGTAAAAAGGTAATTTAATGTCCTAAAAATTATTATATGGAATAATACATAAAAATATGGTTCCATGGTATATGTATAAAAAATTAAAATTTATTATAAGGAAGTATTGAACTTGTACAAAGAATGTCAACACTTAAGGTAAGGGTTTTCCAATATCTCTTTTTATATTTATTTTTAGAAAAGGTGGTGCCTCTATCAATGACCAAGGAAAATTTTATTAAATATTTAAAAAATAAAGTTACAAGGGTATAAAGGATGGATTCAAATTATAATATTTCTCATAAAATGGAAGAAAATCACCAGGAAAATCATCCTGTCATGTAATGTCCTGGTTGACCTCCTTGTTTGTGAGACCATAAGCAACCATGTTCTCTTCACAAAAGGCATGAGTGGAAATGTAGTTGATTTCAGAGAGTGAATCAAAGGAGTTCATCAAATGGGAAGTGAGAATCCAGGAAAGATGCACCACCCCCTTCCAAATAGCATGGATAATAGTGGTTGAATCACTTTCAATCCAAAGATTGTTCCAACATTTATTTATGGCCATGTCTACAGTATGGATCAGCCCCACCAGCTCTGCTTCCAGAGATGAGGTTGTATTACATCTTCCAAAGTAAAATCCAAGACACCTGCCAAGATAATCTTTGAAAATGGAACTGCATCCTGCATGTCCTAGATTTCCTTTCGAGGGGCCATAAACATTCAAATTGATCCATCCTAGAAGTGGTGCTTGCTAGAATACATAGAAGTTGAGTTGAGGCTATTTGTAAGAACCAAAAACCCTATGCCTTTGTAGGATCTCAATGTCACCAACCGTTTTGTAACAATGAGGATTCTGAATCAAGGTTACATATCAGATGAAAATGAGAATCCGCTTCATACCTGTATTGTCCTTGATTGAAGAATTATTAAAAATATATTATTTATATCATACCTAATCAAATGAAGAAGTTCAGTAACCGTAGTGAAAAATATATTACTTATTTTTTGAGAAGATTCAACATGAGCACAATGAGGCAGTTGATATTTCATAGAATCTTAAATTATCCATTAGCAACAAAAAATGTCAAAAATATAATTCCAAAGAGTTGTAGCTATAGAACAAGAAAGAAAAAAATGGTTAGCATCTTCTCCGTGTTGGATACATAGGTGAAAACTAGAGAAAATATGAATCCCAAATATATTAGTTAAGCTTCAGTGGGGACACAGTTATAAGCATTATGACAAATAAGAGTAAATCATGACGGCATAATCCAAGGTTTTCTAAATCCTTTCAACTAGATTATTATAGAGTGAGAATTTATGAAATTGTGATTATAAAAACTATTGGAATATAGAACACCATTAAGAAAATGTTCCCAAATGAGAAAATGCTCATAGTTAGAGAAAGAATAATTTTCAATAACTTGAATGATGTTGTCAGGGAGGTTAATGTCATGAGAGTTAACTATATAACTAATAGTGGAGTAGGTATTATCAGTAAGAGTATCAGTGGGTGTCATGGAGATTAAGGGCGCACCGGTCTAGTAGTTAAGACAACTTTTCATGGAGATTTTTGTACTAACAATCCATCTATAATTATTCATAATGCTGATGACGGACTGCCTAATAGATGGCCAGATGGAAGAATTAATGTAGTTAGAATTGTAATTCATAATCTTAGGGATGAATATTTTATGGAGAAAAGTAGTGGAATTAGATTTATTATGAATTAACCACCAATTCATCCTCGTTTGAAGCACATCATTTAAAAACATAGGATTTTTTATTCGAAGGCCACCCTTATCCAAAGGCTTACAAAAAGTGACCCAAGGAATGATCACAAGATTCCATTGAATCATAATACCTATCTAAACCACCTTTTTATGTAGATGTTAATTTTCATGAGGCAACTAGCAGGCCAATTGTAAAACATCCTTGAGTATACCATTTTGGAGACAATTGGAGATTTCACAAGACAAATACTTCCCACTAGAGAAAGAGATTTTACCATCCATGATTAATGTTGATTGGTAATTTGATCAACAGTTTTGTGAATGAAACTAGATTTAAGTCTTCCCTAGAAGAAAGGAACCACCAGATTAGTGAAGGGGAAAGTACGTTCCTTGATGCCTAAATAGTTGATGATATTACATTTTCTATGAGATGGAAATTTTTTTCCAAAGAACAAAAATATTTATTCCAGCTTATAGATTGACCATAGATATCTTCATAATGATCCAATGAATTTTAAAGATTTTTTATATTTCCTTTGTCACCATGTCGGAATAGAATAAATTCAATAGCATATAAAAGATGGATGGGAACAATTAAGTTTCTAGAAGCCTGTATAGGCTTAATCTTGTTTTTATCCACATAGTGAGTGAGTAATCTGCTTAAGTACTCCTCAACAATCTAAAAAATAATGGAAGATAGGGGATATCCTTTACTAACTCTATTAGAGCATTTAAAGAAGCCCTTATAGGTGCCATTGACAAGGACAGAGATGGAAGACGAGCTGAATAAAGATCTTATAATACCAGTGAAGGAGTCATTGAACCCAAATCTCTTTAGAACTATGGTAATGAAACTCCAATCCATGGTATCAAAATCTTTCCTAATATCTTGTATAATGGAAACACTTCCTCCTCTAGTGCCTTTTTTTAGGATATTAGAGCATTATAAAAAAATATATATATACACAGTCTTGTATAGACATACCTTTGATGAAACCAAATTGGTTCCATGAAACAATTCTATTAAAAATTGAGGAAAGTATATTTGCAAGGAGTTTAGTAAAAAAATTAAATGGTGTTAATAAGTGCAATGGGTCGGAAAAGTTGAATCTCAAAAGCATTGTTATTTTAGGAATTAGAGTAAGGAATTGTGCATTTATTCAATGTGGAAGATAACCATTGGGAAAAATGGATTTGACATGACTTAAACATCCAAACGAATAATCTCCCAGTAGTTTTGGGAAAAAAAAAATTTGAAACCATAATGTCTATGGGCACTGTCAGGATTAAGGCTAATAATAGTGTCTTTGATTTCATGATCTAGAGGGATGATTAAAAGATATTCATTTTCTTCAAAAGTCACTATAGTTGGAATGATGTTAGGTAGGAGATATTTTCTAACATTTGAACCATTGAACAAGGTGTGAATATAAGAGACAACATGGATAGAAATAGCCACCTCCGTGTCAAGGAGGGTGTCTTTATCTCTTAGAAAGGCCATAGGTCTATAGAAATTTCATGTTCTTTGGAGAGAATTGTAGAACTTTTTATTTTTGTCTCCATCTAAAATCCATTTAGTTTTGAAGATTTTTTTCACATGTTATCTTTATGCTTTAGAACAGAGTTCATCTTCAAAGTGGTACTAATTTCAAGTTAAGGATCTAATAAAAAATCAGAACATGAATTGGAGTTTTGTAATTGATTTAGATCATTCTCTAAAGACGATATTTCCTTGTAAATTTGTTTATATTTAGAGCTACACCATCCCTTAAGACACTACTTAAGGTGTTTTAATTTAGTAATGAAAGAAAAATCATCATTGTGATGTCTCATACCTTCCAAAAAATCTTTAATAATGGTAACACATTCAGGATCCTCAACCCCAGAATTATTAAATTTTAAAGGAAGAGTGGGTTTAAATGTCTTGAATTGAATACTAACAAGAATGGGAAAATGGTATGAATTGATCTAAGGTAATGTAATTCTTGATATGAAGTCCAATTTATTGAGGTCAGAGATATTGGTGAATCACTATCGGGTTTTCTAGCCACTACCCAATTGGGGAGTTTTCTATACCATTTGAACTTAGCACCAGTGAGATTGATTTCAATAAGATTCCAATCCTCAATAAAATATTGTAATTCTCTTGAGGAGATAGAAGAGTGTGATGGTCTAATTGTTTCACCAGGGGTAAGAATAGCATTGAAATCCCTGATCATGTACCAGGGATATGGGATAACGTTGGTTAGAATATTAATATCATTCCAAAGAGATCTTTGATTTTGGTATCTATTTTTTGCATATATCATATTCCAAAAAAATTTTAAATAATCCAAGGTAAATTCACAGGTAAAAAACTACTCAAAAACTCTGAAAGTACTAACATACTGCAAAGAACAATGATTAAAAAACCAAAGAGATTCAGTAGCTAGACCATCCTTGTATGTACAATGAAAATTATAACCATGAGAGCACAAATGCAAACATTTCAGTGCAAAAATCACAAAAATATTTGGTTTCTGAGTCAAATGAAATCTATTAATAACAATATATCTGTCAGGGTTAGAAATACCCTAACAATTCATGGGTTTTTTTAAATGTATCGAAATTGGTAATTTAATTTTGTCTCAACTTTCTTTTTTTGAGACACATAGCATGTTATGTACTTATATTATTCTACCAGGAGTATATACATCCCTTTTACATGTCATATCATGAATATCCTTATTTTAATGATATTTTAAGATTCATGTAATTTTTTTATTCCCAAAGGATTATGATTCAATGTTTTTAGAGTGGTAATAGTTTATTGTTACAATTTCATCATTTGTCGAGATTATTTATGAGTATGCTTCCACTAATGAAATACCATATTCTATATCTTAAAAACAATATTTAATATTATTTTCCTCTAGTTATTAATGTTATATACATGTAATGGTACCATTTTGGAACACTTTGTTACTTAATATAATTAAGAGAATTGTTTTTAAGAAGATCAGACTTTATCTATCATTTAGATCAGAAATTTGTGATTTTTTAAAATCATGTTTTCAAAAAATCATGTTTCTAAAAAATATTTACTAAAATACTATGATATATAAAGTAAATTGTTACCCATGTCTTAAATTTTTATAAAATAGTTTTAAAATGAACATTTTCATCATTTCATAATCAAGGTACATTTTTAAACTTTTAATGTGAAAAAGGAATGTTTAGCAGGCTCAAACATATCCACCATCATTTAATTGAAGAATCCATTGAATGATTAGAAGGTTAAATTTAAAGAAACGTTTTCCTATCATTTTGGAAATTGTTATAATTCAAAGTGGATTTCCAAAAAACAAAAAAAATTATGTTTAATAAGTGTTTTAAATGACTTTCAATGCTTCCACTACTAGAAATGAAAGGTATACCAATGGTTGAAAACTATTGGTATTGGCTATAATACCATTATTATATATTATACCAATGGTTTTACAAATTGTAGCCATGTAAGCCATGAAAATATACATATACAAACAGTTTTAAAGAAACCATTGGTATAAGTGAATAAATCTACACTATACCAATAGTTTTATGTAAACCATTTGTATAGAGGTGAGATATCCCAATTACCCACGGTTCTCTTAGAACCATTGGTAAAAAGTCCATACAGAACCTATACCAACAGTTTAAAACCACTGGCATAGACTTAGCTCTACAATTCACATATCATCCTGCTGCTCTATGTGCTGCTACGTGAATTGTACAACAGTAAATGCATAATCACAAAATAAAGATACATAATACAAAAATCAATTATGCATTCAATAAATTACAAACTATATACATAATTATATGTGATACATAATTAAGAATACATACAAAATTGCATTTTTTATAGCACATACATGATTGAGTTCATAAATTAGAATCTAATAACCCAAAATATGGAAATGAATAAATTAATTCAACCAATCCCAAATATAATGTCCCGTGGTTTGGTGCGGGTGTCTTTGAACTTAGTGATGATGATAATGGGCATGTATCAATGAGCTTGTGTGACGTGGGGAATATAGTTTTCTTTGAAGTATTAAATGACATGTGTTTTAGAATATGGTAAGGAGTTCCTCACATGAGAAGTGGATTGTGTTGGGCTGGACCATGGATCGTTGTGCTAAAGTATCAACACAATCTGAATACGTTTGGTCGGTTTTCCATATGCCAGTTTTTTTACATAAAATGATGTCCATTTTAAAAAAGAGAGATTCAGTTAGAGTGATACCGCCCACACTGTGCCTCTGATTGAGGCGAGGTTGACTCATACACATCACATATGACCCATGGATCGTTGTCCTAAAGTATTAACACAATTTGAATCTGTTTGGTTGGTTGTTCATATGCCAGTTGTTGTTTTCACTCAAAATGTTCTCCATTTCAAATAAAATTGATACACTTTGAGTGGTACCGGCCACATTGGGACTCAGATTGAGGATCTATTGACTCATACATGTCATAAATGACCCATGGATCGTTGTGATAACGTATAAACACAATCCAAATACGTTTGGTCAATTTTCTATATGTTAGTTGCTTTTACTTTAAACATTGTCCATTTTCAACCAAATAGAGACACTTAGAGTTGTACCAGACACACCGTGCCTCAGATTGAGGCATGTTTGATTCCTACATGTCCAAAATGACCCAAGGATCATTTTCTTAATGTATCAACACAATCTGAATGTGTTTGGTCGGTTTTCTGTATGCGAGTTGTTGTTTTCATTTAAAATGTTGATCATTTGAAATAATGGTGAGACACTTTGAGTGGTGTCAAGCACACCGCGCCTCGGATTTAGGAGAGGTTTACTGGTACACGTCAAAAATGACCCATTTATCGTTATCCCAATGTATCAACACAATCCAAATTCTAATTTTCAGTTTTTCGTATGCCAGTTGTTGTTTTCATTTAAAATAATGATCATTTCAAATAAAGGTGTGACACTTTCAGTGGTACCAGGCACAACATGCCTCAGATTGAGGTGGGGTTGACTCATACACATCGAAAATTACTAATGGATCATTTTCCTAAAGTATCAACAAAATCCAAATACGTTTGGTTGGTTTTCTGTATGCCAGTTGTTGTTTTCACTTAAAATGTTTTCCATTTCAAATAAAAAGTGAGACAATTTGAGTGGTACCGGCCACACTGGGCCTCAGATTGAGGCTCAGTTGACTTATAATCATAATAAATGACCCATGGATAATTTTTCTAAAAAATCAACACAATATGAATATGTTTGGTCAATTTTTTTATGTCAGTTGTTTTTACTTAAAACAATGTCCATTTTAAACAAAAGAGAGACACTTAGAGTGCTATCGGCCACACGATGCCTCATATTGAGGTGAGGATGACTCGTACACATCACAAATGTCCCATGGATCGTTTTCCTAATGTATCAACACAATACGAAAGAATTTGGTTGGTTTTTCGTATGACAGTTGTTGTTTTCATTAAAAAATGCTGATCATTTCAAATAATGGCGAGACACTTTGAGTGGTACCAGTCACACCGCGCCTCGGATTGAGGCGTGGTTGACTCGTACACATCATAAATGACCCATGTATCATTTTACTAAAGTAACAACATAATATGAATGAATTTGGTTAGTTTTCCTTATTCCAGTTGTTGTTTTCATTTAAAATATTGATCATTTCAAATAATGGTGTGACACTTTTAGTGGTACCAGGCACACCGCTCCATGGATTTATGAGAGGTTGACTTTTACACATCAACAATGACTCATGGATAATTGTCTTAAAGTATCAACAGAATCCAAATGTGTTCGTTTGGTTTTCTGTATGCCAGTTATTGTTTTAACTTAAAAATTTTTCCATTTCTAATAAAAGTGAGACACTATGAGTGGTACCGGCCACAACGGACCTAAGATTAAGGCTTGGTTGACTTTTAAATCTCATAAATGACCCATGGATCGGTGTACTAAAGTATCAATAGAATAAAAATATGTTTGGTTGATTTTTGGTGTGTCAGTTGTTTTTACATAAAATAGTGTCCATTTTAAACAAAAGAGAGACACTAAGAGTGCTACCGACCACACCCTACCTCGGATTGAGTTGGGGTTAACTCGTACACATCACAAATGAACCATGGATCATTTTCCTAATGTATTAACAAAATAAGAATGCATTTGTTCGGTCTTCCGTATGCCAGTTATTGTTTTCATTTAAAATGTTGATCATTTCATATAAAGGTGAGACACTTTGAGTGTAACCGAGCACACCGAGGCTTGTATTGAGTTGAGGTTGACTTTTACACATCACAAATGACCCATGTATCATTTTACTAAAGTATCAATAGAATCTGAATGTGTTTGGTTAGTTATCTGTATGCCCGTTGTTGTTTTCATTTAAAATGTTGATCATTTCAAATAAAGGTGTGAAACTTTGAGTGGTACCAGGCACACCATGCCTCGTATTGAGGCAAGGTTGACTCATAAATGTCAAACTTGACCCATTTATCGATTTCCTAAAGTACCAATAGAATATGAATGCATTTGGTGGGTTTTCCGTGTGCCAGTTTTTGTTTTCATTTAAAATGTTGATCATTTAAAATAAAGGTGTGACACTTTGAGTGGTACCGAGAACATTGTGCCTCTGATTGAGCCATAGTTGACTCATACACGTCACATATGACTCATAGATCATCTTCCTAAATAATCAACACAATCCGAATTCATTTGGTAAGTTTCCTATATTCCTGTTTATGTTTTCACTTTAAATGTTGTCCATTTTAAACAAAAGAGAGACATTTAGAGTGGTACCAGCCACACCGTGCCTCAGGTTGATACGAGGTTGACTCTTACACATCACAAATGTTCCATTGATTGTTTTCCAAATGTTTCAACACAATCTGAATGCATTTGGTCAGTTTTTCGTATGCCACTTGTTGTTTTCACATAAAATGTTCTTCATTTCAAGAAAAGGTGAGACACTTTGAGTTGTATCGGCCACACAACGCCTCAGATTGATGAGGGGTTCACTCCCACACGTCACAAATTTCCCATGGATCGTTTTTCTAACGTATCAACACAATCCAAATACGTTTGGTCAGTTTTCTATATACGAGTTGTTTTTACATAAAGGGTGTCCATTTTAATCAAAAGAGAGACACTTTGAGTGATATCGGCCACACCATTGCTCGGATTGAGGCGGGGTTAACTCGTACACATCACATATGACTCATGTATCGTTGTCCTAAAGTATCAACACAATCATAATGCATTTGGTCTGTTTTCTATATGCTAGATGTTGTTTTCATTTAAAATGATTTCCACACTAGTGCAGAAAACGTTTTTTACGTCACCATTTTTTACGTCGGTTATATAAAACCGACGTCATAATATGTAAGACGAGGTTTTTTACGTCGGTTATTTAATAACCGACGTAAAACCCTGTGTTTAGTACACCTTTAACGTCAGTTATTTTTATAACCGACGTTATTAATCGCGCGGCTTCGTTTTTTACGTCGGTTATACATTAACCGCCGTAAAAAACAGAAGCGGGGGGGCATTTTTTACGTCGGTTATTCAATAACCGACGTAAAAAACGCGGTTTTTGAAGGCCTTTTTACGTTGGTTATAAAATAACCGACGTAAAAAAAGAATCCGCAGATGTTTTTAACGTCGGTTATGGAATAAACGACGTAATAAAACGCGGATTTTGAGCCCTTTATAACGTCGGTTATAAAATAACCGACGTAAAAAAAGAATCGGAGGAAGGTTTTTACGTCGGTTATTGAATAACCGACGTTATAAATGTTTTAAAAAAAATTATAACGTCGTTTATTGAATAACCGACGTGATAACTCATTTAAAAATTTACCCAGACCCGTGGATTGTCATTCGCGAGTTTACCTTCGACAGTCGCGACTCGTCTCTCTCGTGCGTAAACCCGAATCAGCTCGTCCATTTCGTGGGTTTAGATTCGTTTTGCGATCATCGTTTCTCATATTTAATCTCCTCGGATCAATCATCTAAACTCGCAGCACTCAGGTAATCCTCCCACTCGTTCGTTGTTTTTCGCGGATAGTATATATATACGTGTTGTGATATTTTTGTTGAAACTAGCTAAGATTCTTCGATTGCGAACCCTTTTAACTCATTTTGGAACCATAATATTATTTATCATCCCTAGATCTATTAGTTCGACTTGCAATATTGACTAATTTTATGATTTCACTAATTTTTCATCGTTTTCTATAAATCCCCGAGAGGGTTGGGGCGTGTCCAGGGGGGTTTACAAGGGGGTGGGTGGGTGTGGGGCGCTGTCCAAGGGTGTGGGTGGGTGTTGGGGGGTGTCTAGGGGGGGTGTCCAAGGAGGGTAGGGGGTGGGGGTGGTGTTTAGAAGGGGTGGGGGGGCTGTCCAGAGGGTTGGGGGTGTCCAGGGGGTGTCCAAGCAGGTCGGGGGTGGGGGGTTGTGTCCAGGAGGGGTGGGGGTGCTTTCTAGAGGGGTCGGGGGCTGTCCAGAGGGGTCGGGGGGTGTCCAGGGTGGTGTCCAAGGGGATGGGTGGGTGTGGAGGGCTGTCCAAGGGGGTGGCGGCCTGTCCAGAGGGGTCGGTGGGGTGTCCAGGGGGGTGTCCAAGGGGTTGGCGGGGTGTGGGGGGTTGTCCAAGTGGGTGGCGGCCAGTCCAGAGGGTATTTGGGGTTGTCCGGGTGGGTGGGGGGCTTTCCAGAGGGTTGGGGGATGTCCAGGGGGGTGTCCAAGGGGGTAGGGGGTGGGGGTGGTGTCCAGGAGGGGCGGGGGGCTGTCCAGAGGGGTCGGGGGGTGTCCAGGGGGGTTTAGAAGGGGGTGGGTGGGTGTGGGGGGCTGTCCAAGGGTGTGGGTGGGTGTTGGGGGGTGTCCAAGGGGGGGTAGGGGGTGGGGGTGGTGTTTAGGAGGGGTGGGGGGTTGTCCAGAGGGTTGGGGGTGTCCAGTGGGGTGTCCAAGCAGGTCGGGGGTGGGGGGTTGTGTCCAGGAGGGGTGGGGGTGATTTCTAGAGGGGTCGGGGGCTATCCAGAGGGGTCAGGGGGTGTCCAGGGTGGTGTCCAAGGGGATGGGTGGGTGTGGGGGGCTGTCCAAGGGGGTGGCGGCCTGTCCAGAGGGGTCGGTGGGGTGTCCAGGGGGTGTCCAAGGGGTTGGATGGGTGTAGGGGGGTGTCCAAGTGGGTGGCGGCCTCTCCAGAGGGTATTTGGGGTTGTCTGGGTGGGTGGGGGGCTGTCCAGCGGGTTGGGGGATGTCCATGGGGTGTCTAAGGGGGTAGGGGGTTGCGGGTGGTGTCCAGGAGGGGCGGGGGGCTGTCCAGAGGGGTCGGGGGGTGTCCAGGGGGGTTTACAAGGGGGTGGGTGGGTGTGGGGGGCTGTCCAAGGGTGTGAGTGGGTGTTGGGGGGTGTCCAGGGGGGTGTCCAAGGGGGTAGGGGGTGGGGGTGGTTTCCAGGGGGTGTTATATCTTACTATATTTTGTTTATAAAATAATATTCAAGCATATTTTTTTAAATACACATCGATTTGTTTTATATTTCAAAATTGTTTACATTCAAATTATGATTTTTTTCATATAAACATATATTTGTCTTATATAAAAAATATATATATTTTTTCTATTTTTTATAGGTAATAATGAGTCGAAGTTGGATTACGGCACATCGAATGAGCAATGAATATGAGGAAGGTGTTGATGCCTTTTTGGAATTTGCTAAACGAAATGTTCCAAGTAGTGACATTTTTTTCTGTCCATGCCTGAAATGTCTGAATATGAAGAAGTTGATAAGTAGAGAGATAAAAGATCATCTGATTTGTCATGGTTTCAATCCGAGTTACAACCCTTGGATTTGGCATGGCGAAACAGGACAGAATGTCACTGATGATAATGAATCGCAAGATAGTAACTCCGATGGAATTGAAGAAATGATTCGCGATATTGTAGCAGAACAAATTGAGATAGAACCGACAGTTTCACGTCTATATGGTGATGCCGAAAAACCATTATATCCTGGTTGTACAGATTTTACGGTTTTGTCGGCAGTGTTAAGATTGATTAACCTGAAGGCGAAACATGGATGGAGTGACAGAATTTTTACAGAGCTGCTACAATTGATGAAAGATATTCTTCCATAAGATAACGATCTTCCAGATTCACATTATAAGGCCAAAAAAATATTATGCCCGATGGGATTGGGATACAGGAAAATACATGCCTGTCCGAATGACTGCATTATATATAGGAAGGAAAATGAATTTCTGAAAGAGTGTCCTAAATGTGGGACATCACGGTATAAGGTGAAAGAAAAATCACAAGCTGATGTAGAGATTACAAAGCTCCCTTCAAATGTATTTTGGTATCTTTCTATAATTCCTCGTTTCAAACGTTTATTTTCTAATTCACATGATGCAAAAAGGTCAAGATGGCATGCTGATGAGCGGGTATGTGATGGAAAAATACGTCATCCAGCTGATTGTCCACAATGGAAGAAAATTGATGCCCAGTACCCTACATTTGGAAATGAAATTAGAAATCTGAGACTAGGCTTGTGCACAGATGGAATGAATCCATACCGAACCCTCAGTAGCACACATAGTTCATGGTCTGTTTTATTGGTAATTTACAAACTCTCTCCTGAAGTTTGTATGAAGCGCAAATATGTCATGTTGAGTATCATGATCTCTGGTCCAAAGCAACCCGGCAATGATATTGATGTATACTTGTCACCGCTAATTGATGATTTGAAACTGTTATGGGCTGATGGTATTAGGGTGTACGATTCTTATAAAATGGAATATTTTCAACTGCATGCAGTGCTTCTATTCACTATAAATGAATTCCCAGCATATGGAAATTTGTCTGGATACAGTGTTAAAGGGCATAAAGCATGTCCAATTTGCGAACAACAGACGTCATATTGTCAATTGCATCATGGGAGGAAAACAGTGTACATGGGCCATCGAAAGTTTTTGCCTAAGGATCACCCTTATAGAAGACTAAAAAAGGCATTCAATGGCTCAAAAGAATTTGATACTGCTCCAAAACCTTTATCCCCAGATTTGTATTTTGAGAGGGTGAAAAACCTTGATGTGACATTGGGAAAGACACAGAAATCTGGTAATGATAGACATATTTGGAAGAAAAGGTCAATATTTTTTGAGCTACCATATTGGAGGTATCATGAAGTCAAACATAATATTGATGTCATGCACGTGGAGAAGAATATCTGTGATTCTTTGATCGGAACATTGCTAGATATTAAAGGAAAGACAAAATATGGGTTGAATGCAAGGTTAGACCTACTATCAATGGGAATACGTTTGGAGTTAGCTCCCACTCCTAAAGGAAGACGAACATTTCTTCCCCCGGCTTGTCATACATTATCGAAGAGGGAGAAAAGTAGCTTCGGTCAATGTCTTCATGATATCAAAGTGCCTCAAGGTTATTCTTCAAATGTAAAAAATTTTGTCTCATTGAAAGACTTGAAGTTGATAGGTATGAAATCACATGATTGTCACGTCATGATGCAACAAATTCTACCAGTTGCACTGCGTGGAATATTGCCCATCCGTGTCAGAATGACTATAATGAGGTTGTGTTATTTTTTCAATTCAATTTGTAACAAGGCGATTGATGTGAATGCTTTGAACATTTTGGAAAAGGATGCAATTTTTATACTTTGTCATTTGGAAATGTATTTTCCTCCAACTTTTTTTGATATGATGGTGCATTTAATGATTCATCTGGTTCGAGAAATAAAGCTTTGTGGACCTGTATATCTCCGTTGGATGTATCCTTTTGAAAGGTATATGAAAATATTAAAGGGATATGTTAAAAATCCATATCGACCTGAAGCCTCCATTATTGAAAAGTATATTTCTGAGGAGGTAGCAGAGTTTTGTACGAGCTACTTGGCTACGGCGCAACACATAGGTTTGCCTCCATCTCTCCATGAACGAGTTAATAATGAGGGAAAGGGGATTCGTGGCTTGAAAGTAAAATCACTGTCAGTTGAACATATGAAGAAGTTAGAATCATACATCTTGAATAACATAGCTGATGTTCAACCGTATATCACATTGAATATTAATGAGTTGAAACAATGTCATCCAAAGAAGAAAGAAATGTGGATTTTGAATGAGCACAACAAAACTTTTTTTCCATGGTTTAAAAAGACCTTGCTTGGTAGATCAGATGTATCAGAGACATTAAAATGGATAGTGGGTGGTCCATCTTTAAATGTGATAACATGGTCCGCTTATGACATTAATGGCTATACATTTCATACGAAAGCTCAGGACAACAGAAGTGCAGTTCAGAATAGTGGTGTATTGGTGTTTGCAGAAGCAATGCATTTTTCGAGTGCTAAGGATAGAAACCCAATTTCGGCATCAAGTGCATATTATGGAGTGATTGAAGACATATAGATGGCTGATTACTTTAAAATTAGAGTTCCTGTTTTTAACTGTAAATGGTTTATCGGTAACAACAGTGTCAGACACGATGAATTTGGAATGACACTTGTTAATCTGAATAGATTGGATGACACAGCTGATTCTTTTATAATGGCAACACATGCCAAACAAATTTTCTCTGTAGTAGATCAATCAGATATGCAGTGGGCTGTTGTTTTACAAGGGAAAAAATAATATGTTGGTGAGGATGAATTTGATGAAGATGCTGATTTATGTGAGATCCCTACTTCCATGGAAAGATTAACAGAACATAATGATGAGTATGTTGAAGACATGGTTTGTGCCATAAGGAACGATCACGACGAAGGAATTTGGGAAAACAATCCAACTGTACATTCCTAAAATTATAGGTAACACATGTTTATTTCTTGTTTACATTTAGTTTTTTCATATAATGTTAGATATTGTAAATTTTTTACTTATTAAAACATGTATCAAACCAAAATGATAAAACAATAAAAAACCGTAAAGAGGAGATGTCCTGGGCGCACCGGCTGGCCGGTGGTGGATCACCGGTTGGCCGGTGGTCCAGAGCAAAGCTCTGTCTGGTCCACCGGCCGGTCGGTGATGAGCCAGCGGCCGGCCAGTGGTCCAGACAGAGAGGAAGGCTCTCTGTCTGGTCCACCGGCCGGCCGGTGGTGATCCAGCGGCCGGCTGGTGGTCCAGACAGAGAAGAAGGCTCTCTGTCTGGTCCACCGGCCGGCCGGTGGTGAGCCAGCGGCCGGCCGGTGGCACCAGGCAGTGGGAAAGTCTACTGCCTGGGTCCTCCGGCTGACCGGTGGACTCAGTGAGTCCACTTTTCAGCTTTCTTGGGCCAACTCCTTGGAAACCTTTTTCCTGTGTTTACCATGTTTATCATTGTTTAACATGCTTACCATATTACCAATGTTTACTATTATGTAATTTAGTACACTTTTCTATTTTCTGATTAAGTAGTATTACAATATTTGAATTTGTATATTTGTGAACTAATGTTTGTTTTTTTGATTTTAAGGAAAATGACAGATCAATCAGTTGATCAGCCACATTATTTTGGAGATGAGCATATTGGTCATACATCTGGGGATGAACATTCACATGCTCCTATTACGAAAAAGAGTTCAAAGGTTGGTAAGCGTGGGTGCACACGTTTACCAAAATTATCACTTGCCCGTACGAAGGAGGAGAGGATAGTCGTGGAGTTTGATGATGATGATCTTTCTAGAGGTCCAAATGCTAAAGATTTTAAGGGTTTTGTAGCAACTCAGGCTAAGAGCAAAGTAAGCATTCTCTATGATGATTGGAGAAGTGTGGATAAGGCAATAATTTCTCAGCTGTGGGAGACCATTTTGGTAAGATCTTTTGCTATTGTTTGACTGTTCTTTAAATGTTTCTAGTATATATAATATTTTCAACCTCTTTTTTATCAGATGATATTTGATATTCTTGACACTGGAGGAGTCAGGAAGAAATGCTTATCGTTGGCTGCTAGGAGATGGAGGGATTTCAAATCAACCCTCTCATCTGATTTCATTTATGGTCATAGGAGTCGTGAGAATCCATGTCGTATATATCCTTTTATAGATGAAGACACATGGAGACAATTTTTTGAAAGTAGAAGAAAAGAATCATTTTTGGTAAGGGCAATGTAAACTTTTATAAGCTTTCTTATATAAATGATCTTATTATTGTTTTGTTAATGATTACTTATTCTTAATTAACAACAAACAAGGAATGCTCATCAAGAGATCCAATCTAAAAATGTATACCCTCATAGTTTATCTCGGGGAGGGTATGCATTATTGGAAGAACAAATGATGGCAGAAAAATTTCAACAACTAAGAGCTGAGTCTTCAAGCTCTGGAGAGGTGGCCCCTCCATCCCCTCCATCTAGACATGAGAAATGGAAAAGAGCTCAGAAGGGCAAAAAAGGACAATATCTTTCGGAAGAATCGAGACTCGTAGTTGAGAGGATTGTAAGATATCTATTTTATTTATTTAATTTTACTATTTTCATCATATATTTCCAATCATTATAGAAATGTTCAATTAATTATTACAAGACTCTCTTGAGGAGCAGAGTTTACAGGGGACATTTACACCATCTGGGAGGGAATATATTTTATCTGTGGCATTGGGAAAGCCCGAACATCCTAGCCGTGTAAGGGGATATCCGGCAGGTGTATCGGTAAGAAAAGTGTTGCCACGTTCCTCAACTTCTAACGTTGAGGGAGTTTATAAAAAAAATAGAATCCTTGGAGGCTGAAGTCCATAATATTAATGCGACAATGGAGGAAAAGATTAGAGCATCGGTGTAGTTTATGTTTGCAGACTTGCAAAGACAATTTCAGGGTGCAGCTCCCACTCCACCTCTCCCAGTAGCTCCGACTCCCCCACCTCATCCTGCGGACCCCATTTTTGATCCTCCTCCTCCTCCGCAGCTACCTACTTATTGTGAGTTGTATGTTGATGATCCTCAACATCATATAGTTGCATATGGGATGGTATATTGTATAGGAGATACAGTTCATCATCAACAGTTAGAGGTAGAGAATCAGAGGGTCACTGTACAGGATATTATAGATAGATCAGCTCGGATACCATTACCTACAGATGAGGTGACGATAGTTGGACATAGTATTGACCATTTTTTACTTTGGCCATCCAGACTTCTTCGACTCATTACCATAGAGGTATGGATGTTATATCTTTTATTTTATATTTTTATTAATGTTTTATCATTTGAAAACTAATATATTTTTCAATTTATTTTTACAGGAATACTTCAAAGGTAAAGAAATACTGTATAGACAACAACAAAGACAGATAGCTATGACATCAGATGCAGATACTAGCAGTCTTGACAAATTTTCAAGATATTCAAATTTGTTGGCGGATCATTATGACTTTACAATGGAAGCTCGTGTCTGTGGACGTGAACTAAGTGTGGGGATTATGAAAACTGATATCATGGAGTTTGTCACTGGAGATAAGTTGGGCATCAACGTGGTGCAAATTATTATCATGTAAGTCTTAACACCTTTTCCTTGCGTTATATTTATTAAAAATGTATACTTATGTCTTCTTTGTATTAGGTATCTGTATAAAATTTGTGAGAGGAATGAGCTGACAGATGTATATGGATTCGTGGACCCACAATTGATTTCCCCTGAAGCATGTGCATTGGATGAGGAACAAAGAATGCTTTATATTGCTGATAGATTTGAAAAGAATGTAATCACACAGTGTTGGATGATGCCTTTTTGTGATAGGTATGAAACACATCCCTCTCAAAGAGTTAATTATCTTTTAACATAAAAAACCACTAACGTTAAATTTCCTTTTATCAGGGATCATTGGATGTTAGGGGTTTTTTGCCCTAGGGAGAAAACACTTTATTGGATATGCTCTCTCCATGATGATGTGCGAGAAAGTTTTAAGAATATATTGGAAACGTAAGTTTCAATTTCACAATAGTTTTATATATTATAATGAATTTTAAATTTACCCCATTCGTATTATTTTCTAACAGGGCATGGGTCCACTTTCGAAAAAGCGCAAAGAAACGGAATTTCAAGATCAAATATGTACATGCGAAGGTAAATATCCATTTATAATTTGTACATTTTGATTTATTACATAAAAATAATATATTGAATTTACACTCATTCAAACAGAAATGTCATGAGCAACAAGGCATCATCGAATGCGGATATTACATGTTAAGATTTATGTATGAAATAATAACAACTGGGACAGTTCTGAGTTTTGACCTGGTACGATTTCCTCTTTCTCATAATATTTCAATTTGATTTATTCATTATACACGTTGACTACTATCCTTTTCCTTTGTATCTTTTTGATGACCCTCAACCCTTTACTGCTGAAGATATCAAACACTTACAAGTGGAGTGGTCAAATTATTTTACAGGTTTGATTGACTTTTAGTTGTTTGTAATGTAAAATGTAATTTTGAATATTTTCAATGTAATTGTGTATTTCGTAGTCGTTTAGGTTGGATTTAGTTTTTTTTAAGTTGACAGTGTAAGTTTTGAATGTTATAGAAGTGAATGTTTAATTTTTCTCTACTTCTTGTTTTGGTCTACTGTTGATGGTTTTTCTGGTCTGGATTTTGGTATGGGGGGAGAGGTTCCAAGGGGGTGGGTGGGTGTTTGGGGGGTGTCCAAAGGATATGGGAGGGGTGTCCAAGGTGTGTTTGGGGCTGTCCAAGGAGTTGGTTGGGTGTAAATGAGGGTGGGGGGGGGGCTGTCCAAGGGGTGGGGGGTGTCCAAGTGGTGGGGGGTGTCCAAGGGATATAGGAGGAGTGTCCAAGGGGTGTTTGGGGCTGTCCAAGGGGATGGGGGGGTTTCCAAGGGGTAGGGGGTTTTCAAGGGGTCAGGGGGTGTCTAGGGGGTGGGGGGGCTGTCCAAGGGGTGGGGGGTGTCCAAGGGGTGGGGGGTGTCCAAGGGATATGGGAGGGGTGTCCAAGGGGTGTTTGGGGCTGTCCTAGTGTTCGGGGGGTGTAAATGAGGGTGGGGGGCTGTCGAAGGGGTGGGGGGGTCCAAGGGGTGGGGGGTGTCCAAGGGATATGGGAGTGGTGTCCAAGGTGTCTGGGAGTTCTGTCCAAGGGGCCGGTTGGGTGTAAATGAGGGTGGGGGGGGGGGGGCTGTCCAAGGGTTGGGGGTGTCCAAGGGGTGGGGGTGTCCAAGGGATATGGGAGGGGTGTCCAAGGGGTGTTTGGGGCTGTCCAAGGGCTCGGGGGGGGGGGTGTCTAGGGGTCGGGGGGGGGTGTCCATGGGGTCTGGGAGGGCTGTCAAGGTGTGGGGGGGGGGGGTGTCCAAGGGGTGTTTGAAGCTGTACTAGGGGTCTTGGGGGTGTAAATGAGGGTGGGGGGGCTGTCCAAGGGGTGGGGGGTGTCCAAGGGGTGGGGGTGTCCAAGGGATATGGGAGGGGTGTCCAATGGGTGTTTGAGGCTGTACTAGGGGTCGTGGGGGTGTAAATGAGGGTGGGGGGGTGTCCAAGGGTTGTGGTGGGGCTCCAATGTGGTGGGGTTCAGTTGGGGCTTGGGGGAGGGCTGGCATGGTTATTTTTGTTTGGTTTCTCGTTGCTTTTTGGTGAGACCAGTGAAATTATTTAAAAAAAATATCGCTTTCACATCGGTTATTTTATAACCGACGTGGTAAATAAATCGGTAGGGGTTTATCACGCCGGTTCTTAATATAACCGACGTGATAAAAGGCCTGGGAATCGATTTACCACGTCGGTTATTTGATAAACGACGTGCTAAAACGTTTCCCATGCCTTTTTATCACGTCGGTTATTTAAGAAACCGACGTGATAATAGGCCCGGGGAAGGGTTAATCACGTCGGTTATGTCATAACCGACGTGATAAACGATATCCCAGGCGTTTTATCACGTCGGTTTAGAAAATAACTGACGTGATAAACCCCCCCCCCCCCCCCCCGCGCATATTTATCACATCGGTTATTAATGAACCGACGTGATAAACACCGTGATGTTAGGGATGTTACATCGGGTTTTAAATAACCGACGTAAAAAACGTTATTTATAACGTCGTCCGTATTAACGTCGCCTAAAAACCGACGTAAATAATGAAAAATAACCGACGTAAAAAATGTTTTCTGCACTAGTGCCATTTTAAACAAAAGAGAGACACATAGAGTGGTATCGACCACAACATGACTCAGATTAAGGCGAGGTTGACTCTTACACGTCACAAATTACCAATGGACCATTTGAATATGATATATCCTAAAAAAAGCAATATTTATAGAAAATGAAAAATGTCTGAAAATGGATTTTACCTAGGAGTGGTTTTTTTCTTCCTCAATTTAATGAGAAAGTTTGATGATGCATGCTATGAAACTAAATTTGAAAATGTGGTATGGAAACTGACCCATGGTTCCATGGTTGTTACAAAAAGAGTAAATTATGGAACCCTTTACTTGATTTAAAATCCAGGTAGAATTGAAATGATCAGAAGTTCAACTTATGATGGTCTAGAAGATTGAAACTGTAAGTTTATTGACCTTAGTGAGAATAATATTAATGTTCCTAAGTCTATGAACACTAAATGGTACAAGAATGGTGAGATCTATTGATCAGAGTAGGATTCCACCACATAATTCCTTGGATTGAGGTGGGCTTGACTCGTACACGTAAAAAATGACCAATGTATTATTGTCCTAAAATATCAACACAATCCAAATACGTTTGGTCAGTTTTTCGTATGTTAGATGTTGTTTTCACATAAAATGTAGTTAATTTCAAAAAAACGTGAGACACTTAGAGTGATACCAGCCACACCGTGCATCGGATTGAGGCAAGGTTGACTAGTACACATCAAAAATGTTTTCCTGGGTACCCAGTCTCCCATGGGATGTGGCACGGTTTCACTGAATTGTGTTCCAACCATGAACCACATATTTTTGGGTGAAAATACTTTATTTTCTCTTAAAACACTGAAGTAAATACAAATGAAAAATAAAATACCAAAAAAATATAAAAATTACCTCATAATTAAATAATGGTTGTGACACTTGGCCAACCATGAACCCACCTGGACATCCCCCACCCCACCCCATCCCCCACCCCACCAGCACACTCCCCCTCCCCCCTTGAAACCTGAAATTAAAATTAAAAATACTTTAAATATGATATTTTTTTCAAACAAACCAAAATATTATCCCTCTACTCCAAATTCTATACAAGATGACATATTTTTTGCAATTCTGATGTTGTTCACAACCTTCAAGGATGAATAAAATCAATTTTTATTATGTAATAAGTCCCTTCAGAGTGTTCTAAAATTAAATAGGTGGGTTTGGAAAAGAAAATTAAAGTGTTAGAAGTAGGTTTTTTATGGAGGGTTTTGAAAATTCTAATAAAATAGCTCCAACTCATATAGAAGATAATGATTTAAGAATATCCTATAACCAACACATAATTGTAAATGAAGAGATGCCTCAAAGTGGTCTTAAATGAGTATAATTTAATTTGAAATCCAACAAGTGAGGTATTCAGAGAACACCCTAATGGATTTTGAATTCCTAAGGAAATCTATTAATGATACGGATAAAAATCAGAATTTATATATTTTCATTGGTTTTATTGGTGGATAATGATCTTCTTTTTCATGTGTGGAGTTGGGTTGACCAAAAAGAACCGAATAGGGTTCCACTCTATAGTTATGAGAATATATTATCCAATACTACGAAGCTTTCACTTGTAAACATATCAAATTTATATTAGTGCCTACTATAATTTCATGACATTTAAGGGATATGTGTTTTGTGAAAAGCATATGAATTATAGGGATGTTCATGAATGATGTTTTTTTGTCCATATGTGTATGGAATTCAGTAGCGATGATGGGATATTCCATTTAACCAATGTTATAGTGTATGTTTAGGATGAGTTATTGTATTTAACCAGTGTTCTAGTTTATATTTAGGTGAGGTGAGTTAGAAACCAGGTTAGGCATATCATTAGAACACGGGTTCTTCCATTTAACCATGTAGTCTGGGATTTTAGGGATGAATGTGTTTTGGGGGAGCTAATTACTACCCACTGTATAGTATGGCCAACACATCATATGGTCATACCCATGAAACAAAGGCATGTTTTCATCACCCCATTTTTCCAATTATAATTTTCAATATAAGGTATTGGCCATGTATATTTACATGGATATCCAAGTCATGTACTATGTGTAAATTCCCAGGGAACTAGATTATCTTAGACACCATGCGAACCCTTAAACAAACCATGTGAACCCTTATACCATATAGTCATTATTACAACCATTAAAACAACTTATTAAACAACATAATTTGTCAATGAAAATAAAATTGAACATAAATAAATAATACTATTGGATATTTCATGTAAAATGAAGGAATACTATCTTATATCCTAAATGAAAACCCATAACCATGATTAATGTCCACAGAGCTCTCCTTTCTGCCAGATCAAAAGAGAAAAAAATAGTTGTAGAACAACAAAATCAAGGTATAAAAAATAGTTGCAGAACAAAAAAACCAAGGTATCACATAAATATTTGAATTTTAGAAGAAATAAATTCCTTTATTGAAGTTGGATCGATCAGTGGAAGATGTTTGGTAGGGTGGGGAAGAGGGAGATTATATTTAGGGCATCAATCGAGAGGAGGGAAACCTACAATCAAGCAGAGGAGGAACTTTACTCCCGATCTACATGTAGGGGAAACCTTTCCCAACGGTTTTCAAAAACCGTTGGGAATGTATGTATAGTAAGTCCTATACCAATGGTTTTTCTAAACCGTTGGTAAAAGGAGGGAAAATGTTAGGCCTATAACAATGGTTCACACAAACCGTTGGTAAAAGTTTCTATACTAAGGCCTATACCAACGGTTTAAGAAAATAATTGGTATACATAGCCATTCCCAATGATTTATATAAACCATTGGGATATAAGCGTTGGTAAAAGTGGGATTTACAGCAGTGTTCCTTTTTATTTATTCAAATGGTTATTTTACTTAAAAATGATTTCAATTATATCAATATTTCTTTATTTGTTTTAAAAACCATTTTATATAAAATGGTTTTCAAATTAATTCAAGCCGCCTTTTTATTTATTATAAATATTTTCAATGAAAATGTTTTCCAAATTGTTTCAAAGATTTCTTAATGAGTTTTCATGGTGGTCTCAAAGAAAAATTATTTCAAAAAGTGTTACAGTTTAAAATCTTTTTCAGCAGATGATATATTATCCTAAAGAATTTCTTATAGTGAAATTGTAATCTTGAATTAATAAGAAATGTATTTTTATTTTTTTAATGAAAATGATTTTTAAAGAAATGTTATTTACTTTATAAAATATTCTATGTGATCTTCCAAAATCCTTCTCTATATAACATGACATAATTTTTTATATTATATGAAAAAAATTCATATACTATATTTAATGGTTTATATTTTTTTGGAATTATATTTGAGATACTCAATTATCATTAATGGGTTATATGATTTTGAAAGCTGCTTCTTTTCGCGGGATATTATTTGATGAAATGATTATGAAACCTATATCTTTTATATAGGTTATGATGTGGTGAGATGTTATTGATAGCCATTTAATTCTATGGGTCATGATAGGATGAATGTTTTTTTATCAAGTGTAACATGCATGTATTATTTTATTTTGTGATGTGTGGGACCTATATATATTTACAATGTAATGGGTTATAATAAATGTATTATGAGATTGTGAGGGTATATGGGGCGGTATCCAAAAACGAAAACAAGAGGGAATTTTATGCTTGAAACAATAGGAAATATCATTATTGAAATTAGAGGATACCTAGAAGGGAATCCCAGACCTATAACAAGAGGGTATAGAAGAATTAATCCCAACACTCAAACAAGAGGGTACAAATGAGAGAATCCCCATTCCAAAACAATAGAGTAAATAGGAGGGAATCTCATGTCCAATGTAGGAAAACATGTTATTTTCCCAAAACTAACATGTTATGAATCACTTGGATGATAGTTTTGAAATATGATTTTCTATGCTTATGTGTATTACAGAAGTTTCTTGTCTTATTTATACATTATGTTTTCATGGATTATGGTCTTATTTCTCTTATGATTCATTTGTTATGAACTACCAATATTTATTTAATGTCTCATGTATATAAAATTTTATATGAAGGTTATGATGTTAAAAGGTTTTTTCATGTTATCATACCCTTATGTTTATGTTATGACAATGTGTTTCCCTTATTTACTATTACTGGTAATTTGATCTCACCCATTTCTTATGTTTCCTTTCCCCATGTTATGAAGAATGGTTTTAAGTTTGATTACTAAAGGGGAAGATCGTTAAGGGAGATTTTGAATATCATTCACCAAGCTAGAATATTGTGTATTGAGTTTTGAGTTACATTATACTATTATAGTATTTAGGAATATACTTTTTTAATGTGAGGAATATTCATCTAAAATTTTTAAATGTGCATGTATGTTAAGCCTGGGTAACAATAGAAGGTATTAAAGGAAATATCTAGTATACCTCTGGAGACCAGGATGAGAAAACTTTAGTGAGATCCATAGGTTTGTTTCTAAGGATATGTCTAAGGATGTATTTAATGATAAGTATAATGATGAGTTAATGTTTAGGAAAATGTCCTATAATTTTGGTAAGTTATAGGGTGAGTCGTTTCTTTTATATAAATCCCTATCTGGATAGTAAAAGTTGATGCGGTTTTGGAAAAGATGTTTCTAGAACTATCTACACAAACAAGGTGTGTCGGGCTTGACTCGAGCATAACCAGGTACAGGGCAACGTGCCTTACTACACACCGGGTTTGCAACTCCCAAGGGATATTCATTGGGAATTCAAAAACTCTTTATGAAGAATCATGATGGATTTAAATAAAATGTGACTTTTAAAATCCTTGGATAAACATAACGTGTGAAAGATTAATGGTGTATGTTTCATTATTTATAAATCCTATAAGTGATTTCTCATGATTATGAGGTTCTCTGCTGTGATAAATGTTTCCCAAAGTATGATTTTTGGTTTTAGTCAATGGTGGGAACCAAATGAAACTCAATTAAAATTGAATGTGTCGGATGTGGAATGTCTGGTAATTATACCAATTGATATCCGATTTAGAAATATTATGAAGAGAACGAGGAAGGTGGAACAAGTATTGGTGATACGAATAAAGATAAAGAGTCCACAAACGGCATGTGAAAGATATGGTATGTTCTTCCTATATTGTTTACATTAAGATTAATAAGAATGGTTATATTTATGTTGTGGAACCTTAGAACATTATTCATATATCTTATTCTAGGAATTATGTATTAAGTAAGAAGTTTATAATTGCTATGTAATTATTAATGAATAATGATGGATGATTGAAGTGTATATGTTTTGGAATTAAAATATTTTGTTATTTGAATCACGATGTATACATTTATTATTTGAATATTCTAATATTTATGTGTATTGAAGAATGTGGTTAATTATAATGATGCCCTAGAAAAGTGATTTAATTTCAAGGTAATTTCTATATAAAAGTACATGAATAAGGTAAAGATAACCCATAATGTGTTCCTTATGACAAGGCAATGTTGAATGGATCAATATTTATTGGACATGAATAAGTAAATTGGATGGTACTTTGTACATCGCAAGTGATAATATATTTTTTTAAAGTCGGTATGCAATCCAGCCATCCATATTTTTTATTTGATTTTTCAAATGACACTTGTGAAGGGATAAGTGTGAACCCACCACAAGTACAACCATATACAAAACCCACCCACTGAAAAACCAAAGAACCAACCAGATACATCCCGCCCACATAAAAACCAAAGAACCACACCCATTTAAGTTTTTCACATTTCAAAATTTAAATATCAAAACCAGATCACCGCCAAACGCGGGAAAATGCTGCACGCACCCTGTCATTGTCTATCACTGTTAGAGTAATCCACCACTCAAGACATCTCACCGAAATCATCGTAGAAAAACACACCACGAGCAACCTGAGGGATGAAATACAGTACGCCTCATCACTTGCATCTCCCCCATCAATCTGTTCATCATCATCATCATCCGTACTTCAAGAAACTAACTCCCATGTCACCATCACCCTTTCATCACCATAGATGGAAACTGGGGTGACCGAATATTCATCAATAATGGAAAACTCCATCATCCGCACATCACCTTCATCGTGCAACCACGCTAGAGGCTCATTCCTTAGAGAACTGATGGCTACCCGAACGCCACCTCCCAATGCTCTGAAGAACGGTCACACCTGACCGATCTGGAGAGGATAAAAGGTACTCGAGGCTAGGGAAGAGTTAAAGCAGTGTGAGATTCTAGGGGAAAGAGCCTTTCACCAAGTACCATTCGAGCAGACCAAAAATCCATAGCCAAAAAACAACCACGCACAGCACCCTCCAAGAGGAGGCTTATCAATAGAAATAGAAACCATCCAAAGAAAGAAACCAATAACTAGAAGAAACATTAACAGACAAGAGGAAGCCTGAATTGATGCCATAAAGGATTCAGGGATTGAAACCCTAAAATGAAACCCCAACCAAAATTAGGGAAACTGAAGAAGAGAAAAGGATAAATGAAGAACCCCTCGTTACCCTTAAACCCACCACCACAATCCCAAACCCATCTAAGGAACCAACACACCCAGCCAAGATGGGGTTGTGTGTATCGGTTCAGATCAGCGAAGAAGGGGAGGAAGGGTATAAAGTGAGGTAACTCCATAGAATCATAAGGAAAAGAACCTGGTGAGAAGGAAGCTGGAGAAGCCAAAAAGAGGACCCATCGCTGCCAAGAGGATAATAGAACCCAAGGAAGGAGATGACGAAGACAAAACGGAGGCATGATTGAAGAAACCCTTGAAACTAGGTCAACGAAGACGCCAGAGGGGGAGGAAAATCCCATCGCCGGTGAGGAGAGCATGAAACCCTAAAGGGAGGTCGAAGCCTGAAGCCGAGAGCAGTCCCCGGGAGAGTGCGGTGCCATTCCCCCAACTGGAAAGCTAACTCCACTAGGACAAACAGTCTGAAATAATTCATTGATATGATGTGGATGGGTCAAAAAAAGTAGTTATGATATTATTTATTGAGTTTAAAACATTTTGGTAATTAATTAATATATACAATAATATTTGGAATATGGAAGCATGTATGCTTTACGAAAATATTTATGGTAATTAATTTTATTACCATGTTTCAAAAAAGTACATGTAGAAGGTATTCACATGTTTGGTAAGTAAAAAAATAAGAGAAACTATATGATATAAAAGGGATCAATGTGAAGTTGTATTGGAGAGATTTAGTGGCCTTAATTTTAATGTTTTAAAATTTTATCTTATTGATGGGTTATAAGGTCAACCATTTATGGAATGTTTTATGATAAAAATCAGTTGAGGTTAGAGTATTTTCTCACAAAATGGGTAACACCCCAACCCCAGCTACCCAGAGTTGGTGCATTACTTCGTAACATTGGCATGATCACAAAAGATCAAGTCTCGAAAGTCCGATTAGTTTAGTAGTCTTGGAAACACTAGATACATTCATAAATGTTACATTACATCATAAAGTGAAAAACTAATAAAAAATTCTTCATAGTCCACACTCATATCCTCTTCTGACTATCCCTGCAGGTCATTCATAAAATACTTCTTCACATCCTGTAAAATATTAAAACATTGAAAGGGGTGAGCTCAGATGCTCAGTAAGGATAACAATATTGCGGAAGATTTCATAAATAAACATAAAAATTTAAGGCAATGTATAACTAAAACAAAAGCCTTTTAAACTTGAACATAAACATAATATGGCAAAAGTAAAATGAGATAATTCCATTTACTTCTTCACATGGATATTCTACTAGTCGAATAATCACATGCAATATCAATAACCACTTTCATAATGATGGAATGCATAATGCCAGATTATCATAACCACGTAGCCAAGGCCTCATGCCAAGACCACAAATAAGATTTTGTCAAGGCCTCGTGGGAAGAAACTAGTTTGTCTCATGAGACCTACCGATGCATCGAGGAGATATAGCGGGCTCCACCCGTCACTTATTAAGTCCAATGCATTCCTTATATGAAAAATGGTATATAAACATTTAGGAATACCATTTTTTTTAAAATACCATTTGAAATTAATTGCGGTATCCAAATACCAGTTTAATTTTTAGAAGATACTTACATTTAAAATTTCTCAAATATACTCCAGGGTTTTTCTAAAAACATTATACAAGCTTCTAAAAACAAAATAACTAATTCTGAGACTGCTCGACTAATTGCAGGCCATGATGGGTCCACGCCCAATCCCTTCATGTCTACCACACTCGAGATTCAGGTTTTCTAGAAACATTTTTAAGCTTGCATTAAATATGTTTGCATTTTCACTGGATTTTCAAACATTTGAGAGAAATATCTCTCTTTTTTTTTAAATCATTTAAAAACAGTTATGGCTTGTAGAGGAAGCCGAAACTCAAATAATGGTCATGGCGGCGGAGAAGTCATTGTCACCGCATATGTACGGAAAGATAAACATTCCCTTTTTGTCGTTTAGTAAAACACTTTGTATAAAAAAGATTCCTTTTGAATAAACGTAAAAGTCAAAGGGGTTTATACACCGTATAAAAGAATGTTGTGTATAAAACCAAATATGCCTCAATGAAAGGGGATTGAGACGAAGTCCTTAAAAAGATCATTTTTTTAAATAAAGTACATCTATAATGTGTATTCACTATATGTACACATAAATAATGTACAAATACAAGATAGGACACAATAATATCATGACATAATTTGAAAGTAGGAGATTAACCCAAAGAATAGAAATTGGGTTAAGAAGTTCCCTTACCTTGCGTCTTGTCCTGACTCGACCGTTCTTTAACCTCCTGAATAATAAACTAGAGTTAATTTCCATTTAATTAAGAACCTTTTTCATGTTCATTATTCCTTTTATATCACTTATTACCATGTTATGAACATTATGTAATTATTTATGTTAATAACGGTCGTTTTGTCGATCTTTGGTACTTGAGTCAAAAATAAACTTCTTATAATTACAAGTTGTTCATGTGGTGAAATATCCATTATATCCAGAATTATATTCATGATGTAGATATCATATATATCATATATATACAGTATATACATTCATTTATAATATTACGTAACATTTAGAGGTAATAAATGAAATGCACCGTTCATGGAGACGGTAAGCCGTACGTACGCATGAACGCTACTTTCATTTCTATTTCATATTTAATGGAATGAAATCATAATGATATAAATGTATAATATAATTCCAGTATAATATAGTGTATAATACCATTTACTCCATCCTTTATACATCCCACATATGGCATTAACGATTCAAATCACATTGAGGGGGCGGTAGTCCGCACTTCCTAAAATGAAATTATCGCGTTTACCCATAATGGAAATCATAAATTATGCCATAAATGAGAAATAAAGAAGCATAATTAAAACATAAACATATTATATATCATATATAAATATAGTTACATCTTAATATCCACCTTTTAAGGTGTTATATGAGTGTTGAACAATCATCGTTTCGTGAGGCAGAAATTCACCATCCACAGAAACAGTACGTTCTTTAACAATTAGATGTAGGTTTGTGTAAGTTTAGCTCTAATACTTGTTATAACAACATACTAGTATATTTAGGATACTGGTGTTGTTACAAAAGAAATGAATAAATAGAGTTTATGGGGTTGGAGAAGCTAAATAAAACAAAACAACATTAGAGAAGACATTACCTAAAAATCTGGTAACTCTTTTTGATTTGAGCCAAAGGATTCCTTGGGAATAATTCTGCCGAAAGTGAGGCTTCTAGGAGTAAGGGAGGGAAGTTGGGAGGGTATTTGGGAAGATTTTGTCCATGACAAATGGCTTGAAAGTGTGAATGAGGTGGTAGAGGTGGGGGCCTTTTATAAGAGGAGAGGAGGGGCACTCTTGGAAAGTAAGGGAATTTTACATTATTATACAATGCTTTTTGGATTATAAACGTCCCACACTAATTTAATTCGTGTATAAGGTGATAAGGGTTCGAAATATACCAATAAAATAGTCTTTGGACAAGTTTAAGCCTTGGATTGAACATTATCGTTTCATTTTATTAAAATCGTTAAATAATTAGGTCATCGCTGCATCATAATGATGTCATAAATAATTTAATTTATTTAATGTCTAAAAATTATAAAAAAAATACTATGATTTAAGAAATCTTTTTATCTTTCAAATGACTATTTATAGTCAAAAATATTAATTGTATACCCCCATGTAAAAATTGTTTTAGTAAAACATTTCATGTTTGTGTCATTTTTTACTTTAACATTAAATAAAAGGTATTTATGTCATTTTCCAACTAAAGTGGCATCATGGGGTCCCCAAGTTGACCCATGGGATGTCTTGGTCGGCCATGGCACATCCAATGAGGGTAGGACATGTGTCAAGCTCATCTCATATTATTAAAACATTATTTTTACCTTAAACTACACTAATTACCTCTAATCGCGATTAAGAACATAAAAGTTACTATTCACTAAAAATTATTTTAATCTCATTGAACCACATTTTACTTATTAATGAAAACCATGTATGTCGGATTTTTGAAAATCAAAACACAAAAGTGGTAATATTTCATTTAAACGAAAAATCAGTTATTTAACTACCACTTAGTGGTTTCACTATTCATCAAAAATTGAAGTTTTTAGAACAATGCCAAAATTTCACCCTAAGCTATAATTGATATTCCGAATTCAAAAATGATATCTATTTTAAAAAATTCCAAACATATATGTTTCATTAATTATTTTTATAATTAATTCCCATCGTCCTAACAAATAGCGTGTTTTTAAGAAACAATATATATCAAAAGATTAACAATTGTTTATGTCCAATTTCAAAGTGAAATTAATTCTAATGAAAACCATTGGATAAAATGGTAAAAATATATTCTAATTATACTTTAAAACCACTAAATAGTATAATTTGTCACTATAAATTATTTTGATTAAAAAAGTTGTTTTTAAGTATTTTTCACTATTCATAAAAAATTAGACGTTCTCAGAAAAATACCAAAAATTCAACATAGGCTAATTTCGATATTCCGAATCCAAAAATGAAGTCCATTTTGAAATATAAAATTTCTATAATTTTAAAAAGTGGTTATTACTATTCATAACGGCTACTTTGATTAGTCGCGGTGTTTTAGAACTTGAAGTTGCGTACAATGCCAGCTATTGCATTATTGAATGAGAAGCGTATCGTGGAAGCTCGGGGTGTTACATTCCACCATCCTTCAATAAATTGCGTCCTTGCAATTTGAAATTTATCTATGAAAATAAAAGGTTGAAAAGAGAAAATACCTTTGTGGAAAACCCACATCGGAAATAAGATTAATAAAATTTAGCCTTAATAAGAGGGAAAGAGAAATGAAAAAGTCACCACCCAATTATGATCTCGATTAGGAGAACATTGGTGGCAATTAGAGACATATAATTGGAGGAAAAACGTAAATATTTGTAGGGAGTAATTGAGGTCATCAATTACAATCAACTGTCAAATTGAGGGCCTCAAAGCCTTCCATCTATGTTGATTTAAAAAATAATCAGTTCAACAAGACATAAGGTATTAGGATAACACATTTTTTTGTTTTAATATCCCTTTAATAAAGTTTAAGAATTAATTTATTCATTGAATAAGAGATAGGTATATATATATTTATGCTTGACAATTAGAGTTTCAACCTTCAACTCATCTTTCACTCAAAAAGATCATAGAACTCAAAAATATTATACTTATCCTAATTATATAAGGTTCCAAATGTTAACACATACCATTTAGATTTGTAAAATTATTTTGTAATAACTAGGGACTTCCTATAGGCTAGTGGTAGGAAATAAAGGCCCGTCGCACTATGATTGTGGGTTCGATTCCTGCAGCTTTGTTTGACGCGACGGGTTATGCCCAACCCTACAGGTTGTCCTTTTCCTAAAACTATAGTATTATAATATTCCAAAAATAATCTTCATAAATTTTTTAACCTTAAACAATACTATCCAAAGATCAACTTAATCCACTCCAACCTTTATAGTTATCCAAAATACCTCTGTCCATACTTTCTCTAAAAGGTCTCTTAATTCCAAAATCAATTTATCAGATTTCCCAAATAAATTAAAGTTTCTCTTTTTGTCACATACTAAAAATATGATTACCTTCATCATATTAAAACCTTACTGAAATCAACAAGTACTGCAGTACAATCCTTATATATATATATATCACATTATTCTAATAACCAGAATATAATCCATGAGTCCAAAAGCACCAATACATTAATTATTCTGCTTCAACTGTAGTAATAGCATAAGATTTTCCTTGATCCCTTGGCCTTTTCTGAGGTAAGTTTCCAAAACGCTTAGGAAATTCATTTGCATAATGCCCCATTTCCCTACAATTGTAGCATTCAACATTGATAGCCTCTTTCTTTCCCTTGCAATCACGCGCCTGGTGACCTTTTTCTCCACATTTATAACAAACTCCCATTCCTTTTAGGCAAGTACCAGGGTGATTCTTCCCACAATTATCACATAATGGAAAATCCTTCTTTGACTTTTTCCCATTATCTGTCTCTTGTTCCACCGTTCTCTTCTTCTCTTGCTTTACTTTGTTGTCATAAGACTTAGAGAATTACTTTTCTATATTGATAGCACATGAGACAATATCTTCGTATGTTGAGAACGATTGTGATACTAAATCTTGACGGAGAAATGGTTTTAACCCATCAAAGAAACGATCAATCTTACCACTTGGGTTACGTATATAATCTGCAGCATACCTCGCTACCCTTGTAAATTTGGCCTCATACTTTGTGACATTCTTATCCTCCTTTTGTTTCAGACTCAGAAATTGCCTTTCCATATCTGCTCTATGTTCATGAGGAAAGTATTTTTCTAAGAAAAGATCTTTGAACTCCCTCCATTCCATATTCGATATTTCATCATCTTCCTTTGTGTTTTGAATCAATGACCACCATTGATCAGCATCTCCAGTGAGGCGGTAAACTGCCATGATAACCTTTTCCCTTTCACTACTCCCCAAGGCGTGGAATATTTTCTCTATGGAGTTTATCCATTTCTCAGCTACTAATGGATTTATACCCCCATTAAATGTTGGTGGTTGTTCCCTCATGAAGCGGTCTAACATTGATCCTCCACGTTGCGGATCAGGGTGCTCCATACGAGTAAGGTTATTATTCATAACCTGAGTGAGTTGTCCTAGTATGGTAATAAGTTGATCAGCACCAGTTGTATCTCCAGATCCACAATAATTATCTTGAGTAGGAGGGCAATCCCTACACAGAGTGCGTGCATTGATACGGTTTCCATTCCTTCCACTAGGCGCCATTTCTAAACAATGGCATAAACTAGATTAGTTTATAAATTAAAATACATAATTCCATATTTGTAAAACACTTTACATAAATTGACTATTCATGGATATAATCCATAATCATAAAAAAGAAATGTTTTATTTGATAAAGTATATACTCATAACCCTTCATAGTGGTTTGTAAAGAAAATGAGAATTATCCTAATCAAATCCCCCGGGAGTGTCGTAACCAAGAGTGCAGCAAGGCCCGTTGTCGTGCACCAGTTCCTGTTCGAGTCTAGCTCAAAGCGGTGTTTTCGGGTTTTACCCCTAGGTACATCTGTTCTAGAGCCGCCTCTACCTTATCGTATCCAGACAGGGATGTATCGCTCGGAAAACTCACAAAATCACTATAATACCAAAATTCTAGGAAGTTCTTCTATACTAATCCTTAAAGTCTATCTTCGGGCTATGTGCTCTAATCAGAGTTTATTAAAATCTAGCATCCAAGGTTAGTACTAAACTGCCTCTGATACAAACTATAATGCCCCGACCCCAGCTACCCAGAGTCGGTGCATTACTTCGTAACATTGGCATGATCACAAAAGATCAAGTCTCGAAAGACCGATTAGTTTAGTATCCTTGGAAACACTAGATACATTCATAAATGTTACATTACATCATAAAGTGAAAAACTAATAACAAAGTCCTCATAGTCCACACTCATATGCTCTTCTGACTATCCCTGCAGGTCATTCATAAAATACTTCTTCACATCCTGAAAAATATTAAAACATTGAAAGGGGTGAGCTCAGATGCACTGTAAGGATAACAATATTGTGGAAGCTTTCATAAATAAACATAAACATTTAAGGCAATGTATAACTAAAACAAAAGCCTTTTAAACTTGAACATCAACATAATATGGAAAAATTAAAATGAGATAATGCCATTTACTTATTCACATGGATATTCTACTAGTCGAATAATTACATGCAATATCAATAACCACTTTCATAATGATGGAATTCATAATGTCAGACTATCATAACCACGTAGCCAAGGCCTCATGCCAAGACCACAAATAAGATTTTGTCAAGGCCTCGTGCCAAGACACTAGTTTGTCTCATGAGACCTACCGATGTATCGAGGAGCTATAGCGGGCTCCACCCGTCACTTATTAAGTCCAATGCATTCCGAATATGAAAAATGGTATATAAACATTTAGGAATACCATTTTTTTAAAATACCATTTGAAATTAATTGCGGTATCAAAATACCAGTTTAATTTTTAGAAGATACATACATTTAAAATTGCTCAAATATACTCCAGTGTTTTTCTGAAAACATTATGCAAGCTTCTGAAAACAAAATAACTAATTCTGAGACTGCTCGACTAATTGCAGGCCATGATGGATCCACGCCCAATCCCTTCCTGTCTACCACACTCGAGAGTCAGGTTTTCTAAAAACATTTTTAAGCTTGCGTTAAATACGTATAAATTTTCACTGGATTTTCAAACATTTGAGAGAAATATCTCTCTTTTTTTAAAATCATTTAAAAATAGTTATGGCTTGTAGAGGAAGCCGGAACTCAAATAATGGTCACGGCAGCGAAGAAGTCATTGTCGCCGCATATGTACGGAAAGAAAAACATTCCCTTTTTGTCGTTTAGTAAAACGCTTCATATAAAAAATATTCCTCTTGAATAAACGTAAAAGTCAAAGGGGTTTATACACCGTATAAAAGAAAGTTGTGTATAAAACCAAATATGCCTCAATGAAAGGGGATTCAGACGAAGTCCTTAAAAAGATCATTTTTTAATTAAAGTACATCTATAATGTGTATTCACTATAATTACACATAAATAATGTACAAATACAAGATAGGACATAATAATATCATGACATAATTTGAAAGTAGGAGATTAACCCAATGAATAGAAATTGGGTTAAGAAGTTCCCTTACCTTGCGTCTTGTCCTGACTCGACCGTTCTTTAACCTCCTGAATAATAAACTAGAGTTAATTTCCATTTAATTAAGAACCTTTTTCATGTTCATTATTCCTTTTATATCACTTATTACCATGTTATGAACATTATGTAATTATTTATGTTAATAACGGTCGTTTTGTCGATCTTTGGTACTTGAGTCAAAAATAAACTTCTTATAATTACAAGTTGTTCATGTGGTGAAATATCCATTATATCCAGAATTATATTCATGATGTAGATATCATATATATCATATATATACAGTATATACATTCATTTATAATATTACGTAACATTTAGAGGTAATAAATGAAATGCACCGTTCATGGAGACGGTAAGCCGTACGTACGCATGAACGCTACTTTCATTTCTATTTCATATTTAATGGAATGAAATCATAATGATATAAATGTATAATATAATTCCAGTATAATATAGTGTATAATACCATTTACTCCATCCTTTATACATCCCACATATGGCATTAACGATTCAAATCACATTGAGGGGGCGGTAGTCCGCACTTCCTAAAATGAAATTATCGCGTTTACCCATAATGGAAATCATAAATTATGCCATAAATGAGAAATAAAGAAGCATAATTAAAACATAAACATATTATATATCATATATAAATATAGTTACATCTTAATATCCACCTTTTAAGGTGTTATATGAGTGTTGAACAATCATCGTTTCGTGAGGCAGAAATTCACCATCCACAGAAACAGTACGTTCTTTAACAATTAGATGTAGGTTTGTGTAAGTTTAGCTCTAATACTTGTTATAACAACATACTAGTATATTTAATATACTGGTTTTGTTACAAAAGAAATTAATAAAAAGAGTTTAAGGGGTTGGAGAAGCTAAATAAAACAAAACAACATTAGAGAAGACATTACCTAAAAATCGGGTAACTCTTTTTGATTTGATCCAAAGGCTTCCTTGGGAAGCATTCTGCCCAAAGTGAGGCTTCTAGGATTAAGGGAGGGAAGTTGGGAGGGTATTTGCGTAGAGGTTGGCCGATCCAAATGGCTTGAAAGTGTGAATGAGGTGGTAGAGGTGGGGGCCTTTTATAAGAGGAGAGGAGGGGCACTCTTGGAAAGTAAGGGAATTTTACATTATTATACAATGATTTTCGGATTCTAAAGGTCCCACACTTATATAATTCGTGTCTAAGGTGATAAGGGTTCGAAATATACCCACACAATAGTCTTTGGATAAGTGTAAGCCTTGGATTGTACATTATCTTTTCATTTTATTAAAATCGTTAAATAATGAGGTCATCGCTGCATCATAATAATGTCATAAATAATATAATTTATTTAATGTCTAAAAATTATAAATAAAATACTATGATGTATGAAATCTTTTTAGCTTTAAAATTAATATTTATAGTCAAAAATATGACTTGTATAACCCCATGTAAAAATTGTCTTAGTAAAACATTTCATGTTTGTGTCATTTTTTACTTTAACATTAAATAAAAGGTATTTATGTCATTTTCCAACTAAAGTGGCTCCATGGGGTCCCCAAGTTGACCCATGGATTGTTGTGGTCGGCCGTGGCACATCCAATGAGGGTAGGACATGTGTCAAGCTCATCTCATATTATTAAAACATTATTTTTACCTTAAACTATACTAATTACCTCTAATCGCGATTAAGAACTTAAAAGTTATTATTCATCAAAAATTATTTTAATCTCATTGAACCACATTTTACATCTTAATGACAACCATGTATGTCGTATTTTTGAAAATCAAAACACAGAAGTGGTAATATTTCATTTAAACGAAAAATCAGTTATTTAACTACCACTTAGTGGTTTCACTATTCATCAAAAAATTGAAGTTTTTCAGAACAATGCCAAAATTTCACCATAAGCTATAATTGATATTCCGAATTCAAAAAATTATGTCTATTTTACAAAATTCCAAACATATAAGTTTCATTAATTAATTTTATAATTAATTCCCGCAGTCACAACAAATAGCGTGTTTTTAAGAAACAATATATATCAAAAGATTAACAGTTGTTTATGTCCAATTTCCAAGTGAAATTAATTCTAATGAACACCATTGGATAAAATGGTAAAAATATATTCTAATTATACTTTAAAACAACTAAATAGTATAATTTATCACTATAAATTATTTTGATTAAAAAAGTTGTTTTTAAGTATTTTTCACTATTCATAAAAAATTAGAAGTTCTCAGAAAAATACCAAAAATTCAACATAGGCTAATTTCGATATTCCGAATCCAAAAATGAAGTCCATTTTGAAATATAAAATTTCTATAATTTTAAAAAGTGGTTATTACTATTCATAACGGCTACTTTGATTAGTCGCTGTGTTTTAGAACTCAAAGTTGCGTACAATGCCAGCTATTGCATTATTGAATGAGAAGCGTATCGTGGAAGATCGGGGTTTTACAAAATGTGGATTTATGCATATTGGATAACTTGTGATAACCATTTCATATAGAACATTGAATGATCTATCATTCTATTTATAGATCTCATGATCTTCTAATTCATTAGGAATGAAAAATTAACCTTTACTTCAAAAAATAATTGACAAAGTGGAAATTGATCAAGACAAAACAAAGTATAAGATTGTAATGAATAAATTATGTATATATTCTCATGAAAATTATTAATCTTTAAGAAAAGGATCTATAACTAAACTTTTCTCATAAAACCATAATATTTTTGAACTAGTGGCCCTTAAATTCATAAAAATGTTATAAATTTGAGGCCCCCAACATTCTATTTATCAATCACTTGTTTCTTATTTATGAACACAATAACTCTCTATAAGTATTTATGCTTTTCCTCTTATTCCATATTTTAACATTCCACCAATGTTCTCCATTGTGTTATTTTGGGTAACTATTATGTTTCCAAATATCCCTTTTTAAAGGAAGTTGTGTTACTCATTATTACGATGCGGGTTTCTAGGAAAGATTCTTCCAGGTATTAATCCATTAATAAACTAGAAGAATTTCAAGTGAGAAATTCATTTTATGGGGTAGAAGAATGCAACACAAAAATATTTTTTGAAATATATTTTTTGAATTAATTTAATTATTTGGATATTTTTAATTTCACAAAATATTAAAAAGAGTTTTTATTATAATAAAGAACAATGTTTGTATTGTTCCATACAAAAAAATATAATCATGAACTAAAAACAAAATAAATATTATCTTTCTATTTATATAACATTGAGGTTAGCTTACATTATAAGAAAGACCAACATTCCTTGATGGCTTGTGTAAAACGCAAGACCGAGTTTTACAGAAAAATAATATTTTATTTAAAATAATCATATTTAATTTAATAAGATATAACCTAAACGTCAAGCTAGAAGTTATAAAAATGATTAAATAAATCATGAAAATACATGGTTTAATTCATTGTTTCCAAATTAATTATAAATTAATAAGTGATCTATTTTAATATAAAGGGAATGTTTAAAAAAACAACTTTTATGTTCAAAAAGGAATTTTATCCTAATAAATTAAAACAATTAGTATAAATGAATTATTTTTATAAAATCTAAATATTATATATTGAATAAAATATTTTTACATTCCTATAATATATTTTTAGGCCTAATATATGAAAAATCACAATTTTATACATAGTAACCTATATTTATATAAAATTAGTTTTCCCACCTTTTAATGGAGAACCAATTTTCAATATATATTTTTTAACCTTTATTATTTTTATAAGTAAAAATAAACAACATTTTTTATATATGAACATTAAAATTACATTAGGGGTATTTTTTGGAATTTTTCTCTGATGTTTCTTTTTTAAATGAATAGTATAAATAAAGATTTTATTAAAAACTGATTTTTCATCTAATTTTTTATAAGTGTAAATGATATTTATAATTTTAATAAAGTATAATTATTTGAATTATACATAAATAAATAAAAATTAGATAATTTTAAAAAATATAACTTTGAAATACTATATAAAAACATAAAAAACTTCATAAAATTTTTACTTTAAAAACCTGCATTGTCATCCAACCTGCGAGATTAATTTTAAATTAATTTATGCCACCCCTGTGGATGGAATTTGAAAAAATATATTCCTTTCCTAGATAAAAATAACATATAATTTATAATAAGTTCAACATATTTTTTTAATAAATATATTAGTGAATGTAATTAAAATTAATTTCAATGATTATGAGGAAAATTAACTTAAGAAGGGACTAAAACCTAAAACTAAGTCCCAAAATCACCTATCCACTTTTAAAGAATCCATTTTATGTTCATATTTTGATACAATACACCATTTTATAGAATTTTCTCTATTATTGGAGCCATGTTACATGGGAAAAAACATGTATGGAATTCACATTTTGAAAATTTACAAAAATGCCACTCTTCCTCCAATATAAAACTGCAGTCACCTGTCCCCCTTCTTCACTCTTATGATGCCTTTTAGATCACCAAAAATTTATTAAAATTATTTAAAACCATATCTTCTTAAATTATATTAGTATCCCTTCACGAAAAACTACATCCAAAGAATCCATTGGGTGCAAACAAAAATGAGTTACCCAAAGAAGAGGTAACATCTTTCCTCAGGTTCCATGATTTTATTTTTATTATCCACACCCTCAAATATTATTATTGCACACTTAATATTATCCTAAATATAATTATATGTTTTTATTCTATGGGTTCAAACTACACTAACCCACACTTCAATCGAATGTGTAATGATCTTACTATTAATGTGTGCATCTGACCACCGCCTGTCAAAATGATGTTGCTAATTTCTTATTTACCACCTATAATGGTTGAGAATTATTTTAGAAAGTATGTTTTTATATGATATATATGATATTAATTATTTATTTAAGCCTCTATAATTCTTATATAACACATGCCTTCTTCCTTTCTATTTTTTGTAAATATTGTAATTTCATTTGGGGAGGTGTGGACTACCACCTCTTCAAAGTGATGTGATTCATTCGCACTCTAAATATAATGTATTAAGGATGGTATTAATAAATTTATATGATATATATGAAATAATCATTATAATATAATTATTAATATATATATATATATCATTTACATTTTTTTATTCAATATGAAAATAAAAAAACGTTCAAGCTTACGTGTGGCATAACGACTTCATGAAAGGTGTGTTAAATTTCATACGTCTATATTTTATAGATTATTATAAATGAATATATAAAGAATATATATTATATTCATATCATCTTTTAATTTATTTAAATAATTAAATCATTATCTTTTTAAAATTATTTATAATAAAATTTGAAGATATATACGAAAAATAATGAGTATATTACCTAAAACGTAACATTGATATGAAATTATTAGTAAATGGATAATATAAAGTCATAAAAGTTATATAAATTTTTAGATATAATAATATGGTTCCCTAGTAGATTTATAATGACCACATATAACAAGTAGGAATTCAATAACCTATAGTCATCAATTAGTGCACAAATATTCATAAAATATCAATTACAAAGAGAATGTAAGATCATTGTTTTCATGATGGTACGACCTTATTTAAATTTTGTTATAAATATATTGTTTTTTTAATTAAAGGATATCTGGATGTAATAGTGTCCTCGAGGGAGTTCTGAGGGTCAAATATATAAAGATGAGGAAAATTGGGTTAACCTGTGCAATGAAATGGTTGGAGTATGGCTAATGAAAAACGTGAAGCCTTTCATGGAAAATTGTACATCCGTGGATAGTGTCTTAACACAATATTGGATCATAGTTAATTAAACAATGTGGAACTACCAAGGTAAATGTTTGACCCAAATCCCCTTGGGCAGAGTCTTATGCATGGTTTCCGCACGGTTTCGAAAACCATGAGGGTAAACCACACAGCCTAGTATTGTAGGGATAATTTTAAAAAATTCCATTACATGATTATTATGTTCTACCATATATATCTTCTAATTATTTCCCTATTAACCCTAGTGTTGGGCTAGAAACCTCAAGAGTTTTCAAGGTTTTATCTCTCTCGTTTCTTGACTGTTTGGAGTACTATTAATTTTGGATCAAAGATCAAGGTATGTCTAATAATCACATATCTTCTCTTTTCTAGATTAATGTTTTAATTTTGGAAAATTTTCTTCAAAATCCTTAAAAACCCCATATACATTGGAATATAGCTGAGGTCTTCAAAGGGGGTTCAGATCGAGATATAAGGCATCAATTAAGAGTGTATTAATCATTAGATTCAAGGTATGTGGTCAACAAGAGATATTACATTGTTTTTAAGTGGATTTGTGCATATGAGTATCTGTTCTTGCTCTCATATTATTGTGATTTGAATTTCTTTGGTGTGGTTGGAGAAATTAATATCTTTTTAATTATTTGAAATCCTCATGATACCCTTGGGATGCATCGAGGATGATTTGATCAATATCGGGCCACCCATGGGGTGCATCGACATTCCCGAAAATAGGAATTGAGAAAGTCAAGGGTGGAATTGATGCGTAATATCATAGATCCGTTGTTGAAAATGATAATATATTTTGTTTAGTTGAATATATAATATTGATATTTTTTCCTAGTTTTGATTTTTTTCTTATGTGGTTGGTTCTTATGGATTAGTAATGGATTAATTGAGTTAAAAGAGATTATTTCAAAGGGGATATGAATTATGTTTAGATGCCCAAAAGAATTACTATATATGAAATGATGAGCGTGTTAAATTGGGAATGGATTATGAATCTATGATCTTTTAAAAGGGTAACATAAGTACATATATGAATACCTTTAATGGGTTAGTATGTCGAAATTGTGGGGAATACCTTGTGGGTTGAATGTAATAAAGTGGTTGTCTAATGTGACATAAAAATTTTACTTGAAATTTATAAGTGGGAAAATACTTGTGAAATAATTAATTGGTACAAATGAGTATGAATTGTAGTTATAAAATTTGTAAAATGGTTATGAAATAGTATTGATTCCCATGTTTATGGTCATGGGATTCGATTTCTATTTTACTTTGTTATGTTTTATTGTGATATGGTATGTGTGTGGTGAATGGATAAATAAGCATGTTCACATGGATATGTAGTGTGGGGGTATTGAAATAATGATCTATTACCATAGGTTGAGTTAGACTGAGGCTCTAAACTCCACCCAGATTTCATGGGATTGGGATGGGGATGAGGGTTATATTCCCCTAACGGTTTCATTCCACCCGGCCAGAGGCTTTGGTGTAAGGATAATGTGTTGATGTGATGTGTTATCCCTAGTGAGATAGGTACATGACTTATTCCATTATCCATGGTGATTAATAACCTTAGAACCATGTGTAGATGATGTATAATCTAACTCATGTAACACATTTACATGGTAGATTAAGTACAGAATATGGATAAGTTGTGAATATACTGATATTGATAGAAATGTTTAGGATACAAATTTTTACCTATAACATACTGAGTTTTTTTGTTTAAATTGTAAATTATTTTGAACTATCTATTAGACTATATAATTCATAGACACCATTTTTGGGGGACTACTGAGTTTTTTACTCACAACCTACTTGGGTCACCATTGGGTACACGAGTATATTTCACAGTTATAGGACAAGACAATAGAAAAGGACCTATGGTAGGAGATTGAGTTGGACTTGGTATACACACATATGAGCATCTGAGCTCTGAGTCGGGATCCTTTATGGTGATTCAGCCATTATTTCTTCTTTGGGTTTCATTCACAAGGGTATTATAACAATTTCATGAGATGGTTAATGTTGAATTATGGTTTGTACCTAGTTTTTTGAGATTTTTTTCCATTCTTGTTTACTGGTTGTTTCATATTGTTTCCACAATTTGTATTATGTTCTGTTTGATATTACTATGGTAAAGAGGGTATAGTCTCCCCAGGTGACATAGTAGAACCACACCGCTAGTCTGTAACCTATGTTGTATATGGAGGTGTTCTTGAGTTATTGTGATGAATCAGCATAGGGAACCATTTTAGTAGCTTCTGAGTCAGGGAAGCTACAAAGTGTTATTAGAGGAATTTACTTTCTCTTCATTTTTCATACTATTTGGTGATAGTATATTGGAGGGTAGGAAGTTTCAGACCTTGGTAATGATCTCATTCATAGGAGTAGTTAACCCATGTATGGGGAAAACCCCAAGCTACCCAAGGTGGGAGTTTTTTATGCATGTTGTAATAATTGAATGATATTTCACAAATGGTTGATGCATATTTTGTGTAATGTGACTGAGTTATGATATTTTTCTCATGGCCATAATTTTATGAGGTTGTTCATTCATGCATCATTTTCTGCACCTAAGGATGTAGGTGGAATGCATTAAGATAGTCACACATGGGATGTGTGTGTGGGGACTAGAGCATGGAATGTATTTTATTTCCTTGAAAAATAGGAATAAAATGGTGTCTAATAATGGTAATAAATGTGGGTAAATCAAAATAATGTAATGGAACAGTCTAGGAATAATGCTTAAAATGAAACATTATTATGGGTTTAAAATTCTTGGTTGTGATAAATTATAAATTCAGAATGGTGTCTAGAAGAGATATATTTTATAGTGACAGTAAAATGATTGATGAATTTTTCATAATGATATGTGTAAATGAGTTAAAATGGAGATTATGAAGTGTTTTGAAACAGGGAATATATGTAAGAGAAAATATTGTTGTTGCAAAATAGGGGATGGTTTCAAAAGGGTTTTTGATGAAAGTATTATGATTAAGCAATTTGGTTTAACCCATGTTGACCATGACCAATGGTATGAATAATAGAGGGTAGTTCTTTAAGTGTTATGATGAATGTGGGAATAGTGTAGGTGGAGTGGTATTTTTATGGCTGATGGTATAAAATATATTACCCATGTGGTATGAATGTTTTCAATCATTTATCAAAGTGGTTATTGAGGAAACATTATTCAATCCCAGATAGAGTTTCTGGACTATATTGTCGATTTATGTTTCTGGTAATCCTTGGGGTAGAACATTGATTGAATATTAACATTATGTGCTAGGCATAATGTGTATCGGAATCGGGGTGAGAGTGTCATTCATGAACTTTGCAATGGTCATAACATGATGTGTGTTGTTTGTGAATATGACCAATGGATTTACATGTCGTGAATCTAGTTTTGGGATATGGAACTATTAGAACATGAATGTGGCCTATTAGAGAGTTAAGATGTGGTTCTTAGTACTTTTGGGAGTGTTTCCCTCACAGGGTGTCTTGGACTTTGTTAGGGGAGACATAGGGTGTTATCCTATGTAGGTTTTTCCGTGAGGGCTAAGTGAAAGATTTGTGGGTGGTGATGCCACTTAAGTAATGGATACATGTTGATAGATTCCGAATAATCAAGGGTGACCTAATGGGATGGTAGCCTAGTAATATGGGTTTCTTGGAATATGAAACATGATAGAATTTATAGATTTAGAATCAATGAATATTTGTTACCAGGAGGTTTCGGTAAATGTAATTATTATGACCTGTTTATTTCATAGGGGAACCTTATTTCTTGTGATAATATGTAAGGTTTGTTTCAATGGGTTGTATCATATGGATGCATGACATATCAGTTTCGATGCCGATTAATGGAGGTCTCAATGTTGTTTTTGAGTGGAAGAGGCAATGGTGATGGAAGAACAGTTGTATGATTTTTTTTATGGTTACACCCAAGGTGATGCTGGTCATGTGGATGAGCTTGTTTGTTTGAATGTTTTGGTTGTTAGGTGAGATGTAGAGGAATCATTAAGGATGATAAGGCTGAATAACAAAGATGAAAAGTAGGGTGAGTAAGAGGGCATTATGTTATGCTCAGCTAAAGGCTAGATTGTGAGAGACCAGGGTGTTTCGATTGATTAACTATCAGGGATTCACCAAAATAATTTGGGTAGTGTGGGAGAAGTAGTTCCAGATGAAAATTTAGTGCACAACTGCTTGGTGTATGGTCGTGGTGCAGTGGTGAGTCTTGGATAAAAATCATACCATAGTGGTAGTGGTGGTTATGTATTGAGGAGATGTGTGTATCGGGGAAACCTGAGATCCTTGGCTGGTTATGATACCCCATAGGGGATGTTGACATCAGAAATGGATGATTTGTTAGTGGTGTTATTTGAAAACATATTTTCCTGCCTCAACTAATGAAGATCATTCCAACATCATGAATTTATCCCAAGTGCATTGAGAAGGTTTGGCTTCATTCCAAGTGACTTGAGGGTGTTTTGGATGGATGAGGGACATCATGGTGGTTATGCTCGTGGGGAATGTACATGTGTTGTTGGAAGATGAGATGTACAACATCAACAGTTTTTTTCAAGGTCCTCAGGATGTACCAGATGTCGAAAAATGTTATGGGTGTTGTTCATGGAAGACAGAACCAAGCATTGAGTGTTGTTATTTCTATTATTTTCAGGAAAATATAGATATCCATGACTATGTTTTGGGATTCATCTTCTGATCGAGTGTAAGACATGGCGAGGTGGATCCCATTATGGGGAGAATTGGTAATTACACTCATACGGTGGGGAGTGATAAGTAAGTCATGGATGTGTGGATGGTAATGTTGAGTAGATGTAGAGGCATCTAGATGTTAATGAGGAACCTATAATGTGAATGTTGGGTTCCTCAAAGAGTCCATGAGGGATTTGGAAGTGGTGACTGATGATCCAAGCATTGGCTTTAGGCTAAGGGTGGTTCAAATGTAGCTCGATATGTCTGTACAAAAGTTGTAGAAGGACTGGTATGATATGACAACATTTTATAGAATGAGAGGCTGGGTTATATAACTGCAAAAAATGGAATTAGCCTCAGGTATGTATCTTGGGGTGGTATTGAAATGTATTAAGGTTTTAGGTTACCTTGTCCATGTGATTTAGTGTCATTCCAATGGTGAAGCTAAGAATTCTAGGATGAGTCAACTAGGATAGCATGACTCCACTAGGAGTGAGGAAAAATGAAAAATGTGGTAAATCACCTTCACTGGTCTTTTTGGATGAGAAGTACATTTCAAATTTTGGAATAGGTTTGGGTGATAAAATATCCTTATTAGTTGGTGTATGATCATTTTAAGTGTTTATGATAGGAATATTAATGGGGACAATGAATCCCAATGATGGTTTCGATTGAAATGATTCCATGGTGGAGGAATTATACTGGAATTTGGTGAATGACCTTCATTGGCATGTTGGATGATAGTGATAGGCTTAAAGTATGCAATAACCTTGGGAAGGTAAAAATGGAGTAGTGTGCCAGTAGTGGAAGATGAGTGTTCTAAGAAAACCCAATCAGGGATGGTCTGACTAGAGATAATAAACATGAATTGGTTTTTTCAGGGTGACCCACCTCGAGTTCAATGTTGTAGAGGGAAGTACCATTCGTAAATGAAGTTCAAATCAAGTTATGTCAATGTTATCTTAGTCATTGAATGTATGGTGAATGGATTCCCTCTCGGATGGTTTCAATGGTATCGATGGATGACATTATAGGATAATGTCCCTATGGATGTTCGGGCGTGGTGAGTTGGAACATGACAAGTGATGTGAATGTTAAGTCCAGATTATTGTAGTATTTCCTCAATAGTGGGAGTGAAAATAAAGAAATGACTGTGGAAAGAACTATCTCAAATAAGTGTATGAATGATGAAATTTTGGTATTTTTGAGTTTGATGGAATTGAATGATCTCTGTTTGGTTGGGTTGGTACTGATATCAATCGTTGGCACCCATTTAATCAGTGTAATTCCCTGATATTTTAGTTGTATCTTGGGTGTATGGTTATGGAATGGGACCTCTTGGATGATTTGTAGATTATATTAAGTTATGAAATGAGATTGGAAGAACCATGTGCTTTCTTTTGGTTGACATCTGGTTTTCTTCACTTTGAGGTTATTGAAGATGAGAAAAAATGGTGCCACGCATTTCAGGTCACAAGTTGCAAAGAGGATCAAACTGATGGGGTGATGATTGGTTCACCATGGTGGAAGGAAGAATCCTGTGATGTTTCAAGTTTTATGAATTAGGGAATCTTTACTATAATTTTATTTGGAGTCCTAGTTGTTGATGTGTGGTTAAAATCAATATGTTCTTCTGGGATAATCAGGATCATGTTGTGAACTGTAGTAAGAATTTCTTATGGGTAAAGATCATGAATCTAGTTCGAATTTCGTTGTAGAATTGTAATGTTTGATGCGAATCAAGGAAAATTGGAATGGAAAGGAGGCCTAGTGACCCGATCTCTTTATTTAAGATGATCAATTATTCTTGGGAATGTGGATCGTGGATGAGCCGTTATTTGGTGGGGATATTTTAAGATCTTGGTTTTCATTAAGTTACATACTTGTTTAAATTTTGGTGTCAATCTGTTTTTTGTTAATGAAAGGATTATCAGAATTAGGAAGTGCCTTGGGGGGTTCCATGAGTTCAAAATATAAAAAGAAGAAAAATTGTCCAATCTGAGATAGGTGTACAGTTTGATTGTGGATAAAGAAAATGGTGTAGCCTTCTCAAGAAAATCATTCATCCTTGGACAGTGGCTTAAATCACAACAGAACAATAATTAGATAAACTGTTCATAAATGCCTCGATAATATCATGAACTAACTCAAATTTAATAGAGTATTCTGTATGGTTTTTAAAACAATGCGGGTAAACTGTGTGTACTAGTAATGTTGGTAAAATTAACAAAATTTCCATTATAATATATTTATGTTATACTTGATTTCTCCTCAAATTTATCCCCTCTCAACCCTTGGGATGAGATAGGACCATAAAGATCATCCATGGTTAGATCTCTTTCATTTATTGGCCTCTTGTAACATATTCGATTGTGAATCGATGCCCCAAGTACGTCTAATCCTATTAACTCTTCTTTGTTCTAAATTAGGGTTTTCATTTTGATAAATCTTCTTTATGTAGCACTAAACCCCCCTTTTTCTACTAGAATCTAGGTTAAGTATTCAAAGGAGGTTTGGATTGGGATAAAAATCATTTATTAAGTGTTCATTCATCACAAAATTCAAGGTAGGTTGTTTAAAAGTTATATCACATTGTTTTGTGTGGAATTATGAAGATGATAATATGTTCTTTCTCCCCTATTATCTTGATTTTAATTACATTGGTAAGATTTAGTGAAATGAACATCTCAATAATGATTTTTAACACTCTCTATACCTATAGGATTAGTATATAATAATTTAACCAATTTGGGGCCACCCATGGGGTGTGCCGACATTCCCAAACCTAGGAATTAATAAATTCAATGGTGGAATTAATTCTCATTATCCTAGGTATAACGACCCATACTTTACATACATTGTTAATACTTCGAAATTGAAGCACACTTATTACAACATATGACAAAACCACAAAGGACCGTATAGGTATAGTGTCTTTAGAAACTGGGAAACATAAACAACTGGTTCATAAATCTTCTACAGTGTCTCCCATTTATTTCATCATATCTAGGGTCCCTTTTAGCATATTCTACTTAATATCCATCTTCCTGAACTGGGGAAAAGAAAACATAAAAGGGTGAGCTCAAATGCTCAGCAAGGGCAAATAAAGGAAATAAAAATCATATCATATCTTTATGAAGATCAAAACCTGCAAAAGAGATCATAATATCTTAACATGGAATAAATCATAGAAGTGAAAATGAGATCCCCATAATCATAACATAAAACTTGAAACTTTGTGGCATGCACACATAATCATGGAAAATCATTTCTTGTTAGTCATGACTCATTGCCAAGACTATCTTAGTGGACAAAGTCCCTTTCTGAACCGAGTTCACTCCTCGTTTCAGTCCTGTATCACTGAACCGAAATAACCTTCCGTTCCAGCCATATCTATCTCATGAGATATAAAATCTTTACCCAATGCATTGGAGGGAGATATAGGTCCCACCCATCTTATAATGAATCCTTTCTTATGTGTGCCACATAATCATAAAACATACATCATCGCATAACACATGTAACAAAAATGGGATTCTTGAAATATCATGACATCATAAATCAATTCATATAAGATAAAGGAATTCATAAACATAATTCCATCACAACATAGTCAAATCAATGTAAAAATATGGATAGAAACAGAACCCTTTATTATCTTAGATGGAAAATAATTTTGATAAAACACTTGAATTGAATTCTTGAGGAAAATATCCTTTCTTCTTTAAAATCAATTTCTTTTCACAAAACATCTTGCAATTTTAAAAGAAAGAGATTTTATTAAAATTAGTCATGAAATATTTTAGAGGAATCTTCATGAAAATAAGGCTTTATAAAACAGTAGAAATCCGTTCGTGCCGTATAAGTTAAAAAAAACATTCTTCGTACTTTTGTCGGAAAAGTCAAAAAGTACCTCGTACGAAAAACGACAAAAGATTCCTTTCATACGTATTACTAAAAACTCACCGAAGGGTAAAAATGGATTTAAAAATTTTTAGGTGGATGGAAATAATATTACATATTGATAAAACATGGATGTGGATGATAAAATACACCCCAGTAAATACTTACGAATAAACAATCTCGGATAAAAATGAGATTGTGATATTTCCCTTACCTTAGGTCCGATTTGCTTTGTTCGTGTCCGAAGCTCCTGTATAATGGTTTAAATAATGTTATTGACTTATTCCAGATTCATACATATTGATATGAGATCATATATGGTCATATTATTAGCTTCTTGTTAGTAATATTTCATTGTTACTTGTTACTCGGGTCTTTATAACGTTTTGTTCTTATGCGTGTTTTGTCGAATAAATTCTTATTCTTATCTTTAGGTTATAGATAATTCATTTCCAGAATGGTATTAGTGTAGTATATACCATATTCATTCATTCAATTCATTTATATAATCATTATGAAATGAAGATCATGTAGAACGAGTCGCATCACATCGTGGAGACGGTATTCTGTACGTACGCACGAGTGATGATATCGTTCCTATGATCGTGGAATTGTATTGGAGTATATATATATATTATTTCAGTATCAATATTTCTTAATAATAATCATATATAGTTACTCATTACACCATTATACCCATCCTTGTAAGGTGATGGTGGAAAAATAGATTACACCACGGCGTGGAGACGGTATTCCGTACGTACGCACGCGCGGTGATTTCATTTTTCCGTAGGATGGATAGAAGGTGAATTAGGGTTGTTTCATATTTATAATAACATATCAGTATGTAAGTAATACTGATGTTATTATTTTATCATGAAACAACTAAAGAAGAAGAAGTTGAAGAAGAAAGAAATTGAAAAGATCGGTAATGGATATTACCTCTTCTTTGGAACGCCTCTTTGAATCCTCCACTTAAGGAACTAAGATTGGTCTTTGGAGAAGACCAGGACCTCTAGGATTATTCTAGGGAAGTGGAGAGGAGAAAATGGTAGGGTTTGGCCGAGCTTGAGTGCTCAAATTGGTGTGGGGAGGAGGGGGAGGAGGTGCCCTTTTATAAGGGAGGAGAGGGGCACCTTAGGAATATCTCAAAATATTATTTTATATTAAAGTCAAAATCGGTTTATAATGGTTCCAAAGGGTCTTATTTCGAAGCTAAAGTGGGGATGGGTCAAAATCCTATCAACCAATAGGATTTAGAAAAGTTTAGGGTATTATTTTAACCTTATCAATTAGATTTAACTCTAAGTTAATTAATTTAACTTTTACCGTGTCTTTTTGTTTTCTTTCACTATATGGTTAATACACTTACTATAACATGCCAAACGAACCCCAAATTGTTTATTATTAATATATATATCCTTATCTAAGTCATTTGGCCGAACCTTATATTTTTAGGAATAAAATAACAATTAATAATATAATTTTTTATTTAAAAACTATTTTGTGTCAATTTTGACACTATTTGATATATGATTTTTGTGAAAGTCATAACAGAATTATATGTTCGAACCAAGTTGATTAAATCAACACTAATATATCATAGTAACCTAGAAAATTAGTGGAAATCATAAAAAGTCTCAAATTATATTTATTTTGGTGTTTATAACATCAATTATGTCAATATTTCATTAATAAGATAATTACTGCATCATCATTGTGTCATAAATAAATTAAATTATTTAATGTCTAAAAATTACAAATAAAATACCATCATGTAGGAAATCGTTTTATCTTTCTAATTAATATTTACAATCGAATTTATCTTATGTATAACCCCATATTAAAAATGATTTACTTATTAAACTTTGATTTTAACTATTTTAACCCTTCTTTAAATAAATTAATAATAAATTTCCTAATCTAATCCAAGTGGGCCTAAATGGTCATATTTTATTCCTAAGTTTGTTTTTGGTCGAATTACACTTGTCCAATATAATTAGGACATGTGTTAGGGTAATATTAATATCATATTTACCCTTAGTTACCCTATTTACTATTAACCGCGGTAAAAATCGTAAAAAGTTACTATTCACCAAAAAATTATTTTTATCTCATTGAACCACATTTTACTTACTGATATCAACCGTGTCTGTCGGATTTTCGAAATTCCATTCACAGAAGCGGTAAAATTAAGTTTTATGCAAAATTCAGTTTTTAACCTACCACTTAGTGGTTTCACTATTCATCAAAAATTGAAAGTTTTCAGAAAAATACCAAAATTTCACCCTAGGCTAATTTCGATATTCTGAGTCCAAAAATGAAGTCCATTTTGAAAAATAAAATTTATAAAATTTCAAAAAGTGGTTATTACTATTCATAGCGGCTAGTTTTAATAGCATATTGTTGTTTAGTGAAACTCGGTATTGCGTACGACGCAAGCTATCGAGGAAGGTCGCGATTGCGTGTAAAGCAAGCCAAGCAAGTGTTGTGTAGAAAAAGATTCCTTTGATGGTTTATATAACATAAAAGTCATGGGTGTTACACTAGGACCCTTTTTGAACATGATAATATGGTTTTTTGAGTTAAATATGGAATATTTTTTTACTATTCAAAGGTTTTATGTTTTATTAAGGGGTGGTTTGGAATGTATTAGTAGTGTTTTTATTGAATTATATGAGATTTTCTAAAAGGGGTTATGAATTATGTTGAGATACAAAAAATAATTAGTATATATTAAATGATGATTATGTTTGTAACACCCCAAGATTTCATAGTGTGTTATTTCTTCAAAATAACTCAATAATTTGCACTACACGCAACACCGAGTTCAAGCACACCATGACTTACCAAACAAGCCGTTCAAAAGAGGTTATGAATAATATTAAATAAATTTTAAACTTTATATAATCCTTATAATTTTATAATCCATATTATGAGTTTCTTAGAAATAATTTAAGAACAAATTCCTTTTTTCAGATAAAAGAAGTATTTTTCAAAAATGCACTTTTACCAACATTAATAGTGAACCCTCTTTAAATCCAATATTTTAAACTTTTATATATTCAATTTGACTAAATAAATTTATTCATTAGAATGGGGACATAAAAAAATTTACAATGTAACAACCCAAGCTTCCACTGTACGCTTCTCTTTGAAAAATACAGTAGCGTGTGTTGTACCCAACTTCGAGTTCTAACACACACTACAACCAATCACACTAGCCGTAATGAATAGTAATACCTACTTTTTAAAATATTATAAATTTTATCTCTGAAAATGGACTTCATTTATGGATTAGAAATATCGAAGTTATTCTGGGGTGAAATTTTGGTACTTTTCAGATAACTTGTATATTTTGATGAATAGTTAAAATTACTAAATTTTAATTAAAAACAACTTTTTTAATCAAAATAATTAGTAGTGATAAATTATGAATTTGAGTGGTTTTAAAGTATATTTAGAATATATTTTTACCATTTAATACAATTTTGGTCATTGGACAAAATTTCACAATTAAACCGGAAATAAACAACTGTCAATATTTTGATAGTTATTATCACTTAAAAACACGCTTTTTGTTTTAACAACGGGAATTAATTTTAAATTAATTTCTGCCACTTCTGTGTTTTGAATTTGGAAAAGTGGATTCCATATTTTGAATTAGGATGTTGAAATTTTCTAAATAGGTAAGTTTTATATTTAGACATTTTGAATAATTACTTCGGTAAATATTTTATTTCTCATGGTTAAAGGGTAAATCCGGTAAATAGGGGTTAAAAAGTAATATTATAATAATAAACAATTACCCTAAAATGTGTCCTAACCTTATTGGTTGATACATTTCCGACCATGGGCATCTTGGGGTCGATTTGGGGACCCCATGGAGCCACTTGTAAGTGATAGGGACACTTTATTTTAATTAAGTTAAAATGAATACAAAAATGACACAAGCATATATCTTTTAGAAAAACAATGTTTACATAGGGTTATATATGTTGGATTTTCGACTATAAATATTAATTAGAAAGATAAAACGATTTCCTACATAATAGTATTTTATTTATAATTTTTAAACATTAAATAATTTAATTTATTTATGACACAATGGTGATGCAGTAATTACCAGAATAGTGAAAAATTAGAATAATTGATATTATAAATACCCAAATAAATTTAATTTGAGACTTTTTATAAATACCAATAATTTTATTGGTTAATATGAATTTTTAGGATTCATTTAATTACCATTTTTCGAAGTAATCATTCTTTTATGAGTTTTACAAATATCAATTATTAAATAGTGTCAAAATTGACATAAAAGAGTTTTTAAAACAAATATTATATTATTAATTGATATTAAATTCATAAAAATCTACAGTTAAGACAAGAGACTTATATCATGATAGGTGTATCATTAATGGACCACTTGGTGGTCTCTCAGATGTATATAGTAATTTTATTAACCATATAATATAAAAATACAAAGAGACATTGTAAAAGTGAAACTAATTAACTAAGAGTTAATACTTAAAGATATGGTTAATATAGTGACCAAAACCTGTATAAATTCTATTAGTTGAGTGATTTTAGACCCATCCCCACCTTAACCTCTAAATAATCCACTTTTGATCAACTATTAAATGAATATTAATTTATTATAAAATAATATTTCTAGCTTTTTCAAAGGTTCCCCTCACCCCTATTATAAAAGGGCACTCCCCCTTCTCACTAATTCACACATTCAAAGCCTTTTGGTTCAGCCATCCCCAGCCCAAATACTCTCTAAACTTTCCTCACTTCATACTAGAGGCCTTAATTTAGTCATAAAGCCAATCTAAAGATCCCTTTTGATCAAATCAAAAGGAAGAACCCGAAGAAGAGGTATTGATTTTACCACCTTTTTTCAAGTTCTTTTCTTCTTCCACTTCTTCATTCTTTCTTATTAACATTATAAAATAATAACTCCAGTATATTATATATAATTTTATGTTATTATAAAAATTTTACAACCATATTTCGGTATTCTATCCATCCTTTTAATGACATTTCACCATATGTGCGTACATACGGCTTACCGTCTCCACGTCGTGGTGTAATTGTTATTCAAAACATTATTATTTTGATGGGTATAATAATGATGTGTAATTAATGTAAATAATAAATATAACATGATAATTATTCTGTATGTATAATATACCATAAAATTATATATTATTTTAATATCAAAATAATGATATTTCCGCTCGTTCGTACGTACGGACTACCGTCTCCACGAATGCGATGAGATTCATTCTCTATCATATCCATTCAAGTATAATTATCATTTGATGATTTAAAAATAATTTTTAAAGACTTGATATCATTCTGGATATGAATAAGATACAACCTATCCATGATAACCACGTCTTATGTAAAAAAACATATAAAAGAAAATGAGTAAGTTAAAACCCGAAACGACGATAATACTAAGATATTATTAACAAAGCAATGTTAAAAGATCATATATGATATAATATTAATGTATATGATTCTTTTATAATTTAATAACAATTATTTTAACATTATACATGAGTTTAACCTATCCCCAACAAAGGAAAAGTACAAGGTAAGGGTTTATTTCGCAATCTCTTCATTATCCGAGGTTGTTTATACATAATAATCTACTGGGATTTCTTTATCATCCACATCCATGTTTCTTCGAAATGTATTGAAAAATTTATTTACAATTTACAAAGAATATGGGTTAAAGTCATTTATACCCTTGTTTGACTTTTTATAAGAGGCTTTTAAAGGAATCTTTCTGTCATTTTCCAAACAAGGTGCTTTTAACCTTTTCGACAAAATTCAGGTAAAAATGTTTTTTTAACTTATACGAAAGGTGTGGCTATTCTCTGCCATTATAAAATTGTTGAAGCATCCCTTACAAGCTTATAAGGATATTTTCAAAGTAAATGTTTTATTTTATAATTATGTGACTTTTAAATGATTTCAAAAAAGGTATATTACTCTCAAATATATGAAAATCTAGTGCAAATGTAGACGTATTTAACGCAAGCTTAAAAATGTTTCCAGAAAACCTGACTCTCGAGTGTGGTAGACAGGAAGGGATTGGGCATGGACCCATCAGGGCCCGTAATTATTCGAGCAATCTCAGAATTATTTATTTTGTTTTCATAAGCATGAATTATGTTTTAAGAAAAACACTGGAGTATATTTCAGCAATTTTAAACGTAAGTATCTTCTAAAACAATTTCATCGGTAGGTCTCATGAGACAAACTAGTGTCTTGGAACAAGGCCTTGGAAAAATCTTATTTGTAGTCTTGGAACAAGGCCTTGGATATGTGGTTATGATAGTCTGTAATTATGCATTCCATCATTATAAAGGTGCTTATTGATATTGCATGTGATTATTTGATTAGTAGAATATCCATGTGAATAAGTAAATGACATTATTTCATTTTATTTTTTCCATGCTATGTTGAAGTTTATGTTTAAAAGGGTTTTTTTAGTTATACATTTCCTTAAATTTTTATGCTTATTTATGAATGTTTATGCTGTATTTCTTACCCTTACTGAGCATTTGAGCTCACCCCTTTCTATGTTTTATTTTTTCTAGGATTCCAAGAACTACACTGATTGATATGAAGGGTTAAGAAAAGGAAATAATGGCATTCACAAAGGATTATTTATGTTGTTTTGTATGTTATGAAGTGTAATGTAACATTCCTGTATGTAATCTATTTTCCAAGAATGCTAAACTGATAGGTCCTTTGGGACTTGATTCTTTGCAATCATGCCAATGTATTAAAATAATGCACTGACTCTGGGTCACTGGGGTCGAGGAGTTACAGTTGATATCAGAGGAAGTTTAGAAATAACAATGGAAACTAGATTTAGATAAACTCTTGTTAGAGAACATAGCCCTAAGATAGACTTTGAGGATTAGTATAGAAGAACTTCCTAGAATTTTGGTATTATAGAGATTTTGTGAGTTTTTTGAGCAATACATCCCTGTCTGGATACGAGCATGTAGATGCGGCTCTGGCACAGATGTACCTAGGGGTAAAACCCAAAAACACCGCTTTGAGCTAGACTCGAACGGGAACTAGTGCACGACAATGGGCCTTGCTGTACTCTTGGTTACGACACTCCCGGGGGATATGCTTAGGATAATTCTCATTTTATTTACAAACCGTTATGAAGGGCTCATGAGTATATACTTAGTCAAAGAAAACATTTTTTATGATTATGGATTATATCCATAAACTGTTCAATTTGCATTAGGAATTATTTATTGCAATTCATAAAATGACCTAGTTTATGCTATTGTATAGAAATGGCACCCAGTAGAAGGAATGTGAACTCCAGTAATATGTATGATCCAAAGAGTAAGAAGGATCGTATCTTTCATGGTATTAAGACATAATTTAGAAGGGAAATAGTCTCCCACGTATTATCATCATATAATGAAATAGTATCATGTGTGGATAAGATAACTAAAGAGTTTACTGAGTCCAATGGCTTTGAAGGGAAGTAAGAGAAGAAAAGGATGGAAGAGAGAAATATGGATAAAGGGAAGAGGGAAAAGAAGAATTTCCCCATATGTGATAACTGTGGGAAGAAACACCCTAGAAATTTCCTAAAAGGAATGGGAGTTTGTTATAATTGTGGAGGAAAAGGGCACAAAGTACGTGACTGTAAGGGTAATAAAATGGTTTCAAATGTACAATGCTTCATTTGCAAGGAGTTTGGACACTATGCGAACCTATGTCCCAGTCATCAGACTATGCCACAAATGATTCCATTGGATAATAATCATGTTATGATACTACCACAGATAAAGAGGAATGATTTGAGTTCTTATATTGATTATGTCATTTGAGTTTTGTATCAACAATGTACTTGTTATAATAATTATGGAGTATATAAGGATTGTACTGCAGTACTATTTCATTAAGGACTTGAGATTGTGTGGAACAAAGAAAAGTGACTCAATAGCAGGATAAATTTTTGGAAAATATATGGTTGAGAAAATGATAAACCATAATATAGTTCTGATACCGAGGTAGTGATTTTAGAATAATACATGATTGATTTGGATAAATTATATTGAATATTCTTGACTACCTTGAAACTGATTAATGATTTGTATATTCCATCATTATTGGGGTTTACAACATTTTTGTATTGAAGGAGTATATCCATTATTATTTAAGGAATAAGGGATCATGAATGTAATCAATAAGGTTTTATAGTAATTCAAGATGTTGCAGTGTTTTAAAAGAATACATGATGAAGGTGTTCACATGTTATTATGAAGCAAAAAAGGATCTTCATTTTTGGACTAAATCATTTTGGATAGTTCTAGTTTGGATTATTTTTGGATTTCCATAAAAGGACAACCCGGAGGTTGGGCGGCAACCCGTCGCGTCCGGAAAGGCCGTGAGACTTGAACCAACAACCGAAGGGCGACAAGGGTGTATCACCTACAACTGGCCCACGTAATGTCCAGGATTAAATAATGAAGTTTTTTTAAAAGATCTGGTAGATGAATAATAAATTAGTTTTTTTAGAACCCTATATGAATAGGATAAATACAATATTTTTTTACGTTCTATTATATTTTAGAGTGAAAGATGAGTTTGTGGTAGAAATTAGTTAAAGGATGGAACTCTACTTGTTAAAAATATATTTTTCTTCTTCTCTTATTCTATGAAGAAATTAATTCTTATACTTTATTTAAGGAATCCTAAAACCAAAAATGTGTTATCCTAATACCCTATGTTTTTTTGAACCGATGGTATTTCAAATCATCATAGATTGATGAATTTAAGGACCTCAATTTTACACTTGTTTGTGATTGATGACCTCAATCACTGCCTATAAATATTTACATTTTCCTCCAATTATATGTCTCTAATTTCCACCAATGTTCTCTTAATAGAGATCATAATTTGGTGGTGACCCTTTCAATTCTCTTTTCCTCATATTAATACTAAATTTTAGTAACCTAATTTCCGATGTGGGTTTTCCCACAAAGATATTTTCTATTTTAAACCTTTTATTTTTGAAGAACAATTTCAAATTGCGTGGACGCAATTTATTAAAGGAGGGTATAATGTAACACCCCAAGATTTCATAGTGTGTTATTTCTTCAAAATAATTCAATAACATGCACTACACGCAACACCGAGTTCAAGCGCACCATGACTTACCAAACAAGCCGTTCAAAAGAGGTTATGAATAGTATTAACTAAATTTTAAACTTTATATAATACTTATTATTTTAGAATCCATATTGTGAGTTTCTTAGACATAATGTAAGAACAAATTCCTTTTTTCAGATAAGAGAAGTATTTTTCAAAAATGCACTTTTACCAACTTTAATAGTGAACCCTTTTTAAATCCAATATTTTAAACTTTTATCTATTCAATTTGACTAAATAAATTTATTCTTTAGAATGGGCACATAAAAAAATTTACCATGTAACACCCCAAGCTTTCATGGTACGCTTCTCTTTGAAAAATACAGTAGCATGTGTTGTACGCAACTTTGAGTTCTAACACACACTACAACCAATCAAACTAGCCTTAATGAATAGTAATACCTACTTTATAAAATTTTATAAAATTTATCTCCCAAAATGGAATTAATTTTTGGATTCGAAATATTGAATTTATCCTAGGGTAAAATTTTGGTACTTTTCAGATAACTTTTATATTTTGATGAATAGTGAAAATTAATAAATTTTAATTAAAAACAATTTTTTTAATCAAAATAATTAGTATTGAAAAATTATGAATTTGAGTGGTTTTAAAGTATATTTAGAATATATTTTTACCATTTAATAAAATGTTGTTCATTTGACAAAATTTCACAATTAAACCGAACATAAACAAGTGTCAATCTTTTGATAGTTATTATCCCTTAAAAACACGCTATTTGTTTTAACAACAAGAATTAATTTTAAATTAATTTCTGCCACTTCTGTGTTTTGAATTTGGAAAACTGGATTCCATATTTGGAATAAGGATGTTAAAATTCTGTAAATAGGTCACTTTTAGTTTTAGACATTTTGAATAATTACTTCGGTAAATATTTGATTTACCATGGTTAAAAGGTAAATCCGGTAAATAAGGGTTAAAAATAATATTATAATAATAACAAATTACCCTAAAATGTGTCCTAACCTTATTGGTTGATACATTTCCGACCATGGCCATCTTTAGGTCGATTTTGGGACCCCATGGAGCCACTTGTAAGTGATAGGGACACTTTATTTTAATTAAGTTAAAATGAATACAAAAATGACACAAGCATATATCTTTTAGAAAAACAATTTTTACATAGGGTTATATATGTTGAATTTTAGACTATAAATATTCATTAGAAATATAAAAATATTTCAAACATAATGGTATTTTATTTATAATTTTTAGACATTAAATAATTAAATTTATATATGACACAATGGTGATGCAGTAATTACCATAATAGTGAAAATTTAGAATAATTGATATTATAAATACCCAAATGAATTTAATTTGAGACTTTTTATAAATATAAATAATTTTATCGGTTAATATGAAATGTTAGGATTGATTTAGTTAAATTTTTTCTAAGTAATCATTCTGTTATGAGTTCTACAAAAATCAATTATTGAATAGTGTCAAAATTGACATAAAAGAGTTTTTAAAACAAATATTATATTATTAATTGATATTAAATTCATAAAAATATAAGGTTCGGACAGGAGACTTATCTCATGATAGTTGTATCATTAATGGACCACATGGTGGTCTGTTGAATGTATATAGTAAGATTATTAACCATATAATATAAAAATACAAAGAGACATTGTAAAAGTGAGACTAATTAACTAAGAGTTAATACTTAATGATAAGGTTAATATAGTGACCCAAAATTGTATAAATTCTATTGGTTGAGTGATTTTAGACCCATACCAACCTTAACAATTAAATAATCCACTTTGGAGCCATTATAAACCGAATATGAATTTATTATAAAACAATATTTCTAGCTTTTCCAAAGGTGCCCCTCACCCCTCTTATAAAAGGGCACTCCCCCTTCTCACTAATTCACACATTCAAAGCCTTTTGGTTCGGCCAATCCCTGACCAAATACTCCTTAAACTTCCCTAAATTTATCCTAGAGGCCTTCCCTTAGTCAGAAAGCCAACCTAAGGAGCCCTTTTGATAAAATCAAAAGGAAGAACCCGAAGAAGAGGTAATGATTTCACCACCTTTTTTCAAGTTCCTTTCTTCTTCCACTTCTTCTTTATTTGTTATTGACATTATAAAATAATAACTCCAGTATATTATATATACTATGATGTTATTATAAACATGTTACAACCATATTTCAGTATTTTATCCATCCTTTTAATGACATGTCACCATACGTGGGTACGTACGGCTTACCGTCTCCACGTCGTGGTGTAATTGTTATTCAAAACATTATTATTTGGATGGGTATAATAATGACGTTTAATTCATGTAAATAGTAAATATAACATGATAATTATTCTGTATATATGATATAACATCTAATTATATATTATTTTAATATCAAAATAATGATATTGCCGCTCGTGCGTACGTTCGGACTACCGTCTCCACGAACGCAATGAGATTCATTCTCTATCATATCGATTCAAGTATAATTATCATTTGATGATTTAAAAATAATTTTTAAGGATGTGATATAATTATGGATATTAATAAGATACATCCTATCCATGAAAACCATGGCTTATGTAACAAAACATATAAAAGAAAACAAGTAAGTTAACACCCAAAACGACGATAATTCTAAGATATTATTAACAAAGCAATGTTAAAATGTCATATATGATATCATATTAATGTATATTATTCTTGTATAATTTAATAATAATTATTTCACCATTATACGTGAGGTTAACCTATCCCCAACCAAGTAAAAGTACAAGTTAAGGGTTTATTTCGCAATCTCTTCATTATCTGAGGTTGTTTATACGTAATAATCTACTGGGATTTCTTTATAATCCACATCCATGATTCCTCGAAATGTATTTCAAAACATTTTTACTATTTACAAAGAATATGGGTTAAAGTCATTTATACCCTTGTTTGACTTTTTATAAGCGGTATATAAAGGAATATTTCCATCATTTTCCAAATAAGGTGCTTTTAACCTTTTCGACAAAATTAAGGTAAGAATGTTTTTTTACTTATATGGGGGTGCGACTATTCTCCGCCGATATAAAATCGTTGAAGCTTCCCTTACAAGATTATAAGGATATTTTTAAAGTAAATGTTTTATTTTATAATTATGTGACTTGTAAATGATTTTAAAAAAGATATATTTCTCTCAAATATATGAAAATCTAGTGAAAATGTATACGTATTTAACGCAAGCTTAAAAATGTTTTCAGAAAACCCAACTCTCAAGTGTGGTAGACAAGAAGGGATTGGGCATGGACACATCATGGCCTGTAATTAGTCGAGCAGTCTCAAAATTATTTATTTTGTTTTCATAAGCTTGCATTATGTTTTTAGAAAAACACTGGAGTATATTTCAGCAATTTTAAACGTAAGTATCTTATAAAACAATTTCATCGGTAGGTCTCATGAGACAAACTAGTGTCTTGGCACAAGGCCTTGGAAAAATCTTATTTTTAGTCTTGGCACGAGGCCTTGGATATGTGGTTATGATAGTCTGGAATTATGAATTCCGTCATTATGAAAGTGGTTATTGATATTGCATGTGATTATTCGATTGGTAGAATATCCATGTGAATAAGTAAATGACATTATTTCATTTTATTTTTTCCATATTATGTTGAAGTTTAAGTTTAAAATTCTTTTGTTTTAGTTATACATTGCCTTAAAAGTTTATTATTATTTATGAATGTTTTTGCTGTATTGCTTACCCTTACTGAGCGTTTGAGATCACCCCTTTCTATGTTTTATTTTTCCCAAGATTCCATGAACTATATTGTGATTGATATGCAGGGTTAAGACAAGAGAATAATGGCATTCATAAAGGACTATTTAGGTTGATTGGTATGTTATGAAGTGTAATGTAACATTCATGTATTTAATCTATTTTCCAAGACTTCTAAATTGATCGGTCCTTTGGAAATTGGTTCTTTGTAATCATGCCAATGTATTAAAATAATGCACTGACTCTGGGTCACTGGGGTTGGGGCATTACAATGTTAGATTGGAAATGGATTATGAATTTTAGATTTTGTAAATGGGATGGATAAGGTAATTGAATACTATATTTATTGGGTTAGTACATGGGAATTATGGGGTATACCTAATGGGTTTAATGTAATAAAGTAGTTGTGTTATGTGATATAATAATTTTACATGAAATTTATATGTGGGAAAAGTCTTCTAAAATGATAAATTGGAAAAAATAGCTATGAATTGTAATTGAAATTTTTTTTATAGGGTTATAACATAAGATTAATTCCCATTTTGATGGTTATGGGAAATAATCACTATTTTACATGGTTGTGTTTGACTGTGATATGGTATGCCTGTTGTGAACTTATAAATAATCATGTACACAAGGATTTGTATAGTGGGGTATTGACATGATGATCTATTCCAATGAGTTTAGTTAGACTGAGGCTCAAAAATCAACCCCATAATGCATGTGTTAGGGTAATGGTAGAGGATTTATTCCCTCAATGGATGCATTCTTCCCAAACAGAGGCATCAATGTGAGGATAATATTTTGATTTGATGTGCTTATCCATACTGATATAGGGACTTGACTTATTCTCTTATGCATAATGATTGATTTCCTTATACCCACATATAGATGATGTTTTATCCTAAATCCTAGAACACATGAAGATATTGGATTATATAAGGAAAATGGATAAGTGGTTAATATATAAATAATGATAGAAATGGATAAGATACAGATTGTTAGTAAAGGATACTGAGTTGTAATTTTTTGTTTAACTTTTCATTTATTTCGCATATGCATGCACTGTATATTAGCATGGATATATTTTAGACACTATTCGTGGTGTCCTATGTTGTTTTTTAATAACACACAACTTGAGGTTTTGTTGGGTACGTAGAAAGATTTCATGGTTTTAGGCCAGGAGAAGAGAAAATTCCCTATGCTGGGATTTTGAGTTGGACATGGTATATGAATAGATGAGGACCTATACATGGAATTGGGATCCATTATAGGGATTAAGCCATTTTTTATTTTGGGTTTTATTCACTATGGAACTATAAAAATGTAATGACATGGTTGATGTTGAATTTTGGTTTGTACCTAGTTGTAATGACCCGTAAAATTCAAGGGAAATTTTTTCTTAATTTTTTTTAGAATTTTACAAGAGCGCGGTTTCTGACGGCACCTGATTCCGAGGCCCGGTGTGCCCAGAATCAATTTTCGAAGTTGGACTCGGGTACGTTCAGTGAACGAACGAGCGGGTTTTTCTAACTTTTGAACCGGTGCCCGGAATCGAATTCTGAGGGCACCGATGAACTCGCAGCGTCGATATTCGCTTAAGGAGACCTTTTCTGAGGTTGCATTTTATGTGGGTTGAGAGTTAGTTTTGGGGGAATTAAAATGAAGTTAAATAAAATGTGGTAACACATTTTATTTTTAACCATGTTGGTTATATCCTCCCAAAGGGAGTTAGAGGTGGGACCCACATCCACTTAACCTCCCTTCAGAGGATTAAGTGTGGTGGGGCCCACATGAAGCCTAACTCCTCAACACCCCTTAAAACTCCCATATAACTCCTCTCTTATTAATTTGACAACTTGTTTAATTAATGAGGTGAGTTAAGTGTGGTTTATTTGAATTTCAATCTTTCGAAATTCTTGCCAACAGTTTGCATTTAATTAATTAAACCAACTTAATTAATTATTGTGAGTGTTTGATTTCTTTTGAAATCATTTTTCCAACATTAAAATGAGAGATTCTATTTTTCTCTTTGGGTTGGAATAAACTTTTTGGGGAGAACTAAGGAGAGGAGAAGAAATTTTAGAAGACCTTCAACCTATCGAAGAAGAACGATCCACGTCTCCAAAGAACGTGAAGCAACACCTTCTACCTTCTTCAACCGGAGCAAGGAAGGGAAGCACCGCCGCCCACAATGTATTCTGAGAGTGTCGACTCGACTCGACTTCACCGAGCGCTTATTCCACCAACGTTGATGGAATGACGCCGTTTTCCGCGACGCCCGACCTCCACGACGCTTGTCTTCTGCGGTTTGTTGACATGGTCCGCTCTTAAAACCGAGGTAGGGGTTGTTGTTGTTTTATTTAATTTTTCCATTCTTGATTCTAGAATGTCGAACTTCGAGGATAAATGAATAAATGTTATCATTTAACGAGAGGTGGGCCGGACCGCACAAACATGGCCGAACCCCCCTCCTTTTTTCTTGATTGTTTCTTGCGGAAGGATCAAGATGGCGTGGTGTCGTCGCACCATGCGGGAATCGCACGGAAATTATTGCGCGACGCCGTCGCGCCGCGCCGTGGAATGAAATTCAAGAACGCGACGCCGTCGGGCTGTGTCAAAAGAAATCGAAGGCGCCGTGACTGGAGCGGGGCCGCGGCGGAGGGTCGCGGTGTGGTCGCACCGCGCCAGACAACGAAGGCCACGACCGGTTCCGGGCCGCGGCGGAACAAGATGACCGGCGGCCAGCTGGGCCGCCGGTGTCGGAAGCCGGAGAAGAGGACCGGCCTTTTCCGGTCCTGTTGAGAAGAAGTCGGCCGGCCAAGTCGGGGCGGCCAGAAAGGTGGAAACTGGGGGAATTAAATTCCCCCGGGCAGCATAAATGGACCCCATAATGGGGGGGGGGGGGCGCAGTTACAAAGGGGTGCAGTGCCCCCCCGTTTTCCAATCAGCTCGGCATTCGGCCGAGCTGGCAGTGCGCCCAGCGCGCTGCGTCCAGCCAGACCGGCGCCTGGCCGGTCCGCCAGGCCAGGGCGGGCCAGGTCGACCCTGTCCAGGCCGGGCCGGTTGGACCCGGTTCGGGTCAACCGGGGGGTCTCGGGCCGGGTCGGCCCGGGCCCGAAACCCCCGTTACCGAGCGGTTTGGAATCAAATTCCCATAACTTGGGCTATGGATCTCCAAACAACGTTCCGTTAGCGGCGATGCGATCCTTGGATCGAGATGGTCGTTTCGGTATATCGCACTCAAGGTTTCAGAATACTTTGAGTTCGGCCGGGTTGGTTCGTACACGAAACCAACCGGGCCCTCAGAGCGGAAACGCTCATATCTTGAGCTATGGACGTACGATTGACGTACCGTCAGCTTTGTTGAGTTCCTCTTTGTGAGGCGGATCTTTTGGCATACTCCGCCTGAGTTTTGGATGCAGGTGGAGTACGGTCGGGTTGGTTTTGCCTTAAAAACCAACCAGGCCCCTCGGACGAAAAAGCCAATAACTCTCAGACCGGGCGTCCGATTGACGCACAGTCTGTTGCGTTGAGTTCCTGTTGACGATACGGAACTTTTGGATACATCAACTCTGGACATTGTGACAGTTGATTTATCAGCTTCTCGACTCATGGAGTGGACCCTCCCAGAACGGGCATGTTGTGTGCGGAAACCCTAGAGCTGGCAGCGACCGCTACTGTGACGACGACGACTGTACAGAGATCCTCAGTGGATTCAACTGCGACGATGATGAAAACGGTCTGGGAATCCTCCGTGTTTTCGGCAGTGATCACTACGGTACATCTTGGGATACATCAACGTCGGACTACATGTTAGTTGATGCATCGACCTCTTAGCTCATGGAGTGGACCCTCCCGGAACGAGCATGCTGTGTGCGGAAACCCTAGAGCCGGTTGAGACTTGACGACTAATGATCGAACGACTCAGTGTGTTACGGATAGCCCAGAGGTGCGCTTGGTTGTAGCGGCACAGGGGAGCGCTTGGTTGTAGCGGCAGACCCACGACAGAGGTGCGCTTGGTTGTAGCGGTACAGGGGAGCGCTTGGTTGTAGCGGCAGACCCACGAAAGAGGTGCGCTTGGTTGTAGCGGCAGACCCACGACAGAGGTGCACTTGGTTGTAGTGGCACATGGGAGCGCTTGGTTGTAGTGGCAGACCCACGACAGAGCTGCGCTTGGTTGTAGCGGCACAGGGGAGCGCTTGGTTGTAGTGGCATAACCACTATTCTTTATGGAGAACGAGTTTCCCAATAGCTTTGGGTTCAACTTCATGATCGATCCTATATGGGTCATTGCGAGGGTTAGTAACTACAGATCCTTGGTGGGTCCTACGACTTAGAAGAATTAGTGGCTACATCTGATTATCTCTATCGTCTTACGAAGAAGTATATCCTGTGTGAGCTGAATCATGTTGCTTTCCTGTGAGGATTGTGTTGTGCTATCCTGTGAGGATTTCGTTTTGCTTTCCTGTGTGGAATACGTATACGTTCCTGTGTGGACTAAGTTGTACTTGGGCTCGGAGGTTGGAGCATATTGAAATTGACGACTTAGGTATATGTATGGGAATATACCTAAGTAGTGTCGGTTAATTACTTTGTGTTTGTATCTTCCTTTTGTGGTTTATCCTTTGTTGATTTTGGGAGACCTTCGGGGGTCTTGGGGTCCCTACTGAGTAGCTTATACTCACCCCTGCACGGGCTATGCCCGCACTACATTATGTTGGTTGCAGACGATGGACAACGTTGATCGTGGTTGAGGCTTGCAGAGCAGGACGGTACCTGGAGGTGGACCACTGGTCGGGACGTGCTCGGAGCGGACGGCGGAACCCGAGGAGCAGTGGAGCTATCTATACCCACCCTTCAGGTGGGATTTCTAGTGGACAGCTTGATGTAGCAGCTTTTACTTTACAGTTGCTGTTTTCCCTTTCGAGTTGTACTTTAATTTCAGTTTGGGATTGTATACTGGCCCTTTTACTTTTCCTCACTTCAGTTGTACTCTGTTTTTACTTAGTGATAACTTTTACGCTTGCTTACTCTGTGGTGCTTGTTTACTTTACAAAGGCAATGCGTTCCCTTTTTACTGGGATTTACGCCTTGGTGCTAGTCGCCAGCCCCTGGCCTATGGAAGGCGGGCTTTGGGTAGTCACGGCACGGGCCCCGAGGGTGGGTCGTGACAAATTGGTATCAGAGGAGTTCGGTTCTACCGCGAACTCTGATCTTTTCTATGTGAAGCAATAGTGTTTTGCGTATTGAGTGTGGTTATCAGTCCAGGGAGTCCAGTGTTGGTGCGGTGGCCAACGTATCCGTACACCAGGACTCTGACCTCTGATTTTCGACTTAATGCACGAAAACATTGATTGCGTGTGTGTTTCAAGTTTTCTTTGTGATTACTTTGTATCAGCTCACCAGGTATACTGTTCTGACCATGGCGCACCTGTTTCCTTTTCAGGATGGCCCCACGACGGCAGCCAGCTAGGGTTCCGAGAGTCGAGCGTGATGACAGCCCACCGAGCGACGAGGCATCGGTGGAGGGCCCTTGTTCAGCAGTGGCACCGACGGTAGCTTTACCCGCCGAGCCCCCGATACCTCCAGCACCAGCCGCTGACAATGCACGTCGCCTTAGTGCACTGCATAAGTTTCAGCGCCAGCGACCACCTAGGTTTCGTGGGGAGATGGACCCCCAGGCAGCCGAGGACTGGTTGGAGGAAGTCGTACGAGTTTTTAGGCTAGTGAGGACACCAGCAGACCTCATGGTGATCCTCTCTGCGAGCCTACTGCATGCAGCAGCGGGCCGATGGTGGAGCTTGATGCTCCAGGTGCATGACGAGACATCTCTTCTCTGGACGGACTTTCAGAGCATCTTCCGCTCGGAGTTCATCCTAGCCACCCTCTGTGCGGTGCGCATTCAGAAGCTTCTTCAGCTGCGGCAGGGCAGCTTGAAAGTGGCCCAGTACGCGGCGAGGTTTACCGATCTCTCCCGCTATTCCACATATATGGTACATGACGCGTTCTTCTGGGCCCGGACCTTCGAGCAGGGACTGAGGTATGAGATCAGTGCTTCGATGATCTCCATCAACATTCCGACGTAGGCAGAGGTGTTGGAGAGATCCCTTTTAGTAGAGAGTTTCCTCACCGAGCAGGCACTAGCGGCAGGAACCTCCGCAGGACGGCCCGTAGCAGGGTGTTCTGCAGCTTTCAGTCGACAGGTGATGTAGGGGTCCAAGAATACTAGACCTACAGGTGGTCGACAGCATGACTCTGGATCATTTGTGTGAGGCACTCGGGGAGGAACACGACTTGCCATGAGAGGGCAGTGTTACTCCTGCGGCGGGATTGGTCACATGGCTCATGACTGTCCGACCCGCCATATGGATGACTAGCAGATGAACGAAGTACCCCCCAGGCAGAGGCAGAGGTTCGATCAGGGTGGTCCGCAGGGTGTAGGCAGACGAGGCATAGGAGCTGTCCGAGTAGCAGATGGTGGGCGACACTTCGAGGTGTTTCCACCACCACCACCGGGAGGTCCGCCCCGACCGGAGGGAGTTGGTGGACATGGGAGAGCTCAGCTTCAAGTAGTTGAGTCCTTCGATCATGGAGCTCTAGGAGCAAATGGACAGGAGCGGAACTAGTGGATACGTCTTTTGTACTTCTAGTTCCTTGTTGCTATTGTGTGGCATCTTTGTATTATGAGCTGCAATAATAAAAGACGCATACCTTTGTGATGTTTTCATTTCTATCCTCTTTTGTGTTGTTACTAAGAGGTTCCAGTTTTGACTGTTGACTTCACCCTAATTTGTGAGACATCTACTGGAGGAGACCCAGTTACCACACACTAAAGCCGACAGTGTGACTCAACCCTTGGAGGCGAGAGTAACGGTTGGATATCTTGGTAGTAGCATCGAGGCCTTATGATGTCATCCTTGGTATGGATTAGTATCATCCATGTCGGGATTGACTGTATTAGGAAAAAAAACATGGTTCATCCAAGGGATGAGACCAGATTTCTCTTATCAGCAAAGAAGAAATCATAGCAGCTCTTGTGGGACCAGAGGTGGTCTAGGCCATGATAGAGAAGGTCCAGGTCATCCAGGACCGGATGAAGACAGCTCAGAGCCGGCAGAAGTCATACGCTGACAGGAGGCGGAGGCCACTAGAGTTCGAGGATGGCGACCAAGTCTTCTTGCGGGTCTCACCTCGAAGTGGATTACGGAGATTTGGCCGAGGTGGCAAGTTATCTCCGTGCTTCATCGGACCATTCTAGGTCCTCAGCAGGATGGGCGAGGTGGCTTATCTCATGGCTCTACCACCTCAGTTGCACCGGGTGCACGACGTCTTCCACGTATCTCAGCTGAGGAGATATGTGCACGACCCGACGCACATCATTGACCATGGGGAGCTTGACGTTGACGATGGGACGACTTTTACAGAGGTCCTGGTGGAGATTGAGGATCGACAGGAGCGGGTCCTACGTGGACGGTCGATTCCTCTAGTGCGCATCAGATGGCAGCATGAGAACCTCCAGGAGAGCACTTGGGAGCGGGAGGCTCAGATGCGTGCTCAGTACCATCATTTGTTTCCCTAGTTTTGATGTATCTTTATGGGGACGTAAAGCCCTGAGGTGGGAGTAATGTAAAGTCACGTAAAATTCAAGGGAAATTTTTTCTTATTTTTTTTTAGAATTTTACAAGAGCGCGGTTTCTGACAGCACCTGATTCCGAGGCCCGGTGTTCCTGGAATCAGTTTCTGAAGTTTGGCTCAGGTACGTTCAGTGAACGAACGAGCGGGTTTCTCTAACTTTTGAACCGGTGCCCAGAATCGAATTCCGAGGGCACCGATGAACTCGCAGCGTCGATATTCGCTTAAAGAGACCTTTTCCGAGGTTGTGTTTTATGCGGGTTGAGAGTTAGTTTTGGGGGAATTAAAATGAAGTTAAATAAAATGTGGTAACACATTTTATTTTTAACCATGTTGGTTATATCCTCCCAAAGGGAGTTAGAGGTGGGACCCACATCCACTTAACCTCCCTTGAGAGGATTAAGTGTGGTGGGGCCCACACGAACCCTAACTCCTCAACACCCCTTAAAACTCCCATATAACTCCTCTCTTATTAATTTGACAACTTGTTTAATTAATGAGGTGAGTTAAGTGTGGTTTATTTGAATTTCAATCTTTTGAAATTCTTGCCAACACTTTTCATTTAATTAATTAAACCAACTTAATTAATTATTTTGAGTGTTTGATTTCTTTTGAAATCATTTTGCCAACATTAAAATGAGAGATTCTATACTTCTCTTTGGGTTGGCATAAACTTTGTGGGGAGAACTAAGGAGAGGAGAAGAAATTTTAGAAGACCTTCAACCTCTCAAAGTAGAATGATCCACGTCTCCAAAGAACGTGAAGAAACACCTTCTACCTTCTTCAACCAGAGAAAGGAAGGGAAGCACCGCCGCCCACAAAGTATTCTGAGAGTGTCGACTCAACTCAACTTCACCGAGCGCTTCTTCCACCAACGTTGACGGAACAACGCCGTTTTCCGCGACGCCTGACCTCCACGGCGATTGTCTTCCGCAGTTTGTTGACGTGGTCCTCTCTTGAAACCGAGTTAGGGCATTGTTGTTGTTTTATTTAATTTTTCCATTCTTGATTCTAGAATGTCGAACATCGAGGATAAATGAAAAGATGTTTTCGTTTAACGAGAGGGGGGCCGGACCGCACAAACACGGTCGAACCCCCCTCCTTTGTTCTTGATTGCTTCTTTTGGATGGAACAAGATGGCGTGGTGCTGTCGCACCACGCGGGAATTGCACGCCAATTATTGCGCGACGCCGTCGTTCCGCGCCGTGGAATGAAATTCATGAATGTGACGCCGTCGCGCCACGTCAAAATAAATCAAAGGCGCCGCCGCCGGAGCGGGGCCGCGGCGGAGGGGCGCGGTGCCGTCGTACCGCGCCAGAAGACGAAGGCTGCGGCGGAACAAGATGACCGGTGGCCAGCCGGGCCGCCGGTGTCGGAAGCCGGAGAAGAGGACTAGCCTTTGCCGGTCCTATTGAGAAGAAGTCGGCCGGCCAAGTCGGGCCGGCCGGAAAGGTGGAAACTGCGGGAATGAAATTCCCCCGGGTAGCATAAATGGCCCCCCATAATGGGGGGGGGGCGGTTACAAAGGGGGGGCAGCGCCCCCCCTTTTTCCAATCAGCTCGGCCTTCGGCCGAGCTGGCTGCGCGCGCAGCGCGTTGCGTCCAGCCAGACCGGCGCCTGGCCGCGCCTGGCCGGGCTGCGCCGCGCCCGGCCGGGCCGTTCCGGGCCGGGTCGACCCTGTCTGGGGTGGGTCGACCCGGTTCGGGTCAACCGGGGGGTCTTGGGCCTGGTCGGCCTGGGCCCGAAACCCCCGTTACCGAGAGGTTTGGATTCAAATGCCCATAACTCAGGCTACGTATCTCCAAACGACGCGCTGTCAGCGGTGACGCGATCCTTGGATCGGGACGGTCGTTTCGGTATATCGCACTCAAGGTTTTGGACTACTTTGAGTTCGTCCGGGTTGGTTCGTACACGAAACCAACCGGGCCCTCGGAGCGGAAACACTCATATCTTGAGCTACGGACGTCTGATTGACGTGCCGTCAGCTTTGTTGAGTTCCTCTTAGTGAGGCGGATCTTTTGGAATACTTATCCTGAGGTTTGGACGTAGGTGCATTACGGTCGGGTTGGTTTTGCCTTAAAAACCAACCGGGCCCCTGGGACGAAAAAGTCAATAACTCTCAGACCGGGCGTCCGATTGACGCGTAGTCTATTGTGTTGAGTTCCTGTTGACGATACAGAACTTTTGGATACATCAACTCTGGACTTTGTGATAGTTGATGTATCAGCTTCTCGGCTCGTGGAGTGGTCCTTCCCAGAATGATCATGCTGTGTGCGGAAACCCTAGAGCTGGCTGCGACTACTACTGTGACGACGACGACTGTACAGAGATCCTCAGTGGATTCGACTGCGACGATGATGAAAACGGTACGGGAATCCTCCGTGTTTTCGGCAGTGATCACTACGGTACATCTTGGGATACATCAACGCTGGACTACATGTCAGTTGATGCATCGACCTCTTAGCTCGTGGAGTGGACCCTCCCGGAACGAGCATTCTGTGTGCGGAAACCCAAGAGCCGGTTGAGACTTGACGACTACTGATCGAACGACTCGGTGTGTTACGGATAGCCCAGAGGTTCACTTGGTTGTAGCAGCATAGGGGAGCGCTTGGTTGTAGCGGCAGACCCACGACAGAGGTGCCCTTGGTTGTAGCGGCACAGGGGAGCTTTTGGTTGTAGCGGCAGACCCACAACAGAGGTGCGCTTGGTTGTAGCGGCACAGGGGAGCGCTTGGTTGTAGTAGCATAACCACTGTACTTGATGGAGAAGGAGTTTCCCAATAGCTTTTGGTTCTACTTCATGATCGATCCTGTATGGTTCATTGCGAGGGTTAGTACCTACAGATCCTTTGTGGGTCCGACGACTTAGAAGAATTAGTGGCTACATCTGATTATCTCTATCGTCTTATGAAGAAGTATATCCTGTGTGAGCTGAATCCTGTTACTTTCCTGTGAGGATTGTGTTGTGCTATCCTGTGAGGATTTCATTTTGCTTTCCTGTGTGGAATACGTATACTTTCCTATGTGGGCTGAGTTGTACTTGGGCTCGGAGGTTGGAGCGTATTGAAATTGATGACTTAGGTATATGTATGGGCATATACCTAAGCAGTGTCGGTTAATTACTTTGTGTTTGTATCTTCCTTTTGTGGTTTATCCTTTGTGTATTTTGGGAGACCTTCGGGGGTCTCAGGGTCCCTACTGAGTAGCTTATACTCACCCCTACACGGGCTATGCCTGCACTACGTTGTGTTGGTTGCAGACGATGGACATCGTTGATCGTGGTTGAGGCTTGCAGAGCAGGATGGTACCTAGAGGTGGACCACTGGGCGGGACGTGCTCAGAGCGGACGACGGAGCCCGAGGAGCAGTGGAGGTATCTGTACCCACCCTTCATGTGGGATTTCCAGTGGACAGCTCGATATAGCGGCTTTTACTTTACAGTTGCTATTTTCCCTTTCGAGTTGTACTTTACTTTCAGTTTGGGTTTGTATACTGGCCATTTTACTTTTCCGCACTTCAGTTGTACTCTGTTTTTACTTAGTGATTACTTTTCCGCTTGCTTACTCTGTGGTGCTTGTTTACTTTACAAAGGCAATTCCTTCCCTTTTTACTGGGATTTACGCCTTGGTGCTAGTCGCCAGCCCCTGGCCTATGGAAGGCGGGCTTGGGGTAGTCACGGAACGGGCCCCGAGGGTGGGTCGTGACACTAGTTTTGTGAGATGTTTGTATAGGCTTGTTTATTGGTTGTTACATATTGTCTCTTTTATATTTATTGTGTTTTATCATGGATTACTCTGATAATGAGGGTATAATCTACCTACGTGACTTATTAGACCCTCTATACTAGTCTAAAACCTCTATCATATGGAGATGTATGCTTAATTTCATTTGTTGATTGTGATCAGGTAACCGGATTAGTGGATTCCAGGTCATGTACATTACAGAAGAATTAATATAACCCAATAAAAAGAAATTGAGATGTGGAATTCATTACAACTACATTATTTTTAATTCAAATAAAATTTGATAAAAAAATAGAAATTTAATATTAAAAAATAATAATAATAGAGTATTAAATTTATTAAATTTTAACTGTATGTATATACACCAAAAAATTAAACATGGTGCATAACATTAAAATATGCCTCAATGAAATGAAATTCAGATGAAATCCCCTACCTGAAGATAATTTTTTGTTGATCAGGATTCATAGTCCATTATAAATATTTTAATATTATTATTACTTTGTAATGGAATCATATTCATATATATATATATATATAATATCATATATGATGCTCTTATAACATTTTACCACACATTATTTTAAGAATATTTCTTTATTTTCATTATTTAATGTATAAATTTCCTTATTTTGGCATGCATGATATGTCATGAGAATTTTGATTAATTTGGATATAATATATATAAATAATCTCAATAACTATTTTAATTTTATAACTTTCATATAAACTCATTATATACATCATTTTCACCATTTATGAATGTTTGATATGGAAAATGGATCGTATTTCTTTGTGGAGATAGTAGGCCTTATGAACGCTTGAGCAATGATATAATTCCATTAATGGGTGAAAGGGTTAGATAGTAGGATTATAAAATAAATTAAATGAATCAATATCTTCTCATATATATCACATATATTCATTAATTTTAACCTTATTACATTCCATGTAAAGAATACATTAAAAATGTGTCTCATCGCTTCGTCAGGTGAAAGTCCATCGTACACACGAACATGGTTACAATATTTTGAAAGGAATGGAGTGTACATAATTATATGTGATGTTAAATTTAAATAATAATAATATTATTATAATAATACTATACATATTTAAAATCCATCATTATATCCCACTATGGGAGGTAGAAATGGAAAAAAATGAATGACAGCAGTTCATGAGGTGGTAGTCGACGATACACATGAATAATGATTTTGTAAACCATTTGGGGAAGTGGAGATGAATAATAATTATTATTTAAACATAATAACAACTATGTATGTGGTAGAAACTAGTGTAATTATATTTTTTGTTTTGTGACATAATTAATGGGGGAAAAATAAGAAGCAAAATTAAATATCGTTGTTAACCAAATTAACGTCTGTAAGATAAGTACCCCTTTGATATCCTATTAAAGACCCTAAGTATTGTGTAATGGGAATAAAAAATGTTCTAGAATAAGAATAATGATGTTGGGTTGCGAAATTTTCATAGTCTTATCATGCCAAAGTTCTTTGGGGGTGTGAATAGTTGGGTAGGGGGAGTGCCCTTTTATAAGTGTGGAATGGAAAACGTCTTGGTAGTTACATGGAAATTTCCAAAAAAATCAAAATGTTAAAGTAATTCATATGAAAAATGACTAAAAATAGTAATATATTCTATATTTTGATATATAAGATGGAATGTAAGAAATAAAATCGGATTTTTTTCAATTTGGTAGGTCATTTTAACCATTATCCTTTATGTTTATAACCTTTGTAAATCCATATTTACCTTAACTATGGTAATTAATATTTATTATTTTCCCTATTAATTTAGGTCAAAAAATAAGTTTAACATATTTGATAATATAAATTATTATGATTAAAAATATTGAATCAATTTTTTTATATAAAATTCACAATGGAGGAAAATTGTAATTTAAAATCAATCTTACAGACATTATGAGAAATCAGGTTTTAAAAGGGAAAATGTCCAAAATTTTACAAAGTTTCTATATAGAAAATAAATTTTATAATCATTAAAATAAAATGAATTTTATTAATGTGTATAAAATTGATCTAATATGAGCTTAGAACCAATTAAAAATATAATTTCTATTTATAATTTATTTAAATGAAAATATAGTTTTCAATTAAAATTCATAATTTTTCCATAATTCATAAAAAAATATACTTTTCAGAAAAATCACAAAAATTAATGATACCTAATTTTGATATTATTATTTTGAAAACGAATTAAATTTTATCAAATAAATTTTCCAAAATTTGTAAACAAAATATATTTAAATTTCTCTAGGTAAATCATGATTAAATCCACTTTTAGAAAAAATATTGTTCTTCATAAAATATTTCTTCTTCATTTAAATGATTCTTATTTTACTTATAATAAATATATAACCATAATTTTCATGATTTTGTTGTTATCATTCATACTCTCTATTCTAATGACATGGTGATAACTATTATAATAATATTTTAAAAATATTTTTCATTTCTTTTAAACTCGGTATTGCGTGTAATATAAGCTAAACTGATCAATTCGTGTAATAAAAGAGATTTAATAGATGAAATTTATATCAAAATAAATATATCATAATATATTAGGGTGTTATACTTTATTCTAATATTTGTGTTGCATTTCATATAAACTATTGAATAAAATTTTCTTAATTTATAATTTCTTCGTATTACATTCAAATTATATCAACTGGAAAAGATATAGATTATAGTTATTCCCTCTACATAATAAAAACTTATCAAGATAATTTTACTAATTTTATTATGAATAGATTTTTGGAGAATATTTGGGAGTTGTTTTAGAGTAATGAAACTTAAAATAACTCGGTTAATAAAAATACCTCTTATTTTGATATACATAATTGGATCTCTCCAAAAGCATTCTTAGGTGGGGATTTTGATTTCAAATGAACATATAAGACCTGGATAAGGGTTTTCTTAAGTGATCTAGATATATATTAGTTATGATTAAGTGAGGAATATGTCTTGGGAAGTGAGGAGATAAAAAGTCCATTTATAAGTGAGAGGAGTCACACTTTTGTAAATATTAGTAACATTAAAATAATATGATTTTATCTATTAAGTACAAGTTATACAAAAGAAAAAAAATTAATGTATTGAATAGTATAGGTGAAAATACGTTCATCCATTCAAAAATGAATATAATGTATTTTTATTTGTGACCTTATAACATTTTTTAAAACTTTTCACCCATTTAACCTTTATATTGGTGACTAAATTTTACTTTGGTAACTTAATTTTATTACTAAAAATAAAATAGACATTATTAGATAATGTGAATATTTTGAATCTAAATTGTAAATAAATTTTAAATGATTTAATATCATGTGTTGTTAATTTTTTTTAATATAATAATTCAAAACACAATGAAAAATAGTTGTTGGAAAAATTCATTTTAATAATAAAAATTAGTTTCTACTAAAATCATCTAATGATTTGATATCTGTGAAATTTATTTCTTTCTGAATCAAATGGAGATTTATGTTACTTTAAACCAATAAAAACGAAATGTGATCTTATAAATACTTAATTTATTAAGAGTGTCAAGTTTTTTTCTTTTGTTAGAGTAAAACATCATTTAGGTTTTAAAATGTTAAATATCGGTTTCTAAATTAAACATATTGTTTTAAAAGATTTATTTTAATCCGTAAAACGTTATTCACTATATGAAAAATAATTTATAAATTGTTAGGTCATTATAATAGAATAATGATTCCATAATAGTTACTGTGTTTGTAAAAATAATATTTTCACTATTCACCAAAAAAATTAACCAACACAGAAAAAACACATTAACCACATTTAAACATATTGAAATAAAAATGGTATATATATATATATTAAAATATAAACTATAGGAATTATTAATATTACATTTTAAAAATTATTGAATAAATATATTTTAATTATATTATAATGATGATTTAATAGAATGTGATTGTACTATAGCTTACTCATGTAATGTTGACCAGTTATAGTAAAATAATTTGTATTTTAATATGGTTTTATAGTAATTGAGTATGATTACTTGGTATTGGTAGATATTAATGAATTTATGACTTACAAGGAGGCAGTAAACTACTTGAATGTTTCAATATGGAATGAATCTTTGACTTTTGTGGGGAAATCCATGTACGAGAACCATGTTTAGTTTCTGGTTGATCCATTAGTTGATGTAAAACCCATTTGGTATATATGGTTGTCATAGAATAAATTATATATGGAGGATAAATTTAGTATTCTATGGAACAACTTGTTGATATAGGGTTTGAAAAACATCAGGGAAGAGACTACGATGAATCATTTTCTACAGTTTCAATGTTGAAATACCGTAGAATTATTCTTTCCAAACTAGCCTTCCATGATTATAATATTTAATAAATTGAGGTAAAACTGACTTTTCTATAATGATAACTTTATAGAAGATTTATATTTCACATAATTAGAAGGTGTTCTGAATCCATGAGATGTGAATAAATTATGAACATTATAGTGGTCCATTAGGGGGTTAAAGGACGTATCTAGATAATTAAACACTCAATCTGATGAATCCATAGGGTATTTTGGTTTCATAATGATTGAATGGGAGCCCTTTTTATTTTTTTGATTTAATTAGAGTTTAGTTTTTCATATTAGTATATAATTATTGAATGATACTAATTTTGTAAGAGATACTAGCCCTATAGTAAATAATGACATGGTAGAACACATTCGTCCCTATAGAGAACATAATGAATGAATATTACATTCTATAGATCAAGAATATTTTTTTTGAAATATAAGAGGATGTTTAGAATAATTATAGGTTCATACGTTAACAAGATACTGAATAAATTAAAAATGGAAAAATAAAATAGGTGATATTTTTCTAGGTTAAGTGGCAATTAAATATTTAAGAAAATGTATCCTTAATCACAAGAGGAGAGATATTAGATGACTCGGGTTCCTTACGCATCTTTTATAGGATAAATCTTGTATTCAATAATATGTACCTTTCTTAATATTTCATAATCCATGATAATGATAGGAATATATCAATAATAAATAAGAGATAGTCCTTAGATGGTTTTCGATTCCGTCCTAATGTATAAGAGACATATTGTAATTCCCTTAAATGAAAATAAGTAATTACCTTTATATAAGTCAATGAGATCAATAGATTTCTCATCAAAGAGCACTAAAATAAAATGAACTCATGATATGGTAGCACTATAAAAACATAGCTTTTTAATTATTGAGAATTAATTGAATTAGAAAATTTATTATTTATATTATTATAGAAAATAAATTCTAATTTTAATAAGAATTATATTCAATTAGCTTATCTAATATGAATAACAAGATCATTTATTTTTTATAAAAGTAATTTTATAAAAAAATTTCATTATATGTGATAAACATTTCTATTTTAAGAAATATATGATTAATGATGATACATTATGATTGGTATAAATAATGGGTTATAAAAATTTAGTTAGTAAGTAATATAAACTAAGAATAACAATAGGTATTATTTGGAAAATCCATTTTCCATTTAAAATGGGTTTTCAATTATATTTTTTAATTTTATAAAAAATGGAATTTAAAAATTTTAGAATTTGAAACTAATAAAAATTAACTTCATTTTTAAATTAAATATATCAAAATTACAATAGCATGAATTTTTTAGATTTTTCTAAAAAGCTCAACTCTTAGTAAAAACATATGGGTTTCACAAAACATATACTTTGTGTCAATTTACAGTATAAGAATAAACTATGAATTCATAAAATAATTTAATTAATAAACATTTAATTTATGAATAAAATTATTTATTTTAAATTATTCCATGATCTTTGAAAAACTAAAGTCATATATAAAAAATGATATTTAATAAAAAATTTGCTTATTGATTTTCTCTAAATCGATTATTTTTAAGATAGATTCAGTTTTATCTTGAATTTAAATACATAAATACATTATTTTATCAAATTAATCAATTTGTGTAATTATAATAATTATCTAAGATAATTATTTCTTATATATAATTTCAGTGATTAAAAGATTAATTCCTATGAACTATATTTTTATCGAATTAAGTTTATTACTTTGAAAAAATATCCTTTCACGATATAGGAAATTTTATTCAATGAAATGATCTGAATAATTGAAATTATATGTATAAAATTAGGAGACAAGATAGACCATAATATTATTCCTTAAAATTAACTACACAAGTTTACAAATTAATTACCAAGGTAAAATAAAGTATTGGTAAAAGGGAAAAACATAAAAAAAAGACAGAAAACACTAATAGTTGACTAAAAATGGATTTGTTGTGGTGATTTTTGTCCTAAAATCATATTTCTCTCCTATTTGTCCATTTTTTTAAATTTTAAACATTAATTATAACCCTAAATTGTTGAAAATGTGGGGAATTATCCCAAAACAACCATTCTGTTCACCTATAAAAGAGTAACACCTTATCCAATTGAAGTCTAACACCTCATTAAACTTTCTTTTTTAAACTCTAAAAATTATATCCCCTAAATAATTTTTCCCATGTCAAAATTCTTTAGGTTACCATTCTTTATCATAAATCCTTTTTTTCGAAAGACACTTCCAAGGAAAATTGAAGCCCCCTCCATGAGTAATATAATTTATATTGTCTTTATTAATAATTATCTTCCATAAAATTTATTATGGCTACTATAATATAGTGATACTAGTGTCTGTAAAATATTTTAATGTTACTATATTAATGTTATTAACATTTTGTATTCATATACAACATCTATTCGGAAAAAAACATTGTTAGTGTGTTGTGTGGACTCCCCCAACACGATGCAACATGATCCATTTTCCTTCAATACCTTAAAAGAATATATATATATATATATGGATAGTATAAAATGATAAATATGGTTTTTAAAATAATTTTATTTTTCTTTTAAGAAAAATTATTGAATATATTAATCATATTATCAAAAAAAATTTATTGTTATATAATAATTTAAAAAAATTATAGTAAGATGATATCTTTTATTTAAATTGGGTAATATACTTATATCAATTATTGATTTTTATAATTCCTTAAAATATTGTGATATATAAAACCAATAAACACTAAATAAGATCATTATTCTTCTTATGTAATGATATAATAATGAAATAACCTAAAAATCATTCATTATATCTTGGTATGTTAATGTTTGGGTCAGTTTAGTCACCCAACTGAACGAAACTATGTATTTATTACATGAATGAGAATGGGAACATAATTATTGTTATAATATGATAACAATTTTTAAATTAATTTTTTTATTTGTGAAATGTTATATTAATGTTTAAATCATTTATTAAGAAAACACAGTTCGATTGTTTTGAACAACCAAAACATGATTTTTATCAATTTTATCTTCTAGGATAAATACTAAAAGACTCATGAAAGTATTTTTGAACATGTTAAATAATGAAAAACATACCTATAATTATTAATAATGAAATATTAATTATTAATTTTGAATGAAGGATAAACAAGAAGAATGCTATTATGGAATTAATACGAACGATCAAAACAATACACACCCAATGTGGAAAATTAGAAGTATTAATTTAGAGAGTTATTATTTGTGAAACATATAAATAAAAAGGTATATGACTAAGGTTACTAATAAAGTTAATAATATATCTCAATTTTTGATACACAAGGTTATGGTATGTTTATGATTCTTCGGAAAATATGTATGCATTTTGGTATCAAATTTCCCTCTTTGAGACATGATTGGTATTATGCACCCAATTTTATTTTTTTTGTGGTGAATAATTCCTATAATATATATAATATCTTGAATTATATTTTAATAATTGTATTTTATGATCAATTTAAAATTACTTATTTTAATGGTTAATTATGAAACTATCACTCAATCTGAAAGTGTTTTCTTGGTCTAAATTCTGATTCATTGAGACATAATACATTTATTTCATCATATATCTATTTAATGGGGTATTTAATTAACATGGATATATTTTTATCAAAAAAATTTTATTTGACATGATTTAATATTAAATCAGGTTTTGTTATTCAAGTGTATAGTGATTCAGTTTTTTCTCTAACAGTGAGAATTATTTATTACACCTCTTTTGTTTATTGAGTTCGGATCTTACTTTTAAATTATCCTATATATGTTTGGTTCATTATACCCATTAATTTTATAATGTGGTATTCTCTTATAGTTTAAATTTTTACCATATAAAACTATTAATGAATATTCCTCACTTCATGGGTTATGTCATTTTATAACCATGCACCTTCTTTTTTCTTGATGTCTTATGATCATATTATTCCAGTATTGCATAGTAATTTAAAAATTTCCCTATATTGTGTTAACATCACATTTTACATAATTCATATCACAATATGTTCTCTTATAAATAATATTAGTCAATGGACATGGTGAAAATTTCTAATGATCTATATGTTGTTATAAAAATATGGTTTATTTTTGATTAGTAGACTATTTATGGTCTGATCATCCAACCTTTTTCTCAAGATGGGTCATGATCAGGTTATCCCTTTTTGTTTACATAGGGAAATGTATTGGTATACATTATGATTATTCTATTTAAATATTCATTGATCCTATATTGATACATCATAATTATTATTATACACATATCCATTTTTTATTTAGCAAGTGGTTCCATAGGGAATGGTATGAAAGGTCATGGAGAATCTTATAGAGAATGCATTGGATGTAATATAAAGATGTGTGGGGATTGTAATTTTTTCAGCCCTCGAGGCATTTTTTATACTTATTCCTACAATAACGATTATTCCATGTCTGTACCATGATTACATCTGTTATATGTTTCTCTTACTATGTGTTTGATCTCACGAATGAGTTTTTTTCCATTTACTGAGGTTGTTAAAAAAATTAGTATAGGTTTTATGTTTATAATTATAGTACGTGAAATTAATTATTTGAAATATTTAAAAGTAACTATATATTAATAAGTTTCATTTATAATATAATAAAGAAATTTAACTATTTGATACAATGAAAATGGGATTTACTAGTCAAATTGATTCCTATTTCTACAAATATCTCAACCTAAAAATACCATTTGGATATAAGAGATGCAATAATAATTATTGATTCTCAACTTTATAGATGATTATATATATGATTTTAGAAATGGTATCAAATGATGTATATAATGTTTTTTTTATGGAACCATATCTTGAATCATGGGAACTGGGCCTCATAGTTGGTATCAAATGAAAGGTTTAAATAAAATTTTAGATCATGGTTTTTTTTGCAGATTATTTAAGTACTGAGATGTTATGATTGATCTAAATTTATAACGTATAGATAACCCATTAGAATATTATATTATTTAATTCAATGTAAATAACACATGTTTTACATATATATTATGGTGAGAGAAATTTTGGAATAAGGAAAATTATTGGATTAAATGTTTTTTTACATAAATTAATGATTGTGTTGTTTCTCCCAAAAATAAATCCTTAACAAAATTATAGAATGATGATGCATTTTTTTCACACATTACCCTATTTCTATTCACCCAAAAAAGGGTTGGATGATAATTGAGTCATTTATCACTATGATGCATTATTTTTGAACCTAAGATAACTGATCTATCAACACACTCCCAGGGGATATTCTTTGGTTAATCATATCAACATTATAAACCATTATTAATGATTTAATAATTATGTGAATAAATTTTATTAATGTACCTAATAGATAAATTACAATGAATAACCAAGAATTCAAAACATAAAGTCATATTTTCATCCGAAATTATCATTTGTTAAAAAAAATGTTTCATAAGGGATGTAATATTCAGATTTATTTTTTCATTTAAATATTTTGGAAATTATCATAACTATTTTATTATTTTTAATTGGTTGAAACATGATTAAAAAATTACACTGAACAAGTTATGTTTGTAGAAACCATTATGCCTTATAATAAAATTAGGGTGCATACTTAAATGTTTTATAACCCTATTATTTTTATATTACGATGTAATTGTTGATATTTCTAGTTATAACTAAGGTAGTGATGATTATATATTAATAATCTTGAAACTCTTAGATATTATCAAAAGTGAGTTATATTTATTGATGATATTGTGGTATATTTTAAATGTTATGAGGATTATGTAGTGATATATTGTTTATTATTAAGTCAATTTTATTTAATGTTATGAAGAAATATATTAAATGGTATTAATAACTATAAATAGTTAATTTGTTTTTGGGATAACTATTGTAGAACACATGATTTTGGAATGGATAAAAATTAATTATAATATTCACATGAAATGAGATAATTATGTTTTGGTTGATTTTAAATAATTAAGCTAGATAGTATTGGTAACATTGGGATTGATAATTGATTAATGATATTTTTGGTGAAGTTCATCTCAATTTTGCAATTATGATATTTATTGGTTACTTTATGAAATAGTAGTTGATTTTTTTCATGGGTTAATAATAATGTATATTATGGTGGTAATTCATAATCCCATTATGGTTTAATGTCTTAGATATTCAGATAGGTTTTGCAAATGTTATATTATTGAAATAATATTATTACTATATATATATATATTAGTATATTAACTAGTGAATGAATAATGTTGTTTGAAGAAGGATATGTTAGATTTCAAGATAATATATTTCAATGAATTTTGGGTTTTGAAATGTTTATTAATTTTCATGGTAATTTGGGATATTAATTTTAATGGTTATGTTATTAATTTTGAGTTAACCAAAATCAGTTTAACCTTTGATGAACCAAGAATGATATATATTTAACTAAGAGTGATATAGGTTGAATTTAGTTTGATAAAATTTGAGTCATAATAGATATTGGCCAACACGATAGTGTTGTAAATATAGATAATGTATGGTTAAATTTTCCATTTTTTATCTATGATAATTCACTTATATTGATCATCACTTGTGTTAACTCATTCAGGTTTTAGTAAGGGCTGGAATAAGAACAATTATTGGCATAAGGAACAATATGGAGATTACCTTGATGAAAAATCCATCAGAATGGGAGTTGGTGTGGTAATAATTTTGATTGTTCTAAACCAAATATTATGAAAATTTATTAACAAAGTAAACATAGTAAAAGTACCAAACACACCAATAAAGAGAAAGATCAAGAATTTTGACCAGTCAATATACGAAAATAATGAAAGAAAGAAAATTCAATTTCCTATATGTAAACAATGTGGAGAAATCATATGTAAATCACCTTAAAGGTAAGGGTATATGGTATTATTATAGATATGAAGTTTATCATACTCACAAGTATGAGGAAAGTAGAGAAGCTATAAAAAATCCATTCCGTCAATTGCAAGATAGTTAGAAATTATGTGAATCGATGTACCAATACATGGTCTAGTGAGTGAGATAGTAACCAATAGCCATTTGAACAAGGAGAATCCTAGGAATCTACTAATAATGAATTAGATAATGAGTTTTCACTGTATATTTTCTAGATACCTATGATATTTAATTTTTTACCCACTACTAGATATTGAGTTATAAATAAAAACCTCATGTGGTAAGATTATTATGTAATCATATTTATAGATTGAGGGAAGTTATTACCTATGGATTTATAAGTACATACCTTAATGGAGTTATATGTAAAAATAAAAATGGGACAGCTCTCTTTATAATGAACTTATTTTTAATTTTTATATAGATAATTCTCATTGATTATCACAAATAAACCCATGATCATATAATAGCGTATAATTAATTATTTGTTCTATATAGAAATTACTATCAACTAATTATTTATATTGTTAGGATTTGATTTATTTAAGATGGTGTGAATTTAAAACCCTGATGTTCAAATATATGATCCCATTTAAATAAGTCGATGTTTTCAACAGATTTCTCCACATGTGACACTAAACCAAAATGAAATAGTGATATACTTAGACCGTTAAAATCCTAGTGATTGAATTAGTATGAATTAATAGAAGTTAATTTTTTTTGAATAATATGTATATCAAAAATAAATTAATGTTTTAATATCAATTATATTCAATTATTCTTCCAAAAATGATTAATAAGATCATTTATTGTTTATAAATATATATTGTAAAAATTGAATTTTATGTGATGCAAATTTATATTTCATTAAACATATGATTAATGATGGTAAATTATGATTGGAATTAATAATTAGATAAAATAAATTTAATTCATGAATGATATAAAATAATAATAATAATAGTTAATATTTGGAAACAAAATATCCAATTTAAATAGATTTAAATATTATTTTATCATTTTATTCAAAAACTAAATTTATAAATTTTGAAATTTTAAATTAATAAAAATTAACATTATTTTCCAATTTCTCATAAAAATATTTACTTAGTTTTAATTTTTATATTTTTTGAGAAGGAAAAGTTTTTTAAGAAATATATTATTTTCCGGAAACATATAATTGTATGACATTAAAATTAAATGAGAATTGTGTTGTAAATAAATGAAATTTTAGGCTATACAATATTAATTTAAGGATTAGAATTATTAATTTTAAAATATACCATGAACATAAAAAACCTCGGAAACACATTTAAAAAAAATTAAAATGAAAATTTAATAAAAAATTACTTACCATCAATTATTTGAATCTATTGTTTTAATGGGAGATTTGGTTTTGGATTTGCTTTTATGACCCATATATTTTACTTGTTTTAAAGTACATGAATTAATGTATTTATAATGATTAATTATGATTATTTTACCTCATATATAAATTTAATGATTAAAATTGCAATTTCTTGAAAAACTGTTTTTACATGATTCGGAGTATTTATTTTAAAATTATAATTACAGACTGTTGGAAATTTTATTTGATAAAATTATTTTAAAATATTATATTAGAAGTATCAAATCATGTCAAATTTTTAGACTTAATAATTTTCATTAAAAGTAATTACCAAGGTAAACTTAATTTTGGGTAAAAGGACTAACGTTGAAACATGATTTCATAAAACAATCTATTTCCTCTAAAAAATGTGTTTTTATGTGAGTTTCTACCCTATGTTTTTTATCTTCTTTTTTCCCCATTTTTTGGAATTTGAAACTTGAATAGTAATAATACACTATTGATAATGTATGGGTTACTCAGAAAACTACCCTTACCTTCACTTATGAAGGGGTAACATATTTTACAATTAAGGACACAATTATCATTTTTAATATCTATTTATAATATAAAAATTTTCTTAAACAATAACCTTATCCCGTGTTCATAATATTCTATTAATAGTTAATTAACTTAAGGCCTTCATTTTCAAAGAGTCTTTTACGAATAATTGATGTCACTGATGTGAGTATTATCAAATAATTTTTCATTCATATTAATGATACTATTGAATATTTAATCTATGAATTTTAATATAATTATATATGTATAATTAAAATATTTTAATGTTAATATACTAATGATATTATTATTTTTTTGGACATACCACATCCATTAAGAGAAACAAAATTTTTGTTAGTGTGTTGTGCGTACCGTTATCTCCATGACACAACATGATTTATTTTCCTTCAATATAATTAAATAATGGTTATAAGGAAGGTATTAAATGCTAAATATAATTTTTTATATCATTAATTAAATGTAATTAAAAGTTATTATGTCTTTAAATGATATGAACAATAAAATATTATTATCAATTTAATCATTTAAAACAAGCATACTAAGAGGATAACCTATTAATAAAATTCTATAATAACCTAATATCACATAATTATTTTTCTAATTACATATTCATATGATAAATAAAACTAATAAAAACTAAATAATAATACTATTTATATGGTTTAACTATATTATATTAGAACCACCTCAAAACCATTCATTATATCCAGGTATGTTCATGATTGGGAAGGTTTAGCCACACAATTGAATGATACATTATGAATGGATATTTGAACTTAATTAGTGGTATAATATGAAATAAAATTTTTAATAATTTTTTTTGTTTTATTATGAAGATTACATATTAATATTTAAATTATCAATTAGTAAAATAACATTTGATTGTTTGAATCACAAAATCATAATTGTTATCCAATTCATCCTCAAATAAAAATACTACAAACCAACTTATAGGATTTTAGAACACGTTTAATAATTATAAAATATAAATAAAATTTAACTTAATGAAATATTAATGATTCATATTTTTATTATAATAAATTTAGAGGCAACTATTGTGAAACCAGTAAAAATGACTATAACTACAGACTTCTATTCTCAAAAATCAAAATAATTCATTTGAAGAATGAACATGTATGAAAAGTATGAATAGAAATGGAAATGTGTAAGGATCTAAATTAATTTATAAAAATGGATATATTTATGATATAGGATTTTAATGTATGAATTTTATATCCTAGATAAGAAGTAAGGGTTTTCATCTCAAATTCCTTTCTTGGAGAAAAGTTTAGAATAATGCACCTAATGAATTTTATTGGTGTATATATTTTTTTTGAAATATCATATCATTATTTATAATTGAATAATATTATTTGATGTTTAATTAAAAATAATATATTTCAATGGGGTTTTGTTAAATTTTTACTCAAGAAACATGGGTTTTCTTGCTGAAAATTCCAATTCTTTGAGAAATAATGCATCTTTCGTACTATGTTTCCCTTGTATGGTTTATTCACCATAAAAAGTTTTATTATTATTTTAATCATAATATTAAAAGGTATTTATTATCCAAAACATGTCTCCTTGATCATGTGGCTATTTATTCATTTTTCCCTAGTAGTGATAATTTTTTGAAACAAAATTTATGTTTATTGAGTAAGGATCATTCATCGAAATTATTTCATATTAGATGGGAACATTATATATTTTGAATATATTATGTGGTATTCTATAATTATTTACATTTTTAACATATAAATCTAGTAATGAACATTCTTAACTAATTTTTTTATATCATTTCAAATAGAACCTCCTTATTTCTTTAGATGTCTTATGATCATGTTGTTCCAGTACAGAGTTAGATTTATAACGATTTATCTATATGTTTTGAACATCACATTATAAATTAGACATACTGGAAGATTTTTGTCAAGATAAATTCTTATTTTAATGAAAACGGGAAGTGAATTGGAACACTGTATCACCCAGATATTTTAACCGAAGAGTATACTAGATAGTGTATACAACACGTAACACTTATAACAAATGAACAGTGATATATTATTAAAATATTATTATATGAACATTATCATTATAACCCAACAATTAAACATGCTGGTATGAATATGAAATACAATGTTATTAAAATTATCTATAACAGTTTTAGATAATATAATATTTTAGATTACATTATAAAAACAGAGTACTCAAATTTCAATAAAGACATTTAATGCTTCAAAAGTTAGACTTCATTAAAAATATTTTTTTCTTGTCTAAAAATAATAATAATTATATTCTGAAAATTTTATAATTTTTAAATTATAAAATAAAAATAATTTATGAAATAATAAAACCTTTATTATGTTAGGGTGAATAATTAGGTTTTTTCCGAAAATATAGATTTTTAGTGAATAGTAAAAAATTCATATTTTGGGTTACATTTCCATTCCTTTTTAATATCTATTAAATTTAATAGTCCGATTTTTCATTGTATTATATTTAAAATTGAAATAGTTATTTTTTTAGATTTAATTATATTAATTACAGGTAAGTCAACTTTATTCAGGATTTTAGTATAAGTTTATTTATAGGCATGAAAATAAATTTTTTCTAAAAACTATTTTGATGTCCATACTGTTTCCGTATTTTAGATAAATAAAAAGTCCCCTAGTGAAAAATTGTTTAAATATAATATTTAGATTATATATATGTTTTAATTAAAATTATTATAATTATTATTTCTATTCATACAGTTTGTAAGATCAACTTTCCTTAAAAATTGAATTTTTCAGAAAACAGTTTTTCATCTCACGATAAGGTTTTATTTTAAATTATACTATACCATTTTAATTAATTGAATTTTATAAAGTTTATTAATTTTTTTTATTGTGAATAATTTATATTATATAATAATTTCAACTTATTTTATTTTGTGATAATGAATAATAATAATAATAATAATAATTAATCAACATGGTAAAAAATTAAAATGGAAAAGTGTGTGACCTTAGATGTAATGATGAGAAAATGTTTAAATAATAATATTTTTTAGTGGTTGAGGTGTGGACCAAAATTATCTCCAATAAAATATTTTATATTTTAATTTTTGTGTCACTTGGTTTGAGAGTGACCACCAATTATTGGATTGTTTTGTGTATTTACAAGAATTCCCCTCACCCTCCCTTATAATAGGGCACCCATTACCCATGCTTATTCAAAACTATAAAGTAATTTTTATAAAAAACACTACCAATGTATCTAACCAAAATAATTATACACATATTATTGCTTCATTTATTCAAAAAAGTCCCACCATAGGGTCATCAATAAGAGATCCAAAGGAGGTTCTTTTAAGTGGAGGTAATCTTTAACACTAAGCTCCTTCATTTTTAATTATTCCATTTCCACATTAAATTATTCCTTAAAAAATATAATATAATTGAAAAATATTCTATTCTATAATTATATTTTGTTATTATGATATAATAATATTCACCCATCTCCTCTTCAATAAAATCTGAAACAAAACAATCATTCAGGTGTATGGCGGAGTACCACCTCACAAACCAATGTAATTCGTTATCCATCATCGCCTATAATCGATATTCATTATGATGGATTTTTAATTAATATTTTAAATTCATGAAATATTAATCATTATGTAAAAGTAACATATCATATACCTTCTTGCCATTCCATTCATTTAAAAATGATAATATTATTCATGTGTAGGGAAGACTACACCCTCACGAAGCAATGTGATTTATTTATTTATTAAAGAACCACATTGATGTTTATATGAGTGTATTTAAATAAATTATATGATGTATATGATTTTTTTCATTAAATAAATATAAAATAAAACTTACCTTATTTAAATTAACATTATTGAAAATGGAAATGTTACACATGTGTACCAACAACTTACCATCTCTATAAATGTACTGTAGTTCATTTTTCCATAACTATAATTTAGGGTTATTTTTAAAATGTATAGTTTATGAATAAAAAATTATAATTATTTCATTTATACTATACTGGATATGATGGTAGGATGTCCCCATTGTCCATGATCGAAAGTTTAATGTTATTTTGAAATTATGAACTGGGCATCCACAAAACACCTGATGTAGACATATCTGATTATCGAATAAAAAATGTCGTTAAAATAAATTAAGTAAATGATTTAAATATAAGGTAATAAAACTATAAATTATTATTAATTAAAAAAATTATATATATAATTCATTATACAAGTGGTAAAATACATATACAATAATGCATGGAATTGAGGTACTAGTTTCATCTCAAAACACTGTTATTTGAGACACATTTTATTTTACGCACCCAATTTCATTTAAATAGTGATTGTATTAACCTTTTTCATCTTATTTAATGAATCCTTCATACATCATTATATTCGAATTTACAATTAATTGACATCATTCACATTATTTAATATTCTAATGTTACTAAAGTGGTAAGGGATTATGTTTCAATCTCATTTTAATCACAATTGTTTATTTTTCAATTTTCATTATAAGAAATTATTTTCTAATTTATTAGTAAACCCCATTAATATTTTTATCTTATATTTATTCATTAATATTCATGTAATGATACCATTTTTATGCCTTTGGTATATAAAATTATATATAATTTTTTTTAAAGAAACCCATCATTACTTATCTCTTTGCGAAAAAAAGTATTTATTTAAATGAACATGTTTTCATTAAGATGTTTTAAAAAATGTTTTATTTTTATTATATGTATTTTCAAAATTCATTCTTACCCATTTCATATTTTTTTATAATATTGATTAAAATGAGTATTCTTTACATTTTTCAAATGAGGTTCTTTTTTTACTTTTTAACAACGTGTAAAAGGAATGTTTTTAACATATATGAAATGTAAAATAGTAGCATAAATCAATGAAATTATTTTCATTGTAGAATGAAAAATATTATTATTTTTAAAGAAAATTATTACTAAAGTTTTTTATGATTATTTCGTTTTTCAAAAGATATTTTCAATGTGGAATAGTTTTTTATCCTAAAAATAATATTTAAAACTTTTTAAATGTATTCATATTCATCTCTAGAAATGACCATTAATATTAAAGAATTATTCAAAATTATCTATATATATCTATTGAATATGTAAATGGCTCATTGTAAATTCCTATTATAGTGTAATGCAGTCATTATGATCATTTCTCTAATTACATAGTTAATAAATCTCTTCTCAATATAAAACGATGCAAAATTTTGAAATAAATTTTCTTTACATGGGTATAGAATAATATATCAATCCATTGTATTGGAAAATTTATAGTCTTATAAGTCATAATGTGTGGTATTAGAGACTTAACCTTTTCCAGTATAGGACCATTTTCATATTTTGATGTTTCATTAGAAGTTAACCTTGACTTATTTTTAGGCCATGATTTATATTGATTCCACAATCTCTGTACCATCATGATCTTATGATATAAGGTTATTTAAGTTATTATTGAATGTGATTAGTATTATGATTTATCACTTAATATATCATTTTATACTTTTCAATCACAAATTATTCTTCCTCGATATATTTTTACCTTTACTGGGTCTTTAGCTCACCCCTTTTTTCTATGTATTCACCCGGGAATCCAACGAAGTTTGAGTTGAATAAAATTAATTAGGATATCTTTATAGAGAAAAAAATAAGTAGTTTTTAGCCAATATTTAATTTATTATGAACCTAGAATTTTAAATAAACTTGGATTCACGATATTTGGGTTTTAATTAATAAATATTTATGACAAAAATCATTTAATTTTATGGGTCAATGGATTGTGTCTCTATTGATGGAATTGTAGTAAAGGATTAGTTAACCATTGGAAAACTAGATGGTAAAATTTTAATGATAACCCTATGGATATGTATAAGTATATTTATCGGCATAATACTATGTATAAAAAAATGTCTTATATTTTTTTGAATTATAGTGTGCATCGGTTCTGAGAAATTACATCCCTTTCTTGATAATACAAGTGGATATGGATCTATAACCTCTATACGTATTAGTAATAACTCTAAAAAGATTGTGTTAATAAAGAATGGATTTTCACCAGGTGCTTGAGAATAGGAATTTTTCACTGCTAGTTTGAAACATCAGGGAGTTATTATTTGAAAATTCATAAACCCATTACAACCCATTATAATGGACTTAAACAAATTTTCATGTTGGAGAATATAATATGATATATTAACATATAAAATTTATATTTTACCCTAGAGAGTCATTAGTCAGGATATAAATATAATTTATAAGTTTTTACTTCTCGGTTTATATATTTCACCATTTATATGTTAATGTATGATTATCTCATTGTTAACTTTTATTGTTCTTGGTGGGAAATAGAAAACAATCATGACAAAAACCAATGTGATGGAAAATATAAAACAATATCTAATGATATTCCTGACACAATGGGAATAAAATTTTGATATTTTGTGATCATGAAAATTATATATCTCATATTACGATTAACTATAATATTTTTTTAATTTCAAAACACATGAAATAATATATGGATGGAGCCTCTTAGAATTTTATTTGTTAATGATGATATAGAAATGAAGATCCAATTTATTATATGTGAGAAATTGGGAATTAATAATAAAAGAAAATGAATTAATATAATGAGATGATTCTTTATGTTTGGGGAAATACTTCACATAGTAGTTAATTATTGAGTAAAAATGAAATGTATGATTAATAAGACACGAAGAAAGAATGTTAGGCCTAATACCCCACTAGTAGTTCAAGTTGATATATGTGGGTTACTTGGTCATTATAAGAGTCAATTCCTTAATCCAAGGATTAATTCCTTGGTGCATATTTTATCAAAATCATTGAAGTGGAATGATTTAAGTTCTTAGTTTCAAGATTCAATAATCAAGTTGTTTAAGTGTTATTAATAATGGTATTCTTTTTATTAGAGTCATTCAACTTATAATGATCATTATGAAGATTTTTCTCGTCAAGTATTTTCAAGAATATATTGACTGGTACTAATTAAATACAATGGCGATTTAATGGAAAGGTGATATTATTTGGAAAACACTTGATTAAGTAAACTTTTATCTTTGACATGTGATTGATGTTATATTAGTTATAGTCAAGTATGATTATTTTTTATATAAATTATAAAATATAAAAAATACTTTAGTGGATAAAATATGAATTTATTATTAATGTTATATATAGTATTTTAATCATTTTTTTTGGAAAAGTTTAGGAATTATATTAATGTAGTTTTAGAAAAATTAACAACCAACATGTTGGGCATCAACTCATCGTGTCTGGAAATGAATTGGGGCTTGAACAAACACATAAATTAAGGGAAGGGTGAAATTAAAACCACTAGCCTATGAAATTTAATTGTTATTATAACATTATATTTACTAAAACTATTCTAAAAATAAATATTTATTAGATATTTTGATGCACATTTAAGGATAAAATATTTTTAATTTTAAGGATTCTGAGGCGATTAAAGATATTTTGGAAAATGTTTCATGGGTTCCAGTCCCATGTAAATCTTATATATAACATTTTATATTACATGAAATATTACTTCGGATGAATAAAATTGAATCCATGAATATTGAGGTTATTTGGGATGTATGTTTATTTAGTTCAGCAATGATTTGAGTTGATCTTTATATCTTGAGGTTAATATGATGGTGTACTCATTTATGGAATTATATTAACTTATAAAAACTATTTTCGGTTTTGGATAATATTTAAAGAAAATATGATTATATTGATATCATTTTATATAACAATGTGATCTATTATAAGTTAATTTTTTTTGCTTCAGGCATAAAAGAATTCATCAATAATAATCTTTTTTTAGTCCAAAATATAGTATTGTGGATAAGAAGATTAAAGGATGAAATTATACTTTTCAAGTATGTAAATTTTCTATATTCTCTATGTTAATATGTTAAAAGGATCCATTAACATTACAAAATAGATCTTGAAATAATAATGTTATTCTTTTTTGATAAATCAGGTTTATCTTATCTCTTAAAAAGAGAATAATGTTATCTCCTATATAACCCTTATTTTAAAACCCTTTTCTTCACATCAAACCAATTTTATACTATATTAAAACCTATTTATGTGATGAAATTTTTATTTCCCTTTCCCTATTTTAAAGAGGAAGTTTTGTTAACCCCTTTTATGATGTGGGTTTTCCATAAAGGAATTTTCAAATATAAAAACCACTAATTACTAATAACATGTTCAAATTATGATAACTAAATTTATTTAATGGTGGTATAATGTTACACCATTATATCTTATTATTCCACTATTCTTGATAGCTTGTATATCACACAACACCGATATTAAATGAACAAAGATATATTTTTAAAATATTAATATTTAAACACGACTATTATTACCTAGTATTTAAAATTTTTATTATGAATTGGAATAATTATATTATGAAAACTAACTCTAAATTTTTGATATACTATAAACGTATCTGTTTATTCATAATAAAAATCAACTAAAATATTATTAAATTTGTGTTATTCTTCATAATTCAATTCATTAAAAAATAATTTTAATTTCTTTTATGAGAAAATATTAGAGTTAATTTTACCAAATATATGATTTATTTTTAAAAATAAAAATAGTATTTGATATAAATATTTATATATTAATTTATGGTTTAATTTTTGGATCTTCTGGTAGATGTTTATTTTTTACTGAGAATTAGAAAATACAATTTTTTTTAAAATATCCATTATTTATAATTAATTAAGTAATTTAATAGTTAAATTATTATTTTCATTTTATTTTTAATTAACATAATTAATCTATAGTAATATTTAATTCCATTAATTAAATTATATAGCATTTATATAGTACATTATTATAAGTGTATTCTTTTTATTAAAACACATTTTTAGAAAACTTTTAAAATTACATAATATTTATAAATATTAAATAATAAGTGTCACTTCTAATAGGGATTTATTTAGATTAAATTTATATATTATGCATCTATATTTTTTAATTAAAATTCATAAAATACTTATATAATAAAATTGTTTACAGATGGGAGAATATGATGAAAGTTTTATAGTAAATCAATAGGGAAGAGCTTGGTGGGACTAAAACCCAAGACCTCCCTGACTCCCCATAGAGCTACTTCCAACTAAGCTAGAACATGGGGTGCTAAAAAGTATTTATATTACTATAGTTATTATAAGATAAACTTTTCATTAAAAAAATTATTTTTTGGAAAATAATATTGAATAATACTTTCAGGATTCATTTTAAATTGAATCCTCACACTTCGATTAATTTAATTAGATAAAAAGGATTCCACATTTAGAATGAAAATAATTTATTTTATTTAAAATTTTAAAATTAATTATATTTTCATTATGAATCGTAAATTTTTTAAACAAATATTTAACGAGGTAAATAATTGAATTGGTAAAAGTGAGAAACCCAATAGTTAAAGAGGAAGACATATATAAAACATATTTCTTTTTTATGGTATATGTGTTACTTAGCCTTATATCTTCTTTACTAATTTATCCTCAAATTATAGAGAAACCTATATTGATATTAACTTCCCATTATTGAATAGTTCCTGGTATTTACATGAATGTCACTTCTCCTCCCTTATAAAAGATAACCCCATACCCTCACTTATTCACACATATGAGGACATTTGGATTCAAAAAAATGAAAAACAATATATCCCATAAATATATATACATATTGTAGAGAATATATTATTCCCAAAATACTAACCATTGAGTCATTAATATGAGATCCAAAGGTTTTTTTATGTGAAGCTAATCACCTCCACCAAGCATCATATTTTTATCTTCATATTTTTCTACCATCAATTAATTATTAATAGTTACAAAATAATAACACTATTATATCTTATATAATTATATTTTATTATGTTTATGGAATAATATTCATCCATCTCTTCCTTCAAATAGAAAATTAAACCATTGTTTATGTGTTCAGCATATTACCACCTCACAAACTAATGTAATTTATTTCCCATCATCACCTATAATGGATATTCATAATGATTAGTTTAGTGTTTCTATATTATATATTTGACATATTAATCATTATGGAAAACTTACATATCATATATCTTATTACCTTACCATCCATTAAATAATGACAGCATAATTCATATGTATGGAAGGATACCTCCTCACGAGGTGACGTTAATCATTTTTTTAATAAATCACAAGGACGGTGTATATAAGTTTTCTTTTTGAAAAAAATTATATTTATTATGTTATCATCATTCTATAAAAATAAATCAATAATTACCTTCTTTGTATCCTGATTTTCATAAAATACAAGTGTTACACATGTATTTGTACAACATACAATTTCCCTGATTATAACATAGTTCAATATTAATAACAATATTCCATTTTAATTTTTTATTATAATAACATATGAATATAAATTTATAATTATTTCAAGATTACTATTTTTTAGATGATGGAAAAATTACCCTTTTGACAATGGTAAATAAAATGATTCCATTTTGAAATTATAAACTGGGCATCCTGAAAACACGAGATGTAATTAAACATGTCATTAAAATAAATAAATTAATTTTTTAAAGTATAATGGATTAAAAATGTAAATTTTTCAAAGGATAGAAAATAATTTATATAATTATTTTATAAATAAGATAAAATGAATACACAATAAATCCTCGAATCGAAGTAGGGGTTCCTTATCAAAACAACTTCTATGAGACACAAGTTATTTTATACACCTAATTTATTTTAAATGGTGTATGTACTACCACTTTACATATAATATCCTGAATTATTCATAATTCTTAATATTTAATGTTACAATTAATTTTATTCATTTTGAGGTCTTCTGATTTAAAATATATCATAGTAATACGGGTTTATGTTTTGATCTCCTTTTAATCTGGAGTTATTTATTCATGAATAATTATTTTTTTGAGTTTTTATAATAATTTACTAATTAAAATTTTTCATTTTATCATCCTCTATTTATTCATAAAAAAATACTATTACAATTTTACTCTCTTTGGTAAATAAAATGGTTCATAAAATGTTTTTCAGTAAAATCGGAATTATTTACCACTTTAATCAAATACCCTTTGTCTTTCACGTCCATGACTTCATTAAAATGTTTTCCAAAATTTTTTATTACTATTTTATGATTGATTTATGTCTATTTTAAAAAAAAATCTCATTTATTTTTAAAAATTTATTGAAAGGTATATTCCTTTCATTTTCTAAAGGAGGTGTATTTTTTGTATATTTACTAATGTGTGAAATTATTGTTTTTTGTGTTATATGGAATGTATGGAATTACCAACAATTATTAATTTTTTGAAGATAAATTTATAAGTTCCCTTGGGTTTTTTCAATGATAATTATTTCCAAAATATTTAGTAAAATTGTAGATTATCAAAAGTGATTTTCAAAGTTGAAATGTTATTTTCAAAAACATTGTATTTTAATCTTTTAAATATTATTTATATTAATAAATTATAATAAACACTAATATTATGGAATGATTCAAAATTATTTACATGTATCTATTTCATATATACCTAGATCACTCTCTATTCTATTGATGGGGGTAATGCTTGCCTTATGTTCATTTCTCAAATGCCTTTTTTAATAAATCTTTTTTGATTATGATTAGAGGTAAGATTATACAACCCATTTTCATTACATGGGTAATTATTATATTTATTTCATTTATTATTTATTTCCTATTGTTGAAAAAATGTGAATTTGCATGGAATAAATGTGATGAATGGGCCAAGAATTATATGTCCCTCTAATGTGTTGGGTAATTTTATAGTCTTATCAGATAACATCTATGGTATAGGGGAGGGAACCTAATATATTATGGGATACATTCCACCATGTGATGTTGTCTCAATGGTTATCCTTGACTAATGATTATGTCATATTTTATGTTTCTTCAACAATTCCTCTTATTCAATGATCTCATAATACTTTGTTCTTTCTATTATTATTCAATTTGATTACACTTGAAATTTTTCTTTTATGATATCATGTTTTACCTTTGACTCACACATTTTTTTTCCATTACATATTTATTCCATTAATAGTATTTTTATCTCACTACATTTTTCTATGTATTCCCTAGGCTATCCTATTTAATATTAAGAGATCAAAAATATTAAGGATCTCATTATCTAGAATAAACTAAATTTTATTTTCAGCCTCATTTTGTGGTATTGTGATTCCAGTGTTTTAATAAAACTACCCTAGTGATCTTTGGGTTGTAATTATTATATGTTTATTCTAAAAAACATGTAATAATATTTGTAAATGGGCTTTGTTGATATATACTCTCTATTTTTTTATTCCATTATAGATGATTATTTACAAGTTGGATATGAATTTTCACCATCAAAATTAATTATTAGGTTGGGTTATGATCATATTAACCCTTTTATTAATATATAAAAATGTATTTTTATACTTGATGATCATTCGACTCCGTCATTTTTTTATCATGTATTGAAATTATGTATTTCTGATTATGTGGATAGTGGAGTTTTATTCAGTACATGTTTTCTCATGGAATTCTATGTATAATATTGATAAAATTTATGATTAATTCATTAGGCCTAAAAAAGTGATGAGTGGGACCCAAAATTATATATCCCCTTCACAAATTTACAATTATTAGGAGACAAAAAGATCGGTATTTCTCCTACGATTTCCCAATTCCACAAGGTGTCTTGACTGATGACTCAACGATATGTATAGTGCCTTGGAACAAGTTCTTTCCCTATATTTTTGTTAGAAAACATTATGTATTCCATCAGTATGAGATTAATATTAATGATAACTATGTTTTCATTTATTTTCAAAGATATATCATGATCTTATCTTTGTGTTTATTATGGATTCATGTTTCTTACCTATTTGTTAAATAATATTTATGCCATGTTTGTACTACTATTTATTCAGTTATATGTTTCCCTTACTGAGAATTTGATCTAACCCCTTATTTTTCTTCCATTTCCTTAAGTTATATGTAAAGTAGTACATGTGACATATTTAGAAGGATAGATTGTACGAATGATATTTTGGGAGATGTTTAAGACTCTGTATGAATTATGTTGTTTCATATAATAATAATGAAAAAATAAATATCTATTTCTTATAATGAACATGGGATTTTATAGTAATATTTTTATCCTAATTCACTAAATCTATAAAACTGAAAACATCATTAATATGGAAGAGATTCAAATTTTGTAATTGATTTTTTAATTTATGTATGGTAGTATAGATTATTTTAAAGCTATTATGATTGAAATTATGTAACATATGTGTAAATGACATTAGATCAAGGTGTGTGGGTCTGGGTAATCACACATACATAATATATGATCATATTTTATAGAGGAGGTAAGGTCATAGTTATTAGGAATATAAAAATACTAGTTCATAGACATATCCTGATTTTGTAAAAACATATCTATGATTTGTATTGACCCAAAATATAGATGATGTGAGATGGAAGAGCTCAAAATAGAAATTCATCACTGATTCTACTATATAGTCTACATATATTTTGGAATATTCTGTTTTTAAATAATCAATTTGTATATGAAACAATCTCCATAAGCATGATTTAGTTTCTAGTATTATAGAATCTGAAACATTTTATAATGATATTACTAGAGTTGTATCCCATTCGAAGGATATTTGGTCATAACAATGAAAATAGAATATACTTTATATGTATCATTTCATTGGGATTTTTCTAAAATGGGTGTGATCATAATATAAATAGTTTCCATGTAAGAGAACATTTCATACCTATTGAGTTTTTCCTTTTCTCCATATAAGAATGAATATGTAGAGAGGGTTAGAAGAATCAAATTCGTTAACTATTTTCCCGAGTGGAATTATGGATCTATTGGAGTTTATGCCCTAAATCGAGCTACATTCAACTTTTTGTTACATATATATTCAATGTTTTGAATTTTAATAAATATATTGTCACTTGATGTGTATTATTATATGTTACTTGAATATTATATTTTACATAGATTATATTTTTTATTAAAAGATCATAGAAGTTCCCCTCTCAGATGAGAATCTTCAAGTTCAATGATGATATTATCTTGAATGGTATATTAAGATTTCATCTATTTGATTGGATATAGAGGATGAAAAATATCATGTGATGGAATGTCATAAAACATTGAGTCTTCATCTCATGAATTTCACATTTGGTAATCTCTAAGATAGTATATTATGAGAAAAGTACAAACTATTAGAATTAATCATGTTTTATGTTTCATTGTATATTCAAATATGTGGATGTGTGTATTGGACCTTATACTTTAGATTATTATTAATCCATATCTTTAATTTCATACTTATATGTACTAATGTAAAATATGTTCATATATATTCTTTTTTCAAGGTAGGATATGTTGAGCACATCACGAGTGATATGAAATTAATGAATAAGTCAAGAACGTTTTATCTCATTCCAAGTTAATAGAAGTAAATATCTTTGGCACTTTTATTAGAATGAAACTATATTATTAAGACCATCGCGATGATGATTTTTTGGACAATTTCATTTTCAGAAAGTCAAATAATGAAATATATGGATTATATATTTATGACACTAGTAATACAATTTACATGATGGGATATTTAAAAGAAATGGGATATATTAAATAGTGATAATTCGTAGATGTTTTCATATCATTGTGATATTTACATTATTCTCTGTGGGCGCATAACATTTTTATAGAAACTAAACTTTGTGTTTTTTCATGTTAATGTAACTGCACTAAGAAATAAGTCTATAGGGATAAAAACTATGGGTAACTAGATGATATTTTAAATTAAGTTTTTGGTAAACTATGAAAACATATTATTCTCAGGTTTTGTGGAATAATAATTTTGGAGAATATGTTGATCATGTAAATTTTTATTGAATGAATAATGAATCGAAATTTATTAATTTAATTAAATAGTTATTATTCAATGTTTGATAAATTATGAAGTGGAATGATGGACCGAGTGAACGGTTTGATGGGAATGATATATTGAATATGACTTAAATAAAATTAAATTTATTTGGTCAAGAAATTATACTAACATTTTCCATTATTTTTTCAAACATTAATTAAATAATAAATGAATTAATAATATTATTCAATGTGGGCTTCACATATAATTAATATAATGGTTATGTTTCTCTTTGAAATAATTTATTCTCTTAACTATATATATAAAACTAGTTTTTCTTTTTCTAGGGAATAATATTTATTTTGTACGAAAACTCATTTATTCAATAAAAATTCCAAACCTTGAGATAAATTCTTTCCAATAGTGAACTCAAAGATAGAGAGCATCAATTATATCACTGCATAATGATAAAGGGTTAAAAGGAAAAATGTTACTACCTATGTCAATGAGGATTATTTTTATTTTTTAGAAAATACCTGATTAGATCTATAATGTTTAGAATGCTTGGCCAAGTATAGTGTTAGGATGGGTGACCTATTAAGAAAATTCTCAAGTTGTTTGTGGGTGGTTAAAAAATCAATTGAAAGGACAACTGTTGGCATGTGGGGACATTCATTATTCTGAGGCACCATTAAGGCCCATGGTTGGGCCCCATAAAGGGTACAAAATTTATATAGGGAAATTGGTGGTACCAAATACATTTGGACATGACAACCATGTTAAGGTGGGATTTCTGTAATGTTAGTGGAGCCTAGTTGTCACACTAATATCATATAAGGACCCTGGATAAAAGTGTGGTGGCACTACCATGGGTGATATGTATGGTCCTCATTGAGGATGTTGTGCATGGGGTGAATATAAAAGTTGGAAAGATAACGATTTGGAAAGGATAAATGATACCATCCATTTCAAAAAGGTACAAAATTCTTCTCAGGATCTAGTGAAGGGCCCATTTGTTAGCCGGGAAATAGGTGGTTCATGGTAGGTCTATAATCCTATGATCATGTTATGGCGGGGAGTCTGTGCTGTTAGCGGGACATGGTAATCACATATGTATCATAGTTGGATCCTAGAAATTGGTGTGGTGGGACAAACTGAGTTGAGATTTAGGGTCTATAGTGAGGATGTTGTTCTCTATATGGAGTGATTGTAACAACCAATAATGATAAAGAGTTGATGGGATAAATGATAATATCCATGTTAAAAATGTTATCCTTTCTTTTAGAGATTATACATTATTATAAGTACGTAGTTATGCATGATTATTCTAAATTAGTGTTAGGATGGGTGAACTCATGGGATGTTTCCTAGGGTGTCTGTGAGTGAGGAATAATAACATTGAAGGAACATGTGTTGGCCTCAGGGATAGTTATTAGTCTGATTACTCATTCAAGAAAATTGTTTAGCTTAAGGAAGAGGACCATGTGTCTGCAAGGGAACTAGTTTTCACCAACTTTTAAGGAAATATTGATATCCTACCATAATTTAACAAAGAATATGCATTTTACTATTAGGAAATTAATCATTTTTATGACCCGTTCAAGCACATGGTTGGGCACAAGGAAGGGGACCACATTTCTGTGGGGTAACTGGTGTTGCCTGGAAGGAAACTACCCAATGACCATGCTAAAGGGGGGTTTTTGTGTTTTGAGTGGGGTCTAGTATTTAAATGAATCCTCCTCATCCTTCTCAACTCTAAATAGAACTAGAAGAATCCTTCAATCAAAGAATATTTTTTAATTTTGATCAATGATGGAGGAAAATTTATTGGAATCATCCATTTTAAAATCCAAATACTATATGGTGAGTCGATGAGGTTTTTAGATAATATCTTAATTTACTCAAGTGGTATTAAACCCTTTCACACATTATTGAAATGATGAAACAAAATTATTGCTAAAATAGTTGTTCATAAAGGGCCATGATTATATAAAATCCAACGTAATTATAAATACACAACTAAGAGTTCCTAGCCTAGACTAGTGATAGAATGGGTGACCTAATGGGATATTTCCTAGGGTGTGTGTGAGTGAGAATTTTTTTTAAATTACCTAATTTTATATGGGTATAGTCATTAGTCTAATGGCCCTTTCGAGCACATGTTTGGGGCCCACATAGGGGACCTTATATCTATGAGGAAACTAGTTCTCTATGGCAGACCTGGACTCGAAGACATTCTTAATAAGGGGTGTATTTTCTATCAGTTGGGATTATTTGTTAAATCGATCTAATTAATGAATTTCCATTATAAAGGTCACTAGAATAATACGTCAATTGTAGAATATATTTTATATTTTTATTAAAAAATAATGAAAAATATTGTTTGAATTTTTTGTGCATGAACCCAAAGATTCTACGGTGAATGTATGAGGTTCATAGAGAATATGTTTATTTCCACAATAGGGATTATACCTTTGGATAATTTATTGAAATTATGGTATAATAAGAGTGGTCAAATATATGTTTATGGTGGTATATGACATGATGAGAGCCTACAAAATTATAATTCCACATCAAATAATTATTATCTTAGAGTATTATTACAATGGGTGAACTCATATGACATTTCCTAGAATGTTTATGAGTGAGTGAAAAACACACTAGAATAACCTGTTTTTCCTATGTGGATAGTCATTTGATTGATGACATGTTAAAGTGTGTGGTTGGGCCCTAGGGAGGGGACTACATGACTATGTGGCAACTCGTGGTGCCAAGAATACTAATAACTAAGGAACATGTTAATGATGGGTTTCTAGGCAGTTAAAGCTGAATGGTTATTACACAAATCCTCTTCCAACCTTTCATGTATAAATTAAACTTGAATAATTATTCATTTTCAGAATATATTTTTATTTCAATCAATGAAAAAATAAATCTTTTTGGATTCATCTTCACTAGAAGACAGAGATTCTATAGTAAAAGTATGAAGTTCATGGATAAATGTTTTATTTCAGTAGGAGTTAATCTACAATTGGATACTTTATAAGAATTATTTTATAATAAGAGTTCTCAATATCCATAGTTTTTTTCATTATGGTATAATGATTTAATCAAAATAAATAAATGAAAATACATTGTTAGGAATGAGACTAATAAACTTCCAATAGGCCTCAAAACCATCAATTACCATCACAAAACATCATCCAACATCATATAAACACTAAAATCTAACCTGCATCATACCTGATTACCATAATAATTCCAAATTCCAAAACATCCCATAGTTATCACACATCAAATATGATTCCCATATCTCAGCCAGAACCTAATCAATCAATTTATCAGATATTCATATCATGCACCAATACCAATCATAAAAAAACACTCACGATGAATCTATGATTCTTATAGTAGTATTTCCCTAAATATATTGACTTGATCACATACAGTTTCTGAAATCACGATTTCCCAAGGAATATCTTCCCTAAAATGTTACACTTGATATTGGCCACAAACCCCACTATTGTGTATCCCATCTACTTACACGATGAACATGTGATATCATATCTAAGATAAAGTATTTTGATATCAATCCCACTCCTACTGTAGATTTATAATTCTGACCTAATCCATAATCCCCAACTAAATATTATGGTAATGGGAAAATTACTACAATATATTTCTTATCATTATACACGATCAACATTCCATTATTATCCAATTACATTGGGCTTGAACATATACTATCTTACCAAAACATATATAATTTTTTTATTGACACACACATCAGTGGAATACTCTAATTACTACTCTAAAAACATTCTACATTTACACATATCATTACTTCATGCTTCTTAGAACTACAGTCCCAATCTCAGTCAACCCCCTGTCTTACTCAATGTACACATATAATCTAGTTTCTACATTTCGGTAAAATATTGGAACGTTGCATAAAAAGGATGAAAATAAGATGATATTTACCTATTACCTTATATCATAGCATAGACAATTCTCCAATTATAAAACCTTGGTGATAACTTCTCTCACTAAAATTAGTTAGAATCCATGAGCTATAATCCCAAACCAATTTTTCTTTCAAATCTAGGTGCATGAACTCATAAGTTTGTTCTTCCCTCATTGTCTCTAGGAATTTGTTGTTCTAGAACATTAACTAAAATTACTTCTAGGTTATCCTATCATGCCTCAATTTTTTTACCTATATATATTATTACTATTTTCTTGGTCCCTTTGTAATATTAAAATCAAAATTTACCCTCTTCTCTAACAGTGTATTGATTGGATCAAAAATAAATTTCACTAACTCAATCCAGTACTCTGTTTCTTGAGGTTCACCATATCCATAGAAAGAAGTGGGATTATATGGTTAGAATATCCATGGAAGGTATGTAATGTTTGGCTCAAATCCTTGAGGTCATCGATCAATGCTCTACATAACTCATACTAGTGCCGCCCTGAGCTACTCATCCAACTATTTCTCTAGCTCCACCACCATCTTTGGTTGATGATCCAACCATAGAACACATATATGTGGCTCATGATTACCTTTTCCCTTAGGATCCTCATCCTATTGATTTATCAACAGAAAAATTTCTCCTCATGATTCTCCAATGGAGTCCATCTAGGTGGAATCTCACTAAAATTATAAATATTATGCTCAACAGAAATATAATAGTCATGATATTAAAAATATGGGATGATATAATTGGAAACATGTACCACTATCCATCACACATCCATACCACACACGTTTACCATATAGTATTTACTCCCAACCTCTCAAACTTGTGTAAAGTTCAGGTACCACACACACCACATAGACATAAGATTTATGTATCTAACCACACCCCAAATCACAAACCTAGTCTAGCTAAGTATAAATATTGTTATAACATATATCATAAAACATCATATATTTTGTTTATGATACATTTTATATCCAAAACCCTTTTAATAAGAGAAAAAATTAAAATGAGAAGAAACAACTCTTGTGTCATGTAATTCATACATGAAAATAATTATTCATAATTACCAAATTTTATCACTTTGGGAAAATATTTTTATATAGAAATCAATGACCTCAAATACCAATATACTCAAATCAAATAACTCAACCACAAATATGAAAACAATAAATCTTAGCTTCCATGGTAACATATACATTAACACATACTGGTGTTATTCAGGAATATAATTTGATATTCATCCCATGTTTTTACCTTCATATACCCCCATATAATATATCATAAATAATATTAAATACTCACTATGTATTATTTTAAATCAACACGCTCTAACACATCTTTATAACACCCCAACCCATATCACTCTGCAGTAACCATATCAGAGAACTACTAGACATAGGAAGAACTCTGTAAGTAGAAAAGGCTACCAAATAAAAGAGAGTGTCTAAGAAGTTAGAGATGATAATATATATCCAAAGAAAAAAAAGAATAATAATAAAACATCATATATAAGATATCATTGTAAGAAAGTAAAAAATACAATTCATAATCAACTAGAATATTCTTTATAATGAAAAATAATGCCTAAAATGTTATAAAATATATAAATAAATAAATTTTGACTAATATAAAATGGACATATGTACATATAAAAAAAGAAAATATAGACAACTATGAGTCAACACTGAGCAACCAACTGAACAATATAGTAATTCAAACCTTCTATCACATGCCCCATATTCACTAGCTTCTACTCTAGGTTCCTAAATATGATCCCTTAAAGACACATGTATAATAAACCGAAAATTCTATATGCATTATGGATGTCCCATTAAGGGTGTGAGAATGAACTCAGTAGACTACCATTAGCAATGTCCCAAGACAATATTCATACATCTACCAGTTTATAAACATATAAATATAGAAGAATCAAAATATATCTCTATGCATACTCTACTCAAATTTATCTAGCCTCAAGTGATCCTTTAATTTCATTACTCTATACTATAATGGAATAATGAATCCACAATAATCAATAATAGAAGTTCCCTTGACATTCCAACCAAAACCATATCACACAATGTCATACGCCATCCATAACCAATGACATTATTCTAATTCACCAAGATTCTCTAAAGGCATGTATATAACTTACATCAACATTACCATGGTTATCCACCCCCTTTACCAAACACCAGATGTATAGCTTGATGAAACCCATGGAACATTGATACCTATCCATTAACAACCATGTCTTATAAAAATCATTATATTTCTCATATATAGAGGGAATCCATGCCATCTACTGTTCCAAAAAACTATTTTTTGTGTCCAACTATAGTGTACCCTCATTTGTGTCAATAAACCAAATAATCATCTTCTATATGCTTCTCAAATATGGAATATACCAAGATTAAACTAGTCGTTAAACCAATAAAATGGTTATATCTGATTTTCCCATGTCCTAAATAGCCTTAACCCTACGGTGTGTGGATATCACTATCCATATGGTCCCTACTCAGTGAAACTCAATCTCCACCAATGAGAATGTTCATCCCATTCATATTACACAAGAAAACCGCATCTATCATCACCTGTTGAGAATATTTATAAAATATATGAGGCATAATTACCATAAACCCTAAAACCACACAACCAGAACCTACTAGAAAAAACCCATGAATTTACACATGATATTACATATTAGTATCCCTTATGAACACTGGGAACATCAAGTGGTTTTATTCTCTATGTCATATACACATCCCAACCCCCTCCTCTCTATCACGTGATATATAAAAAAATTCTACCATAAAAAATATCTAATATCAACCTACATGGAGATAATAGTATGACCATAACAGAATTTTTTTTATGATCTAGCTCTAATTGGTTTATATTATTTAATCAATAAAAATCCTTGATTTAGTTAACAATTTATAGAAAACAAGTAAACAATTCATGAAACTAATAATAAACACCCAGTTACTCATAGAATCAGCCTTAGATAATTTCTAAAATATATGGAATAAATAAATGTGAGGAATCTATGATGATTTTGTTACAATAAAGAAGAATTCTGAGGTGACAAGAACACAAGCATACTCAATATGATCTACCCAAAATGGGATTAATTCCGCATTTTATACATAATAAAATAAATTAATAATAATTTTTTGAATAATATAGAAATATTTCATCAATAAACACGTGTAATAATTTTATTTTACATTATTCATGGATAACCCTTTTTTATTAGAGGAATAACCCTTATGTCTTAGGGAGATAAAACCTGTGTACTATTATTTATCATAGAAAATGATCTTATATATCATATATATTTTACGTATCATCCACAATAAAAATACACTAAATAAGGAAACATTTCATATCATAGGGGGAAATCTGGTTACCCTTATATATCACACCCTTTTGTATCACAAGGGCTCCACACAAGAAGACAATTTTTATAATAAAGGAGGAACCTTATACATATTAGATACCGTTAAATATTCAGGGAAGTTACTCTTATGTATTTACATTAACATATAGTCTTCTTATATATATATATATATATAATGGATTACTCATAACTATTATAGGGTGTAAAACACTAGAAAATCTTTCTTCACGTGGTTACCTTTATGTATGAAGGCTCAAAAGCATTATGAACCTTACACATAAAATTTTTACCTTATATACATTAGTTTTAAATTTCTTCACATATTCAAATCTAATATATAACTCCATAAATACGATATATATTTCATTAAATCCTTCCAAATAATCTTGTGAAATAACTTAGAGACTGCATATATAATAAATGCAAAAAATACTAATAATTTCAACCCCTAGACCAGATTCCTCTTCTGAAAATTTATTATAAACATATACAAATAAAATCATCAACTCTAATGGGTATAAAATCAAATGTTCATTCCATGATTCAACATAAATTACCATTTTATAAATGCATTGGATTTTATAAATATAATCTTATTGTATCATTATGCACCTTGATCTTAATTTTTTGGATGAGAAGGAGTGTAAAAACTTGTGTGAAACATTATATATCTTATAATAGATACAAAAATTTATAACTAGTCAATGTTGTCCAATAATAGTGGTTTAAATGAATAAATATCATCATATCACTCTAACCAAAGTCTGTGGGTGAGTGTAAGTATAAATGATTTAAAAATTATTTCCATCAATATCATCAAGTCACTACAAAATAACACACACCATGTATATTATTAAACACATAAACCACATCACCCAATAAATCATCAATATTCAATCTATTAGTTATAAGAACCATTCGGCATAATATTTCACAATGGTTTCTTATCTCCCAATACTCATGTTTCTGCATCCTTATATCACCATAATTCAATAAACAATCAATGACAATTTTTTCATTTGTTAGTCCAATATATCAACATTAAAATAAAATCAATATTAATTTCGATATTAACATAAAAAAAATATAAAATATTTATATACATATAATATTAAGTGATATAATGTTTTTTCATAATTTTCATCATTATTTTCCTTTTTTATCTTATTTTATATAAAATACATTACAAAACTTGATTTAAATATGTTTTTATAATCACTCCTTGTTATCTTTACGAGAATAAATTCTCCTCACATAAATATTCATAAACTTGAAAATAGAAAATAAAATTTATATTAGAAATTATAATAAAATTAATAATATGATAATTATATAATATTTATAAAAAATATTATAATTTTAAACTACAATTTTTAAGAGGATTTTTTTTCAATAATAAGTCATTAGGATTTTATTTGGACGTTTTTGAAATGTGTGAAGTAGTCTATAATTTTTTTTGACATGGATGAAGATATTCTATGATATTTTAGGAATTATACTACAAATTTTATGAAAAATACATGGAGTGAAAACTTAAATTACACAATGAGTAGAGTTTTTAAATTTTTTAAAGAATCTATACTTCTATACGTAATGGTCACTAGGATGAGTCAGGTAAAAATGATAAAGTCCCATTCCAAAGGGTTGCAACTCGGTTTTTTGTAAGTTTATCTTTTATGGACTCTAGATATATAGAAAATATGAGAATCAACCAAATACCAATAAGGAAGAAAAATATAAGGTTAACCACATGTAATACCCTCAAATTATAAAATAATACTTTGCTAAATAGGGTAAACAATACACAAAATCGAGCTTAAATGAACAAAAAAATATAGTTATTTAAATATGTTTGTTATCGTATATCCATTGAATTACTGTGTATGAAGGGGGTTACAAAACTTTTGAAAGAATTTATATAAGCTTTATATAATTTATTTATTTATTATTAATAATTAATTAATTTTTAGTAAAATTATTTTACATAATAAATATTCTATTTCTTTAAAAATGGTTTTATTCCAAATTTTGTGTGTTAGAATTGTTAATATTTTTAGACACTTTTATAAAATTTGTTTAATTAAAAATTAAATCATAATATAAAAAATTAACATGGGGTGAAATTTTAGGAATTTTTCTAAAACATTGATATTCCAATGAATTATGAAAGATGTATGTATTCATTGATTTTTTTTCTTTGTGAATTTACAAAGTTATATTTTTTAAAAAAATATTTCAATTTTAAATTATTTCTCTTATATTATATATGATCCATTTATGGTCATTATAACAAATTTTATTGTTTAATATAGTATAAAAACATATTTAAACATGGAAAGTCAATTTTTCTGAAAAACTATTTTCTCCTACGTTTTTCATTTTAATATGAAATTATTTTCTTCCACTTATAGAAATTGAATCTGGAAAAATAGATTCCATGTTTTTAATTATTTTATCCGTATTTTATAAATAAGTCTCATTTTTTAATATTATTAATATTAATAATTATAAAAATATTTCACCAAAGTAAGTGTAAATAAGATAAATATAGTTTAAAATAATATGATAATGACTATAAATTGAAAAAGAAACATGATTTCTTATTATATTTGCATATTTCATCAGTTTTCATCAATTTCTAAAATATATGGCCAATTGGTGATTTATTTAATTGATATAGACCATTAATATAATTTAACAAAAGGGTAAATGAAAAACGTCACTCAGGTGAATTTAATAACTCTAAAATTTTATTATATGGATTGAAATTGATCAATATCAGTTATATATTTTTTGAAATATAAAACAACTTTTTAATGATGTTATTTTATTTTAAATTTTAAGGGATATAAAAAAAATGTTAAATTCTTAGACAGCACTCATAATGTATTAATTTAATTAATAGAAAAAAATAAATGATTTTAAATATTATTAACGTAAAAAAAATTGGATAAATTATTATCATATATGAATTTTAAGGATACATATGACATGGTGTGGATGTATAAAGGGGTTATATTAATATTATCTCTTTTTTATGTCTTCATGGTTAAATTTAAATAATACAACTAACAATGGAATTATTGATATTTTTTTAGAAAAATAATTTAATTAATCATATAAAAATAATAAAAAACATGTAAGATTAAAAGGGGTAAGAAATGGTTTAAAATATTTTCCCTTATCCATTTATGGGATAATTTTAAATTATAATTAATATTATAATCCTTTATGAGTGTAAAATTCTTTACTGTAGTTAAAGATAAAATAGGTTAACTAAGGGGTTAAACCAAAATATAAAGTCTGAAATAACACATAAACCTATCAAAATATTATAGAAATAAGTGATTTAAACAATATTAGATCACATATTAAAAATTATTTCCATATTGTGAAACATTTACATGGAAATGAATTTATTATATTTATACAATTTAATAAATCTATGTGTTCCCTTTTGTTCATTATAAAAATAGACCACCTTTCCACTCTTATATACACATCCTAGAGACTCTTATCTTGACCATATCCTACCCAATACTATTATATATACACTTCTCTGGGTTATATAGGTTATGTTAACCCCATAATACCAACCCTAGATCTCCAAAGAGAAGATTTAATGGAGTACTTTTGATGAAGAGCATATCATCATTATCGACTATTTCAAATGTCATTATTCATCAACAACCTCTAAATTTGTTATAAACATACTAAAATAATGAATATAGTTTTATATATACATGGATATATTATTGTTATATTAAAAAATTCAACCAATTTTCAACCTATGAAAAATGAAAACATCACTCATGGACACAAATAGTGTTTCGTCTTAATGTAGCAATGTTATTCCGTTTTCATGAAAACTTTTCATTGATGGGACTAATGATTAAACTAATTAATATATATTATATTTATTAGAAAACTATGAATATAAAAATATGATATGATAAAATCATTCTTACATTACAATCCATTGGAAATTGATAGTGTCACTCATGGGTAAATGTGGACTACCACCTCCACAAGGTGATGTGATCTGTTTTTCATTTACACATTACACGGATGGTAATAAGGTCGTGTTAAATTAATATATATTTATATATATATATATATATAGTATTTATATCATTATTGTAATTAATTGTATGGTGGAACCATTGTCAAAGTATAAGGACCAAATATTCCAAACCAAATATATATAAAGAACGAATTGTTTATCAGACAAGACAATGAATTTAATAAATAATTGCTAATAAATGGTTGAAAAAAATTTATAAGTAAATTCTATATTTCAATATATATAAGAGTTTTTTATGGAATATATGTAAAAAAATCTGTACTTTTGTACATGTGGTTCGAACACATATGAAGGAAGTCAGATTCGAGGTAAGGGTTCTTTGTCTAAATTTCAATTTGATGAGACATGTTTAATGATATACACATAATTTTGTTTATGAAGTTTATATACTAATATTGTTACATGATATATCATGGATCATTATTAATTAATATTTTTTAATATTTCAATTCAAATTATATTCATCCATGAGGATTTGATTTGAATGTTAACAAAGTGGTAAGGGATTTAAGTATCAATGTAATTATAATCAGGATTGTTTATGCTTGAATTTCCATTGATGGAAATTATATGGTGATTTTATAATAATACAATTTCTTTTTCTTCTCCAATAATTATTTATACAAATTATATGTTTTCTTATCATTTTACACTTTTATGTACTCATAATACGGAAGTCATGTTTTATGGAAAACCAACCTTGTTTTTTCAACTAAATCTGGAATCTTTTTCCTCAATGTAAATATTATAAATTTTTTTTAATAATATTATTACTATTCAGAAATGATATATTACATAAATTCTCACCCACATTTTATTTAAAAAAATATTTACAAATAATCTACTTTTCATTTTTGAACTGAGGTATTTTTTGAATTTTTTTATAAAAATTGTGAACGAAATTACTTTAACTAATAAGAATTGAATTTAGATTTCTGAATTAAGGAATAAGAAGTTTTGTTTTAATATTATTTTAAAATTTTTGATTATTTTTTTTAAATAAATATATTCATTTTTATTATGGAATTTTTTTTATTTTAAATGTAATTTTCAACATTAAAGGGTATTTTACTGAAGAATTTTTTTAAATGATATTTTATAGAATTTTTATTCATAAAAAATAATAACCCTTTTATTTTTTACTAGAGATATGTTATAATGATATCTTCCTTATTCTTTATCTCGATGGTTTATGTTTAGTTTGATTATGTAAAGTAATGATATTTTGAATTATTCCCTTAATACAAATATTTATTGACAATGCATATTGTTTATGAATTAAATTGATAATAAAATATATGTGTGGAACGCATTGGATTTATTGAGTGATGGGTGGGGTCCATAAATACATAACCACTTGATGAATTAGTAGATATTTTATGATAAAAACATGGATAGACTTATTAGATGTACTTTTGTGTATACCTAACCATAGTTTACATTGTCTTAACATGAAATATCAAAACAGTGTTTTTGTTGTGCGACATTATTCATTCCGTAATTATTAAATTAGTAGTTAATTTTGATGACATTATTTGTATTATTATACATGGATATGTTTAAAAAACATATGATTAATAATTTGTAATCATTTGATATTTATTTACTCCTACCTTATTATTCACTATGATTTTTTTAATTATTAAATAGAATGTATTTAAAGTTATTCATATTTATATAATGACTATACATTATTTTCTCATGATAGATTCCACAATACATAACCCTTTATAAGAATTTGATCTCAACCTTTTATTGTTTCTTTTTTCTAATACATGGTAAAATAATTATTGATTGAGTTCATGAATATAAAATATTTACATTCATTGTGATTTAAATTTTATGATTTCAAATGTAATGTGAAACTGAACTATGTATCTAGTTTACGAATGCTACTAATATATTAGGTTATTTTGAGATACAATTCCTTATATATAGTTCAAATATAATAAATTAACCATGAGGTATGGTTTATTAGTATTGGGGTCTTTATAGTTGACATAAGAGGTTGTTTTGTACAATTCTTGGGAAATATATTTCAAAAAACAATGATTATGGACTATAAATGTTTGAATAACATTGAGGTTATATCTATATATAGGATAAAATCCTATATATTTAGTAAAGTATATCATATATGGGTTTCCAAAAAATATATCCATGTATGGATACTACATGTGGATGTAGTTTTTGCACATATGAATCTAGGGGTAATAAATAATAAATGAGTTTTCTAGGTATATATTTCCCATAATTCTAGTGCATTATAATTGTGACCTTACTTTACACCTATTATGTCACTCACAGGGTACATGGTTTTCTTAATTTAAATTTTATTCCTAAACCATTATAAATTATTTTTATAGATGGTGACCATGAATGGAGTAGGTTAAAAATAAGGTAAATTAGAATGAAAATATGTTGTAATGATTTGGACATTCTATAAATGGTTTTCATTGTTATGTGGTTTCAAAATAATATTGTTTTTCCTCAGAAAATAATTTTTTGTTTTAGTCAAAGGATGAAACTATGAGGAATCATATTAAAATTTAATATGATGGATAATGAGGTGAATATTATCAATGAAATTGAATGATGACTAGAGTATACTATGTTAGTAATATACCTAATTCGTTATAATGATATATGTTTAACAAAATACACCTTGAATTAATCTCTAACTCACCATAGATGATAATAATTGATTTATATGATATCTCAAGTGGTGGAGACTATGGAAGAAGGAAGCATCAATTTTATTTCATGTCATAAAAGTGTAAAGCAAAACCCATGAAAATATCTCAAAGGAATGAGAAAATGATTTATTTTTTGAAGAGAAGGGCATCGAAAAAGATCAATTGTATGGAGGGATCTTAAGTTCATTAAAAGATACCATTCATAGTTCAATGTATTATGTCTCAGGAAAATGGGAATTATACCAGAAAATTCTCTAATCCAAGGATGAAATCATAGAACAAGGATGAACATATACAATGCCAATCATTAATGTGTAAGGGTCGAATTTTTTAAGTATTGGGATATAATAATTATGATTTTGAAGTCTTACTTGAATGATATTCTACATATACAAATTATGATACATCCATGGAATATTACATATTGTATTTCCTTCAAGTATTCGAAAATATATGTTCAATGGTAATAATAACCATAAAAAGTATTTAGTGGTAATAAAAATATCAACATTAATGAATTATATAATATAGTATTTATGACCTTAATATTGGATACTGATTTGATTAAAAACATACTAATGTCATATTTTATGAGGATTAAAGGATTTTATGATTTATGAATGTCTTCTGTGATTTTATTTTAGGAATAATGATTGTGATAGTTTTTGGATGAGTATTGGTTTTCATATTATTCCATGTTAGGTGTTATGGATACCATTATGAGTTATAAGATTGAGGATAATCATAATTTTAAAAATCATTGAAACCCCTTTTGATGTTTTAAGTGATTTGATCTAAAAATGTTAATTGGTTTGCGGTTGAAAACTATACTAAATATCAAATAACTCTTTGGGTTAGTAATTGATATGATATTAAGTTAATTGCGGCGCATATGATAGTAAGATATTGATAATCATAATGATCAAAATGTAATTCATTGATAACGTTTTATTTTCAAAGACATATATGTTCAAAATATGGATTATATTTTAGGTAAGTATATAAATATGATTCGTGATATTATTGGGAAATTTAATACATTTATCATGGTTATTAATGAAATTTTTGTGATAAAACATGTGGTTGAAGTATATTTAACCTATAACTTTTACATGTAGTTTAGCATGAAATATTATTTTAGATGATTGAAATTTAATTTTATGAATATATATATCAAAAGGTATAAGATAACCATTTTGGTGAAATAATTCATTAATTTTGGTGTTGTTGATGTTAATTGGGATGAAGAGATTTTATATTTGAGGAAATAAACTGTGTTGAAATTTTGGTTATATTGTAGACATTTTAATGTAAAATGTATTATTTATTCACATGAAGTATTTAATTTACTTGAAATTTTCTTACCTTCTAGTAAACATTTAATTTTTTCTTAAAATTAAAATATGGATGAAATAGGTTGTTATCATTTTATAGAATATGTGATATGTTATATGTTAATTTAATTGGCTCCAACATAAAAATTCCATCTTAAATACTGATCATTTTGAGAAACAATGAGATTTTAGTGAAAATTGATTAAATATTAAATTATAATTTTTCTGTAAAGATATATCCTTATGGAATTAGTCTAGATAGTAATTGGATTAATGAACTCTAGGAAAAGGTTCTTGAAACAAAACAATTTTCTTTTTATTATCATTTATATGGAATTGATTGTCTATCCACTCAAAACAGGTTTATGGTTTTTTGGTCATCATCTTTCTCCTAAACATGTTCTATATCACTCTCCCTTTGTGTTTGGGAAATTTTTTTCCTCTATTCCAATATTTTCACTTCCTACAAATTTTAACCTCTTTACAATCATATTATTTTTTTATTCCATATGACCTCCATATTTCCCTTTCCATATTTTAAGAGGAAATTTTAATAAAGGTATTTGTGATGTGGGATTTTCACTAAGTAAATTTCAAGTTAAAAAACTATAATACCAAGAACAATTTAAAATTTCAGGGATTAAAATTATTTAGGGGGTAATTATTACTAAATTATTTTAAAATACCACTTTCTTTAATAGTGTAACATCCCACACCTCCTCATTGGTGTAAGCTAGGGAAGAAGTGGTATTTGAACTGAGGTAACATCCCAAGATGCCAAAAGATGAAAATAAATATAGAGGGCCACATTATAATAGAGGAAATTTACCGTTTTATCATATAAAGAAACAGAACCAAACACAATGTACCCAACATTAATATATGATTTATGATAAAAATTTATTACAATTCTAAATCAAACCATCGAAAATAATACAAACACAAAAAACACAAAATAAAATTACAAAGTGGAATACTAAATGACAAAACTCAAATACTCCAAGCCCTAACTCCATGCTCCAATGTCCTCCAATACTAACTCCACCAAACAACCCAATCGCCATGAATTACAATTAAATAAATGAGATTCTCTACTTTTACATCTTTCTTAGAGTAGAACATCTGCAAAAAAAGTTCCTACATAGGGGGTGAGTAATGAAACTCAGTAGGCTTTCCCAAAATGACATCCCTACTCACAACACTACGATATAATTAGTTATCAAATTTAAGTGAAACAATATATATAAGACCATTTCAATAGTTCAAAAATTTCATATAATTCAAACACGTCCTTAACAAATCATTTTAACCAATTCAACCCCTCATCAGGGAAAGAAACAAAACAATTCATTAAAAATTTTATCATTTCACATTATCATAACCCATTTCATCTTGTGTGACTGCATTCACATCTCAACCATACACATAATCCAACCCTACGAGGTTAGTGTTAACATTGGTAGTGGAACATCACATCCATAACTCGTCCCCATTTTGTAGTAGCACTTCACACCACATTTCAATCCATTGATGTTTTTTCTTCACACCCACTATCAATACCATTCAACTCATGATTTATTACATAATCCAATTACCATAGTATCAAACATTTACCAAAATCATATCAACAAATAATTTACAAAACCATACAAGTAAACAATGGATAACCAAATAAACCCTTCAAGCCAAACAACATTCCCAAAAAACATGCCAAAACATTTTCATTAAAAATAGATTTTTTTCCGAAAATGACATTAAGCTATATCGATGAAAAAATTAATTTCAATTAATTTATTTATTAAACCCCATTTCAATAAACCATTTCAATATATCAATCCATGCAACTAATTATAAAATAATCATCTTAAATTAAAAAAATGAAACATATTGAACAAGAATATCACATTTCCTTAAAAACACAAAAAACACTAATAATATGTTTCACTCAAAATTATCACATAAATTTCACAAAAAAATTCAAAAAAAACAACATAGTGGCCGAAATGGCCAAAAGGAATTAATTTGTATTGATTTTTGGCAACCCCCCTTTCAAGGGATGAGGGGGAACCCTTACAGGGCCCATAGGCTCGGAGAATTCATGGGCCGTAGGCTTAGGAGATTACATGACCTGAAGGTCTTAAAAAAATTCAACCAGACTATCTACATTGTTGAAATTAATCCTTCTAGATCTAGAAGTGTTAGTAAATTATTAATCCACATGCCTCTAGGGTTTTCGAGAAAAAAACCAATAGAAAAAAATTCTCTCCAAATCCATGTGAAAACTCTACAAATCTACCTTAGATACCTTTACATAACAATAATAAGAGATAATTTAACCATATTTGAATCAACAACCCTAGATCTATCTATAATGAAATTTTGTCTAAGAAACTAGGGGGAGAGAGAATTAAATCTAAGAAAAACCATGAAAAATATAACAAATGAGACATACCAAGGAAGATCTATCTTTACCACACTAAGAAAACCATTTAAAACTCATCAACAATTAGTGGGAGAGGTTCCCTAGCCCTGAATAGAAGAAAATAGACTATGAAGGTCAAAATGGGGATCAAAATGGTGTGTTTGGAGTGAGTTCCGACCTAAACCCATTTGTTAAAAACCAAAATTTTAAACCATTCATGGTTAGAAGCATGGTTAGGAAATAATTTCTCATATGATGTGCCCGCTATTGCCTCAAGATGGTACCTCACATAGTTGACCCGCACAGTTAGAAAAAATGTGCTTCAACAATATGGAATCCCACTTTCTCAAAAAATCAAAATTTACTGGGGGTGGGAGCATGGTTTGGAAAACTATAAACAATAACATTGTGTGAAACCATATCCCACTACCTCATTGTACAGGTTTTTTTGGAGACACTACATGACTTTAACTAACTAGGCTCAAATTGTGCACCCTAAAAAACCAAATACCCTTCCTAAAATCCTTTAAAAATCTCCCAAAATATACCCAACCACTTTACACACATCAAAAAGGAATAAATAAAATTTAAATATCTCAATCGGTGGTGTTATATTCTCCCCACCATTGGCCTTTCTGTCCTTATAAAGTATAATATCATCCCATTCTCAAAAGAGCTCATGCCATTATATGACCATTTATTTATCCTATTCCCAAGTCTCCACCTGACTTTGAAAATGATACCACAAAACCTGCACTATATCAATACATTTCCCATGAAAGAATTTATCTTTATATTCTAATGTGCACAATGGAACATGCTCCAAAAATACATTTGACTCAAGTTTAACATGATCCCATCAACTCACATGGTCAGGCTCTGGTTTATAATTCATCATTTGAGATATATGAAATACATTATGCAGTGTATTAAACTGTGGTGACCAGGCCAACTGATATGGAACCTCTACAAAGAACTCATGTAAGTTAAAATGCCAAATTTATCTCTGAGAAAACTTTCCCTACTTTCCAAAATGATGATGGCCAAACCTCAGAGATATTATCTATAATACATGATAACCCACCTTGATTGAAAATGGTCATCAACGATGTTATGCATAATATTTATGAAAAATATAATCCATATCCATTTTTTAGTAATCATCATAATCATATACAATTTCTTTTAGAGATGGTCTGTTGCCCCCATCAAAGTCTCACTTATTTCCACCCAATAAAGTGGATAATGAAAGGGACACACATATAATGCTTCAAACATAGCTTTTTATATCAACTCTTGATAACTATTATTATAAAATATCTCCACTAATGATATATTATCTTCCCACGAGCCACCAAAATCCATCACCCAAGCCTGAAACATGTCTTTAAATGTTTGTATTATACTTTCAGACAACCCATCTATCTGAGGATGATATGTTGTACTCATAGTCTACTAAGACACAAGGGCTTCATGTATGGATTTCCAAAAAAAAGACTTCAACCTCATATCTATATCTAATAAAATGGAACCTAGTAAACCATTCGACTTTTCCATGTTACATTTATAGACTTTTTTCCTAATCCTCGACCGTATGTGATTCAATAAAATGGATTAAAATGGATGACATTATGAATCGATCCACAATCACCCATATGGAATTGTGTTTCAAAACCGTTCATGGGATACTTGTATAAAAATACATATATATCTACTCCTATTTCCACAAAAGGATAGGTAATGAGTGAAACATGTTTAATGATCACTAATTCTCTACCTTGACATGCCGACAAGTCAAGAATCCCAATACAAACTCAACCACGTTCCTTTTCATACCCACCCACCAAAACTGTGCTTTCTATGACCTATACGTTTTTTGAATTCCATGGTGAATATTCCATATTGAATGATAATATGCACTAATAAGATGTTATTTAAAATCCACTAGTACAACCATTCTATTCCAATACCACAAAAATACATTCACATCTAGTTTCTATCCTCCATGGACTCCCTACCATCAAGGATTGACGTCATAGCCAGACACTTTGGATCAAAGGCATGTACATCTTCATCCATTTAAAAAAAAAGAATGAATGAAACTAAAAAAACTACTACATCTCCCTAGTTTTTCTATTCTAAACAGATGTGAGTATGACTGAAATCAAATTCCACTAATATGAAGATTTTTTTGCACATAAAATAATGACATTTTTACTTAATGTGTATTCCACCAAATTTCCATTACCTGGTGTATACATTAAATCAATGTAATTCATCTGAAGATACTCCATCTACATCCTTCATTTCAAATTCAAATTTATTTTTGTGAAAATATTCCTCAAGCACTTATGTTTGGTAAACAGTGTGAATTTCTCAACGAATAGATATGACATAATGTTTTCCAAGCATGCACTATAACATCCAATTTCGAATCATATGTATGGTATTTTATATCATGAAACCCCACATTTTTTGAGCCATATGCAACATCGTGACCCTATTTGATGAGAAAACACCCCAACCACAATCTTAATGCATCACAATACATCATGAACCCTTATCCCAGTTTTGGGAAAAACCATGATTAGTGCATGTAAAGAGAAAATTATTATATTTAAAAGACTTTTGGAATTCAATATTCTATTGAAATGGGACATTCTTCATTGTAATAGTTTTTATTTCTGAATCTAATCCTGTTAAATCATGAACGATGCATCGATAATAACCATCTAGACCCAGGAAAATCCATATCTCAAAAAAATTAGAGGTTTCCAACAAATAAATAAGACTATTATATATGAATCCACTGAAACACCTTTATTAGAAATAAAATTACCAAGGAAACAAACCTCATGTATTCCTAAATTAGACATTGACTATTTTTCATACAACTAATGGTACTTGAAGATTCCCAACATTGTTTCCATGTGTTTCTCATGATGATCCCTTATCCTAGAATTCAATAATATATCATCCACAAACCCCTCCATGAATGAATCTAGATATATTTGGAATATATAATAAATCAATTCAATTAATACTAATATGGAATTTATAAGTCCAAAGGGAATAACCACATACTAATAATGACCATATATACTCCAAAAATATTTTTTGGAATATCCTCCTTCGACACCCACAACTAATGATATCCAGATCAGAAGTCAATTTTGGAGAACCACTAATCTCTCCACATCTAATATAATACATCATCAATGCGTAAGAGTGGGTATCGATTCATTATTAGTACACAGTTAATCATAAGATAATCTACATTGAGCTAAAGTGTATCAACTAGATGTTTAACAAACAATACTATTTCTTCCCATGGAGATATGCTAGGATGGACGATTCATTCATTTTCTATCTCTTCCAACCACACCTTTAATTCACCAAATTCTAATAGTTCTATCTAGTAAGATGGAAATGAGATATCACTAATCCCCAAGAGGAGATCAATCATAAAATCCACCTACCTTTCAGGGGAAACTCGAAAAATCAATAGAAAATTAATCTAAAAATTGATCATAAACTTTTGAAAAACTACTTATTTCAATATCTTACACTGATTTCAAACAAAATTCTAAAAAATGATATGAAATCATCTCAATTGATGGGGAAATCAAGCCCCTTTTACCAACCATTACCTTCTTCTATAATATAAAAAGATTCTTGACACCATAATCAGTCAAAAAACATACCATTCATGTATAATAGATTATGTGATTCTTGAATATTTCAATGAAATTGATACCCACTATTATATTACAGTAATCCATCTCTAGCACCGATAAGTCCCATGAAAACTAAACTTCATCTACTATTATACAACATGCTCTTCAATGAAATTCATGATACTCTCATTGACAAAAATGGGTTTGAAGTTTCAACAAATAAGGCTCCATTTCCACATTTAAACCAATAAAAATAAACATCATGAGTAGCAATGAATGAATGAGATGAACCTAAATCAAAAAAGGATAGATGAGTGTAGAATTCAAAAAAATAATTCCGCGTACCATCGATGGTCCAGGTTTCTTATCTACAATTACTTATTCAACTCTATACACCTACTTAATCTCCAAACATCACTATTAATTACCCTATTAAAATTTTACTTACTGAGGAGTCATGTTATTACTAGAATCACCATGGATGAATGTATTCTGGTAATGAGGGTTATTTTCTTCCCTTGTCCTATTGAGTCATAAGACACCTATGACCCATAGTATGTTTCATGAACAACAACCCCTAATGCCCTATAAAAATATTTTTAAAGATTCTATATCTAGTTGAAATTATGGAATGATCTAGGTGGTGTCATTCATTATTGCTTCATGTGGCATATATATCAACATTGGAAACATCTTGGAATTATCTTAGGCTTCAGAGGAAGATTCATTTTTCTTTACATCAAATTCTGAGCCATACTCTCACCTTGGAAATAAGTGTCCCTCTTCCTCTTGCTCCTTTTGATAGAGTGTAATGGCCCGGACCTCTCCGGTCCATTTCTTTGTAAAAAATTTGATGTGGTCAAACACGACACGTGTTGTAATAATGATTTTTTTATAATAATAATTGATAATGGTGGCGTGAAAATATTTGGTGTAAATTTGATAAAATGGTTTTAATTTAATCATTGTAAAATATAAGAAATAAAATCGAATATATTTAATAAAATGATGGGAGACGCATGGAATAAGTTATAAAGGAATAAATTACAATAAATGAGGCTCATGTAATAAATTATAAACGAATGAAATGCATGGGGTGCATGGGTGTGACCTTGTACATGAGGCGTTGTGCGGTTCTCCACAATTAAAGTTGGAATTGTGTTAATAACGTTAAAAGGGTATTATTATATAATAATTTGTTATAATAATAATAACATGAAGAGGCACGTGAATGAGGTTCCCAACCATGCGTGAATATAATTTTATGGGATATATGGAGTAATTATATGAAAATAATGGGCGTCAATAATAATAATAATTATTAATGTTAATGATGGGGACCTGTTGATGAAATTGAAAGAGGATTTATTACTATTGAATTAAATAATAATGATAAAGGTGACAGAAATATGTGTGTGACTGGGAAATTAAATTAAATGGGTTTAATTTTTTGTTAGTAAATTAAATTATTTGAATTTAATTAAATGGAATGGTTTTAACTTAATAACCATGGTAAACTAATTTAATGGGATTAAATTAGTACATTAATTATGGGTGTTATTATTATTAATTTTATTAAATAATAAAGTTGAAGTGAGAATGGAGTTTGGGGCGTTCCACATGGAGTAAAAGAAATGGGAGGCGCCACTTTTGGTGGTGGGAGAGAATCATGAAAGAAAAAAATAGATTGGAGAGAGAAACAAAAAATAATAATAAGAAAAATAAAATTAAAAGACAAATAAATGAAAAAGGAGGAATTAGTGCTTAATTATAGCGCCCAAGAAGACTCCAAAACGTGATTGTTTTTGGAGTTATGAAAAATAAATAAATAATTGATTAATAATAATAATAAAATATTGTTATTATTAATTTTGTTGATAAAACACTTTTTTGTCAATAACTTCTTCGTGCGACCTCGGTTTCACGAACCGTCAGTGGCAGTGCGACCCTGACTACGAGACGAAAATTATGAGCCCAATATTGGATGTCTTTTTCGGGTTTTCGGATTGGGTACCCGAAACGCTCATGAATTAATAGATTTAATATTGTTATTATTACGGGATCTTGTATCCAACGTATCTCCCTCATACGGTATCAGATTGACGATCCGACAGCGATAGCGTAACCCTGAAATTATGACGGTCATTTTAAGACCATTAATGAGCTACTTTTATGACTCATGCCTCAGGTCAATGAAACACCACATATTGATAGAATTATCATTATTATTAGAATGCGTGGAAACCGCGTGACGTGTTGTGTGTTAACCAATCAAAACATGTAACGTATGTACGGTCACATCGTGTATTCATTAATGCACACTGAATACGGATTTACCTATTCATTGCCTATATAAGAACGAGGTCATGTTTTATCTTCCATATCGATCGCTTCTTTGTCGCACGACGACGCTCTTGGACAATCGAGTAGTATTCCTCCTCTAACTTCTTTGTCCGAGCTCCGAATTACGATCCGTCAGGGGCCACAGGATCGTAGCGACGAGACGAAGCTTCTAAGCCCGGACTTTTCACCTTTCCTTCCGGCCTTCCTTCTCCAGCTTCCATCCTAGGAGGCGTTTGTCGGGTTTGGTGAAGGCGGAGGACACCGAAGGACGTCGTCGGAAGCGACGTGATCGGGACCTTTTGAGGTAGGGGTTTACCTTCGTCTCTCGATTTGGTGCAACATGCGGGGTGGTATATTTTTCTTTTGTTCCATGGGATGCAGTTGAACTTTAAATAAGGATAATAACTGGATAAAGAAGGGTTTGGGGTTTTGTTCTGTTTCTATTGCCTTCCAGTTTCTTTATCTTCTGATTGTGATTTTGGATTGAAAGGCCTTTGCCTACTGAAAATCAAGCTCGTTGGTGGCCTTTGCGTGTGCAATTGATATCTGAATTGTTTTTGGTTGGTCTTGTTAAAACATGGAAAATGGATAAGCATGTAAAGACTGGCTGATTCAATGAGAATGAAAACCTTGTGTGATCACCCCGGTTGAACAAAATTGGAATAATGAACATGTTGGTGGTTTGGTTGTTTTGTGGGAAATGTGTTTGTAAACGATGGGGTTTAAATGGGAAGTGGTTGGTTGTGGAAAATGCCTTTATTTATGAAAAGTGTTTTGATTATGAAAAGTGTTTTGGAAGTAAAAGGTGTTTTCAAATGCGGAAATGTTTTGTGTGTGGAAAGGTTTTTATGTGTGGAACTTTGAAATAAATGAATGATGGAATGTTGTATGGTTGTGATAATATTTTGTAAATGAAATGGCATGTAGTTGCTTGCGTTTTACCTAACCTTGGTTGTGGATGGCAGGGATATGTTTGTGAAAGGTTTTGTCTGGATGATAGTTGCCCAGTAGTAATAATTTGTTAAACCATTGCATGAAACATGAAAACCTAAATGGGGTTAGGGGATGATTGTTTGGTTGTTGATGCATGCTTCATGGTAGCAGTTCCGAGGCACATGCTCAATTACTTTTTTTAAGAAGCCCTAGGTTGGGCTGTGTGTTTGGTATATGTATATATATAATTGTATCTTTGTGTTTTGTCGCACCACACCCATGTCAAGCACCTAGTGCCGAACACTCCCATTTTATGGGAGAGGGTGTTCCCCCTTAGTTACTAGCTCCTTCCTGCTCCTTCTTCCATAGGCTATGATGGCTTGAGGTGACCTTACACCCAAGACTCTTCGGGTAGGTCTCGGAGGCTGTGATGGCTTGAGGCGACCTTTAGCCCAAGACTCTTCGGGTAGGCTTACCATTCCCAAGAACCTTCGGGATGAGGCCCAGGTGTCTACGGGCGGGTTAGTGGTTGTGGCCCAGGTGTGTGCGGGCGAGATGCGTGGTTGTGAGGCCCAGGTGTGTGCGGGCGGGATGCGTGGTTTGGCCCAGGTGTGTGCGGGCGGGAAGAGTGTGGTAGCGTCAGGACGTTTGCCGTTAGGAAGAGCAGCATCTAATTAAGTGGGAAATGGTGCGGGGTACCCAATAATTTTGTTCTATATATATACTAAACATGTTTGTGTTACTTGGTGAGTGTGACCAGTGAGGCTGGGTGGATAGTTTTTCCTTGTTAGTTTCTGGTTCTTCTGTTTTCTCACGGGACCTTAGGGTGTCTCCCCACTTGTGCACGAGAGCTTTAGGTTTCCCTACTGAGTATACTTGTATGCTCATCCTACGTTTACTTTCAGGTTTCCAAGAGGACTACCAGGGCCGTGCGGGACCCTACTAGTCGGGCAGTTGGAGTTGTTGCAGTTGTTGTTCTCTTGTTTTCTTTGGCATTGTACTTTTGAGCTTCCTTGTACTTGTACCTTGTTATAAAAATTGTTTAAACATGCATGTGGGCTTGGTTTGGGTTTATTTATATACACTTGTTCTTTTCCGTTTTTGGTGGTTGACTTGCCCTATTTCCCGATCCAAAATAATAAAAAGGGTAATGCCTCCCATATTTGTGAAAACTCATACCCTTGGTGCTAGTCGCCAACCCGGGGCCTACTGGAGGCGGGACTCGGGGGTCATTATCTTCCTTTCACCATTGCCAGATCAGGAGGGGCATCTTTGGTGGGAGGGGGTCGTGACAGAATGGTATCAGAGGTGATGGTTGAGAGATAGGATGGAGTCTGGAGTTAGGCACAGTGAATATTGCATGGGATGGTAGGGCAACAGTGTTCGTTAATCTTGGTGCGTGACATAGGCCAGGGAAGACCGGCTAGGAAACGGGATTTTAGGGCCCCCCGTGATCCGATGCAAGGACTCTGAGCCTACCGAACGACCAAGTGAGACTATATTGATTGCAGGGTAGAGACCCTAGGGAAGGTACATGCATCATCATGTTTGTGTTTTACATTATTTGGGTGTTCTGGGAAAGAAATTGAAATAAAATGATAATTAAAACTTTGAGTTTTTTATTACTACTTGGGCTTAGGCGTTCCCTGTTTACCGAACAACTATGGCACCTGGACGTCAACAGAATGGCAGAGGAGTGGGACACAGACAGTTTCATGCAATAGAAGTGGCAACCCTAGCAAGGCCAGAGATCAATAGAGATGTTTCCGGTTTTACTTAAATGCTCTCATTTATGTTTTGTTTAAATTCAAGATCATCACACTCCTTTGTTGAAACTCATTCTCGCCCATGCTTTGGGCCTGTAAATTTTTTTTAATGAATTTATAATGCTAAGTTGTTTCCCTCTTTCCTTTAAATGTGTGTGAAGAGTCATAACATGTGGGGGGAGGAGGACCTAATCCCTAATCAAGACGCATTAATGTGGATGCGATTAAACCCGTGAAGGAGAGTCAGTGCCGCCTAAAGCGGATAATATCTCGACATGGGAGAAGGAATTCCTCAAGCCATGTGTTCGGGAAATTTATTGATGTTTTGTATGGTGTTGGGGGGCAGTGTAAGTTGGAAAATCCTAATATATGGAAGTGGGAAGGCTCAGTCCTTAATCGAGAGGCATTAATGCGGATGCGATTAAACCCGTGCAAGCGAGTCAGTGCCGCCTAAAGCGGATAATATCTCGACATAGGAGAGGGAATTCCTAACTCACATAATTAGGGTTGTCCGTTGTTTCTTGTTATGACAAGAGGCCTGAGAGGTATCTTGAGGGGTGGTTGTTCGGACCTTTCCCCCTTTTATGGGTTGGTTTTAATTCTCAAGGACGAGAATGTTTTGAGAGGTATCTGGTGTAATGGCCCGGACCTCTCCGGTCCATTTCTTTGTAAAAAATTTGATGTGGTCAAACACGACACGTGTTGTAATAATAATTTTTTTTTTAATAATAATTGATAATGGTGGCGTGAAAATATTTGGTGTTAATTAGATAAAATGGTTTTAATATAATCATTGTAAAATATAAGAAATAAAATCGAATATATTTAATTAAATGATGGGAGACGCATGGAATAAGTTATAAAGGAATAAATTACAATAAATGAGGCTCATGTAATAAATTATAAAGGAATGAAATGCATGGGGTGCATGGGTGTGACCTTGTACAGGAGGCGTTGTGCGGTTCTCCACAATTAAAGTTGGAATTGTGTTAATAACCTTAAAAGGGTATTATTATATAATAATTTGTTATAATAATAATAACGTGAAGAGGCACGTGAATGGGGTTCCCAACCATGCGTGTATATAATGTTATGGGATATATGGAGTAATTATATGAAAATAATGGGCGTCAATAATAATAATAATTATTAATGTTAATGATGGGGACCCGTTGATGAAATTGAAAGAGGATTTATTACTATTGAATTAAATAATAATGATAAAGGTGACAGAAATATGTGTGTGATTGGTAAATTAAATTAAATGGGTTTAATTTTTGGTTAGTAAATTAAAATATTAGAATTTAATTAAATGGAATGGTTTTAACTTAATAACCATGGTAAACTAATTTAATGGGATTAAATTAGTACATTAATTATGGGTGTTATTATTATTAATTTTATTAAATAATAAAGTTGAAGTGAGAATGGAGTTTGGGGCGTTCCACATGGAGTAAAAGAAATGGGAGGTGCCACTTTTGGTGGTGGGAGAGAATCATGAAAGAAAAAAATAGATTGGAGAGAGAAACAAAAAATAATAATAAGAGAAATAAAATTAAAAGACAAATAAATGAAAAAGGAGGAATTAGTGCTTAATTATAGAGCCCATGAAGACTCCAAAACGTGATTGCTTTTGGAGTTATGAAAAATAAATAAATAATTGATTAATAATAATAATAAAATATTGTTATTATTAATTTTGTTGATAAAACACTTTTTTGTCAATAACTTCTTCGTGCGACCTCGGTTTCACGAACCGTCAGTGGCAGTGCGACCCTGACTACGAGACGAAAATTATGAGTCCAATATTGGATGTCTTTTTCGGCTTTTCGGATTGGGTACCCGAAACGCTCATGAATTAATAGATTTAATATTGTTATTATTACGGGATCTTGTATCCAACGTATCTCCCTCATACGGTATCGGATTGACGATCCGATAGCGACAGCGTAACCCTGAAATTATGACGGTCATTTTAAGACCATTAATGAGCTACTTTTATGACTCATGCCTCGGGTCAACGAAACACCACATATTGATAGAATTATCATTATTATTAAAACGCGTGGAAACCGCGTGACGTGTTGTGTGTTAACCAATCAAAACATGTAACGTATGTACGGTCACATCGTGTATTCATTAATTCATGCTGAATACGGATTTACCTATTCGTTGCCTATATAAGAACGAGGTCATGTTTTATCTTCCATATCGATCTCTTATTTGTCGCACGACGACGCTCTTGGACAATCGAGAAGTATTCCTCCTCTAACTTCTTTTGTCCGAGCTCCGAATGACGATCCGTCAGTGGCCACAGGATCATAGCGACGAGACGAAGCTTCTAAGCCCGGACTAGTCAACTTTCCTTCTGACCTTCCTTCTCCAGCTTCCATCATAAGAGGCGTTTGTCTGGTTTGGCGAAGGCGGAGGACACCGAAGGACGTCGTCGGAAGCGACGTGATCGGGACCTTTTGAGGTAGGGGTTTACCTTCATATCTCTATTTGGTGCAACATGCGGGGTGGGATATTTTTCTTTTGTTCCATGGGATGCAGTTGAACTTTAAATAAAGATAATAACTGGATAAAGAAGGGTTTGGGGTTTTGTGCTGTTTCTATTACCTTCCAGTTTCTTTATCTTCTGATTGTGATTTTGGATTGAAAGGCCTTTTCCTACTGAAAATCATGGTCGTTGGTGGCCTTTGCGTGCGCAATTGATATCTGAATTTTTTGTGGTTGGTCTTGTTAAAACATGGAAAATGGATAAGCATGTAAAGACTGGATGATTAAATGAGAATGAAAACCTTGTGTGATCACCCCGGTTGAACAAAATTGGAATAATGAACATGTTGGTGCTTTGGTTGTTTTGTGGGAAATGTTTTTGTAAACGATGGGGTTTAAATGGGAAGTGGTTGGTTGTGGAAAATGCCTTTATTTATGAAAAGTTTTTTTATTATGAAAAGTGTTTTGGAAGTAAAAGGTGTTTTCAAATGAGGAAATGTTTTGTGTGTGGAAAGGGTTTTATGTGTGGAACTTTGAAATAAATGAATGATGGAATATTGTATGGTTGTGATAATATTTTGTAAATGATATGGCATGTGGTTGCTTGCGTTTTACCTAACCTTGGTTGTGGATGGAAGGGATATGTTTGTGAAAGGTTTTTTCTGGATGATAGTTGCCCAATAGTAATAATTTGTTAAACCATTGCATGAAACCTGAAAACCTAAATGGGGTTGGGGGATGATTGTTTGGTTGTTGATGCATGCTTCGTGGTAGCAGTGTCGAGGCACATGCTCAGTTCCTCTTTTTAAGAAGCCATAGGTTGGGCTGTGTGTTTGGTATATTTATATATATAATTGTATCTTTGTGTTTTGTCGCACCACACCCATGTCAAGCACCTAGTTCCGAACACTCCCAGTTTATGGGAGAGGGTGTTCCCCCTTAGTTACTAGCTCCTTCCTACTTCTTCTTCCATAGGCTCTGATGGCTTGAGGTGACCTTACACCCAAGACTCTTCGGGTAGGTCTCGGAGGCTGTGATGGCTTGAGACGACCTTTAGCCCAGGACTCTTCGGGCAGGATTACCGTTCCCAAGAACCTTCGGGATGAGGCCCAGGTGTCTGCGGGCGGGTTAGTGGTTGTGGCCCAGGTGTGTGCGGGCAAGATGCGTGGTTGTGAGGCCCAGGTGTGTGCAGGCGGGATGCGTGGTTTCGCCCAGGTGTGTGCAGGCGGGAAGAGTGTGGTAGCGTCAGGACGTTTTCCGTTAGGAAGAGCAGCATCTAATTAAGTGGGAAATGGTGCGGGGTACCCAATACTTTTGTTCTATATATATACTAAACTTGTTTGTGTTACTTGGTGAGTGTGACCAGTGAGGCTGGGTGGATAGTTTTTCCTTGTTAGTTTCTGGTTCTTCTGTTTTCTCACGGGACATTAGGGTGTCTCCCCACTTGTGCACGGGATCTTTAGGTTTCCCTACTGAGTATACTTGTATGCTCACCCTACGTTTACTTTCAGGTTTCCAGGAGGACTACCAGGGCCATGCGGGACCCTACTAGTCGGGCAGTTGGAGTTGTTGCAGTTATTGTTCTCTTGTTTTCTTTGGCATTGTACTTTTGAGCTTCCTTGTACTTGTACCTTGTTATAAAAATTGTTTAAACATGCATGTGGGCTTGGTTTGGGTTTATTTATATACACTTGTTCTTTTCCCTTTTTGGTGGTTGACTTGTCCTATTTCCCGATCAAAAATTATAAAAAGGGTAATGCCTCCCATATTTGTGAAAACTCATTCCCTTGGTGCTAGTCGCCAACCTGGGGCCTACTGGAGGCGGGACTCGGGGGGTCATTATCTTCCTTTCACCATTGTCAGATCAGGAGGGGCATCTTTGGTGGGAGGGGGTCGTGAAATAGAGTCACCATAATTTTCTGTGGGTATCAACTTGTGTCCTCCAAATATATCATATAAGATGCCTGTTTCAGAAAATATTTCTCTATTTAACATCTCTGAATAATCTGTTATATATAGAACTACAATCTTCGAACATATTTCCTTCCTCAGTCTCGATTAAAAAATATGCACCTTCAACAATGCTCTAACAACAACCTCTGCTGAAAAGAGAACTGAATTCATGAATTTGGCCACATACTCTATCACTGAAAGGTTCTCCTATTTCATGATAAATAAATCCATTGTTCTCTAATTTAGGAACATGTGAGGGTAGAATTGTTTGTTAAAAAATACATCAAAAATCCCTCAGGTCAAACCATGGTCTTCTCTAGCTTGGATAGCTAACTCCAAGTATTGATGTGCAAGAACATTCAACATGAATGTCGCTAACTTGACTTTCAAGTCTTCCAGTTTTCCTAGGAAATATAATATGTGATTTAGCCTATTCAACCAAACCTCTATAGTTTTTGGTTCCAAATCACCATTAATTATGGGTGAATTATTCTTATAGTAATGAACATAATGGTCCAAATTATTTGTTTAATCCATACTATTATCCCTGTCCACATCTTGAAAGGCATGAAATGTGCTCTGAAGCTGCTACTAGTTCACCTAGGGCTCAGTTGCAACCTCTTTTTTAGTAGATTACTCTAGTTGTTCTATACGATGCCTACATAGTGCCATTTCTATCAACATGAAAACCACCAAAAGAATTATATTGAGAAACTAATGGCTGAAAATGTAAAATTCTATCACATTTTAGCTATCATAAATACACTTTCAAAAATCTAACATGTACCATGTAATTTTTCAAAAATCCACCATGTTTTGAAAATCAACCCATTTCAAAAATATTACAATCCTTCTCTTTTCACAATATCTTATTTTAAATCAGGTACCATATTTTTTAAAATATCAACAGTTTCACAGCACAACATAATTAATTACTACAAATTAGATATGAAATCCTAGTAGGAAGTTGTCTTTTTCATGCATTTAATGCAATTCTCATTGGAAAATGATAGGAAAATGAGAATACAATCAAATAAGTGTTTGAAAAACATTTTTGTACTCAAATCCCTTATAACATGAAGATTAGAATAAAATGGTTGGGTACATATTATTATGAAATACAATTAATTCCAACAAAATCATGCAACTTTATACCATCCCAACTTAAGTAATAAACTGATAATGAATTCCAACAATCGATACCAAATGACCTAGAAAAGAGATACAATTGTAACTTCCCACCTTAATACATTGTCTTGAGCTGGGGAAGAAGTCCTACATACCTTCAAAGAGATCCCCAAGATTCCAAAGGATAGAAATAGATATCGAGATCCTCATAAAAAAGGGGGATGATTTTCCGCTTTATCAAATCAAGAAACATAATCAAACACACAAGAAAAAATTTTACTTTGTGATGCATAAAAAATGAATTTCAATTCAAAATCAAAATGTCGAAAACAATAAAAATAAAACCAATTCCAAATCAGGGTTTAAAGAGGAATACTAAACAAAAAAACTCTAAGACTCCAAGACATATCTCATAGTTCCAACATGCTCCAATAATAACTCCACCAAACTAACCAAGAATCATGAAGTACTACTAAAGAAATGCGTTGATTTTATTTTACCCATTCCTTTGTTTAAAACACATGCAAAAGAACCAATGTTCCAAAGCCTATGGTGAGTAATTAAACTCAGTAGTCTTTCCCAAATGAATTACGTACTCACTCTCTATGATAGAATGAGTTAGCACATTTATATTAAACAATCCATTCAACACTATGTAAATAGTTCAACAATTTACAATAAGACAAACACATTCACACACAAATAGTTTACCAAAATCCACACATTTTCAAATAATGTAACCAAAAAATTCATTAACATTTTCTCATTTCTTGTTCATATAACCAATTTCATCTAATATGACAACTTACATATCTCAACCATACACATAATCCAACCACAAGAGCTCAGTGTTACCATTGATGTTGGAACTTCACATATATAACTCATCCCCTTTTTATAGTGGTTCATTATGCCACATTTTAATCTTTTAATAGTTGTACTTCACACACACTATACATCACATCCAACTCATGATCAACCAATTCAACCAAAAACCATCAAATAAATCATTTAAGAAAATCATATAAACTAATAATTTCAAAAACCATGCCACCCAAAAATTACCAAACCAAATCAACCTGTCAATAAAAACTACATTTCCAATAAAAATTCCAAAACAATATCAATAAAATCAACTATTTGTTAAAAACTCCCTTAACCCATATCAATGCCATACATCATTTCAATATAACAATATTTTTATTGAAAATATTCTTCACAAACCATTTCTATAAGTAAAACAAGGAAACTGATTTTAAAATCATTTTTTTAAAATAAAACAACAAATTATATTACACAACAATATCACATTTCATCCTAACCCACAAACCATCACTAAATATAATTTAAACAATCTTCACACAACAATTTCACAACTAATTTCAAGAAAAAAACAAAAAAAAATTATGTTAATCCTTCTAGTTATAACAAGTGGAGTCGATAGTGAAGCCACCTACCAATATGGTTTTGGAAAAAAAATTAAAAATTGCACAAATTCACACCAAATCCTTGTGAAAACTCAAAAAAATATCTTTATAACCCATCCCCTAACATATAAAATAAAAAATATAACTATTATTTCCATAAAACCCCATATATATATATATATATCTACCATAAGAAGTAAATCTATAAAACTAGGAGAGAGATAAGTATATCTAAGAACACCCAATAAAAATAATACAAATGAGACTTATTAAGGGATTTCTATCTTTACCGTACTAATAACACCCTTATAAATTCTTTAGAAATGTGTGGGAGTGGTTCCCTAGCCTTGGATATAAGAAAAAATTGGGTGCGGGTCAAAATGGGGCTCGAATGGGTTGCTTTTATTGAATCCCAACATAACCACATTTTTTAAAACCCCATAATTTTTAAACCATGAATAGTTAGCCACACTTTTAGGCAATTCATGAAATTTCTATTTCCTTAAGAGTGTGATTCACATGGTTGTCCCCCAAAGATAGAAATATCTTGTGCCAACTATGTGGAATAACATTATCCCAAAAATCATGGCTTTTCTATGGTGGAAAAATGGTTTGGAAAATCGTATTCTTTAACCATGCACCATCCCATATCCAACTGCCTCTTTGTGCATGTGTAACACCCCGAGCTTCCACGATACGCTTCTCATTCAATAATGTAATAGCTTGCATTGTATGCAACTTCGAGTTCTAAAACACCGCGACTAATCAAAGTAGTCGTTATGAATAGTAATAACCACTTTTTAAAATTATAGAAATTTTATATTTCAAAATGGACTTCATTTTTGGATTCGGAATATCGAAATTAGCCTATGTTGATTTTTTGGTATTTTTCTGAGAACTTCTAATTTTTTATGAATAGTGAAAAATACTTAAGACAACTTTTTAATCAAAATAATTTATTGTGATAAATTATACTATTTAGTGGTTTTAAGGTATAATTAGAATATATTTTTACCATTTTATCCAATAGTGGTCATTAGAATTAATTTAACATTGAAATTGGACATAAACAATTGCCAATCTTTTGATATAAATTGTTTCTTAAAAACACGCTATTTGTCGTAACAGTGGGAATTAATTATAAAATTAATTAATGAAACTTATATGTTTGGAATTTTGTAAAATAGACATCATTTTTTAATTCAGAATATCAATTATAGCTTAGGGTTAAATTTTGGCCTTGTTCTGAAAAACTTCAATTTTTGATGAATAGTGAAACCACTAAGTGGTAGCTAAATAACTGATTTTTCGTTTAAATGAAATATTACCACTTCTGTGATTTGATTTTCAAAAATCCGACATACGTGGTTTTCATTAAGAAGTAAAATGTCGTTCAATGAGATTAAAATAATTTTTTGGTGAATAGTAACTTTTAAGTTCTTAATCGCGATTAGAGGTAATTAGTGTAGTTTAAGGTACAAATAATGTTTTAATAATATGAGACGAGCATGAAACTTGTCCTACTCCTATTGGATGAGTCATGTCCGACCAAGACAACCCATGGGCCAACTTGGGTACCCCATGGAGCCACTTTAGTTGGAAAATGACATTAATATATATTTACTTAATGTTAAAATTAAATTGATACAAACATGAGTTATTTTACAAAAACAGTTTTTAAGTGGGGTTACACAAGTCCAAATTTTGACTATAAATATTCATTAGAAAGATAAAAAGATTTAATACATCATAGTATTTTTGTATAATTTTTAGACATTAAATAAATTAAATTATTTATGACATCATTATGATGCAGCGATGACCTCATTATTTAACGATTTTAATAAAATGAAAAGATAATGCATAATCCAAGGCTTACACTTGTCCAAATACTATTTTATGGATAGATTTCGAACCCTTATCACCTTATCCACGAATTATATAATTGTGGGACCTTTAGAATCCGAAAAGCATTGTGTAATAATGTAACATTTCAATCTTTCCAAAAAAGCCCCTCCTCTCCACTTATAAAAGGCCCCCACCTCTCCCAACTTATTAACACCTTCAAGCCATTTGGATTGGCCAAAATCTTCCCAAATACTCTCCCAACTTCCCCATATTACTCATAGAATCCTCACTTTGGGCAGAACTCTTCTCAAGGAAGCCTTTGGCTCAAATCAAAAAGAGTTACCCGATTTTGAGGTAATGTCTTCTCTAATGTTGTTTTGTTTTATTTTTCTTCTCCATCCCCCTAAACTCTTTTTATTCATTACTTTTGTAACAACAACAGTATCCTCAATATACTAGGATGTTGTTATAAGAAGTATTCGATCTACACTTACACACACCTACATGTAATGGTTAAAGAACATACGGTTTCTGTGGATGGCAAATTTCTGCCTCACGAAACGATGATTGTTCAACACTCATATAACACCTTCAAAGGTGGCCATTAAGATGTCACTATATTTATATATGATATATAATGTGTTTATATTTTACTTATGCTTCTGTATTTTTCATTTATGTCATACTTTATGATTTCCATTATGGGTAAAACGCGATAATTTCATTTTAGGAAGTGCGGACTACCGCCCCCTCAAAGTGATTTGAATTGTTAATGCCATATGTGGGATGTATACAGGATTGATTAAATGGTATTATACACTATATTATACTGTAATTATATTATAAATTTATATCATTATGATTTCATTCCATTAAATACGAAATAGAAATGAAAGTAGTGTTCATGCGTACGTACGGCTTACCGTCTCCATGAACGGTGAATTTCATTTCTTACCTCTAAATGTTATGTGACATTATGAATGAATGTATATACTGTATATATGATATATATGATATCTACATAATGAATATAATTCTGTATATAATGGATATTTCACCACATGAACAACTTGTAATTATAAGAAGTTTATTTTTGACTCAAGTACCAAAGATCGACAAAACGACCGTTATTAACTTAAATAATTAAATAATGTTCATAACATGGTAATAAGGGATATAAAAGTAATAATGAACATGAAAAAGGTTCTTAAGTAAATAGAAATTAACTCTAGTTTATTATTCAGGAGGTTAAAGAACGTTCGAGTCAGGACAAGACGCAAGGTAAGGGAATTTCTTAACCCAATTTTCATTCTTTGGGTTAATCTCCTACATTCAAATTATGTCATGATATTATTATGTCCTATATTGTATTTGTACATTATTTATGTGTACTTATAGTGAATACACATTATAGATGTACTTTATTTAAAAAAATGATCTTTTTAAGGACTTCGTCTCAATCCCCTTTCATTGAGGCATATTTGGTTTTATACAAAACTTTCTCTTATATGGTGTATAAACCCCTTTGACTTTTACGTTTATTCAAAAGGAATCTTTTTTATACGAAGAGTTTTACTAAACGACAAAAAGGGAATGTTTTTCTTTCTGTACTTATGCGGCGACAACGAATTCTCAGCCGCCGTGACCATTATTTGAGTTTCGGCTTCCTCTACAAGACATCATTTTTTTTAATGAAAAATAAATACAGAGTTTTAACTTTCTTTTATTTTGGTATTGAAAATGGTTTTGAAAGCATTTTTATTATATCAATGTGTTGTATTGATATCTTGTGATTGAAATGTGGAAATGTTATGTTTCCTTTATGCATGTTTTATGTGATACGATTATGTTATGGTTTATGATATGTTTAAACCTATTCATATGAGAAATGCATTGGACTTAATAAGTAACGGGTGGAGCCCGCTATAGCTCCTCGATGCATCGGCAGGTCTCATGAGACATACTAGTGTCTTGGCACGAGGCGTTGACAAAATCTTATTTTTGGTCTTGGCACGAGGCCTTGGATACATGGTTATGATAGTCTGGAATTATGCATTCCATAATTATGAAAGTGGTTATTGATATTGCATGTGATTATTCGACCAGTAGAATATCCATGTGAAGAAGTGAATGGCATTATCTCATTTTACTTTTGCCATATTATGTTGAAGTTCAAGCTTAAAAGGCTTTTGTTTTAGTTATACATTGCCTTAAATGTTAATGTTTATTTATGAAAGCTTCCACTATATTATTAACCTTACTGAGCATCCGAGCTCACCCCTTTCAATGTTTTAATATTTTCCAGGATGTGAAGATGTATTTTATGAATGACCTGCAGGGATAGTCCGAAGAGGATAGATGTGTGGACTATGGAGACTATGTTATTATAGTTTTTCACTTTGTGATGTAATGTAACATTTATGAATGTATCTAGTGTTTCCAAGGCTACTAAACTAATCAGTCTTTCGAGACTTGATCTTTTGTGATCATGCCAATGTTACGAAGTAATGCACCGGCTCTGGGTAGCTGGGGTCGGGGTGTTACAGCATGGTTTCTTGGGGTAGCTGCACGGTGTTCACTTACCACCCTCTAACTGTTCTACCATAGAAAAGAACCAAAACTATTCTAAAAACCTTAAAAAATATCCCAAACATTACCCAACAAATTCAAACATAAAAAATACATAAATAACATCTTCATTCCTCAAATAGGGGGTGATATAGATAGTGTAAACGACACTCAGCACCGATCTAAAATGAACAAAAAAATATTATTATTTAAATATAACCATTATAAACAAGCCTTGAATCGGTTAGTATGAATTGTGATAACTTCATTATGAAAATAATTATAATAGTTTTATATAATTTATTTTTCAATAGTAATTATGTAAATAATTTTTAATAAAATCATTTTAAACTTCAAAAATACATTTTAAACAAAAATGGATTTATTTTGTATTTTGTGTGGAGGGAATTATAATTAATTTCTATCAATTTTTGAAATTTTATTTTATAAAATGAATTTCTTTTTTATAAATAGCTTAATGAGTTAACTTATGATGATGTATTGGTATTTTTATAAAAAACATGATTTTCTAGTGAATAGTCAACAATATATGTTTTCATTGAAAACTACGTTTTCATTTAGAGAAAATAAAAAGAATTATTTTATTCTAAATTTTATTAAATGTAATATTAGTTCTCATATATTATTAATAACCCAATTATGTTCTTTTGAATCAATTTTAATGTTTAATTTATTATCAAAGTCGTAATACATAAAATGATTTTTTCTAAAAAACCTATATTTCATTAAGTTTGACATTTTAATCTTATCAAAATTTATTCCATGTATATAAATTGAAAAATAATTTTTTTTTACATATGACTAATTATGATGTGTGAATTGGGAAAATATTTCCTTTTATTTTGGGTTATTATGAATAGTAACCATGGTTATGGTAAATCATGTAATTAAAGTTAAAAATAAAATGATAAGGACTAAAAATGATCCTAACTCTTTTCTTAATAAAATTTTATTTATTTAGTTCATAAAGTTTTATCATGTATTGAATATATGTACCTTTTGAAGAATATTTCATTAATTAAGGCATTATAATAATTAATCAAAAGGATAAATACAAATTTTCACCCCATGGAATTTAATAACTTATAATTTCTATGATAAGGATAAAAATATGAAATGATATTTCATAATTATTTATTTTAAATATAAATAACTTTTTATCATTATTAATTAATTATAATTTTTAGTGTAGAAATAATTACCTTAAATACTTACGCAACACCGACATGATATTTATTTAACTAATAGAAAAATAAATTAAATGATTTTAATAATATTAATAGTAACAAAATAAGGTTATATTATTGTGTTCAAATAATTTTGAAGTTACATATGTTATTATAGGGATGTTTTAAGGGGTTATATTCGAATTAAACATTGTATTTATGTCATTAATGTCAAATTAATTAAATATTGTTAAAAATAACATTAAATATATTTTATAAAAATGATATTTTATTACATTATTTATAAATAAGAAAAATATTATAAGAGGATAATGGGTTAATATAGGGTAAAAAATTTCATCTTTTTTCCTTTTATAGTCCAATTTTTACCTTATAAGTACAATTATTACCCATTAAGAGTGAAAAGGGTGTTAAAATGGTTAATGATAAAATATGTTAACTTTGTGGTTAAACCAAAAGATACGGTTTGAAATGACAATTAATGTAGTACAATATTTATTGTATGATGTTATTTCAACCATATACTTTATTATCTTACAAATTAATTCCACATGGTTCCACTTAACCATGAAAATTAATTTATTATATGTCAATTTTTTTTCAATTATACGTTTGTGCTTTCATTCACTATAAAAAGGCACCACATATATTGTCATATATACAATAACTTGAGCCAATTACTAAAAATAAACTCTTACCAATAATATTATCAACATCCTTTATGAGTTTTATATATTCTTATCTTACCTAAAATTACAACCCTAGGTCCCTTATTTTAATATCTAATGGATCTCTTTTGATAAAGAAGTAATCATATTTACCGACTCAATCAAATTTCTTTCATTTTCCAGTTTCTATATATTTGATGCAAACATCCTAAAATAATAACTCATGTATCATAAATATATTTATATGTTATTGTGATTATGATATACCAATTTACCATATCTTGTGAATCCTATAGAAAAATGAAAACATCGCTCATGCGTGCATATAGATTACTGTCTACATGTAGGGGTGCAATTCAGATTTCATCACCAAATTACTTTAATGTTTATCAAGATGTAAATAATTATTATATATTATTTGTGAATTTAACATTACTTTAGAATTATAATATAATATATATCATCTTACCTTACAATCCATTAGAAAATGATAACTTCCACCATGCATACATGTTGACTTCCTCCTCGATGAAGTGATGTGATATGTTTTTCATTTAATATTTAAATGGATGGTAATAAGGACTTATTTAATTAATATATATTTATTTCTATAATGATTAAATTTTGTTTATTATGTATCCTTGATCAATTTAAATAATAAAAACTACTATACCAAAACATATATTAAGAAAAAGATGTTATCGCACATAACTATAATTTTATTAAAGAATTATAAATAAATGGGTAATAAATGTTTATAATTAAATAATAAGTTATATGAAAAATATGTATATAGTTATGTATTATAGTTATAATAAATATATATTTATAGTACAATAAGTTCAAACACATTTGATGGAAGTTATATTCGAGGTATGTGTTCTTTGATTCAATTTTTTTTCATAAGAAATTATTTTGTTGTTCACCTATTTATGTTTTTGGGATGTATATACAAATACATTGAAATTATATTTCATGTAACCTTCTTAATCCATGTACTTTTATATTAAAACGTGATTATTTTTATCCAATGAGTTTTGATTCAAATGTTACCAAAGCGGTAACATATTTATGTTTCGGTCTCATTTTAATTAGGGCTGTTTAAACATGAATTACCATCGCGGGAATTTAGAAGATTATTATCTAATAATTCACATTAATTTTCATATACTCTTATTATTTCTATAATATATTTGTTTTCCACTCATTTTTAATGATTTATGTACTCAAAATACCAAAATAATCTTTTTAAGGAAAATCAACGTTGTTTTCAACTTGGTAAGGAATATTTTTCTTCAATATCAATATTTTAATAAAAACAATTTAACGAATATTTTTACTATTATAAAATTATTTATTAAATACTTTCTATACTATATTAGACAAGAAAAAAATGATTTATAATTAATCTTCTTGTCATTTTCCTAACAAGGTAGTTTTGTACATTTATGGAAAAAGTTTTAAAAAGATTTTTTTAACTTATACGAAATTAAAATAATTTCCATCCATCATGAAAACTAAATTTTTTAATGATTCAATTACATTGTTCCACGGTTCCTTTCTAAGAAAACATTTTCATAATATTTTTCAAATGTTTAGTTTTAAAATTTTAATTAAAAGTAATATTGTATATTCACAAAGAATTTTTTTGATGATATTTTTTTAGAATTTCTATTAATTATAAAAAATTTCCCCTTTATTTTATAATAGAGATATATAGTATATATTCAATCCTTATTATATATCTTGGTTTATTATGATCGTTTTGAGCTTTGAAGGTATTGATATTTTTTTGCTTCACTAAATGCTGACATTTTTTAACAAGTTATATTTCTTATGAAATAAATTGATCATTAAATATATAAAAGTAATGCATTGGAATAATTAAGGGATGGTTGGGGACTATAATTGCATACACCCATGATTCATTGGTAGGTATCATTATATAAACTAGTTTTCAAGCCTTATTAAATGGGGTTGTGTTGCATAACTACCAATAGTTTAAACTGTATTAGCATAAGGCCTTTAGGATATTTTTCAAATGCCAAAAATTATAAATTTTATCATTATTAATGAAATTATTAATTTACATATGATTATTTTGAATAATAACCATGGTAATATTTCAAGCTCATGTGATTATTTATCTATAATAATTTGATCAATTTTTCTACCTACCATATAATTATTTATTATCATGTTATTTATAAAATGATATTTTTTAGAGTTATTTATATTTTTATTTTTATTATGCCTAATTGTTTCTTAATATATTCAATTGTATGTAAACCTTAGTGAGAATTTGATCCCACACTTATTTTTGTTCTTTTCCCAAGAATGAAAAGAAGGTCTTTCAATGATTTCAAAAATACAAAATATTTATTCTCACTATGTTTTTTGTTTCATGAAATAAAATGTGATATGAGATTTAGATATATTTCTAATTTATAAGAAAAATTAAATTGGTTCCCCGTTAGGAGATGATTACTCTAATATAGTTCCAATATAATAAGCTAAAAAATATGAATTTGATAATATGATTGGGGTTTTTACTCCACATCTAAATTATAAAAAATGTTAAAGTTTTGAACCATATGGAGTACCAAATAGTTTTCAAAATGGGTCAAAAATACACACTTGGGTGACACTGTGAATACATGGCATATTTAAGAGTTGGTTTTAGTATTAAAATTCAGTAATGTATTAAGATACACCACTCCATCCGTAAGGATTATTTCCTTTTTCTATTTAATGAGCATATATTATTATGCATGGAGGAGGATGGTCTTATCACGAAGTAATGTAGATTTATTTTAGTTGATATGGTTATCTAAAGAATTCCACATCATGAAATTTATTCATTCCACAAAAAACAGAGATATAAAATACATCTAAAATTAATTACACCATGATGAAACATGACATACTATTATTGGAGGAATTATAATGAGATGTTTAAACCAAAAAAGAAGTAACAGGGACACAAAACTTATTCCTTATTATTTTTTCCAATATATAGAATTTTCATTCCATATATCACTTTATAATGACATTATATAAAAGTTATTTGAAGAATAAACTATATATCCATGACATGGTGAATATTTCCAATCAATGATTAATATAACCTAGAATGTTTGAATATTTTTTAGTATTTCTATTTCTTAGGAATATTATGTAGTTATATAATAAATATTAGCTGTCTATTTGAATATCAATTTCCAAGACTTACTTAAAATTATTCCAAATGATGAATTTTATATAGTGGTATTTTAAGGTAGTGAATTAAATGAATTTGAATTAATTTTTTTTGATTGTGTATAAAATAACATGTATGAAAAAAAAATTATAAGAATAAGTTCTGAAAGTTTCTAACATACAAAAATATATCTATATATTAATTATGAGGAATAATAAAAGGAAAATTTATAAGTATATAATTTATTCAATATCTATAATTGATGGTTGAGTTGATATTGGGATGAATTCCAATAAGGGTTATTCTTAAAATTAAAGAGTTAATATGAATATCATTGATGATTTTGATCTAAAGAACAAATAATCATTAAAATACACATTTCTAGTCAATTTGATATCATTGATTCATATCTTTTTTAGTTTTAGCTATGTGATGAAATTAAAATTTTTATATCTATTGGAATGTAATGAGAAATTAAGCGGAAGAGGATGTGGGCCTCAGTTGAGTAATGAGATTGTACCAGGGGATGTAATCACAAACCTGTGATGTTTTGAATATTTATAAAATCAACCCATAAATTATATATTCAACTTGGATGTATCCTAGTGATGATAAACCAAATAAAATTATTGTATCTATGTTTATTTATTTGAAAAAATTTAGTTATTTCTTATATTTAATTATCATTAAATATTTAAGGTGTTTTTAAGACACCATGACCAGATCCATTTAATCATATAGAAGGACTATATTTTAAGACAACATAATTCACAATCATCATTTAGTGTATATTGGGAAATCTAGTTAGTTGCAACAAGTTGTATAGAAGGAAATGGTTCTTTCTTATTGAATTTTTTGGAAGAATGTTTCATCATGTTGAATGTAGTAAATTAATATGGATTAATATTGTATGATGTTTTCAATTATTATGTTTAGAATAATGGAATAATTTCCATTTATAATGTCTTGGGTTGAATTTTTACACAGTTCAAGTTCATTGAATTCATATAATTTGTCCTATAAAAATTAAATAATGATAGAATATAAGAAATTAATTAATAGTGATTTCAAAGATTTAAATTATTTTTTAGGAACATTGAATATTCATATATATATTAGTGATATATTACAAATTAGTTCATATAGTCCGGGATAGTCATTCTAATATTTACGGAGGATTCATAAAAGGGAAAGAGGAAAAATAGAAGGCTCTTAAAAAATGATTTCATGATTTGAAGATGAGTTTGAGTGAAAATGTTTATAGTTTATTAAATTATATTATTGAAGAGTTTGGACCCATTTTTTGGATTAGTTATGAAATGAAAGATTCTAATATTTTGATGAATATCATACAAATATTATAGTTCCCCAAGAACTGTTCTTCAGGATCCTATGAAGAAATAACATAACATAAATCATTGGAAGATATACATATCTACAATTACAATATCATTATAACATTTATATTTTGAGTAACTTTTAGTTAAAAGTTTTAGAAAAGTAAGAAAATCAATAACTATTAAATATCAAGTCATCTAATTAAATAGGAATGTCTTTTCCACTTTATAAGAAGAAAATAAATCCATAATGTGTCTTCAATGTTGTAACAAAAAGTCCTAGGATGACTTAACATGTAATGTCTTAGAAATTCCATGGATTGTTTTTAAATTCGTTGGAATTTTTGGAGTCCACAGTTTTTGACGACACTTGATTTTGAGGACCGGTGTGCCCGGAATCAATTTCTGAATTTTTGTTCAGGTACGTTCAGTAAACGTACGAAGGAGATTTTATATCTTTTGAACTGATGATCAGAATCGAAATCTGTGGGCACCATTGAACTCGTAGCATCAGTGATTGCTTACTGATACCTTCACCGCAGTTGCGTTCTAACAAGAGTGGAAGTCAGATTTTGGGGTTTTAAAATAAAATTAAATAAAAATAAGTGTATCTTATTTTTATTTGTTTGGTGGTTGAAACCATCATGTGGAGGTTAGAGGTGGGTCCCACCACCACATAACCTCCCTTGGGAGGATATTATTTTAGTGGGACCCACCTGAAGTTTAACACCTCTTGGAATCAAAGAGGTGGGGCCCACACAGGCTTTAAACCCCTTAAACCCCCAATTAAGTGGAGAGCCTCTTCACCTTCCCCTCATTAAAGTGAAAACTCTTTCACTTAATTAATTGACACATTTTGAATTCTTTCGATTTCATGACAATAATGAAATAATAGACAAACTATTAATTCTTATTAGTTGGAAACTCCCTTTTGGTGGAGCCTTAGAGAAACTTGGAAGGATTGAGAGAACTTCATCCTCATGATGAAGAACATGAAGAATTCCCCTCACCTCCGAAGAACAACGAACATCATCATCTACCTTCTTCAACCAGGGAAAGAAAGAGAAGCACCACCACCCACAAAGTATGCCAATGACGTCATCTCGACTCGTCTTCTCCAAGATCTTCATCCTCTGACATTTACGAAAAGACGTCCACCTTCCACGACTCCGTCATCGATCACCGAACTTGATGTAGGGGGTTTGTGTTGTTTTTGTGCCCATTCTTCATCGTTCTAATTTTAGAATGTGAATTGCCTGTGGTAATCATCATGACATGAAGGGTGCAGGAGGCATTAAAATGACCCGTCTCCCCCTCTGATTATCTTCTCTTGATGGGGATGGTGGCGGTGCAACGGCGCCACCGGAGGAACAGGTCGCGGCCGACGGGCCGTACCGATACTCGTGGCGACCGACAACGAGCTGGCCATGATATGAACCAAAGGCCCAAGGGCTTCCAGAGGAGTGCCACGCCGTTGCACCACATGGAGGATCAGGTCGCGGTCAGGCGGGTCGTGGCGTTGCCAGAGGGGTGTTGTGCAGTCGCACCTCGTCAGAGGAAGAAGTCGCGACCACGAAGGCCGCAGCGGTCGGACGGGATGGGCACAATGTCGTTGGACCGCGCCGAGGAGGAACTGCATCCAAAGGCCTTGGTGGACGGAGGAGGGAATCCGGCTGAGCCGACCACCATCGGGCGATCCACAAGGCGGGACCCACTGAATCGGCGCATAGCACTGGTTCCTTCGGAAGTCGGGGGTGGCAACCCCTCGTCGTGGCCCGCCTGGCCACATGAGCCTGCATGCCAAGCCACGCAGGCCGGCCTGCCAGGCCATGCATGCAGCCCACCAGGACATGCGGGTCGGCCCACCACCGGGCCGGGCCGCCCCATCGGGTAGGGTCGGACCCGCAGACCGAGTCTGACCCCTGTCCGGACCTGTTTAACCAGAAATCACATTTTTGTATGTATCATGGGATATGGGGGTCTGATAAACGAACCGTATATGGTGATGGAAATCTTAGAACGAGACGGTTCTTTTTGAATACCCCAGTTGAGTTTCGGACGCAGTTGTGGTACATCCGGGTTGGTTTGAACCTAAAAACCAATCGTACCCCTGGAACAGATATGCCACTAACTCAAATACAGGGCGTCTGATTGATGCACCATCTGTCGCGTTGGGTTCCTTATGATGAGACGGAACTATAAGATACATCAACTAAAGACATCATGGTATTTGATGTATTGACACTTGGCTCGAGGAGCGGAATCTCCCGAAATGGAGCGTGTTGTGTTCGGGAACCTTATGGATGGCTGTGACTGAGATGATAGGATCCTACGTGGACCTACTTCTATACTAGGATCCTCCATGGGTATGACAATGATTACTTTTGTACTAGTATCCTCTATTGGTTCGATAGTGATTACTTCTGTACCGGGATCCTCCGTGGGTTCGACAACGATGACTTCTGTTCCGGGATCCTCTATGGGTCTGATAATGATGACTTATGTACCAGTATCCTCTATGGGTTTGACAGTACTGATACTATTCCAGGATCCTACGTGGGTTCGAAGGAGGAGATAATTTAGTGGCAGCACCTAATCATATCTACCCCTCTACATGAGTTATAAACCTGTGTGATCTGAGTCTTGTCATTCATTTGTTATCATTGAGATGAATTACTTTACTTCCTTTGAGGAATGGGTAGTGTTTGGGATTGAGTGTTGCAGTCGGACTGTGATTGGTAACATAGATATATGTATGTAAAAAGAGCTATGTAAGGATGGTTGATACATCATGATTGTATCTCACTACTGTGGATTATCCTTAGTGGATTATGGGAGACCTTCGGGGGGATCTGGGTCCCCTACTGAGTATTGTTATACTCAAACCTACACGGGCTTCTCCCGCACCTTGTTTTGTTCTGTGCAGAGTAAGTTCATCAATGATCGAGGATGAGGGTGATGAACAAGAGGCTGCTCAGAGCTGGACTATATGGGACGTACCTCAGGGATGAGTTGTTCAATATTTGTACCTACCCTTCAGGTAGGATTTCCCGGTGGAAGATCTAGGAGCTGTTTCCCTTTTCACTTTAACATGTACTTGTTTGTTCAGTTGGGTTTGTATACTGGCCCACTTACTTTCATCACACCTTTATTTTCTATGTTAGTACATGTTTCTTATACTTCTTTTGTTAAGACTATGGGTGTTACAGGTATAAAGTCAATTCCTTCGCTTTTTATCGAGGAATTTCCTTTGGTGCTAGTCGCCAGCCCCTAGACTATGGAAGGCGGGCTTGGGGTAGTCACAACATGGGCCCCGAGGATGGGTCGTGACAAATTGGTATCAGAGGAGTCGGTTATAACACAGAACTTGGACTCTGATTCTTTTAATGGAAATAGTGTTATGTTTTTTGGGTGTGTTTATCAATTTATTGAAACTGGTGTTGATGAGGTGGTCGACGTATCCATACACTAGGACTCTGACTTCTGATTTCCGACTCAGTGCACGAAAACATTGATTGCATGTGTTTTTACTTTGAAAATTATTCATCGTGATTAATTCGTGTCAACTCACCAGGTATATTGTTTTGACCATGGGGCACCTGTTTCTTTTAAGGATGGCCCCACATAGGCATCCAGCTATGGTTTCAAGTTTTGTACGAGATGGTAGCCCCCCGAGCGATGAGGCCTCGATGCAGGGCCCCATCATAGCGGAGGTATCAGCTGTACCACTACCTACTGGGCCACCGATACCACCAACTCCAGCAGCAGAGAGTGCATGCCATATGAGTGAATTTCACGAGTTGTAGCATAAGAGGCCACCCAGGTTCAGGGGGGAGATGGACCCACAATCTACTGAGGATTGACTGGAGGCTGTTGTGAGAGTTTTCAGATTTGTAGGGACATCAGCCGACCACATGGTGATCCTTGTCACGAGTCTCCTGAATGCAGCAGTAAGCAGATGGTGGAGCCTGATGCTCCAGGTGAATGGCGAGGCATCACTGATCTGGTAAGACTTCAAGAGTCTCTTCCATTCATAGTTTGTTCCAGCCACCCTTAATGCGGTGCAGATACAGGAGTTACTGCATCTACAGCAGGGTAGCATGATGGTTGCTAAGTACTCAGCGAGGTTCACTGACCTCTCACGCTACTCCACAGATATGGATCGAGACCCATTCTTTATGTCCTAGACCTTCGACCAGGGACTCATACATGAGATTAGGTATTCGATGATCTCCCTCAGCATTCCAACGCAAGCGGGGGTGCTAGAGCGATCCCTTCTTGTGGAGAGTTTTCTTTCTGGTCAGTCACAAGCAGCGAGACCCACCACAGGGGAACACATAAAGGAGTCTTATACAACCGGCAGTAGAAAGATGATGAAGAGTTCTAAGAGGACCATGCCATCAGGTGGGCGACCCCAGGATACAGGTTCATTTGTGCGGGGCACACGAGATAGAGCCATCCAATCGAGGAGCTGGCACTGTTATGCGTGCGGCGGGTAGGGCCACATGGCTCGTGACTACTCAAACCACCATGAAGATGAGCAGCAAACAGAAGGGGGACCTGCCAAGCAGAGGCAGAGGTTCGACTGTGGTGGTCCACCAGGAGCAAGAAGACGTGGAAGAGGAGCTATCAGAGTAGCCATTGGTGGACGATGTTTCAAGGCCCTACGACCACCACCACCAGGAGGTCCACCCCAACCACAGGGAGCTGGCAGAAAGAGGCGGGATCAGCTCTAGGAAGTAGAGGCCTATGACCACGACACACCTGAGATGATTAGAGTTACTATCTGTGTCTACTTCACCCTTTCTGCAGTACTTATAGACACAAGTGCGAGTCATTCTTTTATTGTCGCTACACTCATTCAGAGCTCATAGATTCTGACAGAGTTGTTGGATCGATCCATATGGCTAGAAACTCCTACGAGAGTAGACTTGACAATTACAAACTAGTTCCAGCAGTGTGAACATACTCTAGGAGGCGAGAGCTTCGGTTGGGATCTCCTCGTAGCAGCGTCGAGGCCTTATGATGTCATCTTGGGTATGGACTGGTCATCCATAGTTCATGCTCAGATTGACTACATTAGGCAGAAATTGCGGTGTGTCTGTGAGGATGGGATGAGGTTTACCTTCACTGGAGATAAGGGAGCCTATGCAGTGTTTGATTGACTTACCCAGAGGAGGGGGCAGCCGATCACACATTAGTTGGCTAGACTCATTCACGGAACGGTTGATGTGCGGAGTCCGAGTATTCCTATTGTTGTAGATCAGTACGTGGATATCTTCCCTAATGACGTTCCAGGACTACCTATTCGTAGGGATGTAGACTTTTACATTGAATTGTACCCCGAGATGACACTAATATCCACTCCAGTATTTCAGATGTCTCCCCCGGAGCATCGTGAGTTGCGTGTACGACTGGAGGACTTACAGGGGAAGGGATTTATCCGACCTAGTGTTTCACCCTGGGCATCCCCGATTTTGTTCTCCAAGAAAAAATATCGGCAATTGCATCTATGTGTTGATTATCGACGCCTGAACAAGGTGTCCGTGAAGAAAAATTACCCTCTTCCAAGGATTTACGACCTCTATTATCAGATGAAGGGAGCGCATTGGTTCTCTAAGATAGATCTTCGATCAGGTTATCATGAGCTTAGAGTATGGGATGAGGATGTGAAAAATATGGACTTTAGATTCCGATATGGCCACTCCTAGTTCTTGGTTATGCCATTCGGCGTAACCAGTGCTCTAGTAGTGTTCATGGGACTAATGAACATGATCTTTTAGCCATACCTTGATTGCTTTGTTGTAGTCTTCATCAATGACATTCTGATCTGCTCAACTACCAAGGAGGAGCATGCCAACCATTTGCGAGTAGTACTGGAAAAAATCCGAGAGCACCAAATGGTAATCTCTCGATGTGCCAGTTCTAGATTCAATTGGTACACTTTCTGGGACATTTCATCTCTGAGGATGGAGTTTCAGTGGATCCAGCAATGATCGAGGCAATACTTGCTTGGGAGCTACCCAGGTGTGTGACGGAGGTACGAAGTTTTCTAGGAATGGCTATGTACTACTGGAGAATCGTTCCAGAGTTCTCCAGAGTTGCAGAACCACTATCAGACTTCACGAAGAAGGGGAAACCCTTTGTGTGGTTGGAGAAATTCCAGGAAAGCTTTCAAGAGCTAAGGTAGAGGTTTACTAGTGCCCCCATCTTGAGGCTTTAGAGGAGGGTGTAGGGTATGTAGTTTACTGTGATGCATCGGGGATCAGACATGGGTGTGTCCTAATGTAGGAGCGAGAATTTATTGCTTACGGTTCTTGGCAGTTGAGACAGCACGAGGAGAACTGTGCTGCTAATGACCTGGAGTAAGCAGGAGTTGTCTTCTCCTTGAATATGTGGCAGAACTATCTGATGGGTGACCGTTTTATAGTCTCCTCTACCCACAAGAGTCTTAGGTACATCTTTTTGCAGATGGACCTGAACCTAAGACAACGAAATTTTATTGAGTTCCCCCAGGACTATGAATTCAAGATAGTCTATACTCCTGGGAAGGAGAACATTGTAGTAGATGCTCTAGTAGGCGATCAGACATTCAGCTGCTAGGAGAGGCGACTGAACAGCTGGCCGCGTTGCAGATATCTTTTATGGATAAAGATATATCAACCTTTCAACAGTCTCTCACAGTCACTCCTCCACTTCTTTAGCGAGTCAGGGAGGTACAACATGGGGACATTGACTGGGAGACGTGACATGCTCAGATATCCATAGGGTAGGCACCTGATGGATTTTATGAAGGTGGGGAGCATGTCATTCTCTTCAGAGGACGTACCATGGTACCAGATTCTCTTTAGAGGGAAGTGTTGAGGGAGTTCCACACATCTCCTTTAGCAGTACATCCAGAAGTGGTGAATATGTATCAGGACCCCCGACGACAACACTGGTGGCCAGGTATGAAGAAGGTAGTAGCAGAGTTTGTCTCATGATGCCTCACTTGTCAGCAAGTGAAGGTGGAGAACCAGGTTCTAGAAGGATTAGTTCATCCCTTAGAGGTCCCATAGTGGAAGTGGGATGTATTATCCATGGATTTCATGATAGGACTTCAATTTACATATAGAGGAAACAACTCTATATCGATGATCATTGACTGGCTCACCAAATCAGTCAACTTCCTACCGATCAGAGAGCAGGGTTCAGTAGAGATCCTGGGACGCCTCTACGTACAGGAGATCATACGTCTTCATGGTGTTCCATCTACGATCATCTCCAATCGAGATGCTCATTTCACTTCCCGACTATGGAAGGGGTTGGAGGAGACTTTCAGGACGCATCTCTGCTTAAGTACAACCTTCCATATTCAGACGGATGTTCATAGTGAGAGGACCATTCAGACTCTCGAGAACATGATCCGTGCACGCGTCTTTATGTTCAGTCATAGCTTGGAGGATAACTTACTCTTGGTAGAGTTTTCATATAATAACAGATATCACTCCACCATCAGGATGACACCTTTCAAGGCACTTTACAGCCGACCATATAGATCACCTCTGTGCTGGACTCACCTAGGGGAGTCAGCACTTATGGAACCAGAGATGTTGAAGGCTGTGACGGAGAAGGTGAAGATCATCCCGGATCGGATGAAGACTTCACAGAGCAGAAATAAGTCCTATGCTGATTGGATATGAAGACCACTGGATTTCATGTATGGAGACCATGTCGTTCTACGGGTCCCACCTCGACGAGATCTACATAGATTTGGCCGAGGTGGCAAGTTATCTTCGTGATTCATCGGACCTTTCCAGGTCCTCAGCAGAGTAGGCGAGGTGGCATACCGCTTGACTCTTCCACCTCCGTTTCACTGGGTTCACGACATCTTCCATGTATCTCAGCTGAGGATATATGTACATGACCCTTCTCACATCATCGACCACGAGGATCTAGAAATCGATGACGGGGAGACATTCATGTAGGTTCTAGTAGAGATTGTTGATCAATAGGATAGGGTCCTTCGTGGATGTTCGATACCTCTGGCGCACGTTCACTGGCAGCACGGGAACCTCCAGGAGAGCACATGGGAGAGGGAGACTCAGTTGCGTGCTTAGTACCCCCATTTGTTTCCATAGTGTGATTTTTAGCTTATGGGGATGTAAATCCCTGAGGTGGGGAGAATTTAAAGACCTCGAAATTCGATGGAAATTTCTTTCTTAAATTCATGGGAAATTTACGAGTCTGCAGTTTTTTACGACACGTGATTCTGAGGCCCGGTGTGCCCAGAATCAATTTCTGATGTTTTGTTCAGGTATGTTCAGTAAACGTACGAGCGGGATTTTATATCTTTTGAAATGGTGCTCGAAATTGAAATCTGAGGGCATCGTTGAACTCACAGCGTCGGTTATTTCTTAGTGAGACCTTCACCGAAGTAGCGTTCTAACGATATTGGGCGTTAGATTTTGGGGTTTTTAAATAAAATTAAATAAAAATAAGTGTAACTTATTTTTATTTCTTTGGTGGTTATAACCTCCAAGTTGAGGTTATAGGTGGGGCCCACCCGCACATAGCCTTTCTTGGGAGGATATTATTTTAGTGGGACCCACACGAAGTTTAACACCTCTGGAAATCAAAGAGGTGGGGCCCACACGAGCTTCAAACCACTTAAACCCCCAATTAAGTGGAGAGCCTCTTCACCTTCTCCTCATTATAGTGCAAAATAATTCACTTAATTAATTGGAACATTTTGAATTCTTTTGATTTCATAACAATAATAAAATAATAGACAAAGCTATTATTTCATTTTGGATGGAAACTCAATTTTGGTGGAGCCTTGGAGAAACTTGGAAGAATTGAGAGAACATCATCCTCTCGACGAAGAACACGATGAATGCCCCTCACATTCGAAGAACAATGAATACCATCTTCTACCTTGATTAGATGGGGCAAGAAAGGGAACCACCGCCGCCCCAAAGTACGCCAACGATGTCATCTCGACTCATCTTATCTGAGATCTTCCTCCTCAAACATTGACGGAACGATGTCCACCTTCCGCAACTCCATCAACGATCACCGAACTCGAGGTAGGGAATTTTTGTTGTTTTTGTACCCGTTCTTCATCGTTCTAATTTCAGAATGTTAATTTCCTTTTGTTATCATCATAACAAAGAGGGTACATGCCGCACGAACACGACCCAACTCCCCCTTAGATTATCTTGTCTTGATGGGGACGGGGGTGGCACAACGGCGCTGCCATAGGAATGGGCCGCTGCCGACGGGCAATGGCGATACGTGTGGCGACCGACAACGAGCTGACCATGAGAAGAACCGGCATTAGGGTCGCTGGGTCACTGGAGAAGCATGGCACCGTCGCACCATGCAGAGCATCGGCCGCGGCCAAGCGGGCCGCGATGGTGCCGGAGGGGCGCGGTGCTATCGCACCGCGTCGGAGGAAGAAGTTGCGGCCACGAAGGCCATGGCGGTCGGACGAGATGGGTGTGGCACCGTCGTGCCACGCCAGAGAGGAACCGAGACCAAAGGCCGCAGTGGACGGAGGAGGGCGGCTCGCTCAGCCGGCCGCCGACAGGGTCTCCACAACGCGAGACCCTCTGGGTCCCGTGGTTCACCGAACAGGCGCATAACACCGGTTACTTCGAAAGCCGGGGGGCACGACACCCTGCCACTGTGGCCAGCTTGGCCATGTGGGCTGGCCTGTCAGGCCACGCGGGCCCGCCCTTTAGGCCACGGGGGCCCGCCCGCCAGGCCACGAGGGCCCCCTCGCTAGGCCACGCGGGACGGCCTGCCTGGCCACGCGGGAGAGGCCGCCCCATCGGGTTGGGTTGGACCCGCGGACCGTTTCAGACCCCTATTCGGACCCATTTAACCCGAAATCACATTTTTCATCTGTATCTTGGGCTACAGGTGTCCGATCGACGAACCGTCTATGGAGACAGAAATCGTAGAAAGAGTTGGTTCTTTGGGAATACCCCACTAGAGATTTGGACGTAGTTGGGTTACGGCCGGGTTGGTTTGAACCTATAAACCAACCGGGCCCCTGGAACGGAAATGCCAATAACTCACAGACCAGGCGCCCGATTGACATGTTGTATGTCGTGTTGGGTTCCTTATGATGAGACAGAACTATGGGATACATCTAATCAAGATTTATTTGTAGTTGATGTATCGACCCTTTGATCGAGGAGCGGACCCTCCTAGAATCGAGCGTGCTATGTGCGGGAACCTTTTGGCTGGCTACGACTGAGATGATAGGATCCTACGTGGACCTACTACTGTACCAGGATCCTCCGTGGGTTTGACAGTGATGACTTCTGCACCTGGATCCTCTTTGGTTTCGATAGCGATGACATCTGTACCGGGATTCTCCATGGGTTTTATAATGATGACTTCTGTACAGGGATCCTTTGTGGGTTCGACAACGATGACTTATGTACCGAGATCTTCTGTTGGTTTGACAGTGTTGATACTATTCCAGGATCCTACGTGTGTTCGATAGAGGAGATCATTTAGTGGATACACCTAATCATCTCTACCCCTCAGCATGAGTTATATACAAGTTTGATTTGAGTCATGTCTTTTAGTTGTTATCATTGAGATGATTGACTTTACATATTTTTGGTATGGGTTGTTCTTGTTCTCGAGTGTTGGAGGCAGACTGTGATTGGTAACTTAGGTATATGTATGGGAATATACCTAAGTAGGGATGGTTGATACTTCTTGATTGTATCTTAAAATTGTGGTTTATCCTTAGTGGATTATAGGATACCTTCGGGGGTATCGAGGTTCCCTACAGAGTATTTTTATACTCAACTCTGCACGGGCTTCACCCGCACCATGTTGTGTTCGGTGCAGACAACGGTCACCAGTGATCGAGGCTGAGGGTGACTGATGAGAGGCTGCTCGGAGCTGGACTAGATGGGACATACCTCAAGGTTGAGTTGTTTGAGATCTATACCTACCCTTTAGGTAGGATTTCCTGATGGATGATCCATGAGCTGTTTACATTTTTACTTGTACTTGTTCTTCAGTTTGGTTTGAATACTGGACCACTTACTTTCAGCACACCTTTCCTTTCTATATTAGTATTTCTTGATTCTACTTATTTTGTTTAGATTTTGTTTGTTACAAGTTTATAGGCAATTCCTTCCCTTTTTATCGGGGATTTTCCTTTGGTGCTAGTCGTCATCCCCTGGCCTATGGAAGGCAGACTTGGGGTAGTCACAACACGGGTCCCGAGGACGGCTCGTGACAAAACATGCAACCTAATCTTTCCCACCCAAATAAGTCAAGTGAAATTCTATTCATTCTAGAGGCTTATAACTAGAGGTGGGGGTCAAAAAGTTGTACTGAGGAGAATATACTCTTTGGATAGGGTAAAAAAAAGAAAAAATAACCAAACACATCCACAAGGATAAAAATCAGAGTACACATAATATATAAACTAAAAAACATGCTATAATAAATGAGATGAAACATATAGTCTGAAAGACTAATAAGAAAGAAAAATAAACAACATAAAATCACCTTCTTGGTCGATCATATATACAAAATAAAAAAAATAAAAAATAAATACATCATATTCTACTACCAAATCTGATCCAAACCACATATATGCTATCTATTAATTTTGAGCTATACCAGCCTAATCCTGAGACTCTAGATGAGTGGCTCCACTTGATCAAGAAACATTGGGCCTCCACTTGATGCACTATGCAACATGTACTCAAACATGAAAGTAGATATATGGTCTTTAATTACACTAAGGATCTTGTAAATGGGTGAGAAATAAATCTCAATAGGCCTATCTCAATGGTGAATATATAATCAGTTATCATTACAAGCACATGCATATGTGATATTCCCACCATAGTAAAAAAATAATAATAGTTGGAATAAAATAAACAACCACACAAAATATATTGGGATAAACAATAACAAATAATATATATGATGGTAAATTTTATTTTTAAACCCAATGTAAGTGTAACAATGATCAGTCCCACACTAGATAATTATAGCACATAGATCCCTACACTACATAACATCAAACATTTTTGTCAAATCTAAACCAGATTTATAAGATTCCAAAATACAAAGGCATGAATTTCGAACACTAACGTGTGACCATAGGAATCCACCAAATACCACGCATCAACCAAACTATAAGACTCCAATATCAAAATTTGAACTAGGAACATGACTATACACATGACAGTAGTAAACCATTCATGTCATAAATTTCATGCAGAATAAATTAGGATCAAAAGAAAGGCCTAATGGTTTAAGTTTTCCCTAGGGAAACCTCCAACTATGGTCCAGATAGATATTTTCTAATCATTGCAATCAAATAATTTTCCTGATAGATACATTGTCCCGTTTTTCTTATCCAAATAATTGGGGAAACTCAGAAACCATAACAAGAACACTATAGATAGTGAATAACTCTCAAATATAGGGGAAACTCGTCTAGAACAATCATTATCTCCCTATTCCCATCTAACCACATCAATAAAATAGAGGAAAAAACCATATTAACAATCATGGAAGATGTTTGGTCTATAATATCCCATGGGTATCTTCCTTGAACCATGTCATGAGTATAAATAGACTCAAAAGTATTGGTGAAATGAAACAAGAACATTGGTCAATCCAAATCTTGAACAAAACATCCAAAAATGATGAGAAATGAACAATGAACAATATCAGCTATCAAAGAACATGGTCTATCTTCATCACCTAGATCACCTCATCCAAAAAAAGCCACAACAATATCTCTGAAATCCACCTTAGTTTCATATAAAATCAAGGATCCTACAGTCACTAGGTTCCTAGAATAATGAAATGTCCTACTAGGGAATCACCTATTATACCAAAGATATCATCCCATGCTCATTTAAAGATCCTCAAACTGCCTAAATTCCACACCAAGAGTAGGAAACTCTACAAGGGTTTCCTCTATATCAACATGAATTATGAAAAAATATTACCATAAAAATATTCACAAGTTTCCCGCAGTGGTCTCCATGTAATAATAGATCAACAAGGAACTCATAACAGCTTCCAAGAGCATAATCACACTTTCATGGGATATCTCAATGGTTAACATGACCAACTCATATCACAAAACCCTATAAAGGGGTATCCTCATCATTAGAAAGGCCATAGGTAAAATACAATCATAATAAAACCTTATTTGGTATCCTCATCATATAACCCTTCATCGAGTACTACATCATTGATATGGTTTTCCAAAGAAACATAATTCCACATTAGCATTATAAATTTCCATTTACAAGACCCAATAGTCAGTTGATTATAATCCATCCCATAATGGTATTTGTGAGAGTCCATCAAAGTCACCTGAACATCACCTCAGTGAAACATATCCATAACTGCCATTCCACCATGTCATAACAGCCCAAGGGATCCAACATGTCAAATTCCTATACCTAGTATCTAAACACAATAACATTAAACATGAGAAAGTAATCTTGAGATATTGTGACTATAAAATATCTTCTCATATATACTCATTGATCCTATAAAACCATGATATTTTAATAAATATTTCTCTTTAAAGAATTTTTATTCTTCAATAGATTTCACTTCACCCGCTTGTGTGTAAAAAAACCATGAGATAGTATAAAATGGCCATTATGACCTAGAAATTAAATTGGAAATAATAAATATTAATAAATAACTTATGAAAATATGTTTATAAATCTTTGGATAATTATAAATTAAAATATAAACAATTGAATATTCCCATTTTTTGTTTTCTAAGTCAGTTTGTCTTTTTAAATTATATCAATTACAATTAATGAATAACAATAGCGGAAAAAATATGTTATATATTCAAAAAAAATATTTTTGATATTCATCTAGTATATTTTATTGGCATATGATATGAATAAATCTAATTCTATGAATAAAAAGATATATTTTTCAAAAGGTTAATTTTACCTCATTTTATGATGAACCCATTTCAAATCTAATTTTGACAATTTTTTTATTTTTTATTATAAAATGAATTTATTATTTTTAATAAAGATATCAAAATTTAATTTGGAAATAGTTTTTTTTAATTTTCTAGTAAGTTTCATGTTTTAGTGAAATACAAATTTTTATTAAAGAAACTATATTTTTCTTTAAAAGTATTTACAAGGTCAGATTATGTTGTGAATTATTTATAAATTTAAATTGGTTAATTTGAATTTATAGTAGTAAAATTAGGATTTTTGAAAAGGATTTTATATTTGTTTTTATTATAAAAATAGTTTATGTTTTAAAAGGAGATTTTTCAAAAAATTGTTTTCATGGAATTTTACAAGTTTGAATTTAAATTAAATTCTAAAACATATGAGTATTGAATTTTAAAAATTGTATTCCCAAATTGGATTCATAAGGTAAATTTTTTTTTAATTTTTACCATTTATTGGCCACTATGAATATTAACCATAGTAAATTTTTTTACCACAGTAATGGGTAAATTAGGGGATTTATGTCAAAAATATAATTATAATGACTATAAAATGACCTTAAAAACGTCAAAAAAATAATAAGATGAATGAAATTCGACGATAAAAACTATATGATAGAAATTAATTCATTTAATGGTTAATTTCATAGAAATATGACTTATAAAATATTTAAATCAAATAAAAGAAAAAATGTAATATTCTTTGTCTTTAATATCTCTTATGTGTCCACATGAGGAAAAAGATTTGTAATGAATGAATATATATGTAAATTTATAAAATTAATAAAATAATTCTCATTATATATATTTATTTATGAATTTTTTGGACTCTTAAATAATTTAATTATATTTATAATATTTTATTTAATGAAAATTTAAATATTCCACAGTCATGTTTCAATTAATACACCTTTTTTATGGTAAAAGAGAAGATATTTTGAACTATAAATATAATTTTTTGATATATAATATAACCAAAAAGTTAGTCAGAGGCTAACCACTGACCATTTATTAAAATAAATGAAAAATTCAGTAAATAAGAACAGCAGCCCAAAAACATCAACTAGAAACCATCAGAATGATACCCGTCGCCACACACATGATAGAAAGCTTCCTCGGCAGTGGTTGATTCCCATTCTGAGATTTCATAATGCTTCAGGACTTTGATATACTTCCTCCTCAAATTCAACCGCTCCAAATAAATAAATTCATTAGGATATTGCATACCCTTATTTAGACCTGCCCTGCCACCCTTTATTATAGATGACCTAGTGAACATCTACTTTGAAAAAACGGATTAATCCTTCCCCGGCCGCCTCCACGGTGAGGAAATACTCTCCTCCAGGTTCTCAAATACCATCCCCTTCCCCCCTAGGAAATGTTTCTATATGAGGGCCTCGCCAATCCAACATTATTTTATTTATCACTCTTAGAAATCTTCCCCCATTTTCAAGGGATAACCACATTTTGATAAGTTTTTGACTGATTCTGATGAAACTGAGAATTAGAATCAATTAATGCTAAGCATTGTGGCTGTTCAACAATTTCATGATCTTCATATAGAACCATCCTCATTTCTTCATTGCATTAGTATCCTCTTGAGGTCCAGTCTCCGCATTGGCACCATTATTTACTGGGTTACTCACCTCCTCATCCTCTTGTTCCATACCCTAAAAAAAGTTTCTTGTAGAAACTATAGTGGGGACCCCACCATCATCCTTATTCTGGCCTATTTTATTAGCACATCCTTCTGAAGCCCCCACAGCAAGACCATCATGCACTACAAGGCCTGTTTTCTCTACTGCCACATGTTGCACCCCCTCGACCCTACTGCTAATAGTCAACTCACCTCCAAAACTAGAGTCAAACATATCATCATCCTGTTTCCCACCATCCACAACCTGCAGATCACTCTTCAACCGATTAAAAACTATAACAACCATCAGATTTAAGGAGACCTCTATAGCCTTTCCCACTGCCAATGTACCCATATTCACTAGACCATAGCCCTTCCCAGGATCTGTATCACACAACCTCCTCTGTCCTTCTCTAGGCCTCATCCTCAGAACATAATTCTTCTTCTTGAAACATTTATCATAACACTTAGACACTAAATTCTCTAATAAACAGCATTGCGAACAGTAGTTGGGCCATGACTAAAACACAACATCTTATTTCCATCTAAACTCAAAACCAACTATAATCCAAAACCACTCCACCATAGGCTTTGACACATTTAACTCAACACAGATGTGGGTATTGATTGGGTGACTTATAGAGGAAGTGAGAATGTCATAACAAAGAAAAGGACCCACCATATTTCCAATCATACGAAGAATTGATGGATTCTGAAAAGGCAGAAGAAGTTGAGGGAGGCTTACGCATATCGCACTGGAGGTTGGATCACGGTTCATGCAAAGATCAAATGACCATCTAAAAAGGGAGAATTTGAAACCATTGCATCACCGAGGGGCACTAGACTAGGCCCAAATTAGGTGAGCTTCCGAAGAAAAATGAATCATGAAGTGTAGTCTATCCATAATACCAATAATCGCATGATCTTGCAAATCCAATTTACTGAAGAAGAATCGATCAAAATCGTCAACCGGGGGCCTTCAAAGATTGAAACGCACGAACAACATTAGATCTAGATGACTCGAAGCCTCCAAGACCTCTAACATTGTAATTGGAAACTACGAACAAACAAGATGCAAATAAGGAACCTTCATGATTAAAGATATCATCAGGAAATCAGGGAGAAAATTAGGGTTAGAAAAGGGGGTAAATGGTTGTCGTGAGCTCGGAGGCGGCCAAACCAATTCCTCCTCCCCCCTCCTGCCTCTAGGAAGGGGGAAAGTCATTGTCGATCATCCTAGGGTTCCATCATCTCTGTGAGCTCGCCCAACATCCTCTAATCTCCCTAATATAAAATATATATATTCAAAGTGGTATTTCATTTTAATTCTTTAGTGAGAAAATAAATATATAAAATAATTATACAACACTAAGGAAGTAATTATTTTATTAATGGAAATATAAAAAATATTAATAAAAATATTAAAATTAATATAATTTTAAATAATTATAGTGATCAATGAGTTTTTAAGATGTCCTTTACCTCATAGAGATATAATAAGGTATTTGGTATGAAGTTAAATTGTTATCTTGAAATTTTATAAAGTCCATAAAATAAATAGTGACAACATTGACACAATTTATATTTTATCAATATAATGATTTATTAAATTATTTTTATAATTATAAAAAAATATCCAAAAATAAGAAATTTATAGTATGATATAAACATTATGTAATTGATCATTTATGATTTAATTTGTATCAATTTATTAAATATAATAACCTCGTAATATTACAAGACATCTTACCTTAGTTAAAATTAAATTCAGATAACAAAAATATAATTAAAATTATAAAGTTTATATTAATATAATAACATATATAAAATATATTAGTTGATGTGGTTACAACATTATATTATCTCATCAACTTAAAATTGACAATTTCGTGGTATTTAGAATGATATTTAATTTTTTATAAATTAATATTTTAAAGAATTCTAATGGTGCCCCCTCCTCAATTATAAAAGAGATCCTCCTCCCTAATTTACTCACTACAAATTTAGCCTTCAATCTCAACAATAAGATGACCAGTTTCCTTATTCATATTCCTAGCCACATCCTAGAGGTTTTGGTCTTCTCAAAATACCAACTCTAGCATCCCTAAGAAGAGATCTAGAGAGAGCATTCTGATGAAGAGTTAATCTCTTTTACCAACTCTATCAAGACCATTTCTTCTTCTACATCCTCTTACTATCTTGTTTCCATTATAAATTAGTCATTAAATTATCACTTATATACATAGTTGTTATTATTATTTTGGAACAAACATATTCCACCTTCTATCCAGCATACAAAAAATGACATCACCACACGTGTGTACGTATGACCTATCGCCTCTTCATTATGGGGTAATCTATTATTCATTTTCAATTTAATTATATTGGTTTAATGGTATAAATAATAATTATATTTGAAGATTATAACATGATATCAATTTTGGAAAATTATATACACCATCCATTTCAATACCATTTATCAATAAAGGGAATGATCCCATCACTCATGCGTACATATGGCATACCCTCTCCACAATGCAATGTGAATAATTCTACATGATCACCATTAAATAATGATTATATAAATTTATATAATTAATAATATGATATATATTAACTTAATATCATTCTATAATTTAAATAAATATATTATATGTGTAATAACCAGACATAAACGCCAAAACATGCGTTTGAAATTGAAGCAATTAACACCTAAAAAGGAGTAATAATGAAGTATTATTTAATGGTGATAATATGATAATATGATATCATAAATATAAATATTTTCCTATAATAATTTTATTACCCTATTTAATCCATTACACATTATTTTTTATACATATGAAGGAACCCCAACCTATGGTAATGGATAATTCTTTAATCTATTTATTATATGAGATTTTTAATATGTAAGTATTTATTGGGTAATATTTATCATCCATGACCACATTTCATATAAATGTATTAAAAACTATTTTTAACATTATTCTCGAATTTTTGTAATTCATTTTTTCGAATTATGATTTTTTTAATAAGAGGTTAAAAAAGGGATATTTTTTGTTTTCCTAATGATGTACGTTTTTGATTAGCCGAAAAAATTTAGATAAAAATCTTTAAATTTAACTTATAAGGAATGAAAGTATTTTTACAATTTCATATTGCCTTATTTCATGTAATTTTTCCTTACCTTCTTACAGGATTATTTCTGAAGAAAATTTTTTCTTTTAAATTTGGTCAGAGTTTTATGAAAATAAAACAAATTCAAATAAGAAATGTAACATTCCTTAAGAATAGTTTTCATGTGAATCAAAAAGATTACATATGTCTTAATGGGTTTATTTTTTGCTATTATTGTGGAAATAATCATGTAGAAACAAGTATTAATGAGGATAGTAAATGATTTTAGTGCAGGAATGTAGTCAATTGGGCAGTTTACAACTGAATTGATGGGAAAAGAGATATACTGAGGAAAATAGAAGAATGGCTACATAGAATAAACCTACAACACATCAATGTTACAAGTTCAAGAGATGGGAAATTATGCAAACAAATTCATTAATCCACAGTTTATCAATGATGAAAAACATCAGAAACATCTTAAGGTAAAAGGAAAAGTAAAAACACATTTGATAATTATTGGCGATGTGAAGTATGATAATGAAGTGGTGAAAGGTAAATGTAGCTTCCACTATAATGTATAAATTTTTTTAATTAATTATAGATCAACCCATGATTTGGTTTCTAATTAATTTTCTATAGGTGTCACTATATCACCTCAACAATTAGATTTTGAGTTAGTTGTGAATACTCTTAATAGAACAACAATAGCATCACATGTTTATAATTATTCACTTGTTGAGGTTTAATTGAATGTGTTTCTTATAAATCATGTGATCCATCATTCAGTAGAATTTTCGGTGATTCATTCCATGAATTAGATTTATCTATACATAACTCAAACAAATTTCCACAGAAGGGAAGTTACATTTCATATTCCAAAGGAATCAATGATCATCTATCGATATAAGGATGCATATGAAAATCCAATTGAAATTTGTTCCATCTTATGAGATGTGATTCATTTAAATTAAGTCTATCTATCTTAGATGGTTGAGGAGAAACTAGAACTTAAAGATATACCTATTGTACTAGAGGATTTTTGATGTCTTTACATAATAATTTCTTGGTCCTCTACTAAATCATGATTTCCAGTTTTCAATAGAAATTATACAGACTGCTATTCCTATTTCAATGTCAACTTATAGAATGTCTAAAATTGAGTTTCAGGAATTAGATAATCAACCCCAATATAATATTGATAAGGTATGAATATTCCCTTTTTCATAACCTTGGGGTGGAACAATTCTTTTTGTTAAAAATAAATATTGATCAATGAGACTCAACATTGATTATTGGGAAGTTAACAAGATCACTATCAAGACCAAATATCATCTCCCCCATACTAATGACTTATTTGACCAATTAAGTGGAGCTAATTACATTTCCATGATTGATCATTATTCTATATATCAATAATTAATGGTAAAAAATTATGATATACCCAAGATGACATTTTGTACAAGGTATGGACATAATGATTTTTAGTGATGCCTTTTTCTCTTAATAATACCCCTATTATATTAATGGATTCAATGAATAGAGTCTTTAGAGACCATCTTTTTCAAAAAAAATAGTCTTTATAAGTGATACTATTTTATATTTGATGACCAAGGAAGAACAGAAATATTTCTTTAGGATGGTACTGATGATCTTGAGAAAGGAGAAACATTAGGAAAAATTTACCATGTCTTAATTTTTTCTCCATAATGTTTCTTTTTTTGGTCACATAATCTCATGTGAAGTGATATCTATGGATCCAGTAAAGATGTAGGTTATTGAATGATTTCAAAGACCATTAATGGTAATTGAGATATAAAATTTTCATATTTAGGCTAGATATTATCAATGTTTTGTGAAATATTGATCATAAATATCTAATCCACTAACCAATTTAGATCGAAAATGAGTTATGTTCATATGGATAGAGGAATGTGAGGAGAATATAAAGAGTGGAAAAGAAGGTTATTCTATGAACCTATTCTCACACTACCCTAGAGTGGAGAAAGGATTATGATATATAGTGATGCATCGAAGAAGGGTCCGGGATGTGTTCTCATGAAAAATTATAGGTGATAGTTTATTCCTCACAACAGTTGAATATTAATTAGAAAAATAACCCACCTCATGATTTTGTGTTATATGTGGTAATCATTTCATTAAATATATAGAGGTATTTTCATTGTAACTCCCCAACCCTCTGAAGCTCAGAGCTGGTGGAATATTTCATTACCTTGGAATATTTACAATGAAATAAATCATAAATTAATGGTTAGTTTAGAAGCCTTGGAAAAATCTATTACATACATGATTCCCATAATAAATTGGGAAATAGGAAATACAAGTATGGTTGATAAAGGAAAATAAATTGTATCCTTGAAATCTTATTCAAATATTTCTTCATCATTACCTGGTTAAAGGAAACATAATAAGGGAGAGCTCAAATGCTCATTATGGGTATGTAATGAAGAAGAAATAATGAATAAATCTATATGTATAGTTAAATTATTGAAAACATTTTCCTTTTACACAACTATATAAGGCATAATTAATTTGGAATGGTAAGAAAATCAAATAAATGAGATAAATTAATAAGTTGAGAATAAATTACATCCATCTATATTTCCATGAAAAATATCATGGATAGATAACAATTGAATCTAAATGAGAGGAATGGATAATTATTGGACTTCATGTCTAAGGTACATGAAAACCTATATAGTCTGTACATTTCATAAGATGATTTAATACCATGAATATAGACCCATTTAATTTGTAAAAATTATTCATCTAATGAGAAAATGTTGATGAATCAAGGGGATATCTAAAATATGTTCCCCAAACATCATTACTATTCCAAATAATTCCAAATATCCATTAATCAAAATAAATAAAACTCCTTATCAACTAACCATATTGAATGAGAAATACAGATTTATTTATAATTCCCCAGTTACTAAAATAACTATCAATGTAAACACCATATATAAGATGTAATATAGTTAAGGAAATAATAATACCCATAACCTAAATATTAACTAAATATCCAATGATAAATTATTTCGATAAAGTGATTGTTTAAAGGTAAATCTGAAAATCCTAAAAGAAACTTATATTACAAAAATAGTTTTTACCACTTGGTAGTTTTCATGTTAAACCCATTGGGTGGAGAAATTATAAGTAAAAATTATAAAACTGTATAGAAAAAATAATTAATGATATAATATATAAAAATGGGTAGTAGATACACCACATTAAAGAGGTATGTTGTCACAGCCCGTCCTCTGGGGCCCGTGTCGTAACTACCCCAAGCCCACCTTCCATAGGCCAGGGGCTAGTGACTAGCACCAACGGAATAAATCCCGATAAAAATGGAAGGCATTGACTTTATGAAAAGTAACCAAACACAACCAGAGTACAAGCGGAAGAAAACACTAAGTAAAATAGTGTAACAAACGTAATGAATGTACAAGGGGCTGGAATACAAGCCCAACAGAAAGGTACAGCTACAACTGAAAGAATATATAATGGAAAATACAAACAACTGGAAGATGGAAGCAACTCTCGAATCATTCTCTAGATTCCTACATGAAGGGTAGGTACATGTGTCCTCCTCATCACTCTACATCCATCCGTCCATCCATCCGTCTCCTCCGATACCGTCTCATCGTGATACCCACCTCCGGGTACCGTCCAGTCCTCATACACTCCACCGAGGTAAGCACTGTCAGTCATCTGCATCCAACACAACGAGGTGAGGGCATTGCCTGTGCAGGGGTGAGTATAAATATACTCAGTAGGGACCCCGAGATCCTCAAGGTATAACTAAATCCATCATGGATAAACCAAAAAGTAAAGATCTCAACAGATATCCTTTACTTAGGTATATGCCCATACATATGCCTAAGTTATCAAGTAACTCATCACAATCATGAAGAAAACAGAAACGACATTGAATCAGCTCAAACCAGGATTTTTTATTAAGGATATCGAAACCACAACAACTGAAGAGTTCCTCCTCTGACAAGTACAGTGATCCTGTCACAACTTCGAGGCACTACTCAACAACCTTAGACTGCTGAGGTACTCCTCCTATAGAGTACCGCGGGTCTGCCACCTCACAAATTAGTGCTCCTCCGCCATGGGTCTGCCACCTGACACAGTAGTGGTCCACCTCATAGCCTACAGAGGTACCACTTTTGTCATGTACCCCAGGTCTACCACCTCACAGAGTAGTAATCCTCTACTACGGGTCTTCCACCTCACAAAGTAGTGCTCCCCACTGAGCTATACAAGTCACTCTGACTCGAATCGGACAAGCAGTCATCAGGTCTCAGCCAGCTACAAGGTCTCCGCACTCTGTACGCTCGTCTCCAGGAAGGTATGCTCCACGAGATAGTAGTCGATACTTACAAGTGTCACGTAATCTCATGTGTAAGTATCTCAAAGCACCGCCTCGTCATAGGGGTCTCAACGCAACAGACGTCGCATCAATCAGATGCCCAGTCTGTAAGTTATTAGCCTTTTAGTCCTAGGGGCCTAGTTGGTTTCGTGTATGAACCAACCCGGTTGTATCTCAACTATACCCCAAAATTCCATGGGTATACTCAAGGGAACCATTTATCAACGAGATTACCAACACTGTTGGCGGTTCTTCAAAAGGACATCCGGTATGAGAGTTATTAACTTTTTTGTTCCAGGGGCCCGGTTGGAATTCGAGTACAATCCAACCCGGCCTTACTCCAACTGCATCCAAACCTCAGGTGAAGTATTCCGAAAGAACCATCTCATCAAGAGGAATCCAAAAAATTCTACGGCATTTCAATCGGTCATCCAGAGCTCAAGTTATAAGTGTTTCTGCTCTGTGGGCTCGGTTGGTTTCGAGTTCGAACCAACCCAGCCATACCCAAACTTCGCCTAAACCTTGAGTGTAATATACCAAAACGACCGTCTCAATACGAGGAATCCTACGCAACTAATAGTGCGTCGATCGAAGGTTTGTATCTCAAGATATGTCTGTTTAATAGAAAATGGTCCTGGAATAGGGGGTCTGGGCCAGGTCAGTCCCGGCTCAACATCCCCGGGGTCGGCCCGAATCGAGTCAACCCGACCCGAGTTATGGTCCGGCCCGGCTGGTGCGGCCCATCCCGGTGCTGGCGGCCCGGCCCGGCGCTAGCTGCCCGACTTGGCTTTGGCGGCCCAGCCTGGCCGAAATGGTCCGGTCCACATTACCCATGCAGTTGGTCGTGTGGCTGGGAGACCAGGGAGGTTACACACCCTAATTCTTTGGAAACATCCGTCCATTATGGCTGGCCCCTGGTAACCATGGGACCCCCTCGGGTATCGCCTCTTGATGGCAGGGGAGGTCGGCATAGTTGGACGCCCTTCCTGGTCCGCCGCGGCCTTAGGTCGTGGATTTGTTCGACCAGCGCGGCGCGACGACGCCCCACTCCACCGTCGCTGCCCGCCCCGGCCACGACCCCCTTGAAGCTCCGGCGTGGTGCGACAGTGTCGCGCCCCTCTGTTGTGGCCCACCCTGACCGTGGATCCTGTAGTTCTGACACGGCGCGATGGCGCAATTCCCCTCCGCTTGATCCCATCCCAGCCATGGCCCAGCTATACTCCACATGGCACGTTGGTGTTGTGCCTTTGCGGTGACCCGACAATCATGTGCTAACGATCTGCTTTTGGTCGGCCCATCGCCAGACGGTTCTTCGCAGTGTGCCTGCATCATCCATAAACAGCAAACTGAAGGGGAAGGTTCGGACCATGTTCGTGCAATCTGAACCCTTCCTCATCATGATGGTATCAAGTGTCCAAACGGAACTCAAGAATTGACGAACGACAAAGACGGTATTAAAACTTAAACACAAAAACCCTTACCTTGTAAAATAGCAATAAACGATGGCGAGTCGCGGAAGATGGGCGTTACAGATGATAGGAATCATTTCGTCAACGTCGGTAAGGAAGGAGCCGAGGGTGGCATCCGTGTTCTTCATTCTTCGTTCTTCATTTTTCATTGGAGGTAGAAGAAAACTCTCCAAGAGCTGGGCGCTGTGCTTTGCTGCTACTGTTTCGCCGCTTGAAGAAGCCATCCAGAACTCCATCCCCTAGCCTCCTTTATATTGGAGTAGTAGGGTTTTTCATTGGCACGCAAGTCATTAATGGAGGATTTATGACAGAGGGCTCCACCCAATTTAATCCGCTATGGTGGCACATTAAAATGGGGAGAATGTCAAAAAGGGGGTTATTTTCCCATGTAGTCCCAACAGAAGAATATCCTCTAAAGGGAGGATATTTCCTTGCGGTCCCCACCATTAATTAACCACAAAAATGAAAGGAGGGGTGGTTAATTCTTGGGTGGTCTCCTCATTAAAAAATGGAGGTTCCATCCTCCTCAATTAAGAGGGGGATTTAAACCTAGAGGCTCTCCCTCATAAATGAGGGGGAATCAAGGAGTTATGATTCCCCTCCCATTAATGGGAGGCCTCGTGTGGTTTCCACCACAATCAACCCCACATGGGAGGTTGGATCTCAGTGGGCCCCACCACCATAACCTCTCGTGGAAGGTTAGGGTGTGGCGGTCCCTCACCAACTCCCAAGTGGAGCTTCTATACACTTTATCTGCACAACATGTGTTTAACAAAATGAAATAAATTGTTCACTTGTTTTATTTTATTAACTCACGTAAAACCCCAAAAAATAACTTTCATACCCAATCATCTGCCATCAAGGTGGAAGTATTCTTAAAGGAAAACTCACACTGCGAGTTCAACGGTGCCCTTGGATTTCAATTCCAAGCACCGATTCAAAGGATAGAAAAACATGTTCATTCGTTTTCTGAATGTACCCGAGCTAAACAGAGGAAATTGATTCTGGGCACACTGGGCCTCAGAATCAACTGTCATTAGAAACCAAAGACTCGTAAAATTCAAACTAAATTAAGAAAAAAACAGTCCCTAGAAATTTCTAGGTCTTTACATTACTCCCACCTGAGGGCTTTACGTCCCCGTAAAGCTACAACACACACTAGAGAAACAAATGAAGGTATCGGGCATGCATCTGTGCCTTCCACTCCCATGTGCTCTCCTGGAGGTTCTCGTGCTGCTAGAAAAAGCGCACAAGAGAAATCGACCATACTCGTAGGACCCACTCATGTCGATCCTCAACCTCTACTGTAACCCCGTGAAATTCGCACTATCATCGATGTGCAACTCTTCATGGTCGATGATGACGGATAGGTCATGAACACATCTCTTCAGTTGAGATACGTAGATGAAATCATGCACTCGGTGCATCTGAGGTGGAAAGGCCAGGCGGTAAGCCACCTTGCCTACTCTGTTGGGGACCTGAAAAGGTCCATTGAACCTCGTAGATAACTTGTCGCTTCGTCCACATCTCCGTAGACCTCTTCAAGGTGAGACCTGTATAAAGACGTGGTCTCCATCCTCGAACTTCATAGGTGTCCATCTCCTATCAGTATAAGACTTTTGTTTTCTCTATATAGTCTCAAATGCCATGAACCATAGGCGATAAATGCCTGCTTCATCATCAGGACACACCCGAGTCCGGTCCCTGATGCATCGCAGAGAACTATGTAAAAAACACCCTCAAGATGGCCGCATTGGTCAACCTATACCTCAGCTCTTGAAAGCTCAGCTAGAAGTTGTGTTGCAACTCTGGAGAATTCTGGCACAAAGGTAAGTTTGGCCATCTCCTGAGTGATCGAATGCACCCTATTATGCATGATTCAGTCCTATGATGCCCGGGGTTTCCTTTTCTCCGACCAAGGAAAACCCATCCCAACGTTGTAGGTAAAACACAACCTTTTTTCTAATATAGTCAATCTGTGTATGAACTGTAGTTGCTCAGTCTATACCCAAACTGACGTCGTAAGGCCTCGATGCTGCCGCCAAGAGGTTCCAACTGAAACTCTCACCTCAAGTGTCAGATCACACCTTCGGTGTAAGCATGATTATCGAGTCTCCTCCCAAAGGTATCTCCAGACGTGAGGGTCAAGTTGAAGGCTTAACCGGAAACTCTAGGTCTGGGACAAGATTCATGGAAGGAAGGGATGATTCTTATCAATGTTTGTTGTTATGGCAGCTAGAAGTAGACACAGATCGTTCCTCAAATCATCCCTAGAGCCTTTTGGTTGCACTTCTTGACCACATGTAGCTACTCTCTTCCCCTACCCTCCAACTCCATGAGCATAGAGGGGACTACAAGGGTGGATGGTTGTAACATGTCAAAATGTTCGCCACCTCATGCTTCTCTCCTAGATCTGCTTCCATGTCTTCCGCTCTACAGATTCATATGTCCTTAACACTTCCTCTTCTTGAAACATTTTACATGCCCAAGTCTATGAGACTCGCACTACTTTCCAGCTTTCCCACTACTAACATTCACAGGCTGTATTCGCTCATCCAAAGATCCTTCAACCACAAAGGTTCTCTCTATCATCCTAACATAAGTAGAAATGCGTAGAGGAATTGTGCTGGTTCAGATTTCCTTTAAACACACATTGCTCTGAGGCCCGAGCACAAAAGAACTGATCGTATTGTAGTCATCATGTACCAAGAATGATTGGTAAGCCTCGATGAGTACCCATCTACCGAAATGTCGTCCTACCGAAGCTGTATAAGCTCTAGAAAACTCTCAGCCACCATTTCATGTCAGTCCTCAGTCGCCTATGAGTCGGGCTCACCTCAGAACCTCAGTGGTATCTGACACTAAAACACGTGTATGGAACTAAGCCTACATGTGTCATCTACCAGTACCACCGGTTGAAATTGATAATCAACCTGTAGTGATATAGCTGGCACACTACCAGAAGGTATTATCATAGGCATCGGTCCATGTACCGAAGCCTCATCACTATGCGGACCAACCTCATGGTCACTAACATGGAAACACTAGTATCCAAGATCACCATATGCTCTACAAGTGTCTAAAAAAGGTGTAGAACTCTATAAATCGCCTCCATACAGTCCACTGTTGCCTGGGAATCTGTCTCGCCCCGTAACCTCAGAGGCCTCTGCTGCGGGAACTTGTGAAACACACTCTGTCAGCGTGCATCGTCTGCTAGTATGGTTGGTGGCATCTGCTACCTAACGGGTGGTGGTGCTGCTGGTCCACCACCCGAAGGTGCCAACATACAAAAAGGGGGTCATGCACCGGAGTCTCATCGCTCAGTGGGACATCATTTAATACTCTCTCGGAACTCCAACTGACTATCTTCATGGTGGCATCCTGAAGAGATGTGACCCGGTCAAATGATTATACCTGGTGAGCTGACCTGGTTTGAGCTGACTTTAAGAAAACTTTTGAAATCACACACGCAATCAGTGTTTTGGTGCACTGGGTCGGAAATCAGTAGTCATGGTCCTGGTGTATGGATACGTAAGCCGCCGCACCAACACTGGACTCCCTGAATTGAAGACCACACTCAGTACCCTTAGCTCTATTACTTCATAGAAAATAATTATCAGAGTCCTGAGTTATATGGTATAACCGACGCCTTTGATGCCAATTTGTCATGTCCCATCCCCCGGGACCCTTTTCGTAACTACCATAAGCATACCTTCCGTAGTCCAGGGGCTGACGACTAGCACGAAAGGCATAAATCCCGATAAAAATAGAAGGCATTTCCTTTATGAAATGTAATCAAACAAAACTAGAGTACATGGGGAAGAAAAGACTAAGTAAAACAGTGTAACAAACGTGATGATAGTACAAGGGGCTAGAATACAAGCCCAACAGAAAGGTACAACTACAACTGAAAGAATATACAACTGAAAGGACAAATAGCTAGAAGATGGAAGTAGCTCCTGAATCATCCTTCGAGTTGCAACCTAAAGGGTAGGTACATGTGTCCTCCTCAGCACTCCACGTCCATCCGTCCATCTGTCTGTCTCCTCTGGGTATCGTCTCATCGTGAGACCCACCTCCGGGTACCGTCCAACCCTCATACACTCCACCACAGTTAGCGATGTCCATCGTCTGCAAATAACACAATGAGGTGCAGGCATAGCCTGTGCAGGGGTGAGTATAACGATACTCAGTAAGGACCTCGAGACCCTCAAGGTTTCACTAAATCCAACAAGGATAAACTATAAAGGAAAGATCTCAACAGATAACCTTTACTTAGGTATATTCCCTTACATATAACTAAGTTATCAAGTAACCCATCTCAATCTTGACGAAAACACAATGGTCATTGACTTAGCTCAAAATAGGAATTTTTATTAATGATATCAAAACCACAACTGTTGATGAGCTCCTCCTTTGACGAGTATAGTGATACTGTCATAACTCTGAGGCACTACTCACTAACCTTAGACTGCTGAGGTACTCCTCCTATCGAGTACCGCGGGTCTGTCACCTCACAAAGTAGTGCTCCTCCGCCATGGTTCTGCCACCTCACACAGTAGTGCTCCCCATCATAGCCTACAGAAGAACCCCTCATATCTAGTACCGCAGGTCTACCAACTCACAAATTATTGCTCCTCTTCTATGGGTCTTCCACCTCACAAAGTAGTTCTCCCCACTAGGCTATACTAGTCACTCCTACTCGAATCGGACAAGTAGTCATCATGTCTCAGCCAGCTACAAGGTATCTGTACTCTGTACGCTCGTCTCCAGGTGGGTCTGCTCCACAAGCTACTGGTCGATACTTCCAAGTGTCACGTAATCTCACGTGGAAGTATCTCAAAGGACCTCCTCGTAATAGGGGTCTCAATGCAATAGAAGGCGCGTCAATCGGTCACCTGATCTGTGAGTTATTAGCCTTTTAGTCCCAGGGGCCCGATTGGTATTGTGTACGAACCAACCCGGCCATATCTCAACTGTAACCCAAACTATCATGGTTATACTCAAGGGAACCTTTCATCAAAGATATTACCAATGCCGCTGATGGATCGTCAAACGGACATCCGGTCTAAGAGTTATTAACTTTTCCGTTCCAGGGGCCTGCTTGGATTTCGAGTACAATCCAACCCAGCCTTACTCCAACTACGTCCAAACCTCAGTTAAAGTATTCCAAATGAACCGTCTCATCAAGAGTAATACAACAAAGTCAATGAAATGTCAATCAAACGTCGGGAGATGATGTTATAAGTGTTTCTGCTCCGAGGGCCCGTTTGGTTTCGAGTTTGAACCACCCCGGTTGTCCCCAAACTTTTCCAAAACCTTGAGTGTAATATACCGAAACGACCAAATCGATCCAAGGAATCCTACTCAGCTGAAGATGCATCGATCGGAGGTCCATAGCTCGAGATATGTCCATTTAACTGAAAACGGTCTGAAAATTGGGGGTCTGGGCCCGGTCTGTCCCGGCCCAACACCCCCTAGGTCGACCCAAACTAAGGCGACCCAACTCTGGTCCGGCTCCGGTCCAGCCCATCTGGTGTGGCCCGGCCCGGCGTTGGCAGCCCAGACCGGCGCTGGCGGCCCCGCCTGGCGCTGGCGGGCCAGACCGGTGCTGGCGGCCCGGCCCGGCTCTAGCGGCCTAGCCCGACTGACATGGTCCGGTCTACGTGACCCATATGGTTGGCCGCGTGGCTAGGAGACCAGGGGGGTTACACCCCCCGGTTCTTCAGAAATGGTCGACCATTAAGGTCGGCCCTTTGTAACCGCGAGACCCCCTCAGGTCCTGCCTCTTGATGGCACCGGCAGCCGGCACAGCCGGCCGCCCTTCCTGGTCCGCCGCAGCCTTAGGCCGCCGCTTTTTTCGACCTGCGCAGCACGACGACACCGTGATCCACCAGTGCAGCCTGCCCCTGTCGCGTCCCCCTTTACGCTCTGGCGTGGCGCGAAGGTGCCTCGCCCCTCTGCCACGGCCCACCCCGGCCGTGACTCTTGTAGATTCGGTGAGGCGCGCCAGCGCCACGCCCCTCCACCGCGGCCCATCCCGGCCGCCGCCCAGCTCTACTCTTCGCGTCACATTGGTGCCCCGCCTTTGCGGAAACCTGACAATCATGCGATGACGATCCACTTGTGGTCGGCCCGTCGGCGGACGGTTCTTCACAGTCTGCCTCCATCGTCCATAAACAACAAATGGAAGCGGAAGGGTCAGACTCTCTTCGTGCGGTCTGAACCCTTCCTCATCATGATGGTATTAAGCGGCCAAATATAACTCAATAATTGAAGAACAATGTAGACAGTATTAAAACATAAAAAAACAACCCATACCTCATAAAATAGAGTTAAATGATGGCGGGTCGTTAAAGACAGGCGTCGTTCCGTCAACATCGGGAAGGAAGGAGCCGAGGGTGGCGTCGGCGTTCTTCGTTCTTCATTCTTCATGGAGGTAGAGGAAAACACTCCAAGTGCTGGGCGCCGTGCTTCGCTGCTACCATTCCACTGCTTGAAGAAGTCGTCCAGAACTCCTTCCCCTGACCTCCTTTATATAGGAGTTTGAGGGTTCGCCGTTGGCATGCAAGTCCTAAATGGAGGATTAATGACAGAGCACTCCACCAAATTTAATCCACTACGATGGCGCATTAAAATGGAGATGAAGTCAAAAAGGGGGTTATTGGCTTGGGTGGTACCCACAGAATAATATCCTCCAAAGGGAGGATATTTCATGGCGGGACCCACCATTAATTAACCACAAAAAGGAAAGGGGTTGGTTAATGCTTTGGCGGTATCCTCATTAAAAAAGGGAGGTTCATCCTCCTCAATTTAGAGGGGGATTTACTTAGAGGCACTCCCTCATAAATGAGGGGGAGTCAAGGAGTTATGATTCCCCTCCCATTAATGGGATTCCTCGTGTGGTTTCCACCACAATCAACCACACATGGGAGGTTGGATCTTAGTGGGCCCCAACACCATAACCTCTCATGGTAGGTTAGGGTGTGGCGGTCCCCCACCAACTCCCATGTGGAGCTTCTAACCACTTTATCCATATGACATGAGTTTAACAAAATAAAATAAATTGTTCACTTATTTTATTTTATTTACCCACATAAAACCCCAAAAACTAACTTTCATACCCGATCATCCACCGTCAAGGTGGAAGTATTCTAAAACTAAAACCCGTGTTGTGAGTTCAGTGGTCCTTGGATTTCAATTCCGAGCACCAGTTCAAAGGATAGAAAACCCTATTCATTCATTTACATAATTTACCTGAGTTAAACTTCAGAAATTGATTCCTGGAACACCGAGCCTTGGAATCAAGTGTCGTTAGAAGACACAGACATGTAAAATTACAAAGAAATTAAGAAAAAAAATTCCATTGAAATTTCCTGGTATTTACATATATGGTGTAAATGAACTATGTCCCATGGGATGAAACGTGAGACAAGAATCCCTTAACTTATCCTTTATTTTTTGTTGTGTGGTATTTATCCTCATGTAGAGTGGCTTAAAATATGTTAATAACTATTATAATATTAATAATAAAGTTTATAATTCTGTATATTTACTTCTTATAATATATCATTACTAATTTGTTAACTAATATTCATCAATTTCACTATTTCTGGTGTTAATTTCCCAGTTTTCTTCACTAAGTTTTAACATGTTACTTGTTTATATCTTTTATAATATCATGGTTTCATCATTTACATAATGAAAACCATGAATTAAATATAATATTTAATACGTTTATATGAATTTATAATAATCTATAATAATTAGATAAAGGAAATGGAATTCACCTTTCATGGAGTTGGTAGGTCATACGTACGCATTAATGCTATATTCATTTCATTATCATATTTTAAGATAATATAAATTATATTATATATATAATAATATATATTATAATTAAATTATAATATATATATTTAATATATGTATTATATGTTTTTAATATCATCTTTAATATGGTCTATGTATAACATGAATGAATCACATCACACTGAGGGGGTGTATGTCCACACTTCCACAAGTGACGTTATCGTACATACCCAAAATGGAATGTATAAAAGTATATATTATATAGTAATTAAAGAAGCATAAAGATATTTTAAATATAATATATATAATATATATATATATAGTTTCAATCTTAATTATCGTCATGATAGGTGGTAAATAAAGAATGAACATTCATCATTTCATGAGGTTGTAGTTTGTCATTAACTTAAGTAGTATGTATGTTACCATTTAGTTCGAAGTGTGTGATAGTATTGTTCAAACCCATAACATAAAAAAATACCATAATATTTATGATATCTATTTTATTTTATTAAAATACAATAATAATATTTTTGGTGGTGGAAATGTAAATGAATGAAAATAGATCATTGGAAATGGTTACCATAAACATTGGGTAACTCCATTTGATTATACCAATGGGCTTCCTTTGAAGGATTCATTCCCATTGAGAGGCTTAAAATTATAGGGGAGGGATTTGGGTACGTTACATAGGATTATATGTTCCTAACCTATGTGGTCTGAGAGGTGTGATGATAGGTGAGAAGAGGTGGCCTTCTCTAGTGGAGGACGAGTGACACTCTTGTAGTATTTTGACAAAGGAATTCCTACAACATCTTTAATATTGAATTTTGATGAAATAATGATTTGATTTCTATGAGACAATGTAAAATTTCTCAATATGTCCACACAATGGATTTTTTATATGTCTATAGGTCGTTTAACGGTGTAAGTTTAAGGTTTAGTCGTTTATTAATCTTAATTTTCTCTTAATAATTGTAAATAATTTTAATCACATTCACTAATAATTTTTTTCTAAAACTAATTGGAACATATTATAAATTATATATTATTCTTATTCCAAATATTTAATCCATTTTTCAAAATAATATTCACATAAGTTAAAGAAATTAATTTAAAATGCATCATACTAGTGGGAAGCTGATGAGTGTATTTAAAGTAGAAACGTCTAAAAGATTGATAAATTTCACGGTGATATTAATTTGAATGACATATATTTTAATAATTGATCAAAATATTGACTAATTAGACATTAAAACAAATATAATTTTTTTTATCATTATAAATAAAGTACATTAAAATATAATTTTGAACTAAAATTCATTATTTTTGACAATTTATTAATATAAAAATCTTCACATAAAGTAGAACAAATTCACCCAAAGATAATTTTTACATTTACATTATAATTATAATGTTTATTTTTTCATAATATATTTATTAAATTGTGAAAAATTATAATTAAAATGTATTATCTATTAAAATTTGGTGAACATTGTTTCATAAAAATATAGTATTTATGTGTAATATTTGGGATGTTTTCATCTCAATACTATAAAATATATTTCATAAATATAAATAATATTTTAAGGAATATATAATATATTTATCACATTATTATAATTAACTAATTTTAATTAATTTAATTTATTATGTTAAAACACATTAATGTGCATAAAATTGTAATAATTTCCTTTATATTCAATCAATTTTCATATTAATTAATAAATAATTTGAAGCTAATGAGTTACTTTATATTTTTTTAAACCATGTATTTCCATAAATTAGTTAATACAATTTATATCCTCTAATTTAATGGGTATTATATGTATAATTAAAATAAATAATAATATTTTAATAATATATTTTTGTTCGCTAAAATTCGGTTATACAGCTAACGCGAGCCATCGAAGAATGTTTCTCTTGCATGTAACACAAAATAAATCTACCATGAATTAATCTAAATATATAAAATGTATTTTAAATTTTAAATATATTATAAATACTACAGATATTATATCCCCTTACGCGCTTGGTGATTCATGTGATAAACTATATCAGAGAAAATGTTCTTACATTATAATTTCAGGGTGTTACATTTTACCCACCTTATTTAAATTAATTACTTAAAATAAAAACTTTATCTCTATAATTGGTGGAATAATATATGAATATAAACTATTGTTGAATGACCCACACAGTAAAAATGGTTAATATCACATCTTTATAATAATAGGGAACTGGGAGTACAATGGTCACGTAACTAGGTTCCCTAGAAGGAGAATATAGGTGGGAAATGGAAACTTGGATACAGATGAAAAAATAACAAACATGATATGGTAGGGAGTGATAGAGAACCAGTTTATAAGAATGTTAATAATCACAAGGACATAAATCTGCGATGACCTATGCATCTATTTGATTCATCAAAAACGATGGTACTAGTACAACATTGATTATTAGATCATTTTTTTAGATTTTAGGAATTGTTTAAATCTCTAAGAATATAAGTAAATATACTTAAATGGTACATTTATATGAGAAAAATCTTATCATTTTTTTTATTCCTTGAACAATTTTGAATTATCTCATAAAACAAGATTCATCGTATAGTGATGTAATATATCAATCTTTAAAAGTATATCAAAAGCTCAACTAATACCATTTCATATATGCTAAAATTTTCCAACAGATTTTGATCCAATAATTTGTAAGGATGGTCATTGGATTTAAAAAATTAACATATCATTATCATTCAATCAATATGATGTTGCTCTAGATTTTCACATTCCAAACATGTAAAGAAATTTATTATGTATCCTCTTGAGATATAGTAATTACTCGAATCACCATAAAACCTTTTTGGAAACATGAATTATTCTTTGTTACATATGTAAGTAACATGATATTAGATATATTCCTTTAATTAAAATTTGTTGTAAAATCCATCAATGAGAGCATAGACTGCATATTGAAAAGTCACTAATCAGTTCCAAGGTAATCAAATTTTCCAAATCAATATATTCTTAATCAATATCTCAACATTAGGAACATATTAAGGGTTTTATCTCCCTCAATCATGTGTATTCTGAAAAGATTTACTTTCTACTGAATAACTTTTCATGGCATAATTCACCATTTTTTATCAAATCCTTAATGAAAAAGTACTGATGTTCAATCATTATATATTTCATAAATCATATGATTGAAACATTATAAATAAAATATTTTTACATCATATTTATTTTATCCAAATATATAATCACATTGATCATTCCACCCAAGTCGGGTAAATATCTTATCATTGACCTTGATACCTTAGATTAATTAGAGGTATATTCCCTTGATTCATAGGGAATTTTTCTCCTAGATCCAAATATCCTTATAGTTGTAACATTTAAAAGTAATGTTATAATTATTCCATTTTCATTATTTTTCCTAGTGCCCCATATCCATTAAATTGTAACATTGAATATTATTATTTTACTTATTCCCTTTTCATCCTTTTTCCTAGTGAACCTTTTCTCCTCATTTACAAAAAAAATTCAATCCTTTCATTGATTTACATGGGTGAATATTTCCATAATTAACAGGAGTTGGAAAATACTACTTTTCCGTCATCTTCTTTGACTTGTCCCATTTTTTGTGTTATTTAAAACACCTCTTATGATATTTGTTTCCTTTGAATAAATAGGATCTCTAGAATTAGTCTTATATTTTGATAGCATATAGAACTATCTCTTTATAGGATGAAAATTTCCGAGAAACCATTCCCCTTCAAGGGATTTTATTTCGACCTCAAATGAAGTGGTCAATATTTCAGTCAGAGTTTAATATATAATATGTAGCATACTTGGATTACTATGTAAAGGTATCTTTGTAATCCTAAACATTCAATTGTTCTTTTTTAATAAGTATAAGTAAATTCATCCTCATTTTAGTTTTTTTGATCATGAGAGAAGTATTTATCAAATAATGTCTCCTTAAAGGTTCTCTATTACATTTTCTATTAATTATTTATCCCTAGTTTTCCAAATCTAGGACCACTATTGATCAGCATCATCTTGGAGACAATACGCCACAGGGGTAACCATTTCAAATTCACTGCATCCCATGTCCATAAATATCTTCTCCAAAAACACAATCCATTTCTCACCAATCATTGGATTGTTAGTCCCACTAAATTATGGGGGCATCTGTCACATAATGTGATAAACCATAAAATATTCTCTCAATAGAATAGGTTTCTTCATTATGGAAAGGTTATTTGTCATTTCCTGATTAAGATTCCCTAATATACCACAACTTTCTCTGTTATATTACTAGGTATATTGACATCCATAGCATGGAAATCTCTATATTGTCCATGATATCGATATTGTTCTTCCTTATATGTTCCACTTCTAAATAATAATATATAATGGATTAGATCCTAAAATTATGAATATTATATAAGTCCAAATACATTATATAACAAAACATAAATTTATGCATCATAAATCCTAGAATCTTAAAATTTTGTAACTTTGGAAAAATTCTAAAATTGAAATCCATAGTAATGGTAGGTAATGAAAATTTGAACTAACCAAAGTGTATCACCCATTTTTGAAAAACTAGGTGTGCATAAGGCCCATTTTTTTTGTACCAGGATACACCGAGTCAGGCCCGACACACTTTGTCAGATTTTTTACTCACAGGTACATCTATCTGAAAGTTGCATCCACTTGTATTATCCATAAATAAATGTATTTCTAGGAACACAAGCATAATATATATCTAACCAAAATTCTAGGAAATTATTATATGCTTATTTTCAATTTCTGTCTTGGGGTTTTTCTCACTAATCTATGTTTTGTTAATCTAGTCTAAAAGGTTACTACTAATCTTCCTTTGATACCAACAGTAATGCCCCGACTCCAAAATCCCAGAGCTGGTGCATTGTATCATTACATTGGCATGTTTATAAGAAAAAAACTCCAAATGATCAGATATATTTAGCAATCATGTAAAGCCATATTATAGAAATTATACCCATAATACAATGGGAAATAGAAAATATCGATGTGGTACAAAAAAGAAAAAAAAATTCATCCTTGAAATATTATTAAATGATTTCTTCTTCATAACCTACATAAAGGAAACCTAATAAAGTTGGGATTAAATTTGGATTAAGGGTTTTTAAAGAGAAATAAATAATGAATCAATCTATATGGAAAGTTAAATAAATGAACAGACTTTCCATTTACATAACTATATAATGCAAAATTAATATGGAAAGGTAAAAACTAAACCCCCTAACAAAAATCAATTAAATGAGAATGAATTAAATCTAGAGATATTTTTATTAAATATCTCATGGATAAATAATAACTGAATCTAAATGATGGAAATTATTAATTATTGGAATTCATGTCTGTGGCATATGAAAACATATATGGTTTAGACCATTCACAAGATGATTTAAAAGAACGGATATAAACCCATTTAATTTGGAAAAATTATTATACTCTTGAGAACCTTTCGAGGGATATAAGGGATATATAATGTTTGATCATAAAATGAAATTACTAGTACAAATAATTCCTTATACAAATTAATAAATATAAATAATATGTCTTATCAAATAACTGTATTGAATGAGAAATACATATTTCCCAATAATTCCCGAGTTACTCAAATAACTATCAAAGTAAACACCACAAATAAAATGGTAAATTTTTTAGAGAATAATAATATACACCAAAAAATTAAATAAATATAAAATAAGAAATTATTATAATAAATTTATTGTCTAAAGAGAATGTTGACAACCATAAAAAAAGTGAGATTATGAAAATAATTTTTACCATTTTGTAATCATCATGAAAAACCCCTTAGGTCATGTAATTCAAAGTGAAAATTAAAATACAATGAATATAAAATAATTAATGTTAAAATATATTAAATGGTAAGTGTATACACCACAAAAAAGAGTTATTTAGTGTAAATGACATAATCCTTAGGGAATGAAATGTTAGACAAGATTCTCTTACCTTATTGTTCCTTTTTATTCTGTGGTCTTTAGCATCGTTTATAGTAGTTTAAAATTTGTTAATGACTAATAAAATAACCATAATAATATTTATAATACCATATATTAACTTCTTATAATATTTCATTAAACTTTTGTTAACAAACATTCATTAATATCACTATTTCAAATGTTAATTTCCCAGTTTTGTCGAGTAAGTTTTAACTTGTTATGTGTTGTTATCATCAATTAGGTCATGGTTACATAATATCTATAATTTAAACTATGACATATATTTCATATTTAATAAGTATATATTTATTTATAATAATATATAATAATTTGAGATTGTATATCGAATGAACCATTCATGGAGATGGTAGGACGTACGGACGGATGAACGCTACTTTCAATTTGTTATCGTTTTTTAAACGAATAAAAAGTAAATGATATGTATAATAATGTATATTATAACTTTAGTATAAAATATATTTAATATATGTGATATATATTTATTAATATCATATTTAATATATTCCTTGTATAATGTGAACAGATCAATCACATTAAGGGGGCGGTAGTCCAAATTTCCACATGCAATGTTATCGTATTTATGAAAACTGAAATTTATAAAGGTATGTGTCATAAAAAAATTAATGAAGAATAAAAATATTATAAATATAATATATATCATATATAAATAGTGTTTTCATCATAATGAACACTATGATTGGTGGAAAAGGAAGAACGAACAATCATTGTTTCGTGAGGCACTAGTTCACCTTTCACATAATCACTATATTCATTATCCATTAGATGTATTTGTGTATTAGTGTAGGTAAAACCATTTAATAAAAAATATCAGTATATATAGGATACCAGTTTAATTATATGAACATGGAAGTAGAATATTTGAGGTTGTTTAAAAGTAAATGAAACAAAAGAGGTCGTTGGAAACTATTACCTTAAAAATTAGGCAATTACTTTTGGTTTATAGAAAATAGATTCCATGGATGGATTCCTACCAAAATCAAGGATTAAAGGTAAATTATAGTGATTTGGTAATTTAATTATGAATATATTGGAATACCCTATACAGTTTTATAGTTTTGAGGAATGGGGAGAAGTGGTGACCTTTTATAGTGGAGGAGGAGTGGCACTCTATCAAAAATTTGACATATGATTTCCCACCATGGTTTTGAATTTTCATGTAGTTCAAATATTTGTAATATTTGGATACAAGTAGAGATACAGTCTAAATGTGGCCATAAGTGGAGTTTTTTTAAAAAAAATATGTCGTTTAGGGCCCTAAGATTCAGTTTTAGTCCATTATTATGGTTATTTTTTCCTTAATCGTTGTAATTAATTTTAATCACATTCACTATTATTTTGGGTCAAAAACTAAGTTGAACTTATTATAAATTAAAAATTTATCATACTAAAAATATGGAATCCATTTTTCAGAATAATAATTCCATTATTGTAAAAAATTAATTTAAAATTCATCATGTAGGTGGAACGACCATGTGGGTTTTTAAACTAAAATCATTGAGAAGTTTGAAATATTTTTGTATTAAATTTCAATTTTAAATTGATTTTATTGAAATAAATTGTATTAATTGATAAAAATATAATATAATGAAAATTTTAAATGATTATATAATATAATTTATCCTTATAAATAATTTATATGAAAAAGTAGTTTTGAACAAAAGATGAGTATTTTTTAGTATTCATTCAAAAATGAATCATCCCAGAAAAATACCAAATATTCACCCTTTCCTAAATTTTATATTTATATTAAAAATATGGACTTTATTTTGACATATTGAATTTATTAAATTTTAAGAACTTATATTTAAAATTTGTTCTCAGTTAAGAGGTTATGAAGATTCCTTAATTAGAATATAGTATTTTATACAAAAAATTGTCTTTCTTTTTATCAGAAGCCATTAAAATATAATGCATGTATATAATGAATATTTTATTGAATATATAATTTTTATATCAGATTAATATAACTCTCTAATTTTTTTAATCTTAATTTATTAGGGTAATACAACTTTGTGATCATAAAAATGATAATATTTTATTATAAATTAATTCGATTTTCATATTCATTTACAATTAATTTTTAAATATTGAATAAAATTATATTTGTGTAAATAATAAATTACCATAAACTAGTTAATACTATTTATAACCAATAATTTAATGGATAGGTTACTCTTTGTTATATTAAATAACAATATTTTAATTATATATTTTTGTCCATTAAAACACGGTCATGTGTGTTACTGAAGACATCGAATAAGATTTATCTTGTATGTAACACACAAAGAATCAATGTTTCATGAATTTAAACAAATTGAATCTATATAAAATATTACATATAATATAAATATGTGGGAAATTATATTCCTTTATATGTTAGGGGGTGTGTTTGATACATGCTATCAGATACAATGTTCTTACTTTTGAATTGCGGGGTTTTACAATCTTTATGGTGAAAGGTGTGATATATATACTGATAATAAAATATTAGAGTATATTTTCACTAAAAAGGATATTAATGTGTCCCAAAAGATAAATATTGTTTTTATTAAATATCACGACTCCGGAATACATTACCACCCTAGGAATGTGAACAAGGTGGCAGATTCATTGAGTCAAAAGGATCCTTATTTCCTATCAGTGAAGAGGATCACAAAATATCTAATATTTATGGATTTTTAAAGGTTGTAAAATGAAATTTAAATGGAATGTGGAATACCATATTTTTCAAATGACTTTTTCAACCATCTATACAAATTAATTTTGAGGAGGTGCATAAAGAAGTTGTGGAACTAAAAAATATGACGTGAAATGTTCTCGAGTTCCTTATTGATGGTGATGGTAATAAGGTTCAACAACCTTGTTTGTATTCCTCCGATAATGGAATTAATGAATGTTATATTGGATGAGGCTCACAGTTCATCATTCATTATTCATCATGGAAGTACAAATATATATATGGACTTGAAGGAATATTTTTTTTTGGAATGGAATAAAAAGTGATATTGAAGAATATGTTTCTCGAGGAATGGATTTTCAAAATGTTAATTCTTAGAGATAGTTGTATAAGGGGATGGTAAAACCATTACCCATACCCTAATATAAATGAAAAAACATCACCATGGACTTTATCATTAGTCTTCCCAAAATATCTAAAGGGCATAATACCATATGGGTAATAGTTATCCACGTTACTAAGTCAACACACTTCATTTCTATCTGATTATTGTTATATCATGATAATATTTTCCAGATATATATATATAAATACTCTTCATAGATTTTATGGAGTTCCAATTTCCATTAAATCTAATCGAGATCCTAGGTTTACCTCGATGTTCTGGAAAACTCTTCAACAGGCTCAGGATACATAGTTAATTTTCAACACTACTTATCAACTTGAAATAGATTTGCAGTCATGGAGGAAAATTTAAACTCTAAAAGACATGTTGATAACCTTCTCTATGGATTTCAAATTTTGTTGGTATTAATACCTACCTCTAGTAGGAATTTATTACAACAATATCTTTCATTTTAGTATTCAGATGGATCCTGATGAATCCCTATATGGTAAAAAATGATAAACTCTAACTTGTTTGGGATTAATTTGGAAAAATAAAGGTATTGGTACTTGATATTGTTGATAAAATAGAAGATAACATTAAAACTATTAAACAACACATAAGAGCATCTCAAAGTCAAAAATAATGTTGTGGTTGAAATCGACAAAAAGACATAGAGTTTGATGTGGGTGATATGGTATTCCAATGAATATCTTTCGAGATGTTGTTAACTGGATATGAAAAGAATGTAAAGATGGGAACATGATATATTTTTCCTTTTAAAATTCTTTATTATGTAGGAAGGGTGGCTTATCGATTGGTGCTTCCACCAAATCTCTCTAAAGATTATGTTATGTTCCACGTATCTATCCTAAGAAAGTATATACATGATCCTTTATATGTACTAAACTTAAAAGTTGTACCACTGGAGAAAGATCTCTCTAATGATGAAAAAATGAAAGAGATTCTATATCCTTGTGAAAAAAGTTCTAAGAAACAAGACAAATCGTTTGGTTAATGTTTAATGGAAGAACCACCAATTTGAGGATGCTACGTTGGAATGTGAGGATGTGATGAGGAAGTGGAATCCTCATCTATTTTTATCCAATTGATGAATTTAAAGTGTAAAATTAATTTTATGGGGGTATAATTTAGCACCCTAATATTTTAATTAATATTTTTTTAAATAATTTTAATTCTTCCTTAGATTTCATTACCTGCAATCATGAATTTAGTTGAACCACAAGACAATATAAATAACCATTATAACCAAACTACTAAATAGTATGAAGTAAAGTTGAATAACTAACTAATGAAAAATAGGTTAGAAATTTTTTTTAATTTGAAACGAATATTTAAATAAACTTAATATTCCTACTTTTATGCTTCTAAAGTCATTTTGTCTTTATAAATTAAATTAATTACAATAAGTGAATGATAATAATGAGATAAATATGATTTATATTCAATGAAATATTTTTGATATTCATCCAATATATTTTATAGGTGTGTGATAAGAATAAATCATATTTTATGAATAAAAATATTTATTTTTCACATGGGTATCTTTACGACATTTTAGTGGAGAACCCATTTTAAATGTATGTTTTGAAAAAAAAAATTAATTTTTATATGAAAAAATGAACATCTTCTTTTAAATACAGATATCAAAATTTAATTTGGATACTTTTTTGTTATTTTTGGGGTAAGTTTTACGTTTTACTGAAATACTGAGTTTTATTAATGAAAAGCGATTTTTATTTAAAACTATTTACATGGTCAGATTGAGTTTTGTATTAGTTTTAAATTTTAATTTGTTTATTTTAATTTTACATAGTACATTTAGGGTTTTTAGAAAGGATTTTAAAAATTATTTTATTATAAAAACATATTATGTTTTAAAAGGGTATTTTTTCAAAAAACTGTTTTTCATGGAATTTTAAAGGTTTTATTTTAAATTAAATTCTATAAATTATATGTTTTGAATTATGAAAAATGGATTCAAAAATGGATTCAAATTTTCCAAATATAGTAAAATAGTGTCCTTTATTGGATTTTTGGAATAATAGCTATGGTAAATTTGACTACCATAGTAAAGGGTAAAATAGGTAATTTTTACTTCAAATAAAATTATGACGAATATAAAATGACCCTAACAAATGTCAAAATTTTATTGGATGAGTTAAATTATACCCTATGTATTTAGGGATCTAAATTATGTCATTTAATGAAAAAATTCTAGGAAAATGACTTCTGTAATATTTAAATCATAGAAAGACACAAATCCACTTTCTAAGTCTTTAATATATCTTATGTGTCCACATAGGGAAAAGGTTGTGTAATGAAGGAATATATATATATGTAAATATTTAACATAATAAACATATTTTCATGATATAAATTAATTTTGGAATTTTTTGTTTACATAAATAACATTATCATATTTATAATATTTTATTTAATGAAAATTTAATGATTTCTTATTCATGTTTTAAATAATATTTTATTTTATATGGTTAGACATAAGATATATTTAACAACAAATATTCTTATGAAAGATAGAATATATATATTAATAAATTATTTTATTAATAAAAGTAGTGATCAAATAAATATATTAAATAAATACACAACACTAATGTAGTAATTATTTTATTAATGGAAATATCAAACAAATTTTATTAACAATATTAAAATAATTAAAAATTAAATTATTATTTTAATTAATTAATTTTAAAGACTACCCTGACCACTTTGGGATATAATTAAACATTTTTTCTGATGTTAAATTACTTTATTGATAATTTTGAAAATCCAATAATTGAATAGTTCCAAAATGAAACTTTTAATATTTTATCAAAATAATAATTTATTAAATTGTTCAAAAAATAAATATATATAAAAATAAAAAAAATATTATAATCTAAAATGTTATAAATTTAATATTTTGGATTTAATTGATATCATATTTGTAAAAATTAAGACCGATTAATATTAAAATATTTTTTACATTGGTTGAAATTAAAATAGGATCACTAAAGGATAATTAAATTAAAAAGATTTAAATTAATAACAAATCATGTCTAAAATATTATGGTAGATTATATTACAACCAAATCTCATATCATATTTTAAAAAATAACAATTTAGTGGTATTTGAAATAAGAATAATATCATTATAAATTAATACTTTTAGAAATTCTAAAGCTCCACCGCCATCAATTTAAAAAGGGAACTTCCTCCCTCATTTCTTCACAACTCATTAAGACTTTAATATCATCCATACCCTGACCATTTCTATTATAAACATCCCTATACACATTATATAGTTTATGGTATTTTCAGAATACCAACTCTAGTGTCCCTAAGAGGAGATATAGAGGGAGCTCTCCAAAGAAGATGTAGTCTCCTTTACCGACTCTCTAATGATAATTTCTTCTTCCACTACCTCTTCCATTGTTGTTTCCTTTATAAATTAAAAACTCTAATATAAATTATATATTTTTTATTTTATTATTATTATAGAATAATTATATTCTTGCTTATATTAATCCTATTAAAAATAATCACCACAGCTGTGTACGTACGACAAACTGTCTCCACGCTGTGATATAATCGATTTTCACCACCATATTACACGGATGGGTGTAATGATGTAAATAATAACTACATATGATGATTATAACATGATATTAATTTTTTAATATTATATACACCATGCACTTCAATACCAATTCCCAATTAAGTGAATGATATCGTCGCTTGGGTGTATGTACGTCCCATCATCTCTACGATGTGATGTGATTCATTCTCCCGGGTAACCAATGAATAATGTTTATATAAATGTGTAGAATAAAATTTGATATATATTAACTTAATTTTTTTATTTAAATGAAATAACCATATTCTATGCGCAATAACCAGAACATAAACAACAAAGCATACATAAGAAAATAAAGCAGTTGACACATAAATAAAGAAAAATAATATTAAATGGGTGATAATATGATCATATATGATATTATAAATATAAATATGATTCTACAATAAGATAATTAAAATCATTAATCACTTATACGAAATTTTCTAATATGTAGGAAGGGACCCATACCTAAGTTAAGGGATCATTTTTCAATCTCATTATTATACGAGATTTTTTATACATAGGTACTCACTGGGGTATATTTATCATCCATTTATATGTCACTTAAAAATTTATTTGAAAATATTCTTACCATTATTCTACATTTTTCTAATGTCGTTTTTAGCGATTTTAAGTTTTTAATAAGTTTTTAAGGGATTTTTTTCATTTTCTCTATGAGGCACTTTTTTACTTATCTGGAATAATTACGAGAATAATATTTTCTTTTAACTTTTACAACATGAATTATTTTTTATGATTTCATTATTACTTATTTCCTTAAATATTCCCTTAAATAATTAAAATTTAATTTTCTAAGAAAATATTTGCGTTAAAATTTGTACAAAATTTTAAGAAAATAAAAAAAAATCAATGAAGAAAGTCTATTTTTCTCAAAAATTATTTTCAAGTGATATCCCTAATGTTACTTATATTTTAATGAGAATATTTTTGAAGGATTAGATCCCTGTAATTCCTATAGTGTTTTATTATTATGATGAAATGATATTTATGAAACCCATTTCTCTCCATGGGTAATGTTATGATTGAAAGATGTTTACGAACCATATTTTTTCAGGGGTTTTGATATGATGAATGATTTATTTTCTTATGGAACACATATGAATGGCTTTAATTAAGTGAGATAATGAAAATATATCAACATCCAATGCATTGGGTAAAGATTTATATCTTATGGGATATATAGATATATAACTAAAAATTATGTTAGTTCTATAATATAAGTCTAGAATGGGAAGTTAACAAAATTCAGTAATTCATGGATTGAATGAGGAGTGAACTCAGTTTAGTAAAGAAAATTTTCCACTATGATGGTCTTCAAAATGAGCCTCGACTAATATGGAAATGATTTTCTAGGCTTATGTGCATGTCAAAAATTCAATGTATTATGTTATTCTCTCTCGGATTATTTTCTTCAATAAACATCTATAAATTTTCCCATGATATGATATCATGATCTTGGATTTGTAGAATATAATTTTCAAACAATCAATTTATGTTCATATGGTTTATGATTATGATAAGGTTTATATCTTCATTGTTTACCTTAACTGAGAATCTATGGTCACCCTTTCATATGTTTCTTTTCCACAAGATATGAAGAAGGGTACTAAGTAAGATGTCTCAAAAGGGGGTTATAGAAATTACGGAATAAGAGGAAGATGATGTAGATGTTTTATGAATTGGTTGTTATGTTTACCTATTTATAATTACACTAAACCTATATGGCCAAAAAATAGATTTCATATATTATGTAATGAATATTCTTCTATTCAGAAGAAATATATATTTATAAAAGTATAATCCTTTATAGATCCAACTATCATGGATCCATCCTAATCAACCATTATAATAACTAAACCAGCATCTACAAGAAAAGAAAAACTAATGATATCACAACCCATACCTTGGTCTTGCATTACAAAACCCAACCTATTGTAGGATTTTGAAACTAGTCCTCAATAAAATCCTCCCTAAAATGCTATTCAAATTCAAAACACCATCTAGATGGCCTATAAATGTCGAAAGGTTACCACTATAATGATAAATATGTATAAATGATAAGAATGAACTCCACTTATAACCAATTCTTACTGAAAGGAGTAAAATAGATAAAACACACCATGTATGGAAAATTACATGATTTTTATATTAGGTACACATTATGTAACCCCCAAGGTTCGGCCCAATCCATGTTCCACAAACCAATATGGGTGTATTTTTCAAAAGTGCACAGTGTGTACACTATATACATGGTTTGTACCCTAAATGGGATTCTTGAACCCAATCAGACTGAAAAATTAATGTCTATAGTTTGTGTACTAAAAACACATGACATGTCTCCAATATGAGGTACCTGGCCATGTACACCACATCAGGTCAGTGTAAGTTCTTGAAATTGGGTTTGGGAAAGTACCCAATACAACCACTAGTTGTGTATTGTACATGGAATCTAGCTTTTTACATTAAAGTACAATGTGCATCGACACTATGTGTTTTTTCATTCCCTAGGACACACCATGATTCAACACTACAAAACATATCCACCAATAATACATGAAATTTAGTCCTTTCCTAATCTCCTTTCCAACAATGATGTACATATGGAGTGTTTTCATGGAACTACACACCGTATACATGGGAATTCCCAAATATAATCACCCCAAAATGGTCTGAAACCCTTTATTTCCAAAAATTAACCATGAGGGATTTGAAATAATAAAATGAACCAAATTGAAGACATTATAACCTAAGAATTTATAATCCTATGGATATTTTAGGTGAAAGAAAATTGTATAAAATTTGGATTCAAATTTCCATTGCTTCAGTCCATGATTCACAAGATGGATCCACTAACACCTGATAAACATCTGGAAAAGCTCTATAGGGAATGCCTCATCTACAGTCACCCTATTATCCCCCACTATGTCTCTCTGCCACATGACATGGGATACCAAATAGTGAATACTGTATAATATGTATGAGATAATGGTTGTGAAATAAAAATTAATAATGAAGAGTGAAGAAAATGAAAAGTAATGTGTCTTGGTTCTAGCCTCGGTACCCAAATGGGTTTATGCATCACCTATTGAAAACCCCAAATTCATAACTCAAATGTGGAGAAGAATGTCAATTTGATCCCTTAATCAGAATAAATCTCTGAAGAAACATACGAGAATAAATTCATATTTAATTAATTATATATTTAATATTTAATATTCCATAAAAATTCGTATAGCTTGGATATCATCCAAACTCATATACCAGGGTAAAAACCCTATTTTTTGACCAATTGAGTATTCAGAATATTATTACATAATAATATCATAAGAAACTTTATTTTTGTCTTCAATTTTTTTTGGGAATATAAGGTCCATAAATCCCCTCTGTTTTCCATCACCCATAAGAATGATGGTCCTAAAAAACATTGTGCATAAATTCATGAGAATAGTTAATATTCTAGTCTTATCATAAATAAAAATTTATTCCATAACATAGATAACTGGAAACATAATAATGGGTGAGATTAAACACTCATTAAGTTTAAAAATCATAATAAGGCATAACATGTGAGATTTGAGGTATAACATTATATCATAATGAGAATGATCATAAGATATAGAGTACGTAATAAATAAATGACATCATAATACATGGAATGAAAATTTATTATAACCTAAGAGAATTTAATAATATGTAATTAAGAAAAATATAAATAAGGAATCATTATCACATTTCAAGAATCTCTACCTCATTAACATAAGACAATTATCTAGACTAACTACTCAAACACCATAATTGGCTAGGCTCACTTCCAACACATCGTGATATCTCATGATATGGATACATTACATAATGAAAAAATGGACTATATAATTCTGGGTCTACCCATGAAATAAATAAATTCATACATATATAGGGCACATATCACAACAAAAAAGGAAATAGAAAGGGATTTAGATTCTTTTCAAGCAGTTCCCTAAGGAGGGATGCATGATTCCATCAATAAACATTACAGGATATACCAATGGAAAATTAATAGTTATCAAATGACTATAAGAACATTTCTAGAAAAGTTATATTTTAAAATGATGATGATTATTTCAATATATACTACATATAATAAATGGATATCCAGTTTAGAGAACAATTTTCCCAAGAAATCGGTGTATTGGGAATCTTAGTGAATACCTATCAATCATGTAATGGATCCTAGGGAATTCAGAAAGTAAGATAATGAGATATAAATAATTATTATACCTGTCGAATTTTAGGAAATACAAAATTAGTAATGAATCATATCATTAATGTAAAATATAATTTCAAGATCCATATACATAAAGATTGTAAGTAATATCATTTGGAGAAATCCCTTGATCAATCATAATCTATAGATTAAGAACACTCTTAGAAGAATTAGTAAAATTTATTTAAAAATAAAAATATCATGTATACATTATAAATTTTTTTAGAAATTAATTTATTAATCCATGAGTATAAGAATTTACTTTTTCATATATCGAATCTATAAAGAGTGATTCCCTTTTAAAATGACAAATGACACAGGACGGTGTATTCATATAGAAAAGAGTAAAATAGATTAATTCCATAGAAAATGACAAATATGGAAAACATAAAAAATGATTTCAAAAAAATAATCTTCATTGAATGTAACTATAGTTTAAATTTACTTTAAAATAGTTTTTATGAAAGAATTTTTAAAACCTTTAAAAATATACATGAAAGGAAATATTTTTTTTAAACTATACATCTTTATGGAATAAAAAATCCCATCAATTTTTTTTATTAAAAACACATCAAAAAAAATATTACGTAAAATTTATTTATAATAGTGTAATAGAAGTATGATGGTCACTGGATAAATTATATACAATACATTCATTAGGTGAAACATAACTATGGAATAAAAATAGTTGGGTATTTAGGTTGTGGATCATCACTTTCAATGATACATTTAAAAGAGAAAGTAATCTCCCAAATAGGAACAATTTAACAAAAGGGATTAATTGTTTAATAAATAAATAAAACAAACCACATTTAATTATAAATGGTGGGACAAATGAGTCATGTAAGGTCAATGTGATGAATATAATTCATCAATCATAAAAAAAAGAATATGAGTTTTGACATAAGTATCATTTTAAATAAAAATATTAAAGAATAAATACCTATAAAATTGATATTAAATACAAATAATAGAATATATTTCATAATAACATAACACTTTGTAAACATAAACATCATATAAATGTAATTTTATGAATATAGTAAGAAAAGTCTCCAGCAAGGGAGTTTGAGAAAAAAATCTATTACCTTATTTCATTTCTGAGTTGATCACAATATAACATCATATAGAACAACCATAACTCTAATGATATTCTATTTAATATAATTATTCATATATTTCACCAATTATATGTTTCATTTAAAATTATTTACTTTAATATAATGTTTCATTATAGTTTCTATAACATCAGGTGTCAACACTTTTAATTATCTCTCATGTGATTTGTAATGTTATTGATAATACATGATATTTGATACCAGATTGATAACTAATAAGATAAATATGTATCCTTTATATATATTCAATAATTATTTATAATGTCCCACTTTCATGCCATAATATATAATTTTTTTATTCTTGAAGATTCTTCCAGAGGAAAACATATTTCTGCGGTTTTTTATAAACAATTATGATATATTATAAACATGTATAGATATTTATAATATGGCTATTGAAAGTTTATTAATTATTTAATTATTTATTATTACATATTATTGAGTGTATATAACATTCCAAACAAACATTTACTATATGAACATTACAACATCACTCAAGTAGGTGGTAAAATGAACAAAACAAAATCAAGTTGTAATGATTGAATGAGTAAGAAATTTATACTACGTAATGTTAAAATAATATTTTTAGATGATTATAAAAGTAATATATAACATATATATCCATAAAATACATTCTTTTAACCATTAATTATGGGTGGTGTTTACATGTGAAATCAATCTTTCATGGAGGTGGTATTCTGCACGTACGCACGTTTAATTTACCTAGTTCTCAACGAATGAATAGAGTGAACATATAAGGAAAATACTAATTTTGTAATTATAAAATTTTATATTAATAATATTAGTTTATTAATTACATGTTTATTTCCATCCATGTTAACTATTTCATAGGAATAAGACATGATGTTTATAGCAGTTGTAGTCCGCAAATACAAATGATTAAGGATATCATTTCATAAATAATTGATTAAAAGAAGTTAAAAGTAATATTTTATCATTTCAAAATATTATAAGTTAAATATAAAAAAAATTATGAATAAAAATCATCCTTCACACCATCCAATATTGGTGGTTATAAAATAATAAATTGTATCATTTCATGAAGGTCGTAGTCCTCATATATGCACAATTAATGCTTTTTTTTTTCTCAGTGGATGTTATGTATAAGTGAATAAATGATGTTACAATAATATAATGAAATTTTAGTATATATATGACTATTAATACATTATATTAACAATGTTATGAAATATTATGATGTGTAAAATTGAAAATAATGACTATGAAGAGAGTTACACTCCCATCAGGAAGATTAATTTTCCTTAGAATTATACATTGAAATGAAAAGAATATGCTTGCTAAAAAGGCTATTTGAAATGGTTCATTTTATAGTCTTATAATAAAAAATCTATATATATTCTCCAAATAATTATTTGTAATGGGTGTTTATATAATGTTTTTAATATGTCACTTTTATAAGTGATGAAAATGTACATTACCCAAACAAGAATGTTATATAATGGGATAAAATGGAATGAAATGAATGATAGATGAGTTAGATGGGGGAAGGTAGTTATGTAACGTATATAGGACTTTAAATATAAAAAAATTACATTTATGAGGTCTATACATCATTTAAAAAGAGGAACATTTGTGCTAAATTAGATTACTTAAAAAATAACTAATTAGTCTTAATCAGTTATTTATCATGGTAATTAACTTTTTACAAAAAATATAAGAGTAAACATTCCAAAAAACTAAACATGATAAATCCCATTTTTTCATCCATTTTAACTCAATTAAAAAATAAGTTAAATTTTTCTTAAAATTAAAAAATATAATTTATAACAAAACAGATTTTATATTAAAATATTGCTCATGTTCAACATGATAATCATGGGTTTCAATAAAGATATAATAAATATATTAATGAATATATATAATTTTAGATAACATGGTTTTCTTAAGTAATTAAGTCTTTCTAATGTTATGATAATATCCAAATAAATGATAAAATTATCCAAGACCATCATTTTACACAATTCACCAAACAATATAACATTTCAGAAAAATCAGAAAAAAATATACTAATATGATTTTGTTAATAAATATTATAAATTTTGTTAAATTATAATTTTAAAAATAGATATTTACTTTTTAATTAATTATTAAAATTATAATTATAAACTTATTTTAATTAAAAAATGATTTTTACACACATTATTTTTTCCTAATATTATTTATCATGATTTTATAATATAAATATGTTTAATATTTTAATTCATAAATATATATCTTATATGTAATCATAACGATATTTTAAATATGATTATACTAATTTAGTAATGTATTTCATCTTTCATTTTAGTGCATGTGAAGAAAGATATCAAATAGAGTGTTATTTAAATGAATAATATAAATACTAAAATACTAGGATGATACAATGATTGCCATAAATTTTTAATTCATACTAATAGGAACTTGAAGAAGTAAATAATGGGGAATTATCTCTCAATTCTAGATATAGTAAATAGGTCACATATAGAATATAATTGAAATGGGATGATTATTTTAAAGTTTTTATGAATAAATAATATTCAAAGAAATAGATAATCATGAAATTTAGGAGATTTAAATTTGATTATATTTTAGTGATGTTTTATGATCACTTGTGTCAAGGATGTTATAGAGTGATATAAAAATTTTAAGGCGTCATGACTCACCTTCTTCAATATGAAGGAATGGATAGAAAGATTTTCAGACCTTCCTTGCTCAAGATGAAGTAGAGATAATGACCCATGATTCCCACCTCCAATTGGCCCCATGGTGGAGACTATCCCCATGTGTAGGTAACCATTCAATCAAAAATGGGAGGCATTTCCTTTTTTAATGAAAATAGTATTGGGAGATAAGATGTATCAACCTCAAACTCCTCCAAGAAACATGTATATATAAAGAAACCAAAATTCATTCCACATTCATTTTTAAAGTAATACTGTTGAAAAACAAAGAAAATCGCATGGTACGTTCCAAACTAAAACAGAACAATGACACATAAACAGTCCCCAATGTCCTGAACATGAAAGGCCTAGCACTATCTGTGTAATCTCTCTAGAAACCTGAAAATATTTTTATATACGTAGGGTGAGCATACATGTATAATTAGAAGAAAAACCCAAAGTCACTCATGCATAAGTGGGGGAAGCATACTAATTCCAGGGTGGGAAAACATCAGAAACCATCAATATCAATCAAGGAAAACTAACCTCCCAACCTCACCAAGGCACACTCACCGAGTAACGCAAATCAAGTAATGTAATATAATAAGAACATCTATATTTGGGTACCCTAAAACACTTCCTTCATGTTAACTGGAACATCCTATCACATCTACCTATTCTATAGACCCCACTGTCACAACCTGTCTGTACACACTTGGGTCACAAACCACAATGCATTCCTGCCCACTATCACCTAGGCCTCACACACCCAACACCTTGCCCGAAAATACCTGGCCCTCATCCCAAAGACAACTAAGAGACAAACCACCTCTCTCACAACCAGTACCATAGATTTGGTAGTAAACCTCAAGCCATTATAGCTTTCCTGAAGAGTCTTTGGTGGTAGATTCCTAGAAGAGGAAGCATAGAAGAGACAAAAACCATCCATCTGTCCTCCCAATAAGATGTTGGGAAAGACAACATTTCCTACCTCAATGGGGGTGTTCAACATATAGATCTCAACATGGGTGGGGTACGTATAGAAAACAAAAGAAACTAAAAGTATATTTATATGTACTGAACACTCTACCCAACATATGTCTTTTCAAAAAAAAACTCTTATCCCACACAAAAATGCCCTTGCAGCCGCCTCTAAATGCACGTATCACCAAAAAAAACAGTCACTTCCATAAGTCAAAGTATACCCCTGGACAATTCATTTAACCAATTATTTTTTTTCATTTATCTATTCATTAAATTATTTACACTATCCCTTCCTGAAAATCCAACAATCACAACATCAAAAACATATTTCATAAGGCTAAATTCACTAAAAAAATTCAAGTCACACAAGGAATCAACTAACAACATCCTTCTTAACAGTTATCTCACTCAAGTAATTCCCTCCCAAACATTCCCAACATCCCCACTGTAGAAAAACACCTCACTCAGCACACCCATAAACATTAAATCATGAAACAACCCAACCCTTCAGCCCCGATACCCAACCACTTCCTATATTTAGTCCACCACATAAAATTTCCATCCATTCTACAATCAATGAATCTCTTAAATAGAGATTCTGTCACACCACCTGTACTTCACCATACACACAATCACAAGTCCATCAATATCAATACAATATCAAAACCCAAACAAGTCCGAAAATCCAAAAGAACATAGCACACATCCACACCTATCAAATAGGTTGAATTCAGATTTTTTCAACTGTGTTCTTTAAATTACACTTTGATAAGCAGGGTGATACACAATGGTTCTCATCCAAGGGAATACATTTCATTTAACCAGGTATAAGTGATTAATAATATTTATATTTATATGCAATATTCAATAGAAAACAACAACAGTTATAAAACACCACCAATGAATAGAAAAATACCACCAATGGACATGATTTTCAGAATCCACACGGCTACAAAAAATTACATCATCCACAAAGATAACAAAATAAAATAGGTGATCAATGTCAATACCGTCCTAACACATTATCAAGTTCATGTTAACATTTCTCTTTATTAAAATCTTTATTCTGTATTTTTTTTAAAGAAGAAAATTATTTCTCCCACCCCTCATGTTAGACAATTCTTAGAGAGATGATGGAAATCCCTACCTAGAAAAGTTCATGATAAATAATTCTCCTTACAAAAAAAAAGATAGGGTCATGCGAGCAGTAGGAAGGACTCCGAGTGAAACTCAATTGATGGAAACATCACAACACATGAGTCTGTGGGGAGGAAAGGATCTAGGTGTGCCAAAAAAATGGAAACACAAGGGGAAATAATATCTCAATTTTCAAGGTCCAGATCCTATATCAACAGAATGGAGATAGTTTCAAAAGTCATTAATGTGGGATTTTGGTCAATATTATGCTGTTATAATATCTCAAAGTCCCCAGAGAATTAGTATATTAGAGATGTAATTAATATCCATTGAAATGCGTTTTATATAATATTAAACAAGGATTAAAACTAGATTTATGTTTTAGAGGGACTAAATTCAAAATCTTTGAAAAATTGGGAATGATTCACTGATGGGTGAGTCACCAACAATGTCAGCGAGTCACCAATGGGTGAGTCATTAACATCAAAAGTAAGTCACCGATGGATGAGTCACTAACAAAAATCCACTAACATTGAAAGAGTCACTGATGACGAGCCACCTATGTTGATTCACTGACATGTCCTACCAACGCCCTAACTCACAGTCACCAACAACCTAAGTCACCGACACAAACCCCCTAAATCACGAACACCAACATCTTTACTCACCGACACTCACTCCCTAACTCACTAACATAGATTCTATGAGTTATAGACACTGACACCCTAACTCACCCACACCAACTACACAATTCACCAACTTTGATGCCCTGACTCCGCAATAGAAAAACAATAAAAAATGGAAATCTCTTGGAATGAGTCATCGTTTCCACCCAGAACACCCCAAACACTATATTTTGAAAAATTAAAAGAAAATGGAGTTCTGGGACATTACATAAGATACCTCTCAAATTCTTCCAACCCTTGAGAATTCAAATGAAAACCTAGGAGAATGAGGGGTTCAAATAACCACCATGTATGATACCTCACAAGGAAGAACAACCTTGTATTGCTGGAGTGAAACCCCGAAATCCAAGAACACATCCTCCCACATATCCTAACCCAAAAAACTATAAGACACCCCCACACAATCACCAATTTTTCAGACATAAGAATTTGGGAATTCCTTCCTCCAAGTAATGATACTATCCACTTTAGGCAGCACAGACTACCCTGCACAAGCTTCATCACATCCTCATTAATGCATCTTGATTAGAGATCAGGTCACTCTATCCTTATAAATCAATACATTTTTGTACATCACATAACTTTGAAGCAATTCATCTCATATAAAACTATTTTTAAGCATTACATCAAAAAGTAAAACACATGATGAAAACTCAAAACAACATTGGGTACTGGGCTCGCACATGCATATATCATTTTCATGTACTCTCCTCCTGATCACCATTCCTCCAAAAAACATGATCCAAGTGAATGGTCCATCCACACAACATACATTCTTGATGACCATGGATCTCCACTATCCACTCCATGAACATTGCATCACCCTTGATATTTGAATCATCATAATCAATGACATGGGATTCATCATGAAGGTACGAACAATGATAGAAGAAATGAAAGACTTCATAGATCCTCCCCAACCATGGTAAAAAATCTAACTAATATTCCACCTCTCCAATTTTTCTCGACACCTCGAATGGTCTGATGAACATACGATAAATCTTACTTCCTTTGTCAAACCTCAGCTACCAATGTCAAGGGGAAACCATTCAGAATACATGGTCCCCAACTTTTAAATCCAAAGACCTTATCTTTTGATTGGAATAAAACTTATGAAGGTATTTTTCCACCTTTATCATTTCATATAAACGCTTCACATTATCTATCATACTCTTCTCCATATTCAGACCAAGAACAACTGCCTCCCCAACTTTCATCCAGTTCATGGATGAACGACACGACCTCTTGTATAAGGCCTTGAACGAAGCCATCACATTGTAATAGTGATTGATATTATTGTAAGCATAATCTACCAAGGAAAAATGTTTCACCCAAGACCCACTAATGTCTAGAACACATGCCAGTAACAGGTCTTCCAATGTATGGATGGTCCTCTCTGTTTGTACATTCATCTGAGTATGGAAAGTAGTGATGAGGTGTAACTGGGTGCCATTGGTATAATTAAATCCTCTCCATACTCACAACATAAAAGAAGTTTTCTGATCTAATATTATAGATCTCAGAACCGCATGAAGATGCACTGCCACATCCATATACATGTGTGCTAAGCCATTAATTTTTATTCACCCCTAGATTGTTAAATAGTGATCTGACTTTCCAACTAATCCACTACTACCCAAATAAAATTGCATCCCCCCTATTTCATGGATAATATCAAAATTAAATCCATTACAATTTCATCTCACTTCCACTCAAGGTCATCTAGGTGATACAACAAAACATTGGGAAAACAGTTTCGAGCCTTCAATTTCTAGAACAACAAGCACTTTTCCACAAACTCTGCCACTTCCCACCTCATCCCAAGACACCAGAAATATTACCTCAATCACCGATACATATTTGAATCTCAAGGTTGTACCACTAGACATGATCTATAAAACTCATGGATAACTTCCCCGCACACTGCCATTGGAACAAACAGCTTCCCACAAAACAACATACAATTTTGGCCATCTTTCGACCGTCCCTCTAGAGCATCACCCTAGTCAAAGAAATCATGAATCACCACCACCTCTGATTCTCTCAACTGATACTTAACCACCTTATACCTAAGGTATTACTACACTATTATCTGAAACAAGCATCCTCTACCATCATCTATTCCTAAATATAATTGCAAGTATCAAACTCTTACATTTCTCTCCAAGAATCTATAGATTCTCAAAAAAACCTCCTTCTTCAAAATCCTAATCAAATAATCAGCCTCGATATTTCTCTTTCATTCGGTCTAGGATACCTCAAAATCATAATCCTAGAGAAACACCATCCACCACAATGGTCGCAAGATCAGATCTTTTGAGGAAAAAATGTACCTCAAACTCTTGAAATATGTGAAGACCAAAAATCACTCTCCAATGTGGTAGTGTTTCTATAGAACTATAACAAACATAACAATTTCTTGCTCTAAAACATGGTTTTAATAGTTTCATTCATAGGTATGTAACTTCCTAGTCCCATAATAGATTAGTCCCCATTATTTCATCAATACACACAACAATCCTATATAGGAACAATCACAAAACACAGAAAACATTACCCTTTCTTCATGTAGCCTAATAACTATATCAATGGCCAAAATCCCCTTTAAATATCCAAAACATTCCATGAACTACTCTCTCTACTCAAAATCATGGCCTTTTTAGGTCAGATCTATCAATAGAGCAGCCATTAGAGAGAAATTAGGTATGAATCTATTGTAGTAGTTGATGAGATTGAGAAAATTGTGAACCTATGTCAAATTATTGGGTTCTACTCAAGAAAAAACGGCCTCTACTTTCTATGGGTCCACCTCTACACCCTATGGAGCCAACACATTTCCAAAGAAGTGGACATCCCTTGTCCAAAACATGAACTTGGATAGCTTTCCGTAGAGTTGGTGGTGCCGAAGGACCTCTAGGATAGTCCAGATATTCCTTGTATGTTCTTCCTTTTAAAATTACTAGATAAAGATATCATTGATGAATACGATAATGAATGTGTCTAGGAACTCATGAATGATTTTGTTCAAAATCCTCGTGAACATGGTCGATGCATGTGTAACACCAAACGACATAACCATGAACTCGATGTGCCCATACCTACACCTGAAATCTATCTTCAGGATGTCACCCACCATCACCCTTAATTGGTGATACCTATATAGTAGATCAGACTTAGAAAACCAACATGATCCCCTTAGCTGGATGAAAAGATCATTTATTCTTGAGATTGGGTAACATTTCTTGATTATTACCTGATTTAGTCTCTGGTAGTCTATGTACAAACTCGAACCACCATATGCCTTCATTCCAAACAAGACTGGAGCACCCCATGGAGACATGCAGGTTCAGATGAAACCCTTCATCCTTTGATCACTATTCTGAATCTACAACTCACATATCACAAAAGGCATCATCAGATAAGGATCCATATAAATTGGATGAGCGCCAAGTTGTAATTCCATCCCAATATCAACGTCACATAGAGGGGGTAACGTCACAACCACCTCATGGAAAACATCTAGAATCTCTCCAAAAAACTCCAAGAACCTCCAAAATCCCAGTATCCATCTATCCCACCAATAGCTCTGCTAACAAGGATAGAATAGGCTATACACACCAGATGCCCACCTCACATCTCTGCTCCACAAATCATCCACATGTTGTCCTCCCATGTCTGAAAACACAACTCTTCTCTAGAATTAGCCGTTAAATAAATTTACAATGTACAACAAGATGATACTAAGGATTATATCATATGGATGCATCTATAGAAAAAATAGATCCCCACTAGGCTGATACAACACCGACCTCAGTCCACAACCCCATAAAATATAAAAAAAAGATGGTCTAACCTCCGACTAGTGTACTCAACACCATGGGAATGAAAAGTGTCTATATATCTAGTCCCATGGAATGGGATAGACTGGACACAATAAAGGAGTGAAAATATCCCAAATCAAACAAGGTTTAGAAAATATTACTAATAAAACTGATCGTACTATGAATGATTTGTGGTCCCACTGAAACTGCTACCTCTATGGAATCAAACTAACCACACCCGACATCTCTACCCCTCACTTGTCGGCCACCTCCCCAACCAGGCCCTGGCTGAGATCCCTAAGGAGAACCCTGATGGCGGCCTCCTCCTACACTGTCCACCCTTGGTGGACAAGGGTCATGTTGTCCCTGTTGTTGGAAAGGCCTTGTTGGCAACTACATCTGAGGTGGGAAATGAATCTTCCCACCTCCAACATACTCATCTTGAGTCGTGAATTTTTCCTTGTGGTTCCCATGACCTCCACAGGAAAAAAACTCAAGGCCAGGCCCATGGGAAGAGGGAGAAGGCTAGAGGATCAAAACTGAAACTGTTGGGGTTAGCTCCCTATTTTCTGAAACCTGGAAGTCCCTGACACCAGAGACTTTATGTTGATGGAATTATCATTTGAAGAGCTCAGCACACATCCCTCTTATAGCAGACATCCTTGTGAGTTCATCCTTTCCACTACCTCATTCTTCTTTTGAACCTTTAAGAATGTCGGTAGGGTGAAGGGAGTAACCACATACTAACCAGAATGTTGTAGTGCCTCCTATAAGCATCTCACCCGAGAATCCCCATCTGTAAATAGATCAATAGAAAGACGTAGGAGATCCTTGAACGCGATCCCCAACTCTATAACCAATATACTCCCCTGCTAGAGGGAGAGTGATCTTGAATATTCTCAGATTTCATCATTGAATAAAAGATAATCATTAGAATCTACTTCTTAATGTTGACCTAGAGAACTTCAGTCTCCTTTCTCCCCTCGAGGTAAGTAATCCACCGCTGAAGTACTTATCCCCTTATCAGGCTCACTTCCAGGGGAACCCAATACTCTTCTCGAGCCTAGATCAAGGAGAAAGTGATCACTAACACCTCGAGCCAATTCTTGGGATCCATATATGAGATACATCCCTTGTACTTTACAAGAGTCTGTTGATGGAATGTAAAAAGCGTCTTCTTCCATTGATCATCCTCCTCCACTGGAGTGACCCTCCACCGGTCAACTTGGTTGGCCTGCTGACTCTCCACTACTCATGGGTGACATCCTAGAGCCATAGAAGAACGGAAGAACAAAGAACTCCTAAGCCTAAGTAGTATGGAATTTTTCTCTTAATATTTATTTTTACCCTTTATTTTTTTTATTTTCCAAAAAACAACCAAAAAAAGAGAACAAGAAATCATGATGTATGTACAATTACTTGGGTATCTAGCCTACAAATTATGTTGCATCACTTTGTTGTTGGGTATGCTTAGAGCCCTTGCACCAGATCAAAAGGGCCCTAAAATCCCGTGTCCTTATTGATCTTTCTTGGCCTATGTCACGTACCATGATCATCTAACATGGTTTCCCTACTAACCCATGAAATCCTAAATATGAGTTACTACAAACTCCATCCAATCTCTCAATACTCCCTATGATACCATTCAATCACGAACCTCCTTCTTCAATATGTGGGAAGGGATATAAAAATGTTGAGACCTTCCTTCATCAAGATGAAGGAGATACAAGGAAGCTCGAGTCCCACCTCTAATAGGCCCCAGGGTGGCATCTATCACCAAGGGTAGGTAAACATTCCAACAAAACTGGGAGGCATTACCATTTTTAATGAAATCGTGTTTGGGAGATAAGATGTATCTACCTTAAACAACTCCAAGACACATTTGTATATAAATATACAAAAATTCATCCCACGTGCATATTTAATGTAAGACCATGGAAAAACAAATAAAAACCCATGGTAAATACAAATATAAAACTAAGAAGCAACACAACATCTGTCCCAAACATCCTATGTAATTAAGACCCATCAAAGTATGTGTAATCTCCATATAAACCAGAAAATATTTTTATATACTAATGGTGACCATTCAAGTATACTTAGTAGGAAAAACCAATTTCACCCATGCACAAGTGTAAGAAGCATACTAATTCCACTATGAGAATACAGTAGAAACCAACAACACCTATTAAGGAATACTAACCACAAAAACTCACCAAAAAAAACTCACAGTGTAATGAATATCAATTAATGTAAAATAATAAGCACATTGATATTTTGGTACCCATAACCACTTCCCATTGATTAACCTCATCATCCTGACGTATATACCTCTTCCAGAAGCCCCATTATCACAACCTACCCATACACACCTAGGCTAAAAACAATACTATATTCCATCATTAGATCATTTGGGCCTCATATATGTCACACCCTACCTAAAAACACCTAGGCCTTATCCTGATGACACTTGGGAAAAAAACCACCTCTCTCAAAACTAGTGCCATAGATTTGGTATCAAGTCTATAGCCATACATCATATCTGAATATTCATGGGTGGTAAATGCCTATAAGAGGGAGTAGAGAAGAGCCAATAATTATTGATCCATCATCCCACTGAGATATTGGGAAGGACACCCTCCCCCACAACAATGGGGATTTTCGTCACATTCTGCTCAAAATAGAAGTGGTGTGAATAGAATAAAAAATGAACTACTAGTATATATATATTGGTACCAAACACTCTTCTTAACCTATGGGGATTCAAAACAATTGCCTTACAACAAAAAAGTACCCTTGATGACACTTTTAAATGAATGAATCACCACAAATGATGGTCACTTCCATAAGTCTATGTTTACCCCTGACCAATTCAATTAACAAATTAAATTTTTGAATTTCGGAATTTATTCATTTATTTATTCCATCCCTACCAAAAAAGATAACAAGAACAAAATATAAAAAAATCCGAAGAATAAATACACTAAACCCTGTCAAGTTAAACAATGAAGAAACTTCCAACATCCTTCTACAACGTTTTCCCGCTCAAATCAGGACCTCACATCCAAACATAGCAGCCCCGCTGCACAAAAACACCACACCCAACACACCCATAGACATGAAATCATGACCAAACCAAGTTTTGTAGTCCCATTGCCCAACCACTTCTTAGATGCAGTCCACCATATAACAAGCCCATCCATTCCACAATCAATCAATCTCTCAAATTGAGATACCATCACAACGCATGTACTTCCCCACACACATAGTGACACCCCAAGCCATATAACCACACTACCAAAGACGACACATGGTAGAAAATCCAAAAGAACATTGCACACATCCACAAATATAAAATAGGGTGAATTTATATTTGGAAAACCTTGATCTTTAAATTCAACTTTGATAATGAGGTTGATCACATAAGGGTTTTCATCCAAGAGAATTTATTTCTTTTAACCGAGAATATGTGATTAATGAGATTTAAATTTACTATAATTATTCATAATGAAACCACAACAGTTATAAATCATCCCCAATGCATAGGCAAAGACCACTAATAGACATGATTTTAAGATTCCACATGGCCATAATAGATCAAATCATTAACAAAGATAACAAAATAAAACAAGCAATCAACATCAATCCAGTCCCATCTCATTATCAAGATCACCTTAATATTTATCATTGTTAAAAGTGTAATTATATATATTTTTTATAGGATCACATTATTGAGGCCACACTAAATGTTACACAATTCAAAGAGAGATGAAGGAAATCCCTACCTGAAAAAGAACATGATCATCAATTCTTCTATTAGTAAAAAACAGTGGTCTGCGTGAGAAGAAGGAAGGACTCCAAGATAAAATTGATCGATAAATACAACACACCATGAAAATCAACCTGGTGAAAAGTCTCTAGTCCTGAAAAAGAAAAATGGAAATAGATGGGTAAGGAAGAACACCGTTCACATGGGTCATATCCTATATCAATGTCATGGAAACAGTTTCAAAAGTCATTAATGTGGGATCTTCGTCAAGATTATATAATTAGAATATATGAAAGTCCCTAAAATGTTTGGATATTAATGATATAATTCATATCCTTTCAAACATATATACAGATGCATAAACAAGTCTTTCAACTTGATTTTGATTTAAGAGGGGTGAAATTGGGAATCTGGGAAAAACTGGGAATGAGTGACTGATTGGTGGGTCACCGACACTGTCAGCGATTCACTGATGAGTGGGTCACAAACACTGACAGTGAGTCACGGATTTGTGAGGCATCGACAACAATCCATTAACCTCGACAGCGAGTCACTGACACTGATCCACCATCAATGAGTCATCAAGGTGTCCTATCATTGCCCCGAAGCACCGACACTGATCCCCTAATTCACTGACACTGATGCCCTGGATCCCCAACACCGACACCCTAAATCATTGACATCTATTCCTTCACACACTGATGAAAAATCATGAAAAACAAGAAAACTCTTGAAATGATCCACTATTGCCTCCCAGAACACCTAAACACTATATTTTGACAACGTAATAGACCATGAAGGTCTGTAAAATTACATAATGGTAGGATACCCATATATCATTTTCATTGTGTAATGTTTAAATGAATCAAAACTAGGAATCCTAAAAAAAAATTTCACAGGGAAGTGATTTTGAATTTTCGCACAAAGAAATAATCAATTTATCCATTAGAAAGAGAATTAATAATTAAAATAAAATTATAAATAAATTTCAATGAATGGATTTGGTAGGAAAATAGAATGAACATGATGAGAAAAATCCTCTAAAATTTATTGAATCTAATATTATCTCAGACAGAAAAGATAGTTTGATACCTATAATGGATAGGATAAAATCAATATAAACATAGAATGGTCATCCAGAGTTAGTTTATGATATTATGGTGTAATTGGAAGGGGATCTTATAGAAAAAGGAATATAATTAAATGAGAATAATAATTTTGGAGGACTTATAAAAAAATATTGAATTTATGTTTATGATCTATAAAAAGAAATTTATCTATTAGATAAATGTGTTGATGAACATGAGAATTATTTTATAAGTCTTCAAGAAATAGTCAAACACATGTTAGTGATTTAAGAATAGACAAATATCAATGATGATCTTAGTATGTCTATCAAGGTGGAAATTAATAATATTGAATCACTAGAACATTACATCATATCATTAGGAAAGAGGATTGAGACTAGAACACACACACATTTAGATTAAGAATGAATGTCTAGTTTTGATGGTTTTCAGATAGAGTTTTTGAAAGAAATGTTAGACTATGGGAGAATAATATTTTATGAACAATTTTTTTCTTAGTGAACCAATTTCATGGGTACAAGTGGTATTGGATATGATTTAGAAAAATAAAAAATATGGAAGACAAATGTAAAGACCATACAGAGGAAAATAAAAAAAGATATTATTAATTATAGAGTGCTTACCATCAAAAAATGAATTATAAAAATCAATTTTTACGTAAATATATGGTAGAAATAATATATTCTATTTGATGATGTTTGAATTAGGTAGACATATTAGCTACACAATGTATTATTCATGGGCCAAAATGTCACATGAGAGGATAATAAATTAGATTTCAGTCAATGGGAATTCAAATATATCCTTTATTTAGGTATAAAAACACATTATTAGGATATTATATAAGTTTATAATAACTTTGGAGATAAATATATAAATTATAATAAATATCGTGAATGTTTACGCTATGTTTGAAGAAGAATACTAAGTAAAAGTAAATCCTTTTCAATTCCATTAAGAAATATATTTTACCCATTGGATGAAAAGTAATATAATCTAATTTCTTAAACTGAAAAAATAGATAGCTGAAAAACATTTGTATCATTTCATTATAGAGATTATTGGAATGATATAAAGAAAAATATGACATGTAAATGCATTACATATAATGTATCCTTTAAATAAACAAAAAATTATATCAAATGGATTATTAATAATGGGTTCTAATTTTAAATGATAGATAAAGTTAATTTTATCAATAATTTGAAATGAATAGTTTATGGAACTATTCGGTTTGGAAATTATGGACCACTGATATTCAATAGAAATAGTAATACATCACCAAGGAGAGATGAATGGGGAAATATTGGTTTTATCTATGATTATTGAGATCAATAAAAATTATTTAGTTTGAGACAGTTTTGTGAATTGGGACATGAAATTATATTCAGTAGAATGGTCAATAGTTGAAAAGTAATTGTTATAAATTCTATTATGAAAGGATGTATAATGAATGAGAACCTATATCTAATGGATATTAAAGAGGATACTTATCTATTTATTATATAATATTAGAATATATTATGACACTTAAGGATATTCCACACATTTTAGAAGATTATGTTAAATCTATTGAAGATAAAATCTATTGTTGACTTTCCATTTCCAAAGAGGAATGGAGATATAGAAAAATTATTCATGCATAATACTAAATATAGAAAGAACCCATTCACTTCTAAAGAATATGTTATCACCATATGTGGTATATATTGTCCACACTGATATCTCTTATCCAATCAATCAAGATAGAACTTATGGTGAGAACTAATTTTGTCTATTTATCAATAACTACACTATGATAACATGTGTAATTATTTACATGGTAAAAAAACATGTTTTGGATTGTATTAAAAATTATATAGAATATAAAATAATGGAAGTGGATAAATAGAGATGATATTATGAAATGATAATGGAATATGATTCCCATCCAATTAAGTTAAAAATTATCTATAGAAACATAGAAAAAGGAAAGAAATTTTAGTGGTAAAGAATCCGCAAAATAATGGAGAATTTTAACTAATGGATCATTTAGTAAATCATATGGTGAAAAAATTTGTTATTGGAAATTTAATCTCTTTCAACTATTAAAAACGAGCTATATGTGTGGATGTGCAAACTAAGAATCGATTATTTATTCATCATTTGGTAAATATATATGTATCATTAGATAATATGAACTATAATGGGGAGTGAACCTAATATTGAAAAGGACTCTTCCAACTATGATAGTGTTTATAGTGATCATTTACCAAGAAATGGATGGATAAGGTATGTGAACCCAATCCACAATGGGATATTTTCATCTATGAAAACATTATCTTTGATCCTTGATGATGTAAATGATTTTAAATTATTATATGTATTAAAAAATCTTGGTCTTATACTTATGATATCTCTCTTTTCTCATGATTGATTATTGATTATTCCAAAATCTTATGAATTTTGTCATTGGTTTCGAAAAGTCTTATTCAATGAATATTTACATATGATTTATGAAATATTGGGTATATTCTAATAAGTTATTCTCTTGGTTTTATTCCCTTATTCTTATCATTCTCTCAGTTATTTACATCGATTGATATCTCTTATATTTACCCTTACTGAGAATATGAGATCTCAATTTCTCATGTCATAAAATTTACGTGGTAATAACAAAGATTTTTTAATTTGGGTGTGATTAATTACGTTTCATTGTGAGAATAAATTTCTAGGATATGATTAAGATCCTTCCTAAAATATTTTTATTATGTATCTAGTCTTCAACAAAATTACAGCTTTACCACTTTGGGGAATGTAATATTTTGATATGTATTGAATATTCATCTAAAATGATGAGATATTTATTAATGTAATGCGGAGGTCACATTATTATGTATACAATGTGATACTATAATATGGTGGTATAATCTCTATATGGTATCATTTATACCATTTCTACTAGTCTATATACTCTAACGTATGGAGAGTCATGCATGAGTTCACATATCTCTCTAGTCTAATTAATGTGGATTAAACCAGGCTTGGGATATCAAAAGGTTGTATTTGATAACTTTTTAATATGTTTTTCATATGGTATACATCGACCAAGAATATTTGATATCATGATATATATGATGTACTAGTGAATAAAAAACACCTTTTATCAAGAAGACAATATTTCTAGGGTTATGAGGTTTTTTTCATTTTTTGTGATGTTATAGATGAGATATTATTCTAATTATGATGTGTATCTCTAATATTTTTTATATATCTTGGGATCTTGACCCCCAATGTAAACATTACTATGTACATTCATCACATTTGGTGTATAGGACTCACATGTAATTTTTGAGCTTGTGTGTCATTGATTTCACTATTGAAATATGGTTTAGTTTTTTAATATTAAACAATATCTTATATGATTTTGGTCATATAATAAAATATTGGTGGTATTTTTCTCATCTAGATCATATTATTTCCTTTATATGAAAATTCATGTCTATTCAATCATTGTGTGTTCTCCAATTATGACTATATACTCGCTCCATGTATTATATTTTTAATAACCCTTAGTTGTTCAGTACACACATTGGATTTTTTTTTGAAACCTTGTGGGTGACTATGAAATTGGGTTTGAAAATAAAAGTGGGGTCCTGAGAAATAATTTTTCAAAGATAACCAATATGGGGATTTCACATATAGCATATTTGTGTAAATACACATAACAAAACAATATTTCGGAATCATCATAAAATGATGTTGTTATACATAGATCTATGTGTTTATGTCATCAAAGGGGTAGTCTAGTATGTTTCTCCCAATGAATATGGGTAAGTGAGAGTAAGTGGTTGAATTGATATGGGATTCCAAATATTTATTTGTGAGAACACTATAGTAGGTGTGTTGGCATGAGGGTTTCCTTGAGAATGTTGAAAACACTAAGGGGGTGGAGAAAGGAATGTAGAATTCCGTTGAAATTTAAATTCATAGAACTCTATGTTTGTTATTTTTTATATATATTTTTTAAGGATTTATTAACTGAATTCTTTATTTTTTTAGTTTTGGGTGTGGTTATTGATGGGAAAGTGGACCATGATCCAAGATAGATGGATCTATTCATGGTAAAGCATGGGTAGAAACCTCTCGTTTTATAATGATTCCATAGTATAATGTAATTCGATAGTAGGTACTAACATGAGTGAAATGTGTGAGGGATATTTGAAAGGAATAAAATATGTTATTTCGGTTAGATGATATTTATATAAACTGTATCATGGTAAGTATTTTAAGCATGTTATCCTAGTTTTTATGGTGTGTGACTTTTTGGAGTGTGAGTCAAGTCCTATGATTGGGTTTTATGGGAGAATAAACAAAATTATTTTATAAAAAGAGTGAAATTGATTGTCTGTAAGAACCTATGATTGGTTTCATAGTGGATAACTTTACTCAAAAGGGAGATAGAGTGGTTGGGAATGTATTTTTTGTAAATCATAGATATATGGGTGTTGTTCATGGGGTTATGCATGGTGCATGTTTGGTTCATTTATTTTTGAACAATAAATTTTTGTTCCTTTTAATGTTGTTTGGGTCCCTGAAGATCTCTAATGGTTTATTGACGGTGATAAATCACCCTATGATCATGAATAGTGGGATGTCTAAAAGTGTTTTCGAATAGGATGAGCCCCTAAGGGGCATCCCAGCACTAGGGTTCCCTCTTGCCACCACCTCCTTACTTCTTCCCAAACTGAATCAGCTTCCCTTCCCATGTTTAGCTGTTCATAATGACATATACTCTTATGTGGTGGTGTCGTTTGACAATGTGGCTCGGCTGTCTCGGTGATGCGCACTAATGCATGCCTTCTCTCACCCAACTCCACCTTTGATGGATAGGGTTCCATGGAAACGCGTTGTAGAACCAGAAGCTGAGATACATCATTCTTGGTATGGGGGAACCTCTACATTTCTAGATATGAGCATCTGGTGGTTGGGCGTGGCCTCTACAGGAATTTTGGATGCCGGTGATGGAATCTCAATCTTGTTTGTGGTTTGGATTTCTCCTAGATTTCTGGTGATGGGTTTCTTTTTTTGTTCGTCTTTGTATCTATGATTTTTGTATGTTTTATATTCGTGCTTCTAGGATCATGCTTCATGCTTCAATTCGACAGTGATGATTCAGAAAAGTATGGGTCGAGTTGGGGATCATTTATCCTCCTCTTAGAAACACTGAATAATTTTTGTAGGATTTGTTTTGTTGGTGATGTTTGATGCTCTGTGCGGTTAGTGTGCGATGATGGTAGATGGAATGAGTTCGGTGGAAGAGAAAGTGAGGAGTTTTGATTTTGGTGATTTTTGGTGGAATCTACACATTTATTTTTGAAGAATTGTGGTTTGGGTTTAATAATTTTTTTGGATTAATCCTTTGTCTAAATTTAATCTGATGTTTGGTGATATTCAATCAATACACTACATGGATCATTTCCAGATGACGGTCATAGCATGAATATTTCACTCAAGAATTCCATTTGGTTATGGAAGAATGAGAGGGTATGGCTCTGCCATTAGTACCAGGCCCATACAACCGAGCACGAGACAGCTAGTCGAGTGGTCACACAATGGTGAAGGTTTGTCATCGCAGTGTAGCAGCTGGGGAGGGGTAGATTATGCATTTTAGATATGGGCTATCCACATTTTTGTTTTAATTGGTTGTAATTCTATATCTTTTGGTTTATCACTTTTTCCTCAAAAGTGTTCTGATAATAAAAAATGTTAATTTTCAGTCAGTCATGAATAGTGGGATGGGTGTTTTGGGATCATAATGGTGTATTGTACATGATTTCACTTGGGGAGTGACCAGGGATGATATGTTTCCTTTAGATCATTTGGGAGGAAATAACTAATGTGATTGTTATGAAATGTACATGATTGGTGTCATATGGTATTAACATGGATCATAGGAGTTTCCTCGTGTTAGGTTGTTATATACTAGATGGATTAGAGTGAAATGATATAATCAATTTAAGTTTGGTCATTGATAGAGGTTTTCATGATAATCAAGAATGGCATGAAAGGAGTGATATATATATACATATGATGTGGGAACCTTTCAGGCATTATACTTCCGACGATATTTAAGACTGTCCATAGAATGTAGATTACACTACTTAACGTTTGAGAGTATAAAAATATATTATGATAAATTTATTGAATATATCAAGGATAAGGTTTTAGGTGAAATAGTGATGGGAAGCGTTCATTATTTCACATTTCAGATTGGGTATAAATGGTATAGTCACATCATGTCATCACATATATTAATTAATGGTGCATGTTCTAATAATTTCAACATTTTACTTCAATAATGTGATAATAAAAACACCCCTATGGTGAGGATCATAGAATCCATCATGTAACTGGGCCTCTCATGTTGGTATGTTCATGGTTGAGGTTGTATCAGTTAGTGTAAGTTAGATTGTGAACCTAAATGTCAATGTGATGAAAGATATAATTTTATAAGGTTAATTTATAGGTTTTATATATGGGATTCATATGTGGAATTGGATAGAGACAGCATGATAAAATCGAGCTAATAATGGAATTGGGAATGATTCAAAAGTGAACTGAACTGTATTTGCATTGGTGGTTATGAATAGATTCATATATTCATCATGACTGGTAGAGGATCAAATAATTTAAGCGCACTGATTTTTGGTTTCAAAATCCCCTTTGGATATTTGAAGGATCTCGTGAGTCTACTGATAATTAAGGCATCATGGTTACATTTTGTGATGAGGTGTTAGTGGTTGAGTCAAATTGTTTTGAAGATAGGTTTTACTAAAGAGTATAAACAAGTGTTTTATGTATAAATTTTATTTGGTGAGGTGGAAAATATACATTATGTATAATTGGATGGAATAATGCTTGTTTTGATATATGATTGTTATGGTCATAAGTACCATGACCAAAACATTTCCTTTACAAGAAGTGTCTTTTGATGGGGGGGGCACAATAATGGGGATTATTTTTCAATGCAATTTTTTTTCTTAAGATAGACATGTGTAGTTGAGTACCATCTTGATCTTAGTGGTGGTAATGATATTGTTTATTTTCATTCAGTGAATGATATGATTTTTTATAGTTTCATTGTGGAATCTCATTAAATATTTCATGGGAGAAGATAGTGAAAGTTTTCAATTGTTAACTATGATCAGAAATGATTTATGGATAATTACTGTCATGTATTTTCAAGGATGATAATATTTATTGAATGGAGTGCATAAAAACTCATTTCATTATGGGTGGTGTGAAATAGGAGAAAATTAAAAAATTTCACCCCATGGAGGGTAATTTTGGATAATAAATATTGAGATTGAGATTATGAGAGTTTAAATATCTAAATGGATGTTTTTTGATGTGTTTTAATTCTTCTCAGGATCCTCATTTGATTATCTGGGTTTTAGAACAATATCAATTTATTGGATTGATTATGCTAAAAATGGAAAATAGGGACCTAGTAGTGGTGTGGATATGTCAGATTTTGTTAGGAATTATTTTTTTAGTAAAGATTAGGTCTTCTATTTTCTATTATCTTTAGAAAATATTGTTGTTAGTGGAGAAATAAAAGTGATTATATTAATTAGGGAGAGTTTGTAATAGATTATTTATTTTTTATGGTTGTTTATATATATCATGGTTTCCAAATGGTTACGGGAAACCATAAAGAAAACTCTTTGTTCCATGAAAAACGGGGGTATCCTTTATATAATAGTAAAACATAGAATAACCTTACAAATTATAGAGCACATTTACGTAATAGTTTATGGAACACTATTGTAAATCCATGCATATTGGGGTGACCCTCCAAGGTCACTGCACGATTTTAGTAACTCTTGTGGGAAAATAGACTAATGTGGGAAACATGGATTTAGTGTGAGATTTATAGTTGGAAAATAGTTTTTTAAACTATGAAGACATATCATGTAGTCTTTGAAGAATGTATTTTTTTGTGAAATACAAGGCAGATGCACTGTTTGGTAAACTATGAAATAAAACTAAGCAGCCTTCACCGTTTTAGTAAAATTGTGAAATATCCATTTTCAAAAAAATGTTTTCTTGTGTTTTCCCACTTTTCCTTCCTATATCAAGTATCCAATAAAGTGGATTGCTGGAAGAATATTCCTATTTATTCTCACTACATGACTTCCCTTTAATACAGGTGGTTCAAGATGGTTTTATTGGAAATATTTATCCAGACATCTTCCATCTAGTTCCCTTTATTTTCGTTCCCTTTTATCACATATGATTATGGAGGTTTTTTCCATGGGTTTTATTTGACAATTTCTCCAGATCATGGTGGAATCATTCCAAAATTATGTGTATTTCCAATGGACTGTTAAGATGTTTTCTAGGGAGGGGGAACAAATGACATTTCTCACAATTTGGATAGTGGTATGAATTCTGATCCATTTTTCATAGGTTAGTTATTAAATTGGAATGAATTGTAGAGTGTCCAATACAAAATGTGATTGGGATTTACATGTTGATGTACCAGGTATATTCCATAGGAGGTTAATAAATTACTTCTTTAGATTTCATAAATTGGATACAGATTGGATAATTTTTAGTTATTATGAAATTTTGAATTAAATTATATAATTAATTATTTTGAATGTTATGGCTCAGGATAGGATCTTAGGTGATGATACAAGGCTTTTATGATTCTCTTAAATGATTAAGAGATGGTGGTTATGCTTTGATAAAGGGGATGGTAACTCTGTATGAGGTATGTGGTCCTTGAACATAACTCTAATTTTTATGAATCATGTTTATGTTCATGGGGTATTCTACCTTTCAAATTTTGAGATATAGAACATTAATTATAAAATTATCCATTAAAATTACTATGAATTAAATATAATTATCAATGGCTATGGTGGACCCTTGAGCACTAGGTTGATACATATTTTAGTAATGGATTATGGCTTAGTCAAAAAATGATTGTTAGGAGATATAATGACCCTATAAGAGTTTATATCAAACGAATGAACATAATGAAACTTGATAAGAGACCATTGTTACCTTTTAGATACGGAGTGTTATAGACATAAAATTGTTGGGATATGGATATGAATTATTAAAAAACTAGATACATGATATACTTTGGGATAATTGAGAAAATATTGTGTGGAGTGTTCAATCCCCCGCAAGTGTGTGAGTACTGAATGAAAATAATCCCTAGGTTTAACTATAGTAAGGTTGAGTGTGATTAGACCAAACTAGTTTTGTTTAGTATAGAGGTGGTATTTATTCCATACATTTAGTGTGACACTCATATGTATTTCATATACGGATGATTAGTCCATAATATAATCATTGTGGTGTTGATAGGAATTATTCTATATGAGTGACATGCTTCAGTACTAGTGTTAGAAAAGAGTAAAATGTACCCTTTGAGGTTTCTTTCCCATGATATGACCGGTGGTACCTTGATGGGTGCCCTATCCCCATTTGACATTAGAGAGGGTTAATATAGGAAAGAGGGTATGGTGGTGTCCTGGTAAAAATATACAGATGAGGATTGGTTGTTTAATTGAGAGTTAGACCAAGGAAATATGTAATAGGTTCTAGTGAGTGTCTAAATATTGTGTAGATAATACATGATGGGTATTATGGGGAGTAAAATTTTCCCCTTTATGTGAAATATTATATATGCGGTTCTTTGGTGAGTTGTTCCCATGGGTGTATGTATTATCAGTATTTGGGGTGGGATAAATCCTCATGGGTAATGATATCCAGCAAACAATTCCAATGTAGGATATAGCCTCTTAGGTGTGTGTAATTCTAGAATATAGGTATTGTATGTGGCCCTAAATGTGTAAGATATATGTTATTTCTAGGGTTTGGGGTATGGGATGAGTGTTCTAGTTAGTGGATACACCCCTCGAGTGTATGATAGATGATGGTTCCTAGTAGGGGATGTGATCGCTCAGGTTAATGATGTAAGAAACTATAGAATATGGGATTCAACCCCCTAGTTAGAAGATATTTGATGATTAGAGGTTGGGTATTTGACTCCATAGGTGAAAGATCATTGTTTTTTCTAGATTATGGATTTTACCTCCTAGATAGAAGATACATGATGGTTCTCTATAGAGTATGTAACCCACAGGTTGAAAATAAACAAGGTTTTTTGGGTGATCTATGGCTTCTAAGTGTATGTATTATCCAGCATTAGGGTGGGATGTGACCCCTCTTGTAATTGTGGTTGAGTAACTATTCTAGGAAGTTATTAAACCCTCTAAGTTGTATAATATATCAGTTTTTAAGGAGAAAAAATTCCCTATCTTCATTAGATGTCAGGTTTTGTGGAGGATGATTCCATTTAGTGTATAATATTATAGTACTAGTTTCAAGGTAAGAAATAATCCCCATCATGGGAATTCTAAAAAGGTTCCAAAATAGGAAGTGGATCCCCAAAATGGATATGATTTATTCTTAAACAAATCCATCACTGAACAAAGTAGGTATGATTGACCATAGGTGTCACCTTAGAACCCATGAGTCAAATATTGTATTTTTTACACATCAATACAAAATTTTATTATTCATTTCATATCACATTGTGGATACAATATATTTACTATCTAAATTAGATAAACCATTGATGGCTTCCTACTGTGTTTTACCGCATTCTTCATGGGCGACCCTATCACTTTAGTATCCAAGAATACCTCATGTTCACATGTTCCATTAATAAAGAGGCTTTTTGTCTCATGATTAAGTATTCAAGCCTAGTTAATGTTAGGATACAATGTCTAAGAATCATATTAATGCCTCATTTTAATTAATTTATTTTTGATATTCTCTATTTGAGATCATCGAGATAACAATCAGTGGGATAAATGACTATATTCTTGGACTTCCATTTTATATAGCATAGACATATTTTGTTGATTCTAAATGCACTTATTATTATGCTAAATGATTTCTGTGTCATGACCCATCCCTCGGGGCCCATGCCTTGACTACCCCAAACCTTCCTTCCATAGGCCAGGGGATAGTGACTATCACCCGAAAGGCGTATCCCTAAAACTGGGAAGGCATTTCCTTTTTAACATGAAAACACACACAATCCAAGCACACAACAGGATACAAGCACAAGGTAAACTATATACTATATAGGGTGAGTACAGTATGTAAAGGGGGCCATAATTCAAGCCCAACTAGAAAGTACATGTAAAACTAAAAATAGCACCTATGAACACCTACCAAAAATCCTACCTGAAAGGTTGGTACAACTCTTGAATGGTCGTCTGTTCAGTACGTCTCATCTAATGGTCCACCTCTGAGTAGCCGCTAGTCATGGCACCCTCAGTCTCGATCAATGTTATTCATTTTTTGCACTAGACACAACAAGGTGTGGGCATAGACCGTGCAGGGGTGAGAATAAAAATACTCAGTAGGGACCCCGAGACCCCGAAGGTCTCTCGGAATCCACTAAGGAAAAACCACAAAGCTACACAATGTTCACAAGCATGAAAAATAATGTTCAATCCTACTTAGGTATATGCCTATACATATACCTAAGTTATCAAGTATACCCTTCTTATTCAAGAGGAAACACAAGGCCCAAATCTCTATCCAACAACACAAATATTCAACGAAGGAAAGAATACCATGAAGGTAACACCACGAAGGTATGTACCACACAGGTAATTCCCCACAGAAGAATATCACGAATGTATCACCACACAGAAGTGTACCACAAAGGTAACACCACAAAGAAGAATAATATGAAGGTATCACCATGAATAAGTGTACCACAAAGGTAAAGACTTAGTTCACACCAGGTATAACATAAGTACAGAAGTATAGATGATTAGTTGTATTGCTAGATCATCTTACTTCATCGAGAAGCTCTTATGTTGACCCACACAAGATCATAGATGACCCACACTGGATCAGAAGATGACCCACACAAGATCTGAAGATACTGACCCACACATGATCTGAAGATGACCCACATAGGATCTGAAGACAACCCACATAGGATCTGAAGATGTCCCACACAGGATCTGTATATTCTTCAAGTACAGCCAGCCACAGGGATCTCACACTAAGCATGCTTGATTCCAGGAGGATCCGCTCCTCAAACCATCAAACGATACATCAACTGCCACAAAGTCCCCCTAAAAAGTATCACTAAGTTCTGTCACATCAAAAGGGTCCCAACATTATAGACGGTGGGTCAATCTGATGCATGGCCTGTATTTTATTAGCGTTTCCATTCCTAGGGCCCGGTTGGATTCAGCTTCGGTCTAACCCGATCATAATCCATCCTATTCCAAAACTCATGTGGAGTGTACCAAAAGGACCATCTCGAAACAAGGTTTTTGGCGTCGTAGACAGTTCATCAAACGGACATTTGGTTCTCATGATATGGTGAAAAGGAGTTTTCTGGGTCCAGATGGGCTTGGGTCTAGTCCGACCTGGTCGTACAGCCCTGGCTCACCCCATCATGGGCTGACCCGACCCGGTTCGGGTCAGCCCGAAATGGTCCGAGTCTGGCCTGAATGGGCCATACTGCGGGGGCCCCGACTTGTAGGACTGTAGTCCGGTACGGCCTCCAAAGGGGCGGCCTGACCCACTGGGCACAACCTACTCGGTGAGGCCCGCTGGTCACGGACCGCCTGCTGCGGCCTGCTCGGCTGGGTGCGGTCTGCCCGGCAGTGTGCGGTCTACCCGGCTGGGTGTGGTCTGCTATGGTGGGGCCTCCCTAGCCACCACCTGAGGGGAGGTTCTCCCCAGATTCTCGAATAGACCAAGGGTCGTTCGGTTCTGGCCAACCCGGCGGCGCAACCTGCTCACATGCGGGACCCGTCGGAGTGGGTCCTACTCGGCATGACGCGGCTGGTTGAGGGTTCAGCTGGTTTCCCATCCAACAACGCAATGATGTCGCTGCTCCTCTCATCGTCAGCCAGGATCTGGCCACCTTGGTTAAACTCCGCGGCTCGACAACCGCGGCCTCCTCCTCTACCGGCGGCGGGGACGCGCGCCACCCTCCTTCACGCAACCGGCTGGTATGTCGGCTGCCACCCTCTTCCTATGAAACCTCCTTTAGAGGCGCAGTTGCCCGGCCACTGCCATCATGGCCGGCCCGTGTGGTGCCCGCCACCTGTACCTTGAGGGAATTAGTCACCGGCGACGTGGTCAGGTTCTGCTCAACCAGTCGATCTGCCCGAGAAGAACACGTCAACAATGAAGTAGCAGAGGTATCGAGTTGTGTTCGTTTGGCTCGTACCCTTCATGTTAAATCGATAGATGGTAGTGTACATATTGAAAACAAAGATTCATCATGAAGAACCAAAAAAAATCCCTACCTTTTCTGTTCATCGTAGAACGCTCGCGATTGGAGGTGGTGTCACTGTTCATCATCCCCTCAAAATCCGCCAACGACGCCACTCGAATGACGACCCTTAGACCTTGCTTGGTGGATTAGTTGTTCGTGAGAAGCCTCAAGATCCGCCTCTCCCTTTCAATAATGTAAACCAACCCCTAATACTCAATAAGAGTTAATATAACTCTTAATAAAAAAGTTTATTCATTAATTTAGATTTAATGAATCCTCTTAATTAATGGAACTTGTTCTTACACATTTTGTGTTACCAGAAATTTAATTCCATGCATTAAATTCCTGACCTCCCACATGTGTCCCCTACCATAATTTCAATGGAGATGTGGGAGGTTACATTTTTAAAATAAATTATATTTATTTTATTTAATCCTATACAAAAAAACACTAAAAACAACTTCTTCTCTCGACATATTGTGGTCGAGCTGAAGGACTCAATCAAAATTCTGAGCACTGATTCGAAAGTTACCAAACACCACTAACATGTTTATTGAATGTACCCGAAAAATGTTCAAAAATTGATTCTGGGCAAACTGGGCCTCAGAATAATGTGCCGTTAATTTTTGCAGACTCGTAATAATTCTATATAATTTAAAAAAATTAAATGGAAAAATCCGGGTCTTTACATTCTAGTTATTATATGAAATGTTCAGTGGGTATTACTCTGATGTGAGTGTATAGTATCCACACAGTATCACCAGAGACCCTTGAAACTCATCACAAGACTCTATTAAATAGGTGGGTTCACCTATAGTAACATAGTTATTCAGTCTGGTTATTAGGGAGTGAACTTGGTGACGTATATCAGAGGTTTTATTGGTCCACATTTTTATAACTTATAATATATAATGGTATCTATAAACTGTATTATTTTTATAGGTATATAACTTCTATAATTAACATGTCCAAAATCCTTTTTATTTTATTAGTATTAAATTTATATTGTTAATAGATCATCGATAAGTGTTACAAATCAAAAAAAAACTCAAAATGCTTGTTTTGCTTTATCAAATGAACTGGCATGTTTTTATAAATCATTGATATAATGAATATTTTATCATTTTAGAAACTTATAAATGCCATAAATATATTATTATTATACTTTAAAATGAATTTTTTTTAAAAACATCCAAGAAAGGATGAATTTAATATATAACATTATTATACATATAGATTGAATATATGTACCATGGGGTGAATGAATTTTTCCCGAAAGATTTAAAATAAGAGAAAATAATTTGATTTTAGATTTTAATAATTATATTAAATTAAATTTATTGAGTTTATCTCATATTATTATAATGATAACATTGACAATGGCTGATAAGTGAAATAAAAATCAAAGAGTTTGAATAAAATAAAATTGTATTCTTTTTTAGACGACTCCATTATAATGAAATGTATAAATTTAAAGGATATTAATATTTTTATAATAAATATTAACAAAAAAAGTTATTAACCGATTAAATTAAATAATTTTGTAGATATTTGGAAAATTAACATGTTTTATAAGAGAAAATAAATAGGTGGAGTATGGTTGTATTTATAGGTATATGAGAGGGGTTCTTTTGAATAAAATGTTGAATAATTTATTATTTTATCTCAAGTATATAAATAATGTTGATTATAAAAGATAATAAAAGTATTTTAGAAGAAAATATTCTCATGACAAATAAATTCTTCAATATCCAAATGGTATCATTGGAATAATTTATTCAATGTTAATAGTTTTTAAATTTAAAATATATGTTGGGATTTAAAAAATTTCATATATGATTTGAAATTTAAAATATTATAAAAATAAATTATTTATAACATTAAATAAATTTTAATTTTTGTATAAATATTTATAATTTATTGATTCATTTTTATATCAAAATAATTTCATAAAACTTATTTGATACACAAAAATGTTTTTCTATTTTGTCTGAATTTAATTTTTTTAGAAAAATTTAAGAAATTAACTCATAAATAATAATAGTGGAATGATTCATAAAATTATTCCCATTTTATAAAATTAATTTCTGATTTATTTATTTATAATATTTAAATTTTGTAAAAAATTTATTTTTAATATATATAATTCATGATATTCTAAAAATATATATTTACTCCTACATAAAGTAAAACGTACCGTCCTAGGTAATGGTATAATAATATTTCACTATTTTATAAATTGTTTTTACTTTCATAAAATAGATTTTATATGAATGATATAAGGAGAAATCCTTTTTTATGTTTAAAAATTATATTTTTCTTAAAATTCTTTTTACCACCATTTGATGGAGTACGTGATTAAAATTCATATTTTATCACTTTTTTAAATTCTATTTAGAAATATAAAATTATTATTATAATTAGTAATATCAATATTTAATTGGGTTTATTTTTTTGTATTTTTCTATATAGTTTCATTTTTCGATGAACAGTGAACAAATATAGTATTTGAATTGTAAACTGCATTTTCATCTAATTTATTTATTTCGATATATTATATATGTGAGTAGTTTTAATTTATATATAATTAAATTATAAATAAAAAAATAAATGAGTGTCATTGGGATCAATTTCATATTTAAATTTGAAAGAAGAATATTGTGAACTTTTGAACATTTTAACTTTAAAAACTTGTTGTTTCAGCCCGTTTGTATGATTAATTTTTAAATATTTTCTAAAAATTATGTGATATTAATTTGAAAAAATTGGATTAAAACTTTTTAATAACAAATTCAAAATTAAGTAAATATATCTATTTTATTTTTGGACAATATGAGTAGTATATTTAGTAATTTTTTATTAACATGGTGAAAGGTAAATCTATTAATTGAAGGTAAAAATTATGTTTTTAATATTATAATATTATCTTAATTATTGTTTTAATATTTTTATATGTGTGTTTTTCTACCAAAACATTATTTTTTTTGATATATTACTCTTTTTAAACAAATTATATGATAGTACAGAATTTATAATATTATATTCAATTTAATGTCAATTTTTTCATGTTTTATTTTTAACATGTAAAATATTTTTAATATGGGGATATATAGGTGATCTGATTGACTATAAATATTATTTTGAAATATAATATGTTTTTATTTATCATGATAATTTATTTTAAATTTTTAGAGAAAAAATAATTACATTCAAGGCTTTCACAATGATGATGCAATAATTTTTAATTAAAGTAAATATCAAATAAAGGGTATTAAAAACACTAAAATATATATAGTTTTATATTTTTAAGGCCATACATGAATTTTTTAGATTATTGTAAATTTTATTGATGTTTACACTATATTTTTTCAAATTTATCTAGTTTTTATGATATTTTAAGAGAGCCATGTAATGAATAGAGTCAAAATTAAAAATATTGATATTCTAAAATAAATAATATTTGACTAAATTATATTACATTTTAAAAAAAAATTCATCTAAATTAGTTGGATATGTCTCAAAAAATAGCCAATTCTCATTTATTGGTTTTTTGGAATTTTATTGTAATTATATTAATCCTTGATTTTTAATTTACACAATATCACGGTAAGAGTTAAAGTGGTTAAATAAGGGTTAAAACAAAATGATAAGGATTTAAAAAATAAATACTTGTCTAATTTTAGTTTTATGAATTTATTTTGACACATAATCACCCTATTTGATAAATTAATATTTCTGGTTCCATTTGTAATAAAAAATTAATTTATATTAATTTAATATTTCAAAAAAAATCAATGAGTGCCCCACCCCACTCTTATAAAAGGGAACTCCTTCTTCTATTTTCTTCACACATCAAAAAAAATTATTATTAGAACATATCTTCCTAAATATCATCCTAGAATACCATCCCACATTCTAGAGAATTTAGTTTCTACATACCACCATCCTTAGAGGAGATAATGTGTTAATCAAAAGAGATATATAAAAATCAAATTAAAGGACATATGTTATTAATCAGACTCAAGGTAAGGGATATTATAATGACCTAAACTTAAAACATACATAATCTTGAATTAAGTCAGTAATTCACATTGAGGATCCTTTTAGGTTTAGAGTTTTAGGGAATTAGTTCATAACTATCACATTTCTTTTCAAAAATTACAAAGTAGAAAATTATACTTAGTTTCCATTTATTTCACAAAATAAAAACTCTTGAAAAAAAGAGACATGTTAAGTTCGATGTTTAAGATAGAATAACTTTTAGTTGACCACATCCTTGACCCTATTCTTATTTATGTTCTGTGAAACAAATTTCAAATCTTGGGATGAGCATAAGATGCTCCGTATGGGATACACAAAGAAGGAATACTGTTATTTTTTTCAAAACAACAAGTAAACCATGAATACTTTAACATAAGTAGTACTTTCCACATTTATCAAGTAATAAATACTCTTTACTGAATAAAAGATCCCTACTTACCCTTTTGTATCCAAAAATTTTTCCATAAAACTCATTTAAAGAACACATAACATATAAAGGTAACTTGGGACTTAAACATACATAAATGGAATAACCATATGGTCGACTTCCACACATATCACTAATTGGAATAGCCATACGGCCAAATTCTATACCCAATGCATTGGAGTTTATAATGTAACCACCCGTCCTTCTTTTCACGACACCACCATTCATTTGGTTTATCCTGTAACCACCCTTCAAATGTCAAAGTAGCATTATAAAATCATAACACATAAAACCAACATAATGGAATGACAACATTTCCAAATTTCAATCACAAAATATCATTTAAATTTATTGAAATAAACTAATCCTTTATCAAAACAATTTTCAATACCAAAATATATAATAGTTTATATGGTATTTATTTTCTTTTAAAAACATTATGGCTTGTTGAGGAAGCCAAAGATCAAACAATACTCACGACGGCGGAAAAGGATATTGTCACCGCGTATGTTAAAAGGAACATTATTTTTGTCATTTAGTAAAATGATTCATAGTAAAATATTCCTTTTGAATAAAAGTAAATGTCAAAGTGGTTTATACAATATATAAAAAAATTTGTGTATTAATGAAAATATTCCTCAATGAAAGGGATTGAGACGAAGTCCTTTACCTCGTGTCTGACTTGACTGTATCATTATTTAATCTCCTGAATAATAAACTAAAGTTAATTTATACCTTCTTAAGAACCTTTTTTAAGTTTATAATTCCTTCTATATCACTTATTACCATTTTATAAACATTATATAATCATTTAAGTTAATAACGTTTGTTTTGTCGATATTTGGAACTTGAGTCAAAAATGGTCTTCTTATAATTACATGTTGTTCATGTGGTAAAAATTTCATTATATCTAGAATGATACTAATGATTTTTATATCATATATATCATATATATTCAGTATATATGTGTATTTATAATAGTACATAACATTTGTAGGTAAGAAATGAAATGCACCGTTCATGGAGACGGTAAGCCGTACGTATGCAAGAATGCTACTTTCATTTCTATTTCGCATTTTAATATAATTAAAACATAATGTTACATAGTTATATTATAATTCCAGTGTAATATAATATATAATATCATTAAATCCATACTATATACATCCCACATTTTCCATTAACGAGTTATATCACTTTGAGGGGGTGGTAGTCCGCACTTTCTCAAATGAAATTATCGCGTTTACCAATAAAAGAAACCATAAAGGTATGATATAAAAGAAAAAATACAGAATCATAAAGAAAAAATAACCATAATTTATATAATATATTTGTATAGTGTCATATTAATACCCACCATGATTGTTGATAGGACATAATCAAACAATCATCGTTTCGTAAGGCGTTAGTTTTCCATCCACAGAAACAGTATGTTATTCACCCATTAGATGGAGGTGTGTGTCAGTGTAGTTCAAATACATCTCATTAATACATCCTAGTATATTGAGGAAACTGTTTTTTGTTATAAAATAAGGGATTAAAATTGGATAGGGTTGGAGAAGTAAAATAAAATAAAATAAGTTAGGAGAAATTGTTGCCTTTAACTTGGGTAATTCCCTATGGTTTGAACCAAAATGGTTTGTTGAAGTTCCTTCTGCCTAAGTTAATGCATCTAGGTAGAATATAGGGATTTTGGGAGATTAATCGATTAGTGTTTGGATGATAAAAAAGTTTTTAGAGGTGTGAGAAATTGGTTAGAAATGGTCTACTTTTATAAGGGGGGGAGGGGCTCTTTAGGAAAGTGTGAAAATATTATTTTATTATATAATTATATTCAGTTTCTAAAGGTCCAAAAATAATTAGAGTCGAAGATAATATTACTCATGGTAGAAATAAGGTCATCCAATTAAAATTAGACAGTTTTTGGATGTTATTTTAATATTTATAATCTTGATTTTTTATATGATTTATCAGTGAGGAAAACACTACAACATTATTGTGTCATAAATAATTTAATTTATTCGATGTCTAAAAATTATAAAACAATTACCATGTTGTAGGAAATATTTTTATCTTTCCAATGAATATTTTTAGTTGAAAATATTACTTATTTAACACCATGTAAAAATTAATTTACCATGAGATATTTGTTTGTCATTTTTGTCTTTACATTAAGTTTATTAAAATAAAGTGTCATTATCATTCATAAGTGACTCCATGGGGTCCCAAAATCGAGCCAAATATTCCCATGGTCAACCATTAATCATAAAATAAGGTTATGACAAGTGTTAAGGTAATTTTGAATAATTATAATATCCTTTTTACCTTGAATTACACTATTTACCTTTAACTGCGGTAAATAAAAGTCAAAAGTTACTATTCACCAAAAATTATTTTGATCTTATTGGACCACATTTTACTTACTAATAAAAACCATGTATTTTGGAATTTTAAAATTCAATTCACAGAAGTGGTAAAATTTCATTTAAATGAAAAAGTCGGTTTTATTAACTACTACTAAGTGGTTTGGCTTTTCATCAGAAATTGATGTTTTTCAGAAAAATACCAAAAACTCAGCCTAAGGTATACTTGATATTATGAATTCAAAAATGATTTCCATTTTACCAAATTAAAAACATAGAATTTGCATTATTTAATTTAAAATTAATTCTCATTGTCCAAACAAATAGCATGTTTTTAAGAAACAATATCAATCAAAAGATTGACACTGGTTTATGTCTAATTTCAAATTGACATTACCTCCAATGACCACCCTTAGATTAAATGGTAAAAATATATTTCAATTAAAAGTTAAAAATAATTAAAAATATAATCTAACCATAAAAATAATTTAGATTAAAAGGTAGTTTTGAATTAAAATACAATATTTTTCACTATTCATTAAAAAATAAATTTTATCAGAAAAATACCAAAAATTTACCCAAAGTAATTTTTGATGTCCCGAATCTAGAAAAGAATTTTATTTTGTCCAATAGAACATATAAAAGTGACCAAAAAAATATTTCAAGAGGGTTCGTTATCAAAAGGTAGTAAATCGACCTTTTAGTGAATATTAGAGTAATTATTTTTAAAATCGAATTATTTTTCTTATTTTAAGCCTCTAAATTTTATTGGATAAATGAAAAAACATTTAAAAACATTTATAATCATATTTTAGTTAGTTTTTTTCATTCTCGTCAATACAATAGTTAGGAGTTAACTACCATTTAAAATAATAATATTATATTATTACTGTGCAATGTAATATTTCAAAAAACTCATTGTTGTGTATCAGGTACGCTATCAAACATAGAAACCCTTTAAATTAAAATTAATATTTAATTCAAAAATATTAATAAATATCAAAATCTATTATTCTTCATTTACTTTGGATGTTACATCCTTCCCCCCTTTTTTAAATTATGTCCTCATAATTTTTATTCACTTATCAAAATAAGTAGTGGTTTTTATCCCTCATAGCATTTTCAGATTCCCATGTTGGCTCTTCAACCATATGGTTTTTCCAAAAAAAAACCTTTACCTGGTAAATTAACTTATTCCTCAACACTTTCTCTCTACGGTCAAGAATCTGGACTGGTTATTCTTCATAAGAGAGACTCCCTTCCAACTGAACTACCCTTGGGCTCAAAACATGCGATGGATCAGGTAAATACTTTCTCAACATTGAAACATGAAAAACATTATGTACCTGGGATAAACTTGAAGTTAAAGCCACAATGTACACAACTGATCCAAATTTCTCCAGGATTTCATAAGGTCTAATGAACCTCAGAATCAACTTTCCTTTCATACCAAAACGCATTACACTTTTCCATGGAATAACTTTGAGAAAGACATGATCACCTACCTTAAAATAAATATACTTCATCCGGTTATCTGCATAACTTTTCTGTCTGCTCTGATTTGTTTTCATGTGCTTCTGAATCAATTAATATTTCTATGCCATCTCTTCTACCAATTCTGGTCTGATCAGATTCCTTTCACCTACTTCATCCCAAAAAGCTAGAGTTCTACAACGCTTTCTATATAATGCCTCAAATGGATCAATCTATAAAAAAGAATGAAAATTGTTATTATAAAAAATTAAACCAAAGAAAGATGTTGTGACCAACTTCCCTGGTAATCTAGTGAACAAGCACATAACATATCATCCATGGTCTGAATTTTTCATACTGACTACCCATCTGATTGAGGATGAAAAGATGTAATTAAAATTTAATTCAGTACCCAAAGACTTCGGATGTCCTTTCCAAAAGTTAGAAGTAAACCTGGGTTCATGATCAGATATAATGGAGATGGGAACTCCATGAAACCTGAATATCTCTTAAACATACAACCAAGAAAGTTGATCTCAAGAAAAAGTATCTCGAATAGGAACTAAATGAGCAGATTTAGTCAATCGGTCAACGATAACCCAGATTGCATTATTACCTCGAGATGTGTTCGGTAATCCCAAAACAAAGTCCATGGATATATTTTCCCATTTCCACTCTAGCACCAGTAATGACTGAAGAATCACTTCCAGTAACTGTCGCTCTACTTAAACCTGTTGACACGTCAAATACTTCATAGTAAAATCAGAAATATCTCATTCCATTCCATCCAATAAGTAATACTCCCGAAGATCTCTGTACATCTTAGTACTACCAGGATGAACTGAAAATGAAGAACTATGAAAATAACATAATAGATCATTCTTCAACTGTGAATCACAAGGCACACATAACCTATTCCCAAACCTCAAAACACAATCATCATCAATGTTAAAATCAGGAAACTTACCCTTCTGAACCAACTCTACCATTTTCTACATCTCACTGTCTTCTATCTGTGCTTACTTTATTATGTCTGATAGAGATGATTTCACTGACACCTGAAACAAAACAGAAGAATTTCTTGCACCAACAACTTCTATGCCAAATATAATAAAATCAAAAACCAAAGGATCTTGTTCCAAACGTTGCATAGTTAATGAGACATTACTTTTTCGACTCAAATCATTAGCCACTTTATTTTCTTTTCCCGGATGGTAAAGGATCATGCAATCATAATCCTTGATTAATTCCAACCAGCTCCTCTGTCTCATGTTCAATTCGTTATGAGTGAATATGTACTTTAAACTTTTGTGGTCAGTATATATTTCAAATTTTACTCCATACAAATGGTGGCTCTAGATTTTTAATGCAAAAATAAAAATAGCTAATTCCAAATCATGTTTAGGTTAATTTAACTCATGAGGTTTCTACTGACGTAAAGCATAAGATATTACCTGATCATTCTTCATAAGGACACATCCATGTCCTTTCAATGAAGCATCACTGTAAATGACAAACTCACCATTTCTGGAAGGCAGTTCCAAAACTAGAGTATTCCCCAATCTTATTTTCAATTCTTGAAAACCATTGTCACAATCTTTTTTCCAAATGAACTTAACACATTTTTTATTTTACTTAGTTATTGGACTAGATAACTATGCCTAATTCTCAACGAACGTTTGGTAAAAACATGTCGAACCAAGAAAACTATGGATCTCAGTTATATTTGTGGGTATAGGCCATTCTTCAACAACTTTTGTTTTAGTAGGAACAACAGTTATGCCATTTCTTGAAACAATGTTACCAAGGATTGAAATTTGTTGCAACCAAAACTCGAAATTGCTGAGTTTCACAAATAGTTTCTTTTATTTTAAAGTTTTCAGGGCAAACCTTAAATGACTTTCATGATTCTCTTTACTTTTTCAATAAACCAAAACATCATCAATGAACACAACCACAAACTTATCCACGAACTCATGGAAAATTCTATTCATAAGATCCATGAATACAACAGGTGCATTTGTTAATCCAAAAGGCAAAACTACAAATTCATAATGGCCATATCTAGTACAAAACATGGTCTTTGAAATGTCTTCTTCATTCACTTTCAACTTATGGTATGATAATCTCATGCCAATCTTCAAAAAATACTGAGCTCTCTATAGCTGATCAAAAAAATCATCGATATCAGGCAAAGGTTACTTGCTCTTAATAGTGATGTTATTTCATGGCCTATAATCAATGCAAAGTCTCATTGAACCATCTATATTTTTAAAAAAAATGATGGTAGAACCCTATGGTGATGTGCTAGGTTGAATGAAACCCTTATCTAATAACTCTTAAAATTTCTTCTTTAACTCTAAAAGTTCAATTTGATCCATTCGATAAGGGGGTTTTGAATTTTTCTTAGCATCAGAAACAAAGTCAACAGTAAATTCAACTTCTCGATCAGGTATAATACTAGGAAAATCATCAGGAAAAACATCAAGATACTCATTTACCACTGGCACATCATAAATATAAACCGCTCATTTGTTTTCAATAGTATGTGCATGGTAACATTCATTTCCATATTTTACTAGTTTCCCGGCTTCTTGATATGTTATGAAAAGAAACGGTTCATTATTCAACAAAAACTACAAATCTTTCTGAAATGAAGCCTCTTTAGCTCTGTAGTCAATCTTAACATGTTGAACAAACATCCAATCAATTCCCAAAATAACATCAAACTCTACTAGAGGTAAAACAATAAGGTTTGAAGGTAGATTCTTCCCGCGCACAAGGATAGGAAGGTTCTTATGTTTTATTTTTTGTCTCAACATTTACTCCATGTGTTTTTACAGTAAGTTATGTATTCATATCTTGAGATTGAATTCCCAATTTATTAGAAAACTTATCTGAACTGAAAGAGTGTATAGACCCTAAATCAAATAACACATTGGAATAATCTGAACAAATAAATAGTATACCTGATACTACTTCATATGATGGCCGAACATCTGATGAAGTAGTTGCAAAGGATTTCACCACCCCTTTCAGCTTGTAGTCTAGATGCTTTCCCTCAGTTTAGTTATTCTATAGACACTCATTTTCATAATGACCCATTTCTCTACACTTAAAACATCTTACTGATGACTTTTTATTTCCTTCTCGATCATCTTCCTTACAATTACGAGCAATATGACCAGACATGCCACACCAGAATCACTATCTAGACTTAGATAAACATTCACCAGGATGATTTTTACCACACTTCTCACAAGTTGGTGATTTCATTTTCTGACCTCCAGGCTTCTTTGATTAATTCTTTCCCTTTGTCTGCCAACTAGACCTCTGATTTTGTTGTTTTTTAATGAACACCTGCTCATCTGCAAACTCCATTTCCACCTTCTCTGCACATCGAACAAGTTTTTCATAACTTTTTAACCCATGAGAGGCTAATGTTATTCGATACATGGCTTTATTCTTGACTAAAATTGATTTAACTTACATTCAATATCTCAAATGAAATTTGGAGCATACCTTGCCAATCGAGTGAATTTTTCATCCTAAGCAACCACTGCGTCATCTAATTGCCTCAATTCCATGAATTGAATTTCCATAATAAGACGAACCACCATAGGAAAATATTTCTCAAAAAACATACCTCTAAATTCATCCCAATCAAGAGAATACATAACTTCACTATCCCTGATATTTTTCACCATCGACCACCATTGATCAGCTTCACCTACAAAACGGTAAACAACGAGACTAACCTTTTGATGTTCTGAACACCCCATGTCATCAAAAATATTCTCCAATTCTTTAATCCACCCTTTAGCTAGCACAGGATCAGATGATCCTCTAAATGATGGGGGATATTGCCTCATGAAATGCTTCACTACTAACATGTTCCTCTGCAGTTGATCTGGCTGATCTCGTGCATGGATACCACCATCATTTCTTACCTGAGTCAACTATTCCATCACTGCAAAAAACTGTTCAGTTGCAATTCTGACCATCTCAGGATGCTAATTTGGAAGGTTGACTTCCTCCTGATGTCTTCCCAACATAGCTGCCCTATCTCCTCTACAGAAAACCATTCTGAACACAGAAATAACTTAGGTGAGGCAAAATGGTAATCTGTAAATGCTATATCATTAATATAAAATAATTAATAGATGTTAATTTAATAATACCCTAACTCCTAAATTTGTCTAAACTGACCTCTAATACCAACTATAAGGACCGGACCTTAAAACATACATAATCATGAATTCGGTTAATAATTCACATTGGAGATCTTTCTAGGTATAGAGTTTTAGAGAATTAGGTCATAAATATTACATTTATTTTCAAAAATTACATAGTAGAAACTTATACAATGTTTCCATTTTATTCACAAAACAAAAACTCTTGAAAAAAAGGGTCATGTCTAGTTCCATGTTTAAGATATCATTACTTTTCCTTTATCCCATCCTTGACCATATTCTTCTTTATGTCCTATGAAAAACATTTCAATACTTGGTATTATCATAAAAAGCTCAGTAAGGGATACACAAAGAAGGAAAACTGTTAGTTTTCCAAAATAACAAGTAAACCATGATAAATTTCACATAAGTAATACTTTTCACCTTTCTGAAGTAGTAAATACTCTTTAATGAATAAATGATCTCTACATACCCTTTTGTAACCAAAAAATTACCATAAAACCCATATAAATAACACATAACATATAATGGTAACTTGGGACATACACATACTTAAATGGAATAACCATACGGTCGACTTCCACACATATCACTAAATGGAATACCCATATGGCCGACTTCCATACCCAATGCATTGGAGGATAAAACATAACCACCTGTCCTAGTTTTCACAGCACCACCCATCATTTGGCTTATCATGTAACCACCCGTCAAATTTCCAAGTACCATTATAAAATCATAACACATAAAACCAATAAAATGGAATGATACCATTTCCACATTTCAATCAATAAATATCATTTAAATATATTTAAATAAATAATCTTTTATCAAAACCATTTTCAATACCAAAATACATAAAAGCGTATATTGTATTTATTTTCTTTTAAAAACATTACAGCTTGTTGAGGAAGCCAAAGATCAAATAATATTCACGGCAATGGAAAAGGTCATTGTCACCACTTACGTTAAAAGGAACATTCTTTTTTTCATTTAGTAAAATGCTTCGAAATAAAATCTTCCTTCTGTATAAAAGTAAAATTCAAAGGTGTTTATATAGCGTATAAAAGAAAGTTGTGTATTAAAGAAAATATGCCTCAACGAAAGGTGATTAAGATGAAGTCCCTTGCCTCATGTCAGACTTGACTGGATCGTTCTTTAATCTCCGGAATAATAAAATAAAGATAAATTATACTTGCTTAAGAACCTTTTTCAAATTTATTATTACTTTTATATCAATTATTAACATGTTATAAACGTTATGTAATCATTTAAGTTAACAACATTTGATTTGTTGATATTTGGTACTTGAGTCAAAAATGGACTTCTTATAATTACATGTTGTTCATGTGGTCAATAGTTCATTATATCCAAAATGATATTCATGATTTCGATATCATATCTAACATATATATTCAGTATATATATATGTATTTATAATAGTACATAACATTTTTAGGTAATAAATCAAATGCACCGTTCATGGAGACGGTAAATCGTACAAACGCAAGAATGCTACTTTCATTTCTATTTCAAATTTTAATTGAATTAAAACATACTGATACATAGTTATATTATAATTATAGTATAATATAATATATAATATCATTAAATCTGTCCTTTATAATTCCCACATATTGCATTAACAAGTCGTATCACTTTGAGGGGGAGGTAGTCCGCACTTCCTCAAATGAAATTATCGCATTTACCCATATTGGAAAAAATAAAGGTATGCAATAAAAGAAAAAATACAGAATCATAAATAAAACATAATCATAATATATATCATATATAAATATAGTGTCATCTTAATACCCACCATGATAGGCGGTAGGAGATAATCGAACAATCATCATTTCGTTTGACGTTAGTTTTCCATCCATAGAAACAGTATGTTCTTCACCCATTAGATGGAGGTGTGTATATGTTTAGTTCGAATACTTCTCATAAAAACATCCTAGTATATTGAGGATACTGGGGTGTTACAAAATAATGGAATAAAAAGAGTTTAGGGGTTGTAAAAGTAAAATAAAATAAAAGAAGCTAAGATAAAATGTTACGTTTCTTTTGGGTAACTCGCTATGGTTTGACCAAAACGGTTTGTTGAACTACCTTCTACCTAAGGTAAGGCCTCTAGGTAAAAAATAGAGATGTAGAGAGCATAATGTTTTTGAGGTTGGATGATCCAAAAGGCTGGAGAGGTGTCAGGAATTGGTTAGAAAGGGTCTCCTTTTATATGGGGGAGGAGGGACTCTTTAGGAATGTGTGAAAATATTATTTTATTATATAATGATATTCAGTTTCTAAAGGTCAAAAAATAATTAGAGTCGAAGATAATATGACTCATGGTTGAAATAAGATCATCCAATAAGAATTGTATAGGTTTTGGTAGTTATTTTAGTATTTATAATCTTATATATTTAAATGATTTATTAATGAGGTAAACACTACATCATTATTGTGTCTTAAATAATTTAATTTATTCGATGTCTAAAAATTATAAAAAAATAACATGATGTAGGAAATAATTTTATCTTTCTAATGAATAATTATAGTCGAATGGTTAACTTATATAACACCATGTAAAAATTAATTTACAAATAGATATTTGTTTTTCATTTTTGTCTTTACATTAAGTTAATTAAAATAAAGTGTCATTATCATTCTTAAGTGACACAATGGGGTCCCATAATAAACACAAGGATGCCCATGGTCGATTTTTACTCATCCAATAATGTTAGTACAAGTGTTAAGGTAATTATGAATAATTATAATATCCTTTTTATCTTGAATTACCCAATTTAACTTTAACTGTGGTAAATAAAATTTAAAAAGTTACTATTCACCAAAAATTATTTTCATATTATTGAACTAGATTTTACTTACTAATAACAACCATGTATGTCAGATTTTTTAAATTCAATTCACAGAAGTGTTAATGTTTTGTTTAAATGAAAATTTCATTTTTTAAACTACTACTAATTGGTTTCACTATTCCTCAAAAATTGAAGTTTTTCAGAAAAAATACCAAAAACTCAACCTAATATATATTTGATATTACGAATTCAAAAATGATGTCTATTTTACAAAATTCAAAACATAGAAGTTTAATTATTTAATTGAAAATTATTTCCCATTGTCAAAACAAATAACGTGTTTTTAAGGAACAATATTAATCAAAAGATTGACAATTGTTTATATCCAATTTCAAAATGAAATTAATTCCAATGACCACCATTAGATTAACTTTTAAAAAAATATTCCAATTTCACTTTAAACTAATTAAAAAGATAATCTAACCATATAAATAAATTAGATTAAAAGGCAGTTTTGAATTAAAATACAATATTTTTCACTATTCATTTAAAAATGAATTTTATCAGAAAAATTCCTTGAATTTACCCAAATTAATTTTTGATGTCCCGAATCTTGAAAAGAATTTTAATTTGACAAATATAATATATAAAAGTGACCAAAAATATATTTAATGAGGGTTCACTATCAAAAGGCAGTAAATCGACCTTTTAGTGAATATTAGTGTATTTATGCTTAAAATCGAATTATTTTCTTATTTTAAGCCTCTAAATTTTTTTGGATAAATGATAAAACATTTAAAAAAACATTTATACTCATATTTTAGTGAGTTTTGTTCATTCCCTCCAATACAACGGGTAGGAGTTAACTTCCATTAAAACTAATAATATTATATCATTTGTGTGCAATGTAAGATTTCAACGAAACTCGTTGTTTTTTTATCAGGTATGCTATCGAACATAAAAGCCCATTTAAAGTAAAATTAATATTAAATTCACAAATATAAATAAATATGAAGATCTCTTATTCTTTATTTAACAGAGATGTTACATATATAGTCTAAATTTTTGGTCATTGAGGCTTTATTGATGTTATGAACATTTATTCTCTTATAAGGTTTATATATGTCTTATTTGAAATTCTATCCTTATAATTTACCAATTATCACGATATATAGAGTTTAATTTCATTATTTAATGGGTTTTATGGTTTAAGTGTTTCCAAAGTGATAAGGGGATTATCATTTCAAAAATATCTTTTATTTTTTCCCCATACTTTTTTTCATACATTAATATATATTACAATTTTATTTGTAATTTTTTGTTCATGTTGTGGTTCTTTAACATTATAAATTAAGGGTGCGCCCAGATATCACCAGGTGAGCCTGTTATAACATAAATGATGGGTTAACCCAGATAACGCTCCAACGAATTAGGTAGTATTTTTTTCTCTAGATAATTATATTTTATATTGGCCATATGGTTATTCTGATCGGTAGGGTATCTGTAAGGGTCTTGTAAGGGTTCTATGTGATGCGGACCTAAGGTACGTACATTAATTTTCTATGATTGATAATGTTTTTATAGGCGTCATTTATTTTAAAAAGGTAAAATAAATTATATTTCTAAAGTTATGTTATTTTACTTTATTGGTAAAAGGTAATGTTTTCAAATACAATGTTTTTTACGGTTTCATTGTATTTAATGAACTAATTTTTTCCTTACTTTTTATATCCCTTACTATGATTTTGGAGCTCATATGATGTTTTAAAATAGTTTTTATCAGGTATAAGGATGGGTAAGAGAAAGGAATAAGTCAAGTTTAAAGATATTGAGTTATTTCATGAAAATTTAATCTTGTTTTTTAAATGTTTTATATTATAGATGAAATGGATAGTATTTTAGATTAATTCAATTTGTATAAAAGTGGGATGTTAGGTAGGAATTATGACCTAATTATTTAAAATGTAAAACGTTAAAACATCCTCAATGTGAAAGAAGATAATTTAATGACTAAATATATTTGTTATGTATTGTTTATGTTCGAGGCATTACAGTTGGTATCAAAGGTAATTTATGATAAATTTATAGGTTAGGTTAAAATAAAAAACCTTCGCTTAAAAACCATTACTTTATGGACAAGTTAAAATGTTATTGAATTTGAAAATACTATGTTTCTTCATATAAACTATGACTATTCACAATGGTTTTCCACATAGGAAATAGTGAATCCATAGTGGGAAGGAACTGAGAGGGTGATATCCATTATTATTAGTATCCATCGATTGTTGGAATCAGAACAAAATATTTTTCTGTAGTGATGGAATAGTTGACTCAAGTGATAAGTAGTGTGTATATCCTGTTTAGAGAGGAAAACAATCTACCATGAAGGAATAGGTTTTTTCTAGAGAATAAGGTAATGTCTCCTGACACTCAGTGGATCATCTGACCCAGAGGTAGCTGAAGGATTGGTCAATGATCTTGAAAAGATACCTGATGTCATCAGATATTTGTAACATCAAAAGAAACACATTCTATTTATAATTTTGATGGTGAATCTATTCAGTGGTGGTATTTGATTAAGTATACCATTGATATGTATGATATTGAATCTATGGAATTGGAAACATTAATGGAATATTTCCTAGATAAATATTTCCCATTATTTTTGTGTCACTGAATAGAAAAAAAATTCTGAAATTTAGGAAAAAATGTATATTTTGTAGATGCATATGAAGAAAACATCACAAAATTTGATTATTATGTGTAAAATTTTATTTTTTACACTAATAGAATAATTAATTGGGTTAACCCAGGGTTGAAACAAATTCAATGAAAATATTTTTCCATAAAATAATTTAAAATCTATGAGAAACATGTTTTTTGGTTGAAATAGTTGAGATGGTGTTTTCATCCTGTTGTGTGACTCATGATGATGAACAAAATATTCAATCAGGATGGAAGGAGATATGGAAATATAAAACCAATAAATATGGAGGTAAGAAAATGAAGTTCTAAATTTGTGGTAAGTGTGGTAAAAAGGACCCTATCGTGTAACACCCCAGGTTTAAAATTATGTTTTATGTTTTGACAATGTTTCCAAGATGTAATAAAATAAATTACCAAATGCAAATATATAATTAGCGAGAATTTTATTCATACAAATACCAGAATACACCCTTGATACACAAGAACTAACCCATTAAACCCACTTCTATTGATAATAAAACAATTGGAAGACTACCAAGAAACACAACGATGCCGATCAAGTAGTTATCATCTCTTGAATCTGATAGAAGCACAAACGTTATAGCAAGGATAATAGCAATGAATCTAAAAATAAGATGAACAAATAAAACCATCTCTGAAAGCAGTGGCCTGAGTGTCGCGATATCTTTCTCCTGAGTATTTGAACGACCCGTAAAACATTGGTATTTATATTGTTTTTAGCCGACCGTTATAAAAACTATCCGTTAGAAATTGTAATATTTAATACCAACATTTGACAACATTTAATAAAATAAATAGACAATGATGATTTGAATATTATTATATAATAGATATACAATAAACAAACTTTGTGAATTTAATAAATTTTATGAAATAATGTGAAATTATACATTAGCAAATTATAATCAGAACATGACACTAAGAATAAAATTTAAATATTAAAAAAACACCATATATGACTTTAATTTAATTTTTGTTTTGGTTATTTTATAATATTAATATTAAATTTACATTGTTATATAATATAGTAATACGTATGAAGAACATTATAATTTTTGTTTAAAATGAAACAACAACCAAAAATGATGAATATTCATATATATATATATATATCAAAACTATATTCGAAGAATCATTTTAATAAATAAAAAATAAAAATAAAAGAAATAAAAAAAATTAAAAGAATCGTGAAATCAGGATTTATGGGTTTTTGCGAGTCCGGCTCGGGTAGGGTTTCGATGCCGCGAGCAGAGGATTCCGTGGATGTGTTCGATAGGGAAGAGGAACATCGCGGCGTCGGTTTCGTTCGATCTTCACCAGGGGACATCGCGCCGGCGTGAGGGAGAACTCCATCAAGAAACGATGACTGGTGCGGCGAATTCGAATCCAAATAAGAGTCCGGTTCTGGATTCGCGTTCAGGTGATGATTTCGAATTAGTGTTTAAAACTCAATTAAGATCCGTTTACACGTGATCTATTTTGCGTTTAGCGTTTTGGTTTTGATGAGATAGGTCAATCTCGTTTTTGATCTTTGGATTTGTGAGTATGTTTAATTAACAAAATATTCTAGAAATCGACTCAATAGTTCTATATTTTGTAATATTATTCACTTTTCCTTTGAAAATCTGCACCTGCTTATCCGATTTCTGGATTCGATTTGAGTATTTTATTCATCCACTTGTTTTTTTATTCAATAGTCACTTTTTTGTAGAGATTTCTTTAACTCAATTTAGATTTTTCATCAAAAGTCAATGTTTGAAAGAGTTTGGATTCTACCGATTAAATGTTCTATATTGGTTTTCAATATTAAATGTTGAATCTGTCCAAGAGTTATAATAATCGGATTCCATTCGGTATATCAATCTGTTTTGTCTATTCTAATTATAAGTCCTTTTTATACAATTAAATATTTCGTTTTCACTAAACTGGTCAGCTATATGTCTTTTTCAATTTTCCTTCTGCTATCTATTTTTCCACTGGCTATTTATGACGATTAGCTTGCACAACAAACCAATTCATATATATATACCATCCTCACAGGATAGAATAAATAAATCACCTATATTATCCTCACATAAGTATAAAAAGGGGATTGTGGAATGTCCGTGGGAAGAAAATGGGGAGTCTATGGTTTTTCTCTCTTTTCTGGTTTTGAGATTTTGAGTGGCAAGCATCTTTGGGAAGGAGAAGAAGTTGTAGGAACACTTCTGCGTGAAAATTTGGTAAGGGAATATTTATATATATATATATATATATTTTTTTTTTTTTCAAATTTTCTTATGAAAAAAAATATTACAGTTTTTATGATTTCTTGTTTTGCTTAAGGGATCTTTATATTTATTCGGTCAATTTATTTTCTTCGAAAATTATAATTGTACAATTGAAATTTATTTCATCTATGGATTCTTTTTTTTAAAATCATCATGTTTTTCACTTCTTAAATTTTGGTAGAATATAGTAAGGGACTATTTTCAATTATCTTAAATTTACAAAACCTTTATTTCATATGCAGCTTTTATACTCAAGTTGTTCTCAATCCCTCTTTTAAAAGTTTTAAAAGAGTGTTTTATGTTATGTTTTGTGAATAAAAACCTATATTTTTTATATATATACCTTGGTATATACAGATTTATATATAGATATTTATATGTGTATTTCAATACCAAGCTAAATATTAATTTTTAGTTTTGGAAACTTTTCTACAGAATTTATTAAGAGTTAAAAACATTATTTTAATGTATGATTTTAGTGTTTGAATTATGTTGTTTTCTCATGGTAGTATATGTCCATATATATATATGGATAATATTGTGATGTTTATAATGTTTTCAATTATCACCATGTTTCAAAAAAAACAACATATTGCATACCATCATGTTTTAACGATATCATGGGCGTCACATTTTCATAGATATATAGCCATGTTATTATGCTCATCATCGACACTCATTGTATTATAATTAACTCATGAATTTCATATAAGTAATGACCATTATTTTTATTAATAGTATGTTGTGCATATCGGTTTCACTAATAATGTATAGATAATGAATATGCATATTGTATGAACTATATATATATATATATATTCAAGAAAGAGTGAATGCATATGAAATACTATTAAAAATTTCATGTGTGACATAAATATTTCATATGATTATTAATACTCACATTATTTCATGCTTAAAATTAATTAACAAGTATGTTGTTGGAAATTTTTATTCAGGATTTCATTTTAATGGTTAAAATTATAACAATATGAAAATTGTGTCTTCCATAAAAAATTTTAGGTACATGGATGTTTATGAAAGGTATGGGTGACAAAAGTTTGTCCAGAACCAAACATCAATGTGTAATGCAATGGAAGTCCATATGTATATATATATATATATATATATGTATATATATATATACATACATATATACATAATCATATATATATATATAAGTGTAATGTGTATTTTAGTGCCGTAACATGTTTTCAAAAATTTAAAACTCCAGTGAAAATTATATGTAAGTAAGGCAAGCTGAAAAATGTTTTATAAAGAAAATGGTTCTTGAAATTTGTAAATATGATAGGGAGTTGGATAATGAATCCATCCCTCAAGTGGGTAGGCCCATGATATCCTTCAAAGTTTCAAGTGGCCTTAGTTGTTTTTTTTAAGAGCTTGCTTAATATTTTCTATCGAATCACTGGATTAATTTAAAATTGCTTTCAAAGTATAATTATTTTCCAAAGAATTATTTTACAAAGGTATTTCTAACTGAATATTTCAAATGTATTATCATGTAATATTTTGAAAATAGATTTATCAAAGGCTTTAAAAACCCTTACTGGGCAATTTAATGCTCACCCTTTTTTTAAAAAAATGATTTTCAGGTATCTTAGAAGATTATCGTAGATGTCGTCGCTTATGGAGTTAGAACGCGCAGAAGCATAGTGGAATATTTTATTATTATTATTTCAGCCCCGATAAATGCAATTTATGTCTAATCTTCCAGAACCTAGCCTGGTAAAAGATCCTCATTTCATTAATGTGTTGTGTAAATTTTTGTAAAAAAACATTCACAGCATTTTTAAAGCACCGAGTCCGGAAGGGAGGGCTCGGGGCGTCACACTTGGTATCAAAGGAACAGTCTAGATAACTCTGGAAATTTAGAACCCTTTGATAAATTTACTGTCCTTCTCAGTCAACATTCTTATTTGTAATTTTCAGATGGAAGGAAGGAGAGCTCAAACAAGTCTCTTAGGCCTTCCGGATGAATTACTCGCTATGATCATGGAAAAATCATGCAAAGAAGAATCTGATCCCTATGAAGCCATGCGGCTTTCTTGTAAACGTCTCTATAATATATCAGGCACACAAGATATACTTCATTTTCATCAGGGTTCTGGTTTCATTTTCGAAGATATCAGGCAGATCCAACGTCATTTCTATCGACGCCAAGGAGCATATTACGAAGGACTTTTTAGGTGTTTTACAATGTTTGAGCAACCAGAATCAATCTCCAATTTTTATAGAGCAGCTGAAGAAGGAAATATTCACGCAGCATTTATGTGTCAACTTTTAAGCTTTTACTTCACAGGAAGAATTTATGATGAATTCAAAACATTCGAAGACGAAGCAATGAGACTTTCTTATAGGAATCAAATTCAAGATGAACTTCTCGGATACTATATTGATTATCATTCCTTAAGGATTGTCTTCTGGTGCCTACATCCATACAACCCCTCTTGCACTAGTTGCATATGGGCGAAGGAAGTGGAAGATTTCGAAGCCACATTGAACTTTAATTCTTAGGGAGACATGGAAATCATGGAAGACAACTATACAGACCTTGGGGACATCATGTGAGACTCAGAATAGATGGGAATTAAGAGAATTAAGTGTATATGAATTTCGAGGGCGAAATTCTATTTAAGGGGGGTAGAATGTAACACCCCAGGTTTAAAATTATGTTTTATGTTTTGACAATGTTTCCAAGATGTAATAAAATAAATTACCAAATGCAAATATATAATTAACGAGCATTTTATTCATACAAATACCAGAATACACCCTTGATACACAAGAACTAACCCATTAAACCCACTGCTATTGATAATAAAACAATTGGAAGACTACCAAGAAACACAACGATGCCGATCAATTAGTTATCATCTCTTGAATCTGATAGAAGCACAAACGTTATAGCAAGGATAATAGCAATGAAACTAAAAATAAGATAAACATATAAAACCATCTCTGAAAGCAGTGGCCTGAGTGTCGCGATATCTTTCTCATGAGTATTTGAACGACCCGTAAAACATTGGTATTTATAGTGTTTTTAGCCGACTGTTATAAAAACTATCCGTTAGAAATTGTAATATTTAAAACCAACATTTGACAACTTTTAATAAAATAAATAGACAATGATGATTTGAATATTATTATATAATAGATATACAATAAACAAACTTTTTGAATTTAATAATTTTTTTGAAATAATGTGAAATTATACATTAGCAAATTACAATCGGAACATGACACTAAGAATAAAATTTAAATATTAAACAAACACCATATATGACTTTAATTTAATTTTTGTTATGGTTATTTTATAATATTAATATTAAATTTACATTGTTATAAAATATAGTAATACGTATGAAGAACATTATAATTTTTGTTTAAAATGAAACAACAACAAAAAATGATGAATATTCATATATATATATATATATCAAAACTATATTCGAAGAATCATTTTAATAAATAAAAAATAAAAAAAACAAATAAAAAAAAATTAAAAGAATCGTGAAATCAGGATTTAGGGGTTTTTGTGAGTCCGGCTCGGGTAGGGTTTCGATGCCGCGAGCAGAGGAGTCCGTGGATGTGTTCGAGAGGGAAGAGGAATGTCTCTTCGTCGGTTTCGTTCGATCTTCACCAGGGGACATCGCGCCGGCGTGAGGGAGACCTCCATCAAGAAACGATGACTAGTGTGGCGAATTCGAAGCCAAATAAGAGTCCGGTTCTGGATTCGCGTTCAGGTGATGATTTCGAATTAGTGTTTAAAACTCAATTAAGATCCGTTTACACACGATCTATTTTGCGTTTAGCATTTTGGTTTTGATGAGATAGGTCAATCTCATTTTTGATCTTTGGATTTGTGAGTATGTTTAATTAACAAAATATTCTAGAAATCGACTCAATAGTTCTATATTTTGTAATATTATTCACTTTTCCTTTGAAAATCGGCGCCTGCTTATCCGATTTCTGGATTCTATTTGAGTATTTTATTCATCCAATTGTTTTTTTTATTCAATAGTCACTTTTTTGTAGAGATTTCTTTAACTCAATTTAGATTTTTCATCAAAAGTCAATGTTTGAAAGAGTTTCGATTCTACCGATTAAATATTCTATATTGGTTTTCAATATTAAATGTTGAATCTGTCCAAGAGTTATAATAATCGGATTCCATTCGGTATATCAATCTGTTTTGTCTATTCTAATTATAAGTCCTTTTTATACAATTAAATATTTCGTTTTCACTAAACTGGTCAGCTATATGTCTTTTTCAATTTTCCTTCTGCTATCTATTTTTCCACTGGCTATTTATGACTATTAGCTTGCACAGCAAACAAATTCATATATATATACTATCCTCACAGGATAGAATAAATAAATCACCTATATTATCCTCACATAAGTATAAAAAAGGGGATTGTGGAAAGTCTGTGGGAAGAAAATGGGGAGTCTATGGTTTTTCTCTCTTTTCTGGTTTTGAGTTTTTGAGTGGCAAGCATCTTTGGGAAGGAGAAGAAGTTGTAGGAACACTTCTGCATGAAAATTTGGTAAGGGAATATATATATATATATATATATATATATATATATATTTTATTTCAAATTTTCTTATGAAATTTTTTTTTTACAGTTTTTATGATTTCTTGTTTTGCGTAAGGGATCTTTATATTTATTCGGTCAATTTATTTTCTTCGAAAATTATAATTGTGCAATTGAAATTTATTTCATCTATGGTTTCTTTTTTTAAAAATCATCATGTTTTCACTTCTGAAATTTTGGTAGAATATAGTAAGGGACTATTTTCAATTATCTTAAATTTACAAAACCTTTATTTAATATGCAGCTTTTATACTCAAGTTGTTCTCAATCCCTCTTTTAAAAGTTTTAAAAGAGTGTTTTATGTTATGTTTTGTGAATAAAAACCTATATTTTTTTATATATATACCTTGGTATATACAGATTTATATATAGATATTTATATGTGTATTTCAATACCATGCTAAATATTAATTTTTAGTTTTGGAAACTTTTCTACAGAATTTATTAAGTGTTAAAAACATTATTTTAATGTATGATTTTAGTGTTTGAATTATGTTGTTTTCTCATGGTAGTATATGTCCATATATATATATGGATAATATTGTGATGTTTATAATGTTTTCAATTATCACCATGTTTCAAAAAAAACAACATATTGCATACCATCATGTTTTAACGATATCATGGGCGTCACATTTTCATAGATATATATCCATGTTATTATGCTCATCATCGACACTCATTGTATTATAATTAACTCATGAATTTCATATAAGTAATGACCATTATTTTTATTAATAGTATGTTGTGCATATCGGTTTCACTAATCATGTATGGATAATGAATATGCATATTGTATGAACTATATATATATATATTCAAGAAAGAGTGAATGCATATGAAATGCTATTAAAAATTTCATGTGTGACATAAAGATTTCATATGATTATTAATACTCACATTATTTCATGCTTAAAATTAATTAACAAGTATGTTGTTGGAAATTTTTATTCAAGATTTCATTTTAATGGTTAAAATTATAACAATATGAAAATTGTGTCTTCCATAAAAATTTTAGGTACATGGATGTTTATGAAAGGTATGGGTGACAAAAGTTTGGCCAGAACCAAACATGAATGTGTAATGCAATGGAAGTCCATATGTATATATATATATATATGTATATATATATATACATACATATATACATAATCATATATATATATATAAGTGTAATGTGTATTTTAGTGCCGTAACATGTTTTCAAAAATTTAAAACTCCAGTGAAAATTATATGTAAGTAAGGCAAGCTGAAAAATGTTTTATAAAGAAAATGGTGCTTGAAATTTGTAAATATGATAGGGAGTTGGATAATGAATCCATCCCTCAAGTGGGTAGGCCCATGATAGCCTTCAAAGTTTCAAGTGGCCTTATTTGTTTTGTTTTAAGAGCTTGCTTAATATTTTCTATCGAATCATTGGATTAATTTAAAATTTCTTTCAAAGTATAATTATTTTCCAAAGAATTATTTTACAAAGGTATTTCTAACTGAATATTTCAAATGTATTATCATGTAATATTTTGAAAATAGATTTATCAAAGGCTTTAAAAACCCTTACTGGGCAATTTAATGCTCACCCTTTTTTAAAAAAATGATTTTCAGGTATCTTAGAAGATTATCGTAGATGTCATCGCTTATGGAGTTAGAACGCGCGGAAGCATAGTGGAATATTTTATTATTATTATTTCAGCCCCGATAAATGAAATTTATGTCTAATCTTCCAGAACCTAGACTGGTAAAAGATCCTCATTTCATTAAAGTTTTGTGTAAATTTTTGTAAAAAAAAAAGAAAAATTTCACAGCATTTTTCAAGCACCAAGTCTGGAAGGGAGGGCTCGGGGCGTCACATATCGAATGTCTAATGAAGACTAGAAGGTGTTACCAATGTGGAAAGTTTGGCTGCATAGCCCGTGAATGAATGGAAAAAAATCTAGAGGAATAAAATAAGGTTGCAACTAATAGAACTCCAATGGTGATTTTTATTAGATATAATTAGTTGGGTAATTTTTAATATTTTTCTAATGTTAGATTCACGGGATGAAAATTTTCATGATTTAAAATATAAAGGTGTATCGAAGTCATTTTCTACTACTATAGTAGATGTTGGGATGTCAGATGAAGTGGTCACTGGTATGTTACATGTGTATTCAAATTATTCCAATACACTTTTGTCTCAGGATCATCACATTGATTCATTTTATAATTCTTTTTAAGTAAACAATAAATATCATCTAATAAATGTAAGATATATATATTTTTTGAAAACTACAGGTGGAATATTTAAAGCAATAAATATTTATATAAATGTTCTTATTATTATCATTAGGATGGTCATTCTTAAAATTCATTTTGACTATCCATAGTATAGTTTCATATAATTCTTGGTATGTATTGTATTTAAGTTTATCATGCTAAAATAAATTTCAATTCTAAGAATGTAGTGTTCAATGATTTCATTCCTTTGATAAATTACTAAGAATACAAAAAAAATTATCAGATATGGAAATGAATGTTACCTACATAATTTTGTGGAAAATAAAGAGACAATTCAAATTAGTGATGTTCTAGTATTAAAAGAATATAAGGATGTTTCTCCAGATGATTTTCTTTTTCTAATTCCAGATCGAATGGTTTAGTTTACTATTGAATTATGACCTGATCCTAAGAGTATTTCTAAACCTCCTTATGAAATGGCTCAAGTAGAACATTTAGAATTGAAAAATCAATTAGATGAGTTATTAGATAACTGTTTCATCTGATCTAGAACATCACCATGGCATTCTCCAAAAATGTTCATTAAAATTAGGGATGGTTTTATGAGACATTTAATTGATTATAGATCATTGAATAACACCACTATTCATAACAAGTATCATTTTACTCATATCATGGATTTATTTGTTCAACTTTCGGGGATCAATATTTTTGGAAGGTTGACCTGAGTTTGGGTATCATTAGTTGAGTGCAAAGGAATCAGACATTTTGAATACTGTGTTTCCTAATAGATATGGGTATTATTATTTAGTAGTTATGTTGTATATGTAACACCCCATAATGATGAAGGGATAAATGAATAAATGATATGACTCGTTTTAACATGGTGAACCATCCCTTTCGGGAGCCTACCTGGTTAGAACTCTACAGTTATGAATGCTTGGCATGGAGTAGTGATTAGGATGGGTGACCTTCTCGGATGTTTTTCAGGTTGGGTGTGAGTGATGAAAAATTACACTGGAAAGGACTTGTGTTGGCCTTTGTGGATAGTCATTAGTTAGATGACCTGTTTAGGCATGTGGGTGGGCCCTAGGGTGGGGACTACATATATACAGGGTAAATATTTGTACATGGCGGGCTGGGACCCGATGACCATGTTAAGGGGGGTTTCTGTGTTGTCACTGGGACCCAGTTGTTACATTTTGTATCAAATGAAGAATCCAGCCTTAGTTGCAGTGCATTTACTAGGTTGATATGTAGGGCCCAAAATGAGGATGTTGTTCTATAACAGTGGGGGTGTAACACCCTCGAATGGTACAGGGTTAAATGAAAATATGATATGACTCATGTCAATATGGTGAACCTTCCTTTTCGAGAGCCTACATGATTAGAACCTCTTTGTTATGCATGTTTGTCATGGAGTTGTGATAATTAGTTAGATGATCCGTTTATGCATATGGGTGGGCCCTATGGTGGGGAAAACGTGTCTGCGGGGAAACTGGTTGTACCTAGCAAGCCGAAACCCAACATACATGTTAATGTGGGGTGTCTCTGTTTTCACCGGCACCCAGTTGTTACATTTGGTATCAAAGGAGGAACCCAGTCTTAAGTACAGTGCACTGCCTGGGTTGAGATGTAGGGCCCACAAATGAGGATGTTGTTCTCTAAAGGGGGGAGGGGTGATTGTAACACCCCCAATTGATAATGGGTTAAAATACTAAATGATATGACTAAAGTCAATAATGTGCATCGTCCTTTTCGGGAGCTTACCTGATTAGAACCTCAAAGATAAGCATGTTTGGAATGGCCTTGTAATCAGGATGGGTGACCTTCTGGGAAGTTTCTCTGTGTGTGTGTGTGTGTGAGTGAGGAAAAAAACACTTGAAAGGAAATGTGTTGGGCCATGGTTCCAGTCAATAGTTAGATGACCCGTTTAGGAATGTGGGTGGGCCCCAACGTGGGGACCATGTGTCTAAGGGGAAACTTGTGGTACTTGGCGGGCTGGGACCTAACGACCATATTAAGGCGGGGTGTCTATGTTTCATCCAAGACCATTTTTTTACAGTTTGAATAATATAATGCACATTCTGTAATTAAGGATCTTATAAATAGAACAATTCATGAGTTCTTGGATTAGTTTTTGGTTGTATTTATAGATGATTTTTTTTATAGATGAATTTTTTTATAGATGAATTTTTTTATATTTTAATATCAACGAGTATAATGAAACACATATATGATTTTATTTGAAAAACGTAAACGAAAAAAAACTATATGGGAAACTTTTTAAGTGTGAATTTTTGTTTTTAATATAATCATTCCATAGTCAAATTTATAATAAAGATGGAATAATTGGTGATCCTGCTAAAATTAATGTTTTTATTGAATGGGTAAGACCCAAAAATATAACTAAGATTCATAGTTTTCTTGGTTTAGCATGAAATTGCTAGAGGTTTTTTGAAAACATTATATGGTTATCCAGTCCATTGATTATGTTAACTCAAAATGAGTAAAGATCGTATAGAAAAAAAATTGGTGATGGTTTTTTAGAATTCAAATGAATATGGGTGAATGATCTAGTCGTGTCCCTACATTCCAGAAATGTTTAATTTTTTATTTACAGTGATGCTTAATTGAAAAGAAAAGGTTTTTTCCTAATACACAGTGATCAGGTAATTTCTTATGCTTCATATCAGTTGTAACCTAATGAGTTAAATTACCATACACATGATTTTATATTAGATGTTGTTTTATTAATTTAAAATGTGTACACATCATTTATATGAAGTAAAGTGTGAATTATATAATGATCACAATAGTTTGAAGTATATGTTCACTCAGAAATAATTTAACATGAAATAGAAAATAAGGGTTGAGCTAATCAAGGATTAAGATTTCATAATTTATTTCTCTTCTGGAAAAGAAAACTAAGTATATGATGCTTTGAGTTAGAAAAGTAATTCCACAATAAACATGTTACATTTCGAATGTGACCATTTGGTTAATGTTTTTAGTAATTTTTGAATCCATGTTTTTGGTGTAGGAAATTATTCTATTTTGTTTCAGGTGTCAGTAAAATATTCTCTATCAGGAAAATTTAAGAAAGAAAAGAAAGAAGATAGTGAGTTATAGAATAAGGTATAATTTGTTAAAAGGGTATATTTCTTAAATTTAACATTGATAGAGAAGATGTTTTATGATTTGGGAAAAGATTATGTGTTTCTTGTGATTCACATACGATGAAAGAGTTATTGACTGAAGATCATAGTTCTCAATTTTCTATTCATCTGGGATGTACTAATATGTGTAGAGCCCTTCAAGAGTATTACTAGTATGATGGAATGAGAATTTGTGTTTCAAAATTTACCATGAAGGGTTTGACTTTTCATTAGGTTAATGTCAAACAAAATTTTGTCAAATGGGGCGCTTCATTCTTTTCCAGTGCTTGAGTTCAGATAACAAAATATATCATTTGATTTTATAGTGGTATTATCAAATAATTTTTGAGGTAATAATGTAATATGTTTTATCTTTTATTGACTGAATAAATAAGCTCATTTTCTTCATATTCAAGTCATTATTTCTCTAGATCAACTTTCTTAGTTGTATCATAAAGAGATAGTCAGGCAACATGGAGTTCGTCTCTCTATTGCATATGATCGTGATCCCAGGTTAACTTCTAACTTTTGGAATGTACTTCAGAAGTCATTTGGAACTAAATTATGTTTCAGAAAAGTGTTTTATCCTCAATATAATAGACATTCAAAACGAACAATTTTAACATTGGAGGATTTTTGTGTGATTTTTAGATTTATTACCAGGGAAGATGGGATATAGATTTTAACAACCAGATGTGTTTTATGATATATTTCAATTTAAATAATATTAATTATTTAATATCTTCCGATAAAAGAAACCATGAGTTTAGACGAAATGAGAGAAGCTATTAATGTAACCTATATGTTAATTTGGAGGGATAAATATGAATAACTAATTTATGGAATAAATATAGATCACTAGTAATATATTATTATGTTCATAAAAAATGATCCCCAATTTTTAGAAAAATCACATTATTCTTCCAAACTATATTTTTTTTATAAATGGTTGTTGTTTTATTAGAAGTTATAGAAAATTCATTTTAAAAAAAAGAATTTTATTTTTGAATTCAGCATTTCAAAATTATCTTAAAATTATTTTATTATAAATTCATGAAAACATTTAAGGAATAGATAAAATACTGATATTTTATTGGAAACATTATTTTCCTTTTAAACTCATTACAAGGTGAAAATTTATTTCTTATTTGTATTAAATTTTATTTTGTTTCTTTTGATTTAAAACAATCCATCTATTATTTTTAAAAGTATTTAATATAAAAATTCATTTTAAAAATTCATTTGTATAGAAACCTATCTTTGATGGAGTCTTACCTATATTAATTGAAATTAAATCATGCAATTTCATTGTTTTTAATTTTGAAAATTGGATAAAAAATATGTATCCATAAGGCCCAAATTTTTTAAATTGTTCCCTTTTATTTTTTCTAATATTAAAAGTAACCTTATTAAATAGTTTAAACATGTTAAAAGGTCAATTTAGTAATTTATACTAAAAATAAAATAATAAAATCTATATAATGACCCTATCATTTGATAAAAAATCATTTAGTGAATAAAAATAGACCATAAAATCATAATTATCTAATCTAAGCACTTTAATGGACACTTACCCATAAAATGACTTATATAGTATTTAAATCAATGAAAGTCACAAATTGTCACTTTATTAGTCTTTAATATCCCTTATGCGTCATAAAGGGGGAAAGTTTATGTTATGAGAGATAAAAATGTATATTTTTAATTTAATAAACATATATTATTGAGATGAATTTATTTTTGAATTTTTGGGTCACTTAGATGAGATTATGCTATTTGTAAAATTTAATTAATTAAAATTTAATGTAGTAACATTCATGTTTTAAATAATAATAATACATTAATATAAGGATACCCAAAAGATATATTCGACAATAAATATTTATAAAAAATATATAACATTGATCTTCATAATGGTATTTTATTGTTAATTTTATGTAAATAAATAAATATTTAAATAATTAATCAACTCTCATGTAGTAATTATTTTATTCATGTAAATATCATATAAATGTTACTAAAAATATTAAAATAAATATAATTTTAGAGAATTATTGTGACAAATTAATTTTCTATATTATATATACCTCTTAGGGATATAATAAAATATTAGTTTTGAAGTTAATTTTTCATTATGATATTTGTAAAAGTCCAAATAATGAATAGTGTCAAAATTGACACTAATGAAATTTTACCATAATAATATTTTCTTTAATTATTCAAAAATCATAAAACATTTTTAAATATATATATATGTGTGGTTTCAAATTTCTGAAATTTATCATTTATGATTTAATATACATATGAAAAGTTATAATTTAAACTTTTAAATATTGAAACATTTGTTATCATAGTTAAACATTAAATTGGTTTTTAGGGGTTAATAAAAAATGATATTGTTTAAAATAATACCAAAACATGCATAAAATTATTTGGTTGATGATATTAAAAACTTAAATAATATTAAATTAGAATACATTTCATTTTGGTTGTATCTTCATTGTGATTGACATTATTATAAATTAATATTTTGAAAAATTCAATAACTATCCCTCACCACAATTATAAAAAGGAAACTACTCCCTAACTTCTTCACATCATATTGATCCTTCAAGATTCAACATCCCCTAAAAATTAAACCTATTATCTTCCCTATACACATTCTAGAAGTTTTTTTCTTCTTATAAGTCAAACTGATGTGTTCATAAGAGGAGATCTAAGGAATGTTCTCCAAGGAAGTTGTAATCAACTTTACCAACTCTTCCAAAATTATTTTTTCTTCAACATCGAATTTGTAGCATCCTATGTATCTATAGAATAATTCCATTTAATATAGATTAAAATTTATTAATTTCATATTATTTTTATATTATTGGGGACAAATTTTTGGATAGCGTACTCGACACGCAACAATGGGTTTTTTCCAAAATCATACATTGCACAAAATATTGAGTTATACAGAAACACAATATATTATTATTATTATTATTTTAAATGTTAGTCAATTCCAAACCATTATATTTTTGGGAATGAATAGAACTTACATCAGTATGATTACACATTTATGTTCAATTTTTTTACATTTATAAAAAAAATTGAGACTTAAAAGGAGATTGAATCAAATTTTTAGCATTAAACACTTTAATGTATTAAAAAGATTGTTTTACTACCTTTTGATGATGAACCCTTTTTAAATATAGCTTTTGTCACTTTTAGATTTTCTATTTGGAAAAATAATCTTCCGCTTTCGAAACAGGACTTCAAAATTTACTTTTGTATAAATTTTTGTATTTTACTAATAAAATCAATATTTTAATGAATTGTGAAAAATATTTCATTTAATTCCAAACTTCTTTTTCATCTAATTTATTTATAAATTTATAATGTCTTTTTAATTGGTTTTAAAATATAATTGGATTATATTCGTATCATTTAATCTATGTATGGTCATTAGAATTAATTTCACATTGAATTTGGACATAAACACATGTCAAAATTTTGATAGTTTTTACTTTTTAAAACCTCTCTTTTAGGTTTTGAAAAGGGAATTAATTTTCAATTAATTTCTACCAATTATGTGTTTTTAATTTGAAAAAATGTATTCCATATTTGGAATCATAAGACCCAAATTTTTTAAATAGGTACCTCTTATTTTTGGACATTATGAATAGTAACTTCAGTAATTATTTTTATTTACCATGGTTAACGGTGAATCTAGTAAATAAGGGTAAAAAATAATACTATAATATTGTAAAAATACCATAAAAGATGTCATATTCATATTTTATGATATATTTATGACCATGTTAATACATTCTTTTATTTTATAAACCTATGGATTCACTTCAGTTTGATGGTAACCTTTTATAATTTTTAAATTTATAAAAATAGATGTATAACAAAAACATGTATCTCTTAACTAAAACAATTTTATTTTGGTTTATTTAAAAGTATTATTTTACTGTAAATACTAATTAAAAAGATAAAAATATTTCTTACATCATGGTTTTTTATTTATAAATTTTAGACATGACATAAATAAATTTATTTATGACACAATAATGTTGTAGTGACTACCTTATTAATGAAAGATTGAAATAAATGATATTATAAATATTAAAATAACTGTAATTTTAACTTTTTAATGTAATACTAGAATTTTATAGATGATTATGAAATATTATAGTTGAGTTAATTCCTTTTCTTTGATGGAAAAAAGTTGTTATGAATTTATCAAAAAATCAATTACTAAATATTGTCTCAAAAGTGACATAAATGTGTTTTTAAAACATATAATATTTTATTAAATGATAAAATAGTACATAAAAACATAGATTCAGAAAAGAGACGTATATAATGATAAAAATTTCATTAATAATCCCTTTCCTATTCACTTTTCATTTTATAATAACTATAGTAACAAAATATTATGAAAATAAAAGAAGACTTGGTAAGAGTTATAGTTTTTAATTAAGGGTTAAAGATAAAAGATAAGGTTAATTTTGGGACCTAAACTTGTATAAAAAAATTTATTTATAATATTTATACTCATCATCATTTTATACTTGAAATATATCACTTTTTAACTATTATAATTTGATAATCAGTTTATTATTAAATAATATTTCAAGACATTCCTAAAGTGCCCCTCCTCCCTCTTATAAAATGACACCACATCTACTAACTTACTCACCCCTCTCAAACCACATGGATCATCAAAATTCATATCAAATAAGTTTCCAACATCCCTCCTTTTCTCATAGATTACATACCTTTGGAATAAGAGAATTCAAGAAATCCTTTTGGCTCAAATCAAAAGGAGTTACCCGTTTTAGAGGTAGCATCTTCTCTAAAGTTCCTTTACTTTAATTTCCTTCCTCACTCCCTATGATAATATTATTAAATGATTACATTAAAAAATATTTATTGTAAATATTCTAGGATATTTTTATGAGAATTATATTAACTAAACTTACACAAACCTTCATCTATTTGATACAAACATGTTTTTTCTGTGTATGGAGAACCACGGCCTCACGAACAGATAAATATTCAATTATCACCTACCTCCTCTCATGGTGGCCATTATAATGGAACTGTATTTTTTTATGATATATATTCTTATTATATTTTATATATTATTCTATAGTTTTTATGTTAAACACACCTTTATACTTTTTATAATATTTAAATATGATAATTTCATTTGAGGAAGTGCACACTATAAACCCCTTAAAGTGATATTACTCATTCATTCCATATATGGAACGTATAAAGGATGGATTTAATAGAAATATGTGACACATATAACATATATATTATAATGAAATTTTAATATACCTATATACCATTTAGTTTTGATTCCATTAATTTGAAAAAGAAATGAAAGTAGCGTTCATGCGTGCGTATGGCCTACCGTCTCCATAAACGATGAATTTAATTTATTATCTCTAAATGTTATGGACTATTCTAAATATATATTTATATTTCGAATATATATGAAATTTTAAAAATTAATCATATTATGTTGATAATGGACTTATGACCACATGGACAATTTCCATCAAAATATGTTCATTATTCAAAATAGCAAACATCAAAAAAATGTCAGATATGAACATAAATAATTTGTTGATCGGTTTAACATGGTAAAAATGATATAAAAGGAATAATAAACTTGAAAAATGTTATCAAATAAGTATAAATTAGCTTAAGTTTATTGTTCAGGAAGAAAAAGGAATATACATGACGATTAGGACTCAAGGTAAGGGACTTCATCTCAATATCCTTTCATTGACACATATTTTGATTAATATATTACCTTATTTTATATGATATATATAAAACCCATTTTAAATTTAATTTCATTCAAATGGAATCTTTTTTTTTCTATGAATTTTTTTTAATAAATGATAAAAAAGTAATGTTCTAACGTATGTTTTGACAACAACCTCTCTAGCACTATAATTGTTATTAGATAATTGGATTCGCTTATAAGCCTTAATGTTCTTAAAAAGGAAAATAAATACCTTATTTCATTTCTGGGTGTTTTGATATTGAAAATGGTTTTGAAAGTAGATTCACTATTTGAATATCTTTAAATGTTCTATTGTGATTGAAAATTAAATTGTTTGAGTGAAATTTTGATAATTGTAATCTTTTACGTGCTATAATTATATAATGGTACTTAAACATTTGATGGGTGTTTACGTGATAAACCAAAGATAGTTTATTCTGTGATAAACCAAATATAGATGGGTCTGTGATAAACTGGGGATGGTTGGTTACGTTATAGCCTCCAATGAATTGGGTATGGAAGTTGGTCGTAGGGGTATTCCATTCAGTGAAATGTGTGGTAGTCGACTATATGGGTATTCTATTCAAGTGTGTTTATGTCACATGTTGCCTTTTTATGTTATATGTTTCATTCTATGGGATTTATGGTAATATTTTTGTTACAAAAAGGGTAATTAATAGGATTATTTTTAGTGATGTATATTAATAACTGCTTAAAGGTGAAAATATTACATTATGATAAAATATCCATGGTTTTCATGTTTTCCCAAGACTAACAGTTCTTCTTTTTTAATCAATTAATGATCTTTTTATGCTCATCACAAGTTTTTAAGTGTTTTACAGATAAATTAATGAGGAATATAGTCACATCTGGGATCAAGGAATAGTTTTTTTGTTAAAGAATGAAACAATACCATGTTTCTTTTTAAATAAGTTATGTTTTATGAAAAAAATGGATTGTGAGTAAAAGTGTGTACTTTTGATATTTATGTTTTTATGTAAGAGTTATATACAAATTCTCTAAATATATTTACCATAAAAGATCGTCCATGTGAAATAAATTAAAATTATTGACTTATCTCATGATTAAGTAATGTTTTAGACTAGGGCCTTATAGTTTGTATCAAAGGTCAGTTTAGATAACTTTAAAAGTTTGAAAAAATTTAATATAATATCCAAAAAATTATTTTTAATTTATTAAAAAATTGAAATTATATAGCATTTGAAGATTACCATGTTTCTTCATCTGAGATATTTTTGTTCACAATGGTTTTCCACAGGGGAAACAGGGCAACTGTACTGGGAGAGAATAACAAGGTAAATGACCTTCCAAATCAACATCCAGATATGGTCAGAATAATAATTAAAAGTTTGATGCAGTGATGGATCAATTGACTCATGATATAAATAGTTGTGGAATCTATGCACCCGATCACTAAGACCAACCACAGATGAATATGCTGATCGTGGTGTATTTTATATGGCAGTTTCCCCCATCATTAAGAAGATAATCTGACCTTGTGAAAGATAAAGGGTGCATTAATGCATAGGAAAAGATTTTTTATGTAATGTGTATTTAGTCAATCAAAATTTTAGTCATTCAGTTTATAATTCTTAAGGTGATGCTGATCTATGGGGGTCAATGATTAAGAATATCAGAGGAAGTCAAGATTTTTTCACCATGTAATAGGATGAAAATAAGAATATCTTACTTTAGAAATATTTTCCAAAGTCTATTCGACTTAGGATGGAAAATAAACTCTTGGAATTGAGACAAAAGGAGGAAGATTATGAAGGTGTATATGAAGAAAATATCACCCATTTTTCAAGGTACATTCAAAAATATTTCCAGGGATATGGATAGTAAGATAAAACAGTTTTACTTGGGATTGAAGATGAAATATCGAATGGAATTAAAATCCCATGAGTTTAAAAGGTATGAGAAAGTTGTCTGATTTCCGTAGAAGGTAGAAATGGATTTTTTATGAGTATGTGTTCCATGATGGAAATCAAAATAAGCGATCTAGTTGGAAGTCAATGGGAAATAATTCATCCAAGAATTCTAGAGGCACGAAAACTGAATTTCCAACTTGTGAGAAGCCTGGTAAAAAGAATCCTTTAGAATACTTCTCAATATACAAGAAGTGCTTTTGATGGAGTAATACTGGTCATATTTCTCATTACTGTATGGAAGATGATCAGGAAGGTAATGAAAAACCAAATTTTAGATGTATTAGTTGCAATGAGTTAATACATTATTCCAATGTTTGACCAGAATTGATAACCTCGGGTGGAATCCAGTGAGATCAAAATCATAAGGGCCTAGAAAAATTATTTTCTACATCTAATGTTGAAGTGGGACCATCAAATAAATTTGTGACATGTGTGTTACAGATTTTTTCAAAATATGCCAATACTCTATTTGTCTATGGATCACCACATTCCTTTATTTTTGATATCTATTCAAGGGAATTGAAAATATAACCTCATGAATGTGATAGAGAACTTTTTGTAAAAAAATGGTTGGAAGTATTAAAGCAGCCACGATTTATAGGAATCTTCCTCTTATCATTAGTGGTATAATATTTCCTGCAAATCTTTTTCAACTTCCCATAGTGGAATTTGATATCATTTTAGGTATGGATTGGATATCCGTTTATCATGAAAAAATATATTGCTGTAAAGACCCGTAAATTTCAAGGGAATTTTTTTCTTAATTTTCTTTGGAATTTTACAAGAACGCAGTTTCTGACGGCGCCTGATTCCGAGGCCCGGTGTGCCCGGAATTAATTTCCGAAGTTTGGCTTAGGTACGTCCACTGAACGGACGAGCGGGTTTTTCTAAATTTTGAACCGGTGCTCGGAATCGAATTCTGAGGGCACCGATGAAATCGCAGCGCCGGTAATTTCTTAGAAAAGCCTCTTCCCTAGTTGCGTTTACTCAGGTCTGGTTTTTAATTTTCGGGCTTAAAGTTAAGAAATAAAATAATTGTACGACAAACCTTATTTTATTTCACTTAAGCCACTTGGAAGCCACTTGAAGCCACTTAAAGCGGCTTAAGCTGAGTTGATACGGATAGGGTGCTATAAAAAAATATCCTACCCCCTTGGTAGGATATTTGTGAGGTAGGGCCCGCATGAGCCCCGCTGTTTCTTTTCCGCTAAGTAACGCACCCGTGAAAACCCGTCATTATGAAAGTCAACTGATGCGTTTTCTTAAATTCTTAACGCACTATTTAATTGGGCAGTTTTATTCATGAATTAAATGGGAAATTTCTTTCATTGAATTAATTCTACGAATTAATGGGTCGTTACTTACCTCTTTTTCATTTGTTGGCATAATAATAAAATAAGACCAACGCACGACTTCTAGAAAAAGGTTTGTTGAGAGGATTTGACAGAAACCAAGAGTTATTCATCCTCCTTTTTGAAGAACGCGAAGAACGCGGAGAACGCTGGCCCCCGACGAAGAACGCCGAACCCGCAGGAATTGACGACGCGACGCTGTGTGCCGCAACGCCGACGTCTCCTCTCTCGCGACGTTCTTCTGCGGCGTTCCTTCCTCCGCGACGAAATCTTCGATCTTCTGTTTGAGGTAAGAGATCTCGGTTTTCATTTTTTAAACTTCTTTGTGGTTTAAAACAACACATAGATTTAATTATTAAAAATTAAATCTGTTGTTTCTTGGACCTCAGAGTTCGTCGACGCAATGCCGGATACCGCGACGACGCGACGATCGCCTCCTTCCTCGGTGACCAATTCCGCGAAGAACCCGCGGGCGACGACATGACGAGGTAGGGATTTTGTTTTGGAAATACCCCTTTTTTATATTCCCATGAACGTTTCTTAAAAATTAAAGAGCCGGATTCATATGATCAATTTTAATTTATTAAAATTGTGGTTTCATGTGTTATGTAAATTTCTCCCGTGGTTTTTATCTAACGCGGAGGGTGCGGGCCAAACAAACACGGCCCGACCACCCTCCGTTGTTCTTCGTTGTTGTGAGGATTTGACGGGTGACGACAGAATGTGCTGCAATGGAAATTTGATGGTTCCGCAATGAAGAACGAGTCTCGGGAGGAGCAGCGGCGCAGACGGGAACAAAATCGGACCACCGGAGCGACTCTGGCGGCACGCGGAAGCCGGCGGCGGCGCGGGTCGCCGGCGCGGCGCAGCCGACAGCCAGGGGTGGCGGCGCCCCGGCGGGCTGCCGGATAGGGCCGCCGCGGGGGCGGCGCCCGCCGACCCGCGGCCGTGCGGGTCCGGTGCACTCGGACGCGGTAAAGTCGCGTCCTTTGATCCAGTGGGGCCCCACGCGGGGGGCCGCGGCACTTCCGACCCACGGGGGCAGCGCCCCACGGCAGCCGCTCGGCCGCTCGGCCGAGCCGAGCCGGACCGGCCGGCCGAGCCAGGTCGCGCCCTGGCCGGACCGGACCGGGTCGGCCCGGGCCCAGACCCCCCGTCTTCGAACCATTTCCGTTATTTTTCCCGTAACCTGAGTTACGGGCCTCCGAACGAGGTGACGTCAGCAGCAACACGATCTTTGGATCGAGACGGTCGTTTCGGTATATCACACTCAAGGTTTCGGAATACTTTGGATTTGGTCGGGTTGGTTCGTACACTAAACCAACCAGGCCCTCGGAGCGGAAACACTCATATCATGAGCTACGGACGTCCAATTGACGTGCCGTCAGCTTTGTTGAATTCCTCTAAGTGATACGGATCTTTTGGCTCACTCCGCCCGAGGTTTGGATGTAGGTGGAGTATGGTCGGGTTGGTTTTTCCTTAAAAACCAACCGGGCCCCTGGGACGAAAAAGTCAATAACTCTCAGACTGGGCGTCCGATTGACACACCGTCTGCGACGTTGAGTTCCTATTGGCGATACGGAACTTTTGGATACATCAACTTCGGACTTTGTGTCAGTTGATGTATCAGCCTCTCGGCTCGTGGAGCGGAACCTCCCGAACGAGCTTACTGTGTGTGGGAACCCTAGTGTTGGCTGCGACTTCGACGACGACGACTATACAGAGATCCTCGGCGGATTCGACTGCGATGATGATGAGAACAGTACGGGAATCCTCCATGTTCTTGGCAGTGACCACTACGTTACACATTGGGATACATCAACTCCGGACTGCATGTCAGTTGATGCATCGACCTTTTAGCTCATGGAGTGGACCCTCCCGGAACGAGCATGCTGTGCGCGGAACCCTAGAGCCCGTTGAGATTTGACGACTGCTGATCGAATGACTCGGTGTGTCACGGATAGCGGCACAGGGGAGCGCATGGTTGTAGAGGTAGACCCACGACAGAGGTGCGCTTGGTTGTAGCGGCACATGGGAGCGCTTGGTTGTAGCTGCATAGGGGAGCGCTTGGTTGTAGCGGCAGACCCACGACAGAGGTGCGCTTGGTTGTAGTGGCACAGGGGAGCGCTTGGATGTAGCGGCAGACCCACGATAGATGTGCGCTTGGTTGTAGCGGCATAGGGGAGCACTTGGTTGTAGCGGCAGACCCACGACAGAGGTGCGCTTGGTGGTAGCGGCACATGGGAGCGCTTGGTTGTAGCAGCAGACCCACGACGGAGGAGCGCTTGGTTGTAATGGCATAACCACTGTACTTGATTGAGAAAGAGTTTCCCAATAGCTTTGGGTCCAACTTCATGATCGATCCTATGTGGGTCATTGCGGGGGGGGGGGGGGGGGGTTAGTACCTTCCGATCCTTTATGGGTCCGACAGATTAGATGAATCAGTGGCTACTTCTGATCATCTCTATCATCATTTGAAGAAGTATCCTGTGTGAGCTGAATCTTGTGTAACTCTCCTTTGTGGATTGTGTTGAACTATCCTATGTGGATTTACTATTTACTCTCCTTTGTGGATTGTGTTGTGCTATCCTGTTTGGGTATACGTTTTGCTTTCCTGAGTGGACTGGGTTGGGCTTGGGCTCGGATGTTGGGGCCGAGCGGGAATCGATGACTTAGGTATATGTATGGGCATATACCTAAGTGGTATCGGTTGTTACTTCGTGATTGTATCTTTCCCTTGTGGTTATACTTTGTGGATTTTGGGAGACCTTCGGGGGTCTCGGGGTCCATACTGAGTAGCTTATACTCACCCCTGCACGGGCTTTGCCCGCACAACATTGTGTTGGTTGCAGACGACAGACAGCGTTGATCGTGGTGGAGGCTTGCGGAGCAGGACGGTACCTGGAGGTGGACCACTGGGCGGGACGTACACGGAGTAGTCAGGTGGAACAAGGAACGGTGGAGGCTATCTGTACCCACCCTTCAGGTGGGACTTCTAGAGAACGGCTCGACACTGCATCTTTTCTCTTCAGTTGCGGTTTTTCCCTTTCAGTTGTACTTTACAGTTGGTCTTGTATTTCCGGCCCCCCTTTACTTTCAGCATAGCTTGTTACAATTTTTACTTAGTGTTTACTTTTCCGCTTGCTTACTCTGTGGTGCTTGTTTACTTTACCAAGGAAATGCCTTCCCTGTTTATCAGGATTTATGCCTTGGTGCTAGTCGCCAGCCCCTGGCCTATGGAAGGCGGGCTTGGGGTAGTCACGGCATGGACGCCGAGGGCTGGTCGTGACAAATTGGTATCAGAGGTGGTCGGTTCTACCGCAGACTCTGATCTTTATTCTATGTGAAGCAATAGTGTTTAGCGTATTGAGTGTGGTTATCAGTCCAGGGAGTCCAGTGTTGGTGCGGCGGCCGACGTATCCGTACACCCAGACCCTGACTTCTGATTTCCGACATAATGAACGAAAACATTAATTGCATGTGTGTTTCAAGTTTTCTTTGTGATTACTTGTGTCAGATCACTTGGTATACTGTTCTAACCGTGGTGCACCTGTTTCTTTTCAGGATGGCCCCACGACGACAACTAGCTAGGGTTCCGAGAGTGGAACGTGATGACAGCCCACCGAGCAACGGGGCCTCGGTGCAGGGCTCCTTGTCAGCAGAGGCACCGACGGTACCTTTACCCGCCGAGCCACCGATGCTTCCCCGCCCTGACCACTGATGATGCACGTCGCCTTGGAGCTCTGCATGAGTTCCAGCACCAGCGACCACCCAGGTTTCATGGGGAGATGGACCCCCATGCAGCCAAGGACTGGTTGGAGGCGGTCATTCGAGTTTTCAGGCTAGTGAGGACACCAGCAGACCTCATGGTGATCCTCGCGGCGAGCCTACTGCACGCAGCAGCAGGACGATGGTGGAGCTTGATGCTCCATGTGCACGACGAGGCATCTCTTCTCTAGACGGACTTCGAGATCCTCTTCCGCTCATAGTTCATCCCGGCCACCCTTCGTGCGGTGCGCATTCAGGAGCTACTACAACTGCGGCAGTGCAGCATGACAGTGGCCCAGTACTCAGCGAGATTTACTGATCTCTCGCGATACGCCACAGATATGGTACGTGCCCCATTCTTCTGGGCACGGATCTTCGAGCAGGGACTGAGGCTTGAGATTAGAGCTTCCATGATCTCCCTTAACATTCCAACACAGGAAGAGGTGTTGTAGAGGGCGCTCTTGGTGGAGAGTTTCCTTGCTGAGAAGTCTCCAGCAGCAGGACCCACCACTACCCGGCATGTGGCAAAGTCTTCTGCAGCGGGCAGTAGACAGATGACGCAGGGGTCCAAGAGGACTAGACCAACAGGTGGTCGACATCATGACTCCGGATCGTTTGTGCGAGGAACTCGGGGTGGACAATGACTTGCCATGAGAGGGCAGTGTTACTCCTCTGGCGGGGTTGGTCACATAGCCCGTGACTGTCCGACTTTCCATACGGATGACCAGCAGATGAATGAAGGACCCCCCAGGCAGAGGCAGAGGTACGATTAGGGCGGGCAGCAAGGAGAAAGCGGCCATGGCAGGGGAGCTGGCCGTGCAGCTGGAGGTGGACGACGCCTCGGGGTGTTGCCACCACCACCACCAGGAGGTCCACCCCGGCCGTAGGGAGTTGGTGGGCATGCGAGAGCTCAGCTTCAGGCAGCTGAGGCCTACGATCATGGAGCTCTGGAAGCAGATGGACAGGAGCGGGACTAGCTCCAGACTTGGAGACTTATGTTCATGTTGCTTCTAGTTTTGTTGATGAATGTTTGTAGATGCTTTGTGTCTTTGTACTTGAGCTGCAGTAATGAAAGACACATTTTCTTGTGGCATTTACTTTCCTGTCCTCTCTTGTGTTGTTACTAGGAGGTTTCGGTTTAGACTGTTGACTTGACCCTCACCTGAGAGATACCTACTAGAGGAGACCTAGTTACTACACACTGATGCCGACAGTGTGACTCAACCCTTGGAGGCGAGAGTAACAGTTGGATCTCTTGGTAGTAGCGTCGAGGCCTTACGACGTCAGCCTTGGTATGGGTTAGTATCATCCATGTTGGGATTGACTGTATTAGGAAAAGAACGTGGTTCATCCAGGGGATGAGAACAGATTTCTCTTATCGGCAAGGAAGAAATCATAGCAGCTCTTGTGGGACCAGAGGTGGTCGAGGCCACGGCAGGGAAGGTCCCGGTCATCCAAGAGCATATGAGGACAGCTCAGAGCCAACAGAAGTCTTTTACTGACAAGGGGCGGAGGCCACTAGAGTTTGAGGATGGCGACCACGTCTTCTTGTGGGTCTCACCTCGACGTGGCTTACGGAGGTTTGGCCGATGCGGCGAGTTGTCTCCACACTTCATTGGACCCTTCCAGGTCCTCAGCAGGATTGTCAAGGTGGCTTATCGCCTGGATCTACCACCACAGTTGCGCCGGGTGCACGACGTCTTCCACGTATCTGAGCAGAGGAGATACGTGCACGACCCAACATCAATCTTTGACCATGAAGAGCTGGTCATTGGTGATGGGGTGATTTTTGCGGAGGTCCCAGTGGAGATCAAGGATCGACATGGGTGGGTCCTATGTGGATGATCGATTCCTCTAATTCACTTCAGATGGCAGCTCAGGAACCTCCAGGAGAGCACTTGGGAGTGGGAGGTTCAGATGCGTGCTCAGTACCGCCTTTGTATCCCTAAGTTTGTGGTGAAGCTTTACGGGGATGTAAAGCCCTGTGGTGGAAGTAATGTATAGACCCATAAATTTCAAGTAAATTATTCTCTTAATTTTCTTTGGAATTTTACTAGAACGCAGTTTCTGACGGCGCCTGATTCAGAGGCCCGGTGTTCCCGGAAATAATTTCCGATGTTTGGCTCGGGTACGTTCAGTGAACGAATGAGCGGGTTTTTCTAACTTATGAACCGGTGCTCGGAATCGAATTCTGAGGGCACCGATGAAATCCCAGCGCCGGTAATTGCTTAGAAAATCCTCTTCCGGAGTTGCGTTTTCTCAGGTGTGGTTTTTAATTTTCAGGCTTAAAGTTAAGAATTAAAATAATTGTACGACAAACTTTATTTTATTTCACTTAAGCCACTTGGAAGCCACTTTAAGCCACTTAAAGCGGCTTAAGCTGAGTTGATACGGATAGGGTGCTATCCAAAAATATCCTACCCCCTTGGTAGGATACTTGTGAGGTGGGGCCCGCATGAGCCCCGCCGTTTCTTGTCCTCTAAGTAATGCACCCGCGAAAATCCATCATTATGAAAGTCAACTGATGCGTTTTCTTAAATTATTAATGCACCATTTAATTGGGCCATTTTATTCGTGAATTAAATGGGAAGTTTCTTTCGTAGAATTAATTCTATGAATTAATGGGTCGTTACTTACCTCTTTTTCATTTGTTGGCATAATAATAAAATAAGACCAACACACGACTTCTAGAAAAAGGTTTGTTGAGAGGATTTGACAGAAACCAAGAGTTCTTCATCCTCCTTCGCGAAGAACGCAAAAAACGCGAAGAATGTGAAGAACGCCGGCCCCCGACGAATAACGCCGAACCCGCGGAAATTGATGACGTGACGTCGTGTGCCACAACGATGACATTTCCTCTCCCGCGACGTTCTTCTGCGGCGTTCCTTCCTCCGCGACAAAATATTCGATCTTCTGTTTAAGGTAAGAGATCTCGGTTTTCTTTTTTTAAACTTCTTTGTGGTTTAAAACAACACACGGATTTGATTATTAAAAATTAAATCTGTTGTTTCTTGGACCTCGGAGTTCATCGACGCAACGCCGGATTCCGCGACGACGTGACGATCGCCTCCCCCCGCGGCGACCAATTCCACGAAGAACCTGTGGGCGACGACTTGATGAGGTAGGGATTTTGATTTGGAAATACCCCTTTTTTATATTCCTGTGAACGTTTCTTAAAAATTAAAGAGTCGGATTCATATGAACAATTTTAATTTATTAAAATGGTGGTTTCATGTGTTGAATAAATTTCTCCCGTGATTTTTATCTAACGCGGAGGGTTCGGGCCAAACGAACACGGCCCGAAAACCCTCCGCTGTTCTTCGTTGTTGTGCGGATTTGACGGGTGACGACGGAACGTTCCGCAACGGAAATTTGATGGTTCCGTAGTGAAGAACGAGTCCCGGGAGGAGCAGCGGCGCAGATGGGAACATAATCGGACCACCGGAGCGACGCCGGTGGCCCGCGGAAGCAGCCGGCGGCGCGGGTCGCCGGCGTGACGACGCCGGCAGCCGGGGGCAGCGGCGTCGGCAGCCGGGGGCGGCGGCGCACCGGCGCGCCGCCGGACAGGGCCGGCGCGGCTGAAGCCGCGGTGGCGGCGCCCGCGGACCCGCGGCCGCGCTGGTCCGGAGCACTCGGACGCGACAAAGCCACGTCCTTTGATCCAGCGCGGCCCCACGCGGGGGGCCGCGACACTTCCGACCCGCGGGGGCAGCGCCCCGCGGCAGACGCTCGGCCGAGCCGAGCCGGACCGACCGGCCGAGCCAGGCCGCGCCCTGGCCGGACTGGACCGGGTCCAGCCGGGTCGGACCGGGTGGGGTCGACCCGGTTCGAGTCGACCCGGTTCGGCCGACCCAGGGGGGGTCGGGCCGGTTCGGCCCGGACCCAGACCCCCCGTCTTCGGACCATTTTCGGTCTTTTGCCCGTAACATGAGCTACGGGCCTCCGAATGATGCGCCGTCAGCGGAAACGCGATCCTTGGATCGAGACGGTCGTTTCCGTATATCTCACTCAAGGTTTCAGAATACTTTGTGTTCGGTCCGGTTGGTTCGTACACGAAACCAACCGGGCCCTCGGAGCGGAAAGGCTCATATCTTGAGCTACGGACGTCCGGTTGACGTGCTGTCATCTTTGTTGAATTCCTCTAAGTGAGGCGGATCTTTTGGCTCACTCTGCCCCAGGTTTGGACACAGGTGGAGTATGGTCATGTTGGTTTTGCCTTAAAAACCAACCGGGCCCCTGGGACGAAAAAGCCAATAACTCTCATACTGGGCGTCCGATTGACGCGCCGTCTGCGACGTTGAGTTCCTATTGGCGATACCGAACTTTTGGACACAACAACATCAAAATTTGTGTCAGTTGATGTATCATCCTCTCTGCTCGTGGAGCGGACCCTCTCGAACGAGCTTGCTGTGTGCGGGAACCCTAGTGCTGGCTGCGACTTCGACGACGACGACTCTACAGAGATCCTCGGTGGATTCGACTGCGACGATGATGAGAACAGTACGGGAATCCTCTGTGTTTTCGTCAGTGACCACTACGGTACACCTTGGGATACATCAACTCCGGACTGCATGTCAGTTGATGCATCGACCTTTTAGCTCGTGGAGTGGACCCTCCTAGAACAAGCATGCTGTGTGCGGAACCCTAGAGCCGGTTGAGATTTGACGACTTCTGATCGAATGACTCGGTGTGTCACGGATAGCGGCAGAGGGGAGCGCTTGGTTGTAGCGGCAGACCCACGACAGAGTTGCGCTTGGTTGTAGCGGCACAGGGGGGCGCTTGGTTGTAGCGGCACAGGGGCGCGCTAGGTTGTAGCGGCAGACCCACGACAGAGGTGCGCTTGGTTGTAGCGGCACAGGGGAGCGCTTGGTTGTAGCGAAAGACCCACGACAGAGGTGCGCTTGGTTGTAGAGGCACAGGGGAGCGCTTTGTTGTAGCGCCAAACCCACGACAGAGGTGCGCTTGCTGGTAGCGGCACATTGGAGCGCGTGGTTGTAGCAGCAGACCCACGACGGAGGAGCACTTGGTTGTAGCGGCATAACCACTGTACTTGATGGAGAAGGAGTTTCCCAATAGCTTTGGGTGAAACTTCATGATCGATCCTATGTGGGTCATTGTGGGGGGGGGGGTTAGTACCTTCCGATCCTTTATGGGTCTGACGGATTAGATGAATCAGTGGATACATCTGATCATCTCTATCGTCATTTGAAAAAGTATCATGTGTGAGCTGAATCTTGTGTTACTCTCCTTTGTGGATTGTGTTGAACTATCCAATGTGGATTTACTGTTTACTCTTCTTTGTGGATTGTGTTGTGCTATCCAGTGTGGGAATACGTTTTTCTTTCCTGAGTGGACTGGGTTGTGCTTGGGCTCAGATGTTGGGGCCGAGCGGGAATCAATGACTTAGGTATATGTATGGGCATATACCAATGTGGTGTCGGTTGTTACTTCGTGATTGTATCTTTCCCTTTTAGTTATCCTTTGTGGATTTCGGGAGACCTTCGGGGGTCTCAGGGTCCCTACTGAGTAGCTTATACTCACCCCTACATGAGCTTTGCCCACACTACGTTGTGTTGGTTGCAGACGACGGATAGCGCTGATCGTGGTGGAGGCTTGCGGAGCAGGACGATACCTGGAGGTGGACCACTGGGCGGGACGTGCATGGAGCAGTCAGGTGGACAGAGGAGTAGTGGAGGCTATATGTACCCACCCTTCAGGTGGGACTTCCAGAGGACGGCTCTACGCTGCAGCTTTTCTCTTTAGTTTCTGTTTTTCCCTTTCAGTTGTACTTTACAGTTGGGCATGTATTTCCGGCCCCCTTTACTTTCAGCGTAGCTTGTTACAGTTTTTACTTAGTGTTTACTTTTCCGTTTTCTTACTATGTGGTTCTTGTTTACATTACAAAGGCAATGCCTTCCCTGTTTATCAGGATTTACACCTTGGTGCTAGTCGCCAGCCCCTGGCCTATGGAAGGTGGGCTTGGGGTAGTCACGGCACGGGCCCCGAGGGTGGGTCGTGACAATTGCAAAGACAAGAAATTTTTATTCAATGATTTTATACATTTGATAACACAACAAGAATATGAAATATGGATTAAAGGTGGAAGTGAATGTTATATGTCTTATGTGGATGAAAAGAATGAAATAGGTATGATTATTAACATTCTAGTAGTGAATGATTTCCCAGATATTTTTCCCAATGAATTTTCTAGTATTGTTAAATATCAGGTGGTTTAATTTAATACCTATTAAGTTCTTGATGCAAAGAGTATTTATAAACCACCTTATCGAATGGATCATTTAGAACAAGTATAATTGAAAAAAACCATTATAATAATTACTTGATAAAGGTTTCATTCGACCAAGAACTTCACGATGGTGTGCTCCAATTTTATTTGTCTAAAATAAATACGGTTCTATGAGAATATTCAATGATCACATAGCCTTGAATAACATCACTATTAAGAACAAGTATACGTTGCCTCATATGGATGATTTTTTTATTACCTCTAGGGAGATTATGATTTTTCAAAGATTGATTTGAGGTCCAGGTACCATCAGCTGATGGTGAAGTAGGATGAAATTCTAATGACAACATTCTGAACGAGATATGAGAATTATCAATTTCTAGTTATTCCCTTTGGTTTATCTAGTGCACCTGATGTATTAATGAATATCAAGAAGGGAGTCTTTCATCAGTATTTGGATTGGATTGTGGTCCTATTTATCTATGATATTTTGGTGTATTCTAAAAATTGGGAGGAACATCAAAGTCACTTACAGACTATTTTTGAAAATCGTAAAATATAAGAAACTAAATTTAATGTTTTGTAAGAGTTAATTTTTGTTCCAATAAATTTCATTCTTTCGCCATATTTTTCCTAAATATTTCATAAACTTTGACCTTTCTGAAACAAAAGTGGTTAAAGAGTGTCCAAGACCTACCCATATCACATATATTCATTGTTTTCATTGATTATAAGGTTATTGCTGAAGGTTTGTTGAAAATATTTCTCATTTATCTATCCCCCAAACTGAGCTAACACGTAAGGGGTTTAGATCATTTGGATAATAGATTGTGATGTTGGTTTTCATGAACTGAAAAGAAGATTGTTAAGTGATCTAGTTTTGGCCTTTACTTCTAGGAATAGTGAATGTGTTTTCTACAATGATGCATCATTGAACAGACTTGGTTTTTTTCTAATGTAGAATTATCAGGTAATTAATTAAGATATAAATCTGTTAAAACCTCATGAATTAAATTACCCCTCTACATGATTTGGAAAAAGATTCTATTGTTTTTGCATTAAAAATTTGGATGCATCATTTGTATGTCATAATGTGTTAAATATATATTTATTAACAAATATTGATATATATATACATATATATATTCTCTCAGAAAAAATTATACATGATATAGATGAGATGGATTGAATTAATCAAGGATTATCATATCACGGTCCATTATTATCTAGGAAAGGAAAATAAAGTGGCTGATACTTTGATTTGAATGAGTAATGATAAATTAACCACCCTATATTTGGAACAAGAACCTTTGGTTTTTGATTTGATGAATTTATTTTGGAAGTTGATGATGTAGGTAATTCCTCTATTTTGTATCAGGTGGTAGTGAAATTGTCACGACCAATCCTCATGGGGCCCGCATCGCGACTCCCTAAGGCTGCCTCCAATAGTCCAGGGGCTGGGGACTAGCACCAAGTAGAAATATCACTAACATGGGAGGCATTACCTAAGTACTTATACACATGCACACATTTCAAAGGCAAAAAATGATGAAATATAAAAACCACTACGGAGAAAATTGAATGCGTACAACTAACCCAACCAAAAAAGTATGATGGAAATCAAAGTATGTAATGTAAAACAGGGCCAGAATACAAGATCACCAAAAACAAGAGTCTTCAAACTACAAAGGATAACATGTAAGCACAAGGAGATACTTGGAATTCTACTTGTGGATGTATGAACACCTTGGATTGTATGGAACTCAGATAGCCTTGTTTGGTCCTGGTCCGCCCTGGACTCCGTCAAAAGGATGCTCGTCTGTACAAGACACAACATGTGTGGGAAAACCCCATACAGCAGTGAGTATAAAAATACTCATTATAGGACCCAGAAAACCACAAATCAATATGCAAAGTAAAGGGACAATCAGCTCTAAAAATATAACAAGAGAAACACAATCCGGATATACCCAAAACATAGACCCATTTTTATATAGTAGACACACAACCGCATACCGCCTATAGGGATTGAGTTCAAAGGTTCAACGAAGCACTCATCTGGGAGAACTCACTCCATGAGTCTGGTGGTTCTGATGATGTCTGTCCAAGAAGTATTATTCATCGAGAAAGGTCTTGAGAGATAGATACACTCATTCTGGGAGAATATACTCCGGAGTGGGGAAAGATCATGATACATAGATGATGTAACATCCAAGGAAAATAAAGGAGATGATATTTTCATATTTAATAATATTTTTTGAATTAAATATTAATTTTATTTTAAAGGGGAATCTATATTCATTGGCATACCCGACAGGCAACAATGGGTTTCTCCGATGTCTTATGTTGCAGACAATGTTGAGTCATACTGAATAATAATAATAATAATATAATATTATTATTTTAAATGTTTATTAATGCATAACCATTGTATTTTTGGGAATTAATAGATCTAACTACAATGTGATTACACATGTTGGTTAAATTCTTTTTCTTTTATCCAAAAAATTTAGAGGCACAAAATTCGAATGAATCTAATTTTAAGCATAAATACTCTAATATTTTTTAGATGGTCAATTTACTGCCTTTTGATGGAAAAACCTCTTTAAATCTTGTGCTGGTCACTTTCGTTTGTTCTATATGATAAAATTAAAAAAAATTAGAATCGGGTCATAAAAATTTATTTTGGGTAAATTTTTGGTATTAGTTTTGATAAAGTTCATTTTATAATGAATAATGAAAAATACTGCATTTTATTCCAAAAATGCCTTTTAATCTAATTAATTTATATAGTTAGATTAACTTTTTAATTATTTTAATGTGTAATTTGATTATATTTTTACCATTTAATCCAATTATGGTCATTGAAAGTAATTTCACGTTGAAATTTGAAATAAACATGTGTCAATATTTTGATAGTTATTATTTCTTTAAAACACATTTTTTGTTTTGACCATGGGAATTAATTTTAAATTAATTAATCCAACTTCAATGTTTTTAATTTGGTAAAATATACATAACATTTTAATTTGGAATATCAAATATATATTAGGCTGAATCTTTTGTATTTTTCTGAGAAACATCAATTTTTGATGAATTGTGAAAAAACTAAGTAGTAGTTAAAAACTGACTTCTTCATTTAAATGAATTTTTACTTCTTCTGTGAATTGAATTTCAAAAATCTGAAAAATGGGGTTTTTACTATTAAGTAAAAATTTTCTCAATAAGATGAAAATAATTTTAGGTGAATAGTAACTTTTGACATTTATTTACGGCAGTTAAAGCTAAATAGGGTAATATAAGGTAAAAATAATTTTATAATAATATTAAATTACCTTAACATGTGTCCAAATACTATTGGTTGATACGTGTCTAACCATGGGAATAGCTGGGTTGATTTGGGACCCCATGGAGCCACATAAGAGTTATAATGACACTTTATATTAATTAATTTAAGGTAAAGACAAAAATGACTTAAACATATATCTTTTAGTAAATCTATTTTTAATGGGGTTATATAAGTAATATCATTGACTATAAATATTAATTTCAAAGATAATAAATATTTCCTACATCATGGTTTTTTTATAATTTTTATCCATCAAATAAATTAAATTATTTATTAAGAAATAAAGATGTAGTGTTTACCTCATTAATGAATGATTTAAATTAATAAGATTATAAAAATTAAAACAGTATCTAAAACCTATCCAATTATTATTGGATGATTGTATTTCAAACAATAATCATCTTATATTCTAATTTAATGAGTTTTGGACCTTTTGAAAACAAAATTATGTTTAAAATAAAATAATACTTTCAAACATTCCTAAAGAGAAAATCCTCCCTGTAGAGACCCGTATCCTGACGTACATGGATATTACATTACATTTGCGGAATACTTAGTACATAACAAAAACACACACACAAGGATCGTAATAGTTTAGTGTCTTTGGAAACTCGGAACATAATCTTCTAATCCTGGTGAAAGATCTTCAATATCTCCCGTAAAGATCTTCCATTTTTTTTACCTAAAACCTTTCTTTATATCCTGGGGAAAAGAAAACATAAAAGGGTGAGCTCAAATGCTCAGTAAGGGTATACAAAAGAAATAAAAATCATATCATATCTTTTTGAAAATCATAACCTGCAAAAGAGATCATAATATCTTAACATGGAACAAATCATAGAAGTGAAAATGAGATCACCATAATCATAACATGAAACTTGAAACTTTGTGGCATGCACACAATATCATGGAAAATCATTTCTTGTTAGTCATGACTCATTGCCAAGACTATCTTAGTGGACAAAGTCCCTTTCTGAACCGAGTTCACTCCTCGTTTCAGTCCTGTATCACTGAACCGAAATAACCTTCCGTTCCAGCCATGTCTATCTCATGAGATATAAAATCTTTACCCAATGCATTGGAGGGAGATATAGGTCCCACCCATCTTATAATGAATCCTTTCTTATGTGTGCCACATAATCATAAAACATACATCATCGCATAACACAAGTAACAAAAATGGGATTCTTGAAACATCATGAAATCATAAATCAATTCATATAAGATAAAGGAATTCATAAAAATAATTCCATCACAACATGATCAAATAAATGTAATAATAGGGATAAAAATATAACCCTTTATTATCTTAGATGGAAAATAATTTTGATAAAACACTTGAACTCCATTCTTGAGGAAAATATCCTTTCTTCTTCAAAAACACTTTTCTTTTCTTAATGTGTCATACAATTATAAACTAAAATAAGTTGGTTAAAAATAAACTTGAAAACTTGTAAAGGAAGCTTCTTTTAAGTAATGTTTTAAAAATCCATTCATGCCGTATAAGTTAAAAAAACATTCTTCATACTTTTGTCAGAAAAGTCAAAAAGTACTTCGTACGGAAAAACGACAAAAGATTCCTTTCATATTCTTTACTAAAAACTCACCTAAGGGTAAAATTGGATTTAAACTATTACAAGTGGATGGAAACAATATTAAATATTGAGGGAACATGGATGTGGATGATAAAATACACCCCAGTAAATACCAAAGTATAAACAATCTCGGATAAAAATGAGATTGTGATATTTCCCTTACCTTAGGTCTGATTTGCTTTATTCGTGTCCGAAGATCCTGTATAATGGTTTAAATAATGTTATTGTCTTATTCAAGAATCATAAATATTGATATGATATCATATATGGTCATATTATTAGCTTCTTGTTAGTAATATTTCATTGTTACTTGTTACTCGGGTCTTTATTGCCTTTTGTTCTTATGCGTGTTTTGCCGAATAAATTCTTATTCTTATTTTAAGGTTATAGATACCTTATATCCAGAATGGTATTAGTGTAACATATATCATATTTATTCATTAAATTCATTTATATAATCATTATGAAATGAAGATCATGTAGAACGAGTCGCATCACATCGTGGAGATGGTATTCCGTACGTACGCACGAGTGATGATATCGTTCCTATGATCGTGGAATTGTATTGGAGTATATATATATATATTATTTAAGTATCAATATTACTTCATAATAATCATATATAGTTACTCATTACACCATTATACCCATCCTTGTAAGGTGATGGTGGAAAAATAGATTACACCACGGCGTGGAGACGGTATTCCGTACGTACGCACGCGCGGTGATTTCATTTTTCCGTAGGATGGATAGAAGGTGAATTAGGATTGTTTCATATTTATAATAACATATCAGTATGTAAGTAATACTGATGTTAATACTTTATCATGAAACAACTAAAGAATAAGAAGTTGAAGAAGAAAGAAATTGAAAAGATCGGTAATGGATATTACCTCTTCTTTGGAACGCTTCTTTGAATCCTTCACTTAGGGAACTAAGATTGGTCTTTTAAGAAGACCAGGACCTCTAGGATTATTCTAGGGAAGTGGAGAGGAGAAAATGGCAGGGGTTGGCCGAGCTTGAGTGCTCAATTTGGTGTGAGGAGGAGGGGGAGGAGGTGTCCTTTTATAAGGGAGGAGAGGGGCACCTTAGGAATATCTCAAAATATTATTTTATATTAAAGTCAAAATCGGTTTATAATGGTTCCAAAGGGTCTTATTTCGAAGCTAAAGTGGGGATGGGTCGAAATCCTATCAACCAATAAGATTTAGACAAGTTTAGGGTATTATTTTAACCTTATCAATTAGATTTAACTCTAAGTTAAATAATTTTACTTTTACCGTGTCTTTTTGTTTTCTTTCACTATATGGTTAATACACTTACTATAACATGCCAAACGAACCCCAAATTGTTTATTATTAAAATATATATCCTTATCTAAGTCATTTGGCCGAACCTTAGATTTTTAGGAATAAAATAACAATTAATAATATAATATTTGATTTAAAAACTATTTTGTGTCAATTTTGACACTATTTGATATATGATTTTTGTGAAAGTCATACAAGAATTACATGTTAGAACAAAGTTGATTAAATCAACACTAATATATCATAGTAACCTAGAAAATTAGTTTAATTCATAAAAAGTCTCAAATTACATTTATTTTGGTGTTTATAACATCAATTATGTCAATATTTCATTAACAAGATAATTACTGCATCATCTTTGTGTCATAAATAAATTAAATTATTTGATGTCTAAAAATTACAAATAAAATACCATTATGTAGGAAATCTTTTTGGCTTTCTAATTAATATTTACAATCGAATTTATCTTATGTATAACCCTATATTAAAAATGTTTTAGTAAATAAACTTTGATTTTAACTCTTTTAACTCTTCTTTGAATTAAATAATAATAAATGTCCTAATCTAATCCAAGTGGGCCTAAATGATAATATTTTACACTTAAGGTTGTTTTTTGTCGAGATACACTTGTCCAATAGAATTAGGACATGTGTTAGGGTAATAGTAATATCATATTTACCCTTAGTTACCCTATTTACTATTAACCGCGGTAAAAAAGTAAAAAGTTACTATTCACCAAACAATTATTTTCATCTCATTGAACCACATTTTAGTCCTTGATATTAACCGTGTCTCTCAGATTTTCGAAATTCCATTCACAGAAGCGGCAAAATTATGTTTTATGAAAAATTCAGTTTTTTTAACTACCACTTAGTAGTTTCACTATTCATCAAAAATTGATGTTTTTCAGAACAATGCCAAAATTTCATCCCAAGCTATATTTCATATTCCGAATTCAAAAAATGAAGTCTATTTTACCAAATTCATAACATAAAAGTTGCATTGATTTATTTTATAATTAAATCCCGCTGTTAAAACAAATAGCGTGTTTTTAAGAAACAATATCTATCAAAAGATTGACACTTGTTTATGTCTAGTTTAAATGTGAAACTACATCCAATGACCAACATTGTATTAAATTGTAAAAATATATTCTAAATATACTTTAAAACCACTCAAATTAATGATTTATCACTATTAATTATTTCGATTAAAAAAGTTGTTTTTAATTATAATTTAGTAATTTTCACTATTCATCAGAATATGAAAGTTATCCGAAAAGTACCAAAATTTCACCTTAGGCTAAATTCGATACTCCGAATCCAAAAATAAAGTTCATTTTGAAAAATAAGATTTACTGGATTTCAAAAAGTGGTTATTACTATTCATAACGGCTAGTTTTAATAATATTTTTATAGCATATCGTTGTTTAGTGAAACTCGGTATTGCGTACTACACACGCTATCGAGGAAGGTCGCGATTGCGTGTAATGCAAGTCAAGTCAAGGATGTGTGTTGTGCAAGCTCCTTTTGGTGTAGCGTACAACACAAGACATTAATAAAATTAAAAAGAATATTTTTTTATAAAATCTTGGGCTGTTACATTCTACCCCCCTTAAAATGAATTTTGCCCTCGAAATTCTTCGGGGTTATAAATGGTTTACTATTTCAAAGTTTCGTTAATAGAAACCCACATCGTAAAAGGGAATACCAAAACCAATCTTTAAAAACAAAAGTATGAAACGTAACGGTTACCCAAATAAACTAATCATTGGGTTTCCACATAGGTGAAAATATGGATATGGAAGAGAAATCTAACCATCATGTTCTGATGGAGAGTGGTAGGGAACATGGCTATGGAAAAGCCAGTAATCACAAATCCATAGATTTGTGATGATATAAGGTACCATCTGATTCATCAGGTATAAGATCACTAGGACAACATTTTTGGTTTTCAAGATCATTTCCCCTAAAGTTGAAAATTTGAATTAGAATAAATACTTACTTTATTTTGGTACAATCTCACTGTTGTTCGTGCTTTGAACAATTTCCACTTCATCTCTTAAATAAATGAAGTTGAATTTGTTATTCGTGAAGTGTTAGCAGATCATGTGATAGAATGACGGGTCATTCCATCTGTCTCAAACAAAAGGTTAGCAAAAATTATATGCATAAATCGATCTATAGTGAGATTAATCATATATGGTTTCTAAAATGGACTTATACTTCATATATCATACTGCTTAATATAATAAAACTAGTTTCTACTAAACAGGGACTTCCTGTAGGCCAGTGGTAGGCGATAAAGGCCAGTCGCACTTCGGTTGTGGGTTCAATTCCTACAGCCTTGTCCGACGCGATGGGATGTCGCCCGTCCTGCAGGTTGTCCTTTTTCTAAAACTACATTACTATAACATCCCATCTATAATATTGAATAAAAAAAACTTCTATCCTTAAACAATACTAACTTATGTCCAACATAATCCAGTCTAATCTTTAGGCTTATACATAATACTGCAGTCCACTCTCATAATATAGTGACAACGATTACCATAGATTTAATACTGTCGTTGATCCCCACATATCATAAGATATGTCTTGTTGGTCACATTCCAAACATTCAAAGTCCTTAATCATGTATTCTCTTGAATACCTTAGTGAAAACATGAGTGCAGTTAAAAGTTAATACTTTCCATGTACCAAAATCCTCAAAATTCTATATACTCAAACCATGATATCACTTAGTCCTTATATCAATCATGAGCTCATGAATACTATTAAACATTTCATTTTATCGTCTTCATTATGCGCATATCATCTTATTTCCAAAAAAATATCTCAATCACTTTGAATACCACATCAATAAATATTGCAATACTCAATGATACAACATTATTTTGGAATCCCATTACATAAACACTTAATCATTCCACCACATCGTTGTCATATTCAACAATGCCAATAGTGATCGCATGTGATTTCCCTTTGTCCTTTGCCTTTAGTGGTTGCTCATGTTGATCATCACTAACCCTTGGATTAGGGAAATTATTAGCATAATGCCCCATTTCCTTGCACTTGAAGCATTGAAGTGTTGGCGGTGCGTTCTCTGCAGTGTTTGCTTTATTCACATCATTAGAAACCCTTTTTCCATTACTTTGACACTAATCTGCTCGATGAACTTCTTTTCCACACTTAAAACATTTTCTAGTCCCTTTAAGACAATCTCCACCATGCTTCTTTCCACACTTTGTGCATAAGGAAACATTCATCTTCTTTTCACCATTATTCTGAGATTTCTCCTTGAACTCCATCTTTCGTTTCTTGTCAAAACCATGAGATGGATATGTAACACCAACTTCCATTTCTACCTTGATAGCACAACGCACAATTTCTTCATAGCTACTGAAGTCTCTTATAGCTAATGCCCTTCGAAGACTTGGTTTTAAGCCACTGAAAAATCGATCAACTTTACTTTCAGGTTGGATGATAATTCCAGAAGCATACCTTGCAAGTCTTGTAAAATTTTCTTCATAGGTACCAACAGATTCATCGTCCCTTTGCTTCAGTTCAAGAAACTCTTTCTCCATCATTGTTCGAAGAATACGAGGGAAGTACTTACTGAAAAACAAGTTCTTGAACTCGTCCCATTCCATGGACTCAATTTCATCTCTTGGCCTCGTATTCTTGATAAGATTCCACCATTGATCAGCTTCACCTTCCAAACGATATACTGCTAAGATGACTTTATCATGTTCAGAACATTGAAGAACTGAAAATATCTTTTCAGTTGTACTGATCCATTGTTCAGCCACAAGTGGATCAGAAGACCCACTGAAAGAAGGTGGACGTTGCCTCATGAAGGACTCAATAGAATATTGTTCCCTTCTCTGCTCATTTGGAAGTCCAGAATGATTCATAGCTTGTGTAAGTATAGCAATAAGATTTTGCACTCCATCTCCCATAACATTTGTTTGTTCAGGAGGGCAATCATTGCATTGTCCATTGCATTGATCAACACGGTTCCTTCGGGTTCCAGCCATTGTCTAAAACCCAAAAAGAATAGTGTGAGAGGCAAAAATCATGCTAGGGAAAACAACATAATAAAGGGGGAGTACCTTCAATATCCAACATCTTAGGTTTAATTCTATGATCGTTAGCGTAATTCTATTACTATAACCTCTACGTATACTTATCCCTAGGGACATCCCTAGACATACCTTAGAAATATCTCTAGGGATCTCACTAACGTTTTCGCATCCTAGTTTCCAAACGTTGACTAAACCTTTCCTCTGATACCAACTGTAGAGACCCGTATCCTGACGTACATGGATATTACATTACATTTGTGGAATACTTAGTACATAACAAAAACACACACACAAGGATCGTAATAGTTTAGTGTCTTTGGAAACTCGGAACATAATCTTCTAATCCTGGTGAAAGATCTTCAATATCTCCTGTAAAGATCTTCCATTTTTTTTTACCTAAAACCTTTCTTTATATCCTGGGGAAAAGAAAACATAAAAGGGTGAGCTCAAATGCTCAGTAAGGGTATACAAAAGAAATAAAAATCATATCATATCTTTTTGAAAATCATAACCTGCAAAAGAGATCATAATATCTTAACATGGAACAAATCATAGAAGTGAAAATGAGATCACCATAATCATAACATGAAACTTGAAACTTTGTGGCATGCACACAATATCATGGAAAATCATTTCTTGTTAGTCATGACTCATTGCCAAGACTATCTTAGTGGACAAAGTCCCTTTCTGAACCGAGTTCACTCCTCGTTTCAGTCCTGTATCACTGAACCGAAATAACCTTCCGTTCCAGCCATGTCTATCTCATGAGATATAAAATCTTTACCCAATGCATTGGAGGGAGATATAGGTCCCACCCATCTTATAATTAATCCTTTCTTATGTGTGCCACATAATCATAAAACATACATCATCGCATAACACAAGTAACAAAAATGGGATTCTTGAAACATCATGAAATCATAAATCAATTCATATAAGATAAAGGAATTCATAAAAATAATTCCATCACAACATGATCAAATAAATGTAATAATAGGGATAAAAATATAACCCTTTATTATCTTAGATGGAAAATAATTTTGATAAAACACTTGAACTCCATTCTTGAGGAAAATATCCTTTCTTCTTCAAAAACACTTTTCTTTTCTTAATGTGTCATACAATTATAAACTAAAAGAAGTTGGTTAAAAATAAACTTGAAAACTTGTAAAGGAAGCTTCTTTTAAGTAATGTTTTAAAAATCCATTCATGCCGTATAAGTTAAAAAAACATTCTTCGTACTTTTGTCAGAAAAGTCAAAAAGTACTTCGTACGGAAAAACGACAAAAGATTCCTTTCATATTCTTTACTAAAAACACACCTAAGGGTAAAATTGGATTTAAACTATTGCAAGTGGATGGAAACAATATTAAATATTGAGGGAACATGGATGTGGATGATAAAATACACCCCAGTAAATACCAAAGTATAAACAATCTCGGATAAAAATGAGATTGTGATATTTCCCTTACCTTAGGTCCAATTTGCTTTATTCGTGTCCGAAGATCCTGTATAATGGTTTAAATAATGTTATTGACTTATTCCAGAATCATACATATTGATATGATATCATATATGGTCATATTATTAGCTTCTTGTTAGTAATATTTCATTGTTACTTGTTACTCGGGTCTTTATTGCCTTTTGTTCTTATGCGTGTTTTGCCGAATAAATTCTTATTCTTCTTTTAAGGTTATAGATACCTTATATTCAGAATGGTATTAGTGTAACACATATCATATTTATTCATTCAATTCATTTATATAATCATTATGAAATGAAGATCATGTAGAACGAGTCGCATCACATCGTGGAGATGGTATTCCGTACGTACGCACGAGTGATGATATCGTTCCTATGATCGTGGAATTGTATTGGAGTATATATATATATATTATTTCAGTATCAATATTACTTCATAATAATCATATATAGTTACTCATTACACCATTATACCCATCCTTGTAAGGTGATGGTGGAAAAATAGATTACACCACGGCGTGGAGACGGTATTCCGTACGTACGCACGCGCGGTGATTTCATTTTTCCGTAGGATGGATAGAAGGTTAATTAGGGTTGTTTCATATTTATAATAACATATAAGTATGTAAGTAATAATGATGTTATTACTTTATCATGAAACAACTAAAGAATAAGAAGTTGAAGAAGAAAGAAATTGAAAAGATCGGTAATGGATATTACCTCTTCTTTGGAACGCTTCTTTGAATCCTTCACTTAGGGAACTAAGATTGGTCTTTGAAGAAGACCAGGACCTCTAGGATTATTCTAGGGAAGTGGAGAGGAGAAAATTTCAGGGGTTGGCCGAGCTTGAGTGCTCAATTTGGTGTGAGGAGGAGGGGGAGGAGGTGTCCTTTTATAAGGGAGGAGAGGGGCACCTTAGGAATATCTCAAAATATTATTTTATATTAAAGTCAAAATCGGTTTATAATGGTTCCAAAGGGTCTTATTTCGAAGATAAAGTGGGGATGGGTCGAAATACTATCAACCAATAAGATTTAGACAAGTTTAGGGTATTATTTTAACCTTATCAATTAGATTTAACTCTAAGTTAAATAATTTTACTTTTACCGTGTCTTTTTGTTTTCTTTCACTATATGGTTAATACACTTACTATAACATGCCAAACGAACCCCAAATTGTTTATTATTAAAATATATATCCTTATCTAAGTCATTTGGCCGAACCTTAGATTTTTAGGAATAAAATAACAATTAATAATATAATATTTGATTTAAAAACTATTTTGTGTCAATTTTGACACTATTTAATATATGATTTTTGTGAAAGTCATACAAGAATTACATGTTCAAAACAAGTTGATTAAATCAACACCAATATATCATAGTAACCTAGAAGATTAGTTTAATTCATAAAAAGTCTCAAATTACATTTATTTTGGTGTTTATAACATCAATTATGTCAATATTTCATTAACAAGATAATTACTGCATCATCTTTGTGTCATAAATAAATTAAATTATTTGATGTTTAAAAATTACAAATAAAATACCATTATGTAGGAAATCTTTTTAGCTTTCTAATTAATATTTACAATAGAATTTATCTTATGTATAACCCTATATTAAAAATGTTTTAGTAAATAAACATTGATTTTAACTCTTTTAACTCTTCTTTGAATTAAATAATAATAAATGTCCTAATCTAATCCAAGTGGGCCTAAATGATAATATTTTACACTTAAGGTTGTTTTTGGTCGAGATACACTTGTCCAATAGAATTAGGACATGTGTTAGGGTAATAGTAATATCATATTTACCCTTAGTTACCCTATTTACTATTAACCGCGGTAAAAAAGTAAAAAGTTACTATTCACCAAAAAATTATTTTTCATCTCATTGAACCACATTTTAGTCCTTGATATTAACCGTGTCTCTCGGATTTTCGAAATTCCATTCACAGAAGCGGCAAAATTATGTTTTATGAAAAATTCAGTTTTTTTAACTACCACTTAGTAGTTTCACTATTCATCAAAAATTGATGTTTTTCAGAACAATGCCAAAATTTCATCCCAAGCTATATTTCATATTCCGAATTCAAAAAATGAAGTCTATTTTACCAAATTCATAACATAAAAGTTGCATTGATTTATTTTATAATTAAATCCCGCTGTTAAAACAAATAGCGTGTTTTTAAGAAACAATATCTATCAAAAGATTGACACTTGTTTATGTCTAGTTTAAATGTGAAACTACATCCAATGACCAACATTGTATTAAATTGTAAAAATATATTCTAAATATACTTTAAAACCACTCAAATTAATGATTTATCACTATTAATTATTTCGATTAAAAAAGTTGTTTTTAATTATAATTTAGTAATTTTCACTATTCATCAGAATATGAAAGTTATCCGAAAAGTACCAAAATTTCACCTTAGGCTAAATTCGATACTCCGAATCCAAAAATAAAGTTCATTTTGAAAAATAAGATTTACTGGATTTCAAAAAGTGGTTATTACTATTCATAACGGCTAGTTTTAATAATATTTTTATAGCATATCGTTGTTTAGTGAAACTCGGTATTGCGTACTACACACGCTATCGAGGAAGGTCGCGATTGCGTGTAATGCAAGTCAAGTAAAGGATGTGTGTTGTGCAAGCTCCTTTTGGTGTAGCGTACAACACAAGACATTAATAAAATTAAAAAAATATTTTTTTATAAAATCTTGGGCTGTTACACTCCCCCTTATGAAAGCCCTGACCTCTAACCCATTACTGACACCTCTCAAGCCCCATGGCTCATCCATCATCTACCCAATTAAGCTCCTTACATCCCTATTTTCCTCCTATAATCCTCCCATTAGGCAGAATAAACTTCAATAAATCTATTTAGTTCAAACCAGAGTGAGTTTCCCGATTTAAAGGTAATGTCTTTTCTTAAGTTCTTTTGTTTTGTTTTCCTTCTCCAACCCCATAAAATATATTTATTTCATTATTTTTATAACAAAAACAGTATCATAAATATTCTATGATGTTTTTATGAAATAATTATAACTACAATTCCACACACCTCCATCTAATGGGTAAAGAACATACTATTTCTGTGGATGATGAACTATTGTCTCACAAAAAGATGATTGTACAATCTTCTCCGACCACCTCTAATGGTGGCCATTATGATGGAACTATATTTATATATGATAAATATTATGTTTATGTTTTCTATATGCTTATTTATTTTTTATTTACAAACATTACTTTATTTTCTAATATGTGTAAACATGATAATTTAATTAGAGGAAATGCGGACTACCGCCCCCTCAAGGTGATATGATTCGTTCATGACATACATTGATCATATAAAGGATTGATTTAATTAAATTTTGTAACATATATATCATATGAAATTATACTATAATTACAATATACCTATTTATCAGTCAGCTTCCATTCCATTTACAAATTGAAAAAATGAAACTAGCATTCATGCGTATATACGGTTTACCATCTCCGTGAATGGTGAATTTAATTCCTTATCTCAAAATGTTATTTAATACTATAATTACATAATAAACTGGATATATATGATATATATGATATTTAAATAATTAATATGATTATGGACCTAATATAATTCTGACCACATGGAAAATTTGTTATTTTAAAAAGTTCATTTTTTACTCAAGTTTTGAACATTGAAAAAATGTCCGATATGAACTAAAATAATTAACTAATTGTTATTGCGATACAATAAGTGATATAAAAGGAATAATAAAATTTAAAAAGTTTTTTAATGAATTAGAAATTATCTTATTTTTATTATTCTAGAATAACAAGGAACAAATGAGTCTAGTCGGACACAGGGTAAGGGGTTTCTTATCTCACTATTATTTCTGTGAGATTTCCCTTGTTCTCCACTTATTTATTGCATGTGGTGTATTCTATACTTAAATTTGATATATATTATCATGATTTTCATTATATTAAAGGTATTATGTGATTCATTTGGTTTTCATTTACTTTTGTTCTTTTGACTCGATTGATTACAATGTGGTATGGGGTTTTCATCTCACTTTTTATTCCCATGAGATTCATGCTATATTTTCCACAATTTCGTTTTTTGTGGATTACGTACTAAAAATGATTGTATTTTTTGTGTAATAAACTTTAATTAATGGTTATTTACATCATCATTGTATGATCCTTCTCTCATGGGGTACATGTTTCATAAGTTACCAAATCGGTATGGGATTTTCTTAACCAAATTTTAATTCTTTGGGTTAATCACCTACTTATTTATTATTTCATTGGTATGAATAAGTGTGAATTCCATATGATTTTTTTACACTTAAAATTTAATTATATTGGCTGTATGTATATTTTCACACATAATTATTTCATTTATTTATTCTTAATTTAATGATATGTTCTTTGTATGGGAACCTTTGACCTCCACTTTTAGTCAAAGACTCCTTTTATGGTATGTCTTTAAATTTCAATTCTCAAATATTGGGATATGTTATTTTATATCCTTATAGCTATAAATTTTATGACCATGTTAGGAGAGACCCTTTTCTCTCTCATCATCTCATTTTCTGAATTTTAAAGCGATGTCATTAGGCTGTCGAATTTCAGTAAGGGAACTTCTTCACCCAATTTCTGTTCTTTGGGTTAAACTTCCACTTCTTGATTATGTCATCATATTAATATGTGTGAATGAAATATGGTTGTTTTAGACTAAATATCCACTTATATTGGGTGTATTATTATTTTTCACACATAATTATATCAATTATTTGTCCTTAATCTAAGGGTATGTTCTTTTCAAGGAACTTTGTTTCAATTTACATTCCATTAAGAAATATTTGTTATTATACACCAATTCACTATTATATGGTGTATGTGCATTCCTTTGACATATTATATCATGAATCTCCTTATTCACATGAAATTATAATCTTTTATTAATGTTATTCCCCAATTTTTTGTATTCAAGCATATCTCATTTCGTTAGGAACTCTTTCACTAAAATATCATTTTAAATGTTTTAAATATTTATTCTTATAAATAATTCACATTAATAATCATATTTTAAAAATGGTTCTAAGGATTTATTTATATTGACATTAATATTTTTAAATTAAAATTTCTTTCAAAATCATCAAAGTGGTATGGCACACATTGAATAAAAAGTCACTTTATTAAATTTTTTAAATGGGTTTGAAAATGGTTTGATAAAGCATTGATTATGTGAATATCAGGAAATGATATATTGTTATTTCAATATTGAAATTTTTTCTTTCTTTTATACTTATTTTATGTGTTATGAATATTATAGGGTTATTGGGAATTGTTTACGTATATGGGTGGTCCCATGATAAACCTCGGGTGGGCGAGCCTCAGATAGCTCTCCAATGCATTGGGTAATGTGACAGAGGTGAACGTTAATGTTTCTTCTAAGAGATTTAGGGAATATACTGTGATGGGTATTCCAAACATAACTCCCCATAGATCTATAAAAGCTACAATGTATGTATGTTATGTATGACATAAGTTATCTTTAAGATTTATGATTTCAGTGTGTTATTCATAAATCATATGATTTCATGAGGTATGTTATGATCTAAAAGTATGGTTTTAATGATTTGTATTTATGGATGGGTTAATGTTTCCTTTCCTTATTTATAACCCTTATTGAGAGTTTTAGGATCATCCCACGTTTTTTTGAAATGTTTTTCATAGTACATAAAGATGAATAGGGTCAAGGGTGGGATGACAGAAATGTCATGATGTCTAAAACATAGAATTAGACATGTTTCTTTTTTTAAGAGTTTTTATTTTATAAAAAAATGGAAACTGAGTAGAAGTGTCTACTGTGTTATTTTTGAGATGTAATGTAATATTTATGGCCTAATTCTCTAAAAATCTAAACCTGAAAATATCCTCAATGTGAATTACTGACATAATTCAAGATTTCATGATGTTTAAGGCTGGGTCCTTATAGATGAGGATCACTGCCATGGCCTTGGCAGATACCGTGACTCATTTGGATTTAACTACTAAGTAGAGTATTGGTGTCCTGTAAGAGTAGTCATGTTGATACCTGACTCTACCTTGGGTCATGAATGGATAAAGGATCTGATTCCATTCCTCTCAAAGGGATACCTAATTCTATATGGGGATGTCCTGTTGAAGGGATCGTACTCTTGTTGATGGAAATGATGTCTGATCTTCCGGGGAAAGAGAAAAGGGGTGCTAACCCAAATGAAACATGTCCAAGATATGGTGGGAAAGAGTTTCAATCCATGTTCCAGGATATACCTGGAATGTATATGGGTCACACGCCATGTCTCTCGACTCTGTGTACTATCCGTGTAAAATGGAACGAGTTTTAAGAACATTCCATGTAGAAAAGAAAGTACACAACATGTCGTACGGACCACATGCCATGTCTGAGTAACCTGGGTTCCCTCGGTTTACATGATTGTGTGCCCATACATGGTTTCAAACCACGTGTTCTATCCCGTGTAACAGGTACACGGGTTAGCCCATGCAGGCAGCCTGGTCTGGCCGTGTGGTGGAGTAAACTGCTATGTACCCACCCCGTGTCTGTGTATCTTTGAAGATACACACCAAGTCTGTGTCAGGACCCACATGCCATGTGAAAATGTTCAGACGTCGTGTTAGGGATTCCCATCACCAAGAACTCCTACCATTGCGAGATGGTTCCCACAAACCATGTCTCCCTGGAGGCACATTGTGTTCTGTATCGCATGCAGTACTTGAACCCTAGGCCCTGCCATCGGTACCACATGGCATGTTTTTCAGGATACACACTGTGTGTTCTGGAAATTTACAAAAATGAAAACTTACTCTACCGTGCCTCGGTGATGCTTTAATATTCGCTCTGACATTCTATTTTCCATGAAACTAAAATTCTATGGTCACCCCGATGTCCTGAGGTTGTCTCCATTGTTTTAGGGACTTCTATCATTCTCAAAAATGTGTATCGATCCACCCGTGTGAAGAACGCTCGAAGGATGGTCACTCTTAATTTGAGCTGATTCATCATCCTTTAACGTTATCGCACCTCTGCTAGGTCATTGCGATGGAAAATCTCCAATTTACGATTGTTTCATTAGGAATGGATGCGCAAAAGTTTTTGTTCATCACCCCTCAAAGAACACGAATAACATGAAGATAATAGGAAGAAAAATCCAATAAACCAAATTGAGTAATGAACCTCCATCGTCGATCATCATGATGTTGATCCTATCTTGTTTGAAGGATTAAACCAGGAAAATCAAATAATAAATCAAACAACTATCACATTCAATTTCCCAAATCAAACCCCGAAAGAAACAGAAAACAATAACCCTCCCACCAGAATGCACGATCCACGGATCAACCTATTCATGGTTTGTTTCGCGTTTTTCCTTTAATCAAAGAATGGGGAAAAAACAAAGCAATAAAACCCCTACCTTGACAAGGAATCGATTACTAAAGAATGAATCACACTACCATCGCCGTTGAGATCCTTCAGTTCCACTAGCATAGAAATTCATGCCTTTGATTCATTTTCGTTCGTTGTTGAGTGTTCCCTCCAAGGCTCTATGAATTCTCAAGAGTTTCTCTCAACTTTTTGACAACAATCAAAATTTGTTTAACATAATAAAATAAAGGAACACATTTTAGCATTCTGATAAAATGTAACATAAATGATTTAGTGTTTCTATTTCAGAGTTATTTTGTTGTGTCATTAATTATCGAAACAACTACCCCATCATTGTACTACAGCGAACGTTTCCAAATAAAATAATATAAACTTTTAAAATTAATTTATTTTATTTTATTTTTCATAAAAGGTCCAAAAATTATCTTTTTCCCTCGACCAGTGATGGTAGAGGTTAAGACCCTTCTTTGGTAAAGTCATCATCCTGAATGAAATGGTGCCCTCAGATATTTAATCCGGGAATCTATTTGGAAACTACTATAACTACACACACACACCGACTCACTATACATAGAAACATTCAAACCATCATTTTGGGAACACTGGGCCTCGGAATGAAATTTCTTCTTCGTTATTGGTTTCAAAATTATATTGTATAATATTTTAAAATAATATACAGAAAATTCAAGACATTACATTCTCCCAAAGATCGGGATTTGTGTCCCCAAAAATCCAAAACAAGGGCTACTACAAAAGATGTGGGTAGTGGGCACGGACCTGAGCCTCCTGCTACCACGTGATCTCCTAAATATTCTCATGCTTCTACCGAATGCGCAATAAGGGAATTGATAACCTATGAAGGATAATATCAGGTCGATCCTCAATCTACACCGGGTACTTAGAAATGGTCAATCCATCCAGGATGTCCAGATCGCCCCAGTAAATGACATGCGTTGGGTCATGCACGTACCTCCCTAGCTGTGACACATGGAAGACATCATTTTCTAGGTGCAACTGTTGAGGTAGAGCTATGCTGTATGCGACCTCATGAACTCTAAAAAGTATCTAAAAAGGTTTGTTGAACCTCAAATATAGCTTGCCACCCCGACCAATCTCCATAACCCTAGACGATGTGAAAACTGAAGGAAGACATGGTATCCCTCCTCAAACTACATAATTCTATTTTTCCTAACATCATAAGGATTCTGCCAGATTTGTGATGTCTACATCCACTAATAGATGATCTGCACCTTCTCGGTGGTAGCTCACACCAACTCTGGACCCATGAGTGATGACTCTCTGGGGTCGGTCCAACAAAGTTGTGTCTGGAAGGGTCTTATAAATAAAGTCTCAAACAGTGTCGTACCAATGGAGGAGTGGTAGTTGTTTTCATAAACAAACTCCACCAATGGTAGGTGGTTCTCCAAACTGATGCCAAATTCCAAGATACAGGCCCCCAACATATCCTATATAACCTAAAGTGTCCTCCCCATCTGAACATCTGTCTGGGGATGGAATGATGTGCTCAAATGATGCTCAGTCCCAAAATCCTCCTACAATCCCTTCCACAACTGGGATGTGAATTTTTCTTCTCAATCCAAAACTATTGTCGAAGAGACTCTATAAAGCCGAAATTTCTCCAACACATTGAGGGTTCTCATGTTCTCTACAGAACACTACACCCGTATGGCTAGGAAGTGGGCCGACATAGTGAGTCAATCAACGATCACCCAGATAAAATATTTTTACTTTGATGTTTTTGGTAAGTGCATCATGATGTCCATAGATATACCATCCCACATTCTCTCTGGAACTTCCACGGGTGAGTTAACGTTGTGGAAACTAGGTGGTCAGCCATCACCTGCTGGCATGTAAGGCACCAAGAAACAAACTTCGCTAATACCTTTTTTATGCCTAACCACCATAACTGACATCAGAGATCCTGTTACAGCTTTTACACACCAGGGTGTACCGCCAAGGGGGATTTATGAAACTCCCTTAATAAATCCTCCTAGCATGCCCTTGGTACAACAGTGCATTCCTAGAAACGAACAATGTGCTCCCCACCTTGCGAATATCCATCAGGAGCATGCCTTGTAGATAACAGAGCATTTAAATCCTCACAGTCGACATCCCCAAGTTGTGCCTCCCAAACTCATTATAAGAGAATAGGGGCGACAACCATTAACTGAAGCTACGATGCATCCTTTTTTCCAGGAAGGATAACTTTAATGAGGCCAACTGCTCTGTCGCCTCACTCAATAGTTGTGAGCTCGACCTTCTACTAAGAGCATCTGCCACCTTGTTCCCCTTCCCAAGAGTATTGATGATCTCGAAATATTAGTCTTAGAGGAACTCTAGCCAATGAATCAATCTCAGATTTAGATCCTTCCACGGGAAGATTTATTTGAGGCTTTTTTGGTCTAAAAAGACAATAAAAAGCTCTCCCATAAGGTAGTGACTCTACATCTAAAATGAAATGACTGTTGCTACCAACTCGAGATCATGGGTCACATATTTATTCTCATGTGGTCTATGTTGGTGAAAACGATGAGAAATCCCTACCTATATCTGCATCAACACACATTCATGCCTGATCCCAGATGCATCACAGAAAACTATGTACTTGACACCCTCCTCCGACATTCTAAAAATCGGGGTGCTCATCAACCACTATATCAACTGCTTGAAAGCCTATTGGTACTTATTTTACCCCTTGAAAGGGTTTCCCCTTCCTGGTAAAGGCTGTCATCAGTTCTGATATCGGAGAGAAATCCAGAATCAATCTCTGGTAAAATCATGCAAACCAAATGAAGCTCCAAACCACCATCACACTCTAAAGTGGTTCCCATGCTAACACTGCCTCCAACTTGGATGGGTCCACAACTACTCCATCTTTAGAGATGACATGTCCTAAAAAGTGTACCTTTTGAATTCGGAATTGTAACTTCGAAAGCTTCCCATAAAAGTAGTTCTCTTGGAGTATGTCTAGATCCATCCACAGGTGTCTTTTGTACTCCTCCTCTGACGCTGAGTACACACGGATGCCGTCCATGAAGACCACTATGAACTGGTCTAAATACGACTGGATGATCTAGTTCCTAAGTCCCAGGAACACTTAGGGGGTGTTTGTCACACCAAAATGCATCACCAAGTACTCATAGTGACTATAACAGTATTTGAATGTCATCATTGGTATATCCACGCCCCATAATCATTACTAGTGGTAACCTAATCGATGGTCAAACATCGAGAACCATTGTTACCCTCTTAAATGATTGAAGAGGTCGTCGATCCGGGGTAGGATAGTTGTTCTTCATCTTCACCAGGTTCAAGCGTCGATAATCCACTCACGACCTCAAACTCCCATCTTCCTTCTTGGGAAAAAAAACGGGGGCCACCCAAGGTGATATGTTGGGTCTTATGAAACCCTTTCTAGGAAAATCCTCTAACTACACCTTCAGCTTGAGAAGCTCTATCGGAGCCATCCGCTATGGTGGTGGTGAAATAGGTGTCGTTCTTGGGTGAAAACTAATGCAGAAGGTGATCTCCCAGTGGGGAGTTATTCCTGGAACATATTTGATAATGACATCCTCGTGCACCGCCACTACTACTAGAAACTGGATGCTAACAACATCTACTCCTCCAAGGGTAAGGATAGCCATCTCATGAGTGATCAACTGCACCCTTCGATGAATGAGCCCATTATTTTCTACTTGGATCTTTTTTTCACCAAATAGGTAAACCTCGTCCCATCACTACGGACACACAACACTCTTCTCCTATAGAAGTCAATCTAGACATGGACCAAAGATAGCCAATCCATACTGATAAGGACATCATAAGGCCTTGACTCTGACACCAAGAGTTTCCAACTGAAACTATCACCTCCAAGGGTATGATCGTACTGTCTGAAAAGGTTCATGATCATTGACTCTCCTTCAGAAGGTGTCCATAAGCGTAAGGGTCAAGGAAACAGCTCTACCAGAATATCAATGTTTCATAAAATATAGGTGGAGAGGAAGTAATGACTAGAACTTGTGTCTATAAGTATGGAAGCTAATGTTGAAAAGACACATATCATACCTCAGATCATCTCTAGAGTCCCTGGATCATGTCCCTTGACCGCATACATCTATCCCCGCCCCTATCCCCCATCTCCCTGAGCCTTGTACGGAACTCCTGGTGGTGGTGGTGAGAGTAGATTGAAGCGTCTTCTAGCCCCTGCAGCTCTCCCTGCTCCTCTTCCACATCTTCCACCTGGCGGGTCTGTCTTCTCCACTCTATACCTTTTCCTCAGTGGTCCATCAATCGCTTACCTGTTAGCAGCTCGGTGAGTTGTAATGTCACTGGAGAGATGTCTTGTACTGTTGCACGAGTATCATCACCTCTACCTTGGCTAATAGGGTCCAGCCTAAGATTCATGTACTATTGATCCCCTATCATATATCCTCCTGTGACGTCTCCCACATCTTGATCCCTGTTCCTGACATCCGCTCCCTACAACCAAGGTCTCTGCACCTATCTGCCTGCTGCTGACTGTCGTGGCCTATCTCTACTCTTCCAAGAATCTCTCTATCACCAAGGTCTACTCAAGAAATCTAGCATAAGTCAAAATTCATAGAGGCATGACATTAGCCTGTATGTCCCTTCACAGACCTTTCTCGAAGGTCGGTGCTCTAATTTACTAGTCCCTGACTATATCCATCGAGTATCTATCGAGGATTGTGAACCTTGATGAATAGTTAGCCACTGTCAAACTACTCTGCTGAAGCTTAATAAGATCCTAGATATGCACTGCTCTCAGCATACCTAGAGAGAACTCCTCCAAAAATAGTCACTCAAACTCTGTCCATGAAAGAGTCCCCTCTTCGTTAGTTTTTTTGGTCAGACTCCAACTTCTTCCCCCTAAACCTGGAAGAAGTATTTCTCTTAGGATCACCATCTGGTCTGCTAGTGTCATCACTAGGTGGAAAACTCTGGTCATCACCTCACATTAGTCCTCATCCACCTGGGGTCAGGCTCTCCTTGGAACCTGAGGGGTCTTTTTCTCTAGAACTCATAGAGTGTGCTCAACCTGTGACCCTCATCTGTCAGTATTGCAAGTACCACAGGCTACGCCGATTGTAGTGGGATAGCGGGTGCACCACCTAGTGGTAACGCCTAGCGAACAAGCCCTTATATCAAAGCCTCGTCACTGATGGGGTCATCCTAGTGATCGAAATTCTGAATTCTAGAGGGTATGCATCATGAAGGCATCCTGTAATTAAATAAGGAGTACCATTTTTAACGAGTATATCTAGATATCTAACACTAATGGAATTGAAAAAACCCATTCCTATATGATTCATGTACCATTATTTTACATTCCTGCAACTAGTTTTTTCATGTACCGAGTCAAAAAAACATTATCAGAGTCCTGGTGTATGGATACATCAGCCACTCACACCATCACTGGATTATCTGGCCAAAACGATAACCTCGAAACACTTAACACTGTTCCCCCAAACCAATCTCATAGTCTCTTGGTCCTAAGGTAGAACTGACTCCTTTGATACCACTCTGTCACGACCTTTCCCAATGGGGCCTGCTCCATGACTCCCGAAGCCTACCTCCAAAAGGCTAGGGGATGGTGACTAGCACCGATTAGGCATATAACTAACAAGGGGGGAATTTCCTTAGTACATGTACACACACACACATCTCCAAGCCCACAAATGTTGAAATGTAAAAAACACTAAGGAGAAAATTTCATGCATAAAACTAACCCAACAAACATATTATGACAGACATCAATGTACGGAAAGTAAAACTGGGCCATAATATAAGCCCCCCAAAAAACATGAGTTTTCAAACTAAAAAGTCCAACCTGTAGGCCCACATAGGTACTGGGACTACTACTCATAGCCGTAGGAACAACTCAGCCTATAGGGAACTCAGATTGCTTGGTCTAGTCCTTTTCCTCCCAGAACTCCATCAAAAGGCCACTTGTTTTCACAAGACACGACACGTGCGAGGAAAGCCCGTGCACGGGTGAGTATAATATCACTCAGTAGTGGACCCCAAAACAATAGAGCAATACGAAAAGTAATGTTAAAATCATATCTGAACATATAACAAGAGAAACACAATCTAGATATACTAAAAACTCATACTCATAGTCTAGAGACAAGCCACACAATCGCAAACTACTTCTAGTGATTCAGTTCGAAGGTTCCACAAATCACTCATTTGGGAGAAATCACTACACATGTCTAATGGTTCTGGTGACATCCTTCCAAGAATTATTGTTCATCGAGAAAGGTCACGAAATATTGATACACTCATTCTAGGAGAACACACTCTTGAGTGGGGAAAGATCAAGATACACAGATGAGGATCCTACATGGGCCTTGGAGGATACAACGACTCATCCGGATTCAACATCTATGTAGAGGATCAGAATCCTATAAGATTAGTCACATGGATACCTAACTCTACATAGGTTCAATAATGGATTGATGATCTCTCTAAGGGCCTCTCAGAGGGATACCTGACTCTATCTTGGGAAGTCCTGCTGAAGGTATTAAACTCATATTGATGGAAACGATTCTTGATCATTAGGGGAAAGAAGGAAAATTTGTGCTAACCCAAAGGAAACATGTACAACATACAGTGGATAAGAGGTTCAAACCATGTTATAGGATATAAACTGCATGTATAAGGGCCACATGCCGTGTCTATCGACTCTAGGTACTACTCGTGTAAATAGTCCCAAGTCATAAGAAGATGTAACATAGTGAAGTAAGTACATGGTATGTAGTATAGACCACATGTCGTGTCTAAGTAACTGGGGTTCCCTCCGTGTACATGACCATGTGCCCATACAAGGTTTCATCCCATATGTTCCATCCCGTGTAAACGGTACATGGGTTAGCCTGTGTAGCTGGCCTAGTATGGTCGTGTGGTGGAGTACATGACCCGGTACCCACCCAATGTTCATGTATCTTCCGAGATACATGGTGAGTCCATGTAAGAACCCACAAACTATGTGAAAATGGTCACATTCCATGTTAGTGCTTCCCGTCGCCCAGAACTCCAGTCACCACTGGATGGGTCCCACACGTCATGTCACCCTGGAGGCACACTGTGTTCTTCATCATGTGTAGCATGAAAACCCTATACACCACCTTTAGTACCACATGGAATGTTATTTGAAATACAAACCTTGTGTTCTAGAAATTTCTAGAAATGCGAACCTACTCCACTGTGCCTCAGTGATGATCTGATCTTCATTATGAAGATCCATTTTCTATAGAACTCGAATGTTAAGGTCACCCCAACGTCCTGATGTTGTCTCTGTTGTTTTTGGGACTCTGATCGGCCACAAAAAACCTCATATTGATCCACCCACATGAAGAACGATCGAAGAAAGATATCTCCCGATTCGAGTCGATTTGTCGTCTTTCATCGTCACCTCACCTCCTCTAGGTTTTTTCGATGTCGAATATCTAATTTGGGATCGTTGTGTTGAAAAAAAAGGCAAATATCTGTTGTTCATCACCCCATGAAAAACATAAAGAACACGAAGTAAAGAGGAAGACAATCCAATAATCCAAAATAAGGATCATACCTCCTTCATCATTTTTCATGACATTGATCCACTCCTTTAATAAAGATTAAATAGCTAAAACCAAACAATAAATCAAACATATATCAAAATCAATTTCCCGAATCAAACCCTAACAGAAATGAAAAATAATAACCCTCCCACTAGAATACATGATCTGCAGATCAACCTGTGGGTGGGTTGATCTACGGTTTCCGTTTAATCAAATAAAGGTGAAAAAAATAATGCAACCAAACCCCACCCTTGAGAAGGGATTGATTGCTAATAAAAGAATCATGTTTCCATTTCTATCGAGATCCTTCAATTCCACTGGCGTAGAAATTCTTTCCTTTGAATCCTCATCGTTCGTTGTCGAGAGTTCTTTTTAGGGTTCCTAGAATTCTGCAGAGTTTCTCTCAACTTTTTTCCAACGATCAAAATTCATTTAACCTATTAAAATTAGGGATTGCGTTTCAGCATTATTTTATACTGTGGAATAAATTATTCAGCACAGTTGTTTTAGTTTCAATATTTTGTGTCATTAATTATCAAAATAGATTCCCCATCATTGTACTACTGCTAACGTATCCATGTTAACTAAAATATTCTTTTCAATTTATTTTATTTTATTTTATTTTGGTTAAAAGGTCTGAAATTTTACTTTTTCCATTGACCCATGTCAGTCAAGGTTTGGTCCGTTCATTGGTAATGTTGTTATCCCATATGCAACGGTGCCCTCATATTTATAATCTCGGCATTCATTTGGAAACTACCACTACCACACACACACTCCAACTAACTAAACATAAAGAAGTTCAATCCAAAATTCTAACCTCACCGGGACTTGGAAAGATGTTCCATCTCCATGGTTGGTTTCAAAATAATTCCATATAATATTTAAAAATAATACACTAAAAATAAAATAAATTACAAAAATCATCTCTATTAGATGATATTAAGAAAGTGTAGAATGAAGCTAGTGAGTTGCAGAAAAATATAGAATTGGTTAAAAATACTAAGTTACTTGAATTTAAGATTGATAAAGACTTTGTTTTGTTTTTGGAAAGTGATTATAAGTGCCTTGTGATTTACTGTAGAAGAAAGAGTTGTTATCCCAAACTCATAGTTCTCTTTTTCTAGTCTATCCTGGCAGTACTAAGATGTATAGAGATCTTTGGGAGTATTTTTGGTGGGATGGAATTAAAAGAGATATTACTGAATTTACTGTGAAGTGTTTGATTTTTCAACAGGTTAAGAAGGAAGGTAGGTACCAAAGGGGATGCTTCAGCCTTTTCTAGTCATAGAGTGGTAATGGAAAAATATTTCTATGGGCTTTGTAGTGGGATTACCAAACACATGTTGAGGTAACATTGTAATCTGGGTTATTTTTGATTGATTGACTAAATCTTCTCATTTTATTCCTATTTTAGATAATCTATCTCTAGATCAACATTATCGGTTGTATATTAAATATATAGTCATGTTACATAGAGTTCCCCTCTCTATTGTATCTGATCATGATCCCAAGTTCACTTACATCTACTGTAAAGGCCTTCATAAGTCATTTGGAACTGAATTAAATTTCAGTAGAGCTTTTCATCCTCAATTTGATGGGTGTATAGAAGGAAAAATTCAAACCTTAGATATTATGCTACATGATTGTTAAATTTATTACCAAGGAACTTAGGATCAACATCATTCATTTGTTGAGTTTTCTTATAAAAATATTTTTCATTGTAGTTTACAGATGGAAATAATTGTGGAATTATATAGAAAGCAGTTTTGAACAAAAACTTTTTTGGGATGAATTAGGTGAATGTAAATTGTGGTTCCTATAATTGCTTGAAGAGATGGAAGAAAATTTTCAGTTGTTTCAGAAGCACATGAGGACAACTTAAATAAAGAAGAAATGATATGTTGATAACTAGTGTAATGAAATTTCTTTCGAGGTAGGTGATCATGTCCTTCTCAATGTTTCTCCATGGAAAACTGTGATTCATTTTGGTAAGAATGTAATGATGAGTCTGAGGTTCATTGGACCCAATGAAATTACAAAGAAGGTTTGATCAGTTGCCTACAGGGTGGATTTACTTCCACGTTTATCCCAGGAACACATTACATTTCATGTTTCAATGTTGAGAATGTATATTCCGGATCCATATCATGTTTTGAGTCCAGAGGTAGTTCAGTTGGAAGTGAATCTCCCTTATGAGGAAGAACCCGTACATATTTGTAACTGTGGATAGAAAGCATCCAAGTTATTTGTAGAATAATACTTCTTCATATGTAATAATATTCATGAATAAGAACTTAAATTTACATTAAAAGGGGAAACTTTGTCTTATAACGTACATGACACGCAATAACGAGTTTCTATAAAATCTTACATTGCACACAACATTGAGTTATACCGGAAAACAATATAATAATAATATTATTATTTTAAATGATAGTTAATTCCTAGAAGTTGTATAAGAGGCAATGAACAGAACGTGTACTAATCCTATTAGATGAGATATTTCTTACAATGGGAATCCTTGGTCCTATTTTAGGACCCCATTGATCCACATGGGTGTGATAGTGACTTTTTATAACTTTTATTGTTAAGAAAAGGGAAGTGTAACACAAACATGTACATCCTAACTAATTTTTTTAAATTGGTATATAAAAGATATCTTCAACTATAAATGTTCACCAGAAATATAAAAATATTTCCTACATCATGATATATTATTTATAATTTTTAGGCATTAAATAAATACATTTATTTCTACCACAATTATGATACAATGATTACCTTATTAATAAAAGATTCATATAAATGACATTATTAATATTAAATGTAGTTTTATATTTTTGATAACATCGATGAATTTTCTTAAGTATTACAACATTTTAACTACTATTTAATTATTTATGTTTTGAAGGACTCATGTTGTTATGACTATATCAAAAATTCAATTACTAAATAGTATCAAAACTAACATAAAGGAGTTTTTAAAACAAATAATATTTAGTTAAATGATATAATAGTCCTAAAAATATAATATTCAGCCAAAAAAATTATATAATGTTAAAAATGTCATTATTTATCCAATTTTGGTTCTTTTGGAATTTTATAGTAACTATAGTTAGAATATAATTTAAAAATACAAGAAAACATGATAAGAGTTAATGTTTTTAACAAAGGGTTTAAGATAAAAGATAAGGTTAATTTTGTCTCCTAAAAATTTCAAAAACCTATTGATCGAGAGGTATTTGAACCATACTCAACAAATACTCTAAATATATCACTTTGTAAAAATTATAATTCTAAAATCAGTTTATAAGAAAATAATATTGCAAGACTTTCCTAATGTGCCCCTCCTCCCTCGTATAAAAGGCCACCACATATTCCCACTTAATCACACCTCTCTAGACCCTTGGATCACCCAAATTCTACTAAAATAATATTCCAACATCACACCCTTCCTCGTAGAATCCTTACCTTTGGAGGAAGTCAATTCAAGAAATCATTTGGGTCAAATCAAAAGGAGTTACCTAATTTAGAGGTAGTGTCTTTTCTCAAGTTCCATAATGTTATTTTCCTTCTTCAATCCCTATGATCTTATTATTTTAGGATTACATAAAAAAACAATATACTAAATATTCAAGTATGTTTTTATGAGAATTAATTTAACAACACTTGAACACACCTCCATCTAATGGATGTGAACTGTAACACCCGAGATTTTTATGAGTAATATTTTGTTTTTTATATATCATCAAAGGAATCTTTCAATACATACTATCTTGGATTACTTTACACGCAATCGCGACCTTCCTCGATAGCTTGCGTCGTACGCAATACCGAGTTTCACTAAACAACAATATGCTATTAAAACTAGCCGTTATGAATAGTAATAACCAATTTTTAAAATTTTAGAAATTTTATTTTTCAAAATGGACTTCATTTTTGGACTCAGAATATCGAAATTAGCCTAGGGTGAAATTTTGGTATTTTTCTGAAAACTTTCAATTTTTGATGAATAGTGAATCCACTAAGTGGTAGGTTAAAAACTGAATTTTGCATAAAACTTAATTTTACCGTTTCTGTGAATGGAATTTCGAAAATCCGACAGACACGGTTGATATCAGTAAGTAAAATGTGGTTCAATGAGATAAAAATAATTTTTTGGTGAATAGTAACTTTTTACTTTTTTTACGGCGGTTAATAGTAAATAGGGTAACTAAGGGTAAATATGATATTACTATTACCCTAACACATGTCCTAATTCTATTGGATAAGTTTAATTCGACCAAAAACAACCTTATGAATAAAATATGACCATTTAGGCCCACTTGGGTTAGATTAGGACATTTATTATTAATTTATTTAAAGAAGGGTTAAAATAGTTAAAATCAAAGTTTAATAAGTAAATCATTTTTAATATGGGGTTATAACTAAGATAAATTCGACTATAAATATTCCTTAGAAATCTAAAAAGATATCCTACATAATGGTATTTTATTTATAATTTTTAGACATTAAATAATTTATTTTATTTATGACACAATTATGAGGCAGTAATTATCTTATTTATGAAATATTGACATAATTGATGTTATAAACACAAACATAAATGTAATTTGAGAATTTTTATGAATTACACAAATTTTCTAGGTTAATATGATATATTAGTGTTGATTTAATCAACTTGGTTCGAACATATAATTCTTTTATGACTTTCATAAAAATCATATATCAAATAGTGTCAAAATTGACACAAAATAGTTTTTAAATCAAATATTATATTATTAATTGTTATTTTATTCCTAAAAATCTAAGGTTCGGCCAAATTACTTAGATAAGGATATATATATTAATAATAAACAATTTGGGATTCTTTTGGCATGTTATAGTAATTGTATTAACCATATAGTGAATGAAAACAAAAAGACATGGTAAAAGTTAAATTATTTAACTTAGAGTTAAATCTAATTGATAAGGTTAAAATAATACCCTAAACTTGTCTAAATCCTATTTGTTGATAGGATTTAGACCCTTCCCCACTTTAGCTTCGAAATAAGACCCTTTGGAACCATTATAAACCGATTTTGACTTTAATATAAAATAATATTTTGAGATATTCCTAAGGTGCCCCTCTCCTCCCTTATAAAAGGGCACCTCCTCCCCCTCCTCCTCACACAAAATTGAGCACTCAAGCTCGGAAAACCCCTGACATTTTCTCCTCTCCACTTCCCTAGAATAATCCTAGAGGTCCTGGTCTTCTTCAAAGACCAATATTAGTTCCCTAAGTGGAGGATTCAAAGAGGCGTTCCAAAGAAGAGGTAATATCCATTACCGATCTTTTGAATTTCTTTCTTCTTCAACTTCTTCTTCTTTAGTTGTTTCATGATAAATTAATAACATCAGTATTACTTACATACTGATATGTTATTATAAATATGAAACAACCCTAATTCACCTTCTATCCATCCTACGGAAAAATGAAATCACCGCGCTTGCGTACGTACGGAATACCGTCTCCACGCCGTGGTGTAATCTATTTTCCACCATCACTTTACAGGGATGGGTATAATGGTGTAATGAGTAACTATTTATGATTATTATAAAGTAATATTTATACTGAAATAATATATATATACTCCAATATAGTTCCACGATCATAGGAATGATATCATCACTCGTGCGTACGTACGGAATACCGTCTCCACGATGTGATGCGACTCGTTCTACATGATCATCATTACATAGTAATTATATAAATGAATTGAATGAATAAATATGATATATGTTACACTAATACCATTCTGGATATAAGTTATCTATAACCTTAAAAGAAGAATACGAATTTATTCGGCAAAACACGCATAAGAACAAAAGGCAATAAAGACCCGAGTAACAAGTAACAATGAAATATTACTAACAAGAAGCTAAGAATATGAACATATATGATATCATATCAATATGTATGATTCTGGAACAAGTCAATAACATTATTTAAACCATTATACAGGAGCTTCGGACACGTACAAAGCAAATCGGACCTAAGGTAAGGGAAATATCACAATCTCATTTTTATCCGAGATTGTTTATTCGTAAGTATTTACTGGGGTGTATTTTATCATCCACATCCATGTTCCCTCAATATGTAATATTGTTTCCATCCACTTACAATAGTTTAAATCCAATTTTACCCTTCGGTGAGTTTTTAGTAAAGAATATGAAAGGAATCTTTTGTCGTTTTTTCGTACGAGGTACATTTTGACTTTTCCGACAAAAGTATGAAGAATGTTTTTTAACTTATACGGCATGAATGGATTTTTAAAACATTATTTCCAAGAAGATTCCTTTACAAGTTTTCAAGTTTATTTTTACTCAACTTCTTTTATTTTAAATTCGTATGACATGTTATGAAAGGAAAAATGTTTTTGAAGTAGAAAGGATATTTTCCTCAAGAATGGAGTTCAAGTATTTTATCAAAATTATTTTCCATCTAAGATAATAAAAGTGTTCTGTTTTTATCCCTATTATTACATGGATTTGATTATGTTGTGATGGAAATATTTTAATGAATTCCTTTATCTTATATGAATTGTTTTATGATTTCATGTTGTTTAAGAATCCCATTTTTATTACGTGGATTACGCTATGATGTATGGTTTATGATTATGTGGCACACATAAGAAAGGATTCATTATAAGATGGGTGGGAACTATATCTCCCTCCAATGCATTGGGTAAAGATTTTATATCTCATGAGATAGACATGGCTGGAATGGTAGGTTATACCGGTTTAGTGAAACAGGACTGGAACGAGGGTGACTCGGTTCAGAAAGGGACTTTGTCCACTAAGATAGTCATGGCAATGAGTCATGACTAACAAGAAATGATTTTCCATGATTATGTGTGCATGCCACAAAGTTTCAAGTTTCATGTTATGATTATGGGGATCTCATTTTCACTTCTATGATTTATTCCATGTTAAGATATTATGATCTCTTTTGCAGGTTATGATTTTCAAAAAGATATGATATGATTTTTATTTCCTTTATTTGCCCTTGCTGAGCATTTGAGCTCACCCTTTTCTATTTTCTTTTCCCCAGGTCAGGAAGATGGATATTAAGTAGAATATTCTAAAAGGGACCCTAGATATGATGAAATAAATGGGAGACACTATAGAAGATTTATGAACCAGGTGTTTATGTTTCCCAGTTTCTAAAGACACTATACCTATACGGTCCTTTGTTGTTTTGTCATATGTTGTAATAAGTGTGCTTCAATTTTGAAGTATTAAAAATGTATGTAAAGTATGGGTCATTATATTTGGTATAAGAGGAAAGGTATAGTCAACCTTTGGAAACTAGGATGTGAAAGCCTTAGTAAGAACCCTAAGGATAAGTCTAAGCATAGAACACAATCTTAGTGTTTTAGAAATGGCCATGAATAACCTAGGATAAGACCTTAAGCATGAAAATTGTATTCTTGAATTATGTGGTTTTCCTATTATAATTAGTGTTTCTCACACTATTCTTCTTGGTTTTAGTCAATGGCTGGAACCCGAAGGAACCGTGTTAATGCGGAATGCGATGGGAAATGCAATGATTGTCCCCATGAACAACCAAACAATATGGGAGCTGGAATGCAAAATCTTGTAGCCATGCTCACACAACTTTCTCAAGCTATGAATCATGCAGGACTTCCAAACGAGCAAAGGAAGGAGCAACATTCTGTTGAATCCTTCATGAGGCAGCGTCCTCCTTCTTTCAGCGGGTCTACTGATCCATTAGTTGCTGAACAATGGATTAGTACTACTGAAAAGATATTTTCAGTTCTTCAATGTTCTAAACATGATAAAGTCATCCTAGCAGTGTATCGTTTGTAAGGAGATGCTGATCAATGGTGGAATCTTATTAAGAATACGAGGCAAAGGGATGAAATTGATTCTATGGAATGGGACGAGTTCAAGAACTTATTTTTCAATAAGTACTTCCTTCGTATTCTCCGAACAAAGATGGAGAAAGAGTTTCCTGAACTGAAGAAAAGGGATGATGAATCTGTTGGTACCTATGAAGCAAATTTTATAAGACTTGCAAGGTACGCTTCTGGTATTATTATCCAACCTGGGAGTAAGATCGATCGATTCTTTAGTGGCTTAAAACCAAGTCTTCGAAGGGCGTTAGCCATAAGGGACTTCAATAGCTACGAGGAAATCGTTCGATGTGCTCTCAAAGTCGAGATGGAGATTGGAGTAACCCATCAGTCACATGGGTTTGATAAGAAGAGGAAGATGGAATTCAAAGGAAAATCTAAAGAGCACACTGAAAAGAAGATGAGCTTTCCCTTATGCTCAAAGTGTGGAAAGAAACATGGAGGGAGTTGTCTTAAAGGGACAAGTAAATGTTTTAAGTGTGGAAAGGAAGGTCATCGGGCATTTGAATGCCGCGATAATGGGAAGAAGATGTCTAATGATGCAAACAAAGGAAGGGATACACAAAATGATCCTACTACACTTCAATGTTTCAAGTGCAAGGAGGGGAATTATGCCAATCAATGCCCAAATCCAAGGGTTGATGATGATGGTCGACGTCAACAAAATCTTAATGCTAAAGACAAAGGAAAGTCACATGAAATTTCTATCAGCGATGTGGAGTACGATAACGAAGTGGTGAAAGGTACACTTACCATCCACTCTAAAGTAGCAAATGTTTTATTTGATTCTGGATCCACCCACTCTTTTATTTCGGAAAAATTTTCTAAGGGTATCACCATACTACCTCAACAATTAGATGTTGAGTTAACTGTGACAACACCTAATGGCACAACAGTCGTATCAAAAGTTTATAATTCTTCTCCGATCGAAGTTCATGGGAAAGTGCTTCCTGCAAATCTTGTGATCCTTCCTTTAGTGGAATTTGATGTGATTCTTGGCATGGATTGGCTTTCTCTACATGGATCTCATATCAATTTCCAAAGAAGGGAAGTCACATTTCATATTCCAGATCAATCTATGATCATCTATCAATGCAAGGATGAACATAACCTTCCAGTGGAAATTTCTTCCATCTTATGGGTATTAATTACACTAAATGAAGGTTATTTATCTCAAATGGTTGGTGAGAAACTCATGATTAAGAATATGCCCATTGTACGGGAGTTTGATGATGTCTTTCCGGAGGAATTACCGGGTCTTCCACCAAATCGTGAAGTTGAGTTTTCAATAGAACTCGTACCAGGTGCTTTGCCAATTTCAAAGACACCTTATAGAATGGCCCCAATTGAGTTGTAGGAATTGAAGAAGCAACTCCAAAGAATCTTGATAAGGGATTCATACACCCTAGTGCGTCACCTTGGGGAGCACCTTTTCTATTTGTTAAGAAGAAAGATGGATCAATGAGACTCTGCATTGATTATCGAGAACTTAACAAGATCACTATCAAGAACAAATATCCTCTCCCATGCATTGATGACTTATTTGACCAACTACGCGGAGCTCAATACTTTTCCAAGATTGATCTTCGTTCAGGGTATCATCAATTAAGGGTCAAAAGGGAGGATATACCAAAGACGGCTTTTCATACAAGGTATGGACACTATGAATTTATAGTGATGCCATTTGGTCTTACTAATGCCCCTGCTATCTTCATGGATCTAATGAATAGAGTCTTTAGAGACTATCTTGATCAATTTGTGGTAGTCTTTATAGAAGATATTCTTGTCTATTCAAAGAGAAAGGAAGAGCATGGAGATCACTTGAGAATTATATTGAAGACCCTGAGAAAGGAGAAGCTTTATGCCAAATTTACCAAGTGTGAATTTTGGCTTAAAAAAGTTGCATTTTTGGGTCACATAATCTCAAAAGAGGGGATATCTGTGGATCCAGGAAAAACAGAGGTTATCGAAAGATGGTCGAGACCAACAACAGTAACTGAGATTCGAAGTTTTCTTGGTTTGGATGGATATTATCGACGTTTTGTAAAAGATTTTTCACGATTATCTAATCCACTCACCAAGTTGACTCGGAAAGGAGTTAAGTTTGTCTGGACGGAAGAATGTGAAGAGAATTTCAAGGAGTTGAAAAGAAGGTTATCCAGTGCACCTGTGCTCACACTACCTTGTAGTGGAGAAAGGTTTGTGATCTACAGTGATGCATCCAAGAAGGGATTGGGGTGTGTTCTTATTCAAAATGATATGGTGATAGCTTATCCCTCACAACAGTTGAAAATCAATGAGAAAAATTACCCAACACATGATTTGGAGTTAGCTGCGGTAATCTTTGCATTAAAGATTTGGAGGCATTACCTTTATGGTGAAAGGTGTGATATTTATACTGATCATAAAAGTTTAAAGTATATTTTCACAAAAAAGGAGATGAATATGCGTCAAAGAAGATGGTTGGAGCTGATTAAGGATTATGACTGCTCAATCCATTACCACCCTGGGAAAGCAAACAAGGTGGCAGATGCATTAAGTCGAAAAGATAATGCTAGTTTATCCATGATGAGGATCACAAAAGATCCAATATTTATGGATTTACAAATGATGGATCTTGGAATTATAATGGAAGGGGAAAAATCTTATCTTTCTCAAATGAATTTTCAACCATCTATACATGTTAAGATTAAAGAGGCACAGAAAGAAGATGTCGAGTTACAAAAGAAGGTGAGAAATGTTCCTGAATTCAACCTTGATTGTGATGGGATAATAAAGTTCAGGAATCGGGTTTGTGTTCCTCCCATACCCGAATTAAAGAAGGAGATACTGGATGAGGCTCATAGTTCTTCATTCTCTATTCATCCTGGAAGAACGAAGATGTATAGGGACCTGAAAGTGTACTTCTAGTGGGATGGCATGAAAAGATATGTTGCTGAATATGTCTCTCGATGCTTGGTTTGTCAACAAGTTAAAGCTGAGAGACAGAAGTCTAAGGGGATGTTACAACCATTACCCATGCCCGAATGGAAATGGGAAAACATCACTATGGACTTTGTGACATGACTTCCTAAAACATCCAAAGGCAATAATGCTATTTGGGTCATAGTTGACCGTCTTACAAAGTCTGCACACTTCATTGCTATTAGAGAGGATTTCTCTCTAGATCAGCTTGCCAGGATATATGTAAAGGAAGTGGTAAGATTGCATGGAGTACCACTTTCTATTATATCTGATCAGGATCCGAGATTTACCTCGATGTTCTGGAGAAGTCTACAGCATACTCTGGATATAGAGTTGAGTTTCAGCACTGCTTATCATCCCCAGACAGACGGTCAGTCTGAGAGAACAATTCAAACCCTAGAAGATATGTTGAGAGCTTTCTCTATGGATTTCAAAGGAGGTTGGAATCAACACCTACCTTTGGTGGAATTTTCTTATAATAATAGCTTTCACTCCAGTATTCAGATGGCTCCTTATGAAGCTCTCTATGGAAAGAAATGCAGGACTCCAACTTGCTGGGATGAAGTTGGGGAAAGAAAGCTATTAGGACCTGATCTCGTTGATGAAATGGCAGAAAAGGTCAGATCTATTCAACAACACATAAGAGCAGCTCAGAGTCGACAGAAAAGCTATGCCGAAAACTGAAGAAAAGACCTAGAGTTTGAAGTGGGTGATAAAGTGTTCTTATGAATATCTCCCTGGAAGAGGGTTATGAGATTTGGAAAGAAGGGAAAGTTGAGCCCTAGATATATTGGTCCTTTCGAAATACTGGATCGGGTTGGAAAGGTAGCTTACCGATTGGCGCTTCCACCGAATCTCTCTCAAGTTCACGATGTGTTCTATGTATCTCTCCTGAGAAAGTAAATACCTGATCCTTCACATGTACTCAGCTCAGAAGTTGTACCGCTGGAGCAAGATCTTTCTTATGAAGAACAACCGATAGAGATTCTGGATCATAGCGAAAAAGTCCTATGAAATAAGACCACTTGATTGGTGAAAGTTTTATGGAGGAACCACCAACTTGAAGAAGCTACATGGGAGCTTGAGGATATGATGAGGGAGAAGTATCCTCATCTGTTTGTTACAAAGTGACGAATTTCGAGGGCGAAATTCTTTTTAAGGGGGGTAGAATGTAACACCCGAGATTTTTATGAGTAATATTTTGTTTTTTATATATCATCAAAGGAATCTTTCAATACATACTAGCTTGGCTTACTTTACACGCAATCACGACCTTCCTCGATAGCTTGCGTCGTACGCAATACCGAGTTTCACTAAACAACAATATGCTATTAAAACTAGCCGTTATGAATAGTAATAACCACTTTTTGAAATTTTATAAATTTTATTTTTCAAAATGGACTTCATTTTTGGACTCAGAATATCGAAATTAGCCTAAGGTGAAATTTTGGTATTTTTCTGAAAACTTTCAATTTTTGATGAATAGTGAATCCACTAAGTGGTAGGTTAAAACCTGAATTTTGCATAAAACTTAATTTTAACGCTTTTGTGAATGGAATTTCAAAAATCCGACAGACCCAGTTGATATCAGTAAATAAAATGTGGTTCAATGAGATAAAAATAATTTTTTGGTGAATAGTAACTTTTTACTTTTTTTACCGCGGTTAATAGTAAATAGGGTAACTAAGGGTAAATATGATATTAATATTACCCTAACACATGTCCTATTTCTATTGGATAAGTGTAATTCGACCAAAAACAACCTTATGAATAAAATATGACCATTTAGGCCCACTTGGGTTAGATTAGGACATTTATTATTAATTTATTTAAAGAAGGGTTAAAATAATTAAAATCAATGTTTAATAAGTAAATCATTTTTAATATGGGGTTATACATAAGATAAATTCGACTATAAATAGTAATTAGAAAGATAAAAAGATTTCCTACATAATGGTATTTTATTTATAATTTTTAGACATTAAATAAGTTAATTTATTTATGACACAATTATGATACAGTAATTATCTTATTTATGAAATATTGACATAATTGATGTTATAAACACCAAAATAAATGTAATTTTAGACTTTTTATGAATTACACAAATTTTTTAGGTTACTGTGATATATTAGTGTTGATTTAATCAACTTGGTCCGAACATATAATTCTGTTATGACTTTCACAAAAATCATATATCAAATAGTGTCAAAATTGACACAAAATAGTTTTTAAATCAAATATTATATTATTAATTGTTATTTTATTCCTAAAAATCTAAGGTTCGGAAAAATTACTTATATAAGGATATATATATTAATAGTAAACAATTTGGGGTTCATTTGTCATGTTATAGTAAGTGTATTAACCATATAGTGAAAGAAAACATAAAGACATGATAAAAGTTAAATTATTTAACTTAGAGTTAAATCTAATTGATAAGGTTAAAATAATACCCTAAACTTGTCTAAATACTATTGGTTGAGAGTATTTCGACCCTTCCCCACTTTAGCTTCGAAATAAGACCCTTTGGAACCATTATAAACCGATTTTGACTTTAATATAAAATAATATTTTGAGATATTCCTAAGGTGCCTCTCTCCTCCCTTATAAAAGGGCACCTACTCCCCCTCCTCCTCACACCAAATTGAGCACTCAAGCTCGGCCAAACCCTGCCATTTTCTTCTCTCCACTTCACTAGAATAATCCTAGAGGTCTTGGTCTTCTTCAAAGACCAATATTAGTTCTCTAAGTAGAGGATTCAAAGAGGCGTTCCAAAGAAGAGGTAATATCCATTACCGATCTTTTCAATTTCTTTCTTCTTAAACTTCTTCTTCATTAGTTTTTTCATGATAAAGTAATAACATCAGTATTACTTACATACTGATATGTTATTATAAATATGAAACAACCCTAATTCACCTTCTATCCATCCTACGGAAAAATGAAATCACCGCGCGTGCGTACGTACGGAATACCGTCTCCACGCCGTGGTGTAATCTATTTTCCACCATCACTTTACAAGGATGGGTATAATGGTGTAATGAGTAACTATTTATGATTATTATAAAGTAATATTGATACTGAAATAATATATATATATACTCCAATATAGTTCCACGATCATAGGAATGATATCATCACTCGTGCGTACGTACGGAATACCGTCTCCACGATGTGATGCGACTCGTTCTACATGATCATCATTACATAGTAATTATATAAATGAATTTAATGAATAAATATGATATATGTTACACTAATAACATTCTGGATATAAGGTATCTATAACCTTAAAAGAAGAATAAGAATGTATTCGGCAAAACATGCATAAGAACAAAAGGCAATAAAGACCCGAGTAACAAGTAACAATGAAATATTACTAACAAGAAGCTAAGAATATGACCATATATGATATCATATCAATACGTATGATTCTGGAAAAAGTCAATAACATTATTTAAACCATTATACAGGAGCTTCGGACACGTACAAAGCAAATCGGACCTAAGGTAAGGGAAATATCACAATCTCATTTTTATCCGAGATTTTTTATTCGTAAGTATTTACTGGGGTGTATTTTATCATCCACATCCATGTTCCCTCAATATGTAATATTGTTTCCATCCACTTACAATATTTTAAATCCAATTTTACCCTTCGGTGAGTTTTTAGTAAATAATATGAAAGGAATCTTTTGTCGTTTTTTCGTACGAGGTACATTTTGACTTTTCCGACAAAAGTACGAAGAATGTTTTTTTTAACTTATATGGCATGAATGGATTTTTAAAACATTATTTCCAAGAAGATTCATTTACAAGTTTTCAATTTTATTTTTAATCAACTTCTTTTATTTTAAAGTTGTATGACATGTTATGAAAGGAAAAATGTTTTTGAAGTATAAAGGATATTTTCCTCAAGAATGGAGTTCAAGTATTTTATCAAAATTATTTTCCATTTAAGATAATAAAAGGGTTATATTTTTATCCCTATTATTACATGGATTTGATTATGTTGTGATCGAAATATTTTTATGAATTCCTTTATCTTATATGACTTGTTTTATGATGTCATGTTGTTTAAGAATCCCATTTTTATTACGTGGATTACGCTATAATGTATGGTTTATGATTATGTGGCACACATAAGAAAGGATTCATTATAAGATGGGTGGGACCTATATATCCCTCCAATGCATTGGGTAAATATTTTATATCTCATGAGATAGACATGGCTAGAATGGTAGGTTATACCGATTCAGTGAAACAGGACTGGAACGAGGGTGACTTGGTTTAGAAAGGGACTTTGTCCACTAAGATAGTCTTGGAAATGAGTCATGACTAACAAGAAATGATTTTCCATGATTATGTGTGCATGCCAAAAAGTTTCAAGTTTCATGTTATGATTATGAGGATCTCATTTTCACTTCTATGATTTATTCCATGTTATGATATTATGATCTCTTTTGTAGGTTATGATTTTCAAAAAGATATGATATGATTTTTATTTCCTTTATTTTCCCTTGCTGAGCATTTGAGCTCACCCTTTTATGTTTTCTTTTCCCCAGGTCAGGAAGATGGATATTAAGTAGAATATGCTAAAAGGGACCCTAGATATGATGAAATAAATGGGAGACACTGTAGAAGATTTATGAACCATTTGTTTATGTTTCCCAGTTTCTAAAGACACTATACCTATACGGTCCTTTGTGGTTTTGTCATATGTTGTAATAAGTGTGCTTCAATTTTGAAGTATTAACAATGTATGTAATGTATGGGTCGTTATATGAACATATTGTTTCTGTGTATGGAGAACTTCTTTCTCACGAAATGATGACTGTTCAATTTTCTCATAACCCCTATCATGGTGGAAAATTTTATGGAACTACATTAATATATAATATATATGATATATATATTTCTTATATTCTTCTGAAATTTTTAATTACAACATACTGTTATGCTTTTCATAATTTCTAAATACGATAATTTCATTTGTGGAAGTTCGGACTACGACCTCATCAATGTTATATTACTTGTTCATTCCATATATGGAATGTATAAAGTATGGAATTAATTAAATTATGTAACATATATAACATATATACTATACTAGAATTATAATATACAGTTGTATCATTCAGTTTCTATTCCTTTAATTTGACAAAGTAATGAAATTAGTGTTCATGTGTACATAGGACCTACCATCTCCATGAACAGTGAATTTCATTTCATATCTCCAAATGTTATAGACTGTTATAAATACATATATACTGGATATATATGATATTAAAACCATTAATAATATTCTGTTGGTAATGTAATTATGACCACAAGGGTAATTTACATCAAAACAAGTTCATTTTTTGACTCATGTATCGAACATCAACAAAATTTCCGATATGAACATAAATAATTAAGTGATCATTATAACATGGTATTAAGTGATATAAAAGGAATAATAAACATGAACAAGGATCTCAAACAATTATAAATAAACTTCAGTTCATTATTCAAGAAGAACTAGGAACATACGTGACGATTTGGACTCAAGGTAGAGGACATTGTCTCAATATTCCTTCATTGAGGCATATTTTTATTTATATATGACCTTATTTTAGACAATGTATAATAATTTTCTTTTAATATTAATTTAATTCAAAGGGAATCATTTTTTCTATTAATAGTTTTAATAAATTATAAATATTAATATTTTTAACGTGTGCAGCGACAACGACTTCTCTTCCATCATGACTATTATTTGATATTAGGATTCCTATCTAAACCATATTGTTTTTAAAAAGGAAATGAAATCAATTATTTCATTTTTGGGTGTTTTGATGTTGAAATTTTTTTAGAATGTGGGTTTACTTTTTCAATATCTTGAAATAATCTCTTGTAATTTCAAAGGAACTTTTTATGAGGGAAATGTTGATAATTGAAATCTTTTATGTGTTATGATTGTATAATTGTACTTGGACATTTTAAGGGTGGTTACATGATAAAACAAATATGGGTGGTTATGTGATAAACTAGTGATGGGTGGTTTCATGATAAACCAAGGATGGGTGGTTACATTATAACCTCCAATGAATTCCATATGGAAATCAGACGTATGGCTATTCCCTTTAGTGATATGTGTGGAAGTCGACAATTTGGTTATTCCATTAAATTATATTTAGGTCCCAAATTACCATTATATGTTATATGTTTATTTCTATGGGATTTATTGTAATATTGTGGTTACAAAAATGGTAATCAAAGAGATTATATCGAGTGAAGTATATTCACTACTTCTTAAAGGTGAAAAGTATTATTTTATGATAAAGTATCCATGGTTTTAATGTTTTTCCTAGACTGAATTTTTTCCTTATTTGTGTATCCATTACAAATATTTTTACGCTCATACCATGTTTTGAAAAAAAAATCGAAGTACTTAAATAAGAATAGAGGAAAGGATGTGATCAATGAAAAGTTATGTTTTTTAAAAATAAAATGATACCATGTTTCTTTTAAAAGAGTTTCTATTTTATGAAAACATTGGATAGTTATTATAAGTTCATACTTGTAATATTTAACTTGTAATTTATGAGTTATGACCTAATTATCTAATGGTCTAACCCAGAAAAGTTCCTTAATGTGAATTAAATTCAAATAATTGACTTATCTCAAGATTAATTAATTTTTATGGCTGGGGCCTTATACTCTTGATGTGATGATTATATTATGAATTAATTAATAAAATATTACCTATATTATTATATGTTATTATTATTATGTAATAACATTATTTCACCTTTAAACTGTCCAACAGAAAATGACATTGTCACGCATCTGTACATACGGCTTACCGTATCCACATTGTAGTGTACTTAGTTTTTAATCATTGGTTTATTTGGAAGTGTATAATGATGTAAATAGTATATATATATATATATTATAATTATAAAATTTAATTTATTTGGGAAAATATATATACATCAACTTATTTACCATTCCATCATTAAGGTGTGATACCATCATTCATGCGTACGTAAAACTTATTATCTCCATAGTGCAATGTGATTCATTTTCAATACTCACATTTCATGATTCATTATATAAATGTATATAATGAATAAATATAATATATATTACATTTATATAATTATTTAAGTAAAATAACTAATCCAATGGTCAATAATTTGGATTTATATAAAAAAACATGCATTGAAAAATGAGAGAGTTATCAGTCGAAATAAGAGTAATAATGACCCATTATTAAGAAATATTTGATATTATAATCCTATATGATATCATAAATATGAATATGGATCTAGAATAAGTTAATAACATTATGTAATCAATTATATATTAGTTTAAAATATGTTAAAAGGAAATCATACCTAAGGAAAGGGTTAATTTCACAATCTCATTATTACTCATGGTTGTTTATATATAATTATCTTCTAGGTAATATTTATCTTCCATGACCATGTTTCTTTAAAATAATTTCCAAAAATGTTTTTTATATTCTTATAAAATGGATAAATTCATTTTCACCCATGCATTATTTTTTCTAAACTTTTTGAAAGGAATCTTTTTTTTGTTTTCCTAACGAGGTACTTTTAAAATTTTCTGTCAAAATTAAGAGAGGATTATTTTTTTAACTTATATAGAAAGAATTTATTTTTACTGTTTCATGATACCTTCATGCCCTAAAGCTTCCCTTACAAGACTAAAAGTTTGTTTTCAAAAAAATATTTTCTTTTAAAATTGGCTGGAATGTTATGAAAAGAAAATGTTTTCAAAGATGAAATGTATTTTACTCAATAATTATTTTCAAGTGATATCTCAAAATAATTTTCCCTATAAGATAATATTTAGTTATGCTACCTATGTTTTAATGAGGATATTGTTTCATGGATATTATAACTATTATTCCTTTTTCTAGTTTATTTTTATGATCGAATGATAACTAGTATCCCCATTTCTTTTCCATGGGTTGTTTTATGATTGAATGATGTTTATGAAAACCATTTCATTTCGTGGGTTATGATATTATGAATGATTTACATTGTTGTGGAATATATATGTGTAGTTTTAATTATATTATTGTTTGGACATATATTTCCTCCAATTTATTGGGTAAATGATTATATCTCCTGAGATAGATAAGACTTAGATGAGAAATGATCTTGGATTTCATAACACAGGGATGCAATGGAGAGTGAACCTGGTTTAGTAGTGCAATTTGATCGCTATGATGGTCTTGAAAGTGAGCCTTGACTAATATAGAAATGGTTTTTTATTCTTATGTGTATATCATAGTTTCATATCTTATGTTATGATTTCATGAAATAAGTTCTTTATTAAAATCTATGATTTATCCAATTACATGATATCAAGATCTTTGATATAAATGATGTAATTTTCAAATTCTTTTCTTACATTATTATGCCTTATGATTATGATATGATAGATATCTCTCTTGTTTACCCTTACTAATAATCAATGGTCCCCATTTCTTATGTTTCTTTTCCTAGTATATGAAGAATGGTATTAAGTTCAATGTGTTAAATGAGGTTCTAATTAAGAAGGAACAAATGATATTTGATGTAGATTCCTTATGAAGTAGTTGTTTATAATTTCTAGTCTCCAATGTCACTAAACCAATATACTTATATCATGTGTTTTTTATTTCATATAATTAATTTTATTCTATTTAGATATACTATTTATGTATAAAATATATAGGTTCTTATTGTTGGTATCAAAAAATGGTTTAGTTAATATTTGTAAAATAGGATGAGAAAACATTATTAAAAACCATAAGGTTTATTCCAAGTATAGGATACAATCATAAAGTTTTGGTGACGATCATAAATAAACTATAATAAAAACTAATATATCCTATATTTAAATTTTATAATTAATTTCCCTTAATTATTTTGTTTTCTATATATTATTATCATTTCTCATACTATAATTTCTGTTTTTAGTCAATGACTAGAACCTGAAGAACCCACGTTAATGATGAATGTGAACTAAAACGCAATGATTATCCTCTTGAGAAAATAAATTTTATGGGAACAATACAGAAACATATTGTTGTTATGACCACAATACATTTCATATATATGAATCATGCTAGACTTACAAATAAGAAACAGAGGGAACAACATTTTGTTGAGTCCTTCCTGAGACAACATCCACCTTATCTCATTGAGTATTCTAATCCAATAGTGTCTTAATAATGGAAGAGTAAAACATGAAGAGACCAAGTTAATTTTTGTGGTTTATTTTTTTCAGTTAATTAAGAAGATGAAAATTCAATAAAATCCCAATGTGACAATATTAGACATGGTAAATAGTATCTATAATATATTTCATTGATTGTTTGAGTAGACACGATTTTTAAAATAGTGAATGTAGTAAAAATAAGAAGATACCATTCATAAAGAGGGTTTGATATTTTTAGAAGAGGCTATTTATAAGGGGAATTTAAATTTTTGAGTAACACATTGTGTTGCCTATGAACCTTAATGGTTTTCATATTAAAAATATTCCAACCATAAACAATACAGTTAAGAGGAGAAGCAACACTATGGGAATCCAAGCTCAAGACCCTCATCTAGAAAATATATTGATGGTTGAATGCATGCATTGGTGCCTACAGAAGGTGAAACAGTGGTGGTGTGCCACCATCCGAGGTGGTACAGTGGCGTTGGAAGACGCCAGCATGAGGTGGTGCCCATGGTTAATGGGAGCTCCCAGTAACTAATTATGGAAGGGGAATTATGTTTCATAAATAGTAAACGAGTGGTAAAACTCATGTGGTGTCATAATGGGATTGAAAAAAATGTAACATGACCATCTGATTTCTAAAATGATTTATCCTAATCATCGATCATTTCACAGAGCCTTCAACCAAGAGATTTGTATGATCCATTAACTGAGTCCTCCATTTTCTCTTTGAATCATATATACTGTTGGATTCATCTCACTATGTTGTATTCTCTTGAAATCCTCATCTGAGTATTTTGTTCATTAGATCTCCAATGTAAAAATGAAAGAAGATTCAGTTGAGATTATGATTAATATCTGAGTGTTCTAAAAATTAAATAATAATCTAAATGTGATGAAAATTGTTTTTACTTGTATAAAAGAAGATCGAATTGAAATAATACAATAAGTTGTGAATGATTGATTATCTGAGATGGTAACCCCTTGAAAGTGGATTGTTTGAAACTGTGATTCTTGAATGTTCATTGATGATGTATGGTGCCTATAAATGTATTAAAGAATGATTTTTTTTGTTTATTTTGATTTTGAGATGTTTAGCTTTCTAGTGAAGTTGAGTCTCCGTGATCCCTCCGGCTTATGGTAAGCAGTTCCGAAATTACTATTTTTTTGCAAGAAAAAGACTGTTTTACTAATGTAAATAATACGTTCTTTTCACACTCATTAGATTCGTGAATAATGAAGTTCCAAGATGAAATCCGAATATTTTGATACCCCTATGCATTTATCTTCCTATGTATTTGTGAAAATCAATGAGTAACCTCAAAATAGTATATACACACACTTCATTTCTTGAAGAATATATTTCATAAATTAATATTTTATACACATTCAGTTTTGTGGATGCTAGAAGAAAAATATACATTGAGTGTTCCATTTGTGCACATAAAGTAAGTAGGAATTTATTAAGAAGAAATAGGAGGAATGAATATTGTATAGGCAAATGGTTTGTGCAAACATATTTTAAGTAAATATTTAGTGTGAAAAATGGAGAGTGGGTTTTCACAAAAGAAGAAGTAGTGTCATGTCCAATTTATTTGTGATGAAGAAGAGTTTTGATTTTGGTTAGCATTGATATGTTCATCCACAATACAAGTTTGTATGAATTAAAAGAATATGGGTAGTGTTTGGATTCCATAAGACAAATATCACATGCATGAATACATGGATAACCATGAATATGTGGATTCACATGAATAAAACACATACATTTCACAAAAATTAAATAAACATTGGATGGTATGTGTATATTCTATTTTTTTGGAACGAAAAAAATAATAAAACTACGGAGCATGTGAATGTGTGTTATTTCACATAATTAGATGACAATGCATTGTACATTATTCATGAATGATGTTTGACAATTGAACAAAACTTATAAATTGAATATTCATTGTGTAGTGTTTTTAGACTATAGTTGGGGTGATAATTCATTTAGTGTTTCTAAATATTTATATATTCGAGTATTCCATTTCTAGTGATTTCATATCTTCAGAATAAGAAATAATGATTCCTTTAGAAGTTTTTAATGAAGAAACAGAATATCTAAATTTGATCAATGTCAGTTGATAAATACCATCTTTAGTGAAATGGTACATGAATTTTACATGAGCTAGTGTGATCCCAAAAACTCATATAAGATGATCAAAGTGATCACCCTATATATGGATCAGATATTTGAGAAGAAGAAAGAGCATGTGATTTGGGGGGGGGGGGTCTAACCTGTTGCTTTAGAGTCTCAATAAAGACTAGGTGTCTACATAGTCGAACAGTTGGGTGGGTTTAACCAACTAATGTAGAATAGTTGGATTGATGGAGGGTATAACCAAAATCAACTGGATAATTTATTACTGGGTTATATTACTAGTTTCTGCATGAACCATTATAATAGATAATAATAATATAGTGGGTAGTCAATGTGTGGGGGTATAACCAACATGGAAAGGATTTAGGTCTTAGTACTGAATGTCGTAAAAATATTGTTTTTTGTGTTTCAATTACTTTCATCATTTCATGCTTGATTTACTCATCTTAATAGGTAATAGATTTTTTAATTTAAAGGTGAAAAATTATTCATTAAAATAGGTCACACCTAATTCTACCCCCCATGAAGTGTGACTACATAATCCTTTGGAAACATAAATGGGTATAATAGCATATGAAACCTCTAATTGGATTTACTTTTCTTATCTAGTTGTTTTTATCAGAATTACATGATGTGTATATTTTATTTTCATGAAAATTAAGAAGATATTTAGATGGAAAAGAATATCTCTAATGATGATGTTAGAAATATAGAAGTTTTAGTCAAGTATCGTACAAGGAGGGAGAAAATAGTGACAAAGAAGCTGATTAAGAATTAAAATATAAATGAAGATCAACTACTTGCTAAAGGTAATCAGAGTATAAATTGTTCAGTGAAATTTGTTTGTTATTATTTTGAGGAATCAAGTTCAATTACTGATGATTATAAGATCAAGTATACATTAATAAATAATCTGGAAAACATACCAAAGTAGTATTAACATGTATGATTAAATCATTGAAGGTAATTCAGGATGAAAAACTACAACTATAAGAAGAGGATAATGCTATGGAGTATGCATTACCTAAAAATGATAGCATAGCCAAAACACTCACAAATATTGTGAAAAAAATGATGAAATAATTCTTCATTATAGAGAATGATATTCATAATATATTGAATTATTGGATATTAATTTTTTTGAGAATGTTTTTTTTTATTTTTTTTTTACAAAAGTCAATCATGTAGTTGAAAAACTACATACTACATCAACGAAAGGTAAATTGGATCAAGTAAATGATATTGTATAACGAATTATAGAGGTTGAATTTTTTTACTAAATTAAAATCAAATGCAAGAACATGAGGTTCGGAAGATGAATATTCAGTGGTATGAAAGTATGAAATATGTTTAAGATGAGAATATTTCTCTCAACATAAAGTGTCTTGAACTATAAGTGAAACTATAAAGACATAAGATAAGACATCACATGCTGCAGTGAAAATAATTATTTCCATGTATTCATTGGATAAGAATCATATTTCTAAAAAGGCTTAATCTGGTGAAAAATAGATCTTGATATTATCCAAGAATAAATCCACTACAAAGTCATAGAATAATGTAACCCTTTTTTGATAAATACATGTGTACTAATGATGTTTTTTGACTAGTGATGATTCAATATCTATATCTGGGAAAACATGGTTGGGAAATTTTTTTAAGAATCCATAAAATCTTCAAATATTAATATGAATAAGTGTGTAAATTATTGTTACCTAAATAATTAATAGAAGAAGAATTTTAATACCCATAAGTATAAAAATAAAAAAGATATCTAGAACTTTTCACATTAGAAGAATTAAAAATTTTATTGGTTCTGTTTCTGCTTCTAGAAGTTTTGGAAATAGGAAAGTAATTGTTGGAACAATATTTCCTTGAATGAAAATTATATAATCCATGCATTTAGGGGGATAAAAGCTAATAAGAAATTTAAACCTCCACAACAGATGCAAATCTCATAGAAATACAATGAATTTATTAATAACATATTTGATTACATTTAAAATTTATATGATTATTTCAAAAAAAAATTCATTATTTTGATGAGTGATGATGTATAAAAATCATGAAAAAATAATCAGTTGATATGAACAGAATACCAAAACACAAAGTAAATTATAAATTAAGTAGATAGGTAAATCACGGGATATAAACTAAGGAACAATGTTATTAAACAAACACCTCCAAAGAAGTTTGTGATGTATGATTTGAAGAGTGTTTCACCAAAGAAAGATGTTTCTATTGGGGTATGAAATGTCACATAATGGATCTTTGTGATTTGTCCATGAAAATTCATACTAAAGAAGGAAAGCCATAATCAAAATGAAAATCAATCTTGAATAGAGATAGTAGAATTGATTTGGCGCAGGAAAACTCTGATGAAGAGTCTGAAATGTTTCCTAAAAGAGGTAGCTTGATGAATTTTAATTTTATGTGTGATAGGTGAAATATTTATACACATTCAAGTAAAAAATGATTTACATGGTTATCAGGTCGGGATGAATTATTAAAGAAGAAAGATAAATCCCATGTGACATCAAGTGTTTGGAAAAAGAAATACACAATCAAAGAGATAATTGAGAATGTTCCAAAAAAAATTGTGGTGATATGTCCAAAAATTGTTAGAAGAGGAATAAAATAGGAACAAGAATATAAAAATAATAATCCGTTTTTAGAAAGTGTAAAGAATTCTTTTTTGTCTATGAATATTGTATAAATGACAAGAAAATATCATTCAATTTTCTCTAACTAAGGATCATTGAAGAACCACCTGACTCCCATATATATTGTTATTTTTTCATGTAGGGAATTGAAGTAGAATCATATATTCAAGGGATAACATGAATTCATATAATTTTTGAATGACTTACAACTAGGACGTTATCTATCATGGATGAATATTTAAAACATTTTATCTCATTTCAATATATCAAATAATCTCATAAAATAATTAGAGATTATTTTTTAATAGTGTGTATCATGATGAAGAAAGTATTGAGTCTATCTCTTTGGGGGAATCTCAAATTATCTTCCATTTTATATTTCTATATCATTTTAAATCATATGAATATCATAACTTATGGTGAGGTATGAATTTAATAATTATAAAAATTTCATGGAATTCAAGATTGTCATTATTGAGGTATGTTGATTTTATTCACACATTTTTATAATGAAAAAACTATTCTAAAAAGGGGGTGTGATTTTTTACTTGATGAAAATAAGTGAAATAAATCCATTAAAGTGAATTTTTCTAATATATTTATTGACATGTATTTAGGGTATTAGTGGAAAATATTTTCAGAAATTCATAAAAAAATTAGTCATTTGTTTCACATGCTGTAAATTATTTTACAGCATTGATTTTTAACATGATCACTTATGTTTTATATGTAGAGAATTACTCTCCTTGTTCGATTGAATATTTCATTCGTAAGTGTCGTTCTCTCCTTAGCACTCATACTAAACTGTATCACACTTGGCGGGAAGTCAATAGGGCAGCTGACTATTTGGCATCTCTGGATTTTCCTGGAATGGAGTACGTATATATTCATGACCTCTAGAGCTTGAAACCAACAGGGGTTAACATTCTAAGAGGGGATGCTTTAGGTCTTCATTATTTTAGACCCCCATAGCTACATGTCTCTCTGACCTCCCTCCTTATGGATTTGGTTGTCGTTCATGTTCTTTCATGTTGTACTCTTTTTATTAAATCTAAATTGATGATGATGATATGTAGAGAATTACTCAAATAGAAATAGATTTTATTTATCTCTTGGCTAAGTTATTAGTGATTCCATCATTCTCAGAAGTAAATTAGATAATATTTTTCAAAAGATAAAATGATATTTTTATAATTTGAATTTTGAAAATGATAAATCCTTTCCATATATTTATATTTGGATTTATTCCCTATAAGTGGTGAGAATATATCATTAAATTTGAAGATTAAATGGTTTTTCAAAAAAATACAAAGGGGTAGAGTAAAGACACTAAGTGGTTTATTGAGGTTGAAATTTTTTCAACTAATTAAGAAGGTGATAAGTTAAAGAATTATCAATGTGAGTATTTTAGATCAGGTCAATATTTATAAGAACATGTGTCACTAATAATTTTATTTTACATAATTATTACAATATTGAATGCAATAAAAATAAGAACAGGCCTTCCATGAGGAGGATTTGATATTTGTAGAAGAGGCCATGATGAAGGTTATTTATATTTTTGAGTGACACTTCCTGTTGGATAATAACATTAACGGTGTGCATATTAACAATATGTCAACCATGCCAAGAAAAATAATGGGATTAGCATTACTATGTGAATCCAATATTAGGACCCTCATCCTAAAAATATAATCATGGTTGAATTTATGCAGGGGAACCTATGGGAGGTGCAAGATAGGTGATGATCCACCACATGGGTGGCCCAATGGTAGTGGGAGACACTATCATGGGGATGTGCAAGAAATTAATGGGATCTCTCTATAACAAATTCTATATGGGGTATTTCACATCCTATATTATAATGGTGTGGTCGAACTCTTGTGGCTTCAATGTGGGATTGCGTAAAATGTATCAGGGCCATCCAATTTTTCTAATGATTTATCCTGACTATTGATTGTTTCACCAATCCTTCTACCATAACATTTTTTCAATCCATTAACTAAGTCATTCAATCATTCCTTAAATCTTTTTTTACATTCTGATTGATCTCGATATGTTGTATTCCCTAGAAAGCCTCTTCTGAGGATTTTGTTTATCCGATCTTTATTGTGACACTGACACAAGATTCAATAGATATATCAATTATTATATGTGATTTATTAATATTATAGAATGATAAAAATGTGAAGAAATATTATTTTTATCATATAATGATGATAAAATTAACGGAATATAATAATTTTCAAAATATTGATTATTTGAGATGGTGATCTCTTGCAGAGTGAAATGTTCATCACTGGGATTCTGGAATGTTATATAATGATGTAAAATGCTTATAAATACCTGAAAGGTAGGTTCATTTTTTGTTTCTTTTGAGTTTGAGAGTATTTTTCATTGAGAAAAGTTTATTCTCAATGATCACTCTAGTTCACATAAATGAATCTCGTGATAACTTTGGCTTTTGTGAAGAAGATAGTTTCTTTTATGGAAATGATATGTACTTTGTGCATTCAATATCATTGTGAATAACAGTGTTACATGAAGAAATCGGTTGATCACAATAACCTTACATGTTTATCTTATTATATTTTAATGAAAATCTTGGAGGATCCATGAAATAGTGTATACACACACTACATTTCATAAATTATATCTTCCTTACATAAATATTTCATACCCATTTGGGTTTGTGCATGCAAGAAGAAAATTATATAATGAGTGTTACATTTTTTCACACGAAAGATGTTGGAATTTTTTTCAAAAAGAAAGTGGTGTTATGAATACTATATATGCATGAAGTGTTTGAAAATATTATGCAACTAAATAGTGAGTGTGCAAATAGGATAGTGGATTTGTGTGAAATAATAATTAGTGGCAAGTCCAATTTATTTGATTAAATAAGAGCTATTATTTTTTGTTAGAAAAAATATTTTCATGCACAATATAGGTGTAATATGTATTAAAATAGTGTGGAAAGTCTGTTTGGATTCCATATGTGAAATATCACATGCATGAATTCATGGATAACCATGCATATATTGATTTACATATATAAAACACATTAATTTTACCCAAATTAAAATGAAATTGGATGGTATGTAATTATTATATGTGGGTGGAAAGAAAAAAAGATGAAAACTAAGGATGTTTTTCATGAATGTTATTGCAAAAAAATTGGACGAAAATGTATTGCACTTTATGCATGCATGATGTTTGAAAAGTGCACATGAAATATAAATTGAAAATTTAGTGTAAAGTGTTTTGACACCAATTTCAAGGAAGAAATCATAATAGGGTTTTAGAAGATCTTTGTATCTGATGATTCAGTAATTAGTGAGGTTGGGTCTTTATTAGAAGAAAGAATGCATGCCTCAATAGTTTTGTGGTAAGAAAAATGATTATATACAGGTTATCAGAGTTAGTTGAGCAAGACTAGATTTAATGAAAATGAACTTGGATTTTACATGAGCCAGTGTGATCTAGAAATAATGTGGAGAAAGATCAAAGTGATAATCCTATATATAGATTGTATATTTTAAAATAAGAAAGATAATTTTATGGGATGGTCTAATAAGTTTTTGAAGTAGCTCAAGAGATACTAGGGGGTCCAACTAGTTAAACGGTGGGGGGGGGGGGCTATCCAACTAAGGTATAATAGTTGGATTGCTGAGGGTATAACCAAAATCAACAAGAGGATTTGTTACTGGGGTGTATGAATAGTTGATTCCAGAACAATTGTATATGATAAAAATACTATAGTGGATAATCCACATTGGTGGGTCTTACAAACGTGGAAAGGATATAGGTAGTAGTATCAATCCTTCTAAAAAACTATGTGTTGTTTTTTATTTACATTAAAAATTTCATGCATGGTCCAATCATCTAAACATGTGACAATGTATTAAATTAAAATTCAAAAAAATAATTCATTAAAATAGGTCACACATATCCCCCTGCCCCCATCATAGTGTGATTGCATGGTCCTTTGGAAACATAAAATGCTAAAAAATATTTTTAGTCCTCCAATGTTCAGAACAATAGAAAGTCATCTTGGCAGAATATCATTTTGAAGGTGAAGTAGATCAATGTTGGAATATTATCTAGAATACAAGATAATGAGGTGAAATTGAATCTAAGGAGTGAGAAAAATTCAAGAACATATTTTTTAGTAAATAATTTCCTCCTATTATTCATACGAATATGGATAAGGAGTTACATAAGATGAGGAATAAAAGATGATGAATACATTGGTACGTAAGGATAAAATTTTACAATACAATAAAGGTATGTTTTTTTGGAATTATCATTCAACCTAAGAGTAAGGTTGATCAATTATTCAGTGGATTAAAATCACATCTCCAATGGGGATTACCCATAAGGTAATTTAGTAACAATGAGGAAATCATTCAATGTTATCTCAAGTATGAGATGAGGATTTGAGTCACCCAACAAAATTATGGGTTTGATAAAAACCCAAAAGTGGAATTCAAAGGATAATCCAAAAAAAAATAAAAATAAATTGGGTATTTCCTTTATGTTCATAGTGTGGTAAAATCATGGATGAATCTATCTTAAGGGAACTTGTAAATGCTTTATTTGTGGGAAAAAATTTGTCGAGAAATTGAGTACCAATGTGATGGATAAAATATAGCTATTGATTCAAATAGAGAAAAGTCTACACAGAATCAAAACTCCCACACATACAAGTTACAAGTGAAATGAGAATGGAAATTATGAAAAAAAATCTCTAATACATGGGTTATTAATGATGATGAAAGTCAATAACCTCTTATGGCCAAAGATATAGGTAAAATACATGCGATCATTAATGGGAATGTGAAATATGAAAATGAAGTTGTGAAATATACACTTACTATCCACTCTAAAATAGCTGATGTTTTATTTTATTATGTATCCACCAACTATATTGTTTATAAATAAATTTTTAGGTTTATATTCATATTACCTTGACAATTGTATGTTTAGTAAGATTTGAAAACCACTAATGGTACAACATATTCATCACAAGTTTCCAATTCTTCTTGAGTTGATGTTTTATGGAAAATGATTCTGGTAAATATTGTGATCCTTCCTTTAGTAGAATTCAATGTGATTATAGGCATGAAATTTCATTCTTTATAAGCATCAAATGTTAATTTCCAAGGGATGAAAGTCACATTTCTTATTCTGAATGAATCTATGATCACCAATCGATGTAAGGATGAATATGAACTTCTATTTGAAATTACATCCATATTGTGGGTATTAATCCCTATAAAGGAAGGTCATATATTTTACATTATTGTGGATAAACATTCCATTAAGAATAATTCTACTGTACATGATTTATTTGGGTATTTTTGAAATATTTTTCATGCCTTCAACCAAATCATGATATCGAGATTTCAATAGTACTCATAATGGGTTCTATTATTATTTCATGGACTCCTTAAAGAATGGCCCCAATTGATTTGTAGTAATTGAATAATAAATTATAATAGAATGTTGAAAATGGATTCGAACAACCTAGTGCTTCACCTTGGGGTGCACCTATTTTGTTTGATATGAAGAAATATGGAACAATGAGACTCTATTTTGATTATTGAGAACATAACAAGATCACTATCAATAAAAAAATAACTTCTCCCTCATATTGAAGACTTATTTGATCAAATATTTGGAGATCAATACTTTTCTCATTTTGATATTTTTTGTTTATGTTATCAATTAAATTTAAATAAGGATGATATACAAAAGATAAAATTATATACAAGGTAAAGACACTTTGAATTTATAATGATGACTTTTGGTATTATTAATTCCCCGAATATCTTCATGGATTTAAGGAATAGTGTCTTTAGAAACTATATTGATTGGTTTGGGGAGTTGTCATAGATTATATTATATTTATTCAAAGTGTAATGAATAACATAATGATCACATTCATATTATACTAAAGACCCAGTGAAAGGATACTCTTTATGATAAATTTACCAAAGATGAATTTTTGTTGTCGAAACTTTTATTTTTGGGTCACATAATCTTAAGAGAGGGGATATTTGTGAGTCCAACAAAGTAGAAAGTTATCCAACATTGGACTAGAGTAAAAATAGAAACTGATATCTATGGTTTTCATTTATTGTCTATATATTATTTATTTTCTTAGAATTATTTCTCATGATTATCTAATCTAGTCACCATTTTTTCTTGGTAAGGCATTAAGAACATATGGATAGAAGAATGTGATGATAATTTAAATGCGTTGAAAATAAGGTTAGTCGGTGCACCTATTCTCGCACTACCTTGTATGGGGAAAGAATTATGATCTACATTGATACATCTAAGGAGGATTTGGGATTTTTTCTATCATAAAAAATTACATTAGGATAGTTTATTTCTCATGATAATAAAAACATCCATGAGAAAATCCACCCAACTCATGATTTGGAGTTATTTGTAGTAATATTTACATTGAAGATATGAAAAAATTATCATTATAGATAATGGTGTGATATATATATTGATCATAAAGTTTAAAGTATACTTTCACTCAAAAAGAACTGAATATGCACCAAAAGATATGGTTGGAGTTGATTAAAGATTACGAATTCTCTATATATTACCACCATAGAACAAAGAATAAGGTGGTGGATGCTTTGAGTTAAAATGACCCTCTTATCCCATATTGGAAGAGGATCACATAAGGTCCAATATTTATTCATTATCAAATGATTGATATGGATAACTTAAATTATGGGATGAAATATTATCTAGAACAAATAAATGTTTCATCATCTTTACAAGTGATAACTAAGGAGGATTATAAGAAAGATGTTAAGCTAAAAAACAAGGTGAGAAATGTTTTATTGAGTTAAAATTTGAATGTTATTGATTAATAAGGTTTATTAATCATTTTCTTCACCCTCTCATACCATAGGTAAATAAGGTGTTGTTGTATGAGGCTCATTGTTCATCATTCTATGTAAATCATGGGAGCACCAATATGCATGGATAACTAACAGAAAATATATCGTACGATAGAATGAAGAAAGATATTATGGAATATGTTTCTCAATAATTGGTTTTTCAAAAATTTAATGCTAAGAGATAGTACTATAATTGGATGTGATAATCATTTCCAATAATATAATGTGTATGGGAAAACATCCACATGCTCTTTTTCATCAGAAATCCCAAAACATCTAAGGGGAATAATTCTATATGGTTTATAGTTTATCACCTTAAAATGTTTGAACCCTTCATTTTTATAATAGAAGACTTCTATCTTAATATAAATTCTTGAAATTATATTATGGAAATGATGATATTTCATGGATTACCACTTTCCATTATATTTGACCAATATTTGAGGTTTACCTCAATGTTCTACAGAAGTCTTCTGTAGGATCTGGATATAGATTTATGTTTCATTACTAAATATCATCCATAGATATATGGTCAATCAAAGAGCACAATTCAGACTCTAAAATACATGTTTATAGATTACTCAATGGATTTCAAAGGTGTTTGGGATCAACACCTACCATTGTAATAATTTTATTGAAAAAATAGCTTTCCCTCTAATATTCATATGGCTACTTATGAAACCCTCTATTGTAAGAAGTGAATGACTCCGACATGTTGGGATGATGTGGGGGAAATATATCTTTTTTTTCTGATCCTGTTTAGAAAATTATAGAGATGGTTAGATCTAATCAACAATACATAAGAGTAGCTCAGAGTCGACAAAAAAGTTATGCTGACAATTGATGAAAAGACAATGTTTGAAGTGTTTGATAAGGTATTTATAGGAATATCTCCCTATTGTATGGTGACGATATTTAGAAGGAATTTCATGATAAGATATAGGTAAATCAGTCCTTTTGATATTTTGGATCGTGATGGGAAGGGAGCTTATAGATTAGTGCTTCCATCGAATTTATCTCAAGTTCATGTTTTGTCACATGTGTCTATTATAAGAAAGTACATACCTAATTATTTAAATGAACTAAACTCAAACATAATACCATTCAAGTAAGATAATTATTATGAAGAACATCTGATATATATTCTAGATCATAGAGAATGTTCTCCGTTATAAGACAACTCACGTGATTAATGTTTTATATAGGGACCACTAATTTAGTTAATCTTCCTGGGAACCTAAGGATGTGATGATGAATAGTTATTCAAATTGTCTATATAAAATTGACAAATTTATAGGGACCAATTCATTTTTTGGGGGTTATAATGTAACAACCATATATTTTTAAGATAAATTTCACTTTAAATAATTTTAATTATTCAATTTCTTTCATTTCAGGAAACCGTGAGTTTTGATGAACTCTGAGGCACTATTAATATGACATATCCATTAATTTAGAGAGAATAAATATGGATAACTAATTTTTGAAATAAATATAACTCAATATGAATATATTGGGTTGTTCATAAAAGAATTATCACATAATTTTTAGTAAAATAACATTATTCATCCAAAATATATTGTCTTTAATAATGAGTTTATTTATTTTTTATTTTTATAAGTTATTGAAAATTGAATTTATATACTTAACTTTATTTTGGAATTCATCATCTCAAAATTATCTTAAAATTATCTTACATTAATTTTTTTTAGACATTTTTGAAATAGTGAAATTACTTATTTTTTGTTGAAAATAGTAATATTCTTTAAAATTATTTACATGGTCAAACTATGTTTTGGTTTAGTTTTAAATTTTAATTTGTTAAATTTAATTTAATATAATGATTTTTTTCAAAATATTTTATTCAGAAATGTATTTTAAAAGGTATTTTTTTTAAAAAAACTATTTTTTTGGCATTTTACCGATTCTAATTTAAATTAAAATTTTCAACTTATATGTTTTGAATTTTGAAAAATCGATTCCAGGTTTTGATTGAGAAGGTAAAAATTTAGTAAATAGTTCCCATTTATTTTTTTCCAATATAAACAGTAACCTTTGTAAATTTTGTTACCGTGGTAAAAGGAAAGTTTAGTAATTTATGTTCAAAATAAATTTATAAAGACTATCAGATAACCATAACATGGGAAAAATTATTGTAATATTATAATTTGACCATTAAAATCTAATTATTGAAATTAAGTAATTTAAGGGACACTATTTCATTAAAATTATGTATATAATATTTAAATAAAAAAATTCAAATATTGTCACTTTCTTTGTCTTTAATATCACTTATGTGTCCACACGTGGACAATCTTATGTTATTGATAAATAAAAATGTTCATTTTTAACTTATTGAAGCTATTTTAATTATATGAATTTATATATAACTTTTTGGGTCACATATATGAGATTATTGTATTTATAAAACAATATTTAGTAAAAAATTTAAATTTCACATTTATGTTTTAAAAAATATAAAAATTTTAATATAAGGTTACCGAAAAGTCATATCAAAATATAAATATTATACTATAGTCAAAATTATTTATATTAATTGTGTCATTTTATTCATAATTTTTAAAATATATATTTATATATATGTGTTAAATAATTACAAAGTTATATGTAGTAATTATTTTATTAATGGAAATATCAGATAAATGATATTAAAAATAAATAAAAATAACAATTTGAGATAAATTGTGTTATGAATTAATTTAATATATAAAAAATATCTCTTAGGGACACAATAAAATATTTTATTCTTAGTTAATTCTAATCTTCATATTTTTAAAAGCCCAAATTATGAATAGTGTTAAAATTGACACTAAGAGGAATTTTATCAAAATAATATTTTATTAAATTATTTAAAAATAAAAAACCATATTTAAAAAACTTATCGAGTGAAAAATGTTATAAATTTTTTATTTAATATTTAATTGGAAACAAATAAGTAAAAAATACAACTTTTTAATGTAGTAAAGTTGGTACCTTAGGGAAAATTAAAATAGGTTACTTGATGGTTAGTCAAAATTATAAGGTTTAAAAAAATAAGAAATATTTTCTAAAATTTATTGGCTGATTATATTATCATAAAATAGAATATTATATTCAAATAAATTTCAATTTATAATTATTTTGATTGATATTGATGTTACTATAAATTAATATTTTTATAAATTCTAAAAGTGCCCCTCGCCTCAATTATAAAAGGGAACCACCTCTCTCACTTATTGAAATCTTATTGAAGAATAAATCTAGGACATAACTATATAAATCCTCTTTAAAAATTACTAGATACATTATAGGGGTTCTTTTCTTATCAAAAGACCAACCATGTTGTCCCTAAGAAGATATATATGGGAAGTTCGCAAAAGAATAGGTAATCACATTTGCATACTCTTCCAAGATTATTTACACTTCTACTTCATCTTAATATTTTTATTCCATTTTTAAGTCATTAATATATTATAACATATATTATGAGTTGTTATTATTATTATTGTAAACCCATATTCTACTTTTTATCCATCCTATGATAACCAAAATCAGCACATGTGCATACATATGTCTTACCATTTTCACGATGTGGTGTAATATGTTTTTCATCACAACATTATTTGGATGAGTATGATGGTTAAAATAATATATATATTATAAGTATAAAATTAAATTGATTATGGAAGAAAATAAATACCATCATCTTTTTTACCATTTCATCATTAATGGAATGGCATTATCGTTTGTGCATACGCACAGCCTACCATCTCTACAATGCGATGCGGTTCATTTTTTATATTAAACAAAAATGAATGAGTATATAAATGTATATAATGAATAAATATTATATATATTAACTTAATATCATTCTAGAAAATATATATCTATATTCAGTGCAAAATAATTGGGTTTTACATGATAAAACATGCATCAGAAAAGAAAGTAGTTAATACCCAAAAGGTGAGTAACAATGAAATATTTTAAACGAATAGGTGATAATATAACCATATTTGCTATAAAAAATATGAATATGATAGTGAAATAAGTAAATAAATTTATTTAATCCATTATACATAATTTTGAAATATGTATTAATGAAATCAAAACCATGGTAAGGGTAAATTTCAGAACCTCATTATTATTCGGGATTCATGATACATAAGTTTTTGATGGGGAATATTTATCTTCCTTAGATATGATTCATAAAAAAAATTCCAAATTATATTTATTATTCTTCTATAATATTTAATTTCATTATTACCCATTCATTAATATTTTATAAATGGATTCAAATCAATATTTTTGTCAGTTTTCTAAGAAGGTAATTTTTTACTTTTTTGGATAATTGTTAGAATGGAATGTCTTTTATTAATTATGAATAATGAGTATATTTTAACCCTTTAATAATTCCTTCATGAACAAAATGTTATTTTAATATATTGAAAGGTATATTTAAATGAAATTTTTTCTTTCAAAATTGTGCATAATTTTCAAAATGAAATGTTTTTCCAAGAAGAAAGGATATTGTCCCCATGAATTATTTTAATGTGACATCTCAAACATATTTTCCATATAAAATAACATTCATTGATGTCACATAATTTTTAATTGTAATATTTTTTCAAGTATACAATCCTTATTATTCAAACAATTTTTTATGTTTAATATGAAATTAAAACTACAAAACCGCTTTATTTTCCATGGGTTATGTAATGATTGATTTATTATTATCAAACCCATTTAATTTCACAGGTTCTGATATTATGAATGATTTATGTTCTTTTGGAACATATATAAATGGTTTTAATTATATGTAGGGTGGGAATTTTATATCCCAAAAATTGATTTGGGTAAACATTTATATCTCATGATATATACAAGACTAGAAAAGAATATGATCTTAGTTCAGAATCATAGTTCTGGAATAGGGAGTAAACCCGGTTCGGTAATTAAATTTCTCCTCTATGATAGTCTTGGTAGTGAGCTTTAACTAGTATTGAAATTATTTTCTATGCATTTTTGTACTCCAAATTTTCATGGCTCATGTTATGATCTCATGAAATATTTTATTTATGAACATCTATAATTTATCCCAGGACATGATATCATAATCTTTGATATGAAGCAAATAATTTTCATAATATTTTATTACATTCCTATGTCGTACAATTATGATATGATTTATATCTATCTTATTTACTCATACTAAGCATCTGATATCTCGTTTTATTGTGGCTCTTATTCATGTATATGAAGAAATTTATTAATTAACATGTGTTAAAATGGGTTCTAATTATGAAGGAAGAATCATGAGATGATGTAGATGTTTTATGAACCATATGCTTATATTTCTAAATTTCCAAATATACTAAACGTATAAGGTTTTGGAATGGTGTTTTTAGGTTATTTAATGAATATTCTTAAATTTAGATTTAATATTTATGTATAAAAATTATTTTTCAATATAAAAAAACATTATTTAGTTGAGTTTTATTATAATAATAGTTTTCATTCTAGCATACAGATGGAACAATTTAATAAATTATATGGAAAGTGTTGTCAAAATATAGCTTTTATAGATGATTTCTAAGAAAATAAGTTAACGGGAAAATATTTTGTATAGTAAATAGTATGGAATGTTCATTTGATTCAACATACAATGCGAATATCACAAAGCATGTAGAAAAGTAACGTGGATAACTAGAAGAATGAACATTCCTTTAAAGTAGGTGATCTTCTCTTTTTCAAATTTTATCCATGGAAAAGTGTTAATTTTTATTGGCAAGAAGGGGGAACTGAGTTCATGGTTAAATGGACCCTATAAAATCCTTTAAAAATAGGATTAGTTTCTTACTGAGAGGCCTTAACTGTGAGTTTATCCCAGGTAACTATGTTTTCTCATGTTTCAATGTCATGAAAATATGTGCCATATTCATCTTTTGTTTTAAGCCCTCATGTTGTCCAGTTGGAAAAGAATTTACCTTAGAATTAATAACTAGTTCAGGTTCTTTACTATAGAGATAATGTGTTGTCGAATAAGTTGATTCATGAGGTTATGTTTCTATAGAAAAACCAAATGGTTGAAGAGGCAATATGGGAATCTGAAAATGTTATAATGGAAAAATATCCCAACTTATTTAATAGGTGAATAAAAATTCAAGGATGCAATATAAAAAACATGTGACGAATTTAACAACACAAGTAATGATATATTAAGATTAAACACTATTATAATGTTTATTACATTTATACAATAGATTTTATATGCAAAATATAAGAATAAATCTAGTTTTATGCTTAAAACTATATATTATGTAAAAAGTAGTTTTACTGTATTTCGATGGTTCACTTGATTTAAATACAATTTTCTCTACATTTATAAATTATATTTTTAAAAAACATTATATTTCAAAAAAACAAAACTTACTTTTTTTGGTTTTTTAATTTTTTTATTAAGTTTCATGGTTTTATGAATAGTTAAAAAATGTTGTATTTTAATTGAAAAAATGATTTGTTGTCAAATTTTTATTGATTGTTAGATTATATTTTGAAGTAGTTTTAAATTATATATAGTTAAATTATGAATCAATAAATACAATTTAGTTCGTCGGAATCAACTTCATATTCAAATTGGATATAATAACATTGTGAACTTTTAAAACATTTTTACATAAAAACCCAACTATTTCACCACATCTGTGGGATTAAACATAAAATAGTTTTTTAAATTTAATTGAATTGAATTTGTAAAAATTGAGTTACATATATTTAATCAAAATGTAAAAATTATATAAATAGGTCCCACTTATTTTTGGACAACTTGAATAGTAACTTTAGTAATTTTTTTAACATAGCTAATGGTAAATCAGGTAATTAAGGGTAAGAATAATATTTTAAATATTATAAAATTACCTTAACACTTTTAATAATTTCAAAGGATGATATGAGTCAACCTAGATAATACTTGTCATAAAATTAGAACATTGAATCTACTTGGATGATATTATGACATTTATAATAATATGTTTAAAGAAAAGTCAATTTTGTTATACTTTTATTTTTAAAAAGTGAAATATTTTTTATATTGTGGTATATGGGGGATATTTTTGACTAAAAACATTATTTTGAAATATAAAATGTTTATCTTTATCACGATAATTCATTTTTACTCTTTATAGAAAAAATAATTAAAATAAAACATTTCACCATGATGATGTAGTAATTGTTTAATTAATGTAAATATCAAATAAATTATATTAAAAATATGAAAATAAATATAATTTGATATTATTAATATCATAAATGAATTATTTATATTCCATTGTTATTTTATTGATGTTTTAGAAGTGTTTTTTGGAAATTTATCATTTTTTAGGATATTTATAAAAATTCAAGTAATGAATAGTCTCAAAATTTAGATTATTTCTTTTTTGAAATAAATATTATTTTATTAAATGATATATTTTCTTTGAAAAACTCAATTTCTGAAAACTAATTGAGATACGCCCTAAAATTTTATAAATGACTCATTTATTGTTCTTTTTCCTTTTTATAGTAATTATTTTAACTGAGAAAGGGTATTTTACATGATATCAGAATTAGAGTTAAAAGGGATAAAACAAAAGGATAATGATTAAAAAAATCAAAATCTGTATAATTTTCATTAGATTAATGTCTCTAGACCCATAATAATCATATATTAGAGTTAAATTATTTTTGATCCATTTGGAATAGAAAATAAATTTATATTAATTTAATATTATTTTAGAATTCAATGAGTTATCCACCCCTCTCTTTTAAAAGGGAACACATTCTTATCTTTTCTTCACCATTAAAAAATACTTGGTTTTTACAACGATCTACCAAAATACATTACTAGAATCTCTCCCCACATTCTTGAGGCTGTATTATAGTCATAACACCTTCTTTATAGGATTTAAGGTGTTAATCAATGGAGATTATCCGATGAAAAGAAAAGTAAATGGAATACGTCACGAACCAAACTCAATGTAAAGAACGTCATCTCAATTTCCTTTCCTTGAGGGGATTTTCAATTTTTGAAACATTATTCTCTTTTAAGATGTATATATAGATTTTTTTATATTATACCTTAATAATTTACCTATTATTATGGTATTTAGGGTTTAACGTTAGTTATTAATAGGTTTTATGATTCATGTGTCTCTTAAATGATAATGGGATTTTATTTTTTAAAAAACCACATTTATTGTTTTTATTAAATCCCTTTTTCATTTATGTCCATGTATTAAAATGATATTTTAAATTATTTACTCATGTTTCGGTTATTGTACATTAAAAATGATGGGTGCTCTATAATAGTGTCGAGGGAGCCCATTATAGCTTAAATGACAGTTGTTCCTAGATAGAGCTCTAATGCAATGGGTAATGAGTTTTTTCATTCTATAAAATTATTAGATGTTGGGAATATTGTTATTCCATTGTGTAAGGGTTCTATGTGATGTTGTCTTAAGGTACCTACATGAATATTCTATAAAATTATAATGAGTTTTTATGTGAATCATTTGTTTTCAAATGGTAAAATAAATTATCATTATAAAGTAATGATATTTTCCTTTATGGGTAAAATATTATTTTTTCAAGGAAATAATTTCTCATGGTTTTTCATGTTTTTAATGAACTAATGGTTTTTGTTGTTTTTATATCCCTTACTATGATTTTTGTTCTTTTCCTATGTTTTATAATGGTTTCATAGTTTATAAGGATGGGTAAGAGAAATGGGGAAGTCAATTTGAAAGTTCTGAAGATTTTTTATGAAAAATAATTGATGTTTTATTTTAAATGTTTTATATTATGGAATAAATTAATAATATTTTAAAAGTATCCACATTTTGTGAAATTGGGATGTTATGTTTGAATTATTACTTAATTATGTAAAACTACAATCCTGAATAGATCATTAATGTTAAAGAAAGTAATTTCTTGAATAAAACTAAAGATTATGGAATTTTTTATGTTGGGGCTTTATATTATATGGTGTGTGTATGAATTTTATGATATTTTAATACTTATATCCAATTATTTAATTTATTTTATATGTTACTTATGAGGTTATATAATCAATTTTTTTAATAATAATTTTACTATTATAATCATAATGTTAGTATTAATGATTAGATATATAATAAAAACATTACCCATTTATAATGGTAATGTAGGATTTGTAATTCATATATATACCACTTAATCTTTTCATTATCCATTCACTCAATTTTATATCAAGGTTCACCCAATTTATTTTAGAATGTGTCAATATTATTTCAAGATATTTTTTATGTACTATATTTATGTCCTTGATTGATGTATTTTTAAGAGACCACAAACCATTATATTTGTAAACTCTGGTAATTTTATTTATAACTGATTATTTTCAATTATAGTTTTATTAATTTTTTGGAATGTATTTATGCTTTATTTTTAATTTTATTTAATGAAAAAAATAATGTTTGTTTTATAATGTTCTTCATAATATTTATTTATATTACACTCTTGCAGTATGGTTTTTAAGGAAAAAAATTGAACTATGAATCATATTGTTTTATTGAAGTAATTATAATATAAAAACATGATATGTGACACCAAAAATAACCATCCATATAATAAATCCATGAAAAGGAAGGAATAAGGAGAGTGAAGAACATCTCCCCTCCCTCTGACCACATGCAATCTACATGAGTGGAACCCCATATTTTTTCAATTAATTTTATCTCCCTTACAAATATTCAAATTAAATTTGTATTAAAAAATTAAAAAAATACAATTCATTATTATGTATCATATTATACATAAAGTAACATTCACTTTAAAAATCATAGAATCAAATTAATAATAAAATGGTGATAATACATCACTAAACACAATTCCATTACCCATATCGGTTATTATAATATAGTATTTATATTATAATATCCACTACACATAAAACACCAATTTCATAATAGTATTATAATAAAATAATAATGATTATTAATTAACATCCCTATTTTAAAAAATAAAAATCAAATACATTACTATTCAAATTATCCTATACATTATAAATAATTAAAACCAATTTTAATAACAAATAAGTGTTCCATAACTATAATAAAACCCAATACAGGTTGTTAAAATTCAAAAATAAATCATATGATGGTTTTTTAGAAGCTATGGTCTAGGAGACTATACACCCAAACATGCATTTTCCAAAATATTACAAACATATAAATGAATGGTTGGATTTAATAATTATCTAACCACGCAAGTATACTTTTAATCCCAATAATATTACATAATTTTACCCATTTTAAAATGGATACCAATCTATTTGTTTATTTTAGATATTTATTAAAGGTGAGTTATAATTATTAATACTAAAAACATTATACCCCTATAAATTAAATAAAATATTCTAAAAAACAGATTTTTATGTTAAAAATTTATATGATAGAAACATAAAAATTTTATAAAATAAAATAACCAAACCAAAAAATTTGGACCATATATATATTAATCTGTAAAAATAACAATATTCCCTTAATACACCCCAAAAATAAATTTGAACTACCTCTAGAATATAACATATATATTCATTTATATTTAAACCAATACATGAGAATTAAATAATTATTAATGGTTATAAGAATAAAATTATTATAAAAAATAGAAAATAGAATACCAAAATATACCAATTCATGCAGAAAATCTAAAAATTGAATTAAAATCTTATAAATATATAATTAATTGAAGTCACAAATAGGGAAAGTAAACTATTATTTATAATAGACCTAATCTAATGAACCAGTATTAAATTTCAAGGACATTACATTTCTTTTGAATTATTATTAACACATTACACAAATATATTCCCAAAGACCATATTAATTTAGTGCCTTTGGAAACATGGAACATAATCTTATATTTTGGTGAGAGAGATTCGACATAAACCATAATGATCATCCCCATTTTGTTTTCCTAACTAAAAACATTATTTATATCATAGGGAAAATAAACATATGAAATGGGCGAGATCAAATTCTCAGTAAGGGTAAACTAGAAGAACATAAAAAACATAAAAATAATAATTTGAAAACTTGAAAATATATTTTTAATATAAAAAACATGATTCATGAATTAATTCTTGGAAGTATGTAAGTCATAGATCAAAAAATAAAATTAAGCATGATAAAATAACATTGGCATAAAACATGGGATTGTGGAAAATAAAAAATCACATAATGTGATTTCCATAGTACCCAAGGCATTGCTTCCAAGACCATCATAGTGGAAAAATTTCATTACTGAACTGGGTTTAAATTTCTTTCTAGACATATAATAATGAACCATATTTTCCTTTCATTCCAGCCCTGTTTTACTGAACCAGATTTACTTGATATTCCAGCCCTGTATTACTGAACCAAATTTTCATGTCATTCCAATCATTTCTATCTCATGAGATATAAATATTTACCCAATGCATTGGAGAAAGATATAGGTCCTACATATCACATAATGAAATTATTCTTACATGTTCCACAAAATATAAATCAATCATCCTAGCATAACCCATTAAAAAATGGGTTTCTTAAACATATTTCAATCATAACATAATCTATATAAAATAAATATATTTCATAAAAAAATCTATCATAAACACAATAAAATATAAGTAATTATATATATGTATAAACATAACCCTATATTATGTTAAATGGAAAATAATTTTTATAAAACACTTGATAATAATTCTTGAGTAAAACATCTTTCCTTTTTCAAAAACATTTTCTTTTCTCAAAATGCTGCATAATTTTAAAAGAAAATAATTTAGTTGAAAATAAACTTGAAATAGTGTCGAGAAATATTGATAGAAATAAGGAATAATGAAACAATAAAATTCCATTCATGTTATAGAAGATAAGAAAAAGAACATTCTCCAAGTACTTTTGATGGAAAATTCAAAAAGTTCCTTGTATGGTAAAAGAATGAAAATTCATTTCATGCCATGTAGTGAAAGTCAAAAATGAGTAAAAACGACTTTAAACACACATAGAAGTATAGTAAAAATTTTATAAAAAGAATTTTAGAAAACAAGGAGATGGATTATAAATATATGACCAGTAAATACTTACGTATAAACAATCTTAGAGAAAAATGATATTGAAAAATTATCCCATACCATAGTTATGATTTCATCAATATGTGTCTGAAACACTAGTATAGTGGATTTAAACTTATTATTAACTTATAAAAGAACCAAAATTATATTTATGAAATAATATATGATTTACTTATGAATTTATATTATCCGTTAATTTGTCAATTCCATGTTAATGTAATGTTTTGGGTAACAATCATTTTATTTGTCAGACGTGTTTTCCCTAGTTATTCTTGATATTATTTCGTAGATCATGATTTAATTACTTCCATAATGTAAAACATGACATAAATATTATATATATTCATTATATAAATATATAAACATATAATAGATAGATAAATTTAATAGAATACACCTTTCATGAAGACGGTACGTCGTACGTACCCATGAAAATCATTTTTGTTTCCTTATTAAATTGAATGGAAGTAATTAAATGAAATTTATATAAATATATATATACATAAATCCTGTAGAAATATTATTGAATATATTTAATTATTATTTATTAAATATTCTTCATAATCTTTCTCGAATAGTTAACTTCAAAAATGAATCTCACCGCGTCGTGGAGATGGTAGGTCGTACGTACACATGAGCAACAATATCATTCCCATTTCTATTGAATGATATTTAATTACTTGGTGTACTATATTTCAGAATAAATATAATTTTATAATAATAATATGTATTTATTACATCCATTTTTATACCCATATAATTAAGGTGTTAGTGAAAAATAGATTACACCATGGTGTGGAGATGATAAGTTGTACGTACGCATGCAGGGTGATTTTGCTTTTCCTGGGATGGATAGAAAGTGGAATAAGATTGTTTGATAATTATAATAACATCTCATTATATAAGTTCTACTGGATTTATTATTCTATAATGAAACAACTCCTGATGTATATGTATAAGTAGAAATAGAAGGAAATATGAAAGAATCGGTAGAGGGGACTATCTCTTCTTTGACGTGCTCTCTTTAGATCTCCTCATAAAGAAACAAGATTTGGTATTTTGAGAAGAAAAGAACATCTATAATATAACATGGGAATTTTATAAGGGAAATTTTCAGGGGATGGAAGAACATGAAGGAATAATTAGTTGTTGAAAAATGAGGAAGGAGGTTCTATTTTATAATTGAGGTGAGGGGAACTTTTGGAAACCTAAAAAGTATGAATTTATAATAAAATCAAAACCCACTAAAAACCTCAAAAATGTACCAATTTAGAATATGGGATGATATAAGGTTTTAATATTGTCAACTGTTAAATTTTATACAAGTTTCTATGTCCATTAAAACCAAATCATATCAATATAACACTTAGATTTTCTATTTCATTTTAAATGGGGTAACAAATATTTCAATATTAAATGGTACAATATTTACTTATTTGTCATAAATTAGATCATAAATAAAGAATTTAGAACATTATTTTTCATAAATTTAATCATAAATAAAGAATTTAGAACATTATTTTCTGTATAATAATTATTATATATTTTTATAAAATGTTTTATTATTTCTAAATAATTTAATAAAACACTATTTTGATAAAAAATTTATAGTGTCAATTTTGACACTATTCAATTTATTGATTTTCAAAATTATTAAGCTAACATGTTATCATCTAACCAACTGTTTCATTATATTCCTAATAGGTCAAGGGTATATATAAAATTTATTGAACATATTTATTATCATAAATATATTTATTTTAATATATTTAATAACAATCATTTGATAACCCCATTAATAAAATAATTACTACAGAGATTTTAGGTATTTATTTAATATACTTATTTTTTGAGTAAAAATTAAAAATAAAATACTATAATGAGGCTAAATTTAATAAATTTATATAAGATATATTTATTTTAATTTATCTCTTATAAAATCAAACATTAAAAATATTATACTTATGAAATTACGAATGTGATAACTTTAACGTTTCTTTATATAAAATAATATAATGGTCATAATCTATTCTATAAGTCTCTAAATGGTCATCAGCTTGACCTTTGAATTATTATAGTCATTATATACTTGACTAATAAGATTTTTTAACGTTTTTGGATCTTTTTATGGTTATTATGATTTTAATAAAAATTATTTCATTAATTTCTCATAAATTAATTAATTTTTACATCATCAAAGAATATGACTTTAATGTAATTATTTATTTATTAAAAATTACAAAAAAATTAACATTACATATTTTATTATATTATGATTACATTTACTATTTACTTTCAAATATATCATCAGGTTATCGCTATATTAAAATTATAATACTTATAAGAAATGGGTGTTTGACATTTTATCACTTCCATTGTTTTTATTAATATCTATGTCATTTTCACGGTCAATTAGACATTAAAATAATATGTTTTAAACCTGATATGTTTATGGTATAATTATATTCATCAAATAGGATTTTGGATGTTTTTTGGATAATTGTATTATGATTATAATATTATTATTTTACACTAATATACCCAATTTACCTTTAACCGCGTATAATAAAAATTACAGTAGTTTCTATTCATAATATCAAAAACATTAAATTAACATATTAACATAATTTAAGCCAAATTATAATAAATATATAATCCATTTTTATAAATTAAAAACACTAAAGTTTCTATAATTAATTTAAAATTAATCTCATTGTCGGAATGAAAAAAGGGTTTTTGTTTAGAAGTTAAAACATTGCAAAACGTTGAAACGTTTTTACATATGAATTCCTTGTAAAATTAATGTAAATGAATTAAATTATATTAACTTATAAAAATATATTCTATTTTTACATTAAAACAATTCAATATTATAATTTAACTATGAAATTTATTTTGATTAAAAAAGTTGTTTTCCATTAAAATTTAGCATATTTTTACTATTAATCAAAATATAAAAGTTGTCAGATAATATAAAAAATTAATCCAAAGTAAAATATTATATACCACATCTAAATAATAATTAATTTTTTTTCAAATTTAACTTATAAAAGTGTCAAAATCTATCTTTAAAATGGGTACACCATCAAAATGCGGTAAAACTGATTTTTTTAAATACTTCCTTTATCTGAAAAATTTCAATTTGTCCTTATATTATGTTGCGAAAAATATGTAATATTATTAATAATGTTATATAAAAATCAAAATTTGGTTAATACTATTCATAAAATCCTGTTTATATCTCATTAAATAATATTATTTTAATAATATATCGTTGTTTAGTCAAACTTAGTTGTAAAGACCCGTAAAATTCAAGGGAAATTTTTTTACAATTTTCTTTGGAATTTTACAAGAGCGCGGTTTTAGACGGCACCTGATTCCGAGGCCCGGAGTGCCCGGAATCAATTTCCGAAGATTGGCTCGGGTACGTTCAGTGAACGAATGAGCGGGAATTTCTAACTTTTGATCCGGTGCTCGGAATTGAAATCCGAGGGCACCGTTGAACTCGCAGCGCCGATATTCGCTTAAAGAGACCTTTTTGGGAGTTGCATTTGTTTCGGGTTGAGAGTTAGTTTTTGGGAGATTAGAATAAGTTAAATAAAAATATGTAAACACAATTTTTATTTTAACTTAATAGTTAACTTCTCTCAAAGGAAGTTAAGTGTGGGACCCACACCCACTTAACCTCCCTTGAGAGGATTAAGTGTGGTGGGGCCCACACAAAACCTAACTTTACATCTTCCCTCAAACTCCCTTAACCCCTCTTTAATTAACATGACAATTTGTTAATTAATGTGGAGTTATCTCTTCTTTGAATTTCAAACTTTTGAAATTCTAGTGTGTTGTTGTGTTAATAAAATAAGATAGAGTCATATTTTATTTTGGGTTTAGTTTTGTCTCCTTGAGAGAGTTGGGAAGGTTCTTTTTGTTTTCTTCATCTTCTTCAACCTCGACGAAGAACACGAAGAACGTCGTTCTTCAACGAAGAACTTCTTCGCCGAAGAACACGGTTTTTCCGCGACGCCATATCCGCGACGTGACGTTCTTCTTCCGCATTATCTCTTCCGCGACGAACCATCTGCGGCAACGCGATCCTTGGATCGAGACGGTCGTTTCGGTAAATTGCACTCAAGGTTTCAGATTACTTTGAGTTCGGCCGGGTTGGTTCGTTCACGAAACCAACCGGGCCTTCGGAGCGGAAACGCTCATATCTTGAGCTACGGACGTCCAATTGACGTGCCGTCAGCTTTGTTGTGTTCCTCTTAGTGAGACGGATCTTTTGGCATACTCCGCCTGAGGTTTGGACGCAGGTGGAGTACGGTCGGGTTGGTTTTGCCTTAAAAACCAACCGGGCCCCGGGGACGAAAATGCCAATAACTCTCAGACCGGGCGTCCGATCGACGCGCCGTCTGTTGCGTTGAGTTCCTGTTGACGATACAGAACTTTTGGATACATCAACTCTGTACTTTGTGACAGTTGATGTTTCAGCCTCTCGGCTCGTGGAGCGGACCCTCCGAACGAGCTTGCTGTGTGCGGGAACCCTAGTGCTGGCTGCGATTGTTACTGTGACTACTACTGCTACTGTGACTGCGACGACGACAGTATATAGATCCTGTGTGGATTCGACGACGAAAACTACAGCACTCAGCGATCCTACGTGGATCAGTGCTACAGGTCCTGTGTGGGCCCGATCCTGTGTGGATTCGACGACGACGACTACAGTGCTCAGCGATCCTACGTGGATCAGTGCTACAGGTCCTGTGTGGGCCCGATCCTGTGTGGGTCCGATCCTGTGTGGGTCTTTGCGCTCAGCGGTCCTGTGTGAACCAGCGCCTACAGGTCCTGTGTGGGCCCGATCCTGTGTGGGTCTTTTGCGGGGGTTAGTTACCTATCGATCCTTCGTGGGTCCGACGACTTAGATGGATCAGTGATCATCTTTATCGTCTTTTGAAGAAGTATACCTGTGTGAGCTGAATCCTTTTGCTTTCCTGTGTGGATTGTGTTGTGCAAACCTGTGTGGATTACGTTTTTCTTTCCTGTGTGGAATACGTATACTTTCCTGTGTGGAATGAGTTGTACTTGGGCTCGGAGGTTGGAGCGTATTTGAAATTGATGACTTAGGTATATGTATGGGCATATACCTAAGCAGTGTCGGTTGTTACTTCGTGATTGTACCTTTCTTCGTGGTTTATCCTTTGTGGATTTGAGAGACCTTCAGGGGTCTCGGGGTCCCTACTGAGTAACTTATACTCACCACTGCACGGGCTATGCCCGCACTACGTTGTGTTGGTTGCAGACGACGGACAGCGTTGACCTTAGCTGAGGCTTGCAGAGCGGGACGGTACCCGGAGGTGGACCACTGGGCGGGACGTGCACGGAGCAGACGACGGGACCTGTGGAGCAGAGGAGCTATCTGTACCCACCCTTCAGGTGGGATTTCCAGTGGACAGCTCGGTGTAGCGGCTTTTACTTTTCAGTTGCTATTTTCCCTTTCGAGTTGTACTTTACTTTTAGTTTGGGTTTGTATTCTGGCCCATTTACTTTTCCGCACTTTCAGTTGTACTCTGCTTTTGTTTAGTGTTTACTTTCCGCTTTCTTACTCTGTGGTGTTTGTTTACTTTACAAAGGAAATGCCTTCCCTTTTTACTGGGATTTACGCCTTGGTGCTAGTCGCCAGCCCCTGGCCTATGGAAGGCGGGCTTGGGGTAGTCACGGCACGGACCCCGAGGGCGGGTCGTGACAAATTGGTATCAGAGGAGTTCCGTTCTACCGCGAACTCTGATCTTTTCTCTATGAAGCAATAATGTTTAGCGTATTGAGTGTGGTTATCAGTCCAGGGAGTCCAGTGTTGGTGCGGTGGCCGACGTATCCATACACCAGGACCCTGACTTCTGATTTCTGACTTAATGCACGAAAACATTGATTGCGTGTGTGTTTCAAAGTTTTCTTTGTGATTTCTTTGTATCAGCTCACCAGGTATACTGTTTGACCGTGGCGCACCTGTTTCTTATTCAGGATGGCCCCACGACGGCAGCCAGCTAGGGTTCCGAGAGTCGAGTGTGACGACAGCCCACCGAGCGACGAGGCTTCGGTGCAGGGCCCTTTGTCAGCAGTGGCACCGGCGGTAGCTCTACCCGCCGTGCCCCCGATACTTCCAGCACCAGCCGCTGACGATGCACATCGCCTCAGCGCACTGCATGAGTTTCAGCGCCAGCGACCGCCCAGGTTTCGCATGGAGACGGATCCCCAGGCAGCAGAGGACTGACTGGAGGCAGTGGTACGAGTGTTTAGGCTAGTGAGGACACCAGCAGACCTCATGGTGATCCTCGCTGCGAGCCTACTACACGCAGCAGTAGGACGATGGTGGAGCTTGATGCTCCAGGTGCACGATGAGGAATCTCTTCTTTGGACGGACTTTGAGAGCCTCTTCCGCTCGGAGTTCGTCCCAGCCACCCTTCGTGCGGTGCGTATCCAGGAGCTTCTACAGCTGCGGCAGGGCAGCATGACGGTCGCTCAGTACTCGGTGAGATTTACCGATCTCTCACGCTACTCGACCGACATGGTACGGGACCCATTCTTCCGGGCCCGGACCTTCGAGCAGGGTTTGAAACACGAGATCAGGGCATCGCTGATCTCCCTCAGCATACTGACTCAGACAGGAGTACTGGAGCGGGCCCTTCTGATCGAGAGCTTCCTTGCTGAGTCTACACCAGCACAGAGACCCACCGCAGGGCGGCACGTAGCGGAGTCTTCGGTAGCAGGTAGCCGACAGATGACTCAGGGGTCCAGACAGACCAGACCTTCAGGCAGACGACCTCAGGGCACTGGCTCAGCAGTGCAGGGCACACAGCGCGGAGCCAGTCTTTTGAGTGGAAGACAATGCTTTGCATGCGGCGGGCAAGGCCACATGGCTCGTGACTGCCCGACCCGCCATGCGGAGGAGCAGCAGACGGTTGAGGAACCACCTAGGCAGAGGCAGAGGTTCGACCGTGGCGGTCTGCAGGGAGGAGGCGGACGAGGCAGAGGAGTTGGCCGAGCAGCAGGTGGTGGACGACGCTTTGAGGCTCTACCACCACCACCATCAAGAGGTCCACCCCGACCGCAGGGGAGAGCTCAGCTTCAGGCAGCCGAGGCCTTCGATCATGGAGCTCTGGGAGCCGATGGACAGGAGCAGAACTAGTGGATAGATCCTTTGTACTTCTGGTTCCTTGTTGCTTTTGTGTAGCGTCTTGTATTATGAGCTGCAATAATAAAAGACACATACCTTTGTGAAATTTTCGTTCCTGTCCTCTTTCGTGATGTTACTAGGAGGTTCCAGTTTGGGCTGTTGACTTGACCCTCACTTGTGAGACATCTACTGGAGGAGACCCAGTTACCACACACTGATGCCGACAGTGTGACTCAACCCTTGGAGGTGAGAGTAACGGTTGAATCTCTTAGTAGTAGCGTCGAGGCCTTACAACGTCATCCTTGGTATGGATTAGTATCATCCATGTTAGGATTGACTGTTTTAGGCAAAGAATGTGGTTCATCCAGGGGATGAGACCAGATTTCTCTTTTCGGCAAAGAAGAAATCTTGCAACTCTTGTGGGACCTGTGATGGTCCAGGCCACGACAAAGAAGGTCCAGGTCATCCAGGAGCGGATGAGTACAGCTCAGAGCCGGCAGAATTCATATGCTGACAGGAGGCGGAGGCCACTAGAGTTCGAGGATGGCGACCACGTCTTCTTGCGGGTCTCACCTCGACGTGGTATTCAGAGTTTTGGACGAGGCGGCAAGTTATCTCCGCACTTCATCGGACCCTTCCAGGTCCTTAGCAGGGTTGGCGAGGTGGCTTATCACCTGGCTCTACCACCTCAGTTGCACCGGGTGTACGACGACTTCCACGTATCTCAGCTGAGGAGATACGTGCACGACTCGACGCACATCATTGACCATGGGGTGCTTGACGTTGACGATGGGGCGACTTTTACGGAAGTCCCGGTGGAGATAGAGGATCGACAGGAGCGGGTCCTGCGTGGGCGATCGATTCCTCTTGTGCGCATCAGATGGCAGCACGGGAATCTCCAGGAGAGCACATGGGAGCGGGAGGCTCAGATGCGTGCTCAGTACCCTCATTTGTTTCCCTAGTTTTGATGTATCTTTACTGGGACGTAAAGCCCTGAGGTGGGAGTAATTTAAAGACCCTTAAAATTCAAGGGAAATTTTTTAAAAATTTTCTTTGGAATTTTACAAGAGCGCGGTTTCAGACGGCACCTGATTCCGAGGCCCGGAGTGCCCAGAATCAATTTCCGAAATTTGGCTCGGGTACGTTCAGTGAACGAATGAGCGGGAATTTCTAACTTTTGATCCGGTGCTCGGAATTGGAATCTGAGGGCACCGATGAACTCGCAGCGCCGATATTCGCTTAAAGAGACCTTTTCGGGAGTTGCGTTTGTTTCGGGTTGAGAGTTAGTTTTTGGGAGATTAGAATAAGTTAAATAAAAATATGTAAAAACAATTTTTATTTAAACTTAATAGTTAACTTCTCTCAAAGGAAGTTAGGTGTGGGACCCACACCCACTTAACCTCCCTTGAGAGGATTAAGTGTGGTGGGGCCCACACGAAACCTAACTTTACATCTTCCCTCAAACTCCCTTAACCCCTCTTTAATTAACATGACAATTTGTTAATTAATGTGGAGTTATCTCTTCTTTGAATTTCAAACTTTTGAAATTCTAGTGTGTTGTTGTGTTAATAAAATAAGATAGAGTCTTATTTTATTTTGGGTTTAGTTTTGTCTCCTTGAGAGAGTTGGGAAGGTTCATTTTGTTTTCTTCATCTTCTTCAACCTCGACGAAGAACACGAAGAACGTCGTTCTTCAACGAAGAACTTCTTCACCGAAGAACACGGTTTTTCCGCGACGCCATATCCGCGATGTGACGTTCTTCTTCCGCATCATCTCTTCCGCGACGGTTTCCCGCGACGAACGCCATCGACAACGACTCTTCCTCCGACATCAAATGAATCGACACCGATATTCCACGACTACGTCAACGTGCGACTATCGAGGTAGGGGTTCTTGAGTTCGTTGTTTTCTTTTTATTTTGACTTTCCTCAAGACTTGACGAAGAACGCTCATGTTCCGACGAAGAACGCCGCTCCGCTCTTCTTCGTCTTCCGTGTCAACGAGAGAGAACACGGCTTCTTCCTCGGACAACCTTCGTTGGCGTACAAGGTTTCGCCAACGACGTGCCTCTTCGGACGCACCTCTTCATCATCGGATTTGACGAACGACGACCGTGACGCCCGACCTCCGCGACGTCGTCTTCCGCAGAACGTAGACAAATTTTCGAACCTTATACAAAGGTAGGGGTTGTTGATTATTGTTAATTTATTTTTTTATTGATCGTGGATCTCGCATGTCTAACGTGAGGCTTTGAATATTTTAAGTTGTGTTATTATTTAACGTGAGGGGGCCGGACCGCATGAACACGGCCGAACCCCTCCATCGTTCTTGTTGAATTGCTTTGCGGGTGGAAACAAGGTGGCGTGGTGCCATTGCACCACGCGGTTAATCGTGCGTTTATTTTACGCAACGCCGTCGCGCGCGCACCATGGAAGAAACATCTTGAACGCGACGCCGTCGCGCCGCGTTGAAAGAAATCAAGGCACGGCGGAGGGGCGCGGTGTCGTCGCACCGCGCCGGACGACGAACACCGCAGCCGGTTCCGGGCCGCGGCGAAAAGAGAAGACCGGCGGCCGGGCCGCCGGCGTCGAAAGCCGAAGAGGGGACTGGATTTTCCGGTCCCGTTGGAGAAAACCGGCCGGCCAGCTGGCCGGCCGGATGGTATTAAACTGGGGGAATTAATCCCCCGGCCAGCACATAAAAACCCCCCTCTTTATGAGGGGGGGGGGGGTGGTTCTTTTGAGGGGGGGCAGGCGGCCCCCCGTTCTCCTGCCAATCAAGCCCCCCACGTGGGGGGGGGGGGGGGGGCGGTTTTGCAAGGGCGCGGCAATTAGCCGCGCTGCCATTCCAAGAAAGCGGGGGGATTTGCCCCCCCCCCCCCCCCCCCGCGTGCAGCCACCGTGCGGCGCCAGGCTGCCGCGGCCCCCGCGCCGCCGGCCGGGGTCGACCCGGTTCGGGCCGACCCAGGGGGGGGGGGGGTCGGGCCGGGTCGGCCCGGACCCGGACCCCCCGTTTCGGATCAGATTCGGTCTTTTGACCATAACTTGAGCCACGGACCTCCGATCGACAAACCGTCTGCGGAAACGCGATCCTTGGATCGAGACGGTCGTTTCAGTAAATCGCACTCAAGGTTTCGGATTACTTTGAGTTCGGCCGGGTTGGTTCGTTCACGAAACCAACCGGGCCTTCAGAGCGGAAACGCTCATATCTTGAGCTACGGACGTCCGATTGATGTGCCGTCAGCTTTGTTGTGTTCCTCTTAGTGAGACGGATCTTTTGGCATACTCCGCCTGAGGTTTGGAAGCAGGTGGAGTACGGTCGGGTTGGTTTTGCCTTAAAAACCAACCGGGCCCCGGGGACGAAAATGCCAATAACTCTCAGACCGGGCGTCCGATCGACGCGCCGTCTGTTGCGTTGAGTTCCTGTTGACGATACGGAACTTTTGAATACATCAACTCTGGACTTTGTGATAGTTGATGTATCAGCCTCTCGGCTCGTGGAGCGGACCCTCCGAACGAGCTTGCTGTGTGCGGGAACCCTAGTGCTGGCTGCGATTGTTATTGTGACTACTACTGCTACTATTGCTACTGTGACTGCGACGACGACAGTACAGAGATCCTGTGTGGATTCGACGACGACGACTACAGCACTCAGCGATCCTACGTGGATAAGTGCTACAGGTCCTGTGTGGGCCCGATCCTGTGTGGATTCGACGACGACGACTACAGTGCTCAGCGATCCTACGTGGATCAGTGCTACAGGTCCTGTGTGGGCCCGATCCTGTGTGGGTCCGATCCTGTGTGGGTCTTTGCGCTCAGCGGTCCTGTGTGAACCAGCGCCTACAGGTCCTGTGTGGGCCCGATCCTGTGTGGGTCTTTTGCGGGGGTTAGTTACCTATCGATCCTTCGTGGGTCCGACGACTTAGATGGATCAGTGATCATCTTTATCGTCTTTTGAAGAAGTATACCTGTGTGAGCTGAATCCTTTTGCTTTCCTGTGTGGATTGTGTTGTGCAAACCTGTGTGGATTACGTTTTTCTTTCCTGTGTGGAATACGTATACTTTCCTGTGTGGAATGAGTTGTACTTGGGCTCGGAGGTTGGAGCGTATTTGAAATTGATGACTTAGGTATATGTATGGGCATATACCTAAGCAGTGTCGGTTGTTACTTCGTGATTGTACCTTTCTTCGTGGTTTATCCTTTGTGGATTTGAGAGACCTTCAGGGGTCTCGGGGTCCCTACTAAGTAACTTATACTCACCCCTTCACGGGCTATGCCCGCACTACGTTGTGTTGGTTGCAGACGACGGACAGCGTTGACCTTAGCTGAGGCTTGCAGAGCGGGACGGTACCCGGAGGTGGACCACTGGGCGGGACGTGCACGGAGCAGACGACGGGACCTGTGGAGCAGAGGAGCTATCTGTACCCACCCTTCAGGTGGGATTTCCAGTGGACAGCTCGGTGTAGCGGCTTTTACTTTTCAGTTGCTGTTTTCCCTTTCGAGTTGTACATTACTTTCAGTTTGGGTTTGTATTCTGGCCCATTTACTTTTCCGCACTTTCAGTTGTACTCTGCTTTTGTTTAGTGTTTACTTTCTGCTTGCTTACTCTGTGGTGTTTGTTAACTTTACAAAGGCAATGCCTTCCCTTTTTACCGGGATTTACGCCTTGGTGCTAGTCGCCAGCCCCTGGCCTATGGAAGGCGGGCTTGGGGTAGTCACGGCACGGACCCCGAGGGCGGGTCGTGACATCAGTATTGTGTACAATGAAACCTATCAAGGAAGGTCACACGTGCATGTAACACAAGACAAGGCAGTGTTGCATGTAGTGAAATATTCCTTTGGTGTTGTGTATAACATAATCCAAACATATTTCATTTATACACTGAACAAAATTTATACTTAGTATTGCCTGAAATAAATTCTATCAAAAGAACTTGAAATTCTGTGTAACACAAGACAATAATAGTATTGTGTATATTGTATGCCAATATAGTATTGTTTATAGTGAAAAATAATATTTTAATTGTGTAAATCATGAGATATAAAATAAATTATTATTATATATCACATAAAATTTCATGTTGGTACATTCTACCCCCCTTAAAATGAATTACCCCCTCAAAATTTGTTGGGGTAATAAATGGTTTACTACTTGAAAGTTTCATTCCTGGAAACCCACAATGTAAAAAGGGATACTAAAACTTAATTTTAAAAAGGAAAGTTAGAAATATAATGATTACCCAATGTAACTCATCACTGGGTTTCCTCATAGGAGAACATAGGTGGGATGGATATAGAAGATAAATCTAACCATCATGTTCTGATGGATAGTGATAGAGAATAAGGTTTGAAGAAAGTTAACTTCTATAAATCCATAAATATGTGATGATTTAAGGGACCATCTGATTAATTTTATAAGAGGTTACTAGGATAAATTCATTTGTTTCAATATACTTTTCATAAATTTGAATAATTTTTCCAAGAGGAGCAACAATTGCTTTAATTTAGTATAATCTATCCATTTTTCATTCCTTAACTATTTCCATTTCATCTCATATTTAATGAAATAAAGATGAATTTTTCATTCTTTAAATGTTAGTAGATTATGTGATATAATGATAGGTCATTAAATCTATCTCAACAAATGTTTATCACAGGTAGTCAAATATGAATTATTCTACCTATAGTAAGATATTATATTGTTCTAAAAAAACATCAACTGGAGTATTACTCAAACTATCCATAAATGGATAACCTTACAATCCTTCCAAAAACTGAAAATATAAAACATTAGAAAGAAGTGAACTAAATTGACTTAAAATTTAAATCAAATCTCCCATAAGTTAGTTCTTGGCTATCACATTCTAGACATGTGAATACCTTAATCAGGTATTCTCTTGAAACATTTTAATAATATGAATTACTGTAGATCCTGAGTGAAAACATGTATTCTATCAAAATTAACTCTTTCCAGACACCAAAAATACCAAAAATTAAACATACTCAAACTATGATATCACTTAGTCCCTGTATCAGTCTTCAGGTCATTAATAATATCAAACAACTCATTATCTCTTTATCCCATCATTATTCACATATCATCTGTTTTACAAAAATATCTGAATAACTTTTCAAGGTGATAGGTACTATTCAACATATACATTCAAATACAAAAGGAAAACAATAGTGTAACAATCCTTAGATTTTTCATTATTCCATATCACCATAAAATTTCATATTCAACATTATTCTTGATAAACATGGAATCATTATACTATCTTCTTAAACAGTTGACTTTGCTTCCTAACTTTAATCCTCAACACATATTTCATCTCATATGTCATTTGTTTTCGCTTCATCATCATCATCATAAATACTACCCATACCACCATGTAGATTATCTTCATGAGATTTTCCCATAGGGAAACGATTGGTATAATTCTCATAAATTCCACATTTAAAACATTAAACCATTGTTGATGTCCTAGAAATACTATTATCTTTGTCCATTGTGTTGACAGAATCTTTTACTTTGAAGTTAATGGATATTTTCCAACTTTTACAAATCCAAATAATCTTCTAGTTCCTTTGAAACATTCTCCTTGATTCATCTTCCCATATGATTTGCATGAGGAAAATTAAACATTCTTTCCACTAGGATCACTATCAAACTCCATCTTTCTCTTATTAGCTGGTTCCGGAAACATACCAATGTTGAGATTATTGATCATATTATTAGATTGATAATTAGTCATAATAATGATTTTTTCCATTCTAACTCCCATTTCATTTAGTTTCTCATGAATAATATCATTCTACTTTCCATCATATTCCCCATAAACATGAGTCCTATTTTTTTTGGGAATTTTCAAAGACACAAAATGAAAAGTGTGAGAGGTCAAAATCATACTAGTAGAACAATATAATCAAGGAGAGTACATTCAGAATCTAATATCTTAGGTTTAATCCTATGTTATTCATTACCACTATCGTAATTCAAGGACTGTATCCTCTTGTTAGACATACCCCTCAGGACATCCCCAAAAATACCTTAGAAATATCTCTATGGATCTCACTAAATTTTTTGCAGCCTAATTTCCAAAGCTTAAAAAAACCATTGCACTGATGTTAACCCTAACGACCAAAACTTATTGTGCCTTGACATTACTTTTATTTTTCAGAATAATTCATAAATTACAAAAATATATTCCCAAAGACAGTATTAGTTTAGTGTATTTGGAAATGTGGAACACAATCTTCTATCTTGGAGAATGATCTTCAACATCAACCATAAAGATCTTCTCCTTTTTTTCCCACCTAGAACATTTTTTATATCCTAGAGAAAAGAAACAAAGTATATAGGCGAGCTCAAATGCTCAATAAGGGTAAACATGACGAACAAAAAACAAAACAAAAACATAATAATGGGAATACATGAAAATAAATTTTGAATATCAAATCGTGAGTTATGAAATAAATCTAAGCATTACATAAATCATAGATCACAATGGAACATTAAACATGATAAAATAGCATTGGTATAAAACATGGTATTGCGGTAAATAAATAATCACAGAATATGATTTCCATAGTAGCCAAGGAATTTCTTCCAAGACCATCATAGTGAAAAAACTCTATTACCGAACAGGGATTACATTTCATTCTAGACATTTATTACTAAACCAGATTTACTTATCATTCCAGCCCGGTATTACTTAACCAAATTTACATGCCATTATAGCTCTGCATTACTGAATAAAATTCACTTTTTGTTTTAGTCATATATATCCCATGTGATCTAAAAAAATACCTAATGAATTGAAGGGATATATAGACCTCACCCATCTCATAATGAAATCATTCTTACATGTTCCAAAAAATCATAAATCATTCCTCATAGAAAAGCCCATGAAATAAAATGGTTTTCTTGAAAATCATTCCATCATAACATAATATGTATAAAATAAATAGATTTCATAAAAATAATTACATCATAAACACAATCAAATAAATGTAATAATAGGGATAGAAACATAACCCTGTGTCATTTAGATGGAAAATAATTTTTATAAAACACTTGAACATAATTAATGATGGAAATATACATTCCTCTTCAGGAACATTTTTTTTTCAAAATACCTCAAAATTTTAAAAGAAAATAATATAGTTAGAAAATAACTTGAAATAGTGTAGAGGAAGATTGATGGAAATAATGTGTCATGAAAATGTAAAAAACCATTCAGGCCATTTAAGTTGGGAAAAACAATTCTCCTCGTACTTTTAATGAAAAGGGAAAAAATGTCCTTGTAGGGTAAATGAATGAAATATTTTTTTTCCATAACATGTATTAAAAGTCAAAATGGGTAAAAATTACTTTAAATATAAATATAATAATAGTAAACATTATATAAAAACCTTTTTAGAAAACATGGACTTGAAATTTATCCCTTACCTTAGGTCGGATTTCTTTCTTATGGGTCTGGAACTACTATATATTTAGTTTAAACATATTATTAACATGTAACATAACCATTATAATATTTATGATATCATATATGATTTAATTGTGACTTTATATTACTCTTCATTTATCAATTCCGCGTTAATGCAACGTTTTGGGTAAAAATTATTTTATTTATCATACGTGTTTTGACATGTTATTATTGAAATTATTACTTATACCTAGATTTACATAATTAAAGAATTTAAAACATGATTTATATATCATATTTATTCAGTATATATATATATAATAGTTATATAAATTAACTGGAATACTCTATTCATGGAGAGGTTAAGCCGTACGTACGCAAGAACATTGTTTATGTTTCCTTATTGAATTTATTGAAAGTAAATAAATGAAATATATATATATATATCCAGTAGAATTATTATGACATATATTAAATTCTTATTTATTATATATAATTTATAATCTTTTATAAATGGTTAATTTGGAGAATGAATATCATCTCATCATGGAGACGGTATGTCGTACGTACGAACGAGGGACGATATCATTCCCATAATTCTAGAATGGTATTGAATTGAATTGTGTGCTATATTTAACACTCAATAACATTTTATAATAATACTATATAGTTATTACATCCATTTTATTCTCATCCAAGTATGGTGGTGGTGAAAAAATAGATTACACCACGACGTGCAGACTGTAAGTTGTACATACACATACGTGATGATTTCATTTTTGTAGGATAGATAAAAAGTGTAATATGGTTGTTTCATAATTATAATAACATCTGCGTATATAATATATACTATAGTTATTATTCTATATTGAAACAACTAATTAATTATAAGTATAAGAAGAATTAAATATGAAAGAATTGATAGAGGGGATTACCTATTCTTTGATGTGCTCTCTTTATATCTCCTCTTAAAGGAACTAGAGTTGGTCTTTTGAAAATACCAGAACCTATATAATGTTATTAGGGAATTTGAGAGTAGATATGGGTATCGTATGGTCTAACATTAATGATTAATTAGTTTTGGAGAAATGAGGGAGGATGTTCCCTTTTATAATTTAGGTGAGGGGCACTTTTGGAAACATCAAAAATATTTATTTAAAATAAAATCAAATAATAATAAAACCTCAAAAATGTCTCAATTAAAAATATGGGATGATATAGGATTGTAATATAATCAACCAATAAATTTTAGACAAGTTTCTCTATCCATTAAAACATTACCCTTTTAATTTTACACTTAGTTATTCTATTTCATTTTAATTGGGTAACAAATATATTAATATTAAGAGGGTAAAATATTTAATTATTTGATTTAAATTAGATTATAAATAAGTAATTTATAAAATTATTTACAATATAATAATTATTCTATATTTTTTCAAAAAGATTTATTATTTTTAAATAATTTAATAATAATCTATTTTGATAAACAATCACTTCTGTCAATTTCGACACTATTAAAATTATTGATTTTTAAAAATATTTAGTAAAAACTTTTAATTCAAAAAAAATTAATTTCATTACTAATAGGTCAAGGGTGTATAGAAAATTTATTTTACAAATTACTTATCAAAAATATATCTATATTAATAATTTTAATAACATTTATTCTATATCTCCATTAAAAAAATAATTACTACAATGATTTTGAGTAATTATTTAATATACTTATTTTTTGAGTAAAAACTAAAAATAATATAATATAATGGGGAAAAATTTATTATATTATATGATACTATACGTAGTTTAATTTATGTACTATAAAATCAAAAATCAAAAATGTTATACTTATTGAAGTATGAATGTGACAACTTTAACATTACTTTAAAGAAAAAAAATACAAAGGTTGTAATGTATTTTAAAAGGATCCAAAAGGTCACTAGCTTGTTATTTAGAAGATTATGGTCACTATATACTCAACCAATGAAATTTTCTCATGTGTTTGGACCTTCATAATATTATTTATGGTTTTAATAAAACTTATTTCATTGATTTCTCATCAATTAATTAATTTTTACATCATCAAATAATAATACTTTATTGTAATTATTTATTTCATGAAAATTTAAAATAAATTAAAATGTTATAGGTAATTATTATATATTTATATGGACTATTTATTTTCAAATATATCACCTGGTTATCAAATATTAAAATTATTATACTTATAACAAATATTAGTTTGACATATTTTCACAATCATTGGTTTTATTAATTTATATGTCATATTCATTTTCAGGTGGACATTAAATGTATATGTTTCAATCCTAATATGTTAAAGGGATAATTATATTAATAAAATATTATTTTTTATATATTTTGGTTTATTTTATTGTTCTTATAATATTATTTTTTACACTATTGATCTAATTCTCCATTATCTATATTAAATAAAAATAACCATACTTATTACTCATAATATCAAAAAAAATAAAAGTAAAAAATTAACATAATTTTTACCCACTAATTAAAAATACATATTTCATTTTTATAAATAAAAAAAAATAACTTTCATTAATATTTTTAAAATTAATCTCATTGTCAGAATAAAAACATGGGTTTTTGTTTAAAAGTAAAAACATTGAAAGAGATTGGATTTTTTTTAAACAAATTCAATGTAAAATTAATGAAAATGAAATAAATTATATTTACAAATTAAAATATATTCAATTTTTACTTTAAAAAATTCAATAATATAATTTTATCATATAAATTATTTTGATGGAATTAGTTTTTTTGAATTAAAATTTATCAAATTTTTATTATTCATAAAAATATGAAAGTTATTATAAAAAGATAAACAATTCATACAAAGTTAAATTTTATATCCCGCATACAAATACCAAATTTATTTTTTCAAATTGAACTCATAAATTTTTTAAAACTACATTTAAAATTGGTGGTCCATCAAAAGGCGGTAAAACTACATTTTTTTTAATTACATCTTTTATCAGAAAAAATTGGATTTGTTCTAATATCATGTTCAATAAAATACATAATATGATTGATGGTGTTATATAAAATTAAAAATGTGGTTAATACTATTCATAAAGGCTAGTTTATATCCCATTAAATAATAATATTTTAATAATATATTGTTGTTTAGTGAAACTCAGTATTACGTACAACACAAACTATCAAGAAATGTCGCTCTTGCATGTAACGCAAGCCAAGTCAGTGTTGAGTGTAGTGCTAAATTAATTTTGTGTTTCATACAAAATAATCCAAACATAGTACATTTATACATAGAAATAAATATATACGTAGTGTTGCATGAAATTATTTCTGTCAAAATAATTTGAAATTGTGTGTAACACCATCCATGAATAGTGTTGTGTATACTACAAGTTAATACGGTGTTGATTATAGTGTAGTATAATCTTGGTGTAGAATACAACAAAATACATCAATGAAATTAAAAGAATATATCTCACTGAAACTTTGGGAGTTACACCTAAGATATACCATGAATCTATACATAAAAACATAACGATCCACATTATACTAAATTTCCAAAATATGGTTCTCTAAGAAAATACCTCAATTTATCCCCAACTAAAACCATTGTACAAATCCATCACAAAATGAACAATGTTTCTATAATTCCAATGGTAACATCACTATAACTAAAATGGAATGATAAATATTGGAAGGCAAACAAAATCCAAATTCCTATGTCAACTATTGATAAATAAAATATCCATCAAAAATTCCACTAAAAATTCCATTAATCATTTAACAATTTTCATCCTTATCTTGGATAGAATTTTTATGTACTTTAATACTTATTTTTAAAATAAAAATACATATTAGGGATTTACCATATATCAAGTTTTATATTATTCTTGGTTAGTGTGAATTTCATTACACGAGGATCCTAAATAGACTCTTGGATTGAAATTTATTATTATTTGATGTCAAACATTTGTTTTCAACATTGCATAAATAAGTCAATATTTATATGAACTATCAATAAAATTTCAACGTGCATCTACTATCATGGATGGGTTAAAATTATTATTTTAGGTGAGTTATGGTCTAACAAGCCTTAAAATAGTTTCCAAAAATTATTAAATATATTTTTTAAATCCCGTTTAGAAATGTGTATCCATTATGAATGGTCTACGTGGTCATTAATGTTCCCATTCATTTTCCACTACATAAAAATTTTAATGATTCATAGTCACAAAAATTTTCCATTTTGGGGAAAACAATTCATTTTTAAGAAAATTCAATATTGATGGTCGTTATTATCAACTTGAAACTGCAAATAAAATCCACATAATCATTAATAAATAAATTTAAATGATGATGTTTTTCCAAAAATCTAAATGAAAATAATTACCATACTCATAATTATCATCAATATTCCACCAAAATATGAATTAGGCAACCTCTCTTGTTTAAATCATGTAATAAAGTATTACATTTTCATAATTAAATTAAAATAATCTTCCAACCAACAATCATCCTAATAACACATTATCTATTTTTAAAATACACAAACATTTACCCAAGTGACTAAATTATAAAATTTAAAATTAATTCATATTAAATGTACATATTAAATTAAAATAAACAATTCCAATTGCTCCCATACTAAATAAAAAAATTCTAATTGAATATCAACCATCCTACTAAATATCGAGGATAATATTATAAGGATTAAAAACTATATAATTTTTAATTGAAATGATGCATGTAATAACATTATAGTCACACTTTATATTAATAAAAACAAATAGAGACTAACATAAAACAAGATTCTCTAAACCAATTATAAAACAATCTTAACTATTTTAATGGAAGAGATTCACTAAATTAGATCATAATTAAATAAAAAATTCAATTGTTATAAATGTAATTTTAACACAACCATGTTTACCTAAATTAATTTAATATAATAATGTTATATAATTTTAAATTGATTTTTTAAATTATGCATTCTCCATATTAAAATAATTTTTTATTTAAATCAATAACTCACTCTTCAATTCAATAATACCATTAAATTAATTATTTAAAATTAAAAATATTTGAAATACCCCTCTTTAATATGGAGATAATGTTAGACATAATCAAAATTATTATATTTTAGTTTTAACGAAATGGTCCATATGGTCATAATTTTAAACATGTTTACAATAATTTGTTGATATATTATTCCCTACACAAAATTAACTAATTAAGAGTCATATAACAACCAAATAACATTATAATAACGGGAAAATGTCAAACTAAATAAAAAACTACTATATAACATATCAATGTAGTTTTACAAACAATATAAAAAAAATTTATATCAGTACATCCATATTAAAGATAATAAAATATTCATAAAGGACACCAAAAGAATATATTCCAAATTTATATCACTAAAACATGAACACACACAAACACTCATGATTAGGAATTTCATGATAAATGGAAAATTACATGGTTTAATATTATTTGAATAAATTTTCATTCAAATTAATAATTTTCAATAGTACTCGAAGAAAACCATTTATCAACTTCAATCAATTTTAACTTTATTTTAATGAAAAATATTATCATTTTGGATCATTAATTTCAAAATATTATATCATTTTCTTAGAAAAAAATAGATTTTTATTTTAATGAATATAAAAATATTTCTTGATTATTTTAAAATTCAAACAAAAATCTAATTATTGATTTAAAATTCAAACATGAATTTATAATTATTTTTATGTCCTTAAAAACATTTCCTATTCATTATTTTATTCATAAATTAATTTAATACATTATTTCAAATTAAATAAGTATAAAACACTAAATACCCAAAATAAAAAAAAATAGTGCTTTAAAATTATACCCCCTCTTCTAAATCCTCATTTTCTAAAAACCAATGCATAATAACTTAATATTATCAAAATAATTTGATTTAAATCAAATTTTAATTAAATATAACAACAAAAAAACAATTTACATGTTAAATCATATTTCATATATGATTTGTACAGAATTTCTAACAAGAGTTTAAACCATTAGTTCATTTTAATAAATTAGACTTATATGCTATAATGGAAAAATACCAATTCAAATACATGTGTTTTACCACTATATGTAAAAAATAATAATTTCAAATCCCTAAATGTGAATAAATTATTCATGAGTGAAAATAATGGGGAAAGGGTAAAAAATGGATGTGTAATTATGAAGGAGTATAAGAGGACATACCCACATTAGACTTCACCCTCCATAGAGATTTTACTATGAAAATAATGTAAAATACAAATTTAACCATCCACTACATCCTTCACTATATATAGTCCACTTGATTAGAAACTACATATTTTTTAAACAATCTCCCCTCTACTCCAAATATTCTTATTCAAAAAATATTGATAATAATAATTTAACACAAGTAGAATAGGTTACAAAAAAAACAACGATAAACACACACAAAGAGATGGTATAAAGTTTATTAGATTATATATCCTCTAAATAATTACCATATATATATGGAAATAATTCTAAATTTATAACATATAAAATATTAGTTTCAAATTATAATTTTTTTAATGATTTGGTTACTTTTTTAAGATTATTTTTATATATCCATCTTTAATAGAATAATCTACCATTCAATTAACTTATTTCGTGGAATATGTACCATGTTTTTTCATTTTCACCCATCCAATTTTTTTCTTTTAGAAACCCAAATTTGCACTATTCACATTTCAAAAATTTATAATTGTATTCAAATAATAATATCAATGCGTAAAATAAATATAATAATAGATATATAAATATAATAACTATATTAATAATAAAATAGGTTCACATAAAAATAATCATGTACTAATTTCTATATCATAATATCCTTCAAAAATTAAAAATAGAATATCAAAATACTCTTATAAAAAATAGAATAATAAATTAACTTTCCATTTTAAATAAAAAAACTAGCCCATTTAGTTAAAACTATTATATATATATACATATATATATATATACATTTATTTAAAAATTCTTTTAAGTAATAATAAAAGTACCATATGAATTATTAAACCCATATTTACATGTTAGGATAAAAAATTGTTATGGAAATGTTTTGAGAACGAAAAATCCTATCAAATATACAGTTTTCTACGATTCTTCTAGTAGACCAAAGTAACTAGTGTCAATAGATTCCTAACAATACAGACTTACTATGCATCCTAAATGTTTTTTTAAACATTACCAATTTTATTTATAAAAATGATAATAAAATTATTTATTTAAAAAATTTAAAAAATTGGGTCTTGCGTTTGTGATACAATTGACATTATTTTCTACATAAATAGGTAATCAATTAGTGAAATTTTAAATAGAATAAAAAATTATTGAAATAAAAATATTTTCTCACTATTAAATATGATTTTAAATTATTCTATAATTTTATTGGGAGTGTATTTAATAAAATTTATTACAAAATACACATAAAAAATGAGATTATTTTATAGATACAAATATTTTCGTTAAAATTGAACCACCAACATAATTATTTTTATATCATTCATTAAAAAGGATAGACATAAAGAAAGATGATTCATGGATTAGTATAATAATTAATAAAAGTTATCATGTAAAAAAATGGTTTATGTATTGGAGTGACTCCTTATTAAACAACCAAATGGTGAATCTTTTAAATAAGTTGATATGGATGCTTGTATAAAAAAAGATTATCTTGATGAATCTGCACTAATGCTTCTTTTTTATGAATCTAATGTCTTAAAAACAGTCTAACATGGATGAATTTTAAGTGATAGATAAAATAATTATGTCCTATCATGAACAAAAAATACATTAGATATATTAGGCTTTAAAAATATTTTTATATGTAAAATAACCATATATACATCAATCTATAATAATGTACTTAATATGACTGAGTATTTTAATTTAATTAAAATATATGGTGGCACTATTAGGTAATATCAGGATATGAAATTTATTCCAAAAAAAATTTGTAATGATGTGTTTTGATAATTTATTATAAAGTATAATTTAAATAAGTTTATTAAATATGTACATGATTCCCTTAATATGTTAAGGATAGTAGAGTAATACATTGGATGTCCAAGTTTGGCGATGTAATCATTGTAGGGAAGTGAGATAATATAATACAAAAAATATGAATACTATTGTAGAGTAAATAGTCAATATGGGTAATTAAAAACAAAATGAGGTGTAAAAAGAAAGGAAAATATTTCCATTTCTGAAATCATGGTCATTGGATGTGTAATTTTGTGGAATATTAAATGCAGTGTAATAATCCCTAAGGATAGTACGTGAAAATATGAATGTTATAAGAAATTATTTTAATATTCAATGGTATATGATGACAACTATATATTAAATATTTAATATAAATTTTTTAAAAAAATTAAAAATTATGAAAGCATCGATCATGTTTGATGTTTACAAAAATAATGTCTAAATATCGACTATTATGGAGTAAATAATGAAATAAACTAATTGAGGCTTGTTATATTTTCAAATTGTAATAAATATGTTGGTTTATCATCCAATTTCTCCCTTATAAGATAAAATAATTCATATTTATTTTTTTGAATAAAATATGGAGATATTTTTTCATACATATTTTTTGATTTAATTCACAATATTACATGATTTGGAAATAATGGATAAAATGTGATAGGATATATTTTCTTTATCAAAATAATTTATTAAAATATTGAGTAAAGTGTTCTCACAAAAGACAAGTTGTATATTTTAATAAATAAATATTTTCATTCTAATGGTATTTCTATTGAAATGTAATGCTATCATATTATTTATCATTATAATGTGTTTTGTGAAATTTTTCTATAAAATTAAATTAGTGTTATTTTCTTTACAAAAAGTTTTTTTGTCTCTAAAAAAATATTTTTATTAAAATAGAATTTCAAAGAGGGTAATGTAAATATATTGATATTTAGATAAGTTAAAAAGTTAAAAATTAAATGATCATACCATTATCATTATTTTATAAAGTCACTTTACATCCTATAAGTTTTTAAGAAATATTTAATAAGGGAGATGTCAATGTAAATATTCACATTTAATTACGTTACCCCATGATCACAATGAATTCTAAGGAAATTTTATTATGTGATGAAATTATAAATAATGGAAGAGTTCTTGGATTTCAAAAAATAAAACCATAAGTTAATAATAATCCAATATAATATATTTTAATTGATTTTTTTAAATATAAAATTCATGCGACACCCTAGGATTATATATTCATGGCAGTTTCCTTATTTTTGTTTACCCCTTTCAGTTTGGTACGATTCAAGTAGAATTTTTTAGATTTCTTAGTGTTATCATGGGGTGCACGATTAAGGTGCATTGTTTGTAAATCTTGTGGTCCTTATTGGAAAAACCATACACCCTATGTAGTGGTGGAAATTTGGTATCAAAAATTCTATGCATGGTTAAGGTATCCATGAAATAAAAACACTTTGACATCTATGTTTAAAATAGTGGTATATGCATTGATTGTGCATCATTAAGGAACTCGTGTGAGTCAATAGTGAAGCCTGTCTGGGTTGGGGTATTATTTTCATTACACCTTATTTTTAATTGTGGGCCTTCATCCCAAGCCACCCATTTATTGTTCTCTAACCATGGAAATTCCATGGGGTTCCCCTCTCTTCCCATTCTCCTCAATAGTGATTTCAGGGGGGGGGCTCTTGGTGATTCTCAACATGATTCAAGATGTATGAGCTTCACTTCTCTCCCTATTTGGTTTTATCTACATTTCATATTCTCTTAAAACACTAATAGTTATGTTTATCCAATTAAAATTGTTAGGGTTTTTAGTAATTAGGGATTCTGGTTTTTAATGATTGTGATCCATCATATAAGTTCCTTTAAGTGGAATTCATTTTAGGCAACATGATTCGACCATTATAGGTTGGTGTTCCAATTTCATTTGTTTTAATATAGGAATTAAATTTCTTCTTGATGTTTCAAATCAGTTATATCATAGATGATGGGTTTTTTATATCTATGTTTGGTTTGCTAAAGGATTACTTAAAATTTTATAGTATTCATATGTCAAATGGGTGTAATTCAATGTTTAAAATTGTTCTTGGATAGAAATAGGTAGTTTACATTTTTTTAATTCCAATGATGGGTTTCAATAAGAAAATCATTTGTTCATTGGGTTTTAATCCAAATTGTGTTTTTCAAAAAGGATTTCCATTTTTATTTTTAATGGGTTTTTATGTCTTAAAGGGTGGTGTTGTCTAATTAATTGAAATTGAATAACCCTTGAGTTGTATGTTTATGATTTTTGATAATCATGATTTATTTTATATTTTTTTAATAATAACATGTTTTAAAAACGAATTTAAAAATTTATATGATGCATCTAAAGGCCTAGTTGGAACATGTGATGTGATGTTGATTGTTCCCTTGTTGAGCCCAATTTGTATTTTTAGTGATGAATCGTTGTCTGTGTGATGGATCACTACATAGTTGATTCATATTTTGACCCAATATTGGGTATCTTATAAAAGAAATGTATAAGATATTAGATGTATTTGATAGTTGATTTACCCAGAGGGGATTTTTTATTATCATGTGATTTCATAGTTTGTTTCAGGCATACATCTTTTATTCTTCAACAGGTAGACTGATACTACTATATGGAAAGTATTGTGAAAGTTGAGCTTTAGCGCTGGATAACCCTAGCATGTTTTAATCAACACCTATCTTGGGAGACTATCTCTAAGGTGACTCTATAGAGATTTATGATTATTGATTTATGAGTACTGACCTACCATTAGTATGTCTAACTTTATGTATTTTTTACTTACCTTTTGGTCCTTATGGAACTTCCTCATTCTATTTATCTATTTAATGGCATTTTTTTATATTCGTAGGTATGTTTCAATAATATATATAATTACAAGATGTATTCACACATTTATGGTTTTAGACTCGATGGTCTCTAGTTTTGTTTTATCCATATTTTGGAAATGTTTATAACCTTATAAGGTTATATGTGTTAATTGTTGCACTTGTTTACATTATTACATCTGAATTAGGTGATTAATGTATTTAAATTAGAAAATTGGAAAATATTTTTTAGTGGGTTTTCATTGGCTGTAACTTTCGTAATATTTGATATCAAGTGTTAGTTTAATTTTTAAAGTTGGATGTTTCGAAGATAAAGTTTTAATATCTTTTGGAAATTGATTTATTTTTAAATTACAATCTTTTTTAAATGTTCTATTTCAAATGGAACATTTTTAGGAAGTTTAGGTCTCATTTTTGATTTACTCGCATGTTTTGGAATGACAAAACATCCTAAATTATAATGAATCACATTCAAAATAGAATAATTAATTTTTTTTAAATGAAATAAAATGGAATCATGGTGGTATACAACTGTATTTGGATCACACCCTACGTACTCACATTGGTGGGTATGTAGTCTTCATGTCAAGTTCATGTTTCTTATAGACATGTATTTTATATATGATTTGATGCCATTCTCCTTAGGGATCAGTTGGTTATTGGGAAAATGGTGGTGATTTTAAATTCACATGAAGTTGGTGTTAGATATTTTGTTTTTAGAACCTGTGGGCTCATTATTTGTTTTTCCCCCTCTTTGGTCTTCTATTTTTATTTATTTTGACTTCGGTAGTAGTTGTACGACATTGTATTTGGTGTTTATCTATGTGTGTAATCATTGGAAAGATAATTTATGTATTTTGGTTATAACTTTTTTTATTATATTGGTTATTTAAGGCCAGAACATACCCTGAAGTTATGTGGATACCCTGGATGATTTGTGTCTATCAGGTGGGTTAGGGATGCTTCTCAAGTATGTGTCTGTCTAGTTCAACACCGGTTTAGATGGTGGCATGCTTTTTGTAATAAAAAATGGTATAAAATCCATTTGGGTTCTTGAAAATTGTCCTTGGTTCATGAGAATGAAATTTTTTTTAGGGTCACGGGTAGAATGGAGATAAGACAAAAAATGAGTGGTGGGTCTGGGGGAGTGGTTGGAACACTCTTTCTTTTGTCGAATCTCGATTTTCCTTGGGTGGATGAGACACCTCTTCATTATGAGGTTATATTTTATTTTATTTTTATTTTTTTGGTGTGAATTTATAATACTATGAGTTATAGGGAGTTTTGAAGATATATCCCATTAAATTTCATGTTTTAGAGTTCAACTGGAAGGAATACATGGGGTTCATTATTATGGTGCATGTTTTGTAAAATGATGCACAGGATGTGTAAACAATTATAGATAAATTCTGGTAGTTCTCACATGATTAATGCTTGGTTTGATAAATTGGGCACCCAAATCATACATAGTGTGGATAGTCGGGAATTTTCGTTTTTTTTCGTTTCTAGTTTTAGTTATTCTTATGTTTTATTAGTATTTTTTATGGAAATATAAGTGATATTTTTTGGATTTTGAATGTCTTATTAATGAAATGTTTTTTCCTTGATATTTTAATTTTTTTAAAACTGTGTTTTGGTTAAATTAGTTGCTTGGTAGTGAAAAATATTGAACTCTAGAAATTGACTACATGTTGTGTTAGATTTCGAAGAAATACTTTTAGGGGTCCTTGGGTGATGTATCACTAAAAAAAATGGGATGTTGGGGTGTTTTCATTCTATGAAAGGGTTCCACACTCAATGCTTGTGACTTTGGAAAACTAATGTGATTTTTAGGTTATGATAAATCAAAATTTTTTGGGTTATTAGTATGAAATATTTCCAATTATTTTTTTTAGTACATTTAAAGTATGGGTCTGTCACCTAAATTTGGTTTTATTTATATTTTTTACAATATGTGGATGTTTTGTGGTGGTATTGTAATTTTATATCATCTTTTCTTATATTTGGTTTTTCTATTTGTTTTTAATTTAAATGTGGTTTGAAAATGTGCATTGTTTTTTGATATTTTATAATGAATAACCTAGAATAGAACTAAAATTTCCAAATGGAAATTCCTTTGGTAGTTTCCCAAGTAATTCAAGTGTTTCCCTTCAAATCTATTACTCTACCTGAATCAAGAAATAGTGGTAGTGTCCCGCTCATCTCAACTCATGGATCATGTGAGATAGTTATAGAATCAATATACTCTATAATTATAAATTGAGTTAGTATCTTGTGAAGAAATTGTATGGTTAGGCAAGGTTTAAGAGGTATTCAACTGATTCACACTCCTGAAACCCCTTGGGTGAGGAGAAATATTTTTTTAGGTTTATGATTGGGATGGTGGATGATCTATGTTCACACCCAACCCTTTAATGATATATCTTTAGAATACTTCAAGGATACCTTCATTCAGTAGTTTTATCCTAAATAAGTGAGATTTTAAAAGCTGATAGAGGTTTTGGTTTTCCTCCAAGGTGATTAGTTAAAGAAATGTTATGTTCAAAAATTTCTCAAACTTGGTTATTTTCTCTCTAATGTTGTCTATTGTTGATTAAAATAATGTTTAGTTCTTATTTTGTGGCCTTCCTCTGTAACTACATTAATAATTTATTTAATATATCCTAAATACCATTATTGATGTGTTTTTATGTTTACCATCATTGATGAAATCTTGGTACGACAACCTATGATGGGAGATGCTTTTTTCCAAGAGTGGTACTAAAGACGATCCAACTGGAGATAAGTCAAAGTAGTAGGTGGTGGTGATGGGAGTCCATCATCACAACCTACCTTCCCCTTTTAAGTAATTTTGATGTTATTGGTTTTTTTATAGTGTGGGATGTCTAATAATGATCAATATTTGTGTCTGTAAACACCAAATACATCTCATCTGTGTGATATTCCTAGTCACATTAAGAGGTTTTTTGAGTTTTCTTGGATTTAGAAGAAGAATAAGTCATGTAAATAGATCATTTATGGTTATTTTTTACCACTACAAAATCCATTGGAGAGTTTTAATCTGAGCTTTGTTTTGGAATCTTTCACCATTATAGTTTTTCATTTATTCTTTGGGGATTGTCCTATATATTTTGTATATCAAGTTCAATTTCATATAATGTGTTAATGGAATTTTAACTGTATTTTCATATATTTTGTGATGTTTAGACCTCATGGAAGGATAATTGGTTCCCTTGATTGGTGTGAAAAATGGTATATTTTCCTTTCAGTAGGTTTAAAAATGGGAAGGACGTTAGGTGAATTCATATACACTTATGGTGTGAGTTTGTTTTTGGTTTGAGTTATGTATACCATCATAAAATATGTATCCATTGGAATTACCCTGAGATGGTTTTTTATGTAGTTTGATATAAACACACTTTTATGTCAGTTGTGACCCATAGGCAAGCTACGCATCATTTCATAGCAAGTCATGCATCGTGTTCCCATTATTTTTAATTTTTAGAATCCTATAGATTTAATGATCTAGTTTTTGATCCCTTGGGATGTTCATTTCTGGTGTTATTCATGGAGTCTTAGAATTGTTGGTTATGCATTGGGCATCATTATAAATTCCCTTTAGTGATTTTGGAAATGTGTTTCCTCGGTGTGGTCCTCCTATTCTAGGGGATGATGTTGTTGGCTGGTCCATGAATTTTGATTTACTATAAATGGTGGGGAACACAATTTTTTGTCTCCATTACCTTATATAATATACTGACTCAGGGTATTTATTGGTCCTATTAACATTTTTGTTGAACATGAATATGTTCTCTCTTATAGTGTTAGGAGTTTGTTATAATGGTTAGTGGAACAGTTACTTTGTTAGAGGAAAATAATTCTTGTAATTTTCACTTACCCTAAATTTAGGGGAAATATATGGGGGAATAATGTGGAATGGATCATTTTTTGAAATAGCATTAGGAGTCACATTATTAAAATTTTCCTTGTTTATCCTTTGATTTTGGGGTTTTTCGATTTTAATTTTTGAGCATTCAAATGTTTTTCATGGGTACATGGTTAAGGTTCATGACATGTAAATAGTCCTTGATATATAGGGGAAACCACGAACCTTCTAAATTGGGGAACAGATGGGAGAGAATGGTTATGGAAATCATGCAATACAATCCATGAGGCATGGGGATTTAATATGGTGGTTGATGAACAATATGTGCACTGATAGCGAATCTATGGTAGTTAACCATGTTTTTGGACTATGTTTTTGTATTTTTTGTATTTTACCCTTCTTTTTAAATTGAGATTTTCACTCCAAGACACCAATTTATTCTTCCCTGACCGGGAAACCTCCCATGAGTTTTTCCTCTCTTCCTATGATTATACATTGGGGATTTAAAGGTGTTTATTGGTAATTCTTCACTCGATTTAAGAGGTATGAGGATATGTTTTTTTTCTCTTATTTTTCTCTTCTAATATAAGAACAGTGGTTATTTTTGGATAATTATCTTTTTTAGGTTTGTTATTAATTTGGTATTTCTCTTTTTTAAGGTTTTAACCCATCATTGTAGTCCCTTATCAGTGGATTTCATCTAAGGTGGAATTATTCCCCCACTTGATTTAAGTGTTTCTATTTAATTTTATTTTATCTAATAGTTATATAGAAGTTTGAAGTTTTAAATTAATTTCTAAAATAGATAATGATGGTTTCTGTTATCTAGGTTTATTTCTTGTGTTTTTATTTATCAATTTTTTTCATATGAAAAATTAGTAAAATTCCATGTTTATAATTTTTTTGGTTGGAGAGGGGTATTTTATAAATTCTAAATATTTGAAAAAATTCTAATGATGGTCCTCTATTAGAAGATAACATTATTATTGGGTTTTATTCCAAGTTGGAGGTTTTTCAATGTTGGTTTCCAATTGTTTTTTTGAAGGGTTTCCATGTTTTTCTGGGTGGTGAGGTTTTATTAAGGGAAATAGAGTTTCCCTTAGGTTGTTTGTTTGTGATTATTAATAATAATTATTTAAATGGAGTTTTTTTAATAAAAAATAATTAATAAAAGAATTCCAAATTCATCTGATATAGTTGATGTCCTAATTGGGATATTTGAAGTGATGTTGTTTATAACTTTGTTGAGACACCTTGTGTCATTGATGATATTGCATTATCCATGTGATGGATTATTTTTTATGTGATTTATGGTATTTCCATTAATTAGGGATCATATTTATTGAAGTGAATGATGTGGTATGGATGTAATTATGGGTTTTCCCTAGGGGATTTGTTATTATCATGTGATGAAATAGTTTTCTTCTTTACCAGCTCCATTATTATTCAGTTGGACGACCTGAGCTAAAAAGATAGATAAGTGGGATATTGTTCATATGGTTGAGTTTTATCAATATATGGACACCACTTATTGTATGCAACACCTTAACATGGGGATTTATCCAGGTAGATATCTTAAATAGATCTAATTGACTGATGGATGGCTATTATCCAGCATGTAATAGGTCCACGTGTAGGTATTTTATACTATCCTATTGGTCAATGTGGTGTTTCTTAATCCTATGTATATATTTTATTCCCTTTATAGTTTATATGTGAAATTGTGTTTCATTAATGGATTTGAATACCTAATGTATTGATCTTTTATGGGTTTTGTATTAATAGTCACTAGTTTTGTTCAATCAATTTACTGGAATTGGTTTTATCCTTTTAGGTTTGTCCTTTTATATTAGTAACCATGTTTCTTTACAAAATTATGAGATATATTTTTTAATTTTTTTAAGAGAAAAATAGGAAATGGTTTTTAAGGTGGTTTTCCTTTGATGGTTCCTTTGAGATATTTGAAACCATGTATTGAATTATTTTCAAAATAAGGATGTTTCAATTAATATGGTTTAGTTTCCTTTGAAGTATTAATTTATTTGTAAAAGAACCATTATTTTGAAATTGTTTTTTAAATGGTATACTTTTTAAGAATATCATGTCTCATGTATGATTTATTCCTAGTTTTTGGAAAGAAAATGAAAAAAAATACAATGACACATTTTCAAATGAGATTTTTTTTAAAATAATTGAAATTGAATCTTGTTGGTATCCTAAAAACTTCGTCTCACCCCCTTCAAACTCAAATTTTTGGGTAAGTAGTATTCATGAATTTTTTATGTTTCTTAAGGTCGTTTATTTTAGGTTTAATCAGGTGACCTATTCCATGGGGAGGGTTTTTTTTGTTGGAATATTGGTGGTGACTTGAGCATCACATGGAGTTGGTGATCTGAACTATTTTTTGAAGAACAAAATTTCTCTAGATTTGATTTTTTTCCTCAATGGTATTATATAATTTTTTACTCTTGTTGTTAGTGTGAGACACTATATTGGATGGTTTGGTATGCGAGGAATCTTTAGCATGTTTCATTATCTCTTGTTGTTATAACTTGTTTGGTTGTTATGTTGGTTTTATGTGGGTGAAACCTTTCTTAATAGTTATGTTGATACGCTAGACCATTTTAATCCACCAGATAGTGTTAGGGGTTCTCCTTATGTATGTGTAAGGTTGGTTTAGGGTGTTGTTTTAGATGGCATACAAGGTTGGATCAATACAATTCAAGTGATTCAAATAAGGATAGTGAATATAAAAACTCTCCAACACTCAAAAAAATTTATTTATATATTTTTATTTGATAAATATTTTTAGTGGGAACAAATATATAATTCTAAAATTAATATTTAAAAACTATTACATAAGATGTAACATATTTAACATGATAAATAAAATTTAGTAAATATAGTTCATTTTCTTATTATTTAGATATTGGACATGATAAATATTTATTCTTAAGAAATTTTTTATTAATATTTTTAAAGAATATTAATAATGTAAAAAATGTACTTATCTATATATATATGATATATATTCTTTACCACTCATTAATTAGGATTGTATATTTTATAGAAAGAAATGATAATTTCCCCTCAGAGCATATGTTATGTTAACCCTAATTGATGTTTTTCACTGTGATTTAGGAATTGTTATGGTAGGTATTGATTACAATGAGTTATATCTAATATAGAGATATTATATATCAACCATGAGGTATAAAATTAATTTTTTGGGTAAAGTGACTTAATATACCCCCCGTGTGTTACACATAGTGTCATTGGAATTCTTTGACTTAAGATTTCATTTAATCCTTATTAACTATATGATTTTTTGAATATATATAGAAAAGTGACATGTAATAGGAATATACTTTAAGATAAATGTTATATTATGTAATAATCTTTTTTCTTTAATTACAAGAGATGTGTTTATATTTTTTTGGAAAATCAAGAATCTATGAGTAGGCTTATATGAGATTGAAATACCAAATGTCTCATAGTCACTAGATGTCTTCATTAAAAAAATTATATTATTAATAATGATTTATAAGATATATTTTATGATAATATGTATGAAGATACATATGTATGATGAATATCATACCAAACCCCATTAGATACTAATTATAATTTATAATTTCTCATGGACACTCCTTGCATAAAATTATAGTGTATGAAATACATTATTTTCTCAATAATATATTTTCCAAAAAAATCACATTGAGGTTGCTTGAATAGAGTGTTCTTATTCAATATAACCTCACATAACAATAATAATATAATTATATATTCAATAAAATATTTTTTAGCAGATAGAAAAAATATTTTTTATATGGTTTATTAAGTTATTTTATGTGATGTGACATAGTCTAAACTTTTACAATGACAATGAGGATTTAATGCATCTGGAAGATTAAATGTTCTATAAAATAATGAAAAAAGAATGAAATTTTGAATTTCAATACAATTTTTTTTCCTTGAATGAATAATACATTAAAGGGAAACCATGATGTCGTGAATATCATTATGTAATCGTCTGTGTTAAGAAAACCATGTCCAAATGAAGGCCTTTATGCCATGTTTATGTGTATATCAATTAATTCATTATATCAAAATTCATGTGGACTATTCCTTCCTCCAATATAAAGAAAACCCATTTCATTTTACACCATGCAATGTGGATTTTAATATTTTTATTTTTTTTCAAGTGTTAAATATTTATATTCATGTTTTGGACAAATGATATAAAATATTGATAATATGATCTAATAGATTGGATAATTTTAAATGTTTGGAATGATGAAATGGGTTATAAAATAAATTTTTTTAATACATTTAACATTATTATTGATATTATAAAAAATAGTGTATATACATATAGAAGGATTCCAGACATTGAAAATGTGAGTGTCATATGGTCATGGAAACTCCTTGAAACTGTAGATCTATTTTTTCAACATTCCTTTTAACACAAATTTTTTAACAAGAAATGAGAGATAGATAACTCCTTAACTAAAGTATAAGTGATTCATAAAAGTTTCAGATACATTATTATGTGTGAATCCTTCTAATTAAATATAGTAACCCCACCCAATATCATATAGAAGAGATTAAAAATTATTTTTCTTTACAAGTAGTGAGGTATGAATTTCTTTATTTTTTCCATTAATTCTATCAATGAATGACACAATATTATGAAAATATGATTTAATGGTAATTTATACTTCATTTAGATAATTTTATTACCACTAAAATCTAATAATGATTTTAAACTAACATACATTTCATTCTGATTAATGAAATGAGCATATGAAAATTTTAGAAAAATGAGTTTTACCAAAACCATGACATTGTATAGAGGAAAATAATCATAGTTAATTAAATATCATAAACCCGTACCATGGTATAATGATTTAGAAATAATGTTTTAAATCAACATGATCTATGTTTAAGGTGAATATTCATAATTTATTTTTTCATAGGTTTTTATAACTAAAAAATAAGAATAAATATAAAATATTATATGTTATTAAATAAAATTTTCATAAATTCTAAAAACATTTCTCACATAAATTCTTTAATTGAGATTAAAAAAAGATTAAAAACCATTCTTGTTTTCTTTTATTGGAGGCTTAAATAAATATAAAATATAAAATATTGAAATTATTTAAAAAAATTACTTTGTAATTTATAATTTTTTATATATTAATGAAAATGAACGGTTTTTATTTCATAAGTAATTATATATTCTAAAATGGATTAAATATACCTATGTAATAGAAATTATGAATTATTAAGCATTAATATATTTGATATAAATATAAATTTTTTATATTTATATATTTATGAAATATTTATAAAATTATATCTAAATTATAAGTTATTTATAATTTTATTTTTTATAAAATGTTCATAAATTCATATGTCATGTATTAATATTTTAAATTTTCATTTATTAATTTATTTTTTAAATAAATATAATGTATTTATATTATGATAAAATGAATTATTTTAGTTTAAATTATTTAATGTAAATCTTGAAAATACTATATCACGTATATAAGGTGCTAAATTCTTGTAACAATGTAATTTTTATTTAAATTGAACCATAAATATGATTTTTTGTGAGTTATAAACTAAAATAAGTGGATGGTTATGAATTATACAGATCGAGAGTCAATATGGTATTGGAATTAGGCCCTCTATTATGTATTTGTTTATGGGTAGTAAATATTTGGGTTAGTGGTCCAACTATACAAGGATATTAGGATCTATTTTATAAAAGTGGGTTTGACTCAATATCACCTAATATATTATCTTGAATGAAAATTTGGGTTTAGATGGTTATAAAACATTTCAGTAATAAGTTTTGATATACCTAATGCATGAGATATATTTTAATATTTATAGTTATAAAGAAATTCTTGTTAAGTATCAGGTATCATTAGTTTTAGAAATTTTTATACATTATTATGTTGGGAATATGTTAACATGGATGAAGGTATAAAAAATAAATCTTTAAAACATGTATATATAAATTGAATATAAGAAAAAACATGTTGAGATGTTTAATGTTACCCCCATGATTTTGGGTTATTAATATTTTATACATATGTTTTTATATAAATATGATATTTTCATCAATAAACTGAGATATGAATGCTGAGATAAAATAATAAGTGGGTTTTTATCACATCATTGGATTTGGATAGGGTCATTTTTCTTAGATTTCATTCTTTGAGAGTATAAATATTTTGAAGAAGTGTTGGCTGACTTTTTTTCTAGATCTTCATTTCCACCTTGACAGTCCTTGATATCTTACATAATGACCATGATTTCTATATTTTTGAGACTATTGGGATATACATTATTTAGTGAATATTCCCATGGACCGTGTATAAAGATCATATGTTTTACGAATTTTGGATAAGAAAGAATCTATATAATAACATGGGGTTCACAAAGATGACTATATATATTTGAATTTGTTGGAAAATACGAAATTAAAAGTTGATTGAATAGTCTAAGTGACAATGAATGATGATCATAAAATCTTGTTTAAATGAAATATTTTAATCATTTATCATATAAACCACTTATGTAACAACCCACTCTTCCACTTAAACATCATTATATGAATCTCTAGGAATTTTTTATTGATTTTGATATCTTTTTTTCATATCTTTGATGGATTTCACATAAATATCAAAGTTATAATATTGTATCCAACGTAAGATATAGTTACATTTCTTTTTAACAAATTATAATTTCATTATAAACAGTAATATTTAATAATCTTGGTGATATATTGAGTTTTATATTCTTGAAAATTAGGAACATAATACATTAAAAACATATACTTTCATTAAATCCAATTGAAAGGATTCTTCATTGATTCATCATATGATACTTTTACTATAACTAATATTATGCATCCAAACATTAAAATAAAGGGGTGAGCACAATGAAAAATAGTGGAATAAAAACTATTATTCATTTGATCAAGATGCGTAATAATAGGTAAAGAAAATAAGAACATAGGGATTAATATAATATATTAATCATCAATAATAACATGGAAATGTGGATGTAGCTTAAAAACAATTCATATGTATATCTTTAGTTTTTATTCCCAATGGGTTAGAAAACAAGCGCCAACATTATTCACCATGGTATCATAAAACATGTTAATGAAAGAGATTAATTCCTTGCCTATTGTGTTTTTGAGCTATCAAAGAGAACCCTTCAGTTGTATAAATTCATGTGTGTTAAATAGATAAATAGATTACATTTCAATAATAACCTATGGTAAATAATGTAACTGTTTCATGTAAAAGCCATTTAATTCATAAATTCATAAATACATCATCATTATATCATTTTTAACCCATGATAATAGAATGAAGGTTTAATATTTGTAGGTACACAATAAATAAAGAGTTTTTGAATCTAGGTGAATACCTATGAGTATAGAAATGGGTCCGGTCTTCACAACATAAGGATACCATCGAAAAATTAAATAAAACTAATTTCATGGTTTATATACTACAAAAATTACATAAAATGGTTATTTAATGGGATTAATGAGACTATACAGTATTATATCATTTATGAAACCATATAAAGAATATATTGGAATCATTTAAATACATGAATGTATAATAATATAGAAACAAATTACTATAAAGGATATAATTCTATGTAAGGTAGGATAGAGGAAGATAATTTATAATGACCCATGCTTGACGTGCATTGGAATTACATCTCTTTTTGGAATACTTAATAAATTACACAAATATACACACAAAGACTGAATTAGTTTAGTGTATTCAGAAACTAAGAATATAATCACATAACATGGTGAGTGGTCTCCAAAATCTCCCATAAAGATGTCCCCTTTTGTATTCCTACCTGAATTGTAATACCACCTGTTTGAGGTATGTTTCCCTTTTTTATTCATTTTTATGCGTTTAAAGTGAATGAGATTAGTTGGGAAGAGGTTGGGAGAGTCTGGAATGGTTTTGGATAAGTTTGAAGGCTTTTGTAGGGGAGCACGGTTTGAGCACCATTAGGGGAATCCGTACAGATGCTCCAAAAAACTGTGCATGGGGAGACAGCAGGCTTCGCACGGCCGGCACATGGTTTTCCAAACCGTTTTAGGAAACCGTGTGTACCCTCACTCTCGAAGCAGTAGCGTGCGCATGGTTAGCGCACGGTTTTCCAAACCTTGCGGGCTAACCATATGACCACTTAATTATGGGGTTTTCAAATCTGGGCTCCCTTGGACTTGACCTAAAACACTCCAAACATTATCCCACTCGAGCCTCACTTGGGATTTCATGTTCTTAGAGGTTGAGGGTTCTCTCCCACTTTTTTGGAAGCTTTTTTAATAGGTTTCTTGGCAGATTGAAGGTGGTTTCTCCCGGGTAAGTCTATCCTCTTGGTTTCCCTGTGTTTTCCTATAGATCTAGATGTCCCTATATTTCAGTTTTATATATCTACACTCTTTTTGTTTATATCTTGGGTTGTCGTTTCCTTGGATGTTGATTTTATGGCTTTTGAATGCTAGGGAAATCGATCTGGAGAGGTTTCGGTGGTGCGTTCACCGGATTTGAGGTGTGATTGCTTGTGGGTCGATTTTTAGAGAACCTTAAAGGTAGGTGGATTCTCTCTCGACTCCACTTGGTTAGATCTAGTGGTTTTTTTGTTACAATTAATTTGGTGGGCTTGAAGTTAATTATGTTTTGATATGCATAGTTGGTTGGAAATCCATTTGGGGATTAATGGGGAAAATGCGGTTTTATGGTGAAATGCTTTTGTTATGGATTTTAAAATGGAGATTTTAAAATGGGATATTATGGTTCATTTTTGAAAATGATTGATGAAAAAGGGTTTCCAATAAGGAGGATGTTTTATTGAAATGTGGTTTGGCATGGAAAATGATTTTCAATAAATGGGTGATTTATTGAATTGGATTGATATGCAATGGAATTGGGTGATTGCATGTTGTTGTAGACTTGGTGGGTTATATTCTTAGTTTGGATTAATTGGAATGTTTCATGTAAGTGGTGAGAAGTACCACTATAAAAAGGGGATGGATAATGGACAGAAGTTCCACCATCAAAGGTTAAGTACACTCGATGTGTCGCTTGGTGTGAATGGGTGAATGGGTTCGATGGAAGCTCCACCGTTTCGGTTGTTTTTTGGGAATTACTTAGAAAGTTTTAAATTTTTGTGCTAGTGTGTAAATGATGAAATGTCTTGTGGCATGTCTATTTGGATTTCCCTTGGTTTCTTGGTTTGGGTGTGATGGATTGGTAAGGGCGTGTTTGGCTTATGGAAATGGTTTCACTTTTGATTTATTTTATAAAAACGGGTTCATATAAATGTGATAAAAGTTTTATCCTAGTGGCATGTGAAGGGAAGTCATTTTGAGAAAACCTACTATGTTTTAGTACTCACCCCCTTCTTTGGCACTTTGGTGTCTTTTCAGATGTCACATACCGTGGCATGGGAAAATGTAAGGCATCTCCCTCCTTTAGTGGTGCATTGTGATGTCTTTGTGGATCTTGGAGCTTAGAGCTTGGTGTGGAGCTGTGGTGGTGTCATGGATTGTGGTGTTAGTTGTTTGGTTTCCACTTGTACTCTAATGTGGTGTAGACATGTCTGGTTGTATTTTTTTGGGTTGTATTGTGGTATAACTTGATTGCCTTTTGGGAATTCATGCTTGAATGTTTTATTGACATGCATCATATAGTGGTTGTTAGTGGATTGTTGGTTGGTTTTTTCGTAAGGGAAAATCATTCTCCGGTCTGTTTTAGAAGCCCTCGGAATTTATTTCTAGCCTTTGGCACCTTAGGAACATCACTTAAGGCCAAGTAGCCCTCGCCGCCTCCTCCAGCCAATGAGGTTAGGGAGGGGTGTTACAAGTGGTATCAGTTTGTTCGGTCCTTAGCTTTCACGTGAGAGATGTTGTTTGATCATTGGTGTTGATCATTGGTTTTGGTGTTGACATTCGTTGTGTTATATTTCTTGAGTTGGGATGGTAGCAAGGTGTAGAAATGTCGGAACATGGAATGTATAGCATAAAAGGATGTAGCTAACCCTCTTATGATGAACTTCAAGTTACCAGAATGTTGGGTACATAAGTGTTTTGGAGACACTTATAGGCATTGGATTTCTCATTGTCGTGGGTGTAGCCAATGAGAGGAGCATGGAATGCATGGTAGAAATGACTTCCGTCTAGGATGTATATTTCATTGGGCATAATTATTTATGGGATGAATTAATAAATGGTTTTGAAAATGTGTGAAATTTAAATGTGAATAAATTTGGTATTTTGAAAATGGTTTGGTTTTCAAAATGGTGAAGCATGGAAAATGTGGAAAGGTGGAAAGCCTCGTTTTGATAGTATTGTGTAATGTGATTTTAAATGGGATCTAGTGATGTCTACGGTAGTGAGACTCATTGTTGTTTGTTTTCTATTTATAGAATGGCATCGGGTAGGTGTCGTAGAGACCAACTGGAAGTGGCTAATGAGAACATGGTTGCACCTGATCCTCAGGTGAACCAGTAGTTAGTTAATAGTATAGCGCAAGCTTTCGAAGCTGTGGAAAGTGGAAACAAAGTGGATGAACCAAGGCATGTGGATCATGCGGTTCAGTTTCAAAAGAAAAATCCACCCATCTTCAGGGGTGATTCAGATCCAGAGAGGGCAGAATCATGGTCGAATAGAATGAACAAGATCATAGAATTCATGGGAACACTAGAAGAGTTGAAAGTGAAGTTAGCCATGTATATGTTAGAAGATCTTTCCCTACAGTGGTAGGAGTTGGAAGTTCAAGCTGGAACGGACCAGGGTATGACATAGGAAGCCTTTGAAGAATTGTTTAATAAACAATTATACCCACATACATTTAGAATTCAAGGAATGACTAATTTCATTAGTCTGAAGCAAGAACATATGTCTGTGACGGAGTATGTAGCTAATTCTGTGAACATAGTGAAATTTGGACCCGAGGTGGCGGGTAGTACTTCGTTGAAAGCTCGTATCATTAAAGTTGGATTGAGGTTGGAGATTGGTTCCAAGATAGCAGTGCTGTGTATTGGTGATTACACAGAGATGGTGAATAGAGCCTTGGTGGCTGAACAAGATCTGTTGGGAGCTCCAGGCATAGGAAGCATGGTGGTACCCATGGGGAATAGTGGGAACTATAATGTTGGGTTCAAGAAAAATAGGGACACTTATTCACAGGGTAGGTATATGGCATATAATCCAATAGAAGGATCTGTAAATCTTCCTCCGAAGCCTCATAGAAAGCTGTGATGATTTCAGTGTGGTTCTACAAGCCACATCAAGCGGGATTGTATGACACATCCTCGAGTATGTCATAATTGTAAGCAGATGGGGCATCTGCAGAGTTATTGTCAGAATGCTCCAACGTCAGGTGTGCATGACACTCCTCAGGGATCGCAGACATCAAATGCTTCGATAGGATGTGGACATCATCACACCCCTCGTCAGTAGATTAAAGTGGGTCATGGTGATTCTCGGAATACCACGACGCCTTAGCAAAGCAATAAAGAGAATAGTGTGACAACAAAATCATTGTTTGGAACTGAGCAGGTTGTGGTGGATGATCAGTCGGGACCATCCATGGTGTGAGGTACTATTGTTTTAAATTCTACTTTGATAAATGTATTGTTTGTTACGGGTGATACACACTCTTTTATTGTCGCATGTATGGTTGAGTCGCTGGGTTTAAGGGCAGAAATGATGTCTTCAGTTTTGAAACTTCAAACTCCTCTAGGTCGAAGAGAGTTTTGAGCCTTCTTGTGTAGAGCTTGTTGTATTGTTGCGGGATAGGTTGAGATAACCTATAATTTGTTAGTGCTTGAGATGGGTGGGTATAATGTAATCCTTGGAATGGATTGGCTAGTGGTTTTTGAGGCCCACATTAACTGTAATGCACGAACAGTGGATTTTACGACACACGATGGTATTAGATATCTCTTTAGAGGAGAGAGTCATAAAAGGCAGGGTGAAATGGGTTTGTTGGCATGAGGAGTGGGAACATTATCATATCAGTTGGCGGTGTTGTCATTGGAATCAGTAGACGGTGTTAAGCAGAGTGTTCTTCCAGCAGTGGTGGATAATTTCATGGATGTTTTTCTTAAATAATTCCCTAGGTTACCTCCTATAAGAGAAGTGGAGTTTACAATTGATATCCTTCTAGGGACTAGTCCTATATCACTTCCATCTTACTGGATGGAACCTACTAAATTTCTGGAATTGAAAGTCCAGTTGGAAGATTCAGAAAACAAAGGGTTTATCCAACCTAGCACATCTCTGTGGGTAACACCGGTGTTGTTTGTGAAAAAGGCGGATGGAAATTTGAGGCTCTTTGTTGATTATGGTAGACATAACCAATATACTATAAAGAGTAGATATCCACTTCCAAAAATTGATTATTTGTTCGACCAGTTGAGGGTAACCCAGTGGTTCTCCAAGATCGTCCTAAGGTCGATATATCATCAACTGCGGGTGAGGAAGGACGATATTCCTAAAATAGCCTACATAAGTAGATATGGCCATTATGAATATGTGGTTATGCCCTTTGGTCTAACTAATGCACTAGCTATGTTCATGGAATTGATGAATTAGATATTTCAGAGATATCTGGATTCATTTGGGGTGGTGTTTTAAGACGCTATTCTGGTGTATTCAAAGACAGGGATGGAGCATGGGAAACACTTGTCCACATAGTTGGGGATCTTGAGGGATTGGCAGTTGTATGCCAAATTGTCAAAGTTTTACTTTTGGATATAGGATGTATGTTTTCTTGGCAATTTGATTTCTGAAATAGGTGTTTCAGTAGATCTAGAACAGATATAGTATGTTATCTTGTGGAAACCGCCAAAGAATGTGTTTGAGGTATAATTTTTCCTAGGTCTAGATAGGTATTATCGGCATTTTTTTCATGATTATTCACATTTGGCTTCGCTGGTGACAGCTTTGACAAGAAAGAATGTTCTATTCTAGTTGAATAAACAATGTCAACAGTGTTATGAATAGTTGAAGGGTCTCATTACATCAGCACCAATCTTGGTTTTTCTAGAACCAGAAAAAGGGTATCATGTGGTTTTTTATGGCTCATGGAAGTTGAGGGTGCATGAGAAGAACTACCCAACTCATGATTTAGAATTAGAAGTAGCTGTCCATGCTTTGAAATTGGGGCGTCATTATCTCTTGAGGGAGAAATTCACGATATATAAAGATCATAAGAGCTTGAAGCACATTTTCTCACAATGGAATTTTAACTTTATGAAAAGGAGATGGATGTAATATTGCCAGATGTTTGAATTTGACATGATGTACACACCAGGTAAGGGAAATTCGGTGGCAGATGCATTAAGTTGAAATTCATATGCTCAGGTGGTAAAACAGGAAATAGACCAGTGAAAGTTGATGTCAGTTATAGCTGATATGCAGTTGGAATGTGAAGACCAGGGTGATAGAGTGGTCTTCATTCTAGTTTTGATGATTCCTGACTTGGTTGGCTTGGTTAAAGAGGCACATATATCTGATTCTGAGTGTGTGACCATGGGGTCAAGACTCAATGGTGGGGAGACCATTGAGGGTTGGAAACTGAATGGAGATTCCATTTTCTGTTTTCAGAATTGGATGGTTGTACTAGTTGCTTGTCAAGAGGATCCTCTCAGGGAATATCATTATTCCAGGTTGGTAGTTCATCCTGGAATTTAAAAAATTTATAAATCATTGAATGCGTAGTTCTGGTGGGATGGTATGAATAGATGTGTGTCTGATTTTGATTCGAGATGCTTGACTTCTATGCAGATCAAGGTAGAGAATCAGAGGCCAGCAGGAATGTTTCATTCTTTATTAATCCATGTATAGAAGTGGGATCAGATAGCAATGGATTTTTTTCATAGGTCTCCCAAGAATTGTCAGAAAGCACGATGACATTTGGGTGATAGTGGATTGGCTAACGAAGTCGGCCCATTTCATTCGGATTCATGAATCTCATACGGTGGATAATATATCCAAAATCTATATCCACAATCTGGTAAAGAGGCATGGTGTTCCATTTTCGATTGTATCTGATTGTGATCAGAGGTTTACATCTCATTTCAATAAATCCTTGTAGCAAGCCCTTGGGACACAGTTGACTATGAGTATTGCATATCACCCTTAGAAGTATGGTCAATCCGAGAGGATGATACAAACCATGGAGGATATGTTGTGTGATTTTGTCATGGATTTTGGTGTCTCATGGGAGGATCACTTTTCGTTGGTTGTTTTTTTGTACAATAAAATTTATCATGCATCCATACAGATGGATCTATTTAAAGCGTTGTATGGGAAGTTGTGTCATTCTCCACTATGTTGGGTGGAAGTGGGTGAGCACTTGATGGTTGGACCGAACCTTGTCTAGGAAACTACGGAAAAGATCAAGTTAATCAGGGAGAGAATGGAGACTGCTCAGAGTCGTTAGGAATCTTATGCAGATCATCGTCGATTTCCATTTTCGTTCGCGGTGAGTGATCATTTTTTCTTGAGGATATCTCCTAGGTTGGGACATCGTCAGTTTTGGAAGTAGGTAAAGTTATCCCAGTGTTATATTGGAACCTTTTGAGATTATTGAGCAGGTTGGTGAGGTGGCATATCGTTTTGATTTTCCACCTAGGTTCAGTGTGGTGCACAATGTGTTTCATGTGTCGTAGTTGAAAAAGTATCAGTCTGATCATGACCATGTGATTCGATAAGATCATGTGGAGCTAGAACCAGATGCTTTGTTGGTGCATGTGCTAGTGCGGGTTGAGGATAGGATAGAAAAAGTCTAACATGGTAAAATCATCAGGTTATTTCTTATTTTGTGGAAACATGGTCAGATTCAGTAGGAGACTTGGGAGCGGGAGAAAGAGATGGTCGAGCAATGGCCCAATCACTTTCTGCAAAGGGCGGCTTCACTAATTTCTTGGGACAAAAAGTCTTGTGGTGGGGATAATTTAGTACCCCCAGTTTGATGTATGATGCCTCTGTTTATGTATTTTTTTGTGTTTAAAGTGAATGGGAATATTTGGGAAGATTTTGGGAGAGTTTGGAATGTTTTTGGATAAGTTTGGAGGCTTATATAGTGGATAATGGTTTGAGCACGATTAGGGGAAACCATGCGGATTCTCTAGGAAACTGTGTAGGGGGAGACAGTAGGCTTCGAATGGCATGTGCACGGTTTTTCAAACCATGTGAGGCAACCATGTGGACCCTCCCTCTCAAGGCAGTAGAGTGTTCATGGTTAGCGCACAGTTTTCCAAATCGTGCGGGATTACCATGCGGCCACTTAAAGTTGGGGTTTTTAAATTCGGGCTCCCTCAGACATGACCTAAAATGCTCCAAACTTCATCCCACTTGAGCCTCACTTGGGATTTCGGGTTCTCAGAGGTTGTGGGTGCCTTCCAACTCATTTTGGAAGCTTTTTGAAGAGGTTTCTGGACGGATTGAAGGTGGTTTCTCCCGGGTAAGTCTCTCCTCTTGGTTTCTTTGTGTTTTCCTATAGATCTACATCTCCCTATCTTTCGTTTTTCTATATCTATACCCGTTTTGTGTAGATATAAGGTTGTTTTTGGCATGAATGTTGACTTTAAGGCTTGTGAATTCTAGGGAAATGGATCTAGAGAGGTTTTGTGGTGCTTTTTCTAGATTTGAGGTGTGATTTCCTATGGGTCGATTTCTCAGGAAACCTAATGGTAGGTGGCTTCTCTCTCAAATCCACTTCGCTAGAGCTAGTGGTTTTTGGTTAAAATTAATTTGGTGGGATTGAAATTAATTGTGTTTTTATGTGAAAAGTTGGTTTGAAATCTATTTGAGGATTTTTGGGGAAGAGGGGGTTTTATGGTGAAATTCTTTAGTTATTGATTTTAAAATAGAGATTTTAAAATGGGAGGCTATGGTTGATTTGTGAAAATGATTGATGAAAATGGTTTTTAGTAAAAAAGTTGTTTTATTGAAATGTGGTTTGGCATGGAAAATGATTTTCAATGAATGGGTTATTTATTAAAATGGATTGATATACAATGGAATTGGTTGAAGGCATGTTGTTGTGACCTTGGTGGGTTATATGATTGGTTTGGCATGATTGTAATGTTGTGTAGAAGTGGTGAGACGTACCACTATAAAAAGGGGATGGATAGTGGACATAATGGACACTATAAAAGGTTATGTGGATGGGAAGTACTTCTTGGTGTGAATCGATGAACGGGTTAGAAGAAATCTTCGCCATTTTGGTTGTTTGTTGTGCATTTCATGGCAAGTTGGAAATTGTTGTGCTAGTGTGTAAATGATGAAATGGCTTGTGGCATGATTGTTTTTATTTCCCTTTGTTTTTGGTTTGGTTGGGATGTCTTGGTAAAGGAATGTATGGCTTAGGGAAATGGTTTCACATGTGATTTATTTTATATAAACTCTTTTATATAAATGTGCTAACTGTTTTATCCTAGTGGCGTGAGTAGGGAAGTCATTTGGGGAAAACCTTCTAATTTTTAGCACTCACCTCCTACTTTGGCACTTTGGTGTCTTTACAGTTGTTGTGTACCATTACATGGGAAAAGGTAAGTCATATCCATCATTTAGTGATGCATTGTGATGTCTTGGTGGATCTTGGAGATTGGAGAATGGTGTGGAGTTGTGGTGGTGTCATGGCTCGTGGTGTTGATTGTTTGGTTTCCGCTTTACTCTGACGTGGTGTAAACATGTCTGGTTGTATTTTTTTGGGTATTATTGTGGTACAACTTGGTTATCTTTTGGGAATGAATTCTTTAATGTTTTGTTAACAAGCATCATATAGTGGTTGTTAGTGGATTGTTGGTTGGTTTTGTCATAAGGAAAAATTGTTCCCCATTCTATTTGAAAAGCCCTCGGCATTTATTTCCAGCCTTTGGCACCTTGGGAACATCACTTAAGGCCAATTATCCCTCATCGCCTCCTAAATCCAATGAGGTAGGGGCGGGGTGTTGCATGAAACTTTCATTTATACCCGGAGGAAAAGAAAACATAAAAAGAGTGAGCTGAAATGCTCAGTAAGGGTAATCATAGAGAACATAAAATAGACCATAAACATAAGAATGTAAAAACATGAAAATTAAGTTTAAATATCAGAATATTGAGTCCTAAATTATGTCATGGAAGTACCTAAGTCATAGATCATATAGGAACATTAACCATGATAAAATAGCATTGGAATAAAACATGGATTTGTGGAAAACAAATAAGAACATAATATGATTTCCATAGTAGCTAAGGAATTGCTTCCAAATTATATGGATTTCATAAAAATAATTCCATCATAAACACATCCAAATAAAATTTAAAATAGGGATAGAAACATAAACCTATGTCATATTAAATGGAAAATAATTTTGATGAAACACTTGAACTTTATTCTTGAGGAAAATATTCATTCTTTTTCAAAAAAAATATTTTCTCAAAATTCAATGCAATTTTAAAAGAAAAATATTTAGTTGAAAATAATCATGAAATCTTGTAGATGATTATTCATGGAAATAAGGTGTCATAAAACCATAAGAATCCATTCATTCTGTATATGTTAAAAGGTTTGAAGACCTTTCAATGGAGCAACCAGATATCCTGGTAAATTCTTTATCATGGAAACTGTTTAGAGAGATCAAAAGGAGTAGGCTACAATTTCACATTAATGGCCTTGTAATATCCTTCGTTGCTTGACTCGGTTTGTCACTTTTTTCCATAAAAGTGTTTGACAATAAAAATTTAACTTTTAAGTGTATATGTTAAAAAAACATTCTACTTGTACTTTTGATGGAAAAGTCAGAAAGTGCCAGAAATCAGATAACGACAAATGATTCCTTTCATACTGATTAATAAATACCAAAAAAGGGTAAAATTAACTTTATAAAATTTTAGAATAATAGAAATAATATTACATAATTAGTAATCATGGATGTGGATGATAAATATACCTTAGTGAATACTTACGTATAAACAATCTCAAATAAAAATAAGATTTTAAAATTATCCATTACCTTAGGTTTGATTTCTTCTACATGTTGCTAAAACATTAGTATAGTGGGTTTAAAAATATTATTAACTTTTAATATAACTATAATTTAATTTATACTTTATATTACCCTTTCATTTATCAATTACATGTTAAAGCAACATTTTTGGGTAATAATTGTTTCATTTATCATATGGGTTTTGAATTGTTAATATTGATAATATTACTTTGATAGTTAATTAATTACATAAATAATGTAAAACATGATTTATATATCTTATATATTCAATAAGTAAATATATAATTGATAGATAAATGAAATGAAATACACCGTTTATGGATATTGTAGGTCATACGTACGCATGAACGATGTATCCATTTTAATATAGAATTGCATGGAAGAATGTAAATGACATATATATACATAAATATAGTATCATTATAATGTCATATATTTCATTATTATTTAATGATTATACTTTATAATCATTCTTTAATGTTCAACATGAAGAATGAATCTAAATGTGCATCGTTGATACAGTAGGTCGTATGTATGCATGAGTGACGATATCATTCATTTCATGATTAAATGGTATGGATTTGTATGGTATATTGAATATAAATAATAATTATCTTGTTATATTCATTTTTTAAATCCATTATATTAATCAATATACACATCCAAATAAATTATTTTTGAATTACAATTACACCATGGTGTGGAGAGGGTAAGCCATACATACAAACACATGGTGATATTGTTATTCGTATGATAGATAAAAACGATATAAGTTTTTCCCATAATTATAGTAACATATAAGAATGTATATGATATAGAAGGTATTACTTTAGTATGTAAACAACATAATAATAAGAAGTAGAAGGAGAAAATAATTTTGAATGAGGTGATAAAATAATTACATCCTTTTCAGCTATATTCTTTTGGTGTGCATAAAATGACTCCTTAAGATAGATTTAGTCCAAAAGGGTGGCCTCTATGATTAATTGAGGGACTTTTTGAGGATATTTGGGCAGGTTTTCGCCGCTAAAAAGGGATTTGGAGGTGTGATTAGAAAAGAAGGATAGGTTCTCTTTTATAAGAGAGGGTAGGGGCACCTTTGGAATGTCTTAAAATATAAATTTTTTATTAATTCATATTCGGTTTATAATTCTCCCAAACCCATTATTTTTAATATAAGATGAGTATATGTCTAAATAGTCTCATCCAATAAAATTTATACATGTTTTGAATTTATTTTAGACCTTATCATTTTGATTTATCCTTATTTAATATATTTAATTTATTTTTGGTAATTATATTTTAAATGTTAAATGGTAAATGAATAATTACTTATGGGATTTTAATTGTCCATAATTGGGTAATTCATGAAATATTTTAAAAATTAATTTTAACTTTTTAATTTTAAAATATTTTTTTTGATTTTTTAATAATTTAATAATATGTTATTTTTATAAAATATCAATACCCTCCATTTTGAAACAATTCATTTAGTTTACATTATATAAAATCCAAAGAGATGATAAATTTGAAAAAAATATATAATACACTCCTAAAATGTCATAGTAACCTTTAAAATTAGTGGAGAACATTAATTATTTCATATTATATTTATTTTAATATTTTTACAACCATTTATTTTATATTTCTCTCAAAAAAATAATTTCTACATCACTATTATGTCACCATTAATGGTATTTATTTATTCTCTAAAATTTATAAATAAATTCACATAATGTAGATAATTTCATTATATTTCTTTAGACTATTTATCTTTTTTATTAGGTTTATCACTATATTAAAGTTACTATACTTATAAGAGATAAGAGAGTGACATGTTGTAACTTTCTTTTATTTTAATTATAATTACATCACTTTCATGGACAAAAGAAAATTAAATGAATCAATTCATACCCTTATATGATATTTTTTGAATTTAATTCATCCAATAAGATTTTTGTAGTGTTTAGGGTAATTTTATTATCTTTATCATATTGTTTGTTACCCTAATTTACCCGATTTTCCTACTGTTGTAAATAAAAATTACTCTAGTTACTTTTCATAATATCCCAAAAAATAGAACTGACTTGTTAACATAATTAGAACCCAATGATTCAAAGTATGGAATCTATTTTTAAAAATTATAATCTCAGAAGTTTCATTAATTAATATAAAATTAATCCCCATTGTCAAAACCATAAAGTATTTTTTTAAGAAGTAAAAACTATCAAAACATTGACATGTGTTTATGTCCAATTTAAAAATAAAAGTAATTACAATGACCATAATTGGATTAAATTTTTAAAAAATAATCCAATTACACTTTAAAACCGATTAAAAATATAACATAACTATATAAATAAATTAGATTAAAATACAGTTATGAATTAAAATATATTATTTTTCACTATTTATTAAAATATGCATTTTATCAGAAAAATACCAAAACTTAACCAAAGTAAATATTTATATCCCAATTACAAATAATAATTTTATTTTTTCAAATAGAATTTATACATGTTTTAAAAACAATATTTTTAATTGGTTCACCATCAAAAGGTGGAAAATGACATTTTTTGAAAAAAACTTTTTTTATAGAAAATATTGAACTTATTCTTATATAATGTTATATAAAATAAATAAGATGAATGTTAATGTTATATAAAATTTAAAATGAGGTTAATAAAATTCATAACTGCTAGTTCATATTATATTTTAATAATATATTATTGTTTAGTGAAAAACGGTATTTTGTACAACACAAGCTATCGAGGAACGTCGCTATTACGTGTAACGAAACACAAGTCAGTGCTACATATAGTTCAAGGTTCCATTGGTGTTCTGTATAAAAAAATACAAACATTGTTATTTTATACATTTGAAAAAATATATAATCAATGTTGCGTAAAATTAATTTTATCAAAATTTTGTGAAATTTTGTGTAACATAAGATAATTATCGTGTTGTGTATACTACAAGATAATATGATGTTTCATATTGTGCAAGATAATCTTGGTGTAGTGAAAAATACAAGAAATAAAATAAATTAAAAAGAATATATCTCATAAAATCTTGGGGGTGTTACATAATTCCATTTCCCTGAAAACTTATTTCACTAAAACATGAGGATAGAAACATAAGACATTAAGGTCAAATTAGAATGGATTTTGGGAGGAGAATGAGAATAAATTTCAGGATAATGGAATTGGGGTGGGAATTAATGGTGTGAATTTTGGGTATTTATAGTAGAAGTGGATAAATTATTTAATAACTTCTAAAAATATGTCTTGGAATTCTAGTTTGTGGAAAAATGAAAAACCATTTGAGAAATAATGGTTTTTACTCTTAGTTTTAGGCATTTAAGACATGTATTATAATATTTTGTTTAATTAGAAATGAAATCTATTTTTTAATATTACTTCATCTAGGGAAAAATAAATTTTTCACAAAATATTTTATTTAAAATCTTAATTTCTATTTTATTTTTTGGAAATAATTTGTAGGATTAAAAATTTATTTAAATCCATTAAATTAAATAATATTAAAAAAATACTACATTTTTTGTGGGGATATACTGTAACTAAATTATTAAATGACTTTTATTTATTAATTATTTCATAATTCCAACTGTATATAATACTGTATTTTATATTTTACCCAAAAAAAATTAATACCACATAAAACTATGAAAAAATCACCATTGGATAATTTCTATGTAATGGTTTCAAAAATCTAATCCATTTTATTAGAAAAATTTTCTAAATTATCTAAATTTTATTTTTTATAATTAATTTATTATTAATTTAATATAATATATCATTGTGATATAATAAAATTGTATCCCTTATAAAAATTTTATATAACATCATAAATATATTTTTGATTTAAATATTGTTATTTTAATCCTTTTAAAAACTTTTTAATTTTTTTTAAAATCATTTGACTGAAAATTAAATATTCATGTATATGTATGTCATCTAAAAAATAAAATCATGATCTCATTGTATAAAAAATTGTTTTATCATATTCGCTAATAGTATACATTTTATAAATAGGTGAAACATTATATATAAATAAGAATAAATAAAACTATTAATTCATGTCTAAAATAGTTACACCATAATATTAGATTGGCCTTGAAACATTAACCCTTCTGAAAAATTGAATAGTCTCTAGGATATGGTGTGTGATTGTTGTTGTTTTGGGGGGTGGTTAGACTAACATAGATCTAGTAGTGATCTCCACTAGCTAGAGGTTCTCTCATGTGACATTGATTCTTATTCACACTTCTTCAGAACTTTTTAGTCTTAATTAATAACAAAACACAATTATTCCCCCCATATATAACTCAGACAAATTTGTATCATAATCCATGAGTATAAGAGATAAATCCATCGTTTCCTCTTTCATTATTAAATAAGCTCTTATCATTACAAGTAATATAAACTAACACTAATGGTCACTTTATACCAATTAAATTACAAATGACCAGATACCCCAACATACATATATACAAATGGTCAGATTGATCAATGGTCATGTAATAGTAATATAAGGGTGACATCTTAATGGTCATATTTCCAATTAAATCTAATATATTAACCAAAAAATATTTACCACTTCATTACTACAGTTTTAAACAATTCCCTTTTTAATTTTTATCAGGATTTTTATTTATTATTAAATATTTTATATGCATGTTTAATCTTCTTGATAATGTTTTATCCAATTGAGTGTAACATTTCATAGTCACTATTGTTAATTTTTTTATATCGTTTTCTAGCTTTAGTTGTAATAATATTTATTTTTTGATTAATCTTTAAAATTTATTTTTTGAACCAATATTCCTATATAATTATATTGTAAAATTTTATAAAATAATAATTTCGAAAAATAATTATTCATTTATTAATAAATTAAGGGATTTTACATCCATTAGATTCCCCCTAAATAAAATTCATTATCAATATTTTTATCTAGATTAATAAAAGGTATTATTTCTCATTCATAATTTTTTATTCCCAATTAGATTATTTAATCATTTTATTTTCCACAAGACCTTAACGCATAATCTTGTCTTGGTACTTAATATCTTTTCCCTTCTATTAAGAATATATATCAGTTTCTCTTCATATGGAAAATCATACTCTAATTACAGACCATTAATATAAAATAGTAGTGTTGGTTTAGACATATACATCTTTGTAGAGGCATGCGGAAGGAATCATGAAAATTTTAGTGATTTGGTTGTAGTGCTAATCAATAAGAAACCACTAAAACACACTATAGATTACCAAATTTTCCAAAGTACATTAGACACAATTTCCCCTTCTTTCTAAATAACATAACACCTTTCCACAGTTATATATTGAGAAATACATGATCCACAATATGAAATTATATTCTTTTTAGATAGTTTCTATCATATATTTTTTCACCTCTAAGAAGCATTGATGTGCTTCAAAATCACATTTGTTATATGTGTAGTCTCATTCAAAATGTCCAGTCCCAACTATTTCCCTTATCTAACCACATCCCATTATTTTGGAGTTTTACAATTTTTTCATAGTGATATACAAAATTCAGATTTGAATAGTTGAGTGGTAATTATTATTATTATGTGATAGTTCACCAAGATGAATATATTACTCCAAACTCCCTTGAATATCATGGGATATATCCCTTACTTTGTATTTTAATGTTTTAATTTTCTTCTCTGAATACCAATCAATTTGAGGATGATAGGTTTTTTTATTTGTATGTCTATATTAATATCATGTTGAAGGATCCTCCTCAAAATATAAGTAAGTATTGGATATATATAAATAAATAATCAACAGTGGTACTCCATAGAGACTCACTAATTATGAATATATAGGCATGTTAGGTTCTCTGGGGAGAGAACCTCTCTTATGAAAAATAAATGGGAAGGATTATCAACCTTTTAGTGATATCCTATATAGAAATGTTCCCTTCTATATCATAGTAATACCTATGAAAATGTACATTGTGATGTTGTTGGACTTCTATACATGAATTGGTAGTGGAATTTATACCCATTTACAATGTTTTCACTCTTCCTTCACTTGTTTATGCCCCAAAAATAAAACAACCTTTCTCTTTATTACATATTTAAACATTATTTATTACATAAAATTATACATAATACAACTTAGAAGATGAAGTGGTATAGTGTAATTTTTTTAGGAATGTCACATAAAACTAATAACATCAAATAAATCAACTTCTATAATAACTTCTTTGAGATGACCACAACATTCATTCATACCTAACACTACATGGAATAACCTCAGGACATACATAAGAAATGGGAAATATATAATTCCTTATAAGGTTGTAAACAAGGAATAACATAAACAAGACAACACATTTTAGAATATAGAAATATAAATGAGGCATAAAAGGAACATGAATATAATGTCATGATAAATAATGATAATCATATCATGGAAATGTGGTAACAACATAAAACATGATATTAGCTTGATCCAAGGCTCATTGCACATGGATTAGCATGAGTGAAAGCTCATTGCACATGAAGTGGAATGAGTCAATGCCCACTGAAAATGAGGTAGCATGAGTCAAAACCCATTTCACATGAAGTAGCACGAGTCAACACTCATTTCACATGACGTATCATGATAATAAACATTATCCAATTCACTAGAGTTTTATCACGGTTCACCCTTCATAATCACCTAAATGACATGTTAAAGTTTCCACGTAGATCATATAACAGGGATTCATTCAACAAAATAAGTTATTACATGATCAAGGAATGTGGAATAAATACATGTAATCCACCAATAAATAAAAATATATGCATAAATGTGAATACCATTAATATATAAATGGTTATGGTATTCTCTACATGATGGAAAATTGTGGTGCAATTTTGTCAGCACGACAGCGTCAAATAGATATTCATAAAATGTTTTTATGATAGAGAAAAGGGTATATAAACATTTAAAAATGAAATGGATAGTAATTGGGATAAGTAAGAATGTATCCCAACTTAATCAATTGGAAATGAAATGGAATATCCTAAATGAGGTGCTTGTTAAAAAGATGATGGAGAGAAATCTCTTACAGAATTTCGGCATAGTAAGGGTTAGGTAAGGGTCCAAATGGGGGAGGATAAATGATAACTCATTGAAATAGATTAAAATTTAAAGTAGGGAAATTATTATAAAATGATGAAAATATAATGAATTGAAATTAAAAGGGATATTTTCAAACAATGTTCTTGAATTGAAAGGAGGATAGGAAGGTGAGGATCCCTTACATGAATCTGTAACAAAAAAGGATTGGGAGAGGCTTCTTGGAAGCTTGAGGGAGCCTTGGGAGGACTCTATGGAGAAGGGGAAGTGTATGGGAGAGTTAAAATGTTCTTGAGTAAAGATAAATGGGAGATTTGGTGGGTTTATATAGGAAAGGATGGGGATTTATTTATTATTTTGGATTTAGACACTTCATAATAAAATATTCTAAACCATAAACCATTACATTATCTTTTAACATTATGTCTATAAACTAGGAGTGGTATAAATTATTTTATATGGAGATTGGACGAATATATAAAATTATTCTCCTTGATTATGCGGTGTTGAGTCACACTTTCAGATAAATGATTTTAAAATCTAAAAATATATTATAAGTCTTGATGGATTCACTAAGGATTTGTATAATAAATAAAATGAACAAAAAATTAAATTATTTTAAATTAAAAAACATGTATTTGAAAGAATATACATTTTTTTGTATTTATTAAAACATTATTGGTCCATTATGAAGTCATAAAACACACTGTATATTTGTACGGTGTTTAATTTATACCTAAAAATGAACTGTATCAAAAAATAATGAAAAATTCACCATCAAATAATTGTAAAATCTGGATTCATAAAATAATATTCATTTTATATAAATAATTTTCTTAATATTTAATCTTTATCTATTAAAATAAAATCATATATTTATAGTAAATTAATAGGTTTTGACCAAAAAAGTTTTCAAACATTAATGAAAATAAATTTTACTTTATAATAATTATATTATCATTTATATTTAATAAAATTTATTTAATTATAATATTTTACTAAAATATTATTTATTTCAAAAATCCATTAATTCATCAACCTAGATTTTATAATTACCAAAAAATACATTTTTATCTAGAAAAATAATTTAAATGTAAAAATAATAGAATGAAAATATGTTCATTATTCTATAAATAATAATGTATATAATATTATAACAAGGGTATTGATATATATCCCTTTATTACTTTTGTTTATTCCTTATGAGTAAGGTGAGCAATGAGGGGATTTCATGTGGCCATTCGGTGAACTTGGTTTGGACAATTAACATGATGATCTTGAACATCTCTCACAAATGGTTTCTCTCATGTTTAAGTTGTTGGATATCAATGTGGTATTGGTCTAGGGAAAATCCAAGAAATTAAATCTCCCAATGAAGCTCTGAAAAATGGTCTTCATAGGGAATGATCCTACTTGTTAAGGCTATCACTAACAATTTCTATATTAGAAGGATTTGTTAAAACCTTATATTTATAATAGTCATGTGATTACTCTTCAACGACTATATTATCAATGGTAAAGACACTTAATGGTCATTTAAAACTAATTAAAAAATAGAATATAAATAATTTCAGGTGTTTTCTATATCCATAAGAAATTTAAATAAATCTAAAAGGGTATTTTAATTCATAATATTTTGGGTCGTTAAAAACATCCCTTTAAGAAATATTTGCCTCAAAATTTTATATTCCCACACTAAAACAGATGATAGTAACTCTGCTTCATCGCCTCTTTTGGTGCCCATGTTGCTTTATCAAACATGTCGTTTCTCCATAACACCTTGATGAGGGGAATTGTCTTATTTCATAGAAGGTTTTATCTATTATCTAAGATCCTTACCAACTTCTCATCATACTAGAGGTCATTCTCCAATGGTGCCACCTCAGATTTGAGTAAATGGGATGGGTCTGGTATTTACATCCTTAAGATGGATATGTGGAAAACATCATAAACTAGAGACATGTTTTGTGGGAGTTCAAGTCGATAGGCCACTTCTCTGATGTGATCAAGGATCTCAAAAGGAACGATGTAACATAGAATAATATTTCCCTTATTCCAAAATCTCATCACTCTCTTCCATAGAGATATGTTGATGAATACTATGTCTCCAACATCAAACTCTAGGTCATGTCGATGATTGTCAGCACAGATATCTTTTCGACATTGAGCATCCAAGATGTGTTGCTGGATGGTCTTAACCCTATCCATCATTTCTTCTACAAGTTCAAGACCTAGAATTCTTCATTCCTCATCATCATCTCATGATTATAGTGTTCTAAACCTCTCCCTATAAAGGGCATGATAGGTGTCCATTTGGATGCTTGAGTGGAAACTATTTTTCAAAGAGAACTCCACCAATGGAAGATGTTAGTCCATTCCGTTATTGAATTACATTGATAAAGCTCTCAACATACCCTCAAGTGTTTAGATAGTACACTTAGATTTCTCATTAGTTTAAGGCTGATAAGCCGTACTAAATTTAAAATATTTATTTAGAGAATTCATAAGTCTTTTCCAAAACATATAGGTGAATCTTGTATCCTGATTGGATACAATCGATAGTGTTACACTTTTTAGACTTTCCAAATCTCCAATGTATAACCTTTCTATTTGATTCAGTGATAAATCCTCTTGAATCACTTTAATTTGTATAGTCTTTGTACGAAAACCCGAAAAACACATAAATCATTTTTTTCCTTTTGATGTCTTTAGAAGTACGGTGACAAAGTCCATGGTTATGTTTTACCATTTAAATATTGGTAAGGGTAATGGTTTCATCATCCCATTATACTTATACCTTTCAGAATTCACATTCCAATATACAAGACACTATGTTGTATATTCTGTGATCTTCTTCATCATTTTTTCCCACCGATAGTTCTCTTGGAGATCTCGATACATCTTTTTGTTTCTAGGGTGAATAAAAAAATGATGAACTATGTTCATCATTCAAAATTTATTTCATTAACTCTAGATTGTATAGAACACATAGTATTGACCGAAATCTCAAAATTATTTCTTCATTAACGTTGAACTCTGGGGATTTACATTTTCTGATAGTATATACTTTCCCTTAAACTCCTACAACATTATTTGGAGTGTCCTTTAACCATTCCCAAAGATAAAGCTGAGCAATAATTTCTGAAAGGATTGACGATGTTCCTTTATTTATGATTACATTGTCCATATTATTCAAGTATAAGAATATGATATCATATCAATTATCATCAATGATAGAATTTATGGGCCCATGATACATAGAGCATCTGCTACTATTTTTAGTTTCCTAGGATGGTAGTGGATTGATAAGCCATAATCCTTCATTATCTCTAACCAACTTCATTGGCACATATTTATCCCTTTAATGGTGAATATATATTTAATACTTTTACGATCTCTATATATTTTACAGTTCTACAAAAAAAGATACTACCTTCCAATTATCAATCCAAACATCACAGATGCTAACTCTAGATCATGAAAGGGATAGTTTTGATCATGATTTTCCAATTTCCTTGAGCATAGGCAATGGTATTTTCATTTTTCATCAATACGCATCCCAATACATTCTTTTAATCACCACTAAAAATTATGAAAATCTCCCCACTTGTGGGTAGTGTGATCATTGGGGTAGTGATAAGCCTCCTTTTCAACTCCTTGAATATTTATTCACATTCATCATTCCAAGATAATTTGAATCCCTTTTGAGTTATCTTGGTAAGAGGGTTTGACAATAATGAAAAATTTCTCACAAATCGGTGATAATACCCAACTATCACGTGGAATATATGGTTATATGTCATATATTTTTGGCATCATCCATCCCTTAATTGATTGTTTTCATTGTAGGAACCACAAAATCTCATTTATTTGATGATAGGCCCTAATAATGAGTCTTCCTTAAACTAGAACACAAACTTGTTGTTCATCCCCCAAATATTATCCCTTTTTAAGGTCTTTAGAACAATTATCATATGATCCTCATTCTCCTCCTTGGTTTTAGAGTATATTAGAATATTTTCTATAAAGACTACCACAAATAGTTCATGGTAATCTCTAAAAACTCTATTCATAAAATCCACGATGATTTCTGGTGAATTAGTGAGCCTGAATAACATCACTATGATCTCATAATTCATGTACCTTGAACGAAAATCTATCTTGTGGATATCCTCTTTATTAAACCTGAATTGGTAATATCACAACCATAGATCCACCTTAGAGAAGTATTGTGCTCCACATAGATGATCGAATAAGTCATCAATTCGGGGAAAAGGATACTTTTTATTTATCACAATTTTCTTGAGCTTTCAATAATTAATGAAATGTAGAATTGACCCATCCAACTTTTTTATGGAGAGGACTAGTTCACCCCATGGTGAAGCACTTGGGATTATAAACCCTTTATCTATATTCTTATGTAATTGTTTCTTTAGCTCTTTAAGTTCCACCACAACAATTCTACATGCAGTCTTGAATGTTGGAAATTACCAAGGTATATGAACGATCAAGAATTCAACATCTCTTCTAAGAGGAAGACAAAAAAAATTCTCAGGAAACACATTAGAGAATTCCCTCACAATAAGAATGTCTTCGAGAATTGATATTTACATAGACACAATCATTTGTGCTATATATAGTTGATCATTGGGAAATAATATTCATTCTTGAGATGATGGTTCAAAAAAAGATTCATACTCATCTTGCAATTGTGTAGAATCAAGGGTAAATTCACTATTTAGAGAGTGATTTCCCTCTTGCAGAAATTCATTTTTGCTCTATATAGAGAAAGACAATCCATACCCACAATTGAATCAAATTTCACTAAAGGAAGTATGATAAATTTCATCAAGAAGTTCCAAACAATAAATTGTAATTTGGAAAGTTTTATATTCATAGGATGAAATAATTAACACATTTTTTTCATTCAAAGACATCTCTTCATCCCTAATTTATTATGGTGATTGGATTGTTTTACCAAAATTTCTTGATAGAAAGGGATCAAATGAACTATGGATGGTAACCCTACCTTTAAAGTTTTTGATTCGGGTTACCCTTTGTTATATATATACTTAGGGATGAGTATTTTAAGTTGTTAAACATATAAAGGGGAATCAAATGGAATTAAAAGGATAACATATAGATTACATTTATCTCTTTAACTTATGTATTCCTAGGATTCTATCTATGTTGTCGATGATCTATCTCCTAATGTATATTCTTATGGTCTTTTTTCCCTAAATAATGGCTCGTAATGAGATTATGAATTTACCAAATCATATCCCTTAGGAGTGTCAAACCAGGTGCATAGTAAGGATTATTATCATGCACTAGATTTCCCCAATTCATTCACAGAACTCCTTGTCAAATTAGTTACTCATAGGTATATATGTGCGAGAACCACGTCCACTTGTTGTATCAAAAAAGAGTTTTATTTTTTTGATAAAAATCTTGATATTTACTCAACAAAATTCATGGATGTTCTCTTAAACTTAGTCGTATAGATATTCGTTTTCAATAGGGTTTTATAATACTAATCTAAATAATAAATAAACCTATCCTCTGATACCAACTATAACAACCCTTTTTCCTTATGTCTTATTTAAAAATGATTTGTTAGATAAAATTGCACATAATACAACTCTGAAGAATGAGAGGTCTACTGAATTTGTGGTTAAGAATGATACATAACAACATAAAACATGAAATAAAATAAAAAATGTATTGAAAACATCATTTACATGACAACAACATTCCTTCATACATAACACAACTTGGGATAACCTGATGACATATATAAGAAATGGGTGAGCTATAAAACCTAGTAATGGAGTGAATAAGCCATAACATGAATAATACAACAATTGTTAGAAAATAGGTATATCAATATGTTATAAAAGGAACATGAATATAAAGGAATGACTAAGCGTTGTATTCATAAGATGTAAATGTGGGAAAAACATACAACAAGATATTAGTGTTAGCCATGGCTCATTGCACACGGAGTAACGTGAGTCAAATCTCATTTCACATGAATTAAAATGAGTTAAAACCCATTAAAAATGAAATAGAATTATTCAAAACACATTTTTCATTAATTATCATGATTAAACACCCATTTTTCATGACGTATCATGATACTAAACATTACACAATGCATTAGAATGATATCAGGGCACACCCTTCCTAATAATTTCAATCTCATGTATAAGTGTGTCGCATAGAACATATAACATGAATTAATTCAGCATCATAATTTATTCCTAGATAAATGAAAATAGAATAAAAACATGTAAGTCCTTAATCAATTATTATACAAGCATAAAGGTGAGTACCCTTGACAGAAAAATGGGTATGGTATTGACAACAAGATGGAAAAGCGTAGTGTAATTTCATAAGCATAACAACATCAAAAATAAATTCATAAAATGGGTTGACGAGATCTAAATGGATTTATAATAATTTAAAAATGAAATTTATAGTATGATCACTTGGTAATAATTTATTCTAACTTAGGAAAATGGAAATTAAAGAGAATTTCATAAATGAGGTGCTTGATAAAAATAAGATAGAGAGAAATCCCTTACAGAATTTATGCATAACAATGTCTTAGGTAAGGGTCCAAATGGGGGAGGATAAATCTTACCTCATTGAGATAACACTAAATATAACGTATAAAAATTATTATAGAAGGATAACAATATAATTAATTGAAATTAAAAATACTAACTTCAAACAATGTTCTTAAATTGAAAGGAATAGAGGAAGGTGGGGATCTCTTACTTGGATGTGTGATACCAAAAGGTTTGGAAATGCTTATTGAGATATTGGGATGGCTTGTTAGGACTATATAAATAAGGGGACAAATGGTGGAAGAGCTTAAATGAGATTTAGTGAAATAAATGTGAGATTTGGTAGTAAAACATAGGAAAGGATGAGGATTTCATTATTATTTTGGTTTTGGAAAATTTATAATAAAATATAAAAAACCAGAAACCATTCCATGGTTTTTCCCATGGATTATAGAAAATGGGAGTGGAATACATTATTTCAAAATTCCAAGGGCATAGGATATTAAAATATTTCCATTTATTATTTGGAGGTGAGTCACACTTTCAAAGAAATGATTTTAAAATCTTAGAATATATTATATGTCTTGGAGGATTTACTATGGTTTTCTAAAACATATCAAATAAATCTCAAATTTCATTATTTTAAATAAAACCCATAAATTTATTCATAAATACCTTCTATGGAATTTATTACATCATTATTGGGCCATTATGATGTCATAAAACACAACGTATATTTATACGGTATTTAATTTTTACCTAAAAATTTGGATATATCAGAAAATTGGAAAAAATTCACTATTGGATAATTTTAATGTTATTATTCAAAAAAAATATTAATTTTTTCCAAATAATTGTCTAAATATGGGAATTTTCACTTTTAAAATAAAATCTGACATTTATTAAAAATTGATGGGTTTTGATAAAAAAAAGTTCTCAAACCTTAATGATAATTAATTTTTCCCTAAATACATTTTGTGATTATTTATTTTTATTAAAATTTATTTAATAATAATATTTTAATAAAATATTATTTATTTCTAAAACCATTAATTCGTCAAAATATATTTGTTACTTAACAATATATAATATTTTTTCAATAAAAATCATATAAAAAAATATAATAAGAAAATTAAAATATATTCATGATACTATAAATAAAATGTACATATTATTACTAATATGGTCTTGATACATATCTCTTTATTACACTTGAAAATTGCCTAAGAGTATGGTGTCTGATGGTGGTGCTTTCATGGGGCCATTTGGGGAACATGGTTTTTTTCATTGTCTTGATGAACGTAAACATCTCCCGTAAAAGGTTTTGCTCATTCTTAAGTTGTTGGATCTCAGGTCAGGAATGGTCAAAAGAAAATATTATAAATGATTTCTCCCTTGTAACCTCTGATAAGATGGATTCATATGGTTTGATCTTACTTGTTTAGTCCAATAGTTCATTTGTTTGTGTCAAAAGTATTTTTTAAAACTCTATATTTATATTAGTCATGTGATCACTGTTCAACAGCTATATTATCAATAGTAAAGATACTTAATAGTCATTTAAATCCAATTGGACATAATAAAATAAAAAGAGTTCATGTGTTTTATATAACCACAATACATTTAATTTAATCTAATAGGGGGGTTTATTCATAATAGTTTGGTTCGTTACAAAGCACCAATTAATATAATTGAAATTATCCCATTTCATATTATCCCACCAATTATGATCATGATGTTATCTATAAATTGTAGTTTTATTTGGATTTATATAGAATATAGAGTGATTAATATTATCCATCAACACATTGTTTATCTCTGGGATAGTTAGAATATAGGGCCTTGTGAAAAATGTAATACTCCTTATTGGCCAGTATTGAATTCAGGAAACATCCAATTTTTCACAACATCTATATTAATTTTCAAAAAAGGATAACACATTTTAAATTTCTTAATATTATCTAACAATGAAGGTTGAGGTATAATTTGGGGTAGGATTGATGGTATCCCTTCACTTATGATTCCCATGTCCAAACATAATAGTTCCTTTCTCAATTAATCTCTTTCAATCCACCACTGCTGGAACACCAAGATCATTCAAAATCAATGCGTCTATGATATATTTTATCTCTTCTATGTTGATACTGAAATGAATAATTATAGTATTTAATAATCTCTAACCATATTCGTTCTCTCATGATTAGTTCCTTTTATATGAATATATACTTCAAGAATTTGTTGTCTATATCTATATAACACATTTTCTCATTAATATAGTGTGTTGATATCATCCTATAAAATAGAACTACATACTCTTGGTAATGAGTAAGATAATTATTCTCATCATACTTCAACTTTTGATATTATTAGGTGATCATATTATCATTTTCCATGATAAAACATCTAAAGAATTTCATATATGAATCAATTTAGATGAAGATTATTTATCATATAGAGGGAATAATTATCATATGTGTATTAACTGGCCTTTATTTAGTTATTGGAAATGTTCATAGTAGTCCTTTTTCTGATGAAATAAACTTCTTATCGAGTTAACTTCGTTAAAGGATTAGAATTCTGTCAAAAATTTTCCCAAACATTCTATAATATCCATGTAAACTATGGAAACTATAAATCATAGTTACTATTGTACAATGAGACCACACCTCTTCAGCCAATGTCTTGGTGGGACCAAATGATATTTATTCACTAGTTTCAATGCTCCCCATTAATGTAAAATTTTATAACATGAACTAAAATTTACTAACATTGCCAAATAGTTTCCTCTTCCCTATAGTTTCTAATATTACACTTATATAATCTTCATGCTCCAAAGAAATTGGAATATATCATAATATAATTAATAAATAAAATACCAAATATATTAAGGTACTCATTAATGATTCTAATCATTAAATCCATAAATACTACATGATAATTATTCAAGAAAAATGGATTGACAACAATGTTGTAATTTCTATATCAAATTTATAAATTAGTCTTTATAATATATTTCTACTCCACCCTAAACTGATGATATCCCAATAGGAGATCAATCATGAAGAATAATTAAGACCCTTGATATTTTTTGAAAAAATATTATGTCTTTAGAAGATGCTATTTGTTTTTTACAATTATCATGTTATGTTCTCTATATTAAATCAATGTCCTCATAAATCCATTTTTCTTCTTCACAATGAAAATATATTATCCCCACATAGACACACTTGATCAAATTAAAACCTTCTCTAAATGATCTTCATGTTTTGTCTTTAATTACTCTAACTCCAAATATGTCATTCTTTATGGGGTCTTTGATATTATCTTGGAACTTGGTATGAGCTTTCTATAGTACTTTACCACTATTTTTTGGGTAGGTTCTTATAAAATTTTAGGAAATAAATTAATGTATTCTTGTAAAAATGAATACATTACCTATCATTATGGATTCATATTTATTATTCATAAATGATAATCTACCTAAAGTATTATATAGAAGGTTATTCTATAAAAATATCAGGATGAAATATCTCCCAATTAAAAATAAATCCATTAATTCCATTCAAGACCATTGATATTTCCTTGCGTATATAGTTTATCATTGAATTATATTTTTGAGATTCAATACATCCCTATTAAAGTATAAAATTTCACCCTGGGAATGACTAACATATTCTTTATGAGATTAAACATTATAAATTTGGTAATAGTGTTTTTATACATCATTGATGCATGAAGAACCCCTAAAGAAGTATTAAATAATAACTCCACTTTTAACAGTTTTGTGATTGATTCTAAATTCTTTAAAACAATTAGGGAAATAAAGGAATGAATAAAACTAGAGTCCATAATTTTACAATCTATATTTAACAAAATAATGAATGTACCTACCACCAAATAATTTTGATAATCTACTTTATCCTCTGTGATTTTAATTGCATGAACCTAATATTCATCACTATGTTTAGACTGATGGTGGTTTCCCCACATTATTATTTGATTTGGACATTGATTCCAAAAGTTCCCATGTTTTATAAACATGCAACATTGAAATTTATGTTCTCCTTTCCCCATATTCCCATTTTCTATTTTCATTTATATGTGGAGAATTCACCTCATCATGATTGTTTTGAGCTATATGGGAAACTATTTAGAACATATGTCAATCTTCACTTCCCTGCAAGCAGTTACCTAAATCATTATTCCTACATTTTTCACACATCATATGTATCTGTTTCAGTCATTCTCTTTCATAGTCAAAACTATTCATTGTATTTGGATCAATTTATAACTTATTTTCATTAGAAAAATCAGATTATTTTATATCTCTAAACTCCATTTCAACCATGATACCACTTCACACTCTCTCATCATAGATTTTATAGTTTCTATTCTCTACATTCCTCTATAAATGGGGTATTATCGGTAAAAAGAATATATCAACCTTTCCCTACGGCTTCACACCAAAGCTAGAGGCGTATATAGAATTTCATGATAATTTCAATTCATATCATTACACTAATTCATTTTCCTATAAATTTACCTTCAATAATTCCTTATTTATATTCATTATCATCAAAAAAGAAAATATTTACTAAAATAGATTGTCCAAAAATCTTTTCATTCCCTAGAATTAATATACCCTTTTAAATTTATGCTATTAATAAATTTTCACCACTTATCAGAACAACTTTCTTAGAAGTATATTAACATGGTGAAATTATCTTCCTCCGATCAATGAAGTATAGTAAATCTCTTCTCTATTGAGAAAATAAATTGTTATTTAATCTATTAATTAACATATCTTCACGGAAAATATGGAAAATCCACATGATTATAGTTATTATCCTTAAAATGAGATAGTTGATTCATTATCATCAGGAATTTTTTCATTCCATCGTAAATCGTCTTAGTAAGGTTTTCTGTGCATTATTTGTTACACTTTTCAATTATGCACTTCTTACTAGATCCCTCCATTTTCCTAAAAGATTAAAACTATAGCAAGGTACATGATACTATTATAAATTATCAAACCACATTGGAATTATAGATACTAAAAATTATCCTTTAATATTTCACAATAATAATTACATGTTTTTTATATCATTAAAAATGGTTTATAAAAATCAATTCATTAACCAAACATATCCACCAAGAGTGTCAAAATAGGTGTTTATAAAGGCCTATTTATCTTGAACTTGGTGATGATCATGTAAATACCCAATACAGCATTTTCTAGGCCATTAACCAAAGTTTAAAAAATTCCAAATAAACATCCACTTGTAGTATCTAGAAAGGGAATCCCTTTCTTGGAAATCAATCAATTTACAGTTTACCAAATTTTTAGAATATTTGCTGATATTTATACTTATCCTGAGGGTTATTAATAATGTTTCCAAGTTATAATTTCCAAAATTGACTAAACCTTCCTTTCAAGCCAACTATGGAATCCCACCTTTTTAACACATAAAACATTCAATATATCGTAGAGTATTAAATAATAGAAATTATGTTTTAAGAGATAGTTTCTTATAAATTAATAATGTAATACTTTAAGAAAATAAATATTAATATAATCCACTTGTATATTATTCTTCATATATTCATCATACTTTAATTTTACTACGTCTCATATTCTACAAACATACATCAAAATATTTGGATGACTATAAAGCCCATCAAGGTAAAAATAGTTGAAATATTTAACTTCTAACCATGGAACATAATAATAAGTCATCAAAATACAAATATGGTGAATAAACAAATACTATTAACATGAATCATATGATGAAAAATGCTTCTAAAACATGAAAATCTGATATTCATAAGTATACCACCAAGTTTCTATCACTAATGTGTCATAAGACATAATTATGAAGGTATCATAAAAAATATTATCTTAACTGATTAATTCATTACCCAATGAATTGGAGTTCTATCAGGGAACAGTCTTAATTTTTTAAAATTCATGTGTTCAGCATATATTATAATAAAACATTTCATGAATAACCCAATGTAAATAATTTACAAGCTTCATGTAAAAGTCATTATTTTCTAAAATTCTTAGAAACATGAGTACTATATAATTTTTATCCTCTGATAATTGAATTTTAGGTTCATATTTCTAATTACCTACTAAATTAATCATGGTTACATCAAGGTTATAACCAAAACTCATGAAATGGTATGGGTTTTACCAACATAAATATATTTCATTAAAATGAACGAAAATGAAATGAATCTTTTCTGAAACATAACAGGTATATAAAGGTGTCCTTGAATACGATTAATGAGCTGGTAGGGAACCATCTCATTAATATTAAATAATTTAGAAAGTAATGAAATCAATTTTACTGATGAATGAATAAAAATTTGAAAAAAATTACTTTAAAGGTAGTATGTGAAAGTAATGGAGGTAAGGGGAAGAGAATTCCTTTACCATAAAGAGTTGATTACAGAAGCATGAGTATGGGAAATTGAGACCTGGAGGACACCTTGGAGGGACTCTTTTTAGTGGTAAAATGAAAGGATGTTCATAGATAATGTATTTTTAGGGGATTGGAATGGTTGTATTGATGGGTATTAACATTAAAAGAGGAGGTATCATTTAATAATTTCTATATTTATGTATTTTATTTCTAGGTTATTGCAAAATGAAAAACCATTGGGTTACCCATGTTTTTTTTCTTGGTATCAAACTTTGAATTCATGTTTTATAATTATTTTTTTAACTGGATTGGGAAAAAAATTATATTACTTTGGGAAATGAAAATTAAATTTTCCTCAAAATATAGTTTCAAAAATCATAATTTCCATTTTATACATTGGAAAGTCCTTTAGAGTTTCATAAATTTTTTTAATATATCAAAATAAAAAATATTAATAAAATTATATATTTCTGGTTGAGAAATACTATAACATAACTGTTACATCACTTTAATGAATTTATATTGCGATAATACTTTTTTTATATTATACCATGTTTTATATTTTACCGATTTTTTTTAATATTTTAGAAAATTATTAAATATTCATAGTTGGTAATTATTATATCTTGGATTCAAAAATATCATGCATTTAATTTATAAAACATATTAAAATTGAAAAAAATTAAATTATAAAATATTATTTCATTGAAAACCGCTTATTTTTATAATACAATCAAAATTATATCCCTTAGAAAACTATATATAATTACATAAAAAAGATTTATAAATAAGTTTTTATTTTTAAAACATTTTATAAACCTTATTATTTTATTTGAAATTAATTTTTACGAAAATTAATTTTATTTATTTTTCATAAAAAATATAATCATGGTCTCCTTGTATACAAATAAATTTTATGACATTCTCTAATTATATGTGTTATATGTAAGGGTGTAACATTAAATAAAATTAAGTATCAATAAATCTATTTATTCATTTGTAAAATAATTACATCTTAATACTTCTAGGTCCTAGATATAAAAACCCTTATTATATTAATATAGGCTCTAAGGGTGAGGTATGTGATGGTTGTAGTTTCATGGGGTCCTTCAACAAAGACTAATTTAGTGTTGATCTCCATTAGATGAAGCTTCTATAATATATGATTTCATTTTATCCTCAACTGTTGAAGTACAACAAGTGATGGATCAAGATCAAATAACAATGATCGTACCTCCCTCCCTAACTCAAAAAAATGAGCTTCCTATGGGAATAATTTTACTATTTGAGGCCATTATTTCCTCATGTATAAAATTTACTCTTATCATTACCTTTAATATAAAATATCCCCAGCAATCACATTATAATAGCTACAATAAAAAAATCATAATTACCAATGTTCATATAGACCTATTTTCATGCTGACCAACTATCATTTAATATATATATAATGATTATACACTTAGTGTCACATTTTGGATTACATAATATATATAAAAAACTAATTATTGACTACTTCATTACCATATGTTTTTATAATTACATTGAAAATTCCTACAATATTACTAATGTTTAATTTTTTATCTATATTCATGGTACGTTTAATCTTCTTAGAATATTTTTATCATATTGAGTATTGTATTTTATGGTCATTATTATTTTGTTTTCATATCCCTGTAATAGTCGTAGATATAGTTATTTGTATTATTACCTAATATGTAATTCACATTTTTTTATAATCAAATTTTTAAGTACCTACATTGTTCAATATAATAAAATAGTTATCAAGAAATGAGGTGTTCTTTTATTAATAAGTGAAGGAATTTTCAATCCATAACATAAGATATATATCCAGATTCTACCAATTGTTTTATCTTAATATCTCTTTCAAATAAAAACATTACTATAATAGATTATTGAGTCTATTGATATATATTGTTGATTTTCATTCATCGTTATATGTATTTAATGACTCATCATACTGATGTAACTTTGGATTGTAGATTTTAGAATTTTCCAAAAAATAGCACATCTCGATAGCTAGTTTTAACCCCACTTATAATATTGTGAAATTTAGAATGATTTGATGATTTAATATGATTTATTATTGACTAAAATATAATGATTTATATGGAGTCTTTGTTTGGGTAAAAATAAGAGTTTTCAAATGTTATACTCTTTTTTTAATTTTGGTTTCTAAAAACCATGTATTTTTTTATTTTTAATTTATTTTTTGAATGAAATTAGTTGAATTAGAAAAGGATGTGGTATTTAAATCTCTATCTTAATTATGGTTTTAATACAATAATGTGTTTATTTATATTATAGTTATTTTGTAAAATAGATAGGATGGGGTTTTATTTTTTTACTTATGAACCATAGGAATTATAGGGAGTTCTCACACAATGTCGATTGATTCATAAAAGGGGTTTTGTGAGAAATTGTTCCAAAAAAATTATGATACATTCCTGGTAAAATAAATACCTAGAGGGTTTTCATTTAGATGACTAAAAATTGGGATAATTTAGGATGGAAGGTGATACTAGGTATAGTGTGATTTTTGTTTGTGTGAATGAGTATTCAAACCTTATAAAAGATAGATATAATGGAATCATTGAAAATTATCAGAGATTCATTATCATGATGTATTTCTAGGAAAACAATGTTTTTCAATTGAATTTCAGTGAAAATGGATTTTTTATTGGAATATGAGAAAATAAGGACTTTCCCTTGGTATTATGAAAAAATATCAATCCATAAATATAGAGTTAAATGGTGAAATTTTGAAATGGTATTTTTGAGGTGAAAATATTGCTTCGAATTATTTTGAATCAAGGCTTTTATTTGTATGTTATTATTTTTTTAATAGGTTGGGGTCGAAGCCTCATTTTTATTAATAAATCAAAGCAAATAACTCTTTTAACTGGGTAGAGGGAGACCCATTACATAGCCCGAATGCCCAGTGGGTTTGTATCCAATTACGTAGCCCGTAGGCCCACATTTTTGGCCCAATTCCCATTCTGTGAATAGTAACATGACTGCAACAGTACCGCCACTGCTACAGTGCCCTGCCACTGCTACAGTGCATGCGCCCAATGGGTTTTGAACCCCCCATTTTTCATGTAGTATTACAGGTTTCTTACCACTAAGCCAAACCCAAAATACTATTTATTTTATAATAATTTGTTATGTAATGGAATAAAATTTTCAAATATTTTTTATAAATAGTATTTCAAATATTCAGATATACTTAATGTTTTGGATAAAATTGTTTTTATTTTTAATTCTTGATTGGAATTACATGTTGAGATATCTCATGTAGGGATGTGTGTAAGAGTCATTGGGGATGTCTTGAGGAGTTTATAATCACCTCCTACGTGTGAACTCTGGTGGAAATGGAGATATAATTGGATGTGATGTAGGTAAGGGTAAGACCTCTTTATTTATCAGTGGAGAGTAATAGAACTATAATGGAGATATTCTATTGATGTTTTGGTATGATTTGCAGGTTATTTAGTTTTCTTGGAAACATTTATCATTTGATAAAATTAAATAATGTATTCTTCAAAATATGTTTCTTTACCAAATAGGGTAATTTTCAAAATAGATATAATTTAAAGTGTTGTTTTATTTTCATAAATTATTTTATATTTAGTTTTCTTGGTGTAATTATTCCCCAACTGGTTTACAATAATGCTAACTACTTCATGGTTTCCTCTGTAATTTTTCAATACACTTGAGGCCATGTGGAATCTAGGCTTGGGTCTCATGATTTAGACTCCCATGTAGGGTATTAAAAAACAATGCAAAGCATGGTTTTTAAGTTTATTAATTTGAAGCATGGTAGGCATGTATAATAAGATGGTTTGAATATAAAATATAAAAAAAGTCACAGGTAACCTATTTATAGTGAACTTAAATTTATGGGGAAATTCATGTTTGTGAGAGGTTAATGATAATTCTATATGTGTAATGTTTTGTTTTTTTCTTGTAATACTCTGGTAAATTTTTAATAATATTTGTAGAGCTACACGCTAAGATGATGTGATATTTTGAGGCTCAGTGAGCAAGGAAGTAAAAATTTTAAAATATTAAATATAGTTTTATGATGAACTTGTAGTTTCTTCGAAAAAGTGTAATAACTCCCAAAACTAGTTTCAAATAAGATATTTGGGACCACTAATTGAGTTTATAACATGGGGCCTACTCTAGGTGGGACATAACCTTGTTCAGTATTGTATGTATGGATTGTTCCCCATCATGGGAGAAATGATTTAAAAATTATTATTATTTATTTCATTGATTCATTTAATATCAAAACCTATCAATCCTTTATAAACATGTGGTTTTTTCAAATACCTTTAGTTAGATATATAACCCTAGTGATTTGAGATGATCCCTTAGAGAGGTTCCATTGGAGGATAATTGGAAGGTAACAACGGATTTAGATCAAATTTAGGATTTTTCACCAATATAGAATATGGATCTCATAAAAGAAAATGGTTTGTTATTGTTATTTATCATTTTATAATCCAAATAGAGGTAGGAATTTTTTTCTCACCATTTTTATTTAACGATGGATAACATTAATTAACCTCCCCAAAAATTAATTCATGGATAAAGAATTTTATTTGAGTAAAATTCATTATCTTAATGTGTTATAGGAATTGATATTATTTTGATTTAATTATTTATCTTCATTAGTCACCCAACTAATATGAATTGAGGACAACACGAACATTGGATGAGTTCCACTATTATGTTTTGTGTGTGTGAATTTTTCACTCACTATTCTACATTTATTCTATTATTTCATTTCCTTTTATCATATGATTTTATAAATACTCTGTGAACTATCATTGTACATTTGGTCTTCATTGAAACAGGTCACTGCCATGAGTTTGGGATGTAGATATGATGTCAGGGTTGTGGTATATGATGACAGTAGTAGATTAACAAATGGATCGGTTATGCATCATAGATCCTCATGCTTGGTTATTAATCCTCCAAAAAAAAGATGTGAAGGCGGAGGTATTTAGATGTTTTCTTTTACGAAATATGGAAATTTGGTTATATAGGGTCTCAATTAGACTAGATCGGAGTTCCTTGTGTGGAATCGGTGGAAATGATGTCGATATTGGAAAACGTGTGAGTCTGTCATTTTTTTTGTGAAAAACCCTTCAACACATGGTGTATTCATAAAAAACATGTAGTGTAGTATCTATTATATAGAGCTAGGGTTTCCACATAGAAATTAGTATCAAATAGCATGTGACACATTTCACACACCATGTGAACCTTTTCAGATTATTTCAGTGTGTATATAGGGTACACTCCTAGTATTCCATATAGTGTTAAATGTCGTGTGTGCCAAGTCACACTTCCTATAACTCATGGAAGATGGATCAACGAGTACAGGGGTAAAGTCCAAGGTTCTTTTGTATCCCCACACGTTGTTAACTTGGGAATTACATGGGTGGATCTATGTAATCTGAAATTTCCATTAACACACACATGAACAATTGTACTTCAGCACAGGAAAATAGTGTACTAAGTGACAGATTGATACCTACACACAATGTACCCTCAATTGACACATTCTATAATTTTTTGAATTCATGCCTTATTAGTATAAGACACTGGTAGTGTTGGTAGATTTTTGAAATTCCATGTACCCCAAGGACATGTAGTGTACAATTTTTAGGACAGGTTAGATTCCACTAAATTCTCAACTCACCTTCATGGTCAGCTTGTGTGGGCTTCCTTGTACCAGTATCTATTTAGGGTGTTCCCTTGGCCCATTCCTATGAGGGTTAGGAGAAGAATCCCATTGTCATTATAGAAGTTGAAGCCTATGTATATTCATGATGATCAATGTAGTTTGGTCGATTTACCTTATTATAGAGTGATTCTGGCACCACACGTAGTTTTTATGAATTAATTTTTTTCTTCTCATGTAGATTAAAATTCATTGATGGATTGTGCTGCATGCTACACCAAGATAAGTTCTCTTTATACACATACCTAAGTTAATCATGATATAAAAACACCACTGAGTTTCACTTATAGTACACAAAACAATATATTCATGTTATTATATGCACAATACCAAGTTTCTTCGATAGCTTGTGTTACACATAAGACAGAGTTTTACAGAACTATGATATACTATTAATTTTATTACTATAAGTTTAACCTAACCATTATAAAGGATTGTTTGAAAATTATTATCTAAATTTTGAAAATATTTTTTGTGCAAGATTGTGAGATGAATTATTTGGGGACCAATTAATTATAAATAAATGTAATATCTATTAGAAAATAAAATATTTCTCTACAAAAAAAACTATTTTTCTATGCCCAAACACGTTTTATATCAATAAATTATACAAAACAATTTTGAGGAATGAATTTATTGAATGGTGTATATTTTATATTCAATAATATTTTTAACATTCTTCTTATTCATTTTACATATATGATATAATAATAAATCTAATTTTATACCTCAAAATTATTCTTTTTTTGAAAAGGCAATTTTATCAACTTTTAATAGCACACTTGTATTAAAACTACTTTTTGAAACTTTCATAAAATTTATTTGAAATACAAATAATAATTTTTTAATTTTTAATATCAAAATTATATTAGGGAGAATATTTGGTATTTTTCTGAGAAGTTTCATGTTTTGATGAATAGTTAAAAATTACAAGTTTTAATTGAAAAATTCCTTTTTGTTAATTTTTTATATATTTAAGTTATATTTAAAAAAAATTAAAATTTAATTTGTTAAATAATATATATGTTACGAAAATATGGTTAATTTTAATCAATTTAGTATTTAAATTTAATATAACAACATTATAAACACATTAATATTATAATTTTAAAAATGAATCTTCTTATTACATCTACATGATTAATTTTAAATTCAATTTTTCAATTTATTTGAGATTAAATATGAAAAATGGATTAAATATTTGTAATTATAAAAATATATATTTTATAATAAGTCCAATGCACTTGTTTACACTAATGATTAGGGGAAATGATGAAAATTAATTACAACGATTAAAGAAAATACATGTTTACTTAGTGGTTCTACTTAGAATATAAGATGTGGGATTGATCCCAAACATCAAAAAACAATTTTCTAAACATATTTATACCTTTATTAACTTATTATAAAATGTTTTGTTTTTTGGGACACTTTTCCATGAAATTGTCCTATATAATAAATAACATACAAAAAAGAACAAAATGTACCTTTCTTCCTTTTAATTTCTATAAATATTTGGAATAGAAAAAAATAAGTTTGGAAATAAAAAATATTTTTGATGATAAATGAGTTGTATTATCATGATATTTTTCTTAAATTTTTTATTGATGATATAATTTCATTAAATGCTTAGGAAATTCCAATGCATGAATTAGATTGTTAATAGTTAAATATATCTAATGATCCTAAAAACAATACAAGTGGAGTAAATTTATTTAATTATTGTTTTAAATTATTTTGTATAATAATATAAAATTTTACACATGTTTTATAATAATATATTCAATTTACATTATTTTCTTGAATTTTTTTAATTTAAATTTAATGATTAATATCAATAGTGACATTATTGTCATTTTATAATAATTGCTATTTTAATTAATTAATTTAAATAAATTAAGAAAACCTATATTCTATAAATTTATTTCTATATATTAATAATTATAAAATATAATCTTTTAATGGAAAAATGTTTTATTATAATGAATATTTTTACTGTAAAACAGAAAACACTCGGTTAGCAAGGTTGTTGTTAAAGCTCTGTTTCTGCACGTTTGTTATGCTTCTATTAAAATTAATTCCCAAAAAACATTGTATTATTTTTTTATTAATTATATATAATATTTAGAATCCTTTTTTAAAAATTATCAAGAATTTCTAATATTAATTATTTCTTAATGGTTTAATTTCCAAGGTTATAAAATTAGTTAACTTAACAAAAACCAAAATGGTAAATGTAGGGAAACATAGAATTCCAGGATAAAAATTGAAAAAATATATTTATTTTTGTTTTTAAGACATTGTTATAGACGATATAAACCCTAACAATAATTATTATGATATTTTTATCAAAATTATGTAAGAGATACCTCCCAATTGTTAATACTTTTGTGTATTTCCAAGAATGTCACTCTTCCTCAACTATTAAAGGGCACTCACTCTGCCCAATTCATCACATATATCAAGGAATATGGAAAGAAAAAGATCAAACCAAATGACACTGAAACTTCAATAACCTAATCCTAGATATCTTAATTGGGTCAGAAATCCAAACAGTGATGGCCTTTGGTGAAAATCTCAAGAAGATACTCAAAGAAGATATAATGTTCATCAACAAACAATTTTTTATTTCTTCCTCAAACCCCTTAAACTATTTTAATAGCAATATTATATAAAATCTTATTTAAATTAAATATACATATATTTTATTATGTTATGGGAATTTCCTAAAATAACACACACTCTAATCAAATTGGTTATGAATTTAGCACTCATGTGTACAGTGAACTACCACTTCCCAAACTGATTTTTTTGTTTTTCCATTACCACAACTCACAGTTAGAATAATGATGTAAATAATATTTATATATTAAATATATTATATTTATAAGTTATTTATTATTATTAAATTATTATATTACACCAAACTTCATTATTTCTATTATATGGGAATATGATAACTTCCTTAGTTAGTATAACAGACTACCATCTCGCAAAGCGATGTTATTCATTCATGCATTACATGGAATGTATTAAGGATTGTTTTCATAGTAATATTTTATATATTTTATATAAAATATATATAGTAGTTTCATTATATATATATTGATTTTCTTTTATTCAATCTTACACAAAAATTAAAACAACGTTCATGTAGATGTACAGCCTACCGTCTCCATGAACGTCGTATGTTATTTCCTATTTCTATCTTGTATATATGATGATAAATACATATATAATGAATATATATATATATATATATTATAACAGAATTATTGTTATTTTAATTATTAAATCATTATTAACTTAAGAAAACCTAAAATATAAAAAATCAGAACTTATACAAAAGATAAAGATGTTATTAAAAAATGCAACATTGACATGATATTATTAAAATATTGTAATTAAATGCTCATAGTACATACATATATGGTATCATATATAAACATATGATTCTTTATGACATATATAATGAAATTATATTTATTATAAAAGAGGTTTTATCTTGTATTAAGGAACATAAGAGTTAAGGTAATGGATATATGACTCACATTATACTTTTTTTGAGACACATGATATTTTCACCACCTCTATATTCATTGTGGTATATATACTACCCATGAATGTACATTATTATTGTTATATATAAAAGTTTTGGTGTTTGAACATATAATGTATGATCTCCCTTTTTTGGGGTTATGGTTTCAATGCTTCCAAAGTAGTAAGAGAATTTTGTCTCAATTTTCCTTCATTGAGACAAATGTTAAGTTTTTCACCAATATAATTTTATGAGGTGTATATACATCCCATTTCACATGTTATATAATGTATATCATTATTTTCATTATTATTAAGCTTAATTTAATGTTTTTTTTTCATGGGTATTTCGATTCAAAGATACCAAAGTGGTATGAGTTTATACCTAGAGTCTCATTTTTTATCAAGATTTTTTAGGATTATGCTTTGATTAATGAAAATTTATGATCCATATCTCAATAATTATAACCAATTTTTATCTACACTAGTTATTCATAATATATTCAAGTAATGGTAATAATTTTTATCTCATTGGTACAAATGTAAATTAATAATGTTTTTAAGGAATATCCGACCTTATTTCTATCTTCAGTTGGAAATCAATTTTATTCAAAAGCCATGTTTTTTTAAGAATAATTTCATAAATGTTTTTAAATTATCTTTTATGTTAATTACCAATGAAAATTATTTTAACATTTTTTGAGTATTATAAAGAGTTCAATGGGTTTTAAAATCTTACTTTATATGTTTTCAAAGTAATTTTCAATGAAAATGGTTTCAAAATGTTTCATGAATTAGAATGTGTTTTCTAATATTGAAAGGATATTTTCTGAAAGAAATGTTTTAATTTATTTTGAATGATTACTTCATAATTTTTCAATGTATTTTTTAGTGAAAATGATTTCTAAAATATTTTATGTCATTAAAAATATTTTTAAGGAAATGTTATTTCCCTTAATAAATGATCCAAGTGATCATTAAAAACCATTATCCATCTAAGATGACATCCTTTCATATATTTTATAATTTAGTAGGGGTATTATCTAAGAAAACCCTAAATATTTATTATTTTAGTTGTTTATGATTAATATTATAATTTTCCTATGAACCCCATCTCTTTCCATAGGAATACCATGAAAAAAAACTTATGAAACATTATTACTTTCATAGGTTACTATATGATGAGAAAATTATGAAACCTATATCTTTTATGTAGGTTATGATAGGATGAATTGTGTATGATACACATTTCAGTCCAGGGGTTATGATATAATGTTTATGAAACCCATATCTTTAATGGTTCATAATATAATGAATGTTTTATTATCTTGTGTAATATGTGTATTTTATTTAATTAATTGATGGGTGGGACCTATATCTCCATATAATATATTTCTTAGTGATTTATATATCATGATATTCTAATAGATAGAATGGGAAGTGAACCTTGTTCTGTAAGGGATGTTTTCTACTAAATATTTCTAAGGAGTGAACAATGACTACTAAAATTGTATTGGGAGTGAACCTTGTCTAATAATATGGTATTGGGAGTGATAATTAGCTACTAAAATTATTTGGGAGTGAACGCATTCCACTAATATAGCCTTAGTAGTAATCCTTTACAACTATAGAAATCATTTCATGTGTTTATGTGTCTTCAAAAATTCCATGTCTCATTCCCCTGTTATGATCTCATGGATTCTTCTCTTGATTTCCTAATCATTCATGAATTATAATCATTCAATATTTATTACATGAAATGTGTGTATGATATTTGATATAGAGGGTTTGATAATTAAATTTTATGTTCATGTTTTCATACCCTTATGTTCATGTTATGCTTAAATATCTCCTTTTATTACCCTTATTGAGCTTCAAATATAACCCTTTATTATGTTTCCTTTCTCCACGTTAGGATGAAATATTTTTAGTAGGAGTACTAAATGGTAATATCTTTGTGGGAAAAATGAATATCTTTCATCAATTTAGAATATTATGTTCCATGTTTCCAAAGACACTAAACTATTTTGGTCCTTAGGAATGTACTTCTGTAAAGTGATTAATAGTCTTCTAAAATGAGGTAATATCCATGTTTGATAAGCCTAAGTATATATATTTTGTATGAAAGTAGTATTTTTATTCATTAGAAACTAAGATTAGAAAAACATTAGTGATATCCATAAAGATATTTCTAAGGATATTTCATGGGATGTTTGTAAGGATATGTCTAAGGATGATACAAAGTGATGTAAAATGTTCTATAATTTCAGTAAAAGATAGATTGAGTGGTTTCCTAGAGATACATCTAGTTCTGGATAATACAATGGGATTTGGATTAGACATATATTTACTTAGTGGTTGCATCCTTGAAAACATAGTATTAATCTAGACTAGATAGGGAACCAGTTGATGACAACATGCCTTTCTCCACAACTGGTTTGACCCTCCTTGGGGATATGCTTTGGAAATCCGTTACTCTTTACGAACCATCATGAAATATTTAAATCTATTATTACTATTAATAACCATATAAATCATATATTTTAAAACTTTTAATGATTTAAATTCCACATAAGTGATTTTACATGGTTAAGTGGTTTCCCAATATAAATAGTGTTACTCACACTATGATTTTGATTTTACTCAATGGTTAGAACCCAAAAATAACTTTGTTAATACTGCATTTGATGAAATATTTGATGTAAAATATCTATATGGGATGGTGGTTGGTATAATGGATTTTGTGATTATTCCTAATCAGTTACCACACAATGTAATTAACAATTTGAACCTTAAAAACTCTCGAATTCACAAAAGAATAAAATGATGGATTTTATTGAGTGTTTAGATAAAAATATCATTACGAAATGATGATTCAGTTTCTTATATGTTGATAATGTGGGATAAAGTAGTCTATGGAATGTCGAAGAGGTATGAGAAGATTTTTTGATTATGGAAAATAAATAAAACAAATAAATTAATAGAAAAGTAAAAAATGAAATGTTTGGTTCATGAAATTGAAGATAATAATGGTCTTCCTCAGGTATCATCGGCCGTTGAATGTTTTAAATGTGGAAATAATGTGATTTATGTAAAAATATGTCATATAGTGAAATCTCATGATGAAAATCAGAAATGTTGAATAAGTATTGGTCATATTGTTGATGATGAAGATATAACATATGACATGTGAAAGGAAAGAGGTATTTAGGAATAATATGATCTAGATTAGATAATGATTTATAAACGAAGTGGAATGAATGAGATATTAATGTATTCGAATTTGAAATAAAAATTCGAATTATAAAATATAGAAGGATTGTTCAATATAAGGTTTTCATTATATAATTGAAAACTATTAATGGAACTGGTGACCTAGAAAAGCGATTTAATGTTGGGGTTATATTTTCGGATTAGGATAAGATAACCCTTAACAAGTTCCTAAGGATGAGATAATGATTTATTGTATGGATAAAGAGATAATTGATCTGGATAATGAAAATTGGATAGTATTGATGACCTCAGAAAAGATAAATTAATTTTTTGAAAAAGTTTTTTATTCTATATTTGTTGAAGATTGCAAAAATTTTTATATTTAGGTAATATATCTAACAATATTTATTTTATGTAATGAATTATGAATCATGTATGTTTGTATTATTATTTTTATGGTAATTTAGGTAATTATCTTGTTTCAAGATAATACATGGTGAAGGTATTCACAAATTTGGTATATGATAATAAAGTTTAACATTATGATATATTGTGGATCAATGTTAATATGATTTTGAAAAATTTAGTGACCATCATTCTTTGTTTTTGGATTTTCATCTTTGGGAAGGCTCATATTTTAAACATTTATGAAAATGTTTATATTGAACTATGAATGGGATTTTACGAATTAGTATTTTAATATATGAAGATTTATGAATATTGTATAACTTGTTCTTCCCATTTTGTTGTGACAATAACAAAAATATATGGAATGACATATCATTCTATTTTGGGATCTTATGATCCACTAGTTATTCTAACATTAAAAATTAACATTTCTTTCTTTGAGTAAGAGGTGAAGTTAATTTTGTTCAAGGAACAATACGTGGATGATATTGTTTTTATATATTTAAATGGAATCAAGTAAATATACCTTCTTATGAAAATTCTTCATCTTTATGAAAAATATATTGGAATAAAAAATATATTCTAGTACCTTCAATTTTAATGAATCAAATGGTCCCTTAAATCATCACATATTTTTAGTTTTTGGTTGTTAGCTTTCACTAGATCGCCCACTTTCTTGTATAAAGTTATCCCTACAACTCTTTATAATTATTTAGACATTTATTCCATGTCCAAATCCTCCCTTCCAATATATATTCTCTTATGTAGAAACATATTTATGAGTTACTTTGGGTAACCATTTTGTTTCCCATGTTTCTTTTTTGAAGTATGTTTTATTATTAATTATTTTGATATGGGTTTATATGAAAGGAAATATAAATTATTAAAAATCAGATGAATTATAATAATTATTATGGAAAATTCATTTTAATGGGGATGTAATGTAACACCTTGAATTTTGAGGAATTAATTTTTTTTATTCTCAAATATATTAAAATTCATTGAGGTCTTGTGTTGCACACTACATAAAGTAAAGATTAATTTATACGTAGCACCAAGATAGTATTGATCTATAGAAAAAACATATTTTATCTTCAGGCATACATAACACTAAATTTGGCTTTTGTTTCACACAATATCATGTTTCTTCACCAACATGTGTTACATACAAGACTGAGTTTTACTGAACTAAAAAAAACTATGTATAAAATTATTATAATTATAACCAAAAAATTGGAATTTTGGGTATGATAATGATTACATAAATTATAAAAATATATTTTATTCTTGTTTACTAAATAAATTATTTGGTAAAAAATTAATTATAAATGAATGTAAAAACTATTAGAATGTAAATAAATTCTATTACGAAAAAATGATTTTTCTATCCATTAACATGTTTTACGTAGAAAAATTTAACAAACCACGTTTGACACATTATTTTTGTGAAAGGAATATATTATATACCCAATATAATTTTTAACATTCTTATTGTGTGTTTTCCAGAAAATTTATTAGAATAAATCCAATTTTTCTTATAAAAATATTTATTTATAAAAGGATTCTTTACTTCACTTTAATAGATCAATTATATTAAAACTCATTTTTCAAATTATTGTAAAATATATTTTAAAAAATTAAATTCGTTTTTAAAATTGGAATATCAAAATTAACTTGGGGTTAATTTTTGGTATTTTTTGACAAGGTCTATTTATTAATGAATAGTGAAAAATATTGAGTTTTAACTGAAAAATACCTTTTTGGTCATATTATTTATATAGTTATGTTATATTCAAAAACATAAATGTATAATTAGTCTAAAAATATATAAATTAATACAATTTATGTCATTTAAAAAAATTCATATTTAAATTTGATATAAAAACATTATGAACTTCTGGACATTTTCTCTTTAAAAACCTTCTTTCTCGTCATGTCTGCGAGATTAATTTAAAATTAAATTCATCGATCTTTTGACTGTAATTTTGAAAAATGGATTTAATATTTGTAATAAGAATAATATATAATTTATATTAAATCCAATTAATTATTTTCCCATCATAATTAATGAAAAGGTTGAAAATTAATTTAATATTTATCATACCCAAAATTCCAATTTCTAAAATTATCTCCCATCATCCTATAAAAAGTTATGTAATGAAAAATATAAAAAATGTACCTTTATTCCTTTTAATTTCTATAAATCTTTCAAATATAAAAAATACATAGGTTTAGTAATTAATATCATTTTAGATGATAAATGAGTTCTTTTATAATTATTTAAATAAATTTTTTAAATACGGTATAATTATATATAAAATTTAATAAACACTAACGTATGAATTATTTAGTTAATAATTAAATATACATAACAATTCCAAAAATATTAAAAGTGAAGATAAATTTAATGAACTAATATGTTAGATTATTATTTTAGATTAACATATCATGTTAAATATGATTGAATATAATTGATTCAATTTCAATTATTTTATTTAAATTTTTTATTTTATATTAAATAAATGATGTCAAAATTGACATTAATGTCATTTTATAATAAATTATCTTTTATTAATTTATTAAATATTACTAAAAACAATATATTAAATAAATTTATTATTAAATATTAATAAATATCAATTATATTCAATTAATGGATCAATTTTTCTATTATAATGACTATATTGACTGTTATATAGAAAAAACTCGGTTAGCACTGTTATAGATTATGTAGTGTTTTGGCATATTACATACGCTTATTTTAAAATTTAATTTCCAACACACATAGGATCTTTATTTTATAAATTATATATGATATTTAGAATCTTTTTTTACAGATTATATAATAATTTTCACTTTAATTTAAAATTAATGAATAATTTACCTAGGGTAGAAAATTAGTTACCATAATAAAAGCCAAAATGTTAAAAGTAAGGAAACGTGGACATTATGGTAGAATCATACTATAATAAATGTATTTTTTACTGGTATTTCAATCAACCAAATAAACCATCCACTCCATTATTATCCAATTGTGAGCCACATGAGGTAATGGATACCTCCCAATTTTTTATACTTTTTAGTATTTACAAGAATATCACTCATCGACTATAAAAGGACCCTCACTCTCCCCCATGATTCATACATCTCAGTCCATTTAGATCGAACAATATTTTCCAAAATAAATTCTAAAATTATCTCTCATCATCCTATAATCATTAATATTGGTCAGAAGGCCAACCGAGGGAGACCATTTTTTCAAACCAAAACGAGATATCTGAAAAAGTGATAACATTCATCAACAAATGTTTTTAATTTTATTTATTCCTCAAACACAATAAAATATTTTTATATCACGGTTATATAATAAAAAAATTATGATAAATACGCTGATGTGTTTTTATGTTAAGGATAGAACATAAAACCACACACACATCCATCTTATAGGTTATGGAATCATCATGCATTTATATGGAGGACTTTTGCCTCATTAACTGATGTCATTCATTTTTTTATTGCAGACTTTCAACGAGGGTAATAATGATGGAAATATTAATTATATATAATAATAATGATGTATTTCAGTTTTTGTATTTTTTATATAACCCAAGCTTCATGCTAACCATTTTGTGGGAATATTATAACGCTGTTCGTATGTACGGTGGACTACCACCTTGTGAAGCAATGTGATTCATTCATTCATTACATGGAATCAATTAAGGATCGTTTTAATAAAAATATTTGATAATAATTATACTGTAATTATAATATATATATAGATAGATTATTTTTCATTCATTCAATTCCGTAATAAAATTAAAAAACGTTCATGCGTACATATGGCCTTCCATCACCATGAATAGAGTATTTCCTTTCTTATTTTAATATTTTTTAGATATGTGATGTATTCACCACCTATTTATTATGTGTGGTGTATATAATACCCATTAATGTATTTTATGATTATTATAATTATATGTTTTTTACTTATACATCCATTTGAGGATATCACTTTTATGGGGTTATAGTTTCAAAGTTACCAAATCTTTTTGATAATTTTGTCCCAATTTGACTTCTTTGAGACACATGTTATGTTATGCATCTATAATATTTTATGAGATGAATATAATTCCCCGTTGACTTGTTATATCATGAATATCCTTATATATATGATATGTTAAACCTCAATTATAGATATTATTTCATGATGATTTTGATTCAATGTTTTTATAAATTGGTAACAGATTATTCATACATTATCAAGGTTTATCATGATTATTTATGAATATGCATTCATTGATGAAATATTATGGTCGATCTCTCAAGAATTATCATGAATTTTCTAATCGTCTTATTATTCATGATATCTTCAAGTAATGGTACAATTTTTTACACTCAATCATAATTAAGAAATTAAAAGAACTGCTTTTAGGAAAATATAACATTCTTTTTATCTTAGGTTATAAATATTTTTTATTAAAAACCAATGTTTTTCTAAAAATTTCTTTAAATTTGTTTTCGAATGATATTTTAATCTCATTATCAAGGAAACTATTTTAATTATTTAATGTTCTTAAAAGTGTTTAAAATGTTTTAAAATTTTACTTTATATTTTTAAGTGTATTTTATATGAAAGGGTTTTTAAAAATATTTTGTGATTTAAATATATTTTTTCAATTATGAAATGATAATTTTATCCTGAAATTTTTTATATTATTATCAAATATTGGATCGTAATTTTCAATGTGGTTTTCAAAGAAAAGTATTTTGAAAATAAATTATATATTAAAACAATTATTTTAACTAATGGTTATTTTCTTAAGAAATTTTAAATGAGAAATTTTAAAATAATTCTCCATATAAGATAAAATCCTTTGATATATTTCATGATTTAATTGGGAGATGATACAAGGTTACCATTATTATTCTTTCATTGAATGGTTTTTAATTAAGAGGAATGTTTTTTAATGGAACCCATTTATCTTCCATGGGTTGTACCACGAGAAAATGATTTTGAAAACTATTTCCTTTCATGATTTATACTATTATTAAATTTATATGAAGCCTATTTATTTTTCATAGGTTATGATATTAGGAAATATTTATCACACCAATTTAATTTCATCAATTATGATATTATTTTTATGAAACCTGTCTCTTTTTATGGGTCATGATGTGAATAATGTTTTATTGTATTTTGGAAATCATATGTATGATTTCATTACATGATGGATGAGACAAATATATCCCCCAATGAATTGGTTAAAGATTAATATATCATGTGATAGACAGGGCTATAATGGAGAGTGAACCCAATTCGATAAGGTACTTTGTTCTCTATGATGCTCTTGGGAGTAAACATTGATTACTAAAATGATCTTAGGAGTTAACCTTGACTACTAACATGGTCCTCAGAGTGAACGTTGAATACTAAGACTATATGAGGATTGAACCCTTTCTAATAATATATCTTGGTTAGTGGTCCTTTAATGCTATATAAATCACATCATATGTTTATATGTTTACCTTAATCCGATGTATTATTCTTATGTCATGCTCTCATGAATGATTCTCTTGACTCCATTATGGTTCATGTATTATTATCATTAAATATTTATTACATGAATAATGTGAATAATAATTTATATATAGAGTATGATATTTAAATGCTATGAATATGTTTTCATACCCTTATGTTCATAACATGTTTATATATATCCTTTATTTAACCTTAAAATCATTTGAGCTCGCCATTTCTTGAATTTCATTTCCCAATATTATAAAGAAATGTTTTATGTTGGATTACTAAATGGTAGGATCATTATGGGTGTAATGAACCCGGAAGGCCTAAATCCTAACCAAACTTGGCCACGCCCAAGCCCAGCCCTCTAGCAGTTAGCATACCCCCACCTATGGGCAGATAACAGGCCCCCACCTCAGACTAGGACAAATAACACATGGCAGGAATTGTCCCCTGCCTGACGATGATTTAATTCACCTCCCTGGCAACTCGAACCAGTGACCACAGGCTTATCAGCCTACCGGGAGCGTTAACGAGTACCACTAAGCCACTCATTAATGCTCCTGGTAGGCTGATAAGCCTGTGTTCTCTGGTTCGAGTTGCGAGGGAGGTGAATTAAATCCTTTTCGGGTGGGGGACAGTTTCTTCCGCGTATTATCTGGGCCGGTCTAAGGTGGGGGCCTGTTATCTACCAGTGGGTGGGGGTATACTATCTGCCAGAGGGTTGGGCTCAGGCGTGGCCGGGTTTGGTTGGCCTTTAGGTAGGCCAGGTTCATTACATAAAAGGCACCTTTTATGTAATGAACCTAGTGGGCCTAAAGCCCAACAAACTTGCCCAAGCCCGAGCCCTTCCCTCTGGCAGATAGTAGCACCACCCAACGGGCAGATAACATGCCCCACATCAGACCTTCCCAGATACCACATGGCTGGAACTATCCACTACCTGACGAGGATTTAATTCGCATCCCTCAGAACATGAATCGACGACCACAAGCTTATCAATATGTTGTGAGCGTTAATGAGTACCACTAGGCCAGCGGTATATATTAATGCTCCTGGTAGACTGAGAAGCATGTGGTCATCGGTTCAAGTTGCGAGGGAGGAGAATTAAATCCTCATCAGGCAGGGGAAATTTCCTGCCACGTTTTATCTAGGACAGTCTAAGGTGGGGGCTTCTTATCTGCCTATGGGTGGGTGTCTACTATCTTCCATAGGGTTGGGCTAGGGTGTGGAAGAGTTTGGATGGGCTTTAGGATTTCCGGGTTCGTTACATAAAAGGTTCCTTTTTGTATAAGAAACCTGTCATGCCTAAATCCCAACCAAACTCGGCCATGCCCGAGCCTAGCCCTCTGGTAGTTAGAAGACCCCCACTAATAGGGAGATAACAGGCCCCCACCTCAGACTGGCCGAGATAACACCTGGTTATATTTTTTCTCTTCTTGAAGAGGATTTAATTCGCATCCCTTGAAACACGAACCAGCGACCACAGGTTTATCAGCCTACCAAGATTATTAACGAGTACCACTAAGACATTGGCCTAGTGGTACTCCTTAACGCTCCTGGTAGGGTGATAAGCCTGTGGTCTCCGATTCGAGTTGCGATGGAGGAGAAATAAATCCTCTTCAGGAAAGGGATAGTTCTTACCACGTCTTGGCTGGGCTGGTCTGAGGAGGGGTCCTATTATCTTCTCGTGGGGTGGGGTTCTTCTATCTACCAGAGGGCTGGGCTTGGGCGTGGCTGAGTTTGGTGGGGCTTTAGGCCTGCTGAGTTCATTACAATGGGAAACACTGATTATCTTTTACTATGTTAAAATATTTTGTTCCATGATTCCAAAAAAAAAACTAAACAATTACGACCCTAAATGGTGTATTTTTTTCTTATTATATTTAATAATTATCTAAAAGGTTCTAATATCCATGTATGGGAATTTATGGTCTCTAAAAGTTGCCTAAAACCTATTTGATAGAATGTTAGCATCCCGAATCAGGTATACCTATGAGAGGCACAATGTGATCCTCAATTGATTTATGTTTCCTTATATGAGGTTGGTGGAATTTGCATTACCAGAACTAAATAGGTGATACTCTACTATATTGGAGGATATTTCTAGTGGGTTTTGGTGTCCCCCAGTGATCCATAGGTACTAAACCACTATTTTTATATGGAGAGCTACTCTTTAAAGTGGTTATTAATCGTATGGAGTGTGTGTCTTTAATTTACTCTCTCGGATTCATTTTTTATTTTCTTGGCTAGATATAACAAGCATGACCCCTAGGATTAGTGTCATTAAAAGTAGTATATCTTAGCGAGTGGTCCCACTTAGATGAGTGTGACATATATGATGGATGGTATGTTCCATCTGATTATAGTTACCGGATGAGATATATCTCATTGTTTAGTTCCATCAGGGAAGGTTTGGCTCATTGAGTGTGATCACATGAACTAGCGATATATTGAATCCTTACAAAAAAATCCATTGCTGGATGTGGTTAAGAAATTTTACCACCCAGATTCATTTATGAGCATATGTGGGATATCATTGGTTGTTATTATATATTATATATTTTGAAAATACTCATTATTGATGATATAACTAAAATTTATTCATTTTATGTGTTGTTTTTGGGGTTCAAATATCCTATGATTATAATCACCCTTATATGGGCTCTTCCCGCACATGTCATGTCTTATTCAGATGATCAACCTTCTTGAAGTGTTCACGGGGGACCAAGAGTATGTGGATCTTAGTTTGGGCTAGAAATACCTATGTTTATATGGGTGTAGCATTTGATAGTAGTCCCCTCCTTTTGATAAGGTAAAACATTATTTTCTAGTTGTTTTCACTTGTATTGGGAACTTTGTTACACTTTTTAGTACTTTATATCGTTCTTTTATTGGTATTTTATATGTATATATGAATTTTTAACAGTTTTTTTTATTTTAGTATTTTATGGGCTTGTATATTTGAATGTTCATATAGGTACATATAACTAATTCCTACCATTTGCTTGATATGCCTCCTCAGTGATGGTTTCTATCCCATGGCTTATTCAAGTCATGATTTTGGTAGTTTTGGTTAAAGCCCCATTGGGTCGGTTTGTGATTAAGTGGTATCAAAATTTGTCTATCCAGTATTTTTTGTATAGAGTTAGACCCTAGAAGAGGATTTTCATGAGATTTATAGAAATAGTGGTCAGGGTTTCTATTTTGGATCTAAGACTACAGACTCTAGTTTAGGTGCAACAAGTGATATATCTGTTTCACCAGGACTCTGATAATCGGATTTTTGAATCAGAACTTATAGGATGTTTTTGTAGGGATAAAATTTGTTCGTGCATCATATAAGAATTAGTTGTGTTTTTCATGGCCTTGTTTAGTAAGCTCACCATATATACACATTAATTTTGGTCCATCTTATCTTCTTTTATGATGTATCCAAGATGTAAACAATTGATTTTTACACAAAAAGGTTGATATTTTGACCTAATAAGTGTTGAGACCTTCTTAAAGGGGGTTATTCATGAGGTGCACATTCTTCGGGATGTTTACTAGGTCGACCATTCTCTATTTCAGTTCTTAGTCCCACCACCAGTGCTTCAAGTGGATGCAACATGCCCGATTGAGTCATGGAAGGGTATTTGGGTATTTTATGATGATGTCTAGGGTTAGATAATATATCATAAGCTTTCAAGGATGGGATCACCTGGGTTTTAGGGTAATAAGGACCTATCAATAAAACATTTGTGACACATGTCCTGAAAAATTTGGTTTCTTCAGAGATATAAGGGAATGATTAGTTTTCTAAGGGTGAGTGATTTCTTTGATTATGATGAGAGATGAAATCTCACATGGTATTTTCATACCTTTTTTTGAAGTCATAGACATAGTCAGCGAACTACCTATTTAGAGGAAACATTTATAGAAAGGAGGTATGTGGGGTGGCAGATGTGATAGAGTATCCAATGGAGCTTTATGATGTGGTAGGAACATTGGTTTTATTATTCTCCCACCACACTCTGGTGGACCACACTAGGATTGAGAAGATAGTGGTTGGGATCTTGGATAACTATAAAAACTGAAATTTTTATACTCAATCTCTCTAGAATTATTTTGAGGTTTTATTTGTTTTCCATCTACTCATGTTGTAGTATTTCTAAAAAATGGTATAAGATATAATTTTTCCTCCTCCTTTTGAGCCTTTTTCCATTGAGGCATGAGGTGTTGGTAGATCTGTACGTTGGTTTTGTTTGGTGTCACTTTATAAATTAAATTAAGGGAGAAAATTCCCCCACTAAGAAAAATTTTTATAACATGATCCAAAACAATGAAGGATATTCAATTACACCAAAAGTGGATAGTGTAGAGGTGTGGTGGATGAGTTCCTTTTACTTTTGATATTGAGGACCTTTTGATGTTCAATGGTGTGGTATAAAGCCTTGTTCATGGAAGAAATGTGTGAAAGGGATAGAATGTGTTCTGAGAATTATGAGATTACAGTGACTTCATGAGTGGTTTGAGGTTTGACATGTGTAATGAGTACCACAATTTCAGTTTTCACTCACAGTAATTATCCACTTATCCCAAATTATATCCCCTGTTTGAGACATAGTGGTACTAGTGAATCATTTTTTCTAACCCCTTTTGTTTTTGGATCCTAATGATAAGATCAATAGTTAAATAGTTCTACCATTATTGGGAATAGACAATAGAAGTAGTGAGAGAGAGATCATCATGTGAATCTGTTTGAAGTGGTGGTGATACCCAAGGATTTCTTCTTCAGTATAATCAAGTTCCCTAAAATCCATGAAAATATGTTTTCTTATGATGATTATTGTGGTATTTTCAGGTTATTATGATAGATTTTTCATCCTTTGATAAGTAGTTATCTCATTCATATGGGGATGATCTCATGTGTAGAAGGATACAACCAAAATCTAATCAGTTGGCTAATGATAACATTGGAGTAGTGGATTATATGAGCTTTTTTAGGGGTGGTGGAGTGTGAGCATGTTTTTTATAGACATGAAGTGTTTTTATCCCCATATAAAGTTTGTTTTCTGCACGGCCTTGCACCAGGGATGACCGAATATCTACACTAAAATATTAAATCACCTAATATAGTTGAGAGAGCTAGAGGAGTGGTGGGAGGAGACTTAAGATAAGGTTTTTCTTAAGACCCATTGTGTTTTCATGGGTATCAATAGGTTGTTATCCCAGGAGGAGGATGATTGCTTGAGGATGGTTTTGAATTAGTGTCACCTAAACCATGTGACATAGGGAAAATAATCCACTCTTGAGAATCATTTCATTCTTATACCAATGGTTTTTGGTGAATTCATTCTCATAGTATACGTCGATATTTGTTATTAACAGCCATGGTATTATAGTGGGATATACAAGAAGTAGATTTCTAAAACCACTATGGTTGTTTTTATCTCCTATTTCTACTCTTTATGGAGTTTTAATCCATTTTTTAATCATGAGACTTAGGGACTAGGTCCATATATATTATTAGATCCGTTTTTGGTGGTCTTCGTCGATGAAATATATGAGTGATCAACATTCAAGTTGGAGTATGTAAGACACATGAGGGTTGATCATTTTAAATTCAGTCAATAGTTGTTATCCAAATGATTCGTTTGAGATCCCTGAATGTATGACCAAGTGATATATATTTTAAGATTTTTCATGATCAGATATACATTGGATATGTTGGTGATGGATTTCCAAAAGTTAGGTAGCCCATCATCCATGTTTTAGGACAGATGGTGACACTAGTCATGCTATGGAAGGTAGTATTAAAGAGGATGTTTTCCATTAGTAGTGCATCTTGTGTAGGTGAGGATGTACTAGGATATTTTATCCACTGTTAGGAAAGCCAAGGAATTATAACAAATTTCAATGGTAAAATCTTATTATCTCTCCTTAAATAGGGTGATGAACAACATATCATTGTGAAATGATATGGAAACTTGTACATGTATGAGGTAGTCTGGATTCATGGAATTACCATGATGATAATTGTATATTGAGATTATTAATTCATGAAAAATTAGGGAAATATTGGGAAGAGTGTATGAGGACTCATTTTAAGTTTAGAATTGTGTTTTACCATTGTTAGTTGGCCAAGTAAGGTAGAACGCTCAGATTTTGGTCATCATGCTTCAGGTTTTTATGTCCGTTTTGGGCCATATTTGCGATGATTATATATCATCAGTGGAGTTTGAGTATCAAAGTGACTACCACTCAACCCCTGGTGCATTGCCTTCATAATTTCATATTTGGGGGACCTTTCATGTCATTGTCCTACTTGTCTGAGCCACTGGGTGGCAGTTCTTGGGCTCTAGTTTTGGATTCAATTATGGTTGTATGTGTTAATTCAATCTAGGTGTGGATGAGGAATACCTAAAACAATTAGGGGATCTTTATGGACCAACATCACAGCCCATTTTTGTTATAGAGTTGTGGAGTTTTATAAAGGTAATTTATCAATATCAACGGTTCATAGGACCATTGTTTTTCATGTTGTTATGTTGGGTTAACAAGGTGTTGTACTACATAACTCATTGACTATATTAGTTTTTATTTCATGGTTTTCTATACATGTTTTAGTTGATGAGGTATGTGTATGAATCAATTCATGGTATCATCCTGGGTAATCTAGGTCATGAGAGTGTAGTTTCCTTTTTTCATGGAGTTGTTGGTATTGATAAATGACAGATAAATACCCTTTTTAGGAAATTTGTTTCGCATAATTCATGTTTATTTGCAACATAAGAAACTATATGGGGAACTCATGGGTGTGGGAGACCCATTTGAGATTTTAGTATCCCCAATTTTTTTTTCACGTTGTGCTTTTAGGGGTTAGAAATCCTTGAATAGGGGAATCATTTAATGTCTTGGTTTTGTCATGTAATACTTTCAAATATTTTTTGAATATTACTGGAGTTATGCATTGAGATGATACTGTATTCTGAGGCCTAGGGAGCTTGAAATTTATATTTCAAAAATATTAAATATATTAATATCACACACTTTTTTCTATAAATGTTTAATAACTCCCAAATGGTGTCTTTGATAAAAATCAAAGATCACCTTTGATTCTAGAATGTGGGGTTTAAAAAAGCGGTGACATAACATTGGTCATAATTGGTTGTTTCTATTGAGCACCATCATAAGAGAAATAAATAAATAAATAAATTATTATTTATTAATTTTTTTCAATTAATGTGAAAAAATTTGAATCCAAGATAAATAAGAGTTAAAAAATCACTACGGTTATCCACATAACCATAAATATTTGAGAGGTGTCATTGGAGAGGGTTCGTTAGAGGATCATTAGAAGATGACATAAGATCAAATTTAGATCTAGATTTCTATTCCAACATAGCTTGTGGATCTCATAAATGACAATAATGTGTGATAATTGTTTGTCAATTATTGATCTATATTGTGGTAAGATGTTTTTTTTGTAGATTTATCCCCATTTTGATTTACCCATTATGAATGTGAATTAATATCATAATAAATTAATTCATGGATTGATCATTTTTTTATGTAATTTTTTATCTTCCTGAGATATATGAATTGTTATTTTTTTATTTAATTATTTATATACATTTATCAACCTATAATAACAAATAGAGGCCAACATTAACATTGGATTAGGTTTGTTACAAATGATTGTGTTTAGATATTTTTATTTACCTATTCTGTGTACATTAGTCAATGTCATTTTATTTTTTCCTGTGATTTGATCAACACTCGAGGTATGATCATTTCACATTCAGTGTTTGAAAAAATGGATCGCCACTATGGGATTGCGATAAAAATACGAAATATTGGTCATCGTACACTGTGATGGAAGTATATCCACAAATGGAATAGGTATGGATCAGAGATCCTCATGTGTGGTTCTTCAGGAACCAAATAGCAGAGGTAGCAGGGGGTCTATTTCAATGTTTTTGTGGTATAAATTTGTTGATAAGGTGAAGATGGGTATTGGTTGGACTATATCCAATTTCTTATGGTATAGTTGATGGTTGAAATCTCACCATCGGATGAAAAGAGAGTCGTTTGAGGGTTCTATGAAACAACCCAACTACACGGCGTGTAGTCCAATGGACACATTTCGGGAAATCCCCTCTGTATAGTTCTAGATTTTCCACATGGAGATAAGTATCACACACTTTGTGACATTTTTCACATACCATGTAAACCTTAGTTAAATATCTTGGTATAAACATGGTGTACATTCCCAATAGGTGATGCAGTGTTACACACTGTGTGTTCCAAGTCACACATCATTTAACACGTGGAGGAATCCTCAATGTGTACATATAGTACATGGCTAGGTGGAAATGTGTCCTCACACATCATATACATGGGTAGTACACATGTGGGATGGAGTAGATGGGAACAGTTGAGTCCTCAAGCACAACTTGGGGTACACAGACACAGGGAGATGGCATGCAAAGTGGAAAATAAACACTCACATTCCATGTACCCTCTGTGGACTCGTTATGTACTTTTTACAAATGCATTAATTATGAGAGTGAGAGATAGGATTTTTCATGATTTTTGAAGCACATCATGTACCCCTAGAGACATATTTTGTAATCCTTTGAGGATAGGTTAAATTCCATTTACTTGTCAACATGGGTTCTTTGTGAGATGGTGTAAGATTTCTTAAATAAGTATTACTTGAGTGTTTCCCTTGGTCCATTCCTATGGTGGTTTCGTGCACCATCATTTTTAATTATATAGGGTAAACACTCTGTAACATTTGAATGACTAATTTAGTGTGGGAAATGACCCTTGTTCTGAAATGAGTTGTCTCATTCTACATTGACAAAATTTCAACGGATTGGTGAATCTATTCCTCATAAAGGCCCATGGTGATCATCATTTACTTTGTGTTTCTTTATATGGGGTTTTTTGATAGGCATGGACATCACTACATGGGATTCAATCACCTTTCTAGAAGGAAGTTTACTGTAGGGTCTGGTGCCCCCTAGTGAGCCCTAAGTGTTGATCCCAAGATATTTATTGAGAGATGATATATCTGATGGGGTATTAGTCTAATTTAATGTGTATATTGAATAAACACTCTTAGTTTCCCTTGTTCTTCTTTTTTCTAGACCTTATGATCATGACTTCTAGGATGAATGTCCTTAATCGTAGTATAACTCAGGACTGGTTCCTCCTATATGAGTGTAACCTCTAGGATAGTGTGGATGTGCCATCAATGTAGAAAAACCTAATTAGAGATATCTATTGGATGAGTTCCATCAAGTATAGAATGGATCATTGAATAAGATATCCTATATAAGCATTATCTTGAAATTGTGTAGAATATATATGGATGATAGTGGTTGATAACATTTTCTACTCGATGTTATTTATGAGTATTTGTGGGATATCCTCGGTTATTGTTATGTATCATATAATTTTTACATACATAGGATTAATAAGATGACAATCCTTGATGCATTGTGTTTGTTTTTTGGGGGTTTCCTAATGGGTATTATTATACTCACCCCTATATGAGATATTCCCACACATGACTTGTCTTATATAGTTGAATGGGCTTTTAACGGAGTCCTTGGAGGATATAGAGTAGGTGGATCTTAGTTTGGTCCAGACAGACCTAGGTGTACACTGATTTTTTATTTGATAATAGTCCCCTCCTTTTTAAAATATCATTTATTATTTTACAGATTGATTTGGATTATACTTTCCCCTTTTTACGCATTTTATAACTTATGTTGTTCTATAATTTTATTTTATAGATGTATGCTTGATTTTTTTCTCTTTTTTTATATTTCATAGTTGTATGATTTAGATATGTGTTCATTCGTACATATATATTTGAAAAATGCCTCACTTGTGTGTGATATTCTTACTCGGTGATAGTCTTCGTCCCTTGGCCAGTTAGAGGAAATCTTGGGGTAGTTTGGACTTGATCCCCATCGAGTTAGGTTGTGACAATATGGTTATCAATTTTAATACAATAATAGAATATGGGTGAAAATAGTTATGAGTCCACACATCATAATAGTTATTATATGCTATTCATAACAAAATAATGGTTTTGAGGATTATAATTTTGTTCTTTTAAAATAAATTTAGAATGATTTAAGATTTTTTATTTTTCTATAAGCAGTTTTAAAATCAATATTGTAGAATTTGTTTTTTGTTATAAAAAATAATATTAAATATGAATAATCATAAGATTATGAATGCATCTACATATATTATAGGATATAATTTATTTAATAATTAATTTTTGAAAACATTCTCTTTTTTAAAAAAAATAATAAAGAGCATGCCACCAAGAAGGGTTATAGTTGTTCATGGACGGGGAAGGGAGTTGTAGATAATTATCTTATGGAAACTTAGTTAGTCAGAGTAGCAGTGAAAGATATATTCTTAAATAGAAAAGATTAAAATCATGATAATTCACTATAGGTAAATCTATACATATAGTTTTAAAAGAAAATTCCTCCATTATTTATAGGTGATGTTGAACCCAAGTAGGTTAATGTGTTTGGTACAAATGATTAATAATATCTTCACGTTTTTATGGATTCTAAAAACCTTAATGTTTTAGATTGGATTGTATTTTTTGATGGAATGTTTTATAAAGTGGTTAGACATTTCAAGGTAGCAAGGATGGATAATAATCCGAATTTGAAGGGGTTTTAGAGGATTTATAATGATTAATACTACTAAAAGGTTTTAATTTCATAAAGAGTTTTATAGTTTTTTATAGCTATTATTTTTCATTTATGGATTATGCATTCACGTTTAAGGATATTGAATCATTTGATCTATAAATTATATTGAATGAAAATATCAAGGACTATAGATTTGATATGTAACAATTCTCATGGATACAGTAAAAGATTATTCTACTTATGCTACCAATTTATGCAAAGGTTTATAATATAGTACACACAACTGAGGTGGTTATTACAAAGAGATGGATAGAGAGTGATTTATTTCCTTAGTCTGGTGAAGGTAATAATTTTTTATTACTATAAGAGAATGTGAATGAAATTATATGGGAGATAGGTTGAGGCGTAATCTTAGTTTTCCTAAGGAATATTTTCATAATTATTCTTTCAATGTGGTGAATTCATACTCCAAAAAGTTCATAAATTGGATAGTTTGTTGATTATTATTTAGATATACTCATTCAATAAGATTTAAGTAAGTTTTTGGGTGATCAAATAATTTTTATAATAGAATTTTTAACCAAAATTACCTGATTCACCCTCCACTCTAGTAGAAAAGATTACATAGGTTACTATTCATATTTTCCAATAATAAAAGGGATATATTTACTAAATTTGGGCCCAATTATTAAATATATTAATTATATTCAACAAAATTGAAAACATAGATCTTGTATAAATAAAATTTTAAATTTAACGTGAAAAAAAATGAAAATTAGTTTTCAAAAAAAATACTTTTAAAATTTAAATATTTTATATTAAATTCATGTATAATGTATATTTTAAAAACCATAATTTTTTATTGAAATTTAAAATTCATTAATTCAGATTTATAACTAATCTGAAACATAATTTTACCTTACAAATTCATTAAAAGGAAAAGCATATTTAAATTAAAATCATTATTATCCACTATTCATATAAATAACAATATTTTCAGATAATTAAAAAACATTATCTCTAAGACTATTGTGAAATTATTAATTAAAAAATGAAATTCATTTTCTAGTATAATATTTCAAAAATATACATAAATTAGAAACCACCTCTAAAAAGCAATAATAATCATTTCTGAGGAAACTTTATTTTTTGCAGAATAAAATAAATTTAATAAAACCCTAGTACTTCATAAAAAAATTAATTGATCCATTATAACTTTATTGGACCATTATATATTTCATAATTTTGTTAATATTATTAATTCCCACCAATTTAATGCATAGGTTATAATGCTAACAATTAAACTATAGGATTCTTTTGTCACTTTAAGATAAGTGTTTCATATCTTGTATGCTAGGGAAGAGAGTCATTCCATTTAAAATATAGGGATGTTACATTATACCCTAACCCCATGGGAAATTTAAACCAATTAATTTGAAATTAGGATCAAATGGAAAGACCTATCCCAAAGGGGCTCATTGTACAACGAACACATGCCCACCACCGATAAGCGAGGGACTCGTGACTACCATCATGTTGACATTTCACAAAAATGGGAGGCATTAGCCTAAACTACATCTAACCACATATAAATCTCCAAGGCACAAAATGATAAAATGTAAATAACTGGAATGATTTATGCATACCACTATGACCCCAAAACTAGTGTATAATAGGATTTAAAGAAAAAGTAAATAGGGCTGAATATAAGCCTGCCACAAAGAGATTATGCATACAAGTCCAACTAAAACTGCATAAGTATTACCTTCTCCAAGGTCAAGGACTAAATCAAGGTACACTCTTGATAAATACCTTGGTCTACCTAGCTCTAGTTATTCTAAACCATCCCCTGATCCTCCAAGAACACCTTCTAGAAGGTCATCATCTTCACCAGACATGACATTTGTGGGCAAAGCCCATGTAGGGGTGAGTATAACAATATTCAATTACACACACAAAAATCACTGGACATGAAGCCCCAAAAAATTTATCTAAATATAAGATGTAACAATATTGGTACACTAAATTTCATGAGAGAAATAAAACCCATATATACCCAGAAGAGACACCACGCCATCAAGAGGTCATAACCAACTGCTAGCCACTAGATTCTACTCAAAGCAATACTCGTTCTAGGAGATCCCACTAAAAAAGTCATGGAATCATTAAATACACTCTATGAATATGTCTATCTCATTTATTACCTTAACATAGATAAATTACTAGTATGATAATAATATAATACACATATTGGGAGTCACACCCAGGACTACTAAGGGACACCACCACCCCAATCTGGATCATCCTTGATACACAGATAGGGGGTAACACCAAGAACTGATTAGGGACACCATGAACCCAATCTATATTAATCTTCTATGTTGGGGATTTTATGATAATGATTCCTAAAAACCTATTAATGTGTCCCTCTAGATATAGGATTAGCTTTCTACTTAGCGAGGCCATGTTGATTCAATAAACACCACTAGGGAAGATAGAGGATCCCACTCCAGTATCAAGGAGGCAACCCACAACTCGATCTGAGACCCAAACTCTAGAGGGTATTAATATCCAATGATTTTTTTGAAATTCCTCATTGTACCCTTGGGGAAAAGGACCAAGGGATCACACATAACTTATACCAGTCTAAGCTAAGAAAATGAAGAACCTCAAGAACTCTTGATCGGAGTATATGGTGTGTCCTAGTGGGTAACATGGTGTGTTCTTCAGTCCCAAGTCCTTTCCTTTTGGAAAACCTCAAAAAAATCAGTCTCAAAATACACAGCAAATAGTATGGGTACACAGCATGTAGATACGCACAGTTTTCTACCCATGTCTCCATGTCATGTCCATGTACCCAAGTCGTGTCCATATACCATTCCATGTATGTCATGCTATGTCTGTGTCTAAGTACACATTGTTCTATATAGTTGTGTAGTATTACCCATGTCTGGGTACACTCTAGAATACATGTGGAGTGGTCATGGAAGGGTCGCACACCGATTGGTAGAGGTCACATTCTGTGTGATCCTTATCTCTAAAAAACCCTAGCATTGTTCCTAGGGTGCCCCACACTTTGTGTAATACCAGATTAAACATTGTGTTCTTTGGGATTTTCAAGAATAATATTTCTTCCTCTACACATCCCCACCAGTGTTCTTCCTTCGATTTGGTGATTGATTCTCCATGAAATCAATGATCCATGGTCTCACATGCCTTGTCATCATTGATCAATGGGTTTAGTATTCAGATCTTTTTGAAAATTAAATCAAGCCATTTTTCTTCATTTTGTGCTGTAGAATGGAGATGAATTCTAAATAAAGATTAATCCATCATTTGATTCACTATTTCTCTATCTTTACACCTCCATCATGTCGTGATGATCCCTGGTCTATGATATCATATCGTTTTTCCATGAAACAGGTGCAAAATGATTGATTGATTGAGAAAAGTAATGTCACAGGTCCAACAAAGAATGCACATGACGAACAATGAACTGGGGGAGAAAATATCACAAACAAAATATAGTAATGAACGTCGATCAATGTTCATTTAATTATCTATTCTTCCATAAAATAAACAACCATGAAATTCAAATTTATTCTCCCAAATAAACCCTGGAATAAACACTTTCCACAAAGTGATTGATCTGTAACCCAATCAATTCATCGATTGATTTTTTATCATCACATAAATTAATAAATAGGGAATTAATCAATTGAAAAACATCCCTTGGCTCAATTTGCATCGATCGCTCATGAAAAAAAACTATGTTTCATTCATTGGTGAGATCCATAAAAATCGATTTGTGTCGATCATCAATCCTTAATCTGTCGTCTTTCATTGGATAGGATTACTTGAGCTCTCTCTCCACAATCCTCCAAAAATTATAGGGGTATGTATCTAACCTTATAATTTTTACGTATTGATAAATTTTAAAGAAACAAGTTTTCTCATCACTATGCTAATAAAGTAATTAAATTATTTTTTTTTCATTTTTCAACCATGATGATTTTTTCATAAACAACCAATTCTAACCAATGATAGGTCTCACCTAACACAAAGATGCTATTCTAGATTCAACAGTGGCCTTATATTTCTTGTTTGGGTACCCATTTCGGAGTTACTCCACTTTTTCTGGAAAACTTTTTACACTTGCTATTAATATATTAAATTTTTTAAAACATTTGTTTCAAGAACTTCAAGCCTCATCATAACATGTCTTACAAGTTCCTAGTCTCCAAAATAATCCTTATAAAATCTTAAAATAATACACGGTATATTTGAGATGTTACATTCTCCCCACCTTTGGGCTTTATGTCCCAAAAAATCCAAAAAAATGGTTACTCAAAAGATGAGGGTATTGAGCACAAATCTAATACATATGCTCTCATGTGCTCTCCTAGAGATTCTTATGATACAACCTAACACTCAGTAAATAAATCATTCATCCATGAAAAGGGATGATGAATCTCAGTTATAGCTTTGTGCCCCATCAAAATATCTCCAACCCACATCGATTTGAAACCTATAAAAACATATAGTGTCTTTAATAGAACTCCAAATTCATTTTCACCATTAATCATAAGACATATGATAGTTATTTGCAATTTTCATCCACTACTTGATGATATACACCATCTCTATAATAGCTCACGGCAATTTGGTCCCATGATTGTTGACTCTCCTGGTTCAGTTTAGTAAACCTTGTACCTGTAGAGTATCCCATAAAATTAATTTAATGATTCATATCAATAGTGTAATGGTAGTTGTTTTTGTACGAAAACTCCACCATGATTAGGTAAATTTACCAACAACAGCCAAGGTCAAATAGGAAATCGCACAACATGTCCTCCAGAAACGAAATAGTATTCTCAGTCTGGTCATTTATTTGCAAGTAAAATGTTATGCTGAAGTAAAAATAGGTTTCAAACACCTTCTTTAATACCTTCCACAATAGGAATATAATGAAATAATATCGATCTGAAACAATCATCGATGTAAGTCCATAGAGTTGAACAATCTCATGAACATAGAGGTGTCCCAAGCTCTATATTAAACTCTTCTCTCAGATAGATATAAATTGTACCAGGATATTGAGTCGGTCAATGATCACTCATATGGAATCATGTCCAATGGATTTCTGTGGTAAACCCATCATGATTTCCATTGATATCCTATACTACTTCTATTCCGGCACCTCAAGGTGTTTATCTAAACATACTTGAACGTGGTGCCTATCCTTTTCTTAGTAACAATTAAGGAATGAAAGAATGAACATTGCAACCCTTTCATCATTCCTGGCCACAAAAAATGACATTAGAGTTCTTGGTATATCTTCCACATGCCTAGATGCACCACCAAAGGTGATGTATGAAAATCCCTTAGAACCTCTTCCTTCAACATCACTGGTACCATCATGCATCTCCTAAAAAGAAATATATTCTCCCCACATTTTTAATATCCATCAGGGTCATGCCCTTTGAAAATCTGAGCACATAGGGTTTAATAGTTTTTATCCCCAATTTATGCCTCCCTAACTCACTATAAGAGTTGGGGGTGAAAAACATCGACTATAGGTAATCTGTTCCATCACCATCCATAATGGATATCAATAATAAATCTGGCTGCATTGATTCCTCATTCAGAAAATATGAACTAGATCCCCTAATCAGATCATCTGACACCACTTTCCCCTTCCCATTAGTATATAAAATCACAATTTCATAGTCCTAGAGGAACTCTAGTCATCTCCTCTATACCATGTTAATATATTTATGAGATAAGATATACTTGAGACATTTTTGATCGAATTAGTTGTTGAACTTCTCACCCATCAGGTAGTGTCACCACATCATCTATGTGAATAATTCCACTACTAACATAACATCATGCATCACATAGTTATTCTCATGTAGTGTCAACTAGTCTTAAACATAGTCCATACCCACTTGCCTCTACATTAGGACACAATTAATTCGGGTTCCTGATGCATCGTAGAGTACTACGTAGTTGAAACCTTCCTCTGGAAATCTTAGGATTGGAGTGCTACTGAAATTATTTGTCATCCCTTGAAATCATTGACCTATGTTTATCCTTGTAGAACTTATAAAGACTCGTATTTTTTCAGTTCTATTTTTAGAATTGGTAAAATTATGATACTAATAGCTAAGACGACCTACGATTCTGAGGCCCAAAGTGATCGAAATGATCTGTCAAAAATGGTATGTTTTTAAATAGCACGCTTGAGCAGTTTTCCTAAAGAATTAGAATTACTCATAAATGGGGGGCCCAGATTTTAAATCTAAGGGCCTTGTTATATTTGGAGAATTGGTTTTACCCTAGGCATGACTTATGTTTATTCGGTGCATGTCTCCAGTGAGAAAACATGAAAATGGCATAACCATAAATAAAATAATTACATAAAATAATTTTATTGTTCAAATCCTTATTACACATAAATGGAAACATGGATGGGAAATTAGAAAGTACCATTGAGATCATGAGTATTTTTCTTCCTTAGGCAGAGCCTAACCTTGACTAGCACAGATCAAGGGTAAAAGTTAATTTTTGGACTTTTTTAAGGAGAATAAAATAAAATTAAAGAAGTTAGTTTTATTTCTTTTTTATGTTTTAATTGTATGGCGGTGTTGTGATGAAGCAACTAAGTAACTTGTTCTTGTTTCATAAATGAAGTAGCATGGAAATAGAGTTTCAAAGAAAAACAATAATGCTGAAACACATAAACACGTTAACACATTTCCTCTATTAATCAGGAGGATGGTCTAACATTAGAATTCATAATGCTAGAAAATTTCTCTGTACAATGGAGTTTACCTAAGGCAAGGAGGAGTAGCCTTTCTATCTCTATGGAAATAACATATTGGAGGATGGGATTTGATCAAGTGACGATGAATCAATGAACTTCGACAGAACAAAGATCTACGCGATGACACGATGTCAATATATGTCTTCAAGCTATCCATCTCATGGTATTGTGTTGTTTTTTGATTCTCCCTTCCCCAACTCTTTATAGTTCATGACAAACGAGGACCAATTAACAAAACATTTCCCCACTAACTGATAATTGTTATGGTATGGGTTTAATTTCATCGATTTTTATGAGAGAAAAACCTTCTGATTTATGTTACATTATCAATTTCATTTTAATGGCGATGAGCCACGACCGACACTAATATCGATCGAGGCTGTTCATTTTTTTCATTTAAAATTTTCTCCCTCTGTTCATTGTTCTTCCCAGGAAATCCTTATTTGGTCATCGAATCGACATTTTTTTATCGATCGATTATTTCATAATAGATCCTTAGAATAATAATCTCCTATTGCTGATCTGGGATGGACACGACACGATATTGGAGGGATGACGATGTTGGAGAACGGATTCATGTGGCATGATAGATACAAAAATTTGAGTTATTTTTTGATAGAGGGGTCACAATAGGGATTCAAACCTGTGTCAATGAAGATCAATACCTAAGGATTCTATAACTTCTTACGGATCAATGAACAGACCATAGAACTTTGTCTGGTGGCCAGCGGATGACCCCGCCAGCGTGACGACATCATTGGCGATGGGTGGCCACATGCGGTGGAATCCACACACTAGTGTGGTAGAAGCCAGCCACCCATAGTGATAGAATAAGTAACCAACTATGGTTCTTCCTTGGGTGGTGTTGGAATCAGGGACCAGGGTGGGCTGTGGCGAAGCAGGCCAGCGATGCGGATGCCCTATGACAAGCTCGCAGCACGCGGTTGACAGATCGCATGCGAAAAACTAGAGGTTGGATAAGGCATCCACAAGACGCTGAGTGGATGTGGAAAACCACCATGTCTGGGGTGGATCGAACCATCCCACATCGAAGTGGCACGAGCCATGTGGGTTAGGTCGGCCCCAAGTTTGGTCAGCGGACCTGGGTCAGGTCGGGAAGGTCCGACTAGGTCAATGTGGCTAGTTCAGACCAGAATCATACCCCACTGACCTTATTTTAACTAATATTCATGTTTTTATTCAAACCATATGTCCAATTTATAATTTTTATACGTTTTTGGGACCCCTGTGATGGGGTGATTCTTTTGAGAAGGCTTAGTGGTTTTTATTTTGACCAGTAAGGGAATGTGGAAATCTATTTGTATTTCTTATAATGTTTCGATGTAGGATCTCATTCCTATCATAGAGAGTGGCCATGTTTCTAAGTGAGTTGACTCAAAGTCTCTAAGTGCCCCAAAAGGTCTAAGAGACTCATTAGGTCTAAGTGCCCTAGTGGTTCAAAGAGACTCAGTCGGTCTAAGTTCACCATTGGGTCTAAGTGTAGTATATAATGTGCTAAAAAGAACAGTTAGTCATCAATTCTTTTCGTGTAACATTATATAGGGTTTTCAGCATGGGTTTGACCATCATTTTCATGGGAACTAATCCCCTATCTAGGATGATAATTCCAGTAGGTCCAAGATGTCCCCTCATGATCTATGGTTATAGGAACCCCTATATGTGGTTCGAGACCTTTATTTCCTTCATGACATGACTAGATCTGTTTACATTAGATAGTTAGCAGTGTGTTCACTTTGGGTGGTGCCCAAAAAAGTGGGACCTCTTTGCGAGGGCCTCTGATAAATTCATAGCTCATGGAGTGAGTTCCCTTGGAATGATCGTTCCTTGAGTAAAATCTGGTGACCATGGATTGGCTCTGATATAGAGACTCCTTGTCTAAGTGATACTAAACATCTCAAGGAAACTTTATGAAATATAGAGACTAGATGTTATCTTTGATACTTCCTATAGACTTGTTTTAAGTTATTTCTTTTAGATAGCTCAAGTAGTGGGATCTCATAGAATCAAGCGTACAATGATCAGAACCATATGGTTGGAAGTAGATGAGATGTTTCATCTGGGAATTTTTTATGAGTATACGTAGATGTTATTATTTTCTTCTTTGATGAAATATAATAATGTTGATCTGATTATACCTTATTGTTGGTGATTACATTTTGGTATTCTACTTTGTGTTTTGGGATCCCCTACTGAGTATTTTTTTACTAACCCATGCACGGGATTTTCCCACAGGTGTCATGTCTTGTGCAGTTGATCGATGATTTGGTGAAGTCCTAGGTATTGTAGGACCAATACCAGATGATTCCTTATGAGATCATATGAGTGGAGGTGTTTTCGAAAGCTTCCTACAACAGTTTCAGTTCCAACGTTTAGAATTCATACTTTCCAATTGTCTTTATTTTAGCGGGGTTGTATTTTGGCCAAGACTCACATTGATGCTTTACATTCCGTTGTACTCTATTTTTGCGTTATAGATGTATGTATGCATCTTACTTACATAGTGTATTTACTCTCCATCACATTTGTCTTGGATTTTTGTGTGTGTGTGTGTGTATAGGATCTTAGGAAAATGCATCCCATTTTTGGAATATGCCTACTCAGCTATTGTCACCAGCCACTGGCTGATCAGAGGTGGGTTTATGGTTGTCACAAAACAAGCCACGGGGGATGGGTAGTGACAGAGTGGTATCAAAGTGGTATCAAAGTGGTTCGGTTCTACATTGGAACCAAGATCCAGAAAGATTGGATTGGAGAAACAATTTTAAGTGTTTCGTGTTCAGATTTAAGGCTTGAAACTCTAGTGTTTGTGTAGTGGCTAACATATCCATACACCAAGACTCTCATCACCTACATTTCGACTCGGTACATGAAAAAACTAGTTTCCTAAAAAAATAATGGTACATTCATTATATAAGAATTGGTTGTGTTTTTTCAAGTCCTTCTTGAGTCATATAACCAAATATACTCCTTTTACCCTGATACGTCTTGTTTTTCCTAGGATGTGTTCACGATGCTATCCATTGGGGTTTCTATAGAAAGATTGAGAGTTTGGAACGATGCCCGATGAGGCCTCCTTTATTGTAGCTAGTCGTAGAGAAATTTTTCTTCAAGATGGTCAAATTTTGAGGGTTCCACCAAATGATCAGTTACCATACAAAAAAATAGTGGTTCACGTGGATTCATCTTTCCAGACTGAGTAATGGATAGCTATATTGGTGCTAGATGATGAGGCATAGGTTTTGAACATGTATTAGAGTAATCTAAGGCTATGATCTCCTAGGATGTGTGGTCATTATGAACTAAGAATATAAATTGTGTTTCATAAGCTACCGAACCAAAGGTTTCATTAGAAGTTCCAGGGACGTTCTAGTTTCCATAAGAAAATTATTTACTAAGCTTTTTGAAAAAGGGGCATCTCATGGGAGATTTTCACACTATTAATTATGCAGTCAGAGAGGTGGTTGATGAACCACCATGGATGAGGTAGTGGAAAGAGTAGGCAGATCTGTCGGGCATCAGACGTGGTAGGAGAGTAGTAGGGAAGTAGTGGGAGGTAGCTGAAATTTTGACTTTTTACCACCAACATCTCAATGTGGCCCAAACCAGACATTGGAAGATGAAGGACATGAGAGGAAAAAATTGCAGGCTATCAAGGATTATGACCCTAGGAATATATGGATGATTCAAGGTAAGATCTGTGTCTTTCTACTTTAGTTTCGGTATTAATAGACACTTGTACTAGTAATTTTATTTCAAGGAACTTTTTCTGTTTGATACCTTAGGGTTCTAGTAAAACAAATTAATTGATCCTCATTCTTACATAATCCTACTGGAGGATACCCTAAGACCACACATTGTTTCTAATAGTGTGACATAACTCTTGGAGGCATGAGTTTTGTTTGGGATCTCTTGGTAGTGGTTTTGAAGCCTTATGATTTCATTCTCGGTATGGAAAAATCCACAGTTCATTCTTAGATTTATTGGTTTAGGTAAAGTATGTGGTTCGTCCGATGTGCTTGAACATGATTTCCCTTTATTCGCAAAGGGGAGATCCTTGTATCTCTTGATGGACTTTGGCAGATAAGGTTGCAACTAATTTCTATTCAGTTGTCTAGTCTGACCCTTGGTGTGGTGGATGTTTTGAGTCCAGAAGTTTCTTAGTGGTGGAAGAGTATAAGGGAATATTCTTTAAAGAAGTTCTAGGATTACCTCTCCATATGGAGTTATACATCTGTGTCGGTCTACACCCTAGGGTGGAATCAATATTTACGACGGTATATCAGATGTCCCCTGAGGATCTCTATGAACTGGGGGAGTATATAGGGGACATTCAATGGAAGGGTTTATTAGGACCCATTGCTTCACCTAGGATAGCCCCAACTGATCTTCATTGATGAAATCTAAGTGTTATCAATGTCCATGGAGGATCAGAAGAGACATTTGAGGATGGACCTAGACCCACATAGAGTGCAACTACTACATAGAAAGCTCTTGAAGTGTCTGTGTGGGATTCAAGAGGTCTTTAGTCTCTAGGAAACGTCATCTCAAAGGCAGTAGTTAAAGTGAATCTAGTGAGGGATCAGGTGGAGTTTTAAGAGTCAAATTTCATGACTCATAATATTGATTTAGTATTAGGGGCCTTCATGTTGAATATGTGGATATATAACCTGGTGGGCTAGTGATATTTTTCCAGCTTCAACCTCGATGTTCTCAGGTATGTCTTCTCTTAGAAGGACTGAGTCTTGAGATAGAGGCTATGCCTACAGTTTCTATATGACTATGATTCGGATTTTTTCTATACTCCTAGGAAATAGAATGAAAAATTACATGCTCCTAGTAGGAATCCAGTTAGTAGTTACTGAATTAGGAATTAAAGTGGTTGGCCTTGTTGTTGTTATCCTTCATGGATGGATATGGAGTATCTTATCTGAAGTTGTTGGTTGTTACCCATCCACTATTAAATGAGTCGGGGAAGCACAACGCATGGATACTGACTATGATTATTTTTATGATAAGTTGTATATAGGGAATACCCTTGATGGAAATTAGAAAGGTGGGGTGGATGTCATTCTTTTCATAAAATTCGTAGTTGTATAAGTGGTGCATAGAGCAGAGAGATTCATCAGGTTATGCTTCTAGGTGTCAAATTAGTCACCAGGGATTATGGAACGTGTTGAAACTAGGCTTGCGTATTGAAATAAAAGATAAACACTTGTTTTAATTAGATTCTGGGTTTTCAACTCACCTTGTCAAACCCCATTTTTCTTGGTAGGGTTTTCTCCTTCTCATTATTAGGGTACCAAGAGTGAAGTGGGAAGGGATATCAATGGAATTCATGATGGGTTTACCATGAACATCTAAGAGACACAATATCATCAGGGTGATAGTTTCCTAACTCACCAAGTTATCCCAATTACTATCTACCAAAGAGCATAGATTAGTAGAGAGCTTGGTATTCCTCTATATACAAGAGATAGTTCGACACCATGGAGTTTCATCGATGATTATTTTAGATTGTGATGCTCTCTGTACATCCCAATTATGGAAGGTATTACTGGTGGCATTCACAAAGATTGTGTAGGTCACCTAAGAGTGTATGAAGAATTTATAGGGTCATCCAATGTTTTGTTCTAGTAGACGTCGGAGACCTTTGGAGTTCAAGGAAGTAGACCATGTCTTCCTTTGGGTCTCACCTTGATGAGGGTTACAGGTGTATTTGCCGAGGTGGTATGTTATCTTCGAGGTAAATAGTCCCCTTTTTAGGTACTGAGTAGTGTTGGAAAGTTAGCGTTCTTTTTGTCTTTATCCCTCACTTGGACTAGGATCACAACATCTTCCACGTGTCACAACTAAGTTAATTCATTCATAACCCCTTCTCACATTAGAATATTGTGCAAGATGGACATCAATGTTGGAGAGTATTGGATTGAGTACCTAGAAAAGATTGGGGATCCTTCTTGGAAAATCTCTTGGTGCATGTTTTTAAGAAGCTTGTTGATATTGAGAGGATCATATGGGAGCAAAAGGCTCAGATTCGTGCTTGGTAATCTCACCATTAGTTTGAGTAGACCTAGTTTGGCATTTCAAGGATGTTAGGACAAAAGGTGTTCAAGATTTAATTACTCAGGTTTTTTCCGTTTCTTTTTTTAGAAAATTATTGTGAAAATTATGAGACCAAGAGTATAGACAACGTGCGATTGTGAGGCCCAGAGTTCCCGAAATTATCTTTCAAAAAATGTTATTTTTTTAATAAGTATTCATTAGTAGGTTTCCTAAAAAAACTAGAGTAACTTTTCAAAAATTTCCTAGATTAGAAATATGAGGGAACTATTGTGTACAAAGCAGTGGGTTGACACTAGGATTGATTAAATTTAGTGGGCGCGGTTCCCTAGTGAGAAACCCAAAAAATGGCATTATCATAAATAAGATAATTAAATAATATTATTCTATTTTTCATATCCATACAACCTATAAATGTGAACTCGATTTGGAAATTCAAGAGTATTGTTGAGCTTGTGAGGATGTACTTTCCTTAGACTGATCCTAACCTCGACCAGTGTGGGTTGGGGGTAAATTTTATTTTTTGTACTTTTTAAATGAGAATAATATAAACATAAAAATATTGTTTTATTTCTTTTTTAGGTTTCACAGTGTGGTGGCACTTCGATGCATTGACGGAACAACCAGTCCTCCATTCGTAAATGATGAAGTGTTAAGATGATGTTTCAAAGGGAAACAGAAACGATGAAATGATTAAACACATTAATGTCTTTCCTAAATTAATAAAGGATAATTTCTAGCATTAAAATTCATAATTATGGATAATTTATCTAGAACCATGGTGTTTCCCTGAGGCAAGGTGGAGGAGGATTCCTCACTGGCAACAGCAGAAAAGTGGTCGGGATTCTGTCAAGTGACGATGAATTGCTGAAGGCCAGTGGAAAAAGATCGACGTGATAATGAAACATCAATCTACATCTACATGAAATCCAACATGAGTTAGTGTGTTGTGTTTTGATTATCCCCTCCCTCATTCTTGATATTCCAAAATGAAAGCGTACCAATTAACAAACAAATTGGCCTATGGATTGATCGTTGTTATGGGATAGGATTAATAATTTAGGGTTATATGGGAGAAAAACCATGTGATTTATGTTTGATTAAGATTTTCATTCTAATTGATACGGGCCATGATCAACACTAACATTCATTAAGGTCCGTCCTATTTTTGTTGATTCGTGATTTTCTCTCTCTATTCATCGTTCGCCGTGGGAAATCTTCGATTGGACCACAACACGACATTTTCCAATAAATTGATCATTTATCAATAGATCCATATCACAATGATCTGACATCACAAATCTAATATGGACACGAAATGATGGAGGTGCGATGAGAGTAGTGGGAAACAGATCGAGGTGGCATGAGAAATACCCCCAAATGAGTGGTTTTTGGCAAAAGGAGTCGCAATGAGGATTTGAAACCCTAAAGATGAAGAGAATGAACTGAGGATTCCAAAAACACTTTCTAATTGAAGATCAGACCACAAAAGATCATTCAGTGTCCTTTAGAAGACCTTGCCGACATGCTGGTGCCTACGACGGTGGGTTACGGCACGCGATGGCAGTTGCGCACTAGTGAGGTGAAAATCATCCGGTCGCAGTTGCAGCCGGTGGAACCAACGATGGCATAGCAATGGGTGGTGTCAGATTCCACGTCATGGCTGGGCCACTAGGGAGTGGGCCAGTGATGTGGTTGTGCCACATCGAGCTGGCAGCACACAGTCGATGGACCACATACGGAAAACTAGTGACCAGTTGAGCCAACCATGTGGCATGGAGAGGACGTAGAAACCCACTGCATCAAGGGTGGATCATACTAGCCCACATCAGAGTGAGACAGGCCCAATGGGTTGGTTCAACCCATCAGTTTAGGTTGGGTTAGTGGAATCGAACCCAACTGTCCCCCTTTTCACTAAAATGTCCATATTTTTCATTTCGTAGGTCTGGTTGACAGGAATTTTGTGACGTTGATACCTTTTCGATGAGTCGGCCTTTTTTAGAAGACTTGGGGGGTTGTATTTGGACCCAAATTGGATGGTGGAATTATATTTTTCATTCCTATGAGGGTTCTATGTAGGATCCTATTCCTATCATAGATAATGGTCCATGTTCCGATGTGAGATGACTAAGAAGGTCTAAGTGCCCCAACGGGTCTACGAGACATAGTGGGTCTAAGTGTCACAGTGGGTCTAAGAGACTCAGTGGGTATAAGTTCCCCAAAAGGTGTAAGTGGAGTATAGAAAGCACCAAGAGTCCCAGTCGATCCTCATCTTTATTTTTGGTACCATAAATAGTGTTTACGACATGGGTGGACCAATATTTACACGGGAACACATCCCCTATCTTGGATGATAATTATAGAAGGGAGAGGATTTCCCCCAGTGAGCCCTAGGTGAGAGACCCCCTATCTGTGTATCAAGAGCTTTCCTTCATTTGTGACATTACCTAATCAAATTAATTTGGGTAGTTCTCAGTGTGTTCTCTTTGGGAGGGTCCCAAATAAGTGGTACTTTATTGCGAGGGTCTCTGAGGACTTCATATCTCCGGGAGCGAGTTCCCCCGGAATGAGAATTATTTGACCATAGTATTGTGACCAAGGACTAGATTCAATATTGAGACTCCTTGTCTTAGTGATAATATACATCTCAAATAAAATTCATGGTGTATCGAGACTATATGATTTCTTGGATACATTTGGTAGGCTTTTTCTACATTCATTCCCTTAGATAGATCTAGGAGTGGGATATCCTGGAATCGAGCATTCTACGAGTAGAACCATATGGATGATAGTGGATGAGACATTGAATCTTTAAATCCTCTATGATTATACCTGGATTTTCTTTTTACACGTGTTTTTGACCTATACCTGTATTGAATTTATTGTACCTTCTTGGTGGTGTTTCCTTTGTAGTATTTTACATTTTGTTTCAGGGTCCCCTTCTGATTATTTTATTACTTTCCCCTTCACGAGGTTTTCCCACACATGTAATGTCTTTTTCAGTTGTCCGACGCTTTGGTGGGGTATTATATGGAGAACAACCAGACCAGGACCGGATGGTGCCTTGTGAGATCAGACGAGCTAAGGTGTTTCTGGGAGCTTCCTATATTATATTCACTACCTGTGTTTAAGGGTCATACATTATGGTTTTCTTTCTTTTATTGGGCTTGTATTCTGGCCCGATTGTACATTACTTCTTTACTTTCTGTCGTACTCTATTGTTGGGTTGTAGTGTTATGCATGCATCTTCCACACATAGTGTTTTTACTATTCAGTCCCTATGGGTTCGAGTTGGGTGTTTGTGTACATATTCATAGAAACAATGCTTCCCATTTTTTGTATATGCCTACTCGGCACTAGTCTCTAGCCCCTGTCCTATCGAATGCAGGAATGGGGTTGTCACGACATAGGCCCTGGGGGATAGGTTGTGAAAGAAACATCATTCCCCTCTCAACTAATCAAATAGGGTCATCGATCCTCAATATTTGATACGTTTTCTTCATAGCCTCTTGGTTAAAATTCCGGTAGTCCACACACAATCTCATGGTCTTTTTTGCGTTCTTCTCAAACAAAATTAGGGCTACCCATTGTGAAAACTATGTATCATGAATCAATTCCTCTATAAGTCCTCCAACAAGACCATCATCTCGTGATCCCCTATGGGAGCCATATGATGTGTTGGTGTAGATACCGGTGTCGTCCCAAGGAATAAATCAATGTAGAAGTCTAACTATCAATGGGGAGGTCAACCTAGAAAATATTTTAGAAATAAATCCTTATTGACTTCCACAACATTATAAAACTCAAAACTCATAATATCTATTGAACAAAGGGTAAGTCTATCCAAGTGATGAGTAATCAACTACACCCTCCTATGAATGTTTCCATCTTGTGCTTATTGGGTTTTATTTTCACTGACAAATGGAAACCTCCTTCCATCACTACAGACACATAATACTCTTCGCCTAAAATAGAAAATCTGAACAAGAAATGTGGAACCATTCCATACCATGAATGTCTTCATAGGGCTTCTACTCCACTAAAAATAGATCCCATCCTAAACACCAACCTCCAACATTTAGTTCAAATTATTGGAATGAGTGCATGATCACTGGGTCACCTCTAGTATGAGTCTCCATGTGTGAGGGTTGATTCAATGGTTCAACCAGAATATCTGAGTCTCGAAAAGATTCATGGAATGAAAATAATGGCTAGAACCTTTGTCTATCAATACACTACATAATGTAGAAAATTCACAGATAATACCTTTAATAATTCTAGGATCCCCTGGGCCATATTACTCAACTGCATGTTATTATCCCCTCACCTATCCTCTAACTTATTAAGCCTGAAATGGGACACCTGGGGTGGGGGTGGTAACATGTCAAAACATTGACCACCTTTAGATGATCTCCCATCACCTCCTAAACATCTTCCACTCTATAGATATTCTTTATCTTGTCATTATCTTTCCCTAGGTGGTCCATCCATGGTCTTCTTATCAGTAGTATGATATGTTGGAAAATCTCGGGAGAGATGTCCCATGCCTTCACATGAATAACAAAACCTCTCTATAGGTTGACTAGAACCACCCTGTGATCCCAGAACTACATATCCCAAATTCTTGTTCATCCTCTAATGATGTCTCCTACACACAGATCTCTAAGACTATCATCAGCTCCCTCCTATCGAGGTATCTGCTCCTACTTTCCCACTACTAAATACCACCGGCAGAATCTACCATGCTAAGGAATTCTAAACCACTAAGGACCAATCTACCACCCCATCATATGTGGGAATTCACAAGGGGATATCATTGGCTCAAATGTCCCAATGCACACCTATCTAGATGTTCTGATCCCTGAAGAACTAATCATGTATCATATTCATTGAGTACCTGGATAGGCTGGTGTGGATCGATGAATACTTGGATATTAACATGTCATCCTACTGAAGCTAAAGAATCTATTTGATACACACAACCATTATCTTATAAAGTGATAAATCCTATCTTAAAAGGTCCAAAAACTCTATCCATGGATTAATCGCAATGTCGTATGATCGGGTAACTAAACCCCACTATCACCCTATTGAGCCCTATAGAAGGCTCGTTTCCAGGACCACCATATTATTTATTGGTCTCCTTACTCTATTTAAAACTTTTTTCACCTCCTCATGACAGTCCTCAGTCACTGTGGGTTGTTCTTTCCTCAAAACATGAGGGGTTTCTTCTGCTCAAACCCATAAAGTGTGCTCAGCATGCGCACCACATCTGCTAGTACTATGGGTACCATGTGCTGCTCCATAGGCGGTGGTATGGTTGGTGCACCAACTAAAGGTTCTATCTCCAAGAAAAATATTTTTTCCAATGTCTCGTTACCTTTTGTGTCATCCTTGTGATCACATGGTGGATTCGTAGTTGGTTTTCTATGTGGAGACATCCTAAAATAAAACAAGATGCAGCACAATCAAAATATTATATTTAGGGAGCTAACATAAGAAGGAAATGGGAATCAAAACCATTACAATATGATTCATTTGACATATTACCACTAAAACCTAGGTTCTCATGTATAGAGTCAAAAATTATGTGATTGTAGTCCTCATGTATGGATATGCCTGTCGCCACACCAACACTAGAGTCCTTAGCATAAATGTTGAACTTGAAAAACTTAACACTGTTTCCCCAAACCAATCTCATAGACTCTGAGACCAAAATTGAAATTGGACTTTCTGATACTAGCCTATAACAACCCATCCAAGAGGGGTCCATACCATTACTACACCAAGATATACTCTTAGAGGTCAAGGGTTGGTGACTTGCACTGAGAAAGAATATCACACAAATGGGATGTATTAACCTAAAGTACATGTACACATGCACATATCAAAGACACAAAATGATGAAATGTAAAAAATTGGATGAATGTATTAATACAATTAATATCCCAAAACCGTAGTATAAAATAATGTAATGGAAAAGTAAATAGGTCTAAATACAATCCCACCACAAAGAGAGTTTATACCCTTGTCCAAATAAAACTGCTAAAGTCCAACCTTCTCCAAGGGTGTGGACTAAGTCAAGGTACACTTATGGTAAGCACCTTGGTCTACAGATCTCTAACTATTCTCCACCCACTCATGATCCTCCTAGGACACTGTAAAAAGTGCAATTGTCTGCACAAAAAGATGTCATGTTTAGGCAAAGAAATGTTGGGGCGAGTATAACAATACTCAGTAGGACACAACAAAAACAAAAAAGGAAAAGCCCCAAGTAAGTCATATAAATACAATATTTAACAATATATGTATAAAAAATTCCAATTGGGAAAGATAACCTAGATATACTTAGGATAGACACTACGCTATCAGGCGGTCATAACCAATTGTTTTCCACCAGATTTTTCTTGAAGCAACGCTCAATCCGGGAGATCCCACTCCATGATTAGATCTATCACCAGAGACACTCAACAAAGAGGTCTATATCATTTGGTCCCACCCAAATAAAACATACTAGTATGATAATACTACGATACATGGATTGGGGTCATGCCGATGGCTATTGGGGGACACCACAAACCTGATCTGGATATATGTTGATACATATATGGGGGTCATTCTCAGAACTGTTGGGAGACACCGTAAACCCAATTTGGATTAAACCACTACATAGAGGATAATATGATAATGATTCCAAAAACCCTATAGATGGTGTCCTATATATATAGGATCAAAGTCCTACTCAGGGAGGTCATGTGGATTCAACAAACTTCACTAGGGATGATAGAGGCTCACAGTCCAGTCTCACGGAGGGACACAACAACTCTATCTGAGACTTGACCTCTAGAGGTGATTAAAATATAGTGATTTGGATGTAATTTTCATTGTAACCTAAATGAAAATATCCAAGGGAACACTATAAACCTTTAATGGTCCCAAAAAAGAAAATAAATAGCCTCAATCACTCATTATGGGAGAACACGGTGTGTCCTAGGGGAGGTACATGGAATGTTCTTCTATCCCATGTATTTTTCATGTAGAAAACCTCACACACCATATAGTGTAAAAATACATGGTTTGTAGGATGGGTCCTCAATGTGTAGATACATAGGGTTTCTTAGACATGTCCCATGGTCATGTATGTGTACCAAAGCTATGTCCATGTACCGGTCTGTTTACGCTATGTTTTGTATGTGACTAAGTACACAATGTGTCATCTGTCTATGTACTATTTCCCATGTTCATGTACTCTCTAGAGTACACATTGAATCATCCAGAGATGGTCATACTCCATGTTATCCTAAATTCTTTCAATACCCTAGCACTGTATCTCGAGGCCCCACATCCCAAGAAATCATGGATTAAATTCCATGTTCTTATGCATTTTTAAGAAGCCCTTTTCTTCCTCTAGGAGTCTCAGTCAGTTCTCCACCTTCGACCTTTTGATCTATTCACTGTTAAATAGAATATACAAAGTCATACATGCATCTTCATCATCAATCAACATGATTGGTATTTGGATTTACTTAAAAATCAGATTGAACCTTTATTCATCATTTCACTTAGAAGAATGAGAAACTGAGAATCATTATTCGTCTGATTCACTCCTTCTATATCATCACACCTCCTTTGTGTTGTAGAAATCCCAGATCTAGGATATCTAATCATTTCATCCTGGAATGGGTGCATAATGACCGATTGATCGGGAAAAGCTGAGCTATGGTCTAAACAAAGAACGCCCATGATGAATGATGAACTGTGGGTGATAAGTACAAAATTGGGGGAAATGAACCTCGATCTTTGTTCTTATAGATCTCGATTTGTACCGTAATAAAAAAATGAATAGATTCAAATATATTCTCCCATTTAAACAATGCAATAAAACCATCTCATAAGGTGATCGATATGCAAACCAATACGTTCATCGATTGACCTGTGATCATCATAGAAATTAAGAATCAGGGAATTAAAAAATTGAAATACATGACCTACCTAAATTTAGATTGATCACTAATGAATAACAAATCTATATTGAATTTTTTGGTATTATCCTTCAAAATCAATGTGTTTTGATCATTGATCAATGATCAATCACCTTTTTCCAAAAAAAATCCATGAGCTCTCCCTCCACGAACATCCAAAAGTTATAGGATTTTTCATCTAACCCTGAATTATAAAATAATGATACATTTAATGAACAATTCATTGCATCGTTGCATTAATAAAATAATTAAATTATTTTATTCGTTTTACACCTACAACATATTTTTCATAGATGAGCTATACCAACCAATGTTAGGTCACAACTAACATATAGATGCTATTTTGGATTCATCTGTGACCTCAGAGTTCTGATCCAGACACCTGTTTAGGATTTATTCTGAATTTTTGGAAAACCACTCATGCGTGCTATTAATATTTTATTATTTTTCAAACATTTGTTTCGGGTACACAGGTCCTTGGAATCACAAACCTTTTCAGCTCCTAGCCTTGAAAATAATTTTCATAATGTCTATAAATTTTACAAAAAAAAATCTAATTTGTTACATAAAAAAATTTGTTTTACTTTTCAAAATACCTTTTCAAAATAGAATGACCGAAATATGATTAATAATACATCAACTATAAAATAGTGAAAGGGGAAGTAAGAAGGTTATCTTGAATAACACATACTCTATTTCCATGTATGATAGCATTGGTGGGAATTGAAAACATGGATATAAAAGAGAAAAATATCTCCCAAGTACAAATAGGGAGGGATAGAGAACATTTACATGAGAAAGTTAAACATAAAAAATCATACATCTATGATAGGTTTAAAGGTCATTGATTTGTCGATAAAATATTAAACGGATAATGCTTTCATTTCAAAATAATTTTCCTATTGTTTAAAAATATATATCTATACTATGAATATGTGGAAACATACTTAAATAGAAATTACAATATCATCCTTTAAAAAAATTTCAGCCACAAACTTATCTTTTTCAATTAATGATTATTCTTCAAGATGAATTTATATTTCATGCTGCACTAAAATTAATCTCTATAGACGAAACAATCTAAAAAAATAAGTATCTACTCCTCCTATATTTTGACATTATGAAAATCCAAAATGTATAGTATTAAATAATATAATTCTCCACAACGAATAAACCATTATATTACGAAATACTACATTACTTTTCATTTTTCAACAGCAATACTCAAAGTTCGGTATAGAAAATTCTATAAATTACTATCCTTAAAATTACACAAAAATATTCTAGAATAATATTGAATCCAAAAAATAAAAAGGGCTTAATCAATTATTATTCTAAGGTAAATTTTTAAATTTATCACTATATTATATCAATCACTGTTAATTCCTAATGTAATAAAATGTAATAACCTAAATCTCAAAATCCTTATGATATTCTAACCATTTTCCTGAATAACCTGAATATCATATAGAGTTCCCAAAATAGTTAATGTCTTATGAAATAACATTAATCAATTAATCACCAAATCATTTTCCAATCCCCTGGTTATCTATCTGATAAAAAATATGTCAATAATATATAAATAACATTTATCTATTAGATCATTTAACCAAAAAAATCATACTAATCAAGACTTCATGGAGGATTGTTGTAGGTGATGCACCCTAGTTTCTCTAAAGGTTGTGGGTTAAATCCCCACAACCTTGCTGGATATGACGGGTTATTACCCATCCTATGGGTTGCCAATTTTCTAAAAATATATTTAAATAATCCTTATAAAATTGATTAATTGAGATAAACATCCTCAGAAATATTCTTATCATATTTAAAATTTGAATAAATATTTTAACCTCATATGTTATCTCATACCTTTCATTTTGTATCCCAAAAATTTAATAACCCATAATTACCTCAATAAAATATTTTTAAAAATATGATTAGTCACCTTAAAATCTGATAAATTAAAGTGTCAAAATGATTTCCTAAGATAGTGGACTTATGATTAGACATAAAATGAAAATCCCATGATTATATCTATAATGCTTTAGAAAACTTCACAAGAAATCAACCTAATATCCAATATTGTATAAATTGTCCCTATGATACCACATTTAAAGACCCATCATGAGGAATTATATATTCTCAGGTTGTTGATCTTGAATTCACTTATATGAAATACCGAGGATATTTTATGTTTAGAGATTTAGTGAATTAGTAAAAACTCATTCATAGTAATCTCGTGCCTTATAGTTGGAAACTTCTACTCATTATCAAATTTTTTCATAAAAAAATGTTAAAAAATAAACATGATTTATTTTCATGAAACAAACCTCATGAATTTAATATTGGATTCCTTATTTATAATACCTGTTCATAAATCCTTTGAATTTTTTTATAAAGGTGTGGGATGAGACTAAAAATATCATTAAAGGATAGAAAAATAAATACAACCATTAATCGAGTGAAAAACATAAAAACCCATGAAATATTAACCTTTTTATCAATTTTATTAAGGTATTGAAATAAATAAAATTCACATGAAAAAATACACACACCTTTATCTCAATTAAAATAATTTAATCCCATAAAAATAGAAAATCTCATTTTGGAAACATAGAGAATCACATTCATAACTCGTTTTAAACCTATGTCGGAAATAAATAGAACCTAGTTAATCCATTTGAAGGAAACATAATTAACTCCATAATTCCTTCTAAAAAAGACATGATACATTACCCAATTCATTGGAGAACTATTTGTGTACACTCATAGCTATAACTGGCGCAACAGTGCTTTCTAGGAACAACCAATGTATATGCTATATTAGGATCACAAGCATTCTACAATGCATATGAACCCTTTGAATAAGCTGTATCAGGATCACCTATATCACATGAAATTCAAAAGTAAAATATAAAAAATGAAATTTTTTATTATTTCAACCTTTCATCATCAATTTATTGTAAAAAATTACGTTAAACCAGAATAGAAACACATTTGAAGATAAAAATACCCTTTTATTTAAAAAATATATATATTTAAAAATATATAAAATCTATAAACATCATAAAGAAACAATTATTATTTGAATATAAACATGGAAACGTACAAAAGAAACATAAAATTATTATTGATCCAGAATAGTGGGAAATCCTTCATTTCATATAAGTATAAAAATTCAAATTTGGATTTGGAAAAAAATTGAAAAAAGAACATTAAAAGTTATTTTTTAAATAATGTATCTTACCTTGAGTTTAGCTCATCATGTAAGTTATATATATTCATTAACAAATAAAGTATTTTGATTTAAAATTTATTTATAACCTTTTTCATGTTTTCTATTCAATTAATATCACTTATTATCATGTTATATTCCATTATATAATCTTTTAATTTCACATCGAAAGTGTTGAGGATATTTGGTTCACATGTACTGAAATAATTTGGTTAGTTTACTGTACTCAAATATAATAGAATTAAATCATATAAAGAATAATATTAATGGTTTAAATTTAATATATAATAATATATAGGTATTTAGGGTAATCCATAAGGTTAGATAAAGAAAAATGAATTATATCATTCATGGAGATGGTAGACCGTATGTACGCATGGATGTTACATTCATTTTTTGATTGATGGAATGATATAATAGTTAAGGCTAAATAAAAAATCCTTATTATTTCATATATATCATATTTATTCATTACTTCCATTTTATAACCATCTTGTTAATGTTTGGATGGAGAATAAATTAAACCGCATCAGGGAGATGGTAAGTCATACATATATAGGATCTTTACTTTTGTTTTTATAGGATGGAAATGAGATGGAATAATGTAATCCCAAAAATAAAAAAAATTAATTATATTTATTATATTGAATTAATTAATTTAATATGGAAATATCACATGGATAGGTGGTAAAATAAAAAATAAACTTGAATGAGTTGGTAAATATGATTACATCTTCTTCTACAGACATCCTTTAGATCTCTTATTAAGGGACCTATAGTTAGTCTTATGTACTGGAAAGAACCTATGGAACATTGAAATGTATTTTTTGTAGTGTAATTATTAGGAATTTTTTTATCTAGTAGACTAAATGTGGCATGAAGAAGTGAACGATACAGTCCCCTTTTAAAATTGAAGTGAGGGGAACTTTGGGAATTTCATAAAAGTTTAAAATATAATAAGACTATTCTGGAGAAAAATGATTCAAAATTTTCTATTAATTTAATGGGGGTATTATTAACCATATATTATCTCCTTTGTTATTAAATTAAAATTTTAATATTTTTAAGTATTTTAATAAAATATTAATCGTGTAAAATATCATTATAATCAATTCTGATACTCTTCATTAATTTGAGATCAAAAATATAAATAAAACAGGTAAAATTAGAACCAAAATTTTTATTATATACTAAAAATTTCATGGTCATCCATATAATTCATTGTTTTCATTAATTATCTCAATATATATATATTTTAATATTTTTAATATAATTTTTTTTCAGTTTTTTTCATTAATTGTATAATGACTACATTTTCACTATCTAGGAATTTAAGTTAATTATTTTTTACTCAAAATTAAAAAAATGTAAATTATAATTATTTTTTTCTAAATAATGTTTATAGTCAACCATTCCCTCTGGGTGAATCTATATTACAAATAACTTGCTTACTAAAAACACAGGTGTGGTATGTTTGTCTTTTCGTTAAATAAAATACTATAATGGTTATAATCTCATCCAAGAGACCCCAAAAGGTCATAAATTATACCCTTGTATGATTACGAGTGACATAGACTCATTTAATAAGATTTAGGTAATTTTTTGGGTCATTTAATATTTCTTTTCATTTTCTTTTTAACTTAAATTACATGATTCACCCTTTAGCATGGTAATAAAATATTTTGGATATTACTAATCCTATTTTAATATAATAAAATGGTCTTATTTACTAAATATTGGATCAAAAATTGAAAATATGGAATCATTTTCTAAAATTAAAAACATAGTTGCTTCAGAATTTAATATAATATTAAACTGACAACAGACAGTGAAAACAGTTTTTTTGGAAAAAAATCTATTTTTAAATATAAAATGTTTTTATACTAAATCCAATTATATAATAAATTTAAAAACCCATAATTGGATTATTTTAAATAAAATTTTACTAATTGAAATTTTAATCTAAGCCAAATCATAACTTTACCTTGAAAATACTCATAAAAAGAGACATAGTTTTCAATAAAAACTGTATTTTTGACTATTCATATAAAAATCAATGTTTTCATAAAATTTTCAAAAAAAATTCTAATACAATTTTGAAATGATGAATTTAAATAATAAATTAATTTTTCAAGTAAATATTATAATGTTTTCATAAATTAACAGTCACCTATAAAAAACAAAATTTACTTTTAAAGAAAACATATTTTTTGGAGAATAAAATGAATTTAATAAAAAAAATATTTAAAAAAATTAATTAATAAATTATAAATGAGTAGGACCAATATATATTTCTTAATATGGTTAATAATATTCATTCCATAAAATTTATATACTAGGTTATAATGGTCTAATTTAAATCATTAAAGTCTGTTGTTTTTTTATGCTCGTTGCTGCATATATTGTACGATATCAAACACAGTCTTTCGCTTCCAAATATCACGTTTTTATAGTTAAGAATTTGAATACCCACTAATTTAATGGGTAGTTAAAATCACTAACATTTAAATTATTAAATTTTAATAATTTATCTTGGTTCTATTAAACACTATTTTCCATGCTGAATAAGCTATTGTGAAAGTTGTTATTTTAAAATTTTATGGTGTTATAATGTATAAGTGGAAAAACATTTCAATCTTGAGGTGAGGGTGTTATCTCAAAATTTACTTCTCAAAGAAACATATTATTTTATGCATGAAATATTCATTTAAATGGTGTTTATACTTCCAATTGGAAATATAATTTCATGGATTTTCATTAATCAGGGTATTTGAAGTTAAAATTAAATCTTGACCTCTTTAAAGGGGATTTTTTGGGAATGTATCCTATATTGTATGGGTTCTATCTATGTCACCCATCATGAATAAATGCTTTGATATTATGCATAAATATTCATTTTCTGGTGTATTTGCTGACCCCATGACTTATAATATCATAAATTATTTTTGATCTTGGATTATTCACATCCATAAATACTCTTCCATATTTTGGGATATGATTTATGTCTTACCTAAAATAAATTTGTCTTTCATAAATCTATATGATTTATTTGGTTATAATTTGTATCCTTTATTATTTTATTTCATTATATGTGGAATACTATATTTATTTCTTTTTATAGAAAATTTTATTCCTGTAATTCATACAGGGTGAGTTATTTCCCTTTTGAAAATGAAAATATGTTAAGAATAATTCCAATCCAGTTAAATGGAGGTTTCCATGCCTTGTCCATAATTTCATTCATACCAATGTTATTCTTTTCAATTGGAACTCCCATTATGTTTTATCTAATATTTAAATCAAACTTACAATCTATTATTTTTTAAAGGATGTTTTATTTTCCTAATTTATTATTGGGGGACTTGAAAAGGGTTTTAAAACATATATAGGGATCATTAGTTCCTTCTTCATAACTTCTCAGTTGTTCATTTTCTTTAATTTTATCCCTTATATTCCATTTTATTCTCAAATACATGTTTTATTTTTTTATTTTCATTACATAAATATTTAGTGGAATGTATTATTCGTTTAAGGATTATACATGTTTTTAGTTCACTTCATAATTCCAAATTTTATGTAAACAAAATTTAATGGAACATTCCTATTTGTTATCTCATGTTATGAATCACCCCTACAAAATGTTTTTCAACCATGTGTTTCTTTTAAAATAGTTATTATTTGATGGAGAATCCCTTGGATCAATTCTGGTTTTATGAAAAATAATATGTGCCTTCCTTTCTTATAAACACCTTTACTAATTTCATAATCATTCATCCATATGGTTGACTTTAATTCATAATTCACTAGTTATTTCTAAATAATTTTCATCATTGGATATCCATGTTAAATGATTGTGTCCATTTTTCATTTATGAATGTTAAAAATGAGTTATTTAATTCATTTTCTAGGATCTAATATTATATAGCCTTTGATTATGGATTAATATAATATTGTCAATCGAAATTCCTTATTTCAGTTGTAGCATGTTTTTTATTTAGGTATGAATTATTTTCCTCAGGTGGACTTTATATTCATGTACATATTATGATGTTATTGGTTGGTCAATTTTTTCAATATAAATCATTGGTTAATATTAATGTCTAATAAGATACCATGAATAGATCATAGGTAGTTACCTTAATCACACATTGTTATGATGGTGGTTAACCACACTGCACTATATTATGATGGTGCTTATATTGAGAATACAATTATTGCTATATGGGATAGCCTATGTCAGGTTTTATTAGGGGTTGGACTTCAAATATTCTTATGAGTTCGTATTTGATGATGTTTCCATGTTTTTTCATTACATGAATCGTTGATTTCATTTCCATATTCCATGTTTCCATTGGTTTTATTATTATTTTTATGATATCAATGTCTTCACCTTGACCATTTTTTTATTCTACATTTCCATTATTATTAAGTTTTTGTGATTTTTAGCTCACTATTTTCTTGATGTATTTTCCCCTAGGTGTCTTATGTATTTCTATAAGATTTATAAGAGTTAGAAGCACTACGTGGAGTTATAAAAAAATAATTTTTTTTATATTATTGTATTTACATTTTTAATCATCCAAATATAATAGGACTCTAGATCTTTATAGGGTTATTTGGGTATTTATGCAATGATTTTATATTTAATGAGGGTTTAAGGAATGATTCTCTACAATAATGCATGATAAGAATATATTTTCTCATAAAATACTTCGTCACCTTTTCTAAAAGAGGATGAATAATTTTACCAGAGAATGAGTTGTTATGAATAATTAAATTTTAAATTAAGATAGTATAACTTTTTCAAAAACATGTCAAAATGTAAAGATGGATAATTAAACCCACAAGGGAGTGGATATCCAAAATAAAATACTATTAGAGGTTGTTCAATTTGACATTTGTGTAATCATGAGCAAGAAGTAAACAACTATATGTAATTACTTCATCTAATTAATTAATCAATTTACTATAATGTCATTTATTTTATTTATGTAACACAAATAAAAAATCTTTCATCATTTTTAAATGTTTATATTTATTATATGAGAACCAAACTAGTTTTTCATTGAAAAGATCGATTTCTTATAGTGGAAATGAGTTTCAAAATAACAAGTTTTCATAATATCATGACAAAAATGGATTAAGGAATTATTTTAGTATAACATGAACTCTAAATAAAAAAATTATTTTTGGAAATAAAAAATAGGAATTTGTTGATATGGGTCGAACCATGCCAATTGAGCCTAACATTTCATTTTTTTGGGCTTCGAGCTATAAATACTACTAAAGTTATTAAAAATATGGGTTTATTAAGGAAATGTTCAAAAATGAATCCATAAGAAATTTAGTTCAAGAATAATCCTCACATAAAACACATTAATGTGTTCTAGAGTTCATTCATGGTGATGAATACAAGAAGAAGTGGTAGAAAATTTGATGAGATAGAAAAATATAGGATATGTCATGGATATACCAATAATAAAAGGTCAAATAGATTTTATAAAATATTTTTAGAGGATAATTTATTATAATTTTTTGATTGTATTTAAAACGAATACTCTCCCAATAAATCAATAATACTTCATTTTGAGGATGATGTTTACACTACTAAACCAACGATAAACTTTGAAGACAGTGAAAAAAATTGAATAATGATAAATATTTAGCTAATTATTGTTATGAATATATTGATTAAAAAATATCATGAAAAAATAGAGAAATCATAATGATTCTTAGAATATTATCAGTGATTATAAATAAGGGGGAAAATTAGAAGAAAAATCATAACAGTTATACACAATAGTTTGGTTTCAAAGAATTAACCCCAATTGTTAATGATGAATTTTAATAGAATGGAAATATGGAAGAAATAAATTTTAAAAAAATTATATTGAAAGGAATTAGACAAGGGATTTTATACTCTATTCTAATTAGAATAATATCATTAGACAAAATGGAATTTTAGAAGAAAACAAATATCCAAAAAAGGAGAATTTTTTTGAAATTGATCTTTATTGGTTTATAAGGGGTGTTAAAAAATTAATGGAATTAATTTTGATTAAAAAATTTACCATATAGTTAGACTTTATTCTATTAGAATAATTCATTCCATTTCAAAATAAATGAATTATAAAATCTTTCCAATGAATACATTGTTTATATTTTTTAATGTTTAGTTGGAAGAAGATGTTTATAATGAGTATCCTAAAATGGTAGAAAGCTGGGAAAATTATATAAATATATATGGGATTATGAAACCCCCAATATCATCGTATTTCATGATAGATGTGTACTTTTGATGATTGAAACTTATAAAATGACATGTGGAATTAAATTGTTTTTCAATAAAATCAGCAATATATCATCTATTGTGATTGTTTTTTATGATATTATCAAACTACAAAAAATGAATTTTAAAAAAGATACATATTCAAATATAATATATCTATTGGTGAAATTAATAAATTCCAAATGTTGTTATCTTTATTTGTATTAATTCTTCGTAATAATAAATGTTTTTACCAACAAATGTATCTACAGTTATTGATCTTTTAAAACCAAAAACTATTTTACCGAAAGTTAAATCTATTTTTTATCATACTATTACCAACATGTTTTTTACTAACACATAAATATAAAATTAATAATTACAACTACTAATAGAAATTTTTTTACCATTATTAAACTCTATTATAATAAAGCATTCAACAACAATAACCAACCGTTAGAAATGAATATTTTATATAGATTAATATTTTTATGACCAAATTAGATATTTTATTTTATAAATTTAATTAAAAACTATGTATTAATTTATTTTAATGTTCAATTTTTTTAAGTATCAATAGTGATTATATTTTTTCATTATTTTAATTTAATAAGAATATAAATAAATTTTATAAAAAATTTAAATCATTACAATATTTGAATTTAATAAACAGAATAATTGTTTAAATTATAATAAATAATAAATAATTAAACATAATTGAGATATAATTAATTTATAATAAAGATTCACATATCGAAATTTTATTTTATTTTTTAAAATATATATTAATTTTTATAAAATTATATATATATTATATTTATAATATAAAAATAAATTAATAAATTACTATTATGTGTATAAATATTGAAATATTATTTATATTTTATAGTATTCAAGATATTGATTTTTTTAATATATTATATATAAATTTATTATATTTATTAAATTATAGAAATTTATAAATTTCATATATATGTAGAAACTAATATATATTTATTATATTTGAATATTTGAATATGAATGTAATTTGATATTTATTAATATAATTTTTTAAAATCATACTCAATTATACCCCAACACCTAGATACGACAAGATCATTTCTGAGTTTCAGGATTCCCTACATGACTTTGATCTAATGGCTTCATTCTTTCCTTTCTTTTGTTAGATTTACAGATCTTCTTCAATTCACCCACGCATATTCAAGATCTCCTCCAATCCTAATTCTTCAACGTAGGATCTTCCATCCCTATAAAAACATGTTGCAATAAATCATCTCACAACAAACAATATTTTCTAATTATAAAACACTATAACATCATTTAATTTATAGTCAAATTGATCCCCTTACCCCCAAATTAATTTCTCAAATCATACAAATCCCCAATTCGGTACCCCCCAAAAATAGGTGAAGTTAATCCCAAGTTCATTAAATAATTATTATTCTCCACCAGTTCATGGAACGCCCTCAATTTCCACCAGTTTATGATATTAGGGTTTTTCACTACCAATTCATCAGTACATATTTTATTCCACCCGATTCATTTTTATAATGTTCTTTTTTGAAACTTCCCACATTCTTCTTATTCCATTCATCTTTATCCCATGAATCACTCACTGACCTACCCCTACAATTCCCCCAAAAATATTCAGTAAAATGATGTAATTAAGATACCAACTGGTTCATGGACTTGACAAAGGGGTATCTTAAAAGTAACAAATGTAGTGCTATGATGATATGTCGATTGGCCTAAGGGATTTGAGAAGCAACACCAGTTGGACATGAAATAGTTGAATTGGAAACATTATGGTGGATAACAAAGAGTTTTAAAAGGTAGATTACTAATATACCTTTCGTTGTTCTCTTTATTCAAGGTTTTAGTCACTAGTGACTTAAACTCTCAACTATCCTTGACTTTTATGCTTAATACCCTTGAATGTAGGAATACACTAATGATTCCCCTAATGTTCTAGACTATAATCAAGTCAATTGTTATTTTATGATTTTTTTTTGTTGTTTCCTGTTTCTATGCTTTATCCATGTGGTAACATTCATTTTAATATTCTATATGGTATAGTCGAACAATGGTTTGAGATATTTGTACCTTACCTATTATACCAAACCTTTTATATATAAGGAAAATAATTTTATAAACATCAGCCAAAAATTTTCGACATCATGATTCTAAATATCCCGTACTACAACTTTCATACACTCATATGTTGGATATTATCTATTTGGGATAGTTTAATATTATAAAACCATGATTTATAAACTCATAAGAGAATTTAATCTTATTGTTACTAACCGAATATTGGTCCTCCCAATCCCAACTTTGGATATCGTTAAATTCTTTCTTTAACCTATATAACTCCTCTTCCCCTAACATGGTTACCATCTATCATCCTATGTTATCACAAAAACCTACCTCTCCATAACATATGGATCAAGAGGGAAAAAATAAAAGGTGATGTAGAGGTGCTACAATGAGGGGAATCTTGAGCACAACAATCACCTAATGTATTCTTGACTAATAGTTTCATTAGTAGTGTTATAAAAATGATAATACATGTTTTTTATTTCTATATTGGTGTTCCTTTTTAGTAATAATTTTAATCATCATTGATACTATCTACACTGGAATTTGGGGATAATTTATAATTCGTTGAATATTTGAATTTTATTATCTAGTGAAATATTTATTAATCCTATTCTTTTAACATCTATTTTTTGTTTCAATTATTTTTATAATTACAAAAATAACTATTTTTTTATTCCTAGTTTTTAATGTTTTATAGTTAAACTACATGATGTTGAGTAGTTCAAAATGTGGTACCTCACAAATTTATTTTGGGGACTATTGTAGGGGTTCATATAAATAAATTTCTATGTAGTGATATTGGATTTGATAGTTAATGTGGGTGATATAAGGTGCTGGTTTATTCATAGGTTTGCAGTTTAGGTAAACATGGATTTGAATGTTCTTTTTTATTAAGGGAGTTTTCCATGGATAAGGGGTCAACTTGATTAGAGGTGACTCTCTTGGCCTCCATTACTCAATCCGCCTTAGGTCTTGTGTTTTTCTATAATCCTTGTATGTTGGACCGCCCTTCTAGTTTATATAAAAATTTACCTTTGATATACATGGTGAGGAAATCCAAGATGGGGAAGTATGAATTGATTCTAGAGAATGGAATTATAAAGAGGATTTCATAAGATATTGTGGCACATTTCATTGAGTTTGATCAGGAGAAAAAATTCTAAAATCCTTTAAATGGGTGTATTTGTTTTAATATTTTTTGTTTCCTTTATTTTTTTACTCTATTTGAGTTTATTTATGCTAAATTTCTATTTTATCTTTGGTTCATAATATACATGAATAATGTTTTCTAAAATTTAGCATATATATTTCTCTGTGTAGTTTAGATGCTTTGATGCAGCTCGGTTTCCTCTTCATGAAGCCCGTCATTCGATCAGATTCCTTCACTCCACTAACGAAGGATAACCAATAGATTATAGGGGTGGGTATTTTAACTATTCATAGGGTCTCACTTTAATTTCATTAAGTTTTTTCGTATTTTTATATGGTTTGGATGATCTTTTTATGTATTTATTTTCATTGCATTGGTGGTAATCACAAGCTATTAGTATCTTAGTATTAATGCGAACAATTCTTAGTTGAATATTGATTTCATTTTATTTTCATTATAATTATCTATGGAACTTGTTGATGCGCTCACATTTCATGATGATCATGTGAATTCATATTTAAAAATTCCTCACACAGTCCTAGAAGTCCTTATAAATATGATATCTTTATCCTTTATTTCCTTCACATGTAAGTAGCCTCTGTGACCCCTGGTGACAATTCAGTATTCTTATACATGTGTCAATAACCAATGTGACCTCAGAAAACTAAATAATAGACTCCTACCTATGTGATTAAAAAATGATCTCATTCATGTTTATGCATTTCAATTTTTTTCCCTTATGTTAGTTAATTTTGATTCTTTGTGGTGGATTCCTAGTCTTATAGAAATATTATTATTTCTAAATGGCTTATAGATGGTGGTTTCTACTACAAGGGGAATCATGTTTTATTGTTTCTGGATCCTGAATATATAATTATATCTAGAGAAACTATTTTGGGTTGGTAGAAGTTGGATCTGATGGTGAAGGATAACAAGATACATTAATTTTTTGGAATGGTAATTTAAATATATATTGTTAGCTATAACATGTCATATCATTATTCATTATTCCATAAAAATATCATAATATGATGATATCAAATCATTACAACAGAATATTTGATAATTAATGAAATCATGAAGGCCAGAGGGATTACCATAAAGAAACATTCAATATCTATGAAGAGTGTGGGGAAGGGATCAATGAGTACACATAATCAAAGGATAGGTTGAGAGAAAACATGTATGAATTTCATTTAATATTTCTATTTTGGAATCATCAAAATTCATTTTCTATTTAACAATATAAAATTTTAAATTTTTTAGTTTCATCTTTTTTTATTTCATGCATATAAATATAAATATTACTATGTCATGGAAATACTAATTTTTTTTTGTGTAATATATTTAAAAAAAATTTAAAATTTTTTATCTCATTAAATTGATAACAATATAATAAGCACCTTAATATGTATGTTAGTAAAAAATTTAATTAATTTTTTATTTATAAAAATAATTTGAGATGTTGGTGACTTTATGTAAAAAAATAAATATCACTCATTTTTTTATAATTTAAAATTAATTCAGAAGTAATATTAAAAAATTATTTCTCCGATTATAATTTTACACATTCTTGGAAAATTTTAATTAAAATAATATTTTTTAGAAAATATTGAAAAAAATTAATATATAAATTCAACATATAATTAAATGAAAATAACTTGTAAAAAATGTATATGAAGTAATTTAAAATAAAATTAAAATTCATCTATATGAGGGTTCTAATGTGGAAGTTTGGGGGGTTGGCCTCTCTAGTTTAATCCTATGCACATGCATGAGGAATCGTAAATACTATGTAATCAAGAGAAAATGAGGCATGATAGAGGTTACTACCAATATTATTAAGATTGCGGGTCCTGTGAAACCTAGAAGAGATCAAGTAATTCCATGACCATTGGATCCCAAATCATGGTCACTGTAAATATTCTAGAAGGTGTGGTTTTGTCATTGAAGTTTGACAGTTTGAGTAGATTCAAGGGGTATTTGATGTAGGTTGAGTATTTCAATAGATTTATTTGTGATATTGTTCATTTTTGTAATGATATTGGTCCACATCTAATATTATTCTAGAGTATGGATGGTATTTATTTTGGATAAAGATCATTTTATGCAGGATATAATATAGATCAAGGTGTTGATGATCAAGATTTAGGTGTTGTTAATGGATTCTAGTTGATATAGGTTTGTTTGATCCTAGGGGTCAAGTTGTAATTTTTTTCAGTCACTACTGGAAATATGAATTATACCAACGGTTTTGGACAAACTATTGGTATAGTTCATTAATTTGGACCTATACCAACTGTTTGGCCACAACCATTGGTATAGTTCACTTATATGGACCTATACTAACTATTTTGGACAAACTGTTGGTATAGGTCCCCCGTATACCAATTGTTTTACCAAAACCTTTGGTATAGGTCCCAAAATCAAAGGACATATACCAACGGTTCTCAAAACTGTTGGTATAGGTCTATACCAACAGTTTTGAGAACCGTTGGTATAGGTTCTTTGATTTTTTATCAAATCTTCTTACCGAAAACATTATATAAATAAAAATTTAAAATAATTATAATAATACATATATATTTTTATGAAATTATGTTCACAAAAGTCATGTTTGGTTAGTGGTTAGGTCGTTCAATTATAAAATAGATTTCCTGGGATCAAACCCCACGAAATGTTTTTTTAAATACATATACCAACATTTTTTTGGAACCATTAGTATAGATTTTCATATTACTTATACCACTCGTTGGTATAGGGCTATACCAACGGTTTTCCCAAAACCATTGGTATAGACCTATCCTCACGTCTTACTTGGCCACGGTCCTCCAAACCGTTGGTATAGGCTATACCAAAGGTTTGGATCCCTATACCAATGGTTCCAAACTGTTGGTATAGGGTATTTTTCTAGTAGTGAGTCCAAGAGAAGATTTATATTCATACCTACATATAAACTATTTGGATTCCTACTTTTAGGTTAATTAATATATGATTTCATGGTATTCGAGGTGTTTTTAATTTCCTAAGAATCATATTCAGTCCAAGTCAATTCTAATATATATAATTATATGGAGGTCATGTTTTTAGAAACATGGGGATTGTTAAATACATGTTCAAACTACATATTTTTTATGGTTTCAATAGAGAGTGAAGGATTTTCTAGATAGAAGAACTATGTATACTCTTTACAATTGTAGGTAGATTCATGTTGAGATTGTGATTATTGTCACTAATCATTCTGCATTCATTTGAGATGAAATTTACTAGGATGGACATTAAGTGGTGAAACAGATATTGTTTGGTGGATTTCAGTGTTTTTTTTGAGGTGTATGATTTAATATGGTACCTAGACCATCAAGGGGTCCAAATTAAACCCATGTTTAGGTTTCTATATTTAGTTAAGTGATATCAGCTAGAGTAACTAATGTTGGATTGGTTTGGAGATAAAATTCGACCAAGCGGGTTTTATTTGGATCCGATAAGTGAATGAAGGTACGTTTACAATTTTTTCTTCAAATAGAATCGTAAAATACATTGAATACTTTTTTTACTTTGGGACCAAAATCAGAGTATTGTATTAAGATCGGTTCTCTCTCTTTCTTCTTCATGTAATATTTATTAATATCATTAAATTTTTATTCAATTTTTTTGAATTATTAGTATTATCATATATGTAATATAATTTTTATTTAATTATTATTATATATACTTAATTTACTTTTTTCTTTTTCTAGTAGTGAATTATTAATAATTATGTATTAAATTTCATTAACACTTCCTTATCTAGAACCATAATACCTTTGATTAAAATGAAATATTTTTTAAGCATGATTCCAATTCATATCATATTTATTCTGTTTTTTCTAAAAATTTGTAATCATGTAACAATTCTATCAATATAATATTTGTAATAATAATATTATATTCCATTTTATAATAATATTTTAGTAATAATTATGTGATAAATTTCATTAAAATAGCTTTCTATTGAACAATAAATCCTTTAACATATAATTAACTATAAATTTTTTATTGGTTTCCATCCCTCAATATAGTAAATGTGGTATGTCTATATTTACACATTTTTAATTCAAGTGGTGTACATATTTATAAACCATAAAAAAATAAAATATAAATGATAGAAAATCAATTTCATTTATTTATTCTTATGTTTCTCATTAATATTATACCTAAATAGTATATTAGTATTCCAAAAAATGTTAATGACTGTACAAGGAAATCATTCATGATTTTAAAGGATGGAAAGTAAAGTTAGTGTCTGATATCTGTGTTGGGACCTACTATGAAATTTTATGTTGGAATACATACTTCTCTATCTTTGGGATAAGATAATGACTTTATTTATGTCAAACAGGTTTATGAGTGTTTACATCTATTTTCATAAGTATATTTATAACAATGAAGGAACTATAAAATTTGATGTAGTAAACTCTAAAACATGTGTAATTTTACATTAATGATGTGGGTAGACATGAATAATATGTAAACATAGATTATGTATTAAATAATTTAATCAGCAGTCTATGTTTTGTAACCTATAATTTAGAATATTTATTTTATAGTCTATTTTCTATTTTATAATCTATAATCAGGATATATGATTTACATATTATTTAATATTAAATTAGGAATCACTGTTTTAAAATATGTAATGTACTATGAATTATATATTTTATAATTTATACATATAAAAATTATATATTTCATGATCTGATCAACATGGTATCTATGTTTTTTATACATTGGATAGTGCTAGTTTTTTCCATTTTTTCATTATTATAAGAAGAAAAAATTAATCCCAAGATTATCCATTATAACAAGTTTACTCTACCACTATTTTTTAACATTATAGATAATATTATATTAATTAATTCCACTTAATTAGATTGGACTAATAAACACTATTATTAAGAGTTCAAAGAATGTTAAAAAAGATAACAAAAAATGTTTTAAAGGTGAAATATTATTAATGTTTCAATGATTCATATCTAATATAGTTGGAATTTATTATAATCATTTTAAATTTTAAATTTTATTAATTTGAAATTAACTTTTTCATGATTGTGATTTTGTTGTTTTGTATTAATTGTGATGCAATTATTTGGTGTAATAAACTGAAAATTGAAACTTTCTTGGAAATGATCATTTTAATGAAAAAACATTATTCTAACATTTTTTTTATTTGATAGAAGTATTATGAAGTTTTTAAAAAAGACATGTTATTAATCATGTTTGAATAAAATATTTAATTTTCCCATTTGAGGTGAAATTTTATTTTACCAGTAGATACACTACTTCTATTCTATTTTATAATCACCTGCTTATTTGTTCCTGTGTGAGATTATGGATGAAATATTTCTATTTATATGTGTATGAAAGGTAATTTCTTAAATGAGTGTAGATTATTAAGTTCTTCATGCGACCTACATTTAAAATTAGTGACAAACTACTTCTCATTTTCAATGTGCAAAAACTATATGTAGGTTAAACTGCATATATGGGTGACATCGCTAGTGTGAAAATTTTCAGTGAAATTGGATGCGATATATAGACATTGTATATGATGTTTCATTGAGTTTCATGTAAATTATCTTGGAGTTATTGAATTTAAAATATAGTTTGCATCTTATTTCATATAGATTTATGAATCATCTAGGAGTTTTAATATGTTTTATAGTTGTGATTGAACATGTTTTATCAAATGAAGTCTTAGTTTGTTGGAGATTCATATAATCTAAATTAATAACTAATTTATAATAAATAAAATAAATTTTTAATATATTATTTTCATAATAAATTTAATATGAATTTTCACCAAAACAAATTGAATACTCACATATAATGTTTTATTTAAAATATAATTTATAAATTGATATTAATTTTTAGTATTATGGATAATAGTAGATAAAATAATTTTATTAAGAATATTTCTGATAAAAAGATAAATTTTGGTAATATTATTATCCACAAATAATTATTTTGTGTTAATATATTGAAAAATATCTTCACAAACATATATATTATCTTTTTGTTTTGTAATAATTGTAACAAATCTATTTTATTTGTCATAATGAAAATTTAAAGAAAGGGATTTTATTAATAATTTAGTTACATGGAAATATATTTTTGTAAAATTATATACCAAGAGAAAATATTGTTTTACCAATAGATATAACCCTATTATAAAAATATAAACTTTTATTTAGTTTCATTAAATTTTAGGAAAAATCCTTATGTGATGACCTTTACCTATAAATCAAGAAAATAAAAATTGATGTGATTTTTGGGTGACATTAAATTCTATTTTGATTTAAAAATATCAAAAAGTAAATGCTGTGTTAGTTTCTAAAATTGATAATATTCCAATAATTTATTTAAAAGGGTTTTCTTGTAATAATCAAGAGGAGTTTCTGTAGTAAGTCATTTGAACACAAATTTGAGTAAATATACTAAAGGGAAATATGGTAATGAGAAAGAAAGTAGAAATATTATTATTATTATATATTATTTAACTAATAAAAGTAAAATATTTGTTGTCTGTTTTCACACAGTATACAAGGTATCAATCCAATCAAACTGAGTCACATATCTAGGTAAAAAATATATTTCCAATATATATAAAAAATTCATTAAATTATTGGTAATTCCATTAGAAAACAGATGAGTAAAACATAAAATGATTCAAAAATGATGATCATGCTAGTCATGTTGATGATGGAATGTCAACATCAAGAGGATCATTCTTTATTGGGGGAAGATGTGATGCTTGGAATTGTAATAATCAATCATCAGTCACTTTGAGTTACATTGAAGTTGAGTTTTTTCTTCATAAAAGGAAGCTACACAAAATATTTCAATGAAAAATCAACTAGAGGACATTCATGTCATTTCCAAGTATCCATTATTTATTTTTCATGAGATACAATGAACTAAAAATCTATACATGAATCTAGTATAATATTAAATATAAAATAACATTGATATTATGTATTATTTTTTGAGGGAAAATGTGGATAAAATCATGTTGAAATTTTTATTTTTTCTATTCAAGGAGTATATTGCTAATATTATTAAAAAATGTCTCTATGTTGTGGGTTTGGAGATGTTGAGAGTAGTAATAGATACTCATACATTTTTTAAATATAGAGGAATATTTTTGGACTATTCACTATCTATTATGTATGATTTATATGTTTTAAATGGGGTGGTATAATATACAGAGTGATAAACCTACTTGTGTTTAAAATTTTTAAATCAATTTTTTGGGTTGATAGTTGGAAATGTATTGAAATTTTTAATTAATGATTCATCAAAATTTGTTTCAAATTTATTATAACATGTTTAATTTAATTATTTATAGATTTCATATAAAAAACAATTTCATTTATTTTCTATAAAGATCTTTCTCAAATATACATTGAGATATTTGATTCATGAATCATTGATTTCATAAACAATGATACCCCTCCTTTAAATGAACTTTTTCCTTTTTATCAATAATATAGAGAAAAGAGGGCATAAAATTTTAGTTGAATTGATTGATGAGGAGAATAGAGTATTTAAGATTTTTTTTGAATTTGATATAGTAGGATAAAATTAAAGGTATCAATATAAATTAAAAAGGTGTATATTATTTAACCATTTTGAATAGTTTTTTTATTTTTGACCCATACTTGTGGTTGAGTGTCAATATATTTAAGATAGATGCAGAGATGGATAAAAACGTAGTAAATTAATTGTGAATTAGTTATGAGATAAATTAGAGTGTTTTTATTTCATTTGATCATTTTTTGAGTTTATTTAAATTAATTAGGGAATTTTTAGTGCATATATATGAAAAAAATTGAGTATTACAACGATAAGAATGAAAAAACATGTAATTTGAAAGAATAAATCCATAGTAACTAGCTATGTATGATTAAGTTTGTTGTTGTATAAGAATAAATCTATTTCAACTGGATATCTATGAATAACTATGTGTTTTATAAGAGTAAATAAATATAAGAACTAAGGTATATATTAATTATTATAATTGTCTAAAGTTTCATCCTAATAAACCAATTATATATTAAAATAGTTTAACATTCTTGAAGATTAAATACATAATGTGTTATAAAATGTCATAGTTGGAAAGAGTATCTAGTTTTTCATTACAGTAAATCATGATTTTTAAAGTCTATATAATAGTATCATTGATCTATGTAATAGAGTCCTATTTCTTTATAGTATTTTCTCTAAAGAATTTATATTTAAATATAAATAAGTTGAAAATTTTTTATACATAATTTTGGGTTTCAAAAGTAACATAAGAGTAAATTTTTCTCATAGAATTCATAAGTTATAAAATAAAATAATTATTTTTTGATATTAATATTCTAGACATCAATAAGAGTAATGGTGATCATGATACAAGTTATGATTTTAATAATATGTAAATAAGGATATGAAATGATGAGATGATACTTCAAACCACAGTATTATTTGGTGAATGTTATCATCCATACATGTAAATGAGAATAAAAAATTTGTTGGTGATTAATTTAATATTTATTTGAGCCTTTTAGGGATGAAAATGGGATGTTTTGTAATGATTTTTATACAATATTATAGTTTATTAATAGATGTAATACATTTATGAAACTAAAAGGTGGTGTTTTATGTGATATTTCTTTTACACGTTTCAATGTAAAAAAATCATGAGGTGAAAATTCATAGACTTTTGAATCATGGGTAATAGAAAATTTTCATTTGATTATTTTCAGTTTTTATAAATAAAAATAATGATATGGTGAGGCAGTCAGTAAATATTTTATTAATATAACTATTTGATGAAGAGAATTTCTAAAGAGACATCCAAATTTATTATGAAAAGTGTGACCAGAGAAAAACCTAAGGAGACTACTATACTGAAGTGGATAAAGATCATATTTCTATAGTTTAATAGAGATATTTGGTTATATTAAATATCATTCTTCTAGAAGATATATATTATATTTATTTTTAACAAGTTGGTACTTTTATGAACCCAGGTTCATGTATTATAGTCAGTTTAATGACATAACCTTTTTTGTAGCTCCATTCTATAATTAAATACAAGTTTTGGTTGGGAATAATTACAAACATACACAAGGAGAATATTTATCCATATTAGAGGCAAACCTCCCTTAAAAACGTTTCATGTTAATAATTTATTTTTTAAATTAATTTTATATTTAGATATCTATGATGAATAAGGATGTTAGTTATTATTTTGAAAATAAAGTGTTCTAACACTAATTCACCCCTACTTTTTTTATCATGTAATAATAATAATTTCTCCATTTGGATATATCAACCCTCACATTATTGGATGTGTGGGAATCGTATCAAAGGTATTCTATAAATATTTATCACCATAGTCCTTTTCCTACTAGATATAGGTATTTGATTCCGGGGTTTTATTGAGCCATGGAGAAACATTCTCTATTGATAGGTCATTTGTTTTTTGATTCAAAAGGATGAATAAATGATAAGGTTTTATTTCTTTGTGTCAAATATCAGTGTTTTTATGCCACCCAGAAAAAATTTATCAATTATTTGTTGATTTATTAAATTTTTTTGTTTGTCATTGTGGATATCCCAACCAATCTATGTGGGTATCTTCAGGTTATATGATGCTTACTTTTGAAAGTCCACTTTATTATGGAGACTCATTGGGTTATATCATGTTGTATATGTATTATCAACTTGAGTGTGGGGACCTCGTAAAATTTTAAAGAAAAAATCGAAACATTGATTGAGTTTTAATGAAGCATTTTCTAGGAAATATTAGTTTCAAAAATCAAATTGATTTTAGGGGCCTTGAAGATGGTTTAAAAACCCCACTTACATTTGGGGTGGGGGGTTTACTAAGCCAATTATGGATGACTATTTGGTTTATAGTAACATAGTTTTTTGTGTAATGTTTGTGAGTTTATTATCACTAAAATGATAGGTTGTGGAATGTTTTGTTATATTATGATGTATTTTTTATTTTGAATGATATATATTGTTTTTATTTGATAAATTTTTATGATTTTGGTGTGTTTTCATAAAAAAGATTAGGTAAATTTTTTCCCCATGAGTTTTGTTGAATAATAATCCACTGGGAGAAATATATTGAGTTATTATACTCCCCACAAATTCATCTTGGTGAAAATTATGAGAATGTTTTCATCAGTTGTAGGTAACGGGGAAAATTTTATTTATAGATTCTATGGAATAATAGGGGTTGGATAATTTTTTATATGTTTTTTATAGGTTTGGGGGTGTTTAGTTTTACATTATTTTGTTTTTTGTGGACTTTATTATAGTATTTATGAAGAATACTTTGGAAATAAAATTAAAATTTATCATAGATACTATTTTAATTCATCTAGAAGTAGAATATAAAATGACCAAATACTTGACCAAATAATTGAGGAGAATGGAATTTTGTTAATTGTTAGAGTTTATTTTAATGGTATTTTATTTACATATTTTGGTGTGAATTTTCAATCAAGATATTCTGTAATATATCAATTTTACATAGATACGATAACTATGTGTGTTGTGTTGATACACTATTACCCACAATTTGTATTAGATTTTGAAATTTTTTAACTAATCCATTCGTATTTATGTGATGAAACTAACGACATAGTTATATTCTAATTCTTCTCAGGAATTGGTTTGAGTTACTAGTTTAGGTTAAGATATTATAGGTTGTTACCTATGATGTGATATATTTTCCAAGTGTAAAATATAGTTGAGAATTCATTAAATGTGGTATATTGAAATATTTTTTTTAGTAATGTAATATCGTAGCATGTTCAATTTCATATTTTTAAGAATTATTTTACAAAATCCATGTTATTGTGAAGATCTCAATTATGTGGTTATATGACATAAAATGTATGATTTATACGATAATTCATGTTATTTAATGCATTAACCCCCATTATCATATATTATATTGGTTTACATCATGTGATGAAGATTTTAAGAGTTCTTGAAATCTTTTTGTGTCATATATTTTTATACTAGATTTGGCCAAACATTAAAAAGTATTTGTAGAATGGTTCAATAATTCAAACATTTTAAAATTTATGGAATGATGAAATGGATCATAAATTGAACATTTATGATTTTTTTAAAATTATTATGGATCTTATAAGTAATTCCTTTTAAACGTATAAATGAGGATGAAACAACGAATAATTTATGTATCTATAAATCCAAGAAACTCTTTGAAACTATAACACTATTTTACTATCTCTCAGTTCTCTAATTTTATTAATTGAAGAACTACATGGGACCTATAGTGGGACTTCAAGAATTGGAGAAGGATGAAGATTATATAGGTTCGCCTAATTTAATTCTAAGTCCCAATAGTTTCATCCTATGACTTTCTAATAAGAACATTTGTCACCGAACCTATTCTCCCTACACTCCCATCATGCACATCATCATCCATTTTCCAACACTAAGAACACTATTTACAAGGATATATCCTCCAAAATTAGTTACCATTAGTTAACTTGATTCTAGTTACTCATTCCTATATAATTACCCCCTCACCATCCATTTCAATAATCCAATAATATTTTTGGACGAGATCCCCTAGAAGAATCTGATTGCATGAAATAGTCAACCTATGAACAAAAGCCACCCATGATTCCACTAAAACATAAGGGAACGTCATGTGAATAAATGGTATTTTAATACATTAATTATTACACTAAAAACAATATAACTCTTCACATGGGATTCAAAATTTCTATTTTAATGGACCCCACTCAAGGGTTATTACTATATAAATAGGGTGAATCCTTATAGCACCCAGACTATCCTTTAATAAACCAATATCCATTCTATAGATGGTATAAATTGAATATCATTCACTCAGGTATCCTATCTATCATCACTATTATACCTCATGGTATCCTGAATATTTAAAATTGGCCTTTATAATTGGATTCAACACTATTTCATCTAATCGTGTAATTATATGCCTCGTTCACCTAACTGAGCACCCATTCACCCAATTCATCAAAATGGGTATGTCTTCACATAGATACCTCACTATGGGTTTCACTATGATTCTAGTGGTCATCCATTATGATTTCCATCTTTTTCCATCCATGAATCCAAAACTCAACATTAATAATGTAAAACATGATTTCCCACTAGGCTTGGGATTACACATTGGTTAAATTGGTCTCTCAAAATTTCTTGTCAGCACTCTTTTTTGATTTTCAATACTTCTAAGAAACTCACCCATATAGAAATACTCTATGACCTCCCCTGATACATGATTAGATTATACACATTAACATGCATTCCTTTGATCATATATTGCTTTAATAATGGGAAATAAGAATCCTATTAATATCCTCGCTTAGTTTTCCCCCTTAATAAATCGGATCATTGGGATATAATCAATTGTGTATTAATTTGATAATGAGGATTCTCTCTTTGGATAACTGATGGAGGCCTCCATGGATCAGCTTTAATATTCCAGGTTATGTCAAGATAAACCATTTTAATGTCTTATTAATATTCATAAGTCATTTTTTATTTAGTTATAATTTTTATATTAATATCATGTAATTTATTTTCTAGAAATTAAAAAATATTTATTTCTAAACAAATTGTGTTTTCATACATTATATGGAATTAAATAAAATCTAGATTTTTAAATTAGAGAGTTTTAATTTGAAAAAATTAATTTTATTTTAGAATTTATCATGTCAAATTATCTTATGATTTGTTTTTTAGATTTCCCTAAAAAATTGATTTTTAATTAATATTGAAAATACTGATTTTTAATTAAAATTGCATTTTATTTTCACGTATTTAGAGAATGAAATTATAATTTGGAATGATTTTAAAATTTAATCTTTTCATATTCATTAGTAATAATCCAATTATAGTCTATGGAATTAATTTTATAGATATCTTTTTTATAATAACATTTTTATACTTAAAAGTAATTATTTTTCAAAAACCCATTTTTCATTATGATCCATGTGTTGAATTTTAAAATTAATTCAGAAAAAATATATATTTAATAATAAAAATGAATTGAATATTTTAAATCATGTGGCCCAAATATTCTTAAATATGTCCCTTTTATATTTATTACATTGGAATATTAACCTTAGTAGTTTTTTATCAACTCAATAAGGGTAAATCTGGACATTAATGATAAATGTAATATGATGAGGATTAAAAAAATGATTCTATCACTTTACTATATATTATTAGATGATTCTATTTTATACATAATCATCCAAAATTTTAAAATATGACCTTTTATTTCTATTTATCTATGTTTTTGGAATTTATAATATTTAGGAAAATGATAAAGTCAAAAATGTCACTCTCTTGTTTTTAATATATATATTATTTTTCGATAGGGATAAAAAATATATATATTCAGTTCTAAAATATTATTATAAAGATAAATATTTTTTCCACAATATTCATTTTATTTTTAGTGAAGGAATAATTAGCTAAAATTCATTTACAACGTCGAAACAATATTTATTCAATTGTTAGTTCAATAGGATAATTAATTTAAAAAATATTAAAATGAAAATAATATTATTTAAAAATGATGTTCATTTATTTATAAAAATATATCATATTAGAGATTTTTGAAATTAATATATTCAAATTTATTTTCTGACATATTTTTTAAATCTAATTAAATAACTTGTTCAAAAAATGGCATTAACAATATTTTATAGTAAATAAAATTTTATTAAATGATTTAAAGGTATTAAAACTATTATAGTTTAAAAAATAAATGTTAAATGGTTGGGAATATATACCATGGTCTATTTAGGTGTCACATATCCTTTTATAGTAACTTTCTAGAATCCTTTGTTGTATAAAATATTTATACAATAGTAAGTGTCAAAAGGGTTAGTGGGGGTGACACCAAAGACATATAAGATAAAACATAATATTGACTTGTAAAAACTTATTGGATAAGATTATTTCAACACATCACCATCCAATCATAAAATTACATCATTTTGGAACCTTTTTCCTTGGAAATTAGTTTAAATTAATTTAATATTTTCAGTAATTCCAAGAGTACCCATCTCCTATCTTATAAAAGGGAAGCTACTATAATCTTTTACTCACACCATTTGACAAATATATCTCCATCAATTCATTCCAAAATCATTTTATTAAATCCCTCCGCATGACCAAGAATCCTTGATTTTATAATAAAAATAACCTTTTAATGATTTTATTGTAAACCATAAGAGGTTTTCTAAAGAATATGTATTGTACATAACCAATAATTTTTGTTTTGTTTCTTATTATACTTATTTCAAATATTGTTTAAAAATTATGAAATAATAATACCAGTATCTTACATATACTAAAATGCTTTTTTTAATTTCACAAACTATATCCATCTATTGTTCAATCAAATGGGAAGAGAAACCATCATTTGAGTGTATGTCGGACTACAACCTCACAAACAGATGTAATTCATTTTCCATCACCACCTCTCATATATGTTTATTATGATGGATTTAATGTATATATATGATATTAAATACAGATTTATCATTATAGAAAATTTATATATCATATATTTTCTTACTATTACCTTCATTGAAATATGATAACGACGTTCATTCATATGTGTTGATTACCACCTCCACATATCGATATGATTCAATTTTCACTAATGCATCACATGGATGGTATATAAATGGGTATTAAAATAATATATTTGTTTTTATTATATAATGATCAATATAAAATGAAATAATAATTATTTCATTTTATCCATAATGATTGTTGAAAAATGTAAAGGTTTCTTATACGTACGTATGGAATACCGTCTCTGTGATTGTAACATATTTCATTTTTCATAACCATAATTCAGGGTTTATTTTAAAATTATATGGGTTGGGTCTTCACCCCATATTCCTCATAGGCCTTATAAAATATATATTTCTACCACACCTTGCTGTTTCTTGAACAAACAAATATTTGGAATGTGCTCTCTTTATTAGAGGTATCCCTTTAAAGTATAACTTCCTCTCATCGAGGATAATGAACAAGGATGTCCCAAAAGATGATAATATCAAATGATGTGGAATCCCTATGGTTTCGAGATGTCCCTGTTGTGAAAATAATTGGGAGGAGAGTGTTTTCCGTCTTTTCTATGAGGGAAAATAGGAAAGTGCAGTGTGGTAGTACTTTGGTAAGTACAAAACTCTTATTTCCCATAACATGTTTAATATATCGTTCATTGAGAGGTTGGTCCATGGTGTGGGAGAGAGGGGAACAGAGATGTTAGCCCACAATCTAGTCTGGAACGTAGGCTTCTAGTGCATATGGAAGGCGAGGAAGAGGGAAAAGAAATAATGTGTCTATGCCTCTGGTAGGTCCATCATCTTCAGATTGAATAATCTCCTCCTCGATATGGTTAGCCTCATATCCAACTTGCGGGAAGAACCCAGCCTTAAAAATATCCAAACCAATAATTTTAGTTCGTATTCTAGTAGCAACAATAAATGAGTCTACTAGGTCCGCTGGCCACCCCCTTCTATATGACATAATCTCAATATGGACTGATCTTGTAATATAGTAGTACTTCACAGAGGTGGGGTCATCTGATACTCCCACTGGATCTATCTTACTTTGATTTTATGCCCTCTTGGGACTTCGTTACTCCATTCAGGAAGAGAAAAGGGTGATTCTCAATGGTCTTATGTTTTGTCGTCTGAAGATGATCAATTTATCATAGGATGAAACTAACTCAATGATTCTTCACAATGCACTGCATTGAATTGGCCCCAATCCTTGGTTGATTCACTACATGATCAGAAAGTACTATGGAATGCTTGACAATAACACTAGGGTGGTTTATACATGGCGTGAGGGTAACCAAGTCATTCGTCACCTTATTTCTCTGGTTTTCCCTAGTCCTGATCCTTTTTTCTTTCACAATATGCATAGCTTGAACTAGAGGGGGTAAATCTGGTTAAGAGGATTCCATTGGTCATCAATATTTCAGGCATCCTGAGGTCCTTCCGGACTTTTGGTGCATTGGCTTCCTAGGATTGTTTGGTCTTTATTTTCCCATTCTAATTTCATTAAACAATTACATTGATGGGTATATATTCTAAAGATTTATATTCCAAATCTTTTCCTTCCTTGTCTATATTAATAAAAATACTTTTTGGATGTATTTATTTTGAAATAAATGGAAATTTTATATTTCATTTTACATTCTATAAAATGTTTTCAAAATTAATCATTTTATGGAACGTTTTGATTTTCTTTAGAAAAACGGGGAGATGGAATGTTCTATTTAATATATACATCGTCAATGGTTTTTTTCCACTGTCAGAACAGTTATTTGATTTTTTTTACATTAAAATATATCATGTTTTAATAAAAAAAACCCTTATTTCCATTTATTCAAGGAATTTTTTAAAAAAAATTATTTCAAACGGAAATGGTATTTTGATACATTAAAGTGTTTCGCATGTGGTTTTATAAATGATTTTGAAGAATTAAAAGATGAAAATTTTCAAGTACATATTTTTTTAATGATATGGTACTCTAGAATTATATATGTGAAATAGGATAGTCAAATACATGTTACATGACTGGTTATCCTCATTATAACTCTCCAATGCATTTTTTAATTTTACTTGTTTTCAAAGTAAAGAGGGATGGAGTTAACGAGGGCTATTTCTCTTGTTGATTTAACTCAGATCAATTATATCTGATGTGGGATTATCACGAGTTTTGAATATAGTTCTATAATTTTTAAAAATGTGTTTTCATTTCCATTTATTGATTTTAATATTTTTCATATAGAATGTTTTTTCCGGTTGAATTTAATTATTTTATATGCTCAATGAATAATGTGATGCAGGTATTATATGACAACCCAATATTTTGTAAAATATATTATTTTAAATTAAATTAAATTATTTAATATGTTATTTTTTGAAATAAATAGTTTATCTTCTATGAAACACAATACCATTTCTATCTTGTGTTACACACGACATCCTGTTTCTTTGGTAACCTTTATTACACGCAAGACCATGTTTTACTAAAGAACAATATACTATTAATATTTCATATATCAACTTACTATCGAAATGGTGGTTATAAAGAGAATTAATTTAAATATGAATTTTTTGGCTGAATTCATTAGTTATAAATTAATTAGAGATGAATAGAAAACAAATTTATAATAAACTATTTTTTTAAAATAACTATTTTTTTAATAAACCCCAATTGATTATAAATGAACTTTTAGCCTATATAATTTATAATGGTAAATTATATTTTAAACTGGTTTTAAAGTTAAATCAGATCAATTATATTTATATTAATACAATTTAGGTCGTAATGATCAATTTTATATTTAAATTGGATATAAAAATATTTTAAACTATTTAAATTTTTCACTTAAAAATCATATTTTTCATCCAGTCTGCAGGGTTAATTTTTTTAAAATTATTACCCCTTATGTTATCTTAGTTTGTGAAAATAGATTATATATATGTAATTATTATATTGAATAATTTTTGTTACGTTAAACTTATTTTTTTACCAAAAAATAATAGAGAAATTAATTAAAATTAAATAATTTTATTAATATATAAATGAGTTAACTTAGTGGTTAAATATAAATGGTAAGGTATGGAATTGACCCAAAACGTTCCTAAAACATATTTTATAGAAAAATTTATACAATTTAACCTAAATTAAAAAAAATTAATTATTGTCTTCACATTATGTATGGGGATCTCCCAATAATGATTACTAATTTGAATTTACAAGAATGACACTCCGCTATAAAATGTTATTCACTCTCCAAACATCGTAACACATCCCAATCCATCCGACTCGAGCAAAACCAAAAAAATATAACTTTTCACTTCCATAACCTCAACCTATAAGCCTAATCTTTGGCATAAATAAAACCATAGAGATTATTTGGTTAAAACCAAAAGAAGTTACTCGAATAAGCGGTAACATGCATCAATGAGAAGTTTTGTTTTATTTCTGTATCTGACCCCATCAATTCTTATAATAACACATTTATATATAAAATTATTTATCATAAATATATTTATATGTTTTTAGGATAAATTTAATACTGACACACACAAAAACCCTGTTAAATTCTTATGAAATCATCATTTTTGTGTACGGTGGACACCGCCTTGCAAGATGATATCATTCGTTTTTCCATTACCACCTCTCATGGTGGAAAATAATTATAGAAAAAATTATATATATGATACATTTGAAATTTATAACATAATAATATCTATAGGTCCATAATGTAATATTCACCCTTTTCCATTCCATAACATTGGTGATATAATAACATCTCTCATGTGTACAATAAACAACCCCCGCGCGAAGCGCTGCGAAGGGTTTTTCACATATGAGTTAAATGGAAAGTAATAATGGTAAATATAATGAATATAAATATTATACACATGAAATAATTATAATATTAATGAAATAATTATCTTTATTTAAATATAATATCTTGTTTTCTTTATTAACTTTTCACACACTGAAAAAGTTATAGCGTCGTTCATGGATATATAGACTATTACCTCCTCCAAGAAATGTGATTATTTTTACATCGAAAACATTATATATAAAATTATATAAAATTAAATATAATGGTGTTTATGATATAATTATCATTCTATAAATATAAAATATTACTTAATTTTTCTATACTAATCCTTGAATAATGGAAACGTTACTCATCCGTATGTAGGGTCTACCATCCCCATGATCGTAATGTTAGTTCATTTTTCATAGTCATGATTAATGATTGGTTTTAAAAATATAATTTATCTATAAATATGATTATTATAGAATGATTATTATTATGGTTAAATTTAATTAATGACACCTTTGAACATAGTCGACATACCAAAGTCATATTTGACACATTATCTCAATATGGTCAAAACATCTAACTTAAACACAATTAATTAGGTAATTTTATATAACTTTGTAAATAGTGAAATAAAATTAATAATAAACATTAAAATGGAAATCATGGAATTAAATAATTAACATGATTTTTTTTCAAGAATATAATGAAACAAATGATGAATCATACTTAATGTTGGGGACATTGTCTTAATATCCTTTCATTAAGGCATATCTCGATGTTATTCATCATTATTATTTTTTAAGGTTTATATACATCCAGTTTAATATATTATATCATGCATTTATCTGTCCTCATGATACTTAATGTTTTTTAATATTTTTTGTAAGAACCCGGAGCTCTGTTTTCAGGTACGAATCTATTTTACGGGCTTTTTAAAAAATGGAGAATCTAGAAATTCTTAGAGTACACACCATGTACTGTATGAGCACACGCCCTGTACTCCTCGGCCACTTTAAGCCGTGTGTTGGCCGAGACCGGGCCATACACACGGTGTGTATCTGGAAATTTTTAGAGTACACTCCAAGTACATTATGAGTACACACCGTGTACTCCTCTGCCACTCGAAGCCATGTGATTGGCCATGTCCGGGCCACACACACGGTGTGTAAGGCTGAGGTGGAGGCAAGTTGTTTCGGGGTACGGAAAATTGATGTACACATCGTTTAATCAAGAAGTACATGCCACGTACTTTCTTTTTAATTCATTAATCATACCGGGGTCGTGCCTAATGCTTGTAAACACCTTCTTTTATGTCTAATTCCATCCAGAGCGTCCAAGGAGGCCAATTCTTCTCCGAGCCACCAATTCGTAACCGGTTGTCTGAATCGAACTTCGTCGATTGCAGAAGAATCGCAGCGGTGAGTTCTTAGTTCTTCTTTAGCCTCGTTTCTGGATTCTTCATCCAATATGTGTTATCTGAGGTTGAGAGTTTTAGATGTTTTTTCAGATCTACTCATTTCTAGGCCGATTCATGGGCCGAGGTTCAAGTATATTGATCTCCAAGGGTCGACGTAGGTGGTTTGTTTCCCTACATTGACGTTCTTTTTGTTTGGGTTGCAAAAGTATCGGATACCCATGTATCGAGTATCCTGGGTTAGGGTTTTGATCCTGTTTATTTATCTTCCTTAGATTTCTTTTATGCTTGAGGTTATTAGATGATTAATAATTGCTTGTTAGCGTGTTTGAGGATCACTCCATGGGTGTTTTCCCTTGTTTTGGCTATTTTTTTCCGTTTGGCATGGTTTTCCTACGAGGCAACCCCTATTGCATTGCTAGTATGCTTGTTGACTTGATTGCATGTATTTCCTACGGTTTATATGCTTTTGGATGCATTTTGTAGCTATTATCCAAGTGGTCGTTTAACTTACATAGGGCTGCTAAAAGTTGATTACACCCGACTGGACTACTCAGGGCCGTGAGAACCTGGTGCGGGAGATCAAAGAGGGATTAGACAATTAAGTTCCTCCCTAGAGGGTCTGTTGGTTTTAGTTTCTTATGCAGGACCTACGGGGATCGGACTTTGTGCTTCCTAAGAGTGTTCTTAGTTTACCCATGCATCGAGACCACATGAGAAATTAGATGTAAGTGCTTCCTCAGAGAGTCTGTAGCTATTATTGCAAGACCATAGGGGAATTGACGTAAGAGCTTCCTAGAGTGTATATTCCTTGTTTGATTACTGGACTATAGGGGTTTTCTAGTTTAAGACACCCAGAGAGTCAGTGTGAATTTTGATGGTTGGCTGTGACGACTCCACAAAGCCAAAGAAAAAGCTTGGGTTTTGTACTGCTTGTGTTAGGTGGTCTTTTTAGATACCTGTTGTGTTACTTGCTTATCTTGGAATAAAATACCTTGCTGGTTTTCCGTGGTTGTGTAATAAAATGAATGTGAATGGAAATTGGTAGAATTGTTTCTTGCATTGTTTACCTTTACTCTTGATATATCACTCACTAACAGTAGTGCACAAATCTTGTGGTGGTTGCCTACTGGGATTAGTCTCACACCCTGTTTGGGTCCTTCTTTTCGGCCCAAACAGATTATATGGTTGCAGGTTTAGGTAGGGATTGTGGCCCTTCCACCTCACGTACTTGATTACTGGTCAGAGCTGGAGAGGGGAGTTGCTGTTTAATTTTAGTACTTTGGTTTCAGTTGTATTTCAGCATGTTGTTTTACTTACTGCTTTCCATAGACACAAGTACCATCCTGCATCATTGTTATATCAGACCTTTCTTTTACTTTAAGTTCAGTTGTTGCATGCTATTTACTACTTCCGCCATTGCGTATGTTTATTCTTCTACTGCATACTTTACCAAACGAGGGCATAGTTTTCCCCCTGACTCACCAAGGCCCTCGCTGCTAGTCGTTAGCCACTGGCATTCGAGGAAACGCGCTTGAGGTCATGTGGTGAACCGGGTACGGGGCGCAAGTGGAAGGGCTCTGGATTTAGGACATTACAAAGTGGTATTAGAGGAGTTTTCCTTCTTTCTATTGCCTTACTGTTTTGCGACCATATCCAGGGATAGGAAGAATTGGGTAGTTAGTACTTAACTGTGTCTGGGAGTAATTAACCCATTTACAGGGATAATCTATATTACCTCATTATTTCAATTTTCAATTTTTGCAAGTGTTATAGTTTATTATATTTCACCGTTGGGTGATGCACATGATTTGTGTTGTTACAGTTTATATGATTATGGTTCTATTTGGTTGCAACCCGATGTGATGAGGGTGTGCCATCTCATGCATCATATAGGCACCGAGTAGTAAATCACTGGTCATGCATTTTACCATTCCATCTAGGGTGCATTAGAATTGCATGTTGTTGTGATAAATGCTCTGACAGATTATGCATGTCGTTGTTGTAGTTGATATGACAGAAGTACTTGTTGCGCTGATAGAGTATTAATTCTTTTACAGCCTGTTTAGCATGGGCGCCAAGCTCTGGTCTTGGAGGTGTTATGGGCCCTCGAGGATCGGAATTTGGCGGATCATTGTTTGTTATTCTGTTTACTTGTTATATGCATTATGATGATGCCAAGCTTTGATTATTAGGGAGTATGGGCCCCCAAAGATCGTAATTTGGCACATAGCTGGTTGTTTTTCAGTGTTTCTGGCGTTCGGAGTAGTTTTAGAGCTACATCCTGGAAAAACCCAGAATACACGGCGTGTACTTCCTTCATACACGCCGTGTAGTTTTTAACCCATGTTACTATCTATGTAAACAAAAACACGGGGTGTCGGAAAATCTTTGGGGATACTCCGTGTACCTTATGTACATGTCGTGTGGTAGTCAACCGTGTACCCGGCCGTCTCTCTAACAACACGGGTCGGGGAAGCTCGTGTAGTGCACATCGTGTGTTATAAATACACACCATGTATGTTTCTTCTGGGTACCCGACCATGTAACGAAAAACACGGGTTGGTGTTATCCATCCTTATGTAGGCCTTGTTTGTTCGGAACATTCCGTGTTGGGGATTAGCTGTGTAGCCGGCTGTGTAACCTGTTACACGGACCGCTGAAGCCTGGCTTGTACACGACGTGTCCTCAGTGCACACACCGTGTAGTCTAGTTTTTGGAGGATCGTGTAGGTTAGTTGTGCAAGGAGACTCGGGCAGGGGAGTGGAGTCCAGGTACACGCCGTGTTTTTGGAAAACACGTCGTGTAGTCTGGAATGTTACATGACCGATGGTGGCAAAATTTCAGGCTCATGTAAATGGATTTAATAAACAGCCGTGTAGTTCAGTTTTTCAAGTTTAAGTGTTTCTATCTCCTGTTCCCGTTTTGTACTATGGTGTTCTCTGTACTTGTTGATCCAAAATCTGGAGTGTGCTTTTGACCTTTCAGGGTTATAGCACCAAGAAGTCCTCTCGTTGCACGCTAGGAACCAGGCAGAGAGAGTACTCCTAATACGGCAGACCAGGGACTACCTGTAGTTTCGCTGATTGTTCTGGATATGGTACCTGCAGTGATTCCAGACACTGGTGCGGAAACTCAGTTCAGAGAGGGTTTCATGAGGATCATGCAGACCTTCCAGGGAGCTCAGCATCCTGCCCCGTCTATGGCAGAGCTGGCGCGAGTCTTCCAACAACAGCATCCTCCCACTTCCATAGGGGATGGAGGACCTCAGGTCACAGAGTCATGGCTAGAAACCATGTTTTACATCTTCGAGCATCTAGAGACACCCCCAGACAGATGGGTGAAGCTCTCGACTTACATGCTGTGAGATTCTGCCAAGAGATGGTGGGATGTAGTCTCACAGGCAGGGCGCCAGCGGACTATGGCATGGGATGAATTCCAGCGTACGTTCTACGAATACATCTATCTAGCGACGCTGAGGTCCGACAGGGCCAGCGAGTTCATGAACCTGCAGCAAGGTACTCTTTCGGTTATGGAGTATTCCTCCGGCTTCACTGAGTTACAACGTTTCACTCCCGTTCTAGGAAATGACGAGCTATTTTTGGAGAGGATGTTTGAGGAAGGCCTCAAACCAGAGATCAGATCACAGGTGAACATTTTCCAGTTGACTTCTATTACTCTGATAGTCAACCAGGCACTAATCATTGAAATAAATCTAAGGGAGATTGGAGCTGTTGACCAGGGCAGTTCAGCACCCAGGGGTGAGTCGTTTCATACTGACAGCAGGAAGTGCCACCGAGGGTCTACTCGAGGTGACTCGGGGAAGCGAGGTATATCTTCTGGAGGGTGGGATCTTCCTTTTAGAAACCCGGTGGTATGATATTAGTGTGGAGAGAGCAGGCATAAGAATCCTCAGTGCCCAAGAGATCCAGTGGAGTGCCGAGCTTGCGGGAAGATGGGTCATCTACAACGTTTTTCTAGGGTTCTTCTTCTAGCGGCTAGTGAAGTAGGATCTGTTTCTATCCCTCATTCAGGAGCAGGATTACCAGTCCTATAGAAGACTAGGGGATAGAGTTCTTCAGGTCGTTCAGGCCAGGGTAGAGGTCGCGGATGCGGTGGCCAGGCTCAAGGGGGATCAGCTCAGGGATATCAGGCTGCTACACAGGGCCGCAGTACTATCCAGATGTTTGCAGTAGAGCAGATTCATCGGGATCAGGACCCTGGACCTTCCACAGTTCGAGGTATGATCCTAGTAGCCTCAGTTTTATCTTCTACACTTTTCGATACAGAATCTTGTCATAGCTTTATTTCTGTGCACACTGTGGAGAGCCTTAGACTCACTGTCCTTACTTCTGATTATACTTTGGCACTAGACACTCCTTTGGGACATAGAACTATTAATGTGCGTTAGTGCTGGGAGTGCCCCCTTGATGTTGGTGGGTGTCACTTCGTGTGGGATCTTTGTGTCCTGGAGATGATAGGTTATGATTTCATTCTCAGAATGGACTGGATAGTTCCATTTTAGGCCTTTGTCAACTTTTATCGTCGTAGGGTGAGTTTCACGTCACCAGAGGGTAGGCCTTTTCTTCACAAGGGCGAATGGGATGTCCAGGAAAGCAGAGATGGACCAAAGCATCATGGTTTGGGAAGAGTTACGACCCAGATTTCCAATTTATACCTGGATGATCAGGGGACCTCTTAGATGGATTTTCCTCTAGTGGTTGATCGCTTTCCAGATGTTTTTTCAGAAGACTTCTCAAGTTTTCTTCCATAGAATGAGGTAGACTTCATGATTGATCTTGTTCCAAGATCCACACTGGTACCCATACCTCTTTATAGGATGGTTATGCCTGAGTTTCAAGAGCTCAAGAAGTAGTTGGAGGAGTTGCAGGCTAAGGGTTTCATCCAACCCAGTACTTCCCCTCGGGGTTCACCTGTGTTTTTTCCAAAGAAGGTGGATGGTACCTTACGACTTTTCGTGGATTATCGGAAGTTGAACCAGTTGACGGTCAAGAACCGATATCCCTTATCTAGGATTGATGATCTCTTCTATTAGCTTCGAGGAGCTCGAGTGTTCTTGAAGATCGACTTGAGATCCGACTATCATCAGCTACGCGTTAGGCCTTTAGATATACCCCTGACAGCCTTTAGGAGCAGGTATGGCCTCTACGAGTATACGGTTATGCCATTCGGCCATAAGAACATGCCAGCAGTTTTCATGGCACTGATGAACCATGTCATTCATACTTACATGGATTCCTTCGTCATGGTCTTCGTGGACGATATCTTGGTGTACTATCACACTCGACACGACCATTCAACCCATCTTGAGATCATTTTGAGTACATTGAGGGAGCATTAGCTTTATGCTAAACTCTCAAAGTGCCACTTTTGGATGGATGAGATTCACTTTCGGAGTCATGTCATCTTAGAGATGGGAGTTTTAGTAGACCCAGAGAAGGTGAGAGCAGTAGTCACCTGGGAGCAGCCGAAGAACGTCTTTGAGGTACGTAGTTTCTTGGGGCTGTATGGTTACTACAGGAGGTTTATACAAGACTTATCACGCCTAGAATCATCGTTTACGGGCTTGATTAAGAAGGGGGTGAAGTTCGTTTGGTTAGAATCATGTGACTCAGACTTCCAGGAGCTGAAGGGGAGATTGAATTCTGCACTGATTCTAGTTCTGTCAGAGCTGGGAAAGAGTTATAAATTTTTCTGTGATGCATCTGGCATCGATCTTGGAGCATGGATTATGCAAAAATATCGTGTTTTCGTGTACGGATCTTAGTAGTTGAGGCCACATGAGAAGAACTATCCTACACACAATTTGGATTTGGCTGTTGTTGTTCATGCTTTGCATTGTTAGAGGCATTATCTCATGGGTGATCATTTCGTGGTATATACTAACCACAAGAGCCTCAAGTATATCTCCACGCAGAGTGACATGAATTTGAGACAGCAGAGGAGGGTCGAGTACCTACAGTCTTTCGACTTCGAGCATGCTTATACGACTGGGAAGGGCAATGTTGTGGCGGACGCACAGAGCAGGAGGAATGAGTTGTAGGTAATTCAGGAAGCCAGAAGTGAGTGGAAACTCATGGCTCTGTTCTCTGAGATGCATCGGGTGGTACAGGACATGCAGGTTCAGACGGTTCTTTCTTCTGTAGCTGTTACCTCTACCCTTTTTGATCGAGTTTGAATGAGGCAGCTATCAGACCCTGAAGGCCTAGTCCTATGGGAGGGTGTGTCAGATGGAGACCTTACTCCGGGGTGGACAATGGGCGATGACGAGCTGCTATGTTTTCATGGCTGCGTATGGGTTTCAGTAGACATACGTGAGGAGATGATGCGGGAGTCTCATGCCTCAGTTTGGGCAGTTCATCCTGGTGTCACCAAAATGTACCAAGACTTGCACCGCCAGTATTGGTGGCCAGGTATAAAGAAGGATATGGATGGTTTTGTTATGCGGTGTTCCACCTATCATCCGATGAAGGCAAATCATCAGTGACCAGCAGGGCTTTTGCAGTAGTTACCCATTCCTAAGTGGAAATGGAATGATGTCGCGATGGAATTTTTACATGGTTACCGAGATCACCTCGAGGAAATGATGTGGTTTGGGTTGTAGTGGATTGTATCATGAAGGATGAACACTTCTTACGGACCAAGGAGACCTTCAGTGTTGACGAGCTGGGACGGTTGTATATTCGGGAGATTATAGGTCTGCAGGGAGTTCCGCACTCCATTGTTTTAGACATGGATGTTTGTTTTACTTCGCACTTCTGGAAGGGGCTATAGAGGGAGTTGGGTACACAGGTACTTTTGAGTACAACATATCATCCCCATACTGATGGCCAGTCAAAGCGTACAATCCAGGTGCTCGAGGATATGCTTTGAGCCTGCATTCTAGACTTTGCCAGTTCTTGGGAGAAACATATTCCTCTAGTGTGGTTCGCCTACAACAACAGTTTTCAGGTGACTATTCGGATGGAACCTTACGAGGCTTTGTACGGTAGGCCATGTCGATCACTATTATGCTGGCTCGAGGTAGGAGATGCGGATTTGTTGGGGCCTCGTCTTGTTGAGGAGACTTCAGAGCTGATAGAGCTGATTCGGAAGAGTATGGCTACAGCGCAGTCTCAACAGAAGTCTTATTCTGATCAACGGAGACGACCTCTAGAGTTCGAGGACAGGGATCAAGTTTTCCTGCTTGTCGCACCGAGGATGGGACACTAGAGGATTCAGAGATAGGGTAAGCTTTCATCGAGATACGTCAGGCTGTTTGAGGTTCTGTAGAGAGTTGGGCTGGTTGCTTACAAGTTGCAGTTACCTCAGAGATACCAGGCCATGCACGACATCTTTCATGTTTCTCAGCTTCGACAGTATTTCTCAGACTCATCTCATGTTTTGCAACCTGAGGAGGTTGAGTTGGAGCAAGATGTATCTTTTAAAGAGCATCCTATCCGGATTGTTGATCGTAGTACAAAAGTGATCCGTGTCCGGTCTGTTCCTCTGGTATGGGTGCGATGGCAGCACGGCTATATACAGGATGAGACTTGGGAGACGGAGGATGATATGCGATCCCAGTGGCCAGATTTTTTCAAGGTTTCTTCTTCTACACCTTTCTAGGGAAATTCGGGGATGAATTTCTTTAAGGGGGGAAGTTTGTAAGAACCCAAAGCTTCGGATTTAGGTACGGATCTATTTTATGGGATTTTTAAAGAAAAATGGTGAATCTGGAAATTTTTAGAGTACATGCTGTGTACATTATGGGTACACACTATGTACTCCTCGGCCACTCTAAGCCATGTGTTGGCCGAAACCGGGCCACAAACATGGTGTGTATCTGTAAATTTTCAGAGTACACGCCATTTACTCCACTGCCACTCGAAGACGTGTGATTGGCCGTGTCCGGGCCACACACATGGTGTGTAAGGCTAAGGTGGAGGCTGGTTATTTTAGGGTATGTAAAATTGAAGTACACGCCATGTACTCAAGAAGTACATGCCGTGTACTTTATTTTTATTTCAATAATTGGATCGGGGTAGTGCCTAATGCTCGTAAACACCTTCTTCTCCGCCTCATTCCATCCAATGCACCTGAGGAGTCTGATTCTTCTCCGAGCCACCGATCCTTCACCGATTGTCCGAAACAAACTCTATCGATTGTAGAAGAATCGCAGCGGTGAGTTATTGGTTCTTCTTTAGCCTTGTTTCCTGATTCTTCCTCTCGCATGAGTTATCTTAGGTTGAGCGTTTTAGTCATTTTTTCAGATCTACTCTATTCTAGGCTGATTCACGGGCCGATGTTCAAGTATATCGATCTCCAAGGATCGAGGTAGGTGGTTTGTTTCCCTACGTTGAATTTCATTGAGTTTTGGTTGAAAAAGTGTCAGATACCCATGTATCGGGTATCCCGGGTTAGGGTTTTGATCCTGTTTATTTGTCTTACTTAGATTTCTTGTGTTCTTGAAGTTATTAGATGATTAATAATTGCTTGTTAGCATGTTTTAGGATCACCCCATGGGTTTTTTCCCTTGTTTTGTCTGTTGTTTGCTGTTTGGAATGGTTTGCCTATGAGGCAACCCCTATTGCATTGCTAGTATGCCTATTGACTTGATTTCATGTACATCCTGCTATTTATATGCTTGTGGATGCATTTTGTAGCTATTATCCAAGTGGTTTTTTAACTTACTTAGGTCTTCTAACGGTCGATTACGCACAACGGGACTGCTCAGGGCTGTGAGAACCTGGTGCGGGAGATCAAAGAGGGAATAGACAATTAAGTGCTACCCTAGATGGTCAATTGGTTTTAGTTTCGTAAGCAGGACCTACAGGGATCAGACATTGTGCTTCCCAAGAGTGTTCTTAGTTTACCCATGCATCGAGACCACAAGAGGAATTAGACGTAAGTGCTTCCTCAGAGTGTCTGTAGCTTTTATTTCAAGACCATAGGGGAATTGACGTAAGAGATTCCCAGAGTGTCTGTGCCTTGTTTGATTACTAGACTATAGGGGTTTTCTAGTTAAATCCACCAAGAGAGTCAGTGTGAATTTTGATGGTTGGTTGTGACGAGTCCACCAAGCCAAATAACAAGCTTGGGTTTTGTACTGCTTGGGTTAGATAGTCTTTTTAGATACCTGTTGTGTTACTTGCTTATCTTGGATTAAGAAACCTTAATAGTTTTCCCTGGTTGTGTAATTAAATGAATGTGAATGGTAATTGGTAGAATTGTTTATTGCATTGTTTAACTTTACTTTTTCTATATCACTCACTGATAGTAGTTCACAAATCGTGTGGTGGTTTCCTACTGGGATTTGTCTCACACCCTGTTTGGGTCCTGCTTTTCAGCCCAAACATATTATATGGTTGCAGGTTTAGGTAGGGATTGTGGCCCTTCCACCTCAGGTACATGATTGCTGGTCGGAGCTGGAGAGCATGAGACCGGGTCTTGGATCGCGATGCTACTGGAGTTGCTGTTTACTTTTAGTACTTTTTATTTAGTTGTATTTCACTATGTTGTTTTGCTTACTGCTTTCCATAGACACATGTATCATCCTGTATCATTGTTATATCAGACCTTTCTTTTACTTTAATGTCAGTTGTTGCATGCTATTTACTGCTCCCACCATTGCATATTTTTATTCTTCCGCTGCATACTTTACCAAATGAGGGAATAGTTTCCCCCCTGACTCACCAAGGCCCTCGCTGCTAGTCGGCAGGCTCTGGCTTTCGGGGAAACGCGCTTGACGTCATGTAGCGAACTGGGTATGGGGTGCCAGTGGAAGGGCTCCGGATTCGTGTCGTTACATTATTCATTAATTATTTATGATTCAATTATTTCCTATGTAATAACATAATTTTCTTTTAAAAACAATGTTCTCTTAAAGTTTCCATTCCAAATCATTCACTTCCATGTCCATGTTTCTAAAATTATTTTGTTAATTTTTTATATAGAAATAAAATATTTATAAATTAAATTTTATGTCTCATTTTATGTTATTTTAAAATGATTTTAAAATGAATCTTTTACATGTTTTATAAGAAACATTTTTGAAAACGATAAAAGGAAGATAAAGAAGATGACTATTCCACCACTGGGGCTATTGTTTGATTTTTTATTCCTTTTCATGATTTCATGTTTTTTTATTAAAACCCCACATTATATTTCATTGGTTATTCTATATTGAACATAGATATTAGAAGAAAGGTGTATTTTAATATGAAAGTGTTTTACATCTTTTTTTAAAAATATATTTTCAAAGGTCTATATGATGGAAGTGTTTTATTCATGATATGGTACTTAAGAATCATATGAAATGGGTGAGCCCAGTAAAACATATAGGAAGGTTTGATCCCCATTATTGCTCAAGGGTGAGTTCGATATTGATTATATTGTATCATCCAGGCCTGACTAACCACTAAACTGGTAGCCAGACCAGTCTCCACATGGCCTCAAGCACACGTCCCTGTATGCTAGAGGTTTCCGACTAGAAACAATGTTGTAAATGTGGTTCAATGGGGAGATTATACCATCTTAATCAGAATAGGATAGTGTTATAAAAGAAACAAAACATTAGAAAACAATGGAACCAATAATAACAAACTAACGATAAGAGGAAGAATAATAATAACTGACTATAAAATATAGATAACAAAAATTTACAACATGCATCCATGTCCTAGAGATGATACATAACTAAAAAATAGATATACATTCGGAAACAGTATAATATAATACATGCACTAATAAAATAACTAAAATCCTTAGAAGGTGATCTCAATGAGCATCATAAGCTTCAGAACAATCCTATGCTCTATAGATCCCAAGTACACAGCACATCACAAGAAAATTATCCATAGACCTACGAACAAGATGTTAAATTAGGTACCAAATGATTCTCAAGTTTGGTGTGAGATATAAATCTCAGTAGTCCATCACCCATGGTGTCTAGTAAAATCCATCTTTGGTAATATAAATTATTTTGTTTTCCATTGAAAATAAATTCATAGAAATTAAAAAATAAAAAACAAAAACACCTTCATCAGGGTTCATAAATGGACACCCATCCCACCACTTGCTTCAGTGAGGCAGGGTGCCTAAAAGAGGTACACGTGAAAGGCATAATATATATACAATGGCCATTATAAACCAAGAGAACAAAAAATTCATAGATACAAGATTAGTTTTATATTTGGATCTTGTTCACATGTCTTCAAAATAGTATTCTAGTAAACAAAAAGTGAAGTATCACAGTTGAAAAATAAATGTCATAATATTAATAAATGATCAATCTCTTATGAACAAACTATCTTTTGATCTCTAAAATACATTAGCAGAGCCCTGATCCCTGCCAAAATGATCTAAAAATAATCTTAAGTGTTGCTATCAGGACATCCAATATAACCTAATACCAGCGAATCCATCTAAGTAAACCCATACGGCATCCCCTATATCACTCGAGGCATGGTAACTCTATGTCTTTCCATGATATCTCACATAGGGTTTCGAGTATCACTCATGGAATTTGGTATCCATCTTTCTAATTGGACTATCCATGGTTACTCCCCTGATGAACTTGTATCACTCATTATTATAATAAACAACCCAAACATCCTTTTTTTGGAAATCCAAAGGATCACCCCTGGTGCATCGATTTATTTCCAAATAACCCTAGAGATTCCAAAAATTTATCCTCAATAAAGAACCCAAGTTATCTCCTATCCTATATTAAGTGAGCCAAGTAAATCAAAGAACATAACAAGTTAAGGCACATATATATTAACATACCATTAAGTAAACATCTCATACCAAAATCATACATGTTATTTATATATCAAAAATCAACTATAAAAGGGACAAGGCATTAATAACAAAGCATAAGATATAGGATACATGATATGATCATTAGGAAAAATGCCTTAAGGATAAGAAATGGAATACAATAATAGGAACATGGAATTAAAATACATATAATCCCATATCATTAATGACATTTACATAATTAAATATAAAAAGATTGTCTAATCATGTTATTCAAATCAAGCCATCCTACCAATGTTGTTCAAAATATATTATAAATCATGTGACACCTAATATGAAGAATCAAGCATAAGCATTCAAATATAACATGATAGGCATGAAACCTACACCAACCAAATATGGAATATGGCCAATTAAAGTAGGCACCATTCCTAGGAATCATCCCAAAAATATAATGTAGATTATATAGCATTTTTGAATTAAATAATACACATCTCATTGAGGGGTTTCATTTGAAAACATAAAATTGTTTTAAAAAATCATTTCATTTACTTTAAGAGTTCAATTTCATCTCAATGAATAGGGTATATGGAATACAATAAATCGTAAGGGTCCTAATAGAGACATAAAATAGTTTGAAACATTTATAAATAATTTCACCACATTCAAAAGATGGATGGTAAGTGATATAAGTAATTTTTAAAAGATTATATAAAAAAGGGAATAAGAAAGGAATCCTACCTCAAGAAAAGAACCAAGGAGAAAACTCTGGAACCTAACATTTTGATCTGTATCTACTCAAATATTATCCTTCCTATATCTGAGCATATAGACTTTCACATATACAAAAGGACACCAAGACCCTAAGTACATATTCTCATGGACATGAATATGTATAAGTTCATCCTTACATATATTATTACATATTCATATACTTATAAACACTTACACATGTATTCATTTTTCATATGTATACATAAGCACAATCACACCTATCCCAAAAATATAAATTCATTCATCCATTAGAGAATAATTATATATATATATATATTCCTACCAATGCATACACAGTAAGTATCCTTTGAAACTGGTGAATCTAAACAATATCCATGATGAACAAGACACACTAAAAAATTATTAGGAACCCTAAAAATTAAAAATTCCAAAATTAAAATTGGATAGAAAGGTACGACAAGGGAAAACCAACCAGAAAGTTGCAGCAGGTGAGATGAAATGAACCAAGCTGCTTCACCTTCGGCAGAAGATGCTGGATTACAAACAAAGATGACCTAACAGAGCCACTACATACCCTAACAATAGAAGAAACACAAAAACCATATTAACTCAATCCCTTGGGTTTGACCATATAGAAATTGGGTTATAGTGAGAAGAAAAAAACCATAAAATGAGAGAAAATGAAACCAGAGACAATACCTTGAATAATCGAAGAGAAATATTGAAGAAAAATGGAGGAAATGGAATATGTAGAGGAAGTTGAGATGGGAGGTAACATGTGGCCAAGGAGAGTCCCTTGGGGGTCTTGTGTGATGCTGGTAAGAAGGAAAAACCCTTGGTACTTCTTAAAACATAATCCTAACATAAAAATAATAATATTGTTATTAATCATCATCATCATCATAATAATCATAACAATAATAGTAATTATAATAATAATATTATTATTATTATTAAAACTTTCCTTTGTTTTTATTTCCCATTTATTTCCATTTAATTGTTTTCATATTTAATATTAATTAAATTTTATTAATTTGTCTAAAAAACCACATGGTTTGGGTCCCACTATTAGCCAAACCATGCACCAACTATCCGATAAATAGTGCATAGTTACTTCCTAAATGGAAATAATCATGTGGTCAAGTGTCATGGTTAGGGAAGCCTTATATAGACCATGTTCAAATCCTCTATCCACCCGATGTTGGTTGCATGGTTTCTTATAATGGGTTTCATGGTTTTAGAAAAACCATGTTCCCCCTTTAGAGCACCCAAAAAATTTATTTTCAGACCTCATTTCTCCCAATACTCTACAGGACACCCGGGAAACCCCTCGGGTATTTACCAAAGTCTAAAAAACAACACATCAATGTTTCCCCACTCTTGGAATTATGTTATAGATAACAGTTTTAAAAATGGACCATTTAGTAATTTCCCAAAATAAAAATCCCTTCGAGTTTACCTTGGCGAAAATGCATGGGTCATTAAAACCTCCCAACCATAGAACATTCCATCCCCAAAAATCCTTTAAGAATGAAGAAAACATAACCCAACCTACAAGGGTCATGAAGTCCCATTCCAACGGTCTTGGATAGTTTTCAAACTCCCAATGTTCCTTCAATAATTACATAAACATATGGATCATAAGATGTTAAAAACTGATCCAACACTCAATTCTAATTGAAATAGTGATACATTTCTTAACCAAGCCCATCAAGATAAATAAATGTTCACATCATCATATCTACATGCTTTTATTCGATGGTTCTCCCTACCATAGAGAATAACATTTAGAAATGGGCCAATTCTGAGCTAAAATACATACATAATAAATATTCCCTTAAAAAACAAGTTCTATGTGTTCTATAAATGCTCCTAGAGTGATTTTGGAAATACTAAAATGGTCAATTCCCCAATGACATCACATAGACATGTTGAGTTGTATCTTTGTGAAAGTCCTAGACTGAAACATACCCCACTCGTCTTCAAATGGTGACATACTTTAAAACAGTTCTTTCCCAATCGTTGTCAATGAACAAGGGAAAGAAAAATCCAAGACACTCCATCCAACTATTCAAAAAGATGCTCGACTTTGGTGGATGGTTCATTAAAAACTAAACTATGTTCCCTTCTCCTAATGAATCTCACATTAACCCCAAGAACATTCAATGAAGTTTGTACCCAATATCTGGTGAGGTTCATTGGTCAAAACATATTTTGACCATTTTAAAATGGTTGTGCCTTATTACAGAAAAGGGTATAACCCTTAATTATTCTATTGGAATAATCACCCTTTTAAAAAATACTTATGATCCCGAAAAATCGTTTTCGATAACCTTGGACTTAGTTAACTGGAGTCCATGTAACTAACCCAAGTAGTCCATACACCATATTTACTGGTGAGACTTTGGTACAAATACAATACCTCCACATCAAATCATTTACTGATCCCAGAGCGATATATTCATGGTGGTTGAGTATTAAGAAATGACCTAGTTCTAGGAGTACATATGATGAATTAATAAATTGTAACCCATGTATCACATAGGACTCACCAATCCATATGAAGAACCTTGCATCCAGTGTGAAACACCTACAAGAAACCACCCAATAATCCCAATGGCTTAAAACATTAGCACAGTGTAACACTAGTTCTCTCTTAGTGAATCTAGGATAACATCAAGATAGTATACGTCCCCATTTATATGAAGAATACACTAATAGGATTTAGATTGTTTCAATTCAATCATTACTAATTGTTGAAAACAGAAATGTTTGAACCACCACTAGTCGAATTCTTGAAAGAAGCTCGACATCACCTACTAATGAATCTCCATTTCAAATCGATCATAATTCCTTTTTTCCACCAGAGTCATTATGTGATCACTCACACATAACCACCAAATTCTAGCAATGAGGAATAGTGCGTTCAAAGGATTCATTAATATCCAATCATTTAAATGTTGTGCTACAAAGAAAGCACCGACACTTTTTAGACCTATAAGTATCAAAGGAATTTGAGTAAAACTTACCATTTCCCAATGGTACTCTCAAGTTTTTATCCTTCTACATGGAACCACACATTTAACTAGAGCTCACACGATGCTCCCACCATAGGAGTGTCCTAGGAATCAAATGAATAGATAGTGTAGTAACTCATAAGCACGCCAGATTAGATTTACCCTTAATGAGTGTGTGAAACTCCCATGAGTCATGCTCACATCACCAAATAATTTAACAAGAAATTCAAAACCAAAATGATCAATGTGTAAAAACACCAGAGTATTCCAAAAAACTCATCTTTTGTTTTGGGAAAATTGTGATTTCTTTAACGTCCAAGTCATTGTACTATGGAGATAACCCGAGTACATTCTAAACCACTGAATGCTCAATGGTTTCACCGAACTCTACCAGTTCATTACCATATTTTTCACTTGATGGATACCATATATGTGAACACATACTACACTATGATTTTACAAACAACCAGCACCCCAAAGAAAATATCCATAGGTTGTCCATCCTACGAGTTCAAATGTAAATTTATCCACACAAGATATTTATTCCATGTATGAACTTTCCCATACAACCATTAAAAAGGATGATGACATATCAAGTCATCTATTACTGAGGAATAAGTAAGAGTCACATGACCTACAAAATGTCCGACCATGAATAAGGTGTATCTAACCAACAGAAACTGAGCATTACTCAATGGTCACACCCATAAAAATTCCAAGGAAAACATGACCATGCATATGAAAAAGGGTGTCATTTGAAACAAAAATTCATACATGGAACAACGACCCCCAAATGAAACCATGTGTCAAAAATATCAAGGTACTAGAACTATATAGAATCTGTAAGGGTACTACCTACCGTGGGCTACCCCTTCTAAAAGTGGAATCATTGACCCTTAAACAATGTCACACCATAAAAAGTTACTATGCTCAAAATCAAATCATCTAAACCATTGATAAAAAGAAGAAGGCCCACAAAAAACACTCTGACTTACATTCCAAGGCACTCAATGAAACATTAAAGTACCCTTACATGAGGGTATCAACGAAGAACACCTCTTCTAGTTCTATTTTAATATCATTTTATTTGATAAATTAACCCTTTAAACATTTAATGGAATTATTTAGAACATCAAACACTAATTATAACAGAATGACATGGTAAAGAAAAGGTAGAACATGAAAATAACATGAAACATCATTAAAAAACATTATCATTTATTGGAATCAAATATTTATTAGGCAATTTAACATATAAAATCCCTTTTAACAGTGAAGGAGACCTAAAATGGTCCCACTAAGCTAACCAGGGTTCAACAAAATGAAACCTAATTTAAGTTTTCTAATTATTAAATTTAAAAACACTTGTAGTGGGTTATCTTATAAGAAAAATTCCCAACTAACCTAATTGGGTCTAGTTGTGAATTTAGGTAGATAATAAATACACTTCAAATTAAAGTTAAAGATCATTCACATTTATAACCATTTTAACATATAACATTGTCATATATAATAGATTGATTGTCTGGGTGGCCACCTACCAATACATAAAGATCCCATACAGTTTACAATTTGGGATTTGGATCCTGTTTAACCGATGAAAATTTTATTTATATTTTAATCCATAGTAGACTCTACATTTTTATCAATAGTCATTAAACGTATTTAAAATATTTAGGATGGTTTGATTACACTGGTTACATTTTCTTGGTTATAAGGCTCCCATACTCACTAAAACTAAAAAATAGCACCCATCATAATCACAAGTAATTTTATATCAAAACACAACAAAGCATGTTCTCATAAGAAATAATCACTAAAAGATTTATAATAGTACAGAATTATGAAATATAAAAAAGTCATGATAAATAATAGATAACATAGAATATAAACAAGAAAGTCATTCTAATGAAATAAAACCATGGTATCACATGAAACATAATACTAATAAACCAAATCATATCATGAACTCATGGAACATAATCAAATTAATAGGAATCTCTAAAAATTCATATACATGGCATGGAATATGCATGACATGTGAATTTTTATTTATTCCTATAATGATACATGAAATGCTTCATCAATTATATACTGGGATGAGGTAAATATTCCATAAAATTCCATATATCCATAATCATCGAAAAATACACCAATCAAACAAGGCGAAATCATAGTCAACTGTACTATCAAAAAACTGGAACAACAATCCCATCCCTTCCCATTTGGTCATTTTTCCATGGGTGGGGTGATAAGTCCCAAACATGACTATTTACCAAGCGATGACACATTTATATCTCATGTCTAACAAACCAAAATATTAATACAAAATAAAAATATGGATCTCGAACAACTTTGTAACATCCCAGCACAACTTTCCACTAAGATGGTATCTAGATCGGTGGGTCACATAGACTCAATGACATATTCCTTTATGTTATAGGATACCCACTATCACCACCTGAGATCCTAACATCTAGTTATCATCTTCTCGTGTATGGGGACATGCACTTTAGTACATGTGATCCATTAGTATCGATATTGTCTTAGTGGTTAGTCGAGACAAGATGTTAGTTATAAGAAGGGTTGATTTTCATTAAATCTCATGAGAGACGGGTGAGCCCGATATAGAATATATGAATGTTTGACCCCTATTAAAGATCAATGGTGATCCAGATATAGATTATAAGAAGGGTTATCCCCATTATAGATCTGAAATTCATTAGGTAATGATTATATTAGAATTTGGACATATGGTTATTCCAATTTAATGGTTTTGGAAATGTTTTATGTATATGATGCTCTATGTTACCAAAAAAGAGTTTTAATTTTTTTGTTCAGAGTTTTAAGGATTTTATTTGAGTAATATTTCTTTCTGGTATAGAGGTTTTATTTCATATTCTCAAAAAATGAAGACAAAGGTAAACATTATATGAGTATTCAGGTATTCACTGGACTAACCATTTTTCTTATTTTTGTATCCCATACAGAGATTTTGTGCTCATACCAGGTTTCTAGTTTATTTTCTTAGTACATAAGGATGTGTAAGGGAAAGGGAGAATTAAAGTATAATGTCTTGTATTTTATCGAGGAAAAGAAAAAATGATTTGTTTCAATGTATTTTTATTATGGAAAAATAAAACGAATTTAAATTTTATGCTTTGTATTTTTTGGTTTTGTTTTGTATGAGTTATATCAAACCTCTCAAAAATTATAATCCTAAAAAGAAAAAAAATTAGGAGATTTAATTATTTAATTAAATCTCAATATTATGTAATGTTTAAGTCTGGGACCTTATAGTAGGTATCAAAGGACATTTTAGACAACATTAGAGGTTAGGATAGTGTTAATAGTATACCCTTATAATATTTTACTTTACAGTTAGTTAAAATGATGAATAATTTTAATATTTACATGTTAATTTGACTAAAAAATGACTATTTAGAATTTTTTTTCACCTAGGAAACATGGAATATATATTTGAGGGAACCAAGAGAAATATAACATTTCAATCATCCAGAGAGTGTTATAATCAGAATAGAATAGTTTGTTAGATTCGTAGATCATTTTATTCAATTTATAAATTATTATGTTATCCATTTTAGAGTAGAACCCGATCTATCATGAAGGAATATTTATTTTATGGATATTTTTATTAGGAAGCTTCAATCATCATTCATTTCATAATCTAACCCTATGCTAGTTGAATGATGGATTAATTCATAGGATAAGATATTTGATATCATGAGATGTTTGCAACCCTAAAATGTAACTCTTATCATTTACCATTTTGATGGTGAAGCTGATTGATGGTGGTCTTTGTTTAAGAATACTGTAGAGAAATATGATCTTTATTCCATGGAAAGGGAACGATTTATGGATCTTTTCCTTCATAAATATATCCCTAAAGTTGTTCAAAATATTATGAAGAAAAAAATTCATGGAATTGAAGAAACAAATGATGATTTTTTTGGTGGATATGCATCAAACATAACTAGATTTTCCAGATATATCTCAGATATTATTTGATACAAAGATAGTAAAATTAATAGCCTTTACCTAGGATTAAAACAAAACTTAAAAAAAATCATTGGCTGTGTGATAATTAAAAAGTTATGAAAAACTATTTTGTTTTTTCTAGAATGTTACGATAGTGTTTTTTGACACTCATGATACATGAGATAACAAAAGAATGAAATGGTCAAGGAAGAAGAAAATAGAGAAAACTACTAATAATTCTTGAGGTAAGTCTAAAATGTATTCTAACTGTGGTAAAATTCATTTTGTGGGATGTATTTTAAGATCTAGAAAGAGTTACCAGTCTGGTAACTTTGGTAATAATGTTTATGACTATGAATACAATAGTCTTAAACAATCCAATAGTGAGATAAAAGATAGACCATCCACAGTATAATTGTTTTGCTACAATGAGTTGGGACATTATGATATTGTATGTCCAAACATACTTACTCAGGGAAGAAATTATCATGATCAGAATAAAAAATATGTATACCTCATCATTTTATTTTTGGCCATCTAGTGATATGGTGATAGCTCTGACAATTTACTTATATTTAATGTTAACCATAATTCCATGGATTTAAAAACTCATTATGTGGTTTTAATTTATTATATCATAAATTATTTATATACTCTTTGGTAAATGTTCAATTAGGATTATATTTATGTAAGGATTCGGTTTAACACGAATTATGCTTTTAATTTTGGACATGAATTTTATGGTATTGAGATCCTTTTGGATTATATGAACGTTGGTGATATTGATTATTTTTAGTGATTTTCATCGCAATTTTTAGATTTTTGTGCCAATAAAATTGTGCTAATGAAATTGTAAAATATCAAAAAATTATATTTCCTTATATTCATGGATAGTAAAAATAATTCCTCATATTTAAGAAAAGGATCATGAAATAAAAAGCTAGCAGAGTACCTTTAATTATGATGAATCATTTGTATTTTCTATCCTCATAAATTTATGGTTTTGAACCCCTCATGATTCCATTGAGAATTAACTTGGTTGTGATCAATGACCACAGTCATAGAATATAATTATTTTTGATTTTCCTCCATTTACACATATGATATCCTATTTAGAAATTAGGAATGTGTTATTCTAGATTAATTTTATACATAAATTTCTTTCTTATTAATAGGATGTTTTATTAATACATTTTGATATCAGTTTCTATGTTGCAAATATAAAAATGTTAAATATTTGATAACCAAGATGAATTTTTGGAGGTGAAGTTAAATTTAAGGTGGGTAGGATGTAACATCCTACTATTTTATAAAATATCATATTTCAAATTAATTTAAAATATTTAATATTCTTTGGTACATGAAATATATAGTTTATCTTTGTTTACACACAACGCCACGTTTAGCTTGTGTTACATGTAACATCGAGTTCTTTCGATAACTTATATTACATGCAAGATCATGTTTTACGGAACAAAAATATACTATTAATATTTAATATATCACATAGAAATTTTAAAGGTGGTTCTAGACATAATCCATTGAATTTTGAAAATATATGTTTGAATTCATTGGTTACCAATTAATTAGTGATCTATATAAAAACCAATTGATTTGAAAGTAATTTTATTATATAAAACTATTTTAATTAGACATATGAATTTTATCTTAATAGATTAAATTAATTTAATATATTATTGAAATTTATATTTTATTAAAAAAATTAATTTCATCAAATTTATTTTATAGGAGATAGATAAAAAAACTTCAATTTTTTACAAAAATATGTTTATTTTTATAAAAGGAAATTTTGTTTCCTTTTAATGGAAGACATGTTTTAAAACTAAATTTTGACAATTATTTGAATCATAATTTTAAAAAATAAACTTATTTTTTGAAAGAAACATTTAAAAACATTCATAGGGATAATTTTTCAGTTTTTTTTTAAAAGATTCATCTTTTAAGGAATAAAAAACAAATACTAAATTTTAATTGAAAACACGCCTTCTTTTGAAAAAATATATATAATGATAAATTATATTCTAAATTGGTTTCAAAGTTAAATTATATCAATTAAATGAAAAAATATAATTTAGTTCCTTGGAATAAAGTTCATATTGAAATTGGGTATAAATTCTTTGTAAACGTTTGACCATTTTCAATTTAAAACACTATTTTCTCATACAGTCTGTGGGATTTTTTTTTTAAATTAATTTTTGAAACTTTTGTGATTAGAATTTGTAAAAAATGGATTCAATATTTAGAATAACAATAATTTATAACTTATATTAATTTCAAATTAGTTTTTGACAAAATATATTAGTGAATGCAGTTAAAATTAATTATAGTTATTATTTTAAAAATGGTCTTACTTTGCAGTTAATATGAAAATATAATGTGTAAAATTGACTCAGAAAATGTAAATAAAATATTATAAAGAAATATCTAGACCATATTACATTTTTGGATCAAAAAAATTCATTATTTGAGGAGAATAAGGTAAGTGATACCTCTTAATAGTGTTTTCATTTTGGATTTATAACAATGTCACTTCTCTCCACTATAAAAAGGAATTCACTCTCCCCACTTATTAAAATATTGAAATCCATTAGTATCATCCAACTATGGAAAATATAACATAAAAATTTCCCTCCTATCATCCTATATGACTAAATATGTGAAAAAAACCAACCCAGTAATTCATTTTATAGAAACCAATATCAGTTACCCAAGGAAGAGGTAATGTCTATCAATGTGGATTCTTTTTATTTACTTCCCCAACCCCTTATGTTTTTATTATAAAATAATTATATGGTGACATTTGTATGAAAAATATTTTTATATTTTTCATGTTAATTTTATTACCTAAAATACACATTCTTCCATAAAATGGTTTACAAAATCATCATTCCTATGTATGTCGAACTACCACCTCGTGAAACGATGTCATGCAATTTTACACTACAACCTCTCTTGGTTTGGAATATTGATTGAAATAATATTTTAGATGATATTTATGATATTTATAACAAAATAATACCTATAAATTCATTATATCATATACACTATTTTTAAATTTCATATAGTAGGGGATACAATAACATTGCTTGTGTGTACACCGGCCTACCACCTCGTGAAGCGATGTGAACCGTTTTCCACTAACAAGTTACATGGAATGTTATAAGTGTAATTATAATGAATATATATGATATAAATGAAATAATTTTTATATTCATGACATAATAATATTTCTACAAATATAATATATCATTTTATGTATTACCTTTTTATATACTGAAAAAGTTATAACATTATTTGTGGACGTGTAGACTGCTGTCTCCTCAAAGCGATGTGATTACTTTTACATAACATTAATGATATATAAATGTACATATAATTAAATATCATATTATTTATTATATAATGTTCATTTTTTAATGATTAAATATTACTTAACTTATTTCCCTAATTTATATTGAAAAATGGAAACGTTACTCATGTGTGTGTATGGCCTACCGTCTCAATGATCATAATGTTATATAATTTTCCATAAACATCATTCATGATTTGTTTTTAAAGTATAATAAATGTTTAAATATGAAAATTGGTCAATTATTATCATTCAATATATATTTCAATAATGGATACTTTAATCATAGTCGACTTACCAAAATATTTTATGACACACAAACCGAATATAGTTAAAAAAACCGACTGAAATTATTTGATTAAGTAATTCCATATAAATTGTTAATAATAGAAATGAATATAATAATAAACTTCATAAATTCTCTCATTAGAGTAAAAAATTAATGTTATATTATTATCATGAAATATAAAGACAGATCTGGTGAATTATACCAAAGTCAAGGGACTTAGTCTCAATCTAATTTCATTGAGGCTTCTCTTAATGTTATGCACCTTTATACTTTTATAAGCTTTATGTAAAACCATTGGATAAGTTATATCATAAATTTATCTATTAACAGGATATTTAATGTTAATTTAATTTTATTCTTAAATGGATTTTTTTAATCTTGTTTTTCTCATGTAATAGGGGACATTCCTTTTAAAAATAATCATCTTTTAACATTTTACTTACAACTCTTTATCAATCATGTCTATGTTTTAAAAATAATTTTATTGATGATTTTTATAGGAAAATAAAATATTAATTAATTAAATTTTATACATATATTTCCTTTATTTTTAAATTATTTAAAAAAGAATATTTTTATGTGTTTTATGAATAACATTTTTGGAAAACGACCAAAAGAATGGTCTTTTCTCACTACTGAAAATAGGGTCAATATCCACACACATATACCTAGAGTTTAAAAAAAACTTAAGGATATATGTACTACATAAATCTATTTTTATGGTTTTGAAAAAATCATTGGTATACTTTCCCATGATTCCTTAATTCCACCACGCTCTTCCCTATGCGAACCAACTCCTCTCCCCCCTACCAACCATATTCTCCCTCAATTCATCTATCATCCATCATTCTCATCCCCCACCCGAACCCTCTCTTATCCCCCACTAACCCTCTTCTCCCCCAATTCCTATATCATTTATCGAGCTCATTCCTCTCAAAGCTGAAACCATTCCTCAATGATCCACTTCCTTCTTATTTTTCTATTCCATCTTTGTCTCCCATCCTTCGCATTAATTCTCAAATACATAAAATTTTATGGTGTGATATTAATGGTTTGTGGTTAACCTGATTTTTTGTGGTTTCGTTGGTGCTTAGTGTTCATGATAGTTTCTTATTGGTTTTTATCCCATTTACCCCTATAGGTGATGCATTATGTCTCATGCGTTATTGATTAATGTTTCGATTTCCCATTCCATGGCTTTTAATTTTGAAATTGTTGATACTATGGTGTTTTTATTTTATCTATTAAATATTAAATTATAGTTTTAGTTAATGTTACTGGATTTAAAAGGTAAAAAATTTATTTTCAATTAGAATTATTTTAAAGAGAATGGTTTTATTGTTTTGAGGTCTAATCCAAATATGATTTTGTGTGACTGGTCACACAGTGCATTATGAGGTTTCTCAAATTGCCTTTGAAAATAGTATTTCAAATTAACAAATATGTTTAGGAAATCAAAGTGATTTCTAAAAGTTATCACATGTAATTTCATGTCATACATGAAATTTAATCAATTGTAAAAATATTTCAATAATTGTTTTTGACATAAATGTAAGGGTCCTAAATGGTTTGACCCATTTTGGTCATGAATTAAATTAATGGTTGATGTTTGAAACCATGGAGGTCTTGGGATTAAGGTTAATTTCAAAATATGTTTTAGATATCCAGGATGATTTTTTAAATAGTGATCAGTATATATTTAAATGGTTAGTTTTTAAGGGATATTTTAAATATGACTTCAACTGATTTAAATAAATTTGTAATGTAGCTCTGAATCAAGAATTTTATGTTTTAATGGCCCATTTTTCACTTTAAGTGATTTCAGGAAGTATAAGAGACCCTTATTAAACCCATGTGAATATTTTACCATTTTACATTATTTTCCATTTTAGTTATACATATGATTAGATAACCATGTTTTTAATATTAGATTAGCTAATTAGTATCACTAACCGCAAGTAGTTGTGGTGTTTCGATTATTTATATTTATTAACACTATAATTTCAACCCTTAAATATATTTATAATTTTAAATGATTTCTTATTGTATATTAAGTTATATATATATATATTTATTAAATATTATACAAAATATTCTATTTCATTACATATTTCACAATAATCGTTGTCTTCTTACTTTGAACAAACTCACAGTTAGTATCATCAAGGGATAATTTTAATGAAAAGAGAATTTTCGAATAGATTTCTCAAAACTACTCTAATATCTTGAAGGTTTAAATTTTTTCAAGTGAATTAATACATTATTTATGCCTATATATTTTTATTTGGAATATGTTTTATTTATAATTTATTGACTTATATGATATGTGTGGCTTCTCTCCGCTATTCGATTAATTTCTATCATTGCAAATGATTGTATATACTCATTAATTATTGAAGCATTAAATTCTAAATCCATTAAATTGGTTCAATCATCCTCTTGGAGTAAACCAATCCATTGGATTTTCCCTAATCATTATTTTTTTGAATAATCTATTTATTATAAAGAAACATCATTCCTTTTTTTGTAGGATAAAATATTATTGTCAAAATTAATGTCACTATCCAAGAATTAGTTTTTTTGGAAAATTTTATAATTATGAAAGGGTTTGGATTATTTTCTGTTTTGTTTCAAATATTTTTTTTGTAGTTTAGGGGTTTATTAGTTTTGAGTTTTCGGTGATTTTCTAGAGTATTTTTGACCTTGCTATGGCAGTTTCAGGTTTCTATTGCTAAATGTGAAATTCACATGTATTCAAAGGTAGAAATATAAAAATAAAATTTCACCCAGATATATATATTCAGTCATGGTAGTATGAATATATGTATTGGGTATAGGTTTTCTTATGTGTATATATGAAAAATGAAAATAGGTGTAATTCAAAGGGGTATATGCATGTATATGAAAATAAGTAAGGATACCCGTGTACATGTTTGACCATGAAAATATTTACATTAGGGCTAGGTGATCATATATATATATTAAAAATTGAATATGTGTGTAATAGATAAAGGTAATGTTGGAGCTGTCATCATCATAAGAAGAGCTCCTTGAATTCGATGTAGGTTCCCTTATGCATTGGCCATTAAATTTAAAGAATCATTGATTGCTTCTATTTCACACAATTATTCTATAGTAAATAGTGATATAGATTTTTTAGAATAACTGTTTGATATGAAATGGAGTTTTTTATAACTTGTAGTGGATTTTATGAAAATTTTTCTACAAAACCTTCCAAACCACGTGTTTAGAAATATTCCCGATTATCCTCTAAATTTAATTTGAGGATCCTAAAGCATGGTTTTGTTTTTTGAATATGTTCTGGTTTTTAAATGGAAGGTTGGGGTTGAACCGAGTTGGAAATATTCAATATATTCAACTATTTTTAAGGAAGATTTTTCCGACTACATCATTCTTTTCAATCAAAATTTTTTTGATTAAAAAATAGAAATTATGAATTCATACCTTTTTATTTCAAAATAATTTTTTCTAGTATAATTCCATTATTTGGTGACATATATGTAGGCTAATAAAAAATTATTACATATAAATTATTCCATATAGAATGAATAAACTAAATATAACCAAACCACACCAAACTAAACTTTATACTTTCCAAATAGAACTATCATACATAAACCCATGCTAATCTAACATAAACCAAGTAGAATAAAACTTTACAATATCAAATAAAATAGAATCAACCTAAACTGATCCAAATAAAAAAAACCAATTTTAATGAAACAAAAAATAACATATTCAAACTTAAATGATCATAAAAATGGAAATATACTAAAATAAAACATACAAAAATAAAAAAACTAATTTGATTGTCTTGAACAGACTCAAAGAATACCAAACCAACCCATATAAAATTGATCTATATTAAATTATACAAAATTTAATGAAATGGAATAATTATATAAATTGGAAAAAAATCAGAATTGTTTTAACTAATAAAGATTAAAACTCAATATTCCTGAATATAGAATCAAATAAATTTTCCCATACCGAACAGATAAATTAAAACTAAACAGATATAAAACAAATATTATCATCATGTACAAAAAAAATCATGAATAATAATGATAATCAAGTTAGACCTCTCCTAAACTTCCACAATTAAATTTCATCATACATAACCATCCAAGATGAACCATAAGAAACTAGATCAAATATTATAAATAATTTTAAACCCAAAATGAGTTAAACTAAATAAAGTGTCACCTTAAAACCCATAATGGATAAAATAAAACCAAATCAAAAATATATTGAAACATTTTGAAGAACCATTAACAATATAATCGAACCTTATAGGTATAAATGTAAATCATATCATACAATGTATATCTAGAATAATCAAATTGAAAAAAAATATAATTCAAATTGAAAATGAATCGAATAAAACTAATATAGGCCAAGTCTGAAGAATCTAACTTGAAGTAATTTTATATTGAAAATTATGAATCAAATTGGACTAAATATAATGAATTCAAACAAATATGGTCACAGTTGACATGAACTAAACTGAATAAACCAAACTTATATGAACCACATGTAATCAAACAGAATCAATTTGAACCCAAATAATTGAAATTTTCCATGATAATGTGATTAAAAAAGACAAAATAAATCTAATGAGAATGTCCCAACAAAAATTCCATTGATAAAATATAAAATAAGCTAAAACTTGATCCATAATGATTATATACCACTAATAGAAAGATTAATTGTTAATTAATAAGAATTTACTATTTGATGGTGTCATTTTAAAACATGGATCTATTTCCCCCTTTCGAGAAGTAACTTGATTTGACCCATGGGGCATTGTGGTTCTTATATATTGGGTAGAGACATTTATAGGCACAAGATACATGTATATTTTAGTTTACTTTTTATTTTATTTTCTTTATCGCATTGTCCAATTTGGCCTTTTACTACTTTCTAGGGAGGATGGTAGTTATATTCTAAGAAGGGGTCCCTAAGGGAACTAGAGGTGACTATATGGTTTTTTTGTTGGGGATGGATATGAGGGTTGTGGAGGGATTAATTATTGTATTTCATTTTTTCTACCATTATACTATATTTCTTCTATTTATTTTCATTTCTTTTAGCATGGTAGTCTGATGTAAAGATGGATCGTGCCGAACTTTTATTTATTTTCCGCTGCTATTTTCATTATTTTTTTGTGCGAGAAATTTTTACCATGTGGTGATTCCTTGATCCCTGTACACTAGTTCTAACCCATGGGAATATCAAATTTACCTTAGTCTATCCTATTCATTCAAATATTAGAGTCTAACTAGGTAATTACTATGTCTCCCCCAATTGAGGTCCTAGGAAATATGAAATAATTGGGGATGGATTGAGAATATATTCACAATTCTTTTGAGAATGACCACAAAAAAATGGTGATTTAATAACATCATTAAGGTATACAAGATAAACTCTCAAGAAGTGGGGACAGATTATAGAGATTCATCAAAACAACCATTGATCAAATCATGGAAACTCAACTTAATTTCACAAGGATGGATAAAATAATTGACCAACTCCCCAAAAAAAACCAAACTTGTATAAATAGTTTCAAAGATCAAGTTTATATATGTGAAAGAATAAATAGGTAAAGGGAGAAAAAATTAATTCCATCATAATCTAAAATCCACACAATTTATTGTATCATGGTCATCAATTTAAAAAATATAATGAATCTGGGAGAGATTAGTTTCTTTATGGAATTAGTGGGGGATTAAATTGAAAACATATGATATAATACCTACAACTAATTGGAATATTGTTTTCATATAATGTAATGATCAATATAAATCTATTTCAAAAGTAAAGGTACCATTAAATCTAAAATATGTTGATTAAGCTAATTATTATTTTCTTTTAGGCATAAACTATTCATCATTGGATGAGGGAAATGACGATAAATATTCAATCATGTCAATTGGTGATATAAGAATGAGTGTAAAATATTTCTCCCCTAAACAATCCCAAATATGGTATAAATTCTTCAAAAGCAGCATCCATTCAATTGTAAAAAGTTTGTATAGAATGCATAAAAAATACAAGGCCTATAGGGAACTCATGGTACTCTTATAGTTTAGGTTATAGGGAATTAGATTTCATGAATAATAAATACACACATAGAACTCAATTAAATTTTACATTATGGGGGAATAATCCTTAGATATGAGACATAAAACAAAAAATAATAAACATTAAATTAATTAAAATAATCTATTTATTAATGAAATGATTGATTTCAGGGAAAAATTATGTGATTATTGTTTCACTGGAGGTCATTTCAAAGAAGAGTGTAGATTTGGGCTTGTTACTTATCAATTGAATTTCAAAAAAAATAGGAACATCATTTTAATAGTGGAAGGTTAGAGATATTGGTTATGTTACCATGCGAGATATACATTATTATGAAGTTAGTCTAAACAAAAATAGTTGGACAAGCCATTCCTAATAAGATCCAGAAGAACATAACCAAGGATGACTATTCAATTGAGGGAAGGTGTTTTTATAATGGTATTGACACTAGTAGAATTTCCATTATGAAGAAAATAATATTATTTGAAACTTCCAATTATATTGGCTGGTGTGAATAGGGTTCTTCAGGTCTCTAATGGAATGCTACCATGAGGGATCTCGCTTCCAACACTGATCGATGTCGAGTTCACCATTGATGAATTTTCTTCTTACATGGGATAAAATTGTGAAACTGTGTGAGGGAAAACTTCCTAGATGATCCAACAATAGATTTACCATGAAACCACCCACATAGTATGTGAGAATCACTGATACATTAAAAAATGACAGAATACCACTAGGGCACCCACATAGTAAGAGTAAATCACTCGTAAATGAAAACACAGTAGAGACCCTCTACATTTTCATATTATCTACTACGCGACCTCCCATTTTTTAAAAATACACCACTCAAGACACAACAATAAATATTAATGGTTACAATTTATATTGGATTGACGAAGATAGAGGGAGAAGGAGGAGGCTGGAGATTTCATGCTCAGGGCCTAAGAAACCCCCATAGAAAATTTCCTATATAGAAAAATAATGTTTTGTGGTTTCTACAAAACCCCCAACCCTATAGTTAATTAATGAGACACAGATCCTTATATTTCTCCAAAAACTCTCCATTTGGAAAAAAATATTAGAATCATCATTTGTTTGAAACTGTCATATATCCCTTCTCTATGATCATCCATAATGGGTTATCCCTTCTATAATTTATAAAAGAAGAGATCCATTATCCCTGAAACATTTTCATGTTTCTCTTCTCTATGGGATTCCCTATCATATGGTCTGACACTCTGATCTAACCAAGAAGAGATCCCTACTTTGACAGAATCCATTCTAGGTTAGTCTCTTCTCTGAAATAACCAATAAAATTCATTCTTCTTAAAGAATACCTCATGGGTACATCCTCTTTGTTCCAACTATGTAGACCAACCTCCCATGAAATTGAATTATGAATATCAACCTCATGTAAAGTATATGAACCTATTTTCATTAATAATTCCTATACACATTGATTTTAATCATCTTATGCTAGTTTTTCATGTTATTATTAATAAAAGATAGATTCGTACCTTCTTTTTTTTTTCATTTCATTAACCATGAATATCTTCCTTGGATAATCATCTCCAATTTTATTCTATGGGATTATTCTTCCATGGTCAAAACCTCAAAGGGGCACAAAAAACCCACCTTTAAAACCACATTATATACATAATCTTGTCATTCAATGCACTATAGGGATCACCTATGATAGTATATTCTCAGTAATATTGCATCCTTGAGATTTTACATCCATATAAATGGGACAACTAGTAAGGCCAAATTCATGTATTCCCTTGATAATAGGGAATCATATCAAGGTAAAACTAGGAAATCATTCATTGCATAGGCTTCCTACCTTGGATGAAATATAATCAACATTTGGTCAGCATACAAAACTATGTAGTTCCAATCAATTTGCACAATGTTTTGTTTCTTGTTTATATGTTCTAGAAGATTTTCATAATGGACCTTCTATGTTTGTTGGGGAGAAGAGGGTATACCAATGGTTTTGTAAATCGTTGGTGACATTTTGTGCTTTATGTTGAGAGGAGGGTATACCAAAGATTCATTAAACCATTGGTATACAATTGTTCTGCACAATATGTATACCTATGGGTCATGAACCATTGGTATAGATTTATGCCAGTGGGTTTCTAAAAACAATAGGTATACAGCTTTGCTGACCATATTTACCAGCAGTTTCAAAGAACAATTTGAATAGGGTAACTCAAGACATCATATACTATTGGTTTTATAGAAACAGTTGGTATAGGAATATACCAATAGATCACCGACCAATAGTTCTTGGAACCATTTGTAAAGGAAATAACAAGGGATTTATGGTCTATAGCAAAGGTATAAAAATATTGGTATATGTTAAATTTCTAGAAGTGTCTTAATGCACATAGTGAAAATGACTTTTTCACTACCACGGTCTTTATTTTATTTTTATATATCTTATAAATACTTAATTTTTTCTTCAATGAAAACCCCTTTATCTTTTTTTGGGTATATTTCTATTAAAACAGGGTTTAAAAGAAAAAAAGTAAAATTATCTGAAAGTGGTTTTTAAGTGTTCTTAAAAGTGTTTTTTAAATGGTTTTATGATTAATGTGTTTTATTAATGATATGGTACATTACCATTATATATAATGGTTGATCCCAATACATCTTATATGAAGTTTTTATCCCCCTTATAGCTCATGGGTGAGCCCGATATAGCTTATATGAAGGGTTTGTCCCAATTATAGCACACGGGTGAGCCGGACATATCTTATAATAAGGGTGATGCCTATTATAGATATCAAATGAATTAGTTAATGATTATATTGGAAGTTATCCGTATGGTTATTCAAATTATTTGGGGATTGAAATGGTTTTATGTATATGGTTTTCTGCGTCACTAAAAATAATTTTTAATTTATTTCTATGGTTTTTAATGATTTTATTTTAGAAAAATGTGTGTTCGTTTTTCATGTGTAAATTTTCTATTTCATATGATTAGGTAACCATTAAGATAATGTTAAAATGTTATATGAGGTTATTTATGTTGCTAAACTAACGTTTTTCCTTCTTTTGGTATCCCTTACTGACCATTTTTGAGGATCACATGTTTTTAACTGATTTTATCCAGAATTAATGATGGGTAATATAATTAATGAAGTTAAGTTGAAACTTGTAGAGATTTACCATGAACATTAATAATTATTTATTTTAAAATTTTTATATTATGAGAAAAATGGATACAAAAAAGACATTTCCACATTGTATTTTTATGTTTTGTTAATTCTGATTTATGGATTAATTTTAGAAAACTCCACACCAGAAAGGATACTCAAATGTAATAGAAATAATTATTTTCCTAAACCTCAGGACTGTGTAATGTTTAGGGCTAGACCCTTATATGTTAATTTAATTTCATTTCTTATTTCTTAAATAAACTAACATATATATTATACTTTGTTCTATAGTAAATTTTTTGAGATCAACCCTCATATTAAATTTTTTATCACAATTCATTAAGAATGAGATTTTACAACGATGGACCCAATATAAAAATTGGGAATATATGTCATGAAAATAAAATGTGTTATTTTGAAAAGATTATATTGTTGAAAAAATGGATATTGAGTGGTATTTTACAATTTTAAAAATATGTATTTGTTATGTAAGATATGTTAACAAATTCATTGAAAAAATAACCCATAAATATCTTCAAAATAAAAAAAGTAGAATCTTGATTGAAACGCAAGGTTAAGTAATGATTTATGGACCGGTCCTTACAGTTGGTGCTAGAGGAATAGATTAGATAATTATATAGTTTAAGATAGTGTTTATGTAATACCAATGAAATGTTATACATTTTTTATGTTTAAATGAAATATAATTTAAATAATAACATGTTTATTCATCTAATAAATATATTTCCAGAATATTATTTTATTGAGGAAATAGGGAATATGGTATCGAAAAGTTTCAAGTGGAAAATATCTTTCCAATTTACTGTTCCAAAATGGTGGGAAATGTGTCCAAATATTTTTTTAGTGATGGATCTATTGATGCAGGTTATAAATAGTGGTTACATCCATGTTTGAGATAAACTATATTTACCATAAAGAAACTTTCCAATAGTTAAGGATTTCATGAAACAGACCCGCCGCCGATATTTTGGCGAAACATTATATCGAATGGTATAAAATTATGGATAAATTATCTATAAAATATATTAGAAGTTAGGTTATGTTGTATAAATAAAAATGTAACTCTTTCCATTAATTATTTGGAAGCTCAGGGTGAGCAATTTTGGTGATTGGTTTGTAATACTGGAGAGATGGTGAGGGATAGTGGAGCTTGATTCGTCAGAGTGGAAAACATTTATGAACTTTTTTATAGAGAAATATTTCCATAATATTGACTCAATTATTATAGAGAATAAACTCTTTGAATTGAAGAAAAAAAATATGAATATGCAATTGTCGTATGTAAAAATGTTTTAAACGTTTTTCCAGGTATGTACCAAATATTATTTTTGAACTTGATAGTTAAATTAATTGATTTTAGTAAGGATTATAACAAATTTTATGAAGATATTTGGCTACATAAAAATTTAAATTATTTGATAATGTTTCTTATTGTGATGATAAATTTGAGATTCAGTTTTAGGGAAATTATGTTCATCGAGTTTAAAAATGAATTAAAACATCAAGGTAGAAAGAAATGGCGAAGAAAATAACTATAAATATTGTATGTAATCCCCCATAATGTTCAACGTGTGGTAAAATAAATTTAATGGGAATTTTGAAATTATCTGTAAATATTTATAGGTGTGGTAGGTTTTTTCAAAGGGTTCATGACTACAATGAAATGAGTCTCAAACAATCCAAGAATGTGGTAATAGATATCCAGTCAATGGTGAGATATTTTAATTCCAATTAATTAGGGAATTATTCTAACATGTGTATGAAGTTAGTTACACATGGTAGAAATCATCAATATTTAAAAAAAAATATTTTGGAAGAGTAATTATTTACTGCTATGAATTATGTTAGGATGTTTATTGATATGGTACCTAGTATGTTAATTTTTTATTCAAATTTTGATAATGCCTTGATTGACTCAGGATCTTTGCATTCCTTAATTGTGGTGAAATTTTCATGTGATGTTAGAATATCATCACATGAAAATAAGATAGGTCTTTTGGTGAAAAAATGTGGAAATATTATAGAAACCTTGATTTATAGGAATCTACATATTATTATTAGCGGGGTGTTCATTCCTACAAATCATGTAAAAATTCATGTATTAGATATTGATATTTTTTGAGTATGTATTCTCTATCCATTGGGTAACACCCCAAACTTCCATGGTATGTTTCCCTTTGAATAATTCAAAAGCGTGAATTGTATGTAACTTTGAGATTCTAACACACCGCGACCAATCAAACTAGCTGTTATGAAAATTAATAACCACTTATTTAAGTTTTATAAATTTTATTTTTTAATATGGACTTAATTTTTGAATTCAGAATATCAAAATTAGCTTAGGGTTAATTTTTGGTACATTTTTGAAATCTTTCAATTTCTTTTGAATAATGAAAAATACTAAATTTTAATTAAAAATAACTTTTTTTAATAAAAGTAATTTATACTATCAAATTATACATTATAATGGTTTTTATGTATCAATATATTTTATTTTAATCATTTAATATAATTTAGGTCATTGGATGTAATTTCACAGTTAAACTGGACATAAACAAGTGTCAATCATTTAACAGTTATTATCTCATAAAAACACGCATTTTGTTTTGACAATTTTAATTAATTTTTAATTAATTTATACCACTTTTTTGTTTTGAATTTGTAAAATTGATTCTATATTTGGAATCGGGAGGTCCAAATTGTGTAAATAGGCAACATTTATTATTACACATTATGAATATTTACTTCAGTAAATATTTTATTTATCATGGTTAAAGGGGTAAATCCAAAAAATAAGGTTTAAAAAATAATATTATAATAATATTAAATTACCCTAACACGTGTTCTAACCCTATTGGATGATACATGTCCTACCATGGGAATCTTTGTGTCGATTTGGGGACCCCATAGAGCCACATGGGAGTGATAATGACATTTTATATTAAATAATCTAACGTAAAGACAAAAATAACAAAAGCAAATATCTTTTAGTAAAACATTTTTTATATGAGGATATATAATTGATCTATTCGACTATAATTATTAATTAGAAAGAAAAAATTATTTCCTACATTAGAATATTTTGTTTATAATTTTTAGACATAAAATATATATATTTATATATGACACAATAATGATACAATATTTTCCTTACTAATGAAACAATCAAATAAATGATATTATAAATATTAAAATAAATATAATTTAAATGTTTTTATGTATTACACGAATTATATAAGTGAATATGACATGTTAGGGTTGATTAAATGATATTTTTTCTAAGTAATCATTTTGTTATGACTTTAACAACAACAAAATATAAAATATTGTAAAAATTAAATTAAAAGAGATTAAAAAAATATTGTATTATTAATTGATATAATATTTCTAAAAATAAACTTTTAGGAATAAATACTTTTAAAATGATATTTTTTTCATTAATTAACCACTTGGGGTTCTCTTATAAGTTTATAGAAAGTTTAATAACCATATAATATAAAAATACAAAGAGATAGGGTAAATGTCAAACTATTTAACTAAGAGTTAAATTTCAAAGATAAGGTAAATATATTGTCTTAAACTATCTAAAACCTATTTTTTGAGAGTTTTTTAACCCATACCCACCTTTTACTCTAAATTAAATATTTTTGTGCCATTATAAACCGAAAATTATTTTATTATAAAATACTATTTCAAGCTTTTCTTAAAGTGACCCTCACCTCTCTTATAAAAGGGAACATTCGCATATCTTAATCTCACACCTCCAAAGCCATTTTTATTAGCCAGAACCTTCCCAAATATCCTCCCAACTTCTCTCCCTTTATCCTAGAGAACTTCTTTTGGTCAGAAAGCCAACCTAATGATCCCTTTTGATCAAATCAAAAGAAAGAACCCGAAGAAGAGGTAAATATTTCATCACCACTTTCAAGTTCTTTTCTTCTTCCACTTCCTCTTTCATTATTGTTTCCATTATAAAATAATAAATCCAGTATCTTATATATAATTTTATGTTATTATAAAAATGGTACAACCATATTAATTATTCTATCCATCATATAAATGACAAAGTCATCGTACGTGCATACGTACGGATTACCGACTCGACGTCATGGTGTAGTTTGTTAATCAAACACTTCTTTATTTGGATGGGTATAAAAATGAGTATTACTGATGTAAATAATAAATATAACATTTTAATGATTATTTATATATGATATATCATCCCATTACATACTATTTCTCCATCAATATAATGATATTGTCACTCATGCGTACGTACTGATTACTGTCTCCACGAAAGAGATGAGATTTATTCCCCATCGTAATCATTTAAGAATAATTTTTATTTTATGATTAAAAATTATTTTTATGAACATAATATCATTATTTAAATGAATCGAATAAATCCTATCCATAAAAATTATGTCTTATGTATCCAAGTATATAAAGGAAAACGAATCAGTTAACACTTGAAATGATGATACTACAGAAATATTATTAACAAAGAAATATTAGAGGATCATATATGATACCATATTTATGTATATAGTTATTGTGTATTTTAATAAAAATGTTTTAAATATTATATAGGAGTTTAACATACCATTTACTAAGGAAAAGTACAAGGTAAGGGTTAATTTCAAAATATCTTTATTATCTGAGGTTATTTTTACGTAAGTATCTACTGGGGCCTCTTTATCATCCACATCAATGTTTTCTTAAAAATTTATTTCAAAACATTTTTAATATTTACTAGAAAATGAGTTAAATTCATTTATACCCTTATTTGAACTTATATGCCTTTAAAGGAATCTTTCTGTCGTTTTCTAATCAAGGTACTTTATGACCTTTTTGACAAAATTAAGGTAAGAATGTTTTTTAACTTATACGATGGGTGCGGATATTTTCTACCATTATAACATCATTGAAAAATCCCTTACAAGATTATAATAACATTTTCAAAATAATTGTTTTATTTTATAATTATTTGACTCTTAAATGGTTTCAAAATCGAAAGAGGTATTTATTTCAAATAGTTTCCATTTCATCTATGTCAATATCCTTTGATGGATTTTAAACTTTTTTGAAGTTGATATATAGTGATAAAAATTTCCTATATTTTATTGATGGTTTTGTGATATGTTTGACTTTGGATATGTTATTTTTATACCATTCATGGTCTATGGTTAAAGTATTGACATTTCGTATGCTCATTTTAATACGAATGTTTATGTTATGTTTTAGCCTTTTCATATGAGAAATGTATTGGACTTAGTATGTGATGGGTGGAGCCTGCTATCGGTCCATAGGTAGGTCTCTTGGGGCAATTAGAAGTGGAATTTTCTCAGGCCTTCCCTAATTTGATATCTGGTTTTGGCCGAGGCCTTAATCATTTTTAGACGTCTTGGATGATGCATTGACAAAATGTTAAGGAATGTCTAGAATTATTCATTCCGCCATTATGAAAATAATATTGACGGTTCATATGGTTATTTGACTAGTAGAATACCCATGAATATGTTTTATTATGGAATTATTTATTCATCTCATATTCCTACCATAAAGTGTTCATTTTTATTATTTATAAGGGAATGTGTTTTTAATTTTTCACTATGCCAAATGTTTATGTTATCTTCTATTGTAGTGCTTACCCTTACTGAGCGTTTGAGGTCACCCCTTTCTTATGTTACATTTTTCAAGGATATTAAGAAGTTAGTTATTAGTGACTTTTAGGAATAATCTAAGAGTCATGGATGTTTCTTATGGAATAAATTAGTGTTGTATTACTTTTCAAGTGGTAATGTTGAACTTATGTATGTATCTTGTTTCCAATAATACAAACTGATTAGTCTTTCGAAACATGATTCCTTTTATCATGCCAATGTTATGTAATAAATCATCAACTTTGGGTAACTGGGTTTGGGGCATTACAATTGGTATCAAAGGATGTTTATTACAAACCTTGGAAAATAGATTTAGAAAAAATCTGATTAGAGAACATTACCCTAAGATAGACTTTGTGGAATTCTATAGAAGAATATCCTAGAATTTTGGTACTGGAGAGATTTTGTGAGTTTTCCAAGTAATACATCCCTGTCTAGAGACGAGCAGGTAGAGGCAGCTCTAGCATAGATGTACCTAGGGATAAAACCTGAAAACAACACATTGATCTAGACTCGAACAAGAACTGGTGCATGACAACAGGCCTTGCTGCACTCTTGGTTACGACACTCCCAGGGGATATTCTTAGGATAATTATCATTTTATTTACAAACCATTATGAAGGATTTAAGAGTATATACCTCCTCAAAGAAGTCATTTTTAAGATTACGAATTATATCCATAAACTTTTCAATTTATGTTAAGTGTTTTAAAAGTTCGAGATTATGTATTTCGGTTCATAAACTAATCTATTGTATGCCATTGTTTAGAAATGGTACCTAGTAGAAGGAATGGAAACCGTAACAACACACCTAATCTGTGTAGGGATTTCCCTCCTACTCAAGATAATTATAGCGGAGCTGGTGATGCAACTGGTGCTGATCGACTTATCACCATACTGGGACAACTCCCATGGGTTATGAATAATAACCTTACTCGTATGGATCACCCTAATCAACAATGTGGAGTATTAATGCTAGATCTCTTTATGAGGAAATAACCACCAACATTCAATGGGTCTAAAAATCCATTTTTAGCTGAATAATGGATAAGTTCCTTAGAGAAAATATTTCATGCTTTGGGGATTAGTGAATGGTAAAAAGTTGTCATGGAAGTTTATCGCCTCAATGGAGATGCTTATCAATGGTGGTCATTGATTCAAAACACAAAGGAATATGAAGTGTTCAGTATGTAATTAAGGGAGTTTAATGAACTTTTCTTACAAAAATACGTTCCTCGTGACCATTGAGCGGATATGGAAAGAAAATTACCGAGTCTAAGATGAAAGGAGGATGGGAATGTTGCAAATTATGAAGCTATATTTACCAGGTTAGCAAGGCATGCCACAGATTATATACATAACCCAAGAAGTAAGATTGATCATTTCATTGATGGGTTAAAACCATTTCTCCATCAAGCATTAGTCTCGCAATCCTTCTCGTCATATGAAGATATTTTATCTTGTTCTATCAAGACAGAAAAGATATTCTCTGAGTCTTACGACTTTAAAGAAAAGCAAGTGAAGAAGAGATCAGTTGAACACTATGGGAAAGGAAATAAGGAAACATGAAATAAGGAAAGAGTTGAATTTCCACCCTGTGATAATTAGGGAAGGAAGCACCCTAGATCCTATTTAAAAAGGAAAAGGAGTATTCTACAAATGTGGATAGAAAGGCCATATTTCTAGTGATTGTAAAGGTTATAAAGAAGCTATCAATGTTCAATGTTTCAATTTCAAGGAGATGGTACATTATTCCAATGAATTTCTTAAGTTCCAAGGGCAATTACCATAGAAAGGGCCAAGGGATCAAGTCAAAGCTTATGAGATCACTACTACTAAGTTTGATGCTCTGAAAGATGTGGTGGTTGGTAATTTAATGGTTTCCTCAAGTTTAGCCAATGGTTTATTTGATTCTGGATCATCGTATTGTTTCATATATTCCCAGTTTTCTAAAAAAATTAGATATTTCTGATTTGATTTTACAAGGGAGTTGTCATTCAAAAGTCGTGTTTTTGATGCTTTCACCTGGGGTGCGCGTCCGTCTCGTTTGAGGATGAAAGGCACACATTGGGTGCCCCGCATTCCTACTTTCCAATGGTGTGTGGTATCCACTCCTAGTTCAGGGATGTTTTCTCCTTGATCAAAAATGGATGATGGGATGTTGGTTCCTCCTTCCGTGGATTCCTCCTCGGAACTCGTCACCTAGTCCAGGTCTCCCTTATAGACTTAAGGCATTTTCATGGAACTCTTCCTTCTACCATATCTTCATAGACACCAGTTAATTACATTTCTTCTGTTGGGAAATTCCAAGGGGTCCGGTCAGGGCACCAATCTTCGGTCAGGGGAGTAGTCATATTGTCCATCATTGAAGTGTCATGGAATTGGTACCCTGGTGCGTCTGTATTTTGTACCTTATTATAGGGCTTCTCGAGGGCGTAGAATCCTAGGGGCATCCCACATCGAATGTGGGGAATCATATTCCATCGGCATGTTTCTAAGGTTTTCTTGAGCTTCGCATGTTTAACATAGGGTATGCCACAAGTTTAATGTCTAGCGGAGACGGATCAGACTGATCAGAACGCTGACTTGAGTTGATCAGATGGGTGCAACCTCTAGAGGGAACAATGTTGTTAGGGCCAATGTATGGTTGACTTCCCGGTCACTGTTGAGGGGAATGGGGAATGATATGGCATGATTTCACTGGGATGTGGTGGCCCGTATAAGAATCATGATGGATGATGGGTGTATGAATGAAGTGGAGGGGGAATGAAATAGGACCATCGCAAGGGCGACGGTGAAGTTGGGCTTAAGCCTCGAAGAGACTTCCTACGTATCCCTGTGGTAGGGAATTAATGTTTGTGTAGTTTGGTGAACTTAGTTCATCTTGACAACAATATTCCACTGAATGGAGTGAAAATGGCTTACCACTGAAAGAGGCTGACAACATCTTACCATTGAATAGAGTGACAACAGCTTACCACTGAAAGAGGCCGACAATGGCATACTGCTGAATGGAGTTACAACGGATTGCCATGAAATGGTTAAAAAAGTGGAATGTAGTTTAACATCATGTAGGATGGGGGTGGACTGACGTGAAGCGGCTGGGACTGTTGGTTGTTGGGCTTGAACCTCAGGAAGGCTTCATGCGTACCCTACCTTGGCGAGGATCAAAGTCCACATAGTTTGGGTATGGAGGCAGGAGTCAGTGAACTGACATAAATAAGGACCTGAGGTCCAGGTTGATGGTGGGCTTGAACCTTAGAAAGGATTCCTACGTACCTTGCCTTGGAAAGGATCAAAGACCATGTAGTTCAGGATGGATTTCGTGTACAACGGCTTACTGTTGACTGGGAAAAAAATGGCTTACCACTGATTGGGGTCCATAGTTTAACGTCATGTGTGATGGGGGAGAATTGAGATGAAGGTGGTCGGAGGGACCGAATGTTGGGCTTAAAGCTCAGGGAGGCTTCGTATGTACCTTGCCTTGGCAAGGATCAGAGACCTCATAGTTCATGGGGGAATTTAGATCTTACGCTCTGAGGTGGCCCAAGGTTTTAGTGAACCGACGTGGAGAAGGTTGGAATGATGTAGGTGTTGGGATTGAACCTCATGGAGGCTTCCTATATAGATTTCTTTGGTAAGGATTAAGGTCCACGTAGTTTGAAATATGGGGGCTCGGTTCCCCAATGTGAAGATGGTTGGGACGAATAGACGGTGGTGGTATTGACCCTTAGGGAGGCTTCCTACGTACCCTACCTTGTCAATGATCAAAGTCCTCATAGTTTGGAATGGTGGATATAGTTTAACATCATGCGAGACGAAGGTGAACAGAACGAAGGGTTCAGGACAAGTAGGTGTTGGGGCTTGAACCTGAGGGAGGATTCCTACATACATTTCCTTGGCAAAGGCCAATGTCCTCGTAGTTTGGAATGGTGTGATGATTAAAATCTAGGATACCCAAAGAAGATGTCATGGTTGGTGCTCAATCAAAGCCCACATGAGTCATGATCAGTGTGAGAAAGAAGAGGTACCATAGATATGGAGATCACATCACGAAAGTTGTGTCTGTGGGAGGTAAAGTGGGGCTTACAAGTAGAACAAAGAAGAAATAGGGGCTTATGCATGGTTAGCAGCCCGAGAAGTTGGTACTCACTCTAGGATGGAGGCCTGGTGGCGACAAGCCCATCGGGAGAGGGATTTGGCACTGATGAAAGGAGGGTCCCGATGTCTATTTCCCCCTCCCCCCTGGTGCTTGGGACCGAAGAAGAAAGGAGGAGAAGGGTTGCTGCCCCCAGTAAGAAAAGCTAGGGGCTTACTCTAGTATGCTTTCCCTTTTCCCTCATAAGATGCATGGGGTAAATTCATAGTTTAATGTCATGTTCTGAGGATGAGGGTACTTGGAAGTTTAATGTCCTGCAGCTCGGATGAGGTGGGTTCACTCTACACCACTAGGATATGCATAACTGGTACCCTCTGCACCTTGGTGAAGAGAGGGGACAAGAAATGCCATGGTGAGGGGGTGTTGTGGATCGAAACATTGGGGGGTGCACGTTAGCATGGCTATGAAAAGAAGCAATATATGTTAGCATGCCTTTGAGAAGAAGCATGAAGCAGAGTGACGTAATGGGCGGTATCATCAAGGGGACTCTGATGTTACTTCGTGCGAACCAAAAAGGTTTCATGAGAAATGAGTATATGGAGAAGGTTATTTGGGCGCGGAAGGTGCCCGAAAATGATCCCCAGAAGGGAGACATCACAGGCACACAAGGAGAGAAGATCACTCGAGAAAAGGACTATTGGGAGAGAAATCGTGGGACTGTCACACAATTGAGATGCTAGAGATAAAAATACCATGTCGGCGTGAAATCAGCAGGGATGGCACGCAATTAAGCGGCCTCCATAAAAAAGGTCGGGTCGAGCGCACAATCGGGCTATGAGTGTGAAATAGGCCAGTCCGGGCACACAATCGGGCTATGGACGTGAAAAAGGCCGGTCCGGGCATGCAATTTTGAAGGGTTTGTGCGTGGACGAGAGGATTGCACGCAATTGGAAGGAATTGCGCGTGGGGGATGGGATTCGATGGGATTTGGATGAGGACCAAGCCCGAGGGGTCTCGTGAAAAATCATACCCCCAGGCGATCTGGCGTAGAAAAATAAGTACCTGAGAGGCATCTTTTTGCACGCCCGAGAGACGCATTTTGCACAGGGGAGACGGTTCAGATTTTTTGGCCTGGAATTCAAAGGGGTGGCCTTCTATTTATAGGCACTCAAGATCGTGAGTCCACGCAAAAAAAATCTTGCATGAAATATTTTGTGTGCCGATGTCAGCAGCGTGCTATTTCAACTGCGTGGGGGCATTCACACATAATTTTCTGCACCCACACGCAAAGTCTCTCACGAAAATCATGGTTTTTTACGCGGGAAGGTTTTTTCGCACGCCATGGAATTTTTTTCGTGCGGACCCTCTGGGCCCCCTAGAATGGTTTGCTGGTTCCAAATTTGGATTTTCTTTGTCTTTCTATAACCTTCTTCAGCTCTTGAGCGTTTTTCAACATCTACAAATTCCCCCCCTTCGGAATCGGATCAGCAAGGGGCTGCAAAGGTCAGATTACGAGGGAAACGTCGAGATGCAGGACTCTATGGGGCCGACGCGTGCTCAAAACTGGAGCGGCGCAGAAACTGATATGGAGCGTGCAATCCTCTTTTCACGCAAGCAAAGAAACCAATCTCCACACCTATAAAAACCCCGTGGGTCCCTCATTTCATATGGATTTTCTCATGCGATAAGCTAGGAACTCTCATGCGCTAAAACATTCCTCCGCCATTGCAAAAAATCTTTCAGTTGCACAAAATTCGCCAAGGTAAGCCATCATTTTACGCGTAAACCTGAGAGTTTTTGTGCCAACATTAGATATTTCATTCCAACCGCTGATTTTTCATGCCAGCCACTAATTTTTTACAACAGTTTCTTCTTTTTCGTGTCGACTTATTAATTTATTTCCGGTAGAAGATGTTTTCCAATCAGGCTTACGTTGAGAGGGAAGCTGCATCCTCTAGTCGAAGGGCTGAGATGGTCACCAACCATGAGGTTTATGGTTCCTAAAGTATCTTATCCAATAGACACACTCTTTTCAACATGTTAACCCCAGTGAAGAAGGAGTTCACATTGTCTTCCAACCTACCGATATGGGACTTCGGTATCTTGGAGAAGGTACCCATGCCAAGATTTGAGGTTGACACATCGTGGTCATGCGTGACCCGTGAGGATGACCTACCCTGGTATAATATCACCTATAACGACCATCCTTCTAGAGAAACCAAACATCTGGACGTTTACTTCCTAGATCCCAGGACCAAGACCATTTCGGGGAGTGACCCTGTCGCAGAGAACTCTCCGGACCTTTACGAAAGCACCATCCATCAGAGTGTTACTAACGAGACTAAAGGCTAGCTACAGGATTGGGACCTATGGTTTGAAGGTAATTTTATGAGTGAATGGTCCTAGGAATATTGGTTCGCTAGACATGTGACCAGTTTGGGGCTGAACTATGGCACATCGATTTGTTCGAGGCGGTGTGGACGTCGCAGTTTCATTTCTATCTCCAGCCTGAGCTCGGGCCAGAGTTGTTTACTCGATGGTCGCCTGATACAAATACCTTCCATCTTCATCATGGGGAAGTTGGAATCAACCTTTAGTACATTCATTTCATTGGGGGTACCCCTTTTGATGGGCACCAGTACGATGAATTCCTCCCGACGAGGAACACATGGGGAGACGGATCATGAACCCCTATACTGACATGGAACCTATTGGAGTTGTCTATGGAGAGGATGGGGGATAAGGATTTTTTGAAGGACATCACTTACAAGAAATAATTCATCTTGTTCATTCAAATAAATCTGGAGGTCAAGATGTCGGGGCAAGGAAGACGGTGTCCGACCGCGGAACAGAGGAGCAAAAGAAGGTCGTACTAGATGATCCTGGAGGTGGGGTACTATCAGTCGTGGGGCTTCATCATAAATGAGATTCAGGTCCACAATGTCTGGTACGCCAGATTTCTTGCCACATTCCTGAGTGGGTGGCTCTCAACGGTGTGGTATGCAAGGATGAGAGTTCATCCCGCAACCCTAGTGATGGACGACATCATGGATGCCAATCAAAGATTGAATCTGGGAGTCCTCATGTTGGCTTTTCTGTATGCCATTTTGGGATGTATTTCGAGAGGAAGGTCACCGGGAAGGATTTGTGGTCCCTTCCAGATCATTTATGGCTGGTTCGTTGCTCATTTCGGTGGGTATACCTTTCCGAACACCATTCGTCCTCCAGGTAATGGCATGCGACCTTCCATGATGAACATCATTGGGTTCATGCCGTTGACACTCGATGAGAAGTATGTAAGGATTGAGATAAAAAATCATGCCAAAATTACTTTCATCCCATTCCCCACCCTGAATGGCCAAATGATAGATAATGGGCTGAGATCATTGGAGAAAAGGGAATACTTCCAGAGCATTATGGGTGGGGTGCTCATGGCCTGGATTGATGGGAAAATATTTTTTGATCCTTATGTGCCATCAAGGTTTTCTAGGTTGTTCGGATGCCTTCAGCGGATGCTGAAGAAGTTGCAAATAGATGGTTGGGAGGAATGGAATCCCTGCATTCTTCACCCAATGTGGCTGATGTTCAAGACCCAAGGCTCTGGTGACGTTATCACCATTACTCCCACCAGAGTTGATGCTGGCCTCTCAACCAAATATTCTAATAATTGGGTCATAGCATACCCTGAGGGTCTTTTGAGGAAGAGATTTCAGCAACTCAAGGTAGCTAGTGAAGAACATGGGCGGTGAGAGAGCAGATAGAGTGATGTTGGGAAGGAAAGGTCGGAGGCACATTAAGCAACCGTGCCCGCACAGAATGGGACTTCAGTAGTGGGGATGTCACATGGTGCGGCTGGACCCTCATCACCTAGGGGAGAGGGGATCATGTAGCGGCCAGGGAACTCCCAGGGAAAGAGATAAGATATCTACTTCAACCTTCAAATGACGCAATCTTCCCGGCTCTGTGGTCAGCCTGGATGACCCTACGATAGTTGATGGATACTGAAGCTCTTTAGAAAAAGATAGTACGAGATGGAATCTAGCTGTCAGAGGTCAGAATCATTCAGATTGTTGGCATGGTGAACATTCATCATTGGCATGCGTATCTGATGGCCATGGATGTGTATGCACACCATCAGGGTTAGCATGAGTAGCCATCCATCTTACTGAAAGTAATGCTCAGCTGGGAGCATGATCCAGAAAAGATGCTATCATAGGATGATGATAGCGATGATGACCCAGATGGCGCCAAGACAGAAGAGGAGGAAGAAGGAGAAGGTGAAGGAGGGGGTGAAGGGGAAGAGGAGCTTGAATGTGGAGGTTTTTAGGGGACGTCCCACCAAGGAGTCTCCAGTAGAGTGGCAAGATCGTCGGCTCTGATGTGCATATAACGGAGCTCATTGAGGTACATCCCAGCCCTTACATATCCTTTCCCCTCATAATTTTTTGTATCTCACAATCATGTCTCCTTATCCTATTCAAGAGCATATGGGCGCCGACCAAGAGTCTCCATTCGAAGGGGAGGAGGCACCGATAAAATAAGGTGGGGAGACGACACCCATTATTTAGCTGACGGGTGCTGAGGGATCCCCTATAATGGAAAATCCGGTAGCGGTTAGAACACCAGAGGCTAATGCTCAGGGATCTTGTAAGTTCATTACTTCAACGCCGGTTAATTACCATTGGAGAGATCAGTTGATCATGGTGTTAATTTTTTGTGCAGTAATCACAGCCTTGGAGGCCCATCGGGCTGCCGATCCCATGTCGTCCACGATTGATTCAACTGCAAATGTGCCTTCCCATTCAGGGCACACTTCTCAAACTGAGCTGGCCCCAGTACATGGTGAGTAGAGAGTGGTGGAAATCAGCAGTACTCATGTCGGGTCAGGGCCGAATGTTTGTGAGGGAGCTACCGAGACTGAGGCGAGAGGGGACGGTTGCCCAGGCGTTGAAGAGCCCAACCTCTTGGGAGGGACGCCCCAAGAAGACCCTGTTGTTGGTCTCTTGGATGCCTTCCCCAAATATCATCCTGTAGACCCCAAGGAAATAGATGACTCTGACTCAGAGGTGGCCGAGGAGAGACGAATTACACGGCACAAAGGGTGGATGTGCATCTAGCACTTTCTCGATAAGCCCCAGACAGAATGTATGAAATGGATGGGATAACTTCAAACTGGGAAGTGCTTCCTCTATTATGGAGGGTTGGATACTCAGTTCCTTCATTCGACGGTCCGTGACTACATGTCCGAAAAGCTGCGCGAGAGCAGCCAACACTTCGACGTTTCCTAGTGTCTGAAGGATTCAGGGAGTACCCAAGCATTCTTCATGGTAGAACAAGAGGTCTGACACCTTGAAGAATAAGTGAAGGAAAATGATATATTCATTGAAAACTGTTCTATGCTTGTGGAGAAGTTGAGGGCCTAGCTGGAAGATGCCCAAGAGCAACTAGTGGAAGCGGGTCAAAAAATAACTGGACTTCAAACTAAACAGGTGCAAGCATGGGATAGGGTTAGTGGATTGCGTGCTACAGCTGCTGATGAAGAGAGATTACTTAGGGGTGGGAAGAAATCTTAGAGGCCAGCAGCCAAGGGTAGCGGCACTGGAGCGATCAATCCAAGAATCTAACCCTTAAGGGCCCTATTTTGGCCGAACTCATAAACTCATTTCTCCTTACTGCTTCTTTTTCTGGGGTAAATGTATGGATAGATTCATTTAATTGTTCATTTGGTGTAATGAATTCAACTATGATCCTGAAATAAATAGAAATTCATTCCTATGCTCATGTGGGTCACACCCGATGTGAGAAACAAGGGATGTTCGCACCATTAATTTGTTTGAATGTAGGAGTGTCAACCAAGATTCAAGCATTTGAGTTTTGAACTGCTGATTCAGATTCCCAGTAAGAGAAGAGAGAGACCTTATGGGAGAATCAAGATCTCAGAATAGTCGAATTACTACTTTCCCAATGTGCTCTTGTGCACAAACAGAGTAACGCAAGGGGCATTGGAATAAATCTGAACATGGGGGATTAGAGGTGTGAATCACAATACCCAAAATTCGAAACACTTTGATGATGGCAAGAAAATTAAGAATGACTATTGAACCTGTTCAAAACACAGTATCCTTATTGTGTTTGCCTGAAATGGGGATAACAAATGAGGGTTGACTGCAGACCATGTTCAAGACACGGGACCTGACTCGAAGTGTCATCCATTAGTCTTCTGGAACATTAACCTAGCATAGTATGTGAACCATAGGTGGTGCATCAATACTATTAGGGGGTTCCTCCAGACATGGAAGAGAGTGAGGATCTAGATAAAGGGCACGCAAAGCGTGGAGAGGGGAGTAATGGGTTGTTTGAACGGAATCTAACACTCCTGAAATTACACCACCGTGGCGGGATAACATCGGATGGGTGCATTAGTCTGATCATGTATTATTCCTACTTTTAGATAGGACCTCTATGGTGAGGGAGTTTTCTCTTCCCAATGTCCCTATGGGAATCTTGAACTTGTTCAAGGAACATCCACAGTTACATGGTTCTCCACAATGGTTCAGGCCAGGGGGCCTAAAATGAGGAGGAATAGGATTAATGATTTCTAGGGCTAGACCCGGAGACAGGATTCCTGGGCATTCCTACATATATCCTGTTGATGAGAATCAATCCATATGTAGTTCTGGAAGAGATCTTAGTTTATGGTCCTAGAGCTCGGACCATGGATGGTAGGAAACGTGGGAGACACATGGTGGGGTAATTATTAAACCCAACGTGAATGGTAACCTAGGGTTTCGACCACCACGAGTTCCTTGTGAAGGTTTTTGGTTGAGGGACTGTAAATGAGAGTGATTATAGGCCTGAGGAAAAGTGCATGGATTTTCCTACATACCCCATGAGGATTGGGATCACGCCGCACGTAGTTCTAAATGTGTCACTGTGGTTTACCCGTGCCGAGTATAATGAGGTTGTGCGGGTCTGGCCCATGCACAAAAAGAAGCAGTACTTGATAGATCTTGTTTGTCTTTTAGGATTAATGAGTGTGTTGTTTGTTTTTGAAGCGATCGACCTAAGATTGAAGGTCCCGGTATCGCCACAAGAATCAAGACATATGCAGGAATTGACAAATTGAATGGTATATAAATGATACCAAACATGACGTCCCCTTGGGAGAGGACATCACAATATAGTTTAGTTTTCCATCGTGAAACCAGGATGATATTGTCACAGTTTAGGGTCATGTGATGGGACCAACCATGCACATTAATGTCGCGCAACACAGACATAGTTTAAAGTCACGTGGGACTAGGCAGCATTGTTTAATGACCTATGGCCCAGACATAGAGATGAGGTACAAGAGTTAATGTACATGGTACAATAAAGCATACCCCATGTGAATAAGGGAATAATCCCATACCATACTATGCGTGATTTCGATAAAGAGACCTTGGTCCAAGAGTCCAAAAAGATATAAGAGGGAAGGAAGTAGGAGAGACTAGCTCTTAACTAAATAGGACCCAAAGACGAGATGTCCGGGTGTTCCTACGTATCCCGTGAAGATAGGAATCAAGCTATACGTAGTTCTCACAATGGGGAAATATGAAAAGATCTTAGTTTTAGGTCTTAGAACTCAGACCATGGAGAAGCATGACTATCCCAAGTAAAGGAAGACCTTAACCCAATCCCTAAGCCTTCGTGAGTTGAACATGGTGAAGTAAATAAGGGTGGATAATGTATTTACAATACGTGAAATATATGAAAAGGGGAAATCGGTGGAGTCCTGAATGATTGCCTTGCTGCGGATTTTTCCTCCTAATGTGCGGATGCGCATAGAGGAATAGTACCAAGAGATTCAAAGTTATACTTGGACATGATGAGGTGGAGAAGGATGTGAATCATGTAACTGAAATTTTGGACTTAATGGGGTTGGTGTGACGATGGAGGATGACTATTGACCGTGTTAGAAACACAACATCCATGTCATGTTAGCCGAAAATGGGGACAATCCAATGAGTGTCGATCGCTGACCATATTTGAAACGTGGGACTTGTATCGATTTATTGTTTGAGTCCCTAGAGGATGTTGGCCCATAATGGTAAGAGAGCCCTTAGGCCTATAATCCATTCCATTTGGGGTCCCTTTGGGTGTGAAAGGTGAAAGAAGCCCTAATGAAGGGGAACACGAAGCCTAAGAAACGGGTGAACGCATGTCTGGGTAGAATCCAACATTCCAGGTGCTAAACGAGAGTACCCTTGGGAACATTAGTGAAATTTTGAAGAGGACATAGGGGATCATCTTTAGAGCGTCAGATATTAAAAGGCAAGTATAGCACAAGCGGATGGAAAAAACTCAAGAGGAGGAGGTAAATGGCGTAGTTGTTACAAAACCCTGTGTGAATGAGGACATAATCCCATACCACACTACATACCCCTCCCTGGTGGAATTAAGGCCAAGGGGCCTAGATAACAGGGAGACCCCTAAAAGATGGGGCTGGACCCAAAGTCTAGATGTTCGGGTGGTCCTACGTATCCCATTAGGATGGGAATCAAGCCACATGTAGTGTTTGAAGGGAGTAATCTATAGTTTATCGATAATAATTATGGATGAAAATGGATAAGATACCCCACATACATGAGGTGTAATACATGGCGAGTAATACCACACCATACAATCCCGTAAGAGTAAACTTGGGTCGGAGGCCCGAAAAGACCATGGGGCCTGAGTCTGGCCCTCAGATGGTATGTCCTAGCCAGTTTGAAGTTTAACGTCTTACAATGAGGAAGAGAGTATTGACAAGGTATATCATCTAGGAATTTTTATGGAACAACGAGTAACCTGACGTGAATGTAGACGTAATCCCATACCACATCGTACAATCCCATAACTGGCATCACCTGAAGGGAGTCTGTCACATGAAGATACAACGGGGCAGAATGAACCACTACACTCAATGTTTGGGACATCTTGGGGTGGTTTTAACTACACAGGATAGCTATTGAACATGTTTTAAACACTGCGTCCCTTTAGTTACCAGGACTGGGAACAACAAATGATTATCGACCACTGACCATATTTTCAACATGGGACTTGTATCAGCTTGTTGCTCAACATCCTCGAAAGCATTGGCCTGAAGTGGTTTGAGATCCCTTAGTCCTAGCATCCATGCCATTTGGGGGAACATCTGGACAGGAAAAATGACAGACTCCCAATCAAAGCAGGGGTGAAGCATAGCTGTACACATCTGTGAGAGAGGTGAACACATCCATGGAGTGGGACGTATGGCGGGATCGAGATGAGCTCGCCGTGAATTGGAGAAAAAGTCTGCACCCCACAATATGGCTTGACCCGAGAGGAGATTCTGGCATTTGGGTTGAGCCAAGAGATGAAATGTCTGGGCATTCCTATGTATCCCATAAATATATGAATCAAGTCGTACATAGTTCTTGAAGGCCATGCAGTTTACCATCATACGGTGCGGACGTGGTAGGATAGAAGAAAAAGGGGTGGGCACATTGTGTGATCGTTGTAATCTTGACATGAGTGCGGATATTGAATCCTATAACATATCATGCAAGGACCTTCTAAGATAACTATACCCAGGGGGAATAGTCAAAGAGAAGAGTCTGGGGATGGGCTCAAAATGCTTGGGCATTCCTATGTATCTCATGTAGATGGGAATCAAGCCACAGGTAGTTCTAAGGGTGCAGTTTAATGTCTTTCCAGATGACATAAAGTTTAACATAATGTGGGATGTTTTACAGTTTACAGTCATGTAGGACCAAACAGTTTAAAGTCATACTGGATAAAAATGTTTAGGGTCATGCTGGACCCAATAGTTTAGGGTCATGCTGGACCATCATGTAGTTTAGGGTCATACGGGACCGTCTAGTTTAAGGTCGTGAAGGACTAGTAGGCTCAGTCAAATTATTACTTGAGGAACTTGACACTGGTGGCAGGAGTTTTATGCTCACCATCTGTGGTCACCAGGGAGTATGCACCATTGGCATAAACCCTGTGAATTATATAAGTTCCTTCCCATTTGGGTTCCAACTTTGGCAGTTTCCTGCTAGGGATCATTGGTTTCTGGAGGGTAAATACAAAGTCACCTTGCAAGAAGGAACAGAGACGAACTTTCTTGTTTAACGCCCTAGATATATTGTTCTATTGTCTTCCCAAATTGTGCAAGGCACGAAGCCTGTTCTCATCACATGCTTCCAATTCAGCCAGACGAATTTTGGATACCTTATCCGGCACCTGCTGGTCATAGAACATTGTGCATAACGAAGGCAGTTTGATCTCAATAGTAATGATTGTCTCTACTCCGTACACCAGGGAATATGGGGTCACCATGTTGGAATTACGAGTCATCATCTGATAAGCCCAGAGTTTGTTGGGGAGATTGTCCGGCCAACTCTCCTTATTCTGACCAACCATTTTCTTGAAAAATGTTAGAGTGGGTTTTGTGGAATTCTTTTATCTATCCATTTGCCTGTGCGTGGTAGCATGAGGTATGGTTCGAACGGATGGTGTAATTGGCGTACAATTTCATCAGCTCAGCTACTTGGAATATGGAGTCATTATCGGTGAGGACGACATGAGGAAATCCAAACCAGTAGATGATATTAGAGCTCATGAAGTCAATGATATAATGGTCCTAGATGTCCTAGAGAGGAACTTCCTCTTCCCACTTGGAAAAGGAATCAGTGGCGGTCAGGATGAACCTGTATTGGCGAGCTGTCACCAGTTGATATTGTTCCACAACATCGAGTCCCCACACCATGAATGTCCAAGTGTACTTGCTGGAGTGGATAAGTTATGGCGGTCGATGCATGAAGTTATCATGAATTTGGAATGTGTGACATCTCTTGGAGAACTCGATGCAATCATGGATCATGGAGGCCCAGAAGTACCCGAGTCTCCAGATCTGATGAGATAGCTTCGGCCTAGTCTGGTGGGCGCCACAGGAACCTCCATGAACCTTCTGCATGACCTGAGAAATCTTGACTCCTTGGATGCAATGGAGGAGAACACCATCGAACCGATGCTTGTACAGGATCTGCTCATGATTGAGACCACTCTGGAGGGTAAACTGCAGCACACGGTGTTGGATTTTCCCATGCTCGGCCCGATCAGCCGAGAGGTAACCATTTTGGAGATACTCAACAAAGGGGGGTCTCTAGTAGGGGGTCGCTTCAATGATTATATCTGAGGAACCTGGGGGTACTGAGGTGGTGGTTTTGACGGGAAGGTGTCTTATTCATACACTGTCGTCGTCATCTGGGGTGACGGGAGCAATGAATCTCTGATGTGCCATGTGTATAATCATATCATCCTACTCAGGTTCGGTAAGTGATGCATCCAGGCCAGCCAGGGAATCGGCTCAACTGTTCTGAAATCGAGGGAAATGAGTAACTTCTTTCTGAGAGGGAAACTAGGCCATTAGCTGGGGGTGCGCTCCAACAATGCTATAATCTCTGGATTTCTGACAACATAGTCACCGTTTATTTTCTTGATGACTAGTTTGGAATCCCCTTTCACATGACAATGGGTCACATCGATCTTGAGGGCCAACTGGAGGGTAGTGATAAGATCCTGATACTCTACCTCGTTGTTGGTGCATCCTTCTAACAATAAGAATGAGTATGTAAGGATGGCTTGTTCCGGGGTAATAAAGACACTACCCAGGCCCACCCTGTTGATCCTGGGATCATGGGGTCTCCTACAGGTGGGGATCTGGGAAGCACCACCAATTTGAATCTGCAAACAAGGGATGGTATGATCTACTGAGAGGATTTCCTCATCAAGAAAATCAATGTCTAGGGACTGGTCCACAGGGGTTGGATGGGCAGCTAGAAAATAATCCAATTATTTTCCCTTGATAGGTTTCTGATGGACGAACCATATGTCAAACTGCTGGAGGATTACTGCCCACCACCCCAGTCGGCTGGTCATCATGGGGCGGTTCAGAATGTATTTAGCAGGTCTACCTAGGACACCAGATGTACCTTATGGTTCTACAAGTAGTGTAGAAACTTCTACATGGAAAATATGAGTTCAAGTCCACTTTTTCTATAGGGGAGTATCTGATCTCCGTATAGATGAGAATAAAACTGAGGTATTAGAGGTTATTCTCCATCCCCTCATTGTTCGTATGGGTGAGAAGGGCGCCAAGAGATCATTCTAGGGCGGTCACATAGAGGAAAAGAAGATTTCTAGAGACTGGTGGCTTCAGGACCGGAAGATAAAGTAGATACTACTTGATTTCATCAAACGTGTTCTGGAACTCTTTTTCCCACTTTTAGGCGGAGCCTTTCTTCATGAGTCAAGAAAAGGGCTTAAACTTGCCATTGAGATTCGCAATGAATCGGCGTATGTAGGATAAGTGGCCTTGGAAACCTCGAATCTCCTGAATATTGCTCGGGGGAGGCATCTGGCTAATGGACTTGATCTTCTCTGGGTCAATCTTGATGACCCGGTACCTGACAACAAATCCGTGGAACTTCTCAGAGGAGACCTCGAAGGCACACTTCAACGGGTTCATCTTCAGGTGATGATAATGGAGTAATATAGACACTTTCTCAATTTCTTTGACATGGTCCTAGCACTGGCGATATTTGACCACCATATCTTCCACATAAAATTCCACTAATTCCCCGAGGATTGTCCTGAATATGCGGTGCATGACCCGCTGATAGGTGGCACTTGAATTCTTCACGCTGAAGGGAATAACATGGTAATAGAAAGTACCTTGGGGTGACCTAAAATCTGTTGAATCTTATTCCTTGGGGGCCATCTAGATCAGATTATATCTAGAGTACCAATCCAAGATGTATAGGGCCTGAAACCCAGTCGTAGCATCAATCATGAATTCCGTCACCGGAAGGGGAAGATCGTCCTCCATACAACGACGGTTGAGATCCTAGAAGTCGATCCAGACTATGATCTGTCGGTTCTTCTTCCTGACTGGAATAATGTCGGATAGCCACTTGGGGTACTGGACCTCCTTTATGAAGTTGGCCCTGATGATCTTGTCAACATCCGCCTCAACCATAGCATCATGAGAAGGGTGTATCTTTCTGAGGGTTGCTTGAACCCGAAATGATTTGTAGGGAGACTAAGGCGGTGGATGGATACATGAGGATCTAGTCCGGGAATCTGGACATAGCTCCAGGAAAATACTTCATGATGTTGCTTTAGGAAATCTATGTACTACTGCTGCTCCTCGAGGGACATGGCAGCACTGATCAATGTGGGTCTTGGATCTGCCTTGCCACCAAGGTTCACCTGTACGAGTTCATTGACTGTGGTGGAGATGTATTCTTCAAAGGCGGGGGGATCATCCTCCAGATCCTCTTCTTCACTTGTGGAAGAGGGATTCCCAGCCGGAGAGGCTTCCTCTAGGTCCAATGATCCGGACGGGATGCTGGTACTAGCCTGGAAAGTAGTGGATAGCATATTGGTAGATTCACGTGCTGCTGAAACCATAGCAATGAAGGCAGTCAATCTAATCCCATCTGGCCTTCAGCCCAAGGGGCCATGCTTGATGATATCAAAGCAATAGAGGTGTGTCGTTATGACCCAATTAATTCCATCCTGGTGGAACCGACATGTATGATGTACTATCATTTCCATGGGGCAGACAAACTGATACCTTATGGGAGAAGGAGGCTTTGGGATCACCTGAGCCTGATTTGTGTAGGAGTACAAGGTGATTTTCCATCGTCACTTGGACTTGGAAACATGCTTCCATCCTGTACCAGATACAAAAAAAACATTTCGCCATATCGAGTTTTGTGGCCTCCATTCTATGGATTAGAAATATTTTGGCGTCATCCAGACCTTCCCAGGGGATAGTTGCAAACGCGACGGGTTCGACCTCACTGGCCTGGATCTGCTTATCCTTTCTCTTGTAGTAGTTGGCATCCAAGTAGTGGGATTCATATGAGGAGAAAGGAGATGAATAAACTTGGAGTATTCCTACTCAACCATTAAGTGAATACTTGAGGAACTGGTGATATGATTAGGGGATGTTCACATGCAAGTGGATCCATGGTCTTCCCATCAATGCATTGTACACGGTGTCTTGGGAGAAAACCATAAACTTGGTACCGGAAACTAGGCCACTCAACTGGGTCATCAGATGGATCGTGCCGACCAGGGTCTTCTCGGTCCTGTCATATCCCTTCATCCTTAAGTCGGAGGGAGTGAGGTCATCTTCGGATAACCCCACCTTCGGCAGCATCCGTGTCGAGATAAGGTTCATCCAGGAGTCGATGTCAATGAGACAGCGGCGAACCTCCAGGCCGTTAAATTGGCTGGTGATGTATAGTGGGAAGATGTGCCCCAATATGAGAGAGAATTTATCCTATCGAAAGATTGAAATAATGGCATGGCATTCAGCGTTCTCAACCACTTCTGTTTGAAAAGCTTCTACAACTGCTACCTCCGTCTTAAACTGGGGGGGATTCTAAAAGCCTCGGTGAGGACCTCACGCATATCTGACGATAGGAGAAGGGCCTTGAGGATGGAAATCCTTGCTAGGATACTGGGAATATGCTTGAGGACATCATATTTTCGTTCCAGGTGCGAACTTCTACTTACATGAGGCTGCTCTGCGATACGAGGAATGGCGGGCCCTGCTGGCTGGACCGACAACTGGCTGGTGCTGGGCATGCCCCGCAGTTCACAATTCAAAGCTTGTATATTAGATTCTTGAAGATGACAGGACGAATAAAGTAGACCTGTAGTAGGGTGAGGCTGGTCGCGGCATGGTTTAGGTATCTCTTCCTGATCCAATAGCACAAACGGTGGTGGAGGCAGGCCAGACGACACTGGTTGAAGAGGCTGTGCGTGCTGAGTTCTATGTTGGGCCTACTGTCTAGTCTCAGTGGCATGCATGGCCTGGCAGGAGGTTCTAAATGATGTTCCCCAATGACCCATATGTTTGTGACTCCATCGACATTGGCGTTGGCTGGGGACGTTGGGGAGGTTCGTCGGGCGCTCCCCGTTGTCGGGAATCATGTAGGGGTTTACCAACTCCACGATATTAAAAGAAGTGTACCGTTAACTATCACTTCAAGAGTCATCCACTACTGGGTGGATTCTGAAATTAATAACCATCTCAGGGGTCATGAAGTCACCAAGAGTGCGGGACGACGATGACTTTGGTGGGGCGTGTTGCTTTCTCTTGCGCCACCAATTCTTGTTCTTCTGGGAAGAGGTCGACTGAGATGATGATGTAGAAGTGGTGGATGTAGCTTCTGAAGGCTATGAATGATTTAGTCATGCCCGAATGATTCTATTGGAACGAGAGACCGTTTTGAGATCCATCCAATCATCATACTTTTGGAAACCACAGTTAGAAACTTGATGCCACTCACCTTCATCGTCGCTGCTGTTGTCTGGCCTTACAAAGACACCTTCCACTTGTGTCGGGGATGGGCCTAACCTAACTATATTGTTATCGAACTAGTCTTGAATCCAGTCTTTGGACACATAGCACAGATTGAGGGTTTATCCCAAGATCTGATGACAGGGGAAGTAGTTGGCAAGATCAGTGAGATTCGCCTCTTCCGGCCTTCTGCACTCAGGCAAGCATACAATCCCCTGATCCAAGGTGCTTCTGAAATAGCCTAGAACCATATTCTTGTTGAATGAGTAGGACCAATTTCTTCTACTTAGGAAGGGGGGCCTTGGATCCCAGCCCTTACAAGGGGCCGGAGGAACCTATCGAGGAGGCGGACCATGATTGTCCTGCAAGGGCGGTGGTGGTGCATTCTGCGGAGGCGCTTGCCGATTTTAATGTGGGCATTGCTGAACTGGGGGCTGCGCCAGAGGTGGAGGGCCTCTGTGAGCCTGTGGGGATGGTTCCACTAGTAGTAACTCCATCTGTCTCGGAGCCTCTATTGGGCCACCATGGCGGGCTCGGCTCTAACAGCCCTCCTCATGGGAATTTCGGGAGGCAACGGTCATACCTGGCTGGCCTGTTTTAGGGATTCTTCTTGGCGCTAGGCCTTATTGGAGAAATATCGAAATCCCCCAGGGTAGTTCTGGGTGATCAGAGAAGGAAACAATTCTGTCTTGGAATTCCCTACGCACATCATCAGAAATTTCTCCTGGGTCAGTTGCATGTCAAGGGAGTATGTGAACCCCTTCTACCGGGAGATAAAGTTCGTGACTCGCTCTTTAGTCCTTTGTTTGCACTTGAAGAGGTTCGGGATTCTTATCTTTTGTGTGGTGGAGCTGAAATGGAACAGGAATTGCCTGTGTAGGTCCTCCCAGCTAGTTATGGATCCAATAGGGAGCTGGTTGTACCAGACGAACGTTGGCCCCTCCAATGTCTGAACAAAACAGTGGATCTTGGCTACCTCATACTGCGCTGGAGTCCCTAACATGGGACCATACCTTGATTTGAAGTGGGTCAGGTGCTGTGGTGGGTCCCCTATCCCGTTAAAAGGGGATAAGGTGGGATTCCCAAAACCTTGAGATGTTGGCATATCATCCACCCATGCCGGGATTGGCTTTCCATCAGGTGGGATCACCCCCTGTCGTGTTTCCAACACCTCAATGTTGGATATGAGCACCACCATAGGATCATCCGGGTGGGGGTCCCTGTCTTGACGGGGATCCAGAACCATGAGTACTTTGGCGAGTTCTTCAACATGGTGAACAGGCTCATCAGCTTGTGGAGCGGTAGGCGGCACGACCCTCAGGGCGGCTGGGGGAGCCTGAGCTGGGTCCCTTGGATTATCGTGTCATTCATGTGGGTTTGGGGAGACATATTGTGCCCTATTTCTGTAAGATCCGGTCTCAAACTTGTCCACTGGGGCAGCAGGATCTGAGTTTCCAGGGGCAGCTTGCTGAGGGGGAGTTGTTCCGGCCCATGTTGTGCTGGTCTAGGATTGTCATAGTCCGGTCGCCGCTCTGCATCTATTTCATCCAAGATGTTATCAACCAACTTCTTCTACTCTACAAGTTTCTGGTGCAACGTGGCCTTATCAGGGTCCTCCTCCGTCTTCTGCACTGAGGAAGATGGGTCGGAGTGTTTGGAAGCTCTGACGTGTTCTTTTCCCTTACCATAATTCCTACTAAGAACAAATTCCTCGGTGGGTGCATGGAGAGAAAGTATGTTTCTTTTCTGACACATAATCCTTGACGATGGATCCAATAGTTATGGCACTCCCTCAAGGGTAAGTCTCAATCGAGAGTATCTAGATCATCCTCCTCATCCACTATGTTGGCCATGTTGACCTTAACCTTTCCTCGGGGAATGTCCTTGATATCACCTTATGAGTCGGGCTTCCGCTGGATAAGACTGAAGAGGAGGTCAGCATACTACCCTCAGCCACGGATTTTCATGTGGGGGTTAGCATCCTTTATAATTGTCATGACCTGACCCGGTGGGGCCCGCACCGTGACTCACCAATCCCGCCTCTAATAGGACAGGGGCTGGTGACTAGCACCGAGTAGGCATGTCACTAACATGGGAGGCATTGCCTAAGTACCTGTACACACACACACATCTCCAAGCCCACAAATGCTGAAATGTAAAAACTAAGGAACAAAAATGCATGCATACAACTAAACCCAACCAACAGAGCACGAAGAAAGGTAGAATACTGTAAAAGTAAACTGGGCCAGAATACAAGCCCACCAAAAACAAGAGTCTGAAAAACTGCAAAGCCCAACCTGTAAGCAGAAAGGTACTGGGACTGCTGCTCCTAGCCGTAGGAACGCCTCGGCCTGTATAAAACTCAGAAAGCTCAGTCCTGTCCTGGTCTGCCCTGGACTCTGTCAAAAGGCTTCTCGCCTGCACAAGACACCAGATATGCGGTCAAAGCCCGTGCTGGGGTGAGTATAAAAATACTTAGTAAAGGACCCCGAAAACCACAAAGCAGTACACAATGTAAAGGTACAGTCTGCTATGCATAATATATGTTTATAGAACATATAAAACAATCCAGATATACTCAAAACCAAGCCCTTAGTCTGGAGACAAGTCACGCAACCGCATACCCCCGCAAGGGATTTCCGTTTGAAGATTTCGTGATGCGCTCGTTCCGGGAGGACACACTCCACGAGTCTTATAGTTTTGATGACGTCCGTCCGAGAAGTGATGTTCGTCGGGAACTGTCACGAGATATATCTACACTCGTTATGGGAGACACACTTCTGAGTGGAAGGGTTACAATAGATATAATCACTCATTACGGGAGACACACTTCTGAGTGGGAAATATCTCGATACACAGGTTAGGATCACTGACAGGGCCATGGCAGATACCACGACTCATCTGGAATTCACCCGCTTGGTAGAGGATCAATGCCCAATAAAGTTGGTCACACCGATGCCTGACTCTACCTACGGTCTGGAATGGATAGAGGATCTCGATCCGGGCCTCTCGGGTGGATGCCTGACTCTATCACAAAAAAAGTCCTGCTGAGGGGATCGTAATCCGGCGTGAGGGAAAGATTCCTGGCCTTCAGGGGAAAAGAAGAACAGGCACTAACCCAAACTAAAGATGTTCAAGGCACGGTGAACAAAAAGAAAAATTCATTCTCCAAAAAGTAGATAGTGTGTAGAAATGATACACGCCATGTTGTCTGACCCCGGGTACTGCCCACGTACAACGACCCATGTCGTGAGGGTGGTCATGTAGAAAAAATTATACACGGCGTGTAGTACAGAGTACACGCTATGTCTGGGTCACTGGGGCCGGCTTCGTGTACTCTGTCCATGTGCTCGTACACGGTCACCAACTCCTGTACTCCAACCCATGCAATCTGCACATGGGGTGACCTATGCTGGTGACCTCCCCTAGCCGGGTGAGGGATTACATGGTCGTGTACTCCATCCCATGTCCGTGTATCCCCAGGATACATGCCGAGCTCCGTATAGCCGCCTCTTCTGAGCTATACACGTCGGGCCTCCTGAAGCCATGTAGAGAATCCTGTTTCCGTGTACCACCCGAAGTACACGGAAAGATTCGGGGAAGGTCCCAAATGCCGTGTGACCGTGGTCACATGCCGTGTGATCCTTCTTTGACCCCAAAACCCTAGCCGCCACCATCAGAACTACACGGCGTGTTCTTCAGAAGTACACTCCGTGTATTCTAGAAATTTCCAGAAACGTGGACCTCCGCCGTCGTACCTCCAGTAGTGCTCCGATCATTGATCTGGCTGTCTGATCACCACGAAACCTTCAGGTTTTGGTCACCCCGACACCACGAAGCTGTTTCCGTCATTTTCGTGCCTCCGATCGGCTCCGAAACCATGATTGATCTTCCCGCGCGAAGAACGCTCGAAGAACGCCCTTTCCGATCTGGTCAGATTTTCCGTCCACCATCATTTGCGTACGTCCACAAGAACATTGCGATGTCTAACCTTCAGTTTGGGATTGTTGCGTCGCAAAACAGATGCGCAACGATCCGTTGTTCGTCGCCCCACAAAGAACATGAAGAACGCGCGGGGAAAAAGGAGGAAGAGATCCAAGTAAACAAATTGAGGAGTGAACCTCCACCGTCATTTTTCACGGCATTGATTTGCTCACTTTAATAGGTTTAAACAGAGCAGAGATCAACATGAATATAAATCATGGATTAAGTCCCCAAAAATCATCCAAAATAAAACCCTCCCGCAAGAACGTACGAATCTGCGGATCAACTTGTTCGTGGTTGATCCACGTTCATCGTTTAAATTCAAATACGGGGAAAAGAAAAATCAAAACCACAACCCCTACCTTTCTAAAGTATCGATCGTTGACGAGGGCGCCGCGCTGCCATTTTCATTGAGATCCTTTAACGTTGTTGGCGTAGCGATTCTCGACTTTGATCCGTCGTCGTTCGCCAACGCGTCCTCCTTCGCCCAAGATCCAAGATAAATCTCTCTCCTTTTCTCAACTCGTAGGGTAATGAGGCTAACCCTGCAAATTTTCCATAAGGATGCATTTATAGGGGAATATTAGGTCCTGATAAAAAAAGGAAACGTTTTAAAATAATAAAATAAATTATTAATTTATTTTATTCCCTCCAAAGAGCTTTCCTTTTTAAAACTTCCCAAATTAAATTTTGCAGACGACCTGCACCGGTTGAGGTTAGAGTCATTCATAGGCAAATTCGTCGTCCTGGACGCAACAGTGCGCTCAGATTTTTAATCTGGGCATCCATTTGGAAACCGCCACAACCGCGCACAAGTGCCGACTCACTTGACTTAAAAAAAGTTCAAACCACCATTCCGGGCTCACTGGACCTCGGAATGATGTGCCTTCTTCGCGCCTAGTCTTGAAATAAATCCATATAATATTTAAAAATAATAAACAGAAAATCCGAGACATTACATTCTCCCCACCTTGGGGCTTTACGTCCCCAAAAATCCAAAACAAAGGCTACTCAAAAAGATGAGGGTACTGGGCACGGATCTGGGCCTCCCGCTCCCACGTTCTCTCCTGAAGATTCCTGTACTGCCACCAGATGCACACTAAGGGAATTGATCGCCCATGAAGGATTCTCTCCTGCCAATCCTTGATTTCCACCAGGTACTCATGAAATGTCACTCCATCCTCGGTGTCCAGATCGCCCCAGTCGATGACGTGCGATGGGTCGTGCATGTACCTCCTTAGCTGTGACACGTGGAAGACATCATGTACCCGATGCAACTGTGGCCGTAGATCTAGGAGGTACGCCACCTCGCCAACTCTATCCAGGATCTGGAAAGGTCCGATGAACCTCAGAGATAGCTTGTCGCCTCGACCAAATCTCTGCAACCCACATCGAGGTAAGACCTGAAGAAAAACGTGGTCTCCCTCCTCGAACTCTAGATGCCTCCGTTGTCTGTCAGTATAAGACTTCTTCCGGCTCTGTGCAGTCTTCATCCGCTCACAGATGATCTGAACCTTCTCTGTGGTAGCTCGTACTAACTCTGGACCCATGAGTACTGACTCTCCGGGGTCGGTCCAGAAAAGCAGTGACCGGTAGGGTCTCCCATACAAGGCCTCGAATGGTGCCATACCAATGGTGGAGTGGTAGCTGTTGTTGTACGCAAACTCTACCAGTGGTAGGTGGTCCTCCCAACTATGACCAAACTCCATGATACAGGCCCACAACATATCCTCCAGAACATGAATGGTCCTCTCTGTCTGACCATCGGTCTGGGGATGAAATGTTGTTCTCAAGCGTAGCTGAGTCCCAAAAGCCTCCTGCAATCCCTTCCACAACTGGGATGTGAAGCGAGCATCTCGGTCTGAGACTATAGTCATGGGGATGCCATGAAGCCGAACTATCTCTTGTACGTAGAGGCGTCCCATGATCTCTACGGAACTCTGCTCCCTAGTAGCTAGGATGTGGGACGACTTGGTGAGTCGGTCAACGATCACCCAGATGGAATCGTGCCCCTTGGATGTCAGTGGTAAGGCTGTCACAAAGTCCATCGATATTCCATCCCACTTCCACTCTGGAACTTCCAAGGGGTGAGCAAACCCTTCTGGAACCTGGTGCTCAACCTTCACCTGCTGGCATGTGAGGCATCGAGAAACGAACTCTGCTACTGCCTTATTCATGCCTGACCACCAAAACTATCATCGGAGATCTTGGTACATCTTTTCCACTCCAGGATGTACCTCCAAAGGGGATGTATAAAACTCCCTCTGGACCTCTTCCTGAAACACCACTGGTACAACAGTGCGTCCTCTGAAAAGAAGTATGTGCTCTCCACCTTGTGAAAATCCATCAGGAGCATGTCCTGTGGTTAACTGAGAACGTAAATCCACACAGTCGACATCCCCAAGTTGTGCATCCCTAACTCGCTGTAAGAGTGGAGGGGTAACAACCATCGATAGTAGGTAAACTGTGTCCTCACCATTTACGAAGGATAACTGCAACGCGGCTAATTGTTGTGTCACCTCACTCAATAGCTGTGAGCTCGACCTTCTGCTAAGAGCGTCTGCCACCTTGTTCCCCTTCACAGGAGTATAGATGATCTCAAAATCATAGTCCTTGAGGAACTCTATCCAACTCCTCTGCATCAGATTTAGATCCTTTTGTGAGAATATGTAATTGAGGCTATTGTGGTCAGAGTAGACAATGAACCTCTCGCCCATAAGGTAGTGTCTCCATATCTTCAGTGCGAAGACTACCAATACTAACTCGAGATCATGGGTCGCATAGTTCAACTCATGTGGCCTAAGCTGGCACAAACCATAAGCAATCACCACGTTCCGCTGCATCAGGACATAGCCAAGCCCGGTCCCTGATGCGTCATGGAAAACTATGTACTCGACACCCTCCTCTAGCAATCTCAAGACTGGGGCGCTCGTCAAACTCTGTCTTAGCTGCTCAAAAGTCTGATGGCACTTTTCTGTCCACACGAAGGGTTGCCCCTTCCTAGTCAAGGACGCCATCGGTGCTGTTATCTGGGATGAATCAGGGATGAATCTCCGGTAATGTCCTGCCAACCCAAGGAAGCTTCGCACCTCTGTCACACTCTGAGGTGGCTCTCATGCTAACACAACCTCCACCTTGGCTGGGTGCACAGCTACTCCATCTGCTGAGATGACATGTCCCAGAAAGTGGACCTCTTGGATCCAGAACTGACACTTCGAGATATTTCCATAAAGCTAGTTCTCTTGGATTATGTCCAGAACCATCCGCAAGTGTCTCGCGTGCACCTCCTCTGATGCCGAGTACACAAGGATTTCGTCGATGAAGACCACTACGAACCGGTCCAAGTACAGCTGGAAGATCTAGTTCATCAACCCCATGAACATTGTGGGGGATTTGGCCACAACAAAGGGCATCACCAAGTACTCGTAGTGACCGTAGCGACATCTGAAAGACATCTTCGGTATATCCTCATCCCGCACTCGTAGCTGGTGATAGCCTGATCGAAGATCAACCTTCGAGAACCACTGAACTGCTCTTAGCTGATCGAAGAGGTCATCAATACTTGGAAGTGGATACTTTCTCTTCACCGTCACTTGGTTCAGGCGCCGGTAATCCACGCACAACCTTAGACTCCCGTTTTCCTTCTTGGAAAACAAGACCGGGGCCGCCCAGGGTGAAACGTTGGGTCTCACGAAACCCTTGCTCTGTAAATCCTCCAACTGCACCCTCAGCTCGCGAAACTCTGCGGGAGCCATCCGATAAGCCGGTGAGGAAATCGGTGTCGTCCCAGGCTGTAAGTCAATGCAGAAGTCAATTCCCCGGCGGGGAGATAACCCTGGAACATCTTCTATGAAGACGTCCTCATACTCTGCCACCACTACTGGGAACTGATAGTTAACAACATCTATTGATCCGAAGGTAAGGCTAGACAACTCATGAGTGATCGGCTGCCCCCTCCTATGCATGAGACCATTTTGTGTTGCCTGGGTTTCCTTTTTCTCCAACAAAGGAAAAACTTGTTCCATCACGGCGGACACACCACACTCTTTGCCTAATACAGTCAATCTGGGAATGGACCGAAGATAACCAATCCATAACGAGAATGACGTCGTAGGGCCTCGACGCTACCACCAAGAGGTCCCAACCAAAACTCTCGCCTCTAAGGGTAAGATCACACTGTCTGCAAAGTTGCGTGATTGTCGAGTCTCCTCCCATAGGTGTCTCTAAGCGTAAGGATCGAGTCAACGGTTCTACCAGAATCTCAATGTTTTTTAAAAGACATGTGGATATAATGGAATGACTGGCACCTATGTCTATGAGTACGACAGCTAAGGTAGAAAAGACAAAGATCATACCTCGAACCATCCTTGGAGCCCCTAGGTCATATGCCTCGACCGCATGCAGTTGTCCCCGTCCCTGTCCCCCAGCTCCCTGAGCCTAGTGCGGACCTCCTGGGGGTGGTGGTGGAAGTAAGTCAAAGCCTCTGACACCACCTATAGCTCTCCTATATCCTCTGACACGTCCACCGCCTGGCAGATCTGCCTGCTCCGTTCTCTGCTTCTGTCTCGGTTGTCCATCCCCCACTTCCCTGTCTGCAGCCCGACGTGTCGGGCAATCTCTAGCGAGATGCCCACTACCGTCGCATGCATAGCATCGCTTCTCCCTAGGCTAACTGGATCCATCCTAAGAGCCCTGGACTGTCGATCCCCTATCCTTGGTCCTCCTAAGACGTCTCCCACGTCCAGATCCCTGCGTCTGACGTCGACTCCCTACTGCCGGTGTCTCCGCACCTGTCTGCATGCTGCTGACTGCCGGCGGCCGTCTCTGCTCCACCAAGAAGCTCTCGATCACCAAGGACCGCTCGAGCACTCCAGCATAGGTCGATATGCATAGAGGCACAACACTAGCTTGGATGTCTCACCGTAGACCTCACTCAAAGGTCCGAGATCTGAAGTACTGATCCCTGACCATATCCATAGAGTACCTGGATAGGTTGATGAACCTCGATCAATAGTCATCCACCGTCATACTGCCCTGCTGGAGCTGAAGAAGCTCCTGGATGCACACATATCTCAGCGTAACCGGAGATAACTCTTCCCTGAATATTCTCTCAAACTCCGTCCACGAAAGAGTATCCTCATCGTGAGTCTGCGTGGTCAGACTCCACCATCATCCATCCAACCCCTGAAGAAGGCTCGCTCCTAGGATCACCATATTTTCTGCTGGTGTCCTCAATAGATGGAAAACTATGGTCAGTTCCTCAAGCCAGTCCTCAACCGCCTGAGGGTCAGGCTCACCTAGAAACCTGAGGGGCCTCTGTCTCTGAAACTCGTGGAGTGCGCTAAGCCTACGCTCCTTGCTGGTCAGTATTGCAGGTACCACTGGCTGCTCCACTGGTGGTATAGCAGGTGCACCACCTAGTGGCAATGCCTGGGGAACTGGTCCCTGTATCAAAGCCTCGTCACTGAGGCGGTCATCCTCCTGATCGTGCTGCTGAATCCTAGAGGGTACGCGTCGCGAAGGCATCCTGTAAATAAACAAGATGTGTCACGGTCAATGAGTATATCTGGATAGCTGACACCAAGGATATGGAAGATGCAACCCATTCTTATATGATGCATGTTCCTTTTATTTCCCCACAACCATTATTTTCATGAACCAGGTCGAAAAGCAGGTTATCAGAGTCCTGGTGCATGGATACGTCAGCCGGCACACCAACACTGGAGTCTCTGGCTCGAAAGCCGAACCCAAAACACTCAACATTGTTTCCCCAACCAAACTCATAGACTCTTGGTCCTAAGGTAGAACCGACCACCACTGATACCACTCTGTTACGACCCATCCTAGTGGGACCCGCGCCGTGACTCCCCAAGCCCACCTCCAATAGGCCAGGGGGTGGTGACTACCACCGAGTAGGCATGTCACTAACATGGGAGGCATTGCCTAAGTACCTGTACACACACACACATCTCCAAGCCCACAAATGATGAAATGTAAAACACTAAGGAACAAAAATGCATACATACAACTAAACCCAACCAACAGAGCACGACAAAAGGTAGAATACTGTAAAAGTAAACTGGGCCAGAATACAAGCCCACCAAAAACAAGAGTCTGAAAAACTGCAAAGTCCAACCTGTAAGCACAAAGGAACTGGGACTACTTCTCTTAGTCGTAGGAATGCCTCGGCCTGTAGGAAACTCAGAAAGCTTGGTCATGTCCTGGTCCGCCCTGGACTCTTTCAAAAGGCTGCTCATCTGCACAAGACACCAGACGTGCGGGCAAAGCCCGTGCAGGGGTGTGTATATCAATACTCAGTAGAGGACCCCAAAAACCACAAATCAGTACACAAAGTAAAGGTACAGTCAGCTATGAATAATATATGTTTACAGAACATATAAAACAATCCCGATATACTAAAAACCAAGTCCCATAGTATAGAGACAAGTCACGCAACCGCATACCCCTGCAAGGGATTTCCGTTTGAAGATTTCGTGATGCGCTCGTTCCGGGAGGAAACACTCCACGAGTCTTATAGTTATGATGACGTCCGTCCGAGAAGTGATGTTCGTCGGGAACCATCACGAGATATATCTACACTCATTACCTGAGACACACTCTTGTGTGGAAGGTTTATGATAGATAGAATCACTCATTACGGGAGACACACTCCTGAGTGGGAAAGATCTCGATACACAGATGAGGATCACTGCTAGGGCCATGGCAGATACCGCGACTCATCCGAAATTCACCTACTAGGTATAGGATCAACGCCCCATAAAGTTGGTCACGTCGATGCCTGACTCTACCTAGGGTCTAGAATGGATAGAGGATCTTGATCCAGGCATCTTAGATGGATGCCTGACTCTATCACAGAAAAGTACTACTGAAGGGATCATAATACGGTGTGAGGGAAAGATGCCTGACCTTCAGGGGAAAAGAATAAGGGGCACTAACCCAAACGAAAGATGTTCAAGGCACAGTGAACAAAATGAAAAATACGTTCTCCAAAAAGTACAAGGCGTGTAGAAATGATACATGACATGCTGTCCGACCCCGGGTACTGACCGTGTACAACGACCCGTGTCGTGAGGCTGGTCTTGTAGAAAAATTTATACACGGCGTGTAGTACGGAGTACACGCCGTGTCGGGGTCACTGCGGCTGGCTCCATGTACTCTGGCCATGTGCCCGTACACGGTCACCAACCCGTGTACTCCAACCCATGCAATCTGCACATGGGGTGACCTGCACTGGTGACCTCGCATGTCTGGGTGAGGGAGTACACGGTCGTGTACTGCATCTAGTGTCTGTGTATCCCCGGGATACACGCCGAGCTCCGCGTAGCCGCCTCTACCGAGCTGTACACGCCGTACCGCCTGAATCCATGTAGAGCATCCCGTGTCTGTGTACCACCCAAAGTACACGCCGAGCTTCGGGGAAGGTCCAACACATCGTGTGACCATGGTCACATGCCATGTGATCCTTCTCTAACCCCAAAACCCTAGCCTCCACCATCAAAACTACACGGCGTGTTCTTAGGAAGTACACGCCGTGTATTCTAGAAATTTCCAGAAACGCAGACCCCCACCGTCGCACCTCTCGTGGTGCTCCGATCATTGATCCGGCCGTCCGATCTCCACAATACCTTCAGGTTTTGGTCGCCCCAACACCACGAAGCTGTTTCCGTCGTTTTTGAGCCTCCAATCGGCTCCGAAATCATGATTGATCTTCCCGCGCGAAGAACGCTCGAAGAACACCCTTTCCAATCTGGTCCGATTTGTCGTCTGCCATCGTTGCCACACATCCAAAAGATCGTTGCGATGCCGAACCTTCGTTTTGGGATCGTTGCGTCGTAGAAGGGATGCGCAATGATCCATTGTTCATCGCCCCACGAAGAATATGAAGAACACGCAGGGAAAAAGGAGGAAGAGATCCAAATAAACAAATTAAATAGTGATCCTCCACCGTCATTCGTCATGGAATTGATCAGATCCCGTTAATAGGTTTAAACGGAGCAGAGATCAACATGAATATAAAGCAAGGATTAATTCCCCAAAAAACATCCCAAAGAAAACCCTGCCGCAAGAACGTACGAATCCGCGGATCAACTTGTTCGTGGTTGATCCACGTTCGTCATTAAAATTCAAATACGGGGAAAAGAAAAATCAAAACAACAACCCCTACCTTTTGAAAGGATCGATCATTGACGAAGGCACCACGCTGCCATTGTCGTTGAGATCCTTCAACGTTGTTGGCGTAGCGATTCTCAACTTCGATCCGTCGTCATTCGCCAACGCGTCCTCCTCCGCCCAAGCTCCATGAGAAATCTCTATCTTTTTCCCAACTCATAGGGTTATGAGGCTAACCCTGTGAATTTTACATAAGGATGCATTTATAGGGGGGATTAGGTCATGCTCAAAAAAAAAAGAAAACGTTTTAAAATAATAAAATAATTTATTAATTTATTTTATTCCCTCGAGAGAGCTTTCCTTTTTAAAATGTCCCAAATTAAATTTTGAAACTGACCTGCGTCGGTTGAGGTTAGAATCGTTCATAGGAAAATTCATTGTCCCAGATGCAACGGTGCGCTCATATTTTTAATCCGGGCATCCGTTTTGAAACTGCCACAACCGCGCACAAGCACCGACTCACATGACTTAAAAAAAGTTCAAACCACCATTCCGGGCTCACTAGACCTCGGAATGATGTGCCATCTTCATGCCCAGTATCGAAATAATTCCATATAATATTTAAAAATAATAAACGGAAAATCCAAGACATTACAATAATTTTATGGAGTATCTTGAAACTCTAAACGCATTGCTCTTGGAGGGTCTCATGGAGACCTGGTGACTCTGGGTGGTGGGCCATAGGGAGCACAACCATATCAACCAGATGGAATTGTTCTCCAATTTAATCATGGTGTGATTCGCTCTTAGGATAAACCACTCATTGATGATGAAGGCGAAAGTGTGTAGCCCATAGGTTTTGGCTGAAAATAAAACCTCCTCTGGAGTGAGGGATTCATGTATGTAGAAATTCAGCACTGCCATGGTCCAGAACTTCTTGGGAAAGTGGTCTACTACGAGGATGTTCCATAAACTCCTCGGCTCAAATTTAGGGTCTGGCCCTTGATTTCCGCAGTCTTCAACTGGGGTGGCTGTGGAACTGGCAGTGGTACTGAGGCAGACCGCTGGGATGGAAATCTGGCCAGTGGAGAGTATGGAAAACGAGCTGACTTACCACCGAATCTTGAGTCATCTTCTGAAGAGTGTAGAGACCCATCCGCAACGTTGCGATAAGATGGGTTGACGTCCATTATTCTCGTTTCAAGGTCTAGGGATACTGGTGATAGGTCACGATGTTTATTGCATCCCATTGGTCCCCAGAATAGCTCTATGTGGTCTCTTGTGGAGGTAGAGAGCACTTTCGGTGACGATGGTGGTGATTGGACGACCGTAACCAACAGGGTCGCCAGATTTTCATCCTATTGGATATACCTGTGGAGGGAGATGAGAATCCGATGGACCTCACATTCTGGGAGCAGAAGGCTGATGCACCTCAACCCATCCCCAGCCATTGACTTGGATGGGTGAGAGGAGAGCTCCCACATCGATTCGTACTCCGCCTCAGAGTCTAATAATCGGACTGGTCTGATCTCTGTCTAGACCTTCCCATAATTTCACTTATGGTGGCGACGACCCACCATCCTGCCCCTGGGCGTCTCCTCGGGACATGGAAAATTTCTGACACGGGGTCCTTCAACCGTACAAGTGATGCGGTAGGGAGGGTCTCCACCTGAGAGATCTACTGTGCGAGGAGCACCAGGACAAATGTCAAAATGGGAAAAGGTCTCCGCTGGAACTAGTATAAACATGGGGAGGACCTCCACGATTGTTTTCCCTAGTGAACTCAGTATGAGGAGGGTCCTTGTACTGATCCAGCTGAACACGGGTAGGAACTCTATGCTGGGTGCAGGTGGCATGAGGTTGGCCTTCACCCCTTTGGTTTCCAAGGTGAGGAGGACCTTCACCCGCTGCTGAGAGGATATTGGGAGGATCCCCATGTTGACGAGAGACCGGATGGGCAATGTCCCAACACCGGTGGTCAGGGGCAAGAGGAATGACTCCAAAGCCAGTGTAATGGGAACAAGAGAGGCTTCCATGATGACTATCACCGTCATGGAGAAGACCTTCATTCGGATTGGGGGTGGAATGGGGCGGACCTCTATAGAGCCTCAAAGTAGGGAAGGCCTGCGCTTTCTGTGGTAGTGGTACGAGGAGGACATCTGTATGGGGCAACATAATAGCGGGTTAGTTCCCAACGACCACTACTTATGCCAGCAACCAAGAGAGTCGACTTAGCCTGCCCGTGGGGCGGTTGGGGCCTCAATCTTGGTCGGGAATATAAGTTCCTCTACTCAGTGCATGTAGTGAACTGATGATATGTGTCAGTGGTGGCTCGGGCCACAGTAGCCGTCGGCGTTGATGCCCCTTGGTGGGAGACCTCTTCAGTTTGTGCCTGATGCTGGTGTCAGGTCGGTTGAACTGAGGATGGTGGTGCAGGTTCATAGCTTACCTACTCCTCATCCAGCAAGACCAAGTGGCGGCGCTGACGTGGCCAGGTGGTAGCCCATGCTAGGTGTCTCTGGAAGGGGAATATGACCAGGCTGGTCTGGACGTCACCTACCATGTAAGCATAAGGTAGGGAGTCATCAAATCGTTCCAGGGAGAGGCTCCCGAAATTGTTGTATGTCAGCATTGGGAGCATCGACTCCATACGCAGTCTTCGGGGGTGGCATTAGAGATGAGGCACAGACGCCTCCAGATCTAGGCGGTCCATATCCCGGGTCAAGATTATTCCCTCCTACTCGTAACGGCACACGAATTCGTTGATTACCCTCTGTTGAATGACCTCAGATGGGGAGAGTGGGCGTGGGCACACAATGGTCATAGATGTTGAGGCCATTGTGGGAGAGGTGAAGCCATGTGGAATGGCCATTTTGGCATTACCCCTGCCCTTGCGTTGATGGGCAGGCGGTGATCGCATCCTTGGAGCAGCAACTTGATTCCTCAAAGTAGGGAGATGAACTCATCAGAGTTGAAGGAACAAGGAATTGATGACCAATGTCCCAGCGCCATCCCGTCTTCCATGGCTGGTAAGAGGGATCCACACTGACAAAGTCGCATAACGGGATGTCCAATGTTCTACAGGCCCAACATCTAGTGAGTTTCATGCCAGGCCCACTATTTGTTTAGTGGGACCCGGAACTGGATAACTTGATCTGGGGACACATCAATCCATTGATGCCTCGAGCACTACTAAAATCCATATTGAGGAGAAGAACTTCACGTCGGGTTCACCATTTCTTTTTCCGACTCTTTTGCCAAGGCGTGTACGTCCATCACATTTGAGGACGAACGACGCGCATTTGTTTCCCCGTATTCCCACTTTCCAAAGGTAGGCAACCTTTGATCTTTGTTCTGGGATGTTTTCTCCCTGACCTAAACAAGATGATGGGTTGTCGGTTCCCCCTTCCGTGGATTCCTCCTCGAAACTCGTCACCTAGTTCGGCTCTCCCTTATTGACTTAAGACATTTCTTGTGAAACTCTTCCTAGTGCCATATCTTCATGGACACTGGTTAATTACACTGCTTCTTTTGGATAATTCCAAGTGGTCCGGTCAGGGCAGCAACCTTCAGTCAGTAGAGTAGTCACGTTGGGCATCACTGGTGAGTCTAGGCATTGGAAGACTGACGGATCTATCTTCTGTCCTTTATTATAGGGATTCTTGAAGGTGCGGTAGCCCGAGGAATCCCACATCGAACTGGGGGAATCATATTCCAGGGGCATGTATATGAGGTTTTCCTCAGATTCCCATGTTAAACACAGGGTATGCTGCAAGTTTAATGTTTAGTGGAGACGGATCAGACTGATCAGAACACTGACTAGAGTGGATCAGATGGGTGCAACCCCTAGAGCGAACAAAGATGTTTTGGGAAATGTATGTTTGACTTCCCAGTCACTATTAAGTGGAATGGGGAATTATATGGCATGATTTTACCAGGATTTGGTGGCTCGGATAAGAATCAGGAGGGATGATGGGTGGATGAATGAAGTGAAGGGGGAACGAAATAGAACCATCACAAGGGCAATAGTGAAGCTGGGATTGAACCTCAAAGAGACTTCCTACATATCCCCATGGTAGGGAATAAAAGTCTGTGTAGTTCAGTGAACGTAGTTCATATGGACAATAGCTTACCATTGAATGGAATGACAATGGCTTACCACTGAAAGAGGCTGACAACGGCTTACCATTGAATGGAGTGACAATGGTTTACCGCCAAACATGGATCACAACAGCTTACCGCTGAATGCAGTGACAATGACATGCCGTTGAATGGGGTACAAAAAGTGGAATACAGTTTAATGTCATGTTGGACGGGGGTGGACCGACGTAAAGCGACCAGGACAATTGGTTGTTGGGCTTGAACCTCAGGAAGGCTTCCTACATACCCTTCCTTGGCAAGGATTAAAGTCCACATAGTTTGGGTATGGGGGAAGGAGTTTGTGTACCGACATGAATAAGGACCTCAGGTCCAGGTGGATGGTGGGATTGAACCATAGGCAGGATTCTAACGTACCTTGACTTGGCAAGGATCAAAGACCACATAGTGTGCAACAACTTACCACTGACTGGGGAGACAACGGCTTACCGCTGATTGGGGTCCACCGTTTAACATCTTGTGGGATGGGGGAGAACTGACATGACGGTGGTCGGAGCAACCAAATGTTGGGCTTGAGCCTCAGGGAGGCTTCCTACATACCTTTCCTGGGCAAGGATCAGAGACCTCATAGTTCGTGGGGGAATTTCGGGCTTACACTTTGAGGCGGCCCAAGGTGTTGGTGAACCAACGTGGAGGATGTCAGAATGACGTAGGTGTTTGGCTTGAACCTCAGGTAGTCTTCCTACGTACCTTTACTTGGAAAGGATCAAAGTCCACATAGTTCAAAATATGGGGGTTCGGTGCACGGATGTGAATATGGTCGGGACCAATGGATAGTGGTGGGCTTGAACCTCAGGGAGGCTTCCTATATACCCTGCCTTGAAAAAGATAAAATTCCTTATAGTGAGAAATGGTGGATATAGTTTAACGTCATTTGGGATGAAGGTGAACCGACATGAAGGGGTCGGGACATGTAGGTGTTGGGATTGAACCTGAGGGAGGCTTCCTACGTACCTTTCCTTGGCTAAGATCAAATTCCTCGTAGTTTGGAATGGTGTGGGGCTTAAAATCTTGGATGCATAGGGAATTTTTCATGGTTGTTGCTCACTCTAAACCCACGTGAGTCATACTCGGTGTGAGAAACAAGAGGTAGCAGAGATCTGATGATCACATCATGAAAGGTGAATCCTTGGTAGGTGAAGTGGGGATTACAAGTGGCCTAAAGATGAAATAGGGGGTTATGTGTCATTAAAAGCCTGAGAAGTTGGGACATACTCCAGGATGGAGGCTTGGTGGCGACCAAGACCAACGAGAGAGGGATTTGGCATCAAAGAAAGGAGGGTTCCAGTGTCCATTTCCCCCTCCCCCTGGTCCATGGGACCAAAGAAGAAAGTAAGTGTAGGGATGATGCCCCCGGTAAGAAAAACTAGGGGCTTACACCAACATTTTTTTCCTTTCCCCACGTAGGATGCATAGGGAAAAGTCACAGTTTAACATCATGTACTGAGGATGAGGGTGCTTGGCAGTTTAACATCCTGCAGCTCGGACGAGGTGGGTTCACTCCACACCCCTAGGACATACATAACTGGTAGCCTCTGAACCTTGGTGAAGAGAGGGGACAGGAAATTCCATGGTGATGGGGTGTCGTGGAGTGAACCATTGGGAGGTCTACATTATCATGTCTATTCAAAGAAGCAATAGTCATTAGCATGCCTATGTGAAGAATCATGAGGTGAAGAAACACAATGGTCATTGTTGTCTAGGGTACAATGAAGTTACTTCGCGTGAATCTGGGAGTTTTCACGAGAAATGATTATATATAGAAGGTGCTTTGGGAATGGGAGGCTTCTGAAAATGATGCCCAGAAGGGAGACATCACGAGCGCACAAAGAGGGATATTCGTGCGCGAAAGGGAATGTTGTGTATGAAATGGCAGGATCGGTGCGCAATTGAGATTCTTGCATGAAAAAGACCATTTCGGCACGAAATTGGTCGGGGTGGCACTCAATTAAGCGGCGTGCACGAAAAAGGCCGGTCCGGACGTGCAATTTTGAAGGTTTTGTGTGCGGATGAGAGGATTGCATGCGATTTGAAGGAATTGCACACGAGGGACGAGATTCAATGGGATTTGGAAAAGGATGAAGCCCGAGGGGTCTCGTGCAAATGTGGACCCTCGGGCGATTTGGCGTGAAAAAATTAGTACCTGAGATCCATCTATTGGCACGCACAGGAGAAGAATTTCACGCAGGGGAGACAGTTCAAATTCTTCGTCCTAGAAGTTAAAAGGGTATCCTTCTACTTAAAGGTACTCAGGATCATATGTCCTCGTAGAAAATAGGCCAGCGTTAAATTTTTCGCCTTCCAGCATCGACAGCACAACATTTCAACCGCGTGGGGCGGTCGCGTGTAATTTTCCATGCCCGCATGAAAAGGATCTCATGAAACCCAGAGTTTTTCAAGTGGAACATTTTTTTCACACACTGCTGAATTTGTTTTCGTGCGTCCCCTCTAGGACCCTCAGAATGGGTTGTCAGTTCCAATTATGGCTTTTCTTTGTCTTTCCTTAACCTTCTTCAGCTCTTGATCATTTTTCGTTGTCTACAACTCATAACAGAACTATCATTGCAACAATGTTTTGTGAATCAATCCCCATTAAGGCATATAAACGATATTTATCTGCTGATCTAATTGTCTTACACATGATGTAATTTGATATATTCCTTCGTATGAATTGGCTTTCAGACCATGATGCGAAAATTTATTTTAAGAAGAAGGAGGTTGAAATTCACGATGATGATAAAGAGTACCTTATCTTTAGAGAAGAAACGTCACCATTTTATTCTTACCTAGACGAACCCCCAGTAGCTCTACTAAATTCAATTATTGGGGAGGATGATAATGAAACAACTTTGGGTGATGAAAGGAATGTTCAAATAGAGGGTGTACCTATTTTGCAAGGATATGTTGATGTGTTTCCAGAGGATTTACCTGGACATCCTTCAGAAAGAGAAATTGAGTTTTCTATTGACTTAATTCCTAGTATAAGACCCATATCGAAGACACCTTATAGAATGGCCAATGTGGAATTTGTGGAACTAGGGAAACAACTAGAGGAAATGTGTAATAAGGGATTTATTCATCCTAGTGTTTCTCCATGGGGAGCCCCTGTAGTTTTTTAAGTAGAAAGACGAATCTATGAGGTTGTGCATTGACTACAGGGAGATCAATGATATAACAATAAATTACAAGTATCCCCTACATCGCATTAATGATTTATTCGACTAACTTCATGGATCTCAATATTTTTCAAAGATTGACCTTCAATTTAGATATCATCAGTTGTGTGAGAAGAAGGAAGACATTCCTAAAACAACATTTCAAACCTGGTGTGGGCATTACTAGTTTACATTAATGCCTATTGGATTGAATAACACACCCTCTATCTTCATGGATCTAATGAATAGAGTTTTCAAGGAATATATGGATGACTTTTTAGTGGTATTTATTGATGAAATCTTGGTATACTCCAAAAGCTACAAATATCATGGAAATCACTTGCGCATTATTATAATGACTCACAGAATAAATGAATTATATGGGAAGTTTAGTAAGTGTGAATTATTACATCAGGAGATTTATTTTCTTGGCCATGTTGTCTCTAACTATGGAATCTCTATTGATCCTTCAAAGACCAATGCAATCCAAGAATGGCCTGCATCGACGAGTATAACTGAGGTACATAGTTTTATTGGGTTAGCAGGTTATTATTGACATTTCTTCTAGAATTTTTCTTAGTTGGGTACCCCATTAACCAAGCTCACATGTAAAGGGGTTAATTTTTTTTGAAAAAAAGAGTGTGAAGAATGTTTTGAGGAACTGAAGATAAGATTAGTTAATGCTCCTATCTTGACTCTACCATCAGTGAACGATGGGTTTTTTATTTATAGTGAAGATTCAAATAAAGGACTTGGTTATACCCTTATGAATAATGATAGAGTTATTACCTATGCATCATGATAGCTAAAAATTCAGGAGCAAAACTATCCCACTCATGATCTTGAGTTAGCAGTTGTAATCTTCACTCTGAAGATATGGAGAAACTATATCTATCGTGGAAAAATGTGAGATTTATACGGATCACAAGAGTTTGAAATATATTTTTTCATAGAAAGAACTCAATATTAAGCAATGATGATGGCTTGAAATACTCAAGGATTATTATGGCACTATACACTACCACTCGAGGAAGGAAAATAAGGAAACAGATTATTTGAGTAGAAAAGACCATGGAGTTTTGTATAAGATGAGAGTTGAAAGAGATCCTATTTTCATGGATCTAGTAATGATATATATGGGAATAACCATGGAAGGTGAAACATCAATACTTTTTCAAATGGATGGAAAACCATCTTTACTAGAAAGGATAAAGAGTTTTTATACTAATGATGAGGAGTTTCAAAAGAAGATTAAAGCTGTAAATGATGGTAGATTGAGTGACTTCGTATGTGAATATGGAAATTTTATATTTGGGAAGAGACTTTGATGTTCCCGATATACCTGATATAAAAAGGGAATTGTTGGATGATGCTCATAGCTCCAATTTCTCTATACATCCTAGGAGAACAAAAATGTATAGCGATTTGAAGGAACATTTTTCGTGGGATAACATGAAAAGAGAGATTTCTGATTTTGTGTCAAGAAGTAAGGTTTTACAATAAGTGAAAGCTGGAAGACAACATCCTAGATGAGTCATGCAACCTATTCCCATTCATTTGTGTAAATGGGATGATATTATGATGGACTTTTTCATGGGGCTACCAAAGACTCCAAGAAAAACTGATGTAATATGGGTCATTGTTGATCATCTTACCAATTCAACACATTTTCATGCTATAAGAGAAGATTTACCACTGGAACGTCTGGAAAGACTATTTATTAATGAAGTTTTAAGACTTAATGGAGTACCCCTATCGATTGTTTCTGATCGTGATCCCCATTTTACATCTTGATTCTGGAAAAGTCTTTAGAAGGACCTAGATACAAGAAATTTGATTGAGCACTACCTACCACCCTCAAACTAAGGGATAATCAGAAGAAACTATTCAAACATTAAAGAAATGTTGAGATCTTTCTCACATGATGTTCGAGGTATATGTGATCAATATTTACCTTTGGTAGAATTTTCATATAACAATAGCTTCCATTCAAGTATTCAGATGGCACCATATGAAGCATTATATGGAAAGAGATGTCACACAACAACTTTTTGGGATGATGTTAGTGAATGAAAACTCATAGGCCTAGAAAATGTTGAAGAAACGATTGAAAATGTTAAGGTTATCCAAATCCACATCAAATCAGCTCAATGTAGGCAGAAGAACTGTGCCGGTAACCAAAGGAAGGATTTGGAATTTCAGTTAGGAGATCATGTTTTCTTAAAAGTATCACCATGGAAGGGAGTTATCTGATTCGGTAAGAAGGGTAAATTAAGTCCTAGGTACATCGGACCTTTCAAAATTCTAGAACGAATTGGGGTTGTAGCTTAACATCTGGCAATGCCACCAAGTCTCTCAAAAGTTCACGATGTGTTACACGTATCACGGTTGAGAAAATACAAGCATCGCCCAACGCATGTACTAACCTATGATGAAATTAAACTAGAACCTGATTTGTCTTATTGTGAAGATCCTGTCATGATTCTTGATACCAGAGAATAAGTGTTGAGAAAATGGATGACTTTTCTGTTAAAATTTCTATGGAAAAACCATAAGATGGAAGAAGCAACGTGGGAACCCGATGAACTTATGGTGAAGAACCACCCGAATCTTTTTGTGTGGTAGTATTTTAGAAATTTTGAGGATGAAATTATTTGAAAGAGGGAATATTGTAACACCTTAATCTTCCACAGTATGTTTCCCTTTGAATAATTCAAATGCTTGCATTGTACACAACTTTGAGATTCTAACACACCACGCCCAATCAAACTAGTAGTTATGAATAGTAATACCCACTTTTTAAATTTTTATAAATTTTAGTTTTCAAAATGGAATTTATTTTTGAGTTTGGAATATCTAAATTAGATTAGGGTGAATTTTTGGAACTTTTCTAAAAACTTTCATTTTTTGATTAATAGGGTAAAATACTATATTTAATTAAAAACAACTTTTTTAATTGAAATAATTTATAGTGTTAAAATATACATTTGAATGGTTTTTAAGTATCATTATATTATATTATAATCATTTAAAATAATTTAGTTCATTGAATTTAATCTCAAGATTAAACTAGACATAAACAAGTGTCAATCTTTTGATAGTTATTATTTCATTAAAACTCGCTTTTTGTTTTGACAACGTGAATTAATATTAAATTAATTTATGCCCTTTTTGTGTATTGAATTTTAAAAAATGGATTCAATATTTTGAATAAGGGGGTCCAAATTGTTTAAATATGTAACTTTTATTTTTAAACATTATGAATATTTACTTAAGTAAATATTTTATTTACCGTGGTTAAAGGGGTAAATCTAGTAAATAAGGTTTAAAAATAATATTATAATAATATTAAATTACCCTAACATGTTTCATAACTCTATTAGATGATACATGTCTGACCATGGGAATCCTTGGGTCGATTTTGGGACCCCATGGAACCACATGGGAGTGATAATGACATTTTATATTAAATAATCTAATGTAAAGACAAAAATAACAAAATAAAATATCTTTTAGTAAAACAATTTTTATTTGAGGTTATATAATTTATCTATTCAACTATAAATAGTCATTAGAAATTTAAAAGTATTTCCTACATCAAGATATTTTATTTATAATTTTTAGACCATAAATAAATATATTTATATATGACAAAATAATGATGCAGTATATTCCTTACTAATGAAACAATCAAATAAATGATATTATAAATATTAAAAGAAATATAATTTGAAACTTTGTATGCCATAAAATAATTATATATGTTAATATGACATGTTAGGGTTGATTAAATGATTTTTTTCCAAGTAATCATGTTGTTATGACTTAAAAAACAAACTACCAAATAGTGTCAAAATTGACAGAAAAGAAATTTAAAATAAATATTATAATATTAATTGATATAATATTTATAAAAATCAATGGTTCATCCAAAAGATTTATATAATTATAGTTGTATAATTAATGAACCACTTGAGATTCTCTAGAATGTTTATAGTAATTTTATTAACCATATAATATTAAAATACGAAGAGACGTGGTAAATGTCAATCTATTTAACTAAAAGTATAATCTAAAAGATAAGGTTAATATGGTGACCTAAACCTGACTAAATCCTATTTTTGGGAGGTCTTCATCCCATACCCACTTATAATCTAAATAAATAATTTTGGATCCATTATAAACCTAACATTATTTTATTATAAAATAATATTTCAAGCTTTTCTTAAAGTGACCCCCACCTCTCTTATAAAAGGGAACTTCCCATTCTCTTCATTTCACACCTCCAAAGCTATTTGGATCATCCAACCCCTATGGAAATATCCTCCCAACATTCCTCCATTAATCATATATTCATTCCTTTGGTCATAAATCTATCCTATGGAGCCCTTTTGATCAAATCAAAAGGAATACCCAAAGAAGATATAAATATTTCATCACCTCTTTCAAGTTCTTTTCTTCTTCCACTTCTTCTTTATTTGTTGTTTCGATTATAAAATAATAACTCCAGTATATTCTATATAATTTTATATTATTATAAAAATATTACAACCATATTCATTATTCTATCCATCCTATAAATGACAAAGTCACCATACGTTCGTACGTACGGATTACCATCTCCACGACACGGTGTAGTTTGTTATTCAAACACTTCATTATTTGGATTGGTATAATAATGAGTATAACTGATATAGATAATAAATATATCATGTTAATTATTCTTTATATATGATATACCATCCAATTACATACAATTTCTCCATCAATATAGTGATATTGTGGCTCGTGCGTACGTACGGATTACCGTCTCCACGTACGCGATGAGATTCATTCCCCATCGTAATCATTCAAAAATAATTTTCATTTTAAGATTAAAAATAATTTCTATGAACATTGTATCATTATTTATATACATAAAATACATCCTATCCATAAAAAACATGGATTACATAACCAATCATATAAAGTAAAATGATCCAATTAACACCCAAAATGATGATAATACTGAAATATTACTAACAAAGAAATATTAGAGGATCATATATGATATTGTATTTATGTATATAGTAATTTTATAATTTAATAACAAATTTTTAACTATTATACAAGATTTTAACATACCATCGACTATGGAAAAGTATAAGGTAATGGTTAATTTTACAATCTCTTTATAATCTGAGGTTGTTTTTATGTAAGTATCTACTGGGGCCTATTTATCATCCACATTAATGTTTTCTTAAAAATATATTTAAAACATTTTCACTATTTACTAGAAATTGATTTAAAGTCATTTAAACTCTTATTTGACCTTATATGTTTTGAAATGAATCTTTCTGTCATTTTCCAAACAAGGTACTTTATGACCTTTTCGACAAAATTAAGAAAAGAATGTTTTGTTAACTTACACGGCAGGTGCGGCTATTTTTTTCCATTATAACATCACCGAAGAATCCTTTACAAGATTATAAGAATATTTTCAGAATAAATGTTTTCTTTTATAATTATGTGACTATTAAATGGGTTCAAAAGAGAAAGAGGTATTTCTTTAATATAATTTTCATTTCATCTATGTCAACATAATTTAAAGGATTTTAAACTTGTTTGAAGTAGATTTATTGTGATACAAATAGTCCATATTGTATTGAAGGTTTTGTGATTTTTTAGACTGTGGATTTGTTATTTTTATACCATTAATGGTTTAAGTTTAAAGTATTGACATTTTGTATGCTAGTTTTAATATGAATCTTTATGTTATGTTTCAACCTTTCCATATGGGGAATGTATTAGACTTAGTATGTGATGGGTGGAGCCCGCTATAGCTCCTCAGTGCATCAGTAGGTCTCATGAGACAATTAGATGTGGAATTGGCTGAAGCCTTTCCCTATTTGATATATGGTTTTGGCCGAGGCCATAATCACTTTTAGATGTCTTGGCCAAAGCCTTGAAAAAATGTTTCAGAATGTCTGTAATTATACATTCCCTCATTATGAAAATAATATTAATTGTTTATGTGGTTATTCGACTAGTATAATACCCATGACTATGTTTTATTATGTCATTATTTACTCAGCTCATATTTCTACCAAAAAGTGTTCATGTTTATTATTTGTAAGGGAATATGTTTTTTATTACTCACTATGCTTAATTTTTATGTTATATTTCATTGTATTTCTTACCCTTACTGAGCATTTGAGCTCACCCCTTTTTTATGTTTTATTTTCCTAGGATATGAAGAAGTTAGCTATGACTGACTTGCATGCATAATCTAGGAGGCATGGATATTTCTAGTGGAATAAATTAGCATTTTATTTCCTTTCAAGTTTTAATGTTGCACTTATGTATATATATTGTTTCCAATTATACTAAAATGATCGGTCTTTTGGAACATGATTACTTATATCATGCCAATTTTATGTAATAAAGCATTGACTCTGGGTAACTGGGGTCAGGGCGTTACACGTTGATCATTTTAATATTGTTTTCACTGCTCAAATCATTTATTCAATGATTCCATACATGTGATCGCCTACCATGTAGCTGAGAAATTGATTAGTGATGGTGTTAAAACATACTAGTATCTTGTTTTTTAAAAGAAATAAATTGTTTATATTAGTTATATCAAATATTTGAATGAATTTATTGATGAATTTCCTAATTATTTTTCCGGTATTACTATTTATTGGGAGGTTGGTTTTACTATTTACTTAGTGCCTATGGGTAAGACTATTTTGAAACTGCCTTATATAATGAATCATTTAAAACTTTATGAATTGAAATATAAGTCATAAGAGTTTCTAGATAACTGTTACATTCATCATTGAACTTTACCTTGGGGTGCTTCGGTTTTATTTGTTAAAAATAAATATGGTTTACTAAGAATTTTAATTGATTATAGATCCTTCAATAACATCACTATTAATAAAAATTATACTTTTCCTCATATTAATGATTAGTTTGAATATATCTAATAGGTGAATTATTTTTCAAAGATTAATCTAGGGATAGGCTTTTATATGGTAAAGGTGTTGGAGGAAGATATTAATAAAGAATCATTTGGGGTATATAAAGTAATTATGAGTTCATAGTTATACATGTTGGGTTTTCTAATAAACCATATGTATTCATGGATATTTTGAATATATTGTAAGAACTCAATTTTTCGTCAAGTTACAGAACCTTATTTATATTAGATAATATCACGGATTATATCCTTATGGGGCTACCAAGTGGGGTCATTGATGAAACAGGGGTGTCTGAAGATTGTATGAAGCCCTGACCATGAAATTTAATAGGAGGCAGTTGGGATACATGGTTAGTAGAAATTGTGTAGCCCAGTCTACATGGTTAGATCAAATCGTGTGGGGTTGTCTAGTTTATTATCTTGAGGTTCAACGTTTTTGAAATACATGAAATAAGGTTTCATGCTAATTTATTTTCTAAAAACATTTTAAAATATGGAAAACACAAGTTCAATGTATGGTTTGTACAAATAGGCTCCATGACTTTGTGATAAGGGTTTCCTATGAAATGAGTCTTTTACTTTTGTCACATGGTTTGTCCAACCATGGGGCCAAATGGTTCTTCTATTTTAAGATGGTTAAAAATCAATTTTCCCCTTACATTCTTAAAAAAAATTTCTCCCCCCTCACCCCTCATTTTCTCACCCATAGGAGGGCATCTATGTGAGAGAAATCCTTTCCCTTTTACATAGGATTGGTGATATATATGATGTATGGACTCCAATAAAGCTTCCATTAGTATCTTTTGATAGTCATCATGAGTTATCTATTCCTCTTGTTCTTTTATTTATTTTTCTTCCTCTCTAAGGATTCATTTTAGTGGAAGATCATATGCCTGTTTTTTTGTTTTTTCAATTTTTTTTAAATAATTCTTTTCTAGCCCAAATTAGAGACTATCAGAAGATTTGGAGTCAACTACCAAGTAGTGGTAGGTGTTATTTTTTCTTTTCCTTCATGTACTTGGTTTTTATATATATTTCATTTTGTACCACAACATATTTTTTGAGCAACAAATATTAAATGGAAAAATTCTTGATTTAAATGAATAGTCATAACATATATAGATTAGGATAAACATATATATATGATAAATGGTTATATAATTCAAATTCAAACCACCCCTTAGGTGTTTTTCTTAAATTGATAAAACCACCCTGGGTATCTTATTTTCATTAACCCTTTATAAGGGATGGAAAATGTAATTATTTAAGTATAAATGAGTTGAATAAAATAGTGAATAGAAGACCAGGTCCTTATGTCTTTGGATATTGTACATATCACTTTGGATTGAGAAGTTCTTTGTTTCCAAATTCTCAATTAATATAAATGGGATGATTCATGTGAATCTAGTCCTTCTAACCCTATACTTCTTATAAAATGCCTTTTGAGGTGGGTGAGTTCCATTACTTAAAAGTGATATCCAATGGAACTAAAATGTGATCATAAATGTATGGTTAGACTTTAAGACCATGACCATTCACATTTCCATTAAAAGAGTACAATATGGGCTCTAATTTTTTGTTCTATATAAGGGAACATCAGGATAAGTTAAATAAATGATTGTAAATTAATTTAACATGCACCTTGGGTAAAACATTATTTTTCATGTTTACACCATGGAAAGAATCATGTAGTAGATATATGATATATGATCGGGTTATATATGGACTCTCATATGTACTACCAAGGATAAACATAGCAGGAAGAATATTATTATGTCATGAGTGATAATTGGATACCCTATGAGGACTAGTATGGATGGACTTAGAGGGATGATCATTATATACACCATGAGTGACACTTGGGATCATGATGTGGACTACCAAGGATATGCTTAGATGGCGCTGAATTACTAAATCACCTGGAGATATACTACGGTTCCTATAAGGAACACCTAGGATGTGCTTGAAATGTGTAATATTCATATATTAAAAGAACAATATCTGGGTTCCAAATTAAGAATTCCATGGATGGGCATAGGTTCATTTTAAATATTCAATGAAATGATTATACGACGTGACTTCAATGAGAAAGAATAATATTGGACTCACTAGAAGAATAACATTATATTATTGATGGTATTTTATACATATAATTATTAGATACGATTCATGGATAAATATTGAGATATGACCTAGGTATTTAGACTTCTTTATAAATTAAATCTTTATTGACTGATTACTCTACGATAGTCTAGTTTTGTTTGAATCAGGTAACAGATGACAGGTTTCCATTGGAACCTAGAACATTGTTGGTTTTTTTATTATCTCACTTCATTTCCATATTTTACTATTACCTATGCATTTTTTTATATTCCTTGAATGGATGGAATTAGAAACCATTGGTGGTGGAATACAATGTTTATCTCAATCCCTGCTCAAGCTGCCATTTGACACCCAGATAGACTTCATGGATTCAAGTAGGGAAAGTGGAAATTTCCTGGTTGCTAATGCTTGCTATATTATTTCTTGAGGTAGAGGGAGAATAGGATCGAGTTATTGGTCAAGATGATATCTGGATATACTATTTTGGTCTTTTTTGGATCTTTTCGTATATCTATATATATATGTTTACCTTCTACCATTTATTATTGTATTTCTTTTTATATAGCATGACCTGATCATCATTTTGTCTATTAAAATTATGGATGAGATTACTTGGTTATTTATAGGATGGATGTTCACTCTTCCATTGTTCATTTATCTTTCATGGATCCAATATTGATTTATATGATTATACCACTATGCTATAGTCTGATCATGGGGGTATAATCTCCCCATTTTTCCACCATGGATACTCAACACCTGTTGGAAGACTATGGAATACGGGGAGGTATACTTGAGGTCATGTGGCCAACTAGGTTTCATTACTATTGATTGAACAGGTTATGGGATTTCAAAAAGTGCTATTATAGGGGGTTCTTTTCTTTATATTATTTTCCTTACACTTTTTCTATGGGAGAAAGGAAATATGGGATGTCTCTGGATTTGGTAATGATCATTTTCTAGGGGATAGCAAAAATGAATACATTGAAAGGAGAAATTTCATGGGATGAGACATGTTGTTCTAGATTATTCTTATTATAGTTTATATGATTTCACCATTGGGTGATGAACATGATTTTTGATGTTCCTTATTATTATGGATTTCCCCGAGCTGATATGGAAAAGAAGTATTTCATCATGAATCATTATATTAACTTCATTATTATTATTCCATGTATATTTCATGCTAGGTTTATATTACAGCATGCATTTCCTATAGCATGTTTTGGTTCCTTCATTAATATGTCTATCAAATTGTGTTACCATTTCATATAAAGAAAGTATAAATAATTTGTTTTAATTATAGGGATTCCTATCAAAATTAATAAAGCTTATGGGACTTTATAAAATTTTAACGAACAATATTTTAATTGGAGATTGATATATATATATATATATGATTATAAACTAAAATGAACTCAAAAATTAAGGAAAATGGTCAACACTGAATGAGGATACCAATTGAAATTGAAATTGTGTTTACCTCTATAACATGAAATTTGTTCTTTTTATTCCAGAACCTATGAATTATAATAGAGAACTGAACCATAACCCAGCCTTAGTAATGGGAATTAGGCAGTGTCTCTTACTTTTCTATTGATTTGTAACTCACCCAAACATAGATTTTAGAGTATGCATAGTGGTTTGACTTGTATCTATAAAGGCTTGTACCTATCCTATTCTTATATTTTTGTTGTTATAGACTACAAAATATTCTACAGAGGCATGTGTTTGTATTTTTTTACTGAAATTCAACCCTAAAAAAATCAATTCTTGTGCTATTAGGGATGTGATGACCATGCTCTAGAGGTGGTGGGCCTTAGTTTTCTATTTGAAATCCAATAGTTCTGCTTGTGGCAGGCCCAATTATACCCAATATGGGTTTCGATTCCCAATTTTGAGATGGGTTCCTATGTATTATGAAAATCCTTCGAGGATCCCCTTGACCAACCTCAACTATAAATGAGTTGGAGGATGGGTTTTAGTAGAATCACCGCCATGTTTTTTGGGGATGAGAGACCATAGGCTATAAAGTCCTAGATAGAGGCCATAAAATTGATTTCCAAGAATCTTGGGATGCCTCCTAAGAGGATAGTGAAGCTCTCTTTGTACATGCAATATAATTACACAAATATATTTTGGAATTTTATTAATTTTATATATCGTCATTGGGATATGGATTCAAGGGACTTTCAAATGGCTTTCTATGATTATTTATATACTACGACATTAAGGGATGATAAAGACATAGAGTTTATTCACATAGAGAAGGGTGTATTATCAGTCATAGACTATTTTATCTATCTCATAGAGCTCTAAATGTTTTTACATATTCTATTAGGTAATGATTTATCTAATGTTATGAGATTTTAGAACGGTATCAGGTATGAAATATGATCGTAGGTGATTTTTTTTCAGTATACTAATATATCTAGAATATTGAATCACGAATGTATCAAATACTGTAACCTAATGGAGGATGTAGGTGCACTCTAGGGAAGTTCGGAACCTAGATTAGGGACTACATTGACCAATAGTTGGAAGTGTTGTCTAGATCATCCACATGGTGATATATGTAGCCATGGTACGTACTCAGGTAGACATGTTAGTATCTATTTGTGAAGTGTGTATGAGGCACCTAATTAAGTGAAGATATTATTGCAACATGGTTCATCTTCCAAACTTATGTATATATTTTCACCAAGTTTCTAGTGAAAAATAGTTTTCAATGACTCCATGTTCAAGAGTGAGGATAGTAAATTCTCTTCATGAAGGGAACAGGAGTGTGACAGGACGATAATGTGATATCCCAGACCCATATTCCACTTAGGAGTTCCCCGATCTTAGGGGGGACACATGGCCTCGAGCACATATCACTGAATTATAATGGCTTTCGACCAGTAGTGAGGGATAGGTTGTGTCCGTGGGGAGACTATGTCATCATTAATAAAGTGTAGCGCAATATATAATTATAAACAGAGGTAATTAGAAGAAGAAAAATGTAAATATAATGCATATTAGAAGAGAAAAATGATAAAAATAACTAACCTAAATGTAATAAGATATAATATATGATGATAATAAATTTTATGTCACTAAAAATATGGAAACCATAGATATAAAGTAGTATCATACATGAAAATCTCCATAGAGAAAATGAAATACATAAACAATCCCAAGAATCCTCAGCTACAGCTCGATCACCTACTAAAATCTCCATCCATGAACAGTAAGCAATCAAGTGTCTGAAGAATTATGATTTTCCTTATCAACACCTGCATACATGTAATCATCCTCAGGTACTAAACGGTGCCTTGTGAGGGTGAGATATAAATCTCAGTTGGTCACCACCAATGCTTTCTATAATATCTAGCCTATGTAATGGAAATGTAAAAGTGTGAAATTATTAATATATAAGGTAATGTTGTACAACATAACTAAATAACCAAGTACCTACTTCATCCCTCAGTTGGTGTATGAAAATAAATCCAATTAATTAATTAATTAATTAACAATTTAATAATAGTCCACGAGAGGCATATTCCCTAGTGACATCGCCTTAGGATAGTAATAGTGAATTTTCCATGATGTAACATGGAAACCTCAAATGGTGATAATAATGAAAGAGTTCCAAGGTGTAACAACCAAGATTACCCGAACCTCAAATTTCACCAACATAGTAGTATCCAGATCCTGGATAAAATTTACGAGTGTGATCCATGCAACATCATCCAACGCATTCAATAATTGTAATGATCTAACCAAATACAAAGATTTCTTCCAAGGTAAGATGAGACTAAACAGTGTTTATGCCTGATGATGTAACCAATGCACCTTATGTCACACGTGATCTAGTGACTGTATCCAAAGCATCCTATAGTAGTGAGAAATATATCATGTGGTGTCATACTAGGAATATGAAAATAGACAAGGATGGATTTCCAAGTTTGGTCTCACCCTTGAAAACTTGCATCCTTGAATCGAAGTGGCATCCTAGAGTACCAAAGCATTCCCTCGAGAATCCAAAAGATAAATCAGGTCAGTCCCTTCCTATAAATATATCAAGGCCCTTATGTAGTGAGGATCCTTTAACATAATTAATTTAATATAATAAGGTCATATTATAACTACTTTTTTTATTAAGTTCATTTGGTTTAAGCCTTACCTTTCATTATTTTGACCAGACTATGTCGGATGAAACCATTTAATTAAACTATATAAGTCATAACCACTTCCCTTGGTTTATCCACTACATTCCACCATAAGGGGAAAGGGTTTTACGTTATGCAATCATCTAATTTGAATCATGTAAGTCAAGTTAAATTAATAAGGTTAACTCTTCTTCCTTCTAGAAACATGGAAAGGTGTGATATGAACGTGAAACCGAGAATTCATTTACATTTAACAAGGCAAAGGAATATTTAACTGACATACTTTTGAGAATAACCATTTAAAATTTAATCAATTAAGTGAAGTGCTTCCCTTAGGTGGGTCATATGGAACTCAAGGCTAACCATTACCATTCGATAGTCATTTAGCATAGTAAGGCTTACCATTATTGTGGTCATGCTTGTGCACAACTGAACGGTGTCCTTAATGTGTCAAAACACTAAAACTGATTTATGGTATATCACCCTTCTTGGGGAACTGGTAATCATGGATGTAACCACTAAAAATTAGTCACATATTTGGAAAGAGTATAACCATATAGTTTTAATGACTATAATCACAGTATATAAATTCAATAAATGAAACCAGATAAAATTGGGAGTCCCCACACGATAATTACAAAATAAATGAACATGAGGGATAAGTTATAGACCACCCAACATATACTCATATGACTCTCCTCCTTGAGTATTGACCTATAATTTTAATTGGACTAGAGTATATATGAAAAAAAAGTAAAAACACATACACATCGATAACTAGGTCAAGAGAAAGAGATATGAAGAATGGATAAAGTGGACTCGACTACTAATCGTTTCACATCCAACGTGTTGAAATGATGCTCAAATGGATCTCGAATTAAGGATATCTCATCATTTTATGGTTAGTCCTTAAAAAATCTCTAAAATGAGAGGGAATGGGTTTATGTCTGCAAAAACTCAAAATACAGATGGAGGGTTGAGATATTTAGATCATTAAGGAAAAAATGGTAAATCATCCTAGAAAAGATATCCTATGTATGGTTTATCTACATGGCTTTCCAAACCATGTGCCAACCATACATGGGTACCTATAGAAAGGGGCATACTACACCGTTAGGCTGCAAAATTTTGGAAACTTTGCGCCAACCATGTGGAATGGCTATCCCTGAAAATTTACATCATCCACAAAGTTAGATTCAATTGTGATCCACCCCCAAACAGTATACACTAACCATGAAAAAAATAAAATTCAACCAAAAATATGGGTTTTGGGATCCAAACAATCCCTGATACCCCTGAGACCTACGTGAACTCATTAGGAATCTGAAAAAGGTCCATTAAATAGATTTTGACAAAAATTTAAAGGATTAATACCCAATTCAAAACATAGTTCTTAAAATCTTCCCCCATCAAAGGAACTCATACCTAAATTCACCTTCCAAGGTAGGTGAAACACTATCTGAGAACTACTCTTTCCACTGGGCATTTATGTTGGCCACCTACTCCCAAGTCTCATTCTGCAAATGGTCATGCTGCCATAGCACCTGTACCAGAGGGACAAACCAGCATCGAAGTGCCTTTGTTCTCTAGTGAACAAGTTGTATAGTATACTTCTCAATGGAAGAATCAACATAAAGATATACTTACTCATGATCAAAATAATGATATTGGTCGATAAGATAACAGTGATTCTATGAAACATGGAAGCCATTATGCATACCATGGTACCTCTAAGATTCTAACAACTAATAGGATACCATAAAGATTCTTTCCAAGATATCAAATGAGCCTACATAACAAGGAGATAGATTCCCTTTATTATGTAACTATATATTCCATCACCTAGTCCACACCTGTAAGAAAACATGATCCATGACCTTGAAATCTAGAGGTCATCGATGGAGACCGACATAATATTTCTATCAACATTGAGTATTATCCATAAACTTCCTTATCTACTGAACATCATCTGAAGTCTCCTCCATAAGGTGAGGACCAAGTAGGGATACCTCATATACCTCTATCTAGAACAAGGATGGATGACATAACATACCATATAAGGCCTCAATAGGAAACATCTAAATTTTTACATAAAAGCTACTTTTATAGTAGAAGTGGATGGGTGGGATATGCTTCTCCAAAGAACTGATGGAATTGAGGAAGCTATCTTGAAGCATGACCCCAAGTAAATGAATCATATGTTCGGATTTTCTATCAGTGTGAGGGTGAAAGGATGTGCTCAGAAGAACATGTTTACCCATAACTTTCTAAAACCCATTCCAAAATTGTGATTTGAAGCTAGCATCCCTATCAGAAACAATAGTATAAGGGACCACATGTAGTCTAATTGTCTCACATACATACAGTCATACCAACTAACCAACTCAGAATGTCTCTTGTAGATGAATGAAGTAGAAAATTTTTGTTCATCTATCAATAACAATCCATATAGTGTCACTAACCCTCGAATACCTAGGTATGCTGACTACAAAATATATAGTAACATCTTCCCATTTCTATTCTAGGACTATAAGTGGTAGTATCAAGCCTGAAGGTATCTGGTGCTCCACCATCACCCACTGACAGGAGAAATACCTATTGATAATGACTACTATCCGACATTTCATTCTAAACCACCAATATTAGGAAGCCTCTTTAGCTAGAGACGCAATCATGTAATTGTATATTTAAATGTCTAGTTGATAGTTCTCCCCACAATATATTTTATCACAAAAGGGTCCAATACATAACCACATTATATCCACCATTTTAATTTTCATACAAAGAACTCCAATAAGAATTATAATGATTCTTCTGGAATGATTTTCAAAACAATTAAACTACTAATTACCCATTGAAAACTATAGCCATGTCGAGTCAGATTTCCCTATAAATCCCCAACTAACAAAAACTGCACTCACCTACACCTAATGATGTGACTGAAAATGATCCTTCAGCTACCGTATACATTAAAAAAGAAGTATATAATACTCAATCCACCTTCATCTTACCATCCTCAAAGATTCCTGGCATAAACAACGGATGCCTCATAAGTATAACTATAATGCTTTCTTTTAAGGAATCCTGCATTTTCCCCTAACCATGTCCACCGAAGCCCACATGTTACTTCCCAGGAGGTTCATAGGTCAACCATAATCTTACCATTTAAACTATCATACCTCAACATGAACAATGGTGTAACCCAGATCCAGCCCACTAGAATCATCACCCCCTTTTTAAAATCACTTTTGATACTGCCAACATGACTAGGTGACATCAAATTAATTAAAAATTAGACAATGGAAATATTCCCTGATAGTTCATACCCCATTCTATAAGTGAGACATTGGTACAAACCAGAACTTCCATGTAAGAACATTGATTATGCCCAAGGTGTCATTCTCCTAGCGATCACTTCATAAATAAGTAGCTTGTGTACAAGAGTACATACATAGAGTTTCGAATTAGCAATCCATGTATCACTCAAGACTATCATTGCCTCAAAAAAACCATGCATCCATCTCTCAACTCTTAGAGAGATAACTAACAAACCCAATTTCTTTTAAACATTATCATAGTGTAAGATTGACAGTCTCTTTGTGAATCAAGGATGATGTCAAAATAGGGGACATTCCCATCTATTTAATATGATTATAGTAATAATATTTCAAGATTTTCATGAAGATCAAATGAATCACAATTGTTCAACTTCCCTTGAAAGAAGATCGAATTCACATTTCGATGCACTATTACAACCTGATCACAAGACTTCACTACTTCAGGAATCTATTGATCAACGAAGCTAGAACACCAATGTCCATCCAAGACCAGTGGTGTTTCTCAATGGTTGGATACACAACCAACCATTTCAAATTATTAATACAAAGCAATAACTAACATGATTTAAAATTTCAAGCCTCAAGTTCATTCATGAAAACCAAAATTTTCCCAATGGGCCTCTTAAGATGCGCTTTTTCTACATAGAATAGAACGTATTCTCGAAAAAATATGTGAAACTCCCACCTAAAGTGTGTCCTAGTTATGGAAGAAAGGGATAGGCCAGTTGTCCATAAGTGAACCAGATCATACTCACATTATCCACACACATGATACTCATCTCATTCATGCTTACATATGTCATAGAATTTGTCAGGAAATCCAAGACCAAATTGAAAAACATGTTAAAAAAACACGAGTCTCTTGAAATTCATTCCATGCATTGGGAAAAACCTATTTATTTTAACTCTCAGGTCACTCTAATGTGGAGATGACTCAAGAACGTTTTCAATAGAACAATCCTCAAGGATTTTACCAAACCTAATGGGTTTGTTATATAATTTAGCAACTTATATATTAAAGTGTGTGTGAATGCATACTACCTCGAGGTTACAAAAGAAAGAAAACACCTTGATACTTTCCATAGGGTATCTGGTCAATGTATCCAAGCAATAGGTGATTCATACATGAAATTTAACCTAGAGTCATACTACCCCATAAGGACTTTATCATAGATGAAGATATTCCATGTCTCCCATTACTGAGGAAGAAGAAAGTGTCACGAGACCTATGAAACGCTCAACCATGCCCTCAGTATGTCTAACCTATTGAAACCGAGAATTATCTCATGCCCATGACCATGAAAAGGGTCAACGATACCATGAAAACCCATCAGAACAGGGGATTCTATTATATGGTAAGAGTCATACTTGAAAAAACAGTACTCAATTGACTCCAAACATCAGAAAATTTAAATATTTAGCAAGAAATATTTATTTCCAAGAGTGATACCTACCACTACTAGCCACTTATGAAGAACAAGCATCAACCCTATCACTAGGTCACACCAAACAGAACTCACTAGGCTAATTTTTTTTTTTATTTAAGTCATTTTTAAGAAGGATAAGAAATTCTAAAGATGGTCACATTTACAATCAAAGGAATAAAAATAAATTTCATATCAAAATTTCTTTTAAATGGTATGAATTTATTGACATCCCATCAAAATTATAAAATTTATCATAAAATTTCTTTTTAACATATAAAACTGCCTATGAGGGTCTCATCAAACCATCCTTGGTTCACCATAAATGCAACCCTATAGTAGTTTCTTTATTTCCCAAGGTCGTAAACACCCATAACGGGTTGTCCCAAACGGAGAAGGCCCCAAATGACCTATGTAGTCTAGTTGTACATCTCTGAATCTAATCACATGCCTCAAAAAATATTTATGTAGGAAGTTAAAAACACTAATGGAATCTAAACATTAGAATGGGATCACTACCCATGGTATACTACTCCATCTACCCACGTTGAATTCAATGTATCGGTAAGTGCTCAATTCAAGGTTTTAGGGGTTCCAATAGATGAAGGGACAATTGTACCTTGCCTCATCATTTTTTGGAAACCAGTTCTTTTCATTTTGTATTTAGTTACAAGGTTCACTCCATTACCTTTCATAAGGATGCCCAGTTAGGATAATGACGTGCAATCATTTTAGTTTTATGTTTTTATTTTATTTTAACTTAAATTAATGTTCCTTTGAAATGGACTATAATTCCTAGGGAATCAAGTCCCATACTCCTAATCATTAAAAGGACACCCAATTTATTTTATAATTAAAGGATTGATTCGATAAATTACTCATTCCAACCCACAAGGGCCCATAACACCTCATGAATTGAAATAATAAACCACTCAATCATATCCCAATGTAGCACAAGAAATATATATAAAAAATACTCACTCTATAAACACAATAATATCAAGCAATTAAAAGGTTGAATTTCATATATATGGCATGGAAATATGCAAGATATGTAAATACTAGGTTCCTACCATGATTGATATAACAACGCTCATTTACCTTATATCATCAAGCCAAGGATGAAATGAAACTCTAAATTAGAATTATAATAAACAAAACCACATATAGTTTGCATCACTCAATGGTGAAATAGTATAATATGTCATAGAAAAAACAAAAAAAAATTGTATTTCCAAAAACTCGGCCATTACCCTAAAATGAGTTCGCGATGGCCAAACATGGCTTATGAACAAGTTCTAGGCATTCCTAATCCAATGAATATTTTATCCAAATAGTAAAGTAATAAAGGAAATGTAATTATACCATGTTATTACATCTCGAACCCTGATGCCACTTAGGAGGTTCCTCGAGCATAGTGGGCCAAATGGCCTCAAGTGCGTCTCCCCAAATTTTATAGGCTATTGACTAGAAGTGGGGAATTAGCGTGTGTCTGTGGGGAGACTTTACCACACTACCAGAGTTTAGAAAAAAGGATAATAACAAAAATTGTTAAATAGAGGATGAAATATGTAAACCGAATGCACATAAATAAGAGAAATGGATAACCATAACTCGAATAATAGGAATAAAATACAATAAATGATGTGGATAAATGACATGTGACTATAAATATGGAATACATGGATACCAAGTAGCAGAAAAACATTAAAAACCCACTACACTAAATGAAATACATAAACTATCCCAAGAATCATGAGCTATAACTCAGTCATCTGCTATCAACTCCATCCTAACACTGTAATATGTCAAGTGTATGAAGAATTTTGTTTCCCTTTATTAACACCTGTATACATGTAATCCACCCAGGGTACCAAACAGTTCCTAGAGAGGGTGTGATATAAATATCAGTGGGCCACCACCAATGGTGTCTATAACATACAGCCTGTGAAATGGAAAAATAATATTGTTAAAGCATGCATATATAAATTAATGCAGTACAACGTAAATAAATGCCCATGTACATGCTTCATTCATCGAATGATGTTTGAACATGTAACCAGTTCATTAATAAATTAATCAAAATTTTAATAATATCTCACGTGTGGCATATCCAACACTAACATCACCTCATTATAGTGACAGTTAATGTTCAAATATTTAACAAGGAATCCTAAAATGGTGATAATTATGAAAGGGTTACAAGTTATAATGACCAAGGAAATCTAGAAATCAAGGGTCACATACTCAATAGTTATAACACCCGTAGATAAAGGTTAAGACTATAATCTAAGAAGAATATTCCAAGGAATTCCAAAATAGTAATGATGTAACATAATCCAAATATTTTATCAAGGGTAATATGGGACTAATTATTAGATTGGCCTGAGGATGTAACCAAGAACCTTAATTCTTGCTATATCCAAGTAGTATATCTAAGGAATCGTGTAATAGTATTTAAGGGATCATACGATGCCATACCAGGAATCCAACAACAAAAAAGGATCAGGTTTCAAGGTGGGCCTCACCCTTGGAAACATGATTCCTGGAATTAGAGTTCCTTCCTCAAGAACCAATGCATTCCCTTGTGAATCCAAAGGCTAACTCAATTTAGGACCTTCCTAAAAATATGTCAAGGTCCATGAATAATGAGTCGAAATTCATTTAATTCATCTAATTTAATTAGGTCGTATTATAAATATGAATTTTATCAATTTCATTTGGCTCAAGACTTTCCTTTCATTAGTTCGACAAGTCCAAGTACCATGAAACCATTTAATTAAACTATAGAAGTCCTAATCACTTCCCTTTGTTCATTCTCTACCTTCTACCATAAGTGGAAAGGATTTTGAAACATGAAACCACTTAACTCGAATCATGTAAATCAATTTCAATTAATACGGTTCACTTCATTTTCTTCCATAATTATGGAAAGGTGTGCTATGGATGTTCAACCGATCATTCATTTCCATTTTACTGGGCTAAGTCATATTAAAACCAACATACGTTCCAAAATAAATATTAAACATTTAATAAATTAAGTAAAGAACTTTACTTAGGCAGTTCAAGTTGAACTCAAATCAACCCATTAGCATTAAATAGTAATTTAACATAGGAAGTATTACCATTAGTGTGGTCAAGCTTGAGTACACCCAAATTGTATCCTTAATGTGTCGAAACACTAAAACTCATTTTTTCCATATCATCCTACTTGGGGTATTGGGAATCGTGCATGTAACCATCAATAATTAATCACATATTTGGAAATAGTATAACCATATTGTTCTAATGAATCTAACAATTACATAGAAATTGAATAAACAACACCCGATGAAATCGATAGGCCCTACACAACAATTCCAAAATCCAAAAACATGAGTAATGAGTTATAAACCGCCCACCTCATACTCATATGACTCTCCTCATCCAGTATCAACCTATATTTTTTCATTGATCATATTAGACCTAAAAAATGAGTAAAAACACTTACACTACTATAACTAGGTCAAGAGAAAGAGAGATGAAGAATGGATGAAAAGGACACGTGTAATTACTATTTCTCATGCAACGTGATAAGAAAAGGCTTGAATATATCCTAGATGAAGAATATCTCTTGATTGCTATGTTAGGCCTTAAAAACGTGCCAAAATGATAGGTAAGGGGTTTTTATCTTCTGTAACATGGAATAAGGAAGGACAGTTGATATATTCATATAATTAAGGTAAAAATAGAAAATCTTCTTAGAAAATAGCGTGTGCATTGTTTGGCCACACATTTGGCTAGACCATACACCAACCAGGAATAGGTACCAAGATAAAGTGACATACCACAAGGTTGGGCTGCACAATTAGGGAAAATATGTTCCAACCATATGGAATGGCTAAGCCCAAAAATTCATATCATCACCATGTTTAGATCCAACTATATGACCTCCTTGAATGGTTTAGACTAACTGGGTGGTAGGAAAAAATTTCCCAAAAATACTGGTTTTGGGAATCTAATAAGCCTAAGACACCCCTTAGGCCTTTTTGAACTCATTACACATCTTAAAAATTTCCATAAAACATAGATTGAGAAAAATTTATAGGATTCATACCTAAGACAAAATCAAGGATCTTGGATATCAGACTAAGGAGCTGGTCATGGCCAGAGTACCCAGAAACTAGACATACCTTTCTAGAAGAGAAAACATACCTAGGGTATCCAAGATATATCTAAAGGCCACATATGAGAAAATATATATGATTTATAATTCATAACTAAGGATTAGGGTTTTGGTGGTTTTATGGTGATAGGTTCTATTTGGGTACCCTATAAGTTAGTATATACTCTTTTAGATATAGGTCCTTATCATCCCCTCATATATGTCCATAATATAGAGAGCCTTGTGATTTATTTTTACTTTTCATATGGCATGATAAAACTTGATACTCCATTCAGGATATAATAAAATATTTTTATTCTAGTGTGGGGATTTCCCCAAAGAGATAGGTGGGTGTCCTTTTGTATAAGAAACTTTTTTCCTTATGAAAATATTGTTTTATATCATTCTCAATATGGATATGTTAGTTACCTATAAGACTTATTTGAATGTTATCATGAAGTATTGAATTTCACATCACTCAAGGGTGGGGTTTTTATTCAAAAGGTTTAATGGGATTTCTATGAAGTTCGAGCTTGACCGAAGCATCATGGGCTAAGTGAGATGATATCCCACATTTCTAGTTTATGTCTAGATAATTAGGTAATGTGTTAGGAAGATTTACCTCTATTTTTAGATCATTAAAGGGATTTTTTCCTTGATGACTATTAAGGACTAACTTTTAATAAACAGGTATATTTTTAAATCAATATATTTTTTGGAGCTATACCAGTATTCATTCCTCATTATATAAAGTTTACAATAGAGTGGAAAGAGTTCAAGAGGATACTAAGGGATATAGAAGCTAAGTGTTTCTTACAACCTAGTTCTTAACCATGGGGATCATTAGTTCTTTTCACCATGAATGGATATAGTCTCATCATGTTTTGAGTGGATTATAACCTATTAAACCTTCTTGAACATAAGAAATGGTATCCATTTCCTTGTATAGATGATATATTTGACCAAATTTGTTGAGTAATGGTTTTCTCTCATATAAATTTGAGACCAGGTTATCATCTGGTGTAGGTTAGACCATCAGATATACTATTTAAAACATTCTACTACAGAATTGACTTGTATGGGATTTTTTTCCTGTCGTTCAATATCACGAACATGCTACAAGTTTTAGTAGATCTAATGAACTAATTTTTACATCCATATATACATAAATTTGTGGTGTTATTCATGGATGATATCTTGTTGTATTCTCCCACTCACCACGACCATTCAAAACTTCTTGAGATCATATTAAATACACTGTAAGAACATAAGTTATATGATAATCTCACAAATTTACACATTTATAGGGATAAAATTCACATATTAGTTCAAATTATCTCAGATAAGGATGTATTTGTTGACCTAGATAAGGAAATAATTGTATTTTCCTAGGTGACACCCTATATAATCATTGATATAAAGAGTTTCTTAGGGAGATCTAGTTACTAAAGAAATATTATATTGGAATTATCACACATAGAAGAACCTATTATAGAATTTAATATTTAGGGTGGTATGTTTATAGGGCCTGAATCCTATAAGAAATCCTTTTAGGAGATAAAAGGGAGACTGACTTAAGAAACGATCTTGATTCCTCTAGAGTGGGGGATGGAACTATATAGTATAATTTTATGCATAAAGTATTAGTGCAGGATACTTTTTGATGAAAAATGAATTAATAATAGCATATAGGTCTCATCACTTGAGGCCACATGAGATGAACAACCCAATGCATGATATAGAATTATCCATTATGGTTTGTGCCTTGCGTTACAGGAGGCAATACTTACTGGGAGATCGTTTTGTGGATTATGTGGATAAAAATAATCCTAAATTATATATTTTCAAATCATGAAATGAATCTTAGACTTTGAAGGAGGTTTTAGTAATTATATTCCTTAAACATTGATATTTTCTATACACCTAGAAATGGAATGTAATTTCCCATTCTCTTAGTATGAAGACCCAGAAATACTAAGTTTAGTAGGCCAGTAGAGAGTGTAATCTTACTGCCTTATTTTCAAAGATGAATTTTTATGTTTAGGAACGTCATAGATTGTATGTTCTTGCATAATTATCAGTGACTTACATAATTCAATAGAGCATTAATATGAGGATGTTTTTAGATTCTGAGGGCTTGGTCCTATGGGAGACTGTTACATGTGATTAACTTCCATATCGTTGGATCATTGATCAGGATGCAATCTTTTTCATTCATATATTCAACTGGGTCCCAAAAAGAATTTGAGAGTATTTGATTTGAGAGTCCTATTACTTCACATGGTAAATATATCCCATCCTTACCATGATTTATCATCATTTAGGCCAAAAATACTGGTGGTCAGGGATGGAAAGGGATATAGTTGAGTTTTTTACTTAGTGTCCCATGAATTAGCAGTTAAAGGTAGAGCACTAGTGACCAGTAATAATTTTATATTCATTAAAAATTCCTAAGTATAACTGAGATAATTTTATCATGCATATCATTATAGTATTTTAGCGGTAACCTCAGGATAGTGATTCTGTATGGATGATCATATATAGGTTAAATAGGTCACCCGTTTAATACCAATTTGAGAGTCATTTTTAGTGGATGACCTCAGGAAGCTCAAAATTAGTTAAATCATATAAATTTTTTAGGTTTCAAGTTCTATCATAACTAAAATAGATTCTTGATTTATGTTGTGGTTCTGGAATGGGTTGCTGATGGCACTAGGATCACAGGTACTCCTGAGTATACCCTATCTCCCCCACACCAAAAGATATTTTTATAATACAATTTATATATTATATTACATGATATAATAATTTTCCAGTGATTTTATTAGCACATGGGATAAACACTAACCTCTCACCATGTTCGTATATAATAACATCTTCCAAGAAACCATATAGATTTTTCCTTATGAGGACCTATACAATAGGTCATTTCATTTACCCCTATGCTAGTATGAGTTATGTGAGTTAGTGATACTGGGTCCACATATTTTGTTGGATACTTTAGATCGTGTTCTAATTATTAGGAATCAGATGTCTACAACTCATTCTAGGTACAAAAAATAAGCTGATAATCACCGTCGATCACTAGATTTAGGTAGGGGATTCATGTTTACTTATGAGTTTGTCTTACACTAGGTAAACGATAAATTTAGAAATAAAAGTTTGGTATTATCTAGTTATGGAATTATATTCAATATTTTATAGAGATTCAGGTAGGATTCCTATTGGTCATAGTTATGTTAGAGGTACTCGGCCATGCATGATGTATTCTAGGTATCTTAGCTTCCCTAATATCAACTTGATCCATTTCATATTATTCAACCTAATGTGGTCAAGTTGGAGGTGGATCCATCCTTTAAGGAGAAACATATTCATGATATTTATCAGGGCATGAATGGTTTTTTAGGCTGGTTACTTCATTTGGTATAGATGCAATGGAAGCACAATAATGTATAGGAAGAATCATGGGAGTGGGATGCCAATGTACATGCCCAGTGATATGATTTATTCTCAAATATGATTCTTCACCACACCTAGAAAGGAAATTATGGGATGAATTTCCTTTATGGGTGAATATTTTAAGAACACGGTTTATCTTCATGGTATGAAACCATTTTTATTTCCACTAATTTATTTAATTTTAACATTATGGGAGTTCTTAGTGGGGTCAAAGATGAAACAAGGTTATCTAATTCTTATACGGAGCCTAGATAAAAATATTTTGAAAGAGGTTTGTAGGCCACTTGGTTAGTAGAAACCATGACTCACAGTCTATATCGTTAGATAAAATCATGTAGGGTGTTCTAGTGCACTATGCCTGGCCACATTATTTGATAAAACCATGCCTCCCAAGCTTCATGCCCAAAAGTTTTACACAGAATTTTCAATAGTGGTAAAATGTATTATCAACAGAAGTTTTTTCTATCTATGCCCCATGAAAATTTTATAATAGGAGTATATAAAGTGATCCATGCATGGTTTCACACAGTTTTTCCAACTGTGTGTCCAAACCATGCAACTCAATAAAGTTGGGTGAAATATTTTTTTCCCCTTACATCCTTTAAATATTTTTTTTCACCACTCAACCCTCAGTTTTTCACATATAGGATCACATCCGTGGAAGATCTCTCCATTCCATTTTACCTAGGATTATATATATATATATATATATATTTCATCCACAATAGGATAGACCCATCGTTAGTCTTATTGGATAGCCACTGATAAATTATTTATTCATCTTGCACCTTTAGTCATTTTTGTCCCTCTTAATGGAGTTATTTTGACACTGTATCGTATGCCATATTTTTAGGGCAATTTTATTTTTTCTCGATTTCTTCCATTCAATACTTCATTAGAGGCCAATAGAGACATGGAGTTAAATAAAAATATGAGGTATGTTGTCACATAATTTTACCTCAAATTCTTGGTGTTTGGGTATATGTGGCTGTGATGTGTGTCATATTTTCCAAGAGATGCTTATTAAATCGAAGAATTCTAGAATTAAATTAATAAGTACAACATATACAGGTTACCAAAACTATTTATATATAAATAATGTTTATAGAACTAATATTCAAACCACCCCTTTGGTGTGTATCCTAAATGGATAGAATAACCATCTGTGGCTTTTGTTCTTGACCCATTTCTATGAGATGTTAAAGGTAATGATTTAAGTATAAATGAGTTGAATAGAATATGGAATTTAATATTGTTTCACAATGCCTTTATCTATTTTCCTTCTCACCTAGGCTAGAGACATTCATTATATCCAAATTCCTAATTAAGATAAATGGGAGGATTCATGTGGTTTTAGGCCTTCTAAGAATATGATTTTGTTTACACACCATTTTGAGGTGAGTGAGTTTTATTATATAAAATTGATGTTCAATTGATATAAAATGTGACCATAAACAGTTTGGTTATACTTCATGCTCGTGAACAATGACAACACCATGACGATAGTGAAATATGAATTCTGATTTGGAACTATATAATGAACTCATTAGTAATAATTAATTAAATGATTATAAATGGATTTATCATGAGACTTATGTAACACTATGTTCTCATGTGAATTTTATTGAAGGACTCACTTGGAAGTTGGATTATAAATTCCCAGGTGATACTTGGACTTCTGTGTGGACTAAAATGGATGAATATATAGGGAAGACTATTATTATTCCATGAGTGATACTTGGACTCCTTATGTGGACTTCCAAGGATGGACTCATAGGGATGATTGTTATGTATGCCATGAGTGACACTTAGGCACCCAGAGTGGACCACCACGAATGGACTCAAAAGTTATGTGACTTTATACCACACCAAGAGAAATACAAAGGGTCCCTATGATGAATTACTAGGATGGTCTTATAAGGTGATGGTTTGATATATTATTGAATCTAAAAATGGGTTAAAAATTAAGAATTATGTATATTGGATCAAGTTAATTTGATATATAAAATGAAATTATTATATGATGCATCTACCAAACCAAGGTACAAGATTGGATTTAGTTAGATCCTAATATAATAATATTGATAGCCTTTTAAGAATATATTTCATAGATATGATTCATAGGAACTCTTGTATTAGGAGAAAGGTTCTATGAAATATTTATAAATTCAGTCATGATTTACTGATTACTCAAAGATAGTCCATCTAAAGTCAATGTAGGTGGTAGAGGTTGGGTATTCCATGGGAACCCGGACCTATGTGGGTTATTTATTTCTGCACTTTATTTCTATCTTTTATTATCACTTTCACACTTTATATATATATATATATATTCATGGACTGGATATAATTATACACCATTGATGGAGGCCTATTGATTTTATCTCACACCGTTGTTGAGACTCCATTTGGCACCCCGACAAATTTCATGCATGAAGGTAGGGATTGGGAAAAGTGCTTAGTTATTAATGGTTGTTTTATTATAGCATGGGATAAAGGGATCATAGGACAGGGATCTAGGTTGTGATGTTATCTAGATATAGCCTTTCGGTCTTTTGGGTTATTTTGGTGTACTGGTATGTATATGTACCTTCTTCCATGTCTTTTTGTGTTTAATTTTGTATATAATGTCATGGTAATCATTTTGTATATGCCATTGATGTATAAAATTACTTGGATATTAATATGATGGATGATGACTATTTAATTATTCAGTTATCCATTATGATTTAATTATTGATTGATATAATTATACTTCTATGTTACACTATGGTCATGAAGGTAAAGTCTCTCTATTGTTCCACCTTGGATTGTGGATACTAGTCTGCATCCTTCAGAAGGAAGGTAGGGATGGTTGAGGTTATGTGGCCAAACGAGTTTGGTTACTATTGAGTGAACCGAGTCTAAGACATCACATATAGTTTCCAATGACTATTTAGAAAACATTTTGGTTATATTTATTGGTGTTATAAATGTATATTCTAAAATTCATGAGGATAATGAAATACATCAAAGGATTGTTTTGAATCCCTTAAATGAAGAAAAACTTTGTGGAAAATTTTGTATGTTTAAATTTTGGTTATAAAAAAATATTTCATCCTACATATTATTTCTAAAGATAACATATTTCTTGAAGAGATATTTATTTTTTGATTCTCATAGTTATTAACTTTTTATTCACGGTGTAATAACTAAGATATACAATAGTCTTTGGGATTATTATAGATGGGATGGAATGAAAATAGATATTGAAGACTATAACATAAAATGTTTAACATGTCAGTAGGTTTGAGAAGATTTATAATTACTATTAGAAATGCTTCAACCATTATTAATTCCAAAGATGAAATTTGAAAAATATAGCCATGGATTTAATGGATATATTACCAAAGATAGCTTGTGGTAATAGCAAAATTTAAATTTTTGTTTTTCAACCAACTAAATCTGCACATTTTATTCCAATTCGAGATAAAATATACCTAGATAATATTTTTTTTGTTTTCCCTCAAGGAGATAGTTAGGTTACCTAGATTTCCTCTCCCCATTTTATATAACCATGATCCCACTTTAACTTCTATTTTATTTAAAGGACATAAAAAGTTTTATGGTAGGAATTAAATTTCGCTATATACTTTTATATAAAATCTATGGATAGTTTGAGATGATGATTCAGTCCTTAGAAGACATGATTCATGATTGTTCATTGTATTAATAGGGATGCATGGATCCAAATCATTAATTGTTTTATTTTTCTCATAAAAAAAGTTTTCATTGCATTATACATATGGAACACTTTGATGCCTTTTATAGAAAGAGTTGTCGGATGACAGATGTTTTGGATGATATAAGAGAAAGGATGATGATGGGGATAGAGTTAGTGGAAATTGATAAGATGGATATGATTATTTGATAACATATTATGATATATTATATCATTTATAAAGGTTATGTGTATAACAAGATGAAATATCATTCTTTTGAGGTATGTGATCATTTTTTTATTAAAGTATCTTCATGGAAAATTGTTATACATTTTATTAAAAATGAGATGCTAGTATTTGGATCATTCGATCATATGAAATCCTAGATAAATTTCAATTAGTTTCAGACCAATTTTCCTCACTTTTGAGTTTATCCCAATTACAAAATGTATTTTATTATTTTATGTTAAAAAAATATGTGTTAGATTAATATCGTGTTTGAGCGCTGAAATAGTTCAATTGAAATATTACCTTTCTTATGAGTAACTACAAGTATAGATGCATTACCATATAAAGAAAGTCTATTGGAATAAGTTAGTTCATAAAGTAAATAAATTTTTTTAAAAAAATATGGTTAGAGTAGTAACATTGGAATTCTAAAATGTAATGATGGAATGATATCCACACTCATATAAGAAATGAATAAAATTACAAGGATGCAATTTCCATAAGGTTATATGAATGTAATAGTCGAGGATAAGTCAAAATGTAAATTCTCATTTATTATTAATATTCAATAATAATTATATATATATTATAATAATATTATGTTATTTTCAAGTAAAAAGATAAAAAAAATATTTACTTTTAAATTAAATTTGGGTATCAAGGACTACATATTTTTATATAAAATAATTATTTTACAATTATTAAATTTTAATTTGTTAAAATAAAATTCATTTTTTAATTTATAATTTCTAAAATATATTATGATAAATATTTTATAATTTTCTGAAATGATTGATTTTTCAATAGATAGTAAAAAATACATATTTTCTTTTATGATTATATTTTATTTTGAAGTATTTACAAAGTAAAATTATAAATTTTATTTTTTATAACATTTAATTATTTCATATGAATTAAACATAATTCAATTTTTGTACTTGTAATTTATTTTATACTCGGTTTCAGGATAAAAAATATTTATACATAAAAGAAATTTTTCAGAACAACCGTTTTTATCGCATTTTTGGGGTCAAATTTTAAATTAAATTCTTAGAGTTATATGAATTGAGTCATAATAAATGAATTAATTATTTGGAAAAATTAAGGCTGAATTTTTTAAATTGGTCCCTTTAATTAATGATAATTTTGAATGGTAACCTTAGTAAGTTTTTGTCACCTTGGTAAGGGTAAATGGGAAATTAAGGTTAAAATTAATATGATAATAATTTTAAATTGACCCTACCATGTTAAATTATAAAATTAGATGATTATATATCATCTATAATCATTAAAAGTTATAAAATATTACCTTTTTTCTTTTATAATTGACTTTGACCATTATAATATTTATGTAATGGATAAATAAAAACATGTCACTCTGATGTTTTTAATATCTATAATATTTTGTGAAGGTGATAGAAACATATTATGTATGTTTATAAATTTTTATTTTAAATATAAAAATTTTTCTATAATGTGGAAATTTTCATTTTATATTTTAGTAATGAAATAATCAAGTAAAATTATTACGCTACATCGAAACAATATTTTTTCAGTTTAACGAAAAACAAAATTATTGATTACTAAATTTTTAATAATAATATAATATGAATTTTATGTTCCATATTTTTTTATAAAAATATAAAATATTATAGAAATGTATAGGGTTATTTTCTAATTCATTTGTTTCCATGTTTTTTCCAATGTCAAATTAAATGAATAGTTCCAAAAATGATATTAATGATATTTTAAAAAAATAATGTTTTACTAAATGATTTAAAATTCATAAAAACATTATCATTTCCCAATTTAGTTGGATTTGTTTTATATTATAAACCATTTTCCTTTTATTAGTTACATTTTCTTTTGTATTATTTTTTTTACTTCATTTGTGTAAAAAATTGATATCCCAGTAAGTGTTAAAAGAATTAATGAGGGGTTAAAACATATAAATAATGGATAAAACATAATATATACATGTCTAAATTTTTTTAGATGAGATTTTTTCAACCCATACTCAACCTATATTTTAATTATAAAAATTTTATCCTTTTCCATGAAAATTAATTTATATTAATTTAATAATTTATGTAATTCTTGGAGCACCCCTCCCCTCATATATAAAAGGGAATATGCCCCCCACTTTTCCTCACATATTTTTATCACTATATATTGAAAAATACATAAAAAATCCATAAATTACATCCCTAAAATTTTATTAGCGTCTTTGGTTTGATCATTAAACTATCTTGGGAATGATTTCCTTGTAAACCTTTAGTTGTTGTGTAAAGAAAAAGTATAGTTCTTAAGTAGCCATTTTCATTTTATTTCAAATTTAACCTTTCTAAAATATTAATAAAACATTGTGAAATAATAAAACCATAATATTACATATACATATATGTGTTTTTAAGCTAATTTCATAACCTATATCGTTGTATTATTCCATCAAAAGAAAAGAGAAACCATCATTCGTGTGTGTAGCGGACTACCATCTCATGAAATAATGAAATTCATTTTCCACCACTACCTATAATAGATGATTGTGATAATGGAATTAGTATATATATATTATATTAATGAAATATTTTTCATTTTTATAAGTACAATATCAAATATTTTTCTACCTTTCAATTCATTGAAAATGATAACATCATTCGTGTGTATTTGTGCATTATAACCTCTCATAGCAATGTGATCTGTTTTTCATTACACATAACATGGAGAGTATATATAATTTTTTAAAAATAAATACCATATATTCATAATATAATTATCACTTTGGAATGATAAAATAATAATTACCCTCTTTCCATTATGATCATTGGAAAATAGAAAAGTTACTGGTGTGTACATATGACCTGCAGTCTCTATGATTGTAATGTAGTTCATTTCTCTTAGATATCATTCATGGATTGATTTAATAGTATAATTTTTATATATTAATTAAATTTATGTCAATATTATTATTTTTGTGATCATGAAATAATGTCTTCTTTTACTAAAGGGATTCTTCTTAAGTCATTTTGGACATATGATCCAAATATCATCAAAATATAAATTGGGAACTTTAATGATTAAGTAATTGAATATAGCATGGTATAAAATAATATAAAATAAATAATGAAAATGAAAAAGTTTTTTAAGAAATTAAATAATCAAAATAAGTCTATCATTTATTAATATAAAGAATGTACATCTTGTGTCGGGCTAGATGTAAGGGACACTTTAACATAAAACCTTATTTTAAATGATTTAAATATTTTTTTTCTAATAATTTTCTCCATACTCTAAAAATTATATTATTGATGTATTTATATAGACATTAATGAATTTAATGCATTGTTTTTTTTTCATATTTCGTTCCTTCAATTTTTTTAATGGAATCATTTTATAAAATGTTTTGACTTTATTTACAAAAGGGAAAAGGAATGTTTTATTTTATTGTATATGGAATCAAAACAAATTCCTACAACTACAATTATTATTTAATTTTTGGATTACACTAAGTGAAATCATTTTTAATTCAAAAAATGATATTTACATTTTTTTCAAAGTATTTTATTTTTGAAATGGTCTCTTTAAACAAGAATGTTATTTTTTTTCCTAACAGTTTTTTTCATACGATTTTAAAAGTGTTTTTATATGTTTTATAATTAAATAGAGTAAAGTTAAAATTATTATTCTTGATATATTAATTTATTATTATATATGGGAAATATGTGATCTCTATACATCATATATGATTGCTAATCCCCATTATATATCTCTAGTTCATATGGTAGTGTTCCTAGTCTTCAAAATCAAGAAGGAGGGAGTTAACTGGTGTGGTATCTCATAATTATTTTTTTGAGATATTGTTATTTTGTACATTGGTTTAACACAGGTTATAATTATGATTCCTTATGTTACTAAAAAGTTATTTCAAAATTTTTCCCTGGATTTTAATTTTCTATATGATAAGAATGTGTGTTTTTCATGTAGAAATTTTTTATTTCATACACAGTGAATTATATGGTAAAGGTATGAAATTTATCGGTTTTCAAGTTTTTCATACGATTAAAAGATTTCTTATTTTCTGTCCCTTATTTTTTTTCCATCCCATAATTATAAAAAAAATTCAATGGTTTTTTATGATTACTAGGGACAATGATTATGTAATGATGAAAATTGGGAAGATATATATTTGAAAAATTTAATTCCTTCTAAAAGTATAATATTGTGGAGAAATGGATATTAAGTTTGAGTGACCAATTTGTAATATATAGGATTTTAATTTCATATTAATTAAATAATTATATAAAACTATAATCCATGACGATCCATGAAATGTAAGGAATTAATTTCACGACTGAAACTCAATATTATGAAATAAATTAAGTCCAGGTCTTTACATGAACCTTCTCAGCTCACCTATCAGGGTTATCTTAATCTATCACTATTTCCACTAAGAACCCAAATAATAAGTTAAATATTATACAGAGTTTAATCAATGATACATGAATATTAGTGGGTCCAAAAAGTGTTGTAATCTAGAACATTTAACTCAACTAATTTATCAGTTCAAAATATAATTTTATGCTCATGAATAATCCACAAATAAAATATTTATGTGTCTCTTCCACATTGTATTCTATTTTAAATTACTTTAAACTACATAAAGGAAGGTCCTAGTAATATAATTTTAGTTAAAGAAATAATTGTCAAAGAAAAAATCACCTTAAAATAAACCATAATGATCCTGGATGAATTACCTCAAACGGAACCTCAATTTCCCTAAATTCATGACCTTAAAAGGTTCCCCCATGCTCTTAAATGCACAAAATTGAAAGGAACATCACTGGTCATAAATGCATGACCATAGAAAGAACAACAATGTTCATTGTCACATAACCTTAAAAGGTATGGGCTATCATGAAATTATGAATTAAACTGTATGTTTTTTCAATCCCTTTATTGGAATATGTTTGGATCCCATTTCAAGGGAATAATCACAAAAAAATTTGCAGATAAAATCTCCCTAGATAGTGATAAATTCCATAGTTCCTAGAAATATAGATGAAACCCGAAGTGCATCCAACCAACGAGGTACGGGATTGAGAATCAATCATACATACAACAAGAAAACATCACATACATATGAGAAAAATGTGATTCCTTTCACTAGAACGACCAAATCACAAATATTATTGAAATCAATTTTATAGGAGTCGAAAAATACTGGATAAAATTACTATCTTTTTCATGAAATGGAATAAGATCAGAATAGATTTCCTCAAACCATGTAATATCTTGATCTAATCCCATGAGGTCCAGGCCATCTACAACTATGTTTTCTTCTTAATAAACATGTGAGATGATATAGTTAATAGTCTATAAGTGAAGGATTTCATTCAATCCATCATGTTGTAATCAGCCTTGGAAGATGAGTTACGACATTCCAAATCTATTATACGATGGTCTTCGAGTTTCATTAAATCCAGACATTGTTCCAACCAAATAGGTTAGAAAAAATCTGTGACATGTATCAAACCTAGCATATTATCTTCAAGGGTATTGGTAATTCCACAATTACCCATGAAACATCCAAGAATCTGATCGAGATAATTCCTAAAGACCACACCACACATATAATTTTTCACATATTTTCATGGTGCTGATAGATTGATCACTTTTAAAATAAGGGAATCTATTATTTATATTGGTTATGAATTAAGGAATATGTCTTAAATATATAAGATAGTACCACACTGTGAAATAAGAACATTAATGGGATGACCTAAACTCCTATTATGTTATCCTTGATGCGTAGTTCGAAGCATTTCTAGTTTATCCTAATAACAATCCAACTTTGGAAAGTAGTTCTATAGGATAATAGAAAATAAGAACAAAAAACAAAATGTGGAATATTATCTAATATGAAATCCCTTATTAGTGAAAGAGATTAATTAATTATACACATCACTTGTTATTCAACATTGATATATTTATTGTTTATGGTTTCTCTTTTATGATATCCTCCATAATATCTAAATCGTATAATTGATTAACATATAATAAAGGATAAAATTCCCTAGCTGGGATGTATGATATTTTGGATCAACCTCAGTACACGTGTATCACCAAAGGGTGGCTACTAAGATCTACACCTGAGTCGTAATCTATATTCTGGCCCTAAAACCCTAACTTATTTTGTCATCAACGCCTTGTTTTTAATTCCAAGTGGTTAACATCATAAATAATGAATAAAACCTAAAATATTCTATCCCAACCCAAGTGGTTCATCATGAAGACCCTCTAAATCTGAATCTCCATAGGATGTCTTATCAAATATAGGCATGTAGGAGACAAGTGACCCCTATTATCACACCAAATTGATTCATAGTGTCTCTCACTAAATTAAATAAATATCCCCTCCCATATATTATTTATATGGAGGAGGGTGTTCATAATATCCTAATGGAATCCTAGAAGGGATCCTAAATATCATAGCTCTCATAATCACCACAAAATCATGACTCTTTATGAGGTTGTAGATGAAGTTATTATCACACCAATCATCAGTACCATGACACTTAAGAGGTTTTCCTAAAAAATGGAATCTATTATTTAGGACTATGAATAGACCTTATTCTTAATGCCATTAACATCCCTATAACTTACTATTGTATATTGAATATGACTCATTGATGATTCTAAATTACCATAAATAAGTAGCTTCAGATCATGTTGATGTAGATATCGATGTTCATATTAACAAGTCTCGCATATGTGAGAGAAGAAAATAAAAATTATAGTGGTCTTTTCCACAGTTGTATAAATAACAACATCTCTAATCATCCACCCTGTATAACCCATCATGATGTTCCTCACAACGGAAATGTAAATTCAAAACATAGATGTCCTCCCTATAGTCTAACATATAAATGAAACCCTAAACCTCTCCCTCAGATCACATATAGATAAGGCCCTCTATATTATTTAATGATGTCCAACAATAGATTCCATCCTCAAGGAGGAACATCATTTAATAATCATATCGGTCTTCCTTTTTATTCTAGTGTCAGGGGACCTCCCCACTATATGATCCTCAACATATAGGTAGTTTCTCCCATTATTAATCATACAGTATTAAATGAATTAATTCTTCCACCTTCTGGTGATTATATAGAATAAATATAAAATATTGGACCGCCTCTAGAGAGAAACAAATATATTAGAAACAACATATGACCTACTCATTTAAATAAATTTAATAGATCTTGAGTTCCTCCCCATGGTATATGTCACATACTTTTTCCCTGTGACAATATATATGAATGAAATTAAGTTCCTAAATGTATCAATAAATAAAAAAATTAACCATGGGCATCTCCCCTTTATTGGTAAAGTAAATGGAATTAGAGGTCATTTCTATTATGTAAAGTCTAATATCAACATAAATAATGGTCCCCCCCATGGAACTCAATATTAAGGACCTCTTCTTAGTGACATGATCATTTAATTTAATGTTTAACCCATATCACAGTGATTTAAAATATACCCTCCTATTGAGATGCATGGGAAAATCTAAAATCAATAACATTAGGCACCCTTCCTTCAACTATCACTGTTCTATCCCAACTAATAAACAATTTTAGGAAGTGATTATCATCGGTGTCTCCCTAAAATGTGAAACACACAAATAGGTTGATAATTTATAGAATAATCCATCTATTTCTGATAAAATAGTAGGAAAATATACTTTTTGTTACATTATGGTTATATAACTTCTCATAAAGGATAAATATGATTCCATGATTTAATGGATAAAATTTTCTCAAGAAAAAATTATAGTGATCTTTTTGGAAATTTTTGTATCTCAGTTTGGTATTCCTAAGAAACTAATGGATGAATATATAATCAAACAATGTAATAATTTACAAGTTAATCTTCATCATCTCAAATCCTTGAACTTTATTTATTATGTATATTTTTATCACCTTAAATAATTAGACGATTATTTTCCCAATATTGATTTATCTTCCCTTTTAGTGTCCCAAAATCCTAAATCCAAATAACAGTTTGGGTGACTATAGTAATATAGTATTAATTTTTTAATGATTCTCTTGGTAATTATTAGTGATATCTCATTTGAAATACACAATAGAGGGTATAGAATATATATATATATATATATAAACATTACTCCACTTACAAGAAAAAAGGTTCTAAATTTAATGTAGAAAATAATTATATTACCAAATTCCATGTCTCAGATTATGGGTCTATATAAGCTAGTTTGTTAGTATACTAAAATCATTCAAACCCATAATATTATCAAATTGAAACATAACAGGAATGATCTATTGAAATTTTGAATCAATCCACCATATATGTGTATCAGATAGATAATTTTCAAAAGGAAAAGACCATGAATGTTTAAAAACCATAAATGCATGTTACCTCTCATATAGGATGTCCAAAATGCACACTAAACCAAGATAATAAAATACTAAACACCTAAAAAGAGATAAAAGATACTACAAAGTATCTATTAGAAACACATTTACATCCCAAACAAGTAGGGCTGGTGTTAGTCCTAGATTGAAATCATGTGAGAGATACCATGTGAGGGGGAGGTTTGAATCAGTTTTTTTAATGTTTAAAAATTAAAAAACATTTCATCAAACAGACACTACCTTATATGTTCATAAAATCAATATTTATAGCTTCACTCTTTTTCCCTTTAATAATGATATGATTCTCTCCACACTAATTGTTAAAACATTAATCAAATTATTTAATGGTGCTTCACCCAAACACCCCAATTATTTCAAAAAAATAAATAATGAATCACACTAAAATCAAGGATTTATTACATGGATTATTAGTACATGGATAATCCATGTATCATACAATTAATAATATATCAATTAATTATAATAAATTAAACTTACACTTTGTGGGTGTCTTTATTCTATGTCACATCAAGACCTATGGTCTCACACCTTATAGGGTTTTGTGACGAATCAATGTATCTTACGACCACCCACTTTACTTCCCCTATCTTTTATAACTCTTATATGAATTAATTACCACATTCCATACAATTCAATATTAATATAATAACCACTATTTTATATGTGTCAAATTTAGGTCATTTGATTTTCCCCTCCAAATATTACTCCATTATAGGCTGGTTTTGAATATATCCCTGAACAACATCATCACTTTTCTATGGTTCATTAGAGAAAAATACACCATTTTATTCATTGATAAGATCATCTAGGAGACCAAATACTTATTATAATTTCTTCTAATTTATATATTGGAGAGTTCCTCAATATGATATAATATATGACCAAAATGGCAGTCCTCTATGAGACAGTAAACATGAATATCACAACCATTGGTGTCCTTCTTGTGGAGATCAAATAGGAAATCGAATTATAGTTCATAAAACTATCAATAAATTGGAAATTAGTATCCATGGAAGTCATCCTCGTGGTACTCATTGTGAAGGACCTCCTCACAATGACATGTATTTATAGAATGAAGGTCTTCCCCATGTTAAAATGATTCCAAATATACCATATTTTTTAGTGGAATTAGACAAGATTAAATCAACTAAATTAATCCACAAACCATAATATATCTATGTTATATCCCAAATAGTGGAAAAATTATTGTAATTTCCCTCATTAATTTCTCCCGTTGAAGATGCAAATATGGATATAGGTGAGAGGTTATAGTATAATTACACACTTTATGTTAAATTTGCAAGGCACAACATTTATATTCAAATAGGTAAAATAAAATATCATCAGAGATAAAAAAATTTCAAATATCATGTGAAAAAACTAGGTAATATAAAAATACTAGTCATGTTCTGGACCATTTCTACATCTATATATTATATTCTTATAAAAATGAATGAGGAATATATATTTCATATTAGTTAGAATCTAAAAGAGATTATTCATCATAAAAAATCATTGAACCTACCTTATTAGGGATATTTTGAGAACCTCATGGTGTATTATTATAAGTGTCTCTATATTAGTCCAACCTCCATTTTTGTGTCTAAAAATATTGAAGCCAAAAAAATTGTGAGTGCCTCCTATAATCCCAACATAATGGTTAAGAGGTGCTCTATGGAATTATTATTGATGTTCTATTTAACATTAACAATAGATTATATAGTTAGTGTGGAACTTTATACTTCATTCCATATTAACTCTATAATGGTTCTTCAGGGAAGGTGGATTACATTTTCATTTCCCCATGCTATGTATAAGATTATGGCTCTTCATAAATTAGTTTTTTATTTTAGTAAAACATCACCACATTGAGTGTTCATAAAATGTGAACCTTATGGGAACAGAATATTGTTAGTCTCTTTCAACAATTTTTAGAAAATATGATTACAAGATAAGTTTTGGTATATAAAAACCATAAATTATTCACGAATTTAAATGGATGAAAAATCACACCTATGGTGTTGAAAATTAATAATGAAACTAACTTGAAAAAAGGTCAAACATAAAAAAAATGTAGATCTGTAAATGACATTATAGACAACACTAGGGAAAAACTATTTTGTAGGGCTAGTGTTAGGATAATAAGGGATTCATGTGTTTGATACCATATATAGGGGAAAATCATGGTATGTAACTTTTCAAATTAAAAACAATTTATTTAAACTCCCACTACATGAGATTATCTAGAATGTATTATTTGAAGGTTTACCCATTATTTATTTCACTAAAAATGATATATTTGTAACTACTCTACTCATTATTTCTTTAATCATCATTTTAAATTATTCTTCTCCAAATTATGCCAATTATGTCATGAAAATATATAAATATTTAGGAATATGTGATGTAAGTATTTTTATTTTGTTCACCAATACTATGGTAATTCAAGGAGGATGAAATCATCAAATTCCTGAAGCCCCAATGTAATCTAAACTCAAATATGTTTAGTGGTTTTGTGTTAGGAAACTCATATTTCTAGGGTTACTTACATTATAATGTTTTTGGAGAATCACTGCCTCCCAAGGTCACTCCACTCACTTCCCCTACCTTTGGTCACTTCTATAAGAAATGAATAATACTTTGTAATGTAATTAAAGATAAATATAATTCCAATTGTTATAACATCTAAAAATTCTAGTTGGCCCTGTTAAACTCCAAAATATACTACTTTATAGTCCAACTGTGAATATATCCACAAAAAATATTACCAATTTTACATGAATCATTATATAAAATTCTACAATATTCTCATTTTACATGATCTTAAAAAATTTCCACTATTTTCATCTTTTTTCCTTGGAGCCCAAATCTAAAACAACCTATCACCTTCTTCTCTGGACAAATCTTTTAATGTTATTAACTTTACATTACAATATCAATATCATTATATTCTATTATATATAAATATTCATTTTCCCTCAAATATTTCTTCTTGGTCAAGGTATTCAAAATTTCAATTGAAAAAAATAAATTATTTATGAATATAAATATACTTATTTTCCACTTCAATAAAATTATTTTCCCTTGTTCAAAGGGATATTCTCCATTTTCTCATCTTAATAGATCTTTAAACCTTATATGAAAATTATGAAACAATTAATTTTGCAAACTTCTTTAAAACTAAGTTAAACTCTTTCATTTAATTATAGGATATTACTGATAAATGATTGGGAATACACCATAAGAAAACCCACCCACTCAACCTTGAACCCATGGTATGTATTCCATGGGAACCTCCAAGGGATAAAATATATTTCTTAAGAATCACCTTATATCATTATCACTGAATAAACATATAAGACATATTTCAGAATAGGTAATAAAAACACCATTAAAAATATCCAAAAAAATAATCCTATAATTATTTTTAATCTTTTATATCTATATGAAATAATAAAACTATGGTGTAACTTCTTGAATAATTGTAAGATGCTAAGTCATATATCAATTCCACTAAACCCACACCAATATTGCATTTAAATTACTAGAATATTTTGAAATAAACCTCCTTTAATTTATTTTTTTATTTCTTCTAGAATAATTGGAAAATTATTAATAATATTTTATTATAATCAAAGCATACCATAAATTACCACTACTAACACAATATATGACCCAAAAGCTTCTAAAATTACTGTGTACAAAATCTTATGCCCTATATTATGGTTTTTAAATACATCTTGTAACTATAAAAAAACATTATCCACCATAAAAACATTCACCTGAACAAATATGAAAAATGTTACGCATCCCAGTTGTTGCTTACATTTTGCAAATTCTGACTACTTATTATGATACTTTGCAATATTTTAACCATAAAAATAAGAAATAAATATATAACATACATAGGGAATATCCATCCATTTTCTACATTATAAATATTGATAAATAATTACATATCTCCAAACACATATGAAATAGCATCAAATATATTACATATCATTATAATTTATATAGTGAATTAAAAAATTTACGATTATTTGGGAACTCAAAAAAAATACTCATGAAAAATATCCCACAAATATAATTAGTTTACAATATTTATAAGAAGCTCACAAAAATATCTTATGCACCACTAAAAACCACATTCCTCTCCCAAAACTAATTCTAACCAAAATAAATTACATATCTTTGGAATTTTAAAAATTTTAGAACTCTTCATAATAATATTAATTCCTTACATTTGAAAAAAATATATTTTTCAAAATAGGGCTTATCCAAAATCACAAATACCCACTCAAAACTATACATTCAATAATTATTCTAAAACACATCCAATACATCATCACCATACTCCAAAGATTTACAAATCAATTTGATGTTGATATTAACCACTAAAAAGAATCATCCAAATTATCACATTCAGTTATTAATATATATTTATACACATCCATATTCATTAAACATGACATGTCCAAGAAATAAAATCTTAATGATGTGTCGCTAGATTGTTCCACAGATGGTACATAATTTTTTGGTAGATAAGAAATCCAAAACTAGAAAAAAAATTTGTTCAAAGACAATCCAACACATCTTTATTCAATATTTCTTTTCAATAAATAAAATTATGGTCAAAAAAATACAACATCATCTAAAAATTAATCCATAATTTGATTCTAATAATGTCCCCATTTTTATTTGTCGGTAACACACATAATGAATCCAAATATTCCTTCACATAATCATGATACTTCCTAAAAACCCATTTTATACTACCACTTTGAGATATGATTATATTTATATCTTCATGATTCTTTATACTTACAATTTTATGTCCAATACAAGGTAAATATTCTTCCTCCAAGTCTTAATAATGTAGTATCATTGAAAGTACATTTAACTCAATAGAAATTGTTTGCACATTGAGCTCAAATATCATCATCTCCATGTATCTTTATTTTAAATAATATAATCTCCTCTTTCATTGATACCTATTGTATGAATTTTGGGGATATCACATTAAAAAATTTCAACTTTAGTGAAAAACAAAAATTATCATAAATTTAAAGGCCACACCAATATTTGCATCAAATAATTATAGATTGTTCCATTTTTTTAATTAATGGGGGAAAATAATAAATATTATAACTTTGTACATAACCCTTTCATCATATTTTAGATACTATGATACCACATTGGTAAAACCAAATTTTCATATTTTAATTTTATTCTAAATAAACTCCTCAAGACATGGCTAAATTATAGATGATTTTAAGTGGGAGACATTACCAATTTGTATTGAGCCATCAAAAAAATATTTACTCCTACAAAATCAGAAATCAATGTAGGAATAAATATATTAATTAAAAAAACCACTACTATCCCTTACAATAACATACTTCTAAATATTTCATATAGCCACAATCATTACCTTCTACCATGGAGCTCCTTTTATGGGCTCAATAAAACATTCAAAAAAAGAATTAGTGAACAAAGATGAATTAAAAAGTGTGAACCTTATAAAATATTTTATTTTTTTTTACCATATCTAGACACCATTATTTATGTCAATTATATAAGTTGACACCAATTGATAAAATATACTTTTTTCTTTCATTCATCATGTTCATTTTGACAGTTAATGTGGATAGAGCCTTTATAACTTCATGTCCAAAATCTCCCTAAATATCGAAGACTCACCACTTATCATAGAATAAAAATTTAGCCTAAAAGATTTTCATATTTAGAAACCCTTTATATCCAAAGAAACAAGCATTTGATATCATATTTTAGTATAAATCTACTATATAATTTTCAATTTCTCATGTCTATAATGATTTTAAATTACATAAGAAATTTTAATTTTCAAATTAGTGGTTGGGAAGGATGTTGAACTATGAATCCGAATTTAATTATGAAAATTGTAACCCCATAAAAGCGTATTTGGGACGTGGAAGGGTGTCTCAGAGATTATAAAGGGACCTAGGAGATCCCTAGATGGGTTTATGGTGGATTCTATAGCCAAATCTATATCACACCAGAATTCATGATATAGGAACCAACTACCCATTATTAGATTTAAAGAGAAAAAATTAAAAAAACAAATCCCTTGAGTTTATAAATTTGGGGGGTCCATCGTCTTCTATCTAGTTTGGTTCCATGACTAAGAGATTATTTCCCCTTTCCTACCTTATAAAATCCTTTTCATGTTTGTGTTTATGATGTAATTTTTCAGTGATTTGTGGTAAACTATCCCTTTGGTGATATCTTCTCTCCTCCTCTCTCGCACCCTCTCTGGTTCCTAATTTTGATATCTCATGTTAGAGTTTTTTGTTTGGATTCCACCATATTAGAGTGGAATCAGACATTGATGTTGGGGATTTCATTCTACCAAGGATTATGGAATCCATAGATATTGTCTTCAAATATATTTTTGGACATATGATAAGGTATGGAGCCACTATGGTTTCCCTTAGGTTTTCCCTCAATCTTAAATTATTTTTACAATATATTTTTCATAGGTTATTTGAGGGATTCACTTGGAATATAGGTAGGTATTTGGGATAGACCCTTGGGGTAACATTGATTATGGTTCTAGTGTGTCATGAAAAAGTGGTGAGTTTTCACCGAATATGACTAGTTTTAATTAATATATTTAATTAATTATATTCAATATAATAAAATTGTTCTACTATTATTGGAATGTGTTTGGATGTAGAGTGGTGGTGTGAGTGAATAATAGGAATGGATGGACCTAGATAGTCATTGGAATATTTACTGACCACTAGTGAAAAAATGGAAAGCATTAAATAAATATATGTGGTCTAGATACATTCCCTCAGGGAATTTATGCATTGGATTTATTTTTATGGAATGAAAAATCACGGTTAAAGAGAATAATGTATTTAAATGAAATGAATTATATAATTCCAACATATTAATATAAATTTTTTAGTTGGCCTTACTTCAAAAATTAATTAAATTGTAATGAATTTGAGTAATATGCACAAATTGTTATGGCCATGATAGACCATGTGAGATGTCTTGTTTTTTTCTCAACCACTGATGGTTGAGTATTCCCTTGTAAAATATTATGTTATATGTATATAACCTTATATGTGTTATCCAAATCAATTAATATTGGATATGAATCAATATTTTCTTAGGATCCTTATACATCTCTATGTAGTGGGTTTGAGATGGCCGATGATGTGTTGCCCAAATTGGCCATGTGAGGATTTGGGTAGTTACCTAGTGTCGATAGGCCCATTTACTTGGGATGGATAGTGGACTAACAATATTGACACGATAGAGATCTAGGAATAATGTGGGTGACTCCTCCCATTTGTTTACCTAGAGGACCCTGAGTTGGGTGCATCCCTATTAACATGACATGGGAGACCTAGGTAGGAACCCTAGTGATAGAACTTCATGGGGCGGGTGAGTATTTTATGGGTAGATATGGTTGAGGATGTCTGCTTATAACATACACCAAAAGTATAATCCCTTGGGGTTTGATTTGTAGTTATGGTTTTATCAATTTGGCTAACACTTATATTTTATTAAACACTTCGTGTATTTATTTTTATGTAGTGATTTATGTCTACACATAAATTAGGGGACTGGGCCTATAGGGATAAAGTGATTCCATTTGGAATTAAGGGATTCACATAGGTGCTTCATGGGATCTTACCTTAAGCCTCCTATGATATGGTTGTGGTATGGATTGGGAGAATTGATATCAGAGTGAATTAATAGTGTCTATCATGGTATCTGGTTGTTGAACCCTATGGATAACTAAATGGTTGATAGGATTTTACCATTGGTATTTATGGTACACATTACACACTATAGATTAATTGGATTCCATGAATTATTAGGATCTACCCACTCAGTCTTGAGGGTTCTTGTCACTTTAATATTATTTTATGAGATAGATAGGTCATCCTTAGGATCTGAGTAGTTGATCTTGATAAAATTAATCATATATAATGTTGATACCAATGGTTACTGACATCCATCTAGTTTTTATTGTGACATAGAGTTTTACCTTTCAGTTAGTGACTTCTTAGAATTATAGAAAATTTGATTTGAGTCATTTATTGTATTAATTTTTGAAGAGATTCCAAGAATTCATGGGATCTGTTTATTGGTTCGTTGTGCTGAGTTATGTATATTTAAGAATGGATATGATGGATTTATGGGTTACACACTAGGATCATGGTATTAAATGGTTGTCATTATCATCATGAGGTGATCATAGACACACAAACATTTTCCAAAATAGGTATCGTTGATCAAGTTCATGGACCTAAGGATTGAAAATGGTACGGTTTTGTTCATGGGATTTCATGGACCATGTGACATTCTCATATAATGTCTAGAATATAGTAAAAGAAAGTGTTTTTTGATTATTTTGTTAATTATTTAATTGTAATTAATTTTTTTTGAGCATATCACATGCACATATCACTACATTTTCTGCTAATACAAGACCATGTTGATTGTTTCCTTCTAAGGCATGTATTAACACCCTACTTGGGATGCCATTGAACATTGTTACCTAAGAAGTTCTAAAATGGTTATTATATTCATTGGTTGGGATATGGTGGGGATTTCATATTCAGTCTGGAATCTTAGATGGGATATGAAGCTTGTGATATAGTATGGCTCAGTTATGATAGAACCATTAGAACTAGTAGCACATGATTTCATACCTCTTATGCTAGAACTGTTAAATATGAAGGAACATAAGGACCCCCTAAAACAGGAGCAATCACCCAATATTATCAATCATCTATCCACAGTGGATCCAAAGGATATAGGTAACTTCAATCCCCCTAATATTATAATTTTTGAATGCATTACTAAGCCTGAAAATATGGTATTTGAAAGTCCCAATGATCTGCCACCAGTTTCAAAGGATACTATAGGATTAGATATGACTATACACTTGAATAAAGCTCCAAATAATTCTCCTACAGAACAAGTAACGACCACTCATACTCAAGAGGGTATTATATATAATAGAAATAAAGGATCTGGAAAAAAAGAGAAAAGGGAGTTCTAAATCCAAACTTCGATTTAAATGAAGATCCTTTTCTGGATTTGTCAGGGTATTGCAAACTCCAACACCCTAAATGTTCTAAAAAGAATGGTTAACACGCATCACACTAAAATTTTTGATATTTCGGAACCAAAAAACTCTTTCTACTCTAAATATTCTCATTTGTGTCAACATAACTACATGTTTCCTGGTGAACTCAATAATAATATAAATACTGTTTCGCTGTGGGTTTTCCACATTCATCATTACAAGATTTTACTATTTTAGTATCTCAGATCAGATCCTCACTTGCACCTTTTATATTTATGGTACTCGCACTTTCTTCTACTTTTTTTATGTAATAAATAAATACCATGATAGAAGAACTCTTTGGAATGATCTCTCTTATTTAGGTACCAACACCAGTGTTTTCTAGGTTCTTATGGGAGATTTTAATGTTATTCTCAACTCTCGTGAAAAAATATTCCCATCTCACGCATCTAACTCCATGATAGAATTTAAAACCTCGATCGTGGATAAAAATATTATTGAAATTAATCTCACTGTTACAAAATACACCTGGTATAGAAGACATTATAATAAAGTGGTGGCCTCCAAATTGGACAGATCCTTTACGATTGTCCCGAATTTAGATAAATGAGACACTATATCTAGCTTCACCCTTCACAGACTAAACTCTGATCATCATCCCATCTTGGTAATAATTTCCTCCAATGACATGAGACCTATACTACCCTTCCTCTTCAATAATGTGTGGTTCTCTGATAAAGATTGCAATCGGGTCATAAAAAATATTTGGTCCTCCATGTCTCATAGTAAGGATGCCTTTACTTGCAACCTCAAACTAAAACACCTCAAACATACTCTTAAATCTTGATGTAACTCCAAATCCAAACAAATTAAAAATGAAATTACTCTTGTTGAGAAAGAACTCAAAGATATCCAAAACAGAAGCACCTACTCAGACCTCCACACTAACCCCATGTAAGAAATAAACGTGGTGATCAATCTCAATTATTTGCTCACTTTTAATGAAATCGTGAGAAATCAATCTTATAAAGTTAAATGGTTAACTAATGGGTATAGAAATTTCAAATTCTATAATGCCCTCTAAAGAACTAGGAAGGCCTATAGACCTCTAACCTTTCTAAAGGATAGGGAAAAGAATTAGAAAAAGGATGATGACATAGCTCAACATATAATCTCATATTATGAAACCATATTTAATGGCCCTGATAACAATAAATACGTCCTACCTGAGGTCGTTCCTTTGGTGATCACTGATGCGGACAATACTTTCCTTCTTAGCATGCCACTGTATCATGAAATCAAAGACATTGTTTTCAGTCTGAATCCAGATAGTGCCCCCGGTCTTGATGGCTCTAACAATGGTTTCTTCCAACATTTTTGGTATGTCGTTCAGTATGATATTTGTAATATTTTTAAATACTTTTTCACAAATGGGGTGCTCCCTCATTCTATAAATTCTCAGTTTCTCACCTTGATCCTAAAGTGGATAAGGCCTATGAAATTCATCTTTTCAGACCCATATCTCTCATCAAAACTCTCTACAAAATCAATACCAAAATTATTACTAATAGGATACCAACTATTATGGACAAAATTGTTTCATGGAACCAATTTGGATTTATAAAAGGTAGATCCCTTCAAAACTGTATCTGTCTTGCCTTTGAATGTTTCAACAACTTGAATAAACCAAATACAGGATGTAACATATCTATTAAACTTGAAATTAGGAAGTACTTTGACACCATGGATTGGAGTTTTATCTTCATAGTCCTTCAAAGTTTTGTTTTTAGTGTTCACTTCATCGTTGTGATCCAAACTCTCTTCAACCAAGACACTATCTCCATTTTGATCAATGGTTCTTGTAAAGGTTACTTTAAATGCACCAAAGGTGTCAGACAAGGAGACCCTATCTCTGCCATTCTCACTTCAATAGCGGAAGACTACCTTAGTAGACTGATCAATCATCTGTTGGTTCAAAATAAATTGAAACCTATTCATGTCTCCAGAAATATTAATGCTCCTAATCACAATTTTTTTGCAGATGACATCATCATTTTCCTTCAAGGATATAAACGAAACATTCTTAACCTCAAAACTGCTCTCTCTCACTATGAGGAGGATTCTAGTCAAACCATTTGTTCGAACAAATCTTGAATATTTTTTGGGCAGAATTTACCCACAATAGAAAATGTAATATTACCAATGATTTGGGTCTTAAATAAGGATGTCTCCCCTTAACTTACATTGGTGTCCCCATATTTTTGGGTATACCTAATGCTTTCCACGTTTTCACTATTGTTAATCATGGTTTTAACAATATTTTCACTTGGAAGGGTAAATATATCTCTATGGTAGGTAATAATTGCCTTGTTAAATCCACTATTCTCTCTAAGATGGTCTACTATATGATGGACTACAAATCTTCCATTTTTCTATCAAGAAAATGAACACATCTGTTAAAAATTTCATCGGTACTGGTAGTACTCTTGAAAGGAAACTCGTGACGGTCCCTTGGTCAACTTTCTGCAAACCTATTGAGAACGGTGGAATTGGAATAAATAACATAAAATACTTTAATGAAGCCCTTCATGCTCAGCTTACATGGAATATTTTTCATAATTCTTCTGAATCCCTCGTATTGCTCAAAAATAGATTTCTTGATAAACTATAGATTGGAAATTTAACCTTTATTAATTCTTTCATATGGCCTATCATTAAAAACTCCTTCTCCAACATTATTAATAACTCCATATGGATGGTCTCCAGAGATTATTTCATGTAATTATGGCTTGATAACTAGAATGGTGAGACTTTAATCTTTATGATTTCTCATGATAAAATTCTTGAAAACACAAACAACTCTATAAAAGAGTCTTTGAACTCTCAACAATATCATCTCCCAAATACTATTTTGAATCCCATTTATGGCTACCCTTTCGCTTACAACAATGATTTTTTAATTTAGGAGCCATCTCACAATGGAATTATTACCTCTAAAAATTAATAAACTCATATATGTTGTAAAAATTAAAATTATTACAGCTGGATTAAACACTTAAAAAAACCTTGGATAAAGCCCTCATGATTTAGTCTTATCTGGCACCTAGCTCACAATACAGTTCCCACTGATATCTGCCTTCAATCGTTTAGAATTCAGTTTTTCTATAAATGTAAAATTTGTAATCAACATATAGAAGATTCTAAAAACCTATTACTTTATTTTTCCACTACTTCTGCTCTTTGGAAATATATTTTTGACATCTTTGATTGCAGATGGTTAATTCGTGACTCTTTTAAAAATCAACTTAGGAAATGTGAAAAGTTGGATGGCTCTCAGCAATTTAGAAACCTTTTCCTTGTTGAAGTTTCTAAGCTTCACCATGTGATCTGGTATGATCGGAATGAAATTATTCATAAAAACTACTCACACAATATTAATGCAGGTCATACTTGGATCCTTATTTCGTTATAGGAAGATTCTTTGATTCAAAAAGGTCATTTCCAAAATACCGTGCATGATTTTGGAATCCAAAAACTTCTATGGAATCGATGGTAACTTCTGTCAACCACATCGCACTCTGGAGGTGTTCTGGAGATCTCCTCTCCCTAGATGGATCAAAATCAACATAGATGGAGCCTCCAAGGGAAATCTGAGACCTACAGAGTGTGGCACTACCTTTAGAAACCACCTCAGAAAGATTCTAGGCTGCTTCAGGGGTCACTCTGGCACTACCTCCTCCCTTGAAGCTGAGATTATGGGCTTGATTCATGCGATTAATTCCTCCATGGTTCATTGTTGTAACAACATTTTGATTTAAAGTGACTCAACGACCATCATTCAAGCAATTTTGAATGGTGTAACTCATTTATCATGGTCGATTACTACCTATTGGATGGAATGAAACTGATTTCTCATTGATATGAACTATATCATCACACATGTTTATTAGGAAGAAAACGCGGTTGCTGATGTCTTGGCCAATTTGGGAGTTAATCAAGACATTACCTGGTTTGAAGACCTCCCAGCTGCTATTATTCCCTTTCATGAAAACGATTGTAATATGATCCCGTACTTTAGACTTTTGTAAACTTTCTTTTAATAAAATTTTGGTTTTGGTCATTTTGGCCAAGGCATTACCTCTCTAAAAAATATGGTATGGCTCAGTGGTGGGGCAGAGACCAATGTCTTTGTACATTTATTTCTTCTTTTTGATGGTATCTTTACGTGATTGGCCCATTGGTGGAAAACTATTGTATAAAGACCCTCACTTTTAATGCATTAACAATTCATCATATTTTCAGAATACCTAATAGATTACACAAATAGACACCCAAATATAATTTTAATTTAAGGGCTTTAGACACATACAAAAAACACTAGTATATAAGTGAGCAACATTATCTCCCCCAAGATTAATCATTACTAGAACCATTCTTGTAAAAATCATAAATAATACATATTTTCATAACCTAGTGAAATGAAACATAAAAAATTGGTCAGCTCTTATTCTCTATAAGGTTACTAGAGGGATATATATAAACATATCTTGAGCATAAGGGTATGAGAACATGATCATGAAAATAGAATATCGCACCATGAATATCAAAAATCATATAAATGATACAAGGCATAAATATTGATAGTTCATAATATGTGAATCATAAGGGAATCAAGAGCATTATCCATAAAATTATAATATATGAATATTTCATAGAATTTTTTGGGAACAAATCCATTAAGGTATTATTGAATCCTTTTGAGGTGATTGTGTTTGTTGACAAAGAGGACCTCCATGTTTAGTTTGTTGAAAAAGAAGACCATAATGTACAAATATTTTTAAAAAGGGGGTTTTCATGGTGAGTTGTTGAGTTCACGAGATGTTTTCAACAATACATGATTGATTGAAAATCCTAAAAAAAGGAATGGATGATCTGGAGGTGGTAAAAAAGAAGCATATACAAGGTGGAACCATTTTTCAGTGTTTCCCATATTTTTGGGCCTCAAAAACCACAAATGGTGAAAAGTCTTTTTAGAAATGGGACTTGTACGTCGGTCTCCTGGAGGCTTGGAAACTTGTGTGCCGTATTATTTTCAAGATCAAAATATCTAAATATGGAAAATAAAATAGGGGCACCCAAGTTTTAGATTGGGCGTGCAAGGTGACTAGGGTGATAGGGTCTAGGGCGGCAGGACTTGCGCTTCGAGAGGACACTTGCACGCTGGTGCCCAAGGTGCCCAAAATTCCTAAAAATATAAAGCTAACCCTTATCATTTTTTTGAAATCTCAACACTTATATAAAATTAGATATCCAGTCACGCTAGTGGTTTGGGCTCGCAAGCGTTGGTGTGGGTACGCAATTATAATGTTATTCAGAAGTTGTGCGCCATTTGATAGTTGTGCTCCAATATTGGTTTAGGCATACAAGGGTGTGAGTCTCCATTTTTATGAGTTGGTGAAGGGAGTTTCGCACATGTGGTTAGGTGACACTTTCTTTCTAGGCTTGGAGATGTGTGTTAAAGCATAGATAAGTGAGCCAGGATTAGAGAAGTGCACCTGTCATTCTAGTGCTTTGTGAAAGTTGGAAGATTGCCTGATACCTCTGGTGAAAATTAAGATTCATCTACAGGTGAAAGTTAGATGTCAATAGAGAATCTATCAACAATTAATGATTCTGATTCTTGTAGAGATAGTTAAGGGATATATAAGTCCATAAACTATGAGTGGATCCTTTCTAGAGTAGTGGGCAAAGGAAGAGGAAGAAGGTTATCCTTTGTACCAGTAGTGAGAAAAAGAGATAGAAATAGGGAGTGACCCTTGGGAAAGTAGTGAGCTAACCCTAAACATTGTAAATTCAGTGATCTTGGGAATTGAAGTGATTTATCCTGAACATTGTAAATTTGTAGTGAGCTTCAGTGGATTTCTTACATCAGCACATCATTATTGTATGGTCCTTGGACGTATCCCTGTGAGGGTGAACCAAGTAAAATTCTATGTGTATGATATCTTGATTCTCTAGATTGCATTCAAAGAATTATCATCATATAGAAAATGGAATAATAAGATCAACGGTCAAACATAAATTAAAAAAAGTTACCCTTGTAATAAAGAGGTCAATATTCAATGGGGAATTGATATTTTTGAAAAAAATATTCATGAAATAATTCAGCCTCCCTTATGGAATATAGGCCCCCTTTAGTCTTTAAAATTGGTATCATATGGAAGGTTTCATTTTTCATTTTTTTTCTTTGACATGGTTCAATTGATTACTCAAGTTAATTATTCGGTCTTCTCTTATCTTGTTGCATCATGCCAAAGCAAATCACTTCAAAGAATAAGCAGAAGACTTGTAAAAATGTCCCAGTGTAGAAGTGTCCATAGAAATAGTGTGATTTAGTTGAAGGAATAAAGTAGTGAACAGAATAATGATTTGGACAAGTCACAAAATGAAAATACTTACTCATTAAATGGTGTATAAGGAATGAGTGAAGAACCTAATATTCCAAGTGATGTTGGAACTATTGATGATGAATAAACTCACAGAAGGCGGAAAGTGGAATTATTCCATGATAGAAAGTAATTGGATCAGAAATTGGATGAAGAAATTAAATCAAAAGATATCTAAATCCAAGCAATTGGAATTTAGGTAAATAAGATGAGAGGATTAAATCAAACGCTTATTGTTGTGGACACTGATATGAGGGAGAATAATTATTCTCAATCTGAATAACTACAAAAGTTGTTTATAAAGATATAAAATCTCAATGCTAATGCCAAGGGAATGAATCTGATATCAGATAAAATTCATAATCTGAAATCCAGAAATGATGATCTCTGTACACAACTATCTAAACTACTTCAGAAGAATCAAAGGCTACAATAAGAGAATTCATCCTTCTTTAATTTTCATTCTCAAGAAAAATTGAAAGTAATGGAGAAAAGTGATATGGTAGAAAATCTCACACGAGAACTAGAAGATAAGATGATTAGAAAAAAAGGAATGTTATAAGAGAGATCAATTATCCACTTGAATCAAGGGATAAGAAGATTCATCAATTGGAGGAAGAGATAGAATCAGTCGAGAAATAAATGGGGAAATAAAATTATAAAGGAAATCCTAAGTTAAAGGATACACTACACTTACTAGTTGATTTTCCTTTGGCAGGTGATGATAAAATGAATATAAAGTATGATATTTCTGAGGAGAATCAATAACATATTTTCCCATCTCAAAGACCACATAGTATTGGAAATTCCGAAATTGGATATGATGATCCCCATCCTATGAAATATGGGAAGAGAGAAGTGAAGAGTTCCAGAGATAAGAGAAATATTATATGTGATGGAGATAGACCTAAAAATGCTATTACCGGAAGTAATGATAGCATGTTCTATTTCTGTGGGATTCATGGTCATACATAAGGATTTTGTTCAGAGTCTAAGGAATACATTTCATACTGTGAATACAGAAATTTTACAAAATCTATGAATAAGAAGAAACATATTGAAAATTATAGAAAGAACACCTCTCCGAAGGAAGAATTCATGGTATGCTATTACTGAGGAAGAATGGGACACACTATAACCATGTGTCAGGAAGCTCTGGAGCTCAATATTACAATAAGAACACAAGATGCATCAACATCTCGGCTGATAAATTATGAGAGGGGTATGAATTTTATGGAAGATATTCTGTATGTTCTGATTATGGGCTTTTGGAAAGACATTGCAATAAGAAGAAAGCAGGAAATGAAATGGGAAATGAAAGGAGATTCTCAACTCTAGTAGTGAGTGGTATGTTGAAGAATAGACTTAGAGACTCATGAGAATCAAAAGGAGTTGAATGAAAGGTGTATTAGTAAACTCCTCTATCACACTCCCAAAAAAGTCACTCAGAAAGAACCTGAGAAAATCTGAAAGATAAAGGGATACGATGCTACAACTATGAGTAAGAATAATATACATTCAGTGGAGGACCTACAAATAGTGAAAAATAGTGTGGTCACATAGATATCTTATAAAAGAAAAATAAATTAAAAATTCATTGAAAAACTCAAATGTCATGTACCACAGAGACTAGTGGAGGTATGAGAAAGATCCTCACAATAAATGAAGGAGAAATGGTAGGGGAGAAGTAGAGAGATTCATACTCAGAGAAGAAATCCAGGGAAGTGGAATATTGGTGGAACATCAATGACGGAAATGTGTATTAGTGGGATTAAACCAAAAATTGTGAGAAAGGACAAACCTGAATAATCTACATATCAGAAAAAGATTCATCATGTAGGTAATGAATGCTTAGTTATATGGCCAGAGTAGTTGGAATTGTATCTAAAGTTAGAAGACGAAATTAAGGAGCGTGATTATCTGCAGAAAATAATCAAAGGGTTAACCCATCAGGATCAACCACAATCCTCACGTTGAGGATTCCATAATATCCCCTCTCACTATGTATATAAATGTGATTAACTAATATTTCAAGTGCTTCAGGTTTTAGGGAGATACGATCCACAGGGAGGTGGAATCAAAAGATGTAGAGTAAAAAAGTGATATGCTATCGAGTTTCAATTCATTCAAATCTAGAACCAGAGTTGAAAAATAAAGGGATAAACTAAGCTCAATAAAAAGTTATTGTGTTTTTAACTTTATCTCTTGTTTCCTGGACCGAGTTCCAACTTAGTAGGATTAGATATTGTGTTAATATCTTGTTTCTAAATGGTGAATTCTCCCAAAGATGATCTCATTGATGTAACTGAGCTAGAGAAGTTTCTCAAGCATCCAATCACAGGTGAAGAAATGATGCCGGAGAAGAAGAGTTGTTATGGGACTAAACAATAGGCCATATAACTGGCTGACCTAGATATCATAGGGGGAGCATTCTATCTCCTAATCAGATTAAATTTCTCAAAGGTACATGATGTTTGATGAAATTTCATGATAAAATAATGATAAGAATAGTTAAATATCACATGTAATATTATATTCAACAAGTTCTATTACACAACGGTTCTATCATTCAAATCTGTCTCGGATGGTGATCTTCTATAGAAAAAGGATATGATATGCTAAAGAGTCTAAATTGAAATTTAATATCTCCAAAATCTATACATGGATAATCCAGTGGTTCTGAGATACATTGAATATATATCAATCAGTATCATGCTCTAGTTCAGGTGTTAGTCATCCGCCGAGAAAAGAAAGATTGTTGTGAAGTAGAAAAAATCATGCACCTCATGATTATTTATTTTGTTCTAATAATGTGATATCAACTAACTATTTTCAGGATACCAAGGAGATACAAAATAATATCAACAATGTTTCAATAAGGATCTATGATAAGTACCTGAAAGAAATGATATCACTTTACAATGACATAGTGGAAAGATTATTATCGAAATTAGTTAATTGGTAAAATACTCATTAGGAGAATATGGGAAAATATTGATTCAGAAGTAGATACAAATAATGAACATGAATAATTCAGGTCTATAGCTATGAACAAGTCAAATAGTCAAGTTGAAATTGATAGGTAGAATATCAATGTTGATCTGATAGTGTTAGTGCAGATGAGTAGGATGAGGAATCTACAACAAGCATAATACTTATCACAGGTAGAGACCGTATGTTTTGAAGAAGTAGCTGAAGAGGAGAGTTGGGTTCATGATATGAATGAAGATTTTGACCAAGTTGAGAAGAATAAAACCTGGGAGATTATTTAAAAGATGACATATATTATGGTGTAGTGATTCAAAACAAATCAAGACTAGTTTGAAAAATCTATTCCCATATAGATGGTATCGATGCTAATGATATATTTTCACTTGTGATGAGGTTGGAGACCGCCAGATTATTCTTGGGAATTGTAGTGAAACAGAGGTTCATAGTGTTCAAGATGCATGTTAAGTTCACATTTTGAATGGGGTTTTGGTAGAAGAATTCAATATTGAGCATCATGAAAAGAAGTAATACCAAGGAAATCCAGATGATTTTTATTGAATGAATAATTTGATTGGGGCCGATCAGTATATGGAATAAAGTCAATGTTGGGAGCTGATTTTTATCTTGATGGGTTGTGTATTTCTTAACGGTGCAAGAAACAAGATTTTATTTCATTGAGAACTAAAAACGTTGTGTATATTATAGCCACTGAAGCTTGCTCGTAGATATTGTGGATGAATTATTATGTTCATGGTAGTATAGTCCCTGATCAGAATATAGTGTGATAAATAATGTTCTATAAAACTAAGGAAAAATATTTCCCATCACCCAAGGAAAAAGAACATTGAGATAAAGTATCATTTTATCAACGATAAGCTTGAACAAGGAATCGTGAACATGGAGTATGTGACTACAGAACTATAGGTTGCAGACATTCTGGAAAATTTCATACCCAAGGAATCTTTTGAGAGACATCGACTGGATCTTGGAGTTCAGTTTCTTCTATGCACTTGAATAAGTGTTGATGTGGGACTACACCCCCCTCTCCCCGAGGTACGGTATATTTTTCTTACTATACTAATTTGTGTTCTATACTCTATTGCAGACCACAATGAAGTGACCTTTCGGTTCGTTAATAAAGAGGGATAAAAATTTTCTCATCATGGGAGGGATACAATGTCTTTTTTAAAGACATGGGGAGAAGCTGACTGATCGTACAGTGAGATAGGGGGAGTTTACGATAACAGTTGAAGAAGCTAATAGGGGGAGCATCATGATAAGAGTATGTGGTGTTCGAAGTGATCAGCAAGAGATTATCTTGGACAATACAAGAACTCAATATGTGAACAAGGATACTATTATATATGACGATGCCAGAAGTGATCAATGAATGAATATATATCATGATAGCTGAGGATCGTGATTAAAGAAGAAGAGTGATATTGGAACTGCTTTAGAATGTTTCTAGCAATCAATAATTTGTATTCGGTTGGTATCAACAATTAGTGGAAGAAATGAATTATTTCATCGATGAACTTTTCATTTACACTTTTTTCTAATTCTAGGTATTTCTCATGTGGGATTAGACTATCTGTTGAGTAAATCCTTGATCGATATTTGAATTGAAAGAGGCGAATGGTGTTAGCGGTTGGAAGAAGAATTAATGAACTATCAAAGTGAAGATAATTTTTGTGAGAAGAGTTGTCAAAAAACCCAAAGGGGGAAATTTTTAGTCAAAAATACATCAAGGTATCATTGAAGAATTTTGTAGGTGATTGTTTTTGTTGACAATGTTATCCTATATGTTGTGTTTGTTGACAGAGCAGACCACGATGGAAAAATTTATTGAAAAAAAGGAGGTTTTCAAGGTGAATTTTTGATTTCAAGGGATGTTTTCAACAATACATGATTGATTGAAGAACCTTGACCGAGGAATGGTTGATTTGGAGGTGCTAAAAAAATAGCAGAAACAAGGTTGTGCCATTTTCCAATGTCTGCCAAATTTTTTGGCCTCATAATCGACAAATGGAGGAAACTATTTTTAGATAAAGGACTTGCACGACAGTGTCTTGGAGGCCTGGAAACTTTAACACCATATGTTTTTCAAGATTAGAATACCAAAATATGGAAAAGGAAATAGGGGCACCCAAGCTATATTTTGGGTGCGCAAGGTGACTAGGGTGACATAGACTAGGGTGGATGGACTTGCACGCCAAGAGGAAACTTGTGAACCTGTTCTCTGGGTGCCCAAAATTCCCATAAATAGAGGGATAACTCACCTCATTTTTGAAAAATCCCAACCCTTAGAGAAAATTAGAGCTCCAGTCGCACAGGTGGTTTTGGCGCGCAAGTGTTGGTGTGGGCGCACAACTATATGGTTATTTAGAAGTTGTGTGCATGTTGATAGTTGCATGCCAATATTGGTTTGGGTGTAAAAAGGTGTGAGTCACCCAAGTTATGAATTGGAGAAGGGAGTGTCACACAAGTGGTTTGGTGAAACTTGTGCGCCAGGATTAGAGAAGTACGCCAATACATAGAGAAGTGCTCTAGACATAGAGAAGTGCGCCTGTCATTCTAGGGCTACGTGAAAGATGGAAGATTGCATGTTACGTCCAGTGCAAAGTAAGACTCATCTGCGGGTGAATGTTGGACGTCAATAGAGTATCTATCAACAATTAAATATGCGTATTTAATTAGAGATAATGAAGGGACCTGGAGTTCCATAAACTATGAGTGGATCTTTTCCATAGTAGTGAGAAAAGGAAGAGGAAGAGGTGATCCTTTCTACGGGTAGTGAGCCATAGAGAGCGAAATAGGGAGTGACCCTTGGGAAAGCAGTGAGCTAACATTAAAATTGTAAAGGTAGTGATCCTAGGCATAGAAGTGATCTTTACTGAACATTGTAAATTGGCAGTGAGATTTAGTGGAGTTGGTACATTAGCACATCGCATTAGTATGCTCCTTGGACAGAGCCCAGTGAGGGTGAACCAAGTAAAAGTCTATGTGTCTTCCTTCTTGATTATCTGCATTGCATTCAAAGCATTATCATCAGATAAAGAATGAAAGAATATGATCAATGGTAAAAAAAATGCGAATAAACTGACCCTTATAATATAGAGGTCAAGATCCTGTGAGGAAGGTATAATTTTGAAAAGAATATTCATACCCTAATTCACCCCCCCCCCCCTCTTTGGGTATCCAGTCCCTTTTTGGTCTTAACATATTTTTTTCAAAAGACATTAAACATGTAATATCAATCACTATAAGACAAGGCACATTTCCAAAACAAAATATGGAACTTCATGGGGACAAAACCTACCATGAGGGATACTCCACCATCCTTGGTCATATTTTATTCTTTTTAAGGGACCGGGTTTCCCCCATCCTCCTATGTTTGATCAGGTTTCTCCATCTTCTATAGTGGATCAAGCATCTAAACTTGATTTCCATCATTCTCTCATGAGATATAAATCATTACTAAATTAATTAGAGGGAGATATAGGTCCCACCCATCACATAATGAAATCCATACATATGTGTACCAAAAGAACATAAATTATTCAATATATCTGATCCAATGGAATGAAATTGGTTTCGTAAACATCATTCAATCACATTATAACCGATGGAAAAGAAATGGGGTTCATAAATTTCATTCCATCATAAACTTAAATCATTATTAGAAATAATTATAATTATATAATTGAATCATATCTCCAGTAAAACATAAGTAACATCAAATATTGTTATCTTAGATAGAAAATAATTTTGAGAGATCACTTGAAAACAATTATTGAGGAAAATATCCTTTCTTATTTTGAAATTTTTTCTTTTCTTAAAATGTTACGAAATTTTAAAAGATAAAATTTTATTTTAATATAACTTTTGAATATTTTAATGGAAGATTCAAATAAGTATGGAGGTAGAACTATGAAAATTTTAGTTCATTTTACTTTTTCCAAATATGTCACAAAGAACCTCATTTGGAAAATGAAAAAATATTATTTTGAAACAATGTATTAAAAAGTTAAAAAATGTGTAAAAAACATTAAAAACCAATCAGATAATAGTGAAAACATTTAAAAAAAATTAGAAATCGTGGACATGGAAGATAAATATTCTCTAAATGAGACTTAAAGTGTAACATTCCCAAATATTTATGATATTGTGAAATAAATAGATATCAAATTATAATTAGTTGAATCATATGCCCCATGAAAGAATGAAAATTATATGGATATGAAAATAACATAATATTCATTGTAATAATCATAAAATACATTCATGGGTAGAATATACACCATTTAGAAGAAACAAGTATTGTTTAGGCATGTGTCCCACAGAAATAAAACTGATACAGAAATCTGTTACCTTATATCTTGACTCTCTTCATACTCATTCAAAACTCATTTATAATAAATATAGGTTTATTATAAATCTAGTAAAAACCGTATTCAATTTCATAATTCCATATATTATTTACTTATTACCTTCTATTACCTCTTTATTAACCATTCCATGTTAGTGTTACGTTTCAATTAATATTCTATTGTTTTGACTTGTCATTCTTGACCCTCTTACTTAGATAATTACATAATTATTTCAATAGTTTAATAATGATAAAAAATCATATATATTCAGTATATAAATATTTATAATAATTTATACACAATATAAAAATGAAGTGGAATACACTATTCCTGGAGACGGTAGGTCGTACGTCTACATGAATGATGTTTCCATTTAATTATCATTTAGAAAACAAGTGGGTAAATGAAATATATATATATATATATATTTAAATATATATATATAATAGTTAAATAAGAATAAATTCATCATATATAATATGAAAAAATATTTATATCATAATTCCCAACCATTATAAGTTGTAAAGGAAAAAAAAGGAACAACATCATTTCGTGAGCAGGTAGTTCTCCATACAAAAGAACGATAAGTTTGTTACACATTTGATGGAAGTGTGTGTGAGTGTAGTTAAAAACCATAGAATAAAAACATGTTTTCATATTAATTATTATTATATTTTTATCTAATAATTGAATAAGAATATTTGAGATGGTGGAGAATGAAAATAAATAAAAATATATTGTAAAAGGATGTTACCACTTCGTTGGGTAAATCCTTTTGGTTTTCAACAAAGAGATTCCTTGGATGGATTTATTCCATAAGGGAGGATTATATAATTAAGGGTAAGATTTTGGAATTATATTTTATAATGTTTTTCGAAACCAAATTGTTTTTGAAGTGTGAAGAAAAGAGAAGAATAAGTTCCCTTTTATTAGAGAGGTGAGGGTAACTTTTGGAATTTCATCAAAAATCCTAATTTATAATAAATTAAATCCCAATAAAAATACCTTAAAATTACATGTATTATAATATAATATTATTGATTTTTTATTCTCCTCAAACAATATATTTTAGATTTTTTTTTATTATTTTAATCCTTATTATTTTTTTAACCCATAGTTATCCTATTTTAATTTTAACTAAGGTAACAAATATTTCTATATTAAAAGGATATACTTTTTACTAATACGATGTTAATTAAATTCTAAATTAAATTTTTATAACATTTTACACCATATTATAATTTATTTTTATTTTTTAATATTTTTCATTATTTTTAAATAATTTAATAGAATATTTTTTTATAAAATATCGTAAGTGTTAATTTTGACCCGATTACTTACATTGACATTAATAAAATAAATATAACTATATTACTTCAAAAAAATTCATTTAATGCACCCCTAACATATCAAATTCATATATAAATTTTTTTTATCACATTAGTTAAGTAAAATAATATATTTATATTTATATTTATATTTATATATCATTTAATTTATTATTATTTTTAATAAATAATTATGGAATCATAATTTTGTAATTATTTATGATAATTATTTCTATAATAATAATTAAAAATAAATTTATATGATATAAATAAACATTTTATTTTTAATAATAATAATATATATAGTCAATCATATATTCTATTTATCCCCATATTAAATGTATTATACATATTAAAATTAAGAAGGAAATATTTTTTCACTCTCTTTGATTTTATTCATATCTAAATCATTTTCAGGGAAGGGTGTTCCTTAAATAATTCAATTTATAATAATTTAGTGACCTTAGTCTAATTAATTTAATATAATAATATTATATCAAGTGTTCGGGTAGTTTTATAATATTTATCATATTATTTTTCTCTTTAATTACATGATTTTTCCTTCAACCATGGTAATAAAAATTACCTAAGTTGTTATTCATATTGTCCAAAAATAAAAGGGACCTGATTAATAATTTTGGCCTTTGGATGAAAAATATGGAATCTATTTTTTACATTTGAAAACATAGAATTGCTTAAAGTTAATTTAAAATTAATCTCTTTAACATAATTAGAAACATGTTTTTAAAGTAAAAATATTTAAACGATTGAATTGTTTTTACATCCGAATTGAATGTGAAATTGATTCCAATGAAATATATTAGATTAACTGATAAAAATTTGATCTAAATATATAATATAATAAAATAAAATATATAATTTGCCACTATAAATTATTTTGATGAAAAATATCATTTTAATAAAAATTTATTATTTTCACTATTCATAAAAACATTAAACTTAATAGAAAAATAATAAAAATGCTACTGAAGTAAATTTTGATATCCCTAATTCAATGAAAAAAATTTATTTTTTCAAATAAAATTTATAAATGGGTCGAAAACAACATTTAAGACAAGTGTACCATCAAGAGGAGGAAAAAATCTTTTTTGAAAAAAAACTTCTATTATATGTAATATACAATTTGTTCTTATGTCATGTGTATAAAACAAATAAAATGAATTTGAAGAATTAGATTGAATATATATATATATAAATAATATAATTTGAAAATATTTATTTGTTTATTTATTTATATAAAACACTCTTGTACACATTTTAATAATTTTTCAGATAAACATTTAATTTTTTTAAATGGTTTTACATTATTTATAATCAATTTTTCCAATAATTTTGTGTAAACCATAATTTGATAATTCCATTTATTCTGGATATACTTCCATTCTAATATCATGGTTATAATTTTCTAATTCAAATATGTATAAAAATAAAATGATGATTCATAGAAAATCAGTGTTTCATGTAAAGAAAGAAAAGCCGGTGTTGCATGTAGCGCAAGCATAACTTCATGCAGTGTATAACTCAAGACATCAAAGAAATTTAATTAATTCAAAAGAAGGATTAGAAAAACTCTAGGTGTCACTTTCTATTCCCCCATAAAATGAATTTCTCCCTTGCAATTCATCATTTTGATTCAATCAAACGAGGATAATTATGCCTCATCATATCCTCAAGTTCCCATATAGCTTCTTCTAATGAGTGGTTTCTCCAAAAAAAAACATTGACCAGGTGAGTGGACTTTATTTATATAATTTTCTCTATGTGACCCATAATTTCAAATGGTTTCTACTTGTAAGAAAGACCCTGCTATAGCGGCAAAAACATCCGAGTTAATATATGTGAATGGTTTGGTATGTACTTTCTTGGGAGAGATACGTGTAATGCATCATGGACTTGAGAGAGATTGAAGGAAGTTCCAAGTGATAGGTTTCCAACACATTGCATTCAAGAATATAAAAGGTAAAGATATATATAGTGATTAGTTTCCCTTTCTTCTCAAACCTCATATACTTCTTCCATTATGAAATCTATAGAAAAAAAGTTCCCACCAACATAAAATTATAGATCATACTATTGGTTAATAGCATAACATTTTTATCAACATTGAGCTTCTTTAATATAATGATAAATGTTTCTAACTATCTCATCCATCTCATTAATTATTTTAGGTCCCAATAGGTTTCTTTCTCCAACATCATCCCAAAACATTGGATCTCTACATTTCTTCCCCTATAGAGATTCATAAGATACAATCTGAATGTTTGAGTGAAATCTATTTTTTTAAGAAAGCTGAACTATAGGAATGAGTTGATCCCAACCACCTTTGAAATCTAAAGAAAAAGATCTAAATATATTCTCTATGGTTTAAATTATTCTATTAGACAGACCTTTCATTTAAGGATGAAAAGAAGTGCAAAAAAACAATTCTGTATTAAGTGCTTGTTGAAGAATTCACTTGAATTTTGTGGTAAACCTTAGGTTTTGATCATATACAATAGAAAATGGTACTCCATGAAATATTACCTCTTATTTAATGTATATCATAGAATGCTTATCTAGAGATAATTATTCTCTAATAGAATGTATGCGTGATAAATTTTTATGAAAATCAACTACTACCCATATAGTATTAACCCCTTTAGAGGATTTGGGGTGTCAAATGAAAAAATCCATACTGATCTTCTCCCATTTCAATTCTGTTCTGGGTGGCGGATTCAAAATCTCCATTGTTTTTTTCTTTTAACCTTAACTTTCTAGCATACCAAGCACAAATATACAAAATTTTTAATATCTCTCTTCATTCTATCCCACCAAAATTATTCCTATAAATCACTATACTTATTCAAACATCCAGGATGAATAGATAATGATGAACTATAATATTGCTCCAATAGATCCTTCTTTAGATCCATTATGGATGGAACACATACACGGTTCCAAAATTTTATCATTCCATCATGATTAAGGATAAACTCAGGAACATTTCTAACCTTATTTTGTAGCTCTACAGCTTCCTTATATGCCTCTTTAATCTTCACTAGGATGGAGGGTTAAACATTCAGTTGATAAAGACATGATTTTCGCTCTTCCTTCAAGATTTCTATATCAATCCTTTGAAAATCTAGAAATATTAGACCTTTTGTGATCTTATACATGGATAAGATAGAATGATCATTTAAAAACATAGCATCATCCACCTTCTTCACTTTACTAGGTTGATAATATATTGAGCCGTTGTAATCCTTCATCATATATAACTAACCCCTCTTGTGCATACTCAGCTCCTTCTGTTTGAATATATATTCCATAATTTTATGATCAATATATATATATATCACAACATTATCCATAAATATAATGCCTCCATATATTTAATGAAGAAAATATAATGGCGAACTCCAAATCAAGAGTTGGGTAATTTTTCCCATGCATCTTCAATCATCTCATGGAATAAGCAATGACCATGTTATTATACATAAGGACACATCCCAATCCCTTCTGGGAATCATCAATAAAGATTAAAAACATTTATCTATTATAGAGTAATGATTTTATTCTTGTTATGACCAAGAATCTTTTTAGTTACTTGATATTTTCCTCACATTCATCTTTCTAAATAAAACAAGGCACCCTTCTTAGTTAACATGGTCATAGTATTAGATTGTTAAGAGAAAATTCTCCACAAACCATTGATAATATTCAACTAAACCAATAAAACAAAATATCTTAGTCACCATGGTTGGTCTTGTAAAATAATCAATTGCCTCCATCATGAATGGATCTACTATTATTCCATCTCTTGAGATTATGTGACCCAAAAATGAAACTTTTTATAGCCTAAATTCATACACTGTAATTTTTTCATAGAGTTTCTCTTTTCATAGGGTATTTATCATATTTCATAAGTGGTACTCATTCTCTTTTTTTCTCTTTTAATAGATAAGAATATCATCTATAAAGACTGAAAAAAATAGATCAATGTAATATCTAAAGACTCTATTAATCAAATTCATGAAGATAGTAGGGGAATTAGTGGTAAAAAGGCATCACTATATATTCATAGTGCCCATACCTTTTATGGAACGTCTTCTTTGGTATATCCACCTTCTTTCCCCACAATTGATGATATCAATAACAAATGTAAGTCATTGAGAGGTATGTACCTGCACATAGTTTATCAAAAAAATCATTAATACAAGGAAGATGATAATATTTATTGATTGTGATCTTGTTCAAATCCTGATAATCAATACAGAGTCACATTGATCAATAATTATTTTAAAAAAAACAAGTGCACCCCAAGGTGAAACCCTTTGATAAAAAAACCATTATCTATGTTTTCATAGAGTCACTTATTCTTTTTGTAGACCTAAATATGGGTCATTATATATGGAGTCTTTGAAATTGGTGTAGAACTAGGTATGAGTTATACTGAGAACATAAGTTCACATTTTGGTGGAAAAATGAAAAACTCTTCCGGAAAGACATACCCAAATTCATGAAAAATAGTCATATCATAGATGTAAATTTTCTACAAACCCATTTTAGATCAACATCCATTATAAATGGTAATTAATACAAATATAATAGATGTAATATCTATAAGAAGATCATAGTTATCATTATATTGATAGATTATAATCGGTTGGTTAGAAACATCAAACGTGACTTCCCTACATTGAAAACTTATGTGGGAATTTAAATGAGAAATAAAATCCATTGATAAGATGACATCAAATTCAACCAGATAAAGAATGAAAATATTGGGAGGAAACAAATTCCTACAAATAGTAATGAGAGATGAATCATAGAATTGAGTTTCAATCATCTTACAATTAGGGGTTTGCACGAATAATTCCATATCTAGTTGTTTGGGTGGGATCTTAATGGAATTATAAAATTCTATAGATATGGAATAATGGGTAAATCCATAATCAAATAAGACATTATAAATTATACAATGGATGGTATTTGTACGTTTCAACACATTGTTATCCCACCCATGATAGGAAATAGTGATCTCATGAGATTTCCTCATGTCCCTCGGCTTAATAGGTTGTCGATGCCAATCATCATCACCAACTATCGATATTGGGTACTAGTTAAAAAAATTCCCATTTTCCTTAAAGTACAAACAATTATGTTTAGGAGATTAATTATGTGATGATTTCCCTCTATTCACAACATTGTACAACTTATTTCCATCAGTTCGGAAATCAATTTCCTAATTTCCTTCCCTTCAACTCTTAAATAATTTTTAGATCCCATAAAACAGATTCCTACTTGATTATTTCCACACATTGAAAATAAAGTAATTATCGTCTTATATTATCCACAGTTTTTATATTTTTCTTTTAAATCCATCTTCCTTTTCTTGTTACAACCATTATGTTGATACATAACTCCAACCTATATTTCAATCTTGATTTCACAAGTCACAATCTCTTCATTTCTATAAATATCACTTTGGGATAACTATATTATTATACTTGTCTTTATCCAAATGAAGAATACATCAGCCTTAATTTCTCGTTTGATTATAATTCTAAATGAGTACCTCACAATTCTTCTAAAATTATTCTTGTATGTACCAATAGATTCATCATCATTTTCTTCCTCTCAAGGAACTCCTTTTCAATCTTCATAAGAATATCTTGTGAAAAATACTTATTGAATAATATGTTATTGAACTCATCACATAACATTGATTAATTTTATAGTAGATTATCTAAATTCATGATTATAATACACTACTAGTTTTCTTGACTTTATAATGGATAAACAGCCAGAATGACTTTATCATGTTCCGAACACTAGATGACAGATAATATCTTTTTATTGGTACTGATCCATTTTTCATCAACAAGTGGATCATAATACCTATTTAAATATGGTCGGTTTTCCTCTTGAAGTACTAAATATAATGTTTTTTCTCCTTTTCTCAATTCTATAATTATGGAATCATCATTTTTTAATTATTTATGATAATTATTTCTTTAATAATAATTAAAAATAAATTTATATGATATAAATAAACATTTTATTTTTAATAATAATATATATAGTCAATCATATCTTCTATTTATCCCCATATTAAAAGTATTATACTTATTAAATTTAAGAGGGAAATATTTTTTCACTCTCTTTGATTTTATTCATATCTAAATCATTTTTAGGGAAGGGTGTCCCTTAAATAATTCAATTTAGAATAATTTAGTGACCTTAGTCTAATTAATTTAATATAATAATATTATATCAATTGTTCAGGTAGTTTTATAATATTTATCATATTATTTTTCTCCTTAATTACATGATTTTTCCTTTAACCATGGTAATAAAAATTACCTAAGTTATTATTCATATTGTCCAAAAATAAAAGGGACCTGATTAATAATTTTGGCCTTAGGATGAAAAATATGGAATCTATTTTTTACATTTGAAAACATTGAATTGATTAAAGTTAATTTAAAATTAATCTCTTTAAAATAATTAGAAACATGTTTTTAAAGTAAAAATATTTAAACGATTGAATTTTTTTTACATCCAAATTCAATGTAAAGTTGATTCCAATGAACTATATTAGATTAACTGATAAAAATTTGATCTAAATATACAATATAATAAAATAAAATATATAATTTGACACTATATATTATTTTGATAAAAAATATCATTTTAAGAAAAATTTATTATTTTCACTATTCATAAAAACATTAAACTTAATAGAAAAATAAGAAAAATGCTACTGAAGTAAATTTTGATATCCCTAATTCAATGAAAAAAATTTATTTTTTCAAATAAAATTTATAAATGGGTCGAAAAAAACATTAAAGACAAGTGTACCATCAAGAGGAGGAAAAAATATTTTTTGAAAAAAACTTCTATTATATGTAATATACAATTTGTTCTTATATAATGTGTATAAAGAAAATAAAATGAATTTTAAGAATTAGATTGAATATATATATATATATAACTAATATAATTTGAAAATATTTATTTTTTTATTTATTTATATAAAACACTCTTGTACACATTTTAATAATTTTTCAGATAAACATTTACTTTTTTTAAATAGTTTTACATTATTTATAATCAATTTTTCCAATAATTATGTGTAAACCATAATTTTATAATTCCATTTATTCTAGATATTCTTCTATTATAATATCTTGGTTATAATTTTCTAATTCAAATATGTATAAAAATAAAATGATGATTCATAAAAAAACAGTTTTTCATGTAAAGAAAGCAAAGCTGGTGTTGCATGTAGCGCAAGCATAACTTCATGCAGTGTCTAACTCAAGATATCAAATAAATTTAATTAATTAAAAAGAAGGATTAGAAAAACTCTAGGTTTCACTTTCTATGCCCCCCATAAAATGAATTTCTCCCTTGCAATTCATCATTTTGATTCAAACAAACGAGGATAATTATGCCTCATCATATCCTCAAGTTCCCATATAGCTTCTTCTAATGAGTGGTTTCTCCAAAAAAACATTGACCAGGTGAGTGGACTTTATTTATAGAATTTTCTCTATGTGACCCATAATTTCAAATGGTTTCTACTAGTAAGAAAGACCCTACTACAACGGCAAAAACATCTGAGTTTAGTATATGTGAATGGTTTGGTGTGTACTTTCTTGGGAGAGATACGTGTAATGCATCATGGAATTGAGAGAGATTTAAGGAAGTTCCAAGTGATATGTTTCCAACCCGTTTCATTCAAGAATATAAAAGGTAAAGATATATATAGGGATTATTTTCCCTTTCTTCTAGAACCTCATATACTTCTTCTATTATGAAGTCCATAGAAAAAAAGTTCCCACCAACATAAAATTATAGATCATACTGTTGGTTAATATCATAACATTTTTATCAACATTGAGCTTCTTTAATATAATGATAAATGTTTCTAACTATCTCATCCATCTCATTAATTATCTTAGGTCCCAATAGATTTATTTCTCCAACATCATCCCAAAACATTGGATCTCTACATTTCTTCCCCTATAGAGATTCATAAGATACAATCTGAATGTTTGAGTGAAATCTATTTTTTTAAGAAAGATGAACTACATGAATGAGTTGATCCCAACCACCTTTGAAATATAAAGAACAAGATCTAAATATATTCTCTATGGTTTAAATTATTATATCAGACAGACCATTCATATAAGGATGAAAAGCAGTGTAAAAAAACAATTCTGTATCAAGTGCTTGTTGAAGAATTCACTAGAATTTTGTGGTAAACCTTAGGTTTTGATCATATAAAACAGAAAATGGTACTCCATGAAATATTACCTCTTATTTAATGTATATCATAGAATGTTTATCTAGAGATAAGTATTCTCTAATATAAAGTATGCATGATAACTTTGTAAGAAAATCGACTACAACCCATATAGTATTAAACCCTTTAGAGGATTTGGGGTGTCCAATGACAAAATCCATACTGATGTTCTCCCATTTCTATTCTAGTCTGGGTGACGGATTCAACACCTCCTTTGTTTTTTTCTTTTAACCTTTACTTTCTAGCATACCAAGCACAAATATACAAAATTTGTAATATCTCTCTTCATTCTATCCCACCAAAAGTATTCCTATAAATAACTATACTTATTCAAACATCCAGGATGAATAGATAATGATGAACTATAATATTGATCCAATAGATCCTTCTTTAGATCCATTATGGATGGAACACATACACTTTTCCAGAATTTTATCATTCCATCTTGATTAAGGATAAAGATAGGAACATTTATAACCTTATTTTATATCTCTACAGCTTCCTTATATGCCTCTTTAATCTTCACTAGGATGGAGGGTTAAACATTCAGTTGATAAAGACATGATTTTCACTCTTCCTTCAAGATTTCCATATCAATCCTTTGAAAATCTCTAAATATTAGACCTTTTGTGATATTATACATGGATAAGATAGAATGATCATTTAGAAACATAGCATCAGCCACCTTCTTCGCTTTACAAGGGTGATAATGTATTGAGTCGTTGTAATCCTTCATCATATCTAACTAACCCCTCTTGTGCATACTCAACTCCTTCTGTTTGAATATATATATCATAATTTTATGATCAATATATAAATATCACAATATTATCCCTAAATATAATGCCTCTATATATTTAATGAAGAAAATATCATGGCTAACTCCAAATCAAGAGTTGGGTAATTTTTCTCATGCATCTTCAATCATCTCATGGAATAAGCAATGACCATGTTATTATACATAAGGACACATTCCAATCCCTTCTGGGAATCATCACTAAAGATTAAAAACATTTCTCTATTATAGATTAATGATTTTATTCATGTTATGACCAAGCTTTTATTTAGTTACTTGATATTTCCCTCACATTCATCTATCTAAATAAAACAAGGCACCCTTCTAAGTTAACATGGTCGTAGTATTAGATTGTTAAGAGAAATTCTCCACAAACCATTGATAATATTCAACTAAACCAATAAAACAAAATATCTTAGTCACCATGGTTGTTCTTTTAAAATAATCAATTGCCTCCATGATGAATGGATTTATTATTATACCATCTATTGAGATTATGTGACCCAAAAATGAAACCTTTTATAGCCGAAATTCATACACTCTAATTTTTTCATAGAGTTTCTACTTTCCTAGGGTATTTATCATAATTCTTAAGTGGTACTCATTCTCTTTTTTATCTCTTTTAATAGATAAGAATATCGTCTATAAAGACTGAAAAAAATAGATCAATGTAATATCTAAAGACTCTATTAATCAAATTCATGAAGATAGCAGGGGAATTAATGGTAAAAAAAGCCTCACTATATATTCATAGTGCCCATACCTTTTATGGAATGTCTTCTTTGGTATATCCAACTTCATTCCCCACAATTGATGATATCCATAACAAAGGTAAGTCATTGAAAGGTATGTACCTACACGTAGTTTATCAAAAAAATCAGTAATACAAGGAAGATGATAATATTTATTGATTGTGATCTTGTTCAACTCCTGATAATCAATAGAGAGTCACATTGATCCATAATTATTTAAAAAAAACAAGTGCACCCCAAGGTGAAACCCTTTGATGAAAAAACCATTATCTATGTTTTCTTAGAGTTACTTATTCTTTTCCTAGACCTAAATTTGTGTCATTATATATGGAGTCTTTGAAATTGGTGTAGAACCAGGTATGAGTTGTATTGAGAACATAAGTTCACATTTTGGTGGAAAAATGAAAAACTCTTCCTGAAAGACATACCCAAATTCATGAAAAATAGTCATATCATAGATGTAAATTTTCTACAAACCCATTTTAGATAAACATCCATTATAAATGGTAATTAATACAAATATAATAGATGTAATATCTATAAGATGATCATAGTTATCATTATATTGATAGATTATAATCAGTTGGTTAGAAACATCAAACGTGACTTCCCTACCTTGAAAACTTATGTGGGATTTTAATTGAGAAATACAATCCATTGATAAGATGACATCAAATTCAACCAGATGAAGAATGAAAATATTGGGAGGAAACAAATTCCTACAAATAGGAATGAGATATGAATCATAGAATTGAGTTTCAATCATCTTACAATTAGGGGTTTGCACGAATAATTACATATCTAGATGTTTGGGTGGGATCTTAATGGGATTATAAAATTCTATAGATATAGAATAATGGGTAGATCCATAATCAAATAAGACATTATAAATTATTCAATGGATGGTATGTGTACGTTTCAAAACGTTGTTATCCCACCCATGATAAGAAATAGTGATCTCTAGAGATTTCCTCATGTCCCTCGGCTTAATAGGTTGTCGATGCCGATCATCATCACCAACTATCGATATTTGGTACTAGTTAGAAAAATTCCCATTTTCCTTAAAGTATAAACAATTATGTGTAGGAGATTAATTATGTGATGATTTCCCTCTATTCACAACATTGTACAACTTATTTCCATTTTGTTCGGAAATCAATTTCCTAATTTCCATCCCTTCAACTCTTAGATAATTTTTAGAACCCATAAAACAGATTCCTACTTGATTATTTCAACACATTGAATTAAAGGAATTATAGTCTTATATTACCCACAGTTTTTACATTTTTCTTTCAAATCCATCTTCCTTTTCTTGTTACAACCATGATGTTGATACATAACTCCAACCTATATTTCAAGCTTGATTTCACAAGTCACAATCTCTTCATTTCTATAAATTTCTCTTTAGGATAAAGCTATTATTATACTTGTCTTTAACCAAATGAAGAATACATCAGCCTTAATTTCTCGTTTGATTATAATTCTAAATGAGTACCTCACAAGTCTTGTAAAATTATTCTTTTATGTACTAATAGATTCATCATCCTTTTTCTTCATCTCAAGGAACTCCTTTTCAATCTTCATAACAATATCTTGAGAAAAATACTTATTGAATAAAATGTTATTGAACTCGTCACATAACATGGATTAATTTTAAAGTAGATTATCTAAATTCATGATTATAATACACTACTAGTTTTCTTGACCTTATAATGGATAAACATCCAGAATTACTTTCTCAAGTTTCAAACACTAGATGACAGATAATATCTGTTTATTGGCACTGATCCATTTTTCATCAATAAGTGGGTCATAATACCTCTTTAAATATGGTGGGTTTTCCTATTTAAGTACTAAATATAATGTTTTTTCCTCTTTTTCTCAATTCTATAATTATAGAATCATCATTTTGTAATTATTTATAACAATTATTTCTTTTATAATAATTAAAAAAAAATTATATGATATAAATAAACTTTTTATTTTTAATAATAATATATATAGTCAATCATATCTTCTATTTATCCCCATATTAAAAGTATTATACTTATTAAAATTAAGAGGGAAATATTTTTTCACTCTCTTTGATTTTATTCATATCTAAATCATTTTCAGGGAAGGGTGTCCCTTAGATAATTCAATTTACAATAATTTAGTGACATTAGTATAATTAATTTAATATAATAATATTATATCAAGTGTTCGGGTAGTTTTATAATATTTATCATATTATTTTTCTCCTTAATTACATGATTTTTCCTTTAACCATGGTAATAAAAATTACCTAAGTTGTTATTCATATTGTCCAAAAATAAAAGGGACCTGATTAATAATTTTGGCCTTAGGATGAAAAATATGGAATCTATTTTTTACATTTGAAAACATAGAATTTATTAAAGTTAATTTAAAATTAATCTCCTTAACATAATTAGAAATATTTTTTTAATGTAAAAATATTTAAACGATTGAATTGTTTTTACATCCGAATTCAATGTGAAATTGATTCCAATGAACTATATTAGATTAACTGATAAAAATTTGATCTAAATATATAATATAATAAAATAAAATATATAATTTGACACTATAAATTATTTTGATAAAAAATATCATTTTAAGAAAAATTTATTATTTTCACTATTCATAAAAACATTAAACTTAATAGAAAAATATGAAAAATGCTACTGAAGTAAATTTTGATATCCCTAATTCAATGAAAAAAATTTATTTTTTGAAATAAAATTTATAAATTTGTCGAAAACAACATTTAAGACAAGTGTACCATCAAGAAGAGGAAAAAATATTTTTTGAAAAAAAAACTTCTATTTTATGTATTATACAAATTGTTCTTATATCATGTGTATAAAACAAATAAAATGAATTTTAAGAATTAGATTGAATATATATATATAACTAATATAATTTGAAAATATTTATTTTTTTATTTATTTATATAAAACAATCTTGTACACATTTTAATAATTTTTCAGATAAACATTTACTTTTTTTAAATGGTTTTACATTATTTATAATCAATTTTTCCAATAATTATGTGTAAACGATAATTTGATAATTCCATTTATTCTAGATATACTTCCATTCTAATATCTTGGTTATAATTTTCTAATTCAAATATGTATAAAAATAAAATGATGATTCATAAAAAATAAGTGTTTCATGTAAAGAAAGCAAAGCTGGTGTTGCATGTAGCGCAAGCATAACTTCATGCAGTGTATAACTCAAGACCTCAAAGAAATTTAATTAATTCAAAAGAAGGATTATAAAAACTCTAGGTGTCACTTTATATTCCCCCCATAAAATGAATTTATCCCATGCAATTCATCATTTTGATTCAAAAAAACGAGGATAAATATGCCTCATCATATCCTCAAGTTCCCATATAGCTTCTTATATTGAGTGGTTTCTCTAAAAAAACATTGACCAGGTGAGTGGAATTTATTTATATAATTTTCTCTATGTGACCCATAATTTCAACTGGTTTCTACTTGTAAGAAAGACCCTACTACAATGGAAAAAACATCTGAGTTTAGTATATGTGAATGGTTTGGTATGTACTTTCTTAGGAGAGATACGTGTAATGCATCATGGACTTGAGAGAGATTTAAGGAAGTGCCAAGTGATAGGTTTCTAACCCGTTGCATTCAAGAATATAACAGGTAAAGATATATATAGGGATTAGTTTCCCTTTCTTCTCAAACCTCATATACTTCTTCCATTATGAAATCCATAGAAAAAAAGTTCCCACAAACATAAAATTATAGATCATACTCTTGGTTAATAGCATAACATTTTTATAAACATTGAGCTTATTTAATATAATGATAAATTTTTCTAACTATCTCATCCATCTCATTAATTATCTTAGGTCCCAATAGGTTTCTTTCTCCAATATCATCCAGAAACATTGGATCTCTACATTTCTTACCCTTTAGAGATTCATAAGATACAATCTGAATGTTTGAGTGAAATCTATTTTTATAAGAAAGCTGAACTACAGGAATGAGTTGATCCCAACCACCTTCGAAATCTAAAGAACAATATCTAAATATATTTTCTATGGTTTAAATTATTTTATCAGACAGACCATTCATCTAAGGATGAAAAGCAGTGCAAAAAAACAATTCTGTATCAAGTGCTTGATGAAGAATTTACTTGAATTTTGTAGTAAACCTTAGGTTTTGATCATATACAATAGAAAATTGTACTCCATGAAATATTACCTCTTATTTAATGTATATCATAGAATATTTATCTAGAGATAAGTATTCTCTAACAGAAAGTATGCGTGATAACTTTGTAAAAAAATCGACTACTACCCATATAGTATTAAACCCTTTAGAGGATTTGGGGTCTCCAATGACAAAATCCATACTGATGTTCTCCCATTTCTATTCTGGTCTGGGTGACAGATTCAACATCTCCTTTGTTTTTTTCTTTTAACCTTAACTTTCTTGCATACCAAGAACAAATATACAAAATTTGTAATATCTCTCTTCATTCTATTCCACCAAAAGTATTCCTATAAATCATTATACTTATTCAAACATCCAGGATGAATAGATAATTATGACATTTAATATTTCTCCCATAGATCCTTATTTATATCCATTATGGATGGGACATATACACGGTTCCAGAATTTTATCATTCCATCCTGATTAAGGATAAACTCAGGAACATTTATATCCTTATTTTGTAGCTCTACAGCTTCCTTATATGCTTCTTTAATCTTCACTAGGATGGAGGGTTAAACATTCAGTTGATAAAGACATTATTTTCACTCTTCCTTAAAGATTTCCATATAAATCCTTTGAAAATATAGAAATATTAGACCTTTTGTGATCTTATACATGGTTAAGATAGAATGATCATTTAGAAACATAGCATCAGCCACCTTCTTTTCTTTACTAGGGTGATAATGTATTGAGCTGTTGTAATCCTTCATCATACCTAACTAACCCCTCTTGTGCATACTCAGATCCTTCTGTTTGAATATATATTTCATAATTTTATGATCAATATATATATATCATAATAGTATACATAAATATAATGCCTCCATATATTTAATGAAGAAAATATCATGGCTAACTCCAAATCAAGAGTTGGGTAATTTTTCTCATGCATCTTCAATCATCTCATGGAATAAGAAATGACCATGTTATTATACATAAGGACACATCCCAATCCCTTCTGGGAATCATCACTAAAGATTAAAAACATTTCTCTATTATAGAGTAATGATTTTATTCATGTTATGACCAAGCTTCTATTTAGTTACTAGATATTTTCCTCACATTCATCTATCTAAATAAAACAAGGCACCCTTCTTAGTTAACATGGTCATAGTATTAGATTTTTAAGAGAAATTCTCCACAAACCATTGATAATATTCAACTAAACCAATAAAACAAAATATCTTAGTCACCATGGTTGGTCTTGGAAAATAATCAATTTCCTCCATCATGAATGGATCTACTATTATACCATCTCTTGAGATTATGTGACCCAAAAATGAAACCTTTTATAGCAGAAATTCATACACTGTAATTTTTTCATAGAGTTTCTCCTTTCGCAGGGTATTTATCATAATTCTTAAGTGGTACTCATTCTCTTGTTTTCTCTTTTAATAGATAAGAATATCATCTATAAAGACTGAAAAAAAATAGATCAATGTAATATCTAAAGACTCTATTAATCAAATTCATGAAGATATCAGGGGAATTAGTGGTAAAAAAGGCATCACTATATATTCATAGTGCCCATACATTTTATGGAATGTCTTCTTTGGTATATCCAACTTCTTTCCCCACAATTGATGATATTAATAACAAAGGTAAGTCATTGAGGGGTATGTACCTACACGTAGTTTATCAAAAAAATAATTAATAAAATGAAGATGATAATATTTATTGATTGTGATCTTGTTCAACTCTTGATAATCAATACAGAGTCACATTGATCCATAATTATTTTTTAAAAAACATGTGCACCCCAAGTTGAAACCCTTTGATGAAAAACCTATTATCTATGTTTTCTTAGAGTTACTTATTCTATTCCTAGACCTAAATTTGGGTCATTATATATGGAGTCTTTGAAATTGGTGTAGGACCAGGTATGAGTTATATTGAGAACATAAGTTCACATTTTGGTGGAAAAATGAAAAACTCTTCCTGAAAGACATACCCAAATTCATGAAAAATAGTCATATCATAGATGTAAATTTTCTACAAACCCATTTTAGATAAAAATCCATTATAAATGGTAATTAATACGAATATAATAGATGTAATATCTATATGAAGATCATAGTTATCATTATATTGATAGATTATAATTGGTTGGTTAGAAACATCAAACATGACTTCCCTACCTTGAAAACTTATGTGGGATTTTAATTGAGAAATAAAATCAATTGATAAGATGACATCAAATTAAACCAGATGAAGAATGAAAATATTGGGAGGAAATAAATTCCTACAAATCGGAATGAGCGATGAATCATAGAATTGAGTTTCAATCATCTTATAGTTAGGGGTTTGCAAGAATAATTCCATATCTAGTTGTTTGGGTGGGATCTTAATGGAATTATAAAATTCTATAGATATGGAATAATGGGTAGATCCATAATCAAATAAGACATTATAAATTATAAAATGGATGGCATGTGTACATTTTAACGCGTTGTTATCCCACCCATGATAAGAAATAGTGATCTCATGAGATTTCTTCATGTCCCTCGGCTTAATAGGTTGTTGATGCCGATCATCATCACCAACTATCGATATTGGGTACTAGTTAAAAAAATTACCATTTTCCTTAAAGTTTAAACAATTATGTTTAGGAGATTAATTATGTGATGATTTCCCTCTATTCACAACATTTTACAACTTATTTCCATCAGTTTGGAAATCAATTTCCTAATTTCCTTCCCTTCAACTCTTAAATAATTTTTAGAACCCATAAAACAGATTCCTACTTAATGATTTATACACATTGAAAATAAAGGAATTATCGTCTTATATTATCCAATGTTTTTATATTTTTCTTTTAAATCCATTTTCCTTTTCTTGTTACAACCATGATGTTGATACATAACTCTAACATATATTTCAAGCTTGATTTCACAAGTCACAATCTCTTCATTTCTATAAATGTCTCTTTGAGATAACACTATTATTATACATGTATTTAACCAAATGAAGAATACATCAGCCTTAATTTCTCGTATGATTATAATTCTAAATGAGTACCTCACAAGTCTTGTAAAATTATTCTTGTATGTACCAATAGATTCATCATACTTTTTCTTCATCTCAAGGAACTCCTTTTCAATCTTCATAAGAATATCTTGAGAAAAATAGATATTGAATAATATGTTATTGAACTCATCACATAACATGGATTAATTTTAAAGTAGATTATCTAAATTCATGAATATAATACACTACTAGTTTTCTTGACCTTATAATGGATAAACAGCCAGAATGACTTTCTCATGTTCCGAACACTTGATGACAGATAATATCTTTTTATTGGTACTGATCCATTTTTCATCAACAAGTGGATCATAATACCAATTTAAATATGGTGGGGTTTCCTCTTGAAGTACTAAATATAATGTTTTTCCTCCATTTCTCAATTCTATATACAACATGGTTCATAGCTTGAGAAATTCCGGTGATCAATTCCAGAACATTTTTCACTCCAACTCCCAAAGCATTTAATTGCTCATGAATAAAATTTTTTCATTGTCCATCACAAGTTCCCTTAATGTGGTTCCTTCAGGTGACATCAATTTAATAAAACTCAAAATCCTAGAGAAAGAAATAGTTGTCATAGTGAAGAACTAAATAATCATGAAAATAACTTATATGAACTCAACATTATTACAACTTCTTTAATCTATGACACTAAAGGCTTATCCTTAGAGACATCACTAGGTATAACCTTATAAATATCTATAGATATCTCACCAAATTTATCATCGTAGTTTCCAAAGGTTAACTAAAAGTTTTCTTCGATACCAACTATAGTAAACCTTACATTTCATACATTAACATTTTTTCATTTTTTTAGAATACATATTACATTACACAAATAGGTTCCCAAATACCGTATTACTTTAGTGCCTTTGGAAACATGAAAAAAAACAACGGTACATAATTGAGATACATTATCTCCCAGTAGATTATTCATGACTAGAACCCTTCTTTGACACAACGAACTGAATACATATCTTCAAAATCTAGGTAAAGGAAACATAAAAATGGGGTGATCTCAGATGCTCAATAAGGGTAAAAAAAGATATATGTAAGAATATCTTGAACATGAGGTTACGAGAACATGGACATGAAAATGTCAGATCATAACCTACTTATAAAATATTATATACATGAGTGGTAGAATAAATATTGGTAGTTCATAAGACCTGAATCATTAGGGAATTTAGAGTATAATCCATAAAATCATAATATAAGAATATGATATGGAATTTTCGCTTGACACACAAACATGTAATACCATTCTTTATAATACAAGGTGTATTTCAAAAACATAACAGGAGACATTATGGGGCCTACACCTACTGGGCGGGACACACCACCACCCCAGTCAGAATCCTTTCTGTGTAAGGGATCGGGTTTCCCCCTTTTTTCCATAGAGGACCATGCCTATAGACTTGATTCCCATCATTTTCTCATGAGATATACATATTTACCCAATGCGGTGGAGGGAGATATAGTTCATACCCATAATATAATGAAAAATATACATATGTGTTCTATAAGAACATAAATCATTCATCATATCAAAACCCATTAAATTAAATTGGTTTCATAAACATCATTCAATTATAACAAAATCTATTAAAGAAATGGGTTTCATAAATATCATTCCATCATAAACATAAAACATTATCAGATAGAATAATAATATTATCATTGAATCCTATCCCAGTTAGAACTTAAGTATAATAAAAAATTATATTAGATTGAAAATAATTTTTAGAGATCACTTAAAAACAATTCTTGATGAAAATATCCTTTCTACTTTGGAAACTTTTTATTTTCTTAAAATGATGTGTAATTTTAAAAGAAAGAATATTATATGAAAATAAACCTATAATATTCTAAGGTAATATTCATAGAATTATGGAGTTATGAAGTTGGAAAATTATGTTCAATCTATATATAAGTTAAAAAACATTCCTTACATACTTTTGCTGGAAAATTGGTAAAGTATCTTGTTTGGAAAACGAAAAAAAGATTCCTTTAAAATCATGTAGTAAAAAGTAAATAATAGGTAAAATGAAATTTGAAATTAATATTATCATACTTAAAACATTTTTGAAAATATTTTTATAAATCATGGACAGGTAATATACATATTTTTCACCAGATACTTAAAACGAAACAATCCCAAATATTAATGAGATTGTGAAATAAATACAGATCACTTTATAATTAGTAGAATCATATGCCCCAAGAAAGAAATAAAATTATATACATATGAAAATATTATATTGTTGTGTATATGTATCATTAAATACATGAATTGGTAGTGTATACCCCATTTTGAAGAAATATGTAGTGTATAAGTCATGTGTCACATAGAAATAAAAGTGAGACGTAAATCACTTAACTTATATATTTACTCTTTTTGTACTCATTCAAAAATCCTTTATAAAAAATATAAGGTTTTTATAAATATAGTCCAAAAATAAATTCAATTACATCATACCATATATGATTTACTTATGACCTTCTATTAACCATTTCTTAACTATTCCAAGTTAGTGTTATGTTTCAAGAAATATTCGCTTGTTTTGACTAGATATTCTAGATCCTTTTACTTAAACCATGATTTTATTATTTGAAGAATGCACATAATGATATTAATATCAAATATATTAAGTATATATATATTTATAATAATTTTTAAATAGTAGAAATTTGAAATAGATTACACTATTCTTGGAGACGGTAGGTTGTACGTACGTATGAACGTTGTTTCTGTTTAGTTATCAATTTGAAATAAAGAATGTGAATAAAATATACGTGTATATATATATACTAATTAATAAATCATATAAAAATCATATATATCATATGAAAATAGTTTTTCCATTATAATTCTCAACCGTTATAGGTGGTAAATAAAAAATAAACAACATCGTTTCATGAGGCGGTAGTTCTTCGTGCACAAGAACAATATATTTCATACCCATTTTATGGATTTGTGTGTGAGTGTAGGTAAAAACCTTATAATGAAAACATCTAATTATATTTATAATAATGATGGTATTATATAGTAATGGTATAAGAATATTTTAGGGGTTGATAATGAGAATAAAACAGAAGAGGTTGCGAATGGATGTTACCTCTTCTTTGGATAACTCTTCTTGGTTTTCACCAAAGGCCTTCCTCATATGAATTTTTTTAAAAAGGGGGAATTATAAAATTATTTTAGGGATTTTGGGAGGACATTTGGATGGATTTAGACCAATTAAAATTGGTTCTGATGATTTATGAAAAGAGAAGAAGAGCTGCCCTTTTATAAGAGAGGGGATGTGTACTTTTGGAAATTCATCAAAGTACTAATTTATACTAAATTCAATATGAATAAAAATAATTCAAAAATACTATTTATTAGAGTATAATATTTTCTAAGGTTTTAATATCATAAACCAATAGAGTTTAAACAATTTTTGGTATTATTTTAAATAATGTAATTCTTTTTAAACCTTAGTTATCCAATAAAAAATTTAACTAAGGTCACAATATTTTCTATTTTAAAAGGATAAATTTTTTTCTTAATTGATGTTAATTAAATCATAAACAGATGCTTTACAATAAATTACCATAATATAATTTTTTTTTCTATTTTTAAATAGTTTAATAAATTATTATATTCATAAAATATCATAAGTGCCAATTTTTAAACTATTAATTACATTGAAATTAATAAACTAAAGAAAAAATATAACTTCAAAAAAAATTCATTTTATAAACCCCTAACCTATCATATTAACCTATAAAATTAATTTATCACCTTAATTAATTCAAATTATATTTCCTCTTATATTTATAACATCATTCACTTAATTTTTTCATTAATTGAGTAATTATTGTATCATTATTTTGTAATTATTTATGATAATTTTTTATCTACTAAAAAATAAAAATAAAATTCTATGATTCATAGAAAAAGTTTATATTTCATAATAATTTATATAGTTGAGCATATTTTCTATTAATCCCAATATTAAAAATAATCTTCTTATTAAAAGTAAGAGGGTGATATTTTGTCACTCTCTTTGATTTAAACCAGATCTAAATAATTTTTATTGAATAGTTTCAATTAAATAATAACATTCAGAATAATTTGGTGATAAGGGTAAAATTAAATTCATTAATCAAAATTTTCGGAACTGTTACTGTAGTTTTAAAATATTTATAATATTATATTTACCCTCGGTTGGAAGATTTTTCCCTTAACCATTGAAATAAAAACTACCAAAGTTACTATTCATATTGTAAAAAAAATAAAAGGGACCTAATTACTAAATATTGAAATTATTATTACAAATATAAAATCAATTTTATATAATTAAAATATATAATTGGACATAATAATTTTAAAATTAATCCCACTGATTGAGAGAAAATGGGTTTTTAACCAGAAAACATCTAAAAGATTTATATATATATATATATATATATTCAATGGGAAATTGAATCCAATAAAGAAAATTGAATTATGAGAAATTTTTTTGATCTAATTATACTTTAAAATCAACCAAATATATAATTTTACACTATAAATTATTTCAATGAAGAAACAATTTTCAATTAAAAATCAGTATTTTTCACTATTCAACAAAACAAGAAACTTATTTGAAAAATACCAAAAACTAGAAGAAAGTAAACTTTTATATCCATATTTCAAATAATGAAATTTGTTTTTCCAAATATAATTTATAAACGTATGAAAAAATATATTTAAAATAGCTACCCTATTAAAAGGTGGCTAAATTTCCCTTTTCGAGAAATAATTCTTTTATTTTTAAAATTAGATTTATTCTTATATAATATCTAAAAAATACATAAAATGAATGTAAATAATTATATTTAATATTATATATATTTATATTATTAATATAATTCAAAAATATTTATTTTTTATTTATCGTATAAAACACAGTTATTCACAATTAAATAATATTGTAGGAGAACTTTTTTTATTTTAAAAAGAGTATTACATTCATTAATAGTTAATTATTAAAATCATTACATTTAAACCATAATTAAATAATTTTGTTAATCCTTTTCAAACTGATCATTCTAGTATCAAGGTTATAATTGTGATTTCTAAATATGTTTAATAAAAAATTTATGTTTTGTAGAAAATCAGTGCTACATATAAAGCAAGTTAAGCCAGTGTTTCTTATATCATAAACTTAACTTGGTGTAGTTTATAATACAATGCATAAAAGAAATTTAATTTATTTGAAAAAAATTGGTTCATAAAAACTCAGGGTGTTACATGCTTTATATGTGGAATGGCTATTTGGCACATTAATATATCTAATTTATTATCAGTACTATTTTTATTAATTCAGTAATTGGTTATTATTATAGATGTTATTTAGTTATTTATTATTCAATTTGTCACTCTAATACATGGATTATATCGTCACTGTTAGAAATAATAAGACCTTGATATTGTTCATTATCCTCTTATGTTCAGGGAGGTGTTTTTGATATAGATCCCCAACCTGGAAGCTGTTAAATGGGGGCCCCGAGCCGGGTCGCCACATCATCTAAAGTATGAATCCTCGTACACTAGTGGTTTCTAACTATTATATTTTTTAAAATGAATCATGGGGAGAGACTATACCCTCTTTACTAGAGTAATATATATCAAAAAATATATGAAATAATGTAAATAATAAAAAATTACTCAGAAACATGCATTTCTAACAAATTCCCTATACGAGGTAAAAATCACAACCAAAAAGTAAATATTACATTTCAAGATAATAGTGATAAGAGTGAACAAATCCCAAATAAATACAACAGTTAAATCCCCAAATATATCATGAATCTAGGTCTAGATCATCATCCATGAGTTTCCCAATTCCAACTCAATTCTCTACCATAGGCCTTTTTCCCTTGTCCTATCATTCAATAATGAAATCTATTTGGGTACCCAATGGAGGCCTAAGCAGGGTGTGAGTATAACTCAGTAGGCCACCACTAATGGTGTCTAGAAAATATCCATTATAAATATATAGTGCATGCAAGTACTAAGTAAATTACATGCTAAACAAAATATAACTCAGGAGCCATCATTGAATAATATTTACTTTAGCTGATTTCATCATTTGTTTCATGGGATAAACTATTACATCCTTTACACAACAGCCCAAGCCAATAAATTTCTAAGCATAAGGTATAATTCAATTCCCCTATCTCACTAGGAAAAAATAATTTCAAAATCATTCACATCACACTTATATTGGATAATAATTACATTTAGTTTCATCTAATGAAACCATTATGGCCTAAAGCATCAGTCTGACACCCTAACCCGTGCATTCTAGGGGTGGGTTAAAGCATTAGTCCAACCCAACCTATGGTAGAATAATCAATAATTTATCCCACACCACTAATCCATGTGAAAATTATTGTTTTCCATCCACCAAATATACCATATCATAAACCAAAATAGAGAAATGATATAATATTTAAAATTCACAATTAATTCAACATATAAATCATCATCAATCCATAACACATTATTACAATTACCATTTACTTGGAAAACACCATTTAACACATTTCCATTTTCTTATGATTTCCCATTTAGAATAATAAAAAATTAAATTACATTAACCCATTTATCATAATTCCTAAATTCACATGCATTATCTCATTTACACATTTCAATTACAAATCACAAGTCATTTAACAAATTCAACTTATTCCATATAACCCTTTTCACATTTTTCTAAAAAATCCCTTATAAAAACACAAATGACTAGATAGAAATACCATTAGAACCCCTTTAGAAACCATCTAATCATGTCAATACATTTATCATGGGATCTCTTTTAACACAAACCAACTCTAAGATCAACTTTACCATCTTCCATATTTGAGGATTTTGGCACACATCATTGGTGGCCCTAAATTTGTAAATACAATTTCAATACAACCCATAGGGACCATAAGGGATTTAAATCACTACATGGAAATACATTTTTTCAATATATACATAGCGAAACAAATTCACCTCATGAGGGAAGAAATATCACAACCACACATGCACAAGTCTATAACAAAACTACGGAATATGACTTCTAGACCACCTACCTCAGATCTAAAGATGAACATACCCTTAACATTTGACTAAGATACAAATTAAAACATCTCTTTAACCCCAAAACTAGGATACAATAGAAAATATAGGTTTTATGGATTCATAAGAGGAATAAATAAAAAACAATCTCTGACCTGGAAAAAAGAATCAAGAGGAGTGTTGACTTACTTGAAGCATCGATCCACACCCAATAGAACTCCAGGATACCTAGAATCAAATGATAAAGGTGCCTTGGAAACTTGGGTAAAAATGGTTTGTCCCAAGGGATGATAGGAGAATAAATTGGGAACAAATTGGTAGATAATATTACATTCTATATGGGACAGTTTTGTAATTTCACACATTTTAATGGGGTGCGTAGTTTGGCCATAAGGTTTTAGAAACTGTGGTCCAATCGTGTTCCTGCATCCTTCTATGAGAGTTTAAGTCATAGGGATAGCTAAGAAGGCCTACAATGAATGAAAAACCTTGTACCAGCTATTCAAAATTATGAAATATAAGTTCTCATGATTTTGCCTCACCCCTTTCATGGTTTCAACTAATATTTCCCCAACCGTGAAACATGAATAGGTTGGCCCGATTTCCCCTCCCTTCTAGTATCAAACACCTAAAAAACACCTGAACATCCTATCAAAACCAATAAACATTTAATTATCCACTTTTAATGGATTTAAATAAATTAAATAGTACATAAATCCTTGATGTCTGTGATCTTACAACCTCCCCACCTTATAATAGATCGTCCTCGAGCTACTCTTCCAAAGCATCACTAAGATTCCAAGGTAAAATTATTGGGTCACTGGGATAGAATATTCATCTTTATCTCTCATGTTTCTTCCTAAACATTCCAATGTTTCCAACAAACCCAAATAAAGGGAGAAATATTACCTCACAAGGGATTCATGCTACAATCCATAATATGAAGTGGATGATCCTCAAAGGATGCATCAGCCTCAAGATCAACATCCTCAACATCAATCACGTGAGATGGGTCAGGGTGATATTGTGGAAGTTGTGACACATAGAAGACACCATGAATAGAACTATGCCAATGTGAAATACACAATCTGTATTCCACTAGTTTGATCCTCTCCATAATCTCAAATGCCCCAACATACCTGGGTTCCAGCTTACCCTATTTCCAAATCAGATAGTTACCCAACCATGGTGCCACCCGAAGAAACACACGATCACCCACCAAAAACTCAAGTGGTCTATAAAAACAATATCTACAAGACTTATTCTTTATATGAGTTGTATCTAAATATTTTTTAATCTACTAGATCTGGTCAGATGTCTCCTACGTGAGGCTCAGTCCAAATAATTATGATTCCCCAGCTTCCATCAAATTCAAAAGAGATATGCAAGACCGACTATAGAGCACCTCATACGGAACCATATAAATTGTATCCTAGAAACTATTATTATAAGAAAACTCAACATTTTCAATATAATTTTCCCATGATCCCCAACGACTATGATATGTACCCATAACATGTCCTATAACATTTGAATGGTATGCTTTGACTACCTATCCGTCTGTATTTGGAAATTCGTACTCAAAAACACCATTGTAGAAAGATCCTTTTGTAACCATTTCCAAAATTGAAATGTAAAACACAGATAGTGATTCGAAACTATAGTACATGAAACCCTATTTACCCATACTATTTCCCTAACATAAAACTAACCCAACTAATCCATGGTGAAATTCTCTCAAATTTGAAAGAAGTGAGCGACCTTCATCAACCAGTCCACAACCACCTATATTGAATAATTATCCTAATTAATCATCAGGATATCAAACATGAAATCCACCGTCATGTATTCCCATTTCTATTCCGGAGTGGGAAATGGATGAAACAAACCACCCAGTTGATGATTCTCATCCTTCACTAACTAGAAAGTAATGCATCGCACCACAAAACCTGAAACCTCTTTCTTCATCCATGGGCACTAATAATACCTAAAAATAACCTGATATATTTTGGTTAGACTAGGATGCACTACCCACTTCGATGCAAGAATGCCACAAATCAAATATCCTCACATACATGATAGAACAACAACATGACCATGAACATAAATGGTCCGGTCATATCAATGGACAAACCCTAAGATGACCCCCAATCTTTAAGACATTCCCTTAAATCTATACATTTTGAATCATTACGCTACTTCTCCTTGATCTAACTCAAATGAATGGACTCAACATCCAAGGATGCAGGGGTCATATTCAATTGACCATCCTATACATCTAGGTGCATCGTAGAAAGCAACACCATCATCCTCCACTCAGAACAATATTCCTAAACTACTGGATTTTGAGTCTTCTAACTCAATGAATTTGTAATATTGTTTCCCTTTCCCGACATGTAAAATAACTCAAAATCAAAGTACTTCATGTACTCAAACCATATTCACTACGGAATATTCAAATAATTCAGATAAAAGATATCATTAAGAATTTTATGATCAGAATAAATCATAAAAATCTCTTCTAACAAGTAGTGTTTCCAACATTTTTAAGGCATAAACCACTAAGGCCAACTCAAGATCATGTGTATGGTCGTTTCACTCATGAGGCCTCAACCTTTCTTAACCATTCACGACAACCCATTTATTCTTAATTAACACTACTCTATTCCCAATAACAGATACATCAAAGTAATGGTATAACCCTTACCTAGCTCTGGCAAAATCAGAATATGTTTAGTTATTAACCACTTATTTAACACTTGGAAAGCATTCTAACAATATTCATACCATTCATACATGGTGTATTTCTTGGTAAATCCTGAAGTTGGTTCTTCCAAATGGGAAAAGTATTTAATTAACCATTATTAATAGCCATCCAAGTCTAGAAAACAACATATATCATAAACATTCTTGGGATGGTCCCAGGACATGACTATCAATACATCTCTGGATCCACTAAAATTCCTTCCACTGAGATAATATGACCCAATAAATGAACCATATCAATCTAAAAATTATCTTTGGATAGATTTTCATATAACCTATACACACATAGTGTACTTAGGATTATGTCAAGACTTTTGGCATGATAATAATTAGTTTTAAAGTACCCCAAGATGTGATAAAAAACTACAAACTGATCCAAGTAAGGGTAAAATATTCAGTTCATTAGGTCTATAAACACTATCGGCACATTGGTCAACCCAAACGACATCACAAAAATCTCATACAATCACATACATACTTTTGAATGTATTTTTTGGTACATCGTAAGCTCTTACTCGTAGTTAATGACACCCCAATCACAAATTAATCTAGGAGATATAAAAATACTCCCACAACTTGTCAAAGAGATCATCGATTCATGGAAGGAGGTGTGTATTTTTAACTATCATATTATTCAACTTCCTATTATCAACACAAAATTGGAACGATCTATCAACATTCATAGAAAATAACAAAAGATATTCCCATGGTGACGTACTTTGATGAATGATCCCTTTATTCTCCAACTCATCCAACTGTGTCTAATGCTCCTAGTGATTTTTTGCAGCTATTTTATATGGAAGAATGTAAACTATTTAAGATCTTGGAAGAAAATCAATAATTAACTCAACGTCCCTCCCAGGTGAAATACCTAATAATTCCTTTGGACACAGATCCTGGAAACAATCCACCACGGGAGGAAAGAAATGTTTCTTTACCCGCCCATCATAATTCCTAAGACAAGCCACTTGGGTTTTGAGTTCTCCCAAATGCTAAACAAATGGTCATATATGGCCTGTCGAACATCCCATTAACCATGGTGGATTTAGGTGTCTCCCTCAAGATACGTGAATGATCTATATGACGGTAAAAGTCAAATGGGCTGGGTATAAACCTAGCCAATCCATGACCAAAATCAGGTCGAAACCCAATATCTCAAGCACATACATGTCCCATAAGAAATTGTAGTATCCAAAATAAAGAGAAAACCCCTTAAACTACCTAATAATTTCTAATCATCCCCCCATTGGTGTCTCAATCGATATACTCCCACCCAATCATTTATAACTGGGCCTAACAAAACCAAAAAATGAGAATAAATAAAAGAATGTGAAGAACCTGTATCAAATAATGAAATGTCAAGCATGGAAGAGATAAGAATAATACCTCAAATAGTTGATTGTCCAACCTCACAAACTAAAGGTATAAACTGAACTACTTGAAGCTGACCTCCCCCTCTACCCAAGGCTCCTACCATATTTCATAGTGATGCACTTCCCTACTTATATGAATGTTCTCAACCGAGAGCACCATGTCCACCACCTCTACCAGTACAACTAGTGGAGCTCCAATTTCCTTTGTGATATGGGGTAACTTTCCCCCTACAGGAAATTAGAATCATAATATTCCGTCCATCTATTCCCAATTGTTGTGTGTTCCTACAAGAACCTCTGCACATTCCCCATTCAGTTTCATGCTCAGAACTTAACTGGTGGAATGTGACATTGACCATGAATATTCTCTGGCCTTCCACAAAAATAGTAGTAAACTCAATTTCTACCCTGAGATACGGGTTCTTTTCGTGGATTACGTTTCCCACCACAACCCTAGTAGAGACACTTAATGTAGCGCTTCCTTGAATCTAAACCTTCAACACTATATTTCCCAACTAGAACTACATTCCCACCACCAGAATCCACCTTTAGGAAAACTTCTGAAATAAGGGTCTAATCCACTACATTATCAACTCTATTTTATAGTAAGATATTTACCTGTGACTTGATCTTATTTCTGATCCAATCCTAGAAATTTATTGTTGGGGCTATCTCAACAGTTACAATCATTGAAACAAATTATTTCAAGTAAGTGAAGTGTACCACATACTTCGTCACTTAATAGATCCTAGGGTCAACCTAATAAACTTAGAAGCCTTATCCTATCTCAAAGTCTCCTGATTGAAATTTTCTAGAAGCATTTTTCTGGAAATCATTCCATGTCAGACCATCATCCTGCTATGTCTAGACCAAACCATCCCTACAATGCTTTTCCTGACCCCACAATATGTAAGATTCCTGCTTGAATCACTTCTCAGGAAGAGTCTTTATGTAATCAAGAATCATCTGAATAGACTATATCCAAAAATCAGTTGCATCATGTCCACACTCTCTTATAAAATTACGAATGTGTTGAAGTTAAAACTCCCTATTCAGCTCAAATATACTCAGGATAACCCACCCTAGATCTCATTCCACTGTCTACATAAAAAGAGTGATGTTATCAGGGAGCTACTCTTCTCCTCGGCCACCCTGGATTATCGAGTTACCATACTCTATTACTATAGGATCATCCTCATTGATGTCTTATCATTTCCCAATCGGAATACAACATCATGGTGGAATCCTACCACATCGCCAAACATATACCTCAGAAAAAATCAAATAAATCTTTCATAGTTTAATCAAAAGTGGTAAATCCACTAGAAATAAAAAACCCATTCATTTCACATTATTCAAAATGATATCACTGTGCCTATTTTAAACCAATTCCTCATTCACATGCCCAATATTTTCTCATAGACACATTTACCATTTCACAACTTGTTAAAACCAACATTATAACTCATTTACATATTTCTATTAATAACACTTATTTAACCATTAATTGTCTTTTTATTCATTTAACCACCTATATAATCTTTATTAGACAACTTTTTATTCAAATTTTCAATGAATTAAAATGAATTCAACTCTTTATGTATCACACACCCATCCCATGCGTTCCTACCATGATGCATGCCACCTATATACATAGGTTCCTAAAATGATGCCTAAATGCATAGGATCATGCCATTCCATCCATGAGAAAAATATCATAAAATAGTCACATACCAAAAAAGTTGCATCACCTAATGGAGAAATAACATTCAACTATAATGACACATATCATGAAAAATATTTATCACCCTGGATACTTGGGTTCTCCCTCATACATGGGTTAGTTAATCCCATTCATGAGGTCATTTCCTATACCCTGACACCTCCTGATCTCTTGTATACCATTTCTAAATATTTAGTCACATAAAATACATATTTTGATACAACATTATAATTTTTCCGACCCAGAAGACACTAAACTGGTGTCCCGAGTCAGGTCACCACGTTGCCTCAAACATGGATCCTCATATACCATATGTTTCTGACTAGCAGCGAGGGTCCAATCAATCACATGGGGAAGATATAAAATCTTTACCAGAGTAATCCACATTCGATAATATATTTAATAAAGGTAGTAGTAAACAATAACTCATAAACATGTATTTCTATCCATTTCATTAAATGGGGTATAAATCAAAACCAAATAGTAAATATGTCATTTCATGCTAACAATTCCAAGAGTAAAGAAAACCCAAATAATGACAAATTTTTAATCCCCAAATAGGTCCTGACTCCATGTCCAAATCCCTAGCCATACATGTCGAAATCCCAACTCAATTCCATAGTATAGGTCATTTTACCTTATATAAACCTGCATCCATGAAATATTCTTTGGTACCCAATGGCAGCACAAGAAGGGTGTGAGTAAAACTCATTAGGCCACCACCAACAATGTCTAAAGAATATCCTGTCTATATAGATTTTCCCTTAAAGTAATAAATAAATGAATATGTAAACAAATATCACTTGAGAGACATTAGTTAACAATATTTACATTATCCTATATCATCATTTGTTTCATGGGTTTGGAATTTATATCATTTACACAACATATCATGGCCCTCAATTAGCATGATTAAAGAATAAGTTAGGTTCCCTATATCACCAGGTAAAACCATTTCAAAATAATTTACATCATACTTACCTTGGACCATCAGACTAGGTAGTCTCATCCAATGCAACCATTAGCGCCAAGAGAGTCAGTCTGGCACCTTAACCCATGAATTTTAGGGGTGGGTTAGAAAATTAGTCCAGCCCAACCAATGGGAGGAGCCTCGGTCTTTTATCCCACACCACTAAGCCATGTTCATTTACAATTCTCAATTCATTAAACATTTAAATCATTATAAATCATGAACACAGTAGTCCAATTACCATTTACTTGCATACCCCATTTAATTAATTTCTCTTTTCTTACCATTTCCAATTTAGCATAATAAAAAATTCCCTTTCATTAAACCATTTAACATAATTCCTAAATTCACATATATTATTACATTTACACATTCCAATTTACAATCATTATTCATTTAATACATTTAACTTATCCCATATAACAATTTTCACATTTTTACAGAAAGTAACTTTTAAGAATGCCAATGACTAGACACCACTACCATTATTGTCCATGTTAAAACCAACCAATCAATTTATCACATTAATCATGGGATATATTTGAACACAATGCAACTATAGGTTCAACATTAACATTTTCAATGTTTGGGAATACTGGTGCACCCCAGGGGTATCCCTAAATCGATCTCACCAACCTCAATACATCCCACATAGATCATAAGGGGTTAAAATAATCACAGATCGAACCATTTTATAAATAATTATTCATGGAAACAAACACACATCAAGACCTAAGAAGTATTGCAACCACAAAAGAAAAAATATATTACAAAACTATGGGATACAAATTATAGACCACCTACGTCAGATCCAAAGATGAACATACACTTAACCATAGAATTAGTTCTAGATTAAAGCACCCCTTGAATCCCTAACCTATGATCCACTGGAAAAAAAAATTTATAGATTTCAAAGAATAATAATTACACCATGATTCCTAACCTAGAAAAGAGAAGATAATAGAGCATTAAATTTACCTAGATCTTTGATCTGCACCTAATGGTGTTGTAAACAACTGATAATTAATAGATAAATATCCATTGGAATCTTGGATTGAATTGGTTCATCCCTAGGACAGATAGTAGTAGAAATGGGGAATAAATCAGTTGAGAAACATAAAACATCAAGGGGTAGTTTTGAAATTTTACACTTTTTAATGGGGCACACAGTTTGGTTGCACAGTTTGGAAAATCATGCACCTTCCTCTGTTCCATGACTACCTGAGGAGACCTAAAATATTTTAAAAAAATGTAAAAACTATGTGGTATGACTCGTTTTAAGGTCGTATGGTTTTGCCTCACCCCTTGAAGAGTTTTCACTAACCCTGTGATATGCACAGGTTGGTTGGATTTCCCCTTATTTCAAGTCTTGAACCCTCGAAACATCCCCGAACATATCTCACACCTTGTAATCATTTAATTATCAAAATTTTAAGGATTAAAACCAAAATGTAAATAAGTACATACCTTAATGAAGTCATAGATATTACACCTAAATTGATGTGGTGGTCTAGTCTGATTAATGTTCATAGAGTGAGATGGCCCAGGACATTACATTATAAAAACATCTTTTTTTTTATGAAATCTCATCAATATGATTTCTTCTTTCTTCAAGGCCTGATATGAATCGATATTATATGATCTTAACACTGAAAAATCAATTAGGTCTTGGTACTAATTAAGATACTAGTAATTTATACTCGAATAATTCAATACATACTAATGTTATTATACTTATAGTGTCTATAAGATCTCAATTTTACTAGTATAGTCATCTGTTAGAACATTTTATTATAAAATAATAAAACTTCAATCCTTTCATCTGACCTACACATGGATCATATAACCCATAAAACATAAAACAGTTCAATAATAGTGGACATCATTTAGATAAATATTGAGGTGGGGAACATTTACTTTCCATAGGTTGAGGAATAAGGTGATCCATAGTGGGAAACCTTTATTTATTTATCCTTCAATGTTTAGTCTATATACAGATCTAAATTAGTTTTCAAATTTTCCAACTTCCTTTAGACATCTTTGGGATTTTACATTTCTTCATTGATAAAATAAAAAACAACATTTACATGGTTACTCTAACCAATAAGGATATCCATAATCATTATAGGCCACACATTTATTCTCCAAACCTTTTTCCTTTATAGACACTTCTGTAATTAATTATTATGATTTTAAACACATCACTTTCTTTGGGAGACATTTTTTTGAATTATATTCAATTTTATAAATAATTTCTCTACTATCTTGATTCTAAATCCTCTTTGTGTCTTTCCAAAACATGTTTTCGATTACATTCATATTTATAACTCATTTTAATCATATTTTTTTATAGAGATATTTTTCAAATAGAATTTGAAATATGTTTCATGAAATGATATATTATTTAGAAAATGATTTTCAATTTTCTCCTATTGTTAAAGATAAAATTATCCTAATATTTAACCTAGATGAATTATTTTCATTTAAATAATTTTTAAAATAAAACTATCCCTATGATGATATAGTTGGAAAATTCTATTTATAAAATATCTATAAACATTAAACAAGTTTATATCATTAAGTAATTCATGATTAAATCTATAAATTTGAGCATTGATTTGAAAAAATAAAATTCTCTAAACATTCCTCTACAACACAACCATTTATCTTCACCCTTTTAGATACCTTCATGAATGTGTTTCAACAATTCCATGATTTTCTATTTTTATTGGGAATCCCATAGTTTTATTTACATCATTCTTCTAAGAGATTATTGATAAAACCCCAACTACAGTAACCAAGATATGATGTCTAATCTATAATATTATCTTATAGTAAAATGGATTACATCACTATCTATCACTCTTTTATTTATTTTTGAAGAACCATATACAAAAATACTCTCATTTACATTAAAAATAAAATATAAAAAAATGTAAAAGTAAATAATCTAAATCCATGAAACACGTTTATATATTCCTTCTTTATATACCATATATGGAAAGGAAAACAAGATAAGGGTGGGCTCAAATTATTAGTAAGGGTGATGTGAACTATAATGTAACTACTGTAAATAGGGAATAATCAATATGAAATGGTAAATAACATAAAAAACATTCCATTTAATCAATAACTTTAGAATTAAATTCATCCATAGATAATATAAATCTAAAAGTCTCACGAATAATAGTAATTTAATTTTCAATTATGGAAGGGAATAATTTTTTATGTTCAATTCATAAACATCTTGATATCATAACATCAAGGATTTTTTCCAAGGTATTTTGAGTAGATTTTTAGATATACACCAAATTCCCATTTAATAAAGCTAGGAAACTAGTTTGTCTCGTACGAATATTCATTACATTGAGAGGCTATCTAATTCTAGGCCCCAAAATCCATTGCCTGTTAAATGAATCCTCATATACTTAATGATCAATTTAATTCATATATAATATTCCTTATCAAAAAATATCCATGTTGAATAATGAATAAATCACACGGTTAAGGAAAAACATTCATAATAAATACTATATTTATAAACGATATATTGTTTAGGTAATAGAAATATTTATGATCGATGAAATTATAGAAATGGTAGAGAAATATAATTTTCAGTGAAAAATAATCACATGAAATTTAATGTTTCTATAGAAATTTAATGATCATATAATTAATAAGAGGTAAAAGATGACCACCAATTCATTTGAAATATAGGTTTTATAATAAAGTATAATGTTTTAGAGAATAAGAGAAATTTTTAGTGAATCATCAAAATACACACTAATTAAATATGTTTCTTCATAAAACCATTGAAAACTTGTAGATGAACCTAAATATTGTAAATTAGTTTTTACAATGGAAAAATCTTTTAACATAACGTACATTTAAAAGAAACATTCCATTTGACTTTTTATAATGAAATAATAAATGACCCTTTCAAAAAATATTAGAAAGGTTTCTTTAAAATACATTAAAAATTATAGTACAATATCAAATTTCTTTAGTAATTAGTTTGAGTAAATAAAAATAACTCTTGTAATAAAATTTTGAAAAATATGAACATGGGTGAAAAGTATACCTGATCAAAAAGAGAAATAATATTTTCTTTTATTATAAAAATTTATTTTCTCGATTCAATTGAAAAAATAGTGGAATAGTTGGAATATATCATAGAAAGTCATAAAAATATCCCATGGATAAAAAATAAATTTATTTTATATAGGCTATATTATAATCTCCCTACAATTAAAAATATAACTAATTCCACAAAATGATATTGTAAAATAAATTCATACCTCTTTGGTAAATTTTATATTGAAACCCTTTGAAAGAGTAAACAATAATTGAACCATTAAGAATAATAAATAAATAGATATTCTTGTTAAATAATTCATTTTGAATTAATATGAACTATATGAATGAAAATTTGGACATAATATCAAATATGTATCAATGTAAGGGAAATTGAGGTGAAATTCTTTAAAAAATATATAATTTAACAGATAATTTACTAATGTTGTGATTATGTATAATATATTTAAATCCAAACAAAGTGTAAATAAAAAAACAATAATATTTTATTCCACACATAATACTCACAATATGTAATCAATGACGTGGTGGTAAAAATCAATGAATATATATTGAGTTAAGAAAACCCTTACCTCCCACTTCAAATTATTTCAACATTATTTTGACCTCATGCATAACATATTTTGACTTACTATACTTACGTATTTAAACTATATTAATATATATATTATAATGTGTGATCTAATTATAATAACTTATCACCAGTTTGTTAACAATCGTTCACCATTATCATTGTTTCAGGTGTAAACTGTTTAGTTTTATCATGCATGTTTTGTTGCAGATTGTTCATTTTTTATGAATGTTTTATAGTTTAATCATACCTAGAGAGATATTAATTTTATAAAACAAAATATTATATATATTTTCTATAATCATCCATGTAATGTGATAAATATTAATGAAATGCTTCACTTTGTTTAAGTGGTAATCCACATGTACGCACGAGCGACATTATCATTTTTCAACTGTTATGTGGAAAAAGGGGTAACTATTATTTTATTATTAAAGAATAAAAATTAAATAATAAATATAAATTTATTTCTTTAAATCCACCTATTTACACCAAACATGGGAAGTAGTTATATAAAAACAAATTACATATTTTGTTGAGGTAGTAGTCTTCCATATACATGAGTGATGGTTTTTTTAATTTCAAAGATAATGATATAAATAAATATTATTTCACTAAAATTACAGTATCTAATTATATGGTAGATAGATGAATTATTAAATTTTCATGGCTATGACATAATTTATCCTGTAAAATTAATAAGTAAAAAATATATTGCTTTGTTATAATGATTACCACTCTTAGAAAACTTTCTTTTATATGTCTTCTTAATGACCATATGGATGCTATTTTGAGAATATATGTACAAAATAATAATTAATATAATAAATTTTGGAAATTTATTTTCTTGGATTTTTACAAGTAAATTTTTTCATCCTGGTGTGAATAAAAGAGGAGTTATGGTGTCCTTTTATAAGTGAGGGAAGGGACCCCTTTGGAAATAAATAAAATATTATTATATAATATGTTTCCAACACATTTAAAATGGATACAATGTGAAAATAATTAAAATATTAGGATAATATGGTTTAAATATCCTCAAATAAAATTTATAAATATTTATATAACATTTTAAACCCTATCTATTTTATTAACCACTATGTTCACTATTTTTATCTTTAACCACGACAAAAACGTTATCAATATTAAAGGGTCATAAAATTACTTGTAAGCTGCAATTTTTTGACAAAATGATAAAGGGGTCATATTTTAGACCAAATCCCATTACACTTGTCATATTTCAAGATTTTATTATTTTTAAATAAATTTATAAAATATTTTTTTCATAAATATCATAAATATCATTTTTGACACTATTCACTTAATTTGGGTTTAAATACATCAAGATATATATGAAAATGGAATAAATTTATCTAAAAAACTAAACATTAATATTTACCATAAAATATGTGTGATAATATAATTTATCCATTATTAAAACATATAATATATTTAAAATCATTTATTTTGATATTTTTACTGCTTTTTCAGATGTTGTATATGAATTTAAGATAATTATATAATCAATAAAAATTAAAAATAAATTAAAATCATAAACATAATATCATTGTTTTAGAAGTAAACATTAATATTCCTTGATAACATCTTTGAATCCCTATATGAGTATATAATAGAAAGTAAATTCAAGAGAGTGACATTAAGTATTTATCCTTTCCTTATAATAATAAAAATATAATTATCAATGTAAACAGAAACCAAAATACCAAATATTAGAGTTTATGATAGATATGGTCAAATTAAAAATGATAAATGAAATAAATTAATGTTTTATATATATTTTTTAAGCTTCATTTTGTTATTTTTAATCTTAATTACCATATTTATCATTTACTATTATGAAAAATATTTACCACGGTTACTATTAAAAATGACCAAAAATAAAAGGGACCTATTTACAAAATATTTGCCTCTAGATTAAAAATATTGAATCAATTCTTGATAATAAATTTATATAAGTTCAAAAAATAAATATTAATATAAATGAGTAAAAATAAACAAAAAAATCATTTGTATAAAGTTTTTTTTAAATATAAAAATAAACTTATACCAAAATAAAATATAATGTTTATTCATATAGAATTATTTAGATTATATATTTTATATTAATTTAAGGAAAATATTAAATCTAAAGGGAATTTAAATGAATTTATATAAATAAAGACAATTAAATTTTTGCAAGAAACATTATTTTTTTCTATTCAAAGAAAAATTCAATCTTTTCAAAAAAATCACAAAATTAACCCCAAGAAAATATTGTTATACATATTTTAAAACTGATACCCTTTTATAAAATAAAGTTTTAAAAAATGATAAGGCAATTAAATAGAATATTCACTCAAAAATGGAAATAAAAACTATATTCGAAGTAAATATATTCTTAACGCATAAAATGGATTTACAATAAATTGAGTACTTATTACAAAAGTATTAGTCAATAAATTGTTATTGATTAGGACCATTGTATATCTATATATATATCATAATTCATTTACACTTTTTTATGCCTACAATTTCATTGAAATTGTTATGAAATTCATATTTAAATATTATTATTTCTTGGTTTGTTTATGCTCCTTCTTGTGGGTGCTACAAGCTATCAAATGTAATGTTAATTTTAAAAGAAAATATAAACTAAAATTATGGGGTATTTCATTCTCAAATACTTATGAAAACTACATCATTTTAATTTATAATTATTTTTTAATACAGAATATAACATAGTAAAAAACCGATAAAATTTGTTAATTTCTTTTTTAGTATATGTAAACCAATTATGAAAGTATCTCTATAAAACACATACTTGAAAAGGAGTTTAGTAAAATTCACCTTGGTATAATATTGTTACCTCCCACATAATACTTGAAATATTTAGCTTCAATGTTCCCAAGTTAGAGAAATTCATTTAATATTAGTAGAGAAAAAAATGATAAAATATAATTATTCAATTCATTCCCTTTACATTAGAATTATTTCATCCTTTGATGTGAATTTTCATTATTATGAAGAATGTTTCATGAATGGAGCAATAAAATAAATTTTTACCTGACATTAAGATCTACAAAAATGATGAAAACTTATTCCTCTAGTCTAAAAATAATTTTTTTACCGCAAGAAAAAAATAATTACCAATATGAATAACCCTTCATATGAGGAAATACTAAATTAAACTCCAAAACCTCAAAAATGACACCAAAAAAGTAAATTTAAATCAATACATATGTGAATATCCATAAAATCCTTCAAAATAATCCATAAATTAGTTGAAAGATCAAAAATCAAAAATATTTTATTATATATGCTTCAAATAATAACATTACATTTATCTCAAAAAATAGGGGTCACCCATAACTTCATATAATAAAATTCTATATTCCTTATCATATAATAACCATAATATTCTAATCTTTCCAATAAATAATTTTAATATCTATAGCGCCTTAATAAAATGATATATTGTTTCAAAAGGTTAGGCAACAATTATTCTTCAAATAAATTCCCCTCATAGCCAAAAGTATTTCCATTTACCATAATAATGTACTAATTTAGAGTATAGTGAACATCATAAAAAAAATTATTCACTTAGTCATAAAATAACTTTTTAATTCCATGTTTTCGTATACTATAAAATATATATTACCAAAATGTTATAACCAATTTATCTTAATAACCAAATTAAAGTCAAATATCATATTAAACGTAAAGCTTATCATTAAATTTTAATTTATGTACAAAAAACATGAAATCATTATTCTTTAAATAAACATTCCACTAAAACATAATTTAACTAAAGGTTTTTATTCCCAAAAATGCCTCTAAAAATATCATTAATCGTCTTAAATATTCATCACATAAAACATAAAAAGGGGAATGTATGACTTGAAACTTAGGATCATCCTTAGACTTATCAACCAATGACAGTTTAGGATTATCCCATTTTACTGTGGAAATATCAAAGATTTGAAAAATAATTATAGTACCATTTATCATAATGGTAGATAAAAAATTATTAATTGACCCAAGAATATTCTTTTATGGTGTCTAGATAGTTGTGTAGTCATAGCCCTACCCATCATGCATCGGTGATGATGGAGATAATACCCAATCTTCCCAATTCAATTTTGTTTCCCATTGGTGAATATATTACATAGGTACATCCACCTACCTGTATCCAGACATGGAGGTAGTTTATATGAAAAAAAATTATCTCTATTTTACCAAAACTTGTGATATTATACTATATATATATTTATCCTTGATTTATTCTAGAGGGATATATTCTCTTATATATGTTTTACAAAATCTATTTATCAGGGTTTATGCTAAAAAATTACTAATACCGACTATAACAACACTAAAAATATTAACCCATCGTTTTTTTCTACATTATTACATTGAAATAGTATACAATTATCACATCACCAAGGATTGATTAGTTTACTAGTCTTGAAGTACAATATGAACACATGATTCCAATTTTCCATTGGAAAAAATTATACAACATAGTATAAATAAATAATCTTAATCCTTGAAATTTATTCAAAGATTATTTCTTCAAATCTAGGGGAAAGGGGAAAATATGGGTGAGATAAAAAACTTAGTAAGGTTTTGATACAATTTAAAAAATAAAAAAAATAAGTTATAATTAATATGGAATGGTAAATAGATGAAAACACACGCCACTTAAAAAAATAACATTGGAATGATATGCATCCATAGATAATACTTATTTAATAATCTCATGGATTATTATAAATAAATTCTAAATGAAAGGAATTCATATTTTTGGATGTCATGTTATTAGAAATCCTGATTTAATACTATCAAGTAATTTTTCCATGACAGTTTAAGATGATGGTTGGTTATATAATAAAAACACATTTAATAAGCCTATCCAAATAGTTTGTATCATGAGACTTATTGATTCATCTAAGAGCTATGTAATTTTGGGCCCCATCTATCACTAGTTGTTGAATTCATTCCTCATATATAGAATTGTCAATTTAAATAATAATTAATAATCCTTATAAAAAAGATCCATATTGAGTAAAGAATACAAAGCATTATTATTTCATTAATTAATCAAATAAAATTTATAATAAACACCATATATAGAAATGGTATAATTTTTAGGAAATAAGAATATATGTGATAAAAATGGGGATATATAAGATAAATGTAATTTCCAATGAAATAGGATCACAAGAAATTGAATAGTTCAAGATAAATTTTTTGAACATAATATTAAAAAGAGATAACAGATTATTATCAATTCCTTACTTATATAGGTTTTATAATAAAATCATGTATTTTTAATAATCAAATGGAATGTAAATAAAAAACTAAAATAATATTTCACTGATGTATTTTATATTTAAAACCAATGGTAACTTATAGAATAATATAATTTTTAAAAATATTTTTGGCACTAGGAAAATATATTAACGTAATATACGTCAAAAATAAACATTTTAGTTGAATTTTGGAAATGAATCTTGAAAATTATCCTTTTAGAAGAAATTAAAAATATTCCTTTAAAACATTTTAAAAAGTCAATAATATCATATAATTTCATTAAATAATCATTTTATTAGATAAAAATAATTTTGTATAAAATTTTTGAAACATATAGACATTGAAAAATAATATACCCAACAAAAAAAGTCATATTTTCTTCTAAACATTAAAATTCCTGATTGATGTTCAAAAGGGAGTAGAATTTGGATTAAAACATAGAATACCCTTTAATATATAAAGGATCGGAAAATATATTGAGTTTATGATGGAAATATTATAAGATTGCGTCAATGAAAAATATAACCATTCCCAAAAAATAATATTGTAATATAAATTTATAGTACTTTGGAAAAATTTAAATTGTTACGCCAAGAAATTTTAAATATGAATTGAAACATTAATCACTGGTAAGGAATATATTTTGATGTCAAACACATCAAAGGTGAATTTTATTCAATACATAAATAAAAATGGTTTCATAATAACAAATATGTCTTAATGGTGTGGAATTTCTAATTAAATCCATTGTAGAAATAATGTCAATGAAGTGAGAATTTATCAATTATTTGATTCTGTGTAAAAATTTTATATAAAAAAAAGTTTAAATACAATATAAAACATTAATATCCAATTTAACACATAATAATTCAATACTATAAGAAATGAAGTAGTGGTATAACTCAATGTACAGAAATTGAATTAAGTAATACCTTAACTCACACATCCACATTATTGAACGTTCTTTTGACATACTATAAAATATTATCATAATTATTATACATAGATACCAAATCCATATTCGTATTTATAATATCCTTTATTGTGCAATTATGAAATTTTATCACATGTTTGTTAACAATAATTAATAATGATCATTATTTTATGTTTAATCACTTTGTTTTCTCATGTATGTTTCATCACATAACGTCCAATTATTTTTCATAGTTCATAGATTCATCATACATCAAATTATTTTCATGTTATAAAAATCACTTTAGAATGATTTTAAAAATTATTCATCTGAGGTGGTAAATAAAAATGAATCCCATTGTTTCTTAGAGGTGGTTGTCCACACATACACATTATTGAGGTTTTCATTTTTAATGGATATGTAGGGGAAAAGGTAAGTATGACAACCCTGCTTTCTATTACACAATTGAACATAATTTATTACATAAACTTCACTTGATAAAACATAGAATATCTATATTTATAGTGTCTTTGGGGCTTAGGATCATTACATAACAACATAAAACACGAAATACAACATCTTTATTGAAAACATAATTTACATTACCACTACATTTCCTCGTACTTATCATTGTATGGGATAACCTGAGGACATGCATAAAAAAAGGGTGAGCTATAAAGCCCAATAAGGGAATAATCATGGAATAACATGAGGAATATAGTACATGATAGAAAATAGGAATATAATTATATCACAAGAGAAGAATATACATAAAGTCATGATAAATAATGATAATCATAACACAGAAATGTGGCAACACCACTTAACATGGAATTAGCATTAGCCAATACTCATTGCACATGGAGCATTAGTAAACCCTCATTGCACATGGGGCATGAGTACACCCTCGTTGCACTAGAATTATCATGAGAAAATTCCCATTTCACATGATATATCATGATACTATACTTTACCCAATGCATTGGACCGCAATATGTGCGCACTATTCTTAATCATTTCATTTCATGCATAAGTGTGCCACATGGATCATAAAACATTGAATCATTCAACATAATATTTTATTCCATGATAAATGAATGTGGAATAAAGACATGAATCCATTTAATTAATAATTAAATGTTCATAAAGGTGAATACCCTTGATAGAGAAATGGGCATGGTATTCACAACACAATGACTTTGGCTTTGAAAAGTGCGGTGCAATTTTGGCAGCATAACGATGTGATATAATAACTCATAAAAATGGTTGATGAGAGATAAAGGAGTGTATCATCATATATACATTACATGGATAGTAAGGGGGTTATATAGATACATTTACCAACAAATGTAATGGAATTTTGATTCATGATACCAAATAATTGCTTGAATGTGAATGAGGAAAGAGAAATTCTTTTCGGAATTTCAGCATAGTAACGGGTGTACATGGGTGGCATTTAATAAGAGACAAAGGGGTCTCCCATCATTAAAAAATAAATAGGTAAGTATGGGGGAGATGTGAAACCGTTCCCCAACATTTATAATTGAATTTAAAAGGTCATAACAATTTAAATAAATTTTCACAAAAATGAGAAAAGAAGAAAAACCCTTACTTGGAAGTGTGCTTCCAAAGGCTTGAGAGAGTCTTGATAGAGGCTTATAGGGAGCTTGGGGCACCTTGGGTGGATTCTAGAGAGATTAGGTAAGAGTTTGGACGATCTAAAAAGGCTTTTAGTGAAGAGGAATTGAGATCTTGGGTGGGTTTATATAGGAATGGTGGGGGAATTCTTTATTATTGAGGTTTGGGACACTCATATTAAACAAATCCAAACCACAAACCATCCCATGGTTTTTGCCGATAGTTTTTGGAAAAAGGATGTGGGAAACAATATTTTATAAGTCCAAAGTCCTAAATTATTAAAATAAGGGGGTTGCTTATATGGAGGTGAGTCACACTCTCAAGGAAAACAATTTAGAAAGACAATATGTTTAATAAGTCTTGAAGGGTCCAGTAAAGAATTGTAAAATAAATAAAACAAACCTAAAATCCCATTATCTTAATGGTAAAACATATATTTGTAGAAAATAATATTTATAGTATTTTATTACATCACTATTTGGTAAATATGATGTCATAAAACACATTATATATTTAAACGATATTAAATTTTTACCCAAATATTTGACTATCTAAGAAAATTATGAAAAATTCACCATTGGATAATTTCTATGTCCTGATTGTAGAGATAATATTAATTTTATCTAAATAATTTTCTAAATATGTCAATTTTCACATTTAAAATAAAATCCAACATTAATAAAAAATTCATGGGTTTTGAAAAAAAATGGATTTTAAACCTTAATAAAAATTACAATTGCATTCATAAAATTATATGATAATTTATATTTAAATAAAAATTAATTTAATAATACTAATAATAATTTATTAAAATATTATTTAATTCAAAAATGCATTAATTCATCAGAATAGATTTCATAGTTGAACTTTAACTAAAAATACTATTTGATCTTTAAAAACTATATACAAGGTAACAATAATAAAATGAAAGTTTATTCATTATTATTTAAAAAAATAATGTACATAACCATAGTTTTGAAGTCTTGTTACATAACCCCTTATAACTCCCGCATAAGACCGAAGAGTAAGTTGTGTGATGGTGACAGACTCTTGGGGTGGCTCGGATAACATTTCTTGGCTGGTAATCTCTATCAACTTCCACTTCTCTCATAGGAAATTGTACTCGAGCATAACATATTCAAGCTCATCTTGGGCTTGGTCAAGAGGGAAGCATAAAGGTGAAACCTCCTTTCCGAGCTTTAACAAATGGGCTTCGAATTGGGTTGGTCTACTGGATGAGGTTATCGTTCCTTTGTCTGAGTAAATTGGATTTTTTAAATCCCTATATTTATACTAATCATGTGATCACTGTTCGACGACTATATTAGAAATGGTCACAATTCTTAATAGTGTTTTAAAATCGAAAAACCTAAAAATAAATAAGTTTACATTTTATATAAACATTTTACACAGAGAGACATTTAATTAGATCAAGAGGGATTTCCATTAATGAAATTTTGGTTCGTTACAATCTTCCCCCCTTAAGAATTTTCACCCTTGAAATTTACTTTTCTCACACTAAAACAGATTTGGGTAACTCTACTTTGTCATTTCCTCTAATTCCCACCTCTCTTATTCAAATTTGTTGTTTCACCAAAACACCTTGATGAGGGGAATTGTCTTATTTTGTAGAACTTTTTCCCTACGATCTAATATCTTCACTAGTTGCTCCTCATATGAAATATCATCCTCTAACCGTATCACCTCTGAATAGAGCACATGAGAAGGTTCCGGTATGTACATCCTTAAGAGGGATACATTAAAGACATCATGTACTTTGGCCATGGTGGGGGGAAGTTCTAGTCAATAGGCCACATCCCCGACATGATCAAGAATATCGAAGGGGCCGATGTACCTTGGAATTATCTTCCCTTTAATTCCAAACCTCATGACCTTCTTCCATGGAGATATGCATATAAATATCATGTCTCCAAATTTAAACTCAAGGTCTCATTTACGATTATCTACATTACTCTTCTGTTGACTCTGGGCTGCCTTGATATGTTTCTTAATAGTTTTCACCTTCTACGCCATTTATTTGACCCTTTCTGGTCCAAGAAGCTTACGCTCACTGACCTCATCCCAACACGGTGATGTTCTGCACCTTTTCCCATAAAAGGCTTTATATGGTTCCATTTCGATTCTCGAGTGGAAACTATTATTATAAGAGAACCCAACCAGAGGAAGATGTTGATACCATCATCCTTTAAAGTTCATTGAGCACGCTCTCAACATGTCCTTATGTGTTTGGATAGTTCGCTCGAATTGGTCATCGGTTTAAGGATGATAGGCCATACTGAAGTTAAGTTTAGTATTTTGATCATGTTTAAGACTCTTCCAAAACATAGAGGTGAATCTTGGATCTAGATCGGACACAATAGATAGGGGTACCTCATGCAGCCTTACCACTTCCCGGATATATATCTGGTCCAGTTGAACTAATGATAAATCCTCCCGAATAGAAATGAAGTGTGAAGCCTTTCTAAGATGATCCACAACAACCCATATTACATTATTTCCTTTGGATGTCTTCGGATGTCCGGTGAAAAATTCCATGGTGATGTTCTCCCATTTCTATTCTGGTACAGGAAATGGTCGCATCATCCCCATAGACTTTTGCCTCTCTGCCTTCACTTTCTGACACACCAGGTGCATGGATGTAAATTCAGCGATCTCCTTCTTCATATTATCGCACCAATAATTCTCTCTAAGATCTTGATACATCTTTGTGTTTCCTGGGTGAATAGAGAAATTTGAACTATGTGTATCATCCAAAAGTTCATTCTTCATCTACGGACTTGATGGAAGACATTGTCTTTTCCAAAATCTCACAATTCTTTCTTCATTAACATTAAACTTTGAGGATTTCCCTTTTCTGATAGATTCCCCTTTTTCCTGAATTCCCACATAATCATTGTGAGAATCCTTTGACCTTTCCAAAAGTGATGTTTGAGCAATAATTTGTGAAATAATTGATTATGTTCCCTTCTTTATGATTCCCATGTCTATCTTCATCAAATCTTAGAAGACTGGATCTTTTTCAATTCTCATCAATGATAGGATCCCTGGGTCTTTTCTACTTAGGGCATCCTCCACCTTGTTCGCTTTCCCAGGGTGGTAATGGATTGATCAGTCATAGTCTTTGATTAGATCTAACCATCTTCATTGGTGCATGTTAAACTCTATCTCTGTGAATATATACATGAGTCTTTTGTGGTCCGTATATATTTCACACTTCTCCCCATAGAGAAAATGCCACCAAATTTTCAAAGCAAAGATCACTGCAGCCAACTTGAGGTCATGTATTGGATAGTTCTTTTCAGGAACATTCAATTTCACTGAAGCATAGGCAATTAATTTTTCATTTTTCATCAACCCACATCCTATGCCCTTTTTCGAAGCATCACTGAATACCACAAAAATTTCTCCACTTGTGGGTAAAGTGAGCATGGGCATAGTGATAAGCCTCCTTTTCAACTCCTTGATTCTTTCTTCGCATTCATCACTCCAATAAAACATTACTCCCTTCTGATCTATCATGGTAAGAGTATTGGACAGTCATGAGAAATATCTCACACATCGTCGATAATATCTAGCTAACCCCAAGAACCTACAGATATTTGTTACCGATGTTGGCCTCTGCCATACCTCAATTGCATCTGTTTTGGAGGGATCCATAGATATCCCATTGGTTGTGATGATATGGATAAATAATGAGACCTCATTAAAACAGAACTCACACTTGTTGTACTTTTTCATAGAGCTTATCCTTCCGAAAGGTCTCTACTACAGTTCTTAGATGCTCTTCATAATCCTCCTTGGTTTTGGAGTATATCAGAATATCATCTATAAATACTACCTCAAATTTTTCTAGGTAATCTCTAAAGACTCTATTCATCAAGTCCATGAATATTTCTAGAGAATTAGTGTGTCCAAAAGGCATTATTATAAATTCATAGTGATCGTATCTTGAACAAAAAGAAGTCTTGGGGATATCTTCCTTCTTCACCCTTACATGATAATATCCCAACTGCAAATCCACCTTGGAGATGTATTTTTCTCCATGAATCTAATCGAACAAGTCATCAATTCATGGGAGAGGATGCTTGTTCTTTATCGTGATTTTTTTAATAACGTGATAATCAATGCAAAGGCACATTGACTCATCCGTCTTCTTGACGAAGAGGACTGGTTCACCCCATGGTGAAGCACTTGGGCGTATAAACCCTTTATCCAGATTCTCCTATAGTTGTTTCATCATCTCCTCAAGCTCCACAATAGCCATTCTATATGGAGTATTGGATATTGGAAACTCTCTATGTATAATATCAATTGAGAATTCAACATCTCTTCTAGGTGGAAGACCAGGTAATCCCTCGGGAAACACTTCAGCAAATTCCCTCCCCATAAGCATGTCTTCTAGGATGGTTTCCTCCTTAGACTCAATCATATGAGCTAGATACACATTCTCATAGGGAAATAATATCAACTCTTTAGATGATGGAGCTAAAGAAGATTTATCTTCCTCCATTCACTTGTAAAGAATCGGGGGTCAATTCTCTACATGCCGAGTAATTTCCCTCTCACCGAAATTTTTGTTGGTTCTATATAAGGAAATCCAATACATGTTAATAATTGCATAAAATACCACCAAAGGGGGTATGACGAGGGTCTCCAGGAACTTCAATCCATATATTATGATAGGGGAGGAGTTATATTCATGGGATGCAATGATTTCCCCATTTTCCATAATCACCTACATCTTCACTTCCATAATTTTTGGGGGTGTTGGGATTGTTCTAATAAACTTTTGAGATATAAAATATAGTGCTGAACCTGAATCAATAAGTATGTTCACTATTCTTTAATGAATAACTAGTCTACCTATCACCACATTGTTTTTGGGGTTCACTTCGGAAGTAATGATGTAAAAATCTTGCCCTGCGGCCTTGGAGGATGTTGGTTGCCTCCGAAAACCCTCGTCTTAGAGCACTGATTTGCAAGATGACCTGATTATTTTAATTTTTATCAATAAACCACGCATTGAGGTTCGAATGGAGCATTCCACTCCTCTGTCGTATCCATGGGTCTTTCTTGCCGACAGTTAATAGCTAGGTTCCCCTCTCTTCCACACATAAATAATTTCCTCGTTCCCTTCAGGAAATTTCCAGGGTGCTTCTTTCTACACCTTGGGCAAGTGGGGTGTTGGATCTTCTTAGAACCGTTGGATTTATCCATTAGACCACCAGCATTGAATTCCACCTTACACTTCCTATCCCCATGATACCATTGAGATTCTCTGATCTCCATTTCGACCTTGAGGGAACACCGAACAATTTCTTCATAGATATCGAAGTCACGGATCACTAGTGCTTTCCGTAGGATAGGTTTCATCCCACCAAAGAAGTGGTCATCCATGCATTTGGGGGGTAATGATAAAGCTAGAAGCGTATTGTGCAGGCCTTGTGAAATTTTCCTCATACGCTCGAAAAGATTCATTCTCTTTTTTCTTGATGTCAAATAAGTCCCTTTCCATCTTATGTCAAAGGGTGTGCGGAAAATATTTATTGAAAAACATCTTTCGAAAATCATTCCATTCCAATGCCTCGATCTCCTCATTAGGCTTCGTATTTTTTATCAACATCAACCACTGATCAGCTTCACCATCCATATGATATGCATCCAGGAGAAACATCTCTTGTTTAGAACATCGAAAGATGGAGAATATATTTTCAATGGAGTTGATCCATTGTTCAGCGATTGTGGGATCAACTGATCCGTTAAAAGTCGGAGGCCTTTGTCTCATGATGCTCCTGACAATGACTTGTTATTTCATAGGGGGGTTGAACATTCCTCTTGACAGATGTTTCTATTCAAATCTTGAGTTATCTGAGAGAGAAATGTGACAAAGTTCACGATTCCTTCTCCCATTTGATTGGGCATCTCATTAGTGCAGTCATCACATTGACCTTCACATCAGTTGTTAGCCCGAGTCCTCCTATTACCGGCCACTGGCTGGGATAAAAGGAAAGTTTGGGGTAACACATAAAGGTTAATACAAGGACAAAACTGATGGCTTATAAATATCTTTTATTTCCTTAACATATGAATCTATTGGCTTCAGTCTATGTTATCCATGATCTACTTTCTAACAAATATTTTTAGGGAATGTTTTTAGTCCCTTGATAATGGTTCATACTATGCTTGTGAATTTACCAAATAATATCCCCCAGGAGTGTCGTAACCAAGAGTGCAGCAAGGCCCATTTTCGTGCACTAGCTCCCATTCGAGTCCATCTCAAAGCGGTGTTTTCGGGTTTTACCCCTAGGATACATTTGTTCCAGAGCTACCTCTACCTGCTCGTATCCAAACAGGGATGTATTTGCTTGATAAAACAATTTCTCAATACTTAAAAAAACATAGGAAAGTATTTATTATACTTTGCCTTGTCTCTATGGCTTTACTAGGATTTTATAATCCTAATCCCAAAAATAACTAAACCTATCCTCTGATACCAACTATGACAACCCTTCTTTTTATTACACAATTAAACATAATTTATTATATCAAATTCACTTGATACAACATAGAAGATCAAGAGTTATAGTGTATTTGGGGATTAGGATCATTAAAAAACAACTTAAAACAATAAATACAACATCTTTATTGAAAACGTCTTTTACATGACCACTACATTCCGTCGTACTTAGCATTGCATGTGATAACCTCAGGACATGCATAAGAAAAGGGTGAGATATAAAGCCGTATAAGGAAATAATAAAGGAATAAAATGAGGAATACAATACATGTTGGACAATAGGAATATCAGTAGAGCACAAGAGAAGTATAAACATAAATTCATGATAAATCATGATAATCATAACATAGAAATTTGGCAACAACACTTAACCTGGAATTAGCATGAGCCAAGGCTCATTGCACATGGATCATGAGTAAAACATCATTGCACATAAGGCACAATTAAACCCTAATTGAACTTGAATTATCAAGCATAAACACCCATTTCACAATACTTATCATGATACTATACTTTACCCAATTCATTGGAGAGATCTAAGGGTGCACCCTTCTTAAACATTTCATTTCATGTATAAGTGTCCCACATGGATCCTAAAACATTGAATCATTCAACATAATCTGTTATTACACGATAAAAGAATGTGGAATAAATACATGAAACTCTTTAATAAATAAGTAAATGTTCATAAAGATGAATACCCTTGATAGAGAAATGGGCATGGTATTCACTACACAATGACTTTGGCTTTGAAAAGTGCGATGCAATTTCGGCAGCATAACAGTGTGACATAAGAACTCAAAAAAATGTTTGATGAGAGAGAAAAGGGTGTATTATCATATTTACATGACATTTAAAGTAAGGGGGTTATATAGATACATGTTCCAACAAATTTAATGGAATTTGGATTCATGATACAAAAGAATTGCTTGAATGTAAATGAGGGGAGAGAAATTCCTTTCAGAATTTCGGCCAAGTAACGGGTGTACATGTGAGGAATTTAATGAGAGAGAAAGGGGTATCCCATCATTCAAACATAAAGAGGGAAGTATGGGGATGTGAAAAAACATACCCCAACATTTATAATTGAAATTAAAGGGTCTTAACAATTTAAAGAATATTGGAAAAAAATGATAAAGGAAGAAAAACCCTTACATGGAAGTGTCCTTCCAAAGGCTTGAGAGAGGCTTGAGAGTGGCTTCTTGGGAGATTAGGGAACCTTGGGAAGATTATAGAGAGAGGATGGAATGGGTTTTAAGAACTCAAAAGGCTTTGAGTGCAGAGGAACTGGGTTCTTGGGAGGGTTTATATATGAAAGGCGATGGAATTCTTTATAATTTAGGTTTGGGACACCTAATATTAAACTATTCCAAACTACACACCATTCAATGGTTTTTGCCCTTGGTTTTTGGAAAAGGGAAGTAGAAAACAATATTTTATAATTACAAACTCCGAAATTCTTAAAATAATGGGGTTGCTTATGTGGAGGTGAGTCACACTCCCAAGGAAAACAATTTAAAAAGACAATATGTTTAATAAGACTTGAAGGGTCCAGTAAAGCATTGTAAAATAAGTCAAACAAACCCAAAATCACATTATTTTAATGGTATAACATATATTGGCAGAATATAAGGTTTATATTATTTTATTACATCACTATTGGGTCATTATGATGTCATAAAACACATAATATATTTAAATGATATTAAATTTTTACCCAAAAATTTGGCTGTCTCAGAAAAAAATGAAAAATTCACCTTTGTATAATTTCTCCATCCTGATTCTCGATATAATATTCATTTTAACTAAATAATTTTCTAAATATGTAAATTTTCACTTTTAAAATAAAAAACTGACATTTATCGAAAATTCATGGGTTTTGACAAAAATGGCTTTCAAACCTTAATAAAAATTGCATTTTCATTCCAAAAATTATATAATAATTTATATTTAACAAAAATTAATTTAATAATAATAATAATATTTTGTTAAAATATTATTTAATTAAAAAATCCCTTGATTCATCAAAATATATTTCTTAGTTGAAATTTAACTAAAAATACTATGTGAGCTTTAAAAACTATTTACAAGGTAACAATAAAAAAAATGAAAGTATATTCATTATTATATAAAACAATAATGTACATAACCATAGTACTGAGGTATTTTTTACATAACCCCTTATAACATTCGCATAATACTGAAGAGTAAGGTGTCCGACGGTGACAGACTCTTGCGGTGGCTCGTATAACATTGCTCGGGTGGTAATCTCTATCAACTTCCACTTCTCTCGTAGGCGGTCCAACTAGAGCATAAAATATTCAAGATCAGGTTGGGCTTAGTCAAGAGAGAATCCCAAAGACGTAACCTCCTTTCTGAGCTCATTCAAATGTGCATCTTATGGGGCGCGTCTACTAGATGAGGTCATCGCTTACTTTGTTTGAGTAAATTGGATTTGTTAAAGCCCTATATTTATACTAATCATGTGATCTCTGTTCAACGTCTATATTAGCAACGGTCACAATTCTTAATAGTATTTTAAAATCCAAAAACATAAAACCAAAGAATTTGACATTTTATATAAACATTTTACATAATGAGAAAATTAATTAGATCAAGGGGTATTTCCATTAATGAATGTTTGGGTCGTTAGAATAAGTATTATTCATTAATATAATAATTAAAATTATATAGAACATATAATTTTATTTCTTTAAATCCAAAAATATACACCTTTTATGTGACACAGTGATGGGAAATCAATTACATCAGTTCATGATGCAGTAGTCCATCGTACACATGAGTAATAGTTTTGATTCTAATATGATTAAGAAAGATATGGATAAATATTAATAAATCAACATAAAATATTCTATATATATGTAATATACTAGTTTTATTATATTCAAATATTTAGAAAAAAAATTTAATGTGGTTAAAAAATATGTAAAAAATAAATAGAATGGTTGATATGATTACCTTCACTTAGAGAAATCTCCTTTAGATCTCATCATGAGGACCCTGGGGATGTTAATTTGAAAATAAAATTACCTATATAGTGAATCTATTGGATTTTTAAAGTATTTTTGTTAGTGGTTGTTCAACATATGTGGCTCAATATGGTGTAAAAAATAGTGCAGAGATTATGTCCTTTTATAATTAAGTGGCGGGGCACCATTGGAACTACCTGAATTATTATTATACAATATGTGCCTAACTCATGTCAAATTGATCCAAAATGAAATGGATTAGAACATAAAGAGTATATTTCCTTAAAATATTTACAAAATCAAATTTAAACAATTTTTACATCATTTTAAACATTATCATATAGATTAACCCCTTCGTTAATGATTTTAACCTTAATCATGGTGTCATTTTTTGTGTCTTAAACGGATATAAATATAAATATATGGTAAAAATTAGCTCAAAAATATAATAGGATTATATTCCCAACCACATCGTATCCCACCAATCCTGTTTCATTATTTTTGATGATTTTTATATAATTTATTTATGTATTTTTTTATAAAATATCATTAATACCATTTTTGTATCTATTCATTTAATGTGATGTTAAATACATTGAGATATAAATGTAATTTAAATATAAATTATTTATCCATAAATTATGAATTATTATTAACTATAAAAAAATTGGTACTATTATTGAACCAATCTACAAAACTTTTAATGTTTTTGAAATCAACTGTTTGAATTTTTCAATTGCTTCCACAAGCATTTTATAATAGTTTTAGTTATTATATAATAACTAAAAATTAAAAATAAATTATCATTAAAAAAATAATTTCATTATAAAAATACTGATCTTTAAGAATCATTAATAAATTTTTACCATACCTATATGAATATATAATGGATATTAAAATCAAAAGCATGACATTTAGTATTTATCTCTTTCTTAAAATAAAATAAATGTATTTATAAATGTAAAATGGCACCAAAATGACAAATAATCAAAGTTTGGATTATTATGGTACAATTAATTCAAACTAATGAAGTAAAGTAAAGTGTTGGATATTTGTTAAAATTATAATGAAATTATTTTCAACCTTAATTAACAAATTTATCCTTCACCATGGTAAAAACTCTTTTCCTTGGTTACAATTAAAAATTTAAAAAATTAAAAGGGTAATATTTAATAAATTTAAAATTCTAAATTCCTGATGTGGAATCCATTTATAAAGTTTAAATTTGTAGAAGTGGGAAAAATTAAATTTTATATAAATGAATAAAATGTAATAAAAATGGATTTCTAATAATTATGTTTTTAAAGATAAAACGACCATAAAAAAAATAATATAATGTTTATTTTCAATGTAATTATTTAGATTATGGATCTTGATTAAAATTAAAACCAAGTCCAAAATTTAATATTAATTTCAAATTAATTTATTGAAAAAAAAGAAACTATAGTTTTACAAATAATATTATTTTTCTGTATTCACTGAAAAATTTATATTATTAGTAAAATCCCAAATTTTGACCCAAATATAATTTTCATAAACTGATTTCAAAAATTATAAAATTGGTTACAAATAAAATTTCATAAATTATGAATAATTATTTATAATATTCACTCACAAATATAAATAAAATATCTTTTTAAAAAAAAAAACTAATTTTTGAGGAATAAAATTCTTTACTAAAAATTGAGTGTACATTTCTTGATAATTTTTAAATATTTTTTGGAGTTGGAACATTATATATATATATATGTGTGTGTGTGTGTGTGTGTGTGTTTGTGTGTGTCAAAATTTATTTACTCCAATTCATATCCTCCATTTCAATGACTTGGTTATAACCGCAATACGAAAATAATTTTATTTAATGATTATTTTAAACTTGGGGTTGGGTGGGGTACATGTTATAGAATGATGTGGACTTTCTAGTAGAAAATATAATAAAAAATATTGTGACAATACATTCTATCAGGGTCATGGTTAATTTTTTCCATTGAATCCATCCTCATAGTATAAATATTATTATATGCTTCTCCACCAATATAGAATAATTTTTCTTCATCTCATTGTCACATATTGATGGATAATCAAATAATAATTGTAATGAATATATTAGAACTTTTTTCACCCTAATCACTTTATTGTTCTAAATTTGTACTAATTGAGATTAAATATTATTCTCTTTAATATATATTTCCTTTTATTTTTCTCATGTTGTTCATTCATACTAGATGTGAGTCAGTTACCATTTGTATTCCCATCCTAAAATCCATGAGAAGAATAACCTATCATGCCACTTTGATCCTTTAACTTGGTTCTCATAAAATCAATGGATTCATTAAATATTACCTTATATTACATCACCATTTATTCCTCCATGATTGATTCTATTATTTGTACTAAAATTTTATCCTTTAAACCTTCTAGTTTTTAACTTCTTTTGAGTCTTGTACCTTCTCATAAACACCAATATTGAGCATCTATGTTTTTGGTGACATCACATCCTACTCTATAACCTTAGAATTATTATTTTTCCCTTAAGTAGTATCTTATTCAAAAACTATCTTCTTAAAGTTTTTCAATTCATCAAATTAAATTTTTATCACATTTTCATGGATCAATCAAAGCTTATTCTTCTCTCTTAACATTATTTTTTGTTCCTCCAACTTCCATTCTACCACTTCTGATCAGTAGAAAGCTTCCACCTTTAGATTAATTTTAATTTTTAATCATATATAGATATATCTTCACTTTTGGTTTAAGGATCCTAATATATACATGAAACATCATTCTGAAAATTAATAAATTCAGAATCATAAAAATTCAAACTTTCTTTTTGAGGGATCCTAGAATATTTTATCTAAATATCACCTTTTCCAAAAAAATATTTCACAGTATTGAATTTTTATGGAGTACTATTTTTTCATAAAATACATTACCTTTAAAATTTAATTATAGGAATATAAGGGTTGAATAAAATTTAAATTCATGTACTGATTAAATCACATCAGAAGAAAAAAATCCAACAAAATAACATATGCTCTCAGAAAAATTACTAGTACCATGAGGGATTTAAGTGATAGATACCTAGAGGTTGGATGTAAATAAATATATAAAAGTTTTAAAATTATAGAATTTTTAGTTCAAAATTCACATAAGAAATAATATTGAACTCATTATTAGTAGGGTCACCCTTTTTTATTCCATTAATAATTATTCTATTTTTAACACTCTAATTATTATCCCTTTAATTATATTATTCAATAATTCTTCACCCACGCTTAAGAATTATATAATGATGAATTTAAAAAATCATGAACACAAGATACTATAATTATTAATTGGTTCAACTGTGTTGGGATATTCCATGGAGCTTGAAATCAATAATGTACAGATACACGAGAATAAACTAATTTTGGTGTTTGGTAGTTGGTTAAGTTATAGAACTCATAGGATTTACTTCAATCCCCTAAAAATATTATCAAATGAACCATTTACTCATAAGGTTAATCCCAACATTTTATTATATTTTATCATTATTAAAATAAATTATTTCCATATTTTCATGGAATTTAGGATAAATAGAATCACCAATGTTGTAATTTGACTAGATATATTTTTGTGCCTTTGAAATCCATGAGATTATTATTCACATGATATTTATAATCATATACATTAATAGTATTAAAACCTTTCTATGAGTTTTCATAGGATACACTACATTCTTATATATTTTGAAATTCTTCATGGAGTTCCACTACATTTTGTTTCATTCCTACAAAAATCCAGAACAACCCTTATATTTCATCGTCAAATAGATATATAAAATTTCTTTAGTTTTCTACACAATCATAATCTCAATATCTATTGTTCTAAAAAAATATTAAAATTTCTATACATTTTTTCTATATGTTATATAGGAAATAAATATTTTTCACTTACCCCATTTTAGAAGAAAAAATTATATTATTTATGATTATTAATCTCCATAATTCATGATTCATTGAATTTCATTTTCTATATTAAAATAACAATTATCTATGTTGACCTCATAAAAGATATGTTATCCATTCAACAATATCATGGGAAAATCCATCAAGAATCCTTCATCAAAATGGAGACATGATCCTCTATTTAACACATGGGTATACCTTTTGAGAGACATTGAATAAAAAATAAGGAAGCATACAGAACCAAAATTAATCTTATGTTATTAGATCCATAGGAACATATAAAATATAGAGCTATTTTTCCTCAGTATATTGTTATTTATTTTTCATTTAATAACCACTTGATATATATTCCATTTTAGAACATGGACACATCGTTTTAAACATTCATGGAAATTGCTCTTGAATTATTCGGAATCTTTTATGTCTGTAGAAAAAATAAAATCACAGTGTTACTACTCTAATAACATCATATTTATTATTAAAATATCATATCCACTAAACCCATACAAATATATCATTTAAATACCTAAAATATCATAAAATAATCCTCCATTATTTTGTATAATATTTTCATCATCATAGTTGGTCAAACTACTAATTATTTTTTATGATTAACTAAATATATCATAAACTGTTGGTGTCACCTAAATAGATAACCATAAGATATGATAATTTTTATAACTACGGAATATTACACAACATAGGATGGTTTTGAAATACTTTATGTGCCATCAAAAAAATATTATACAACATTATTTATTAAAGATGAAATAACTTCAAAATGTTATGATTCACTATATGTGCTTCCCTTTTCATATTTTAACTTCTTCTTAGAATATTATAGCACTCCAAAAACATACACATGAGATAAATATATATTATATACATCAGGATATTCTTGAATTTTCAACATTCTTAATTGTCCCACAATATTATAAAACACTAATAAATTACACATGATATTCAAATATATTATGAACCAATTTAAAAAAAAATTACATATAAAGGGAATTCCAAACACATAGCTGATATATAGTAAACATGAAAAAAACTTATTTCTGAGTAATATCATATGTATTTTATTCCTTTGAAATATTTATTGGGATCTTCAATAAAATATATTATACACCATAAATATCTTAAGTTATTTTGAAAATACTCATTTCCTAGAATATATTAATTATCTAGGGAATTTTATAAATTTCAGAGAAAATTATACGAATATAAATTTCATAGGTGTAAACAAAAATTTTAAACATAAAGGCACATATCCAATATCACCAAAATATTCCCAAAATATGAATTTCCATAATTCCTTTAGAAATCCTCCAGCCTGCTCAAAATATATCAAAAAAAATCCAATGATATATTAATAAAAATACCTAATCTATCCCTTCACATGACTATTCATATTCATGTATACTAATCCTTCCTTACAATACTTGAGAGCTCTAAGAAAGAAACCCTGAATTCTTTTTCACTAACACTTTCTATAATTATCAAATATTTTGTTTTTTGTAAATAAATCATACACTAATAAACACCATTGGTTGAAATAAAATAGAATAAAATTTCATTCAGATGTGGATTCTAATAAATCCAACACTGGTGACACCAACTCCAATATCATCTAATCACCAATCCACAATTGTATTCTAACAGTCTATCCCTTTGGATTTAATGTAAACACCCATCAAGAATCCAAAAAAATCTGTCACATTATCTTGATTCTTCCTATATCCCAAATTTTTTACTTTCCCTTTGAGGTTTATGTAGATTCATGGATTCATGGATCTTAATTCTCCCTATTTTACCATAAATCCAATGTAAAAACATTCTCTAAATGAAATTTCTTTAGAATCATTGAAATCATTGTTACCTCGATATGGAAGGTTTTCACATTTATCTACTATATTGTTATCTCACTATCACTATGATTTCAAAAAAAAACTCATTTTTAATTAATACATGCTATATATTCTTATATATATCACTTGATACATTTTCATATTCATCTCCTATTTATAAATGTCGTAATATTGAAGGAAATACAACTATTTTCAAGAAACTCTTTTATATTATTCCAATTATTAAATTCATGGGGAAATTAATAAATATTCAACCCATTTATACATAGTTCATGAAATAGATTTAAGATACAAGTATCCTACTTTTAATACACTTTAATACTCCTTCAACATTGAATTCTACCTTTCATAGTAAACCCCCAATTACTTTTTTAACCTTTCATCTCACGAACACCTTCAAATATGGCTATTTTTTATTGAAATATTTTTTGTGAGAGGTATTTCCACTTAGAAAATAGCCATAAACAAAATAACTAGTCCTACAAGGTCATAAACAATAGTTGTAAATGAGATATTAGACAAAGAAAACCATTTTTTTCTATTACACTCATCTAATTATAGTGGATTGAGACAACCAAACTTGAATCTTATACAATGTAACTCTTTTTGTGAACCCAATCACACTTTCACAAAAACATAAGTGAATAAAAATTAATTTGATATTATTTGAGGTATAATAAATTTTATATTTTGGAATATGATATGGAAAAAATTCCAATTTCAGTTGTAGATCATGGTACCTATTATTAAAACAGTTTTTATCTTTCATTCATCAAGTGTATTTCCTTAGTTGATAGGGATACAATCTATTTCTATCCTTGTATAAACAACCCCTTAATATCTCAACATCATAATTTATTAATGTAAAACAATTTATGATGAATTTCATACATCGGTAGTATCCATTAACATCATGATAATAATGATTCAATATAGCATGTTATCATAAAATAATTAAAACATGAAACATTTTTATTATTATAATCCCATATGAAATGTACCGCCATGATAAAAAATAAAGATCTACGAGGGTTGGTTGGGTCACTAAATTAAATTGTTTTTATTTTTATTTATGAGAAAAAAACTATATTCAGTTTATGTAAGTATAATATCATTGTTACACACTCTAATGAACAACCACATAGTCGACATAAAAAATTTATAATTCACTCAAGGTTATATAGTACACAATATTATTCTTGTGTATGACAAATTCTACAGATTTACCTTTGAAATCATGTCCCACAACATTCTACCAACTATGTAAAGTCCTCATCAACTGAGAGAAAGAAATTAAAATTGATTTAAAAAAGAGTTTTAAAAAAATATTATTTAAATAATGTTGTATTAGTTCTGTTTCTTATTTTTATTATTCTATATTAACATAATGAACAATCTTATTTCACTATCTTTATATTTTCTAAATAGTATCAATATTTATTATTTTCATTGAATACAACTACATTTTCAAATCATCATTGAACATATTTTTCTTGAGTAATAAGAATAACATCTTACACATTCAAATTTGGAATTAAAATATGAATATTTTGAACTATATTGACCTTCAACCAATATTAACATATTTTATATATTTTACCACTTATTATTTAGTAACTAGAGTTTTTTTATCATCGTTGTGTTATAACATGCACTTTGACATGGAAAATAAGTTTCCCCAAAATATAAACTCATTCAAAGTGGAAATACATAACTCGTTGAATGAACCATATTAATCAATTAGACTTACCCAATATTAATTATTATATTTTCTCATCATGAAAAAAATATTTAACATTATTATAAAAGAATTAATGGTCACAGTGAAAAATAAAATCCATATCATGAACCATTTTCTCAAAAGTTTGATTCTGAATTTTTCTTTGTGATATTTTATCTATAAATATGATCTCTAACATCATCTAATTTTTATCTAAAATAGTATTCAAGTCAAAAAATTATTCTTTTGATAATTACCTATTAATTTATAAAAATAATACCCATTTAAATTTTTGAATAACTCTTTTTTTTCTAGAACCCTCTCTAAACTATAAAAATGACACATATGGAATCCCTAAATGACTGTAACACAAGTTCAAGATGAAACATATTAAATACCAGAATGATTCTTATGCATACAGCGATGTTATCTTTCTTTTATAATTTTCCTTATTTTTCACTAAAAGTTATGCATAAATTTAAATAATATTACACTTAAAAATTTTGATCTTATTTGTATTTTCATTAATCTTTTCAGAGTTACTCATATTTTCAAATTTTTTTAAACTTATGAAATCCATGAATTTTAAAATTTCCACTCTTCTACTCATATTTACATAAATATAAATCATAATTACTCTTATATCTTAATTTTATTTTAATCAAATAATATTTTTCAAAATTTTACTTAACTTTTGTAGAAACATTACTCTTATTTATAGAAGACATTGTCAAATATCCACTTATATTGTTCACAATAATCATGACACATGCATAGAGGTTCTATTTCCATTATTGGTTCTTCATAAATCATCTTGGGTTTAATATTATGATTTTAGTCAATGGCTCTTATGAATTCAAGACATATCCAATATTTTTATCCTAGTCATCTCATCTTTAAAAACCTGTATACCAATTCTAAATACCTCAAAAAACATCCAATTACATTCAAACTCCATAATAGCCTTCATGCCATGAAATAAATATTATTTTCTATGAGTTTGAATATAATTTCTATATTAATAATAAAATCTACCATTATAAAAATTTATACTTATTCTTATTACATTATTCCTCTTTAGAAAAAAATTCCAAAAACTATTGGAAAATTCATCAAATACAAATAGTTAAATCTAAAAAATCTCTACAAAGTAACCTACATCATCATGGTCTCAAAAATCACAACAAAAACATCTCTTAGTCTAAAAAATTCTTCCCCATTGTATTTTTTTGTCTACCAATGGACATAAATCCATTTAAAACAATCCACACATATCAATAAATTATTATTAAAAAAATTTATATTATCTGAGATGACACTATATATGAGACAATAATATTGAATAATGAAATCATATCCAAAAATAGTTAATCTCATCCTTTTATTCTCAACCCTTGAAACCACTTGATATGAATTAAGAATCCATACCAAATCATCTTTTAATTCTCAAAATATTGTATAGTAGTTTGGAATAACACGTTCTTATATGCATGATCATAAAAACAATTAGTTCAATTAAAAAATCCCAAACACACACCCACACACATGTTGACCTTGTATAATACTCCATTGAAAAAATATCCCTCAATACATACTCCCATAAATAACAGATCTCTCCCCTATTATATTAAACATGTGTCTTTTTTATTCTCTCTAAAATATATTTCTCTCCCTTTGTAAATACAATTTTTAAATACATAATAGTAACAAAAATAAAGGTTTATTTTTGTTCTATTTCACCCATATTAATAAAATATTAATAAAAAGTGAAAGACAAGATGGGATCATATTACCGTAACATTGATAGACATGTGGTTAAACTCCCATTATCAACCTATATCTATGTAATACATAATTTTCAATTGTTTTAGAGAAAAAAAATTATATGATCCTCTATTGGAAACAAATTCCACTACAACACATTTTTCAACATAATATCCCTTAGGATTTTATATTTAATATCAATGTACTTTAACTAAGTATTTTATACAAATTTCATGTAAATATTGATAAAAAAATATTATAACAACACCATGTTGTGGAATATTCACTTCCACCATGAGATATTTTTACTGATTCCTCATTCACATCAATTGAGTTATAGATTGGGTTACATCCTTTTATTCATTTTAAATAGTACTAAAGGTAACTAAGAATTGTTTCATTGTGTACCAACATATATTATTTTCTCCTAAAAAAGTAAAATTCACATAATTTTTATCCTCAATAATGTAAATATTCATCCAAATCCACAGATATATATCCAAATATATCAAGCATCCCGATGTAATTATAAATAAATATATAGAAAATTGTTCATTCAAAAAACCTGAAAATTGTATTTAAATCAATGAAATGAGACTCCATAATTGATTATTGATGATGGGAACATAATGAAATAATACATTAAATATAATGTACTTAAGTCTTCAGGCATATAGAACTTTTAGTTATCATGCATAATTTTCTTCAGTCAACTGATTTACCTTTTTCATTGAAATAGAATTGGTTCCCAATAATATTTCTGTCAAATTAAATTTTAATACTATATTCCAAAAATTATTAAAATTTCTCGAGTTTATTTCTTTTTGGAAGGAATGATATGGCCTTCCACTTGATAAATTTGTATGAAAAGACTTATCATAATTCTCTAAGCATGGAAATTTTAAAAAACTTATTCATTTATAGACAAAGTTCATTATAAAAATATATTTATTTATAATGTAAATGATATCATCTACATAGAAAATAACAATAAGTTACACCAGTATATCATCTTTAATTTTGATGTTGTTTTCCACTCTTCATTCCATGATTTTCATCCTCCTCATGAAATTATATATCTTCCAATACTATAATTTTTGCGGTTTTTTAACCCATATATACTTTTCTCTATTCCAAAATAATATATATATCTTCACTATGTTTGAAATAACTTTTTTGATCAATTTAATCTTTATATTCCAAATATCTATTGAGGAAGGAAGAAAAAACATACATTTTGAAAATCTTATATTTCATTTTTGTTTCAATAAATTAAATATCCTAATTTTCACTAATCTATAAATTTGAATGAAGGTATCATTATAATAAATCCATTCAACCTCTAAGTTACCTTTTCACATAAGTCATTGTTTTTTTCTCACCACTTCTCCTATTATGTTTAGTTTATTTTGAAGCACCCACTTTTTCCAATTAATATTTTTTACGGGATTAGGTATAAACATCCATGATTCATTCATTGAGATATAATATAATTCTGCATATATTGGATCAATTCACTCATCATGCCCTAGATCCTACTTTACATCACTGGGTACAACTTGATATAATAGTGTGGTATATATTTTTTTCCTCAAATTCCATCTAGTCTATATATATTTTTATTATCCTCCAATGATATTTTAAAACTTGATCAGCATTCTCATATTTTCTAGATATTAGAGTGGTTTCTCTACATCACTATAAATTTGTTAATCATCATCTTCATTATGTACATATTTTGAACTCACATTGATTTAAGAATATTTAACCTACAACACAAATAAAGCATCATCTTCACTTTTGGAACAAGATTCGTGACAATTATTTTCATTCATTAAGTGTAAAAGAACCTTTAAATCAATATTGTGAATAATATTCCTTGTCTCTTTTATATAACATAGGTATCCTATTCCATTTTGGTGATAATCATACAAGATTACATCAACTCCTCTTTGTTGAAACATCTAGTGATTCTCACCATTTACATTTATTACACAATAGATGTCACGACCCAACCCAATAGGGTCCAGAATACAACTACACATGCTCGTATCTAATAGGCCAGGGGATGGAGACTAGTGTTGAGTAGAAATATTGTAAGAACACGGTTATTATTCTTGAGGTATGGGTTTTTTATTTTCCTTTTTTCCTTAAGTGTTTTTTAGAAAACAAGTGAAGTGTGGGATAAATACCAAATTTATGGGTACACGCCGTGTACTTTTCCATATGCCGTGTACTTTGGCTGTGTGGGATGAGAATACAGGGTGTGTAGGCTTGTCGGAAATTCAGGGTGTAAAAACTAACTACATACCATGTACTTAGTAATACACGTCGTGTAATCAGTCAGTAGGTGAATAGTAAGTCAGTGGAGAGTAGCCTCCAGATGAATAGTAAAAAGTATAGAACATGCCATGTACTTAGTATAAAAGACCATGTAATTAGTCGATAGATTAATAGTAAGGTGGTGGAGAGCTGCTGCCATTGAACAGTTAAAAAAAGTACACGCTGTGTACTTGAGAGTACATGTCGTGTAGTTATGTTTTTTTTGTTAAAAAAATTGGCAGTAGCCTCCTCATTCGGCAGAGGAGGTAGAAAACATGAGAGGAGCACTGGGAGAGGAGTCTGAGGCTTGGAGGAACTCCCAAACGACCACCAGTACTCCGATTATTCCACCAATGAACTCGTTTGGACCGCGCGGCTAAGGCCTTCCATCTCTATGAGTCTTTCCTTTCAATTAATTCACTAGAGGAAGTTATTTGGGTTTGAATGGGTAAATATTTATCTTAGATCTATGCATTTCTTGGTTGTTTCGGGATTCACCTTTCACATATATCAATCAGAGGATATTGAGGTAGGTTGTCTTGTGTTTTATTCCAACTATCGAGTCGATTTTGTGTACCGTTGTGCCATGCACCCATGTTCGGGGTGTCGTGTGGAGAAGGCCTTGACTATTTAGATACCTATAATTGCGTAGGTAATCATATGATTATGTATAAACTGCTGTTTGGGATCATTTCTAAGATCTAGGGCCACCCCGGGGGTGCGTTTCCCTTGTTAAGCTATTTGGCTAGGATACTCGTGGGTATGTCGTGATTATATCATGTTTTGAGTTTTATTGAGAGGAAAAATATATAAATTTCTTACTTATGATTTGGGCTCCGCCCGGTTACGTGATTTTGTTCTATTTATCCTAAGGGAAAGGTTATGTTTCTATTGAGGTAAAGGTTCTGTTTAGCCTGATGGAAAGGGTTTGTTTTCCCTGAGGACAAGGTTCTGATTAGCATGAGGGAAAGATTCTATTTTTCCTGAGGGAAAGGTTCTAATTAACCTGAGGGAAAGATTCTGATTATCCTGAGGGAAAGGTTCTGATTAGCATGAGGGCAAGGTTCTAAATAGCCTGAGGGAAATGTTTTTTATGCCTGAGGGTAGTAGCTTCTGTGCCTAATGGAAATATCTTGTACGCCTGAGGGCAATATTCATTATGCCTAAGGGCAGTCACCTGAGGGTTTCATTTCTGTTTGCCTGAGGGTAAGGATTTTCATGTCTGAGGGCAAGGTTTACTTGAATATTCACTGTAGTGATTTCTTATTATATACCTTCCAAGCCAAATCATAGGCTTTAAATTTTTAAATAATTATTAAAATGGAAATGTAACTAGTAGAAATAGTTACTTTTGAGTACTTCTTAGTTTACTACATTTCATTATTGGACACTGTTGTTGCATATTTTCACTGATAGTTGGGTATAGCCCATTGGTAGTTTCCTACTCGGATTTATTTTTCACAACCTATTTGGGTCATGTCTTGGGCCCAAACAGATTATATTGCTACAGGTGTAAATAAGGGCCAGAGTCCCTACAGAGGTACATGATGTTTGTAGATGAGTTGGAGAGCATGGGAATGGGATTAGGCTTGTGATGATGCTGCATTCCTATTGCACTGCTTTGGTTTCATTTGGCTATACTTTTTACTCTATGTTGTATTGTATTGGATTTCAGTTTATCCTGTTTTGGATGATTTCTTAGAATTAGAGACATATTGCATCATCATATATATGATTGCTAGTTATCTTTTGATTCAGTTCTGTCACCCATTTCAGGTTTATATTGTTTACTTCTTCCGCTTTTGTGTTTTTATATTTATTCCGCTATGCTACACTTTGAAAAATGAGGGCATAGTTTCCCCACTATCAGTCCTAGGCCCTCGCGACTAGTCGGAAGCCTCCGGCATTTGGGGAAATGTGCTGGAGGTCATGTGACCAACTGGGTTCGGGGCACCCATTGAGTGGTACCCGGATCCGGGACATTACAAAGTGGTATCGAAGGGGTTTCTTTTCTTTGACTTACTGTTTGGATCATATAGTCCGTGATAAGACAAAATTGGTATTTGGTAATAATTTATTCCTGGGATTAGCTAACCCATGTACGGGGAAAAGCCAATCTAACTTGTTTAATTTCCATTTTTATGGTTTTTCAATTTTACAGTTTATTTGATTTTCACCATTAAGTGACACACTTTTGGTGTAATGTTTAAATTTTATACTTGGGTTTTATTTAGTTGCAACCCGATGAGATGCGGATATTCCATCACATGCATCATTTAGGCACATGTTAGAATCACATGTCATGCATAGTTTCCATTCCATGTAGGTGCACTAGAAATTTTATGTTGTTGGGATATATGTTGTGCAAGAAAAATTAATGAAATTGTGATAGATTCCTTGGTAAAATACTTTCTATTTGATAGGGTATTGTTATGTCAGGTTTTGTGAATGAACGCCAAACATTGACTGTTGATGATTATGGGCCCTTGTCAACCAGATTTTGGTGGATCATTCACTTGTTTACCTTGTTATAACATGTATAAGATGACAATATTTGATTCTTAGGGAGTATGGGCCCTCACGTATTAGAATTAGGCAATTAGGTGTTCGTTTCAGTGTTTTTTTGGACTCTAGAGTAGTTTCTAAGAATTAGTGTCTGGAAAAACCTAGAATACACGCCATGTAGTTTTGACTAAATGACATGCGTTATTATGTTCGAGAAGAAACTTTTTTTCTCAAGTACATTTCATGTACCTTATGTACACGTCATGTAGTCTCTAACTATGTCATAGGTCATGTGGGAAAAGAAATGGGATAGGGATGTTTTTTGGGAAAACATGATGTGTACCGGTTGTGCACGTCATGTAGGGTTGACCCAGTGTCCACCCATGTAACTAACAACACGGATGGGTAATCCTTAATCTATACAAGCCATGTCAAGATTGAACATGTCGTGTCAGGATTGAACACGATGTGTAGTCTGACCCAGGTAGTTGGCCATTTAGCCAACAACACGGGTTGGTTGGGGCTTCTTAGTACATTTCATGTTCGTCTAGAACACGTTGTTTAGTGTAACCGGGTTACACAAGCCGTGTATCTAACAACAGGGGCTGGTAATTCTTGTCTAGTACACACCATGTCTACATTGAACACGCCATGTAGTCTTGTCTTAGGAGAGCTGTGTGGCTTAACCGTGTAGAAGTACTCGGACAGGGAAATAAAATTCAAGTACACACTGTGTGTTAAGACAACACATCGTGTGTTTGGGGTGTAACATGACCAGTTCTATTTGAAAGTACACGCCCTTGTGAATGGATTATGGGAACACGCCATGTAGGAATTATAAACGCTGTGTAGTCATGTTTTGTAAAACATTAGTGCTTTCCTTATCTTGTTTTCTTCTTGGTCTCCTATTTTTCAGTCCTTGATATTCTTGATCTAAGGTGTGAATTTGACCTTGTAGAGTCATTCCGCCGAGACGACCACAAGTTTTTCACCAAGAGAGTGGCGAAGATTATACTCCAGATATAGTAGGCCATGGGCTACCGATGGATCGTCCAGTAGTTCCAGATGCAATTCCAACTGTTATACCAGACACAGGTGCAGATGCGCAGTTCCATGAAGGCTTCATGCGGTTCGTGCAGACCTTCCAAGGGCCACCTCCAATTTCCACATCTATGGTAGAGCTGACACGTATATTCCAGCAGCATCATCCGCCTATGTTTTCAGGGGATGGCCGACCACATGATACAGTCTCATGGCTGGATTCTTTACAGACGATCTTCGAGCATCCGGAGATGCCTCTTGGGAGGAGGGTCAAGCTCACTACTTACATGCTGTGTGATTCTTCCAAGAGATGGTGGTATGTTACCACCCTGACTTAGCATCACCATGACATGGCATGGGAATATTTTCAGGCAGTCTTATATGACCTTTTTTTGGAATATGCTAAGGGAAGATCGAGCTCGATAGTTCATGAATCTACAGTAGGCCATCATGTCAGTGATGGACTATTCTTCCCGCTTCATCAAGCTACAATGTCTTTCACATGTTCTGGTGGGTGATGAGACATTGGGGGATAGATTATTTGAGGATAATCTTCGATATGACATTTTTGCACTGGTGAATGTTTTTAGGTTGCCTACAGTGCATGCTACTGTGAACCAGGTGTTGATTACTAAGAGGAACCTGCGGGAAGCTAGTGATGTGGACCAAGAAGGTTCAGCACCAGTCTCTGGTGCTATTTCTATAGGAAAGAGAAAGAGGGAGATGGATTTCTCTCACAGTGGAAGTACTAGCCAGAAGAATTCATCAGGTGGCCCAATAATGTGCTACCAGTGTGGACAAAGGGTCACAAGAGACCTGAGTGTCCATGTGACCTAGTGGAGTGCCGAACTTGTGGCAAGATGGGTCATCTTTAGTGATTTTTCCGGGCATTTCCACCAGTGACTAGTGAGAGGGGCTCTGTGTAAACTCCATGCATAGAAGAGGGCCAATAGCTTCTTACCAATTAGGGAATTGGAATACGTCAGGACGTTCAGGATGAGGTGGTGCTCATGGTCGTGGTAGCCAGACAGCAGGATCTCAGAGGAAGCAGGGCAAATCAGCTCAGGGTAGCCAGGCTGTGTTGTAGAGCCGCAACACTGGCTAGACATAAGTAGTGCAACAGACCCAACAAGAGCAGGATACTAGACCTTCCACTATCAGAGGTACTATTCTAGTTTCTTCTGTTTTATCTACTACACTTTTCGATATTTGTGCTACACATAGCTTTATATATGTGCCCATTGTAGAGATCCTTGGTCTCTGTGTTTCTTCTTCTTTGGATATCATGACACTAGACACTCTATTTCTATTTATAACGGCAGGTGTCCGACAATTCAAGGAGTGCCCCCTTGAAGTTGGAGGGTGTCACTTCCTATGATACTTCTATATCTTAGAGATGACTTGGTATGATTTCATTCTCGGAATGGACTGGTTGGCACCCGTCTGAGCCTTTTTGGAATTCTATTGTCGTAGGTTGAGCTTCACGTCACCAGGGGGGAGAGTTTCTATACAAGGGAGAATGGGACGTCCAGGCGAGCCGATCTGGACCCGAGCATCGTGGGCGAGGTGGAGTGACAGCCTAGATTGCGAGTTTATATCTTGATGACCGAGGAACTTGTCAGAAGGATTTCCCTCAAGTGGTTAATCTTTTTAGGGATGTCTTCCTAGAAAACTTTTCAGGACTACCTCTAGAGTGAGAGGAGGACTTCCCTATTGAGCTTGTGCCAGGAGTGGAACCGGTATCCATTCCTCCTTATAGGATGGATACACAAGAATTGCAGGAGATCATGATTTAGTGAGAGGAGTTACAAGAAAAGGGTTTCATCAGACCTAGAACTTCTCCTTGGGGTTCACCTATCCTTTTTGCGAAGAAGGCAGATAGTACCCTCAGACTCTGCGTGGATTATCAGAAACTTAAACTGTTGATGGTTTAGAACCAGTATCCCTTACTAAGGATTGATTATCTTTTTGATCAACTTCATGGAGCATTACTTTTTTCAAAGATATAATTGAGATCTGGATATCATCAGTTGCACGTTAGACCATCGGACAAATCTCTTACAGCCTTTCAGAGCATATATGGTCTATAAGAGTACTCGGTCATGCCGTTCGGACTCACAAACATGCCAGCAGTTTTTATGGCTCTGATGAATCATGTGTTCCACCCATCTCTAGATTCTTTTTTGGTAGTCTTCGTGTATGATATCTTGGTGTACTCTCACACTCGACACGATCATGCCACCCATCTTGAGATCGTACTGAGTACACTGAGGGAGCATCATTTATATGCTAATCTCTCAAAGGGCCACTTTTGTATGGACTAGATTCACTTCATGGGTCATATTATCTCAGAGACAAGAGTTTTAGTAGTCCTGGAGAAAGTGAGAGCAGTAGTTTTCTAAGACTAGACTAATAACGTGTTTGAAATACGGAGTTTCTTGGGGCTGGCTGGTTACTACAAGAGCTTTATACAAGGCTTCTCCCACTTAGCAGCACAGTTTATCAGTTTGACTAAGAAGGGTATGAAGTGTGGTTGGTCAGAAGCTTGCAAGACAGCCTTTTAGAAGCTGATGGGCAGGTTTACATCAGCACCAGTCCGTATACTTTGAGAGCAAGGGAAGTGAAATTCAGTTTACTGTGATGCATCAGGTATTGGGCTGGGATCAGTGTTGATGTAGGGAAATCGAGTAGTTGTGTACGAGTCACGGTAGTTGAGGCCACATGGGAGGAATTACCCGATGCATGATCTCGAGTTGGCTGCTGTTGTTCACGTGTTATTCTTTTGGAGGCCTTATCTCTTGGGAGAACATTTTGTGGTGTTTACGGACCACAAAAGTCTTAAATACATATTTACCCATCGTGACATGAATTTGAGACAATGAAGGTGGGTGGAATATATTTTTTCCTTCGACTTCGTGCTTTTCAATACACCTGGTAAACGTAATGCAGTAGCTGATGCACTAAGTAGGAGGATTCAGATACAAGTAGTGTAGGAGGCCAGTTGTGAGTATCAGCTTATGGATTTGTTATCTGAGATGCATTTGGAGGTGCACGACAGTCAGGGGAGAACCTTTCTTTCATCTTTAGTTGTGACTTCCACCCTCCTAGATAGAGTGAGGATGAGATAGCTATCATATGTAGAAGGCCTACTTCTATAAGAGTTGGTGGCAAGTGAGGACCCTCCTCCTAGTTGGATGATAGGAAATGATGAGGAACTACATATCCATGGACGAGTGTGGGTTCTAGGGGATATGTGCAAGGAGTTGATATGGGAATTTCATGCTTCAACTTGGGCAGTGAATCCTGGAGTTACCAAAATGTACCGTGACTTGAGACGTCATTATTGGTGGTCGGGTATGAAAAAACAGGTAACTGGTTTTGTTATGAGATGTTCCACCAGTCAGCAAATGAAGGTAGAAAATCCGAGGCCAGCCGGACTGTTACAACAATTACCCATTCCGGAGTAGAAATTGGATGATGTCGCAATGGACTTCTTGACTGGGTTTCTGAGGTCACCTTGAGGCAATGATGTTGTATGGGTTGTTGTGGACAGACATACGAAGGTAGCTCACTTTTTTCCAATCAAGGAGACCTTTGGGGTTGATGATCTCAGAAAGTTGTATATCCTAGAGGTAGTATGTCTTCATGGGGTCCTTCATTCTATCATTTTAGATAGGGATTCCCATTTTACGTCTTGTTTTTGGTATAATTTTCCGACAACACTGGGTACAAAGATGTTTCTGAGCACAGCTTACCACCCTCAGACTGATGTCCAGTTAGAGCGTATGATACAGCTGCTATAGGATATGTTTTTTACATGCATCCTAGTCTTTGGGGGCTCTTGGGAGAATCACATACCCCTTGTCGAGTTTTCCTATAATAATAGTTTTCAGATAACTATTGAGATGGAACCTTACGATGCTTTATATGGTAGGCCATGCTGATCACCCTTGTGCAGGTTAGAGACAGGTGAGGCAGCTTTACTAGGACCACGTCTCATCCATGAGATGTTAGAGTAGGTCCAGTTGATTCAGAAGTGGATGGATACTACACAGTCTCGTCAGAAATCTTATGCTGATCACCGTAGATGACCCTTGGAGTTCATGTTCGGGGATCAAGTTTTCTTGAGAGAATCACCGAGGTTGGGACACAGGCGGATCGAGAGACAGGGTAAACTTTCACTGAGGTATGTAGGGCCATTTTAAGTTCTAGAGAGAGTCGAGACAGTTGCCAATTGGTTGCAGTTACCACAGAGGTACCGGGCCAATGCACGACGTCTTCCATGTATCTGAGTTTCGCCATTATCACCCAGACTCATCTCACATTTTTCATCCTGAGGAGATTGAACTTCAGGTTGATGCATCCTTTGAGGATCATCTGATTCATATTTTTGATAAGAGCACAAAGGTTATCTGAGGCCATTCAGTTCCTCTCTTATGTGTGTTATGGCAGCATGTCTGAGTACAGGATGAAACCTGGGAGCGGGAGACTGACGTACATGCTCAGTGGCCAATGTTGTTCTGAGCTTTATCTTCACCACCCTTGGAAGGGAAATTCGGGGACGAATTTCTTTAAGGGGGGAAGTTTTTAAGAACCCGGTTTTTATTCTTGAGGTACTGGTTTATTCATTTCCTTTTTCCTTAAGTGTTTTTGAGAAAATAAGGGAAGTGTGGGAAAAATCCAAAATTTATGGGTACACGCTGTGTACTTTTCCATACACCATGTACTTTGGCTGTGTGGGATGAGAATACAGGGCATGTAGGCTTGTCAGCAATTCAGGGTGTAAAAACTAACTACACATCGTGTACTTAGTAATACACTCCGTGTAATCAGTCGGCAGTTGAACAGTAAGGCAGTGGAGAGTAGCTGCCAGATGAACAGTAAAAAGGATAGTACACACCATGTACTTAGTAGAAAATGTCATGTAATCAGTCAGTAGATGAACAATAAGGTGGTGGAGAGCTACCACCAGTGAATAGTAAAAAAGAATGTACACGCTTTGTACTTTAGAGTACATGCTGTGTAGTTATGTTTTTTCATTAAAAAATTGGCAGTAGCCACCTCATTCTATAGAGGAGGCAGAAAACTCAAGAGGAGCACCGAGAGTAGATTTCGAGGCTTGGAGGAACTCTCGAATTCTCATAGGGACTCTGATTCTTCTGCTGACAAACTCATTTGGACCGCGCGGGTAGGGCCTTCCATCTCCTTGATTCTTTCCTCCCAATTCATTCCCTAGAGGAAGTTATTTGGGTTTGAACGGGTAAATGATTATCTTATATCTATGCCATTCATGGTTGCTTCAGGAGGGGCCTTTCACGTATATCGATCAGAGAAGATCGAGGTCGGTTGTCTTGTGTTTTATTCCAACTGTCGAGTTGATTTTGTGAACCATTGTGCCACGCGCCCATGTTCAGGGTGTCATGTATATAAGTCCTTGAATGTTTAGATACATAGGATTGCATAGGTAATCTTATGATTATGTATAACCTACTATTTGGGATCATTTATTTGATCCAGGGCCACCCCGAGGGTGTGTTTCCCTTGTTTAGCCATTTTTCCAGGATACCCGTTGGTATGCCATTATTATAGCATGTTTTGAGTATTATTGAGAGGAAACATATATAAATTGCTTGCTTATAATCTGGGATCGGCCAGGTTACTTTCTTTGGTTCTGTTTAGCTAGAGGGCAATGTTCTATTTCTCCTGATGGCAAGGTTCTGTTTAGCCTGAGGGCAAGGTTCTATTTCACCTGAGGGTGAGGTTCTGATTATCTTGAGGGAAAGTTTTTATTTCACCTGAGGGCCAGGTTATAATTATCCTGAGGGAAATATTCAAATTATCCTGAGGGCAAGGTTCTGATCATACTGAGCGCAAGGTTCAGAATAGCCCGAGGGCAACGTTTCTTATGCCAGAGGGCAGTAGCTTCTATTCCTGAGGGAAATATATTGTATGCCTGAGGGAAATATTCTTTATTCCTGAGGGTAGTCACCTGAGGGTTTCATTTTTGTTTTCCTGAGGGTAAGGATTTGCATGTATAAGGACAAGGTTTACTTGAATATTCACTGTGGTGATTTCTTATGTTGTACCTTCCAAGCTAAAGCACGGGTTTGAAATTGTTAATTAATTATTAAAATGGAAATGTAACTGGTAGGAATAGTTACTTTTTAGTACTTCGTAGTTTACTGCATTTCATTATTGTACACTACTATTGCACATTTTCACTGACAATTGGGCACAGGCCTTTGGTGGTTTCCTACTGAGATTTATTTCTCACACCTTGTTTGGGTCATGTCTTGGTCCCAAAAAGATTATATTGATGCAGTTGTCATTAAGGGAAAGAGTCCCTACATAGGTACATGATTTTTTCATAGGAGTAGGAGAGAATGTGACCGATCTTAGGCTTATGATGTTGCTGCATTCTTGTTGCACTGCTTTGGTTTTGTTTGGTTGTACTTTGTACTTTGTGTTGTATTGTATCTAATTGCAGTGTATCCTATTTTGGAACCTTTCTTATAATTAGAGACATATTGCATCATCATATATATGACTTCTGGTAATCTTTTTCTTCAGTTCCATCATCCATTTCTGGTTTATATTACTTACTTCTTCCGTTTTTGTTTTTTTATATTTATTCTGTCGTGCTACACTTTGAAAAATGAGGGCATAGTTTCCCCACTATCAGTCCTAGGCCCTCGCTTCTATTTGGTAGCCTCTGGCATTTGTGGAAATGTGCTTGAGGTCATGTGACCAACCAAGTTTGGGGCACCTGTTGAGTGGCACCTGGATCCGGGACGTTAGAAATATCATACATAGGGGAGGCCTTTCCCTACAGTACCTATATGAATGCACCTAAATACAACTTCATACCATAGTGAATAGATATAAAAATCTAGAAACTAAAATGAATACATACATCTCTCCCAAACTAGAGTAAAATAAAAGTACTAAATGTTTAAAAAGGGAAAACCACATGCCCACCAAACTGTAAAAGAGTCCAACTTTCTTTGAATAAGGTGATCATTGTCAAATGCAACTGCAGGAAATATCCTCATCCCAACTCTAGTAAGCACCTCATTTGGCCTATCTCACAATGATTTTCCTGCCTTAGTTCCTCTTGGGTATCCCTCGAAAGAAATTTTTTATGTACAGGACACAACACATGTGGGAAAATTCTGTGTTGGGGTGAGTATTACAGTAATCTGTAGTTGCCTCAAAAAACCAAAAGTAAAGGGGGGAAAATAAAAGGAAATAGTCCACTAGAACTAGCCCTGAGGAAACCCAGTAGATTGAAAAACTCCACCTCGAACCATCTGCATCTACACAGGACTATTCATCTTTTTCCACAAGGGGTGTCAACCCAAACATGTGAAAACACTACAAGGATTCACAAAATCACATAGATATACTCATCTCAGACTCCATGTATCAAGATGGTCTAACATCGTATCCAGCTATAGGACTCTACATGAGGCTCTAAAGGTAACACACAGCCAATAGAACACACTCCATGAGATCAGTAATCCCATATAGAACATCTCCATGATATACACTCCATCATGATAAACTCTACCATTCCATAAGATATATTTGATAGAATGCTCTCCATCGAGAACACCCCACTTGGTCAAACTCAAGTTCCCATCACCAGAGGTCTAACCAATACTAGCCTATACCCTACACAAGGCCATTAAAACCAAAGTGGGGAGGCCTTCCGCACACTACTACACACAAATGAGGGATCACTTCTCCATACTATGCACCACATACATCCTATCTGACAAGAGAGAATAGAGGGACCTGCGCCTTCCACATCCTTACAGTCTTGGGAGTATTATCTCCAAACCATATCATGATACCTCTTTCACTCCTTATTGGAGAGTTATACACTTTAATATATCAAGGGAGAACTAAATTCTATTCAAGTATCATGAATAACTATTGGTGGGGATTACTCTATGTAAATGTACTCAATATGCATGGTAGCACTAACTTCAATGGGGTACCCACTCTATTCTGTTACTCAAAGATGGGAGATTACTACTCGATAAATAATGACTTTCACTCTGGTATGATAGGGGAGTGCCACTCAGAGGATAGAGGACCCACACCCTGATGCGACATGGGAGTAACAACCCCAGAAAAGAGGACCCACTGCCTGTTATGATAGGGTAGTACCAACTCTATCAGAACCAAACATATAGAGGACCCACACCATTGAATGAAAGAGGCATCTAAATCCATGGAGAGATGATTTGCACGATAACATTATAGTGGAGTACCCACTCTATCTATAGGTCACGTATGGAGGACATGTGATCGTTCATGGAAGTGGAGTATTGAATCTGTGGATAGTAGACACACACCCTAACATGGAAGGGGATAACCTACTCTATCTAGCCAAAGAGTATGCAGGGATCACACCCTACTACTACAAGGAATAATTATATTCAACTATAAAAATGATACTAAGAACACGCACCATATTCTGATAGGGGAGCACCATCTATGAGATAACTACCACATGGGTAGAGAACCCACAAAGATTATGTATGGAGTCTTGTCTCTACCAAAGCATAGGGGTAAGGGAAATGCACACCCTAATGTTATAGGGGAGTACCAACCCTAGAATCCCTCTCTAAGAACTAAAATGATCTATATCATCTGTCGAGCACCGCTGGAAGATGTTTCACTCTTATCATACCTCATATACCAACACTGCCACAGGTAGGGGACCAACACCTTGATACAATAGGGGAGCACTGTTATACCGGCCTAAAGAGTCTAATGTACCCACATCCCAATATGCTAAGTAAGGGTACTGACCCCAATGTTAACCTAGTGATTCTCTCATATCACTTCCCAATGTTAACCATCACTACTATATCATCGTTCACATACCCCACCACATCATATCTCACTAGCCACAATAGAATCCACAATCACATTCAATTAGGAAAACTTCTCAAGATAGGCCAATCACAAGATGAAATTTGTGCCCCATATAAAGACATATGTAAGATAGAAGATCTTAGGAAGACATCAAGAAATTACATGGTGTGCACTAGGATCCACACGACACGTGAACCCGCCTAATCACCATATCATCTCCTCTTTCTTCACAGATTTGTTTTACATGTAGGTTTTCATGGTGTGTATATCCTATACATGGTGTTTCCTACCTTACAAAACCCTTAGAAATGTTCTTCCTCCACCCAGCTCAGTCATACATTCCTCACACATAGCATGTACAACTGAGTACACAGAATGTCCATGATTAACGGGCATTTGGAAGTGTATTTTTTCTATTCCCATGTCTAGAACCCCATTCCCATTTACTTTGGAATTTTAGTTCTACAAGTCTATATACCATCACACATCTACCCTACATAAGTCCTCTTTCCACATGACATGGGTTAACTACAAGACTAGTAACCCCAGTACACAATGTGTAGTTCACAAAATTAATCTTCCTTGAATATGAAGAACACATGGAAAGTCTCATTGGTTTATATACCCTATAAATGGGAGTTCATATGGTAATTTCCCTTTGAGTCACCTAATTCACCCCAGTTTATCCTAATATCCATAGATCGACCTAAAAGGCATCTTTTAAAACCATAACAGGTATCTACAACCATAAAAACGAATTAGAAATGGGATTGGGACTGAAGAATACACCTCCCTAGAAGGAAACAATTCAAGGATTTAGGTGTAGAATGACACATGGATCAGGTTGCTCCTCAATTTGATGACTATCAGTGCTAGGAATGGATAATGGTATCACCTCATGGATTTTATTTTCCTTGGTTAGTCCATTGGAAAAAGGTGGAGAGGAAAGGGTATCTCCTCTCCTATGTAATGTGTAGCCATGGTAAAGGGGTAGTTTAGGTTAAATTATTAATAAAATTTCATTTCATTAATAATCTCACCACATTATTCCTTGCCAACTTTCCTTTGACTGAACTCCCAAAGATATTAAATTTTATGTCGTTCCTAGGGTAAACACGACATTTTGAACTCAACCAAAGCCTCATATTTCAAATAAAATACCCCCTATGAAATTTATTCTATGTTTCAATAGAAACTGTTTTCTATGAAATAATTTATTTAATATTTTTATAATCATTGTGTCAAAGCTCTCTATGCACCTTCAATCCCGCTCTAACTCAGTGATTGGATTTGGAAATATTGTTATGATTACTCAAAAGTCTTACAGGCCAAACACTAAGTAATTAAATGCTCCACACATTGAGCCTTTTTTTCCATTTCAATAAAAATACCAAGAACATGGAAAATAAAATGGGCTCTCCAATGGAAATACCCAGCCAACAAGATCACTAAGGGTTCTCGTGCTGCATACAAACACACACTAAGGGGAACTACAAAGGACAAACTACACTCAAATTTATCTCCAACCTGGTCGACATCAATAAAAAAATATCTTGTGTCTCCTCAATATCAATGGTTAAAAAACACCAAGCACCTTGGTATATCAGCAGTCATAGGTTTGAGTGTTACACCACCTCTATAATCTGACATAGATACCATTGTAACCCTACAGTACACATCCAACCATGGATGAAATTCACCACGACGGGCTAAAATATCTTGTGTTCAAGTTTTATACCAAGCATGTGAGGGTACCAATGAAGAAAATAAGGCTTCCCAAGTAAAAATATTGGGTCTTTACCAGCCATTCGTCTATGAACCTCCACTTATAACACAGCTCGCTAGACAAGAAACACTATCACACCCACTGGTGAAATACCAATTGAGTATGGATGGTAGGAAACCAATACACACTATGGACACATTTTAGGATCAGACTCTTCCACTAAAAAATGGTTCAATGAATGTACCCCCTTCCACTAGGGTTGTCGGCCATAAAGGTTAATCATAAGAGATCCACTAGAAATGTAAGTACTTGATCCTACTCTCTATTGCACATCCTTACCTCAAACACACAAGTCTAAAGAACTCACCCACCACACCACAACATTATCCTATTGGGTGGAACAAACTTTCCCACATAATTTTGATCGCTTTACAAAATTGTTTCCTAGTGGGGAAAGTGTAACTCTTCCTCATGAGTCCAAAGATTCATCAACAACACCAACACAAGGTTATAACAAATCCCTACCTTACCTTGGTTAAACCTCAATAAAGAAGAAGAAATAAAAGATCACCTCACAATAGTGTCTAAAAATTTATACTATAGAAATTAGAGAGGATACAGAGCATGACTTTATTCATCATTTCAGCCTCTATGTCAAAGGCCTATGTAGCCTATTGTTTTCATCTCTCCTATCCTCCTTCACCTGAGCTTGGCATGGACCACCTGGGGGTGGTAGTGGTAACACCTGGAACCACTTTACAGCAAATTCTTCTCCCCCCACTCCTCTGCCACATCTTCCATCATGTGGAACTCCCTACCAAACACTACCTCTACGAAGGGGGGCCATTGAATATATCCCTCTTAGCTACACAAAAGGTTGTAAAATCTCTAGAAAGATTTCCCCAGATGTCTAAATTGGAAAAACGACTCTCTTTTGGATGACCTAATCCCTAGTGTGGTTCCCTCTCTAAAGGTCCATGTTCATGAGTCAGCTCATGGGTATGCATTATGCAGCTCAATCCTATCATCCTTCATTTTCCAACTGCCGCAAATGTCTCAACCTCATGACCACCACTATGGTCCAAATCTTCTTGTCCATCTACTAAGAATCTTTCCACTACCATATATCACTACATTACTCCCATATAAGTTGGAGGTAATGAGGATACCACACCTTCTTGAAAATATTTATGGACACCCTACTGAAGGATCCATAGTCTGAAGAATGGGTCTCAAAACATTTCCATAGAGTATCACAAATGGTATTTGAACCATTTTTAGTACTCTTACATGATCATGCTACCCTATTGAATCTACATATGCTCTTGAATACACACTGATCTCAACATGGCTGGTAAAACTCATCCCTGAAGAGTCATTTGAGCTCTACCCACGTTATTGATGCCTCATCAAGTGTATGTATAGGTAGAATCCATTATCACCTAACCTAACCTTGTAGTAGGATCGTCGTTAGGACCCCAATATAATTGTGAGGTTTCCACATGAGGTGTAAAACACACATGACTACCTTGATTTTTTCATCAAATACCTAGGGATCTAGATCACCCTGATACCTCTGGGGTCACTACCTCTAGAAATTTCATTGCACATATAGCCTAAGAACATCGTTGTCCTGAACTGCGGGCACAACTAGAAACTCAATGGATGGTGGATCAACTAGAAGACCACCATAAGGTTCTACCTCAAAACTAGTAACCTTTATTGATACCTCTTCATGGGGTTTATTTTCACCACAATCAGGTCATGGAACTCTATCTTGTTTTTATCATAGTGGCATCATGAAACAGAATCAATATGTGCCACCATCAAAGAGTTTATCTACTGAGATAACTCAAGAATGAAAAGGAACCCACAACCCATTCTTATTTTATTCATGTACACTTATTCCCTATAACTAGGGTCCTAATGCACCGATTTTAAAAGTAGGTTATTTGAGCCTTAGTGAAAATATATGTCAGCCTTTACATCAATACGGGAGTCCCTTGAATGAAATCTAAGATCAAGACACTTTAACGTTGTCCCTATGCAAGCCAAACCAAGCTCACAAAACTATTGACCCAAGGTGGAACCCTCTCTGATCTAACTCTGTCATGACTATACCCAACAGGGCCTTGTCCGAAACTTCCCAAGAACGCCTCCAATATTTCATGGGCTTTCAGCTAGTGTATATTAGGCATATCACACAGATGTGTGGCCTTTTCCTCTAGTACCTGAATTCATGCCCCCATAAAAACCTTCATACAGTAGGCAGAGATATAAAAATATTGATACTAAAATACATTCCAAAATCTATCTCCAACTAGAGTACAATAGAAGTACTAAAAGTGTAAAAGAGGAAAAATATACACCCATACAAACTATAAAATCATCCATCCTACTTAGATTTATGGATTTCTATCAAATTAAACTAAAATATATATAATTGGAACAGCTCCGGTAAACACCTTGGCTAGTCTATCTCACTATGCTCTTCCAACCTCGGGTCCACTGGGGACTCTAAAAAAATCATGTTGTATGCATTAGAAACAACACATGCCAGAAAAGACCGTGTAGGTTTTCATATAACAATACTCAATAGGAACCCCCAAAATCCAAAACAAAAGATAGAAACTAAAAAAACTGTCCTCTCGCACTAGTTAGAGGAAATCCAATCGAGAGAGAAACTCTATCTCTAACCATCCTTGGATATACATGAGTAGCCAAGTTAGTCCACTAGGGCTTTCAACCTAGACATGTGAAAACACCACTATGACTTGCATCATCTCCTAGATATACTCATATTAGGATCCAAGTATCATGAGGTTTTAACATCATTTCTAGATACAAGATTGTACTTGATCCTATAAAGGTGACACACAACCATGAAAACATGATCAACAGGATTAGCTATCCAATATGGAACCCATCAGAGTGATAATATCCATCAGTAAAAACTCTACCATTCCTAATGGTTTGTATAAGAGACAGTTCTCCATTAGGAAAACCTAACTAGATTAAACTATAGTTCCTAGAAATAGAGGTCCTACCAACAATGACTCGCACCATGCGTAAGGTCCTAATAATCCATGTGGAGAGGCCTTCCCATCAGAACTACAAATAGTTGAGGGAGCGCTACTCTAGACTACGCACTATGTGCATCATCTCCAATGACAGAGTGTGGAAGGACCCATGCCTTTCCATTTCCCTGCATTCGAGATAGTACTATCTCTTAACCATCCCATAACCCCTCTTTTTCTCCTAAATGGATTGTCCCACACCTCAATCCATCAAGTGATCACTAACTCCTTACTAGGTATCACATGTAACTAGTGAAGGTCACCCCTCAAGGTAATTTTACTCAACAACTGAAAGAGTGCTAACTAAAATATAAGACCTGCTCCCCACCACAACATTAATATATAGGATACTACTACATAAATGAGGATCCAAAACCTAGTATAATAGGGGGCTACCCCTCAAATGATATAGGACCCACACCCTGATATGATAGTGGAGTACCAACCCCAGGATATAGGATATCCTCCCTAATATGATAGGGGAGTACCAACTCTATCGGAACAACATGTATGGAGGAAATTCACCCTAGAACAATAGGGGAGTTCCGACTCTATGGATAGAGGACCTGCACCTTTTCACATTATGGGAGTACCCACTCTTTTTATACATTACATATATAGGACTCACTCCCTAACATGGTAGGGGAGTACTAAATCCAAAGATAAGGGACCTTCACCCAAACACGGTGGGGGGGTACCAACTCTATATGGACAATGAGTATAGAGGGAACGTACCATGTCACGGAAGGGGAGTGTTGTCTCCAAATGTTAGGAACCTAGCTCAGGTTTAATCCAACCAGACAGCCAACCTAGCAATTGGCATGGCCTGAAGGGAATTATTGATCCCCATGGGATGGAATCTAGTTATTGGGTATTAATAACACACCTTGGGAACTATTTCACCCATTTATATGATCATAAACAACACACATTAATAAACATCACAAAATGATATCATATCCAAATGAGGTACAAAAATTTTCAGAATAAAGTTTTATAACTTTAAAAAAACAAACGAACTAAAATAGAATGGGAACAACAAAACCATCCCAAAATCCACCATGAAACAAGAGATTCATCACCCTAATGAAAGTACCATTGAAACCTACAAAAAGTTTCATACTAGCAACCAGATCCACAATCACCACCACGATACTTATTTCCATTACCTTGCTTATACCTAATAAGGTATAAATATAGAAAACGTTGTATGTAGGTTGTGATCCAAATCCTTGTAGTATTACACCCCAATTAAAGATTACATTCTATAACATTAGAAGATAAATTAACATACACATTTACATAAGAAATTTTGAAACATTTTCATGAAAACGTTTCTGGGAAACCATTCTCGAGGAAACACTTTTAAGGAAAACCATTTCTCAAATAAACTTTATTTTAATTTAAATATACAAATAGTATACCAAATATTGGTGTCTAGCACCACATCATATAAGTATCATGTCATAAAGAGAGATCCATGGTCAATACCTATCGGTAACAGGCACAAGTGGGACCCTATGAACATCGTACCTCTATAATCAAAATCCTCCAACTCAACTACCAAAAATGTTCTTGTGTGTGATCCACTAGAGAGGAATTCATCCCAAGTTCCATTGGTCTCCAAATCATAAACCAATAACAACATTGTTCCCAGGAATGATCCAATAGATGGGATCCAATCCCAATGTTCTTGTGGTCTCTGATGAAATCACATGATTAGTTAGTATTGTAGTGTAAAACCTATTAGATGAATTTGGGCTTCACCAATACCGAGTAAACTAGTGTACTAGTTCTAGTTCAACCATCTAGATACTGAAGATTTCGTTTATTCTTAAATTCAATTTCTCATATCACATAAATCATCACTTTGAAAAACACATCCTGATAATTATAACCACACAAAGAAATCAGCACTTTCACATTTTGGCATTGATCAGATGATCAAAATCAATATGAAAAGCACTATTTTCCATAAAAAAACAACATTATATTTTCAACACACACTAACATCATTTGAAAATACATTTTATCACCACGTGAACAATTTATGAACCAATTTTGGAAAAAAAATCATATCATGTATGAAATCTATCCATTTCTATGGGAAAATCCGCTTTCAAATTCATTATCAAATAAAATTATTTTTTCAAAATTATTTACATCACTTTCAAAATTCACAAACCACATTTATGGTGCACAAAATATAAAAAACATAAAAAAATAAATTTCCTTTGAAAAAATTACTATCAAAAAATTCTCACCTCATGACCATTTTTAAAACACCATTATCACCTTTAACAAAAGGCATAAAACAAATTCAAGAAGCACCAGAATGAATCACCAAAGAAATATAATCAATTTATTTTCAAAAACTATCTTATATCCCATATGAATCCTAAAACCTTTACAAAACATATTTCTCACAACAAAAATAATCCATATAACTCATTTATGAAACCTTCAAAGCATATCAAAATCATATAATAATGTAAAATCAAGGAACCACATACCTCACAGTTGGAAAGCTCTAGAAACCGGTGGATAACCATAACTTCCCCACTACAAGAATATATAAAGGAAATATATAATAATAACCATCATGATTTAACCCAATAACTCAAGATCAAACCATTATTAGGTCAAACAACCCACTGTAAAAGAATAACTCAAGAAAGAGGGAAGAGAAACCCTATAATAAGAGAGAAATAAAGTGAAAATATACTTAATTGATGATTCCTTGAAGTTATAAGGAAAAACCCACCCAAATATTGATGAACAAAGGCTCAAATAATTCATGGAGGAAGATCCTATGAATTTAGATAACATATGGGGCAGATGGCAGGTGATTTAGGGTAAAATCATATATGTTATAAGGTTAAATTTCTTCTTTTTAATGACCTAGATAAGTGGAATGGTTTTCCTATAAGGTTTTCCAAATTGTGAAGTAACCATGAATCCTTCACTATCCAAGAGGAACATTCCACATGGTTAGCTCACAGATTTTTCCAAATCTTGTGACAATAGTGTTGTCACTATTTTCTAAAATGAATATTTTTGGCATGGATTCCTTGTTGAGGGTGCACAGTTTCCCAAAAATGTGCGCCCACCATGATTTACCTGGATTAAATACAAAAACCCCTCTTTTAATAAAAAAACTCATGAGGAATGCATGGGATAAATACCAAAACGAAAATAAATAAATAATACCTCCAAAAAATCATGGATGTGACAATTCTCCCCACCATGAAGACGTTTTTCCCCCGTAAAGTCACTCAAAGGTTTGATCAGTGCAAAAAAAATTGATACTCCTCTTCAATGGAGGACTTCCTCTACCATGTCTCACGAACATCACAACCATGCTTCCAAAGAAATTATACTACATGAATAGGCTTCCAAAGAAGCATTTTCATCTTAGAATCAAAAAATAGTATCGGTAACTCAAACATAGCCAAATATGGCTCCAATTTAAACTCATCCCAATTCAACACATGATACATATTTAGATTGAACTTTTCCAGGTGAGCGACATAGAACATGTAATTTATTGATGTCAAATGGGAGGGAAAATATGACCTATATTCCACCTTACCAACCTTTTTAGTAATCTAAAAATGTCTTACATACCATGTAGTAAGCTTCCATTTCATTCCTAAACAATAGTGACCCAAGAGATGTTCCACTTTTACAAACTCCTAGGCACCCACCAAAAAATAAAATGATTCGTACCTCTTATCAGTATAAGACTTATAGAAAATCTATGCTATCAACAAAATATTCCTGGTCAAATTGGATTTTACAAACTTTTCTTTCAGAGGGATCGATCCCAACAATGAGGTCTCACCCACCTTAGTACAACACAATGTCTATCAACCTGGATGACCATGAAAACCCCAAAACGAACCATTTAAATTAAGGATTAGTAACTATTATTATACCCAAACTCAGCCCTTCCGAAATGGATATCCCATGAACCTCCCAAATAGAACACCCATTCTTTTGGAATTTCTTCCAAAATCTGATTCGTGTGCTCCATCCAATCATCCATTTTAGGATGGTAAGTCTTATACAACATGATATATGATCCCCTTGCCTTATAAATATCTTCCTAAATCTATGAGATAAAATGGGGGTCCCTATCTGAAACAATTTCCAACAGCACACCATGAACTCTCATTATCTTATAAAAATACAACCAACCCAAATCATTCACTTTGGTTGAATCCCTGATTGGAATGAAATGGGATGATTTGGTTATACAGTCGATCACCAAAAAATGGAATTCCTCCCCTACAGTGTACGATGTAATCCATCCATAAAATACATAGTGATCTCATCCCACTTACATATAAGAATAAGAAGTGGTTGAAGAAAACCAAAGGGTATTTAGTAATTTTCATTGAACTACCGAAATGGATGACACATCGAAACAAATTCAGCTATGCCCCACCTCATTCCTAGCCACTAGAACTACCAATGAAAATCATAGAACATCTTGGTGGCATAAGTATGAACATACCACTAAGACTAGTGTCTATATTGCATCACCACCATCTCTAATATAAACATCACCACAAAGCGACCCTTGAAGCATAGATCTCCCTTACAATATTATGACCACACACACAAGGCGTCTCTCCACCATTTAGGAACTACGTAGAATATTGGAACAACTCATCACTAGGAAACTCCCACTGAATCAATTCCCTAAGTTTTGGTTTTAGCTAATCACTAGATAAGAACACACCTCCACTATGGTCCTTGGTCTCAAGATGATCTGAGAAATGATCCCCATAAATTTCTACTCATCACTAGACTATTTCAGTGGTTTCACTAAAATATTCTTTCTCAAGGCATCTACTACCACATTGCTTTTTACTCGGGTATAAATGATATAAAAATAGAACCCCAAATAGTACTCAACCTAATGGAGATACCTCAAATTTTGATCTTTCTGAGAGAAAATGTATGCTAAACTATTATGATCAGAATAAAACATAAATTTCTATCCAAAAAGATAACAGTTCCACATATTCTAGGCATACATCACTACTACAAACTCCAAATCATGGGTTGGGTAATTCTTTTCATGTGGTCAGATTTAGCGTGATCCAAAAGCCACCACATGGTCAACCTTAATCAACACACACCCATGACCCATAGTTGAGGCATTAACCCTTTTGGGTAAGTACATTCATGGACAATGAAAGATAAGAGAAATATTGAAAAAAATTCTTGTAATACCTTATTAGGCATAAAAATATTCTCATTTCAAATGCATTCTTCACCTATTCCCATGAAATCACTACACTGATCTTATCATGGTCCACTAAAACCCCTTTTTCTTATCACATAGGACAAAAAAAATCATCTCCCTAGTTCATAAGTTTCACTTTAAAAACATCCCATAGATAAGATGATCCCAACGGATTCCTAGAACAGTCCTAAAATATTGTTCATGCTCCCCCTCACTCCCGAACTAGACCAGGATGTCATCCATGAATACCATTACAAAAGGAATTGAGATATTGGTCTAATACCATATTCATGAGTTCCTTAAATACAATTGGAGAATTCTTCAACCCTAAAGGCAAGAAGAAATGCTCAAAATGGCAATACCTACTTTGAAAGGCTGTTTTTGGACCATATTCATCTCTAAATATGACATGGTGAAATCCCAAATTTTTTTCAATCTTATATAACCAAATTTCCCCCTTAAGATGATTGAAAATTTATTCAATTAGGGAAAAAGGATACATGTTATTGATCATCACCAATTTAACATTTTTTAATCAGTACACAACCAGAGAGATCCATCATCCTTCTTCAAAATAGAACTGGAGTGGCCTAAGGTGAGATTCTTAGGTGAATGAATCCTCCAGATTCTGAATCTTCTAGTTTAACCGTTAATTCCCTCAACTCGGTGAGAGTTATACTACAAGAGGGAATGGATATTAGATGTGTTCCCGAAACCAAATCAATGGAGAACTCAACATCCCACTATAGAGGAAATCATGATATATCCTCTAGAAAACCCTCTAGAAACTCATCCACCATAAGAGGTAATCCCCCCTTATGGGCACCATCATCAACCTCCTACACAAGTGAAAAGATATGAAAAGTGTAGTTTCCCAATTCTGGAAGTGGAGGTCTAACATTTGATGGTAAATGATCCCATTCACCTTGAAAACCCTTAGTATTACCATCATGTGTCAAAAAATTCACTCATCGCCTAAAAAAATTGATGTATTCCTAAAAAAGGACCTTAAAATACATACAAAGTATCACCTCAAAGAGGTTAATCTCCAAAATAAGAAAATACTTTCCAACATTACCCATGAAATAGTGAGTGTGCAAGATGAGCACATAAAACCCTATTATTTATTCACACCAAGCGGTGTCACTAACTCCATCACATACAACCTAATCTCATTTGGAAACATTAACACATCCTAAAGACAAGTAGAAATAAAATAAACAGAGGCGTCCATATCAAATAGAACAATAGCTATCGATGATACAATAAGAATAGTACCTAAAGCTATGGCATGTCTAGCATCTGATTCTATCAGTGCTCGTTCCACTACATGACGTTTCCACATCTCAACCTGACCCTAAGAGGGTCACTGGAATAAAGCTATCCCATAAACTACCTCTTCCTATAAGATGATCCAGCTCTTATTCAACATCCTACAAACCAAGGCCATCCATTTCTAGATAGTTATAACTAGGATCACATCCCCTTAGAAGCTACAACTCCTTCACCACTATGATATGGGCGTGTCACTTTGAAATATTGTTTCAAGTGTCTCATAGCTCTGCACTAGTGATAAGGTGTGGTTGGAGATGAACATGTAGATCACATGTGTCCTACCTTCCCAAATTGATGGCACAAAATTAACACATCGTCAACATCCATACATGATGATAGCCAAGAATGATGGCCTAACCTTCCACGTCCCTTATTACCCTACTCATCTCTCTTTCTCTTCTTCTCATAAGAACTTCCACTTCCCACTAAAGACACCACACCAGAGCATCCAAACATACCTCTACGATCAATTTCTACCATCATGTCATTATCAACCACCTTTCATAGGTCTTTAACTTGAACTAAAATTCCTAAGATCATATTTCTAGCTATAATCTCATCTCAAGATTTTTAGCCTATATATTCTCATTAGAAACAAGCATGGGAACATACTAAACTATATCTGCAAAGTGATCAGTGTACTCCATCATGGTCTGATCTACTTTGCTAAGCTCTAAGAACACCATTGACCTGATAAAGTCCAAAATTTTAGTACAGTACTACTCATTGATGTTTACATTAGAATATTTCCATCCTATATTTTTTTTTATTTCCATATTGCACCACTAAGTCCGACCACTTATAACAGGTACAATCCAACATTAATGAAAAGAACTTTATATCAACTGCCCGAGGAGTATCAAGAAACCTAAATATCCTCTTTATCTTCTCAAGTCACACCTCTACTTCCTAAGGATTCATGGTAACCCATTAAAAATGGAGGATTTTTCTTGAGGAACTCTTTGGATTCATCCTTTATAGGACCTGGTTCAGCTCCTCTAACTTGATAAATACCATCTCCGGCTCCTTAACCAAAATTGTGGACATCCCAGACCACTAATTCCACTAATATATGATCCATTAGTGTGGGATAACTCTTTCCAAACGCTTATCATGGTTACATAGGAAGTATCTACAGATCGAGCTTGCTACAACAAGTAATAACCACAAGAAAAATCATCAATAACCCCCTTCTGAATTTTTTTGGAAACAACAAAAAATACGAAAACTTCCATAAATCAAAACATAACTGAATACATCATAATAACAATACCAACCAAATTACTAAAACCCCACCCAATTTCCATATAAATTCTTCATACTCTTTGTCTCACCTAGAGGATAAGTCCCACTAAAATCCCAACATCAATGGCGAATCAAGTCATATCAAAAGGTGTGTTGGTTAGACACGCCACCCCCAAATAGAACCTCAAACACTCATAATACCAGATTCATTATATCCATAATCTTTTCCAAATAAAATGACCCATAAAAATTGTGTCCTGGGCTAATACCATTTTTTCTCAACCAAAATAGTGTTTTATCCCAAAGGACACCCAACTCGGCCCGTGGAATAGCCCAAAGGGTGTTCTCGGTCCCCACTAACTGGAAACTAGTTCCTGGGTATCAAAAATAAACTTTGGGAATGATTTCACCCATTTATATAACTATAAACAATGCATAATAAGATGCATCACAAGATGATAATCATAACCAAAAAAAGAACAAAAATTTTCAGAATTAATGTTTTCAACCTTAAATAGAACCAAAAGTAATATAATGGAATGGGAATAACAAAAACCATCCTAAAAAACTCTATGAAACAAGAGATTCTTTACCCTAAAGCTGTCACCACCAACACCTAAATTCAGTGCAACATTAGAAATAGGATCAATCATCACAATTATGATACATGTTTCCTTTACTTGGGTAATACATAACAAAGTCCACATACACCCAAAGGTGCATATAGAGTGTAAGCCAAATCCTAGTATAATTCCATGGAAAAAAATTATTATATTCTATAAAATTACAGTAAAAATTAACAACCACATTTTTATAAGATCTTTTTAAACATTTTTTGGAAAACAATTTTAAGAAAACATTCTTGAGGAAACACTTTTAAGATAAACCATTTCTCAAATAAGATTTCTTTAAATTTAAATGTACAGATTGTCCACCATATACCAATGGCTAGAACCACATCACCTAAGAATAATTTCACAAAGAGAGAACCATGGTCAATCCCTATAGTCATCTAGAAAAAATGGCTCCCTATATATATGTACTTTAGTGATAAAAATCCTCCAACACAACTACCAACAATATTCCCATGCATGATCCACTTGAGGGGAATGCATCCCCATGTCTAGTGGTCTCCAAATCACAATCCAATAGAAAAAAAATCTCATTCATGATTCACAAGAGGGGATCTCATCCCAAATTTCTCGTGGTATCTTATCATATCGCATTTTCAGTTACTGTTTGGGCATCAATCATGGAAGAATAATCCTGGCCTCACCACTATCGAGTCAACTAGAATACTATTTCTAGATCCCCCACCTAGATACCCAAGATTCTCTTTGTTCTCAAATTTTGTTTCACATATCCCATAAATCATCACTTTCACATACACATTCCAAGCATCATAATCACACAAGGAAATCACCATTTTTACATTTTCACATTGATCTAATAATAAAATCTATATTGAAACACCCATTTTCCAAAAAATAAGACCACTTTCCATTTTTCACACACACCAACACTATTTGGAAATAAATTTTCACACCACATACATAATTTATTAAACCAATTTAGAAACACGACAAGAATATAACATATGAAATCCAACCATTTCTATGGGAAACCCCCTTTAAAATTCTTTCTCACTTCAAATCAATTTGATAATATTCTACACGTCACATTCACATTTCAAAAATCACATATAAGGTACACATTTAGGAATCCTACTTGAAAAAAAAATCAATTTATTTTGGAAACCAATCTTTCAACACATTCTAACCACATATTACTTTTTTAAAAACCTTTCTCACCATTCACATAAGTAATAAAACACTTTCATGAAGCACCACAATAAAGAACATAGTAATTTAGTCAATTTATTTTAAAAAATCAACTTCCATCACATATACATCTCCACCCATTTGAAAAATATATTTCAAACCACACTAATAATCCATAAAACACATCTATAAAACCAAGTAATCATATAAAGATCATTTTATAGTGTAAAAGCATGGATCTTCCTACCTCACACTTGGAAACCTCTATAAACTGGTGGAAAACCAGAATCGCACTACTACAAGACTATATAAAGTAATTCTTGAACAATAAACATCATTATTTCATCCAAAATATCAATATCAGTCCCTCATTAGGTCCAAAAATCCACTGGAAAAGAATAAATAAAGAAAGAGGGAAGAGGAACCCTAGAAAAAGGGAGAGATCAAGAGAAAAGAGACATACTTTATGATTACATCAATATAAATGGCTAAAACAACACAAATAATTATGATAAAAATATTAAATAAGTCTTGGTGGAAGATACCATGGATGAAAATCCTTTGTGGGTGGATGAGAGGTGATTTTAGGATAAAATAGAAGATAGAATAAGGGTAAATTTTCACTTTGAAATGACAAAGAATGGTCTCATTATATGACCTCACATTTTTTCAAACCATGTGGAAACTATGTTTCTTTCCATATCCAAGAGGAACATTACACACGGTTAGCCCACATGGTTTTCCAAAGTGTGTTACAACCATGTGGTCACAATTTCCCAAAATTAACATTTATCGCAAGGTTTCCTAGGTGTGGGAGCATAGTTTCCCCAAACTATGATACAACTGTGTGCCACATTTTTTCATTCCAAAAATATCCATTTTTTATAAAATAACACTTTGGGTACCGAAGGGATAAATACCAGGAAAAAAAACACAGAAATACCTCAAAAAATCCCAGATGTGACACCAACTACATGAACAATAAGGGGACCACATGCCCTTGTCCAACAGGGGAGTATCATCCCTAATAGAACTACCACATGGGTAGAGATCCTACACCCACAATGTGGGGAGTCTTATCTCTACCAAATCATAGTGGTAAGGGAAGCCAACACCCTAATTTAGAAGGGGAGTACCAATCCCAATGCCTCTCTCTAAGAACCACACTAATCTATAACATCGGTTAAGAACCACATGAAGAAGCATTACACTTATCATACCTCACATCACCGAAATTCATTGGCTTAGGGACCTTAACCTTGATCCAAGAGTGGAGAACCGCTATAATGGCATAAAGAGTCTTTGGGACCCACATCCCAAGGTTATAGGGAAGGTTTCCAACCCCGACGTCAACCGAGTGATCCACCCAGATCATTTCCCAAGGTTAGACACTGCTACTACAATGTCATTCTCAAACCACACCACATCGTATCTCACATTCCACAAAAGAGGCCACCATATATTTCGATGTAGAAAACTACTAATGATTGGATACTCATAATCTAGAATCTAAGCCCTAGATAAAGACATACATAAGGTGGAAGATACCTATAAGATCTCAAGAAAGCACTTGGTGTGAAATAGAGTCCACACAACATGTGAGCCTACCCGAGCACCTCAACATGTCCTTTGTTTGTAGGATAGTTTTTTCATATAGGCATACATAGTGTTTACATCACGTACATGGTATGTCCTACCTCACCCAGCCCCCACCCGTGTTCTTCCTCCCCGCATCTCATCCATATGTTCCACACAAATGGCATTGACCATAGAGTACATAGCATGTCCATGCTTATCTGCCACATGGTCCAGTAGTTTTATCGGGCCCATTTCTAGAACCTCGTTCCTATGTAATTTGGACATTTATTTATACATGGCCCTGTACTATCACATGGACACCCTGGACATGTCTTTTGGCCACACAACATGGGGTCACTTCATGGTGTGTAACCCCAACACACCGTATGTAGTCCCCAAATTTCATCTTCCCCGAATAGGAGGATAACATGGCATGTCTCACTTGTTTCAACATAGTGAAATCAGGAATTCAAATGGTTATTTCCCTATAAGTCACCTTATTAACCACAGTTTCCCCCAAAACCAAAAGATCAACCTAGAATGGATCTATTCCAAACATAAAATGTCTCTAAAACCTACAAAAATGTATAAAAATAAGGATTGGAACTAAAACTCAAATCCACCTACCTCAAGGTGAAACTATTAATATTTGATTATATAATGATGGGTGTAACATGTTGTTCCTCGATATGATGATGATATTTTCTAATAATGATGATTTGAATCACCTTGTCGGTTTGATTCACCTCGGTTCATTTGTCATCCAAAAGGGAGAGGAGAGGGGCTTGCCTCTCTTATGTGGTGTACACCATAGGGAAAAAGGCAGATTTTAAGTTAAATTTTTTATTTAAATTTCATTTAATTAATAATATCATCACTATATTCCTTTATAACTTGCCTCTGACCGAACTCCCAATGTAAACAAAATTTATGTCACACCTAGGGTAAAAACGAGGTTCTAAACTCAATCGTGGATTCATATTTTAGATACAATACATTTCACATCATTTGTTCAACATTTTATGAGAAATTATGAACTCATCAAATATATATAATATTTTTAAAATCATCATGTCGACGCTCTCTGAGCCCTAGAATCTCGTAGAAACCCATCATCTAGATTTGGAAGTATTCATAGGAATATTCATAAGTCTTACAGGTCAAAACCTGAGTTATTACAATGGATTCCAAAGACACATAAATATTTAAATAATGGTGAATTATTATAAAACATCTCACAAAATGACATATCAAAATTTTTTCTACATAATTAAAGGTTTTCTTTATGAAAATATACACCAATTTATTCTCTCTAAAAATACCAAAAAGTACCATGGGTGATCAAAATGGCATTAGAAATATCTACTAAACCTTAGTAATTCTATCCAGTGACACAATTTGGTTTTAGTGTATATATTACACTACTTTCTTGGTGAATACCATAATTCTAAAGATATAATTCAAATATTCTACTATTATATTTAACACTATTGTTTTGATGTGTATGTGGCAGTAAGATAACAATATTTCCCTTTTGACATGAAGACCACATATAATTTATCTCTCTTTTCTATATAGGAACACTAAAAACATTATATATTCAAGTAATATTTCGATTTTAATTTTTTCTAAAATGACCCTGTCATTTTTTTATTGAATCAATTTTCTTTTATTAAGATCAAGATTCGTGAATTTTTAGCATCTCCAACTATAAAAAAATTTCCCCATATCTATTGTCTTCTTGTAAATACACATCCAATATTTAACGTATATAATAAGGAATAATATTTCACAAAAACAACTAACTTAATAAAATATATGATAAAAAAATAATAGAATTTGTTTTAGTCCATAAACATATAATGTTTTCTTGGACATCAACTTCTCCATTCCCATAACTGAAAATTTGAATCTCTTGATTTTAAGTGACACCTCATTTCCAAATGTCATCGATGATTCATCATAAGTTTAAAAATAATTCTAATATATTAAACATTGTTTCATTTGGGAAGAAAATACACTATATATAATCTATGGACATTCCCTTTTAGATGGTTTAAGTGAAACTTTGACAAAAAAAATATTTTTCTTTGCATTTTTTATTCTTTATCCGAGAGATTGAGAATTTTAATTAGTTATCAACTATGATGATAGGATGGTGAGAAAATATTAATCATGGTTACCCAACTGGTATTATATTTCCAAAATATATTCTTATTATTTAATTTTATTCATAAAATTCAAAATATATTTATGATGACTTCTTTGGTATTTTTTAATTTTTAATTGGTTTAATCCCCCTAAATATAGCCTCTCATAATTTACAGGCTCAGAAGAATATTAGAAATTATAAAAAAAATAATTTCTCAAATCCTACACAGTTCCAAAAATAATAATAAAAACAATTTACATCTAAAAATATATTGTTATCGAGATATAGTCACCTTATTTTATTCCAACCATTTCTCTTTGATTTTAATTCATTTTTGTGAATAATTTTTTTTATTGAATTTAAGAATTTTTTTATTTGATATAGTACTCTTTGAATCCTTTTTGAAATTACTATTTACAGTATATTTTAACTTAAATTTAGTGTTTATTAACATTTATGATTAAGGGGAATCATCTAGTTTTCCATAAACTTGTATTTATTTACCCATGACTTAAACTCATTCATTCTACCAAAAATGTCCAATATATTTTCCACTATTTATGTGTGATATTTTCCATCCAACATGTGTATCATCTTTCTATGGATATTTAAAATATTTCACAACACTCTTCTTTGAGATTTATAAAAATTCATCAATATAATTATCAAGGATGAGATTTTACTTGTCTAATTAATTTTCATCATAGATTAATTTAAATTGAGGAGTTTAAAGAAACTTCTCCTTAATTAATTCCATTTCATATAATTAAAATTTTAAAATATTTTCTTTAACAGAAATTTTCCCCAAGTCATAAATCTTCATCAATAACCATGACTCATTATCATAATGAGATAAATATGGGTCAATTGTTGACTGACTAAAATTAAATGTTTTTTTTTCTATTTTCCCAATTTTGAGGTAATTAAAATAAATTCTTTGAGTTATAACTTAAAAAACCCAATTTTTATTTCATCCACACTCCCAAAAATAATATTTCAATTACTGGTGAATTCTTCTCCATTAACATTATAAATCATTTGTTTTCCATCAACTTCACTTAATGTCTCAACTTTTACTTCATCACCACAACTCTCATCTTCAAAATAAAAAAATTAATAATAAAATTATCTTTTTAATTTAGGTAAATTATTACAGAACCTAATAAATAAAACATTCATTTATAATATTTTTTATTTTTTCATAGAGGATATCTTTGGCCTATCATTATCATCTTTAATAACATATTCTTCTTTAAAAATGTTATGGTTTCTTAAATAATGTCCAATAGCTACATACCTAAAAACTCTTATTGTTATCCTTCCCCAAAACCATAATTTTACACTTATTACTCATCTAATGATCTATGATATGTTGTTTTAATAATATTTTATATATTCATCTTTATCAGAGAAAACTACTTCAAAGACATATTATTTTGAAAACATCTCTTATTTTATAACTTTTAAATAAATTTCCTTTTCATCCTTACTCTTAATTATGAAGAAATGCCTCTTCCATATCTCAAATACAATAATAATATTATTTTAATAATATAATGAAAGTTTACTTAGATACAAAACTTTATGTTTTGAGAATTTTTCATCGTGAATATCTCTTAGAATGTGTATTATCTTTTCGATGAATTTTTAATTTACTAATTATTTTCACCAAATAATAGATAATGATACCAATTTTATTTACTATAGTGAATAATTTATTCACAGTTTAAATATCAAAAAACTCATGATATTTATACAAAAATATCAAAACCATTTTTTGGATATCTTTACTATTGAATAACATTCATAGAAATATTATAACATATCTTACATTCCCTTGGATATCTTGATCCATTTTACATTGAAAAACTCCTTCTCTAAAAGAGATTATGCAATAATATTACAGTAATGATCATCACAGTACATGTTTTTTGAATCGCAATTTTTTCAAAAAACCTTCAATAATATATATAAAACCATCTACTTCAACCTCTAATGTGTCCAAAATTACTGATAATAAATAGAAAAATATCCAGTATTTTAGTATAAAATATTACTTCACATGAAAAGTAGGAATCACCTTTTGGTTCCCTAAATTTAGATTTTATATATTGAAAAAATGAATTTTTCACCAAAAACATCAAACATATATAACTAAATATAATATCAAATCCTCCAGAAAAAAGTTTTTATGGAAACTTGAATGATATGATAATACTTGAGTAGAACACTTAAGATTATGGAGAATTCACTAAGTGGGAGAGTGGATGAATCATTAAATTCAAAAATGTTTAAATTTTCCTTTGAAACAATTGTATCCACCTTTTAAATTTAATATAGTATCATTCTTAGAAGCACCAATCAAAAAATACATATAAGTAACTAAATATTTATAGGTTTAATACAAAAAAATGAGAAGTTAGTCCTTGGAACAATCTGAATTCACTAGGGATATTAAAATACAATATTTTCATCATGTGGGTTATAAAGGAGCATCATTTATCTTTGAAATCATGTCATCAAATAGTATCTTAACTATATAAAGTGATCATTTAATTATATTAAGGTATAGAAATGGAGTTGAACAAAAATATATTTTCCCACCTAAGAATACATTAATTGTGTTGTATTAGTGTTTTTTCTTCTTTCTCTTTATATATATTCATAGAATAAATTATATTATTCATATCTTATTATCACTTATAAATATTTTCTATGATATTCCTTTTTATTAAATGAAACTATATTTACATAGCAGTAGTGAATGTATTTTTATTCCACAACAACATCACCGAAATTCAAATTAAAATTTGAATATTAAATTGAAATATTAATAAAAATTACTTAATTATAAAAATTAAAATCACCATTACCTTCATTTGATTCTTCTTATGTCATGGGAGTTTTTAATACCATCCAATTGTTATAACATGAACTATTATGTTTCCAATATTTTTTCACAATCTCAAAAAATATATTTGGTTAAACAAACTTCTTTATAGTGTAAAACATATCAGTCTCGTATATTAGCCTAAATTTTAATTATCAGAGTTTCTCATCACATTGTATAGACCTTATTATAATTTTTAAGACTTCATAGTTTCATATTGGTTTAATTTTCATGGTGAGAAACATTTTATCCATTACTGGAATCACGATATTTTATTGATTCACATTTTCTATAATTACCAAATTCAGTATAGAATGATTTTTATCTTAAATTATAATATATTTCTAGAAATAATCTTTTATATAATTCCTTATTTATTTATGTAATAAATCCCCATAAAATTTATAGATAACTCAAACTTCTATAAGTCAGGAACCCTCTCTATAATATAGAAATTACTATTATGTAATACCTAATTGACTCTTGTGCAAGATCAAAATGAAACTTATGAAATCCTATAATTCCTCTTATAAATAAAGTTATGTTATATTCCTCTAAATATATTTTTTCCTATTTTAATATAGTTAAACTTAAAAAAATAGTAATATTAATATAATTAATGAGTATATAATCTCATTTTCACTAATTTACTACCGGTTACTCATATAAGCCAACATAGTTACTCTTATGAGATCTTGATGTAGTCAAACATCCAATTATCTAATTATATTTAATTATATATAGATCATAATTTCTAATACATTATCATGAATTTTACTTCTTATTAGAGTAATTCTTATATTTACCCTTATATTTTAGTAAGTTCACTCATATATATATATATATATTCTAAAAAAATACACTAATCTTATTCATAATTATCTTTACAAAAATGATATTCAGTTTCCATTGCTTGGTTTTAAAAATTCATATCAAATTTAATTTTATTATTTTAGTACAATTACTCATAAGATTTTGGGACATAGACAATTCTCTAATCTGGGTATTTTAAATTTAAAAACCTCTATAATAATTCTAAATACCTAAAATCATATTATAATCACCTCCAAACTCTTTAATGTCATTAACTTCATAGAATAATGCTGATTTTAGGTGATTTTTAAAATGATTTTTATATTTTAAACATTTTAAAAACAATAATCATATCCACTTATTCCATTCTTTTTCTCTAAAAAATACCAAATTCAAAAGGAAAACTCATCATCTCAAAATCTCATCAAACTCTATTTAGGTCCCAATAATTTAATCATGGTCATATTATGATATATGGTCTAAACGATGTACCTAAAAGTTCTCTTGGTCTTAATAATATCAGGGAATCTTGATCCATCTTGAATCTATGATTGAAATTGATAATATGGGCTCTTGAAACCAACCCATAAATTAGACCTTATTCCAATTATTATACCAATAGTTACATCTATGATAATAATATCTATAACAATGTTAATATAATTCAAAATTTATAAATATATAACTTCTACTATTATAGTCATCAATTATAAAAAATTAACATTTCATAATACAACATTCATAAATTTTTTAACCACCCTTTGGATATTACATCCCTAAAAACCTAAAACACTTCAACAATAGTTGATAAAAATTAATACATGGGGAGAGAGGGAACATTCACTTTCCTTATAATGAGTAAGATGTTAGTCAATATAGACCATGATATTTCTATTATCATTCATTTTGAAGTCTATATCCATATCTAAATTAGTTTTTCTATAATACAAATTCATTTTAACTTCTTTGGTAATTTTATTTTCTCCATGTCCCTAATAAAAAATATCTCTAACAAGTATACACCTACAAATAAGGATATATTGACTCATAATAGGATGCAATTAACTTCATAGATCATTTTTATACTGTGAATATCCTTTCAATAATTAATATGAACTTTTTAACATATACCTTACCTTGGGATACTTGTTTTAGAGGATTATTTTTAGCTTCAAAAACATTTTCACTCATTTATTTCTTAAAAAATATTAAAATTCTATTTCCAAGACATTTTTGGTTCAGTAGAAAATTTAGAACTCCTTTTCAATCTATAATCAATATTTATACAATCTCTAACTGAACCTTGAAATCAATTTCATGAAATAATATATTTGTCATTGAATGTATAACTATTTTATCCTTTATTTCACATCAATAAAATCCTAATATTTTCACTAGATAGATTATGAATATTATAAGAATTGTTAGAATAAAATAGATATCTTTTATGTGGAAGTTGGTCACTTATTTTTATAAAATATTAATCAAATTCACATGAATAAATATATTGGAATACATTATTAAAAAATATGTAAATATAACTAAAAATTTTATAATAAAATCACATGTCACCATACCCTCCTTCAGGTTTAATCCATTTTCCTCCACCCTTATAGGGACCTCATTGAATGTGTATCTAACACATCCACTATTTTTACTTTTTATGGGAACCAAAATAGTTCACTTTATATCATTCCATAAGGAGGTTCTATCATGGACAACGGTGGGTTTTTCCATTTTAGTTATTTAATTGTGATATAAATATTATTTTATTATTATCTTATAAAATATTATATATGTTCTTTATATCATGGTCACCCACTAAAGAATAACCAAATTAGAACTGTATAGAATATTTTAGAATTATATTACTCAATTAACATGACTATTTCACTTGATTCTTGACTGACATTAACTATTCTTCCAAAAAAAATATGTTTTATTTTTGTCTCAAGATTAGTATTCATATCTTCCCTGAGTTTCTCTCTAGTACACATCTTATCCTTAATTACATGTGGATGTGAATCCAAAATATCATTTCCCTCCATTATCTTGGTGTTTATATAAGAAATTGAGACTATAAAGAGTAATTTCCCTATATTTAATCATTGTTCCACATTTGATGGATTGTGTCAGATATTTATTATGTTTATCCTTGTTAACATTTTGGTTTTAAACTTCATTTCATTAAAGTCCCATTTTCATTTAACCAAATATGAGCTTATGTATTTTTTAGGGAATTATCTCTAATTATTCAACCTAGTAATTATTATTATCTCACAGATGAATATAAAATTAAACCAATATCTTGTATAGTATTTTCAATTTTTCAAATTCAATTTTCATAATTTTTCCTTGGATTCATTTTATTTTTTTCTTCTTAGATATTCAGATATATCTCTTCAGATAAGTAGACATGTTACACCTTTTGACTGCATGATATTTCAACATAATTAATAGATCCCTCTTCACTTGTTTTATAAGGGTCCCCATATATACCTATGGAATCATTATATTAATTAATAAACTCCCAATTAGAAACACACATATGATCCTTTTTATATTTTAAAAAATATTTCATCTAAATCATAATTGTTTATAATAAAAGTTCAATAGAGTGGAATTACATTGGACCTCTGTTTATCTTAAAATTCACTTCCTTTTCAATATCACCACATCTGTATAAGGGTAAAATAAAATTAAACTCCAAGAACCAATTAGATCAGTTCAAAGGAAAACCAACATAAAAAGGAACCTTTTCCCAGATACTAATTATTATTCCCATAAGTGTTTCAAGTGAGAGATACCATGAGTGGGGATAAATCCATGTTTGAAACTTTTCCACTGAAATTCATTCCATAAAATATCAATAACCTAGATAGTCATTACCTCATTATTAGTTAAGTTACCCATTAGTTAATCATTTTATAATAATCCATTTTTCACTACTCTAGTCATTTCCCCCCTTTAGACATATTGTTCAATTATGCATCACCCAAAGACACTAGATAAGTAATTTAGAATATAAACAACCAAGAACCCAATATGACAGGATTTCTTTTAGGTTTCACTAGAACTGATCTAATAAAAATATCATGAAATTATTAATTAATTGATACATCAGGATATAATAAAATAACTATATAGTTGAATGTTTATGATAGGTAAATCTTTGGCCTATGGTCACACCGATTACATATTTTTAGGGTGAACCACAACCACGTAAGGTCACTCCCTTCACCTCATCTATCACTGGTCATTAAAACAAGGAGTTATTAACATAATATAGGTCAATATAGGTTAATCAACATCACTCATGTTTTAGTCCTTCCAGATGTAGGTTTCTACATTTGAACTCTATGACATGCTTCTTCATAGGCTAGTTATATAAATCTCCATGTACAACATCACCACTATTAAAAGAGAAATTACAGAAAACTAGACCTTTTTCTTCATTGTAAATATCTTCAAGGAGTGACACTATTTCCCTTTTCTTACTTCTAAGAAATATATGAAACTAATTCTTTACTTCTTCTCTAAATAGTTATGTTAGTGTTCATCACATTGTTTCACAACCAAAATTATCTACCGCTTCTGTTCAATAAAAATATTTCAGTTTCTCTCCCTTTTTTCCTATCTAATACTTATATAAAATATCCATCAGACACCCCATCTTTCATCAGTATAAACCATTATTATTTGTGAAGAAAAATCTCCATAATTACTTTTCACTTAATTTTCTTTTCTCTATTAAATTTTTAATATCCATGTTTTACCAAAAAAAATATTTGATCCATTCATGAATATAATTGGTAAAACCTACCGTAAACCTTCTTCAAAATTGTATAAAACTTTAACATTTAATTTTCTAGTTTTTCTTCTAAAATATAAATAATACAAAATAAGGAGACCTGCTGACTCAACCTTACACCAGTGTTCTTCCTTACATGAGAACCGTTATACCATAACACTATCTTTCTTTTTTAAATATTTATTTTATTGTAAAAAACTAAATATTTGAGATATATTCCATGTTGCAATCTATAATAACCATTTAAAATTAATATGAAAATCATCATGGAATTATTGTTTTGATTTTTTCTATATAAAATATTGAAACTATCACATATATTCTAAAATAGGAGCATGATAGTTGGTCAAATATATGAAAAAATAAATATATATATATCTTATAATAAAGTTATTTGAATACCCTAAATTAATAATCCTTCCATTTACCTATTATTTTATCCACAAAAAATGGCTAAACAATTATTTAGATTTTATTATTAACATAAAAATTCGTAAATATCTATTAAAGGATGAAGTTATAACCTATACTTCTACAAATATAATAAAGTTTAATCATACACACCATATAAAGGTTTTGAAAAACTATATATAGATCCAAAATATTATTAAAACCCATAAAATAAACACATAAAAAAATATCAAAATGTTACAAATCATATTATGTTCTTCCATTTTCTAAATTAATCTTAATTTTGATAATATTATACACCTCAAAAAAATATAGGTCATATAAATATATTACAAACACCGAGAATATATAGGATTTTACACATTCTGATTCTTTGTAATATATTAAAATACATAAAAAGTGTATACATGAGCTTTAATATTATCATGAATTAATTTTAAAAAATGTTACATATATAGGTTATCCTCAAAAATTAGTTGATAATTTTTGAACTCAAATGAAAAATTATTTATTCACAATATCCTATATATCCCATGTCTTTGAAATATTTATAGATAAGTCTACGAAAATATCATATGAACCACTAATATATTAATAAATTTTCCAAATAATCTACTTACAAGAATATATTAAATAGATAGATAATTATAAAAAATTTATCACCCTTTTCCAGAACATAATTACATTATGTAAAAACTAAAATATTAGACACAAAGGCACCTAACCAAAAAAATAAAGCTTACTCAAAACTATAATTTCTAAAATTCATTCATAAACCCTTTAGAACTCCTTTATTATTCACCAAATGTATCCACAACTATTCCAAGTCAATATTAACAAATAAAAAACATCACCTGACCCTTTTGATATACTTATTAATCTTCAAGTATACTCAATAATCTTCAATATACTGAAAATATACCTGAAAGAAACTCTAGATGCATTATCAATTCATTTTTCCATATCTACAGCATATGTTTTTGGTTGAAAAAAATCCAACATTCACAAACACAATTGGTTGAAATCTAATCCCAAAAAACATCCTTCAAATTTAGTATTCCATAAATCGAACACTAGTGATAACAAATATAATTCCATCAAATCATAATTATTAAATTGGATACTTATAGTAGGAGAAATTTTTACCCCCAAACCCATATTTATAACCATAAAATACAGAAAAGTATAGATACTATAGTAGTGTAATTGGGATCACCCAATCACATAGGGGTTTGGGTAATCTTATGTCCCCCACCTAAGTGCATGTTTTTCTATTCCTAAATGGTATTAGAACTATATGAATTTATTATGTGGTTCACTTTTCCCATATTTTATCACTATACCCATCTATTGGGATTTCATTAGTGAAAATTATAGGAGATTCTCTCAAGTTCATCATTCAAGAATTATTTTATGATCCCTCTAAAAATGATAACCAAGGGATAAAATTTATGTATTAAATTAGTCATAAGTGTAACATTCCAATCCCAAATGTCCCTATAGGTTCCCTAAGATTAGTTATCCACATGGCCTCAACAGTTCTCATCAAATTCTAGAGACTACCGACTAGTAGCAAGGGCCTAGGGTGTGTTTGTGGGGATACTATTACCTCATCACTAAAGTGTATCATAGTAGATATATAATAAAATATAAACAAAGGAAGTATAAAATCTAGTAAACAATAGATAACATCCAAGACAAATATAAATAAACAATACAAGAAGGAATATCATATACAAAATGATGATCATAAATTTCATGTAATTTCATGTGTCTATATATAATCCAAAACATGTATACATGGGATTAGTACAATTCATGGATCAAAACTAAAAAAGTATAAAACTATCCCTGCTAGCATAATGAGCCACATTTCATTCATGTTCTCCTCTTCTACTAAGAAGTAATCATAAACATATATCATAATTCTTTTCATTGTCCATACTTGAAATCATATATTATATTTGGGTACCCATTGGTTGCTCAAATAGAGTGTGAGATACAATCTCAGTATAAAACCACCCAATGGTTATGTTACTTCCAGTCTATGATTGTAATAATAGTAGTGTGCAAGAAGTAATATAAATTATTAAAGAACAAATGAAAGATTTTATTCAGTCCTAAATAAATTTATAATCAAATTAATTTAACTAATAAGTTTCATTTAATAAAATATTATTTGGACCTAGCACATATCCTATCATCCCTAGTAAGGTATAAGATCAAGAGTTTCCTGACTATGCTATTAATAAAGTATAAGTCACTAATAAAATCCAAGCTTGTTCATTGGATTGGAATATGCGTCATAAAAAATATTTCATTAATAATTTATGATCCTAATACCATACATAGAATTCCTAATTTGGAATCTAGGTATCACTCCTGGTACATTATGAACCAAGAACCTTTTAATACCATCCTATTAATTCATCATGGGAATCCTAGTATTGCTCTAGGTATGGTATAACATTATAGACATTTGAGTCCTTCCCAAGGGAGACAAAGTGTCACCCATAAAATATATGATCAACTACCTCTGAGTCTAGCCTTTGAAATCTCTAAGGAATCCATGTATCACTCAATTGTATAATATTCAGCCCCATTGATTCCATCCATGGTAGTCCACTAGGGAGTCCAAGTGTCACTCCATTGTATGTAAGGTATACATAAAATGAGTTTGTCCAAGGAGTTTTTGTAACAACAAATGTGTCACCCAAGGAAACTAACAAAAGTCATTCAATATCATTTCATTTAAAACTCACCACATAAGGTGACTCAATTCATAGGATAAGCATAGAAATATTAGACTCTATTTAACAAACATGGTAATATCAATATAAGAAGAAACTCAATCTAAATCAATCAATTATATGGAAAGAGACTTGGTTAATGGTTATTTCATCCCTTCCCTTTAATCAATTCAATTTACAATTCAATTACAATTTCAATTCAATAAGTAACATCCCCTATAAAATTGTAATGTCACACCACAAAGGCAATTCTTGTTCAATCCACCCATAGTGGTCCAATTAATTAACAACACACCCAAGGGGTGGCTCGAATTCAAGTTTCATGACCTTTAAACAATTATCAATATTCTTGTTAACTACATAGGTCTCACCTATTCATTTTATAGATGGATTCAAATCTATTTCAAGAGTATCACTCTAAAAATTGGGTGCACAGCATAGAAGAATATAAATAAAAATATCAAATTTTATGGAAAGGAATTATAACACATTCTATAGGTCTATAATAGAGTGATTGTTCAATATCAGCTTGTAATTTGACTCATATTGAGAGAGAAATTAATAATGGATGAAGAGAATAAAATTAGGGAACATTATCTTGCACCAAAATAAAGTAGTTGATACCAAGAAGAATGAGGAATGGATAAAAATGAATTGACTACTAACAAATGTGGACCTAATGAGACAAATGGTTCTCAATATGATACCAGATGTAGAAATTGGATTAAACATATGATTTTTCTTCAATGGGAGCTTTAATCGTATGATGTCCAACATTGAAGGTGGAATATATATAAGGTTTAAAATAATATATTATGTGGGGGAATGGTAAATTCACCAAAATACCTGGGTTTCTTGGTTTAGATGCATATTTGGCAAAGTTGTGCGCCAACTGTGCTCAATTTTCTATAGGAAATTGACACTCAACACAGTTAGTGTGCATGGTTTGACTAACCATGTGAAAAATGTTGGAAACATATCTATAAAAATCTATAGTTTTTCACATCAACATGCACCCCAAATCTCACAATTTATCAAACCATGCGAGCTCTTCCTCCTCACTACCCATGAATCGCATGGATAGTTATACCGTGAATCCATCCCCACATGATTTCTACAACATGTGTGACATGCCTCTTCCCAAAAAAACATGGGTTTCAGGATCTGAATAAGCACCATACACCTCTGTCATAATAGTGACCTCATAGGGTATTCTCATAAGGTCATAATTAATCGTTTAAACTAAAAAAGTATGTAAATAAAGATATTTCATATCTCAATAAATAATCAGGCTCTTACAAACATCTCCCCTTAAAGAAAATCGTCCCAAAAATATTCCTTTCAATGGTGGTAAAGTGTATTCTATGAAAAAAAATAGTCACTGTGCTCATACATCGGCCTCTCATTCCTAAGTCTCATCCTCTACACTATCATGCTACCATATCACCCATACTACAAAAATTAACTATCCTATAATAACATTCATATTATGATCCAAAATACAAATATGATGCTCCTAAAAGGACTCATATACTTATAACTCAACCTCCTTGGGCTGAAAATAATGATATGAGTTTGAATGATAATTATGCTGCTAATATATGTGGAAGACATCATGTATGGACCCGTACCTCTAAGTTAATTTCAACAGATAGTCTACAAAATTGAATCTATCCAGAATCCCAAATGGCACAACATATCATGGTGAATGTTTACCCAATATACAAATCCTCCAATTTCCCTACCTCGGTAAAACATGTAGAAATATCTGATTCCTAAACATGAACTCTAGAGGTCATCTATGGTAATCAGTGTAAGATTTTTGTCAAGACATTGTAGTATATATATATTTCTGAATTAAATGAACCTATAATATAGTCTCCTTCACGAGATGAGGTCTAAGCGTAGTTTCATATCCTACCTCTAACTAACACAGGGGTAATTTTAATAACCTACCGTATAAAACCTTATAAGGATCCATATGAATAATATACTAAAATCTATTAGTGTATAAAAATTCAACTAGGGGTATATGCCTCTCCCAATATACCACAAGATCTAGGATGCATGTCACCATAATATCATCAAAAACATTTATACTTCTCTCTAACTGGGCATCAGTTTGAGGGTGGCATGTTGTGCTCAGAAGAACCTACATTCCTAACTCCCCTTGTATCCCTTTCCAAAATTCTGAAGTAAATTGGGTGTCCCTATCTGAAATGATATTATGGGGGACCCCATTATTTCATACTATCTCACAGATGTAAAATGTTCCATGATCATCAACATAAAAGGTCTCCTTTATAGGTATGAAATGAGAAACATTTGTGATAATTTCAACAACAACCAAAATAGAATCATTACCTCATGGTGATCTCAGAAAACCGATCATGAAATCCAACCCAACATCATTCCATTTCCACTTTGTAATGGGAAGATACTGTAAAATTATTACTAGTCATTGGTTTTCCACCTGCACTTACTGACAGGTGGAACATCTCATAAAAAATAGCTTCTTCTCTTTTCATACCCAATCACTAGCACATGTGATATAAATTCTGATGCATATTAGTTATTCTGGGGTGAATTAACCAAGTTAAGCATGAAAATCCTATATTATCTCCTCACGCATGTCTGTTGAAACCCATAGATGACCATATATAGAGAGAATTTAATTTTCTTCTATGGTCCAACCAGTTTGAGGGTCCTCACTAGCCACACCCTCCCATAGGATTGTGCCCTCATAATCAAAGAGTTTCCTCTTCCTCGCTCTATCCATCAGGGTAGAGGTAACATCTAAGGTTTAATGAATCATATGTCCCTAATTATTGTGCACATCTAAGTGCATCTCATAGAAAAAAAATCATAATATTCCCCTTTCTAATAGCCTCCTAAAATTCCAGTATTTGATTCCTATTATTTATCGCATTTTCCACTACATTTCTCTTTAGAGGTATGTAGTTAAGCTCAAAGTCAAAATACTATAGGAATTCCACACTCATTTTTTGCCTCTAATTCAGATATTAAATTGTGATTATGTAGTTTAAAATTTTTTTGTTTGTGTACACAATAAAATGCTCTCAAAATTTGTAATGTCTCCAACTATGTAAAGGGTGAACAAATGCATCTAATGTGAGATCATGTGTTGGGTAGTTCCTCTCATTTGTCCTAAATTTATGAGAATATTACACCACAAATCTATCCCTCTATATAAGAAATTATCATATCCTAATACCTGATGGATCATAATTAAAAGTGTAACTACTACTTTGTTCTGGAAAAAATAGTATCAATGCTGATATCAATCTCCCTTTTAGCTCATGAAATTATATCTCGCAATAATATGACAATAAAAAATTCACACCCATCTTAGTCAATCCCATGATGGGTGCTCTAGTTGTAATATGTCTTGTATGAAACACATGTAATATCCAGCTAACCCCATGAAACATCATACCTCAAATACATTCATGGGGTAATCCTAGGAAACTATAGGTCCCACCTTCAATGGGTTAACAGATACTTCTATCTCTAAGATGATGTAACCCATGAGGTGAATCTTGTTCATCTAGATGTGTAACTTTGTGATATTAGCATATAACAGATCCTATCATTGTTTATTTAATACAATATCAATATTGTTGTCATGGTTATATCAATTTTTTGAATACACTAATATATCATTCATGAATTCTAGGAAAAAAGAATCTAGATAAGGAAGGAAGAGTCGGTTCATCAGTTCCATGAAGATTCTTGTCTTCTTTGTGACAGCGAATGATATAAAAAAATACTCATGCATTCCATACCAACTATGATAATATATGTGGGGTATGTTTGATGGTTTACCATGCCCCTAATGATATCCAGATCTCAAATAACACTTTGAGAAAACCTAAGTTCCTCAGATCTTGTCAAAGTGATCATCTATCTGCGGTATAGGATACCGATTCTTAACTGTCAACTAGTTCAATTTTACATAATCCGCACATATCTTGATAGTTTCCTCCTATATTTTTTCAAAAAGGACCGGTAAACCCCACAGAGAAGTAATGGGTCAAATAAACCCATTTTCCTTGTAATCTTCTAGATTCCTCCTGAGCTCCTTCATCTCAATAGTAGACATCTTATAAGGATGAATGGATACCAGTGAATCTCAATTGACTATCTCGATAAAGAACACTACTTATCCCACTAGAGGTATTCTAAAAAATTCTTCAAGGAAGATGTCCTTCAAACGAGAAACCACTGAATGAAAATATGCTTGATGTATCCCCTAGTCATCTTAAAATATACAATAAATCATGGTTATCATCCAACCCATCCGAAGATGCTTGGGTCTATCTCATCTCACCTTGAAATCTCGTTCACCCATTTTATAAACTCTCCACCCTTTGGTGAAGTGAGGGTAACCCTTATTATATAGAAATCAATGAAATATTTAAAGGGAACTAACTATTCCATATTGATAATGATGTCCAAACCTTCCAACACATGGAAAATGATGTCCTATATGAATTGACAGCCTCCAATTTCAAGGGGGAACTCCCGACACTATCATACCTCCTCCGTTCTAATCCCCAAGGGAGTATCAAGTGTCATAATTCCATCAAAACATTAAAACCTAAGCCCTAGTCTCTTCAAAATGGTTATAGATATATTTCTATGAGACCCCCTATATCAAAAATAGAAGATTCTAAAGTAGAGGCTATTAGAATAGTTCATATCACTATATTTTTTATATGAATTTCCCCTCATTTTTCAGTTACACTATGTATATATGTCTTGATTCACGACCTTGTGATATATTATAGATACCCTGAGCAGGCCTACTCTACTATCACTACAAATCTACGGTCTGACTACCACGACTATGACCACTACATTGGATTGATTGGTAGTCTTTACTCCATCTCCCTACCTCAGGAGATGTTTGTGACCCCACTCCTACATGTGGAGTCGGTGAAGAACCTCTTTCAATAGATACCAAAAAAAAATTCTATAGAAATGCTATAGATGACCAATCTTGCTATAGGATTGACACCTTAATATGTCCCTTATATAGTGAGGTCTCATATGTACCAGTCTACCACACTGGTAGAACCTAACCTAACTACCTGAGTATGTGCTATGGATACAAATTTCATCATGTGGAAGCTCTAGACGATTCTTTCTACTACCGGTTGATGCAACACTAGATCTAGGTGTCCAACATCCCTATCTCACACCCCAAACCTTTCTCCGGTTATGCTATGTGATATCTGTATGATTCACTATTCCAGAAATAGTAGTCAGCCTAAATGTATTCAATTGTGATCAAATATCATACCCAATACCATCCTCGAATTTCCTAGCATTAGATAACTCTTCATCTATCAGAATATTATGACACACTATTGCTCTGTAAAATGGACCGAATAATCCATAACTAAAAACGAGCCCTTCTCCTAGTGAAAGAACTATCAGACTCTATCAAACCTTAATGTATCAGGATTGAAGTAATAAAAGAAGGCAGAATGAAAATTCCTCCAATCCATATCCCAACGATGATTTGTCTTAGTAATGAAATCCGACCATCTCTTGGTGGAATCACAGAACATATAATTAGTGAACTTTACCATCTTCTCGAGAGGTTCCTTGAGATGATCAAAGATCGATAGCATGGACTCTAGAAATTAATTTGTATTATGTGGTCCTCCATCCCTCTAAAACATGGGTGGAAGTTTCTATAGTAACTCACATGTCAACTCTTCCCTTTACGGGGCATGTCATTGTGATCTCTGAATGATCTTGATGAATCTCATGAACTATTAACTTAAAAATACCTTAGAACCTGTGTTTGGTACAACTACTGGTGTTGTAGTTGGAAATAATGAAGGATCCATGAGAATCCCATGGTCAACTACCACCAAAGTCTGATATTCACTGCCCTCTTGGTTCACGACTGGAGGTCATCATTATAGCATGTCTCAATAATTGAAAACACACACCTCAGATAAAAACATTATCAAAGTTCATGGATAAAAGAGTAGATACTAAAATTGGATAGGTATAAGAATTCCTATTTAAGAAACACACCCCTCCAGATACTCTTTCATTCATGTCTAGGAATCATACATATCATAAAAAAGTTATAGATATTGTATACTATCCATTATGAGGGAAAAAATAGGTCAAATTCACTTCTAAATAACTAAAGTTTCGATTAAATTTTCATATTAATTTTAATATTCATTATATCACAAATCATTTCAAACAGTTGAACCAAATGGTTCACTAAATTCCAATCCATAATGGATAATAATCTTCATGAATGAAAATATGGAATACACCTAATACAAACCATGACATGTTTTAGTCCATGAAAATCATGGTTCATGACTCAATGTGCCACAATTGGTTTCCTAATGTGTCTATTTTAGCCATATAAAAAAACACTACTCAGGATACCACAGGAACTCTAAGAACCAATGGTATTTCTCAGTTCCCATCACAAAATAGCTATCACATAGTAGGTATATCAATCATGGAACATATCACAACATCATGCAATCATGTAATGTATTCTATATGGCATGGCATAATTCATGACATGTGAATTATAATAGGTTCCTAAAATGATGCATTATATGGAATTCCCTCATCACATTGGGTTTCTGTAAAATAGAACCTGAAATTATATCAATAATCACATCAAAATTTAAGTGCATCACTTAATGGTGGAACCAAATCAACTGTAAAAGTCAAAATTCAGAATACAATAATTCTCAATCCAAGTAATTTGTCTTTTCTTGTAGGGTTAGCTACACTCAGCCACAACTCATTACCAAACTCCAATTCATTTCTATACATGTTTATTATCTCTAAAATAGTAAATCAAACCATAAAACGAACACTCAATTACCAATTTTTAAATTCCCATACTCGAATTCCAGTATAGGTTCCATGTTCTTAGTTTACTATATGGCATGAAGAACATCTTCCCAAACACCAAACCATGCCGACTAGCAATAAGGGACTATAGTGTGTCTATGGGTAGAATATTCCCTCATCAACAAAGTGTAGAATAGAGGATTTAAAATAATAGAAAATTATAGGGAGTGGTAAATATAGTAGAAAATAGATAACATCCAATACAAATATAAATAAACAATACCATAAGAAATATCATATAAAAAATAAAAATCATACATGTCATTTAAGGTCATGTGTCTACAAAGAATCCAAAATATAAATACATGACATCATTCTAATAGATGGATCAAAATTTAAAAAAATAAAAACCAATCCTTGTTATAATCATGATACTTAGATCGGTCATGTGCTCCTTTTCTCCTAAGAAGAAATCAAAAACATGTACCAGGGAACATTAATTTTCCATACATGAAATAATATAGTCTATTTGGGTACCCATCAGTGGCCTAAACATTGTCTGTGATTCAATCCCAGTAGGAAACCACCCAATGGTCAAGTTCCATCTGTCCTATAATTATAATAATAATAGTGTTAATGTAGTAATAAATTTTATAAAATAAGTATAAAAAGTAAATAGTCAGTCTTGTATCAATTTATAATCAATTCCATTTAATTAATTAGTTTCATTTATTAAAATAATATTGTGACCTATCTCAAAGAACAATATCTCCCATAACGTATGCGATCAATATTTTCCTAAACAGACTATCAATAAAGTACAATTCACTAACTAAATCCAACCTTGTTCTTTGGCCTTGAAAACACATCATATAAAACATGTAATTAACCATTTAAGAACAGGAGCCCATCCTTTTAATTCCTAATTTGGAATTCAGGTATCACAATAGGCATACTATAAACCAAGAACTGTACAATAACTTCCAAGTAATTCCTTATGGGAATCATGGTATTGCTTCGGGTATGGTATAACTTCATTTTCATTTGAATATGCCTTAGGAGGTCCACTAAGGGACCCCTAGGGTCACCTGTGGCATATATGATCAACTACCCTTTATGTCTATCCTTGTAAATCCATAAGGAACCCAATTATCACATCGAAATATAATATTCATCTCTAATGACTCCATCCTTAGTAGTCCACTAGGGATTCCAAGTGTCACTCTGGCATAATCATGGTAGACTCCAAATGATTCTATCCATCGCATTCATATAAGAACCCATGTGTCACCCATGTCATATAATGACATTCATTCAAAATAATTTCATTTAAAACTCACCTCATAAGTTGACTCATGTCATGGGAAATTCTTAGAAGGCTTAGACTCTATTTAACTAACATGTTTATATAAATATAATAATAATCTCAAGATAAATCCTTCCATTTCATGGAAAGAGCCTTGGTTCATGGTTACACCATCACCCTGTTTAATCAATTAAATTTATAATATAATTACGATTACATTTCAAAAATTGAAATCCCTTGGAAAAGGGGTAAAGCCAAAAATGAAAGGTAATTATTGTTCAATCCACACATGGTGTTCCAATCAATTAACAACAAACCCAAGGGGTGGTTTCAAATCAAGATTCATGGCCTGTAATCAAATATCAACTATCTCATTAACAACATAGGTCTCACATGTTAACTTAAAATAAGGATTAAAATCCATTTCAAGGGAATACATTCAATAAATGTAACATGGCACAATGGAATATGTATAAACACTTTGAAATTGAAGGAAAAGAATGATACCACCTTTAGTAGGTTCGTAGTAGAGTCCTCATCCAATATTAGCTCTTGATTTGACTTAGATTAGGAGAAAAATGAATAGTTGATGATGAAATTAAAATTAAGGAATATTATCTTGAACCTGAATATCATAGATGATACCAATAAGAATGAGAAACATCTAAAAAGAAATTTAGTACTCACTAATGTGGATAAAAAGAGATATACATTGCTCAAATCCGATATGAGACGAAGGAATGAGATCAAATACTATGATATTCCTTCAAAGGGTTATCCAACTATATGTTGTCCAATGTAGTAGGAGGAATATAAATTAGGGTTTAAATAAGATATTAAGTGGGTGAAATCGTAAATTCACCAAGAATAGTTGGATCTCATGGTTTGGATACATGGTTGGCCAAACAGTGTGCCAACAATGTGCTGTTTTTATTACGAAAGTGGCATCCCGAATAGTTAGTGTGCACGGTTTGACTAACCCCGCACAAACCCTGTAAAATTCATCTTTAAAAAGTTTTCAATTCTTCACATTCCCATGAAACCCAAAATTCTTACTTTATCAAACTATTTCAACTCCTTCTTCTCACTACCCATGTATCACATGGTTAGTCAGACTGTGCTGTATGCCCCACATGGTTTTGACTAACTTTGCGAAATGCCTTTTACACCCTAAAAGATGGGTCTTGGGCTCCTAAAAAGCCTAAAACTACTTTGATACACCTGTGACCTCAATGAATATTCACATTGGACTAAAATTAAGAATTTAAACTGAAAATTTACATAAAGAAATAGATTTCATACATCTACAAAGTATAAGGTTCTTACAATAAGTCCAATAAATCATCTCATAAAACAGAATTGAATGAATATTAATTTCTATCCATTGAAATATATGTAGAGAGAAATTATTATAAAACTACTCTAACAAGTGGTAGTATTTAATCTTATTACTAGATCAATGTAACTAAATTTTGTTAAATTTTGAAGATATAGTCTATAATGATACTAATCTATAAGAACATTATGAGACAGAGGTGTGAGAAAAGTGTTTTATAACAAAATATAAAAATCATTCTCAATATTCTGTGGCTCCACAAAACATCTTACTAACACTAACATAAAGATATTCTATCAAGGAAAAAGAAAAATGTCTATTTGTACCAAATTCCCACTATACACTCAATGAAATTGATATTATTTCTACTTAATAATATAATTACTAGTATAATGTTGATCTAGAGATGTTTTTATGACATAATGAATAATGAATCATAGGAAACATACTTAATAAACCATACTACTAGGCTAGAGTTATCATGCCTCCCTTGGAAAAACCTCTTCAGTGAGAAGAAATTTTATGACAAGCAAGGCTAGATTCACGACACCAAATAAGCCTAACATAACAACAACTATGTTATATGATCATGATACTAGGTAGTTATTAAGAATTTTCTCCCTTTGGAAAACAACTATAACAGATCATGATTACTTTTCCTATGCTAAATCTCTCCAATTATGAGCCATAAGGTCATAATGGATAAATGTATCATGATCCCCCGACAATTTCTACTTAGATTTTGGCTCCAACATTAATACCATAATACCTTCCTAAATTCATTCCCAATTAAAGGAAATCATGGAAGATGAATGAGAACTAGTGAAACCAAAAAAGGAATCCATTCCCTGAGTGAGTAGATTTGACCCATCCTCGACCTAATATTGTGAATCCCAACTTCCCAACATGAAGTTGAATGAAACTTCATGAATAATATCTTCATAACTTTTCATCTTAGTGCGGATTTATAATTGGGATTCCATAACAGCATGATATAGTGATTCTTAGATATTGAATCCAAACATTCAAAAGACCCGGTATTATCTAATATAAAAATTTGGAAAATCTATCTATTCTAATTTGGGAATATACTCAATAGAAATTATGTTATTAGATATGTTAAATGCATAGGAAGATATCCAACCTTAACCACTCAAACTATAATTAATATGAAAATGATAGGTTCTTAGACTTCATATCCATATAAGAGGTATTAACCCATTCCGAAGAATTACAAGGCCAATTAAATTGTTTATTGGAAATATATATATAGAATCTTCAATATGAGTTGTGAACATTTATCATCTGAATGAAGTATACTTACAAATTCGGATTTTCAATAGTGGACCAACAACTAGATTTTTTCCTATGGTATTCCAATTAAAACAATTTACTAGTTTCTTAAATGTGGAGAAATATATATATATCATAGAATAAATTATAACTGTCACCACCAAAACTAGTCAACAATATATCCTGTGATATATAGCTATTATATTGTACCTCCTCTTGAAAAAATAACAAATTCATCATCATGAGAGAATTAAGGAACACGATTATTGAAATTTTCAGGATTAAAAGAATAAGATCTAATAATTTTATAAATAGTTGGTCCTAGGGAAAATTTTATTACATTAGAAAATAACTCGGTTACAATACTAAAATTCAAAATACTGAATCACTGAAAATATCATGGGGTTTTAAGGTACAAATTTCAATATTGATTTATCTTCAAAACATTTATTTATTAGATGATTAAACTTTTCCCTATAAAGATGATTTATCCTCTATATTAGGTTACTCATGTGTTTTTTGACCCACAATAAGGAGAGTGGCATGAAGTATCACAAAGAAATGTTTTGAAATTTAAGGACTTGATTAAAAAATTCATCTTGCATATGATATCATCATATCATGGTTTCATCAACCATTCTAGATCCCAACTACCCCTAAAATTAAAGAGTGATTTTTTCATTTCAAAAAAATTTAATTTCATGGTTAGATGTTTTAATGAACAAAATAATGGGAAGAAGAGTCCCCATTATTACCCAAGTTAACCAAAATCTCATTTGGTGTCCTTGTCTCATCATTACTGTGCTGGGAAACTCCCAACTAAAGAGAGGTTTCATTCTATGAGGAGGAACAATATAGTTCAATTAAAATAATACATTTTATGGATCCCTTCACTATTGAAGTTTGTATTTATAAATAAGAGTTACCCACTAGAAATCATAGAGGTTGACAAATTGGCCAAAAATTGTTAGGCCTTGGTGACCCCAATGTTACGATGTTTTTCCATTCAAGATCAAACATAATGATGAAAAAAATGGTATTCTAATGATCTCAATAGGAGAATAAATTTTTATACTATGTATTCTATGGTTTGTTCTAATAAAAAAATTAGTGGACTAATTAATAAATAGATAGTAAGCTGGTCAACTGTAGTATGTGGGATGGACAACACATCTCAACCATTGAAGGAAAAACCCACCCATAATTCTATTCAATGGAGGGTGTTGTCATCATAAGAATCAATTATATACAAACCAAAATATAAGGATCAGTCATATGGTAGGAAGAAACATAATTTTCCATAAAAATATGATGAATTTAATCACCCCTACATCATCCCTAATAAGATTTTAATCAATGATTCCCATTACCTATCCCTTGAACTCAGATAATCCCTTATTGATGATCTTTTAAATCTCAAAGACTTCAATATTGAGGTGTTTACAGATGAGATATATCATGTAGATATGGGTTCCACTATGTTTTATATTGTAATTTTTTTTCACTAATAACGACCTATAAATTTTCATATAAGGACATAGTAAAAACAGATATGTTTCTAGTAATCATGTTGATATGAGTAATTACAAAGAAAAAATTGAAACTAGTTCCAGAATCATCCTCATCTCAGCTTTCACCTTTCATCATTTGGAATAAAATGAATCTAATTTGTCTCCATTGAAAATGAAAATCCAAGGATATAATAAGAGTGAGGGGTTTCCACTTAAGAGGATCGTGTTAATGACCTAATTTTGAGGATTTACTTCTGAATCAAAATTCATAGTGGTCGGCTACTATATTGATTTTAATGCCATACTTGGAGGGATTTATATTAATATGTGTGAATCAGTATCCTATTTGTATCATCAATTCTTGAAATAAATTTTTAATGATTATATCAGGGTACTGTATATTTATATCAACACATTTAAATATTTGGAATATGAACACCTTAAAAATAAATTTGGTAAAATGGAGAATAATATATCTTTGATGTATAATAAAATATAAATTGTTTCTATTAATGGATTATACATAACTCTAATTAATCAATTAGGAATTCTATATAATGATTTTATGTTTCACATCAGTTGAATGAAGGAAACAGATATTTATGTAGGGATTTATTGATTAGTTTTGGATAATGTAAAGGACTTGTAGATTACATTCCTATCCATTTATGGTTAATAAAATACTCCCATTAAACAACTATAATCAATAGTAGTAGAGGTTTCTATGAAGAATATATAAATGAATCATTCCCCTAAGAAACTATACTCAATGTTGGGATTCACTTACATGTGATCAACATAGAAACGGAACTTATACTTGTTGAATATTATTTTTTAGAGAATAACATAGCGTTTCATTATCTTCACCTTTAATCATATGCTCTCAACTATATAGGATAAACCCTAAATCTCCTAATATAGTTGTGGTTTTAATGTGACTGATTATACTCATGCAGTTTATCTTACATCATAGGATATTATTTCATCTTTTACTCTAGATAATAAAGTATAGGAAGAGATTAAGAATGATCCACCATCCTTTTATGATGTGGTTTCCACCACTATTAATGAAATAAAATAAGTGAATATAGCTATTTGATAGGACCCAATAAAATAGTATTCATTTAATAAATGACCTCCAATGTACAAGAAGTGTATACATTTTAAAAAAAATTACTAGATAACCATCATGGTTATAAAAAAGTAATAAAGACAATTAATTTATCTCATGATGTGAAGTTGCATGATAATGTTAATAAACTGATTAATTCAAATTTCATCCTAGAAGTATATTACCGAAAATAAAGTTCACAAATTTGCCTCCAAATTATAAAAATGATACAATAAAAGTTATTATTAGCTTTTAGGATTTAAACCACGAATATCTAATCGATGTTTTTTAGCACAGTCATTATGTTTTTAATTGATGCAATAGTTGGTTTGATTCCCTCTCATTCAAAGATGTGCATTCTAGTTATAACCAAATTTGAATGGCTCTAAAATTTAAAGAATATACTACCTTTAGAGGACCCCAAGGGGTATAATAATGTTGGATGGTTTTATTTGGATTGATGGATATCATGGATACATCCCAATGTGACATGCACCATATCATCATATTGGTTTTTTTGGAAATTATAGAATTATTTATGGATGAATAAGTTTTTATATCCCGTTAGTATCATGATCAACATGTTAACCATGGAGAAATTTTCAAAATTTTATATAAACCTGGCATGAAAATTAATTTGTTGAAATATTCATTTGGGGTGACATCATTGAGATTCCTCATCTTTTTGGTATACCATGGCATTAGATAAGTTAACCCAGAAAGAACTAATTCAATACAAAATATGTTCTATATAAAAAATATTTATGAATTTAGAAGAATCTTGGCTTTTCTATGAAATATTATATTCTTTAGAAAAATCCTTGATAGTAAGTTCTTAACCTTTATGAATCTAATCATGAATGGTGTGACTTACCAATGTCATAATGAGGTTCAAAAGGATTTTATTGGGCTTAATAAGTATAAATTTTATATTATAGGGACTAATCCATCAATAAAATGGAAACATATTATCCACTATGTGGTAGCCATGGATAGGTCACCTGGTTCCATCCTTTCTCAGAAGAATGATGTAGGTAAGGAGAACAGTCTTTAATATCTCATAAGATCAGTGATGGAAGAAAAGTCATGCTATACAGATATTGTGAAGAAGTGAATTACACTGTTATTTATGTTTTAAAAACATTATCATTATCTAAAACATCAGAGTTCCATAAAATTTTTAATATGGTCCTACTAAATACATTCTATGTCCCTCTATATTTATGGTAACACCAATGAGATGGGATTTCATCCTACTATAGTATTACATCCTCTTTGTGAACTAGAAAATTAATTAAAGGAGAATCTGTTTTAGATTTTATTATAGAAGAACCCCTCCAAGAGGAGGTTCTATTTGGCATATAACTCCTTGAGAAAGAAGTTTTATCTATAAGTGACACATCCCAATATTTGTAAATGTACGTTGATGTTTTCTCCCACTATCCAGCTATATGATGGATATAGATCTTTATACTGAACTTGGTTGGATTTTGAATTGTGTTCATTTACTAGAAAAATACAATTCAACCATACTAATTCATCCTCTCTAAGAGCTATACTAAAAATGTGTCAAAATATCTAGACGTAATAAAAGGTTTAGAAATAAATATAGTAAAATTGAATTCAAAATAAATTTCATGGGTGATTCAATTTTGAAGATTTTTAAAATAAAGAGGGTCTATTTTATCAAAAAAAATAAGAATTGATACCCATAATCGACTATGTATGGGATTTTATGAAATAATTTCATTTTGTGTCTGTGTTTTTTCATATTCAACACTCACATAATTCTCAAAATAATTAATTGGAACATCCTACTACATCTTTATAAAACTATATTTTAATTAAATTTTAATTCATATTGAAATACACATGGAGATATCTCCATTATTTACCAATAATATAGGGGAGGAAAATGAGGTTAATCATACCTCCTACCTAGGTGAGAATTCACCCTATTATGTTGGAAACATAGATGATTAGTTGTCAGTCATATTGTAGTATCACTAAAATGGTAATTTCACAATATATTAATTCAAAAATAAGAAAATTCATTTGCAAGTTGAATATTTCACCCTCTATGATATCCTAAACACTCATAATGTCATTTATAAATGATATTTGATGGGATACTCCTAAGATAAATTAAAGTAAGTGATATCATCATTATTTTTATTTAATTCCTATTTGGATCCTATGATGATAATCATCAAGGATACATGCACTTACACCTGATTAGGATACTTGGATATTTATAAACATCTATTGAGAAGGATTTCAGGTACTTTTCCATGAAATTTCATGAATGTCGAATCCATGTGGATTTGATTGATTAAACCCCAAAACTATGGTTCCCTACAAAATATTCTTCGTTAATATGCATTTGGAGGATAGATATCATTAGTCCATTCCCTCTATCCATAGTCATTTAGTTCATGTTTATCCTCACTCTTATTAACTTCTTCTTCAAATACGTCAAAATAGAACCTATAATGGAGGTTTGGAAAAAATCAATAATTAAATTTATGGAAATAAATAAACTTTAAATATTTGGGGACTCACATATTTTTATAATAGATAGTTTCACTAAATCTTTTTCCTCCAATATAAATATATTCTATCATAAGTACAATATTTATTCCAATCATTACTCTCAAAATTATTCCTTGTTAAATGGGAAAATAAAATCTTTCAGAAAAAACTCTATCCAATATTATATAAAATAGTAAATCTTGTTAAGAATTAATATCCCAAAAAATTTATTTATTCCTTTATGTGATTATCACACCATGGCCTATAAAAATAAACAAGTGACCCCATAATCACAAGCATAAGGGACATAGTTGTCTATCCCATTGAATTCCAATTTACATCACTTTTCACTACTGCATTTTGTCAACTATATGAAGATGAGTAGTCACATATCTTACGTGATGAGTTGGGTTGAATCAAGGAGAAGATCTCATGTGAACTACATAACCTCAATTTTTATTATTAGGATGTTGTACAACTATTTGACAATAAGGTCCACCTCTCCTCATTCAGCCAAGTTGAAATGAAATTTGACAGGAAGATTCCAATGGTAAATGGAATGAATCCCATAAATATAGAATATAAATGTAAAGAATCATATATCATATAATATTTTTACTCTAAAAACATATTCTATAATCACAATGTATGGAGAGAATAACACACTAACCATAAATGCAAGGTTTCTCAAGAAAAATATTCCCTAGCTTCACATTTGGTTCTGAATTCACATACATATGGCTTTAAACTTTTTATATATGGTTTTATCCATAAAAATATAAAAAGACACAAATTTCCTCATCCTAAAACCCAAAACTACATGGAACACAAGTCATCTCTTCATGGAATTAAATTGCACGACATAACTTCCTTATCATATTACAGTAAACTGTATTGCATTATGGTCCACCCCATTTGATAGATAAAATACTTAGAGTGGTGTAATTCATGTAATATGATTCTTGGAACAAGAACATAATTGATAAAAAGTTTCTATTATATGTTTTCTCATTTATAAAAAGTTTCTTGAATGGTACTATTCATATGATAAAATTTGGTAACATTAGATCATGATCCATGCAACATTTATTAGTTTGAAGTTCCAAACTCAAAAGCCTATTCTTTGATAAAACTATAATATATTTAAGAACTATATTGTGGATTGATAACCCATTTTAGATCTAGAAAAAAAATATTCTTCTTTAATTTTCATTCTATCGCGTTATTTGAGACCTCCCAAATTCATATTGAGTTTTATTTAAAAACTAAAAATTAGGGTAGGAATATTTTGTTATCCTCAATATATGATCAGGATCTATATAGAGATCTCATTTTAGAACTAAAAATGGCCTAATTAATGTTATTATAGAATATGTAGTGATGCCTATATTTATTACCTCAATCCCAACTATAAATCACATTCACCCGAACATCTCAATCCACTCTTGTACCAAGGATTTTTAGTTCTCTTTAGGTTATTGAATTTTCCAAGATTATGATGGAATAATTTATTATTTCACATTAGTGTCGAGACCTATCTCAATTTAAATTAGGTTTCATTCCCACTTCTCAAAAAGGAAACCATCCACTTTACAACCATTCCCCAATTTATGATACAAATATGTATAAGGATATTATATTAAAACTATTTAGAGATTTATAATAATTAAAATATGATATATAATGAGGTCAAGATCATTAATCATGGGCCCAAAAATAAATTCCAATTATAATTAAAATCCTCAAAACATCTTAATAATTTATTTTACCAAATGATAAAATGTTTTTATTCATTAACTATGCCTTATAATAGAAATTTTGTTTCATTTCCCTTAACTATGTTTGGATTGAATCTCATTTTCATGGGGTATGTAGTGACTTATATACCACTTTTCTTGGGACTAATTGTAGAATTCATCCACTTTAATCATCCATCTTTTCCTAGTATACAAGGCATCTATAGTTAATCTCTAGTTTATCTTCCATTTCCTAAAACTAAGATAGGTTTATATTATATTGTCCCTTTTATATGATTTAGATCTACAAACTCACCATTTCTATGAACTATATGTGTCTTTATTTATATCATCATAGGATTTTTTTGGGATTTATCATTCATATATCATAGACCCAAACTAAAATTTTATTCTCAATAAATCCACCAAATCAATGTATTTTCTCTTTATTCCCATTAGGTCTTTCCATTTTATTCAATATGCTGGGAATACATGTTTTTTAATTTAATATTATTGTGTATCTTTATTCCTACTATAAAGGGATTCATAGTGAAGTTTAGAAAATATATTTTGAAATCAAACACTAATTCTGGTCCACTTCTACTTCCCTTTTACATTTTTTAATGACCTAATCGTGGCCATTCCTTAACAAAAGTACTCTAATTACCTTATGAATATTATCTTACCAATATAACAGAATTTATTCAATGATTATTTGAATCAACATAAATTTAATATGGATATAGGTCATGAGTATATCAAAGCATTAAAGATTATTCATTTTTTATGAATACACTGCATATCCAACAATCATATAACCAAGGAGAGGCATCTTTCTTCCCTAATGGAGAAGATTCACTAATGCAATTTTATCTCAAAAACAATATACTGGGATATGTCATTTGAATTTTGTCAATTATTATCCGTAGTATACTTATTTAATAGTATGGTAATGAGCTAGTCATTTTGATTAGGGAAAATAGTTTCCCTATTCTATCTATTTTTAATTCACTATTTCCTCATTGAAATAATTCATGTTATGTTTTACCTCACTATTACCACCAATTAAAAAGGAGTTGAAAGACATATAACTCTTAGACCTCTAATTTTGGATATCACACTTCCTTATTTATTCAATAACAACAACCTTAAACTATGTGCACCTCTCCCTTAGAGATTGTTTATTTGTAATAGACCCTCTGTAACACCCGAGATTTTTATGAGTAATATTTTGTTTTTTATATATCATCAAAGGAATCTTTCACTACATACTAGCCTGGCTTACTTTACATGCAACCGCGACCTTCCTCGATAGCTTGCGTCGTACGCAATACCGAGTTTCACTAAACAACAATATGCTATTAAAACTAGTAATAACCACTTTTTGAAATATTATAAATTTTATTTTTCAAAATGGACTTCATTTTTGGACTCAGAATATCTAAATTAGCCTAGGGTGAAATTTTGGTATTTTTCTGAAAACTTTCAATTTTTGATGAATAGTGAATCCACTAAGTGGTAGGTTAAAAACTGAATTTTGCATAAAACTTAATTTTACCGCTTCTGTGAATGGAATTTCGAAAATCCGACAGACACAGTTGATATCAGTAAGTAAAATGTGGTTCAATGAGATAAAAATAATTTTTTGGTGAATAGTAACATTTTACTTTTTTTACCGCAGTTAATAGTAAATAGGGTAACTAAGGGTAAATATGATATTACTATTACCCTAACACATGTCCTAATTCTATTGGATAAGTGTAATTCGACCAAAAACAACCTTATGAATAAAATATGACCATTTAGTCCCACTTGGGTTAGATTAGGACATTTATTATTAATTTATTTAAAGAAGGGTTAAAATAGTTAAAATCAATGTTTAATAAGTAAATCATTTTTAATATGGGGTTATACATAAGATAAATTCGACTATAAATATTAATTAGAAAGATAAAAATATTTCCTACATAATGGTATTTTATTTATAATTTTTAGACATTAAATAATTTAATTTATTTATGACACAATTCTGATGCAGTAATTATCTTATTTATGAAATATTGACATAATTGATGTTATAAACACCAAAATAAATGTAATTTGAGACTTTTTATGAATTACACAAATTTTCTAGGTTACTATGATATATTAGTGTTGATTTAATCAACTTGGTTCGAACATATAATTCTGTTATGACTTTCACAAAAATCATATATCAAATAGTGTCAAAATTGACACAAAATAGTTTTTAAATAAAATATTATATTATTAATTGTTATTGTATTCCTAAAAATCTAAGGATCGGCCAAATGACTTAGATAAGGATATATATATTAATAATAAACAATTTGGGGTTCTTTTGGCATGTTATAGTAAGTGTATTAACCATATATTGAAAGAAAACAAAAAGACATGGTAAAAGTTAAATTATTTAACATAGAGTTAAATCTAATTGATAAGGTTAAAATAATACCCTAAACTTGTATAAATCCTATTGGTTGATAGTATTTCGACCCTTCCCCACTTTATCGTCGAAATAAGACCCTTTGGAACCATTATAAACCGATTTTGACTTTAATATAAAATAATATTTTGAGATATTCCTAAGGTTCCCCTCTCCTCCCTTATAAAAGGGCACCTCCTCCCCCTCCTCTTCACACCAAATTGAGCACTCAAGCTCGGCCAAACCCTGACATTTTCTCCTCTCCACTTCCCTAGAATAATCCTAGAGGTCCTGGTATTCTTCAAAGACCAATCTTAGTTCCCTAAGTGGAGGATTCAAAGAGGCGTTCCAAAGAAGAGGTAATATCCATTACCGATCTTTTCAATTTCTTTCTTCTTCAACTTCTTCTTCTTTAGTTGTTTCATGATAAAGTAATAAAATAAGTATTACTTACATACTGATATGTTATTATAAATATGAAACAACCATAATTCACCTTCTATCCATCCTATGGAAAAATGAAATCACCGCGCATGCGTACGTACGGAATACCGTCTCCACGCCGTGGTGTAATCTATTTTCCACCATCACTTTACAAGGATGGGTATAATGGTGTAATGAGTAACTATTTATGATTATTATAAAGTAATATTGATACTGAAATAATATATATATACTTCAATATAGTTCCACGATCATAGGAATGATATCATCACTCGTGCGTACGTACGGAATACCGTCTCCACGATGTGATGCGACTCGTTCTACATGATCATCATTACATAGTAATTATATAAACGAATTGAATGAATAAATATGATATATGTTACACTAATAAAATTCTGAATATAAGGTATCTATAACCTTAAAAGAATAATAAGAATGTATTCGGCAAAACACGCATAAGAACAAAAGGCAATAAAGACCCGAGTAACAAGTAAGAATGAAATATTACTAACAAGAAGCTAAGAATATGACCATATATGATATCATATCAATATGTATGATTCTGGAACAAGTCAATAACATTATTTAAACCATTATACAGGAGCTTCGGACACGTACAAAGAAAATCGGACCTAAGGTAAGGGAAATATCACAATCTCATTTTTATCCGAGATTGTTTATTCGTAAGTATTTACTGGGGTGTATTTTATCATCCACATCCATGTTCCCTCAATATGTAATATTGTTTCCATCCACTTACAATAGTTTAAATACAATTTTACCCTTCGGTGAGTTTTTAGTAAAGAATATGAAAGGAATCTTTTGTCGTTTTTTCGTACAAGGTACATTTTTAATTTTCCGAAAAAAGTACGAAGAATGTTTTTTTTAACTTATACGGCATGAATGGATTTTTAAAACATTATTTCCAAGAAGCTTCCTTTACAAGTTTTCAAGTTTATTTTTAATCAACTTCTTTTATTTTAAAGTTGTATGACATGTTATGAAAGGAAAAATGTTTTTGAAGTAGAAAGGATATTTTCCTCAAGAATGGAGTTCAAGTATTTTATCAAAATTATTTTCCATCTAAGATAATAAAAGGGTTCTGTTTTTATCCCTATTATTACATGGATTTGATTATGTTGTGATGGAAATATTTTTATGAATTCCTTTATCTTATATGAATTTTTTTATGATGTCATGTTATTTAAGAATCCCATTTTTATTACGTGGATTACGCTATGATGTATGGTTTATGATTATGTGGCACACATAAGAAAGGATTCATTATAAGATGGGTGGGACCTATATCTCCCTCCAATTCATTGGGTAAAGATTTTATATCTCATGAGATAGACATGTCTGGAATGGTAGGTTATACTGGTTCAGTGAAACAGGACTGGAACGAGGGAGACTCGGTTCAGAAAGGGACTTTGTCCACTAAGATAGTCTTGGAAATGAGTCATGACTAAAAAGAAATGATTTTCCATGATTATATGTGCATGCCACAAAGTTTCAAGTTTCATGTTATGATTATGGGGATCTCATTTTCACTTCTATGATTTATTCCATGTTAAGATATTATGATCTCTTTTGCAGGTTATGATTTTCAAAAAGATATGATATGATTTTTATTTCCTTTATTTGCCCTTGCTGAGCATTTGAGATCACCCTTTTATGTTTTCTTTTCCTTAGGTCAGGAAGATGGATATTAAGTAGAATATGCTAAAAGGGACCCTAGATATGATGAAATAAATGGGAGACACTGTAAAAGATTTATGAACCAGTTTTTTATGTTTCCCAGTTTCTAAAGACACTATACCTATACGGTCCTTTGTGGTTTTGTCATATGTTGTAATAAGTGTGCTTCAATTTTGAAGTATTAACAATGTATGTAAAGTATGGGTCGTTATAGTTGGTATCAGAGGAAAGGTATAGTCAACCTTTGGAAACTAGGATGTGAAAGCCTTAGTAAGAACCCTAAGGATAAGTCTAAGCATAGAACACAATCTTAGTGTTTTAGAAATGGCCATGAATAACCTAGGATAAGACCTTAAGCATGAAAATTTTATTCTTGAATTATGTGGTCTTCCTATTATAATTAGTGTTGCTCACACTATTCTTCTTGGTTTTAGTCAATGGCTGGAACCCGAAGGAACCGTGTTAATGCGGAATGCGATGGGCAATGCAATGATTGTCCCCTGAACAACCAAACGATATGGGAGCTGGAATGAAAAATCTTGTAGCCATGCTCACACAACTTTCTCAAGCTACGAATCATGCAAGACTTCCAAACGAGCAAAGGAAGGAGCAACATTCTGTTGAATCCTTCATGAGGCAGCGTCCACCTTCTTTCAGCGGGTCTACTGATCCATTAGTTGCTGAACAATGGATTAGTACTACTGAAAAGATATTTTCAGTTCTTCAATGTTCTGAACATGATAATGTCATCCTAGCAGTCTATCGTTTGGAAGGAGATGCTGATCAATAGTGGAATCTTATTAAGAATACGAGGCAAATGGATGAAATTGAGTCTATAGAATGGGACGAGTTCAAGAACTTATTTTTCAATAAGTACTGCCCTCATATTCTCCGAACAAAGATGGAGAAAGAGTTTCTTGAACTGAAGAAAAGGGATGATGAATCTGTTGGTACCTATGAAGCAAATTTTACAAGACTTGCAAGGTACGCTTCTGGTATTATTATCCAACCTAAGAGTAAGATCGATCGATTCTTTAGTGGCTTAAAACCAAGTATTTGAAGGGCGTTAGCCATAATGGACTTCAATAGCTACGAGGAAATCGTTCGATGTGCTCTCAAAGTCGAGATGGAGATTGGAGTAACCCATCAGTCGCATGGGTTTGATAAGAAGAGGAAGATGGAATTCAAAGGAAAATCTAAAGAGCACACTGAAAAGAAGATGAGCTTTCCCATATGCTCAAAGTGTGGAAAGAAACATGTAGGGAGTTGTCTTAAAGGGACAAGTAAATGTTTTAAGTGTGGAAAGGAAGGTCATCGGGCATTTGAATGCCGCGACAATGGGAAGAAGATGTCTAAGATGCAAACAAAGGAAGGGATACACGAATGATCCTACTACACTTCAATGTTTCAAGTGCAAGGAGATGGGGCATTATGCCAATCAATGCCCAAATCCAAGGGTTGATGATGATGGTCGACGTCAACAAAATCTTAAGGCTAAAGACAAAGGAAAGTCACATGCAATTTCTATCAGTGATGTGGAGTACGATACCGAAGTGGTGAAAGGTACACTTACCATCCACTCTAAAGTAGAAAATGTTTTATTTGATTTTGGATCCACCCACTCTTTTATTTCTGAAAAATTTTCTAAGGGTATCACCGTACTAACTCAACAATTAGATGTTGAGTTAGCTGTGACAACACCTAATGGCACAACAGTCGCATCAAAAGTTTATAATTCTTCTCCGATCGAAGTTCGTGGGAAAGTGCTTCCTGGAAATCTTGTGATCCTTCCTTTAGTGGAATTTGATGTGATTATTGGCATGGATTGGCTTTCTCTACATGGAGCTCATATCAATTTCCAAAGAAGGGAAGTCACTTTTCATATTACAGATCAATCTACGATCGTCTATCAATGCAAGGATGAACATAACCTTCCAGTGGAAATTTTTTCCATCTTATGGGTATTGATTCCACTAAATGAAGGTTATTTATCTCAAATGGTCGGTGATAAACTCATGATTAAGAATATGCCCATTGTACAGGAGTTCGATGATGTCTTTCCGGAGGAATTACCGGGTCTTCCACCAAATCGTGAAGTTGAGTTTTCAGTAGAACTCGTACCAGGTGCTTTGCCAATTTCAAAGACACCTTGTAGAATGGCCCCAATTGAGTTGCAGGAATTGAAGAAGCAACTCCAAGAGAATCTTGATAAGGGATTCATACGCCCTAGTGCGTCACCTTGGGGAGAACCTGTTCTATTTGTTAAGAAGAAAGATGGATCAATGAGACTCTGCATTGATTATCGAGAACTTAACAAGATCACTATCAAGAACAAATATCCTCTCCCACGCATTGATGACTTATTTGACCAACTACGCGGAGCTCAATACTTTTCCAAGATTGATCTTCATTCAGGGTATCATCAATTAAGGTTCAAAAGGGAGGATATACCAAAGATGGCTTTCCGTACAAGGTATGGACACTATGAATTTATAGTGATGCCATTTGGTCTTACTAATTCCCCTGCTATCTTCATGGATCTAATGAATAGAGTCTTTAGATACTATTTTGATCAATTTGTGGTAGTCTTTATAGACGATATTCTTGTCTATTCAAAGAGAAAGGAAGAGCATGAAGATCAATTGAGAATTATATTGAAGACCCTGAGAAAGGAGAATCTTTATGCCAAATTTACCAAGTGTGAATTTTGGCTTCAAAAAGTTGCATTTTTGGGTCACATAATCTCAAAAGAGGGGATATCTGTGGATCTAGCAAAAACAGTGGTTATCGAAAGATGGTCGAGACCAACAACAGTAACTGAGATCCGAAGTTTTCTTGGTTTGGCTGGATATTATCGACGTTTTGTAAAAGATTTTTCACAATTATCTAATCCACTCACCAAGTTGACTCGGAAAGGAGTTAAGTTTGTCTGGACGGAAGAATGTGAAGAGAATTTCAAGGAGTTGAAAAGAAGGTTATCTAGTGCACCTGTGCTCACACTGCCTTGTACTGGAGAAAGGTTTGTGATCTACAGTGATGCATCCAAGAAGGGATTGGGGTGTGTTCTTATGCAAAATGATATGGTGATAGCTTATGCCTCACAACAGTTGAAAATCTATGAGAAAAATTACCCAACACATGATTTGGAGTTAGCTGCGGTAATCTTTGCATTAAATATTTGGAGGCATTACCTTTATGGTGAAAGGTGTGATATTTATACTGATCATAAAAGTTTAAAGTATATTTTCACACAAAAGGAGCTGAATATGCGTCAAAGAAGATGGTTGGAGCTGATTAAGGATTATGACTGCTCAATCCATTACCACCCAGGGAAAGCAAACAAGGTGGCAGATGCATTAAGTCGACAAGACAATGCTAGTTTATCCATGATGAGGATCACAAAAGATCCAATATTTATGGATTTACAAAGGATGGATCTTGGAATTATAATGGAAGGGGAAAAATCTTATCTTTCTCAAATGAATTTTCAACCATCTATACATGTGAAGATTAAAGAGGCACAGAAAGAAGATGTCGAGTTACAAAAGAAGGTGAGAAATGTTCCTGAATTCAACCTTGATTGTGATGGGATAATAAAGTTCAGGAATCGGGTTTGTGTTCCTCCCATCCCCGAATTAAAGAAGGAGATACTGGATGAGGCTCATAGTTCTTCATTCTCTATTCATCCTGGAAGCACGAAGATGTATAGGGACCTGAAAGAGTACTTCTGGTGGGATGGCATGAAAAGAGATGTTGCTGAATATGTCTCTCGATGCTTGGTTTGTCAACAAGTTAAAGCTGAGAGATAGAAGTCTAAGGAGATGTTACAACCATTACCCATACCCGAATGGAAATGGGAAAACATCACTATGGAATTTGTCACAGGACTTCCTAAAACATCCAAAGGCAATAATGCTATTTGGGTCATAGTTGATCGTCTTACAATGTCTGCACACTTCATTGCTATTAGAGAGGATTTCTCTCTAGATCAGCTTGCCAGGATATATGTAAAGGAAGTTGTAAGATTGCATGGAGTACCACTTTCTATTATATCTGATCGGGATCCGAGATTTACCTCTAAGTTCTGGAGAAGTCTTCAGTATACTCTGGATATAGAGTTGAGTTTCAGCACTGCTTATCATCCCCAGACAGACGGTCAGTCTGAGAGAACAATTCAAACCCTAGAAGATATGTTGAGAGCTTGCTCTATGGATTTCAAAGGAGGTTGGGATCAACACCTACCTTTGGTTAAATTTTCTTATAATAATAGCTTTCACTCCAGTATTCAGATGGCTCCTTATGAAGCTCTCTATGGAAAGAAATGTAGGACTCCAACTTGCTGGGATGAAGTTGGGGAAAGAAAGATATTAGGACCTGATCTCGTTGATGAAATGGCAGAAAAGGTTAGATCTATTCAACAACACATAAGAGCAGCTCAGAGTCGACAGAAAAGCTATGCCGAAAACCGAAGAAAAGACCTAGAGTTTGAAGTGGGTGATAAAGTGTTCTTACGAATATCTCCCTGGAAGAGGGTTATGAGATTTGGAAAGAAGGGGAAGTTGAGCCCTAGATATATCGGTCCTTTCGAAATACTGGATCGGGTTGGAAAGGTAGATTACCGATTGGCGCTTCCACCGAATCTCTCTCAAGTTCACGATGTGTTCCATGTATCTCTCCTGAGAAAGTACATACCTGATCCTTCACATGTACTCAGCTCAGAAGTTGTACTGCTGGAGCAAGATCTTTCTTATGAAGAACAACCGATAGAGATTCTGGATCATAGCGAAATAGTCCTACAAAATTAGACCACTCGATTGGTGAAAGTTTTATAGAGGAACCACCAACTTGAAGAAGCTACATGGGAGCCTGAGGATATGATGAGGGAGAAGTATCCTCATCTGTTTGTTACAAAGTGACGAATTTCGAGGGAGAAATTCTTTTTAAGGGGGGTAGAATGTAACACCCAAGATTTTTATGAGTAATATTTTGTTTTTTATATATCATCAAAGGAATCTTTCACTACATACCATCTTGGCTTACTTTACACGCAATCGCGACATTCCTCGATAGCTTGCGTCGTACGCAATACCGAGTTTCACTAAACAACAATATGCTATTAAAACTAGCCGTTATGAATAGTAATAACCACTTTTTGAAATTTCATAAATTTTATTTTTCAAAATGGACTTCATTTTTTGGACTCAGAATATCGAAATTAGCCTAGGGTGAAATTTTGGTATTTTTCTAAAAACTTTCAATTTTTGATGAATAGTGAATCCACTAAGTGGTAGGTTAAAAACTGAATTTTGCATAAAACTTAATTTTACCACTTCTGTGAATGGCATTTCGAAAATCCGACAGACACGGTTGATATCAGTAAGTAAAATGTGGTTCAATGAGATAAAAATAATTTTTTGGTGAATAGTAACTTTTTACTTTTTTTTACCGCGGTTAATAGTAAATAGGGTAACTAAGGATAAATATGATATTACTATTACCCTAACACATGTCCTAATTCTATTGGATAAGTGTAATTCGACTAAAAACAAACTTATGAATAAAATATGACCATTTAGGCCCACTTGGGTTAGATTAGGACATTTATTATTAATTTATTTAAAGAAGGGTTAAAATAGTTAAAATCAAAGTTTAATAAGTAAATAATTTTTAATATGGGGTTATACATAAGAAAAATTCGACTATAAATATTCATTAGAAATCCAAAACGATTTCCTACATAATGGTATTTTATTTATAATTTTTAAACATTAAATAATTTAATTTATTTATGACACAAGTATGATGCAGTAATTATCTTATTTATGAAATATTGACATAATTGATGTTATAAACACCAAAATAAATTTAATTTCAGACTTTTTATGAATTACACAAATTTTCTAGGTTACTATGATATATTAGTGTTGATTTAATCAACTTGTTTCTAACATATAATTCTGTTATGACTTTCACAAAAATCATATATCAAATAGTGTCAAAATTGACACAAACTAGTTTTTAAATCAAATATTATATTATTAATTGTTATTTTATTCCTAAAAATATATTGTTCGGACAAATGACTTAGATAAAGATATATATATTAATAATAAACAATTTGGGGTTCGTTTGGCATGTTATAGTAAGTGTATTAACCATATAGTGAAAGAAAACAAAAAGACATGGTAAAAGTTAAATTATTTAACTTAGAGTTAAATCTAATTGATAAGGTTAAAATAATACCCTAAACTTGTCTAAATCCTATTGGTTGATAGGATTTCGACCCTTCCCCACTTTATCTTCGAAATAAGACCCTTTGGAACCATTATAAACCGATTTTGACTTTAATATAAAATAATATTTTGAGATATTCCTAAGGTGCCCCTCTCCTCCCTTATAAAAGGGCACCTCCTCCCCCTCCTCCTCACACCAAATTGAGCACTCAAGCTCGGCCAAACCCTGACATTTTCTCCTCTCCACTTCCCTAGAATAATCCTAGAGGTCCTGGTCTTCTTCAAAGACCAATCTTAGTTCCCTAAGTGGAGGATTTAAAGAGGCGTTCCAAAGAAGAGGTAATATCCATTACCGATCTTTTCAAATTCCTTTTTCTTCAACTTCTTCTTCTTTAGTTGTTTCATGATAAAGTAATAACATCAGTATTACTTACATACTGATATGTTATTATAAATATGAAACAACCCTAATTCACCTTCTATCCATCCTACGGAAAAATGAAATCACCGCGCGTGCGTACGTACGGAATACCGTCTCCACGCTGTGGTGTAATCTATTTTCCACCATCACTTTACAAGGATGGGTATAATGGTGTAATGAGTAACTATTTATGATTATTATAAAGTAATATTGATACTGAAATAATATATATATACTCCAATATAGTTCCATGATCAAAGGAATGATATCATCACTCGTGCGTACGTACGGAATACCGTCTCCACGATGTGATGCGACTCGTTCTACATGATCATCATTACATAGTAATTATATAAATGAATTGAATGAATAAATATGATATATGTTACACTAATACAATTATGTATATAAGTTATCTATAACCTTAAAAGAAGAATAATAATGTATCCGGCAAAACACGCATAAGAACAAAAGGCAATAAAGACCCGAGTAACAAGTAACAATGAAATATTACTAACAAGAAGCTAAGAATATGACCATATATGATATCATATCAATATGTATGATTCTGGAACAAGTCAATAACATTATTTAAACCATTATACAGGAGATTCGGACACGTACAAAGAAAATCAGACCTAAGGTAAGGGAAATATCACAATCTCATTTTTATCCGAGATTGTTTATTCGTAAGTATTTACTGGGGTGTATTTTATCATCCACATCCATGTTCCCTCAATATGTAATATTGTTTCCATCCAATTACAATAGTTTAAATCCAATTTTACCCTTAGGTGAGTTTTTAGTAAAGAATATGAAAGGAATATTTTGTCGTTTTTTCATACGAGGTACATTTTGACTTTTCCGACAAAAGTACGAAGAATGTTTTTTTTAACTTATACGGCATGAATGGATTTTTAAAACATTATTTCCAAGAAGCTTCCTTGACAAGTTTTCAAGTTTATTTTTAATCAACTTATTTTATTTTAAATTAGTATGACATGTTATGAAAGGAAAAATGTTTTTGAAGTAGAAAGGATATTTTCCTCAAGAATGGAGTTCAAGTATTTTATCAAAATTATTTTCCATCTAAGATAATAAAAGGGTTCTGTTTTTATCCCTTTTATTACATGGATTTGATTATGTTGTGATGGAAATATTTTTATGAATTCCTTTATCTTATATTAATTGTTTTATGATGTCATGTTGTTTAAGAATCCCATTTTTATTACGTGGATTACGCTATGATGTATGGTTTATGATTATGTGGCACACATAAGAAAGGATTCATTATAAGATGGGTGGGACCTATAACTACCTCCAATGCATTGGGTAAAGATTTTATATCTCATGAGATAGACATGGCTGGAATGGTAGGTTATACCGGTTCAGTGAAACAGGACTGGAACGAGGGTGACTCGGTTCAGAAATGGACTTTGTCCACTAAGATAGTCTTGGAAATGAGTCATGACTAACAAGAAATGATTTTCCATGATTATGTGTGCATGCCACAAAGTTTCAAGTTTCATGTTATGATTATGGGGATCTCATTTTCACTTCTATGATTTTTTCCATGTTAAGATATTATGATCTCTTTTTCAGGTTATGATTTTCAAAAAGATATGATATGATTTTTATTTCCTTTATTTTCCCTTGCTGAGCATTTGAGCTCACCCTTTTATGTTTTCTTTTCCCCAGGTCAGAAAGATGGATATTAAGTAGAATATGCTAAAAGGGACCCTAGATATGATGAAATAAATGGGAGACACTGTAGAAGATTTATGAACCAGTTGTTTATGTTTCCCAGTTTCTAAAGACACTATACCTATACGGTCCTTTGTGGTTTTGTCATATGTTGTAATAAGTGTGCTTCAATTTTGAAGTATTAACAATGTATGTAAAGTATGGGTCGTTATTGTAACACCCGAGATTTTTATGAGTAATATTTTGTTTTTTATAAATCATCAAAGGAATCTTTCACTACATACTATCTTGGCTTACTTTACACGCAATCGCGACCTTCCTCGATAGCTTGTGTCGTACGCAATACCGAGTTTCACTAAACAACGATATGCTATTAAAATATTATTAAAACTAGCCGTTATGAATAGTAATAAACACTTTTTGAAATTTTATAAATTTTATTTTTTAAAATGGACTTCATTTTTGGATTCAGAATACCGAAATTAGCCTAGGGTAAAATTTTGGTATTTTTCTGAACACTTTCAATTTTTGATGAATAGTGAAACCACTAAGTGGTAGGTTAAAAACTGAATTTTTCATAAAACTTAATTTTACCGCTTCTGTGAATGGAATTTCGAAAATCCGAAAGACACGGTTTATATCAGTAAGTAAAATGTGGTTCAATGAGATAAAAATAATTTTTTGGTGAATAGTAACTTTTTACTTTTTTTTACCGCGGTTAATAGTAAATAGGGTAACTAAGGGTAAATATGATATTAATATTACCTTAACACATGTCCTAATTCTATTGGACAAGTGTAATTCGACCAAAAACAAACTTAGGAATAAAATATGACCATTTAGGCCCACTTGGATTAGATTAGGACATTTGTTATTAATTTATTTAAAGAAGGGTTAAAATAGTTAAAATCAAAGTTTAATAAGTAAATCATTTTAATATGGGGTTATACATAAGATAAATTTGACTATAAATATTCATTAGAATGAAAAAAATATTTCCTATATAATGGTATTTTATTTATAATTTTTAGACATTAAATAATTTAATTTAATTATGACACAATGATGATGCAGTAATTATCTTATTTATGAAATATTGACATAATTGATGTTATAAACACCAAAATAAATGTAATTTGAGACTTTTTATGAATTACACTAATTTTCTAGGTTACTATGATATATTAATGTTGATTTAATGAACTTGGTTCGAACATATAATTCTGTTATGACTTTCACAAAAATCATATATCAAATAGTGTCAAAATTGACACAAAATAGTTTTTTAAATAAAATATTATATTATTAATTGTTATTTTATTCCTAAAAATCTAATGTTCGGCCAAATAACTTATATAAGGATATATATATATATTAATAATAAACAATTTTGGGTTCGTTTGGCATGTTATAGTAAGTGTATTAACCATATAGTGAAAGAAAACAAAAAGACACGGTAAAAGATAAATTATTTAACTTAGAGTTAAATCTAATTGATAAGGTTAAAATAATACCCTAAACTTGTCTAAATACTATTGGTTGATATAATTTCGACCCTTCCCCACTTTAGCTTCGAAATAATACCCTTTGGAACTATTATAAACCGATTTTTACTTTAATATAAAATAATATTTTGAGATATTCCTAAGGTGCCCCTCTCCTCCCTTATAAAAGGGCACCTCCTCCCCCTCCTCCTCACACCAAATTGAGCACTCAAGCTCGGCCAACCCCTGCCATTTTCTCTTCTACACTTCCCTAGAATAATCCTAGAGGTCCTGGTCTTCTTCAAAGACCAATATTAGTTCCCTAAGTGGAGGATTCAAAGAAGCGTTCCAAAGAAGAGATAATATCCATTACCGATCTTTTCAATTTCTTTCTTCTTCAACTTATTCTTCTTTAGTTGTTTCATGATAAAGTAATAACATCAGTACTACTTACATACTGATATGTTATTATAAATATGAAACAACCCTAACTCACCTTCTATCCATCCTACGGAAAAATGAAATCACCGCGCGTGCGTACGTACGGAATACCGTCTCCACGCCGTGGTGTAATCTATTTTCCACCATCACTTTACAAGGATGGGTATAATGGTGTAATGATAAACTATTTATGATTATTATAAAGTAATATTGATACTGAAATAATATATATATACTCCAATACAATTCCACGATTATAGGAACGATATCATCACTCGTGCGTACGTACGGAATACCGTCTCCACGATGTGATGCGACTCGTTCTACATGATCATCATTACATAGTAATTATATAAATGAATTGAATGAATAAATATGATATATTTTACACTAATACCATTATGGATATAAGGTATCTATAACCTTAAAAGAAGAAAATGAATTTATTCGGCAAAACACGAATAAGAACAAAAGGCAATAAAGACCTGAGTAACAAGTAACAATGAAATATTACTAACACGAAGCTAAGAATATGACCATATATGATATCATATCAATATGTATGATTCTGGAATAAGTCAATAACATTATTTAAACCATTATACAGGAGCTTCGGACACGTACAAAGCAAATCGGACCTACGGTAAGGGAAATATCACAATCTCATTTTTTTATCCGAGATTGTTTATACTTTGGTATTTACTGGGGTGTATTTTATCATCCACATCCATGTTTCCTCGATATGACATATTGTTTCCATTCACCTACAATGGTTTAAATCCAATTTTACCCTTCGGTGTGTTTTTAGTAAAAGATATGAAAGGAATCTTTTGTCGTTTTTCGTATGAGGTACTTTTTGAATTTTCCGACAAAAGTATGAGAAGAATGTTTTTTTTAACTTATAAGGCATGAATGGATTTTTTATAACATTATTTCCAAGAAGCTTCCTTTACAAGATTTCAAGTTTATTTTTAATCAACTTCTTTTAGTTTAAATTTGTATGACATGTTAAGAAAGAAAAAAATGTTTTTGAAGAAGAAAGGATATTTTCCTCAAGAATGGAGTTCAAGTGTTTTATCAAAATTATTTTCCATCTAAGATAATAAAGGGTTCTGTTTTTATCCCTATTATTACATTGATTTGATTATGTTGTGATGGAATTATTTTTATGAATTCCTTTATCTTATATGAATTGTTTTATGATGTCATGTTGTTTAAGAATCCCATTTTTATTACATGAGTTATGCTATGACATATGGTTTATGATTATGTGGCACACATAAGAAAGGATTCTTTATAAGATGGGTGGGACCTATATCTCCCTCCAATGCATTGGGTAAAGATTTTATATCTCATGAGATAGACATGGCTGGAACGGAAGGTTATTTCGGTTCAGTGATACAGGACTGAAACGAGGAGTGAACTTGGTTTAGAAAGGGACTTTGTCCACTAAGATAGTCTTGGCAATGAGTCATGACTAACAAGAAATGATTTTCCATGATTATGTGTGCATGACACAAAGTTTCAAGTTTCATGTTATGATTATGGGGTTCTCATTTTCACTTCTATGATTTATTCCATGTTAAGATATTATGATCTCTTTTGCAGGTTATGATTTTCAAAAAGATATGATATGATTTTTATTTCCTTTATTTGCCCTTGCTGAGCATTTGAGCTCACCCTTTTATGTTTTCTTTTCCCCAGGTCAGGAAGATGGACATTAAAAAGAATATGCTATAAGGGACCCTAGATATGATGAAATAAATGGGAGACACTGTAGAAGATTTATGAACCAGTTGTTTATGTTTCCCAGTTTCTAAAGACACTATAACTTTACGGTCCTTTGTGGTTTTGTCATATGTTGTAATAAGTGTGCTTCAATTTTGAAGTATTAACAATGTATATAAAGTATGGGTCGTTATAGTTGGTATCAGAGGAAAGGTATAGTCAACCTTTGGAAACTAGGATGTGAAAGCCTTAGTAAGAACCCTAAGGATAAGTCTAAGCATAGAACACAATCTTAGTGTTTTAGAAATGGCCTTGAATAACCTAGGATAAGACCTTAAGCATGAAAATTTTATTCTTGAATTATGTGGTTTTCCTATTATAATTATTATTGCTCACACTATTCTTCTTGGTTTTAGTCAATGGCTGGAACCCGAAGGAACCGTGTTAATGCGGAATGCGATGGGCAATGCAATGATTGTCCCCCTGAGCAACCAAACGATATGGGAGCTGGAATGAAAAATCTTGTAGCCATGCTCACACAACTTTCTCAAGCTATGAATCATGCAGGGCTTCCAAACGAGCAAAGGAAGGAGCAACATTCTGTTGAATCCTTCATGAGGCAGCGTCCACCTTCTTTCAGCGGGTCTACTGATCCATTAGTTGCTGAACAATGGATTAGTACTACTGAAAAGATATTTTCAGTTCTTCAATGTTCTGAGCATGATAAAGTCATCCTCGCAGTGTATCGTTTTGGAAGGAGATGCTGATCAATGGTGGAATCTTATTAAGAATACGAGGCAAATGGATGAAATTGAGTCTATGGAATGGGACGAGTTCGAGAACTTATTTTTCAATAAGTACTTCCCTCATATTCTCCGAACAAAGATGGAGAAATAGTTCCTTGAACTGAAGCAAAGAGATGATGAATCTATTGGTACCTATGAAGCAAATTTTACAATACTTGCAAGGTACGCTTCTGGTATTATTATCCAACCTGAGAGTAAGATCGATCGATTCTTTAGTGGCTTAAAACCAAGTCCTCGAAGGGCGTTAGCCATAAGGGACTTCAATAGCTACGAGGAAATCGTTCGATGTGCTCTCAAAGTCGAGATGGAGATTGGAGTAACCCATCAGTCACATGGGTTTGATAAGAAGAGGAAGATGGAATTCAAAGGAAAATCTAAAGAGCACACTGAAAAGAAGATCAGCTTTCCCTTATCCTCAAAGTGTGGAAAGAAACATGGAGGGAGTTGTCTTAAAGGGACAAGTAAATGTTTTAAATGTGGAAAGGAAGGTCATCGGGCATTTGAATGCCGTGATAATGAGAAGAAGATTTCTAATGACGCAAACAATGGAAGGGATACACAGAATGAACCCACTACACTTCAATGTTTCAAGTGCAAGGAGATGGGGAATTATGCCAATCAATGCCCAAATCCAAGGGTTGATGATGATGGTCGACATCAACAAAATATTAAGGCTAAAGACAAAGGAAAGTCACATGCAATTTCTATCAGCGATGTGGAGTACGATAACGAAGTGATGAAAGGTACACTTACCATCCACTCTAATGTAGCAAATGTTTTATTTGATTCTGGATCCACCCACTCTTTTATTTCTAAAGAATTTTCTAAGGTTATCACCGTATTACCTCAACAATTAGATGTTGAGTTAGCTGTGACAACACCTAATGGCACAACAGTCGCCTCAAAAGTTTATAATTCTTCTCTGATTGAAGTTTGTGGGAAAGTTCTTCCTGCAAATCTTTTGATCCTTCCATTAGTGGAATTTGATGTGATTCTTGGCATGGATTGGATTTCTCTAAATGGAGCTCATATCAATTGCCAAAGAAGGGAAGTCACATTTCATACTCCAGATCAATCTACGATCGTCTATCAATGCAAGGATGAATATAACCTGCCAGTGGAAATTCCTTCCATCTTATGGGTGTTGATTCCACTAAATGAAGGTTATTTATCTCAAATGGTTGGTCAGAAACTCACGATTAAGAATATGACCATTGTACGGGAGTTTGATGATGTATTTCCGAAGGAATTACCGGGTCTTCCACCAAATCGTGAAGTTGAGTTTTCAATAGAACTCGTACCGGGCGCTTTGCCAATTTCAAAGACACCTTATAGAATGGCCCCAATTGAGTTACAGGAATTGAAGAAGCAACTTCAAGAGAATCTTGATAAGGGATTCATGTGCCCTACTGCGTCACCTTGGAAAGCACCTGTTCTATTTGTTAAGAAGAAAGATGGATCAATGAGACTCTGCATTGATTATCGAGAACTTAACAAGATCACTATCAAGAACAATTATCCTCTCCCACACATTGATGACTTATTTGACCAACTACGCGGAGCTCAATACTTTTCCAAGATTGATCTTCGTTCAGGGTATCATCAATTAAGGGTCAAAAGGGAGGATATACCAAATACGGCTTTCCGTACAAGGTATGGACACTATGAATTTATAGTGATGCCATTTGGTCTTACTAATGCCCCTGCTATCTTCATGGATCTAATGAATAGAGTCTTTAGAGACTATCTTGATCAATTTGTGGTAGTCTTTATAGACGATATTCTTGTCTATTCAAAGAGCAAGGAAGAGCATCAAGATCACTTGAGAATTATATTGAAGACCTTGAGAAAGGAGAAGCTTTATTCCAAATTTACCAAGTGTGAATTTTGGCTTCAAAAAGTTTCATTTTTGGGTCACATAATCTCAAAAGAGGGGATATCTGTGGATCCAGCAAAAAAAGAGGTTATCGAAAGATGGTCGAGACCAACAACAGTAACTGAGATCCGAAGTTTTCTTGGTTTGGCTGGATATTATCGACGTTTTGTAAAAGATTTTTCACAATTATCTAATCCACTCACCAAGTTGACTCGGAATGGAGTTAAGTTTGTTTGGACAGAGGAATGTGAAGAGAATTTCAAGGAGTTGAAAAGAAGGTTATCCAGTGCACCTCTGCTCACACTGCCTTGTAGTGGAGAAAGGTTTGTGATCTACAGTGATGCATCCAAGAAGGGATTGAGGTGTGTTCTTATGCAAAATTATATGGTGATAGCTTATGCCTCACGACAGTTGAAAATCCATGAGCAAAATTACCCAACACATGATTTGGAGTTGGCTGCGGTAATCTTTGCATTAAAGATTTGGAGGAATTGCCTTTATGGTGAAAGGTGTGATATTTATACTGATCATAAATGCTTAAAGTATATTTTCACACAAAAGGAGATGAATATGCGCCAAAGAAGATGGTTGGAGCTGATTAAGGATTATGACTGCTCAATCCATTACCACCCTGGGAAAGAAAACAAGGTGGCAGATGCATTAAGTCGACAAGAACATGCTAGTTTATCCATGATGAGGATCACAAAAGATCCAATATTTATGGATTTACAAAGGATGGATCTTGGAATTATAATGGAAGGGGAAAAATCTTATCTTTCTCAAATGAATGTTCAACCATCTATACATGTGAATATTAAAGAGGCACAGAAAGAAGATGTCGAGTTACAAAAGAAGGTGAGAAATGTTCCTGAATTCAACCTTGATTGTGATGGGATAATAAAGTTCAGGAATCGGGTTTGTGTTCCTCCCATCCCCGAATTAAAGAAGGAGATGCTGGATGAGGCTCATAGTTCATCATTCTCTATTCATCCTGGAAGCACGAAGATGTATAGGGACCTGAAAGAGTACTTCTGGTGGGATGGCATGAAAAGAGATGTTGATGAATATGTCTCTCGATGCTTGGTTTGTCAACAAGTTAAAGCTGAGAGACAGAAGTCTAAGGGGATGTTACAACCATTACCCATACCCGAATGGAAAGGGGAAAACATCACTATGGACTTTTTCACAGGACTTCCTAAAACATCCAAAGGTAATAATGCTATCTGGGTCATAGTTGATCGTCTTACAAAGTCTGCACACTTCATTGCTATTAGAGAAGATTTCTCTCTAGATCAGGTTTCCAGGATATATGTAAAGGAAGAGGTAAGATTGCCTGGAGTACCACTTTCTATTATATCTGATCGGGATCCGAGATTTACCTCGAAGTTCTGGCGAAGTCTTCAGCATACTCTGGATACAGAGTTGAGTTTCAGCACTGCTTATCATCCCCAGACAGACGGTCAGTCTGAGAGAACAATTCAAACCCTAGAAGATATTTTGAGAGATTGCTCTATGGATTTCAAAGGAGGTTGGGATCAACACCTACCTTTGGTGGAATTTTCTTATAATAATAGATTTCACTCCAGTATTCAGATGGCTCCTTATGAAGCTCTCTATGGAAAGAAATGCAGGACTCCAACTTGCTGGGATGAAGTTGGGGAAAGAAAGCTATTAGGACCTGATCTCGTTGATGAAATGGAAAAAAAGGTCAGATCTATTCAACAACACATAAGAGCAGCACAGAGTCGACAGAAAATCTATGCCGACAACCGAAGAAAAGACCTAGAGTTTGAAGTGGGTGATAAAGTGTTCTTACGAATATCTCCCTGGAAGAGGGTTATGAGATTTGGAAAGAAGGGGAAGTTGAGCCCTAGATATATCGGTCCTTTCGAAATACTGGATTGTGTTGGGAAGGTAGCTTACCGATTGGCGCTTCCACCGAATCTATCTCAAGATCACGATGTGTTCCATGTATCTCTCCTGAGAAAGTACATACCTAATCCTTCACATGGACTCAGCTCAGAAGTTGTACCGCTGGAGCAAGATCTTTCTTATGAAGAACAGCCGATAGAGATTCTGGATCGTAGCGAAAAAGTCCTACGAAACAAGACCACTCGCTTGGTGAAAGTTTTATGGAGGAACCACCAACTTGAAGAAGCTACATGGGAGCTTGAGGATATGATTAGGGAGAAGTATCCTCATCTGTTTGTTACAAAGTGACGAATTTCGAGGGCGAAATTCTTTTTAAGGGGGGTAGAATGTAACACCCGAGATTTTTATGAGTAATATTTTGTTTTTTATATATCATCAAAGGAATATTTCACTACATACTAGCTTGGCTTACTTTACACGCAATCGCGACCTTCCTCGATAGCTTGTGTCATACGCAATACCGAGTTTCACTAAACAACGATATGCTATTAAAATATTATTAAAACTAGCCGTTATGAATAGTAATAACCACTTTTTGAAATTTTATAAATTTTATTTTTTAAAATGGACTTCATTTTTGGATTCGGAATACCGAAATTAGCCTAGGGTGAAATTTTGGTCTTTTTCTGAACACTTTCAATTTTTGATGAATAGTGAAACCACTAAGTGGTAGGTTAAAAACTGAATTTTGCATAAAACTTAATTTTATCGCTTCTGTGAATGTAATTTCGAAAATCCGACAGACACGGTTGATATCAGTAAGTAAAATGTGGTTCAATGAGATAAAAATAATTTTTTGGTGAATAGTAACTTTTTACTTTTTTTACCGCGGTTAATGGTAAATAGGGTAACTAAGGGTAAATATGATATTAATATTACCTTAACACATGTCCTAATTATATTGGACAAGTGTAATTTGACCAAAAACAAACTTAGTAATAAAATATGACCATTTAGGCCCACTTGGATTAGATTAGGACATTTATTATTAATTTATTTAAAGAAGGGTTAAAATAGTTAAAATCAAAGTTTAATAAGTAAATCATTTTAATATGGGGTTATACATAAGATAAATTCGACTATAAATATTCATTAGAAAGAAAAAACGATTTACTACATAATGGTATTTTATTTATAATTTTTAGACATTAAATAATTTAATTTAATTATGACACAACGATGATGCAGTAATTATCTTATTTATGAAATATTGACATAATTGATGTTATAAACACCCAAATAAATGTAATTTGAGACTTTTAATGAATTACACTAATTTTCTAGGTTACTATGATATATTAATGTTGATTTAATCAACTTGGTTCGAACATATAATTCTGTTATGACTTTCAGAAAAATCATATATCAAATAGTGTCAAAATTGACACAAAATAGTTTTTTAAATCAAATATTATACTATTAATTTTTATTTTATTCCTAAAAATCTAAGGCTCGTCCAAATGACTTATATAAGGATATATATATTAATAATAAACAATTTTGGGTTCGTTTGGCATGTTATAGTAAGTGTATTAACCATATAGTGAAAGAAAACAAAAAGACACGGTAAAAGTTAAATTATTTAACTTAGAGTTAAATCTAATTGATAAGGTTAAAATAATACCCTAAACTTGTCTAAATCCTATTTTTTGATAGAATTTCGACCCTTCCCCACTTTTGATTCGAAATAAGACCCTTTGGAACCATTATAAACCGATTTTTTACTTTAATATAAAATAATATTTTGAGATATTCCTAAGGTGCCCCTCTCCTCCCTTATAAAAGGGCACCTCCTCCCCCTCCTCCTCACACCAAATTGAGCACTCAAGCTCGGCCAACCCCTGCCATTTTCTCCTCTCCACTTCCCTAGAATAATCCTAGAGGTCCTGGTCTTCTTCAAAGACCAATATTAGTTCCCTAAGTGGAGGATTCAAAGAAGCGTTCCAAAGAAGAGGTAATATCCATTACCGATCTTTTCAATTTCTTTCTTCTTCAACTTCTTCTTATTTAGTTGTTTCGTGATAAAGTAATAACATCAGTATTAATTACATACTGATATGTTATTATAAATATGAAACAACCCTTACTCACCTTCTATCCATCCTACGGAAAAATGAAATCACCGCGCATGCGTACGTACAGAATACCGTCTCCACGCCGTGGTGTAATCTATTTTCCACCATCACTTTACAAGGATGGGTATAATGGTGTAATGAGAAACTATTTATGATTATTATAAAGTAATATTGATACTAAAATAATATATATATACTCCAATAAAATTCCACGATCATAGGAACGATATCATCACTCGTGCGTACGTACGGAATACCGTCTCCACGATGTGATGCGACTCGTTCTACATGATCATCATTACATAGTAATTATATAAATGAATTGAATGAATAAATATGATATATGTTACACTAATACCATTCTTGATATAAGGTATCTATAACCTTAAAAGAAGAATAAGAATTTATTCGGCAAAACACGCATAAGAACAAAAGGCAATAAAGACCCGAGTAACAAGTAACAATGAAATATTACTAACAAGAAGCTAAGAATATGACCATATATGATATCATATCAATATGTATGATTCTGGAATAAGTCAATAACATTATTTAAACCATTATATAGGAGCTTCGGACACGTACAAAGCAAATCGGACCTAAGGTAAGGGAAATATCACAATCTCATTTTTATCCGAGATTGTTTATACTTTGGTATTTACTGGGGAGTATTTTATCATCCAAATCCATGTTTCCTCGATATGACATATTTTTTCCATTCAACTACAATGGTGTAAATCCAATTTTACCCTTCGGTGTGTTTTTAGTAAAAGATATGAAATGAATCATTTGTCGTTTTTCGTACGAGGTACTTTTTGACTTTTCCGAAAAAAGTATGAGAAGAATGTTTTTTTTAACTTATACGGCATGAATGGATTTTTAAAAAATTATTTCCAAGAAGCTTCCTTTACAAGATTTCAAGTTTATTTTTAATCAACTTCATTTAGTTTAAATTTGTATGACATGTTAAGAAAGAAAAAATGTTTTTGAAGAAGAAAGGATATTTTCCTCAAGAATGGAGTTCAAGTGTTTTATCAAAATTATTTTCCATCTAAGATAATAAAGGGTTCTGTTTTTATCTCTATTATTACATTGATTTGATTATGTTGTGATGGAATTATTTTTATTAATTCCTTTATCTTATATGAATTGTTTTATGATGTCATGTTGTTTAAGAATCCCATTTTTATTACATGAGTTACGCTATGACGTATGGTTTATGATTATGTGGAACACATAAGAAAGGATTCATTATAAGATGGGTGGGACCTATATCTCCCTCCAATTCATTGGGTAAAGATTTTATATCTCATGAGATAGACATGGCTGGAACGGAAGGTTATTTCGGTTCAGTGATACAGGACTGAAACGAGGAGTGAACTCGGTTCAGAAAGGGACTTTGTCCACTAAGATAGTCTTGGCAATGAGTCATGACTAACAAGAAATGGTTTTCCATGATTATGTTTGCATTCCACAAAGTTTCAAGTTTCATGTTATGATTATGGGGATCTCATTTTCACTTCTATGATTTATTCCATGTTATGATATTATGATCTCTTTTGCAGGTTATGATTTTCAAAAAGATATGATATGATTTTTATTTCCTTTATTTGCCATTGCTGAGCATTTGAGCTCACCCTTTTATGTTTTCTTTTCCCCAGGTCAGGAAGATGGATATTAAATAGAATATGCTAAAAGGGACCCTAGATATAATGAAATAAATGGGAGACACTGTAGAAGATTTATGAACCAGTTGTTTATGTCTCCCAGTTTCTAAAGACACTATACCTATACGGTCCTTTGTGGTTTTGTCATATTTTGTAATAAGTGTGCTTTAATTTTGAAGTATTAACAATGTATGTAAAGTATGGGTCGTTATAGTTATACCCTCTATTAATATCGATTTTAAATCACCCCTATTGTTATATGGATTGTCCCACAATTCAATCAAAGTTGCATCAACTTGAAATTCATTCCTTTATCAAATATGTTCGGCCATAATCATTAGACATATTATATTTGATTGTAAGACATTAAACTACCAAATGAAAGACATGTTGTACTCACTATGTTAAAACCCCATAATAGGAAGCCTATTTAAAGGTCAAGTCTCCACTCTATAGTCATATACCATGCATAGCTATGGAAAAATCTATTTAATTTGAAATAGAAAACCCACACATATTATCTTGTTGAAAACTTACAATGGGAGGATTATGAAAATAAAATTTTCTTCCACTTATATTTTCTCTCTCATATAATAAATAAATGTCAGAGATAAAATTAAATTATAACATAAAAAGATTTTGGGGACCACCATCTAGTACAAGATATAGACATTTGTAGCTCAATATATTTATGGATCTAGAAAAATGTTAGATTAACTTTATATTCCCATCCAATATTAGTTAAAATATCTTATATGAAAAGAATTAAGATGAAATTTCAAGGTGCTTGAACCTTTACATGCATTAATTTCCCTTTGTAAAATCCCCTTCATTGTTTTATTTATACTTATTATGTCACTCCCTCATATACAAATTAACTATCCTTGACTTATGATGGTGTTAAATGTTATATGTATTTGGTCTGCCTATATCCATCAATGAGTGAAAGTCTAGGAGTAAACCAAACTATAATCTTTCATTAAATAGGTACATTTTGGATTACAGTGGTTGTAAATAAATTGTTTATCAATATTTACTATATATTCTATAGAGAACAATCTGCAAGGATTATTGAATTATAACAAGACATACTTTTCATAAATATATATATTGCAGCTCAGTAAAAATATATTATTTACATAAAATAATTATCCACATCCAAATCATCTAGTTCTAGTGTCATTGGAAGTTGGAAACATAAAAAACTAGTTCATAAAATATCTACATCATCTCAGACTTATTTATTCTTTACTAGAACCTTCTTTTACATTTCATAGTAAATAAATTTCTTCGAAACCAAGGGAAATAAACCATAAGAAATGGGAGAGCTCATGATTTATCTAATGGTAAATAAGATAGTTATCAACGATAACATAAGCATAACATGAGAATAAGGGTATAATAACATGATACTAATATTTGTAAACCACACCCAATATATCAAATATCATAATCTTTAGTCATGGAATAAATCTTGGTAGTTCATATGACAAGAATCATAAAGTAATCAGACAATATAAACCATGAATGTATAACATAAGCATAATACATTGATTTGTGTTATATAAATAAGAATAGAAAATACATTCATAAGTAGTTTAGGATCATTTTCATGGATATCATAGTGGAATGGATTCACTCCCAAAACCACTATAGTAATCATGGTTCACTCCCAAGACAATCACAATGTACATAGTTCCTTACTAAACTCGGTTTACTCGTCATTTTGGTCCTATTTTTGTCCTGAGATATCAATCTTTACGCAATGCATTAGAGTTAAATATAGGACCCACCCATCACATAATAAAAATCATTTTTTTCCATAATGCTATAAAGTATTAATCATATCATAACCCTTGAAATAAAATGGGTTTCATAAATATTTCATTATAGAATAAATCATGGAAAAGAAATGTGTTTCATAAAAATTCGATCATTTTATTACAGAGAACCCATGTAAAAGAAACATGCTTCATAAAAATGTATTCATAATAACAATAAAAATATATATAATGAATAAGGATGGAATAATTAGATCACATCCTTAGTAAATGATATGTAGAAATGATATTTTATGTCTTTGATGAATAAAAATACAGTAAAATGATCAATAAAACACTCTTCATGAGAATGACATCTCAATTTTGAAACCACTTAATAAAAAAAATCACAAATAAAAAGGGAAAAAATTATTTGAAAAGTACATTGTAAAATATTAAAGGAATCATATAATTAAAAAATTATCCACGATAGTGGAAAACCATTTACGTCATAAAAGATTAAAAAACATTCCTTTCACACTATTGAAAAAAGTTAAAATGTACATCCATTATAAAATACAATAATAATCCTTTCAAACCAATTTTTAAAGAGTAAAAAAATGGTAAAAATTATTTTAAAATATCATAGGTTAATATTGAAAACCTTTTTTCAAAATATGCATATGGAAGACAAAACGGTTCTTTTACTGAAGATAGAAATGAATTTAATTATGTTTAAAAACATATTTTTAGTATAATGAGTACATAAAATGAGGAAAATTAAAGGAAAACGTTTATTTTAAATAAATAAAAATTGGATAAGAAATTACATGAGTTTTATTGAGTGGATGACCATGATAGTTCATCATTGTAGGCATAGTCACAATTAATCTTGGTAAACATTGAGAATATAACATAAACCCCTTACCTAAAGTTTAAATTTCAATTAATTCACTCTAAAATAATGTATAATAAATTAAAATTTATTATAATTAAAAAAATGATTCTTTTAAAAACTTATAATATCATATATTTTCCATTTGTGACATTTTATAACCCCATTTCACAACAATTATTTATTAAAATTATCATTTCTAAGTGTTAACTGTTGTATCTATCATGTGTATTTCAGCTTAGTAGTTCCTATACTTCTACATTTATCTTGGTCATATTATCTCCTGAATATTAATACTGATATAAATATCCTATATATTCTTTATATATATATATTTATTTTATTCAATAAATTTTAGATATATAAAAATTAATTACACCATTCATTGAGACAGTAGGTCGTACGTACGCATGAACATTGTTTTCGTTTTTCAACAGATAGAGTCAAGGAAATATAAATATTAATTTACCTTAATAGGATCATTATTATATAATTTATATTGTATATATTCATAAAAATCTTCCACAATACCATTATTGTTAAATATAAATAAAAAATAAGACACAACACTTCGTGGTGTGGTAGTCCACAAATATTCATAGACGACGTTATCATTTATCAAATTAATGGATGGTAACTAGGTAGATATGATATTATAATTAAAAAAGAGTTATTATTTCATAAATATAATATTTAAACATTAAAAATACCATAATATCCATCCATAAAATATGGTGATGAAAAATGAATTTTATCTCTATGTAGAGACGATATGTTTCTTGTACGTATCAGTGATAATTTCACTTCTTGTTTGATGGGAAAGATTGTGTATAATGGTTTTTAATAATATTAATAACATTTAATAATTTCTAGGATATATAATTTATTATTTTATGATAAATTCCATACATTTAGTGGAAGTAAATAACAGTATAAAAGAAATCGATCGGTTAAGGTGATTGCATTTTCATCGAAACCAATCCTTATATCACTTCTAAAGGGAACTATGGTTGGTATTTTTGGATGAACAGAACCTTGATAATGTGATTAAGGGGGTTTCTTATATAAATAAAATGATTTTGGTAGAGATTTAAGGCTCAATTTGGTGTGATGAAGTGATGGAGGAGGTTCCCTTTTATAATTGAGGTGCAGGGCACTATTGGAATTTCACAAAAAGTTAAATTTTAATAAATTAATTCTCATTAAAAATTCCTCCAAATGTATATGAAATTTGAATACAATTTAAAAAAGGGTTTTAATCCCATTAAATAATATATTTTATAAAAAAATTCGGTCATTTTAAACCTTTTCATTTCGATTAACTGTTAGATAACCAATTTTTATTTTATCAATGGTAAGAAAACTGTCAATATTAAAGGGTTGTAATTTTTACTTATAAGGTGTAAATTTTCCCATAAATGGATATTTTATGGCACTTTAGACCATATAATAATTACATTTTCTAATTTAAAAATTTTCTTGAATTTGAAATAATTTAATAAAATATTATTTAGATAAAATGTCTTTATTGTCAATTTTGACACTACTCAAATAATTTGACATAAAAGATATAAAAAAGTTTTAATTTGAACATAATGCTTTAACAAAACACTAATATGTAGTATTCTCTTATAATATTTTTAAAACCATAAAATACTCAAATTATATAACTTTTAATATTTATAAATTCTATTGTTTTATTTTAATCATAATTAAATTTATTTTGTATTTTCATTACACATGCATTTATGGTAGTTCTATATTTTCCAAAAATTGTAAATATATTTCTATCATTAAAAGAAATTCATTAAGCTCAATGTAGATATTTATATTCTTCTCTAACATGCACTTATCCTTATGTGTGCATATAATAGATATTTAAAACCAAGAGTGTGGCCATCTGTAAATTTTCTTTAATTATTAAATATTTCCTTTTCATTGAAAAAATACATTAAACACATAGATCTAGAGACTTTTATGATATAGGTATAATCTTAATCATCCAATACGATTTATTATTTAAAATAATATATCCTTATCACTTAGTTTTATCCTACATTAACCAGATTCAATTCTTATTGAGGTAATAATTTTATCCACGGTTTCTATTCATATAGACCAAAAATTAAAAAGAACTATTTACCAAATTCAAACATCCAGATTACATATAAGGAATCAATTTTATTAAGTTCAATTTATAAAACATACTGAAATAAATTTCAAAACAAGTGTGAAACATGTGATGAAGACCTTTTTTTAGGAAAAAAAATATTTGTAATCATAAAACATGTTAAATTATTGTCCCATGATTAGAAAAAAAAATATCATTGAATATATATAATTTATAAATTTTATTAAATTAATTCCACAATAGTGGTTAATTGATCAAAAACATTGCATGAAAACAAACTATTATTTAGAAAAAATAGACCTTTTTCTTTAAGATAACTTGTATTTTCATTTATAGTTAATTGATAACCAATGAATTAATTTTGTTTATATTGAGTTGAAAATGCATTTTTTTTATTGCAAAAAGGACCTAATTTTGTGTATTAGAGACCCATTACATGACCTATAGGTCTATTGGTCATTAAATCTCAATACATGGCCTGAATACCCATATTTTTGTCCCAAAGGCACCACTAGTGAATAGTATTACTATTATACCAGGACTATTATAGTAACTTATACAATACAACTGAAACTATTGATCCTGATACAGTTCCTACCATTGATATAGTGGCACCGGTGCTATAGTTCAATTGATGCTATAATTCTACTATAGTAGCTTGTATGTAATTAATGTTATTGATGAAATTAAATTTATCAGAAAATAAATAAAATATTTGGGTGTTACATTCAATATCCCTAAAAATGAATTTCTCACTAAAAATTATTCATTATGATATAAATAGAAAAGGATACTTAGGCCTCATCAAATCATCATGTTCCATGTTACCTGTTTCTAATGCTTTCGCCAGGGCACACATCATTCTGTTTCAGAGGACACGTAGTTGTTGCCCTAAATTCCTGCTTTCCAAAGGCGGGAGGCATCCATCACATATTTAGGGATGTTTTCTCTTTGATCAAAATAAGATGATGGGATGTCATTTCCTCCTTCTTTGGATTCCTACTTAGAACTCGTGCCAAGTATGGGTCTCCCTCAAAGACTTGAGACGTTGTTTGTGAAACTCATCCAAGTGTCATGTCTTCATGGATGCTGGTTAATTACACTGCTTTGGGTAGGACATTCCAAGGGGTCCAGCATGTACAACAACATTCGGTTAGGAGACTAGTCATATTGGACATTGCTGGAAAGTCTGGATGCTGGAACACTCATGCATTTGGGTTTCTTCCCCTTATTATAGGGCTTCTCGAGGGTGCGGAACCCTGAGGCATCCAACTTCGAATGTGTGGAATATTATTTCATATGCATGTCTCTAATGTTTTCCTCACCTTACCATGTTTAACATAGGGTATGTCATAGGTTTAACGTCTAGAAGAGATGAATCAGACGGATCAGAACACTGAAAGGAGTGAAGCGTACCGGTAAAACCCTTGGATGGATCGCTGATGCTAGGTCTAGGGGATGGTTTTTTACCTAATTAATGCTAGGAGCAGCGATAAAGTGAGTGAGAAGATCTCACTGGGATGTGGCGGCCAAAGTAAGAATCATGGTGGAAATGGATAGTTGAGTGAAGTGAATGGAGAATGTGATGGGACCTCCATAAGAGCAACGGTCATATCGAGCTTGATTCTCGAAGACACTTCTTACGTATCCCCATATAATGGAATCAAAGTCCACATAGTTTGGTGGGGCGATGGGACTCCTAAAAAGCCAACCTGTATGGATTGGACCCAGAGAAAGTAGAACCTCTGGATTGGGGAATGACCTTCCCGAAACACATAGGCTCGAGGGAAAGTCCAAGATGAGACATGGGTGATGGGATTGGACCTTAGGAAGGGTTCCTACATATCCCTATGGTAGGGAATCAATTTTTACATAGTTCAGGAAGGGGTATAGAATTAGGGTGTACACATAGGACAATGATCTGATGATATACAGAGGCTTACGCATGGTTTGCAGCCCGAGTTTGTCTGACGCCACTAGGGAGGACCAGAAATGTGGGTCCCAACAAAGGGGATTACAACAGAATTCCGTCAATTGAGGACTACAACAGCTTACCGTCAATTATGGACTATAATAGCTTACCACTAGTTGGGGATGACAATGGATTACCATGGATCGAGGTTGCAATAGCTTATCACTGGTTGGGGATCACAACGGCTTACTAATAGATGGGCATCATAATGTCATACCATCAGATGGGGATGAACTTCATGGAGGCTTCCAACATAGCATGTCTAGGAGACAAGGGTCAAAGTCCACATAGTTCAAAAGTGTTTGGTGAACTGAAGTGAAGGGGTCAGGACCAGTAAGTGTTGGGATTGAACCTTAGGGAGGCTACTAACATACCTTTCCTTAGAAAGGATCAAAGTCCACTTAGATTGAATGTGTTTAGTGAACTGAAGTGAAGGGGTCGGAACTAGTAGGTTTTGGGCTTGAACATACATGAGGCTTCCTACATACCTTTCTTTGGCAAGGATCAAAGTCCACATAGTTCATAAATGTTTGGTGAACCGATGTGATGGGGTCGGGGCGAGTAGGTTCTAGGCTTGAACCTCATAGAGGCATCCTACGTACCTTTCCTTGTTGAGGATCAATTTCCACATATTTCGGAAGTGTTTGGTCAACCGATATGAAGGGGTCAAGATCATTAGGTGTTGGGATTGAACCTTAGGGAGGCTTCCTATGTACCTTGCCCTGGAAAAGATCAAATTCCATGTAGTTCGGATGTTTTGGGTCTTACATGCTAAGGCGGCCCAGAGAAGATGTCATGGACAATGCTTACTCTAAACCCACATGAGTCATGTTCGGTGTGAGAAAAAAGAAGAATCACATCACGAAAGGTGAATTCGTGGGAAATGTAATGGGGCTTACATGTGGTTAGATACCCAAAGAGGAAACAGGGGCTTACACATGTTTAGATGCCTAGGGAGATAGAGATTTGGACTTACTCGAGGATGGAGGCCTGATGGCGACAAAGCCTAGAGGGAGAGGGATGAGAGAACGAAGGTCCATGTTCTCATATCCCCTCTAGTATTTGGCATGGAAGAAGAGTGGTGGAGAAGGGGTACTTCTTCCTGCAAGAAAGTCTAGGGGCTTACACTAAGATGGTTTCCCTTCCTCACGGATAGACACTGCTCCAGCAGAGAGGATCTAATTCCATGTGAGGAAGATCTCACTCCCACAGATATGAGAAGGAGTAGAAAATTTTCGAGGCAGGGCACCCCACATGTGATTCATAGGGTGAGTCCATAGTTTAACATCATTTCTAGGGATGAAGTTGCTTGAAAGTTTAACGTCCTGCAACTCAAACGAGACGAGTTCACTCCACACCCGTAGATTTTACATAACTAGCATGCTTTAACCCTTGTTTAAGGGAATCCACCAGCAATGATGTGGTGAGGGGGTGTCATGGAGTGATCCACTGAGGGTACCACATTATCATGGCAATGCAAAGAAGAAATATCCATTATCATGCCTATATGAAGAATAATAAGGCTAAGCAATGCAACATAAAGCGCCTTTCAAGGGACTATAAAATCACTTCGTAGAAACCTGGAGGGTCGTATGGGATAAGTGTGTGTATGAAAGAGTTGTAGAATATAGGAGGGTCTCGTACATGGTGCCTTAGGGTAAGTATGGAACATGGAGCGTATAAGTGGGTTCACACGCAAGATGAGAGGTTGCGTGCTAGATGGAATGGTTGCGCGCAAACCGGAAGGATGCATGAAAAATAGGTATGATGCAAGGGAAATTTGCATGAAAGAGGGATATTTTTGCGTGAAAATGACTTAGGGTAAAAGGAAATGGATGAGGATCAATCCCAAGAGGTCCCATCCAAAGGAGGACCCTTGGGGGGCCTATCATGCACGATCCAATACCTTGAGGCCATTGTGTGTTCTGTGCGGTCGTGGAAGAGGTGTCTTTCACGCAGTAGAGCGGCGTTTCGTCTTCTGTAACCATCCTACAAGGGTGGGGGATTCTTTGTTTTATAGACGAAATCCATGGATGTGGTGCGCAAGAGGTGAAGCGTATAGATGGCTGGTTGATTTCATATTGGTCACCCAAGGGTTTGCACGCCTAAGAGAAACTTCTGAGTCAAACACTCTTCCTTTGATCCCTAGCCTTGGCTTGTTTTTTTAGAAGGGTGTGGAAAGAAATGGTCCCTTTAAAGTCTAATTTGTCCTGAAAGGTATTTTATGATGTAGTATATCTTGCACACTCACATGTACTCTTACGCTTCGGTGCCTTGGAGAGTTCATGACGGGTCACCACGGAAGTTCACATTTTACATCGCATTGGGCATGCAATATTTTGCACACATGGGGGGAATCATGCGCACACACACTAATTCATTCATTCACCTCACTTTCCCACTGGGAACTCATCCCTTTAGTCTCAATTTTCCTTTGGTTTCTTAAAAAGAGCACCCTCAAGGCCCTATATGAAATTCAGCATCAACAAATTCACCCCCCCATAATAAGAGCTTAAGGAGGACCCAATGGTCTGATTCTGAGGGTCACTCTAAAATATGTAAGAGCATCCAGTTCGTGCATGAAAAAACAATGTTTTAGTGCACAAATGACTTCCACGTGTGTGCGCAAGACCTGGTCTACCCCTATAAATATGCTGATGGCCCCCTTAGATCCCCACTTTGACTTTTTCCATAAAAATGGATTTTGATCTCACGCACAAAAATGTTCCCCATCCTTGTGAAAGTATTCATGGTGGATCCTAAGTTTTCCAAGCTGTTCGGTCACTTTCATGCAGAAATCCATTTTGGTGAAGATCGGCATTCTTGCGGGCTGAACCTTCATTATTTCATGCACAACCCTTAGGACTTCTAAAAATTTTCCAAAATGGATGCCTAGAAAACCAACACTGAGAGGGAGGCTAATGAGGATATAAAGAGGACTCAGATGATCACAAACCCCAAGATTCTTCATACAAGGAGGGTCATTTCTAATAACCAAATACTTTTTGGTATTCTTACGCAAGCACAAAACGATTGTGTCTCGAGTGATAGCCTGCTGATCTAGAACTTCAACATTTTGGATGAGGTGCTAATGCATGGATTTGAAACTGATATGTAGTGGTCATGGTTGAAATGTGAGGATAGTCTTCCACAGTTCAATGTTACAAACAATAGTCTTCCTACCAGGGAAACACAAAACATATCTATCTAAGTTCTGAATCCGAAGACTAGGATTGTCTTAGGGAGTGACCTAGTCCCCGAAGAATATCTGGATCTTTATGCAAGGACCTTCTGAAGTAGTATTACTGATGAGACAAAATGATGGAAGGAATATGACTTCAGGTCTGGAGGTAACATCACAAGAAAATGGGCACGAGTATACTGGGTATGCCAAAAGGACGAGGAATTTGGGTAGGAGTGGAAATCTATCAGGCTATTTGATGTTGTTTGGACATCCCAATTTCACTTCTACTAGAAGCAGGACATTGTACCAGAACTATTCAGTCGTTGGTCCCCCAACACCAAAAATTCCACCTCCACCATTGGGAGATACTATAAGTTTGTGGGACATTCATTATATTTTGAGAATCCCCTTGGAGGGGTACCAATATGATGAGTTCTTTGTAACAGTGAACGTATGGGGGGATAAGACGCACCCCCATCCTCACATGGAATCTGCTAGAGATGTCTAAGGTGGAGATGAAAATAAAATATGTTCTGAAGGAAATATCTTATAGAGGATTGTTCAGTCTTTTCCTGACACATGAAAAGGCTGTAAAGATTCTAGGCTGAGGTAAGCAATGTCCAAACACATATCCGAGGGGAAAAGTGGGATCATATTCGATGGTTCTGGAGGCACGAGATAATCGATCATTAGGATTTTGTATAAATGAAATCCAAGACCCAAATGTACGATATTTCGGATTTCTTGCAACATTTTTGAGTGGGTGGATATTTCCAGTGAGGGATACGAGGATGCAGGGTCTGCCCAGGGACATTATTGATGGTCAGGATCATAGTGTAGAAAGCAAGGTTAACATGGGGGGTGCCAATATTAGCTAGGGTATATAGCATTATGGGGTGCATCTCAAGGGGAAGTACGCTCAGAAAGATATGAAGAATATTCCAGATCCTTGATGGCTGGGTCACAACCCACTATGAGGGGTATGACTTACCAAATGTTATTTTCCCTTTAGGTGATGGTATGCAGCCATCCCTCTTAAACAGTGCTATAATTTTCCCACTAACGCTCAGAGAAGAAGGGATCAAGCTCAAGATCGGCAGCCATACCCATCTCGACTTTCACCCATTCTGAACCCTAGTTAGTCACATGGTAGATGATAGATTGTTCCCATTGGAGAAGTGGGAGTACCTACAAAGCATTATGGGAAGGTGCTGGTATCCCGTATCGATAGAAAATCTTCTGCGAACCGTACGTGCCGACAAGGTTTTTCGGGCAGTTCCAGTGCATGCAGCAAATTCCGATGAAAGTTTATACAAGGTTTTGGTAGGAACAAAATTCCTGAATTCTCCACTAACTATGTATTAAATTCATAATTTATGGCCTGGGTAAATTCATCACTCTCCCCCCCCCCCCACCGATGTCGGTGGTACCATGTCAACAGAGTATGTTGAACATTGGACAAAAACAAATCTCAAAGAAATTCTATGTAAATGTATCCAACAACTAAAAGGGGATATCATGGAGCCTGAACAGTATGGAGGTAGGCAGAGAGCTATGGGGGAGGTAATATGACGAATAGGATATGTGGATAACACGGTGCAGGTTGGAACTTCATCAGATGGAGCACTGCAAGTTGAGAGCGTTCCTTAGCCTTCTGAGGAGTGGTCCTGTGGGAGACCATGTGGGCCAACTAGGGAACTCCCCGGGATGCTTCTCAAACACTGCTGAAACCAACCACCAACACTATCTTTATGTCCCTATGGTCATCCTAGAGGATGATGCGACAATCCATGCCAACCGAAGAGTTGTGGCCCGGACTGGTATGTAGTGGGATAGAGTTATCAGATATAGGGTGCGTCCAGGTGGAAGATAAGGTGAAATTTCATCACCATAATGCATACCTGATGGCCATGGATATTTACTCCTTCCAGTAAGGGTAGTATGAAGAGCTGCATCTCCTGATGAAAGTGATGCTCCACTTGGAACATGACCCAGAAAAGCTTCCATCTGATGATGAAGATGTAGATGAGGAAGAAGAAGAAGAGGCAGAGGAGGGAGGATACGAAAAAGAATAAGATGAAAAAGAATAGGAAGAAGAGGTTAATGTAGTTTAAGGTATTACTAGTGAAGGACCATTAGAAATACATGATCGTCAACAAAGCCCTTGTGAGAGTGGTGAAATTGCAGGCTCCAATGCATAACTGGATGAGAAGATTGAGGTGAGTTTAACTCTTGTCTCCACTGAACTTTCCCTTTCTACCATCCTATATTTATCAACCAAATTTTATCCTATTTAGGAACACATGGACAATGGCACCCAGGAATACTTCCCCACGGGGGATGAGGCTGTGCCCATGGGGGAAAGAGAACATCCTATGGAACGTGTTCTTAGAACTGTGCGAGGTGGGGAACCGACTATGGTCGGAGTAGGTGGGAATGAGCCAAAAGAAAGGGATGAAATGGAAACCTCCAAGTTCCCCATCGTTCCTTACATTAAAAAAGAATCGGTGTCAGTGATTGAGATTAAAAGTGTCAAGTGATCTCCTATTGGGGAATCTCCTACAATAACATAGACATTAGATACCACTGCACTTGGATCTTTTATGTCTTTACCCTTTTTGGCTCTCATCATTTATCAGGAAGCTCAGCTGACAAAGATATTGATTTCTATTGTAGTAATTTCAGGGTTGGAGGCTCAACAGTCCATTGACTCGGGAAGATCTATGGTATCCATGCCAGTGACTACACCAACTCCTACAGAGCCAACCATTCAAACTGACCCCACCCCAGTGTTCGTAGAGCCAAAGGATACAGTCATGGGAGATGATTTTGCTAAGATAGAGCTCCAGCCTGTCAAGAGTGAAGCTATTGGAGAAGAAATAATTCCAAAATAGGACCCTACCACTAAACTCATGGCTGTCTTTTTGGAGTATAGAACCACAAACCCTGAGGAGAAAGATGAATTTGACCTAAACATGGCTGAGGAATGAAATATAATGCAGCTTAAGGCATGGAACTGCATCAAACTTTCCTTAGTCAGTAAAATGTGGAATGTATATGCTAGATAGACTCTCTTTGCACCTATCTATGCTTTCTCTATGCTGAAGGGGTGGATGCTCACTGTCTTCATATAAAAATATGTTACCATATGGATTAGAAACTATGGGGGAATAGACAATTCTCCAACATTTCCTAGTACAAGAAGGAGTCATAGAACACCCGAGAATTACTTAAGGATGAGCAAGGAGTCAGACATCTCAAAGAGCGGGCATAAGAAAGGAAATCATTCATCGCAATCCTCTCTGAGCTCATTGAGCAGTTGAGGGCCTAGCTAGAGTATTCCCAAAAGCAGTTAGTGCAGAAAAGTCACCAAATGATTAAGCTCCAAGATGAATGAGCTCGAGAGAAAGCTAGGGAAAATGAGTTACACTCTGTGGATGCTAATGAATTGAGGGATCTCATGGGGTGGGAGGTAGTCTTGGAGTCCACGATCCAGAAGGGGAACTCTGGAGCAATATATCAAAGATGCTGATTCTTAAGGGCCCTATTTTGGCCGAACTCATGAATCTTTCTCCCTTTGTGTGATTATCCTGAACCGAGTGCATATAATTATTATCTGTTTTCTTGTTTATTTCGATTATCTCACCTCAATCATATCTTTAGGGTAACCAGAAATCAATCCCTAAGCTCACGTGGGTCATACCCGATGCGAGAAACAAGGGATGACTGCTTCATTATCTCATTCGAATATGAGTGTGCCAACCATGATTTGAGCATGCAAGGTATGAACAACCAATCCAGATTTCTAGGAAGAGAGAGGGAGACCTGACTAGAGAATAAGGCTCTCAGAACAGTCAAATTGACCCAATTCCAATGTGTTTAGGTGCACGAGCTGGGTAATGCCAGGGGTTTTAGAGTAAACCCAAACAGAGGGGAATTGAAGGTGTGAATCATGATATCCAAAATTCAGAACATCGTAGGGATGGATTGATAATTAGGTATAACCATTTACCATGTTTTAAATAATGTATACTTATTGCGTTAGCCTAAAATCGGGATGAAAAATGAGTGTCAACTGCTAACCATGATCAAAAAACGGGGCGTGACTCGAAATGTCATCCATTAGTCTTCCAAAATGTTAGGCTAGGATAGTAGGTGAGATATAGGTCGAGCGTCCATACTGTTAGGGGATTCCTTTAGATGCGAAATAGGAAGAGGGTCCAAATAAAGGTCATGAAAAGCATGGAGGGTGAAGTGATTGGTTGTTCAAAGGGAGTTAAACACTCTTGAAATTATGCCACCACAATGAAAACACATTAATTGGATGCATCAGTTTGATAAGGGATAAAACTATCTTCCAAACATGACCTCTCTAGTAAGGACCTAAAACGACTTGTAGTTTTACATCATACCCATAAGGATGATAAACACACATCTTAAATGTCATATGTTGAGGACGATGCATGGAATATTTTAATTCAATATGACTAGAGAATTACACATAGTTTTATGGTCATATTTCCTGGAATGAGGCTAACAGTTTAAAGTTGGGTGGCACAGACTATAAGCTCTTATTTTAAGGTCATAGAGGCAGGACCGTAATCAGAGTCGAGGGTCCAAAATGGTTATTGTCCTTGGGGCTTGACCCAAGAAAAAATTCTTGGGTGTCGCTACATATCCTATAATGATGAGAATCAAGACAAACATAGTTCATTATCACAACATGGTTAGAGACCAATGCTGGTAGGGGAAATTCCCTTTTGGATAGGAAGCTGATGCATCCCACAGATAACATGGGGCATCCTGAAATAGTTCATGGTAGAACCGCAGTTTAATGTCATTTATCGAGAAAATGTGGATTCATGTAGTTTACCTTTATACAGTAGTACTGGGAGTGAAAGGGGAGATCCCAATAAGGGAGTACATGATGTGGTAGCTAAAAACCTGACGTGAATGAGGACATAAAGAAGTTTGCAACACACCACGTATCCTTAGAGGGTGTTTTCTAGGTCATGGGACGGAAAGTGAAAGTTAGTTTGGGCAGGAGGAAAAGTTCCCAGGCATTCCTACATACCCCATTAAGATGGTAATCAAGCTGCACACGGTTTTGAAATCATTGTTTAATGTCTTGCTGGAAGAAAGGCCCACGTGGCATAGCTGCACTAGTACATGCCCCGCCAAAACTACTAAGCCCATTTGAGTTGTGATCAATGTGGGAAACAAGGAGTAGTGGGGATATTTTCTTGGTAGAGGAAGGCACACATTAGGGGTAGTGGTATTCTAGGTGAGTGACATCCCAAAATTACTGACACACCTAATTAATTCACATAGATGATTGGTGGTGTAAAACAGATTGTGTTGGAGTTCCACTTAATCATAAAGGGGGTGGAAAGTTGTGAATCATGGTTCTTGATATCTGGATCACAATGACGGTGTCGTGATGATAGAGGATAACTTCTAACCATGTTCAAAACATAGTATTGGATTTTCATTAGTCTAGAATGGGGATAGACAAATGAAGTTTGACCGCTGACCATGTTCGAAACACAAGACCTATCGCAAATGCTTTCAGAGGTCTTCAATGTCATTGGCCCAAGATGGTAGGTGAGACATTGTGGCATGAGACCAGGCCAAAAAGGGAGCCCTTAAAACATGGAAGAGGATGAGGATCCAAATAAAGGTATCATGAAACTTGGTCATGGAACGAGGGAATGTACATGTGAAAATTACACACATTGGACTCTTTTTCATTACACATTTTAATGCGACAATATGATGTATCAGTTAGGGGGAGTGGAATCCCTTTCCAATGAAAAAGGTCATTGGGTCACACGCTCCTAGTTTAAGGTCATATAGTGGACCATTAAGAGGGAATGTGGTTTAATGAAATGATCACAGGGTGGAGAAGTAGTCAAACATGATGCATAGTTCCCATAGGAAGATCTTAGTTTAGGGTCGTAGAACTCGGACCCGGATGGGAAGATACAAGGGAGGCACATGGTGTCGTTGCTGCAAAACCGGATGAAAATGAGATCCCAAGAGATACTCACCACACCACATACTTCCAAATGAGTTCGGGACAAGGGTCACAAAAAAAGGGGTAGGAATTATGATTCCTGGGGCTGGACCTATAAACGGAATGTTTGGGCTTTCTTATGTATCCCATAAGGATGGGAATCAATGCAGATGTAGTTCTTCAAGGTGCCATGAAGTTTGGTGGCATGCGATAAAGGTAGTTAGATCTTAGTTAAAAGTTCATAGATCTCAGATCATAGATAGGATGGGGGGAGGGAGAAATGTGGTGTGGTTATTGAAAAACCCAACGTGAGTGAGAATGGTAGGAGTCCATATCACACCATGTGCTCCCGGGGGAGGTTTTAGGTTGAGGGACTGAAAAAGAAAGTTGGGATGGGATAGGGACAAAGTGTTTGGACATCCATATGTACCGCATGATGATAGGGATTAAGAAATATGTAGTTTTAGGAGTGGCATGGAAGGGTACCAATGCTAAGTGCATTACTTTTGTGTGGGTCTGACCCACACACCAGAAGAAGCGACATTTGATAGATCTTGTTTGTTCTTTAGGATGGATGTGCGTGTTTTTTTGTGAAGCTATAAACCTATGATAGAGAATCCAGGCATTGCTACTAGAACCAAGCTATATAAGGGCATTGAAAAATAGTATGGTGGGTAACCATCACCAAACATGATGTACCCTCAAGTGAGGACATCACAATGCAGTGCCATTTTTTGTCTTCTAGCTAGGATGATCATGTCATAGTTTAGGGTTTTATGATAGGAGCAACCAATTAATTTTAATGTCAAGCAACAAATATGCAACAGTTTTAAGTCATGTGGGACTAGGAAGCATAGTTTAAGGTCATATGGCTTGGACACATACAAAATAAATGAGTTTTTAAAAGGAATGGACATGGTGTGATGAAACATACCCGATGTGAATGAGGACATAAGCTCATACCACACCACGTGCGATTCCAGGGGATAAACCACCATCTGAAGGGATATAAAAGGTCAAGGAATATGGGGTTGGATCGAGAGACAAAACGCCTAGGTGTTCTTATGTATCCCATAAGGATGAGAATCAATACACATGTAGTTCTTGAAGGTGTTCTGCAGTTTTACATCATGTGGTAAAGATGCAGATAGGGGAATGGTATCTCAATGAGGGATGTGTATAGAAAAGAAAGGCAACCTGACGTGAATGAGAACATAAACCCGGGCCATGTCGTACAATCCCAAATGTGGACTTGGTCTAATGGGAAAAAAGGTAAATGGAGTTAATATGGGAAGTCCCATCCAGTTTGCAGTTTAACGTCTTGCAGTGAGGACAATAATGGAGGGGTGTCCCAAGGGGATGTATGCAGCATGGAAAAAATAGCCTGACATTAATGAGGACATAGAGTCCAGGATATACCACACAATATGGAGTGAGAACTCATTCCAAGGGATAAAAAAGGTCTAAGGACCTAACACAGGATGTCCTGGCCAGTTTGCAGTTTAATGTCTTGAAATAAGGACTACGGTGAACTTAGTTTAAGTTCATAAGGCTCATACTGAGGCAACATGACCATTTATGTGGGTATTTCCTTCCCCAAATTACTAATCCCTCAAGATAAATGCTCAATTTAGGAAATAATGAATGAGATATGGATCTCCCCAAAATATAAGGGTATGGTATCCTGACTAAAACTCCTTCTCAAGGCAGACTAATGTTTAAAGGGATAAAAGGACAAAATGAATCACTATAACCAATATTTAGGACATATAGGGGTGGTTTCAATGATGAAGTATGTTTTTTGACCACATTCAAATCACGGTACCCACATCATGTGACCTTGAATGGGAACAAAAAATGAGTTTTGACTGTAGATCATATTCGCAACATGGCACTTGTATCAAATTGTCATTTGGAGTCCTCGGGGACGTTGGCATGAGATGTTAGGATAACCCTGGGGCCTTACATCCATACCGTTCGAGGGTCTTTTCAGATGTGGAAGATGACGGAAATCCAAATTAAGGGGGTGTGTGTAGCATGAATATGCATGTGCAGTTTAACATCATGCAAGATGATGAATGGGGTGGAGATATTCAGAGAGGGGGATGTATTGTGAGGTTTTGATGAACTTGACGTGAATGAGGGAATCATCTAGCACCACACCATGTGTTCCGACCTGAGGGGAGATCCTGATGTTTTGGGATGGGACATTGGACAAAATGTCTATTCATTCCTACATATCCCATGAGGAAGGGAATCAGACCATACATAGTTCTGAAAGTGCCATGGAGTTTAACATCATGTGGGGAGGACGTGGGAAAATAAAATAATGAAGAGGGGAAAATGGTTCAATAATTTTAACCTTAACTTGAGTGGGGGCCAAAGAATCCTACACAATACCACGCATGATTTTCCAAGAAAACAATACCCATAGGGAATAGTCAAAGAGAAGAGTTTGGGGGTTGGACTTAAGATGAGGCATCTAAGAGTTACTGTACATCCTATGTAGATGGGAATCAATCTATACATAGTTCTTAAAGGTTCCATGTAGTCTAACTTTGTGAAGTGAGGAAGAATGTTGATTAGTTTTACATCCTTAAGTATGGATGAACCAAAAAATTTAGTATCATGTGGTGAAGACAAAATAATTTATGTTCATGTGGGACCATACAGATCTTAGTTTATGGTCATAGTGCCTGGACTGTTTTATAGTTTATCATCATGTGGTATGGTAAAATAGTTAATATCATGTAGGACATAACATTTTAAGGTAATTTAAGACCAAGAAACTCAGGAAACATATTTCTTGATGATTTTGGCATTAGAGGGAGGAGTTATATGATCGCCATCAATGGTAACCAAAGAGTACGCACCATTGGGGTAAACCATGTGAATGACGTAGGGTCCTTCCCATTTTGGTTCCAACTTTGGAGGTTTCCTACAATGTATCATTGGTGTTCTCATATCCAAAACCAGGTCACCATCCAAGAAAGAGAGGAGGTGAACTCTCTTGTTGAATGCTCTGGCTATCTTGTTGTGATGCCTTTCCAGATCATGCAGGGCATGAAGCCTGTTCTCATTGAGAGGTTCCAATTCAACCATATGGATTCAAGATACCTTATCTAGTGTTTGTTGATCATAGACAGTTGTGTGTAATGAAGTAAATTGAATCTCTATAGGAAGGACAACCTCCATTTCATATACCAGGGAATATGGAGTCACTTATGTGGAATTACTAGTCATCGCCTGATAGGCCCAGAGGGCATTGGGGAGTTTTTCTGGCCAATTTTTCTCATTTTGATCAACCATTTTCTTCAAGATTTTAGAGAGGGTTTTGTTGAATGCCTCAATCTTCCCATTTTCATGTGCTTGATAGTATGAGGTATGGTTAGAACGGATGTAGTACTTACCATACAATTTCATCAACTCGGCTACCCAGAAGTTGGTGTTGTTATTGGTGAGGATGTAATATAGAACTCATAATCGATAGATGATTTTGGAGATCAAAAATTCAATAATAGAATGGTCCTTGACCTCCTTGAGGAGAATTGCCTTTTCCCAATTTGAAAATAAATCTGTAGCGGTCAGGATGAACCTGCACTGGTGCGATGTTGCTCGTGGATATGGACACATGGCATTGAGCCCCCAGACCAAAAAGGGCAAAGAGTACTTGGTAGTGTGTAGAGGCTCTAGTGGCCGATTCACCATGTTGGAGTGAATTTGGAATGCATAAAACCTCTTGGAAAACTCAAAGCAGTCACGGATCATGGAGGGAACAAAATACCCCAACCTTCGGATCTGGTGAGAAAATATCGGCCTAGTATGATGATCTCTGTAGGAACTAGTATAAACCTCATTCATGACATGAGAAATCCCAACTCCTTGAATGAAACGAAGGAGAACCCCATAAAAACCATGCTTGTAGAGGATCTGCTTAAGTCCATGACTACTCTTGAGTGTAAACTACAACATGTGGTGTCGGATTCACTCGTGCTCATCTCGATCTGCGAGGAGATTTATATGCTAGAGTTACTCAACAAAGGGGTTATTCCATTCAACATTCACTTCTAGAACTACATCAGGGGGTCCTAGGGTTCCTGATGTGGAGACACAGGTAGTAAAGTGGCTTACCTACAGTCTATCATCATCGTCTAGAGTGATGGGGGAAACGACTCTCTAGTGAGGCACATGGATAATCAGATCATCCTAATCAGGATCTATAAGAGATGCAACTTGGCTGTCCAATCCATCGGCTCAACCATTCTAGGATCGAGGAATATGAGTAACCTCTAGCCGAGATGGGAACTAGTCAATCAGTTAAAGGGTGTGTTCCAACAAGGGTACGAGTTCTAGATTTCTGATGACATAGTCACCATTGATCTACTTGATGACTAGTTCAGAGTCCCATTTCATATGAATGTGGGGTACTTCAATCTTGAGAGCCAGCTCGTGGCCAGTGATGAGAGCCTAGTACTCTATCCCATTGTTCGTACAACCTTCTAACAGCAGGAATGAATACGGAAGAAGGACGTGTGCTGGCATAATGAAGATGATACCCAAGCCTACTCTGATAAGCTTTGGGTCATTGAGCCTTCTTCCAGTATGGATCTAGGAAGAACCATCCAAATGCATTTACTAGAATGGAATGGCTGGGTCTACCAAGGGGATTTCTTTATCAGTAAAATAAAGGTCTGGAGACTTGTCTGCGAGAGCTAGATGGGTGGAAAGGAAGTATGCCAATTTTTGCCCCTTGATATCCTTATGAGGGAAAACCCCGATGTCGAACTGTTGTAGGATCACTTCCCATTGAGCTAGATGGCCTGTCAACATGGGGCAGTTCAAGATGTACTTCAATGGATCAACTCGAGACACCAGATGTACCTCATGGTGAAATATGTAACGTCACAATTTTTATACTGCGAATACCAGATCAAGGTATCTGTTATTGATAGGGGTGTATCTGGTCTCCATATCTAGGGGCATGCGGTTGAGATAGTAAAGATTGTTCTCCATTCCCTCATTGTTCTTTTGGGTGAGAAGGGTGATGATAAATCGTTCTAGGGAGGTCAAATAAAGGACCAAAAACTTTCTAGAAACAGATGGAATCAAGACCAGAGGCTGGAGAAAATACTACTGGGTTTCCTCAAAATTAGTCTGGAATTATTCATCCCACTGATATAAAATTCCTTTCATCATGAGCCAAGAAAATGGTTTACTCTTTCTGACCAAATTCACGATGAATCGCCGTATGTAGGCCAAGTGGCCTTGAAAGCCTCAATGCTCTCGAATTTTTCTCAAAGGAGACATCTGACTGATGGCCTTAATCTTCTCCAGATTGATCTCAATGCCTCTATATCTAACAAAAAAGTTGAGAAGCTTTCCATAGGTGACCCCAAAGGCACCATTTAATGGTTTCATCTTTAGGTGGTGAGAACGAAGGAAGATGAACACTTTCTCAAGATCTTTGAGATGGTCCTAACAATGGAAAGATTTGACCACTATATCGTCCATGTAACATTCCACCAACGTCCTGATGATCATCTTGAATATGTGATGCATGGCATGCTGATTAGTGGAACCTGTATTCATTAGACTGAAGGGAATTAACTGGTAAGAAAAAATAACTTGTTGTTCCCTGAAGGTTGCATACTCTTTATCCTCATGGGCCATTAATATCTGATTATACCTGGAATACCTATCCATGAAGGAGAGATCCTGGGACCCATCTGTGGAATCGATCAACAGTTCCATCATAGGAAGGGGAAAATCATCCTTCCAACAGTGATGGTTGAGATCCCAGATGTTGATACAGACTCTTATCTATCTATTATTCTTCCTGACCGTCACAATGTTGGATAACCATTTGGGGTACTGGACCACCTTGACGAAATTGGATCTAATGAGCTTATCAACTTTGGCCTCGACCATGGCACCATGAAACGGGTGCATCATTCTGGGAGGCTTCTTAAACCCTTGATGTTTTGTTGGGGGACCAAGGTAGTGTAAGGATACCTTAGGATCTAGTCTAAGCATTTCGTTATAAAACCAGGAAAATACATCACGATGTTTCTTAAGGAAGTCCAAGAACTATTGTTACTCTTCATCAGGCATAGGAACACTGATCACTGTGTGTTTTGGATCTATCTCGCTATCTAGGTTTACATGCACCAATTCATCGACTGTGGTGGAGACACCCTCTTCGAAAGTAGGAGGATCATCCTCTAAATCCTCTTATTCACATATAGAGAAGGGGTACTCGATGGGAGGAGTTTCCTATACATCAAAAAATCCTGATGGAAAGATGGTACTGGACTGAGCGACATTGGACACTACATCGGGGGACTCTTGTTCTATCAAAACCATAGTGATGAATTTTGTCGATCTATTAGCATATGCTCTTCGGCCCAATGGGACATGCTTGATTATATAGAATCAATAGCGGCACGTCGATTTGAGCTAGTTTATCCCATACCTATAGAATAAGAAAGTATGATATATTTCTGTTACCATGGGGTATACATCATGATACCTTATGGGAGTAAGGGGCTCTGGGATCACGTGAGCCTTATTTGGGTAGGAATATGAGGTGATCCTCTAGTTTCACTTAAACTTGGGGATGTGCTTCCCCATTTTTACAGAAACAAAAAATAATTTCCTCATATCTGGGGTCGTAGCCTCTAATTGATGGAACAGAAAAATATAGGCGTCATCCAGATCTGTCCATGGGTCGGTCGCAGCCATGGCATGTTCAACCTTGTTAGCATAAATCTGCTTGTCCTTTCTCTTGTAATTGTCGACATCAAAGTAGATTGCTTCAAAAGAGGTGAAGGGAAATGTTTCACCTTGGAGTACACCCAGTTGACCATTAAGGGAGTATATAAGGAATTGGTGATATGATGAATGGACCACCACATGTAGGTGGAGAAATGGCCTTCCCATCAACACATTGTAGGTGATGTCTTGAAAAAATACCCTGAACTCAGTGTTGGATACCAGGCCACGGAACTAGATTTTCAAGAGAATATTTTTGATTGGTGTCTGTTCTGTCCTATCATAACCTTGTATTTTTAGTTTAGAGGGACTCAGGTCAACCTCCAACAACCCCATTTTTTCAAAGTGTCTAGGTTAGGATTAGGTTGATCCTAGAGCCTGTGTCCACAAGGTAGAGATTAATCTCCACACCATTGAAGTTGATAGGGATATAAAGTGGATGAATGTACCCATGTATGGGTGAGCCTTCGTCTTCTCTAGAGAAAGAGATAATGTCCTGGCATTCTACATGCACGGCTACCTCAGCATGGAAGGCTTCTGCAACTGCTACCTCTATCTCAAACTGTAGGGGGTTTCTTAAAGCCTTGACAAGGTATTTTCACATATATAATGATAGTTAAAGATCATAATGGATAGAGATCCTTTTAGGAAGGTTATAAAGATTCTTAAAAACATCATACTTCCACTCCTAGTGTAAAATTTTTCTTAGAGGAGGTCGTTCTGCGACAAGAAGGATTATCGGCCCTTTCGGCTGAACCGGAAGCTAACTAGTGCTGGGAATGTCCCACCACTGGATAGTCAACACTCATGGAGTGGCTAATAGATGTAGATAAAATGATTGATGAGGTACGTAGGAGAGTTTTGGAGATCACGGTGTGGTTGTGGAAACTCTGCTTGATCAAGTAACACAAATAGTGGTGAAGGCAGACCTGATGACACTAGATAAGAAGGATGCACATGATGAGCTTTGCGCTCAACCTTCTGCCTAGTTTCGGTGGCATGCACACACTATCTACAAGTACTGACTGAGGCACTCCGATGACCCATATTGTGGTGGCTCCATCAACGTTGACGACGGCTAGGGATGTTGGGAGGATTCTTCCGATGCTCCTCATTGTTAGAAATCATATAAGGGTTTACCAGCTCCACAGTGTTAACCAAGGCATACCCTTGATGGTCACCAAAAGAATATTTTGATACTAGATGGGTTCTAAAGGGAATTTAAATCTATGGGTGCATCGAGTTTCTTAGATTAAAGGATGACGACGGCATCAGCAGGGGACTTTGTTTTCCCTTACGTCGCCAATGACTACTCTTCTGGGAAGAGGAAGTCTGATCCGTTGATGCAGAAGTACTGTTTTCAAGTGACGTTTAGTTTTTTTAAGGATCATATTGATTCGTACGTGTATGTATAATACCATGTCCATGGGAGACTTCCTTACCATCTATCCAGTCATCTATCTTTTGGGACCCACGGTTAGAGACCTGATCCGACTCACCATTGTTGTTAGTGTTGCTGTATGGATTCACGAATACACATTACACTTATGTCAGAGTCAGACCTAAATTGACTATGTTATTATCAACTGGTACTTGAAGCCATTATTTAAAAACATAGAAATGTTTGGGGGGTGAGCCCTATGATCCGGTGATAGTGGTATTAGTTGAAGTGATCAGTGAGACCTGCCTCTTCTGGCCTACTACATTCAAGAAAACGTACAATTCCCTATTCCAAGGCACTTTAAAAATAACTACTTACCGAAGACTCTTTGAATGTGTAGGTCTAGTTACTCCTATACGAGAAGGGGGCTCTGGGATCCTGACCCAGACGGGGGGTGGGAGGATCCTGTTGAGGAGGTGGAACCTGGTTATCTCTCCAAGGAGGTGGTAGCGCGTTATGTGGAGGAACATGCCAATTCTGAGGTAGGAAATATTGGACCATAGGATGTTCCGAAGGTAGAGGGCCCCTACGGGTCTATGGATGTGGTTCCATTGGTAATAACTCCAGTTTTTTGGGGTCTCTATTTGGGCCACCGCGACATGCTTAGCCTTAGTAGCTCTTCTTGCATGAATTGCAGGAGGCAATAGACTTGCATTCTTGTCCTACTGTAAGGCTTCTTTTAGAAAGAGGGCCTTATCAAAGAATTCTCGGAATCCCCTGGGATAATTCTGGGTAATGAGAGAGGGGACCAGTTCATTCTTGACATTCCCTACACACATTTCCAGCTGTTGTTCATGTTTCACCAGCATATCCAAGGAATAAGTAAGGCCTTTGCACCAGGTGACGAACTCTACGGCGCATTTTTCCGGACTCTTCTCGCACTTGAGGTGATCTAAAATAAACTTCTTCTAGGTTGTAGTGATGAAATGGTAAAGAGACCATCTATGAAGGTCTTCCCAACTGGCGACTGACCTGATGGGTAGCTAGTTGTACTAGAAAAACACAGTCCCTTCCAATGTCTTTACGAAACATTGGAGTTTGGTGGCTTCTAGCTGCACTGGAGTTCCTAGAATAGGTCCCAACTTGAGATGAAGTGGTCGAGATGCTGTAGCAGATCTCTTGTCCCATTAATGAGAGATAAGGTGGGATTTCCAAAACATGAGGGTGTGGAATATCGTCGACCCATGTCGGATATGGCTTTCCATCAAGCTGGATTTCCACCTATCGAGTTTCCAATGCCTCGAGGCGAGAAATGTGTGCCGAAATCGGATCATCTAGGCGGTGATTCCTATCTAGACAAGGATCCTATACCACCAGTGCATTTGAAGGTTCTTCAACATGATAAGAAGGCATGGAGGCTCATGGAGCAGCTGGTAGGATGACTTGCAGTGCATCTGGGGGAACCTGAGTTGGGGTACTAGGGATTATCACACCGCTCGGGTGGATTTGGTGACACATATCACGCCCTCTTTCCATAAGTTCTGGCCTCAATCCTATCTGTGTGGGCAGGACGGCTAGGTTTTCCTGGAGGAAATTTCATGGTGGGACGTTGTCCCTACCCCTACTACCCCGGCTGAGGATCATCGTAGTCTAGCTGCCGCTCTGCAGCATGCTCAGCAAAGAGTTCATTGGCCATATTCTTATGCTCTACTAGTGTTTGACGCAACATGGCCTTTTTGGTATCATCCTCCATCTTCTACAATGAGCTAGATGGGTCATAGTGTTTGACAACCCCAAGGTTCTCTTTTCCTTTATTGGGATTCCGGATGAGGACCAATGACTTGGTAGGTACTGGAATACCCGGTAAATTTCTTTAATAGAGGGTGATCTTTACCAATGGATCCAATAGGTGTGATACTCCCTCAGGGGGTATGTCTTCTGTGATGAGCTATAGATCATTCTCTTCCCCTGGCAGGTTGGCCATGTTAACCACAACTCTACCTAGAAGCATATCCTCAATATCTACTGGAAAATTAGGCTAGCATTAGATAGAAATGAGATGGAGGGCAGTATACTACCCCCGACCATGGACCTGAATTGGGGGGGGGGGAGCCTCCTTGATAATTCTAAAGAGCACATTAATGATTTGGATGCATCTTTGTTGGAGAGTCCTATGGTGGCCTTGTGACTAAGGGATTTGGTCCATGGGGAGTGCGGCCAAATCTACCAAATAACACTATTGAAAAATTTCGTCAATGTTTTCCTGAAACATGGGTAATTCACTTGCCGATGACAAAGATGGAAGTATGTAACCTAGAGGGTTTGGAGAAAGCATCCAAATTCTTATTGGGTGAATGATTTTGGTCCATTGAAATTCAGTGCTATGGATGGCCAAAACATCTCCGGGAAATGGTCTACCGCAAGAATGTAATAGAAGCTCCTCAGATCAGGCTTGTGGTATATCCCTTGGTTTCCCCAATCATCAAATAGAGGTAGCTATGGAACCAGTGTTGGTACTGAAGAAGACCGTTGAGATGGCAAGCTGGCTAGTGGAGAATACAGTGAGCATACTGACAAGCCTCCGCTTCACGGGATATCCTCCTACGAGTGTAGTGACTCAGCCACCACATCGTGATAAGATGGGCTGGAAACCTCAGTTTCCAGTTTAGGGACTACGGCTGCTGGTGGTGGACCATATGTTGCTCTCCTACCATCGGTCCCCAGAATAACTCTATCTGATCTCTGGTTGAGGTAGAGAGTGCTCCTGGCGATGATGGTGGCGATTCCATGGACAGACCCTAAAGATATGCCAAATCTTCTCCCTCTTGAATTTATCTGCGGAGGGAGGTAGGGATCCGGTGCACTTCACATTCCAGGAGTAGGAGGCTGATACGCCTCTTCCCTGCCCTAGCCCTTGACACAGAGGATTTAGGTGATGTTTCCGTTTCGAAATCATATTATGCCTCATAATATGAGAATATGATAGGTTTAATCGTGGTCTATATCTTCCTGCCATTATTTTTATGGTGGAGGCGACCCACCCTCCTACGTAGGGATGTATCATAGGGACAGGGTAGATTTTTGGCTTGAGGAGGTCCTTCGGTCAAATTGGTGTTGTGGCAGAGATTAATTTCACCTAGGTGAGCTGAGGTGTGAGGAGAACCTAGGAAGATTTCAAAGGGTACATGGGGAGGACCTCCGTGTCTACTGGATAATGCATAGAGGGAATCTCTTTTGGGTAGTTCTGGACTGGGTAGGACCTCCACTAGAGTTGATGGAAGCATGGGTAGGGACTCCATGCTTATTTCCTCTTGAAATTTCGGTGTGAGGATGGTCCTCGTACTGGTCGGGAAGAACACAGGTAGGACCTCTGTGTTGGGTGCCTATGAAGTGAGACAAACCTTCACTTATCTAGTTTTCAGGATGAGGTGGACCTTCATCGACTGCTGTAAGGACATGGGGTAGACCCCCAAGCTGACGGTTGGCCGAACGGGTATCGTCTTCACATCGGCAACCCACAACAGGAGGAACAACTCCATACATGAATTTGTGGGTGCGGAGGAGACATTCATACTGAGAATCACTACAGCTGGTAGGACCCTCGTTCGGATCGAAGCTGGCATGGGGAGGACCTCCACATCGAGCTTGGGAGTGGGACAGACTTGCACTCTCTTTGGAGATTGTATTGGGAGAACCTTCGTATATGGTGTCATTTCCTCTAGTCGGCCCCCAGTGGGCGCTACCTGCTTCGTCAACCCGGAGAGTCGACTCGGCCTGCCCCTAGGATGGTTGGGGTCTCAATCTAGGTCGGGCATACAAGTTCCCCTTCTCAGCATAAATAGGGGGATGATGGTATGTCTCAGTGGTGGCACGAACCATGGTAGTCATTGACGTTGATGCCCCTCAGCTGGCATCCTCCCCAGCCTGCACCCGATGCTGGCATCGTGTTAACCGGGCCGCGGAAGGTGGTTCAGATGCATAGCTTACCTTCTCCTCAGCTCATAGGGCTGGGTGGGGGCGTTGACGCGGCCTAGTGGGATCTCTCCTTGGGAGCCCCTAGAAGGAGATTCTGGTCAGGCTGACCTGAGCATCCCTCACCTCATTGGCATAGGGGAGGGAGTCATAGAAGTGTTCCGGGGAGAGGCTCCTTAAACAGTTTTGTGTCGGAGTGGGGAGTAGTGGCTCCCTCCACAACCCTTGGGGCAGTGGTGGTGGTGAGGCGCAGAAACCTCTAAGTCTTTTCTGGTCCTATCCTGGGTTGGGATAATCCCCTCTTCCTCATATTGTCGAACGAGTTTATTTATCACCCTTATCGGAATTATTCCATAAGGGGAGATGGGGTGTGCATGCCCTGTAGTCATGGAAGTGGAGGCCGCCATGGGAGGGATGAGGTTGCACGGGATTTTTGCTTTGACGTTTCCCCTGCCCCTACTTTGGTAGGTGGGTAGTGATCGGTTTCCTGGTACAGAATCTTGGGTCATGTAGGGTAGTTAGATTAAACTCTTAGTGCTGAAATAAGGAAATCAATGTCTAGTGCCGCACCGCCTTTCCTTATTCCATGGGTGGTAAGAAGGATCCACGTAGACAACTTCACAGACCATGATTTCCAATGTTCAACTACCCCAATTTTTGGTGAGTTTCATGCTAGGACCACTATTTTCATGGTGGGACCTAGCACCGGATACATGGGTCCAGTGACATGCTAGTCCACTGATGTCATGAGCGCTACTAATCTCCACATTGAGAAGAATAACTTCACAATGGGTTCAACATTTTTTTAATGCTTTCACCAGGTTTTGCATCCGTCTATTTTGGAGGACACACAGCTATTTCCCTGCATTCCTACTTTCCAAAGGTAGGAAACATCTGTCACTTATTTAGTGATGTTTTTTCCTTGATCGAAACTGGATGATGGGATGTCGGTTCCTCCTTCTGTGGATTCTTCCGTGAAACTCATTTCCTAGTCCGAGTCTCCTTCATATGTTAAAGATGTTATTTGTGAAACTCTTCCCAATGACATTTCTTTATGGATGCCAGTTATTTACACTGCTTCTTCTAGGACATTAAATGGGGTCTATCCAGTGCAGCAACCTTCGTTCGGGCGAGTAGTCATGTTGGAAATCACTGGCGTGTCTGGACACTGGAGCACATATGCGTTTTGGTTTCTTAACCTTATGATAGGGATTCTCAAGGATGTGGAAGCCTAAGGCATCCAACGTCAAAGGAGGTGAATTTTATTCCATAGGAATGTCTCTGAGGTTTTTCTTAGCTTCACATGTTTAACATAGTGTATGTCATGGTTTTAACACCTAGTAGAGATGGGTCAAGATGATCAAAACAATAACAAGAGTGAATTAGATGAAGGAAACCCCTGGCGGGATCACCGATGCTAGAGCTAACTCATGGTTAGTTACATGATTACTACTAGGAGCGGTGAGAAAGTGGGTGAGACGATCTCACTGAGATGTGGAGGCCCGAGTAAGAATCAAGATGGATATGGATATTTGAGTTAAGTGAATGGAGAATGTGATGGGATTGCCATAAGATTTGTGGTGATGTCGGGATTGAGTCTCAAATAGACTTCCTACATATCCCCATGGTAGGGAATCAAAGTCTACATAGTTCGGTGGGGCCATGGGACACCTAAGGAGGCGACCGGTATGGATGGGACCCAGAGGAAGTGGAACCTCTGGGTTAGGGAATGACCTTCCTGAAACACATAGGCTTGAAGATAATAATAGGATGAGACATAGGTGATGGGATTGAACCTCAAGGTGGATTCCTATATGTCCCTTTGGTAGGGAATCAATATTTACGTAGTTCAGGATGGGGTATAGAATCAGGGTGCATGCATAGGACAACGACCTGACAATATATTGGGGCCTACATGTGGTTGGAAACCAAACATGGTTTGACTCCATGGGGGTGGACCATAGATGTGGGTCCCTGTAAAGGGGACTACAATGGTTTTGCATCGATTTTTGACTACAATGGATTACCGTCGATTGTCGACTACAATGGATTACCGCTGGTTGGGTTTGACAATGGATTACCGATGATTAGGATTCTAATAGATTACCACTGGTTGTGGATCACAACGTCTTACAAATAGATGGGGAACACAATAGATTACCATCAGATAGGGATGAACCTCATGGATGCATCCAACATACTTTGTCTACGATACAAGGATCAAAGTTCACATAGTTTGGAAGTGTTTGGTGAACCGACGTGAAGGGGTTGGGACCAGTAGGTGTTAGGATTGAACCTTAGGGAGGCTTCCTTCATACCTTTCCTTGGAAATGATCAAATTCCACATAGTTCATAAGTGTTTGGTGAACCGACGTGAAGGGGTTGGGACCAGTAGGTGTTTCGATTGATCCTCAGGGAGGCTTCCTTTGAACTATTCCTTAGCAAGGATCAATTTCCATGTAGTCATAAATTTTTGGTGAACTGACATGAAGGGGTCAGGTCTAGTACGTGTTGGGATTGAACTTCAAGGAGGCTTCCTATAGACCTTGTCTTTGCAAGGATCAAAGTCCACATAGTTCAGAAGTGTTTGGTGAACTGACGTGAAGGGGTCAGAACTAGTAGGTGTTGGGATTGAATCTTAGGAAGGATTACTATGTACCTTGCCTTAGAAAGGATCAAAGTCTATGTATTTCAAAGCTTCATGGGTCTTACATGCTAATTTGGCCCAGAGATAATGACATGGTCAATTCTTACTCTAAGACCACGTGATTCACGCTCGGTGTGAGAAACAAGAGGCAGCAAAGACGTGATGATCAAGTCATGAAAAGTGCATCCTTAGGAAATGGAATGGGGAATACACATTGTTAGTGACCCAAAGAGGAAAAAATGGATTACGCGTAGATAGTAGCCCTGGGATATGGATATTGGGACTTACTCCATGATGGAGGCCCAATGGAGACAAAGACCAGAGGGAGAGGGATGGGAGATCGAAGGTCCTTATGCCCATCTCCCCTATAGTTTTTAGCACGATAGAAGAAAAGAGGTGTAGGGGTGTTTCCTCCTATAATAAAGGCTAGGAGATTACAGAAAATGTTTGACCTTCCCTGCGGACAAACATTGGTCCAGTAGAGAGGATATCATTCCATGTGAGGAAGATCTCACTACTGTGGAGACGAGTGGGCATATAGAATGTCTGAGATGGGGAACCACATGTGTGATGCATGGTTCGAGGATATAGTTTAACATCATGCTCTAAGAATGAAGGTTCTTGGCATTTTAATGTCATGCATCTCGGATGAGGCGAGTTCACTCCGCACCCCTAGGACTTACATAACCATCACGCTTTAACCCATGCTGAAGGGAAGGCCCCAGAAATGATGTGGTGAGGGGGTTTCATGGATTGATCCACTGAGGGGGCCACATTAGCGTGGCTATGAAAAGAATAATTATCCATTAGCATAATTATGTAAAGAATCATGAGGCTAAGAAAGACAACATAAAGCACCGCCTATGGATCCTTGAAATCCCGTCATAAAAATTAAGAGGGTTGTATGGGATAAGTGTATGTAAGACCAAATTGTTTTTGTATAAGAGAATCTTGAACATGGAGCCTTAGGGTAAGGAAGACACTGGGAGAATACAAGTAGGGCTGCACACAAGATGGGGGGCTGCACGCGAGATGGAATGGATTCATGTAAACTGGAAGGATACGTGAAAAATAGGTCCAATGTAAGGGAAATTTGAGCACATGAGGAATATTTTTGCATGAGAAATGACTTAGGGTAAAACTAAATGGATGGAAATCATTCCCAAGAGGGACCACCCGAAGGAGGACCCTTGGGGGACTAGTTGCACCAGATCCAATACCTTGAGGGAATAGTGTGTTTCGTGCGGTCACAGAAGAGGTGTATTTCACGGATCAGAGTGGTGTTTCATCTTCAGTAACCATACCTGAAGAGTGGTGGATGCATTGTTTTATTTGACGAAATACATGGAGGCAGTGTGCAAGAGGTTTTTTGCACAAATTACTGGCTGATGTCATATTGGGTGTGTAAGGGTTTTCACACCTAAGAGAAACTTCCACACCGAACTCTCTTCCTTCGCACCATTTCCCTGGAAGGTTTTTTTTAGAAAGGGAAGGTGCAAAAGGTTCCCTTTGAAGTCGTATTGGGTGCGTAGTGTATTGCCTTCTGTAGGATGTCTTGTGATTTTACATGTACTCTTGTGTGCCGGTGCCTTGGCGAGTTCACGGTGGGTCGTCGCGGAATTTCACATTTGATGCCACATTGGGCACGCAAGATTTTGCGCACCGGGGGGGGGGGGGGGTTGATCTTGCGCGCACACCCTCCTTCTTTCATGAACCGCCCTCTCCCACAGTGAACTCATCCCTTTAGTCTCAATTTTCCTTTGGTTTCATCAAAATAGACCCCCCATGTCCTTATCCAAAATTTAGCATCAACAGTACCTTACACAAATTGTTGATTTTGCTAAAAATAATTGACCAAGTTAGTGGTATTATTTCCTAGAACATTCCATCTAAATCCAGAATCATTACAGATAATTCATTATATGAATGATCTTTCTTTAGTGGTATCACATTATAGTATAGAACATGTGAAGGTTTGTTTATTTACTTCCCATATGAGGGAAACGTTGAACACATCATGAACTTGAGAGAGATTTTATGGAAGCACAAATAGATATGCTACTATCCCGATAATATGGAGAATTTAATAAAGTCATGTAACACCCTGAGCCCAGTTACCCAGAGTCGATGTGTTATTACATAACATTGGAATTATACAAGGAATCATGTCCCAAAATATAGATCACTTTAGTATCCTTGGAAGTACACGATACATACAAAAGTTTTACATTACATCATGAAATAAAGGAAAACAACATTGTGTCCCCTTTTGAACACACTCATATCCTTTGGAATATCTCTATAGGTTAATCATAATATACTTCTTCGCATCTTGTGAAAAATAAAACATAAGAAAGGGGTGAGTTCATATGCTCAGTAAGGATAACAATATAGTGAAAACTACCATAAATAAGCATAAACATTTAAGGAAATGTATAAGACTAAAACATAAGCCTTTTAAACTCATAATTCAGCATAATATGGAAAATATAAATCAAATAATGACATTTACTTATTCACATTGATATTATACAAGTTTAATAATCACATTTAATATCAATATCCAATTTCATAATGATGAAATGCATAATTTCGGACATCATAACCCCCTAGTCAAGGCCTCGTGCCAAGACTACAAATAAGATTTTGTCAAGGCCTTATGGCAAGACACTAGTTTGTATCATTAGACCTACCGATGCATCTAGGATATATAGAAAGCTTCACCCATCACTTACTAAGTCCAATGAATTCCTCATATTAAAAGGTTGAAACACAACATAAACATTCATATTAATACTATCATACAAAATGTCAATAATTTAATCATAAACCATAAATGGTATAAAAATAGCATAACCACAGTCAAACATATTAGCAAACCTTCAATACAATATCGAATATTGTATCATAATAATCAACTTCAAAAAATTTAAAATCCATTAAAGGATGTTGACATAGAAAAAATGAAAAGTATTTGAGAGAAATATCTTTTATTATTTTAAAATAATTAAAAGTCACGTAATTGTAAAAAGAAAAAATTTATTCTGAAAATATTCTTATAAGATTATAAGGGAAGCTTCAAAGGTGTTATAATGGAAAAAAAATATCCACACCCACCGTATAAGTTAAAAAAATTCTTAACTTAATTTGTCTAAATGGTTATAAAGTACCTTGTTTGGAAAACGACGGAAATATTCCTTTCAAACCATTTTAAAAAAAAGGCAAAAAAGGGTATAAATGACTCTAAACCATAGTCTAGTATATAGTAAAACTGTTTTGAAATACATTTTTAAGAAACCTATATGTGGATGATAAAGGGGTCCCAGTAGATACTTACCTATTAACAACCTCAGATAATAAAGAGATTGTAAAATTAATTCTTACCTTGTACTTTTCCTTGATCAAGTGTACATTAACCTTTTGTATAATAGTTAAATAATTGATATTCAATTATACATGAACCACATACATAAATATGATATCATATATGATCTTCTTATATTTCTTTGTTAATAATATTTCAGTAGTATCATTGTTTTGGGTGTTAACTTATTCATTTTCCTTTATATGCTTTGTTACGTAAGTTTTCATGACCCATCCCCCAGGGCCCATTTCATGACTACCCCAAGACCTCCTTCTATAGGCCAGGGGTTGAATACTAACACCAAAAAGACATGTCCCTATAACGGGAAGGCATGGCCTTTAAACTTGTACAAACACACAACCCAAGAAGACAACAAGAAGCAACTATGAAGTAAACTACTATAGTAAAAAGTTTACTGAAAGTAAAGGGGTCGGAATACAAGACCAAATGAAAAGTAAAAGTATAATTAAAAAGAGAAAACAGCTCCTGGATCATCCACCGAGGATCCTACCTGAAGGGTAGGTACATATAGTCTCCACAGTACTCTATGTCAGCTCATCTCCTCTCTGTACCGCCTAGCCCTAGCTCCCTCAAGTCTTAGCTCAACTGCTCATCATCTACACAAGACAAAACAAGGTGTGGGTGAATCCCATATAGGGGTGAGTAAAAAAATACTCAGTAGGGACCTAGATACCCCTAATGGACTCCCAGAGATCCATAAAGGAAAAAACACAAAGCTAGAACTCAATCACAGAGCACGAAGAAAAAGTCATCTCACACCACGTATACAACTTATAGTTCTAGAATATAAAGGCTTAGTCTTAAGCTATATCATCTTATTCCATTAGAAGCTCCACAACTGATCCACAAGAAGTTGTTTCACTATCGGTCCATTCTTGGATGTATGTCACTATTCCACAATGGTCAACTGTAATGCCGGTCCTCATTGGGTCATGCTACTGCTGATCCACATAGGGTCGCTAAGATGTTGATCCACACAGGGTCGCTGGAATGTAGATCCATATAGGGTTTCTCGATTCTGATCCAGACTGGGTTGCAATATGTTGATCCACACAGGGTCTCTAGATGCTAATCCACACAAGGTCTCTAGATACTAATCCTCTAAAGGCCACTATAAAACTATCCCTCATTGGGTATTTACGATGTTGATCCACTCAGGGTATCTATGATGTTGATCCACATAGGGCCGCTAATTTTAAGACATCCAACCACAGGATTCCCCGCACCCTGTGCGCTCGAGTTCCATAGAATCTTCTTCTTGAGATATCGGTCATACCTTGAGTGACACTAGGCACAATAAAGTAGTAACCCAAAGTATTTTTCTGTCGTAAGGGTTCAAACGTGACATACGGTGCGTCAATCGAATGCTCGGTCTATGAGTTATAAGCATTTTAGTACCAAGGGACTTGTTGGATTCAGGTTAGATCCAACCCAGCCGTACTAAAAATTTCTCAAATATCCTAGTGAATTATACCACAAGGACCTTCTCGCTCTAAGGATCCCAACGTTGTTGATGGTTCGTCAAACGGACCTCTGGATTTCAAGTTATTGATTTTTAAGAGAAACTGGGCCTGGTTAGGCCCAGGTCCGGTCCGACCCAATCGGACCGACCTGGTCTGGGTCGACCCGTCATGGCCTGGGTCTGAACCAGCCCGGCCCGAAATGGCCTGGGCTGGTCCGCGGCCCGACCCGAAAGAGCAGCGGCTCGGCACACAGGGGGCATGGCCCGACCCGTAAGCGGTGCGGCCCGGACTGCAAGGGGGTGGGGCACGGCCCGTAAGGGGGGTGCCACCCAGCCCGGAAGGGGGGCGCACCACAGCCCGCCAGGGGGGTGCCCTCCAGCAGACAAGGGGGGTGCATACTAGCTCATAAGAGGGTGCATCCGGGCACTCAGGGGGGGAACAGCTCAGCCCGCTAGAGGTGTGGGGCCCACCCTCGCTAGCATGAGGGGGTAACGCTTTACCCTTTCTACCAAAATGCTGAGTCCTTAACGTAATGGAGTGGCAGTGCCTAGTCACCATGGGACCCTCATGGGTAGGTCCCCTGTCCTCTGTCGTATCTTTGAGCTATGTCCTTCTCTTATGGCATGCTTCTCCACCTCTATGGCTGCCCTGTGTCGGCCGCCCTGCTCATCTTCTGCGGCAGAAAATCCACAACCTTCTTATCCAACGTCACGTGATGGTGTTCCACCCCACCTCTGTGGTCAACTGGTGATGGATTCTCTACTAACCATTGCGGCCTAGTGTTGTGGCCTCCTCCTGTAGCGCGCGACGACGCGCCGCCTCCATCGTGATCGGTTGGTGTTGGTCGTTGCCCTTGTCTTCCGGTGTAGGTCTCCATTGTTGCACTGACAGTCTTACACGGGCCCCCGGGTGAGCTATGGTGGTCCATTTTTTCATCTGATCGCTCCAACAGTCTTCTTGGATCGTTCCCTTCACTGTCTGACCCACGGATTTGGGTTCTGTCTAACCCTAATAATTTACACGCAATGAATGCAATGATAAACAAGTGACGGAGGGACCGATACTTGTTCATTTGGCCCGCACCATCCACGTTAGCATCTTAACAAGAGAGAAGATCAAAGATTCAGCAACTCCTGAAAATTGAACTATATAAATCCCTTCCTGGATAAGACATCTGCTGACAATGATTGACATAACTTTCCTCCTCGTTGTCTTCAGTTCGGATTCAGTGGCGCTCATCACCGCTTGTTGAAACTGGTCTCATCCTCCAAGTGGTTGGTGTCACGGTACTTTTATAGAGCTTCATCACTTGGTGAAGCTGTGCCAACACCCCACCCCAAGATCTATATAAATAGGAGGGGAATAAGGTGGGTAATGCTCCCCAAAATTTATGTGGTTCATTTAATTAATGGACCATCCAAATTCCCAACTATGCAGTTAAAAGTAAAGGAGAGTCAAGCCATTTCATTTCATTACACATCGTCGATCCCACCACTACCACTCGTCTGTTTGAGGAAAGGAAAAAAAGAGAAATAAAATAACATTGTTATTTTATTATTCTTTTAAATTTCCAAAACTATGTTTTTCTCCCAACCTTCTGGGGATGAAGTGATGCCTACCTTTAGAGAATCTCAGTGCTGCGGATTCAACGGTTCCTTCATATTTTAAATTCGAGCATCGGTTCGAAAGATAGAAAACACCACCCACGCGTTTACTGAAAATACCTTAAAAAAGTTCATAAATTATTTCCAAGCACACCGAGCCTCAGAATCATGCATCATCAATTTTTTCAGATTCGTAATAATTCCATATAATTAAAACAATTCATAGAAAATTTGGGTCCTTACATTCTCTCCACCTTAGGAATTTTTTTCCCTGAAAGACACAACATAGACTAAGGAAAAAATGGGTGTACTGAGCACGAATCTGAGCCTCTTGATCCCATGTGCTCTCCAAGAGGTTCTAGTGCTCTTATGGAATGCACAGCAGAGGGATTGATTTTCCACTAAGAGCCTGGTCATGTCGATCATCAATCTCCACTGGAACCATCGTAAACGTCACCCCATCATCAATGTCCTTCTCTCCCCAGTTAATAATGTGTGATGGATCATGCACATACTTCCTCAACTGTGACACGTATGAAAAAATCATGAACCTGATTCATCTTCTGGGGAATATCTACGCAATACGCCACCTCGTCAACTCTGCTGAGAACATGAAAGGATCCGATGAACCTCAGAGATAGCTTTCCACCCTGGCCAAATCTCTTCAAACCTTGTCGCGATGAGACATGTAGGAATACATTGTCTCCCTCTTCTAACTGCAGAGGTCTTTGTCTCCTGTCACCTTAAGACTTATGTCTATAGTGTTAATCCTCTCCTGGATTATTTTCACCTTCTCAGTGGTAGCCCGTACCATCTCTAGACTCATAAGTGCTTACTCCCCTGGGTTTGTCTGGCATATAGTTTCTCTACATGGTCGACCGTACAAGGCCTCAAATGGTTCTATATCGATGGTGGAGTGATAGCTGTTGTTGTACGCAAAGTCCTCCAAGGGCAAGTGATCCTCCCAACTACAGCCAAAATCTAGGATATAAGCATGAAGCGTGTCCTCATGTTTCTGAATAGTCTACTCCGTCTGACCATCCTTCTAAGGATGAGAGTCGGTGCTCAAATGTACCTTAGTCTCGAACACCTCCTACAATCGCTTCCACAACCAAGATGTAAAACGTGTGTCAAGGTCAGAGATAATCACCGATGGTACCCCATGAATCTGTATAATCTTCTGTATGTAGAGTCATCCCAAGCCCTCTATTGATCCCTACTCTCGGGTGGGTAGGAAGTGGGATGACATTATAAGTTGGTAAACAATCACCCAGTTGGAATCATGTCCCCTAGACAGCCATGGTATCCATGTCACAAAGTCCATGTAGATACCATCCCACTTCCACTATGGTACCACAAGTGGCTGAGCTAAGCCCACTGGTACCTAATTCCCGACCTTCACTTGCTGACAAGTGAGACATCGAGATACAATCTTTTCCAATGATTTCTTCATCCCTAGCCACTAGTGCTGATGCCAGAGATCCTGGTAAATCTTCGCTACACCAGGATGTAATTCCAGAGGGGATGTATGGAACTCCCTCAACACCTCCTCCCATATATCCACTGGGACCATGATGCATCCTCTGAAATGGATGACGTGCTCCCCACCTTCATAAAATCCATCAGGTGTTTGTCCTAAGTATATCTCAGCATGTCAAGACTCATAGTCATGTCCCCAAGTTGTACCTCTCGAACTCGCTAAATAAGTGGGGGAGTGACAACCATAGACGGTAGGTAAGATGTTCCATTTTTATCCTCAATGGATCTCTGCAATGTGGCAAGCTTCTATGTCACCTCACTCAACAACTGTAGACTAGACCTCCTGCTGTGTGCATATGCTACCACGTTCCCCTTCCCAGTAGTATAGAATATCTCAAAGTCATCATCCTGGAGAAACTTTATCCATCTCCATTGTCTCAGGTTTAGGTCCTTCTGTGGGAAGATATACCTGAGACTCTCGTGATCAGAGTAGACTATAAAATGTTCTCCCATCAAGTAGTGTCGCCACATCTTCAAGGAAAAGACCAATACTGCTAACTCCAAGTCATGGGTATCTTAGTTCTACTCATGTTGTCTCAGCTGTCATGAACCATAAGCGATCATTGCTTACTCCTACATCAGGACACATCCAAGTCTGTTCCCTGATGTATTGCAGTTGACTACATACCCAACGCCTTCATCTGGTAGCCTCAAGATGGGGTCACTCTTCAGTGTCTGCCTCAGCTCCTGAAAACTTTTCTGGCATCACTCCATCCACACGAAGGGTTGTATCTTCATTTTTAATGCATAAAATGGTGATGTAACTCTATAAAAATCATGTAAAAATCTTCGGTAGTACCCTTCCAAACCCAGGAAACTCCTCACCTCGGTCACACTCGTGGGTGTCTCCCAAGAAAGCACAACATATATCTTTTCTAGATCCATTGCAACTACAGCCTCTGAGATAACGTGTCCAAGAAAGTGGACCTCCTATATCCAAAACTGGAACTTCAAGATCTTACCATAAAGTTGGTGATCTTGGAGTGTATCCAGATCTATTTACAGATGATAGGCATGGTCCTCCTCTAATGCTAAGTATATGAAGATGTCATTGATGAAGACTACCACAAATCGATTGATGTATGGATAGAAGATATTATTCATGAGTCCCATGAACACTGTGGGGCATTGGTCATGCCGAATTTCATAACCAAGAACTCATAGTGGTCATACCAACATTTGAAGGTCATCCTCTACACATCCTCATCTCGTACCCTGAGTAGATGATAGCCTGATCTGAGGTATATCTTTGAAAACTAACGAGCTCCCTTCAGCTAATCAAAGGTTCATCAATCCTCTAGATTTGATACATGTTCTTGACGGTCACCTGGTTTAGGCACATATAATCTACACAAAGCCTCAAACTCCCATCTTTCTTCTTAGAGAACAAAAATGGGGTTGCCCATGGAGAAACACTGGGCCTTATGAACCCCTTCCTTTATAAGTCCTCCAATTGTACCCATAACTCATGATACTCAACGATAGATATCTGATATTTTGAGGTAGATATAGGTGTCTTCCTAGGGTACAGGTCGATGTAGAAGTCCACCTCTCTGTGAGGAGGTCGTCCTAGACCATCATTAGAAAATACATCGACATACTAGTCCACCAATATAGGATTTCTCAGACTCCCAACATCAACTCCTATGAGGTTAAGGCTATCCAACTGATGTGTTATTGTCTACACCCTCCTTCAGGTAAATCCATCCTATACTGTAAAGGTTCCCTTATCCCTGGTGAAGGAAAACTTGGTCCCATCCTCACCAACACACTGCACTTTGGACCTAATGCAGTCTATCTGATCATGGACTGTAGATAACCAGTCCATACCCATGATGATGTCGTAAGGCCTCGACGCCACTACTAGAAGAACCCATACTAAGATCTAGCCTCTTAGAGTAACATCAAACTTTCCTCATTGGTCTGTAATCGTCGAATCTTCTCCCATTGGAGTCTTTAATTGAAAAATTCAAGTCAATGGATCCACCATAATCTCTAAGTTCTGAATGAGAGTCGTGGAAATGAAAGAGTGACTAGAACATGTGTCTATATGTACCATATCTAAGGTGTATTATACACAGATCTTTCCTTAAATCATCTCTATTTCACTATGGTTGTAGGCCTTAGCTGCCTGGGGCTGAGCTCGTCCCTATCCATTTAGTCTTTGTGGTCGGGGTTTGCCACCTGGAGGTGGTGGTGGTAGAACCTCGAATCGTCACCCACCGCCTACTATACAAACAACTAATTTTATTTTTCCACTGCGCTATAGTCCTACTCACTTGAATATCTACCTCTGACTTGATGGTCTCTCGATCGTCTGTTGGTCATCCGTGCGGATGGTCGAGCAGTCACAAGCCATGTGACCCTACCCACGACACGTGAAGCATATTCTTCTCCTCTGCTGGCCATCTATACCTCGTGATCCTCGCACTTCTAACCCTACATCCTAGGGTCTTCCACCTGAAGGTCTGGTCCACTTGGACCTCTATGTCATGTACCTACTACCAGTCGTAAATGACTCTGATATGTGTCACCCGATGGTGGGTCTCGTTGTCAGTGTATTATCAGCAAAGAATATCTACACAAAAAGTGATCTCTCCAACACACCAGCGTTCATCGGGGTGCTGTGAGAGACCATTGAAGATATAATCTCCCATAGGATTTGTTTATTAAAGGTATGAGCCTTAAAGAAGGGGTCCCACACCATTCCGGTATAGTATCTTGAGAGGTCGGTGAACCTCACCGAGTACTGGGCCACGGTCAGGCTGTCATTCTCTAAGTGTAGCATCTCTTGGATACGCACATAGCATAGAGTCGATGGTAAGAACTTTTCCCTGAAAAGGCCCCCAAAATCTGCCTCTAAGTGAGGGTCACCTCATCATGTGTCTGGAGAATTAGGCTCCACCATCTCTCGGCTACTCCCTAGAAAAGACTAGAAGCTAGGATCACCATCTGGTCGGTTGGTGTCCCAACCAGATGAAATAATCTGGCCATAGCCTCCAACAAATCCTCATCCGCCTCATTATTCCTTGAAACCTAGGAGGCCTCTACCACTAGAACTCATTCAATGCGCTTAGTCAGCATGCACCATCTACTGGTGGGGCTGGTGGCAATGGCTTCCCAATGGGTAATAGTGCTGCTGGTACACCACCTAATTGTACTATCACCGTAAGAGGGCCCTTCACTAAAGCATAATTGCTCAGTGGTCCATCATCATGTACTCTCTCATGAATATTGGCTAGCTTTCTATGTGGTGGAATCCTAAAAAAGAAACTGGTGCACCATGGTTATTAAGTTATACCTGGTGAGCTCACTCAGAAAAGGTCAAGTAAAAACATTTCAAAAACACATGCAATCAGTGTTTTCATATACTGAGTTGGAAATAAGAATTCAGGGTCCTGGTGTATGGATACGTTGGCTACCGCACCAACAATAGACTCCCTGAACAGAAAACCACACTCAAAACACTTAACACTATTTCTCAATTAGAAGACCCGAGTCCTAGTTCTTCAGTTGAACCGACTCCTCTGATACCACTTTTTCACGACCTGTCCCTCGGGGCCCATGCTGTGACTACCCCAAGCCCACCTTCCATGGCCAGGGGTTGCTGACAAGCACCAAAAAGGAATATCCCTATAACAGGAAGGAATTTCCTTTAAACCTATACAAACACACAACCCAAGAACACAACAAGAAGTAACTACGAAGTAAACTACTATAGTAAATGGTGTACAGAAAGTAATGGGGCCGGAATATAAGACCAACTAAAAAGTACAAGTACAACTGAAAAGAGAAAATAGCTCTTGGATCATCCACCGAGGATCCTTCCTGAAGGGTAGGTACAGATCGTCTCAACATCACTCCATGTTAGCCCATCCCCTCTGTGTACCGCCTGGCCCTGGATCCCTCAAGTCTGAGCCCAACTACTCATTGTTTTCACAAGACACAACAAGGTGTGGGTGAAGACTGTGCAGGGGTGAGTATAACAATACTCAGTAGGGTTCCCGAGACCCCCGAGATTCTCCCAAAGTTCCACAAAGGAAAAACCACAAATCTAGACTTCAATCACAAATCACCAAGTAAAATTCATCTCACACTAGGTATACAACTCAGAGTTATGGACGATAGATGATTAGATCTAAGCAATATAATATTATTCCATTATAAGTTCCACAACTGATCCACAAGAAGTTGTTCTACTATCGGTCCACTCTTGGACGTAAGTCTCTATTCCACGACAGGACACTGTAAGGATGGTCCTCAACAGTTCACGCTATTGTTGATCCACATAGGGTCTCTAGGATGTTTATCTACACAGATTCTCTAGAAGGATGATTCACACAGGGTCGCACGATGTTGATCCACAGAGGGTCTCTAGATGCAGATCCACATAGGGTCACTTGATGCTGATCCACACAGGGTCTCTAGATGATGATACGCGATGGGCGGCTATAAAACTGGCCCTCATTGGGTAGTTACGATGCTGATCTACTTAGGGTCTCTATGATGTCGATCCACACAGGGTCGCTACTTCTAAGACAGCTAGCCACAAGATTCCCTACACCTGGTGCGCTCGAGTTTCGTAGAATCTGCTCCTCAAGATATCAGTCATACCTTGACCTCCACTAATCTCCACAAAGGAGTAACCCAAAGGACTACTATGTTGTAAGGGTTCCAATGCGATAGACGGTGCGTCAATCGGATGCTAGGCCTAAGAGTTATAATCGTTTTAGTACCAAGGGCCCTAGTTGGATTTGGGTTTGATCCAAGCCTAGAAAAACTCCAACTTTATCCAAAATCTGAGTGGAGTATATCAAAAAGACTATCTCTCTCCAAGGATCTCATCTCCAAAGATGGTTCTTCAAACAGATGTCTATATTTCATGTTATGGATCTTTAAGAGAAACTGGGCCTAGTTGGGCTCGGGTCTGGTCCGACCCGGCCAAGCCCAGTTGGCCTGGGTCGTGGCAGGCTCAGCCCGCATGTGGTACGGCCTGGCGAGAAAAGGTCATGGCCCGGCCCGCAATGGGGGTGCCGCCCGGCCCGTAAGGGGGGCACCGACCAACCGCCAAGGAGGGCGCAACCCAGCCCGCAGGAGGATGCAACCAGGCCCGAAAAGGGGCACGACTCAGCCCGCTGGAGGCGTGGGGCCCACCCTAGCTAGCACGGGGGGGGGGGGGGGGAATGCTCCCCCATTCTCCCAAACGGCTACGCCATTCGCGTAATAGAGAATTGATGCCACGTGGGGCCGCCTGGTTGCCACGGGACCCGTAGGGGTGGGTCCCACCTCCTCTGTTGGGTCCATCTCTAGAGTCACGTGATGGAACGTCGCTCTACCTCCGTGGTCGGCCGTTATCGGCTACCCTGCTCGTCTGTCATGGCTAAAAAGTCATGAACATCTCCCCCAGTGGCGTTTGATGATGCTCTGCACCACCTCTGCAGCCGACCGGTGCCAGCCTCTTTACTGACTGCCACGACCTAGTGTCGCGGCCTCATCCTACAGCACGCTGTTGAGATGGTATATGAGTATGATATACTCTATAATACCAAATGTAGGATCAAAATAATAGAGATATTGATAAAAGTATCTAATGATGCTTAAAATACAAGACGGGGTGAATTGTATACTTTAAGAAATTCTTTTGTAACTTTTAAATATGGTTATGTTTAACAAGGTAATTCAAAAAACTGCTAAATTCTACACACACTTGCTAGATTCAAGAAATATGATTTTGAGAATACAATTCTGGAAAATATGGTTCCGGAAATGAATCTTAATGAAATATTACAACAACAAATATTATACCTTAAATCGTATTGAATCTTACTAAATCAGAGTACAATTATAAAGAAGTATAATATAGTTATACATTCATCAACAATAAAAATGCAGTGGAAAACAATTAACAAAAAAAGTAAACAAGTAATAAATCTTTTAACCCAAAGAGAAGGGTATCCAACAACCTTGGATAAAGGTCCTTTGATTTATACTTTCAAGAAAATTTTGTCTTACCCACACCAGGGTAAGCCCTCGATATCAAGATCGGAGTCTGTCTTGATATCCCCACAAGCCTCAACTTCAAGGTAGTTGGCACCTATGTCTTCCTCAGCAAGGAATCCCTCAACTTCAAGGTAGTCGGCACCTCTGTCTTCCTATCCCCGAAAGCCCTCGATTGTACATAGCAACAATCAGAGCAGCACAAAGCAAATCTGAACCAGAATATCAGTACACACAAAGCAATGAGAGTCTCTCTCTAGAAATCAATTCAACAACATGTAATCTCTAGAGTCATAGAACAATGTTGAGCTCTTTTAAATGAGCTCCAATTTATAGGCACGACTTCAATGGTTGGATCCCTCCTCCAACGGTCATATTTTTCCTTAAATTTCAGAGGGTCCTATACACGTGTCACTCAAACAACGGTTAGTGAGTAACTAAATTCATGACATTGTTTTATAACCAAAAAGTATAATCAATGATATGGTTTCATAAATAAAAGCCAATATTCTGAATTTAAGAAAATGAATGATCGGAGTCTAACAAAAATTTAATTCAGATTCTATAATACAAATATATTCAGATTCAGTTTTCTAGGAATTTGGAACCTGAACTCTATAGAATTTCGGAGTCTGAATTTCAAGGAAATTCGGAATCTGGATTCACAAGAATTCAGAACCAGAAAATACAATGTTTGGAGTCAGTGTTCATGAGAATTTGGAGTCAGAACTCATAAGATTTATGAGTCTATATTCAGAGAACTTGGAGTCATAACTCAGAGAAGTTCATATCCATAATTCGTTTTCGGAATTTTTAATCAAAACTCAGAAAAATTTGTATCCAAAATTAATAACCATTATTCAGAGTCAGAGCTCAAAAGAGTTCGTTTCTAGAATTCGTAATCAGAATTTGGAGTCATAACTCAGTAGAGTTTGTATCTAGAATTCGTAATCAGAATTCGGAGTACGAACTTAGAAGAGTTCGTATCCAGAATTTTTAATCATAATTCGAATTCAGAACTCAAAAGAGTTCGTATCCAGAATTCATAATCAGAATTTGGAGTCCAAACTCAGAAAAGTTCATATCCAGAATTCATAATCAGAATTCAGAGTTAGAACTCAGAAGATTTCGTAACCATAATTCTGAGAATTTGGATCCTAAACATAATGCTTTCATATCTAGGTAATTATAGTATTCCGAGGTTTTGATTTCAAACCAAATTTTACACTTATAAAAATTATGATATGAACAATGAAAACATTATAAGGATAAATTTTCTTGGGGAAGGAAATTTTTCCTTATAAGAATAAAACATAGGGTAAAATTAGTTTTGACTTGAGATAAGGTGTTTGTGATTTTCAAAACAAGAAGGAATTGTAAAGTCATAAGGAAAACTTATTGACTGAAAAATATCCCCTAAGTATGAAGGAATAGGAATGTCATAAGGAAAACCTTATTGACTCAACAATCTTTCACTTTTTTGAAAGAACAAACATCCTTATGAAAAAGAAAATAAGGACTTAGAAAAAATTTCTAGACTTTGAAAATAAAACTTATCTCCATTTACTCATGGACAATGGTGAATATGAATAACTCCCCCTTAGGATTTAGAACACTAAAGATCATATACTAGATTTCTAGAATGAGATTTTTCATTTATATTGAATGTGGAAATATTCATATTGAGAACTCCCCATTTGATAAACTCCCCCTTACTTAGGGATATTTCTTCTTTACATAGAATTCTTTTTCTTTCTCCCCCTTTGTGATTTTCAAAAAGATTTTGAGGGAATAGAAAAAAAAAATTGGTACCTGAAATATCAGTACAAACATCAAAAAAAAACATTCAACCACAATTTCATTAAGATTGGAATAATTTTTATAATGAAAAAAATACAACAAAAGATCGGATTGATCTATTTTCCTTATTTTTCCTTGGGAATCAACTTCTTTACTATGGTTTTCAGCTTCTTTACCTCCTTATGATCTTCCTCTGCTTGCTTCTCTAAGGCTTTGATACTATCATCCTGAGCCTTCAGATCCTCTGCCCAAGCCTTCAACAAGTCAACTTGCTTCACTAGATTCTCATTAATCTCGATCCAGAGATCCCTTTATCTTTTCCAGCTTTGAGAAACAGAGTTCAGATTTCCATTCAGATCCCTGACCTCCTGAATCTGAAAATTTTGTTTTAGATTTAGCTTTTCCTTGAAGCTATTTGTGAGATCCTTGATTTTGATTTCTTGAGTGTCAAATGTTTCCTTAACATCATCTTGAAACTCCTCATGCTCTCTCAAATCTTCAACTATGTTCTTTGACCAGCTAACCATTTTCTTGAAAGATATTCTGTGGGCGTCATAGTTGATAAGGAAGTTCTTGTGATCATCCTCCATATTTATGCACCTATCCATCACCATGGATACATAATCCAAATTTTGATTCATGCTATGTTGAAGCACCTAAAATCTGGATTCAATGGTCGGAATGATTGGAATTGTGTCAAAAACCATCTTTAGAGATTGAATGACAAAATCATGTCCCAGAGCATAGGATTCTGAAATTGACACTTTGGTTGGTGATGGTTCTTCCTCTAGGTCGACCAGATTCCTCTTAGAATATCCACTAGCTTCTTTATTCCTTCTAAAAACATTGGTTGGTGTTTCATCAACCACATGTTTACCCTTATTAATTTTTGGAACAGCTTCCTCATCTGGAGACTCATGCTCACCTTCAGATAACTGAACAATTTTGTCTTCATCAATTTTTTCTTTCTCGGATCCTGTCTCAATATCCTTAGGGTGAATGAAGTGATGATTATAACTCTATTCCTCATATAATTTGTTCACTTCCTCTTAAGCCTTATCATCAATTCCAGGGGTAGCAAGTTTCAAAGATTCGGCTTGAGAAGTCCGGATTGACAATTTTTAAAATGGACTTTCATTCTCATGAAAGTATTCAACTTTCTTTATCAGATCAGCTATATCATCACCGCTCTCATCTTCTTATACTTCTTCTACAACTTCCTTTTCTCCAACAACCTTTTCATGTTCTTTGTCTGGAGTCATAAACTTCGTCCCCAGAGTCTCAAGTAATGGTTCAACCAAGAAATATTTCGGTACTGGGATGTTATCAGATTCTACTTTAGTGTCCCTCAAAAGGGATTGACAAATTTCAGCCTCTGAAATCTTCTTATTTTTCTTCTTATCTTTGTCTTGATTCTCAAGATCTTCAGCAGTCTTCTCTTTTAATGCTTTGGCCTCAGTAGGATCTAATCCAAACTATGGCTCTCCTTCCTTCCAGTTTTTCTTACCCTCCCTCCATTTGGCAACAACCTATTTTGGATAGGCTTTCTGCTTCTTGGGTTTTGGTGGTCCGGTTTGAGCTTCCTTAGCTTTAGGGGTTTCACCTTAAACTTCTACTTACTTCAATTTTCTTTTCTTTCCAGCCTTATTCAATGGTTCAACCTCTTCTGCATTCTTCATAATGGATTCTACTTTTTTCCAATGGTAGATCATAATACTCTCCTAATTCCTTAGAAAATACAACATTAATTCTTTTCAAAGTATCATCACTAACTGACATAACTTTTCAATTTCTCGGCTTTGGAAGTACATGGAATCTTGAAGGACTCAAGACACTAAACAATCAACTTGGAGAGTAGGGCAGGATACATGATTATATGTGCTCTCAAATTACCATTCTTGATATTCTCTATCGTAATGAGTATATGCTTCATCAGATTGATTGTCCTTAAATTACCCATAAAGTCCAAGATATATATTTTACTTTTCTTCAGTGTGTCCTTATCACCCTTTCTCGGTACGATTAATCCCTAAACCCATAACTCAATGATCTGATTGTCGGTATACAAGTGAGAAATCTTTGTAGTATTGGCATATGTAAGTCCAAGACACTCCATAGCCTTCACCTTTACAAAACTTCCTTGTACATTTGGTAACTTGTGGGAACAAAATTCTTCCTCTCCTTCATAGGATAATCTTACCAAGATAGAAGCCTTGGTGTATGAAAGTGCATAGGGTTTTTCATAGCTTTTGAAGGATAATTTTTCTCTACCATCTTCCTTGAAAAACCAACTGATTCATAAAATTCTATCATAAAATCTGGATACACTACATCCTGAGCTCCTGGCCTTGATATACAAACGCTTTCTTATCCATTCAGCTTGATGTTTTTAGAGATAATGGAATCATACTTGTTGAATAGGTTCAGATGAACCAACCTCTCCCTGTATACATGACACTCAGCAAATGGTTTGAGAGTAGACATATATTGAGAAGGAACTTCACTAGAAATTCGGAATTGAGAAACCTACGAAAATCCAGAATGGTCTTTTGAAGTGGGGTAGATCTTCGACAAGAAAAATCTTGAAAACTGATATGGGACAACCATCGGTGGTCCCCTTTTATAGGTGTTGAAGCAACGGTTGAACTTCCCATCTCAATCCAATGGCTGAGAATTCTTCTAATCTGATCTAATAGTCGGAATGATAGCCACAAGGAAAATTTGGTAGGATCTAATCTTTTGAGGTTTTTAAAAGAAAACATTTGTATTTAAGGAAACTAAAATCTGAAAATTATAAAAATACACAAGAAACTACCAGTATTTAAAAGGTGATTACAAAAACTCAAGAAAGAATCATACCTTTTGGATTTCCAGGAGAATTATTTGTACAAAGGAAAATTATTCTTGAAGGACTTTAGATTCCAAAAAACATGAGTACAAAAAAATGAGTATGCATATCTTCATTACGAAAATATTTATTAAGATAATCTCAAGTACGAAAAACATCATTACGAAAATTTAAGTACGAAGAACTTCATTATGAAAAATTTCAAGTACAAAAAACTTCATTACAAAAATTTAAGTATGAAAAACATCATTACGAGAAATTTCAAGTAAGAAAAACTTCATTACGAAAAATTTGAAAAAATTCATTATCAGAAATATGAAAAAAATCATTACAAAAAAAAGTAAAAACTTCATTATGAAAAATTTGAAAAACTTCATTACAAAAAATATAAAAAACTACATTACAAAAAATTTGAAAAGCTACCTTATGAAAAATATGAAAAACTTTATTATGAAAAATATGAATAACATTATTTTGAAAAATATGAAAAATTTCATTATGAAAAATATGAAAAACTTCATTATGAAAAATATGAAAAACTTCATTACGATAAATATGAAAAACATTATTATGAAAAATATGAAAAGCGTCATTACGAAAAATATAAAAAAACTTCCTTACGAGAAATTTTTGAATACTAACAAGAAAATGTGATCCCCCTATGAAATGGATTTTATTACAGTAAGGGGATTGGTTTAATAAGAATTTAATGAGGAATATTTCCTTACGGTTATCATTCCTAATTTATGTTTAATGTATTCAAATCTATCGGAGGGTAATGATTTTATGAAAATACCAGCAAGTTGATCTTGCATTCCGATAAATTAAAGAATGATATCTCTTTTTTATGTGTGATACCTAAGAATGTGATGCCTAATATCTATGTGTTTAATACCCATAACGATTAAAACATTTTAAATCAATAATTTTCCAAGAAGAATGATGTTACTTAGACCAACAATTTCTCCCTGAGCATTATCTCTGAAAGTTACTTTTCCTCCTTTCGTCTTGATAATCTTTTCAAAATATTTTTTGTTACCAGTCATATGCCAGAAACATCCACTATCCACGTACCAAGAATTTTTGTTCGTACCTACTCTATTTTCCTGAAAATAAGAATAAGTTAGTTATTCAGAATCCAAACTTGATTTGATCCGGAAATCTCAGAAAGCAAAATATTAGGCACCCACATCTTTTTAGAAAAATAGGCTTTATGAAATCCTAAAGACTGGGTTTTATTTAAGGAATAATTTTTTCCCAGTGTCCACCACACTGACACTTGTGCAGAATAGAGCACTTTGAGGAACAAAATAATTTTTACTAAAAATCGGTTTGGAACCAGTATAACCAAAACCATAACTATTCCTTAGAGGTTAGATTTGAGAATACATTTTATCAAAATTTTCCTTAACTAAGGTAACGTTTGAAAAACACTTCCTCAATGAAAAGAATTCAGATTTCACATTGATAACCATGTTCTTGTCTTCTAAAAAATTTGATTTTGAACTAGAGCTAGGATCGAAAACATTTTTATTAGAAATTATGTTTTCTAGATCTTTATAAAGTTTATTATTCTTAGAATTTACTTCCAAAAGATTTTTTGAAATATTTTCTAAATGAACATTTTTCTTATCAAGATCTTTAGAAATATCTAATATTTTCTTACTAAGAATAGTATTCCTAGTTTTTGACTTATCACATTTTTTCATGAGTTTTGAATTCTCATTCTCGAGAAGTTTGGAAAACCTAGTAACTTCTTCATAGGTAGGTAAAATATTAACTTCATTAGAAGAATATTCTTCATCCAAAGAGTTATAAAATTTATCATTACTATAATTTTCATTTAATTAAACATTGGTCATTGATCCAGTATTGTGTACCATATCCATTAAATAATGATTTTCAATAGGTAGTCTGGATATTAGACCAAGATTCTTCTATCCAGAAGATTTATCTAAAGAGTCACCACCATTGGCACTCTACGTGTCATTAGCTTTCAAGACTTTTTTAGCTTTATCCTTGTAATACTTCTTTCTGTTTCTCTCAGAAAGCCTTTCCTTTCTTTCTTTTCTCTTGAGCATAGGATAATTAGGTCTTATGTGTCCAGATCTCTTGCATTCATAACATGTAACTTCTAAATATTTCTTATCTTTCCTTTCTTTATTCTTATATATGGATTATAAGTTCCTCTATATAGCTATCTTGTTCATCCTTTGAGAAATATCGGCTAATTCATTCTCTGAGGATTCACATCCACTAGATTCGAATTGGAGAATAACCTTATTATACTTGGATCTAGTAACTCACTCAGGAGTGTTAGCTTTCATATGATTTGAAGTAGTAGTAAAAGCAACACTGCCATTCCCATTCTTCTTCTTTACATTATCAGCATCTCTCTTCATTCTAGTCTAATACTGAAGAAGAGTTCCAAACAGCTCATCTAAGGAAATCTGAGTAACCTTTTTGTTTTCATCTATAGCTATCCTCTTGGAATCCCACTCATTGGGCATGATGTCTATGATATTATCAACAAGAGCTTCATCATCTAATCCTTTCTCATCCATATATTATAAACTATTCACAATAGGCATGAATCATTGTTGCAGCTTACATATGGGTTCAACATAAGGAAAGTTAAAGCCATGGTATTCAGCTCTGAGCATAGCTCTTCTAGTTTTAATAACTTTGGAAGTTCCAAAGTGAGTGACTTCAAGTTACTTCCAAATACAATTTGCTACTTCACAAGATGAAATTTGGCTATATATATTTCTAGTCATGGAGCACAGTAAAGTATTGCATACCTTATAATTCAGTTTATATTCATGCTTTTCTTGATTGGTAAAAGTACTAACTTCATTTTCATGGATTTTATATCCTCTAGTAAGAATAACAAAATTATCAACACGAGTGTTGATTTTGAAAGTCTTCATACGATCTCTCCAGAATTCATAATCATTTCAATCAAAAATAGGTGGTCTAGTTGGATTGAGATTGTCTATAGACCCAACATTGATTCCTTCCATCTTATAGAAAAAAACTTTCTACACAAACTTATTAGTAATAAAGTTTTGTAAACAAGGAAATAATTCCTTAACAAAGAAAATATAGAACAAGAGTATCTCTAAGAAAAAATGAATCTGAAATTTATGAGTCTAAAAAACTAATTCTGGAAAAGAATGAGATGAATTATCTTCGAAATCAAATCATGAGATTAATTCAAATTGAACCAAAAATTCTAAATTCAATTGTTAGATTTGTTTATGATTCAAGGTAACCCCCTATGATACCAATTGTTGAATTGGTACAAGATACAAGGTATTCAACCTTAACAAGGAAAAAAAACTTGAGAAAGGAAAACATAAATGTGAATATAATTATTTCAGAAACCTCCTTTGATACCAATTTTTGAGATCGTATGTGAATATGATATACTCTATAATACCAAATGTAGGATCAAAATAATAGACATACTAAGTAAAGTATCTAATGATTCTTAAAATACAAGGGGGGGGGGTGAGTTGTATACTTCAAAAAATTCCTTTAGAACTTTTAAAGATGTTTATGTTTAACAATGTTAATCAAGGTAATTCACAAAACCTCTAAGTTCTACATACACTTGCTCGATTCAGGAAATATGATTTTGAGAATGAAATTCCGGAAAAGATGGTTCCGAAAATGAAACTTAATGAAATTTTGCAATAACAAAGAATCTACCTTAAAGCGTATGGAATTTAACTAAATCAGAGTACAAGTATAAGGAATTATAAGATAGTAATACTTTCCTCAACAATACAAATGCAGAGGAAAACATGTAACAAAATAAGTAAATAAGTAGTAAATATTATAACCCAAACAGAAGGTTATCCAACAAACTTGGATAAAGTTCCCTTGATTTATACTTTCAAGAAAAGTAAGTCTTACCCACACCAGGGTAAGCCCTCGATATGAAGATTGGAGCCTGTCTTTATATCCCCATAATCCCTCAACTTTAAGGTAGTTTGCACCTATGTCTTCCTCAGTAAACAATCCCTCAACATCAAGGTAGTCGGATCCTATGTCTTCCTATCCCTGGAAGCCCTTGATTGTACACAATAACAATCAGAGTCGCACAAATCAAATAGAAACCGGAATTTCAATACGCACAAAGCAATGATAGTATATATCTAGAAATCCCTTAAACAACATGTAATCTCTAGAGTCATAGAATAGTGTCGATCTCTTTTAAATGAGATCTTATTTATAGGCACGACTTCAACGGTCATCTCCCTCCTCTAACAGTCATATTTTTCTTTGAATTTTGGATGGACCTGTACACGTGTCACTCAAACAATGGTAAGTGAGTAACTGAAAGCATGACATCATTTTATAACAAAACAAGTATATGCAAAGATATAGTTCCATAACTAAAATCCAGTATTTGGAATGAAAGAAAATGAATGTTCGGAGTCTAACCAAAATTGAATTCGGAGTCCATAATACAAGGATATTGGGTTTCTGTTTTCTAGGAATTTGGAACCTGAACTCTATAGAATTTTGGAGTCTAAATTTCAAGGAAATTCGGAATCTGGATTCAAACGAATTTGGAACAAGAACTTACAATGTTCGGAGTCATAGTTCATGAGAATTCAGAGTCAGAACTCATAAGTGTTCAAAATCTGTATTTTGAGAACTCTGAGTCAGAACTTAGAGAGGTTCGTAACTAGAGTTCATTTTTGGAATTCATAATCAGAACATAGAAAAATTCGTATCCAGAATTCGTAATCATAATTTAGAGTCAGAACTCAGAAGAGTTTGTATCCAGAATTCATAATCAGAATTCGGAGTCAGAACTCATAAGAGTTCATATCCAGAATTTGTAATCCGAATTCAGAGTCAAAACTTAGAAGAATTCGTTTCCAGAATTTGTAATCAGAATTTGAAGTCAGAACTCATAAGAGTTTGTAACCAGAATTCTGATAATTCATATCCTAAACAGAATGCTTTCATACCTAGATAGTTATAGGATTTCAATTTTTTGGTTTCAAAAATAATTTTACACTTAGAAAAATTATGATATGAACAATTAAATCACGATAAGGAAAAATTTCCCTGGGTTAGGAAATTTTTCCTTAAAGAATTAAAACATATTGTAAAAAGAGTTTTTCCTTGAGATAAGGTGTTTGTGATTTTCAAAATAAGAAGGAATTGTAAATTCATAAGAAGACCTTGTTGACTAAACAATATCTCTTATGTTTGAAGGAATGGAAAAGTCATAAGGAAAGCCTTATTGACCCAAATCACACAACGATGTGCTGCCTCCATAGCAGTCGGCTGCCCCCATCATCTTCTGGTGTGGATCGTTGGTGTCATCGCACCTGTGCCATGCCGGCGGTCCCCTATAGGCCACTAGATGAGCTCCGGTGGACCGTTTTCCATCTAATCGCTCCTACGGTCTTCTCTGGTCATTTTATTCACTGCCTGAACCTCATATTTGGGTTCTATCCAACTTAAATAATTTACCCATGAAGAATGCAATGATAAACAAGAGGCAGAAGTACTGGGCCTTGTTTGCTTGGCCTGCACCCTCCACGTTATCATCTTAACAAGAGAGAAGATCAACGATTCAACAAATCTTGAAAACTGAACAAGATTAATGCCTACCTGGATAAGACATCCGCTAACGACAATCGACGGAACTTCCCTCATTTTTGTCGTTGGTTTCTCATTCGGTGGTGTTTTCCACCGCTCACCGAAACTGGTCTTGTCCTCCAAGTGGTTCGCATCACAGTAATTTTCCATAGCTTCATCACATGGTGAAGTTGTGCCAACACCCCACCCCAAGGTCCATATAAATTAGAGGTGAAATAGGTGGGTAACACTCCATGGAATTTATGAGGTTCATTTAATTAATGGACCATCCAAATTTCCAACGGTGCAATTAAAATTAAATGAGAGTCAATCCATTTAATGGCTTGACCCGTTGTCGATCCCACCATCGTCTATAATTAGTTGGAGGAATGTAGAAAATAGAAATAAAATAACATGGTTATTTTATTATTCTTTTAAATGTCCAAAAACTATTTTTTCCCCGACCTTCTATGGTCGAAGTGAAGCCTTCCTTAAGGGAATCCTGGTGCTAAGGATTCAACGATGCCCTCGTATTTTAAATCCGAGCACCGGTTCAAAAGATAGAAAATACCTCATGCACATTTAATGAATGCACCTTAAAAATTGTTCTGAAATTTGTTCCAGGAACACCGGTCCATGGAATCAAACAGAGTAATTTTTTACAAACTTGTAATAATTCCATATAATTAAAAAAATGCATGGAAAATCAAGGTATTTACATAATTCATGTTTGATATGGATAGGATGTATTTGATTCATATCCTGAATGATATTATGTTCTTAAACATTATTTTTAACCATAAAATATAAATTATTCATGAATGATTATGACGGGAAATGAATCTCATCGCGTTCGTGGAGACGGTAATCCGTACTTACACACGAGAGACAATAAAATTCTATTGATGGTGAAATCATATGTAATTGGATGGTATATCATATATAAATAATCGATAACTTGTTATATTTATTATTTACATCAATTATACTCATTATTATACCCATCCAAATAATGATGTATTGAATAACAAACTACACCACGACATGAAGACGGTAAGTCGTACGTACGCACATATAGCGACTTTGTCATTCATAGGATGGATAGAATTTATAATAACATAACAGTAAATATAAGGTACTGGATTTATAATTTTGGTATGGAAACAAAAATTAGGAGGAAGGGGAAGAAGAAAAGAACATTGAAAGAGGTGATGAAATTATTACCTCTTCTTCAGATGCTTCTGTTTGATTTGATCAAAAGGGATCCATAGGTTGGCTTTATGATCAAAGTAAGGAATCTAGGTTTAATTGAGGGTATTTGGGAGGATATTTGATCAGTTTTTTTCCATGTCAAATGGATTTAGAGGTGTGATTTTGAGGTAAGGGGAAGAACCCTTTTATATGAGAGGTGAGGGACACTTTATGAAAATCTTGAAATATTATTTTATTATACAATTATATTCGGTTTATAATGGCTCTAAAATGATTTATTTCGAGGATAAGGTGGGTTTGGGTCGAAAACCTATCAACCAATAGGTTTTAGACAAGTTTAGGTCACCATATTAACCTTATCTTTTAGATTTAACTCTTACTGAATAGTTTAACCTTTACCATGTATTATTGTATTATTATAATAAATGGTTAGTAAACTTACTATAAAAAGAAAAATGAACCCCAAGTGGTTAATTATTGATATATATAACCTTATCTATGTCCTTTGGACGAACCTTATATTTTTATGAATATTATATCAATTAAAAATATTGTATTTGTTTTAAAAACTCATTTATGTCAATTTTAACACAATATAATATTTGGTTTTTTTGAAAGTCATAAAAAATTTATCACTTTGAAAAAAAATTATTTAATCAACCATAGAATTTCATATTAACCTAGAAAATTCTTGCAATACATCAAAAGTCTCAATTTACAATTATATTAATATTCATCAGATCAATTATTTTAATCTTTCAATAATAAGGTAATTACTGCATCATCATTGTGTCATAAATAAGATTTATAATTTAATTCCTAAAATTATAAATAAAATAAAATTATTTAGGAAATATTTTTATCTTTCTAATTAATATTTTTAGTCAAATTTATCTTATGTATAACCCAATATTAAATATATTTTAGTTATTAAACATTGAATTTAACACTTTTAACTCTTTTTAAAAATAATAATAATAAATATCCTAATCTAATCCAAGTGGACCTAAAGGATTATATTTTATTCCAATGTTTTATTTTATAAAAAATACACTTATCCAATAGAATTAGGACATGTTTTTGGGTAATTATAATATCATTTTTACCTTTAATTACCATATTTACTTTTAACCGTGGTAAATAAAATTCAAAAGTTTCTATTCAAAAAAAATATTTTCATCATATTTAACCACATTTTACTTACTCATGTCAACCATGTCTCTCAAATTTTTTAAATTCAATTAAAATAAGTGGTAAAATTACATTTTATGAAAATATTCAAATGTGCCTAGAAGGTGGGTAAAAGGCGTTAAAGATCAATAAACTTTTATATATCTAATCTTATTATAAAATGAATCCAATGAATTACATTAAACATATATAGTTATTATATATCTATTTTGACCTAAAATAAATTTCAATAAAATAAAAAATTATTTAAATAAAAAGTTATTTTTATACAATAACGCAGTGTTTTTCACTATTCATCAAAAATTGAATGTTTTCAGAAAAATACCAAAAAATCACCCGAAGCTAATTATGAATTCAAAAATAAAGTTCATTTTGAAAAAAAAAATTATAAAATTTCAAAATATGGGTATTACTATTCATATATGCTAGTTTGATTGGTCATGGTGTGCTAGAACTCAAAGTTGTGTACAGCGCAATCTATTGTATTATTCAAAGAGAAACATACCATGGAAACATGGGGTATTTCATTCTTCCGTCCTTCAAATAATTTCATCCTTGAAATTTCCAGAATAATAATGCATAAAAAGATTCCAGTGGTTCTTCATCATAAGTTCCTCAGGTTCCCATGTTACCTCTTCCATCTTATGGTTTTTCCATAGAACTTTTACCAGACGAGTCATCTGGTTTCTAAACACTTGTTCTATGGTATCAAGAATCTTGAAAGAACCTTCACAATAAGATAGATCGGGTTCCAGTTTTGTTTCATCATAGGTTGGTACATGAGTTGGTTTGGGCATTTATTTTCTCAATAGTGATATGTGGAACACATCCAGAACTTTGGAGCAAATTGGAGGAATTACCAAAGAGAAATCTACCACTCCAATTCGTTTTAGAATTTCGAAAGGTCTATTGTACCTGTGACTTGATTTACCCTTCTTACAGAAACGTATAATATCCTCCCATTAAGATACCTTCCAAAAAACATGACCTCTTACTTGAAATTCCAAATCCTTCATTTAATTATCAGCATAGCTCTCTTTCATACTTTCATCTTCTTTGATGTGGGTTTGGATAATATTCACCTTTTCTATTATTTCCTCAACAAGTTCTGGGCCTATGAGTTTTCTTTCACCAACATCATACCAAAAAGTTAGTGTGCGACATCTCTTTTCATATAATGCTTCATATGGGCCATATAAATACATGAACGGAAGCTATTGTTATAGGAAAATTCTACCATAGGTAAATATTGATCCCACATACCTTGAAAGTCATGTGTACAAGATCTCAACATGTCTTCTAAGGTTTGAATATTCCGTTCTGATTTTCCATCAGTTTGAGGGTGGTAAGCAGTGCTCAAACGATGTTCAATATCCAAGGCCTTCTGAATAATTTTCGAGAATATTGATGTAAAAGAGGGATCATGATCAGAAATAATTGATAGGGTTACTCCATGAAGTCTTCCAGCTTCATTAATATATAGTCTTGCTAAACGTTCAAATATAAAATCTTATCTTATAGTAAGAAAATGTGATGACTTGGTAAGACGATCAACAATGATCCATAATGCATCATTCCTTCTAGGATTATTTGGAATCCACATGACAAAGTTCATCGTAATATCATCCCATTTCCACTCAGGTATGGGAAGGTGTTGCATAACTCCTCCAGGGTATTGTCTTCCAGCCTTAACCTATTGAAAAACCATACATCTTGACAGATAATCAAAAATATCTCTTGTCATGTTGTCCCGCCAAAAATGTTTCTTCAAATATTTATACATATTAGTGCGACCAGGGTGTGTAAATAAGTTGTAGCTATGAGCATCATCCAATAATTCCTTTTTTAGATCATGTATATAGAGAACACAAAGTCTCTTCCCAAATTTCAAATTTCTATCTTTATATATGAAGTTGATTAATCTACCATCATTCACAACCTCAGTTTTCTTTTGGAAACTCTTAATCATCAGTCTGAAAACTTTTTATCCTTTCTAGAAAAGATGGTTTGGAAACTATTTGAAAAAATTATTGATGTTTCACCTTCCATTATTATTCCTATATCCATATTTACTAGATTCATGAACATAAGATCCATTTCAACTCTCATATTTTTCAAAACTACTTGATCCTTTATGCTCAAAGCATATTCCACCTTATTTTCCTTCCCCAGGTGTTCTTTTATCATGAAATCATAATCGTTCAGTAGTTCAAGCCATCATATTTTCCTCATGTTGAGTTCTTTCTGTAAGAAAACATACTTTAAACTCTTGTGATCAGAATATATCTCACATTTTTCACCATAGATATAGTGTATCCATATCTTCAAAGAAATGATTACAGCTGATAACTTAAGATCATGAGTGGGAGAGTTCTATTAATGATATTTTATCTACTCTGATGGATAAGAAATAACCCTATCATTTTTCATAAGGACGAATCCCAGTCCTTTATTTAAAGCATCAATATAAATAACAAACCCATCATTCTCCGATGGTAGACTCAATATATGAGGATTTAATAATATTCTCTTCAATTCTTTAGAACATTGTTCACACACTTTTTTCCAAACAAATTTAACCCCTTTACGTGTGATCTTGGTTAGTGGGTTAGCCAATTGGACAGAATTCTGGACGAAATGCCGATAATAACCTGTTAAACCAATAAAACTGCGTACCTCGGTTATACTTGTCGATGTTGGTCATTCCTGTATTTCACTTGCTTATAAAGATCAATAGAGATTCAATCCTTAGAGACAATATGGCCATGAAAATAAATCTTCGGAAGCCATAATTCACACTTTCTAAACTTCCCATATAATTAATTTCTTCTAAGAGTCTTTAGAATAGTGCACAATTGATTTTCATGATCTTCATATCTTTTGGAGTAAACTAATATATCATCAATAAATACCATAATAAAGTCAAAAAGATATTCCTTGAAAGCTCTATTAATTAGATCCTTGAAGACAGAGGATGGATTAGTTTGTCCAAAAGGAATTACTGTAAACTTGTAATGCCCATACATGGTATGAAATGTTGTCTTTGGAATGTCTTCATTCTTCACACACAACTGATGATATCCAGATCGAAGGTCAATATTATAAATATATTGATCTCCATGAATTTGATTTAATAAATCATTTATTCTAGGTAGGGGAAAGTTGTTCTTTATTGTTATACCATTTATCTCCCTATAGTCAATGCACATCCTCAAAGATCCATAGTACTTCTTAACAAAAAGAGCATGGGCTCTCCATAGAGAGCACTAGGGTGAATAAATCCTTTATTTCTCAACTGCTCTAGTTGTTTCTTTAGTTCCACTAATTCCATAGTGTCCACTCTCTAAGGGGTCTTCAATATGGGCTTCAAACAGGAACTAAATCAATTGAAAAGGCAATTTCTCGTTCAAGGGGATGCCCAGGTAAATCCTATGGAAAGACTTAAAACTATTATTTCACAATATGAGTGTCCTCTAATTGAACATTCCTTTCCTCACCCATAGTAATTTCACTCTCTTCCTCACCAATAATTGAATTTAGTAGCTAGATCTAATGTGGGTGGATATAGATAACAATCAAATGCTGATGTTTCTTCTCTAAAGATAATGTACTCCTTATCATCATCAAAAATTGTAACCTCCTTATATAAAATTCAATCCTATGTATGATGATGAAATCAACATAAAATACATGTTTATATTTCCTAATAGGAAATTATTCATACAAATTTTTTGCAATGATACTTCCCTTAAGAGATTTTACTGATAACTCCCATGTTAAATAAAATTGGAAATATTTGATTTTCATATAAAACTGGGAAGATATGAAATAATGTGATGATCCAAAATCAAATAAAGCATTGGATATATATGAAGAAACCATTAAATTATCGTCCACTGCATCATTCAGAGATTCAACCTCAGCAGTAGTGATCACATAATCTTGGCCTTTCTCCCTTGGCCATTTCTAAGGTAAGTTTTCTTGGAGTTTAGGACACTCATTTTCATAATTCCGCATTTCTCTACAATTGTATCATTCAACATTGAAAGCCTCTTTCTTTCCCTTACAATCACAAGCATTGTAGATTTTTTCACCACAATTGTAACAGACTCACATTCCCTTCAGGCAAGTACCGGGGTGTTTCTTCAAAAATTTACTATAGGATGGAAATTCTAATTTTCCCTTATTCCCCTTATTTCCATTTCAAGAGTGTTTATTAGATCTCTTCTTCTCTTGCTTTTCTTTAAGGTCATAAGACTTAGAGAATTACTTTTTAGTCTTTATAGCACATGAGACAATATCTTCGTACAATGAGAAGGATTATGAGACTAATGATAGATGGAGAAATGCTTTTAACCCATAAAATAATCAATCAATATTACTCATTGGGTTATTTATATAATCTGTTGCATGCCTTGTTATCCTTGTAAAGTTAGCCTGATACTTTGAAGCATTCTCATGCTAATTTTTCCCCAGACTCAGAAATTGTCTTTCCAAATCTGCTAAATGGTCACGAGAAAAGTATTTTTATAAGATAATATATTTAAACTCCCTCTATTCCATATTTGATACTTCTTAATCCTCCATTTTGTTTTGAATTAATGACCACCATTTACCAGCATCTCCCGTGATGTGATGAACTTCCATGGAATCTTTTTACCTTTCTCTACTCCCCAAAGCATGAAATATTTTTTCAAATGAACTTATCCATTTCTAAAATACAAATGGATTTGTAGTCCCATTTAATGTTGTTGTTAATTTCCCATGAAGTGATCTAACATTGATCATATGTATTGTGGATCAGGGTGCTTCATATGGGTATGGTTTTTGTTCATAACCTGAGTGAGTTGTCCCAATATGGTTATAATTTGTTCATCACCAGTTGTATCACCATATCCACTATACTTAGCTTGAGTAGGAGGTAAATCCATAAATGGATTATGTGCATTGATACAGTTTCCATTCCTTCCACTAGGCGCAATTTCTAAACAATGGAATACACTATATTAGTTTATGAATCACAATACATAATTTCAAACTAGTAAAATTCCTAACATAAATTTAATAGTTTATCATATAATCTATAATAAAAATAAAAATGTTTTCTTTGAAAAGGTATTTACTCATAAATCCTTTATAATGGTTTGTAATGAAAATGTGAATTATCCTAAGCATATCCCCCAGGAGTGTCGTAACCAAGAGTGAAGAAAGTCCCATTGTTGTGTACCAGGATACCATGGGTCAAGCCCAAAACTCCTTGTCGGCATTTTCACTCCTAGGTACATCTTTTCTTGATCAACCACTACCTTCTCATATCCAGAAAGGGATGTATTTCTTGGAAAACACACAGAATTTCTACATTACCAAGATTCTAGGAAGTTCTTCTATACTAATCCTTGAATTCTGTCTTAGGGTAATGTTATCTAATTAGAGTTTTTATAAATCTAGTTTCTATGGTTTGTAAAAAACTTCCTCTGATACAAACTTTAATGCCCCGAACATAGTTACCCAGAGTCTATGCATTATTACACAACATTGGTGTGATATAAAGAATCGTGTCCTGAAATACCGATCTGTTTAATATCATTGGAAGTCCTAGATACATATATAAGTTTTACATTACATCATGAAATAACGAAAAACAATATTGTTTCCCCTTTTAATCACACCCATATCCTCTATCCTATCCTAGCAGGTTAATCATAATATACTTCTTCACATCCTATGATATTGAAAACATAATAAATGGGTCATCTCAAATGCTCAGTAAGGATAACAATAGAGTGATAACTACCACAAATAAGAATAAACATTTAAGGAAATGTATAAGACAAAAATATTCCATTTAAAAATAAACTTCAGCATAATATGGAAAATATAAATCAAATAATTCCATTTAATAATTCACATGGATATTCTACTAGTTGAATAAGCACATGTAATTTCAATATCCAATTTCATAAGGATTGAATGCATAATGTCGGACATCATAACCAAATAGTCAAGGCCTAGTGGAAAGACTACAAATAAGATTTTATTAAGGCCTTGTTCCAAGACACTAGTTTTTCTCATGAGACCTATCGATGCACCAAGGAGCTATAGCAGGCTCCACCCGTCACTTACTAAGTCCAGTGCATTCCTCATATGAAAAGGTTGAAACATAACATAAACATTCGTATTAAAACTAGAATATGAAATGTCAATAATTTAACCATAAAACCTGAATGGTATAAAAATATCACATACAAATTCAAACATATCATAAAAACTTTAATACAATATTGAAAATTGTATCATAATATTCAACTTAAAACAAACATAAAATTAATCAAAGGATGTTGACATAGATGAAATTAAAACTATTTGAGATAAATATCTCTTTCTATTTTGAAATCATTTAAAAGTCATATAATTTTAAAAGAAAACATTTATTTTTAATATATTCTTAAAATTTTGTATGGGTAGCTTCAAAGGTGTTATAACAGCAGAAAATAGCCGCACCCACTATATAAGTTAAAAACACATTCTTACCCTAATTTGTCGAAAAGGTCCTAAAGTACCTTTTTTGGAAGATGACGGAAATGTTCGTTTCTTTTTTTTAATAAAATGTAAAACAAGGGTATAAATTAATTTAAACCATAGTATAGTAGATAGTAAAAATGTTTTGAGATACATTTTTAGGAAATACAGATGTGGATGATAAGGAGGTCCCAGTAGATACTTACGTATTAACAACCTTAGATAATGAAGAGATTGTAAAATTAACCCTTAGCTTGCACTTTTCTTTGATCGAGGGTATTTTAACCTAAAGTATAATAGTTAAATCATTTTTATTAAATTATAGAAGAAACACATATATAAATATGATATCATATATGATCTTTTAATATTACTTTGTTAATAATATTTCAGTAGTATCATTGTTTTGGGTGTTAACTGATTCATTTTCCATTATATGTTTTGTTACAGAAGTCGTGTTTGTTATGGATAAAATGTACTTAATTCATATACATAATTATATAATGTTATTAAAAATTATTTTTTATCTTAAAATGGAAATTATTGTTGAATGATTACGATGGGAAATGAATCTCATCGCGTTCGTGGAGACGGTAATCCGTACTTACACACAAGCGACAATATCATTCTCTTAATGCTGAAATAATATGTAATTGGACTTTATATAATATATAAATAATCATTAACATGTTATATTTATTATTTATATCAATTATACTCATTATTGTACTCATCCAAATAATTAAGTGTTGAATAAAAAACTACACCATGGCATGGAGACAGTAAGCCGTACGTACACATGTATGGTGACTTTGTCATTCAAAAGATGGATAGAATAGTGAACATGGTTGTACCATATTTATAATAACATAACAATAATTATATGTTATTGGAGTTATTATTTTTTTATGGAAAAATAAGAAAAAGGAAGTGGAACAAGAAAAGAACTTTGAAAGAGGTGATGAAATTATTACCTCTTCTTCATGTGCTTCATTTTGATTTGATAAAAAAGGATCCTTAGGTTGGATTTGTGATCAATGTAAGGAATATAGGATGAATTGAGGGTATCTAGGATGATTGTTTAGAAGGTTTTGTCCAATCCAAATGGATTTTGAGGTTTTATTTGGAGAGAAGGGGAAGTACCTTTTTATAAGAGATGTGAGGGTCACTTTAAGAAAATCTTGAAATATTATTTTATTATAGAATAATATTTAGTTTATAATGGCTCAAATAGGATTTATTTCGAGGATAAGGTGGGTATGGGTCTAAAAACTCTCAACCAATAGTTTTTAGACAGATTTAGGTCACCATATTGACCTTATCTATTAGATTTATCTCTTAGTTAAATAGTTTATCTTTTACTATGTATTCTTGTATTATTATAATAAATGGTTAATAAACTTACTATAAAAATCCAAGAGAACCCCAAGTGGTTCATTATTGATATATATAACCTTTTTCTAAGTCTTTTGGATGAAACTTATTTTTTTAGGAATATCATATCAATTACTAATACATTATTTTCTTTAAAAACGCATTTATGTCAAATCAGACACTATTTAGTATTTGGTTTTTTTGAAAGTCATAAAAAATTTATCACTTAGAAAAAATTTATTTAGTCAACCCTAACATGTACTATTAACCTTTAAAATTATTCTAATACATCAAAAGTCTCAATTTACAATTATGTTAAATTTATAATATCAATTATTTTAATCGTTCAATAATAAGGTAATTATTGAATCATCGTTATTTCATAAATAAATTTAATTTTTTAATGTCCAAAAATTATAAATAAAATAAAATTATGTAGGAAATATTTTTATATTTAAAATTAATATTTATAGTTCAATTTATCTTATTTATAACCCTGTATTAAATATGGATTAGTTATTAAACTTTGAATTTAGCATTTTTAACTCTTTTTTAAATAAAATAATAATAAATGTCCTAATATAATCCATGTGGACAAAAAGGATCATATTTTATTGATAAGGTTTATTTTGGTCTAAATACACTTATCTAATAGAATTAGGACATGTTCCAGTGTAATTATAATATCATTTTTACCTTTAATTGCCCTATTTACTTTTAACTGTGGTAAATAAAATTCAAAAATTGCTATTCACCAAACAAATATTTTCATACTATTGAACCACATTTTACATACTGATGTTCACTGTGTCTCTCAGATTTTTTAAATTCAATTCTCAGAAGTGGTAAAATTGAGTTTTATGCAAATTATCCTATGTGCTTAGAAGATGGGTAAAAGACGTTAAAAGTTCAATAAACTTTTATATATCTAATCTTATTATAAAATGAATCCAGTGAATTAAATTGAACATATATAGGTATTATATATCTATTTTGACCTAAAATAAATTTAAATAAAATAACTACTTATTTAAATAAAAAGTCGGTTTTAAACAATAACGCAGTGTTTTTCACTATTCATCATAAATTGAATGTTTTCAGAAAAATACCAAAAAATCACCCTAAGTTAATTTTGATATTCAGAATCCAAAAATGAAGTCGATTTTGAAAAATAAAATTTATAAAATTTTAAAAAAGAGGGTATTAATATTCAAAAAGGCCGGTTTGACTGGTCGTGGTGTGCTAGAACTCGAAGTTGCATATAGCGCAAGCTATTTCATTATTCAAATAGAAACGTACCATGGAAGCATAGGGTGTTACAAGTACAATATACCAATTGATTAAATTTCCATTAATTCCAAATATCATCTCCATCTTCTAGTGATGCATTCATAGTAATACCTTTTCACCATCTTCAAACTCTAAATCTTTACAATGATTTTTAGTTTAACTTTTTAACAAATCTAAGATGATCTTATGTGATTTTTAATGGCTCTAACATTCTATACTATTTACTTTCCTAGACCTGGACGTAATAGAATTCTTTCTCCAACTTCATTCCATAATTTTTGAGTTATAAATTTACTTACATTGAGGGAATCATAAAGATCCATCTAAATTATAGAGTGAAAGTTATTGTTGTAATAAAATTGAACCAAAGTAATGTTTTGATCCCAACATCATTTTAAATCCATATATCATGATAAAAAATGACTTGAATCATTTGAATGGATCTCTTAGGATAATATTCTATCTGACAATGATAAGCAGTGTTAAAACTTATCTTTGTATCCATATCTTGCTAAAGACTTCTCTAAAACATCGAGGTAAGCCTTGGATTCTGATCAGATATAAATGATACTTGTACATAATTCCATATAACCACTTTATTGACGTATAACCATGTATTTTGATCAATATAGAAATATTTAATAATAAAAATGAAGTTTTATGATATCGTATTTTGATCTACTACAGTACATATGGAATTATTTTATTTTTATGTTTTGGGGATTCCAAGGAAAAAATCAATGGTGATGTTATCCCAATTAAATTCTAGTTTAGGTAATATTGCTAACATCCCCTTATACTATTGTCTCTTATCTTTAACATTCTGAGATACCATGAACTAAGAATCATATTATAAAATGTATCTCATTAATCCATCCCACCAGAAATATAGTTCCATATCTTTATACATCTTATTACTTCGAAAATAAATAGAGAATGACAAGAAATTAGCTTCATCCATTAGTTCCCTTTTCCAATATCATATAAAAGGGACACATATTCATTTAATGATTCATATTGTTACATCACAAAAATATTTATCTCAACCAAAATTCATAAGTTCTTTTTCATCTACTTATCTTCCTTCTATTCCTCTTAAATTATCAAATAGATAGATGATTGAACATTCATTTCTGAATGATAATATTTAAACCCTTCCCTAATTATTTCAAGATCTATCATTTGTAATTTAAGAAATATTTAATATTTTATGATATCTATCATAGAAAAGATAGCATGGTCCTTTTGGATCAAAGATAATTCTAATTTTCACATTCCCAATGTTGTAATGTATTGATCAGTCGTAATCCTTAATCATTCCAAGCATCTTCTTTGGTGTATGTTCAAGTATTTTGAGTTAAAATATACATTTAATTTTTATTTATTTGTATATATGTCACAAAATTATTCATACATACCATGCCATAATATCTTTAATGAAAAACATTCCACATATATCTTCAAATCACGATGTGGGTAATTTTTCTAATGGACCTTCACTTTTCATGTTGAATAATCTCTAACAATATCATTCTTTATGTGGATGCATCCTAGTCCCTTTTTTGATGCATCGCTATACATTAATAACCCTTTTCCACTACAAGGTAGTATATGAATAGGTGAATCAACTATCCTTGTATTCAGTTCCTTAGACCATTCATCGCATTCATCTATGTTGAGGAACTTGGCTCCCTTCCAAGTTAATATGGTGAGTAGATTCAACTAGTGTGGAAAATCCCCCACAAAGCACAGATAATATCCAAACAAACTAGAAAAACAATAAATACCAGTCAAATTTGTTAGGTTGGTACAATTTTCAATAACTTCTGTATTTTAAGGCTCTACATATATATCCTCACTTGATAATATATGACCAAAGAGTGAAACATTACAAATCCAAATTTAACACTTGTAAAATTTTTTATAAAGATTCTCTTTCCTCAGGGCCTTCTATATATTTCTTAAACTATATTCATGTTATTCATTGGTCATAAAATCAAAATAATCTCATAATTGTAAAACCATAAAATCATAAAATAAAAACAATGTATTTTATTGCATTTGTGACATGAAAACAATGATCTTAATAAACCCATGAAATATATTTTTGTTAATTTAATATCTTTAATAGCTTGTAGAACACACAACCCCCTCTCTAAATGAAATGAAATATAATATACCACTATAACCTATAAATTAAATTTGTGGGTGTTAATATTACTTGAAACAATATGAAAATTTTGTTGATATAATGATTATAAAAAAATAAAAGTTGTTTAAAAGGAAAAAAGAAATGTTTTTACAAAATTGTATTTTTTTTAAGGATGGTTTAGTCGTGCATTGAATACATAATTATAAAAAAATTAAAAATTTTAGACAATTCATTTATCAAAATAAAAATATTCTTTTAAATATTCATATAAAAATTATCTTAGGGTGAAATGTATAGATTTTCTTAAAAAGATTAATTTTTTATGAATAGAGAGAAATACCGAATTTTAATTGGAAAATTCTTTTTCATTTAAATTATTTATAAAGTTAAATTATATTTTGAATTGGTTTTTAAGTAACATTAGTTTAATAATATATTAATTAATCCAATTTACTTCCTTTTAGTTAATTAAATATTGAGATTTTATATAAAAACATTTTAATCTTTTTATCATTTTTTCTTAAAAACCTACTTTCTCATCACATCTATAGGGTTAATTTTAAATAAAATTTGTCCACTTATGTGAATGGAATTTAGATTATTTTATTACATATTTGGACTAAGAACGATTTATATTCTATTATATTTTTAACTAATTTTTTTAACAAAAATGAATATAGAAATTAGTAAAAATTATTTATCAATGTTAAGGTAAAAATGTGTTTATTCGAAGTTAAACTAAAAAGATAAGGTTAAAAAATGACCATCCAAATTTAAGAAAAAAATATTACTATCTAGAAATATATCCACATTATCCTTCCCAATTTCTAATATATTGTTATTTAGATTATTTCTTTATGGCAATGACTATATCGTTTAGGATTCTTTTGGAAAACATCAACTAAATTTCAAAGAGGGTTCCCTTTCCCCACTTATAAAAGGGTACTCCCCACCATCACTTATTCAAACCTCCCATGTGATTTTTCTCAACACAACCCTATAAAAGTTTATACCTAAAATTCTTAGTAACACTCTAGAGCTAATGTACCTCCCAAAAGACCATCCATAGTGTCCTTATGATGATATCCACATGAGGATTGTCATAGATAAGGTACATATCTTAACAAAGCTCTCCCATTTTATTTATCCTTTTTCTTCATTCAATTGTGTCTTAAAAATAATAATATAATAACATAAATATATACCTTATATTAAGATTTTATTATTTTTATGTAATAATAATTATACATCTCCACATCCATCAAATGGGAAACAAAATCCATGATTGTATGTACGGAAGACTACCACCTCACGAACCGATGGAGTTTTTGTTTCATCACCACATGTAAAGTATGAATCTTTTTATGGATTTACCACATTTATATTATATTTAGAATATTATTTTACTTAATTAATTTTTATATAAAATATACATTTTTAGGATCCATTCTGTTTTAAATATGATAATGTCACTGGTTTATACGGAGGACTACCACCTCATGAAGCGATGTGATTCATTTTTGAATTATGATTTTCTTGGATTTTAATAAGGATTAAATTAAATAAAATATTTGATATATATCATATGAAATTTATTATGTAAAATTAATATATCACCATATTCCTTACACATCCACTCTTTAAGGGAATGATATCGTTACATGTGTGTACGTACAACCTACTGTCTCCACGAACAGATGCAACTCATTTTCCATGACCAAATTTTAAGAATTAATCTAAAAATGTATATAATAATTAAATATTATATTTATAATATTAATATGATTCTAGAGATTTTGGATCTTTATCATATACCCATGAACCAGAACATTCATGGAAAAGCATGAATTAGAATATAAGGTAATTAACACCCAAAACAATAAAGATAATGAAATATTATTAACAAATGGATGATAATATGTTATAAAAGGGTCATATGTGATCTAATAAATATTAATAATATTATTTTATATTTCAATAACTTGTTTAAAATCACTATAAATGATTTTAAAAAAAATCAATGAAAAGGAAGCGTGAGGTATGAGATTCTGTCTCAATTTCATTTCATTGAGGAACTTTTTTATATTATGTGAAAATTTACTTTATATGTTGTATATGATTCCCATTTAACATGTAATATCATAAATAGTTCATACTTTATGGTATCTTATATTTTAATTTTAATTATTTCATCCATGGGAGTTTTCCTAGGATATTACCAAGTGGTGAGGTATTCTGCCTCAAATTCATTTCATTGAGGCATATTTGTAATGTTATGCACCAATTTATTTAATATAGTGTATACATTTCCCATACCACATGTAATATCTTTAATAATTCATTATTCATTATTTTTTTATGTTCAATTTGAATTATTTTATCAAACTGTATTTTAATTAGATGTCAGTAAGTGGTAAAGAACTTAATAAATAAATTTATTTTCATTTGGTTATATTACATCTTTATTGTCTCTGATATTATATGATTATGTTTATATTGAAATTTGACTACATTTTTATTATATAAAATTTATTAATGTGTATTTAAATTTTATACACATAATAGTACCATTTTTATACTCGTGCATACGTAATGTAATTGATAAATTGTTTTAAATAAAATCTGACCTCATTTCTCTCTTTGGTTAGAAATATGTTTTCTTCAAAAATAATTTTTTCTAAAATTGTTTAAAAATGTATTTATCAGTTTCAGAATGATTTATTAAAGATATTTTTAACCATTTCTACTTTTTGTAAAATTTATTTAAATAAATCCTCTTGTTTTTTAAGAAAATCCCATTTGAGTTTTACAAAAAAAATTAAAATATGTATTTTTTGTAATGCGTATATCATGAATGGTATTTCTAGAAATCATGGCCACTAAAATTGTTTCAAATATCTTTTATATTTTTAATAAGTCATTTTCTAATAAAATCATTTACCAAATAATTAGGGAACATTTAGTTTTAAAAAATGTTAATTTCAAAATGAAAAGGATGTCTTATCAAGAATTTTTTTCAAATATATTTTTATGGTATTTATATTCATAAATGACCAAAAAAATATTACTCCAATGGGTTTATGTTGTATTAATACCGAAGTTCCAAAGGATTCAATAAAAACCGGGAAGGGGGGTTGAATCAGATTTTCAGTTTTTATAAGATTCAGTGCATTTAAAACATAACCCATGAAAACTATTATATTTTATAACCTTATTATATTTTAGTAAATAATCATGTGTGAAAAAGTAGAAATGAAAGTAAATAAAATGAGATTTACAATGTTTGACCTATATGTGAGAACCAACATCATTTCCTTATACACTCTTGTGGGTCTATGGAAATTCCTTAATTTGATTAAGTAAATATAACTTGTGCCAACTCTATTAGACACCTCCTATAACCCGATATGAGTGATTATAATGAATCCCATATGTTTACAATGTTTTCATACAAATAATTGATCCGGAAAAAAATTATATCGACTTTGTTTAAACATATCCTCAAATACTCTATCGGGATCCTAAGTCTGATGTGGATAGGGCCAATTTCATAGTCTGATTGACTCATTATGATGGATTCATTACGATGAACCCTTTTCACAAACATCACTTCTCAAACTCTTCTCAACTCCTCAGTCTAATCTTCCTTATTCTGGTCTTCCACAGTCCAATCTTTCTTAGTCTGGTAAGAAAATATTTTTTTATATGATCATATAACGATATATATGTTTGGAAAGATAACTCTCATAAAAATTCAAAATTGGACCACATTTTCTGTTCATGTGAAGGGTTGATAAGTATAAATCTATCGTGCTTTTATTTGTAGGCATCCTAGAATTGAAAAGTTGAGAAACTGAAAAACATTTCCCACTTAATAAATTTTAAAAACTCCGAGATCTATACTTATTAAAATTTCATGTTTGACCACTTCAAATATCCAATAATATTATAGTTTCTTGTTGATTCTTATGGAGAATTCATAGTAATCAACCTTCTAAAACTTCCTAAAATTACTTTAGTATGATGGAAATTCCTCACCTCATTAAAATGGAAATTCATTAGTTTGTTATGATGGAACATCATCAACTTATTCTAATGGAAATTCATCAGCTCATTATGATGGAACATACTTAGCTCATTATGATGGATCATCCTCTGATCATTCTGAAATTACTTTCTTCATCAGAGTTAGTCTGACTTACTTTACTTCTCATAGTCATTCTAATTCACATTACTTCTCAGATTCTATATGATGGAACTTCCTCAGCATCAGTGTGACGAATTCCTCATAATGAATGAATTCTCATTACCATGGAATTTTCACTATGATGGAATTATCATTACAATGATATTATTCTTATGATTAATTTTTCATTATGAAGGAAACTATACTCTTCATCTTTGATCATCTCTAAACCTCATCACCTATAACTCATTCAAATTTCTAAAAAATTGTATTCCTATTACTTCTAGACCCGATGCAAACTTTTTCTTGATTCATGTAACTGATAAAATCGTTACAATTCCTCTATTTCATCAGAATCTTATATCATGAGAGTTTTTATTATTTATGATATCTTTAAGATTGGAAAATAATCATCTGAATTAAGGTTAGAATGTTTAATAACTTACTAACTCCTGATGTTAATGCCTTCATTCACCCTCTTCAGAAACATTTTGAATTTATAACTCAACAGCTTCTTTCTAAAAAAATAATCATATCTGATATATTTAAACTTCATGTTGATGGATCTGAGATCAATGATGTGTTTGATAAAAAACATCCACCTCTAATTATTTTGGATTAGATGATTTTTATATTTGATTTATTGGTATCACTAAAAACCATCATTTTCATCTTCTCATATTTATTCACACCTGTAAGAACCCGGTTCTTATTCTTGAGGTATGAGTTTCTTCTTTTCTCTTTTCCTTAAGTTTTTTTGATAAAATAAGGAAAATGGGAGAAAACCATAAATTTTGTGACTACACGCCATGTACTTTTCCAAACGCTGTGTACTTTGGCCGTGTGGAATGAGCGCACAGTGCGTGTAGGTCGGTCGGCGATGATGGGTGTAAAAACAGACTACACACTGTGTAGTGGGTACTTACACGCTGTATAGTCAGTCGGTAAGAAAATAGTAAGGCGGTGGCCTAATGAGAGATAGTACATGCCGTGTACTCAGGTATTACATGCCGTGTACGCATGTCAACAGATGAATAGTGTCGTGATGGTGACAAGCCACCAACATAACAGTTAAAAAATGAAAAGTACACGTCGTGTACCCAATAGTACACGCCGTTTAATTTGTTTTTTTTTTGATTAAAATGGGAATTATCCTCCCCTGTTCATAGGGAAGGCCTAGAACCGAAGGATAACTTGGGAGGGATGACCGGAGCTTTGGAGATCACCCGATCGAGCAGCAGGAATCCGATTCCTCCTCCGTTGATCTCGTTGGAACCATACAGGTAAGACGTCCCTCTTCTTGAACCGTTCTTACCAATTCTTCCACGAGAGAATTTTATTTATGTTTGAACATGAATTCTTTTTCCTCAGATCTACTTCGTTCTTAGGTGTTTCGAGGAGCATCGCTCTTGTATACCGATCAGGGGCGATTGAGGTTGAAGGTCTGGTGTTTAAATTCCAACTGCTATGTGTTTTTGTATACCATTGTGCTACGAACCCATGTTTGGGGTGTTGTATATATGAGGCCTTTTCTGAAAAGATATATATAATTGTATAGATAATTTAATGACAACTTTAAATTGCTGTTTGTGATCACTGCTTGGATCCAGGACCACCCCGAGGGTGAATTCCTTTGTTTAGCCGTTTGGCCTGGTTGCCCGAGGGTATACCGTGAGATTTAGCATGCTTTAAATTTACTTGAGAGGAATTTTATATAATTTCTTGATTATATGTTGGGATCGGCCTAGTTACTTGAGCTTGAGGGCAGTGTTCTATTTATCATGAGGGCAGTGTTCTATTCAGCATGAGGGCAGTGTTCTATTTAGCCTGAGGGAACTATTCTATTTAGCCTGAGGTTAGTGTTCTATTTAGCCTGAAGGAAGTGCTCTGTTCAGCCTAAGGGAAACTTCTTATGTGCCTGAGGGTAGTAGATTATGTTCCTGAGGGTGAAACTTCATACGTCTGAGGGAAATATATGTTATGCTTGAGGGAAATTACCTACGGGTTGTGACTCTGATTACATGAGGGTAAAGTTTGTATGTATGAGGATAGTGTTATCATTAAATTTTCACCGTGGTGATTTTTATCTGTTATACCTTCCTAATTAAATAACAGGCTTGGCATGGTAAAATGAATATTAAAATGGTAATATAACTGGTAAATTTATTTACTTTTGAGTACTGCTTAGTTTATTGCATTGATTACTGCACACTATTGTTGCACATTTTCACTTTTAGTTGGGCACATGCCTTTGGTGGGTGCTTACTGGGATTTATTTATCACACCCTATTTGAGTTCATGTCTTTGGCCCCATATAGATTACATTTCTGTAGGTATGGATAAGGGAAAGGGTCCCTATACAGGTACTTGATTGTAGCAGAGGAGTAGGAGCACATGGGACCGAGCTTAGGCTTGCGATGCTGCAGCGTTTTGTTTACTCTACTTGGTTTTGTTTTGCTGTACATATACTTTCTAGTGTATTGTATTGTATTTCAGTGTATCATGTTCTAGCTAGTTTCATAGAATTATTGACATGCTGCATCTCTATATATATTACTGCTGGTGCTCTTTTACTTCAGTTGTCCATTTTAGTTGTACATTGTTTACTGCTTCCACTGTTGTATGTTATTTATCTTTTCTGCTACTCTACACTTTAACAAATGAGGGAATAGTTTCCCCACTATCAGACCTAGGACCTCACTACTAGTTGGCAGCCTCTGGCATTTAGATAAATGCACTTGAGTTCATTTGACCAACTGGGTTCGGGGCACCCGTGGAGTGGCACCCAGATCCGGGATGTTACAAAGTGGTATCAGGGGAGTTCTTTTCTTTGACTTACTATTTGGAGCCTTAGTCAGGGATAGTATGGAAATGGTAGTATGTAATAAGTTGTTCCCAGGAGTAGCTAACTTGTGTATATGGAAAAGCTATTCCACCTCGTATTGTTCCAATTATTTTGATTTCTCAAATGTTACAGTTGATCTGATTTTCACCGTTGGGTGACGCAGTTGTGTTATAATGTTTATATGTTATCCATGGGTTCTATTTAGTTGCAACCCGATGTGATGAGGGTATGTCTTCACATGCATCATTTATGCACATGCTAGAAATCACACTCCATGCATAGTTCCATGTCATGTAGGTGCATTATAAATTAAATGTTGTTGTGATAGTTGTTGTGCTAGAAAATCATGCTATTGTGATTTCTACTTTGATCAATACCTGCTATGTGATAGGGTATTTTTGTGTGAGCTTGTTGATAGGATGGACACCAAACTTTGCTTTTTGGGGAGTATGGGCTCTCAATGACCAGAATTTGGTGGATCATTGACTTGTTTACTTATTTATAACATATATAAGATTCCAAATTATGATTCGTGGGGAGTATGGGCCCCCAAAGATCAAAATTTGGCACTTAGCTATTGTATTTCAGTATTTTCTAGTTTCCAGAGGAGTATTTGAGGCTTACTATCCAGAAAACCCCCGATACACACCGTACAGTTCCTCAGACACACACCGTCTGTTCTTTTTTTCAGGAAGAAATGAAAACTTTTTGAGTACACGCCGTGTAGTCTCATCCCGTGTCATAGACCATGTGGGTGGGGACACGGGGTAGGGAATGTCTTGGGGAAAAACATGCCATGTACCAGATGTACACGGTGTTTAGTGTTGACCCAGAGTCCGCCCATGTAACTAACAACACAGACAGAGGATACCTTGAGACATACACGACGTGTCCACCTTGGAACACGCCGTGTAGTCTGACCTGGGGACCCGGCCGTGTAGCTAACAAACATGGGTTGGTGTTACCTCTTCTTGAACATGTCGTGTACCTGAGGGACACGCCATGTAGTCCTTACCGGTGGGAGACCGTGTGGACTTAGCCGTGTGGTTGGGGAAACTGGGTGGTGTACACGCCGTGTCCGGGTGTAACACGTTGTGTGGCGTTAACCGAGTAGTCGGTCGTGTCACGAACGTCATGGGAAGTTGAAAATTAAACCATAAAATCCATGTAGATTCCATACAAAACATGTAGTCTTGTTCAAAGTGAGTCGTGTGGCTTAGCCGTGTAGAAGGACTCTGGCAAGGCAGGAGGATTTAAGTACACATCATGTATTTAGAAGGCATGTCTTGTGTTTGGGGTGTTACACGGCCAGTTTAAGCTGGAGTACACGCCCATGTGAACGGTAGTGAGAACACGCCGTGTAGTATTTATACACACCATGTAGTCAAGTTTTGTAAATTTTGAAAACATTCCTTATTCGTCTCCTTGTTTTCGGTATTTGATAATATTGATCTAAGGTGTGTGTTTGACCTTGTTGAGTCATGCCACCGAGATGACCACGCATTGTTTGCCAAGAGAGCATCAATGATTATACTCTAGATATTGTAGTCCATGGGCCACCAGTGGATCCTTCAGCAGAGCTATATGTGGCTCCATCCGTTATACTGGACACAGGGGCAGATACGCAGTTCCGTGAAGGCTTCATGCGGTTCATACAGAACTTTAAGGGAGCACCGTCGGCTGCCACATCTATGGATGAGCTGACTCGTATCTTCCAGCAGCAGTATCTGCCTATGTTTTCAGGGTATGGAAAACCACAGGCTGCAGAGTATTCGCTGGATTCATTGCAGACTATTTTCGAGCATCTTGAGATGCCTCCAGGGTGGAGGGTCAAGCTCACGACTTATATGCTACGTGATTCTGCCAAGAGGTGGTGGGATGTTTCCACCTAGTCAGAGCATCACAGAGACATGGTGTGGGAAGATTTTCAGATAGCTTTCTATGAATTCTTCTTCCCAAAGACACTGAGGGCAGATAGAGCTCTAGAGTTCATGAATCTGCAGCAGGGTGCTATGTCGGTGATGGATTATTCTGCTCGTTTCACCGAGCTTCAGAATTTTGCACCAGTTCTGGTGGATGATGATACATTGAGGGCTATAATCTTTGAGGATGTCTTCAAGATGACATCCGTGCACTGTTGAATTATTTCAGGTTGCCTATTGTACATGGTATTGTGAACCAGACACTGATTACCGAGCAGAATCTGGGGGAAGCTAGTGGTGTGGGCCAAGGTGGTTCGACACCAGTTTCTGGTACTATTTATACCCATAAGAGGAAGAGATAGATGGACATCTGTCATGGTGGTAGTACCATCCAGAAGAATGTTTCAGGTGGCCAGATCAGGTGCTACCAGTGTGGTAAGGAGGGGAAAAAGAGACCGTAGTGTCCACGTCACCTAGTAGAATGCCGTGATTGTAGAAAAATAGGCCATCTTCAGCATTTTCTTAGGGAGTTTCCACCAGTGTCTAGTGATAGGGGTTCTATGCAGAATCTTCTTGAGGGAGAAAGACCAGAATCTTCTTACCAGTTGGGAAACTGGAATACATCAAGGCGTGCAGGAAGAGATGGTGGTCGTGGCTGTGGTAGCCATACACCAGGATCTGAGAGGCAGTAGGGTGGGATAGCTTAGGGTAGCCAGGGTGTGTCATAGGGTCGAGGTGCTGGGCAGGCATATACAGTGAAAAAGACCCAACAAAAGCCGGATCCCATACCTTATACTATCAGAAGTACTATTCTAGTAGCTTCTGTCATATTTTCATTACTTTTTGATACAGGTTCTACACATAGCGTTGTATATGTGCCTATTGTGGATAGAATTTGTCTCTGTGTTTCTTCTACTTATGATGTTATGATGCTAGACACTTCGTTGGGGACTAGAACGGCTTGTGTGCATCAATGCAGGGAGTGCCCCCTTGAGGTTGGTGGGTGTCACTTCCTTTGGGACCTCTATGTCTTGGAGATGAAGAGCTATGATGTCATTCTCGAGATGGACAGGTTGGTTCCCTTTCAAGACTTTGTAGACTAATATTGTCACAGGGTGAATTTCACGTCACCATAGGGTGGTGAGTTTCTATACAAAGGTGAGTTAGATGTTTAGGCGAGTCAAGCTGGACCAGAGCATCATGGGCGAGGTGGAGTAACAGCCCAGATTGCGAGTTTATATCTGGATGATCAGGGGACTTATCATAAGGCTTCCCTCCAGTGGTTGATCGTTCAGGGATGTATTCTCAGATGAATTTTTATGTCTACCTCCAGAGCGTGAGGTGGATTTTTCTATTGATCTTGTTCCAGGAGTGGAATCGGTATCCATTCCTCCTTATAGGATGGCTACACCTAAGTTACAGGAGATCAAGAGGCAGTTAGAGGAGTTATAGTCAAAGGGTTTTATCCAACCCAATACTTCTCCTTGGGGTTCTCCAGTCCTCTTTGCGAAGAAGGCGGACGGTACCCTCGGAATCTGTGTGGATTATCGGAAGCTGAATCAGTTGACAGTCAAGAACCGATATACCTTTCCAAGGATTGATGATATTTTTGGTCAAATTCAAGGTTCATGAGTGTTCTCGAATATTGAATTGAGATCTGGATATCATCATTTGCGCGTTATACCATCTGATATACCTCTCACAGCCTTCAGGAGTACGTATGGTCTCTATGAGTACTTGGTTATGCCATTCGGACTCACGAATGCACCAGCAGTTTTCATGGCTCTGATGAATCGTGTGTTCCATCCTTATCTGGATTCTTTTGTGGTAGTATTCATAGAATATATCTTAATGTACTCTCACACTTTACACTACCATGCCACCCATATTGAGATTGTATTGAGTACACTGAGAGAGCATCGGCTATATGATAAGATCTCAAAGTTCCTGTTCTGGATGGACCATATTCACTTCCTAGATCATATCATCTCAGAGGCAGGAGTTTCAGTAGACCCAGAGAGGGTGAGCGAAGTAGTTTCCTGGGATAATCCTAATAATGTGTTTGTGATATGGAGTTTCTTGGGGTTGGACGGTTACTACATGAATTTTATACAGTACTTCTCCTACTTAGTATTGTTGTTGATGGGTTTGACTAAGAAGGGTGTGAAGTTCATTTGTTCAGACGCTTGCGAGACAACCTTTCAAGAGCAAAAGGGAATGTTGACATGAACACCAATCCTGATACTCCCAGAGTAGGGGAAGATCTATACAATTTACTGTGATGCATTAGGTATTGGGTTGGGAGCTATGTTAATGCAGGGTGATCGAGTTGTTGTGTACGGGTCTCGGTAGTTGAGGCCAAATGAGAGGAATTACCCGACACATGACATCGAGTTGTCCGTAGTTGTACATGTCTCTTCGGAGAGAATTTTTTGATTTTTACCGACCACAAAAGTCTCAATTATATCTTTACTCAGTGTGACTTGATTCTGAGACAACGAAGGTGGGTTTAATACCTTCAGTCCTTCGATTTTGAGCTTGCCTATATACCAGGTAAGGGTAATGCAGTTGCTGATGCACTGAGTAGGAAGACTCAGACACAAGAAGTTCATGAGGCCAGTAGTGAGTGGCAGATTATGGCTTTGTTCTCTGTGATGCATTTGGAGGTACACGACAGTCAGGGGAAAACCTGTCTTTCATCTTTACTTGTGACTTATACACTCCTAGATAGAGTGAGGGTTAGACAACTATCTAATTCTTAAGGCCTAGTTCTCTGAGAGTTGGTGGCAAGTGAGGACCCTCCTCCTGGGTGGACGATAGGCGATGATGAGGTACTATGTTTCCATGGAGGAGTGTGGGTTCTAGAGGATATACGTGAGGAGTTGATGCGGGAGTTTCATGCTTCATCTTGGGCAGTTCATCCAGGAGTTACCAAGATGAACCGTGTCTTGAGACAGCAGTACTGGTGGTTGGGTATGAAGAGAGAAGTATCTGGTTTTGTTACAAGATGTTCCACCTTTCAGCAGGTGAAGGCGGAGCATCAGAGGATAGCCGAACTGTTATAGATGTTACCCATTTCAAAGTGGAAATGGGATGATGTCCCGATAGACTTCGTGACTGGGCTTCCGAGGTAACCTTGAGGCAATGATGTCGTGTGGGTTGTTGTGGACAGACTCCCGAAGGTAGCTCACTTCTTGCCGATCAAGGAGACCTTCAGTGTTGACGAGCTCAGAAAGATGTATATCCGAGAGATTGTACGTCTTCATGGGGTTCCTTGTTCTATAGTTTCAGATAGGGAGTCCCATTTTACATCTTGTTTCTGGGAGAGTTTTCAGAGGGCACTTGGTACACAGGTGTTTCTGAGCACAGCTTACCACCCTCAGACGGATGGCTAGTTGGAGCGTACAGTACATGTGATAGAGGACATGTTGCGTGCATGCGTCCTGGAATTTGGGGGATCTTGGGAGAAGCATATAACCCTCATCGAGTTTTCCTACAATAACAGTTTTTAGGAGACTATTGAGATGGATCCTTACGAGGCTTTATATGGTAGGCCATGCCGATCACCTTTGTGCTGGATGGAGGTAGGTGAGGCAGCTTTATTGGGCCCACATCTCCTGCTAGAGACTTCTGAGTAGGTCCAGTTGATTCAGAAGCGGATGGATACTGCATATTCTCATCAGAAATCTTATGTTGATCACCGTAGATGACCCTAATAGTTCATGGTTGGGGATCAGGTGTTCTTTCTTGTTTCAATGAGGTTGGGACCCAGGTAGATCAGGAGATAGGGTGAGCTTTCACCGAGTTATGTGGGGCCATTTGAGATTCTAGAGAGAGTTGGGCTGGTTTTCTATGGGTTGTAGTTACCACAGAGGTACCAAGCCATGCACAACGTCTTCCATGTATCTCAGTTTCACCGCTATCATTCAGACTCATCTCACATTTTTCATCCAGAGGAGTTTGAGCTTTAGATAGATTTATCCTTTGAGGAGCATATGATTCGTATCATAGATAGGACCACGAAGGTTCTCTGAGTCCGGTCGGGTCCTCTTGTACGGGTTCTATGGCAGCATGGCCGACTGCAGGACGAAACCTGGGAGCGGGAGACCGACGTACGTGATCAGTGGCCAAAGTTATTCTGAGCTTTATCTTCACCACCCTTATAAGGGAAATTTGGGGATAAATTTCTTTAATGGGGGAAGTTTGTAAGAACCCGGTTCTTATTCTTGAGGTACGTGTTTATTCTGTTCTCTTTTCCTTAAGTATTTTTGAGAAAATAAGGAAAATGGGAGAAAATCCTAAATTTTGTGACAACATGCTATGTACATTTCCACATGCTGTGTACTTTGGCCATGTGGAATGAGCACACAGGGCGTGTAGGCCGGTCAACGATGATGGGTGTAAAAACCGACTACACGCTGTGTAGTGGGTACTTACACACCGTGTAGTTAGTCAGACAAAAAATAGTAAGGCGATGGCCAGATGAGCGATAGTACAAACCATCTACTCAGGTATTAAACATCGTGTACGCATGTCGACAGATGAATAGTGTTGTGCTGGTGAGAAGCCGCCAATGGAACAGTTAAAAAATGAAAATTACACACCGTGTACCCAATAATACATGCCGTGTAATTTGTTCTTTCTACTTAAAATGGGCAGTAGCCTCCCCTGTTCATAGGGAAGGATTAGAACTAGAGGATAACTTGGGAGGGACGGCTGGAGCTTTGGAGATCACCAGATCGAGCATCGGGAATTTGATTCTGCCTCCGTCGATCTCGTTGGAATCGTACGAGTATGTCCTCCCCTCTCCTTGAACCGTTCATACCAATTATTTCCTGAGGGAAAGTTATTTACATTTGAATAGAAATTCTTTTACCTCATATCTACATCATTCTCGGGCGTTTTGAGGAGTGTTGTTCACGTATAACGATCAGGGGCGATCGAGGTAGGTGGTCTGGTGTTTAAATTCCAACTCATGTGCGTTTTTGTGTACCGTTGTGCTAAGAAACCATGTTTGGGGTGTCGTATTGCTGAGGCCTTTTCTGAAAATATATCTATAATTGTATAGATAATTTAATGACAAGTTTAAACTGTTGTTTGGGATCACTGCTTGGATCCAGGACCACCCGGGGGATGCGTTCTTCTATTTAGCCATTTGGACATGTTACCTGAGGGTATACCGTGAGATTTAGCATGATTTAAATTTCCTTGAGAGTAATTTTATATAATTGCTTACTTATCTGTTGGGATCAGACCTGTTATTTTCCCCTGAGGGCAGTGTTCTATTTACCCTGAGGGCAGTGTTCTATTTAGCCTGAGGGCCATGTTATATTTAGCCTGAGGGAAGTGTTCTATTTAGCCTGATGACAGTGTTCTATTTAGCCTGAGGGTAGTGCTCTCAGCCTCAGGGTAACTTCTTTCATGCCTGAGGGCAGTATATTATATGCCTGAAGGCGACACTTCGTACGCCTGAGGGTAATATCTGTTATGCCTGAGGGAAATTACCTGGGGTTGTGACTCTGATTACCTGAAGGTAAGGTTTGTATATCTGTGGACAGTGTTATCATTAAATGTTCACCATGGTGATTTTTAATATGTTATACCTTCCAGGTTAAATCATAGGCCTATCGTGGTGAAATGAATATTAAAATGGAAATATAACTGGTAAAGTTAGTTACTTTTGAGTTCTTCATAGTTTTTTGCATTGATTACTGCACATTGTTGTTGCACATTTTCAATGACAGCTGGGCACATGCCTTTGGTGGGTTCCTACTGGGATTTATTTCTCACACCCTGTTTGGGGTCATGTATTCATCCCTAAAAATATTACATTTCATCAGGAATGGATAAGGGAAAGGGTCCCTATACAGGTACTTGATTGTAGCAGAGGAGTCGGAGCACATGGGACCGATCTTAGGCCTGCGATGCTACTGCATTTTTTTTACTCTTCTTGGTTTTGTTTTGTTGTACCTATAATTTCCAGTGTATTGTATTGTTTTTCAGTGTATCATGTTCTGGCTGATTTCATAGAATTAGTGACATGTTGCATCACTATATATATGGTTGCTGGTACTCTTTTACTTCAGTTGTCCATTTCAGTTGTACATTGTTTACTGCTTTTTTTGTTGTATGTTATTTATCTTTTCCATTGCGCCACACTTTGACAAATGAGGGTATAGTTTCCCCACTATCAGACCTAGGTTCTCACTGCTAGTCGACATCGTCTGGAGTTTTGGGAAATTCGCTTGAGGTCATCTGACCAGCCGAGTTCGGGGAACCTGTGGAGTGGCACCCGGATCTGGGGTGTTACAACACTGATGAACTCATAACTCTTTAAGCACAAACTCTTTCTTATATCATTAATCTATCATGATGTTTAGAACATTAGAGATCAACATATCATTGTCTAACTCAATATTAGAAAGTAGAGAACTTTCTAAATCATGACTTTACACTTTTCCTCAACAAAAATCTTTCAATGATAAACTTTGACCGATTCTTCATAAAGATAGAACTAAGTCTGATGATTATTATTGAAGAAATTTTATATTTCATCTTCTTCAACACTTATATGTCTGGTACTACTTAGTTCAAAATTATGCATCCATAAAACAACCTTCTATAACAATTATTTTCTCCCTTTTATGTTTTAGTTCAAACATTCAGCAATGTTCACCTATTTTGCAAAAAAAAATACAAAATATTATTTTTCAAAAAATAACAAAAACATTGATAAAAAACATCTAAAAGTTTCTACAATGTCTCCATTTGGATTTGTTTGACAACTTTCATTGAAAACATATACAAACAACCATTTTTTCAAATAATCTTAATTTTTCACAACAAATTTTTGAAATAATTAAAAATTTCAAATTTTAGAAAAACATTTCATCTTAGAAAAGAGAGTGTCCTAAAACCAAACCACTGGATAAAGTAAACTTTTATGTAATTTCATCCCTCAATAGAAAGACAATTTTGTGGCAATGTAATGACAAGACCCCACTAACTTTATTATTTTCTTAAATTTCCCTTTCTCTTCCCCTTGATTGTTATATCCCTCATTATCTAACAACCACAACTTTAGATTAATAATTTAAAGATAAGTAAAAACATATTACAATGTAAATTGTTTTTAATTTCTCTCCCCTTTATCAAAATATTACAAAGAATAGTAGGGAAACTTCCTAATGATATTTATAAAGCCATTGGAGGAGGATGAACATGAACATGAAACCTCAACTCAATAAACCAATCTATTAGTATAAAATTTGTAAACATATCAAAAAAATTGATAATTCCTGGAGATATATTCCAGTAAAACATCTCTAGCATATACTTTCTATTTTATAAAGTGGAACTTTATATTAATCTATTTTGATCATGAATGTTGGATATAATTTTTAGAAAGATTAGTTTCACTCTGATAAACACAAATTGTCTTCAGTGGTTAATAAAATTTTACTTCTAAATATTCTAGCTAAAATTTCATCCAAAACATCTAGCTACAAGAATGTGTAGTTGCAAAAAATTCTGATTCTGATTATTCTAAATTTTCGGAACTATGTTTTTTACTATTCCAACTTACATAATATTCATCCAAGAAAAATGTTCCTCCTGATGTTGATTTTCTTTCATTACAATCTCTATCCAAATCGATATCAGTATGACTGTGAAACATCATATCACAATTTATTTTTTATAGAAACCCTTGTAAAGATATTCCTTGGACATATCTCAAAATTCTCTTCACTGCCAACATATGTGATTCTTTCTGATTACTTCGATACCGTGAATATAAAGCCATAATAAAAACAATATCATTACATGAGGTCGTAATGTAATGTAGACTTCTTATCAACTTCCTAAATTATTTCTAGTTCCCTATTTTTTGGATTCATCTTTTTTCAACTTCATCACAACTGATATAGTAGTAGAATCTTATTTGGATTCTTTATATACAATCTTTTTTATCTACTCACTCGCATACTTTTCATGATATAAGAAAATTTAATTTTATCTTTGTTGAACATCTAATCCAGGGAATAATTTTAATTCACATAACATTTACATCTCTATGTTATTTTTCATTTCATGAGACTTTTTTTACAAAAAATATTCTCTATCCCTAGATAAAATTATTTCCTCCACATAAAAAATTACTATTAGAGTTTTAGAGTGAACCTATTTCATATATAAGTTTCTATAATCTTTTCCTTTAGAAAAATTCAACATTATCAACTAATTTTCATGATTGGAATACCATTAATGTGTAGATTTTTCATCCCATACAAATAATTCTTCAATCTAAATTTTTTTTTGTCTTCATAATGTAGAAACCCACAAGATTGTTTAATGTAAAATTGTTCTCCAATTTCTATATTGAGTAATGATTAAATTAAATCCATATAATATACTTTTTAATTCTAGTGAGAGGCCATTGTAGAAACATCCTAATAGTTCTAACCATACAATGGGGGAAATGGTTTCATTAAAATAAACACCATCCACCATTTCATAACCTTTACAAACAATTCACTCTTTGTTTCTTGAAACTTATCCATTTTCATTAACCATGTATATGTAAACCCATTTTGTTATAATAAAATTTTTCCATTTCGAATGTGGAACAAGTTGACATTTTTTAATTTTCTGAATTTAAACCAACTCTTCATTCATACCATTCAACAATTTTTTATGTTGAATAGCATTTAAAACTAGTTCTTATTTTTCTTTCCAGTTTAGTGAAGTTTGATTTTCTAATATCAACTTTCTTCTGGTATGAACTAGTACGTTCTTATTCCTTACAATATCTTTGATCTCAACATGTTTTTGTAAAGTAGAAAATATCGTAGTTTCTCTTATATATTCACTTTCCTTATCACATGATTCATCTAAATCCTCATGCACTTTACTTCTCTCAATTTTATTTTTATTGGAAACATAAATTTTTATTCCTCAATATTCCCAACATATTTTTTTAATGAATTTGGATTCTTAGTAACTTTCACATCATAAGAGTCCACAAACTTTTGTAAAAAAATTACAACATTATTAACTTCTTACATTGGATTAATAACCCATAAAAGTTCTTTCATCATCTTTCTTACAAAACATTCACAGATTTAGATATTTGATTTTATGTAAACATGGACTTCTAAAAAAATTTAAATAATTTAAGGAAGGTCTTTTATTTTAACACATTTCATAAGAATTCATGTTGAATTCCTATCACAAAAAAATATATGTTATAAATATTTATAGGAGTACTAATAGATTCTCTCTAGAAGAACTGTGAATGTTTGTATTCTGGAAAAATGCTTCATCTCATTTCCACCAAACGTCTATTATTTCATTATTATACTCCAATTTTTTTATTATAAGGGTAAATATAATGATTTATGATAACATGATTTATTATATAAGTTTCGAAAGTGTTTAATGTGAATTAAGTAATATTTTATATTCTCAACTTTACTATATAAACCCACATTTCATTGTCAACACATTTTCTGAAAAAACAGATCATTTCCATAGACCATGACTTATGTTTCATAAAATTTATTTTTTTCCTCTGTGTGAAATAATTAATAAAAGTTGTAAAGCATTAATATAATTTTGTTTATTGATGTCTAATTGGACCACATTGGAATGAATAAGTTCTAGAGGTCTAGTGTTCTGAATCTCAATATTCTTATTCCTTTTATTAGACATATTCCCTTTATAACTAGTAACACTAATACTATCCTCTCATATTTTAAATTCTCTAAAATTTCAGAAAACATCATATTTATAATGGTTGTTCTTGTTTTTATACCAAAGTTGTTCAAGTCTTCAGTTGCATAACTAGGTGTATTCATTCTTATAATGCTATATTTGTAGCTTTGATTCCTCCACTTTAGTATTCCATTTAAAAATATTTTCTAAATTTTTTCACATACTCTTTGATATTTTGAGACTCATCACCTTCATATATTTTTTTTTTGATAAGGACATATGGATAGAATTTCTATTATTTCCAAAAAAAAAAATATTTCTGTTGTCTCCAAAATTCATCACGGCATCCTCATCAATTGTTGGAAACCCAACTGTAGTATCATCAAAAACATCTATACCAAAATATTGAAGATAATTAATCATCATATTTTTCCATCCATAATAATTTTTCCATCAAATGAAGTAATTCCTCAATTATTGAAAAATTGAGATTATCATTAATAAGGATTCAATAAGGGAACCTTATGCTTTAATACTGATTGATGTTATAAAGGAATGAATAACAATTGATAAGGGGGTTGAATCAATTGTTAACATTTTATAAGTTTCAATAATTTTAAAACATAAACCATGTAACCTAATAATTTTTATAACTTTATTGTATTTTTATAAATACCCACGAATGAAAAAGTAGGAAATCATGAAAATAACATGATATTTACAAGGTTTATCCTTGGTGTGAGAACCTACATCCATTCTATATCAACTTCTGTGGGTCTATGGAAATTCACATCTTTTTATAAGTAAATAATACTTATGAAAACTCCAATTATATGACTTATATCTCCTGATATAAATTATTCTACTAACTCCTATTAGTTTATAAACATTTCTTACACATAATTGTGCCCAAAAATGAATAAATAATTTTTTAAAACTACTCCATAAAAGATATATTCTTATCCTCGGTCTAATGTGGACAGATCCAATTCACCCTCTCTCAGTGACTCATTACGATAGACTCATTACGATGAACCCTTTTCTCAAAATGAAATTCTCAAACATTTCCCAACTACTTGGTTAGATATTCCTCAGTCTGATCTTCCTTAGTAAGATCTTCCCCAGTATTTTAAGAAAACATTTAGATATCTAAACTTCTAATGAGATCAATGACTGGAAAGATAAATCTAATACAATTTCTAATGTGATCCACCTTTTCCTCTCACATGAATATTTTCAAAGTATGAATGTACAATGATTCTATTTATATGCATCCCATAAGGGAAAATATGGGAAACTAAAAAATGTTTCCCACCTAATCAAATTCAAAAGCTTTGATATCTACACATATTTGGATTTCATGTTTAACCACTTCAATTATTTACTAATCTTATGGAAGCTTATTGAGTCGTATTGAGTCTTCATAGTAATCATCCTTCTCTATATTCCTAAATTTTCATCAGCATGATGGAACTTTATCATCTTGTTATGATTGAAGTTTTTTAGATATTTACGATGGAAATTCCTAATCTCATTATGATGGAAGTTCATATCCTAATTAATATGGAACTTCCTTAGATCATTGGGATATAACTTCCTCATATCATTTCAATTTTAATATTCTCATTAGAGTTATTATTAATGACTTTCCTTTTGAGATTAAATATGATTGTCTTTTCCTCTCAGAGTCAGTTTAATGGAAATTCCTCAGATTCAGTTAGATGGAATCCTCATAATGAGGTAATTTTCATTACAATGGAATATAATTACAATAGTATTGTCATTATGATGGAATTGTTATTAATATTTAATTATCATTAAAATGGAAAACCCACTCTGTAAATTTGAAAATATTCAAGACTCATCAGCTATAACTCATTCAGACTTCTAAAAAATTTGTGTCTCGTACTTCTGGATCCAATTAAACGATTTTATTGATTAATAGAACCTATAAAATTGTTATTATTACTCCATTTCATGAAAATAATTTATAATGATATCTTTCATGATTTATTAGAACTTCAATATTGGAAAAACCTTGTCTGAATTAAGGTTAGAAAGTTTATGAAATTTCCAACTCCTGAAATCACTATCTTCTTTCAACATCTTCAACAATATTCTAAATTTCTAACTCATAAAATAATTTATAAGAAACAATACATATAATATATCTTGAACATCATGAAGATGGATCTGATATCGATGATGTTTTTGACAAATAAATTATAACTCAGATTATTTCAGATCCGATGATCCTTATATTTGATTTATCAATCCTAATGGAAACCAACAACTTCATCTTCTCATGTTTCTTCACACAGATGAATTCATAACTCTTAAAAAACATATGGTTATATCATGAATATATCATTATGTTTATAACTTTCAAGATCAGTATAGAATCATCTCAATATTGGTTAGAAAGTAGAGAACATTATAACTCCTGAATTTACACATTTCAGCAACAATTGTATTTATAAGAAAAACTTTGACCAATTATTCATACTGTTGGACCTTATTCTGATTATTATTAATGAAAAACATTTATATTTCATATACCCAAAAACGTCTATGACTGATATTGCTCAATATAAACTTATGTCTTCTAAAAACAAATTTCTCAAAAAAATCATTTATCCTCTTTTATGTTTGGGTTTTAACCTTCAACAACTTTAACATATTTTTTAAAAACATTATTTTATAAAAGCTTAATTGTAAAAAAGAAAACAAAAATTTTTAGAAACAAAACAACTAAAAGGTTCTTTAGATACCATCATTATTATTTATATGGATGGTTTATGATCGTTTGACCATGGTAATTATTAATATTCACTTTATTGATTCATTTTTGTAGTTGATAACTTTCCCTTGAAATATGCACTTTCATGTGAACATTAGACATTAACTTTACCCTAAATAGGCATATCCCTTATCATGTATATTATTATAACATAAACTATATTTCATTTCAACATATGGTGTTTTACTTTAAATTTTACTTTATTGACTAGGGATATATTGATAATATGTATTCTTTCTTCAATACAAATGTTTAATGGTAAGGAATATTGATTCATCAATTAAACAGATCATTCTATATGTGAGGAATGATTTAAATCTAGAGTTATGCATGGTTCCCAGTATAATATATCCCCTCAATTCATTTGTAGGTATCATGATACAAATAAAAAAGCTATCATTAAATAGATTTTTACCAACAGTTTTAAACCATCTTGTGAATGGTCTTGACGGTAGAGGTCAAATGATTCCTAAGATCGCAAGAATCTAATAATTAAGAATTTTATTTATTCAAAATTTTGATATTTTTATCCACAATAATTTCACAATGATATTATCCCTAGATGAATTTCATTCTCAGTTATTAATTAGATAAATTTTGTTTTCAATTATTTTCCTTATCATATTGATTATACATTATCTAGTTACGATAGTCATGATATTGATTAAATTTCATCTTTTTCACATAATTTATCATTCCATATTGATTATTCCTTATCTAATTATGATATCCAAGTTATTTATTTAATGGAATGTTTTTTAAATAATTCAGATTCTATATTTTTTATTCTTTATTGATTTATGATTTCCTCCACTGTACTTAACCATTACAGAGCATTTGAGATCACCCTTATTTTGTTTCCTTCCCCGTGAATCAATGAATTATACCATGATTGATATGTATGGATATGATATAGAGAATAATTTTATTCTTAAAAAATATTATGTTTTTATTTGTGTATTAATATGTAATATAAGAAATTATAAATCTAGTTAACAATGAAAACATAACTATTTGTTCCATCAGAATTTAATTCCCTTTATCTCATGATAATTTAATAAATTGGACAATAGATCTAGGATAATGGTGTTTGGTTGACTAAAAATTTATCAAAGTAAGTTTAGTATAAAAAATGGGATTTAAATTTAGTAATATATAGTTTAGGGAATATAAAACTATGACAGACTTTGAGGATATGCGTACAAGAACATCCAAATGTTTTTGTAGGAAGGATAAATTTTTTTTCCTTACATTACATCATAGTCTGGATACTAAAAAATGATGTGGTTCTATCATAGATGTACTTAGAGGTAATAACACCAAAGGAACATTGTAATTGACTTAATCATCACTTGGTTCATGAAAATTTTCCCTACTAAAAACATGGTTTGACACTCCTTGTGGGTATGCATTGAATAATTCCCATTTTCTTTATGAAATATTATGAAGGATTTTAATAAATGATAACAATGAATGAACTAGGTTAAACCTAAGGTGTATTATATTGAAAATGGTGTGCCTCAAATGGAATGGGAAAACGATTTATGTGTGGAAAACAAGGGCCTACATAAAATAATTTCAAAGGAATAATAAATAATATGATTTAAGGAAATAAATCTCAACTTAGGGATCTATTTAGATTTCAATGTCTTAAATTTTGGAGAACCAATACATTATCTGAGTCAATTACCTATTCTAAATGTTTTACCCAATAAAAGGTAAGTAACAATACTAAAATAAAATGATTGATGTAATTATGTGTCTTAAATCAATAATTAAATTGTAGAAGTATTTTTAACGATGGTATTTTTGTTATAATATTCTTGAAACAACTGATTATTTTTTTAAATTTTGGAAGCATATGTTTCTTCATTAACATAAGAGATATGGATACCATCATGATTTTATGATTTTAAGATTAATAATATGTTAAATGTATTAAACAAACCTTTTTAGGTTTTATATATTTATATTCTACCATGATTGATGATATATTTTGAGACATTTATGGAAATACAGCCCATTGGTTTTGTTTATGTTTTAGTGAAATGTTAATTTAAGGAATAATGCCCTTATTTTTTTGGTAATAAGTTTAACGTTACTTGTAAACTTTAAGGTTTATCTTATCTTGATGTTGATGTAATTATGTGTCATCACTATTTGGGAATTTTATAGGAACTATGTTAATATATATTTGAAAAAAGGACAACCCACATGTAGAGTGACAACTTGTCACATCTGGAAAGGTTGTGGAGGATGATCCCATAACGTAAGGATGATAAGGGTTTAGCACCTACAATTGGACTACATGATTTTTTATATAATATTTCATTTTTTATAGTTAAATTGTTTGAAAAATAAATATTAATGATAAACCAGTGGTATTACTTTTGAGGTTTTGAGATTAATGTATCACATTAGATAATTTGAATTAAACAAATTGGTTTTATAAAATACGAATAGATATATGGAAAGAATTTCAACGCTTTTAGGGTTATTATTATATGAAAGAAGTGAATTTTAGTTCATTAGGGATAAAAAATACAGTTTTCAATATCCATTTTTTAGTGAAAGGGATGAATTAGAAAATGATTGAAGCATAACCAAAGGATAAACTTATGCTTATGGAATTGAAATGTATCATGTAACTATATTTTCATATATTTTTAGATAGTAAAATAATTCCTCGTAATTAGGTAATTGATATAGAAAGAAAAATTTTATTCTATTACCTTTAGTTATATTGAAATGATGGTCTTTTGAATCATTATAACTTTATTGTTTTGAGGTCCTTAACTTTCCATTGATCATTCACTTTCTTTTGATGAATGATATCTGTCGGTCTCTATAATTATTTATGATTTTTGTCATGTCCATATCGTCACTTTTTACCAATATTATCAAAAATGTAAATTTAGTATTGGTTTATCCCATAGTAACTTTGTACTTCACTTTCTCTCTTATTAATAGTATTTTTTATTAACCCGTTTTTGGATGTTGGCTTTTAATAATAGAATTTTCAAATATAAACCCCTTGAATACCAAGATCATGTTTAAAATGTGAATATGTAATTTATTTAGCGGGGAGAAAGTAACACCTATAAATTCAAAAATAATAATATTTTATTTAATATAATTTATTACATGAAAAACCGATATTAAACAATCCTTGAACTACATTTCATTAAATTTAATATCAATGATATTTTATGGAAAACGTAACCCCGTGTCTAAATGAACTGAAATATAATATATTGTTACAACCAATAAATTAATTTAGTGGTTATAAATTGTAAAAAATAGGTTATTAAAATTATTTTTATCAATTCATTATAAATAAAATAATATTTACATAGACGAGAAATAAATGTTTTATAAAAAAATGTAATTTTATAAAAGATGGTTTAGTTTCCATTTGAGAAAATAATTTAATATTAGTATTTACCATATTTATAGAATTTATTTCACAAAATAAAAATCTTTTTTAAAATCACAATATTAAAATTATCATAGTGTGGTTTTATGAGATTTTTAAAAAATGTCTTATTTTTTTGATGAATAGTAAAATATACTAAATTTTAATTTAAAACTGCCTTTTCATTTAAATTATTTATAATTTTAAATTATATATTTAATTGGTTTTGTAGTAAAATTTGTTCAATTATATTTAAATTATTATATTTTATTTAATTATATTAATTATTATATTTAAATTTGATATAAATTTTTTTAAAACTTTTGAGCATTTTCTATTTAAAAAAACATCATTACGTCTGGGGGATTAATTTTAAATTTATATTTACAAACTTTGAGAATTTAATTAGGTAAAATTTATTCCAAATTTTTAATTATAAAAAATTATATTATCTGATACGGAAACTGAATTTTTTACCAAAAATAAATAGTCAAAATAGTAAAATTTATTTACTGAGGTTAAGTTAGAAATGTGTTTATCGAGGATAATAAATGAAGATAATTCACACAAATGACCTACCAACATGAAAAATTCTTATTCTATAGACATATTTCCACCGTATACTTCCAAATTTATATTATAGGATTATTTTCTAGCTTTTTTCCTATCAAAGAATTTATCATTTTGGTTTCTATTGGGAAATTTCCTAGCGATTTTCAAGATACTTCCATTTCCCCACTAATAAAAGGGAACTCTGTCCCCTGACTTTTTTACACATATAAAGACTATTTCCTTAACCAATACATAAAAAATTATTTACCTGGAATCTTTAGTTACATTTTATAACTATTTTTCCTCAAAAAAGATCTTCTCTAGGGTCTTTAAGAGGAGATCCAAAGGAGGATTATCTTAGAGAATGTAATTATTTTCAAAAAGATCATTCATTTTCATTATTGTTTTCCCATATTAAATTACGTCTTAAAAATTAAAATTTCATAACACAAGTATCTAACATATACTTATATTTTATTATATTGGTTTTATAATAAGTATCCATCTCCACTTCCATTAAACGTGAAAGGAAATCATTGATCATGTGTATGATGGGATACTGACTTGTGATCCAATGTAGTTTGTTTTCCATCACCACCTTTTAAGAATATATATATTGATGGATTTAAAAAATTTATATTATATTTATTATTTTACTATAGTAATTTAATTTTAATATTACACTGATCGTTCTTACATTTCATTCGGTTTATAATTGTATAACATTGCTCATGTGTATAGAAGACTACCACCTCACAAAGTGATGTGATTCATTTTTCATATATGCTTTACATGTATTGTAATAAAGATAAAATTAATGAATTTATGTGATATATATGATATGATATTTATTAATTAAAATTAATATATCACCCAATTCATTGTCTATTCACTCATTAAAGGAGTGATATTGTCGCTCAGGCGTACATCTGGGCTACCGTCTCTACAAAGCGATGTGAATGATTTTTTAGGCCCAAATTTTATGAATAATTATTATAATGAATCTAGAAAAGTTACTATTATATTTATAATACTAATATAATTTTATATTATATCAATGTATAACATATACCAAAGAACTAGAACTTTCATGACGATGCCTGAATGAGAAAATAAGGAAATTAACCCCTAAAACAATGAAAATAATGAAATATTGATAAATAGCGGGTGATAAGATGTTATAAAATGATAATATATGATATTATAAATATTAATAATGTTCTTATATAAGTTAATAACATGTTTAAATCCACTATACAGGTGTTTAAATCTTGTTCAACTAAAAGGGATAATGAGGTAAATGAATCTATCTCATCTTCATTTCATTGAGGTACATTTGTATGTTATGCTCCAATTAATTTTATATAGTGTATAAACTACCCATTTCATATTTAATATCATGAACAATTCATAATTAATGGTATATTATGTTTCAATTTGAATTATTTCATCCTTTTTTATTTGTGTTGAATATTACCAAGTGGTAAGTAATTCATTCTCAATTTCCTTTCATTGATGCATATTTTTATGTTATGAAACAATTTATTATATATGGTGTATACACATCTCATTTCACATGTAATATCATTAATTCAAAATTATCCATAGTATTTTATGTTTTGATTTTAATTATTTCATATAAGGGGTTTTCAATTTAAAGATAATAAGTAGTAATGAATTTCATAACTCAATTTATTTTCATTGTTTTATATTACTTATTCATAATTTTTGATATTCTATGGTTATATATATATATATATTAAAATTTAATTAAATTATGTTGTATATACAATTTTTTGCGTGGATTTAAATTTGATACACCTAATAATATCATTTTTCCAAACATTAGTAATTAAAATTATTGAGAAAATATTTTTATGAAAATCCGGCATCATTTAGCTCTTTGGTTAGAAATAAATTTTCTTCCAAAACCATGTCATCTAAAAAAATTAGAAACATGTTTTTAAAATTTTAAATGGTTTTCTTAAATTAATTTTTTACCCATTTCTTACTTTATTAAAAAATATTTCAATTGAAATCTCATGTATTTTTTAAAATATTGCCCAATTGGTGTTTACTGAAAAACATAAAGGGGTCTTTGTTTTAACATGTATAGTATGAAAAGAATTTTCAGCCTTCATAACCATTCAAATGTTTTAAAACTCCCTTAATAAGTTTAAATGGTTATTTTTAATGAATATTATTTTTAAATGTTTTGTGAACTTTTATTTTAAAAAAATGATTTCAAAAATGGAGAGGATATCTTCTTTAAGAATTTTTTAACTATCTTTTTATGATATTTAGATTAGTCAATGAAAAAATCCCTTTATTCTTACACTAATGAGTGTATGGTGTATCGATATCATCCTTATTATTTATAAGAATAGTTTATTTTTATATTACTAAGGAAAGTATTTACATTCAGTTTCTTGATTCTTATTTTAATTCATTACCTTTCTCTATAAATATTAACTTTCATGTGACTATTAGACATTAAATTTCCAAAAATATCCATATTATTTAGCATGGATTTTATTATTAAATAAAACTTATATAATTTATACATATTTTTTCTTACATTAAAATTAATTTTAATTACTATGGAAATATTCACAATTTGTATTCTTTCTTCAATATGGATATTTAATGTTAAAGAAAATTGGTTCATGAATTAATTAAATTTTTCTATATGTGTGGAATTATTTGGAACTAAAGTGATGGTTGGGGCTTTTTATAATATTGCACCATGATTCATCAGTAGGTATCATGAGAAAAATATGTAATCTGGAATTAAAAAAGGATGTACTTTTAAACTTTCTTTTGAAATGTCTTGACAATAGAGGTATCATAATGCCTAAGATCATAGCTACTAATAATTTACAATTCCCTTCGCTAATAATTCTGTTATTATTAACCATGATATTTTAAAATTAATAGGATATCTGGATTTATTTCATTCTCAGTCTTGGATTAGATGGAATGTGTATTCAATTATTTACCTTTTCATATTAATTATTCCTTATCTTGTTAGGATAGTTATGATATTAACCAAATGGTATGTGTTTTCAATAATTTATTATGACATATTGATTATTACATATATAATTATTATAGCCATGTTATTGATTAATTGTAATGTGTGTTTGGTTTTAATATTACATATTGTTTATTATTTATTGATTTAGGATATATTCCTCTTCACTAAACCCTTACAAATCATTTGAGATCACATTTATTTTTGTTCCTTCCCTATGAATCCATGAATTATACAACGATTCATATGTAAGGATAATCTAAAGGGAATAATGTTATTCTGAAAAAATATGTTGTAATTTTTGAATTCAAATGTAATTTAATACTCAAGTATGTTTCTAGTTTACCATGATAACTAAACTATTCATTTATCTGGGATGTGATTCCTTTTATCATAAGCCAATGTAATAATAAAAACAATGGCATCAGGATACTGGGGTCAGGGTAAATATAGTGAATAAAGGCTAGTTGAAACTAATCAAATTAATCTCTAAAGACTCTAATAATTAAATACATGAAGATAGCAATGGAATTTGTAAGACCAAAAGGAATCAATATAAATCCATAACCTCCATATCTTATAGGAATTTTTTTCTTTGTTAAACCCTATATCTTGAACATCAATTGATGATATCCAAAATAAAGTTCAATCTTGGAAAAATATTCACCTATACAAATTTGATCAAAAAAGTCGTCAATAAAGGGTAGAAGAAACGTTTTCTTGATAGGTATATTTTTATATTCTTAATAATCAACGTAGAGTCCCATTGATTCATATTTCTTCTTAAAAAATAGAATATGTTAACCCCAAGGTGATACATTTGGGTAATTGATTCCCTTTACAAGATTTTCATAGAGTTACTTATTTAATTAATTGAGATCAATAGAGGGAATTATATATGGAGTCTTTGAAATATATGTAGAACCATGTATGTGTTTATTAAAAACTCTACTTTCTGATTAGGTGGAAGCCTGGTAATCTATTCCATAAATTCATCAACAAACTCCTACATAATAATTATGTCTTTGAAGTTGAGTTTCTCCCCATATATATGAGATAAATGAACCTCATAGATATAAATCATAAACCATATAGGTGATGTAATTTACATTGGAAGTTCATTTTGTTCATCACACTAATAAGAAAACATAGGATAGGTCAAAATATAAAACATAACATACCTTCATTGGAAATTGATGTGGTATTTATGTAAACAAATACAATCCATTTCCAAAATAAAATCAAATTCAAATACAATAATAATAATAATATTTTTAAGAAACTCATTCCTACAAACATCAACTAGAGAAGAAACGTAGTTTTTAGATACGATAATCATACCATTAGGGTTTTTTACTACTAAGTGAATATCTAATTTCTATGTTGGTGCTGTGAAAAACATAGAAAATAAATTATATATAAAGAAATTGGTTGATCCATAATCAAATAATAAATTAGTTGTTTTAGAGTAGATGGTAAGCTAACATCTCACCACAATGTTATCATACCCTCATCAGAAATAGTGACCACAAGATATTTCATTTTTCATATTGTGTTAAGAGTTTGTGATGTCAATAATCAATATTAACCTTCGGATTTCAGCACTAGTTAGAATAATTACCATACTTCTATCATTTAAAACATTGGAGTGTCTATGGTACATTCTATGGGGATTTATCATTATTCACATCATTAAATAACTTCTTCTCATCAATTTGGAATTTGATTTCCCAATGACCTTTTTCTCTACACTTGAAACATTTAATAGTTTTCTTAAGAAAATTTCCACCATGTTTTTATCCACACTTAATAAATTAAGTCAAATATTCTCCTCTCTATGGTTTTTATAGTTTCCTTTGTATTTCAGTTTTCCTTTCATATCAAAGCACAGAGATTCATGGGTAACTCTAATCTCCATCTCTACCATGATATCACATCAAACAATTTATTCATAGGTAATAAATTCTCTTATGTCAAACACCCTTCTAATACTTTTTTATGACACGAAATAACTAATAAACCATACTTCTAGGTAAGATGATAATACCAAAAGTGTACCTCATGAGTCTAAAGAAATTTTCCTCGTAAGTACCAATAGATTCATCATCCTTCAACTTTAACTCATAGAATTATTTCTCCATTTTCATATGAATAATACAAGGACATTAATTATTTTAAAATATAATTTTAAATATATCCCACTCCATATATTTAATTTATTCTTGTTATATCTTATTCATGATAAGATTCCACCACTAATATTATTCTCCTTCTAATTGATAAAAAGAAATAATAAAATTCTCAAGATCAGAACACTGATGATTTTAAAATATCTTTTCAATGATAATGATCCATTACACAATAGTTATTGGATCATTGAACCCACTAAAATAAGGTTGGTGTTTCTTCATGATGGTTTCAAGAGACACTGTTCTTTCTATTGCTCATTTTGAAACTCATAGTCATTAATATCTTGAGAAAGTTGGGTGATCATATAAATAATATTTTTCATTAATAGCTCCAATAAATTTTGGTTTCCTGTGAGTAAAATCATTTTATTGTCTATCTCATTAAACTTTAACATGATTCCACAATGTTTTTTTCATTTATTTCTTACCACACCTAAACTCAAAAAGAATAATATTTTATTCAATAGTGTGTATGTGATAAAAAAACATATATTATAAAAGAACATTACACCCCAATACCTTGAAATATATTTATTTTAGAATAAATTTAATTTCATAGATATCTTATGATACATCAAATAACGAGTTTATTTGATAACATGAATTATAAGAAAGACTGATTTTCACCGAACAATAATATACAATAAATATTATTATTTAATATTATAGTTTTCACCTAGCTGTTGGAATGGAGGTAATTAATAGGATTAACCAAAACATTAAAAAATATATTTTACACATGTTTATCAATTATCTATTTATTAGTTATAAAATAGGCACCATTTAAATGAAAAAGAAATATTTTTGGAAAAACTATACTTTTTCTAAAAGACTGATGAGTAGGGTTTTACAAAAATGATTTAAAAATATTTTTTATAAATTTTAGAAAATTTATATAAAAAATAAAAAATATTTTAAAATTTTTAATTTGAAAATTATCTTTTAGTTTTTTTGAATATTATGAGTACATTCATTTTTTGATAAATAGTTAAAAATAATGAATTTTAATTGAATAATGCCTTTTCATCAAAATAATTTATAAAATTAGATTATAATTTGATTTGGATTTAAAGATAAATAGTTCAATTATACTTATATTATTCAAATTTTGGTCATTTTAATCATTTTTAGTTTCAATTTAGATATAAAAAAAATTCTAAACCTTTGAACATTTTCTCTTTAAAAACCTGATTTCTTGTCATGTCTGCTGGATTAATTTTAAATTAGAATTTTCCAATTATGTGAATTTAATTTTAAAAAAATTATTTCATTTTTATTTCCCTAATAATTCAAATTTTATAATAATTTCAACTTACTTTTTGACAAAAATTAATAATTGATGTAGTAAAAATTAACGGTCATGTTTAAGGTAAAAATGGGTTTACTAGGGATTAAACTAAATAGATAATATTATAAATGTCCTATAAAATTGAATTAAAACAATTTTATGGATTTAATTAGAAACATAAACTAGTCAGGTTTGATAATGGTTCATTTTGTACCCTTTCTTATAAATGAAAAATGTGAGAACACTCAATTATTTTAAAAAAACACCTGGTGTTTCATCTCCCCCACTTATAAAAGGCCTCCCACCATCCTATCTTATTAACATATTAAAACCAATTTTTATTGGAAAATACCTAACAAAATAACTTACCAACTTCAATTACCTCATCTTATAAGCCTTTTCATCTAAAAATCTAACCATTGAAGTATTTAGTGAAATCATAACAAGGTTACCAGAAGGAGAGGTAAGTTCTTCAAAAAGATTTTTTATTTTATTTCCCACTCCATCACTTTAAATTAATTTCAAAACATACTGATATAAAAAATAAGTGTATTAAATATACATATACATTGTTGTGTTAATTTTATGACCATAAAAGGCACACACTTCCATCAAATGGGTTACCAAATCATCGTCCGTGTGTATGGAGGACTACAACCTTGCGAACTTATGTCATTCATTTTTCCATTACCACCTCTAAATGTTGGGTATGATGATGTATATAAATTATATATATGATATTTATAACATTATTATTAATTTTTTGTCACTATATGATACATATATTTTAAAATTCCATTATTTAGGTGTTACGATCATGTCACTTGTGTGTACGGTGAACTACCACCTCGCGAAGTGATTTAATTCCTCTTTCACAAATGTTTCACATGGAAGGTTATAAAGATGAATCTATTGATTACATGTGATATAAATTATATAGTTACTATATTAATGAAATTTTTATCAATATTTAAATATAATATACATCATTTTATTTCTTATCTTTTCACCCATGTATAGATGATAGCATCATTTGTGTACATATGGACTACCACCTTCACGAAGCGATGAGATTATATTTTCATAACCACACCACATGTATGATATAAATAAGTATATAATATGGTATTAAATTTATTATGATAATTATATAATGTTAAAATATTACATACATCCATTCCATACTGATCATTGAAAAATGAAAACCTTAGTCAAGTGTACGTACGACCTACAGTCTAAATGATTATAACATACTTAATTTTCATAACCATTATTCATGATTGGTTTTTGAAGTGTATTTTATATATAAATATGATAATTAATTCATTATTATTATTATAGAGATTATAGAACTATATAATATGTACAAGAACCTGGTATTTCATGATGAAACACACAAGAGATAACAGGACAATTGACACCCAAGATAAGGAAAATAACTAAATATTAATAACAATGAGTCATAAGATGTTATAAAATAATCATATATATTATTATAAATATTATTAATATTATATAATAAGTTAATAAAATTTTTAAAACCACAATACTATAGGTTAAATGAACTCACTCAAAAGGAAGTGTGGGGTAAAGTATTTCATCGCAATATCACTCCATTTGGACATATTGTAATGTTATGAACCTAATTTCCATTATGTGGTGTATATACATCACCTTTGACATGTAATATCATAAATAATTCATTATTAATAGTATTTTATGTTTCTATGTAAATTATTTTATCTAATGGGATGGGAATTAAATGTTACCACATGGTAAATAATATCATAGCTCAATTTATTTTTAGGGGGTTATATTACTCATTTGTTGTCTTTGATATTGTAAGATTATGTGAGTAATAAACATTGAACACATATTATTTTGTTTTAAATTTTTTATGTTGATTTATATCTGATACACATAGTAAATTATTTAACTAATTGTCACTTCAAAATTTTGATTTTTTATGTGATTATTTCACAATCTCATTTTAATCGAAATTTCTCATTTTTGAATTTCAGTTAGAGTAAATTATTTGTTCATTTATTAGTAAAGAATTTAATGTTATTATACTATATTTATTGATGATATTTTCATGTAACAGTACTATTTTCAACTCTTTGGGGAATAAATTAATTGAGAAAATATTTTATGAAAATATGAATTCATTTCTCTCTTCGGTTGGAAACTCGAGTATTCCTTGTTTCGAAATCACTATATCCTCATATATAATAAATTTAAAGTTATTATAATTATATTATAGAGTTGTTTTCATACTTATAATAGGATATATTGTCCATTTATGACATTTTTAATCCCCCATTTATCAATAATTATTTATTAATGTTGTCATTTCTGGGTGTTAACTGATTCATTTGTTATGAGTATTTCAGTTCAGTAGTTATTGTACTTTTACATTTATCAGGGTTAAATAATCTGTAGAATATTATTCATCATATAAATATCATATATATTAATTATATATATATATATATATTCATTAATTAAATTTAGATATGTAAAAAAGAATGAAATTATTAATGGAGACCGTAGGTCGTACGTATGCCTGAATGTTATTTTCATTTTTTCGAAAGATGGTAAAAAAGAAAGTAAAATATTAATTAAATTTTTTTGGATAATTATTATATCATATATATTCATAAAATTATTCTTAATTACCATCCAAGTAAAATATGAATTCAAAATGAATAACATTGCTTCATGAAGGTGGTAGTCCACACTTACACACGAACAATGTTATCCTTTCCCAAAGGGTTTGACAGTAAGTAGGAATATGTGATATTATTATTAAAAAAGTATAATAATTTCATAAATATCATATATAATCATAATACCCATCATAATACCCATCCATAAAATATGGTAATGAAAAATAAATTTTATTGTTATGTGGTGGAGGTAAGTTGTACGTACGCATGAGTGATACATTCACTTATCATGTGATGAGAAAGAAGGGGTATAATGGTGTTTTCATAATAATAATAACATTACATGTCATTTATGATACTTAATTTATTAGTTTTTGGTAAATATCATATATTTTTTATAGGTAAAGAATAGTAGGAAAGCAAGCTATCAGTTACGGAGATTACCTCTTCTTTGATAGGACTCATTTATATATCCTCTAAAAGGATATAGGGTTTGTCTTTTGAGAAGACCAGAACATCTATAATGTGGATAAGTAAGTTGAAAAGTTAATTTTTTAGGTGTTTTTATTGATAGAAAGATTAGTGTGGTGTGAAGAAGTGAGGGAGGAGGTTCCCTTTTATAATTGATGTGAGAACTTTTTTAATTTTTCAAACTATTAAATTATGACAAATTCAATGTCAATCCAAATTCCACCAAAGGGATAGGTATTTGAATATAGAGTAGAATATGGTTCTAAAAACATCAAAAAATAGAATTTATACCACATTTGGGGTCATTTTAGCACTTATCATTTTGATTAACACTTAGTTAACAAATTTTAATGTTAACTACGGTGACATATTTCTCAATATTAATATCTTGTAATTTTTACTCATACTAAGAAATTTTTCCCTTAAATTTCCAAGTTATTAAGTTCTCGACCATATAATACCTACCATGTATTATATTAAGACTTCTAGAAAGATATATTATTTTGATAAAATATCATTATTGTCAATTTTGGAACTATTCATTTAATTTGACTTAAAATACATAATGACAAAGATAGAATTTAAATATAATATTTTAAAAAAACACTAATATATCATATTCATATATAAAATTTTTGGAAAACTTTATATTACTAAATTATAACACTTTTAATATTTTAAAATCATTTATTTTATTTTTCTATAAATTTAATATATATAGTATTAGTGTTCCACAAGAATTTAAGTTCATTATATAATTTATAAAAATTAAAAATAAATTTTTATCATTAATATTATTTCAATATTATTAAAATGGATATTTGTATTTTTTAATAAAAAATTTCATCCTTAGGTGTATATATAAAAGATATTTAAAACCAAAAGAGTGAAATTTTGTATCTTTCATTGCTTTAAATATTAAATATGTCATTTTGATGGAAAATGACAATTAAAAAACATAGATTTTGAGAATAATATTATAAGGTTATAATTCATTTATCCATAAATAATTAAGATGCAAAAAATATAGTCGTGTTCCTTATGCTTTACCAAGATTTACCCAATTTACTTTTTATTGAGATGATAAATCTTACCACGATTACTATTTATATTGAACAAAAATAAAAAGGAAATAATTATAAAATTTTATCCTCCTGATTGAAAATATAGATTCCATGTTATAAAATTAAATTTCTTAAAGTTGAAGAAATTATATTTAAAATATATATGAAACATGAAAAAAAAATTCGAAGAAAATACATTTTAAAGAATAGAACATTGTGTATTATTTTCCCGTTCTTAGAAAAAAATGAATATTTAATTTTTTTTGAATATATAATATACACTTTTAAATAATATCATTCACCATTAGTGATTAATTTTGATAAAAATACATTGTGCACATAAAATCGATTTTACAAATAATATATTTATGTTTTCTTTCAGATGATTTTTATTTTCATTTATAATCAATTGATAAACAATGAATTAATATTATAAATATATAACAATAAATTTTTAATAATTTAGTTATCTTATTCATACACTCTAATACAGTATCTAGGTGATAATTATCATATTTTAAAAAATATTTTTTTTAATAGTATATCATTGTTCATTTAAACTGGGTGTTTCATGTAACATAAGCTATCAATGAAATTAAATTTATTTGAAAAACAATAATTCATAATATATAGGAATTTAAATTGATTGAATCAAAATATTTATCATTTGAATCAAGTATTTTATGGTTATGATTTAAAAAACCCTTATCCATCTATAATTTAAGTGGAATCCATTATTATGATAGTTCTATTTATATGCTATATGGATTATCATGAACTTATAGTCAAAGTAATAGTAATTTATTAAATTTTAGATGGTTTCAAGAAAAAAATTATTTAATAAAATAAGGGATGAAATCCACAAGAAAGAACCTTACTATGATTGAATGATAAGAAATGAATGGAAACTGATAATGAAATGAGTGGTAGGATCTATATAGTCATATGTTGTATATCACAAAAAAAATAGATAAGAAGAATTAATGGATTATTGGAGACTTTCTTGCTCTGTAACCACACTATCAATTAATGAATGTGACAACTTGATTTGTTTGGTAAGTTCATAACTATTTATTCAAATGGTCTAAATTTCCACCATAATCTAAAAAAATTATACTTTAATAACCACTATACGAGACTCATATTTATCCATATCTACTTTTTGAGTGTCCATTCGATCATGAACACACAATTTATCAATTTATCATTAATTTAGCTCTTTAACAACCCATTTAATTGATTTTGTATGATTTTATATATCTTACAAAACATGAAGAAATCTTTCTCGGGACACTATTAATTCTAAAATAGCCAATGGTTGTTGAATGAATGAATACAACCATAAATTGTAAAATTATCTCTGAAGTAGGTCCAAATAGAACTGAAAAATGAGATATTTTTTCTTTAATTTTTTATCTACATCAATTTTTGGGATTAAATCATGGAAAATTTTTCTTGTTGTTTTACATATTATTTTATTTTTAGAAATATTTTCATCTCTAGATCCTACAAAATTGCATGGTTTTCATGAAACTGTATGAAATAGAATTTATATTTTTACTAAAACATGGAATATTGCATAAGTCTGACTACTATTGTTTCCCAAAGAGCTTGTGTGGGTCAAAGTATTCATGTCATGATACTATTAATCCTCACAAGATATGGTGCACATCTCATGGGTGGGGCTTATACTTATTCTCAAAATCACTAGTGAAACCTCAAAGTTCTTAGGTGGGATCATGATTTCAACACTAGAATAATTCATGTATTATAGTGCACTGGTGCTAGGGATTCCTCTTCAATAAATGATAGTGCACATATCGGTCATCTTCTCTGGTGAATCTTTTGTTTCTGTGGTGGTGATGAAATATGGGGAGGTGTTCTTTCTCATCATCAGTGATTCATCTATCTTTTTTGTGCCTTAAATTTTTTCCTCTAATATAATTTTTAGGTTATTATTTCAATGTCAGCAGTTCATATTTGGAATCTATCCAATTTCAAGCTCTATATGGGAATCAAAGATTTTGGGATATTAGGATTCATCTTCTACAAACAGAAATTTCTATGATCGATGTTTGTATTTTTCCTTAATGGTGGTCAGTATGAATGTGTGAGTTCAATAGTGGATCAAGATATTCGATGTCAAGCTTCATAGTCATGGGTAATCTCATACAGTAGTGGGGTTTGGGGAAGATGATTTTTCCAGTTCTAATAAATCATAAGGGGTAAGGTTTTTTTCTTTCATGTTAGGTTTAATTGGATACTTGTTATGTAGGTTGTTATATTGAGTTTCATAGTATATTTAGAGTATAAGAGAATTTGTTTTAGAGGATTTTTTTGTGGGTAAGGTAGATGGTGCATGAAGTGGTAGTGATAAAATCTCATGGTAGGTATAGAGGAGGGGGATCACTGTTAGTATTCTGACTGTGAGAATGGTGGACCACAGTCATTATCTAATTCCTTTGAATTTGATATCATTTATTGTAACTTCAAATTCAAAGTGTAGTTTGTTGGATCATATTCATGCGGTTACCTCATATATAGTCACTAATGTGTTCTTTATTTCTTCATATAGTCTCTTCAAGCCTCTATTTCACGAAATGTTTTTTAATATTTTGTTCCAATAAATTTTAAAAAATTAAAAAACAAAAAAAAATCCTAATTTCATCCTTCTAACAATGGAATCTAAAATCCATATTAATAGACCAATGAAATTTTATTTTTAACATTAGAAATCTCAATTTGTTTTTCAATATAACTAAAATTTATGGATTTTCATTAAACTAATTACATAAAAATCAAATACGATTTCAATGGTATGGATTAATTTTTAACTATAAAAATATATAATTAAATAAAAACAATAATTTTATCCAATTATAAATAAATTTTAAAACTCTCTAAATCAAAAAAAAATCACTGATTTCATGGTATTTACCTTATTAAATGGGGAAATTTTGAAGAATAATCGAAAAAATTAAAATTTTAAGCTCAAATAACTCCCAAAAAATTGTACTATTACAATCCTGATCATATTTATCAATGAACTTAATTTTATCAAAAAGAAAAATAAAAAAATACATGATTTATAGATTTAAATTAACAAACATGCGAAGGAGGAAAAAAATCTTCTTTTAATTCTTGAAAAATAATTCATCTTCTATAAAGAAAACCACTATCTCACTTTAATTAAAGTGAAAATTCCAACTCTAGGATTGTATCGAATAAGATTTATTTTTAATAAAAGTTTTAACAAGAAGAACATCAATTTTTCCTTATCTTTTATGTTTCAAAAACCATAGTTTTATTTTCCACTCTATTTATATAACTCAAATGAATTTTTATAATTCAATGGTCCCTGTCATGGGTTCAATATTCACCCCACTTAAATAAATAAATTTTTTTCATAGGCACTTATTCATTTATTTTAATTTTTCCCCATCACGTGTGTGAAAGGAACTATGTAAAATAAATAATAGAAATTTTTATAGAGGGATACTCACACACACTATTCCATTCTCTCGAAAAATTATTAGGGGTTCTAAATTGCCCATTTTTTCTTGGATCAATGGACTTATAATAAATTTATTTGAGTTAGCTCCCTATGGTTTGATTTCACGTAAAGGTTAATTTTCCTCATATTTAGTTATAAATCCAAGTGACCTCTAAATATACTTTATGTTCCACAAAATCCATTTCACTCACATTCCCTTTCCTATTTCTAAGAGAAAACCTTTATGAAAAGATTGTAAATTATACTTAGTAATCATTTAAGTCTCAAAATTTAAGAACTAGTGAATTTATCAACACTAACATAGAATTTTTAGACCAATTATGGTATAAATTAATCTCAAAAAAGTTTCAAAAACCATACAAAAAATTTGTACAAGAAAAACTATACAATGTATTTTCCAAAGAATTTCTCTCAAAATTTCCTAATCTAAAATTAAACAACTAAAAAAAATGAAAATATTCCAAAAACAAAATTGAGGGTGTTTTTATTTTTATTTTTTTTTAATTTAAATTATAAATAGGGTATTCAAAATATTTAAAAACAATTTTTCTTTTCATTTTTGTGTTTTTTTATTATATTTACTTATAGACTTTCTAAAAACCAATTAAAACATTGAAAATATATTTTTATTTATAGATTCAAATACATTGAATAAAAATCATTTAAGAACTACTCCTAAATAGAATAAATCTCTTACCCTACATTTCTTAATCATTACTCATTTAAATTCCAACAAACACGAGTAAAATTATACTACAGAAAAAATAGGTAGAATAGAAAAAACATAATTTTTATTGTTCACTAGGTTCAAGGTAAGCTCTTTAATTTCTTTGTATACAACTTGAGTGAGTCACTTGGGTGTTTTCCACATAGTGAAAACCAATATAAGAATTGAATTTAAAAAATTTATTTAATTAATTAAAATGAAAATGGAAAAAGAAGAAAAAAGGAGAATATTTTTGGGTTTAACCACCAAGATGTATTGTAGTTAGACTATTTAAAGCCAGAAAAAAATTGATAGTGTCCTCATTATGTTATCATATTTTTCTTGTGTTGTAGAAACCACCACATATGTATTATTCCATAGATCTTCATCTTTACTTATTTTAGGTCCCATTTAATAGAGTACCACATGTATAGAACCAGGTAAATGTGGTGGATTCTACTAAGTGTGGTGGAAAGAGAATGTATGGGGTTTCCAAATATCCCACTATAACTTTTGTGGGCACTAATTTATCTAGAGGAATATCCATTAATGCTTATTGTATACGTTCAAACAATATAGAGTTATTAAATGGTTCTTAGGAATAAAATTCAATCATTTTAAGTTTAAATTAATATTTATCAACTTATATGAATCATATTCTTATGTTTATTTAAGAGGGACCACTGGGAATCCTTCTTATGTTGTCCCTCCCTTAATTTTATTTTATAGGTACTTTTGAGGGGTTCTTATTTTTCAATTTCTAATGTATTTTTACCTAAAATATTGAAAATTCCATTATTGTAATGGCTAGAAACACTATATTCTCTTCTATATTAACTTTTTTGTCTCCAATATATTCCTCTTCACTCGTTGTATCTTAAACGTTTGATACAAGGTCATCCAAACAAGAAGCTAAATTAGTAATATTAACACACATTATTCCACAAGAGGGCTCATAATATATAATATTTCAATAAAAATAGTCATAATAATACTTTTTATATTTACTTCGGTAAAGAATTAAATTCATCCACTATATATGAAACAATGTGATGATCTATTTTTTGTTTTTAATAATTTATTATTTTAAATTTTAAAAGATGATGAAATATTTACATAGTGGAAAATAATGAATCTCGGACCTTACTACCTACCAACAGTTCCATGTAATTCACAAAGTTATCATGGGATGTGATCAAATAGAATTTATATTTTTAGTAATACATAGAATTTATAATAGGGTCTAACAATATCATTTCCCAGGGATCATGAATGTGTCATATTCTTCAAGTAATGATCTTATTCATCCTCACAATCAGTGGTGCACATCTCATATAAGACACACAGATTTTATCTTTAAATCACCAGTGGACATCACAAAGCTTTGGTGGGATCAATATTTTAGCACTAATGTGGATAAAGTGTTATAGTGTCTTGGAACTAGGGACTTTTTTAAAACAGAAAAAATTACACACCTCTATCAGCTTCTCAAGTGAATATTCATTTTCTACAGTGGTGAGGATTAGTGTGGTGAGGTTCTCCCTCTTCTCAGGTGATTCATATATTTATGTACATATCATCATTTTAGCTTCTCATAAAATATTTAGGTTCTCATTTTGACATAATTGGTTCAAATTTGGAATACATTCTTTTTCAAGCTCATATTTTGGAAACTCTGATTATGGGGCTTAGGCATCATCTTATTAAACTATAAATAGTCAAAAATTGAGGTTGTTTTCTTCCATGGTGGTCCTTGGTAGGAGTACATGACTTAAATAGTGTATCAGTATCTTCAAGGAAGGATTCACAGGCATGGGAAATCCTGAATGACATTGGGGTTTGGGGAAGGAGCTATGTCTAATTCTAGAGGCTTGTGGTGGGTTGGGTTTTTTTCTTTACAATACAATAAAGTGGACACAGAGAAGGTAATTATTGACCATGAGGTTTTTAATATCAAGATAGTGGATGGGGGGAGCAGAAGTGGCTATGTGGGGTTAGACATGTAGTATATGAATGGTGGGGGATGTGACCAGGAGAAAATATCATGGAAGGTATGAAAGTGGAGGTTCATAATTAGTATACTGACCTTAGGAAGGGTGGAGAATGGTTAGTATTTTATTCCTTTTAATTTTTTATAGCACACATAGTAACTTCAAATTCAATGTGTGATAAGTTGTAGAATATTTATGTGGTCACATCATGCTTAGCCACTTAAGTGACCATGTTTTCTTCATACGATCACTTCAATCCCGCATTTCAAAAATTTTTGTTCGAGTGTGGGTTTTTTTCCAATAAATTTGAAAAAATGATAAAATAATAAAAATCATAATATCATCCCTCAAAAAATAAAAAATAAAATTCATTTAAAATAAATTTGAATAGAATAATTCATTCCACATTTGATAATTAAACATCTCAAATCTTTTTTTAGAATAATTTATATTTATGGATTTTCATTAAATTCACAATAATTAAATAATCAATTTAGTACCAAATATAAATCCATTTAAAACTTTAATTCCAAATTAAAATTTAAGAATTTAAATTCACATCATAAATTTAATTACAATTTCAATGGAATTTATTCATTATTAACCATAAAAAATAAAATAACAGTGATTTGATCTATTTTTCAGTAAAGTTACAAATTCGTACAATCAAGAAAAAACACTAATTTAATAAGTATTTGATTAATTAATTGTGGAAAATTCAAACAACAAAAGTCAATAATTTTGAATGTTCAAGATCAAATCTCTAAATAATCCATAGGGCTAGAAATATACTCCCGGATGACGGTACTCATTGAATATATTCTTTGGGTATGTGAAGATACAATCAAAACCAAAGTAACTCTATCTAAATTTTAATAGACCAAATTTTAAAGGGTTTTATCCAAATAGATAAAATGATTCTATTGTATAGTAGACGCCCTTAGTGGTGATATGTGAGTATCCTATACCAGAAATTTATAGTTCATGATTATATAATTTTATAAGAAAGATTCAATCTCATTTCCTAATGTGGAGGTAAAATAATTTTATTTCAAAAATTAAATAATACATTCAATATATTAGGAAATAATAAAATGGGAGTGTCCCCATCCTTATTTGTGGATTACATCTCAATGAAAAGACCTCCATACATAGGTATTCTGTTCAATATTTTTCTAAATATTCTAGATAAAGAATAACATTTATTACATATCAAAAAATATGGGGATTCCATGAATCTTATAAATGTATCATAGATTTATGCCAACTTCTGTGTTTGGTAGGTGAAATTTATTTGTTTCTAAACACAACTAACTAACCAAATATAGAGTTTAGGTCATGATAATGGTAAATAGAGAACTTTTAATCCAAAATAGCCTCATATAATTGGATGGCCCTCATATGGCTTTCAATCGCTATCCATATTTCATTAACTCTATACTACCACGAATACTTCATTAAAATTCATCTCTAGGTGAAGATCACATTGAATACTACAACTTTTCAAATGACCCTACATAGAGTATTTCATTAAAGTTGAATATCACAAGATGGTTTCTTCATGAATTTGAGGTATTATTTCCACTATCACTATGAAGTGAGTTAAGTAGTAAGATTCATCATTTCTATTTTAACAATTAATTTTTATTTTGAAAAATATGTTCATTTTGGTGACAAATCAAGATTTTTAAATCTATATGAATTAAAGACCAATTTTTGTTTTTATCATTAAGAAGACCAAATTCAAAGAGATTAATTCGATAAAATAATGGGTAATAAATATGTGTAACACCCCAAGCTTCCACGGTACGTTTCACTTTGAATAATGCAATAGCTTGCATTGTACGCAACTTCGAGTTCTAAAACACCGCGACTAATCAAAGTAGCCATTATGAATAGTAATAACCACTTTTTAAAATTATAGAAATTTTATATTTCAAAATGGACTTCATTTTTGGATTCGGAATATCGAAATTAGCCTATGTTGAATTTTTGGTATTTTTCTGAGAACTTCTAATTTTTTATGAATAGTGAAAAATACTTAAAACAACTTTTTAATCAAAATAATTTATTGTCATAAATTATAATATTTAGTGGTTTTAAGGTATAATTAGAGTATATTTTTACCATTTTAACCAATGGTGGTCATTAGAATTAATTTAACATTGAAATTGGACATAAACAATTGTCAATCTTTTGATATAAATTGTTTCTTAAAAACACGCTTTTTGTCGTAACAGCGGGAATTAATTATAAAATTAATTAATGAAACTTATATTTTTGTAATTTTTTAAAATAGACATCATTTTTGAATTCGGAATATCAATTATAGCTTAGGGTGAAATTTTGGCCTTGTTCTGAAAAACTTCAATTTTTGATGAATAGTGAAACCACTAAGTGGTAGTTAAATAACTGATTTTTCGTTTAAATGAAATATTACCACTTTTGTGATTTGATTTTCAAAAATCCGACATACATGTTTGTCATTAAGAAGTAAAATTTGGTTCAATGAGATTAAAATAATTTTTTGGTGAATAGTAACATTTAAGTTCTTAATCGCGATTAGAGGTAATTAGTGTAGTTTAAGGTACAAATAATGTTTTAATAATATGAGATGAGCATGACACTTGTCCTACTCCTATTAGATGAGTCATGGCCGACCAAGACAACCCATGGGTCAACTTGGGGACCCCATGGAGCCACTTTAGTTGGAAAATGACATTAATATATATTTATTTAATGTTAAAATTAAATTGACACAAACATGAGTTATTTTACTAAAACAGTTTTTAAGTGGGGTTACACAAGTCCAAATTTTCACTATAAATATTCATTAGAAATATAAAAAGATTTCCTAAATCATAGTATTTTTTTTATAATTTTTAGACATTAAATAACTTAAATTATTTATGACATCATTATGATGCAGCGATGACCTCATTATTTAACGATTTTAATAAAATGAAAAGATAATGTAAAATCCAAGGCTTACACTTGTCCAATGCCAATTGGATGAAGATATTTCGAACCCTTTTCACATTAGCCTCGAATTATATAAGTGTGGGACATTTAGAATCCGAAAAGCATTGTGTAATAATGTAACATTTCAATCATTCCAAAAGAGCCCCTCCTCTCCTCTTATAAAAGGCCCCCACCTCTCCCACCTCATTTACACTTTCAAGCCATTTGGATCGGCCAAACTCTGCCCAAATACTCTCCCAACTTCCCCCTATTACTCCTAGAAGCCTCACTTTGGGCAGAAATCTTCTCAAGGAAGCCTTTGGCTCAAATCAAAAAGAGTTACTCGATTTTGGGGTAATGTCTTCTCTAATGTTGTTTTGTTTTATTTTTCTTCTTCAACCCCCTAAAATATTTTAATTAATTTCTTTTGTAACAACACCAGTATCCTAAATATACTAGGATGTTGTTATAAGAAGGATTCGAGCTACACTTACACACACCTACATCTAATGGTTAAAGAACATACGGTTTCTGTTGATGGCGAATTTCTGCCTCACGAAACGATGATTGTTCAACACTCATATAACACCTTCAAAGGTGGCCATTAAGATTTCACTATATTTATATATGATATAAAATATGTTTATGTTTTACTTATGCTTCTGAATTTCTCATTTATGGCATACTTTATGATTTCCATTATGGGTAAAATGCAATAATTTCATTTTAGGAAGTGCGGACTACCGCCCCCTCAAAGTGATTTGAATCGTTAATGCCATATGTGGGATGTATAAAGGATGGAGTAAATGATATTATACACTATATTATACTAGAATTATATTATACATTTATATCATTATGATTTCGTTCCATTAAATATGAAATTGAAATGAAAGTAGCGTTCATGCGTACGTACGGCTTACCGTCTCCATGAACGGTGCATTTCATTTCTTACCTCTAAATGTTACGTAACATTATAAATGAATGTATATACTGGATATATAAGATATATATGACATCTAAATCATGAATATAATTCTGGAGATATTGGATATTATACCACATAAACAACTTGTAATTATAAGAAGTTTATTATTGACTCAAGTACCAAAGATCGACAAAACGACCGTTATTAACTTAAATAATTACATAATGTTCATAACATTGTAATAAGTGATATAAAAAGTATAATGAAATTAAAAATGGCTCTTAATAAGGTATATATTAACTCTAGTTTATTATTCAGGAGGTTAAAGAATGGTTGAGTCAAGTCGGACACGAGGTAAGTGAACTTCTTAACCCAATTTCTATTCTTTGGGTTAATCTCCTACTTTCAAATTATGTCATGATATTTTTAGGTCCTATCTTGTATTTGTACATTATTTATGTGTACTTATAGTGAATACAAATTATAGATGTACTTTATTTAAAAAAAATGATCTTTTTAAGGACTTCGTCTCAATCCCCTTTTGTTGAGGCATATTTGGTTTTATACACAACTTTCTTTTATACGGTGTATAAACCCCTTTGACTTTTACATTTATTCAAAAGGAATCATTTTTATACGAATCATTTTACTAAACGACAAAAAGGGAATGTTTTTCTTTCCGTACATATTTGGCGACAACGACTTCTCCGCCGCCGTGACCATTATTTGAGTTTCAGCTTCCTCTACAAGCCATACCCTATTTTAATGAAAAATAAATACCATGTTATACTTTTCTTTTATTTTGTTATTGAAAATGGTTTTGAAAGCATTTTTATTATATCAATGTGTTGTATTGATATCTTTTGATTGAAATGTGGAAATGTTATGTTTCCTTTATGCATGTTTTATGTGATACGATTATGTTATGGTTTATGATATGTTTAAACCTATTCATATGAGGAATGTATTGGACTTAATAAGTGATGGGTGGAGCCCGCTATAGCTCCTCGATGCATCGGTAGGTCTCATGAGACAACTAGACATGTAATTGGCCGAGGCCCTTTCCCAATTTTATTTATGGTTTTGGCCGAGGCCTTAATCATTTTAGACGTCTTAGCCGAGGCCTTGACAAAGTGTTTCAGAATGTCTGACATTATACATTCCCTCATTATGAAAGTGGTTTTTGATATTGCATGTGATTATTCTACCAGTAGAATATTCATGTGAAGAAGTGAATGGAATTATCTCATTTTACTTTTGTCATATTATGTTGAAGTTCATGTTTAAAAGGCTTTTGTTTTAGTTATACATTGCCTTAAATGTTGATGTTTATTTATGAAAGCTTCTGCAATATTGTTATCCTTACTGAGCATCTGAGCTCACCCCTTTCAATATTTTAATATTTTCCAGGATGTGAAGAAGTATTATATGAATGACCTGCAGGGATAGTCAGAAGAGGATATGAGTTTGGACTATGAAGACTTTGTTATTAGTTTTTCACTTTATGATGTAATGTAAAGTTTACGAATGTATCTAGTGTTTCCAAGGCTACTAAACTAATCGGTCTTTCGAGACTTGATCTTTTGTGATCATGCCAATGTTACGAAGTAATGCACCGACTATGGGTAGCTGGGGTCGGGGCGTTACAGTTGGTATCAGAGGCAGTTTAGTACTAACCTTAAAATCTAGATTTAGATAAACTCTGATTAGAGCACATAGCCCAAAGGTAGACTTTGAGGATTAGTATAGAAGAACTTCCTAGAATTTTTTTATTGTAGAGATGTTGTGAGTTTTCCGAGAAATACATCCCTGTCTGGATACGAGCAGGTAGAGGCGGCTCTGGCACAGATGTACCTAGGGGTAAAACCCGAAAACACCGCCTTGAGCTAGACTCGAACGGGAACTGGTGCACGACAATGGGCCTTGCTGCACTCTTGGTGACGACACTCCCGGGGGATATGCTTAGGATAATTCTAATTTTATTTACAAACCACTATGAAGGGTTATGAGTATATACTCCCTCAAAAAAAACATTTCTTTTTATGATTTTGGATTATATCCATAAATAGTTCAATTTATGTAAAGTGTTTTACAAGTATGGAATTATGTATTTTAATTCATAAACTAATCTAGTTTATGCCATTGTTTAGAAATGGCGTCTAGTGGAAGGAATGGAAACCGTATCAATGCACGTACTCCGTGTAGGGATTTCCCTCCTGCTCAAGATAATTATTGTGGATCTGGAGATACAACTGGTGCTGATCAACTTATTACCATACTGGGACAACTCACACAGGTTATGAATAATAACCTTACTCGTATGGAGCACCCTGATCCGCAACGTGGAGGATCAATGTTAGACCGCTTCATGAGGCAATAACCACCAACCTTCAATGGGAGTACAAATCCTATAGTAGCTGAGCAATGGATAAATTCCTTAGAGAAAATATTCCATGCCTTGGGGAGTAGTGAAAGGGAGAAGGTTGTCATGGCAGTTTACCGCCTCACTGGAGATGCCGATCAATGGTGGTCACTAATTCAAAACACAAAGGAAGATGATGACGTATCGAATATGGAATGGAGGGAGTTCAAAGATCTTTTCTTAGAAAAATACTTTCCTCGTGACCATCGAGCAGATATGGAAAGGCAATTTCTGAGTTTGAGGCAGAAGGAGGATGAGAATGTCGCAAAGTATGAGGCTAACTTTACAAGGTTAGAGAGGCACGCTGCCGATTATATACGTAACCCAAGGAGTAAGATTGATCGTTTCTTTTATGGATTAAAACCATTTCTCCGTCGAACTTTAGTATCACAATCCTTCTCATCATACGAAGATATTGTATCGTGTGCTATCAAGACAGAAAAGGAATTCTCTATGTCTTATGACAACAAAGTAAAGCAAGAGATGAGGAGAACGGTGGAACAAGAGACAGATAAAGGGAAAAAGGGAAAGAAGGATTTTCCATTATGTGATAATTGTGGGAAGAATCACCCTGGTACGTGCCTACAAGGAATGGGAGTTTGTTATAAATGTGGAGAAAAGGGTCACCAGGCTCGTGATTGCAAGGGAAAGAAAGAGGCTGTCAAAGTTGAATGCTACAATTGTAGGGAAATGGGGCATTATGCATATGAATGTCCTAAGTGTCAGGGAAACTTACCTCAGAAAAGGCCAAGGGATCAAGGACAATCTTATGCTGTTACTACAGTTGAAGCAGAATAACTAATGTATTGGTGCTTTTGGACTCATGGATTATATTCTGGTTATTAGAATAATGTGATATATATATAAGGATTGTACTGCAGTAATTTTTGATTTCAGTAAGGTTTTAATATGATGAAGCTAATCATATTTTTAGTATGTGACAAAATATAAACTTTAATTTGTTTGGGGAATCTGATGTTACAATTGATTTTGAAATTTAGAGACCTTTTAGAGAAAGTCTGGACAGAGGTATTTTGGATAACTATAAAGGTTGGAGTGGACTAAGTTGAACCTTGGATAGTAAATTTAAGGTTAAAAAATTTCTGATGATTATTTTTGGAATACTATAGTTTTAGGAAAAGGACAACCTACAGGGTGGGGCATAAACCATCGCGTCGGACAAAGCTGCAGGAATCGAACCCACAACCATAGTGAGACAAGCCTTTATTTCCTACCACTAGCCTACAGGAAGTCCCTAGTTATTACAAAATAATTTTACTAATCTAAATGGTATGTGTTAACATTTGGAACCTTATACAATTAGGATAAGTATAATATTTTTGAGTTCTATTATCTTTTTGAGTGAAAGATGAGTTGAAGGTTGAAACTCTAGTTGTCAAGCATAAATATATATATACCTATCTCTTATTCAATGAATAAATTAATTCTTAAACTTTAGTAAAAGGATATTAAAACAAAAAAATGTGTTATCCTAATACCTTATGTCTTGTTGAACTGATGATATTTTAAATCAACATAGATTGAAGGCTTTGAGGCCCTCAATTTGACAGTTGATTGTGATTGATGACCTCAATCACTCCCTACAAATATTTACGTTTTTCCTCCAATTATATGTCTCTAATTTCCACCAATGTTCTCCTTATCGAGATCATAATTTGGTGGTGACTTTCTTATTTCCATTTCCCACTTATTAAGACTAAATTTTATTAACCTTATTTCTGATGTGGGTTTTCCACAAAGGTATTTTCTATTTTCAACCTTTTATTTTCAAAGAAAAATTTTAAATTGCGAGGACGCAATTTATTGAAGGAGGGGAGAATGTAACACCCCAAGCTTCCACGGTACGTTTCACTTCGAATAATGCAATAGCTTGCATTGTACGCAAATTCGAGTTCTAAAACACCGTGACTAATCAAAGTAGCCATTATGAATAGTAATAACCACTTTTTAAAATTATAGAAATTTTATATTTCAAAATGGACTTCATTTTTGGATTCGGAATATCGAAATTAGCCTATGTTAAATTTTTGGTATTTTTTTGAGAACTTCTAATTTTTTATGAATAGTGAAAAATACTTAAAACAACTTTTTAATCAAAATAATTTATTGTGATAAATTATAATATTTAGTGGTTTTAAGGTATAATTAGAATATATTTTTACCATTTTATCCAATGTTGGTCATTAGAATTAATTTAACATTGAAATTGGACATAAACAATTGTCAATCTTTTGATATAAATTGTTTCTTAAAAACACGCTATTTGTCGTAACAGCGGGAATTAATTATAAAATTAATTAATGCAACTTATATGTTTGGAATTTTTTAAAATAGAAATCATTTTTGAATTCGGAATATCAATTATAGCTTAGGGTGAAATTTTGGCCTTGTTCTGAAAAACTTCAATTTTTGATGAATAGTGAAACCACTAAGTGGTAGTTAAATAACTGATTTTTCGTTTAAATGAAATATTACCACTTCTGTGATTTGATTTTCAAAAATCCAACATACATGGTTGTCATTAAGAATTAAAATGTGGTTCAATGAGATTAAAATAAATTTTTGGTGAATAGTAACTTTTAAGTTCTTAATCGCGATTAGAGGTAATTAGTGTAGTTTAAGGTACAAATAATGTTTTAATAATATGAGATGAGCATGAAACTTGTCCTACTCCTATTGGATGAGTCATGTCCGACCAAGAAAACCCATGGGTCAACTTGGGGACCCCATGGAGCCACTTTAGTTGGAAAATGACATTAATATATATTTATTTAATGTTAAAATTAAATTGACACAAACATGAGTTATTTTACTAAAACAGTTTTTAAGTGGGGTTACACAAGTCCAAATTTTAACTATAAATATTCATTAGAAATATAAAAAGATTTCCTACATCATAGTATTTTTTATATAATTTTTAGACATTAAATAACTTAAATTATTTATGACATCATTATGATGCAGCGATGACCTCATTATTAAACGATTTTAATAAAATGAAAAGATAATGTAAAATCCAAGGCTTACACTTGTCCAAAGCCAATTGTATGAGGATATTTCTAACCCTTATCACATTAGCCTCGAATTATATAAGTTTGGGACCTTTAGAATTCGAAAAGAATTGTGTAATAATGTAACATTTCAATCTTTCCAAAAGAGCCCCTCCTTTCCTCTTATAAAAGGCCCCCACCTCTCCCACCTCATTTACACTTTCAAGCCATTTGGCTCGGCCAACCTCTGCCCAAATACTCTCCCAACTTCCCCCTCTTACTCCTAGAATCCTCACTTTGGTCAGAACTCTTCTCAAGGAAGCCTTTGGCTCAAATCAAAAGGAGTTACCCGATTTTGAAGTAATGTCTTCTCTAATGTTGTTTTGTTTTATTTTTCTTCTTCAACCCCCTAAACTCTTTTTATTAATTTCTTTTGTAACAAAAACAGTATCCTCAATATACTAGGATGTTGTTATAAGAAGTATTCGAGCTAAACGTACACACACCTACATCTAATGGTTAAAGAACATATGGTTTCTGTGGATGGCGAATTTCTGCCTCATGAAACGATGATTGTTCAACACTCATATAACACCTTCACAGGTGGCCATTAAGATGTCACTATATTTATATATGATATAAAATATGTTTATGTTTTACTTATTCTTCTGTATTTCTCATTTATGGTATACTTTATGATTTCCATTATGGGTAAAATGCGATAATTTCATTTTAGGAAGTGTGGACTACCGCCCCCTCAAAGTAATTTGAATCGTTAATGCCATATGTGGGATGTATAAAGGATGGAGTATATGATATTATACACTATATTATACTAGAATTATATTATACATTTATATCATTATGATTTCGTTCCATTAAATATGAAATTGAAATGAATGTAGCGTTCATGCGTACGTACGGCTTACCATCTCCATGAACGGTGCATTTCATTTCTTACCTCTAAATGTTACGTAATATTATAAATGAATGTATATACTGGATATATAAGATATATATGACATCTAAATCATGAATATAATTCTGGAGATAATGGATATTCTACCACATAAACAACTTGTAATTATAAGAAGTTTATTATTGACTCAAGTACCAAAGATCGACAAAACGACCGTTATTAACTTAAATAATTACATAATGTTCATAACATTGTAATAAGTGATATAAAAAGGATAATGAAATTAAAAATGGATCTTAATAAGTTATATATTAACTCTAGTTTATTATTCAGGAGTTTAAAGAATGGTTGAGTCAAGTCGGACACGAGGTAAGGGAACTTCATAACCCAATTTCTATTCTTTGAGTTAATCTCCTACTTTCAAATTATGTCATGATATTTTTAGGTCCTATCTTGTATTTGTACATTATTTATGTGTACTTATAGTGAATACACATTATAGATGTATTTTATTTAAAAAAAATGATCTTTTTAAGGACTTCGTCTCAATCCCCTTTTGTTGAGGCATATTTGGTTTTATACACAACTTTCTTTTATACGGTGTATAAACCCCTTTGACTTTTACGTTTATTCAAAAGGAATATTTTTTATATGAAGCATTTTACTAAACGACAAAAAGGGAATGTTTTTCTTTCCGTACATATGTGGCGACAACGACTTCTCCGCCGCCGTGACCATTATTTGAGTTTCAGCTTCCTCTACAAGCCATACCCTTTTTTTAATGAAAAATAAATACCATGTTATACTTTTATTTTATTTTGGTATTGAAAATGGTTTTGAAAGCATTTTTATTATATCAATGTGTTGTATTGATATCTTGTGATTGAAATGTGGAAATGTTATGTTTCCTTTATGCATGTTTTATGTGATACGATTATGTTATGGTTTATGATATGTTTAAACCTATTCATATGAGGAATGTATTGGACTTAATAAGTGATGGGTGGAGCCCGCTATAGCTCCTCGATGCATCGGTAGGTCTCATGAGACAACTAGACGTGGAATTGGTCGAGGCCCTTTCCCAATTTGATTTATGGTTTTGGCCGAGGCCTTAATCATTTTAGACGTCTTGGCCGAGGCCTTGACAAAGTGTTTCAGAATGTCTGGCATTATACATTCCCTCATTATGAAAGTGGTTTTTGCTATTGCATGTGATTATTCGACCAGTAGAATATTCATGTGAAGAAGTGAATGGAATTATCTCATTTTACTTTTGTCATATTATGTTGAAGTTCATGTTTAAAAGGCTTGTGTTTTAGTTATACATTGCCTTAAATGTTGATGTTTATTTATGAAAGCTTCCGCAATATTGTTATCCTTACTGAGCATCTGAGCTCACCCCTTTCAATATTTTAATATTTTCCAGGATGTGAAGAAGTATTATATGAATGACCTGCAGGGATAGTCATAAGAGGATATGAGTTTGGACTATGAAGACTTTGTTATTAGTTTTTCACTTTATGATGTAATGTAACGTTTACGAATGTATCTAGTGTTTCCAAGGCTACTAAACTAATCGGTCTTTCGAGACTTGATCTTTTGTGATCATGCCAATGTTACGAAGTAATGCACCGACTCTATGTAGCTGGGGTCGGGGCGTTACAATATGAATTACTCAAAAAGGATTTATAAGTGTTTTATGAAATTTATTTAAATTATACTGTAAACTAATTTTGATATCACTGATCCTATGGTCAGTATGAGAACTGAAAAATTCATCTAGGATGATGTTATAATATCTTAAAAAAACTCTGTAATAAAAATAGGTAATGTTCTAGATATGTTGAAATATAATAGAAATAAAATGGAAAACAATTCATGAGAATAAGGAAATAAGAATGAAACAAAATTGAAATAGGTGAAAATTTCAAAGTATATAATTCTCACCAAGATAACATTTCCCCCATGTCAGGACACCTATGATTTTTTATCCAGTCGTCAATGTAAAACATAGTGGTGCTAAGTCGCATTTCCACTTGAATATTTTTCTGATTAAAGAGATCCAACATTGGTTCCCAAAAAGGGAACCCCAAATATAACATAATTCATAAGTTCTTAGTCATACCAAGATTGTAGTGTGAGCATGAGATTTTTGTGAAAATAGAGAGACATGTTTATAGGATTCTGCCAGGTCAAGAGCGCATATTAAAGAAGTGTTCCCACTACATATAGGATATGACAAAATTTTCCTAGAATCCAACATTAGTTTCCAAATGGTGAATAGATCGTTATTTCTTATTTCAATAAGAGTGTGTTCCTTGCTTCCATTGAGGAACATGAATATATTCTCATTTTGGATGCATAGGACAAACTGGAATATCACCACAAATAACATTTACCACTAAATTTTATCATCTTCATTACAATTAAATCCAATTCTAAGTGGAGGGGTATATATACCAATTCAATTCACATATAAATATATTTCATCTTATTAGAGGTATATCCATTACATAACATTACGATCCTTTCTAGAAATGTAAAGATTTAGTGTATTTAGAGAATAGTTTCAAAAAAAGAATATTTTATAAAGGATCTTCAACATCCCCAATAATTTTCATCACGTTTTTGTCACAACCCTCTCACCAAAGATGCCCCTCCTGAGATGGAAATGGTGAAAGGGAGATAATGACCCCTGGGTCCCGCCTCCAGTAGGCCCTGGGGTGGCAACTAGCACCAAGGGTATGAGTTTTCACAAAAAAATGGGAGGCAATACCCTTTTTATTATTTAAGATCGGGAAATAGTACAAGTCAACCACCAAAAAGGAAAAGACCAAGTGTATAGAAATAAACCCAAACCAATCCCACATGAATGTTTAAATAGTTCGGAAACAAGGTACAAGTAAAAGAAAGCTCAAAAGTACAATATCAAAAGAAACAAGAGTACAACAACAGCAACAACTCCAACTGTCCAACTAGTAGGGTCCCGCACGACCCTAATATTCCTCCTGGAAACCTGAAAGTAAACGTAGGGTGAGCATACAAGTATACTCAGTAGGGAAACCTAAATCTCTCATGCACAAGTGGGGAGACATCCTAATGTCCCGTGAGAACAACAGAATAAACCTAGAAAGTAATTTTATCCACCCAACCTCACCAGCCACACTCACCAAAAACACAATCACAATAGGTAGTAGTAGTATATAAGAACAAGAGTATTGGGTACCATGCACCATTTCCCGTTAGTTATCTGCTCTTCCTAATGGCGAACGTCCTGATGTTGCCACACTCTCCCCGCCCGCACACACTTGGGCCTCACAAACCACACATCCTGCCTGCACACACTTGGGCCTCACAACCACGTATCCCGCCCGCACACACCTGGGCCTCACAGCCATGTATCCCGCCCGCACACACCTGGGCCTCACAACCACGTATCCCGCCCGCACACATCTGGGCCCTCACAACTAGGTATCCCACCTGCACACACCTGGGCCTCATCCCGAATATTCTTGGGAAACAGTAAAACCTACCCGAAGAGTCTTGGGCTAAAACCACCCCAATCAAAACCTACCTGAAGGGTCTTGGGTGTAAGGACGCCTCAAGCCATAACAGCCTATGGAAGAAGGAGTAGGAAGGAGCTAGTAACTAAGGGGAAAACACCCTCTCCCATGAAATGGGAGTGCTCGGCACTAAGTGCTCAACATGGGTGTGGTGAGACAAATCACAAAGATACAGATACATATATATATATACAAAACACTCAGCCCAACCTATGGCTTCTAAACAGAGAAACTGAGAATGTGCCTCGGCACTACTACCACGAAGTATGCATACAACAAACAAACCCAACCCCATTTAGGTTTTCACGTTTTAGCAGAATCAGTTTATTAGTTCCTTAATTACTGGGCAACTATCCACAACCAACCACATCGATCGTTCATAAAACATATCCCTGCCATCCACAAATCAAGTTAAGAAAACACAAGCAACACAACTAAGTCCTTCTTATTAGCCAACCAACCCCATTGATTATTATTCCCGTTCCATTACCATGCCCCACCATTTATTAACTCTTCCACTTTTATTTATTATTCACAACCCATAGTTTGTTCACATTCAAACCCATCCCTGCAGCCCCGCTCCCAACCACCATAACCACAATCACACCGAAACCCATACATCATTATCACTTTAATACCATTTATCACAGCCTCGCTGCCCGTCACCAACATAACATTCACACCAACCCACAACCAAGCCAACTACATCCCACTACTCACCCAATCCACAACAACCCACAAAACACCCCCTTCACATAAATAAACCCTAACTAGCACCCACATGTTTATTATTCCATTTTGTTCAACTTGGGTGATCACACAAAGGTTCCAGATTTTAAAACAGCCAACTTTACGTGATTAACCAAATTTCCACATTCAACGAAGTTTCCATCCACAAAAACGGTTTAGAAAGATATGGAAACATTTAATTGTGCAAGCAAAGGCCCCCAACGACTGTGATTTTTAGTAGGCATAATCATATTCAATTCACAACATAATGTCACAGTATATAAAGATAAACATAACAACTTTCACATGCCCGTTCTTTAACTATTTATTATATTTGTTTATTGGTTCAGCCGTTTCTCATGAAAACAAAAGGATACCCACCCTATATGATGCACAATTTTGAGAGAGATGAAGGTAAGATCCCTAACTCAATAGGTTCCGATCACAACGCTCCCCCGGATCAACTTTAGAAGACGTCTGTCAACATCCGTCGCTTCATTAGAGTCCCGGAAAAACCTAATCAGGTGGAAGTTAGAAAGGAAAGGCCGAAGGAAAGACAACGGATCAAAGCTCAGAAGTTCTACCTCGTCTTTACAATCTCGTGGCTATTGACAGATCGTAAATCGTAGCTCGGATGAAGAATTTATGGATGAAAAGAAGCCTTCGAGTCTCTTGGGAGAGCTCTGCTCAAAGGAATGGGGAGGAGAGGGGTGAGTTGAAAAGGAGGATGGGACCCCTCCTTTTATAGGTGAGAAAAACAAAAGTACATGGAATGTACTTTATGGTACATGGTGTGTACTCATCCATTTCACACGGTCAACACGTGCCTCCCAACGTGGCTTTGCGGCCGTTGATTGGTCAACACATGGTTTGAGGGTAACGCGTACGCAGGGAAGGACTACACGGCATGTAGTCTAGGGTACATGGTGTGTACCCATTTATTTCACACGGCAAGGACATGGATTCAACATGGAACACAACCATTGACTGGTAAACACGCGGGTTGAGGGTAACGCATACGCGGGGAGGGACTACATGGCATGTAGTATTAGACACACGACGTGTACCCATTTATTTTACACGACAAGGACATGGCCTTCAACACAGGGTATACCTTGAGAGGGGGGTACACGGCATGTACTCACACTACACAGCGTGTGGTTTCAAAATTCTGAAAAAGTGTGGGAAAAGTCCATTTTACCCTCCAGAACACTTCATGAGATTCTTTTAACAAAGGAACGGGCCGGAGAGGTCCAGGACATTACATCAGATATCTCTTAAAACATTCTCGTCCCCAAGAATTCAAAACCCAACCAAGAGGAACCCAACAAGATACCTATTAGGGTTCTCATTATAACAGGAACCCAACCAACAATCCTAATCATAGTTGTCAGCAAATTCCCTCTCCTATATCGAGATATTATCCGCTTTAGGTGGCACTGACTCGCCTACACGGGTTTAATCGCATCTGCATTAATGCGTCTCGATTAAGGATTGGGCCTTCCCACATCCATATATTAGGATTTTACAACTTGCACTACCCCCAACACCACACAACCAACACACTGCCCGAACATGTGGCTTGGGGAAAATTCCTTCTCCTATGTCGAGATATTATCTGCTTTAGGCGGCACTGACTCTCTGGCAGGGGTTCAATTGCATCCTCATTAATGCCTTTCGATTAAGAGTAAGGTTTTTCCCTTTCCCCACACATATGAACATGCTACACACTTCCAGAGAACAAGGAAACAAAAGGTCTCATAACTGACAAGCCAAGAATTCCATATATCAAAGGTACAGAGTATAACATCAACACAAAGCTCAGAAGAACAAGGAAAAACACAAGTCAAAACAACTCCGAGTACTGAGTGTGCATCTGGGCCTCCCTCTTACAAGTGCTCTCCTTGAGGCCACCATTCCTCCACAAAATATGAACCAAGGGAATGGTTCGTCCACGGATCACCTTCTCTTTAGGATCCTCAATTCTGACTGGTCATTCCTAGAAGGTCGCGTTGTCTCCTATATCTAACTCTCCCCAGTTGATAATGTGAGAGTCGTTGTGTATGTACCGATGACGCTGGGAGACGTGGAGGACATCATGAACCTTCCCCAACTGAGGTGGCAGGGCCAGCTGATATGCTACCTCACTGACTCACCTCAGCACCTCGAAAGGTATGATGAACCTAGGTGAGAGCTTACTCCCTTTCCCAAACCTTTGCTTCCCCCGTAGAGGGGAAACCTTCAAGAACACATGATCTCCCACCTCGAACTCCAAGGGCCTCCTCTGACGATAAGAATAAGACTTTTGTCGGTCCTGAGCCGCTTTCATCCTCTCACGTACAAGTTGGACTTTCTCTGTGGTGCTCTGCACTACCTCTGACCCAAGAGCACCTATCTCACCAACCTCTTCCCAGCAAATGGGTGAACGACATGGTCTTCCATACAAATCCCCAAATGGTACCATGCCAATAGTAGAGTAGAAGATGTTGTTGTAGGCAAACTCTACTAAAGGAAAGTGTTGTACCCATGATCCTCCGATATCTAGAATGCATGCTCGCAGCATGTCCTATAATATCTGGATAGTCTGCTCTGTCTTCCCATCGGTCTGGGGGTGGAAAGCAGTGATAAGGCATAGATGGGTGCCAAAAGCATGTTTTAACCCCCTCCAGACTCGTTAGGTAAACTGAGTATCCTGATCTGAGACGATATTCTTCGGAACTCCATGCAAACTTGCCACCTCGTTTATGTACCTCTATGCTAAGGTACTCACCGGGCCCAACTCCTCAATTGCTATGAAAGGAGCTGATTTCGTCAGTCGATCCACCACTACCCTGATTGCATCATAACCACCTTGAGCTCTGAGTAGTCCTGTGATGAAGTCCGTTGAGATGTCATCCCACTTCCACTCGGGGAAATCTAAAGGATGCAACAAACCACTGGGAACACGGTGTTCAGCCTTCACTTGCTGAGACATTAGGCACTTAGCCACAAACTCTGCCACTGCCCGTTTCACCCCGGGCCACCAAAACTGTTCCCTCAGGCCTCGGTACTTTTTTGAAACTCCTGGATCTACCGCCAAGGCTGAGCTATGGAACTCACAGAGAACTCCCTCACACATTGCCTCCGGAACAAACAACCTTCCATGGAAAAGCATCTGAGGTCGGTTGTCCTCTGACCATCCTTCCAGAGTGTTTCCTTGATCGACATGATCCCGAATTACTTCCTCCTTGGAGTCCCCCCACTAAGACTCTTCCACCTGCTGCAACAAGGAGGGTTGCACCGTCATTTGAAATAAACAGCCTCTAACACCTTCTACCCTATCATCTAAGTGCAAGGCAACCAACTCTCCCATCGATTTCCAAGCATCAAAGGATTCCGGAACAACTTCCTTATATGACTTCCTGCTCAGGGCATCAGCCACAATGTTTCCCTTACCTTCAGTGTAAGAGATCTCGAAGTCATAGTCTTGGAGAATCTCAACCCATCTCCGCTGTCGTAAGTTCAGGTCATGCTGGGAAAAGATATAACGCAAGATCTTGTGATTTGAGAAGATCACAAAGCGCTCCCCAAAGAGGTAATGTCGCCACAACTTCAGTGTGAACACTACTACTGCAAGCTCTAGGTCATGGGTGACATAGTTGTGCTCATGAGGGCACAACTGCCTAGACCCATAACAGATAACTCCCTTCTTCTGCATCAGCACGCACCCCAGACCAAGGCCAGAAGCATCACAAAACAACTCATACAACAACCCTTCCTCTAGAAACATGAGTACGGGGGCACTAACCAACTTATCCTTCAGGTAGTCGAATGATTTCTGGCACTGCTCACTCCAAAAGAAGACTCGGTTCTTCCTAGTCAAATCTATAAATGGAGCATCAACTCGAGAGAAGTCTGAAACGAACCTCCGATAGTAACCTGCTAACCCCAGGAAACTACGAACTTCTGCCAGGCTCTTGGGTGATGCCCCAGAAACAACTTCCTCCACCTTCGACGGGTCCACTGACACTCCATGCTGAGACACCACGTGCCCAAGGAAGTGTAATTCTTACATCAAGAACATACACTTTGACAATTTCCCATAAAGCTGGTGGTGTCGAAGGAATTCCAAGACTGCCCTAAGATGCTCAATGTGATCCTCCTCTGATCTTGAGTAGATCATGATGTCATCGATAAACACAATGAAGAACCGGTCTAGAAACTCTCAGAAGACAAAGTTCATAAGTCCCATGAACATAGTCGGTGCATTCCTAACTCCAAATGGAATCACTACAAACTCAAAGTGCCCATAACTGCACCTGAAAGTTGTCTTCGAGATGTCACTATCCTTTAACCTCAACTGATGATATCTAGATCATAGATCAATCTTAGAAAACCAACATGCTCCCCTCAGTTGGTCGAAAAGATCATATATCCATGGAAGGGGTAATGGTTCTTGATTGTTACCTGGTTCAACCTTCGGTAGTCTATGCATAGCCTGAGGCCACTATCTTCCTGCTTCATGAAAAAAACTAGAGCACCCCATGGCGATACGCTGGGTTTAACGAAACCCTTCTCCATCAGATCATCAATCTGAATACGCAACTCCCACAACTCTGAAGGTGCGATCCAATAAGGGGCCATCAAAATCGGATGGGCACCAGGCTGTAAGTCTATCCCGAACTCAACGTCACGTCGGGGGGGTAGAGTCATAACCTCCTCGGGAAAAACATCAAGGAATTCCCCAACAACCTCCAGGACATCCAGCATCTCTGTGTCAGCTGAAACCACTGATATATATCCTAACAAGGAAAGGAGAGGCTCCACATGCCGGCTTCCCACCTGATAGCTCCTCTCGCCAACAAAAGCTACATATTTCCCATCCACATCGGAGAACAAGAACCTTCTTCTGAAGCAGTCGATAATGGCACTAACGGAAAACAACCAATCTATTCCTAGGATGACATTGTTTGGTTGCATCTGTAATAGAATAAGGTCCCCACTAGATTGATGTGGTTCCAACGCTAGCCCACATCCCCGGCAAACACAAGATATGCTGGTCTGGCCTCCAACTAGTGTACTCAGCACCAGTGGTAAGGAAAGTCTCTCTACGTCTAGTCCCAAAGCATGGGCTAGACCAGGTGCAACAAAGGAGTGTGAAGCCCTCGAATCGAACAAGGCATAAACGAGAGTGTTGAACAAAAAAATCGTACCTCGCACCACCTCTGGTCTTGCTGGAGCTGCCAACTCTATTGCGTGCAACTATCCACGCCCAAATCCTCTTCCTCTATGATGTCATCCACCTCCCTGACCATGCCCTGGTCGAGGTCCCTGGGGAGCACCCTGAGGTCGGCCTCCTCCCGCAAAGTCTTCCCTCAGAGGAGCATGGTCCTGCTGCTGCTGGAAGGGCCCCACCGGAAACTGGTGCTGCTGAGGTGGGTGCTGAACCTGCCCACCTCCACTGTACTGAGCTAGGGTCGGGCACCGAATCTGAATGTCCCCAAAACCTCCACAAGAAAAACACTTCGGTCCTGGGCTTGTGAAAAAGGGACTAGGACCTGAAGATCTGAACTGGAACTGTTGGGGCCTGCTCCCCACTGGCCTGAACCTGGAAGGTCCCGTCGCAAGAGACCTGTTGCTAAATACCTTCCCTTTCGACGAACCAGGCTCGATCCCATCATGTGGTGCACCTCCCTGCGTGTGCATCATCTCTACAACCTCTTCCTTCTTCTGTACTGCTAAGTACGTCGGAAGGGTGAAGGGGGTGAAAGCATACTGGAGAGAAGTACGAAGCGCCTCCTCCAAACATCTCGCCCGAGACTCCTCATCCGAAACGAGATCCAGAGCAAATTGCAGGAGATCCTTGAACTTGATCCCCAACTCTCATACTGACATACTCCCCTACTGAAGGGAGAGTAACTCTTGCCACTTCACTACCTTGATCATGGAAGAAATAAATTCCTCTCGGAATTCCTTCTCAAAGTCAGCCCACAAAACCTATACCTCTATCCTCTCTCCAAGGTAGAGCATCCACCACTGTCGCACCGCACCTCTCAGCTGACTGACACTTAGGGGAACCCAGTACTCCCTCGGATCACGAATCAAGGTAAAAGTGATCCCTAGCTCCTCAAGCCACCCCTCAGTCTCTGTATCCGAAGTACTACCCTCATACTTCTCGAGGATTTGCTGCTAGAAAGAATGAAGAGTCTTCTGCCACTGGATATCTTCCTCCTCTCGGTCAATCCTCAACTGATCGACCACCTGAATCTGCTGGGCCTCGGCCGTCTGAGCCACCCGGGGACGATGTCCAGGTGCCATAGCTATATGGTAAACAAAGATCACCTAATACCAAGTAGTAAAAAAATTTCTCAAGGTTTTATTTTATCATTTTTATTTCAATTTCTTTCCTAGAACACCCAAATAAAGTAAAACACAATCATGATGATGCATGTACATTCCCTAGGGTCTCTACCCTGTAATCATTGTAGTCTCACATGGTTGTTCGGTAGGCTCAGAGTCCTTTCATCAGATCACAGGGGGCCCTAAAATCCCTTGTCTTAGCCAGTCCTCCCTGGCCTATGTCACGCACCAAGATTACCCAACATTGTTGCCCTACCATCCCATGAAATCCTCACTGTTCCTAACTCCAAACTCCATCCTATCTCTCAACCATCACCTCTGATACCATTCTGTCAAGACCCCCTCCCACCAAAGATGCCCCTCCTGAGCTGGCAATGGTGAAAGGGAGATAATGACCCCCTGAGTCCCACCTCCAGTAGGCCCCGGGGTGGCGACTAGCACCAAGGGTATGAGTTTTCACAAATAAAATGGGATGCATTACCCTTTTTATTATTTAAGATCGGGAAATAGGACAAGTCAACCACCAAAAAGGAAAAGAACAAGTGTATAGAAATAAACCCAAACCAATCCCACATGCATGTTTAAATAGTTTTGAAACAAGGTACAAATAAAAGAAAGCTCAAAAGTAAAATACCAAAAGAAACAAGAGTATAACAACTGCAACAAATCCAACTGTCTGACTAGTAGGGTCTCGCACCACCCTGGTAGTCCTCCTGGAAACCTGAAAGTAAACGTAGGGTGAGCATACAAGTGTACTCAGTAGGGAAACCTAAAGCTCTTGTGCACAAGTGGGGAAACATTCTAATGTCCTGTGAGAACAACAGAAGAAACCTAGCAAGGAATTCTATCCACCCATCCTCACCAGCCACACTCACCAAAAACACAATCACAACAGGTAGTAGTAGTATATAATAACAAGAGTATTGGGTACCCCACTTCATTTCCCATTAGTTAGCTGCTCTTCCTAATGAAGAACATCCTAATGCTGCCACACTCTCCCCGCCCGCACACACCTTGGCCTCACAAACCACACATCCCACCCGTACACACCTGGGCCTCACAACCACGTATCCCGCCCGCACACACCTGGGCCTCACAAACCCGTATCCCACCCACCCACACCTGGTCCTCACAACCACGTATCCCGCCTGCACACACCTGGGCTCTCATAACTACATATCCCGCCTGCACAAACCTGGGCCTCATCCTGAAGATTCTTGGGAAATAGTAAAACCTGCCCGAAGAGTCTTGGGCTAAAACCACCCCAATCGAAACCTACCTGAAGGGTCTTAGGTGTATGGTCACCTCAAGCCATCACAACCTAGGGAAGAAGGAGTAGGAAGGAGCTAGTAACTATGGGGAAAACACCCTCTCCGGTGAAATGGGAGTGTTCGTCACTAAGTGATCGACATGGGTGTGGTGCGACAAATCACAAAGATACGGATACATATATATATACCAAAAAATCTACCCAACCTATGGCTTCTAAATAGAGAAACTGAGCACGTGCCTCGGCACTACTACCACGAAGCATGCATACAACAAACAACCCCAACCCCTTTTAGGTTTTCACGTTTCAGCAGAATTAGTTCATTATTTCCTTAATTACTGGGCAACAATCCACAACCAACAACAACGATCATTTGTAAAACATATCCATTCCATCAAAAAATCAAGTTAGGAAAACACAAGCAACACAACCAAGTCATTATTATGAGCCAACCAACCCCATTGATTATTATTCCCGTTCCATTACCATGCCCCACCATTTATTAACTCTTCCACTTTTATTTATTATTCACAAACCATAGTTCATTCACATTCAAACCCATCCTTGCAGCCCCACTACCAACCACCATAACCACAATCACACAGAAACCCATACATCATTATCCCTTTAATACCATTTATCGCAGCCCTGCTGCCCATCACCAACATAACTTTGACACCAACCCACAACCCAGCCAACCGCAGCCCACTGCTCACCCGATCCACAACAACCCAAAAAACACCCCCTTCACATAAATAAACCCTAACCAGCACCCACATGTTTATTATTCCATTTTGTTCAACCGGGGTGATCACACAAAGGTTCCTGATTTTAAAACAACCAGCTTTACGTGATTAACCAAATTTCCTCATTCAACGAAGTTTCCATCAACAAAAACGGTCTAGAAAGATAGGGAAACATTTAATTGCTCAAGAAAAGGACCCCAACGACCGTGATTTTAAGTAGGCATAAGCCTATTCAATTTAGAAAATAAAATCACAGGATATAAAGACAAACAAAACAACTTTCACATCCCCGTTCTTTAACCAGTTATTATCTTCATTTATTGGTTCAACTGTTTCTCATGAAAACAAGAGGATACCCACCCCATATGATGAACAATTTAGAGAGAGACGAAGGTATGATCCCTAACTCAATAGGTTATGATCACAACGCTCCCCTGTATCAACTTTAGAATACGTCCGTCAGCGTCCGTCACTTCTGTCGAGTCCCTGCAAAACCTCCTCGATTGGAAGTTGTAAAGGAAAGGCCAAAGGAAAGACAACAGATCCAAGATCATAAGTTCCACCTCGCCGTTAGGATACCATGGCCGCTGACGGATCATAAATCGGTGCTCGGATGAAGAAGTAATGGAAGAAAAGGAGCCTTCAAGTCTCTTGGTAGAGCTCTGCTCAGAGGAATGGGGAGGAGAGGGGTGAGTTGAAAAGGAGGAGGGGACCCATCCTTTTATAGCCGATAAAAACAAAAGTACATGGCATGTAGTTTATGGCACACGACGTGTAATCATCCATTTCACACGGTCACCACGCGGCTTCCAACACGGCTCTGCGGCCGTTGAATTGTAAATAGAGGGTTTGAGGGTAACGCATATGCGGGGAAGGACTACATGTCGTGTAGTCTGGGGTACATGACATGTACCCATTTATTTCACACGGCAAGGACACAGATATAACACGGCACACGACCGTTGACTGGTCAACACATGGTTTGAGGGTAACACATACGAATGGAGGGACTACACGGCGTATAGTATTGGACACATGGCATGTACCCATTTATTTCACACGGCAAGGACATGGCCTTCAACACGGGGTATACCCGTCGAGGGGTACACAGCGTGTAGTTTCAAAATTCTGAAAATTGTGTGAGAAGTCCATTTTACCCTCCAAAACACTTCGTGATCTTTTTTTGACAAAGGAATGGGCCGGAGAGGTCCGGGCCATTACAATGTAATACAATTCTTAGACATAACCTACATAAAACCTTTCTTCATAACCTGGGGAAATGAAACAAACAAAGGGGTGTGCTCAAATGCTCAGTAGTTGTAAATAAGGGAGATATCAATCGGTAATCACATGCTAGAATAAAATAAATATAATGGTATGAGATCATTATCATAGATTAAAAATTTTCTTCCCAACCTATCATAGATCATAAAAATGATACATGGTATAAAATAATGTCATAAAAAACATTATTTGTAAGAGTTTGGAATCATTAATAATCAGTCATGATCCCTAAGAGAATAAAATAAATATATTATTGTGGAAAAACATAATATTATAACATTGTAAACATGTATAAATAGAATTGGGTTCACTTACAATGTTTATTATATGAAATCAGGCCCCCACATAATCTTATGAAATAAAACTAGGTACCTATATAATCTTATGGACATGAAAACAAGTCCAAGCATAAACATATGGTCATGAAACTAGGACAATATATAATATTATGAACATGAAATCATGTTCATTATAAACATAATTAATTAATGAGTTATCTATCCTTATCCAATTCATTTGAGTGATATATAATTCTAGGCTCACATGTTAAATTATCATAATCCATTAACATCTTTTCCTCAAGATCATAAATATTTAATCAAATCATAACTCGTGGAAAGGAAACATGTTTTATAATCATCTCATTATTGTAATAAAAAACCATCCAGATAAAGAATAATGTTTTTATTGTTGGATTTTATCCCTATTAAATAATAATTAACTTCAAATGATTTTATCATACATGAAAATTTCCATTAAAATATCATAGGAATTTTTCTTTAGGAAATTACCCTATTAATTTTAGAATAACTTATCCAAAATGAAATAATTTCCAAAATACTATGGGAATTTTTTTAAAAATAACCATGAAAAAATTAAATGTTAGTTTAAAATCATTTATTATTCATAATAGGAGAAATTTTGATTCATGTCATAATTGATAAAACAAATATTATGACTACATCGTCATTAAAAAGTGACATTCAAAAAATAACAAGAATTATATTTTCATACTATTTTTTTAATTAAAACATGGGTAAAAATTTCTTTATAACATTATTTATTAATATGCAAGAAAATTCTTGGAAGTAGTTTTGAAAACATGTTTATGGAATAAAATTGTTTTTTGGTCGAAAGAGGATAAATATTTTCGTGTTTTACTAAATACATTTTCTAAACCATTTTGAGTAACAAAGAGAGAAAATGGTACTAAAACATAAAAATTCCATAAAAACCCATAGTATTATAAAAAATATTGGGTTTCATTAGGTAAGGATCTTATAATTTCATCAATGGAATTTAAATCGTAAACAATTTCGATTAAAATGTTATTGAAATGTAAATTCATTACTACTTTTTTATCAATTGAATCATAACCCCCATGAAATAATAACATAAAATGAAATATTACTTGTCATGAAAATAATTATATTCATGAAATTAAATAAAAAATGGGTATTATATACACCTCATAAAATAATATATCTTCATAACATAACATATGTCTCCAAAAAGACAATTTGAGATGATAATCTCATACCACTTTGGAAACAAAAAAAACCTCATGAAAGAGAGAACTGTAGATGGATTTTTAAATACATATAATTATAGAATCATCAAAAAATAAAAACATGGGTATTATATAAACCCCAAACAGGAAACAATAGAGACTATGAAATATGTCTCACATAAATAAAACATAGTCAAGAAGCCCTTACCATAAGTCTCTTCATTCATCACACACGTCCAAAACTCCTATATAATAAATTTATGTTTATTATAAATATATTCAAAAACCATTTTCATGTATATTATAACATATATAATTTTTTTATAACCTATTTATTAAGAAAATCATTTTTTACGGTGATAACTAATTCATTTTTCATACATATTTGAGTTTGATAGTCCTGGTCCATGTACCTTAATTATGGTTCCATGAACTAAAAAAATTAATCATATAATTATTATCATATTTAATAATTATATTAAATTTTTTAAATACTTATATAATGTGTTTCAACATCTCTAGATCAAGCACCAATAAAGCGGCGCCCTGAGTCGGGTTCTCACATGACCTCAACCATGCCTCCTCGTACGTCAGAGGTTGTCAAATAATAGGGAGGGTCTAGATTAATCATGTGGGGAGACTATAACGTATTAGTTAGAATAATACATAGTAGTAAATATATAAAACTGCAAAATATATCATGAAATAATAAATGAACAGCCCTAAATAACTTTTTCCTAACTGGATAAAAACCACAACCAGTTATAAAAATTCCATGTCATGCGATAGTTACATCTGAACAAACCCCAAAATAAGGAAAATAGAAAACATCCCAAAATGGTACTAACTTCATGTCTTGAACCTCATCCATGCATGTCCCATGTCTAACTCAGCTCCCTAGAATATGTCCCCTTCTATTGTCTTGACCTGCAAGCATGAAATCTTCTCGGGTACCCAACAACAGCCTAAGTAGGGTGTGAGTACAACTCAAAAGGTCACCACCAACAGTGTCTACAAATATCCCGTCTAATAGATATTGCATTAAAGTATAAATAAATAAAAATTAAAGGAAGTAAAATTCGGGGTCACTAGTTAACAATATCTACATAGCTATTACTAACAAAATTCCTAATAATTAGGTCTCTTTTATTACTATTTTATCATCAATCAAGAAGTATATAAGATAGGCATTCACATAATTCACACAAGGTTCATGGAATTTGTCATTTTCCATTAGGGAATACGAAATTCCCTAACTCACTAGGCATAACATATCACAAAATCATCATATCATCACCTCGATGCCATATTCCAGTTGGAATGCAACCATTAGGGGAATAGAGCTCTATCCCATTCCATAACCTATGCATTATGGGTGGAGTTAGAGAATCAGTCCAACTCAACTTATGAGAGGAGCCTCAATCCTTTATCCCACACATCAACCCATGTGCACATGCCTATCCTTCCATTCAACATAGAGAAACAATATCACAACCAAACATGACTAATATATACAACAATCATAATCCATAACAATCAACATTGTCAATCATATTATTCCATAACCCATTAACACATTTTCCATTTACATCGCTTATCCCATTTAGCCCAATTCCCATTCTTGTGACATGACCCATTATGTTTGTTAATAGATTTCCACACCTTAACCAACACTCAAAAATTACCATGTATTAACCCAATTATCCCATTCACCATTTCACACGCATTTCCCACTTATGCAATTAAAGTAAAATTCTTATATCACTTAGCACAACCACTTTATCACATTCAACCCATTAGGTGTACCTCATAATTCCCATGTATTTACCCATTCTGAATATTCATAAATTATCCTATTAAAACCATTTTCATGTTATTAAATTCCCAAGACATTTCCAATTTAACCCTTTCATCATTTCATATATACTAATTTTTTTGGGAAACTCCACAGGATTCATAACCCTTTTGACACAATCTCATATAACCCAGTTAACCCACTACTATGTCATTCCAAAAAAACCCCTCAATACATTACCAACCTATAAATAACTATCATAATTCCATTTCAAATTAAAATAATCATATTATTAGGTTCAACAAGGTCTCTAAATTATCACAAGTCAATCTCACACTTAACTTTACCAATTCTAAGGTCTGATAAGGTCAGTGCACCCCATCAGTGACCCTATGAAGTCTGATTCATCATCAACACATAACATGGGGACCGTGAGGGGTTACAATAATCATTTATACACCCAATTTACCAAATCATACTCAAAGTAACAAATACACATTAAGAGGAAGACAGGATGTAAACACACATGCAAAAAACTATAACAAAATTTTGGGATATAACGTGTAGACCACCTACATAGAATATGATTATGAATGCACACTTAAACCTATCATTAGATCTAGATCCAAACCCCCTTGAAGTTATAACCTAGCTTCTATTGAAAAAATAGAGTTTTAGAGCTTCTGAAATAGATGAGTGAAAATAAAAACCCATATTTGTAAAAGAGAAATAAAAGGAAGATTAGACTTACCCAATCATTATTTCACAATCAATGGCATCCAAAACACCGTAGAAATGAGAGAGATCGATCCTTGGAAGATCTTGGAGGTATTTGTTATTCACAATGGTTGATAGGGGAATAAAGTAGGAAAATCCCAAGTGAGGATTTAAAATCATGGAGTGACAATTTTGTAAATTTCACAACTTTACTGGGCTGCATGGTTTGTCAAACCGTGCCCAAACTATGCGTGAGACAATATCCAAAAATAACCCCTTGACACGGTTTCCTAGAAATTTTTCATGGTTATATTAACCATACGATAACTGTGCGCAAGCCTCTTCCAAAGTCTACACGGTTACCTGGGATGCCCCGCATGGTTTGCACTAACCGTGCACAAACCATGCAATAAGCCCAGAAAACTCCATTTTCCTTCTATTTCATGCCCTGAACCATCATAACACCCCCGATCCTTCTCATGAACTTTGTAAAATAGTTATTTTACATAAGAAGAAACTTAAAATGAATCATAAACAAACACAAACCTTACCAAAACTCGGGATCTTACAATCTCCCCACCTTATAATGGCTAATCAACGAGACACTCTTCCCAACCATCACTGAGCTTCCGTAACATGAGTTTATGCTAATAGTCCCACCAATAAACTCCCATTTCTAAGATTCCCATTGGAAATTTTAATTCTATCAAAAAAATTGATCCAAGTCATGGTCTTGACCCACAAGACTACCTCACCACAACCCCAAACAAGAACCTGATATGCCCCCTAGGAGGCATCAACATCATCCACACCCGGCCATTAAGACTTCATAGAGAAAACATAGGAAATAGTTCCTAACTCAAAACACATGGAAACATCACCCATATTATTATATCATCATGTAGGAACCAATCGACAACCCATCAGTCGGATCCTCTTCACAACTCATGACCCAAATCAGTTGGAGTTATTTTCCTCTATTTTTTGAACTATGATGGTGACTAAATATGATTTCTCTTGGAGAAAAACTGACAATACTCCCAAACATATTTCCATACCTTAATAAATCCACCACTCATTTCCTGATGATCCCTATCTATAACTATATATCCAAGCACAATCAAAGCTTCCAGGTACTTGACCAAATAAAATTGTACCCAAATCTCGCTACCATTGACAACTCACCCAAGCAGTGACCAATCGAGTCCCTCAAACCTAAATCTCTAATCATGTCATCAACCCACCTTTTATCCACTATGGATCTCTCCACCATCTTCAATTACCTTGTACCTCCACTCTCGATGAAATACCATCATAGTATCAACTATATTTTTACATCATACCTGATGCTCCCACTTATCTCATTCCCTAACTTCTAGTAAAATCCCCTCATCACGACACCACTTCCCTACAAACCATCATTAGGATATGTCGTCTCAATAATATTCCCAATCACCAGAACCCCTACCATTGATACACTATCTAAATAAGGCTATGTTCTCACTCAATCCCATTCCAAAATTTGATACACACTTTTCCCTTCAAAGCCTCCACAAAAATTGATTTACCACTCCCCACATTCATCCCTTTCTTAGAGTTGAGTCAAGTTTCCCTGGTTGACTCATCCTAGAATTCTTATCTTCACCATTATAATGAAACTATATCACATGAACAAGGTTCCCTCGGACTTTGTGGGATTAAAAAACTACATATGTTCACTTACCAAAGTCTAATTTTTTTTTCTATTGGATTTATAGTACCCATCCTCTATTTCCAAAAACCATTGTTACATCTCCCCACACTCTTTAACGACCAAACAAAAGAATTTTGAATTTCATTCAGAACCCCCATCAGCCCAAATCTAATTATTGGCTCAATCAAACACCAAAATCAAGGCTCGATTTTTATTTTCTGAGAGACCTAGTGTGCACCTCACAAGTTTGTTATTAGCATCTTGGTTCCACTAAATTACCTCAATGTTCTCCACCCCACATTCATAATTGAATCATCACACTCCACTGTAGGAGTTTCATTACCATTTCTCTCCCCATGGGATTCCAATCACTATGGATAACATCCAATCACAATATGAATCCAAAAATTTAGACAAGGAAACAAATATTTTTCCAAAATAAGATATTGAATGTCAAACAGTTCCCACTATGAGCCTCCATGGACAATAACCATGGAATTCGTCGAAAACCATCCCATCCCAAGGGTCTCTCCCAAAACTAGCAATGGTGTGCATACCAACATCCCCCTTCATGTATACCACCCCCATGACTATAAACCTCATGATGTACCTCATCCAAACAAAACACCTTCAAGATTCTAGGTGTAATGTCAGATCTTCTCAATATACCTGGGGCGATGTTAATATATTGGGCATGATTGTCAGTAGTTGAGGTACGCTAATAAGTTTTCGAGGAACACCACCACCAACTTATTTATTTTTGATATCACCTCCCACAATGGAACATAATTATCTGTTGAGGATTTTAGGCTTCCCTAATGCAAACCACTCATCAAAATTTGACAATCACCACTGAAGAGTTATTTCCAACTGAGAATCACGATGACCCTACAAGCTTCATTCCAAGAGTCGTGAACAAATGTTTGCCTTGGTAGAACTTCCACCATACCACTTGAGTTCTTCTTGTACGTCCCTGATAATTAATGACAGAAAACTATGGTTTTCCATGCCAATAAAATCAACTGCCTCTCGAATGACCATGCTTCATGCTTCAGTTTCATAAGGAATTATAGATGCATATACCATTTGAAATTACTCCCATACAGTGGGTTCCTACAACTAGACCCATTACATCCCCCAAGGTTTCTCACATTTAATCACCACTCTTATACCAACTTTAGTTTCCACAAGACAAGCACCACCTAGGCATTTCTCAATGCCCACTTAATCACTTAATCATGCCTCTTGGTTAGTTAGCCTCATGGGACCCAAAGAATTTTCAACATATCACCCAACAACCAAAACATTCATACAAATAATACTATCCATGTGATTCTTTTTTCTGAATCTTAAAGGTACTCTTATTCATCGATCCATCCTTTGAATCATTCCCCATGCCTCTTATTCTGAAGCACTTGCATAACTGGGCTAGCATCCCATGAGGTCTCCCTTGATCTCTATAAAACTACCAACACATCACCACAACTCAAGTCACATAGCCAAATCATCGACCTTCCCACTTATCCTTCTAGACTAACCCGCACCATAGGACATCTTCCATATCCCACTGTCAAGGTCTAACATCCACCCATATGAAACACACCCAAGAGCATTAGGTACCTCATACGACCTCTCTCATAGGACACCTTGAAGGTCTAGTGATACGGGTTCCCTAAACTGGAGTCACAATGGAAAAAATCCATTGATTTTCACACACACATCAAGCTACGAATGAAGCAATGTTTGAAAACTACATTCTCAGCCTCATTTCAATACACAGTGCACCTAGCGCACTAAGTGACTATTTTCTCTAGGTTCTGCACCAAAGGTAATAGAAGAGATACATCAACACCACGATCCAAACCCCCCACTATATGGTCCAGGATGAAACTTTCATGGCCTGAACCCACATGAGTCACCACACCCACAAAAACACCCTTCTCTACTGACACTACAACCAAGAATATAATTCTTATGTCCATCATACCACCTATGAAATTACATACCACAAGGTTTACTACTTTCACATTACAAAAAAACACCTTATATAAGGACCCTACCTTAAACATTACATAATCTTGAATTAAGATAATAATTAACATTGAGTTTCTTTTTAGGTTTAGAGATTTATATAATTAGGTCATAACATAATCATAATAACTTGAATATAACAAGTATAAACATCTACTCAATATCCATTTTTTCATAAAATAAAAACTCTTCGAAAAAAAGAGTTATGTCTACTTATTTGTTTTAGACAGCAAGACTTCTCCTTGGTCCCATCCTTGACCCTATTCCACTTTATGTTCTGTGAAAAAATATTTCAAAAACTTGGTATGAGCATAAAAGCTTATTAAGGGATACACAAAGAAGGAAAGCTGTTAGTTTTTCAAAACAAAAAGTAAACCATGAATACCATATAATAAGTAATACTTTTCACCTTAATTAAGTAGTAAATACTCAACACTGAATAAGATATCATTGATTACCATTTTTTAACCAAAATCTTACCTTAAAACCCATAGAAAGAACACATAACATATAAAGGTAACTTGGGACATGAACATACTTAAATAGAATAACCATATGGTCGACTTCCACACATAACACTAAATGAAATAGCCATATTATCGACTTCCATAACCAATGCATTGGTGGTTATAACGTAACCACCCTTTCTAGATTATCACTTAACCACCCGTCAAATGTCCAAATACCATTATAAAATCATAACACATAAAATATTGAAACTATAAATATTTCACTAATAACATTTAATTTTCAGTAAAAATAAATCAATTCAAGATATTTAATTAATAAATCGATTTCCAAAAACCATTTTCAATAACAAAACAACCAAAAAAAATATAATAAGGGGTTTCTTTTTCATTTTAAAAACATTATGTCTTATAGAGGAATCCATCTAATGATTATAGCTGCGGAGAGTTCATTATCACTACAAAACTTAAAAAAATTCATTTTTTCATTTAGTAAAATGCTTCGTAGAAAAAATATTCCCATTGAATGAAATTTAAAGTCAAAGGGTTTTATTATATACCATAAAAAATAAAGTCGTGTATAAATCAAAGTGTACCTCATTGAAACGAGATTGAGACGAAGTCCCTTACCTCTTGTCCGACTTGACTCGTTCATTATTTAATTACCTTAATAATAAACTAAAGTTAATTTATACTTTCCTAATAACATTTTTCATGTTTATTATTCTTTTTATATCACTTATTTCCATGTTATAAACATTATGTAATCATTTAATTTAATAATGGTTGTTTTGTCGATATTTGGTACTTGAGTCAAAAATGAACTTCTTATAATTACAAGTTATTCATGTGGTCAACAGTAAATTATCTCCAAAATGATATACATGATTTAGATATCATATATATCATATATATATAGTATATATATGTATTTGTAACAGTATATAACATTTGGAGATAAGAAATGAAATGCGCTGTTCATGGAGATGGTAAGCCGTACGTACACATGAACACTACTTCCATTTCTATTTCGTATCTTAATGGAATTAAAACATAATGATACATAGGTATATTATAATTCCAGTATAATTTCATATATAATTTTTGTAACTCTATCCTTTATACATTCTGTGTATGGCATGAACAATTCATATCACTTTGAGGGGGCGGTAGTCCGCACTTCCTCCAATGAAATTATTGTGTTTACCCACAATGGAAACCATAGAGGTATACTATAAATGAAAAATATATAAGTATAGAGAAAATATAAATATAATATATATCACATGTGAATATAGTTCTATCTTTATGAAAACCATGATAGGGGGAAGGAGATAATTGAACAATCATCGTTTCGTGAGGCATTAGTTTTCCGCCCAGAGAAACAGTATGTTCTTTACCCATTAGACTGAGGTGTGTGTAAGTGTAGTTTGAATAATTCTCATAAAAACAAACTAGTATATTGATGATATTTGTGTTTCTATAAAATAAAGGAATAAAAATATTTTTGGGGGTTGGAGAAGGAAAATAAAACCAAATAACTTAAAAGAAGACGTTACCTTTAAATCGGGTAACTCTCTTTGGTTTGAACCAAATGGTTTTCTTGAAGTGCATTATCCCTAAGGTAAGGATTCTAGGTTGAATAGAGGGATATAGGGAGAATAATTGATTAGAGGTTGTATGAGCCAAGGGTCTTGAGAGGTGTGAGTAATGAGTTATAGATGGGGGATTTTATAAGAGGGAGGAGGTTCTCTTTAGGAATGTTTAAAAATATTATTTTATTATATAATGAAATTCAGTTTCTAAAGGTCCAAAACTAAATAAAGTATAAGATATGATGACTCATGTTTGAAATAAAATCATCCAATAATAATTGGATAGGTTTTTGATATTTTTTTTAATTTTTATAATCTTATTTATTTAAATAATTCATTAATGAGGTAAACACTACATCATTATTATGTCATAAATAATTTTATTTATTTCATGTCTAAAAATTATAAACAAATACCATGACGTAGGAAATATTTTTATCTTTATAATTAATACTTACATTTAAATATATCAATTATCTTACCCCACATTAAAATTGTTTTTGTAAAACAATACATGTCTATGATATTTTTATTTTTACTTTAAAAAAAATTATTAATATTATTATCTTACCAAAGTGGATTTGAAAGGAAAAAAGTCTCACCCAATAATTTTCTTGGTCAGACATTCCTCATACATCAAGTTTAGGACAAGTGTTATGGAAATTTTATGTTATTAATATATTTTTTACCTTGAATTACCCTATTTACCTTTAACCGCAGTAAATAAAAGTCCAAAGATACTATTCACCAAAAATTATTTTCATCTTATTGAACCAAATTTTACTTAATAATAAAAACCATGTATGTCGGATTTTCGATATTCAATTCATAGAAGCAGTAAAATTTCATTTAAATGAAAAATTCATCTTTTTAACTAATACTCACTGTATTCACTATTCATCAAAAATTGATGTTTTTCCGAAAAATACCAAAAATTCAGCATAATCTATATTTGATATTATGAATTCAAAAAAAATTTCTATTTTGATAAATTCAAAATATTAACATTGGATTAATTAATTTAAAATTAATTCCTATTGTCAAAACAAAAGGTTTGTTTTTAAGAAATAATAACTATCAAAAGATTGACACTTGTTTGTGTCCAATTTCAAATCGAAATTACTTCCAATGGACAAAATTTGATTAAATGTTAGAGATATAATCTAATTACACTTTAAAACCAATTAAAAATATAATCTAACCTTATAAATAAATTTTATTAAAAGGAAGTTTTGAATTAAAATACAATATTTTTCACTATTCATTAAAAATGAACATTATCAAAAAATACAAAAATTTCATCCAAAGTAAATTTTTTTGTCCTGATTGTAAAGAAGAATTTTATTTAATTGAATATAACATATAAAAGTTAGAAAAACTATATTTAAAGAGGTTTCTTCATAAAAAGGCGGTAAATCAACCTTTTAAAGAATATTAGCGTATTTATGCTTAAAATTAGATTTATTCAAATTTTAAGACTCTAACTTGTATTGGATAAAAGTAAAAACATTTAACAAACATTTATAATCATATTGTAGTTAGTTCTATTCATTCTCACTATTACAGCGGCTAGGCTTTATCTACCATTTAAAATAATATTACATTATTATTTTTCAGTATGACCCATCATTGTGTGCCACGTAAGATTTCAAAGAAACTAGTTATTGTGTATCAGGTATGATATCAAACATAGAATACCTTTTAAATTAAATTTAATATTTAAATCATAAATATTAATCAATATTAAATTTTTTATTCTTTATTTACTTGGGATGTTACATCCTCCCCCCCCCCTTGGAAATTTTATCCTCACAATTTTTATTCACTTATCAAATTAGTGGGGGGGTATTTATCCCTCATAGTATTTTCAGATTACCACATTTACTATTCAACCATATGGTGTTTCCACAAAACCTTTACCTGGTGGATTACCTTATTCATTAACACTTTCTCTATTCGGTCAAGAATATGGACTGGTTATTCTTCATCAGAGAGATTCTCTTCCAACTGAACTACCTCTGGGTGAAAAACATGAGATGAATCTGGCATATACTTTCTCAACATTGAAACATGAAAAGAATTGTGTACCTAGGATAAAATTGTAGGTAAATACACTTTATAGGAAACTAATCCAACTCTCTCCAGGATTTCATAAGTTCCAATGAACCTCAGACTCAACTTTACCTTCTTACCAAAACACACCACATTTTCCATTGAGAAACTTTGAGAAATGCATGATCACCAACCTCAAAAGAAATATCCTTCATTTGTTTATCTGCATAACTTTTCTGCCTACTCTGAGATGTTCTCATGTTCTTTTGAATCATCTAACCTTTTTATGCCATCTCTTATACCAATTCTGGTCCCATCAGTTTCCTTTCACCTACTTCATCCCAAAAAGATGGATTTCCACACTACTTCCCATATAATGCCTCAAATGGAGCCATCTGTATACTGGAATGAAAATTGTTATTATAATAAAATTCAACCAAAGGAAGATGTTGGTCCCAACTTCCTTTGTAATCTAGGGAACAAGAATATATCATTTCCTCTATGGCCAGAATTTTTCGTTCTGACTGCCCATCTGATTGAGGATAAAAAGTTGTACTAAAATATAATTCAGTACCCAATGACTTCTAAAGTCCTTTCCCAAAGTTATAAGTGAACCTAGGATCATGATCAGATACAATGGAGAGTGGAACTCCATGTAAACTAACTCTTTAACATATAACTAAGAAATTTTACTTAGAGATAGAGTATCATAAATAGGAAAGAAATGAGCAGATTCAGTTAATCGATCAACAATAACCCAGATTACATTGTTACCTCAAGATGTATTTGGTAATCCCACAAGGAAGTCCATGGATATATCTTTTCATTTCCACTTTGGAACCGATAAATACTGAAGCATCCCTTTAGGTAACATCCACTCTTCTTTAACCTGTTGACAATTCAAACACAGTAATACAACCAGTAATATATATTTTCATTCCATCCCACTAGTAATACTCATGAAGATCTTTGTACATCGTAGTACTCCCAGGATGAACTGAAAATGGAGAACCATGAGCTTCACATAATAACTATTTCATCAACTGTGAATCACAAGGAACACATAATCTCTTCCCAAATCTCAGAACACAATCATTATCAATGTTAAAATCAGAAAACTTACCCTTCTAAACCAACTATACTTCTTTCTATAACTCACTGTCTTCTTTATATGCTTTCTTTATTCTATCTGATAGATATGATTTCACTGACACCTGAAACAAAATAGATGAATTTCCTTCACCAATAACTTCTATGCCAAAGCTCATCAAGTATTTAATTAAAGTATCTTGTTCCAAACATATCATAGTTAATGTGTCATTACTCTTTCGACTCAAAGAATTATCCAATTTATTTTCTTTTCCTGGATGGTAATGTATCATAAAATCATAATTATTAATTAATTCCAACCATCTCCTCTGTCTTATGATTAATTATTTCTGAGTGAATATATACTTTAAAATTTTTTGGTTCGTATATATTTCACATTTTACTCCATAAAAATTATGCTTCCTAATTTTTAAAGAAAAAACAACAGCAGTTAATTCAAAATCATGTGTAGGCTAATTTAACTCATGAGGTTTCAACTGACATGAATCATAACCAATTACCTGATCATTATGGCATAAGGACACATCCAATTCCTTTCTACGAAGCATCACTGTAGATAACAAACTCTCTATTTCTGGAAGGTAGTTCCAAAACTGAACCATTCACCAATCTTATTTTCAATTCCTAAAAACAATCATCACATTCTTTTTCCTAGATGAACATAACACCTTTTCGAGTTAACTTAATAATTGGAGTATATAATTGTGAAAAATTCTAAACAAACCTCCTATAATAACATCCTAAACCAAGAAAACTACAGATCTCATTTATATTTTTGTGTCTTGGAAATTCTTCAAAAACGTTTTTTAGTAGGATCAGTAGTTATGCCATTTTCTGAAACAATGTGACCAAGGAATGAAATTTGTTAAAACAAAAACTCATACTTACTGAATTTTCCATAATGTTTCTTTTATTTTAAGGTTTTAAAGACAACCCTTAAATGACATTCATGATTCTCTTTACTTTTGTAATAAACCAAAATATCATCTATAAACACAACCACAATTTATCACCTGAGTCAACTGAGCCATCACTATAAAAAATTGTTCAATTTTGATTCTGACTATCTCTATATGTTGATTTGGAAGGTCATTTCCCTTTGTATGCCTTCTCAATATAGTTGTCTAGTTTTCTCTGAGGAAAACAATTATGAACACAAAAATATCTTAGGTGAAGCGAGAAGGTAATATGTAAATGATATATCATTTCAATCTTACCATAAATTAATTTATGGATATTAATTTAACAATATCATAACTCAAAACCTTATCCAAACCGACATGTGATACCAACTATAAGGACCCGACCTTACACATTACATAATCATTAATTAAGTTAATAATTCACATTGAGGATATTTTTAGGTTTAGGTCTTTAGAGAATTAGGTCATAACATAAGCATAAAAACTTGAATATTACATGTAGACACTTCTACTCAGTATCCATTTGTTCATAAAATAAAAACTCATTGAAAAAATAGTCATGTCCAGTTTCATGTTTTAGACAACATGACTTTTACTTGATCCCATCCTTGACCCTATTTCACTTCAGGTCCTTTGAAAATCATTTCAAAAACATGGGATGAGCATAAAAATCCCAATAAGGGATACACAAAGAAGGAAAACTGTTAGTTTTTCAAAACAATAAGTAAACAATAAATACCTTTTCATAAGTAATATTTTTAACCTTTCTGAAGTAGTAAATACTCTTCACTAAATAAAAGATCATTTCTTTCCATTTTGTAACCAAAATAGTACCATAAAACCCCTAGAAAGAACGCATAACATATAATGGTAACTTGGGACATAAACATACTTAAATGGAATAACCAAACGGTCTACTTCCACACATTTCACTAAATTGAATAGCCATATGGCCGACTTCCATACCCAATGCATTGGAGTTTATAATTTAACCACCCATCCTAGTTTATCACAACAACACCTGTCATTTGAATTATCATGTAACCACCCGTAAAATGTCCAAGTACCATTATATAATCATAATACATAAAATATTGAAAATATAAATATTTCACTAATAACATTTCATTTGAAATAAAAATAAATCATTTCAAGATAATGAACTAATAAATAGATTTTAAAAAACCATTTTCAATACCAAAACACCCAAAAATAGAATAAGGGGTTTCTTTTTCATTTTGAAAACATTAAGGCATATAGATGAATCCATCTAATGATTATAGTGGTGGAGAGGTCTTTGTCTCCAAAAATGTTAAAAAAATTCCTTTTTCCATTTAGTAAAACACTTAATTTATAAACTATTTCCTTTGAATTAAATTAAAAGTCAAAGGATTTTATTATATACCATTTAAAATAAAGTCATGTATAAATCAATGTATGCCTCAATAAAAGGATATAGAGACGAAGTCTCTCACCTCGTGTACGACTTGACTCGTTTGTTCTTTAATTTCTTGATTAATAAACTAAAGTAAATTTCTACCCTCTTAAGAAAATTTTTCATGTTTATAATTTCTTTTATGTCACTTATTACCATGTTATAAACATTATTTAATAATTTAATTTAATAATGGTCATTTTGTCGATATTTGGTACTTGAGTCAAAAATGAACTTCTTATAATCACAAGTTGTTCATGTGGTCAATAGTACATTATCTCCAAAATGATATTAATAATTTACATATCATATATATCATATATATTTAGTATATATATGTATTTATAATAGTACAAAACATTTGGAGATAAGAAATTAAATGCACTTTTCATGGAGATGGTAAGCCGTATGTACGCATGAATGCTACTTCCATTTCTATTTATTATTTTAATGGAATGAAAAATTAATGATAAATAGGTATATTATAATTCTAGTATAATATCATATATAATTTTAGTTACACTATCCTTTATACGTTCTATTTATGCCATGAACGAGTCATGTCACTTTGAGGGGGCGGTAGTCCGCACTTCCTCAAATGAAATTATCATGTTTACCCATAATGGAAACCATAAAGGTATACTATAAATACAAAATAAAAAATTATATAGACAATATAAATATAATATATATCACACGTAAATATAGTTTTATCATAATGGCCACTATGAGCGGTGGTAGTAGATAATTGAACAATCATCATTTTGTGAACCGTTATTTTGTCATCCACAGAAACAGAATGTTATTTACCCATTAGACGAAGGTGCGTGTAAGTGTAGTTATAATACTTCTCCTAATAACAACCTATTATATTGAGGATATTTTTGTTTCTATAAAATAATGGAATAAAAAGATTTTAGGGGTTAGATAATGAAAATAAAACAAAATAACTTAAAAGAAGATGTTACCTTTAAATCGGGTAACTAACTTTGTTTTGAACCAAAAGGATTTCTCGAAGTTCTTTCTACATAAGTTAAGGATTTTAGGAGGAATCAATGCAAGTAGGAAGCTTAATTGGGTAGGTTTTGGACGATCCAAGGGGATAGAGAGGTGTGAGTAATGAGTTAGAGGTGATGACTTTCTATAAGGGGGGAGGGGCTCTTTAGGAATGTCTAAAACTATTATTTTATTAAATAATGACATTCAGTTTCTAAAGGTCCAAAAATAATTACAGTTGAATATAAGATGACTCATGTTTGAAATAAAATCATCCAATAATAATTGGAAAGGTTTAGATATTTGTTTCAGATTTATAATCTTATTTATTTTAATTATAGAGACCCGTATCTTGACGTACATGGACATTACATTAAATTTGTGGAATACTTAGTACATAACAAAAACACACACACAAGGACCGTAATAGTTTAGTGTCTTTGGAAACTCGGAATATAATCTTCTAATCGTGGTGAAAGATCTTCAACATCTCCCATAAAGATCTTCTTTTTTTTTATACCTAAAACCTTTCTTTATATCCTGGGGAAAAGAAAACATAAAAGGGTGAGCTCAAATGCTCAGTAAGGGTAAACAAAAGAAATATCAATCACATCATATACATAAGCACATAACTTTTTGAAATCTTAACCTGCAAAAGAGATCATAATTTCATAACATGGGGTAAATCATGGCAGTGAAATGTAATCACAATAATCATAACATAAAACATGAAACTTTGTGGCATTCACACATAATCATAGAGAATCATTTCTTGTTAGTTAAGACTCATTGCCAAGACTATCTTAGTGGACAAAGTCCCTTTCTGAATCGAGTAACCCTCGTTTCAGTCCAGTTTCACTGAACCGGTATAACCTACCATTCCAGCCATGTCTATCTCATGAGATATAAAATCATTACCCAATGCATTGGAGGGAGATATAGGTCCCACCCATCTCATAATGATACCATTCTTATGTGTGCCACAAAATCATAAATCATACATCATTTCATAACCCATGTAATAAAATGGGATTCTTAAACATCATGCCATCATAATCCATAAACAATTGATATCATTTCATCATAAGAAAACTGAAACCATTTAAATCATAGAGACATTTTACTTGAAACATACATATCAAATAACGTCATCTTAGATGGAAAAATAGTTTAAAAAAAACACTTGAAATGAATTCTTGAGGAAAATATCCTTTCTTCTTTAAAAACATTTTTCCTTTCTTAACATGTCATAAAACTTTAAAATAAAAGAAGTTGATTAAAAATAAACTTGAAAACTTGTAAAGGAAGCTTCTTGGAAATAATGTTTTAAAAATCCATTCAAGCCGTATAAGTTAAAAAAAACATTCTTCGTACTTTTGTCGAAAAAGTCAAAAAGTAACTTATATGGTAACCAAAGGAAAGATTCCATTCATACAATGTGTTAAAAAGTCAATAAAGGGTAAAAATTACTTTAAACATTCATGTAATAATGGTAAACATTTTAGAAAAAAAAATTTAGAAAACATGGTCAGGGATGATAAACGTAACCCCAGTAAATACTTACGAATAAACAATCTCGGATAAAAATGAGATTGTGGTATTTTCCTTACCTTAGGTCCGATTTGCTTTGTAAGTGTCCGAAACTCCTGTATAATGATTTAAATAATGTCATTTACTTATTACAGAATCATATTCATTGTTATGATATCATATATGGTTCACTTATGACATTATATTACCCGTTCTTTTGTAAATTCCATGTTAAAGAAGCGTTTTGGGTAAAATCGTTTCATTTATCGTAGGTGTTTTGACTTGTTGTTCTTGACATTATTATTACTTATATCATGATTTACTTACTTCCAGAATATAAAATATAATTTATATATCATATATATTCAGTATATATATATATATAATAGATAGATAAATGAAATGAAAAACACCGTTCATGGAGACGGTAGTCCGTACGTACGCATGAACGCTGTTTTCCTTTCCTTATTGTCTTGAATGGAAGTAAGTAGATGAAATACATATATATATATATACATAAATCCAGTAGCTTTATAATGTCATATATTTCATTATTATTTCTTATATATACTTTATAATCATTCTGAAATGGTTAACATGGATAATGAATCTCATCGCGTCGTGGAGACGGTAGTTCGTACGTACGCACGAGCGATGATATCATTTCCATAAATATTGAATTGAATTGGAGTGGATTATACAATATATCAGAATCAATATGATGTTGTAATAACTATGTATAGTTATTCTTTACACCATTATACCCATCCATTTAAGGTGGTGGTGGAAAATAGATTACACCACGGCGTGGAGACGGTATTCCGTACGTACGCACGCGCGGTGATTTCTTTTTCCGTAGGATAGATAGATGGTGAAATAGGGTTGTTTCATACTTATAATAACATATCATTATATGAGTGATACTGATGTTATTACTTCATAATGAAACAACCTACTAAGAAGAAGTGGAAGAAGAAATAAAGATGAAAGAATTGGTAACGGTAATTACCTCTTCTTTGAAGCGCCTTTTGGAGACCTCCTCTTAGGGAACTAAAATTGGTCTTTGAGGATGAACATAACCTCTAGGATGTTTCTAGGGAAGTGGAGAAGATATTTTGGCAGGGGTTGGCCGAGCTTGAGTGCTCAAATTGGTGTGAGGAGGAGGGGGAGGAGGTGTCCTTTTATAAGGGAGGAGAGGGGCACCTTAGGAATATCTCAAAATATTATTTTATTATAAAGTCAAGTTCGGTTTTAATTAGCTCCAAATTGATTTATTTAGAGGCTAAGGTGGGTATGGGTTGAAATCCTCTCATCCAATAGAATTTAGAAATGTTTAGGGTATTATTTTAACCTTATCAATTAGATTTAACTCTAAGTTAAATAATTTAACTTTTACCGTGTCTTTTTGTTTCCTTTCACTATATGGTTAATACACTTACAATAACATGCCAAACGAACCCCAAATTGTTTATTATTAATACATATATCCGTATCTAAGTCGTTTGGCCAAACATTAGATTTTTAGGAATAAAATAACAATTAATAATATAATATTTGATTTAAAAACTATTTTGTGTCAATTTTGACACTATTTGATATATGATTTTTTTGAAAGTCATAACAGAATTATATGTTCGAACCAAGTTGATTAAATCAACACACATATATCATAGTAACCTATAAAATTAGTTTAATTCATAAAAATTCTCAAATTACATTTATTTTGGTGTTTATAACATCAATTATGTCAATTTTTCATAAATAAGATAATTACTGCATCATCTTTGTGTCATAAATAAATTAAATTACTTGATGTCTAAAAATTACAAATAAAATACCATTATGTAGGAAATATTTTTAGCTTTCTAATGAATATTTATAGTCGAATTTATCTTATGTATAACCCCATATTAAAAATGATTTACTTATTAAACTTTGATTTTAACTATTTTAACCCTTCTTTAAATAAATTAATAATAAATGTCCTAATCTAATCCAAGTGGGCCTAAATGGTCATATTTTGTTCATAAGGTTGTTTTTGGTCGAATTACACTTATCCAATAGAATTAGGACATGTTTTAGGGTAATAGTAATATCATATTTACCCTTAGTTACCCTATTTACTATTAACCGCTGTAAAAAAGTAAAAAGTTACTATTCACCAAAAAATTATTTTCATCTCATTGAACCACATTTTACTTACTGACATCAACCGTGTCTTTTGGATTTTTGAAATTCCATTCACAGAAGCGGTAAAATTAAGTTTTATGAAAAAATCAGTTTTTTAACTACCACTTAGTAGTTTCACTATTCATCAAAAATTGATGTTTTTCAGAACAATGCCAAAATTTCATCCTAAGCTATATTTTATATTCCGAATTCAAAAATAAAGCCTATTTTACCAAATTCATAACATAGAAGTTTCATTAATTATTTTTATAATTAAATCCCGCTGTTAAAACAAATAGCGTGTTTTTAAGAAACAATATCTATCAAAAGATTGACACTTGATTATGTCTGGTTTAAATGTGAAATTACAACCAATGACCAACATTGTAGTAAATTGTAAAAATATATTCTAAATATACTTTAAAACCACTCAAATTAATAATTTATCACTATTAATTATTTCGATTAAAAAAGTTGTTTTTAATTAAAATTTAGTAATTTTCACTATTCATCCGAATATGAAAGTTATCCGAAATGTACCAAAATTTCACCTTAGGCTAAATTCGATACTCCGAATCCAAAAATGAAGTCCATTTTGAGAGATAAAATTTCTAAAATTTAAAAAGTGGTTATTACTATTCATAACGGCTAGTTTTAATAATATTTTAATAGCATATTGTTGTTTCGTGAAACTCAGTATTGCGTACTACACACGCTATCGAGGAAGGTCGCGATTGCGTATAATGCAAGGCAAGTCAAGGATGTGTGTTGTGCAAGCTCCTTTTGGTGTAGCGTACAACACAAGACATTAATAAAATTAAAAAGAATATTTTTTTATAAAATCTTGGGCTGTTACATTCTACCCCCCTTAAAATGAATTTCTCCCTCGAAATTCGTCGGGGTTATAAATGGTTTACTATTTGAAAGTTTCTTTAATAGAAACCCACATCGTAAAAAGGAATATCAAAACCAATCTTTAAAAACAAAATTATGAAACGTAACGGTTACCCAAATAAACTAATCATTCGGTTTCCACATAGGTGAAAATATGGATATGGAAGAGAAATCTAACCATCATGTTCTGATGGAGAGTGGTAGAGAACATGGCTATGGAAAAGCCAATAATCACAAATCCATAAATTTGTGACGATCTAAGGTACCATCTGATTCATCAGGTATAAGATCACTAGGACAACATTTTTGGTTTTCAAGATCATTTCCCTAAAGTTGAAAATTTGAATTGGAATAAATACTTTCTTTACTTTGGTACAATCTCACTATTGTTCGTGCCTAGAAAAATTTCCACTTCATCTCTTAATTAAATGAAGTTGAATTTGTTATTCATGAAGTGTTAGCAGATCATGTGATAGAATGACGGGTCATTCCATCTGTCTCAAACAAAAGGTTAGCAAAAATTATATACATAAGTCGATCTATAGTGAGATTAATCATATATAGTTCCTAAAATGGACTTATACTTCATATATCATACTGCTTAATATAATAAAACTAGTTTCTACTAAACAGGGACTTCCTGTAGGCCAGTGGTAGGCGATAAAGGCCAGTCGCACTTCGGTTGTGGGTTCTATTCCCACAGCCTTGTCCGAAGCGATGGGCTGTCGCCCGTCCTGCAGGTTGTCCTTTTTCTAAAACTATATTACTATAACATCCCATAAATAATATCAAAAAAACTTCTATCCTTAAACAATACTAACTTATGTCCAACATAATCCATTCCAATCTTTATTCCTATCCATAATACTGCAGTCCATTCTCATAACATAGTGAAAACGATTACCAGAGATTTAATACCATCGTTGATCCCCATATATCATAAGATATGTTTTGTTGGTCACCTTCCAAACACTCAAAGTCCTTAATAATGTATTCTCTTGAATACCCATTGAACCATAGTGAAAACTTGAATGTAGTTAAAAGTTTAACACTTTTCACATACCAAAATCCTCAAAATTCTATATACTCAAACCATGATATCACTTAGTCCTTATATCAATCATGAGCTCATGAATACTGTTAAACATTTCATTTTCTAGTTTTCCCTTCATTATGCGCATATCATCTACATTCCAAAAATATCTGAATAACCTTTCATGGATACTAGTAACATTAATAAAACACTTTTAAAACTCAAGGAAAGACAACAATGTAACAATCCTTAGATGTCTCTTTATTCCATAGTACCATGAGATTACTTATACAACATTACACTTGATAAACATGTAATCATTTCACTACATTCTTGAACCATTAACCGAGCTTCAACAATTCTTTCATATCACATATCATTTGTAGTCTCTTCATCATCATCCACATAAATACTACCCATACGACCATACTGATTCTCTTCAGGAGTCTTTCCCTTAGGGCATTTGTTTGCATAATGCCCATACATTCCACATTTAAAACACTTAACCATTGTTGATGTCGTAGCAATACCATTATCCTCATCCATGGTGTTAACTGAACCTTTTCCTTTGCACTTACTTGCTTTGTGTCCTTCTTTTCCACACCCAAAGCATCTTCTAGTTCCCTTGAAACATTCTCCTTGATGCCTCTTCCTACATGATTTACATAGGGGAAATTGAACTTTCTTTCCTCTATGGTCATCATGAAACTCCATCTTTCTCTTATTAGCCGAGTCAGGAAACATACCAAATTTTACTTTATTGATCATATTATGAGATTGCTGATTCGGCATAATAATGATGTTTGGACTTCCAAATCCCATTTCATTTGGTTTCTCATGAAGAATATCATCCCATTGTCCATCATATCCTCCATTATTGTGAATCATCTTGTTTCCAGCCATTTTCTAAAACTCAAAAAGAATAGTGTGAGAGGAAAAAATCATGCTAGGGAAAACAACATAATAAAGGGGGAGTACCTTCAATATCTATCATCTTAGGTTTAATTCTATGATCGTTAGCGTAATTCTAGTACTATAACCTATACGTATACTTAACCTTAGGGACATCCCTAGACATACCTTATAAATATCTCTAGGGATCTCACTAAAGTTCTCGCATCCTAGTTTCCAAAGGTTGACTAAACCTTTCCTCTGATACCAACTGTAGAGACCCGTATCTTGACGTACATGGACATTACATTACATTTGCGGAATACTTAGTACATAACAAAAACACACACACAAGGACCGTAATAGTTTAGTGTCTTTGGAAACTCGGAATATAATCTTCTAATCGTGGTGAAAGATCTTCAACATCTCCCATAAAGATCTTCTTCTTTTTTATACCTAAAACCGTTTTTATATCCTGGGGAAAAGAAAACATAAAAGGGTGAGCTCAAATGCTCAGTAAGGGTAAACAAAAGAAATATCAATCACATCATATACATAAGCACATAACTTTTGGAAATCTAAACCTGCAAAAGAGATCATAATTTCATAACATGGGGTAAATCATGGCAGTGAAATGTAATCACAATAATCATAACATAAAACATGAAACTTTGTGGCATTCACACATAATCATAGAGAATCATTTCTTGTTAGTCAAGACTCATTGCAAAGACTATCTTAGTGGACAAAGTCCCTTTCTGAATCGAGTAACCCTCGTTTCAGTCCTGTTTCACTGAACCGGTATAACCTACCATTCCAGCCATGTCTATCTCATGAGATATAAAATCATTACCCAATGCATTGGAGGGAGATATAGGTCCCACCCATCTCATAATTATACCATTCTTATGTGTTCCACAAAATCATAAATCATACATCATTTCATAACCCATGTAATAAAATGGAATTCTTAAACATCATGCCATCATAATCCATAAACAATTGATATCATTTCATCATAAGAAAACTGAAACCATTTAAATCATAGAGACATTTTACTTGAAACATACATATCAAATAACGTCATCTTAGATGGAAAAATAGTTTTAAAAAAACACTTGAAATAAATTCTTGAGGAAAATATCCTTTCTTCTTTAAAAACATTTTTCCTTTCTTAACATGTCATAAAACTTTAAAATAAAAGAAGTTGATTAAAAATAAACTTGAAAACTTGTAAAGGAAGCTTCTTGGAAATAATGTTTTAAAAATCCATTCTAGCCATATAAGTTAAAAAAAACATTCTTCGTACTTTTGTCGGAAAAGTCAAAAAGTAACTTATATGGTAACCAAAGGAAAGATTCCATTCATACAATGTGGTAAAAAGTCAATAAAGGGTAAAAATGACTTTAAACATTCATTTAATAATGGTAAACATTTTAGAAAAACATTTTTAGAAAACATGGTCAGGGATGATAAACGTAACCCCAGTAAATACTTACGAATAAACAATCTCGGATAAAAATGAGATTGTGGTATTTTCCTTACCTTAGGTCCGATTTTCTTTGTAAGTGTCCGAACCTCCTGTATAATGATTTAAATAATGTAATTGACTAATTACAGAATCATATTCATTGTTATGATATCATATATGGTTCACTTATGACATTATATTACCCGTTCTTTTGTAAATTCCATGTTAAAGAAGCGTTTTGGGTAAAATCGTTTCATTTGTCGTAGGTGTTTTGACTTGTTGTTCTTGACATTATTATTACTTATATCATGATTTACTTACTTCCATAATATAAAATATAATTTATATATCATATATATTCAGTATATATATATATATATAATAGATAGATAAATGAAATGAAAAACACCGTTCATGGAGATGGTAGTCCGTACGTACGCATGAACGCTGTTTTCCTTTCCTTATTGTCTTGAATGGAAGTAAGTAGATGACATACATATATATATATACATAAATCCAGTAGTTTTATAATGTCATATATTTCATTATTATTTCTTATATATACTTTATAATCATTCTTAAATGGTTAACATGGAGAATGAATCTCATCGCGTCGTGGAGACGGTAGTCCGTACGTCCGCACGAGCGATGATATCATTTCCATAAATATTGAATTGAATTGGAGTGGATTATACAATATATCAGAATCAATATTATGTTGTAATAACTATGTATAGTTATTCTTTACACCATTATACCCATCCATGTAAGGTGGTGGTGGAAAATAGATTACACCACGGCGTGGAGATGGTATTCCGTACGTACGCACGCGCGGTGATTTCTTTTTCCGTAGGATAGATAGATGGTGAAATAGGGTTATTTCATACTTATAATAACATATCAGTATATGAGTGATACTGATTTTATTACTTCATAACGAAACAACCTAAGAAGAAGAAGTGGAAGAAGAAATAAAGATGAAAGAATTGGTAACGGTAATTACCTCTTCTTTGAAGCGCCTTTTGGAGACCTCCTCTTAGGGAACTAAAATTGGGCTTTGAGGATGACCAGAACCTCTAGGATGTTTCTAGGGAAGTGGATAAGAGATTTTGGCAGGGGTTTCCCGAGCTTGAGTGCTCAAATTGGTGTGAGGAGGAGGGGGAGGAGGTGTCCTTTTATAAGGGAGGAGAGGGGCACCTTAGGAATATCTCAAAATATTATTTTATTATAAAGTCAAGTTCGGTTTAAATTAGCTCCAAATTGATTTATTTAGAGGCTAAGGTGGGGATGGGTCTAAATACTCTCATCCAATAGAATTTAGACAAGTTTAGGGTATTATTTTAACCTTATCAATTAGATTTAACTCTAAGTTAAATAATTTAACTTTTACCGTGTCTTTTTGTTTCTTTTCACTATATGGTTAATACACTTACTATAACATGCCAAACGAACCCCAAATTGTTTATTATTAATACATATATCCTTATCTAAGTCATTTGGCCGAACCTTAGATTTTTAGGAATAAAATAACAATTAATAATATAATATTTGATTTAAAAACTAATTTGTGTCAATTTTGACACTATTTGATATATGATTTTTGTGAAAGTCATAACAGAATTATATGTTCGAACCAAGTTGATTAAATCAACACTAATATATCATAGTAACCGATAAAATTAGTTTAATTCATAAAAATTCTCAAATTACATTTATTTTTGTGTTTATAACATCAATTATGTCAATTTTTCATAAATAAGATCATTACTGCATCATCTTTGTGTCATAAATAAATTAAATTATTTGATGTCTAAAAATTACAAATAAAATACCATTATGTAGGAAATATTTTTAGCTTTCTAATTAATATTTATAGTCAAATTTATCTTATGTATAACCCCATATTAAAAATGATTTACTTATTAACCTTTGATTTTAACTATTTTAACCCTTCTTTAAATAAATTAATAATAAATGTCCTAATCTAATCCAAGTGGGCCTAAATGGTCATATTTTATTCATAAGGTTGTTTTTGGTCGAATTACACTTATCCAATATAATTAGGACATGTTTTAGGGTAATAGTAATATCATATTTACCCTTAGTTACCCTATTTACTATTAACCGCTGTAAAAAAAAGTAAAAAGTTACTATTCACCAAAAAATTATTTTCATCTCATTGAACCACATTTTACTTACTGACATCAACCGTGTCTTTCGGATTTTTGAAATTCCATTCACAGAAGCGGTAAAATTAAGTTTTATGAAAAATTCAGTTTTTTAACTACCACTTAGTAGTTTTACTATTCATCAAAAATTGATGTTTTTCAGAACAATGCCAAAATTTCATCCTAAGCTATATTTTATATTCCGAATTCAAAAATAAAGTCTATTTTACCAAATTCATAACATAGAAGTTTCATTAATTATTTTTATAATTAAATCCCGCTGTTAAAACAAATAGCGTGTTTTTAAGAAACAATATCTATCAAAAGATTGACACTTGATTATGTCTGGTTTAAATGTGAAATTACAACCAATGAACAACATTGTATTAAATTTTAAAAATATATTCTAAATATACTTTAAAACCACTCAAATTAATAATTTATCACTATTAATTATTTCGATTAAAAAAGTTGTTTTTAATTAAAATTTAGTAATTTTCACTATTCATCCGAATATGAAAGTTATCCGAAATGTACCAAAATTTCACCTTAGGCTAAATTCGATACTCAGAATCCAAAAATGAAGTCCATTTTGAGAGATAAAATTTCTAAAATTTAAAAAGTGGTTATTACTATTCATAACGGCTAGTTTTAATAATATTTTAATAGCATATTGTTGTTTCGTGAAACTCAGTATTGCGTACTACACACGCTATCGAGGAAGGTCGCGATTGCGTATAATGCAAGGCAAGTCAAGGATGTGTGTTGTGCAAGCTCCTTTTGGTGTAGCGTACAACACAAGACATTAATAAAATTAAAAAGAATATTTTTTTTATAAAATCTTGGGCTGTTACATTAATCATTCATTAATGAGGTAAACACAACATCATTATTTTGTCATAAATAATTTTATTTTTTTGATGTCTAAAAATTAAAAAAAAAATACCATGAGGTAGAAAATATTTTTATCTTCTTAATCAATACTTATAGTCAAATATATCAATTATATAACCCCACATTAAAATTCTTTTAGTAAAATAATACAAGTTTATGATATTTTTATTTTTTACTTTAAATAAAAAGTTATTAATATCATTATGTTACCCAAGTGGCTTTAATAGGCCAAAAGTCTCACCCAAGGATTTTATTGGTCATACATTACTCATCTAATAAGGTTAGGACAAGTGTTAGGGTAATTTTATATTATTATAATATTATTTTTACCTTGAATTTCACTATTAACCTTTAACTTTGGTAAATAAAAGTCAAAAGTTACTATTCACCAAAAATTATTGTCATCTTATTGAACCACATTTTACTTAATAATAACAACCATGTATGTCGGATTTTTGAAATTCAATTCATAGAAGTGGTAACATTTCATTTAAATGAAAAATGATTCTTTTTTAACCGTTACTGAGTGTTTTTACTATTCATAAAAAATTGATGTTTTTAAGAAAAATACAAAAATTCAGCCTAAGATATATTTGATATTTCAAATCTAAAAATGATGTATATTTTACCTAATTAAAAACATAGAAGATGGATTAATTAATTTCAAATTAATTCTCATTGTCAAAACAAAAAGAGTGTTTTTAAGAAATAATAACTATCAAAAGATTAACACTTGTTTATGCCCAATTTTAAAGAGAAATTACTTCTAATGACCAAAATTGGATTAAATGAAAAAAATATAATCTAATTACACTTTAAAACAAATTAAAAGGATAATCTAACCATACAAATAAATTTGATTAAAATTCATTTTTGAATCAAAATACAGTATTTTCACTATTCATTAAAAAATGAACATTATCTAAAAAATACCAAAATTTTATCTAAAGTAAATTTTGATGTCCCGATTCTAAAGAATTATTTTATTTTGTTAAATATAGAATATAAAAGTTAAAAAACTATATTTAAATATAGTTCTTCATTAAAAGCCGGTAAATCAACCTTCTAAAAAATATTAGAGTATTTATGCTTAAAATTAGATTTATTCACATTTTCAGCCTCCAAATTTTATTGGATAAAAGTAAAAATATTTAACAAACAAGTATAATCATATTGTAGTTAGTTATATTAATTCCCTCTATTACAACGGCTATGCATTAACTACCATTTAAAATAATATTGTATTAGTATTTTTCAGTGTGACCCAACGTTGTGTGCAACGTAAGATTTCAATAAAACCTGTTGTTTTGTATTGGGTATTCTATCTAAAAAAGAATGACTTATGAATTAAAATTAATATTTAAATCACAAATATTAATAAATATGAAAATGTCTTATTCTATATTTACCTGGGATGTTACACCTTAAGACCTCAAGGCCACAACCTAACTAAAGACACAATAATGCACACCAAAATATTCATGCTTTTGAACATTCTACTATCCCAAATTCTCAAAATCCCTACTTACTTGGATTCATATCCCTAAACAAATTTCATGAACAAATATCTCAAAAGAATTCCAATAATTATAGACCGCAAAAGAAGAATACACTACCTCCCATACTTAACACACTCCACACACACTATTCCAATATATTTGTTCACTTCTCCACCACTACCCTCAACCCTTCTCACAATGGGTCATGGTTAACATGGGTAAAACCAAATTAATTAATCAAAAAACATTCATCAAACATCTCTTTAAACTGTTTCCCTCTTTTACACATGAATATTTTCTCTTAGTCGTATTTATCATCTCAAAACTTGTTAGAACCATCATTTTAACTCATTTACACTTTTCATTAGGCCAAATTAATTAACTATTTCACCTCTATATAATAAAATATTTCTCTTTTAGAAAGAATTAGGTCTTTATAATTTTCTAGAACCCAAAATTTTTAACCAATTATAATGTTTATTTATAGACAATATTCATTAAAAATCTATTCTATTATTTCTATTTACCCACTTTAATTACCTTTATTAGGCACCATTTTCTTCATGTTTTTTTCATAAAGTAAAATTCATTTTCTCTCTATTCCTCGTACTCCCATATTTTTTATTCCTGTCATGATGCAAGACACATATATACTTAAGTGCTTGAAATGATGCATGATTGCACAACCTCATGCGATTACGACCATGAGAAAAATATAAAAAATTCGGAAAATCCCATGACAATTGCTTCACCCAATGGTGAAATATCATTCAACTATAAAAACACATTTCCAGAACAATAATTTAATCCCTCGGTGACTTGGGCTTTCCCTCGTACATGGGTTAGATACTCCCAAGCATGAGCTCATTAACAAGGTTTGACACTATCCTAATCTCATTTATATCATCCCCAAAAAGTAAGAAAGGGGAATTAACTCTTATGATACCACTTACTAATTTCCCTGACCATGGCTCCACTAAATCGATTCCCTGAGCTAGGTCGTCACATGACCTCAAGCGTACCTCCTCGTATGCTAGTGGTTGTTGACTAGTAGTGATGTTCAAGATTAGTTGTGTGGGGATACTATACCCTCTTGGTCAGATTAATCCAAAGAAGTAAACGTATAAAAAATTGTAGATATCAGGAAATAATCTATTAACAAGCATGAATAACCATTTCCCAACTAGGTACAAAACATAACCAATATTAAATACGACATGTCATGCAACAATTCCAAGTGAACATAACCCAAGATAATAAAAATAGAGGAAATCCTAAAAGAGTCTTAACACTAAGTATGGAACTTCATCCATGCATGTCCCGTGTCTAACTCAACTCTCTAACATAGGGATATTTCCTTTTTTTGACATGAAACCATGAAATCTTCTTGGGTACCCAACAGCGGTCCAATTAGGGTGTGAGTACAACTCAATAGGCCACCACCAATGGTGTCTACAAATTTCTAGCCTAATAGATAGTGCATTAATGTATAAATAATTAAAAAAACAAAGGTAAGGAAATTTAGGGACAATATTTAATAATCTATACACAGCTATTACTAACCAAGTTCCAATTTATTATGTATATTTTATTACTAGTTCATCATCAATCATGAAGTTCATAAGTTAGGAATTCACATCATTCACACAAGGTTCAAAGAATTTTTAATTTTTAATAATGGAATAAGTAAGTCCCTAACTAACTATGGATAACATATCAAAACATCACAATATCCAAACCTCAAAGCCTCAGTCCCAATGTAATGCAACCATTAGGGTAATAGAGCTCTATACCCTTCCCTAATTCATGCATTGTAGGTGGAGTTAGAACATCAGTCCAACTCGACCCATGAGAGGATCCTTAGTCCTTTATCTCACACCTCAATCCATGTGCACATGCTTATTCATCTATTCACCACACACAAACTATATCACAACCAAAACCAAACCATACATACAACAATCATAGTCCATAAAAATCAACATGGTCAATCATATTATTCCATAACCCATTAAGGCATTTTCTATTTACATCACTTATCTGATTTAGCCAAATTCTTATTACCATGCCTTAACCCATTAAGTATGTTCATATACGTCCACACCTTAACCAACATTCAATATTTTCCATGTATTTACCCAATTATCCCATTTATCATTTCACTAGAATTTCCCACTTATGCAATTCATGTAAAATTCTTATATCACTTATCACAACCACTTTATCACATTCAACCCAATAGGTGTACCTCATAATTCCCATGTATTTACCCATTTCACGTATTCATCAATTTACTTTTGAAAAACATTCACATGTTCTTTAATTCCCAATCCATTTCCAATTTAACATGTTCATCATTTCATATATATTAATTCTTTTGGGAAACTCCACATGATTCATAACCCTTTTGACACAATCTCCTTTAACCCAATTAACCCGTTAATAAGTCATTCCAAACAACCCCTTAATACATTACCAACCAAGGAATAATTATCCGAATTCTAATTCCAATTCAACTAAACATATTTTAATGTTCAACAAGGTATCTACATTATCACATGTCAATTTCACACTTAACTTAACCAATTCCATGGTCCAATATGGTCGGTGAACCCCATGGGTGACCCTAAAACATCTGATTCATTCTTGACACATCCCACAAGGACCTTGATGGGTTACAATAATCATTTCGACACCCAATTTACCAAATCATACTCAATTTATCAAATTCCCAACAGGATGAATGAGGAAACTTGACACACATGCACAAATCTATAACAAAACTATGGAATATAACTTGTAGACCACCTAACTTGAATCTGATAATGAACACACTCTTAAATGTAGCCTTTTATCCTGATCAAAAACCCATCCTTTATGTTAAAACCTTGGTTCTACTAGAAAAATATGGTTTTATAGCTTCAGAAAGAGATGATAGAAACTATAAACCCTATTCTATAAAATAGAAAATAGTGCAATATTAGACTTACATAGATCTTCGTTTTGCAACCAATGGTGTCCAAAAAGAACTAGAAATGAAAGATTTAGATCCTTAGATTCTCATAGAGGACATATTTAATCATATGGGTTGAGAGTAGAAGAAAGGAGGAAAATCACGAGTGAGGATTTAAAATACCATAGTGGAAATTTTGTAAATTTCTCAACTTTACTGGGATTCCTGGTTTACCCACACATTTTCCAAACTGTGTTCAAACCGTGCATGAGACATTTTCCCAAAATCAACCCTTCTCACAGTTTCCTAGGAATTCATAACTATTAACTTAACTGTGTGATAACCATGTGAAATACATTTCCTAAGGCTGCATGGTTTCTTGGGATGCTCTGTATGGTTTTCAGTACCCGTGTGCAAACTGTGCAAATGGAAAAAAAACAACTTCTTCCTCAACTTTAATGTCCCAAACCCACAAAACACCCCTGAGGCTTCTCATGAACATGGTAAAACACTTATTTAACCAAATAAAAAACATAAACTTAAGTATAAACAAAAAAACACCTTAAAAAACCCATGATCTTAAATGTGGTTTTGAAAATGAATTATGTCATTTTATGGAGGCGGTTGTTCGTCGGTATTTATGAGTGATGTTTCCTCTTTTATATGGTGGAAAGAAATAAAGGTAAATAAAAATTAACTTTTGTAGAATAATTATTAGATCATTTATAACATTAATATTCATTAAATATATCCCTACCAATATCCATGTAAGTATGAATAAAAAACAAATCACATCACTTTGTGGAGGTGGTAGTCCACACGTACATAGCAGAGACATTATTATTTGCCAACAGATGAAAAGGTAACAATGTAGATAAGATATTATAATTACTGAATTAATATTATGGAATAAATATCCAATATAAATATTAAATCTAAGATAATAACCAACCATTAATTATGATCATGAAGAATAGGTCGTGTTGTTTTGTTGAGGCAGTAATCCACATGTATGCATGAGCGAAATTTTTCATTTAGAATTTTTTTGTAATAGATGTGGAAAATGGTTGATCGATCATCACAATTAAAAAATATAATAGTTAATAGACTTAAATAATTATTCTATAATGGATAAAATTTATTTAGAGGAGGTATATGAGGAAATAAATTGAATTAACTCGCGTAATATGATTACCTATTCTTCAATTGTAACACCCAGATGTTTTTATGAAATATTTGTTTCAATAATTTTAATTATTTAATAGATTTAATTTCACATCATTGCAAGTTTAAACAAACCACGAGATTCCATTAGTATAAAATGACCATTATAACCTATTCATTATTTTAGAGGGAATAAATATAACTAACTTTTAAAATATATGGTAAATTATTTGGCTACCAACTATTTAAGAAAATTTTAAATCAATTATATGTCGTATTCATAAATTAAGTGAATTACTATTAGTGAATGAAATTAATGATATATATATATATATATATATATTATAAATAATAAATCGTTTTGATATTCATTCAATATATATTTTTTCATAGGGTATGAATAATCCCTATTTGTTGTATAAAAATTGACATATTTTAAAAGGATGATTTTCTACCTTTTATTGGCAAACACATTTTAATTTAATATTTTTACATATTAATAATTTTACTATGAAAAATTTAAAAATATAATTGGTAGTGTAATATAAAAATTTACTTTGGAATTTTTTTGATATTTTTCTGATAACCTTCATGTTTTGATAAATAGTAAAAATATTCTAAATTTTAATTGAAAATAACTTTTTTAATTGAAATATTTTATATGGATAAAGTATATTATTTAATTTTTTAAAAGTATAAATAGAATATATTTTTAATATTTAATACAATTTAGTTAAATGTAATTAATTTTACATTGAATTAAGATGTAAAAACATTTCAATCTTTTGTAATGTTTTAACTTTTAAAACTCATTTTCTCATTTCAACAATGAGATTAATTTTAAATTAATTACTAAAACTTCAGTGTTTTTAATTTTGAAAAATATATTCCATATTTAGAATCATTACATCCAAATTATGTAAATAGATTTATTTTATTTTTGGTCAACATGAATAGTAACTTTGGTAAATTTTATTAGCATAGTGAATGGGTAAATCTAGTAAGTAAGGGTAAAAAAAATATTATATAATTAACCTAACACTTGTATTAATATAATGGGATTATTATACTTATCCCTAAAACATACTTGGGTTTAAATGGTATTCATTAGAACCCAATTGGATAAGATTAGGGTATTTAATTTATTTTCTTTAAAGAAAAGTGAAATATGTCTCACTCAAAATTTAATAATTAATTTATTTTTCATATGTGGTTATAAAGAAGATAAATTCGATTATAAATACTCATTTGAAATTTAAATTTTTTTTATTTATCATGTTACTTTATTTATAATTTTTAGGAAATAAATAATGATCATAAAGACCTATATGGGATGATGTAAAAATTAATTAATTAATGAGAAATCAATAGAACAATTTCAATAAAAATAGTAATAACCATAAAAAGCACAAAAAAGGTTTCAAACCATATTAGTCAATTATATCTTGACTATAATAATACAAGGGTCTATTTATTTACCATTTGGATTCTTATAGAAGAGATTATGACACTTATATTATTTTATTTAAAGTGAAGATAAATTTGTCACAATCATGTTTTAAAAGAGTATAGCATTTTTAATGATTGGTTTTTCAGAAGATATATTTGAAGAAATGTATTATTATAAAATATAATATATATTTCTTCATAATATTATTTTATTTTTAATATTTATTGAAAAATTTGTATATTAATTAATTACTCATAATTGAGGTAGTAATTATTTTATTAATGAATATATCAAATAAATGATATTAAAAATATTTTAATAAATATAGTTTGGGATAATTATTATTAAAAATAAATTTTATAGATTATATCGACCCGTTAGGGATGTAATAAAATATTATTATAGAGTTTTACTTCTTATTTTGATTTTTTTTTTAAAATCTATTAAATAAATAGTGTAAATTGGAACTATTGATATTTTGTCAAAATAAGGTTTTATTAAATTATCTAAAAATTATAAAACATTTTTAAAAATATATAATAATTATTCTATGGTATAATATTTTCTAAATTAATCATTTATGGTCTAATTCAATTCAAATAATTAAATATTTTACCCTTTTAATATTGAAATAGTTGTTACCTTAGTAAAAAAAATAAATTGAATAACTAAGTGTTAATTAAAATGATAATGCTTAAAATGAAATAAATACTTGTATAAAATTTATTGGTTGATGATATTACAACCATATATCCTATCATATTCTAAATTGGTACATTTTTAAGGTTTTTATGTGGGATTAAATTTTATTATAAATTAATATTTTTGAGGTTTCCAAAAGTTCCCCTCACCTCAATTATAAAAGGGAACTTCCACCCTCAACACTTGACATACTTTTTTTCCTTAAAGCTCGACCATACCCTGAAAAGTTCCCTTATTAACCTCCATATAAACATTATATAAGTCTTGGTATTATTTAAATACCATCTCTAGTGCTCCAAGTGGAAATTTAGAGGAGGCACATCGAAGAAGAGGTAATATCTTTTATCGATTCTTTAAAACTTTTTTCTTATTTTACTTCCACATCATGAGTTGTTTCATTATAAGGTAATAAATAAATTGGTAATTTTATTTTGAGAGTTTATTGTTATTAATAAACATCCATATTCCACCTTCTACCCATCATATTAAAAATTAAATCACCTCGTGTGCGTACATACGGCTTATTGTCTTCACGTTGTGGTGTAATCCATTTAACCACCACCTTAAATTGATGGGTATAATGATGGAATTAATAAATATATATATGATTATTATAAAATTATATTTATTCTTAAATACTATACACTATCTACTTCAATACCATTAAACAATAATGGGAACGATATCGTCCCTTGTGCGTACGTACGGCTTATCATCTCCATGGTGTGATGTGATCTCTTCTACATAATATTCATTAAAGTTTGATTATATAAATAAATTAAATGAATAAATATGATATATATTATATTAATAGGATTATTTAAATTATATAACTATAACCTAAAAATTATAACAAGAACTTATCCGACAAAACATGCAATAGAACATAAAAGCAGTTAATACCTGAATAACAAGTAATAATGAAATTTTACTTACAACCAGATAACAATTTGATCATAAATGATATCTTAAAAAATATTATGATTCTTTAATAAATTAGTATCATTATTTGAATCATTATACAAGAGTTTCAGATACATATGACACATCTGAGACCCAAGTTAAGGGAAAATCTCACAATCTCATTTTTATCCGAGAATATTTATACGTAAGAATTTATTATGGTATATTTATCATCCATCTCCATGTTTCCATAATATGTAATATTATTTTTATACCTAAAAATTTTTTTAAAGTCAATTATACCATTTGGTTAATTTTTTTTAAATGGTATGAATGTAATCCTTTATCGTTTTCAGTACGAGGTTCTTTTTTGACTTTTTTTGGAAAAAGTGTGGGGAGAATGTTTTTTTTAACTTGTACGACATGTACGGATTTTTATGATTTCAGAAAGCCTTATATCCTTGAAGATTCCCATATAAGTATAAAATAATATTTTAACACAAAATTTTTTCTTCTAAAATTGTGTTTCATTTTAAGAAAGGAAAACTATTTTGAAGAAAAAATAATATTTTCCTCAAAAATTAATTTCAAGTGTTTTATCAAAATTATTTTACATTTAAGATGACATTATTTAAATAGGGTTATATTTCTATCCATGTTATTACTATGATTTTATTCTATTTATGATGTAATTTTATATAGTAAATCCATTTGTTTTATATGAATTATGATGGAATGATGTTTAAGAAAACCATTTATTTCATGGGTTATGTTATGGTGAATGTTATTATATTTTTTGGAGGAACACATAAGAATGTTTTCGTTATGAGATTTTTGGTACATATATATCCCTCCAATTAATTGTGTAAGGATTTATATCTAATGAGATAAACATGAATGGAATGGAAAGTAAGTCTGGTTTAGAAACACAGGGCTGGAATGAGGAGAGAACTTGGTTCAGTAATGGACTTTGACCACTATGTTGGTCTTGGAAATGAGTCTTGACTAATATGAAATTATTTTCAATGATTATGTGTGTATGCAACTAAATTTAATGTATTATGTTCTAACTATTAAAATTACATTGAACTTTTATGATTTATCCCATAACATGATATTATGGTCTTTTATATGGAGGATAAGATTTTCAAATGTTATATTCTTTTGATTATGATATGATTCATATATCCCTTGTTTACCCTTAATAATAAATTGATCTCACCCTTTCTTATGTTTCTTTTCCCCATGTAATGAACAAGGGTATTAAGTAAGATATGTCAAAAATTAATCTAGTTATGAGGACAGAAGTCGGAGACAGTATAGATGTTTTATGAACCAGTTGTTTATGTTTCTTAATTTCTAAACACACTAAACCTATAAGGTTCAGGTTTGTTTTTTTTTATATTATTTATAAAATATTATTCAATGTTGAATTAATATCTATATATTTAATTTATGGGCTTTTATAGTTGGTATCAGAGAAAATGTATTGTTAACCTTTGGAAACTAGGATGAGAGAACCTTAGTAAGAACCCTAAGGATATGTCTATGTATAGTTTAAAATCATAGTGTTTTAGATATTTAAATGAATAAAATTGTATAAACCCTAATGTGTTCAAAATTTAATGTTTATTATTGATTATATGGTTATCACATTATGATTATTTTTACTCATGCAATAATTTTTGGTTTTAGTTAATGGCTAGAACATGACGGAACCACGTTAGTGCTGAATGTGATGGACAATGAAATGATTGTCCTCTAGTGAAACCAAATGTTATGGGAGAAGGAATAAAAATCCTTGTAGCCATGATCACTCAACATTCTCAAGCTATGAATCATACAGGACTTCTAAATGAGCAAAGTAGGGAACAAAATTTTGTTAAGTACTTAATTAGGCAGAGTCTACCTTCCTTCAACGGGTCTTCTAATCCTTTAATGGTTGAACAATGGATCAGTACCACTAAAAATATTTTTTCATTTCTCCAATGTTCATAACATGATAAAGTCATCGTAGCTGTCTATCATTTGGAAGGTGAAGCTGATCAACGGTGGAATCATATTAAGAATATGAGGCATGGAGATTAAATTGACTCTATGGAATGGTATGAGTTCAAGAACTTATTTTTCAATAAGTACTTTCCTCGTATTCTTCGAAAAAATATGGAGAAGTTATTCCTTAATCATAAGAAAAAGGAAGATTAATCTGTCCGTACCTAGGAATAAAATTTTACAAGGCTTTCAAGATACGCTTCTGGAATTATTATCCAACCTGAGAGTAAAATTGATTGATTATTTAGTGGTTTAAAACCAAGTCTTTTAAGGGAATTACCCATAATGTAAATCAATACCTATGATTAAATTTTTCAATGTTCTCTCAAGGTTGATTTGGATATTAGAGTAACACATCATTCCTATAGGTTTGAAAAAAAAAGATAAAAATGGGATTCAAGGGAAAATCTAAATTCCAGACTAAAAGAAGTTTATTTTTCCATTATACTCAATGTTTAGAAAGAAAAATGTATGAAACTTTCTTAAAGGTATGACCAAATGTTTTATTTGTGGAAAAGAAGGACCTCGGGAACTTGAAAGCCAATGTGATGAGAAAATACAATAAATGATCTGAATAATGAAAATTCTACATAGAATACACCTATTACACATCAATGGTATAAGTGCATGTAAATAGGGAATTAATCCAATCAATTCCCTAATCTAATGGTTTTTTATGATGATTGATGTCAAAAAACTCTTAAGTCCAAAGAAAAAAAGGATAGTCTCATGAAATCATTATCGACAATGTGGCGTACCGTAATGAATTGGTGAAAGGTACACTTACCATCCACTCTATAGTAGAAAATGTTTTATTTGATTCTAGATCCACCAACTCTTTTATTTCAGAATAATTTTCTAATGTTATCACCATATAAACTCAACAATTAGATATTGAGTTAGAATTGATGATTCCTAATGGAACATCGGTTGCATCAATAGATTATAATTCTTCTCCAGTTAAAGTTTGTGACAAAGTTCTTCCTTCAAATATTGTTATCTTTCTTATAGTGCGATTTGATGTTATTCTTGGAATGGATTATCTTTCTCTACATGGAAATAATATCAATTTACAAGGAAGGAAAGTCACATTTCATATTCATGATCAATCTATGATCATTTATCGATGTAATAATGAATATAACCTTACACCAAAAAATTCTTCCATCTTATGGGTCTTAATTCATATAAATGAAATTCATCTATCTCAAATTTATGGGGAGAAACTCACCATTTAGAATACACCTATTTTATAAGATTTTGATGATGTCTTTCTACTAGAATTTCTAGGTCTTCCACCAAATAGTGAGGTTGTGTTCTAAATAGACCTCATATAAGGTGTTATGCCAATATCAAATACACCTTATATAATAGACCAAATTGAGTTACAGGAATTGAACAAGTAAATTAAAGGTGAATCTTGACAAGGGATTTATATTCCCTATTGTTTCACCTTGAGGGTCACTTTTTCTATTTTTTAATAAGAAATATAGATCAATGAGACTCTACATTGATTATCAATAACAAAACAAGATCGTTATCATGAACAAATATCCTCTTCCCCATATTGATGACTAATTCGACTGACTATGTGGACCTCAATACTTTTCCAAGATTGATCATCATTTAGTATATCATAAATTAAGGTTCAATAATGATGATATACAAAAGATGGCATTTTGTACAAGGTATAGACACTATGATTTTATAGTGATGTTTTTTGGTCTTAATATTTCCCCCTCTATCTTCATGGATCTAATGAATAGAGACTTTAGAGACTATCATGATTAGTTTTTGTTAGTATTTATAGATGATATTCTTTTCTATTCAATGATCATGGAATAACAATATTATCACTTTAGAATTGTACTGAAGGCCTTGGAAAAGGGGAAACATTATGCCAAATTTACCCAGTGTGAATTTTGTCTTCCGAAAGTTTTGTTTTTTGGTCACATAATATCAAGAGAGGGGATATTTGTGAATCTAGAAAAAATAGAGGTTATTAAAAGGTGGTCAAGACCAACAATGGTAACTAAGATCCACAGTTTTCTTATTATGGATGGATATTATCGACGTATTGTGGAAGTCTTTTCACGATTATCTAATCCACTAACAATGTTGACTTAGAAATGAGGTAAGTTATTGTGGATGGAGGAATGTGAAGATAATTTAAAAGATCTAAAAAGAAGGTTAGCCAATGCACCTGTGCTCACACTGCCTTGTAGTGCAGAAAGGTTTGTGATTTATAGTGATGCATCCAAGAATGTGTTGGGATTTTTTATCATGAAAAATGATATGTTCATAGATTATTCCTCATGACAATTGATAATACATGAGAAAAATTATCCAACCTAAGATTCGGAATTAGCTGTAGTAATATTTTCATTAATGATATAGAGTCATCATCTCTATGGTGAGGGGTGTGATATTTTTATGGATTATAAAAGTTTAAAGTGTATGTTCACATAGAAGGATTTGAATATGCACCAGAGAATATGGTTGGAGTTGATTAAAGATAATGACTACTCAATACATTACCACCCTAGTAAAGCAAACAAGGTGGCAGAGGGATTGAGTCCAAAATACCATACTAGACTATCCATGATGAGGATCACAAAAGATCCAATATTTATGGATTTTCAAATGATGGATCATGAAATTTTAATGGAAGGGGAGAAATATGATCTTTATCAAATGAATTTTATACCATCTATATAAGTGAATATTTAGGAGGCGAAAAAGAAATATGTAGAGCTTCAAAAGGTGATAAATGTTCCTGAATTCAACCTTGATTGTGATGGAATAATAAGGTTCAGGAACTACGTTTGTATTCCTCCTATACCCGAATTAAAGAAGGATATGTTGGATGTAGCTCATAGTTATTCATTATCTATTCATATTGTAAATACAAATATGTACAGGGACATGAAAGAGTATTTATGGTGGGATAGAAAGAAAAGATATGTTGCCAAATATGTCTCTCAATGCTTGGTTTGTAATCAAGTTAATGATAAGAGATAGAATATTAAGAAGATGTTACAACCATTACCCATACTGGAATGGAAATGGGAAAAAACACTATGGACATTGTTTTCGGACTTCCCAAAACATCTAAAGGGCATAATGATATATGGGTTATAGTTTATCTCCTTACGAAGTCAGAAAACTTCAATTCTATTAGAGAGTTCTTCTCTCTTGATCAACTTGCTAGGATATATGTAAAGTAAGTGGTAAGATTTCATGGAGTAACACATTCCATTATCTCTAATCGGGATCCAAGGTTTACCTCGAAGTTCAGGCGAAGTCTTCAGTAGGATCTAGATAGAGAGTTAAGTTTCATCACTGCTTATCATCCTCAAATAGACGGTCAGTCTGAAAGGACCATTCAAACTCTAGAACACATGTTTAGAGCTTTCTCTATGGATTTCAGAGGTGGATGGGAAGGAAACATCCCTTTGGTGGAATTTTCATACAAAAATATCTTTCAATCTAGTATCTAGATGGCTCTTTATGAATCCCTCTATGGAAAATTTTGTTGAACTCCAACTTGTTGGAATAAATATGGGTAAAGAATGCAATTAGAACCTGATCTTGTTGATGAAATGGAAGAAAAGATAATATTTATTCCACAAAACCTAAGAGAAACTCAAAGTCACCAAAAACAATATGTTGAAAATCAACAAAAAGACCTACAGTTTAAAGTATGTGACAAGGTGTTTCTATTAATATCTCTCTAAAAGAGAGTAATGATATTTGTAAAGAAGGAAAAGTTAAGCCCAAGGTATATCAATCCTTTTGAAATTCTGGATCATGTTGGGAAGGTAGCTTACCGATTATTTATTCCACCGAATCTCTCTCAAGTTTATGATGTGTTTCATATATTTCTCTTGAGAAAGTATATACTCAATAGTTCATATTTACTATTCTCATAATTCATACTGCTGGATCAGGATCTTTCTTATGAATAATAGCTGATAGAGATTCTAGATTGTAACGAAAAAGTGCTAAAAAACAAGAAAACTCACTTGGTTAAAGTTTTATGGAGGAACCACCAATTTGATAAAGATATGTGGGAACTTCAGGATATTATTAGGGAGATGTTTCCACATATTTTTTGTTTCCAAATGAGGAATTTTGAGGGGGAAATTCAGTTTCAGGTGGTAAAATGTAACACCCGGATGTTTTTATAAATTATTTCTTTAAATAATTTAAACTTCTTAATAGCATGAATTGCCTTACATTTTGAGTTTAAATGAATTATGAGACACCCTTAGTATAAAATTATGATTATAATCTAGTCGTTATGTTAGCGGGAATAAATATAACTAACTTTCAAAAATATGTGGTGAATTCTTTGGCTACCAATTATTTAAGAAAAATGTAAAATAATTATATATCATATTATTAAATTTAGTGAATTACTATTATTAAATGAAATTAATGAAATATATATATTATCTAATTAATAAAATATTTCTTTATTCATCCAATACATATTTTTTTCATAGGGTATGAATAAACCCTATTTGGTGTATAAACACTAATATATTTTAAAAGGATGATTTTCCTCCTTTTAATGGTGAACCCATTTTAATATAGTATTTCAAGACATTAATATTTATAATATGAAAAATTAAACATGTTATTTGAATCAAGATATAAAAATTTACTTTGGATAAATTATGATAATTTTTTGATAACCTTCATGTTTTAGTGAATGGTAAAAATACGCTAAATTTTAATTAAAAGTAAATTTTTTCATTGAAATAAATTATATGGATAAATATTATTATTTAATAATTTCAAATTATAAATATAATATATTTTTATCATTTAATATAATTTAGGTCATTGGAATTAATTTTACATTGAATTCAAATGAAAAAACATTTCAATATTTTGGAATATTTAAACTTTTAAAACTCTTTTTCTCATTTCAACAATGGGATTAATTTTAAATTAATTACTAAAACTTATGTGTTTAGACTTTTTAAAAATAGATTAAATATTTAGAATCATTAGGTCCAAATTATGTAAATAGATTTATTTTATTTTTTGGCAATATGAATAGTAAATTTTATAAATTTTATTAACATTATAAAAGGGTAAATCAGGTAATAAAGTTTAAAAATAATATTATAAAATTACCCTAAAACTTGTATTAATATAATTGGATGATTATATTTCACCCTAATTATTACTTGTGTCGAAATGGCATCCATTGGAACCCACTAGGATGAGATTAAGGCATTTAATTTATTTTATTTAAAGAAAAGTGAAATACGCCTCACTCAAACTGTAATAATTAAATTATTTTCAATATAAGGTTATACATAAGATAAATTAGATTAAAAATACTAATTTGATATCTATTTATTTTTTATCATGTCACTTTATTTGTAATTTTTATAAAATAAATAATCACCTTAAATACTTATACTTGGATGATGTAAAAATTAATTAATTGATGAGAAATCAATAAAACATTTTTTTATTAAAATATTAATAACCTTAAAAGGGCAAAACACATGAAAAAATCTTATTGGTAGAGTATATATCTACCAAAATCATCCAAGGTTCAACCTTTTGACCATTTGGAGTCCTATAGAAGATATTATGACACTAATATTATTTTATTTAAACTGAAGAAAAATTTTTAATGTTCATGTTTTAAGAGAGTATAGAATTTTTAATGTTAGATTTTTCAGAGGATAAATTATATAAAAGGTATTATTCTAAAATATAATGTATTTATCTTATTTATCATATTTTATTTTTAATTTTTAATTTTTATTCATCAAATATTTATATTAAATAATTTCACAAAAGTGGGGTAGTAATTATTTTATTAATGAAGAGATCCAGTAAATGTTATTAAAAAAAATATTTTAATAAATATAATTTTGGATAATTATTATATAAAATTAATTTTATAGATTACCTTTACCTCTTAGGAATACAATAAAATATTTGGATCTAGGTTTATTTATTATGTTGATATTTTTTAAAATCTATTAAATAAATAGTGTAAAAATTGGTACTATTGATATTTTGTCAAAATAAGGTTTTCATAAATTATCTAAAAATCATAAGAAAATTAAATATATATATATATATATATATATTAATTATTATATAGTCTAATATGTTCTTAATTATTCATTTATGGTCTAATTGACTTCAAATAAATAAATATTTCACCCTTTAAATATGGAAATATTTGTTACCCTAGTTAAAAATTAAATAGAATAACTAAGTGTTAATTAAAATGATAATACTTAAATTGAAATAAAAAATTCTCAAAAATTTATTTTTTGGTGATATTAAAACCATATATCATCTCAACTTAAAAATTGGAACATTTTGAGGTTTTTCTGTAGGGATTCACTTTATTATAAATTAATATTTTTTAGGTTTCCAAATGTGCCCCTCACCGCAATTATAAAAGGCCACTTCTTCCCTAAACTCTTCACTTCATTTTGAGCCCTCAAGATCGAAAATACCTAGAATAGTTCCATTATAAACATCTATAGAAACATTATAGAGGTATTGGTCTTCTTTAAAGACCAACTCTAGTGATATATGTGGATATTTAGTGGAGGTGTGTCGAAGAAGAGGTAATATCTTTTATCAATTATTTCAAACCATGTTTCTAATTATACTTCCAACTCATGAGTTTTTTTAATTATAAAGTAATAAATCCATTAGTACTTATATAATAAGAGGTTATTGTTATTATGAAACAACAATATTCCACCTTCTACCCATCCTATGAAAAATAAAATCAACACGTGTGCGTACTTACAGATTACCATCTCCACCACGTGGTGTTATCCATTTTTCACCACCACCATATAGGGATGGATATAATGATGTAATTAATATGTATATATATATATATATATATATTATATTCATTAGGAAATAATATACACAATCCACTTTAATACCATTCAACAATTATGGGAACGATATCATCGCTCATGTGTACGTACGGCTTACCATCTTCACGGTGTGATGTGATTCGTTCTACATAATCTTCATTAAAGTATGATTATATAAAGGAATTAAATTCATAAATAAGATATATATTATACAAATAACATTTTGTAAATTATATAATTATAACCTAAAAATTGGAACAAAAACTTATCCGAAAAAACATCATTAGAACATAAAAGAAGTTAATCCCCGAATAATGAGTAACAATAAAATATTACTAAAAAATAGATGAAAATATAATCATAAATGATATAATAAAAGTTATTATGATTCTGTAATAAATAATTGAAATTATTTAAATCGTTATTCAGGAGGTTCAGATACAAACGAAGCATATCAGACCAAAGGTGAGGGATAACCTCACAGTCTCATTTTTATCCGAGATTGTTTGTATGCAAGTATTCACTAGTGAATATTTATCATCCACATACATGTTTCCTAAATATTATATATTATTTATATCCCTATACAATTTTTTAAAGTCAATTTTACCAATTGGATAATTTTTATTAAACGGTATGAATGGAATCTTACCTTTTTTTCAGTATGAGGTACATTTTTGACTTTCTTGGCAAGGAGATAATGTGTTTTTAACTTGTATGGAATGAAAATATTTTTACCCTTTCATAAAGCATTTTTTCATTTAAGATTAACATAACATATTAAAAGTTTATTTTCACATAAAATTATTTCTTCAAAAATTGTGCTTCATTTTGAGGAAGGAAAACGTTTTTGAAGAACAAAACATATTTTCCCCAAGAATTAATTTCACAAGTTTTTTGAAAATTATTTTCCATTTAAGATGACATTATTTAAATAGTTTATATTTATATCCATTCTATTACTATGATTTTATTGTGTTGATTATGGAATTTTATTTAGGAAATCCATTTGTTTTATATGAATTATGGTGGAATTATTTTAAAGAAATCCATTTAATTTCAGGGGTTATGCTATGGTGAATATCTTTGAGGAACACATAATAATGGATTCAATATGATATGGGTGGGACCTGTATCTCACTCCCATTCATTAGGTAAAGATTTAAATCTCCTGATATAGACATGAATAGAATGGAAATTAATTCCGGTTTAGTGATATAGGGCTGGAATGAGGATTGAACTGGGTTTAGTAATGGACTTTGACCGCAATGATGGTTTTGGAAATGATCCTTGACTAATATGAATTGATTTTATATTCCTATGTGTTTGTGACATGAATTTTGTTGTCTTATGTTGTGACTATTGGTATTACATTTCACTTATATGATTTATCTTATAACATGATGTTATGGTCTTATATATGCTGGATAAGATTTTCAAATTTTATATTCTTATGATTATGATATGATTGATATCTCTCGTGTTTACTCTTACTGATAAATTGAGCTCATCCATTACTTATGTTTCATTTCCACATGTCATGAAGAAGGGTATTAAATAAGATATGTCAAAAAGACCCTAGTTATGAATAAATAAGAGGGACACAATGTGGATTTTTTATGAAAGCGATGTTTATGTTTCCTAGTTTCTAAAGACACTAAACCTATATGTTCTTATCATAATTTTTGTTATGCTATATAATAAATATTATTCAATGTTGATGTAATATCTATATATGTAAAGTATTGGTCGTTATATCGGTAGATCTATTTTTCTAAAACTATAAACCTAGAATGGATGGACTTATTTAAATTGAATAATCTCTAATAAAAGGGTAAGGAAGATAATATAGTATCATATCATGTATTTTATAAGATATAAGGCTAAAACAATGTGAATAATGACTAATATTAGGGGACATTTTATATGTGAAATAAATGACACACTAGGAATTACTTCAAATATTAAATAGTATATATATATCATAATATTGTTAATTGGAATAAAGGAACCCCAAATTGAAAGAAAATATGTGTCAGTATTGAGATAAACTCATCTAGCCACACTTGGTCATGTGTTGGTAACATTTTAAGCCTTATCTTCAAGTGAAACAGCTTTACACCAATTTTAACCTTAACATTGACTACTTAAATTTTTAGAATGATAAATTATTATATAACAAAAAATAAAGGTTTCATTCCAAAAAATTTGTAGGTAATGATTCCAAATTTTCAATCCATTTTATCATATTTAATTTCTATAGGTGTTAGAAATTAATTTTAATATAAGACCCCAAAACACTTGAAATTGTTTTTAAGAAAATACCTTATGTAATATTAAACAAAAATTTACCTTGAAATAAGTCAGTAAATTGGTTTCCATTTATATTTTTTATAAATAATTAAAAAATAATTTTTTCATATTTTTTTGTGAAAAATGAAACTAAATGGAATATTTTATCCATACCATTAAGTCCAATGACTAAAAAATAGTTTTCATTTTAAATAAAATATAACTTATATTCACAAAAGTCAAGATTGGGTTATAAATTACAAAATAACGTTTTAAAAAAATATTTAACACTGTAAGATTACCTTTTTCAAATAGCAATTATAAAATATGATAAATGAAAGTTTTTTTTTCATATTGTAATGTTTTACCCCATGGTTTTAACCTAGTTTTACCCAGTTTACCGAGATTAGATAACATTACCATGGTTACTATTCATTATGGTGAAAACATAAGTTGAATATATTAAATAATATTAATAATGGTGATTTAAAATATTAAATCCATTTTAAAATATTCAATTTCTTAAAGTGGAAGAAAATTATTTTAAAATATTCTTTAAAAGTGAAATGGAAATTGTTTTTGTAAAAATGCATTTTATGCATAAAAATGTGTTTATTATCATTTCATGCCCAGTAAAAATAATAAAATTAATGTAAAATAATTTTATTAAATATTTAATATTTTAATTCCATTATCATTATTAATCAATATTGATTTATTTATTTAATTAAGATAAAAAAGGCTATACACATAAAAATAGTTTTTAGAAAAAAAATCAAAACATAAAATATACTCATTCCAATATCACATAAAATACTGATTAAAATGTAATTAATTATTTTATATAAAACTAAATAATATTTATTTTAATTTAATATCATATTTAATGAATTCTGGTACATTTTCAATGAAAATAAATGACAGTTTTATAAAGACATGTTTTTTTCACTATTCCCTATAAAATTAACCTACTCACAAAAATACCAAAATTTCAACCAAAGATAATTTTAATTTTATAATTATAAAAATGATATATTTTTTATAAAATAAAATTTATAATATCGTAAGAAATTTATTATAATATTTTTTCACAAAATTAAATAAAAACAATTTTTGAAGAAAATATATTTTTGAAGTATAAAATGACTTTACTAAAAATTGAGTACTTAGTTATAAATCAATTTTCATTATATAAAACCATTATATATATTTTTTATAATGTATTTATTCCCATTCATACCACAAATTTTAGCAACAAGTTTATAATTTCCACATTTAAATAATAATATTTATATCTTGGTTTATTTAAACTCAAGGTTACGTGTAACACAAGCTATTAAAGAAAAAAATTTAGTTAAAAATAAATTTTTTATAAAATATCCGGGTTCTATATTATACTCCCCTTATGTAAATTAAAATATCACAATTTAATACCATCCATAAAAGAATCTATTATGTGAAAATACCTTTATTGATAACCCACATCATATAAAGATATAATAAAAATTCCTTTGAATAGGAATGTGGGAAAAAATGTTACCAAAATAACACATTACTAGGAATGCAGATGAGGAAAAAATTATCGGGATGTTAAAATATATATAGAGAGGTTATAATAATATCAAATGTCTAATAGTGACTGACAGAGAATGTTTCCATGAAAAATATAATGTCCACAAAACCATATATCGGTTAGGGGTTAAAATACCAAACATTTATCAAAAATAAATGTAAAAGAATAACATTTTCATTTCAAGATCATTTTCTTCAATTTGAGTGAATATTTTAATATCATTATAGAGTAAATGCGAAAATATACTTTATTGATTTATTTCCCTTTCATAAGAACAATTTCATCCATTGGTTGGCTTGGATCAACTTTTACTTTATAGTTTACCGCAATAAATGAATATAAAAATGATTTTTTTAATGTCTGAAACACTAAAATTAAATTTAAAATACTAAAAATTAATTCATTCTATCTCAAGATATTTAACCAAAACCAAAATTATTAGCACATGTTATCTAATATAATACATTATTCATTAAAACCTAAACAATAACACCCGAAGGTCATCTTAATCCATTCCATATATATTTATTCTTAAGAAACATTAAAATATACCTGATCAAATTCAAACCCAAAAAAATATCCAAAATTTTTGTTCGCATATTTTTCAAAGATAAAATTTAACATTTCTCCCCAAATAAGATAATATAGCTCAATATGTCTCATACCAAACATGTGAATACCATGATAATATATTCTCATAATATATGCTAGTTCTTTCTTACAATTAACTAAATTATCGTAATATATCATTTAGAAGATAAAATCTATCCAAAATAATTAACTCTATATAAAAAGTCTAATAAAATTGAAAAATCCAAAAATTTAAGTAAACCTTACCAATGATAACATAAATCCCATTTTCATCAAATCACTATTAAATTCCATGGATATAATTACTATATACTTTTATTTTTCAATATCAATCATCTCTTTATCCCAACTAAACAATATTATATCAACATTAGGAGCTTATTATAGTATATATATCCTTCAATATTGTTTTTACCATAAAATATCACCAAACTACTAAATCAATTTTCTTGGTTCTCAATAGAATTAAACTCATTCTTGAAAATCCTTAAGTAAAAATATTATAGAATAATACTTATATGTTTCATGATTCTTATAATCAATATTTTAATCATAGAAAACTTCTAAAACATAAAAATTATAACGACCCATACTTTACATACATTGTTAATACTTAAAAATTGAAGCACACTTATTACAACATATGACAAAACCACAAAGGACCGTATAGGTATAGTGTCTTTAGAAACTGGGAAATATAAACAACTGGTTCATAAATATTCTATAGTGTCTCCCATTTATTTCATCATATCTAGGGTCACTTTTAGCATATTCTACTTAATATCCATCTTCCTGACCTGGGGAAAAGAAAACATAAAAGGGTGAGCTCAAATGCTCAGCAAGGGAAAATAAAGGAAATAAAAATCATATCATATCTTTTTGAAAATCATAACCTGCAAAAGAGATCATAATATCCTAACATGGAATAAATCATAGAAGTGAAAATGAGATCCCCATAATCATAACATGAAACTTGAAACTTTGTGGCATGCACACATAATCATGGAAAATCATTTCTTGTTAGTCATGACTCATTGCCAAGACTATCTTAGTGGACAAAGTCCCTTTCTGAACCGAGTCACCCTCATTCCAGTCCTGTTTCACTGAACCGGTATAACCTACCATTCCATCCATGTCTATCTCATGAGATATAAAATCTTTACCCAATTCATTGGAGGGAGATATAGGTCCCACCCATCGTATAATGAATCCTTTCTTATGTGTGCCACATAATCATAAACCATACATCATAGCGTAATCCACGTAATAAAAATGGGATTCTTAAACAACATGACATCATAAAACAATTCATATAAGATAAAGGAATTCATAAAAATATTTCCATCACAACATAATCAAATCCATGTAATAATAGGGATAAAAACAGAACCCTTTTATTATCTTAGATGGAAAATAATTTTGATAAAATACTTGAACTCCATTCTTGAGGAAAATATCCTTTCTACTTCAAAAACATTTTTCCTTTCATAACATGTAATACGACTTTAAAATAAAAGAATTTGATTAAAAATAAACTTGAAAACTTGTAAATAAAGCTTCTTGGAAATAATGTTTTAAAAATCCGTTCATGTCGTATAAGTTAAAAAAAACATTCTTCGTACTTTTGTCGGAAAAGTCAAAATGTACCTCGTACGAAAAAACAACAAAAGATTCCTTTCATATTCTTTACTAAAAACTCACCGAAGGGTAAAATTGGATTTAAACTATTGTAAGTGGATGGAAACAATATTACATATTGAGGGAACATGGATGTGGATGATAAAATACACCCCAGTAAATACTTACGAATAAACAATCTCGGATAAAAATGAGATTGTGATATTTCCATTACCTTAGGTCCGATTTGCTTTGTACGTGTCCGAAGCTCATGTATAATGGTTTAAATAATGTTATTGACTTGTTCCAGAATCATACATATTGATATGATATCATATATTGTCATATTCTTAGCTTCTTGTTAGTAATATTTCATTGTTACTTGTTACTCGCGTCTTTATTGTCGTTTGTTCTTATGCGTGTTTTGCCGAATACATTCTTATTATTCTTCTAAGGTTATAGATACCTTATATCCAGAATGGTATTAGTGTAACATATATCATATTTATTCATTCAATTCATTTATATAATTACAATGTAATGATGATCATGTAGAACGAGTCACATCACATCGTGGAGACGGTATTCCGTACGTACGCACGAGTGATGATATCATTCCTATGATCGTGGAACTATATTGGAGTATATATATATTATTTCAGTATCAATATTACTTTATAATAATCATAAATAGTTACTCATTACACCATTATACCCATCCTTGTAAAGTGATGGTGGAAAATAGATTACACCACGGCGTGGAGACGGTATTCCGTACGTACGCACGCGCGGTGATTTCATTTTTCCGTAGGATGGATAGAAGGTGAATTAGGGTTGTTTCATATTTATAATAACATATCAGTATGTAATTAATACTGATGTTATTACTTTATCATGAAACAACTAACGAAGAAGAAGTTGAAGAAGAAAGAAATTGAAAAGATCGGTAATGGATATTACCTCTTCTTTGGAACGCCTCTTTGAATCCTCCACTAAGGAAACTAAGATTGGTCTTTGAAGAAGACCAGGACCTCTAGGATTATTCTAGGGAAGTGGAGAGGAGAAAATGTCAGGGGTTGGCCGAGCTTGAGTGCTCAATTTGGTGTGAGGAGGAGGGGGAGGAGGTTCCGTTTTATAAGGGAGGAGAGGAGCACCTTAGGAATATCTCAAAATATTATTTTATATTAAAGTCAAAATCGGTTTATAATGGTTCCAAAGGGTCTTATTTCGAAGCTAAAGTGGGGAAGGGTCTAAATCCTATCAAACAATTGTATTTAGACAAGTTTAGGGTATTATTTTAACCTTATCAATTAGATTTAACTCTAAGTTAAATAATTTAACTTTTACCATGTCTTTTTGTTTTCGTTCACTATATGGTTAATACACTTACTATAACATTCAAAACGAACCCCTAATTGTTTATTATTAATATATATATCCTTATCTAAGTCATTTGGCTGAAACTAAGATTTTTAGGAATAAAATAACAATTAATAATATAATATTTGATTTAAAAACTATTTTTTGTCAATTTTGACACTATTTGATATATGATTTTTGTGAAAGTCATAACAGAATTATATATTCGAACCAAGTTGATTAAATCAACACTAATATATCATAGTAACCTAGAAAATTTGTGTAATTCATAAAAAGTCTCAAATTACATTTATTTTGGTGTTTATAACATCAATTATGTCAATATTTCATAAATAAGATAATTACTGCATCATAATTGTGTCATAAATAAATTAAATTATTTAATGTCTAAAAATTATAAATAAAATACCATTATGTAGGAAATATTTTTAGCTTTCTAATGAATATTTATAGTCGAATTTATATTATGTATAACACCATATTAAAAATGATTTACTTATTAAACTTTGATTTTAACTATTTTAACCCTTCTTTAAATAAATTAGTAATAAATGTCCTAATCTAACCCAAGTGGGCCTAAATGGTCATATTTTATTCATAAGGTTGTTTTTGGACGAATTACACTTATCCAATAGAATTAGGACATGTGTTAGGGTAATAGTAATATCATATTTACCCTTAGTTACCCTATTTACTATTAACCGCGGTAAAAAAAGTAAAAAGTTACTATTCACCAAAAAATTATTTTTACCTCATTGAACCACATTTTACTTACTGATATCAATCGTGTCTGTTGGATTTTTGAAATTCCATTCACAGAAGCGGTAAAATTAAGTTTTATGAAAAATTCAGTTTTTAACCTACCACTTAGTGGATTCACTATTCATCAAAAATTGAAAGTTTTCAGAAAAATACCAAAATTTCACCCTAGGCTAATTTCGATATTCTGAGTCCAAAAATGAAGTCCATTTTGAAAAATAAAATTTAGAAAATTTCAAAAAGTGGTTATTACTATTCATAACGGCTAGTTTTAATAGCATATTGTTGTTTAGTGAAACTCGGTATTATGTACGACGCAAGCTATCGAGGAAGGTCGCGATTGCGTGTAAAGTAAGCCAAGCTAGTATGTAGTGAAAGATTCCTTTGATGATATATAAAAAACAAAATATTACTCATAAAAATCTTGGGTGTTACATTCTACCCCCCTTAAAAAGAATTTCTCCCTCGAAATTCGTCACTTTGTAACAAACAGATGAGGATACTTCTCCCTCATCATATCCTCAAGCTCCCATGTAGCTTCTTCAAGTTGGTGGTTCCTCCATAAAACTTTCACCAATCGAGTGGTCTTATTTTGCAGGACTTTTTCGCTATGATCCAGAATCTCTATCGGTTGTTCTTCATAAGAAAGATCTTGCTCCAGCGGTACAACTTCTGAGCTGAGTACATGTGAAGGATCAGGTATGTACTTTCTCAGGAGAGATACATGGAACACATCGTGAGCTTGAGAGAGATTCGGTGGAAGCGCCAATCGGTAAGCTACCTTTCCAACCCGATCCAGTATTTCGAAAGGACCGATATATCTAGGGCTCAACTTCCCCTTCTTTCCAAATCTCATAACCCTCTTCCAGGGAGATATTCGTAAGAACACTTTATCACCCACTTCAAACTCTAGGTCTTTTCTTCGGTTGTCGGCATAGCTTTTCTGTCGACTCTGAGCTGCTCTTATTTGTTGTTGAATAGATCTGACCTTTTCTGCCATTTCATCATCGAGATCAGGTCCTAATCGCTTTCTTTCCCCAACTTCATCCCAGCAAGTTGGAGTCCTGCATTTCTTTCCATAGAGAGATTCATAAGGAGCCATCTGAATACTGGATTGAAAGCTATTATTATAAGAAAATTCCACCAAAGGTAGGTGTTGATCCCAACCTCCTTTGAAATCCATAGAGCAAGCTCTCAACATATCTTCTAGGGTTTGAATTGTTCTCTCAGACTGACCGTCTGTCTGGGGATGATAAGCAGTGCTGAAACTCAACTCTGTATCCAGAGTATGCTGAAGACTTCTCCTGAACTTTGAGGTAAATCTCGGATCCCAATCAGATATAATAGAAAGTGGTACTCCATGCAATCTTACCACTTCCTTTACATATATCCTGGCAAGCTGATCTAGAGAGAAATCCTCTCTAATAGCAATGAAGTGTGCAGACTTTGTAAGACGATCAACTATGACCCAAATAGCATTATTGCCTTTGGATGTTTTAGGAAGTCCTGTGACAAAGTCCATAGTGATGTTTTCCCATTTCCATTCGGGTATGGGTAATGGTTGTAACATCCCCTTAGACTTCTGTCTCTCAGCTTTAACTTGTTGACAAACCAATCATCGAGAGACATATTCAGCAACATCTCTTTTCCTTCCATCCCACCAGAAGTACTCTTTCAGGTCCCTATACATCTTCGTGCTTCCAGGATGAATAGAGAATGAAGAACTATGAGCCCCATCCAGTATCTCCTTCTTTAATTCGGGGATGGGCGGAACACAAACCTGATTCTTGAACTTTATTATCCCATCACAATCAAGGTTGAATTCAGGAACATTTCTCACCTACTTTTGTAACTCGACATCTTCTTTCTGTGCCTCTTTAATCTTCACATGTATAGATGGTTGAACATTCATTTGAGAAAGATAATATTTTTCCCCTTACATTATAATTCCAAGATCCATCCTTTGTAAATCCATAAATATTGGATCTTTTGTGATCCTCATCATGGATAAACTAGCATTGTCTTGTCGACTTAATGCATCTGCCACCTTGTTTGCTTTCCCAGGGTGGTAATGGATTGAGCATTCATAATCCTTAATCAGCTCCAACCATCTTCTTTGACGCATATTTATCTCCTTTTGTGTGAAAATATACTTTAAACTATTATGATCAGTATAAATATCACACCTTTCACCATAAAGGTAATGCCTACAAATCTTTAATGCAATGATTACCGCAGCTAACTCCAAATCATGTGTTGGGTAATTTTGCTCATGGATTTTCAACTGTCGTGAGGCATAAGCTATCACCATATCATTTTGCATAAGAACACACCCCAATCCCTTCTTGGATGCATCACTGTAGATCACAAACCTTTCTCCACTACAAGGCAGTGTGAGAAAAGGTGCACTGGATAACCTTCTTTTCAACTCCTTGAAATTCTCTTCACATTCTTCCGTCCAGACAAACTTAACTCCTTTCCGAGTCAACTTGGTGAGTGGATTAGATAATCGTGAAAAATCTTTTACAAAACGTCGATAATATCCAGCCAAACCAAGAAAACTTCGGATCTCAGTTACTGTTGTTGGTCTCGACCATCTTTCGATAACCTCTGTTTTTGCTGGATCCACAGATATCCCCTCTTTTGAGATTATGTGACCCAAAAATCCATCTTTTTGAAGACAAAATTCACACTTGGTAAATTTGGCATAAAGCTTCTCCTTTCTCAGGGTCTTCAATATAATTCTCAAGTGATCTTCATGCTCTTCCTTGGTCTTTGAATAGACAAGAATATCGTCTATAAAGACTACCACAAATTGATCAAGATAGTCTCTAAAGACTCTATTCATTAGATCCATGAAGATAGCAGGGGCATTAGTAAGACCAAATGGCATCACTATAAATTCATAGTGTCCATACCTTGTACGGAAAGCCTTCTTTGGTATATCCTCCCTTTTGACCCTTAATTGGTGATACCCTGAACGAAGATCAATCTTGGAAAAGTATTGAGCTCCGCGTAGTTGGTCAAATAAGTCATCAATGCATGGGAGAGGATATTTGTTCTTGATAGTGATCTTGTTAAGTTCTCGATAATCAATGCAGAGTCTCATTGATCCATCTTTCTTCTTAACAAATAGAACAGGTGCTCCCCAAGGTGACGCACTAGGGCATATGAATCCCTTATCAAGATTCTCTTAGAGTTTCTTCTTCAATTCCTGCAACTCAATTGGGGTCATTCTATAAGGTGTCTTTGAAATTGGAAAATCACCTGGTACGAGTTCTATTGAAAACTCAACTTCACGATTTGGTGGAAGACCCGGTAATTCCTCCGGAAAGACATCATCAAACTCTCATACAATGGGCATATTCTTAATCATGAGTTTCTCACCAACCATTTGAGATAAATAACCTTCATTTAGTGGAATCAATACCCATAAGATGGAAGAAATTTCCACTGGAAGGTTATGTTCATCCTTGCATTGATAGACGATCGTAGATTGATCTGGAATATGAAATGTGACTTCCCTTCTTTGGCAATTGATATGAGCTCCATGTAGAGAAAGCCAATCCATGCCAAGAATCACATCAAATTCCACTAAAGGAGGGATCACAAGATTTGCAGGAAGCACTTTCCCACGAACTTCGATCGGAGAAGAATTATAAACTTTTGATGCGACTATTGTTCCATTAGGTGTTGTCACAGCTAACTCAACATCTAATTGTTGAGGTAGTACGGTGATACCCTTAGAAAATTTTTCAGAAATAAAAGAGTGGGTGGATCCAGAATCAAATAAAACATTTTCTACTTTAGAGTGGATGGTAAGTGTACCTTTCACCACTTCGTTATCGTACTCCACATCGCTGATAGAAATTGCATGTGACTTTCCTTTGTCTTTAGCCTTAAGATTTTGTTGACGTCGACCATAATCATCAACCCTTGGATTTGGGCATTGATTGGCATAATGCCCCATCTCCTTGCACTTGAAAAATTGAAGTGTAGTAGGATCATTCTGTGTATCCCTTCCTTTGTTTTCATCATTAGACATCTTCTTCCCATTATCGCGGCATTCAAATGCCCGATGACCTTCCTTTCCACACTTAAAACATTTACTTGTCCCTTTAAGACAACTCCCTCCATGTTTCTTTCCACACTTTGAGCATAAGGGAAAGCTCATCTTCTTTTCAGTGTGCTCTTTAGATTTTCCTTTGAATTCCATCTTCCTCTTCTTATCAAACCCATGTGACTGATGGGTTACTCCAATCTCCATCTCGACTTTGAGAGCACATCGAACGATTTCCTCGTAGCTATTGAAGTCCCTTATGGTTAACGCCCTTCGAAGACTTGGTTTTAAGCCACTAAAGAATCGATCGATCTTACTCTCAGGTTGGATAATAATACCAGAAGCGTACCTTGCAAGTCTTGTAAAATTTGCTTCATAGGTACCAGCAGATTCATCATCCCTTTGCTTCAGTTCAAGAAACTCTTTCTCCATCTTTGTTCGGAGAATACGAGGGAAGTACTTATTGAAAAATAAGTTCTTGAACTCGTCCCATTCCATAGACTCAATTTCATCCCTTTGCCTCGTATTCTTAATAAGATTCCACTATTGATCAGCATCTCCTTCCAAACGATACACTGCTAGGATGACTTTATCATGTTCAAAACATTGAAGAACTGAAAATATCTTTTCAGTAGTACTAATCCATTGTTCAGCAACTAATGGATCAGTAGACCCGCTGAAAGAAGGTGGACTCTGCCTCATGAAGGATTCAACAGAATGTTACTCCTTCCTTTGCTCGTTTGGAAGTCCTGCATGATTCATAGCTTGAGAAAGTTGTGTGAGCATGGCTACAAGATTTTGCATTCCAGCTCCCATATCGTTTGGTTTTTCAGGGGTACAATCATTGCATTTCCCATCACATTCCGCATTAACACGGTTCCTTCGGGTTCCAGCCATTGACTAAAACCAAGAAGAATAGTGTGAGCAACACTAATTATAATAGGAAAACCACATAATTAAAGAATAAAATTTTCATTCTTAAGGTCTTATCCTAGGTTATTCATGGACATTTCTAAAACACTAAGATTGTGTTCTTTGCTTAGACTTATCCTTAGGGTTCTTACTAAGGATTTCACATCCTAGTTTCCAAAGGTTGACTATACCTTTCCTCTGATACCAACTATAACAACCCATACTTTACATACATTGTTAATACTTCAAAATTGAAGCACACTTATTACAACATATGACAAAACCACAAAGGACCGTATAGGTATAGTGTCTTTAGAAACTGGGAAACATAAACAACTGGTTCATAAATCTTCTACAGTGTCTCCCATTTATTTCATCATATCTAGGGTCCCTTTTAGCATATTCTACTTAATATCCATCTTCCTGACCTGGGGAAAAGAAAACATAAAAGGGTGAGCTCAAATGCTCAGCAAGGGCAAATAAAGGAAATAAAAATCATATCATATCTTTTTGAAAATCATAACCTGCAAAAGAGATCATAATATCTTAACATAGAATAAATCATAGAAGTGAAAATGATATCCCTATAATCATAACATGAAACTTGAAACTTTGTGCCATGCACACATAATCATGGAAAATCATTTCTTGTTAGTCATGACTCATTTCCAAGACTATCTTAGTGGACAAAGTCCCTTTCTGAACCGAGTCACCCTCGTTCCAGTCCTGTTTCACTGAACCGGTATAACCTACCATTCCAGCCATGTCTATCTCATGAGATATAAAATCTTTACCCAATGCATTGGAGGGAGATATAGGTCCCACCCATCTTATAATGAATCCTTTCTTATGTGTTCCACATAATCATAAACCATACATCATAGCGTAATCCACGTAATAAAAATGGGATTCTTAAACAACATGACATCATAAAACAATTCATATAAGATAAAGGAATTCATAAAAATATTTCCATCACAATATAATCAAATCCATGTAATAATAGGGATAAAAACAGAACCCTTTTATTATCTTAGATGGAAAATAATTTTGATAAAATACTTGAACTCCATTCTTGAGGAAAATATCCTTTCTACTTCAAAAACATTTTTCCTTTCATAACATGTCATACGACTTTAAAATAAAAGAAGTTGATTAAAAATAAACTTGAAAACTTGTAAAGGAAGCTTCTTGGAAATAATGTTTTAAAAATTCATTCAAGCAGTATAAGTTAAGAAAAACATTCTTCGTACTTTTGTCGGAAAAGTCAAAATGTACCTCGTACGAAAAAACGACAAAAGATTCCTTTCATATTCTTTACTAAAAACTCACCAAAGGGTAAAATTGGATTTAAACTATTGTAAGTGGATGGAAACAATATTACATATTGAGGGAACATGGATGTGGATGATAAAATACACCCCAGTAAATACTTACGAATAAACAATCTCAGATAAAAATGAGATTGTGATATTTCCCTTACCTTAGGTCTGATTTGCTTTGTACGTGTCCGAAGCTCCTGTATAATGGTTTAAATAATGTTATTGACTTTTTCCGGAATCATACATATTGATATGATATCATATATGGTCATATTCTTAGCTTCTTGTTAGTAATATTTCATTGTTACTTGTTACTCGGGTCTTTATTTCCTTTTGTTCTTATGCGTGTTTTGCCGAATACATTCTTATTCTTATTTTGTGGTTATAGATACCTTATATCCAGAATTGTATTAGTGTAACATATATCATATTTATTAATTCAATTCATTTATATAATTACTATGTAATGATGATCATGTAGAACGAGTCGCATCACATCGTGGAGACGGTATTCCGTACGTACGCACGAGTGATGATATCATTCCTATGATCGTGGAACTATATTGGATTATATATATATTATTTAAGTATCAATATTACTTTATAATAATCATAAATAGTTACTCATTACACCATTATACCCATCTTTGTAAAGTGATGGTGGAAAATAGATTACACCACGGCGTGGAGACGGTATTCCGTACGTACGCACGCGCGGTGATTTCATTTTTCCGTAGGATGGATAGAAGGTGAATTAGGGTTGTTTCATATTTGTAATAACATATCAGTATGTAAGTAATACTGATGTTATTACTTTATCATGAAACAACTAAAGAAGAATAAGTTGAAGAAGAAAGAAATTGAAAAGATCGGTAATGGATATTACCTCTTCTTTGGAACGCCTCTTTGAATCCTCCACTTAGGGAACTAAGATTGGTCTTTGAAGAAGACCAGGACCTCTAGGATTATTCTATGGAAGTGGAAAGGAGAAAATGGCATGGGTTGGCCGAGCTTGAGTTCTCTATTTGGTGTGAGGAGGAGGGGGAGGAGGTGCCCTTTTATAAGGGAGGAGAGGGTCACCATAGGAATATCTCAAAATATTATTTTATATTAAAGTCAAAATCGGTTTATAATGGTTCCAAAGGGTCTTATTTCGAAGCTAAAGTGGAGAAGGGTCGAAATGCTATCAACCAATAGGATTTAGAAAAGTTTAGGGTATTATTTTAACCTTATCAATTAGATTTAACTCTAAGTTAAATAATTTATCTTTTACCATGTCTTTTTGTTTTCTTTCACTATATGGTTAATACACTTACTATAACATGCCAAACGAACCCAAAATTGTTTATTATTAATATATATATCCTTATCTAAGTCATTTGGCCGAACCTTAGATTTTTATGAATAAAATAACAATTAATAATATAATATTTGATTTAAAAACTATTTTGTGTCAATTTTGACACTATTTGATATATGATTTTTGTGAAAGTCATAACAGAATTATATGTTCAAACCAAGTTGCTTAAATCAACACTAATATATCATAGTAACCTAGAAAATTTGTGTAATTCATAAAAAGTCTCAAATTACATTTATTTTGGTGTTTATAACATCAATTATGTCAATATTTCATAAATAAGATAATTACTGCATCATAATTGTGTCATAAATAAATTAAATTATTTAATGTCTAAAAATTATAAATAAAATACCATTATGTAGGAAATCTTTTTAGATTTCTAATGAATATTTATAGTCGAATTTATCTTATGTATAACCCCATATTAAAAATGATTTACTTATTAAACTTTGATTTTAACTATTTTAACCCTTATTTAAATAAATTAATAATAAATGTCCTAATCTAACCCAAGTGGGCCTAAATGGTCATATTTTATTCATAAGGTTGTTTTTGGTCGAATTAAACTTATCCAATAGAATTAGTACATGTGTTAGGGTAATAGTAATATCATATTTACCCTTAGTTACCCTATTTACTATTAACCGCGGTAAAAAAAGTAAAAAGTTACTATTCACCAAAAAATTATTTTTATCTCATTGAACCACATTTTACTTACTGATATCAACCGTGTCTGTCGGATTTTCGAAATTCCATTCACAGAAGTGGTAAAATTATGTTTTATGCAAAATTCAGTTTTTAACCTACCACTTAGTGGATTCACTATTCATCAAAAATTGAAAGTTTTCAGAAAAATACCAAAATTTCACCCTAGGCTAATTTCGATATTCTGAGTCCAAAAATGAAGTCCATTTTGAAAAATAAAATTTATAAAATTTCAAAAATTGGTTATTACTATTCATAACGGCTAGTTTTAATAGCATATTGTTGTTTAGTGAAACTCGGTATTGCGTACGACGCAAGCTATCGAGGAAGGTCGCGATTGCGTGTAAAGTAAGCCAAGCTAGTATGTAGTGAAAGATTCCTTTGATGATATATAAAAAACAAAATATTACTCATAAAAATATCATGTGTTACAAACATTGAATCCAAAAATAGAACAACATCTACAATTACACTTCAATGATTAGTGTAACATAGTCCTTTCTATGCTCTATGAGATAACCCATTGATTATGGAATTGACTCAGATAATTCACATGTTTCCCAAACATAAGATGTAAAACTATAAATGGTAGCATATAATGTAATTTATTTTTCTTCATCAAACATTTATTTTTTGGAAATTACTTACTCTATGTTCTTATTTTCCACACCCAAAACAAATTTTACTTCTTTTGAGATATTTACTTGGGTCCTTCTTCCCACATTATCAACATGTAGTATTCTAAATATTATTTCCTTCATTGTCCTCATGTATTCAAAAACATCATAATAGTTTATAAATAAAATTTAAATTAACCAAAAAAAATTCCTCGGGAGTTTCTAGATGGGTGTGATGTCTGTGGCACCCTAATTCTGCACTAGTGAAATTGAGTTAATACCAAATCCTCCCCTTTTAAAGTTATTACACATATGAGAATGTATGATTTTGTCTTTTTCTAGATATATTTCTATCTATGTTTTTCATTTGATCCTTGGTGGATGTGTCTTATTTGGATATGGAGAGACCTTTTTGGTAAAATGACCTAAATTTTGGGGATGTATTCTTATTTGAAATAGTAGAGTCCAAGTATAAATGGGTTATGTGTTTCATGGGTTGTTGATGAGTTCAGAAACATTAAGAGTGATCTGGTTTGTTCAAAAGGAAAATGGGCTGAGAGATCAACTAAAAATTACTTACACGTCATGTAAAGGTATTACACTTCATGTAATTATTTTAGGGTTTTTATAAAATAAATTTTAGGTGACGGGGTTTTCAGCGTATACCGTTAAAAATATTTACATGACATGTAACTACATTACACACCATGTAAACTCCCAACCTACAGTTTTAAACATGTTGTGCAGTAGATTTTCATTCTAATCTACTGAAACTCCTCTCCTCTCGGACCTAGGGTATTCTATGGGTGCTTTAGGGTGCCAAATTTCCTTCTAGAAATCCCAGTTTTTTGAATGATCCCTATTAAGTCTTTTTGGTTAGGTTCCTTCCTTCTCTTCCTTCATTCCCAAATGTTTAGGTGAATTCATTTGACTGATTTCATTTTTTGTTTTGATCTTTATTAGTTTTTATCTAGGAACCACTTTACAATAATTTTCACCTTATTTCTTATGCGTGTTTTCCATTGGAATATTTTTTGGATTGTCAGTTAAAGGTATGGGTCTAAATATTTACCCTTTGTATTGATATTTGTTAAGTTTATGAATTATCGTGGTTATTTCATCATTGCGTACACCAAAATTAATTTAAAAAATGAATGTAATTATTTCTTAAAGTCCTTTAGTTTCAAATGGATATTTAACTAGTTTATGGATACCCTTGGGGTGAGAGAACCATGATTTTAATTGAATTGGAAAATGGTTTAAAGTGTGTTTATAATGACATGTGACCTTGGGTGATTACATATTACAGAATCCCTAAATTATGGATTATTTATTATTAATATAATTGTTAATCAATTGTGATTTGAATTGGAAGTGGTATATTAAATAATAATGGTAGTTATCATAATTAAACATTGAAAATTTTGTTGTGATATTATGATATCCACACTACCAGATATTAATTGCATTCCATGTTGTAATGATCATATAACGGGATCAGACCTATAAACTGCACACTTATATGCTGGAATGATGAGATTGATTAGGCTCGGCCCAGTCTCATGTTGTCATTCTTATAGTGAGTGGTCTAATCCCAGTCTCATGATGTAATTATTATAGGTATTTGACCAAGAATATTGTAATTATTATATGTATTGACTAGAAAGTTGTAATGTTTATAGGGATTTGACATAGATTTTAGTTATTACAACATGGTTATTTGGTTGTAGTTTGCATTGTTGTAAGACATGCTCAGAGATATTCTGGAATGCAGCTAGAGTAGGTTATTTTACCTTGGTTATACAGTTGTGGTTGGCATGGTAAAAAGATATGCTCAATGATATTCCATCATGGATATGAAATAGTTTTATTGTGGTATTTTATTAATTTTTGAATTAATTAACACACGTGTTTATCACTTCATTGCACACACTTATTATCAAACTGGTTTTTTTAGACATGGTGGTTTCAACCTACTAGGATATCCTCACACCATATTCAAGCTTCCTTTGGCACCTGAGAAGATTATGTGGATGTAGGTTTGGATAAGGGAAAAAGACATTGCAGTTGATTTATTATGTGTGGTTGGACAAAAGTTCGAATGTGGGACTGATGTGGGGTTTGGTACTATGGACATTGAGTCTTTTAATTGATTCTTATAGTATTTTTCTTTTATTTTTATTTCACAAGATTTATTTATATTCTAGAATGTAACTATATTATTCAATTTTCATTTGTTAGATTATTCATTTTGATTTTATGTTCATATTTCTCTATGTCTATAATTTGATTATTCCTATTCTATTATGATTTCTTTCTACTGATATGACACTTCATACCATGGTTATAGTCTCCCCAGTATACATTTCACACCGCCACTTCTAGTTGACAGCCTCTAGAATACAGGGAGGCACACTTAAGGTCACATGACCAACCTTTTCCAGCCATATGAGAGAGTGTCAGATTTGGGGACATTACAAAGTGGAAAAAATAGAGCAGTTTTTCTTTTATTCTACTTTACTATTTGTGGAAAGGTATAAAGGAAACTTGAATGTGTCAATACATGGTAATGATATTGTGAATGGGAGTATCTAAACCATGTATGGAGGAAATCTGAGTGCCCCAGGATGGGTTTTCTATTTGTGTTGTGTGCTTATTATAGTTGATGTTATTTCACCGTGGGTGGTTCACATGTTGTGGAAGGTTATTGTTTTGGTATTTCACATATTCATGATATTTGTACTCAAGGTCTTGTATGGAGTGAGAAGATAATACATGCATAATAATTTTCATATGGGGATATATTGTCTTATATTTTCCATGATATGGGAACATCTATTTTTTATGTGATATATACTTGTGTGTTGAACTATAATATGAGATATCTGTTACACTGTATAAATGAAATGAGTTTCATTTCATGCGAATGTCTACAGAGACCTAGAGTTAGTGTTTCTTTGTTTTATTCACCTGTTATAATGATCTTGTTTCTAGATAGTTCTCAAGGGTATGTGTTTTTCTTTTAGAGAAAATTCCTCCATGAAACCTTTATCTTGAGCATTAGGAGAGTGGAAATCATTATGATCCTAACATAGGTGAATCAGATATTCCTATAGGTCATGAGTATTGGATGTATTTTCCACATCACGATATCTTCCTAAAGGTCATTTGATCTGTGTAAAGGGATATTTTTCATAAAATTAATTGGATGCAAGAGCTAAAAATAATGTTTCAACTACATCATCTTCCAGTGTTTATTAGGGAAGGGGGACCCCATATAGTCGAGTTTTTGATTATGTCTATCCAGACGATATTCAATCATCTAGAGACATCTGTGGATAGGTGTGTGATGCTTTCTACATATATCCTATGTGGACCTTCCAAGAATTGGTGGATATTCTAGAGGAATCTGAGTTGTAGGATGATCATTCTTTGAAGGAATTTGATATGAAGTTCTAGACCCATTTCTATCCTGAGACCCTGAGGGATAGAAAATATTGGGAGCTGATGCATCTAATGCAAGATGGTTTTTTAATACTAGACTATGAAATACATTTTACTGACCTATAGAACATTGAACCATCCTTGGAAGATGATGAGATATCTAGGGTGATATGCTTCCAATACGGTCTTTACAATGAGACCAATTTGTAGGTAAATGTTTTCTATTTAAGCATCTTTTAATATGTGATAGATCTAGAACTCATCAATAAATGGAATTTGAGAGAGGACCTGAACACTGGATGGGCTATTTCATCAGGGAAATCTGGAAGTTCTTTTTTGAGTGGTAAGAAGCATTTGTAAAATAGTTTCCACCAAAGTTGTAGTGTGAAGAGAATCTAGTGCAGTGGACTAACATCTCATGATTTTTTACATTACAATGCTATAAATATTGAATTTTTGGCCACAAGTGTCTATAGTGTCCTTACCGTGTAGTTGGGTGTCATATTTTTGGTATATTGGATCATATTTTGAGTTTCTGTGTGAATTTTTTAGAGTAGACTAGTGGTAGAGGATCATGACAGGCACCAATATTTGGAAGGGGCTCAGCTACCCCTTAGATGTCTGGTATCTGGAGTTTCACAAGATATTCAGACCGAGGTAGGGGATGTGGTACCTCCAGGCATGAGAAATAGTACCAAGCAAGTAATGTAGCTCAGGGTAGTCATACTGGATCCCAGGGAAGAGGAACATGTCAGTTTCACATTATGAAGACTACTTCAGTTAACATAGATTTCGGACCATCTACCATCATAGGTATGAATCGTGTATCAGATACCTTAGCTTGTGTTTTCTTTAGATACAAGAGCATCGCATTTTTTCTATCTTTTATTTTTGAAAATGGTCTATGCTTGGATGTGTAAATATTAGATGGTGTTTAAATCATTAACACATCATTGGGAGTATGGTCATTGAATATCAAAAATGTCATGTCATTTTTTTCTAGAGATTGGCAGTTACCATTTCTTTTGAGAACCATTCATAATGAAAATGATAGGCTTTGAACTGTTTATTGGTATGGATTAGTTAGTTCTATACCAGGATCATATCTACTATTTTAGTGGGATAGTTACTTTTCTATATCTATAAGGAAGAAGATATTCTCACCAGGGTGTGTGGGATCTTCAGGCTTGTCAAACAAGCCCAATTAAGTGCATATTATATTATTTAATGGATCATATAGAAGGTCTTTCTCTAGATAATGGTGTAATGTAGCCTGATTATTTTACTCCATTGGTAAAATGTTTTCAGGATGCTTTCCATAATGAGTTATATGGCATACATATCGAGTGAGAGATCGAGTTCACAACCGAGTTGGTTTCAGGAGGAGAGTAATTTTCTATCCAGTCTTACTAAATAGAACTAGAATAGGTTTGGGAGTTGAAGGTTCTATTAGAAGATATAGAATCTAAAGGCTTCATACTTCCTAGTACATATCCTTGTGGTTCTCCACTTCTATACCCTAAAATGGATGATTGATATTTTCACTTATGTGTGGATTATCGTAGGTTGAACCAGGTGATAGTCAAGAACCGATATCCTCTTATAAACATTTCTGATCTTTTTTATTAGTTGAGAGGTGACAAGATCTTCTCCAAAATTGATTTGAAATATATTTATCATCAGTTATGGGTGAGACTATTAGACATACCGTGGAATTATTTTAGAAGAAGGTATGAATTTTTTGTTATTTTTTTGGGTTAACTAAAGTGCATAGGGTATTCATGGACATAATTAATATGATATTTCATCCTTTTATGGATTATTTTGTTGTGGTTTTTTTAGATCATATCTTAGTGTGCTCCAAGTCATTATATGATCCTGAAAAACATCTTTACATCATCCAAAGTATGTCGAGATAGTATAATCATTTCACCAATCTTACCAAATGTTGTTTATGGATAAACAAAGTGAACTTTTTATTCCATGTCATCTTAGAGGAAGGAGGGTTAGTAAACCTAGAGAAAGTTGTAGCCATGGTATCTTGAAAAAATATAAAGACCCTATTTAAAATTCAGATCTTTCTTGGTTTACCTGGCTATTACCAATATTTTATGCCCGATTTATCCCATTTAGTATCACCAATGTATGGGCTAACCAATAAAGGGGTGATGTTTGTTTGGTCTTATACTTGTGATAGATATTTTTTGGAGCTGAAAAGTAGGATGACCTCATCACCTATCCTCACTTTACCTATTCCGGTTAAAGAACATACCGTGTAATATGATGAATCTGAAGTGGGACTCAGAGCAGTTCTATTACAGTAGGATTGGGTGGTTTCTTAATGATTCTAGAAGCTGATTATGTATGGGAGGAATTACCCTAATCGTGATCTGTAGTTATTAGTAGTGGTATATTCCCTGAAAAGTTGAAGGAACTATCTCATGGGTGATAGGTTTGTGGTATACATGGATCACAATTGCCTGAAATACATATTTTCCCAGTGGGACCTGAACCTATTTCCGATGAGTTGGGTTGAGTATCTGCATTCTTTAACTTTTAATTGAATTATACAATTGGAAAGGGAAACACATATTATGATTATTTGAGTCGAAAGACATATACAGAGGTAGTACGAGAGTCTCGAGTTGTGTAGACAATAATAGACCTTCTTATAGAAATGTATCTAGATATTCCTGAACCTTAGGGGAAAATAGCTCTGACTTCGACATATATTATACGCATTCTTTTGGACTTGATTAATACTGAGAATTGTTATGATCTGGAAGGATCAGTTCTAAGAGAAAAATTATATTGTGGGAAGACACCATCGGGGTGGTATCTTGGTAGTGTGAATTCTAATCTTTTCTATGGCTGAGTATGGGTTCCTATGGGCTTGTGAAAGGAGATGATGAGGTAATTTCATGCTTCTAGATGGGAAGTGCATCCTGGTTTAACAAATATGTATTGTGATCTCTGTAGAAAAATATTTTGGTCATTAATATAGAAGGGGGTGTCAAGATTCATGGCTATATACTTCACTTGTCAGTTGGTGAAAGATGAACATCGGAGGCCAGCTGGGATTTTTCATCATTTTCCTATTCTGGAGTGTAAATGGGATGATATCACAATAGATTTTATGATGTTATTACATAGGAATACCTGTAAGAATGATTTCATATGCGTTGTTCTAAATCGACTAACTAGGGTAGCCTGCCTTTTACCTTTTAGGGAAACCTTAAAAGTTAATGATCTGGAAAATAATTATGTGTGTGAGGTGGTTCTGTTTCATTGTATTCTGAGGAGTTTCATTTTAGATATACATCCTTGTTTAAAATTGAATTTCTAGAAGGTACTTTAGAAATACCTGGGATCGTGAATTCTTTAAAGCACAACCTATCATACACAGACTGACGATCATTATTAGCACAAAATTTAGGTTCTGGAGGATATGTTATGAGCTGGTGTTTTTGATTTTTTTGGTTTATGAGATTATCATATGAAAATCGTGGAGTTTTAATATAACATATCTTTTAATAATCGATCCTAGTAGAACCTTTTCCGTCTTTGTATAGTAGGTCGTTTCATTCACCTATTTGTTGTCTATAAGCTGGTGAGTCATCACTTGTTGGGCTTAGGCTCATACAGGGGACATCTGAATGTGTTCGGTTGATAAGATAGAGATTGGGGACTGCATTGATAAGGAATAAATCATATATTAACCATTGAATATGACTTATGGAATTGGAGGTTGTTCATCATGTTTTCTTTTGAGTGTCTCCTATGTTGGGGAAATATTATGTCAGGAAATAGGGAAAGCTAGCACCCTAGTTTTTCGGTCCATTTGAAATAGTGGTAAGGGTTAGTCTAGTGGCGTATTTTCTAGCCCTTACACTATTATATAGTGACATGAATGACATGTTCCTTATTTCATAACTATGTATATATAATCAAATCCATTACTATGTTCTAGAAGTAGTATATGTAAAGTTTTTTGTTGATGTGTCCTTTGAGCAGCATTCGATTTATGTTTTGGATCGTGGTGAAAAATATCTTCGAGGTAGGACTATACCATTGGGTTTGGTGCAGTGGAAACTTGGCCGAGTTCAGGGGGAGACCTAGGAGAGGGAGTCTAATATGTGAAGTATAAAGACCCAAACATGACGTACGTGGATATTACATTTCTTTTGCAGGATACATAATACATTACACAAATAGTCGCTCAAAGGCCATATTAGTTTAGTGTATTTGGAAACTCGAAACACATTCTTCTAGCTTGGTTAAAGATCTTCAATATCTCCCATAAATATTTTCCCCATTAGGTTTCTTACATAAAACCATTATTTATATCCTGGGGAAAAGAAAAAATAAAAAGGGTGAGTTCAAATGCTCAGTAAGGGTAAACATGGAGAACATAGAACAAACCATAAACATAAGAATGTAAAAAACATGAACATAAAGTTTAAATATCCAAATATTGAGTCAAGAAATAAGTCCTAGTATCTCATAAGGAATAAATAATAAATGAACATGAACCAAGATAAAATAACATTGACATAAGGCATGGAATTGTAAAAAACAAATAAGCATATAATATTATTTTCATAGTAGCCAACGCATTGCTACCAAGACCATTATAGTGGAAAAATTCCATTATTGAACCAGGTTTACTTTCCATTCCAGTCATGTATTACTAAACCATATTTACTTTTTATTCCAGCCCTATATTACGAAACTAGATTTACTTGTTGTTCCAGTCATGTCTATCTCATGAGATATAAATATTTACCCAACATATTGGAGAAAAATATAGGTCTTACCCATCTCATAATGAAAACATTATTACATGTTTCTCAAAAACATAAATCATTCATCTTAGATAGGGATGTTTTGAGTAGCTTTTTTCATGGTTCAGCCAAGAAAATTTTCATTAGAGGTGTTAATAAAAGATAAGGAGAAGTATCTATTTTATAGGAGAAGTGAGGGAAAATTTAGTAAAGTCTTTAAATACTAATTTATTGTAAATTTATATTAGGTTTAAAATGGCCCCAAACTCATTTATTTGGAAGATAAGATGATTATGGGTATAACTCCCCAGAAAAAATAGGTTTTAGACAAGTTTAGGTAAAAAATAACCTTATCTTTTATCCATAAGTCGTAGTTAAAAATATTAACTCTTTCTATTTCATCTTGTATTTTCATAATATATGGTTACTATTGTTATTATTAGATGACAATCGAACCAAAAGAGGATCATTACTGAAATTTTTAACATTATCTTAATCATTTGGATAAATTTTGTATTTTTATGACTATTATTTCATTTTAAAAAATAGTAGTTGTTTTAGAAACTCATTTATGTGAATTTTGACACTATTTAGTAATTTATTTTTTAAAAGTAATAACAAGTTGATTCCTTCAAAAAAAATACATTAAATCAAATATGATATGTCAAATTTATCCATAAAATTATATTATGGCATCAAAATATTTAAATTATATTTTTTTTAATATTTATAATATCATTTATTTGAATCTTTCATTAATAAGGTAATCAGTGCATCATCATTGTGTCATAAATAAATTTATTTATTTAATGTCTAAAATTTATAAATAAAATACCATGATGTTAGAAATATTTTTATATTTCTAAATACTATTTATATTCTAATATATAATTTATATATCCGTATATTAAAAATGTTCTAGTAAAAGATACATTTTTATGTTATATTTCCCTTTTCTTTAAATTAAAAATTATAAAAGGTCATTATCACAGCCAAGTGGCTCCATGGGGTCCTAAAATCAACACAAGGATGCTCATGGTCGGCCATATCTCATCCAATAGGATTATTAAAAATGTTAGGATAGTTTTATATTATTATAATATTTTATGTAACCCTTATTTACATGATTTACCTTTTAACCATGATAAATAAAAATTATTACTGAAATTACTATACAAAATATTCAAAAATAAAAGGTACCTATTTTAAAAAAAAATTAACTTATGATTAAAAATATTTAATCCATTTTTCTAAATTCAACATATATAATTAGGATAAATTAATTTAAAATTAATTCCCATTGGCAAAACCAAAAAAGTGAATTTTTTAAGAAGTAAAAACTATCAAAAGATTTAGGTGTGTTTATATCTAGTTTTAATGTGAAATTACATTAAATGAAAAATATTGGATTAAATTATAAAAAAATAATCCAATTAAACTTTAAAACCAATTAAAAAGATAACATAACTATATTAATAAATTATACGAAAAGGTTGTTTTGAATTAAAATAAAGTATTTTCCACCATTCATTAAAATATGATTTTATCAAAAAAATAGAAAAAACTAAACCAAAGTAAATATGGATGTCCCGATTCCATAGAAGATTTTTTTTAAAAAAATAATATATAACAGTGTTAAAAACTATATTTTAAATGGGTGCACCAACAAAAGGAGGTAAAACTGCATTTTTTTAAAATACTTCTTTATCTGAAGAATTAAATGTGTTCTTATATAATGTATATAAATTACATAAGATTAATTTTAATGTTATATAAAATTAAAAATATGGTTAATACTATTCATAACGCCTTTTTTATATCCCATTAGATAATAATATTTTAATAATTTATAAATGTTTAGTGAAACTTGGTATTACGTACAACGCAACCTATTGAGAAATGTTGCTCTTCAATTTAACATAATCCAAGTCAGTGTTGGGTGTAGTGAAAGTTTCCTTTGGTGTTTTTTATAACAGAATCCAAACTAATTTAATTTATAAATTGAAAAAAATCTATACTCTGTGTTTCATGTATCATACGCCAACTCGGTATTGCGTGTAACATACAACAAGTCCGTTTAGTGTGAAATGAATGTTTGACATAGTACTTTGCAAGATATAAATGAAAATTTTAATTTATTCCAAAAAAATGGTCCATAAAAACATGGGGTGTTACATTATACCCCTTTAAAATTAATTTCAACCTCAAAATTTGTCGGGGTTGTAAAGGGTTTACTACTTGAAATTTTCATTCAAATAAACCCTCATCAAAAGAAAAGAATACTAAAACTTATTTTCAAAAAAGGAAGGTTAGAAATATAATGGTTACCAAAAGTAACTTATCACTAGGATTAAACATAAGATAATATAGGTGAGAAGTGAAAACATGGATATAGAAGAAAAAACATTACCATCATGTTCTGATTGAGAGTGATAGAGAACAAGAATTGGAGAAAGTTAACAACAAGAAAGCCATAAATCTGTGATGATTTAATGGACCATCTGATTCAGCAGATAAGAAGGTACTAAGATAAAAAATTTTGGTTTTTAATATAATTTCCCTAAATTTTATGAGTTTTTCATGAGAATAAATTCTTACTTGATTTTTATACAATCTCGTTGTTGTTCGTGCATTTGAACAATTTCCACTTCATCTCTTATTTAAATAAATAAAGTTGATTTTTTCATTATTGAAGTGTTATAAGATCATACTATAGAATGATATGTCAATCCATCTTTATCAAAAAAATGTTAGTATAGGTAAATAAATATTAAAAATTCCACCCATAGTAAGATAATACATTAATCATAAAAACTTCGACTGGAATATAACATATACTATCCATAAATGGATAACATTAAAATCCTTCCAAAAAATGAAAATATGAAACATTAGAAAGAGGTGCAATAAATCGGATTAAAATTTATCTCCCATATCGCATAAGGTAGTTCTTGTTTGTCACATTCCAAACATGTGAATACCTTAATCATGTATTCTCTTGAAACATGATAATAACATGTATTACCTTAGAACCTTATTTAAAACTTTCATTCAGTCAAAATTAACTCTTTACACACACAAAAAAATAACAAAAATTATATATACTCAAACCATGACATCACATTGTCTTATATATGTCATGAGTTCATTAATACTATCAAACATCTCATTATCTCATTATCCCATCATTATTCACATATCATGTGTTTTCCAAAAAATATTTAAATATATTTCAATGGTTACTCGTATCATTCAACATATACATTAAAATAATTAAGGACAAATAATAGTGTAACAATACTTAGAAGTTTCTTTATTCCATAATACCGTAAAATTACTTTTACAAAATTATTCCTGACAATCATGTAATCATTCCACTATCTTCTTATACCATTAACTGATCTTCATAATTTTATTCCTTAAAACATATTTCATCTCATATATCATTTGTATTCTCTCTATCATCATCAACATAAATACTACCCATATGACCATTCTAATTATCTTCACAATATTTACTCATAGGGAATTGATTTTCATAATGTACATACATTCCACATTTATAACATTTAATTGTCACTTATTTCTTAGTAAAACCATTATCCTTGTCTATTATGTTAAATAAACCTTTTCCTTTGCAATTACTAGCTTTGTGTCCTTATTTTACACACCAAAAGAATATTCTTGATCCTTTTAAACATTATCCTTGATTCCTCTTCCCACACAAATTACATTAGGAAAATTGAACTTCCTTTCCTCTATAATCACTATGAAACTCCAACTTTCTCTTATTATATGGGATAAGAAACTCACCAAAGTTTAGATTATTGATCATATTATGAGATTGATGATTAGGAAAAATAATGACGTTTCACCTTCCAAATCCCATTTAATTTGGTTGATCATGAATTATATCATTCCACTATCCATAATATTCTCCATCAACATGAATTCTCCTATTTCAAGCCATTTTCTAAAATCCAAAAAAATGGTATGAGAGGAAAAAATCATACTAGGAAAAAAATAATCAATGAGGAGTAATTTGAATCTCTAACATCTTATGTTTAATCCTAAGTTATTCATGATTGTTACCATAATTATAGGATCGTAACCTATATTTAGACTTACACATTGGGATATCCCTAGACATACCATGGAATATCTTTAGTGATCTCACTAAAGTTTTTGTGTCCTATTTTCCAAAGGTTAACTAAACATTCAATCTGATACCAACTATAGAGACCCAAGCTTGAAGTACATGTAAATAACATTTATTTTTTGTAATACATTATACATTACAAAAATAGAATCCCAAAGACCATATTATTATAGATTCTTTGAAAACTCAGAACACATTCTTTTAGCTTTGTTAAAGATCTTCGGCATCTCACATAAATATCTTCCACATTAGTTTTACAACCTAAAACCTTTCTCTATATCATAGGGAAAATAAAATATAAAAAGTGTGAACTCAAATGCTCAGCAAGAGTAATCATTGAGAACATAAAACAAACCATAAACATAATAATTTAAAAACATGAACAAAAATTTTAAATAACAAACTCACGTGTCATGAAATTAGTATTGGAAGCTCAGAAATAATAAATCATAAATGAACATGAACCATGATAAAATAACTTTGACAACAATCATGAAACTGTGAAAAAAAATAAGCATATAATATGATTTCTATAGTAGCTAAGTCATCTCTACCAAGACCACCATAGTGGAAAAATTCCATTACTGAACTGGGATTACTTCCCATTCCAGCCATGTATTATTGAATCAGATTTACTTGTCGTTCCATCCCTATATTACTGAATCAGATTTACTTTTCATTCCAGTCATTTCTATCTCATGAGAAATAAATATTCACCTAATGCATTGGAGGGAGATATAGGTCCCACCCATCTCATAATGAAATCATTCTTACATGTTCCACAAAAACATAAATCATTCATCAGAGCAAAACCCAAGAAATAAAATGGGTTTCTCAAGAATCATTCAATAATAAAAAAATCCATATAAAATTTAATTTATTCATTAATACAATAAAATCATAGTAATAATAGGGAAAGAATCATAACCCTATTTATTCTTAAATGTAAAATAATTTTGATAAAACACGCGAACTTAATTATTGAGGTAATTCCCTTTCTTTTTCAAAAAGGTTTTCTTATCTCAAAATGCCATCAAATTTTAAAAGAAATTTATTTCTCTAAAAATAAACCTGAAATAATGTAGAAGAAGCTTCATTGAAATAAGGCGTAATGAAACTGTAAGAATACATTCAAGATGTATAAGTTAAAAAACATTCTCCTCATACATTTAACGAAAAGTCAAAAAGTACCCCAAATCTAATAATGACAAAATATTCCATTCATACCATTTAATAAAAATTTAATAAAGGGTAAAATTAAATTTAAAAAATTTACATGAATATGAATAAAATTACATAATTAAGAAAAAAAATTGAATGATGAATATACCCCATTAAATACTTATGTATAAACAATCTCGGATAAAAATGAGATTGTAAAATTATCCCTTGCCTTACTTCTGATATGCTTCATAAGTATCTAAAAATACTATACATTAAGTTTAAACATATTATTAAATTTTATAAGAACCATAATAATATTTATGATATCATGTATGATTCACTTAGGACTTTATATTACCCATTCATTTATCAATTCCATGCTAAAGTAACGTTTTGGGTGATAATCATTTTATTTATCATACGTGTTTTGACTTTTTATTCTTGATCTGATTAATTAAATCAATATTTATTTACATTCATAATTTAAAATATGATTTATATATCATAAATATTCAGTATAGAAATATATATAATATATTGATAAATGAAATGGAATACAACGTTCATGGAGATGGTAGGTTGTACGTACACATGAATGGTGTTTTTGTTTCCTTATTGAATTGAGTGGAAGAAAGTAAATGACATATATATATATAAATAAATACAGTATAATTATTATGTCATATATTTCATTCTAGTTTATTATATATACCTTATAATCATTCTTCAATGTTTAACGTGGAGAATGAATTGCATCGCATCATGGAGACGATAAGCCTTACGTACACACGAGTGACGATATCATTCACATAGTTGTTAAATGGTATTGAAATGGATGGTATATTAATTATAAAAATTAGTTTTAATTTTATATAAATTATTTAAATCCATTATAATCAACATTATACCCATCTAAATTAATTTTTTTTGAATAACAAATTACACTATGGCGTGGAGACGGTATGCCATACATACACACATATGGTGATATTGCAATTAGAAGGATGGATAAAAGGAGGAATATGTTTGTCCTTTAATTTAATAACATATAATAATTTATAATATACTATATTTATTACATTATTTTTTAAACAAAATAATAATATGAATTATAAGAAGAAATTAAATTTGAAAGAGGTGATAAAACAATTAGCTCTTTTTTGAGTATCTCCTTTTGATTTGCACAAAAGGGCTGATGATGATAGCTTTATGCCAAAATTGTTGAATTTAAGAGTAATTTAGTGATTTTTTGATAATATTTTTTTTCCATTTTTGGCTAATCCAAAGGGATTTGGAAGTGTGAATAAAAGATAAGGAGAAGTTCCATTTTTTAGGATAGGTTTGGGGATCTTTAGGAAAGTCTTTAAATATTAATTTATTATAAATTTATTTTCGGTTTATAATGGTCCCAAAATCATATATTTAAAATATAAGATGATAATTGGTCAAATTAATCTTAACCAATAGGTTTGAGAAAATTTATTTCACAAAATTAACCTTATCTTTTAGCTTTAACCCTTAGTTAAAAACATTAACTCTCACCTTGTCTTCATGTATTTCCATAATATATGGTTACTATACTTACTATAAAATCAAAATATAACCAAGAGTGTGTCATTAATTACATTTTTAACATTATATAAGTCATTTTTTTGAATCTTTGATTTTTAGGACAATTATATCATTTAATAAAATAGAATTGTTTTAAAAAACTCATTTGTGTCTATTTTTACACTATTTAGTAATTGATTTTTTTCAAAGTCATAAATACTTAATTACATCCAAAAAAATACATTAAATGAAATATAATATGTCACATTAATACATAAAATTATTTTAGGGAATCATAATGTTCAAATTATATATATTTTAATATTTATAATATCGTTTATTTAAATATTTTATTTATAAGGTAATCCATGCATCATCATTGTGTCGCAAATAAATTTATCTATTTAATTTCTAAAAATTAAAAATAAAATAAAATTATTTTTGAAATGTTTTTAGATTTATAATGAATAAATATTGTCAAATATATCAGTTATATATTCCAATATTAAAAAATAGTAAAAGATACAAGTTTATGTTATATTTCCGATTTCATTAAATTAAAAATTATAAAAGGTAATTATCACACCAAAGTTGCTCCATGGGGTCCTAAAATCGACCCAATTATTCTCATGGTAGGCCATTTATTATCCAATAGGATTAGATAATGCGTTAGGGTAGTTTTATATTATTATAATATTATTTTTTGCCCTTAATTACATTATTTACCCTTTAACCATAGTAAATAAAAATTATCACTGAAGTTACTATTACAAACATCAAAAAATAAAAGGTTAATTTTTACCAAATTTGGATCTTATTATTCCAAATATGGAATCCATTTTTATAAATTCAAAACACATAATTGGCAGAAATTAATTTAAAATTATTTCTTACTTTCAAAACCAGAAAGCAGGTTTTTAAAAAAGAAAAAACTATCAAAATATTTACATGTGCTTATATCCAATTTAAATGAGAAATTAATTTCATTGACCAACATTGGATTAAATGAAAAAAATAATCCAATTACACTCCAAAACAATTTAAAAATATAATCTAACTATATAAATAAATTTTATGAAAAGGTTGTTTTGAATTAAAATACAGTATTTTTCACTATTAATTAAAATATGAATTTTATCAGAAAAATACAACAAATTAAACCAAAGTAAATTTTGATGTCCCTCTTCTAAATAATAAGTTTATTTTATCCAAAATAATATATAAAAGTTATAAAACTAGATTTAAAATGGGTGTGCCGTCAAAAGGCGAAAAAACTATATTTTTTGAAAAATATTGCTTTTATCTAAAGAATTGAATTTGTTCTTATATAATGTATATAAAATACATAAGATTAATGTTAAAATCATATAAAATAAAAAATTTGGTTAATAATATTCCTAAAATCATGTTTATATCCTATTAAGTAGTAATATTTTAATAATATATTATTGTTTAGTGAACCTTGGTATTGCGTACAACACAAGATATCGATAAAGGTCACTCTTGCGTGTAACACAAGACATGTCAGTGTCGTGTGTAGTGAAATATTCCTTCTTTGTTGCATATAACATAATACAAAAATAGTTATTTTATACATTGAACAAAATCTTTACTCAATGTGGCATCTATCGTATGACAACTCGGTGTTGCGTGTAACATACGACAAGTTGGTTTAGTGTGAAAGGAATGTTTGACATAGTGCACTGCAAGATATAAATGAAATTTTCAATTTATTCAAAAAACATTGTCCATAAAAACATGGGGTTTTACATGAATAGAGTGTACATACTTGTTCACTGAGACCTCAGAGTGATGCTTGGAGAAACTTGGTGATGATCTATTCTAAGGTGGGTTGGATTTAAGATCCCATCTTATTCTATGTATGTTTCTCTTTGTGTATTTAATTTGATAAAAGGAGGTTGATTATTGTTCTTATAGGAAGATCCTATGTTGGGTAAAATGAAATAATATTCTGGGAATTATTCTTGTTTGAATTAATGGAGTATGGGTATAAATTCATTTATCTTTCACAGGTTCTTTATGAGTTGAGAATCTTTAAAAGATGTTCATTTTTTTGAAAGGAAAATGGGCTCAAAAATAAACTATAGAACATTTACACACTATGTAAAGGGATTCCATGTAATGTAATTATTTTAAGGTTTTAATAATCTAAATCTAAGGTGATGGTTTTTTGGCGTATTCCTTTGAAAATATTTACCCGACATGTAACTATATTACACGTCATGTAAAAGCCCAACATGTTATTTTAAACAGAATGTGTATATAATTTTTATTATAATCCACTACATCTCTAATCCTCTTAGACCTAGAGAAGTCTCTAGGTGATTTTTTTGTTTCATCTTCCCATATTAACTTCTTTATTTTGTGATTGATCCCTTGTAAATCATTTTGGTTATTTTCCTTCCTTCATTTCCTTCTTTTCCAACCATTGCAGTGAAATCCTTTGACCGATTGTTTTGTTGGTTTTGATCTTGGTTATTTTTTTATATAAGAGCCTCTCTCCAATAATCCAAACCTTCTTCCTCATGGGTTATTTTCATTTTAATCTTTATTGGATTTTATATTAAATGTATGGTGTCTAATTCGTAACACTATGGTTTGATAATTGTCATGTTTATGCAATATTATGTTTGAACCTTCATTGTGTGCAACCAAAATAATTAAACAAAGAAATGGAATTATTCCTTGAGGTCATTTGGTTTCAAATGGATCTTTAACTGGTTTATTGCTACCCATGGGTGAGAAAACCATGATTATAATTGGATTGGAAAATGATTTAAAGTATGTTTTGCATGGCATGTGACCTATTAGGATCATTTATTATGGAATCCCTGAATTTTGGATTATTACTTATTGATATAATTTTTAATCAATCGTTAATTCAATTGCCAGTTCCATATTTAAGAAGAATGGTAATTTTCATAACTAACCATTGAGATATTTGATATGATATTGGGATTTCTATGATATCTGATAAGAATTGTGTTCAATTATATAATTCTTATATATCAGGCACAGCCTTGGAACTTTCAAACTTATATGTTGTAATGATGATATTGAATAGGCTTTACCCAGTCCCATGTTTTAATGTTTATAGGGATTTGAACTAGAATGTTTTAATGCTTAGAGTTCTGACCTAGAATGTTGTATTTCTTAGAGGGATTTGAATCAGAATATTGTAATGATTATAAGGCTTTGACCTGGATTTCTATCATTATACCATGGTTATATGGTTGTGGCTGGCATGGTCATAAGACATGCTTAGATATATTCTAGCATAGAGAAGAAGTAGGTTTCTTTACCTTGGTTATATGGTTATGGTTGGCATGGTCATAACGCATGCATAGAGATATTCTGGCATGAAGATGAATTATGTTGCTGTTTTATTTTATTAATTATTGAATTAAATAAAACACATATTTAACACTTTATTGTATACACTTCTTATCAGACTAGTTTTTAGACATGTTGGTGTCGACCTACTAATTTATAATCAGAACCTATTTGGGCCTTCATTTGGTACCCCTGTAGGTTATGCGGATGTATCTCTGGATAAGGGAAAAGGACCTTGTAGTTGATTCTTTATTTTCATTTGGGCTCAAGTTTAGAGGAGGGACCAATGTTGGTTTTGGGACCAAGGACTTTTGAGTGTTTTATTTGAGTCTTTTAGTCTTTTTATTTTATTTCACTATGATGAAATGTAGTTACCTTCCAACACATCATTAAATTATTCATTTATTATTAATTGGATAATTCAGTTGGATTTTATAGTTGTATTCTACTATGTCTATACTTTTATTATTTCCATTCTATTGTAATTTTTTTCTACAAGAATGACACTTCATACCTAGGGGTATAGTATCCCCACTATAGATCTCACACGCCCACAAATAGTCAGCAGCCTCCGGCGTATGGGGTCTCTTTCTTCAGGTCTTGTGCTCAGTTTTTTATGGCCACGTGAGAGAGTTACGAATTAATGGATGTTAAATAGAATATATTCCCCAACCACATCCACATTATAGTATGAAAATATAGATATATTTTATATTAGAACTGTTGTTCCCAAATTGGATCGATACCACTAAGTGGGGGTGAATCAATGGTTCACTTTTCTTTTATAAGAAAATTTATTAATTTATTTATTAAAAATTCATAGACACTAAAACTTCTTAAATTTAAGATCAAATCTCTCATCATCATATTTCAGATGAAAAAAAATATCAAGAGAATGAAGCACACAATATTTACAATGTTATAAACAAAGGCATACTCCTTTCCATGTTGGATAGTCCCCCTAACTTGTATTCTTTCACTATCTTCTTTCTAGAATAAAAATTCAAAAGAAGTGAAAAATTATACAATACATTTAGAAAACTTCCTACTATAGTTGATTATACCCCCCAAATATCCTTTTCATATCCACTTCTCTAAATTTGGATATAAACACCATAAAAAATTAAATCTTTTCATTAACTCGTATGTATCCACAATTACAAGATTTAATTTAATTATTCCTTTTTTATCCACTTCAAAAATACTTCACTTCATCCACAAATAAGATGACCCAAAAATTACATGCATAAAATCATCAAGAACAGAAACAATTCTCTATATAAATTGTTGGTTTTGAAATATTCCCAATAAACTATATCTAAAAAACTTTCTCACCAATAGTCCGTCGGATCTACCTAAATTTGGTTACCTATGTCTGATAGTATACATATTATTGGAATCAGTCTAATTCCCCTTCTTCTCTTCCTTCTTCAATTGATTAGAAACTCAATTAGTAGCTCACAATTTCTCCTTTTAAAGGAACTTGGTCTGTTGGGGATCACTACGATGGATCTCACTCTGATGGACTCACTCCAAGTGATATTCCTCAACTATAACATGAAAAAAATCTTCGGTTAGAAACTCAATACCTTTCCAAAATTTCTGGAGCTCTAGAGCATGTGAACATTTCAAGACTCTTTCATCCTGAAAATTTATTGTTATCTCATTTTATAGGCACCATAGAATGTAAATGGTGGAAAACCATTTCTTTTTCCTACTCAATGAAATTCAAAATTCTTATTTTTCTCGTTCATTTAAGTCATTATCTTTGACTTCTTCACCTCTTATCAATACTGTTGGGGATTCTAAAATCTTCTCAAATATTCTCAAATATTTAATCTTCTTCCAGTTTACAAACATTTATTCAGTTGGATCATTCAGTCTGATTCTTCATTTTGACATTCAATATAATTCTTCATTATAATGAAAACATATACAAAATTGAATACATCTCGTTATGATGAACTCTTGTAAATATTGAAAGTATTCTCATACATATGATCCATACCAATCTGAAAATACTTATTAAAACATTAATAACATTTTATAGTACTCAAAAATTCTTTTGAAAACACTTTGGTAGTATGCACATATCTAAAATATCTTCAAATTATTTCTCATTTTATTCTATTCCATAGACTGATGATACCACATTTGAGGACCTTAGCATCTGAATACTTTATTGGTGTCATCATCCATCTAATGGATTGGTCTCAAGTTCAGTCTAATGAATCACTGTAATGTATTTTTTATTGAGTCTTGGCCCACATGGAAAACAAAAAATATATATTCTTGATAAAATTTTAATACAATTCAACATGATGAAAATGGTTGACTATATTGTTTTTCATCATTCGATTGATCAGTCTCTAAATCCTTCCAATGGATTATTGTTTCAAACCATTCAAACATTCATAAACATTCTTCCTTTGATAAAAATATGTATGTGATACACAAAGGATACCAACATTCTAAGCTGAATCATTGTCGGAATCAATTTTGATTGGTCAGTGTTGAAAGTAACTTCTTTACTTCAGAAATCTCAATCCTCCAGCCTTCTGATATTATCACACTAATGATTCTCATAACGATGATTCTCATACCGATGATCTGCGTCATTTTTTGTCTGGTGTTTATTACACCAATGAGAAGAATATTGAATTCTTCAAATCTTATTCTCCTCTTTTCCACAAACTATAGTTTGTATCATGAATTCTTTATGATTTATGAAAACTTTATGATCACCAAAGCATTGTCAGATTTAATACATGGAGGTTCTATTACATACCAACCTTTTGTTGTCACTTACTATCTTCTAAGAGAAATTATTATTGAGATGGATTCCAATAAGTCATTGAATTTCCTTCAAAATTTTCGTTTTAATATCCTTGTTCTATTGACTCGTGCTGATGAGTTGAGTCTTTTTTATAATACCAATGTCTTGGATCTATAGTTCTATGTTCTTTGCATCTTTTGGTCAATCTGATGGTCAGTCTAATGGGGTATGTCTTGAAACCAATACTCCACGTTTTCTCAACTTCATCCATATATCATCTATAACCAAAACACAACTTAGGCCTAATAATCTCCCACATTGTGTTTGTTTTCAATACCCACTTCAAATCAATACCACTTGTAGTTTTCTTTTCCCACCTTTTAATCTCCCCAATACTTTATCACTCCCTTGATTTCTTATATATCCCATTTTTCCTTATCTCTCCCCCTTATAAACAATCAAATTCAAAGGGTCCATTATGAAATTTTCCCCCATTTATTGAAAAATTGTTCTATTTCAAAAGCTTGTAACTCTTCATTCAAAATCATGAAATTATTTTTCAGTGGAACGTAAGTATAACATGAGTTTCATAACAAAGATACATTTTATAAACAACTCTACGTCTATTGGGAAAAACTTGTTGTATAAAAAAGATTTTATAATCAATGTTATCAATTTATTCTATAAGACAACATTCATGTAATTCATTAACATGCTTATTTATGCATTATCATTTCTAGGGAAATTCCTATGAAGACTTATTAGGACAAGAATAAATTTTACTCATCTCAACAAACATATTAAAATTTCATGCATATAAACACAACATTCCAAGAGTCATATTTTGTAACCTCATTACATTCTTTTTCAATAAGATTAAGAGACTCATAAATTAGCTTCCATATTTTAACTCTTTAATTCCCTACAAGTTAGTAAAAATAAAAAAATATTTTTGGAATAAATAGTAACCTTATTAGTTTCTTATAAGAATAATTTAGACTAATATTCCTCTATAGATATTGAATTTTTCTACTGCTTCATATATTTTTCATGGAATTTATTTTCTTCCTTATGTTCATTTTTCTCAAATTTTGTAACAAGTTTATTTTCATTTGAAAACTCTTCTGATAAGGATGTCAAATTCTCTTCTTCATTAGTAAACTTTTTTATACTAATTTTGTAACTACTATTTCATGATTTCTTCTTATTCTATAAGAATATTCATACAAATATTAGTAACATTCTCTTCTTACTCACACCTTTTTCACCTTTTTATAACTTTAAAATCACAATATATTGACAACATTTTATCAACTTTGTTTATATCTTCAGAAACTTTTGTATTACCCTTTTATTTGATTGATATTTTTTCTTTTTCTAAATTCCTAACCATGGAAAATTGTTCTGGATAGATGAATAATAATTATTTATTTTCATTCTCAACCTGATTACTTTTCTCAACTTTTTAAACATACTAAACTTTCTTTATCATCTGAATTTATATAAAAAATTTAGAAACATTTGATCTTATTTTTTTATCATATCTCCCTCTTGATTCATACCTATTTCTTTATAGAGACATGTAATACTAGAATGAATAAGATCTATGTATAAAAACTCCACAACACCAACAGTGACATTTGAATCTTGATTTTTTTAATGTTAGTGAACTTGTTTAGAACATTTTTATCATTATTTCTTCAAAAAAATTGGACCACTTTCCTTAGGAGGATATTTTTATAAATAATTTATATATTTCTTGGTGAAATATTATTTCTCACGAACCTACTTCTAAAAACCTTTCTTTTAAACTTCTTTATAAGGTTCACCTTTAACATCAACAACCATGGTGAAGTTTTCTCTCATCTTTCTTATCACACGTTGTGTTTTAAGAGGTGTTAATTATGTATCAAACAACTCCTCATATTTCTCATCCATAATAAATTTTAAAACATCTATCATATTTTCATATTCTTCTATATTTATCTTATTAGGATTATTTTATTTAACAAGTTTAGATTCATTCATGTTTAGGTTATCATTTCTTGCTGATATTTCTTTATATATTTTTAATTTTATTTTAATCTTATCAATATTCATATTCTAAGACCTGATAAACTTGAGATTTGTTTCCTATTTATTTTTCCATTCATCATTATAAAATGACATATATTTAACTTATTTATATAACTTATTCTTTATTTATTATGTTGATTATTCTGATCAATTTATTTTTTGAAATTTTATTTAAGAATCCAAACCATTTTTGTAATCTATTAACCATTATCATCACTATCTAAAAAATTAATTCCATTTCTAACATGATAATTGAGGTTGAGTTGATGATCATATTCATAATTTTATGAGAGGTCATCCTTATTTCTTCTACTCAGATATCTTTTTTTCTTCTGGTCATAAGAAAATATTTTTTTATGTTTCTTCTACTTTTGTATGAGATTTATTATCATCCTCTTTGTTCTCATACACTTAAACATTATTCCATGGAATTTTTTTTGAAAAATGTCCTTTCCCTTCACAATTACATAATTTTATTGTTTTACTTTTCCATTCTCCCTTATTGTATTTCATATAAATATGGGAAATAATTGTATTAAAATCCCCATCTTTTTTCTATAACTCTAAATCACTTAATTATTCTTCAGATTAATTATCTTTGTTTTTTCATTTTAAAAAATATTTTATATCCATTTCTATATAATCAATTTTTTCTTAAAATTAGAGGCTTTTCTCATTTCATATACCACTAAAATATTCATAAAGTTCATCCAAAGATAAATCTTCATGATCTTTTAAAGCTTAAACATTGGCATCAAATCTCTCAAGAAGGTTTCTTATAAGTTTCTTAATAATTTTAGAGTCTTCTATATTATCCCTAAAACATCATAGTTACTCAAAATATCATTTACCCTTATAAACTAACTATCAATACATTAATCATCAGCTATTTTTAAATCCTCAAATCCACTTCTCCAAATTTTTAAAATGAATTCATTAATTTTCTCATTGCCTTCACAGTTACTTCTCAACATATCCCACATTTTTTATCTATTAACAACCCCATTATATTTTCATAAAAAATTATTTGTAAGATCCATCATAATAGAATTGAAATCTTTTCCATAAACATCAATACTTCTCTTATCAGTGGATTTCATATTAGCCTCATTAATGAGAGGAAGTCCCACTATTGATGCATCTCTAACTTCAAGTCCATGTGAAATAATATAGGGTAACATCATATTTTTTCAAATATGATATTTCATTCCATTAAAAACATGAACACCCCTATTGTTCACTATATTGAAATTATCCTTTCTCAGAGATGGATATTTTATAGGGATCTAGGCTCTAATACCAATTGTTGTTCCCAAATACGATTGTGAACACTGATAGGGGTGAATCAATGGTTCCCTTTTATTTTATTAGTACGTTTCGTTACTTCATTAGTAAAACTTATTAACCTATGAAACTTGTTGATGTTATGATCTACTGAAGTATAAACTCTCAACCTAGGCTTCCATATGAAACAAATTTAAGGATAAGGAATAATACAATATTTAATTAGTTTAATAGAAACACATACTCCTTTCCATGTTGGATAGTCCAACCAACATGGATTCTTTGATAATCTTCTTTCCAATATTGATATACTTTCTATGTGGCATGCATGATAATGTGAATGTTATGATGTGATGAGTGCACTTAGAATTATATATCTCATGTGAATGATATTATGTGACGTATGATCCCGGAATTATATATCACACTATTGAATTGTGTAATGTGATATATGCATTGTAGTTTACAACTAAGACATGATGTTTCATTTTTATGAATTTTGACATTCTAAGAATTTATCTAATGCTTCCCCACATGATTATGATCCTATGTATATGGTAAGATGATAAATATTATGCTCAACCCATTTTATATTGTATGAATTTTTATCTATACTCTTATAAGGCTTTTAGATCACCCCTTTATTTCATTTATATCCTTAGGTGATTATTTTTACTAAGGAGAACACGTGGGCCAATAATAATCTAGAGAAGAAGAAATTAAATAAATATTTATGTTTTACTTTTTAAATGTTATGCATGGTCCTAATTTTAACTAGGCACTAAACCTTTGGATCCTGGTTGTGTAATTATTTTATATTTTTTGTCTTTAAAATGAGGTAAAAAGATATGTAAGAAAAGTAGAGTCACTATTGTTGGTATCATATCATGGTTTAGTTAATTTGGGAATTAGGATTAGAAAACATAGTATGAGACTAAGTATATGTAATCACCAAAGAATCTTTATTTTAAAAAATGAACAACACATGGATCCTACAAGATATTCCATTAGACTTAATCGTACAAAGGAAAAATTATTTATTCACGAATTCTTGACTTATGTTTTGACCTTTTATATTTTAGAAAATAGTGGGAACCGGAAGAAACCAGTCCAACAAATCATGCAAGGGACAATTGAGAGATTGTCTGAATGACATCCCCAATGCCTTGGTGGTGGAGTTAAAACATTCATGGTAATTCTTACCCAGTTGTATCTAGTTATTAAAAATAACCTGAATAATGTGGAACGTCAGCCTTCACCTAAGAGGGAGAAACTGGATATCAATTATTTTATGTGGAAAAAAACACTGATGTGTAGTGGATCTTCTGATCCACTAGTCAGGGAATAGTGGTTCAACTCTGTAGATAAAATATTTTATATGCTTCAATGTTATAAGACAGAGAAGGTGAATCTGGCCATTTACCCTTTAGAAGGAGAGGTCAATCAATGGTGGTATTTGATTAGGAACATCAATCTAAAGGATGAAATTGAAGAGATAAAGTTGGAATATTTTAATAAAATATTTATTAAAAATTATTTATCTTGAACTCTTAAGAAAATTTGGAGAGAGAATTCATAGAGTTGAAGAAAAATTAAGGTGAATATTCCATGGCCTATGAAGAAAATTTCCCAAGGTTTCCAAGGTATGATTTATATCTTTTTATCAGTAATGATAGAACAAATTATAAATTATTTAGTGGATTAAATCCAATCCTTTGAAAGACTATTGAAATTCAAGACTCTGGTAAATATTAAAAAGTTGTTTAATTTTCTCTCAAAGTGGATATAGAGTTTTTAGAATGTCCCCATGGATATGGTGATAAGAAATGGAAGATGAATTTTGAAATTGAAGGATTTATTGAAAAGTTGGAATGATTTCCCAAACACCCACATATCAAATATGTGGGAAAAAACATCATGGGGGAAATCTCAAAGGTACATAGATATTCTATACATGTGGTAGAGAAGGTCACCAAGCTCACTAATGTTGACGAGACATAAAGAGTTTGATAGATGTGGTGGCAGAAAGTAGAGCACCACCCATGGTTTAATGCTTCAACTATAGGGAGAAAGTTCACTATGGAAGTGAGGTCACTAAACCTCGATTTATTGAGGGTAATCAGCGTCATCAGCCACGAAATCCAATGGATAAAAGGAAGTATTATTCCATCCCTACTGCTATAGTGGATTAAGAAAATGAAGTCGTAAAAGGTACAATTCCTATTCACTAAATAATGGAAAAAGTATTATTTGATTTTGGTTCTAAGAATTCCTTTATATATTACAATTTTTATAGAACTATTGAACCAAGCCCTGAAACCTTAAAGTAAAGATATCCATAAAAACACATAGTGGTGTAATCATTGCAACCAAAGTGTTTCACTCCTATCCTATTAGTGTATATGGGAATATCCTCCTATAAAATATCAGGATACATACCTTGATGCAATTTGATGCTATACTGAGGATGGATTGGATCTCGTTATATAGATAACACATCAATTTTCAGTAAAAGGAAATAAATTTTTATATTCTGAACCATCCCCTTCACCTATACAAATGCAAGGAAGATCATGATTTTCCTTTCGAAAATATGAAAATGGTGTGGGTGTTAATTCCCTATAAAGAGGAAAATCTTAATTAAATTATTGAGTCAAGAGAAGGTATCAACCTAGGGGAAATTACCATTGTGAGTGAATACAATGATATATTGCCAAAGGAGTTAAATGGACTTCCCCTAGATCATGAGTTAGAGTTATCAATAGAAATAATACCCTAAGATACTCCTATTTCAAAATGTCCATTCAGGATGGCCCTGATAAAACTAGAGGAGTTCAGTTGCAATAGAATTTGAAAAAATTGTTCATACATCCAACTTCACCACCTTGGAGTGCACTAATGCTCTTTGTAAAGAAAAATGATAGATCAATGTGGCTTTGTATCGAATACCGAGCACTCAACAAGACCACCATAAAAAATAAGTATCCTCTTCCAAGGATTCATGAATTGTGCGATCATCTAGGATGAGATCAATAATATTAAAAGGCGGATCATTATTCTAGATATCTTTATCCAAAGGTAAATAAGGAATATATTCAGAAGACTTATTTTTAAATATGTTATAGGCACTATGCATTTCTAGTAAGTCCCTTCAGTCAAATTAGTTCCCCTAAAATCAATATGGATTTGATGAATAGAGTCTTTACACATTACCACAAAAAAATTGTGGTAGTTCTTATCGATGATATTTTTATCTACTCAATGATCAAGGAGGAACATTAAGAACATATACAGATTGTATTGGTGAAATTAATTAAGGAAAATTTATACTCCAAGTTCATCAAGTGAGACTTTCAGATGTAGCAAGTCACATTCTTAGGACATGTGATCACAAGTTAGAGAATTTTTATGGACCCTTCAAAAACAAATGAAATTGAGGAATGACCTAGACCCTCTAGTGTCATGAAAATCCATAGTTTTCTTTTCTTGATAGGGAACTATCAATATTTTTTAATAAATTTATTATAATTTTATATCCTAATAACTAAGTTAACAAGGAAAGGGGTAAAGTATGTCTGTATAGAAGAATGTGAGGAAAGCTTCAAGGAGATAAAGAGAAGGATAATCACTACACTTTTACTCACATTACCGAAAAGTAAACAAACAATTGCGATATATATATAGTGATGCTTCAGAGAAAGGCTTGGGTTGTGTACTGATGTAAAATGATAAAGTGATAGCCTATGCCTCATGACTGTTGAATATCCATGAGCAGAACTACCTAGAATATTATCTGGATATAGTGGCTGTGGTTTCTTCCTTCAAAATATGGATGCACTACCTCTATGCTGAGAATTTTAACATATATATTGATAACATGAACCTAAATTATATATTCACACAAAATAATCTCAACATGCATCAAAGGAGATGGTTAGAGAAAATTAAAGACTACAATTTCTCTATTCACTATTATCTTAGGATGGTAAACAAGGTAGAAGATGCTCTTAGTAAAAAATAATCTGATACACTCTCCATGATATAGATTGAGAAAGAACATATCTTCATGGATATTCAATGGATGGTTTTTGAAATCATAATGGTAGGGAAAATATCCTACGTTTTCAAAATGATTTCCTAATCATCTATCCAAGAGAAGATTATAGAGGCACCAAGGGATGATCCAGAGTGACAAAAAAATGTGAATGCAATAAAGGGTGGGATGTTGCAAGAGATCCATATTGATGATGATGGAATCATTTGGTTTATAACAAGTATTTGTGTGTGTTTATAACCTGAGATAAAGATGTATCTATTTGGTAACGGATATAGCTCAACTTTCTCCATTAATCCTAGAAGTACCAAGATGTATCTTGATCTCTAATAATAATTCTAGTGGGACAACATGAAGAAGGATATTGTGGAATATATCTCAAGGTTCTGGATATGTCAGCAAGTTAAATTAGAAAGAAAGAAGTATAAATTGATGGTTCAACCATTGCCTATACCCATGTGGAAATGAGAGAATGTCACTATGGACTTTGTCACTGGTCTCCCAATAACATCCAAAGGAAACAATGTGATATGGGTTGTGGTGGAACGACTCACCAAGACTGCCCACTTTATCACAATTTTGGAATATTTCATTCTCGAACAACTTCCCAAAATATATGTGAAAGAGGTTGTGAGGCTGCAGTTTATACCACTTTCGATCATCTCTGATTGTGATCCTAGGTTCACATCTAAAATCTAGAGGATACCTTAACTTTATTTGAGTACTGAATTGAATTTTAGCATGTTCTATCTCCCCAAAAATGATGGCCAATCTGAAAGGACTATTCATACACTCAAGGACATGCTAAAATCCTGGTCATTGGAATTCAAAAGTGGATGGGATCAGTATCTCCCAATGATTTAGTTCTCATATAGCAACACTTTCCACTAGAGTATTCAGATTTCTCCATATGAAGCTCTCTATTTAAAGTAATTTAGAACTCTAACCTATTGGGATTAAGGTGTCTAATGAATGCTACTTCGACCTGATCTTCTGAAAGAAATGACATAGAAGGTTATAGAAATCCAATAACATATCAAAGTTTCTCAGAGTTGGTAAAATATCTATGCTAACAACAATTGAAGGGAATTGGATTTCATTGTTGGAGATAAAATCTTCCTACAAATATCACCATGGAAGAGAGTCATGTGGTTTTAAAATAAATGGAAGTTATTCCCAAGGTATGTTTTCCCCTTTCAAATCCTTGATCACATCTTATCGGTGGCCTATCGGCTTTCATTTACATCAATTATGGCTCAAATTCATTATGTATTCCACGTATCTCTCCTGAGGAAGTGCATACCAGATCCCTTACATGTACTGAACTCAGAGGTGGTGCAGTAGGAGGATGATCTCTCATACAAGGAGAATCATGTAATGATTATAGACCATAGAGAAAAGGTTCTACGCAACAAGACATCCCACCTTGTAAAAGTGTTGTTGAGGAACCATAAGTATGAAGAATAGACTTGGGAACTGGTGGAGGTGATGAAGGAGAAGTACCCCCACATATTTATGTAAAACAAAATTTTGAGGGTAAAATTTTAAAAGGGGGGAAGAATGTGACGACCAAAACTTTATTCAATAAAATATCACCCTTCTTAGAATAATTTCATATAGTATAAATCCCATAAAATAACATTTATATTTTAATAAACACATTATAAATGAAAAATGAATGAAATAAGAGGTATTTCAAGAAATTAAGGAACATATACCGATGGAATTGTAGTGTGACCTTTGGAATAGAAACGTAACCCTTACGAATAGTAAACCATCCAATAGAATAGTAACATAACCTTTTAAAGTACAAATAAAATGTAGGTATCTTATGAATGAAAATATGATACATTTATTTCATGGAATAGAAGCACGACCTTTGGAATAGCAACATGACCCTTAGGAATAGTAAACCATCCAATAGAATAGTAACTTAACCTTTTAAAGTACAAATAAAATGTTGGTATCTTATGAATGAAAATATGATATATTTATTTCATGGAATAAGTAAATAATTGTTTTAAAATGATAAATTAAGTGTTGGTATTTTTGTAAGTCATAGATATTTAATTAAATTTTATAATTATTTAAAAATTTTAAAATAAAATAAATTTTCCTAAAATGTATTCATAAATTAATATTTTGTTTTCTTATGATTATAAGATAATTTTATGAGACCATAATTAATTTTTAAAAGTGTTAGTAAATTTGTTTCAATTTTTTTTTTAATAAATATTTAATTTAATTAAAAATTAAGTTTCTCATATTTAAAAAATTATTTTCATAAAATGGACTGTATTTTTGAGTTCTACACATTAAAAATGGTTAGGGGGGGATTTTTTGGATTTTTCTGAAATAATTGAATTTTTGGTGAATGGTAAAATACAATAATTTTCTGTATATATAAATTATAAGATAAATATTATATTCCTTGAGTCATGGATTATGTAATCACCATAAACCTGAATTTTACTTCGCCCTTTACATTATTTATTCATGTAATCATCACTATCTTTGTTCTTGTTTCAAAATAATAAACTAATGAATACAATAATGGGAAAACACCCCACTCCTCCACTGAAAATACAACCCCTCACCACCTATTTCTCTTACACCTATCAATATATGAGCCTTTTCAAAATTCTACTCAAGTATCTTCCCAAGTCCTTCCCCCACATCTAGGATCCCTTGGTCTCACAAAAATACCAAATCCTTTACCCTATAGAGGTTCTCAAGGTGTGGATATTTAAGAGCTAAAATAATATTCCTTTTTCATTTAATTTCTTTTAATTCAATTTTATTTTCTTTTTATTTCCACACCTCCTATAACCTAATGTTCATAATTACTCCATTATATTTTAAATACATTAATAATATCATATTAATGGAAGATCCATCGAGAAACTCGTTTCTCTCTCTCTTATTCTAAAAATGAAATCATCGCTCGTGTTGTGTCAATTTGCCGATATCATGGACGGTGAGTTTTCATCTTCCTTAAATACCATCAATTATTTTCATAAAACTACTAAAATAGTTAGTAAATACTATAAAATATATTTTATAAAAAATGTAATGCTATGGAAAAAAATTTACATAATACTAAATGATAAAACAAATCGAGTATATTGTGATCATAAACTGCCAAAATTATCCCACAAAATTATCACTAAATATTTATCTAATGATTCATACTCGTGTGATTTAACCAAATGATGTATATAAACATATAAAACTATGAGTTTTCATTAATAAAATATATTTGAAATTATATATATTTATACCCATTCTACATAAACATCCATAATCAAATTTAGGTAAACTGATCCTGAAAACCAAGAAAACGAACACTCTCGAACGATGAAATTAAACAATATAATGCATCAAAAGGACCATAAATGAACTTAATAAAACTATAATTAGTGAAATTCATGTATAAAACGTTTTGGTTTTTTTAATTAATTAATTTTATTTTATTATCTAGGATATTAAAGTGAAGTGAGTGTTTAGAAAAAGGTAAGGGGATTCTCAAACCCAAATCTATTTCTTTGGTTTTTCACTCTTTCACTCCATTTTCGATATGTATGTTCCACTAATTTTCCTTAAATATAATTTATTTATACTTATGTTTTCTTTTCTATATATACATGCTTAAAATATGGTTTTATGAAAAAGAGAAAATAATTTTTCCAAAAAAACTCTTCCTTCTAAAAACACAAGTTTTACATATATTAATATTGATTACTCTTCACTAAAGATTAATGATTCTTATACCAATTATTTTATTCTATTTTTATATTGGGAATACCAATGTCTATCCATGTATGTAATCATTATGAAAACCATTTTATTTCCATGGGTTATTTTATGTCCAAGATTGATATATGTTCTATATGGCATGCATGACAATAAAAATGTTATGATGTGATAGGTCATATCGAAATTATATAGCAAATTCGAATGATATGATGTGATAGGTGAACTTGTAATTATATAGTTCTCCAATTCATTGGGTAATGTAATTCATCTCATGAGATAAAGTGATGTATGTGTTGTAGTTAACCACTTATGCATGATGTGTAACACCACAAGACATGAAAATATTTTCATGTTAAAATAAATATTATTTTTTCACTCTTTATACACAACACCTTATTAATCTTACGCTACACACGACACTAAATTAGCTTGTGTTACACGTAAGATCATGTTTTACCACATTTTAAGGGTGAAAAAATGTTAAAACTATTTTTTTGAACTTTAATGGGTTTCATTTTTAAAATTAAACATAATTATATAATTTAGAATTTATAAATTATCTTAGGGTTAATTATTGTGATTTTTCTGAGAAACTTAATTTTTTGATGAATAGAAAAAATTATTGCAATTCAGTTAAAAACAACCTTTTCATTTAAATAATGAATAGTGTTAAATTATGTTTTAAATTTGTTTTTAAAATAATAATACATAAATTATCCATATATTAATACCATATATATCATTTTAATCATTTTTATATTTATATTAGATATAAAAACATATTTAATGTTTGAACATTTCTAGTTTAAAAACCTTCATTCTCACTACGTGTGCAAGATTAGCGTTATTCTTAATTTTCCTAATTATGTGATTTGAATTTTGAAAAATGGACATACACAGTTGTAATCAGTAAAATATTTTTGTTCTATTGATATCAAATTTATTTTTTAACAAAAATATTAGTGAATGTGATTAAAATTAATTATGGTGATTAAGGTATGATTAAGATTAATAAGGGACTTGACCTTAATCATGGGTACCAAAATAACATGTACATTTGTCTAAATTCCATTGTATACCAATTATTAGACCATATATTTACATGGTTTAAATTTTATTTGTTATTGTGATATATTTAAATGAAGGTTCCCTATATAAAAGGATATGTAAAGAAAAAGACAAAAGGGGAACTTTCCTTGCCTTTAACATTTATAAAACCTTAATATACCTAAAAACATCAATTTATTTATTATAAATATAATTTTGAAATATAAATGGATTATCATTATCATAATAATTTTTCAATAATTTTTATAGAAGGTTAAGTTACTTAAATTTTTTAATAAACACCAACATATTGATTATTTATTTAATAATTAAATAAAAAAATGATACTATAAAAATTTAAATTGAAGTATTTTAATTGAATTGTTTACATTAATTAATTTTTTAGATGAATATATAATTTTACATAGTGATAAATTAATATATTCTATTTCCAATATTGTTTTTCCATTTCAAAATTAAAAATAAGAAAAATGTCAAAATTGACATTGTTGTTATTTTACAATAAATGATATTTCATAAAATGATTTAAAAATAATAAAAATACTATATTCTTACAAGTGATAATGATGTGTTAATAAATATTAAATAAGGTCTACTAATGGGCCAATTTATCTTTTATAATAAATATATTGACTCATATACTGTAAAAACATTATTAACAAGGCCTAGGTTTAAGTAGTGTTTTTGCGTGTCACGTGCGCTTGTTTTAAAAATAATTTCCAAAATAAATTGAATTTTTTTTATTTTATAAATTATATATCAAACTAATAACTCATAGTCTCAATATTTTATAATAAATTTAACTTTTTTGAGTCTTAATGGTAAAATTAAATAGATTCGAAAACTATATGCTCTAAGAAAACCCAAAATGAAAAAATAAGGGAATCTTAGAAGTTAAGGAACAAAATTATTAAAAATGAACATATTTTTGTCTATTAGAGGTTTTAATCATACATTAATCCAATTTAATCAATATTTTAATTTTTTAGGCACTTTATATAAGGTAGACCTCCCAATAATGAATACCTTTTGGTATTTACAAGAGTGTCACTCCCCATCCACTATAAAAAGGAAACCGCTCTAACCATTCCTCACACCTCTTAAGACACTTTTGATCATACAAAATCTACTAATATAGTCTCAAAAAAATCCCTAAACGTGACCTAGATTCCTTTATTTGGACGTAAACCCATCTAAGTAAGAATGTTGGTTCAAAACAAAAGGATTTAAATGGTTAAGAGGTAACAAACTTCCTTAATCTTTTTAGTTTTATTTCCATTATCAAATTCCTAAAATATTATTATTAACATGATTGTATAAAAAAACCAATTTCCTCAATATAATTTTATTTTTTTATTATAAGTTATCTACATAAACTTACACACACTTCCATCTAATGGGTAATGAACCTATTATTTCTGTGTATGGAGAACTACTACCTCACGAAACAAGGATTGTTTATTTTTCTTTTACCACCTCTCACGGTAGCCATTATTATGACCACTCTATTTATATATGATATTTATTATGCCTTTATAATTATATAATTATTTTATAACACATGAATTTAATATTTCTCATTTTTCATTAATAAGAAAACATCGTTTGATGAAGAGTGAATTATTGCCCCCTCAAAATGATGTGATTCCTTCATGCTATAAATGAAACATATTAAGAATCATTTTTAAAACACTATGTTGCATATATAACATATATATGATAATGTAATAATAATATACATATGTATCATTTATTTTTCATTCTTTTAAAACAATAAAGAAATCAAAGTAGTGTTCATGTGTACATATGGCCTACCGTCTCCATGAATGGTGCACTTCATTTATAATATCTAAATATTATGGAATAATATTAATACATATATACTGAACATATATGATAATTAAGTCATTTTTTTCATTTTTTAGATGATGGAGTCATTATCTAATTAATAGTGAAAACAAATCACAAGTCAAAATATACTTGAGAAAACTAAGAAATTAACACCTGAAATCGTTAAAATAATGAAAGAGTGTTAAGAAACAGGTAATGAAATATTGTAAGAAGTTAATATATGTTATTATAAGAATTATTATGGTTTTTTTATAATTTATTAACATATTTTAAACCACTATACAATATTATAATGACAATATGAGAAAATAAAGGTTAAGTTAATGGAATTTTGTCACAATTTACATTCCATTGGCACTTATTGGTTATTACAAACCAATTCACTTTTATTTTGTGTATATACTACCTTTTTACGTGTTATATCTTGAATATACTTAATCTAATAATATTATAAGTTTCATTTATTGTTATTCCTTCATAGGTATTAGGATTTAAATGTATCGAAGTGGTTTGGGAAACTTTAGAATGTTTAATGATTATTCTCCTAAAGAAGGTTCTTAATGATTATACTTGAAATCTCACGTCCTTTTGAAATTATTAAATTTATCTTGAAACAATAACTTTATTTTAATCATTTATCAATGAAAAATTAATTAAATATCTATACTATCATACAATTAATATTATAATTTCTTAAACCATGTACCATTTTTCATAGAGTGTTCACTTTGATAGTATTAGATTCATGGAATGAAGTCTTGACAGTATTGGATTCTTGGAATGAAACCTTAAAAGTATTGGATTATAATAATTAAGACTTTAAAAAACTATATTCATGGAAAGAATCCCTGATAGTATTAGATTCTTTTCATTAAACCTTGAAAGTATTAGATTCATGGCACGAAACCATGAATGTATTAGATCCTTTGCACGAAACCTTGATGGTATATTATAGATATCCGTGATTATTCATTTCCTTTGTAGATATTTTAGTTATTATTTATCCATGAAATTTTTCATCTACATATCTATGCATGTATTATATTCTCAGTTTATTGATTATGTGGAATGTGTTTCAGATTCTTACATTTCCATATTTATTTTTTCGTTATCTAGTTATTTGAATATAATGTGTTATCATTTATCTACCTTTCCATGTTAATTTATTCATATTAATTCATTTTTTCTTCCACTTTACTTACCCTTACTGATAATTTTATATCACCCATATTATGTTTACTTTCCCCAGGTAATGAATAATAAACCATTGAATAAGATTTCAAGGATGCAATTTATTTCATTTTATTATGTATCATGTTTTATTTCATTTTTACCAATGTATTATGGGTATCATGTATGTAATCTAGAATCCCAAGACTTCTAAACTTATTGGTCCTTTGATATTTGATTCCTTGTATAGAGTAAAATGTAATAAAATATTGCTCCGACCTCAGGCTTCTGGGGTCGGGGCATTACAGTTGGTATCAGAGGATGTTTAGCAGCAAACTTGGGAACTAGATTTAGAAAACATAGATTAGGGATAAAGACATTAAAATATATATTGAGGATAACTATACAAGATTATTCTATAAATTAGGGATTATATGGGTATTATTAGAAATACATACCTATCTGGATACTACAAGTGGATGGGGTTCTGGAACAAAAGTACCTAGGGGTAACAACTCTGACAAGGTGTCTCGGTCCAGACTCAAGGTAACCTAGTACAAGACAAAATGGCTTATTACACACCTGGTTTGACACTCCTAGGGGATAATCTTAGGATAATTTTAATTTTCCTTGTTAACCATCAATAATTATTTAAGTATTGTATGACTATGAATAACCTAGTATAAACTTATGGAGTCATAGATTAAAGAAGTAGGATCTATGATTTATGCATCCTATAAGTAAATTCTCATGACTATATGGTTTTCTATTTTGTTAAGTGTTGGTTACACTATGATTTCTACTTTTAGTCAATTCTAGGAACCAGAAGGAATCTAGAGGACATTGATTGTGATAGAAATTTTTCTAATGAGAAGTTAAATAGAATGATCACTCGAGTGAAGGATGTTGTGATCGTGCCTAATAATCTTTTACAGAACACGATTAACAATGTTTACCTTAACCAACTCTTACTCTCCAAGTAATAGAAGGAAGTAGTTTTCTGAGAGTTAGGGTAATGGAGACTATCGAGAAAAAGAGATTCATTTTCATTCGTGTCAATAATGTGGAAAAAATAATCTAACTGAATGTCTTAGATGGTCAAAAAGATGTTTTCCTGTGGAAAATAAGGACAAAAAATCAAGTAACTATGAAGGAAAAAATGAAGAGTTGTGTTGATTCAATGTATAGTAATATTGGCCTCCCTAAAACAACATATATGGTTAAATTCTTTATGTGTGAAATGAATGGTCATTATGCAAATTGATGTTCTATGTGGAAAGATCATGAAGAGAATTTGAAATGTGTTATGAGTAATGGTTATATTGTTGATAATGATATACTACTAGTTAAATGTGAAAGGAAATAGGTATTAACTAACAGGATGAGGTAGACTTATAAATGGCTTATGGATAAAGTGGAATAATCAATGTGTTTATGTACATGGATTCAAGAACTATGTAATTTTAATATTTTATCAGTGATGTACTAGTTATATGAATTATAAAATATATAGGGATTGTACTATTGTACTTTTTTGTTAAGGATTTGAGATCATATGCTAAATTATACCAAGAAACGTTATTCATTAGAAAGCTATAATTTTTGAAATAAAAAAGATTGTGGGAAAGGAAACCCTTAAAATGTTCCTGATGTTTAGATAATGATGAATAAATGATTGATTTGGAAAATACCTTAAAACTGATTAATGACTTATCTACAAGTATCCTATGATATCATTGATATATTTTACAACACTTTTGGATTGAAGTAATGTATCAAATAATATGTCTCTTACTTGAGGAATAAAGAAGAATGCAAGTTCCCAATAAGGTTTTATGGTAATTCAAGTTATGACCATATTTCAAGAGGATATATGATTAAGTTATACACATTCTTGGAATGTGAAAATTTAGATATGTTTCATGTTGATTAAAGGCTAATGATAAGTTTATTTTAGAAATTCGATGACCATCTTCCTAAAGTGATGGATCATTATCTTTTAGAATTTTTAAGAATTTATGAACTGATTTATATTGAAATTTGAATCTTGGTTTATAGATTAATATATTACATCACTATACAATGAATCTTGTTCTATGAGATGAAGTAGAAATAGTTCAAGGCATGACCAAAGGATAAGAATGTTCTTATAGAAACATACCAAGTAATTATATTTACCTAGATTCTTATAGAGTGAATGAATTCTTCAACTCTAGTAAAAAATTATCTTTAAACTCAAAAAAAATTCCTAGTACATTTTTTTTCGATGAATCAAATTCCCCTTAGTTCATCACGGATTTTGGGATTTTGATTGTTAACTTTCTCGTAACCATGTTCTCTAGTACTATCTATCAGAACATGATTGTTATATTTGTTCCCTCTATATCTATGTTTCCATTTCCCATATATGTTCTCCTACTAGGTAACCTAGTTACATGACCACTATAATTTCCTTTTTCTCTTATTAATAATATGTCTAACTAACCCTATTCATGATATGGGTTTTTCAACAATAGTATTTTAAAATCCCAATTCCTTAATTACTAAGATCATGTATAAATTTTGAGGTCGCAATTTAAATAAAGTGGGAAGAATGTAACACCCCAAGATGTTAAAATATTTTCATGTTAGAATAAATATTATTTTATCTCTCTTTATAAACAAAACCATGTTAATCTTACGTTAAACACAACACTCAATTAGCATGCGTTAAATACAAGACATAATTTTATTGCCTCTTAATGGAGATATTATTTTAAAACAAAATTTTCACACTTTTTTAAATTTTGTTTTTAAAAATATACATCATTTTTCAATTCAGAATCTTTAAATTCTATTAGGGAAAAGTTTTGGGAATTTTCTAAGCAACTTCATTTTTTGATGAACAGTAAAATTACTGTAATTTAGTCAAAAATAGCATTTTCATTTAAATAATGATTTGTGTCAAATTATATTTTAAATTATTTTTTAAAGAAAAAATAGATAAATTACGTACATATTAATATAATTTAGTTCACTTGAATCATTTTTATATTTAAATTGTACATAAAACTTATTTAACTTTTGAACGTTTCTACTTTAAAAACATGATTTCTTGCCACATATGGGGGGTTAGTGTTAATCTTCATTTCCCACTTCAATGAATTGAATTTTGAAAAAAAAATCAACTAAACAATTTTAATAAGTAAAATATTTTTGGTCTAATAATATTATCTTAAATTTGGACTAAAAATAGTAGTGAATGTGATTAAATTTAATTATGGTGATTAAGGTAAGAATAAGCTTAATAAGGGACTCAACCTTAATATTAAGGCCTAAAAATACCTGGATACATGTCCAAACTCCATTTTATACCAATAATTAGTCTATATACCCACTTTGTTTTAATTTTATGGGTTATTAGGATATAATTAGATGGAAGTTCCCTATATAAAAGGATATGTATGGAAAAAGACAAAAAGGGAACTTTCCTTGCGTTTAACATTTACAAAACATCGAGATTTGAAACAAAAACATCATATTTTCGGTTATACATTTAATTTTTAAAGTTAAATGGGTTATTTGTATCATAATATTTTATCAATAGCTTTTAGATGTGTTTTAGTTACTTAAAATTCATAATAAAGGCCAACGTAGTGATTATTTAGTTAATAATAAAATAAAATAAATGATTCTTAAAATATTAAAAGTATATTTATTGAATTTTGGTAATTAATTATTTTTGGAAATGAATATATCATGTTACGTACCTATAAAATTAATATATTTTAAATCCAATATTTTTGTTGATATTTTATAATTAAAATTAAATAAATAATGTCAAAAGTGACATTATTGGTGTTTTACGATAAATGATATTTTATTAAATTATTTTAAATTAATAAAAAAACCTAAATTATTCCATGTGATTTTAAAATGTTAATAAATATTAAATTTATTCTATTAATGGACCAGTTTTTATTTTATAATTAACATATTGACCCATATACTATAAAAACATTTTCAACACGGTCCGGTTTAAGCAGTGTTTTAGCGTGTCACATACGCTTGTTTTAAAAATAATTTCCAAAACACATGGTTTTTATTATTTTATATTTTAGATATAATATAAATAAATTATTGGATATATATTTTCTATTAAATCCCACTTTATTTAACCATAATGGTAAAATTAGATAGATTATAAAACTAGATACTTTAATAAAAACCAAAATGATAAAATTGGGAAATCATAGAAGTTAAGGAAGTTGATTATTAAAATAAATATATTTTTATGTGGTGGATGTCTTAATAGACCATTATTCCTAGTTAATAAATTATTTTTACATTTTTAGGAAATTTTTGTAATTTATACTTACCATTAATGAATACCTTTTGATGTTTACAAGAGTACCACTCCCCCTCCAATATAAAAAGGAAAGCACTCTACCGCTTCCTCAGACCTCTCAAGCCACATTGGATCATCCTACATCTACCAAAATAGTCTAAATACATCCCTCCCATTTACCTATAATCCTAAATTTGGTAATAAATCCATCCAAGGGGTCTTTTTGATACAAACCAAAATAATTTTCCCAATTAAGAGGTAACAGACTTCTTCAAGATTTTTAGTTTTATTTCCATTCTTCAATCCCTAAAATCTTATTATTTTAATACTTGTATAAAAACAACAGTATCCTAAAAATACTAGGATGTTTTTATCATAATTTTTTTAACTGTACTTAAACACACATTCCATCTAATGGGTAACAAATATAATGTTTCTGTGTATAGGGAACTACTGCCTCATGAAACAATGATTGTTCATTTTTTCTTTACCCCCTATCATGATGGTAATTATGATGGAAACTATATTTATATATGATATTTATTATGTATTTATAATTCATTAATCATTTTATTACACATAACTTTATTACTTCCCATTTTTCATTAATATGGTAACATCGTTTGAGAAAGGGTGGACTACCGCCCCCTCAAAGTGATTTGATTCATTCATGTTGTACACAGAATGTATTAAGAATGATTTTAATTAAAATATTTAGAATATATAACCTAGATATGATACTGTAATTATAATATACATATGTTTCATTCATTTTTTATCCTTTTAATAAAACAAATAAATGAAAGTAGCATTCATGTGTAAGTACGGCCTACCGTCTCCATGAACGGTGCACTTCAATTCTAATCTCCAAATATTAATGACTAATATTAATATATATATATATATATATTATGTATAATAATTAATTCATGGTTTTCATTATGAATATTTTGGAATCGTTATCTAATTAATAGGAACAAAAAATCACAAGTCATAACATACTTGAGTAAACTAGGAAATTAACACTTGAAATAGTTAAAATAATGAATGAGGGTTAACAAAAAAGTAATAAAATATTTTAAAAAGTTAATATATGATATTATAAGAATTATTATGGTTATATTATAAGTTATTAAAATATTTTAAACCATTATATAGGAGGATAATTACCACACACACAAACATATAAGGTAATGGAATTTTATCTCAATTTAAATTCCATTGATACTTGTTTGTTATTATGAACCAATTCACTTTTATTTAGTGTATATACTTCCTATTAACATATTATATTATGAATATACTTACTCCCATGATATTATTAGTTTAATTTAATATTATTCCTTTATGGGTATTATGATTTAAATGTTTTAAAGTGGTATGGGACACTTTGGAATATTTAAATATTATTATCCTAAAGAATGTTATTAATTATTAACCTTGAAATCTAACTTCCTTTTATGATAGTTAACATTATCTTGAAACATCCACTTTGTTGTAATCATTCTTAACTGGAAATTTACTTTAATATCCATATTATCATATAATGGATATTAGTATTTCCTAAACCATATACCATTTTTCTTACAATGTTCACTTTGGAAGTATTAGATTCATCGCATGAAGCCTTGATAGTATTAGATTCTATTCATGAAGCCTTGAAAGTATTAGATTCAGGGAATTAAACCATGAAAATATTATATTAATGTAAATAATACTTTATTATATTAAATTCTTGGGATGAATATTTTAAAGTATTAGATTCTTGGCATGAAGCCATGAAATTATTAGATCCTTGGAACGAATCCTAAGAGGTATGTTATAGATATACATAATTATTCATTTATGTTATATATATGTTAGTTATTATTTATCCATGATATGGATTTATTCTATTCTCATTTTACTAATTAAGTGTCATGTTTTTCAGATTCTTACCTTTTCAAATTGATTTTTCCTTGTCTAATTATTTGAAGGGCATGTGTCATACTTTATCTACCTTTACATGTAAATTTATTTCTATTTATCCATTTTTGATTCTACTTTAATTACCCTTATATAGATTTTGAGATCACCCTAAATTTTTTTCCTTTCCCCAGGTTATGAAGATGAAAAATTTAAATAATCCTTCACAGATATAGTTTATTTCATTTTATTATGTACCATGTTATATTTTTTATTTCCCAATGTATTATCGGTACCATTTATGTAATCTAGATTTTCAAGACTACTAAACTGATCATCCCTTTGAGATTTGATTCCTTGTAATCATTCTTATATAATAATATAATACACTGGCTCTAGAATTCTAGGTTTTGGGTGTCACATGATGTTTCATTTTTATGAATTACTATATTCCAAGACTTTATCTAATGCTTCCTCTCATGATTATGATCCTATGATTTTGTTATGATAATTTTTATTATTCTCAGCCTATGTTATATTGTTTCATGTTATTATTTTTCCTCTTACGGAGATTTTATCTCACCCCTTTATCTGATATATATCCTCAGGTGATTACTTTTTCTATGGATAAGATGAGGGATAATATGAAACTAGAGAAGATTGAATTAAATAAATGTTTATGTTTTATTTTTTAATATTATTTGTGGTCCTAATTTTCCCAAAACACTAAACCTTTGGATCATGTTCGTGTAATTATTTTTTGTTTCCTGTCTTTAAAATGATGTAATAAGATATTTTAGAAAATAATGGTCTCTAGAGAGTCTTATTTATATCATTTCTCAAAAATAAATAATCTCATATAGAGGAGGTCGATGAAATAACTTTAGATGTTTGACATTAACATCACTTATACCTCGGTAAAGGGGAATGTTATTGCTGATTCTATTAATAGGAAAGTACCATAATATGCTATTCGTAATTAAAAGGAGGTGTGTAACCTTATGGGACTCTTTACTCAGTTTCACGTGGTTGTTTGGGAGGATTTTTTAGGTTTGATTGTGACCGGTGTTCAGTTATCATCATTTATCCTTGAGTTTATATGAGAAATGGGTTAATGATTTCTGGGGAATTTGAGAAACCCTATATGGTTGGGATACTATTTATGGTTGGTCTCTCTCATTAGATGGTATTATTGGTTTTGGGGATCATTTTATCATCATAAAATCTATGAGGAGATCAGTTTTTTTCACTATCATTATAGTTCCTAGGTCGTTCATCTAAGAACCACAAAAATGTTTTGTGACCTGAGACTTTGATTCTGGTGCATGGGTAGAGATCATGAAATCTTAGATTATGTGTCACATTTTTATACCTACAAACAGATAAATATAGGGAATCTAAGATAATATAGTTTTATCCTACCTCTTCAAATTTTGGTTTTGAAATGGGATGATGTGTCAAGGGAATAATTTGTCTTATTACCATGGACTACCTGATGGAGGAATGTTGTATGTGTGATGATTGATCAATTAAAAAATTCATCTCACTTAATTCTAATCAGATAAATTGTTGTTGTTAAAGACCTAGGTATTATATATTTGTAAGAGGTTGTGAGGTTACATGGGGTTCCCTCTTCTATTATTTTGGAAGGGGATCGTAGGTCTATATCATGGAACTGCATGATTCTAAAAGAGGTGATGGAGACTTATGTCATGTTGAATATAAATTACAATCCATAGATAAATTGTGAGAAGGAGTGTGATATTTAGATTCTGTAGTATATTTTTTGTGCATGTGTTTTGGATTTTTGTGGATCATGGGATAACCATCTGGGACTAGATGAGTTTTCTTATAATGATAATTATTAATCATCGATAATAATGGATTCCTTTGATGATTTTTTTGGTATACCATGTAGGTCACCTCTTTATTGGAAAGATGTGGGAAAGGACCCTCTTATAGGAGTGAGTCTCTTTTAGGAGAGGTCAGCGATGATTTAGGATATACATCAGTGTTTGGTTATAGCTCAGAGTTGATAGAAATTGTATAAATATCTTCATATTTTTCATTTATATTTTACCATTGGTGACCGGGGTTTGATGAAAAATAATCCTCAGTTAGGTCACTATTGTCTTGGAAAAAAGGGAATGTTTTCTCTGAGATACATTGGACTATTTGAGGTCACTAAGATAATTGGGAAGGTTGGTTATCGGTTTTCATTACAAGTTTAGTTTACTGTCATTCTTTATGTTCTCCATGTGTCTTTAATTAGGGATTACTATCATGACCCCTATCACATTCATAGTTGGTAATAGATAGAGTTGGCACTAGAAATTTCTATTATAGAGCATTTAGTCGATATCATTTAATCTCTAGTAATATTCTTACATGGGAAGTTGATTATATTGGTTATAGTATTATGGTTAAATATATCATATTATCACAAGAATCAGGAATGTGAGTCATCGAGGAGGGAGTAGTAGCTTCACCTATTTATAGACACTATACTTATATATGACATTCTAGGGATGGAATGTCTTATGGTTTGGAGTTTGAAACAACTTGTTACAATATATTAGGTATTTATCATCTCTCAATGCATTTACCTCTTTGTTTGGGTTCATTTTGGGACATTCAAGAAAGGAGATCCTTTTGGGGGTAAATGGAATAATGTACGGGGATGTATGTTTGTTTTAATTAATGGAGTCTTATTAATGGAATAATGTATGTACCTCGGGGTCCATGTTGAAATAGGGTATTTTTTTAATTGTTTTTGAAGAATCTTCCTGCTGAACGATTTCACATCATAGACTGGTTACATGAAATAAATCAATTTTCTAGATGATTTCCTAAATTGGTTTATGGTGTCAAATGTTTACACATTGTGAGACTGCTTCACATCAAATAAGGAAAAATTAGGGTTTTTTATTTAAGGAAATGAATTTTTCGGTGTACCTTGTAAATCATGGAATTCATTTTATAAAGGGGTTTCTCATCATGACTGTTTCAGTATTAGTGTTTTTAATGACCATGCAAGTGTGATTCTATTTTTATTTATCATATAGTATTTTCTCTCAAAAACCTATGAGATATTCCAAATAATTTTGAGGATATCTTATTCTTATAGACCATTTTGTTCGATGATTGATATATATTGTGCTTCGGTTTTTTCTCTCCTGGCCAGTGATATTTATATTTCTTTATTTCCCTTAGACAAAAAATGCCCATTATGCTTCATTTTCAGATCTGTTTATCTTATGGTGTGGATTCTGTTTATCCTTTAAATATTAGTTGGGTGTTATTACTTAAAATGCTGACCTTTGTGTTGGTTGTGGTGCAGAGAGTGATTTTATTAAGTTACATGTTGTGAAATTTTTTCTACCAACCATTTTTATTTTTTATTGATTTTGAGATATAAAGAATGATTTTGGGGCCTCTATTGATGTCTATGAATTATACTATATTGCTGGATCTCAATACGGGCATGTGTAACCCGAGTTTGAGGTAGGTGATTCTTTTTATTGCCTCTGATAGGTGAAATTCATTTATACGGTGTTATAAATTATATTATAAATTAATTGGGATGATTTAATTGTGTGTGTGAAAATGGGTTTTTGAAAAAAATATGGTTTTCTACTTGTTTCATTAAAATAAAAGGCATTTTCAAATAATTTTGAAATGTATTTATGAAATGTTTTTCAATATATGGTTTTGATTAAATGTTTGGGAAAATGTATCACATGGGAATCCTTGTCACATAGGTGTAAGGTTTATCAATAGGACTCGTCCATTGATACTATTATGGGGTTCACTCTTGTTGTGATCCTATTCTCACTAGGTTCGTTGTTCTAGGGATTATTAGACCTTTTGGGTGGATCAATTTTTGGGTTTTTCCCTTTCTCTCTATATTTGATGCATATATCAAGAAACGTGATCCACTTGATTGTCTATGATTGGGTATAGATGTTCTTTCTATCATTATATAGTGTGATCCTTAGTGTGATGTTACTTATTATTTTCATTTTTACCATTTCCTTTTTATATGATATGTGATAAATGATTGGGTTTGACTACATTGATATATATGATATTCTTCGAAAATGTTTTAACTAGATTATTTGGTACTATGGAAAAAGAGGGAAATTTTTACCATGATTTTGGTATAGAAACTATTTACCTGTTTATCATGCCTCTATTTCATTAAAAATTTTCATTATTATATTATTATATAGAGACTTGACATGGAACACCTAGGTGAGTTCCTAATGAGCCTTTTTATCTCACACTTTTTTCACCCCTCATGCGGTGTGTAGAACTTGTTATACATTTCAATTCTGTAAAATTCAAGGTGTTGTCATGATGTAGTGATGTTTCTGTCAGCTAAGTATGGGTAGATCATGGTGAGATGGTGTGATTTTTACCACTCTATCACATGCGATAATTGTTTCATTTTTTTATTTCCATTGTTGTTGGACATGTATCATAGATATTTTTTTATCTACTTTTGAGTTGTATCGCTTTTGTTGTTTCCTTTTTATGGCATATATCTCCTCTTATTTCTTCCATTATTTCTCTCTCTTAGGAATATCTAGTCCATGTTCTCTTCTTAAAGTTGGGCTAAATCATTCCCTATGATGTTTTTTGATTCTTGGGTGATATTCTCCAACCTATGGGGATTAGAATTTCCCTTCGAGTATGTGATTTTTTAGGTCAGGTATCGGTTTGAGAGTGTATATGGGATGATTTCATCGCTTAAGAAATGAAATAAAAATTTTAAAAAATACTATAAAGTAAATAATAATTACACATTATATAACAATTATGTGTTTTTTTAATTGAAAATTAGAACATTTTTTGGAAGGGTGGTTTTGAAAAAGAAGGGGAAGGAGGCATTTAAATGGATGATATCTATTCTTAATATAGTGAAATTTTAAAAGGGATTAAAACTCACCTATAAGAAAGACATGTATAAAAAACTAGTCTATCTAGATATAAATAAGGTATAAAATTTGAAATGAATGACTAAAATCCTGGAAAAAGAATTATAAATCATGAAATCAAATTAAGTTATGAATGACCCTTGTGGATTTAGTAATTTTTTAATAAAAATCCAATAAAATATTAAAAATCATATGGATCTATAAATAACATGAATTAAATCATTGATTACTCCAAAATAATTCATGTGAAATATATATTCCATAAAAATATGAAATTAGTACATAACATTAAAACATATCTCAATAAATGAAAGCTGAGATAAGAACAAATACGACTTAAGATACATTCTAATAAAACCCCGTGAAAGAGGTAAAGTGTGAAGATTGAATTAAATTGCCTTGAATAAATATAATAAATGATATTATATACTCAATTTTCAGTATACACACCATTTGAGTCAAATTGGATTCATAAAAGAACGTGTGTCTCAAAGACGGATGTTTTGAGATGAAACACTTCTCGTGTGTCTAAAAATGATTTGCACATTCACTTAAATTACCAAATAATTAAATTAAGTTCATTAAATATATACCTAACAAACATATTCATCTATATTTCATATTCCAAGGTCCTTCAGCTATCATATTTTATTTTTTTATAATATAGTTTTCTTTCCTGCCCCAGTTTCATGAGGTTGTTCTTTCAATTTATTTGTAACTCATTATGTATGTTTACCATGGAATAAAAAAATATAAAATAGTTTTATAATATAAAGAATATTAATAGTATTACTGAAATATTTTTTACATATTATATATATTTTTGTATCCAACCATGATGGTTGGTGATGAAAAATGATACTTGTTGCTCGTGGAGACAATAGTTCGCACAAACACAGAATTAATGCTTCAATTTCTTAATGAATTAAAGGGAATGAAGGTAAATGATAATTTTAAATTATAGAATAATATTTATATTACAGATATAATATTTATTTAAAAATCCCCTCATTAAAACCATCCATAATATGTGGTAATAAAAACGGAAGATATCGCTTTGTGGAAGTTGTAGTCTGCACAACCCACTAATGGAACATTTGTTTTTCTTATCATATGGAGAGGAATAAATCATTGTTATTCCATTAATATTATAAAATATCATTATAATAATTTTAACAATTTAATTAAAATTTTATAGATATATGAAATTTGGAAGAGAAATATTGAGGAGAAAAATTATGAAGAAGGTATTACTTACATTGGATAGTTGGTCTTCTCTTAGGAACATGAGGCTCAGCCCAATTGGTGAGGAATCACCAAGTGCATTCAAGAGAACCGAGATCAAATATAAGAAGAGGATTATTTTAGTTATTGTAGCAGTACTGCAGTAGCACTATAGCAGCACTATAGAGGTACAATATCATGAATTATAGCAGGTCCTGTGGCAGGTAATGTTCGGTACTATAGCAGCTGAAACTATTCACTAGTTTGGTCCTCGGATCCTTCAAGGCCTTTGGGCCACCCAAGGCCTTCAGTCTCCCTCAAGGCCTTTGGGAAACATGAAATTCAGATGAAACCAGGAAGATTACCAAGGGAAAAAGGCTCCAAATAAGGATTAATACTATGTGAATTTAGTAAAAAGAGATAACCGAAATTGGAAGAATGACATGGTATAGAATTTCCATCAGTACCAGGCATGCCCAACTCTATACAGGAAAGCTATCCAACCAGCCTTGGGAATGTGGAGAGCTAACATCAAGATATATGTTGGGGTGTGTATGTTCCATGTAGTCTATTTAGGATGAATTCCTCCAAGGCCTTCGGGTCATGTAATATGTTGCTAAGGTGACAAGCTATGTAAGGGTTCCCCTTTGACCCTTAAAAGGGGGATTATCAAAATAAATAAAAAATGAAGAGTTTATCTTCTCCTAGAGATCTCATTGAATGTGAAGGTATTACACCAACATAGTGTTTCCACAGTCTTAATAAGATGTGAAGGAATTATGTGAGAGGATATTTGGTTAGTTTTTTAAGGGAATTTCTAATGGGAGGGGTATGTTTCAAAGGGTCTATGTGCCCCCTATTAGAAGATATGAAAAAGGAATTTTTCGAAACACCCTTTATATTTTAATAATACCATGACATTATTTTGTGCTCAATAGCTCCAAATTTTTCCAATAATGAACTTTTTGATATATCTGGGTTATAAAAAACTCAAAAAATCATTTATTCCCATATTTAAGACATTTTATAGGGTTTTTACAAAAATGTTTTTACATTTTAATCTTTTCCTTTTAAACTCGGAAACTTTTTTTTAACTACGTGATTTTAGGTTTTATTAAAAATATTATTACAACATATATATCCAAATTTGGAAGTGTTAGAACTAAATGTTACCTATATTTAATCCATTTTAATTTATAAATGTAACAAAATTAAATTTTAAATTAATAAAGGTATAGTGTTGAAAGTTTATTTTCATAGTGGAATGAAATTTCGATCATTATTCATTATTAATATTAAATAGTATTGATTAACAATTAAATAAGTATTATTATACTTATTTGTGATTTAATAAATCTTATAATATTAATATTTAAATTTTTTATTTTAATCGACGCTATAGAAATTATTTGATATTAATAAAACAATATTATTAAAAATACATTTTCACTATTATTGTTTTAATTAGGATCATTCCTAATAGTCTAAATTTTATACAAAAAATATAATTTGAGAGATTAAATAATATTGAAATTATTATAGTAAATATAAGAACCATTTTATCAAATTATCATTCTATGTTTAGGGAAACTAATCTTAATGTTAGTGCATGGAATGTGCAAAAACCAGTTTTTAAAAAAGTTTAATTTTAAGAATAAATTTTATCTGGAGGAAAAAAATTCAATGTTATTGATTTTAATGATATTAATAGGAATATTATTGTTCAAATAATAACAATTTGAATTTATGATAATTCCAAAAACCTAATTTCTTCGTGCATAAATTTAATTAATGAAATAAAAGAATAATAGCTTTTAAAAAATGTAACATGATTTTTTAAAATGATATTCATGGGATTTATAAATTGAACATAATTCAGTGATATTAATTATTTAACTTTATAAATATATATATTTTATATCAAAATGGTTTCAAAAAATGTGTTATTCATATAAAAGTGAAGGCATTTGCAAAATCTATTATTTTCACTATTTAACTAATAATTGATTATGTTAGGAAAATCTAAAAAATTAAAAGCTAAGAAAATTTTGATAATATGAATTCAGAAATAGAGTTTTATTTATTAATTTAAAATTAAAAAATTCATATATATTTGATGCAATATGATGGTGCAAGTCATGTATAATTTTTTTAAGGAAAAATTGTTTTTTAGTATAATGTGAATGTATTTATATTTAGTGTCATGAAATATATATTAGATGGATGATAAATAATTTTCATGTATATTAAATTCATATCTAAAAGTGATATAATTTTATTTCAGTATATGAATTAATAACATAGAAAACAAAATTTGTTCTGATTAAAATTACTTTCATATTGATACACTCATTTGATTTTATAGATAATAATAAAATGTTGATAGTATAGTAATTTATACTTATAACCCCACTTTTAATTGTAGAATAAGATCTTAGAATAAGATATCTAGTAGTGGCAGTCACTTGTGGTGGTTCTTCTATAATGTAATTCTTAGAGAGTTATATAAGCTTATTCTTTTCTTTAAAATTACTTCTCTCAATTCGCAAATGGTTGAGTTCGACTTGGGATTGGTCAACGGAAAACACTATCAATTCTCCCACCCTCCTAAGATTATAAAAATGGTCTTCATAAGGACAACCTCTACTTCTAGATATAATTTATTTCTATGTTTTTTACTTATTTTTAGATATGGTTACTGTAATTAATACCATCTAATTTAATGGTTTAGTATCAATGTTCATATTTAATATTCCCAATATATCAATGCTTTTTGTTTTTGTTTTTCTTAGCGTGTAAAGCATTCTATTTAATAGGTTATTTGTTTAAGGAGAATGAATAGTGAAATCTTGGGACATTGAAACTTACTAGAAGGTTATCTATTATTTTAGGTGGTTAATTCCTTGCAGTCATTGGTGTTTTTCATATTTACGATTAGAGTAAGAGGTGTGCATCATGGTAGACCATCCATAGTTTACATTGCCTAATATTTATAGATACAAAAACCTCCAGATTTCTAGGTTATCATGGGTCATGAAGATTATGAGGACTATATTGAGATCACAGAGGGTTTCATTGAGAAGTTGGAATGATTTATGAGTTGCGTGTGTAGCTATTAGATTATAATCTTTAGGGACTCTCCATGAGATAGTGAGGAGTTATGGTTCAGGATAGTAGGCATGAGATATTGATATGGAATGAATTCAAGGACCTATTATTTGAGGATATTTTACATGTGGATACGATTTTCGATCAAGCCTAGGGGTTTATAATGGATTAGTAGGAGATTATTTCGATGATAGATGAAGCTACCCATTTTATTGAGCTATCACATTTTACACCCTTATTGTAAAGGAATGAGGTTCAAATACCCAAAGTGTTTATATTATCATTCATTATGATGTAAGGTTCCAATGACATATTCATCCCAATATAATATTTTGATTTGGTTTACATGGCTCTTACCACTAGGGATTTTTTGGTATAGGATGGTGCAGCTAGACCCATTCCTACCATCAATGAGTTAGATGGTGGCATGTCTTGGGTGGTATGATATTCATTTTAATGTAGATTGAAGAAGAGTGTTGATGAGATGAATCGTGTAAGTTAGAGCTAATATGATCAGGGTGTAATATCATCACATCCTTTCTCATGAGGATCTTTCCTTGGGTTTTTTAAGGGAGGTGACTAGGCCATTATTGAAATTCATGTGATAGTCCACAATGGGAGTGTCGTGTATGTCGAAATATAGAACATATGTCATGGTTCTACATGATGTTTTCCCAATAGGGTACTAGAAGTGGATCAAGATAGGCACTAGATTCTTGATATTTTTTTATAGGTACTTTGTGGAGCTACTCAAGGGCCTCATGAGAAGTAACAACCAAAGATTCCTCATGGTTCAGTTCCTCAGAATATTCAATTATTTTGGGGTATTGGATGCAAATCTGATTTGGTTAGGGTTTATAAGTTATACTATATTCCATTTGATGGTTTATATGGTCCTAAAACTATTATAGTTATAGTTTTGGATTATTTGACACATTTGGTTTTCTTTCTTGATACATAATAAACTCATTCCATTATATTCTCAAGTGGTGTCTAAATTGGGGTGATCCATAAATTTTTTTTCTAGTATGTTTGATCACGATACACCTCATAGAAAGATGTTAATTTATATTAATGATTCTTATGGTCTTTTATAGTATTTTGGGGTAATAAACACATATTTTATTTCATTATTTTAGATATTGTGAGTTCTGAAATATTTTTTGGGATGGATTAACAAAAACTCTTCAGTAATTGAATAAATTAACAATAGAGGAGGGTGAATTCATTTTCATATTAGGGAAATGTATATTCTCTTGGGTGAATGGAATGTAGGGTTGGGTAGAGTGTAACATGGCATTTTTGAGTTGGGATCTAGGATAATTCAAATAAAAGGTATAAAACATGTAGTGGATCAGACGATTGTTCAACTTACTTTTCCTCATGTGATGGACCATTACTAGGATATATCTCTTAATAATTTATTAGGGTTTCCCCAGAGAATAATATCATGTTCACGATAGATATAATTTTAGGTATAGTGACATAGTCTTAACATAAATGGATATTACATCATTTTATATGAATATTCAGCACTTTACAAAAGTACATGCCTAAGGATCATAATAGTTTATTATATTCGAAATCATGGAAACATAATTTTCTATCATGGTGAAATATATTCAACATATCCCTTAAATATCTTACCCTTTAGTGAACCTACTTAAAACCTTTATTCATTATCTGGGAAAGAAAATATAAGAAAGGGGTTAGCTCATATTCTCTATAAGGTTAAACAAGGGTGATATATATGCATAACATGAGAATAAGGGTATGAGAACATGATCACGACATTAGAAGATCATACCCTTCATATCAAATATCCTAATCAAGATTCATGGAATAAATATTGGTATTTCATAATACATGATTCATAAGATAATCAAGAAAATGAACCATGTGGGAATATCATGGGTATAAGACAAAGATTTGTTGCATACACATCAGCTTATAACATTATGAACATGTATAAGTAGAAACAGGTTCACTCATTAAGTTAATAACCTGAAATCAGACCCTATCATAAACTTATGGACATGTTACCAGGTCCACACATAAAATTTTGAACATTAAATAAGGTTCATGCAAAAAATCACAGTAGTCAACTTTCACATCAATGACTATAGACATAGTGGATCAGGATAGAGCTTTTCCCATTGTGGATCAGGACACACCTATTTCCCATTGTGGATGTGGACACACCTGTTTTCCATTATGGATCAAGACACACCTATTTCCCATTGTGGGTGAAACTCATCAATGTGTTTCCCATCATTATCTCATGATATATAAATCTTTACTAGATGAATTGGTGGGAGATATAGGTTACACCCATCACATAATGAAATCATATATATGTGTGTCATAAGATAATAATGCATCTACCATATGATGACCCATAAAGAGATATGGGTTTTATAAGAATCATTTAATAACTCAGGAAAGTAAATTGGTATCATAAATATTAAATCACATCATAACCTATGGAAAAGATACAGTTTTTATAATCATTTCATCATATAATAACACATTAAATGAAGTAGGTTTCATAATCATTTTATCATGGTATAACCCATGGAGTAGAAACGTGTTTCATAAAAAACGTGTTATCTTAAACATAAACCATTTATAGAGAGTATAGTAATGTTTTACATGGGTCATATCCCTAGTAAATCATTAAATATATCAAGGGTGTCATCTTATATGGATAATAATTTGAATGATCACTTGGAGCTTTTCTTAAGAAAAATAAACTTTTTTAAAATAATTTTTTTAGACACAAAACATTTTCAATATGATTTTCTTTTAAAATGAATTGAAAACTTATAAACTAATTTTTAAAAATAATTTAAAACATTTTGTGATTAAAATACCCTTTCCCTTATGAAAAACACTTTTTCAAACATAAAATATTTTGATACCCATTTTCTTTGAAAACATCCTTGAAAATTTATAAAGGAAGCTTTGAAAAAAATCCACACTTTAAAACATAAAAAAATTTAAAAAAAATTCCTTTAAAATTATCTTAAAATATTATTTAAAATAATTTTTTGAAAAAAAAGATAGGAAATTTGGGTTTTCAACAAAATATATTTTCAATCGAAGATAGAGATAATTTCCAGTTTTCATTAAAACATTTTCTTAATCATCTTATGTACCAAAAAGTAAAAAAAATGGTAAATATACATGAATATATCATGAATAACCTTAAGAGAAGAAAATTATTAATATTTCTTTGGATATGTATCATAATATTTCATCCAAAAAAGCAAATTCATAAACAATTATGATAAATGATGAGATTATAGCAATAAACTATTACCACTTTGCTAACATTGAACCATATTACCTATAAAATAGTGACATGAAATTAAGAATAACATATAATTAAAATAACTAAACTCATGATATAAAATTTTAAAGAGAATTATGTACACCTCTTAGATGAATATAGATGCATAACATGGCATGTATCCCAAATATTGCAAATTGAGGCAAAATTGCATTACCGATTTGGTAACTTTTGAATCATAAACCCCATGAAAGGTATATAATCAAATAGATATGTAAATATAAATAAATATAGGGATAAATATCATATAATACAATCATGGGGGTTATATTCACCACAAAAAAGAATCAAGTGATTAATATGGGATAGGTCTTTCATAAATAAAAGTGAGACTATAAATCCCATTACTATATGAGTAACTTTTGAATCATGAGATCCATGTAAAAACAAAATAAATTAAAGTTTTTAATATAATTAAATAAATTAAATTCATGATATAACATGTCATGGTTCATCATATACACCAAAAAGCAATAATAAGTGGTAAATATAGCATATATCTTATATAAATACAAGTGAGATGAGAAAACCATTTTATTAAGTCGTGAGTTTCTTTGTACACATTAAAAACTCCTATGTAATAAATATATTATTATTATAAATATATCATAGAACCATATTATTATATATAATACCATATATTATTTTATTATGACTTTGTGATACCATTTATTAACAATTTCATGTTAAAGTTATGCTTTATGTAATAACCTCTTTTTTTTATACTTTGACTTGTTAATATTGATCCCCTCACTTAGATCATTATTTAATTATTTAAAAAATTTAAAAAATGATATAAATATCATATATATTCATTATATATGTATTAATAATAACATATGAAAAATTGAAATTGGAAATAAAATACACCATTCATAGAGACAGTAGGTTGTACGTACACATAAACGTTGTTTCCATTTCTTTGTCGTATTTTAAAATAATTAAAAGTAAATGATGTAAATATATATATTAAAATTATAGTAGAATTATTATTTCATAAATTTCCAATATATTTTCAATAAAATCATTGTTAATATATTCCATGTAAATTGTGAATGAATCACTTCACTTTGAAGAGGTGGTAGTCCACACTTCCACAAATTATGTTATCATATTCTCGCAAAATGGAAAGCACGAAGAAATGAGTTATATAATAACTAAAAAAGCATAAATACATCATAAATATCATATATATATATATATATTATAAATACAATAATTTCTAAACTATTATCAACCTTGATAGGTTGTAATGGAAGAATTAATGACATCAGTTCACGAGGTAGTAGTCCGTCGTACACATGCATGATGATTGTCTATCCCATTTGGTGAAAGTGTGTATAGTTATAGGTTGAAACTTTATAATAACAACATAAAATTATATTTATGTTACTAAGGATATTATATAATAATTTAATAATATTAATTTAAGGTGTGGAAAAAATAAATAAAACAAAAGTGCTTGTCGAAGGATGTTACCTCTTCATTCAGTAAATCCTTCTGGTTTTCATTAAATGGATTCCTTGGTTTGATTTATCTGAAAAGGGGGAAATATTGGATATGATGAGTTAATTTTTGAGAATATTTTAAAAGGTTTTTTATGATATAATGGGCTTGATAGGTTTGAATAAATAAGTGGGAGAGTTCCATTTTCTATTGGTGGAGTGGTGTCATTATTGTGAATATAGAAAGGTACAAAATATTAATAGGTCTCTATTGCATATTATTCCACCAATAATGGTCCATTTTGTAATGCCCCGACCCCAGTTACCCAGAGTCAGTGCATTATTACATAACATTGGCATGATCACAAGAATTATCAAATATCTAAAGACCGATTAGTTTAGTAGCCTTGGAAACACTAGATATATTCATAAGTATTACATTACATCATACAAAATGAAAACTAAAAAAACATTGTCTCCATAGTCCACTATCATATACCCACATACTATCCCTGCAGGTCATTCAATAAGTACTTCATCACATCCTGGGAAAAATAAAACATTGAAAGGGGTGAGCTCAGATGCTCAGTAAGTATAACAATATAGCGGAAACTTTCATAAATACACATAAACATTTAAGGCAATTTATAACTAAAACAAAAGCCTTTTAAACTTGAACTTCATCATAATATGGCAAAGATAAAAATCAAATAATGCCATTTACTTACTCTCATGGATATTCTACTAGTCTAATAATCACATGTAATATCAATAACCACTTCCATAATGACGGAATGCATAATGCCAGACTATCATCACCACGTAGCCAAGGCCTCGTGCCAAGACTACAAATAAGATTTTCTCAAGGCATAATTCCAAGACACTAGTTTGTCTCATGAGACCTACCAATTCATCGAGGATTTATATCGGTCTCCACCTGTCACTTATTTAGTCCAATACATTCCTCATATGAACAGGTTTAAACATAACATAAACATTCGTATTAAAACTAGCATACAAAATTTAAATACTTTCTCCATAAACCATGAATGGAATAAAAATAACACATCCACAGTCAAAAATATCACAAAACTTTCAATGGAAGTTTTTTTATAATAAATCAACTTCAAATAAGCTTAAAATCCATCAAAGGATGTTGACATAGATGAAATCAAAACTATTTGAGAGAAATATCTCTTTTTTTAAATCATTTAAAATTCACATAATTATAAAATAAAACATTTTCTTCGAAAATATTCCTATAAGCTTGTAAGGGAAGCTTATAAGATTTTATAACGGCGGAAAATATCCACATCCGCCGTATAAGTTAAAAAAGACATTCTTACCTTAATTTTGTCGAAAAGGTCAAAAAGGACCTTGTTTGGAAAACAACAGAAAGATTCCTTTATAAACAACTTATAAAAATTCAAACAAGGGTATAAATTACTTTAACCCATATTCTTTAAAATATTAATAATGTTTTGAAATACTTTTTTAAGAAACATGGATGTGGATGATAAAGAGGTCCCAGTAGATAATTACATACAAACAACCTCGGATAATGAAGAGATTTTGAAATAACCTTTACCTTGTACTTTTCCTTAGTCAATGGTATGTTAACCTCTTGTATAATAGTTAAAACAATGTTATTAAATTATACAAGAACCATATATATAATTATGATATCATATATGATCTTCTAATAATTATTTGTTAATAATACTTTAGTATTATCGTCGTTTCGGGTGTTAACTTACTCGTTTTCTTTTATATGTTTTGTTACATAAGTCATGTTTGTTATGAATAGGTTGTATAATATTCATATCCATAATGATATAAAGTTCTTAAACATTACTTTTAATCATCAAATGATAATTATTCTTGAATGTATACGATGGAGAATGAATCTCATCGCGTTCGTGGAGACGGTAGTCCGTACATACGCACGAGCGACAATATCATTCTTTTGATATTAAAATAATATATAATTGTATGGTATATCATATATACAGAATAATTATCATGTTATATTTATTATTTACATGAATTAAACATCATTAATATACCCATCCAAATAATAATATATTGAATAACAATTACACCACAACGTGGAGACGGTAGGCCGTACGTACGCATGTATGGTGACATGTCATTCAATGGATGGATAGAATAATGAATGTGTTTGTTAAATAATTATAATAACATTGAAATATATATAATACACTGATGTTATTATTTTAGAATGTAAATAACCAGGAAATAAGAAGTTGAAGAAGAAATGAAATTTAACGAGGGTGGTGAAGACGTTACCTCTTCTTCGGGTTATTCCTTTTGATTTGATCAAAATGGATACTTAGGATGACTTTATGATCAAACTACTGCCTCTAGGATGAATTTAGGGAAGTTTAGAGAGTATTTGGGCAGGTTTTGGCCGAACCAAAAGGCTTTGAAGGTGTGAAGAATTGGTTAGAAATGGTGTCCTTTTATAAGGGGGAGGAGGGGAACCTTAGAAAAATCTAGAAATATTATTTTATAATAAATTCATATTCAGTTTCTAATGGCTCCAAAGTGTATTATTTAAAGATTAAGGTGGGGATGGATCGAAAACCACTCCACCAATATAATTTAGACAGGTTTGGATCATTATATTAACCTTATCTTTTAGTTTTAACTCTTAGTTAATTAGTTAGACACTTACCATGTCACATTGTATTTTTATATTATATAGTTAATAAACTAACTATATACCTCCAAGATACCCCCAAGTGGTAAATTAATGATACACATATCATGATATGAGTCTTTTGGCCTAACCTTATATTTTTAGGAGTTTAATATCAATTAATAATATAATATTTGTTTTAAAAACTCTTTTATGTCAATTTTGAAACTATTGGGTTTTTTTATTTTGATAAATTCCTAATAGCATTATTACTTCGAAAAAAATTTATATAAACAATTCTAATATGTCCTAGTAACCTAGAAAAGTATTTTTATTTATAAAAAATCTCAAATTATATTTATTTGGGTATTTATAATATCAATTATATTAATCTTTTATTAATACTGTAATTATTGCATCATCATTGTGTCATAAATTAATTAAAGTATTTAATGTCTAAAAATTATAAATAAAATACCATTATGTATGAAATATTTTTATCTTTATAATGAATATTTATAGTAGAAATTAGAACATATATAACCCTAGGTAAAAATTGTTTTTCTAAATGATATATGAATATGTCATTTATGTATTTATTTTAAATTAATTAATATAATGTGTCCCTATCACATAGAAGTGGCTCCATGGGGTCCCAAAATCAACCCAAAGATTCCCATGGTCGTACAGGTATAAAAAAATAAGGTTAGGATATGTTTTAGGGTAATTTATTATTATTATAATATTATTGTTAACCCTTATTTACCGGAATTACCCTTTAACCATGGTAAATAAAATATTTGTCGAAATAATTATTCAAAATGTCTAAAAATAAAATTTACCTATTTACACAATTTGGAAATACTGATTTGAAATGTGCAATAAATTTTTCCAAATTCAAAACACATAAGTGGAAGAAATTAATTTAAAATTAATTCCCAGTGTCAAAATAAAACGCGTGTTTTTTAGAGATAATAACTATCAAAAGATTAACACTTGTTTATATCCGATTTAAATGTGAAATTATGTCCAATGACCAACATTGTATTAAATGGTAAAAATATATTCTAAATATACTTTAAAACCACTGAAATTCATAATTTATCACTATTAATTATTTTGATTAAAAAATTTGTTTTTAATTAAAATTCAGTAATTTTCACTATTCATCAAAATATAAAAGTTATCCGAAAAGTACCAAAATTTCACCCTAGGATAAATTCGATATTCCAAATCCAAAAATGAAGTCCATTTTGAGAGATAAAATTTATAAAATTTCAAAAAGTAGGTATTACTATTCATAACGGCTACTTTGATTTGTTGTGGTGTGTGTTAGAACTCGAAGTTGCGTATAACACACGATGTTGTATTACTAAAAGAGAAGTGTACCGTGGAAGCTTGGGGTGTTACATTCTCCACTACTTTAAATAATTTTGTCCTCAAAAATTCTAGAATATTACTGCATAAAAAGACTCTGGTGGTTCTTCATCATAAGTTCATCGGGTTCCCACGTTGCTTCTTCCATCTTGTGGTTTCTCCATAAAACTTTTACCAGACGAGTAGTCCAGTTTCTCCGCACTTGTTCTCTCGTATCAAGAATCCTGATGGGATCTTCACAATAAGAGAGATAGGTTTCCAGTTCTAATTCCTTATAGGTGAGTACATGTGTTGGGTCAGGCATGTATTTTCTTAACAGTGATACGTGGAACACATCGTGAACTTTGGAGAGATTTGGCGGCATTGCCAAATGGTAAGCTACAGCCCCAATTCGTTCTAGAATTTCGAAAGGTCTGATGTACCTAGGTCTCAATTTACCTTTCTTTCCAAAACGTATAACTCCATTTCATGGAGATACCTTCAAGAAAACAGGTTCTCCCACCTGAAATTCCAAATCCTTTCTTCGGTTGTCAGCATAGATCTTCTTCCTACTTTGAGCTACTTTGATGTGGTTTTGGATTACCTTCACTTTTTCCATCGTTTCATCCACCAGTTTTGGGCCTACAAGTTTTCTTTCACCAACGTCATCCCAACAGGTTGGTGTGACACATTTCTTTTTGTATAACGCTTTATATGGTGCCATCCGAATACTTGAATGAAAGCTATTGTTATAGGATAATTCTACCAGAGGTAAATATTAATACCACATGCCCTGAAAGTCAAGTGATCATGATCTCAACATGTCTTTTAAGGTTTGAATAGTTCATTCTGATTGTCCATCTGTTTGAGGGTGGTAAGCAGTGCTCAAAAAAAGTTTTGTATCCAAGTCTTTTTGAAGACTTTTCTATAATCTTGAAGTAAAATGGGGATCACGATCAAAAAAAATTGATAGGGGTACTCCATGAAGTCTCACAACTTCATTTATATATAGACTTGCTAGACGTTCAAGTGGTAAAACCTACCTTATACCAAGGAAATGTGCTGACTTGGTAAGACAATCATCAATGACCCATATTGCATCGTTCCTTCTAGGAGTCTTTGGTACTCCCATGACAAAGTCCATAGTAATATTATCCCATTTCCACTTAGGTATAAGAAGAGGTTTCAATACTCCTCCAGGAAGATGCCTTCCAGCTTTCACTTGTTGACAAACCATATATATTGACACAAAATCGGAAATCTCTCTCTTCATGTTGTCCCAACAAAAATGTTCCTTTAAATCTCTATACATTTTGGTTCTCCCATGGTGTATAGAGAAATTGGAGTTATGAACATCATCTAATAAGTCCCTTTTCAGATCAGGTATATTGGGAACACAAAGTCTCTTCCCAAATTTCAAAATCCCTTCTTCATACACAAAGTCTCTCAATATCCCATCTTTCATAGTTTTAATCTTCTTTTGAAATTCTTCATCACCGGTCTGAGAACTCTTTATCCTTTTTAGTAAATATGGTTTGGAAAACATTTGAAAAATCATTGTTGTTTCACCTTCCATGGTGATTCTCATATCCATCATCACTAGATCCATGAAAATATGATCCCTTTCAATTCTCATCAGGTTCAAAACTCCATGATCTTTTCTACTCAAAGCATATGCCACCTTGTTTGCCTTCCCCGCGTGGTAGTGTATCGTGCAATAATAATCCTTGAGTAATTCAAGCCATCTCCTTTGCCTCATGTTGAGTTCTTTTTGTGAGAAAATATACTTCAAACTCTTGTGATCAGTATAAATCTCACATTTTTCACCATAGAGGTAGTGTCTCCATATCTTCAAAGCAAATATCATAGCTGCTAACTCAAGATCATGAGTAGGATAGTTTTTCTCATGAATTTTCAACGGTCATGATGCATAGGAAATTACCCTATCATTCTGCATAAGGAAACAACCAAGTCCATTCTTTGATGCATCACTATAAATAATGAACCCATCACTCCCTGATGTTAAAGTAAATATAAGAGCATTGACTAATCTTCTCTTCCGTTCTTCGACAAATTCTTCACACTCTTTTGTTCAAACAAATTTAACCCCTTTACGTGTGAGCTTCGTTAATGGGTTAGCCAATCGGGCAAAATTCTGGACGAAATGTCGATAATAACCTACTAAACCAATAAAACTGCGTACCTTAGTTATACTCATTGGTGCTTGACATTTTTGGATTGCCTAGGTCTTAGAAGGATCAACAGAGATTCCATCATTAGAGACAATATAGCCAAGAAAATAAATCTCCTGAAGCCAGAATTCACACTTACTAAACTTCCCATATAATTCATGTCTTCTGAGTGTCTTCAAGATAATGCACAAGTGATTTTCATGATCTTCATAGCTTTCAGAGTATACCAAGATATCATCAATAAATATCACCACAGATGCATCTAGATATTCCTTGAAAACTCTATTCATTATATCCATGAATACAGAGGGTGCATTGGTCAATCTAAATGGAATTACTGTAAACTCGTAATGCCCGTATGTTGTTCAAAATGCTGTCTTCAGAATGTTTTCCTTCTTCACAAAAAATTGATGGTATCTCGATCGAAGGTCAATCTTTGAAAATTATTGAGCTCCATGCAGTTGGTCAAATAAATCATCAATGCGAGTTAGGGGATACTTTTTCTTTATTGTTATAGCATTGATCTCCCTGTAGTCAATGCACAACCTCATAGATCCATCTTTCTTCTTAACAAAAAGGATAGGGGCTCCCCATGGAGAAACACTAGGGAGAATAAATCCCTTATTACTCAATTACTCTAGTTGTTTCTTTAGATTAACTAATTCTATAGTGGCCATTCTATAAGGGGTCTTCGATATAGGCCTTGATCCAGGAATTAAATAAATGGAAAACATAGCTTCTCGTTCTGGAGGATGTCCAGGTAAATATTCCGGGAACACATCTACATATTCTTTCACAATAGGTATATCCACTATTTGAACATTCATTTCCTCACCCTCAATCATTTCATTCTCTTCCTCCCCAATAATTGAATTTAGTTGAGCTACTGGGGTGGATCTAGATAAGAATTAGGTGGCGATGATTCTTCTATAAAGATAAGGTGTTCCTTATCATCATCATCAAGAATCGTAACCTCCTTCTTCTTACCATAAATCTTTGCATCATGGTCTGAAAGATAGTCCATACCGAGGATTATATCAAATTCAATCATAGGTATGACGATGAGATCAGCAGATAAAGAACATTTATATTCCCTAATGGGAACGGATCCACAAAACTTTGTAGTAATGATTCTTCACATAGGGGTTTTGACTGACAAATCTCTTGTTAAATCAAATTCGAAATATCTAATTTTCTTAGAAAACTGGGAAGATATGAAACAATGCGATGATCTATAATCAAATAAATCATTTTCTAAACTTGAGAAACCATTAAATTACCTTCCACCACGTCTTTCGGAACTTCTACCTCAGCAGTAGTGATAGCATAAGCATGGCCTTGATCCCTTGGACTTTTTTGATGCATGTTCCCTTGACGCTTAGGACATTCATTTGAATAATGTCTCATCTCTATACAATTATAGCATTCCACGTTGACAGCAACTCTCTTTCCCTTGCAATCATGAGCTTGGTGGCCTTTTTCACCACACTTGTAACAGACTCTCATTCCTTTTAAGAAAGTATCGGGGTGTTTCTTCCCACATTTACTGCAGAATGGATTTTCAATATTTCCCTTCTTCCCCTTATTACCATTTCTAGATTGATCATTAGATCTCTTCTTCTCTTTCTTTTCTTTAAATACATAAGACATAGAGAATTATTTTTCCGTCTTGATAGCACATGAGACAATATCTTCATATGACGAGAAGGCTTGTGAGACTAATGCTCGACGGAGAAATGGTTTTAACCCATAAAAGAAATGATCAATTTTACTTCTTGGGTTATATATATAATCTGCAGCATACCTCACTAACCTTGTAAATTTTGCCTCATACTTCGTGACATTCTCATCCTCCTTTTGTCTCAGACTCAGAAATTGCCTTTCCATATATTCTCAATGGTCTCGTGGAAAGTATTTTTCTAAGAACAGCTCTTTGAACTCCCTCCATTCCATATCCGATACTTCATTATCTTCCTTCGTGTTTTGTATCAAAGACCACCATTGATTAGCTTCCCCAGTGAGGCGGTAAACTGTCATGATAACTTTTTCCCTTTCACTAATCCCAAAAGCCTGAAATAATTTCTCTAGGGAACTTATCCATTGCTTAGATACCAATGGATTTATACTCCCATTGAATGTTGGTGGTTGTTGCCTCATGAAGCGATCTAACATTGATCCTCCATGTTGTGGATCAGGTTGCTCCATACGGGTAAGGTTATTTTTCATAACCAGAGTGAGTTGTCCCAGTATTGTGATAAGCTAATCAGCACCAGTTACATCACCAGCTCCACTATAATTATCTTGAGTCGGAGGGAAATCCCTACATGGAGTGTGTGCATTGATATAATTTAAATTTCTTCCACTAGGCGCCATTTCTAAATAATGGCATAAACTAGATCAGTTTCTGAATGAAAATACATAATTCCATACTTGTAAAACACTTAACATAAATTGAACGGTTTATGGATATAACCCATAATCATAAAAATGTTTTCTTTGAGAAATTATATACTCATAAACAATTCATAATGGTTCGTAAAGAAAATGAAAATTATCCTAAGCATATCCCCCAGGAGTGTCCTAACCAAGAGTGCAGCAAGGCACGTTGTCATGCTCCAGTTCCTGTTTGAGTCTAGCTCAAAGTGGTGTTTTTGGGTTCTACCCCTAGGTATATCTCTGTCAAAGCCACCTCTACCTGCTTGTATCCAGACAGGGATTTATTTCTTGGAAAACTCACAAAATATCTACAATACCAAAATTCTAGGAAGTTCTTCTATATTAATACTCAAAGTCCATCTTAGGTTTATGTGCTCTAATCAGAGTTTATCAAAATCTAGCTTCCAAGGTTTGTACTAAAATTCCTCTAATACCAACTGTAACACCCCTACCCAGTTACCCAATGTCGGTGCATTATTACATAACATTGGAATGATCACAAGAAATATCAAATCTCTAAAGACCGATTAGTTTAGTATCCTTGGAAACACTAGATATATTCATAATTCTTACATTACATCATCAAAACGAAAACTATAACAAAATTGTCTCCATAGTCCACTCTCATATCCCCACATACTATCCCTGCTGGTCATTCATAAATTACTTCTTCACATCCTGGAAAAAAATAAAACATTGAAAGAGGTGATCTCAGATGCTCAGTAAGGATAACAATATAGAGGAAACTTTCATAAATAATCATAAACATTTATGGTAATTTATAACTAAAACAAAAGCCTTTTAAACTTGAACTTCAGCATAATATGGAAAAGATAAAAATCAAATAATTCCATTTACTTACTCGCATTGATATTCTACTAGTTGTATAATCACATGCAATATCAATAACCACTTTCCTAATGACGGAATGCATAATGCCAGACTATCAGCACCACGTAACCAAGGCCTCGTTCCAAGACTACAAATAAGATTTTTTCAAGGCCTCATACAATGAAACTAGTTTGTCTCATGAGACCTACCGATGCATCGAGGAGCTATAGTGTGCTCCACCCGTCACTTATTAAGTCCAATGCATTCCTTATATGAACAGGTTTAAACATAACATAAACATTCGTATTAAAACTAGCATACGAACTGTCAATACATTCTCCATAAACCATGAAAGGTATAAAAATAAAACATCCAATGTCAAAAATATCACAAAACCTTAAATAGAAATTTTTTATAATAAATCAACTTCCAATAATCTTAAAATCCATCAAAGGATGTTGACATAGATGAAATCAAAACTATTTAAGAGAAATATCTCTTTTTTTAAATCATTTAAAAGTCACATAATTATAAAATAAAAAATTTAATTTGAAAATATTATTATAATATTTTAATGGAATCTTTGAAGATTTTATAACGGCGGAAAATATCCGCATCTTCCGTATAAGTTAAAAAGACATTCTTACCTTAATTCTGTTGAAAAGGTTAAAAAGGACCTTGTTTGGAAAATGACAGAAAGATTCCTTTTTAAGCATCTTATAAAAAGTAAAAAAAGGGTATAAATGACTTTAACCCATATTCTGTAAAATAGTAAGAATGTTTTGAAATAAATTTTTAAGAAACATGGATGTGGATGATAAAGAGGTCCCAGTAGATAATTAAGTACAAAAAACCTCGGATAATGAAGAGATTGAAAAATAACCCTTACCTTGTACTTTTCCTTAGTCGATGGTATGTTAACCTCCTGTATAATAGTGAAAACATTGTTATTAAATTATACAAGAACCATATACATAATTATGATATCATATATGATCTTCTAATAATGATTTGTTAATAATACTTTAGTATTATCGTCGTTTCGGGTGTTAACTTACTCATTTTATTTTATATGTTTTGTTGCATAAGTCGTGTTTTTTATGAATAGGTTGTATCTTATTCATATCTAGAATGATATAAAGTTCATAAACATTACTTTTTATCATCAAATGAGAATTATTCTTGAATGGATCGGATGGGGAATGAATCTCATCGCGTTCATGGAGACGGTAGTCCGTACGTACGCACGAGCGACAATATCATTATTTTGATATTAAAATAATATATAATTGGATGATATATCATATATACAGAATCATTATCATGTTATATTTATTATTTACATGAATTATACATAATTATTATACCCATACAAATAATAATATATTGAATAACAATTACTCCACAATGTGGAGATGGTAGGTCGTACGTAAGCACGTATGGTGACATTTCATTCAAGGGATGGATAGAATAATTAATTTGTTTGTTCCATAATTATAATAACATTATAGTATATAGAATATACTGGAGTTTTTATTTTATAATGGAAATTACAAGGAAAGAAGAAGTTGAAGAAGAAAGGAACTTTAAAGAGGGTGGTGAAGACGTTACCTCTTCTTCGGGCTCTTCCTTTCGATTTGATCAAAAAGGCTCTTAGTTTGGATTTCTGATCAAACTAAGGCCTCTAGGATTAAGTGAGGGAAGTTGAGAGAGTATTTGGGTAGGGTTTGTCCGAACAAAAAGGCTTTTAAGGAGTGAATAATTGGTTATAAGTGGTGTCCTTTTATAAGGGGGAGGAGGGGCACCTTAGGATAATCTAGAAATATTATTTTATAATAAATTAGTATTCGGTTTCTAATGGCTCCAAAGTGAATTATTTAGAGATTAAGGTGGGTAGGGGTCTAAAAACACTCAACCAAAATAATTTATATAGGTTTGAGTCATTATATTAACCTTATCTTTTAGTTTTAACTCTTAGTTAATTAGTTTGACACTTACCATGTCACTTTGTATTTTTATATTATATAGTTAATAAACATACTATATACCTCCAAGAGACCCCCAAGTGGTTCATTAATGATACCCCTATCATGATATAAGTCTCTCGGACAAACCTTAGATTTTTAGGAATTTAATATCAATTAATAATATAATATTTTTTTTAAAAACTCTTTTATGTCAATTTTGAAACTATTGGGTTTTTTTTTTGATAAATTTATAAAAGCATTATTACTTACAAAACAATTTATATAAACAATCCTAATATGTCATACTAACCTTGAAAATTATTTTAATTTATAAAAAGTCTCAAATTATATTTATTTGGGTATTTATAATATCAATTATCTTAATCTTTCAATAATACGGTAATTACTGCATCATCATTGTGTTATAAATAAATTAAATTATTTAATGTCTAAAAATTATAAATAAACTTCCATTATGTATGAAATCTTTTTATCTTTCTAATTAATATTTATAGTCAAAAATCCAACTTATATAACCCTATGTAAAAATTGTTTTTCTAAAAGATATATGCTTATGTAATTTTTGTATTTATTTTAACTTAATTAATATAAAGTGTCCCTATCACCTAAAAGTGGCTCCATGGGGTCCCAAAATCGACCGAAAGATGCCCATGGTCAGACATGTATCAAGAAATAAGGTTAGGACACGTTTTAGGGAAATTTATTATTATTAACCTTTATTTACCGGATTTACCCTTTAACCATGGTAAATAAAATATTTACCGAAGTAATTCTTCAAAATGAATAAAAATAAAAGTTACCTATTTACACAATTTGGAAATCCTGATTCCAAATATGGAATCCATTTTTCCAAATTCATAACACAGAAGTGGCAGAAATTAATTTAAAATTAATATCCGCTGTCAAAACAAAAAGCATGTTTTTTTAGAGATAATAACTATCAAATGATTGACACTTGTTTATGTCCGGTTTAAATGTGAAATTATGTCCACTGAGAAAAGTTGTATTAAATGGTAAAAATATATTCTAAATATACATTAAAACCACTCAAATTCCTAATTTATCACTATTAATTATTTTTATTAAAAAAGTTGTTTTTAATTAAAATTTAGTAATTTTCACTATTCATCAAAATATAAAAGTTATCCAAAGATTACCAAAATTTCACCCTAGGATAAATTCGATATTCCGAATCCAAAAATGAAGTTCATTTTTAGAGGTAAAATTTTTAAAATTTCAAAAATTTGGTATTACTATTCATAACGGCTACTTTGATTGGTTAAGGTGTGTGTTAGAACTCGATGTTGCGTATAACACACGCTACTGTATTATTCAAAGTGAATCGTACCGTGGAAGCTTGGGGTGATACAAATGTTTTATTAAAGAGGATATATAGCTGAAATATGGTCATTAAAATACTTTTTCACATGATTATAGGTTATTTTTTTCCTTATGTTAATGTTTAACCCCTAAGTAAACACGTTTTTACATTAATCACTATAATTAATTTTAATTACATTCACTAATCATTTTGGTGAAAAAATAATTTTAACTTAATATAAATTATAAATTATTATGGTTAAAAATAAGGAATAAATTTTTTAAAATACTAAACACATAATTTCAAAAAATTAATTTAAAATTAATCCCACAGACGGGACGAGACAATAGGTTTTTAAAGTGAAAATGTTCAAAAATATGAAATGTTTTAATGTAAAATGGGTTCAAATGACCTAAATTGTATTAATAAATATATGATTTATTTAAATATACTTCAAAATCGTTTAAAAAAATAATTAAACTATATAAATAAATTAGATGGAAATAAAGTTTTCAATTAAAATTTATTATTGTTCACTATTCAACAAAAAATGAAACTTCTCATAAAAAATACCAAAAATTCACCCAAATTAAATTTTGATATTCCACTTTCAGAAATGAAATTTTTTTCAAATAAAAAATTATAAGTGTAAAAAATTATTTTTAAAATAGGCCTGCCTTTAAAAGGCAGAAACATTACCTTTTAGACAATTTTATCTTTTATTCTTAAAATTAGATTTATTCATATCTTATGCCAATAAAATAAATTATATTAAAGTCAAAAAATTTGGTTGAATTTATAATATATATATTTAAATAATATCTCTCACTAATGGTGATTGGTTTAATTTTTTATGATAAAACACCATTGTAGACATAAAAATAGGGTTTTTATAAAAACACGTTCTTTAAATTAAATTACTTTTCATTTTCATTTCTAAATAATTGATAACCAAAAAATTAAATTTATAGACATTCATAAACCATATTTTTATAATTTATTTAATATTATTCCAATATTCCATTCCAATGTCTAGGTGATAACTATAATAATATTTTAATAATATTAACAGTGTATTGTAGTTTGGTAAAACTCGGTATTGCGTGCAACACAAACTATCGAAGGAACTTTGAATTCTGTGTAATAGAAGCCAAACATGGAGTTTTTTTCACAGAAATATATTCTAAGTGTTTTATATATTACATTATTGACTTGTTGTTGTGTATAACCCAAAAATATATTTGTGTAACATACAATGAAAGTCATTAATGAAATTAAATTTATTCGAAAAAAACTTATTCGTAAAAACTCGGGGTGTTGCATTCTACCAAACTTAAAATGAATTTATCCCACAAGATTATTCTAGGATAACAAATTTTTAATAATTTAACGGTCCTTTTGTTGAATCCCAGGTCCTAAAATTGAATATTAAAAATATCTTTAAAAATAAAGTTAAAAACAAAATGATTACCCAAAGTAACTCATAACTATGTTTCCACATATTACAACATATGTGGGAAGGGAAGATTGGAAATTTAAGGAAACCATAAATAATTATAGAGTGTGATTGAGGTCATTAATCACAAGAAAGTGAATGATTAATGGATGGTTAAGGGCCTAAAAATCATAAATCTTTGATGATTTATAAGAACAAACTTTCAAAATAATTGAAGGTATTATGATAAATATTTTCCAATATATTTACCTTAGAGTTGAGGAATTATTTTACTATATATGAATGTAATAAAATATAATTACATGACTTCATTCCTTTTTATATGCACAATCTAACCCTTTGGTTGTGCCTTTCTCAATTTCAACTTCATCTCTTACTCTAAGAAATGAGGGTGAATTTTTTATTCCAGAAGTACTAATAGACCATGAGGTAAAATTATAAGTCATTACATATTTCTTTAGTTAAAATAATAGAAAAATGTTTAGAAAACCTTATCATATATTCATAAATCTTCATATGGTGAGATAATACTTTAATCTGAAAAAACCTCAAAAAACTATAACATAAACCATTTACAAAAATCAATAACCTTTTCACCCTTCCATAATATAAAAACAAAAACTTTAGAAATAAGGTTAATAAATTTCTCAAAATGAGCTTATCATTGATCCCCATATATCATAAGGTAGATCTTTTTTGTCACATTCCAAACATGTTTTTACCTTTATCATTTATTCTCTTGAAAAATGGTAATAACCAAAATTACCATAAAACATTATTGAAAACATGCATTCTTTATTATTCCAAAGATTTCTAGATATATTCTTTAACACAAAAAAAGTTATAAACTTCATCCATGATAAGATAGGTTGATTTGTTGAAAAAAAATATTTTGTTCCATAGTAATAAGTACTATCCAATTTAATTTATCCATATTAATCATCGCTTTATCCAATATAATCATGATTTTATCAACATCAGGAACACATTAATGGTTACCTTCCTTTAATAAAAATATTATATTTTTATTAAATCAATTATCTAGGTCATCATCACCAATCAATATATTTTTTTGAAAATAATTAATGGAAAACATGTAATTCATGATTCATATAAAATAATTCTTGAATTTGGATACATATACACTTAAATCATCCAACTTTATTATTAAACCATTACATAGGCTTCATCATTTTATTCCATAATATACCTTTTCTAGAATTTGAATTATGGATCATGTCTTAATTTTCATCAGCCTAAATTTGATAATCATTCTTATGTTTAATATAATAAATACTTTTAGAACATCCCATTCCTTTCACACATCATTTTTAGTCTCTTTATCCTTAGTAGTATAACAAATACTCGTACCACCTTCCGGATTCTCTTCAAGAGCTTTCAACTTAGGAAATCAGTTTTTATAATGCCCATACTTTTCACATCAGAAATATTAAATGTTAAAAAAGTACCTTAATATAAAAACCTAAGTTTTTGTGAACCTTATTTTTGAATAAATTAAATTTCCTTGATGTCTTGTATTATATGATACACCAAGTTAAGCATTCTCTGTACACAACACTGTCTTAGCTTTATTTACATGAAACACTAAGTTTCTACGAAACATAATTTTATTATTATACTTATTTAAACAAAAAAATTATAAATTTTCTATTAGAATGGAAATTATGAATAGGATTAACTAAATTATGAAATTATATTTTACAGATAATTTTCTTACCAATTAATCATAAATGAATTTAAAACCATTTTTAAAATAAAATTTAATGTTTTTCTATAAAATTATTTTAATGTACATAATTTTGTTTTATACCAATAATTAAAAAGGTCAATATTTTTGAATTATATTAATGAAATATATATATATATATAATATTAAATATAATTTTTTACATTCATCTTATTTTTCTTCTATACATTATATAAGAAAAATCCAATTTTATGCAAAAAAAAGAAGTATTTTTCAAAAAAGGAAGTTTGGATACCTTTTGATGGTGCACTTGTTTTAAATATAGTTTTTTACACTTTTATAAGTTATATTTTACAATATAAACTTATTATATGAAATTTTAATATCAAAATTTTCTTTGGTTTAATTTTTTTCTAATATGTTTCATGTTTTTATGAATAGTGAAAACACATAATTTTAATTAAAAATCGATTTTTCATCAAAATAATTTATAGTATTATATTATATATTTTATTTTTTTATAGTATAATTATATAAAATTTTTATTAGTTAATACAATTTAGGTTATTGGAATCAATTTCATATTGAATTTTGATATAAAAACATTTTCAACTTTTGGACATTTTCACTTTTAAAACTTATTTTCATGTTTCATCAACAAGATTAATTTTAAATTAATTATGTGATTTTAGTTATGAATAATGGATTCTATATTTTTAATCGTAATATCCATGTTTATTAAATTGTTCCTTTTTATTTTTGGCCAATATGAATAATACATATAAAAATTTGTATTACCACGGTGAAGGGAAAATTTGGTAATTTAAGTAAATAAATAATGTGATATGGACTATAAAATGACTCTAACACTTGTAAAAGCTTTATTTGATGAATTTAATTCAATATTTAATACATAAGGATATAAATTGAATAATTTAATAGACACAAGTTCATGAAAATGACATGGATATTATTAAAATCAAAGAGAGTGAAAAAAATATCACTCATTATTTTAATAAGTATAATATTTATAAAATAGGGATAAATAGAATATATGATCAACTATATATATTTTTATTAAATATAAAAATTTTCAATACATCATAGAAATTTATTTCTTATTTTTAGTGAAGAAATAATTATCATAAATAATTACAAAAATGATGATGCAGTAATTATTAAATTACTGAAACAATCAATTAAATTATATTAAAAATATTAAAAGAAATATAATTTTGCTTAATTAATGTGATACATGAATTTTATAAGAAAATATGACATGTTAGGGGTGTAATAAATTAATTTTTTATAATTTATCTTATTTTATTGATTTTCTAAAAGGTAATTAATAGTATCAAAATTGACACTTATGGTATTTTATAAAAGTAATATTTTATTAAATTATTTAGAAATAATAAAAATAGTAAATAAGAAAAAAATTGGTTGAGATATGGTCTAAATTATCATAAATTCTCCATTTATGGTCTAATTGAAACTTTATATGTAAAAATTTCATCTTCTTATAATTGAAAAATTGGTTACCATAGTTAGAATTAAAATGGCTTTACTAAGGATAAATCAAAATGATAAGATTTAACACAACACCAAAACATGTATAAAATATTTTGGTATATGAAATTAAAACCTTATCATATATTTTCTTCTAATAAATGGATATTTTTAAGTATTTGGATTTAGATCTAATTTATTATAAATTAATATTTTGAGAAATTCAAAAAGTTCTCCTCCCCTCTCTTTTAAAAGGGCATGTCTTCTTCTCTTTTATTCACACTTCAAAACCAATTCAGTTCATCTAAACTCTACCCAAATCTTCTAAAAAATTAAATAACTTCATCCTATAAGCCTTAATTTGGGAATAAATCCAACCAAATAATCCATTTTGTGCAAATCAAAAGGAGATACCCAAAGAATAGGTAACATTCATCAATGAACGTTTTTGTTTTATTTCTTCCTTAAACCCCTTCGATTATTTAAATTTAATTTTTATATAACAAACTCAATATCATAGATATACTGAGATGTTTTTAAATTATTTTTTTGAACAACACTCACACAAAATGAAATAAAATATGATACACAATCAATTTTTGGGCGTAAGGAGGACTACCACAACACAATCCAATGTCGCTCGTTCTTACATTTCCACCTTTCAATGTTGGAGATAATGATGGAATTTAATTTTTATATGATATTTATGATATTTATGATATATTTATGCTTTTTGAATTATTATATAATGCATACCATCATAATATCTATTTTTTTAAATATGATAACTTCGTTTGTGGACGCGTGGACTACCGCCTCCTCAAAGAGATATCATTCATTCACACTTTACATGGAATGTATTACGGTTGAATTTACTAAAATTATATGATATATATGACATAATAATTATAATAAAATTATAATATTTTTATATATACATATATTTTATATACTTTATTTTATTTAATACAATAAGAAAATAGAAATAGTGTTCATGTGTATGTAAGGCCTACCGTCTCCACGAACAGTGTATTTCATTTTCTATTTATATATTTTGTAGATTGTTATAAATACATATATAATGAATATATATTATATATATATCATTTTTATAATTATGGATTTTATTAAATCATGGTATAAATAAGAGGACGAAAAATATAACAAATCAAAACACATGCGAAAATCAAAGAAGTTAATACCCAAAATGTAACTTTAACATGAAATTGTTAATAAATGGGTAAAAAAAGTCCATAAGTGTAGCATCCCAAGTAATTATAGAATATTAATTTTTGATATCTATTAATATTTTAAATTATATATTAATTTTAATTTAAAGGGGGTGATTTTTTATTAGATTACCCAACACGCAACAATGGGTTTCTCCAAAATCTTATGTTTCACACAAGATTGAGTTATGCTGAAAAAAATATATTATTAATTTTATTTTTTAAAATAGTAGTTAACACCTATTAATTTTATTGGATAGAATTAATATAAATTACTATATTATGTTTACACAGGATTATTTAATATTTTTACTTTATTCCAATAAATTTTATGAGCTTAAAATATGAATAAATCTAAATATAAGAAAAAAAATCTCTAATATTTTTAAAAGGTAGTTTTAATGCCTATTGATGGAGAACCCTTTTTAATTATAGATTTAGACCATTTTTATAAAATTTATATGACCAATTAAACTCTTTATTTGTATTTAGGAAATAAAAATTTACTTTGGTTAAATTGTTGGTATTTTTCATATAATACTCGTTTTTTAATGAATAGTAAAAAATACTTCATTTTAATTCAAAACTAATTTTTTATCAGATTTATTTATATGTTTATGTTATACTATTAATTGTATTTAATGTATAATTAAATTTTTTTTTATTTAATCCAATGTTGTTCTTTGGAATCAATTTCAAATTGAAATTTGATATGAAAACGTTGTGAACTTTTGAACATTTTTATATTAAAAACATGTTTCCTCAATCTATCAACGAGATTAATTTTTAAATTAATTTTATTCACTTATGTGAATTTTATATTCAAAAATGGACATAAATGGTCGTAATCAGTATAAAAATTGTGATATAATAGAATCAAAATATATTTTTTGAATAGTAACTTTAGTATTTTATTTAACATGGTTATAGGTAAATCAAGTAAGTAAAGGTAAAAATAATATTATAATAATATAAAAATTCCCTAAAAATTATACTATCCATATTTGATGAGTTATTATATACCAATAAAAAAAATTGGATGAAATATCGGCCTTTGGTAGCCACTTGGGTGTGAAAATGACATTTATAACATTTTATTTAAATTAAAGAGAAAGATGTCATAAACATGAATCTTATTACTAAAAATAATAATATAAAGTAATATAATTGGTATAATTTACTATAAATAGTCTTTAGAAAAATAAAAATATTAACTATGTCACGATATTTTATTTATAAATTTTACACATAAATAATTAAATTTAATTATTACACAATGATGATGTAGTAATAGATTTAAAAAAAGAAAGAATAAAAAATGATATTAATAGTATGAAAATAAATATAAATTGAAATATTTGATTTTATAGACTAATTTTATAGAAGACTTGGACATGTTATTTATTAGTTAAACTAGTTTTTTCAAAGGAATCTAGTTTTTATTTTACTTTTAAATGTCAAGTAATGAATAGTTTCAAAATTGACATAATTCATATTTTAAAATATAAAATATTTAATTAAATGAATTAAAATTTATAAAAATACAAGATTCAACAAAATAGTTTTAGTAAGACTCCAATTTTCATTAATTACTCATTCATTGGTATTTTTACATGTTATGGTAATTATTTTAACTTTTAAATTGTAAATTACTTAATAAAATAGTAATAATTAAAAGGGTAAAAATATAAATGATAAGGATTATAAAATATCAAAATCTTGTAAAATTATTATTGGATTATTTTATTTATACTGATACTCATCCTATAATATAACTAATTAAACATGGACTATTTTGGAATATAAAATGAATTTATATTAATTTAATACTTATAATAATTCTAAGAGTTCTCATCCCCTCTCCTATAAAAAAGGCACTCTTATTCTCTATTCATTACACGTAGAAAACCATTCTGTTCAGAAAATATATACCCAAAACACTTCATATAATACCTCCAAATATTCTTGTGGTTTTATTTTATTTATAACACCCTTAATAGAGTTGTTCTGGGGTTAAGAAAGGTGATCATCTGGAAAAAAAATGTAATGTTTTTATTTAAGTGTTTCTATTTTAATTCTTCTTACTCTTCCTTCAAGTATCCTTCATCCATGATAAAATAATAACTCCAGTATACTAAATATAATTATATTTTGTTTTTTTAACATCATCAAATAAATTCATCTCCAATTTCATTAAATAGGAATTACATATTTCGTTCATGTGTACAGAGGACTACCGCCTCACGAACCGATACAATTCGTTTTTCATTATCATCTATCAATACTAGTCATGATGATGGAATTAATGATTTTATATGATGTTCATGACATATTTACCATTATTATAGAATAATATATCAATTATGTTGTTAATTTCCATTCACATAAAAATGATAACGTCGTTCGTGCATACATGTGAAATATCACCTCCACGAAATGATGTGAATCTTTTTTATTCACCACGTCACTTGCATGATATATATAAGTACATTTAAATGATTATTATGATATTAATATTATTATTATTATTATTAAAAAATTAAATAATAATTACCTTATTTCCATAATGATCAATGAAAAATAGAAACGTTACTCATGCATATATATGGACTACCGTCTCCATCATCCAATCATTTTTTCTTTTTATTTCAAAATCACTTTTTAGGAAAAGTGGGAAACCCGAACATGTCCAAAGCATAGGAGTTAAACAAAAAATATCCCAAAAAGTTGTTAAATACAATACTAATAATGTTAGAACTAGCCACCCTATAAAGCATCCAATAAAGATTAGTTACCTGAGTATTCGAGTCATTCCTTATAAGATCTTCAAAGTGTTCCACCATTTTGTCCCATGCATGGATATATTCGTCCATATTGATCATTCCTTCATTAAAAACCTGTGTTAAGATGTTTTCCTTTTTTTTGATACACTCCAATTTCTTAACATTAGTGCCAGCTATACTCGACCTCTCAAATATTCTATTGGCAACCTCCTATGATGAATTAATCTGGATGTCTTCTTCCAGGATTATAATGTTGTTCATTTTTCATACCATTAATAAATGGTTTTATTTAAAAGTAAAATTTATTTCTTAAATTGATTATTATTTAATGAATTTTATTATTTATATGATGTACCTATGACCACATGGACTATTGACATAATACCAAGTTCATTTTGGACTCCAGTACGGAATATCAACAGAACGTCTGATATGAACAAAAATAATTATTTTATTTTTATAACTTGGTAATAAGTGATATAAAATGAAAAATAAATTTTAAAAATGTTATCAATCAATTATAAATTAACAAAAGGTTGTTTTTATGAATATAAATATTGTACATGACGAGTCAAACTCGTGGTAAGGGACTTCATCTCAATCCCCTTTCATTGAGGCATATTTTAATAATATACACCACCTTCTTTTATAAGGTGAATAATCAACCCCTTTGACTTTTAATTTAATTCAAAGGTTTTAGAAATGAATATTTTTATATGAATAATTTTACTAAATATAAATATTAATGCTTTTTAACATTACAACGGCAACAAATTTTCCACCATCATGACCATTATTTGGTATTTGGCTTCCTTTAACAGCTGTAATGTTTTTAAAAGAAAAATAAATACAATTTTATCTATTTTGGTATTTTGGTATTGAAAATGGATTTGATAATGGGTTTATTATATCAATATTTTGAAATGATATTTTGTGATTTCAATGTGGAAATGTTATTTTTAATTTATACATGTTTTATGCATTATGATTTTTTTACAATTTTTGGGAATTGCTTATGTATATGGGTGGTTCCATGATAAACTGAGGGTGGGTGAGCCCATGATATATCTCCAATGCATTGGGTAATGATACAGAGTTAAAAGATATTTTTTATCTTAATATATTTGGAGAATATATCGTGATGGGTATTCCAAACGTAACCATGAAGGTTACTCTCTATGTAGATGTGAAAGCTACAATATAAGAATGATATGGATTCAACAAGTCACCTTTTTGATTTTTCATTATTAATATCTTTTTCAGGAATATTAGAATTTCATAAATAATGTTAAATTGTTTATCTTTTATGGGTTAAAAGTATGATTTTGTGAAAATGTTTTTACGAGATTAAAATATTCATGGAATAACGATTTAATTACTTATTTTATATCCCTTACTGAGCTTTTTGTGTTAATCCAACGTTTTTGAAATGTTTTCCATATGGAATAAAAATGGGTAAAAGAGAGGTAGAAGTAAATATGAATATAATTTTTTATCAAGAAAAATAAATCATTTTCAAGGAGTTTTATTTTGTGAAAAAAATTGATAGTGAGTACTAGACTCTAATTTGTAATATTGGAGTTGTTATGTAATAGATATGGCCTAATTCTCAAAAAATATTAACATGAAAATATCCATATTGTGAATTCCTGATTTAACTCAAGATTATTTAACTTTTAAGGTTGGGTCCTTATAGTCGGTATAAAATGTTAGTTTAGAAAACATTAGGGGTTAGGATATTGTTAATATAATATAAATAAATGATTTTCACTTTATGGAAAAATTGAAATGATATTTCATTTGAAGATTAATGTGTTTATTTATCTATCGTCTATCTGTTCAGAATAGTTTTCCATAGAGGAAGTAGTGATGATGTGCTAGGATGACATCCCCAGGAAAAAAACCTTCCAAATCAGCAACCTAAGGTGGTCGAAATTAGAATTGAACAGTTTGTTATAGTGATGGTGCAGATGAATCCAGAAATAAATGGAGTTGGTATCCATACAATAGATCATCCATATCAAACACAGAAGAAAATAATGGTAGTGCATAATTTTATGATCCAACACCCATCATCTTTCATAGTATCATCTAACATCGTGCTAGCTGAAGGGTGTATTAAATAACTAGAAAATATTTTTGATGTAATGGGTTCTTCATACAATCAAAAGGTTAGTCATGATGTTTACCATTTTGAAGGTGAATTATATCAGTGTTGATTGATGGTTATGAATATTAGGGATAGTGAGGATATTTATTCTCTTGATTGGGATGAATTCAAAAGTATGTTTCTAGGGAAATATTTTCCTAGGGAGGTTTGATTTAGAATAGAAAAACAATTCTTGGAATTAAGGTAATTTGAGGACTCATTAGCTGCTTATGAATCAAAATTCACTCGATTGAGCAGGTATGATCTAAATTTCATTTGGGATATTGATAATAAAATCAATCAATTTTACTCATCACTAAATCCAATGTATCAAAGGTAATTGGCTTCTTGTAAGTTTAAAAGTTATGAAAAACTTGTTTGATATAAAGAAGAGGTGGAAATGGATTTTTTCGATGATCATGTTTCCTTCAAAAAACTACATAAAAAGAGGTTGATGTGGAATGAAAAAGGGAAGAATTCATCAAAAAGGTCTGATGGTAATAAAAGTCTGTTTATAGTTTGTGTGAATTGTGATAAAAATACCCTCGAAAATGCCTAATAAATTTTAGTAAGTGCTTCCGATGTGGAAAAATGGGAGAAAAGGATCATAACTACAACAAAAAATATCAAGGTAATGGTAAGAAAAATGTTGATTTACAGACAATAAGATGTTTCAAATGTAATGAGATGGATCATTATCAAAACGAGTGTCTGATAAAGAATTTGATTGATTGGAAGTAGCTAGCCTATAACAAGAAATGTGTGGTGGAGTCCTTTACGACTACTTTAGTAGATGTTAGTCCATCAAATGAAGTGGTATCAGGTACCTTGTTTGTTTATTCCTATTATACCAATTTTTTTTGATTCAGGGTCAACATATTCTTTCATTTCTGATAAATTTTCGGGTAAATTGAAAAGTCCACCGTAAGAAATGAATCCATAACTTATAGTAAAAAAACCTGGGGGAAATGTGGAGGAAAAAATAAATTATAAGAATCTTCATATCCTTTTCTTTGGAAATAATTTACCTGCAAAACCTATTTTTTTACTCTAGTAGAGTTTGATGTTATTTTGGATATGGATTAGCTTTATGTTTACCATAATAAGATTGACTATAGAGATAAATAAGTATATTTTCAAAATTACTTTCATTTTGGGTACAAGAATAAACCCTTAACATTGATAACATATCAAGAAGCTAAGAGACTATTAAATTATGGAAATAAATATTTCCTTGGACATATAATTGAAAACAAATAACTATTTAGATTAATTATGTTTTAGTGTTAAATGTGTATCTTGATTTTTTTCCTAATTAGTTTTCTGGTATTATACCTGATCGAGAATTTGAATTTACTTTTGACTTAGTTACTGATGTTATGCCAATTTCAAAACCCTATTATTAAATGGATCAAATTGAACTTTTTAATTTCAATAATCATTTACAGGATTTATTACATAAAGGTTTCATTCAACCTAGAACATCTCCATGGGGTGCCCCTTTCTTGTTTGTTAAAAATAAAAATAGATAAATGAGACTTTTCATTGATTGTAGAGCCTTGAATAACATCGCAGTTAAGAATAAGTATATTTTCACTCATATCAATGATTGTTTGATTAGTTCCAAGGAAATATTATTATTCAAAGGTTAACCTAAGTTAGGGGTACCACCAGTTAAAATTAAAGGAATAATACATTCTCAATAATACATTTCATACTAGATATGTTCATCTTGAATTTATAGTTATGTTGTTTGGGTTAACTAATTCACCTATTATATTCATGGATCTTATGAATAGAATATTTCATGAGTTCTTTTATAAGTTTGTGGTTGTTTTTATTGATGAAATTTTTTTATATTCTAAAATTAAATAGTATTATGAAATTAATCTACGTTTTTTTTTGAAAACCATAAAAGAATAGAAACTCTATGGGAAATTCAGAAAGTGAGAATTTTGGTTAAAAAAATTTCTTTCCTTGGTAATGTTGTGTTTAAATATGGAATGATTTCTAATCTTTCTAAAATGAATATTGTTGAATAATGAAAAAAACCCACAAATATAATCATGATTTGTAGTTTTCTTGGATTAGCATGCTATTAACAGAGGTTTGCTAAAAAAATTGGCATGGTTATCTAGCCCATTGACTGAGTTAACATGATAATGTGTTAGGTTCATCCTGAAAAAATAATGTGATGATTGTTTTTAGAAATTAAAAAGAAGATTGGTGAGTGCTCAAGTTTTGGAACTACCTTATAGAAATGGTGAATTTCTTATTTTCAGAGATTATTAGTTGAAAGGACTTAGTTTTTTTCTAATGTAGAATAATTAGGTAATTTCTTATGATTCATGTCAGTTGAAAACTCATGAGTTAAATTACCCTACACATGATTTGTAATTTGTTTCTATGGTTTTTTCTTTAAAAAATTGGAGGCATCATCTGTATGGAGTAAAATGCGAAATATATGCTAACCAAAAATGTTTGAAGTATATACTCATTCACAATGAAATGAACATGAGATAGAGAATAAGCTTGGTATTAATCAAGGATTATGATTGCATGATTCATTACCTTCCTAGAAAAGAAAAAAGTGGTTGGTTCTTTGATCCAGAAAAGTAATACAATATTAACCATGTAATATTTGGAACATGACACATTAGATAAAGATTTGATGAACTTTAGAATAGAAGTTGTTGTTGTAGGATATTCAACTATTTTATTCAGGTTTTAGTGCAATATTCTCTATCAGACATATTTAAGAAATTATAGATGGAAGACCTTGAATTGAAGAAAAAGGTAGAATTGGTTCAAAAGGGTAATTTGGAGGAATTTAACATTGATAAATATTATTTTTTGATATTTGGGAAGATATTACGTGTGTCTTGTAATTTAAAATTGAAGAAAGAATTATTATGTGAAGCTCGTTGTTCTATATTTTCAGTACATCCTAGAAGTACTAAGATATATAGATATCTTAGAGACTATTACTAATGGGATAAATTGAAAAGAGATATTACTGACATTATTGTGAAGTGTTTGACTTCCTAGTAGGTTAAAATAGAATGATAGTTGCAAAAGGAGGTGCTTCAGCCTTTTCTAGTTCTAGAGTTGAAATGGGAAAATATATACATGGATTCTGTTGTGGGGTTACCAAATGATTCTTGAGTTTACAATTTTATTTGCGTTATTATTGATATAATGACTAAATATGCTCATTTTATTCCAATTAAAGATACATTGTATCTAGATAAACTTTCTCAATTGTATCTAAAAAAATAGTCAGGTTACATGGAGTTCCTCTTTGCATTGTATTTGATCGTGATTACAGGTTCAATTCAATATTTTTGAAAGGCCTTTAGAAATCATTGGGAACTAAATTAAATTTTAGTATAACTTTTCATCCTCGATCAGATGGATAGTCAGAATGAAAAATTAAAACCTTGGAGGATATGATATGTGATTTTTCAATGGATTACCCAAGAAGTTTGGATCAAAATATTTATTTTATTGAGTTTTATTATAATCAGATTTTTCATTCCATTATACAGATGAAACCATGTGAGTAATTATATGGAAATATGTTCCAAAATCTATATTTTGGGGATCATATATGAAAAATTAATTTTATGGGACTAGAATTCATAGAATATATGGTAGAAATTTATCAGTCACTTTAGAAACATATGAGGACAACTCATAGAAGGTAGAAAATTTATGTGGATAACCAGAGTAAGGATCAATCTTTTGAGGTAGGGGGTTATGTCTTTATCAATGTTTCTCCATTGGAAAGTGTGATGAGTTTTGGTGTAACACCCGAGACTTTTATGTTATATGAATCATCAAAGGAATCTTTTTCTACACAACACTTGCTTGGCTTGCTTTACACGCAATCGCGACCTTCCTCGATAGCTTGCGTCGTACGCAATACCGAGTTTCACTAAACAACAATATGCTATTAAAACTAGCCGTTATGAATAGTAATAACCACTTTTTGAAATTTTATAAATTTTATTTTTCAAAATGGACTTCATTTTTGGACTCAGAATATCGAAATTAGCCTAGGGTGAAATTTTGGTATTTTTCTGAAAACTTTCAATTTTTGATGAATAGTGAAACCACTAAGTGGTAGGTTAAAAACTGAATTTTTCATAAAACTTAATTTTACCGCTTCTGTGAATGTAATTTCGAAAATCCGACAGACACGGTTGATATCAGTAAGTAAAATGTGGTTCAATGAGATAAAAATAATTTTTTGGTGAATAGTAACTTTTTACTTTTTTTACTGCGGTTAATAGTAAATAGGGTAACTAAGGGTAAATATGATATTACTATTACCCTAACACATGTCCTAATTCTATTGGATAAGTGTAATTAGACCAAAAACAACCTTATGAATAAAATATGACCATTTAGGCCCACTTGGTTTAGATTAGGACATTTATTATTAATTTATTTAAAGAAGGGTTAAAATAGTTAAAATCAAAGTTTAATACGTAAATCATTTTTAATATGGGGTTATACATAAGATAAATTCGACTATAAATATTCATTAGAAAGATAAAAAGATTTCCTACATAATGGTATTTTATTTGTAATTTTTAGACATTAAATAATTTAATTTATTTATGACACAATGATGATGCAGTAATTATCTTATTAATGAAATATTGACATAATTGATGTTATAAACACCAAAATAAATGTAATTTGAGACTTTTTATGAATTAAACTAATTTTCTATGTCCCTATGATATATTAATGTTGATTTAATCAACTTGTTTCGAACATATAATTCTGTTATGACTTTCACAAAAATTATATATCAAATAGTGTCAAAATTGACACAAAATAGTTTTTAAATCAAATATTATATTATTAATTGTTATTTTATTCCTAAAAATCTAAGGTTCGGCCAAATGACATAGATAAGAATATATATATTAATAATAAACAATTTGGGGTTCGTTTGGCATGATATAGTAAGTGTATTAACCATATAGTGAAAGAAAACAAAAAGACACGGTAAAAGTTAAATTAATTAACTTAGAGTTAAATCTAATTGATAAGGTTAAAATAATTCCCTAAACTTGTCTAAATCCTATTGGTTGATAGGATTTAGACCCTTCCCCACTTTATCTTCGAAATAAGACCCTTTGGAACCATTATAAACCGATTTTTACTTTAATATAAAATAATATTTTGAGATATTCCTAAGGTGCCCCTCTCCTCCCTTATAAAAGGGCACCTCCTCCCCCTCCTCCTCACACCAATTTGAGCACTCAAGCTCGGCCAACCCCTGCCATTTTCTCCTCTCCTCTTCCCTATAATAATCCTAGAGGTCCTGGTCTTCTTCAAAGACCAATCTTAGTTCCCTAAGTGGAGGATTCAAAGAAGCGTTCCAAAGAAGAGGTAATATCCATTACCGATCTTTTCAATTTCTTTCTTCTTCAACTTCTTCTTCTTTATTTATTTCATGATAAAGTAATAAAACCAGTATTACTTACATACTGATATGTTATTATAAATATGAAACAACCCTAATTCACCTTCTATCCATCCTACGGAAAAATGAAATCACTGCGCGTGCGTATGTACGGAATACCGTCTCCACGTCGTGGTGTAATCTATTTTCCACCATCACTTTACAAGGATAGGTATAATGGTGTAATGAGTAACTATTTATGATTATTACAAATTAATATTGATACTGAAATAATATATATACACTCCAATACAATTCCACGATCATAGGAACGATATCATCACTCGTGCGTACGTACGGAATACCGTCTCCACGATGTGATGTGACTCGTTCTACATGATCATCATTACATAGTAATTATATAAATAAATTGAATGAATAAATATGATATATGTTACACTAATACCATTCTGGATATAAGTTATCTATAACCTTAAAATAAGAATAAGAATTTATTCGGCAAAACACGCATAAGAACAAAAGGCAATAAAGACCCGAGTAACAAGTAACAATGAAATATTACTAACAAGAAGCTAAGAATATGACCATATATGATATCATATCAATATGTATGACTCTGGAATAAGTCAATAACATTATTTAAACCATTATATAGGAGCTTCGGACACGTACAAATCAAATTGGACCCAAGGTAAGGGAAAATATCACAATCTCATTTTTATCCGAGATTGTTTTTACTTTGGAATTTACTGGGGTGTATTTTATCATCCACATGCATGTTCCATAAATATGTAATATTGTTTCCATTCACTTACAATAGTTTAAATCCAATTTTAACCTTCGGTAAATTTTTATTAAAGAATATGAAAGGAATCTTTTGTCTTTTTTTTCGTACGAGGTACTTTTTGACTTTTCCGACAAAAGTACGAAGAATGTTTTTTTTTAACTTATACGGCATGAATGGATTTTTAAAACATTATTTCCAAGAAGCTTCCTTTACAAGTTTTCAAGTTTATTTTTAATCAACTTCTTTTATTTTAAAGTTGTATGACATGTTATGAAAGGAAAAATGTTTTTGGAAGTAGAAAGGATATTTTCCTCAAGAATGAAGTTCAAGTATTTTATCAAAATTATTTTCCATCTAAGATAATAAAAGGGTTCTGTTTTTATCCCTATTATTACATGGATTTTATTATGTTGTGATGGAAACATTTTTATGAATTCCTTTATCTTATATGAATTGTTTTATGATGTCATGTTGTTTAAGAATCCCATTTTTATTACATGGGTTATGTGATGATGTATGATTTATGATTATGTGGCACACATAAGAAAGGATTCATTATAAGATGGGTGGGACCTATATCTCCCTCCAATGAATTGGGTAAAGATTTTATATCTCATGAGATAGACATGGCTTGAACGGAAGGTTATTTAGGTTCAGTGATACAGGACTGAAACGAGGAGTGAACTCGGTTCAGAAAGGGACTTTGTCCACTAAGATAGTCTTGGCAATGAGTCATGACTAACAAGAAATGATTTTCCATGATTATGTGTGCATGCCACAAAGTTTCAAGTTTTATGTTATGATTATGGGGATCTCATTTTCACTTCTATGATTTATTCCATGTTAAGATATTATGATCTCTTTTGCAGGTTATGATTTTCAAAAAGATATGATATGATTTTTATTTTTATTTTCCCTTGCTGAGCATTTGAGCTCACCCTTTTATGTTTTCTTTTCCCCGGGTCAGGAAGATGGATATTAAGTAGAATATGTTAAAGGGACCCTAGATATGATGAAATAAATCGGAGACACTGTAGAAGATTTATGAACCAGTTGTTTATGTTTCCCAGTTTCTAAAGACACTAAAACTATACAGTCCTTTCTGGTTTTGTCATATGTTGTAATAAGTGTGCTTCAATTTTTAATTATTAACAATGTATGTAAAGTATGGGTCGTTATAGTTGGTATCAGAGGAAAGGTATAGTCAACCTTTGGAAACTAGGATGTGAAAGCCTTAGTAAGAACCCTAAGGATAATTCTAAGAATAGAACACAATCTTAGTGTTTTAGAAATGGCCATGAATACCCTAGGATAAAACCATAAGTGTGAAATTTTATCCTTGATTATGTGGTTTTCCTATTATAATTAGTGTTGCTCACACTATTCTTCTTGGTTTTAGTCAATGGCTGGAACCAGAAGGAACCGTGTTAATGCGGAATGCGATGGGCAATGCAATGATTGTCCCCCTGAGCAACCAAACGATATGGGAGCTGGAATGAAAAATCTTGTAGCCATGCTCACACAACTTTCTCAAGCTATGAATCATGCAGGACTTCCAAACGAGAAAAGAAAGGAGCAACATTCTGTTGAATCCTTCATGAGGCAACGTCCACCTTCTTTCAGTGGGTCTACTGATCCATTCGTTTCTGAATAATGGATTAGTACTACTGAAAAGATATTTTCAGTTCTTCAATGTTTTGAGCATGATAAAGTCATCCTAGCAGTGTATCGTTTGGAAGGAGATGCTGATCAATGGTGGAATCTTATTAAGAATACGAGGAAAAGGGATGAAATTGAGTCTATGGAATGGGACGAGTTCAAGAACTTATTTTTCAATAAGTACTTCCCTCGTATTCTCCGAACAAAGATGGAGAAAGAGTTTCTTGAACTGAAGCAAAGGGATGATTAATCTGTTGGTACCTATGAAGGAAATTTTACAAGACTTGCAAGGTACGCTTCTGGTATTATTATCCAACCTGATAGTAAGATCGATCGATTCTTTAGTGGCTTAAAACCAAGTCTTCGAAGGGTGTTAGCCATATGGGACTTCAATAGCTACGAGGAAATCGTTCGACGTGCTCTCAAAGTCGAGATGGAGATTGGAGTAACCCATTAGTCACATGGGTTTAATAAGAAGAGGAAGATGGAATTCAAAGAAAAATCTAAAGAGCACACAGAAAAGAAGATGAGCTTTTCCTTATGCTCAAAGTGTGGAAAGAAACATGGAGGGAGTTGTCTTAAAGGGACAAGTAAATGTTTTAAATGTGGAAAAGAAGGTCATCGGGCATTTGAATGCCGCGACAATGGGAAGAAGACTTCTACTGATGCAAACAAAGGAAGGGATACACAGAATGAACCTACTACACTTCAATGTTTCAAGTGCAAGGAGATGGGGCATTATGCCAATCAATGCCCAAATCCAAGGGTTGATGATGATGGTCGACGTCAACAAAATCATAAGGCTAAAGACAAAGGAAAGTCACATGCAATTTCTATCAGCGATGTGGAGTATGATAACGAAGTGGTGAAAGGTACACTTACCATCCACTCTAAAGTAGCAAATGTTTTATTTGATTCTGGATCCACCCACTCTTTTATTTCTAAAGAATTTTCTAAGGGTATCACCGTATTACCTCAACAATTAGATGTTGAGTTAGTTGTGACAACACCTAATGGCACAACAGTCGCATCAAAAGTTTATAATTCTTCTCCGATCGAAGTTTGTGGGAAAGTGCTTCCTGCAAATCTTGTGATCCTTCCTTTAGTGGAATTTGATGTGATTATTGGCATGGATTGGCTTTCTCTACATGGAGATCATATCAATTGCCAAAGAAGGGAAGTCACATTTCATATTCCAGATCAATCTATGATCGTATACCAATGCAAGGATGAACATAACCTTCTAGTGGAAATTTCTTCCATCTTATGGGTCTTGATTCCACTAAATGAAGGTTATTTATCTCAAATGGTTGGTGAGAAACTCACGATTAAGAATATTCCCATTGTACGGGAGTTTGATGATGTCTTTCCGGAGGAATTACTGGGTCTTCCACCAAATCGTGAAGTTGAGTTTTCAATAGAACTCGTACCGGGTGCTTTGCCTATTTCAAAGACACCTTATAGAATGGCCCCAATTGAGTTGCAGGAATTGAAGAAGCAACTCCAAGAGAATCTTGATAAGGGATTCATACACCCTAGTGCGTCACCTTGGGGAGCACCTGTTCTATATGTTAAGAAGAAAGATGGATCAATGAGACTCTGCATTGATTATCGAGAACTTAACAAGATCACTATCAAGAACAAATATCCTCTCCCACGCATTGATGACTTATTTGACCAACTATGCGGAGATCAATACTTTTCCAAGATTGATCTTCGTTCAGGGTATCATCAATTAAGGGTAAAAAGGGAGGATATACCAAAGACGTCTTTCCGTACAAGGTATGGACACTATGAATTTATAGTGATGCCATTTGGTCTTACTAATGCCCCTGCTATCTTCATGGATCTAATGAATAGAGTCTTTAGAGACTATCTTGATCAATTTGTTGTAGTCTTTATAGACGATATTCTTGTCTATTCAAAGTGCAAGGAAGAGCATGAAGATCACTTGAGAATTATATTGAAGACCCTGAGAAAGGAGAAGCTTTATGCCAAATTTACCAACTGTGAATTTTGGCTTCAAAAAGTTGCATTTTTGGGTCACATAATCTCAAAAGAGGGGATATATGTGGATCCAGCAAAAACAGAGGTTATCGAAAGATGGTCGAGACCAACAACAGTAACTGAGATTCGAAGTTTTCTTGGTTTGGCTGGATATTATCAACGTTTTGTAAAAGATTTTTCACGATTATCTAATCCACTCACCAAGTTGACTCGGAAAGGAGTTAAGTTTGTCTGGACAGAGGAATGTGAAGAGAATTTCAAGGAGTTGAAAATAAGGTTATCCAGGGCACCTGTGCTCACACTGCCTTGTAGTGGAGAAAGGTTTGTGATCTACAGTGATGCGTCCAAGAAGGGATTGGGGTGTGTTCTTATGCAAAATGATATGGCGATAGCTTATGCCTCACGACAGTTGAAAATCCATGAGCAAAATTACCCAACACATGATTTGGAGTTGGCTGCGGTAATCTTTGCATTAAAGATTTGGAGGTATTACCTTTATGGTGAAAGGTGTGATATTTATACTGATCATAAAAGTTTAAAGTATATTTTCACACAAAAGGAGCTGAATATGCGCCAAAGAAGATGGTTGGAGCTAATTAAGGATTATGACTGCTCAATCCATTACCACCCTGGGAAAGCAAACAAGGTGGAAGATGCATTAAGTCGACAAGACCATGCTAGTTTATCCATGATGAGGATCACAAAAGATCCAATATTTATGGATTTACAAAGGATGGATCTTGGAATTATAATGGAAGGGGAAAATCATATCTTTCTCAAATAAATGTTCAACCATCGATACATGTGAAGATTAAAGAGGCACAGAAAGAAGATGTCGAGTTAAAAAAGAAGGTGAGAAATGTTCCTGAATTCAACCTTGATTGTGATGGGATAATAAAGTTCAGGAATCGGGTTTGTGCTCCTTCCATCCCCGAATTAAAGAAGGAGCTACTGGATGAGGCTCATAGTTCTTCGTTCTCTATTCATCCTGGAAGCACGAAGATGTATAGGGACCTGAAAGAGTACTTCTGGTGGGATGGCATTAAAAGAGATGTTGCTTAATATGTCTCTCGATGCTTGGTTTGTCAACAAGTTAAAGCTGAGAGACAGAATTCTAAGGGGATGTTACAACCATTACCCATACCCGAATGGAAATGGGAAAACATCACTATGGACTTTGTCACAGGACTTCCTAAAACATCCAAAGGCAATAATACTATCTGGGTCATAGTTGATCATCATACAAAGTCTGCACACTTCATTCCTATTAGAGAGGATTTCTCTCTAGATCAGCTTGCCAGGATATATGTAAAAGAAGTGGTAAGATTGCATGGAGTACCACTTTCTATTATATCTGATCGGGATCCGAGATTTACGTCGAAGTTCTGGCGAAGTCTTCAGCATACTCTGGATACAGAGTTGAGTTTCATCACTGCTTATCATCCCCAGATAGACGGTCAGTCTGAGAGAACAATTCAAACCCTAGAAGATATGTTGAGAGCTTGCTCTATGGATTTCAAATGAGGTTGGGATCAACACCTACCTTTGGTGGAATTTTCTTATAATAATAGCTTTCACTCCAGTATTCAGATGGCTCCTTATGAAGCTCTCTATGGAAAGAAATGCAGGACTCCAACTTACTGGGATGAAGTTGGGGAAAGAAAGCTATTAGGACCTGATCTCGTTGATGAAATGGCAGAAAAGGTCAGATCTATTCAACAACACATAAGAGCAGCTCAGAGTCTACAGAAAAGTTATGCCGACAACCGAAGAAAAGACCTAGAGTTTGAAGTGGGTGATAAAGTGTTCTTACGAATATCTCCCTGGAAGTGGGTTATGAGATTTAGAAAGAAGGGGAAGTTGAGCCCTAGATATATCGGTCCTTTCGAAATACTGGATCGTGTTGGAAAGGTAGCTTACCGATTGGCACTTACACCGAATCTCTCTCAAGTTCACGATGTGTTCCATGTATCTCTCCTGAGAAAGTACATACCAGATCCTTCACATGTACTCAGCTCAGAAGTTGTACCGCTGGAGCAAGATCTTTCTTATGAAGAACAACCGATAGAGATTCTGGATCGTAGCGAAAAAGTCCTACGAAACAAGACCACTCGCTTGGTGAAAGTTTTATGGAGGAACCACCAACTTGAAGAAGCTACATGGGATCTTGAGGATATGATGAGGGAGAAGTATCCTCATCTGTTTGTTACAAAGTGATGAATTTCGAGGGCGAAATTCTTTTTAAGGGGGGTAGAATGTAACACCCGAGACTTTTATGTTATATGAATCATCAAAGGAATCTTTTTCTACACAACACTTGCTTGGCTTGCTTTACACGCAATCGCGACCTTCCTCGATAGCTTGTGTCGTACGCAATACCGAGTTTCACTAAACAACAATATGCTATTAAAACTAGCCGTTATGAATAGTAATAACCACTTTTGGAAATTTTTTAAATTTTATTTTTCAAAATGGACTTCATTTTTGGACTCAGAATATCCAAATTATCCTAGGGTGAAATTTTGGTATTTTTCTGAAAACTTTCAATTTTTGATGAATAGTGAAACCACTAAGTGGTAGGTTAAAAACTGAATTTTGCATAAAACTTAATTTTACCGCTTCTGTGAATGGAATTTCGAAAATCCGACAGACACGGTTGATATCAGTAAGTAAAATGTGGTTCAATGAGATAAAAATAATTTTTTGGTGAATAGTAACTTTTTACTTTTTTTACCGCGGTTAATAGTAAATAGGGTAACTAAGGGTAAATATGATATTACTATTAACCTAACACATGTCCTAATTCTATTGGATAAGTTTAATTCGACCAAAAACAACCTTATGAATAAAATATGACCATTTAGGCCCACTTGGGTTAGATTAGGACATTTATTATTAATTTATTTAAAGAAGGGTTAAAATAGTTAAAATCAAAGTTTAATAAGTAAATAATTTTTAATATGGGGTTATACATAAGATAAATTTGACTATAAATATTAATTAGAAAGATAAAAAGATTTCCTACATAATGGTATTTTATTTGTAATTTTTAGACATTAAATAATTTAATTTATTTATGACACAATGATGATGCAGTAATTATCTTATTAATGAAATATTGACATAATTGATGTTATAAACACAAAAATAAATGTAATTTGAGACTTTTTATGAATTCCACTAATTTTCTAGGTTACTATGATATATTAATGTTGATTTAATCAACTTGTTTCGAACATATAATTCTGTTATGACTTTCACAAAAATCATATATCAAATAGTGTCAAAATTGACACAAAATAGTTTTTAAATAAAATATTATATTATTAATTGTTATTTTATTCCTAAAAATCTAAGGTTCGGACAAATGACTTAGATAAGGATATATATATTAATAATAAACAATTTGGGGTTCCTTTGGCATGATATAGTAAGTGTATTATCCATATAGTGAAAGAAAACAAAAAGACACGGTAAAAGTTAAATTAATTAACTTAGAGTTAAATCTAATTGATAAGGTTAAAATAATTCCCTAAACTTGTCTAAATCTTATTGGTTGATAGTTTTTCGACCCTTCCCCACTTTAGCTTCGAAATAAGACCCTTTGGAACCATTATAAACCGATTTTCACTTTAATATAAAATAATATTTTGATATATTCCTAAGGTGCCCCTCTCCTCCCTTATAAAAGGGCACCTCCTCCCCCTCCTCCTCACACCAATTTGAGCACTCAAGATCGGCCAACCCCTGCCATTTTCTCCTCTCCTATTCCCTAGAATAATCATATAAGTCCTGGTCTTCTTCAAAGACCAATCTTAGTTCCCTAAGTGGAGGATTCAAAGAAGCGTTCCAAAGAAGAGGTAATATCCATTACCGATCTTTTCAATTTCTTTCTTCTTCAACTTCTTCTTCTTTATTTGTTTCATGATAAAGTAATAACACCAGTATTACTTACATAATGATATGTTATTATAAATATGAAACAACCCTAATTCACCTTCTATCCATCCTACGGAAAAATGAAATCACCGCGCGTGCGTACGTACGGAATACCGTCTCCACGTCGTGGTGTAATCTATTTTCCACCATCACTTTACAAGGATGGGTATAATGGTTTAATGAGTAACTATTTATGATTATTATAAAGTAATATTGATACTGAAATAACATATATACACTCCAATACAATTCCACGATCATAGGAACGATATCATCACTCGTGCGTACGTACGGAATACCGTCTCCACGATGTGATGTGACTCGTTCTACATGATCATCATTACATAGTAATTATATAAATGAATTGAATGAATAAATATGATATATGTTACACTAATACCATTCTGGATATAAGTTCTCTATAACCTTAAAATAAGAATAAGAATTTATTCGGAAAAACACGCATAAGAACAAAAGGCAATAAAGACCCGAGTAACAAGTAACAATGAAATATTACTAACAAGAAGCTAAGAATAGGACCATATATGATATCATATCAATATGTATGACTCTGGAATAAGTAAATAACATTATGTAAACCATTATACAGGAGCTTCGGACACGTACAAAGCAAATTGGACCTAACGTAAGGGAAAATATCACAATCTCATGTTTATCTGAGATTGTTTTTACTTTGGCATTTACTGGGGTGTATTTTATCATCCACATCCATGTTCCATAAATATGTAATATTGTTTCCATTAAATTACAATAGTTTAAATCCAATTTTAACCTTCGGTGAATTTTTAGTAAAGAATATGAAAGGAATCTTTTGTCTTTTTTTTCGTACAAGGTACTTTTTGACTTTTCCGACAAAAGTACGAAGAATGTTTTTTTTAACTTATACGGCATGAATGGATTTTTTAAAAATTATTTCCAAGAAGCTTCCTTTACAAGTTTTCAAGTTTATTTTTAATCAACTTCTTTTATTTTAAAGTTGTATGACATGTTATGAAAGGAAAAATGTTTTTGGAAGTAGAAAGGATATTTTCCTCAAGAATGAAGTTCAAGTATTTTATCAAAATTATTTTCCATCTAAGATAATAAAAGGGTTCTGTTTTTATCCATATTATTACATGGATTTGATTATGTTGTGATGGAAACATTTTTATGAATTCCTTTATCTTATATGAATTGTTTTATGATGTCATGTTGTTTAAGAATCCCATTTTTATTACATGGGTTATGCGATGATGTATGATTTATGATTATGTGGAACACATAAGAAAGGATTCATTATAAGATGGGTGGGACCTATATCTCCCTCCAATGCATTGGGTAAAGATTTTATATCTCATGAGATAGACATGGCTGGAACGGAAGGTTATTTCGGTTCAGTGATACAGGACTGAAACGTGGAGTGAACTCGGTTCAGAAAGGGACTTTGTCCACTAAGATAGTCTTGGCAATGAGTCATGACTAACAAGAAATGATTTTCCATGATTATGTGTGCATGCCACAAAGTTTCAAGTTTTATGTTATGATTATGGGGATCTCATTTTCACTTCTATGATTTATTCCATGTTAAGATATTATGATCTCTTTTGCAGGTTATGATTTTCAAAAAGATATGATATGATTTTTATTTTTATTTGCCCTTGCTGAGCATTTGAGCTCACCCTTTTATGTTTTCTTTTCCCCAGGTCAGGAAGATGGATATTAAGTGGAATGTGCTAAAAGGGACCCTAGATATGATGAAATAAATGGGAGACACTGTAGAAGATTTATGAACCAGTTTTTTATGTTTCCCAGTTTCTAAAGACACTATACCTATACGGTCCTTTCTGGTTTTGTCATATGTTGCAATAAGTGTGCTTCAATTTTTAAGTATTAACAATGTATGTAAAGTATGGGTCGTTATATTTGGTAAGAAAGAGAAGTCATGTACACAGTTCATTGGACCCTTTGAAATTTTATATAAGGTTGGATCAGTTCCCTACCGAGTGTCTTTACCTCTAAGTTTATCCTAGGTACACATTTTTTTGTGTTTCAATGTTATGAAAGTATATTACATATCTATCTCATGTTTTTATTCTAGAAGTAGTTCAGTTTGAAGAGAATATATCTTATGAGGAATAGTTAATCTAGATTCATGACCACAGAGAGCAAGTGTTGTGGAATAAGGTGATTCATCATGTTAATGTTTTCTGGAAAAATAATATGGTTGAAGAGAAAAAATGGGAATCGAAAAATTCTAGGAGGGAGAAATACCCTCACTTGTTTGATAAGTGAATAAAATTATGGGGATGCAATTTCAAAAGGGGGGGAACAATGTAACGTCCCAGGTAATTATGGAATAATAAATTTTTATATCTATTAATATTTATGAATTGAATATTAATTTTTCTTTAAATAGGGAGTTTTTTGATAGCGTACCAATCATGTAACAATGGTTATCTATGAAATCATATGTTGCACACAATATTGAGTTATACCGAAAAAATAATACATTATTAATGTTTTTATTTTAAATGTTAGTTAATGTCTTGTCGTTGTATTGGGAGGAATGAACATAACTAACAATATTATGTTTACACTTGTTTATTTAATATTTTTTATTTTTTATAATAAATTTTATGGACATAAATTAAGAATAAATCCAATTTTAAGCATAAAAAGCTCAATTATTTTGAAAAGGTAGTTTTACGACCTATTGACCGAGAACCATTTTAAGTTCTAAATTTTGATAGATTTATAAATTTAATATGAAATAATAAACTTCTTCTTTGTAAGTGGAATATCTAAATTATCTTTGGTTGAATTTTTGGTATTTTTCTGAAAATATTTCTTTTTTAACGAATAGTGAAAAATATTGCATTTTAATTCAAAACTGCTTTTTTGTTAGATTTATTTATATAGTTTTGTTATCATTTTAATTGGTTTTAAAGTATAATTAAATAAATTTTATATCATTTAATCCAATTTTTTTCATTTTAATTAATTTTAAATTGTAATTGGATATAAAATCTTTGTGAGCTTTTGAAGGTTTTTACTATAAAAACTTATTTCCTCAATTCATCAATGGAATTAATTTTTAAATTAATTTTAATCACTTCTATGAATTGAACTTTAAAAATGGAAATTCATTTTTTTAATTAGTATGAAAATTTTGATCTAATTGATAGAAATTTATTTTTGGGGAATATTAACTTTAGTATTTTATTTAGAAGGGTTAATAGTAAATCTGGTAATTAAAAGTAAAAATATAATAAAAATATAAAAATACCCCATAATATGTCCTAATATTATTGTATGAGAAATAGTAGACCAATAAAATCCTTGAGTCATAATATTTTTCTTTTTTGAGCCGCTTGGGTGCAAAAATTACATTTATAACATTTTATTTAATGTAAAGAGAAAAATTTCATAACATGACTCTTATTACTAAAACAATTTTTATATAGGTCTATAAAAGTGATATCCTAAACTATAAATAGTAATTAGAAAGATAAAAAGATAAAATACATCATGATAATTTATTTTTTAATTTTTATACGTTAAATAATTAAATTTTAATTATGACACAAAAATGATGCATTAATAGATTTATTAAAGGAATAATCAAATATATGATATTAATACTATTAAAATAAATATAAATTGAAATATTTAATTTAATGCACAAATTTTATGGATGAAGTTGACAATTTATTGATGAGTTAAAATATTCTTTTCTAAGGAATCAATTTTTAATTATTTTTCAAAAAAAATCAAGTAATGAATAGATTCAAAATTGACATAATTCATATTTTAAAATATAAAATATTTAATTAAATGAATTAAAATTTCTAAAAATGAAATATTCATCCAAATAGTTGTGTTACAACTCTAAATTTCATAAATGAAAAATTTATTGGTCGTTTGATATGTTATGGTAATTATTATATCTCTCAATGTGTAAATTACTTAATAAAATGGTAAGAGTTAAAATGGTTAAAACAAAAATGATAATGATTAAAAAATATCCAAAACTCCTGTAATTTTTATTTTATGAATATATTTAGAAATATATTAATCCAATATTCAAAATAAATCAACTTGGACTAATTTGTAATAGAATATGAAGTTATATTAATTTAATACTTTTAAAAATTCCAAGAGTTCCCCTCCCCTCTCCTATAAAAAGGCGCTCGTCTTCTCTATTACTTACACTAAAAAAACAACTTTTACCCAATATATTCCCAAAAATATTCCTAAAATTCCTCCCCAAATTCTTTAGGTATTATTTTTTTCATAACACCCATCTTATAGGTGTTAAGGTGTTAAGAAAGGTGATCATTTGAAGGAAAGGTAATGTTTTTATTTAAGTGATTCTATTTTAATTCTTCTTCCACATCCTTTAAGTATCCTTAATCCATGATGAAATAATAACTACAGTATCCTAAGAATACTTATATGTTATTATTTTAATATCATCACCTAAATGCATCTCTAATTTCATTCTATGGGAAATGAAAATTTTGTTTTTTTATACGACGCACTACCGCCTCGCGAACAGATATAGTTCATTTTTCATTACCATTTCTCAAGACTAGTAAAAATGATTGAATTAATGTTTTTATATGATTTTAATGACATATTTATCATTATAAAATAATACTATATCAATTAGTTTCTTACTTTCCATACACATAAAAATGATAATGTTGTTTGTGCATACGTTTGAATGATCAACTCCACAGAGTGGTGTAAATCGTTTTTATTCACTACATCACTTGTATGATATATCTAAGTATATTTAAATTATTATTATTATGTTAATAATATTATTATAATTCTTAAAATGTAAAATAATCATTACCTTCTTCCAATAATGATCAGTGAAAAATGGAAATATTACTCTTGTGTACGTAGGACATACCGTCTACATGATTATAACGTTGTTCATTTTTCATACCATAAATAAATAGTAATATTTAAAAGTATAATTGGTGTATAAAAGTGATTATTATTTCATAAATTGTATTATAGAGATGATTTACTTAAAGACACATTGACTATTGGCATCATATAAACTTCATTTTTGACTCAAGTACCAAATGTCAACAGAACGTCCAATATGAACGTAAATAATTATATAATTTTAATAAAATTTTAATAAGTGATATAAAAGGAATAATAAATTTGAAAAATGTTCTCAATAAATTATAAATTAACCTAATTATATTATTAGGAATATAAATATTTCACCTGAAGAGTTGGGATCACGGTAATGTACTTCGTCTCAATCTACATTTATTGAGGATTGTTTTAATATATACACCACATTATTTTATAAGGTATATAATAAACCCCTTTTAATTTTAATCTCATTCAAAGGTTTTCCAAATAAATATTTTTATTTGAATCATTTTACAAAAAATCAAAAGGAATGTTTTTTAATGTATATGGTGACAATGACTTTTCCTCCACCATGAACATTATTTGGTATCTGGCTTCCTCTACAAGCCAAAATGTGAATAAAATAAAAATAAATAAAATTTTACCTTTTAAGTTATTTTGTTATTCAAAATTCTTTTTATAATGGATTTATTATATCAATATCCTGAAATGATATCTTTTGATTGCAAATTGGAAATGTTATTTTTCCATTTTTTTATGTGTTATGATTTTGTTATAGTTATTTTAAATTATTTACATATACAGGTGGTTCCATGATAAACTGAGGGAAGGGGATCCTGTGATAGCTCTAAAATTCATTGGGTAATGAGATGGAGTTAAATGATAAGGTTTCTCCTAAGATATTTAGGGAATATACTATGATGGGTATTCTAAATGTAACCATGAAGGTTACTCTCTATGTAGCTGTGAAAGCTACTAAGTAAGTATGATATAGATGATATAGGTTTCCTTTTTGATTTATTATTACTAATACTTTTTTCAGGAATATTAGGATTTCAAGTGGTTTGTTAAAGAGTTTATGTTTTATCGGTGAAAAGTATGATTTTATTAAAATGTTTTCATGAGTTTAAAATATACTTGGACTAATGATTTCATTAATTATTTTATATCCATTACTGATATTTTTATGCTCATCCCAAGTTTTTTTAATCATTTTCACAGGGTATAAAGATGTGGAAGAGAGAGGAAGTAGTCAAGATGAATGTATATTTTTATTAAGAAAAATAAATCATGTTTAAAGAGTTTTATTTTGTGAAAAAAATGGATAGTGAATAGAAGTGTCTACTTTTTAATATTTGAGTTGTTATGTAATAGTTATAGATTAATTCTCTAAAACTAAAAACTAAATAATATAATCAAGGTAAATTTCTTATTTAACTCAAGATTATGTAACGTTTAAGGCTAGGGCAAGATAGTTGGTATAAAAGGTCAGTTTAGAAAAATTTAGGGGTTATAATATTGTTAATAGAATATCCATAAATGATTTGTACTTTATGGTCAAATTGAAATTATATAGAATTTAAATATTATTGTGTTGCATCGTCTAAGATTGATCTTTTCAGAATGGTTTTCCATAGAGGATAATGGGAAACTATGCTGGGACAAAATCCATAGGAAAAAAACCATCCAAATCAGAAACCGAGGATAGTTGGAATCAGAACTAAATAGTTTGTCTCAATGATGGTGCAGTTGTCTCTGGAAATAAATGGTAGTGGTATCCATACACAAGATCAATCAGATCAACCATAGAAAATTATATTGGTAGTGGAACATTTCATGAGGCAACACCCTCCATATTTCAGAGGATCCACTAACCTTGTGCAAGATGATGGGTGTATTAAATCACTAGAAAATATTTTTTATTTAATAGGGTGTTCAGATAATCAAAAGGATAGTCTTGGTATTTACTATTTTGAAGTTGAATTTGATCAGTGGTGGTTAATTGTTAAGAATATCAGGGATAATGAGGAGATTTATTCTCTTGATTAGGATTAATTCAAAAGTATGTTTCTTGAGAAATATTTTCTTAATGAATTTTTTCTTAGGATGGAAACAGAATTATTGGAATGGAGGCAAGATGAGGACTTAGTGGATGCTTATAAAGAGAAATTCACTTGATTGGAATAATATGCTCCAAATTTCATCTAAGATCTTGATAGTAAAATCAATCATTTTTACATAGGATTGAATCCAAATTATAAATAGGAATTAGATTCTCATGAGTTCAAAAGTTATGAAAAACGTGTTTGATGTGCAGACAAAATGTACCTAGAGTTTTACAATGATTTTGAGTTCTTTAACAACCAATAGAAAAATAGGTTGATGTGGTAGGTGAATGGGAATAATTCATAAAAAATTTGACGGTAAGAAAACATAGTTTAGTGTTTTTTAGAATTATGGTAAAAACACATTATAGAATTCCTTTTATATTCTAGTAAGTGCATATGATGTGGTAAAATGGGACATAAGGCAAGTAACTTCACTAAGAATTATCAAGGTAATGGTAAGACAAAATATGATATACAGTCAGTAAAATATTTTAAATTTAATGAGATGGGTCATTATGAAAATGAAGGTTTTATAATGAATTTTAATGATGGGAAGCAACCATACTATAAGCAGAAAGGTGTGGTGAAATCCCTTGAAACTACTTCAGAAAATGATGGGGCATCAAATGAAGTTATATCAAGTACCTTGTCTATTTATTCAGATTATACTAATAATTTATTTGACTCAGGGCCATCACATTCTTTCATTTTTTAGTATATTTCTGGTAAATTAGAAATTCCAACTCAAGAAATGAATCTAGAACTTATGGTAAAAACACATGGGGTAAATGTGGAGGCAAAAAAAATTATAATAATCTTCTAGGCCTTGTCTATGAAAAGAATTTACCTGAAAATTTTATTTTTTTCTCTGGTAGAGTTTGATGTTTTTTTGGGTATGGATCAGATTTCTCTTTACCATATAAAGATTGACTGTAGATCTAAAGAAGTTTCATTCATGAAATAATTTCAGTTTGTTTACATTAGTGAACCCCTGCCATTAATAAAATATTAGAAAGTTGATAAACTATTAAAATATTGAAATTAATGTTACCTTGAACATATTTTTGAAAAAAAGAACTGTTCAGATTAATGATGTTCTAGTGGTAAATGAGTATCTTTATATTTTTTCTAATGAGTTTCCATGTATTATACCTAACCAGGAATTTGAATTTATGATTGAATTAGTTCAGGATGCCAAGAAATTTTCATAACCACCTTATCTAATGGCTCAAATTTAACTTTTAGAGTTCAAGAATCAATTATAGGAGTTATTAGATAAAGGTTTCATTTGACCTAAAACATCACCATGGGGTGCTTCTGTATTGTTTATTAAAATGAAATATGGTTCAATGAGACTTATCATTGATAATAAAGCCTTGAATAACATCATAGTTAAAAAATAGTATATGTTGCCTCATATTGATGATTTGTTTTATCAGATCCAGGGAGCACAATATTTTTCAATGTTTGACGTGAGGTAGGGGTAGCATCATCTGAAATAAAATGAACAATACATTCTAAAGACTGTGTTTCATACTAGATATGGCCATTATGAATTTGTATTTATGCCGTTTGGGTTAACTAATGAAACTAATGTATTAATGGAACTTATAAATAGAATATTTCATGAGTTCTTGGATGTGTTTTTAGTTGTTTTATTAATGAAATTCTAGTATATTATAAAAGTAAATAGGATCATAAAATTCATCTAAGGATTGTTTTAAAAACCTTAAAATAAAATAAACCATATGGAAAATTCAGAAAGTGTGAATTTTTGTTGTAAAGAATTTATTTCATTGGTAACATTGTCTCTAAAGATGGAATAACTTGTGATACTTCTAAAATGAAAGTTGTTGAAGAATGGAAAAGACCCACAACTATAACCAAGATTTTTAGTTTTCATGGATTAATAGTCTATTACAAGAATTTTTTGAAAATTTGGAACGGTTATCTAGAACACTAAATAAGTTAACTTTAAAAGGTGTTAAGTTCATCTGGAAAAATGAATGTGATTATTGTTTTCAGAATTTAAAAACAATATTGGTGAATGCTCCAGTTTTGGGACTTCCTTTCATAAATGGTGAATTTTTTTTCTAAATTTATGCTTCATTGAAATTACATGGTTGTGTCCTGATGTAGAAAGATTAGGTAATTTCTTTTGATCCACATTAGGTGAAAAATCATGAGTTAAATTACCCTCCACATGATGTGGAATAATCTACTTTTTTTCTTTAAATATTTTTAGGCATAATCTGTATTGAGTAAAATGTGAAATATATACTGACCATAAAATTTTGAAGTATATATTCACTTAGAAATAATTGAAGATGAGATATATTTTATGGTTAGAACTAATCAAGGATTAGGATTCCATGATTCATTACCATCCTGAAAAATCAAACAATGTGGCTAATGCATTGAGCCAAAAAAGTAATCCAACATTAACCTTGTTACATTTCGAACATGACACATTGGTTAAAGATTTGATGAACTTTGTCTTTGAAGTTTTTTGTTTAAAAAATTCCTCTATTTATTTTAAGTTTTCAACATAATCATCTCTATCATATAGAATTGATAAATCAGAGAAGAAATATAATGAATTGAAGAAAAAAGTAGAATTGGTTCAAAAGGGTATGTTTCTTGAATTTAACACTAATAAAGATTGTTTTTTGATATTTGAGAATAGATTATGCGTGTATTGTGATTCACAATTAAAGTAATAATTATTATTTGAAGCTCATAGTTCTTTATTTTTATTTCATCCTCTAAGTAATAAGATATACATAGATATTCGAGAGCAATAGTGGTCGGATGGAATGAAAAGACACATTAATGAATTTACTATGAATTATTTGACTTGTCAGTAATTTAAAGAAGAACGATAGTTGTAATAGGGGAGGCTTCAGGTTTTCCATTATGAGAGTGTAAATGCGAAAGTGTATCCATGGATTCCGTATGGGGATTACCAAATACTTTTCAAGGTAACAATTCGATTTAGGTTATTTTTTATAGATGACTAAATATTATCATTTTCATCCAATTATAGACAAATTCTCTCTAGATCAACTTTCTGTCTTGTATATTAAAGATATAGTCATGTGACATGGATTGCTTCTCTCTATTGTATCTTATCGTGATCTGAGGTTCACTTCTAACATTTTGAAAGGCCTTTAGAAGTCATTGGGGACTGAATTAAATTTCAGTACATCTTTTCATCCTTAATTATATGGGATGTTAGAATGAACAATTCAGACCTTGGAGGATATTATACGTGATTTTTCAAAGTATTACCAAGGAACTTGGGATCAACATCTTTCTTTTGAGGAGTTTTCTTATAATAACAGTTTTCATTCTAGTATATAGATGGAAAAATTTGAGAAATTATATGGAGAGTGGTGTCTGACTATAGGTTTTTTGGTTTATATTTGACAAATAAAGTTTATGGGACTATAATTGGGAGAAAATATGGTAGAAAAATTTCAGTTGATTTAGAAACACATGATAAAAAATTAGATAAATCATAAAAGTTATGAGGATAACCATAGGAAGGTTCATTATTTATAGGTTGGTGAGCATGTCTTTCTCAAATTTTCTCCATGGAAAAGTGTGATGTGTTTTGGTAAGAAAGGGAATATGATTTCATAATTCATTGGACCCTATGAAATCTTAGATAAGGTTGGATTGGTTTCCTACTGAGTGGATTTACCTCCGAGTTTATCCTAGGAACACAATTTTTTTCATGTTTCAATGTTAAAAAGTATATCATATATCCATCTAATGTTTTGAGTTAAGAAGTAGTTGACTTGGAGGAGAATTTTTTTAAGGAGAAGTTGGTATAGATTCTTGACCACATAGATAAAGTGTTACATAATATGGTGATTTATCAGGTTGAGGTTTTGTGGAAAATTTATATGGTCAAAGAGGAAATGTGGGAATCTGAAAAGGCTATTATGGAGAAATACCCCAACTAATTTGATAAGTGAATAAAATTTTGAGGACACAATTTCCAAAAAGGGGGGAGATTTAACATCCTAGGTAATTATAAAATAAGTCTCTTTCATATTTATTAATATTTATTAATTATATATTAATTTTACTTTAAATGGGGTGTTTTTTCTGATAGCATACCTGACACGTAACAATGGGTTTCTCTAAAATATTATGTTCCACAAAAGACTGAGTTATACTAAAAAATAATACATTATTAATGTTGTTATTTTAAATGGTAGTAAACACATAGCCATTGTCTTGGTAGGAATGAACAGAACTAACTATATTATGTTTAAACAACTTTATTTAATATTTTTTATTTTCTTCCAATAATTTTTCTGGGCATAAATTAATAATAAATCTAATTTTAAGAATAAAAAACTCTATTGTTTTTAAAAGGTAGTTTTACTGCCTATTGATGGAGAACAATTTTCAATTATAAATATTTATAGTTTTTAAAATTTTATATGAATATTTAACCTTCTTATTTGTAATAAAGACATAAAATTTTACTTTAGTTAAATTATTGGTATTTTTATAATAATATTACTTTTTAATGGAGAGTGAAAATACAAAACTTTATTTCAAAACTTCTTTTATCTGATTTATTTATATAGTTAGGTTCTCATTTTAATTGGTTTTAAATTATAATTAAATAATTTTTTTATCATTTAATCCAATTTTGTTCATCGGAATTAATTTCATATTGAAATTGGATATAAAAACCTTGTGAACTTTTAAATGTTTTTACTTTAAGAACCCATTTCCTCAATATTTCAACGAGATTAATTTTTAAATTAATTTTATTCACTTATATGAATTTGATACTAAAATATTTACATACAAGATTCTAATCAGTAATAAAAAATTTATCTAATATGATGAAAATATTTTTTCATGAATAATAACTTTAGTATTTTATTTACCACGGTTAAAGGTAAATCTGGTAATTAAAGGTAAAAATACTATTATAATAATATAAAAATATCCTAAAATTTGTCATGATCTTATTATATGAGTTATTTTTAACTAATAAAATCCTTGGGCCTGAATTATTTCCTTTATAAGCCACTTGGGTGGTAAAATTACATTTATAACATTTTATTTAAAGTAAAGAGAAGATGTCATTAACATCACTCTAATTACTAAAAAAATAATATAAGGATATATAAGTGATAAATTCTCTTATAAATATTCCTTATAAATATAAAGATATTACTTAAATCATGAAAATTTATTATATTTTTTAGACATTAAATAATTAAATTTTATTATGACACAATGATGATGTGGAAATAGATTTATTAAAGGGAGAATCAAATAAATGATATTAATAATATAAAAATAAATATATATTGAAGTATTTGATGCCATACTTGATTTTTTGGATGAATTTGACATTTTATTGATGAGTTAAACAAGTTTTCTTAATCAAGTTATGGTTTTTTATAAAAACGTTATTTAATGAATAGTGTCAAAATTGACATAATTCATATTTTAAAATAAAAAATAATTAATTAAATGAATTAAAATTTATAAAAAATCCAATATTATTCCAACTAGAATTTTTAAGCCTAAATATTTCATTAATGACTCATTCAATTTTTGTTTTACATGTTATGTTAATTATTTTAACTCTAAAAGTGTAAATTACTTAATAAAATTATAAGAGTTTAAAGGGTTAAAATATAAAAGATAAGGATTAAAAAATATCCAAAAATAGTATAATTTTTATTGGATTAATGGAGTTATAACCATCCTTATCCTATCTTATAACTAAATAAACTTGGACCGATTTGTAATATAAATGAATTTATATTAATTTAATACTTTTAATAACTCCAAAAGTGCCCCTCCCCTCTCTTATAAAAAGGAAATCTTCTTATCTATTCCATACACTTTAAAAACAATTTTTTTCATCCAATATATACCCAATCCTCTTCCTCGAATCACTCCCCACATTATTTAGTTCTTATTTTACTAATAACATCTTCTTTTAGGTTTTAAGGTGTTAAGAATGGTGATCATCTAAAAGGAAAGGTAATGTTATTATTTAAGTGTTTCTATTTTAATTCTTATTCCACTTCCTTTAAGTATCTGTATTCCATGATGAACTAATAAATCTAGTATCCTCAATATAATGAGATGTTATTATGTTTATATTGTCACCTAAATCCATCTAAAATTTCATCAAATGAGAAATGAACATTTCATTCGTGTGTACGGCGGACTACTGCCTCTCGAACTGATATAGTTCGTTTTTCATTACTCTCTCTCAAGACTGGTCATAATGACGTAATTACTATTTTTATAATATTTTCATGATATATTTATCATTATAAGATAAAAATATATATTTTATTTTTTTACTTTACATTCATATAAAAATGATGACATCTTTCATGTGTACGTGTGAACTATCACCTCCACAAAACGATGTGAATTTGTTTTATTCACCACATCACTTTTATGATATATATATATATATATTAGTATATTCAAATTATCATTATTATGTTAATTATATTATTATCATTCTTAAAATATAAAAAAATACCTTATTTTCATAATGATGAATGAAAAATGGAAAAGTTACTCATGTGTACGTAAGACCTACCATCTCCATGATTATAACATTGATCATTTTTTATACCATAAATAAATGGTTTGATTTAAAGGTATAATTTATGAATAAAATTTATTATTATGAAATTAATTTTATTCTGTAGATTATGAACATTTTAACACATGTACTATTGACATCATACAAAGTTCATTTTCAACTCAAGTGTCGAATAACGACATAACTGCCGATATGAACTTAAATAATTATATAATTTTTATAACATGGTAATAAGTGACATAAAAATAATAATGAACATGAAAGAGGTTATCAATAAATTATAAATTAACCTAATTTGATTATTCTATAATATAAATATTGTACGTCATGATTCAGACTCATGGTAAGGGTCTTTGTCTCAATATCCTTTCAAAGAGGCATGTTTTAATAATATACACCACCTTCTTCTATAAGGTTCATAATCAATCCCATTTAAATTTAATTTCTTAAAATGGTTTTTTAGTGGAATATTTTTTAAGGAAGTGTTTTACTAAATGAAAAAAGTTGTGTTTATATTTATATATATGGAGACAAAAAATTATCCTCAACCATGACTGTAAATTGGTATTTGGATTCCTCTACAAGACATAATTTCTTTAAAAGAAACCTAAATATAGTTTTCCCTTTTTAGATATTTTGGTATTGAAAATGGTATTAAGAGTTGATTGATTATTTCAATATATTTAAATAAAATCTTGGGATTATAAAGTGGAAATGTTATTTTTTTCTTTTATGCATATTTTATGCGTTATGATTATGTTATGGTTTTTAGAAATTATTTATGTATATGGGTGGTTCCATAATAAATTAAGGGTGGGTGATCCCATGATATCTCTACAATGAATTTTGTAATGAGATAAAGTTAAATGATAATGTTTCTCCTAATATATTTAGGTAATATACATTGATGGGTATTCCAAATGTAACCATAAAGGTTACTTCCTATGTAACTATGAAAACTACAATGCAAGTATGATATGGCTGCCACAGGCTACCTTTATGATTTATGATTAATAAGATGTTTTTTAAGGAATATTAGGATTTAATGAGGTATGTTAATGAGTTTATGTTTTATGGGTGAAAATGATGATTTTGTAAAAATGTTTTAATGAGTTTTAAAAATTCATGGACTAACGGATCCATTACATATTTTATATCCCTTACTGAGCTTTTTGTGCTCATCCCAAGTTTTTAAAAAAAATTCCATAGGGTATAAGGATGGGTAAAATAGTGGAAGAAGTCAATATGAATAGATATTTTTATCAAGAAAAATAAATCATGTTTATAGAGTTTTATTATGTTAAAAAATGGATAGTGAGTAGAAGTGTATACTTTATAATGTTAAGTTTCTATGTACTAGTAATGGCATAATTATCCAAATACTCTAAACCTGAAAAGATCCTCAATGTGAATTCTTTATTTAACTCCAGATTATGTAATGTTTAAGGCTGGGGCCTTATAGTTTTTATCAAAGTTCGGTTTAGATAACTTTAGGGGTTAGTATATTATCAATAGAATACCAATAAATGATTTTTACTTTATGGTAAAATTGAAATGATATTGAATTTAAAGATAATTGTGTTTCTTCATCTAAGATATGTCTATTCAGAATGGTTTAATACATAGTAAAACAACTTGATATTGTTAGAATTAGAACTAAACAGTTTTTTGCAGTTATAGCGCATTTGAATCAGGAAATAAATGGTGGTTGAATCCATACATGATAGCAGCCATGTCAACCATATTGAAACATGTCAGTATTGGATCATTTCATGAGGCAACACCCTCTATAATTCAAAAGACCATTTTACCCCGGGTTATCTGAAGGGTGGATTAAAGCACTATAAAATATATATTTTTGTAATAGGGTCTTCAGAAAATCAAAAGGATAGTCTTATTGTTTACTGTTTTGAAGGTGGAGTTGATCATTGGTGGTCAATAGTTAAGAATATCATGGAAAGTGATTAGATTCATGCTCTTGGTTGGGATGAATTCAAAAGTATGTTTCTTGAGAAATATTTTCCTATTGAGGTTTGACATAGGATGTAAAAAAATATGGAATTGAGGAAATATGAGGACTATGTGGCTTCTTATGAAGAAAAATTCACTCGACAGATAAGGAATGATCCAAATTTAATTCAGGATTGTTATAATAAAATAAATCATTTTTATTTAGGATTAAACCCAATGTATTGAGGGGTGTTTGATTCTTGTGAGTTAAAAAGTTATGAAAAACTTTTTTTATGTGAAGAGAAGTTGGAAATAAAGTTTACCAATGATCATTTTCTCTTCAAAAACTATCATAAAAATTGGTCACGTTGGAAGGAAATAATGAAATAATTCATAAAAAAACTATGATGGTGAGAAATTTAATTTTACAGTTTGTGATAATTGTGGTAAACAAAACACTGAAGAATTCCTTATAAATTTTGGTAAGTGCTTCTAATGTGGTAAAGTGGGATATAAGGCTCACAACTGCACTAAAAAAGATCAAGGTAATGGTAAGAAATAATCTGATATATAGTCATTAAAATGTTATAAATTTAATGAGATGGTTCATTATGAAAATTATTGTCCTATGAAAAATTTGAATGATGGGAAGCCACAAGACTATAAGTAGAAAGGTGTGTTGAAATCCTTTCAAACTACTTCAGCTGATGTTGAGCCATAAAATGAAGTGGAATCAGGTATATTTTTTTATTCAGATTATGATAATGTATTTTTTGATTCAGGATCAACACATTCTTACATTTATGAGAAATTTTCTGGTAAATTAGAAATTCCACCTGAATAAATGAATCCATAAATTATAGTAAAAAACCTGGGGTAAATGTTGAGGAAAAAATAAATTATAAGAATCTTCATATCCTTGTCTATGAAAAGAATTTACCTAAAAACCTTATTTTTTTCCTCTAGTAGAGTTTGATGTTATTTTGGGTATGGATTGATTTTTGGTTTACTATGCTAAGATTTAATATAGAACTAAGGAAGTTTATTTTTAAATAATTTTAGTTTGTGTACTAGAATTAACCCTTTCCATTGATAACATATTAGGAAACTAAGAAACTATTAAATGATTGAAATAAATGTAACCTTTAACATATTGTTGAAATCAAATGAACTATAAATATTATTGATGTGTCGATGGTAAATGATTATCTTCATGTTTTTTTGGATGAGTTGCCTGAAATTATACCTGACTGAGAAGTTGAATTTACTATTTACTTAGTTCCTAATCCAAAACCAATTTCAAAACCCCCTTATCGAATGGCTCAAATTGAACTTCTATAGTTGAAGAATAAATTATAATATTCATTAGAGAAAGGTTTTATTCAACCTAGAACATCACTATGGTCTGATCCTATCTTTTTTGTTAAAAATAAAGATGGTTCAATGATACTTTTCATTGATTATAAATCCATGAATAATATCACTATTAAGAAAGAGTATTTTTTTCCTCAAATCAATGATTTTTTTATTAGCTTTATGAAGCATAGTATTTCTCTAAGGTTGACATGAGGTCGGGGTAACATCAGTTGAAAGTAATGAAATAAGACATTCTGAAGATAGTATTTCATAATAGATATGTCCATTATGAATTTTTAGTTATGTAATTTGGGTTAACAAATGCACCTGCTGTATTCATGGATCTTATTGATAAAATATTTTTTGACTTCCTGAATAAGTTTTTGGTTGTATATATTGATGAAATTTTGGTATATCAAAAAAGTGAAAAGGAGCATGAAAGTTATATATGGGTTGTTTTAAAAGCCTTAAATGAAAAGAAACTATATGGAAATTTAGAAAGTGTGAATTTTGGTTGCAAAAATTTTCTTTCTTTGTTCACATTATTTCTAAAGATGGAATAATTGTTGATCCTACTAAAATGAATGTTGTTAAATAATGGTCAAGACCCACAAATATAACTGAGATTCATAGTTTTCTTGGTTTAGCAGGCTATTACTGGATATTGGTTGAAACTTTTGTATGGCTATCTAGCCCACTGGCTAAGTTAACTCAAAATGGTGTTAAGTTCATCTAGACAATATAATGTGATGACTTTTTGGGAGCTGAAAAGAATCATGGTGAATTCTATAGTTTTGGAACTACCTTCCAGAAATGGTAAATTTGTTATCTAAAGTGATGCTTCTTTGAAATGACTTGGTTGTGTTCTAATAAAGAATGATTATTTAATTGTTCATGATTCAATTCATTTGAAAACTCATGTGTTAAATTACCCTACACATGATTTGGAATTACCTATTTTTTATTTCATTAAAAAATTGGAGGTATTGTCTTTATGGAGTAAAATTTGAAATATATACTTACCATAAAATTTTGAAGTATACATTCATTCAGAAATAATTAAACATGAGATAGAGAATATGGTTAGACCTAATAATGTATTATGATGGCATGATTCATTACCATCCTTGAAAAGAAAATAAATCGGTCGATGCTTTTAGTTGTAAAAGTAATGAAACATTAACTATGTTATGTTTGAAACATGACCCATTGGTTAATGATTTGATGAAATTTTTCTTGGAAGATATTAGTACATAAAATTATTATATTTTTTTCAGTTTTCAATGTAATCATCTATATTAGACAGAATTAAGAAACTATAAAAGGAATAATTTTAATTGAAAAAAAAGGTAAACTGGGTTCAAAAGGGTAAGTTGCCTAAATTTAACATTGATAAAGATTGTGTTTTGAGATTTGGTAAGAGATTATGTGTTCATTTTGATTAAAAGTTGAATAAATATTTGTTATATGAGGCTCATAGTTCACCATTTTCAGTTCATCTTGGATGTAATAATATGTAAAGAGATCTCTAAGAGTATTATTGGTGGGATGGAAAGAAAAGATATATTTTTTGACTTTACTGTGAAGTGTTTAACATTTCAGTAGGTTAAAGTAGAACGATAGTTGAAAAAGTGGATGATTCAACCTTCGACAGTACTGAAGTGGAAATGGAAAATATATCCATGGATTCCATAGTAGGATTTCCAATTATTTCTCGAGTTAACAATGTGATTTGGGTTACTGTTGATAGATTGAATAAATATACTCATTTTATTCTAATAAGAGATATATTGTATCTCGATAATTTTTCTCGGTTGAATCTTAAAGATATAGTTATGTTACCTTGAGTTCCTCACTCTATTGTATATATTCATGATCTTAGGTTCACTTATATCTTTTTTAAAGTCCTTTAGAAGTCAGTGGGAAGTGAATTAAATTTCATTATAGATTTTTATCCTCAATCAGATGGGTAGTCAGAACGAATAATTTAGACCTTGGAGGATATGTTTTGTGCTTGTTCAATGGACTACCAGGGAAGTTGGGATCACTATATTTCTTTTTTGAGTTTTCTTAGAATAATAGTTTTCATTTGAGTATACAGATGGCCCCATTTGAATAATTATATGGAAATGGGTGTCAATCTCTAGATTTTTTGGATGATGTCCAAGAAAGGAAGTTGATGGAACTATAATTGGAAGATGATATGGAAGAAAACGTTCAGTTGATTTAGAAACACATAAGGAAATCTCAGAGAAATCAGAAAAGTTATATGGACAATGGGAGGAAAGATCTTTCTTTAAAGGTAGATGATAATGCCTTTCTCCATAATTCTCCATAGAAAAGTTTGATGTATTGTGGTAAGAAAGGGAAGTTGAGTCTGTGGATCATTGGACCCTTTGAAATCCTAGATAATTTTGGATTAATTTCCTACCAAGTGTCTTTATCTCCGAGATTATCCTAGGTACGCAATGTTTTTCAAGTTTCAATGTTAAGAAAGTATATTCTAGATCAATCTCATGTTTTTAGTCTAGAAGTAGTTCAGTTGGAATAGAATCTTTCTTATGAGGAACAGCCAGTCTAAATTTTTTACCACAAAGAGAAAGTTTTATGGGATAAGTTAATTCATCAGGTAAAGGTTTCTAGAAAAAGCATATGGTTGAAGAGGTAACATGGGAATCTGAAAATGCTATGAGGGAGAAATACCCCCCACTTATTTTATAAGTGAATAAAATTGTGAGGATATAATTTCCAAAAGGGGAAGGATATAACATCCTAAGTAATTATAGAATAAGTATTTTTCATATCAATTAATATTTAAAAATTAGATATTAATTTTTATTAAAGGGAGTGATTTTTCCGATAGCATACCCAAAACAAAATAATGGGTTTCACCAAAATTGTACATTTCACACACGGTTGAGTCATACCGAAAAACAATACATTATTATTTTTATTATTTTAAAACTTTTTAATGCCTAGACGTTATATGCAAATGAATGAGTATAACTAACTATATTGTTTTTACACAAGTTATTTAATATTTTTACTTTCATCTAATACATTTAATGGGATTAAAATAAGAATAAATCCAATTTTAATCATAAAAAGTTCTAATATTTTTTAAATTTAGTTTTACCACCTATTAATGGTGAACCCTTTTTAGTTATAAATTAGAAGAGTTTTAAAAAATCTATATAACAAATTAATATTCTTATTTGTAAGTTGGACATCAAAATTTACTTTGGTTTAATTTTTTTTTATTTTTCTAATAATATTCATTTTTTAATGAATAGTGAAAAATACTACATTTTAATTCCAAACTCCTTTTTTGTATGATTTATTTATATAGTTGGGTTATCCTTTTAATTTTTGTTAATGTATAATAAAATAAATCTTTTATCATTTAATCCAATTTTGGTCATTGTAATCGATTTCAAATTGAAATTGGATATAAAAACATTGTGGACTTTTGAATATTTTTACTTTAAATAAATTTCCTCAATTCTTCAAAGGGATTAATTTTTAAATTAATTTTAGTCACTTTTGTATATTGAATATTTAAAAATGGATACACTTGGTTGTAATTAGTATGAAAAATGTGACCTAATAAGATCAATATAATTTTGGGTGAATAATAACTTTTGTATTGTATTTACAATGGTTATAGGTACATTGAGTAATTAAAGGTACAAATAATCTTATAATAATATAAAACTACCCTAAAACATTTCTTAATATTATTTTATGAGTTATTTTAGACCACTAAAATCCTTAGGCTGATATTTTGGATTTTTAAATCCACTTGGGTGTGAAAATTACATTTATAACATTTTATTTAATGTAAAGAGAAAGATGTCATAAACATGACTCTTATTACTAAGACAATTTAAATATAGGGTTGTATAAGAGATATATTAGACTCTAAAAATTAATAAAAAGATAAAAATTTGACCTACATCATGATAATTTATTTATAACTTGTAGACTTTAAATAATTAAATTTAATTATGAAATAATGATGATGTAGTAATAGATTTATTAAAGGAAGAATAAAAAAATGATATTAATAATATTAAAATAAATATAAATTGAAATATTTGATTCCATACACAAATTTTTTAGATAAATTTGACATTTTATTGATGAGTTAAACTATTTTTTTCGAAGTAATAAATTTTATATGATTTCTTAAAAAAGGCAGGTAAATAATAGTGTCAAAATGAACATATATCATATTTTAAATTATAGAATATTTAATTAAATGAATTAAAATTTATAAAAATACAAGAATCAACCAAATAGTTTTTTTAATCCTTAAAATTTCATTAATTACTCATTAAGTTTTCATTTTACATTTTATCATAATTATTTTAACTCTCAAAGTGTAAATTACTTAAAAATGATAAGAGTTAAAAGGGTTAAAACATAAAAGATATGCATTAAAAAATATCCCAAATTTGTCTAATTTTTATTGGATGAATGGATTTTTACCCATATTTATCATATATTTTCAATACATAAACTTTTTTAAATTTGGAATCGAAATTGAATTTATATTAATTTAATACTTTTAATAATTCCAAGAGTGCCCTTCCAGTCTTCTATAAAAAGGAACTCTTATTCTCTATTCCTTACACTTCAAAACCCATTTGTATCATTCAAGATATGTGGTAACATCTTCCTATAATCCATACCCACATTATTGTTCTCTTATTTTATTCATAACACCCTTCTTAGAGGTGTTAATTTGTTAGAAAAGGTGATCATTTAAGGGAATGTAATGTTAAGTGTTTCTATTTTAATTTTTCTTCTACTTCCTTTAAGTATACTTAATCCATGATTAAATAATATCTCTATTATAATAAATATATTGAGACATTATTATATTAATATAATCACCAAAATCCACCTCTAATTTCATCAAATTGGAAATGAACATTTCATTCATGGGTACGATGGACTACCACCTCGCAAACCAATATAGTGTATTTTTCATTAACGTCTATCAAGACTGGTCATAATGATGGAAAAAAATGTTTTTATATGATTTTCATGAAATATATATCATTATAATAGGACAATATATCAAAGTTTTATTACTTTCCAGGCACATAAAAATGATAACATTGTTCATGCGTAAGTTTGAACTATCACCTCCACGTAGCAATATGAATCGTTTTTATTCACCACATAACTTGTATGATATATATAAGTATATTTAAATTATTATTATTATTTTAATATTATTATGATCATTCTGAAAATATAAAATAATAATTACCTTATTTCCATAACAATCAATGAAAAATAGTAACGTTACTCATGCGTGCGTACATCCTAACGTCACCATGATTATAACATTGTTCATTTTTCATACCATAAATAAATGGTTTGATTTAAATGTATAATTGATTTATAAAAGTTATTATTATGTTATTAATGTTATTAAATAGATTATAGACTTATGACTATATAGACTATTGACATCAAACCACGTTCATTTTCGACTGAAGTACCGAATATCAACAAAACATCCGATATGAACTTAAATAATTATGTAATTTTTATAATGTGGTAATAAGTGATATAAAGCGAATAATAAAATTTAAAAAACTTCTCAAAAATTATAAATTAACCTAATTTTATTATTCCTAAATATAAATATTGTACGTGATGAGTCGGACTCACGGTAAGGGACTTCATCTCAATCTCCATTCATTGAGGCATATTTTAAAAATATACACCACCTTATTTTATAAGGATCATAATAAAACCCTTTGATATTTAATTTTACTCAAAGGATTTCAATAGGAATATTTTTATATGAACAATTTTACTAAACAAAAAAGGATTGTTTTTTAACGTATATGGCGACAATGACTTTTCCATTGTCGTGACCATTATTTGGTATTTGGATTCCTCTACAAGTCGTAATGTTTTTAAAAAGAAAACAAATAAAATTTTACCATTTCTGGTATTATATTGTTGAAAATGGTTTTGAGAATGTATTGATTATATCAATATATTTAAATTATATTTTTTCATTGAAAAGTAGAAATTTTATTTTTTTTTCTTCATGCTTGTTTTATGTGTTATGATTATGTTATGGTTCTTGAGTATTGTTTTTGTATATAGGTGGTTTTGTGATAAATTGATGACAGGTGAGCCCGATATATCTCCCCAATGCATTGGGAAATGTTATGGATTTAAATTATAAGGTTTCTCCTAATATATTTAGGAAATATTCTATGATAGGTATTCTAAATGTAACAGTCATGGTTACTCTCTATAGAGTTGTGAAAGCTACAATGTAAGTATGCTATAGATTTCACAAATTACCTTTATGATTTATGATTGCTAATAAGTTTTTCCAGAATCATAGGATTTAACAAGGTATGTTAAAGAGTTTATGTTTTATGGTTTAAAAGTATTATTTTGTGAAAATGATTTCAAGAGTATAAAATATTCATGGACTAACAGTTTTATTGCTTATTTTCTATCCCTTACTGAACTTTTTGTGTTAATCCCAAGTATTTGAAATGTTTTTCATAGGGTATGAGGATGGGTAATAAAGAGTAAGAAGTTAAGATGAATTAATATTTTTATCAAGAAAAACAAATCATGTTCACAGATTTTTATTTTGTGAAAAAAAATAATTGTGAGTAGAAGTGTCTACTTTGTAATATTTGAGTTGTTATGTAATAGTTATGGCATAATTCTCTAAAACTATAAGCATAAAAGTATCCTTAATGTTAATTATTTATTTATCCAATATTATGTAATGTTTAAGGCTGGAGCTTTATAATAAGTAAATCATATATGGTATGATATAAATTAATATGGTTCTTTGATAGATTTATAATAAACTAATATTTATTATATAGGATTTTTCATGGGTATGATGTGAGTCAAGTCATAAGGTAAGGGGATTTATAGTCTCACTTTTATTTCTGTGATGTATATACCATGTTTACCACTCATTTCATTTTTGGGGTTTATATACTACCCATGAATTTATTATATAATCCCTATTATTAAATTTATGGGTATTTAAATATCCATTTTATGATCTCTCTTTAATGGGGTTTATAGTTCAAAAGTTACCAAATCGGTAGGGTAATTTTGTCATAACTTGTCTTCTTTGAGACAAATGTTATGTCATGCACCTATATTCTTTTATGAGGTGTATATATCACCCTTTGACATTTTTTATCATTAATATAATTCTTTCCATGATATGTTAATATTCATGCAATTTTATTCTCTCTTCGGTCAGAAATTTGCATTTCGTCAAAACAATGTTTTCTAAAAATGTTATAAAAGGTTTTTAAATGATCTTTTAAAATTTTTAAAAAAATGTATATCATGTATGTTTAAAATGGTTTCAAAGATACATTTATATATTTTTAGGGTTATTTTAAATGAAAATAGTTTGATAAATGTTTTATGATTTGAAAATCATTTTTCAAAGAGGAATAGATATTTTCCTCCCTAAAGGTTTTAAAAATATATTTCAATATGTTTTTCCATCTAAGATGACATCCATTGGTGTTACTCATGAAAAAATGGGAAATAATACTAGGATACCATTCATAATTTTTTAATTAATGGTCCATGTTTTTAGGTAATTATTTATATGAATTATTTTACTTTTCAATGAGATGTTCTATAATAAAATCTTCAAAAAACCCATTTCCTTTCAGAATTTTTGATGTGATTAACGATTTAAAATATTATGGAACATATATGTATGATTTAATTATGTAGTGGGTGGGACCTATATCTCTATATAAAGCATTGGATAATGAAAAATGTTCAATAATCTCAAAGGGTACATGGTATTTCATCCTAATCCCGCAACAAGAGGGTACATGGAAATGATCATGAATAACCTAAGTATAGGTTACAATCCATGAATTATGGAAATGACCATGAATAAAATAATCATAAACATAATATGTCATGGATAAAAGATAATTTACCTTTATTATGAGGTTTTTCCTCTATGATTGGTGTATCTCACAATATTTTATTTTGGTTTTAGTCATTGGATAGTACTTGAAGGAACTGTGTTAATGAGAAATGCAATGGATTATGCAATGATGGATCTCATGAGCAACTTAATTTTATGGAATATAGAATGAAAAACCTTATTTATATAACAACAAACCCATAAAAATCCATGAATCATGACGGACCTCAAAATTACCAAAGGTGGGAACAACATTTTCTTGAATCTTTTTTAAGGAAACATCCACCTTCTTTTAGTGGAATAACTGATTCAATGGTTTCCAAGAAATGGATCTGTACCATTAAAAATAATTTTTCATACTAAATTATTCACAATGTGAAAAATGTAAGTTGGTAACTTATCTCTAGGAAAGTGAAGTGAATCAGTGGTGTAACTTTATAAATAATATGAGGCAACAAGATAAAATCGACTCCGTAGATTGGGATGATTTCTGGAAATTATTTTTCATTAAATAACTTTCAATGTATTCTTTTTTAAAAAATATATATTGATGTTTTCCATATACCACATTTTTATGATAATAATATAATGATATAATTCAAAGTAATCACTAAAAACTATAGATAGAAGAAGATCCGATTTATTTTATGCTCAAAGTGTGGAAGGTAACATGGAAGAAATTGTCTTAAGGGGACTAGTAAATGTTTTAAGTGTGGTAAAGAAGGTAATAAAGTTTTTAAATTATAAAGTAATGGTAATAAGAATAAATCCCCTAAGAGTAAAACTCCCATCATTCAATGTATCAATTTTAAGGTGTTTGGTAATTACACTAATAATTTCCTTAAGCCAAGGAATAATGTAGATGGTAAGGCACAAAAAGCTATGAGGAGAAAGGAAATAGGGAAAGATTATGCTATCATAAGGGATGAAGTGAACCATGATTATTAGTTAATACTTATCCTCCTCAACTTTTGGGAATTTTATATCTAATTTTGAATGAATATGCCGTATTAAAATCTTATTGTTCATCTATTAGTGAAATTTCGTGTGATTATCTACTAGGATTCTAAAATAATGATATCACATATTATATCGATACAAGTATGAACCCAATATTCCAAAAAAAAATTGTATAAAAAATGATCTTATGTAAATAATGGGTAAGAATGTGTGTATTCAATATGTTTTTACAGTAATACAGGTTATTACCATGTTTCTAGAGAATACATGATAATGTTCTTCATGTGTTTAGTGTGTGATAATTTAGAGCTGCATCAAGTTGTTTTGGGTATTAATGATAAGTTGATTTTGAAAATTTAGTAACCATATTTATAATGTTTGGGTATTTAATATTTTTTAAGGTTCATAAGGTTAACCATTTATGAAAATTTTTAAATTCAACTTTGGATGAGATTTTATAGATTAATATTTTACTTCACCATATAAATATTTATGCATAATGGATAACATGTACAAACCTTTTTTTATGATAACCAAAGACAAAAATTAATAAATTTTAATCCCATTATGGATCTCATTATCCAACACTTCTTCAAGAATTAAAATTTCAACATCATTTCTTAGAGTAAGAGATGAAGCGGAAATTGATCAAGGAAAATTTGATTGATGGGATTGTTCTTACAAAATAGAATGAAATCAAGTAAGTATATCTTATCAAATTATTTTGGAAGTAAAATTTTGTCCTATTATCATCATTAATGATGAAATCATGACCTTTTTTCAGATATATTTGGTCTATGGTCTTATGGTTATTAATATTTTAATTCCTATATTCTATATCATTCTACATCAGAATGTGATAGTTAGAAATATCCCCCATGTCCTTGTTTTCACTTTCCACTATTCTTAGTTATGGGGTGAGCCTCACATATTACATTAACTATATTTAAGAGGATGTTTTGTTGACCCTTTTTATGATGTGGGTTTCCCACAAAACAATCTCAAACATCCACCTTTAATTTTTGAAGTTCAATTTGGAATTGCAAGGATGTGATTTCATTTTTAAATTATTGATCATATTGGAATAGTGGAATATACATTGGAACTTCCCCCAAATCTCTCTCATGATCCCGATTTTTTCCTTGTATATCTTCTATGTAAGTACATACTTGATCCTTCACATGTACTAAACTCATAAGTTGTACTGCTAGACCAAGATCCTTCTTATAAAGAGAAATCGGTAGAAATTTTGGATCGTATAGATAATGTACTAAAAAAATACCACTCACCTGATTAATGTTTTGTGGATAAAACCACAAGTTTGAATAATCTATGTGGTAACATGAGGATATGATGCGGTATAAGTATCTTCATTTTTTTATTACAATGCAAAATTTTGAGGGAGAAATTCATTTTAAGGGGGAAGAATGTAACACCCATAGTTTTATGAAATTGTTTTCAAATAAATTAATTTTCATTGATGTATTATATTATACGTTACACCAAGTTAATTTCTAGCTACAAAAAAAACACTGGATTATCTTTCTTTACACACAACACTGAGATTATATAAAATATATTTTTATTATTATACTTATTTAAAAAAAACAATAATAAAATAGCTGTTAGAATGGAAAGTATGAACAGGATGAAATAAATTATGAAATTATGTTTTACAAATAATTTTTTGTCCAATTAATTATAAACTAATGTAAAATGATTTTTAAAATAAAAGGTAATGTTTTTCTAAAAAATTATTTAAATGTACACAAGTGTGTTTTATACCAATAAATAAAAAAATAAATATTATTGAATTATATTAATGAAATATATATATATAATATATTAAATATAATTTTTAAAATTCATCTTATATTTTTTCAAGACATGGTATAAGAACAAACCCAATTTTACCCATAAAAGAAGTATTTTTATTAAATGGAATTTTTTTCCACCTTTTAATGGAGCACTTGTTTTAAATATATTTTTTTGACACATTTATAAGTTTTACTTGAAGAAAATACTTATTATTTAAAATAGTATTATCAAAATTTACTTCTCTTAAATTTGTGGTATTTTTTTGATAAGTTTCATGTTTTGATGAATAGTGAAAAATACTGAATTTAAATTAAAAATGGGTGTTTCATTGAAATAATTTATAGTGTTAAATTATATATTTGTTTTTTAATTATAATTAGAACAAATATTTATCATTATTCTAATTTATCTCATTGGAGACATTTCTATATTGAATTTGGATATAAAAACATTTCAATCTTCTGGACATTTTCACTTCAAAAACATCCTTTCATATTCTGTCAATGGGATTAATTTTAAATTAATTATGTATTTTAAATTATTAAAAAATGATTACATATTTGGAATCATAAGTTATAAATTTATTAAATAGGTCCATTTTATTTTTGGTCAATATGAATAGTAACTTCAGTAATTTTTATTACCATGGTGAATAGAAAATTAGGTAATTTAAGTGAAACAATAAAGTGATAAGGACTATAAAATGACCCTAACACTTGACCAAAATTTATTGGATGAATTTAATTGGACCCTTAACACATAAGGATCTAAATATAAGAATTTAATAGACACTTGTCCATGAAAACTACTTGGATATTATTAAAATCAAAGAGTTGTTAAATTTCACTCTTAGCTTAAATAATTATAATATTTTAATATGTGGTTAAATATAATATAATATAATATATATATATATATTATTATGAAATATAAAATATTTAAATACATCATTGAAATTTATTTATAATTTTTAATGAATAAATAATTATCATAAATAATTACAAAATGATGATGCAGTAATTACTCAAGTAATGAAACAATAAATTAAATGATATTATAAATATTAAAATAAATATAATTTGAATTAAATGAGTACATAAAATAATTTTATAGGTGAATGTTAATTTTTTTTCATATTAAATTAATTTTTTTTCAAGTTATATTTTTGTATTTATTTTCAAAATGTCAAAGTAATGAATTTCGTAGAAATTGACACTTATGATATTTTATGAAAATAATATTTTATACAATTATTTATAAATTATAAAAATATGAAAATGTAAAAATGGTATGATATTTTGTATAAAATATCATACATTGGCCATTTATGGTCCAATTTAAACTTTATAAGTAAAAATTATATCCTCTTAGTATAGAAAAACTTGTTACCGTAGTAAAAATTAAAATGGATGAACAAAGGGTTAATCAAAATGATATGGTTTAACATAACACCAAAAATTGAATAAATTATATTTTTTGGTTATATTAAAACCTCATAATATCTTATATTATAATATATTGACATTTAGAGGTCTTTGGATTGACATTTAATTTATTATAAACCAGTCTTTTGAGAAATTCCAAAATTGTTGATCCCCTCTCTTATAAAATAAAACCTCTTCCTATATTTTATTCACACTTAATAACCTATTTGGTTCATAAAAAATCTATCAAAATATTCTCCAAAATTCCTTAAATTCGTCTTACAATCCTTAATTTGGTCATAAATCCAACCAAAGAATCTCTTTTGTGTAAATCAAAAGGAGATACCCAAAGAAGAGGTAATGTCCATCTATGAACATTTTTGTTTTTTTTCCTTAAACCCATTAAATTATTTTTCATTAATTTTTATGTAATAAACTAATTATCATAAATATACTAATATTTTTTCAAATTAAGTTGTATACCTACACTTGCACACACTTCTATCAAATGGGATACACAAACATCGTCCGTATGTACGGTGGATTACCGCCTCGTGAACCGATGTCACTCGTTCTTCCATTAACACCTTTCAAGGTTGTAAATAATGATATAATATATGTTTTTTATTATATATAGCATATTTAAGATTTATTTATTATTATTTAATTATTATATGATCCATACCTTCATACTTTCTATTTTTTTGAAATATGATAACTTTGAATGTGGACGTGTGGAATACCGCATCCTCAGAGCGATGTGATTCATTCAAACTTTTCATGGAATGTATTAAGTATGGATTTAGTAAAATTATATTATATATATATAATAATAATTATAATTTTATTATAATATGCATATATATATATATATTTCATTTACTTTTTTTCTTTCAATATTATAAGAAAATGGAAACAGTATTTATGCGTACGTACACCCAACTGTCTCCAAGAACAGTGTATTACATTTCCTATTTATGTATTTTTTATATTATTATAAATTCATATATACTGAATATATATGTTTTTTATTTAATTTTCATCATTATTTATATTATTAAAACATTGTATAAGTAAGAGGTCCAAAAATATGACAAATCAAAACATAAGGAAAAAAAAGCAGATATTACTTGAAATGTAACTTTGACATGAAATTGTTAATAAATGGGTAATATAATGAAATAAGTAAATAATATATGGTATTATATAATTGAATATTGTTCTTTAATATATTTATAATAAACTTATATTTATTATACAGAAGTTTTTTATGGGTATGATGAGAGTCAAGACATGAAGTAAGGGGATTTTTAGTCTCACTTTTATTTCTGCGAGACATATGCCATATTCACCACTCATTTAATTTTTTTGTTTAATATACTACACATGAATTTATTTTAATATTATTATATTTAAATGTATAGGTATTTACATATCTATTTTATGATCTCTCTTTAATGGGGTTTCTAGTTCAAAAGTTTCCAAATCGGTAATGTAATTTGTCTCAATTTGTTTCCTTAGAGACAAATGTTATATTGTGCACCTATATTATTTTATGAGGTGTATATACTTCCATTTTACATTATATATCATGAATATAATTATTTTTATTATATTATAAACTTCAATTAATTTTACTCTCTCTTTATTCTTAATTCTATGTTCCTTCAAAACAATGATTTCTAAAAATGTTTTTAGAGTTCTTAAAATTAAATATTAAGAATTTTTAGGAAAATGTATTTCAAATATGTTTAAAATAGTTTCAAAAATTCATATATAAATTTTCAAGGTAATTTTTAATGAAAAAATTTAGATAAATATTTTATGATTTAAAAATCATGTTTCAAAAGAAAGGGATATTTTCCTCAAGAAAGTTTTTAAAAAGATATTTCAAAATTATTTTTCATCTAAGATGACATTCGTTGGTGTTACTAATGGCTTTATTGGGATATCATGCAAGGGTATCCTTCATATTTCTTTGCTGAATTTTTTATATTTTTATGGAATGATTTATATAAATTATATCATTTCTCAATGAGATATGTTATGATGAAATGTTTATGGAAACCATGTCCTTTCATGATTTCTAACATGATGAATGATTTGAAATCTTGTGGAACATATATGTATGATTTAATTATATGGATGGTGGTACCTATATATCCCTTCAATTAATTGGGTAATGATAAATGTTCAATGATGTCAAAGGTTACAAGGTAGGTCATATTAATCCCACAATAAGAGCATACACGAGAGTTCATCCTAAGCCCTTAACAAGATGATACACGAGAGGTCATCCTAAGCCCGCAACAAGATGTTACAAGGGAGGTCACCCTGAGCCCACAAGAAAAGGGTACATGGGATTTCTTCATAATATCAATATTATATTTTACATGGGATGTCATTAATGTCAAAATTAGTTATATGTTTGATTAGTACAAGCCTAACACATTTTGAATGTCTTGGTAGGTATCATTGACATAAGATATTCTAAGCGTATGTGTATGCCAAAAATTCCTTATCTTATGAAATTATTATAATATAATGGATCATGTGATTTGACTATATAATGATTAATATATTATAAACTACAAATATTTATGGCATTACTCATGTTTATTATCTTTGATAAGCATGTTTTGATCTTCAAATGTTATTTTCATGTTTTTATACCCTTATGCTCATGTTGTGCTTATTTACCTTACATTTGTACCCTTACTAAGCATTTGAGATCACCCATTATTTTTTTTCCATTACTCAGGTTATAAATAAGGGATTAAATTAGGATTACTAAAGGGGAAGATAATTATGGAATATTTTGAAGATATTTCTCCAAATTATAATAATGTGTTCTAAGTTTCCAAAGGAACTAAACTATTACGGTCCTTGGGAATGTGTTTTTGTAATGTAATAAATATTCATATAAAAATATGTAATATAAATGTTCTAAAAGTTGGTTTCATTATACATATATTACCCTCCACTGTATAAAACCAATAATCATAGTGTGAGAAACACTTATTCAATAAAAACCACAAAATCATAAAAATCACTTATAGGATGTCTAAATCATGACTCCTACTTCTTTAATATATGAAACCTTATGTTTGTACTAGGTTATTCACGATAATATTATATTTAAATCCTTAATTATGGTTTATAAATAGTTTGGTAATTTCCAAATCATATCCCCTGGGAGTGTCAAACCAGGTGTTCAGTAGTGCCTGATATCATGCATCAGTTACCCATCTAGTCTAGATCAATGATGTGTTTTTAGAATTGTTACCCCTAGGTACATCTGTTCCAGATCCACATACACTTGTACTATCTATATAGGGATGTATTTATAGGAATGAATTGTCTCTATAATTTAACAAAATTCTAGGATATTTTTCCTATACTTTGACTCATCCTTAGACTTATCCTTAGAGGAATCCATAAACATATCCTTAGATATATCCCTAAGGATCTCAATAAAGTTTTCACATTATAGTTTCCAAAATGATGAATAAAACATTCCTATGATACCAAGTATAGCAACATAGGCTTAACATAAATGGATATTACATCATTTTAGAACAATATTGAGCACATTACAAAAGTACATGCAGGAGGACCATAATAGTTTGTATTATTTGGAAACATGGAAATATAATATTATATCCTCATTAAATATCTTTAACATCTCTCTTAAAGATCTTCCACATTAGTTATCCTAATTAAAGACTTTATTAATAACTTGGGGAAAGTAAACATAAGAAATGGGTGATCTCAGATGCTCAGTAAGGGTAAAAAAGGGAGATATCTAATCATAACATGAGAATAAGGGTATGAGAACATGATCGTAACATTAGAAGTTCATACCCTACATTTCAAATATTATAATCAAGAGTATGTAATAAATATTATAAGTTCATAAGACATGAATCATAATATAATCAATGACATGAACCATGTGATCATATCATAGTAATAAGATATAAATTTGTGCAATACACATAAACTGATAACATTGTGAACATGTATACGTCAGAACAGGTTTACTCATTATGTTAAGGACATGAAATTATGCCCTCAAATAAACATATGTATATGTAAAACAATCCACAAATAACATAGTAAAAATTTAATCATATTCACTCATAAAATAATAGTATTCAAGGTTCACTCCCAATACTACAATCATATTGTCCAAGTACACACATGTTTCCCATTTTAGATCAGGATACACTTGTTTCCCATTATGGATTAGGACATCCCTATTTTCCATTTTGGACCTTGACACACTTGTTTCCTATTCTGGATAGATATAATTTAATTTTTCACCATAATTATCAAATGATATATAATTATTTACCCAATTAATTGGAGGGATATATAGGTCCCACCCATCAGAAAATGAAATCATACATACATGTACCACAAGATTATAAAACATTCATCGTACCTTAAACAATTAAAAGAAATATATTTTATAATAATCATATAATAACCTATTAAATGAAATGGTTATCATAAAAAATTCATCATATCATAACCTATATAAGATAGACTAGTTTCATAATCATTTCATCATATAATAACCTGTGAAAGGAATTACGTTTCATTATCATTTTATCCCGGTGTAACCCGTGAAAGGGAAATGTGTTCCATAAAAACATGAAATTGAAAAAATAAAACATTAAGAGAAATAATAATAATTTTTTCCTTGGATTATATCCCCAGTAAATCATTAATATATCAAATGGTGTCATCATAGATGGAGAAGAATTTGAAAGATCACTTAGAGCATTTCTTAAGGAAAATAACTTTTCTTTGAAAATCATTTTTTGAGAAAAAAATAATTTTATTTTAAAATTACTATGAAAACTTATTTAATAATCCTTAAAAATAATTTAAACATTTATTGAATAAAATAACCTTTATTCACTGAAAAACTCTTTTTTAAAACATAAAATATTTTGTAAACTATTTTCTTTAAAAATAACCCTGAAAATTTATAAAGGATGATTTGAAAAAAAAATCAACACTTTAAAACATAAATAATTTTTAAAATACCTTTCCTTGAAAACAATCTTAAAATATCTTTTAAAAAATTGAAAAAAAAAATATAAAACGTGGTTTTCTGAATTAATATATTTCTGATCAAAGAGAGGGATAAAGTCTAATTTTCTTAAAAGAAATTTCTCAATAATATTAAGTAAAAAAGAGTGGAAAAAATGGTACCTATACCTTAATATTTCATGAATAAATATATTATAATAAATTTCATGAGATTTATTGAGAGATGGATCATCTGATTTCATCAACATAAGCATAATCACAAACAATCTCAATAAATGATGAGATTGTAGAAATAAACTATTACCACTTCGGTAACTTTGAAACATAATCTCCATAATAGCATTTCATGAAGATTAAAATATAATTAAAATAATTATATTCATGATATAACATGTAAAATTTAATTATATACACCTCATCGAAGAATATTTTTTCATAACATGGCCTGTATCACAAATAAAGAAAATTGAAATAAAATAACTTTACCAGCTTGGTAAATTTTGAACCATAAACCCCACGAAATAGTGATAGTAAATTGGATATGTAAATACCCATAAATTTATGGATAATAATAATATAATACATTCATGGGTAGTAATTACAACACACAAAATAAAATAATAGTGAATATGGCATAAGTCTTATAGAAATAAAAGTGAGACTAAAAATCTTCTTACTACATGAGTAACTTTAGAATCATGAGATACATGGAAGATAAAAATCAAGTAGAACATTTAATATAATTTAATAAATTAAATTCATGATATAAAATTTCATAAGTAATTATATACACCACAATATAGAAATGAGTGGTGAATTTAGCTTATATCTCACAAAATTAAAAGTGAAACGAGAAAAACCTTACCATAAGTCTTGAAATTATTCTTACATGTCCAAAACCACTTATTTAATTAATATAAGTTTATTATAAATATAATAATTACCATATTATTATATATAATACCATATATTACATTATTATGACTTTATATTACCCATTTATTTACAATTTCTTGGTAAAATTACGTTTCGAGTAATAACCGCTTTGTTTTTTCTATATACTTTGACTTTTTATTCTTCATCCTATTACTTTAAACATGATTTAATTATTGAAAGAATATAAAAATGGTATAAATATCATCTATATTAGTTATATATATAATAAATAAAGGATATATATGGGAAGGTAAATGCACTGTTTATAGAGACGGTAGGTCGTACGTATGCATTAACGTTGTTTCCATTTTCTTATCATATTTTAATAGAATTAAATGTAAATGATGTATATATATATTATAATTATAGTATAATTATTATTTAATAATTATCACATATGTTTAAAAAACTCGTCCTTAATACATTCCATGTAAAGCGTGAATGAATCACATCACTTTGAGGAGGCGGTAGTCCACACGTACATGAATGATGTTATCATATTCCCAAAAAATGGAAAGAATGAGGTTATGAGTTATATAATAGATATATAAGCATAAATAAATCATAAATATCATGTAAAATAGTAATTCCATCATTATTCCCAACCTTGGGAGGAGGTAATAGAAAAAGAATGATATCGGTTTGCATGGTGGTAGTTCGTCGTACACACGGTAATGATTGTGTATATAATTTCATGAAAGTGTGTGTAGGTGTGGGTATAAAACATGACATAAAAAGATATGAGTATAATTAGTATACTTATTTTATTATATAATCAGGGAATAATAATAATTGAATGGGTGCATAAAGAAATAAAACAAAAGTTCTTGTTGAAGGATGTTACCTCTTCATTAGGTAACACCTTTTAGTTTTCCCCAAAGGGATTTATTTTCTGGATTTATTCCCAAAATGGGTATTCAAGTATGAGATTATGTATTTTTATGGAATATATAGGTAGGTTTTGGATGATCCAAATTGATTGAGTGTTGTGAAGAAGTGGGTGGTGAGTTCCCTTTTATAGTGGAGGAGGATTGGCATTCTTATATGTATAAAAAGATAAACACTATTGAGAGGCCGCCCTTACATAAAGTGCCTCTAATAATGGAAACTTTTTGTTAAAATAGAGTTTATGGAAGAAATATTTCAATACAATTTATTTTGTACATTTTTCTAGGTTATTTCTCCCTTTAAGTTAAAGTTTAACAACTAAGTAAACCCATTTTTACCTTAATCATTATAATTAATTTTAATTAATTTTACCAAAATTTTAGGTTAAAAATGAAGATTACCTTAATATAAATTATAAATTATTCTGATTAAAAAAATTTAATCCATTTTTACAAATTCTAAATTCATAAGTGGTGTAAATTAATTTAAAATTAATCACGTAGAAAGGACAACACAAGGGTTTTTAAATTGAAAATGTTCAAGATTGGAAATGTTTTTATATCCAATTTCAATGTGAAATTGATTCCAATGACCTAAATTATATTATTATATTTATATTTTATCAATATATACGTTATAATAAATTTAAAATATAATTTAACTATATAAATAAATTATATGAAAATTTAGTTTTCAGTTAAAATTCAGTGTTTTCAATATTCATCAGAAAATGAAAATTCTCAGAAAAATACTAAAAATTCACCCAAAGTAAAATTTGATATTTTGATTTAATAAATGTATTTAATTTTTTCAAATAAAAATTATAAATTTATAGAAAATTATATTTAAAATAGTCTCACCACTAAAATGAGGTGAAATTACCTTTTAGAAAAATTCATCTATTTATTCCTAAAATTGGTGTTATTCTAATATTATTCCTATTAAATATATTTAATGAATATAAAAACATTTGATTGAATTTATAATATATAAATTCCACCAATATCTCTCACTAATATGTATTAATTTAATTTATAAGATAAAACACTTTTGTGGGCATAGAAATAGTTTTTTCATAAAAACACTTCGTTTATATTCAATTGGTTTTTATTTTAATTTATTTTTAATTTATAACCAAATAATTAATTTTATAACATGTTTAAACCATAGATTCTTATTTTAGTAAATTGTATTACTATATTTCTTTCCAATGGAATGGTTATAACTATAATAATACTTTAATAATATTAATAGTATATTGTATTTTTGTAAAACTTTGTCTTGGGTGCAACATAAGAAATCTAAGGAACTCGGTATTGTGTGTAACACAAGCCAAACATAGAGTTTCTTATACCGCAAAATAATCTAATTATCTATTATAGTGAAATATTAACTTTTTGTTGTTTGTAATGAAATCATATCTTATTGTAGCGTGTAATACCGTCATCAATGAAAATTAGTTTATTTGAAAAAAAAAATTCATAAAAACTTAGGGTGTTACACCAGATGTAACTAATATATTGATATCTTATTATGTTATTCAACATACCATGTTGATATATAAAAATTTAACACTTTTTTATATTTAGGTAAAGGGTTTTATCACTTACAGGTACCTCTCCCTTGGCTACATCTATCGTATTTTCCAAGATGCTTAATGGAATTCTACGATTTTTCATGTATTTTTAGAAGAATAATCTCATCACAATAAAGAATATATATCCAATACCATAGAGAGATGATTTTTTTACTTATTATGTAAGTCCCGAGATTCTTATATATTAGTTAAACACGTTATACCTTAAATTATTGCACAATACAAATTTTATTACATCATCATTATAGTATAAAGAGTTTTACTTCATGAATATATTTAAAAGTTATATTTCTAAATTTTAGATTTTAAAATTGATAAAATATACACTATTTTTGGATTATAAGGATTAAAATTCAATTAAAGTGATTTTTTGGGATTTTTCTAAAAATAATTGTTTTTAACGAATTGTTCAATAATGTGTTTTTATATTATATAAATAAAAAAAATTAAATATTTTAAATTAAGAAAATAAATTAATTTTTAAAAATATTAATATATATATATTAAAACTCATTTAATTAGTTATTTATTGTAAATGCAAATAAAATTTCTTAATTTATAAATAGACATTTTTTTAGAAAAATAGTTTTTCTTATAACCCATGTTTTAATTTAAAATTTAATTTTCACATATTTAGAAATTAAATTTGATTAAATTGATTCTAAATTTTTAATCATCATTTTGTAATTTAGTAATAGGGTTTATTTTATATTTTAAAAAATTAAATAATTACTATGGTAAAATTTTAATCTTGGGTGATGGGGGTAAAAAGAGTAAATTTAAGTTGCTAAAAATTTATATGATTAAAATGATATGTAAAAATTATAGAAAAAAATTTTACCTAGGAAGTTAAATCCCACATTTCTCATGAACATATATTTACCTAATTCACCTAACTACTATGTTATTTCACCATTACCCTTCACGTGACTTAAATTTCCAAAGAAATGTTTCTCCTTTTTCACCTATAAATAGCGTTCACATCCATACATTCTATTATTCCACTCCACTCCAAATCCATTGATCATGAATTCCCCCATCATTTAACCTCTCAATAATCTTTCTAGTGAGTTTTTATGGTTCTATGTTGTTGTTCTCAATCATTGAGAATCTACCTTGATAGATAGTTCTTCCAATCCATTTCAATTGAAATTATTTTAATATATTCTAATTTAAATTTATTTCTCATATATAATCATGATTGTAAATCCATGATTCTTTCATCCATTAAATATTTCATTAACTAGAGATTACTTAATCTCTCTCATTATTTCCATTTCCTAAGTCGTTATTATAACAATGTAAGGGTCCCTAATCCCTTATAATCCAATATTTGAGTAATAATTTCCATTATTTCCCATAATATATTATTATTCATCATTTTTATAAATTTATTATGATATTATGAATGAGAGATCACCATTATCCCTCATTTTGTTACCTTAATAAGATCTTATAATGAAAAAACACTCTCATTTTCATAAAACATCCTAAAATTTCAATAATGTAAAGAGTATGTTTTTTCTAGCAACGAAATCCCTTTTTAAATACAAACAAGAAGATATAGGCTCTGGACCAGATTCCCCTAGAGGTAATAACCCTGAATGATTTTTTTGTATTATATTATTCTTCATTCAATACAAAACTAATGGGACTAACTGCACACATCATATGAATCTCTATTGGGATATTCTTTAGATAATACAATATCTCCTTACAAACCATAATTAATGATTATTTCCAATTTATATCCCTACATCATGATAGAAATATTCTCAACTGCCTTTTTTATTCTATTTATAAAGTTACATTCGATTACATTGTGAATATCCTATTATTTATAATATTATTATGGTATATTCACATAGATATCCATATTGATCAATTGAATGGTAAAATATAGATATTATGTATATTAATATTATTATATGAAAAACTATGGATTAGTTAGACATAGTAATATATGAGGATCCTCAATAAACATTATGATGTGTATTTTTTCTAATTCTCTATATATGTTGGAAGCACTATAAGTTTTATGTGATAAGTGTAGCCTAGAAATATATATCCCCTTGATGTATGGGTAGATGTAAGGTCTCGGATTTCTCCGTATTTTATTTTTAATATTATATAGGAATTATTTCGAGACCGAGCGTTGTGACGATGTGTAGTTCCGAGGTCCGGTGAGCCTAGAAAAAAATATTGAATTTAATCTAATAATTAAATAACACGCTCGTGTGGTTTTCCTGAAAAAGTAGAATAACTCTTAAAGGGGTGCTCGGATTGGAAATTTGAGAGTACTATTGCATCCAGAGTGGCGGGCTTACACTAAGAGAGATCGAACATCGGCTCACGCGGATCAGTGGTGAAATCTAGTTTTTTGACGTAACTGTAATAAAATATTTAATAAAAATATTTTATTAAATTTTTGTTACAATGAGATCTTTTATCCTTTTAAATAAATGTTTGTGTAGGGGTCCAGGGTTATAGACCACATAACCCTGAAACCCTTAGAGGCTTTGGAGGAAACCCCAATGAGGAGACGGTGTTCTTGACGAGCTTCGCCAGTGACGATGACGCGGAAACTGGATCTTCGCCAACGAATGACGCGAATCTAGGTAAAATGTTTCATTTTTATTTCCTTTCCTCGTTCTTGATTCCTACGATGAAAATGGACTAATACATGAACAGATTAGCCCGCAGATCGATCGTATTTTGCGGGATGAGCTTTGGCGGGGATTTTAGGGATTTGATTCTTTAAGTTATGTTGGTTTCGTTTAGACTTCTAACAGTCATGAACCCAGATCGACACAAACATCGATCGAGGTTCGTCCCTCTCGATTTGTTGTGCCTTTCTTCCCCAATTTCTTGTGTTCATCGTGTGCATTCTACGTGTTTTTCACAGAGAAATGAATGACAGATTTTTACGCATTCGTTGTGCGACGCAACGATCCCAAATTGAAGTTCTAGTGTCAGTACAACCCCACGGAGGTGCAGCTGTGGTGGCGATGGACGGATCGAAGTAGATTGGAAGATATCGTTCTTCGAACGATTTCTGTACGGGTAACCAGAATTGGATTTCGGAGCCGATCGAAGGCTCAAAACCAACGGATTATGCATCATGATGACAAGGCGACCCAAGATCTTGAGTTTTGTGGAAAACAGATAGCATAATCGAGACCCGTAAGATCGGAAGAGGCGTGAGGAGGAAGACAACAGTTCTGGAGTTATCCCAACTACACGGTGTGTAGTATGGGCTACACGATGTGTGTTCGTCGGTGGACCACCTGGCATGCACTCTGGGAGTACATGGACACGGTTTGGGTACATGGCCAAGGACATGATGTTTATACCCTTCCCCAGCCAGACCCGACCAGAAACACGGGATACCCCGTGTACTGGTACATGGGCATGGGGACACAAACAGAGACCGTGTATGGGAACATGGCAAGCATACACGGAGCGAAACCCAGGTGCTCGGACATAGCGTTTAATCCTACTACACGACATGTAGTTACTTTTTTACGGAAATCCAAGAGACACGGGCCATTTACACGGGCAGTACCCGGAGTCAAGGAACATGGCTTGTGATCCTTCTACACGCTATGTAGTATAGTTCTACACACCTAGACTAGAGACACTGGTCGTTTACATGGGAAGTACCCGGAGTTAAGGAACACGGTGTGTGATCCTACTACACGCCGTGTAACCTGTTTTACATGGCTTGATCCTTTTGTCTTATGTGACTTGGACTAGCTTTCTTAGGGTTCTTACCTTTGGTCTTTCCCTTGAAGGTTTCTGGTATCATTTCCTATGTATAAGAGTATGATCCCTTCAGCAGGACTTCCTGAATAGAGTTATTGGAATCCCCTCTGTGAGACTTTGAGTTGGAACCTCTATTCATTCCTGGAACCCTAATTAGAGTTCTTGGTATCGACGTGACCTACTTTACCCAGGTGTCGATCTTCTACTTAGTGGATTAGTTCAGACTGAGTTGTTGGAATCACCCCATAGCTATTGGTTGTGATCCTCATCTGAACATCGTAGTCTCAAGTACTTGTGGAGTGTGTTCTCTTGGAACGAGTACTTAGTATCTCTCTCTTCAAACCTAGGAGTTTGTTCTCCCAGTTACGTGCTTAGTGAAATATTCAAGCTGGATCTTAGTGGAGGTTTCATGATGGTCGATTGTGTATGAGTATATCTGGATATTCTTGTTATATGTTCTGTATACATATACTGTGTAAAGATAACTGTATCATTTCCTTTTTGGTATTTCCCTTGTTGTATTCCTTTGTGGTTTTGGGGTGTCCTACTGGGTATTGTTATACTCACCCCTATATGGGCTTTGCCCACACGTGTCGTGTCTTGTGAAGACGAGCGAGCCTTTGATAGGATTCTAAGTGGACCAGGACAGGACGGTGCTCAGTGAGATCAGGTAGGATGAGGTGTGTTCCTATAGCTACGGATTGCAGTCCCAGTACCTTTCTTTACATGTTGGACTTTGTTACAGACTCTCTTTTGGTGGGCTTTTACTTTTGGCCCAGGGTTTTACATTACTGTACTTTACTTTCCTGCCATACTCTGTTGGTTGGGATTTTATTTTATGCATGAATTTCCTTTTTAGTAGCTTTTACTTTTTCATCATTGTGGGCTTGGGGATGTGTGTGTGTGTGTGTACAAGTTTATAGGCAATGCCTCCCATGTTAGTAACATGCCTAATCGGTGCTAGTCACCAGACCCTGGCCTATTGAAGGTGGTCTTGGGGAGTTGCGGCTCGGGCCCCACTAGGATGGGTCGTGATAGAGTGGTTTTAGAGGTGGTCAGTTAAACCTTAGGATGGAGAGTCTGTGAGTTGGTTTGGGGCAACAGTGTTAAGTTTCTTGAGTTCGGTTTTCAGGCCAGGGACCCCAGTGTTGGTGTGAGTGGTCGACATATCCATACACCAGGACTCTGATAACTTTCTTCTTAACATGGAACATGAGAACACTAGTTTCAGGGGAAAATAATGGTACATGCATCATATAGGAATGGGTTGTGGTTTCTATGTCCTTCTTGAGTCAACTATCCCGATATACTCAATGACTGTGATACATCTTGTTTCATTACAGGATGCCTCCACGATGCGCACCCTCTAGGATCCAGCAGCTCGATCATAATGATGACCTCATCATTGATGAAGCTTCGATACAGGGACCAGATCCCCCATTTTTACCATCAGGCGGTGTGCCAGTTATTCCACCACCTATGGAGCAGTGTTTATTGCATGTTGTACTAGTATAGGAGGAGCGCAGGATGAGCGCACTCCACGAGTTTTAGAGACAGTGACCCCTTAGGTTTTGAGGTGAGCCTGACCCTCAGGAAACAGAGGACTGACTTAAGGCAGTGGCTAGAGTCTTCCGTTTGGTCAGGACACCATCAGACCAGATGGTGATCCTAGCAACGAGCCTTCTGTAGGGCTCGGCAGGACGATGGTGGAGTTTGGTTATCCCGATTCACGACGAGGTGACTCTTGCATGGTCAGAGTTTGAGCATCTCTTCAGAGAGGAGTTTTCACCAGTTACCCTGAGAGCAGTATGTATACAAGAGCTTCTTCAGCTCCAGCAGGGAACCATGATGGTGACTGACTATTCATCGAGTTTACCGACCTTTCACTCTACTCAATGGATATAGTCAGGGGTCCGTACTTTAGATCTCGGACTTTTGAGCGGGGATTGCGCAGAGACATCTGAGCTATCATCATCCATATTAGCATTCCAACTTATGCTGGGGTTCTCGAGCAGGCTTTGGTGGTCGAGACCTTCTTGGCAGAGCAGAGACAGCTAGCAGTTGTCAGTAGTGAGTGAGCTGGAGCAGAGACCTCGGTAGCAGGGAGCCAACGTCAGGGACCGAGGCATGGGAGACGTTTTCCAAGGAGATCCCAGGACAGGGGATCTGTCGTACAGGGTTCAAAGGGCACATCCATCCAACCTCAAGAGAGGTGATGTTACTCTTGTGATGCCATGGGACATCTCGCTCGAGATTGTCCGACCCGCCGTACTACTAACATGGGATTGGTGGATGGACCACCGAGGCAGAGGCAACATGTGGAGCAGACAGATCCATGGGGTTCTAGACGTGGTAGAGGAGATGGGAGAGCAGCTGGTGGTGGTTAGTTTTTTGACCTTTTACCACCACCACCCCCAGGAGGTCCACGCCTGGCTCCAGGAGTTGGTGGATAGAGGTAGGGACAACTGTAGGCAGTGAAGTCTTATGAAACAGGTACTCCTGGAAGGATTAGAGGTAAAATCTGTGTCTTTTCTACTTTGGTTTCTGTACTGATAGACACAGGTGCTAGTCATTATTTTTTGGCTTCTTATCTTGTTCGAGACCCTGAGATTCCAGTTTAGTCGTTGACTCGACCCTTACGCTTAGAAACACCTACTGGAGAGGATTCAGAGATCACACACCTTTGCAGACAGTGTGACCTAACCCTTGGAGGTGAGAGTTTCGGTTGGAACCTCTTGGAGGTAGCATCGAGGCCTTATTATGTCATTCTTGGTATGGATTGGCTATCCACAGTTCATGCTCAGATTGACTATTTTAGGCGAAGGGTGTGGTGTGTCCACAGTGATGGAACCAGGTTCTCTTTAATCGGTGAAAAGGAGACCCAGGCAGCGCAAGATGAACTCGTGTGTAGGAAGGTACCACCGATTTCAAATCAGTTGGATAGCCTAACCCTTGGATAAGTAGATGTTACGAGTTTCTAGTTTCCAGCAGTAGTGGATGAGAACGAGGATGTCTTTCCGGAGGATGTCCACGGACTACCTCCCTGTTGGGAGATATATTTATGCATTGAGTTGCAACTCAGGAAGACACTGATATCAGCATCAGCATATCGGATGGCTCTTGCAGAGCTTCACGAGCTAAGAGTGCATCTGGAATACTTATAGAGGAAGGGCTTCGTGAAGACCAGTGTTTCACCCAATTCAGCCCTAGTATTGTTTTCCAAGAAGGTAGAGGAGAGCTTGAGGCTGTGTGTTGATTACTGGAACTTGAATCAGGTGATTGTGATGAACCGGTATCCACTACTGAGGATCAATGACCTCTTCGACCAGTTAAGAGGGGCACGATGGTTCTGTAAGGTTGATCTATGATCAGGCTATCACCATTTGCGAGTGCGGGATGAGGATATACCGAAGACAGCTTTCAGATGTCGCTACGGTCACTATGATTACTTGCTGATGCCCTTCGGCGTGACGAATGCCCCAGTAGTTATTATGGGACTCATGAACCAGATCTTTCAGCACTATCTAGATCGGTTCGTAGTGGTCTTCATTGATGATATCCTTGTGTACTCTGCGTCCGAGGAGGAGTATGCGAGGCACCTAAGGATGGTTCTGGACACACTCCGAGAGCACCAGTTGTACAAGAAACTCTCGAAGTTTCAATTATGGATAAAAGATGTCCATTTTTTGGGGAACGTTATCTGAGTAGATGGTGTAGCAGTGGACCCATCCAAGGTAGAGGTAGTGTTAGCATGGGAGCCACCCCAGAGTGTAACGGAGGTGCGGAGTTTCCATGGGTTGGTAGGCTACTATCGTAGATTAATTCTTGATTTATCCAGGATTTCAGAATCCATGACAGGTTTGACCCAAAAGGGAAAGCCTTTCGTGTGGACCAAGAAATGCCAGCAGTCATTTCAACAGTTGAGATAGAGCCTGATGAGTGCCCTGATCTTGAGACTACCAGAAGAGGGTGTTGAGTACGTGGTGTTCTGCGATGCATCATGAACCGGGCTTGGTTGTGTCCTGATGCAGAGGAAAGCAGTGATTTCTTATGTCTCATGTCAGTTGAGGTCACACGAGCAGAACTACGCGACCCATGATCTTGATTTGGCAGCGGTAGTCTTCTCATTGAAGATGTGGCGGCACTACCTGATGGGTGGGCATTTTATCATCTACTCTGATCACAAGAGTATCAGATATATCTTTTATCATAAGGATATTAATTTTAGATAGAGGCGGTGGCTTGAGTTCCTCAAGGATTACGACTTTGAGATCGTTTATACTCCTGGGAAGGGGAACGTTGTGGAAGATGCTCTCAGCAGGAAATCCAATTCACAGTTTCTGGATGAGGCGACAACGTAGTTGGCCTCTTTATAGATATCCTTCATGGATAGAGATGAGGTATCCTACCTTCAGTCGATGGTTGTTACCCCTCCACTCTTACAGCGAGTAAGGGAAGCATGGATCAGGGATTCTAGCTGTGAGACTTTATGTGCTCAGATATCCACAGGCAATGCTTCTGATGGATATTAAAAAGGTGGGGAGTACATTGTTCTTTTCAGAGGGTGCACAGTAGTACCAATGACGTTGAGAGAGGAGTTTCTGATGGATTTACATAAATATCCTTTAGCAGTACATCCAAGCATGGAAAAGATGTACCAGGACCTCCGACTTCATTTCTGGTGGCCAGGAATAAAGAAGAGTGTGGCAGAGTTTTTTTCTCGATGCCTTACTTATCAGCAAGTAAAGGATGATCACCAGGTTCCAGTAGGTTTGACTCATCCCCTTGAGGTGCCATAGTGGAAGTGGGATGGGATATCCATGGACTTCATGACGGGTTTTCCACGTACGTCCAGGGGACATGATTCCCTCTAGGTGATCGTTGACCGACTCACCAAGTTACCCACTTCCTATCCATACAGGAGAAGAGTTAAGTAGAGAGCTTGGGACGCCTCTACATACAGGAGATAGTTCGACTTCATGGAGTTCCATCAGCAATAATCTCATATTGTGATTCTCATTTCACATCCTGGTTGTGGAAGGGATTTTTGGAAGATTTTGGGACTCAGTTACGCTTGAGCACATCATTTTATCCTCAGACTGATGGTCAGACAGAGCATACCACCCAGGTTCTAGAGGATATGCTACGAGCTTTCATACTTGACTTTGGTCATAGTAGGGAGGATCACCTACCACTGGTGTAATTTTCTTATAACAACAGTTGTCATTCCACTATTGCTGTGGAACCATTCGAGGCTTTGTATGGGCGACCTTCTAGGTCACCACTTTGTTGGACTGACCCAGGAGAGTCAGCACTCATGGGCCCAGAGATGGTGCGAGCTACTACAGAGAAGGTGTAGGTCATCCAAGGGAGGATGAAGACTACACGGATTCAGAAAAAGTCTTATGCCGACAGGAGATGGAGGCCATTGGAGTTCGAGGAGGGAGACCATGTGTTATTTCAGGTCACACCTCCATGGGGTTTGTGGAGATTTGGTCGAGGCGGCAAGCTATCTCCGAGGTTCATCAGCCCTTTTTAGATTCTGAGTAGATTTGGTGGGGTGGAGTACTGCTTGGCTATACCTCCTCAGATGGACCGGGTACACAACGTCTTCCATGTGTCGTAGCTGCGGAGGTACGTGCACGATCCATCGCACATTATCGACTGGGGTGAGCTGGACATCGATGATGGAGTGACCATTGATGAGTACCCAGTGGAGATCGAGGATCGGAAGGAGAAGATCCTTCATGGGTGAGCTATTCCCTTGGTGCGTGTCCGGTGGTAGTATGGGAATCTCTAGGAGAGCACGTGGAAGCGGGAGGCTTAGATTCATGTACAGTACCCACATCTTTTTGAGTAGCCTTTGTTTTGGCTTTTCGGGGACGTAAATCCCTAAGGTGGGTGTGATGTAATGTCTTATATTTCTCCGTATTTTATTTTTAATATTATATGGGAATTATTTCAAGAACGAGCATTGTGACGACATGTAGTTCCAAGGTCCGGTGAGCCCAGAACAAATTTTGAATTTAATTTAATAATTAAACAACACGCGCGTGTGGTTTTCCTGAAAAATTTGAATTACTCCTGAATGGGTGCTCGGATCGGAAATCCGAGGGAACCATTGCATCCAGAGCAGAGGGTTTACCCTAGGAGAGACCTAACATCGGCTGGCTCAGGTTGGTGGTAAAATCTAGTTTTTGGACGTAACCGTAAGAAAATATTTAATAAAAATATTTTATTAAATTTTTGTTACAACGAGATCTTTTATCCTTTTAAATAAAGGATTGAGCAGAGGTCCAGGGTTACATACCTCATAACCCTGAAACCCTTAGAGGCTCTGGAAAAACACCCCAATGAGGAGACGGCGTTCTTGACGAGCTTCGTCAGCGAAGATGATGCGGCGACCGGATCTTCGCCAATGAACACCGCAAATCCAGGTAGGATGTTTGATTTTGATTTCCTTTCCTCGTTCATGATTATTACAATGAATGTGGACTAATCCACAAACAGATAAGCCCGCAGATCGATCGTATTTTGTGGGATGGGTTTTTACAGGGATTTGGGGATTTGATTCTTGATGTTATTTTGGTTTCGTTTAGCCTTCTAACAATGACGAACCCAGATCGACACGAACATCGATCGAGGTTCATCCCTCTCGATTTTTTGTTCCTTTCTTACCCGATTTCTCACATTCTTTGTGTGAATTTTATGCATTCTTCATGGATAAATGAACGACAGATCATTGTGCATCCGTTTTTTGATGCAATGATCCCAAATTGAAGATTTGGCGTTGGTACAACCCCACAGAGGTGTGGCTGTAGTGGCGATGGACGGATCGAAGTAGACCAGAAGATATCGTTCTTCAAACGATTTCCGTAGGGGTGACCATAATCGGATTTCCAAGCCGATCTAAGGCTCAAACCCCACGGATTAGGCATCACAACAACAAGGCGACCCGAGATCTTGAGTTTTGCGAAAAAAACGGACAGTAGAATCGAGACCTAGAATATCCGCCGAGGCACGAGGAGGAAGAGGGCGGTTCTGGAGAAATCCCGACTACACGGCGTGTAGTATGGGATACACAGTGTGTGTTCATCGGCGGACCACCTGGAATGTACTCCGGGAGTACACGGACACGGGTTGGGTACACGGCCAAGGACAAGGCGTGTATACACTTCCCCGGCCAGACCTGGCCAGATATATGGGATACCCCATGTAATGGTACATGGGAAAGGTGACATGGAAAGAGACCATGTACAGGCACATGGACAGCGTACATGGAGTGAACCTCAAGTGCTCGGACACAGTGTGTAATCCTACTACATGTCATGTAGTTACTTTTTTATAGAAAGCTTAGAGACACAGGCCGTTTACACGGGCAGTACCTGGATCAAGGAACATGGCGTGTGATCCTTCTACACATCATTTAGTCTAGTTTTACACACCTAGACTAGAGTCACGGTCCATTTACATGGTAATTACCCAGAGTCAAGGAACATGGCGTGTGATCCTACTACACGCAGTGTAACTTGTTTTACATGGATTGATCCTTTTGTCTTCCGTGACTTGGACTAGATTTCTTAGGGTTCATACCCTTGGTCTTTACTTTGAAGGTTTCTAGTATCATTTCCTACGTACAAGAGTATGACCCCTTCAGCAGCACTTCCTGAATAGAGTTGTTGGAATCCCCTCTGTGAGACTTAGAGTCGGATCCTCTATTCATTCATGGAACCCTAATTAGAGTTCTTAGTATTGATGTGACCTACTTTACCCAGGCGCTGATCCTCTTCTTAGAGGATTATTTCAGACTGAGTTGTTGGAATCACCCCATAGCTATTGGTTGTGATCCTCATCTGAACATCATTGTATTAAGTGCTTATGTAGTGTGTTCTCCTGGAATGAGTACTTCGTATCTCTCTATTCAGACCTAGGAGTGTGTTCTCCCAGTTACGTGCTTAGTGGAATCTTCGAGCTGGATCTTAGTGGTGGTTTAGCGATGGTCGATCATGTATGAGTATATCTGGATTTTTTTGTTATATGTTCTGTAGACATATACTGTGTAGAGGAGACTGTATCATTTCCTCTGTGGTATTTCCCTTGTTGTATTCTTTTGTGGTTTCAGGGTGTCCTACTGGGTATTTTTATACTCACCCCTAAACAGGCTTTTCCCCCACATGTCGTTTCTTGTGCAGATGAGCGAGCCTTTGACAGGATTCTAGGTGGACCAGGACTGGACGGTGCTCAGTGAGATTAGGAAGGCCAAGGTGTGTTCCTATGGCTACGGATTTCAGTCCCAGTACCTTTCTTTATAGGTTGGAACTTGTTACAGACTCTCTTTTGGTGGACTTGTACTTTTGGCCTAGGGTTTTACAATACTGTACTTTACTTACCTGTCGTACTCTGTTGGTTGGGATTTTAGTGTATGCATGCATTTCCTTTTTAGTAGCTTTTACTTTTTCAGCTTTGTGGGCTTGGAGATGTGTGTGCATGTGTACAGGTTTATAGGCAATTCCTCCCATGTTAGTAACATGCCTACTCGGTGCTAGTCACCAACCACTGGCCAATTGGAGGCGGGCTTGGGGAGTTGCGGCTCAGGCCCCACTGGGACGGGTCGTGACAGTAGGTCTGAAGAGACAGATTAACATTTTTTTTGGTATAACCCATACACTTTTATGTAAGTTGAATTAGAATAGGGCCTGAATGATTTGTTTATAATTTTCAAAATTAGAAATTGTATCATTATGAGATTAGTTATTTATATTACTTTTTTATGAATTGTTATGTTGTCCATGGATATATTATGCTCATTTATGGAATTATTGAATTTATTTATTCCAAACATATTACTGATGTCATGTTTATTCTATAGTAGATTCCGCTATATGATTCCATTTACTGTGAATTTGAGATCATCTATTTTAATTTTTCCCACTTTCCTTGGAAATCATAAATATTAATAACTGTGATGTATGGAATTTCAATAAGATATAATTAAGTTTCATGATTAAAATAATTTTTTTTAAATTTCCATTATAATATAATTTCCAATTTTTTATTTAGTTTAATGAGACTATTAAAATATTATATCCCACATATTATGACATATGTATTCTATAATAATGGAATAAAATATCTAGTAGCTCATGTACATGATTCAATGTTTTATAGTTTTTTTAAAGAATGTTTAGTGAAAACATTATGAAAAATATTTAGAAAAAATGTTACAAAACATAATCATATTATAAACCATTAATATATTCTAGAAATATCACTATATTACATGACATGAATTTATAATAAATGCATAGGAATTTTTATACTTTGATTTATAATTCACAATTTAATTCATGGACAAATTATATATATGTAATTTTATAGAAATGGTTTTTAATAGAAGAAATAAAAATTTGGCCAACACTCAAAATTAGTTTAGATACTTTCATCCATATGAAATCAATAAACCTAGTGTTGGGGCTAAAAATTTTACGAATATAATAATGAAGTTATATTCATTTATGAAAAATATAATTTCCAAAAGAAAAATCTTTTTCACCTAAGTATTGTGTAAAAATATTAGATCGCATCATATGATAGAAATCCTCATCTTTTAATTTATCCACTAATAAATTAGTGGTTGATAAATGGATCAAATATTTAGGGAAGTTATCCATTTCATTAGGTTGTCGAAAAAGGATAAGTTTATAGGGCTATATACTGACTGAAGTTGTTGATCAATGGTTATATTTGATTTAAAACACTAAAAATGAGGAATAGATTGAAATAATGGTGTGGAATGCTTCTAATGTGATATTCTTGGAGAAATATTCTCCTCTTGATTAATAAACTGACATTGAAATGAAATGTTTCAACTTAATAAAAAGTTTATAGGAAATTGTTATTGAATATGAAGCTAAATTTACAAGGATACAAATATATGTTATAGATTATGTATACAAAACTAAAAGAAATATCAATATATTATTTGATAGATTAAAGATAAGTCTAAAAGGGAATTATTCTCTCAATAATTTTATTTTTATGTGGATATTATAATAAGTGATAATAATTCTACGAAGTGTTTCTATAGGTTTTTTAATTTTAGATAAATTTAAGATAAAAAAATGTGGCTAAGCTCCATGTTGAGAGAAATTGTCAAAGGGGAAGTAGGAAAGGTTTTAATTCCCATCATGAAATAAATATGGGAAGAAACACCTTATGTTTTTCATGAAGGGGGTGGTAGATTTTAATAGGCGTAGAGATAAATTACATCAAGCTCGTGAGTCAATGGAAAAGAAAGAAGTCCCAAATTTTCAAAGTATTAATTATAAGGATATGGTTTTCTATTCAAATAAATTCCCCAATCATCAAGGGAATCCACCCCATGATAATCCTATGGGGACTGGTCGAGATGATGTTATCAAAAAATTAGAGGTCGAAATCTAAAATCATGTGATAACATGTATTTTGATCATGAATGAAAATTTAGATGATGTATTATTTGATTATGGATGTATGAACTATTTCGTATCAATAATGTTTTTAAAAAATATTTAATCATCCCCTAATGAATTAAGAAATGATATTTAACTAAAAACTCTTTATGGGAGTCTTATTGCAATAAAATTTTACTATAAAATCCATATTAAAATGTACAAGGGTTATTTAGTTTCAAAAATAATTATTATACCTATGGTTGACTATGGGATAATACTTGATATGGATTGGCTCTCAACCTATAATGAATGAATTTATTATCATGATAAGGAGATTATAAACATGGAGGCTAATATAGAAACATTTTTTAAGGAGAGACTTCACTTATAGATTCATGTTAGGAACCACATGTAGTGTCTCATATAAATGAAATTATAGGAGACTATGAATCTACAAATGAGAAGGTTATCCGTATAATATTGGATCTATCTATTTATATGTATTATATTAAGGTATTTCTTGAGGATTTTCTTGAATATCTATTTGATCATAGATTTTAATTCTATATTTATCTTATCCATGATTCAAACCCCATATATAATCCTCCATATGGAATAGATCTATTGGAATTAGAGGAATTAAAGAATAAATTACAAGATATGTGTGATAAGGGATTCATTCTCCATAGTGTTTTACCCTTTGTGAGAACCTATTTTATTTGTGAATAATATGGTTATGTATATAATTATATACTCCAGCAATAAGGAAATTAATTCTATCATTATAAATAAAAAGTTTCCTTTACATCGCATTTATTATCTTTTGGATCATATGAAATGGTTTCTATACTTCACCTCAATTGAACTTCATTCTAGTATCATCAATTAAAATTTAAAAATGATTATACACCTAAGATGAAATTTCATACAATGTATGTGAATTATGAATTATGATTAATTCCTTTTTGGTTATCTAATTCTTCCCTAGTGATCATGGATTTAATGAATATAGTATTCAAGTATTATATTGATAAATTGGTCTTGGTTTTCATCTACAATATCTTAATATAATATAAGATCTATGAAGAGTATAATGACTATTTATGAGCAATAAATTATGTGACGCCTCGAACCTACACTCCCAAACCAGGTGCTCATGCACACGTACTTTCTGGTACTGTATCAGGCACTATAGCAGGTACTATATCAGGTACTGTAGTAGAAAATGTTCGGTATTGTAGTATCAAGAACTACTCATCTATCTGGGCATCTGGGCCCCTGGTTTGGTCCTCAGGTCCTGTAAGGCATTCGGGCCACCCAAGGCCTTCTGGCCAGTTGTTTCTCAAGGCCTTAGGGCCACCTTAAGGCCTTAGGTCCACCCCAAGCCCTATGGGCCACATGATGCAGATGTAATAGTCATACTACAAGAGAAAAGGCTTTAGATGAGGATCAGGGTAGGCGCTTTCACTAGAGCAGAGCTAACTGGAATTGGAAGAATGAGAGGTTATGGATTTGACATTGGTATCGGGCATGTGAAACCTTTCCCAGAACAGCTATTCGATCAGCCTTGTGAAGGTGGAGTGTTGATATTATGACATATATTGTGGAGGAGCAGTTCCAAGTTGTCTTGTCTAGGTGATTCCCTCTAAGACTTATGGGTCATGTAATTGTCTCTAATCCTTCGGGCCTTGTAAGGGTTCCACCTCGCCCCTTGATAGGTGGATTATCAAAATAATATAAAAATGAAGGCTTGCAGTCCATTTCGAGAGTTGTTGAGATTTAAGACACATCATAAACTAATAATTACCATGTATTTCTCAACTAATGGATTTTTTTCATTATATATAAGAAAAAAAATAATTTATTATATGTATTAAAGATATAACATAAATTATTCCACACATTCTATCATTTTAACCATGTCATGTGTGATACTTTTCTCCATATCCTAGAAAATGGAAACAAAATAAAGTGTTGAGCATTAACGCTTCATAAGTCTAACATATAACTAAAGTAATCATGGCATAAACATGTCATAAATATAATTCCAGTAATATGTAAAAAGAATGAATCTATAATAAAATTGAATTTTGGATCATTCTATATCCATGATAATAAATGAAAAATGTATATTAATAATAAAAATATCTTTTTGATGGAATTCATAAAGTTAGAAATCAAATACATGCTATGAAGTCCTTTTTTTAAGACATTTAATTGGCATTGATACTGAATTCAAGAAATATTTATGAATTGGGAAAGAAAACACCAAATACAAATGTCATGAACCATCCTAGGTACACTGGTAACTGGATAACCGAATTCGCCCAAATATAACTCGAAGGGCGTTCGCGATCGCCACAGGTTTCCAACTAGCACCTAGCATCATTAAATATGAAAGTGGGAATGATTTTTTCACTATCAAACTAGAAATAAAAGAAAAAATTCAGAAATGCATACAAAACAAAACTATTAGGAGAACTATACAAAAAGTAAAATGAGAATAATAGCCCAAATTACTACAACAAAAGTGCCAAAATAAGGAAAAATTCCCCAAGTCATGAAGGATGAAACTCACCCAGTCCACATATCAATATCTAGAACAACCTCCTAGTGGTGCTTTACCTCTACTCGAACTTCGAAGGATACAATATACAAACACCCAATGGAACGGGTAGGGGTGAGATAAAAAGCCCAGTAGGGTCTCATTAAGGATTATATAATAGATTCCAATATTTGATTATCCAAAGAAAGTGATTTATATTTTCAAATAAATAGGTTTGGGATTTGATTATCATAATTAAAAAAATTCATTCTTTACATTTCAAAAGATGTAAATACTTTAAAAAACCACGCTTCACTTATAAAAAATATGGAAATATATTAGGAAATCATGTTTCAAATTTCAAAATGATGAAAATACTGTTAAAAAAATATTCATAATTCAATTGATAGAATATTTATAAAAAATGGAACCTTTAACAAATGTCTTAAATAAACACTTTTATATAAATAGTTTATATAAATCAGAAGTCATGTAAAACAATTTACAACAATGTCAATTATTCATTTGAAATACAATCAATCCAAAAACATGGTCATATTCCTAACAAGGTACGATAGTTCCAGACTATAGGTAATCCACACACTCTAAAGGTGATATGAAAAAATGTGTATATACATCTACCTTTGAACATGGTCGAAATAGGACTCATTAAAATCACCAAAGGGATGTGATGTGTGGATATGATGTTTTAGAATACTGTAGAATCCTATAGTGTTATCCAGATAGCTCACTAACTACCTAAGACTTGCACATACTCTTCTACCAAACAATGATGGGAAATTTATTTCAAGAATTATTAAAATAAAAATTTTCCCATTCTATATTTCAAATATTCCTATTTTACATTTAAAAAGAATTATGGTTTTTTAATTAAAACGATGCCTTTTCACCAATATAAAACCATAAGGTTTCTATCAAAAATATTTAAATTCCATTTTCACAAATACATATTTGAAATAAATTCACAAGCCAATTTTACAATACAATTTCAAAATTTAATAACACAATTTAATTTTCAACTAAATTCTATCAATTTCATAAAAAACCAACAATTCAATGGAATTTGGGTTTTTCTCAATTTCATATCAAAACTATTTCCCCAATTAAATTCAAAAATTTAATTGAAATTATTTCCATAAAATCCATAATTTAAATTTCAAAATTTAAATTTCAAAACTTTTCATAAACACACCCCAATTCAATGGATGCGGTTTTTTCCAATTTCATTCCAAAGAACCCAATTTTTCAAAAAAAACTCCAATTCAATGGAATTGGGTTTTTCCAACAAATAAATTGAAATCCATTTAATCAAAAACAAGTAATTTAATTTAATTAAAAAAATTGAAATTAAATAAAGAAATTTAGGGTTAATATAAGTTGGGAATTATAATGTAACCACCTACCTAGGAATCCAATGGATCTCAAAACATTGAACTCCAATTAGTATTTTTTTCATGAATAAAGATGATCATGTAAGTAGGGGAAAATAATAATCAAACATAGTTTTAGAACCATAATATCATTTATTAGATCCTCCAAAAAAATTGATATCTAATTTACATGAGGTAGAAAAAGATAGATCAATGGAGAAAGATAACAGGATGAAGAAACTAACAAAGAGAATAAAGAAGGTAATCCCTTATGATTCAAATCACTTCTAGAATTGATCAGAGGAGTAAAAAATCTTTCTTGGGAGATATAAGGATGGGATAAACTAATTCTGTTTCATAATAGTCATTCAGGGGCCTAAAAATGGGGTTTGGGAAGTTTTAATAAAAATTCATATCTCTTAAAATCTCATCCTCACAGTTTCTGGGGAACATGCGCACAGTTTAGAAAAAATGTGTGCATGTTGTGCACCTATTATAAATTGGTTTCATGTTTTATCCAAACAGGGTACAAGGTTTACCAAACTATGTGCAAGATATACTATATCTTGATGTATGGTTTTTCCAGTTTTCTCTAGCACGGTGCACAATTTGTGAAAACTATTTTCCAACCATGCACTAGCTATGCACTAGCCTAGAAAAATCATAAAACATCAAAATTTCACATGAAGTAACCATAAAAATCCCAACCATGAAATTTCAAAAGGAGGGGTTTAAGAATGCATGAAAATAGTATTATAATGTCATAACCTCCCCACAATAGAACATTTTTATCCCTAAAAAGCCTATGAAGAATCTTTTGTTTCAAAAACATGAGGCCACTGCTCTCTCATTAGAGACTGCCTCTCCCAAGTCTCGTGATTATCAAAATCATGCTTCCATAGCACTTGAACCAAATTTTTTATCCTCCAACTAAATACCATGGTTTCAGAAACAACTATCCAGCCTGGTCATTCAGTTGTGGATAAATCGTGATCAACTTTAAGATCACTCCAACTCAGAACATGAGATGGTTTGGATAAATATGTTCACATTTGAGATAAATGACACATGTTATTTATCAATTTTAGTTGTGGTGGTTGTGCTAAATGGTAAGAAACTTTTCCCACCTTCTCCAAAAACTCAAATAGTCCCAAAAATGAGGAGCAAGCTTTTCTTTCCTCATCTGCCCCATCAAAATTATCTAAAGAATCAATTTAATCTTTTTTATCATTTCTTGGACCATGTTTGGTCCAACCAGGAAACTTTCACTAACTACCAAAAAACACAATAGAGATTTGAAAGTTTGGCCATAAAATGCCTCAAAAGGATCTATTCAAATTTCTAATTGGTAACTATTGTTATAAGAAAACTCATCCTTCCCCAAGTGATCATCTCAAGCCCCCCCCCCCAAGTCATGAACACAATCGCGAATAATATACACAAGAATCTATATAATTATTTCTCTCTAGCCATCTGACTTCGGATGGTATGTCATACTCAAATAAATTTGAGATCCTAGTGCCTCCTAAAGGCCTCTCCAAAAGAGATAATTGAATCAACGATACCTATAAAAAACTAAAGAATACAAAACTCCATAAAAATGAATAATATATTTCACCTAGATATTTCCCAACTCCTTAGCTTTGGTTGTATCATGAATGGGTATAAAGTGACTTGATTTGATCAGCCTTTCAATCAAAACCCATATTGCATTCTTCTTCCTCTGGGTACATTGAAACCCAACTACAATGTAAATTGATATATCAAACCACATAAAATTTGGGACTAGAAGTTTTTGAAGAAAACCTGAAGATTTTTGGTGATCTCCCTTCACCTGTTGGCATGTATAATGATGAGATAGAAACTCATAAATTCCTTGTCTCATACTTGGCCACCAGAATTGTCATTGCATTTCAGAGAAAATTTCATGGATCTTGGGTGTACAACCCCCAAAAAACTATATAAATCCCCCATATAAACTTTTAGTACCAAATATGGTACCAAAAATGGTTCTAAAATCATAGAATGCTCTCTTTGGAAAACAACCAATCAAGTATGGTCTCCCCACCATTAAGAGATTATCTAGTACTACAGAACTCATCATGAAGTTGTTCTTCTTGAATAATAAATTCAAGAAGAGTGGATGTCAATTGAAAACTAACTAAGGAAACCTTGGCCCCTGATTCATAATCTCTAATATAAAACTATGTAAGGAGAGCCATCAAGTTCAACTCTTCTAATGATTTTTTCAATGTCTGGTTCGAAAGTTTCTTGCTCAAAGCATTTGTAGTGAAATTCAAATTCCCTGAGGTATAGGCAATGTCAAAGTCAAAATATTGTAGTTATTCCACCCAATGACTCTAGAGGATATTAAGATCATTTTTAAGGAAGATATAACTCAAGCTCTTGTGGTCATAAAACGTGGTAAACCTTTCTCCATAAAGGTAATTCCACTAACTCTTAAGCGTGTTCATAACAAATGCAAGTTTGAGGTCATGGGTCCAATAATTTTTATATTGTGGCCTAAGATAATGAGATACATATAAACTTACATGATCACCCTATATAAGAACACATCCCAAGCCTAAACCCAATGCATCACAAAACACCACATAGCCATGCCTAGCCTCTGGAAGATTCAACACCAGCATAGTAGTCAAAAGAAATTTCATCCCAATAAAAGAATTCTGAAATTTTTCATCCTAATAAAAATGGTGTTCTTTCCAAGTGAGTTCATACATCAGATAATACAAATTTTAGAAGTACTTAACAAACCCGCGATAATATCCAACTAAACCCAAGAAGCTTTGAATCTTGAATAAATTTCATGGTTACTCCAAAGTCATAATAGTATTTACCTTATTAGGATCAACATATATTCGTTGTTCTAACACCATGTGCCCCAATAATTTCCTTAACATATATATAAATCTCATTTTTAAAGCTTGGTATAAAATCAGTGATTTCTTAGAAAACCCAGAACTATTATCAAATGATTCATGTGATCCTCATTTGACTTGGATTAAATGAGGATTTCATCTAAAAATAATACCATTAAGGTATAAAGATACTCATGGGAAATCATATTCATTAAATCCATGAAAATTTTAGGAGCATTATTTAGACCAAAGGGAATGATAACGTACTCATAATGACTTTACATGCTCTGAAATGAAGTTTTATAAATGTCAGATTATTTATCCTCAACTGATGGTAACCAGATCGAAGGTCAATCTTCAAGAACCACTTTTTCCCATTAAACTAATAAAATAGATCATAAATATATGGAAATGAATATTTTTATTTATCATCACTCAATTGGGATTTAGATGATAAAAACATAGTTTAATTAAACCATTATATTTTATAGAAAAGAAAACTGAAGCTACCCAAGGTGACACACTTGAGCATATAAAGCCTTTTTCAAGAAGATAGTCCAACCAGGAATTCACCTCCTTCATTTCATCTGGTTCCATATTGTAATAAGGAATAGAAACTGGATTATTACCCAACATTAAGTTAATAGAAAACTCAACCTCCCTTACCAGGGGAATACCAGAGAAGTTAGAAGGAAACACATCGTGGCACTCGATGAAAAATGGAGGGATATTACCACCCATAGATTCACTCTCTAGATCAATAGAAAACATAGATATAGATTTCCCAAAATCTATATAAGAAGTACCAACTCTTCTTGACCTTGGGTACCATTCTCTTTGAAATACACTTCACACACCATCAGGTGTAGTTAAGGAGATCTGTTAAAGATAATAATCAATCTTGGATTTATTGGAAATGATCCAATCAATCCCAAAAATGATGTCAATAGATTTCATATTGAGAACTAGAAAATTCCAAGAAATCTCAACATACGATGGAGAGAAAACACAATAGAGGATACAGAGACCTTACTATCTCTTTGTATCAAGGGGTGTAGTAATATCCATTACACAAGATAAAAGATACATCAGAAGATTTAGCATATTAACAATACAGGTTGAAATAAATGAATGTGATGAACTAGTATCAAATAGATAAGTCAGTAATGATAAAGCTATAGTAATGGTACCCCACATAGTTGTTGGACCCATATCCACTTTCTCTAGATACTCTTCCACTGCATGAAGAAGATTTGTTCTGGATGTTAGTGGCTTGAACCCTTTTTCACATGAAGCATCTGATTCCACCTCAGTTTTAGAAGGCGTGGATAATCTCATACCACTATGTGGAGTGGAATAAACATGGAAGAACCTCTATGAGTTTCATGAATATCTATAGGATCCCTAATTCTTGGGTGCCTCAGTGAAAACCATCTTTGAATGACCTAGATTTTCACACTAGTAACAAACCAAAGGAACTCTGTTAGGAACTGTAGGAGGTTTAGAATAATCATATCATTGATAACCACCATGATAATCATTACAATTCATATTTCCATTATATTAATTCACGTTTACAGTATGAGAGAATGAAAATTTTGATAACCCAGACTTTCCAGTAAAGTCCCTCTCGACCATCAATGCTCTATCCAGCACATCAGTATAAGAAGGTAGTTTCATCAAGAAAACCTGATAATGAATATCCTATCAAATTCCAAACTCAAACCGTCGAACCTTAATATTCTAATTTAATACTATCTCATGTGATAAATTCATGAGCTCAGTAAAATGGTTTTCATCATCTATCACAATCCAGTTAGTCTGCTCAAGTTTGAAGAACATAGTGGACTTGGCTAACAACATCGACTCTGGATAGAAAATGTCGGTGAAAAGAACCTTGAAGTCTTTCTACTTTAAGAGGTCATGCTTATTTTTCATTTCTATCATTTCCTTCAATCACCTAAGGAGTCCTTCCAATGTGAAGGTGGAACACTTCACTTTGATTTCATTGGGTGTGTCCAAAAACCCATTCAATTTCTCTATTCTGGTCAACCATTCCTCAGCCTCTTGAGGATCATTTGATCTGTTGAACAGTTTTGGATTATGGTGAATGAACTATTGAGAATAAAAATTTATAATGTCCCTCTAAGGTTCCATAGATGGATATTAAATGAGAACTATAGGTGATTCTTTTCCCAGAGCTAGGACAGTGTGCACAATCACCTCAACTAGACTCGAGTCCATGAGAGGATTCACTCATTGTTGTTCAGAAGTAGCTTCCTCCAAGATCTGATTCTAACATCTTATCAGAGGCATGATTCTCCACAACATTATCAAATAAAATGGAGTACATCATATTAACCTTCAAATAGAGCAATAAGGGAAATTAATCCTAATATATATACAACCAAGTTTTATATTTCAATCTATAAAAATCAAACCAGGTAAAATACTAGAACTATTCTACAAGACTTCTTTCCCAAACCACCCATGGAAACTTAATGTTCATTATGGTGAGAGTTATATAGAAACTCAATCTCAACTACCTCCTAAGTCCCAAAAAGATTTCACAAAAGCATAAAAGCTTCAAGACAAAGGATATACCTGGGGCTCTTATTCTACTTTATCAGGAACTATCTCGGGTACCCTTGTAACTCAATAACTAAACTAGCCTTGACATAGACCAAAGGGTTTTCCTGATCCCCATGGTTCAGCAACTATCATCTAGAATCAAAAAAATTGAAATTGTGAATTATTTTGACACTAATAATGTAGAAGTAAAAGAGGTAAGTTGGTAATACATACAAAATATACTTCCTTAGGAGAACTTTATCTGAAGTCAAACAGGTATAACAACCCAAAGTACTACAAAAAAAGTACTAAAATAGGGAAAAACACCCATGTCCCAAAGGACGTAACTCACCAAGTCCATGTATCAACAACTATAACCACCTCCAAGTGGTGCTTAACCTATTATTAAACTTGGAAGGATACAATCTAAAAACACCCAAAGACATAGGTAGGGTGTGAGCTAAAAATCCCAGTAGGGTCTCACCAAGTATTCCATAACAGATTCCAATATTGAATTAACCAAATAAAGTACTTTCAATTTTCAAATAAACATGTTTTTAATTTGATAAGAATAATTAAAAAAATTTATGCTTTACATTTCAAAAGATGGAAATACTGTATAAAATCATGCTTCAAATTTCAAAATATGGAAATAAATTATAAAATCATGCTTCACATTTCCAAATAATGGAAATAATTTCAAACAAATATTCACATTTCAATTGATGAAATTTTTCTAAAACAATGGAACCTTTCACAAATGTCTTATGTAAACACTTCTATATAAAAAAGTTTATATAAATCATAAGGCGTGTAAAAACATTTACAACAATGGCATGTATTTATTTGGAATACAGAGAAGTGAGCAAGGTGGTCATATTCCTAAGAAGTTGTGATAGTTACAGGCTATAGGTACTACACACACTCTCGAGGTGATACAGAAAAATGTGTATACACACGTCCCTTTGAACATAGGCCAAATAGTACTCATTACCATTTTCTAAGTGATGTGATGTGATGATACGATGTTTTACAACATTTTAGAATTGGAGAGTGTTATCCAAATGACTCACTAACTACCTAAAGATTTCATGTGCTCTAGTATAGAACAATGATGGGGAATTTATTTAAAGACTACTTAAAATATAATTAATCCAATTCTTTATTTCAAATATGCCAATTTTCCATTTAAAACCCATAAATGATTTTTAATAAAAAATGTATTTTCACCAAGATAAAACCCTAAGATTTCTATTAAAACAGTTTTTAGTCATTTTCATAAATATTGATTTGAAATAAATTCACAATTATATTTCATAATACAATTCCAAAATTAAATTCAACAATTCAATTTTTGACCAAATTCCTTTAATTTCATAACAAAACCCCAATTCAATGGAATTGGGGTTATTTACAATTTCTCATCAAAACCATTCCCAAAATTAATTTCAACAATTCAATTGAAACAATTTCCATCAAGTACACAATTTAAATTTAAAAATTTAAATATCACAACTTACCATAAACACACCCCAATTTAATGTAATTAGGGTTTTCTAATTTCATTCCAAAAACCCATTTTTTTCCCAAACCCCCTATTTAATGGAATTAGGTTTTTTCCAAAAACAATTGAAATACATTTAATCAAAACCAATTAATTTAATTTAATTAAAAAAAATTGAAATTAAAAAAAAATCAATTTAGGTTTAATATAAATTGGACATCGTAACGAAACCACATACATCTGAATCCAACGGATCATGAAACGTTAATACCTAATTGATATTTGTCCATGAAGAACAAGGATCCCAAAAATCGAGAAAACAAGATTCAAACCAAGGTTTATATCCATAACAGTGGGTATTATATCCTATAACTATATATGAAGATTTATGAAAACCTAGGGAGAAAATAGAGATCACGAGAGATGTATATCAGGATGTGGAAACTCTCCAAGAGAAGATCTAAGGGCATTCCTAAAGATTCAAATCACTTCTAAATTGGATCTGAGGGACCAAAAATCCTTATTAGATGATATAAGGATGGTAGAAACCAATTATGGTTCATACTGGCCTACTAGGGTCCTAAAAGGGGGGTTTTGGAAGTTTAATTGATAATTAGGATCACATAGAATCTCATTCTCAAGGTTTCCTAGGAACGGTCGCACGGTTTAGAAAAATTGTGCACAAGTCACGATCCTGTTATAAATTGATCGTACAGTTTCTCCAAATAGGGAACATAGTTCACCAAACCATATAAAAGTTTTGTGAAATCCCACTATCTATTTCTCTCTAGCATGGTCCATGGTTTGGGAAAACTGTGCTCTTTCCATAAACTAGCCCAAAAACTTCCAAAAACATCAAAATTTCACCCCAAAAACCCCCAAATGAACCCCAACAAAGAAGTACCAAAAATAGGGGTTCATGAATACCTAAAAATAGTAATACAATTTTATAGCACAAATATGTTTTTTCTCATTAAACATGTTGATGAGTGAAGGGGATATAAAATTCTAAGCCACACCCATCACCTAATTAAGACTAATGTATTCACCATAAGAGTCAACAATACATTTCATACCATTCCCTAATGAATATATTTATGAATATAATATGAATATCTATATAATTAATAACACATAATACCAATACATTATCAACCTATATATTCATTAAATAATCATCAAGAATATCAATACTTTTCCCAATGTTAATAAAAGGGATAACATGATCTTAACCCATCCTGAGAAAGAAGGAGAATGGTAAAAATTTCCATTAATCATCCATATTTTAATAAAAAAATATTTTATGTCAATACTTTTACCCATGTCAATAAAAGTGATGAAATGGTCATAATTCATCCATATAAAGAAGTTTGACTGTCAATAAATACATAGTAAACAAGCCAATATTCATTGATATTGGAATAATGAAATATGGAATTACAATAAATTTCCCCATGTCAATATAATATCATTATTTATATGTGAACATAATTAAATAAAATCTCTATAAAATCTGATATTCATGCAATATAGAGCAATGGGTATACATCTAATTCAATACTGGAATAACATGGTCATAATCCATCCAATGAAAGAAGGTGGATGGTTTTGTAAGATCATAACCCAATATGTGAGAAATATTTATAAAATATTTTATGTGTTATTAATGTATATCCCTAAAAAATAATGATATAATACCATGTAATATAGTCAAATGTAATAATTTTCAAATATTATATGTTCAAGAGAACGATCAGAACACAGTGAGGGAATGTTGAGTTACCAAAAATCCTTATTACTGGGGAAACAATCAAATCAATAGATACATGATTTAGGAAAATTTATATAGATATTAAATCACATTAAATACATATATTATGATTAAAATATATCCATGGATAGTGAATACACCATACAAAGGAAACATGGTTAACAAAATGTATTATGTCTCAAAAATAGGAATTCAGACAATGAAAATACTTATGGATTTAGAAACATTTTAAAAATAACCCCTTGAATGGGAGATCATATAATTGAACATAAAATAATATTATTAAAATATTATTCATGATATAATTTCTCAAATAGTTTTTATATACACCACATAACTGAAATTAGGTTTATAATACCAAACACATCTCAAAGAGAGTAATTTGAGATGAAAACCCTTACCACTTGTCATAACATCCTTGAATGTACTTTAGACACCAATATAATGAACATAGATATATTATTATATTTATTCAGTACTGTATTCATATCTATTTCCATTCATACTCATCATAAATAGGAATTCTCTACATGAATTCTTCCGATTTTAAACATCAAGTGTTTATAATTTTGATTATTTATACTAGTTTCTTAATATTTATGTTTTTACTCATTATTATTCAAAATTTTATCATTAATGGATCATTTTATTTGTTTTTAGTAGACCAATCCCACTTATGGCTCCCGAGTCTCCGGGTTCTCTCTCCCCTCTCGCTAGGGTTTCCTAGCGTTGTCGCTCCATCCATCTCGTCGTCCTCTCACATTGAGATTCCTTTGGTGTCCCTACTCATCTTCCCTTCCTCTTGTCCTCATACTTGGATGCTTCCAGAGAGCTTCCCCCTTTCTCTCACGGCTCTCTCCTATTCTAATCCCTTCGAACTTCGTTCTCCTTCTTCCCCCTTTTTTCGTGCTTTTTTTCGCTCAACTTTGATGGCGTTTCGATTCAATTTTATGATGACGAAATCTGTTTTCACGATGGTTTTTTGGGCCTGAAATCAGTTTTCTGCTGAAGAGGTCCTTTTCTGCTCAACCATCTCTGACCCCAAGTGTTGATACACATCTCTTAGATAGATCTGGCACAGAGGTAACTACCTGGTTTTGGGATTTGTGGTTCAGCTTTCGAAGGGATTCAGGGTGCTGCTGGTGCTAGGGTCCGTTTGTTTTGTGGGATTTGGTTGTATTTCTCAGTTTCCCTATTTCTATGGGTTTTCGGTTTCTGTTTCTATGGCGTTAAAGATCTGATTCACATTTCTGTTGATGATGATGGTTTTCAAGAAGTTTCATTGGGCCCGACGACAGTTGTGTGCTGAAGCTCCTTGGCTTCTCAACCTGCTCTGGCCCCAGGTTTCTATTCGACTCTCCTAGCTGGATATGGCGCAATGGAAACTACTTGGTTTTGGGATTTGTGGTTCAGCATTTGACGGGCTTCAAGGTGCCGCCAGAGTTGCGGTTGTGTCTGGTCTTGGTGTTTTTTTCGTTGTGATGGATTGTTTTGGGGTTGTTTTTTGAGGCCATTGGTGGTGGATGCTGGTGATTATGGGGAGGTGATGGGATGATGTTTACCAAGTGTAGACCAGACGTGTCCTTCCACAATAAAGTAGATGCACCACAGTTTCTCACTGGATTTGCGAGATTTGCGATGATGGTTTGAATTTTGGAACTGGTGTGTGACGGCAGTTGGTGCGGTGACTTGGTTTGGTTTTACTATTGATTTTTTAATTTTGTAATGTCTGTTTGTGAGGGTTCCCAGTGACTTGGTTCAGATTTACTGTTTTGAATTCTGTAATGTCTGTTTGTAGGGGGTGTGAATTGATGTGAAGGACTTGTTTTGTAGGTTCCCACTTACCCTGAAAGTGGTTTTTCAATAAAATAAAATAAAAATGATTGTGGTGGTGGTATTTTTAGTTATAATTTTTAATTATTTTTTATATTTCATATTCCTTCTATAAATGTTTATTTTGTTATCCAAGAAGATAAAATCGATAATAAGCATGTTTTAGTGATGTTTATCGATCGAAGGGTGTTTTCTTAATTGATGAATTAAAATTTAATATAAACTTACCAGAATAAGAAAAAAATTATTTATATATTTATATCATATTATAGAAATAAATAATTTCTTTTTTCATCCATTAAAAAAATGTATAGTATTGTTCAAATTTGTGGTTAAACCAACCAAAACATGAACTTTCCCTTATTAATGGATTATTATGACATGTTTTTATTGTAATATAAATATAACAAAAGTATAATGATATTATTACATTTTTATTACTTTGATATATCATAATTATAATAATTTATTAGAAAAATTAATGGATATGAAAATATTACACGATCTTTATAAATTGTTATCCTCATAGTATACTTACATCTAATTATTAAATTAATGATTATCATTTTTTTTATCATATCAATAATAGGTTCTATAATTTTTCATTCCAAAACCTTAATTATATCATAAAAATAAAGTTTATTCTTTAATACCATCCTTTTATCCATCATAGTATAGCGATGATGGAAAATGAAACATGTTGATTCATGGAGGCGGTAGTCCGCACAATACATAAACAATAGTTATTTTTATAATTGATGAGTTATATGAATAAAAAATGATAATAACCTTAATATAGTAACATTATAGTATATAAATGATCGTAATATCACTATATTAGTGTGGATAGAATAATTTTTAATGATATAATTAAATAAAAAAGATAAGTAATTGATAATACTCATGTCGGGGACATAAATTTTCATGGAATGTATCCTTGTAAATTAAGGAATTATGAAAGAAAAGAATTGATAAAATCTTTTTAATGAGATATTTAGATCTATGATGAGTAATTTGGTATCCTTTCAAGAGGAAATTCAGAGGATAATTGAGTCTTGAAGTTATTATGATGTTACCATTTTATAATTGAAGGGACGGTTAGTTTTTGGAGTAACCATTACATTTTCAAAAAAATAAGGTAAATATTCAAGTGAAAGTCCAAAAATGGAAAAATAGTGGAGAGGAAAATGATTACTGGTCAAATAACAACTCAACCACTCCTTTTTTAGACAATATTGAGTGTTTTAGGGAATTAAATTTTAAATTTTTAACTTTTACCCTAATTTACTTTTATCTTAGTAATTAATTTCTGAACATAATAAATAATTAGAATTAAAAATAATAATATTAATATTTTTAACTAATAATATAAAAATTTATAATTTGAAATAATTTTATCAAATAAAATTTCTAATGATGTGAAAGGTTAATTTTAAAATAAATACACTTTGTGACATCCTAACCCAGGTGCCAAATATCGATGACCCAAGATGGTTCATTACATGACCTTATGTGTGGATCCCCATATACCAGAGTTTTCTAACTATAAGAAGGGGTCAAATATGTAATGTGGTGATACTATACTCACTTTATCAAAGTGTCACAAAAAATGAAATTTATAAACAATTTAAATATGGTAATCAACAATAACCAGGGTAATACCCTAATAAATATAAGACCAAGAATCACATAATGAAGCCAAAATAAGAGAACAATAATGAAAACCAAATTAGTAAATATGGTATTTCATATCAATTTCAAGTGTCTAAATAAAAACCAAAATAAATACACACTAACACCTCCAAGGTGTGTCCCAACATCATGTGACATTCCCTCATCCATGTTCCATCCCAAATCCCAACCCATCTATCTAACACAAGGATCTTCCTATTATCCATTAATATGAACAAGAAATGTATGTGGGTTCCAATAAGGAAGCCTAAGTAAGTTTAGAGTACAACTCAGTATGCCACCACCAACGATGTTAAATGAAATATCTATTCTATAATAGTGCATGCATTTTTAAGTAGACTATATAATAAATAACATTGTAAACATGATTCACATTTAATTATTCTTTAATTAACAACATATACCCTAGGTTAATGGTGACACCCAATCCAATCATACCTACTTTGGATCATGCTAGAGTCTGAACCATACATAATACAAATATCACAATTCATTCATTCATGGTATTCCATGATTCAATTAATTATAATTTCACATTCATACATCGGAGGTCTAGAGAAGTAGTATGGAACCCCGTAGGTATTTAGAGCAGCATCCCCTTAATCACAACACCTTATTCACATGAAATATATATGTATATATATATATATATATATCTACATCCTAGAGCAGCAATCTGAAACCTCATCTGTATTTAGAGCAGCATTCCCTGACCCAGAAATCATTGATCAACCATTCAAAAATATAATGTATCATAGTTCCACATTCATAACTCAATTATAATCTATTTTAATTATAGTATACTATTTATTTTAACTAACACAACCATGGTCCATCACTTTATCATAAGCAAAAATATAAATAATTTACCAATTAATCCATTATTTCCTTTTTATGATTCATAAATCTACATTTTAATGTATTGGAACACCCCATGGGTTTCCACTAAGTCTGGTCTTGTAATATCTAATAGGTTATCAGGATCCGTGAGGGGTTTCAAAATCACATGATAATCAATTAATAAATTTAATTGAAATTTAAATTTTCCAATGTGAAAAATAAACTATAAAACTATAGAATGTGAATCATAATAAAGACTATTTGAATTAGAAATTAGACCACCTACCTCAAGTTCATTGATGAATTCTCACCAAACCATAATTCACAATTCAATGTAGAATGATCAAATTTCTAATGGGGGAGAATATCTAGAATAAGAACCAAGGATAAATATCCAATGAAATAATATCCATCAAAACCTATATCTAAACAGAAAAAATTAGAGGAAAATAATCCCTTTCAAAGGGAGGTGATAAACTAGATAGAGAGGAACCAAAATGAAGAAGATATCACTTACCAAAGAGGGTTCAATCCTTCCACTGGATCTTCAATTTTCTAGTAATGGGATTCTAGGAGCCTTGTAATTATCTTGGGAGCCTCCAAAAGAATGGTAATTCATATTAGGTCCATCTTTGGTGATTAGGGATATAATATAAGGGTTCAGGAATTTTTTATAAAATTCCGGTGGTTTAAAATCCCACTGGATGGTTTCTTATGAGGGGGACATGGTTTTCCCAACTATGAACCATAAGTGTGTTCCCAGACACATAGTGTGCACGGTTTCTCCTAGGTGGATTCGTGGTTTGAAAACCCATATTCCATCCCTAAAATCCCCGTTTAGTCGAGGGTTCACAATTTGTGGAGGGAGGCTGAATTTTTTTGTCAAACTGTGTTCCACCACCTGTGGCTCAAAAAAGGTGTTCTTATTTTCCTAGGGAAAACTTTAGAGTTTTTATTAATTGTTTTCAAACCATGAACAACCCCATTAGATTCCAGGTTTTTTCAAATCCACCCAAAACAAACTTGAATAAAGAACCAAACAACATATGATCAAAAAAAGTGGAAAAGAATACCTAAAAATGTGTATGAGACATATCTAGAATGGCCATGATATTACAATTCACCCACCTTATAAGATATCGTCCTCAATCTATGCTCCCTATAATATCTAAGCTTCCAATGTGAAAAAGTTTATGCCACTTGGGTTGTATATCTTCTTCCCTATCCCTTTTTTCCTCATGAACACATCCATGCTACCACATCACTCGAACTATTGATACTCTATTTCCCTACAACCCTTTATTACTATGATCCACAACACAAATCAAATTATCCTTAAAGGATGAATCCATCTCAAGATTTTCATCATCAATATCGATCACTTGAGAAGGTTTGGGGTGATACTTTGAAAGTTGTGACATGTAGAAAACATCAGGTATAGCATTATACCTCTATGGAAGATCTAACTAGTATGCCACCGGTCTGATCTTCTCTACAATTTCTAATGGTCTAAAAAACATGGGTTGCAACTTTCCATGTCTATGAATCATAAAATGATTCAATATAAGAAAAACCCTAAGTAATACACCATCACCCAATATAAAATCAAGGGGTTGATGATGTCAATCTGTATAAGACTTCTTCCTACTCAGTTCTGTATCCATATGCTTCTAAATCATCTAAACCTACTTGGATGTCTCTTGTATGAGACTCAATCCCAAATACTTTGACTCACCCTCCTTTATCTTACATTGAGGTAATCTTCATGGCCTACCATAAATCACCTCATATGGTTCCATCTAAATATTTTCCTAATAACATATGTTATAATAAAATTCAATGAGAGCTATGTGATTCTCCTAAGACCCAAAAAATCTATGAAACATGATCTCAACATGTCCTCTAGAACCTAGATAATATGCTCAAATTTCCCATATCTATATAGGTAGAAATCCATAATCAGATAGACCTAGGTACCCAACACCTTTATTAAACCTCCCTGTAAGTGTGAAGTAAAATTAAAATAATGTTATGAAACTATTATATATGGAACCCTGTGAAAATGGAATATCTATCAAACATGCATATCCCCCAATTAATCTATTATGAAAGTCTCCTTGGTAGGCAGGAAATGGGATACATTTTTCAACTGGTCCACTATCAACCAAATCAAATCATTCTTCTAAGGGATCCTAATAATAGCCACCACAAAGTCCTTGGAAACATCATCCCACTTCTATTTCAAAATGTGAAACATCTATGGAAAACACCAGGTCATTGATGATCAGCCTTAACATGCAGACAAGTGTAGAATCAAGTCATGAAACCTGCAATATCCCTTTTCATGCTCAACCACCAATACTATTAACATAGTTCATGGTACATTTGATTCAAACCAGGATTCACCACCCACTTCAAGGTATGAAACTCAGGCATCATATCCTGATGCATACACATAGGCACAACAACATAGTTTCATAAATACATGATCTCATCCACATCTATAGTCCAATCAGAAGATTACTCCCCTCCATAAAGTCTTTACCTCAATTACAAACACTCCATATCCTTATACTTCCTCTCCCAGATCTACCTCAGAAGTGTGGACTCAAATAATAAGGATACAAGGATCATCTTCTCCTTGCCCTCCTAAACTTCTATTTTCATCTCTACCAGTAATTTCATCATCTTTCACTCAAAAATGGGCTCCTAAAATGCCTCAGTATGTGTCTTCCTGTTCAAATTTTCAACATCACTATTTCCCTTCCCTGATGTATAGGCTAGATCAAATTCAAATGACTTCATATAATCAACCCATATCTAATAATATGGGTTCAAATGTCACTACAAGAAGAGGTAATTTAATAATTTTTGTTCTAAGTATATAGTAAACCTTTCACATAATAGGTAATTCTACCAAAATATAAATGAACACTACTGATAACTCAAGATTGTATGTAGGTTAATTTCATTTATATTTCCTCAACATTCATGACTCATATGAAAAATTTCGATCTCCTTGCATCAACAATACTCCAAGTCCAATCCCGGATGCATCATAAAACATAGTGTACTTCTCAACTGGATTAGGAAGGATCAACATCAGTGTGGTATTGAAAGACTTATTCAACTACTGGAAATCATTCTCACATGATCCAGGTGATTAAAACTTGATCCCATTCTAGGTAAATCCTAAAAGTAGTTCTTTCAAATGGTAAAAGTCCTTGATAAACATATGAAAATAAACTGCCAAACCAAGGAAGCTTCATATATCAAAAACATTCTTAGTCTACTCCCAAAAAACCACTACCTAAACATTCTATGGGTCCACTGACACACCTTACTCAAAGATGATGTGACCCATGAAATGTACCTTATTGATCCAAAATTGACACATAGATAGATTGGTATATGGATGTTACTCTCTTAGTGAACTTTGGATGATGTCATGGTGTTGGGAAAGATCTTCATGAGACTTGGAGTACACCAAGATTTCATCCACACACAAAAATACAAACTAATCCAGATACAGGTGAAGGAATTGGTACATCTAGGCCATAAACATATATGAATAGTTCTTTAACCCAAACGGAATCACACAAAATCATATAGGTATTACCTGATTATGAAAGAAATCCTTGGTATATCATAAGTTCTAACTATCAATAGACTTTTCCCTGATATCATGTTAATCTTGTAAATAACACAATATCCTCTCAACTAGTCAAAGAGATCATTAATATGTGGAAGAGGATATAGATTCTCCACTGCCATCTGTTTTAACTTTTGATATTCAACACATTAAACTCATCCTCTTTCAAACCTTATTTAGAAACAAAATCAGATAACCCCAAGGTGACATACTTAGAAGGATAAATCCCTTATACGTGAACTCTTCCAATTGAGTCTTATATTATTGAAGCTCTTTTGGTTCCATCCTATATGGTGTAATGGAAACTGGTTCAAATCCAGGCATGAGTTCAATTGTAAACTCAACATCTCTCTGAGGTGGAATCCTTGAAAATTCCTTAGGGAACACATCCTAAAATTATTTCAATATAGGTTGAATGATTTTATGATTTGAATCCCAGTTATCCAGTAAAATACTTGAAACCTAGGTGGTTTACTCCCCCATTTCTGAGGAGATTTCCCTACATTACCTACCTGAATAACCCACTCTTCATGATTTGTATAACTGTTACCCTCATGTGACGTAATCTTTACTCTCCTATGCTAACAATCGATGTGTGTAAGGTATTATACCAACCAATCCATACCAAAAAAAAAGTGAAAACATAAAATTTAAATTATTTAAACATCCCATAAAAATGATACTCACCAAAATCAATGGTCCTTGAATAGATAAATGTCCCTCGATCACAATCCAAACTATGTGTCGGACATCATTAGCTCATGAAAAAACTCCACCTTCAAACTCAAACTGTTCACAAGTTGAGAAATTATAAAATAATGTGAGTCTCTTGTATGATATAAATTTCTATAAATCATAGAATATATAAGAATAGTTACTCAAACTATTGATGGCCCAGCCTTGCTATCCATAAGTGAAAGTTGAACTACATAAAATTGTCCTTCTCCTATGATCTGTGTTATAGTCTGAGTCCCCTAATCTACACTAACCTGATGTTATAGGTAATATTTCCCTAAAGTACCACATCCTTCACCTTTACTTCCATGTCTAGTTGAACACCAACTTTTCAACTAGTATGTGATAGAATACCCCATTCCAGTAATCAGATTTGGACTAGCCCCTCTGTCACTACCCATCAGTCAAGGGTTTCTGAAATACCTCTATATGTGACCCATACTGCCTTAATCTTGGAACCCCATAAGTGGTCATGGACACTATCTAAGAATGTGACCTGACCAACCAAACTAGTGGAAGTACACTTGGTTACTGCTCTGAGTAACTGATCCTTCTCCCTGGTTACTCTTTTCTCTCTTACCCTAGATGACGTTCTCATATAGATGGACACGCGCCTCTCGTGGGGTGTGACAAAACAAATATCACCTAAGTTAAAATGTAGTAGAGTGGCTAACCTAAGTTGTCTCTAGAGAGGAGTTCACAACAATTATGTTTGTCACTTAAATTTAAGAAAGAAGAAAAGGTTTTTTTTTAAATTGTTTGAGTTGAAAAATAAAGCAAGCAATAAAAAGAATGGTTGAACACTAATGGATGAAGAGAGTGATGGGGTCAGGGTAGGATTCACTTTTGCAATGTGATCATAGTAATAAATATCATATTCCCTCTCTTCCTTTTCAATGAAAAATGAAAGACTTCTCGGTCAAGTTATCAATCTCCCTTGGTTGAAGAAAGAAATGAAACTCACTCATATGTGCATGGAAGTTCATAAACAATCCCTAAACAAATAAGGCAAGAATTGATCGAGAATTGTTGATCCTTATAACTCTAAATAATTCAACTAATTCCACACACATGTGAACGATCACTGGACACTCCCCACCAAACACGATATGCTCGATCGAGACAAATTGCACTAGGCAGAGAGAGATTAAAAGTATTTAACCAAAGCTATTAACAATGAATACACCAAACCCAAAACATGATCGCATTAAGAAAATTGGGAAACACTAAGAATATATTTCATTCAAAACAAAAATATGGTTTTACATTTAAGCACAAAACTTTGACATTACAAATGTGAAACTCCCCCTTCCTCGATCACTCAATGTTTTTACCCTTCCATGTGAAGGGAAATATAGTTGAAAGGGTAATAAGAGAGAATTATGAAACAGAGAAAATAAAAAATAGAAAATAGAAATAACTTTAAGAACTCAATACTTCATAACAGCCCTTCTTTCACCTTCTTCAACCACTTTGAATGGAAGTGAACACTCTTATTTATAGACTTTTGGATTTGAGAATTTCCCTCCAAAATTACTCCACCAAAATTTTGTGTCCGGTTGGCATATTAAATGGAAGAATATTAGGAAGGAGTATTCATAAATGTTGTTCCAATATTTCTTTTTCATTATTACTAAAAAATATCAAATAATTTGGACAATTGTCACAAAAGTTATCCTCAAATTACTAATGACATCTTTTTCTACTCGAGGTGACTCTTCAACTTCATCTTTTTGTCCGCATTCACTAGATGTTTAAATGACCGAATTTCCTCATGAAATTTATTTTGAACATGATACTAGGAGTTATATTTATTTTCCAGCTGGAATCAACTCATTTAGACATGATTATCCCGAGATATACTTCAGTAATTTTGGTGGGGTCCATTCTGTCATCCAAAAAACGTTTTCCAATTGTTTAATTTTTGTGTCCCATTGTGTGCCGAATTGGATCAAGGTCCAGAATAAAAAGTTGCAGACCATGAACATATGAAGCCAAAAAAAAAAGTAATCACACAATTTGGATCATAAATGTAAAAGATATTCCCGAAATACAGAAACTCCACAAAACTTCTAAATTTCTTGAATTAACCAATTTCCACAATTAATCCAATAATTCACCAAAACATTAAAATGAAACAAATCACCTAAAATTGATTAATTAGAAGGGGTTAAATCAGTGAAAAACATATGAAAAATAATAAAAATATTATCTCTAACAAGATGCTTCCTAAAAACAGAATGTGTACCTCCTAGTCATCCATAAGAAACCACCCACACTCCACTAGAAGCCCACTTTAGGTTCCGCTCATAAATGAGAGCCTGATTAACCACCTCAGAAAACTTCTTCAAATTAAATATGTTATCCTCATACTTAAATTTCATTTAAGTCCATCCTGAAAACATTTATCCACATTTTCCTCATCTCCTACCAATGTTGTAACAAATCACTACAAATTATTGAAGTGACTGGCATATTCCATCATGGACATACTTCCCTTGGTCAACTGCATAAACTCAAATTCCCTCTCTGGGATGAATTTATGTGGGTAAAAGTGTTATTGGAACTTATCCAAAATGTTATTACATACCATGTCCTATAGTTTCATATCTCGAGTTAAAATATCTCACCATCACTTCACTGATCCACACAACACATAAGCATCCAACTTGAATCTCTTCTCCATCATATTTTCTAAATGGTCAAGAATTATTTGTATATACTCAATCCATAACTCATCTTCCTCAGGTCCACCCTATTCAGTGAAGGTTGAAGGGATTTGAAACCATAACTCCCATGTTGAATTAAAAATATTCCACACTTCCCACCCTGTTTTTCTTTATGTAAACTATATAAAGTGGAAAAATTTCTCATAGAGATACTCTCCCATCCCATTACATGGAACTATCAGGGCCTCTGGTTCTACTACTCGAGGTAAATTTTTATCCATGTTGCCTTATCATCATACCAACAAACATCATCATGGTGGAATGTCTCTAAAATTCCAAACACATGTCTTAAGACACATAACACATCATTAACACATTTTAACTAGAGGGATTTATATATGTCTATGACAAGTAATCCTTATACATCTCCACATGGTTAAAAATGATCCACAATCACTACCCTAAACCATCCCTCACCTAGGTCAGGGATAATATAGGAAAAACACTTTTTTAAATAAAGATTTCCCATTTGGAACCCATTACATCCATTTAAGATTACCACTTTTAGCATCATTTACAATAATCAATTTGTTATTAGGTACCATTTAATTTTTAAAATAATAAAATAATGAAAAAACTTCATTTCAACAAAACACCCAAAAACGTATTTTCCATACACGCCAATAACTATGGATGTCACATAAAATATTGAATTCCTATAATGATGCATATACACTCAACTCATGTGACATAATGGTCCATAAGTAAAATAGCATAAAACAATAACATCAAACAACAATTATATCACCCAAGTTAAATAACATTCAATTGTAACAAAAAACATCAATAACAACAATACCACCCTGGGTACTTGGGTTTTTCCCACACATGTGTTAGCTACTCTCATTCATGATCTCATGAACAAGGCTCAACTCATCCTAGTATCCTATCTACCATTCCCGAATAGTAATAAAAATATAAAGAAATGAAAACATCCTTTGATACCACATGGTGAAATCCCAACCTAGGTGTCACATACTGATGCCATGAGTTAGTTTGTTATGTGACCTTAGGTGTGCCTCCCCACATTCCATACTCTTTTTACTATCAGTGAGGGTTTAATATATGATTTGGGCAGACTATACACTCTTTATCAAATTATAAAAATAGTGTAAATCAATATAAAATATCCAAATGATAATAAAAAATATCCAAGATAATACCATAAATCAATATAAGACCAAGCATCATATGATTAATCCAAAACATGAGAACAGTAACCAAAACAAAAGTAATAAATATTTCATGTCATATTTGTGTCAAGTGTCTATAGAAATCCAAAAATAAAGACACACTAAGAACCCCTATGTAAGTCACAAAATCACATCTGGTTCTATAATCCATGCTTCATCCTGAATCCCAACCCATCTATCTAACACAAGGATCTTTCCCTTATCCTATCCATCAAACATGAAATCTATTTGGGTACTGATCAAGAAGCCCGAGTAGGGTGTGAGTAAAACATAGTATTCCACCAACAATGTAATATAAAGAAATATCCATTGTATAAAATTTTATGAAGTTATATAAAGAATAAATAATAAATGAAAATGTAAACAAGCTTCACATTAAATTATTAATTAATTAACCACATAGGCTCCAAGATCAAGGTAACACCCGATCCAATCGTACTTGTATAACCCATACATCATATGAATATCACAATACTTTCATTAATTTTATTTCATTATTCATTTAATTCCAATTTCACATTCATACGTCATGAACCTAGAGCAGTAGTTTGTCACCCTATGGGTATTTAGAGTAGCAGTCTCGGATGCACAACTAATTGTTCATAGGATATATATATATATATATATATATATATATATATATATATATATATTATACCTAGGTCATTATTTTGGAACTAAATGGGTATTTGTAGTATCATTCCCTAACCCACAACTCATTGATCAACCATTCAAAAATATCACATATCATGGGTTTCCATTCATAACTCATTTATAATCCATTTTCATCTCGGTATACAAATTAATTTATCAAAAACAAGCATAATCCATCAATTTTACTTGAAGTAAAAACATAAATAATTTACCCATTAATCCATTATTCCCCTTTTTACAATTCAAAAATCATAATTAAATTTTGTTAGCATGCCCCATGGGTTTCCATTATGTCTGATCTCATAACATTTAATGGGTCCAACAGGATACATAAAGGGTTTCACAATCACATGGGAATCAATTCATTAATTTAATTTCTATTTCAATTTCCCAATGTCAAAAATAAATGGTATAAAAAAACCATGTGAATAAAAATCAACACTATAAAAATTATCAATTAAAACACCTACCTTAAGGTAGTTGATGAACGTCCGCCAAACCGTAATCCATAATTTGACATAGAATAATCAAATTCACACTGGTGGAGAAGATATAGAATAAAAACCTAGGATCAAGATCCATGGAAACAAGATCCATAAAAAAAACCTAGATATAAATGATTGATAATGGAGTAAATTAATACCTTTTAAATGGATTTAAAAATGAGGGAAGGAGTGAGAGTGGAATTTAATCAAAGGACATGTCACATAACAAAGAGGTGTCTATCCTTCTACCAGATCTTCAACTTTCCAATAAAGGGGTTTTAGGAGCCTCGGAATCCTACCAAGGGCTTATAAAAGAAAGGTAATTAAAATTAAGGTGATCCATGGTGATTAGAGATATAAATCAGGGGTTCATAAATTTTTTATAAAAATTTCAGTGGTTTAAAATCCTACATGCATTATTTCCAGGGTAGGGTGCATGGTTTTCCAAACTGTTTACCTTTACTTTGTACCCACACTCATGGAGTGCATGATTACTTATAGGTGGGTGAACACTTTTAAAAACCATTCCCCAACTATATAATCCCCCTATGTCCAAGGGTGTATGATTTGGGTAGGGAGGCCATATGGTTTGGTCAAACTGTGTTCCACAACCAGTAGCTCCAAAACGGGGGGGATTATTTACTGGGAAAACCCACACGGTTTTCCCTAACCATATACCAACCATGCATATGGGCATTAAAATTTATCCAAATTCACTCAAAACCACCCTGAATCAAGACCCAACCAATGTATTATTAAATTCCCTTGGATTTGGATATTGAGTCTCATAATTACCAATTCTCTTACAATTCAATCAATGGATTTTTATTACTTATCTCTTTTAATTACACTTGGGAGTCTAATTTCCCTTCTCTCCAAACATTTAGTATTTACTCTCATCTTTATATTAACATTTTTTACATGTATGAAATTAAATATTCATTCCTTTATCATCTTAGTCACCTAAATTTTTATGCGATTTCATCCTTAAATTCATTGATTTGTTTGGGATTTCAACTATCTTTAGGTTTTTAATAAAAAACATTGATGGTAAATTTGGAATTATTACCAGCATTCTCACTCCTGGCCTTATCCTATCAGGTTATTCATTGGGATAGTTTTTTTATTGTCTATGTAATCCATTATTAACTTGGTTAACATGATTGATGATCATTATAATAAAATTATCATAAATATCCATAAGAAAATTTAACATCAAGATATATCACATTATAACACTATCATGTTAGACTATTTTTCTTAAAACTAAAATTGTATTAGATTCAATTCAACCTATTTCACTATCAATTTAATATATATCATTCTTGATTCAACCTAAGTCACATTATGTGGGGTCCTGTCATAATTATATACCTAATCCTTAAAATAAAAATCCAAAATTACTATGATATTTCATAAAATATTATAATCTCGGTAATCATTAACATCTATGATCTCAAAATCCAAACATATCCTTCCTAAAAAATATTAATCAGTCCTATAATTATATTCCCAAGTATGTATATACCCTTATCATATAATCTCAATAAAAAATCATTCCCAAAACCTATTTGAATCTTCAACTCCTTAAACCACATTGAGATTATATATTTCTTGAAATATTAACAATATATTTAACCCTCTAATAGTATTCGCCACTAGATAATAAGTTTGTACACTAGCCACTATATATCATAATCCAAAAAATGATTCGAACTTATCCAAAAATATCATCAATCCTTTATCAATCTCAAGGTTACTAATTACTATCTAATTCACTTTTCTAAAAAATATATCTACCATTTATCACCTCAAAATCAATAATTTATTAAACCTAAGATTTTTTCATATCTCAATCATGTGTTCTCTAATAGTCATCCCTAAAATATAATTTTTTAAGTTACATTTCAAGGTTATTGATACCATTTAATATACATTTTAATACTTTCCAAGAAAAAATACTGAATAAAAGTCATTAGATCTCTAGAATAATTTACGTAACATTTAGAATACACTAAAATATTAATGATAAGTGTCACCCACTAATTAAAATAATTTAGAGATAGAAGATTTAATTCCTAATAAAATATAAATCTCACTACCATTGGTATAACATGGAAACTCTAATATTCTATTATAAGAGGCATATTCTAAAATTCTTCACCCTTTATATATACTCCCTTATTTACTTATAGTGGTTTCTAGATATCGACCTTTATTAGATTATTATTTTTTATCATATCTCATCGAAATACAAAAAAACATTGTTATGATAATATCAAAAATATGAATATGAAAACATCAATCTGAATATAAATTCCCTTATGAAACCTTTTTTTAGAATATAATACTTTTGACTAACCTATGACTCTCTTTGTTAAATTGTTGGTTATCTATGGTCATTTATCCATTTTGTTTTATCAACTAATTATATAACATCAATTATAAATCATTTATAATGTTTCTTAAGGAGAATTTGATTAACAAATGCATATACCTCGGTAGTGTCTTGTTAGGTGTGTAGTTCTATGTCTCTTCACCATGCACCATATTTAAGATAGATTCAATGATAAATAATCCTTTTTGGGGGACATTACCCCAAGATAAATCTATTATATAGTTGAATCAACTTTCTAGTATCTAGATAGTGATGAATTTCAAGGGGAAAACCCCACTCAATATTGTATCAATATTTTTAGATATCATCCAATATATAGACTAATCAATAGGGTTTTCACTAAATTTATCTAACACTAATCCCCAAATAAAATGATCATTATTTCCCTACTATTAAATAATATACTATTCTAAATTATTATTTATACCTTTGAAATTATTATCAACCTTAACATATGTATCATTAATTTCTGATCAATAAGCATACTAACCTTTAATGGTGTCTAAACCTTTCCTTTGATATAAAATGTGATGCCCCAGACTCACACACCTATATCCAATTCACATAGACACATAATTTTCATACTCACATTAATAATATCTAAAAAATACTAGATATAATTGTAATTGATTAAAAAATAAAAATTATTATTGTGTCTCTTAGATACTGAAGAATTTTTCAGTTTTAGATAATTATATAATTAAGACAAATCGTAAACTAATAAGGCCTATGTATTTCCCAACTAATGGATATTTTTTCTATTAAATATAAATGACTACTTAATTCATCAAAATTCTTCAACATCTTCGATTAATTATTCCACATGTGTTATCATTTAAAACATTTTATGTGTATTGATTTTCTTCATTACCTGGCGAAAGGAAACATTTGAAAGGGACGATCTCAAATTCTCATTAAATGAAACATATAACTAAATAAATTAGGTAATAAATATCATTTTAAGAATAGGTAAACAAGATGAATCCATAATCAACTAGAAATTGAGAGCATGTTATATGCATTAAAAAAATGAAAACATTTACATCAATATTATTGATGTTATACTGAGGGAATTCATAATGTAAGAAATAAAAAACTTATCATCAAGGAATAGTTCTAAGACAATTAATTGTCATTGAGACCTCATTAGAGACATATTTTAGAATTGGTAAGGTATACAAAAAATACACAATCACATATTATCTCATTATACAAGTCAGTGCATCGAGGGGCTATACAATTATGGGCCCACCTATCATTTGATTAGTTTGAATTCATTCACCATAAGATACTACAAGACTTTCATACCATTACCTAAGGAATATATTTCTATATAAAATATAGCAATATATATAAAGAATAATAAGTAATATCAATACATGATAAACCATCATTATCATTCAATAATCATCAATAATTTCAATACTTTTGTATGAACATGGATCTTCATTTTAGGTATGGATCTTTGTTTCGGTTGTTTTTTAGGAAGAATGATGTTTAGGAATTTTTTTCTAAGTACATTCCATGGACTCTTGAGTACACGTTGTGTGCCCAGTTGTCATGGGTAGCTGTGTACTAGCCATTTAGGTGACCTAGTAGACCACCTAAAGAGGGAGATAGTTGAGGATAGTACACGACATGTACATTAAATAAACACACCATGTACTTTTATTTTTAATCGTTTAATCGGAGCGGGATCACATCTAATCTCCAGAAAGACCTTCTTCTAACCTTGGTTTTTTCAGGAGTGAACGAGAGTGAAGATCAAAGTCTGAGCCATCGTTTTTCCATCCAAGGTCTAATTCGAACTCTGGCAGGTGTGTTGGAATCCCACCAGTGAGTTCTTCCTTCTTATTGATCCACTCTTCTTGATTTCTACTCTATCGTGAGTTATTCAAGGTTCAACGTTTTAACCTTTTTGTAGATCTACGATGTTCTAGGCCTATTTAAGGGTTATTGTTCCAGATTGTTCATCATAAAACATCAAGGTAGGTGTTTTGTGCCTTTCTTCGATTGTATTTGGATTATATATTCTTAAAGTGTCGAATACCCATGTTGGGGTATTGGGTATTGTAGATTTTGAACCTATTTAATACTTTATATGGTTTTTTTGATTTATTAAGTTCGTTTTCTTTTTGATAATATTGTATACCCTTATTTATGGGACACCCCATGGCTGTGTTTCCCTAGTTTGACTGTTCAGGGCCATTTGGCCTATGTTGCCTATGAGGCATACCTTGTTTTACATTCCTTGAGTTGTTTATGATCGAGTTTATTGGTTATATGTGATGCCTATTTTTATGATTTGATCGAAGTTGATCCATGTAATAGTTTGAATTGAATCTAAAGCCTTTAATTAATGTTATATGCACACTGATCTTATAATGGACCGTGAGAGCCTTGGACCACGAAAACTAAGGGGGTTTACATGTTTATTTACACAGGACCATGAGATCCTTGGTGTAGATTTTGACCCAAGGGGTTTTGAATCTGAGAGCTACATGGAGGTCATTTATGATTAATTATACTATGTCAGCTACCTGGAGGTTGTGTATAAATTATTGATGTCATGTGGACCCAAGGGTATTGACTGTGATAGTTACCCGGGTGGTCGTTTTCATTTTTCTAGTGCTATATTTAAATCAAAGGGGTTATACCATGATATATTTCCCAGAGGGTTTTTATGAATGTTTGGTTGATGTTGTGATGAGTCACTAAGACAAAGCACAAGCTTGGACTCAGTCTTACTTGGGGGTTTAGTTGGTCTTCTGGGATGTCTGTTGTTACAATTATACAGGGGGATGCAGAGCTTAGGCTAGGTCCCAAGGTTACATTATTCAATGATTTGGATAATTTATAAATGAAAATGAATGTATTTAAAAACTATAGGATTGTTTATTTTTTGAGTACTTCCTAGTTTATTGCTTCATTTCTACATATTATCTGCTATATATATTCATTGACTAATAGGCACAAATATTTTGGTGGTTGGATAATGGGATTCATCTCACACCCAATTTGGGTCATGCTTTTAGACCCAAACATATTATATAGTTGTAGTTATAGATAAGGGAAAGCTCCCTTCTTTATAAGGTACTTGATTTTTGTTGGAGCTGGAGAGCATGGGACCAAGCTGAGGCTTGCGATAATATTAGAGCTTACTATTTTTTGTACTTTGGTTTCAGTATTGTATTTCTGGTATTTTGACTTGTTTGGATGATTTCCTAGATACATGTGACATGCATAATTTATTTATATATTATGTAGTTGTTTATATTATCATTCTTCTGTTGTTTACTTATGTTTTATGGTATTGTTGCTTTCGCTATTTCTTACTATTGTTATTCCGTTGTGTATAATCTTCCAGTGAGGGAATAGTTTCCCATTATCAGACCTTGTCCCTCGCTTCTATTCATGTTCCTCTAGCATTTTGGGAATTGCACTTGAGGTCATGTGACCAACTGAGTTTGGGGTACCTTTGGTTGGCACTCAGATCTGAGAAATTACAATGTGGTATCAAAAGATATTTTTTTTCTTTTTTTTCTTACTATTTGGAGCCAATAGATAGGGACAGGAAGGAAGAGGTAGTTGGTAATAAGTTGTCCCCAGGAGTAGCTAACTCCTGTGTAGAGAAAACCCAAGTTACCTCTAATATTGAAATTTTTCTAGTTTTTCCATTGTTACAGTGGATTTGATTTCACCGTTGGGTGATTCACTTGTTTTGTGATGTTATGATTGATATTATTGAGGTTATGTTTTTATTGAAACCTAATTATATTAGGGAATTCCATCTCATTCATGATATTGGAACTTTCTAGAGATCACGTGTCATGCATTCTCATCATGCCATTTAGGGTGCAATACTGAATTGCATGTTTTTGTGGTAGTTGTTGTGCTAGATATGCATGTTGTTGTGATATACATTTTTATAGAATACCTTCTATTTTGATAGGGTATTGAAATGTAAAATTTTATTTGGACGAACACCAAAATTTGGTTATTGAGGTGTTATGGGCCCTCTTGGATCGAAATTTGGTGGATCATGTTTGTACATTAATTTAATTTTGTCAATATTTGAGATGAATAATGATGTAAAATGTTGATTCGTGGGATTATGGGCTCTCATTATTTGAAATTTTTCATGCCTTTGACAAAATTTTATGTTTTATGGGTTTCGGAGAAGTTTTAGTGGATTACTATTCGGAAACCCAGACCACATGGGGTGTGGTGTCATAAACACACTCCATGTATTCTTCTGTTCTGGAAGAAATAAATTTTCTTAAGTACACACTTTGTACAATTAGTACACACCATGTAGTGATTGACTTTGTGACTTACTGTGTGAGAAGAGACACAGGGTTGGGAAACCTTTGGTAGAACACTTCGTGTCTAGATTGTACACACCGTGTGTGGAGAAACATGTATCTGGTCATGTGACCAACGACACAGGTGGATAAAACTTAGGTTTTACACACCATGTCTATGGTGAACACGTCATGTAGTGTTTCCCATGAGAGAACCATGTATTTATATTCGTGTAGAGGAACCTGGGAAGAAGAGGAAAAAATTCAAGTAGACTCCATGTCTAAGGAGGAACATGTCGTGTGTATAGGTGTTACATGACCAGGTTTGTAAGAGATACATTCCATGTTGAAATCTTAAAGGAACACACCTTGTAGGTTTTATACATGCCATGTGACCCTAGTTTTTTATAACATGAATCTTTTCCTATCATGTTCCTTTCTTTCACATATATGTTTTTCCTTGATAATCTTGAACTGAGGTGTGTGCTTGACCTTGCAATGTCATGCCACCAAGACATCCTCTGGTTGTACACCAGATACATGGAAAAAGATCAGACACCAGAAATGGTATATTAGTGACTACAAGAAGATCCTCATGTCATGGTCGTCTTATCACCAACTGTTATACTAGACACAGCGGCTGGTGCATAGTTCTGTGAAGGAATTATGAGGATGATGTAGACCTTTCAGAGAGCACCAAATCCTTCCTCAACAATGGTAGAGTTGATGAGGGTCCTCCAGTAGCATCATCCTCCCACTTTTTCTAGGTATGGAGGACCACAAGCTACAAATTCATGGTTAGAGGCCATTATTTCAATCTTAGAGAATTTGGAGACAGCTCCGGAAAGGAGGGTGAATCTTACTACATACATGCTACGTGATTCCTTTAAGATATGGTGGGATGTTATCACACAGACAGTACATCATCAGGATATGGTTTGGGAAGATTTTTAGAGTACCTTCTATGAATACTTCTACCCCTATATGTTGAGGGCTGATCAAGCCTAAGAGTTCATGCATTTTGAGCATGGTTCTCTTTCAGTGATGGATTACTCATCCCGTTTTACTGAGCTTTAGTGTTTCAGACCTAATCTAGGAGGTGACGAGTTATCTTTGGCTAGGTGATTTGAAGATGATCTCAGGTATGACATCTGATCACAAGTGAATGTCTTCAGGCTGACTTTGGTGACTGCTATAGTGAACCTGGTGCTGATTACTATGCATAATCTGAGAGAGTTGGGATCTTAGAACAATTGTGGTTCAGCATCTAGGGTTGGAACTCCTTCATTTAATAGTAGGAAGTTTTGTAGGGATCCTTTGCGTGGTGATTCTAGTAGAAGGGTTGTATCACAGGTTCCCAGGTAAGGTGCTACCAGTGTGGAATGAGTATGAAGACGAGACCTCAGTGCCCGAAGGACCCAGTTGAGTGCCAATCTTGCGAAAAAATGGGCCATCTTTAGAGTTTTTCCAATTTTTCTCTCCATAATCTAGTGAGAGGGGGTCATTTATGAATCCATGTTTAGGAGAAGGATCGCCATTTTCTCCACAGTTAGGGAATTGGAGTTCTTCAGTATATTCAGGATGAGGAGGTGGTCATGGACGTGGTAGCTAAATGGTAGTCCTTAGTGATAGTAGGGTGGATCAGCTTAGGGTAGTCAAGCAGGGACACAAGACCGCAGTATAGGTTAAACTTTTGTTTTGGAGTAGACCCAGTAGGAGCAGGGTCTCGAACCTTCTACAGTTAGAGGTATGATTCTGGTTGCCTCAGTTTTAGCATCTTCTCTTTTTGATATAGGGGCTTCCCATTGTTTCATATCTGTTTATATTATGGAGATCCTTGGGCACTGTATCTTCACTTATTAGTATGTTATTATTCTAGAAACTATGTTGGGGATTAGGAAAAATATTGTATGTAAATGCAAGGATTTACCTCTTGAGGTTGTTGGGTGTCACTTCTTATGGGACCTCTATGTCTTATAGATGACAGGCTTCGATGTCATTCTCATAATAGACATGTTAGTATCCTTTCAGGCCTTTGATGACTTATATCACCATAGGGTGAGTTTCACATCACCAAAGGGAGGGTCTTTTCTACACAAGGGAGAATGGGATGTCTAGGCTAGCAGAGATGGACCCAAGCACATGGGTTTGGAGGAATTACATCCCATATTTCAAGTTTATATCTGGATGACTTGGGGACTTTATAGATGGACTTTCTTATAGTGGTGTATCATTCAAGTGTCCATTTCTCCTTATAGGATATCTACACTAGAGTTGCAGGAGCTCAAGAAGTAGTTAGAGGAGCTGCAGGAAAAAAGGGTTCCATCTGAACTTGTACTTCTCCTTGGGGTTCGGCTATCCTTTTTGCGAAAAAAAAAATTGATAGTTCCCTCATACTTTGTTTGCATTATTAGAAGATGAACCGGTTTACGATTAAGAACTGATATCCCTTACCGAGGATTGGTGATCTCTTTGATCAGCTTCGAGGAGCCCGGTTGTTCTCAAATATTGAATTGAGATCCGATTATCATCAGTTCTATGTTAGAACATCTGATATACCTCTTACAGACTTTTAAAGAAGGTATGGTCTATATGAGTATGTGGTTTTACCTTTTGGTCCCATTAAGGTGCATGCAGTTTTCATGGAAATAATGAATTGAGTTTTCCATCTTTACTTGGATTCTTTTGTGGTAGTCTTCATGGATGATATCTTGGTGTAATTTCACACTCAACATGAACATGCCATCCATCTTGGTATTGTTTTGAGTACACTGAGAGAACATTAATTATATGCTAAGTTCTCAAAATGCCACTTTTTGAGGGACCAGATTCACTTATTAGGTCATATTATCTCAGAGAGAGAAGTATCAGTGGACCCAAATAAAGTGAGAGCAGGAGTTTCCTAGGATCAGCCAAAGAACATCATTGAGGTACAGAGTTTTTTGGGGCTGGATGGTTACTACAGGCACTTTATACATAACTTTTCACACATATCATCACTATGAACGGGCCTGACTAAGAAGGGGGGAAAGAATTTTTGGATAGATTTATGTGATTCAGCCTTTCAAGAGCTAAAAGGGAGATTGACTTCGGCATCGATATTTATTTTTCCAAATCCAGGAAAGAGTTACACTATTTACTATGATTCGTCAGGTATTAGGCTGGGATTTGTGATTATGCAGGTGGAAGGATTCGTTGCGTACGAGTCTCCGTAGTTGAGGCAACATGAAAGGAATTACCTGATGCAAGATCACAAGTTAGCTATAGTGGTGCATGATTTATGTTGTTGGATACATTATCTTTTGGGTGAGCATCTTGTGGTGTACACTGACCACAAAATTATCAAGTATATATTTACATATCATGCTCTGAATTTGAGATAGTGAAGGTGGGTTGAGTACCTTCAATATTTTGAATTTGAGGTTTCCTACATGCTTGGGAAAGGTAATGCAGTTGATGATGCGTTGAGCAGGAGGAATCAGATATAGGCAGTTCATGAGGCTACAAGTGAGTGTAATCTTATGGCTCTATTCTCAGAGATGAATTTGGAGGTGCATGACAGATAGAGGTAGATTTTCCTTTATTCTATAGTTGTTATCTATACTCTACTGGATCGAGTTTGAATGAAGAAGCTATCAGATTACGATGGCCTAGTCCTACAGGAGAGTGTGTCAAACAAGGACCCTACTCCTGGGTGGACAGTAAACTATGATGAGATCTTGAATTTTTTGTGGATGAGTATGTGTTTCAGCAGACATACATGAAGAGATAATGCAATAATTTAATTCCTCATTTTGTGCAGTTCATCCTGGTGTCACCAAGATGTATCGAGATCTACATCGTCAGTATTGGTGTCCAAGTATAAAGAGGGATATTGTTGGTTTGTTATGAGACGTTCCACCTATTAGTAGGTAAAGGCAGATCATCAGAAACCGAAATAGATTTTACAGTAGTTACCCATTCCTAAGTTGAAGTGGAATGATGTCACTATGGATTTTTTGATGGGTTTACCAAGGTCACCTTGAGGAAATGATGTTGTATGGGTTGTTGTTGACAGACTCACAAAAGCTTCACATTTCCTACCAATCAAGGAAACCTTGAATGCTGATGAGCTTGAAAGTTTTAAATCTAAGAGATTTTATGTTTTCATGGGGTCCCACACTCTATTGTTTTATACAGGGATGCCCAGTTTACTTCTCATTTCTGGAAGGGACTATAGAGGGCTTTGGGTACATAGGTACTTCTGAGTATAACATACCATCCTCAGATAGATGGAAAGTCTGAGCACATGATTCAGGTTCTGGAGGACATTATCTAAGAGTGTGTCCTGGATTTTGTGGTCTCTTGGGAGATACATATACCCCTAGTGTATTTTTCTATAATAACAGTTTCTAGGCGACGATTTAGCTGGCACCTAATGAGGCCTTGTACAATAGGCCATGCCGATCACCCCTATGTTGGCTGGTGGTAGGAGAGGCATCTATGATCGGACCTTCTCTTATCTAAGAGAACATAGAGAAGGTAGAGTTGATTTAGAAGGAAATGTTTATGTTACAGTCTCATGATAATTATGTTTGATTGACAGATATGACCTTTAGGGTTTGAGGTCAGAGATTAGGTTTTCCTACGTGTCACACCAAGGTTGGGACACAAAAGGATTAAGAGATAGGGGAAGCTTTCATCATGATGAATCAGGCCATTTGAGGTCTTGGATTAAGTTGGGAAGGTTTCCTATTGGTTTTATTTGCCTCAAAGGTACCGGGATATTCACGACATCTTCCATGTTTCTCATCTATAGTGTTACTTTTCAGACTCGTCTCATGTTTTCCAACCTGAGGAGGTTGAGTTAGATAAGGATTCATCCTTGGAGGTGGATGGATCCTTAGAGGAGAACCTTATATGGATTTTGGATCATAGCATGAAGGTTCTATATGGATCACTTCTTCCTCTATTACAGGTTCTATGGAAGCATGGGAGAGTAAAGGATGAGACTTGGGAGAGGGAGGCCAACGTATGGTCGTAGTGGCGAGATTTGTTTGAAGTGTCTTCTTCGCCACCCTTGGAAGGGAAATTTGGGGATGAATTTCTTTAATGGGGAAGTTTTTAAGAACCCAGATCTTCATTTCAGGTATGGATCTTTGTTTTGGTTTGTTTTTTAGGAAAAATGAAGTTTTGGAAAAAACAATTATGTACACGCAGTGTACTCTTGAGTACATGTCGTGTTCCCGATTGTTGCTGGTAGTCATGTACTAGTCGTGTAACGGCCGAGTACATGGTCATGTAGGTGACCTGGAAGACTGCCTAAAGTGGGATCTGGTTGAGGCTAGTAAATGGCGTGTACATTAAATTAACACGCCGTGTACTTTTCTTTTTAATCATTTAATCAGAGTGGGGTCACATCTAATCTCCTGAAAGACCTTCTTCTAACCTTGGTTCATCACAGAGTGACCAAGAGCAACGATCAAAGTCTGAGCCACCGTTTCACTATCCAAGGTCTAATTCGAACTCCAGTGGGTGCATTAGAATACCACCAGTAAGGTATTCCTTCTTATTGATCCTCTATTCTTGATTTATCCTCTCTCGCGAGTTATTCAAGGTTGAACTTTTTTTACCTTTTTGTAGTTCTACAATGTTATAGGCTGATTCAGGGAATGAAATTATAGATTGTTCATCGTACAACATCAAGGTAGGTGATTTGTACCTTTCTTAGATTTTATTTGGATTATATGTTCTTAAAGTGTTGAATACTCATGTTGGGGTATTGAAAATTTTGGATTTTGACTGTGCTTAGTACCATCTATGGTTTGGTTGATTGATTAAGGGTTGTTTCTTTTTTATAAGATTGTATACCCTTGTTTATGGGACACCCCATGGGTGTATTTCCCTAGTTTGACTGTTTAGGACCATTTGGCCTAGGTTTCTAATGAGGCATACCTTGTTTTCTAATCCTTGAGTTGTTTAGGATGGAGTTCATTGGGTATATGTGATGCCTGCTTTTATGCTTTGATCAAAGATGATCCATGTAATATTTTGAATTTCATATATATCCTTTAATGAATTTTGTATGTGTGTTGATCTCTTAATGGACCATGAGATCCTTGGACTAGGAAAACTATGGGGGTTTTCATTTTTATTTACACAGGACCGTGAGATCCTTGGTTTAGATTTTGAACTAGGGGGTATTGATGGTGAGAGCTAACCGGAGGTCGATTATGATTACTTATACTATGTTGACCCAGGGGGTATTGACCATGAGAGCTACCTAGAGGTCCTGTATAAATTATTAATGTCATGAGGAACCAGGGGTATTGACCGTGAGAGCTTCCCATGTGCTCATTTTCATTTGTTTAGTTCTATGTTTAAATCAAATGGGTTAGAACATTAGAGAATTATTAGAGGGTTCTTATGATTGTTTTATTGATGTTGTGATAGTCTCCAAGCCAAATCACAAGCTTGGAATCAGTCTTAATTCATGGTTCAGATGGTCTTATGGGATGTCTGTTGTTTCTATTATAGAGGGGGATACAAATCTTAGGATAGATCCCAAGGTTAAATTATTAAAATATTTGAATAATTTATAAATGAAAATGAATGTAATTGAAAACTATTGGATTTTTTACTTTTGAGTACTTCATAGTTTATTGCTTCATTTCTGTATATTGTCTGCTATATATATTAACTGATTGTTAGGCACATATTGTTTGGAGGTTTCCTTCTGAGATTTATCTCACACCCAGTTTGGTTCATGATTTTAGACCCAAACAGATTATATGGTTTCATTTATAGATAAGGTTTAGGGTCCTTATTCATCAGGTACTTGATTGTTGTTGGAGCTAAAAAGAATGGGACCAATCTGAGGCTTGCGATGCTGTTGGAGTTTACTGTTTTCTGTACTCTGGTTTCAGTATTGTATTTCCATCATTGTTACTTGTTTGGATACTTTCCTAGATACATGTGACATACATAGTTTATTTATCAGACCTTGGACCTTGCTGCTAGTTGGTAGCCTCTAGTGTTTGGGGAAATGAGCTTGAGTTCATGTGACCAACTGCGTTTGGATCACCTTTGGTCGGCACCCGAATCTTGGACATTACAACTCATTCCCATGTCAATAAAAGGGATAACATTATCATAACCCATCCTAAGAAAGAAGGGGGGGTGTTTAAATATGACATTAATCATCTGTATTGGAATGAAAATTTAAGGTACATAAATGATTTTCCTTATGTAAAAAAAAGTTATATCTTGGTCATAACTCATCTATATAAAGTTGTTGGATGGTTAAGTAATACATTATCAACATTATAATAATCATCCATATGGGAATAGAATCATAAAAATTCCAATATTTTCCACATTTCAATAAAATAAAATTTTGTTTAGGTGAAAATAATATAATTATTATTATTTAAAAAGTTATTTTCACATCATGTAGGGAAATGGTTATATGTATAAATCAATACTAGAATAACATTGTCATAATCCATTCAAAGAAAGAAGGTGGATGGTTTCAAAAGAACACATACCAAGAAGTGATTAATATTATTCAGAGGTTTTATTTAGTGGTAATGTATATTCCTATAAATTAATAATATAATTCCACATAATATAAACAAAGGGTATAATGTTCCAAACTTATCAGTTCTAGAAAATGATTAGAACTCAATGAAATAAAGTTGAGTAATTAAAAATCCTTGCTACTGGGGAAACAACTGGATCAATAGACACATGAATATGGGAACATGATTTGGATATTAAATATAATTATATAAAAATATTATGATAATAAATATCCATTTTTAGTGAGTTCACCATAGATAAAAACATTTTGGACAGAATGTATTATTTCTCAATAAATTAAAATTGAGACAAAGAAAACCCTTACATCTTTAGAAACATTTGTATAAAACCCTACTAGAAAAGAAGGGTTGAAATTAGACTTAAAATACCATTATTAAAATATAATTAATGATATTAAATATCAAATAGGTAATATATACAATATATAAATAAAATTAGTTTAATAATACCAAACATGTATCAATGAGTGGAATATGAGATGAACACCCTTACCTATTGTCCTGACATCAACTAACATTATTTAACCTCATATATCATAAAATTTGTTATATTATTCTCTTAATACATTACATTAATCATATATATTTTCATTCATACTCTTCATAAATAGTCATTCTATATATGAATTATTTTGATTTTCAACATCAATTATTTATAATTTTTAGTATTTGTACTAGTTTCATGATAGTTGTTTCTATATTGATTCTTCTTCTAAATTTCATCATTATATGGTCATTAAGGTTACTATTATGGATGGTCAATAATAATTTATAATGTTTTAAATCCCTTTTATGAGTTTTTTAGTCTTTATCCTTGAGGATGAAATCTATAAAATGAATGTTTTAGTGATTCTTGTAGATTGAATTGTGTTTTTTTAATTTATGAATTAAATGTTGATATAAAAATAAATAAATATCTACATATTTATATCATATTATTATATTAAATGAGTTCTCATATTCATCCATGACATAAATGTATACAATTGTTCAAGTATGTGGTTAAACTTACCAAGACATGAAGCAACCATGATTAATGGATGTTTATGAGATAGTTATTTGTAATATCATTACAAAAGTATCATAATGATATTATTTAATGTTTTTTATTTTTTTATATCATAATTATAAGTAATTATAAATTAATCAATTGATATGAAAACATTAAACAATCTGAATAAATGATTATCCTCTTAGTATTCTTATTAAAAATATTTAATTAATGATGATCATTTTTTAACCATATCATTAATAGGTTCCCAAATTTTTCATAAAAGAAAATTAATTATATCATAAAAATAATATTTATTTTTTAATTCCATCATTTGAACTATCCTTTTAATGAGGTTACAAAAGATGAACCATGTTGCATAATGGATGTTGAAGTCTATACAATGCATGAACAACGGTTTTTTTTGTTTTAATGGATGGGTAATATGAATAAAAAATGATGATACCCTTATTATAGTGACATTATAGTATATAAATGATGCCAATATAATTATCTTAGTGTGTATAGATTAAATTTTAAATAATATAATAATATATAAAAGTCATGTTGATAATAATACTCACAATAGGGACTTGAAATTTCCTTGGAAATGAAGTCCATATGATAACAATAGGGGACCAAAATATTTTTAAAGTGGGTTATAGTTATAATAAGGGTAAATTTATAGATTTTAATAATGAAATTAAAATATGAGTTGAATTTGAATATGTTTCCCTTTTATAAGTGAATGATTTGGTAGTTTTGGGATTCATCTATACTTTTATAATAATTTATTGTTGTTGTTCAAGTGAAAAAGTACAAAAGATAAGAAAAATATGAGAGGAAAATTATTTTGGGACAATACTCACCTCAACCATTTCTTTTGAGAAAAAATTTAGTGTTTTGTGGCTTTTCTTGACATTTTTTCTTTTTCCTTAATTTACTTTTACTTTGGTAATTAAATTATAACTTTAGTAATTAAATTTAATAAAAAATATTAACCTTAAAAATTTCCCTAATTTAATACTTAAAATGAAAAAAATTAAAATAATTTTTTCAAATGAAATTTCTAAAGGTGTAAATTGTTAATTTTAAAATAAATACACTTAATTTCATAAAAAATGTTTTTAAAGAAATAACATTTTTAATATTTAAGTTTATATATAAGATAGAATTATTATGGATACTAACTTTAATGAATCAAATTGATTTATTATAAAAAAAATAATGTAAATTAGGCTTTTAAGGAAATCCAAAATTTAATATCCCTTGAAAATACCTAATTTACAAAAAAGATCGAAATTAGTTGTTTATTAATTTATCATTTTTATTAGTCCAAAAAATGTTAGAAATGAGATTTATTTGCTAAAATATTATTTTAAAATTTATACTGTAATTTGATATACTCAGATTTGATCACCTAAATGGTTTTTTAATATTATATATTATTCTTATATAATGATAATTTCAGGTAAATTACCAGTTTCATGAAAACTGTATATTTCGATTAAAACCCATAATTTTTAAAAATGATAAGAAATTTATACTAAACAAATTTTGATATGATAAATTATAAAATGAAGTTCATTTTTATTAATTTCAAATTCAATAATTTATAAATTCAATTTTTTAGTAAAATAATGAAATTTAATGTATATATTTTTTATTGGGAGATTAAATTTTCAAATATTGACTATTATTAATATTATTTCATATCATTTACCAAAAAACTGTCTTAATAAAATATAAATATAAAACATAATTTATTATTCACTATAATTTTTTTAAAATTAAAATTTATATCACATAAAAGTTAATTTTGTTTGAAAACACTTTTCTATAGAATAAATTATCTTATTAAACATTTTAGGTAGACTAATTGAATTTAATTCATATTAAAAGAAGAAATTTATTTATATGTACATATAATTCAAAAATTGGTTACACATATTCATTCCAATTAATTCAATATAAAGGTTCTTAATGGTCATACATAAAAATATATATTTTAATTGAATTTATCATTATTTTGTTTATGTTCAGTGTTGTATGTGGAGAAAGTTATCAAACATGTTGAATTATTTAAAGGTATTTTCATATTAAAATATTGGGTTGTTAAACTTGACACTCAAAGGAAGAATAGAATATATGGTAAATTCAGTAAGTGTTAATTTTTTCTTCAGAAAGTATCTTGTCATTTACATATTATGTCCAATAAGGAATATCCATTGACCTTGAAAAGATAAAGGTTGGTACAAAATGGATCATGTCAATGAATATACCTAAAATACATAGTATACTTTACTTAATAGGTTACCATCGATGATTAGTTTAAAAACTTCTTGATTAGATAATCTAGTTAACATGATAACATGTATATGGTTCAAATTCACATGGTTGAAGTAATATGAACATAGGTTTGAGTAAATAAGGAAGATATAAATTAGTGAACTAGTAGAGATTCTTTTTATATATATTTATGAATTAAACAAAGTACTGGGGTGTTTACTTAAAAAATGACCAATTTATTATATATACATCTAGGAAAATGATTTCCCATTTTAAAAACTATCCAACTCATTATCTTGGCCATGCAACTGTAATATTTTCACTAAAAATATAGAAGCACTAGAATTATGGTGAAATATGTGACATATATATTTATCAAAAATGGTCTAAGTATATATTAATATATAAATATCTCAACATGAGAAAAGTTATATAGATAGAACTACTCAAATAAAATGATTGTGTAATTCACAACCGCCCTAGGATAAAAAATAAGGTATTGAATGAATTGAGATGGAAGTATCCAAGAGTCCTATATTTGATACAGATAGATATCAATCTAATTTTCATGGATTTATTATATTAGGATATATAAATTATTAAGGAATGGTAAACATCATTCCTTTTCCAATTAATTTCTTATCCATCTATACTAGAGAGGATAAATAAGTCTCAAAATTATGACAAGGGTTTTCAAAAGATAATTAAATCCAAGGAATATTGGGGAATAAAATAATTCATCAATCAAAATTGGTCTATAATTTTTGAAAAAAAATATGTCCATAATTAGTACTCGTAGCATCATGGTTAAGATATGATCTCGTCTTATGTATAAGAGGATGTTTTTTAGGTTTGATATGTGTCAGAGGTGATTAGGGGAATTTTATAAAGAACTTCGGTTGAATTATGGATATAGGTAGCCACTATATGGTTGTTGACTTTATAAATAATCCATGTCAGGTTTATAATTTCATTAGCCTATTGGTAGGCTAGCTAGTGGCCATTGTATGGTAGTAGTGACAACCAGCTAGCTAGGGGACACCACCGGGTAGTCAGTGGCATTGGGAATGGTCAGTTAACTAAGAGTATAAACAAAATTTTCAGCCTCATAAGACATGAATTAAAACTCTAAACCCTCTTTTAAATACATAAATTGTAAAATGATCCTAGATAGACTATTCTTTGGAGCTATAGGATCATTTTCTCCTCTCCACATGGCATTTTAATCCCAAATTAATCTAATTTCAATTATTTGGTAAATTCAATCAATCCCTTCTCATTTACACCATTTCTCTTGTAATCAATATCATATCTATGATATGATTTTAGGATATATTGATCTTTTAATGATCCTTATTCAATCTATTATAAATCCTTCATGTGATTTTCATCAGAAGGTCGGTTTAGTCATTGGTTTTGGTTTAGAAAGTGATTCTTGAGGTAGGTGTTTATCAAAATGTATATGCTTACCTTATTTATTTTGTAAACATGATTTTAAATAATTGGAATCATTTTTTAGTATCTCCTATCACTTTCTCTTGAATTACCTTACTCTCCAGTGTTTGGATATCATTGTGAATGGTGTGTGACCCAAACAAGATATTGGTGGTTCTATCCCTAGCCTTTGTTTTATGAAATTTTAATTATCTTTGATTTATTAATAGTTTTATAAAATAATTTTCACGATCATAGATTTTTTTTTAAATAGTGGTTTTTAGAAAAATTGTTTTCCCCATATTTCGATAAATGAATTTTTTTTTCAAATAATTAATAAATTGATTATGAAATTAGTTTTCAAATCCTATTTTTGATGGAAAAGTATTATTTGGAATTGTTTGTGAAATTTTATAATCCCTTTTAAAATGATTTGATATATCCCACACATGGGAGCATTGAGTACCTAGATAAAGGGTTTAGTATTGATCAATTTCCATTGAAATGGTAAGGGTTTTCACTTTATATGTTGTTCCTTTATTCTTAGATCATAGACACATTGGTTCTAGGAACTTCATCTTGACATTTTTGGTGGGTTAACTTTATAGGGTATTCCTATATCCCTAGGTAATGGATGCGTTTTCTTTAGGGATCGAGTGAAAAAATTTCATTTTTTATATGTGTATGAGTGGCCTATTTAGCCTGAACTTTTTTATCCTAGAGGTTATTAATATTATGTTTTGGATTTGTACATTTTTGGATTATATATTTTATAGTACATGGTTTGATAAATATAGGTGTTTTTTTAATCATTCATTAAAATCTTATTATCTAGATTTTTTAGAACTATGAAAAGGGTAATTGATTACTATGATTTTGAAATAAACCTATGTAACTAATTATCATGTAATTTTTTCTTTTAAATTGATTATATTGTGGTTATTTGATAAAGAATTTTTTGGAAAACTTGGGTGGGATCCAACTAAGCCTAGTTATCCCAAATCCTACACACTTCCTGAGGGATGTGTAGACCTAATTTTATCTAATACATAACTAAGGAAGGTGTTATTGTGATGTTGAGAGGTTTTTAGTCAATGGGTCTCAAGTAGTTGGTGGTGAGAAAGGGGAATGTTTCCTAGGTACCACATGGTGTTGTGGTTTTTATCTTGGGATTACCTTTCTTTTTGAATTTTTATGGACATGTATACTAGTTTCATCTTGAAATATTTGGTTTTATCACTAATTTTTTCACTCTATATATTATGGAATAATTTTTCTATTATTTTATTTCAATATATAAATACACTATGTTCCTTTTTTGGGTTGGTAAAATATTTCAATTTGGTTGTTGTCGGATTCCCTGGTCGCCCACCCATGGAAATTAGGAATTCCCTTTGAGCCTCATGGCCTAGTTTAGAGCATATATGGATTCATTTTCTAGGTTGGCATGTGAAAATTTGGTATATGATCATGATTATTCTCAGTTCTGGGAAGTTCATATATAAGAGATAATAATTTCAAGACATGAGTGGTATATTACAGGGAGGTTTTGGATAACTATTTGTGTGAGGAGCCTTATGTTTAAATGGGATGCTCATTTCTAGGACATCTATATTGGGTTTTATATTTGATCTTAGTTTACTGATATGTTCTTCTTGGTTAATCTGATATTGGTTTGATGTATAATCACTCTCTTTTGTTTTTTGGTATATAAAAACATGCCTCTTATAATTTTTATAAGGGTTCTACAGGAGGTTATAGAGAGAGATGATCATCAAGAAATCCTCCCCTATATGGAAATATTATAGAGGATATTATATGGGTAGTTCATGTGTGGACCATAATTCACCATAGGTTCAGAACCAAGCTTCTTAGACTCAACCAAGAGATGGAGGCTATAGGGATTGAGCATGGTAGTTCCTACATGAGAATCCCCCATCCTTTAATGAAATGATTAAACCCTAATAGGTGGAAGACTATCTGTAAAACATTTATCATGTATTTTAATTCATGATGATTCCTAATTTTTTCAAGGAAAAATCATAATGTTCAATATTATGGGTCCTAGTAGGTGGTGCTGGGATTCCGTGGTAAAGGAAAATTACTATGTGGGTTTGGAGTGGAAGGCCTTTGAGACCCTATTCTTTTAGTATTCCTTATAGAATATCAAATTATAGAGAATTCCTTGGAGCACCTCTCTTTAAATTAGATAGATACTTTAGCATTAGAGTACAGTAACCATTTTTTGTGTTCGGTTTGTTTTTATTTGGAGGTGTTGATGAATGATCATCTAAAGTATTAGAAATTTCTACATGTATTGTGACCTAACACTAATTGTAGTTATATTTGTTGAAGATCACTAACTATGCTGAGATATTTGATAGGTATGTGGTTGAGGAAATGGATAGGGTGGTAAATTTCACTTTTCTAGATTTTATCTTCCAACTAGTGGCAGGGCTTCGATACCCTATTCTTTTATCTCGTTGTTTCATAGTGGGTGGCCCCCCATTCTCTTTTCCAAGAAGGTTTAAGGTACCCTTCATATTTTTATAGACTATCATAATATTAATTAGGAAACAATTATGAATAAGTACCATTTTCCAAATTTTTATGACCTAATCAAATTGTTGTAGGAGGGGAAGAGGATTTCAAAAACTGATCTTTGGTCTGGTATCACCATCTCAGAGTTAGAGAGTTAAATATCCCAAGGATTGACTTTGGGAATGGGTATGGGCATTATGAATATCATTTAGTTCCTTTTCTCCGAATTAATGATGTTTTAGTGTCTATATATTTGATAAACCAAATATTCCACCATAATTTGATACCATTTTTATAGTATTCATGCATTATATTCTATTTTATTAAATATTTTATCATGAACATGAGCACCATACATATTTTTTCTAAAATGAATGATGAGTCACCACCTTTATGGGAAGCTATAAAAAGTCAATTTATGGATCCCAAAAGTTAATTTTTATGGAATTTGATTTCATAACATGGCCTTTTACTCAATCTTATGAATATGATGATTTTTTTTCATTGGAGGAACCATAGAACGCCTTCAATATACAAGTCATCATAGGTGCATCTAGATAATATTGATATTTCATCAAATATTTCTGAAAAATAGAATCACTTTTGAAAACTATTACTAAGAAATAGGTAGAATTTTCTTAGGATATTAAATTTTAGGATTTTTTTGATGAGTTTTAATGAAACATAACATCGACTCTTATCAGGATCTTGTCGGAACCTAGTGAGGGATATGTGGTATATTCTAATGTAACTAGTTAAAATCATGGTTGTATGCATATAAAGGATGATAATTTGGTTGTTTATATGTCTCTTTATATTCAGATATAGAAGAATAATTACCCCAATCATGAATTGAATATCACCACAATTATGCATGAGCGTAATTTTTTGTGACACTATCACTTTAGGGTGATTTTCACAATCTTTTCTAATAAAAATACCCAGAGTTACTTATTTTTTCAAAGGGGGGTAAACATAAAATTTTTATTAAGGGTTAAATGCCACTAGATTATTGAATTTGACATCACCTATGCCCTAGGGAAGGGGAATTTCATTAAAGACACTCTAATTAAGAAGTACCCATATTAGGTTATGCTGGAATCAAAAGAAGAGTGAAACCTTATAGGGATTTTAACTCCATTAAATTTGTATGCACTGGTGGTTGATTCAGATATGGTTCTAAATAGTATCCAGTTTTCATCATTTCTCCATGATTCTATTATATACTACTAATAGTAGGATAATTATTTTAGAGGATTCAAGAAAAAACTATATGGTGGGGAGAACATTATTGGTTGGTATCTCTCCTCTTATGGGATTCATTGATTTAGGAATCAGTTTACCATCCGTTTAAGCATCATGAATTTAGTGTTACGTGGTTTTCATAGCTATTAATGGGTAATTAATCATGGATCAATGAAGATTCATTATGAAATGTTATGGAATTTTTGTGTTTTGGTATAAAGTGTGACAATGTTGATTATGTGTCCCACTATTAAGAGAACCATCAGATAAAAGAAAAGAACTGGAAGCCTTATTGTCTACTAAACTCTCTTCTACTATCATTTTGTGAATGGGATAATGTGTTGATGTACTTAATTTTTTGATTACTATAGAATCCATAAGAAAATATTCTTGTATGGGTGGTGATTCATTAGTTAAAAAAATTATCTCATTTCATTCTTCTCAGGGAAACCATCAAGGTTGAAGATCTAGGTAATCTTTATATATAAGGGATTATGAGGTTTTATGGGGTCCTCTATATTATTTTATCTGATAGAGAACCCTGGTATGCCTCCAATTTTTGGGAGATTCTTCAATAGGCTATAGGGACCTTAGTCGGATTAAGTACAACGTACCATCTACAGACAAATAGTCAGATGAAGTTTTTTATTCATGTTTTGGATGATATATTCCATTAATATGTCTTGTATTTCAATGGGTCATAATAAATCCATTTGGGATAGGTCAATTTTTCTTATAAAAATTGTTACCACTCATCGATCAAGATTTATCCTCTTGAGGTGTTGTTTGTTCACCAATATAATTCACCTCTTTGTTGGTCATAGATGGTTGAGGCCTCTCTTGTGGGACTAAGTCTCATTTAGAAGACATCAAAAAGGATCCAGGATATATTTTTACACATGTTTATATCTCAATGTTGGAATAAATATATATTTGGATAGTCAACATCATCCTTTGGAGTTTCACATTGGTTGGCAGGTCTTCCTGAAAGATTATCCTTAATTTGGTATCCATCATCTTGGAAAACAAGGGATTCTTGATTTGATATATTTTTTACAATTTTTGAGTAGTTATTCTCTTGATTGGGTTTCTTATTGGTTTGATTTTTTGGATCATTTGACTATTATTCATATTTTTTCCCATATATACATCTGAATAAGTAACACCCTGATCCTTCCCATGTTCTGAGTTTGGAGGAGATTGAGTTAGAGCAATATTATTATATTGAAGAGAAACCAATGGAGATTTTTTAATCTCAAATGAATTTATTTCATGAAAATTATATTCTGTTGGTCAATGTGTTTTAGTGGAATGAATCATATTCTCTTGAGAATCAAGAGCATGAATTATTATAGAGGGAGCATCAGCCTCACATCTTTCCAAAACATCATTCTTCCATATAATTTTTTAGTGATAAAATTTCACATGGTAGTGAGATTAAAAACATCCATGTTATGGTACATTCTTTTTTATGTTTAAGAGGTTATTTTTTGGATTTGAGGGTTTTTTGGAGGTGATCTTGGAGATGTTATGATGATATTGGGAAAGACAATGGTAATAGGGAGCCAAAGACTAGAATATGGATTCATACATAAGTCATATAAGTATCATAGTGACCCTAACCAACTTATGGTCTTCCAATAGTTTATTGGATAGCAGGTCCATACCCACTTCATGGTATCAGTGACCACAAACTATCAGTGGACACTAGTGTGTATCTGGTGTCATCGTTATAGGTCAGGTAACTAAGGTTTTGAACATAATTTTTAGCCTTTGAAGACAATAATTAAGCCTAAAAACTATCTTTGAAAAACGTAATATGTATAGGGGTCTAGTATAGACTTGTATTTTGAGATCTAGGGTCCTTTTATCTGCTTCTCATAGTGTTTCAATCCTAAATTGATAAGTTTTCAAGGAATTGGTATGTTTGATCGATGTCTTCTCATTTACTCTATTTAACTTGGAATTATATGTGGATGTTGACTGTGTTTTTGGGATTCATTGATCATGTTTTTATCCTTCTTAAATCACTTCTATAACCTTTATGTGTTTTTTTTTGAATGTTGGTTCTCTCATAATTTGTGGTATGGCATGTGATTCTTGAGGTATGTGTTGATCAAACCTCTCTAATGAACCTATTTCTTTTGGAAACATTATTCTAAGTCTTTAGAATCATTGTTTTGGAAATCCTCATTCTTTCTCTTAGATTCCCTTACTCTCTAGTATGTGGATCCCATTGTGGGTGGAATGAGACTCGAATAAGAGTTAGGTGGTTCCATTATAGCCTATTTTATATGAATTGACAAATAATTTATTTTAAAAATAGTATTCAAAAATAATTTTCATGATCCTTGAATTTTTTTCATGCATCCAACGGGGTTTTGAGAAATATTTTTTCCCCTATTTTTTCTAAAATAAAGGTTTTTTTCAAAAAAAAAAAGCAAATGTGATAATACCTTTTAAATTTATTTGATATGTGTCAGACATGGGAGCCATGGGTGTCTAGGTGTTGGGTTTAGTATTAGGCCTTGTTTTTTTAAATTATAAGAGGGTTCACTTTCTGGAGTTTTCTTACAGTACATGATCTTAGATACATTAGATCTAGGAAAATGATCTGGATGTTCTGGGGGTTCACTTTCTATCATTTTCATTCATCCCTAGTTCATGTAGGAATTTTCTTTAGGGACTTGAGTGCACACTATTCATTGTTTGTGATATGGGTAAGAGTTTCCTAGATAGCCTGAAAAGTTTTATCATATGGGTGATTACCATTGTGCATTTTCTTTGTATTGTTTTTTCATGGATATTATATGATATATTTTTTAAGAAATATAAATTGTTTATTTAAATTATTATTTGTAATTTCATTACATGTATTTTGTTTTGGAACAGTGAGAAGGGTAATTGGTTACCATTATTTTAATATAAAACCATGTAACTGCTTATCATGTCGTATTTTCTTTTAAATTTATCATAATTGGGTTATTTTATAGAGAGCTATTATAGAACACCTTGGTGGGATCCTACTGATATTGTTTATCTCAAATGCTTCCCAATAAATTAATGGTTTGTAAACCTTGTTTCACCTATTATTGGAAACAAAAAGGTGTCATGGTGAGGTGGTGAGGTTTTTGGTCAATAGGGATTGGGTATACTGTGGTGACATGGTGGGATATTTCCCACATATCACATGGATTAATATTTTTTTTCTTGGTAGGAACTTTATTTTTCAATGTTTTTTTGGATAGGTACCTTTCTTTTATCTTGGTCCCTTTGGTTTTATCACTACTGTTGTCACACTTTTGAATATGGAATATTAATTTTATAGTTTTATTTCAATAAATTTATGCCACTTGTCTTGTTTTAGGTAAATAAAATCATTCCCTTTGTTTTTTTGGATACCTAGGTGATATTCATCATCCCGTGTACATTGGGAAAACCCTTAGGGTCATGTCATTGTCTGGTTCTAAGCCTAGATTGATGGGTTTTCTAGGTTGAGGCATGATAGTACTTGAGATAAAGTAGTAATTAATAGATGAATCTCAAAGTTTAAATTTATTCTTACACCCTGGTAAAACCATGATATTTAGTAATATAAGGGATCAATTTTGGTGGGAAAACATGGAATGGGAAATTGATGAATTTGTACCGAGATGCATGGTATATCAATGATGTTTTGAGTTTTCAGGGTAAAATTTTATTAATAATATATGATCCTGATCTTGGATTCATATATAGATTCTTGTGGAGTCTTAAAAAGGATTTGAACAGATAGATACCCTTGAGTACAATATACCATCTTCAAATAGATAGGAAGTCTGAGAGAACTATCCAAACATTATAGGATATGTTAAGGTTATGCTCACATGACTTCTATGGAATATAGGACCAGTACCTACCTCTAGGTGAATTTGGGTACAATAATATCTTTTATTAAAGTATAAAAATGGAACCTTGATAGGACTTGTATTGGAAATGATTCCATACTCCAACCTATTGGGATGAAGTTGGGAAAGGATGTGCTTTGGTTTAAAACTCATTGAGGATACAACTGATAAGGTGCAAGATATCCTAAATCATATCAAGACATCTCATATAAGACATAAAATATATGATTCTAATCTATGAATGAACATATAATTTCATGTTGGGGATCTATCCTTATTACATGTATCTCTAAGGAAGGGAGTTATAAGGTTTGGTAATATAGGAAATGTAAATTAGGGTTTTGAAATTCTAGATAGAATATGAGTTGTGGCATACCTATTGACTATGCTAAAAAACATTCCAAAAGTTAATTTACTCTTCAATGATTCATTCTTAAGCATATACATATAAACCCCAATTAAGAAACTCACATATAAGTAAATATAGTTGGATCCTAACTTGTTTTATGATTAATAGTTGATCAAAATTCATGACACTAGAGATAAAGTATTATGGAATTAGAAGACTTAATAGGTGAAGGTAATATATGGGAATAACAAGTTAGAGAATGAAACATTTGAGCCAAATGATGAAATGATAAATAATTACCCACCTTTATTTATGATCTTACATATATCACAACTTTTTAGAAAGAAATTATTTAAGGAGAAGAGTATGTAAGAACCAAGATTCTTCTATATTAGGTAATCAATATATCCCTAAAATATTGTACAACACTTGTTCTATTACCTTATATTTATAGTAGAGATATTTTTATTTAATAAATATCTTTAAAGTTAATATTTCTATATTTTATTATTTAAATTTGAAAAAATATAAATAATTTTTGTATTCTGATGATTTAAATTATCTTAAAGTATTTGTTTGGATTTTTTTTTAAAAAAAAATTTAAGAATATTTCTTTTAATTATTATGAATATTATTTAAATAAATTAAATATATATATATATATTAAATTATGACTTTGATATAATATATAAAAATATAAACTTGTATATTAACATTAATTTATTTAGTAATTGATAGGTAATAAAAAAACATTAATGTGTAAAGAGACATTTTCTATACAAGAAAATAATTTTCCAATATCCTATGTTTTGATTTAAAATTTAATTTTCTAATATTCATAACATTAAGTAGAATAAATTGAGTCCAAATTTAAATTCATAACAACTTAATTTTCTAAGAGTTTTCATCTTATATTTTCAATAAAATAATAATTACATTGGTAAATATTTTATCAGGGGTAATGGGGGTAAAGGAATAAAATTAAAGTGGCTCAAAATATTGATAATTTAAATAATAAATAATCATTATGTAAGGACTTTTTTAGGTATAAAATTAATTCTCATATATCTCATAAACATATCATTACCACACTCACATAATTCTCCTGTGATTCCATCTTCACCCTTCACCTAACATTTGTTTCCAAAGAAATGTACCTCTTTTCACTTATAAAATAAGATCACATCCACCAATTTTCTCATTCCTCTCCTCTAAAAATATATTTATCAAGACTTACCTTTCATTTTTCCTCTCTAGAGTTCAAAAAAATAATTTTATAAGGATCTATGTAGTTATTATCAAGCTTTAAGAATCCACCATAGAAATTTGAGATTCCAATCCACTTCTTTCCTTTTAAGTTAAAATTATTTTCTTTGAATATTATTTAAAATTATTTTCATATATTATCATTTATATAATTCAATTATATTATCAACCATTAAATATTTAATTAATTAAATATTACCTATTATTTCTTATTATATCATTTTCAAAAGTCGTTACTAGGAAGATGTAAGGGTCCCTAATTCTTTCTTATCATTAATTTAAGTAATACATTCCAATTCATTTTCATGTAAAATGTTATTATGACTCGTTATTATTAATTAATTATCATATTATCAATGAGATATAAAAATTACCTCTCATTCTGTTACGTTTATATGTTTTTATAATTTTCAATCACACTTATAGCTATAAAATATACTAAAATATTTTTAAAGTAAAACAATAGTGGTTTCTAGGAAATAAAATACATCTCTGGATACAAACAAGTGGATGTCAGTTTTAGATCAAATTCACTTAGGGGTAATAACAATGAAAAAGGTTTCTTGGGATTTAACTAAATATTTAATCTATGCACAACTTGTGTGAATTTCTATACACCTTGTTTGAAAATCCTTGTGGATATTCTTTGGAAGATTCACGAGAACTTTACAAACCATAATACAGGATTATTTCCTATAGATATATTTACAACATAAAATTACTCTTCACCAATACCTTGTTATCATTAATTTTATAAGTGTAAATTGTAAATATCTAATTCTTTTAATGTTGAATATGGGATATTCCCCTAGATAACAATATTAATCCATTAAATTGAGAAATATTGATATTTTTTATAGCCATATTCCTATATGTAAAACTATTGATTACATAGCCATGATTATGTATGAATCTCCTTAATTAAATTATGATATGTATTTATTATCCACTATATTCATATGATGGATGCATTGGTCTTTTTTGTGACTGGTGGGGTCTAAAATTATATATCCCCTAGATGTATCATTAGGTATAATAAGAACAATTAGCTTCATCATTTTGTAAAACCTATACTTATTTATATATAAATTATTATCATTGGGCCTTGAAAATATGTTTATGATGTCTAGAAGAATGCATTAAACAAATATGATATTATTTATTTTTATCATTATGTTTATTTATTTTTATGTTATCCATGGAAATATTATACTAATTTATAGAATTTTTTATTCTATTTTTTATTCCAATATTATTTATTCCATGATTATATTATAATATATTTCGATTTATGATACTTCTTACTGAGCATTTGAGATCACCCCTTGATATTTTTTCTCATAACCATCAATATTACTATGTGTTATGTATGTAATATAAAAGATAAATAATAATATTTCATGTGTTCAAACAATGTATTTTATGTTTTAAATATAATGTGATCTCCAATTATGTATCTAGTTTTCTAAGGCTACTAAATTGTTGGATTGTGTGTATTTGAATTTATGTATTATATACCAATATAATAATATAACCAGTAAATCTAGGGTATAAGAGCTGTAATGTTATAACTTGAGTGGAGATTGATGGTTTCCTATATTGACCTATGATTGGGTTATAATTATTTATGGTCTATCATAGAGTATATACCATGGGTGATGTTTAGAATTAGGTTTGGTTTGTATGAGTCCCCCATGATACCATAGGGTCTTATTAATGTGCCAGAAATTTTCATGTATCTCAGGAATACGATTTTATATCTCTACCTGGACTCCATCACTATGGTGGTTTTGATGATATTTTTTATCATTAATTAACCCAAGAATTACATGTTGAGAAATTGATTCTTTTATTTGATATAGTTCGATAATATTAACACTTTTAGAAGTGGTTGATGTTCCTTTTTAATAATTAAGAGGTTCTATTCCTTATACATGTGATATTAGAGGAATGGTTTTTATTTGATCTGGAGAAATTAGAGGCAATGATGTCTTGGTAATGACCCATAATTATGTTCAAGATCAAAATTTTTCTTGGAATCACTATATATTAAATGCATTCTATTTAGGATTTTTCTCTCTTAGATATGCTTAAAATATGATTTACTAATAAGGTATTCAAATTCGAGTGGAACAATCGGTTAGACTTCTATGAATTGAATGTGGGGATTGCATATGTTCTAATTAGAATTTGAAAAAATACAAGGCATCAATACATTGTATTGTAATTACCTTTTGGTTTCACTATGATCAATTTTTATGCAAGTATATTCAGTGGACTTCATGGGCTTTTTCATCTTTATCTTCATGAGTGAAATAACAATTTTTCAGGTTTACAACTAGTAGTTATGGTTTACAAATTCAATTTTTGGCATCATTATCTCATTTCTGAGTTATTTTACATCTGCATGAACCAAATGATCTTGTGGTATAAATTCGCCCAATGGTATTTTAACTCACTTTATAAGAATTTGGTTAAGTACTAATAGATATTTGAATTCTTTATGGATTATTCTCTAAAAATTTGGGACTTTAATGAATAATATCTCATTTTTAATATATAAGATTAGGGGTTTGTAGTATCTGATATAGAGTAGAAGATAATGGTCTTTCTCATTGACTAAAGTATTAACACTATAGAGTGATAATAGTCTACAATCTTTATCCATTTTTTCATTACATTCTCATTAGTGTACTAAGTAAATTCCAGTATGGAGTCTAATTCATATTTTTAGGTGATTCTGGAATGTATCATAGGAAATGACCTTGTCTTAGGATGATCTTAGGATAAAAAGGTATTTTATATCTATTATAGGGTGGTGGGCCCTACATTAATTAGGGAGTATTTGATAAGGTAATCCCATGCCTCACATTGGGTTGTGCACTTAGGGATTACTAAGATGTCCCTCGATATAAAGATCTATTTCTGGTGTCCATGTATGAGGATGGGCATTACAGACTTCTTCTCTCATTTCCTTACCTATAAATGGATAATGGTAGATCCCTAGCAACAAGGTGGGCTACTTCAACCCCTTCCAGTGCTTATGTGTATATAGGATATGGTGACGGTGGACTTTATAATGGGAATACCCAAGACCCTGAGGGTTCATGATGCATTATGGTTATTATTGGACTAGTGGATGATGGTCACACATTTCATTCCTATCTATGAGAATCATTCAGTGACAGAAATTGGAATGATGTATATGATGGAGATAGTTTGATTATATGGGGTAACCATGAGCAGAGTATCATATCGAGATGAATGTTTTATATTGATATTTTAGAATGACCATTATATGGAATTGGGGTCTTCGCGGAATCTTAGTATAAAAATCACCCATAGAAAATTGATAAGTCTAATAGGTTGATCTAAATACTTAAGGATATGTATAGGATATGTGAGGTTGTGTTGGGGAAGTGTGGAATGACCATATAGCCTTGAAAGATTTTACATATGATAATGGATTTAAGGCATCAATCCAAATTTCCCCTTATCAGGATTTATATAATAGACTATACAACTTACCCTTTTTTTGGTTAGATATTAGTGAGATAGTGATTTTAAGGACAATATTATTGTAGGAGACCACTGAATGGATATAGTTAATTAATAAGTGTTTGGATACCACTCAGAGAATCCAGTGCTCATATATCAATCGAAGGAGGAAACCCCTATTGTTCATTGTAGATTATTGATTATTATTATGGGTGTTATGTCATTTGGGAAATCATTTCCCAATGAATAAATGGAAGACCATACCATGATTTATTTCTCCATTCAAGATTGTGGAATGAATTGGGTTTTTGGATTACCAATTTGATCTTCCTTCATGACATGAAATTAAACATGATGTGTTCAATTTTTCATAGATCTAGAAGTATAATCCATAACCTATGAATATGATTCAAAGTGATGATTTTGAGCTGGATTTAGATGCATCATTTTTTTAATTTATGATGTATATCATGGGCCTAACGGGTAATTTGTTATAAGGGAATAAATGCCACTTTTCTTATTATTATGTAAGAATAAGTTTAACTTATAGTGTGAATGGGAGTGAGATTCATATGTATGAACCCTATATAATGAAATTTTTATAAATAAATCCCTATAAATTCTTTTTTAAAATGGTAATCCCTTACAGGATTCATATATGATAATGTATAAATTTAAAGTATGGATATGAGGTTCATTTTTTTATTTAAATTATTTATTATTTTGTAATTTGAGATGTTTTAGGGAGTATAAGGGCTCAATAATAGTTTATAGTGGTGTATCAGGGAACAACATACTAAAATTTATAGTACGCAAGATCCACATATTTTGATTAGTCCCACTAGATAACCGGTGAACTAGGAAATAGCTCTATAGATTCTAGAGACAAACATGGTGGCTAGTGGGTGTAGAATGGGTTCCCAATAAGGGAACTAGGTTCATGATGAAGGTGTACAAGATAAACATTATCTTCTTAGTGTATTTATAGAGTATGTTATGGAATTTCTTCTATAAACCATCCTTTTTCCTTTATCCCATCCTCCCTCGACATTGACTAGACCATCACATGATTTTATGACCCCTAGCTTTCAAAACATCTTTAATCTTGTCTCATACTTGATAAAGGTGTTGATTATTACATTAGTTCCCATTTGGTGATACTAAACCCTATTTATCACTATATGTCTCATTACCTTTTATTTTATCTATTTCCTATCCTAAATACATGATTTTTTGTTTTTATATCTAAAATTTTGGATTTGGTGGATTGGGGTGGAACTAGGTGATACAAACATGAGAGTGAACTCCCTTAAGATAGAGGTAATAAGTACATACAATTTTTCATAATTTTAATGTATTTGTTTTTACTTTAATGTATGTCGGTGTGTGTTTCCCTAATATTATTCTAATTTTGGTATCAAAGTGGTTAAGTGAGTCTGGATTGCATGAATTGATATGTTGGAGGCTATATTTGGGAGAGATGACTTAGTTTTTATGGAACCATAGCCTGTAATATGTCTTAAGGTAGGGTTCTTTTTCATTTGGTTCTATTATTAGAGTGACTAGCCATCTCTTAGTGGGATATAAATGAGATTGTTGGATAGAATATAGTATGTTTGTTTTCAACCTTTAAATTTGAATTTGTTAATTAGTTGGAAACTCTAGTATGAGAGGCTTTCCATGGGTTTGGTTAAGGTATGTCCAAAGGAAATATCCCATGAGTATTGTGGTATAAAAAGATTTTATATATCATATAACTGATCCTAGTGTGTTTATTATTGTCCTTAATGGATTTTTTCTTTACATTATGTGATGATGTGTGATATATCCGAGGGATATTACCGTATTGGAGGTTGATGGTCTGGATTGTGTAGGGGTTAGCTATTGTGATTCCTTTCTTAGATCTCTACCTCAAGGTTCAGTGTGTGTAGTACATATGTGCATTCTTACACTAAGATTATAGTCTAGATTTTATGAGAGGTTGGATATTGAGATGGCCTCCTTAGACTACTTCCATGGAAATTAGGGGATATGAGGAACATGCATGGGACTTTGTCCTGAGGAGAAGGTTTTTATCATGTGAGAGGTTGGTTACTGTGTTGTTTTCCTTATATTGTTTCCTATATAGTACTTTTTAGTTCTTGGTATATGGTGACACATTCTCTCCATATTTTACTACATCTAGTATTTTTAGGGTTCTTAACATATTGGTAATGAAACAATGACTTGACATGGGTGCATTATTTCTTGTTTATTTATTTCAAATATTCCATACACTCAAATATATAAGTCTCACTTATGTAAAGGTTTCATTAGTGGAGTCCTACTAGGTTTTATTGCATTCACCATTCATGTGGAAAATGGTGTTAAGGAAGAATTGTTTCTTAGGGACCTATCAAAAGTAAAATTACCTTTGTTGATATATTGGGAATATAGAGTTAGTTAGAGAAATAAATTTTATTCTAGGACTTAATGGGATCATTTTGTTTTTGTGTATCATTATTTTTTACCCTTAAATATACCTCATTTATTGATCCACAACATATGGTGGAAACTTTTTTCTACTTATGTATTAATAACTTGTGTTATTTTTTTATAGCAAGTGATGTAACTTATATTATTGATTTACTAATATCATTCTATATTTTACTTATTTCTTTATTATTGTTTCTCATGTTTATATAATTTTTTATTATTTGATATCAAGGGGATAGTATACCCAATGTATAGTCTAGACCCAAGCTATTAGTTGGAAGACTCTTATGCATGGGTAGGTGTATAAGAGACCATGTGCCACTCCATCTCAGACCCAATGATCCTGGTCTAGGCACTACACACACACTAACATTTTACTGACCATAATATTTTTAAATGAAATTAATTTTTTGATTGAGTTAATTCCTTATAGTTAAATAAAATTGATACATTACATATTCTATTTTGGAAATTTATAAAACATAGACTATCAGATTTAAAAGACAATTAAACATCATTACCATTGATAATATATAAATTGTTCAATGACCATTAAAATTAGTATATTAATGGTTATGATAAATTAAGTTTGAAATAGATAAAAGAAGTAATGGTCTTTTCAATTCCGATCAGACCTTATTAATCCAATTAATTAGAGATTCTAAGGGATAAGTCATCATTGGGATTTTTCATTAACTAATATAAAGAAAAGATTTAACCAATGAAACATGTGATAAACTATTTATAAGAGAAGTTCAATCTTATCAAGATCACAGCCAAAACCATGTTCACTAAACCAACCCAAGAAAACACTACCATCCCACACATTACCCTTAGGGAATACACTGGTGTAATAAGGGGTTATATATCTTGATCTAAATAATTTTAATTTTTATATTTTAATTTTTTTAATAAAATAATTAGTATATTTATCCTTTTTTATTATTACTTAATAAATGATAATATATTGAGTTTGATAAAAAATAATATTTTACATGAAGAAATAAAAATTTTATTTTTGGAAAATATATAGTTTTAATTAAGATTTTGTTTTGAAAAATTCATGAATTTTTGAAATAAATTATATTTCAATAATATATTATTTTTAGATTGTAATTATTTAAATATAAATGATAATATACTTTAATGAAGTATAAAATAATTTTTGTGAGGGTTGGAAAGTGGATAATAATGTAAAAAATGTATTTTCTAGTAAATTAGGTTTTTTATTTTAAGGTGAAAAATATAATATTTAGAAACTTCTTTTGATAAAATAATTTTTATTTTTGAAATCAGATAATCAAAATTATCCCATAGATAATTTTTCATAATTTTTTGAGACAATCATATTTTCAGGTAAAAATTAAATACGGTGTAAATATATAGTATGTATAATGACATATTAACAAAATAAAATTGATTTAAACAACATATAAAAGGTTTACAAGACACAATATATATTTACAATTTAATTTAATTTTTTTATTTTATTTTATTAATTTTTTTAACCTTTAATGAATTCCCCAAAATCTATATTATATTTCAAGGTTTTAAAATATATTATTTTTGAACATGACTCACTTTAATATCATCAATGGAACTATTTTCCTGATTACATGTCATGAAATTATAAAATTTTAGGAACCACTCCTATTTTGTAGAGACCAACGGAAAAGACCATGGAAAGTTTTGTGGTTTTGATTATTTTCTTTTATAGAGTTTGAAACGTATGTTTAGAAATTAATACAGAATTCCGCTCTCTTTTTCTATAAAGTATTACCCATCATTTCAATCCTCTTCACTAAAAACACTTTGATCATGAATTTATTCTCCCTCTACCTCTCTAAATCCTTACCAAGGTTTTTTCAATCTCTTAAGAATCTCCTCTAAAGATTTTAGAAGTGCCCTATAAAGGTAAGGGATTCTATCCTCATATTTATTCAAACACATTATTTGAGTTATGCTTTTTTATTTACAATTTTTCATGATAGAATTTATTTTTACAAATACATTTTACAGTCCTTATTATTTCCATGAAATTAAATTCCCCCTTTTCACTCTCATTAAACCATTACATAAATATTTATGTACACCTATTAAGATGTTAAAATTATCCTATGATTTTCCATTCCAAACATTTTAATATTGAACACCCATCCCCATTACCACTCAATTGAATTCACCTAGATATACCTATAAATCATTTATTTAGAACATCCATGTATATAACCCACACTCCATAATCCCAGGGTTAAATTTTATGAAATTTCTCCTTGTATTGTTTGATCTATGTCGCACACAAATGAATATACATGATATGAATGTGATAGGTGGAAAAATAATTGTATAACCCCCAAAGGAATTGTGTAATGATTTTATATCAATGGATACCTTATAAGATTAAATATAGGTTATCCTAAGTAAACTATTTTATGATATATCTGGGGTTATCCTTGAATAATGTTTATGGTTTCATTTTTTTGGTTGTTTCCATAATCATATGTTTCCTTGATATTATTGTCTTATATCATTCCTTGATGTTCATGTTTATGATTATCATACATTTTATGTTTCCATTATATACCCCCTAACTAACGTATTACTTTCATCATTGTACGTTGTGATTATTCTATTACTTGGATTTATTTCCCACCCATTTTTTATGTACATCCCTAGGTTATCCTGTGCTATTTTAGAAGAGATATGGAATTTTAAGATCATGTAATGGATTTTAAATAATGTTTTTGTATACCTAATTAATGTTAGCATATTTTTTGATCTAATTACCCAATGAAACTAGGATGTCTAATCTTTTTGGATTGTATTATGTTTTTCTTTACATAATAAATTAGGAAATAAATTGTATAAAAGATATGGTTCATCATAGTTGGAACCATAGAAAAGTCAAGTTAGTTTTAGGGTTTAATAATATCAATATTTAGTAAAATACATAGGGATATGACTAATGCTCCAAGTGTCTTCATGGAATTAATGGATAGAGTCTTTAGGTATTACCTTGATAAATTGTGTTAGTATTTATAGATGATGTTATTATCTACTCTAAAAGCTAGGAGGGTCATGATAACCATTTGAATATTGTACTGAAGACATTGAGAAAGGAAATTTTATATATGGAGTATAATAAATGTATTTTTTTGATAGAGAAAGTAACATTCCTTGGGATTGTTATCATCAGAAAAGCGATATATATGGATCTTAAAAAGAAGAGGTAATTGAAGGATGACCCAGACCATTATATGTGAATAAGATCCATAGTCCTTGGACTATCTTGATGATATCATTGAATTTTTAGAAACTTATCATTAATTTCAAGACCAATAACCTAGAAAATTCATATGGGAGTAATGTTTTTCTAGAATTATGAATTAAAAAATCACTCAAAAGAGTTAAAGAATAGGAGAATTATTATACATTTCCTCATATTACTAACTATTGGGATGTATTTATGATCTATAGTAATGCATCCAAAAACGTTCTTGAGTTTGGTACTTATTCAATATTAAAATGTTATAGCATATTCCTCCCTCCAATTTATGATCCATTTGAATAACTACCCAACACATGATTTGGGATTGGCTGAACTGATCTTTGCATTGAGGATTTGGAAACATTATCTCTATAGAAAAAAATCTGGAATATATGAGGATCAAAAATACCACAAGTATATATTCACATAAAATAATCTCAATATTCCCCAATTTAGGAGGTTATATCTGGTCAAAAATTTTGAATATTCAATCCATTACCATACTAGGAAGAAGAAAAATGTGGATTATGCTCTGAGTAGAGAAGATCCTAAAACTGTATCCATAATGGGGATTGAAAGGGGTCCAATATTACTATGCTTGAAAAGGATGAACATGAGAATAATAAAATGATATGTATATTACCTTTATCAAATAGCTTCTTGGCCGTCCATTGTTGATAGGATCAAGGAGTCCCATTATTATGATGAGAAGATATAGAGAAAGGTATTCAATATTCCTGAGTTAAAATTTTCTAAATATGGAGTTATAAGGTTTGGGACCTAGATTTGTATCCCATAAAAACCAAAACTAAAGTGGTAACTTCTGGATGGTGAACATAGATCATCCATATCTATTCATCTAGGAATCACTAAGATGTATAGATATCTGAAGTAAAACTTTTTGTTGGATAACACAAAGGGGGTATTACAGAATATTTATCTCAATGCTTGATATGTATACAAGTTAAGGGTATATAACATAAGTAAAAATATATTATGAATCCATTTCCAAAATCTATATGGAAATGGGGAAACATAACCATTGATTTTTGGGTTGGACACCACAGGATATCTAAATGAAATAAATATATCTAGGTGTTGGTTGATCACTTGATAAAGGTTGTTCATTTCATTTCTTTCAAGGAAGATTTCACCCTTTACAAACTAGTTAGGATATAAAAAAGGAAATTTGTAAGAATGAATGGAGTGCCACTCTCTACTGTATTTGATTGATATTTGAGGTTTATATTGAGGATATAGAGAAACCTTTAATAAGTGTTGGATATAGATTTTAGTTTCAATACTACTTATCACCCTTATATGGAAGGTAAGACATAGAGAACAATTAAAACTCTATAGGTTATGTTGATATCAATTTCAATGTATTTCCAAGGGTTTTGGGATTAGGACCTTCATGTAGTTGAGTTCTCATATGACAATATTTTCCACTCTATCATTCAAATGGAACCCTATGAGACACTTTATGGGATGAGGTATTTTTCTGCAACGTGATTGGATTAAGTAAAAGAGTATAATAGTATGGGACATGATCTTATCAAATAGATGACAGATAAGGTTCAAACAACTCAAAATTATATAAAATCCATACAAAGTAGAAAGAAAATATTTGAATATAATTATTGATGAGACTCGGAATTTTAGACGAGAGGTAAGGTGTTCCTTTTTATATCACCATGCAATAAATTCATGATTTTTGGGAATAAGGGAAAGATTAGTCCAAGATACATTATACCCTTTGATATCCTTGATCACATTGGAGCTTTAGCCTATCGACAATCACTCCCACCTAACCTATCCCCAGAAGATGATATATTCCATATATCCCTCTTGAGGAAGTACATAATAAACCCCTCACATGTACTTAATCTACAGGTGGTATCCTTGGAGAATGATCCTTCATATGAGAATAAGTCTATTAAGATCTCAGATCATAGTGAAAAAAATTATGAAACAAGAAAACTAACCTTATAAAATTATTGTGGACAAACCAAAAGTTTAAGGAAGAAACAAGGGAACCGAAATTAGAGGTGAAAAATAATTACCCTTATTAGTTATAGTGTAAAAAAATTAATTTTGATGTAAATAATTTCTAAAGGGTGGAGAATGTAGTAAACCAAAATTTTATAATTGAAATCCCCTTTTTGATTGTGTAAATTTCATATAGATATAGAAAACACAAGCACTAATTTTATTTATTTTTGACCATTATAAAATATACCCTATTAAATTTAAGACTGTTATGCATTATAATTATTTATAATAGAATACTTTTATTGTGGAAATTATGATTAGTATATTAAGGGTTATTATAAAGTCTAATTGACACAGAATAAAGAAGCGATGACATCGATGAGTTGTATCATACCCTATGAATCCCATGTATCAAATCTTTCAGGGAAAAGGAATCACTAGGATGTTTCATTAAAAATGCCCAATCTAAGATTCACTAACTAAAACATTAGAAAAGTGTTTATAGGAGAAGTTCAAGAGTATCAAGAGCACAGCCCAAACCATTTTCACTGAACCACCCCAAGAAAACACCAACATCACACCCATAACTGTAGAGCATACATTAGAGTAATAGGGGGGTTATGTATTGAGACCTTAGTAATATGAATTTATATATTTATTTTTTTAATTATAGAATGAAAATATTTATCCCTTTTCAAAATTCATTATAATTGATTATATAATGTCTTTGGTAAAAATTAGGTTTCAACACATGGAAATCAAAATAAAATTTTTGGGTAATATATATTTTTAATTAAGAAAAACATTTGGGAAATTGAAGAATTTTTGAAAAAAAAATCAATAAAATATTCTTATTATAAAATAATTATTTAAATATAAAATATGATATATTTTAATGGATACCAAGGAAATTTTTAAATGGGTCATAAAGTGGTTAATATTACAAAAATAATTATTTTCCAATAAATTTTAATTTTTATTTAAAAATGAAAATTGTCATATTTACAATATTTTTTAAAAAATAAATATTATTTTTTAAATCATAACATCTAAATTATCCAATGGTGAATTTTTCATAATTTTCTGAGAAATTATAGTTTTTTTCGATAAAAATTAAATACGGTATAAATATACTGTCTATATTATGAAATCATAATAGAAAAAAAGTGATGTAATAAATTCTATAAAAGGTATATAGGACCCAATATAGATTTACACTTTAGAAAAAAAATATTTTATTTTATTAATTTCATATGTCATTAATGAATCCTCATAAACCTATATTAAATTATATTGTTTTAAAATCATTTCTTTATGAAAAATGGCTCGAAACCACATCACCCATTGTATTATTTTAATGATTTCGGTTATTAACCTTATAAAATATTTAAAAATTATCCTCTTTTTTAGGAATCATGGGGAAAAATCTTGGTATGTTTTGTGGTTTTGATTATTTTATTATATTGTGTCCAATACCTCTATTTACACATTAATAAAGAATTCCTCCCCCTTTTTCTATAAATACCCACCCATCCTCCCACTCATCTTTAAACAAAACCCATTAAGGACTAATTTAATCTCTCTATACATCTCTAAATATCTCCCAAGGTGTTCTAAAGATCTTAATAATATTCTTACAATCTTTTAGATGAACCATGTCAATGTAATAGATTCTCTCCTCCCCCTATTAATTCAAGAACCTTCTTTGAGTTAATCCTTTTGATTTCCAATTTCTCATGTTGGAATTTGATTTTACACATCCCTTTTTCTATCCTTATTAATTCTATTCAATGAGATAAAAAATTTATATCTCATTATATCCTTCTAAAAATAATTTTGAACGCCTATTATGCTTCCAAAATATTACACTTCCAAAATAATTGAAACCCCTGTAAGAAAAAGCCAATATACAACAATAAAATAGTATTTATCAATTACTAAAAATATATAACTTACATTATTTTATCTAGTTAATAAAAAAATTATCTACACATTTATATTATAATATAGAATTAAAATACACGTACCTAATATTTACAACATTCTCATTGTTGGTTATTGTTGAAGAATTTATTTGATTACCAGTATGTTCAAACACCTATTATATCAAAAGAGTTAGTTTTTTGAACCCATATGAAATATTATTCATAAATATTATATTATACATACCTCAAATCCTAATCAGACTTAAAATATAGTTTGCAAAATAGATTGAATATCAGTTAGATCAATTTGAGAATAGGACTAGGAATCATTTAATTCCTACAATAACATTGAATGATATGAAATTAAAAAATATAATAATACGGTAGAAAATTAAAAAAAAATAATACAACTAACCTTATAAAATTCATTAGTTTTCCCAGTTGTGATTTTATCATACATGAATCATAGAATATAATAACCTCATTCAACATGTCCTTTTTTATGATGAAACAACATTTATAAAACATTAACCTAATAATAAAAATAAATATATAACAAAAAATCAGAATAAAATCTAATATAAAATCTAATTACATGTACATCCACATATTTGATTTTATTTGGTTTCTTTATCGACATGTATTCCTTGTTAGATTTTTTTCATGAACTACATTTTCATATATAAGAACTAATAATACATGTGTAAATAATGATAATAAACATAATGGGATTATAAAAAACTTACCTATATAATAAGGTGGAAATATTTTATGAAAATTCACTGATAAAGAGAAAAACCAATATAAGGTGAATTCACTTGGGAACAATATGCCTAACATCAAATGCCCCCTACAATACAAAAAGATCCCAATTAATGACATTATAATGATCATTAGTTCATAATTTTGTTTCTATTCTTACCTATCAAGAAATGAAAAAAAAACCTACGCTCAATCTTTGTATGTGATAATCTATCACATATATATGCAACTCTATTAGGATTCTTCAGAAGTTGCACTTCCATGGAAATGAATTCTGGATTTATAAAACTGTAAATGCATGTAATTTCATTTTGTAGAAGAATCATTTATAGATACCTAATTTAAAAATAAAATTTAGTTAGTCAATTTTAAAATATCATTTATTAAATAAATAAAAATTCAAATGTAAAATTACTTATATGTAAAACAACTACACCACATTCAGGTCGAGCTCTTAAAAATCAACTAGATGCATGATATCTTCTTTGAGTAATCTCAATGGATATTATATTCTGCATATATCTATCATTATCTGAAACTCATAGATATAATTCAATTAATAAGAAGCTGGATATAATATTTGTATCCTATAAGAAATATAAGAAGTATCTATAATTGATTGGTCATGAACATTTTGTTTCATTTGTGTAGTTTATTTTTCTTTCAGATAATCCTATATAAGTTAAATGTTAGAAAACAATATAGGTAATTTTTAATCATTTATAATTAATATTTAAGAAAATGCATACCTCATATAAAATATATTAAAGAAGACTAGTTGTCCAAAGTAAAAATGACCTAGAAAATCCCCAACTCTAGTGATCTCCTTAGTAGGAAATGGTAGTAGAGCATTAAGATCTATAATATCAAGTACTGATACTCTAAACCGACCCATTTCCATAGGATAGTGATGTACAGAATACCCCAAAAAATTCACAAGTCCTAACACAACAATATGTATAGGAGGATATCTAGAAAACAACTCATAGTATACAGTTTGGTCCGAGCGAGGAGGTGGAGGATCAAAGTTGGCAGATGGGGCAGGGTAGTCTGGGTGAGCAGGCTAGGAAGGCTGAAAAATGGAAAAATTATATTACTGTTTATAATTTATAAAAAATAAAAATTGATGAAAAATAAATAATATATGGATTATTATGAGCGAGGAGGTATAGGATCGAGGTAGGCAGATGGGGCAGGGTCCTCTGGCTGAGCAAGCTGGGAAGGATGAAAAATGAAAAAGTTATATAAGAGTTTATAATTTATAAAATAGAAAATTTTATGAAAAATAAATAATATAGTTGGGAAGGTTGTACAGACGGTGTTGGGTAGGTAGATGGGGTAGGGTAGTTTGGGTGATCAAGCTAGGAAAAATGGAAAATGAAAAATTGATATTAGTTTTTATAATTTATAAAATAGAAAAATTGATGACAAATAAAAAATATACCTAGAAAGTCCATACAGACCTTGATTTTCTTACCAAGTTTTCTAACAAAGCCTTCTACACTACTGCTTGAATTTTATCACCCATAGACCTTTTCATATCTTTCAGCTCAGCTTTTAAGAATTCTATTTTTGGGTCTCTTGATTGCTTACTCTAATCAAAATCCTTCCTAATACTAACACCTTCCTGATATCCTCTAACACAGACGGGGTGTTCTTCCTTTCCCAAATCAGTCTCTAGGATGTCCATCCTACCCTCAAGGATAAAATATCTTTGTGTATCTTGCTCCTGAATTTCATCCTGAAATGGAAAATGAAAAAGTTATATTAGTGTTTAAAATTTATAAAAAAAAAATTGATGAAAAATAAACAATATTTACTTATAATTTTATTAGAAACTTTATTAGTTTACTCTATAAGATACTATTCATTTTTCCTTCTTCTTTCTCATTTCCATTTTTCGTGGTGAGTGGGAGGATATGGATGACCAAATTAGACCTCTTCTGAACCACTACTAGATCGAGCTCTTAATGCATCAATTTTTTCTTCAATCATTTTATGCTCCAAATACGGATACCCTCCACGTGATAAAGTATAAGGGTGTATATTTCTCAACTGAGTCTTTTGATGAGATCTCCTAGATTATTATTATATAAAAATAAAATAATAATTAATTATAAAAATATATAATGAACATTATAATATAAAATAATTATCATATCTTAAATTTTTCTTCATGATGACTGTCAACAAATCGCTTCCATGTATCTTCATCTATAAATTGATACCTGAGTCATGGGTTTTCAAACCTTCCCTTTCCAAAAACATAATTTTTTCACTTTTGTTTTAAAATATCTATATCAAAACACTGCTGAAGATATATTTCTTTTCTTAATTTCTTTTCTTTCCTCAAAATTGAATTTCATATCTAATTAAATAAATTAAATATGTCATTTAAAATATTTAATATTCAAAAAATGAGATAAAAGAAATAAATTAATATATTTTACCATCACGGCCTCCCAAAGCTATTTATTCACTGTCATTTCCACTTACTTCCAATCAGGATATAAAATATTAATCCAGAAATGGATCTGCATTGATATATAATTAATAAAGTGAACTACATTTGGGCCAATTTCATTATTATTATCATCAAAATGAATGTGTAATCTATCATCATCATGAGCAAGTGATAGTTTTGGTAACCATGTAATACCATGTTTAACAAATTGAGAACATTATTTTTTAGTAGTAATAGGAGAAGTCTCCTCCTCGAAGGATTCATCAGTAGCCCTGCAAAAAAAAATTAAATTAACAGTTTTCTTACATTAAATAAGTATATTACTGAATATTTAATAATATGAAAAAATAGATATACCTCAGTAACTGATCCTCTCTATATGTATCTGACATTTCTCTTAGAAAGTGTAATGAAATTTTGTGTACCTTTATATTATTAGAAAACTGAATATTTCAAAATAAGAAAGAGAAAATAAGTAAAAAAAGAGGCATGCATTTTTAAGTTTCAAGAAAAGAAACAAAATATAAATATTTACCAGAAAAATTATGATACCAATTTATTTTTTTCCCACATTCCTTCATCATGATCATTAAGTACGGCTTGCACTATGTATATCTTATACTCATTGTAATCAGTTGGAAATTATGTAATAGATAAATAAGGCTCATGTATATAAATAACATCATCAGCATCATCCTCATCACCCAAATGGTATCTTTTTCCTTTAAAATGATGGAACACTAATCATTCTATGGATCAATGACATAAAATACTTGTTTTTCTTATGTCACCATGATAAATGGCTCCTCATTATAATTAGACCTTTTCAAATCAACTAGATTAAACCCAAATTCATCATGTTTCACACCACTCTTACTATCAACCCAATTACAATTAAAAACGGTGACTTGAAATTTAATATATTAAATTTACCATATGTCTTCAAAAACTCCAAAATATGGCGTTGATGTAGAAATTGGGTTTTTATCTTTGGTACTTGAAAAATGCACGGATTCAGCGAAAATCATCACACTGCTATTCTGAACGGTACTCTTGTCATCCAAATTTTTTTATGTTAAATGTGTAGCCATTAATATCAAAACTATACCATGTGATCAGATTAAGATATGGTCCCCCTGCTAACCACTTCAATGTTTCTAATGCAGATATATCTATGGTGACTTTCCCTTTAAACCATGAAACAAATGTCATCTTATGCACAATCATAAACCAATTTTCATTTCTTTTATGATATCATAACTTTAATTCAGTAATATGTGGGGATATATATGATTAAACCTCATCTATGCTGTTCAAAATGTATAAATGTGTATGAATGACTTCATCACATTGAATGAAATTTACCTTTAATCCTAGAACCCTTCTACCTTCACTATCAAATATCATATGTCGAGATATAGGGAGGCCAATATTCTCTACCTCATACAAATAATCAGTACAAAAATCAATCACCTCTTCTGATAAATATTTTTTTGATCAATAGAAGCCTCTAGTCGATAAGGATTTGTAACATATCCCTTCAAAATTTTCATGTCTCTTTCAATAGGATACATCTATTGTAAATAAACAGGCCCACATATTCTTATCTCATGCACCAAATGAATCAGTAGATGAACCATTATATCACAAAATGTAGGTGGGAAATACATTTCTAGTCAACAAATAATAAGAGTTGATTCATTCTCGAATACATCTAACAAATTTTGATCAACAACATTACTACAAATAGATTTAAAAAAATTATATAACTTGATAATAGTCTTTCTAACAGATGTTGGAAATATACCATGTACTAGTACTCGTAGAAGGTGTTACATCAATACATGGAAATAATGAGATTTTACACCTATTAATTTAAAATCTTTCAATAACACCAAATTATTCAAATTTGAAGAAAACCAATCGGTATTTTAATACAATGAAGACACTGACAAAAATTCATTTTTTCAGTCTTTCTTAATGTGTAAAAAGCCAGATGTAAATATATTATGTTTCCTTTTATAGTGGGAGATAACTCTAAATGTATTTCCATTAATATCAAGTCCAATCTATCATGAAATCCATATTTTTTTCTTTCCTTTTATTTCTAACAAAGTTCCAATCAAACTGTCACATATGTTTTTCTCAACATTCATAACATCGATGTTATGTTTTATCTCTAAAAATCTCCAATAAGGTAGTTAATAAAATAGACTACTTCTTCTATATATTTCTTTGAATACCAGAACTTATTTTCTTTCCAAAAGTTGAATCAATATTTTTCAACTTGTCAAAATATTCTTCAGCTGACAATGGCCATGGGGGAAGGTTGTATTATTGTAAACCGTTAAATGATTCTTTTCAATCTACGATAAGGATGGTGAATTTGAAAAAATCTTCAATGTCTCATGTACACTATCTTTCTTAAATTCTTCAATTGATAATATGAAGTATTTTATTCACAAATTATGCATGATTTATGTCCCTTAAGACTATATCTAGATAAGTTTCTATAGGAAGGAAATTATTTTTTAGTGAACATTATCATAGCATGCAAAAGAAAATACTCTTTCTTGTATGCATTGAAAACTTTAACAATTGAATCCCACAGTAGTTTTACAAAATAAATCAATGGTTGAAGATACACATCAATATCATTTCTTGGTTGTTTTAGTCTATAAATCATCAAGCTCATTATAACATATTTTTTCTTCATACATAAATGTGGGGTGCAATTTTAAACTACTAGAAAAAATAGCTATGAACTATTTTGGCTACTACGGCTCTGATATGGATTCATTCCATCAATACACAATCCCATTTTTAGATTTCCAATTTCACTTTGAAAATCATGATATCATTTATCAAAACTCTTCCACTATGGTGAATTAGTTGGGTGATGTAAGTTACCATCAGAGATGTGATCATCTGAATGTCCTCTAAATATTTTTTGCATCGATTGAATTTGAAAATAGACGCATAAAATGAGGAATTATTGGAAGGTAGAAAATTTCTTTATCAGGAGTTTTGATTTTAGTTCCTAAGAATGAATCACAGTTGAAATATCAGAATTTTATGCAAAAAATATTGGATGATATCATTAAAAAGTACAAAAAAAATCATGACGTTAGATGAAAGTACTTAAGAATGAATCTGAGTTGACTTTCCCATCTATCTTATAGCGTGATGTCCCACATGTAGGAAAATTTGATAAATATTTGTATTCTTTTCTATACAGCGCACAATCATTGGGGAAAGAATGTATCTTTTTATAACCCAGTCCCATTGGGCATAATATTTTCTTTGCCTTATTATTAGAATATAGAAGCCCACTGCCTTTTAGAAGTAGCTCTTTTAAAATCTCAAGTATGCTGGAGAAACTTCTATCACTCCGCCCATTTTTTCATTTAAGTAAACTAATCTCAAAACTGTTGATAACATTGTATATTTACTACAACCTTGGAATAATGGTTTCTCATAATCTCTATAAAATCATTCAACAATTACTTTCTTTTATGGTTTCAACAACTAAAACATGAATTAATTCTTCAATACAATCCTCTGCCTCATTATGAATATTTTCATCAACATTGGATGTTGAATTTTCAGTTCTTTCACCATTCTAGATACAACGTGTATAATTTAGGCTAAAAACATAACAAATGATATAATCCTTGATTTCTATGAAGTTTAACTTTATTATATCCAAACACTTTACACATGGACAGAAAATAAAATCACTATTTTGAAGATTTTGTTTATAAAATTCCAATAATCCATCGACTCCTTTTTCATATTCACTAGTGGTTCTTCGTAAATGTATCCAATTACGATCTATTAAATACCTGATATCACAATACAATTGGTGAATATATTAAAAGATATAAACATTTAAATATATATATATATACTAATAGAAAAATTATAAAAAGAAACACATTTAATAAAACTAATGATAATCAGATAGAAAAAATCAGATATGAAACACATTTACAAATAGTAAAATTTTTATTTTCTTATTATATACATTTGTTATATTGATATTATAATTTTATTTTAATATCAATATTCTATAATTTATTAGTTCATTTTACATAGTTGTTGCATTATTTTGATGTTTTATGTGTCAAAAGTATTGAATATTGAATTAATTTAACGGGTGAAAAATTATTTATTATTAGTAATATGAAATAATAAGTATAGAAAATGTTCATATTATAAGTGAAATCAATCTTAATACTCCCAAAATTATAACAGACGAAATTAAATACAAAACTAAATTGGTATATCTTACAACACATTTTATTCCTTATTATTATTATTTTATTATATCAGGAAATTATTATTATTATAATAAAAAAATAAGAATGATAACCTTTATACCAACAGAGGAATCCCAATAAAAAAACATTCATTTTTAAATCATTTTATATTAATATGAAATACATCTCCCTGTAAAATACACCATTGAATATATAGGTTTTATATCATTGGATGATAAATTATAAATTTACTTCAATTATATTGATTCCAGCATTTTATTCGACCCAACAGTGTATGGAAATTATATTAGGGCCTGAGATCACAAGTAATAAATAAAAGAAAACATGGTGTCTAAGTATAGATGCATGGAATACAACCACGGATTACTAATTAATCACCTAAATATGTAAGCACATGGGAACCATTAATAAATCTATAGAAATCATGCACACTGCAACAAGTATTGGCAGACATGCTAAAGAAGTACCAGTATAACAAATATGCATGGAAAGCAACTACATTAGTAGGAAACACTCAAGAATAGAATATATTCAAATCATGATAATTATATAATAGAAGCATGTTGTGAAAACAAGAATTCATATGAAATACCTAAAAAGGATAATATTATGTTTTCGTATTAAAATCCTATCATGGTATGTAAAAGTAATTCTAATGAAACATAAAAGTTATATTAGTAAATTTAAAATAGCATAGTAATGCAGTCTACATGGAATGTCATATGCAGTACATGTTAATCTATACATTCCTATAAGAATTCATGTAATTATATATCCTTCTTGTACTAGGTCAAGTGTAAATAGTATAAATATCATAAATTATTAAGAAGAATAATATAATCACATCATTCAAGGTGAAACCATAAAAACCCATAAAAAATCTACCTAAAAAACAATCGCATCCTTCTCCACTTGGACTTTTCATCGTACATGGGATGATCACTCTTAGGGATGACTATTAACAATGTTCCAACACATTTATAACAAAATATAAACTAATAATTTAAGAAAATAAATAACATAATTAAATGATAAATAATTTATCTTCAAAATTTTAAAAAAAACTTACAAAATTAGGATTTTAGCATGATAATAGATCCCAATACGAACTTTGCTCCGTGAAATTCTTTGTAAAATTAAACACTTCCAGATCTATAAAAAATGATTATACAAATGAAAAATAATGATGAACAAAAAACTCAAATCAAAACACCAATTAATGTCACTAAAAATAGGTTTTGAAAGAAAAAATAATCCGTAGATGATGAAATAAGGGGAGATAATCAAGAAATCGTACTGCAGATCGGGAAAATGAATAAAATCGACAAAAATGGCCATTGACGTTCAAAAATTAAAATTAAAATTTTTCACAAGTCGAGAGGATTCACCACAGGTTTAGATTTAGAAGATCCAAAAACATGAGGTTATCTTGATCCCGACTATTTTTAAGACTTTTGGCATCTGTTTTTACAAAAATGGATGTCGAAGAGTCTGGAAAATACTTTCGACATCGGTTTTTGGGAAAACCAATGCCGAAAATATTTTTTTTAATATATGGTGTAGGTTTTCTAAAAATTGATGCCAAAAATATATATTTTTAATATATGGCATCATTTTTCATAAAAAATGACGCCAAAAGATCACAAGTTACTAATTTATGGCGTCATTTTTTGTAAAAACTGACGCCAAAACCTTTTTTTACTTATAGTGTTAGTTTTTTAAAAAACTGACACCATAAATCATTCCTTTTGTTGTTGTTGGCATTGTTTTTTAGTAAAACTAATTCCAAAAACTACTTTTAAAAAAATTTGGCATCATTTTTACTAAAAAACGACGCCAAAAATGTCTCGCACATACTATTGGTGTCGGTTTAGAAGAAAAAAATGATGTCCTTACTTTGATGTTAAACTCGATATTTCCACTAGTGACAGTGGGTAATTTTTTATCTCATTATATATTATGTATGTTTTATAGAAGGTTATCCTAAGTATACTATGTTATGATGTATCTGCTGATATCCTTGACTTCTTCATATGATTTCATGATTTATGGCATTGCCACATCCTATATTTCCTTGAATTTATCATCTTATATCATTATTTTATTTTCATGTTTATGATTCTCACCCATTTTATGTCACCTATGTATACCTATTTACTAAATTGTATTATTTTAATAAAATTATCATAGGATTATTCAGTTACTAGGATTTATAACTCACCACTTTCTAATATACATCCCTTGGTTATCCCGTTCTATTTTAGAAAAGTGATGGAATTTCAAGGGCATGTTAAAGAGTTTGAAATAATGTTGTTGTATACTTATTTATTATGTTCTGAATCTAATTACCCAAAGGCACTGGGCCTTTAGATGTTTTGGGATTGTATTATTTTTTTCTTTATGTATTAAATCATGAAATAAAGTGTATAAAATATATGGTTTGACATATGCATACATATTAAAGGTAGACATAGCTGGATAATCTCAATTAATTAAGTTGAAAAAATGTTACTCCATCACTAGAGTGACCCCGATTTGATTCCTTATAGTCTCCTAAGAAATTATATTTTTAAATAATTTAAGAATCCTTTATTATCACTTTTTTAGGGTTTATAAAGGTATTATTTCTTATCACTAAAAATAATCTCTAATAAATAAACCTTCCTCGGTATAAAAACGAGAAGGGTTACCCAAATTTTTAAAAATATAGTTCCCCCATTTCTTCCACAATTATTCTTTACTACTACCAATGAATTTATTCTACTACCAAATCAATTTTCTCTAACAAATAAAATTTTTCTATTTCAATCCAACCCTAAATGTTATTTTATGTTTATTTAAATCGTATATTTTTTATAGTTCATGTATATATACATTCATACATATATAAATATTGTGTGTGTGTGTGTGTTTATATTTGGTTTATAGTTTGTGTGTGTGTCAATTGTGTGTGTATATATATGTGTATATGTGTGTGAGTGTGTGTTATTATCACACAGATACATATTATTATATATTTCCTTTAAATTTAAAAATATTATTTTTCAATTCAATATTTTTTGTTTATAGTACATGATTAATGTTTTGAGTTAATATTTATATAGTATATATTATCAAATATTTTTACTCAATTCAATACTTGGTTATGAACTATAATATTTTTTAATTTTAAATTGTATCTATTTGCATGAAAATATTTTATATTAGAATCTTATATGATTAGTATGAAATTAAATTTTAGGAATTCTAATTGTTTACTAAAATAATATGGGGATGTGGTTAAATAGTTCATTAAGTTTATAACAGACCATTCAAACAACCCTTCTATAATTTTTTGTCCTTAAATGTTTTTATTACACAAGGTAAATAAGTCCATATAGGTTGTAAGAAAACTTATTTTATTAAATAATTGGTCAAAAATATAAATATAACACTAAACATGAGGAAGTAAAAAATGAATATAGTGGGTAAAATAATAGAATGAGTTACATAAAACCTATTTTCAATATATTTTTATATGATGACGTAAATCATATTGAGAAAAATAACATGATTGTAAAATATGAGCTTAATGACTATCCTAAAATATTAATATGTTGAAAAAATATGTAGATATTCCATTATATGATCGACATACCACATATATAATAAAATATATAGTACTAAAACTATATAAAATTAAATTTCTAAACATATATAGTTTCATGAATTTTATATAAATTCTTGTACTCTTAGAGAATTTTTTCAAGAGGATAATGAGCTTCTCTTTCAAAAAAATAAATCTAAATGAATTTAATATCATAGGTATGAGTTTTGATAAGATACATGCATATCGTATTGATTTTATTTTATTTCTAATGGGTAATTATTTTATAGAAAAATATCCTATATTTTTTGTTTCATGAAATAAGAAAAATAAGTCATGTCCTTCAGAAGTTTTATGGAAATTATCTATAATTAATTGACTTATTTTGAGAGAATAATGGTTAATTAACTTTGTGTATGGAAAAGATAATTCACGATAAGAAATATCAAAACCCTCTATAAACTCCTTAGTGAATTAAAATTGATCTCAAAAATCCTTAATTTTGATAGATCACATGAATCTATTGTATTTCATTATCAATTGATGATATGAATCATTATAGCATAAAAATCATCACTCATTATAAAATACTAGTTATATTGTTAAATTTTAACTTACATATGCGATTATGCATGAAGTGAAATTACATCATACTAAGGATTATTATAATACTAAAATAAATTGTTTATGATGTTGACATTTATTTAAAGTCGGTAATTGAAGACCATAAATTACTATTAAATATGAGTCTTATGATGTGTGATTATCACAAGAAATAGAATTTTACATTGAGAATCATAACTTTTGGTATGATAAATGAATTTTCTATATATGGTAGTTTTATAGGACATGGTAATAAAATAATATTTAATTTCCTTCTATATAAAGAATTTATATACAAAAATATATTGATATTCCTTATGAATACTATCTTTCCTAGACATTTTTGATTTTTATCTCAACGAAATTGATAATACGGATGGAAAATTGTTATATGGAAAGTCAAAAATGTATGTATCACCTTCTTTATTAAAAAACAAACAATTTAATAAGGTAAAATAAGTTTTCAATACATTTGATAAATATTTATCAAAAAAAATTATGATTTTTAATTGGAAAAAATACAAGAAATATTAAAGTTACCTCACTAGAAGTCTATATATTAGACACTATAATGACCCAGAATTTTATCATTGTATTTTCCCTTATTATAATTGTGTCATATTTATTATTTTAGTAAAAATAACATGAACCACATGTTGATAACAAAAACATCTTATTATATTAATTTTAATTCTAAATTTAGAGAATAAAAGTGGCTATATGAACTAAAAGTATTATAATGGGATAAAAAGTTGAAAATAAGGTAAGTAAAATTTTAAAAAAGTTATCTGATCGATCTACCAAAAGAAAATTATTCACAAAAAAAGGTATAGAAATGAAGAATAATATTATTAATACAATAATCATCTCCAAATGAAAATATATATTTTTTTATAGAGAGAGAAAAATGAATGAATATTTATTGAAATATGAGGTATTTATAGAAATTAGGGAATTCGTAAGACAATTACATATTTGACCATTGGAATAGTAATCTAACAACAAGAATAGTATCCTCACCTATGGAAGTGTAAAATAATATTTATTTATCATATAAAATGATAATATGGTATATTTGAACCATATAAAAGTAAATAAATGTTTTAAAAATGATAAATTAAGTGTTTTTATTGTTTGTAAAAAATAAATGTTTTAATTGAACTTTTATTAAAAATATAATTATTAAAAAAATGGTTTATTTCCAAAAATGGATTTATAAAAGTAATATTATATTTTATTGTTGTGATATGGTAATTTTATTAGACTATAATAATTTTTTACAAGGGTTATAAAATTGATCATAATATTAAAATTGTCATTTTTGAATAAATGAGGATTTTATTTAACATTTAAATTTATCATATTTAGATAACTTTTATAGAAAAATCTATTTAATTTTCTGGAATATACGTGTCAAAAAATGTTTAGGGTGATGTTTTTGTATTTTTATAAAATAGTATTCTTTTTTGTGAATAGTAAAATACAACAAAATATGGTATCTAAAATTATAAGCTAAATACATGAATTTTTTTATCAATTTCTGATGTAAGAACGTATTTGTTTAAACATGCATGAAATATTTAATATATATAGTCACAAGAATCAGTACTATTGATATTCATGAGAAAAAATAATAAACTAATGAATATAATATTTTAAAACACCCCTCTCCCCTCATTATAAATACCACTCCTCACAACCTATTCTCTTCACGCATTCTAAACATTGTAAGATGCTACATTTCTGCCCAATTCCACTCCCAATACACTCCCAAAATTCTCAATTCTTTTCATACCAAAAAATACCAATTATAAGTGACTTATGAATTTTTTCAAGGGGATGATATTCAAGAGGTAATACTCTAAAACTGTAACACCCTAATATGTTAAAAGAATAAAATTATGGTCAACAACATATATGACACACAACATTGGTAATATATGATAATGTAACACCTTGAGAAAAAATGATATATTTATTTTTAAATAAATTTAATATATTTGATAGATTCCATTAAACACAACCACTAGAATGTTTTTTCAATAGCATATATGACATGCAACACCAAGCTTAAATGACCAACAAAATATAAAACTTTTATAACCTAGTAGATAAATATGAATAATATTAAATAATTTATGATATTTATATATAAATTTAAAACTTAATATAAATTATTGATAAATTTTTAATAAATAATCAATTGGTTTTTAGTAAAGTAATTTTATTATTTAAAAATATTGTTTTCTTCAAAAATGAATTTAATTATTTCATTAAAAAATATATAAACTATTTTTTTGGAAAATTTAGAGAATTTATTTGATAAAATGAACATAATTTTTTAAATATTAATATCAAAATTTACTTTGGCTGAATTTTTTGTATTTTTTGAAAAAAAAAATTGATTTTTTGATGAATAGTAAAATATACATATTTTTCTCAAAATTTCATTTCTTTTCAATAAATTAAGAAATTTAAATGAAACATTATTTTCTGAATGTGATTTCAATTAATATAATTATTGTTTATTAACATTTAATCCATATTTTTTTTATCAATATCATATTGTATTTTAGTATAAGTTTGTTTTTGGTTTTAAATACATGCTTTTTCTGATAACTTTTTAAAAGTTCATAAAATTTCTCCTTTTTAATTGAATAATGAAACCCCTAATTATGATTTATATAAATGAAATTTATAGATTTCATTTAAATAAATATTAATTTAGATTCATAAAATGATTATTATTAGACATATATTCAATATTAAATCATCTTTTTCTTGAAAACTTCAATTCTTGAAAACATGCTTTTTCATCACGTCTACAGGTTTAATTTTAAATTATTTTTTTCAAATTTTATGAATTTATTTTGGTAAAATGGATTAAATATTTTAAATCATATTATTTTATATTACCTAATATGGTCACATAATTTTTTTAACATAATGAATAGTGAAAATAGTAAAAAATAATTGTTGTGGTTATGATGAAAACGGGTTTTTCGGGGGTTAAAATTAAAATATAAGGGTTTAACTGAACTAAAAACTATATAAAATATATTTTATGGCCATATTTATATGTTATAATTTATAATTATCATGAATTAATAATTTTATACCCTATTGGTATTTCAAAAAGGAGGGTGCACCATTTTTATTTCAAAAATTAAAAGTTTTCCACTCACCTCACTTATAAAAGTCCATCCCCTATCCTTTTATCTTAACACCTTATAATGATTTTTTATCTAGAAAAAACTATCTTAATTTATACCCAATTTCCATACCCACATACTATATCCCATATCTTGATCATAAGTCAATCATAATAATCCTATTGGTGATTACATAAGAAAATTGTCTGAAGAAGACGTATCATTTTTAACCAAGAGTCTTTCTTTTATTTTCTTTCCACCTCCTTCACATCCTCTTAAATTATTATTATATAATAAAACTAGTATATACCATATAATAAGATTTTATTATGTTAGTTTCATAACCTAAATTAATTTACTATTCCATTTAATGGAATATGAAATCAACATTCACGTGTATGACGGACTACCACCTCGCGACCCGATGTCATTCGTTTTCCATCACTTCCTCTCACAGGTTGATATAATTATGGATTAAAAGTATATATATTATATTTTTAACATTTTTATAATTATTTAAATATTTTATCACATATTCATTTTTTTAATTCCCATTACATGGGGGATATGATAACATCACTGGTGTGTACGGAGGACTACCGCCTCATGATGCGATGTGATTCGTTTTTCCTTATCTCTTTAAATAGAAGGTAATAAAGATAATGTTAATGAATATATGTGATATAAATGAAATAATTATTATATTCATGTAATTTTTTTAATTCTAAAAATATAAAATATCATTTTCTTTCTTACACTAAAAAACGATAATGTTTTTCGTCTGCATGTGTGGACTACCGCCTCTAGGAAGTGATGTGATTATTTTTCATCACAAAAACAAATTGATGATATATATAATTATATTTAAAGAATTAATATACTTTTTATGATATATTTATGATTATTTAATAATGAAATATTACTTACCTTTTTTCTATAATGATCCTTAAAAAATGGAAATGTTACTTACGTGTGTATATGGCCTCCCATCTCCATGATTGCAAGGTAATTAATTATTCATAACCATATTTCATGATTGGGATTAAAAATGTAATTAATATATAAATATTATTAATATTATATAAATATTGTTCTATATATGTCTAAATAATTATTTCTTTGACCATGATCAACACAGCAAATCTGTTTTGAAACAATGGACTAAATGTCCTCAAAACACCAGACATGGAAGTAATTGATTAAGTATTTGAATATTTGTTTAAAAAATAAATAAAATAAATTATTCTAATATAATTTATTAAATATGTAAAAGTTTATTAAGAAATAAAATAGCTGAAATAATCTTATTATATAGGATTTAAAGGACACACATGAAATGTCTAGATTTGAGGTAAGGGTTTCTCATCTAACTTTTTCTTTTTGTGATACAGATGACATACTCACCAATAGTTTTTATTATTTTGTGTATATATTTAGTACTAATTATTATTATTTTTATTATAATGTAATGTATTTGGATTTATGAATATCTATGATGTTCTCCCTTTCACCGGGTTTTGATCTAGATATTACCAATGCAGAAAGGGACTTCATTTTAATTCCTCTTTATTGAGGCATATTGTAATGTTATGCACCTAATTTCGTTTATATTGTTCATATACTTCACATTTTACATGTAATATCTATAATAATTCATAAAACATTGTATTTTAAGTTTCAATTTTAATTAATTTTTCCAAATGTATTTCACTTGAAAGTTTCCAAGTGGTAAAAACTTTCATAACTCTGTTTTTTTCATTGGGATATATTACTTCTTCATTGTTTTTAATATTATAAGATTATTATGCAATTAATTTTGAATTTATTATGTTTTATTTATAGTTTTTTTAGTGGATTTACATTTTATACACATAATTTATTCATTTATTAATTCTCACATCAATGTTATGATCATTGTAAGGGTTTATCATATCTAAATGTCTTCTTTGGGACATATGTTATATAATACCCCTATACTCTTAGATAAGATGTAAATACTACCCTATTATATATTATATCATGAAACTCCTTATTTTCTTTATATTTAGAGTATAATTTGAAGTTATTATTTCATAGGGATAATAATTGAAGATTTATAAAAGTGGCAAAGGCATTGGATTACAATCACCTTCCTTTAGAGATTGTTTACATTAAAGGTACCTTTATAAAAAAAATTCTTTTATTTTCATGAACCAAATATATTTATTATACACTAGTAATGTATGTGGTTAACACATAATATTTCCATTTAACCCTTGTTTGTAGAAGAAATATCAAGAAATTCATTTGTAATTGATATCAATCATGTATTTTATTTTAGATAGGGTATTATTCTCTTACATATCCATGTTTTTTAAAATTATTTTGAAAAAATTATTTTATAAAAATAAATTATTTTATAAATACATTTTACATTATCTTTTACATTCTTTTAAAAGGTTTTAAAAGTAAATTTATTAACATTTTTCAAAGGGATCACTTTTGACCCTATTTTTAATTTTTTTTAAAGAATATTTATTAACACTTATGACCTGAATGTATTTTCCAGCAGTCATGTACACTATTTTCCTTGATTTTTCCTTTATATGTTTCTCTATTTGTTTTCAAATAAAATAATTTTTGTAAAATTTTGTTAATTTTTAGTTTTAAAAAGTGATTTTCAAAATTAAATTCTTATTTTCATCAAAAAAAATAATGATATTTTAATGGTATTTACAGTCATCAATGTCAAAAACAATTTTTTTTACTTATGGTCTAATTGGTATATTTTGTAATGATACCATTCATATTATTTCGATAGATGGATTATGATTTTTTCGATGAGATTTTTATAGAACCTAATTATTTTCCATGGTTAAATCATATTTCAAAGGGATTTTTATGGTACCCATTTCATTTACATGGGTCAATCATGATTGAAATATATTATTGTGGAACCTATTTCTTATCCTTGGGTTAATCATGTTTCAAATATATTGTTATGGAACCTATTTATTTTCCATGGATTAATCGTGTTTGAAAGTGAATTTTATCAAACCTATTTATTTTTTCACAGGTTAATCAAGTTATAAAATGAATAATGGATATTTTAATGTGTTTTATAATGAATTGAAATCTATATATACTTAATTTATGGCTCTTAGAAATTTTTATATGATGGTTCCACCCAGATACTGAAAGGTGAGCCTAATATAGATTATATGATGGGTGTTCCCAGATATCACTCTAATTCATTGGGTATGGAAGTCAAATGAATGGTTATTCTATTTGTAATGGTTATGTAAGGGTTATATATTTTTTATATAAAGATGATTTCATAAGATACCAACACATTTTATTTAAGAATTTTGTGGGTTTTTAATGTTATCTTTGATCAATATTGATAACATGGATCATGATTATTGATTCTGATGACCATTACTTTTTTAGAACCTTATGCTATGTTTCAATGTTTTATTATTTAGGGATTTATGGGTATGGATTTTATTATGTTATGATCATGATAATTTATTTTTTCACCATACCCTTATACTCATATTTTTCTCACTTATTGCATTTTGTAATTAATGCTTATGTTTACCCTTACTCATAATTTAAGCATAGTCTTCTTATGATTTCTTTCTCTTTGGGTTATCAAGAGTGATGTTAGATGAATTATTTCTAGAATGACTTCATATGAATGATGATGATTATGATATAATGTGAAAGAATAAAAAGTGGTGTTGAGTGGGATAAATTACTATTTAAATTCATGGGTATTGTTTATGTATGAGTTTTTCCTAATTATCTTAAACTCTAAACCTAAAATACCCTTAAGAATATAAATGATCTAATATTTTGCATTTAATTTCATATGTTTTGGATGAATAATATTGGGTTACCTTCATTGGTTTCAAATTCATAAATGTAAAGTTTATGATTTTACCATAGGATTAGGGAGTGTCGGTTTAGGGGTTTTATAGTTTCTATTAATGGAAAGATTTATAAAAATTGGGGGATTATGATGCTTTCATGTGAGGTTATTTTATGAGTTATGGATACCATTATAGGTATATATGATTAAGGTTTATCATAAGTTCAATTTCTTAGACACAACTTTTTGGGTTTTAAGTTATGATATCTTAAAGAGATTAATGAAAATTTAGGAGGAGTTTTATTTGATGGAAGTATATATAAAACATATGCTTAATGTGAAAGTATTTATATACATATTGTGGATATAATTTTAATATTTTGATAACCTTAGATTTTAGATGATCTTGGATGTTTAGGTAATTATGGGAATATAAGTTTTTTTACATATATTACCATGGGATTGTAATGTGATTTAGTGACTAAGTAATTAATATTATTTTAGATAAAGATCTCTATATTTTGGGTATGTAAGATGAAAGGTATAACGTAAACATTGATGTTAAAACACTTATTAATTTTGATTTTATTAGGGTTATTTGGGACATATGGTCATTTATATAGGGAATGATTTAGTTTTAACTTAGTTATTACTGTTAAATTTTTCGAGATTTATGTATTATTTCATCATATGAAGGTTTATTTGTTTTGGTAATTACCTTACCATGTGATAACCATTTTTTTGTTAATATCTCAAGAAAGGTAGAATAGATTTATTATCCCTTTTATGGTTATATGGTCCTTTGAAATTTTATTTTAGTGCTTCATGCATGAAAAATTCATCTTTAATACTCATTATATGGTGAAACAGATGTGGTTATGGTGTAAATTGGATGATGGATGAAATTATACTTCTCATGTAATTATATTCCATTATATTTTCATTATAAATGGTAAAGGAATTCCTCAACTCTAGGAAAAGGATCATGGAAAAAAATATCTTGGTACCTTGACTTCTAATGAACTGTTGTTCTTTTCACTCAATGTAGATTTATGGTTTTTAGGTAATTAACTTTATATTAATAATTAACTTTCATATAATCAATGATCTTTATAATTATTTATAATTATTTATGTTTTTCATCAATTTTCATATCTTCACCTACCACCAACATTCTTCTATGTGGAAACATATCTACGTGATAACCTTAAAATTTACCATTACTATTTTTATATAATGTTTTCTAACATTTTTCTAAATTTGGGTTTATAATAAAGGTATTATGAAATATCCAATCATTGATTATTGAGATAAAGATCAAATTTTGGTGACATAACTTATTAAAGGGAGGATGATGTAACACCCCAAGATTTTAAAAGATGAAAAATTATGTGTGGTAACTTATAATGTATGCCACACTGATCTTATTTGAGAATGTAACACCCTGATATGTTACAATATATTTCTTTTAAAATATATTTAAACAGTTCAAATTTATACAGAAAATGAAACCCTGATATTTTTGTGTTCGATAGCCTATATCACAAGAAACACCAAGATTAAATAAGATATGGGTATGAATAGTATTAAAAAAATTATTAAATATGTATATATAAAAATTTCCTAATAAATATAAATTATTGATAAATGTTTAGAAAATAACCAATCAATTTTTAATAAAGATATTTTATTCTCTAAATATATGTTTTCTTCAAAAATTATTTTTATTGATTTTCATGATAAAAAATATGATAATAAATTTTTGAAAAATTTAGAAAATTTATTTAATAAAATTAACCTCATTTATGAAATAAAAATATCAATTTTTTTCTTTAGGTGATATTTTGGTGCTTTTTAGAAAATATTGATTTTTCATTGAATAATGAAAAATACTGATTTTTCTTAAGATGTCATTTCTTTTGAGTAAATTAATAGATTTAAAATACCCATTATGTTTTAAATATTATTTAAAGTAACATAATTATTATTTATTTATATATAATCTACTTAATTTATCTTTAATAAACTTTATATAGGATTTTACTATAAGTTTGTTTTTAGGTTAAAAAATCAATTTTTCTGAAACAAAATTTTAAAGTGAGAAATGCTTATCATTTTTAATTAATTAAAAAAACATATGAGGGATTACTTAAATTAAGATTAAATATTATATACCATTAAATATTAATTTATATTAACACAATGATTATTATTACTCATATAGTTGATATAAAATCTTCTTTTTCTTGAAAAATACACTTCTGGAAAGCCCACTTTTTCATTGTGTATGCGAGTTTAATTTTAAATTAAAATTTTCCACTTCTGTGAAATGAATTTTGAAAAAAAAATTATATTATTAATAAGAATAATTTATATTATATAATAATTTTAACTTAATTTTTGACCATAATTAATATTGAAAACAAGAAAAATTAATTATCACGGTTATGGTGAAAACAGGTTTATTGTGGGTTAAACTAAACAGATAAGGGTAAAAAATAAACTAAAAACATGACTAACATATTTTTAATGGATTTATTTTGACCTTATATTATTTCATTATAATTAATTATCCATTTTTACCCTTGTTTTCATTTGATAAATGAGGTTACACCATTTTCTTTTTAAAAATTATAAGTGTGCCACTCACCTCGTTCATAAAAGGACACCAACTCTTTTAACCTATTCACAACTTAAAATACATTTCTATTGGACAATACCTTAAAAAATTTTCTTCCTTAAACCTCTCCCAACATCCTACATCCCTAATAGGGATATTTTTGTAAGAAGAGGTATCATACTTAATTGGGAATCTTTATTTTATTTCTTCTTCTACCATATTAAAATATTATTATATTATGATTATATAAAAAAATTATATATAATATACTAAGATATTATTATGTAAATTTAATAACCTATATCCATATCCTATTTCATCTAATAGGATAATTAATCATCACTCCTATGTACTTTGGACTATTGCATTGTTAACCGATGTCATTCATTTTCCATCATCGCTTCTCACTACTTGATATAATGATGCATTAAAATATATATATGATATATGTAAAAAATTTATACTTATTTAAATATGATATCTCATATATGTTTTTTATTTCCATTTCATGGGGGATACGATTCACCCTTATGTATGGAGTACTACCATCTTGTGATGCGATGTGATTCATTTTTTAATAACACATTAAATGGAAGGTAATAAGGATAGTGTTAATAAATATATGTGATATAAATAACATTACATTCATTCCATATTTTTCATTATAAAAAGATAATATATCATTTTATTTCTTACACTAAAAAATGAATACATCATTTTTGCGCTCATGTGGACTACCGCCTCTATGAAGAGATGTGTTTCTCATTCATCACCATAACACATGATTGATATATATAAGTATATTCAAAGAAATAATATATTATCTATGATATTGTTATCATTATTTAATGATAAAATGTTACTTAACTTCAATCCATAAAGATCATTGAAAAATTGAAATGTTACTTAGGGGTACGTATATCCTACTAGCTCTATTATAAATATTCCATGATTATTATTCTGGAGATGTTGAAATAATTATCGCTTTAACCATGGTCGATACATCAATGATATTTTGAAACAATGAACTATACATCCCTAAAACACATGATGTGGACTTAAATTATTACTTATTTGAATATTTTATTAAAAATAAATAAATTAAATGATTTATTTATAAGTCATTAAAACTAAAAATTATTCTTAAGAAATAAAATAATATAAATAAGATTATTATATAGGAGTTAAAGGAAACACATGGAATGTCTCAACTCAAGGTAGGGGTTTCTCGGGTCACTTTTTATTTATGTGATACATATTTCATATTCAACACTTTTTTGTTGTGTTCCATATATACATACCATGAATGTTTGTTATAATTCTTTTAATGAAAATAATTTCAGTTTATGAATCCATATTTGGTTCTCTCTTTTATGTATGTTGGATCTAGAGATTACCAATCAGTAAGGGGCTCTATGTCAATTTCCTTTCATTGAGGAATATTATAATTTTATGACCATAATTTCATTTATAAGGTTTATATACTTCCACTATTACATATAATATCATGAATCCTTCATATATCATGGTATTTTAAGTTTAAATTTGAATAATTTTATTGAATGTTATTTTACTTGAAATTTACTAAGTGGTTCATAATTCAATTAATTTTAATTGGGTTATATTACTTCTCCATTATAATTCACATATAATATTATTATGTAATGAATTTTAATTATCTAATATTATATTTACACTTATTATTTTTTTAATTTACACTTGATACACATAATAAATTAATTTATTAATTCTCAATTCAAGGTTATGATCATTTTATGGATTTCTCATCCCAAATTGTCTTATTTGGGACATATGTTATATTATACATGTATCCCATTTTAGGAGGTGCGTATACTACCCTTTTACATGTTATATCATGAAATTTTTTATTTTCATGATATTTAAAGTTTAAATTTATGTTATTATTTCATGGGTCTTACGATTGAAGAGTTAAAAATGTGGAAAAGGCCTTATGTTACAATATCCTTCCTTTATATATTATTTATGTTCAAGGTTCCTTTAGAGGAAATACTTTTATTTTATTTTCATAAACCACGTATATTTCTTATCCAATGGTTTTGAATGTTTTTAATATTCTTTATTTATATCTCATCACTTATTTATTGAATAAATATCAAGAAAGTTATTTATAACTGATACCAATATTGTATTTTATTTCAGATCGAGTATCTTTCTATTTCATATTTGTGTTTCCTAAAATATTTTCAAAAATTTTCTTTTATAAAAATAAAAAATTTCCTAAATCCATTTTACATTATCTTTTACATTCTTTTAAAAGGTTTTTAAAGTATATTTCATAACAATTTCTAAAATGGGTCAATTTTGAATACCCTTTCCAAAATGATTTAAAATGAATGTGTATTTTTAACACTTATGAAAATAATAAAATTTACCACCATCGTTACTATTATTTTCCTTGAATTTTACTTTATATATTTCCCAAAATAATCAATTAAAGGTATTTTTATAATATTTGTGCCAAATTTTAGTTTTTGAAATTGATTTTAAAAATTGCATATTTATTTTCCTCAAAAACGTTTTTAATTATCTTTTAATGGTATTTAAATTCATCAATGTCAAAAAATGTTTTTTACTTATGATCCTATGGGGATATTTTATAATGATATCATTCTCATTATTTCTCTGTATGGATGGTGATTGTTTTAATGAGGTTGTTACAGAACCCATTTCTTTTTCATGGGTTAATCAATATTCGAATAGATCATTATGGAACTCATTTATATTCTAAGGGTAAACCTTATTTAAATGATATTATTATGGATCCAATTTCTTTTCCATGGTTTAATCATATTTCAAATATATTTTTATAGAACTTGTTTATTTTCTATCGGTTATTATTATTTCAAATAGATTTTCATCAAACTTGTTTCTTTTCCACAGGTTAATCAAGTCATGAAAAGAATAATGGATATTTTTATGATTTTTACAATGAAGTGTAAGCTCTATGTACTTTATATATGGTTCTTTGACATTTTTATATGATTGGTGACCCTAGATAGTGTCGGGTGAGACTGATATAACTTGTATGATGGGTGTGACCAGATAGTACTCAAATTCATTGGGTATGGAAGTAAATTGTATGGATATTCCATTTATAAGGGTTATTTAAGGGTTTTGTAAGTGTTATATAAAGATGATGTTCAAATATTTCAATACATTTTATTAAATCTTACTATGGTTTATTAATATCCCATGGCTCATGATTATTGACTATGATGACTCTTTCCTTTGTCAAAGTCATATTCTGTGTTTTCATGTTTGGTGATCTGGGTATTGATGGGTATGAGTTATCTTATGTTATTCTAATACACTTTGATTATGTCATCATACCTATATACTCATGTTTTTGTCACTACTTACATTCACTTGTAAATGTTTATGTTTACCCTTAATGAGAATTTCATCTCACCCTTATTATATTTTCTTTTTCACCAAGTTATCAAGAATGATATTAAATTAGTTATTTATAGAATATTTTCATATGGATGAAGATGATGACCCAATTTTAAAGAAATAAATATTTGGTTAATTGGGATAAATTTTCATTTAAATACATGTGTGTTGCTTATGTAAGAGTTTGTCCAAATTCTCTAAAACTATAAACTAAAAAGGTACATGAGAATGTATTTGATCCAATATTTTCATTTTTATTTTGTAATTTTTGTATAGTGAAAATTGGGTCACTTTCATTTATATAAAATCCATAAATGTAAAATTTATGATTTTTTGCACCTGATTCAGGAGTATAGGTTTCAGGCTGTTATACAAACTACCTCTTCTAATTTATTTTATTCTTATAACATATAATCAACTCCCTCATCTATTATGAATTAATAACTCTAGTATCATATATATACTATAATGATAAGTTTATAATGTAATATCTACAATCCATCTTCTTCTCTTCTCCTCTTATTCAAAAAATAAAAACATTGTCAATATTATGTTGATTCAACACCTCTGTGGATGATGAGTTTTAATTTACCACTAATACCTTCATGTTATGTTTAAATTCACTTATAACTATTTAAAATTAACTAAATATTTATATTATATAATTTTTCGTATTTGGGTTTGATTATATTGTAATAACATTAAATAAAACGGAACTAGTTCATCAGTAAAATGGCTTAAATGAACTAATAGAATGAAATTAAAATTTATATTCAAAGAATATCACCTATGTAGAAACATAAAAGGATATTTGGGACCATTTGAATTTATTGAATTTCATGAATACGAATTAATTTCACTTATGGATTTTTTTTCATATTTGTTAAGAACATCAATAATTAATCATAGGTGATCTAACATTGAAACTATGAAATGAATGATCCATAAATAGTGATATTAATATTTATATCTCATTAAAATTCATATAAGTTATCATAATGAAATTATAATATATAAAATATATATTTAAAATGTTTTTAATAACTTAATTAATGAATCTATTATGATTTTTCAGGACATTAAGTGCTGGTAAAAAAAGATAATCAAACCAAAGGTAATGGATATATCTAAAGAGCCTCTATTTCTTTTGGGTTATACCTTCTCTATCTTTAACTTACCTTATTATCTATAATATTATTATTTAGAGATTATATATTTTTTATTATGTCTCAAATATATATACCTAGTGTAATTCATCATTCCTTGTGTGGATATACATGCTTTAAAGGTTCCCTTATTATTTTCTTTTAAAAATCGAATTAAAGGAAACTTCTCTATTTTCTTTTACACCTTTGAAGCAACGCTCAATGAAATATTTTAAAAATAAATGGTTTCAAAAAACAATAATATATAATACTATTTTAGTTAACCTATAATTTAGTGGAATCTATTATGATGTTACCATCTTTAAAAACACTTTAACATGTTTACAAATATCCTACCTAAATAGAATATTTACAAAATTTATTATCCACTCATTTTTATATTTTTATTTTGCATCGTTTAAATTTTTATATTATATGCATATTAGTTCACCCATTAATATAGAAGAATTATTTAATCCATTCTTTCATTTAAAACATTGTGATATTCCACTTATTATTCTATACGACATGATTATGAAACCCATTTCTTTCCGTGGGTAATTATTATGTTAATGACTTATGATTTATTTCCTTTTGTGGAACACATAAGAATGTAAAAGTTATTATGGGTGTTATTAGATAGTGATCCAATGCATTGGGTAATGTTTTTGTCTCATGAGATGGTATGTATGGGATTAAGGAGTAAACCTAGTCCCTGACGGGACTCTTCAAACCATGTGATATTGTATTTGAATTTATCCTTTACTTATAATTATGTCATGTATTATGTTTCTTTCCATTCAATATTTTGCCTTGATATTATGATATTATGTTTTTTATGTTATGTTTCCATGTGATTATTCATTATAATTCTCTTTTATGATATCATGTTATTTCATTTGACTCACAAGTTTGGATTTATTATCATGTTTATTCCTTTATTGGGATTTTTATCTCACTTTTTTTATCTATGTATTCTCCAAGTTATCCTTTGTAGTTTGATAAGATAAATGGGATTTATGAGATCATTATTTAGTTTAGTATAATTTCATCTTATTTTAGATTCACTTTGAGGTTTGATGTTCCAGGTCTTCTAAAGAGACTTTTCCTTTTAATCCATTGGTTGAATTTAATTGATATTTATGTTAAAAATAATGTAATAAAATGTGTAAAATTAATGGGTCACAATAGTTGGTATTTTAAAGATTTATAGTTTTTTGGGGATATTATAACATTAATATATTTTTATGTTATAAAAACTAATAGAAAACATCGCCATGGATAACCATGATTGAAACATAGAGACTCATAAGTTATAATTTAGGTGTCATTTATAAGTTATTACCTCTATTCTCATAGTTTCACATTTTATATGATTTTTAGTTTATAAATTATCATCCATAGTTTTTTCCTTTTTTAGTTAATGGTAGTAAATAGGATGAAAAATTCCAACAACCAATGTGATAGGAAAATTTATTATTACACTAATGAGATGCCCAACATTATGGGAGTGGGATATGAGAACTTCATGGTAGTACTGGATCAACTAAATTATGTTATGAATAATAAATTGAGTCATGTGAAATATCGCCTTCTCCTAAGAAAGTGAAAGTTATGGTTGAGTCTATATTGTTATAAAGGATCCTAAATTCAGTAGATATTTTGATCCCATGATTTCATAATAATGGATTAAATACGATGAAAAAATATTCATTGTCCTAAAATTCTCTAGTCAAAATAACATCATAATTTTTGTACATCATCAGTTGATCAGTGGTGGGAACTGATCAAGTACGTGAAGCCAGTCAAGGAAATTGATTCCACGGAATGGGAATGGTTCATTAAAATATTTTTGAATAAATATTTTTCTCTAACTCACTATATTTAAATGGATAGGGATTTCCTTATACTGAATCAAAAAGAAGATGAGTCTATTAGGTTGTATAAGGAAAAACCTTACAAGGCTTGCATGGTTAGCCTTAAACTTTTTCAATGACACTAAATATAAGTTGGACCATATATTTAGTGGATTAAATCCAAGTATACAAAAATATTTAGTTCTTCGTGAATTTGATAACTATAAAGATATTTTCCATTGTACCCTCATGGTCGAGCAAGATATTGGTGACTTTCAATGGTCTCATGGACCTAGAGATAAGAATCATAAAATATAGTTTTATTTGGGAAGATAAATGGATAAATCCCATAGAGTAAAGAAAACCCATCTTCCCATTTTTCAAATATATAGGAAGAAGAAACCCCAAAATTTTCTCAAGGGAACCTAAAGATACTTTAAATGTGTAAAATGGGGGGATCAGGCTAGTCAATGCTGAAGAGATGTGAATAATAACACTAATGAATAAATAGAAAAGAATACCCATATCAACACTCAGCCTATGAATAGTGTTTCAAATACAAGAAACTTATGAATTATACTAACCAATGCCCTAAACCAAGAGTTGTTGGAGACAATCAATGAAAAAAAACTCCAAGGCCGAGAGAGAAATGAATATCATATGTTATCACTACTATTTATTTGGATCCAGATAATGATGTGGTTATAGTTACATTGGTTATTCATTTATGATTAATGAACTTAATTTTTTACTATAGTTCTATACATTATTTTGTAACTTGCATGTCTAGTTTAACTATTTAAACAACACCTAAAATCTTGGGGTTTGAAATATCCATGAGAAAAAAATGGATAAATTTTTACATAACATGTATATAACTCCTTGAATTTTAATTTATGTGGACTAAACTTCCTATAAAATCTTTTCTTACTTCCTTGAGTGTATTTTGATGTAATATTAGGAATGGATGGACTACCCTTATATAAATACAACATCAACTATTAAGGTAGGGATATCACTCTTCACATCCTTAGTCATACTCTGATTCTATACAAGTGTAAGGAAGAGGATGAATATTCTATGGAATGTTTGTCTCAAATGTGGATATTATTGCCTTATGAGAAAGCATATCTTGCTCAAATAATTGAGACCAAGGACAGAATCATACTTAAAAAAAATTACATTATGGGGGATTATACTAATGTATTTCCAAATAAATTTTCTAGTCTTCCTCCTAATTGAGAAGTTTTTTTCTCAATTAAACTTATATAAGGATCATTACCCATATCAAAGACTCCTTAAATAATCGTTATTATCTAGTTTAAATAACTGATTATGTAGTTAAAATTTAATCTTCAAAAAGGTTTTATATACCTGAATGCTTCACAATGGGGTGTTCTTGTAATCTTCATCAAAAACAAGGATGGGTAAATTTTCCTCTACATTGATTATCATGAGAAATAAAAAATTGTGATAAATAATAATTATCCCCCACTATAGATAGTTTAATTGTTAAATCAAATACGTGAAGCCCATTAATTATCTATGGTGGACCTTTAGTCGGGATATCACTAATTAAAGGTGAAAAGGAAAGATATTCCCATGACTACATTTTAAATGAGGCATTGAAATAATGATTTTATATTGATGCCCTTCAGACTCAATAATTCTATAAAAATAATTTTGTAATTAATGACAACAATCTTTAAATATTTTTTGATAAAATATTTAGCCATATTTATTTATGAAATTATGATATACTCCCGGAGTAAGGAGGATCATGAGGATAATTTTAATACTATTATAATTATTTGGTTAAGAATAAGTGATATGAAAGATATAGGAAATGTGATTTCTAGATAGAGGAAGTACCAATCTTGGGGTACGTTATCACCGGTAAAGGGATATCTATAGACCCTTCTAAAAAAGGAAAATGAGGAGTATACCAAACCAACATCTACAATAGAGATCCACAATTTCCATGGACTATCAAGGTATTACTTATGATTTGTGATAAAAATATCATGATTATCAATACAAATAACCAACATAACTTTAATGGGTGTAAAGTATTTCTAGACTGGTGAATGTGAAGAGAGATTCAAGTAACTAAAAATGAGCCCTATCATTGCACTATCCCTTATATTTCCCTCAAGTGGGGAAATTTTCATAGTATATAGTGATGAATCAAATAAGGGAATGGGTATTATACAAATACAGAATGATAAAGTGATATCCTACACTTTAAGGTAGTAAACATTTCATGAGTAGAACTACCTGAAGCATGATATGGAGTTGGTTGTAGTAATCTTCATGTTGAAAATTTGGATTTATTATCTCTATGGATAGAATTATAAGATATATATGGATCATAAGATCATCAAATATATATTCATAAATAAGGATCTTAATATTCACCAGTGAAGATAGTTAGAGAAGATCAATGATTTTGTCTTCTCAATCCACTACCATCTAAATAAAGAAAACCAAGTGGTAGATGCTCTAAGTAAAAATGATTTGACAACCTTATCAATGATGAAAATTAAGGGGGATCCAATCTTCATAGACTTAAAAAGGAAGGAAATGGGTATCATAAAGGAAATTAATATCTCCATTCCTTTCTCAAATGATTTATATACCATCCATTTTAGAGAAGATAAAGGATTCTCAAAGAGATGATGTGGAAATTCCGAAGGAGGAAGCTATAAGAAAAAGGAAATCCTTTGATTTTTGAATTGATGAAAAAAACCTAGTGAGATTTTTTTCAATGACTGTGTTTATCATAAAATAATAATGTTAAAAAGGATATGTTTAATGATTTATATAGCTCCAAATTCTCCATCCACCCAGGAAGTATGAAGATGTATCAAGATCTATGATAGTACAATTATTGGGACAAAATGAAGAAAAATATAACATAATATCATCAAAGATCCATGTGTTTCATCAAGTAAAGGATTAAAGGAAAAAATAAAAATGGGGTGATGTAAAAATAACCCATACCTACATGGAAAAAAGAAAAAATAACCATATAATTTTTCATTAGTCTTCTTATGATATCACGGGAAAATAATGCAATATGGGTTGTGGTGGATCCTCATAAAAATACCACTTACATCATTGTAATTCAAGAGGAATTATTACTTGATAAAAATGAAAGGATATATATCAGTGACATTTTTAGTGTTGGGTATGTGTTGATCCCATAATTTCATTGATTTATCATTTATTTTAAAGTTCAAAAATTCACATATTTCTGTTACTAGTGATGTTGTATTTAATTGGATTTAAAGATAATATTTATTTGAACAATTACATTATTTTGTAAGAAAATTACTTTGATATTTTATTTATGTAATTATTCTAATCATTTCAAAGTATTTTAGAATCATAATTCATAACCTTGTGTTTTATGTAAAATGTATAGATTAGGAACCCTACTTTTTTAAGGAACACTACATTTGGAACACTATGTTTAAAGAAAATGTTAGGTTTAGGAACAATACTTTTGTCAGTTACCCTACATTTTTGTACTAAAAATTGGTTCATCAACCCCAAATTTGGAATAAACTATAAGTTCTCAATCATACTTTTGAATATAATCTACATGTAGTGCAACCCTATGTTTGACCTAGTTTTTTATAGGATTTGAAATTAGGAGTATTTCCATCATTTATGAAAAAAATTTGTTAGAGTTATTTATTAATTTAAATATGTTTAAATTATGAGTAAAATTCTATAATTTTTTGGATTAAATCACTCCTATTTATAAGGGAAGTTACGATTTTATTTGGGAATATTTGAATTCAAAAGTTTGTTATTTATCAGGCTGATTTTCAAGAGCTATTTTGACCAAATGTAAATCAGGTGTCTTATTAAATATCAGGATTTTATTATTCTAAAGAACAAAAAGAAATAAAATTTTGAATTCATCTCTAGTTCTAAAAATAGATACACCTTAGAGATATACATGTTTTGAACATTTTTTGTTTTATCGTCATGTTAATGCTACTGTATTCACAATCAATCCTTTATTGCAGTTCATCCAAGTAACTAATAGATCTACTCTTTGGATACATGAATGATTATTATCAACTGAGTGTTTTATATACTTCTATTTAAAAAGTAATATTTCTTTTTATTGAATATTATTTACTACTGCTGCTGTATTTTACTAAATATCATATATTATTTTAGTTAATACTATAACTATGATCTAAATTGATATTCAACTTCTACATAAAATATCTTTTTCTATAGTGTCTACTACTTGTAATTAGTCCTGGTAGAGTGTCAAAAACTTGTATTAAGTTTTGTATATATTATTTTCTAATAAAATAACTCTATGTCCATGTAAAATACTTTTTTTAAGGTTTAAACATACTTAAATTAGTTTTTTAGGTCTTATGATAAGAGGAAATTTTAATGAAAATCATGGTGCTCATAGAGAATGAATTATTGAAGTGGAATATGGGATCATTTTCCCTCAAACCACTATAAAAAATTATGTGTTCAATTATTATTTTTCTACTACATTAACTATCTAGATAAAATAATGCTTCACTCTTTTGAAAATCATGAAGATTAATTCTGTTTTTTTTCATGACTTTAAAAGGACATAATACACCAAACTCTTTATTATTCATATTATTATGACTTATAAATTAGTATCAAATTCTGGTATTTACTGTATTTTTTTAATCCTTGAGAATTCTATTGTTTCAACCCCAAAACATTATTTTTTTTCAATTGTTTGGATCTGGTAAATATATTTATTTTGTTTATAATAAATGTGATTTAAAGACCTATATGAATAAAAAAAATTGATGGATGATATTAGAGAAGGTATATCAATGATCAATGCTTCTTATTTTAATGAATATATTTATTGATTCTTCAAATCATGAATGATTATTTATTTGAAAAATCTTGGAGTAAGAGTTTATTTTAAAGTGTTCGATCCTTAATAAATTCCTAAAGGATATCTTGATAATGTTAATGGTGATCAAGAAAAAGATTATGATCTTAATTTGTGAGATATGAATATTTTTATTTTTTGTTGTAGAATTGATGAATTCAATCAAGATCCATAGTTTTCTACTGTATATAAAATGTGGTAGAAAATTTTTTTTCCTATCAAGGAACTAATAATATAAAACATTTAGGGAATAAAAAATCAAATTTAAAATTTGGAACTTTCAGGATGTATGATGGTGAAATAATCACTCAGATGAATGGAATATTGATAAATATAGTCAGTAGTGTTGGTTCCGTGGAAGGAAAAATTCTATAACCTTACCAAGAATTAAAAGTTTTAGAAGTTTTACCCTCAAAATATAATTCAATATCAATATTAATCATACAATATACTCCTATAAAAAATATATTAATAATGGAATTTATTTGTACAATAATGATGTATGAAGTTGTGATGAAAGAAAAAGATAAAAATATCATTTCTATCAAAAATAAAGGTGCTACACTTTGCATTGGATGAATCCTAAATTAAAATTCATTTATGTACAAGTGATGAGCTATCAAACCCGAAAAAAATGTTTTTAAATCAATACAATAAGAGAAAGTTTATGTTTTGGAAGAATAAAGAGAAATAATTTAGATTCTCTAAATGTAATAGTAAAGGTTATATGAGACCTGAATGTCCTATTCTTAAATCTAAAAGGAAATATAATTACAAAATAAAAGGCAATAAAGTAATGAAGTATAATTGGAGTGATTTTGAAGATTAATGTTATGTATCTACTACAAACTATGAAAATGATCATGAAAATCAAATAGTAAATCTATGTCTTATAGCTCATGCTGATGAGGTGTAATCTTCTCACTCAAAAAAATTCTAATTTTGAAAATATTTCTTATGATGAACATAATAAATATTGTTTTATACTTTAGGATAAATTTTAATATTTGAGGAAAGGGGATAGAAAACATATGAAATCATATGATGATATTTTTATTGAAAAATAATGTTTGATAAAAAATATAATTTAAGATCTAACTCTTTAAAAAATTATTCTCCATTATATGCAAATAAAATAAATGAATTATACGATGATTTTGATTCATTAAAAAAATATTATAGTATTTTTATTAAGGGATAGAATTATTTTAATCAAATTCTAGGTATATATAAAATAAATAAAGGCAAGTTAGGTATTAGTAGTAATGGAGAAAAGCCTAAATTATATATGAATTTTTTTTCAATATATAATAATAAAATGAATGTCTAATATTTGATGTTTTCATTGTGGAATTAATATAATTTATGTTAATGGATTTTATTTTAGATATCTAAAATTTTTGTGGTGTCATGTATGTTCGTTATTCAAAATCCTTATCTGATTTTAAGTATGAAATATATACTCAAAGTAATAAGATTTTGTTAATTGGTTCTTTCAATGGTTATACTACCAGGCCCAAAAGTATATGGGTATGAAAAGGAACATTTGTTTGATATTTTGAATATTTATTCCACTAAACTCCATTTTTATATTAATGATTTCCTAATTAAAGAATATGTGAAGACTTGTGGTTAATAAAAATATATTTATTTACAAATATTGATCAACTATGAAGTAATTCCCAATTTAAAAAGAATGATCTGTAAATATAGAGATGTTGAAATCCAAGATGTATTTTGTTTTAATTTTTAAATAAATAACTACTTATAATGGGGTGAAAATTTTAAATGTTTTATCTTTTATTCCACTATATTTAATATCATGCATTCTCTATAAAATTTTATTTTATTTTTGTATGAGTTAAAATGTTTTTTTATTATTATTACATGAAATAAATTATTTCATATATATTAATTAAAAATACATTTTTATGCACTAAAAAATATTTTATACGTTTTCATAACTCCTAATTTCTATATTTATAAAGAATATTTAATTAAGGGGTGTTTATAATTACACATATATTGAAATACATAAAGGTAATTTAGGTTTATTCATTGCAAACCCTATAAATTTTCATTCATTGATTCAATATTCTATTCCTTGAACTCATTCTAATTGAAAAAATATTTTAAATTTATATTTAAACTCATCTTTTGGATATATTAAAATTTTACTTATGTAATCTTTCTAACTCAAATATATCATTTCAATTGTAAAATCCAAGATGATTACACTACAATTATTTTCTTAAGAAATTAAAACGTATCTTAAAAATCATAAAAATAAAAATAATTCCTTCTTCTTCCTTCATACCCTTACTCTTTTTCAAACCCTTTCAAACCATTCATCTTCATTCCTTGGAATTTTAAACTCAAAGGCCAACAATTAATTTAGTCTGAGCATCACGAAGAGACCAAGGCTCTCTCGTTCAAAAAAATCTCATCCTCAAATGCTAAAAATTCCTGGTTAGGAATGACTGTTTTACAATTGTTAATCATAATATGTTGATAATGATGAAATTCAAGAAACCTATAAACCAGGTATATATCTTCCTAGTTATTTAACTGATATGTTTGGAGAGGAGTCAATATCTTTTTTTGAAGAATCTTTAAAAATGTATTCTAGAAAAAGGTACATAAATTATTAGTTGTGATGAACCATATGTTCAATCACTTAAATGGAATAAAAGTAGAATACCCTCTATAAAGTATTAGAAAATATCAATTGATGATGATGAGTTTTTTTATAGAGATCGTTTTCATTTCATTCATATGTAAATTTCATCTATGTTAGATCGTTTAAAAAGAGAATCAGTGAGGTAGTATGAAGAACTTAAGAGTTATATAAAATTATTTTAGGAGATAAAAAACTATTCTGTTTGAAAAATATATTTTCAATCCCTTTAAGAATATTATCAAATTCTGTAGTAAATTTCAATATCATGAAATTATTTTTGATGCATTTAAAAATAAAATAGTTGATCAAGTGGTGAATATAAGGTGAGAAGTTGTCTCTAAATAATATCTTAATTAACTAAAATAATTATTAGTTAGTTATTTTTATTCATCTTCATGATGTCAGTGATCTACTGATATTTAATGTTGAATATATCTGCTATCAAGGGTTTAAGAACCAATAAATAAAATTGTTATGAATCTGGACTGTGAAGATACACCTCATAACCTTTCTAAAAAACCCAATCCTTTTTCTCATCTCAAACCTTAGTTTATCCAAAACCATGAGTCCAAAATATCTTTATAATATTGGATATATAATATAATATTCTATATTATCTCATATTTATTTTTTATTTACTGATTCTCATGAATTTATGTCTAAACTTATTCAATCGTTGAAATCCATTTTCCTTACTTAAGAATTATGATCACTAAGATGTCTTATATTGTATTAAATGTGATTTAATCTATATATCTGCTTTATTTTCTATATCATAAAAAGGTGGATATTTTTGGATTAACACTACATTTATATTTTAATAGTAAAATATAATTTTAATACATTTAAATCTATATTTTTGGGTCAATTAATTATAACCTATGTTTTTTTGCTTATAAATTGTCTTTATTTTTTGTTATTTGGGTTTTATGGTCATCAAAAATGGGATATTGTTGGGAATGTGATGATCCAATAATTTCATTAATTTTTTATTTATTTGATTCTCACAAACACCCACATTTTTGTTACTAATTATTTTTATTTAAGTATATTTCAGGATAATTTTTATTGGGATAATTATTTTATTCTGGAATCAATTTAGTTTGATGATTATTTTAAGTAAGTATTCATAACATTTCAAAGTAGTCTATTATCGTTATTTATAACCCAACATTTTATGTAAAATATATTGTTAGGTAGCCCACTTTTTCAAGGAATGTTACTTTTGAAACCCTATATTCCAAACAAATGTAAGGTTTGGGAACCATGCAATTTTAACCTTTACTACATTTCTGTAAATTACATATGGTTTATTGAACCTGATTTTGGAATAAACCATAAATTTTCAAACATAATTTTGAAGATTATCTATATATAGTGCATCCCTATATTTTAACCAGTCTTCTATGTGGTAGAAATTTTATACTATTTCTAAAAAAATGTAGTGGGAGTTATTTATACATTTAAATTTGTTTAAAGACTGATTCAAACAATATTATTCAAGTTATTATATAATTCCAATTTATAAGGTATGTTATGATTTTCTCGGGGTTTGTTTGAATTCAAATGATCTTGATTTATCAGGGTGATTTTCTAAAGTTGTGTGACCTAATGAAACTAAAGCATCTTGTTCAATATCAATATTCTCTTTAACTAAATAACACATAGAGATAAAAGTGTGACTTCATTTATAGTTATAAAATAGGTACACTTTGGATACATGCAGTGTTTTATCTTTTTTTTATCTTCATGCTATTGTTGTTGTATTTATTTCCAATCCTTTAATTTATTTCATCAATGAAACTATAAATGGTACACTTAGGATATAAACATGTTTACCATCTAATGAGTTTTTTCTAACATTTTTTTAAAAAGTAATCATTTTTGTTATTGAAAATTATTTTTTATTGCTTCTATATTTTATTAAATATCATTTGATCTATCAATTACTATTGTAATTGTGGTCTAAACTAGTATCAACTTCTACATAAAATCAAATTTACCACAGTGTCAACTACTCATACTTATTCATGGTGGAATTTCAACTTCTCATACTAAGTTATGAATATATTGGTTTCTTGTAACTAAACCAGAAGTACTTGTGGAATCCTTTTTTGTAAATTGTAAAATTACTTCACTCAGTTTTTTAGGTATCGAGATAAGAGGACCTACTGGTGAAAATCACCAAGATCATAGACATAGCATTGGTGAAGTGGGATAATGGATCTTTTTTTCCTGAATCTTGATATAAATAGATATGTTTTATTATTATTATTTCCACAACATAAACTATCCAATGAAAATAATAGTTCTCCATAAAGTGGGATTATGTTTTATTTTTTCCGGTTTTTTAAATGGACCCAATCCCCCCACCCCCAATTATGTCTTCCTATTATTCAATACAAATAATTAGGCTACAAGGGAAACCACAATCAATTATATCTGATCAATATCTGTTATTTTCCTCTAAATTCTATAAGAATAACCAAAATTTTCTAAACACTAGGATAAATATTAGTATAAATTATCACCCCTAAACTGATGGTTAATCTGAGAAGACTATCCAAACACTGAAATATATATTGATAGCATGCCTGAAGGAATTCAAATGAGGATGAGATCAATATATTTCTCTAGTAAAGTTCCCATAAAATAATAAATTTCAATCAAGAAACCATATCTCTCTATATATATCCCTTTATGGGAAGATATATAGAACACCTACATTATGGGATGAGTTTGGAGAATGAAATCTTTTTAGAATTGAAATGGTAGAGGAAATAGTAAAAAAGAAGAAGACCATACAACAACTCATCATGGATTCTCAGAGTTTACAAAAGAGATATGTTAATAATCATCTATGAGACATGGAGTTTTAGGTTAGAGATAAAGTTCTACTCTACCTATCTCCATGGAAGAGATTCATGAGATATGGGAAGAATTAAATGATATATCCTAGGTACATCATCCCCTTTGATATTCTTGATCAGATCGGAGCCATGTCTCATCTACAAGAACTCCCACCAACTATCATTAAAGTACATGATGTATTACACATATCCCTATTGAAGAAGTACATACAATTAACCTCGCATATATTGAATTCATTGGTGGTATATTTGGAAAATGATATCTATTTTTAGGAGTAGTCAGTGAAGATTTTGGTCCATAGAGAAGAAGTTATATGTTACAATAAAACTCACCCAATCAAAGTACAAAGGTGAAATAATAAGTATAAGGATGAAACATGGGAATTGGAGGAATCCATAAAGTATATGTAACTTCATATGATTTAAAATAATTATGTAAAAATAAATTTTGCGGGAGAAATTTCTTAAATGGGGGAGAATGTAATAACCCATACTTTTATCAATGGAATTTTCCTTCTTATAATTGTTTCATGTTTAGTAATGCAGTATAAATAAATAGCACCTAATAAAGAAAAAAATTATTATGTTAATATTAAAAATATATTTAGAGAATAAAAATTTCTATAATAATTGAAAATATTATAATGGGATAAAGAATTGAAAATAAGATAAATAAAATATAAAAATTTGGATCTTCTCAATCCATCAGAATAACTGAACTGATGAAAAATGTGTAGAAATTAAGGATTATATTAGTAATACATAATTCATTTTGAAAATTAAAAAATACATATCCTTGAGAGAAAATAGTTTTTAATGAAGAATGAATGGTATATGAGGAATTTATAGAAATTAAAAAGCCCATATGACAATTGAAAATTTGAATATTTGAATATAAATCTATTCGTTATAATAGAAACCTCACCTATGGAAGTATGAAATAATATTAACATATCCTATAAAATGAAAATATTATATATTTAAACCATGGTATATGCAAATAAATTTTTTAAAAATGATAAATTAAGTTTTTATAGTTTTGAATAACATAAATGTTTCAATTTCACTTTTATAATAAATATAACGGTTTAAAAGAAATTTTTATTTAATAAAAGGTGTTTATAAATTAATATTATGTTTTATTAAAATGATAATATAATTTCATGAGGCAAAAATTATTTTTTTCAATGTGTTATAAAAATTTTCATAGTATTAAAATTGGTATTTTTCAAATAAATGAAAATTTTATTTAAAAATTAAATTTATAAAATTTATAAAATTATTTTAAAAAAATAGATTTCATTTTTAGAATCAATATTTCAAAAAATGGTCAAGGTGAATTTCTGATATATTACTAAAATAGTTGATTTTTTGGTGAGTAGTGAAATACTGTATTTAACATTATAAGCTAAGTATAAGAATTTTTCAATCATGACTGAAGTAAGAACCCATTAGTTTGAAATAAAATGAACCATTTACTTTATATAGTTGTGAGAATCAATATAGTTTACCATCTTGAGAAAAAATTATAAACTAATGAATATAATATTCAGAAACACTTATATTATCACCTTATAAATACCAAACCTCAAAACCCCTTCTCATCACACCTTTTAAGATTTGTAGATTTACAAATGTCTTCCCAATTCCATTCAAAATTTAAAGATCCTATGTTTTTAGGTTGGAAGTTTTCATATTGAATTTTAATTTTTTTACTACTAGAAGGGTCAAATTTTGATCGGAGATTCGAAATAAGAATATAAAGATTGGAATGCCTCAAAGTGATGTTTTATACATGGAATGGGGAATAGAAGGTGGATCATAGGTTTCTTGATCATCCCATGGGTGTGGGACCTAACATCAAAGTTTTGGAAATGTATAGCCTAGGGCACAAGGTTGGCGCCCATTTAGTGTTCACCGTGTGGCCTAACTGTGCTACCCAGTTTTTTTAGGTGCTTGGTTTTTTAACTATGATGGGGGAAGGCATAAAACCACAAAGTTTTGTGAAGATTTTTTGCAGTACTTTTATGGTTTATACAAATTTTTTCTTACTATGTGCTACAAACATACACGGTGGAGGTGTTCAAGTAGTGAAGCTCGTATGGTTGGTGCATGGTTTGCCTAAATATGGGGCCTTGACATGTGCCTCATTAAAAGGGGATATTTTTTAAAATTTTCCCCTTTGAAATTTAAATTATTTTACCCTATTTTCTCACTTTTATTCCCAATAAATCCCATGCATGATCCCTCTTATTTCTCCCTTCCCACATGGGATAATTACATCATTCTTGGTTTGAATTTAACATCTTCAGATTAATTGGAAGTATAGAGTTAATTCATCAACGTTGTTAGCCTTTATTTTGTTATTATCCTTATTCCTCAATTTTATATTCTCTAGTTATGGGTTTTCTATTTGATTCCACCTGATCATGATGGAATCAGTAACTATTTATGGGTATTTTTATATGTCTAGGAAGAGGACATCCATAATGGTAATTTGCATTTCGTCGCATGTTGTTCCATGGAGGGATTATACCTAGTTCAATTTTGTATATGTTTCACATGGTTTTGGTGAGAATTAGTTCATAGTTCTACTGTGAAGATATCATCTAGACTTCATATGTATCTGAAGAGTTTAGACAGACCATGGAAATTATCGTCATCCCTTTGAAAATAAATTAAATGCATCATAAAAGGTTTTGTGTCCATCATACCTTCCTATGGTGTCTATGTATGATTATAGTAGTATTCGTTTGATTATTCTCACCCCATAGGGTGATGTTGTAACCCCCTGAGATTTTAAAATAACATTATGCTCGATATCGTATTCAACACACAATAGTATTTTTAATAAACCATCATATAATAGTAAAATATTATTATTTAAACAAGAACAGTACTACCTAGCCATTAAATTGTTGGATCTGAATATAATTAACTACTTTATTAAATATATATAATTTTATTACTTAATATAAATTTATTTTCAAATTCATAACAAATAAGTACGTAACTTTAATAATGATATTTTATTCTACAAAAAATATTTTACCTTTAAAAATGATTTTTATTGAATTTGGGATAGAATATTATAATTAATTTATGGAAATTTTAGTATTGTTGTTCTATAAAATGAAAAACATTTTTTATTATGAAAGAATATATTTTGATTTTTTTGGAAAATATTATTTTTTTTAATGAATAGTATAAAATACCTATTTTTGGTAAAACCTTCATTTATTTTTAATAAATTAAGTAATTATAAATTCATAATATTTTTTTAATTTGATTTCAAATTAACATAAGTATTATTTATTTATATTTAATCTAATTAATTATATTTAAATCATCTTTAGACTATATTTTAGTATAAGCTTATTCTTCAAATTAAAAAAAAATCTTAGAACTGTTTTAATGTTAATCATTTTTCTCCATTTTAATTAATTAAAATAACCCATAATGAGGAATTTTTGAAATTAAATTTATATATTATATATCTATATTTTTTAATTGAAATTCATGTGATTATGTTTTCTATTAATATAGTTAATTTAAATTGGTAGGTATGAATAGTACTAACTAATTTATGAAATATATATAAAGGTCCTAATTAATATATAATTATTTAAAAAATATTAATGAATATGAACTCAACATTAATAAAGATATTTAATTATAGAAAAAATACTTTCCCTTCAAAATGTTTTTTTATGATTTTTAGTGAAAGTATTATAATTAATTTATGGAACTTCTAGAAATTTTTATTTTATAAAATTAACATCATTTTTTAATCATCATATTGATATTAACTATGTGTGAAATTTTAGTATTTTTTAGAAAATATTTATTTTTTAGAGAATAGTGGAAAATATCATTTTTTACAAATATAATTTTTTAATAAATTAAGTATATATAAAGTCTAATTATTCTATAAATTTAATTTATAATTAAAACAATAATTATTTATTTATATTTAATCATTTAATTACATTTAAATCAACTTTATATTATATTTTAGTATAAGTTTATTGTTAGGCTTTAAAACACTTTTTTTCTTAAAATTGTTTTAAAGTGTATATTATTTATCAATTTTCATTTATTAATATAACCACTTATTTGGAATGATTTAAATTAAATTTGTAGATTATATATCTATATTTTTTAATTTAAATTCATATAATTATTATTTTTATTCATATTATTAATATAAGATCATCTTTTCCTTTAAAAATGCATTTTTTAGAAAATTGTCTTTCATCAAGCTTGCGAGTTTTATTTTAAATAAATTCTAACTCTTTTATGTATTTAATTTGATAATATGGATAAAATATTTTGAATCAAAATAATTTATATTATATTATATGGTCCACTTAATTTCTAGTCATATTGAATAATAAAAATAGTAAAAAAAAAGTTATCATGGTAAAAAAAATTAATATGGTAAAATTGAGTAACCTTAGAGGTAAAGAGGATAAAATGTTTAAAAATTTATTTTTAGTTTTATTGGTTTTTTTTAAGCCTTGTATCACATCCAATAATTTACTTTCTAATTTTTGAAGCACTTGGATTGACAATGACTTTACGTTATTGAATAGTTTTCAGTATTTAAAAAAAATCACCCCTCCTCAATTATAAAACAGCATCCACTCCCCACGCTTCTTCATAAATATCAGGCCCCTTGTCTCAACAAAACACTACTAAAAATATCTAAAAAATCCTTCATGTTATAGATATTTTTTCCTTCCTGAAAGACCAAACTTAGAGTCCTTAATAAGATGTCCAAAGGAGGTTCTTTAATGAAAAGTTAATCACCTTCACCAAACTCCTTCTTTATTACATATTCATTTTTCACCTTCAATTATGTCTTAAAAAATTCAATATAATAAAAATAGTATCTAATATATAATTATATTTTATTATTTTGATTTAATTATATTCTTTAATATCCACTTCTATTAAATGGGAAATGAAACTGTTAATCATGTGTACGACGGACTACCGCCTCACAAACTGATGTAATATGTTTTCCATAAAAATATAAAATGGATGTAAAAGATGATGGATTTAATATTTATATATTATTTTCATGATATATTAATAAATCTATAAAATTAAAATATCATCTACCTTCTTACCTTACCATCTATTGAAAAATAATAACATCATTTAGGTGTGAGGTGAACTACAACCTCACAAAGCGATGTGATTCGTTTTTTTTTGTTAAAACAACACATGGATGGTATATGAGAGTGTATTTTAATAAATAATATTATATTTATGATATTATGATCATTTTTATAAGATAAATTAAAACTTACCTTTCTCTATATTTATCATTAAAATATATATGTTAATCATGTATATGGGTGGCTTGTCATCTCCACGATTGGAACATAGTTCATTTTTTGTAACCATATTTCATGCTGGTTTTAAAAATTATAGTTTATGTATAAAAATTATAATTAATTAATAATTATTATTATTTATATAATGAAACAATGAATCCATTGACCATGTTTAACACACTGATTTCATTTAGATATTATGAACAGAGCATCCTCAAAACACCAGATGTGGATATAACTGAGTAAGTAATTAAATACGCCATTAAAATAAATTAAGTAAATGGTTTTAGTATAAGGTATTAAAACCTGTAAAATGTATAAAAGGTAAAAATATTATATAATTCATTATACATGATATAAAATACATACATGATAAATCATGCACTCAAGGTAAGGGTATCATCTCAAAACATCATTCTTTGAGTCACATGTACTTTTATGCACCTAATTTCATTTAAATATTTTATATACTTACCATTTAAATATTATATCATTATTCCTTCATAATTCATGTTATTTAATGTTGCAATTAATCTAATTTATTTGTGGTAGGTTATTTTTCAAAAGTTACCAAAGGGTAAGGGTTTATGTTTAATCTCATTTTAATTGGGATGGTTTATGCTTGAATATCTGTTATAGGAAATTATTTAATAATTGACTAATAAAACCCATAAATTCTATTCTTATATATTTATTCATGAAATTTTCATGTAATTTTACCATTTTCCTCCCTTTTTTAAATAGAATTATTGAGAAGTTTTTTATGAAAATATAATTGTAATTCTTTATTTGGTGAAAGGTCATTTTTCCTCCATATCATAGTTTTCTAAAAAAATCAAGAATATTTTTAACATTACCCAAAATACATGAAAAAGACATTTTAACAAATGTTTGAATTTTTTTAAAAAAAAATTATTAAAGGTAATATTCTTGAATTTTTCTAAATGAGTCAATTTTAAACATTTTACAATAGTGTGAAAATAATGTTTCTTTTAACTTATACGGCATGTACTATATTATCTTTCGTCATTACCACTCAACTCTTTGAATATTATTTTATAAATGTACATATTTATATTTAAATAAAAATATTTCTATAATATTTTTAAATTTTATATTTTTTTCAAAAGTTTTTTTCATAGTGGAAAGGTTATTTTTCTCAGTAATGTTTTTAATATTTTTAAAAGTATTTATATTCATCAACGACAACAACTTATAATGTTATGGAATGATTATAAATTATATATATAAGTCTCTTACATATATACATATTTCACTCTATATTTATTTTACATGGTTATACATTACCTATGATCATTTCTCAAATTCTTTCCTTGAGAAACATTTTTTTTATTGTGATATGAGGTAAGACAATTCAACCCATTTTCTTTCCATGGGAAATTTATGGGTTTATGTGTTTTAATTGATATCTCTATGTGGAAGACATGTTCATGTACATGTGAGAGTTAATATTTTCAGTGTTTTCATATGTTTTTCAATGATTTAATCCCTCCCAATTAGTTAATTTGAGTATATTTTAATCATTTCATTGTTTTTGGTGAATTGTGGGCTTAATTGTGAAAATTAGTTAATTCGAGAAAATTCATAGGTTTCTAGAATTTCTATTTTTTGGGAATAACATTTAAAATTCAGATCCAATTTAAGTGATTCCTTTTTTTATCTTTTACTAGCTCATGTTATCCATTTGTTTCTTCTGTACAAAGACCCAATTAAACACACAATAGCCCATAAAAATCAATCAAGTGGAGATATATTTCTGGATGGCAGAATAGATCCCACAATATTAAATCAAAAATATCTCACATTTCCAACCTTAAAATTATATGATTCTAGATTTTTTCAATAGAGGACTCAAAAGGGACATTTTATAGTAAATTTAATAAATTAAGGATTTCATTAAGGTATCCTTTGATCGAGTCCAAGTGGAGTGAGTGAAATAGAGTTTGGAAGCCAGGAAAATTCATGTTGAGTTATTCTTCCATATATTTCTTTAAACCTGTCCAAATACTTTGAAATTTTTACGGTCAATATCCAACTTCATTCCAAACATTTTATACTAAAATAACTCAGTGAGTCTCTGGTGGATGGTGGGAATAACAGAAGCAAACTTATGGTGGGAAGATTCTGAAGGGGAAAATTGTTGTTCTTTCTTTTATCTGTTTTATTCTTATTAGTTTTGTAATGAATTATTCTTCCCCATTATTCAAAATTACCCTTACCATGGTGGGTTAAACTTCTGTGTGATTTGGTAAGGATAGGTTTTCCATTTTTTAATTCACGAGTTCTTTCACTTAATGATTTAAGATCCTTTTCTATCTTCTATAAAATCAGTTTCGATTTCTTATAAAGGTTTTTATTATCATATATGACTATATTTGATTTTATATTATGTTATGTTTATTTCTTTGTTCAATTATATATTTCTCCCTCCACTAGTATCTGGTCTATATATGATGGAATAGATATGTTATTAGTGGTGAAGTACTTGGTGATCATCGTTACATGTGTGAGGAGTAGTGAATGTTCCTGATTTTTTAGGATAAACAAGACCTGATTGGGAATTACCTAAGTCAATTGAGGGTATTTTCTTCAACTATATCACACAATTGAATGAGAGTGGACCAATATGAGATTTTAGTAGGGTTTATTCCCACTATTATTATTTGACCAAGAGAGTGAGAATAAATGATTGTGGATTCTCACTCTTATCGACTTAGCAGAAGAGAATTGGATAAGTTGAACTATGGTAGAATTATAATTAGAGAACCAAAAATGACCTAATAACTATATCATATAATAGTTTTCAATCACTTGATTTATCAAATTGATCGTAATATTTTTATTTGTTTAGTTTCATTCTTGTCTTGTCAAAATCAAACAATTTCAAAAACAACCACCACTTCATTTTTCTTATTTTAAGTGACGGCTTGATTATTGTATTATCCTCTCTAAATATAACCTATATTAATTAAAATAATACATTTTAACTTAGTAAATATTGTTTTTTCCACACCCCATGACAGACACATGTCAAAACATGGCGTTATTTTCAGGGAGGTAGTGCCAACATTTTTTTTCTCTTATATTACATGACTAAAAGTAAAAACCCTGACCCTTTCTCTATAGATCCTGAAATTGAAAGAACCTTGTTGAATAGACTTCAAAAAATGAATTTTAAATCTTTAATTTGAGGAAACTTCTCTTTTATACTCGATTTAAACTTCAATTGTTCACTCTGAGCATGTTATCTTGGCTGAAAATCAAAACCAAACACTTAGAGACATTTGTGCACCACAATTCCTTAATCAAAACAATAAACTTGTCATGATAGTGTTACAAAATGATTTTGATATGAAACCTAACATGATTCCATTGATCCCAAAATTTAATGGCGTGGTATTTGAAGACCCAGAAAATCATATTAAAGAGTTCATGTATTTTTTCTCCACTTTCAGACCCCCGAGGAGTAGTTGAGGAGCAGGTAAAGTGAAAGTTATTCCCATTTTCATTGGATGGAGCTACCAAAGAATGGTTGTATGGATTACGACCATGATATTTGAATGATTGGAATGACTTGGTAAGATTATTCATGAAAATATTCTTCCCCACCTATAGAATCATGTCCATCAGAAAGGAAATCCATTCCATCAGATAGTCATCTGGAGAAACTTTTTACGAGTACTGGGTTAGATTTAAGAAGATATGTGATAGTTCCCCACATCAAAAAATTGAGGAGAATCACTTTCTTTTATTATTTTATCAAATATTATTGGACAAGGATAGAAACCTTCTAGATGCATCATATGGAGGCGCATTGATTGAAAGTTCACCAGAAGCATCCAACGGATTGATTGAGAAAATTTCTCAAAACTCGCAATAATTTGGTACATGAGGTACTAGAACAATAGGTATTAATGAGGTAAGAAATTATCATCCATATCCATTATTAGAAACTAATATTTAATAGATAACTATTTTGGTGAGAAAGATGTCCATGAAACAAGTGGGTGACCAACAAGCACGAGCTAAGGTATGTGGTTAATGCTCATCATGTGATCATTTCACTAATTGGTGTGTTGAAATACATGGAATGCAATGTTGTACAGTAGCCTTTCAGCGAAGGAAATTTCATAAAAATCAAGGATAGAGAGAGACTAACCAAGTTCAATATGGGTTTTGAAATCATCATAATCAAGCTAGACCCCAGTACCAAAATCAGTTCCAAAACCAACCCTATTCTAGAATCAATTCAACAACCCACCACCATTTCAAAAAAAGAACTTTTATAACCAGCTATCTTACCAAAAACCAAACACATTCCAAAGACCCTATGAGCATCCATCCACCAATGCACAACCTCTAATTCAAATCTAACAGCAAAAATTTGATATTTATGGGATAAAAGGCATCGTAAAATATTTTTCCAATAAGTTTTATAGTCTCATGGACTTACTAACCAAAAAACTAGGAAAAATCCCATCCCAAACAATACCAAACCCAAAATATAATATCAAAATAATAACAAAAACAAGTGGGAAATACTTCCCACCATCAACCACCATTGAGCCCGAAATAAGACCACTTGATTTAAGGGAAAATAAAGTTGTAAATTATATGGAAATGCACTATGAAGAAGAGAATAAAGAGGAGGAGGAAAAGGATATTCCAAGTAATAATAGAAAATAAATTCCATTTAAAAGGAAAAAAAGAGATAAAAAAAAGACATACCCCTACCATTTCTATCAAGGATTATTGAATCAAAGAGGTTGTAGGAAGAAGAGCTTCAAAAATAAATTCTGGAAACCTTCCAGAAAATGGAAATCAATATCCCTCTGTTGGAATCCATCAAAAAAATTTCAAATTATGCTAAATTTTTTAAATATATTTGAACCAAGAAGAGGAGACCTCAAGGGAATGAGAGGATAAACTTCTGAAGGAGTGTCTCATCCCTTATCACACCACAGGTTCAAACAAAATATCAAGATACAGGGATGTTTTCCATTCCATGAACCATTGGTTATTTAAATTTCCTTAATTTTTTGTGTGATCTAAGTGCTTATAGTAATGTATTGCCTCACTCAGTATACACTTCTTTTCATATGGGAGACTTGAAGCCTACAAGAGTTGTAGTCCAACTTGCAAACAGATCCACATTTTTCCCAATAAGAGTTATGGAGTATGTCTTGGTGAATGTCAAATATCTCTTATTCCTAGCTGATTTCTATGTGATAAATATGAAAGATTATAGTATCCCATCACACTCATACATCATTTTGGAGAGAGCTTTCATAAATATATCCAAAACCATCATCAATTTCCATGAAGGGGCCCTCACTATGGAGTTTGGAGATAGCACTGTCCACTTCAATATTTTTGAATCCATAAGGCACCCATCGGATGATCACTCCCTCTTTGCACTCTCCCATGAATTTGGTACTGAACCCATTGAGAAATCAGGTATTCTCCATGAATTCTTATCCTTAGGAGAGACTTTATCCATTAAAAATGCCATTGAACATAAGGATTCCCAAACTCCTGTAGATTCTGATTTCATGTGGGAGGAAGAGGTAAAATCTAATTTATTTGAAGATTTTTTAAATGATTAAGATGATGATATGAATTCTTTTTTCAATGATTTATAACATTTGGAAGTGGGGAACATCATCTCAATTTCATCCCTTGACTATCCCCTTTATTTTTAATTAAAACCAATCCCATTTGATTTAAAATATGTTTACCTTATGAAGGGAGAGAAATTACCAGTAATAATTGATAATAATTTGTCTAAAAGCCAAAAAAATATTTGATTTGAGATTTTGAGAAAGAATTTACATGCAATAGGGTGGATCTTAGGTGATATCCCATGAATCAACTGAAGAATATTCTCAGATAAAATTCTTCATGAGGGAGATGCCAAACCTATCAGACAACCCCACAAAAGGTTGAACCCCACCCTAATTTAGGTTGTAAAGAAGGATATTGAGAAGCTCTTGGATGCTATAATCATCTATCCAATATCATATTAAAAATGGGTTAGCCTCATCCATGTAGTTCCAAAAAAATGGCCCAACCATTGTGAGGAATGATAAGAATGAATTAATCCCTATAAGAATTCAGAATAGCTGGAGAGTGTGCATCGGTTTTAAGAAGTTGAATCAGGTCACTAGAAAAGATAATTTCCACATCCCCTTCATTGAACAAATGTTAGATAAATTATAAGGTAGAACACATTATTATTATTTTGATGGATTTTCAGGGTATTTTCATATACCTATTGTTCCCAAGGATCAGGATAAGACTACCATTACTTGTCCCTTAGGCACTTTTTTATAAAAAAGGATGCCATTTGGATTGTGTAATGCTCCAATAAAATTTTAGAGGTACATGTTAAGTATTTTTTCTGATCATATTACCGATTTCTTGGAGGTTTTATTGTATGATTTCACATTTTTTTGAAATTCTTTTGACCATTGTTTAAAAATTCTGGAAAAAGTTTTGAAAACTTACAATGAAAAGAATCTTGCTTTGAATTATTAAAAGTGTCATTTCATGGTTTATAGAGGAATTTTCCTTGGTAATTTCATTTCTAAAAAGGGCATAAAAGTTGATAAATTAAAATTTTAATTGAAAATTATTTTGCATTTCCCAACTTGTGTGAAACATGTTAGATCATGTTTAGGACATGCAAGATTCTACAAGAGGTTTATCAAAGATTTCAGTAAGATTTATCTCTCTATCTAGATTACTTTTTAAAGATGCTGATTTTGATTTCAATGGTGCATGTAGGTAAGAATTTGATTAGTTGGAGAGGAGATTAATTACACCACCAGTAATGCAACCACCAAATTGGGAAGAACCATTTGAGATACTTTGTGATGCTTCAAATAAAGAAGTTTGAGCAGTCCTTTCTCTAAGAATTGAGGGCAGGCCAAAATTCATTACCTATACCTCAAGAACCTAGATGTAACCCAATTCAACTAAACAACAACATAAAAAATGGTTTTTAGTAGTTTTCTTTTCTTTATAAATATTTAGATCATATCTACTTGGAACTAAAGTCACAATGTTTTCTGATCATGCAGCTCTTCGGCACTTGATGAAGAAGGAATAAGCTAAACTGAGGTTATTAATATGTATGCTATTACTATAGGAGTTCAATATATAAATCAAATACAAGAAGGGATCACAGAACCAAGTGGTGGATCACTTAAGTAGACTTCCCAACATTGCTGAATCTAAAATTCCAGAGAGAGAACCATTGAATGACCATATTCTAGGAGAGTATTTGTACTTGATTGATGGAGAAGTGTCTTGGTATGATGATATGGTAAATTTTCTAGTAACATCCTTAGTCCCATATCATTTAAATTCCCACCAAATTTAGAAGATGAAATCTGAATCTAGATATTACATCTGGGATGATCCATTTCTTTGGAAAATTTGCAATGACCAAGTGATAAGAAGATGTTTTCCAGAAAGTGAAATTGATTATGTCTTTAATTTTTGTCACACTTTATCTTGTGGAGGACACTTTGGTCCTCAAATTATATCAATGAAGTTTTTAGAATCTGAACTTTATTGTCCCACCCTTCTTAAAGATGCTCATGAATATTGAAAAAAGTATGAAAATTTTCAATTTTCTGGAAATATTTCAAGGAGAGGATAAATTCCCCCAAATCCGCTGAATTTTTGTGAAATTATTGAATTTTAGGGGATATATTATATGGGATCTTTCCCAATGTCATCTGAAAATTATTATATCTTTCTTACAGTTGATTATGATTCCAAATGGGTATATGAAAAATCCATCAGGACTGAGGATGCTAAAGTTGTTTGTGATTTTGTTAGGGCTAAAATATTTTGTAGGTTTGGAGTTCTCAGAGCCATCATCAGTGATCAAGGGACTCACTTTTGTAGTAGGATAATGGATGCTTTACTGAAGAAGTATGAGGTGCATCATAAAACATCAACTCCATATCATCCACAGACCAATGGGTAAGCTGAAGTGTCCAATAGGGAAATCAAAGGAATTTTGGAAAAGAATGTTAATCCAAATAGGAAATATTGTATCCAAAGGTTGTAAGATACATTATAGGCTTACATAATATCCTACAAAACCCCAATTGGAATGATTCCATATAGGTTGATTTATGGGAAAATTTTTCATCTTCTAGTAGAATTAGAGTATAAGGAATATTGGGCTATGAGAAAGATGAATTTAGATCTTGAAAGTGCTAGAAAAGAGAGAACATTTCAGTTGCAGGAGATAGAAGAAATTTTAAGGGAATATTTTTTAAATTATAGGATTTACAAAGAAAGAAAAATAGTGGCTTGTGACAAGTTTATCTAACCAAAATACTTCCATCCGTGAGACATGGTGTTGTTATACAACTCAAGAATCAAGTTGATGTAAGGTAAACTTTGTTCAAGGTGGGAAGGTCCATTTATAGTTACTGATGTATATCCTTTTTTTGTGAAAATTATGAATGATGGAGTGTAGGATCCATTAACTGTTAATGGACATAGTCTTAAGAAATTCCATGGGAGCATTCCATTAGATCCAGTGAATAATATCACACTCCTCCAATCTGTTTATCTATAAAATCCACCAGGTCATACCTCTCATTTACAATTTCTTACTTGATGTGATTCATTTTCAAATATTATCACATGTTAAATCTATTTGAATACATTGTGGAAACTTCATAATTTAAGTGTGGGGGTGAAACTTTGTAGTTTATGGTTTTTATTTGTTGTTTGTTTTCATATTTTCACAAAAGAAATGTGTTTTTTTCAAATTTTTCTGTATTTCTTATCAATTTTTGTGGGTGTTTGAATCTTTTTAGTAGATTTGATTATCTGTGAAATTTTTTAAACCCATATCCATGAGTAAAACAATTTATTCCATGAAACTGAGCTTAAATGAATGGTGAAAATGACTTTGTTTCAAGTTTAAATTGTTAAAATTTTTATGAAAAGTAATCTGATTTTTAAATCCCATACCACACATCACGGTCTATATCTTTGAAATAACTTTCTTTTGAGGATTATAATCCATTTTTTTCATATTATTTGCATTCAAATCACTTCTTAAGAGAACCAAATCATGCATGATTTAACAAGAATTTGATTTATTCCTATCAAAACTTGAGGGTTTGAGGTATTTTTGTTTTAAATGATTATGGAATTTTTTTAGTTTTAAATACCCATTTTCAAAATAATCCTTTTCATTTTGGACTACCTTTTAAATTTTATCCTTGTTACCCTTATAATCCATGAAAAAACTGCTAAGTTATCCACATTACAAACTAATTTTCCCTATCTATCTTGCTCTTGAAATGAAATTTCATGATATAGTTGAAATTAAGTGTGGGAAAAGTTGTCTTGTATAGTGATACCTTATTTAGAGATACTTTGGGTGAAAATAAGATGTTGAAGATTTTTTATTTTTTCTCAAAAAATCATTCTTGTGAAAGTTATGCCTTTTCTATAACTTTCATGATAAGAGTAGTTGTGACTTTCTGGAGTTTCTAATAGAGGAAGAAAGATGTGCCTTTCTAGAGCTTTCAAGAAAAAATATGCTTGATAAGATTGAAATGGTTTATGATCAAATTTTAAACTAGGTGAAAATTCCATGAGTTTTCATGATGAAGAAGCTTATTTTTTACTAATAGGAGTGATGAGGAGACCATACTTGAGTGAAAATTATAATAATGCAATTTTGATTCAAAAAGAGCCAAGCCCTCCTCATTTGGCATTAAAATTTTTAACATCTAAATCCTACCAACCAAAAGCCAAAGAACAACCCTAAAAATTATTCTTTATAAACAAATGTCCTTGACTCACATAAGGTGAAGATGTAATAATTTATTAAGCATATGGTGACCCTTGTATGAGTTTGGATGAGAAAGACATTGCTGAAAAAATTGAAATTTGTGTGATGAGAGGAAATGCATGTTAGGTAAGTGTTTTGTGTGCATGGGATGAGAAATAAAGAGAAAGTATATTTAATGGTTTATTTTGAGAACTTGGAAAAATAATTTTTGATGAATCATGATATATATTTTTTCTTTTTATCAAATTGGTGGATCTCATGGGCATGTATTTTGAATTTTTTTATTTGGCTTTTGATGCTGACTTGTCCATGAGTCCAAGTGATAAGTGTGGGAGAATTGATAGAGTTAATATTTTCATCATTTTTCATATGTTTTTCAATGATTTAATCCCTCCCAATTATTTAATTTGAGTATATTTTCATCATTTTAGTGTTTTTTGTGAATTATGTACTTAATTGTAAAATTTGGTTAATTCTGGAAAATTCACAATTTTCTAGAGATTCTGTTTTTTGGAAAAAACATTTAAAATTCAGATCCAATTTAAGTGATTCATTTTTTAGGTTTTCCTTTCTCATGTACTTTATTTTCCTTTTCTGGACCAAGACTGAAATCTACAAAGAATGGCACAGAAAAATCAATCCAGTGGAGAAATATTTCTGGCCAGCAGAATGGATCCTACCATATTAAATAAAAAATATATCATATTTTCGACATTAAAATTATTTTCTTCTAAATGGTTTCTATAGAGGGATAAAAATTTATATTTCAAAGTAAATTTCATAAATTAAGGATTTCATTAAGGCACCTTTTGATCGAGTCTAAGTAAAGTGGGTGAAACAGTGTTTGGCGTCCAAGAAACTTCATGTTAATTTATTCAGATTTATATTTATTTACACCTGTCCAAATACTTTGAAATTTGGAGGTTAGATATAAATCATCATTCCGAACATTTTATAAGAAGATACATTAGTGAGTTTTGGCTGGACGGTGGGTAGAACAGAAGCAAACTTCCGGTGGAAATATTGTAGAGGAGAAAATTTTTATTCTTTGTTTTCTCTATTTTATTATTCTTAGTTTTTTAATGAATTCTTCTTCCCACTTATTCAAAATTACAGTTACCATGGTAGGGTAAAATTATGTGTGACTAGGTAAGGATAGTTTTTTCATTTTTTAATTCATGATTTCTTTCGCTTAATGTTTTAAGATCCTTTTCTCCCTTCTGCAAAATCAGTTTCAATTTCTTATAACAGTTTTTATTATCATATACGATTGTATTTGATTTTAGATTATGTTATGTTTATTTCTTTGGTCAATGATATATTTTTTCCTTCGCTAGAATCCGGTATATATATGATGGAATAGATCAGTTCTTAGTGGTGAAGTACTCGGTGATCGACAGTACATGTGTGAGGAGTAGTGAACGTTCTTGATTGTTTGGGATAAACAAGACCTGATTGGTAATTTCCTAAGTTAATTGAGGGTATTCTCTACAAATCTGTCATAAAATGGAAGGAGAGTAGACCAATTTGAGATTTTAGTAAGGTTTATTCTCACCATTATTATTTGACCGAGGGAGTGATAAGAAACTATTGTGGATTCACACTTTTATCCGCTTAGAATAAGAGAATTGGATAAATTGAACTATGATAGAATTACAATTGGAGAACCAAACCTGAACTAATCACCATCTCATATAATAGTTTTTAATCACTCATTTTATCAATTTGATATTAATATTTTTCTTTTTCTAGTTTCATTATTGTCTTTTCAAAATCAAACAATTTCAAAAATAACCCCCACTTCATTTTCTTTTTTTAAGTGACAGCTTTATTGTTGTGCACTCCTCTCCATAGACAACCAAGGTTAATTACAATAATTCATTTTAACTTAGTAAATATTGTTTTTACCAAACCCCATGATAGGTACTTAGAACCATGATATTAATGTGATATATGGGTCTTAAATTATATATACATTCACTGCATTTGGAAATATTTTAAGCTTATAAAACAAGCTTCAAAACATTGGGTGTTCATAATGGTCCTCAATTCAATTCATGTCATACATGTTAAAACAATGTTCCTTTCATATTTTTTGTATAAATTCAAAATTACATCATCCATAAGATTATAAGAATATTCCTTTTAAAAAAAATTATAAAGTCAAACATGGTTAAAAATTACTATAAACAATCTTTCTAAAATATTAAAAAAAAATTCAAACATTTTTAGAAATCATGGAGATGGAAAAAAATTACTAAAGGGGGAAATAATTTTTATTCTTAATAAAACTATTGTTTTGGAATAATGAGTATATAGAGAGAGGAAATTGAAATTAAAACATGTATTCTAAATAAATAAATAGATTAGAAAAATAATTAATGTGTTTCTTGAGAGGTAGATCATAATATCTCATCATTGGAAGCATAATCGTAAACATCCTTGATAAACAGTGAGATTATAACTTCAAACCCTTAACACTTTAGTGACTTTTGAATCATATAACCTATTAAAGTAAAACATAAAATGTAACATTAAATATATTGATAATAAATAAATTCATTATATTACATTTCAAAGGTGCTATATATACACCTCATAAAAGAAGATATGTTCATAACATAATATATGTCCCAAATAATAAAATTTGAGATGAAATTCACATACCTTAAGTATTGATTTCCTCCGTACACGTTCGAATATCCTGTATGATAAATATAATTTTATTATAAATATAGTACATAAATATACTCATATTTATCATTCCATATTAGATTTACTATGACTGGTTATTTCCATTTTATTTACAATATCTTGTTAAAATCACTTCTGTGGTAATAACTTATTTGTTTTTCATGTATGATTTGGTTTGGTATTTTCAGTACTATTAATTTAATCATGTTTCCATCATATCCTAAATTTTTATCATGATATAAATATCATATATATTCATTATATATTTATTTACAGTAATCCAATAAATTTAGAGATAGAAGAAAAATTACACTGTTTATGGAGATGGTTGTTTATACATACACATGAATGATGTTTCAATTTTATAAACGGATTAAAATTAAGAAAGTTAAATAATATTTTATATTTATATAATCAGTTATATTTTATATATATCATATATTTTCACTAAAACTATCCTATTTACCTTCTATATAAAGTGTATGTGATGAACGAATCACATCATTTCACAAGGCGGTAGCCTACCATACACAAGTGAGACGTTATCATATTCCCATGGAATGGAAAGTAAGAAGGTATATGTGATATTATAATTAAATAATTATAATTATTTTCTAAATATCATATAAATATGATAAATCAATCATTATATTCATCTATGATAAGTGTTGAAGGAAAATGAACTTCATCGTTTTGTGAGGCGGTAGTCTGTCATACACACAATCGATTGTTTTGGTTCCCATTTAATGAAAGATGATGTAAATATAGTTTATTAAATAAACACAATTTCATATTTTTATATGTTATATAAGATTTTTATTAAGGTTTAATTAATTGGATATGAATGAAGGTGTTAAGAGAGGAAGTAAAAAAGAAAGAGATTGTTGAAAAAAATTACCATCGCTTAGAATAACCTCCTTTGGATCTCTTAATAAATACAATAGGATTGGTATTTTGGGAATAAAAACATATCTATAACATGTATATTAATGTTAGGGAGAGATTTTAACTAGTTATTTTTCTGAGATAAAGGGCTTAACGTGTTTGAATATGTGAGAAGAGGAAGTACCCTTATTTAATGGAGGAGGAGTGGCATTTTTGTAAATACCCAAAACTATTCATTAATGAGAAGTCATTATCACCCCATGCACTGCAAAAATTGATATATAATGGATTTTTGGGATGATATGGTTGATAAAAACCTCAAAAAAAACATGTTTTAATGATGTTATTTCATAGCATTTATGTTTACATAATTTTACCATTTTAGATTTCACCACGGTAACTTGTATATTTTTATTTACCTAAGAAATTTAACCTTTAATAATAAAATTTAAATGATCCTAATTATATCATTTGGACACACTAATTATAAATATGAAATAAATTTTATTAAATAAAAATCTTACCTATTTGTAAAATTAATTCTGACATAAGAGTATTATAGCACAAAACCCAATTTTAACCTTAATTGTGGTAATTAATTTTTGTTGTCTCTATTAATATTTGTGAATGGAAATTAATTCGAACATAATATATAACATAAATTATGTTAATTTAAAATATTGAATAAATTTTATAATATTAAAATCACATAATTGGAAGAATTTAATTTAATATTAATCCCATAGACACGACAAAAAAAGTGGTCTTCCAAAATGAAAATGTTCAAAAGTATAAAAAGTTTTAATATCAAAATTCAATGTTAAATTGATTCCAATAAACTAAATTGAATTAAGTAATAAATTATTGAACTAATTTACTTTTAAACCCATATTAAAATAAAATGTTTCTTTTAAATTATTAAAATGAAAAATGTGGTTTTTAATAAGAATCAGTATTTTATACAATTCATCAAAAAATTATTGTTTTCAAAAAATTATCAATAATTCACCCTAATATTAATTTTACATGTTGATCCCAAAAATGGATATAATTTTGTTAAATAATTTTTTAAAAGTTTTAATATTTAGTTTTAATATTTTTTAATATAAATGAAAAAAACACATTTTTTAGAAAATATTATATTCGAAACATAGAGTGACTTTACTAAAAAATGAATTACTTTTTCACCAATATGTTTTATTTATATAAAACCACTATACATAATTTTTAAAAAGTTTTTATTCATATTTATACCACCATGTTTTACAACTAGGTTATTACTCTCATGTTTAAATAATAATATTAATAGTATTTGGAGGTTTGTTAAAACTCATTTTAGCGTGTAATGAAAATTATCAAAAAAATTAAAATTATTCAAAAAAATATTTCATTAAAACTATGTGTGTTATATTATACCCCCTTTAAAATGAATATATACCTTTAAATTCACTACTTTGATATAATAAAGGAGGGTACTTTTACCTTATCACATCCTCAGGTTCCCACATAGCTTCCTTCTGTTGGTGGTTTCTCCACAAAACATTAACATGGTAAGTTGAATTATTTCATAAAAAAATATCTCTAAATTTAAGAACATCCACTAGTTTTTCCTCATAATATATATCTTTCTCTAGAGTTGTTACCTTGTATTTTAGTATATGTGAGGTATTAGGTTTTTAACTCCTCGGTAGAGATATATAGAACACATCGTGAACTTGATAGAGATTGAGTGGAAGTGTTGAACGATAATCTATTGTGCCAATATGATAAAAAATTTCAAAGGGACCCAAATATATAGGGATAGACTTTCCTTTATATCACAAGAAAAGTTTCATCATTTCTTTATTCTTCAATCAATTCAAAATTCATCTATTAAATTAATATTTATGAATAATTTTTCATTCTTAAATTACTAAAATCATCATAAAATCCATAATTCATTACTTCGTCCTCTAAATAATTATCAAAACAATGGTTCGAATAGGTTATCCAATAACATCCAAATATAAAATTAATCTATTCTATAAATAGTTGAACTTAAGGATCCTCCAACTATAAAAAAAATTGAAAAAAAATAGAATTAAGGTCACTAAATTTTCCAAATCAATTTATCATTAATTCCCCAAATATCATAAAGTACCTCTTGATTATCATGTGCAAAATAAGTGAATAATTTGTTCATGTATTCTTATAAAACATATTAATAACTAATATTTCAATAAAATCTACATTAAAACATAAATTATTCTGCATTAATTAAATAAAACTATAGCTTATTGAATATATTTCATAAATACAAAAATTGTTATAAAATCCATTAATGATAACACATACCAATTTTTCATAAAATCATTTATAATTACAAAGGTCATAAATACTAACCAATTTACATTATCCATATCAAAACTTTATTTATACAAAATAAAAATCATTATCTCAGAATTAGGAATATATTAAGGGTTGTGTTTACTTTATTCATAAAATATCACATTTACATTAAATCACTTTTCTAGGTCATCGATACCATTAAACATATTCTTTCAAATCCTTAATAAAAAACTTCTTTAGAAAAAACCTTATATTTTACATAATTCTTGAATTTCAATACATAAACAATTCAATCATTCCACTTTATTCCTAAAATATTAACTAGGATTCAATATATTATACCTTAATATCTTATTCATTTTATATAGAATTTGTAGTCTATTCATAATCAACAGAAAAACCTTTACTTCTACAACCTTTTGGATCTTCTTATTAAGATTTTCCATAAGGAAATTTATTTTTATAATTCCCATACTTTCTAAATTTAAAATATTCAACTATTTATGATGAGTTATGGAAACCATTATTCTCATCTATTTTATTAACTAAAATTTTCATTTTTCCTCAAAAATTATGTCACAACCCCCTCTCCACAAGGTGTACCCCTCTTGGGCCATCAATGTGATAAGGGAGATAGTTACCCCCAAGTCCAACCTCTAGTAGGCCCTGGGTTGGTGACTAGCACTGAGGGTATAATAAACACACAAATGAGAGGCACTACCCTCTTAGAGAACACATACAAAAGAGAGAGATAATATAAAAACCAACCAAATACAAATCATTCTACAAAATAAAAGAAATCTCAAGTACACATATATAATGTTATACAATAACTACTACAATAAAAAGGGAAAACTGTAAGTACAAAAATAAATTAAAATGGTAGTAACCACGAATACAGAACAGTTCCTGTAACCCCAAGCTAGTAGTAACTAGCCTGATCTCCAACCTACTCCAATTGACCTAAAAATAGTTTATATATACATAGGGTTAGTATAACAGTATACTCAGTAAAAGCCTCCTCGGATCCTCTTGTGAAAAAGTAAAGAAATCATTCTAAATCACAGTGAACAAAAAGTGAAACTAACTCGTCACCTAAATAGGTATACTAAGTTCTCAACCTCACCATGGGTATTCTCACCAAGTATCTCATACAATAGTATATAATATAATAAAGAATACCAGGGGTACCCCACCACCACTTCCCCACTAGTTTTCCGCTTTTCCCCAACGTCGCACGTCCTAAGAATATCTCTCTAAAAAGGCTTTCCCCCAGACACCTAGAAATGGCACCACAACATACACCATGTGAAACACAACCACTATTTCCACATAACCAAATTAACGAGGAAGTTTTCAAGATCCACCACAGCTCGCATAATGTGTATCATACATCGGGTATTAAACCTCAAGCCATTATAGCACATACACCAAGTAATGATCCTAAAGCCATCACAGCCTATACACATTACACCTATATAAGTTCATTGAAAACTATATCCAAAATATATGTGTGTGAATAACCACAATCCATTACAACCCTCTACACACATATATGGTGAAAAATAACCATTGTTCCTACCATGAAAAGTAACTAACAAGAGAAGAGAGTAGGGCCAATGGGGTAGTCATCCATCCATCCTCCCACCGGATTGTTGGAGAAAACACCCCCCCCCCCCCCCCTCCTAGGGCTCAAAATCCCCTAGGTGTCAGTTTCCCTAACTCATGGGGTGGAGTAGCATATAGAAACCAAAAAATTACAAAATATACTATATTAAACAACCACCCTATGGTCATAACCTAGTTTTAGACATAATTGTAGCTAATGTCTCTCTAACTCCCACATGCCATTTCTAAGACTAGGTATCCTATAAGAACACGGACATTTAAAGAGATAAATTAGAATACTTTATCCCTTTTTATCAGTTTCACTTTACGTTAATTAATTATTTAATAATTAATTAACTATTATTAATTACACATTACATTTAATTATAATCACACCAAAGTTTCATGCCCTCTAGGCATAACCAAACCAAGTCCAAATATTCTAAAAAAATTTACCTCAGTATTGCTTCCCAGCAATCTCAAACCCCATTTGTTAACATCATTTATTCAATCATTTATTAATAGTATTATTAATTTCCCATCTTCCCAGGAATTCTAAAAAATCATTCAAAGATACCAAACACAAGGGGCTCAACTCGGTGGGTAGATGAACTACCCATCAATATTTTTTCACCTATAGTAGGAGAGTAGACCCATCCTCCCTTGAGAAGCTAAATAAAGAAATCACGTGGAGTACCCTGTGCATCTTTGTCCCTTTTGGAAGAAGGGAAAGAAAGACCAGTTACCTTGAGCAGTGGGGAAAATAAAGAAGATAAACAACCAACAAGAGTAATTAAGCATCAAATCATTCATATCCAACCCATTTCATCTTCTTCAGTGTCCTCCCCGACACTCACATGCAAAAATCACTGCATCTTTCCACTCTAGGCATCAACTGCTACCACAACCAATGGGCCTCCCTTCCCCCACATATCAAAAACAGCCATCCAGGATCACATCACAACACAATAAGTATGAAATAAACATCATATCAACTGGGATCTTGGCCCTTAAACAAGGAATCCATCCTTCATACAAAATGAGCATTCATGGATCCAAAGCAAAAGGCACTCGGCCTTATAAGCAAAAGGGTATCTCAGAAACCTACTAGGAAGTATCTTTTATCAAAAAACTGATTCTTTAATCCATCTTGATTTATTCGATGCATTATTAATAGGTTCCAACTATGTGAAACCTAAACAAAAAATCTATCATAGGTATCACAAATTAATTAAACATTATTACTAAATCAACAACCAAATTCATTTACATGTCTCTTTATCTTTGAAAAATAATTACAATTATTCCCAGTTTATGTTATTTACCAATTTTTTTCAATAACTGCATGCTAAACAAGGAAATCATAGATATCATGATATCTATAAAAAATAGAGGCAATAAAATATGGTCTATACAAATTTATTTATCAGGTTAAAATATTAATTATCTCAATTCCATTATGATATAGTGGGAAAAACATGCTAACTCTATATTTTCATGTAAAATAATAGAGAATCCATGAATCCCCTACGTTCAAAAGGTTCTTGACGTTCTTTACATGAGAATGATCCATGCAACGGATCAGGATCGCATCCCCCCATGACAACTACATCCACCTGAGGACATCGTGGCACGATTGTACCAACCGACACCCAAGAAACATCCATTATAAACCTGGATATCACATTCCGTGACAAGGAAAGGAGAAACATGAGAATAAGGACTACATAAAACACAAGAATGTAGGTAGATCATACCCTCTTTTGATGATGGATCGACACTTGATACTTGAACTAAAATAGGGAGTGCTCATGAAGTAGGAAGAAACTTCAAGGGGAAACGTTCCAAGGATTAAGTTTTGATCACACCACACCTATGGGAAGAATGGATCAGGGAACCTCACACCGAGAGAAAAGAAAAGGAATGAAAGAAGGGTAGGTTCTTGAAATTGTAGGATTAGATCTGAGACTAATGGGATTTAAAACGGTTTAGAATTTCCATTAATGAGGATCACATTAATCCATGTGTTTTGACCAAGTAAAGTCATCCTGAGCCATAGGAAAATTTAGATAGGAGTTATGGGATTTGAATCTGCCTTAAATCCATTAAAACAAGGCCTTGAATGCATTTTTTGTCGAAGAAAATGTTAAATGGGAGAACTGTAGGAAGCTGGAAACATTTTACACCTATTGATTGCTGGAAATAGTGTACACCTACCGATGGTTGGAAACACTATACGCCTACCGATAGTTGGAAACATTGTACACCTACCGACGGCTGGAAACATTATACACCTACTAAGGGCTGGAAACATTGTACACCCACTAATGACTGGAAACATTGTACACCTACTGACGGCTGGAAACATTGTACACCTATTGACGGCTGAAAACACTATACACCTACTATTGGCTATAAACATTGTACACTACCAATGGCTATAAACACTATACACCTACTAATTATTGGAAACACTGTACACCTACCGATGGCTGGAAACACTGTACACCAACCGACAACTGGAAACACTGTACACCTACCGATGGCTGAATCATTGTTCACAGAACTATAAATTTAGAAAAGTGTTGGGGATAAGTCACATTGACCTCCTAGAACACATTAAACACCAGATTTCAGAAAAGTAATAGATAGGAGAGGTCCGAGACATTACATTAGATACCTCTCAAAACATTCTCATCCTCGATAATTCAAAACCAACCTAAAAGGAAACAAAAAATGAGTTCGAACAACCACCCATCGAGATACCTCTCAAAAGAGAGAAATCCAAAAAAACAAAATAAATCTATCGCATAAACAAGAAAGTTCTAAAAACACAAAGAGAACATCATTACAAGAAAATATAAAAACATAAAACAACTCGGGGTATTAAGCGTGTATCTACGAATAACATTCCCATATACTCTACTTTACACCACCTTGTCACCAAAAGTCACATACCAAGGGGATAGAAATCCCACACAGCACCTTCTCCTTGTAGTACTAGATCTATACAGGCCACTCCTTGAGGGCCATATCATCATCAACATTGATCTCACCCAAATTGATGATGTGGGAGTCATCATGAAGATAATGATGGAGATATGACACATGAAAAACATCATGTATCTGGATCATCTGTGGGGGAAGTGATACCTGATATGCCCTGACTCCAACATGATCCAACACCTCAAAAGGCCCAACAAATCAGGGAGAAAGCTTAATCCCACGACAAAACCTTTGCTGCCCATGACAGGGAGTCACCTTCAAAAACATGTGATACCCAAAATAAAACTCAAAAGGTTTCCTTATATGATAGGCATAGGATTTATAAAGATCCTATACTACCTTCATCCTCTCACGAATCACTTGAACCATCTCTATCATGTTCTATACAAGTTCTAGCCCGAGAATTGCTGACTCTCCTGCCCCAGTCCAACACAACAGAGAATGGCAAGGTTCTCCATACAAGGATTCAAATAGCACCATATCAATGGTGGAGTGGAAAATATTGTTTTAGGTGAACTCCAATAAGGTTAATTGACTCATCCCTGAACATCCAAAAAACCAGACACAAGAGCAAAACATTTCTTGAAGAGTGTGTATGGTCTGCTCTGTCTGATCGTCCATTGGTGGATGAAAAGAAGTTCTAAGGCATAGCTGAGAACTGAAATTATTCTAGGGACCTCTCCACACCCTAGAGGTAAAAATGAGATCTCAATAAGAAATGATCATCCTCCAAACTCTGTGGAGGCTCACCACCACCTCAGTTATTGCCTCAACAAAACCTCCACAGACCTCGACTCCTTGATCTCTATGAAGTGGAATGATTTCATTGAACAATCCACTACCACCCATATAGCATCATGGACTCCCTAAGATCTAGGTAAACTAGTAACAAAGTCTATTGATATGTCCTCCCACTTTCACTGACGACCATCTAATAGTTTTAGAAAACCATAGGGGACACAATGCTCCGCCTTCACCTTCTGTAAGACCAAACATCGAGACACAAACTCTATAACGGTATGCTTCAACTCAGAACACAAAAACTGAATCCTCAAGGATTGATGCATATTTTGGACACTAGGATGTATCGTTAAATGTAAAATATGGAACTCTCTAAGAACCGTCTCATGCATCGCCAACGTAATGAAAAGTCTTCCCTGAAAAATCACCTGGTGTTGTTCATCCTCAGACCAGCCATCAGGGGCCTCGCCACAAACAACTCGGTCTATCTAGACCTCCACCTCTATATCCCCCAACTGGGACTTTTATACCTATTTCACTAGAGAAGACTACACCATCCTTAGAAAAATACAACCAATTCCCCCTAACTTCTCTCATATCGGGATGTAATGCTGAAATTTCTTACATTACTCTCTAGGAATCACCTAATTCACACACTACACCACTACACGACTTCTTACTCAGCACATTGGCTAAAAAATTACCCTTAATATGTGTATATGTTATTTTGAAGTCATAATCCTATAAGAACTCCATCCACCGACATTGTCACAAGTTCATGTCACGCTGCTAGAAAACATACCTCAGGATCTTATGATTGGTGAAAACCATAAAGCGCTCGCCAATGAGTTAATATCTCCACAACTTCAGAGAAAAAACTACTACCGCTAACTCAAGATAATGGGTGGAATAGTTACGTTCAAGGGGATGAAACTACCAAGACCCATAATAAATTATCGATCTCGAAATCATTAGAACACAGCTATACCCAAGATGCGAAGCATCTTAGAAAATGTCAAACTAAACTCCCTCTGCTGGAAGAAAAAGAACCGGAGAACTGAAAAACTTCTCTTTCAGGTAATAAAAAGTTTTTTGACACTAGTCAGTCCACAAAAATGTCTGATCCTTCTTGGTAAGCACTATTAGAGGATTCACAACCCAAAAGAAATCATCCACAAACCCCTTATAATAGCCTACTAGACCAAGGAAACTTCACTCCTCTGTCATTGACTAGGGGTATTCCCAAGACACAACTGCTTCTATCTTCAACAGGCCCACATCTACCCCCTATTAGGACACCACATGCCCCAAGAAATGAACTTCTCAATCCCAAAACTCCCACTTTAACAACTTCCAAAATAGCTAATGTTGACAAAGAACTCCAAAAACAGCGTGAAGATGCTCTACATGCTCCTCCTCAGACACAGAGTACACACAGATTTCATCGATGAATACCACCACAAACTTATCTTGGAATACATAGAGCATAGTTTTCATAAACCCCATGAATACATCTGGAGCATTCGTCACACCAAAGAGAATTACAATGAACTCGTAATGCCCATGATGACAATAGAAATCAGTCTTCAGAATATCATCATCCTTCATAGGCATCTAATGATATCCTGACCACAAGTAAGTCTTTGAGAACAAACTTGAACCCTTCAGTTGATCGGATGAATCATCAATCCATGGAAGAGGATATTGATTCTTCACTATCACTTTGTTCAAGTGATGATAATCAAAACACAACTGCAAACTGTCGTCAACCTTCTTCATGAAAAAAACCAGTTCATCCCACAGTGACACCCTTGGATGAAAATAACCACACTACAACAGACCATCAATCTGTATACGCAGCTCCCATAACTCAAAATGTGACATCCTATAGATACATAGAGATAGGAGACTCACATGGCTGTAGTTTTATCGTAAACTCGATCTCTCGTCAAGGGGGTAATGCTACAAACTCTCCTGGAAAGATATCAGGGTACTCTTCTACAACCCTGGGAAATGCTAACTACTGAACCTCTGAAGAAGTCAACATCATCTCAGCCATCAAGGATGACAATGACAGAACACACCACTAACCCATCTAAGAGTCTCACTCGCCAACAAACACTACTGGCTCTCCATCAGCATCAAAGAACACTACCTTCCTCCGAAATAAATTTATGATATCCTTCACTAAATACAACCAATCTATTTTGAAGATGACATAATATGGTTTTATCCATAAACATAGAAAATCTCCCCAAGAGCAGTGCTTCTCCAGCACTAGCTCACAGTCTCTATATACTTCAAACAAGTTAGCTCGACCTCCAACTATCATAGTCAACTCCAAGGGCACTGTAATCCTCTCTACCTCAAGTCCCAAAGCATGGAAAAGGTAATGTGATATGAAGGAGTGTGTGGATCCAAATTCAAACAAAGCATACACCCAAGTAGAAAACAAGCAAAGGGTACCTCAAATGACATCTGGCTCACCTAGAGTTAGCAATTATAAAGTATGAAGCTGACCATGACCTACTCCACAGCCTCTCTAACGCTGGTGAAGACCACCACCATGGCCGCGCTCAACTCTCTAAGAACAGGGAGCATCACAGGGTTGTATTTTTCATTCCCTATCTTCTCTCTTCTAATCTAAAGCTGGTGCAACCTATAGCTGCTACCTCATCTGGAACTGCCTCAGTGGAGGAACCTAGAGCAGAACACCTGGTGCACGTTGACCACTCTGAAAGGTCGGGCACTCTCTCTTCTACTGACCTCATCATCCAAAATAAAAACAATCACATTATCCCTTGGCATGGGACTAATAGCCACTACCCCCAGAGAAGTGAGATGCTAAGGGATGGGACCTACCCCTAGACGAACAGAAACTCTTCTACCCTGAAAACCGAGAACCTCATACCACAACTCTACTTTGTAAGGAATATTGACGAATCCCCTCTCATGAATATTTGGTTCCGGATAATGTCCTCTCGATGAACTCATCCCACTCCAGTACATCAAGATATGTCTTCAACATAAATGGGGTGACCTGGCGTTGGATCTCTAGATGCAACGCCTCATATAAATGCATTTCCATGGTCTCCTCATCTAGAAATAGGTCTGAAGCATATCATAAAAGGTTCCTAGAATAGATTCCAAGATCTTGCACACTAGATCTCCCCTTTAAAAGGGTTAGAAGCTAATAGAAACTGGAAACCTTCATGGTTGAAGAAAGAAAATCAACTTTGAACTTGCCTCATAACTCCTCCCATGAGATCATTGACTCCTCTTCATCCCCAAGGAATAAAGAACCACCACTACCTTGTTACCCCATACAGCATCATCACAACCAAATACCAGTAGTGATCCATTCAAGAATAGATCGAACTAATGTTCATCTCAAACTCCTCCAACCAGTATTCTGTGACTGTGTATAAAACAGATCCCTTATACTTCTATAGACTCTGGTGCTGAAACTCTCAGAGTGTCCTCCTCTAAGTTTCGTTGACATCGACCTCTACCCTTCGGTGGTCAACTGGCATATCCTGATAATCATATTCTTTGTGAACCTGATGAGGATGTTGACCCGGAGCCATACCTATAAAATAAAAAATAGTTAGATATCCTAAACCTAGAATATGTAAAACTTAACATTAATTAATTAATTGTTTTATTTAATTCATTTTAGTTTAATCTATTCCAAGTTATACCCATTCAAACATAGGCACAAAGAAGAATTATGCATGATCCTTTCCTAGGTCTCTACCCTGAAACCAGTATCACCTCATCTATTAGACATTGTAAACATAAATTTTTAAGCATCAATCATAGGGGGGCCTAAATGCCTATGTCACATCTGGTCTCTAGTGTTTAAATCACTTGCTAAAATTTACTGACATCATTTCCCTACCAACCCAGGCATCCTCACCTATTCCTAACACCAAACTCCATTCTATCCCTAAATATCACCTCTAATACCACTCTATCACGACCCCCTCCCTACAGGGTGTACAAATACTAGGATGATAATGTGATAAGGGAGATGGTGACCCTTGATTCTCGCCTCCAGTAGTCCCTGGGTTGGCGACTAGCACTGAGGGTATAGTAAACACACAAATGAAAGGCATTACCCTCTAAGAGAGCACATGCATAAGAGAGAAATAATACAGAAACCAAATAACTCCAACTCATACTATAAAATTAAATAAATCCCAAGTACACATATGTAATGTTATATAAGAACTACTAAAACTGATAATGAAAACTGCAAGTACCAAAAGAAAGTAAAAGGACAGTGACCACAAAGCCCGAACAACTCCTGCAACCCCAAGATAGTAGTAACAAGCCTGATCTCCATCCTTCTCAAAGTGACCTGAAAAAAAAATATGTATACAGAGGGTGAGTATAACAGTATAATCAGTAGGATCCTCCTCAGATCCTCTCATGAAAAAGTAAAGAGAGCATGCTAAATCACAGCGAACAAAAAGTGAAACTAACTTCTCATCTAAATAGGTATACTAAGTTCCCATCCTCACCATGGATACTCTCACCAAGTATCACATAAAAGAGTATATAATATAATAAAGAATATCAAGGGTACCCCGCTACCACTCCCCCACTAATTTTCCTCTTTTACCCAACTTCGCATGTCCTAAGCATCTCTCTCCAAAAAGGCTTTCTCTTAGACACCTGGGAATAGCACCATAACATGCACCACAAGCAACACCACCACTACGTCCACATAACCAAAGTAACCAGGTAGTTTTAGGGAGCAACCATAACCCGCATAACATGTATCATATTTTAGGTCTTAAACCTCAATCTATTATAGCCCATACACTGGGTAAGGATCCTCAATCCATCACATCTTATACACGTTACACCTATAGTAGTCCATATAAAACTATATCCAGAATATATATGTGTGAATAACCACAAGATATTATATCACTCTACACACGTATATGGGGAAAACTAACCATTGTGCCTACCAGCATAAGTAACTACCAAGAGAAGAGAGTAAGGACAAAAGGGATAGTCATCTATCCATCCTCCCACCGGAATGTTGGGGAAAACACCCCCCCCCCCAGGGCTCAAAATCCCCAGGGTGTCAGCTGCCCTAACTGACAGGGTGGAGTAGCATATAGAAACACAAAAAGTACATAATATACTATATCTCACAACCACACTATGAGAATAAACTAGTGTTAGACTCAAATGCAGCTAATGTCTCTCAGACTCCCGGCTTCCACTACTAAGACTAGGTATCATATAAGCACACAACCATTTAAAGAGATACATTAGATTACTTTATCAATTTTTATGAGTTGCAATTTATGTTAATTAAATATTTAACCCTTAATTCATTGTTATTAATTTGAAATTACATTTCATTAGCATCACACCAAAGTTTCATGCCCTCCAGGCATAACCAAGACAAGTCCACAGCTTCTTAGAAATTTTACCTCAGCATTGCATCCCAGCAAGCTCAAAACTCGTTGGTCAACATAATTTATTAAATAATCTATTAATAGAATTATTATTTTCCCATCTTCCAAGGCATTACAGAAAACCATTATAAGCTACCAAACACAAGGGGTTCAATATAGTTGGTAGATGAACTACCCGTCAAATCTTTTCCACCTATAGAAGGAGTGTAGACTCATCCTCCTTCGAGAAGCTGAACATGAAAAGTAGGTGGAATACACCTCACATCTTCACCCCTTTTGGAAGGAGGGTAACCAAGACTAGCTACCTTGACCAGTGGAGAAAGTAAAGAAAATAAACAACCAACAAGATTCAGAAAGCATCCAATCATTCATATCCAATATGTTTCATCATCTCTGGTGTCCTCCCTGACACTGCATAAAAGATGCATCTTTCCCCTCTATGCATCAACTTCTACCACAACCAATGGGCCTCCGTGCCCCCACATATCACAAAATCCATCCAGGCTCACATCACAACACAAGGAGCAGGAAACAAACATCATATCAACTAGTCCCTTGGCCCTTAAACAAGACATATATGATTCATACAAAATGAGCACTCATGGCTCCAAAGCACAAGGCACTCGGCCTTACAAGAAAGAGGGTAACTCATAACCCTATCGGGTGGTATATTTTATCAAATATCCAGTTCTTTAATCCATATTTAATTAGCCAATTCATTATTAGTAGGTTCCAACTATAGGCAACCTAAATAGTAAGTTATCATAGCTATCACAAATTAATTAAACATGCTTACTGCATCAAGAACCAGATTCATTTACATGCCTCTTTATCTTTGAAAAATAATTAAAATTAATAAAAAATTACAATCTTTACTAATTTCCATCATAAATGAAATTCTATAAAATGAAAGAATAGATGTCACACTATCTAGAAAAACAAGAGGCAATAACATATGATCGATACCAATTTATTTATCTGGTTCAAATATTTATTATGTTAATTCCATTGTGATCCAGTGGGATAAGACATGCTAACTCTATATTTTCACGTAAAATAATAGAGAATTCATGAATCCCCTACCTCAAAAGGTTCTTGATGTTATTTACACGAGAACGATCCATGCAACGGATCACAATCACCTCCCCCCGTGACAACTATATCCACCCGAGGATGTCGCGGCATGACCGCACCAACCGAAACCCAAGAAAAATATATTAGAAACACAGAAAACATGCCAAGATATGGAAAGGAGAAACAAGAGAAGAAGGATTGAAGAAAACAAATGAACTGAGGTAGATCATACCTTCTATCGATGATGGATCGATACATGCTGCTTGCACCAAAATAGGGGGTGCGCGTGAAGTGGGAAGGAACTTCAAGGGGAAACAATCCAAGGATTAAGGTTCGATCACACCACTCCTATGGGAATAACATCTCAAGGAACCTCACACCAAATGATAGAAAAAGGAATGAAATAAGGGAAGGTGCTTGATTTCAAAGGATTAGATTTGAGTCTTAAGGGATTTGAATCGGTTTAGAATTTCCATTAATACGAATCACATTAATCCACTCGGTTTGACCATGTAAAGGAATCCCAAGCCATAAGAAAATTAAGATAGAATTTTTGGGATTTGAATCGGCATGAAATCTCTCAAAACTAGGCCATGAATTCATTTTTCATCAAAGAAAATGTTAAATGGGAGAACTGTAAGAAGCTAGAAACGTTATACGCCCACCAACATGGAAACATTGTATACTTACCGATAGATGGAAACACTATACACCTACCGACAGCTGGAAACACTATACACCTACCGACAGTTGGAAACACTATACACCTACCGATAGCTGGAAACATTTTACACCTACCGACGATTGGAAACACTATACACCTACCAAAAGCTAGAAACATTGTACACCTACCGAAGGATGGAAACACTATACACCTACCGATGGCTAGAAACATTGTACCCCTACCGACGGCTGGAAACACTGCACACCTACTAATGGTTGGAAACACTATAGACCTACCGACGACTGGAAACATTGTATGCCTACCAATAGCTGGAAACAATGTACACATACTGATGTCTAGAAACACTATATACTGATAGTTGGAAACCCTGTATGCCTACCGATGGCTAAAAATAGTATAAACCTACCGACAGCTGGGAACACTGTTTACCTACTGATGGCTAGGAACACTATTCACAAACCTATAAATTTGGAAAAGTGTTAGGGATAAGTAACCTTGACCTCCTAGAACACCTCAAACACCAGATTTCATAAAATGAATGGACTAGAGAAGTGAAGACCATTAAAAATTACATACTTGCTTCCCTTCTTCTCAAAAAATAAAACATATTATTATTCCTTTGAGACATACCCTTAAGTGATTATTCCCACATTATCAACATATAGGAAATTGAATCTTCTTTCCTCCATGGTCTCCACCACTTTTACTCTCAAAAAACTCTATCCTTTTCTTCTTTAATGAGTTTGAGATTTGGTTAAGGTGCAATTTTTTAAACATATATCATGATAACTGCTTAGGGATAATCACAATATCCTTCACACTATACATAATTCCATTTGGTTTCTAATTAAAAAAATTATATCACATTCAAAATTAATACAATTAAATATGGTTCATATCATTGACTAAAACCAAAAATCATAGTGGGAGAAACAATATTCATAGTAGGAAACCACATAATAATGAAAAGTCCAATATAGGATGACTAAATACTAACACCAAATATTTTATCTATAAATCCTTAAGTTTAACATAGGTCATTCATGTTCATTATATATTCAAATCATTCATAATGGTTCATAAAGAGTTTTGAATTTCCAAAACACATCCATTGGTTGTGTCAAACTAGGTGTGAAATAAGGCATATTGTCATGTATCAGGAGAAGATTGACTCAAATCCCAATGCTTCCTTTTCATAGTTATTACCCCTAGGTACAACTGGTCTAGTGACACATCCACTTATAGTATCTAGGCTGGTATATAATTACATAAAACCCTATAGCTTTATCCTTCATGAAAATTGTAGGATATTTTTCTATACTTAGAGTTATCCTTTGACATGTCTTTAGAGATATGATTAGGGATCTCACTAGTTTCTTCTCATCCTACTTTATAAATTTTAACTAAACCTATTCTAAAATACCAACTACTGAGACCCATGATTTTCATACATAGATATAAAATTTTAAAAGATAAATATTCACTACATAACATAAAGATCCACACCATAATCATTTCAATCTAGTGCCTTTAGAATCTTGTAAACATAAACAACTAGTTCATAAGTGAAATACATCTTCTCCCGCTAATTTATTCATAACTTGAACCAATATTATACTTATCATACATAAAATATTTCTTCATATCATGTGGAAGTTAACGTAATAAAGGGTGAGATAAGATGCTCAGTAAGGGTAAACATAGGAGATATCAATGATCACATATGAATAACATGAGCATAAGGGTATATGAATATGACCAAAACATTTGAAAACCATATCAGGCATATCATAGATCATAAAATTGAGTAATGGAATAAATTTTGGCAGTTCATAGGACATGAATCATAAAGGAAACAATGTACTGAAAATTAAATTTTTTATTATGTCAACACTTTTGAGGAAAAAGTGAGAAACCGCACATCACATCACCAAACACCACTTCACTGTTTCACAACTTCAGCACTTCATCATTTCACAACTTCATCACTCCACCATTTCACCACTCCAAACAAACCATGACCATCAAACATCAAGTGTTCATACCACCAAACACCACAAAACATACCAAATCAACAAAATAAAACATCCAAACTGGAAGCCTTCAAAGCAAGAGATGGAGACACCAGAAGAAGTCCAGGAAACCACAGATCAAGAGCACGAAACCAGGAAAGCATGACCAGCCCTCAGACCTGACATTCTCAAAAGCCCACCGATACGACCATTGACACCAGCCCAAATCCGCACACCCAATGACAAACACCAAACAGTTTTTTCCAAACCTTCAAACAATGTGAGATAGCCTCCCAAAAATCCGGGAATAACATCCACAAAAGGCCAAAAAGAGAGGTATATTGAAGACAAAACATGCCGTTCTGATGGCGCACACCAACCCACAGCCATCCTAGGAGTATCCTCAGGCAAAGAACACTCTGCAAAACCCTCAAGTCGTTCTGCAAATCCTGCAAGAAATACCACAGAACACAAGGAACCAGAACTGAAGGCCCTCCCCCCTCCGAGCGCACACCAGGTCAACATCGAGCCTCGTCTGAGGAGAAGGTCATCAGGGACACGCCAAGCCAACTCGTTGTAGATCGGTGTACTCCAGACCCTTGCAAGGAAAAACATTACCAGATCCATACCATAACTGGGCCAACACTCCAGCTGGATCCGCGCCTGAACCTTCTCAAGGGGAGACGATGCCAGATCTACACCTTGTCGAGCCAACGTGCCGAGATGAAGAAGCGGAAGCTTCGCCGGAACCATCTTCGATCTGACACGCCAGGGAGATAGCCGGAAGATGAAGCCATCACTGAGTCACACCGATGCCAAGATGAGATCGTCGACCCTAACCATGCCACGTCGGAGGAGGGGAGGGAAGAAGGAAGAACAGGAAACCCTAGGCTCAAGAGGAGGAGAGCACTACGCCGCTCAGAGGCCAATCCGTCCGTTAAAGTCCACAATGTAAATAATCCATGAGTGCATAAAATTGTAATAAAACATAGATTTGTATAATAAACATAATCTTATAACATTTTGAACATGTATAAATAGAAAATGGATCACTAATTATGTTTAGAACATGAACTCATAAACTCACATAAAGTTATGGAAATGAAAGGAGTTCCTTTCATTCCATTATGTACATGAAATCAGTTCCATGAAAAACATTATGGACATGAAAGTTAGCTCACACATAACCTTGTGAACATAAAAGTTGGTCCACTCATAAAATTTTGAACATGAAATCAAGTTCACACATTAAATAATTAACTCATGAGTTATCCACCATTAACCAATGAATTGAAGAGAGATATTGGTACCTCCCATCACATAATCCATATAGTTGTGTGCAACATGTTCATAATACATTCATCATATCATTACCCATAGAAAAGAAATATTTTTTTATAAACATTTCATCATAGTAAAAACTATGGAAAAAGAACAGGTTTCAAAAACCACTTGTCATCATAAACATAAACCATATAAAGTAGGAATTAGGATGGTAATTGAATAATATCCCCAGTAATTCTTAAGTAACATCAAAGTATGTCATCTTATATGTAAAATTATTTTTAAAGATCACCTGGAACATTTCTTGAGTAAAATAAACTTTTCACTTTGAAAATCACTTTTCTAAAACTAAATGTTCACAAAATCTTTAAAAATCGTTTTCATTGAAGATAAAATTTGAAACATATAAACTAATCTTTAAAAAAATGGTTGGTCTTAATGGTGGAAAATTTTTATCATGCCATACATGTTAAAACTAAGATTCCTTTAACCTTAGTGGTAAAAAGTAAAAAGTACCTCTTTTGAAAAAAGGAAAGAATATTCCTTTAAAAGAATTATTTAAAAATAAAAACATGGGTAAAATTACTTTAAAAATATTTTTAGAATAGTATATATGTTATTTAAAACATTTTTAGAAAAAAAATTCACATGGAATAAAAAGGGGTTTTAACTGAAGTGAGTAATAAAGTAGATTTTTCATAAAAAATATTCTTTTTGGAATCATGAGTATATAGAGAGATGAAATATAAATGGAAACATATATTATCAAGAAATATATATAGGATTAGAAAATTAATGTCTCTCTTGAGATGTAGATCAAAATATATCTCCATTGGAATCCTAATCATAAGTAGCCCTACTAAATAATGAGATTGTAACATCAAACCCTTACCACTTTGGTAACTATTAAATTATAATCCCAATTAAATAATAACATCAAATGAAACACAAAACATCATGGGAATAAATAAATTCATGATATATCATATCAATGGGGTTTTATATACACCTCATAAAATAATATTGGTGCATAACATAACATATGAACCAAAGAAGACAATTTGAGATTTAATTTTCTTACCTTAAGTCTCGATTTACTTCAAACATGATTGAATATCCTGCATAATAAATATAATTTAATTATAAATATATTAAATAACCATACTCATCTGTATCATTACATATATGATTACTTATGACATTTTATACCCTTTTATTAATAAACTCTTGTTGAAATCACATTTTGGCTAATTACAGCTTTGTCTTTTATGTATGTTTTGGTTTTGTATTTTCTATAATATTACTTTGATAATGGTTCTATATTCCAAATAATTTTAACCATGATATAAATATAATATATATTCAGTATATATGTATTTATATAAATCCAATAAATCTAGAATTATAAATTTAATTACATTATTCATGGAGATGGTAGGTCGTACGTACACATTAACGCTTATTCCATTTTCACAAAAGATGAAATGAAATAAAGTTAAATAATATATTATATTTATAGAATAATTTATATTTCATATATTTCACATATTTTAATTAATAAAATTATTATTTCCTTCCATTAAAATCATAAGTGAAGAACTAATTGTGTCGCTTCATGAGGTAGCAGTCCATCGTACACACGAGCAATGTTATCGAATTCCCAAGAAATGGAAAGTAAGAAGGTATATGTGATATTTTAATTAAATAAGTATAATTATTTAATAAATATCATATAAATATGTTAAATACATCGTTATATATATATCTGTTAGAGGTGGTGATGGAAAACAACCTACATTTGTTCGTGACATGGTAGTCCAATGTACACACGATGGACGAGTTCATTTCCAATTTGATGAAAGTGGAGATTGATATAGGTTATTCAATAAAAATAATAAAATATAAGTATATGGTATATAATTTTTTTATTATATTGTAATTATTAGTAAATTAATTAAGGTTGTAATAGAATAAGTAATAAAATCAATATCTTATTGAAGATAATTACCTTTTCTTTGAACATCCTCTTTTGGATCTCTTATTATGGACCCTATGATTGAAATTTTTGTAATACCATAATATCTAGAACATGGATAAGTATTTTGGAGAGATATTTTATCATTTTAAGTTCAATAATAATGGCTTAAGTGATGTGAACAAGTGAGGGGAGAAAGTACCCTTTTAGAATTGAGCAGGAGTGGAATTTTTGTAAATACCTAAAGTTATTCAATAATGGGAAGTCACTCTCACCCCATGTGCCTAAAAAATTTATAAATAATAAATTATATGGATTATATGGTTGATACACATATCCAAAACAAAAAAAATTATTTAAACAAGTTATTTCTTATCCTTTATGTTTACTTAATTTTACCATTTTAGTTATCACCAAGGTAACTTGTATCTTTTTCTTTAGCTAGGTAATTTATTCTGTAAGAATGAAATTAAAATTTTAATTATTATATAATTTGGATCCACAAATTTTAAAAATTAAATCTAATTTATTAAATAAAAAATATATTTTTTTTGTAAATTTAATTTATCACAAACACACATAACGCGCAAAACCTCGTTTTAACCTTAATCGTGGTAATTAATTTTTACTATCTTTATTAATATTTATGACCATACATTAAATAAAAATTATTATATAATATAAATTATTTTTATTCCCAATATAAAATCAATTTTATCAAATTAAAATAACATATTTAGAATGAATTACTTTTAGATTAATCTCGCAAATGTGATGAAAACATGGTTTTCCAAAGACAAATTTTCTAACGTATAGAATGTTTTAATTTAAAAATTCAATATGATATTGATTATGATGACCTAAATTTTATTAATAAATATATTTTTAAATTAATTATACTTTTAAAAATTCTTAAAATAATTTTTTTTGTTTAAATACTTTAAACGAAAAAAGAAGTTTTTAATAAAAATCAGTATTTTTTACTATTCATAGAAAAATTTATATTTTCAAAAAACTCTAAAAAATTCACACTAATGTAATTTTTTACATGAAGATACCAAAAATTAATTTAATTTTTTAAAATACTAAGTGTCAAAATTTAATTTCAATATTTTTCACGTAAATAAATAAAAAACATTTTTTATGCAATAATATTTTCGAAACATATACATAATGTACTAAAACATTAAATTTTCAATAATATGTTTTCTTTATATAAAACCATTATACATTATTTTCAATATGTGTTTAATCTTATTCATACCTCCATGTTTAATGGATAATTTTAGGGAATCCATGTTTAAATAATAATATTAATAGAATATAATGGTTCATTAAAAATCAGTGTTGAGTGTAACAAAAGCTATCAAAGAAATTAAATGTATTTGAAAGAAAATATTTCATAAAAAATAATGTTATTACTGATAGGTACCTAAATTTTTATAGTGAACTGGAACATATTGGGGGTATTACTGTTGGAAGATACCTGGTGAGGGTTTGTTCTTATCCTTTTCATGAAATCAGGACCCTCATGGAAGAAGTCCCTTATGAGGATTATTGGAGAGGATCAAGGTCTGGTAGGCTGATACATGGCTATTAATTTCATGTTGACATGTTTTTTACCCTTATGAATGAATGATCATTTTATCCTCTTTCTTTTTTACTTATTTTAGAGGGAGTTTTTAGGAACATCAAATGTCATGTGTTGAGATATGTTTGGGGATGATTCCATGTGAGATGTGACCTTAGAGAGAGGTTGAACTATGGGCTAGATGATCATACCTATATACCTTTATATGATACATGATCATTAAAACCAAGTAGGGGTCAAGAGGCCCTTATCTATGCCTCATACCCTTGTGATTTACTCTTCAGTTTGATCGAGGGAAACCTATGAAAAGGGTTTCCCTAGGTTATTGATTCCATTTAGATAATGAGCTTGGTTGTATTATCATGATGAGTCCAATGTATGAGTGGTTCTTAGGTTTTTCATTATTTTCTTGATGATGCCTTTAGTTTCTAAGGAAATGCCTAGGGTGCTTTGGAATTGAGACTACCACTGTTAAGTATAATTTTTTTGGTGCATGAAATTGTTGAAAAATGGTTATATGGTTAAAAAAGTGATTATAGGATGGGTAAAATGTTGTGACTGGAATGATGTTGTGTGACAGGTGTTCATGGAATAAATTGTGGCATCAGTAAGGTTCCAAATTTTGAAGAGAAGTTTCAAGGGTTCTTCTAGCTTAATGAGACTAACGTTCTATGTAGCATGGTCAGATTGTCCCTTTTTATGTGTGACTCATGGAAGTATTATTTGAGAATAATCTGATGGTACTAGATTTTACACCTATTATTCTAGGTGATATAGGAATGGTATTCATCAGTTGAATGTGGTACTATTTTAATCATGAATCAGTGAGTGACTATGTTCGAGTCGAGCACCAATGGTTTCAAACGTGATTCTTGTGGGAAGGGAGGCCCTAGGACTTTCAATTGGTTTGTAATGTCCCTTTAGTAGTACATGAAAATATCATTGTGAATTCCTATCCTAGAGAAGATCATGCCATATATCTTTACATCTCTCTAAGTACACTAAGATATCATCGGTTGTGCATTGAGATATCTAAATTTATTTTCTAGTTTGATGTTAGGGACTCATTGGGAGTTTCTATAGAGGAGTGTTATATAGTATTCCTATAGTGTATAGTTCACCATTCACCTTAAGAGGGTGTTGATCATGGTTATGAGATAAGACTGAGAAAATTCTATAGATTTCATTTCCATGGATATGGTAATTATTATTGGTAAGGTTTATGTTGGCATTCAAGTATGATAGGGTTCTTAGACACACCAGTTATTATGTATAGAAATGGATGGGCCTTGCACTGTAGTGGTCATTTATTCATTTCATTGGTGTGGTGAAAATTATTCTCCAAAGGTGGAGAGTATGATGTCTTTCAAGGTTGAGACCAGTCATTGGATAGTCATTTTGGATTTAAGATGTCGTTAAATGAATAGAAATAGATTTTGGTGATGCATCAGTGGTGGAAGATGAAATTTTTTTAGAACATTTATCCAAATAACCTTTGAATTATGTTTTCTTGAATAGTTGGATATGATAATGAGTAATGACATTGGGAATACCATTAGGATGTGGTGGGTGCAGTGTAGAGATCGACCAGGGCTTGTCAAAGAAAATCTGGCATGATAAGGTTGAGATTTTTCAAATGAAATTTGACCATATAGGTCAAATCAATGATGATGAGTGGTGTCTTGATGCATGATCAGGTGTAGTGAGTGAGAAGTGTGGAAGCTTTATCATTAGTATGATCTGGTATTGTTTTCTTTGGAAATTTTAATAATGGTAATATCATAACTTGGAATTGTCCTTTGAAAGTAAGAGCCTATGGTGGAGAGCATCATAGGCTGGTAAATTACTGATGTGATAAATTGGTCATGTATCATTCTAGAAAGGCTATATCAAGAATCTTCTCAATGTTCATTAGTAGTTATGAGCATTGTCCTAGGTTTTGAAAAGTTATGAGCTATATGTTTGAAATGGTTCTTGAATGGTGTGTTGGGAATTCAGATAGGAAACACAGTTGTTTGGGTGGAGTTCACAACCCATGTAGGTTGGTTTTTTCATTTTAATGCCCATAAAAACATCTCAAGGAGTATAGGAATTAATGTAGAGATGTTGTATGATCTCCTGTTTTTTGGGATGAAACTTTTAATAAGTAATTGAAATTCTAAACAATTGGATGAGTCAAATTGTGATCGAATATTTGGAATGATAATATGAAGGTTAAAATGACTCAAAGTGATGTTTTTTAGATATTTAATGTGTCTTAGAGGTTTCAGGATCATCCTTGGAGTGCGGGACCTAAAATCAGTGTTTTGGGAAAGTGAAACCTATGTCACATGGTTGGAACATTGTATGTGCTAATTGTAGGTTCTAACTATGCAGCTTGGTTTTTATAGTCACGCAATTTGTTTAACCATGTGATAGGGTCCTAGAAAACTATATGGTTTGGTTAAAATCTATATAGGGGCTCACACAGTTCGTGCATGATTTTCTAAACCATGTGCTACGAACGTGAAATGTAGAAGTGCTTTGGAATTGAATCCCAAAGGCTAGTTCATTGTTCTCATAACTGTGATTCCTAACCATGCATCTCATTAAAAGGGGAAAATTACCATTTACCACTACAACATTTAAAGGATATTTTCTCCATCATTTCATTTAGCAGCTCCCCCATGCACTCCCTCCTCCTTCTCTATTCCTCAATGGAAGATTTTACTTGTTCTTAGTACAAGTTAAACTCTATCAGATGTGTTGGAATCCTAGATTTTAAGTCTTCAAATTTTTAGCATCCATTGTGTTCTTAACCTTCTTCTTCTATGTTTATCTTCTCCAATTAGGGCTTTTATTTCTGATTCAAAAGAAGCATTATGGAATAAGATATTATAGTTGGGGATTTTTCTCTACCTAGGAAGAAAACATCCGAAGAGTCCATCTGAACATCGCTTCATATTTTTTCATCAAGGGAATATGCCCAGTTCAAGGTAGATGATGTGTCTCATGGTGTTGGGTAGTGTTAGTTCATGCTTCTAATGCAACGAGATCATCCAGAATTTGTATTCCTTAGATAAGCATGTATGGGCCTTGGAAATTTTTTTCCACCCATGTAAAATAAATGGAAATCTTTATAAATGTTAGGTGGTATATTGTACCTTCCTTATGGTATATATACATGTTTATGCATGAATTCATATTCTTTTTCTCTCCATAGAGGGAGACATCCCTTGTTTAAATTTATCCAAATGCTTTGTTTAACTATTTATTCCATATTTTTTTAACGGATTAATGCTAGGGGTAACTAATAATCCCTATGTCCTTACCCCATGTCTTGTACTTTAGAATTAAACAAATAGATCTTAAGATACTAAGTAGCCTCTAGTCCTCTTAGGATGTGAGACTATCCTTAGTAAAGAATTCCAGCCTTCGTAAAATCCTATGTGGGAAGACCTTAGATCCAGAATAGTGGTGGGTGTGTAAATAATCCCAAAGATACATTTGTAGGGATATTGGGACCTAACCCATATGATGATAGTTTTCTTAGTGATGTGGTCTCATTTTTTTGTTAAGTTTGAGATACCCTATTCATGATGTCATGAGTTTTGATGTCCTGATACATTGAGTTTTGATCCAATACCATATTACTGACATAGAGGATTCCAAGAGGGATATATCCACTTATTTATGGACTTCAAGGATCCTAAGTAGGATACCTATAAGGTATTTTGATCTAGGAGACCTAGTGGGTGCCCCAATGTTTGACCAACCCTGAGCAAGTGCGTTATGGGTTTGGGTAGAGATTGTAGTGGGTGTCACTATAAAACTCATACCAAATATGTAAGATTGAGGGGTAGTGTCAGTAGTGACGGGTTTATGTGTTTGTTTCTGAGGCTTTTCATGGGGTGTGTTGCGTGGTTGTGTCGATGCTCACTAATAGTGCATTGTACCCCACATTCCTGCTTTCCAAAGGCAGGTGGAATTCATCACTTCTTCGTATATGTTTTCTCCATGATCGAAACGGGATGATGGGATGTCTGTCTCTCCTTCTATGGATTCCTCCACAAAATTCATCACTTATTCTGGGTCTCCCTTTTATATTAATACATTTTTCATGAAACTCCTCCTGATACCATCTCTACATGGAATCCGGTTAATTATACTTCTTCTTTCGGGACATTCCAAAGGATCAAGTTGGGGAAACAACCTTTGGTTTGGAGAGTTATCATGATGGGTGTCATTGGCATGTATGGACACTAAAACATTGGTACACATGAATTCTCCTTTATCAGAGGGCTTCTCAAGGGCACGAAATTTCGACGAATCCCACACCGATTACATAGTATCTTCTTATATAGGAGTAATTTGTCTGAGGTTTTCCTTAGCCTCCCATGTTTAACATGGGGTATGCCATGAGTTTAACGTCTTGAAGAGACTAATCAGATTGATCATAACACTTATAAATTTGGATCAAATGGGTACATCCCTAGGAGGTATCACCTGAAAGGTTTTCCGGGTGGGTGGATTGGAACGCCCAATAAATACAGACCCATGATGGCATGTCCCATGAAGGGAAGATTTCACACCATGAATGTTGGTCTAAAAATCACTGAGGATGGATCAAGGAGAGTGGGCCCAATGAGGGGAACACCAAGGTTTACCATTAGTTGGGATTGAACCTTGGGGGTATTCCTCCATAACTTGTATATAAGATAGGGATAAAACCCCATGTTGTTTGAAGGGATGATTTTGGGGTTGCACATGGATAGTTTCCCATCAAAATATGGGCACTCTCAGTTGGATGAATATGGATGGTGTGGTTATTATGCATGGTTAGCTTCTTGGTTGCTTCCAGAAGCAGCAAAATGATGATGGATGGGGCTTACATATGGACAGATTCCCATATGGATGGCATGATCCCACCGATATGTGGCATCCCAGATAAGAATTATGATGAGTGATAGATGTTTGTGTGAATTGGATGGAGTTAATGGTATGGAACCCTCATGAGGATGGAATAATGGAGAAAAGGGGGTGATGAGATACCTAAGGAAGTGTCTAATGAGAATGGATCTCATGGATGAGGGACGGAATGAAGTTGAACCTATGAGTTTTGGAATGATTATACCAAGACATAGCATCTCGAGGGAAGGACCGGGATGGAAGTTGGTGATGGTATTGAACCTCAGGGAGGCTTCCTATGTATCCTAGTGGCTGGGAATCAAAGTTCGTATAATTAAAATATTCCAGGTAGTTTAACATCATACGGTAAGGACATAATTGGACCATCGTGAATATGATGATTTCAGTCTTAAACCACAAATAGGATTCCTATGTACCTTATTTAGAAGACAGGGATCAAATTCTTTGTATTTCTAAGGGGGGAGAGGATTATGCACTGAGGCGGCTGATGAGTGCTGATTTGGATACCACTAAGGGTGGATCAGGGTGGTGAACCCCTAAAAAGGGGGACAGAAGTTTACCTTTGGTTGGGATTGAACCTCATGGAGGATACCTACATACCCTGTTTAGAAGATAGGGATCAAAATCTACATATTTCGTCAAATAGGGGAATGGGGCTTATGAACTGAGGAAGACTAGGGAGTCTCAGCCACTACTAATCTCTAAGACCCTATGATTCATGCTTAGTGTGAGAAACAAGATTTAGTAGTTGACTGGATGATCATGTCATGAAAGATGTGGCCATGAGAGGTGATGTGGGTATTATGCTCTAAGATGGCCTAGGGATATGGAGATTGGGGTGTGCTCTTGAAGGGAGGCCTGAGAAGTATGTCCAGTTATATGAGGAGGATCTCATTCCATGAGAGGAAGATCTCATTTTGTGCCAGTCATACACAGAGTACCCTATCAAAGTGTGTGTCAAGGCTTATGTGGAGATTTTTTGAGGTGCACATGGAGGCAAAGACCAAAGAGAGAGAGAGTGTGTGAGAGGGATATGGTCCCCGTTCTCATTCTGGTCTTCTCATGCTTGTCACACATGTGGAATCTATTGTTTAATGTCATGTGTCAAGGAAATTGTTTCTTGGAAGTTTAATGTCCTGCAGCTTGAATGGTAAGGACTCGCTCCTCAGTCCACAAACTTTCATGACTGGTACCAACCCACACTTAGGGAAGGGAAAGCACCATCAATTCTAGTATGCAATAGGGTGTAGGAGTGGTAAATTGTTGGTTCCATGTTAGTGTAGCTATGAAAATAAGTAATGGATGTTTGCGCACCTACATGAAGAAGCATTAGGTAGGGAAACGTGACATGAAACACCGCATGTGGGACCATAAAATCACTTTTCACAAGACTAGAGGGCCATATGGGAAAGAAGTTCATGAATCTAGGGGCTCTCTAAGAGGAGATTCACAAAGAAAGGGTGATTTGTGAAGGAAAGGTTATTCATGAAGGGAATGTGCTTCATGAAGTAAATATGCTTATGGATCATGTCCTTGCCATAGCATAGGGCTCATTGTTAAGAGAGTGCTCTGTAAAGGCTTAATGCTTTGTGGAGCCTTGATCAACCTAAAGGTTATCCCTCCTTAATGAAGGGTTAAGACATTTATGAAGGGAATCCCTACCATAAGTCTGGGCCATTAAGAATAAAGTAAATAATGGATTGAGATGCTCAAGTACCTCGGGCGATCCATTTTTCTCTCAAGTTTGTGATGATCGGGAGCTTCATGAAATGGGAGCTCAAAAGGTGTAAGGTTGGGATAAAAATGGTTTTAAGGGGGTGTGATCTAGATATTTATGGGCAATGGGGTTTCACAATTATCGTGGGGATTGTCGTGAATAAAAACAGATGTCACGAAGCTGCCGGGACCTATCGAACTCACGAAGGTATTGTTAACGACACTCACAGTCACAGTGCTTTTTGGACTCATAGAGGTATCATCACAGACATTTGTGGTCATGGTGGTGAGGGATCTTCACATAGGAACTTTGCAAAACAGACTCCTTTGATGAAATTTGAGGCTGTTTGAGTTCAAATTATCTTAAAACTGGCCACAAAATAGTCCATTCCCTCTGTAGTATTATTTTTAGTGCCAGTAGATACCCCCCCTAGAATGGGAGATAATGGAAAAATGAGGATCATATTCTAAGGTTAAGTCACTAAATACTACATGGTCATGAAATATCTCATGAGGCATGTAGGATGATGATGTTTTGTGATGTTGGGTTGGGTGAATATTGCCACAAAGCTCTAGTGGGTGAAGGTATATGTGAATCGGGGTATCCATTGACTATAAATAGTGTATGATGGGGACATTTTTTGTACTAGATCTTCATGAATGATTTCTTCGAAGCTCTCCTTTTGTGAAGTGATCCGCCCCGCAATGCATCTCTGCAAATTAGGTCCCATATTCCTCTGCTCTATAAATTCTTTCTAGTCAACCATGAATCATGAACTACTGCTCCTTTGAGATACACCCCAAGGACAGGGCTACTCTGCAAACTGTTGCTTCAAGATCAAGCTTCGCATCTAAGCATCTCGAATGGCCACTAAAAATTTTCTAATCCCCAAGACAATGGCTTCTTAGGAAGCTACTCAAGATGTTCTTATTAACACTTCTCAAAGGAAAGAAATGGAGAATAATAACTTGATCGAAAAGTATGTTCGGATTCATTCCAATCATGATTCATTGACAGAGCTGCTGTGAGATTCCTAGAAAGACTGCCTATTGTGAAAAAGGTTTTCATTACACAGCTTCGGCTTACAAGATGATGTATTCATCCTAGAGTAAAGTGGAGATAAGAAATCCTACTAGTTCAGGGGGACACCAGAACAACATCAGTGGTATAGGGCTACTGATGATCATATTGGGATGGACTATACCCTTATCACAGTGAAATTCCTTTACAATCATCTCAACAAAATCGACAAGAAGCCTTTGGAGAAAGAAACGTCCTCACCGCAGTACAAAACAATCATCAAGGTAGGTCTTAGTAATCTAGATAAATGGTGGATATATGGCTGGGATCTTCACTAGGGTGAAAACTTCATGGAGGAGTGGGATTTGGCTTACTAGGTGTGTGAATCTTGAGCAGAGTTTAAGACAGTGCTAAGGCGGATAATATTTTATGAAGAAGCATGGGCTTCCCAATTCCATGTCGCTCAACAAAAGGAAATCATACCAAAGCTATTGAGTTAGTGGTCAACAAATACCAACATGGTCCATCTGCATAATAGGTAATTTGGTATCAACCTCAGGGACCTTCACCAGATATCAGGAATCCCGATCTTGGGAAGTAGGAATGACAAGTTCCTCCCTGTTAAGAATGATTGGGAGGATTCATAACAGATTCCACCTCTAGAGAAGGAATTTATGGACCCGGTTCCAAGCTCGAAAAATGACAAGAAGACGATGAGGGATGTCCACTTCAATCAATAGGTCAGTTACTTTCTGAACATTCAGTGAATAATCCTGTTGAGGGAGAGGAAGCACCCATGAAACTACCAATGAGGTCTGACACCTGTAAAAGGTGAGACCAGCAAGGAAGGGATGGTTATTACTCATTTAACTTGGAGGATAGTTAGTGGTAATTATGGGGATACAGTATTAAGGATGAACAACAGACAATAGTCATGATTTTCGGATTCATTTCGGCACTCATCTATGGATGGATGATGCTAGTGAGAGATGTGCACATGGTACCACGGTCGAGAACATTCATCATGTTGGTGGCACTGGCCACTGGGAAACCCATCAATCTGGGTATCCTAGTACTGGAGAATTTGTACAAATTAATTTTATGCATTAGTATGGGGAAGAGTCCACTACATGTATGTGGGTCATTCCACTTCTTATACAGCTGGGTCGCAGCAAACATGGGAGGTTATGAATACCTTAATTCCATTTCTCCACTGGGGATAAGCTCTTGACCAGTAATCCTAAACATTTAGGGGAGATTTTCGCTCAAGATAGGTATGGTGACTACGCTGAGTAATATGGGGTGAGAAGACCAATTAATTTTTCACCCATTCCCTCTACCAACGGAAGCATTCATCTATGATGTTACAGACACCATAGAAAAGTGGTCACATCTATTGTCCTTTCATAGTGGATTGTTGGTGGCATGGTTTTACTGAAAACCAATATGTAAACCATAAAACCCACATCGATTTGCAAGGCAGTTCAGATGTTTTTAGAGTCTGTCCCTGAGGGTGTACTTGGGAGTGTGTCATGAGGTCCACCCATGCATGATGAGGAATCTTTGGCTTATATTCATACAATAATATAGGAATATTTGAAATGAGATGTCTCCACCCACTATTTAATTTGTTCTAATCCATGAATATTCATAGATATGGGTAGCTACTTATCTGGGTGAGATGTTAAAGCAGGTGACAATCTAGACCAGTAAAGGAGTTGTCCCCACACCTTGAAGCTGAGTTCGAGTGGCATCAAGGATATCTCATGAGGGAGGTGTCTACGTGCATCATAGTGATGAGGCTGCGAGAGTAGATATAGTGGATCATGGACTAGTATCGACCAAATGTGGAGAGAGGGAGGCAGCAATACCAGACTCAGTGGCCCCAACTAAGAGGACCGAGGAGGAAGGGGAGTCATCGAGGGGGTTCTACAGGGTGCCTCCTTAGGCTCCTGGGAAGGAATTATGTTAGGTGGCACTTCCTCAAAATTTTATCTATCTGAATACTTGGAAATAATGGGACACCCACAGAAATATTCTCAACATCAACAACCTATGGGATTGCATGAATAGGAACAAGATGGAGCTTGAAGGGATCGAATTTGTCAAAGTCATATTCAATGCATCACACGTTGAGGGGAGATAATTTTTTATTGAATTGGAGGCACTGTTACACTTTCAAGGAACCACACATCCCATGAAAAATTGAGTGTGGGTGCTACTGGACCTGACTCCCCCCTGGTGTTGTTGGTAGCTCAGCTAGAAGAATTATTTCCCTTGACTGAAAAATCAGATGGATTCAAGGGGGAATAGGTCAGTGAGGAAATAACTTTCAGATAATATTCTCTGGAATAAGGAAATATAGTATCATTAGAGAGCACTTCTCTAGATGGATTTGTTGTATCTCTTGAAGTAAGCTCTAACTCATCCCCATGTGCTATCATATCTCTCACATAATCTCAGTTCCTCGACTGACATGTACTTGTGCTGTAACACCCCGACCCTAGTTACCCAGAGTCGGTTCATTATTACATAACATTGGAATGATACAAGGAATCATTTCTCTAAATACCGATCAGTTTAGTAGCCTTGGAATTACTAGATACACTCATAAGCTTTACATTACATCATGAAATAAAAACATCAACAACATTTTGTCCCCTTTTTAAACACACTTATATCCTCAGCTTATCCCTGTTGGTCAACCATAAAATACTTCTTCACATCCAAAGAAAAATAAAACATAGAAATGGGTGATATCAGATTCTCATTAAGGATAACTATATAGTGGAAACATTCATGCATAAGAATAAATATTTAAGGCAATGTATAAGACTAAAACAAAAGCCTTTTAAACTAGAACTTCAGTATAATATGGAAAAGATAAAATAAAATAATTCTATTTACATATTCACATGGATATTCTACTAGTCGAATAATCACATGCAATAGCAATAGCCACTTTCATAATTATGGAATTCATAATTTCAGACTTCATAATCATATAGTCAAGGCCTTGTGCCCGGACTACAAATAAGATTTTATTAAGGCCCTGTTCCAAGAAACTAGTGTGTCTCGTGAGACCTACTGATGCATCAAGGATATATAGCGGGCTCCACTCATCACTTACTAAGTCCAATGCATTCCTCATATGAAAAGGGTTAAATATAACATAAACATTCATATTAAAACTAGCATACAAAATTTCAATTCTTTATCCATAAACCATGAATGGTATAAAAATAAAATATCCACAGTAAAAAATATCACAAAACCTTCAATACAGTATAAAAGATTTATATAATAATAAATCAACCTCGATCAAGAATAATATCCCATAAAGGATGTTGATTTAGTTGAAAATTATCAGTAAAAATCTTTGAGAGAAATATCCCTTTTTCATGAAAACATTTAAAAGTCTAGCTATTTATCAAGAAGTTGTTTAAAATATATTTTTGAATCAAAGTGTCCCATACCACTTTGAAACTTTTAAAAGGAATTTCAATTTTAAAACATTAATTTCCATATAAATAAAACCTTAAACCCATTTTTAAAACATGGACATTAATGAGAAATATTTAGAATAATAAATTTTAAAACATTTAAAATGATATTTTAGTTAAAGTTCCTAACCAAATGAAAGACTCTTGAATACAAATAATTGAGGTAATAAAAACTTTATAATATCATGATAATAAAGGGATTCATTATGTTCTATGTCAAAGTATAGTATATACACCAAATAAAAGCGAATTGGCGCATAACAACAAAGAAGTCTTAATGAAATGTAAGTTGAGATGAATTCCTTTATAAAGACTATATCCTTAGGTTAAGGATAAATAAATTAAATAATTATGTATGACAAATATAAATACACTCAATATGATTTGATATTAATTGTAAATCAATCAGATTACATTCACACATATTCTTGTAAAATCAACACCAATGACTTGGATGTTTAACTCAATGAATAGAAATTGAGTTAAAATTTCTCTTATCAAGTTTATATCGATGACTTGAGAATTTATTAATGGATTGATTTTGTGTATCAAAAGTATATCCACAAAAATAGGAGTTTGAATTACTACATAAGTAAATAAATAGTGATTTCACAAATAATCTTGAGTAATGTAATCAATGAAGTATGCGTAGTGTAAATTGAAATTTGAAATTTCCTTACTGATTTGGTAACTTACGAAACATACACCCCATGAAAGAAGTATCATCCAATGAAGATGTAAATACCCATAAATTAAAGTATATTACACAAATAATACAATCATTAGATGTACATACGCCACACAAAATGAAATAGTGGCAATATATCATGAATCTCACGGGAATAAGAAGTGAGATGAAAACCCCTTACCACATTGTAATCAATCGAGTCATATGACCAAAAGTTAATAACCACAAAATGAATAAAAAAATACCATGAATATAAATAGAATCCTGATAATATATATCAAATATCAGTACAAAATACACCACATGAAATAAATAAATGGCGAACAATGGAAATCTCACGGAATTAAAAGTGATATAAGAAACCCCTTACATCGTGTCCGACTTGAATCGTTCATTCTTTAATCTAATGAATAATAAACTAAAGTTAATTTATACTTGACTAATAACATTTTTCATGTTTATTATTCCTTTTATATCACTTATTACCATGTTACAAACATTATGTAATCATTTAAGTTAATAATGTTCGTTTTGTCGACATTTGGTACTTGAGTCAAAAATGAACTTGTTATAATTACAAATTGTCCATGTGGTAAAAATTCTATTATATCCAGTATCATATTCATGATTTAAATATCATATATATCATATATATATCCATTATATATATATATATATAATTAGTTTATGATATTCGAAGATAATAAATGAAATGCACCGTTCATGGAGACGGTAAGTCGTACGTATGCATGAATGCTACTTTCATTTCTATTTCATATTTAATGAAATGAAAACTTAATGATACATAGTTATATTATAATTATAGTATAATATCATATGAAATATTTGTTACATAATTTAATTAAATCCATCCTTTATACATTCCATGTATGTCATGAATGAATCATATCACCTTGAGGGGGCAGTAGTCTGCACTTCCTCAAATGAAATTATCTTGTTCACACATATTGAAAAGCATAAATGTGTGTTTGTAAATGATAATTATAGAATAATAGGTAAAACATAAACATGATATATATAATATATAAATACAGTTCCATCATAATGGATACCATAAGATGTGGTAGGATATAATTGAATAATCATCGTTTTGTGAGGCAGTAGTTCGCCATCCATAGAAACAGTATGTTCTTTTCCCATTAGATGAAGGTGTGTGTAAGTGTAGCTCGAATACTTCTCCTAAAAACAACCTAGTATATTTAGGATACTGTTTTTGTTATAAAATAAAGTAATAAAAAGATTTTAAGGTGTTGTAGAAGTAAAATAAAATAAGAGAAGATTAGGGAAGACGTTACCTTAAAATTGGGTAACTCCCTTTGGTTTGAACTAAAAGGATTTCTTGAAGTGCCTTATGCCTAAGTTAAGGCTTATAGGTGGAAGGGATGGATATTTAGAGCTTATTTGGGCAGATTTTGGACGATCCAAGGGGCTTGACAGGTATGAGTAATGGGTTAGAGGTGAGGTCTTTTTATAAGGGGGAGAGGGGCTCTTTAGGAAAGTGTGAAAAGATTATTTTATTATAGAATGATTTTCGGTTTCTAAAGGTCCAAAACAAATTATAGTAGTTGATAAGATGACTCATGGTCGAAATAAAATCATCCAATAAGAATAGGATAGATTTTGGATATTTTTTTAATCTTTATAATCTTATTTATTTAAATCGTTCATTAATGAGGTAAACACTACATCATGATTGTTTCATACATAATTTTATTTATTTGATGTCTAAAAATTATAAAAAAAATACCATGATGTAGGAAATATTTTTATCTTTCTAATTAATAGTTATAGTCTAATAGATAACTTATATAACACCATGTAAAATTTTATTTACTAAAATATATTTGTTTAAGTCATTTTTGTCTTCACTTAAAATTAATTAATATAAAGTGTTATTATCACTCTTAAGTGTCTCTATGGGGTCCCAAAGTCGACCCAACAATGCCCAGGGTAGTCCAGGACTCATCCAATAAGGTTAAGAAAAGTGTTAAGGTAATTTTGTATTATTAGTATATTCTTTTTACCTTAAATTACCCTATTTACCTTTAACCGCGGTAAATAAAAGTCAAAAGTTACTATTCACAAAAAAAAATATGTTTAGCTTATTGAACCACATTTTACTTAATAATAACAACCATGTATGTTGGATTTTTGAAATTCAATTCACAGAAGCAGTAAAATTTCATTTAAATGATAAATTCAGATTTTTAACTACTACTTAGTGGTTTCACTATTCATCAAAATTGAAGTTTTTCAGAAAAATACCGAAAATTCAGCCTAAGATATAGTTGATATTCCGAATTCAAAAATGATTTCTATTTTACAGAATTAAAAACATAGAATTTGTATTAATTAATTTAAAATTAATTCTTGTTGTCAAAACAAAAAAAACATGTTTTTAAGAAATATTAACTATCAAAAGATTGACACTTTTTTATGTTCAATTTTAAAGTGAAATTACTTCAAATGACAAACATTGGATTAAATGGTAAAAATATAATCTAATTACACTTTAAAACAAATTAAAAAGATAATCTAACCATATAAATAAATTAGATTAAAAGGCAGTTTTGAATTAAAATACAGTATTTCTCACTATTCATAAAAAAATGAATATTATTAGAAAAATACCAAAATTTTATCCAAAGTAAATTTTGATGTCCTGATTCTAAATAATAATTTTATTTTGTCAAATTGAAAATTTAAAAGTGTCAAATATTGTATTTGAAAAGGGTTCTCCGTTAAAAGGTAGAAAAATTGCATTTTTTTGAAAAAAACATTTTTTATCTGAAAAATTGAATTTGTTCTTATAATATGTCTAAGAAACATTGTTTCCTATGGAAGTGGGGATGACCTCATATGTTTAAGGTTCAAACATTTCAATCGGTTTCTAACGAGTTTGTTCGTAGAACCAGAAACATCCAATGATTCTATATCCATTAGGCCCTACTTTCCAAGGTAAGTGCTCATTAGTTGTAAACCGATGAGGCTTAAGAATTTTCATTGGTCAAGAGGATGGGAGGTCAGACTCATCACACCTTTTTTAGGGGAATTATTGTCTACTTCGGGACTCTCTTTATATATTTAAGTTATGTTCGTGAATCCTTATTACATTACCAAGTATGAAAATGAGTTTTCCTTTAGATTTGACAATCAATGATTAATATGTGTAAGATTTATAGAATATTTTATATGTATTCGAGGTTCTTCATCGATAGAGAATCATCTGTATTTGTTAGAGATCCTTAGTCAATGGTATCCTTGAATACATTATATAAAGATCTCTTGGTTATTATGATAACCATACTGGTTTTAAAGCCACTCAGTGGGGAACTTGAAGTTTATTGTCATTCAGAAGGACATGGATTATTTCAGACTTGGGATCATACCTGCGGATGGGCTACCTACGTATCCTTTGTTTTATAAAAGTAATCATAACCCACATAGTTTGAGAAAAGAAGAATGACGTTTATGCATGATTTATGGCTCAAATAATGATTTCATAATTACTTTTACACTCTAATCTCCCGTGAGTCATGCTCGGTGTGAGAAACAAGAGGTATTGGTAAAACTAGACAATTGTGCCATGAAAGATGCAATAATTTGGGGGTTATGTATGTATGACTTCCCAGAATAAATGAGTATTGGGATTTACTTCAGGGAAGAAACCTGGGAACAGGGTCTATAAAGGTATATGTGCTTTTATGGATTTTTGGATACTCTAACATGGGGATTACTTTTGAGGAAGATGCCCAAATTAGGAGGGGACTTAGGGATCACTCATAAGGAGGATTCCCAAATAAAAAGAAATTAATACCGGTTAATAGAAATTATTACTAGGGCTTATTCCTGAGAAGGAGGCCCGGGTTAAAGGGACTTGAGAACTGGGGATTACTCCTAAGAAGGAGGCCCAGGTCAGGGGAATTATGACTGGGGATTACTCCTAAAAAGGATTCCCATGTTAAGGGATATTGGAATTTGGGGATTACTCCTAAGTAGGATGCCCATATTTGGGAACTTGGCACTTACTCCTGAAGTGGATGCCCAAAATTAAGGGAACATGAAGACTAGGGATTATTCCTAAAAAGGAGGCCCAGGTTAGGGGACTTAGGGCTTACTCCTAAGTAGGATTCCCAAATTAAAGAAGCCTATGTGTGGGGCTTACTCCTAAGGAGGATACCCAAGTTAAGGGAATTAAGGTTGGGGCTTACTCCTAAGGAGGATGCCCAAATTACAGATCCTCTCATCTTAAAGGATAAGGTTGAATGAATGAAATCTCTAACCTTAGTGACATAAAGAGATATAAAAAACTATGTTTTGAGAGATGTTCCACATAATTCCTTTCAAATAAGGAAGCCAATAAAGGAACCATGTCATAAATGACTTTGAGGAGGGTTTTGAAGGCTAAATCTGGAAGAGGAGAGGAGGATTTGAAGAAAATAGGTAAATAGGCAGGAGGGGCACCCAAAAAAAAGTAGGCGCATAGATCATGTGTGGGCGTGCAGGTCCTGGTCATGCAAGTATACCTGTACAGCATAGGTGTACCTACGCGATGGTTGACCAAAAGGGTAATACTTGGGCGAGACTTGGCTCAAGCCCTTAGTATTATCCCTAGGGACTTCAAAAAGAATGGTGCGCAAGTTCTGTTGAAGGGATAAGGCAGCGCGCATGTGTCTTCATTTACCGTAAGGGTTAGACACTTAGGCACATAGGTGTTGATGAATTTCAACACTTAGGCCTTGTTTCCATTGTTTAGATCTTCCATTCTAGGTAATAAATTATCTTAGATATGTTTGGAAGACTTCAAGAAGAGACTAGGGCACCAAGAGCTTAAATATGGCTTTTGGAATTTTTCGTCCTCAAATGGGGGGCCCACAAGGGGTATTTATAGGCTAGGGAAGACCTTGGGAGAAAATCAAAGAGGGTGCCCAAGTCACCTGTGTGGCCAATATTGGGTGCGAAAGTATACTTGTCTGACCATTATGAAACATGCGCGACCCAAGTGTGAAGAAATCCATGTTCATGCCTTTGTCAATTTTTGATGTTTCTTCAAAGGATGAATCACTTTGGACTAAGGTATTTCCCTTTTTTAGTCATTAGACTCTGTGACAAAAAGGAGCATCAACAAAAGTCCCCAATCATAGTTTGATCTGAAAGAAGGGGGATGTGACTCTGAGGTGAAGAATAAAATCAAGGAACTGTGGCGTGCAAGTGTTGAGCACATAGATGGTGGCACGCAGGTGTGAGTCGCACAGGCTTTGGCGCGCAAGGGTGTGGGCTGGCCTATATATATGCATCCATTCTCGCACAAAGCACCCGGATTTCAAACTTTTGAGCTCTCTCCGTGAAATTTTCCTTCGTCACACAAGTTTCTTGTTTTCTGTTGTTTCTTTATGTCGTGCTTCTGTAGAGGTATTTTGACCTGCGCAGTGATACTTGCACGCCCAACACTTGTGCAACACATCTACACTTGCGCGCCAACTTAGGAATTGTGCGCCTTAATGCCTTATCCATTTTTTTCGTATTTCTTCACAAATTTTATAAAAAATCAACTCACTTAAGAGTTAATTATTTGACCTTTGTGCAGATTCAATGGCTCCTAGAAGAATCGGAATGACTAATGAACTGTCTAGAAAGCGGATTCATGATATGATGAACATCGTAGGCCATGATTACTATGATATTTGTGACAACACTCCTTCAGATTTGGCCAAGTGTTTGAAGAAGTATCATTGTAACTTTCCATAGAGCATCTACTTGCCTCTGTATGGGCATGGTCATCTACAACATGTCAACATTCCAGAGGCAAAGAACTATCTCCCACATTCTTGGTTTCAGAATTACACCAATTTTTCTTCAGCAAATATCTAAAGTGGAGGAGCATTTATAAATACTGGAACAGTGGAGAAGGCCTATATGATGCATCATAGTCCTTGTGCATCAGATCTGAAACCTCACAATCCCGAGCTGCAACCACATTGTTATCCTTCAATCTTCCAAAACTATCAAATGGATCAATCCAAAGGCTGGAAGAAGAGTTGGGACTTCCATCCAAGAGGAGGTATAAAGCCAACTTGGATGTGGGTATACTGGGTGCAACAAACCAGTGCAAAGTTTGTCGAGGATTTGAAAGGAGTTGTGATATATGAAGCCGTATGGGATGGGCAGACATATGTCTATAGGAATGATGAGTTTTTGCCGGATCTAATCAGCTGATGGAGCCCATAAACCAATTCTTTCCATTTGAATCATGTAGAAGTAGGCATTAGTCTGTGGGATGTCCACAAGATCTTGGGGGCTCCTATTCTGGGTGACATGTATGATGAGTTCATCCCCCCCAAGGCAACTTGGAATGATTCAGAGAAGACTGCGGCTTTGGCTTGGGAATTATTGAAAATCTTCTACAATCTCAAGAATTCCACGACCTCCAAAACTCATTCCAGAAAGGATATTCATCCAGAGGAGTGTATGTATATGTTTCTTACCAGGAAGAAGGAGAAGTATTCGAAGGCGAAGGGGCCCACCTGTACTCTTCCTACTACCTTCCTTAGAACAGATAATAGGGGTGCTCTTGGAACATTCTGTCCAACCCTGGAAGCAGGAGAATTTGAGAAGTGGGATATGAAGTAAATCAGAGAATCCCAAAAAATACCCATCTGGCGGGTTTCTTAGCCTTGTGGATCAGTGTTTATCTTCTACTAGTCAAGGATTCGAAGGGAGGTGTCAAGCCAGGGACCTTCGTTGTGGAAGACAAGTTGGCTGAGAAGAAAATGGTTGGGTTGGATACCCCCATTTTGGAAAATATTCACAGGAGCTTACTCCATGTCTTTACGGGTAAGTCTCCTTTGAGAATAGTGGGACCATTACAAGTTTTGTGGGGATGGATCGCCACTCACTTTAGGACATATAATGTACAGAACAGAGTACAGATTCCTGAAAGTTCCTTCAGGCCATCAGTGCAGGAATTTTCTGAAATTACTCTATTAGCCCTTAACCCCTATGATATAAAGGTGTGGTTGAGCATGTATAAGGAATTAAATTTCTTTCCTTATGGAAACCCGCCAACTGGGCGGTTTGTTGATGATGGAACCACCGGTCTGGAATTGACGGTGTACATGCTGGCTGGCAGAGATGGTGTAATGGCCACCAGGATTGACGGAGAGATTATACGTGAGGCCTATGCTCCATACAGATTTGCACACCAATTCAAGTGTTTGGAGCAGACTGTTGTATCCCCTTTTGTGCATGTAATGTCAGAGCAACATCTGATGGTTTCCCAACAACTATGGTTGCTGACATCTATGGAGAAGACTGGGGTAGTTTTTGATCTACCAGTTGATAAAGCGGCGAGTAACTTGACTACATGGTATGCCAAGAACTGGATAGCATCATACCCTATAGGGGTGTTGAATCATCCGTTTTATTAGGTGGGGAAAAAGAAAAGAACTGTAGAGAAAGAAATCCTTCCTTGGAAAGGTGACCCTTCCCTACCTGGAGCTGATTCACCAGGTTCCTCACCTAGGGTTGACTCGTTGGATTCCCAAGATGGGGATGATGAGGAAAAATATGCGACAAAGCGGCCTCATGCCAGATATAATCCTCCTGTCAGAATCAAGATACCAACTCCATCAACTCCTAGTGAGTTACTTCATTGGTGATATTTAATCATCATTACTTTATAGAGAAACAAATTTTCTTATCCTTTATCTGTAGTTGTAGGAGCTGGGAAGAAGTTGAATTCTAGGATTGTAGGACCCCCCTCATAGCCTTCTGGTACACATGATGAATATCTACGCCCAAAGGTTGTCCAGACATGGATAAGTTTATATTGGGATGCTAAAACTGCCTGGATGGATCTGTGCGAGGGGCTAAAAATCCCTGGAATAGTGAATCTTCAGGCTTCTACATATATCCATTACAAGGATAACCCTGATGAAGTGCGGGCTTTCATCAGAGAGTAGGAAATTCTCATATATACCACCGATGATTCCATTCCTGTCACCAAGCGAGTGAAGGAAATGATAGATCGTGGTGCCACTAAGGGGACTGGTGGTTCTGAAGATGAGGAGTGGCATGATTACGTGGCTCCTGAATATTTAAGTCTCTTTCCTTATTTGATTTGAAATTTGATTTCAGTCAAAGCTTTGTTACTCAAGGAAATTATTTTCTTCATCCTGCATCTTGCAAAGAAAGGAACTGCTGAGGTTCCTTCACCACAGTATAGCCCTGGTGGTACTGCCATCGGGGCTAATGAATCTCCTCACGATCCGAGCGAGATATCTCCAGGCCAGCAAGCCATGGAGGAGGAGTTAGACATGGATTTTCATTCTCCAATTCCTATATTTGGAGATTATGATTACATCACTCCCAAAAAGCTGAAGAAACAAATACATCAAAGGAGGAACTCTACAGTTAAACGTTTCATCAGTAGTTGTAAGTCCTTCAGATATTCATGAGTCTTAATCCATGAAAAGATTGATCATACTTCTTGGGATTGCAGGGGCTTCTTCAATTTCTCCTCTGAAGGAAAGGACTGACCCTCCTATGAGGACCATAGAGGGTACTGGTGAACAATCACAAGTTCAGGCTGACTTGACTGCTCCTAGAGAAGAGCCATCATCTGTTCCCAGTATCCCTCCTACTGCTGTTGCAAGGATAGAAGATCTTGCTTATGGTAAATTAACAATGCTTCATAAAATGTTGAATGAAACATCAACTTACTTCCATTATGTGATACTTTAGGTTCAACCCCTTCACTAGAGCTTTTGGTGGCCATTGCAACTGATTCCGCGATTTTATCTGAAGATGTTATACAGGGTCAGAGGCCACAACATGAAGGTCGCCAAGAAAACGTATCGAATGCTCCCACTGGTGAGACTAACCAGGAATCTGAGATAACATTGGATGAAATGATGGAACTTGGTGCATCTTTTGAATATTTTTTAGATCATGTTAAATTAACATGTAATTTAGAAGATTTTGGACATGAGTGTTATCCTTCGTCCTGTTAAAATAACTTCTTATTACATCTCTGATCATGAATGGTTAAAATGTGTAGTTCCATCTGAACAAGCTGCCAAACTACCAATTCCTGAAGGGGGTACAGACAACCACACTATTGCAGAGACACTGGCTCAAGTGGAGTTGAACCTAGTAGAGCTTCCTCAAACTCGTCTTGAAAATCCTTTTGAAGCTAGGAAAGATGGAGAGGAACCTTCTCATGTTTCTGATCTACCATTTTGTAATAGATAACAAAATTTGTGGTTGTACTTAATTTTCAAGACAACTAATTAACTTTTTTTATCCTTTGAAACTAACCAAATCTTTCAATTGATTATGCAGGGCCATCAATTTTAGTGGCTAGCTCTGGAGGTGAATCCTCAGACTCCACCCCAACGGGAATAGAAAGTGAAGTAACATGTGTCAAGGGGGAAGGAGAAGAATAGGGAACCTCCCTAAGTGCATTAATCCCAAATTATATTCCCCCTGTGACAGTGATGCTGAGTCGGACCCGAAAGTACAAAAGGTGCTCCAATTTTCATGATGAAAGGCATGGCAGAATATATGGAAGATCATATCTAAAGTGCCTCTTGAAGAGCTGTCATCAAAAATCCCACGAATGTCATCCCTGTTTTTCATGTTAGGACTTGGAGGTTTTGGATATCAAGAGATCCATGCCGCAGTAAAACAAGTCATCTTGAGAAGGGAGCAGGAGCAGGAGTGCCATCAAGATTTGACCAGGGTCAGGATGTCAGCGAATTTGAGGTTGCGGTATCCCGAGCTGAGGCAGATTACGCTGCCAAGTTAAAGGAACTGAAACATAAGATCAAAGAGAAAGTCGTCCAGCAGATGCATCTTCAGCAACAGTTAGATGTTGTTACTAGGGAACTTGACCAACTTAATATTTCACTGGAAGGAGCTCAAATGAATGGTATTAAAGCCATTGAAGATGCCAAGAAAGCACTCCATCAAGATGAAAAGAGTGAAGTTGGTCGAGTTCATTAGCTTCAAGTGGCTGCAGATGAAGCTTGGGATATTGTAAATCAAAGGAATATTTATGTTGAAAGCCTTTTGTAATTCTTGGAAAAGAGAAGAGACTCCAGTCTGTGGATGTCCTTCTAACTCTTGTGAATCAAATTAAAAATACTTTCATCTTTAATCATTTGTGCATGCCTTCATTTGCTACCTACTTTAAATTTTTACCTAAGACAATGGGCCTAGTAAGTATAGTTTGATTTTTAATAGGATTATAAAAATAACCCTATAAACCTTGAATCTTTTTAATTTCTCAATATTACCTAAATCATACGAAATTTATGTTTAGTGAGTTGGGACTTGACTTTTGTTCATAGTTCCTTTGTCTTTTGTGGGCAGTTTAAAGTCATGCACATTGGACATAAAAAGGCTAATGTTTAAGGTCGAAATAGCTTTGACTGAATGGATTAAAATTGACTCAATTCCTTGATAATTTATCTGAAAACATATTACCATGTTCAAGTATGAGGGTAAAAATGTAAACGATGACTTAAGAAATTTTGAATCTGGTGAATGATATGAAAAAGGGATAAAAGGCATTTAAAGAAGTAGTTCCCAATAATGTAGTTACCATTATTTAACAAACCCGTTAGGGGGTTGAATTATGCAGGGTCACATGATGGCATTGGCTGAATAGTCAAATAATAGCATCTTTTAGCTGACAGTTCTGTTATGTAGACTACTTATGCAAGGCCGCCTAAGGGCACGTGCTGCATAGTCAGGAAAAAGAACTCTCAGAAATTTACTTTTCTACTGCTAAAAATCCAGTGGAAGTTTATGTAGATTCAAATTTTCCAAAGCATAGAGTTTGTTGTATGGAGAGAGGTACTTGAATATGGAGAAGATATTTCCAAACAAGATTGTCTAAGAACTAGATGAATGTCACTCCTACGAAGGTCTGACCCAAACTTAGGGAAGGGAAATATAAACCATAGACTTGAATACTTTCAGATCATGAAAAAGAGTATGGGACAAATATGTTAAGGATGGATATTTTTTGAAGATTCATACATATTGTCGATAAGACCAATAAGGACAAAAAGAGATTTTTCTCCCAAGAATGAAGTTACCATTATTTGAAAAACCCATTAGGGGGTTGAATTATACATGTCCACCTAAGGGCATTGGCTGCATAGTCAAATAATAGCATCTTTTAGCTAAGAGGTCTGTTATTTAGACTGTTTATGCAAGGTAGCCTAGGGGCACGTGTTGCATAGTCAGGAAAAAGAACTCTCGGGAATCGGACATTTTGTGACCAGAAGTCAAGAAAAGGGTTATGGAGATCTAGAAGTATTTAAGGTTAGGAGTATGACACATAAAAATGGACATTGTTCAATGCATGTAGAGATACACAGACCAATGCTAACCATAATCATGTTTTGGCTGGGTCCTGAATTGAGATGTTGGAATTCACTACATATCTCATTAGAATGAGAATCAAGACAAATGTAGTTCTTGAAATACAGTTTAACGTCATGTGGGAAGAGAGTATAGGAAATCTTAGTTTAAGGTCATAGAGCTCGGACCAAGGGGGGCTTTTCATCCAAGGGACTGAAAGTGGAATTTGGGGTTAGGCCCAAAGACTTGGTGCTGGATTCGAGGGATACTCGAACATTCCTACGCATCCCATAAGAATTCGAATCAAGCCACACGTAGTTCTTGAAATACCCTCTGTACAGATTTGGTTTATACGAGTGAAGGGTGAAAGGGGACTTTAGTGCAATGATGGTTTTACCCAAGATAAAAGGATCGGGCATTGCCATGTATGCACGTAGTCTTTGGAATATAACATGATTGGAGATCAATGTAAATAATGATTCCCTCTCAGAAAAGGGTCAAATAATGTTGTATTTTATTTTCATACAAGACAAAAGTGTGAATAGTTTAAGGTCATATTCATGGACCATGGTGAACCAATGTAAAAATATTGGTTCTGGAGGTTTCTTCACAGATCAACATCATATGAGAAAGAGGTGAACCGATGTGAAGATATTGATTTTGGGTTTGAACCTTAGAGGTTGCATACGTACCCAGTCTAGAATACAAGGATCAAAGTCTGTGTAGTTCAATTATATAATGAATTGGTGATGAATTTGTTTTTGAGGACAATGATCTAAAAAGAAAGTGTTGGGACTTACGCATGGATAGCAGCCCAGAGACGGTGTTATGGTTGAAGTTTACTCTAGGCTCACGTGAGTCATACTCGGTGTGAGAAACAAGAGGTAGCGACAACCCTAATAATGCACAGTTTAATGTCATGTAGGACATATAAGGGACTGTGTATTTTAAATTCTTGCAGTGAGGACTATTGGTGATGCATAGTTTAGTGTCATGTAGTAGGAACAAAATACCGTTTAACGTCATATTGGACGTATTAGGGACTTTGTTCAGTTTTACATCATGTATGAAAAATGATCAGTACAGTTTAACGTCATGTTGGACAAATATAGGGACATAGTTTAACGTCATGTTGGACGTGAACACAGTTTTGCTTCATGTTGGACAATAAGGGTGTTGTGCAGTTTAGCGTCCTGTAGCTAAGACAATGGGGACAATACAGTTTAACATCATGTTAGACGAAAGGGGGATTGTGTAGTTTAATTTCATGAAGTAAGGAAAAAAGAGGACACAGTTTAACGTCATGTTGGACATATTAGGGACTTTTTCACAGTTTAACGTCATGTTGGACGATGGTGCGAGTAGTTTAAGATCATATGCGTGGACCATATATTATGCAGTTTAATGTCTTGCTGGACGTAAGGGACTTCTGTACAGTTTAGCGTCATGTATCTAGGACATAATAGTTTAACGTCATGTTGGATGAAGAAGGGACTGTGCAGTTTAAATTCATGCAGTAAGGACTTAAGAATGGTTGTATAGTTTAACGTCATATAGAAAGGACGACACAATTTAACGCCGTGTTGGACGTAAGTGAAAATAGTTTAAGGTCATATGCATGGACCGTTGGATGTAGTTGTATTATAAAAAATACTTCTTCAAAAATTTGGCATTGGTTTGAGTAGTGATGAGTTATCCATCCATTGAGATTAAAGAATAAGCTCCATTGGAGTAGACCTTATGTATTGAGTAAGGTCCTTTCCATTTTGGCTCCAGCTTGGGAGGTTTCTTTCCTGGTATCATTGGAGTTCTGAGAACCAATAGCAATTCTCCCTGAACGAATGAACGAAGATGAACTTTTTTGTTGAAAGCTCATGCTATTCGATTCTGAAAGACTTCCAAGTGGTGCAGGGTGAAAAATATTTTCTCATCTAACCATTCCAATTCATCCAATCGATTTTGATATTGTTGATCTATAGATGACTGATCACAAATGGATACTCTGAGAGAGGGTAATTGAACTTAAATGGGCAAGACTGCTTCTGTTCCATATACCAATTAATATGTATTTGACTGCGTTGCAGTGTGGGTGGTGGTCCAATAATCCCATAAAGCATGAAATAGTTTATCAGGCCATGATTTCTTATATTTATCCACCATCTTTTGTAGTATGTTTGAAAGAGTCTTGTTGAAGGCTTCTATCTGGCCATTGTCCGCTGCATGATACCGAGAGGAATGGTTGGATTTGATGTTGTATTCTTGATACAACTTCCTTACCTCGGATGAATAGAAGTTGGTTCCATTGTTCGTCAATATGGTATGAGGGACACTAAATCTGGTAATGATGTTAGACTTGATGAAGCTAACAATGCATTTAGAACTGACTTCTTTGAGAGGTATTTCCTCTTCCCATTTGGAAAAGAAGTCAGTAGCAGTAAGAATATACTTAAAATGCTTGGCTGTAGCTGAAGGATAATGTCCCACTACATCCATTCCCCATGTGGAAAATGGCCACGAGTACTTAGTTGTATGAAGCAAATCTGGAGGTTGATTAATGAAGTTGTAACATACTTTTCAAAAATGAAACTTCTTTGTTAAATCAACACAATATTGTGACATTGAAGGCCAAAAGTATCCAAGCCTTTGAATTTGATCAGATAGTCTATGTCCAGCCTGGTGGGCACCACAGACTCCTGCATGCACTTCTTTCATGACATCCATTGTCTCTTCACCGTCAATGCATCTGAAGAGAATTCCATAAAAAACCCTTTTGTAGAGAATTTTCTCTAGGTGATCTATGTTATCATAAAGAGTAAAATTGACCACATGTCTCCAGATTTGTTCTTTCCTGGCTCTATCAGGTGGAAGTGTTCCATTTTTAAGGTATTCCCTGATAGGTGTCATCCATCTTATAGTATGACCATATGGTTCAGGAATGGGACTAATTTCATTGATTTCCTCTATTCTGGTTTGAACATAAGGTGAAATTGTATGACGGTGAGCAATACTGATGATGGTTTCGTCCTGGTTTGGATCTTCCAGGGTTGTGGCTATATTAGCCCGTGCATCAGCTTGGGCATTTTGCGATCGCGGGCATAATAAAATGTCAGTTCCGAAGGAAATTCCACCATTAACTCTCTGATGTAATCATACAAAGGGATTAGTTCTTCTTTTCTGATTGCATAATCCCCATTGAATTGTTTGATTACCAGGTCTGAATCACCTTTCACCTTTAAGTGATTCACTTGTTCTTGAAGCACCAACTCTAATCCTGTGATGAGAGCTTGATATTCTGCTTCATTATTTGTTCCGCCTCCCAATAATGAGAAGGAATAGGGTAGCACTGCCTTTTCAGGGGAAATAAGAACAATTCCTAACCCAACTTTGTTGAATTTCGGATCTTCCATTTTCGTCCCTGTTGGACTTCTGGAAGCTCTATCAAAGTACATTTCCCAAGTTTGGAGACTATCTTGAATATAGAAGACTTCCTTATCAGGAAGTTCAATATCTGAAGATGTATCTTCTACTGAAGGATGTTCAGCAAGAAAATCATCCAGATCTTGGCCCTTTATTCCCTTTTGAGACACATACTGAATTTCAAATTGCTTCAAAATAACTGCCCACCTTGCTAGACGTCCTATAAGCATTGGACGGCTAAGGATAAATTTGAGCGAGTTATTATGAGATACCAATTGGACCTCATGATGTTGCAGGTAGTGTCTCAACTTCTAAAATGAAAATATTAATTCTAGGAAGCACTTCTCAATACTTGAATATCAGGTTTCTGCTTCAATCATAGTCCAACTGAGATAGTAGAGGTTGTTTTCATTCCCAGCATCATTCTTTTGATCAAGGAAGGCACCCAATGATCGCTCTAAAGATGTCACATAAAAAATAAGTGGCCTTCCTTCAACAATTGGCATTAATAAAAGTGGTCTCAAGAGATATTTTTTGATAATATTGAATACTTCTTGAAATTATGCATTCCACTAGTAAGTGACTCCCTTCTTCATCAATTTGGTGAAGGGTAGACTTTTGCCTTCCAAATTGGCGATGAAACGCCAAATATAGGCAAAGTGTCCTTGAAGTCCTCTCAATTATTTCAAATTTTGAGGAGGTGACATACCAAGAATTGACTTTGTTTTCTCAGGATCGACTTCGATACCTCGATGGCGTACCACAAAGCTGAGAAATTTTCCTGAGGTTACCCCAAAAGCACATGTTAAGGGGTTCATCTTCAAATTGTGTTGTCGAAGTTTGTGGAATATGACTTCCAAATCAGACAATTGATTAGAACATTTCCTAGATTTAACCACCAAATCATCCACATAACATTCAATAAACTTCCCTAAAAAGGGTTTGAAGATACGGTGCATGGAACATTGATATGTTGAACCAGCATTCTTAAGGCCAGAGGGTATTACCCGATAGCAAAACACACCCTGAGGGGCTCTGAAGGCTATAGATTCTTCCTCTTATGGAGCCATACGGATTTGATTATATCAGGACTATCCATCCATGAATGAAAATGCTTCATAGCCATCTGTTGCATCAATTAAGAGTTTTGTTATCATAATTGGAAAATCATCCTTAGGACAATGCCGATTAAGATCTCTAAAATCAATGCAATCTCTAATTTGTCCGTTCTTCTTTTTCAAAGGGACAATATTAACCAACCATTTGGGATATTGAACTTATCTGATGATGTTATATTTGATTATCTTATCCACTTCAGCTTCAATTTTGGAAGCATAAGTTGGGTGTGTTCTTCTTGCGGCTTTCTTAAATCCTTGATGTTCTAATGGTAAACCCGAATGATGACTAGCAACATCAGGATTATGCCCCGGAATTTCGGTATAGTTCCAAGAAAATATATCTCTATTTTTCTTTAAAAATGAAATATACATTTTCTACTCTTCAAGATTCATGGACACACTAATTAAAGTGGGGTGTGGATCTTCTTTTGTACCCAGATTTATTTCTTTGAGTTCATCCACAGTGGTAGAGATATCATCTTCAAATGTTGGAGGAGCATCTCTATGATTTTCCTCTTCTTCTTCAACATGTTTTATCTCTTCTTCTTCTACTTTCATAGTAGATGATGAAGCATAATTTTCATGATCAGGAGAGATGTCAAAATTTGAACATCTTGAAGAATAGGATTCCATTTCTGACCCTATTGATGATGAAGGGTCTTCCTTGGGTAATAAAAAGGAGATGATGGATTGAGAATCGACATCATCGTTCACCTATGACATTTCTATAACTTCTTCTAGCCTGGTTTTCGAAGTGTAGACTTGCTGGATTTCACCGGATGAAATGAAGACATCTCTATTTGGGCTTTCATCATTGCTTGGTGAATCACCAATTTCTCCCATGCTATCTAGCTTGATTGCCGTAATTGACATTATGGAAGTTTCCGTAAGAGTATTTGGATTCGGGTCTATCCTGTCAATTTGACAGATAGGCAACACAAAATCTGTACTCACATGTGTGAATGGGTTTACTAGAATCTTTTCCAAACCATATGGAGCATTAACCTTGGTAACCTCCTTTGTTGTGGATTTTTCCTTACCCTTCAAGTGATATAATTTTGCCTCAATGTATTGAGATTCACATGTTTTGAAGGGAGCATTATCACCATATAATGTCCCAATTTGACCATCGAAACAATATTTGAGGCATTTATGGTATGATGAAGGGATAGCCACATGTTGATGTATCCAAGGTCTTCCAAGAAAAATGTTGAAGGTTATATCATGATCAACAACCATGAAATCTGAATTGGATACAAGGTATCCAAACTGAGTTCTGAGTGTAATCCCGCCCAATGGTTCTTGTTCATTTTTATCATATCCTTGTAACATCAAAGTAGAAGGAGATAAATTAGATTTTGTGAGGCCCAATCAATGAAGTGTACAAATAGGGATGAGGTTGACTCCTAAACCATTATCAATGAAATCTCTTCGGATGTCTACACCATTGACCTTGCCAGATAAATACAAAGGACTAATATGTCCATGCACGACATCATCTTAATCTTTATCTGTAAAAGATATCACTACATGGCATTCTGCAAGATTATTCTCTACATGGTAGACTTCAGCCGCATCAATTTCAGTTTCGAACTCCTGAGGACTTGATAAAGCCTCAATGAGTGCCTCCCGAAGATCCTTGGATAGATTCAAGGCATCCAAAATTGATAACTTGGCTAGTACATGGTCCAAATGTTTCAATACATCATATTTTTTATCCAAAGGTCTGCGTTTTCCAACAGGAACATGTGGTTTCATAGGTGCCTTAGAATTTTATGCTTTGGAAGTAGATGCATCTTGTATCAGGGTAGGAGTTGAAAATACTCCTGGATTTGGAAGATTAGACCGAATAGGTCTATTTACATGCTGAGAGGAAGAAGGTCGAACCTCTAACCATCCTCCAAAATAATTGTTCCAGGACTGAATCTGTTATTGGTGTAAGAATTTTTCTTGTTCTTGTTGAGCCTGCTGAAGGGATCTACCATGAGTTTCTGTTTCATATACAGTTCTAGTAGGGGTAGAATCTGAATAGTGGCTTCTGGGATATCCACGTCTTCCTCTATATCACATACCTCTGGAACTCCCTCTAATTCCTCTTTTTGATATAGGGAACTCAGGATCATCAAGATCGAAGTTATGACCAGCATAAGGATCCGTTAAATGAATCATGTTAACAGAACCAAAGATCATCTCTTCATCTGATGAAGATTCTTCCTGATAATCTCATTTAGGTTGTGCTGTTTGGTGGGGCAGTGCCCGTGACTTTGAAGTAGATGGAATAAAATCTTCCAGATTCAAAGACAACTTGGGCATTGACATGATTTCATATTCTTCTGAATGTTCCCATTTATTTGAATTATGTCGTTTCTTTGAGGATTTTCCCTCTAAGGAAGAGGGTTTTGTTGTGGAATTCATAGAAGAAGACACAATTGGTTTCTTCAATTGCGTTCAAAAAATGGCATGAGTTCGTTTGATTGTTTTTATGACCATACAATCATCATATTTCTGCACATTTTTGCTTTTTACTTCTTGCCTCTCACCTTCTTCCTCTGGATTTATAGTAGTAACACATGCTACCTAACTTGAAGAACCTTTCAGTTTGACTTGTCCCGAGTCCACCATCTTTTGTAGGAGGTCTTTGAAGACAAAACACTCCTGAATGGGATGGCCTAACATCTGATGAAATGGGAAATAATTGTGATGGTCTTCATATCCTTCCTTGTTCAGCCTTTTGGGCCTTGGCAATTGAACCAAATTATTTTCCAGAGCCAAAATAAAGTAACCAGGAACTTGTTCATTTCAGAAAGAATAAAATTTTCTCCTCAAGTCCTCAAATTGTTTTCGTCTTTGATCTCTTTGATCATCTTGACGAAACGACTTCTGTTGTTGATGCTCAGAAGGTGGAGCACTTCGATAAGATGAAGGTTTTGATGTAGAAGCAGGTACAAGTGCTTGTTTAAGCGTAACTGTAGAAGTCTCTGCTTTACCCATTCTCCTTCGTGGAGCTGATGGAATTACACGAGATTTATCCTTAGTCTTCATAAGAGAGTCTTAAATCTATTGAGAGATTTAAGTAAGGTCTCAAAACCCTCCTGTGTATTTCATAGGGATCAACGGCATGTGTAATTCATCACGCATATTTTCCACACAAATTGGAAACAACTCTTCTTGAGGGAGTGCTAAGCTCAGGGAATACGTTAATCCCTTCTAGCGAGCAATTAAATCTGAAACCCTTTCATTCTCCCTTTGTTTAAAATTTGTAAGATCAAAAACTGTTGTCTTTGGAAAAGTTGAGCTGAATTGAAGAAAGAATTTTTGACAGAGATCCTCCCACCCGGTAATTGACCGGGATTGCAATCTTGTATACCAGACAAAAGCAGGCCCTTGTAATGACTGTACAAAACACCTGATCTTAACTGCTTCTTGTTGCTGAGGGTTTCCCATCATAGGATCGCAACGAAAAACAAAATGTGTTAAGTGTTTCTCTTGGTCTCCCAAACCATTAAAGATTAGGAATGTGGTACTTACAAAATTTAATGGGGGGGGGGGAATTGCATCAACCCATTCAGGGTAATCTCTCTTTTCTGGTTGAACCAGTGAATTATTTCCTTCCATAGCTTCCAACCGAGCTGTTAATGACTCAATGGTAGTCATTAATTTTTGAGAAACATCTGGTTGAGCCTGGACCTGTGCAGGTGCAATAACTGGAGTTTAGAAAGATGTGTTGGATGGAACTACAACTAATGATAACACCACCGATTGTTGTTGCACCTGACCCATAGGATTAGACCTGTGAGGGTGTACTGATAAAGGAGGATATTCTTGATCCATCTCAGTAGCCTCAATAAATTCCCTTAGCTGACTAACTCCAGCATGCTTAGGAAGAAGACTACCTTGAAGTAGTACTACATTCAACCTCCTCAACTCCTTCATTTCCACCTCTTGTTGTGAGAACCTTTCCTCTAATGAGAGTGATTGTCCTTCTCTAGAGGTAGGGTGGAATATAACCTGAATTTTTCCTTTCCCTTTGTTGGATGCCTTTTGGAGAGGGGGGGTTTGGTTACTTGAAGTAATACCTAGATTCTGAGTAATCCTTTGATTTCGGGTACACACACCTTCTTCATTTGTGTCTGTGCATACAGATTCTTGAGCAGGAATTTCTTCATCTAGTCCTTATGAATGAGCCTCATCCGGGGGATCAGCAACAACGGAATTGATGACATTAATTGATGCATAACGCATTGCATCCCTTCTATCGGAATTTCTGCGATACTTTCTTTTTCCATGTCCTTTATGATACATTGCCTTTTGTTGATTTTATCCTTCAGGAACTTCTTGATGAACCTTAATTTGTAGGTAATTTCCTGATACTTCGGCTCTACGTTCCTCTTGTGAATTCTTCCCTAATTGAGAGAATACTGACTTTCTCTGAGGAAGAGATTGTGGATTTGAAAAAGTCACCAGTCCAGTGGACTGGGGCTGTTCCTGCTATTCCTGCTCAACTCCTCAAATCCTATTTTTTGATTATGAGGGTTGGGTTAAAAGAGTCCACAGTCTGGAAAGTTGGGATTGTTCTTGAGTTGCTATATCTAAGACCTTCTTAAAAGAACTCCTGATCTTACGGGCTTTGGTCCGAAAATTGGCTGGATGCATTAACCTGCATCCACTCAAATCACCTGGTTCAAATGAACGTTGGATGATTTCTGAAACTTATGTCACTTGATGATGTGTATGATCTAAATAAGAAGCCTGTTCGATATTCTCATTTTCCTGATGCAAGAGTAATTCAACAACTTGTTCTTTGTATGCCTGATTTTTAGAAGAACTAGTTGAGGCATGTTCTTGAGTGAGATTTTGATTACAAACAAATCCAATTGGCTGTAGCCGGCCATGGGCAATAACATTACATGAAACCATTTTCGGAAGGCTTTGTTGGCTAGAGAGTATAGTGAAATATAGTACTCCATGAACACCCCATACCCTGATATGAATACCAGATGAGGCATTGGAAATTAACTAGTGCAATATTCTTAATGCGCCAAGGCATGAATGTTGAAGGGCTCTCTACTACTTTTCAGCCTTCGGATATTGAGAAATTGAGAGAGATGCCAAGTCAATTTGGCGTTGTAACCATTCTATTATCTTGACATGATTTTCATATTCATCATAAGATAATATAATATTTTTCAATTTACAAAGATTTTTCCGCATGTTGAGATGAATATCTTGAATAAAATCTTCCATAAACATCTCTGGAATGTCATACTGAGAGTCATCCAAAGGCCAAAACATGACTGGCACTTCACCTTTCTCCAGTTGTTTTCTCATATTCAGTAATTCCTCCTTATCATTTGATGAAGATTCTTCTACCTGTTTAGACCAAAGTTGGTGCTTCTTTGTTTCTTCATTAGATTAAAAAATATTGGTAGAGAATTCATTTATCAAATTAGAAGATTCATGACTTAGGGGTGGTTCAGAGAATGAACTACACCCCGGGCTATCTTCTGGTTGAGAAAGTATTTCACCTGCTATTGGTAAAGCATCAGACATGACTGGCTTCACATTTGCAAGTGTCTCAAGGTAAGAGGGCTTTCTCATCACTAAATTTTCCATTAGAGCATTTTCCATGTAATGTGAATTACTACTATGGAGAGGACCTTCACAGCTAAATTCATCATCATGGGGAGGACCACCATGGTAGGTTACAGCAAAAGATGAAACATTTTTGCTCTGTGATCTTCTGTCCACACAGAGGGTTATCGTGACTCTCATCTGAAGATGATACTTCAAGATTGACCGAACTGCCATGAAGAAAGCCTTCATGAAGAAGTGTCTGATGCAGACCTTCAGAATTAATGTTCCCATTATAGGGAACTAGGAGAGTAGAATCTTGAGTTGCAACAGATAATTTTCTGAGTGCATCAAGAACTCCAGCATCGAGTAAGGCCTTATTATAGATTGGCCCTTGATTTCTTGACTGTGATGGATGGGTCTTCTTTTTAGATGCCTTCTTACTCACTTTAGGAACCAATTCTTAACGAAAGTGGTTATTATGGGTAGGTGTATGTGCCTGCTCAGGAGAAAGAATCAGGTTATGCTGATTATCTCCACTCAAATCAGGTATATGTGCCTGACTTGGTTGTCCGTATAAAATGGGGGGGGGGGGTATTCCCTACAACCCTCTTGGACTGGAACAGAGGTTTGTGTCTGTTCTGGAGTGAATTGTTGATGTGTCACTCCACTGGTAGGGATAGATTTTCATTTCATTCCTTGTGATGCTGTTGAAGCTGTTATAATATCCTGGTAGGCATCCAGAATATGAGCAGGTATTTGCTTCTACTCTTTCACCATTGACAGAATATGCTTGGTGAATTCAACTGTCGGAATGGGGATATATGTCCATTCTGTGCTTGGAGTAGGTGTGTGTTCCTGCTCCTGTCCTCCTTTTCCGGCCAGTGAATTCTGACAGTACTCATGTGTGGGGGCAGAGAGTTGAGTCTGCCTCCTTTTTGTCATTGGGGATTTCCAATTGACTTCTCCGGGTGCTACCAAATGAGACTGTTGGTAGGCTTGATCAATACTATCAGGTTTATGTGCCTGCTGATTGCACTCCAATGAACGTGGTTGAAGAACTTCCTTCAATACTAGCAAATGAGACTACTGGCAGGATTGATGAGTGTAAGCAGGTGTATGTTCCTGTTTACCATTCATCAACACATTGGGTTGGCGGGCTTCATCGTATGTAGTCAGACGAGCCTGCCAACTATCTGATGATTTATAAATAGGTGTATGTCCCTGTCTATAGTACTCTTCTGGAATTTCCTGGCGTGAATGGTGTGATGCTGCCAGATGAGTCTCCTTGACAGCGGAATTAAAATGGACGGGTGTGTATACTCGCTCGTTGCTTTCCACTAAGTTAGGTTGGTGGACATCTCCGGAAATGGAAGAGATAAGAATCTGCTCATTGTTGACCATTCGTCACCTCTGGTGGTTCATCTTGCCTACTCGGGTTTGAGGAACCTGAGACGAACGCCTAGAGACGACACCCTCATCATGTTTAGGGTGCACTTTCGCACGAGTCTGGTAGCGATTGTTGATGGGAGACCTCATAAAGGACTCATGTATCCTTAAATTAAGGACTTCAGTGACCTTTTCATTCACCTCCTCATAATATGAGAGGGACTAGTGATTGCGTTCTGGGGATAACGACCCGAAACGGTTGGAGACGGTGGTTGACACCACCTGCTTCTTGATCGCTGGTCATCACTGTCCTGATGACCAAGGTGAATTATTGACTTGGAGGGCTTGTCGAGCGGCCTCCAGAGTCAGAATGGTACCGTTTTGATGGTATTACTTAACCAGTTCATTTGATACCCAGTGTTGAAGATGCTGAGTAGGTGATGTCATCCTCAGAGTGGACGATGATCCAGCAGGAGTAGCGGCAGATGCATTCACAGCAAAGGTATTCATAGCAGAGGGATTCACAGGTATGAACTTAAGAGAAGCCATATCTGTAATGCATAAGATCTTGGAAAAGAGTGTATGTTTGATATAACATACATAATCAAGATAAATTAGGACACTACATCTTTTGTATGAGCATATATGTTATTGATTGTTTCGTTTTCCCTCTCATTGAGTTTAAATAGGGGCCTAACAAATAAGTAAAACATCATTTTAACTTGGTTAAGGATTCACATCGGGTTCACCATTTTTTTTGTTTCCTCTAGAAGTGGGGATGACCTCGTTTGTTTAAGGTTCAAACATTCCAATCAGTTTCTAACAGGTTTTTTCATAGAACCGGAAATATCCAATGATTCTATATCCATTTAGACCTACTTTCTAAAGGTAGGTGCTCATTAGTTGTACACCGATGAGGCTTAAGAATTTGCATTGGTCGAGAGGATGGGAGGTCAGACTCATCACACCTTTTTAGGGGAATTATTATCTACTCCGAGACTCTCTTTATAGATTTAAGTTATGTTTGTGAATACTTATTACATTATCAAGTATGAAAATGAGTTTTCCTTTAGATTTGAAAATCTATGATTAATATGTGTAAGATTTATAGAATCTTTTATATGTATTCGAGGTTCTTCCTCGATAGAGAATCATCTGTATTTGTTAGAGATTCTTAGTCAATGGTATCCTTAGATACATTGTATAAATATCTAATGGTTATTATGATAACCATACTAGTTTTAAAGCCACTCAGTGGGGAACTTGAAGTTTATTGTCATTCATAAGGACATGGATTATTTCAGAGTTAGGATCGTACCTGAAGATGGGCTACCTACATATACTTTTTTTTAGAAAAGGAATCAGAAACCACGTAGTTAGAGAAAATAATAATGAGGTTTATGCATGATTGATGGCTCAAAGAAAGATGTCATAATTACTTTTACACTTTAAGCTCACGTGAGTCATGCTCGGTGTGAGAAACAAGAGGTATTGGTAAAACCAGACAATTGGTCCACAAAAGATGAAATAATATGGGGCTTATATATGTATGAATGCCCATAATAAATGATGATTGGGATTTAATTCAGGGAAGAGACCTAGGAACAGGGTCCATAAAGGTATATGTACTTTTATGGAGATTTGGATACTCTAACTTGGGGCTTACTCCTGAGGAAGATGCCCAAATTAGGAGGGTACTTAAGGCTTACTCCTAAGGATGATGCCCAAATAAAAGAAATTAAGACTGGTTAAGAGAAATTATGACTGGGGCTTATTCCTGAGAATTAGACCCAGGTTAATGGGACTTGAGAACTAGGGCTTACTCCTAAGAAGGAGGCCCAGGTTAGGGGAATTATGACTGGGGATTACTCCTAAAAAGGAGGCCCAGGTTAAGGGAAATTGGAATTTGGGGCTTACTTCTAAGGAGGATGCCCATATTTTGGAACTTGGGGCTTACTCCTGAAGAGGATGCCCAAAATTAAGGGAACTTGAAGACTGGGGCTTATTCTTGAAAAGGAGGCCCAGGTTAGGGGACTTGGGGATTACTCTTAAGGAGGATGCCCAAATTAAAGAATCTTATGTTTGTGGATTACTCCTAAGGAGGATGCCCAAGTTAAGGGAATTAAGACTAGGGCTTACTCCTAAGGAGGATGCCCAAATTAAAGATCCTCTCATCTTAAAGGATGAGGTTGAATGAATGAAATCTCTAACCTTAGTGACATAAAGATATGTAAACCACTATGTTTTGAGAGATGTTCCACAGAATTCCTTTCAGATAAGGAATCCAACAAAGGAACCATGTCATAAATGACTTTGAGGGGGGTTTTGAAGGCTAAATCTTGAAGAGGAGAGGTGGATTTGAAGAAAAGAGGTGAATAGGCAGGAGGGGCACCCAAACAAAAGTAGGCGTGCAGGTCCTGCGTGGGCGTACAGGTCCTGGTCGTGCAGGTATACCTGCGTGGCACAGGTGTACTTGTGTGACGGTTGACCAAAAGGGTAACACTTGGGTGAGACTTGGCTCAAGCACTTAGTATTATCCCTAGAGACTTCCAAAATAATGGCGCGCAATTTCTGTTGAAGGGATAAGGCGGCACACAGGTGTCTTCATTTCCCGTAAGGGTTAGACACTTAGGCGTGCAGGTGTTGATGAATTTCAACACTTAGGCCTTGTTTCCCCTGTTTAGATATTCCATTATAGGTATGAAATTACCTTATAAGGGTTCGGAAGACTTCCAGAAGACACTAGGGTGTCGAGAGCTTTAATCTGGATTTTGGAATTTTTCATCCTTAAATGGGGTTTCTCACAAGGGGTATTTATAGGCCAGGGAAGACCTTTGGAAAAAATAAAAGAGGGCGTGCAAGTCACCTGTGCGGCCAATATTGGGCGCGCAAGTATACTTGCATGACCATGATGAAACTTGCGTGACCCAAGTGTGAATAAATCCTTGTTCATGCCTTTTTCAATTTTTGATGTTTCTTCAAAGGATGAATCACTTTGGACTAAGGTATTTTCCTTTTTTAGTCATTAGACTCTGTGATGGAAAGCAGCGTCAACAAACACATAATACATAAGTTAAAATTATATGGGTTATAAAAAATTCAAAATCCAGTTAATACTATTCATAACCATTTTTTGAATGGCTAGTTTAGTAAGTCGTGGTGCACTCAAGCTCAGTGTTGCGTATAGTACAAGTTATTGAATTAATTTGAAGTGATAACGTAGAAATAAATCTTGGGGTGTTACATGTGTAGGAGGATTTTATGAAAATTTCCCTAACTGACATGGACAGAGGTATGGCGATGGGTGTGGAGGACCAAGCACCAGAACTGGCATCCATAGAAATAGTAAATGTATATTCCAATAGTGTTATGGAGGAAAGGGTGGTCTCTCTAGAACCTTCGAACCCACAATCATATATGGGGGTCCATGCCCTAGTATCCCAGCAATGAAAAACTAGGGGTGAGAAAATTAAAATCTATCCCATGAATAATATAAGTCTTCTACCTCACATAGATATACTCATTTTCTTCTCAATAATATTGACTGACACAACCCTTGTCTCAACAATCCTTAGAGTGGCGAGCATTCTGCTCATGCGGATGGCTGGAGGACCTAAGGCCCCTTTCCTGAGAGGGATGATAGTCCATATGGAACCAAATATCCAAGATTACCTAGCCATGGTTTTTTATGAGAGATCAATTGTGATTGCAGGTGATGATACAAGTTGGACGTTACCTTGAGTTGTTCGGGTCAACATCATCAAGATAGATTCAAGTGATGAGGACCAACTCGATGATAGGGATACCACTCTATTGGATATGATTCTAGAGGAGGATCATGTTGTTGAAATCCTAGATGCCTTCCCAGAATATGAACCTTATGATCTGGTATATCTTGACAAATCTGATTCTGATGAAGCTAAGGGCAGTTGGAATACCAAACATCAGGCATATAATCTAATCAAATGATTTATCTAAAAAGATCCATAATTAAAGTTGATAATCCAAATGGGTTCACTTCACCATTGGTTGTGTGATCTATGTACTAGAGGGGCGCATGTGCGAAATATGCACATGATGATCTGGGACTACCTCATTGAGAATGTATGGGAAAGTAGTCAGTACTTAGACACTGTCTGGTTCTAAAAAATTTCTAAAAACATTCAAAATATCTAGGAGCCCAAACAGGCAATATAGTGCCTATAATTACAAGTGAACGAGCATTCATCCTTCATTAACAATCAATCAGAACTCATTGAATGATTGAAGGTCAAACTAGCGGAAGCCTTGGAGTGAATATAATACGCTATCCATCAAGTGGATGAGCTCCAAGCTGAACAGGATTAGGTGTAGATTACGGATAATAATCTTCACTCTATGGTTTCCTACGAGGAAAGGGAATTCAGGAAACGATAGTAAACTCTGGAATCCACATGCCAGAGGGAGGTGGATTGGAAGTGTTCCATTGAAGGAGAAGATCCCTAAGGTCCATGTTTTGTCCAAACTTGTGAAACATGCTTTTCTTTCCTATCATGTTATTTAAACTGCATGTATGGATATATTTCTTACTTGTTTCAATTAATGCATCATGATCATATTTTTTGAGAAACTGATGATCAATCGTTAGGCTCATGTGGGTCATGCCCGGTGTGAGAAACAAGGGATGATCATATAATTACCCACTTTGTATATGATAGTTCCTGGAAATCATTGAATACTCAGGATCTGCTATTATTGACTGAACACCCAGAGTATTTGGACTGAGAGGGGCTATGACTGGAGAATAGGTCTCTCGAGACATCCAACTTTTCTTTCCCAATGTGATCTAATGCGTGAGTAGGATAAATCCAGGGGTGTTGGAATCAATCTGAACAAGATGGGATACAACAATCATGAATCATGATTCTAAACACAATGGGAGAGGCATCACAATATAGGATAAATTCTGACCATGTTCTCAACACAATATCCATTTTTTTAGCCTGAAATGGGGACAAAAAGATGAGGGCCATCTATTTACCATATTCAAAACATGGGTCAAAACTCAAAATTTCATCCAAAGTCCTTTGGGGTGTTGTCTTAGAATGGTAGGTCAGCCGAAGAAACATTGTACCAGACTGTTATGGGGGGAACTTCAGATGAAAAAGAAGATAAACAAATATCAAACCTATCTTCAAGAGAAGTATTGTCTCATATGTTGAAAAATAGTTGATCGTTTGAGCAATGTGGTAGATTATTGACACTTATGGAGAGGACCTCCCATGCTAGGGCTTAGGATGCTCTATAGTTTTACATCATAAAAGTGAGGATGATGAATATGTAGTTTAACATTATATGGTGAAGATTATGTTGAGCATAGTTTAATGTCATATGACCAAAATGTTCCACATAGTTTAAGGTCATACTGCCTAGACCCTGGACAATAGTTTAAAGTCGTGCCACATAGACTATGATGTTTATCCCTATAATGCTTACATGGCATGGATGAGATGAACCTGACCTGAATGGTCCAAAGGAGGCTTGTGCACCATACAAATACCAAGGAACTTATGTAAAGGAGGTATATGTGATGCGGTGAGGGAAAAAACCCTACATGAATGAAGGCCAAGAAGACCCACCACCACACAACATATCCTTGTGATTCTCCTAGTTTAAAGTCATAGATTTTGGACCGAGGACCCCCATGTAGCTTAACCACATCGGTACCCACCCTACTAAAACACCAAAGCCCACGTGATCCATGCTCGATGCAGGAAACAAGGAATGGTGTATGGGGTTTTCTTGATATGTGGGAACACACATCGAAGGTGAAACCAAGGATGGAATCTCACCATGATACAAGAATGTGATAAGGAGGGTAATTCAAGACCTTTAAGGTCTGGATGAAAGGGTGAATGGTATGTAAAGTCCAACTATTGACCATGTTTGAAACATAGAGACCATAAAACCAGGAAATAATGGGGAGAGAAAATTTGGGATCAACTATTGACTATTTTTGAAACACAGTACTCATTGTTTACTTCCAAATATCCATTAGGGTGTTGGCCCAGGATATGAGGTGAGTCAAATTGGCATGATACCATCAGTGTTAGGGGGTCCATCTGGATTTGAAGGATGATGGAAGACCCAAACCAAGAAGTACTTGAAGTGTGGGATGATCATATCGTAGAGTGTGATTCATTCCTAGGTGTGAAAATAGTTTAAGGTCATATTACATGGACCATGGAGGAATGTTTAAAATCATGTTTCTCATAATATTTTGAGATGCTCAGTCTTAGGGTATGTATAAACACGTGGGAGGAAAAACCCAATTTGAATGAGGCCAAAATGGATCATGTGTTTCATACACACCATAAGATGACTAAATTTCAAGGGGATGAAAATGGGTAATGAACCTATGGCTTGACCTGAGATAAGATATACAAGAATTTCTATGTAGTTATGGGAATCAATAAGTACATAGTTCTAGAATTTCATACAGTTTAACTTAATGAGGTAAGGGCATGGGGTATAGTTTAATGTAGTGTAGAAGACATAAGCTCTTTAGTTTAGGGTCATGAAATTGGACCGTGGGGATTATATTTCACATGAGAAAATATGTAATGCGGTGTCCTGAGTCCACCCAATATGAATGATGACCAAAAAGGTCTCACACCACATCACTTATTCCCAAGAAGAATCTATACACAGTTTAGCATCATAATGCTTGGAATATAAAAGAAATGGGGGTGATCCCAAGATAGGGAATATGTGTGTTGTGATAGGAAAAACTTGAAGTGAATGAGGACGAAAGAGGCTCATTCTACACAACACGTTCTCAAAAAAATAGTTATGTATAGTTTAAATTTATAAGGATTGGACTTCAATGACCAGTTTAATGTCATGTGATTAGGGCATAAACTCCTAGTTTAAATTCATAATGTTTAGACAATAGGGTTGTGAAACTTTATTATGTGGTTGAAAACCCTACCAAGACCCCTTATCCTATCTTATCCATGCCTGGTGTAGGAAACAAGGAGTGAGAGGATTTCCATGACACATGAAATCACAAAATAGGGGAACGGAGAAGTTGGATCAAGGATTCCCTAACAAAAGTTGTTCGGCCTTCTCAATGTGAAAAGGTGTATGGAGGGGTAACACCAAGGGTGTTAGAGTTCTTACTGGACATAAGGAGGTGGAAAATGTAAACCATAGTGTTTGATACTTGGGATACAATGAGGGTGGTGTAATAATGTAGGATAAGTGCTGAACAAATTCAAGATAAAACATTCATATTGTGTGACCTGGGAGGGAACAGAAAAACAATGTTCGATCGCTAACCTTATTTGAAATGTGGTACCCGCCTTATAATTTCATTCAAAGTATTCAGGGGTGTTTTCCCAGGACTGCGTGTGGGCCATAGTTGCCAAACACCATGTTGTGGGTTGTGACGCAGTTTATCATTGTGTAGTTAGGACATTGGGGGGAGGGTATCCCAAAGTGGATGTGTATGGAGTGGAAAAATAATCCAACATGAATGAGGACCAAATAATTCCACACCACACCATTCAAAATCCCAAGATAGAACTCAGGATAATGGGGGAAAGGCTGGAGGAACCTGGGGCTAGACCTGAAGTCAAAATGTATGGGCATTCCTATGTATCTCATAAGGATGGGAATCAAGCCACATGTAGTTCTGGAATTTCGTGTAGTTTAACTTCATGAGGTAAGTACAAAGGTAAGTATGGGTATTCTTATGGGATTCACATTGTGTGATTGATATAACTTGACATGAATGAGGACCAAAGAGGTCTCATACCCCACCATGTTCTCCCAGTACATTGAGTCCAATAGACTAAATATTTGAAGGAATTTATGGAACCTGTGGCTGGACTTAAAGACAAAATGTTTTGGAATTCCGACGTATCCCATGATAATGGTAATCGAGCCATACGTAGTTCTTGAATTTCGTGGAGTTTAACTTCATGAGGTAAGTACATAAGCTTCTATTTTAAGGACATAGAGTTTGGACCATGAATATGAAGTTGTAGAGTTTATCATTATGCAGAATGATGAATGTTGCATAGTTTAACATCATGCGGTAAGGATGAGGGCTATTATGTAGTTTCTCATCATGCAACAAGGAAGCTGGGGATCTTAGTTTATGGTTGTAGAACTCAGACCATAAGGTGAGTTTTCAAATAGGGGATCGTGTAGTGAAGATCTGTGGAGTAACCTAATGTGAATGAGGACCAAGAAGATCCATACTACACCACACATTCCCTAAAGAGAACATGTGCACAGTTTGAATTCATAAGGCTTATACTTGGATGCACAGTTTAACATTTTGTGCTTAGGATGTAAAATCGTAGTTTAAGGTCATAGATCTTGGACTAATAAGGAAGGTGTGATTCTTCTATGTGGATACAAACCCTACCAAGACCCCTAAGCCAATGTGAGCCATGATTGGTGTGGGAAACAAGGGGTGGAGAGGATTCTTATGATACATGGAAGCACACAATAGAGGAATGAAAATTTTAGGTTAAGTTCCTCCCAAATATATTGATCGACCTACTCAACATGTAAAGATGAATGAAGGGGGAACTCTGAGGGTGTTAAAGTTCTATTTGAATATAAGGATGTGGAAAGGGATGTGAATCACAACATCCGATACTTGGGACACAATGGAGGTGGTGTAATTATGTAGGATAGATGCTGACCTTATTTGAAACACATCATTCATATTGTGCGGAAAAGTATAGAAACAAAAAAATGAGGTTTGGATACTGACCATGTTCAAAACGTGGGACCTATCTCAAAATATAATCCATAGTCTTTCGAGGCATTGGACCATCACAGTAGGTGAGACATGAGGACAGGCACCATGCTATTAGGGGGTACCTTCATACATGAAAGATGTTGGATTACCAAACAAAGGGGCAAGTGAGGTGTGGAGATGAAATGAGGATATGTCTATGCAGAACCCAACACTCTAAGTCCTACACCCCAACACACCTAAGTAAGTTAATGAGGCATACCAGATTAAGGGATCCATACCCCTTCTTAAGGAAGAATCCTCAAGATGGCTCCTGGACATGGAATGGTAATGAACCAATGAAAAATGAAGAGAAAGTGTGATAAAATAGGGTTTAATAAATCAATTCTGTACCTGAATACAAAATGTCTTAAAGTTTCTATGTATCCCATAAGGATGGGAATCAATCCACACATAGTTCTTGAAATTCTGTGTAGTTTAATATCATGTGGTGAGGATGAAGTTTTCACACAATTTACCATCATGAGAATAGGATATTGGGGATCTTAGTTTATGTTTTTATATCTTGGAAGATAATATGAGGCCTTTTAGTGGACATATGTGGCCTAGAGAAGTGACGAACCTGACGTTAATGAGGACCAAGGAGGCTCATTTCCATATCACATATTCTTGAGAAAGGGGTGTTCAACCTAGGCTAGACCCAAATATGGAATGCCTGGGCATTCATAAATATACCATAAGGATGGGAATCAATGCACACATAGTTCTGAAAACCCATGAAGTTTGACATCATGTAGTAAGGAAAAAAGTTTCAACATAGTTTATTATCGTACAACTAGGACAAAGGAAAAGGGTATCCCAAAGGGGGTGTGCATGGCATGGAAAAATAAACTCGATGTGGATGAGGACTGTAGAAATCCACACCACACCACACACTCCCAAGAGAGAACTCATGCCAAAGGACCGAAAAGAGTGAAATTATGGTCAGGCCTAAAGTCAAAGTGTTTGGGAATTCTTATATATCCCATAAGGATAGGAATCAAGCCATACGTAGTTCTTGAATTCCATGTAATTTAACATTAACAGAGAAAATTTATGTGCATATTTTTAATCAAATAATTAGTATTTTTTACTGTTTTTCAATGAAAAACCCCATTTATTTACATGTTTTATTAAAATAATGGGTAATTTTAATTTTATAATTAAAATGTGCAAAATTGTGAAAAGTGCATAATTCTGGATTTTGGATAGATTTTTACCACAAGGTTATTTTTGTCATTTATTAAAAATTATAATTCCAAATTTGGTGATTCCTTTTTTCTAGAATCATGATTTTATTTCCCCAAACTTTCTCTTTAGGACCTAGATCTGATCCAAATATCAAGTAGTCCGAAAAATCATTGAGTTTGAAAACTTTTCTAGGAGGATAGTGTGGACCCCACCACTATAACGGAACCAAAACTCAGCCTTCACACATCCAATTGAGGTGATTACACATGGGATAGCATGAGGAAACATAGTTCCATATCTACATCAAATTTGGGGGAGTTTTGAAGTCATTAAATCTCCCATTGAAGGTTATACTTTTGAAGGAAGCTTCTTGGAACCTGCATCCAGAAAAATAAACCTCCAATGAAAAATTCATAAATCTTTCATCCGGAGTCCAAATGAGCTTAAATTTTCAGGGTTAATGGATAACATATTTATGAAAAACTTTTAATAAGTTTTCCATGCATGACTCAGTCATTTAATTGTCCATAAATGCGAAAACTTTCAGAGGATAGAATTCTTCCTATAAAAGGAGGTCCTCACCTCCTTCTCAAATAATCATCTTGACACCCACATCCAAAGAGGGATCCCACCGGGGAATGAAATTCTTCTTCTCCTCTCTTACCCCATCATTTATTCTTTTTTTTTTTTTTTTTTTTTTTTAGTTTTATTTTCAATTTTAATTTAAATTTTAGTTTTATTAATCCATGCATTTGTATTTCTCCATCCACTTTTCTTTTTTTATTTCTCTCTCTCTCTCACTCTCTCCTCTTCCACCCACTCCACCAAGTAATCTCATACTCTCATAAATGAGAGGATAATCATGAGATTTGGCTCAGGGTAAGGTTAAGGTTTTCATGAATTTTCTTTAAAGTTTAATTACGTTTGTTGTAAAATTGAGTAGCATGCTTGGGTGAGGCGAATATCCCTAATGTGGTGACGGCCCCCCAATGACATAAAACTCAAAATACTTCTATTCTGGAAAATAATAGTGATTCAAACATGATATTTTATGTTTGAATTATCAAACTAAATCAAACACATGTAGGAAAATGATGATTAAATCCAAGACTGAACCCCAAAACCAACTTATTTCTTCATTAACTCATTCTATTTTCATTTCATGATAATTTAGATTTTTCATATAAAAAAACACAAAAAATATTTTCATCTTTTTCATTAAATAATAAAAACAACAACAAAAAAGATATTTTTGGTCATGTAGAATAAAGTAAGTGAACCACACTAAAAGGATCCTTAAGAGAGACGACCCTAGTCAGCCACTATACTTCACTAGGAAAAATATAATTTTTTTTGTCCATGCCCTATGACAGGCGTGCATCAAACATCATGCGGTAAATAATAAGGTGTCACATAGTTTATTGCCATGAAACTAGGACATTGAGGATCTTATTTTATGGTCATAGAGCTCAGAATGTAAGATGATTGGGTAGTTTATCATCATTCAAGATGTTGTTATGCAGTTTAATGTCATGTGGGATGATAAGGTACATTTTTTCAGTTTAACGTCATTTGGGATGTGGATAAGGAAAAAATAAATAGGTTGATGCACCTGAGGCTAGACCTGAAGACAAAGTGTCCAAGCATTCTTACGTATCTCATAAGGATAGGAATCAAGTCTCATGTAGTTCTTGAATGTCGTGCAGTTTAACATCATGTGGTAAGGATGATGGTGTCACGTAGTTTATCTTCATGCAACTAGGACATTTAGGATCTTAGTTTATGGTTTTAGATCTCGGATATATTGTGCAGTTTATCATCATGTTGGAGGGTGCTATGAATTTTAACATCCCACGGGATGATAAGGGACATCTATGTAGTTTAAATTCATGTGGGATGTGGAGATGGAAAAAAAATAAATAGGTAGATGAACCTTGGGTTATACCTGAAGACAATGTGTCTAGTAATTCCTACAAATCCTATAAGGATGGGAATCAAGATACACGTAGTTCTTCAATGATTTTTAGTTTAACATCATGCGGTAAGTATGAAGATGTCACATAGTTTATCATAATGTGACTATGACATTGAGGATATTAGTTTATGGTCATAAAGCTTGGATAGTAAGATGATTGTGTGGTGTCCTCAAAGCCAATATCGTATCACCCTAAAGGAAGGAGCAGAGGTGAAATTTCTTGTTTAAAGCTCTAGATATATTGTTCAGGTGCCTCTCTAGATTATGCACGGACCAAAGCCTGTTCTCATTGAGGGATTCTAGTTCATCTAGATGGACTTCTTCTATCTTTTATGACATCTTCTGTTAGTAGATGGATGTAAAGAGTGATGGAAACTGAATCTCGATTAGTATAACTATCTCTATTCCATATACTAGGAAATATGGAGTCACCTGTGTGGAATTACTAGTTTTCGTATGATAAGACAAGAGAGCATTGGGAAAACTTTCTGGATAAATTTTCTTGTTCTGACCAACCATCATTTTCAGAATGTTGGATATGGTTCTTTTTAATTCCTCGATATGTCCGTTTTCTTGTGCATGATAGCAAGAATTATGGTTGGAATAGATATTGTACTTAGAGTACAATTTATTTATCTCATCTACTTGGAAATTGGTGTCGTTATCAATGAGAATAGTGGGAGGGAATTAGAATCGATGGATGATGTTGGATCTCACAAACTCAATAATAGAATGGGCCTTTACATCCTTGAGCAGAACTTCCTCTTCCCACTTGGAAAATAAATTTGTGGTGGTCATGATGAAACTACACTGTCGATCTATTGTTAGTGGATATGGTCCCACGATGTCAATTCCCCATACAAAAAAAACCAAGATTACTTGGTATTATGGAGTGGTTCTGGTGGCTGATGCACAAAGTAGGCATGGATATGACACGCATGGCACCTCTTGGTGAACTCAATGCAGTCATGGACCATGGTGGGCCAAAAGTAGACCAACCTTTGAATCTGGTAGGAGAGTTTCAACCTTTCCTAGTGAGCTCCACAGGAACCGGCATGAACTTCCTGTATAACATATGGGATCTCTTCTCCTTGAATACAATGGAGGATAACTCTATTGAACCCATTCTTGTAGAGGATCTTCTCAAGGATGAGACCATTCTAGATGGTGAATTATGAAACATGGTGATAGATTCATTCATGTTTGACTTTATAAGTTAGGATATTTCCATGTAGGAGGTACTTGAAAAAAATTATTGGTCCAATTAGAGATATCCTCTACTATACAGTAAGGACCTGATGGTCCTAGTGTGGAAGCATCAGCAGTAAGGTGGATAATGTGTTGGATTTCATCATCGTCCAGAGTGACAGGAGTGATAACACTTTGATGTGACACATGGATAATCAAATAATCCTAGTCAATCTCTTTAAGAGATGTGGAAAGGTTGGATAAGTCATCGACTCAACCATTATGTGATCGAGGGACATGAGTGACCTTCGTCCAAGAAGGGAATCAGTCCATCAGCTGGTGAGTGTGCTCTAGCAGGGGCACAAGCTCTAGCTTCCTAACAACATAGTTACTATTAATTTTCTTGATGAATAGTTCAAATTCCCCTTCCACATGTAGGTGGGGAATTTTAATTGCAAAGTGCATCTCGAGACCAGTGATGAGATCCTGATACTCTAGATCATTGTTCGTACAAACTTCTAAAAAAAGAACAAGTAGGGAAAGACAGTCTGTGTTGTTGTGATGAAGATGATATGTATGCCTATGTTGTTGTGTCTGTGATCATTGAGTCTTCTTTTGATTGGAATCCATGAGGCACCATCAAAGTGAATCTACCAACATGGAATGGTTTGATCCATATAGGGGATGCCCTCATCTGGAAAGTCAATATTTAGGGACGTATCTGTAGGGGCTGGATGGGTTGCCAAAAAATATGACAACGCATGCACTTTGACAGCCTTCTACTGGATGAACCTGATGTCAAACTACTAAAGGATCACTACCCACCTATATAGATGTCCTATCAATATAGGGGGGGTTTGAAATATACTTCATCGGATCTACACAGGACATCGGATGTATCTCATGGTGTTGTAGATAATGTTTCAACTTCTTCACTACAAAAACTAGTGTGAGGAACCTCTTCTCAATAAAATAATATTTGGTCTTTGTATCGAGAAGTATGCATCTAAGATATTATAGACTATTATATATCCCTTAATTATTATTCTGAGTAATAAGGGTGTTGAGGGATCATTCTATGGTGGTTAGTTAGAGGACCAGTGGGTTTTTGGATATGAGTGGCATCAAAATTTGAGGCTATAGAAAATAATTTTTGATCTTCTCAAAAGTAGTTTGGCACTCTTCATTCCATTGATAGACAGAACCTTTCTCTATAATTCAAGAAAAGGGATTACACTTGCCGACAAAATTCAAAATGAATCTTTGTATATAGGATATGTGTTTTTTAAAACCTCGAAGCTCTCGAAGGTTTCTCGGAGGTGGCATTTATATGATAGCTTTAACCTTCTTCGAGTCGATCTCAATGCCTCTATAACTTATGAAAAATCTGAGGAACTTTCTAGAGGTAACCCCAAATCAACATTTAAAGGGGTTTATCTTTATAAGGTGGGAGTGGAGGAAGAAAAACACTTTCATGAGATATATGAGATGGTCCTAACACTGGTAGAATTTAACCACCAGATCATCCATGTAGCATTCCAATAATGTCCTCAGGATTGGTTTGAATATGCGGTGTATAGAATGATGATAAGTGGATCCTATATTCTTTAGGCCAAAAATAATTACTTGGTAACAAAATGTACCTTGGGAAACTCTAAACTCGTGGGAAACTTCCTCATGGGGGCCATATAGATTTGGTTATATCAAAAATATCTCTCCTTGAAGGAGAGATCTCAGAACCCAGTGGTGGCATTAATCAACAACTCTATCATGGGAAGGGGGAAATTGTCCTTAGGAAAATAGAAATTGGGATACTATATATTGATGTAGACTTTGATCTATCTATTCTTATTCTTAATGGTAATGATTTTTTCTAACCACATGGGGTACTATACTTCTTTGAAAAAATTGGCTTTGATGATATTATCAACCTCGGCCTCGACCATGGCACCATGAGAGGGGTGCATCTTCCTAGTATTCTTTTTGAACCCACGATGACTTACTAGGAGACCAAGATGGTGGAAGGAGGTATGAGGGTATAGTACTGTAATCTCATAATAACTCTATAAAAATACATCTCGATGATGCTTTAGAAAACCCGCATTCTACTACTTTTCCTCTGTAGTCATAGCTGCACTGATCAGTGTTGGCCTCAGATCAGCCTCAATGTCGAGATTCACTTGTACCAACTCATCGACGGTGGTAGATACATCCTATTTGAATGTAGGAGGGGTTTCCTCCATATCTTCTTCATAATATTATGCAATAGTATCATCAGTAAGAGGAAACTCCTCTAGGTTAGCTGATTCTGGAGGAATGTTGGTGTCGGCCTGAGCGGTGGTGGAATCCTCATTGAGAGACCCTTGCACCATTGAAACCATGGTGACAAAAGATGTCAGCCCTATTTTATGAGACCTTCAACCAAGGGTTCCATGATTCATAATATAAAATATGTAATGGAAAGTTGTCTTGTGTCGGTTCAACCCGACTCAGTGAAATAAGCAATTATGGTGTACGGTTGTTTCCATGGGGAAAACATCTTGATACCTCACAAGGGTAAGGGGCTCTGGTATAATTCAAGACTGATGCATGTATGAGTATAAAGTGATCTTAAGGTGTTACTTGTATATGGTAATGTGTTTCCCACTCCTTCTAAATATAAAAAATAGTATCCCAATTCTAGGGTCATGGCCTTCAACCGGTGAATCGGGAGGATGAAAGCATCATCTAAGTCTGTCCAAAGGTCATCCATAGTGTCAGTGTGCTCAAACTCAATAGTTTGAACCTATTTTTCCTTACTCCTATAATAGTAAACATCTAGATATTGGGATTCACAAGAGTCAAAGGGAGATGCATTGCCTTGGAGCTTTCCCACTCAACTACTAAGGGAGTACTTGAGGCATTAATGATATGAGGAGGGGACTACTTTGTGTAGATAGAGACAGGGCTTACCCATTAGTGCATTGTAAGTGGTATCCTACAAAATGACCATGAACTCATTGATTTCAATAAGGACACCAAACTAGGTATTTAGGAGTATTTTCGCACATGGATTTTTCACAGTAATGTCATAACCTTGAATATTCATGTCAAAGGGACTCATATCTGCTTTAATCAGTCCTAGATTGTGGAGAATTTCTTTTAGGATGAGATTAATCCCATAACATGTTTCTACAAGACAACGGAGGCCTTTAAAACCATTTAACTTCCCAGTGATGTAGAGTGGATGGATGTTACCCTATACAGGAGAGCCCTCATATTCTTCTGAGAAAGACATGATGCCTTGACATTATGCTCGCTCATATTCCTTAGCATGGAATGCTTCTCTGGTTGATGGCTCTGTCTCAAACTTTATGAGGATTTTAAAATCCTCTATGAGGGATTCATGTATATATTTTGATAGTCATAGAGCCTCAAGAATCTATAGCTTTTCAAAAATCCTGGCAAGGTACATAATCACATCCTACTTTCGTGTGTTAGCGGGAAGTTTCTCTATGGAAAGGGGTATAACAGGTTCTTCTAGTCGAACTGGAGATTCCCAATTGGTGCTAGGATTATCCCGTTTCTCACTAGTGGATCAGTGAAAATTTACTACCGACTGACTATCGGGCGACTAAGGCCCAGCCACAACTAGGAGTGGTTGACCATGATATGATTGTGGAGGCTCTTCCTGGTCAATTAACACGAATGGCGGTGGTAGGTAATCTGATAAGATAGGATAAGAGGACTATGAATAATGATCTTTGTGCTTAACATATCATTCATGGCTTGGCCATATGTGTTGGCCTGAGCATTCTGACGATTCTCATAGCCAAGATCACATGTATGATAGAGTCGACTAGGAACATTGGGAGAACTTGCCTGATTCTCCTCATCACTTGGAACCATGTAAGGGTCCACCAATTCTATGGTATTCACTGAGGTATAATTATAATCATCACTAAAGGAATCCTCCAACACTGGGAGAATTTTTTGGGTGACTCCCATCTCTAGGGGAATGAATTTTCCAAGAATACGATAAGGCCTCAGCACCGATGGGGGAATTTGTTTTCCATTTAATCGTCAGTGCCTGCTCTTAGGAGAGGTGTAAGGATGAGGTATGGATGCATCAGTGGGTGCTAAAGGAGTCATGAAGGCCTCAAGAAGATCAGGCTGATTAAAACAGGAACGAATGATACTATGGTCATGAGAAACTTCCCTACGATTCAAATAGTTGTCATATTTCTAAAACCCCTCTCTAGAGACCTATTTATATTCACCTTTATTGTTTCTATCAAGATTTGTAGAGACGTACACAACCTTTGCTAGAGAAGGACCCAATATGACTATATTTTTATCGATATAGTCCTGCAGCCAATCTGTAAACACATAGAATCACTTCATGATGTTCCCAAGGATCATATGATAAGGTCAGTAGTCGGGGTGATCAACTAGGTCAACCTCATGGGGATTCCTTCATTCTGTAAACCTCGAGATTCCTTGATTCAAGTCACTCTGGAAATAATCAGGAACCTAATATTCATCAAATGAGTAGATCTGGTATCTTCTGTTTGGGAAAGGGACCCTAGGAGCCTAAATCTAATGAGGGGTCAGATCCTAGTGAGGAGGTGGAACCTGGTTGTTTCTCCTAGGTGGTGGTACATTATGAGGTGGAACCAAAAAATTATAAGGTGGGAAATACTGAACCTAAGGTTGGGCCTAAGGCTATTTCCCTTGGTGAGGCTTTGGATGTGGATCTATTGGTAACATCTCTAGCGGTTTAGGGGCCTCTACCTGTGCAATAGCGGAATTTTCAACCTTAGAGGATCTTCTTGCAGGAGCGATGGGAGGAAATGGTTGTTCTTACCTGGCATGCTGCAAGGCCTCCTCTAAGTGTTAATCCTTTTTAGGGAAATCCCAAAATCAATATAGGAAATTTTGAGTGATGATGGATGGGATAATCTCAGTCTTAACATTCCCCATGCACATATTTAGTAGTTTCTCTTGAGCCAGTGGCATGTTAAGTGAATACGTGAGGCTTTTCCACCTAGGGACAAAGTCTTCAACTCGCTCATATGTCCATTTTTTTACCTAAAGAGGTCATAAATACTATTCTTATGGGTGGTAAAACTGAATTAGTAAAAAAACTACATGATAAGATATTCCCAACCAACTATGGACTCGATGGGTAACTAGTTGTACTAGACAAATTCAGGCCCCTACAGTGTCTATACAAAGCACCGAAGCTTCGAAACTTCTTACTTTACTAGAGTTCCCAGCATAGGTCCACACCTTAAAATAATGTGGGTCAAATACTATAGTGGGTCTCCCATCCCATTGAAAGGAGAAAAGGTCTTGTCATATCATCCACCCATGCCGGATACGGATTGACATTAGGTGGGAATTCCTCTATTTCATTTCAAGGGACTTTAGGTAGGCAATGATATTGGCCATTGGATCAACCTGGAGGGGATTCCTAACTACCAGTGCATTAGAAGGAACTTAAACATGATAGGTAGGCTTAGCATCTTGTGGAGAAACTAGAGAGGAAGGTATATCCTCTAGAGGAATAACCTGAGGAACCATTGGGGGAACAACTTGAGTCGAGTCCTCAGGATGATTCCCTCACAATTTAGGTGGGTTTGGAAATGCATACCATGGTCATTTTCCATAATCTCCGGCCTCTACCTTTTTTGGATTTGCAGGTTTTATGGGATCAATGGGAGGAAACTCACCAGGAAAAACCTATGGCTTCCCCTACTACCCCAGTGGAGGATGAACAAGATCATATTAAGGATCACCATAGTACAGATATCTTCCTTTAAGGTGATCAGAAAGAATCTCATTGATAAGAATTTTCTATTAAAAAAGTTGTTGGAGAAAGGTGGTTGTAGGGAGATCGACCTCTATCTTCTATACAGAACTAGACAGGTTAGAAGGCTTAAAATCCCAATTTTTCATTTTCCCTTGTTGGGGTCTTGATCGAAAGGCAATTACTCGGAGGGCTCTTCAAGTCTAAGAAATTGAATTTTATGGCGAGTGGTAATGTGCATGTGTGTGTGTGTCCACATAATACTGTGAAACCCTAGGAGGTGATTCTTCTTCATCAAGACCAACCTCAGTATCCTTTTCCTTAAGAGGATTAATGTCAGGCATGTTTACCGTGCCTATACCTGGTGGCATGTCCTTGAAATAACCTAAAAAGTTAGGTTGGCGCAGAATGGGACTAAAGTGAAGAGAAGCATAATACCCACACCCATAGATCTGGACATGTGGGGATGCCTCCTGAATAATTCTGTGGAGTACAGTGCGCTCTAGATGCATCGCTACTGGAGGGTCTAGTGACAACTGGGTGATATAGGGTGTTGATCCATGTGAATCCCTATTAGGTCAACCATGTGAAACTACTAGTTGATGTCATAGAAGTGCTCTTGAATCTTCGTATAATCCAATTAATTTTTCTTGATGTGAAAATTAATATACCATATGGTTTGGCAGAATCACATGAATTCATCTTGGGTAAACAACTCCGGGATATCAAAATCGGGACTACAAATCTGCTAGAACATCTCAGATAATTGGTCTTCTTCAATGGTGACCCACAAGATTCTTCATTTAGAGTTGGGATCCATCTCTTGATTTCCCCATTCTTTGACTGGGGGTGGCTGAGGAACTGGAAACATCACTAATGTAGACCGTTGTGTCAGTGTACTAGATGATGGAGAGAACACTATGCAAGCTAAAAATCTGCAGCATGTTGGGTCATCTCTCAGGGTTGGTACCAACCACATCATCATGTACTTATAAGATGGGGTGATGATTATTGCTTTTTGTGGGAAAGTGGTCACTACTGGTGGTAGATCTATATGGTGCTTTTTCATATACCAATCCCCAAAATAAATCTCTGTGATCTCATGCCAAGGTAGAGAATGAATCTAGCTACGATAGAGAGAAATACAAGGAAATTCCCTGTAAAGGATCCAAATCTTCCTCCTCTTGCATGAACCCATGAAGGGTTTTGGGGATATGGTGAATTTAACTCTCCAGAAGGATGAATCTCACATTCCTGGTTCCTGACCTAGATTCTGATTTAGAGGATGCGGTGATAGTTCCATCATTGAATCAAATTCCACTTCAAAATTTGAAAAATTAACTGGATTGAAAATGATATGAAACTTATTATAGTTCTTCCCTCGATGGTGATAGTTCTCCATTATACCCCATAATGGCTCATCATGGTAGGTTATATCTCCAACATGAGGAGGTTCTTTGTGCGGGTTGGTGCTGGAGCAGGGAGGGCCTTCTCTTGATCAGGATGGGATACATGGAGGACCTCTATATCTATCATCATTAGATTGGTGAGTACCTCAACTGGGATTATTGTGAGAGTGGGGAGGAATTTCACTCTTGGTTCTAGTGATATCATGGGGAGGACCTCCATGTTCGATTTGAGATAGAGGAGGACCTCTACTTGGGTGACCTGGGGTGAGATGAGAACTCGGGTAAATATCGAATAGGACACAGGGACGACCATTTTTCTAGTGATTTTGGGTATGGGGAGGACCTCTGTACAGGTTTTTGGATACATTTGGAGGATCTCCATGGTTAGTAGTGTTGGCATGGGTAGGGCCTTCACATAGGTTCGTAGCAATAACATGGGGAGGGCCTTCATAATGATCTAACTAGACATGGGGAGGACCTCTATATCAACCGTCGATGAAGCGGGGAGGGCCTCAACTTCAATGGATAATAGAGTGGGGAGGAATTCCACTAGAGATGATGAAAACAGGGGGATTACCTCCATGTTGACGAGTGATGGAGTGAGGAGGGCCTTTTCTCTAGTCAATGCTACTATTATGAGGACCTACGCTTGATCTAAGGATGACACAAGGAGGAACTTCACATTGATGACCTCGTATATTAGGAGGACCTTCATATATGGAATCATAAGCATGGGGAGGAACTTCATGCTAGATGTCAACAAGATAGAGAGGGCCTCCACTTGGACTGATACAATTAACATGGAGAGGACCTCTATCCTAGGTGTGAGAGCGAAGTGAACCTCCACTCTGGATGGTGATGGTATGTGGAGGACCTTCATACTGGGTATCATCATTACTGGTCGGCCCATGATGACTGTTTGATGTGTCAATGATTGGAAGAGTCAACTCAGCCCACCCTTGGGTGGATGATGTCTCAATTATGATTGGTTGATGGTGAATCCCTACTCTATAGTGGTAGATACTTTATAGAATGTGTTATGGGTAGCATGGTCAATAGGAGATGTAGAAGGGGACACCCCCATATGGGAATCTTCCTGAGCTTATTCTTGATGTTGACGTTGGGTTACCTAGACTGGGACCATTAGAGTAGGGGTTTAGATCACCTACTCTTCAGCTTGAGGGAACGGTAATTGGTGGTATTGATATGGACAAGTGGGATCTCTCATCGACATCTACCATATGGTAGTCATCATCATGGTGACTCAGAAATCCCTCACCTCATTAGTGTAGGGGATTGAATCATAGGATTGTTCTAAGGAGAGACTCTTGAAATAATTGGATTTCAGAGAGGGGAGAAGTGGCTCCCTATGCAGACCTTGGGGTTGGTAGTGACACTGAGGTACAAAAGACTCCAAGTCCTAAAAGGCCATATACCTCATGGTAATGACATATCTTTTTCATATCGTGGAATGAGAATGTTTATCACCCTCCTCTAAACAAATTATGAGGATGAGATGGGGTGTGGCCACCTGGTAGACATGGATTTGGATGACACCATGGTGGGGGTGAAATCATGTGGGATTTATACATTGATGTTTCTCTTACCCCTGAATCTATGGGTGGGTGGTTATTGGTTTCTTATAGCTTGGGTCCTATAAAGTAGGAAGATTCAGTTATCATCACAGATAGTAGGAAAGAAATTCCCAATTCCATGTCATCGTTCTGTCTTCCATGGCTAGATAGAGAGATCTGCACTGATGATGTTGCAGACTGGAATTTCTAATGATAATTGCCCCAAATTATGGTGAATTCTAAGCTAGGACCATGATATTCTTTGTAGGACATGGATCCAGATAACTGGATCCACTGACACGCTTATCTACTGATGTCTTAAATGCTACTAATACCCATATTGAGGAGATGAAATTCACAACAGGTTTCAATTTCGGTTTCCTACACTTTCTTCCAGGGCTCACCATGTGGGAATATCGATGCTCGCTAATAGTGAATTATACCCTGCATTCTCTCTTTATACAGGAGGGAGGTATTCATCACTTCTTCAGAGATGTTTGTTCCTTGATCAAAACGGGGTGATGGTTTTTCAGTAGCTCCTTCCATGGATTCCTCCTCAAAATTCATTACCTAGTCTGGGTCTCCCTTACAGATTAAGAAGTTCTTCATGAAACTCCTCCCGGTTCCATCTTTTCATGGATGTCAGTTAATTATGTTGCTTCTTTTAGGACATTCTAAAGGGTTAAGTCAGTGAAGCAACCTTCAGTCAGGAGAGTTATAATGTTGCGCATCGCTAGCATATATGGATTCTAAAACATTGGTACATCTAAATTCTCCCTTATCAGAGGGCTTCTTGATGGTGAAAAATCATGAGGCATCCCACATCAATTTCAAGGTATCTTCTTATGTCATAGGCATGTCTCTAAGGTTTTCCATAGCCTCCCATGTTTAACACAGGGTGTGTCACGAGTTTAACATCTTTTGGAGATGGATAAGACTGATCAAAACACTTGTAAAGGTGGATCAGATGGGTATATCCCTATGATTAAGCACTTGGAAGGTTTATTGGGTGGGTGGATTGAAACTCTCAATGAGAACGGACCTAGGATGACATTTCCTGTGAAGAGAAGATTTCACGCCATGAAGGCTGATCTAAAAATCACTGGGGATGGATCAAGGAGGGTGGGACCAAATGAGGGGAACACAAAGGTTTACCAATGGCTGGGATTGAAAATTGGTGAGGCTTCCTACATACCATTAGATAAGACAGGGATCAAAACTCACGCAGTTTGAAGTGATGATTTAGGCTTACAAATGGCTAGTTTCCCATCACAAGAGGGGCACTCTCAGTTGTATGAATATGGATTGTGTAGGTATTATTTATAGTTAGATTCCCAAGTGCTTCCAGAATAAGCAATGGTATAATGGATGGATATTACACATGGAGAGATTTCTGTATGGATGGCATGATCCCACTGGGATGTAGAGGACCGGATAATAATCAGGACGAGTGATGGAGGGTTGTGTGAAGTTGATGGAGTGAATGGGATGGAATCCTTGTTATGATGGTGGTGTGGGGAAAGGGGTGATTATATGCCTAAGGAATCATCTCGTGAAAATTGATCGCATGGATAAGGTCCTAAATAAAGTTAAACCTCTGTGTTGGGGCATGATCCTCCCTATACATAGCAGCTCGAGGGAAGGACCAGGATGGAAATGGGTGATGGGATTGAACCTTGAGGAGGATTCCTACATATCCTAGTGGCTAGGAATCAAATTCCACATTTTTCAGATATCCCATGTAGTTTAACATAATACAATAAGGATGTAAGTGGACCATCGTGAATATAATGGTGTTAGGATTGAACCTCAAAGAGGTTTCCTACATACCATGTTTATAAAACATAGATCAAATTATAGGTATTTATGAGGGGGATGAGGGGCTTACGCACTGAGGAGGCCCATGAGTGTTGATCTAGACACCACTAAGGGATGATCAGGGAGGTTCACCCATAATAATGGGGGTTGAAGTTTACCTTTTTTGGGATTGAACCTCATGGAGTCTTCCTATGTACCTTGTTTATAAGAGAGGGATCAAAACCCATGAAGTTTGGTAAAGATGGGAATTGTAGTACCCCCAGTTTCTGGTATGTAACCCTTACTTGATTCTTTTATTGGTTTTAAAAGTTAAGGGTGACGTACGGGAGAGTCAGGAGATCCTGGATTGAAGTTTGAGGCAAAGGGGAAGTCACACAGGCGGCGCACAGTTTGTCTAAACCGTGCGACCAACCCATGCGTGGATGACTTGGGTGGAAGTGGATTCTGCATGCTCGGTGCACGGTTAAGGGAAACCATGCGATGATTCCACGCGAGAAGGGTGGCCGAGGCAGTAGCTAGTGCACGGTTTTTCAAACTGTGTGGACTAACTGTGCGGGCACTTAAGTTAGATCCTTAAATTGTAGATCTAACTCGTTTTTTCCTCTAATTGCTTCATTAAAGCTCTTAAGCAGCCATAACTCGGGATTACTCTCCCTTGAAGGTTGGAAAAATTTCTCCCAAGCATTCCAGAGTCTATCCAAAGGCTTCTCTTGGCGAATCAAAGCCGAATTCTTGAGGTATGTGATCGTTATCCTTCATTCTTAACCATTTTCTTAGATCTACTTCTCCTCTTCCCTCGGATTCCTAGATCTACACCCGTTATGGTTAGATCTAAGTGTGTGGATGCCAAATATGATGATATTTGGTCTTGGTTGTGTTAGGAGAAGAGATCTAAGGATAATTCTTGGAGAATCAACTCGGTTTTCTTGTGCATTCTTCATTCATTGGGTTTTCGTCAAAACCATTGAGGTAGGTGGATTCACTCTTGATTCATCTTTCTTAGAACCTGAAGTCTTAGTTCAAATTGATTTAATTTCTTGGTTTTTATTTTGAAATTATGGTGAAAAGCATGTTATGAATCTTTATTAGTGATGATTTATGGGTTTTGATGAAATTATGGAAAAAGAAAGAATAGTTTGTGAAAATTGTTTTGGTTTCTTGATTTTAAAATGGTGATTTTAAAATATGGATTTTCTGGATTTGGAAAATGGTTTACGGGAAAAAGGGTTTCAATAAAATGGTTGTTTTATTGAAATGGTTTTGGCATGGTTGGAATGGTGTGGTTTTTGGGCATACTGGGTGTGTGCGTTCATATTGCATTTACAAGGCTTGGTTGAAATATGACCTTGTGCTCAGTGCCAAAGGTGTAATGGAACATGGGGAATAATTACCTTGTGATGACTTGGTAGATTGATGAGAAACTACTCATGAGTATGGAACTGTCATAACGATGCATGCATAGTTGATTTCACGGGTTGTGAAATGGTTGGTTGTGTGGATTTGTGAAATGGAATGAATGTGCCAAAATGGAAATGTGAATTTGATTGGAAACTTTGCTTGGTTTTTTTTCTTGAGAAATATGGTTTTTTTTTTAAAGTGGTTTTTGTTGGTTAATGACTTTGACATGGAACTTGTTATATTGTGAACTGTTTTGGAATTGTTTTATATAAATTGTTTTATATAAATGTGCTAACATGTTTTATCCTAGAGGTGTGGGTTGGAGATTCATCGGGGGAAACCTACTGAGTTTCATTACTCACCCCTACTTTGGAATGTTGGTGATTTTTCAGATGTCATGTACTGGGATGTTGGCAAAGTTAAAGTGTCACATATTTAGAGCTGCTTCGTGAAACTTGGGCTGGTTCGTGATGTTGCAGCTTGGAGCTTGTGGAGCATGGAGTTGGGTTATTGTCTTATAGTCTTTGAGTTTGTCTTTCCACTGTTTACCCTGATGTTTTAGTGTTGGTTTCCACTGTGTTACTCTTGGTCGGTTTATGATAAGATAAATGGTTGAGTTGTCGTAGCTTTTATCATGCATCGTTTAGTTTTTGGTTTGGTTATAGTTATTGGTTCTATGGATGTTCAAAAAGGTAAAATCATCCCCCACTTGTTTGAAACCCTTCGGCATTTATTTCCAGCCTTTGGCGTCTTGGGGTTGTCGCTTAAGGCCAAGTAATGACTCATTTCACTATCAAGACAATGAGAATAAGCGGGTCATTACAAATGGTATCAGCTTGTTCGGTCCTTGCCTAACAATTGGTCATCGATGTTCTTGGTCTTGGAGTTGAAATTCTTTCTTGTCTATTCCTTAGGTAGTCATCTTAGATAGGAGTAGGATTTTTGGAACTTGAAATGTATAGCATAAAATGATGTAGCTAACCCGTTTATGCTGAACTTCAAGTTACCAGGGTGTTGGGTACATAAGTGTTTTGGATACACTTCTAGAATGTTGGAAATCTCATTTTCATGGGTTTAGCCAATGAGATGAGCATGACATGAATTGTAGAGGAATTAATTCCCACTAGGCTTTCATATCTCATTGTGAGGAATGAGTAAGTATTTGGTGTAAGTTTCCAATTTTTGAAAAATGAAGAAATTGTTTTCAACTGAAAGACTTTGAAAATAGGGTATTTGTTGTATTTTGAAAATGGGTTGATTTTCAAAAAGTATGTTGAATGTTTTCAAAAATGTTTGAACATGGAAAAAGGTTGTTTTGAGAACAATGTTGTGATAGATAATGTGACATAATTTGAAATGCTAAACCTTCAGTTGCTAGGAAGTGAGACTAACGACGTGCATTATTTGTATAGAAGATGGAACCCATTAGGCATCGTAGAGACCAACCAGAGGTGGCCGATGAGAATGTGGTTACACCTGAACCACGTGTGAACCAAGAGCTGGTTCAAATTATAGTTCAACCATTTCAGGTTGTGGACACGGGGAATCTGAGGGATGAGTCAAGGCATGTAGACCATTCCGTCCAGTTCCTGAAGTAGAATCCACCCATCTTCTGGGGTGATTCTGAACCAGAAACGGCAGAGGTGTGGCTGAGTAGGATGAATCATATCTTCGATTTCATCGGCACACCAGTAGAACTAAAAGTAAATTTGGTGACGTATATGCTGGAGAATCTTGCACGACGGTGGTGGGAGCTGGTGGTGTAGGCTAAGGTGGATCAAGGCCTGGCCTGGGATGAATTTGAGGAATTGTTTAATAAACAATTCTATCCTCACACATTCAAGATCCAGAGGACAACTTAATTTTTCATACTGAAGTAGGAGAATATCTCTATAACGGAGTATGCGGCTAAATTCATGAATTTAGTGTGCTTTGCACCGGAAGTTTCTGCAAGTGCGTCGCTAAAGGCATGCATCTTTCAATCAGGGTTGCGACAGGAGATTCATTCGAAGATAGTTGTGCTCTGTATTACGGATTATACGGAGATGGTAAACAGAGCAACAGTAGCTGAAAGAGACATATCAGGAGTTATGGGAGTAGGAAGTATGATGATACCCATGAGAACGGGTGGGAACTCTAATGTTGGGAACAAGCGGAAGAGGGACACCTACTTCCAAGGTGGGAGTGCAAATCAGAATCAGACGGCTGGATCGGTGAATCTTCCTCCACGACCCATGATGAAAGCTGGGTGTTTTCAATGTTGCGCGATTGATCACATGAAACGAGAATGTACAGCACCACCGAGAGCATTCCACAATTGCAACAATATGGGACATCTTCAGCGATATTGTCGCAGTGCTCCACGGTCAGGTGTTTATGACACTTCTCAGGTGTCGCAAGCATCTTATGCTTCGATAGGGCGAGGACAGCAAAATCATTCTTTCCAGCAGAGTAGAGCTAGCTATGGTGATTCCAAGAATACCATGACTCCCTAGGCAGGGCAATCTCAACAAGGCAATAAGGAGAAAAGTGCAGCAACAAAACAATTGTATAGATCGGAATAGGTGATTGTGGATGACCAGTCTGGACCGTCTACAGTGAGAGATACGATTCTTTTGAATTCTACCCTCATGAAAGTGTTGTTCGATAATGGTGAATCAAATTCTTTTCTTTCTTCTCGTATTGCTTATTTTCTGAACTTAAAACTTGAAATGATACCTTCGATGATAAAACTTCAAACTCCTCTCAGTGAAAGAGAATGTAGAGCCTTCGTGTGTAGAGCATGTTCTATAACTATTGATGGAGCTGATCTGAAATGGGATTTCTCTATGCTGGAGATGGATGTCTATGATATGATCATGGGTATAGATTGGTTGATAGAGTTTAGGGCTTACATCAGCTGTTATAGTAGAACAGTCAGTTTTTCGACTGAGGATGGCGTCGAGCATCTCTTTAGAGAAGAAAGAGTGGTGAAGGAAGGTGCAGTGGGATTTTTAGAACTAATAGTGGCATCGATCTCTTACCAGTTTGCTACGTTAAACTTAGAATCGATGGACGAGATCAAGAATAACAGATTTCCAGAAGTTATGGATCAATTTCCTGATGTTTTTCCTGAAAACTTCTCAGGGTTACCACCTATGAGAGAAGTGGATTTTACGATTGATCTCCTTCTGGGGACCAGTCCTATCTCACTTACATCTTATAGGATGGAACCAATAGAGTTAAAGGAATTGAAATTGTAGTTGGAAGAACTGGAAATCAAAGGTTTTATTCGGCCAAGAGTGTCTCCGTGGGCAGCACCAGTTTTTTTGTAAAGAAAGCATATAGAACCTTGAGGATATGTGTGGATTATCATAAACTTAACTAAGTTATAATAAAGAATCGATATCCAATTCCATGCATTGATGACCTATTTGATCAATTGAGGGGAGCTCAGTGGTTCTCCAAGATTGACTTGTAGTCAGGATATCACCAGTTGTGAGTTCGGAAGGAGGATATTCCGAAGACAGCCTTCAGAAGCAGATATGGCCACTATGAATATGTATTCATGCCTTTTGGTCTTATGAATGCACCAAGGGTCTTCATGGATTTGAGGAATCAGATATTTTATCCATATCTGGATTTTTTTTTGGGTGTTTGTGGATGACATATTGGTGTATTCAAGAATAAGGGATGATCATAAGCAACACTTGGCGATAGTGTTGGAAATATTGAGAGACCATTATTTGTATGCCAAATTATCAAAGTGCAATTTTTGGATACAATAGGTACACTTTATAGGCCATTTTGTTTCTGCGAAATGTGTTTTAGTGGATCCAGAAAATATAGAAGTTGTTCTTTCTTAGCAACTTCCGAAGAATGTCTTGGAAATACGAATTTTTCTTGGTATAGCTGGTTATTACCAACACTTTTTCTATGACTTCTCACAACTATCTTCGCCTATGATATAATTGACAAAGAAGAACAGTGTATCTCAATGGACTGAATAATTTCATATATCTTTTCAAGAGTTGAAAGTTTTCCTTACATTAGCACCCATCTTGATTTTGCCGGAATCAGGACAGGGGTACGTGGTGTATTGTGATGCTTCAGGAACAGGGTTGGGATGTGTTCTCATTCAAAGAGACCATGTTTTTGCTTATGGTTCAAGGCAGTTGAGGGTGCATGAGAAGAATTACCCAACACACGATTTTGAATTAGCTGTAGTTGTCCATGCCTTGAAGACTTGGTGTCATTATCTCTTTGGTGAGAAATTTACTGTGTTTATAGATCACAAAATCTTGAAACACATTTTATCACAGCGAGATTTGAATCTGAGGCAGAGGAGATGGATGGAGTATCTTCAAATGTTCGACTTTGACTTGATGTATACACCGGGTAAGGGAAATTAGGTGGCCAATACATTAAGCAGAAAGTCATATGCTCAGTTGGTGAAAGAAGCTTCAGAAAAATGGCAGTTGATATCAGTCTTAGCCGACATGCATGTGGAATGTGAAGACCGAGGTGATGTTGTGGTTTTCATTCTAGTTGTGCTTGTTTATGATTTGGTGGAGATAGTAAAGGAGGCACAGGCATCCGATGTAGACTGTGTTGCAATGAGTTCAAAACTCAATGGTGGGGAGATCATTGAGGGATGGAAGCTGGATGGGAGTTCAATTTTGTAGTTTCTAAATTGGATGGTTGTACCTTTAACTTCTCAGGAAGAACTCCTTCATGCTTACCACCATTCCAGATGGGTTGTACATCCGGGTACACAAAATATGTATAAGGCATTGAAGGTGTAGTTTTGGTGGAGAGGCATGAAAAGGAAGGTGGCTGAGTTTGTCTCATGGTGCTTAACTTGTCAGCAGGTTAAAACAGAGCATCAGAGACCAGCCGGTATGTTACAATATTTACCTATCCCTGTGTGGAAATGGGATCAGATAGTAATGTATTTTGTTACAGGTCTTCTAAGAATGGTCCAAAAACACGATGTCATTTGGGTGATAGTGGATCTTCTAACCAGGTCGGCCCATTTTATCCCTATTCGTGAAACTCATACGGTGGAAGATATTTCAAAAATCTATATCCGAGAAGTGGTAAATATACATGGCATACCATTTTCAATCGTTTCAGATAGAGATCTAAGGTTCTCATCTCGTTTCTGGCGATCCTTACAGAAAGCCCTGGGAACTCAGTTGAAAATGAGTACGGCGTATCATCCTCAAATGGATGGACAATCCGAAAGGACGATAAAGATGTTGGAAGAAATGTTGTGGGCTTGTGTAATGGATTTTGGTGGCTCATGGGAGTAGCATATACCCTTAGTGGAGTTCTCATACAATAACAGTTATTAGGCCCCGATACACATGGATCTGTTTGAAGCATTGTATGGGCATCCTTGTCGTTCTCCACTATGCTTGGTGGAAATAGGTGAGACTTCACTAGTTGGGCCGATCCTTTTCCAAGAAACAATAGAGAAGATTTAGTTGATAAAAGAGAGGATGGAGATGGAACAGAGTGGTCATAAATCTTATACAGATCATCGCCGAAGACCGTTGTCGTTTGCGGTGAGTGATCATGTCTTTTTTAGAATCTCTCCAAGGCGTGGACATCGTCATTTTGGGAAATAGGTCAAGTTATCTCCTCAATATATAGGCCCTTTTGAGATACTTTAACAGGTTGGAGAGGTGGCATATCGGTTGGCATTACCACCATGGTTCAGTTAGGTGCACAATGTGTTCCATGTATCTCAGTTGAAGAAGTATCAGCCCAATCCTGACCATGTGATCAGATGGGATCACGTTGACCTATAGTCAGATGATTCGTTGGTACATATCCTAGTGCAGATTGTGGATAGGCAGGATAAAGTCTTGCATGGAAAAAGCATCAGTCTAGTGCGGGTTTTGTGGCAACATGGTCAGATTCAGGAAGAGACTTGGGAACGCGAGAAAGAAATGAAAGAGCAGTGTCCAGAACTATTTTAGGAAACCGATGGTTTTCTACATTCTGGGGACGGAAAGGCCAATGGTGGGGAGAATGTAGTACCCCCGGTTTCTGGTATGTAACCCTTACTTGATGCTTTTCTTGGTTTTAAAAGTTAAGAGTGATTACGGGAGAGTCGAGAGATCCTGGATTGAAGTTTGAGGCAAAGGGGAAGTCGCACGGGCGGCGCACGGTTTGTCTAAACCGTGTGACCAAACTGTGCATGGATGACTTGGGCGGAAGTGGCTTCTTTACACTCGGTGCACAGTAAAGGGAAACTGTGCGATGAGGCTGTGTGAGAAGGGTGGCTGAGGAAGTAGCTAACGCACGGTTAGCGCACGGTTTGTCACACCGTGCGGACTAACTGTGTGGGCACTTAAGTTAGATCCTTAAATTGTTGATCTAACTCGTTTTTTCCTCTAATTGATTCATTAAAGCTCTTAAGCAGCCATAACTCGGGATTACTCTCCCTTGAAGGTTGGAAAACTTCTCCCAATCCTTCCAGAGGCTATCCAAAGGCTTCTCTTGGCGAATCGAAGCTGGATTCTTGAGGTATGTGATCATTCTCCTTCGTTCTTGATTGTTTTCTTAGATATAATTCTCCTATTCCCTAGGTTTCATATATCTATGCCCGTTATGGGTAGATCTAAGTGTGTGGATTCCAAATATGATGAGATTTTGTCTTGGTTGTGTTAGGAGAAGAGATCTAAGGAGAATTCTTTGAAAATCGACCTGGTTTTCTTGTGCGTTCTTCGTTTGTTGGGTTTTCATCAAAAACTTTGAGGTAGGTGGCTTCACTATCGATTCCTCTTTCTTAGAACTTGAAGGCTTAGTTCAAATTGATTTAATTTCTTGGTTTTTATTATGAAATTGTGGTGCAAATAATGTTATAAATCTTTTTTAGTGATGATTTATGGGTTTTGATGGAATTATGGAAAATGAAAGAATGGTTTGTGAAATTTTTTTTGGTTTATTGATTTTAAAATATGGATTTTATGGATTTGTAAAATGGTTTTAGGGAAAAAGGGTTTCAATAAAAGGGTTGTTTTATTGAAATGGTTTTGGCATGGTTGGAATGGTGTGGTTTTTAAGCGTACTGGGTGTGTGCGTTCATATTGCATTTACGAGGCTTGGTTGAAATATGACCTTGTGCTCGGTGCCAAAGGTTTAATTGCACATGGGGAATAATTACCTTGTGACGACTTTGTAGATCGACGAGAAACTGTTCATGAGTATGGAACTGTCATAACTATGCATGCATAGTTGATTTCACAGGTTATGAATTGGTTGGTTGTGTGGATTTGTGAAATGGAATGAATGTGCCAAAATGGAAATGTGAATTTGATTGGAAACTTTTCTTGGTTGCTTTTCTTGAGAAAGATGGTTTTTGTTGGAAACTGGTTTTTGTTGGAAAATGAATTTGACATGGAACTTGTTATATTGTGAACTGTTCTGGAATTATTTTATATAAATTGTTTTATATAAATGTGATAACATGTTTTATCCTAGAGGCATGGGATGGGAAGTCATTGGGGAAAACCTACTGAGTTTCATTACTCACCCCCAGCTTTGGCACGTTGGTGCTTTTGCAGATGTCATGTACCGGGACGTTGGAAAATGTAAAGTGTCACATTTTTAGAGCTGCTTCGTGAAACTTGGGTTGGTTCGTGATGTTGGAGCTTGGAGCTTGTGGAGCATGGAATTGGGTTATTGTCTTGTAGTCTTTGAGTTTGTATTTCCGTTGTTTACCCTGATGTTTTAGTGTTGGTTTCCGTTGTGGTACTCTTGGTCGGTTTATGATAAAATAAATGGTTGAGTTGTCATAGCTTTTATCATGCATCATTTAGTTGTTGGTTTGGTTATGGTTATTGGTTCTATGGATGTTCAAAAAGGGTAAATCATCCCCCACTTGTTTGAAACTCTTCGGCATTTATTTCCAGCCTTTGGCGCCTTGGGGATGTCGCTTAAGTCCAAGTAATGACTCGTTGCACTCTCAATCCAATGAGAATAAGCGGATCATTATAGGAATGGGGCTTATGGGCTGAGGTAGACTAGTTCATCGTGACCACTACTAATCTCTATGACCATGTGATTCCTGGTCAGTAATAGAAACAAAATTTAGCATTAGACCAGATGATCGTGTTGGGAAATATGTGGCCACGAGAGGTGATATGGGGCTTATGCTCTAAGACAACCTAGGTAGACAGAGATTGGGACTTACTTTTAGAGGGAGGCCCGAGGAGGATGTCCTGCTGTATGAGGAGGATCTCATTCCATGAGAGAAGTATTTCATTCTGTTACAATCATACATATATAAACCTATCAATGTGTGTTTCGGGGCTTATGTGTAGATTGCCTGAGGCACACATGGTGATAAATCCCAAATGGATAGAGAGATTTGTAGGGATTTATTTCCCATCCTCTTTATAGTATTCTCATAATTGTAATGCATGTAAAAACTATAGTTTAATTTCATGTGTCTGGGATGTTGGTTCTTGGTTGTTTAACATCTTACAACTCAGACGGTGAGGACTCACTCCTCACCCCTCAGACTTACATGACTGGTACAGACCCATACTTGGAGAAAGGAAGGAACCAGCAATTCCAGTATACAATGGGGTGTAGGATTGGTTAATTTTGGGGTTCATGTTAGTGTAGCTATGTGAAGAAGAAATAGCTATTAGCATACCTGTGTGAAGAAGAATTAGGTAAGGAAACATGACACGAAACACCACACATGGAAACATGAAATCAGTTCATAGATTCCTGGAGGGCCATGTGGGAAATAAGTTCACGAAGCTAGGGGGCTCGCTAGTAGGAGCTTCATGAAGAAAGGGTGCTTCATGAATTATAGGTACTTCACAAAGGGAAGGTGATTCGTGAAGGAAAGAATCTCACAGAGCATGGCCTCACCTTATCATAGGTGTCATTATTATGAGAGTGATCTATGAAGTCTTAATGCTTTGTGGAGCCTCGAGCAACCTGAAGGTTCTCCCTACTTCCTGAAGGTTGAATGACTTCTCAAAGGGAATCCCCACCATAAGTATAGTCCAAGAAGAACAAAGTAAATCACATATCGCAATGCTAAAGTACCTAGGGTGATCCATTTTTTCCTCTGGTTTGAGATGCTCGGGAGATTCACGAAATTGGACCTAGAAAGGAAAATGGTCGGGGTAAAAATGGTTGTTATGGGGTGTGAGCTAGATATTTATAGGCAATGGGGTTTTGTGATGCTCAAGGGGATAACCGTGAAGACAAAGGGATTCCACAAAGTGTTTGGGAACCATCAGACTCATAGAGGTACCATCAACAATGCTCGTGGTCACAGTGGTCATCAGACTCCTGGAGGTACCATCATAGACATTCACAATCATGGTGGGGAGGGATCTCCACAAAGTAACTTCATGAAATATAATCCTTTGATTAATTTTTAGGATGTTTAAGTTTTAATTATCTTCCAACTAGCCATGACTTAGTCCAAGCCCTCAATAGCACGATTTTTGGCACCAAAAATGTTCATCCAATATTATTCTTTTATTTATTAATTCAATCAGTTAATGTTGATGTAGCTTTTTTTCCAAACATGTTTCCTAAAACTCTTCCCATGGAGCTTGATACAATTTAATGGTATGATCGGGATGCTAAAATGAACTTCCTAAGATCTGGCTTATGATCCTTATTAAGTTAGTGTTATGGTAATAAAATATATCATTTTTCTTTGGGATTCATCCCTACATAAGGATACAAAGGTAGGATTATTTTTTCATCTCAGAGACCCACTTCATTAGTGTCACCCAGTTGATTCACCAGGTGACTAACATAGATGGATGAGTTCATGATTTTTCCCTAACCACTGGATTTGAGATATTCTTAGTTATTGATGAAGATCTCCATGATTGATTCCTATGTTTCTCCCTAGTAATGGGGTTAAAACGTCGTTACTTCATTTCCCATTATTTCTTAAGGGATAGGGATATTGATACATTTAATGAATTTATTGTGAGTTATTATCTTGGTTCAAGATGTTTTATATGGTTCTCATCATCATTTATTTGAGATTTAATAGACATGATGATCCATTCCCCTTGGATTAGGATGTTGGAAAACACACTCCTATTCATTTATTTGGGAATTTTTGGACATGATACTCCATGAACCATTGTTCTGATTGTGGTACATGGGGGTCCTAATTTTTTTATTTGAAAATTTCTATACCTAACACTCTACACCCCTTGGTTTGGGATGTTTCAGATACCACCCCCATCATTTATTTATAAATTTTTTGACATGACACTTCACATCCACTGGTTTAGGATTTTGGTCATGAATATCCTCATAAAGTTTTTGGGAATTGATGGATATTATGCTCCAATATCTATTAGTTAAGGATGTTGGACATAGTTCTCCACATCATTTATTGGTATTTTCAAACATGCCGCTTTGTATCCCCGATTTGGATTCTTGGATTTATTTCTCCTTATATAAAATATGTGACCCTTTTAATATATGGGTCAGAGACAATTTAGGTGTTTGATGAAGAAGTTATAGTATATCAGGATCATGGACTAAAGTACTGACTATGTTTTTAATTTATCCTCTTTAAATTAGTTGTATCTCGGCTAGGTTGAGAATATTCCATGATCATTCCCTTGTGAAATAATACCTTAGCATGATTTCTTTTATTCAGTTATTTTTAGATTTTATTTATTATTATTAATTATATCTTTATTAAAATCTTGCATATTCATACATTGTATTTACTGGCTATGTATGGGACAACATTGGTGGTACCCTACTGAGTATTTTACTCACACCCTATTGTACTGGGGTACCCAAGAAGACATCACCTTCTTATATATGTATGATAAGATAAAGCCCAGGACTAATCAAGCTGGATGGATTAGATATGAATTTGTAGATTCAGTATGTGGTATAGTTTGTTGTGGGTAGTACATTCTTGTACTTTTATATCAGTTTCTCTTAATTACTCTTGTATATGGGGTTAACCCAGTGGATGATTAGTGTTTTATATATGATATAGAAATTTTACACTTCATTAATTACTACACATTGTTTCTATTTTTTTCTTTTTCACTCTATCTACTTACTACAATTTATTATTTTTTGTAATTTATACTGGTTTTTTACTTTGATGTGAGGGTATAGTCTCTCCACAGACACACCCTATGACCTCTTTGCTAGTGGGTAGCATATAGAATATGGGGATACACACTTAAGGCCATGTCACCCACAAGTTTGGGGATTATTTATAGAGTAATTCAAGAAATAATGTGACAATAATCCAATCCCCCATGTCCTGGTTCCACTGGTCTCATCAAATGACTAATTCCAAGTTCCTTAAGGATTTTTTCAAGGAGATGACATTAAATAGGTAATAATCTCAAAATAAATCTTTTAAATTATTAAAATATTATACCTTCTCTTCACCTCACTCCTTAAAAATTCATTAATAAATATATTATCAAATGTATACTATAATTTTATAATAAAAATTAAATATATACCATCCATCCTCTTCTCTTTTTCTCTTATTCGAAAAATGAAAACATTGTATGTATTATGTCGGTTCACCACCATTGTGGAAGATGAATTTTTAATTCCTAATAATGATATCATGGTAGGTTTAAATTCAATTGAAATTTTTTAAAAAGATATTAATATTTTTATTGTATATTTTTTTCGCATTCTGGGATGATTATATAGTTCTAATATTAAATAAAACAGAACTAGTTCATCAAAAAAACCACCAAAATGAACTAATCGAATAAAATTAATGTTTTTACTAAAATAATATCCCCTATTTTGAAACAAATGGATATTTGGGACCATTAAAATTTCTTGAATGTTAGGAATACCAATTAATTTCACTTCTAATGTTGTCATCTCATTTCAAAATAAATTCAATAATTAACCATAAGTGATCTGACATTGGAACAATGAAATGAACACCCTCAAAAAAATTAATATTTATATATTATTAAAATAGTTTTATATTAATATAATAAAACTATAAAAAAATAAAATATATATGGAAAGGGTTATGAATTATGTAATTAATGAATCTAATTTTATTATTCTTGATATTAAGTGCAAGTGAAAAATGATTCTAGAACCTAAGGAAAGGGATCTCTCTGAACAACCATATTTCCTTTGGATTAATATTTCTATATCATTACCTCAATTTTTATGTATATTGTTATTATTTACCTCTTATATATTATTTATATAATTCCCCAACATATATACCTAGTTTAATTCATCTTTCCTTAATGGGGATATACATTTTTTAAATGTTACCTTCTCAAATTCTTTCAAAATGATGATTAAACGAAAAAACTCTGTTTTATTTACCTATGTTAAAGAACTACTCAATGGAAGGTTTTAAAACTTACATGTATGATAAAAAAACATAACTTGATATGTAATCCCATTTTAGTTCACTTATGGTTTTATGAAAACTATTATTATCTTACATTATTTAAAGACTCTTCATCCTTTTTCTAAAAACCCCACTTATATAGAAAATTTCCAATATATGTTCTCCTATTTTTTATTTCTTAAATGTACATGGTCTTCATTTTCATTTCATATACTTAATTTTTTAACCAATAACATGCAAGAACTATTTATTCCTTTCTATCTTGGAAACCATTATTATATTCCCACTAGTTATGCTATGGGACATGATTATACAACCCATTTCATTCCATGGGTAATTCTTATGTTTATTACTTATGATTGGTTTATTTTTGTGGAACACATAAGAAAGAAAATATTATTATGAGTGCTTATATATTTCACTCCAACTCATTGGGTAATGTTTTTATCTCATGAGACATTATTTATAGAAATAGGGAGTAAACCTAATCCATGATGAGACTCTGGATACCATGTGATGTTGTCTTCACATTAAGACTTGACTTATTCTTTTTTTCATGTTTTATGTTACCCCCAATTTATTATTTTCCCTTAACCTTATGATAACATTTTATTTCTGTTATGTTCCCATTTGATTATTCTTTATAATTCTCATTTATGATAGAATGTAATGTTGTCTGACTCACATTTTATTCTTCATTATCTTGTTCATTCTCTTACTAGGATTATTAGCTCACCCCTTTTTTTATGTATTCTCCAATTTATTCTATGTATTTTTAGGACATTAAGGGGATTTACTATCCCAATATATAGTTTAAAATATTTTTATTTTATTTTAGTTTTATTTTCATGTTTATTTACCTAGTCTTCCAAAGACACTAGTACTCTTGATCCATTGGTTGTATTTAATAGATATTTATGTAAAAAATCATGTAATAATATGTGTAAAAGGTTTGGGTCACTATAAAAAATTTAAAAACATCATGAATATCAAAGAAAATATATGTGATAGTGTCATTGTCTCATTACTCAATTCCCAAGGAAAGACTAAATATGAAAATAATGAAATATTAGAAATTATTAAACTGAGGATAAGGGAAGAGTTTACACCCATGAAGAAAAAAAGACATAATTTTATTCCTTAAAAAGATCATATGATTTCTAAGAAATCTATTTTTTTAACTTTCTTAAGGGTATAATAATTAATGATATGTTTGAATAAAATATCAATAATAATTTATTCATAAATTATTTTAATTTATGGGGTTTAAAACCATATGATTTTCATGGTTTGATATATTATATAATCATGTGACTATATATTGTATTTTTCACCTATTTTTTAATATGCATTCACTATTTTTAATTATTTTTCAAAATAATATTTAAAAATATTATTAAAATATAAAAGTTTTTAGAAGTGAACCAATAAATTAATATTCTATTATTTTAATTAGAGATGTTTTTCTTATAGAATGACAACCCAAATTCCAAATCCATATTGAAGCCCAAATGAAAAAAATTCCTCAATCATGTCTCCATATACATTACATGTTTCTAAATAGTAAATGAAGGTAATATAAATCTTTAGGGTGAGTAGACTTTAATTTCTTAACACAATGCATACATGAAATAACTTACTAAAAATTTGGTCTGACTCATTCATATATTTGATATCCTAATGATATAATCCCTATAGATAATAAAAATTCACCCATTTATTCTTTTGGATCACTCATAAAATTCCCCTAAATATTCTTAGGGGTAATTATAATACTTCTTCCTCACATTATTTTTAGGGGAAGATATACATAGGAAAATAACGAAATCTAGATGAAATATATAAACATGGATAAATAAAAATATTAAATAAAAAAGGTTAAGATAATCAAAATGTTAATTAAAATATAAAAAAAGACTCTAGCCTAACAGACTTAACCTTCTCCTGAGAGATCATCCTCCAAGACACTACTCACTAGGAGTCATATCCTTCATCAAATAGCTACACCTATACCCACACATAATAGTTGAAGCAATATACCAATGTACAACATTTATCACACCATATGTATTGGTATGGGTGAGTTGTAATGTCCAGTCCTAACTAAATATTCAATCAAGAGTTTGACAGGTCACCACATGGCCTCAAGCGTGCCTCCCTATATGCTAGAGGCTACTGACTAGAAGTGAGGTTCTAATGGTGGTACGGTGGGGAGACTATACTCTCATTATCAAAGTTTCACACCATTATAATAGTAAGAAAACAACATACAATAGCGGAAGCTATAATAATAAATGACAAAGTAGCAGAAGATAAATATAAAGACTGAATAAAAGTGTCCAGATCCATATATACATCTATGAATTCATGTCATATGATGATATAATATAATGGGGAATTACATCAGGAAATACATGGATAAAGAAAATAATAAAAAAGTCTCAAGGACGATCACTATGAGTGTCTTGACTGCCAGCACATTCCTATTCTCCTTAGCTCCCATGTACAATGCACAGAATAAGCAATTAATCAAGGACATACGAACATGAGGATCTAATTGGGTGCCTCGGTACAATTGAAACCTGATTATTGTGTGTGATATAACCAGAATGACACCACCAACTATGTCTAAATAATAATCTAGTCTACGCATATAAAATAAGAAGTGTGCATGTATATCAAAATAAATCAGTAATGAAAAAAAAATAACCAAGTTAGGCTTAGGTTCCTCAAGGAAACCTACCCTGACTATACATGCTTCATCTTAATCTACAAATGTCAGAACTATAGGCAAACTATACAAAATTGATATGGGGAAGTTATAAAAAACATCATAAAAAAGTATCCTAAGATGAACTGAACCCATGAATGTGATTTTTATTGGTGGATGTGTCCCTTGGATAAAAAATATAAATCATAAACCATTATTATAAATGTAATTACCAAAATTAAATATACAGCATCATGGGCCTATCTAAAGAGAACCTTAACAAGGAAACCATGTATCGCATGAGGAGTTCCATTAGTTATCACTATCGTTAGAGTCCCTCCAATATAATCCATGAATGGCCTCACAAGTATCACTCCCATCCTAGTGTGAGACAATGACCTATGAGCCCATACCTAGTATCTCACATAGGTTACCGAGTCTCACTTGTGGCCTGGTGTAACCATCTAGCCATAGATCTTATCCACGGTGTCTCCCATAACCTATATCGGTCATACCAATGTAAGAAAAATGCATGATGAGACCATCTTATCCTACAAGTATCACCCCTGGCGTTTACACAATCCACCGCAAAGCTGGTCACAAGCATGAGGATCATATTCGAGTCATTCATTGAAAGGAATTATAGTATCAATCACGACATTCATAATTCATTTAATAAATTAAATTAAACAATATAGGGGAAATGTTAGTGATCATTTCATAATTTGAAACAAGGTTTCCTTAAGAGGGCCTTGCTTTTTTCACTTCATTTTAGAATAAAAAGGGATACATTCATAAGTAAGACACCTCAAGAATAAAGAACCAAAGAAAGGCCCTGGAAACACCCATACCATAAATACAATCAAGGAATGGAACATATATCCCTTTTCCATTTTGATGACAACACACCTCATCGATGGTTTTTATTAAAAAACATGACCTTGTTAATCAAACAATTCATTTAGTTCCCTTTGGGAAATCTAGTTCCATCACAAGGAAGAGATAAACCCACCTCAAATGTTGTTTTAAAATAGGATAACATCATAATTTAATATATAAATAAAAAACATGCCCAAAGGGGTGGCTATAACAAAGGTATAAAACATTTAAAGAGGGTGACTAAATAAACCCACCCTAAAGGGGTCATTTGAGTTGAGTTTATAACCTCTAACCATGCCAAGAAGGGTACAAACACGCCATAAGGAAAGCTAGTAAATTCAAAAAAAATTATTATTTTGAAGAGACACTAGGTAAGTCTAGCATGCGGTATAATAGCGATATTTTATAAATCAGTGAGACTTGATGTAAAATTTATAAACCACCTACCTCATTTTTAGGATAACCCTCACATCCAATATTGAGGCTTGATTCGGTCCATTTTGAGAGAAATTGAACAAATGGTTGAAATCCCTAGAAATATATTGAATTTCCTCACATGAAGATAGTGAAAATGAGGAGAATAGAAACTAAAAAAATGATCTAGAGCAGTGAAGAGCTTACTAGCATGTGTCCAATGAGACCAACAGCTACTGATTACGATAATAGATGAGAGAGATATCTCCATGCCTAGGAGAGGATAGGAGGATCTGAAAAATATAGGGGAGGCATTGCACAATGATGGGAAAAAAATTGGTGTATAAGGTTTAAATAAAATAGGGGGAATGGGTAATTTTACCACCTTTAATGAGGTGAATAGTTTGTCTGCACAGTTGGCCAAACTATGCACCAGCTATGTAAGTTCTACTGTGTAAGGAAGGAGGTCACATGGTTCATGTGCATGGTTTGGGAATCCTTGTGAAAACCGTGTGGTTTCCCTCTATTCAAGATCTATAGCAATATTCACGGCCATCCAGCCTGGTGTGCATGGTTTGAAAAAACCAAGTGATATCCTCCCCCCCCCATAGAGCAGGTTGCACAGTTTCTAATAAATTGTCACACAATTTTAGACAAACCGTGTTCCCCTTTTATCCTTCTCTAATTTTTATATTTTTGGGTATGGCACTCCCAAAACCTATCAGGACACCCGTGAAACCCCTCGGGCCTTCAACCAAGTCTACAAAAAACACATTTGAGTTTTTCAACTCTCAAAATTTCTTTCTGAATATTGGATTAAATAATTTCCTATCCACCAAATGAAAAAAAATTAAAATACTTTGTAATCTCATCCAATCCAAAAATATTGGATACTACAATCTCCCAAACTTAAAACTTCTCATCTCCGAGAATCCTTGGTGAAAAAACCAAAACATCTTCTAACCTAATCGGGTCATGAGGTCTTTCTCAAATAGTCACATTGTGTTTCCAAACTCCAAATTAACCACCAAGAATCACATTAAGAATATGATACATAATCCATAAGAACTTGATCCAAATCTCTTACTCCAAACTAAAACATTAAGATAAAGCTTACCCAAGCCCTTATAACCTGATACATGATCACGATGCCATCTCTTCCATTATTAGGCCAATGTATCTTTCTACTATAGGTTATAACATTAAAGGGGAAAATTGTGAGTCATGGTATCTCCACCATCAGAATTTTCCATTTAAACATTTCCTTAGCACTCAAATGATGCTCTTGGAAATATTTCCAGATTGAATGAATGGTCTACTCCCAATTGAACTCATTTATCCTGGTCGAACTGACCTTTCTATGAAAAGTCTTGGATAACATCTACATCACACCTATCTTAACTTGATGTTGTTCATGAAATGGTTCATTACTGTCATCATTGAACGAAACCAAAGAATAACCATTCAAGACACTTCTGGTCAGTTGTTCTCAAAATTCTCAGCTTATTCGGTCAGCATAACATCACCCGAACCATGGAACATTTATCCAAGACACCTCATGTTTTCATCAAGCACATCCACTGAAGTATGTAAGTGGATTATGGTGACATATCTAGTAAAATGCTCATTTATGTTGTCATTCCCTAGAATAAACATGGAATAAAGTCAATATATAACACTTGGATCATCACCCTTTTAACAACCCATTTTAACTTAGATGAAAAATGGTAAACCTCGTAATAATTCACTAGAAACCAAGGATCTCATCCAAGGTAGACCAAACTCCAATGTTTATAAGTGATATTTCGATACTAAGTTGAATATCTGCATATTAAAAATACTTACTAAGTCCAAAGAGGCATCTGTTGGGTGGTTAGTTCAAGGCATCAGATGGTGTCTGTAAGTCCATCTAAGGCATTCCTACTTGGGAACCCAAGTATTACTCAGGAAGAACCATGACTTGATAACAACCATGCTTCAAAAATTAAACTTTTCTAGATACCACTTCTCAAGACCAATGACTTTTAAATTTAGTATGGCATATAAACAACACTCTATCACTATACCCGTATGATGTTAGGATAGGGTAAATGCTTGTCCCTAAAATAATATTACACTATGAGGATTTAAACAATTACAAAAAGGTTCAATTGAACTTATGTAGTATCAAGATGAAGGGATCAGAATAGCTTTGAATCCTCTGACCAGCACTTTAAGGATGAAAAGTCTAACCACTCTAGTAGTCTTCCTTGAAAAGATCTTGGTTGCACCTTTTGTTTCATTGTCGCAACCCAGTCACAATAAATTTATCACTGGAGTCATTACATGGTCCCTCAAGAATAACCACTGAAGTCTATTCATGACCAATGGTATCTTTAAAAGATGCATACATAGCCAACCTTTCTAGCATTTTACTGCCTCGCAAGCACTGACATGTTAGAAATAATACCAACCTCATGGGTGATCAAAAGATGAACTGACCATTTTCAAATGGCCTTCTTCATTTTTTTTCCTTCTACTTGGAGGACATTCTACGACACTGGGTATATGGTTCTCCCCACCTTAGGTGTGTCCTTATCATATAATTCACTAGAAATAGAAATGCATCCCATGTCACATGCTCCATTTTCCACTAACCGTTGGTTCTAGAGGTGGATAACATGCATTAGAAATCATTTAACTAAAAGAGAAACTAACTAGACACTTACAAGCATGATAGATAAAATTTACTTTAGATGTACATGTGAAACCCCTCCTGAGTTATGTTTACACAATCCATAAAACTAGAGGTAAAATACAAGACCAAAGAATTGGATGATGTGTCAAAACACCTGATTCTCTTTGAAACCTCATCCCAAACATCATAATGAGTTAAACTTCCTTTAACTCCCATGTCACTCTACCCCATAGATGACATGAAATTGAAGCGTAATGGTTCAAGGCTTTCAATATTCTCGTGGAGTTCAACTGGTTTGATGTACCATTTAGAAACTTGATGGTATCACATGTACCATCATGTACTACCCCAATTATCAATAGAAAAATGGATCATCCTTATTATCATCCATAGGCTTATCATCCCTATGAATCTAGTATATGATGGTCCATAGAAGGAGTTATCCTAAAGTCATATTATCAAAATTTATGTTAATATGGCTGATGAAACCCATGTCTTCCAACACAAAGAAGGAAGAAGAAGCATAGTCACATGACATACTAGGTGGAAGATCATACCCTAGGCATGTTTTGCCTATTGAAATTGATCATTACATGATGCTCGCACCCATAAAAAGGGTCCAAACACCAAGAAACCATCCATCAAGACAAGGGGAAATTTTCAAAAGATAAGAGTCATATGAGGGACCAAAGACACCCAAATGACACCTCACATCATGAAATTATCATAAGAAACAAGAAAGGGTTCTAAAGATATGAGGGCACTACCTACAACGGGAAAACCCTTTATAAAATCATAAAGAATCAACCAAAAATTAAGTCACACCTGTAAAAGGTCACTAGGATTAACAACCTATTATTTATGTTTGAGCAATAGTATAAATTCTTATGGGTAATGCTCACATTAACATTTCAAGATGAAGCTTAGAAGTGATTTAAACTACCATTACTTGAAGCTTAAATGAATAAAACCTCTTAAGGTTATATTTTAAGGAATTAAACCAAAACATGTTTAATTCTTTAAAAATATCATAGTTTGGTTTTAAGGAAAATCTAATAGAATTCATAATGAAAAAGAATCTGGTACTTTATTTAGCATGGAAACAATGAAAAACCAGAAAGTTAAACTAAATATCATTTTTATAAATTAATTATTTAATTGAAATACCTTCGTATTTAGGCTATTAATTATGTAAATTCCCATTTTAAACATCATTTATTTATTTATTTCTCTTTCACAAATTTCTTAGTTAAATTAAATGTAAATTTCAATATATAGAAGAAAACACCCTTTAATTTGTAATTGTAATTTTAATTAACCAAGGCCTCACATTTTTTTAAGGTTAATGTCTTGGTCAAAGACCAAGACACAATTTATTAATAATAAAAAAGAATGAAACTACAAAAGTCTGAAAGAAGGGATTTTATTACAATTTCTTTCATAAAGAGGAAGAAGGTTAACCGGGAGATTATCAACCCACATAATGCACTGGTTGATACCTTTGTTAGTAAGAGCATCATCCACCATGTTCACTTCCCTGTAGTCATGAGTGGAAATATATCTGATTTCCTGAAGAGAGTCCATGCATTTCATCCAGCGAGAAGTAAGGGGCTAGGAAATTTGGATCACACCATTTCAAATTGCTTGGACAATGGTGGTAGAGTCACTTTCAATCCAAATTTCCTTCCACACTTTCCTTTGAACAACATCGATATCCTGGATCACCGCCATCATCTCTGCCTCTAAGGAAGTGGCGCTAGCACAGCATCTAAAGAAACATCCAAGACAGTGGCCCAGATAATCCTTGCAGACAGCACCAAAACCTGCTGGACCCGGGTTCCCTTTTGAAGCTCCATCCACGTTTATTTTGATCCAACCAAGGATAAGGGTTTTCTGGAACACCTCAATAGATTGACACAACTTGTTATAGAGGCTGACCACCCGAAGAGATCTTAGAATCATAAAATCTTCAACGGAGTTGTTACAAAAATATTTTTGGATCGAAGCGACATCTATGATAGCAGAGAGAATTCTCACACAAACTGCATTGAGATTGAGTGAGTGCCTATTATGTAAAATTTCATTACGATCATACCAGAAAACATGGAGGAGATCTGCAACGGCCACAAGGAAAAGGTTCCTGATTTTCTTCGATGCGTTAAGCTCTACACAACATTTCCGAAGTGTGAGAATAGAGTCAGAATAGATCCATCTACAATCAAACATGTCAGTAATAAAATTCCAAAGAGCATAGGTTGTAGCACAGTATATGAAAAGATGGTTGGTATCCTCTCTATGCTGATGGCACATATGGCATTTAGAAAAAATTTGGATGCCAAAGGTCTGAAGGCACACATCAGTAGGAACATGTTGGTGTGAAATCTCCTAAATAAGGATAAGCCTAGAGGGCTTGATCTAATGATTATCAAAATGTTTTATCCACCCAAAAATATTTTTAGAAGAAGAAAAATTATGATTGTTGAAGGCTTTTGAGTCTAGGATACCATTATAAGCAGGTTCCCAAACTAGGAACTCATCCGCAATGGAGAAGGTATGACTATAAACCTCATGCCCAATGGCCTCCAGAATATTGATTCCAGGGTCATTCATAACTTCCTGAATAGAGAGATTTATATTGGTATGAGGGGAATGAGAAAATAACATGGAAATCAGGGGGAATCCACTCTACTTATCGAGCCAGAAATTCAAAGATGATTTTTTACTGACCATCCATCTGGAGTTATGAATAATGTTGTGAAAAGAATCTCTGATGGAGGTCCAGATAGAGGAGTTAATATAACTCAAATTACCCTTTTTGAGTTTTTCCAAAAATCTTTTTCGAAGAAACTCAGTGGCATTTGAATTTTGATAGATCAAATTCCAAGTGAGTCTATCTTGAAGCGCTTCATTAAAAAGTTTCATATTCTTGATACCAATACCCCCATTTTCAAACGGTTTGCAACACGTATTCCAAGGGATGGTAACAAGCTTTCGCTCAACAGTGCTTCTAGACCAAACAAAGTTTTTAATGAAACTATTAATTTTTTTAAGCAAAGAGGCTGGCCATTTGTAAATCATTAGAGAGTAGACCATTTTAGAGATAATGGTAGATTTGAAAAGACAAATCTGACCGGCCATGGATAGGGATTTCCCCTTCCAAGAAGAAAGTTTCTAAAGAACATGATCCATCACCGAATAAAAAATAGACATCTTTAGGCCTAACCTAGAATAAGGGGACACCTAAATAATTGAAAGGTAAAAGACCTTCCTTAATACCAAGTTTTTCAATGATATTGATTTTACGGTTGGCAGGGAATCCTTTACCAAAGAAAATAGACGACTTGTTCCAACTAACAATTTGACCAGAGACCTCCTCATAATTGGATAAAGCATTTTTAAGATTAAAAATACTTCTATTGCTCCCATTTATAAAAAGAATAATTTCATCCGCATAAAGAAGATGGGTCGGGGCAATGAGTCCACTAGCAGCCTGAATCGGTTTCAACTTGTTTTGATAAACCAAATTAGCGAGAATTCTACTAAGATAGTCTTCCTATATGGAAAAAATTATGGCAGATAGAGGGTCACCTTGTCGGACACCCTTGGTGCATTTGAAATAACCTTTAGGGGAGCCATTGACAAGGATAGAGATGGAAGAATATGATAACAAAGAATGTATCCTATTAATAAAGACCTAATTAAACCCAAAGTGACAGAGAAACTTGAAGATAAAGTTCCAGTAAATGGTATCAAAATCCTTCCTTATGTCAATCTTGATAGCAACATTGCCACCTCTTGAAGCTTTATTAATCATATTGGTACATTTCGAGGAATGACAGATGCAATACTGAATGGATCTACCTTTAATGAAGCCAAATTGGTTCCAAGAAATAATTTTGTTACAAAGAGGTGTGAGACGGTTATCCAGGATCTTAGTAATAATTTTATAGAGAGAGTTAATAAGATTGATGGGCTGGAATAAGTGAATTTCTGAAGCATTCACAACTTTAGGAATCAAAGTAAGGAATTGAGAGTTGAGACCATGAGGAAGACTAACATGAGAAAAGAAAGTTCTGAAAAGATTACAAACATCAGAATGGATAACTTCCCAATGTTGTTGATAAAAACCATTATTAAAACCATCTGGTCCTGGAGCACTGTCAGGGTTCAGATCAAAAATAGTGGCTTTGATTTCATGATCAATAGGCATTCTCAGAAGAGAGCAGTTATCTTCCTCATCAACAAGAGCAGGAATAATACCAATAGTGAGGTCTTTATTTAAGGGTGGACCATTAAAAGTTTTCTCAAAATATGAGACCACATGATTAGATATGGTCACTTCAGTTCCCAAGAGAGTGTCATTGTCCCTAAGGAAGGAAAGAGGTCTACAGACATTCCTGATTCTTTGAAAAGAATTGTAGAACTTGGTATTTCTATCCCCATCAGCAAGACATTTTGTTTTGAAGACTTTCTTACGAATGTTATCTTTGAGCACAAGAAGGGAATTAAGTTTCAAGGAAATATTGATTTCAACCTGGGGATCTAATGTAAATTCCGCATTAGTGGCAGTGTTTTTAATGAGATTGATATCTTCTTCTAAAGAGATAATGTCCTTCTCAATTTACTTAGATTTTGTCGCACAAAAACTTTTGAGATTTTGTTTTAAATGTTTGAGCTTGATGAAATAGGAAAACGCATCTGAGTGGTGGCTAATGGAATCCCCACATTTTTTTATGAGATTGGAATAGTCAGGATTCGCAGACCAAGTGTTATTAAATTTAAAAGGAATGTTGGGTTTGGGCCATTTAGAAAGGAAACTCAGAAGATGTGGATGATGGTCCAAATTTAATTTAGGTAAATTAATACATGAAATAGAGTCACAAGAATCCAAAGTTGGGGTGTTCATGAAGTCCCTATCATGTTTACTAGCTATATTCCTATTGTAATGACGACGATACCAAGTGAACTTAGCACCAGTCAGATTGACTTCAATTAAATTGCAATCATCAAGCGCAGCCCTATATTCTCTAGATGCGATGTGAGAGTGCATAGGACTGATTTTCTCACTATGTGAGAGAATATAATTAAAATCACCTATGAATAACCAAGGGTCATGGGTGGTAGAAGCCATCTCAAGGAGGTCATTCCAAAGAGGGTGACGGTCTTGATATCTTTTTTTGGCATAAACGAAAGAGAAAAAAATATACAATCCATCCAGATTAAAATCACAAGAGAGCAGTTGATCAGAAAGATTATAAATTTTAATGTTCTACAAAGAACTATGATAAAACACCCAAAGGGAATCAACAAGGCTATCATTCTTTCAAGCACCTAGAAAGGAGTAACCAAAAGTGTAAAAATGCAAGAATTTTCTATCAAAGAAAATTTTGGGTTCAGCGATAAAAAAAATTTTAGGTTTATGAATTAACATAAGCCTTTTAAGCACTACAATAGTGTCAGGGTTTGATACAACCTAGAAGTTCCAAAAAATAATGTCCATTAAAACATAGATTTGGAGCCAGCACTTCTCTGTTTCTTTTTAGCGCCTCCTGGGCCTTTTTTCCTCTTAGATCTTCTGAGAGTAGAGGCTGGTGATGGGGAGGATACCAAATCCTGTTTTCTCATTGAAACAACATTGTTTTTGTTAGAAATATCATAATTATAAGGAACTGCCACATTCTTGTCAGATTTAATGGTCACCGGTGTAAGCACAGGTGCATCATTTGATGCACCTGTAGATTGAGGAGTAGTATATGACATTGGAAAATTAACTGCCCCATTAGATTCCATGTCTGAAGGATTAGTAATCAGATGTACGTCAAAAATATACTGGGGGTTAGTATTTATTGCCAAACATGGCTTCAAACAAGAATATTTAGAAACCATATAAATATTACCTGCAATGTTAGGTGAAGCTACTGGAGAAGCAACTTTAGAATTTACCGCAGCTGACTCGCTGTTTGTTCCTGCAAGATTAGCTGTAGTGTTTTCTAAGTTCAGAGTCATATCTACTGTAGTTCCACCAGGAGATTGTAATATAGTATTATCTTCAGTATCAGTAGGTGTATCAATCCCTATTTCTAAAACTGAAGACTTGCTGATATACATTGGCTCTTGAAGAGACTTGTCTAGTTCAACCTCACACGTATCCAGCACAATCCTTTCAATATCTTCCAGTATAGACTGGTCATTTTCCATGTTCTCCTCTTTTTCAATCTTCTCAGCCCTGGTAGGCTTAGAAGATTCACCCAGCATGGTATATTTCTTGACCCAAACATCAGTTTCCTTATTCGGAGGTTCTGGGTTTCCAGAGGACACAGTTTTTTTCTTCTTTTTGTTCTTGACCTCGGTCCATCCATCATCTTTTGGAGTAAGAATTTGTCTTTTAACCACCCTACACTTTAATAGATTATGCCAAATGATTTTACAATGCTCACAGTATGGAGTTACCCTCTCACATTCCATCCAAATATCTACTTTGTACTCGCCAGCATTGAAAATAATAGCTTCAAGAATTTTAGCTGCTATATCAACCTCGACAATCACTCAGGCGTACAATCCCAGATCAGCATTGAGAGTTCGTTGGTCGATTTTGAGCGGCGTCCCAATACATGAGGCAAGGTCATTGAGTATTTTATGGTTCCAATAGAACCAGTTAAGTCCATGAAAACCTACCTAGATTGGCACCAGATTGTTGTGAGTATTAAATGGATTGAAGGACAGGTCCCACTCCGAGATGTGAAGCGCTCCCGGTTTGAGTTGAAAATTACCCATCCTCCATACTCGGTCGAGATTATCTTGAGGCTTCATCATAAGTTGAAAATAGCCTTTTCCAATAGGAACTACTTTCCAATCAGTTAATCCCCAAATATGCGATATACACATTTTAAGATCCATGTTTCATCACGGTTTATCCCCTTTAAGATACGAAATTCTAGGGCAACATGACTGACCTACTTGGCATCATGACTGACCTACATGGGTCTATTAATGTCTATCTCATAGCTATAATAGTTCAAGACTGACCTACTTGGGTTGAGTCATACAAAAGGTCCACAAGTAACCAATTTACATAAGAGTTAAGTTTTATCATCTTTTGAATTTTTACAATAGTTTCTATATGTGTGTGTGTGTGGTATGCTCAAATGTTGGTTTGATTATATGTGTCAACATTTTCCAATTTATAAAGTGCCCATACACTTTATAGATTTTAAATTGGATCCCATTTAATCATAAAAAGTATATTTCATCCCATGGAACCAATGCTTAATGGCTCAAACATGTCATGATTGGTTTTTCAAAAAGAATTTCACCATCAAAATATGCAAGAAGACAACACTTATATTGATGTCGTCGTATCATTTAACTCACCTTTTTATATTAAAATTATATCTACGCATGCTATAAAAAGTAGTGAATATAGAGAATACATGATTCATAAACATGGAAGCATGAAAAATAAAGCAAATCATACTAATTAATCACCCAAACATGGTAAGCATCTTGGAATATTAAATGAATCACAAGTCATTTTGTACTGGAAACTATGATAAATTAAACATAGATCATTTTATACAAACAATAATGATAATCAAATGCCTAAGTAGGAAAAAACTAAACATGTTATAAAAATTACTAACATGGAATATAAAAGGCATGCTAATTAAGAACTCAAGGAAAATCAAAAAATTCCAGACAACCTAGTAATGCAATATACTTGGAATGTCATATGCATGGAATGAAAATACCAATGTGCCTATAATGATTCATGTAATGATTCTTCCTTATCATATAAGGAAAAGGGTAAATACCAAAATCTCATAAATATTTAAGCAGTATAAAGTAAACCAATCACTCAAGGTGAAATCAAAATCAAATGTAATTACAAACAATATGAAAAATTGTCCCATCCCTGTCCACTTGGACTTTTCCTTGTACGTGGGTTGATCACTCCCAGGAATGACTATTTAATAAGAGATGACACATTCCTAGTCTCTATTATACCAACCTAAAATAGTAATACAAAGGAAAAAAAGAAACTCAAATACTACTTTGTAACATCCTAGATCAACTAACTGTTAAACCTGTAGTCAGACCAGTCTCCACATGGCCTCAAGGGTGCCTCTATGTATGCAAAAGACTGAAAATTAGCAATGAGGGTCTAATGGTGGTATGGTGGGGAAACTATACCCTTATTATTAGTGTGTCATAATGGTATAATAGTAAGGAAATAACTGAAAATAGCTAAATCAGTAATAAAAATTGACAAAGTAGTGAAAGATAAATATAATGATTGAATAAAAGTGTAAAATTCCAAATATACATCTATGAATCCATGTAAGATGATGATAAAATATAATGGGGATGTAAAAAAGGAAATACATGGATAAATAAAAGAATAAAAAATTCCTAATAGAGATCTCTATGAGCATCCTGAGTGTTGGCTCAGTCTTGTGATCCTAAGCTTCTATATAAAATGTGCAACACAAGAAATAGATCAAGGACTTGTGAACATGAGGATCTACTTGAGTACCCCAGTGATATGGAGGCCCAAGAAAGGTGTGAGATGTACTCAGTAGTCCACCACCAATGTTTTATAAATAATAATCCATTCTAGGCATATAAAATAATTAGTGTGTGTATCAAAATTAAATTAGCAATTCGAAATAAATAAATAACCAAGTCGGTCTTAGGTTCCTTAGGACATATGGCTCAACCATACCAGCTTTGGACTAAGATATAAGTTTCATAACCATAGGAAACCTATAAAAAATATATATGGTGGAAGTGATAACAAAATTTCATAAAACAAGTGTAATGAGATGGACCGAACCCAAGCACATGATTTGGCTTAGAGGACATGTCCCTTGGATAACAAATATGAATCATCATCCATTACTATAAAAGTAATTACCAAAATTAAATAAGTTACATCATGGTCCCATATAAGGTGAAACTTAACAAGGAAACCATGTATCGCACCAGGAGCACCATAAATTCTCACTATCATCAGAGTCCATCCAATGTGATCCATAAATGGCCTCACAAGTATCACTCTTGTCCTAGGGTGAGACAATGACATCACATCCCATAATAGGTATCTCAAATAAGGGATTTATTCTCACTCATGGAATGGTGTAACCATCTAGCCACTGAGACCATCCAGGGTGCCTCCCCTAGGGAATCTATATTACTCATGATGAGGTAAGAAAAAATCATGGTGAGCCCATACTGCCATACTAGTATCTCCCCTAGTGTTTACATAATCCACCAACAAAGCTGATCATAAGAATTATGAGTCCATCCTTAGCATTACGTGGAAGGAAACCCAAGTATCTCTCATGGAATTTATAATTAATTTAATCAGTTAAATTAAACAATACAAGGGACATGATAGTTATCATTCCATAATATGAAACAACAGTGCCTTAAGAGGGCCATTCCCATTTACCACTTCATTTTAAAATAAAAAAGTCCACATTCATAATTAATCAACATCATGAAGTAACAACCCAAAATAAGGCCATGTAAACAACCATACCATAAATCTAAGAAAGTCATAGCACATATTTCACTTTTCCATTTTGAAGATAGTGCACCTCATCACTATTTTTTATTAGAAACATGATGTTGTTAATAAATTAATTCATTTAGTTACCTTTAGGAAATCTAATACCATCACAATGCTAAAGCAATCCACCTCAAAGGTGGTTTTATAATAGGTGAGCATCATAAGTTAATATATAAATAAAAATATCACCCAAAGGGTTGGCTCTAAAAAAGTTAGACAACATTTAGAAGAGGAAGACTAAAAAATACCACCCTAAAGGGGTGTTTCAGGTTGAGTTCATAACCTCCAACCACACAAATAAGGGTCTAAACACACCACAAGGAAAGATATGCAATTTAATTAAAGGAATTTTATTATTTTTAAGAGACACTGGGTAATTCCAGTGCATGGCACAATGGTGATATTCTAAAAAGCAGCGATACTTGAGGGAAAATCTATATATCACCTACCTCATTATTAGGATGATCCACCCATCCAATATCGATGATTTATTTGGTATGATTTGATAGAAACATAAGAAATGGATAAATTCCCTAGAAATAGGGTGAACTATCACACACGAAGATAGAGCAGAAAAGTAAAATAGAAACTATGAAAGGGGCTATCGGAATGAAGAGCTTACCAACACACATCCAACGAGACCAATAATGTCCAATTTTGACAACAGATGAGGGAGATATCTCCATGTATAAAATAGTAAAGGAAAAGCTCCATGGGAGAGGTGAGGCACTGTACACGGCTGGTAAAGAAAAGTGGGGGAGAATGTTTGAAGAAAACATGGGGAAAAGGGTAATTTTACCCCCTTTATTGAGGTGTAATGTTTGGATAAATGGTTGGAAAAACTATGTTCTAGCTGTGAATGTTACACTATACAAGGATGGAGGTCACACTATTTATGCACATGGTTTGGTAAACCATTTGAAAACCATATAGTTTTCCTTTGTTCAAGATCTGCAGCAAGTTGTGCATCCATGTGGCCTGGTGTGCATGGTTTAACAAAACCATGTGACACCCTTTGCCCTACTAGGCATATAGACCCTAGACTTTTACACATATTGTTTCATGATTCCAAGGATCATAAAGTATAGTGTATTTTCAATATTAGGTACATAGTTAGGAGTCATGGAATCAAAATAAAAACATCTTTTATTTAATCTTCATAATGATCTCCTAACTTCCTTTGAGCCCCTTATATAAGCATAGGATAACCTTGTTAATACATGAACAATAGGATGAGCTAGAAATCCTAGTAAGGGAATAAACATATGAATAAAGCATATACCATAGGTTAGAAATCATAACATGGTGACATAAAAATCCATGAAATATGAATAAATATAAGAAATCATAACATGTATAACATGCGATCATGTAATCATGGAATCATAGGAAAGTGGAAACAACATACAACATGACATAAGCATGAGTCAAGGATAAATTCCAATAACATTGCACAAGTAGGATCATGAGACAAGTCTTGCCTCCAAGAACATTTCTTATCTAGGATCATGAGTCAAGGCTTACTATCATGACCATTGCACATGGTGATCCAAGTCCCGTAAAGGAATCGGGTTTACTCCATGTCTCAGCATGACATCTCGTGAGACTAAACATTACCCAATGCATTGGAATACTATCTGGGTTCACCCATAATAAAATTTTCATGAATATATGAGAAACATGAAGAATCATACATAAGGAATAAATATAAGGGTTACCCATAGAAAGAAATGGGTATCGTAATCATGTCATAAGGCATACACAATGTATGTATCATAAAGGTGTCCATGAAAGAATGGATTAAAATAATAAATGGAAATTCATAGGGTAAAATAGGAATATATCATGATAAATTATATGTAAATTAATTAAAAACATGTAAAAGGAGTTTTTAAGAAACTTTAGAAATGAGCCACTTTAGTGCAGTTTAAGGGAAAATTTTAAAGATTCTTTAAAACTGAAAATGTGTAATTGTTTGTATAAAAATAGAAATGAACCAATATAGTTTCTTATGATAAAATTATTAATTTTATAAAAATAATTATGTATTAAAATAGATTATGGATAGGACTTGAACATTGGTAATAAATCAGTAAGTTCCCCTTAATCGGGCTTGTTTATCGGAAGGAATTGAGAAGGGAACCTTATAAAACATGCATTTACCCATCAAATAAAGAAAAATTGAGATGGATACATAATTTTGTAACATATTAATAGAATTTATAATAATTACATAATAATAAAGAATAAATACTTTGGTCTAATTAAAGATTAACCATAACCCAAAGGTAATTTGGATTATGTCCAAAAGTGTTCTTCACTTGAACTTAATGTCCAAGATAATCAAATTAAATCCATTAATTAATTAATTAAGAACATTGTATACATTTTTTTGATTTATTATAATTTTATTAAGTTTATTTATGTCCTTTTATTTGTTATAAGATACAATTTAATCATTCAGGAGTGTTTGTTTCCTTGGATTTCATGATCAGTTCACTTGTATACGTGTATGGAAGATCATGAAAAATAAGAATAGTTATCTAGAATTATAATTTTATAATATTAATTAAATTAATGAAGAATAAATGGTATTATAAATAATTTTTTCTGATATTAGTATGATTCATTAGAAAAAATGTTGATGAATATGATTTAATTTATTTTGACGGTTTTTATGACCATCGTGAAATTATATTATTTTATTTAATATCATGTTTATATATTGGTTATATGAAATTATATGATTTATAATATGTATAATAAAATCTAATATAACCATAATTATGATTTTAAGACCATAATTGAAGGTGGTAATGGAAAATGAAATTTCATCGTCCATGATGACGGTAAATCGACACATCATGGATGGTGTTTTCACTTTTAGAATAAAAGGGAGAAGAGAAGAGTTTTGATTATAGATATTCCATTAACACAATAAAATTACAGTATTTATAAGATAATTGAGTTATAATTTCACTTTTATAAGGGGATGTGAGGATATTATAAGAAAAAAAATAAATTGAAAAGAAATTAAAAGAAATGGAAAGAGGATTTTACCTCTTGAACTTCTTTTCCTTGAGAACCTCCTTAGGAAAAAGGGTTTGGTATTTTTTTGATACCAAAGGCTTATAGATGTGGGGGGTTAGTGGGATAGTATTTGATATAATTTTTATAATATTAAAGTCTTATAATTTGTTAGGAGAAGTGGTGGTGATGTGTGGTATTTATAGTGGAGGAGAGGGGTGTTTTTTTATTACTATAATCATTATTTTATTATTTTGGATCAAGACTAAAGATAGTGATTATTACCTTAACTAAATAAAATAATGGTAGAAGGATAGTTTTAGATTATGAGTTTAAATCATACATACATCATGCATGACTCAATAATTCATATATTTGTTAAGTACCATAAATTACCATATTTCACTATTCACAAAAAAATCAACTATTTTAGAAAAATCTCAAAAAATAACCCTTACCATTTTTTGATGTGTATAATTAAAAAATGGACTCCATTTTATGAAAATAATTTTTCAAATATGATAAATTTAATAAAATCATCATTTATTTTAAAAATATTGATTTTAATTATAAATGATTTTATAACACTTTGAAAAATTAATTAAGGTCTCATAAAATTATCTTTTAATCATAGGACAATAAAATATTAATTTATGAATATATTTTATGAAAATAAATTTTCAATTAAATCATTATATTAAATTTTAAATTTTAAATAAACATTTATGCTTTACAAAAATACCAACACTTAATTTATCATTTTTAAAACATTTATTTACTTATACCAAGATATAAATTTATCATATTTTCATTTATAAGGTACCCAAATTTTATTTAAATTTTCATAGGTGATGTTACTATTCTATTTATAAGATTACTATTCCTAATGGTCATATTACTATTCCAATAGTCAAGTTACTATTCCATTAGTATAGGTTCCTTAAGTTATATAAATACCTCTTATTTCATTCATTCTTAATTTATAAAGTTTTTATTGTGTTCTCTATGTTATTTTATATGATTTATACTATATAAAATAATTATAATAAGGGAAATTTCATTGGTAAAATTTCTGGGTCATTATATTTTTCCCCCCTTGTGAAATTTCACCCTCGAATTTTCACTTTACATTCTAAGTTAAAAACATGTGAGGTTACTTCTCCTTCATCTCTTCCTCTGGTTCCCATGTTTCCTCTTTGTACTTTTGGTTCCACCATAGTGCTTCGACCAGGTGATTATTCTTGTTCTGTATAACATTATCTCTATGATCCAAGATCTTCACTGGATGCTCCCCATAATAGTGATAATTTTTCAACTGTACCACCTTTAATATCAGTATATGTGAGGGATCTGGTATTTACTTCCTTAATAAGGATACATGGAATACATCATGTACTTAAGACATGGTATGTTTAACTGCTAGTCAATAGTCAACAGCTCTAACACAATCAAGAATCTTGAAGGGGTCGATGTACCTGGGACTAAGCTTTCCTTTCTTCCCAAATCTTGTGATCCTCTTTCATGGAGATATTTGGAGTAATACCATGTCTCCAAACTTAAACACCAGGTCCCATAAATGATTTTATTCATAGATATTCTATCGACTTTTGGCTGCCTTGAAGTGCTGGTGAATGGTTTTCACCTTTTCCACCATTTATTCAACCATTTTAGGTCCTAGTAGCTTACGTTCACCGACTTCATCCCATCATGTAGGTGTTCTTAATATTTTCCCATAAATGGATTCATATGGATCCATTTGGATGCTTGAGTGGAAACTATTATTGTTAGAGAACTGAACCAATGGTAGATGTTGGTCCCATCCTCCCTTGAAGTCCATATGACATTCTCTCAACATATATTCAAGTGTCTGAATAATCCACTCATATTAGAAATTAGTTTGAGGATGATAGGATATAATTAAGTTCAACTCAGTGTTTAGAGAATGTTGTATACTTTTCCAAAACATGGATGTAAATCTCATATCTCTATCAGATACAATCAATAATGGTACTCTATGAATCCTCACCAATTCTCTAATGTATATTCGTGAAAGTTTTTTGAGTGGGAATTCTTATTAAATTTTTATGAAGTGAGTTTTTTTTAATATGATCTACAATGACCCATATAGAATTACTTCCTCTAGATATCTTTGGAAGTACAATAAAAAATTACATGGTTATGCTTTACCACTTCCATGTTGGTATGGATAATGGTTGCATCATCCCCTTAGACTTTTTCCTTTCATCCTTCACTTACTCACATACCAAGAACTTTGATGTATGTTCAGTGATCTACTTATTCATATTATCCCACTAATAGTTCTCTTGGAGATCTTGGTACTTCTTTGGGCTTACCGGGTGAATAGATAAAGTTTTTCTATGTGCATCATTAATAATATATTTATGTATCCATATATTGGATGGTACACATAATCATGACCCAAATATTAAGACTTCATCCTCATAAATTTTGAACTCATAGGATTTCCCATTTTTGATAGCTTCTACTTTTTCCTAAACTTGTACATCATTTCTTTGAGCATCCTTTGTTTTCTATACACGGGATGGTTGATCAATCATTTAATAAAGTATTGGTGATGTTTCTTCCACAATTATTCCCATTTCCATCCATTTAAAATCTAATAATATTGGATACTTCTAAATTCTCATCATTGATAAGGTTGCAGAATCTTTTCTACTTAGAGTATCCACCACTTTATTTTTATTACCAGGATGACAGTGGATAGAAAAATCATAATCTTTGATGATATCTAACCACCTTTTCTAGCACATATTAATCTCCTTCTATGTTAATATATATTTGAGGCTCTTATGATCGGTATATATCTCACACTTCTCCCCATAGAGATAATTAGGCTAGATTTTCAACATGACGATCATAGCTGCCAACTCCAAATCATACATGGGACAGTTTTCCTCATGAATTTTAAACCAACTTTAGGCATAGGCTATCAATTTATAATTGTATGTCAATACACATACTAAGACCTTATTTAAAGCGTCATTATATACCACCAAGAGTTCCCCACTTATCAGTAGTGTGAGTATCAGTGCAATGATAAGCCTATTTTTCAACTCTTTAAAGTAGTATTCACATCCACTGGTCCATATAAACTTTAATCCCTTCTGAGTTAGGTTGGTTGATGGGTTTGAGATTCATGATGATTTATTAAAAAATCATCAGTAATACCCAGCTAGACCAAGGAAACTATGAGTCTCCATTATAGATTTTTTCTTGGTCCACTCTTTTATTTCCATTGTCTTGGAAGGTTCCATAGATATTCTATTTCTAGTGATAACATTCCACAAGAATGATACTTCCTCCATCCAGAACACACATTTACTATACTTTTCATAAAGTTTCTCCCTTCACAAATTCTTTAGGATAGTATTCAAATTATTCTCATGTTCCTCCTTTCTCTTGAAGTATATCATAATATAATCCATAAATACTACAACAAATTTTTATAGGTGTTATCTAAAGACTATATTTATTAAGTCTATGAAAATTTCTAGAGAATTAGTGATTCTTAAGGGAATAATTGTGAACTCATAGTGTTCTTACCTTGTTCAAAAGGAATTCTTGGGAATATTATCCTTCCTCACATTTAATTGGTGATATCTTGACCAAAGGTCCACCTTAGATGAATACTTATACCCATGTAGTTAATTTAACAAGACATGTATCTATGTTAAGGGATACTTTTTCTTTATCATGATTTTGTTAAGATCATGATAATCAATGCAGAGATGCATTGATCCATCCTTCTTCTCAATGAAGAGGACTGATGTACCCCATAGTGAAGCAATCGGGTAAATAAAACCCTTTTTCGGATTCTCATATCACTGCTTCTTTAGTTATTCTAACAAAATGGTGTCTATTTTATAGGGTTTATTTGATATGGGTAGAGATCCAAGAATAAGTTCAATTGAGAACTCAACCTCTCGATCAGTAGAAAGACTATGAAATTATTCCAGGAACAAATTAGTGTGGTCCCTTATAATTTTCAAGTCTTTGAGCATGATCATGTCCTTCGTCTCAATCATTTTAGCTAGATATGTTTGCTCATAAGGAAATAGTATCCACAATTGAGATTATGATTCTGAATTATATTCATCCACCTTCTTATAATTGTACAGAAATGGGGGATGCTTCGGGGTGGGAAGAGTGGTATCCCTTTCTTGACAATTTATGTTGGATTTGTATAAAGGTAACCAATCCATGCACAATATAGCATCAAACTCCACCAAATAAAGTAAGAAAATATTTTTTGGGATTTTTGATCTATAAAAATTAATTATGGAGGAGTTATATACTTAGGATTCAATAATTTCCCAATTTTCTATTCTCAAAGATAACTCAACCTCCATATTTTAAGGTGGGGTTTGAATAGTTTTACTAAACTTGAATGATATTAAATAATTCATAGAACCATAATCAAATAGTATGTTTGATATTCTTGAATGAATAACTAGAATACCTATCACCACATCATTTTTAGGATCCACCTTAGTAGTAGTTATATTATATTCCCTTCTATGCTTCCTTGGAGGCTGTTGTTGTTGATTGCCTCCAACAACCCTTGTCTTAGGGAAATAGCTCACATAATGCTAATGTTCCTTATAGTTGAAACATTATACTAAAAGATGAGTGTTGATCTGAACCTTCATTTATTCTTCCACATTTTTTGGCTTCTTTATATCCCATTTGAAATTATTATCCAGATGCCCCTCTCTTCCACATTTGAATCATCTCCTAGTTCCCTTTAGATAGTTCCCAGGATGCTTCTTCCCACCACTTTGACATGTGGGATGTTGGTTTTTTTTTATGATGGGATTTATCTATTAATCCTCCCATGTTAAACTCCATTTTACTCTTATTATCTCTAGAACCATGAGAACACTAAGAATCTATGATCACCATTTCAAACTTAAGGAAACAATGGACAATATCCTCATAACTATCAAAGTCTCAAATCATGACCAAATTTTATATACTAAGATTTAGTCTTCTAATGAAATGATCCACCTTTCTTTCATTGTTCATGAAAAATACAGAGGTGTATTGTGAAATTCTTGTGAAGTTTTCTTCATAAACCCAATAGAATCATCTTCATTTTACTTCAGACTATGGAACAACCTATACATCTTAAGATATAGTCCTCGTAAAATATTTATTGAAAAATATTTTCTTGAAATATTCTCATTCCATGGAATCAATTTCCTCCTTGGACTTTGTGTTCTTGATTAGTGTCTACAACTGATCATCTTAACCATCAAAATGATAGACCGCCAGTACAAATTTCTATACATATAATCACTAAAGTATAAATAATATCTTCTCAATGTATTTTATCCATTATTCCACGATGAGGGGATTGGAATATCCACTAAATATGGGAGGACTTTTTCATGTGAAGGATTCAACTATAAATTGATCCTTCTTAGGATAAGGAGGGTGTTCCACATGATTCAAGTTATTATTCATTTCTTGATCCAGTTGGTCTAGTACTTTCATGAATTTTTGATCACATATTCCCATTAGATTTGGTATTTCATTAGGGAAATCACCACAATTCCTTTCAAATTTATTGTTGTCATGGGTTCTTCTATTTCACTCCATTAACTAATAAAAGAAAGTAAAATTAGAGGGTCTTGAATAATTAGCAAATAATCATATAAAAAGTAAACTTTGAACATCAAAGGATTAAATTCTAAATAAAAATTATATCCTAACTTGTGATTCCCTAAGTTTCAATCTAGGATATCCATGGTGATAAAATTATCCATAGGGTTATTACTAAAGTTTTATAGTCCTAAACTCCAAAAGTAAATAGATCGTGCTTTGATACCAACTATAGAGACCCTAGCCTTTTACACATATTATTACATGATTCCAAGGATCATAAATTTTACTTTATTTTGAAGATTAGGTACATAATTAGGAATCAAGTAACTAAAATAAAAAAATCTTTTATTTAATCTTCATAATGAGTTCCTAACATCTTTTGAACCCCTTACATCTGCATAGAATAGCCTGGGGAATACATGAGAAAATGGTTGATCTAAAAATCCTGGTAAGAGAATAAACATATGAATAAATCATAGTACATGGGTTAGAAGGCATAACATGATGACATAAAAAGGCATGTAACATGAATAAACATAACGAATCATAACATGAATAGAATGGGATCATATAATCATGGAATCGTGTGAATGTGGAAACAACATACAACGTGAAAAAAGCATGAGTCAAGGATAAATTCCAAGACCATTTTACATGGAGGAGAATGATTCAGGGCTTAAAACCAATACCATTTCACATGGAGGATCATGGGTCGAGGCTTACTTCTATGACCATTGCACATGGTGGACCAAGTCCCGTAAAGGAATCAGGATTACTCAATATCCCAACATGACGTCTCATGAGAATAAAAATTACCCAATGAATTAGATCACTAACTAGTTCCACCCATCATAACATTTTCATTCATATGTTATCCACTTGAATAATCATACATAAGGAATAAACATAAGGGTTTCCCATGGAAAGAAATGGGTATCATTATCATGTCATAAGGCATAAACAATGGGTGTGTCATAAAGGTGTCCATGAAATAATAGATTTAAATAATAAATTGACATTAATAGGTTAAAATTGGAATATATAATGATAAATTATCTCCAAATTAATTTTAAAAATGTAAAAATAGTGTTTAAGAAACTTTAGAAATGAGCCACTTTAGTGCGGTTTAAGGGAAAATTTTAAAGATTATTTAAAACAGAAAATGCATAATTGTTTTTATAAAACCAAAAATGAAACAATAAAATTTTTAATGATAAAATGAGTGATTTTATAAAAACAATTGTGGATTAAAAAATATTATGGATTTCACTTGAAAATGGGTAAGAAATCGGTAGGTTCCCATTAATCGTGCTTGCTTATTGGGATTAATTGAGAAGTGAACCTTATAAAACATGTATCTCCCAGTCAAATAAATAAGAATTGAGATGGATAAATAATTTTGGAACATATAAATATAATTTATAATAATTACATAAAAATAAATAAGAAATATTTTGTGTAAATAAAGAGTAAGCATAACCCAAAGGTAATTTGGAGGTTTGGATAGAATCTTTTACCTTATGTCTGAAATTGTTTTTCACTTGAACTTAATGTCATGGATAATAAAATTAAATACATTAATTAATTAATTCAGAACATTTTATAAATTTATTTTAATTATTATAATTTTATTAAGTTCATTTATGTCCTTTTTGAGTAATAAGATACAATTTCATCATTCAAGAGTGTTCATTTCCTTGGTTTTCATCATTGGTTCACTTGTATACGTGTATGGAAGCTCATGTAAAATGATAATAGTTATACATAATTGAAATTATATTTTATTAATGAAATTAAAAAATATTAAATGGTCTTATATATCATTTTTTTAAATATTAGGATGATTCATTATATAAAACATCGATGAAAATGATTTAATTTATTTTGGCAGTTTTTATGACCATCATGAACTTATATAATTTTATTTAATATAATGTTTATATATTTGTTACATAACATTATATGACTTATAATATGTATAATAAAATCTTATTTAACTATAATTATGGTTTTATGACCAGCCTTTAAGGTAGTAATGTAAAATGAAAACTCGTCGTCCATGATGATGGTAAATTGACACATCAAGGATGATGTTTACATTTTTCAAATAAAAGGGATATGATAAGAGTTTTGATGAAGGATATTACATTAAAATAATAAAATTACAATATATATAATATAATAGATTTATCATGTCACTTAGATAAGTGTAGGTGAGGATAGGATAAGAAAATAAAATAAATTGAAAAGAAATTAAAAAAGAAAACAAAAGTGGATTTTTCCTCCTCAACTTATTCTCCTTTAGAACCTCCTTATCCAAAAGGGTTTTCTCTTTTTTGAGATTAAAGGCTCTTGGATGTGGTGGGAGAGGATTAGGAGAGTATTTTATATAATTTGGACAAGCTTCAAGGCTTTAAAGGTTTGAGGAGAAGAGGTGTTGAGGGGTGGTATTTGTAGTGGAGAAGAGGTGGTGAGGGGTGGTATTTATAGTGGAGAAGAGGGGTGTTTTTTATTATTATCTTCATTATTTTATTATTTTGGCTCAAAAATAATAATAGTGATGATTAACAGGACTAAATACAGTAAATGGAGAAGTATAGTTCTATATTATGGGATTAAATCATCTATACATCAGTCGTAACTCAATAATTCACATATGAGTGTTCCAACTCTCGAAATTTCATTCTGAAGCTCAGTTTAAAGAATGTCTCATCCGCCAAACAAAAAATTACAATCCTTTAAAGCCTAATTAGGTCCAAAAACACATGATGTTAAAATATCCCCACCTTAAAACTTCTCATATGTGATAATCCTTGGGAAAATAATAGAAACATCATCCGACCTACATAGGTCATGAAGTCTTTCTCAAATAGTAACATTGCATTTCCAAACACCAAATGCATATCCAAGCATCACCTTAAGCATAAGATGCATTAGCCGTAAAAACTTGATCCAACAATCATACTCTGAACTGAAACATTGAGATGGAGCTTACATGAGCCAACCTAACCCAAGGCAAGGTCATGGATTTATCTCTTCCATCATTAGGCCTGTGGAGCTTTCTACCATAGGTTCTAGCATTAAATGGTCCAATTCTGAGTCACTTTATCCACCATCATAATTTTCCATTTAAACATTCCCTTAGATCTCTAACAACACTCTTAGAAATATTTCCATATTGAATGTATGGTCGACTCCCAATCAACCTCATTTATCCTAGTTGATCCAACCTTTACATGAAAATCCTCATACAACATCTACATCACACATGTCTTAACCCGACGGTGTGCCTGAAGCAGTTCCTTACTAACCATATTGAACAACACCAAATAATAACTAGTCAGACCACATTTGGTCAGATATTATCAAAATGATTGTATTAATAGTCCATTGTAACATAACCTGAACCATGTTATATTACTCTATTCCACCTCGTGTTTTCATCGAGCATATCCACTGATGTATGTAACTAGCTTCTGGTGATATCTCTAGTCAGACATTCATTTATGTTTTCATTCCCTATAATGAACATGGAATAAACTCAATCTATAACACTTGTATTGTCGCCCTTTTAAAACCCCATTTGAACCCAACTAAAAAATGGGTAACCTTATAATCATGGAATGGGAACCAAGGAGATCATCCAAGGGGTACCACACTCCTACATTTACAATTGTCATCTCAGTACTAATCCAAACATCCATATATTAAGAATGCTAACCAAGTCCAAAGTGGAATCTACTGGGTGGTCAGTTCAAGGCATTGACTGGTGTCTATGAGTCCATCCAAGGTGTTAATACTTGAAAATATAATTATTATTAAGGACTAACCATAAATCTATATCAAATTTTCTTCTCAAACACAAATTTCATATAGACTACTTATCAAGCCCAAAAGATTTTAAATTTTGTGCGGTGTATAAATAATTCTATCTTAGTGTACCTAGATGTTTTAAAGATAGGGTACATTATAATATTTGGAAAAAGAGTACACTAAGAGGATTTAAAAAAATTAAAAAGGATCTGAGACACTTCCATCGTATCCAAATTAAGGGATCGGTGCGACTTCGAATCCATCGACTAGAACTTAAAGGAAAAATTGTCAAACCACTCCAATCAACTTCTCTAAAAAGAGATCAGTTGCACCTGCAAACAAATAATCACAACCCAATCACAATTCCTTCATCACCTGAGGAATTTTTTGATCTCTCAAGTAAAAACATTGAAGTTTATTCATGACCAATGGTGTCTTTAAATTTTGTGTACAAATCCTACCATTCCATCATCGTGCTACCTCATAAGCACTGACATATTAGAAATCTTACCAGCCTCATGGGAATTCAAAATCTAAACTGAACTTTTCCAAATGGTCTTCTTGGTTGGGTTCCTTCTACATGTAGGACACACTATGACATTACCAAAAAAATTATCCCCACATTAGGAGTGTCTATATCATCGGATTTACTAGAAATGGAAACTCATCTTATGGAACACACTCTATTTTCCACTAATTGTTTGTCTTATAGGTTCCCGACATGCTTGAGTAATATTATAATAGAAAGAGAGATAGACTATATGCTTACAATCATTCTAGATCATATTTACTTTAGATTTAAACATGGAACTCCACCCAGGTTACATTCATGCATTCCATAACTTTAGGCATAAAATCCAAGACCAAATAACAAACTGATGTTTCAAAACACTTAATCCTCTTTAGAACATCATCCCATGCATCAAGATTAGTTAGACTTCCTATAACACCCAAGTCAATCCACTTTGGAGATGACTGGAAATTGAAGCGGAGCATCTCAAGGATTTAATGATTCTCACTAAGCTCAATTGGTTCTATGCACCATTTAGAAACTTAGCAGTTTTACATGTATCAATGCATACTACCTTGATGCTCGCCATAAAAATAGAGCATCATTTCTATCATTAATAGGCATATCAGAACTATGAATCAAGTAGCTTATGGTCCATAGAAGGAATTTTTATGAAGTCGTATGATCCAAATGACTATTAATTTGAATGATGACACCCATGTTATCCAACACTAAGAAGGAAGAAGAAGCAGGGTCACATGATATACTAGGTGGCATATCATACCCTAGGAAATTCTTACCTATTAAAACTAAGCATTACACAATGATCATGCCTGTAATGAGGTTCAAAACATCGAGATATCACCCATCAATAAAAGGGGACATATTCAAAAGATAAGAGTTCTATGAGGAAAAAACAGTACCTAAATGACATCTCACATTAGGAACAACTCATAACCAATAAGAAAGGGCTCTAAATATCTAAGGGATCTACCTACAATGGGTCATACCCTTACCAAGGCATAAAGCATCAACTAAAAACAAGGTCACACATGCAAAAGGTTACTAGGATTTCAACCCTATTTTTTAAGTTTGAGCTATAAAATTAAAACCTATGGGTAACTCTCACATTCCTGTTTCAAGATGAAGCTCAAAAAATATTTAAACTACACTTACTCAAAGTTTAAACTAATAACACCTCTTAAGGTTCCATTTTAAGGCATTAAACCAAGACTCATTTTATCCTTTAAACATTTCAAAGTTTTTTTTAAGGAAAATATAACACAAGTCATAATTAAAATCATATTGTAATTTATTTATAAAGGCCACAAGTAAAAACATGAAAGTTATACTAAACTTACTTTTTAAATATTAAATATTTAATTTACATCACTTCATATTTAGGATATTAATTATTTAAACCCACATTTTAAATATCATCCATTTATTTATAATATTTCACAATTATCTTAGTTAATTAAAATGTCAATTGAAATTTATATAGGAAAACAACCATTAGGTTGTAATTAGAATTTTAATCAAACCAAATCCTCACATAAATACAATTCTAGAAGATTAAAAGATATTTTATTAATTTAACAGGTATTGGTCAATTAGATTCCATCATATTTCTATATGTGCATCCATATAGGTGGTTGTAGACACTTTTAATGACCAACTATATATAAAATAAGTATACCCACATAGGGTTAAGCACTAAGGAATAGAAAAATAAATGTGACCTAAAAGGGTCTCGTTCAAGTAATTATGGTCTCATTAGAATGAAACCCCATTTTATTTGAATCATTAAGATTTTTAAAACACCACTTAATTGGTTTATCTCACAAGTAAGAGGCATCATGAACAAACTCTTTTAGTTGATTCAAGTCTATATCATAGCTACAATAGGTCAAGACCGACCTACTTAAGTAGAGTTGTATAGAAGGTCCACAAGAAACCAATTTACATAAGAGTTAAGTTTTAACTTCTATTACATTTATACAATAGTTTCAATATATATGTGTGTGTAGTATGCTCAAAGGTTTGTTTGATTATATGGGTCACCATTATCCAATTTATAAATTTCCCATAGACTTCATATATTGAAAATTGGATCTTGTTTAATCACAACCAATTTGTTGCATCCCATGAAACCAATGTTTTATTGATCAAGAATGTCATGATTGGTTTCAAAAATAGAGTTTCACCATCAATATATGCAAGAAAACACCACTTATATTTATGTTGTAATTTTATTTAACTCACCTTTTTTATATTAAAATTAAATCTAGGAATGTTATCAAAATAAATAAATACAAATAAGACATGCTGCATAAACACAAAATCATGACAAATAAAGAAAATCATTTTAATTAATCTCCCAAACATGGTAAGAATCTTGGAATACTAAATGATTCATAAGGAATGTTTTACTGGAAAATGTGATAAATTAAACACACATAATGTTATAAAAACAATGATGATAATCAATCACCTAAGTAGGAAAAAACTAAACATGTTATTAAAATTCCTAAAATGGCATATAAAATTCATACTAATTAAACATGCAAGGCACATCAACAAATTTCAGACAACCTAGCCATGAAATATACATGTCATGGAATATGCATAGCATGTGATTCTCTATGTGCTTATAATGATGCATGTAATTCTACTTCCTTATTGTATCTGACCAAGGGTGAATACCAAATCTCATAAATTAGTAATCAAAAGAAATTCAATCAATCACTCAATGTGAAATAAAAAACAACTATAATAACAAACAACATGAACAACAGTCCCATCTTTTACCACTTTGAATTTTCCCCATGCATGGGTTAATCACTCCTAGGTATGACTATTCCCCAAGCACTGACACATTCTTAGTCTCTTGTATAGTGTAAGATCCTGGATCTTAGAAAGGTATATTCTCGTTTAAGTTTTGGATTGAATACCTTGTTTTGGTTAATTAAGTGCTTAAATAATTCCTAGAGCAGGTTCTAGGGTGTTCTGAGGGTTTGGGACATAAAAAGTGGAGAAAAGGGGTTTTATGGGTAGGCTGCACGGTCTGCGCATGGTTAGTGCTAACCATGCGGACAACCCAACAAACCATGCAGGATGTGTGTTTTTAGACATGGGCTTCCTCACGTTTTCTGCATGGTTTGGAAAACTGTGTGGGTAAACCATGCGAGGAGGCATTTGGGACAGAATCATATGCACGTTTTTCACACGGTTTGGTAAACCGTGCGGGTATACCATGCGGCCCAGAAACTTCAAAAAAATTACAATTTTTCCACTTCGGGATTTTTAACCCCAAATCGATAATTCCTCCCATTTATCCTCTCTTCACCCTAGAGATGAACCAAATCTCCCAAGATCTCCAAGAGATTAATCTCCCTCATTTATAAGGTTTTTTTGGTGTTGTTGGTTGTAGATCGAATCTCCAGGTAAGGCTAATCCCATCATTGCTTCTCTTTTTAGTTTAGGGTAATTATCTTCTTCTCCTCTCTTTCTAATGCTCTAAAACCCTACTCCTTGGTTGAGATTTAGGTTTAAGCTTCAAAGGTTTGTTGAAGTGGAATATAAGAACTTCATTAAGAGTGTGTTCACCTGCGGAATCGAGGTAGGTGGTCTACAAGTTATATCCCATGTTTTATTTGTGGATTTGTGCATGCGTGGTTTTGTTCTTGGGTGTCTCTTGGCATGTTTTGATCACCCATGGAATTTTTTGGTAAAATGGTGATTAAAAAGGTAAATGGAGACCCTCACAATCCACATGGGATGCATTGAGGGTAATGACACTAATCAAGGGCTACCCATGGGGTGAGCCGACTCTTTCGGACCTAGGGATTTGTGAATAAAAAGTGATATTATTGGGTAATCATGTAGAGCCCTTGATAAACTTGTTGATGTGGTTATTTGTGTTAGATTAGAATCTAGGTGGTGCACCTAGGCTTGATAATAACCTAAGGGATATTGGGTTAATATGTTTAAATGATTAAATACCATAACAGAATGGATTACGAACATGGTAATGAAGCCTAGTGAGATACGCACAATGAATGAATGCTTAGTGAGATAAGCATAATAAAAATAGAATTGGGATAGATGGTTAAATGATGTGAAATGTGGTAAATGTGTTAACAGGTTAAGGCATGGTATTAACCCTCATGTTATTGTTATGGTTTATGTTTTCCATGGTAAATGGTTGTGATGTTGTGTAAATGTTTAATGGTTACATATATGTATAACATGTGCACATAGCTTGGTAGTGTGGGGTATTGAATGAGGTTATACACCCACGGGTCAATTTGGACTGAGCCCTTAAACTCCACCCCTAATTCATGGGGTAGGGATAGGACTGATGCTCTATTTACCTATCAGTTGCATCCACCCAGACAGATTCTTCGAGGTGAGGATGTGGTTGACATGAGGAAGTTGGTCCTAGTGAGATAGTACAATTGTGTGTTTTTTCTCATGTATGTGATTGTGTACTTTAAGCCTTGTAACTTGTTGTATTTATTAAACCCTTGATAAATGTGTTGAAAAGGTAAGATACGGAAATGGTAATAAATATTGGTAATGGTCCTAAAGTAGATAAGGGAACTTAATATTTCTTTGTCATTTATTATTCATTACCCTTTTTTCATGAACGATTGTTTATACCAGATATTTTGTAGACACCGTTGGTGGTGTCCTACTATGTTGTACTCACACCATACTCGGTCTGCTATTGGGTAACCGAGTAGACTTCATATTTTCAAGTCAGGAGAAGGTAAAATTTCTTTTCTAGGTAGTTGGGTTGGAATGAGTGTACGTGTAGGAGGACCCAAACTTGGTGTTGAGACCATTTTGGGGATTTTGCAGTTTGCCTTTATTTTGGGTTTTTTTACCTTTTCACTTGTATCATGGCATGGCATATTTAATGTTGGACCTAGTTGTACCCTATTTGGGAATGGTTTTTTATGAATTATATTGTAATATTGATTATTATTCTACTATTTTTTTATTTTATGTTGTGGATTACTCTAATTAAAAGGGGATATAGTTTCCCTAATTGACTATTCAGACCCCCGTTGCTAGTTGGAAAACTTTGGCGTACGGGGAGGCACGGTTAAGGTCATGTAACCACCCATCTTGTAGCACTGGTTTAGTGGCTTCCTGGTGGGGGATGTTACAAAGTGGTATTAGAGGCAGTCTTTCTTCTCCTTCTCTGAAATTTTGTTATTTGGGATGGTATATGGAAGTTAGGATGTTTTGGGACTTGGTAATGAGATCGTGCTTGGGAGTAGCTGACCCATGTATGAGGGAAAACCCATGTCACCCAGGGCAGGAATTGTTGTTCTTGATTGTGCGATGTTACAATTGATGATATTTCACCATTGGGTGATGCACATGTTGTGTGATGTGATTTTTTTATGCTATTTGGATTGTGGCCTCAATGGAATGAGGTTGTGCATTCATGCATCATTGTAGGAACCTAGATAGGTATGAGACATGCATCATGGTAGGAACACATAGGTTGGGTGTGTGAGGCATGAAAGGTAGAATGCACCTTGCATTTTGATAATTGAAAAGGGAAAATGTGGTAAATGAAACAATGCAAGTGGGTGAAGATAAATGAATGATAAGTGATGAAAAATGAAATATTTGTATTTAAGGGTTATAATGAATTGAAAATGTTGTTCTAACATGTTGTGTGAGCTTTGTGGTGGTGTGTGGTTGTTTACCCCTTGTGGACCATGGCCCATGGTAGGGATGGTTGGGGTGATGTTTTCAGAATACTAAGGTTTATTGGGATGTTACATGTATAGTGGGTAGTTATGGAAAGTGAAGAGACTTATTGTTGTGATGTTATGAAAGTTTTATGGTATGTGTTCTAAACTTCATGTTTGGAAATGTAGATAAATTCCACCACAATGTCAAGCGCCAGTTGGGCAACAAGAGGATGTTTCTGAGAACACTCCTCCAGTAGAGGAGTAAGAGAATGTGGTGATCCAAGAAGGTAGGGAAGAGTAGTTCCAAGAGAACTTGGATCGTTTTATACAGATGATGGATTGGTACCGAGGGTGGGTTGCACCGAGTATGTTTGAGCTGACAAGAGAGTTTCAGCTATAGCACCCTCTGAACTTTACTGGATAGGGTGGGCTAGAGGCAGTGGAGTTCTGGATACAGTCTGTCCATATGATACTTGATCATCTGAAGACTCCTAATGGGAAGCGAGTCAAGTTGGTAGCTTATATGTTGTGTGGACAAGAAAAGCGTTGGTGGGACATCCTCGCTCAGACTGAGCAGGATGAGGGGATGTTGTGGAAAGATTTCTAGAAAAAGTTTTTGGAGAATTTTTACCCAGAGATTTTGAGGCAAGAGAAGGATGCAGAGTTCATGAACCTGACTCAGGGATCGATGTCGGTGATGGATTATGTTGGCCTCTTCACTGACCTACGACACTTTCTTCCAGTGTTGGTGGGGGTGAGGCAGCAGTTGTGAGGCGTTTCCATGATGGTCTGAGGCATGAGATCAGGTCTCAAGTGAATATATTTCACTTGAAGAGGTTTACAGAGGTACTGGATTAGGCATTGATCTTATAAGGGAACCTAAAGAGAGCTTCAGGTAGTGGTCTTGTTGTGCCAAATAGACAGACAAGTGGTGCAGCTTCTGAGGAGTGGAAGCATCGTTTTTGAATTTTTCAGCAGGTCGAAAGTGTGCAAGGTGTTCAGAAGAGATGTTCCTCCACTCAAGGTGGTGATCGGGTGTTCTACTATCAATGTGGCAGGTTGGGGAACATGTGTGGACAGTTTATTTGACCTTCAGTGGAGTGTCGGTCGTGTGGTAGATTGGGACACATGTAGAGGTTCTGCAGGAACCCTCAGCATGAGAGTATGAAAGTTGGTGACAGGAAGATTCCCAGTGGAGGAAAGGGATCAGTTTCTCCACATCAAGAAGGCAGTTTTATCTCCATGGTTCTTACAGGCAGGGGCAGTGGATGTGAAACTCTAGGGAAAGATCGCCCACGTCAACAGGGCAGTGCAGTGTAGGGCACGTAGGTTGGAGCCTAGGGTATAGGGGTCGGTTAGCTTCATGCAGTTAAGCTTGCACCCGGTGATGGAGAGACTGGTCGATCAACTGTTCGAGCTACGATCCTTGTAGATTCTATGCTTGTTAGTTCATTGTTTCACATAGGTGACACACACTCTTTTGTTTCTTATCATATTTTGGTAATGTTGGGTTTGCCTGTGGATAATGTGTGTGGAGTTTTTTTGATTGACACTCTATTGGGGGTGCAGAATGAGGACATCAGGTAGTGCAAGGGATGTGCTCTAGAAGTCCATGGGTATCATTTCATGTGGGACTTGTTTGTTCTTGAGATGTCGGGATTTGACCTGATCTTGGGTATGGATTGGTTAGTGTTTTATCAGGTGCACATATCTTGTTACCTTCATAGGGTATCATTTTGGACACTTGAGGATGACTCATATGTCCATCGCGGAGAGTGGGATGTTCGAGTAGGTTGTGCGGGACTATTCTGTCAGTAGTTGGATAGGCTCATGGATCAAGTATCTTTTCTTGTTCTTGATGATGAAATAGGGGAATAGTCTGTCTTCCCTACAGTAGTGGATCAGTTTCAGAATGTGTTTTCTGAGAATTTCTTAGGGTTTCCACCCGAGAGGGATGTTGAGTTCACGAACGAGTTGCTTCCAGGAGCGGAGCCAGATTCTATTCCGCCATACCGGATGGCACCAACAAAACTCTAGTATTTAAAGGTTTATCTTGAGGTGTTGAAATTTAAGGGGTTCATACATCCTAGTACATATCCTTAGGGATCTATTGTGCTTTTTTTAAATAAGGCTGATGGGTCATTAAGGTTGTGTGTTGATTATCGGAAGTTCAATCAGATGACAGTGAAAAATCAGTACCCTCTTCCTAGAATCGATGACCTGTTTTACTAGTTGAGGGGTGAATCGGTGTTTTCTAATATTTATCTGAGATCAGGTTATCACCAGTTGAGGACGAGGCCTTCTGACGTACCGTTGATAGCTTTCAGGAGTCGGTACGGGTTGTTTGAGTTTGTGGTGATACCTTTCGGCTTGACCAATGCACTAGTAGTGTTCATGGCTTTGACGAACCAAGTATTTCATCCTTATATGGATCATTTTGTGGTTTTCTTTGTTGATGACATCTTGGTGTACTCGAAAACTCATGACAAACATGCCCAACTTCTTGACATTGTTCTGAGTAAACTAAGTAATCATCAGCTTTATTCCAAGATGTCAAAGTGTTTGTTCTGGATTGGAGAAGTGAATTTTCTAGGTCACATCATCTCTGAGGTAGATGTGTCGGTGGATCCAAAGAAATTGCAGGTTGTTGTGTCTTGGGAGCATCCCAAGAGTGTTTCAAATGTTCGGAGTTTTCTGGTTTTGGTCGGATATTACCGCAAGTTCATCCAGGATTTCTCTCATTTGGTAGCACCACTGTCAGGATTAACCAAGAAGGTAATCTAGTTCTATTGGTATGAGACTTTTGATAATTCCTTTCAAGAGTTGAAAAGGTGATTTCCGACCACACCGATATTGATCTTACCTGAGCCAGGTAGGAAGTATGTCCTATTTTGTGATGCATCCAGTATCGGGCTTGGGGCTGTGTTGATGCAAGATGAGTGGGTTGTGGCTTATGGGTCGAGGCAATTGAGATCCCATGAGTATAATTATCCCACTCATGATCTTTAGTTGGCTACATTATTTTATGCCTTAAAGTGCTGGAGGCACTACTTGTTGGGGGAATGGTTCACGATGTATACCGACCACAAGAGTTTAAAGTATATCTTTTCACAATAGGATTTGAATCTTCAGCAGTAAAGATGGGTTGAGTATCAACAGTATTTCAACTTTGAGATGGTATATACACTAGGGAAAGGGAATAGTGTTGTTGATGCTTTGATAAGGAAGGCTCAGAACCAGGTGGTTCATGAATCTAGCACTGAGTGGAAGGTGATGGCCTTGTTCACAGAGATGCACCTGGAGGTGCGGGAGGAAAATGGTCAGGTGGCACTTTATTTTATAGATGTTGAATCAACGATTTTGAGCCTTATTATGGGAATTTATCTTGATGATCCTGAATTTATGGACATTAAGGAAAGACTTCATGGTGGGGATCCACCTTTAGGTTGGGTCGTTAGTGTGGACAGGGTTGTTTGTGTTCATGATCTTGTGGTTGTGCCAGTGTGCATATAGGAAGAGTTGATGTGTGAGTTTCGTGCATCAAAATGGGCAATGCATCCTGGTTTGACCAAGATGTATTGTGATATATGTAGGTAGTTTTGGTGTCTAAGAATGAAAAATAAAGTTGCGGGATTTTTGGCACAGTGCCTTACCTGTCAGCAGGTGAAGGTCGAGCATCAACGCCCAGGTGGACTGTTACATCCATTGCCCATTCTGTAAAGGAAGTGTGATGATGTGATGACGGATTTTTTTATGGGTCTTCCAAGGATACCTCAGAAGAATGATTTAACCTAGGTTGTTTTGGATCGGCTAATGAAAGTTTATCGTTTCTTACTGATTCAGGAGACTTATACAGTTGATCAGTTGGGTGAGTTGTATGTTCGGGAAATAGTACTGTTTCAATGTGTATCATGGACTATAGTTTTGGATCATGATCCTCATTTCAAATTGAATTTGTGGAAAGGTTTGAAGAAGGTTTTGGGTACACAGGTTCTCTTGAGTACGAATTTCCACCTGCAGACGGATGGGCAGTCGGATCGTACAATCCAAGCATTGGAAGACATGTTAAGGGCTTGTGTCTTGGATTTCAGTGGTTCCTGTGAAAAGAACCTGTCACTTGTTGAATTTTCCTACAATAATAGTTTTCAAGATATGTTTCATATGGAACCGTTTGAGGATCTCTATAGGAGGCTATGTAGATCATTGTTGTGTTGGTTGTAGGCCGATGAAACCGAGTTGTTGGGACTGAGTCTCATGCAGGAGACACTGGAGAAGGTTGAGTTTATTTAGAAATGGATGTTAATGGATCAGAGTAATCAGAATTTGTATGCGGATCAGGGGATGATACCTCTTGAGTTCAAGGTGGGTGATATTGTGTTCCTTCGGGTGTCACTAATGTTGGGTCACCGACGGATTCAGAAGCAGGGAAAGTTGGAACCCAGGTATGTGGGGCCGTTTGAGATTGTGGAGAGGATCAGGCCGGTGGCGTACCGATTGGCTCTTCCACAATGGTATAGTGGGATGCATGATGTATTTCATGTGTCACAGCTTTGGCAGTATCACCCTAACCCAACTCACGTGGTGGATGTTGAGGATGTTGTGCTTGAGGTTGATGTGTCCTTTGAGGATCATCTGGTTCGTGTTGTGAATCATAGTGATAAAGTCTTGTGGGTAAAGGTTGTTCCATTGGTGCATGTACTATGGTGGCATGGGAATGTTCATGAAGAAAATTGGGAGTGGAAATCAGATATGCGGGCTCAATGTCCCGATCTCTTTTCCTTGGAAGTGAAATGAAGTTTGGGATCTTGACTCGAGGACGATCCGTTATAAGGTGGGGAGGTTGTAAGATCCCGGATCTTGGAAAGGTATGTTCCCATTTAAGTTTTGGCTTGAATCCCTTTTTCTGGTTAATTAAGTTCTTACCCAAGTCCTAGAGGAGGTTCAGGGGTGTTCCGAGGGTTTGGGACACAAAAAGTGGAGAAAAGGGGGTTTTCTGGGTAGGAAGCACGGTCTGCGCACGGTTAGTACTAACCGTGTGGACAGCCCAGAAAACCATGTAGGATGTGTGTTTTTGGATAGTGGCTTCTGCTTGGTTTTCACACGGTTTGGAAAATCGTGCGGGTAAACTATGCTAGGGAGGCCTTTTTGCGAAAAAAACATCCGCATGGTTTGCGCATAGTTTGGAAAATCGTGCGGGTAAACTGTGTGGCCTATAAACTTAAAAAAAATACAATTTTTCCACTCTGGGATTTTTAGCCCCAACTCGCGAAATGCCTCCCATTTCTCTTCTATTCACCATAGGGATGAACCAAATCTCCCAAGAGCTCCAATATATCAATCTACCTCATTTATAAGGCTTTTTTGGTGTCGTTGGTTGCGGATCAAAGCTTTGGGTAAGGATAATCCCATCCTTTCTTCTCTTTTGAGTTTAGGATTTGTATCTTCTTCTCTTATCTTTCTGACACTCTAAAACCCTACTCCTTAGGTGAGATTTAGGTTAAAGCTTCAAAGGTTGGTTGAAGTGGAATCTAAGGGCTTGATTAAGAGTGTTTTCACCCACTGAATTGAGGTAGGTGGTCTAAAAGCTATATCCCATGGTTTATTTGTGGATTTTTGCATGTGTGGTTTTGTTCTTGGGTGTCTCTTGTCATGTTTTGATCACCCATGGTATGTTTTGGTAAAATGGTTATTAAAAAGGTAAATGGATACCCGCACGATCCACATGGGATGAATTGAGGTTAATGACACTAATCTAGGGCTACCCATGGGGTGAGCCAACTCTTCCAGACCTTGGGATTTATGAAGAACAAGTGAGATTTTTGTGTATTCATGTAGAGCCCTTAATAAACATGTTGATGTGATTATTTGTGTCTATTTAGAAGTTAGGTGGTACACCTAGGATTTATAATAACTTAAGTGATATTGGATTAATTGGTGGAATTGATTAAAGACCAAAACGGAATAGATTAAAAACATGGTAATGAAGCCTAGTGAGATAGGAACAACGAATGAATGGTTAGTGATATAAGCATAATGAAATGGAATTGGATAAATGGTTAAATGATGTGAAATGTGGTAAATGTGTTAATGGGTCAAGGTATGGTATTAACGCTCATGTTATTGTTATGGTTTATGTTTTCCTTGGGCAATGGTTTTGATGTTGTGTAAATGGTTAATGGTTGCATATATGTATAGCATATGCACATAGCTTGGTAGTGTGGGGTATTGACTGAGATTATACACCCACGGGTCAAGTTGGACTGAGGATCTAAACTCCACCCCTAATGCACGAGGTAGGGATAGGACTGATGCTTTGTTTCCCTATCGATTGCATCCACCCAGATTGATGGTTCGAGATGAGGATATGCTTGACATAAGGTAGTTGGTCCTAGTGATATAGGAAAACTGTGTGTTTTTTCTCATGTATGTGATTTTGTACTTTAAGTCGTGTAACTTGTTGTGTTTGATAAACCCGTGATAAATTTGTTGGAAAGGTATGATATAGAAATGGTAATAAATTATGGTAATGGACCTAAACTTTCTAAGGACACTTAATCTTTCCTTTTCATTTATTATTAATTTCCCTTTTTTCATGAATGATTTTTTATACAAGATATTTTGTAGACACTTTTGGTGGTGGCCTACTGAGTTGTACTCACACCCTATTTGGGCCGATGTTGGCTACCCAAGAAGACTTCATGTTTGTAGGTTAGGATAAGGGCAAATTCCCTTTCTAGGAAGTTGTGTTGGTATGGGTGTACATGGAGGAAGACCCAGACTTGGTGTCGGGACCATTTTGGGGATTTCATATTTTGTCTTTATTTTAGGTTTTTTTTACCTTTCCACTTGTATCATGGCATGGAATATTTACTGTTGGACCAGGTTGTACCCCATTTTGGAATGGTTGTTTATGAATTATCTTGTAATATGATTTATTATTCCGCTATTTTTTATTTTATGTTGTGGGTTACTTTGATAAAAGGGGGTATAGTCTCCCCAGTTGACTATTTAGACCCCCGCTGCTAGTTGGAAACCTTTAGCGTATGGGGAGAAGCACTTAAGGTCATGTAACCACCCAACTCAAAGCACCAGTTTAGTGGATTTGGGGTCGGTGATGTTACATATACCAACCCAAAATAGTAAGACAAATGAAAAATAAGCCATGATACCACTTTGTAACATACCATCCAAACTAACTACTAAACTATTTGTTAGACCGATCGTCGCATGGATTCAATCATCTCTCTTTGTATGTCAAAGGCTTACAAATTGCAGCAAGGCTCTAATGGTGGTATGGTGGGGACACTATACTCTCATGAATATAGTAACACAGTGGTATAATAGTAATGAAAAAATAGAAAATAGCATAAGTAGTAATAATAATTGAAAAAACAGTGGAAGATAAATATAATGACTGAATAAAAATTTCTAATTCCAAATATACATCTATGTATGCATGTCAGGTGATTCTAAAATATAATGGGGAAGTCCATAAGGAAATACATGGATAAATAAAATAATAAAAAAAATCCCCAAGGGCGATCTCCATGATCATCCTAAGTGGTGGCTCAATCATATACTCCTAATCTTCTATGTACAATACACAACACAAGAAATAAGACAAGGACTTGTGAACCTGAGGATCTGGTTGGGTACCCTAGTGTAATTGAATCCAGATTAGGTTGTGAGATATACCCAGTAGTCCACCACCAATAGTGTATAAATCATAATCCAGTCTGTGCATATAGAATAAGCAGTGTGCATGTATATCAAAAGTAAAGTAGTGATGTGAAATAAATAAATAACCAAGTCAGACTCAGGTTCCTCAAGGACACCTGGACTGACCATACCTGCTTCAGCCTAAGCTAGAAATTTCATAACCATATGTAACCTATACAAAAAATATATGGCGTAAGTGATAAAAAAACATCATAAAGTAGGTATTATGAGATGGACCGAACCCAACCATGTGATTTGTCTTGGCGGATGCGTCCTTTGGATAGAAAATATGCATCATCAGACTTTACTATAAAAGTAATTACCAAAATTAAATAATTAGTATCATGGTACCATTCGAGGAAAACCTTAACAAGGAACCCATGTATCGCACTAGGAGCACCATAAATGCTCACTATCATCGAAGTCCTTCCAATGTGATCCATGAATAGCCTCACAAATATCATTATCAGACTAGTGTGAGACAACAACCTCTAATCCCATACATGGTATCTCACATAGGGGAACAAGTCTCACTCATGTCCTTGTGTAACCATCTATCCATTTATCTCTTCCAAGGTGTCTCCCCTAAGGAACTAGTATTGCTCATGCAGAGTTAAGGAAAACACACGGTGAGCCTATCCTGGAATACAAATATCACCCCCAGTGTTTAGAAAATACACTAGAAAATCTGATCACAAGCATGATGAGCCCTTCTATAGTATTTCGTATAAGGAAACCCGAGTATCACTCATGATGTTCATAATTCAATTAATCAGTTAAATTATACAATTCTAGGGACATGTTAATGATAATTACATAATATGAAACAAGGGTTCCCTAAGAGGTCCATTCCCATTTTCCACTTCATTTTAGAATAAAAATGGCCGCATACATAAGTAAGCCACATCAAGAAGTAATAACACAAATGAAGGCCATGTAAACACCCATACCATAAAGCCAAGCGAGGCATATCACATATATCACTTTTCCATTTTGAAGACAATTCACCTCATCGAGGTATTTTATTATAAAACCAGACATTATTAATGGAAAAAATCATTTAGTTAACTTTAGGAAATCCAATTCCATCATAAGGAATAAATTAACCCACCTAAAAGGTGGATTTAGAATAGGTGAGCATCACAATTTAATATATAAATAAAAATCACACCCAAAGGGGTAGCTCTAACAAATGAAGGAAAAAATTAGAGAGGGTGACTAAATAGACCCACCCTAAAGGGTTGGTTCAGGTTGTGGTCACAACCTCCAACCACAATAAGAAGGTTCTAAACACACCACAAGCCAATCTAGGAAATTTAATTCATGGAAATTTATTATTTTAAATTGAGATCAAGTAAATCCAACATGGGCAACAATGGTGATATTTTATAAATCGGCAAGACTTGAAGAAAAATATATAGACCACCTACCTCATGCTTAGGATGACCCACACATCCAATATCAATGCTTTATTTAGTTTGATTCGAGCGATATTTAATAAATTGATAAATGCCAAGAAAAATAGGGTGAGTTCTCTCACATGAAGATAGTGTATATGAGGATAATAGAGACTATGAAAGGAACTATAGGAATTAAGAGCTTACCAACACACATCCAATGAGACTGAATATGGATGATTCCAACAACATATGAAGGATATCTCTTTATTCCTAAGAGAGGATAGGAGGAGCTCCATAGGAGAGGGGAGGTTCTGTATGTGGTTGGGAAAGAAAATTTGAGATAAGTTTTAAATAAAAAATGATGAAAAGTTTTATTTTACCCCCTTTAATGTGATTCATGGTTGGCCATACCATACACCAACGATGAAAGTTCCATTGTCCATATAGGGAGGTTACAGGTTTCATGTGCACGGTTTGGTAAACCATTCAGTTTCCCTCTATTTGAGATCAGTAGAAAGACACATGGTCATGCGCTCTGGTTCACATGGTTTGAAAAAACCATGTGACACCCTCTTCCCTACTAAGAAGGCCACATGGTTTCTACTGAAGGGTCGCATGGTTTTAGAAAAATAGTGTGCCCCTTTTAGCCTTCTATGGTTTTGAGATTTGGGGTGCAGTGCTCTTTAAACTCATCGGGACACCTGTGACACCCCTTAGGCCTTCAACCATATCTACAAACAACACTTTTGGGTGTTCCAACTCTCTAAATTTCTTTCTGAATCTTGTTGTAATGAATGGACCATTCACCAGATGAAAAAATTCAGAATCCTTTGGAATCTCATCTAGTCCAAAAACACTGTACACTACTTGAGTACACTGATCTGGTAGAATTTCATTGATTAGATCAATTCCCCTAATTGATACCGTATTAGAGTTTTGGCCTATCAATTATAATTCCCACATAACCTATCTCGAGTACATGATGGGTTCCATGTTTCCCACTTGGGTAAGTATATACCATTCCCCTCACAAGTACTAAATCCAGAGGTGGTACCCTTGGAGAACAATATTTCATATGAGGAGTAGTTGTTTAAGATCTTAGATCATTGGGGAGATTTTATATGAAAAAATACAACTCACCTAATCAAAGTACTATGGTGGAACTAAAAGTTTGAGGAAGAAACTTGTGAACCAGAAGATACAATGAAACATAAGAACCCTCATCTATTTTAGTGTATGAAATGAAATTTTGACGGTGAAATTTCTGAATGGGGGAAGGATGTAATGACCTGAACTTTTATAAATGAAATTCCATTTTTGAATGAATAAGTTCTTTATTAGGTAATGTAGTTATAGAAATAACATGCACTACATTGGTTATTTTGATCCTATTATAGAATATATCATGTTAGAATTAAAATATCATAAAAATATTAACCATTGATAATATAGCCTTTTTATAGTGACCATTAAATATTAGTAGATATTAAAAGTTATGATGAAGTCTAATTGAAACAAACGAAATAAGAGATGGCCTCGACTAATCATACCCTATGAAGCCCATTATTAGAGTTGTCTAGGGAGATGGAATCATTGGGATTTGATATTGACCAAGACCTAGATAATATTCAGTAAATGAATCTCTATAGAAACCATTTATGGGATAATTTCAAGCTTATCCAGATCACAACCCAAACCATGTTCTCCAAACCACCCCAAGAAAGAACCTCCAACAAACACCTTACCCTTAGGGAGTATGCTGGTGTAATAAGGTTTTTGTATCTAGACCCTATCATCAAGAATTTTTTATTTTATTTTAAATAAAATAAGGATTATATTTATCCCTTTTTATTATTACTTTATAAATGATTATATAAAGAGTTTGATAAAAATTAGATTCTTGTACGAAGAAACTAAAATTTTATTTTTGAGAAATATATAGTTTTAATTAAAACACTCTTTTTATTAATTCAATAAATTTTTAAATAAATTTTATTTTAATAAAATTTTCTTATTAAGTAATACTTATTTATATATAAATGATAATATAATTTCATAAATTCCAATGTAATTTTTATAAGGGGCAAAACAATTTACTACCGTAAAAACTAGTATTTTTAGTAAATAAGGAATTTTATTTAAATTTGATAATTATAATTTTTAAAAAAAGTATTTTGATAAAATAAATATATTTTTTTAATCAGTAAGTTGAAATTATTCAATGGTTAAGTTTTTATGATTTTCTAGGGCAGTCGAATATTTGGGTAAAAATTAAATTCGATATAAATATATGGTTTGTAATATGAAATCATAATGACCCAAAAGTGATGTAATAAATTCCAAAAACTGCATCCATTTCGAAATACATATTTAAAATTTTAAAAAACAAATTTATTTGATTTATTTTATAATCCCTTAATGAATCCTTCAAATCTTATATTATATTTTAAGGTTTTAAAATCATTTCTTTGTGAACATGACTCACTTCCACATCACCAATGATATTATTTTGATATGTTTGGTTCATATAATTATAAAATATTTAAAACCACTCCTATTTGTTAGAAACCATGGTAAAACCCCATGGGAAGGTTTGTGGTTTTGATTATTTTATTATATAGATTCGAAAATCTATGTTTAGAAATTAATAAAGAATTCCCCTACCTTTTTCTACAAATAACCACCCAAGATCCCACTCATCTCCATTAAAAACCCATTAGTTTTGAATTTACTCTCCTTATACCTCTCTATATCTCACCTATGGTGTTCCCAATCTCTTAAGAAGATCCTCCCAATATTTTACAAGCACCCTCTCAAGGTACAAGGATTTTCTCCACCATTTTCAAGACTTTCTTTGTATTATGCCCTTTTGGTTTCCAACTATTCATGTTGGAACATTTTTTTACACAAACCTTTATTTCCATTATTATTTCCAATTAATGATATACCACCTTTCACTCTCATTAAACCCTTCCATGAATCTTTATGTACACTCGTTATGCTGCTAAAATTATACTATGATTTTTCTGCGTCAAACATTTATGATGTGAATACCCATACCCATTTCTACTCAATGATATTCTCCTATATGTACCTATACTTAATTTATTGGGGACTTCCATGTATTTAACATTCAATCCTTAATTTTGGGATTAGAATTTATAAAATATGTTCTTATATTATATGATCTATGTGGAACACTAATTCATGTACATGATATGACTATGGAGGGTGGACCCAAAATTATATAGTCATCCAATTCATTGGGTAATGTTTTTATCTCATGAGATACCATGTATGGTTTAAGGGATATTATCCTAAGAACACTATATTATGATGTATCAGTGGTTATCCTTGACTTATTCTTATGATGTCATGTTTTATGTTGTTGCATTGATATTATCATTTTATATCATGCTTCGATGTTCATGTTTATGATTCTCTTCCCTTTTATGTCCCCTTGATATGCCTATTGACTCACATGTTTTACTTTCATCATTTTATTATTTAATTATTCCCTTAATAGAATTTCTATCCCATACCTTTCTTATGTATGTCCCCAGGTTAACCTATATAGTTTTAGAAGAGCGATGAAATTTTAAGATCATGTTAAAGAGTTTTTAAATAATTTTAGTATATACCTATTTCAATTTATGGTGTTATGTATCTAATTACTCCAAGGCACTATTCCTTTCAATAGTTTGGTATTTTTTATGTGTATATTTATGTAATGAATCATGAAATATAGATTTTAAAATAAATGAGTTGTCATTGAATAGGTATTTGACTACTAAATCTTCCTCCTTTGAACTCACATACATGTTAGCTTTATAATGCTTTTGCTAAAATTAATTCTAGAGATATCACTGCTTTAAGAAATTTAATTTTTATATCTTCTTCATGTTTCACTTGATGTCGGTTTTTATGACAACTCCTGGTCTCCAAAATCTGGAGACATTATTTTTCTTTCTCGAAACCACAAGTTCCTTTCTTCTCAAATCTTCAACCCAAATGGAATTCCACTAAAGTTTAGGTTAACTAAAACTTCTATTTAATTTATTTACATCTCTAAATGATGAACTAAATATATTCTTGAATGGAATCTCCATTTTATACTTATCCATTTCCCAAATATTTTTTTTATTTGAGATCTTTGGATTCTAAGATTTCTATACAATTCTATTTTGATCCAATTAGCCTTCAATGCTCTTGAAAACATCAAGTCCAACTCTTCTATCAAATCTACCAAAAACTCCAATGTCAAATCACTTTAAATCCTTCACAAATCATGACTAGATTCATGAACATAATCTTTATGATCATTTAACTTCTTGATATAAATATTACCTAAATCCTTGTATATATATGATATATATGTAGGAAATTTCTTATTGCGTGAAAATTATGATTTGGAATCATGGTATATTGTTCTGAAAAACTTTTATAAAAATTATAAATTTTTATCATTTATTTTTCTCCCAGATAAGATATCATTTAAAAAAACCATTTCATAAGATGAATCTTGCAGGAGTTTATTATTCATGCATAATATTTGTGATTTGTCCAAAGAAATGTTTAATCATGCATTTTAAACACATGAGTAAATACAATATCCCAAGGAGAATCATTGAGGATTATAAATAATACATCCATATAATGGCTATGAATGGTGATGATTTCTCGATGATTTTATTAAACTCCCATCACCTAAAACTCTCTTTATTATTATCTTTTGCATTTGTGGCTCTAGTATGCTATAGAGAGAGGATAATTCCCATCCATATGATGGATGATTCAGGTGAAACCCATGGATTCCATCAGAGAGAAGATTTATTTTTGATAATTTTAGTGATATCCCTTTAACCCATAAATTGGTTTTTAAAGATTTTGTAGATTCCATTTGGTTTAAGGTATTCCATTTATAGAATTTTTTCATTTCAGTTTTATATAAAATTACATATTTCTTGAATGGGTGATCCTCAGAAGATCACTTACACTTGATCTAATAAGTATTATTATTGTTTTTTGAAAACCTTAAGTGGTTTTAGATGGAATAATTATTTATATATATGATACTTTCATTGAAATAAAGAAGAAACTAAAACATAGCATCATTTTTAGGTTTTTTTAAAATATGTAAAAATGGTTTACCCTTATGTTGCAGAGCAGTGTACTGGTAACCAAGGTGTTACCTTTACACATATGGGTTGTGTAAAGATAAAAAATTCATTAATTAAATGTGAGAGGTTATTCAAAAGTAGCTTAGTATTTCTTAAGGCTATATAAACATAAAAAAATACTTAACTTTAAACGAAGAAGTTCATGTAATAGTAATTCCATGTTTTAAAAGGCTTACATAAAAGTAAAAAAAGGCACTATGTAAAGGTATTTTATGTTTACCTTTATGAAGCATAAGTAATTTTAAGGTAACCTTTACATAGAATAGTTAGATGTAAGGTTCACCTGATCTACCTTTACGTAGTGGGTTTTGGATGAATTTTTTAATAGTAATACCAAGTTTTTAATGATTGTTTAAAGGTAACTAATGTGTTACAATGAAACAAATATAGGTCAACCTATAGGTTCTGGGCGTAGTGGAAGTGTAGGATGGGTGTGTACCCAAATTTTCATATTTTCATAATCGATGATTAATCCGGGATCAATACGACGATGAATGCCAGTGTCCATAGAATTTAATGAAAGATAAAAGAAAAATGAGATAACCCAGAACTGAGAATAGAGGATTGACATATTTTGTTTATAATTAATTTAATTAAATTAAATAATTACCTCCAAGGTGATTCTTTCTTTGTTGATGTGTTCGACCATGAGTTTAAGGTGTTGCTTTATTGCGATGTAGAATACAAGGATCGGAATCCTCTAGTAGTGATCCACACGTGCTCCACATATCTACAGACATCACTGAAAGATTCTCTGGGTGCTAGTATGAAAGATCCTTACGCTTGCGATGTCTGCATTAGATCACCTTGAGAATCGCTACCAAATCATTATCCTTGATTTCGTAGAGGGGGATCTCTCTTATTATTGAGAGAGTTCTTGGAGAGGGAATATTTATCTAATCTTGAGATATTTTATCCAAGGATTTTGTGCACATAATAATTGTTTATCCGGTCAAATGACCCCTTGGATAATATAGAGAAAAATAATATAATGGGGAATTTAATTTACTAGGTAATAATAAATAATTAGCACAGGTTTCATTACTTAATTTATTATTCCATATGAAACCCCATGTCAAATAATAATAGCAATGTTATTATTTCCATGACATGTGCTTAACTTGAACATTATATTTAAATATTTTTTAATAAAAAAATATTTAATATTATTTCTCACCGGACCCATAACTTGGTTCGCCAATACTCCTCAATATTTATCGGGCCTCGAATAATGACTATTTATTTATTAAATAAATATAACTACATTATTCTCTGATAAATAAATATTTCATATGCAGTATATTCTCTCTAATAACTAGTGAAAAAATAAATTCGATTAGGCATACTTGAATAATTATTAAACAAAGACCATAAATAATATTTATTCAACTTGTTAGATAAATAAATTATTTAACTAAGATATTGGCTACACTTAGTTTGTGACCCTCTAGGTCTCTTTCTCATTGGAATTAGGCAGGCTTTCCTAAAGTCCAATATTACTATCTAGCAATGGGTCAAGGAACCTAAGAGAAAGAAGTTGATGTCGTAATGACATGTCACCTCATATGAACGCTTACCGTGTAATATATCCCTTTTTTTTGATATCTCCAATCAAGTGGGTTTCATGCAAGTGCCACAAACCCATGTTCTCGATTTCTTGTTCTTTGACTTCCCAGAATTGAACTTTACAAGAGAACACCATGTCCATGGATTTAGTTAGGCTATATCATTTCCATCAAAGGGCCTGAGATATATACTTCCATAGAAGTGAAAAATCCTTTCTCACATTATTAATTAATGCAGTATTAATCGTGACGCACCCAACATATCCTATCTCTTCCTGAACATCTGTCGTCATGGTTTTCATCAATACATCTAAATGTGTGATTCATAATACCCATTAATAATAATCCTAAATTCTAATGACCAATAAACACGTCTATATATAGGAAAATCCAATGAAACTTATGAATTTGTATTTCCTACTGATGGGTATTGTTCTCATAATATCCTCATGGATATTACCAAGGGTTCACACCATGAGAAGGTGCCTCAAAGTTTCATGAGTCCCCACCCCTAATTGTCTATATCATTTGTGTCCCTTAAAATTATATCATCCATCCATATAACATATACTCAATAATATTATCATGTTACTTTCGGGTTCTTATCATAGTAGGGATCTACTATAACCTTTTAATGTGATAGCTATTCTTAGGACATTATCACATACTATGTCATGCATAAGAACAATCATGATGTGATAAGTAGTTTATTAATATTCATCTAATGAATTCAGGTTTATCATAAAGTACAAAGAAGATAGTTTCTAGGGAACCAACTCCAACAGACTCCCACTTTCACTAGATCCAACTGCTAACAACCTCCAGTCTGCTAGCTCTCACATGATATTCAGGCTTCTGTTGAGATAGGCCTTTAGTTAAGGGGTCCACAATGTTCTCTTCTATAGACACTCTTCTCACTTTAAATTCACCCCTTTGATAGAAACCCCTCATGAGGTGATACTTTCAGAGTATGTTCTTTTTCTATTGATGTGATCATGGATCATTTTCAAGATCCACTGCTACAGTATTATGACAAAACAATTTAACAGGATATTTACTGATTGGAACCACATATAGATCTTGGACCAAGTTCTGAATCTAGATGAATTCCTTGGCTGCATCAGAAGCCACTATATATACGGACTCTGTTGTAGAATCAGAAAAAACTGGCTACTTTAAACTCTTCCATCTCATAGCTCCTCCATTGAGACAGTAAACATATCCTAATTGTGACTTCAAATCATTTTGGTTTGTCTGAAATCTAGCATCAGCATACCCTCTAATGAAAAGCTCCTTATCTCATCCATACACAAGAAAAATATCCTTATTTATTATCAAATACTTAAGGGTAGTCTTGACAGCAGTCCAATGTTTCTCTCATGTATCTTCTTGATATCTTCCTACCATGCTCAGTGCATAGGCAATATAAAGTCCATTACATAACATATCATACATGATATATCCTATCGCTGAAGTGTATGGAATCTTACTCATCTTATCTTTCTCATTTTGTGTCTAGGGATACATTTTCTTGGAAAGATTTATACCATGTGACACTAGAAATAATCCCCTCTTGGATTGTTCTATACTAAATCTCTTTAGTATCTGGTCAATGTGTGTACTTTGAATTATTCCAAGCAACCTCTTAGATCTATCACAAATGATCTTGATCCCTAGAATATAGGTTGCTTCACATAATTCCTTCATGGATAAGCACTTGTTCAATCAGTCCTTGATTGACTGCAAGACTGGTATGTCATTTCCAATAAGAAATATTTTGTCAACATACACTACTAGGATAATGACTGCATTCCCATTAAACTACTTGTAAACACATTGCTCACATTTATTCTTAATGAAACCAAGTTCTTTTATGGATTCATAGAATCAAATTTTCCATGATCTAGATGTGTACTTTAATCCATAAATGGATCTATGTAACTTGAATACCCTTCTAGAATCATCTGGTGTCACAAGACCTTCTAGTTGTGTCATATAGACATATTATTGAAGGATTCCATTAAGGAATACAGTTTTTACATCCATCTACCAAATCTCATAGTCATGGAAAGCTATTATGGAAAGTATAATTCTTATAGATTTAAACATGGAAACTAGTTAAAAGGTTTCATCATATTAAATTCCTTAACACTGTTTAAAACCTTTAGCCACTGGACTTTCTTTATAGGTACTAAATTGACCTTCCATGTCTAGTTTATTTTTGAATACCTATTTATACCCAACAGGATTTACATCAATTGGTGCATCGACCAGAACCTATACTTGGTTTTGATACATGGAATCCATATTAGAATTCATAGATTTTATCCATCTTGCAGTTTCTAATCTCTCTACTTCTTTCTTTTAGGAGATAGGTTCATCATTTTCCAATAATAATGAGTCACCATACTTGGTGACAAGGAAACTATATCTCTCCGGTTCCCTTACCTCTCTTGTGCTCCTACATAGTACTTGTTTTTTAGGAACTACCTCTTCCATGGGGACCTGTGGAACTTTTTCCCGTACCAACTCATGTGTATCTTGAGCATCAAATTCATTAAATTCAATATTTCTCCCACTATCCTTTTTTGAGTATTTTCTCCCTTTCAATAAAGACAGCATGTTTGGAAATAGTCATTTTCTTATTTGAGGAGTTGTATAGGGAGTATCCCTTTTTTCCTTGGGATACCCTATAAAGATACACTTTGTTCCCCGGGGTGCTTGTTTATTGCCTAATAAATCCTTAACAAATTCCTCGCATCCTTATACACATGTATGCGACAAAGTGATTTTCATTCCGCTCCATATCTCAAAGGGAATCCCATTTTCCATCTTAGTTGGTACTTTGTTTAATGTGTATATCACAACTTGCAATGCATGTACCCAAAAGGATAATGTATGATCTGCATGACTCGTCATTAACTTTACTATGTCCAATAAGGTATGGTTCTTCCTTTCACTAAGATCGTTCCACTATGGTGTATAAGGTTGGAGTGAGTTGAGATAGAATCCTAGACTCCCACAAAAGGTTGATGAACCCTTGCTTAAGATATTATCTACCTCGATTCGATCGAAGCTTATTTATCTTCATACCAAAATAATTCTATACTTCGTTCTTGAACTCCTTGAATTTCTCAAAGTACTCGGAATTATACCACATTAAGTAGACATAGCCATATCTACTCAAGTCATCAGTGAAAGTAATGAAGTAATAATATCCAACTCTATATTCTACTATAAATGGTCCACACACATCAGTGTGTACCAATCCTAGAATCTTTTTGTCCCTTTCACCATATCCACAAATTGGTGGTTTGGTCATTCTCCCTTATAAACAAGCATGACATCTCTCAAGTGGTTTTATCTAGGAAGAGTCTAAATAACCATATTGATAGAGCTTTGTCAGACACTTCTCATTTATATGACCAAGGCGGCGATGTCACAATTGGGTGTTGTATGATTTATGTGAACTTGGTTTGTTATAAATTGGCAAAACTTGGTTCTCATAATTTAATACATATAGATAATTATTTAAATGTGTCATACCAAAACATATATTGTTCTTATAAAAGTAATAACATTTATTTCTGAACTTTAAAATAAATCTATATGTATCTAAAAACCATACAGGAATAATTTTCTTGGTAACACTAGGTACATAATAACATCCATGTAAAACCAAAATCATTCCCATCGTTAATGTGAGGTAGTAGTCACCAATGGAAAGAGTAGTCATCCTTACACTATTGGAATCTCACAGATCCACCTCTCCTCTGGTAATTTTCCAGAATCTACTTGGTTCCTACATTTGAATATAGATGTGAGCCCCACAAGCTGTATCTAACACACAATGTGTAGAAATGGAAATATTTCACTTGATAACAAACACACCTTTGGATTCCTCTTTCCTCTGGGTGTAGTTCCTCTTCCAGTGTCCGGAAATGCAACATGCATAGAATACTTCCTCCTTTTCCTTACCCTTTCCTCTATATCTTATTCTTCTTGTTCGGACGATGTTCGAAGGCTTTAGATTGATTATAAATTTTAGACCCCTTTTCCTTGTTATTCCTCTTCCTGATTACCATAAGGACTGTGGGTTTTTCACACACCATGTCCTTATAAACTTGGAGAATTAGGGTAAGAAGCTCTGATAGACTCTTATAATTATTTATCATATTATAATTCACAATAATTCTAGAGAAGGTATTATGCAGTGATGATAGTATAAGATCTGTATGCAACTAATCTAGGAATTTAATCCCTAAGATGTCCAGATGCTCAATGTATCCAATAAGCTTGACTACATGTGTTCTAGCTGGCACATACTCTCCAATATTAGTAGTGAACAAAGCATTGGAGATATCATACCTCTCATTCCTCTTCTTCTCTTGATAGAGATCCCGATGGTCAGACATCATTCTATAAGAATCCATTTCCGCATGTTGCTTCAAGATCTCATTGGTCATGGATGATAGCATGAGGCACTGAACATCCATAGAGTCATTCAAATGTTTCTTGTACATAGATAGTTTCTCAACACTCACCTCATTTCTAGGAGCAACTGGTAAATGATATTCCATCACATAAAGTTTCCTCTCATGGAAAAGGATAACCCAAAGGCACCTTTTCCACTCTTGAAATTTAGTGCCAGTGAGAAGGTTTTCCTTCTCGAGTATGGATCACAATGATATGTTTGATGTCATTTTGATTATTTTTTCTACAAATTAAGATGAATATATTTTTAGTACTTTAACTTGATAAATATAGACAAATAAATAGATTAATATCTACTAGTCTCCCACTATTTTTTCGAAACCCAATATCCCTCACCATTTGCTTTAGAATATCCTAATGCTTGGACATTCTAGTGGAAAGGATCCATATTTACCTTCGCATTACCCCAACTAGGGTTGGTAAAGAAACTTGAAAGGTTTTAGGTAGGCATTCAAAATTCCAACTGCATTAACTCACAGCTCCTTGATCTATTGGGGGGACTCCCCAATCCTGAAATCCTTAATTTTGGATTTCTTCGTTTGCCTCTAAGATACACCAAGTCCCACAAGGGTAGTTAACCCTTGATGCAACCTAAGTTAATTCAACCCAAAACTTAAAATTAGAATTCTTAGGTAATTGAAAGCACCCCAAAAAGGTTTGGTCAAGCACTTTGAACTATGGTTCGATTCTAACCGAAGTAATGGAAGGCTATATCGACTTAATATTTAATTGAGGGATTTTATCCTTTATTCATAGACTGCCACTTATTATCTTTTCATGTGATTTTTAATTTTAAGTAGGATATACTTAAGTGATTAGCTATTTATAGATAATATTTATGCATAATTCATTTTTATTTTAGTTCCATCTTGTATTCTTGTTAGTTCATTAATTATGTGATCCCAACAAACATCAATAATGAATAACCATAAAACTGACATAAATAAAATAAAGTGTATGATTATGATCTTTACTATTAGTTATTTTATCTAGCGGTTGTTAAACTAACCCTGACTTGGGGGAGAAACACCTTGAACTTTTTAAGGTTCATGTTTACATCTTTCCACTAGTCCACCTTTGTATCTCCTTGGATTGGTTTCTCCTCAGCTCCTAAATTGAACTGCATCCACTAGCTTGGAAGCTCCATCCATTACATATGATTTTAACTCACACACAGGTGAGGGGTAAAATGGGGTTTACGTAAAAGAAACCATGGTCACACTGGCCCTACATATTAATGAGGAGAAGGTACGCAGGCCAACAATTTTAATTTAATAAATTAAAAGGGAACCAATCACATACAAAGGTATGGTCTAGCTCATGATCATCCACATACATGCAAATAATTATTCATTTAATAAAACTACAATTCAATTCTTTAATCATTTTTATTAAGATAAATTATGCTTGAATTGATTAATCATTATCTTTAATTAATCAATCCTTTTTATCGTAATCCTTTTATGAATTTCCTTGAGATTCTCATCCATAACCTTGTATATAGCTTGTACCTTGGAAGAAATTCAGTGAATACCCATCCAAAACTACCCATCATGTATTTATACTTTTATACACTTTATTATTTATAACATGTAGCATGAACGCAGAATTATAATTATAATACAACTCATACATGATGTGCAGATCTTTAAAAATTATGTAGATTTTAATTAAACATTTATATATATATATATCAAACACATATCACATGTTATTTCCTAGCTTTACTCCCACACAAAGGTACATGTCTCAAGGGTTACATAATATAATAATAAATTTTTAAATCTTCATAATTTGGAAATAGTAAACGGCATGTAGATATGACAACACAGCACATACCCTCCTCACCATCCATCCAAATTACACACCTGGGGAAATGACGTGTGAGGTGTACTTCAGAAATATTCAGAGTACACGGAATATCTGGTGGACCACACCCCATGTAGACTCTGTGTTAAATGGTCTCCAGTTGGGCAAGCCGTGTATGGGATACATGACTTAACCCTAACATGAAGGGACTAAATGTCGTGTCCAGTGGGCCACACAGTGTGTAGTTCGGATGAGCGTGTGTTAGTCTGTACTGGTCAACATGTGGTGTAAGAATTAACTACACCATGTGTCATTAATGCACAAAACTTGAGTAATTTCTGAATTACTACTAATCCATTGAACAAAAATACACAGTGTGTAGATTCAAATACATGTTGTGTATTCTTGTGTTATCTATATAGAACCATCAATGCCTCCTAGTGAGATCCTTGATTTAATTTTAATCATAAAATTATTCATTTCTATTAGATCTGCGAGAAATGATAAGGGAGGAATATGCCTCAAAATTCATATTACAAGAACAATTAAGCATGAATTAAAAAACTAAATTATTAAATTGTAAACCATCAAAAAATATTTAAATAATTATAAAATGAAAATATGACCCCCTTTGATACCACTTATATGTTCTAGGTGCAGTAGAAGCATATGATGGGCGTGTACCCAACTTTTTAAATTGTCATAATCGATGATTAATTTGGGATCAATACAAGGATGAACACCAATATCCATAGAATTAAATCAAAGATAAAATAAAAAGGAGAGAACCCAGAACCAAGAAGAGAGGATTGACATTTTTGATTTATAATTAATTTAATTAAATTAAAGAATTACATCCAAGGTGATTCTTTCTCCGTTGATGTGTTCAACCACGGGTTTGAGGTGCGACTTATTTGTTATATAGAATCCAAGGATAGGAATCCCCTAGAGGTTATCCACACATGTTCAACATATCTCTAGACATCTCCAAAGGATTCTCTGGGTGCTAGAGAAAAAGATCCTTGTGCTTACGATGTCCAAATTTGATTGACTTAAGAATCGCTTCCAAATCGTTCCCCTTGATCTGGTAAAGGAGGATCTCTCTCTTTCTTAAGAGCGTTCTGAGAGAGGGAAGAGTTCTCTAGGCTCGAGTTCTTTTCTACAAGGATATTGTGCACACAACGATTGGTTAGCTGGTCAAATGAGCCCTTGGATAATATAGAGAATAATAATATAATGGGGAATTTAATTCATGAGTTAATAATAAATAATTATCACATGTTTCATTACTTAATTTATTATTCCATGTAAAACCACATGTAAAATAATAATTGCAATGGTATTATTTCCATGACATGTTCTTAACTTGAATTTTGTATTTAAATATTATTTAATAAAATAATATTTAATATTATTTCTCACCAGAACCATAACTTGGTCTATCAATCCTCCTCAATATTTATCGATCCTTGAATAATGACTATTTATTTATTAAATAAATATAACTGCATTATTCGCCGATAAATAAATATTTTGTCTGCAATATAATCTCATGAATAACTAGAAACTAAATAAATTTTATTAGGCATACTTGAATAATTATTAAAACACAACTGATAATAATATTTATTCAATTTGTTAAATAAATAAATTATTTAACTGATATATTGGCTACACTTAGTGTGTGACCCTCTAGGCCTCTTTCTCATTGGTATTAGGTGGGCTTGCCTAAGGTTCAAGATTAATATCTAGTAATGGGTCAAGCCACCCAAGAGAAAGAATTTGATGTCGCAATGACATGTCACCTCATAAAAACACTTACTGTGTAATATAATCCTTTTGTCCCGATATCTCCAATCAAGCAGGTTTCATGTAAGTGTCATCAACCCATGTGCTCGATTTCTCATTCTTTGACTTCCCAAAATTGAAATTGCCTAGATAACACCATGTACATGGATTTAGTTAGTCTATATCATTTCCATCAAAAGGCATAAGATATCTAATTTTGTAGAAGTGAAAAATCCTTTCTCTCATTATTCATTAATGCAGTATTACTCATGACATACCCAACATATCCTACCTCACTGCGAACATTTGTTATCACGGTTTTCTTCAATATATCTAAGTGCGTAATTCATAATACCCATTAATAATAATCTTAATGTCTAAGGACCAATGCACTTGTTCGCATATAGGAACATCCAATGACACTTATGAATGTGGCCTTCCTACTGGCGGGTCTGTTCTCATAATATCCTCCTAGATATTACCAAGGGAGCACACCATGAGAAGGTGCCTCAAAGTTTCATGAGTCATCTCCCCTGATGGCATGTGTCATTTTTTTCCTTTCAAATGATATCATTCGGCCATAAAACATTTATTAAAGAATAGTGTCATGGCACTTTTGGGTTTCCATTATAGCATGGGTCTATTATGACCTTTTAATGCAATAGATACTCTTAGAACATTATCACATACTATGTCACGCAGAATAAAAATCATGATGTGATAAGTAGTTTATTAATATTCATCCAATGAATACAAGTTTATAATAAAGTAAAGAGAATTCGGATTTTAGGGAACAAACTCCAACATAAACCTTATATAGAATTAACAAAACCATTTTTTTCCATGATGTGAGAGTCCCAGAATCGGGTTACCCTTACATAAAGTGTATACACAAGGGTATAAGGATGCCACCCATACTCAAAATAGGTACTTTGTGTAAGGGTAAGCATAATTGTTTTAAAAACTATAGAAAAAATGACATATAAAATGATTTACATGGTTTATAAAGTGTTTATAAATCATATTAAAATGTATTTTGGGAATATTTAATTTATAAATAATTTATAATTTAATTAACTAATTATTTATAAATATTTATAATTAAATAAATGTTCATAAAACATTTTTTCCTGAATATTAAATGTTAATATTTGAAAAACCTTCTAAAAAATTATTTGGTGTGGCTTATGATTTTGAAATAGAATTGTTTATTTCGAAATCATTATTGATAATTTATAAAGGGTTATAAATTTTTAAACAAGGTCAAAATATAATCTGTGTTATATTTAACTTATGAATGGTTTATAATTAATTATTTTAAATTGTTCAAAATAAGAGGAGGATTATTTTTATATTGTTTAATCTACATCAAAAGTGTTTTTTTAATGATATGATCAAGGTTTAAATAATGATTAATTATATGATATTTAAATTATATAAAATGTTTACATAATAGAAAATTTGATTTTAAATTGTTTATAATTCATAAAATATCATGTGTTTAAAATGGAAATTCTATATGATGATAAATATTAAAGTGTTCATGTTGACTTGAATATAAAGTTCTTGTGTTCATATTTATAGAAATTTTAAAGATATAACTATAAAATTTTTATAATTATATTTTATTTATGAATTGTTCATAAATGTTTGTTTCATTTTTAAATATTTTAAGTGTTCATTTATTTAAATATTATTTCTTTTTTATTCAAAATTATGAATTCTTAATATTATAAATGTATGTAAGAAAAAATTATATGATAAACTTCTTATGGGATAGAGACTTTCATTTTCATACTAGGAATAACTCCATAATGAATTTATTTTTTCATATACATTAACCTCAGTTTGTATTTGGATTTATTTGCTTGTATTTAGTTTTTGAAAATAGTTTATAAATATTAGGTGTTAGAGTTATGATGAATTGGACTCTCTTGAGTAAAGTATCTATGGGTAGTAGGACTTGGGGTCAGACTACCTACTTTCCTATAGGCCTATGCCTTATCAATAAAAGTGAATGGGTTGGATATTTATCACTCTGGGCTTACACATGTGGAGATTTTAAATCTAATATAATTCTAAAAATTTGCATGAAGAGTTTATATACCTTATTAATATGATGAATTTGGATATGTGTGAATATGCTTGACTTCTATTTTTGGGTGATTAACACAAACATGTGGGTTTTTTAAAGATTTGTACATCAATATGGTTTGAATGTATTGGTTTGGTGGAATAAATATAATTCCTAACTAAATTACTAGAATCATGAATACATAAAAGGGAATAACATGAGATAAGATTATGAGATTAAATCCACTTCAAATATTAAGAGTTAGTTTCCTTCCAAAGTGGCACTTACCTCAATCATTCAACCAGATATTATTGATCTCATCATGAGTATCCCCATAATATCATGTGTAAGGAAATCAATTTATAAGCGATTTTTTATTATCTTCACAATATTTTAGATCTTATCATGAATGTACCTTCATTGTACTTTGTTTGATTATTCTTGGTGTTTTCTTTAGGATTCACTAGATTGGAATCCCTAACGGTTAGGATATCATAGGAATATAGTTGATTATATCCATATAATGGATTGAAAAAATATTTGTTCACCTAACTATTAAATATTCATATATTATATGATTAACAATTTTTGTCTACCAGATATAGTAATGGATTATATATGTGATAACTGGTGTAATTCATGGTGAAATATGGATCTTGGACCACTAATGGATATGATGTGTTTATAAAATTGGTCATTATTTTAGTGGGATCCCAGTTAATATATTTCTGCAATCCATATTTTTATTTTCTAAAAACACTTTTAAAGGGTAAGTGTAAACCAAAACAACTCCAAACTATTACAAATTCAACCACTACAAGATCCCCCAATTCAAATTCAAAATTAAAATTAAAATTCAAAAAACCAAGTATATATTAGAAATAAAAAATTAAAAAAATTAAACGGATCAACACCATTATAATCGGTCCATGAGCCAGCCTACATCATCACCAGTTATCGTGTCACTGCAAATCACTACCATAGAGATCTTCAGAGCCGAACTCATCATCACTGTTGAGCATCAAGCCATCATCACTGTATTCCTCCCAAAGCTAACTTCTCAAATTCATATCCTAAAAATCCTTTAATTCCACTGCACATCTCCACCTCAGAGAGATTGGGGAAAACCTAGTTCCATAGTAGAGAAAGAAACGGGCAATTGAAGGTTGAAAAAAGCGACAAGAAACTCATGGAACCGTCGACGCCAAATAAAGAAAACACCATCACCACTGACACATTAAACCATGAAACAAAATCTTCACTATATAGGTTTCCACACCACCATCATCAATGGTCATCATACTTCGAATGAGAACCACATGAGTTGCACACCCTGACGCATCATTTGCATTAGCCCAAACTAACAGCACGTCGGTGATGTTCGAGATGACCACAAAAACCCACCCCACCACGGAAACATCCCTCAACTATGTATAAATAAGGTTATTGTAAGTATATCTTAAGATTGGTAACATAGTAAAATTTTTAATCATGATTTTTGATTTAAGAAAAGTTATTAAGGAAAATTCTATGTGTTAAAAACTATTATATCTTAGGTAACCAAGTGTTGAAATTGTTGAAAAAGTGAATCTCAATGATTAAGGAGGCATAGAGTGATTCATTTAAAGTTTCAAAGAGAATATTAGTCTCCACTAATTTACTCAATATGATTGGATATGTCAAATTATATTAAATATGATTAAATATACTTTGTGAGACTATAGGTTTTCTTAAAGCTTTATTGGTTATAGAATTCAATTCTATTATTCTGACAGATATATGATATAAACTGTTTATTTTAAAAGAATTATAAATATATAGAAAGGTTAGAAAATGATTAAGAATTAAAATTTAAAGTTTTATGGATGCTTTCAAGTAATGGATAAAAGGAGTTGTTGCATTGATAACTTGGATTCTTTAAGTTTGGATAAACTTATCATAAGATGAACATTTTTATCGCATTTATAACTTAAGAAGAGCATGTAAACAATAGTTGTTTAAAAGAAATTATATGAGAGTTTTTAATACACATGGTTTATAAATTGTTTAATTCTATAACATGATTTAAGGGGGGACTAAAAATGGATTATTATTGTTGGAGAATTCAACCTATGTTCATTTATGGAATTGTTCTAAAAATGATTTAATTTAAGAAAATTTTACTTGATATTATTAAAGTATTGGGAATATATATGAACTATAAATACGATTTCTAGGTTCTAAATTACTATATATATATAGTACAAGTGGGTAAAATTTTAAACTGAAATAAGAAAAGTTGGTTTAAAAGTTCAAAAATGTTTCTTCAAGAAGCCAATCAAGGTCATTGAAACCTATGGTTGTTAGGAATAATTATTGATAACTCAATATTATGGGATTATCCAAAATACTTGAAATATTTTAGGAAAATCTTTGGAAGTTCCATTTTAGGTATAAATGTTATAGGAGATAATTCTTAAATTTTGAAAGTTAAGTGATACCGAATATAAATTTCACAGTGTTGAAAATATACATTAGTTAAAAATCAAAGGAATAATTGATTGAGATTATATTTTATATTTATATGATGTAGTAAACAATTACTACATCTATTATTTGAATGTAAAGTATTTTTATCAAGTTCCGATGAATCCAAAATAGAAAGGATGTATATGTTCATTCCATTTCTCTTATATGATAATAGAAGTTGTTTGATAAAAGATAGTTATTGTGAATAAGTATGATATGATTAATTGTAAACACCTAGTTTGTGATTCATAAATTTCCAAAACATGTTTTGAAAAGAAGATATGGATTAAATTTTTTATCTAAATATTTATTAAAATATAATGGAATGTGATTTCCACCCATCAGTAGTGTATTTTAATGAATAAAATTCCCTTTTCAAGAAAGTACTCCAAACACATTGAATACTATATATGATATGGATATAATTATTTTTTTTGTTAACTATTCTTACTAAAAGAAAATAAATATTATTACCTAAACACAAAGTAGTTTTTGTATCTTAGAATGATATTTTGAAAGGAATATAGTGTCTAAGAAGTTAGTGGGAGTATTTTTGGACTTAGATAAGTTCAAATTTATCAAATAAATGATCGTACTAATTTTATGTTAAAGTGATTTCACTTTATATCCTAAAATATTTTAGGATATGGTGTTAAATAGGAATGTAAAGAGTTATGTTAGTTACCATAACTAGGTTCATATCACATTATCCTGAAAATAGTTTTTGATGTACTAGTAAAAAATGATGTAAGTAGTTATATTATTGCAAGGAAAAATATTGATGGAATCGAGTTCCAAGGATGATGATGATAAAATTAGTTCTAAGTAGACAATAGAAGTCGTCTTGCAACATTTAATGTTGTGAATTTGAGTAGTTTTAATATGTTCAAGTTATTAAATATTAGTAATATGATTCTTAAATATCACTATTATTCAAACTAGCTTACTCCATAGATGTTTCTCATTAAAGAGTTTAGTGGGAGGGTTTTATCAGACGGAAACAAAAATATGTCATAGGAATTACATATTATGTAATGAGTTAACAAAACCCAGAAAGTGTAGAAAACATAAGGCTAATCTGGAAAAAAATTTCATATATGATATGATAAATCAGTTCTTGTGTTGGGTTTGTTAAATATTATTAAAGTGTTTAAGAATATTAAAATGTATTGTACTAGAGTGAAACTCTACTTAATAATTATTTCATGTTTTCTTCATAAATGTATATATAGATATACATATGGTGAAGAGTATTGATAATAGACCTCTCAGATCATGAATTTTATTTTATCCTTAACTGATGTTTTTTATGGATTATTATACGTTATGATGTGATATTAAGTTTAACATGAGTGGGATTCTCATATAGAGATATGGAATATGCTCATGAGGCACAAAATAATGAATAATATTCTTTTTGTGTGATGGATGACCTACTAAGTATACCACATAGAGTTTCATACATATGTATTTGGTATACTAAGGGTTTATAGATCATATTTGAGCCCCCGTTAACTAAGGTTAGTGAGATACCTATCATGAGTACTTTATACTTTGATACCCTACTTATGCAAGTCTACATGTTGAAATAGTTAATATAGGGGTGTTTGGGTATGATGTTAATTATGTAATCAGTTTAAGACTAACCAAGATGAGATTTCTCCTCTCATATAAAGAGTATAGAATCTAGGACCTCAATTAAGACAGACTTTGGGAATGTGAGACCACACCTAGATATAGTATAAATATCTAGATAAGGGACATGTAGTGTGATTATCTATAATAATGAATTAAATGTAATGTATTCATTTATTATATTAGTATAAACTTTGAGAATCGATAACATATGAGTTGGCTATATGGGATTGATGTACTCCATGTCCCGTGGTCACTCAATGTCTTGAAAAAAGATAAAATATAAGAATTCACATTTTAATATGATATAGACTAGTGGAAATAGGTATAAAGATACATGTGTTTGATATAGATCACACTATATCCATATATAGCTTGATTAGTGTTGACACTTTTCTAGAGGATTATCTTTAATTACATATACGGATCCAAATATTTGTATTTTTTTAATGTTATAAAGGCTTTTGGGGTCACACTCTGTGGTTGATTGAATGAGGATTGATTTTGACTGAGATAGCTACTCTAAAAGTTATTTAGAGTTAATCCAAAAGTTTTTTGGATGGGTATTCACAAGGTATTTCATTTGATGTAATACAAGGTGAAGGTAATGATAACTTTTTAAAAGTGTTTCAAAAAATATCTAAAATTGGTTTTGGATATGGTTTCACAAGTTATTATATATGGTAATATATAAGCTGAAATGGAACAAATCCTTTTAGTCTTTAGTGAATGTGGGATATTGAATGTGATATTCCCTAAAGCCTTGTATATATATATATTATATATATATATATGTTCAATTTCATATTACATGAAATTATAATTTTCATGCATGGTATATCGTTCCATGTAACTTGAAGGAAAAATGATAAAGTTTTATAATTTATTTTTCTCACACATAAGCTATCATTTAAAGAAACCATTTCATAAGATGAAACATGTGGGAGTTTATTAATCACGCATAAGATGCATGAGTTGTTTAAAGTAGAATTTACTCATTCATTATAAATTCATGAGTAAATGAAATATCCCAAGGAGTGTCCTTGAGTATTATAAATTATAAAACCATATGATGGTTGGATGAGGATGATTTCTTGATGCTAAGTCAAGACTCCCATCACCCGAAACTCATTTTATTATTCTACTTTGCATAAGAGGCTATAGATGGCCATGGAGGAGGAGAAATCCCATTCATATGATGTATGATTCGGGCACAACCTATAGATACCTTCATAGAGAGGATTTATTTTGGTTGTTCTTAGTGATCACTCCCAAACCCATGTGATAGTGTTTGGAGATGTGTCATATTATCTTAGATGTAATGTGCGCCATTGAAAAATATTTATTTATTTAATTTTTACATGTAGTATCATATTTCATTCAAGGTTAATCCTCAAACAAGGGTTTATATGTATTCTTATTAATCTAATAAGTGTTATTTGTGTTGTTTGAAACCTTTCACATCCATCTTGGAATTATATTCATGTTCATTATCTAGTTCTCTAACATATGTGTGATACACTCTATTTAAACCAACCGGATGTGATCTCCCTCAAAATCACTCAAATATTCTAAAATCTTATAATATTGTGCTTTCATATAGTTCTGCATACATGGGTGAATATCCTCCTTTCGGTTCATCCATCATCTCCTACATCATTTAAACTTTCAATTATCAAATTCTCTAATCTCTTGTATGAATTCATTGAAAATACTATATATACCAATCCCAAAAACTCTTTCATGCATAAACATATCATTCTCAATTTTCATATTCTTCTGTTCTCATATTCATCTTCTATATGAATCCTTATCTACAATACAATATTATATTTTAGTCTTGTAATGCTTCAATAAATTTGGTTTATTATCACCCAAGTTCATCCACACAACTGAATTCATTATATTTTGGTGTTTATACCCTTTATATTCCAACCTTTTTGATCTGTTGTTAACTTTGCACTCTCATTTTTTACTATTTGGTCAGATACCAACCTTTTTTCTACATACTCTCAAACTTCAATTGTCTATATGACTTTGAAAAAACTTTTAACATGATCCAAATTCTTTCGGTGATCTTCATCAGTTTCACTAAAATTTCATTCAAACCATAGTTTTCATCATCTTATATTTCCATATTCTGATCAGTTCATCAAAAACACACAAAACATGAAAATATTATATTTATTTTAAAATCACTACATAGGGTGTTTTTTACATGCTCTTTTGTGTAATAACTATTTCCTTATATTCTAGTGATCATGTCCTCAAACACTCTTCATCTACTAATCACTAAAGCTTCTCCATGTATGATATTATTCTTTTTTAAAACCATCAATTCAATATAAAATATGATAGAAATACCATATGATCATGTTGTCTTCTTGTAACTGAAACTTCCATGTATTTGAGGTCCATAAAAAACTAATCATATTCAAATACTTCAACACATATATCAATGTTATCTAACTTAGCTGATTGGATCTCCTTCTGGTCATATTTTATCAAAGTCTTTAATATCATCTTGTATCATCCTAACTTCTAATTGAATTATAATTTTATTAATTCAACTTGAATCAAGGTAAATGGATAATAATGATGTCTTATCATTTATGAAACACTACAAATAATAATAACATTTATATTTGCTCAGTCTTCCAGACAACCCTCATTTGTATCCCATACAAGGTTGTTGTTTTTATTTGATAGAATGATCAGATATCATACCATTCCCATTATATTATTGTTCAGATTACTCAACTTATTCTATACATGTTTCAATAAACATCAATATCCTCATGTTATCTATGTTTAATTAATTAAGCAATCATATGGTCTGTATGATTTCAGTAAGGAGTGTCTTTAAACTCCCGCATTAAAACCCTAACTGAAAGTAGGGGTGACCTTTGTTATATAAATCCCATGCGCCCTTTTTTCTTTTACTATACTAATTTTTACTTTAGTACTACATCATAACTTCACATGGGAGGCATGATCATTAATAAGTGGTAGAAATCCACCACCAGTTTTACAAATCTTGTTGAACCTCCCTACTCCCATAGTACATTTTTTCACCCTTCATGATGGTTCTCCCAAGAACCATCTCATGCTTAATTATCTTCTCAGGCCAGTTTCAACCCATTTTTTCCATGCCTATGATCCTTCACAACATAGCTTATTGACATTATCTTCCTTTGAGATCGACTAGTACTATTACAGTAGGTTTCCCAGGTGGCTATATTTAGGGTGGCATGATTTTTTAATAAACTCATCAATATGCCTTAATCAAATAAGGCCTTAAACAATTCAATATAAACTTTAACTTAGAACATCATCAGATCTTATTAATTCATTAATGTCATACATTATCAATATAACTCCAAATTTATTACAATATAATTTCAAAGATGTTGTAGTCAGTGTGTTCAAATTTTATCATCACTAGAAATTCTTCCATTAAATTTCAGTTTAATAAATCATCTAATTTATAAGATACATTTGGTTATCTTCATCTATTATCAGCATTTATTCCACTTCCTTTCATGAGTTTCGATGAAACTATCCATATATAATCTAAACAATTTATCCAACCTTTCTTTAGTGTCATGTTATGATAGAAGAACATTAATTTATGGTATTCTTATTTTTTATGTTTACACCTACCTTATTGTTAACTTCTAGTTGAATTTCTTCTAGAACACCCATATGAATATTTAACTCCCTCTTATCTGAATATAATTTAACTAAATTAATAAAATTGATTGACAACAAATACATCATTTCATCATCACTATATGATGGGATCTTCAAATATGAATAAACTTCAAGGTAATGTTTAGGGACCACCTACCTTATTCGTAGTTATTCCATTTGAAAATATAAACCACCATCACCCAAGATCATCCAAACCTACCCATTCTCAACTAAATCCTAATCCTTAATAACATTCCACAACATCCAAATAATTAATTATACAAAACTATAGTTAACCATTAAAATTTAATTCATGGGTAATAACTTCTTAAAAACTCATTGTGTAGTGTCCACTCACCAAAACCTCAAGCAACTACATGCTAAAATATCATGGCATGATCCTAGTACTACTTCAAACAAAATCATCATCACAAAACATCCACCTAAAAAATCTATGAAAAAATGTTAGAAACCCTTGAAACACTCACCAGGTGACATGCCTCCTATGAAATAGGGATCAATGACACATTATAATTCTCTAGATATTTCCTCTATCCACTACATAAAAAACCCCATCATTCAAGAAGATTTCACCATGATCTAGTTGAATCTTTACGCAAAATCCTAAGTTAGAGACAACAAGATTAGTGGCCAGTAAGGGATAATAATAATGGAATGAAAAGAAGAAACCATATATCTAAAATATAGTGAAATCATTACCAATGACACCCCATATGAATGGATAATTGATATATGAATAAGAGGGGTAGGATTCAATTGAAAATGGCCCTACTCATCTTTTGGTTTGACCTAAAATCAAAGGGGGTTGACCTAGAAATTATAATTATTCATAAAATGTATATGATAAATATTTTGGAATAAATGTTTGTATAGATATATGCTTATGTTTTATGGATGTCATGTTAGTCCCCTTAATAGCTTGATCCAAGTTTATACTTTTCTAAAGATGTTCTTTTCATACATCTATGAAATAGGGATTTTATATTTGTTGTCAATAATGATAAGTACCACAATGTTATAAGGTTCATAATTTGGATTAGGATTGAGTTTTAGACAAAAAAATTATTTCAAAATTAATATATTTTGATAAAAAAATATCCAAAATAGATTTGGATTGACTCATAAATATTTGTGAAGTTTTTCATGAAGTCCTTTTGGGATTTTATGTAAGTGGGAGATTGTAGAAAATGTAAAAATTATGGATTCCATATTTGAAGATATCCCTTAATCATAGTTAGCGATATGAGCATATTAACTCTTATATTGTAGCTTAAAATATATTTTTATCATAGAGTATGATGAGGGGATGAAATATATGATATTATTTATGTGTATTTAGATAATTCTTCTTATGGTTTTTCATTGGTTATAAATCAATGAAATTGATTTATTAATGGCCTTGTGCATTCATTGAAGGAGATAAATAAATAAACACTAATATGTAGTAATGTGTGGGTGAATGAGATGCCACCCAATATGACTGGTTCTCTTTATTTAATAAAGAGTGTTGGGGATGGACTATAAAAGGGAAGAGTTTCTTTCAGTGGATGTTACCACATTTCATGATAGCTATGGCTGAAACTCTGAAGATCTCATCATATCCAAAATTCCATTAATATTTGAAATTAGTTGTTATCATCCCTTTTCTAGGTTTCAAATTATCTCTTTATGAATAAGTATCCAAGGCTGTAATATCATCTATGGATGCAAGAGGCATTGTCTACTACTTTAGTGATTTCTATTGAGCATCGGGGATTCAAGATAGTGGCAGTCATGTGTTAGGTATTCCTTGTCAATTTTTTTCTTTTTTTTACTATATGATGCATATTTTAAAGATATATCATCCAAAAATGGATTTTTTATATTTAAATTGATCATTGAATGATCCCCCTAAAGCCATCAGTCTCATATCTATGATCTTTATTAGGAGAAAGAAATATAAGAGAGGTAATATTACAAGTCACTCATTACAAGAAATATTGTAAAAGTTTCACTAGTTGGACCTCATGTAGTAAAGATTATTGGATATATTTAGTGTCTATAAATTTTGGGTTATAAGATAACCAACGGATTTTTTAAAAACATCATTCTTTCTCACTTATTCAGAGCTTCACTAATTTTAATGTAAATTTTAATATGAAAAATATTTTGAATACACTCTTGAATATCCTGACTATGATTTTCAAAGTTGATAAGGGAATAAACCATGAAAAAACTTCAGTACTTTTGGTTAATAATCAGAAGGGATAGACAAAAATACCTAATAGTAACACCAAGTTTATGTCACATTTGCACTGCCCAACCAAGAGAAGGAGGATCAAGTGGTAGTCTAAAAACCATAATACAATATGTTTTTCATGTGGTGAAAAGGGTCGTTGGAAGAAGAATTGTGACTTATTAAATAATCATGGGGAATTTTTAGGTGTGGTAATTATCAAATTTAATTTTCCATTTTTATGAATTAGGTATTTGACACATATTTCAGTGCTCATATTTGTATCTAAATAAAAGAATTAACTATATTGTAGAAGGTTTCCAAAGGTGAGGGAGATATTCAAGATGTTAGTGGAGTAAGAATGTATGCACTATATATTTTAGAATACCATCTCAATTTTTCAATGGGATTAATTATAGTTTTAAATAATTATTATTATGCTCCCAATGAAATCAAAAACATTATATTCGTGTCTATTTTAGATATGCATGACATAATTTTCAAGTTTGTAAATAATAGTTACCAATTTTATAAATATTGAATATTTTATGGTATGATGAATATTAATAATGGTATTTGGGAACTATAATATAAAAATAAAGTATTGGAAATTGATAATTAATCAAGTTCACATGACTCATATCACACCCAGTTGTGGAATCACTAGATTATTCATGTAAATTTGAAGATGTTGGAAAAGTTATATCAAGAATGATATTTTGATTTTTTTTAAACTAAAATCCTTAGATATGTCACACTTGATTGAAAGGTAAAATGACCAAATCTCCATTTAGTGTAAAGTGTGAAAGGGACATAAATCTTCTTGAATTAGTTCATATGGAAATTTTTGGACCTTTTCCAGTTGAAGCTAGAGGTGGATATGATTACTTCATAACTTTTATTTATGACTTTAGTTAACAAGGATATATCTACTTAATGAGGTATAAGTCTAAATAATTTTAAAAATTTAAGTATTATAAGAATTAATTATATAATCAACTTTGTAAGGAGATAAAATAATATCACATCTATGATCTCATTTTCAGGTATTTTTCCATTTTATCTTTGTTCTATCTTTTTCCCTTGGTTTCCCTTTAAATTTTGGAGAAAAATGGAGAAATTTGTGTGGGAAATACCAATATCAAGGTTGGAACACAGTTAGTAGTAACCATGCTCCCAACCCAGATAACTATGTTGTAGGTGAAAGGTGATGTTATGAGTGCTCTCAAATGATGTTCATTTTTTGAGTTATTTAGGTGTAGTAGAGTGGTTGACCAAGGTCATCTCTCAAAGTAAGAAGTAAATTTAACAACATATTAAAGGTATTTAAAAATTAAATAAAAGGGAATAAACAAACTACTTAAAATTATGGGGTTTTATCATTTATAAAAGAATAATAATTATTCTAGAAGAAGATTGCATTTTTTGTTTTTGTTTTTGAAATGAAATTCGATTAAAAAGACATAATGAGAAGATGTTTTTTTAGAATATATTTTTAGAAGGAATAATGGATCTAAATATACCTATTCAATTAATTATTTATCATTATAATTTAAATTAACATCCATTTAATAATGATCTCTTAATTTTTTAACCCTCAAACCCAATGATAATTAACTTTACCACAAATATGAAAATAGTTAAACCCTAGGCTAGCTTTGAAACATGCAATCACAACACCCATATTTGATTATCATTATAAGGATTGCATATGTTCAGTGGTAAATTAGGTAATAAATCCATTCTAGAAATTAATATTAATTGAGTTTATGGATTATATTTGAACTCTACAAATTTATCCCATGTGGTTTTGTTTTACTGATAAAGTTTGTGCTCTCACAATTTACACAAATCTCAACCTCGCGTGTTTTTGTGTTAATCATTCAATTGATTGTTTTGTTTATTATAATTTATAAACTAAATTAATGGGTAATTTTTTGTGAACTACATTATATCATTGATTCAAAATAAATAAATGAATAAGGTAAGAGGTAGATTGATTACTAAGAAAACTACTCTTCTGTGGGTGGTGTAGACATCGTAGAAACACACTTCATTTGCGAAGGTTTAGAAAGAGTATAACTCAATATCATTTCTAATATTTAATTACATAACAAATAGAAAGATTAAATAATAATAAAATTGAATAAAATAGATGAAATAGAAGAAAAACTAATAAGTTTATTTCTATAACAAAAACATTAACAAGTGAAGAAGAAGAAGAAGAAGGCTTCAATGAAGGGATCCTAGATTCAAGATCTCTCCCTCTTGAAATTCCTGGAGAAATAGAGTGAAACCAATTATCATATTCCTTTAATCTCCCAATGCACATCCCCAACACCTTCAAATGATAAAATAAATATTTATAGAGTGGATGGGAGGCTAGGTTACAGGTGGTTTCAAGTGTGAATGGGGAAATTCGGAAAAATGTTTTAATCCATCTTTAACTGCCTTCTTGACCACCAAAACATGTGAATAATCTATACTTCCAGAATTATTAATTTTTATAATTTTTTTATCAGTATCCTCTCCAAATTTCGTCCCACTTCAAGCATGGATGAAGAAGTTATGGCCAAAATATGGAAGTGGTGTCTAATCTAGTGAGTCCAGTCCATCTTTGACTTTATGGCCCATTTAGTCCAATAAAATGCAGGATTTAGCTAATATTACCTAAATTAAAGTTCTATCCCATTGAGTTAGGAACACATATAAAAAAATTAGTTGAAATAATACAAATTAAAATATTTATATCTGAATTACTATAGTGCAATTTAAAGGGTAAAACTAAAATTTTCATCAAATTTTCAAATGAATGATCTAATCCCAAATATTTTATAAATATACATATTTATCACAATGTGAGGAAAGTATATCATTTATTATGAATAAAATATTCAATAAAATTTTTTTATCAACTCCACCACACTTACCCTTTTTCACTCCTGGGAAAAACCTAATATCATGTATTCCAAAAATTGTGACAAGATATGCATGTTCATATTCCTCAATCCATAGTGGAAATATAGGAAAAGTAAGAATTCCATAAAGTGTCAATATCAATAAATTTTAAATTCATTGTCTCATAAATTATTTCAAAACAAAATCCAATGAGATTAATAATACTAATCAGAGCGAAAACAAGTCATGGGTCTACCATTCCAATATTTCCCACATGTGTGTGTGTGTGTGTGTCAATCATTTCAAGATTATCTCTCCACACTTTATCTAGCATATTCAAGTCAATAAAAACTTTTTTTCTTACCTGATTCTATTCCACCGAACCTATTCAATATCCTTTGTAATCAAATTCCAAAACCCACTCATTTAAGCATTCCCAGAAGTCGAAAGATGAGCTCCTGACCTAAATATACCCACATGTTGTACATTTATTCACTTCCCTCTTTATTTATTGTTGTTTTTTATTTTTTTATTTTGTTTTTTGTTTTTTGTTTTTGTTTTTTTTTCTGAGCACGTAAAGTAGTTAGATATTAGATGCACATGAATCGGTCAATCTGGTACAGTGATGGAAATGATTGGAAGAGAAAAAAATGTATGGAAAGACCATGTTATAAGATGAAAAGAATTACTTAACCAAAATATACATTCAATTGGGTAAGATAAACTCATAAGTCATGATTGTATGAAAATATGTGTTCCACCTCTAAGGTGGCGCATTTTCGGGCGGTACAAAAATGGTTCGACATGGTTCATCAACCGTCCCTTTTTTATAGAGATAGGATCTTGTTGAATTCAGCATTAATTGTTTTCGACCTCTTCAGTGTCATTATCCTTTAAATAAGGTTGAATTAACCCTGTGGGAGCTGTTAGTCCTAGTGGGCGATTGCGTGGGGGTCAAGCACTCATGAAATCAGTCCTTCTCAGATATAACTTCCTTGGATGGTATCCAACAGGTTGATTTGTGGATCCAATAATTCCCAATGGCCCTGCTAACCATGACTCATGGACCTACTTTCCAAATGCATGAGTTTGTTGATTGGTGATTCAGCCAACAACACTTAAGGACTCCATTGGTCGAGAGGATGGGAGTTCAGGCTCACTGCACCCTTCTGGGGGAGTACTGTTGCATGTTCTGGGACTCTATTATAGATTTAATTCATGTTAATATGTTCATGAATCCTTGGTTCATTCCCTAAGAGTGTTTCCATGGGCTACCATTGGTTTGTTGGATCGTCATAAGCATTCATATATTTGATGTTGCAGAAGTGATATTGACTTAAGCCATATTATAAGGTGCTCTAGAGTTTATTATCATCTAGGGGTGGAAGGTGACTTGATATTGGGATCGGGCCCACAAGGAGGTCTTCCTACGTATCCTCGGGAGAGGAGTCAGAACCCACGTAGTTCATATTGTGTGGGGCTTACACATGGAATCTTCCCATTTGGTGGGACATGATTGGGTGGACCCCTTTATGTAAGGGCACCCTTTTGATCTCGGGCCTTCTGGTATGCATCCAACATATCCTGGTTTTATCAGGAATTATATTTCTCATATTTCAGAACATGTGGATGTTGTAATCCTCACAAACCTCTAATCCCACATGAGTCATGCTCGGTGTGAGAAACAAGAGGATGTGAAAGATTCAACAATGAACATGCCTCCTCCCCTATTGGTGGGGGAGGGAGAGCCCACAACAGAAGAGGTCGGGGTGATTGTGAGAAAGGGAATGGTGCAATTAACCCTTCAATGTGGAATGAAATTGGTGGTCATGCATCCCTTCCCCCAGAAGATTGGGGAATTACCTCAATGGGAGGGCCTTGGAGAATGTTCTGGGAAGGGGAGGAGTTTTTTCCTCATCAAAGGGGGGAGAAAACATAACCCCTTTGACTGATCACTATTACTCATTGAATGGAAAAAAAAGTGATCACCATTAATCCCTAGAATAGAGAGGTTCACGTCAGCATCCCAAGGTTGGACTCCAGGTTTCTGTGGGAATGTAGCCTCACAAGCATTCTTGAAGCCCACACCATTTTGGGGAGGGCCTTTGTGACTCCACTTATCATGGGTGTATAGAATCAATAGGGAATGATGATGCACCCGATGGTCTGGTCATATGGGTCTTTTAGATTTGGAGGAGGCTTTAACCTAATGTCGAAGGACTGGTTAGCGGAGGGAAAATGGAGGACTTGACGGTAGTGGAGGGGTGAGGTTGGAACTAAAAGAAACAATACCCTGAAAACACCCCATTATATGTACTGAATTTTTATGCGGGATGGGGGAGGATCTGCATACCATAGTGGTATGCGGGAAGAGGTGTCATCTGTGTACCACTACGATACGTATTCATGGGTATAGAAAACCATGTACCGTAGAGGTAAATGTCCCATCATGCCACTTTGGGTTCCATCTGTGTACTGATATAGTAAGTGGTGTCAGGTTCATTCCACATAGCAGTATGTTATGCAGAGCACCATATTGAAGGAGGGTCTGGGGACTCATCGTTTGTGGGTAGTTCATCCATGAGAAGCCTTTGGTTAATGGTTCACCAATTAGTTTTTCAATTATATTATTATTATTCAATTCCCCCATTTTATGGTTTTCAGCCAACTGTACCTACGGAGGGAGTGGTTTGCGGTTCGGGCTTCACCGATGAAATAAGACAGAAGACAGAGTGAAACCTCTGAGTCTTCCTCAAACTTTATTCATTCATCCTTATCTTTGTATTTCTCCCTCTCTTCCTTCTACTGTGATCTTTTTATAGAGAATTAGAGCAATATTATCTATTGGGAATGTGGAATCATTTACAAAGGCTCATTGAAGTAATATCCTGACCTGTGGAAGACTCAGTAAACCGGAGTTTGCGGAGGCTTTGGTTCACGATAATGGTTCACGGGATCCTTCTAGTTCACTTTTTCCACAAACTGATGATTTCGCGGCACGGTATGCTGATAGTTCTCATGCCTATGAATCCATCGGTGACTCAGTTCATCGTTTGCCTTGATCGATGTCCATCACCTTGCGGGCCAGCGGTTCGTGGATCATTCCGTGTACCTGGTGGTTCATGATCTAGTTGGTTTGTGTACCTTTCCTAGTGATGGTACATGAGACACTTAAAATTCCTTGAAAACTTTAATTCCTTCAATATTCTTCTGAATATTTCAACTCAACTTGAGTCCATTCACCTTTCTAGACTTGTAGGAGTACTTTCTTCCTTATGAAACTTATTTGTGGGGTATTATCTCCCCTTGGAGGAATTTTCAGGACCCTAAAAATTCCCCCCATTAAAATGGTGTACGTTCCGAACAAAAAAGGGACTATTCTAATGTAGAAGCGGTCCTAAACTGAAATGGTTTGTGGTAGAACAGATGCACCCGGTAGAATGGGACCACACTTATATATAGGGTCCCATGTCATTTTTCTTTTACCGTTTCTTAAGGCTAAAATTGATCTCAATTTCCTTGGCTTCAGTACCGTACTCTTTGTGAAAATCACATTTATGAACCTCTTCGTATGTTCTGCAAACCGATCTCCTCTCCATTTTTCTATCTGCGTACCATGTTTTGGATTTCATGAACGGTTTTGTGGAATTTTAAAACCTAAAATCTGAATTCTGCATAGGAGGATGCTACGCGGTTGGTTGTCTGCATACCACACTTGGATCGGCGAATCGGAATTTGAAAATTAACAATCCAAACTTAAACTTTAACTCAAAATTTCTGAACATGAACTTAATCAAATCCCAAGTTCACAGTCCATATTTCATGAGACTTTCTGTTTGTCGGCCAATGATCTGCGGGCTAACACCTCGCAGTTGGTTCACATACCATGGTTATATGCGGTGGAATGAAACTACGTACCATAACTGTAGGTGGGGTTACTTCCATGTATCAGGCAGTACGCAGCATGTGGCTACCGTGTACCATTTCCAAAATCCATACGCGGAGCTTTATGTGGACATATTTTTAATCTTTCATCCATTCTTTCATAGCCTTTATCCAACAATTTTTTTATTGGACTGACTTTTTGTCGAATTTCGGATCTTCCTGTGTAGGCTACCATGGCTGATTCACAGGCTGCTATAAAATCAAAGAAGATAAGGGCAACCATGGTGGGTAACAACAATGATTATCTTTGAGCTTATATCATTCCTCGTGACATATTCTTAGAAGATTTCTTGACACCAGATCTCTTAGCTTACCCGCCATCCGTACAGTTTCCAATTTATATCTTTGGTCTTCCTACCGACATGCCTATGTTGTTTCCTGACCCTGATATCCCTTTCATTCTCTTGGAGTCACTACAAGTTCATGATTATTCCCACATTTCCCCAGTAAGAGAAATCATCGCCACTCTGATTCAGGATAACATCTTTATACTAAGAGGCTCGACATGAACTTAGGGAAACTGTAGGTGTCACGATGGTGTCCCGATACTAGATGTCTAAGAATACTCATCCATTATTAGCATCTCCCAAGAAAATCTTAGCGGAGGCTGGAGGACCAAGTGGGATTTGTGGGATGGAGTATGTTTCTTTGATAAGTGGGCCTGGGCATTCTAGGTGCATCCGACCTATTTGGAGTCCCCCGACCTGTTAGAGGTGGTGGGTTTCTACCAAGCAGCCTAGGTTTCCCAGTTTTCAATCTTCTCTCCAAGCACAATCCTTTTAGAATTGCTGAGATGCTGATGTTCAAGCACCAACACCTTCCACCTACTGTATGGGGAGGTGGGAATTAGTCTATGGGGTATCTACCAACTTGGAGGACTCCCTATCCTTGGATAAATATATGAATAATTTCTTCTGGTGGCTACCACATAGAGTGACACTGACCATGTGTCTCCTCTGACAAGGAGTCTACTGGTCATGGAAGAGGGATTACTTGATCATCCCCTCAAGGCTCACTTTATCATCCCATTCAAGGTGTGGATAGAGTTATTCTTGCAGCTTAACTGACCCAAGTCAAGGGCTCGTCATAGTCAGACTCACCCAACCCGTCAATCCCATCAAACTCTAGGGACATATTTTGCTACCCTTGAAGTGGGATGATATAAAACATGGGGATATGAGCTTCACCTAGACGTATCACCTGTTCTTAGACTAGTAGGTTTCCTCGCCATGTTTTTGAGCAGATGGATTTTTCCATCCTGCAACATATACACTGGGGTTTGAGCCTGTATCTTGATGATAGTGGCCATGCTGGTAGAGGGTCAACCCATTAATTTGGACCTTCCTACCCTTTTCTAGCTTTATGAATTATTAGGAAAGATAGAGAAAGGCAGGCCTCTGCATCATGTCAGTGGACCGTTCCAATTCCTGTACAAGTGGATGGTGGAACACTTCCCCTATTATGAATATCTGCATACTGCAAGGGTTTCCCATTATTACTTTCATCTTGATCTTCTCAAAATTTCTGTTGTTATTCTCAGTACCCTGATCATTATTGATGTGGTTGTATTTTTGAATGATGCCTCTCATTTATCGTTTGCACCGCATCCTAACCCTCATGGATAATTGAGAGGTGACGGGGGAAATTCATTAGAGGAATGATCGTACCTCATCAACCTTCAGGATGGGATTCTCATTTCTCATACAGACTGAGTAGTCATTTTTGATCCATACCTTCAATACCAGTTTTCCAGGGAATTTGGATTCTTTCAGCAGACTATGCTGCTTCCGGTTGTTTAACTAAGGTGAGAATATCATCTCGTGGTTCTCTGCCAATTATGTCTTCTGATGATTCATGAAGGTGCTTCTAGGGAGAATATAATTCCTAACACAACGGGGGCCACCTTTCTTTTACTGAAGTATGCCCAACTATGGGAAGATTTTTACTCTGGAGGGATGCTGAAAGAACCAGTTCGGAGGGTACAAAAACCCTTGACCCTTTCCTACCTCGTCCTTACCCCCATGACAATGTGACACATTCCTTCCACCATGAAGAGTGAAACAGATATGCCTTCTAATTCTGTCTTTGTAGCAACCAAGATGGATACACCTCATGCTCCTACTCTTGTGGTAAGAAGGAATTTGGTCCGTCGTCAAAAGTGTCTGGGAGGGGTTTCATCAGTACAGCCCATTTAAATGGAAAGTGATTCAGACTACTCGCCTCCTGTGGATATTACCCAAGATCTTAATGAGACTGGCACCAGCCGAGTATCACCGATCATCCCAGAAGTCACGGTTAGTCTCCTGCATCTGGCTCTAGTGGCTAGGCCATCTGACAGCAGAGAGAGTCTCCCATCTTGGGTGACCAACCTTAGGTCCCTCCCCACTCCTATGGTGACGCTTTCTACTTATAGACATGTGGTGGTAGGAGAGGATCAAAGCACTGGGGTTGTGCTAAGGCACTAGGAAGTGCGAAAAGATGCATGGCACCAGTTATGTTCTCTTGCCTCAGAGACACCCCTGGCCAATTTTGCTGATGAGGGTAACAATTTTCAAATTTTATTCACTGAGATGGGTTCTATAGGATTTTATTATCAGCACTTACACCTCCTTATTTACCAAATCATCATTTCCCGAGAAGTCCTTGCCTCCTGCAAGGACAAGCTGGCCAAGTTCAATTCTTCCCATCACCAGGTGGCGACTCTCCAAGACGTTTCGGAAGAATTTGATTATCTCAAGGCCAAGGAGGTGAAGGCTTGTGATTTTATGGCAACGCAAGATAAAGATCTGCAGGAGTGAAAAGACTACGTAGCAAGGTTGAGGGACCAACTGGCCTCCTTGCGCACCAACTATGAAGTCGTCCAGAAGAAAGGGCGGGACCTTAAAGTCTTTCTGGAACAGGTGTGTCTAAAGGTCAAGGTCGAAGAAGAGGAAAGAGCTTATTTGGAGAAGACTATCGACTACCTATGAAAATCACTCACCATCCTTCAGGAAATAGAGAACTAAGCCCCATTTTATTTCTGTCCCAAATCACGATATGTACTCTTCCTTTTTTTGATACTTTGGAGAGAATCTGAATTGGGGATGTTCTTCCTTTTTTTTAACCCGATGGAACTGATTTGGATTTTAAATATCTCTATCTTTAAATTTTCCTATCGTGTTGACATCATTTCAATGTGGAATTAATATTAAACCATGACTTGAAATTAGTAAACTGAAATAACCGAATTGGGATTTAATTTTTTCCTAAGCTGCAGAACTCAGTGAGCGTAGTTCGACTATTTTTGGGGTTTCATGGAAAACCCCACAAACTTTTGTGTCTCCTTTTTTTATATTACCCTAATTTTTTCCTAACTCTTCTTGATACAGGATTAGAAGGAATAAATTGGATTTTTCTTAGGCCACCCTTTGCGAGTTTTCGACATAACAAGCTTTATGCCTTTTCTGATGGCTTAGTGTTTTCCATTTTTACCAAATTGATACTCTACTTTTAACCAGGGGTTACCTTTTGCGGATTTTTCCTCTGGAAAGTATGACGTCTTTTTCACTGTCATTTCAGAGTCCTATCAATAAAACTCATTACTGATGTTTTTAGTCGAACAACTTTGACCATACTTAATGGGGTAGGGCCCTGACTTAGGACCGTTAGCCAGGAATGTTCTAACATCATTAAGATATGGATTGGGGATTTTTATTGACCCTTGATTTGTGGATTCTGGAAATACATGAGGCTCGGGAGCCGCTTTAGGCGCACATAAGTAGGAAAGGACTCTCTGAGGGACAAATTTACCTTTGATTGACACCATTTTTGTGGGAGACATATGCAGATCCACTGGGGCATAATGTGCATAGTCAAGAAAAGGTGTCAGCAGGACACTGGCCTTCCATTTCCAATGGCCTAGTGGGATGTGTAGCATTTTGAATTTATTTTGATATTGGGAGCCACAATGGGTGGTTGGACCAAGTAGTGTTGTATGAAAACATTATGAACATTCAAATTGGAATTTAGTGGGAAATTGTTCCTGAAAATTTCTTACTTGCATGAGGGATATCTGGTGAATGGTCAGTTTAGTTGAGAGTCATTTTTATGTCAGGGGCACTTGGAAAGAAGGAGGTACATAAGTCGTCATCCATGAGTTTTCCAAATCTAGGGGTGTGACAAGACATGAATGTCATTTGAGAGTATAGAATCTAGAAAGGACTCTTCTGGGGACAAATTTTCCTTTGATTAAAATCCATTTTTGTGGGAAATATATGCAGAGCCACTCGTTCATGATATGCATAGTCAAGAAAAGGTGTCTGCAGTACATTGTTCTTCCATCTCCAATGGCCATTGAGGATTATAGAGATTGGGGACTTTTTGAATATGGTATGTGACCTTCGACGAGGGGTTCACCTGAGCATAAAAAGGGGTATTTTTAACTGAGCTTCTTTAGGGAAACCTGGAAATTAGTGGGGGCGCCCTTCCTTTGTCTATGGATCAACTTTATTCATACGGATAGGATATCCTTAGAAACCTCAAAAGATACCAGAGATGAATTGGGATTCTATGTTCTGATATATACAGGATGTGTGTAAGGAGGAAAATGTAAACCATGAATTTGAGGGCCCTTGAATCAGGAGGGATGGAACGAGGCTTGGAAGACATTGGGCATATTGAGATAGGAGAGGACTCTCCCAGAGACGTATTTTCCTTTGATTGATAGCCATTTTTGTGGGCAACATATGCATATCCTCCAGGGAATGATTTTCATAGTCAAGTAAAGGTGTCCATAGGAAAATTTCCTTCCATCCAAGATGGCCTTGGAGGTTATGTAGATTCAAGATCACTTAGAGAATAGAGTTTGAAATATGTCATGAGTGTATCCATACATATTGGGGACATTAGGGTTGTGATTTACTCATGGAATCGGGTGTCTCTTACATAGATCTGATTCGTACGCAGGGTGAGGCATTCATTCCATATTTGGGATACTTGGTCATTTATCATCACATGACCAGGAAATGGGGTTCCTCTTGGGGGATGGAATCATGACATGCCTTTTAGGGTCATGATGCTAGAACCAAATTCCTAGACTGTTTTTCCACAACGCCACGGTGGATCTCTTTTTGAAGTCCCTAAGCTCGTATAAGCTATACTCGGTGTGAGAAGCAATGGATTATGAGGATTTCACATCATTGATTAGGAATGGAAAAATCAACATTAGAGGGAACTTTGGTCTTGAACCATTTTTATGCAGTTTAACATCATACAACAAGGACGATTTTAGCCTTGTAGTATAATGTCGTGTGGTGAGGACGTGATGCTATGCAGTTTAGAGTCATGCAGTGAGGATGGTTATACTATTGTAAAGATCTTTAATAGTTTTAGGTTAATCAAAATCATGATTTTCTGTTGTTATTTAGATGTGAGTGATGATAGAAGGCCTAAACCATAGTCCCAGGGGAAACTTGAATCAGGAGGGATTACATGGGTCTTGGAAGTCGTTGGGCATACTGAGATAGGAGAGGACTCTCCCGAGGACAAATTTTCTTTTAATTGATGGCCATTTTTGTGGAAAACATATACAGATCCACCGAGGCATGATATTCATAGTCAAGAAAAGGTGTCCATGGGACACTATCCTTCCATCTCATATGGCCTTGAATGATTATGGGGATCCAAGTTTTCTCGAGGTATAGAGTGTGACAAATGGTAAAGATGTGCCTTGGAATGTGAGAACACTCGTACCATGATTAATTGTGAACTACTTGTAGCTTCCACATGGGTATGAACCATATGTATAGGGGGGATCATGATCTTTTGACTTCTCATGATTGAGAGGCATGTGCAGAATCTCATAATACCAAGGACTGGGCCACACATAACTCTTGAAGAATTTTGTAGTTTATTGACATGCAATAGGACCACTCATGGACTCCCCATAAAAGTCTGACCTATGTATGGGGGAAAGGGGAATTTTTTTCTGGTTTATGGTTTGGGGTACCAAATCCGAGCATCAATATGCATCCTGTGAGGGTAGGAATCAATCCACGCATAGTTATGAATGTGCCCAACAAATTTTTTCTCGATGTGTAGGGACACTTGAGGGAATTTTTTTTTGATGATAGATGGTCTGGGATGCCAAATCTGAGCATCACTATGTATCCTGCGAGTGCAGGAATCAAGACACACGTAGTTATGAAAGTTCCCTATACCGATTTGGCTCGGTCTATGTGTGAGGAAATGTGAGGGAATTTTTGTTTCACTTGATATGGGTTCCAGGCCTACCACATTCCCCTATGATTTATTTGCATAAGATAATCCTTACTATTGATCCTAATCTCACGCGAGTTATACTCAATGTGAGAAACAGGGAGTGGTCATAGAGTCTCCTTCGCAAGTGCAGGGAGGTAGAGAATATTATGGGGGAATTTTCTTTTTATTTCATGGTGGGGTTGGTCAAAGATTGAGGATCAAGGCATCGTTATGTATCCTGTGAGGGAAGGAATCAATCCATATGTAGTTCTGTATGTACCATGTACTGATTTGGCTCGGTCTAAGGGGTAGGGGAATTTTCATTCTATCCATCACGGTTTCTAGGTCAACCATGTTACTTTATAGTCGGATTTCATAAGAGAATACCTAAAACTAATCCTAAGATCACGGGAGTTATACTTGATGTGAGAAACAAAGAGTGATAAGGGTTTACCTTACAAATATGGGTAGATAGGGGTGCGATGGAGGAATTTTTTATGGTGGGGGCTGGGCCAAGATCAAAGATTGAGGTGTCACTACGTATCCTGCGAGTGCAAGAATCAAGCTATATGTAGTTTTGTAAGACATTATGTAGTTTATTGTCATGCGATTAGGACGTTTTGTGTCGAGTATTTTAATGTCCTATGGAGAGGACATGAGTCACAGTTTATTTTCATGTTTCAGGGATGAGTTCATTATAGTTTAATGTCATGTGGAAAGGACAATGACTCACAGTTTAAGGTCTCAGAGTTTGGACCATGGATTCTGGGTATTATAGCTCATAGTTTAGGGTCGTAGAGTTTGGACCAAAACATGTGGGGATATTATAACTTATAGTTTATGGTTGTAGATTTTCGACCAAAACATTTCTATTACTCGTAGTTTAAGGTCTTAGAGTTCGGACCTTTGATATGGAATTTTTTTTACTTGTAGTTTAAGGTCTTAGAGTTTAGACCTTTGACATGGAATTTTTGTTACTATTAGTTTAAGGTCTTAGATTTCGGACCTTTTACATGGAATTTTTGTTACTCGTAGTTTAAGGTCTTAGAGTTCGGACCTTTGACGTGGCATTTTTGTTACTCGTAGTTTAAGGTCATAGAGTTCGAACTTTTGACATGGCATTTTTGTTACTCATAGTTTAAGGTCTTAGAGTTTGTACCTTTGACATTGAATTTTTGTTACTTGTGGTTTAAGGTCTTATAGTTCAGACCTTTGACATGGAATTTTTGTTACATGAAGTATTTCTTCAAGAACTTTTCATTTGTAGGAGCCGTGATGAGTTGTTCATCCATTGATATCATGGCATATGCTCCATTGGAATATACCCTATGTATGACATATGGTCCTTCCTACTTTGGTTCAAGATTTGAGGGATTCTTCCTGAGTATCATTGGGGTTTTGAGGATTAACACCATTTCACCTTCAAGGAAAGATCAAAGGTGAACCTTCTTGTTGAAGGCTCGTGCAATCTGATTTTGGTAGATTTCTAAATGGTGTAGTGTGTGAATCCTTTTCTCATCTAGCTTCTCCAACTCATAAAATCATCTTTGGGATTGCTCATCCATGGAAAGTTGATCACAAATGTCCACACGAAGTGATGGAACCTGGATTTATATAGGCAAAACCACTTATTCCCCGTATACTAGTGAGTACGGGGTTTCCTGGGTGTTCATGCGGGTCGTGGTTCGGTAAGCCCACAAAGCATGAAATAGCTTATCTGGACACGATTTCTTATCCTTATCAACCATCTTTTGAAGTATGTTGGACAGAGTCTTATTTAAGGCCTCTATCTGCCCATTGGCTGCCACATGGTAATGGGACGAATGGTTGGATTTAATTACATACTCCTGGTATAGCTTGTCCAACTCAGTAGTGAAGAAGTTGGTGTCATTGTCCATCAGGATAGTATGAGGGACACCAAATATGGTAATGATGTTGTTATTCAAAAATCTAATGATGTTTTTTGCCCTAGTCTCTTTAAGGGGTTTGGCTTCAGCCCATTTAGAAAATAATTCGGTCATTATGAGTATGAACTTGAATTGTTTGGCTGTAGCGGGAGGATATGGTCCCACAATATCCATCCCCCAAGCGATGAATGGCTAGGAGTACTTAGCTGTATGAAGTAACTCTAGGGGGAAGTGTATGAAATTGGCATGCACTTGACAGTAATGGAACTTATTGGTGAATATGACACAATCTTGTATCATAGTGGTCCAGTAATACCCAAGCCTTCGGATTTGGTGAGAGAGCTTGGTTACTGATTGGTGCACTCCACAAGCTTTGGCGTGCACTTATTTTAGGATGGGAGCAGTTTATTCTCTATAAATTCACCTGATAAAGACTCTATCAAGGCCTCATTTTTGTAAGACCTTTTATTGTTTTACCCCATTGTATAGGAAAAAATTGACTACCCATCTTCAGACATACTCCCTTTCAGGCCTATCTGGTGGGAGTTCCCCCTTCCAAAGGTAATTTTCAATGGGAATCATCCAACCGGTGGTATGACCATAAGGTTTAAAGACGGGGCTAATTTCATTGATTTCCTCTGTATCACTCTAGAAAAATGGCAGGATCATCCATCAGTGAGCAATGCTAATGACTGTTTCATCCCGGTCTAGATCAGCCAAGACTGTGGCCGCATTTTCCAAAGCGTCAGCTTGAGTATTTTATGACCAGGGGACATAATTCAACATTGGTTCTGATGGTAATTCTTACATCCGTGATCGAACATGGTTCATCAAGGGGACCAATACCTCTTTCTTGATGGTGTAGTCATCATTGACTTGTTTGATTACTAGCTTTGAATCACTCTTTAGGTGTTTGGCTTGCACCTGAAGTGCTAATTCCAGGCATGCAATGAGGGCCTGATACTTCGCTTTATTGTTTGTACACCCTTCTGAAAGAAAGAAAGAGTAAGGAAAGATGGAATTTTTGGGAGATACGAGTATAAATCTTAGCCCCAATTTGTTAAGTTTGGGAGCCTCCATCCTTTTCCCTATCAGGTTTCAGGAAGCACCATCAAAGTACATTTCCCACATCTGGGGGTCCTCCTGAATGGAAAACACTTCTTCATCCAGAAGTTTGGCATCCAAAGGTGTTGTTTCTTCTGAGGGGTGCTCGGTTAGTAAGTTTGATAATGCCTGCCTTTAATAGCCTTTTGAGGTACGTACCATATGTCAAACTATTATAGGATGGCCTCTCATCATGACAGGTGCCCATTTAGCATGGGACGGTTGAAGATATATTTGAGCGGTTTGCAGTAGGAGACTAGGTGGACCTCATGGTGCTGTAGGTAATGCTTGAGCTTTTGAACCATGAATATTAGGGCTAGGTAGTTCTTTTCAATATTTGAATACCTAGTTTTAGCATCAATCATTTTCTGGATGAGGTAGTAGAGTTTTTTCTCGCTATCGGTATCATTCTTCTACATGAGGAAGGTGCCTAATGACCGTTCCAGGGCTGTTATGTATAAAATGAGAAATATCCCCTTAACTGGCAGCATGAGAATCGGTAGGATTAGGAGATATCTTTTAAGGTTTTCGAACTCTTATTGAAAGTCATTATCACACTCATACGTAACTCTTTTATTCATGAGTCTGGTGAAAGGTAAACATTTACCTACTAGGTTGACTATGAAGCACCGAATTTAGGCAAGGTTCCCCTAGAGACCCTTCAACTCGGTGAGGTTGCGAGGTGGGGACATTACAAGGATGTCTTTTTTCTTCTTGGATTCAACTTCAATGCCAAGATAGCGTACGATGAATCTGAGGAATTTTCCCAAGGTAACGCCAAAGGCGCATTTTAGGGGATTCATCATTAAACTATATTGTCACATTTTTTTGAAGATAGTTTCAAGATCAGACAAATGGTTTGAGAACTGTCATGATTTAACCACCAGGTCGTCGACATAACACTCGGAAAATTTTCCCAAGAAGGGCTTGAAGATGCGGTGCATGGCATACTGATATGTGGAGCCGACATTATTTAGACCAAAGAACATCACTTTATAATAGAACACTCCCTAAGTGTCTCTAAAAGTAGTATCTTCTTCATCTCCTTGGGCTATCTGTATTTGATTGTATCCAGAATAGCCATCCATGAAATAGAGGGATTCGTATCTGGTTGTTGCATCGATCAACAATTTTGTGATCGTGACTGGGAAGTCATCTTTTGGGAAATGTCAGTTAAGGTCCCTGAAGTCAATGCAGATTCTAATATATCCATTATTATTTTTTATAGGAACTATGTTTTCCATCTAGATCAGATATTGGACCTCCTGTAGGAAGTTTTCTTTGATCAGCTTGTCAACTTCAGCCTCTATTTTGGAAGCAAGTGTCGAGTGGGTCCTTATGGCTGCCTACTTATAGCCCCAGTGATCTTCTAGTAAGCCCAGATAATGGGTGGAAACATCAAGATCGAGGCCTGTCATTTCTATTTAATTACAGGCAAACACATCTCGATTCTTCTTTAGGAAGGAGGTATATGCCTCCTATTCCTCGACAGGAATAGCCACACTAATCATATTAGGATGCAGGTCATTTTCAGTGCCCAGGTTTATCTCCTTAAGTTCATTGGTTGTGCCCAAATTTACCCTACTAGTAAAAAGCAGTCGATGTAGTACATGTACGGGTCGAGTCCACAGGGACCGAAGAAGTAACCTTGAGACGCTATGATTTGGTGAAGGATGGGATATGAAGTAGCCAACTTTGGTTTTGATTTTGGATGGTTTTAAAGAACACTAATAAACCTAAGTGAATTCAATTCAAAGAAAATTTTTTGATCTTAGGATTATGCTCGGGGTGGATTGAATGGATTTTACTTCTTTAAACAATTTTGGTTTTATTAATTCTTGATGAATCCATTTTTCAAAAATAACACTACCTCCATCATTTTCTGGTTTGGTGCTTACTAAACACAATTACTAATCCTATATACACTTATAGAACCAAATTCATGATCTCTCTGAGGTATATGGTCATTTAGTAATTTAATTTATTTTGCTCAAACACAGTAAAGATGAAGAGTAGAAATAACTGAAGAATGGATGTCTTAAATTAATTATCCAATTAACAACAATTCGTTCATAAAATAACATTCAATCCAGACTTTTCATCCTACTAAGATCAACCCATTAAAGGGTTAGCCCTCCATTTATGGTATACTCTCAATTGTGTGTGGAAGATGGCTTACAATAATTGGATTGAAAAAATTAAAACCACGGAAATAACGAGCACTCCTCTGTGTGTGTGAATAAAATTCACACCTATGTGTGAACTAATTCACCACAACGCAGAGATATCACTGTGCTTTGTGAAAATTTAGTTTTAATAAATTAATGGAAAATATAGAAGAGAAATATGTTGATTAAGAACACAAAAAAAACTTACATGGAAATTGAAAACATTACAAAGGAACTTTTGCAGCATAAACTTACAATGAAACAAGCAACAAAAGATGATAAGAAAAATATCCACCTCCATTCCCTTAACCACCAGCTACTTATATAGGCATATTAGGAGCCTTATATATTCCCCCCACAATCAATTCACCCCCCCAACAATTAATATATTCAAAATGAGGGTGAATAATCAAAAGTAAATTGACGTTTCGAAGTTGACCCGGAAAACTGTCCAGATTCGTCCACCATATTGATGTGTGAATTATTAATTGAATAAGGCCGAATCTGGAGGTGTCGTAGAATATAAATATCTTATTAAATCTGTCCTATATGAGATGTAAATATTTCAGGAATTTTGTAGCATCCGTTTGGAAGTTATGGTCTAAATGGTGGGGCAGATTTATGTGCATTAATGTCGGGTCCACCATTTAAATCTCAACTTCAGATCCCTTTATCATCATGAAAACTTCAGAATTAGCTCTGTCCACAGTTGAATAAAATGATCCTCATATTTTTATCTTTATATTGTATAAATTTGAGCTTTATTGGGATTTTTTTTGGGCCCCACATTTGTTTGAAGGGCCTTAGGCCCATTATGCTTTTTCCAGCAAGTTTCTGCATTCAGGTGAAAAAATCTTCATCTTACCTTGTAATTCATCCATCAGACCTAAAAGAAAAAATGTTCCAAATAAATTGATTAATAATATAACAAAATATAAAATTAAAATGATGAATATTTTAATTTACACAAGCAATTATTGAGTGGGCCCAAATTGACACTTTAAGCATGAATTGCACAATGATGGGAAATGAAGTTCAATTTCTGAATTGGACTAAAATTGATGTTTTTGAACTTTTAAAAACATTAATATTAAGATCTTAAAAATGAATATTATCCACTTTGAGTGACTAATCACACCCCCCAACTTGAGTTTTGATAGTCCCGAGAAAAATATATTACAAATATGAAATTCAAATCCCCTTTTCCAAAAACATTTTAATACACATTGCTCACCCAAAGACCTCTTACCAAAAAAAATTATGGAACCCATCAAAATAATTTAAAACAATCTAGGACCATAAGCATATCCCAAGCCCAAGCCCATTCCTTTGTTCAAATTAATTTCCACATTTCATCCAATTTCAATTAAGCATGATAAAGTGTTGTGCATCACAAAAGATATGTGGCCCATTTTATTGTTCAAGGGGAAAAAATGGAAGCGCTAGGTGGGAATCACATTACACCTTAAGATGAGTATCCTTTTTTTTATTTTATTTTTGTTTGTTTTTATTTTTTTATTTTTTTTTTAACCACAATAGATATGAAAAGACTAAATCTGGGTAAGACAACTATGGAGTCATGATCCCCAAGTGTCGGACGCCACACATATTGTCAATTCCATGATCTACAATAGAGATATAAAGCCTAATTCTGGAAAGAAAACTATGGAGTCATAATCCCCAAGTGCTGGACACCACGCATTTGGACAAAACATTCCCCTATGTGGTCATTATTTTTTTCAATATTTTTTTTTTGGATACTCAAATTAAACTAAAAGTGACACCGGAACCCTATGCTATAATGAAAGGGACCCAAGAACTCAAATTTACACCCACAATCCAGTATACATGCATTGTGGCATTTTTCTTAAGAGGATGAAAATGTAAACTTTGAAAAATCACATCGGACAACCACACTTTCCAAAAACTATGCTCATGAACTTAAACTTTCATTAAAATCAAAATCAAGGCATGAAAATTTTTCGATATACAATTTCATAGTTTGCAATGTGTGTTATCATGTTCAAGGTTAATGGATTTTTTCTTTCCATGCATGTTCTTAAAAAATCATTTTTTATTTCATCTCCCCCTAACTTAGAATAACACTGTCCTCAGTGTTTACAGAAAAGAAATGTTAGAAGGGGTGGGAGAGGAGTTCAAAGAGGAATTTGAAAATGATAAAAATGGAACAAATTAGCATGGTTTTTGAAGTTAAAGTTCATGATGCTCTAGATTACTCCTTTGATCTCTTGGGGGATGTAGGAACCTCCTTGATTTAACATTTATCACCCAAAATAGTTCCTAAACCATAAAAAGAAGAACAAACCAGACAAAACAAACAACACAATAATTTATTTAAAACCAAGTATCAATATTTTTATGGTTTCCCTGTTTTTTTTAATCAAACTAATGATACATTATATTCTTTTAAATTTCTGGGTAAGGTATTACTCAGGGATCACACAACGTGACACAGATGAATACGGTGCTCCCCTTTCATACACATCCATACTCATAAAAGAAGAACAGGTCAAGAGTCTAATTTTTTTTTAACCTACAAAAACATAAATAAAATAAATTAAACTGATGATACATTGTCTTCTTTTAAATTTATGGGTAAGGTATTACTCAGGGATCACACCACGTGACACAGATGAATATGGTGCTCCCCTTTTATACCCATCCTTACTCATAAAAGAAGAATAGGTCAACATCTTATGGTAATTTTTTTTAAATGATAAAAAATGATTGAAAATGATTGAAAACATAAAATCCATGGGTTGCCTCCCATGCAGCGCTTTTTTTTAATGTCGTTAGCTCGACTTGAACCCCAAAAATTATCCAATTCCCACTTTCAACATTTTTAGGACCCCATTTTTATCCACCTCAACAATATTTAGATTAAGTATTTTTTTAGAATTTTTTCCATGTGAAATGCCATGCTTAACAATGAGCGTGAAAGTCCAAGGAATTTCGGTAATGGTTGATTGAGTTTCATTTGGAGTATTTCCTAAGATTTCAAGGTTCATTCCTACTTTGTGAGATTCTTCATGAAAATGGATGATAATTGAATGGTCTAGGTTTTCATATATAGAGGGATTATTGAGTGGGAAAGGAAGGATTATAATGTTGAGTTTAGTTTCATTGAATTTTCCCAAAGATGAGTGAAAATTTGAATCCAAATTTGTTTCTTCTACAAAACATTTTGAAAGAATTTGTTCATTTTGAAAATATGATTCATCCCCAAAATTTTCCATTTTAATTTCATGAGTGGGTATGGAATCAATATTCATTATATCTCCCAATGGTTCAATGATTGGTGATTCTAAAAAAATGTTATTGGAGAAATATTCTAAACACTCAATCCATGAAGACAAATTTTTCCCTTGTGAATCCAAAAAATTAATTTCCTCCTGATTTAAATACCCTTAAACATTTCCTTGATCTTTTTTCGTTATCCCATATACAAAAGTTAGTTATTTTTTCAATTCATGGGAGGTTTTTGGGATAAAATATTCATCTATCAATGATGAGGAAAGAACATCTTGAGTGGGAACGGGTTCCTCAAAAGTCTTAAAGCTTTGTAATTCTAATTTGAAAGATGAAACTTATGAATTCATTTTATCCATTTTTTCGCACAATTGTTAAAGAATTTTTTTAGGATTAGGGTTGATATATTTTTGTACATCATGGACTTCATCATTATTTATCTTTTCAATCATTCTTGATAGGTATGGAAATTGATCTTTTAAACCTTCAGCATCCCATTGATTGTACATCTCATCTGTTGTGGTATTTTCAATTAAGGTTTAGTCAATGAAATACCCTATGTGACGTGTTTCCCAATATTTATTTCCAACTTGATTACAAAATTGGTTTATGAATGGGTATTTTGGAGGATAATCCATTGGAATTGATTGAAAATTGGTTTTGGGATTTTTTTTGGACACATAGAAATAGAAAGGGGAAAAGAGAAGAGAAATTAGGGTGAGAATAGAGAATTTGGGGTGAGAAAAGAAGACAAGGGTCTAAGGTACTTACTTGGGTCCCTGAAAACGATGCCAAAATTTGTTTGATGGGACTTAGTCCCATTATGCTTTTTCCAGAAAGTTTCTGCATTCAGGTGCAAAAATATCCATCTTCCCCTGTGATTCATCCATCAGAACTAAAAGAAAAAATGTTCCAAATAAAGTGATGAATCATATAACAAAATATCAAATTAAAATGATGAATATTGTAATTTCCACAAGCAATTATTGAGTGGGCCCAAATTGACACTTTAATCATGAATTGCACAATGATGGGAAATGAAGTTCAATTTCTGAATTGGACTAAAATTGATGTTTATGCACTTTTAAAAACATTAATATTAAGATCTTAACAATGAATATTATCCAATTTCAGTGACTAATCATTCATCGATTGTGGTGGATACACCTTCTTTGAATGTAGGAGGGGCATCTTTGAGGTCTTCTTCCTCTTCTTCTTCTTCTTTATCATCTTCATCGTCTTCCTCTTCTGATGGAGAAAGGATTTTTGAGATGAACTCTCTAATGTTGGGAGAGAAATCGTCTTTTTCCTTAGTGTGCGAGGCAAGGGAAGTTTTATGTTCCAAGGACAGGTCGGGAGCATCTTTGATAGCGATTTTCCTATTATCATGGGATTCATCCCACTTTTCTGTGTCTTTGGACATAGTGATCATAACAAATATCATGCATACAAATGAATCTGCATTCGGACTTGTACTTATGCATTAAACTTGGTTTATGGGTAGTACATACTCTTCCCCAAGTTTCTAGAGTGGTTCGGCGGGAGCCATCTCCAATCCATTCGGGGCATTGATCCAATCGATGTTATTGGCCTAAAGATTTTTTTCTTCTGATTTATGGAACCCACCATCGATATAATGTGATTTACACGACTCAAACAAGGATTTATCAGTGTGAAATGACCCATTTTTTTCATTAGTGAAATATTTTATGCATTTATGGTATGAGGACAGAATTGAAGCATGATGATGCAGCCAAGGCCTCCCTAATAGGACATTTAAGGTCGTACTTTGCCGCACTACTAAGAACTCAAAATCTGATATGAGATCTCTGATCCAATTTTTAAGCTTGATTCATCCCAATGATTTCTGCTCACTTCTTTAGTATCCCAGTAGAGTTTTAGTGCATGGTGTCAAGATTTCTTCATCATATCTCAGTCGATGAAGCATTTTCAGTGGGATGTGGTTAACTCTAAAGTCATTGTCGATGAAGATCCTATGAACATCAATTCTATTTATCTTGTAGGAAACATATAAGGGTTTGAGGTTCCCTTACATGATGGTGTCTTCATCCCTTTCTATGAAGGAGATGATGTCATGACATTCTTCGGTACTATTCTTCGTCCGGTAGACTTCGGTTATTGCTACTTTAGCCTCTAAATCCTGGGGGTATTAGAAAGGCTTCGATAAGTGCCTCCCTAAGATCTACAGACAGGCTCAACACATCTAGGATTGACATCCTTACTGGTACTAAATCTAGATTCTTTATAATATCATACTTACGCTATAAAGTTTGGCGCTTCCCAGCTCGGGGTTTCTCTTTTATAGACACTTTAGGGGTTTGAGCTTTGGATGTAGATGGTTTGGCCTCTCTAACAGGGGTAGGCGGTGCTGTAGTCATTTCCATGATTGGCTGAATTGGTCTACCTGTATACCTTGGGAGGTCTGGTGTTTTTTCTTCACTTAATGGATATTCCAAGATAACTGGTCTTAGATTTCTTCTGACAGGGGAGAAAGATCATTCTAGTTCTTTTTGTGTCTATCATAGGGTCCTTCTATGAGTTTCTGTGACGTTAATGGTTTGACTTGTGGAATGGTCGGGAATTTGACTCATGCCATGATCATGCCTTACAAGAAACCTCTGTCCCCTATAGAATCTTCCTCCAACTCTCTAGATAAACATGGGGAATTCGGTTTCATGTCCATAGTCTTCATCCGAAAAGGGGTCCATCAGGTGAATGACATTAATGGAGATGATGATCAGTTCTTGATCCGAAATTGTTTCTGTTTGACTATCTCCTTCTTATAGTGGTGTTTGGCGGGGCAGTGCCCATTGTACCATTTGGTGGGGTGGTGCATGTTATTCTATTTGGTGGGGTGGTTCCCATTGTATCGTTGGGCGGGGCAGTGCTCGTTGTACCATTTTGTAGGGCGGTGCCAATTGAACCAAGTCTATTAGCATGAAGTCCAAAAGTTTTAACACTGAATTCGTCTTTGGTGTCAGCTCATCATCTCGCTCTTTCTTTCTGCCCTTCGAGACTTTGGAGGACCGCAGGGATAAGGAGGATGGTTGTGTTGTATCGAGAGATTTTGGGGGCACAGTTGGTTGTTTCAACAACGCCTGGAGGATTCCAAGGACTCGGTTGATGGTCTTCTGGGTCATCCAATTGTCGAAATTTTTATATTTCTTACTGGAAACTGTCTTCCATTCCTCTTCCTCTCTTGAGTTTGATGTGGATACATATGCTACTTATGCTGGTGGTGGGTCTAACTTGACTTGCCCGGAATCCACCATCTTTTATAGGAGATCCTTGAAAACAAATCATTCATGGATGGTGTTTCCTAGTATCTGGTGATATGGACAATAATTTGGATGGTCGTTGAGACCCAATTCCTCGGCCCTCTTTAGATCTAGTAGCTAAAGAAAATTACAATTCATAGCGGCTATGAAATAATCACAGACCTGGTCATCTAAGAATAAGTAAACTTTATTTATTTGTTCTTCGAACTGATTTCTTTTTGCACCTATTCACTCATCTTATCGAGGTGGGGTGGTTGTTGGCATCCAGGGGGTCCCATATGGTTTGGTGGGGGCCTCGCAACTAGAGCTGTTGCTGAGGGTGGCTTAAGAGTGATAGAAGCCATTTTAGATTTTCCTGTTCTTTTACCAGGGGCTAATGGGTCCATTCAGTACTTAAGGTTGGTCCGTTTCAAGGAGTCTTTTATCCTTTTAGAAATGCCAGATAAGTCTCTAAACCCACTTTTCTACTTCATCAGGATGAGTGGCATTCACAATTCATCATAAAGGTTATCGATGCACATAGAGAGCATCTCATACTAGGGGAGTGGTCGGTTTAGGGAATATGTTAGGCCCTTCCATCTAGAAATGTAGTCTGAGAATATTTCATTCTCTTTATATTTTAATTTCATGAGATCACTAACTATTGTCTTAGGCATCGTTGAACTGAACTAGAAGAGAAACTGTCACCGGGGGTCCTCCCAGCCTGTGATTGAATTGACTGGTAGGCTAGTATACCAAACGAAAGTCGAGACCTGTAGGGTTCGTATGAAGCACCTGAGTTTTACGGATTCTTGATGCTCTGGAGTTCCTATCATGGGGTCATCATAAGAGGCATAGTGCATCAAATGTTTTTCTGGGTCCCCCGATCCATTGAATACTGGGAATATGGGGTTCCTAAAGTTTGGTGGTGGTGGAACATTGCTCACCCACTCGAGGTAGGGTTTGCGCTCTAGTTGTATCAGAGCGCACCACCCCTCTATGGATTCTAGTCGAGCCGTTAGCTACTCGATGGTGTTTTAGATCCCTTGAGGCATATTCTGTTGGGCTTGATCTTGAGTTGGTGTGGCAGTTTCCAAGAATGGGTGTTTTGGCGCTATTGGAATTTGGGGTGGATACCCAGCTGGGGGCATCATTTGTGGGTTTACCTGGATATATTCTGGCTTTCTTTACAGTGGGGGGAAGTCTTGATGTCCTTCTGGGGCCAGGTCGAACGATCCTCTAAGCTTGGATTCATTCATCGAGATGAGTGCTTGTGGAATGGGTACCTATTCTGGGAGCACCTACTAATGTTTCGCAGGGGGAACGCATCTGGCGAGATAGCTCCCTCGACGTAGCTTGGCATTAATTCTCCTGAGCTCTTTCATTTCTTCCTCCTTCTTGGAAAACCTTTCCTCTAGGGTGAGGGACGCACTCTCAGGGGAAGGATAAGGCGGTTCATATATGACCTTAGATTTATTCTTATCATTTTGGGGGTTTTTCACGGTAGGTAATATCAGATTGAATGAGGGGGCACCAAGATTTAGGATCGTCCTTTGGTTCTGGGTATGCACACCATCAGGTTTGGTGTGGGATTCCTCTGGTAGGGAATCATCTTCCTTCGTGTCCTCTACCCCTACGTTATTTTCTGTGAGATACGTGGGGTTGATTTTTACCATGTTCACTAAGGAATACCATATTAGGGGTGGTGTACCTAGTGTTGAATGGTAGTAAGGCTTCTTTCTCCCTTTATTGGACTTTCTCCTTCTATTCTGTAGTATTCTTCAGGTTTCTTGGTGAATATTGACTCAAAGGGATCCCTGTTCTGACCTCATAACACGCCTTTGTCTCGGAGGGTGTGAACCATGAGAAGGGGTGGAATGGGTAAATCTTATGTCCATCGTTCTTCCTATATGGTGGAAAAAAGAAATCTATTGTGCTGGGATTTGAGGTAAAAATTCCCCTATCCCTGCAGGATGGGGTTGTTCCCATTCTCCTGTTGATGCGCTATGACCAATATTTGTTGGTCTTGAGGGGGAATTTTTATTTAAAAATGCACACAGCCCTATGGGATGGGGCTGTTCTTATATCGCAGTGGTAGCCACCGCTATTTCCACCCTTTCAATTTCATGTACCCCCATGCGGGTGTTATCTGAGTATGACATTGGACCTTCATGGATTCTATGGTATTTTGATGACATGAGAACTTCTTGCTGGTTGGCTTCCCTTGGGCGGGAAGCCTGCTGGATGTTCCTGGTTTCCTGACTCAGAATCTTTTCAATGGCTTGATCCCTTTGGCCCTGATGCTTTTGATACTTACTCCAGGCAGGTTTTTGTTGAGTATCCCATATTTTCTGAGCAAGGAGTTCATTTTATTGTTTCATCTGGGTGAGGACATTGTAGGATGTCATTCCCAATGGGGCCTGCTGGACGGGACGTGGGGTAAAGTTTAGAGCTCCATGTTCTCCCCATCCCCAATTGTGAACTTTGGCCGGGGTGTTTCCAATGAGGCAACGCAACATATGCAGTACATAGAGGCAAGAAAGTTCAAGGTTTTTCTTTCAGCTTTCTAATGGGGGTTTCCTTGAGAACGGAAAGTCTTCCAGGTTGATTAGATGGAGAAGCTCCCCTATTGTGCTGACATGGTCCGCATACCCTTCGTAGGGTAGGAATTTTTCTTTCAGCTGATGAAGATTCATCCATATATTGATGCAAATGTCATGAATTCATTCCCCAGACAACTCTCTTGGTATGTCAAAGTGAGAAGTCATTGTAGGCCAATACATCATTGGTATATTGTCCCTATCTAGTTGTCTTCTCAGAAGAAACGTATCATGTTGTTCTTCCGGAGGCTCCTCTACTTGATATGACCATATCAACTGCTTATTAATAATTTCATTCCATGAAACTGGGCTGGTGGGAGCCTTATTGATTTACGAACACCGCGGGGGTGTCTTAGAAGATGAGTGTTGCCCTGGGCTATCCTCTGGTTGAGAAATAATATCACTCATTATAGACGCAGTGCCCGATGTGTCTGACTCCTTTTTTAGCACCTCAACGTAGGATGGATTTCTCCTATTTGTTCTGAAAAGGGGAGTACCTTCTTTCCAACACGAATTTTGATTACGGGGAGGGCCTCTGTAACCGATGCTCCAATGGAGAGGGATACTATTTCAACTTACTGCCCAACCGCATTAATTTTTTTGACGGTGTATACCCTGAGGAGGACCTTAAGGGTAGGCTATAGAAAGGGGAGGACCTTCTTTCTGCTTGATTTCACTGAGGGGAGGACCTTCACAACAACTTTGATTAAGGGGAGAGCCTTCACAATGACTGTCATCATGGTGAGGACTAGCATCATGACTTGATATCTGGCTACAGGGAGAATTTTTGCAATGAACATCCTGGGGAGGGCCTTCAGAATGTACCGCACTGAGGGGGGGCCTTCTCGTTGCTTGGAGTTACCATGGGTAGGATCTTCAGAGTAACTTCCATTGTGGGGAGGGACTTCGCAATGACTTTTATCATGTAGAGGACTACCATCATGACTTCATGTTCGACTACAGGGAGAAGCATATCTGCAGCGTATACCCTAGGGAGGACCATTAGGGTGGACAACAGCAAGGGGATGACCTTATTTATATCTGATCACTCAGTCAAGGAGAGGGCTACCTCAATCTGCATCAAGAGATAGGCTCTCATGATCAATCATTATTGACCCACAGAGTAATCCCCCATGGGTGCTCTGTGGAGGACATTCAGAGCTACAGGTAGTGATATTGTGTGGAGTACCTTCGAAACTTCCACTACCACTTCCATAATTTGGTAATGGAATGGCAAGGTCTTGATCCTTTATTGATATATATTTGAGGGCGTCAAGAACCCCAGCTTCCAGCATAGTAGGATCATGTATGTGATCTTCATTTTTCGGTTGCCTTTGGCACATTTTATCTTTGAGTGCTCTCTTGTGGGTATCTGAGGCTATATTATGTTGGTAATATCCTTCATATACAGTTCCCTATTTTTTTGGGTCCCGTGATGTCGTTGGGATATTCCAACGTACATCTTGAGTTTTGGAGGGGATATATTCCTGCCCTAGAGCGGCCACCACATTGGACCGGCATCCCCCAGTTGGAATGGGTATTTTTTCCCTATCCAGTTGTCTGTGTATCACGGGATATTGTCTTAGACCCTCCTGGAATGGAGAAGGGATGCATAACTACTCCGAAGTGACTAACTCATTTGGTAAGTGAGTCATTCCATTCGAGGAAACCAGGTCATGGGCACAATTTCTCACCTTTTCTACTAATGCAATGATATCTTTGAAAGTTTGGAGGATATGGTCTGGAATCAATGCCTGACCTTCTATCATTCCCAGGATGTTCTTAGATGCATATTTGGATGGAATGGGTATGAAGGCCCATTCTGATGTTGGAGAAGGAGTTGGTTCCTGCTCCGGTCCTCCATGAGTTGCTATTAGATACCAGCAGTTCTCTTGTGTCGGGATAGAGGAATGATTTTGTTGCCAGTTGTCTTCCCCATTTGTCACCATATTTGACTGGTGGTGTTCATATTCATGAGCGGGTATTTTCATCCACTCTCTTTCCACTGTATTTGTCTCATGGTATTTGTATGCATCTTCAAGAATTTGACTCTACTCATATTTGGTTACCGCCCTATTTTGAGGATGGACTTGATATATGTCAGAAGTTATCTGTGCCTGCGTATAGCAAGTCGCTTCACTATTTATATGGTAGGCTTTAAATGAATCAGCAGGTGTTTGTGCCTTCGTGTAGTTTGTTGCTCTGTCTGCACGGTGGGACCGGTGAGCACTAGTAGGAACATGCATGTTCTCGTATTATTCCACCTTATTTATATGGTGGGATTGAGTGGAGGGGGATGAATCATATGTCTATCCATTTAATGTCATCGTGTTAGTATGGTAGAGCTACTCCTCAGAAACTAGGGTGATAGCGTGTTCCGGGTTATATATTTGTCACCCTTGACGGGTAGCCCGAGGGGCTGGGTCTCCTGGACTTTGGCAGGTGACCTTGTTGTCATGGAATGTCAAATTTATTATGATTTTAAGGTTGATTTAAAGTATAGAGAATACCCTAGGTCGTCTCTCAATGAGCACTAATAAGTTTAGAGTATGTGATTTTAATAAAAAGTACTAAAAAGGGGGGTGATTTTGAAAACAATTTTAAGAAAGTAACTTAACATAAAGAGTTGTAAAGTTGAAAGAAAACGTGGATTTTGAAAAATATGATATAAATAAGTGATCATTGCTAAGTTACTATATAACTTTAAGATTTCCTTATTCTCAATTGGTTATTAGGTTTTTTTGTAATCCTTTGGTTGAGGGATGACTAAGATCTTGGTTCCCCTCTTTCCTCTTAAAATGATGCACTAAGAACCACCCCTTGACACAAAAATATTGTTGTAAAGGTTTGGACCTCAATCAGAGAATGATTTCTACCAAAGAATACTCAAATATCATGTATGTGTGAGAGAAAGAGGATACTTGTGTTGTCCAATCAGAACAACCCAAGATTCCCACTTGAATCTCAACCCAATCTATATTGAAATGAGAAATGTTTCACTTAATTAAACCAAATCAATGCATTCAGAGAAGAATCATATAAATATTAAGCATAAGTGAAATAATTCCCATACAAATTAAAAAAAATAGTAGAATATAAGCTATCAGAACTCCCTCTTCAAGTGTGTAGCTCCCTCGCAATGATCACCCACTATTTAGCTTGAGATTAGGAGGAGGAGGAAGCTCAGGTGGAACTCCTTCTTCATTATTGATCCCCCTATGAGGATAAGGGCCTCCAGGACTTCTAGGATGAGTATGAGTCCTCTAGGACTCCAAAATTTTATAGCTTCACTTCTGGTTTGAACTCCCTAAATGAGGTACCCATGGTGCTCTTTTATAGAAAAAATGGGAAGTGGTTTTGGGCACACAGATTGTGTAAAACCACTTGTCACATTGTTTTAGGCCTCAAGACAGTCTTAAATTTCTTTTAAAAAAACTATAAATGTGTTTCCTAGAATCTTTTATATCTCCACCAAAAGTTTGGATTCATTTGGATACCTACATCTCAAGATATGGACAGAACACAGCACATAACTTTTGACTCTGTATAGATTCGGTGGCCTGGAAAGATCACTTCGGTTTGGCCCCTTAATGGATGAATGGGGATTGGGTTTCTTCATAAATGTATTAGAAAATTGAATTTTGGACTAGAAAAAAACTCTCAACCCATTTTAATGCATGTATTTTTCATAATATACCCAATAGTGGATAGGTGTTCATGGAACCCATGCAGTTTTAGCCCATTTTTCTTCTGGAACATCTCTGAGGCCTCTGAAATCACCTCCTCCTGTAATAGAATCATAAAAACAAGTAACATTTCCTTTTTTAACAGTGAAAAAAACAAAATAAATTATTCAAACATGGGATGAAATTTGTTATTATTTTTATAATTTTTAATATAAAACAATTTTATTGCAGTGGTGTAATGGTGAAAATGAAACAGTGAATCGTGATGCGATCACACCCCCACACCTAAACATTTTCACTCCTGGAAAAAGTTACATTTTTAGAAATTATGCATGTAGATATTACCAAAATCATGAAGATTTAACATTTGAGTACATTTTAATTCATTAAAGTAATGTGATCAATGCACAAACCACACCAAGGAGTTCTTCCTAGTGAAAATGGAAAATGATGTCTCATAAATTATATCACAGTGAAATTCAAAGAGATTCATGATACCAAATTGATAAAGGAATTCATAAGTCAACCATTATACTAACTCTCCTTGTGTGTATTTAAAAACCATTCCATGCTATTCTTTCCACTTTCTGTCCAATAAATATAGGTTATTTTAACATTTTTCAGCTTAAATGATTTTTTCCACTGAACCTTCCCTACATCCTTTGCAATCATATTTCAAGACCCACTCACTTAATAATTCCCAGAAGTAAAACCTTAAGCTACCAACCTTGATATCACCATATGTTTTACATTTCATCACTCCCCTCATTTATTATTTTTGTTTTTTTTTCAGAAGTTTCATTTGGAAAAAAATCTTACACTCATCTCTCAACCCTTGTTTGATCTCCTCATGACACTAATTGTAATAGTTATAACAAGATAAAAGGTTTAGGAGGAGTGGTTTTTGACCTACCCAAGACACAACCAAATTTTGTTCTGGTTTTTTTTAGGGCATACAACAGTCAGATATCAGGTACACATGCATAGGTCAATCTGGTATAGTAATGAAACCGATAAGATAAGTAACAAACATATGGAAATATCATTCTAAGATAAAAAATATTAACCTAACATATATTTACCTTCTATTAAGTATGAAATATTCATGCTTTGTGGTTTGGTGAAAAAATGTATGGAGATATTAGTGACACGATTTCCCACAAACTACTCACATAATGGGTATCAATCATATCAAAGGTTTCATAGAGATACAACCATTTATATCATTGACAGAAAACAAATTCACTAAAAATCACTCCCTGATGTTAAATTCATAAAAAAATTCATTCAATAATAGATTCATGTTTTCATCAAATGTTAAATCAACATGGAATCAAAAATTTCAATATGCATTTTCAGTAAGTTCCATGATTTGGTGAACATAAAGGGGGAAAAGTAAAAATACCATAAAGAAGGTGAAAAGGAGAAGAAAGAAGAAAGACAATGAAAATCCTAAAGAACTGAACAAGATGGGGAAAAGTGAAAATGCCATAAAGAAGGCGAAAAACAGAATAAATATGAAAGATGATGAAAATCCTAATGAATGCAGAAATGTATCCACCCCCCCCCCCCACACCTAGAATGTACAGTGTACTTACTGTAATAAAATATAATGTGGTAAGGAAGGATAAAACCGTGTGGGTTTCATTGGTTTGTTTCTTCTTGAACATGGAGTTCCTCTATCAGGAACTCCGGAAGGGCTTTGTGGAAGTTCTTTAAATGCTGCCCATTGACAGTGAAGGTTTTCTTAGTTTTTTATTTTGAACCTGAATAACACCAAATGTAGATACATTAGTAACAATTTATGGTCTAAACCAACAAGAACGAAGCTTACCTAGATGTAACTTCAGCCTTGAATTGTAAAGGAGGACCTTCTTCCCAATGTGGAACTGACAATGAATGATGAGACGGTCATGGGTATCCATGGTTCACTCCTTATAAATCCTGAATTTCTCATATACATCTCTATGCATTTCCTCCAACTCCTGAATCTATAAAATCCTCTGATAACCTACACCTAAAAGGTTAGAATTTCATTGTTTAATGGACCAGTAGGCCCAGTGCTCAATCTTAATAGGGAAGTGACAACTTATTCCAAAAACAAGCCTATAAGGTGACATTCTAATGAGAGTTTTAAAGGCAGTACGATAAGCCCATAATTAATCATCGAGTCTAAGACTCAAATCATTTCTATTGGGTTGAACCATTTTTTCAAGAATTTTTTTTACCTATCTATTTGACACCTCGGCTTGACCATTGGTCTGTGGGTGATATGAAGTAGACAATCGATGATCGTCCCCATAGTGACACAAAAGTGATTTCATTGTTCAGTGGCAGAAATGAGAACCCTGGTCACTAATGATGAACCTAGATAATCCAAACCTACAAAAGATATAAGTTATCAAAAATTCCACAACTTTTTTGGAATCATTTGTCCTTGTGGCTCGTGCCACTACCCATTTTGACACATAATCAGCCGCCAGAAGAATGTACAAGTTTCTAAAGTAATTGGTAAATGGACCCATAAATTCAACGACCCAAACATAAAAAATTTCATGAAAGAGAAATGGTTGTTGTGGAATTTCATTTCTTTTAGAGACATTCCCCATTCTTTGAAAACAAGGACAAGATTTGAAAAATTCAGGGGCATCCTGAAAAAGTGTTGGCCAAAAGAGACCAGAATCAAGGACCTTGCGAGTAGTCCATTGGGGACCAAAGTGTCCCCCACAAGCAAGAGTGTGGCAGAATCTAAGGATAGACTAAAACTTGCTATCGGGAACACAATGCCTAAGTACCTGATCGCTACATGTTCTCCAGAGGTAGGTTTCATCCTAAATGTACCAACAGGACTCATGTTTTATACGAATAGCTTGTTTATTGTTGAAATCAGTAGGAATGAAAGATTTTTCCAAATAATTTACAATTTCAGCATACCAAGCAATAAATCTTGCACTAGGTATAATTTCTCATCAAGAAACATGTCATTAATGGGAATATAGGGGGTGAGTCAATGTTCGAGGATGGGAGGATCCTAATGATATGGTTAGCCACCACATTCTCTACTCATTTTTTATCTCTAATTTCTAGATTGAATTCTTGAAGGAGGAGAATCCAGAGAATGAGACGTGGTTTGGATTCTGGTTTCTTAAAGAGATACTGAAGGGTTGCATGGTCAGAGATTACAATGACTTTGGAAACTAAAATTTATGACCTAAATTTATCCAAGGAAAACACTATGGAAAGTAATTATTTTTCAATTGTGGTGTAGTTTTCTTGGTCAAGGTCCAATGTATGTGAGGCATAGAATATGAAATGTGGAGGTCAGTCGACCCTTTTTGATAAGATTGTCCCAACTGCATAGTTGTAGGCATCACACATGAGCTCAAATGGTAAATCCCACCGAGGTGGTTGGATTACCAGGGGTGATGTGAGACTCCATTTTAACTTATTAAAATCTTCCTCAAATTAATTATCAAAAACAAATTCTTTTTCTTTTTTGAGTAACATGGATAGGGGAAGTGCAATCTTACTAAAGTCACGAATGAAACGATGGTAAAATCCAACCTGGACTAGAAAAGACCGCACATCCTGTACATTTTTGGGGAATGGTAGGGAAGAAATGACATCCAATTTTGATTTATTTACTTGGATAACATCCCCATAAATGACATGTCCCAAAACTATACCTTTTCGCACCATGAAATGGAGTTTCTTATAATTTAATATGAGATTCTTTTCAATACAGCAGCATAAGACTAAATCCAGACTACTCAAACATTCTTCAAAAGAGGAGCAATAAATAGTGAAATCATCCATGAATACTTCCATGCAATTCTCTAGGTAATATGAAAAAATACTAACCATTAATTACTGGAAAGTACCCAGAGCATTGCACATACCAAATGGAATCCTTCTATATGCAAATGTGCCAAAGGGGCAAGTGAAGGTCATCTTTTTCTAGTCCTCAGGGGAAATATAGATCTGAAAGTATCCAGAATACCCATTAAGGAAACAATATTGGGAATTACTCGATAGCATCTCTAGAATTTGGTCAATGAATGGAAAAGGGAAATGGTCCTTCCTAGTGTGCTGGTTTAGTCGGTGATAGTCTATGCAGACATGCCAACTATTCTGCACACGGGTTGGAACAAATTCATTATTTTCATTTTTGATTACTGTAAGGCCAGTTTTTTTAGGAACTACTTGAAAAAGACTGACCCATTGGCTATCAGAGATGGGGTAAATTATTACAGTAGTCAATAATATTTTTTCCTCTTTTTTCACAACTTCTAGGAGGTTTGGGTTTAGTCTACATTGTCCTTGCCTCATTGGTTTAGCCTCATAATTTAATAAAATATGATGTGTGAAAATTGATGGGATAATACTAGGAATGCCAGCAAGTTTCCATCCCAAATCTTTTTTATACTCCCTCAAAAGTTCAAGCAGTCTCAATTCATTCTCAGGATGGAGTGAACTAGTAATGTTGATGGGAAAATTGTTTTCATTCTCAAGATATGAATATTTTAAATCTTAAAATAGTTTTTTCAGTTCCAATTCAGGTGAATTTTGGATTTATGGGAGTGTGTGTGAAGGTGAGTGGTCACTGATCTCATATAACATCTCAATGGTATCATCCTCAATAGAGGAATGATCTTTTACAAGATTAGCAGTATCATTGATGGTTAAGTGATCCTCAGTGTTCAATAAATTATCAATTAATAAACATGCATTACATTTATCTAGACCACTACAACAATCAATGCATGAATCATTTCCTAGAATTTCTATCAATGAAGACAAATTGAAAAGGGGATCAGGGGAATGAAATGAATTTTTTTCAATGGAATAGAGTACATCTATAGAATTAACAGAGATATATGTTCTTCTGAGGTGTGCTTCATGGCATCAAGGATGTTGAAGTGGAAAATGTCACCACCAAATTCCATATATAATGTTCCATTATGGACATTAATTATGGTTTTGGAGGTTTTCAAGAAAGTTCTCTCCAATATAATTGGGTAATGTCTATTCATCCTATCATCTTCCATTTTAAGCACACAAAAATCAGAAGGAAAAATTAAAATTTTCACCCTCACAAGAACATCCTCTAACACACTAGAAGGGTGTATTGTACTCCGATTTACTAGCTGAATGACTATTCCGGTGGGCTTCAATTCCCCGACCTGCAATGTAGAGTAAATGGAGTGAGGCATCACATTTATAGAAGCACCCAAATCAATTATAGCATTGGAAAATGAATACTCCCCTATGGTTCATGGAATCGATAAGGTTCCAGGATCATTGCATTTGGTAGGAAGTGATGGTTCTATCAACGATGAGACATTCCTCCCCAAGATTACATTCTCATCACCTCAAATTCTTCTTCAGTGTGTACACATATCCTTTAGAAACTTGGCGTATCTTGGAATTTCCTTCACGACATCAATCAAAGGAATGTTAACCAGAATTTTTTTTAAAGTTTACAATATTTCCTTATCAATTTCAGTTTCCTTTTGTTTCTAAGGTTTGGTGTCCCTTTGGGGGAATGGAAGAGGAATGGATGGGATAGGTGACTCATTAACAAACATACTCTTTCTTTTGTAAGGGCTTCTCTCGGGATAAGGATTTTCTTCTCTTGAACCATTTTCAATAGTTGGGATGGTGGTTTCCTCAGGAGTGGATGAATCTAATGGACGTTTAAATTGTGTTTTAAGTTGTTTCTCACTCAAAAGGGTAACAGAACTAACATTTACCTTATCCCTAGGTTTAACTACTGGTTCAGAGGGTAGTTTACCCAACCCATGACTTTGAATTTCCCCTACTAAGTTAGCTAGTTGGACAAATTGGGTTTTTAGGTCTTGTGTGGCATCTTGGGTGGTTTGTTGGAATTGAAGATTATTGAAATCCATTTGTTTCATCATATCTTCTAGGCTAGGCTCTGGTTTTGGAGGGGGTGGTTGGAAAGGACTTTAGGTGGTTTAGAATTTTTGGGTGGTAGTGGTAGATTACTACTCTTCCCTTGTTGGTTCCATGGTTGATGAGGCTGGTTTGAATACGCCTTGCATATAAGCTTGGTTTTCTTTCCACCTAGAGTTGGATGGATAGTGTGGTTCTTTCCTAAAGGGTTGGTTATAGGGGTTTCCTCGGAAGATTTCATCACAACTCTTAGAAGTTTCTCTTAATTGGGGACATTGGTCAGAATAATGGGTATCAGAAGAGCATATTACATAATGGATAGAAGGAGGAGATTGATATTTCCCTTAGGAGAGAGTGAGTTGTTGTAGAAGGGTGCTTATCTCTTCAAACTTGGTGTCCACCTTCTTTTTAAATTCAGTAATTTTCACCTCATGGACACCTCGAATGGGTACATTGGACCTTGAACCGAATTGTTAAGTGTTATATTCCATGTTCTCAATTAAGGTCCTTACAGCGATTGGGGTTTTATCTACTAGTGCACCACCTGCAGTAGCATAAATCATGTTTCTATCAATAGGGATTAAACCTTCATAAAAATATTTTATTAAAATTTGTTCACTTATTTGGTGGTGTGGACAACTTGAACATAATCTTTTAAATATTTCCCAATATTCATGAAGTGTTTACCCCTGATATTGTCTTATTCCACAAATTTATTTCCTTATAGTTGTAGTTCAAGAGGCTGGGAAATATTTTTCAAGAAAAAGGCATTTCATGTTTGCCCAGCCTCTAATTGGTGAATTAACATAGTAAAGCCAGTCTTTTGTAGTGTCTTCCAGTGAAAATGGGAATTCTCTAAGATTTACTTGTTCTTCATCCACATTTATAGGTTTTAAAGTAGAACACACGGTATAAAATTCTTTAAGATGCTTGTGTGGATCTTCTCCAGGAATTCCATGGAATATTGGTAATAAATGAATTAAACCAGATTTTAGTTCAAAGTTGGGTGCCTTACCTTGAATTTGAATATAGGTGGGATGGATATCAACATCAGGTGAGGTTAGTTATTTTAATGTTCAGTTGTTTTCATCCATATTATACAAGTTTATTTTAGTTTTGATATTGGTTCCATAATAATAAGAGTAAGGATCAAGAAGAGTGTCTATGTTTTGTGTGTCCTCCTTCTAAGGGTTCTCTTGTGCATCTTGTTGTCGCTGATGTAGGATCCTCTCCAGTTCAAGATCAAAAGGTTGTAGGTCTCCCAGAGTTAAACATGTCATGCACAAAACCTACAAAAGAAATAAATCATAATACAAAAATATAGGTAGAGGTATAAAATAAAACAACTAAATATTCACAAAATTTAAAAAAACCTTATCAAAAACACGTACTAAAAACCAAAGCGCTCCCTGAAAACGGTGCCAAAATATGACCATGTTATCATGACATGTCAAATTTATTATGATTTTAAGGCAGATTTAAAGTATAGGGAAGACCCTAGCTCATCTCTCAAGGAGAATTAATAGGTTTAGATTATGAGTTTTTAATAAAAAGTACTAAAAATGGGGGTGATTTTGTAAACAATTTTTAAAAAGTAACTTAACGTAAAGAGTTATAAAGTTGAAAGACAAAGTGGATTTTGAAAAATATGAGATAAATAAGTGATCATTGATAAGTTACTATAGCACTGGAATAGTTCCTTGTTCTCAATTGGTTATTAGGTTTTTTTTAATCCTTTGGTTGAGGGATGACTAAGATCTTGGTTCCCCTCTTTCCTCTTAAAATGATGCACTAAGAACCACCCCTTGACACAAAAATAGTGTTGTAAAGGTTTGGACCTCAATCATGGAAATATTTCTACCAAATAATACTAAAATATCATGTATGTGTGAGATAAATAGGATGATTGTGTTGTCCAATCAGAAAAACCCAAGATTCCCACTTGAATCTCAACCCAATCAGTATTGAAATGAGAAATGTTTCACTTAATTAAACCAAATCAATGCATTCATAGAAGAAGAATATAAAGATTAAACATAAGTGAAATAATTCACACACAAATTACAAAAAAACAGTAGAATATAAGGTGTCTTAACTCCCTCATCAAATTTCTAGCTCCCTCGCAATGATCGTCCACCGTTTAGCTCAACATCGGGAGGACGAGGAAGCTCAGGTGGAACTCCTTCATTATTGATCCCCCTATGAGGATAGGGGCCTCCCAAACTTCTATGATGAGTAGGAGACTCCTCTAGGACTTCAAAATGGTATAGCATCACTTCTGGATCGAACTACCTAAATGAGGTACCCATGGTGATCTTTTATAGAAAAAATGGGAAGTGGTTTTGGTCTCACAGATTGTGTAAAACCACTTGTCACATTGTTTTAGGCCTCGAGACAGTCTTCAATTTCTTTTAACAAAACTAGAAAGGTGTTTCCTCACATATTGAATATCTACACCAAAAGTTTGGATTCATTTGGACACCTATAGCTTGATATATAGATAGCACACAACACACAAATTTTGACTCCATGCTGATTCGGTAGCCTGGATAGATCACTTCGGTTAGGCACCTTAATGGAAAAATGGGGATTGGATGTATTCCTAAGAGTTGTATAAAATTGAATTTTGGACTAGGAAAAAAAATCTCATCCCATTTTAATGCACGTAGTTTTCATAATATACCCAACAGTGGACATGTGTTCATGGATCCCATGCAGTTTTGGCCCATTTTCCTTTTGGATCATCTCCGGGGCCGCCAAAATAACCTCCTCCTGCAATGGAATCATCCAAAAAATTAAAATTTCCCTTTTTAAAAGTGAAAAATACAAAATAAATAATTCAAACATGGAATGAAATTTTTTATTATTTTTATAATTTTTAATATAAAACAAGTTTAATACAATGGTGTAAGGGAGAAAATGAAACAGTGAATTGCGGTGTGATTAGAAGGTGCCCTCGACATAAGGTCCTCCTTGGAGGGAGGAGGCTTGGTTGTCTGATGTCAGCGGAGAAGTTCTCTAGTAGGGTACCATTGGTAGGACCCATGTGTAGTTAAGATGAATTCATCATCATTGACTTCATCTACCTTTCTGAGGTAAGGGAGATATACATTATCACGTTCTGGGGACAGGCTCCTGAAACGGTTTGAGACGACCACTGGGGCTGCTTTGTACTGGGGTGATGGCAATGGCTGAAGAGGCAGCTAGAGAACCTTCACAGATTGGAGGGCTTGTCTTGCAGCCTCCAGCATGGTGAGAGTTCCATTTCGGTGGTACTCTTTGATCAGCATATTGGATACCTAGTGTTGAAGACGCTGGGTAGGCAAGGGGGTCCTGCTCTTTGTTGAGGCCTCGGTCGCCTGTAGGATCACTGATTTGCATGTCTTCATGGGTCATTGGGATGTCATTTGGATCGAAGGTTTCTCTGTGGGAACCTGCAATATAAATATATGACATAAAGACCACAAAACCTCACGAAAGTAGAATTCTTTTAAACATATTCATATCTGTTGATTTAGCTTTCCCCCTTCCCCTTTTCTTTTGCTACGGTCCGAAGGGGCTTGAGTGTGGTAAGACTGCCACCTTGGTTAAGTATTCTTGTAGGGTTCACCATTTTTGTTCCACCTCTGAGGTGGAGAGTTTTCACATACCGGGGTGAAAAAAATGGCCTGACGTACAGTATCCTTTTGTCTTTTATCATTGGGGTAGAACTGCCACCTTGGTTAAGGATTCACATCAGGTTCACCATTTTTGTTCTACCTCCAAGGTGGTGTGTTTTTCACATACCGAGATGAACAAAATGGTCTTAAATTCAATGTCCATTTGTCTTTTATCATTGGGGTAAAACCACCACCTTGGTTAAGGATTCATGTCGAGTTCACCGTTTTTGTTCCACCTCCGAGGTGGCGTGTTTTCGGGCGGTGCAGAAATGTTCCAATGAGGATTGTCTCCTGTAACTTTTTCTATATATACGGTCTCTCATTAAATTCACCATTCCTTTGTTTCAACCCGTTTGGCATCATTATCCTTTAAATAATGTTAAATTAACCTCGCGGGAACTGTTAGTCTGAGTGGGCGATTGCGTGGGGGTCAAGCACTCATGCAATCAGTCCTTCTCAGATATAACTTCCTCAGATGGTCTCTAATGGGTTGATTTGTGGAGCCAAGAACACCCAAAGGCCCTGGTATCCATGATTCATGGACCTGCTTTCCAAAGGCAGGTGCTCGTTGATTGGTGATTCAGCCAATGACACTTAAGGACTCCATTGGTCGAGAGGGTGGGAGGGCAGGTTCACCGCACCCTTTCGGGGGAGGATTGTTTCATGCTCCGAGACTCTATTATAGATTTAAGTTGTGTTCATATGTTTGTGAATCCTTGGTTCATTCCTGAAGAGTGTTTCCACGAGCTACCATTGGTTTGCAGGATCGTCGTAAGCATGAATATATTTGATGTTGCAGAAGTGATACTGACTTGATCCATATTATAAGGCACTCTGGAGTTTATTTTTATCCAAGGGGGTGGAAGGTGACTTGATGTTGGGATCAGTCCTACAAGGAGGGATTCCTATGTATCCTTGTGAGGGGAATCAAAACCCACGTAATTTGTATTGTGTGGGACATATGTGTGGAATCTTCCCATTTGATGGGACATGATTGGGTGGACCCCTTTATGTATGGGAACCCTTTTGAGCTCGGGCCTTCTGGTAGGCATCCTACATGTCCCGGTTTGATCAGGAATCATTGTTCTCATAGTTCAAAATGTGTGGATGTTGTAATCCTCATAAACCTCTAAACCTATGTGAGTCATGATTGGTGTAAGAAACAAGAGGATGTTAAAGATTCAACAATGCACATGTCTCCTCCCCTATTGGTGGGGGAGGGAGATCTCGTGGTAGAAGAGGCTGTGGAAACCATGGGCGAGGGAGAGGTGCAATGAAACCTTCAATGTGGAATGACATTGATGGCCATGCGGCCCTGCCCCAGAAGATTAGGGACTTACCTCAGTGGGATGGCCCTAGAGCACATTCTGGGAAGGGGAGTAGTTTCTTCCTCATCAAAAGGGGAGAGTGAACATAACCCCTTTGACTGATCATTATTCCTCATTGAATGGAAAAGCAAGTGATCACCCGTAATCCCTAGAACAAGTAGGTTCACATCGGTGTCCCAAGGTTGGACTCCAAGTTACTGTGGGAATGTAGCCTCACAGGCATTCCTGAAGCCCACACCATTGTGGGGAGGGCCTTCGTGACTCCACTTACCATGGGTATGTAGACTCAATGGGGCACGCCAATGGACCCAATGGTCTGATAATATGGGTCTGGTGGCTTTGGAAGAGTCTTTTTCCTAGTTCCGAAGGACTAGTTAGTGGAGGGACCATGGAGGAATGGACGGTAGTGGATGGGTGAGGTTGGAACTGGAAGAAACAATACCCAAAAACACCCCATTACATGTACTGACTTTTTATACGGGATGGGGGAGGCTCCGCATACCATAGTGGTATGCGGGCAGAAGCATCATCCACATACCACTGCGGTATGTAGGCATGGTTATAGACAACTATGTACCATAGTGGTACACGAACCATCATGCCTCTTTGGGTTCCATCTGCGTATTGATGTAGTATGTGGTGTTGATTTCAATACACATAGTGGTATGATATGCAGAGCACCATATTGAAGGAGGGTCTGGGGGCTCATCATTTGTGGGGAACTCATTCGGGAGAAGCCTTTGGTTTGTGGTTCACCATTTAGGTTCACGGTTGTATTATTATTATTTAATTCCCCCATTTTATGGTTTACGGCCATCTATACCTATGGAGGCAGTGGTTCGTGGTTCGAGCTTCACCGATGAAATAAGACCGAAGCTGGAGTGCAACCTGTGAGTCTCCCTCAAGATTTTTCCATCTGTACTTCTCTCTACCTGCCTCCCTCTCTATATTATAATGTGATATTTTTATAGAGCATCAGATCAATCGTATATATTGGGAATTTGGTATCATTTGAGGAGGCCTATTGAAGAAATATCCTGACCTGTGGAAGACTCAGTCAACCGGAGTTTGCGGAGGCTTCGGTTAGTGATAATGGTTCGTAGAACCCTACTAGTTCTCTTTGTCTGTGAACTAATGAGTTTGCAGCATGGTACGCAGACAGTCCCCACGTGTATGAATCCATTGGAGACTCAGTTCATAGTCTACCTTACTCTCTGGCCATCACCTCATAGGCCAGCGGTTTGTAGATCATTCCACATACCTAGTGGTTCACGATCCAGCTGGTCTGCGTACCTTTCCCGGTGATGGTATGCGGGACACATAAAATGCCTTGAAAACTTAAACTCCTTAAAGTTTCTTCTTAAGATTTAAACTCAACTTGAGTTCATTCACCTTGATAGACTTGTAGGAGTACTTTCTTCCTTCTGCAAAGCATTTGTGGGAGTATTTTCTCCCCTTGGAGTAATTTTCAGGACCCTACAATATGTGTGGATAAATCAATGACACAATTTACCATGAGAAAAATTCACAAAGGATTGTGTCAACATCTAAAATTTTTTATTATGACACAACCAATGATATCATCAATGACTTTAATTTTTATAAAAATCAACCCTTGATGATGAAATCTTTCTTATTCCTATCATGGAACCAATGAATTTTTAAAACATGAATTTTCCACATATTCTATATCTAAATGAGCATGTTAAATGATATGTTTTTTTTTATTTTTATTTTTTGTTATTTTTTTTGTATTTTTTTACCAAAAACATAACACAAAACACCCACAAAATACACAAATGAAAATCCTAAATATCTGCCCCAAAATGTTGTCCCCTCCCCCATACTTAAAATATTTCATTGTCCTCAATGTGAACCCATGAGATAATATGTGCACATGAAATGTAGAATTTTAAATAAGAAAAATAATATAAAAGTGAAAGGGTTAGGAATAGCCTGATATTCTCAAGTAATGATGGGGTCATACAGTGTGATGAAATTCACCGCATTAGTAGAAAGTCCCTCAACGTATTTCTTCAAATGATTCCCATTAACTGTAAATATCATTCCAGTTTCCTCTTGTGTGATCTCCACTTCACCATAAGGAAAAAAATTAGATGCAATATAAGGACCTAACCATCTAGAATGTAACTTACCAGGCATCATCTTCATTCGTGAACTGTAGAGAAGGACTTTCTCTCCTACATGAAACTCTATTTGTTGGATCATTTTGTCATGAGCTTCTTTTGATCTTTCCTTTTAGAGCCTTGAGTTATCATATGATGATAATTGAATCTCCTCAAGCACTTGAATTTGCAATTTTTGATGAATTCCATATTGGTCCAAATCCATGTTTCATTTCTTTATTTCTCAATATGCTTGATGCTTGACTTCCATGGGGAGATGACAAGATTTCCCAAAAACAATACGAAATGGGGACATACTGATGGGGGTATTGTATGATATCCTATAATCCCATAGTGCATCATCCAAGTGTTTTCTCCAATCCTTCCTATTCAACTGAACGGTTTTCTCCAAAATCTGTTTCAACTCATGATTTGAAACTTCAATATGGCCATTTGTTTGGGGGTGTTATGGTGTTGATGTTTTGTGTGTCACCCCATACTTTTTAAGGAGGGAATCTAAATTCTAATTTCAAAAATGTGTCCCTTGGTCACTGATGATGGCCTTCAGTACTCCAAACCTGCAGAAAATCCATACCTTAATAAAATTGACTACAAGATGAGAATTATCAGTCCCTGTAGCCTTGTCCACCACCCATTTTATAACATAATCAAAAAAATAAAAATGTATAAGAAACCAAATAAACTAGGAAAATGACCCATAAAATTAATTCCCTAAACATACAAAATATCACATAATAATATGGGTTGTTGGGGCATCTCTTGTCTCCTAGAAATGTTACCAATGTATTGGTAATGTCATCACAACTTACAAAGCACATGAGAATCATGGAATAATCTAGGCCAATATAATCTAGATTCTAATAATTTTCTAGCTATTCGTTGGGGTCTAAAGTGTCCTCCATGTAAATTTGTATAGAATAAATGAAGAATATACTCAAACTCGTGATCAGGAACACACCTCCTAATAAATTGATCACTACACATACGCCAGAGGTAGGGATCATCCCAAACATAAAATCTTGACTCAATTTTTAACATTTGGACTTGATATTTCTTTAAATTTTCAATAATTTCATAGGAAATAAGGTAGTTAACTAAATCAGCATACCAAGGATGTGTACTTGAGATGGAATAAAGATTCTCATCAGGGAAAGTCTCCCAAAGTGGCACATGTTCCAAGGTGTTAGCCTCTAATGTGTGAGTAATCTTACCCATTTGTTCTGCCAATAAGTTTTATAAAACCTTCTTATCCTTTATCTCGATATTGAATTCTTGAAGAAGAAGCATCCATTGGATAAGTCTGGGTTTCACATCTGGATTCTTCAAGAGGTACCTTGGAGATGCATGGTCATAAAAAACAACTACTTTAGAGCCTAATAAATATGAAAGGAATTTATCTATAGAAAATATAATGAAAAGAAAATTCTTTTTCATGGTTTTTTAGTTTGATTATTCTGAATCCAAAGTCCTCAAAGCATAGGCAATAACATGTGAATGTCCATCCACCCTATGTGGTAAGACTGCTCCAACTGTGAAGTTTGAAGCATCACACATCAGCTCAAATGGAATGTCCCACCATGGGGGTTTTATGATTAGTGGAGTTGGCAGACACTATTTTATCTCATCAAAGGAAGTCCTGTAAGAAACATAAAACCCAAAATCAGAATCCTTTTTAAGTAATCGCAACATAAGAAGAGAAATATTACTAAAATCTTTGATGAAGTGCTGATAAAATCATGCATTCCCTAATAAATATCTAACATCACGCACACATGAAGGATAGGGTAAGTATGAAATAATATCTACCTTAGATATATCAACCTCTATCCCATGTTTTGACACTACATGCCCTAAAACAATCTCATGCTCTACCATAAAATGACACTTTTCAAAGTTCAAGACCATATTCTTATCAATACAATGATTCAAAACCTTTCCTAAACTAGGGATACAATTATCAAATTAAGACCCACAAATTGTAAAATTATCCATAAATACCTCCATGCAGGTCTTAATAAAATCAAAAAAATTACTCACCATGTATCTATGAAAGGTACCTAGGGCATTGAAAAGTCCAAATGGAATACTTTGGTAGGTAAATGTACAAAATGGGAAAGTGAATGTTGTATTATTCTAATCCTATGGAGCTATAGAAACGTCTATAAAATCCATCCAAGAAACAATAATTTGTCTTCCCAGCTAGTCTCTCAAGAATTTGATCAATAAATGGGAGGGGGAGTGGTCCTTATGAGTGGACTAATTTAGTTTCCTATAATAAATACACACACACCAACTATTTTTCACCCTCATTGGAACTAACTATTCTTTATCATTTTTAACAATAGTAACACCACTTTTCTTAGGCAAAACCTGAATAGGAATCACCCATTAAGAATCGAAAATGGGATAAATTATACCTGCCTTGAGAAATTTTTCAACTTCTTTTTTAACAACTTTTAGAAGAGTTAGATTCAGTATCCTTTGTGGATTTCTAACTGTTTTAGCCCCATACTCCAAAATAATCGTATGTATTCAAATGGAGAGGATAATACCTTATATGTCAACCAAGGTCCACCTGGTTTCCTTGATGTTCTCCCTTAAAATATTCAAAAGTTTTTCTTCATGTTCAAAAGGGAGATAGTTAAAAATGATAATAGTTAAACTCTCACCACTCAGAAAGTATGATTATTTGATATTTTGTGTCAATGTATTGAGTTCTAGTGTAGGGGTGTGATGTATGGATGGAGACATTGAAGTAAATGAAATATGTACAAAATGAACATCAGTACCAGAATAGACATCATCAAAATCAGAGAATAATGCCTCAAATCCATCAGCATACTCAACAGCCAAGTCATAATCAGAGTGAACATAATAAAAATCAGAATACGAATCAATTTCAAAATCAAATCTAAAAGAGGTTTTTTCATTATAAATAGGTGTGGAATTTATCTTAGAGATCAAATTAGAATCAATTCTCATAATCTCTCTAAGCATAGGAAAATCAAATTCCATGGGGTTTTTATTTGGTGGTTCAAAATGGGAGATAACAAAAGTAGAATGATCCTTTGAGGGGTACTTCATGGAGTACATAACATTAAATATCACAACTTCATATCTGAAATCCATGGAAAGTGTACCCTCATGAAAAATTATGATAGTTTTTTTAGTTTTTAGGAAGGGACTACCTAAGATAATGAGATCATGAGAACTTACCTAATCATTCTCTATGTTAAGCACTTAGAAATATGCTGGAAGGATCATGTATATTACCCAAACAAGTACATATTCAAGAAATCTAGCTGGATATGATGTAGCTCTATTCGCTAACTACACCACTACTCTCATTGGATTCAACTCACTAACCTGTAAAGAAGAGAATACAGAGTGAGGAATCACATTTATGGAAGCACCTAAATCACGTAAAGCATCAAAAAAGTGTACCTCCCCTATGGTGCATGGTATGGTGAATGTACCGGGATCCTTTCACTTTGTTGTCATTGCAAGAGTTGGTGTAATGAGTACCGACACATTCCTTACAAAATTAATTTTCTCATTTCCCTTGATCCCTCTTCGATTAGTAAAAAGTTATTTTAAGAATTTGGAATAACTTGATATTTTCTTAATGGATTCAACAAGGGGAATGTTTATATCCACGTGCTTGAATGTGTCCAAAACCTCTTTTTTCATCACCACTTAATCCATATTTTTGGTTTGAACAACTCTATTTGGAAAAGGAAGGGGTTTATGAGGAACATCATCAATTTTTTCCTTGCCTCTATCTTTCTCCTTGGGTTTCTCATCAATTGGTATGGAATGGGGCTTCTCTAGGGTTGAGGTGAATCCTAGTGGAATGATAGGTGTAGATGTATCATTTGTTTGCTTCCCACTTCTCAATGTGATGGAAGTGACATTTCCCTAGGGATTTAGAGTAGTTTGGGAAGGAAGATTTTTGAAGTTCTTACTTACCAGTTTAGGTAGGGCAGTGGCAATCTGGCTCATTTGTGTCTTCAACTCCCTTAGCCATAAACATTGACTCTTCATCTCATTCTGTTTATTAAGAATAATTTTTTTCAAAATGTTTTCAGTATTATAATCTAAATTTTGTTGAGAATTCCCTTTTTATTGACTTGTTGATTCTTGGGATTCAAATGTCCTTTAGGGTTGTTGGAAACCCTATTGGTAAGGTCGAGGATACTGGAAATATTTCTGAAAAGGGGGACTTTGTTGTTGTCCAGAGCCATACCTCATGTTCGATTGATCCTTCCACCCTTGTTTGTATATTGGTACTAATGAATCTTACTTCTTATGGGTATGTGGTTGTTGTTGCTACTGATATGGTCTCCTAGGGAATACGGTAGTGCAATCCTCTATCTTCTGTAATTGGTGGAAATAGTCGGTTGGGTGGTCTGTTTCAGTGAAAATGTCACAAGGCCTTGCAGGAGTGGGTTGAGATGTCTTTTGATCCAAATCAATCTGCCTCTCCATAGTGGTTAATTATCCTAACTTAATATCAATTAAATTACATTCAATAGAATATGGACTTACATAATGTAATCCTCTAACATGTGGTGTACCTAGATCGTCAAATTGTTGAAAGTTTTTGTGTCATCTTGTCAATCAATGCATGTGTGTCTACTAGTGTTTTGTTGACTAATTCCCCTACATCCATGGAATCCATTATTATCCTCTCCATAGGTGTGATTCCTTCATAGAATTACTAGATAAGTAGTTGCTCACTGATTTGGTGATGTGGGCAGCTTGCACATAACTTCTTGAATCACTCCCAGTACTCATACATTGACTCCCCTTGGGCTTTCATGATTCCTGAAATCTCTTTGTGAATGGAAGTGGTCCTTGATTCTAGAAAAAATATCTGCAAGAAAAGATGTTTCAAATCATTCCAACAAGTTACATCTTTAGGTTATAAGTAATGCATATACTCTTTTTCGGTTCCATCAAGTGAGAATGGGAATTATCTTAATTTGATTTGATATTCAAATACATTTTTTGGTTTTAGGGTTGAGAAAATCACATTAAATTATTTTAAATGTTTGTTTGGATCCTCACCATATAATCCATGAAATTTTTTGAATAAGGTGAATTAATCCATATTTCAATTCAAAGTCTGATTTGAGGTTTGGGTATGCAATATGATTTGGTTAATAGTTAATGTCGGGTGCAACCAATTTTTGAATGGTTCTATTAAGTTCATTATTATTATTTTCAACCATTGGTTCTTATTTTATGTTCGATTCAGAATTGTTTCCAATTTTAGTGTTACCATAATGGTGGAATTATTCAACTGTTTGAATATTAAAACTTCCCATAGATTGAGAATGTCAGATTCGAGCCTGAAGGCTACGTTCAATCTCAGGGTCAAGATATAAAAGATCCTCAGGATTAGTTCATGTCATAAATCATATAAAAATTAAAAGATGAAAGTTGTACCATAATAAAATAAAAATGAGAAGTTTGAGTTGATGTTCTAAAAATGAAGAATAATAATAAAACAAAAGAAGAAGAAGAAAATTCATATTGGGTAAATAAGGAAGAAAGAAGAGAAGAAGAGAATAAAATGAAAAATAAAATAAATACTGATAATTGGTTAAAATAATTACTTAACTCCCCATAATAAAATAAATACTGATAATTGGTTAAAATAATTACTTAACTCCCCATAAATATTTCCAATTTTAATGTTGTTGTTGTGGGATCTCTCAAATGATGTTCATTTTTTAGTTATTTAGGTGCAGTAGAGTGGCTGACCAAGGTCGTCTCCCAAATGAGAAAGTAAATTTAACAACATATTAAAGGTATTAAAAATGAAATAAAAGGGAATAAATATACTAATGAAAATAATAGGGGATTTTTTATCATTTATAAAATAAGAATAAGTATGCTGGAAGAATATATCATTTTTTGTTTTTATTTTTGAAATGAAATTCGATTAAAAATACACAATGAGAAGATTTTTTTTAGAAAATATTTTTAGAAGGAATAATCGATCTAACTATACATTTTCAATTACTTATTTATCATTATAATTTAAATTAATATCCATAAATAATTATCCTATAATTTTTTAACCCTTGAACCCTATGATAATTAGCTTTACCATAAAGATGAAAATAGTTAAACCCTAGGCTAGCTTCGAAACATGAAATCGCAACACCCTTCTTTGATTTTCGTTCTAAGTCTAGATTATGTTCAGTGGTAAATTAGAGAATAAATACATTCTATAAATAAATATGAATTGATTTTATGGATTATAGTTTAACACTACAAATTTATCTTGTGTGTTTTTGTTTTACCGATTAAGTTTATGCTCTCACAATTTACACAAATATCGACCTCACGTGTTTTTATGTTAATTATTCAATTGCTTGATTAGTTTCTTATAATTTAAAAACTCAATTCATGGATCTTATTATGTTAATTAAATTATATCATTGATTCAAAATAAATAAATGAATAAGGTAAGAGGTAGATCGATTTCTAAGAAAACTACTCTTCCATGGGTGGTGTAGTCGTCGTAGAAATGTATTGCATTTGCAAAGGTTTAGAAAGGGTATAACCCAATATCGTTCCTACTATTGAATTATAAAAAAAAAATAAGATTAAATAAGAATAAAATTTAATAAAATATAATAAATATAAGAGGAACTAATAATTTTATTACTAGAACAAAAACATTAACAAGTGAAGAACAAGAAGAAGGCTTTGATGAAGGGACTCTAGATTCAAGAGATCCCCCTCTTGAAATGCCTGGATAAATGGAGTGAACCCAATTTTAATCTACCTTAAATCTCCAAATGCAGTTACCCAACCCCTCCAAATGATAAAAATACATATTTATAAAGTTGAGGGTAGGCTAGGTTACAAGTGGTTTCAAGTGTGAATGGGGAAATTCAGAAAAATATTTTAATCCAAATTGAACTGCCTTATTGACCACTAAAACGCATGAATCGTCTAACCTTCCAGGATTATTAGTTGTGAGAAAAAAATTTATCAAGATCCTCTCCAAATTTGGGCCCAATCCAGACACGGATGAAGAAGTTATGGCCCAAATACTGAAGTGGTGTCCAATTTGGTGGGTCCAGTCCATATTTGAATTCATGGCCCATTTAGTCCAATAAAATTCATGATTTAGATCATATGTCCTGAATGAAAGTTGTAGACCATTGAGTTCGGAACACGTATAAAAAATTTTAAGTTCAAATAATTCAAATTAAAATATTTATTTTCTTAATTACTACAGTGAACTCTAAAGGGTAAAACTAGAATTTTCATCAAATTTTCAAATGGATGATCTAATCCCAAATATTTTATAAATAAACATATTTAGAACAATGTGAGAAAATTATATCATTTATTATCAATAAAATATTCAATACAATTGTGATTTATCAGTAGGAGATAGAACCTACCGCACGGCCACTGCACGGTCGTGCGCCTTGGCCCAGGTAACCGTGTGGCAGGTCTTTCCTCAGATCGAACGCTTCGTATGGTTACTACACGATTTACCAAACTATGAAGACTAATTGTGTGAGGTATCTAGGTCATTAAAATTTTGTTTTTTCCCCTCTTCTCTCAATTTTAACCCCTAACCCACCTCATTTCTCCCATCCTTCAGGATTTTTCACCCTAGGCGTGCCTCTCCTTTCTTCCACCCCTTCCAGATCTTCATTTTTTTGTGGTGGATTAAGGGTTGTTCTTCCTTGATTTGTTAAGTAAGTCACCTTATACCTTGATCTATCCCTCCAACCAAGGTTTTTCTTCCTTTTTACTTAGGTTTCCTCTTCTTTATCCCTATGGTTCTGATTTTAGGGTTCTATTTTGACATTTTTTGGTTTGATCTCTTGGATTAGAGTTCGATTTGGAATCCTTATGGTGTGGTCGAGGTACGGTTGGAGTTTCACACCAATTTATGGAACTTTATCCACCCTAAGTATGTGATTTTTTGCCTAAATATTGTTTCATAAATTTATTAGGCTTGTTTTTTTTTTATTTAACATGTTTTATGAGTTATAAGTGTGGTGCAAATGTAGTTTTTGAAGAGTTTTGATATGCAACTGATTTTAAAATGGACATTACATGTGAAATTGGTTTATCATTAATGTAATACCTTATTGTGTTATTTTAAAAAAATTTATTAATTAATTGCATGATTTATTAAAAAAAATTGATGTGAATCATGATTGGAAAGAGTTTTGATGTGCGTTTGGTTTTTAAAAAGAGTTTTGGGTATTCAAACGATAACCTTGGTGTGTGTGTAGTGCCTTGTTTGCTTGTGAAATGTGTAAGTGATATCATATATGAAATTTAAAACTTTTTTAGCACTAAGGGAAGCCTGGGTATTTAGGATGGCGAACTAGGACTAGTGTTCTAGTGATATAGAGGTGGCTTCGGCCCGGTTTCACTTAGCGGGATTTATGCTGACAACACTAACTAAATATTGATGATGACCAGAGACCACTAGGATTTTGGATGTTTCTCCTATCTAGTAGATTGTGCATGGGAACATAGATGGATGTAGTTACTATACCACTTTACATTAAGATGTGATGTTCTAGGATCCCATTACTAGCCAGAACCCATAGGGACTCTCCCATGTTTAGTTCTCTTGACTATTTTGCGCTCACCATTGGCATATAGTGTGGAATTTGGGTTACTTAAAAAGTAAAGGTTTTCTTTCATATTTATTTAAAGGTAATTCCCTTTAAATTATTCTATCATTTCCTTTCATTTATTAAACTTGAAAGTTTATTTTTCATTCAATGTTTAGAGCATAGAATCCTTTTGGGTGAAATCCTACCGTGCAATAGCTCACACCCTTATTACTCCCTTAGGTGTAGGAAGATTTGGTCTTGTTTGATATAGGAAAGGGTAAATCTTTTGGTGATGGTGGCATTGGATGAAAGTGATACTCTTGGGAAGTGTTATGGTGATGTATTGAGGGAGATGTTACCCTTTCCTTGTGGTAGTTTTTGGAGATGGTTTTTTGTTCCATTTTTGTAGTATCCCTTTTTGGATTTTGTATAAACATGTAGACTTAAATCTGAAACCTCATGAAGTCTTGTTTGGTTTGGTTTTATAGATTTTTTTTATTTTAAATTATTGTTTTTTTATACTGGTATGTTCAGGTAAATCGTTACCACATGCAAGTATTGATACCCAGGAACTTGTACTATCCTGTGGGGATCGGGATGTCCTTTAGGCCTTCACACGGACCAGGTCGAGCACCGGTTCGGATGAAGACCTGGTTTGGTTCATGAAAAAATAGTATCAGAGCAGTTTTAGTTCTCTGGTTCATGTTATTTGGGAAGATTCTGGATATATAGGAGCTAGGACTATTGGGGCTCGGAGTTCTGGTTGTGAATAGGGTGCTTAGCCAGCACACCTCGTGAAAGACCTCGAGTCACCATGGTATATTGGGATATTAGTTTAGCTTCTCCTCTAGGTGGGATATACAGGTTGCATACTATACATGGACACTAGGTGGGGGTGAAGTGGTTTGGTAATTATGTTTCTTTGATATATTTGATTTATTGTTGTTTCTTATTCTTGTTGAAATTTTTCAGATCTATTGTGTTGATGATTTTATCATGTGACTATTTCTTTTGTAGTTACATGCCCCCACGGAGAGTTCCCCTACAATAGTGGGAAGAAACCGGAGAGAGTTCTACCTCACCGCTTGATCAGAGGTTGGTAGATATTGTGTTTTGAGTTGTTTAGGCTCTGGGACAGGGAGTGGGTCTTGCTCCTGCTCTGGTCAAGGGAGTTGAGCCTGACTCTCAGAAGGATAAATCCTAGGAGTTACTCAATAATAATCCTCCTTATTTTTGAGGTATCTTGAAGCCTCAGGAAGCAGAGGAGTGTCTTGAAAATATAGAGCGTATGTTTGAGTTTCTGGACACTCCTAAAGAGGTCAAGGTGAAGTATGCTTCATTTATGCTAGAGGGTCCCATTCAAATGTGGTGGGACTCAATTATTCAAGGTGGGAATAATGATAAAATGAGCTGGAAAGAATTCAAGGTGGTCTCAAATGACCATTATTTCAATGAGGTCATGGAATATTCTATATCTTGAGAGTTCCTGGATCTTTTCTAGTAGGACTAGTTGGTGATAGAGTATGCAAACCATTTTGCTGAGCTGGTTCAGTTTTCCCTTAAAATAGTCTCCAAAGAGAAGATGAAGTCTCAAAGGTTTGATAAAGGGTTGCATCCAGAGATCCATTCTCATGAATTTTTGTTCAAGATGAAGACTTAAGTTTTTGTGGTTGACTGAGCTTGTATGGTGGAGATTGACCCTAAGGGAAGACCAAGTGCCTCTCGGTCCATGTCTGTGATGGGTAGCGGTAGTTCTTCAGAAAAAAAAAGAGGAAGTTTGAAGAGAAAGGGAAGAGATGTGTGTGTAGTTTGGGTCATCCTTCCTGGTATCCTTCGTATGTGGCTTCCGATGTAGGGTCCATCATGTTCCACCAATATGGGAAGGTGGGACACACTCGACATTCTTGTACATCTCCTCCCAAATATTTTCATCAACGTGGAGCGTTGGGGAACTTGTAGTGATTCTGTTGAGTTACAAGTTATTATTAGTGAGGTGAAGGATCAGTGGATTATAGGGGAATGTTAGATTAGTCAAAACCGTTTAGGATAGTGGGATCTTAGTTTGGAGGTCATGGCGGTAGGACCGGATCTTCTTCTATTCAGAGTCATATTATAATAGAGCTGTAAGCCAGTGGTTTTGTTCAGGCTCAAGAAAAGACCATGCATCTTCATGATGTGGATCAGGCACTAGTGGTACCTGATGCAGGGCCCTCAACTGTTCGGGGTACCATTTTGACTGCATCTTCTATATCTATCATTCTATTTGATACTGGTGCTTCAGTTTCTTTAATATCTTCCCGTCTTTTGAACCTGTTGAATTTTCCAACTGATTTATTGTCTTTTGTGATAGAGTTAGTGAATTCATTAGGTAATAATAAGGAACAGGGCCTTAGATGCCCACTATGTGTGCTTTCCAAGTTAGGGATTGAGATGGAATGGGATTTCTTGGTCCTGGATATGGACCTGTTTTATGTGATCCTTAGCATGGACTAGATGGATAATTTCCAAGAACACATTGATTGTTATTGGAGGCAAGTTAGTTTTATTACACTTGATAGAAGTGATCAAGTTTTACTCAGAGAATGGGATCCTCAGTCGGGTCGTTCCAGACCTCCACTCCCATAGTGGGGTAATATTTCTTTTCAATTATCGCCGCTCATGTTAGAGGAAGATGGTGGTGCTACTGAGGGAAAACTACCTCCTATAGTGGATTAGTTCCTGGATTATTTCCTACTGATTTTTGAGGTTTTCCCCCAGAGCGGGATATGGATTTCTCAATCAATTTTTCATCGGGAACACATCTAATATCTCTTACCTCATATCGCATGGCCCCCACCAAATTGAGGGAATAAAATATACAATTGGACGATTTGGAATCCAAAGGTTTCATTCTCCCGAGAGTCTCTCCTTGGTCCTCTCTTATTTTGTTTGTAAAGAACACCGATGGATATCTCCGGTTGTGTATCGACTACCAAAAGATAAATAAGGTAACCATAAATAATGTTTACCTTTTTCCCCTAATTGAATATTTTTTCAACCAACTAAAAGGGGAAAGTGGTTCTCCAAAATAGACTTGTGTTTGGGTTACCACCAAGTCAGGGTGAAAGAGGCGGATATCTCGAAAACGGATTTCCAAAGCAGGTACAACCACTTTGATTATTTGGTCATGACATTAGGATTGACAAATTCTTCATTGGTATTCATGTAACTCATGAATAGGGTGTTCTAAAAATATCTCAACTCTTTTTTTGTGGTGTTCATGGATGAAATTTTAGTCTATTCTGGATCTAAATAAGAGCATGAGCATCATATTTGGATTGTGATGGACACCTTGCGAGATCATCACCTTTACGCAAAGTTCTCAAAATTCACCTCTTGGATCAGGGAAGTGAAGTTTTTGGGCCACATTATTTTGGAGAAAGGGGTGTAAGTGGACCTTGAGAAGATCAATGCCATTATTTCATGGGAGTAGCTGAAGAATGTGTTTGATATTAGGAGTTTCCTCATCTTGAAGAGTTATTACAGGCAGTTTGTTCGGTATTTCTCGTGGATTTCTTCCTCTATGACTGCACTCACCCAGAAAGGGGTGATGTTTGAATGGATCCCAGAATGTCAGGCATCCTTTAAGGAGCTGAATAAGTGGTTGACCACCACACCTGTGTTGATCTTTCTAGAATTGGGAAAGGGTTATTTGTTCTATTGTGATGCTTTAGGTATGGGTCTCGGGTGTGTGTTGATGCAAGATGATCACATGGTGGCATATGGTTCTCGCTAACTCTGACCACATGAGAATAATTACCCAAAAAATGACTTAGAGTTAGCATTGGTAATGTGTGCTTTGAAGACATGGACTCACTAACTATTTGGGGAGAAGTTTGTGGTCTACTCAGATCATAAGATCTTATCCTACATCTTCTCACAAAAGTACTTCAATCTGAGGTAGCACCGTTGGATCGAATATCTGTAGGGGTTTGACTTTGATATCATCTATACCCTAGGAAAGGGTAATGTGGTGGTTGATTCCTTGAGTAGAAAAGTGACGGTGTAGGATTTGAGGAATTCTAGTGATGAGTGGACCTTGATGGGGCTCTTTTCCCAAATTCACTTGGAGACGAAGGAGCATAGTGGAGGTGCGTTCCTAGCGAGTGTGTAGTTGGATATGTCTATTATGGAGCTAACTCAGTAGGAGAAGCCTAGTTATGAGTTGTGTTAGTGGTATATGTAGTTTTTTTATGGTGGGGTGAAGCCATATGATCGGTCATTGTCTCCCAAGGGAATTATGTGTTTTAAAGGTCATTTCATGGTGTCGTTATCTCTGAGAAAGGTGGTGATGGAGGATATCCACCAGTCTCAGTGGTCCCTCCATCCTGGTTCTTCCAAGATGTGTTATGATGTTAATCGGCAGTTCTGGTGGCTAGGTATGATATGAGACATAGCCGATTTCGTATCAATATTCTATACTTTTTGGAAGGTGAAATCATAGAATCAAAGGCCCTATGGTTTTCTTCATCTGTTACCCATTCCTACCTGGAAGTGGGATGAGGTCTCCATGGACTTCATTATTGGATTACCTCATACACCTAAAGGAAGGAACATTATTTGGGTAGTGATTTAACACTTGACCAAATCATCCCACTTCATTCCAATCAAATATTAAACGAAGGTGGATGAGTTGGGATGGTTGTATGTTCAGGAAGTGGTCAAGCTTCATGGTGTGCCATCAGCAATTGTTTTTTCAGATACCCATGTTTTACCTCTCGGTTCTAGGAGGGACTTCAAGGAGCATTGGGGTCGCAGATCAAAATGAGCACGACATACCACCCCCAAACGGATGGTCAAACGGAGTGGGAAAATCAGATTCTGGAAGACATGCTATGTGCATGTGTTTTGGATTTTAGAGGTTTATGGGATAGCCATTTGGGATTAGTCAAATTTGCATAAAATTTATTTTACCAATCTTCCAATCAAATTACTCCTTTTTATGTGCTCTATGGTCGGTCTTGTCGGCCCCCTTTATGTTGGACTGAGGTAGGGGAGACCTCACTTTTGGGATTGAGCCTTGTACAAAAGATGTCTCATAAAGTCAAGCTGATCAGGAAGTGGTTATTGACAGATTAGCATTGCCAAAAATCTTATTTTGATCAGAGGCGTCAGGATATGGAGTTCATTGTGAGTGATTGGGTATTCTTGAAAGTGGCCCCTTGTTTGAGTCATCGTCGTTTGGGGAAGTAGGGAAAGTTAATGTTGAGGTATGTCAGACCCTTTGTAATCACCCAAAGAATTGGAAAGGTGGTATAAAAGTTATATTTTCCTTCTCTGTTGACATCAATTCATGATGTTTTTCATTCCTCCCAACTAAATAAGTATAATTTTGATTCATCCCATGTGTTGAATTGGGAAGAGTTGGAGATAGAGCTATTTTATCTCTTTTTGAACAACCAGTGTGGATAATGGATTCCCAAGAGAAAGTGATTCATGGGAATTTTATCCCATTAGTCTATGTCCTTTGGTAGTATGGTAATGATACACATGATACTTGGGAGTGGAAGTCTTAGGTCAAGCAAGAGTACCCATTTTTTCAATCAAGTTTCAGGTTGACTTTCTGAGGGCATAAAGTTTTCATGGTGGGAAGAATTGTCACATATGTGATCTCATTTTCAATTATTTTTCCATTTTATCTTTATTATATCTTTTTCCCTTAGTTTCTTATTGAATTTTGGAGAAAAATTTAGAACTTTTGGTGGGAAGGACCAGGTGCATGATTGATGCATAGTTAGTAGTAATCATGCACCCAACCCAGATAATCGTACAGTATGAGACAGAACCTACCTCATAGCCACCGCATGGTCATGTGCCTCATCCCAAGTAACCATGCAATAGATCTTTCCTCAGATATAAATATTTTCATGGATACCTCATGGTTTACCAAACCCTACAGACTAACCATGCGCAGTGTCCAGGTCATTTAAATTTTGAGTTTTTTCTCTCTCCTCTCAATTTTAACCCCCAACCCACCTCATTTCTCCCCTCATTTGGGATTTTTTACCCTAGGAGTTCCTCTCCTTCATTTCACCTCTCCCAGATCTTCATTTTTTGGTGAATTAAGTGCGGTTCTTCCTTGATTTGTCAAGTAAGTCACCTTCTCCCTTGATTTCTCCCTCCAACCTAGGGTTTTCGTCCCTTTCACTTGGGGATCCTCTTCTCCAAACCTAGGGTTCTATTTTTAAATTTGTGGTTTGATCTATTGGATTAGGGTTCAATTTTTCATCCTTGTGGTGTGTTCAAGGTGTGGTTGTAGTTTCACACTAATTTTCGAAACTTTCTCCACCCGAGGTATGTGATTTCGTGCTTAAACATTGTTTAATAAATTTATTAGGATTTATTGTGTTATTTAGAATGTTTTATGTGTTATAATTGTTGTGAAAAAAGTATTTTTTGAAGATATTTGATATACAACTAATTTTAAAATGGACTTTACAAGTGAAATTGGTGTATTATTGATGTAATCCCTTGTTGTATTCTTTTGAAATGTTTTATTAATTAAGTAAAATATTTATTAAATTTTGTTTGTGATTTGAATCATGGTTGGAAATAGTTTTGGTGTGTGTTTGGGTTTTAAAAAGAGTTTTGGGTATGCAAATGATGACCTTGGTGTGTGTGTGTAGTGCCTTATTTGGCTTGTGCATTTTTTAAGTGATATCATATGTGAAATGTAAAACTTGTTGAGAAAAAGGGGAAGCCCGGGTAGCTAGGAGGGTGGACTAGGACTGGTGTACTAATGATTCAGAGGTGGATTAATCCCAGTTTCACTTAGCGGGATTGATGATGAAAACACAAACTAAATATTGATATTGATCGGAGAGCACTAGAATTTTGGATGTTTCTCCTCTCTAGTGTCTCATTCATAGTAACGTAGACAGATGTGGTTCCTATACCACATTACACCAAGATACAAGGTTCTAGGGTCCCATTATTATCTTGTACCCATAGGGACTATCCCATGTTTAGTGCTCTTCACTATATTGCACTCACTGTCGGCATACAGTGTAGAATTTGGGTTACTTCAAAAGTAAAGGTTTTCTTTTATATTTATTTAAATCTTCTTTACTTTAAATTGTTCTATAATTTTCTTTAATTTATTAAAATTTCATGTTTATTTTCCATTCACTGTTTGGATCATGGAATCCTTTTGGGTGGCATCCTACTAGGAAATATCTCACACGCTGCTTACACCTTTGTGTGTACATAGATTTGGTCATGTTTGATATAGGAAAGGGTAAATATTTTGGTGATGGTGCCTCGGGATGCTAGTGATATTCTTGGGAGGTGTTGCGGCGATGTCTTGAGTGATATTTTCCCCTTGCCTTATGGTGATTTTTTGAGATGTTTTTTGGTTCCTTTTTTGTAGTATCCCTTTTTGGGTTTTCTATAAACTTGTATACTTAAATCTGAAACCTCATGAAGGTTTGTTTGGTTTTGTTTTCTAGATTTAGTTTATTTTAAATTGTTATTTTTTTTATATTAGTATGTTCAGGTAAATCATTACCACATGCTTGTATTGATACCCAAACACTTTTTCCAGCCCATGGGGATTGGGAACGCCCTTCGGGCCTTGCGACGGACTAGGTTGGGTGCCAGTTCGGATGACAAACCATCTTGGTTCGTGAAAAAGAAACTCTACTAAAAACATGGTGGAGAGTATCTTAACTAAGAGTTCATTGATTACCTAATGGATTTTAAGATTATATATCAATTAACTTCTCCTTATACTCCACAGTAGAATGGTTTTAGTGAAATGAGGAACCATTCCTTGTTGTATATGATGAGGTCAATAATGAGTCATGCAGGTCTACTATTTCCTTTTGGGGATATACATTACCGACTACAACACACAAACTAAAATGAGTAGCAACTAAATAACCAAATGGAATTCCTTATAATTTGATGTATGAAAGGAATTTTGTTTTTTAAAATTTATATATATGTGGATGAAAATATTTTTTTTAAAGTTATCTCTAACAAAAAAAATCACCCTGAGGTACAAAGTGTAACTTTATAGGATATTATAAAGAAATAAGGGGATATTATTTATTCAATCCCTCAAAAAATTTAATAGTGGAAAGACATCCCATATTCCTTTAAAGGGAGCACATATTCAAAAGAGATAGTGAGTGAAAGATATACTTTGATGAAGTTGAGGCTTAGGATACACAAGAGTTAACACAAAGATAAATTCCACAAATTCCCATGGAATAAGTTATCCTAGGGACACAAGTATAGTGTATATAAACCAGAGAGGTTAGATAACAAAAGAGATATGGTTTTCTAGTCACTAAGGATGGTGACTCATTATTAGTTGATAATGATGAATTTATTTCCTACAAGGAAGTGGTAACCAACTTAGAAGTTTTAATATTGAAAGAATCCATGAATTCTAAAATGGACTCCATATACCAAAACAAAGTTTGTGTTTTGTTAGGCCCTCCAATTTATGTAAAACTTGTTGGGTGAAAATGGGTATTCAAGAAGAAGTTAGAATTTGATAGCAAAGTCAATACCTATAAAGAAATGCCAATTGATAAAGGATTTTTGAAACATAAAGGTATAGAATATGATGAAACCTTTTCACCAGTCAATGTAATGAAATCCATAAAAATTTTAATTTTCATAGAATATTTCCACTATTATGAAATTTTCCAAATGGATTTCAAATCATATTTACTTAACAATAACCTTATTTAAGATTCCCATATGACACAACTATAAGGGTTTGTGAATATAAAGGTTTCTAATAATTTATTCAAGTTATAAAGGTCTATTTATGGGATGAATTAAGAATCAAGATCATTGAACTTTCATTTTGATGCCATAAGACAATTTGGTTTCATAAAGAATGAACAAGATCCCTATTTCTACAAGAGGTTTAGTGAGAGTGTATTTTTTTCCTATTAGTATGTGTTGATAATATATTACTAATAAGAAAAAATATACTAGTCTTATAGTGTGTTTATAAATAGTTAAAAAAATTCATATTCATGAAGTAAATAGGTTAATCAGCCTATATTATTGGGATCAAGATCCATCGTGAAATATTTAAGAGGTTTCTTGGACTAAGTTAGGATACATAAATTGATAGGGTATTGAAGAGATTCAGTATGGAACAATTCAAGAGGGGAATGTTTTCAATGTCACATGGTATACATATATCTCTAAGAAAATGTTTCCTCTGACATGATAGGAGCCATAGAGAGAGATGGAGAGATAGAATATACACACACTACCACAAAACAGGGCAAGGGAAGCGCTGCCCTTTATCAGCGCTAAATAGAAAGTGCTGATAAAGGGGTATGCCTTTATCAGTGCTAGTTAAAATCACTGATAAATCTAACCTTTATCAGCACTAAAATAAGTGCTGATAAAGGTATACCCTTTATCAGTAAGTTTTTTAGCATTGATAAAAGGTAACATTTATCAGCGCTTATTTTAGCACTGATAAATGTTTTCATTCTTAATTTATATAAAATTATAATATTTATAATAAAAATTAATTTTTTTTGTATAGATTTACAATTATATACCAATATTTATAAAAATATACTCTTTATTTTTATAATTATTAATAAATAGATATATATTTATCTTATATGCCATTTTAAATAAATATATAAGAATATAAATAAATTATTAAATAAAAACCGCTGGAACCTTTATCAGCGCTCGTTGAAAGTGCTGATAAAGGTATGTTTTATCAGTGCTTTTATTTTATCACTGATAAAACATACCTTTATCAGTGCTTTCAATGAGCGCTGATAAAGGTTCCAGCGGTTTTTATTTAATAACCCTAACATGCCCTCCTCTCTCACATGCGGTCAAGCTTTCGCGGAAGCTGAACTATGCCCCTCTTCCACCTCGACCTCTCCTCCTCCTCCTCCTCCTTGTCCTCCTCCTCCTCCTCCTCCTCCTCCTCATCCTCCTCTCCTCCTCCTCGTCCTCCTCCTCCTCCGTCGCTGCTGGGTTTTCCTCCTCCGCCACGACCACCGCTGCCTCTGCCGCTGCTGGGTTTTCCTCTTTCACTACGACTGTCACTGCCTTTGTCGTCGCTACCTCTGCCGCTGCTACCTCCGCCGTCACTGGTCAGTGTAGGAGTATGTTCTTTCTCTTGGGTTATTATATTCCTTTATAGAGGCCTTCCTTTAGGTTCTATCCTTGGGGAAAATTGGTGACCCTACCTAATGTGAGTGTTCTTGGATGAATCACATGCCATTGATAGAGCTAACTGATGGGATTCTTATCAAGGGATATGAATATGGGCTTATACCTTATGTTTTACTAAAAATTTATAATGGGTCCCTTCAAACCAAAATGGATTATGTTTCTAAATTTTAGTAGTCATTGATTTATGTCATCATCCTTCTTTAGGTTTGAGGGGAGCAGGAATGCATTATTAATTCAAAGATTCAATTAGGATATACTAGTTATCCTTCAAGACATATGTGAGAATATGAATCCAATCCTATGTTTTTGTTGGGATATGCTAACATTCCTCTTGAAGGGGTGTGGGTATATAGGCATGGTATCATACGGAAATTGGGATATGATGTTACCTTGCTTATCATTTATGGAAGCATGAATATGGGCTTACCCCTATGTGATATTTGAGATATTTCGATTACCACTTTCTACTAATGCTTCCAATATATATTGACAAATATTTAATACATGGGTGGGGATATAGGGTTGTTTTTATATTTCCTCCAAGTGGTATTGATGGGATTCTATAATTATAATAGGATTATGAGCCTATTTGTTTGTAGGAGTGGGGATATATACCTACTCTTTCCCCTCATCCACTTACATAATAAACTAGTGGAATTTATGCATGGGTGTGGCAATATGTGTGTTCCCCCTAATTTTTGTCAAGATGTATGGGTAGGCTCATTGAGTTTGAATAGGGATATGATCTTATTCACTAGATACCACGTGTTGTGTTGGAAAACTTATTATGGGGAAGTGGGGATATGAAACTTCTCCCTATGATCAATAGATATTAATTCCTAGAGAGACCTCATAGCTTCTTGGATCTAAGAGATTAGGGAAGGGGTATGCATTGTAGTTCCCTCAACATGCTTCTAAGGGTTAGTGGTCACATGATGTTGGCGATAGTGGCAATTATTAGGAGCCCTACTGGGAGACCCCTAAACTGAGTTGAGGTCATGGATGACTTCTTGATCCACCTTCCTAAGATAAGGAATATAATGATTGTCATTCTCTAGGGATATAATTTTGAATTAATTAATGGTGGTGGTAGGTTCCACTTGATTTATTATAGTTTCCCTATAATGGGGTGAGTTGTGAGGCTTCAACATGTGAAGACCCTCATATGAAACTTCAAGAGTATGGACGGTACTGTGTTAGTGGTACCCCCTTACCATCATGTCATCCACCTAGTTTTGAGGTCTCTGAATAGGTGATGTATTCCTTTGGATCATGGGGGTCATAGATTTGGTAGAAATTGAAGTATGGGAACATCTATTGGATGAAGAGACCTTCACTTTCGATTGAATGGAGATCATAAAGGGTACCTATATACAAAAACTACCAAAAAAAGAATAGTAATTAGTGAATTATTACAATTAAGTATATTAGATTAATCATTTTAACAAGTAAAGGATTCATGTTATATTAAAAAATTTTGTTTATATGGAAAACATGAAACAAAATAGTCTTACATGCTAGTAACATCATTATGTTCTCATTGAAGAATTCAAATTGGGTTCACTATTTTTTTGTATGTGACACGCAAATAAAATGTCATGACATGTGGGGAACCTAATTTATTTAGTTATTGAATAATTTCATGTTAGTTTCATCATTTTTTTTCAAATCAAAACAACATAGCCTGATTCTTGGTTGTGAGGGGAACTGAGTATGGTAGCACAATATTTGTGTCAGTTTATGATTCTTTTTCAAACAATTTCCAATGTGTTTATTCATATAACTAGAAACACCTAATGTCTCACACATTCATAAGTTATTCAAGGGAAGGATGTGGATGATCTCATGAGGAAGATGGATTCATGAGGATGGGTATAAAATATGAAGATAGGTTTAGAACTCAAGATGAAATATTACATATCCTATCGAAATAGGATTCAAAGTCAACAAGTTTAAGGGAAATAGTTTAAGGTTCTTTGAAAAAATTGTACCATGAATTTTAAAGTCATGCGATTAGGATGTATGTGTCGTGAAAGGTGTGATAACAGAGGATTGATCAGTACTTACTCATTTTGGATATACTATCTAGAATAAACTTGGGGGTTATACCTAGTAAGGAGGACCTATTGGTCAGGGCTAACCCATTGTATGTTCATATTTTATATTTTTAAAAGTCTGTTGAACTCATTCTATCGAAGGTGGGTTCTATAATTTCTTGTTATCTTAAGGTGTGTTTAACCATGGTGTGGGTTGATTTCAGTTTTAGTGGGTTCTTGGGGTTTGTGGGATGTGGTAAATGGTGTACTCGGTTTTAGATTATTTTATTCTCATGGGTTTCCCCTATTTTATGTTTTCTTTTCAGTTGGAAATATCCTCTGTTGTGCGCCTCTCCTCTGCCACGAATGCACCTCTATCGTGTGCTTAACGACACCTTCACGGTGAGTTTTCTCCTGTTACTCATTGGTTTCCTCTTGTTTTCATGTTATTACTGTTTGATATTGATGGTTATAATGTGAAATTTACGGGCTAAATGCCCCTCTGAAAATCATGGCTGTTGGTGGTCCTCGTTTGCGCACTAAATGAATTCCATGTTTGTTGGTTCTTGTTGAACATTTGAATATAAAAATTGGTAATTTACATATACATTACTTATGAATGAATGCCCCAAGATTATAAAACTTCTGTGATAACCCCTTAATTAACAAACTTAATTAAATAAGGTATGCTTTGTAAAATCTAAAATTGTGATTGTTTGGTTTGTATGATGTTGCGATTGTGAGCACGATTGTGTTTTTGTATGGTGTTGGGGTAGTTGGCATGATTGATATGCCATTTGTTTTCCATGTTATATTTCTTCCACCATTGAATATCAATCCAAACTTTACCCATTTCAATGGAACCACCACTTTGTTACTAGTGAATTTCCACTGAATCCTAGAAACCCACTTCTAGAGGACTCTATGAGACACTTTATGGTGTGAAGATGATGTTTTTCAGATTCTATATATTTTTAAAATACATGGTATGAAGTCTTGTTAAATGGAACATGCTTCACCATACATGGATTTCATAATGATTTTAATTCCACACAACATTTATCTCCAAAATTTACACCACATGACTCATCTTCTGACTCAAACTTGGAATAAGTTTCATTTTAAATGTTACATGTCATGTGAACCTAGGTCACACACAATGTATCTCCAAGACATATACTTCATCATGAAACCATGTACATTCCATGAAATAATGGTAGAACCATATGATATGTGTTTTACTTCACTCACACCATGTATAGATACCATATAAACTTTATGTGTATAGACTATACATCCCTAGTGGTCATGTAAGGACTACACACCGTGTATTCCACAAAAATGTGATGCATAGCGGGTGAGGTGACTCAGTGTGTATCTAAAGTACATGCCTTTAGCTCAAGTTTTTCTATATGTCATGTATTTTCAAAGTCATCATGAAGTATTTGTAATACTAACTTGGAATTAATTTGATATATATCATATTAAATCAGGTAACTTATCCATACACGATGTTCACCCTACTGGACACACCATGTATATGGATTTCACATGAGTTTAGAAATTGTAGTATACAACCAACCTTGACTGAGAACCCTACACATTGTGTATCCATTGAACAAATTTTGTTCTATGTTATTTTCATTATTATTATTTATTTTTCACTTAGATGATATTATTTCATGTATGAGTAGCCCATTATAAATATCTTCTCATGTAAATCACAATAGTATGATTCCCTCATTCATTGGAAATTTCACATGATGTGGTTTGGATATTTTAATTATCTTCACTCTGCTTGAGAGTTGACAAGTGACAAGTGAGATGTTTGGAGAAAATATGGATTATGGTACTCCCCCATGTTTCGGTGAAGAGTCCTCCATGTAGATGTTTTAGGTACTCTATGGAGATATACAAAAGACAGGGTACAGTCCTCTGTATATAGATAGAGTTCAAGTTCTTTCACATGTTTTGGGGTAGGTTCCTCTATTTCATTGTAGAGGCATTTGAACCATGATTTTTTTATAAAACCCGAACAATGCTACTTGATTAATTAAAACATAATATTAGGCAAGTTTGAGATCGAACCCATAAAGACAATGAATATCAATAAAGAATGGATGGATGCCAATCGGTTGACAAAAGAGTATAAAGATGGCGTGAAAGAGTTTATCAAGTTTTCAGAAGATCATGCATGTGACCCTTCTCAAATCCTTTGTTTGTGTTTATGATGTTGTTATTCAAGACAAATTAGTCCAGAGGAGTTGGAATAACACCTAATCTATCACGGAATAGATCGAAGTTATACATGTTGGAATAAACACGGGGAAAAAATGAATGTAGGTAGTGGCTCAGATAACACGGCATTTTATGGATCATCTGATATGATTACAAGCGTGAACAGTGAAGACGATTGTATGGAGGTTGTGATTACAGATGTGAATGATGATGAATATCATATTGATTAAATGACAAGGACAGTTAAAGATGAACTTCATGATTTCCCAAAATTGTTTGAGAAGTTAAAGAGTTGTGAAAAAACACCATTGTATGTTGGTTGCACTAAATATACAGCTTTTTCAGTCGTACTGAAGCTGTATAATTTGAAAGCAGGCAACGGGTGGAGTGACCCCAGTTTTATAGAACTACTTGCTCTCCTGAATGACATGCTCCAAGAATATAATGAACTCCCAAGCAAAACATACGATGCCAAATGAATGCTACGATCGATGGGTATTATCTCTTAAAGAATACACGCTTGCCCGAATGACTATATATTGTTTTGAAAGGACCACAAATCACTTAAAGAATGCCCAAAATGTGGTTCTTCTTGATACAAGAAATATGATTCTAGTCCTACAAAATTTGTATGGTACTTTCAAATAATTCCAAGGTTTAGGTGCCTATATGAAAGTGAGGAGACTACAGGACACTTGACATGGCATGCAGATACAAGAATTAAAGATGGAAAACTACATCACCCGGTATACTCTCCTCAGTGGAAGAGAATTTATCACGAGTATCCTGAATTTGGAAACGAGCCGAGAAACCTTCCTCTGGCATTATCTACAGATGGGGTGAATCCTTTTGGTTTTCAAAGCAGCAGTCACAGTACATGGCTGGTTATGTTGGTAAATTATAACTTACCACCATGGTTATGCATGAAACGAAAATACATCTTGTTATCTATACTTATATCAGGACCAAAACAACTGGGTAATGATATTGATGTTTATTTGGCCCCATTGATCGAAGATTTGAAAATATTGTGGGATTCATGTGTTACGTTGTATGATGCTTATAAAAATGAAGATTTCACTTTGAAAGCCATGTTGTACGGAACGATAAATGACTTTCCTACTTATGTAAATTTGTCAAGATATATCATTAGAGTAACTCAAGGGTGACCCATTTTCGAACAAGGTACACATTCAATTAGGTTGAAACATTCATTGAAAACCTTGTTTCTAGGACATCTCAAATTTCTACCCCAACGGCATAAGTACCGATCTTGGATGACATCATTCGACGGATGTTCAGAAGAACGTACATCACCGTCTCCACTAACAGGTGATCAGTTTTTTGAGAAAGTAAAAGATTTGGACACTACTTTTGGTAAACTATTTTCGAAAAACCTTATGAAAACTGGTTGGAAAAAGAGATCAGTTTTTTTTGAATTACCATGCTGGAATAGTCTGTATCTCATAAATTTTATTGATGTTGTGAATGTTGAAAAAAAATGTACATGATAGTGTCATTGGGACATTAATAAATGCACCCAGAAAAACAAAGGATGGAATTAAGGCTAGATTGGACATGGTTGAGATGAGAATATGAGAAGAGTTGGCACCAGTGAAGGGTGAAAAATGAACATTTCTTCCTCCTACTACTTACACTCTTTCCAGGCAGGAGAGATATCAGTTTTGCAACTTCTTGAATGACGTAAAGGTTCCAGAGGGGTATTAATCAAATATCAAGAACATCGTGTCAATGAGATATTTAAAATTAAAGGGTCTGAAATCATATGACTGCCATATTTTGATGCAAGATCTAATTATTATAGCTTTACATTACATTTTTTCCAAGAATGTCCACCATACATTAACGAATCTCTATTTCTTCTTCAAAGCTATATGCAGCAAACTTATAGACCCGGCAAAATTACCAACTATGGAAAGAGTAATTGTCGTCATATTATGTGAATTGGAAATTTTCTTCCCACCGAAATTTTTCGATATGATGGTTCATTTGATGGTTCATTTGGTGAGAGAGATTCAAATATGTGGTCTTATACATTATAGATGAATGTACCCCATTGAACGGTATATGGAGATTTTGAAAGGGTATTTCAAAAATTGAAGTCGTCCAGAGGGTTGTATTGTGGAGAAATATATTTTTGAGGAAGCCGTTGAATTTTGTACCGAATACCTGTCTAGTGTGGAAAACGCTGGCCTACCGAAATTTCATCACATTGAGCGGATTGAGGGTGAAGGAGTTTCTAGAAGAGAGGTTGTCACAATCAATATTATTGATCAGGAGCAGGATCACCTTTACGTTTTGCATAAAAGTTTCGACGTTGACCCATATGTTCAAACCCACAATGAAATTCTTAGGCATTTGAATCCATCTAGGGATGAAAAATGGATATCAGATACACATAATCTACAATTTATAGGATGGTTTTGGAACTATATTTTTAAGCAGTTGGATAAAAATCCAGACTCAATTTTAGAATGACTTCAATGGCTAGCTGGAGGAGCAAGTGTGTATGTATTATCTTACAATTCTTATGCAGTTAATGGTTATACATTCTATACTAATGAACATGATGAAGACAGTACCATGTAGAATTGTGGGGTTACACTTGTGGCTGAGGCGATGCATGTTTCCAGTGCTAAGGAAAAAAATACAATTTATGCGAATATGTCATACTTTGGTATCATCAAATGAATATGGGAGTTGGATTATATGAAATTCAAAGTGTCGATTTTTCAGTGCAAGTGGGTTGATAACAAGAGTGTTGTTAAAATAGATGAATTAGGATTCATGAAAGTTGATTTCAGTAAGGAAGGGGAGAAAGACGAACCATTTATAATGGAATCACAGGCAGTATAAGTATTTTATGTTCCATATCCCACAAACCGAAATTGGTCAATTATTCTGTTATTGACCAAAACAACTGAAGGGTCAGATGAAAGTTCAACGGAGGATGACCCTTTTATAGGGACTTCACAATATTTTCGCAGCGGTCCCAATGTAGATGGCGTTTTGTATGTCAGAGAAGACCACAATTAAGGGATTTATATAGTCGATAGAGGAGTCAAATCTCTTCATCCTTTAAAGAAAAAAAAAAGAGAGTACAATAATCAGGTTATTTGTTTATTGTAATATACATTGTGTTACGTTATGTTATTATATGTCTATTGTTGATTTTATGTAATCTAAATTAAATGTTAAACCACTTCTACAGATAATGAATTCTGCACCTGCTAATGCGCCCAATCCTGAGGCAGAAAAGGTCTCTTAACAAGCTACTGGTGGTCCTAGTGTATAACAACAACAGGTTTCTCAACCAGCTAGTGGTGGTCCCAGTGCAAAGAAACAATAGGTTTCTCAACCTGTTGTTGCTGGTCCCAGTGCTGAGGTACATTAGGTTTCTCAACCTGTTTCTGCTGGTCCCAATGTCGATGCTAGCACTCCGGAGGAACATATTGATGATACTTCTGAGGAAATGGTAGGAAATGAAACCCTGAAAGCGCAAAAATAAAACAAGAGCGCCATAGTTTGACAGTGTTAGCCAAAATCCTTATGGAAAAAATAAAAGGCGTCAAATTTGAGGTGGGATGGAATAAGAGAGGCCAACATGTTAACCCCAACAGATCCATCTTTAGTAGATACATTGGAATCGTCACTTGGAAACATGTGCCGATTGATGTACAGTCGTGGCACCATGTTGTCACCGGGCTGAAGACACTAATGTGGGAAGAGATTACGGTAACATTATGATATCATTTTTTTAATTTATTAAAATAAAATACCAAAACATTGACTTACTCTTCATCATCCATTGCAGAGTGCATTTATATTAGATGTCTCAAAAAAGGAATATGTATTAAGAGTTGCAGGAAGGATTCATAGAGGTTTTTGCAAAATTTTATTGGAACATCATCTTAAATATGCTGAAGGTAAAATCAAGTCGTACCCACCTCCTCTTTATACACACTTGATATCCTAAGGAGCATGGGATGTGTTTAGCAATCGTCATGGGGAGAAGACTTTTCAGGTACATTGTGTGGGGTAATACGTTGTTTGATGTTTCTTATATTCAACACTTTGATTGATAGTTTTTTATTTATGAAATAGCAACTGAGTGCTGAAAATAAAAAATGTGCAACAGAACCAGTGTACCCTTACCGTAAATCAAGGATGGGGTACGCTTCACTTGAGAAAAAATTGGTACATCTTTTGAATCTACCATACTAATTTTATGTGACATAAAACAACACCATAACCATGTTTCTCTATTTATATGCAGATTGATGAATCAAAATCGAAAGTCATATCCATCCCACGCCATGTGCTATAGAAGGGTGCTCGTGTAAATAAAGAGGGGATACTGATAGATGAAAACACACAAAAAGTGTGGGAAACATGTGTAAGTATGACATAATATAAATTTGATTTTCTTTAAATCGCTATTATATTACAATTACTACTTATTTTTCTATATTTTCTATCTGACATAGTCACAGGAATCAACAACAACCACACTAGATATAGACATACTTTCAGCAGTCTTGAAGCAGCCAGAACAGTATGGCCACGTCAGAGGTGCAGGTTTTGGGGTGACACCCTGAACATATTTTCAAAAATAAAAACAAGCGGAGGATCAAAATGAAAAAATGTAAAAGCTACAATAAAAATTAGATATTTTTCAATAATAATTACAATACCATATAGAGATGATAGAAACATTGATGGGGGAGAGTCAATGAGATGAAACAACTCAACAATAACCCGTGCATGATGATCCTGCCCCACCCCCCACCAGATTTGAGGCGAGCCATTCCCCTAAAAAACCTGAATTAGCTAAGGTAATCAATGTTTTAATAATTGTTTCTGTGAAATGTGATTCACATAGACACTGATACCTTTCCTGTACTAATATTATACAGGGTGAAAATGACTGTGATTTATATCTATCAACTCCCACATATTGCCTTGTAGTGAGGGCTACAATGTTCAATACGCAGAACGATATGCTACACAACAGAAAACTTCCAACAGATCATCTCAGAGTGTCAATTAACATAGCTAATGAGCCGAGTGCTGAGATACCTGTTCCAAATGACGATAATGACATTCATACGATTGAACAAGCTGTTGGAACATTCATCGCATGGCTGATAATTCTTTTAAAAAAACATGTTGACAAGGAGGTATCCATTTCCAATTTATTTTTCAAGCTGGACCTTTAAAATTTAATGAAAAAAGGTCTGAAACGATGAATGTTATTACAGAACGACAAAGAGAAGGGGGTGAAATGAAATATCAGCTCAAAACTATCTCAAGGATCAACCGACCGATTGAAATGGTCTACTGAGAGCACCTTCACCTCGCCCGTTCTATATCCACAGTTAATATCATTGCAGGCTCATGTGGATACAAAGTTTATAGATGGAAATTATCACACAGTTGATTTTGAAAAAAATATGTACGGAGAGGAAACATCATATTTCATTAGTGCTGAAAATTTAAATGAAATCCTTAAGTATGAATGGATAGGAGCCTCAGTTATAAATGTATACATGAGGTATGTTTTCATGATTTGATTTTACAAAAGTTGATATAATCTAATAATTATGACTAAATAAATTTTATATTTTTCGCAGGCGTATATATGAAAAACAATTGAAGGGATTCCCCCATGAACAAAAATTTGGACTCATTAGTCCTCACACAACCTCTTCAAAAGACGAAATAGATTCTGGTAAAGAGGCTGCAATAATGTCATCCCTTCTCAAATAATTTGAAAACAAAATTATGGATGACAGACTCTTTTTAATACCAATGATGCAGGGGTAAAACTCTAAAATTTAATCATATCATCTATATTTTCATTTCTTTCTTTAATTATTCCTTTTTTTATTTTTAGGCAGCATTGGATGCTGATTGCGGTCAATTTGGATACTCCAAAGATTTATTTTCTGGATTCAATGCATGTATATCCAACAAACTAACCATTCATGATGGAGTTTGTTAATTTGTAATACACTAGATCCAACATTTTAAAACTAAACATCTAGTTATATAATTTATGTTATCTTTTAATGAGGATTCTGTTATGATAGGGCGGTGCATCAATATCGTCTAATACATGGAATGAATCCAGGGCCTAAGGATAAGAATGCCTATAAGATCTATAAATGGAAAAGTATCTTGGTATATATAATAACATTGCACTATCCAAATACATATCAAAACAAATTACTTATTGTTGTCGATGTTTCTGCAGTGTCCAAAACAAACAAACGAAAAGGACTGTGGTTATTATGTTTGTAAATTTATGAAAGAGACCGTATTTCATCAACAAACTAGCATCCTTGACGAGGTATTTTCAAAAATAATTACGATTTCATTTAAAATATTTATTAATCCTTTATGTATTTATATTTTTTCAGTACTACCATGACTGTCGCAAAAACTCATATTCAGAAGATGATATAGATGTGTTTAGAAATGAATGGGCAACATACCTAATGGAAGATTTTACACAAATAGGATGAAGGTGAATTCCTACTAATGTTATCCGTATATGATCATTGATATCTCCCTTTTTTACACTTATTGAGCATATATGATCACCCTTTATTATGTTTTATATCCTTAGGTTATGAAGAATGGTTTTAGAAATTATTTGTCTTTCTAGTAAAGCATAACTCATTGGAATACACTGGTCGATAGTGTGGAAGTCGACCGATGCATAGTCATTCAGTCCACTCACGAGCATCTTAAAAGCTTGATGGGAACCAATATCTTGGATTTTCAATTTTCTAATTTTAGTTTCCCTTATATGTGGGTGGGGGTGTCCAGGAGGGAGGGTCTGTCTAGGAGTGGGGGGTGTCTAGGAGGGGGTGTGTCCAAGAGGGAGGGGGTGTCCAGGTGTGAGGGTGTCCAGGAGGGGAGGGAGGGGGTGTTTCCAGAAGGGAGGGGGTGTCCAGACAAAGATCCATTCAATTCCATTCAATAATGATAATATACAATGGGTACATCACTTATATAGTAGCCTAAAATGGGTCTGTAGTGAGGCATCAAAAGTTCTAACCAACCAAACCAATTCCAAGACCATGTAAAGGCCCATGAATTATATTCCAATTCAATTTTAGGCCCAATATATCTTATTTAATGTCATAAAGACCCAACATATGCATCATTTACCTTTCTCACATTAGATTTATGTGAAATTTCTTTCCTATTCCTCTAATATATTTTTTGTTTGGTATTTTTCCTTAATTTGTTGAACTGTATCTCTTCAAAATATATATGATTTTATAATTCATATTATTGAATGATGGTGTATGATTAATATTTATTCCATTATCAAATATATGATGAAAATATAGTTGGATAAAGAATGTTATTAATGGGTATACACTAAAGAACTAGGAGGGAGGGGGTGTCCAGGAGGGAGGGGGTGTCCAGGTGGGAGGGTGGGTGGGGTGTCCAGGAGGGGAGGAGGGGCTATCCAGGAGGGCAGGGGGCTATCCAGGGGGAGGGGGATATCCAGGGAAAGAGAGGGGGGCTGTAAGGGGAGGGAGTGGGGGTTGTCCAGGAGGAGGGAGGGGGGTTTCAGGTGGAGTGGTGGGAGGGAGGGGGCTGCAAGGGGAGGGGAGGGGGCTGTCCAGGGGTAGAGAGGGGGTTGTCTCAGGGAGGGGAGGAGGGGGTTGTCCAGGAAGGAGGGGGTGTCCAGTAAGGGAGGGGGCTGTGCAAGAGAAGATGGGAGCTATCCAGGAGGTGGGAAGGGGGATATCCAGGGAAAGGAAGGGCTGCAGGGGGAGGGGGTGTCGTCCAGGGGAGGGAGGGGGTGTTGTCCAAGGAAATATGGACATGTAAAGGTTGTAACAAGTAACAATTGACATTTTATTAATGTATTCTTTCATATTAATGTTTAATTTATTTCATTATTGTATTACTAACATAATATTTGTTTTCTTATATAGGTGAAATCTTTTTCTTGAGTTCGAATGCTTTGTTTACAACTAATACCATAGAAGAAAATTTTTTAGAGCGGATCATGGATGAAAAAAGGATGAAACATCAATGTTTTTTAACTGTTTGTTGGATAATTGTAATTGTAACCAAATTAAACATTGTTTGAAATGTATATAGAAGTGTGTTATTTTTTATTCATGATTTCAAGTATATGTATATATCATTTTTTTTCTTCTGTTCTTTGTGTGTGGGTTTTGTTTCTACTATGTGCAGGTGTTTTCATATGTGTGTAGGTGCTATGTAGGTGTTGTGCAGGTTCTGGGTTTTCATAGGCAATTTGGCCTTTATCAGTGCTAATTAAGTGATGATAAATGGATAATATATCAGCGCTCAAAATAGAACTGATAAAGGTCGTATTTATCAACGCTATTTTCAACGGTGATATATTATCCATTTATCAGCGCTGAAAATAGCGCTGATAAATACCACCTTTATCAGTTCTTTTTTTAGCACTGATAAAGGTCCCCCTTTATCAGCGCTATATTTAGCACTGATAAAGGGGACCCCCGTATCTTCACCGAGATTAAAAGTGCTTTTTTAGCACTGTTAAAGGTGGTTTTTAGCGCTATTATAAGCCCTATTTATAGTAGTGACATCAGTGATAGGATTTGTCATGTATGTCATGCTATGTACTAGTATTTTTTTTTATGCCTTGATCATGGTATGAAAATATAAATCGTACCTAATAGAGTTGTATTAGACAATAATTAAAACTATCCTAAAGTATATGATGTATAATAAGAATATTTTCTTGGTTTATAGAGGAGATGGGGAGATATTCATCTAGGGGTACATAGATGTTAGTTTTTAAAGAGTCCAAAATTATCTGAAATCATAATCAAGAAATGTGTTCTTCCTTAATGGAAGATTTTTGGTCTATTAGAGCTATAATTTTCCATTGGTTTCCAATTATACAGTAGAGTCTGAGTATATATTGACTTCTGATATAACTAAAGAAGTGGTTTAGATATGAAACTACATCTAAGATCTTGATGTAGTTCATAACTAGTAAATATGTTATCACATTGTAATGTGATAATACTATAGTAGTGGTCCTATCCAAGGATCCAAGGTTGCATCAATGGATGAAGTGTATACTTTAAAATTATCACATCTTGAGGAATTTTTCTCGGAGGGGTAGGTTATGGTAAAAATAGTCTCCATGAAGGAGAACATGAAAGACCCATTGACTAAAGACTTATCTCAGAATAGGCATGAGTACATATGAGAGCTAGTATATTAAAATCTATTATTAGTTGTCTCTAGTTAAAATGAGGGTATGTTGGATTTGGTGCCTTGGAAACAATGAACTTTTTTTACTTTTGATTTCCAGTATATTTAAATACCTGAATAATAATAAATATCTTATCAAATGATGAGTTTTCTTCTACATAACATTATTATGATAATTTAATTAGAGTATTTGTTGCATAAAAAGGATATAATATTTCCCTACTATAATGATAACCTTGAAATTCTATGAAAAAAATATTAAATATATATCATATAGTTGGATGTCACCTATCTGATGGGGCACATATTATGTTTTAATATCTGGTGATGGAGGCTCATAATACATTGAGACTTGTTCTCATGATTTTCACACTTGGTAATCTTCAAGAATACAGATTATGATAAAAAACATGCCACTATGAATTCCATATGTTATATGTGACATTGGATATTCCTATATATGGGTGTGTGTATTATTCCTTAGACTTGATATTATTGTTAATGTATATCATTAATCGTGTAATTTAATATATTGACAAATATTGTGATAACGTATGCTTGTAGCGAGGTAGGATATATTGGGTATGCCATAAGTGATATGAAATTGATTGAATAAGTCAAGAAATTATTTTTCATTTCTTAGTTAATGGAAGAATATATCTCAAGATATTTTATTGAAATAGAAATATTTGATTAAGTCCATGGCCATGGTGGTTTATAGATTAGTTCATATTAAATAATGATATATCCATCATATAGGTTGATGTCACAAGTATATAACCTTTTTAATGAGATATAGAGAAAAAGGGATTATATTACAAAACAAGAATTCATTTGAGGTTTTTTTCATTGTGAAATAAACAATTTTTCTATGGGTGATTTAAAGTATAGCATAGTTGGGGGCTTATTCAATTAGTAAAGACTCCCCAGAATCCTCCATATTATCCAAGTTCAAATCTAGGTGGGGTGAATTTCCATAGGTATTATATTAGTACTATAGTGGTACTATAATAGGGTACTCTAGAAGTAGTAATTTTCATCCAAAATAGGATTTTGGGCCACAAAAATAGGTCATATGGCCATAGGTCCTTCGGTCCATCAAAGTAATTCAAGCCACAAGGGCTATGTTCCATGAAGAAGTGTAGATCTAGTTTATCGGAGCATCCCTAAGAGGATATATAAGAGAAGAAGCAGTCACCAATGTGGAGAAAACTGAACCAAAGGATTGAAGGAGGGATATGACAGTCATGCCATCATCCCATATAGCTCTACACATGTACACTTCGTGTTGGTAGCAACGTAAAGGTGGTGTTATTGATGCAAAACTTAAATAAGTATTCGTAAGGGGTTGTTCCAATGTAGTTAGGTAATTCAAATAGATGTAAGGGTTTATCCCTATGGGCCTCAGGGACATGTAATTCAAGATTTGTGCCTCCGAGCCTCTGTCCCATGTAAGGGTTCTCTCTCAACTAAACTAAAAATGGGATTATCCCAAAATATAAAAAAATCTAATGCCTTCAGTCCATTACATCCATACTTAATGTGTTTCTAAATACTAATATTAGACTTTATGAAAGACTGCCTAATGCTTTTGAAAAATATGGTTATAGGTTCACATAATAAGTGTATCCATAATTTCAATTAAAATCAATTTGAATTTAATATAAGAATAAATATAATTCTCATTAATGAGGAATAATTATTATCTAGGTTATGTTTATCACATAAATTCAATCATCAGTTATTCTAGTTTGGAATATATATGAAATGAATATTAAATAAATCCTTATTTATCACTTAGTGAATATTATATATTTTTTATCTATTGAATGAATAATATAATGATTTTTATTTTATTTAAATAAATATTTATTATTTAAGGATCAATAAATTTTGAGGATGGTTGATGGGTCGGGTTAAGGGCCTAATGTGTCAAGGCCTAACCTACTAGAACCCACTTAACTGGTGGTATGTTGAGTATGACACTCCAATCCCACCTCTAATAGGGAATGGTCTAGATACTAGCATCGAGTAAGAATATCACACACATGGTAGGCCTTACACTAAATTACATGTACACACACACATCTCCATAAACCAGTATAATATAGAAATGATAAAAAAAACTAATGTTTTAAATGCATTTATAAAAACCAATTCCATATTAGAGTATGTTAAAGAGTAAAATAGAGCACCAGAACTTTGAATGGTTTATAGGATTTGATTTTCACCTACTGACTATTCAAAGGTCTGGTGAACTGTTATAATTTATATAGTGGGACTTGGGTCGAATCATTGATGATTTTACTATATTTTAGAATCAATTTTTTTTTGTATTTTTGAAATTGGGGGTTGTTTTTAGAGCTTAGGTGAAATGATTTATTAAGGAATTTAATTCAATAATTTAATAAATATTGGTATGATTTAATTATTAGGGATTTAATATTATAATATCTTTGATATTTTTGATATATTATATTAAATTAACACCCACTTCACAAGATTATTTTGACTAGAAATACCAAATATTAAGGCTGTAATCCAAGAATTTTCACTTCCCCCTCCTTCAAAAGATTCCCCTCTGGGGATGGTAATGAAGAAATGGAGACAATGAACCCTGATTCCCACCTCTAGTAGGCCTCAGAGTGGCAACCAACACCAAGGGTATATAATCTCACAAAATGGGAGGCATTTCCCTTTTTAAAGAAAACAATATTAGGAGATAATATGGTCTATCCCAAAACAAACACAATATATATATATATATATATAATAATAAATCCAAATCCATCCTACATTCATGTTTAAAACAAAACTGTTACAAATAAAATGAAAACTCCAAGGTAAATACCAAAATAAATCTAAGTAGTGACACGACAACTATCCCAAATTCTAAGATAGTAAGCTATAGAACGGTCCAAATAATCCTCCTAGAATCCTAAAAGTAGTTTATATACGTAGGGTGAGAATACAATTATACTCAGTAGGAAAATAAAATCCTCTTGTGTACAAGTGAGAGAAGCATTCTAATTATCCTATGAGAATATAGCAGAACCAATTGCACCTAACAAGTCATACTAACCATCCCAACCTTACCAAGGCACACTCACTAAGTAACGCAAGTCAAGTAAAGTAATAAAGTAATCACATCAATAATTTTGATACCCCACATCACTTACCACTATTTTAGTTTCTCTTACCTAATGGGAAACGTCCTTGAGCTCCAACCCCTTCTAAAAGTACCATGTCACAACCCTCCCTCACACACCTGGGCCTCACAACTAGTCCCATCACTTGGGGAAATGAAGTAAATCACATTCCACCTACACACACCTGGGCCTCATAGATAATCTCATCACCTGGGAAAATGAAGCACATCATATCCCACCTGCATACACCTGGGCCTCATAACTAGTCCTATCACCTGGGAAAACGAAGCACATCACATCCCGCCTGCACACACCTGGGCCTCACACCACATCTCATCCTGAAGATACTTGGGAAATCATAAATCATCTCATACTGAAGACGCCTGGGAAAACATAACTTTCTCGCACACACTTGGGCCTCAAAAACCACAACCTTCCTGAATAATCTTGGGCTATCACTGACTGGAAGAAGGAGCAGGGAAGAGTAGGTGGCCAGCCATTCATCCTCTTACTAGGATTTTTGGGAAAGACACCATCCCCTATGAAGATGGGGGTGTTTTCTACATAGTACTCAACTAGGGTGGGTGAGTATATAAATCACAAGGGAAAATACAAGTAATAAATATATGATACCAAACACTCATGCCCAACCTATGGGTTTTCAACCAACAACCAACTCACAATACCGCCTTTATTGCTAACCCTAAATTCACTACCACGCAATATCCCACAAACTCAAATCATACCCCCAACCAATTCATTTAACCAATTATCATTATTTATTAACAATTCATTTATTTATTCTATCACTACCCAGGAAACTACAAAGCACATCACACAACAAGCCACACAGAAAAAGTCACACAGAGTAAGAAAAACCATAGTAAATTAACCCACTTCACATTCCACTATTTGACACCCATTCATGACATAACATACCAATCCCGAGATATGAGAAAGCTTTATATAGGTTATTAATGGTGAAGCACCCATACCAACCACTGATATCATCATTCTTCAAAGTCATTCCCCCAAACCATCCTCTCACCAAAGAAAACCCCCAACTCACATCCACACCCAGCAACACATAACCACACAACCCAATCACAACCATATTGTACAAAACTTCCAATTCATTCCGCAATAAAATAATCTTTCAACCTGAGATTCCATTATACCGCCCTAACAACCCCACATCACACATCCATGCCCACAACCCTACTAAACACAAGTCAAAAAAATCTCACACACAGCACACTACTGCACAAACCAAGGTAAGGAATATTTATATTTAATAAGTAATTCTTCACTAAAATTTATAATTTTTAATTTAGGGGTTATCATAGGAACAGTTTGATCTTGGGGCATCCATTTATTTTAGTCGAATATATGTGGTTAACAAAATCCATGTATTTGTTTAACCAGAAGCAAAAAAACATGTATTTATAAACATTCTATGTGCAACCAAGGACCACCAATGGACATGATTTTCAGTAGGCATATAGCCCATATAATTCGCAAAAAATTGATCAAAATATCAATAAAATAGTACGATCATAAGTCACTTTTTCCAAACCCGATAGATTGATTTTTTACAATTTAATTATCTTCATTAATATGAATTCTACTACCTTCTCAAGAAACATTGATACACCAACCTTACATAATTCACAAATAAAAAGAGGGATGAAAGAAACATACTTGGAAGAAGAAGTTATCAATTATTCATTATTGCACCCAAAACAGGGGGTACACATGGAGCAGGAAAAGCCTCTAAGAAAAACATGATCCAAAGGCTACAGCACGAACACATGACTCCTCAGGGAAGAAAGGTTCTAGGGATGTCTGGTATCAATAGAAAGGATAAGGAATTAATTAATGGAAGTCTCCCATATTAGAAGGATTAGATCTGAGGCTCACAGAATATGAAATGGTTTTGAATTTCCATTAAAGCCGGATCTCAACAAAATCATGAGGTTTGACCATTTAGAAGGATCCCAGACTTTTTGAAAATTAATAATATGATTTATCACCCATGAAACAGCTTCAAAATCACTTAAATGTTGTATTAAACTCACGTTATGTCAAAGAAAATGTTAAAGGGGTGAAACAGGAAAAACTAGAAAATATTATAGAAATTGAAAAACTATTGGAAATGACTCACTGTTAGATAAGTCACTGGTGCAAGTCACAGGTCCCAACTCACTAGTGAAAGCTACTATCATGAGCTACCATTGGATGAGCTACCATCACGAGTCAATGTTAGACGACTCACCGTCACAACTCACTATCATGACTCACTGTCACGACTCACTATCGTGAATCACCACTATAAATCACTATTGGATGACTTTCCATCACGACACACCATCGTGACTCACCATTGTGACTCACCATCGTGACTCACCATTGTGACTCACTGCTGACACTCATCATCGAATGAATCACTGTTGCGACTCAACACTATGACTCACCATTGCAACTCACTGTCACAACTCACCGCTACAAGTCACCACTAAGACTCACCGTCATGAATCACTACTATGACCTACCATTGGAGAACTTGAAAAACTATAAATTTTGACAAGTGTTTAAATAAGTCACTGTGACCTCCCAGAACACTTCAACCATCAAATGTTTACAAATTAATGGATAGGATCAGTCTGGGCCATTACATTAGATAGCTCTCAAACTATTCTCACCCCCAAGAATTCAAAACTAAGCCCAGAAGAAAAAGAAGGGTCCAAATAACCACCCTATGAGATACCTCTCAAGGATCTCTCTATGCTTGAAACACCACTACCAACATTAATGTTCAACGATAAACTACTCTGTGTTGTTTGAAATATAGAGTGAAACATCGTCATCCAAGAACACCCCCTATGTCATCTACTAACCCAGCTGAGCAAAAGACACACACACCACACAACAAAAACAACCATTCCATCCCGAACACACAAATCATGGAATTATATTTTTCATGTCAAGATACTATCTTCTCAGGGTGTCACTAACTCTCCCGAACAGGTTTAAACGCATCACAGTTAATGCATATAGATTAGGAATCTGGTCATCCTCTTTAAACATGTTAGGATATGGTCACACATTTCACCACACACATGTTAATCCAAGGGAAAATAGCTTATTTCATAAAGAAAAGTTCAAATATTACATCACAAGGAAAGACAGAACAAGGAAAAACTCAAAATAGATTTGGGTATTGGGAACGCATCTGAGTTTCTCATTCCCATGTACTCTCCTCCAGGACACCATGCCTCCACAACAAATGAACCAAAGGAATAGTCCTCCCATGAAGAAAATTATTCTAATGATCCTGGATCTCTACTGTCCACTCCATGTATGTCACATCGTCTTCAATATCCAACTCTACCCAGTCAATGACATGGGATTCATCGTGAAGATACCAATGGAGTTGAGAGATCTGAAAGATGTCATGGATCCTTTCCAATTGTGTTGGAAATGCCAATTAGTATGACGCTTCACCAAATCATCCCAACACCTCAAATGGTTCAACAAACCAGGGAGAAATCTTCCTCCCTCTACCAAACCTATGCTACCCACGTCGAGGGGAAACCTTCAAGAACACATGGTACCAAACCTTGAACTCCAAGGGCATCCTCATGCGATCATAATAAGACTTATATCGGTCCTGCACTACTTTTATCCTCTCATTAATGAGTTGAACCTTCTTTGTCTTACTCTATACTACCTCGGGAATAAGAACATTTGTCTCCCTGATGTAATTCCATCACAATAAATAATGACATGGTCTCTCATACAACATCTCAAATGAAGCCATGAAAATGGAAGTATGATAGTTACTATTATAATATAACTCACCAAGGGTAGTTTTTGTACCCAAGATCCTCCAAAGTCCAACATTCATGCCCACAACATATCCTCCAACATATGGATAGTCTGCTCTATCTGCCCATCTGTCTGAGGGTAGAAGGTGGTGTTGAAGCATAACTGAGTTCCAAAAGCTTGTTTCAATCCCCTACAGACTCATGAGGTAAAATATGCATCCTAATCTGAGACAATAGATCTCGGAACTCCATGAAGCTGCACCACCTCATCCACAAACTTATTTTCCAAGGCATACGCTGCGCTCGACTCCCTAGTCGCTAAGAATTGAGCCAATTTCATCAACTGATCCACTACTACCCAGATGGAATTGTAGCCTCCGTAATCTTTGGGTAACCCTGTGATGAAATTCATAGAGATTCCATCCCACTTTCACTCGGGTACATCTAAGGGCTGCAACAAACCACCGGGAACACGGTGCTCATCCTTCATCTGCTGGTACACTAAACATTCTTTCACAAAATCCACCACTATATGTTTCATCACAAGCCACAAAAACTACATCCTCAAGCCATGGTACATCTTGGAAACTCTTGGGTGTACCACTAAGGGTGAGTTATGAAACTCATGGAGGACTCCCTCATGCATTTACACTGGAACAAATAGTTTTCCATGGAACAACATCTGATTCGGGCCATCCTATGACCATCCTTATGAATCATCGCCATGGCTAACATGATCGTGCATCACCTCTACCTCTGAGTATCCCCACTGAAACTCCTCCACCAGCTAAATTAGAGAATACTATACTTCCATCAGAAACAAATATTCTCTACCACCATTCACTATGGCATCTAAGTGCAAGTCTTACAACTCTTCCATCTCTTTCCAAGCATCCACAGATTAACAAAAAAACTCCTTCTATGAATCTTTATACTAAAATAATTGGCTATTACATTCCCCTTTCCTAAGGTGTAGTAGATCTAAAAATTTTAGTCCTGAAGAAACTCCATACACCTCTACTGCTTCAGATTCAAATCACACTAGGAAAAGATATACCTCAAACTCTTGTGATCTGTGAAAACCAAAAAGCTCTCCCCAATGAGGTAATGCTACCACAACTTCAGTAAAAACATGATCGCTACTAACTCCAGATCATGGGTGGAATAGTTATACTCATGGAGATGTAACTGGATGGACCCATAAGTGATCATTGATTACTACTTCATCAAGATACATCCCAAACCCAGACAGGAAGCATTAGATAACACCTCAAACATCACCCCTTCCTCTGGAAATCAGAGCACTAACCAACTTCCACTTTAGATAACCGAATGTTGTCTAGAACTATTAAATACACACAAAAGTTTATTCTTTTCTATTCAGATATATCAATGGATCTATAGCCTAATAAAAATTAGGTACAAACCTCTGATAATAGCCTGTGAGACCAAGAAAACTGTGAACCTCTGCCACATTCTTAGGTTCTGCCCAAGAAACAACCGCCTCAACCATTGACGTGTCAACTGCCACACCCTTTTGGGACACCACATGACCAAGGAAACACACCCCTCATGTCCAGAACTTATAGTTGGACAACTTTCCATAGATTCGGTGGAATCGAAGTACCTGCAAGACAGTTATGAGATGCTCGGCATTCTCCTCCTCTGACTTTGAGTAGATCAGGATATCATCAATGAATACAACAATGAACTAGTCTAGGAAATCACAAAAGATGGATTTTATGAGCCCCTTGAACACATATGGTGCATTTTTTACACTGAATGGCATAACTATGAACTCAAAGTGCCCATACCTACATCTGAAAGCAGTATTTAGGATATCACCCTTATTTACCCTCAATTGGTGATATCCAAACCATATATCAATATTAGAAAACCAATGTGCCCCTATCAGCTGGTCTAAAAGATCATATTTCCTTAGGATAGGGTAACAGTTCTTTACCATCACCTGATTCAAGCTTCGGTGGTCTATACACAACCTTATACAACCGTCCGCCTTCTTTACGAACAACACCGAAGAACCCCAAGAAGACACATTGGGGAAAATAAAGCCCTTATTCATTATATAACCTATATAAATCATCAACTCTTGAAACTTAGAAGGTTCCATCTGATAAGGATCCATCGAAACTAGAGAATCATCGGGCTACAAGTCTATACCAAACTCAACATTGCATTAAGGGGGTAGATTCAAAACCTCCTCAGAAAAAACATCCTAGAACTCCACAACAACTTTGGGAATCTCCATCATCACAACATCTACTATTTCCACTAACAGATCCACCAATAAGTAAATAAGAGGCTCTACATGTTGACTTTCCACCTGACAGCTCCGCTCACCAATGAAAACAACACACCGGTTATCCACATCTGAAAACAAAACTCTTCTCCATAAGCATTCGATAACATCATGCATGGAACACAACTAGTATATGATGATAATGAAATTTTATGGTTGCATATAAAGAAAGAAGAGATCCCCATGGGACTGATGTGGTCTCATCATCAATCTACATCCCTGACACACATCAAAAAAGTTGGTCTGGCCTCTGATTGGTGTACTCAACACCAAAGGAATGAGAATCCTATCTACTTATAGTCCTAGAGCAGGGGATAGACTGGGTGTAAAAAAGTATTGTGAATATCTTTAATTAAACAAATCACAAGAAAGGGTACTAAACAAGATGATCCTATTAATTGAATCACAATTCACTGCTTTATTTCACCCCTACATCACTGCTTTAAACTAGGTTTGTATTTAAAATTAAAAATATTATCTCAAATTGAACATCCCATTTGATTAAATTATTAAATTTTTATCACTATTAAAAAGGTCAATTATTCTTGTTTTGGTGATTTTTTTGTAGTAGAAGGTGATTTGGAGGGTCATAAATGATCCAGAAGGGAAATGGGCCAAACTGCATGGAATCCCAAGGACATATGTCCACTATTTTTCACATTAATCAAAATAAATGCCTCCAAATAGGCTGAATTTTTGTGGTAATATCTAAAACCTCATGGTATACAACTCATATCAAGAAACCAAATCCCAATTATCCCATTAACGGGTCATCAGAACTAATCTGTTCAGGGGACAAAATCTGCATGAAGTCAATGATTTGGTTCTGTATTTCAGTCATATATCACATTGTCATCCTCCATTGGCCGCAAAATTTTACATGGAGATATTTTATGGCATAAAAATTTTATATTTTTTCAAACTCTAGATAATTCCATTTACCAAGTCAAAACTGATAAACAATTAGTATCTCGAAAACTGGGTTCCCAAAACCACTCCCCATTTTGGCTATAAATTGACACCTTGGGTACCCCATTTGAAAGTTAGGCCAAGGAGTAAAGTGATGAAATTTTGGAGTTATATAGTATTCCTCTAACCACTTTAGAGTTTTTGGAACTTCTTATACTTATAGGGGGTTTCTGGAAGCAAGAATCCCTTCATCGAAGCCTTCCTCCCTTTCTTTCTTTGTAATATTTATGTTTTCATAATAAATTTCTTTGTTCCTCTTCTATTTCTTATATTTTCTTCTGTATTCTCCTATTTTACTTTGTTTTATTATTCCTTTATTATTTTTTCGGGCTGTAAATCAAGAGTAGAAATGAGATTGGTTTATACCTTTTCTAAACCTTTGCAAATGCAATATGTTTCTACAATGACTAACCCATCCATAGAAGAGTGGTTCTTTTTAGTAATCGATCTTACTCTCACCCTCTTCATTCATTTATTTTCAATAAATGAGATATTATACTTCAATTAATATGATATTTTAATTTTTTTTTTAAATTGAAATAAACTAATCAATTAATTGAACAATTAATACAAAAACACACGACGTTGAGATTTTGTGTAAATTGTGAGAGTGCGACCTTAATCGGAAAAAAACATATGGGATAAATTTGTAGTGTGAAAATATAGTCCCTAAACTCAATTAAAACCTTATTTCCAGAATGTATTTATGCATTAATTTACCACTGATAATAATCTAACCTTAGAACGACAATCAAAGCATGGTTTTGTGATTGCATGTTCAAAAGTTAGCCTAGGGTTTAACTCTTTTCATCTTTGTGGGAAAGTTAATTCTCATAGGGTTTGAGGGTTAACAAATTAGGGGATAATTATTAATTGGATGTTAATTTAAACAATAATTATTAATAAATAAGTGAATAGGTGGAGTTATATTGATTACACTATAAAAATAGTTTTTAAAAAAAAATATCTTTTTGTTGTGTCTTATTAATCGAATTTCATTTCAAAAATAAAAACAAAAAAAATCAATATTCTTCCAACATACTTCATCAAGGTTTATAAGTGGTAAAAAAATCCCCCATAAATTTTATGTAGTGTGTTTTATTCTCTTTTATTTTATTTTCATAATACCATTAAGAAGTTGTTTCAATTACTGCCTCTTTGAGAGATGACCTTGGTCATCTACTCTACTGCACCTAAGTACCCCAAAAACCACTAATCATTTGAGGGTACCCAAGACAATGCCTTTAAAATTAGAACTTTTTTTGGGGAGGCAAGTAATTATTTTAATTAATTAGAGGTATTCCTTTTATTTTTCATTTTATTGTCTTCATCTCTTCTTTCTTCCTTCTTTACCCAATCTGAATTTTTCTTCTCCTTTTGTTTTCTTATTCTTCTTCTTTTGGGACCATAAAGTCAAAATTCTTATTTTTATTTTATTTTGGAAAATTTTTATTCTTTTCATTTTAATTTTATTTATGACACAAACTAATCCCAAGTATCTTTTAGATCTTGACCCTGAGATTGAATGTAACCTTTAATCTCAAATTAGGAATTCACAGTCTACGGGAAGTTTTAACATTCAACCAGTTGGATAATTACTCCACTCCAAGGACATTGAAATTGAAAACACTTATAAGTACAACTTAAAACAATAACCAATGGATGATATAATAAAAATAAACTTAATAGAACCATTCAATAATTGGTTGCACCTGATATTAACTATCAACCAAATTGTATTGCATACCCAAATCTTGAATCGGACTTTGAACTGAAATCTAGATTAATTAACCTTCTTCCAAAATTCAATGGATTATCTGGTGAGGATCCAAACAAACATTTAAAAGAATTTATTATGTTTTTCTCAACATTAAAACCAAGAAATGTTTTTGAATATCAAATCAAACTAAGAGCATTACCATTCTCAATTGATGGAGAAACAAAAGATTGGATGTATTATTTACAACCTGGAGATGTAACTTGTTGGAATGATTTGAAATGTCTTTTCTTGTAGAGATCTTTTCCAGCATAAAGGACCACTTCCATTCATAAGAAGATCTCTGGGATCAATCAAGCACAAGGGAAGTCAATGTATGAGTACTGGGAGCAATTCAAGAAGTTGTGTGAAAGCTGCCCACATCACCAAATCAGTGAGAGACTCCTCATACAATACTTCTATGAAGGAATCAAAACTATGGAGAGGAGCATGGTGGATGTTGCAGTTGGAGTAGCATTGGTGGAAAAGACACCAGTAACTACACATGCATTGATTAACAAGATGGCCCAAAACTCCCAAAAATTTGGCGATCGAGGTACACCACATGTCAGGGGAGTACATCAGGTAAGTCCTTATTTTGAAAATAATTTGATTGATACTAATTTAGAAGAATTTACAACTATGGTGAGGTAGATTTCTTTGGCTCAAAATACATCCCAACCCACTCCTTTAAGGCCTTGTGGCATTTGCACTGAAAAATACCACCCAACTGACTGTTTCCCCTAATTACAAGAGATATAGGATTGCGCTTCCATATTTCATCAGAGACCATATCAGCAGCAACAATAGTCACATCCCCAAAATAAGTTTGATTCCTTTGCACCGGTATACAACCAAGGTTGGAAGGATCAATCAGACATTAGGTATGCCTCTAGACAACAACAAATTCCCACTTTTCAACAAAATTTCCAGTAGCCTCTTCCATACCAACAGGGCTTCCAACAACCCCAAATAAGATTTGAAGCCTAAGCATCAACAAGAAAACAACAAGGGAATCCCCCACCCAAGGTAGATTCTAACATTGATGACCTTTTGAAGAAAATTGTTCTTAATCAACAGAATGAGATGAAGAGTCAAGGTTCGGAGATGAGGGAGTTGAAGACACAAATGAGCCATATTTCCATTTCCCTCCATGAATTGGTAAGTAAGAACTCTGGAAATCTTCATTCCCAACCTACTCCAAATCACAAGGGGAATTTTAGTACCATCACATTGAGAAGTGGGAAGCAGATGAATGATACATCTATACCTACCATTCCACCGGGACTCACCTTAACTCTATAAAAACCCCATTCCACAGCAACTATTGAGAAACCCAAGGAGAAAGATACAGGTAAGAAAAAGATTGATGATATTCCTCCTAAACCCCTTCCTTTTCCAAATATAGTTGTTAAAACCAAAAAGATGGTTGAAGAGGAGGTGTAAAAACATTTTTTGGATACATTAAAGTGTGTGGACATCAATACCCCTTATCTTAAAGTTGTTAAACAAATACCAAGGTATGCCAAATACTTAAAATAACTTTTTAACAATCGAATAGGGATCAAGTGAAATGAGAGGATCAATCTTGGAAGTAATGTATCGGCACTCATTACACCAACTCTAGAAATACCAACAAATTTCAAGGATCCCAGGACATTCACCATACCATGCACCATAGGGGAGTTACACTTCTCTAATGCTCTTTGTGATTTGGGATCTTCCATAAATGTAATTCCTCACTCTATATTTTCTTCTTTAAAGGCTGGTGAGTTAAAGTTGACAAGAGTCGTGGTGTAGATGGAAAATAGAGCTATAGAATATCCAGTGGGAGTCCTTGAGGACATACTTGTTTGGGTAAGAGACATGATCTTTCTATTATATTTCTATGTTCTTAACATGGAAGATGATCAGGTAAGTTTTCATACTCCCATTATCTTAGGTAGGCCCTTCCTCAAAACTGCAAAAACTATCATAAATGTTAATGAGGGTACACTTTCTATGGAGTTTGGATATGAAGTTGTGATATTTAATGTTATTGACTCCATGAAATACCCCTCAGAAGACCATTATTCTTTTTTTTATCTCCCATTTTGAACTACCAAGTAAAAACCACATGGATTTTGATTGTTTTATTCTTTGGGAGATTATGAGCATTGGTTCTAGTTTGATGTCTAAGATTACTTCCACACCTATTTCAAATGCACAAGACTCTCTTAGATTTTATTTTGAAATGGATTCATATTTTGATTTTGATCATGTTCACTCTGATTATGACATCGATTTTGAGTATGTTGATGAGTTTGATGCTTTATTCTCTGGTTTTGATGATGTATATTCTGATACAGATGTTCGTTGTGCACATATTTCAATTCCTTCAATTTATCCATCCATACATCACCCCCCTACACTGGAACTCAATCCATTTCTACCTAATCTCAAATACTCATACTTGTTAAGTGGTGAGAAATTACCTGTTATCATTGTTAATAATATTCCTTTTGAACATGAAGAAAAACTTTTGAATCTTTTGAGGGAGAACATTAAGGAAATTGGGTGGATCTTTTCTTACATATCAGATATTAGCCCCTCTATTTGCATGCATAGGATTATTTTGGAATATGGGGATACACGAATTAGGTAACCACATAAGAGACTCAATTCAACACTTTTAGAGGTTGTTAAAAAAGAGGTTGAAAATTTTCTAGAGTCAGGTATAATCTATCCCATTTCAGATTCCTAGTGGGTGAGTCCTATTCAGGTTGTACCTAAGAAAAGTGGTGTTACTATTGTTAAAAATAATAAAGAGTAGTTAGTTCCAATGAGGGTGAAAAACAGTTAGCGTGTGTGTATTGATTATAGGAAACTAAATCAGTCCACTTGCAAGGACCATTCCCCCAATCCATTTATTGATCAAATGCTTGAGAGACTAGCTAGAAAGGCATATTATTTTTTCTTAGATGGATTTTATGGATATTTTTAGGTTCCTATAGCTCTATAGGATCAGGAGAATACTACATTCACTTATCCCATCGGCACATTTTCCTACCGGAGGATGCCATTTGGACTTTGCAATGCCCCAGGTACCTTCCAGAGATGCATGGTAAGTATTTTTTCTGATTTTATTGAGACCTGTATGGTGGTATTTATGGATGATCTTACAGTTTATGGGTCTTCATTTGATGGTTGTATCTCTAGTTCGGTAAAGGTTTTGAATTGTTTTATTGAGAAGAATGTAGTCTTGAACTTTGAAAAGTTTCATTTTACGGTAGAGAATGGCATTTTCTTAGGGCATGTAGTGTCACAACATGGGATATAGGTTGATAGATATAAGGTAGATATTATTTCATCCTTACCATATCCTTCATGTGTGTGTGATGTTAGATCTTTCCTAGGGCATGTAGAATTTTATCGGTGCTTCATCAAAGATTTTAGTAATATTATTATTCCTATGTCACAATTACTTCAAAAGGATTCTGATTTTGTGTTTGATGATTCTTGTAGGACTTCCTTTGATGAGATAAATAAGTGTCTAACCACTCCACCGATCATACATCCCCCATAGTGGGAGCTTCCTTTTGAGCTTATGTGTGATGCCTCCAACTTTGTGGTCGGAGTTGTCTTATCTAAGAGGGTGGAGGGACATTCACATGTGATTGCATATGCATTGAGGACATTGGATTCGGCCCAATCAAAATACACAACCACATAAAAGGACTTTCTTTCCATCACATTTTCTTTAGATAAATTCCATTCATATTTATTGGGATATAAAGTATTTTTTTTCTAACCATGTAGCTCTGAGGTACCTCTTGAAGAATCCGGATGCAAAGACTAGACTTATCCAATGGATGATCATTCTTCAAGAATTTGACAATGAGATAAATGAAAATAAGGGGTCATAAAACCTAGTGGCGGACCACATGAGTAGGCTTACTCACACACTAGAGGATGACACCTTGGACCAGGTACCACTTTGGGACACTTTCCCCAATGATAATCTTTATTCCATCTTAGGTGTGCATCCTTGGTATGATGATTTAGTGAACTACCTTGTTGCATCTAAAATTACTGAAAATTTAAAGAAACATCAAGTCCAAAAATTAAAGAGTGAATCAAGATTTTATGTTTGGGATGATCCATATCTCTGGTGCATGTGTAGTGATCAAGTTATTAGGAGTTCTGTTCCTGATCATGAGTTTGAGCCAGTTTTACATTTTTTTCATACACTTACTTTTGGTGAACACTTGGGACCCCAACGGATATCTAGGAAAGTCTTAGACTCTATATAATATTGGCCTAACTTATTCCATGATGCTCATGTGTTTTTCAAGTCATGCTAATGTTGTCAACTTGCTGGAAACATTTCTAGGAGAAACAAGATTCCCCAACAGCCCATACTATTCTGTGAGATTTTTTATGTATGGGGAATCAATTTTATGGGTAACTTTCCTAATTCCATTGGTTTTTTGTATATTTTGGTTGTTTTTTATTATGTGAATAAATGGTTGGAGGCTAAGGGAACTAAGACTAGTGATTCTCATGTTGTGGTAGACTTTGTCAAGACAAAGATTTTTTGTAGGTTTGGAGTACCAAAGGCCATCATCAGTGACCAAGGGACACACTTCTGAAATCAAAATTTGGATTCCCTCCTTTGAAATTATGGGGTGACACACAAAATATCAACACCATACCACCCCTAAAAAATGGTCAAGTTGAGGTTTCAAATAGTGATTTGAAACAAATTTTGGAGAAAATTGTGCAACTGAATAGGAAGGATTAGAGAGAGCACTTGGATGATGTACTATGGGATTATAGGATATCATAAAAAACTATTTTTGGTATGTCCTCATTTAGGATTGTTTTTGGGAAATACTGTCATCTCCCTGTAGAAGTTGAGCATCAGGCTTATTGGTCTATAAAGAAATGCAACATGGATTTGGACCAAGATGGAATTCAATGGAAGCTGCAAATTCAAGATCTTGAGGATATTTGATTATCTTCATATGAGAAATCAAGGCTCTAAAAGTAAATATCAAAAGCAGATCATGAAAAAATGATCTAGAAAAGATAATTTCAAGTTGGAGATAAAGTTTTTCTCAATAGTTCACAACTAAAGCTGAAGCCTGGTAAGTTGTGTTCCAAGTGGTTAGGTCCTTATTTTGTGACTAATGTTTTTTCTTATGGTGAAGTGGAGATCACACAAGAGGACACAGGAAGGAGATTTACAGTCAATGGGAAACATTTGAAGAAATACATTGAGGAACTTCCTACTGATGCACTGGATTTCATCACACTGTATTACCCCATCATCACTTGAGAATATTAGGATATTCCTAACCCTTTCACTTTTATATTATTTTTTCTATTTAAAATTATGTATTTCATGTGCACATATCATCTCATGGGTTCACATTAAGGACAATGCAATATTTTAAGTGTGGGGGAGGGAACCTTTTAGTTTAGGAAGTGTGTTTTTCAAATTTTGTGTGTTTATTTTTCAATTTTGTTTTTGCGTGTTTTTGAAAATTTGAGCTGAAATGATTCTCATCAAAATTTTAAAATCCATATCAATAAGTGAAAAAATTTATCCCATGAAACCGAGCTTAAAGGAATACTAAAAATGGCTTCGTTTCAAGTTCAAATATTTAGTAATTTCATGAAAAGTACTCTGAGTTTTGAAACTCATGCCACATCTCACAATATTTATATTTGAAATCACTTTCCTATGATGCTTTTGAACCATTCTTTTCATATTATTTACATTTACCTCAATTCTTGAGAGAACCAAACCATGCTTGATTTAACCAGAATTTGATTTATTCTTGCCAAAACTTGAGGGTTTCAGGTACTTGTGTTTTAAATGATTGAGGAATTACTTTGGTATTAAAGACCCTATTTCATAAGAATATTTTTTATAATGGCCTAACTTTAACATTTAATCAATGTATCCCTTATAATCCATGAACATCTTATTAGGATATCCACATTACAAGCCAAGTTTCCCTATCCAACCAACTCTGAAAGTGAAATTGCATAATATAGTTGAACTTAAGTGTGGGGGAAGCTGTCTTGTGTTGTACTACCACATTTTTTGATACTTTGGGTGGAAAATTAAATTCCAAAGAGATGTGTTTGCTACTGAAAAAATCATTCTGTTGAAAGTTGTTCCTTTCTGGAGCTTCCATGACAAAAACATTTGTGCCTTTCTGGAGCTTTCACGAAAAAAACTATGTTTGAGAAGATTGGCATTTTTTTGCTGAAATGATGAATAGTTTAAAATTTACATGAGTTTTCATGATGATGGAGTTGAATTGATACTAAGGGGAGTGAGGAGGAGACCATACTTGAGTGAAAATTAGAATAATGCAATTTTTCTTCAAAAAGAGTCAAGACCTCTTCATTCAGCCTCAGAATTTTTCACATCATATTCTTACCAACCGAAAGCCACAGAAAAACCCTAAAAAGTCCTCATGATAAACATATGTCCTTGAATCACATCGGGTGGTGATGTAGGAATTTATCAATCCTATGGTGACCCTTTTATGATTTTGGATAAGAAAGAAATTGCTAAAAAATTGACATTTTTTTTATGAGAGAAAATGAAAGTGAGTTAAGTTTTTTGTGTGCATGGTAGGAAAAATGAAGTGGAAATATATTGAATGATATAAATAAAGAACTTGAAATAATGAGTTTTTATGAGGCATGATATCTTTTGTTTCTTGGTGTGAAATTATTGGATCTCAAGGATATGTGTTTTAAAATTTGTTTTGATTTTATATTGATGTTTACCTTTCACAATTTTTTTTGGGAATACATGATATGAGGTTTTTTCCAGGAGTTCAAAAGGGTAAGATTGGGGGTGTGATCGCATCACAATTCACTGCTTTATTTCACCCCTACATCACTGTTTTAAACTAGTTTTGTATTTAAAATTACAAATATTATCTAAAATTTTACATCCCATTTGATTCAATTATTAAATGTTTATCACTGTTTAAAAGTTCAATTATTCTTGTTTTGGTGATTTCGTTGTAGGAGGAGGTGATTTGGAGGGTCGAAAATGATCCAGAAGGAAAATGGGCCAAACTGCATGGAATCCCAAAGACATGTGTCCCCTGTTTTGCACATTACTCAAAATAATTGCCTCAAAATGGGATTAAATTTTGTGGGTCTCTTCAAAAATTCATTTTCTACAACTCATCTCTAGAAACATAATCCTAATTAGTGAAATAAAGAGGGCATCCAAACAAATATTTTCAGGGGACAGAATTTGCAAGAAGTCAATGATTTGGTTCTATATTTTGGATATATATCGCGTTTTAATACTCCATTTTCCTCCATATTTGACATGGAGATATTAAATATTATGGCCTACAACTTTTATATTTTGTTCAACTCTAGATAATTCCATTTACCAACTCAAAAATGATACACAAGTGGTATCTTGAAAACTGGGTGCCCAAAACCACTCCCCATTTTGGCTATAAATTGGCACATTGGTAACCCCATTTGGAAGTTAGGACAAGGAGTAAAGTGCTGAAATTTTGGAGTTATAGAGGATTACTCTAAACACCTTAGATGTTCTGTAACTCCTTATACTCATATGGGGATCTCTTGAAGCAAGGATCCCTTCATCAAAGCCTTCCTCCCTTTCTTGCTTTGTAATATTTATGTTTGCATAATAAAATTATTTATTCCTCTTCTATTTCTTATATTTTCTCCTATATTACCCTGTTTTTTTCTGTTTTATTCTTCCTTTATCATCCTTTTTTGGCTGGAAATCAATAGTAGAAACAAGATTGGATTATACCCTTTCTAAACCTTTTTAAATGCAATATGTTTCTACAATGACTACCCCACCCATGGAAGAGTAGTTATTTTTAGTAATCAATCTTAATATCACCCTTTTAATTAATTTATTTTGAATCAATGATTTAATGTAATAAAATTAATATGATATTTTAATCTAGTTTTTAAATTGAAAGAAACTAATCAAGCAATTGAACAACTAACACAAAAACACGTGAGGTCGAGATTTTGTGTAAATTGTGAGAGCACAACCTTAATTGGAAAAACAAAACCATACATGATAAATTTGTAGAGTTCAAATATAGTTACTAAACTCAATTAAAACCTTATTTCCAGAATTTATTTATGCCTTAATTTAACACTAACCATAATCTATCCTTAAAATTAAAATCAAAGTAGGGTGATGCAATTACATGTTCCAAAGTTAGCCTAGGGTTTAACTCTTTTCATCTTTGTGGTAAAGTTAATTCTCATAGGGTCTGAGCATTAAAAAATTAGAGGATCATTATTAAGTGTATTTTAATTTAAAATATAATTATTAATAAATAATTGAAGAGGTGGAGTTAGATCGATTACGATTTATAAAAATATTTTTCAAAAAAATATCTTATTGTTGTGTCTTATTAATTGAATTTCATTTCAAAAATAAAAACAAAAAAATTAAATATTCTTACAACATACTTCATTAAGGTTTATAAGTGGTAAAAAAATCCCCCATACTTTTTATGTAGTTCATTTTCTTCTCTTTTATTTTATTTTCATAATACCTTTAAGAAGTTGTTTCAATTACTACCTCTTTGAGAGACAACCTTGGTCATCCAATCTGTTAAACCTAAGTACCCCAAAAACCACTAATCATTTGAGGGAACCCATGACAATGCCTTTCACATACCTCTAACGATATATGGACCGACTAGAACTATTACCTCTATTGTATATAGTTGACCCCACCTGGCTCCTCTACCCCTCTACTGACGGCCGCCTCCATGGCCATTCTCGGGTCAAGGTCTCTGAGGAACACCCTGAGGTTAGCCTCTACCTACTCCATCTCCCCTCGGTGGAGCATGAGCCTATTGTCCCTACTAATGAAATGTCCTAGATGACAACTATTATTGAGGCTAGTGTTGAACCTTCCCACCTCCACCATACTAAGCTCAAACGGCCATTGGGCACTGGTTCTGAACATGGACATAGACTCCACAGATGAAACACCTCAGTCTCAAGTTCACAAGAAAGGCATGAGGACCAGAAGGTCGAAACGAAAAATATTGCAGTCAACTCCCCATCAATCGAAACCTCAAAGGCTTTGGAACACGAGACCTTCTACTAGTAACCATGCCTATTGAAGAATCCTACTAGATCCCCTATCACGGTAGACCTCCTCATGAGTGCATCCACTTAATCACTTCTTCATTCTTCTGAACCTCCAAGTATGTCAGCAATGCAAAGAGAGTAATCGTATACTAGATAGAAGGAAAAAGTGCCTCCTCTAGGTATATTGTATGAAACTCCTCATCCAAAAATAGATCTAGGGAAAAATAAAGAAGATCCTTGAAATTGATCCCAAGTTAATGTACTAACATTATCCCCTGTTGGAGGGAGAGTAACTCTTGCCTCTTCTCATCCTTCATGGTCGATGAAAGGAATTATAGTCATAACCCTTTCTCGAAATAAACCATAGAATATCAAACTCCTTCCTATCCCCAGGTACAGTATCCTCCACTGACGTGTAGATCCCCACATATGACTAACCTCCAAAGGAACCCAATACTCTGTTAGAGCCCAGATCAAATTGAATGTTATATCAAGCTCCTCAATCCATATCTCTGTCTCCATGTCTGAAACACTAAATTCATTATTTTCTAAGGCCTCATGCTGGAAAGCACATAACATTCTCTACTACTGGTCATCCTCCTCCACTAGATCAACCCTCCACTGATCAACCGGATCATCCTAATGAGCCTCAACTGCCTGAGCCACACACAGATGATCACCAGGTTCCATAACTGAAAAAGGTAATCAAGGAATTCCTAAGCCCGAGTAGTGTGTAATTTTATTTAAGATTCATTTTAATTCATTATTTTCATCTTATACATCTTAAACTTACCAAAAAAACCCAATTCAAATAAGAAAACAAGTCATCATGATACATGTACCTTTCCTAGGGTCTCTACACTGCAAGCAGTGTAGCCTCACTTGGTCGTTCGGTAGACCCAAAGTCCTTACATCGGATAACGGGAGGGGCCTTAAAATTTTGTGTCTTAGCTAGTCTTCCCTAGCCTATGTCACACACCGAGGTCACCTGACACTATTTCCCTAATAGCCTATACAATACTCACTATTCTTAACCCCAAACTTCATCCTATCTCTCAACCATAACCTCTGATACCATTATATTACGACCCCCTCCCTCCAAAGATGCCCCTCCTGGGATGGAAATGAAGAAAGTGAGATAATGACCCCTGAGTCTCGCCTTCTGTATGCCCTAAGGTGGCGACCAACACCAAGGTTATATAATATCACAAAATAGGATGCACTTCCCTTTTAAAAGAAAACAAGATCGGAAGATAATATGGTCCATCCCTGTTGGGAAAAATTCTTCAAGGTAACATTGCAACATTTTTGGGTTGGTTGTGTTTGTTGAAAATGTAGGTTTTCATGGTGAATTTTAGATTTCCAAAGATATTATTGATAACCCATGTTAAAAAAGAACCAAGGAAAAATAATGTAAGATCTAGAGGTGGTACAAAAATAACAAATACAAGGTGGTGTATTTTTTCAATATTTTCCAATTTTTTGGGGTCCAAAATTTGGAGTTTGGTGAGAATTGAAAAAATTTTATTTCCTTGAATATCTCATAAAAATATGGTAAAGGCATTAGTTTCATGAATATGGGATTCATGAAGTGGATTTCTCAAAGACATGATGAAAGTTAACGGTGATCTCTGCAGTTACGATGAGCTTCGCAAATGGCAGAGGTGAAGAGAATTGTAAGGGAGAATTCAGGTGATACAAAGGTTTTGATGGAAGTCTCTATGATTAAGAAAATTATATCATTATGGAAACATGAAGAATTTGACGAAGATAATTGTGGAAACATCAAATTTTAGTGGTGCATTGCGAATGGAAGGAGCTCTGTAGAGACATTTTCGATCAATCCGTAAATTTTTATAGAAGAAGCGAAGATTTATGTTCGACCATGCCTATAAATAAGAGGCCACCCATCTTCATTTATCATGGTCTTAAGAGATAAAATTTGGAATTTCTTTGATTTTTTGAATCAAGTAATGCTCCATGAATCAAGGTTTCAAAGAGAGGCTTTAGATTTTTGAAAAGACTATTCTAGTATTAACCGAAGTCAATGCTTCTAAGTATTTAAGGCTTCGTGAAGATGGGGTGTTCTGCTTTGTCTCAGTGATCTTCATGAAGGAAATTATTTTGCAAAGGGAGTGTACTTCGGGATGGAAGTGGGTTCCACAACGATAGTTTGATCTCTGATAAGTCTTGAGCTCTACGAAGCAGTGTGCTCTATGAAGTAGTGTGCTCTGAGAAGTAGTTTTCTCTATGAAGTAGTGTGATATTCGAAGGTGTGTGCTTTTCAAAGAGGTAGGAACTTCACAAATTCTTGTTTGAGCTTTGCGAAATTAGGAGCTTCGCGAAGTAGTGATCTTTGCAAAAGTGGGTTTAAAATGTATTTCCCATTGTTCTGTGTCAAAGGGGTGTTCATTAGTAGATGAAAGTGGGACTTCAATATAGAATCTACATAAAGTGGAGGATTCATTTATTAGTGATAATGATTGGACCTACAATTCTATAAACTATGAGTGGATCCATTCCAAGAGTAGTGAGCAAAGAAAGATGAAGACAATGATCTTTCCCACAGGAAGTGATCTAGAGGAAGAGACTTAGGGAGTGACACTTGATAATTTAGTGAGTAGACCCTAAACATTGTAAAGATAGTGAGTCTAGTCATAGAAGTGATCTAACCCGAACCTTGTGATTGGTAGTGATCTTTAGTGGATTTGGTACATCGGCACATCATCTTTTTATACTCCTTGGATGTAGCCCAGTGAGGGTGAACCAAGTAAAAATTGTTGCATCCTTATGCTTGCTTCCCTGAATTACATTCAATGCATCGTCATCAGATAAATAAGGATATAATAATATCAACATTAACAATTAAGTTAAAACAAAGTGACCCTTATAATATTGAGGTCAATATCCAGTGGGGCAAGAAGAATTTTGAAATAGAATATACATACCCTGATTCACCCCCCCCCCCCACCTCAGGGTATCTAGGCCCCTTTTAGACCTAATAATTGGTATCATTATGTATGTTTTTTTATCAGTTTTTTTTCTATGACTTGGTTTGGTTGATTATAGAAGTTAAAGATTCAGACTCATATTTTCTTAGTATACCATGGAAAAGGGAATAACTTCAAAGAATAAGAATAAGTCTTATGAAATTCTTCAATGTGGAAGTGTCAGTGGAAACAATGCGATTTAGTTGAAGGAAACCAAAAATTTATCATACTATGATACTATTTATTCATTCAATGATACAGTAGGAATGAATCAAGAACCTGACATTCCAAGTGATGTTGAAACAACTGATGATAAATAAACTCTAAGAAGTCAAAAAGTATAATTTTTCCATGAAACAAAAAAAATGGATGAAGAAATTAAATCCAAAGATATCTGGATCCAAGCACTAGAAATTGAGTTCAACTAGCTAAAAGGATTAAATAAAATGCTTATTGATGTGGTCACTGATCTGAGAGAGAAGAATGGTTCCCAAGCTGAAGAACTAAAAAAGATGTCTATAAAGAGTGAAAAAAACAAGGTTGATGATAAAGGAAAGAATCAAAAGGAAGATGAAATTCATAATTTGAAATCTAGAAGTGATTATCTTTCTACACAAATTTCTGAACTAGTTCATAAGAACCAAAGACTACAACAATAGAATTCATGTTGTTCTAATTTTTCTTCTCAAGATAAATTTAAAATAAAAAAGAAAAGTGACATGGTGGATAATATCACATGTGAATTTGAAGATTTGATGAGTAAAGGGAAGAATATAAAGAGAGAAATTAAAGCTCAACTTGAATCAAGGGATATGAAGATTAAACAATTGATATAAGAGATAGAATAAATGAAGAAATAAGTGGATAAATATAATTCCAAAAGAAATCCTAAGTTGAAGGATTCTCTACACTTACTATTTGATTATCTTGTAGGAAGTGATAATGAAATGAAAAAAAAATATGCTACTTCAGAGGAGAAGAATGAAAGGATTGTATCATCCCAAAGGCCATCTAGTATGGGAAAAACTATTATTGGATATGATGAACCCTCTCCCATGAATGAGAGATCCATGAATAGTTCTAGAAATAAAAATCTTCTAGTAGGTACTAAAGATGTACCTAAAAAGGATTTTACAGGAAGTAATGGCATCATGTGTTATTTCTATGGGATGCATGGTCATACATAATGTTTTTTTCAGAGGCTTTGGAATATATTTCATGCTATGAATGTATAAATATTTCTAAATCTAAGAATAAGAAGAATCTCCATGAAAATCTAGAAAGGAATTCCTCTCAGAAGAAAGCATCCATCAGATGTTATTATTGTGGATGACAGGGACATAATATGAGTATGTGTCAAGAATCCCAGGAGCTCAATGTTAGAGGAAAAACTAAAGCTATATCAATATCTCATCTGAGAAATAATTACATGAGGTATTTATTTAATGTGAGATGTTTTATATGTTCTGATTATGGGTATTCTCCAAGATATTGTAGCAGGAAGAAAGTAGGGAAAGAAAAAAGAAGACCCCGAACTCTGGCAGTGTATAATAAAAAGGCCTATATTGGAAGACAGAATGATAAGTTGAAAAATATGTTTATATCCTCAGGGTAATCACAAAGATATTAATGAAAGGTTTATTAATCACTTCCTCTGCTACACTCACAACAAATCTCTAGGAAAGAATGTAAACAAACATGGAAGAAAAAGTGAGGATCTACTTCAGTTGTGAGTAAGAAAAATTTACATTTAGTGAAGAACTTAAAAACAAAAAGAAACAGTGTGGAGACTTGAATAACTAATAAAATAAAAAATAATGAAGATTTTCTTCACAATATCACAATCTCACATGCTTCACAAGGAAAGAATTGAAATAAGGGGAAAGATACCTCCAATGGAGGAATAAGAAATATAAAATGGAAAGTGGAGAGATTCCCGCTCAAAGAAAGAATTGTGAGAAATGGAATTTAGGTGGAACCTCAAAGAATAAATGTTTTACTAGTGGGTATAAAACCTAAATTGTGAAGAAGGAAAAACCCACAGAACCTAAATATCAGAAGAAGACTCAAAATATGGGTAAAGAATGTTTAGTTATATGGCCAGAACAATTGAGGTTAGTTGGGAAGTTGGAACAAGCATATAAAGACTAGAGTGCATTGTAAGAAATCATCAAAGGGTTGATCCAACAAGATCAACCATAGTCCTATTCTTGAGGATTATAAATTATCCCCTTTACCTATGTGTATAAATGCTATTAACTAATGTTCAAGTGTTTCAGGTTCAAAGGGAGATATGATCCAAGGGGAAGTGGCATCAAAAGATTCAGATTAATGATGTGATGTGATCCATAATGTCAACTTATTCAAATTAGTTACCAGAGCTAAATAAGGAATTTGGAAAAATTATATGAAAGGATTTAATGTTATATGGCTGTATGAGATAGGTGTAAGTAATTGATCAAAATGGAAAGTGATTATTTTATTAACTTTATCTCTTATTTCCTACATCGAGTTTGACTCATTAGGCTTAGAGGTTTTGTTGATTTCTCATTGCAAAGTTCCACATGAGAATAAATGATTCAAGTGAAGAAGAATGATTGTGGGTCTAAAAAGTGGTCCCAAAAATAAGAATAATTTCACATCATAGGGGGAGATATCTATCTCCTAATTAAATTCAAGATCTCAATGGGATATAAAGGATGAAAGTTTATGATATCTGATATAAAGAATCCTGATTGGGGGAGAAGCATAAAAATTCTTATATTTCATGATTATCTATTTTTATCTAACAATATGGTATCAAATAACTATTTTCATGATACCAAGATGTTGTGAGAGAATGGAAACAATGTTTCGACATGAGGCTACAAAAGTAGTTGAAATTAATGATATCGTTGTAGTATATAATGAAGAGAATCTTTAACATAATAGTGAATAGTTTCCTTATGACAGTAATGAGAAGGTGAGAAACTCAGGGTGAGTAAATGTGTAAAATGTTGATTCAGATGAAGGTAATGATGATGAGCATGAGGAAGAAGTTAAAGATGAAAAGTGGGTTCAAACTATGAATTAAGAACTTGAACAAATTGATAAGAATCAGATATGGTAGATCACAAGGAAATAATGGAACATTAATTTCTCAATATAAATATTCTATGAAGACTTTTGAGAAGATTTAGAATGGGTAATTCCAATGAGATGAAGACTCGAGTTGTTACCTGAATGAAGCTATCAAAATATGATAGCAAGGCGGTTAATATCATATAATACAGGCAAATCATTAGAATTTTAATGTACTTTACAGCAACAAGACCTTATATTTTTTTCCAGATTCCAAGAAATGAGATATCGAAGCAATCCCAATGAAAGCCACAAGCTTTTAGCAAAAATAATACTTTGTTATATCAAAGGCACTGTGGATTTTGGTCTGATGTATAATGAAAAATATCAGCCATATCTATTGGGATATAAAGATGTAGATTGGTTTGGATCAGTAGATGATAGGAAATAAACATCCTAAGATACTTTCTATCTTGGTGGTTTGTGTATTTCTTGTCTTAGTAATAAACATGATTTCATTTCATTGAGCACTATATAATTTGATTATATTGTGGCCACTCAAGCATGTATACATTTATTGTGAATGAAGCAGTAGCTTGATGATATGGGAATTGTAGTGAAGTCTCTGATCAAAATCTAATGCAATAACTCAAGTGATATAGATCTCATAAAAAATCATATTCATCACTCAAGGACAAATAACATTGAGATAAAGCATCATTTTATCGAGGAGAATGTTGATAAATGGATTTTGAAGTTGGATTATGTGCCTATAGAGCTACAGGTTGTAAACATTATAACAAAGGCATTACCCAAAGAAACTTTTTAGAGGCATTGACTGGCTCTAGGAGTTCATTCGACTCCCTGCACTTGAAAATGTATGGATGTGGGAACCCCATATCCCCGAGGTATGGTGTGTGTTTTCCTAAGGTACTGATCTTTGTTCTCTACTCTGTTGTAGACCAAAAAGAAGTGACCTTTGGTTTCACTGAAAAAGGGGGAGAAAGATTCACTCCTAAAGGGGGAGAAACTACGGCTAAATAAGGGAGAAAATTTCTTAGTCAAAGACATGGAGAGAAGCTAATAGATGGAGCAGCAAGATAGGGGGAGAGAAGTAAGATAAGGGGAGTTTGATTTTTAAATATGAAGATGCTAGAAGAGATTGATCAAAGATTATATATCATGAAAACTGAGGTTCGCGATGAAAGTGGAAGAGTGGTATTGGAATGGTATCAACAATTTTTGTTAGGAATGAAGTGACTCATTGATGTACTTTTCATATTACTCGTGTTTCTCACAACAAGCATTGTTCATGTGTACTTAGAGTATGTGTTGAGTAAATCTTTGATCGTTATCTGATTCGCAAGAGGCAAATGCTGGAAGATGTTGGAAGAAGCTTTAATGAGGTATCAAAGTGTAGAGAATTGTTATGAGAAGAGTTTTCAACAAACCTAAAGGGGAAGATTGTTGGGAAAAAATACCTCAAGGTAACATTATAACATTTTTGGGTTGGTTGTGTTTGTTGAAAAAGAATGTTTTCATGGTGAATTGTTGAGTTCGAGAGATATTATTGAAAACCCATGTTGAAAAAGAACCATTTAAAAAGAATAGAAGATCTGGAGGTGGTACAAAAAGAAAAGATACAAGGTGGTTCCATTTTCTAGTGTTTTCCAAATTTTTGGGGTCCAAAATTTGGAGTTTGGTGAGCATTGCGAAAAGTGGATTTCGTTGAAGCTCCCATCAAAATATGGAAAAGGTATGAGTTTCATGAAGATGGGATTCATGAATTGTATTTTGCAAAGAAATGAATGAATTTTATGGTAATATCTACTATTACAATGAGATTTTTTAATGGAAGGTGTGAAGAGCATTATGAGGGAGCATTGCATCGATGCAAAGGTTTTGACGGAAGGCTCTGCGATTACGAGAATTTAAGCATTGTGGCGGAGCTAAATATTTTATGGAGATCATTGCAGCAACATCAAATTTCATTGGTGCATTTCAAATGGAAGGAACGATGTAGAGACATTTTTGACCAATATGGAAATCTCGCTAGAAGAAGTGGAGCTCTTCATTCGACCGCGCCTAAAAATAAGAGGCCACACCTCTTCATTCAGCATGAGATTAAGCGAGAAAATTTTGAATCGCTATGATTTCGTGAAGAAAGGGGTGCTCTATGAATCAAGGTTTCAAAGAGAGGATTGAGCTTTTAGAAAAGAATATTCTAGTCTTGACTGAAGTTAATGATTCTTAGTATTGAAGGCTTTGTGAAGATGGGGTGTTCTGCATTGGCTCAGTGAGATTTGCAAAGGAAGTTTTTCCATGAAGGTAGTGTGCTTTGTAATGGTAGTGGGTTCTGAAAAGACTGCTTGAGCTCTACTAAGTCTTGAACTCTTTGAAGTAGTATGCTCTAAGATGTAGTGTGCTCTGCGAATCAGTGTTCTCTACAAAGAGGTAGGAACTTCACGAAGGCTTGTTTAAGATTTTCAAAATTGGGAGCTTCACGAAGTAGTGAGCTTGGCGATAGTAAGTTCAAAAGGTATTACCCAGTGTTCTATGGAAAAGGGGTATTCATCAGTTGATTAAAGTGGGACTTAAATATATCATCTACATACAGTGTAGGATTCATTCATTAGTTATAAAAATTAGACCTATAAGTCCATAAACTGTGAGTAGATCCCTTCTAAGAGTAGTGAGAGAAGGAAGAGGAAGATAGTTATCCTTCCCATAGGTAGTGAGCCAGAGGAATTGACTTAGGGGGTGACCCTTGGGAATGTAGTGAGCAGACCCTAAACATTGTAAAGACAGTGATCCTTGGTATATAAGTGATTTATCCCAAACCATGTGATTGGAAGTGAGTTTTAGTGGATTTGGTACATCGGCACATCGTCGTTGTATGCTCTATGGACGTAGCCCAGTGAGGGTAAACCAAGTAAAAAATGTTGTGTCTTTGTGATTTCTTTCCTGCATTACATTAAAAGCATCATAATTAGATAAATAAGGACATAATAAGATCATAATTAACAATTAAGTGAAAACAAATTGACCCTTATAATATTGAGTTCAAGATCAAGTGGGTCAGGAAGAATTTTGAAATAGAATACTCATACCCTAATTCGCCCCCCCCCCCCCCCCCTCAGGGTATCTAGGATCCTTTTGGACCTAACAATCCCAAAAAAACTCCAAGATATATATATATATAATAAATCCAAATCTAGACAACATGCATGTTTAAAACAAAACTATTACAAATACAATGAAAATCCAAGGTAAATATCAAAATAAAGCTAAGAAGCGACACGACAATTGTCCCAAAGTCCGAGCTAGTAAGGTCCAGAACGGTCCACATAATCATCTTGGAAACCTAAAAGTAGTTTATATATGTAATGTGAGCATACAAGTATACTCATTAGTAAAACCAAAGTCTCTCGTTCACAAGTGAGAGAAGCATACTAATGATCCCATGATAAAACAACAGAACCAACAGCACCTAACAAGGTATACTAACCACCCCAACCTTAAAAAGTAACACTCACCAAGTAATGAAAGTCAAGTAAAGTAATATAGTAATCACATCGATGATTTGGGCACCCCAAACCACTTCCCACTGGTTTAGCTACTCTTAACTAACGGAAAACATCCTCGCGCTCCCACCTCTTTCGAAAATACCACGTTACAACCTGCCCGCACACACTTGGGCCTCACAGCTAGTCCCTTCACCTAGGAAAACAAATCACATCACATCCTACCTACACATACCTAGTCCTCACAGCTAGTCCCATCACCTAGGAAAATGAAGAACATCACATCCCTCCCACACACACCTTGGCCTCACACCACATCACATCCTAAAGACACCTAGGAAATCAAAACTCATCTCAGCTCGAAGACACCTGGGAAAGAACAACTTGTCCACACACACCTGGTTCGCACAAACCACAACCTTCCTGAAGAATCTTGGGCTATCACTACCTAGAAGGAGCAGGGAAGATTGGGTTTCCAGTCATCCATCCTCCCACTGGGTTGTTTGGGAAATACACCCTCCCTCGTGACGATGGGGATTTTCATCACATAGTTCTCAACTATGGTGGTGTGGGTATAGAAATCACAAGGAAAAATAAAATAAATACATATATGATACCAAACACTCAATCCCAACCTATAGGTTTTCAACCGACAACTAACTCACAATAGTTCCTTTGTTTCTACCCATAAATGCAGCACCACATGATAGGACAAAAACTCAAATCATACCCCCATCCAATTTATTTAACCAATTATCATTCTTTAATAACAATTCATTTATTCATTCCATAACTACCTGGGAAACTACCAAGCACAATACACAACAATCCACAAAGAAAAAGTCACAGAGTAGGAAGGACCATGGTAAATTAACCCACTTCGTATTCCTCTCTATTGAAAACCTATTCATGACATAACATACCAATCCTGAGATATGGAAAATATTTATATAGGTTATTAATGGATAATCACCCATTCCAACCACTTCCATCATCATTCTTAAAAGTCATTACGCCCAATCCATCATCTCACCAAAGAAAACCCTCAATTCATAGCTACACCCAACAACACATAACTGCATAACCCGATCACAGTCCTATTGTACAATAATTCCCATCCATTCCACAATAAAATAATCTCTCAACCTGAGATTCCATTATACCAACCAAACCACCCCACATCACATAGCCATTCCTATAACCCTACTACAAAACAAGTCAGAACAATCCCACACATAGCACACCACCGCATGAACTAAGGTAAGGAATATTCAGATTTAACAAGCAATTCCTCACTCAAATTTTCACTTTTTAATTCAGGGGGGTTATCACAGGAACAATTTTATCCTGAGGCATCCATTTATTTTAGTTTAATATATGTGGTTAATAGATTCCATGTATTTTTTCAACTAGAAGTAGACAAACATGAATTCATAAAAATTATATGCACAACCAAGGACCACCAATGGCCATGATTTTCAATAGGAATATAGCCTATAGAATTCATAAAATTGATCAAAATATCAATAAAATAGTATGATCATACATCATTTTTCCTAGACCTAGTATATTCATTTATTTCAATTTAATTATCGTCGTTAATCCGAATTCAACTATCTTTTCAAGAAACATTGATACACTCACCCCATGTGATGCACAAATAAAAAGATTGATGAAGGAAACCTACTTGGAAGAAGAAGTTATCAGTTATTCCTTATTTCACACAAAATAATGGGTGTTCATGCAACAATAAATCCTCTAGGGAAAAAATGATCCAAAGGATGCAACACAAACGCACGACTCCTCAGGGAAGAAAGGTTATGGGGACATTCAGTATCAAGATAAAGGAGAAGGAATGAATAAAGGGAAGTCTCCCATATTAGAAGGATTATATCCGAGGATCGCAGAATATGAAATAGTTTTTAATTTCCATTAAATCTATATATTAACAAAACCACATGGTTTGACCATTTAGAAGGTGCCCAAACTTTTTAAAAATTAATTATATGATTTATCACCCTTGAAATGGATTCAAAATTACTTAAATATTATATTAAATTCACTTTACATCAAATAAAATGTTAAAGTGGTGTAATTGTAAAATTGGAATAGATTCTAGAAATTGAAAAACTATTGGAAATGACTCACCATTAGATGAGTCACTAGTGCGAGTCATAGATGCGAGTCATTGGTCCTGACTCACTGTTGCGAGCTACCATCGTGAGCTAACATTGGATGAGCTACCATCGTGAGTCACCATTGGATGAATCATTGCCGTGAATCACCGTCATGAATCAACGTTGTGACTCACCATTAGACGAATCACTTTCGTGACTCCCTATTATGACTCACCGTCGTGACTCGCTACTGTGACTCATTGTCGGATGACTCACTGTCACGACTCACTACTACAACTCACCCTGTGACTCACCGTCACAACTCACCATTGTAAATCACCACTGAAGCTTGCCATCATGACTGACCACTTTGACCTACTATTGGAGAACCAGAAAAACTGGAAATTTTTCAAAGTGTTGAAATAATTAACCGTGACCTTCCAAAACACTTCAACCACTGGATTTTCACAAAGTAATGGACTGAAGAGGTCTGGGCCATTACAATCCTAAAATAGGGTAATAATCTCAATAAATAATTGTTTATGTAAGTGTATTTATGGTTCAAATAATCCATGGAATCCACATGTTAAACCAATCATTTCATTAATCCATGAAATTTTAATCTTCAACATACATAATGTTAACCTAAATAATATTTAATGACTAAAATATTTCAATCACTTGACATACCCAAATTATTACTCACCCCTAATGAATGATTTAATCATCCATTGATATGGTTAATGATATATTTTATGATGTATATGGTGGTGAGTTAAAAAAGAAAAGAAAAGGAATAATACTATAAAAGATTTTTGCACTGAACACACAAGTGAATGGTGAAAAAATTTAAACACACACTTTGGATTGAATGAGAAAGAGGAAAATAGGAATGGTTTTAAAATGGATTTAAACAATTTTTTGAAAATTTATATTTAATAGTATAATTTTGATGATAATAAGATATGATGAAGATAATTTCATTAATATTTAAACAAAATCACAACTCAAACACTTACGAGATTATAATTAAAAGCAGACAAAAAGAACATGAAAACAAAAAGGAGAGGAGAGGTTTATCAAGTAGAAACTTGAGTTTGTAAGGTCCTATCATTCCTTTTTAAATGCTTTGGTCATTCTAATTCATCCTCTTAAGTGATTAAGCACCAATCCCATGCAAGGAGAATATATGAATGTATTTATAGCACAGGGTGGTGAACTGTTTGCCTTCCAAAACTACCCCTAAATTTGGAACAACCATTTAACCATTTATATAGATAAATCGTGAGATATATTCTTATTAAAAAATTTAGATATGGATGTATAAATTTCACCCTCCAAATTTGGCATCCATTTTAATTTTTTAGCCAAATTTAGTTCCATTTTCCCAAAGCATGTTATGTTGTCCAAAAATATCCTGAAATTTTCTATGGAATGAATGTGAATGGGTTTTAAACAAGTAATATTCCTTCACATCAAAAAAATCATTTAAAATTTTATTATCCTAAATTTTTTAATTTTAACCTATGAAATTTTATCTCAATTGGGAAGTGTATTGGGAGAAAAGTCAAGAATTGTGGGATGTTTTCAAATCCCAAATAGAATTGTGGGTTTTACTTTCATGCATAAATTGGAAAACCTATTGGTTGATTTTGGCCATAAAATTTTTATCCAATATGTTTTTGGATAAACTTGAACATATTATAGAGTTTGATCAAATTTTTACCTTTATAATGATCCCATAAATTCAATCATCATGTCTAGTGTATTTTTCATCAATGATTTGGTGGGCCTTCTTGTATGGTCCATATGACCCTTAAAATGGATGAATTACCCAATGATCTCATTAAATTATGTTTAGTAACATGAATAAGAAACCATAAAAACAATAATCACATAATTTGGATAATTATAGTGATATATATGATTAAAATAATAAACTAACTCAAATCTAGATTAATTCAAACAATGCTCACAAATTATATTTAGTATTAAAACATAGGAATTTCACAAAAAATATGCACTTTTCCTTGAAAATAAATAAGGTGGGTATATAAAAAATATGAATAATTTAATAACATCAAAAAAAGTAAACAAGTCTAAATACAATCCCACACATACCATAAAGAGCCCAACCTGCTAACAAAATGGGGTTATAATTAAAATGAAACTTATAGAACTATCTGCAATCTTTTTGAAACGACTAAGATCCACCTAATCTTGGTCCTCCTAAGACTCCATTGAAAGTACTATCATATTCATAAGATATGACACATGGATGCAGATCCCATGTAGGGGTGAGTATAAACTTACCTAGTAAGACACCCTAAAAATCACCAAACACAAAGCATCAAAAAGGGATTCAACTCTAAATCACTAGTAAGGGGAGTAAACAAGGTAACATAAATATTATCAAAGGAAGACTCTAATTATCAAGGTGATATAATGTACTCACTATTATCCTAGGATTATGATTAAGTTTCAAAGGTAACATTCATCCGAGAGAAATCACTCATCTAGTCTTTCTAAGTTAATGGAACTCATTAGGTAGATCATACTTATTAGGTCTTTCTATAAATTAGAACAAAATAAATGAGAGGGGTCATCTAAGATACTCACTTGATCATACTACACCTCATAGAGACATAAAAGATGTCGATACATAGATAGAGGATCACACCCAGGGTCTATGGGGGATACCTAACCCTATACAGGATAACCCACTTGAAAGGGGATCACATGCCCTGGATGTCGGTAATGGGATACCTGACCCAACATAGGGAATAATGATAGATGATCATACCTCGAGCCATGAGGAGGGATTCCTAACTCTATCCAGAATTATTCCATAGAGGTTATCTCCCATCCTATGCTTAGGATAGGATACCAAGTTGTACCCTTTTAGGGATAGACCATGGAAATGAACCCATACTAATACTAGAAATGGACATAGGGAAAAGGCAAGGGCTCCAAATTTTTCTGAAAGGAGTACACAACATGTCCCTCTAGGGTACACGACATGTCTCGCTAAGTCTAGTACTGGGCATGTCCTTTCTTCTCACATGACATGCATTTTCTAGAAATATGGTGTGTTGTTATGATACAGGGTGTGCATAGATCAAGATAATACTTGGTTGTGTGTTTTCTTCCCATGCACGTGCACTTTCCAAAGTACAGAAGGTGTGCCCTAACTCACATGGTGTTTCGGGTCACATGGAATCTTGGGAATGTACTCCCTATAAAATTTGAGCTAGCTAACTAAAGATCACATAGTGTGTGGGCTCACCACATGGCATGTGATATTTAAATGTTGGTGTAAACCCTAGTCTCTATATAGAGGGGTCCATATAGCATCTGTTTCTACACATCACGTATACCAAAATTTCACAAAAACTTCAGCATGTTCACATGTTTTCACCCATGTCGATGTTTCCATTGGTTCTATCGTGCTTCATGGCTATACTGCCTATAATCATGTTTTTCAATCCTGCATCATCATGGGTGTTCAGATTCTGGCCACCCATTTTTTAGAAATCACCCATCACAGCACCTCCAGAGATATCTACTCGATCCAACTCATTGAAAAACAATCACTCGTACTATCAATGGATTCTTTTCATCACCACCACACCTCTGTCACATCTCCAATCCAAAAACTGAACCCACAAAAATGATCCATTTTACCAAATAGTGATTGCACAATGATCAGTTTATCAGGTACAGCCAAATCATTGGCCAATCGAAATATCGATGACGAATGTCTAAGAATGGAGAAATAAAGGAACAAAACACAAAAGTGTAAATCCAATGAAGGTTGTTTTTATTTTTAAATTGTTTATAGAATCCAAAGAATGGGTAGGATAATCAAATCAAAAAAAATCATGAAAATAATAAATATCAAATTCTTAATTATGGTAAGAGAGATAATTGATAGATAAATCAACAAAAACAATCCACAACTTAATTTTTAGGGAATTAATTTATGTTCATATCAGTAACCAATAATGGAGAATTAAACCACAAAAAATACCCTATCTTGATTTTGGATCAATTGCTGGTGAAGAATGTATTTGAATCAATGTTATTTATGAGATCCACTACATTTGTCATTGGATCTCAATTCTCTATGTTCTTTCATTATTGATCCTCAATCATGATATCACTTGACAATGTGCTCACCACCGGAGCTCTCTCTCCATTACCCCATTCCTCTAGGGTTATACAGCTAACCCTAGGTAATTCTTCAAAATATATTTTTATAAAAAAAATATTCATTAGGGTTAGAAAATTAAATATACATTAAATTAATAAATTAGTTTAATATATTTAATCCACCCATGACTGAAATCTACCTAAATTTCTGATGCTGACAAAACTTATAATGCATCTAGGGTAAAACCTATGTTCCAGATTTAATGGTGGTATCACTTTTCACATATAAGACACCATTTAGGAGTTGTTCCATTATTTCTAAGAAAAATTAGTGCATGATATATTATATTTAATATTTTTAATATATTAATACCTAGCCTATATATGTCCCTAAAATAAATGAGACTTTGTGCCTTAATTCAAAAATATTATTTTAAATATTAAAAAGTGTCAAACAAAAGTTTCAAAGTTACTAAATTCTCTCCACCTTCAAGAATTTTCATCCCAAAAAGTGAAAATATACTCAGACCGGTGAGGATAATGAGCTTTTATTGGGTTATTCTGCTCTCATGAATTCTCCTGGAGGTTCATGTGCTACCTAAGAACATGAATTAAGGGGAACTTTCCCACAAAGGGTCTTCTTCTAGTGTTACTCAATCGCCATCAAGCACCCCGAAAAGGTAGCTCTATCCTCAATGTCCTGCTCACCCCGTTCTATAACGTGTGATGGATCGTGCGTGTATCCACTCAAATACAACACATATAACATGTCAAGTACCTAGCGTAAATATGGTGGTAAGGATAAGCATTACACCACCTCTCTAACCTTGTGTAGTATTAGGTCAGGGATGATGAACCTCATAGATAACTTGCCTCATCCAAATCTCTTTTTTCCTCACTAAGGTGATACTTTTGGGAACACATGGTTACCCTCATTGAACACTAAAGCCTCCATTATTGGTCCTCATAGTAATTTTGATGGATCTGGGTAGTTCTCATCTATCCCTAGAATATTTTTACCCTCTATGACATCGCTTGAACCAAATCTAGTCCCACACATGCTTTTTCACCTGGCTCTTTCCAACGCAGTGATGACCTGCAGGGTCTCCTGTACAAGGCCTCTAATGGTTCCATTGTAATGAACCATAATTCTATCAATGGAATTTACCTTATTAATATATAATTATTTCAGATTTAGTGACATAATATTATATCATGCACACACACCACAAGATAAAAATAACTAAATTTTATTATATTAAGTTAAACATGGAATTTTATAGAATAAAAATAACTATAATAATTGAAATTATTATAATGGGATAAAAAAGAAAATAAGATAACAATAATATGATAATTTGGATATTCTCGGCCCCTCAGAATAATCACACTCATGAAAAAAAATTTATAAATTAAGTAGGATATCAGTAATGCAATATAAATTTTGAAAATTAAAATATATATATATATATATACAACTTGGAGAGAAAATATAAGTGAATAAATAATGCATGAAATTTTAGGTATTTATAAAATTTAGGTAACTCATACAACCATTAAAAATATGATCATTGGAATAGTAATCTAACTATTGGAATAGTAACCTGGTCATTGGAATAGTAATCTAACTGTTATTAATAGTAACATGACTATTATAATAGTATTCTCACCTATGGAAGTGTAAAATAATATTTAAGTATCTTATAAAATGAAAATATGGCATATTTATATCACGATACAAGTAAATAAATGTTTTAAAAATTATAAAATAAGTGTTCGTATTTTCATAAAACATATATAATTTATTTGAATTTTTATAACAAATATAATTATTTAAAATAAATTTTATAAAATGGGTTTATAAATTAATATTATGTTCTATTATAATGATAGTATAATTGTATGATACCTTAATTAATTTTTATAAGGGTCACAAAATTGATCATAATATTAAAATTGGTGTATTTAGAATAAATAAGAATTTTATTTTAAAAAAAATATCATAATTAAAAATATTATTTTCATTAAATGGATTCTATTTTTGGAATCTGAAAATAAAAAAAATAGTTAGGGTGAATTTTTGGTATTTTTCTAAAATAGTAGAATTTTTTGTGAATGGGGAAATACGATATTAACATTACAAGTTAAATACATAAATTTTTTAGTCATGGATAATGTAAGAGACTATTAGTTTGAAATAACATGCACGATTTACTATATTTATTCATAAGAGTCAACACTATTGGTAGTATTTATCCAAAAAAATAAACTAATGATTATAATATTCACAAACACTCCTCACCTCCCCTTATAAATATGACCCCTCACCACCCCTTATCCTCAAAAATTATAAGCCTTGGATCTTACCAAATTTCTACCCAATTACCTTCTAAATTATCTCCCCCACATCTTAGTGCTTTTTTTATCACCAAAAAACTAATTCCATGTGACTTAAGTATTTTTTTCATGGAGATGGCATTCAAGAGGTAATACTCTCAAACTACCTCTTTTAAATTCTTTTCTTCTTCTACCTTCTCCTTTACCCCCTCATACAAAATGGTATAATAACTATAGTATCATATATATTATAAAATTTTATATTTATAATTTAATATCTACCATATACTCCCTTCTCATCTCCTCTTATTCTAAAAAATGAAACCATTGTCCATATTATGTCGGTTCACCGTCTTCATGGCTGTTGAGTTTTAATTTTCCATTATTGCCTTCATGGTAGGTTTAAATTAACTTATAATAATATACATGTTATGATGGGTTTAACTATATATCTCTCAAATTAATTAGGTAACTTTTTTGTCTTGTGATATGTTATGTATGGTATTAGGGAGTAAGCCTAATCCCTGATGGGACTCTACTCCCCATGTGATGTTATCTTAGCAGTTAGCCTTGACTTATAATTATATCATGTTATATGTTGTGGAAAATTCCCTATTATTCAATGATATTATGATACTATGTTATTTATATTATTCTCACATGTGATTATTCATGATCCCTATCTTTTATGATGTTATGTTATTCCGTTTGACTCACATTTTATGCCTCGTTACCATGTGTATTCCCTTACTGGGATTTATAGATCACCCCTTTGATTTATGTATTACCCAGGTTATCCTATTTATTTTTAGGAGATAAAAGGTATTTAGGATCTCAATGAGGATAATAAAAAAATATGTTGTGTTTTAGATTATTTTTTATATATTATTAACCTATTCTTCCCAAGACACTAAGCCTCGTGATCTTTGGGTTGTGTTTATTGAGTGTTCATGTTAAAAATCATATAAAAATATTTGTAAAATACTTGGGTGGCTATAGTTGGTATTAGAGAAATATCTAGTAATTTGGGGGTATTAGGACTAGAATAATTTAGTGATAACCCTAAGGATAAGTCTAATTATATGAAAATACCCTGAAAGTTTGGTGAATTATATTACAACAGTTCAGGGAGGGGGATTACAAAGAAACAAAGAGACCTATTGTGACTAAAAGTACTTGGGGAGACTCAATCCTGAGACCACCCACATGACCCAAAGAAACACAGCCACTATGTTTCACCCCTGGGGGTAGAAATTTTAGTGAATTATAGAGTGAGTGGTTTCTAATAAATTACATCCCAATCTGGATACTAAAAGTGGATGCGGCTCAAGTACAGTTGTACCAAGGGGTAATAAACTTGAAAAGGGTGAATTGCGTATTAAATCAATCATCACCTAGTGCATAGAAAATGGGACTTTTTGTACACTTGGTTTGTCACTCCTGGGGGACATGCTTTCGAAAATTCACAAACTCTTTATGACCATTGTAAAGGATTTTAATAGATTATTAGGTTAGAAAACTTAATAGGGAAATTACAATGCATAACCTAGATTGAAACCTAGAGATTAATAAGTTAGTATACAATTTTTATTTATAAGTTATTCCTTATATGTTCATAGTTTCCATTTTTATATGATATTAAATTCTAGTATTCTCATCCCTAAGTTTATTTTGGATACCGTAAATGACTATAACCAGAATAAAATAGTGAAAGGTGAGATCATTATCAATTCATGAGATTTAAATACCCTATATGATTATAGTTCTACACATTCTTTCATATCTTTCAAGTTTAGTAGAACTACTCAAAGAACACCTCAAAAACTGGGGGTTGAGTTATCTATTAGAACATCAAATAGAGAAATTTTTGCATCCCATGTACATAACTCCTCCCCAGTCAACGTTTATGGACTGAACCTCCCATTAAATCTTTTCATACTCTATTTAGTGGAGTTTTATGATATATTTGGAATGGATTGAACATCCTTATATAAACCCAACATCAAATATCAGGAGAAGGAAATAACTCTTCACATCCCAAGTCATCCTATCATTCTATAAAAGTATAAGGAGGAGGATAAATCTCCTTTGAAATCATCTTATCAAGTGTGGATATTATAGAATTATTATAAAGTTTATCTAGCTCATATTATTGAGACCAAGGAGAGAATAATGCTTTAAGATATGCTCATTGTGAGGGACTACATTGATGTATTCCCTTAATAGTTGCTTGTTCTTCCTCTTAATTTAGAGGTTGAGTTCTCAATTGAACTAATACCTAGATCTGTACCCATATACAAGGATCCCTACAGAATAAACACTATTGAGTTGGAAGAATTGAAGAAGTGGTTATAAGAGAATCTGAAAAGGGGGATTATATGCCCGAGTGATTCACCATGGGTTGTGTTAGTCCTCTTCATCAAGAAGAAGAATAGTTTAATGTTCCTCTGTATTAATTATCATGAGCTCAAAAAAATCATGAAAAATAATAAGTATCCACTTTTATGGATAAATGACTTGTTAAATCAACTATATAGAGCCCTTATTTATCTTAGGTGGACCTTCGATCAGTATATAACCAATTAAAGGTGAAGAATGAAAATATTCCCAAGACTACCTTTCGAACAAGGTATTGACAATATGAGTTCATAATTGTTCCCTTAAGACTTGCTAATTCTTTAGAGGTGTTTATGGACTTAACGTATAGAGTCTTTAGAGATTACATTAAAAAAATTGATATTATTTATAGATGATATTTTTATATACTCCAAAAGAAAGGAGGAGAATGAGGAGCATTTTAATATTGTTCTAAAAAATTTCTAAAGGATAATCTATATAAAAGGTATAATAAATTTGAGTTATTGATGGAGGAAGTATCATTATTGGGAAATTTTCTCACTAGTAAAGGGATAAGTCAAAGGAAATTTAGGAGATTTCCATACCAATATTTGTAATAGAGATTTGTTGTTTCCTTGGACTAGCTGGGTATTACCAAATAATTGTGAAAACATTCTTTCAAATATAAAACCTTCTAACCAATATGACTTGGAAAGGAGTAAATTTTTTCTAGAATTATGAATAAAAATAAAGATTTAAGGAATTGAAAAATATTCTTATAACTTAACTAGTCCTAAAACTACCCACAAGTGGGGAAATTTTCATAGTATAAAGTGATGTTTCAAATAAGGTCTTGGGATATGAACTGATGAAAAATAATATAGTGATATCTTATGCCTCAAGGTGGATGAAATTGAATGAGTAAAACAATCCAACACATGATTTGGATTTAGATGTAGTGATCTTCACATTGAAAACCTAGAAGTATTATCTCTATGGGGATAAGTGTGAAATATATACAGATCATAAGAGCATCAAATATGTATTCACACTGAAGGAGATTAATTTGTTCCATCACAGATAGTTAGATCTAATCAAGGACTATAATTTCTCAATCCACTGCCATCCTGGGAAAGAAAATAAAGTGGTAGATGCTCCAATTAGAAAGTATCATATGAACTTATCAATGATGAGAATTGAGAAGGATAAAATCTTCTTAGAATTTCAAATAATGGACATGGAAATCATAAGGTAATAAATATTATCATTCCTTCCTCAAATTATTGTTTAACCATCCCTTCTGAAGAAGATAAAGGATGCTCAAAGAGATGGTGTGAAAATTCAAAAGGTGTAAGCTATAAGAAAATGGAAATCCTTAGAGATCAAAATTGATGAAGAAAGAGTTGTAATATTTGTGTCATGACTATGTGTACCATAAAATACTATGATAAATAAGGATTTATTTAATGATGCACATAGATCAACTTTCTCCATCCACCCAAGGAGAACAATGATGTATCAAGATCTGCAAGAGAATTATTGGTGGGATAATATAGAGAAGGATATTATAGAATATACATCAAAGTTATTGCTATATTAGAAGGTAAAGGTTGAAAGGAAAAAGTCCATGGGGTTTATGAAACCATTACACATACCTACATGGATATGGGAAAACATCACCATAGAATTTTTCATTGTTATTCCGAAGACATGCAGAGGAAATAATGTTATATGGGTAGTGGTGGATTATATTAATATGAATTATCACTTAATTACAAATTTATAGGAATTCCCACTCAATCAAATTAAAAATATATACATCAAATAAGTAGTGAGTTTTCATGGAAAACTGCTTCGATTGTATCTGATTGAGATTCGAGATTTACCTCTAATTTTTGGGAAATTGTTCAATGTGATTTAAACACTGAATTGAATTTAAGTATGGATTATCACCCCTAAACTGATGGAAAATTTGAGTGGAATATATAGAAACTTGAATGTGTATTGAGAGCATACTTGATGGACTTCAAAGAAGAATGGGATCAGCATCTTCCTCAAGTAGAGTTCTCAAACAATAATTTCTTTCACTCAAGAATCCAAATGACTCTATATAAATCCCTTTATGGGAGGAGATATATAAAATCTATGTACTGGGATAAATTTTGTGAATGTGACCTTCTAGGTCTCATATACATTGTCCCCTTTGATATTTTGGATCGCATCAGAGTTGTGGCCTATCGATTAACACCCCCACCAACCCTTTCACAAGTACATGACATATTCCACATATCTTTATTAAGAAAGTACATACCATATCCCTCACATGTACTTAATTTATAGGTCTTACAACTAGAAAATTATCTCTCTTATAGGGAGAATTCAGTAAATATCTTAGACCATAGAGACAAATTTCTACACAACAAGACAACTCACCTAGTTAAATTACTATATCGAAACCATAAGTATGAGGATGCGACATGGGAACTAGAGGAAGTCATGAAGTACAAGTACCCTCACCTTTTTTCACCTTAGTATGTAAAACAAAATTTCAAGGGAAAATTTTCTTAATTTGGGAAGAATGTAATGAACCGTAACTCTATCGATAGAATTTCCCTTATAAATATATAAGTGTTTCATATATTATAACATAATATTATATAATGCACATGCACCACATGATAAAACCAACTACATTTTATTATATTAATTTAAACATTAAATTTAGAGAATAAAAATGTTCATAAGAATTAAAAGTATTAAAATGGGAAAAAATAGAAAATGAGATAATAATAATAGGAAAATGTGGATCTTCTCAATCCCTTGTAATAATCTCACTCATGAGAAACACTGTAGAAATGAAGCAAAATATTAGCAATGCAATATGCATTTTAAAAATGAAAATATATATATAACTTGGATAGAAAATAGAAGTGAATAAAGAATAAATGAAATATTAGGTATTTATAGAAAATAGGTAACTCATGTGACCATTACAAATATAACTATTACAATAGTTTTCTGGTCGTTGGAATAGTAACTCGGTCATTGGAATAGTAATTTGACTGTTAGAAAAAGTAACCTCATCATTAGAATAATATCCTCACCTATGGAAGTGTAAAAAAAATATTTATTTATCTTATAAAATGAAAATATAGCATATTTATATCAAAATACAAGTAAATAAATGTTTTAAAATTTATAAAATAAGTGTTCGTATTTTCATTAAAAATATATGTTTTATTTACATTTTTATAATATATATAATGTTTTAAAATAATTTTTATAAAATATGTTTATAAATTAATATTATTATGCATTATAATGGTAATATAATTTTATTTGACCTTAAGTAATTTTTTAAATGGTTAGAAAATTGATCATAATATTAAAATTGGCATTTTTCAAATAAATGAGGATTTTATTTAAAATTTGAATTTATTATATTTAGAAAATTATTTTCATAAAATGGATTTCATTTTTGGAATATAAATGTTAAAAAAATAGTTTGAGTGAATATTTTTTATTTTTCTAAAATAGTTGAATTTTTGGTGAATAGTGAAATACGGTGAAATGTGGTATTTAACATTATAAGCTAAATATATGATTTTTTTAGTCATGGATGATGTAAGAATCCATTATTTTAAATTCACATGCACCATATAATATATATAGTCAATATAATAAATACTATTGGTAGTCTTAATCCAAAATAATAAAGTAATGATTATAATATTAAAAAAACTCTTTCCTCCCCTTATAAATACCAACCCTTCTCCTCACAACTTATAAAACTTGTAGATCACCAAATTTATTCCCAATTTACTTCCCAATACTCTCCTCAATTTCCTAGTGTTATTGGTCTCACCAAAATACCAATTCCAAGTGCCTTAATAAGTTTTTCAAGGAGATGACATTCAAGAGGTAATACTCTCAAACTACCCCTCTTAAATTATTTTCTTTTTCTACTTTCTCCTCACCTAACTCATCCAAAACTAAATAATAACTCAAGTATCATATATATATATATATACTGTAATTTTATAATGCTAATGTAATTTCTACCATCCACCCCCTTCACATATCCTATTATTCTAAAAATGAAACCATTGTCCATATTATGTCGGTTCACCACCTTCGTGAATGATGAGTTTTCATTTTCCATTAACACCTTCATGGTAAGTTTAAATTCACTTATAATGGTTTAAAAGGATATAAATACATATATGGGCATTACTAAATGAATCACCCCTATGTTGTAACACATATGGGTAGTTAGGACTATTTAAATTTCTATAAGGACATAAATACCATTTCATTTCACTTATAGAGTTGTAATCCCATTTTAATAGAACTTCAATAATTATCTACAAGTGATCTGACCTTGGAACCATGAAACAAACTCCCTTGGAACAATGAAATTAAAAATTATATCTCATTTAAAATGTTATAAATAAACATAATAAAATCATTTTAAATTAGATATAGATGTAAAAGGTTCTAAATTTAGTAATTAATGAATCTAATTTGATTATTCAGGACATTAAGTGCAAGTACAGAATGATTCTGGAACCTAAGGTAAGGGACCACTTTGAACCATCCATTTTCTTTAGGTTATAACCTTTCTCTATATAACACACTTTCTCTCTCTATCTTTGATGTTATGGAATGATTATAAATTATGTATATATGTATATTACATATATATGTATCTTATTCCACCTTCCTTTTATGGATTAATATATTCCTTAAGTTCATTTCTCAAATGTATTCTTTAAAATAAAACTTGATTAGGGGGGACTTTTATATCCCATAATCATTTTATGCTATGATTATATAAAGTATTTATTCCCATTCATGATTTAAATAATTAAAGGAATATTTTACATATAACTAGTTTATTTTATCCAAATTATTTTCTCTTTGGAATCTTTATGAAATATCATGTGATTATGATATGAGGTAAGACTGTGTAACTCATTTCTTTCCATGGGAAATTATTATATTTATGCCTTATGATTGATTTCCTTTTGTGAAACACATAAGAATTTACATGTTATGATGGGTGTGACCAGATAGAGCTCCAATTATTTGGTTAATTTTTTGTCTCATGAAATGTAACACCCCAAGGATTTACAAATAAATTTAATATAGAATGTAATGCACACAATACTGAGTCTATGTGAAACAACACTTTGTTTTTATAATTATTTAAACAAGATAGTTATAACCTAGTCATTAAACATAATCTTACCACTTCTATTAATTGAATTTCGAAAAATGAACATACACAGTTGCGATCAATAACATATTTATAGTCTTAAAGGATTAACTTAATTTTTTTGTGAATAGTAACTTAACCCTTTTGAATAGTAATGTTACCCATATGAATAATAATATAACCCTTATAAATAGTAAACCATCCAAATGAATAATAACCTCACCCATTAAAGTATAAATAAAATTTATGCATCTTATAAATGAAAGTATGACATAATTATATCATAGTATAAGTAAATAAAGGTTTTAGAAATTATTAATTAAGTATTAGTATTTTTATAAAACATAAATGTTTATTTAAAATTTTCTAATTAATATAATGATTCAAAAGAAAATTTATTTTCATAAAATAGAATCATAAGTTAATATTTTTATTTATTATTATTATAAGATAATTTTATGAGACCTTAGTTAATTTTTCAAGGTTTCATAAAATCTGTTATAATTTTAAAATTGGTATTTTTCGAGTAAATGATGATTTTAATTAAAATTTTAATTTCACATATTTATAAAATTATTTTCAAAAAATAGAGTTAATTTTTTATTTCTAAACATAAAAAAATTGTAAGGAATAATTTTTTGTATTTTTATGAAATAATTTAATTTTTAGTGAATAGTAAAAAATACATTTTTTAAGAAAATTGTGTATTTTTTGTGACAATTTCAAGACATATTGATGATATAAATTTTATTAAACTTATGGAATAAATAAATTATGATTTTATAAGATAAATATTTATATAAAAAATATAGAACATATAAATTATATTTTTCTTGATATGTATAAAAGAACCATCATCATTGTCGATGCAGTGTCTACACCGCACTAACAAAGCCAATTTGGTTCCTTAAAAATAATAATTAAGAGCTAAAAATTATTTTCAGAGTCTTGTTATTAATTATTATGTATAATGGATGACTTTGGATGATATTTTTTAGTTTTATAGTTATATAATATTAATCTTATCTTATTGTCTGGGCAATACTTGTGCGGGGTAAGAAAAGATAAAATAACAAATTTAAGAAGTTGTCTTTTTATGTATATGAGTGAATATACATAATGAACTAATATAGAATTTTATTTTTAAATTAATTTATTTATTTTTATTATAGAAATTTATTTTTAGTTTTTATATATGAAATAATTAACATTAATGCTTTATAACGCTGATGCACTGCTTGTGCAAGAATAAGAAAAATAAACAAAGTGTTTTTAATTAAATTTATAAGAATTATTAAATGAACCATATTTTTGGATAAAATTTTTCTATAAGAAATTTTCTAACATTATCTAAATTTTATTCAAATTTATTATATCTTGGACACACATGAATCACTTTAAGAACTTTATAATTTTCTTTATCAAAAGGAAGTCAAGTTGTCACATTATATTTTTTAATTAGTATAATATTTTATTTTATGGTTTTATAGTATATTTTTTAAAATATATATATTTAATTTAAATCTAATAAATTTATCTTTTTTAGGAATTTTTTTTTTAATTTTTAGGGAATAAATAATTACCCTAATGGATTGAACAATTACGATGCAGTAATTGTTTAATTAATGAATAAATCAAATTAATGATATTAGATATAATAAAATAAATATAATTTGAGACTTTTAATTTAATAAACAATTTCTATATATTAATATAATATTTATAGGATATTATAAAAAAAATCTAATTTTAAACTTTTTTGGTTGCGTTTAAAGTCATGGTAATGAATAGTGTTTAATTTGACATAAATTGTTTTTCATGATTAAAATGTTTTATTAAATTATTTAAAAATCAAAAAATTATTTAAAAATTAAAAATATGATAATATTATGTCTAAATTTGGATCCAATGTTGTTTATATCTATTTTTAAAGTCTAACCTTATTTTTAGACTTAATATATCTTAATATTTTAAGCAATTCCTAATTTTCCCTTCACCTCAATTATAAAAGGAGGTTCCTCCCTTCACAAAATTTCATCACCTTAAGCATTATTTTTCACCTATATCCTGCCAATTTCCCTTATCCCCGTCCCTTGATACATTCTAGTGCTTCTGGTATCACAAAAAGACCACTTCCAAGAGCCTAAGGAGGTTCTCAATGAGAAAAGATTCGAGAGGTAAGATTCATTTTTCTTCTCTTTTAAATTCTTTTTAATTTATACCTTATCCTCACCTCTTATCCAGTGATTCATGAAAATTATATTATCGTATATATACTTTAATTTTTTTGTTTTTATGGTATATGAATCATAAAATCTCTTATTTTCTTCTTTTATTCTTAAATAATGAAATCGTCGTCTGTGGTGTGTCAATTCACCGCCTTTGTGGACTATGAGATTTTGTTTCACTTTACCACAATCATGGGAAGTTTTAATTCACATGTAATTGTTTAAAATGACCTAAATATATATATGTTATCAGTTCTGGATTAATATTTATTTTTTAAAAGTAATACCATAATAAACCAACCTTGGAAACCATGAAAAGAACGCACCCGAAACAATATAAATAACAAAATATTGTTAATAAATTTGTGGAAAATGTTCTAAGAATATTAAGTAATGTATTATAAACATGATTTTATTTATTTAATAAATTAATAACACTATTTTAACCATAATACATGATTTTTGAAAAAATTTGAAGGAATTTGAACCCGAGGTAAGGGATATCTTAACTCAATTTCCATTCATTGAGTTAAACGATGTCATTGGTTATGTTTTTTCCAATAATATGTGTGAATGAATTATGATTGTTTTATATTTTATATCCACTTATATTGTGTGGATTTATATTTGTCACACATAATTATTTCATTAATTTTTCCTCACTCTAATGATACGATCTTTGAAAGGGTTAATTTCACAATCACATTATTATCTAATATTGTTTATACATAAGTATTTATTGGGACATATTTATCACCCATGCCCATGTTTTTTTAAATATTTTAAAATGGAATTTTTTTAAGTTTTTATGTAAGTAATCTTTAACTAAAACATCATTTTAAATTTTTTGAATATTTATTCTTCTAAATCATTCTCATTCATGCCCATGTTTTCAAAATTAGTTTTATGGATTTATTTATAAGGACATGAATATTTTAAAATATTAATTTTCAAATTTATCTCAAATGTTTCAAAGTTTTATGGGCCACTTTGATTCAAAAAAATATATTTTTTTAAATTCATTCTTTTATAAATTTGTGGATTTTGAATAAATGATTTCAAAGTAAAAAAAGTGTATTTTTTTCAAGAAAGTTTAATGATTTTATTAGAGTATTTCCATAAATTTAAACACCCTTGTTGATTATTATGTTTAATTGGGATTAATATTTTACGATTTCATCTACCATATTTTATTGAATAGATTATTATTAGTTTGACTGTGGATGTGCTATCTTGATACCATTCTCCATATTACTCCGAATGGTTAGTGATTATGTTTACTGATTGGGGAAAGTTATTTACATTTCATATGTTAGTTTCAATATGAATTTATATGTTGATTATGTTTCACCCCTTTCATATGAGGAATGTATTGGACTTAGTAAGTGTCATTTGGGGCCCACTATAGCCCCTCGGTGCATCGGTAGGTCTCATGAGACAAACTAGTTTGGGTATGGGCTAACGTCTTACTCGATTATGTATGGTGTCTTAGATGAAGCCTTGATGGTATGTTTATGATGTCCTGCATTATACATTACCTCATTATGAGATTAGTATTTGATATTCCATGTGATTATTTGACTATTATAATATTCATGCATAAGTATCATTTTCATGTGATTATTTATATGATATTATTTATTCAGTTTTTATTCCTATTATATTATGCTCATGTTTTTGTTTTAATATCAAGTGTTTTTAGTTATTCACCTTTCCTTGTGGTTTATTTTTATATTTTGCTGAATTTTTACCCTTAATAAGCATTATATCTCACCCCTTTCTTATTTTTATTTTCTCCAGGATTCCATGATGGATTTTATGAATGACATGCAAAGATAATGTAGAATAATAAGATTGTTTCCAAAGGAGTATCTATGATGTATTTAATTTCAAGTTGTAATGTTGAAATTATGTATGTATATTTATTTACAAATCTAATAAACTATTTGGTCCTTAGGGATGCGTCTTCCTTGTTTATATTCCAATGTAATAAAGTAAGGCACTGGCTCTAGGATACTGGGTTTGGGGTCCTTACAGTTTGTATCAGAGGAAGCTTAGTAGAATCCTTGGAAACTAGATTTAGAAAACATAGATAAGGAATCATAACCCTAAGATAGACTTTGAGGATAATAATACAAGAACATCCTAAAATTTTGGTAAGGTAGTGATTATGTGGATATTCCTAGAAATACATCCATATCTAGATACTACGAGTGGATATGATTCTATCACTGATGTACCTAGGAGTAACAACTTTGACAAGGTGTCCCAGACCTGACTTGAGGTAACCTGGTACATGAAAATGGGTCTTACTATGCACCTGGTTTGACACTTTTAGGGGATATTCTTAGGATAATTCACATTTTCTTTACAAACCATTATGAAGGATTTAAATGTAAACATGTCGTCAAAGAAACCATATTTATGATTATGAGATTAGCTACGCATAAATATTTTAATTTTTGTTATGTATTTCACTAGTATTGGGATTATAAATTATGTTTCATAATTTTATGATCTAATCTAGTGTATGAAATAGTTTAGATTTGGTGCCTACTGGAAGGAATGGGAATTACATCAATGCACATAATCCAAAGAGTAAGAATGATCGTTTCTTTGATGGGTTTAATCCAGCCTTTCGAAAGGAACTAGTCTCTCAAACATTCTCATCATACGAGAAGATAGTATCATGTCCAAAAAAATAAAAAGAAAGAGTTTTCTAAGTATTATGTATTTTGAAGTAAGCAAGAGAAGAAGAGGAAAACTGGGGAAAAGATAGATAAAGAAGGGAAATAAGTATTTTCCCACATGTGATAATTGTAAAAGGAAACACCTTGGTATATACTTAAAAGGAATAGAAGTTTTATAGAGGTGTGAAGAGAAAGGACACCATTCTTCTGATTGCAAGGGTAAAAAAAAGTTTTATAATGTAAAATCTTTCAACTGCAAGGAGATTGGACACTACGCAAATCAATGTCCCATGCATCAAATGAATATACACCAAAATAAGAAAATGGATCATGGTTAAGATTATGATACTACCACAAAAAAAGAGTAATTATTAATGTTATTATGTTTATATTCATGAATTATGTCTTTTGAGTATTTTAAGTAATGATGTAATGGTTATAAGAATTATATAATATATAAGGAATGTATTGTAGTACTATTTCATAAAGGATTTGAGGTCGTATGATGAATGGTACCAATGAAAAGTTACTCAGTAGAAAGTTAAAATTTTGTAAAAATGTATGGTTAAGGTAAAGACAACCCTTAATATGTTCCTAATACTGAGATATCGATTTTTAAATAAATAGATGATTGATTTGGATAATGTAAATTGGATAGAACTTATTATCTTGGATCTAAATAATGGACTGTCAACAAAGTGGTAGAGTTAAAAACATTTTTTAATTAAGGAATATATCCAAATTTCTATGTTTTATATAAGGAATAAAGAAGAATGAATGTATTAAATAAGGTTTTATGGTAATTCAAGTTATTACCATGCTTCAAGAGAATACAAGGATAATGTACTCGCATGTTTTTATGTGATGATTAAGAGCCACTTCATATTGTTTAATGAGTTCATTATGAAAATTTAGTGATCTTATTTCTAAAATGTTGGATCATGATATTTTGGAAAAGTTAAACATTTATTAAATGGTTGAATTTGATCTTTGGACAAGGTTTTAGAGATTATTTTACCCTATGATACAACCTGTGCCATGAAATGAAGTGGGAATAGTTAAAGTCACAACCAAAAGATAAGATTGTGTTTATAAAAATGTATCAAGTACTCATATTTCCTTACATTATTATAGAGTGAAATAATTTCTCAATTTTAGGGAAAGGATCTTGAAACAAAAAAAAATGTTATCCTAGTCCTTCTTTTCCGATGTGGGTTTTCCACAAAGGTATTTTCTAGTATCAACCTTTTTTATTTTTCAAGATAAAATTTCAAATTGTGAGGACATAATTTATTGGAGGGGAAAATGTAACACCACAAGGATTTACAAATAAATTTAATATAGAATGTAATTCACACAACACTGAGTCTCTACGAAATAATAATTTGTTATTATAATTATTTAAAGAAGACAGTTATAACCTAGACATTAAACATAATTTTTCCTCTTCTATGAATTGAATTTCAAAAAACAGACATAAACGGTTGTGAGTAGTAAGATATTTAGAGTCTAATAGGATCATCTTAATTTTTTGGTGAATAGTAACTTGACCCTTTTGAATAGTAATGTTACCCTTATGAATAGTAATATGACCCTTATGAATAGTTTACCAGCCAATGAATAGTAAAATCACCCATGAAATTATAAATAAAATTTAATTATCTTATAAATGAAAGTATGACATAATTATATCATAGTATAAGTAAATAAATATTTTAGTGATTATTAATTAAGTATTAATATTTTTATAAAACATAAATGTTTATTTAAAATTTTATAATTAATATAATGATTCAAAATAAAATGTATTTTCATAAAATAGAATCATAAGTTAATATTTTTATGTATTATGATTATAAGATAATTTTATGATACCTTGGTTAATTTTTCAAAGTGTCATAAAATCAGTTACAGTTTTAAAATTGGTATTTTTCGAGTAAATGACGATTTTAATTAAAAAATTAATTTATCATATTTAGAAAATTATTTTCAAAAAATATACTTCATTTTTGAATTCTAAATATTAAAAAATGGTTAGGATGAATTTTTGGGATTTTTCTGAAATAGTTGAATTTTTAGTGAATAGTAAAAAATACAATTTTTAAGAAAATACGGTATTTTTGTGACAGCGTCAACCGATATTTATGATATAAAATTTATTAAACCAATGGAATAAATAAATAATGATTTTATAAGATAAATTTTGTATATAAATAATTTAGAACATATAAATAATATTTTTCTTGATAAGTATAAAAGAATCATTGTCATTGTCGACGCAGTGCTTGCGATGTGCTGACAAAACCAATTTGGTTCCTTAAAAATAATAATTAAGAACTAAAAATTATTTTAATGACCTTGTTATTAATTATTATTTATAATTTATTTTTTTGGTCAATATTTTGTAATTTTATAGTTATATAATTTTAATCATATCCAAATGTCTCGATAATGCTTGTGCAGGGCAAGAAAAGACAAAAATAACAAATTTAAGAAGTTATCTTGTTATGTATATGAGTGAATATACATAATGAATTAATATAGAATTTAATTTTAAACCTAATTAATTTATTTTTATGATAGTAATTTATTTTTAATTTTTATATATGAAATAATTAATTTAATGTTTATGGAACGTTGATGCAGTGCTTGTGTAAGAATAAGAATAATAAACCAAGTGTTTTTAATTAAAATTATAAGAATTATTAAATGACCAATGTTTTGGATAAAACATTTTATATAAGTAATTCTTGACCATTATCTTAATTCGATTCAAATTTAGAACATATTGGACCCACATGAATCACTTTAAGGACTTTATAATTTTCTTTATCAAAAGGAAGTCAAGTTGTCACATAATAGTTTTTAATTAGTATAATATTTTATTTTATGGTTTTACAGTAGAGTTTTTTAGAAAATATATATTTTATTTAAATATAATAAATTTATCTTCTTCATAAAATTTTATTTTTAATTTTTAGGGAATAAATAATTACCCTAATGGCTTGAACAATTACGATGGAGTAATTATTTAATTAATGAATAAATAAAATTAATGATATTAAAAATAATAAAATAAATTTAATTTGAAAATTTTAAGTTAATTCGTGATTTCTATATATTAATATGATATTTCTAGGTTATAATAAACTTTTTTTGTTGTGTTTAAAGTCATGGTTATGAATAGTGTTTAATTTGACATAAATTATTTTTCATGATTAAAATATTGTATTAAATTATTTAAAAATAAAAAAAAATTATTTAAAAATTACAAATATAATAATATTATATAAACATTTTGGTCCCCTATTATTTTTAGCTCTTTTGAAATTCCTTAACCCTATTTTTAGACTTAATATATCTTAATATTTTAAGAAATTCCTAATTTTCCCCTCACCTCAATCATAAAAGGTGGTTGCTCCCTTTACAAAATTTAATCACCTTAAGCCTTATTGATTTCCTATATTCTACCAATTTTCCTTACTCTCATACTTTTCAACATTCTAGTGCTTTTGGTCTCACAAAAAGACCACTTCCAAGATCTTAAGGAGGTTCTCAGGGAGAAAAGATTCAAGAAGTAAGATTCCTTTTTCTTCTCTTTTAAATTCATTTTCACTTCTACCTTATCCTCACCACCTATCCAATGATTCATGAAAAATATAGTATCATATATATAATATAACTTTGTTGTGTTTATGTTATATGAATCATAAAATCTCTTATTTTCTTCTTTTATTCTTAAATAATGAAATCACCATTTGCGGTGTGTTAATTCACCACTTTTGTGGACGATGAGTTTTTGTTTCACTTTACTGCAATCATGATAAGTTTTAATTCACATGTAATTGTTTAAAATGAACTAAATATATATATATTATCAATTATCTATTATTATTTCTTTTTTACAAGGAATATCATAATAAAACTACCTTGTAAACCATGAAAAGAACGCACTTGAAATAATGAAAATAACAAAATATTGTTAATAAATGGGTGGAAAATGTTATAATAAGAATAAGTAAGGTATTATAAACATGATTTTAGTTATTTAATAAATTAATAACATTATTCAAACCATTATACAGTAGTTTTGAACAAATTTTAAGGAAGTTGAACCCAAGGTAAGAGATATCTTAACTCAATTTCTATTCATTGAGTTAAACATCAATGTTATTGGTTATGTTTTTTACAAGAATATGTGTGAATGACCTCTAACTGGTTTATACTTTATATCCACTTATATTGTGTGGGTTTATTTTTTTCATACATAATTATGTCATTGATTTTTCCTCACTCTAATAATATAATATTTGAAAGGGTTAATTTCGCAATCTCATTGTTATCCAAGATTGTTTATACATAAGTATTTATTGGGACATATTTATGATCCATGATCATGTTTTTTTTAAATATTTTCAAATGGAATTTTTTTAATGTTTTATGTAAGTAATTTTTAACTAAAACATTGTTTTAAATTTTTTGAAGATCTATTCTTCTAAATCTTTCTCATTCATGACCATGTTTTCAAAATGGGTTTTATGGATTTTTTTATAAGGACGTTAATATTTTAAAATATTAATTTTCAAATTTCTTTCAAATGTTTCAAAGTGGTATGGGAAACTTTGATTCAAAAAATATATTTAAAATTCATTCTTTTATAAATGTGTGTCTTTTGAGTAAATGATTTCAAAGTAAAAAAAGGGTATTTTTCTCAAGAAATTTTAATTATTTTATTAGAGTATTTTCATCTATTTCAACACCATTATTTATTCTTATATTTAATTTGGATTAATCTTTTATGATATCATCTACCACATTTTATTGAATGGTTTATGATTAGTTTGACTTTGGATGTGCTATTTTGATACCATTCACCATATTACTCGAAATGGTTAGTGATTATATTTACTGATTGGGGAAAGTTATTAGCATTTCATTTGTTAGTTTCAATATGAATTTATATGTTGATTATGTTCCACCCCTTTCATATGAGTAATGAATTGGACTTAGTAAGTTTCAGGTGGGGCCCACTATAGCCTCTTGGTGGATCGGTAGGTATCATGAGACAAACGAGTTTGGGTATGGGCTAACATCTTACCCAATTATGTATGGTGTCTTGGTATAAGCCTTGAAGGTATGTTGATGATGTCCTACATTGTGCATTTATTATAAGGCCTCCTCTCTTCTCTTATGGACTTTAATCGTAAGATTCAAGGACCAACTCCCCTCAGTGGATGAGTTCTATAGGTTTGTTTTTGGGTCATGGAACCTTCAAGATCGAGGAATGGTGGGGCTCCTAGATGGTCATCACTTCATTATTCGCTTCGCCTCAGAAGAGGATTTGAATCAAGCATGGTCTTCAGCACCTCTCAATTTCAACGGACTTTGGTTCTTTCTTCTTCGATGGAACTATGAATTTCATATGAAATGGGATTCTCCCACGACATCCATCTGGGTAAGATTCCCATAACTTCCCCTCCCCTTCCAAAACCCCTTCATTATATGCATGTTAGGAAACTTGGTAGGAAGATTTATCTACTCTTATAGTAAAATTAGATTGGTATGTCATCCGGTCACCCACTAGGTATGTGTAGAAGTTGATGTCACATATAGACCGGTTTATTTTATATGGATTTATATTGGTGAATAATTAAAATACAATCAGCCAGTCATATATGAATCGTGGGTAAGTTTTTGTGACTCTTATAAGAAGTTGGGGCATGAACTGGTGAACTGTAGGCATGGAGGTAGGAGTAAATCTGGTAGGTTTAAGTAGTGAGTGGTGGATTTTACTCCAGGGTCAAATGATGTGGAACCTAGAGATGAGGTAGGACTTCAAAATAATGTCAACAGGGCTTTTGGAAGTGGTATTGCAGATGTTTCAATGGTACAGAAATAAGAATTGGTGACACCTTCTAATACAAAGGTCACTAAAATTATCAACAGATTAAAGCTTGATTTAGAAAGTCCTTCATGGGACACTGATACTGTAGGGGCTATTGTCTTGAAGTAATGGAAATTAGAGGAGTACAATGACACTATAGGTAAGGATTCATGTTCTATAAATGGAAATTGTGATAAAAAAGTAGGAAGATGTTGTTAAGGAACCATGGGAGGATTCCAAACAAGGATCTTAAGTGGAGCTGGAGGGGCAACAGAAAACTGATTCTAGGTAGCTACAGGTTTAGTAAGGGATCACAAATGATACAGGCATATTGTTGGATATAGAGAATACATCTGAGTGTAGAAGATGGATAGTTCCTAAGAAGGGTCCAGAACAGGGGCTGGTGGGACACTAGGTTGAAGGTCAGAGACATAGCTAGGAGATCATTTAGACCAGTAATTGTTTTGAAGGTCTGGAGGGATTGAATCAAGATCAAAAGATTAACAGTGAAGTTTAAATAATATGTGGTATAGAGACTTAAGTATTATCAACAAGGAAGAAAATAAAAGGGTTCAAGGATTACTCATACCTACCAAAACCAATGGAGACCAGGTCAGGTAAAAAGATAAAATCCAAGGAGAAGGAATGCATGCCGATATCTAGTGTTAACCTGCAGGGGAATCCTAAAGAAGTGATGGCCAATGTTGTTGAGGCTAGAGAGGGAAAAGTTAGGGTGGAGGAAGTAGCTAAATAGAATCCACTATAATTTATTTTGCACTCTGATGAAGAAATGGTGGAGGAATTTCTCTACATCAATGGTACACAAGAAGAGGCAGATAAGATGATGGGAAGGCCGCTTCAGGTGGATGTCAATAGCGAGAAAGTGGCATGGATCGGCAAGAAGGATATTATAATGATAAGGGGTTTTAATAAAGGGAATATAAGTAAGGAAGATTACTCTTAAACTTGGGAAAATGTGGCGGATTTCTTTGAAGACTTCATCCTCGATGAGACGGATCCATAGGTGCACTCTATCTCCTAGAAACTCTTTAGGGTGGAAAATTCTAATAGACTTAAGTTCTATTTCAATAACTTTGTGATATCTTTTTAGGTATTCCCTAATGGTTGAACTTATGTGGTTTCTCACTTTTCCTTAAAATCGTTTTCTAATAAAAAATTTAATTTTCAGTCAACTAGTAGAACATCCATGGGTAAGTATCATTTTCATGTGATTATTTATATGGTATTATTTATTCAGTTTTTATTCCTTCCATATTATGCTTAATTTTTTGTATTAATATAAAGTGTTTTTAGTTATTCACCTTACCTTATGGTTTATTTTTAGCTTCTGATGTATTTTTACCCAAAATGAGCAGCAGATATCACCCCTTTCTTATGTTTATTTTCTCCAAGATGCCAAGATGAATTTTATGAATGACATGAGAAGATAATATAGAAGAATAAGAGTGTTTAAAAAGGAGTATTTATGATGTATTTTATTTAAATTTATAATTTTTAACTTATTTATGTATCTTGTTTTCTAATGCTACTAAACTATTCAGTCCTTCGGGGTGTGTCTTCCTTGTTTATATGCCAATGTAATAAAGTAAGGCACCGGCTTCGGGCTACTGGGGTCAATTTCCTTACATGAAATAGTATGTATGGGATTAGTGAGTAAACTTAATTCATGATGGGATTGTGTCCACCATGTGATTTTTTCTTGGAAGTTATCCTTGATATATGCTTATATATATTGCTACCACTTTACTATATAGTCAAGATATTATGATATCATGTTCTTTATCTTGTGATACCATGTGATTATTCATGATCCTTATCTTTCATTATATCATGTTATATCATTTTACTCACATTTTATGCCTCATTATCATGTTTATTCTCTTATTGGTCTTATATCTCACCCCTTTATTTTATGTATTTCTTAGGTTATCTTATATAGTTTTAGGTGCTCAAATAAATTTAGGATCTCATTAAGGATAATAAAATAAAGATGTTGTGTTTTATTTTGTTTTTGATGTATTATAAACCTAGTATTCTAAAGTCACTTGGCCTCATGATCTTTAGGTTGGTTTTATTGGGTGTTTATATTAAAAATCATGCAAAAATATGTGTAAAAGGCTTGGTTTTCTATATTCATGTTAATGGTGGAGTGGTAAGTGTTTTTATATAAAATCTACTCCAGGGGTATATGATCCTCCCGGTTTCATCCAATATCCAACATGCAAGCCCGAAGCATGACCTTTGGAACTTGAATGGTCCATTCTGACTAGTTTTCTGTATGGGTGGCACCGTTATCAACCACAATTGAGTCTCAAAAGGCATAATTTAATCTTCTATATATTCAAGATGTAAAGTGAATATCATGATCTAAAATTATTATCAATTAAACTCCATGAAGTTTTATTATCTCTTGCACATATAGGCATCTCAAACTCTCCATTGACCTCTACTCTCAAATGGACAAGAAGTGGGCTAATTAGGTGATTCATTCTATGATCACCCAGATTGTATCATGAGCTCTCACTAATCATAAAAGTACCATAATGAAAACCATGTAGATATAATTCCACCTCCACTTCCATCCTAACGCCCCATCCTTCACATGTTGGAAGGTGAGGCATCGAGTGATAAACTTAACAACACTCCTCTTCAACATGAATAGTGTCATCTTCCATCCTTAAAAAAGGATTATGTGCTCCCCATCTTAAAAAAATCCATCATAAGCTTATCCAATGTATATTTGGTTATTCAATACCTCATAGTTGATATCCCCAGGTTGTGCCTCTTTGACACACTGAAGAAGCGGAGGGGTAACAACCATCGACTGGAGGTACGCTGCACCATCCTCATCCACGAGGGCCAACTACAAAAAAAATAAAATTCTCTATCACCTCACTCAAAAATTGTGAATGGAATTTCCTACTAAAAATATTCACCACCACATTCCATTTCATGTGAGTATAGATTATCTCAAAAACATAGTCCTACAGGAACTCCAGCCACCACCTCTGTCTTAGGTTAAGATCCTTCTAGGAGAAGATGTACCTGAGACTCTTATGGTCAGTATAGACTATGAATCACCCTTCCATAATATGGTTTCAATGAGAATATAGGGTAGAAACTACAAACTAAAAATATAATTCATGGGTCATGTAATTATGTTCATGGGGTCTCAAATGTCAGGACCCGTAAGAAAACCCCACCTACCTCTTCCCAAAATGCATCCAAGCCTAGATCTAGATGAATCACAGAACATCATATACTCAATACCCTCCTATGGAAGACTTGAAGCGGGGATACTCATAAACCTCTATTACAGCTCTTGAAAATACTATTTAAACTTCTCTGGTTACATGGAAGGACACCACTTTGAGGTCAAGGTAGTAATAAGTATCACAATCCTTGATAAATCTATCATGATTATTTGATAATAGTATTACAACCTAAGGAATATTTACACCTCAGTCACACTCTTGGGTGGCTCCCCATGCCTCGATCTTCACTAGGTCCACTGCCACTCCCTCCTCTAAGATGACATGTCCCAAGAATTGGGCCTCTTGAATCCATAACTGACACTTTGAGATCTTACCATATAGATACTGCTCTTGGAGTATGCCTAGAACCATCCTCAAATGTCTCACATGATCTCCCTGTGATATTGGATATATGAGGATGTCATCAATGAATACCACCACAAACTGTTCTAAGAAAGGAAGAAAAATTCAGTTCATGAGTCCCATTAACACTAGTGGGCAATTTTTCACACCAAAGGGAATCACCAAGAACTCAAAGTGAATATAGAAGAATTGGAACACCACCTTTAGTACATCATACTCTTGAACCCTAAGCTGGTGATAACACATCCTTTGAGAACCAATTCATCCCTAACTACTATTCAAATATTTCATCAAACCTTGGAAGCGGACACTCATTCATTACAGTCACTAGGTTCGGGTGATGATAATCTACGCATAAACTCAAGCTATTGTCCTCTCATGGAAAAAAACTAGGGATTTCCATGGGAACATACTGGATCTAACAAATCTCTTCCTCTACAGATCCTCCAACTGCACATTTATCTCTTATAGATCTATGGAGGATATCTGATATCATGGTGTGGATATCAGAGCCATCCCTGTGTGTAGTCCTATATAGAATTCGATCTCTCGATGGGGAGGAAATCCTAGAATGTCCTCATGGAAAATTTCCTCATACTCCCCCACCGTTGTAGGAAACTGAAAGATCATAGCGCCCGCCAATCCAAGGGTCATACTAGCCAACTAATGAGAAATCATTTGTAACCCTTGCATACAAGATCATCTTGATATGTCTGAGATTCCTTATTTCTAATGAAGGAAAAACTCATCCCACAAACTCAAGCCCACTTCAACCCTCACTGGTAATAGTCATGTTGGGAATGGTTGTTAAACAACTGGTCAATACCAAAAAAACATTTTAGGGACTTACTGTCACTATGAAAGGATCCCACATAAGTCTATCTCCTATAAGAGTCATGTCACACTGACATATGAAACATGAGATCAATGAAACTTCCCCAACAAAAGTCTCAAAATTAAAGGGTAGAGATCAAGGTTTCATTGAAGAGATGTTCACTCCAACACCTTGGAATAACCAATACAGACTTAAACATACCAATCAAAGTAACTCATCTACCACACCTCAATACTATTCATTTTAGGTGGTCTTGACTCACCCGCATGACTTTAAAATGTTTCATAAGAGAAAACTTCTTGGTTGGGAAAAAGTGTCTATCTTCTTAGTGTTATCTAGGTCACATAACACCTCATCAGCATAGGGCTCCATAAACACCCTGTTTTACCCCAATAAATACTAGTTTCTAGAACCATATCCTAACTGGGATATATCCCCACAAGGTGGGATATCTGATTCGTCACCTCTAACTAGTCCTCCACTGCTTACGGGGCCTCTATAAATCACTATTATCATGAAGATATGATAAAACTCTTACCAATAAAGGGTCGCATCACTACATATTTGGGTCACCAAACTCCACCATCACCCAGTTAATCCCTAAATGAGGCTATCTTCCTACACTAGTATCTAATTAGGAGGGGTATTAGATAGGAAAAAAACTTTCTCTACTACCTTGAGATGGTTCTTTATTTCCTAGGGTTCTATCTCACTAAAAAACTCAAGCGTTCACTATATCTAAATTTCATGAAGCACGATCAGTATTTTTTTTCATCTACTAGTATTGTCAGGACCAATTATTGCTTAACCTAATGGGGAGCATCCACATAAACCATCGATAGTGGGTTAGCATGATGCGCAATACGTAGAGGAATCGCTTTCTATCCACATGGATGGGTCATCCTAAGATCATGTCTTAGCACTAAGGCCTCATCACTAAGTTTTCTATCATTGTGACCCCACTATGGTATCATTCACTGGCTTTTTACATGGTGTAATATTGTGTCTTAAAAAGATATACCACAATCAAATAGAATATCTGGGGTGATAACTCGATAAGGACATCAAACCACCACCCATTCCTATATGATGCATGTACCATTGATTTTATTGCAACCAGTGCCTATATATACTGAGTCAATAAGAATATTACCTAAGTCCTAGTGAATAGATACATTTTTTTCACACCGTTATTGGGTTATTTGGACTAAGAGTCGAACTCGAGACACTTTAACATTATTTCCCTAGTTCTAAATCTAATCCTCATAGGTAAACTATCTCTAAACTCTAATACTAAAATAGCCTTACCTTTGATAACACTCTATCATGGACCAACCCATTAGGGCCCACTTGACTGGTAGTAAGATGAGTATGACACCCCAATACCACCTCTAATATCCTAGGGGATGTAGATTATTGTTGAGTAGGCACATCACACACATGTGAAGCCTTATCCTAAAGTGTTTGTACACACGCCCACATCTCTATACACTAGTATAATACGTAAAAGATAAAAAAACTTATATTTTCAATGAATGCATAACAACTAATCCCACATCATAGTATGTCAAAGAGTACAAAAAAAGTAAAAAGGGACAAATAAAATCCCACCCATACTTTGAAGAGTCCAACCAACTAAAAAAAGTGTACTGTTATCAAAATAAAACTTATAGAATCATATATGTTCCATCTAGCACAACTAAGTGCCACCTACTCCGAGTCCTCCTAGGAATCTATTGAAATTTCTATCATCTATATAAGATATGAAACATTTGGGTAGATCCCCATGCATGCGTGAGTATAGACAGACCATTGGGATACCCCAAAATCACTAAACACAAAGCATCAAATAGGGATTCATCTTTAAATCACCTGCAAGGGGAATAAATAAGGTAACCCAAATATTCTCAAATCTAGACTCCAAGTCTCAAGGTGTGGTCATGTCCTCATTTCCAGCCTAGGATTCTACTCGATAATAAAATGTAACATCCATCCAAGAGAACTCACTTGTTGGGTCTCTAAGTTAATGGAACTCATCTTAGAGGTCATATTCATTAGGTATTTCCATGAAGTAAAAAAGAGGAATTGAGAGGTATCATCTGAGATACTTACTTGATCAGGTTACAACTCATCGAGACATAAAATATCTCAATAGATAGATAGGGGATCATTCCTGGGGACTATGGGGGATACCTAACCCTATCCAGGATAACCTTCTCAGAAGGGGATCACATGCCCTAGATGTTGGTAATGGGATACCTAACCCAACCTAGGGAATAATGATAGAGGATCTCACCCTAAGCCATATAGAGGGATATCTAACTCTATCCAAAATTATCCTCTAGAGGGGATCACTCATCTTATGCACAGAATGGGATACCGCACTGCACCCTCTTAGATATGGACCAATGGAATGTACCCATACTAATACTGGAAATGAAGAAAGGGAAAATATAAGGGTTCCAACCAACCCTGGAAAGAGTACACATCATTTCCTTCTAGGGTACATGACATGAATCACTAAGTATGGTATTGGAAATGTCATATCATCTCACACGACATGTCTTTTTCTATATACACAACATGTAGTTCTAATACACGGTGTGTATATATCAAGCTAATACTTGGGTGTGTGTCATCTACCCATGCTCATGAAATTTCCAAAGTACATAGGGTGTGCCCTGACACACACGGACTATGAGGTCACATGGATTCTTGGGTGTATGATCCCTATACATGCCAAGTTGGTTAGCCAAGTGTCACATGACTTGTGGGTCCCCCACATGGCATGTGATAATTAACTCTCTTCATAAATTTAGTTGCCACATATAGGGGTCTATACGATGTTTTTTATTCCAAACTACATGCAATGTATAGAAAAATTTCACAGAAACTCTAGCTTATTCACACATCTTCTCCCACACCACCATCCCCATCGGTTCTGCCATAATTCATGGAGATAATTCCTATAATTGCATTGAATAGGCTTGCATCATCACTGGTGGCCAAATTTTGGACACCCTTTTCTCATAAATTACCTATCTCCACACCTATGGGGATATCTGCTCGATTCAGATCATGGAATCACCATCACCCGTACCATCAAAATATTCATGTCATCACCACCACACCACCATCAAATTACCAATCCCAAAACTAAACCCTCATTAATGATCTATTGCACTAAAGATAAATTTCACAACAATCAATTTTTTGGTTATAGTCAAATCATCATCTAATTGAAATACTGATGATAAACATTGAAGAATGGAAAAGAAGGCATGAAACACAAAAGTGATCATCCAATGAAGGTTGTGTTCATTTGGAAATATTTTATGAAATTTTGAGAATGGAGAGGATAATCAAATAAAAAAACCATAAAAATAATAAATCTCAAATTACTAATTCTTGGAAGAGAAATAATATACGTATAAATCAACAAGAATGATCAATGAATTGATTTTTAATGAATTAATTTTTAATTAATTAATTCATGTTTTCCCCAATAACCAAAAATAAAGAATTAAAACACACACAAAATTTACAAACATGAGTTCGGATTGATCACTAGTGAAGAATGTATCCAATTAAATGTCATTGAAGAGATCCACTACATTAATCATTGGCTCCTCAATTATACATATTCATTTGTTATTGATCCTCAATCCTAAGATCACCCACCAACGTACTCATCGTCGGAGTTGTCTCTCCATACTCTCATTACTCTAAGGTTATGTGGATAACATTAGGGAATTCATCAAATAGGGGTTTAAAAAGAATGTTTTTTAGGTTTAGAAAATTAATTAGACATTAAATTAATAAATTAATTTAATCAATTTAATCTTCTTATGATTTCACTCTACCGAAACACTCAGTGCCAAAAAAACTTATGTCGCGCCTAGGGTAAATCTTGTGTTCCAGATTTAATGGTGGTCTTAGTTTTCCCATCCAAGACACCATTATAGATTTATTCCATTATTTTTTAAAAACTATGCATGCATAATATATTATTTTTAATATTTTTAATATATCAATACTAAGCCACTGCATGGCCTGAAACTCCACGCCAACTCAGTGCCTTACTTCGAAAATATTATTTGAAATATTCTAAATTTTCAAACATAAGTTTCGGATTAGAAAAAAGATGGAAATGGTATATTTTATTTAATAACATTTAAATAAATATTGATTTATTTATTAAAAAAATAATATTTAAATATCCATGATCTAATTCTTTTCATGGAATATAATAATATTAATATTAATATTATTTAACATGAAGTTTTTTTAGAGTTAACAATTAGATAAGGGCCTCTACATAATTATTAATTATTTATTCCTGAGTATATTAACCCAATTATATCATTTTAGAGGGTGTGAATAATTATTGTTCACAATGATATTCTCTCAAGAGAATTAACTCGAAGCCCTGAAGAGAACCTCTCAAGAATTTTCTTAAGAATGAGAGACAATAATCTTCCTCCTTCTAAATACCAAGAGAACAAGAAAGAGTCTTTCAAGAATGAAAGGATTCTTTTTGTGATTAACGATGAATGATTCGATACATTTTGTGCCTCCTCACTAATATATAGAGTTCCAATGGTGATGTTCTAATATTTTTGGAGTATGTGTGGATACTGCTAGAGGAATCCTACGTTAGATTATTCATCACAGAGATAGCATGATAAAAATGTCAACCAAATTGATCTACTATGATGAAAGAAATATCAAGTTGAGGTAATTCTTATTTTAAATTAATTATAAATTATATGTGTAAATATATTATCTATGAATATTATGGGGTTGTGTTCATCCAATTTTTAGTATTTATCTAACGAAACTGACAAAAAAACATTTTTGATAACGATCCCAATTGCTCCTATTGTACCTCAGAACATTCAGAAACCTCCTTCCATGTAGGGATAACCATTAATGTTTATATAAGGGGGGAGAACCAGTATGTAATCCCAGAGTTTTTGTAATAAATCATTTCATTCATATTCCTTCTAAACTTTGAGTATTTTTAGTGAGATATTTGACTAGAAGAGAGAGTGATTATCGCTCTGAATCTCTTATTGGAAAATGTTTCTACTTCCCAAATTGGTACTATAATGCATCTCCTTATGTGGTTATTTAAAATATGATGGAGTTATGTGTCCATGGAGGGAGTGGTTTAGTCATTTATGGACATGTACAGTGGGGTTCATTGTACTCATTTCAGTTATATGGGTTTGGGGTTGAGGATCTATTCACTCAATTGAGGGATGTCTCCTACCACTGCACACAAGAAGATACAAGGCCCAGTGAACATGCGATTGTTTTTCACTGGTTACATTCATGAGAAAGACAAAGATGGGTGAATGCATGAATAGTATTTGGTGTTATTACTAAGTGTATAAGAAACTTGGGTGATCAATAGGGAATAATGAAGGGATGCATCTAGGGATCCTCTTAATAACCATCACCTCTTCTTACTGACTCTTGTTTTCTTTTCAGTTTATTTCAATACATATACCCTTGTTTGATGTTTTATAAAAATAGAGAATGAATACATAAATAAAGTGTAAAGAATAGTAGGTGATATAAAGGCTCATAGAGAGACAAAATATGGTCAAATCACTGGGCCACACCATTGGAATTAAATATAATTAATACTAAAATCATTCGACAAGGTTTGGTGAATTAATCACACTTTTTGGTTGCATGAATGAGGATTAGGTTTTTTTTAAAAGTGTTTGTATAAAACATTTAGATATAATACAAAATAAGTGTTTTAGAGGATATATAAAAGGAATTTGGGATATATTTTTACAAGTTTTTTACATATGATTTAATATATGGTAAAAATGTATGATAGATTCTCCAAAAAGAGTTTTCAATATGGATTTACGTGTTGTTACAAATGATCTGACATAAGGTCAAAGTACACTAAGTATATGATGATTTAGTGAAAGTGATATATTAATAGAAATATTTATTAAATAAAAACCATGATTTTTTGGTATTAAACATGTCATGGTTTGTGCAAAATTAAACCATGTCATAGAAAAGGATGTTATATCTTGGTTTTGTGAATGGTAGTGCATTCATTATATGATGGCATGTGTAAATTTCTAATTTCACCAATTAAAATATATCATAATAATTTTATGATATCATATGATGATATTTAGAGGATGTTTCTTTAGTTTTTAAGACTTACTCATTTCATTTGTGATTTTTCTAAACATTACAAAAAATTTGTAACACGGTTTCATAGTTAAAACATTTTAATGATTAGAATGATGAAATAATGAACATTTATAAAATGTTTGGATATTTTGAGTTATAAATTAATGTCCTCGGATATTATAAAAGGAGTTTGAGACCATGAGATGATAAAACAACATTCATGCTTTTTAAACTCCTTTAACTGAATCTCACATTCTCTTTTTCTCTTTAAGTAAGGTTTCAATAGACTGTGAGGAAGATGGAATCCCATCTAACGGTTAGGTGATTTATACAACCCATATATATCTTTGGTGGAAGGAATATTTTGATTTATATCAATTTATTTTCATCAAGATCATATATAAGATCTTGTGTGGATCGAATCCACACAAAGAGGTGTGTTTTTCATTTATGTTTTTTTCAATTAAAATGAATGGTTGGATATTTTGGAAAAATGTGTTTTAGTAGTTAGTTTTTATTGTGTTTGTAAAATATTTGTATCTACCTGAAACCAATATAATTATCCCTTTAACCTTTCTTTAATATTAAATACACTCACAAATAAGTGATCATGGAGATTAATTTAGTTAAATGGGTCTAATGAGAACCACATATTTCAACCATCTTGGAAACCAACTCGAAAATATTTTTCAACTATGTGAAGGGATCTTTAACACATTCTCCAATAATTTTTTATATTTTATACATTAATTTATATCTTTTACTCACTTTATGTGTACATTAATCACATGTACAATCAAAAAAATATTATTGTAAACATTTTTATATTACATTTTTTGTTTCACAACATTCCTTATCAAAGTGTTTAGGTTCATTTTCATACCTTTAAACTTTTATTAAAGGTTTTATTGTAACACCATGAAAATTTAGTTTAAAATAATAATAAAATTGATATATTTATTAACATGAAACACTGATCTTTAAGAGAATTGTGATATACTATAAAAAATATTATTATTTAAATATCACCACTAAAACCTAGTCGTTAAATTGGAAGGTATGAATATAAATAAATTAATTATGAAATAAATATATAATGTTCCTAATAAATACTAAACTATTGATTAATAATCAGTATATAAGTACTCATTTTTTAGTGAAGTTGTTTTATGCTTCAAAAATTCATTTTCTTCAAAAGTGATTTTACTGCATTTTATGCATGAAATTTATAATTAATTTATGATAATTATAGAATTATTTTTTATAAAATGAAAATAATTTTTTAAATTAGAATATAAAAATTAAATTAGGGTAAATTTTTTTAATTTTTCTAAAATGATTGATTTTTCAGTGAATAGTGAAAAATGCCAACTTTCAAATATTATAATTTCTTTTCATTAAAATAAAGTAATTTAAAATTACCTTTCTATTTTGGATTTAGTCACATATGATTAATTTGATTTATAATAGTATAATTAATTCCATTTTAATAAAAAAATATTCATTATTTTTACATAATTTAATTTTTTTACTTAAAACGCATTTTTCTAAAAACTGTTTTCCATTGTGTTTTATGAATTTATATTAAAATTAATTTCTATCATTTCTAGAAATTTAATATTAAAAAATTGATACCATATTTTTAATAATTTGGTTCAAATTTATTAAATAGATCCATTTTTTATCATTATGAATAGTAACCATGGAAAATATTTGTCACCTCGATAAGGGTAAAATGGGTAAAAAAGGGTTAAACCCATGAAATAGGGTCTCAAAATCAACCCAAAACTTGCCTCGGTTTAATTTTATGGGGTAAATTAGACCATATCCATCCAAAATTCTAATATATGAAATTTTGGGGCCTTTTCCCTTAATAATTGTATTTATATTATTTTGAGTAAAGAAAATTCCAAAATGTCGCTCTCTTGACTTTAATTTCTATAAATTTTTACATAAGGATAAAAAAAAGATAAGTTCAGTTATAAATGTTAATTTTAAATATTAATTAATTAATTTTATAATATTAATTTATTCTTAATTTTTTAGTGATGAAATAATTACCTTAAATGTTTACACAACGCCGACATAGTGCTGGTGAAAGTAGTTAAAAAATCATGTAAATGATTTTAAAAACTCAAAAAATGATATTTTTTTGGTGATTTATAGTTACCATGAATTTTATAGTTTAATATAACATATTATATTTGTGTGAAAGGTTTATATTTTAATTAAATTTCTATCTTGATGTCTTTAAAGTCAAATTAAATGAATAGTTTCAAAAATGATATTAGTGGTATTTTATGAAAATTAATATTGTATTAAATTATTTTAAAATAATAAAAACTTTAAAGAGTAAAATTATGATGATAAGTGATCTAAATTTTTATCCCTTGGCCATTTATGAGCCAATTTTTACCTTATAAGTAAAATTATAACCCTTTAAGATTGAAAAATGTGTTATCGTAGTAAAGGTTAAAAATGGTTAACAAAGGAGTTAAACAAAAATATAAGGTTTAAAATGACCCAAATACTTTATTAAACCTCATTGGTTGGTTTTATTTATACTTTAACCTTATATAATTTTAATATGATTCATTTTGTATCCTTTTTCCAAGAAATTGACTTAATGATATTTTAAAATTTTGAAAAATTACAAGTGTGTTACTCACCACAATTATAAAAGAAAACCTACTCCCCTCACTTATTCACACATCTTGGTCCATTTTCCTTGAACAAACCCTTAAAAAATAAATCCCAAACATACTTAGAAACATGGTTCTAGTCTTCCCAAAAGAGAAACCCAAGTGTCCTTAAGAAGGGATCTAAAGGAAGTATGGCGAAGAAGAGGTAATCATCTTTATCGACTCTTCCAAGTTTATTTCTTATTATAATTCCTCTAAATTTGTTGTTCCCATAATAAAATAATAAATAAATTATCATAAATATACTTATATTTTATTATTATTATGGTAAAATCATTTTATACCTCTTTTCCATCCAATATAAAGTGAAAACATCGCTCGTGTGTATGTACGGCTTACCGTCTCCACATAGCGGTGTAATTCGTTTTTCATTGCCATTTTACTTGGATGGTTATAAATATGGAATCAATGAGTATATTTTATATTTATAAAATAATTAATTTTTTAAAAATATAAGATATCATTTACCTTCTTACCTTTCCATCTGTTGGAAAATGATAACATCGCTCGTGCGTACATGTGGGTTGTCACCACCATGAAGGGATGTGATTCATTTTCCATTTAAAATTTACATGTATGGTAATAAGGATATATTTAATTAATATATATATGATATGATAATTATTCAGAAAAGGTGAATTATTATTTACTTTTCTTTCATTCCATTCATCAAAAAATAAAAACAACATTCATGTGTATATACGACCTACCATCTCCATAAACAGTGTAATTCATTTTTCTATCTCTAAATTTCATAAATGATTATAAAAATGTATCTAATGAATAAATATTATATTTATAACATTAATATAATTATTTATATGATTAAACTATAACATATTCACAAGAACTGAAACATCTGCAATGAAACATACATGAGAAAACTAGGCAGTTAACACCCAAAGATATGAATGATTGTTAACAAACAGGTGATAATATATTATAAGTGGATCATATATGATAGTATAAATATGAATATGGTTATGTTATAAATTAATAACAAGTTTAAAACCATTATACATGAGGTTAAATTATGATCATAAAATTGGAAGCATGAGGTATGAGGTTTCTTAACTCAATTTTTATTCATTGGGTTATACTTATACTTAATTGATTGTGTTATGCCATGATTATATGTAAAATTACCTATTATTGTGCTATGTTTTATTTCAACATTTTTTTTGGATTTATATTTTTCACACATAATCACTTCATTGATTAATTCTCACTTCAATGATACGGCCGTTATAAGGGATTTTGTCTCAATTTCCACTCGATTGAGATATATTTTCTATTATTCACTATTTAATTTTATGTGGTATTATACTACCCATTTGATGTATTTAACTTGATTATATATTTATTCATGGTTATTAAAGTTTTAATTCATCTTTACATATTCAATGGGTTATAATTTAAAATTTACAAAAGAGGTAATAATTTATTTTACAATCTTGTTTTTTTCTGGGATTGTTTATATATTTCGTTGAAGGAACCTTATAATTTTCCCTTCATAAACTTCATATATATTTTTATACTCTATATATTTAAGTATTTTCCATGTTTTCATTTAAATTTTTCTCTCTCTAGTACTTGAATCAAGCAAATAAATTTTTAAAAGAAAATATGGTCTTATTTCTCTTTTGATTGGGCATATTTTTCTTCCATGTCCATATTTTTCAAAATTTGTATTAAAAATTTACTTTTTATTTACTCAAATGATTTATTAAGAAAATTTTAATTTATATTTTAATTTTTAAAAGGTTTTAAAGTAATTATTCTAATTTTTTCAAAAAGGATCATTTTTTTAATTTATTTACAAAAAATCAAAATGAATGTTTCTTTTTAAAGTATATGATGTTAACAGACTTTCCCACCACCATAACCATTTTATGATATTTATCTTATTTTATAAGTTTTCAATGATTTTAAAAATAAAATTATTTAATGAAAACTTATTTTAATGTTTTTCTTTCATTTTATTTTATTCTCTAAAAAACATGAATTTATTAAAAACCCAATATTTATGATGAATTGATAGCCATATTTTATCTCTTATAAATTTTGTGTCCATTAAATTTCTCTTATAACACTCACTTTATTGTATTAATATTTAATTGGACAACATATTTCTCTTAAATATCCATAGTATTTGTATCATTTTTATGCTTATTTCTTGAACCATGTACCATTTCTACATATTGTGTTTTACTATGAAAGTTATTTTATTGATTAGTGAAAATATTGATATTCTATATTATTTAATCGATATGGATATTTATTAAAAAGGTATATAGTTTATAAATTAAATTGATAATTCAATATATGATTAATGCATTGGACTCAGTAAGTAACAGGCAAGGTCCATTATAGCCCCTCAATGCATTTGTAGGTCTCATGAGACAAACTAGTTTGGGTATTTGGTTGAGGTCTTACCCATTTATATAATATGTCTTGGAAAGAGGCCTCAATGGTAAGTTTAATAAGTTTATAATTATTCATTCCATCATTATAAAATCTATTATTGTTGTCTATGTGATTATTTTAATAGTTATGATATTTTTGGATAAGTTACAATCTTATAAGATTATTTATATGGAATTATTTGATCATTTTTTATTCCTATCATATTATTCTTCATTCTCAAGTTATTGATTAAATGGTTAGTTTTTTTATTTATTAATATTTCCATATTTATTATGCCTTATTTACTCATGATTGATTCTTCTTTATGAAACCCTTACTGAGCATCTGATCTTGCCCTTATTTTGTTTCCTTTCCCTAGGATATGAAGAATAAATCTTTGAATGAGTTCAAGGATGTAGAATTTTTTACTTCCGATATGCTTTTATATTTTATTACCAATATTAAATGAGGATCATGTTTGTATCTGGTTATTCAATACTATTAAACTATTCATTCCTTTGGGATAATATCATTTTAATCTAGTGCCAATGTAATAAAGTAACCACTGACTCTGGGCTACTAGGGTCAGGGTCTTTACAGTTGGTATCAAAGGAAGTTTAGTAGAAACACTGGGAAATAAATTTAGTAAAACATAGATTATATAATATAACCCTATGATAGACTTTTAGGATATATATAATTTTAAGATAATATCATAAATGTTTTTAAAGTGGGGATTATGTGGTTTTCCTAACAACACATCCATGTCTAGGAACTACAAGTGGGCGTGATTTTGGAATAGATTTATCTAGGGCTAATAACCCTGAAAAGATTTGGTAAAATATATATTTTCCATCATTCTAGTGAATAGTTAGTGTAACCTTACTACACACCTAGTTTTACACTTCTATAGGATATACTTGGGTTAATTAACATTTTCTTTATAAACCATTATAAAGGATTTGAATAGATAATGACCATGAATGGCCTAGTTTAAACCTAAGGCATCTTATATTGAAAAAAGGTGTCATTATTTAGACATCATATAAATTATTTTCATGATTATATTATTTATAAGTTTGATTAGTGTAGCTCAAACTATTATTTTTAGATTTAATCAATGGTTGGAACCAAAAGTAACCATGTTAACACTAAATATGATGGACATTACAATGGTTGTCCTCCTAAGCAACTGAATGTTGTGGGATATAAAATGTGAAAGATTTTGATTATTCATAACTAGATATCTCATATCATGATTAACAATCTCAACCTGATTTAATTTAATAACATATAAAATAAGAGAAATATGGAGTTTTATGGAATTTCAAGTGATAACAACCATGTGAAGAAAAGGATGTAACATCCCACATGTCAATAATTTCATAAGAGGCACTTAGGGAAATGTATTAAATGAATGGGAATATGTTTTAAATGTTGATAAATAGGTAACAGAGTAATAAACTACCCATTTAAAAGTTTATAGGGTGAAAGATCAGGAGAAGTATCAACAAGGTCATGTGAATAAAGGACTATCAGAGTTATATGTTATATAGATAAAGATGAATAATCCATGAGTAACATATAATAGGTGTGTATTATTTTAGTAGTTACCCTTAAAAGAAAATATTATTAAAATGATATTTAGGAAATTTGAGATAGTATTCATAATTCTAATTATATGAAGGAATTATTATGAAATAAAATAACAAAGGTTGGTCAAAAGTTTATACCTATGTATTTGGTTTTTAAAAATTATGATGTATAGGTATTTATTTATGGTATTTTAGAATCCAAGGATTATTATACCAATATTTAATGTAATGAAGTGGTATAAAAGGGTTAAGATATGTGAATTTTAGTAATACGTGTGGAAAGGTATTGATAACCTTAAGGGTAAATATGATCTTCGATGTTGAGGTAATTATGGGTTATTACAATTTGGGAACATATGTTTTATCATATAGATAACCATGCAATTGAAAATTGATTTGGTGACTAAATGATTAAAGTTATTTTAGAATAAGTTCACTATATTTTTGGAGAACATTGTAAGATTAAGGTAAAGAGAATATTATTTTCTAGGATGTTATTTCATTTGAGGGGTAAAGATTAAGTTAAATTGTAGAAGAATATATGTTTTTGTAGTGGTTTTATAGTGATTTTAAAAATTATTATGTTTTAAGAAAATATATGTTCAATATATTCACATATTTAGTATGTGACATGAAGAGTTACTTTATGTTTTTTGAGATATTAATGTTAAGTTAATTTTTGTAAATTTAGTGAAATACCTCCTAAATTTTTGGGTTTTGAATTTGTTCAAACAAATTTTAAAGGATTCTTGAGGTTAACTATTTATAGAATGTAATAAGTTTAAATTTGGGCATTAATGTATTATATATATCCATATTGGGAAACTTGTGCTTAGCATTTTAGTTTTGTTAAATATTTCTAGAAATATGGAATGACTTGTCATTATTTTATGGATCTTATGACTAGTTAAAATTTAATTTTAGTGCTTAGGTCATGAATAATTCATCTTTAATGTTCATTTCTTTGAATAAGAGATAAAGTAAAAAATCATCAAAACACAACTAAAGGATGAAATTATGATTATGAAATAGTAAGAAATCAAGTAAGCACATTTTATCACGTTCTCTATCTTGATAGTAAAAAGAATCCCCCGAATTTCAAAAAAAGTATTTTGAAATAAAAAGGTTATCCTTTTACCTTCATTTATGATGAATTTATTCTCTTTTCACTCCTCACTGGTTTATGATTTTGTGATCTTTAACTTTCTCATGACCGTGTTCTTGGTCACTCTCTATTAGTCCTTAGATGGAATTTTTCTCCTCTATGTCTATATTTTAACTTTCCACCAATGTTATCCTTATTTGGGAATCTTATTACATGTTATTTTAGGTAACCTTTATTATTCTCACTTTCCCTTTTTAAAAGAAGTTTTATTATCCATCTATATGTTTGAGTTTTCAATAAAGGTATTTTAAAATATTGAACATTTGATGTCCAAGATAAAATTGTGAGGGTGCAATTTATTTAAGGGGGTGAATGTAACACCCAAAAATTTTCATTTAAAATAATAATAATCCTGATAGCTTGCATGACACACAACACCGAGCTTTAAGAAAATTGTGATATACCATAAAAAAATATTATTATTTAAATGTGAACATTATAACCTACTCGTTAAATTGGAGGGTATGAATATGATTAAATTAATTATGAAATAAATTTATAATTTTCCTACTAAATACTAAATTATTTATTAATACTTATAAAATATGAACTCATTTTTCAGTGAAGTAGTTTTATGCTTCGAAAATGCATTTTCTTCCAAAGTGGTTGTATTGCATTTTGTACATGAAAATTGTAAATAATTTCTTAAATTTTTAGAAATTGTATTTTATAAAGTTAAAATAATTTTTAATATCATAATATCAAAATTAACTTAGGTTTAAAATTTGGAATTTTACTGAAATGATTGATTTTTCAGTGAATAGTGAAAAATACTGATTTTTAAAATACTAGCATTTTTTTCATTAATATCAAGTAATTTAAAATTATCATTATGTTTTGGATTTAAATATATATTATCCATTTTATTTATAATAATCTAATCAATTCCATTTTCATCATAAATATTCATGATTTTGACATAAGTTAATTTTTATACTTAAAAACACTTTTTTTTAAACTATTTTTCCATTGCATTTTACGCATTTATATTAATATTAATTTTTTAATACTTCTAGAAATAGAAAATTGAAAAATAGATATCATATTTGTAATTATAAGGTTCAAATTTTATAAATAAGTCCCTTTTATTTTTTGTCATTATGAATAGAAACTATGGTAGATATTTTCCACCTTAGTAAGGATAAAATGGATAAAATAGGGTTAAAATCACAAAATATGGTCTCAAAATCTACCCAAAACTTGCCTTAATTTCATTTTATGGGATAAATTTTACCATATACATCCCAAATTCTAATATATAGAATTTTGGTGCCATTTTCCCTTGGTAATGACATTTATATTATTTTAAGTAAATAAATTTCCAAAATGTCACTCTCTTAATTTTAATATCTCAAAAAAATTACATAAGGATAAAAATAGGTTATTTTAAATTAAAAGTTTTTATTTAAATAAGAATTAATTTTTTTATCATAGTAATTTATTTTAGATTTTTAGTGATGAAATAATTACCTTAAATGCTTACATAATGCCAACACAATGTTTGCAGAAGCAGTAGAAAAATCATGTAAATGATTTTAAAAACATAAAAAGTAATATCGTTTGGGTGATTTATAGTTCCCCAAGAATTTTATAGATGAATAAAATATATTATTAATGTTTTAAAGGTTTATATTTGAATTCCATTTCTATCTTTAGGCCTTTAAATTCAAATTAAATGAACAATTTCAAAAATGATATTAATGATATTTTAAGAAAAATAATATTGTATTAAATTATTTAAAAATCATAAATACTTTAAAGATATAAATTAGGATTAAAAATGGTAAAAATTTCATACCTTGAACATTTATGGGACAATTGTTACCTTATGAGTAAAATTATAACCCTTTATGATTGAAAAAGTTTTTACCGCAGTTAAGGTTAAAAATGGTTAACTATGGGGTTAAACCAAAAGATAAGGGTAAAAATGACCTAAAAACTTTTTTAAAATTAAATTTTTTGTTGGATTTATACCTTAACCTTATCAACTTTTAATACGATTCATTTTTTATTCTTTTTTACATGAAAATTACTTAATAATATTTTAAAACTTTACAAAATTACAAGTGTGTCACTCACCTCAATTTTAAAAGGGAACCTCCTCTCCTCCCTTCTTCACACATATTGATCCATTTAGCTTGAACATACCCTAAAAAATATCTCTAAAACGTCCTTAGACACATTATAGAGGTATTTTTCTACCTAAAATACCAACCAAAGGGTCCTTAAGAAGGGATCTAAAGGAAGTCGAGCTAAGAAGAGGTAATCATATTTACCGACTCTTTCAAGTTTATTTATTCTTCTATTTTATATAAATATATTTTTTTCATAAAAAAATAATCAATCAAGTATAATAAATATAATTATATGTTATTATGATTATGGGACAACCATTTTCCGCCTATTTTTCATCCTATAGAAAGTGAAAATATTTCTCATGCGTATGTGCGGCTTACCGTCTCCATATAGTAGTGTAATTAGTTTTTCATCACCATTTTACTTGAATGTTTATTAAGATGTAACTAGGAAGTATATATAATATTTATGACATAATTATACTTATTTAAATATAATATATCAATTACCTTCTTACCTTTCCATCCGTTGTAAAATGATAATGTCGCTCGTGCGTATTTGTGGACTACCACCTCCATGAAGCTATTTAATTCATTTTTTATTTATACTTTAAATGGATAATAATAACTATTGATTTAATATATATATATATTATATATTAATTATTTTGGAAAGTTGAATTATTATTTATCTTTCCTTTTTTTAACTGTCGAAAGGTAAAAACAGCATTTATGCGTACGTACGGTCTAATATCTCCATGAACAGTGTAATTCATTTTTTCATATCTAAATTTAAATAATGATTATAAAAATGTATCTAATTAATAAATAAAATATTTAAAAAATTAATATCATTATATATATGATTAAACTATAACCTACACATAAGAACCAGAACATTCGCAATGAAACATACATGAGAAAACTAGGTAGTTAACACCCGAAGCAATGAAATATTATTGATAAAAGGGTGATAATATGTTATAAGTGGATCATATATGATATTATAAATATGAATATGGTTCTGTTATAGATTAATAACAAGTTTAAAACCATTATATGGGACATTCAAGTATGATCAATAAAGTGTAAGTGTGAGGTACGGTGTTTCTTAACTCATGTTTCATTCATTGGTTTATACTTCTACTTAATTGATTATGTTATGCCATTATTATATATGAAATAAAATATGGTTGTATTGTGTTTTATTTCCACTTTTTTTTTATCTACATTTTTCACACATAATCATTTTATTCATTAACTCTCACTTCAATGAAATGATCTTTTTAATGGATTTCGTCTCAATTTCCACTTCATTAAGATATATTTTCTATTATGAACCTATTTACTTTTATGTGGTATTTTATTTCCCATTTTACATATTTAACTTGAATTTTTATTTATTCATGATGATTAAAGTTTTAATTCAATTTTACACTTTCAAGGGGTTATGATTTAAAAGTTACTAATGCGATAATAATTTATTTTACAATCTCGTTTTTTCTGGGATTTCTTATATCTTTCATTGAAGGAGCCTTATAATATATCCTTTATAAACTTAATTTAATTTCTTATCCTATGTATATTTAAGGATTTTCCATGTTTTCTTCCAAAATTTCCTCTCTTTCATACATAAATCAAGAAAATAAAGTTTTTAAAGAAAAAATGATCTTATTTTTCTTTCAATCGGGTATAATTTTCTTCCATGTCCATATTTTTCAAAATTTGTTTTAAAAAAGTCCTTTTTATTTACTCAAATGATTTATTAAGGAAATTTATGTTATCCTTTACTTTTTTTAGGTTTTAAAGGAATCCTTGTAATGTTACACCCGGACTGCACATTGCGGTATCTTTTTAATTTTAATTTTTATCTCATAATTTTATCTGCCTTTTTAATAATTGTTTGGTTGAAATTTGGACTGAGCCCAATATGAGTTTTACGCTTTTACGCTGATAAATGAATGTTGGCTTGGTAATTCCTAACGCGCGGGCAGGTCACGGGCGAAGCCATGTGGCTTCGCCAATTTAACGTGTGGCATGCCCTGTGTGTGGGTGGTTAACTAACCTAATGAAAATAAAATTATTTTTATTTTTATTATTATTATTATTATTATTATTATTATTATTATTATTATTATTATTATTAGTCTTGTTTTTGTTGTTGTTTTTTTGTTGTTATTGTTTTTGTTGTTGTTGTTGTTATTGTTATTATTATTATTATTAACACTATTATAATTAATATTTTAATTTAGTTTTTAACATTGAAATTTTAACATTATTAAATTTTTATTATTAATATTGCTATTATCTTATTATTATTATTTTAGATTAGTTTAAATGTTTTTTTTAGGTTAGTCTAATTATTTTTTTAGTTTTCCTTCCATTTTATTTTTCCAATTTTTTTATCTTTTCTTTTTCTTTTTCTTTTTTTACCTTTATTTTTTTTCTCTCCCTCACTAACCCTCACCCTTGTCTATCACGTTACTCGAGTAACCCCCCCCCTCAAACCTTATAGTTAAATTGTGCCTCTTTATTCATCGCTCTCGCTGGACCGCCTCCACACCTCCTCACTAAACCTCCTCCATGGTATCTCTTGGAACTGCACTGCCCTAACTCACCTCACACCACCCTACTTTCTTCACCCTCGTTGCCTCACATCGCTCGGACTCCCCCCCCCCACCCCCGTTTGGATGAAATTCTGGTAACTCCCCCCTCTTCTGACGCCACACACCTTTGATATCCTCCTTCAAACTCTGGTCAACCACCCTCACCCTCACCATAGGTTTGTTCCCCATTGACCGGTTGTTTCTCACAATTTTAGAGGTGTTAGGGTTATGGTTATATTGTTATTTGTTCAATCTTTATTCATTTGTTACGATACTTTGTTTTAGGGTTTTATTATACCCCTTGCGGTGCATTTGTCATATGGTGAAAGTTTCATGCCAAGTTTCTGAAGCTTGAAACACACCGGTAGGTGGTTCCGCACCTAATTGTAAATTGATGAGTTAGTTTCATGTTTAATTATTTTTATAGGTTCCTTAAATTAATTTATTTTGTGCGAATTTCATTTTTAATAATTTTATTTGCATTTGATTTGTTTTTTTGAAAAAACCATTTTGAACTGTTTAAAACTATTTAATAAATTGTGTTATTAGATTATTAAAATGTGTAAGGGTTGTTGATGGAGTTTTGGTGTGGCGCCAAGGTGCGTTTAATTTTAAAAGGTGTGTTTTGAGTGATATTTTTTATTTTGAATCATGTGAAATATTTTGAAAATTGCTTAGTAAGTTATTTTTAGTGGCTGCTTAATTATGAAAGTGTTTTATTAAATATGAAGTTTGTGTCTTGGTATGGATTTAATATGTGTTTAGTTTAAAAAGAATATTTGAGTAAAGTTTTCGATGTTTAAAGTCATGCAACAAATTTGAAGCTAGTTAATAAATTTTTCGGGTAGTTGTTCGACCGTGATAATAGTCATTTTAACTGTACAAATGGTTTTTTTAATGGTGTAAGTGATGCATATTAAGTTTGAAATATTTTTAGTTTGCATATTATTTGAAAGTGATTTTTTTTTGTGTTCAAGTGTGGTATTGGGTAGTGTTAGTGCCTTGTTTTCTTTTTTTATTTAAATTTAACATGTGACATGAACTCTGAACAACTTGAGCACAAATGGGAAGCCTGGGTACTATATGGGTAGACTAGATCTAGTGTGATAGTGATACAGAAGCGGCATTGGCCCAGTTTCACTTACCTAGATTGACGATTACAACACTAACTAAACTTTTGTGATGATTGGAGACCACTAGGTTATGGATGTATTTCCCTATTAGTGGCTTGTGCATGAGAACTTATGTTGTTGTGGTTTCTATACCATTGATCACTGAGGCATGATGTTCTATGCTCCCACTTCTTGCTAGTATCCTTCAAGCCTCTCCCATATTTTGTGCCCCTTCTTCGTTTATCGTTCACTGTCGGCACACAGTGTGACTTTAGAGTGACCATAAAAGCAAGTGTCTGTGTATTTTTAATTTAAGTTTTTTTCTTTAAGGTCTTTATCCATTTAACTTTTTCATTAAAATTGTTTAAATATTTATTTATTTTTATCTGTTAAAATTGAAACTGTTTTTGTCATTTAATTTTTATGCGTGGAATCTTTTCTTGTTGGTTTCCTATTGGGTGTTAACTCACACCCTACTTACACCCTTGGGTGTAAGTAGATTTGTTTATATCTGATATAGGTAAGGGTCCATCTTTTGGGAGTGGTGGTTCAGGTTGTTAGCAGAATTCTTGGTGTGGCGTTGTAGAGATGGATTGAGGGTGGTATCCTCTTAACAGGCAGTGGTTTTTGTGTTTGTTTTTGGTCACCCTACCAAGTGGTAGTTCTTGTTTGGTTTTCAGTTTAAACATGCAACTCAAATTCTAGTTTTTAGTTAAAGGCTCATTTGGTTGTGACCTTCAACTTGGTCTATTTAATATTGTTGGTTGTTTTATTTATATTTTCTTATTTAGGTAAATTCTTCCCAAGATTTATTTTGATACCCAGGCACGTGTGCCAGCCCGTGGGGATCAGGAACACCCTTCGGGCCTTACTGCGGGTCGGGTCGGGCATCGGTTGGATGGAGACCCAATTTGGTTCATGAAAAAATGGTATCAAAGGGAGGTTTTTATCTTTGGGTTATTTTATTTGGGACAAGTCTGGTTAGATAGGAGCTCAGACTATCGGGGCTCAGAGTTCTAGTTGCGAGTAGGGTGTCTGGCCCGCACACCTCGTGACAGACCCTATGCTGCCATGGGGTGTCAGGATGCTTGTTTGAATTCTATTCCAGGTGGTATGTGTAGGTTGTAGAATATGCATGGACATCGGGTGGGGGAGAAGTGGTTTGGACACGATGTTGCTTTTTCATGTTTGGTTTATTGATGATTATTGTCCTTGTTGAAATTTTATTTTTCTTCAGACATGATGTATTAATGATCTTATTTTTGTGATTGTTTCTCCTTTCAGCAGAATGCCTCCCCTGAGAGATTACATGCACCCACGGGAGGAATCCGGAGATAGTTCTCCCTCGCCTCTTGATCAGAGGTTGGTGGAATTTTTAGTCCGGGCTATTCAGGCTCCAGGACAAGGAGCGACTCATATGCATGCCCCTTCTCCAGTTAGGGAAGATGAATCTGGTCCAAAATGGGACAAAGTCCAGAAATTTATCAGGAACAAACCCCCTTCATTATGAGGTAGCACAAAGCCTCAGGAAGCGGTATAATGGGTTTAGAAGATTGAGTGTATGTTTTAATTCCTAAACACTCCTAAAGAGGTCATAGTGAAGTGTGCTTCATTTCTGCTAGAAGGTCCCAATCGAAGGTGGTGGGACTCAGTGGTCCAAGCTGGGAAGCATGAGCAGATTAGCTGGAAGGAATTCAAGGTGGTCTTCAATGACCAATAATTCCCTGAAGTCTTGGTGTATACTATATCCTAGGAGTTCATGGATCTTGTTTAGGGAGACCAATAAGTGATAGATTATGCCAACCGCTCCACCGAGATAGTCTAGTATGCACCTGAAATAGCCTCTAATGAACAGATGAAGGCAAAGAGGTTTGAAAATGGTTTGCAACCAGAGAAATACTCTTATGTATTTATATTCAAGCTCAATACTTACCCTAAGGTGGTTGACCGAGCTTTTATGGTGGAAATTGACCGTAAGGGCAGGTCTAGTTCCTTTGGGGCTATGTCAGGGTTTGATAGTGGCAGTTCATCCAAGAAGAAGAGGAAGTGTGATGAGCAAGGGAAGAAGAGTTGTGGAAGCTCAGGCCATCCTCCAAGGTAGAATTCATCTAGGGCTTCTAGTTCAAGGTATGTGGTGTTCCATCAGTGTGGAAAGGCAGGACACATCTGACCTGCATGTCCTTCCCCTCCCAAGTTTTTTTATCAATGTAGAGTTATGGGACACGTGCAACACTTTTGCAGGGTGACACACCCTTACCAGAGTGGGACTGGATCTGTGGATTCCAAGGGAGTGTCAGTTAATTTGGATCCAACCCATATGACGGGATCTTGGTTTGGTGGTCATGGTGGCAGGACTAGATCATCTTCTAGGTAGATCTAGATTAGGGCAGAGCCATGGGTGAGCGGTTATTCTTAGGCAGTGACCAGGCATCTAAATGTTGTTGGAACCAAGGTTGTTCTTTGCTCGAAAAGGAGTTCAGTTTGTGTTTTTTTTTTCAATATAATTTGGTTTGATCATGGTTTTGGTTTCTTATTGTCAACCCTTTCATGGAATATCAGGGAGATTACATGGAAAGGGGTCATACCGTTTGATCTGAAAGAAGTTTTGAAGGTTGTGCCATTCTCCAGTGTTTGCCAAATTTTTTGGGCTAAAAATTGAAAGATATAGAAACTTGTTTTTGGAAAAGGAAGGTGCATGAAAGATTTGAAGTGGGTACGAAAGATAGGTTTTTACATGCAATATTGAAGGTTTTTTTGGAACTTGCGTGCAAGACATGTTTCAGGATCAGAACATTGAAAAATAGAAAAGTCATGGAGTGCGTGGAAGATGATGTTGTGTGAAAGGGTTTGCGCTCCCAATGCGACATCAAAAGGGGGTTTGTGTTCTCATGAAGAATATTTCACGCACCGAAAAAAACGCATAGGGATATTGCACGTAGGGTCATCAAGGGCCTATAAATATGCAGCTACCCCCAAGTAAGACATAAGAATTTTCCATCAAAAATATAGTAGCTTAGCCGCGCAAAAGATTTGCGTGTGAAAGATTTGAAGAGAGTAAATCTTGTACGCAAGGTGTTCCTTTAGTATTAAAATACCAAGTGAACCCTTCGGTGCAGTTTCATGAAAGATAAGGGTTGCATAGAAAGTAAGTGTTGCGTGAAAGTCATCTTTCGTAAAAATTCCCAAATCTTGCACGCAAGTTGGGGTATTGCGCACAAGTGTGGTGTTATTCTTTTGACAGGCTTCTAATTATATGGTTCAGTGGTTCAGTGCTTTCAAGTGCATCAATTTAGGACTTCGATGAAAGCAGTGTCTCATGCTGAATAGAGACAAAGACTTCAATGCAAATCTATTGAAGAGGCCTTCAATTAGATAAATTGAGTTTTACTTCTCTCAAGGCAGTGAGCTGGGGGGAGTTGACAGAAGTGATCTGAGGGATGCAGTGAGTGTTCCCTGAACCTTTGTAAAGGCGTTGTTCCTGGCACAGTATTTCTGTGACTGAAACTTGTAATCCATAAACTAGTGAAGATTAGCGGATTTTCGTACGACTGACACACTATCGGTGTATGCTCCTTGGATGTAGCCCTTTGTGGTGAACCAAGTAAAAGTGTTGTGTCAACTCTATGCTTTCATTTTTTTGAAATATTTAACAAGTTCCTATCAACGTGGGAACAAGATCCACAACTTTAAAAAGAAAAATTTGACACCCTGATTCACCCCTCCCCTCTCAGGTTGTTCCAGGGTTCTTCAAGTGGTATCAGAGGGAGGTTCACTGGTGTTTGATCTGTCATATATTGTTATGGATAATTCATCCAATTTCAGGGGAGTCCCCCTCTTCAATGGAAGTAATTTTCAGATCTAGAAGAACATAATGAGATATTATCTAATATCTCTTGGAATGGAAGTAATTTTTTCTACTATGAAAATAATACAAGTCACTGATCCAACAGGCCTGGCTATGACTGACGCAGATAAGAAAATTATCTATGCAGATGTTAAAGTGAAAAATGCACTCACCGTAGCCCTTTCTGATCAAATCTATCTAAAGGTGATGAGTTTCACCTTAGAAAAATCCATGTGGGATAAACTTGAAAATATTTATAAAGGAGATAGCAAAGTGAATTAAGCGAAACTACAAGTCCTGCACAATAACTTTGATGGTATAAAGATGCATCCGGATGAGAATATAAGACTCCTTCTTCAATTGAATTACTGAATTGGTTAGAGAAATTCGGGGTCTAGGAGAAGAAATCAAATACATTGATATTATAAATAAAATATTAAGAAGACTTCCACCCCTGTACAATGTAAAGGTGTCAGCCCTTGAGGAAAGAGATATTTCTAAACTTTCTCTAGATGATCTGTTGAAAAACTTTGTGGCATATGAAATGAGAGTCAAACTATAAGATGCTACAACTTGAGTGAGAAAGGAAATGGAATTCAAGGCCATGGAGAAACTAAAAATTTCAAAATATAGTAGTGGTGAAGATGATGAGGAAAAATAAATTCTTTCTCTTGGTTCCAAGAAGTTCTAGAAGGGAAAAGGGAAATTCAAAGGGAAGTTACCTCTTGCTTTCTTTCATTGTGGAAAAGTTGGGAGCATTGCCTCTCAGTGCTTAAGAAAGATCAATGATGAAGATAGTGAATATGAAAACATTGAGAAGCCTCAAAAAAGGATTTTCAAAAATGGAGACTTTAAATCTAAAAAGAAAGTAATGAAGAAGATTTTTATCTATGAAGAGGGAGATGATGATAATGAATTATGTGAAGAATAAGAACCATAATTTAAAACTAGAAACCATGCTTTTATGATGGACACTATTGAAAAATCAGAACCATCAAAAGATAATGGTGGATACAATCAGTTGACAACTAATGCTAATCCTTAGTTGCAACTTAAAGATTCTATTAGTAAGCTTAAGATAAAATGTAAGAGTTGAAATAAGTGGAAATCAATTTTAGAAGAATCATTTGATTATGTTGATCAGCTCAAAGCTGAAATTGAATGACTGGAAGAATTTGTGAAAGTTCAGTCTAAAATTCTTGAAAGAACTTATGAGTTAGTGGATCTGAAGATGAGAATTGAAGAGCAGGAAAAGTTCATCAATGATCTCACCACTAGACTGGAAGAAAAGACCAAGACTGCTGAGGTTTTTTAAGAGGAAGTTGTTACTCTTATGAGTAAACTTGAGAGTGAATAATTTTCAAAAGAATCAAGGAAGAAAATACAGCTTGGAAGGTTCTCAGATGCTGAGTTGTTGGAGAGAGAGAAACATGGTTCTGATGGAGTTGAAAAGATTTTGAATGATCAAAGACCTACTTACATGGGAAATAGTGGAATTGGTTGCGAGGCCGAGTCGTCAAATGCTACAAATAAATGTGACCAAAATAAAGGCAAGATGAAAGTGGGTGATGTGGAAAAATCACGTGAAGTGCTGAAATATAAACCCCCAATTCAATTTGAAAGAAGAATAGAAGACTATCCTAAAGCCTCCATGAATAAGAGGTAGTCAAACTACTATCCCACGGAAGAAGGAATGGGGATAAATAGAAGTGAGAAGAAATTTACTCTCATGAAGTGTCAGTTCTGTGGATATTTGGGTCATACCATGGCTTATTGAAAAGTGTCAAGAAGCTATTTTAATGGAGATGAGATGGTAGTTCAACAAAGGAGAAAAAATTAATATCCTGATTATTTTAGAAGAAACAAGTTCTATGGATATTGTTATTGTTGTTCTAACTTTGGTAATAAATCTATTTATTACAGGCAGAGGAGTAAAACAAACACCTCATATCAAAGTCAGGGAAAATTCAATGTTCATCAACAAGACTGTGTTTCTATTGCAAATAGGTTCTCCCCTCTGGAAGAAGAGCTTCAGTACGAAGAACCCATGTACATGGAAGAGAGAGTTATAAGGCCAAAAATTTCCTAAAATCAACACAATAAGTCATGGAAGCAAAAGAAGAAAATTGAAAAATCCAATCTTGCATAAGTATCCCTCAAGACTACAAATAATAACAGCACCTAGATTCTTGATAGAGGATGTTCATCCCACATGATGGGTAATGCAGACCTATTAATGAATATCAAGAGAAAGGTTGATGGAACAGTTTGGTTCAGTAACGATGGTGCATTGAAGATAAAAGGTTGTGTAAGTACTGAGCTAGCTAATAGAGAGATGAAGAAAACCGAAGTTATTTATGTGGATGGTCTGCATCAAAATCTTATAACTGTGATTCAACTCTGTGAATCAGGACTTATAGTCACTTTAAATTATAAAGGCTTCTATATAAAGGGAAAGACATGAAATTCACTTATGAAAGGATGGAGAACAGAAGGCAACCAGTATCAGGTTGATAGTAAAGAAAACATTTGTTACATGACTGTTGAAGAAGAAAATAACTTATGCCATTAGAGACTGGGGAACATAAATCAACAAGACATGGAGAAAATATCAAAACTGAAGATTTTCATGTATATTCCCAACCTGAAATGTGAACGTGAAAAGTCTTGTGATGCTTGCATTTGTGGGAAGCTGGACTGCAGTTCATATCATCCAAAGAAGAAAATGGAATCTCATCTTCTTGATCTCATTCATACAGACGTATGTGGCCTGATAAATGTTTCTGAAACTCATGGAGAAAGGTACTTATTCCTTTTCATATATTATTAGAGTATAATGGAATGTGTAATGGTTATACATAGGAAACGACAAGTACTTGACTACATGAAAACATATCGTCGAATCACTGAGAATGATACTGGACGAATAATCAAAGTGTTGTGATCTGACAATAGATGGGAATACATGTCCATTGAATTTGAAAACTACCTAGAGAAACATGGGATATAACATGAGGTAGATGTGTTGAGAACTCCACAACAAAATGGAGTTGTTGAATACAAGAATTGACAGGTGAACAACATGGCACGAACTATGCTGATTGAGAGTCATATTCCATGACATTACTAGAAAGAGGTTGTCCAAGCTATATTGTATATTCAAAATCGAACAGGGATTTATATGGTTGAGATGAATACACCATATGAATTGTGGCATGGAAGGAATACCTCTTTGAAATACTTTCATGTTTTTGGAAGTAAATGCTTCATCGGAAACAAAGAAGTAAATCAATGGAAGTATAGTGACAATGTAGATGAAGGAATTTTCCTTGGATACTCAATAAACAGAAAAGCCTACAAGTGTTTCAACAAGTGATTGGGAAGGATTGTGGAAAGTAGAGATGTTAAGATCATTGAAGAGAAAACCAAAAATGCTTCAAGGATTTCATATGATGATGTGATAGAAAAGGAGGAAGAAAGTGAACGTGAAGTAAATAAAAATACAGAAATAGAGGAAGGTGTAAAAAACACTTAAGAGTCCCATTATGATGTTGACTTAGAAGAAGAATCTTAAGAGGAAGCCTTGGATGGAGAGAATGCGACTGAACCTCATAGGATAAATTGACGAGCTGAGATTGATTCATCTAACATAATCGGGGACAGGAGTGCACCCACACAAACAAGGAGGATGAGAAATAACACACAATCTACATTTCTATCAGTTGTGGATCCATCCTCATTTTAATAAGCTGCAAAGTATGAATCTTGGGTGAAAGTCATGAATGAAGAGTTAGATTAGATTGATAAGAATCAGACATGGGATCTTGTCAAGAGACCCGAAGGTTACAATGTGATTGGTACAAAATGGATCTTCAAGAACAAGTTTGATGAGCATGGAAGTTTTATTAGAAACAAGGAATGACTGGTATATAAAATATGTTCCCAGATTAAAGGTGTTGATGTAGAAGAAACATTTTCTCTAATGGCTAGACTAGAGTCAATCAGGCTTTTCCTTTCCATGGCACTCCAAAGAGGATATAAAGTGTATCAAATGGATGTCAAGATAGTATTCTTGAATGGTATACTTGAAGAAGAAGTTTTCATTGAACAACCAGTGGTTTTTTCTTCTTGGTACTAATGAAACAAAGGTTTTCAAACTAAAGAAATCACTCTATGGATTGAAATAGGCACCACGGGCATGGTACTCCCGGCTGGATTCTTATCTCAAGAAGCTGGAATTCAAAAGAGGAGGAGTAGATCACAATATCTATGTGAATAATTCTCCAAAATATCAGTTCATGGTTCTATTTTACGTTGATGACATTATATTTGGTGGTATCAAGCATAAATCAGTAGATGAATTCTCCAATCACATGAAATCGGAATTTAAAATGTCGATGATTGGGGAGCTCACATATTTCTTGGGACTATAGGTGATTCAAAAGAAGGATTACACATTCATTTATCAGGAAAAGTATGCAAGAGAGCTGCTGAAGAAATTTAATATGAATGACTCGAAACCAATTTCAAATCTGATTGCGGTTGGAACCAAACTTGGAAAGCATGAGGATGGGACCTCTATAGATCCCACAATGTATAGAAGAATCATTGGGAGCTTATTGTACCTGACAACAACACGACCAGACATTATCTTTGCAACATGATTAGCAACCTGCTTTCAGAGTAATACAAAGGAGGAACATATGGAAGTAGTAAAAAGAATCATGAGATACATTCAAGGTACTCATAATTTTGGGTTATACTTTGCTGCATGAAGGGATAGTGAATTATTAGTGTTTTATGATGCTGATTGGGCTGGTGATGTAGTGGATAGAAAGCCACCAGTGGTGGAGCATTCTATATTGGGCATAAATGTGTTGGTTGGTTGAGAAAGAAACAAGAAAGTACTTCTCTTAGTACTGCTGAAGCTGAGTATATTTCCACTAAAAAGGAATGCACTCAACTTCTATGGATGAAGCAACAACTGATAGATATTGGTGATGAGGTGAAACAACCAATAGAGATTTATTGTGATAAAAAGAGCACAATTAATCTTATGAAGAATCTTGTTCAGAATTATCATACAAAACATATTGAAATCAAATATCACTTTATCAAGGAAAAAGTTGATCAAGGCGTGATTAGAATGGATTATATGGGAACTGATGAGAAAGTGGCTGATATCCTGACCAAGCCACTGTCAGCGGCTGTATTTGAGAAACATCGGTTGAACCTCGGTGTTCAGCCACCTCCTAGTGCATAAGGAGGTTATGAAATTCCCCTCTCCCCAGTTGTTTTAACTATTTTAATCTTTTTTGTGGAAGTGTTTTAGGTTTATGGGGGAGATATGATCCAGATAATTATGTTCTGATCTCTACAATGGATGATTACCTGTCTTTGGGTTTATTTCCAATGGGGTAGAAATGGATAGAATTCATGTCTTCAGATGAGAGAAGAAAGAGAGAATCATGGATGAAGATGGAGAAAATAGTTAAGGGAGAAAACATTCCATTTTTATTAGTTTTTCTTATGGATAGTGCTCTATTTAATTTAAATGGTGATTGCCAACAAACCCAAAAGGGGAGATTATTGGAACCAAGGTTGTTCTTTGCTGGAAAAGGAGTTTGTTTTGTGTTTTTTTTTCAATATACTTTGGTTTGATCATGGTTTTGGTTTCTTATTGTCAACCCTTTCATGGAAGATCAGGGAGATACATGGGAAGGGGTCATACAGTTTGATCCGAAAGCAGTTTTGAAGGTTGCATTGTTCTCCAGTGTTTGCCAAATTTTTTGGGCTGAAAATCAGAAGATAGAGAAACGTATTTTTGGAAAAGGAAGTTGCATGAAAGATTTAAAGTGTTCACGAAAGATTGGTTTTTGTGCGCATGATTGAAGGTTTTTTTGGAAATTGCGTGCAAGACATGTTTTAGGATCAGAACGTCGAAAAATGGAAAATTCATGGAGTGCATGGAAGATGATGTTGTGCGAAAGGGTTTGCGTTCCCAATGCGACATCAAAAGGGGGTTTGCCTGCTCATGAATAATCTTGCATGCACTGAAAAAAATGCATCGGGATATTGCGTGTAGGGTCATCAAGGGCCTATAAATATGCGGCTACTCCCAAGGAAGACTTAAGAATTTTCCATCAAAAATCTAGTAGCTCAGTCGCACGAAAGATTTGCGCGTGAAATATTTGAAGAGAGTACATATTTTACGCAAGGTGTTCCTTTAGTCTGAAAAGACCAAGTGAACCCTTCAGTGAAGTTTCACGAAATATAAGGGTTGCACGGAAAGTAGGTGTTGCATGAAAGTCATCTTTCACGATAATTCTCAAATCTTATGCGCAAGTTGGGGTATTACGCACAAGTGTGGTGTTATGCTTCTGACAGGCTTCTAATTATCTAGTTCAGTGGTTTAGTGCTTTCAAGTGCATCAATTCAGGACTTTGATTCAAGTAGTGTCTCATGTTGAACTGATAAAAAGATTTCAAGGAAAATCTATTGAAGAGACCTTCAAGTCGATAAACTGAGTTTGACTTCTCTCAAGGTAGTGAGTTGGGGGGGAGTTGACGGAAGTGATCTGAGGGATGTAGTGAGTGTTCCCTGAACCTTTGTAAAGGTAGTGTTCCTAGAACAGAGTGTCTGTGACCGAAACTTTTAATCCATAAACTAGTCAAGATTATTGTATTTTGGTACGACTGACACACTGTCGGCATATGCTCCTTGGATGTATCCCTTTATGGTGAACCAAGTAAAAGTATTGTGTCAACTCCCTGCTTCCATTTGTTTAACAGATTTAACAAGTTCCTACCAACATGGTAACAAGATACATAATTTTAAAAAGAAAAATTTGGCACCCTCATTCACCCCTTCCCTCTCAGGGTGTTCTGGGGTCCTTCACATATTGTGGATCAGGCATCAGTGAGATCTGATGTGGGACCTTCGACTGTTCGAGGTACCATTTTGATTACATCTTCTTTAACTATCATTCTTTTTTATACTAGTGCATCAGCCTCTTTTATATCTTCCCATATTTTGAACTTTTTGATCCTACCAACTAAGATATTATCTATTGCAATGGAGTTAGTAACACCACTGGGTAAGAAAAAGGAGTAGGGCCTTAAGTGTCCATCATGTGCACTTTCTGTGTTAGGATTTGAAATGGAATGAGATTTCTTGGTCCTATATATGGACCTGTTTGATGTGATCCTCGACATGGACAGAATGGTGTGCTTCCAATCACATATTGACTGCTATCATTGATGAGTCAGTTTTATGGCACCAGATGGGAGTCCTTAGTTTTTTCATGGAGAATGGGATCCTCGGTCGGGTTGTATGGGACCTTCACTTCCTGAGTTTGGGAATCTTACTTATCAGTTATCATTTCTCTCACTGGAGGAAGATGGTGGTGTTTCTCAGGGTGGATTACCTCCTGTAGTGAATGAGTTTCTAGAGGTATTTCTAGATGATTTTTTAGGCTTACCCCCAGAGAGAGACGTGGAGTTCTCAATTGAGTTGGCGTCGGAAACACAACCTATATTTCTTCCCTCATACTGCATGGCCCCACCGAATTGAGGGAATTAAATATACAGCTGGACGATTCGGAATCCAAATCGTTCATTTGCTCGATAATCTCTCCTTGGTCTGCCCCAGTTTTATTTGTGAAGAAGGCCGGCGAAACCCTCCAGTTGTGCATTGATTACTAGAAATTAAATAAGGTAACCATTAAGAATAAATACCATTTTCCCCAGATTGAATTTTTTTTTACCAGATGAAGGAGGCAAAGTGGTTCTCCAAAATCAACTTTCACTCGGGATACCACCAGGTCAGAGTGAGAGAGGCGGACATCCCAAAGACGGCTTTCCGAAGTAGGTACGTCCACTTTGAGTAATTGGTCATGCCTTTTAGATTGAAAAATGCTCTGGCGGTTTTCATGGAACTCATGAATAGGGTGTTCCACAAATATCTTGACTCCTTTGTCATGGTATTTATGGAAGACATCCTGGTTTATTCTAAATATAAGGAGGAACATGAGCATCACCTACAGGTCATTTTGGGCACTTTGCGAGATCGCCTCCTATATTCCAAACTTTCAAAGTGCACATTATGGATCAGGGAAGTGAAGTTTCTGAGGCATGTAGTTTTAGAACAAGGGGTTTCAGTGGACCCTGACAAGATCAGTGCAGTTATTGTAAATTTCAGGCACAGCAGAAGCACGTTGGTGGGTGTTCCAAACTTTAATTTTTTTCATTAACAATGATCAATATGAGATCCATCATGATAATAAAACATCAGATATTCGGAATAGAATGAAGAACTAAATAAAATAGGGGAGTTCCAGAACTATAAATAGGATCATCATATGTTGTTTATAATTAATTTAATTAAAATACAAGAATTACCTTGATGGAATTCTCTCTTTGTTGATGTTTTCAGTCATGATCTGATGTGATCCGTCATTGCGTCATAGAATACAAGTGTAGTATTCTTATAGCGGTGATCAACACGTGCTCCACGTATCTCTAGATGTCGCTGAAGGGATCTCCGAGTGATAGCGTGGAAGAGCCTTCGCTTATGATGTCCACCTTTGAGCACCCTGAGAGCCGCTTGTAAAGCACTCTCCTTGATCCGGTGGAGGAGGATCTCTCTCATAGCTTGAGATTGTTCTTGGAAGAAAATAATCCTCTTTTAGCTTGAGATATTTTTTTTAGATCTATTGTGCACAACCATAAAAAAATGGCTAGGCTAATGAGAATAATATAGTTGGGATTTTAATTACTTAGAATAATAAAATGAATTAATTACCCAAAAGTATTTATTCATTTCATTTAATTCTTAGTAAAACCCCATGTCTAATAATAACAGTTGAATATTATTATTACTTTACATGCACCCAGAAAATTACACCTAATATTATTTAATTAAATAAATAATATTATTTCTCACAAATCCCTAGAAAAAATACACGATGTGTACTTTTTTTCCATTCTATTTATTTCCTCCACCACATTTATTAGACCTTGAATAATGACTATTTATTTCTTAAATAAATATCACTGCATTACTCGCTAATAAATATATTATTTTTCCCACAATATATTCTCTCAAATAACTAGTGTCGAAATAAATGCGATCAGGCATCCTTGAATAATCATTAAACCACACTCGGGAATAATATTTATTCAATATTGTTAAATTAATATTTAAATGAGATACTTGGACACACTTAGTGTGTGACCCTATAGGCCTCTTTCTTAATGGTATTAGGTGGATTCTTCCTAAAGTCCAAGGTTAGAATCTAGCAACACACCAAGGCACCCATAGAGAAAGAAGTTAACACTGCAATGATGTGTCACCTCCTACGAATGCTTACCGTGTAATGTAATCCCCCTATCTCGATATCTCGAATCAAGCGGGTTGCATGCTAGTGTCATCAACTCATGTGCTCGATTATTCTTTCTTTGACTTCCTAGAATTGAACTTTCCCATTCCTCACTATGGTCATGGATTTATTTAGGTTATATCAATTCCATCAAAGGTCCTGAGATATCTACTTCCTTTATGAAACATAAGGGACAAATCCTTTCTCGCATTATCTATTAATACAGTATTACTCATGACGCACCCAATATATCCTACCTCGATGTGAATAGTGTGTCCTCACAGTTTTCTTCAATACATATAAGTGTGTGAGTTTTAATACCCATTAATAATAATCTTAAAGTCTAAGGACCAATACACACATCTTCAGATAGGAACATCCAATGACACTATGAAATGTAGATTTCCTACTGGCGGGTCTCATTCTCATAATATCCTCCTAGATATTACCAAGGGTGCACACCATGAGAAGGTGCCTCAAAGTCTTATGAGTCCTCACCCCTAATGGCCTGTATTATTTGTGTCCCTCAAATAACATCATCTGGCCATAGAACATATATTCAAGAACAGTGTTATGGCACTTCTAGGTTCTCATCATAGTAGGGATCTGCTATGACCTTTTAGTGCAACAACTATTCTTGGGACATTATCACATGAAATTTAATGCAGAAGAACAATAAAGATATGATAAAAGTATTTATTAATGAATAAAATACAAAGTATTTGGTTCTAGGCCACCAACTTCAACAGATTCCCACTTGGACTAGATCCAACTACTAACGACCTTTAACCCGCTAACTCTCACATGATATTCATGCTTCTTCTGAGATAGGCTTTTAGTCATGGGGTCTGCCATGTTCTCTTCTGTGGACATTCTTCTCACTATAACTTCACCCATTTGATAGAAATTCCTCAAGAGGTTATATTTCTAGAGAATTTGCTTTGTCCGTTGATGTAACCTTGGTTATTTTGCAAGAGCCACCACTACAGTATTATACCAATACATCCTGATAGGATCTTTATTTCTAGGAACCACATCAAGCTCCTGGAAAAAGTTTTGAATCCAGACAGCTTCCTTGGTAGCATCATAAGCCTCTATATATTCGGACTCCACTGTAGAATGGGCGACAACTAGCTTCTTTGAACTCTTCCAGCTCACAGCTCCTCCGTTGAGACAAAAAACATATCCTGATTGTGACTTTAGATTATTCTAATCTGTCTGAAAACCCGAATCAGCATATCCTCTGATGACAATCTCCTCGTCTCCTCCATACACCAGGAACATATCCTTAGTTCTTCTCAGATACTTAAGGATAGTCTTAACATCATTCCAATGTTGTTCTCCTGGATCTACTTGATATCTACCTACCATGCTCGGTGCATAGGAAACATCAAGTCTGGTACATAACATAGCATACATGATGGATCCTATATCCAAAGCGTATGGGATATTACTTATCCTATCTTTCTCGTATTGTGTCTGAGGACACATTTTCTTAGAAAGATGTGGTCCATGTGACACTGGAACCAATCCCCTCTTGGATTGTTCCATACTAAATCTCATTAGTATCTGGTCAATTTATGTACCCTGACTTAGTCCAAGAATCCTATTGGATCTATCATGAATGATCTTGATCCCTAGAATATTGGATGCTTCACCTAAGTCCTTCATGGAGAAATACTTGTCCAACCAGTCCTTAACTGACTATAAGACTTCTACATCGTTTCCAATTAGTAATATGCCATCAACATATACTAATAGGATAATGACCAAATTCCCATTAAACCACTTATAAACACATGGATCACATTCGTTCTTAATGAAAAAAATTTCTTTATGGCTTCATCAAATCAAATGTTCCATGAACTGGATTCTTAATTTAATCCATAAATGGATTTCTGTAACTTACAAACGTGTTTGGCTTCACCTGGTGTCACAAAACCTTCTGGTTGTGTCATATAGACATCTTCCTGAAGGTTCACCTTAAGGAATTATGTTTTGACATCCATATGCCAAATCTCGTAGTTGTGGTAAGATGTTATGGAAAGTATGATTCTTATGGATTTAAACATGGAAACTGATGATAAGGTTTCATCATAGTTAATTCCTTGATGTTGTCAAAATCCTTTAGCCACTAACCTTGCTTTATAGGTTCTAAATTGACCTTCCATGTCCAACATTCTCTTGAATACCCATTTTCATCCAACAGGCTTTACATAAAATGGCTCATCGACCAAAACCCAGACTTGGTTCTGATGCATGGAATCCATCTCAGATTTCATAGATTTTATCCATATTGTATCTTTTGAAATCTCTACTACTTCTTTGTAGGAGATAGGTTTATCATTGTCCAACAATAATGATTCATTATCCTCGGTGACTAGGAAACCATATCTCTCTGGTTCCCTTACCTATATTGAGCTCCTATGTAGTACTTGTGTTTCTGGAACCTCTTCCATGGGGAATTATTGAACTTTTTACTATACCAACTCTTGTGTATCTTGATCATCAACTTCATCAAATTCAATCTTGCTCCCACTATCCTTTTTTAGGATGTGCTCCCTCTTAATAAATATGGCTTGTCTGGCGATAGTGACATTCTTGTCTGAAGGGTTATATAGGTAATATCTCTTTGTTTCCTTAGGATATCCTAAAAAGATACACTTTGTACCCTGGGGAGCTAGTTTGTTTCCTGAGAAGGCCTTAATAAACGCCTCGCATCCCCATACACACGTGTGTGACAAAATGGGTTTCTTTCTATTCCATATCTCATAGGGAATTCTATTTTCTACCTTTATTGGCACTCGGTTTAATGTGTATGCTGCAGTTTGTAATGCATATCCTCAAAAGGATAATGGAAGATCTGTAGGAATCATCATTGACCTCACTATGTCCAACAAGGTTCGGTTCCTCCTTTTACTAACACCATTCCACTATGGTGTATAAGGAGGAGTGAGCTGAGATAGAATCCCAGACTCCCGTACAAGATCGATGAACTCTTAGTTCAGATATTCTCCACCTCGATTTGATCGAAGCTTCTTTATCTTCTTACCAAGATGATTCTATACTTCATTCATGAATTCCTTAAATTTCTCTAAGGCTTCTAACTTATACCTAATTAAGTATATATAGCCATATCTACTCAAATAATCAGTAAAAGTAATTAAGTAAGAATATCCACCTCTAGATTATACTGGAAATGGTCCACAAACATCCATGTGCACCAATCCTAGAATCTTTGTGGGCCTTTCATCCTATCTACTAAAAGGAGGCTTGGTCATTTTACCTTGTAAACAATTGTGACATCTATCAAGTGGTTTTATCTTAGTAGAGTCAAAATAACCATCCTGTAAGAGCTTTTTCAAGCGCTTCTCATTTACATGACCAAGATGGTGATGCCAGAACTGGGTGTTGTATGAGTCATGTGAATTTGTTTTGTTATCAATTTCCAACACTTGGTTTTCGTAATTTAATACATAAAAACCGTTATTTAAATGTTCCATACTATAACATATTTTGTTCTTATAAAATAAACAACCCTTATTTCCAAAATTGAAAATAAATCCATATATATCCAAACATGATACAGAAATTATGTTCTTAGTAACACTAGGTACATAATTACAGTTATGAAAAACCAAAATCATCCCAGTTGTCAATGAGATATGGTAATCGCCAATGTCCAACGCAGCCATCCTCGCTCCATTGGAAGCCCGAAGATCCACCTCTTCTCTGGTAATCTGTCTAAATCCACATGGTTTCTACATTTTAATACATAAGTGATCCCCAAAAGTTGTATCTAATACCCAATGTGTAGAAATTGAAAGATTACACTCGATAATGAACGCACCTTTAGCATCCCCATGCTTCTGGGTTCAGTTCCTATTCCAGTGGCCTAGCTTGCCACATGAAAAACATACCGCCTCTCATTCCTTTCCCTACCTATGGATACCCCCCTTCTTATAAGTATGGTGCTTAGTGGATTTAGACCTTTTATTAATCATTTCCCCCTTTTCCTTGTCCTTCCTTTTCTTATTAACCATAAGGATTGCATGTTTGTCACGTCCCATGTCCTGATCTACCTGGAAAATTAAGGTCAAAAGTTCTGATAGACTCTTCTCATTGTTTCTCATGTTGTAGTTGACAATAAAGCTAGATAAGATCTTGGGCAATGATGATAAGATGAGATCTGTACGCAAATCATTTGGGAACTTAATCCCTAAGATGTCCAAGCGTTCAATGTAGCCAATAAGCATGACTACATGAGGCCCAGCTAGCACAGACTCTCCAATATTAGTTGTAAACAAAGCATTGTAGATCTCATATCTCTCTTGTCTTTCCTTCTCTTGATATATATCCTTAAGGTGAGACATCATTCTATACGCATCCATGTTTTCATGTTGCTTCAAGAGCTTATTAGACATGGTCGATAGCATGAAACATTGGACATCTGTAGCATCATCCATATGTTTCATATAGAGAGATAGTTCCTCATCACTGGCCTCTTTCCTAGGTACAACTAGAATATGATCCTCCAACACATACAATTTCCTCTCGTGGCGAAGGATGACGCATAAATACCTCTGCCATTCCTGGAAATTGGTGCTGGTGAGAAGGTTTTCCTTATCAAGTATGGTTCACAATGATATTTTTGAAGTCATTTTGTTATCATTTCTACAAATTAAGATGAGAAAAGATTTTAGTACTTTATCATGATAAAACTGAGACAAATAAATAAATTAATGTTTATTAGTCTCCCACTATTTTATCGAAATCCAATAGCCCTCACCATTGACTTTGGAATATTCTGTTGCCTGAATATTCTAGTGGAAAGGGGCCATATTGCCCTTCGCATTACCCCAACTAGGGTTGGTCAAGTAACTTGAATGGTTTTAGGTAGGCATTCCAAATTCCAACTACATTAACTCATAGCTCCTTGATCCGTTGAGTGTACACCCCAATCCTAAAACCCTTTTATTTTGGATTTCCTCAACCTTTGCCTCTTTCTCACACCAAGTCCTGTTGTGGCAGTAAACCCTTGATGTGAACCACGTCAAGTCAACCCAAAACCTTGAATTAGAATTCTCCGATAATTTAAAGCACCCCAACTAGGGTTGGTCAAGCACTTTGAACTATGGTTCGATTCTAACCAAGATTATGGAAGGCTATACCGACTTAAAATTTTATTTGAGGGATTTTATCCTTATACATAAATTTTCATTTTATTATCTTTGATTACATACTTGTTAATATTAAGTGGGATATACTTAAGTGATTAACCATGTCTAAGATAATATTATTTACGCATAAGCCAGTCTTATTTTAGTTCCATCTTTCATGCTTGTTTAATTCATTAATTGTATGATCGTGACAACACACCCAAAATAAATAAACCATGCAACTGAAAGAAATAAAATAAATGGTATGACCATGATCTTGTTCTATTGGTTAGTTTATCTAGCGATTGATAAACTAACCCAAGACCTAGGGGAGAAACACCTTAAACCTTTTGGGTTCGTGTTTATAGCTTTCCACCTATCCACCTTTGTATCTCCTTGGATTGGTTTCACCTTCGCTTCTAACTTGAACCACCTCCACTAGCTTAGGAGGTCCATCCATTACATATGCTTTTATCTCACACGCAAGTGAGGGGTAAAATGGGTTTTACATAAAAGAAACCTTAGGCACGTAGGCCCTACATATTAATGAGGAGAAGTCTCACAGGACAACAAATTTAATTTAAATAAATTAATTAAAAGAAACCATTCATATACAAAGGTCTTGATGTAGCTCATAATCATCTATACATGCAATGATATTTACGCATAAATAAAACTAGCATTCAATTATTTAATTGTTCTTGTTTAAGATAAATCACACTCGAATCAATTAATTATCTTTAATTAATCAATCCTTTTATCTTAAACACTTTTTTGAATTTCCTTAAGATCATCATCCATCATAATTTTAAACAAATAAATTCATTTAAAATTATCTTTTTACGTAGCTTGTACCTTAGAGGCAACCTGGTTAATTCCTGTTCATAACTACCCAATGAGTAGAAATGAACATTGTGCATATATTAAATTAAACACATATATATAAAAAACCTATCATGTGTTGTGCCTCAGATTTATTCTCGCACTATGGTACACGTCTCAAGGGTTTGAATAATATAATAATAAATTTTAATAAATCTACGTAATTTAGATGAGTACACGGCATGTAGTTCCGACTACATGGCATGTACTTTTGTTCACCATCCATCTGAAGTACATGCTCGGGGACATGGTGTGTAGATGTACTTTGGAAATCATTGAAGTACACGGTGTGTTCAGTGGGACACATGTCATGTAGTGTCAACATTACATAGTTTCCAAACAGGCAAGCCGTGTACAGGGTACACAGTCCAACCCTAACCCTAAGGGACTACACACAGTGTTCAGTGGGCCACGCAACATGTAATTTGGAAACTATGCGCCACCTGTTCCTGGTCAACACATAGAGTCCAAAAGACATAGATAGAATCCAGTGATACGGCCTGGTTTGGCAGACCATCCTAGTGCATGGAACCTATACTACATGGTGTGTACTATCGAATACACGTCGTGTGTTCTGGTGTTGTACGTCCAGGAATCTTTGGCACCTCCAGATGAGATCCTCTGTTTTATTTTAATCAAAATTAAAAGAAAAAATTGTTTCTGTAAGGTGAACAAGAAACAAAAGAAGAGGAATAGATCTCGAGATTCATATTTATAGAATGATTAACTTGAATTGAAACAACTAAATTATTAAATGCGTAAATCACCAATGAAAAACTATATAATTACAATCAATGATATGACCCCTCTGATACCACTTGTAGGTTCCAGGTGCAGCGGAAGTACGTTGGTGGGTATTCCCAACTTTAATTTTTTCCATTAATGACGATCAATCTGAGATCTATCATGATAATAAAATGTCGGATCTTCAGAATAAAATAAAGAAAAAAAGAAAAGGGGGAGTCCCAAAACCATAGAGAGGATCATCATATGTTGGTTATAATTAATTTAATTAAAAGACAAGAATTGCCTTGATGGAATTCTCTCTCCATTGATGTTTCTGGTCACGATCCAATGTGATCCATCATTGTGTCATAGAATACAAGTATATGATTCCTCTAGTGGTGATCCACACATTCTCCACATATCTCTAGACGTCGCTGAAGGGATCTCTGGGTGCTAGCGTGGAAGAGCCTTCACTTGCGATGTCCGCCTTCGATCGCCCTGATAGCCACTTGCAAAGCACTCTCCTTGATCCAACGGAGGAGGATCTCTCTCATAGCCTGATAGCATTCTTGAAATAAAAGAATTCTCTCTTGTCTTGAGAGATTTTTTTCAGATCTATTGTGCACAACCACAAAAAAATGTCTAGGCTAATGAGAATAATATAATTGGGATTTTAATTACTTAGAATGATAAAATGAATTAATTACCTAAAATAATTTATTCGTTTTATTTAATTCTTAGTAAAACCCCATGTATAATAATAACAGATGACTATTATTATTACTTGACATGCGCCCAATGAATTACACCTAATATTATTTAATTAAATAAATAATATTATTTCTCACAAATCCCCAGAAAAATTACACAACGTATATATTAATATACACAACATGTACTTTTGTTTTTTCATTATCTTTATTTCCTCCACCAAATTTATTAGACCTTGAATAATTACTATTTATTTCTTAAATAAATATCACTACATTACTCACTAATAAATATATTATTACACCCACAATATATTCTCTTGAATAACTAGTGTTGAAATAAATGCGATCAGGAATCCTTGAATAATCATTAAACCACAATCAGGAATAATCTTTATTCAATCTTGTTAAATTAATATTTAACTAAGATAATTAGACACACTTAGTGTGTGGCCCTTTAGACCTCTTTCTTAGTGGCATTAGGTAGAGCTTGCCTAAAGTCCAAGGTTATCATCTAGAAACACGCCAAGGCACCCATAGAGAAAGAATTTAACACTAAAATGATGTGTCACCTCTTATGAATGCTTACCATGTAATGTAATCCCTTTGTCTCGATATCTCGAATCAAGCGGGTTGCATGCTAGTGTCATCAACCCATGTGCTTGATTATTCTTTCTTTGAATTCTCGGAATTGAACTTTCCCATTCCTCACCATGGACATGGATTTATTTAGGCTATATCAATTCCATCAAAGGGCCTGAGATATCTACTTCCATTATGGAATATAAGGGACAAACCATTTCTCACATTATTTATTAATATAGTATTACTCATGACGCACCCAACATATCCTACCTCACTGTGAACAGTGTGACATCATAGTTTTCGTCAATACATCTAAGTGCGCGAGTTGTAATAACTATTAATACTAATATTAAAGTCTAAGGACCAATACACACATCCACAGATAGGAACATCCAATGACACTATGAAATGTGGATTTCCTACTGGCAGGTCTCATTCTTATAATATCCTCCTAGATATTACCAAGGGAACACACCATGAGAAGGTGCCTCAAAGTTTTATGAGTCCTCTCCCCTAATGGACTGTATTATTTGTGTCCCTCAAATAACATCATTTGGCCATAGAACATAAATTCAAGAATAGTGTTATGGAACTTCTGGGTTCTCATCATAGTAGGGATCCATTATGACCTTTTAGTGAAACAGCTATTCTTGGGACATTATCACATGAAATGTCACATAGAAGAATAATCAAGATGTGATAAGGTATTTATTAATGAATAAAGTACAGATTAGTTGGTTATAGGCCACCAACTCCAATAGTTATGTCATGGTAATATCCAAGGAATGTGTTTGAGATCAGGATTTTTCTTGGTCTGGAAGGTTATTACAGGCGTTTTGTTCGGGATTTCTCGTGGCTTGACTCCTCCATGACCGCACTCACCCAGAAAGGGGTGAAGTTTGAATGGATCCCATAGTACCAGGCATCCTTTAAGGAGTTGAAGCAGTGGTTGACCACTGCACCTGTGTTGATATTACCATAGTCTGGGAAGGGTTATGTGGTTTACTGTGATGCTTCATGTACGGGCCTTGGGTGTGTGCTCATGCAGGATAATCATGTGGTGGATTATGGTTCTCACCAGCTCCATCTATATGAGAATAATTATCTGACTCATGACTTGGAGTTGGCAGCATTGATGCACGCCTTAAAGACTTGGCATCATTACCTCTTTGGGGAGAAATTTTTAGTCTAATCTAAACACAAGAGTCTAGCCTACACCTTCTCATAGAAGGATCTAAATCTGAGGCAGTGATGTTGGATTGAGTACCTACAGGGGTTTGAATTTGACATTGTCTATGACCTCGGGTAAGGGAAATGTGGTGGAAGATGCTTTGAGCAGGAAAGTACCAGTGCAGGCTTTGAGGAAGTCCAGTGATAAGTGGACTTTGATGTGGCTCTTTTCTCAGATACACTTGGAGAGCAAGGAGCACAGCGGAGGTACATTCTTAGCCAGTGTTCATTTGAATCCTACCCTTCTGGAATTGATTTAGTGATAGAAATCTGGTGATGAGCTATGTCAGTGGTCTATGAAGTTTCTTCATGGTGGGGAGACTTTCTTAGAGTGGTCTTTGTCTCCTAAGGGGATTTTGTACTTTAGGGGTCGTGCAGTGGTGTCATTATCCCTGCATAAGGTGGTGATGCAGGATAGCCACTAGTCTTAGTGGGTCGTCCATCCTGGTACTACCAAGATGTATTACAATGTTCGTCGTCATTTATGGTGGCTAGGTATGAGATGGTACATAGTCGAATTTGTATCGAGATGCTACACTTGTTAGCAGGTGAAAGAAGAGCATCAGAGACCATCTGGTTTGCTTCAACCATTACCCATTCCTATCTAGAAGTGGGATGATATTTCCATGGACTTCATTATTGTCCTACCTCGTACACCTCGGGGTAAGAATGCAATCTGGGCAGTGATTGATCATCTGACCAAATATTCCCACTTCATTTCGATTGAAGACACATCAAAAGTGGATGAGTTGGGCCGATTGTATGTTTAGAAGATAGTGAGGCTTCACGGTGTTCCGTTGGCAGTTGTCTCAGATAGGGACCCCCCGTTTCACCTCTCGGTTTTGGGAAGGCCTCCAGAAGTATTTGGGGTCATAGATTAAGATGATCACAACATATCATCCTCAAACGGATGGCCAAACGGAGTGGGAAAATCAGACTATGAAGGACATTATTCGTGTGCATGTGTGTTAGATTTCGGAGGTTCATGGGATAACCATTTGGGATTGGTTGAGTATGCTTATAATAAAATTTATCAATCCTCTATTATAATGGATCCTTTAGAAGTGCTCTATGGTCGACCTTGTCGGTATCCTTTGTGTTGGGATGAGGTTGGTGAGACATCACTTCTGGGACCGACCCTTGTGCAGGAGATGTCCGAGAAAGTCAAATTGGTCAGACAGTGGTTATTGATAGCTCAGAGTTGCCACAAATCTTATGATGATCATAGGCATCGGGATCTTGAGTTTTCAGTGGGTGGTCAGGTGTTCTTGAAGGTGGCCCATCACTTGGGTCACCACCACTTGGGAAAGTAGGGGAAACTGATGCCAAGGTATGTTGGACCTTTCGAGATTACTGAGCGGATTGGCAAGGTGGAATACATGTTAGCTTTAACAACTTAGTTGACGTCGATTCACGACGTATTCCATGTCTCCCGATTGAAAAAGTATAATCCAGATCTGTCACACATGTTGAATTGGGAGGATTTGGAGATAGAGCCTGATTTATCAGTGTTTGAGCAGCCAATGCGGATAGTGGATTCTTAGGATAAGGAAGTTCGTGGGAAGTCCATTCAATTGTTTAGCATTCTTTGGCAGCATGGGAATGGCGAGCATGAGACTTGGGATCAGAAGTCATTGGTTGAGCAGGAGTACCCATTTTTATTCTCTATTCAGACTTTGAGTTGACTTTATGAGGGTGAAAAGTTTTCATGGTGGGGAGAATTTTCACACCCAGACTCCACATTGTGGTTTTTTTTAATTTTAATTTTTATCTCATAATTTTATCGTCCTTTTTAATAATTGTTTGATTGAAATGTGGGATGAGCCCGATATGAGTTTTGTGCTTTTGCGCTGATAAATGAGCATTGGCTTGTTAATTCCCAACGCGCAGGCAGGGCACAGGCGAAGCCATGAGGCTTCGCCAGTTTAACGTGTGGCATGCCCGGTGCACGAGTGGTTAACTAACCTAATGAAAATAAAATTATTTTTGTTGTTGTTGTTGTTATTGTTGTTTTTGTTGTTGTTTTTGTTGTTGTTGTTGTTTTTGTTGTTAACACTATTATAATTAATATTTTAATTTAGTTTTTAACATTGAAATTTAAACATTATTAACTTTTTATCATTAATATTGCTATTATCTTATTATTATTGTTTTAGATTAGTTTAAATGTTTTTTTAGGTTAGTCTAATTATTTTTTTAGTTTTCATTCCATTTTATTTTTCCACTTTTTTTATCTTTTCGTTTCCTTTTTTTCCCTCCCTCACTCACCCTCACCCCCTGCCCTCCGCATTACCCGGGTAACCCCCCCTCAAACCCTACGGCTAAACCAAGCCTCCTCCTTCGTCGCTCTTGTCATACCACCTCCACACCTCCTCGATCTCTCCTGAAACTGCACTGCCCTACCTCACCTCACACCACCCGACTTTCTTCACCCCTACTGCCTCACATCGCTCGGACCCCCCCCCCCCCTCGTTTAGCCAAACTTCTGGCGACTTCCCCCTCTTTTGGTGCCGCACACCTCCGATATCCTCCTTCAATCTCCATCCAGCCACCCGCACCCTCGTCGCAGGTGCATTCCCCATCAACCGTTTGTTTCTTCCAATTTTAGAGGTGGTAGGGTTATGGTTAGATTATGATTCATTCAATCTTGATGCATTTGTTATGATACTTTGTTTTAGGGTTTTATTGGACCCCTTGCGGTGTGTTTGTCGTACGATGAGAGTTTCACGCCAAGTTTGTGAAGATTGTGACACACCGATAGGTGGTTCCATGCCTAATTGTAAATTGATGAGTTAGTTTCATGTTTAATTATTTTTACAGATTCCTTAAATTAATTTATTTGGTGCGAATTTCATTTTTAAATAATTTGTTCTGTGTTTGATTTGTTTTTGTAAAAAACTCATGTCGAGCTATTTAACACTGTTTAATAAAATGTGCTATTAGTTTATTAAAATGTGTAAGGGTTGTAGATGGTGTTTTGGTTTGGCGCTAAGGTGCGTTTGGTTTTAAAAGGTGTTTTTTGAGTGAGATTTGGTATTTTGAATCATGAAAAATATTTTGGAAATTTCTTAGTAAGTTATTTTTAGTGGCTTGCTTAATTATGAAAGTGTTTTATTAAATATGCAGTTTGTGTCTTGGTATGGCGTCAATATGTGTTTAGTTGAAAAAGAAGATTTGATTGAAGTTTTTTATGCTTAAAGTCATGCAACATATTTTAATCTAGTTAATAAATTTTTCTGGTGGTTGTTCAACTGTGATAATAGTCGTTCTAACAGCGCAGATGGTTTCTTTAATGGTGTAAGTGATGCATATTAAGTTTGAAAGTTTTTTAGTGTGTGTATTATTTGAAAGTGTTTTGTGTGTGTGTGTGCAAGTGTGGTATTGGGTAGTGGTAGTTCCACGTTTTCTTTGTTTATTTAAATTTAACATGTGTCATAAACTCTGAATAACTTGAGAACAAATGGGAAGCCTGGGTACTAGGTGGGCGGACTAGATCTAGTGTGCAAGTGATACAGAAGCAGCATTGGCCCAGTTTCACTTAGCTGGATTGACGATTACAACACTAACTAAACTTTTGTGATGATTGGAGACCACTAGGTTATGGATGTGTTTTCCTGATAGTGGCTCGTGCATGAGAACGTATGTTGTTGGGGTTCCTATACCATTGATCACCGAGATGCGATGTTATAGGGTCCCACTTCTTACTGGTATCCTTCGAGCCTCTCTCGTATTTTGTGCTCCTTATTCACTCACCACTCACTATTGGCACACGGTGTGACTTTAGGGTGACCATAAAATCAAATTTCTATGTGTTTTTAATTTAAGTTATTTTCTTTAAAGTCTTTAGCCTTATAACTTTTTCATTAAAATTTTTTAAATATTTTTTTATCTGTTAAACTTGCAACTGTTTTTGTCATTTAATTTTTATGTGTGTAATCTTTTCTTGGTGGTATTCTATTGGGCATTAGCTCACACCCTACTTACACCCTTGGGTGTAAGTAGATTTGTTTATGTATGATACAGGTAAGGTTCCAGCTTTTGGGAGTGGTGGTTCAGGTTGTTAGCGGACTTCTTGGCGTGACGTTGTGGAGATGGCTTGAGGGTGGTGTCCTCTTGTCAGGCAGCAGTTTTTGTGTTGGTTTTTGGTCACCCTACCAAGTAGTAGTTCTTGTTTGGTTTTCAGTTTAAACATGCAACTCAAATTCTGGTTTTTGGTTAAAGGCTCATTTGGTTGTGACCTTCATCTTTGGTTTATTTCATATTGTTGGTTGTTTTATTTATATTTTATTATTCAGATAAATCATTCCCAAGATTTATTTTGATACTCGAGCACTTGTGCCAACTCATGGGGATCGGGAACGCCCTTCGGGCCTTGCTGTGGGCTAGGATGGGTGCTGATTGGATGACAACCCGATTTGGTTCGTGGCATGTAATGTTTTACGAAAGGGTCATTTCTAACTATATTTACAAAAAGTCAAAATGAATGTTTTTTTAACGTACATGGTGTTAACATACTTTTCTACTGTCATAACCGTTTTATTGTTTTTAGCTTCTTCTACAAGTTTTCAATGATTTTATAAATAAAAATATTCAATTAAAATTTATTTTAATGTTTTGCTTCCATTTTCTTTTATTCTCTAAAGAACATGAATTTATTACAAAACCTGTATTTCTAATGAATTGATAATCATCTTTTATCCCTTATTAGCTTTGTGGGCATTAACTTTCTCTTGAAACATTCACTTTCTTGCGATCCTCTTTCATTGGACAACACATCTCGCTTAAATATCTATATTCTTGTATTATGGATATGCTTATTGCCTAAATTGTATATCATTTCAGCATATTGTGTTTTACTATGAATGTTATTTGATTCACTGGGGGAAATCTTGACATTCCATATTTTTTACTCAATACGGATATTTATTGATAATGAATATTGTTTATGAGTTAAATTGATCATTCAATATACGAGGAATGCATTGGACTTAGTAAGTGATGGGTGATACCCCTTATATCATCTCGATACATTGGTAGGTCTCATAAGACAAACTAGTTTGAGTATTTGGCCGAGACCTTACCCATTTATGTAAGATGTATTGACATGAGGCCTCAACGCTAAGTTTAAAATGTCCGACATTATGCATTCTATCATTATGAAATTAGTTATTGATGTCCATGCGATTATTTGAATAGTTGTGATATTCATAGATAAGCTTTAAGCGTATGTGATTATTTATATGACATTATTTGATCATCATTTATTCTCACCATATAATTTTTCATGGTCAAATTATTGATTAATTGACATGTGTTTTAAGTTATTTACTTTTCCATATTGATTATGTCTTATTTAATCATGATAGTTTCTGGTGTGTGTAACCCTTACTGAGCATCTGAACTCACCCTTATTTTGTTTCTTTTCCCCGTGATATGAAGAATAAATCTTTGAATGAGTTCAATGATGCAGAATTTTTACTTTCACTGTGTTTTTATATTTTATTACCAATGTAAAATGAGAAGCTTGTTTGTATATGGGTTTTCAAGACTATTAAACTATTTGGTCATTTGAGATGTGATCGTTTGTATCTAGTGTCAGTATATTAAAGTTACCATCGACTCTGAGTTACTAGGGTCGGAGTCTTTATAGTTCTTGGTATAGATAAGCTTTCATTCCATTTGATACACCATTATTTATTTATTTATTTGCAAATCATCCGGTTTTCTAGACATATCTCTTATCAACTTGAGGATTTGTTTGATGTCGCACTAATACAATTTTAAAGTGAGTCAAAGCTCGAAGGGATGGAGATCCTCTCTTAATAACCACATTTCATTCACATGACTCAATTTCAAGAACTTTGATTGAATTGAAATTGTACAATATCAAACTAAAACAACCTTTGTTGGATATATGTATTTTGTACTTTTAATCATCATGTTTAAATGAAAGTTTATTTTTGATGAAAATGAAAACGATATAATGAAACTAGGAATGATAACAGGTTGAGTACCGTGAAATTTGGACTGCTGGAAATCGAACTTGTTTATTTTTTTCCGATACCCAAAACTATTTATAAACAGTTTATTTTATAAACTCTTTACTCTAACTCTACTCTCTTATATTTTGAAACATTGGTTTAATTACCCAAACCCATTTATATACGTATTTATAATTTCAAATTTTCAAAATTCATTTATAAATCTAAAAAAACAGATATCAAATTAAATAAATATGTTTTATAATTTTATTTTCAATTTAAAATATATAGTAAATGAATTAATAATAATTAATTTAGTCATGATCAAATTTAGAATATTCGTTTCTAAATTAAATATGAACTGAGCTCAAAATAAATAAATAAATTTTAAAAATTTAATATTATTTAAAAATATTTAGTTAAATATATAATAATTAATTAATCTTCTTTAGTTATCCCAAAGGTATTACCCTAATTATACTCTAATATTAATTAGGTTTTGAATTCCTATAAATCAATACTCTAAAAACACTTAATTGGATGCCCCCAGGGGCGGGAGGGGAGTGACAATGGCGCAAGAGTCAAAGCTTGAGGTTCCAAGTTCGAGTTCTCTTAACTACACGCCTATACTTTAAATGGATGTTGCTCCAATTTCTTTACACTATCTGTAGGAGGAATTGACCGACCCCCCGAGCCCCACCAGTGTCAGGGGATAGCTGAGGAACGTGGATCACCTGGGTTGGTGGACCCACCCATGGGAAGCAAAAGTCGTCTTAGGTTAAAAGGACATATTTAGAACCATGTTTTTGCCCTCACGGGGGTGGCCCAGTGGAAAGGGTTAGGGGTGTGGACCATCAAATTCGGTGTTTGACTCTCCCATCGGTTGCAGACTTCAATCGAGGTAATTTCAACATCGTGCAATTTTTTACGCCTCAATAGTGCAGGGCGGTGTGGGGAGACATATTTTACCTAGTCGAGTTGTGATTCGCATTCGAAACCTGGAGCTTGGTACACATGCAGGGGAACGACCTATGCTGGGAATAACAAAAATTGTATAGTTTAGCTCGGGTTTGTGTACAAAAAAAAACTTAATCGGATCCAATAGTGTGGGTGCCGTTTAATATACACTAGTAAAATCAATAATTTATAGGACGAGTCTGGTTTTTTTTAAAGAAAATACCCCTGGTTACATGTTATTGAGTATATTACTAATCTACTTAAGTTTATGTCACATTATGTCATTAAGTATATTATTAATCTACTTAGGCTTTATGATGTTGTTTAAAATATTAAAGGGATAATGACGATTGAGGATCAAAACAAATGGTTAATGTCAATTTTGATAAAAAAAAATGGAAAATTTCAACAAAGAATCAAAAACATTATGAATTTTAAATCGAAATAATATTTAATTTTAATCTAAAATAATATAGGTTTTTAACTGGAATTAGGGTACTATTTTCATCCTCCTGTCATTGCACCCCCAATATTAAATTTAAGTTGCGTTAAAGACTTCAGAGAAATGCATAACGATTCCCCAGAGTCACACGCGCGTACGCACGCACGCATTCACACTATATACATATCCCATCTGCGGCCGGCCTTCGACGTACGAACAGCCATGGCGATCTCAGTTCGGACATTGATCCAAGAAAGGAATATCCCATTCCTCATCTCCGTTCTCGTCTTGCTTGTCTGCGTCTCTGCCCTCCTCCTCACCTATGACCAGTTCGCTTTTTTCAGGACTCTCGATCTTCAATTTTCATCCTCGTATTCTTCGCCTCCCTCCGATTTCATGAACTCTCCGGTTTCAATGAATACCGACGAGCCAGCTTTTGGCGATCACGAGCTTTCTTCTAATGTATCATCCAGTGTATTCGAGTTGAACTGGAGACTTTGTAGAGGACCTTTGGCTGCTGACTATATACCCTGTCTCGACAACAAGAAGGCTATCAAGCATTTGAAATCAAGAAAGCGAATGGAGAAGCGGGAGCGGCACTGTCCGAAACCGAGCCTTCGGTGTTTGGTTCCTCTTCCGCCAGGATATAGGGTTCCGGTTCCGTGGCCCAAAAGCAGGGACATGGTGAGATTATTAGTTTGGTAAGAATTCAAATTATCACAAGTCGGGCGCCCTTATAGTTCTCTAATTTGATAGTTTGGTCCCTTAAAATGATCAAAGGTAATCTTACTATCCATGCAATGAATTTTTGCACACTCTTCTATATCTTTTCCTGGATTGAATCGATTGGAATATAACAAAGATGAGTAGTCTGGTCTCGTCTTTCTTTTCTGCAGTCATGCCACTCTTGCGCGGAAACGAGGGAAGCCAAGCCAATAGAATTTATCTAATGGGTTGAGAAAGACGTGCCCCAACTATAAAATGTAATGTCAGCACATAAATTTTGATGACTTCTAACAATTCCTAGTTGAGGTGGTCTTTTTTGCAATGTCAGAATATTTGAAATACCACGTTTAGATGGGATTCAAGGTGTCGCCCTCTGTTTCTGTAACAAGCCATTGGCTGTCATGGGCCATCTCTCTCCCTCTCTTACATTTTCTTTTCTCCTTAATATTGAAAAAAAAAACAAGTGTGCCAAATCTGCGCGTTTAAGTTAATTGATTCATACATTTTTCTGGTTTTCCAACCTGTGAAACATGTTTTTTTTTTTCAGATTTGGTTTCACAATGTTCCTCATCCAAAGCTTGTTGACTACAAGAAGGAACAAAATTGGGTTCGCAAGATTGATGATTACTTCGTTTTTCCGGGAGGTGGTACTCAATTTAAGGAAGGAGTTGCTAATTATACTTACTTCATAGAGAAGGTATTATATTGATCCCTTGATTCCACTGCATCTTTCGTTTTTTGAAAGTTAAAGAAGCTTCATGATTAAATCTACAGCACCTACTCCTGTCAAAAAATAAAAAGAACAAAAAGAATCTAATGCTCTCACTGTTATGTGGTCCATATAAACAACCTTTTTCTTTTCTTTTGATTTTCTGATTTTCTGATTGAGCCATGACAATGGATAAAAAAGAAACAAAACAATGAAGTTTCTGTTTGACAGCACTTATTGAGAACCACCTTTTGCACTTATGTGATAAATGCTTTTGTAATTGTGTTTCCAGATTGCTTATTGAGAAAGTGTTTTTCTCCCACTTATTTAATTAATTTTATTCTGAAATCTTAGTGCAAGTATTTTTTTCAGAAGCAGAACAAATAGCACTTATCTTTTGGAACTACTTATCATAAGTGATGATAAGTGCTTTAAGCAGTTTTCGATAAGTGTCGTCAAACAGTCTCAATTTTTTTTGAGAAATGCTTGCTTATGTCAGCTCATCTATTGTAGTTTGTAATTAGCATATGTTTTTTTGATATCTTTTTATGTTTACTCATTTGTATTTTTTTTCTGTTTTTTTATATTCATTTAGTAAGTTAACTTATGTATCTTCATATATATGAACATGTATATACTTAGTTGCACATTCCATTTTCAGACATTGCCATCCATCAAGTGGGGCCAGCACATAAGGGTTATCTTAGATGTTGGATGTGGTGTGGCTAGTTTTGGCGGTTACTTGCTGGAAAAAAATGTAATGACCATGTCTTTTGCTCCAAAAGATGAACATGAAGCTCAGATACAGTTTGCTTTAGAGCGAGGAATTCCCGCTGTTCTTTCAGTTATTGGGACGCAGAAGCTGCCATTTTCAGATAATGTTTATGATCTGATCCACTGTGCAAGATGCAGGGTTCACTGGGAAGCAGATGGTATTTCTTTAGTCTTTTCTGTGTAAACCTTTAGTTGATGAAATTATGAAAATTATTCTTTATGGTGGTCTGTATTATGGAACTGTTGACTGTTAAAATCGTGTTTTTGTAAAATTGCAGGTGGAAAACCACTTTTAGAGCTCAATAGGATTCTCAGACCTGGAGGATTTTTCATATGGTCAGCTACACCTGTTTATATTCATGATGAAATGCACCAAAACGTTTGGAAAGGTTGTCTTTTGTCAATCATAATACCTTTTCTGTTTCCATAGAGTTTATGCACGTTTCCATATTTTTCTTTTCTTTGTCATGACCTAATTTTGAGTTTAATTGTTCAATGATAACAAATATATCATATTTATTTATCTCCATCTGTTCAATAATAAGAAAAACATGCATTGTTATCAAAGTAATGATGACGGCAATGATGATGATGATACTACACTGTGATATGATCCTGTCCAATTTTTTGGAAGAGCTTAGAAATCTGGGAAAATGAGACTCTTTCCAGAAGGAAAATTATTAATTTTCTTCCACTTGGTTGGATAATTGTTGTGTTAATTTAATCTGTCTATGTTTGGTAAAGCTTATTGAAAACTGCCTGTAGCAGTTGTCACTTAACACAATTAATTTGAAAAAATATTGGGTGTTTGTCCTGTTTTTGAAAAAATACATATGCTTAATTTAGAAGAAAACCATTTAAATAAGAGGAAAAATGTTTTTTCAACAAAAGTTTGTTTGATAGCAATTATTGAAAATTGTTTATACCACTTATCACTTGTAATCAACTGTTCAAAAAATTAATCATTGTTTGTTTTGTTTCTGAAAAAGCGCAATTCTAGAAGAAAACTCAAATAAGTGGTTGGAAACATTTTTTCAATGAGGGTTCATTTGAAAACACTAAAAAATGCTTACAGAACTTATAATTTATGATTAACAGTTAGAAAAAATAAGCAGTAGTTGTTCTGTTGGTAAAAAAAAAAATACTCCCACTTAGATTCCATAAGAAAACCACTTAAAGAAGTGGCAGAATAGCACCACTTGTTTTTTTTCAGAGAAATGCTATAAGCTGTTATCAATAATTGTTGTCGAGCGGACCCAAAGCAATCTGAAAACAAACTTATCATATGTGATGAGTGTTATAAACAGTTATCAAGAAGTGCCATCGAGAGGGCGGAGCTTAAATAATCTGAAAACACTTCTACAAATACAATTATCATAAGTAACGAGTGTTGTAAATAGTTTTCAACAACTGTTGCCAAACAAAGTCAAAGTATGATCCCAGAAGGGTTAAGCTCGTGGTAAGTAATTCCGCAACACCGGTGAGTATCGGGGAATGTGGACACAACACCTGTTTTATCAAGGCATAGCTTGAGATGTTTGTATGATATTGATTTTTTACTCATTTTACATAATATTTGTGGCAGCCATGGAAGATTTGACACAGTCAATATGCTGGACCGCAGTTTCAAAGACGGCCGATTCAAGTAGAATCGGGCTGGTTATATATCAGAAGCCTGCCTCCGATTCCTGCTATGAAGAGCGCAAAGAAATGAACCCACCATTTTGCGACCGGGTTGTCAGAAAGAACAGTTCTTGGTACACGCCTCTAAGCAGCTGTCTTCCCCGACTGCCAAGAGGTGCCAATGGCGATTCATTAAGGTGGCCCTTACCCTGGCCCAAAAGGCTTAACGGTCAGCCTCTGAAGGGCGAAGAAATGTTTAATGAGGACACGAGGCAGTGGTCTGCGCTCGTGTCTCGAGTCTATCTTAGCGAACTTTCTATCAATTGGTCCCGTGTGCGGAATGTGATGGATATGAATGCTGGGTTTGGCGGGTTTGCAGCGGCGCTTATTGATTTGCCAGTGTGGGTGATGAACGTCGTGCCCATTGATGCCGCGGAGGACACGCTGTCTGTTGTATTCGACAGGGGATTGATCGGAATGTATCATGACTGGTGTGAATCCTTCAGCACCTATCCACGAACCTATGATCTCCTCCACGCTAGCTTCCTTTTCAGCAACCTCACATTAAGGTCAGGTATTAATTATAATTACAATTGCAATTGCAGCTTAGTGGTTGCGTTCCTGCGGTGGTATTTGAGATGTCTCGGTTTTGAGCCTCTCTGTGCGCAATTAGTGTAGATTTTGGTTGTTTCTCCCCCTCCGCACGGATGTAATAATAGAATTACAATTGTAATTGTAATTTTATATATGTATGGTTATAAAATTATAAATGATGGCAGGTGCGAGATCATAGATGTGGTGGTGGAGATGGATCGCATGTTGAGGCCTGGAGGATGGGTTTTGATTCAAGACAACGTGGAAGTTATTGAAGGGCTCCGTCCGATCCTTGAGTCGCTTCGGTGGGCGACTGCATTCCATCAGGAGCGCTTTCTGGTTGGCAGGAAAGGGTTTTGGCGTCCCAATGTGCCATGATTTAAATGGCGGGTACAACCGTGAAAGTGGCACACGACGCAACAACGCAAAAGTGGCACACGGTGCAACCCAATGTGCGATGATTTATTTTCATTATATAATTGTTACTTTCAAATTGAAATGCCAGATGACCTCAATGATTTGGCTCCACCATCAATCCTTTTCAATCCTTCTCCACCTCTAGACAACTATTGAATATTATTGAATTTCAAGTTCTCTCAATAAGCCAAGGCTTTGTGTTATTGTGTTCCCTTTATCTAAGAAGCCTTTGTAGGAAGGCTTTTTTCTTTCATCTCCCACCCCCGGTTTCTTCCTTCACCCTTCTGCTCGCACCACGTTATACGGTATTAAACTGAGGCTTTTCCTCGCACGCCGCCATTGATTGGCGGCATCCTTGATTCTCTTGTCGGTTTTAAAACACCCCCTGCAAGTTAGAATCCTTTGCCACACCTCCCTTCACATCTCACTACTTTGCTGTAAAATACTAGTAAAAACTAAACATATCTTATTACTAAATGATGCGTTGCAAAGCAAAGATACAAGTTTATGAAGACCACTATATTCTAAGAATGGACAATACATAAAAATAAATAATGCTAGTACAATGTAGATGTTTTATGGCTCGTATTCTTCAATAAACATCACCGCTATAGCAAGTTTAACACAAAAGAAAAATAATACAAGCCACAAAATCAACATATTAACCAAACTAAAAAATAAAAAAGTACTAAATGTTGGATGACTATGAATGAATTTATAGGTGATAAGAATAAATATGACCAGTATATGATTGTTGGGCATTACGACTATCAGGGATATAGCCATTTTAAAGTAACCATTGAAATTAGTGCATATTAAGGGTAATGACAAGACATAATTGGTGCGGAAGGGAGAAATCATAGCCTCAACTAGTAGGAACATTCCTTATGAAGCACATTGTCATGACCTGACTGCCACGGGCCATGAATCTGGTTATCTGACCCCACATGTCTCCTGTAATATCTTGGTTGCAATCTAAGCACACCATAGACTATTACCCACTGGAGTCACTTATATGATCAATGACTGTTCTTACAGGTCAACACATGTTCTTTCAGTGTGTTTTGTCCTCACTTATACACACTTTGTGAAACTTCTCAGGAGGTCACCACACCTAACCACTTCTCCAAGCCAAACACGCTTAATTGCGGAGTTCTAATTAGGTAGACTCCTGAAAAGAAAAGTGCATCTTGTTGACATGAGTAATATCATTTAATCTTTTTAACTCTCACTTTTTTAGGTGTGTTACACTCTCCACCCTTTAAAAGCACAACACCCTCGTTGTGGACCCCAAACATTAAACCAAGGCAGTGCCTGGGCACACTTCAGGTTGGGTATTGGATTTGATACCATTTTTCAAGACCCGACCTCCTTGAGCCATGAATCTGGTTATCTGACCCCACAGGTCTCTTGTAATAACTTGATTGCCTTCCGAGCACACCACAAACTATTACCCACTAGGGTCACTTATTTGACTAATGTTTATCCCCACACGCCAACACATGTTCTTTTAGTGTGTTTTGTCCTCACTCACACACACTCTGAGAAACCTACCAGAAGGTCACCGATCCAGAGCACTACTCCAAGTCAAGCACGCCTAACTGCAAAGTTCTAATCAGATAGGCTCCTGAAAAGAAAGGTGCACCTTGTTGATATGAGTAATATCATTTAGTCTTTTAAGTCTCACTTTTCTAGGGTTGTTACACTATGACATAAAAAGGTTTTACGGCCTATGCCCTGCAACTTATTTCTGTCGTAAGATACAATCTTACAACATAAAAACACGCTTTTAAAAGACACCCACCCTAGGATCTATAAAAAAACTCCCAAAACATTCCCAATGCCCTCTGAACCCGAGAAACACACTTTTAAACATAAAAGAGGGTGAACCTTTTATCCAGGATGTTACACACATTTATTAGAACTTCAGAAGGAGGTAACATCACTGAGGTTATCTATTGACTAAGCCTAATCAGAACTTCAATAATTGAGATTCAAGCAGAATCATTTATGAGAGAAGTTCAATTTAGTAAAAATTACAACCATCTCAATGTTAGCCGAACCACTCCATGAAAGTACTAGCATTTCACACCTTGACCTTAGAGCTTATATTGGTGTAATATGGGGCTATTCATATAGGGGTTAAGTATTATTAATGTGTAAATTCCTTCAGCAAAGAAATGATGTTTACTATGATGCCACATATTTATCAAATGCATCATCCTTATATAAAATTTAAAATATACATAATTAGAGTATGAATTTCATAAAATAGATTGCATATTTGGAATTAGGACATTGAACTCAACTCAAGGGTAAAATTTGGAATTTTTTCTTTAAAATAGTAAAATACGGTAAAAAAGGTGAAATATAATGAAATACCATAAATATGACATTACACACACACACACACATGTAATCATGGCCAAACTCAGCCAAGGTAGCAGTCTTTGCTCAATTTTTGCACTAACCAGTGTAGTGGAGCATTAAAAGAGGTAACGGGGCATTATGGGGAGTAGTGGAGCACTTAAGATAATGAAAAAAAATAAAATATTCAATACTTTAATCCATGAAATTCTACTCACCACACCTATAAATACCCACCCTCTTCTCATTTCTCCCACACCAAATTCAACTCTTCCTTGATCTCTTAAGGAGTCTCTCCCATAGTCCTCTCTTCAATCTTGAAGATTTTGGTTGGTTCTAAGGGTCAACTCTAGGCTAAGAAGCTCAAGAGAGGTAAGAGTCATTCTTCTCTCTCTTTTCAATTCCTATTTACATTTCTATTTTAGTATCTATTTCAATTTACAAGTTTATATTCTGATATTTTTTTGATATTATTGTATATAATGTCCTTATGATATCCTATGCATGTGAGACCCCATTTCACTCACATTATTCTTCATTCATAAGTTGTTGTGATGCCGAAAGGGGCATAAAATTGTATATTGTTCCATGATAAAAAATCCCTATGTATGCAATGTATTTGTGGTATTATGGATACATTATTTCTAAGAGGGGGGATTGTCTAATAAAATATGATTGTGGTGTATTTAGGGTAGCCTCTATCGGATTTTGAGTGGATTAAACTTTATTTTAGAAAAACTGCACCATCGGTGATCAAAGCATACCGAACTGTATGTTTCTCCTTACAGAAATTTTATATCCCTAATGCATATAAAATACATGTGATTACATAATCCTAATATTTATAGGGTATTTATCTGTAATTTATTTGGTCTCTGACCATTTCAAATACAAGTATTCGGTTGTTTACAAACATTGATAATCTTAATCTTTGTAAATACCTGATAACTATTCTTCACATGATAAAGGTACTTATTTGAACATTGTGAATCCTTGTTTATTCCTTATAAAATTCAAGGGAATTCACCTAGACAACCTTACATTTGATGTTTATAGATTTGAACTTAATAAAAATCAAAGAAAAGTGAAGATGGAAGGTGAAATAACTACCCACAACATGTTCCTCAGGAAGTTGAGAAGCTGGCTATTGGAAAGCTTAATGATCTATCATTAAAGAAGTGAAAAGTGTAACACCCCATGAAATTAAAGGGTTAAAAGGATAAATGTTACTTCCCATGTCAACAAGGTGCACCTTTCTTTTTGGGAGCCTACCTTATTAGAACTCTACAGTTAAACAAGACTTGGCATGAAGTAGTGTCAGGATGGGTGACCTCTTAGGAAGTTTCATAGGGTGTGTGTGAGTTAGGAAAAAACACACTGAAAGAACTTGCGTTGGCCTATGGGGAAAGTCATTAGTATGATAAGTGACCATGGTGGGTAATATTCCGTGGTATGCTCGGAAGGAAACCAAGTTATTATGGGAGACCCATATGGTCAGATGATCAGTTTCATGACCTGAGTATGCCAAGTCATGAAAAATGGCATCAGAGCGGTACCTAGCCAAAAGTGTAGTGACATTGCCTAGGTTGAAATGGGTTCACAATGAGTACATTTTTCTCTAAAGGGGAGAGAATATAACACCCCATAAAGTTAAAGGGTTTAAAGGCTAAATGTTACTGCCTATGTCAATAAGACACACCTTTATTTTCTAGAGCCTACCTAATTAGAACTCCATAGTTAAGCGAGGCTTGGTCTGGAGTAGTGTCAAGATGGAAGAACTCTTGAGAAGTTTCTTAGGGCATGTTTGAGTGAGGGAAAAGCACACTGAAAGAATACGTGTTGGCTTATGAGGACAATCATTAATCTGATAAGTGACCCCGATTGGTCAAATCTCATTGTGTGTTGGAAAGATAACCAAGTTATTATGGGAGGACCATGGGGTCAGATGGCTAGGTTCAGGGCCTAGGGAGGTTGGGTTGTGACATAAAGGTTGGCTGAGAGATTGAGAATCCATCCTTGGATTATCAAGCACAATGGATGATGTAATAAATTAGGAATATCTCTTGGATGATGTACTGAAGAAGGATGAGTTTGAGGCTGAAACTAATATGGAAGTGAAGATACATATAAAAATTCAAGAATAATTATTAAACACTGTAAATGGATTTGGAAATAAAGCTAAAGAGCTTTGTAAATATTTTTATAATTTCAAAATTCATTTTTTCTGATAAGTGACCCTAGTGGGTAATAGCTTGGGGTGTGATAGGAAGACAACCAAGTTATTATGAGAGACCCATGGGGTCAGATGACCAAGTTCATGGCATGAGGAGGTTGGTTCATGACACATATGTTGGATGATAGATTGGGAATCCATCCTTGAGTTATCAAGAATAATGGATGTTGTAATAAATGAAAAATATATATTGGATAATGGACCAAAGAAGGTTAATTTTGAGTCTGGAGCTAATGAGGTAGTAAAGATACATCAAAGAATTCAAGAAGAATTATTGTATGCTGTAAATGGATTTGGAAATGAATTTGAAGAGATTTGTATTTTTTTTAAATTTACAAAGCCATTTAAGTTATTTTGAGGCGACTTGGAGTGATTGGAGAAGACCTGACATTTGTTGATTCAAAAAAGTTATAGAATTTTGAGTTGGAACTAAAAACTAACAAAGGAATATAATATATAAAGGTAACTCTAAAGAATACGTAAGGGTTTCCTAGACCTCATTCATTGAAATTTGGAAAATTCCAAAACTTTACTATAATACATAAGAGTGCTCAGGATGATATTTAAGAGTAACTCCAATAGATTGCTCCATATATAAGAGTACATCTGAGTTGAAACAGAAGAATCATCCAATGAAAAAAACTAGTTTCACTATGATATGTAAAGGCAAGTTTCTCAATAAGTAATAGTTATCATAGAGGATGCATAAAATTACTCATAGGGGATGATAATTGGTTAAAGTACCCAAGTCACTATGATAATTAAGGGTTCTTATAAGACAATGAAATTTGACCAAGTCCCAAGCCATACTGTAATAGGTAAAAGTAAATCCAAGTTTCTAAAGCATATTTAAAGGTTAAAATGAGAATACGTAAGGTTTAATAGAATGACACGTAAAGGTTCTTCAATAATTTTAAACTAGAAATTAGAAAAATGGAAGAACCACATTGTGATATACAAGAGTAACAAATTCTTATGTAGGGTAACTCACTAAAAAATTTGAAATGTTCTAAATTCTCATTGTGATATATACGGGTAATATTTTTTTTGTAAATACCCCACACCTAGTAGCTCAAAATCGATGGTTACTTTATTAAATTGGCATAATATACAAGGAATCACATCCCAAAGGATCAAATAGTTAAGTAGTTTTAGAAAACTAGATACATACTTGAATCATAATGAACTTTTTAGAATCCTAGAGAAGAATAAAACATAAGAAATGGGTGAGCTTAGATGCTTAGTAAGAGTTAAGTATAGGTGAAACCATCATAAATAAGAATAAAAAATTATAACAAGGTAAATAACTGAAACATATGCCAAATAACTTGATCATAATATGGTCAGAATAAAAGATGACCGAATAATTCCATATAAATAATCACATGAGTTAGAAAAATTAACCATGGATATTATTCTAATCAAATAATCACATAAAAATTTATAACTAATCTCATAATGTGATAATGCATAATGCCGGACATCATAAACATACAATCAAATATTTTTCCAAGAAACCATATATAAACGGATAAGACATCAACCAATACCTAAACTAGTTTGTCTCATGAGACCTACTAATGCATTGAGGGACTATAGCAGGCCCTGAACATTACTTACTAAGTCAAATTCATTACTCATATCAAAGGGGTGAAACATAATCAACATATAAATTTGTATTTAAACTAGCATATGAAATGTAAATAACTTTCCCCAATCAGTAAACATAATCACAAACCATAAAGAGTAATATGGTGAATGATATCAAAATAGTACATCCCTAGTCGAACTGATCATAAACCATTTATTAAAGTATAGAGGATGGTATCATAAGAGATCAACCTCAATGAAGCATAATATTCAACAAAGTATGTTGAAATATATGAAAACACTTTAAATGAGTTTATTGAAAAATTCTTGAGGAAAATACCATTTTTTACTTTGAAAATCACTTATGCTTAAAACACCACACAATTATAAAAGAAAACATTTTATTTGAAGATAAACTTGAAAAATTGTAAATTAAGCTTAAAAAAATCAAGGTTACATGATGGTGGGAAAAGCTGCTCATGCCATATAAGTTAAAAATTAGTAAAAGTGAATGTAAAAAATCATAGAGGAATATTAGATTTTTTTTGGAAATAATTATAGAAAAAATGGACATGGAAGAAAAAGATAGTTTTAAGGGAAACTTTAAAAAAAGATATATATTTTTTAAAAAATAAAGTCTCTTAAAAATATCATATCATTGAAGTGAGCGTTAATTAAATGAATAAATTATTTTTATCCAAACTAAATCCACATAAAAAAAGTGGAAGTACAACAAAAAGTAATCAAAATTTATTTCGTACACAATCTTATCATGAAAAAATCAATGAAGTAGAAGTTTAACCCAATGAATAGAAATTGAGTTAAGAAGTCCCTTACCACACGCTTCCATTTAGTTTTTCATACTCTAACATTCCTTATAATGGTTTAAATAATGTTATTAAATTATTAAAGAACTATATTAATATTTATAATAAATTATATAATCCTTTTATAACATCTTACCACTCGTTCATTAATAATATTTCATTATTTTCATTATTTTTGGTGCGTTTATTTCATGGTTTAATGGTCGTTTTACTTGTGTATAATTATCGATGTTCTTGTCAAATAGAAATAAAAATATAGAAGTGAAATGAAATAATATTTAAACACATATAAAATTTTAAATATTCCCATATATCATTTTTCTTTCTTACATGAGGATGATTCATTTGATAAAAGTTAATGATAAATGTTTAGTTTATTTTGGCAGTTTTTCCGACCATCACAAACTAGTTTCATTTTATTTAATATTATGTCTATATATTTGTTCCATACCATGAAATAGATTATAATATGATTATTAAAATATGAATTAACTATAATAATACTTTTATGACCAGCCTTAAAGGCGTTACTGGAAAATAAAAAATCATTATCCATGGAGATGGTTAACTGCCATAATTTGGAAAATGGTTTCATTTCTTTGAATAAGAGGAGATAAGAGAAGGGGTGGATTGTAGATATTCCATTACTAATATAAGATTATAGTATATAAATTATAACAAAGTTATTATGCTTTTATGGATGAAGGAGGTGAATAAGAGGTAGAAGAAGAAAAGAAGTTAAGAGAGGTTGTTTGAGAAAGTTACCTCTTGAATATCACCTCCTTAAAGGACATCTTAAAGAAATTGGAATTGGTATTTGGGTGAGAAAAGTAGCACTTGGACATGATGATAGTTGGGAGGGGAGGTTTTGGTAGAGATTTTAAGATCTTCAAGGCTTTTGAGGAGAAAGAGGGTGGTGAGGGGTGATATTTATACTTGAGGAGGGGTGGTTTTAAGTGATTAAATGATAATTATTTTATATTTAAAGCCAAACACATTTGGGTGGAATTAATTTAAAATAATTTGGGTGATAATTAATGTCTTAAAGTCTGGTTAGGTTCAATAAACAAATCAAAAACCCATTTAATGTTGTTGTTTTTAGGTATTTTAAGCTTTTACCTTTTAACTTTAACCCGCTATATTATTTTACCTATACTACGGTAAATCTTTTTTTACCATGATAACTTTTTTAATGCCTAAAAATGAAAATGAACTTATAAAAAAATTTGGACCTCCTAATTCAAAATATTGAATCCATTTTTAATTTATTCAATTTATAAAAGTAAAAAAAAATTAATTCTAAATATGTTCTTTGAATAACTCATAAAAATAGTTTTTTTAAGTTTAAAATCATGATTTTCAAAATTGATAAGCATGTGTTTCTAAATGTAAAAACTTATGTATTATGTCATTCCATAAATAAATTTTGATAAATAATAAGGTTTAATAAATTTTAAATCATGATCATATAATAATTATTTCATTAGGGTTATGGTATTTCATAAAAACAACATTTTCACTTTTTAACCCCAAAATCATCTTTTTTATAGAATTCCCCAAAAAATTAACCTAAGATAATTTTGATGTTATGATTCAAAAAATGAAGTTTATAATGTCAAATAAATTTTCTAAAAGTTTCAAAAATTAATTATATTTATTTTCACATAGAAATCAACAAAAATCACTTTTTGAAGAAAACAAATATTTGAAGAATAAAATGAATTTACTAAAAATCATGTGTTCATTTCCTAAGAATAATTAAATTTTTATTGAATATTAAATTAATATTTATTTCATAATATAGTTAATATTATTCACTCCCACCAATTTAACGGTTAATTTATAATGGTCATGTTAAAATAATGATATTTTGGAGTTCATTTAAGCTCAGAGTTCTATGAAATGTAAGATATCGAACATAGTGTTATTTTAAAATAAAGGTGTTACATTCTCCTATCCTTAAATAAATTGTGTCCTCACAATTTAAACTTGTTTTTGGTAATTTTTGAGTTGAAATTTTAAAATACCCTTGTGGAAACCCTACATTGTAAAAAGGGTTAATAAAAATTCCTCTTAAAAAGAGTGAAAGGAAAATGCGAAGGTCACCACAAAACTAGGTTTACACATGGGATAACATTAGTAGGAAGTAAAAATATGGATATGAAAAAGAAATATAACTATCAATTTCATATGGAGAGATAGAAAACGCGTTCATTAGAAATTTTATCATTACAAAACCATAAATATGTGATGGGTTAAAAGGCTATTGAATTCTCGATAAGAAAATTAAACAAATAACATTTTTTTCCAAAAATCATTTTCACAGAGTTGAGGAATAATTTTATTTCTTGGAGTATGAAAATAAGAAAATATACTTACTTTATAGTTAGAGTTTCATCATTTAAATAATTTCCACCACAAAATCATCTTTTTTTTCTAAAAAACAATTCAACCTTTATTCCTAAAAAAAAATTCCAAAAAATTCTATTTATCATAATCATATCGGGTTACCAAAATGAACATATAATTTATTTTTAATACCATTTAAATAATGAAAACTTTGTCATACTAACTGGTACATCACATAGGCTAGTGGTAGGCGATGCACCCTTATTGCCCTTCGGTTATGGGTTCAAGCCTCGCGACTTTGTCAAATATAACGGGTTGTTGCCCGACTTATGGCTTGTCCTTTTTTTAAAACTATATTAATACAATACTTATAACATTAAAAAAAACCTAAATATATTCAACATTAAATAAATATTTTAACCTTAAAGGTTATCTCATAAGTTTTATTTTGCATTCCTAAAAAGATAATAACCCATATTGCATCATTCTTTCTTGGAGTCTTTGGTAATCCAGTGAAAAATTCTATAGTAATTTCACCCCTTGCTCCAAGAAATAAATATCTAAAAATGAATTTTTATTCATAAATCACTAAAATTCACTTTTAACGGATTGTAAGATCCATAAAGAGTGACAATTCATTCCTTCTGTCTCAAACAATTTTCTAAAACCAATATGGTTGGAACATGTTATCAAATATGTATAAACACATTAATATTTAAAACCTCATAAAAAGTTTAACTTAAACCATTTCATAAATGGTTAACCTTATAACCCTTCCAAAAATAAATATCTAAAACTTTATAAAGAAGGTTACTGAATTTCCAAAATGAACTTACCATTAATCTCTCAAACAACATGAAGTAGATCTTAATCGTCTTTTACCAAACATGTAAATACATTCATCATGTATTCTCTTGAAACATGATAATAATATTAATTTCCATAAATCCTTATTGAAAAGATGCATGCTTCCTAATTCCTTAAGTAAAACATAAATTATTGGATATTTTCCTTAAATCAAAAAATGTTTTCAACTCTATTAATGGTATCATAAACTACTTTGTCAAAAAATCCTTAATAATCTCCAAGGTAGTTATTTATATCCATCTATATCAATCATCTCTTCATCCCAACATCATTATCTCAAAATCAGTAACATATTAAGGGTTATATTTCCTTCAAACCTATGTTTTTAAAAAGATCAAATTTACATTGAATCACTTTTCTTGGTCATTGGTACCATTCAACATATGCTCTCAAACCCTTAAATAAAAATTACTATAGTATAATCCTTATACGTTTCATAATTATTATAACAATAATTTTATACAACATATTTCTTGGATCCAAAAACACAAGCACAATAATCATTCCATTTTAGTTATATCAATAGCATAATATTGATTTTGATCCCTTAGTTTATTCTAAGGTATATTCCCTTGATGCCTTGGGAATTATTTTGCACAATGACCCATCTCCTTATAGTTGAAACATTTCAAATTTATATATTTTTTCTTTCCCTTGTAATCATGATCTTGGTGGCATTTCTGTCCACACTTGTAACAAACTCCCATTCCCTTCAGGAAAGTACTAGACATTTCTTTCCATAATTATCACATGTGGAAAAGTAATTATTTAAATTATTCCATTTATCCTTATTTTTCTCTTCCATACTCTTATTTTCTCACTTTACTTCATAGTCATAAAACTTGGAAAATTTATTTTATTTCTTGATGGAACATGATACTATATCCTCATATGATGAGAATTTTTGGCAAACTAGTTCCCTTTGAAGTAATAGATTAATACCATTAAAGAAACTATCAATCTTTCTCTTTGTATTATGTATGTAATACATATAATGCATTGCTAAACTTGTAATACTGGATTCATATTTAGTAATATTCTCATCCTCCTTTTCCCCCAGACTCAAGAATTGTCTCTCTATATCTGCTCATTGTTTTCATGGAAAATATTTTTCTATGAAAAGTTCCTTAAAATCCTTCCATTACATGTTTTATATTTCTTAATGCTCCTTAGTGTTTTGAATCAATGACCACTATTAATCTGCATCTCCCAAGAGATGATAAAATTCCATGATAACATTCTCTCTTTCATTACTTCCCAAAGTGAGAAATGTATTCTCTAAGGAACTTATCCATTAATCATCTATAAATAGTTTTTTAGTTCTATTGAATGATGTAGATTGTTGTAAAATGAGGTGGTCTAACATTATTACACCCTGTTGTGGATCAGTATACTCCATATGGGTAAGGTTATTGATCATAACCTGAGTTAGTTATCCCAATATAGTTATAAGTTGTTCAGCTCTAACTATAGTTCTAGATCTAGTCGTAACTCTAGCTTCATATCTTGACCAGAAGGGAAATCCATACATGAATTACATGCATTGATACTATTCCCATTCCTTCCTCTAAGTTCCATTTCTAAATAATGGAATACACTAGATTAAATCATAATATTATGAAACATAACGTATAATCTCAAAACTACTTAATGTAAATTGAAAATTTAGGTATAACTAATCTCTAAATCATAAGTTTGATTTCTTTGGGAGTATTTTAAAATTCTATCATAGGGTTTTTTTCTCTAATATATGTTTTCCTAAATTCAGTTCCCATGTTTTCTACTAAACTTGCTCTGATACCAACTGTAAAGACCCTGACCCTAGTAGCACAGAGTCTGTGGTTACTTTATTACATTGGAATTATATAGAAGGAATCACATCCCATAGGACTGAAAAATTTAGTATTTTTGTAAAAATAAATATATACTTGAAACTTACATTAAAATTTAAAATATAAAATAAAACATAGTGAATCCTTTGAGAACACCATTATTCTTCTAGATTAACCCTACATATCAATCCTAATAAACTTCTTGGCATCCTGGGGAAGAATAAAACATAAGAAAGGGGTGATATTAGATGCTCAGTAAGGGTTAAGTACAGTGGAAGCTATCATAAATAATCATAAATAATTATGGAAAGGTAAATAACCGAAACACGTGCCAAATACCTTGAGCATAATATGGCTAGAATAAAATATGATCAAATAATGCCATGTAAATAATCACATGAGCTAGAAAACTTAACCATGTATATTCTACTAATTGAATAATTACATGTAATTCAATAACTAATATCATAATGAGGGAATTCATAATTCTGAACATCATAAACATACCGTCAAGGCTTCGACCAATACACTATATATAAACAGGTGAGACATCAGCCAATACCCAAACTAGTCTATCTCATGAGACCTACCATTACATCAAGGGGATATAACAGACCCTTCCCATCACTTACTTATTCCAATGCATTCTTCATTTTAAAGGGGTGAAACAAAATCAAAATATACATTTTTATTGAAACTATTATATGAAATGTAAATAACTTTCCCCAATCCATAAACATAATCACAAACCATTGAGAGTAATATTATGAATGATATTAAAATAGTATATCCCCAGTCAAATTGATCATAATCAATTTAATAAAGTATAAAAGATAGTATCATAAGAGATAAAACTCAATGAAGCATAAGATTCAACAAATTATTTTGACATATATGAAAATACTTTAAATGATATCATTGAAAAATTCTTGAGTAAAATACCCTTTTTTACTTTAAAAATCACTTATGTTTAAAATGACACACAATTATAAAATAAAAAATTTTCTTTGAAGATAAAATTTAAAACTTATAAAGAAATATTTAAAACATTAAGGTGTCATGACTGTAGGAAAATCTTCTCATGATGTATAAGTTAAAAAACACCCCTTCCATATTTTTGTTAGAAAAGTATCAAAGTACCTTGTTTAGAAAATGAAAAAAATATACCATTCAAACCATTTTGTATTAATTAAAAAATGTTTAAAAATGAATTTAAAAAATCATAGGGGAATATTATTATTTTTTGGAAATAATTATATAAAACATGGACATGGAAGAAAAATATAGTTTTAAGGGAAACTTTAAAAAAAGATATATTTTTAAAAAGGAAGGTCTCTTAAAAATATCATATCATTGAAGTGAGTGTTAATAAAAAAAATTGATTATTTAAATACATTATAAATCTACATAAAAAAGTGTAAGTATAACATATCATAATAAAAATTGATTTCACACATAATCTTTGCATGAAAAAAATCAATGAAGTATAAGTTTAACCCAATGAATGAAAATTGAGTTAAGAAACCCCTTACCTCATGCTTCCCTTTAGTTTTTATTACTATAACCTCATATATAATGGTTTAAAGAATGTTATTAAATTATTAAATAACTATATTAATATTTAAAATACTTTATATTATCTTTTTATAACATCTTACCACCTTCTAATTAATAATATTTCATTATTTTCATTATTTTGGGTGCGTTCGTTTCATGGTTTCATGGTCGATTTACTTATGTATAATTATGGATGTTATTTTAAAATGGAAATAAAACTAAAGAAGTGAAAATAAATTATATTAATGAAAATATATAAGTTTAAATGTACCCATATATCATTTTTATTTATCACATGAGAATGATTCATTTAAAAAAAGTTCATGATAAATGTTTAGTTTATTTTGGCGGTTTTTCTGACCATCAAGAACTAGTTTCATTTTATTTAATATTATGTATATATATTAGTTACATAACATGAATTGTGTTATAATATACTTAATAATATCTTATTTAACCATAATAATACTTTTATGACCATCCTTGATGGAAATATTGGAAAATGAAAAACCATTATCCACGGTGATGGTTAACTGCCATAATTTGGACAATGGTTTCATTTATCTGAATAAGAGGACACAATAAAAGGGGTGGATAGAATATATTAAATTATAAATATAAAATTATAGTATATAAATTATAATTAATTTATTATTCTTTGATGTATTAATTAGGTGAAGAGGAGGTAGAATAAGAAAATAAATTAAGAGAGGTTGTTTGAGAAAGTTACCTATTGAATATTACTTCCTTGAAGGACCCCTTAAGGAACTTGGAATTGGTATTTAGATGAGACCAGAAACACATGGACGTGTGGATAGTGTAAAGGAGATGTTTTTAATATATTTTATTATCTTCAAGGATTGTGAGGATAAAAGGGGGTGGTGAGTGGTGGTATTTATACTTGAGGAGGGGTGGTTTTAAGTGATCAAATAATCATTGTTTTATATTTAAAGCAACCACATTTGGGTGGAATTAATTTAAATGAATTTGGGTGATAATAAATGATTTAAAGGTTGTTTAGGTTTTAAAAACACATCAACCACCCATTTAATTTTTTAGTTTTTAGGTATTTTAAGATTTTACCTTTTAATTTTAACTTGCTACATTATTTTACCTCTATTGCAGTAAATCTTTTTTTACCATGGTAAATTTTTTAATCCCTAAAAATGAAAATGACCTTATAACATAATTTGGAAATAATAATTAAAAATATGTAATCCATTTTACTTTATTTAATTTATAAAATTGATAAAAAACAATTCTAAATATGTAACGTGAATAACTCATAAAAACGGGGTTTTAAGGTTAAAATCGTGGTTTTCAAAATTGCTAAGCATGTGTTTCTAAATGTAAAACCTTATGTATTATGTAATTACATAAATAAATTTTGATAAATAATAAGGTTTAATAAATTTTAAATCATTATCATATAATAATTATTTTATAAGAGTTATGATATTTTGTAAAAACAATATTTTCACTTTTTAACCCAAAAATCAACTTTTTTTTGAAAACACCTAAAAAATTACACTAATATAATTTTGATGTTCTAAGTAAAAAAAGGAAGTTTATTTTTTCAAATATATATTATAAAAGTTTTAAAATTAATTATATTTATTTTCTCATAGAAAGCAATAAAAATCACTTTATGAAGAAAACATATATTTGAAGAATAAAACGACTTTACCAAAAATAATGTGTTCATTTCCTAAGAATAATTAAATTTTTATTTAATATGAAATTAATATTTATTTCATAATATAGTTAATATTATTCACTCCCTCCAATTTAACAGCTAGTTTATAATAGTCATGTTGAAATAATGACATTTTGGAGTTCGTTTAAGCTCAATGTTCTGTATGATGTAAGCTATTGAACATAGTGTTCTTTTAAAATCTTAGGGTGTTACATTTTTTATGTAAAGGTTAATAGTTTGAAAAAAGTGAGATATCTAGAGATTCAAATGTGATGATACTGAGCTATTCTTTATGTGATTAAATATCATGATGCTTTAAAGAGCCGTAATTCTAGATGAGATTAATGAAGTTATAATTGAAGAAGGTTGATCCATGATGAGGGTTTATGTGATATTAATTAGTGTCATGCTACAACCAAGTAAGAACTAGATAAGAATAAGTTCTATATCACACCATGAAGATAAGGTCACATCAAAATTCATGATAAATAGAGTATTTTGAGAAGAGATTCGATTCATGATGATGACACTACATGTTATCATGATGACATGGAGAGAATGAGAAAGTTAATTTTGTGTATTTTTTTAAGGAATATAATTCCGAGTCTCTTGAAAGGTTAAATGAAGATATGTTTGATAGGGATTGCATGATATTAAAGTGTTATAGGATTTATTAAGAAGATTATTAACCAGCTTAAATGAGAAGATCATGTTCTTGAGATTGAAGGAGTTTTACATATTCAAATATGGAAAATATACTCACTTGATTTTGAGTATAAATGGTAGAAGAATAAAGAGAGTTGATTGTGTGTTGGGAATCCAATATTGTATTCCAGTTGAAGAATTTGTGTATCAAAGAGATATAAGATTATGATATTCTTAATAGAAGTTCTTGTGCGTAAAAAAGAAGAAGAAAAGATGGAGATGTAAGAGAAGACAGGTCCTATGATATCTTTATATAATATAAGTAAAAGAATAAGGAGGAGAATTTTAAAATTCCTTTCATACAATATCACTATATCATAGAATAAGAAACATAAGAGAATAGTTGACAGAGAGACTAAAAAAACCACTTATGTTGATCAACTGTGTCGAGACTCTTAGATATTTAGGAGTTACTGTGATTGAAGATCATAGAAGTCTCAAATAAGATTGAGTTGAGTAAGGCCACAATCTCAATCCTAAAAAAAGTCTAGAAGCTTGGTTGCATGAAGATACGAAAATTCATGAAATTGTAGAATATTATCTAATGGTTATTGAATAATATAATTAAGTAATGAGATATTATCATTTTGATGTAGCAACATCTAGAGTAGCTTATAGATCTTGTTCATTAGTGAGTTTGGAAGGAAAATTTGTAAACAGGAGAGAGATAACATAAAGAACCAGTTGAGAGATTGAAAAAATATTGGGGTATATAAGAGTATTTTTAGGAGATAACCTATTATATTCACTTGTTTTATATAGTGAATATATTCATCTTGTATTCGACAAAAATACAACAAGGAGTAGATAACCACATTGGGATCGAACCTTGTAAAAATATTGTGTGATGCACATGCATGTAGCGTGAATGCGTTGAGAGAAATCATAAAAAAATACACATATATATTAAATGATAATAAAGTTTAGAATATTGATAGGGATAATTATAAAAGAATAAGGATTTAGTAAAAAGATCACACTGATTGACCTCCCTATTTGAGTGACTGCACAATCCTATTGGCATATTTAAAGTGGTATCAAATCTAATCCAGATTTCCTCTGATTGAATAGATTTTCTTTCCTATTTTTTTTATTAGTTATACATGATGTGGATATTTGAAAAATATTATGATTCTCCTTATATTGAGAGTTCAATTCTCACCCCCATCGATATAAACATGTTAGTTTATGCCAAAACCTTCAATAATAGGTATAATAAGGGGGCTAAAAGTTTGATAAAAATCTAAAAAGAAAAGGAGGATCAACCAAAATTTGAAGGCTATGAAAAGTATGTAGAGATTTATCCAATTACTATTTTTTACTTTGAATTAAAGGATTACATGAGAAATTTTTCTGTTGATGTTTTCATATATATACTTATATACATCAATGGGATATAATATGAGAAATCATAATTAGAGATGGAAGCATATTCTATGGAAAGATGGTTGATTGAGAAGTTGTATAAGTAAAACACTCTCATAAAAGATGTGAAAACCATGGAAAAATCCTTAAATACTAGTAATTAAAAATTATCCATGGATAAAGAATTATAGTAATATAAATATTTCTAATGACTTCTTCTCATTTCAGGCCCATTTTGGTTGCTACGGGTCTTACGCTACTCTTCTTATTAATAAGGAAGGTGAGCACTCAGCCACCTAGGGTGGTGATGATGTAACCTTTTTTTAGATGAGAGGATATGATATCATATCACCCCTTAAGGGAACTTATTTCCTAGTCAAATACTTACTTATATATTTAATCTATATTCAAAAATCCTTGCTAGTAATAATATAGATGAAATTGATTGACTGAAAACAAGTATTTAAGAGGACACTGCACATAGGAATTATATTGTCTTTCATTTAATCTAAGTATTTGGTTACTTTATAATTTAAAGACTCATTAGAAGGAAATATAGAATTTATCCCCATCCATATAGGTGTTGGAATCCTTTAAAAGAAGTCATGAGGTGTTGTGGAGTTGGGATCGAGCCCATGAGAGATTTTTCCAACATATCCTTATGAAGGAAATCAGAACAAAAGTCGTTTAGTGCCATTTAATGATACATATCATACATTTTAAAGTCATTTAATAAAGAAAACAACAGTGCCTTTTATGTTCATGCATCCACGACTGATTCCAAGCAGTTTAAAGTCATGTGGAGTGGACTACTAGGTGAAAGGGACCTATAAATGGTTTCGTGTGATAATTACATTGAAGCAACCCTTTCAAGTTTACTCTTAAAGATGAGCTAGGTGAAGGTATTGTTGAGTGATAGGAGTAATATGCCGACTTTAGGAATTTTGGGAAGCTAAGAGGAGAGTATTGACTCTAGGAATATAATAAAACCAAGAGGATTATCTTGACTCAAGAAATTTTGAGAAATAAGTGGAGGATCTTGACTCAGGGTGTTTTAGGAAACCAATAGGAGTATCTTGATTGAAGTATTTTTTTAGAAACCAAGAGTAATATATCAACTCAATAAATTTTTGGAAACCAAGGGAATGATCCTGACTTAATGTATTTAAGGAAACAATGAGGAAGATCTCCACTCAATATTCTTATATAGGGATTATGTGTGAGCTTCCCAAATGAGTAATATTTCATGGAAGGTTTTAACCTATATGAAACCAACTAGGCCACCAATATTTCATGTTTTGAGATTTATATATTTATGTATTCTAGGATTTTTCAAGGGTTTGAGGTTGAGAACCTCAGTTTTTAGAGAAACAAACCCTGGCGCACGGTTATTGGTAACTGTGCAACTAACCACGTGAGATAGGGTCTTGGGGGATAATGAGATTTTTCATGGATTAAGAATAGTTTTTAAAACCATGTAGTTGATTTCAGAAACAATGAATCTTGTGTTTGGGGAGACAATGGACCCCGCATGGTTGGTGCATGGTTTTCTTAACTGTGTGGCCAAACCGTGCGAATTTTCCAGGTTATTAAAATTTTATCTTTTTATCATTTAACATCTTGATGATTTTGACTCCCCTCTCCCCCATTTCTTTCACCCTCACACCTAACCTCCCTCCATTTTCCTTGGAGATCCCCCTTGGATACCTGGTGGATTCCCCTTGTATTTTGGTGATTTTATCTTGAGTTAAGAATGCTTCTTCTTAATTTCTTAACCTAACCCCTTTTTATTACTTATTATTCCATTTTTATGGAATTTGGAAACCCTAAATTTTATTTTGATTGAACCTAAGGTTGTTGATGGGGGATTTGTGCTGTTTATTTGTGGTTTAGGTGTGTTAAGACCTCTATCCTTTGACTGAAGTGATAGTTTTAAAAGGATACATGTTTTCATTTGGTTTTCATTAGGTGTATCTATTTAAGGTAACTTTTACATGGTTAAGATTTTATTATTTATTGCCTTTGGTTTTTATTTATTAAATTTCCTTTAAATGGTGTTATTATTGATGGTTTATCCATGCTTGTGGTGTTTTATGAAATGAAATGTAAATTTTATGGTTTAAAGTGTCTTTTTCATAAGGAATTTATTTAGATGCATGCAATGTGTTTTATGAAATTCATCAAGGAGGACTTATGGTTTTAAATAGATTTCTAAAGGGGTTTTAAAATGGATTTACCTTGAGAAAGGTGTTTGATTATCATGGGAATGTTTGGTTTATGAAATTGGAACTTGTTATATGTTTATGTGATTTATGATGTGTATAACATGGGATACCTTGGGTGTGTGTGTAGATACTTAGACACTTGAAACCTTAGACTATGTTGTGGACTATCTAGGGTGGGTTATCTAAGGGGCCGAGATAGTTTTTGGGAGGAAGACCAAGGTAGATTCCAAAATTTGGCTATGTGGATCGTGAGAACCTATGAAAGTACTGTTGGGATTAGGGAAAATTGAGTGAGAATCCAATTTTTTTTGTTTATACTTAACTGGATAATGAACAATGTCCTGGACTAAGTCACACTAGAATCCATTGGTTAGATCCCATGATTCTTATTGCTTTTTCCTTATTTGATTTGGATACCCATGCAGTTATTCTTAAAACCCTTTTTATTATATATGATGTTGCTTATGCTCATGTTTATGTTCATACTTGTTCCATGTTTGGGTGAGATGAGCATTTTTATTATAGGTGGATTCACTTACTTTTTATTTGAGCCTTATTTACTCATGATTTGTAAAGATAAAATGTTTTGATAAAACTAGAAGAATCTTTAAGAAGTAATGCTTTCAATTGAACTTTTTTCAAAGTTAAAGTGTTTTAAATATGGATTTCAAACTAGAGTGATTGTTTTTTATAGATAAAGACATTATATAGATTCATGGTTGTATAATATTGGGATCTGTGCCTCACACCTTACATATACCTTTGGGCGTATGGGGACCTTATTTTTCAAGACATAGAAAAGGGTAAGGGAACTATATAGTTTTATGTCCTTTCTTGATTACTGACATCCATGGTTGTTTTGATATGGTGGAGATGATGGTCTCATAGAGTTATATCAGGTGGAGCAGTTTTTAAGATTTTAAACTGTTTGAGATGTTATACATTGGAATTTTTTTCTCTTGATCCTTGTTTTGAGATTTTGTATATGTTGACCTATAAATATCATATTTATGCCCCATTAATAAATTTTTAAGTGGTGATGTTTATGATATCCATATCTGGTCATGCTATGTATACTCTTTTTAGATGTTTATATGTGTTGATGCTTCTTATTTGGTTAGTGTGGCTTTCTAATTCATGGATAGATCATGCACTATTTTTATGGGTGAAACTATTCCCATATGATTAAGTGTGATTCCCTGGTACTTTTCAATAACCCTTGGTGATTGGGAACTTGCTTCAAGCCTTATGGAGGAATGAATCAGGTGATGGGTTGGGTCAACCCATACTAGTTCATTAAAAAATGGTATCAGTTCCCTCTTATTATTTTGGGGTTAGTGGTAGATAGAAGATAAAACCATAGGGGCTCAAGAGTTCGGTGCAAAGGAGTTCCCAAAAAACTCTTATACATGCCTAACCTCAAGTTTTAATGGGTGATTAGGAGTTGGGTTTACAATTTGAACCCGGTTTTGGGTTGTTTTTATGAGATTTTATGTTTTTCATCATTTTATATGGGTTTCAGGAAGAAAACATGATAAGTGTGGAAGTATTTTGAGTTTTAGGGTGAAATAAGGAAGGAAGGTAGGGGCACATAGTTTAGGTGCATGGTTATTAGTAACCATGTAGAGACCATGCAGTTAGGTCAGCAATCTTGCAGTGTTGTTTAACATAGTTGGCACATGATTCTCCAAAATACACTGCTAAATCATGAATAGTGGAAAAATGTTTAATTTTTTAATGTTTTCACCCCTTCTTCATTTGAAAGTGTTTTTCATGTTGATGTTTTCTATTTGAGACATATTTTAAGGGTTTCTTATAGTTTAATTGATGTTGATTGATATTTAATTGTTTATTAAATGAGTTTTTATCTTGTGTTGTAGACAATGCCTAATAGAAGGGATTCTTCTTGAAAAAGGGAGATAGTTGAAGAGTATTTCCCCTAGGGGAACTGGTTTCGCCCAAATTTACCCCACTGGTAAAAGTGGTTGATGTAGTACATGTAGGGGTCGAATCCACAGAGACCGAAGAAGTAACCTTGAGATGCTATGATTTGGTGAAGGATGGGCTTTGAAGTATCCAACTTTGGGTCTGATTTTGGATGGTTTAAAGAACACTAAGAAACCTAAGTGAATTCAATTCAAATAAAATGGGTTGATCTTAGGATTATGCTCGGGGTGGATTGAATGAATTTTACTTCTTTAGACAATTTTGGTTTTATTAATTCTTGATGAATCCATTCTTTAAAAATAACACTACCTTCATCATTTTCTGGTTTGGTGCTTACTAAACACAATTAATAATCCCCTATACACTTAGAGAAAAAAATTCATGATCTCTCTGAGGTATATGGTCATTTAGTAATTTAATTTAGTTTGATTAAACACAGTAAAGATGAAGAGTGGAAATTACTGAAGAATGGATGTCTTAAATTAATTATCCAATTAACAACAATTCGTTCATAAAATAACATTCAATACAGCCTTTTCATCCTCCTAATATCAAACCATTAAAGGGTTATCCCTCCATTGATGGTATACTCTCAATGGTTGGCGGAAGATGACTAACAATAATTGGATTAAAGAAATTAAAACTGCGAAAATAACGAGCACTCCTCCGTGTGTGTGAATAAAATTCACACCTATGTGTGAACTAATTCACAACAACACAGAGATATCACTGTGCTTTGTGATAATAAAGTTTTAATAAATGAAATGGAAAATATAGAAGAGAAATAAGTTTATTAAGAACATAAAGATACAAAAAATAAACTTACATGGAAATGGAAAACATTAAAAAGGAAATTTGGAAGCATAACCTTACAATGAAACAAGAAACAAAAGATGATAAGAAAAAAAATACACCCCTATTCCCTTCACCACTAGCTCCTTATATAGGAATATTAGGAGCCTTAGGTCCATCCCCCAACAATTAATTCACCCCCAACAATTAATAGAGTAAAAATTAGGGTGAATAATCAAAAGGAAATTGATGTTTCGAATTTGACCCGGAAAACTGTCCAGATTCGTCCACCATATTGACGTGTGAATTTGTAATTTAATAAGGCCTAATCCGGAGGGGTTGTAGAAGACAAATATCTTCTTCCATCTGTAATCTATGATATGTACAAATTTCAGAATATTTTGCTCAGCCGTTTGGAAGTTATGGTCGAAATGGTGGGACGGATTTCTGTGCATTAATGTCGGGTCTACCATTTAAATCTCAACTTCAGATATCTTTATCATCATGAAAAAATTAGAATTAGCTCTGGACACAGTTTAATAAAATGATTCTCATATTTTTATATTTCTAATTTATAAATTTGAGCTTCATTGGGATTGTTTTGTGGGCCCCACATTTGTTTGATGGGCCTTAGGCCCATTATGTTTTTTCCAGCAAGTTTCTGCCTTCAGGTGCAAAAATCTCCATCTTCACTTGTAATTAATCCATAAGACCTAAAAGAAAAAATGTTAAAAATAAAGTGATAAATCATATAACAAAATATAAAATTAAAATGATGAATATTGTAATTTTCATAAGCAAATTATTGAGTGGGCCCAAATTGACACTTTAAGCATGAATTGCACAATGATGGGAAATGATGTTCAATTTCTGAATTGAACTAAAATTGATGTTTATGAAATTTTAAACACATTAATATTAAGATCTTAACAATGAATATTATCCACTTTCAGTGACTAATCACACCCCCCAACTTTAGTTTTTCTAGTCCCGAGCAAAATATATTACAAATATGAAATTCAAATCCCCTTTTCCAAAAACATTTAAATACACATTGCTCACCCAAATACTTCATACCAAAAAAAATTATGGAACCCATAAAAATCATTTAAAACAAGATAGTTCCATAAGCATATCCCAAGCCCAAGCCCATTCCTTTGTTCAAATTCATCGCCACATTTCATCCAATTTCAATTAAGCATGATAAAGTGCTGTGCATCACAAAAGATATGGGGCCCATTTTATTGTTCAAGGGGAAAAAATGGAAGCGCTAGGTGAGAATCACATTAAACCTTAATATGAGTATCCATTTTTTTTTGATTTTTTTTGATTATTTTTTTATCCACAATAGATATGAAAAAGACTAACTCTGGGCAAGACAACTATGGAGTCATGATCCCCAAGTACCGGATGCCACACATATTGTCAATTTCATGCTCTACAATAGAGATATAAAGCCTAACTCTGGGCAAGAAAACTATGGAGTCACGATCCCCAAGTTCCGGACGCCACAAGTTTGGACAAAACATTGCTCTATGTGGTCATTTTTTTTTGTTTTTTTTGTTTTTGTTTTTGTTTTTTTCTGAATACCCAAATTAAACTAAAAGTGACCCTAGAACCCTATGCTATAATGAAAGGTACCCAAGAACTCAAATTTACACCCACAATCCAGTAGACGTTCATTGTGACATTTTTATTAAGAGGATGAAAATGTAAACATTGAAAAATCACATCGGACAGCCGCATTTTCCAAAAACTATGCTCATGAACTTAAAATTGCATTAAAATCAAAATCAAGGCATGCATAATTATTTGATATCCAATTTTAGAGTTTGCAATGTGTGTTATCATGTTTAAGGTTAATGAAATTTTTCTTTTCATGCATGTTTTTATTCACAAAAAAAATCATTTTTTATCTCCCCCCAACTTAGAATAACACTGTCCCCAGTGTTTAAAGAAAAGAAAAGATAGAATGGGGTAGGAGAGGAGTTCAAAGATGAAATTGATAATGATAAACATGGAACAAATTCACCTGGTTTTTGAAGTTGAAGTTCATGATGCTCCAGATTACTCCTTTGATATCTTGGGGGATGTAGGCACCTCATTGATTGAACATCTATCACCCAAAATAGTCTATGAATCATAAAAATAAGAACAAACCAGAAAAAACAAACAACACAATAATTTATTAAAAACCCAATATCATCATTTTTATAGTTTTCCCTATTTTTTTTAAGTTTTAAAAATCAAACTGATGATACATTGTCTTATTTATATTTTTTGGGTAAGGTATTACTCAGGGATCACACCCCGTGACACGGATGAATACGGTACTCCCCTTTCATACCCATCCATACTCATAAAAGAAGAACAGGTCAAGAGTCTAATTTTTTTAACCTACAAAAACATAAATAAAATAAACTGATGATACATTGTCTTATTTATATTTTCTGGGTAAGGTATTACTCAGAGATCACACCACGTGACACAGATGAATATGGAGCTCCCCTTTCATACCCATCCTTACTCATAAAATAAGAACATGTCAAGAGCTTATGGTGATTTTTTTAATGATAAAAAATTATTGAAAATGATTGGAAACAAAAAAACCATGGGTTTCCTCCCATGCAGCGCTTTTGTTTAATGTTGTTAGCTCGACTTGAACCCTCCAACTTATCCAATTCCAACTTTCAAAATTTTAATTAACCCATATTTCTCCAATTCAACAAGATTGATATTGATTGTTTTTTTGAAATTTGTTTCATATGAAATCCTATTTTCTACAATTATTGGTAAAATCCAAGGAATATCTGAAATGGTTGATCAAGTTGCTTCTATAGTCTTGCCTGAGACTCCAAGGATCATTCCTACATTATTGATTTCATGAGATGGATGAATGACAACTGAAAGGTCTTGTTTATACCCTATAAATGGATAATTTAGTGGGGATGAAAGGTTCATAATTTTGAGGTTGGGTTGATTTAATTTTCCTAAAAAAGATTAGAAATTTGAAAAATAACTTTCTTCTTCAAAAATTTTAGAAATAATCGGTTCATTTTGAAATTGTGATTCCTCCTGAAAATTGTCCTGTTGAATGTCAGGAATGGGTATAGATTCAATGTTTGTGATTTCTCCTAGTGGTTCAATGATTGGTGCTTCTGAAAATTTATTAATGGAGTTATATTTAGGAAACTCAATCCATGATGTCAAATTTTCCACTTTTGATTCCTCCTGATTTAAAGACCCTTAAAAAACTCATCGATCCTCTAAAATTATCCCAAATTCTAAGTTTGGTTCTTCAATAAAGGGATGAGGGGTTTGTGTGTTACAAGATTCTTCTATCAATATTGAGGAAGGGATGGTTTGAGTGGGAATGGGGTCCACACAAGTTTTAATGCTTTGTTGTTCTAGTCTAAAACTTGATACCTCTGAATTCATTTTTCCATTTGTTCACACAATTTTTGAAGAATTGTTTTAGGATTAAGATTGATAGATATTTGTACATCACGGACTTCCTCAATATTCATCTTTTCAATCATTCTTGATAGGTATGGAAATTGATCTTTTAAACATTCATCATTACAAATTTCGTTCATGTTATCAGGTGTGGGGTATTCATTCAAATATTGATTAAAAAAGGTTGGTGATTCCCAATGTGGATTTTCAAACTGATTCCATCCTGATTTTGTGAAGGAATGTTGTTGATTATACTCCATTGGATTCATTTGGAAATTTGGAATCGTGATTTTTGGGAGTAAAAAAAATAGAAAGGGGAAAAGAGAAGAGAAATGGGGATGATAATAGAAGAATGGGGGTAAGAAAAGAAGGTTTTGGGTCTAAGGAACTTAATTGGTCCCTAGAAATGGCGCCAAAATTTGGTTTCTCCCAAATTTACCCTACTGGTAAAAGCGGTCGATGTAGTACATGTAGGGGTCGAATCCACTGGGACCGAAGAAGTAACCTTGAGACGCTATGATTTGGTGAAGGATGAGCTTTGAAGTAGCCAAATTTGGGTTTGATTTTGGATGGTTTAAAGAACACTAAGAAACCTAAGTGAATTCAATTAAAAGAAAATGGGCTGATCTTAGGATTATGCTCGGGGTGGATTGAATGAATTTTACTTCTTTAGACAATTTTGGTTTTATTAATTCTTGATGAATCCATTTTTCAAAAATAACACTACCTTCATCATTTTCTGGTTTTGTGCTTACTAAACACAATTACTAATCCCCTATACACTTAGAGAACCAAATTCATGATCTCTCCGAGGTATATGGTCATTTAGTAATTGAATTTAGTTTGCTCAATCACAGTAAAGATGAAGAGTAGAAATTACTGAATAATGGATGTCTTAAATTAATTATCCAATTAACAACAATTCGTTCATAAAATAACATTCAATCCAGCCTTTGCATCCTCCTAAGATCAAACCATTAAAGGTTTATCCCTCCATTTATGGTATACTCTCAATGGTGGGCAGAAGATGACTAACAGTAATTGGATTGAAGAAATTAAAACCACAGAAATAACGAGCACTCCTCCGTGTGTGTGAATGAAATTCACACCTATGTGTGAACTAATTCACAACAACAAAGAGATATCACTGTGATTTGTGATAATAAAGTTTTAATAAATTAAATGGAAAATATAGAAGAGAAATAAGTTGATTAAGAACATAAATATACAAAAAAAAACTTACATGGAAATGGAAAATATTACAAAGGAAATTTGGAAGCATAACCTTACAATGAAACAAGCAACAAAAGATGATAAGAAAAAAAATACACCCCTATTACCTTCACTACTAGATCCTTATATAGGCATATTAGGAGACTTAGTTCCATACCCAAACAATTAATTCACCCCCAACAATTAATAGAGTCAAAAGGAGGGTGAATAATCAAAAGGAAATTGATGTTTCGAATTTGACCCGGAAAACTGTCCATATTCGTCCACCATATTGACGTGTGAATTTGTAATTGAATAAGGCCGAATCCGGAGGGGTTGTAGAAGACAAATATCTTATTCCATCTATCCTATATGATCTGTAAAAAGTTCAGGAAATTTGGCTCATCCGTTTGGAATTTAAGCGCGAAATGGTGGGACGGATTTCTGTGCATTAATGTCGGGTCCACCATTTAAATCTCAACTTCAGATCCCTTTATCATCATGAAAACATTAGAATTATCTCCGACCACAGTTTAATAAAATGATCCTCATATTTTTATATTTCTACTATATAAATTTTAGCTTCATTGGGATTGGTTTGTGGGCCCCACAATTGTTTGATGGGCCTTAGGCCCATTATGCTTTTTCCAGCAAGTTTCTGCCTTCAGGTGAACAAATCTCCATCTTCACTTGTGATTCATCCATAAGACCTAAAAGAAAAAGTGTTCCAAATAAAGTGATGAGTCATATAACAAAATATAAAATTAAAATGACGAATATTGTAATTTCCACAAGCAAATTATTGAGTAGTCCCAAATTGACACTTTAAGCATTAATTGCACAATGATGGGAAATGAAGTTCAATTTCTGAATTGGACTAAAATTGATGTTTATGAACTTTCAAACACATTAATATTAATATATTTAAAATGAATATTATCCACTTTCAGTGACTAATCACACCCCCCAACTTGAGTTTTGCTAGTCCCGAGCAAAATATATTACAAATATGAAATTCAAATCCTCTTTTCCAAAAACATTTAAATAGACATTGCTCACCCAAAGACTTCATACCAAAAAAAATTATGTAACCCATCAAAATAATTTAAAACAAGCTAGGTCCATATGAATATCCCAAGCCCAATCCCATTCCTTTGTTCAAATTCATCGCCACATTTCATCCAATTTCAATTAAGTATGATAAAGTGTTGTGCATCACAAAAGATATGAGGCCCATTTTATTGTTCAAGGGGAAAAAATGGAAGCGCTAGGTGGGAATCACATTAAACCTTAATATGAGTATCCATTTTTTTTTGATTTTTTTGATGATTTTTTTTATCCACAATAGATATGAAAAAGACTAACTCTGGGCAAGACAACTATGGAGTCATGATCTCCAAGTGCCGGATGCCACACATATTATCAATTTCATGCTCTACAATAGAGATATAAAGCCTAACTATGGGCAAGACAACTATGGAGTCACGATCCCCAAGTGCCGGACGCCACACATTTGGACAAAACATTGCTCTATGTGGTCAATTTTTTTTTGTTTTTTGTTTTTTTGTTTTTGTTTTTGTTTTTTTGGATACTCAAATTAAACTAAAAGTGACCCTAGAACCCTATGCTATAATGAAAGGGACCCAAGAACTCAAATTTACACCCACGATCCAGTAGACGTGCATTTTGGAATTTTTATTAAGAGGATGAAAATGTAAACATTGGAATATCACATCGGACAACCGCACTTTACAAAAACTATGCTCATGAACTTAAACTTGCATTAAAATCAAAATCAAGGCATGCATAATTATTTGATATCCAATTTTAGAGTTTGAAATTTGTGTTATCATGTTTAAGGTTAATGGAATTTTTCTTTTTCATGCATGTTTTTATTCACAAAAAAAATCATTTTTATCTCCCCCCAACTTAGAATAACACTGTCCCCAGTGTTTAAAGAAAAGAAAAGATAGAAGGGGGTAGTAGAGGAGTTCAAAGATGAAATTGATAATGATAAACATGGAATAAATTCACCTGGTTTTTGAAGTTGAAGTTCATGATGCTCCAAATTACTCCTTTGATCTCTTGGGGGATGTAGGCACCTTCTTGATTGAACATGTATCACCCAAAATAGTCTATGGATCATAACAAGAAGAACAAACCAGACAAAACAAACAACACAACAATTTATTAAAAACCCAGTATCATCATTTTTATATTTTTCCCTATTTTTTTTTAAGTTTTAAAAATCAAACTGATGATACATTGTCTTCTTTATATTTTCTGGATAAGGTATTACTCAGGGATCACACCGCGTGACACGGATGAATACAGTGATCCCCTTTCATACCCATACATACAAATAAAAGAAGAACAGGTCAAGAGTCTATTTTTTTAACCTAAAAAAACATAAATAAAATAAACTAATGATACATTATCTTCTTTATATTTTCTGGGTAAGGTATTACTCAGAGATCACACCACGTGACACGGATGAATATGGCGCTCCCCTTTCATACCCATCCTTACTCATAAAATAAGAACAGGTCAATAGCTTATGGTAATTTTTTTAATGATAAAAAATTATTGAAAATGATTGGAAACATAAAAACCATGGGTTTCCTCCCATGCAGTGCTTTTGTTTAACGTCGTTAGCTCGACTTGAACCCCCCAACTTATCCAATTCCAACTTTCAAAATTTTAATTAACCCATATTTCTCCACTTCAACAAGATTGAGATTGATTGTTTTTTTGAAATTTGTTTCGTATGAAATCCTATTTTCTACAATGATTGGTAAAATCCAAGGAATATCTGAAATGGTTGATCGAGTTGCTTCTATAGTCTTTCCTGAGACACCAAGGATCATTCCTACATTATTGATTTCATGAGATGGATGAATGAAAAATGAAAGGTCTTGTTTGTACCCTATAAATGGATAATTTAGTGGGAACGAAAGGTTCATAATTTTGAGTTTGGGTTGATTTAATTTTCCTAAAAAATATTGGAAATTTGAAAAATAACTTTCTTCTTCAAAATTTTTAGAAATAATCGGTTCATTTTGAAATTGTGATTCCTCCTAAAAATTGTCCTATTGAATGTCAGGAATGGGTATAGACTCAATGTTTGTGATTTCTCCTAGTGGTTCAATGAATGGTAATTCTGAAAATTTATTAATGGAGTTATATTCAGGAAACTCAATCCATGATGTCAAATTTTCCACTTTTGAATCCAAAAAATCAATTTCCTCCTGATTTAAAGACCCTTCAAAAACTCCTCGATCCTCTAAAATTATCCCAAATTCTAAGGTTGGTTCTTCAATAAATGGATGAGGGGTTTGTTTGTTATAATATTCTTCTATCAATATTGAGGAAGGGATGGTTTGAGTGGGAATGGGGTCCACACAAGTTTTAATGCTTTGTAGTTCTAGTCTAAAACTTGATACCTATGAATTCATTTTTTCCATTTGTTCACACAATTTTTGAAGAATTGTTTCAGGATTAAGATTGATAGATATTTTTACATCATATAATTCCTCATTATTCATCTTTTCAATTATTCTTTATAGGTATGAAAATTGATCTTTTAAACATTCATCGTTACAAATTTCGTTCATGTTATCGGGTGTGGGGTATTCATTAAAATGTTGATTAAAAAAGGTTGGTGATTCCCAATGTGGATTTTCAAACTGATTCCATCCTGAGTTTGTGAAGGGATGTTTTTGATTATACTCCATTGGATTCATTTGGAAATTTGGAATTGTTATTTTTGGGAGTAAAAAAAAATAGAGAGGGGAAAAGAGAAGAGAAATGGGGATGATAATAGAAGAATGGGGGTAAGAAAAGAAGGTTTTGGGTCTAAGGAACTTACTTGGTCCCCGGAAATGGTTCCAAAATTTGGTTTCTCCCAAATTTACCCTACTGCTAAAAGCGGTCGATGTAGTACATGTAGGGGTCGAATCCACAGGGGCTGAAGAAGTAACCTTGAGACGCTATGATTTGGTGAAGGATGGGCTTTGAAGTAGCCAACTTTGGGTTTGATTTTGGATGGTTTAAAAAACAATAATAAACCTAAGTGAATTCAATTCAAAGAAAATGGGTTGATCTTAGGATTATTCTCAGGGTGGATTGAATGAATTTTACTTCTTTAGACAATTTTGGTTTTATTAATTCTTGATGAATCCATTCTTAAAAAATAACACTACCTTCATAATTTTCTAGTTTGGTGCTTACTAAACACAATTACTAATCCCCTATACACTTAGAGAACCAAATTCATGATATCTCCGAGGTATATGGTCATTTAGTAATTGAATTTAGTTTGCTCAAACACAGTAAAGATGAAGAGTATAAATTACTGAAGAATGGATGTATTAAATTAATTATCCAATTAACAACAATTCGTTCATAAAATAACATTCAATCTACCATTTGAATCCTCCTAAGATCAACCCATTAAAGGGTTATCCCTCCATTGATGGTATACTCTCAATGGTGGGCGGAATATGACTAACAAGAATTGGATTGAAGAAATTAAAACCGCAGAAATAACGAGCACTCCTCCGTGTGTGTGAATGAAATTCACACCTATGTGTGAACTAATTCACAACAACAAAGAGATATCACTGTGATTTGTGATAATAAATTTTTAATAAATGAAATTTAAAATATATAAGAGAAATAAGTTGATTAAGAACATAAAGATACAAAAAAGAAACTTACATGGAAATGGAAAACATTACAAAGAAAATTTGGAAGCATAACCTTACAATGAAACAAGCAACAAAAGATGATAAGAAAAAAAAATCCACCCCTATTACCTTCACCACTAACTCCTTATATAGGAATATTAGGAGCCTTATGTCTATACCACAATAATTAATTCACCCCCCAACAATTAATAGAGTCAAAAGGAGGGTGAATAATCAAAAGGAAATTGATGTTTCGAATTTGACCCGGAAAACTGTCCAGATTCGTCCACCATATTGACGTGTGAATTTGTAATGTAAGAAGGCAGAATACGGAGGGGTTGTAGAAGAAAAATATCTTCTTCCATATGGTATATATGAGATGTAAAAATTTCAGGAAATTTGACTCAGCCATTTGGAAGTTATGGTCGAAATGGCGGGACGTATTTCTGTGCATTAATGTCGGGTCCACCATTTAAATCTCAACTTCAGATTCCTTTATCATCATGAAAACATTAGAATTAGCTCCGAACACAGTTGAATAAAATGATTCTCATATTTTTATCTTTATATTGTATAAATTTAGCTTCATTTGTCTTGGTTTGTGGGCCCCACATTTGTTTGATGGGCCTTAGACCCATTATGCTTTTTCCAGCAAGTTTCTGCCTTCAGGTGCAAAAATATTCATCTTCACTTGTGATTAATCCATAAGACCTAAAAGAAAAAATGTTCCAAATAAAGTGATGAATAATATAAAAAAATATAAAATTAAAATGATGAATATTGTAATTTTCACAAGCAAATTATTGAGTGGGCCCAAATTGACACTTTAAGCATGAATTGCACAATGATGGGAAATGAAGTTCAATTTCTGAATTGGACTAAAATTGATGTTTATGAACTTTTAAACACATTAATATTAAGATCTTAAAAATGAATATTATCCACTTTCAGTGACTAATCAGGAACCCTCTAGTTGATTCTACTTGGTTGGAATTTATGATTTAAACAATTTAGTCCTTAGTCTAGAAAGTTGAAAGAGGCCAGGAATAGAAATTGGACCATGCTCATGAGTTCACTAAGTAGAATCCATTGGTCTTTCATAGTGACAGAGGTACCTATGATCCAAGGAATGGATCAAATGGATAGAGAATCTATTTATTTCTCTAAATACTTATGAGGCCTCAAAAGTGGAATTTTCTACTTACATGTTGGAAGAACTATGTAGAAAGTTGTAGGAATTCATGGTACAGGAAAAGAAGCATGTGGATATCATTTAGACTACCTTTAAGAATAATTTTAATTAGTAGTTTTATCCTGATACTTTAAGGGTGTTTATTAACCATGATTTTATGACTAGGTAATAATTGGTGGGAATACAATTTGTAAGAAATGAGTCATGTGGATCTCACATGGACTACCTTTAAGAAGCCTTTTAATCAGTAGTTTTATCCTAAGAATTTAAGGGTGGTGATGAACCATGAGTTCATGACTATGTAGCACAAAGATTGTTCAGTGTTGGAATATACTGCTCAGTTTGTTGAGATAGTTCATTTGTCTCCTAAGATCTTTGAAAATGACTAAATTAAGGCTTGATATTTTGAAATGGGTCTTAAGTCCAAGATCAGATTGATTATTATTCTCCTTTACTAACTGAATTATGCTAAAGTGGTGGATAAAGAAGTTATGGATGAGGTATATTTAGATTACAAGACAAGTCTTAGTGGGGTTTCTTCAGTAGTTGGAAGTATCTGGAGCTCTTCCTCTAGCCAGAAGAGAAATAGGGATGAACCCTATTCATAGAATCGGCAAGGGTGCTCAACAATCATTAGTTTTAGTACTGATATATTATTTTAGGTATAAGACTATGACTTATTACTAGTGTGGGAAGTTTTTTCATACCAAAACTAATTTCCTAGAGGCTTTAAGTACATTCCACTAGTGTGGGAACCTGAGTTGTCTTTAAAGATTTTACAAGAATCCCCTTAAGGGGTGTGGAGTTGGTTATTTTTTTCTAAGGGTTCACAGTTGATATCAGATGTTTCTAAAGGTGTGGGATATCTACCTAAGTCTAGAGGGGATTATAAACTAGCTAATAAGTCACATAGTGGACCCAAGTTAGTATGGATTTATATAGAATATATGGAACTTAAGGATTCTAATTTTGGGATAACCGTCATGAGAGGTACTATGTTTATTACTTATTATATATATTTATACTTTTTTGATATGGGTAAACCCCATTACTTTATTTTGTTAAAGTTTTTTGATGCTTTGGGTATGTGATTAGAGTTGATTCCATTTTTATGGGTCTTTTTACCCTATCAGGAAGGAAGAAGGAGATTTTTTTTAATTTCTTGGAATGTCATGTTTTATTGGATGATATGAAAGTCATGTGGTACTTCCTTGCATTGGAGATAGAAATTTTTGATCTAATAATAAATATATATTTGATAGTTAGTTTCAAAGATCAGATTGACTATTATCACTATAGGGTCCAATTTTTATCTCTTTATGGGAACAATAATGTATTTTAGGTTGAATGTGACATGAGGTTAGGGAGGGAAGTTCCTATAGATTCAGATGTGAGGTTAATTTCATGTTATATATCCAAGTTTTTATTTGATACTATAGGGCAGGGTTTATATGATCATCTTCCAGTGGTTGTGGACCGGTACCCTAAGGTGTTTCTAGATGACGTTATGGGTTTCCTCCCCAGAAAGAGGTTGAGTTCATTATTGATATACTCCTTAAGAAAAGACCAATATATTTATCATCATTCCTGATGGATTTTTTAGAGTTGAAAGAGATAATAATTTAGTTATAGGACCTGGAAAGCAAGGGGTTTATTCATCCTAATGTGTCACTGTGGGCGTCGCTAATATTTTTTGCAAAGGAGACAGACAAAAGTCTCTAACTTTTCATAGATTATCACAAGATTAATTGGTTGAACATTAAGAAAAAATACCCATTACATCAAATCTATGATCTTTTTGATCAACTCAATGGATCCTGATGGTTTTAAAAAATTTACCTAAGGTTAGGGTATCACCAGTTGAGGGTCTGAGAGGAGGATGTTCCTATGATCACCTTTAAGACACAGTATGGAAACATTGAGTATCTAGTTATTTCATTTGGAATTTACAATTATATTTCAATACTTATGTCTTTGATGAAATAGATCTTTAAACACTTTTTTTGACTTCTTCGTGGTTGTATTTGTTGATGATATCTTGGTGTATTTGAAGATAGAGGAGGAACATAGAACCATATAGAGGCTATTTTGGGAACATAAAAAGAGAATATCCTATATGATATTTTGTCCAAATGATAGTTCTGGTTCCAATAGGTAAGTTTTATAGGTCATGTAATTTCTAAGTGAGGTATTTAAATGGAACTTGAGAAGATCAAAGTGGTCATGTTTTGGGAGTGGCCCAAGAACATATTTGAGATCAAAATATTTTTTAGGATTAGCTGGATATTACAAGTTTTTTATTCATGAATTCTCAGGGATAGATTATCCCTTGATAAATTAACTCAAAAAGGGTTGAATTTCAGTCTATTGAGGAGTGGAAATTTTATTTTTAGTAGTTTCAAGTTTATTTTAAATCAGATCTAGTTTTGATTCTTCTCAATCCTATAAAGGGATATGTTGTGTATTGTGATGCCTTAGGTATGGGGTTGGGGTGAGTGGTGATGTAGGATGATCACATAGTGGCGTATGGTTCTTGTAAACTATTCCCACATGAGATAACTTACCCCACTCACAACCTATAGTTTGAATTTTTAATTCATGCATTGAATACTTGGTTCCCTTACCTCTTTGGGGAGTAATTTACAGTTTATTTAGATCAAAAGAGCCTGAAGTATATTTTCACCTAGAGGGACCTAAAAATACGACATAAAAATTGGGAGGAGTATATTTAGACCTTTGATTTTGGTATCACATATATCCTTGGGAAGGGTAATGTGGTCTCCAATGCCTTGAGTTGAAAGTTACTGATCTAGGAAGTTGAAAAATAAGTGGATGAGTAGAGTCTGATGAGTTTGTTTGCTGATATAGTTTTAGAGATATATAAGGATGTAGAGTATGTGTTTTTGGACAATTTTCATGTCACTTATTATATTTTTTATTGAGTTTAGTGCGTGTAATCATCTAACCCTAAATACCATCAGATTAACATATTTTTAAATAGTAGGGAGGCCTCAGATGATTGGTCTCAGTATCCTAATGGTACACTATTCTTTAGGAAGCAGTAGGTTGTTCCTTTTACCTCGAGGAAGGAGGTAATGCATGAGGGGAATTATTCTAGTTGTTCAATTCAATAGGGGGTGGGGGGTACCAAGATTTTTTACACTATGAGGAGTTGATACGGGTGGCCCATGATGAGATGGTTAGTAGTAGATTTTGTATACCGATGTTTTACCTATCAGAGGATTAAAGTTGAGCCTTAGAGTCCAATCAGGTCGCTTCAACCTCTTCCCATTCTGGTATAGAGGTGGGATGAGATCTATATGTACTTCTTTATTGGTATACCTCATACTGCTAGATTTAATAATGATATTTGGGTAATTATATGTCAGTTGACTAAGTCGGCCTATTTTCTTCCTATTAGGGAGTCAACAAAGGTAGAGGATCTTGAGCACCTATATGTCTAAGAGATCATTATGATTCATTGTGTTCCCTCAGTGATAGTTTATAACTATGATAATAATTTTACTTCTTGTATTTGGAATAGTCTCCAAGAATCTATGTGAACCTAGTAAAATTTGAGCATGACTTATCACCCATAGACAGATGGTCAGACTAATAAATCCATCATGATTCTTAAGGACATGCTTCATGCATGTGTTATTGAATTTAGGGGTTCATGGGAGGGGTATCCATTATTGGTTAAGTTTATATACAATAAAAATTTCCAGGAATCAAGAAATATGTCCCATTTTTAGGTGTTCTATGGGTGTTAGTTTTGGTCAACATCATATTGGGATGAGTTGGGTGAGCATTCCTTATTGGGACTAGGTCTCATCTAGGAGACAAAGAAGAAAGTGCAGTTGATTATAAAGATATTAGTGATATATCAGAGTCACTAAAAATCATATTCTATCCATAATCACCACTCATTATAGTTTGAGGTTGGTAATAAGGTGTTCCTTCAGGTATCTGTTTGAATGATACATCATCGCTTTGAAAAATATGGGAAGTAGGCACCATTTTATATTAGGTCATTTTACATTTTAGATCATCTTTGTAAGGAATCCTATCAGTTGAAATTTCCAACATGGTTTACCTCAATTCACAATGCCATCCATGTATCCTAGTTGGAGAAGTACTATATATACCCATCTCATGTGATAGAGTGGGGAGATTTAGAGATGGGACCTGAAATCTTAGTTGTGGAGCATCCTGTTTGCATCTTGGATTATCAGGACAAGGTTCTCTATGGTAAGTCAATCCAGTTTGTCTATGTTCTTTAGAAGTATAGTGGTGAAAACCATGAGAGTTGGGAGTGGGAATATTTGGTGTGGTATTAGTGTCCTCACTTTCTTTCTTCTAAGAATCCTTGAGGGCTTTATGGGGTCAAAAAATGGCATGGTGGGGATAATTGTGACGCCCACCAGGCCATTGATATGTATTGTTTTGATAATTACTTATTTATTTTCTTATTTTGGGAGTTTTTGGGTGTTGGAGGTTAAGAACCTCTATTTGTGGAGAAATGGACCCTGACACACAATTAGAGCATGGTTAGTAGTAATAGTGTTTCTAAACACATGAGAGAGGATTTTGAATGATAGTGGGGGGGTTTTAAATGGCTTGAGCATGTTTTTTTTTTAAATTTTACTGTGGATTCTAAAAATTGCACAAATTGTTTTTGGGGCTGATAGTGGCTCCTGTATGGCTGGGACAAAATTATCTTTAATATGTGGCGAAATCATGGATATTTTCCAGCTCATTAAAAAATTGGACTTTTACCATTTCCGCCTTATCAATTTTAACTCCCTTTTCCTTCATTTCTCTCTCCCTCATATGTATCCTCTCTCCCTTTTCCTTTCAGTTTCTCCCTCTTGAATTCTTGGTGGAATTCCCTTTAAGTTTGGTGATTTTAGCTTAAGATAATCTAGTTTATTCTTGATTTATTCATCCTTCCCCATTATACTTCCTTACTCGTCAATTAGTATGGAATTTGGAAACCCTAGCTTGTGTTTTGGATGAACCTAGGTTTTATGGGGGATTTGTGTTGTTTATTTTTTCTTTAGGTGTGTAAGGACCTATCTCATTTGATTTAAGTGATAGTTTGTAAATGTGACGTGTTTGAATTTGGTTTCTAGTAGGTGTCTATATATAAGGGTATTTTTTCATGGCTAACCTTTGATTATTGATTCCTTTGGTTTTTGTTTATCAAATTTACTTTAAATGGTTCTATTATTAATGGTTTATCTATTCTTGTGGTGTTTTATGAAATGAAATTTCAATTTTAAGGCTTAAAGTATCTTCTCAAAATGAAGTGATTTAAATTCATGTGATGTGTTTGATAAAATGACCCAAGGAGGATTTATGGTTTTAAATGGATTTATAAAGATATTTTAAAAAGGGTTTTACCTTGATAAAGGTGTTTGATTATTATGGGCATGTCTGGTTTATGAAATTGGAACTTGTTATGTGTTTATGTGATTAGGAATTTGTGGCACATGAGTGACCCTGGGTGTGTGTGTGGAGACTTAGATACTTGAAACCTTAGCCTATGTCATGGACTAACAAGGGTGGGTTATCCAAGGGACTAAGGGAGCCTTTTGTAGAAATACCAATGGATCATCTAAAATGTGTCCATGTGGACTGTGAGTGCTTTTTGGAAGTATTTTTGGGCCTAGAGAAGACCGAAGGAGCTTCCAAACTTGTTGTTTACACTTAAACATCCAGTGAACCATGTTTTAGACTAAGTTACACTAGACTCCATTGATCAGATCCCATGATTATTATTGATCATTCCTTGTTTGATTTGGATGACCGTGAATTTATTCTTAAAAACCTTTTTGTTATATATGGTGTTTCTTATTCTCATGTTTATAACCATACTTATTCCATGTTTGGGTGAGTTGAGAATTTTTATGCTAGGTGGATTCACTTTATTCTTAGTTGAGCCATATTTACACGTGATTTGTAAAGATATAATGGTTTGAGAAAAATAAATGAATCATTGAGAAGTAATGATTTAATTGTTTTCAAAGTGAAAGTATTTTAAATATGATTTTCAAACTAGAGTGATTGTTTTTCATGGAGAAATTACTTATATATATTCATTGTGGTATCCAAATAGGATTTGCGCCTTACACACTACATATTCCTTTTGGCATATTCCAAATTTATTTTTTAGGTAACATGAAAAGGTGATGTAACTATATAGTTTAGTAGCCCTTCTTGATTATCGATATTTTTGGTTGTTTTGGGATGATGGAGATGATGGTCTCATGGAGTTAGATTATGTGGAGTTGTTTTGTGATTTTGGACGATTTAGGATGTTATGTATTGGAATTTTTGGTCTCAATCCCCATTTTGAGATTTCATATATATTGACCTATACATATCATGTGTATTACTTTTTTATAAATTGTAAAGTGGTGATGTTTATGATATATTTCTTTGGTCATGATTCATATACTCTATTTATATGTTTACATCTCTTAATGTTGTTTATTTGGTCAGCATGGTCATCCAATTCATGGATGGGTGACATCCCTATGGGCCTCGTTATTTCCCACAGGGTTACCAAATTTAGAAATTTATAAACAAGAAACAAACAAACCACTAAACTATAGGGTTATATAGGAATTGAAAGCTTTAGGTTGAACCCATAGTGACAGGGTTAGAGAAAATATTAATTTAATAAAATAAACCTAAACTAATTTTGATTTAGAAAAATTAAACCTAGACTACTGAGCATTTGATTGGAGAAGAATGTGGGAGAATAGAATATAAAAATGGTACTAGGAAGTAATGAATCTAGGTTCATGGAATAACAGAGTACGAAATAATTAATTAAAAATTATGTAGTCATCGAAATTGGGTCTTAGAAAATCCAATGGTCATGGTAAATGATCTCCATTTAAAACTCTCCTTTTCTCAGGGATAGTTACTTCAAATTTCAATGAATGGATAACCCAAAACCTTATTTAAACATAGGTAAGAAAAAAAAACAATGGTCATGAAATAAGTCTAATCCTTAGATTAAACATTTAAAAATGGTATTCAATCAACTTAGGCAATGTTCATGCTCAAAGAAAGAAAGAAATTAAACCCTTTTCTTAAACCCTCTCACAATGTTCATGTAAGAAGAATCAAGAAAGGGATAGAATTGAAGAACCAATATAAAACCCCAACATAAATTGAAATAAAATATAAAATACCTAATAAATTAAATCCCCATTCATCACAAATTCCATGAAATAAATAAATCACCTCCTCATGATAGCCATGTGAGGGTGTAGAAAAGAAAATACAAACCCTATAGAAAGGTGGTGAAGTAGGGCTCTGCAATAAGTGAATAAATCTCAGCAGGTGTTCTTCATTAGTCCTCCATATGAGATCCTCCTCAAAACTGGATAAGAATGTATTTTTATAATCAAAATAAATCACAACTATAATAAATTCATATATATTTTTAAGATTTATGACAATGTCACAACATGTAAATTTTACACATTGTGTAATGTTTTAATTTTCTTTATGGGAGAAGGCATTGCGAATTTCAATGTAACTATTCCAAAAAACTATCCTAAAAAAATAAAATCTTGTAAATGGAATACATGATGTGTAAATTCCATGATCTAATTTTACAGCTCTGTTTCATCCTAAAAAATCCAGTGTCGTACCACTTTGCTTCGCTTGTGCTGTGAAGTATCTTTTTTGCTCCAAATTTCATCTATTTTCAATATTTTTTCAAAGATCCAATGAATCCTACCAGAAAACACTAAACAAGTCAAAATTTTCACAAGTTATCAAGAATAATCATTTAAATACAGAAATCAATACACTATAACACCTTAAAATGTATGCATGAAATATAGATATCAATGGGACATGGAAAATTTTCAATAGAAAAACTATTCCTAGATGGTTAAGTGTGATGCCTTGGAGATTTTATCTATCCCATGATAATATGGAATGCACTTTGGGACTTGTGGTGGAATGACTCAGGTGATGGGTTGGGCCAACCCAGGCCAGTTTGTTACACCTTACACCCAATCTTACATGGTGGTGAACTTTTGAAAAGGGGGAAACACGTGATACAAGATTCTAGATTCCCAAAAAATATTTGGTTTATGGAAAGGGATGGTTTTATTTTAAAGTAGGAATAGAAACCTATAAAATTATTTTTTTTGTGAAGTGGGTTATCCTTGGTCATATCTTATGTGGAAGTTGACTATTAAAAAAGGGGAAAATTCACTTTTTAAAGCACTAATTTCACATAAGATTATAGTCCTATGAGAGTGGGTATGGTTCAAAAAATTTATAGATTTTAAGGCTGATGATTTATGAAGGAGTTTTGAAAGAGTACCTATATAAAGGGGTTACATTGGAATCCTCCATGAACTAATATGAAAATCATACACGGTTCCCTTATCCATCTCTTAGGATTAAACTCTAAAATTACCTGAGGGAGTGTGTTGAAGTCTTTGCACAAATTAAGAGCTCACAAATGTAGAAATTTTCCTCTTTAAATTTGTATCATAGAAGAAGTTAAATCACCTATAAGAGAGTGTGTAGAGGTATTTATATGTGATTCATGTAATCTATTTCCCTAGAATTAGTGAAATCAACACCACAAAAGAAGTATGTGATCATGTAAGAATTCTGCTTCAAAGTTGCAAATGAAACCATCCCTAGAGGATGTTACACATCCATAAAGGATGTCTGGTATGATATTTAAAAGTAATTACTGACCATAAGTATGTTATATGAACATGTAGTATGTCTGATACAATGCTACAAATGATTGGTCTTCCACGAATGATGAGATTCATTCATAGTGAAAATTTATCATTTATACTAAAATAAGGGCCAACTTAAAATGACCATAAATTTTTATCAGAGTGTTCATTTGGGATTCACAAGTAGTCACATCAAATAATTAAAAATAAATTATTCCCCTAGACACGAGGTTTACTTGTAGTAGGTATTTTTCAAGGTAAAAAGTGTCCAAAATACCATAAAAATGGATTTTATGGTTTCGAAAACCTTTTAATTAGAAATGTATGGAATAAAAGGCCTACTACCAATAGGAGTTTATCTACCACATTAATGATCTGGATTTTTTTTATGGAATCGCCATCCCTTGGTTAGTGAGAAATCATACAGTACATGGAGATCTCGTTTTCATCTTCTCTGTGTATGAAAATACATTTCTTCCCAAACTTGACTTGTGTTATTTGAAGGAGGACCGCATCATAACTTCTATGGAAAATTGAATGGAACACACTTTTTAGTGATAAAAATAAAATTGATGAGAAATATAAATTAAGTAAAATATTTCAAGGAAAAACACATGCATTAGCCGAAGTAATTTCTCTTACGGATACTCAATTGGGGATTAAAACCAATAGAATCAAGGAGCTTAATATTTACTTGAAATAAAAGTACTATATTAATAAAAATAAAGTTTATAAGATTATAAAGTATTGTTAATTCATATTTAAGTTAGTAGAGTATAAGAAAATATCTATCATATAAATTATCTTTAAATGGAGATCAAAATTTAAAATATAAAAATGATACAAGTTGAAACTTCACATCAACCTGAGAAGATATCTTCCACTACACATACTTCTAATGAGGATAATTTTTTTAAAACTACCCAACTATATGAAAATGATCTATGTAAAACCCCAAGTTTTTTTTGATTTTTTTTGAATAAATTAAATTTCTTTGATATCTTGTGTTACATGCAATACTGATTTTATCTTGTGTTACACACAACACCGAGTTTTAACAAGACCATAATATATTGTTAATATAGTTATTTTAATGTGACCGTTATTAACTAGAAGTTAAACATAGTGATATGAATAGTAATAAATAGTTTTTAAATATTAATTATAATGGTTTTATATAAATAAAACATATTGATAATAAAATAAATTATTTTTAGTAAAGTCTTTATCTGTTTTGAAAATACTACTTTCTCAAAAAAATGTTTTTATGTATTTTTGTGAACAATAATAAAATTAATTTTTGAAACTTTTAGAAAATTAATTTGATAAAATAAAATAAAATTTTTAAATCATAATATAAAAATTATCTTAGGGTTATTTTTTTATATTTTTTTTGAAAAGTTTCATTTTTTATAAATAGTGAAAAATACTAAATTTTAATTAAAATCTGAATTTTCGTTTATTTTTTTTATAATTTTATATTATATTTTAATTTTTTAAAAGTAAATTTAGTTAAATTATATATATATATATATATATATATATATTAATCCAATTTAGTTCAATTTAATAAATTTTATAATGATTTTTTATATAAAAATATTTTAAACTTTTGAACATTTTTCTCTTTGAATACCCTCTTTCTCATCCACATCCACAGGATTAATTTTAAATAAAAATTTGCTACTTCTATGAATATAATTTGAAAAAATGGATTCCATATTTTTAATTATCATAATTTATATTATATAAAAAATTCAACTTAATTTTTGACCATAATGAATAGTAAAAACAATAAAAATTATTTACTATGGTTAAGGTAAAAATGAGTTTATCAGGGGGTTAGAACAAAAAAAAGTGTTAAAATGACCTAAAAACTTGTATAAAATCTATTTTATATCCATATTTATACCTTATAATTTCTAAGGATTAATAATGGCCCATTTTGGATCCTTTTGGCAAGTGAAAAATTTGGGTACACCTTTTTCTTTCAAAAAATTACAAGTGTTCCACTCACCTCACTTATAAAAGGCCACCCCCTATCCTCTATTATTCACAACTAAAAATATTTTTTTTGGAAAATTAATACCAAAATAAATTCCAACCTTCCTTAATATATTTATATAATATTTATTTTTGGCATAAGGGCAACTTAGGAAGGATTTTGGTGCAAACCTAAGGAGTTTACTCAAGGAAGAGGTAGCGTTATTCATCGAGTGTTTTTATTTTATTTCTTGTTAAACATCATTAAATTCTATTTAAATCATGATTATATAATAAAATTAGTATATTACATATATTTATACATTGTTATGTTATGTTCATGACCTATAACTATCTCTTCTTCCATCAAATGGGCAATGAAATTATCATTCGTGTGTACGACGGACAATCACCTCAAAAACCGATGTCATTCATTTTTCATTAACACCTCTAATGACTAGTTATAATGATGGATTTGATATTCATATATTATATTTATGATATTATTATTATTGTGTAATCATAATATCATATGAGACCTTTTTTACGTTCTATTCTGTGGGAATATGATAACTCCGTTCGTGTGTACTGCGGACTACTACTTTGCAATGTGATGTGTTTCATTCATGCTTTACATGGAAGGAAATAATGATGGTTTTAATGAAAATATGTAATATCTGGCATAAAAATTATTCTAAAATTTTAATATATTATTTACCATTATTTCTTTCTTTCCTTCTAGAAAATGGAAACAATGTTCATGCATACATACGACCTACCATCTCCATGAATGATATATTTCATTTTCTATGTAGAATTTTTATGGATCACTCTAAATAAATATATAATGAATACATATGATATTTATATTATGGTTAACATCCTATATATTATGGAACCATGATCAAAGTAATATTACCAAAAATAACAAATCAAATCATATATGAAAAACATACCAGTCATTACCTGAAACATGACTTTAACATTGAATTGTTAATAAATGGGAAATAAAAGTCCATAAGTAAATTATATACAATATGGTATATAATTATGGTTATTTAATAGATATATAATAAACTTATATTTATTATAAAATAGATTTGAACGTGTAAGAAGGAAGTTGAGACTTAAGGTAAGGGATTTTGTCTCAATTTTACTTATTTGAGACATATGTTATGTTATGCACCTACCTTCCTTTAAGAAGTGAATATACAGCCCACATGACATGTAATATCATGAATTTATTTATACTCATGATATTTTAAATTTCATTTAATGATTTTACTTCATGGTTCTTATGTTTTAAAGTTTATGAAGTGGTAAATATTTCATGTTACAATCTCATCGTTTATCGAGATTGTTTATGATTATGTTTATAATTATAAAATATTATGATTGATATCTCAAGAATCTAACGAATTTTATTATCCTATGATTTTTCATGATATTAATATTACCATTTTCCCACTCTTTGGTACTTGAAATATTTGAAAAAATGTTTTTAATAAAATCTGACTTTATTTCTCTCTTTAGTCAAAAATCTGTTTTCTTCCAAAACTGTGTTTTTTAATTTTTTTAAAAATATTTTACTATTATCCTATTTTTTTAGAATAAAATTTTACCCATATTTTACTTCTTAAATTTTTTTGAAAGGAATATTCATGTCATTTTCTAAACAATTCTTATTTGGATTTTACTAAATATGTGAAAGGAATATTTATTTTAACATGTATGGAATGAACAAAACATCCCTTTATTATGCCCATTAATTAATTTGAAGATTAATTAATAAATTTTCATATTTATTTTCAAATTAAATTATTTTCAAAACATTTTATGTTTTAAAATGTGTTTTTTTCAATACAGAAAGGATATTTTCCTCAAGAAATGTTTTAAATGATATTTCAAAATCATTTTCCATATAAGATGACATCTATTGATGTTACCTATGATTTACTAGGGATATTAACCAAGTATACAGTTATTATTCTTTATCTGAATGGTTTATTATGAAAAGTTGTTTATGAAACCAGATTATATTCCATGGGTTATACCATGATAAAATTATCATGAAACCTGATTCTTTTTCTACGGGTTATGCTATGATAAAATGATAAAATTATTATGAAACCTATCTCTTTTCCATATTTTATAATATGTTGAAATATTTATTAAACCAATTTAATTTCATGTATTATGATATGATGAATGTTTTATGATCTTGTGGCACACATAAATATGATTTTCATTATGAGATGGATGAGACCTATATCTCCCATCAATGTATTGGGTAAAGATTTATATCTAATGAGATAGACATGACTGGAATAGGGAGTGAACCTTTTTTATTAAGAAACTTTATCTACTATGATGGTATTGGGAGTCAACCTTAAATACTTTGATGGTTTGGGGAGTGAACACATTCCACTATGATAGCCTTGGTAGTGGTCCTTGAAAGCTATGGAAATGATTTTATATGCTTATGTATATTCCAAAAATACATGTCTTATGACAATATTATGCTCTCATGGATCATGTTATTTGATTATTTTATAATTGATGTATTATTAACTTCCAATATTTATGTCATAATTCAATATTATGATCTTTGATATGTAGGGTATGTTTTTCAAATGTTATGATCATGTCCTCATAACCTTATTCGCATGTTATTATTATGTATCTCCCTTGTTTACCATTATAGATAATTTAAGCTCACCCTTTCTTATATTTCCTTTCCTTAGGTTATGAATAAATTTATAATGTATGATATTTCTATGAAGGGTTTTAGTTATGAAGAACATAGTGGTATGTGATGTATTTTACCTATAGACCAGTTGTTTATGTTTCCATGTTTCCAAAGGCACTATACCTTTATGATCCTCAGACATATGTTTGTGTAATGAAATAAATGTTCATATAAAAATATGTAATATCTATGTGTGAAAATCTAGGGTCACTATAATCTATCTATATTAAGATCCAAGAAAAAGGTACCACTTATCTTGAAAATGTCCTTTTCACTAAATTTATTTGGATGTGTAGTGTGGGATTTGATTCAAAATCTGGACAAATATGGATGGAGAAAAATGGTGAGAAACCCACCAATACATTTTTGGTGGATGGAATAAAGTATAAAAGGAAATTTTCCCCAAAAGAATCCAAAATGGTGGATGAAATGAAAAAAAAACAATATATCAAAACTGGATAGAATTCTATTTAGTATAAAAGAACAAGGTTGATGGATATTTCTAGTGATGTAGAAGGTTCATAAATAAGGCACTTGACTGTTTAAATAATATTTCAACCTATGTAAATCAAATTAATCATATATTAATGGGTAGAAAATTTTATTTGAGGAAAATGACATAGAGAAAAGAGAAAACACCATTAATCTCTAATAGATCTAAATGTTTAGAAAATATCTATGGAATTTTACATAGGAGTGATCACACTAGATAAGAATCCTTTTGAATATATAAAAATAATATTTCTAAGTAATATTATATATTAATGACACAAAATCATAAGTTGAATAGAAGTGATGGTGAGATAACCTAGGGTGATAAGAAAAAGAAAAATGAAGTTCAAAACAAACCTAAGAAGACCATGAAGAATGTCACACCAAAAAGAAGGATCCACTTATATTATAGAATAATAGGATACAATACGGATTTTTTTCAAACAATCCATGAGTGTTGGTGGTGATAGAGTCAAGATGATGAAAAAGAACAAATTAATTCGAAGTATAAAATGGGAGGATTGGTTTAGTGGAGGATATTCCTGAGAAACCATCTGGAAAATCCATGAAAGATAAGAATTTTTCCAAAGAATATCTAATCATTTGTCTTTACTAATTGGAAATTTTAATAAAAATATATTAATCACAAATTAATTCAAGTGATAATGGAAAAGAGTAACTCTACATAAATAACTTGAATTTTCTAAGAGGTGGTTAAAAAGTAATGACCCAAGTGGTCATGAGATTCTATATGGGTGGTTTAAGAAATATGTTCATGTATTAAATGATTGTATGATTATATTTATATCTTAAAAAGGTATTCTAAAAATAAATAATCTAGAACTAAGAGATTCATGCACCTTATTGATAGACACAAAGAAGAAAATTACACACAAAGGAGTATTTGAGAAAATTAAGATGCCCATATTACCCAAGATTGTTTCTTAAAAGACTAAGGGTGAAATCATAAATATTTATCTCAAATATACATATGAAAATAAAGGATTATCTTGGTTAATAATCAAATACTAACCTAGTTTCTCTCACTAATAATCAAATGAGGAACCCACTTTATTCCCATATCTGTTTGTTTATGTCTATGTGTAGGGAATTTAAGGTGATGCATGTAAGATAAGAACTTGGTGAATGATGTGATAACTATAAAATATAAATATATATCCATCATAAAATAATTTGACTATTATCAAAAGTCTTCCTTGCAATATTTTAAGTGGTATAAATAAGGATATTCTTAGATTATATTCTAAATAAGTCCATCCATGATGAAGAAGAATGGAGTGTGTCACTTGGGGGGGGTTAAGAAGATGAATATCTACAAGATTATTATTATTTCATATGAATATAGAATATATAGACAAATATGAATCTGAGGTTATCAATTTCTTTAAAATATAGTTAAAAACACCCTAGAAATAGATTTATGATTTTGTATCACATACTATCCAGTTTAATGAAAAAATTTTCCCTTTAGATTAATCACACTTGTTTTCTACACCAAGCTAGATCAAGTAGACTTAGATTTGATTTTTATGGATAATTTATAAGTGAAATATGATGTTATCACTCTCCCAAGAGAATCAATATTTAACTATTAAAAAAGGGAGAGAACAAAAAGAATATGATGACACTTAAAATCATGGAAGAAGCATGAGATGAGTATGAATTTATCTTACCCTTAGACCTTTTTATTTATTTTCAATAAGGGGGAGAATAAAATAACTTATAAAAACATGTTTACATAGATGTAGTTAATGGAATTGAAAACAAATTCAAAAATGGAGATTGAAGAGCCCAATGGATTTCCATGATTTTTTTTGTTAATGAGTAAGCTGGTTGTAAATAAATATTGGGTGATATAGGAAGATCCTAATGAATATAAAGAAGATACTTTCATTAACAATAGGAAATGACTTCTATGGTTTGGAGTTCTTATAAAAAAATTCAAGGTAAAAATCAATACATATGATTATTTTAGAGTTGATCTTAATAAGAATCAAAGGAAAGTGCTGATGAAAGGTGAAATAACAATCTACAACATGTTTCTCATGAAGTTATTAATTTGGATAATGAAAAGATTAATGAGTTGTGATTAAATAAGAAAAAATGTTGGATAAAATATTGATAATTTATCCTTATATTATCAATAATAATAGATGATTTAGTAAAATAATAATATCTCTTAGATGATGGATGAAAGAAGGCTGGGTTTGTGGTTGGAACTAATGAGGTAGTGAAGATATATCAAAGAATTATCATGTATTGAAAAAAGATTTAGAAATGAAGTTGATGATATTTTGGAATATTATAACAATTCCTAAATTCATTTAATTTGTTTTGAGGTGAATTTGAGTGATTAGAGAAACTCTGAGAACATTTAAATATGTTACGAGTGGGTTTGTAAATGTTTTGAAATTTTGAGTTGGATCTGAAAATTAGAAAAGGTATGGAATATATACAGGTAACTCTAAAGAATATATACAGGTTTTCTATACTGTATTGACTATTTTTTTAAAGTATAGAACTTCACTATAATAAATAAGATTACTTAGGATGATATATAAGAGTAACTCTAATAGACTGCTCTATATGCAATATTACCTCTGAGTTGAAGCATAAAAATCAATAAAAGTAAAAAAATAGTTTCATTATGATACATAAAGTTGAATTTCTCAATATGCACGAGTTATAACAGTGGATGCATAAAAGTAGTCAATGGACATGAGATTTTAGAAAAGTACCCAAGTCATTATGATAAATAATGGTACTTAGAAGATAATGATACCCATAACATAGTGCAATAATTTTGGACTGGTTCAAGCATCATAAACCTCAATCATCCAATGAGACTACTAATTCATTTTTAGCTAAGAAATGGATAAATGACATAGAGAAGATATTTATTTCTTTAAGAAGTAATGAAAGGAAGAAGTTTTTTTTGGAATTTTATCATCTCATCGGGGATGAGGATCAATGGTGGTCATTGATTCAAAACACTAAGGATGAGGAGGAAATAACAAACATTGAGTGGAAGGATTTTAAGGTAATTTTCTTGGAAAAATATTTTCCTCACAAGAAATGAGAGGATATGAAAAGTAAATTCCCAAGTCTAAGACAAAAGGAATATTAAAATGTTTCTAATTATGAAGCCGACTTTACAAGGTTATCAAGGCATGTTATGGAATACATACGTAATCTAAATAGTAAGATCATCCATGTATTTGATGGGTTAAATATAATCCTTAAAAGGGCACTAGTATCCCAAAAATTCTCATTATTTGATGACATAATATAATGTGCTATCGAGAGAGAGAAGGAATTATCCATGTATTAGGACTTTAAAGGAAATAAAGATAAAAAAGGGTGGTTGAGCACTCTAGAAAAGGAAATATAGAAAAAGAAAATAAGGGAAGGGTGTAATTTCCAAATTTTAATAAATGTATAAAGAAGAAACATGGAACATGCTTGCTGGTAATGAGATTTTTCTTCAAGAGTGGAGAGAAAGGCTATTAAGTTCATGATTACAAGTGAAGGAAAGACTATGAAAATGTTCAATGCTTAAATTATAAATAGACGGGGCACTATGAAAATGATTATCCCAAGTATCAAGGGAATTCTCCTAAGAAAAGGCCAAGGGATCAAGTTTAATATTATGTGAACAAAACAGTTGAGGTTGAAGTTCCAGAATATATAGTGGTAGTCACTTTAATTATAGGATCAAATTTCACTAATTCTTTATTTTATTCTAGATCTTTACACTCTTTTATATCTTCCATGTTTTCTAAGAAAATTAGATATTTCCCTATCACCTTAATAAGGGAGTTACCGGCCAATACTCCTAGTTAAAGTCTGACCACAATAAGGATGTGTCAGTTGGTTCCCATTATTACACATAAACATTCCCTATTTTCTGAATTTATTATTATACCCATGGTTGATTTTGATATAATCCTTGGTATGGACTAAATTTCAAAACATGATGCAGAAATTTATTGTGAATAGAAAGAAATTATGATTCTTGATAAAGATGTGGAATTCCATATCTTTATAGGAGAAACTTCATCATCTGAGTCATGTTAATATTCACCCATAGTAGCTATTCCAAATGATATTATTGGGAAAGAATAATAGACACAACCTACAAATAGAAAAGGAAATCTTCAAATTGATGATGTACCTATTGTATATGAATACATTGATATATTTACTGATTAATTACCTAGACATTCACTAGAGCATGAAGTTGAGTTTTCCATTGATTTAATATTTGATGAAAGACCTATATAAAATACTCCCTATAGAATGACCAATATGAAATTAGTGGAGTTAAAGAAACAAATAGAATAGTTTTGTCATAAGGGATTTATACACCCTAATGTTTCACCTTGGGGAGCCCAATTCTTTTTGTTAAGAAGAAATATGGATCTATGAGGCTATGAATTAATTATAGAGAAATCAATCCCATTAAGATAAAGAAAAAGTATCATTTACCTCACATTAATGAATTATTCTATCAACTTCATGGAGCTCAATATTTTCTAAAAATTTACCTCTGTTATGGGTATTATAAACTGTGAGTAAAGAAGAAAGATATTTCAAATACAACATTTTGTATGAGGTATGGAAATTATGAATTTATTGTAATACCATTTGGATTGACTAATACATCCTATTTTTTATGGATCTAATGAAATAATATTCAAGGAATATCTTGATAATTTTTTTGGGTATTTATTGATGATATCTTGGTTTACTCTAGGAACCATAAGGACCATGAGAATCACTAGAAGATTATTCTTGAGACTCTTAGAAGAAAAAAGTAATATAAAAAATTTAATAAGTGTGAATTATGGATTTAGAAAGTTTATTTTCTTATCCATATTGTCTCCAAGGATGGAATTTGATCCGATCCTATGAAGGAAAATGTATTCAAAGAATGTATTACACCAATTAACATAATTGAGGTACGTAGTTTCATTGTATTGTCTAGTTAAAATTGGTTATTTGTTCAAAATTTTGCTCGATTGGATAACCCGTTAACCAAGATTACTTATAAAGGGTTTAAGTTTATATGGAAAATGAAATGTGAAGAATGTTTTGAAGAATTGAAGAGAATATTGGTGAATTCTCTGACCTTGACTTTATCATTAGGAAATGATGGATTTTTCATAAATAGCGATGCATCAAATAAAGGACATGGATGTGTCATTATACATAATGATAAATTTATTACCTATGTATCAAGATAATTAAAGAATCATGAACATAACTATATAACTCATGATCTTGAGTTGGAAGCCATAATATTTTCTTTGACGATATGGAGATATCATCTCTATGGTGAAAGGCGTGATATATATACAATTCAAAATAGTTTGAAATACACACTACAAAAAAACAGGGTGATTAGAAGGGGTTTTTAGAGGGGGTTATGCACAACCCCCTTTAAATTTATTTATGTATACATTAGGGGGGGGGGGGGGGGTTATGAACAACCCCCTCTAATTTTTTTAGCATTTTTTAATATGTTGTTGGATTTTAGAGGTGTTTATGTCAAAATTGTCCTTACTTTAATAATTAGTGGGGCTATATATTTAGTTAGAGGCATTATATATTTTGTTAGAGGTGCTATATATATATATTCAGTTAGATTTTAGAGGTTATATATATATATATATATATATATATATATATATATCTGTGTGTGTGTTATATAGATTTTTTAAGAAAATAGTGGGCGTTCACAACCCCCTCTAATGTAAGACATTAGATGGGGTTTTGAACCTCCTCTAATTTAAGAGATCAGAGGGGTTGTGAACCCCCACTATTTTCTTAAAAAAATTCATAATATATATATATAATAAAAACATAATATATAAATGTATTTTAATATATTATAACATATTATATAAATATATTAATATAAGTAATTTATATGATTTTATTTAATAATATTTATATGTATACATAAATATAATTGTATAATGTGCGTATACATTAATTTATTTTTTTATATAAAATTTTATTTCATATAATATTAATTATAATATAAAAGCATAAATATATTATATAAATATATTATATAAATATATACATAAATATATTTTATTTATAAAATCATATAATTTTTTTTTAGTTTTTATAATAATATTAATAATAGATTATATATATACACAAATAAATAAATTTATATTAATATATAAATAAGAATCAGATTGATATATTTAATATATGTGTATATATGATATAACTTTATAAATATATGTATAGATGTATACATATTCATAAAATTTTATCTATATATAAATATTATAATATATTATATGTATATATATAATATAAATATTATATATATATATTGTATACATATTGTATACATATGAATGTATTTACAAAATGCATAATATATTATATTCATATAAATATGTAATATACATATATATATATATATATTTGCATTATATATATATATTTGCATAATATATTTGGGTAATATATATATATATATGTGTGTGTAATATATACATGTATACAAATAAATATAAACAATTACAAATAAATATATAAATACACATTTGCATTTGTGTGTGTTTTATATAAATATATTTATAAATAGATACATACATAATTTTATTTAAATATATGTAAATATATAATTTATAGAGGTGTGCAGAATATATATATACATATACATATATATTTATATAAATATAGATACAGGTTATTTATTTAATTTATTTAAATATATTATGCAAATAATGTTTATCTTAATAAACTTATTAATATATATAAATACAATAACATATAAATTATATGTGTAAATTTGTTAATACATATATGTTTATTAATATATATGCTTATTTTAATAAACTTATTATATGTATTTAAATATATATTATTTTAATAATGTTTATTTTAATAAGATTATTAATATATATAAATACAATAATATATAAATTATATGCGTAAATTTGTTAATATATATACATATTTTAATAAACTTATTATATGTATTTAAATATATTATGAAAATAATGTATATTTTAATAAATTTATAAATATATATAAATATAATGATATATGAATTATATAAACATAATCAGAATTGGGTAGTGGTTTATACGCATGTGGAATAGTGAAAGAGTGTTGGATCGAATCTTGCCGGGTTCAAATTTTAAAAGCCAAACCGAATTTGCTGGACGGGGGGTGGCCATGGGTCCTGCATGGACACGCACAGGAGGGATAAAGGTTCCTGCGGGGAACATGAGGGAATAACAGGGTACTGGAGGGTTGGGCACCGAAAAGACGGGATGGTGGGGCTTCACAAGGGGGAACAAGAGGAGAGGCGTGGAGGGTTTATTGGAGGGGAAGGGTGGTGTTGGGGTGTGGATTGGATTTTTTAAATTAAAAAAAGAGAAAATTTAGGGGCGGTTGTATGAAAGCCGTCCCTAAAGAAATCATGATTAGGGGTGGTCTAAACTGCCCTTAAATCCCTAGATTAGAGGCGGTTGTGGTTATAAACTCCTATAATGCAACCATTTGTGGTAAATTTAGGTCAACATTAGAGTGGGTTTAAACCCCCTCTACTGTAACCGCTGCTAAATTCACCATGAATTTACCAGTGCTTTCTCAAAACTACTTCTAATAATAGTAGGCGGGCACATTAGCAACAGTTCTTCATAACTTCCGCTAATGTCTTTAGAAGGGGTTATAACCCCTTCTAAAGTAAAAAATAGCCCCTTCTAAACTGGTCATTTTTTTGTAGTAACATATTTTTTCAAAAAGAGTTCAACATGAGGCAAAAGTGATGGCTTGATCCACTCTAGGATTATGATTTCTCAATACACTACCACACAGGAAAGGAAAATAAGGTAAACAACACATTGATCTGGAAAGATCATGGAGTCCTGACCTAAATAAGGATTAAAAGGGATACAATGTTCATGGATTTAGTAAATATGGATTTGGAAATTATTGAGAAAGGAGAAACATTACTCCTTTATCACATTATTTCAAAAAAAAAAATTATTATAAAAGATAAAAATTTCTCATTTTAATGATGTGAATTTTCAAAAAACAAATGCTGTCAATGATGGGAAATTTGAAAAATTCGTATATGAAGATGAAATTCTGAAATTTGGAAATATGCTATATGTTTCATAGATACTAGTGTTGAAAAGGGAATTATTATATTATTCTCATAGATTGAATTTCTCTATACACTCTGATATCACTAAAATGTATTGGGATTTAAAGAATCATTTTTTGTGGGATAACATGAAGCAGGAAATTAATGATTATATATCAAGATGCTTGAATTTTCAATAGGTTAAAGCTGAGAGACATAATACTAGAGGATTCATGCAACCTATACCTATTCCTATGTTAAAATGGGATGACATTACTATGTAATTTGTCTCTAGATCACCAAATAATCCTATAAAAATGATATAATATGGGTTATTGTTGATTTCCTTACCAAATATACGCATTTCTTCACTATAAGATAATATTTACATCTATAGTACCTTGAAAAAATCTATATTAGTAAAGTTTTAATACTCCATGAAAACCACTTTCAATTATGTCTAATCATGATATATTTTTTACATTGAAATTCTAGAAATTTATTAATAAGGATATTGATACTGAGATTCATTTGAGCACCACTTATCATCCTCAAACTAATGGGTAGTTCGAAAGAACTATTTAAACATTAGAATACATGATTATGTCATTCTCACTTGAATTTAAAGGTACTTGGGATCAGTATTTAACTTTGGTCAAGTTTTACTATAACAATAGCTTCTATTTGAGTATTCAAATGGTGTCGTATGAAGAGTTATATAGAAAGCGATGTCATAATCCAAATTGTTGGGATGAAGTTGGTGAACGTAAGATTATAGTTCTAGAACATTTTGAGGAGAAAATGATAAAGGTAAATACTATTCAGTCTCATATTAAAGTAGCTTAAATCCAGAAAATGATTTATGTAAATAACCAGAGGAAAGATTTGTAATTTCAAGTGGGAGTTCACATTTTATTGAAAATATATTCATGGAAGTGTGTTATAAGATTTGGTAAGAAGGGAAAACTAAGCCCCAATTACATCATAACTTTTAAAATGCTGGAAATAATTTTATCTATGTCTTACCAATTGGAAATTACACTAATACTCTTTAAAGTACATGACGTATTCTATATCTCATTGTTAAAGAAGTATATGCCCGACCCAACACATGTGATCACCTATGAAGAAATAAAATTAGAGCCTGATCTATCTTATTTGAAGAGACTATCTAGATTCTTGACACTATATAGCAAGTGTTTAGGAATTTTATGACTCTAATGGTAAAGTTACTTTGGATAAATTAAAAAATTGAGGGGGAAATATGAGAATATGAGGATGTTTTGAAGAAGAACCACCCTCTTTTGTTTAGAAAGAAATATCCATGAAAATTTAAAGGATGAAATTTTTATAGTTGAGAATAATGTAACAAACCAGTTAATGTTATAATAAATCAATTTCATGTCTTATTAATTATATTTTATAGAGTTATAATCATTATAAGGATATTAGGTTATTTTCCTTTTAAAATGAAAAAGATTTATTTATAACCAAATTGGATTTTCATGCACTATATGGTTTTAATTAAAATATGGATTTCCGAATTATATAATTTTAATTTGAAAAAATTAACTTCATTTTTTAATTCTTCATTTAAAAATTATCTTAGGGTAAATTTATGATAATTTTCTAAAAAGTTTGATTTTCAATGAATAGTGAAAAAATTGATTTTAAACTTCATTTCATTTCAATAATTTAAAAATATAAATTTAGTTTTAAATAGTTTCAAAGAAAAATTAGTTTAATTATATTATATATAATTCAATTATGGTCTTTGGATTTAATTTTACACTTGAATTTGGAATAAAAAAAATTTTACACTTAAAAAGACATTTTTTTGAAAAACCATTTTCATTGCATTTTATGTGTTTAATTTTAAATTAAATTTTGACACTTATGTGATTTTAATTTGATAAAATTAATTAAATATTTTCAATCAATATAATTAATATTAGGTAATAAGGTCAATTTTTTTGTCATAATGAATAGTAAAAATAGTAAAAATCTTTTACCATAGTTAATGTTAAAATTAATTTACCGGTTGGTTAAACTAAAGAGATAAAGGTTAAAATGACTTAAAAACTTGTCTAATTTCTATTTTATATACATATTTATACCCTATATCGTCTAATATTCATAAATGGTCTATTTTGGAACAATGTTTCTTGAGTAATACATTTATATTTTTTTTTAAAATCCCAAGTGTGTCCTCTCCCCCACTTATAAAAGGACACCTACTCTACTCTCATCTCCACACTTCGAGAGATTTTTGGTTCAACCAATCCCTACTAAAATACATTAATTAAATTCATATACTTAACCTAAATCCCATATTTTGATTATAAAATCACCATAGGAAGGATTTTGGTATAAACCTAAAGAGGTTGTCTGAAGAAGAGGCTTGGTTCTTAACAATGGGTTTTCATTTTATTTCTTCTTATACCCACAAATATTCTTCAAACATACTAAAATAATAAAAAAATTATCTTCTATATACTTATATGTTGTTATATTAACGTAATACCCTATACCCATCACCTTTTCCATCAAATGGGAAGTGAAAGTATCGCTCACGCATACATACAAATTCTCATCTTCATGCAATGATACAATTAATTTTTCACCACCAAATTTTATGGAAGGGTATTGTCATGATTTTAATGTTTATATATTATTTCTATGACATAATTATTCTTATGGAATAATAATATCATATCTACCTTCTTACCTTTAAATTTGTTGGAAAACGATAATGTTGTTCGTTCGTACGTGTAGACTACCACCTTCATGAAGAAAAGTGATTCATTTTTCATTTCCTCTTTACATGGATGGTAATTTTTGATTCTTGCCAAATGAGAATCTGAAAACTTAAAAAGGAATAAATATCTAAATTTGATTATTATTTTCCTCATAAAATAAAATAAATAAGAAGGTGAATGATACCCATGGAACACATGATCCTCCAAGGGATACATAATTACGTGACCATCATGAGGTTACATAGAGACACCATGCACCTCAGATAGACTTTAGAAGATCATTCATGAGTCCCTTTGATAAATTCCTTCTACTCTCATGAAGACACCCTAGAAAATCTTCATTATTGAAGAAGAATCCATATAAGCTTCCCTAGAACATGCGGTTTTTCAACTGGTGGGCATTGGACAAACCATATTAAAATCCTTAGAAAATAAGAGGAAAATATTCCAAAGGTGGGAGCCTATTATAGTCATAAAGATCACGTGAAGCATCACCGATGGGGAGGATGATTTTCCTCGACAACATCTAAGAAAACTAGTGAGATCCTTCAAACTTTGTAATAATAAATTAAGGAAATAGAAAAGAGTGAAGCAAGAGCCTCTTGCAGTCATAAAAGACACATGATGCACCCCTAAAAATTTTCCTATTACTGCAAAACTCTGGCGACATGTCTGCATCTTCTCGTGAATGACTGCCATCATGTCATCTCCATCACATGAAGGAACTCAGGTATGTATAAGCATCCACATGCCCCCTTTTGATTCCTTGAGGATAAGTAGATGGAATTGTCTATGAAATATCCGCGCATCTCTATAGGACCATTTGTGATCATGTGGTGTATCATTAGGAGGCAAGGTTATTGTCCCCAATGACACCCAAAAAACCTCACAAACTCCTTGAATTTTTTAAAATCAATAAATTAAATAAAAAGGGTAAGGATGGGGAAGCCTCTCGTGGTCATAAAACTCACGCGACATGCCTATAAAGTCTACAACATGGTCTCACAAGACCCCTCATCAAACCAGCCTGATCTCATGAAGGATCCTTGACAAGCCATCCTTATTTCATGGAAAGTCCCAAACAAGTCACCTGAGATAATGAGAAGGCCTTTGAACAGGTATCCTAATCTTGTGAAGGCAACTAGACATGTCAACTCGACAATATGAAAGTCCTTTGGAGTGTCCACATAAGTGAACAAGCCCCCTTTAATTGGAAACAATCCAATAAATGAGGTGTTAACAAGATGGTCTTGAAGTCACTTAAAGATAAGAAATTACCCTAGAGATATCCATGATAGGACCTCATGAAGACACATGATGTTAAAGACCTCCACTAACTCCAACCTGGGTTCACACGATACACACCACACAAAGTGGCGAAAAATTAGTGTGTTGATGCCTATAAATCCCCCACCCCAGCCTCAAACTAGAGGTGGGATTTTGTACATCCAGATGCACTAGTGAACCCAAGAACTAGAGCATATTTCTCGGAGTGGCTAATCTTGAGACCAGAAAAACTTCCCATCAGGTAAGATATGGGGAATAGCTGGAGAAACCATGCGACATGCATAAACACTTTGCATGATCACACATAGATCAAACGAAGGACTTCTTGTAGGACAGGTGAAGAAAATATCATACATCTATTAGATCATGTGATACTTAAAACAAGATAACATTAAATAAATCTAACGCACTCACAATAAAAGGATGAAATAAAGACTAAGAAAATGGGAGATTTATGTGAAAGACATGAACACTAATCCTCATTCGCTTCACGTGAACCATCCAAGACATGAAAAAACACTAGTAAATGTCATCTAGATCTCACGAAACTCCTTTAGTGAACTATTTAGATCATGTTAAGTCCTATGGATGTGTCAAAGCAAGTCACATGGTACCCCATGGGAATACCACCCAAGTCTTGATAATCACTCTGGGATCATCATCCAGACCTTGCGGTGTCCTTTAGAAATGTTCCAAATTCATATAGAGACACTAGTTTATGTCAGATAAGTCCCACAGTGGCACCCAGACATGTCAACTGTCTCTCACAATGCCCTCCGGGTAGGCCATCCAGGTCTCGCGATGTCCTCTAGAAATGACAACCTAGATATGCATCACCCTCCGAGACATGTCATACTGAATCTCATGGTGCCCCAAGCGTGTCATCTAGATCCCATGATGACACCAAGTAAAGTTGATTAGATCATGAGATACCCTCTAGACATGTCATTTGGGGTTATGCGATGGATTCCAGGACAAGATGTACATGTCTTGCGATGTCCTCCAGACAAATCATCCTCAATCATGCGACGACCCTCAGACATGTCATCCAAGATACATGGCGTCCCTAGGAAAATCCAATTGGATCATGAGATTTTCTTGGGATATGTCCAAAAGACATCCTCTGACATGTCAACCAGGTAATCAAGGCATATCGAGTGGAAAATCAATGCATGTCAGACAAGAAAGCAGGGAAGGTTGTAAGGGCATCTTAGGACTTGATAACCATGTTCATCCTCAGTGTTTAAGCCTTGGTAAAAATGGAAACCTCAGTGTGTAAGCCCTAATCAACTGAACTATGATGACTCTAATTCCTATAATAACCAGGATATATAGGATGAATCTCCAAGGTTTGAGCTCTATATTAACCTCCAAAGGGAAACCTTAGTATGTAATCCCAGACTAGAAGAATAATATGATCTACCCTAATTAAAATGGAAAACTTAGTGTGTAATCCCCGATTGAAAGGGAAACATTAGTGTATAAGACACAATCAAGTGAACTATAATAATTCTGATTCCTTTCATAACCAGAATACGTAGGATTCCATCCTAAGGCCCGGGGCCCATACCAAACCTCTAAAGGGCTATCTCAGAACATAATCCCCACATCCATAATCAATGAGATTGATTATTCACCATCAATTGTTTCCCACACCGAGCATAGATCACATGGTATTAAGGAGTTGCAATGATCATGTCATTTGCATCATAAACCTCTAAAAGGATAGGGGAAAAATAAGTGTGTAATCCCCAATCTTATTGAACTATGAGGACTATGATTCATTCCATAATTAAAATACATAGGATTCCTTCCTAAGGCTTGATCCTAAACTCAAATGGGAATCCACCTCGGTGTAATCCCTTCAATGTATTTGACATTTCAGACATCGTTACCCAATCATTCACATGGGATGATCATCTTACCTCATCCCTTAATGGGCTGAGAAACCAACTGAACTACAATGAATCTTATTCTTTCTATAACCAGGATATGCAGGATTCCTTTATTTAGGTCCAAGAACCATATTAAACATCCCAAGGGCAGTCCCAATACATAATCCCCACATCCATTTGCAGTGAGATTGATTAATAGATATCCCTTATTTCTCACATCAAGCATAGATCACATGGGCTTATTGATTCATTCTCAAATTTACCCAAAAGAAGAAGGTAGGACGGTCCTTGTAGTTTAGCTTGGGTTGTCGAATCCTCAGAGACCTAAGAAGTAACCTATAGACACGTACATTCTATGGACTATTTTTGGATATGAAGTGGACAACTTGGGTTGATTTTAGATGGGTTTAAAGTAACTCTAAGAGACTTAAGTGAATTCAATTTAAAATAATGAGTTGATCCTAGGTTATTGCTCGGGGTGGATTGAACGTATTTCCTTTTCAATGATTTCAATTTCTTATATTTGAGATGGGTTCATTTAAGGAGATAAAACAACATCATAACTTACTGGTTTAATTCCTAAAACCTTTAATACTAATCACCTATACACTTTAAGGATCAAAGTTTTGAGCACTTCAAGGTAAAGGTTCGTATTAGCACTTGAAGTGTGTGGCCTTAAATTCAACAAGGACGATAGAGTTTAAAAATCATCAAATAAAAATCTCAATTAAAGAAGTGATTATACATTAATGAGGTGATAAATAACATCCAATCCATCCCCTTTATACTCCTTTAGATCAACCCATAAGTGGGTTATCCCTCCATTGATTCTATGGTTTCAATGGAAGCGGAAAGTAGACTCATGAGGGAAGAAATGGAGAAGTAAAAAAAAACACAATAAAATAACAATCACTCCACTGTTGTGTGATAATATCACAAGGTTTGGTATGAACAAGTTCACACATTGAACCAACTATATCAAATTGATAAGGATAAGAACAGAATAATAAGATAAGAAGAACTTTTATTAAGAAACAAGGATGAATTAAAACAACTTACATGTGGAAGACAAATTTGAGACAACAAAAGCGCAACATAACATTACAATGAAAGAAAGCTCAAAGATTATTAAATACTCAAACACCACTGCCATAAATAGGAATTTTTGAGCCCTTTGGTAGAGCCTCCAACAGTCCAAGTCTCCTCAATTAATTTTTGTAGGCCATAGGTGGGTGGAAATTAAGGGAGAGTTGATTTTTCCACCCTTGACCCGAGGTGGCAGCCATATTTCCTTCACTGAACAGATGCGCTTGGAAGAACTTCTAGATGGACGAATTAGAGTGTTCCATAGAATAAGAAAATGCAACCTCCTGTAAAATTTGGTCCCATTTGGAGTTGTGTATTCAGAGATATAGCACTGGATTCTGAAGAATTATTTGTTCCCCTATATGTCTTCTAGTAGCCTACGAAATTTGGGATTCATTGGGACTGTATTATGGGACCAAATTCTCATCAGTGGGCTGGTGTCCAATCTGCCTTCTCTAGAATTGTTTATTTTCATCGCCAAATATCTCCATCATCCTTTATGAATCATCCATTGATACCTGAATGAGAAATGTTTAAATTGAAGCGAAGATCCATTTCAAAAAATATCAAATTAAAATATGGATAATTAAATTCCTTATAATCAGATGACTCATTGGGCCTAAATTGGTGTACATTAGGCATGAAGTGCACAAATGATGAGAATGGATGTTCAAAATCAAAATCCACTAACTCAGGCCCATAAGATCAAAAATGAACATTTAATACCATTAAAATGTAATTAAAATATGTGTTTTTATTGGATAATCACACCCCCAACTTGATATTTTCTAGTCCCGAGCAAATAATTCAACGATTTTATTTGAATTCCTTTCTTCAAACACATTATAACAAACAGTGCTCACAATGTAAACTGCACACAAATATATCTTTATAACCTATCAAAATAATTTAAAACAAGATAATTTTAAAAGAATATCCCAATCTCAAGCCCATTCCTTTGATCAAATCCATCATCATACTTCATCCAACTCAATTAGGTGTAATGATGTGTTGTGAATCACAATAGATATGGGGGTTCATTTTCATTCAAGGGGGAAATCATGCAAGCACTAGGTGGAATCACATTTAATCCTAATATGAGTATTCTTCATTCCCTTTTTTTTATTTTTTTGCAATATTTCCATAGTAATTGAGATTGCAGTTAATCAAATTAACCCATGTAGCAAAACTTTGCCGATGACTCCCAGACTCAAAGGCCTTAGGGAACCAAGTGAATCCCACATACTCAAGCATCGTCTCGAGTTAACTTAATAAAAAATAAAGTCATATTACCATAAATAGAGATAGAGTGAAAAAATAAGGGCTAGAAAACTCTAGAGCCACGATCCCCAAGTGCCGAAAGCCTCACATTTTATCAATCCATTTCTCTACACGCAAATTTTTATTTTTTATTTTTATTTTTTATTATTATTATTTTTGAATACTCATATTATTCATAAAAATCAAACTAGCCTATGCTATTTATTATGGGACCCCAAAAATTCAAATTAGTACCCCACAGTCTAGTGGACGTGCATTGTGGAATTTTGATTTAATGGATGAAAATAAAAATGATGAAAATTTTCATTGGATAACCAAAATTCCAAAATCAATTCTTTTAAACTTAATCATGAATTAAATTAAGAGTCAAGGAAATAAAAATTATTTGCTATGTAGTTTTAATGTGAGAAAAGATGTTCTTATATGAATGATAAAGGAATTTTACTTTACTTTTTTTTATCATTGTTTTTTAACAAACATTTTATTTCCACACCCCCCAAATTAGAATGAAACTATACCTAGTTTCGTAAAAAGAAAATAGAGAAGAAGTGGGTGGGGGGAAATGAATTGGAAAGGGCATAAAAAAAGTTCACCTAGTGGCTTCATAATGATTATTGTGGTGCTCCCAAATCACTCTTTGGTCTCATGGGAGATATAGGCACCTCCTTGATTGAATATGTATCACCAAAAAAATAGTCCCTAAACCATACAAACAAGAACAAACCAAACAAAACAAACAACAAAACAATTTATTTAATACCAAGTCTCATCATTTTTATGGTTTTCCTTTTTTTTTGAAATCAACTGATGATACATTGTATTCTTTTTAATTTTCTGGGTAAGGTATTACTCAAGGATCACACCACGTGACACAGATGAATATAGTGCTCCCCTTTCATACCCATCCATACTCATAATATAAGAACAGGTCAACAGTATATTTTTTTAAATATAAAAAAGTTTAATTAATCTTATTTAAAATATAAAGTTGATTAAAACAACAAAATGATAGGAAACTTGAAAACCATGGGTTGCCTCCCATGCAGCGCTTTGTTTAATGTTGCAAGCTCGACATGGATCCTAAATCTATCAATTTTTTCCTGGTTCATAGGTTGGATCAGTTAACTCAACCTCTATTTTCTGTTTATTGAATGATTCAATGAATGATTTTAACCTTTGACCATTTACCTTGAAAATGTAACCACTTGTGGGATCTTGAATCTCTACTTCCCCATGGGGGTATACATGATGTACTATGAAAGGACCTGACCATCTAGACCTTAACTTTCCCGGGTGTAAATGAAGTTTTTAACTATACAAGAGCACAAGTTTTACCGGTTCAAAATGTTTGACCTTGATATTACTAGATTGGTAGGATTTAAATATAGCTTTATTGATCCTTGAATTTTCATAAGCCTCCATCCTTAATTCCTCCAGTTCATTGAGATCTAATTTCCTTTTTGTTCCGGCCAATGAGAGGTCATAATCGATTTTCTTAATTGCCCAAAAGGCATTATACTCAATTTCAACAGGTAAATGGCATGCTTTTACATAAACCAACCTATATGGTGACATTCCTAGGATGGTTTTGAATGTTGTACGATATTCCCAAAGAGCATCCAAGAGTTTCTTGGACCAATCTTTCCTAGAAGGATTGACAGTTTTCTCAAGAATTTGTTTGATTTCACAATTGGATAACTTAGCTTGACCATTGGTTTGAGGATGGTATGCAATGAACACTTTATGAGAAATACCATACTTATACATGAGTGATGAGAATGGACGATTGCAGAAATGGGTTCCTCGATCACTGATTATAGCCCTAGGAATTCCAAATCGAGAAAATATGTTCCCTTTCAGAAATCGAATCACAACTTGATGATCATTGGACTTAGTGGGAATGGCCTCAACCCATTTTGATACATAATCAACAGCTAAGAGGATGTAGCGGTATCCCCTAGAGTTTGGGAAGGGACCCATGAAATCGATTCCCCAGCAGTCAAAGATTTCAACCATTAAGATGGGAGTGAATGGAATTTGATTCCTTTTTGTGATGGACCCTACTTGTTGACACCTAGGAAAACTTTGAAAAAATGTGTAGGATTCCCTTGAGAGGGTGGGCCAGAAGAGACCACATTGAAGAATCTTAGCAGATGTTTTCTTAGAGGAAAAGTGACCTCCACATGCCTCACTATGACAGAATTTAAGGATGGACTCTTGTTCAGATTCTAGAACACACCTCCTAATAACTTGGTCAGGGAAGAACTTATATAGGTATGGATCATCAAACACATAGTGTCTAACATCAGAAAGGAATTTCCTTCGAGCTTGAGTCCCTAAGAATTTTTAAGTTACTCCCGTAACTAAGAAGTTGGCTATGTCAGCATACCAAGGGCAGTAACTCACAGAGTATAAGTGTTCATCAGGAAATGAATCAAACACAGAAAGGTGATTTGAGTTGTCTTTGAATTCCATCCTAGAGAGGCGATCAGCTACAACATTTTCAACTCCCTTTTTATCCTTGATTGTGAGGTCAAATTCTTGTAATAGAAGTACCCACCTAACCAGTCTAGCCTTCGCATCTTGTTTTTAGAAGAGGTATTTTAGTGCAGAATGGTCAGTGAACACAGTGATGTGGGATTCTAAGAGTTAGGACCTAAACTTTTCTAAGGCAAAAACAATAGCAAGTAACTCCTTTTCAGTAGTGGTGTAGTTTATTTGGGCATCATTTAAGAATTTTCTTGCATAAGCAATTACATAAGGAGTTTTATCACGACGTTGTCCTAACACAGATCCTACAGAAAAGTCACTGGAATCACACATAAGTTCAAAAGGAAGGTTTCAATTTGGAGATTTCATAATGGGAGGAGAGGTGAGAGAGGATTTGAGGGTTGATAATGAACCCTCACATCTTTCTGTCCAAACAAATGGAGCATCCTTTACTAGGAGAGCACAAAGGGGACGGGAGATTGAACTAAAGTCCTTGATGAATCTTCTATATAAACCAGCATGTCCTAAGAAAGACCTCACTTCCTTGACAGTTTTGGGTGATGGAAGGTGACGAATGATGTCAACCTTGGCTTTATCAACTTCAATCCCCCTACCTGAGACCAGATGGCCAAGAACTAGTCCCTCTTTAACCATGAAATGACATTTTTCCCAGTTTAGGACTAGATTATTTTCTTCACATCTTGACAAGACTCTCTCTACATTCCATAGACATCCCTCAAAAGTATCCCCATACACAGAGAATTCATCCATGAAGACCTCTAGAAAATCCCCTACCATGTCTGAGAAGATTCCCATCATGCACCGCTGGAAGGTTCCAGGAGCATTGCATAAACCAAAGGGCATGCGTTTGAAGGAAAAAGTTCCGAATGGACATGTGAATGTAGTCTTCCCTTGATCCTCTAGGGAGACCTCAATTTGATTATACCCTGAGTACCCATCTAAGAAACAGTAGAAGGCATGACCTTCCACTCTCTCAAGGACTTGGTCAATGAATGGTAAGGGGAAATGGTCCTTCTTGGTGAATGCGTTTAGCTTTCTATAGTCAATGAAGACCCTCCATCTACTACTCACCCTTGTTGGAAGAATCTCTCCATCCTCATTGGTTATGACTGTGATTCTAGCCTTTTTTGGAACCACTTGGATTGGGCTCACCCATTCACTCTCAGCCATGGGATATATGATACCAGCTTTTAACAATTTTAGAAGTTCGTTCCTTACTACCTCCATGAGATTAGGATTGAGTCGCCGTTGAGATTGATGATATGACTTTGAATCAGATTCCAGAACAATCCTATGAGTCCCAAAAAGTGGGATAATCCCGGGAATATTAGACAGGGTCCAACCAATGGCTTTATTATGTTTCCTAAGGACATATAAAATCATCCTCTCATGATTGGCATCAGGAGAAGAAGAAATGACAATAGGATGTGTTTGATTGTCCCCTAGGAAGGCATAATTTAGTGTAGCAGGAAGTTCCTTCAATTCAAGATCAGGTTGGTTCATAGTTTCAGTAGAAGATTGGGACATTGGATCAAGATCAATTTTATTTCCTAATGTTTTAGATAGTATTGATTCCCCACATGTAGAAGTTTCAGCTACTAGATTGGCCTGATCAGATTTAGGGAAGGAAGTTGGAGTGGTCTCCATGAAAAGTGATTTCCTGAAAGGTTTCACTGATTTTTGGACCTAATATTTCATCATAAGAGCAATTTGAAAATGATTCAAGACAAGGATATAAACTTCCTTCATGTGAACAAAGGAAATCAATCTCATCCTAACTTAAACATTCATCAAATATTCATTGATGTTCTATGGATTTAGCAATGCTTCCTATCATGTTTACTTCATGAATTTCCTCATCATCACCTATTTGTGAGATTTCATTATATATGTTCAAGTCTAGACTCATGTTTCCAAAGGTGATGGTCATGTTCCCATTTTGGACTTAGATAACAGAGTTGATTATTGCAAGGAAAGGACGACCAAGGATGATTGGGGTTTGTTCCTTATTTCCTAAGTTTGGATGGTTGTCAAGGACAATGAAATCAGCAGGGTAGATGAAGTTTTCAACCTTTACCATAACGTCCTTTAAAATACCCTTTAGAACCCTAATGCTACGATCAGCAAGTTGAAGTGTGACAGATGTGGGTTGGAGCTCTTCTAGGACTAACTGGTAGTACACAACATATGAGATGATATTGACACTAACACCTAGGTCACACAAGGCCTTGAAATTTTCTCTCTCTCCTAGTTCAACATTGATGTAAGGGCAACCTGGGTCTTTTAACTTAAGAGGAATGGTCCCTTTAATGGTGGCACTCACATTAGCAGCCAAAAGGACTTGGTTTTTATGTGAAAATTTTCTTTTAAAAGTGCACAAGTACTTAAGTTACTTTGAGTAGGCATGTATAGTTTGGATTGCATCGAGAAGGGGAATGTTCAACTTGACTTATGAGAAGATTTCCCCCATTTTTTCACTCAGTTCAGGCTTGAGTTTCCCCCTCATGCATTGAGGAAATGGTGCAGGTTGTGGGGTTGTTTGTTGAAGAGTTGTTTCTTTGAAAATGTTATCATGTTTTTCAGTTTTATCATTTGGTTCATTTGAATTTTCATCCAAGTTTGAATCTTCAGGTGGGTTTTTAATTAGTTTTTTAGGTTTCTCAATTGATTTTCCACTTCTTAAAACTGTCACAACCTTTAGTTGTTCATGAGTTGTTTGAGAACAACTTGACTCTCCCCTTGAAGTTGAGGATGGCACCGCCTGAGTAGGCATGGGTGTCTTTCCAGTTTTGATGGTTTGAAGTTCTTGTTTTAGGGAAGATACTTTTGAGTTCATCCTCTCCATTTGTTTGCACAGTTGTTCTAGTAGGCTTTGTGGAACAGTTTGGGCTGGTGCTTGAGAATATTGGTTTATCCTAGGGGGATATTTTGGAGGTGGGATGGTTTGTTGAAAATGGACCGGTGGCTGTTGGTATTGGATAGGTTGGGTTTGGAACTGGTTATGGGTTTGGTAATTCTGATGGGGGTAAGGATTTTTTCTATGTGGTTGGCTAGGTTGTTGGTTATCTTTCCAACGGAAGCCTGGGTGGTCATTATACCTTCGGTTGAAGTTGTTTTGGTATTGAGGATTTTGAAAGTTCAAAGAATTTACTTCTGCTGGGGATCCTCCTAAAAGAACATCTTTGATGGATGGAATGGTTGGGCAGTTTTATGTCTTATGGTCATGTTTGTCACAAATTGTGCAAACAGGGTCGACAGTTTGGATTTCATAGACTTTCTTAAGGTCTATCTCTTCAACCTTCCTAGAGAGTGCTGCGAGTTTAGCCCTAAGACTTTCCTCTTCTCTAAGTGTATGAATTCCAGTATTTCTTTGTGGATTTTCAGAATAAGGTGAAGTTCCCCATGTTTGGTTTTGTTCAGAAAGTATTTCTAGATACTCATAGGCATCATTTGGGGCTTTGTTTTTAAATGTACCATTACACATCATGTCAATGAATTGTTTGTTCCCCGGACCCAACCCTTCATAGAAAATTCTCACTTTTTCAGGAATAGAAAAACCATGGTGTGGAACTATGTGTAGGGTGTCTTTGAACCTCTCCCGTGTTTCATAGAATGACTCTCCCTCTTTTTCAAAAAAGTTTTGGATACTCTTTTTAAGTGCAATTGTTTTGTGGTGGGGAAAGTATTTCTTATAGAATTATCTTTGTAGTTGGTCCCAAGAGTTTATGGATGATGGTCTCAAATTTTTTTAGACAATTTTTATCTCTATCCTATAAAGAAAAAAGAAATAGCCTCATCTTAGCTGATTCTAGTTGATGTGGGGGACACATGGTTTCTAAAATGTCATTGAACTCCTTAATGTGAAGGTAGGGCATCTTGGACTCCATTCCATGGAATGTGGGAAGATGGTTTAGGACATGGGGTTTAAATATGTAGTTGGAATATACTAGGTAGTTATGTCTAATTCATGAGGGGGAATTGTTCTAGGAAGGTGTGAGGTATTCATTCATGGTTTGATCAATTGCATTCCCCAAGTTTGGGGCTACCTCATTTGGGTTCCCATTTTGGTTCGCACCCGGGTTTATGAGTTGGTTTCTTTGAAGAACTTCCATTGAATTGGGATCAATTTTTGACTCAGGGGTGTTAGGAAGATTAGGATCTAATGGAAAGAGTTCCCTTGGTGTACTAGACTCCCCAACCCCAGGACTATCCACCCTAACTAGACGGTTTGATTGATCGCGGGTGTAGGCGGACATGCGCCAAAAGAAAAAAAAAACGAGAAAGGGACAAGATAAGAGAATTTGGATGAGAAAAGAAGAAATGGGGGAGAATATAATGGGTGTTTATATGACTTACTTGGGTCCCCAGAAACGGCGCCAAAATTTGATTTACACTCAAATTTACCCAAAAAAAGAAGGTAGGACGGTCCTTGTAGTTTATCTTGGGTTGTCGAATCCTCAGAGACCTAAGAAGTAACCTATAGACACGTACATTATATGGAATATTTTTGGCTATGAATTGGCCAACTTGGGTTGATTTTAGATGGGTTTAAAGTAACTCTAAGAGACTTAAGTTAATTCAATTTAAAAGAATGAGTTGATCCTAGGTTATCGCTCGGGGTGGATTGGACGTATTTCCTTTTCAATGATTTCAATTTCTTATATTTGAGATTATTTAATTTAATGAGATAAAAAAAAATCATCACTTACTGGTTTAATATCTACAACATTTAATACTAATCACCTATACACTTAAATGATCAAAGTTTTGATCACTTCAAGGTAAATGTTCGTATTAGCACTTGAAGCGTGTGGCCTTAAATTCAACAAGGACGATGGAGTTTAAAAATCATCAAATAAAAATCTCAATTAAAGAAGTGATTATACATTAATGAGGTGATAAATAACATCCAATACAGCCCATTTATACTCCTTTGGATCAACCTATAAGTGGGTTATCCCTCCATTGATTCTATGGTTTCAATGGAAGCGGAAAGTAGACCCATGAGGGAAGAAATGGAGAAGTAAAAAAAACACAATAAAATAACAATCACTCCACCGCTGTGTGATAATATCATAAGGTTTGGTATGAAAAAGTTCACACCTTGAACCAACGGTATCAAATTTATAAGGAGAATAACAGAATAATAAGAGAAGAAGAACTTTTATTAAGAAACAAGGGTGAATTAAAACAACTAACATGTGGAAGACAAATTTGAGACAACAAAACCGCAGCATAACATTACAATGAAAGAAAGCTCAAAGATTCTTAAATCCCCCAAAACCACTACCATAAATATGAATTTTTGAGATTTTGGGTCTAGCCTCCAACAGTCCAAGTCTCCTCAATTAATTGTGGTAGGCCATAGGTGGGTGGAAAGTAAGGTAGAGTTGATTTTTCCACCCTTGACCCGAGGTGGTAGCCAGCTTTCCTTCACCGAACAGATGCGCTTGTAAGACCTTCTAGATGGCAGAATAAGAGTATTACATAGAAGAATAAAATGTAGAATATGATGTCTTATAACCTCCTATAAAATTTGGGCCCATTTGGAGTTGTGAATTACGAGATATGATCATATTAGTGGGATATTTTTCTGGGACGCAGAATCTGGCCCAGAATTTTATCTCTAACTTGGTCTGCTTAAATAACCATAATGGAGGCAGAATTAGCACTGGCTTATGAAGAATTATTTGTTCCCCTATATTTATTCTAGTATCATACGAAATTTGGGATTCATTGGGACTGTATTGTGGGCCCAAAATTCTCATCAATGGGATGGTGTCCAATATGCCTTCTCCAGAATTATTTCTTTTCATCGCCAAATATCTCCATCATCCTTTATGAATCATACATTGATCCCTGAATGAGAAATTTTTAAATTGAAGTGAAGATCCATTTAAAAAAATATCAAATTAAAATATGGATAATTACATTCCTTATAATCAGATGACTCATTGGGCCTAAATTGGTGTACATTAGGCATGAAGTGCACAAATGATGAGAATGGATGTTCAAAATCAAAATCCACTAACTCAGGCCCATAAGATCAAAAATGAATATTTAATACCATTAAAATTTAATTAAAATATGTTTTTTTATTGTATAATCACTTATAGAGTTAATATGGTCATCTCATTAGAATTATGAATCTATAATAGCCAGGGAAATATCAGTTTGTAATCCCCAATAAGTGGCATGATATAAACCTCCCACATATGAGGATATCTACCTTGGGGTCATTTCCAAAGGCGTGATTAAACTATGGTAACTCTAATTCCCTACATAACTAGGATACGTAGGACGTATCCTTGAGGATTGATCTCAAACATCCAGTGTCCAAGTTCCCACACATAATTCCTCTCCACATGATTATAAAATTTATGGGTTTGATGGAATTCATGGGTTTTGATTGCTTTAATAATCAGAGTACATAGGATGCCTCATAATTTCTCAATCCCCTCATTGGAATATTAACTACCTACCTGCATGGAAGCAAATCCTTAAGTGTTCAGTTATACAATTTTAGCATATAAATAATCTATTCATTACTGGGAAATGTTTGAAGAACCCACGATACATGAATATGTATTCAATAATGATACCCCCTTTATTTTGTGTATAATGGAGAATTAACCTATAATTGTTTTGTTAGGGTAACCTGTCCCATATCGGGATTATTAAGAGAGTCTTGAACATGTATTAAATCTATAAGAGAGTCTTGGAGTAGGAAAAAATCCCCCTCAAAAGGGTGTGGTGATCTCAACCTTCCATCCTATCGACTAATGAAATTCACTAAGTGTCACTAGGTCTGAAACCCCTATTGACCACCTGCCTTTGGAAATAAAGTCCGTACCCAATTATGGATGAGAGAACCGTTGGGAGTTTACTTTAGGAATGAAACTGGGAACCCAATGTTAATGACTGTGCAATAAATGAACCCCCAATAATCATCCATCTAGACAAACCAAACACGCCTCGTGGTCTCCTCTTTCCCATCGAAACAGAAATGGTGAACCTGATGTGAATCTCTACAATAATAAAATGATTAGGTTACTATCCGTCAAGACATTTTGTTTTCCCACTATATGAAAACAAAAATGGCTAACCCAATGTGAATCTCTCTAATAAAAAAATGATTGGGTAACTATCGCTTGGGCCATTTTGTTTTACCACTATACACAAATAGAAATGGTGAAACTGACTTGAATCTATTCAATAATAAAATGACCATTTAATCATGTTTCAAGACACTTTGTTATTCATATCCTATAAAAACAAATCTAGTAAGACTAACATTAATCCTACAACCAATCCTTTATAATTGGGGTTCCTGTGAAATAATTCCATCCTTGCGTTGATAAGCCCATGCGAGCAGAATGGACGGATCAAGAATAAAAGGGAAATTTTGTTAACCATGAAAATATGATTGAGAACATCTTGCCCATGATATTGTACTAATTAGTGAACTTATTCCATTTTTTCTGCATGACTACAAATACTAATCTTATCAACAGTATCCCAATCCAAGATAATGACATCATCCAGTAACCATTTTGACAAGTCAACTGTGGCTATAACCCTTGTGGGTCACAAAATGATCTCACCTACCTGAAAGATTCAACACCAGGTGGAGAACATGATGGTCTAGGAGTAACATTGAAATGGTACAATACCGACCCTAAAAAATGATCATGAGGGTCTCTATTCATTGAATCCAATGAGTCCGCATCATATAGGGAAATCTACAACTAATCCAGTGGCACTCATTTCCACAACCAACCTCTTCAAGAGCTTATCCCTAGAGTATGAAAATCACCACCTTCAATTTCTGATGAAGGTAGATAAGGGAGTCAAATATGGATCTCTTTTGGTTATGGTGCCATCTAGGAGGAAATTTTTCAACTGCTGTCTCTAGAACCATCCCACCGATAACTACATATTTCGGTAGTAACTAGTAATCAACCTCATATCCCTTCTCACTCTAAACACTTTGATCACCATCAACAATTGGCTGCACTGAAGAAAGTGCACATTCTTGGTCCCTTTCATAAGGATTATGGACATATTCTGATAAAGGATGAGTCATCAAACCGGGATCATATTACCGTTACAATTGGAGCTCACCAGGTGAGAGCATCAAATGCCTTGGGATAGGGGTACATGCCTATTGAAGAAGTCTGATAGCATATTCCAAAGGCCTAGGATCAGGCTCATATCCCCATTATGGCTGGATATCACCAAGTGGGAGGGGAAAATTCCTTGGGATAGGATCATATTCCTATCAAAGAAGTCCAATGACATACTAAAAAGGCCCAGGATTAGACATATATCTTCCTTCTAGACGGGGATAACCAAGTGAGAATGACACAAGCCTTGGGATAGGCTCATATCACTATCAGTGAATCTATTTGGAATATTCTAGTATATCACAGAAGTCAGGAACATATTCCTAATTACATTGATGAATGGCTACACAAAAATCATTCCAAGGTAATATAGGAGGAGGCTCATATCCCTTTTCCCATTCCGGAGGTCCCTCAACATATTCTGATGAGGAATTAATATTCATACCAGACTTATATTCTTACTCCAATCGGGGCTTACAAAGTGAGAGTGGCACATGACTCAGGGAAGGCTCCTATCCCTACCAAGAAAGACCAATGCCATATTCCAAAGGCTCAGTATTGTGATTATACTTCTATCATTATCGAGGATCACCAAGTTAGAATGACACATGCATCAGGACATGCTCATATTACTATCAATAATGAGATAGATAATAGGAATATTCCAATATATTCTCAACATTGGGATTATACTCTCATAGTACCAGATGGTTATAAGAAATTTCTAGAAACCGTCATACATCAGGCTCATATCCCTATACAAATCCTAAAGGTAGGTTGGAATATTCCGACCATGACATAGGACATGACCCATATTCCTAATATTCTCAATGCCAATGTCCTTGAGGTTATTTGAGACACATTATCAACACCACAAGTTTTCATAAACTCTTCTACTAAAGTAGAAGATGATCATTATTATGATAGTCCTCCTCATGGAAGTGTGGAGATAGATCGTAGGGACTCTACTCCAAACATCCACCACTGTCAACCCCCCCATGGAGATATCTCCCATGGATAAGGAAATCCTACACTTGCCCAAAAACCTTTGTATAGAGAGGTGTTCAAAGAATATATACCTTCATATAGAGAGGTGTTCAAAGCTCAGACTCCTTTGTATAGATATGTGCTCGAAACATCAGGGTCAACCACATATAGTTCCCCATCAACTTCTAGCATCACTTCACTCCATTTAGTAGGTGACCCTCAAAAGCATCTTCTATGGTCTGACCAGATAAAGGCATGTATGTATGAGAAGAGTAGGTCAAAATTGACATATGGAGATATTTATCCAAAAAAACCTACCCATCATGTTCTATACCCTCACTACTTTTGAATAAGAGATACCAAATGATCTAGAAAAGGAGTTCATTCCTTATCTACAACAAAATTTGTGGGATACTCATCAGTGACTGAAGGCTAGACACCTCCCTTATCAGGGATATAAGTGTCACCTTCATACCATCAAGATACTCTATTGTCAGCTGGATCTTTCTACTATCTCCATGGTATGGGATCCAAAACCATAAAAGCACAATGAAAATATGAAACACGATTGCCACCCTTTCATAAAAAATCCTTGACAACTGATCTCTGAAGCTATTTCATGCATCCATATTTGATGACAGAGAGAGTATGTAGCATTAATATTTTCTACACCCTTGGAATAGTAGAACCCCTCAGATACAACATATTTTATTGTTATATCCTTTGGATAAATCATGGGACTAGGTAATGCTCAGGAAAGTTGGTCACAACAATAGAATTCTCCCACTTCAACGATGCCCAGACATCATGAATGGAGGGATAGGATAGTAAAAAAGGCTTTAAAATGGGCCCCTTAAAGAAATAGGAATACATTTCATACATGAAATCTAGAGTTTTGATCAACCAGAAAACTTACCATGAAGAATGATTCCCATCATGGGATTCCATCAGACCCAACTCCCACACAACCACAACTGCACCACATCAAATGGGCCATAGTAGCAACTACCATATCAGCTTCCCAAGAGCGGACCCAACCCACTAGGTTGGGGGAATATCTACCACTACTTCCACCTCTCAGATCTTTAATTCCCAAGAGGATTCAAGATATATAAGTAGCAACTTCAAGAAAACCCCAACCCACCAGGCTAGGGTCATTTATATCTCAATCACCATAACCATGTTTATCATCTCCTGAGGGGGTCCTGGGAAAATCAATAGTGATTCCAAATCAACCCCACCCCACTAGGTTGGGGGAATTTATATATTCATGTCCATATCAGGACACATCAAATACCTAATAGGAATCATTGGATCCTCAATAACATGACCAATCAATGCCAATTACATCCCCGAATGACCCCCATCCCACAGGGTTAGGGGAATTTTCATCATCATCATCATCACCATAGAGATAATCAGTCTTCTCTAGGTTTGGAGGAAAAAACCAAAGGTCGACATCCCAACTATTCCTCCAAACATAAGAAAAACCTCTACTAGTCGAGTCCCACTCAACAATCACGACCAGAAACTCCCTCAAGGTCACTGTTCATAGACCAAGTTGGGAGGATCATAGAGTGACAGCGATCAGACCCACCAGGGTCACAAGAAAAAATGGCCCAATATGGCCAAGGGTTCAAATAATGACCCTAATGAAGGAAGTAAAAAATCATCCTATTGCATCAAAAGTAATGGTACAAACACCATTTCCTGATATTCCTCTATGAATTTCATCACTATCAACATGAAATACATTATGGATTGGGATTCAAATGCAGAAGGATGTAACACGAAAAATTTACCTTGAGAGAAGGGTGATTTGGAAGCACCAACCAAGGCTGCACACACCTAGAACTAGAGAAAGCTCCAAAATATGGCACCTCCAAATACCAAGTTGTCACTTCTTCAGAAGAACACTACCAAAGAAAAAGGTAAAGGTGTGTCTACATCCCAATCACCACCTAGAAGAGTTAATGTTCCTTCCACAGAGGAATAATTATCACAAAATTAGGGTGATATACAAACTCTTAGATGACTCAACAAGGAGCTACTCAGGGGTAATATTCCCACTTGGTATCATATTTAGGTAGAGTTGAATATTCTACCCCCATATCTGATCCACCAGTAAGAGGGGTATCTGATCATCAGACTGGCTCCGGATCCAGGCAGCCGGTCTACATAAATGGGGAAGTCAAAAATGATCGTGACTTCTATCCAATGTGGAAAAAGACTCTCACTCACTAGGGAAATCATTCAGTCTTAGGAATAATCGAGAATCAATGAGAGAAAAAAGTAGAGCCACCTCATCAACCTCTTCCCACTCCCTATAGATGAGAGTTGGATCAAACAATATTACCCCCAAATCTTCTTAACATTATCGAGTCCATGTATGCTCTAGTGAAATCCATGGAAGGGTGATGCACAACTGTGCATCCCGAGAGGAATCCATATCCTGAATGGGTGGATAAAACTTTACCTAAACCCAATTTTAATAATCCTACCTTCTCCAATTTTGATAGTGAAGGTGACCCTAAACAGTATCTCACACATTTCATATCCTGATGTGGGTTGATGATGGGTCCTCGAGATTAATAGGAGGCAAAAAGATGAGGTGTTTTATACAACCTCTGAAAGGGAAAATTTTTATATAGCATAACATCCTACCAGCTGGATCCATTATAGGATGGGAAGACCTTCGTCATTAATTCCTTTATAAATTCAACTCCACACTAAGGAAAATGAATATCTTTGTCACAAATAACTGAAAAAAACATGAAAATTATAGGGTTTCTAAATTTATAGCTAGGCGGAAAGGTTTAACCTATTCACTAAGCATCCACTACTAAGAAATATGACTTTAATAGTGCTAAAAATGGCCTTTATCAGTTCTAGAGAAGTGCTAAATACTGGAGTGAGATTAAAAACCCTAGTCTTTTATCAACGCTAAAAAATCACCGATAAAGGGATCCTTTATCAGCGCTTATATAAACGCTGAAGCACACTGCAACACTAGTGAAGTGTGCTACAACAACACACCACAACACCAAAAACACCGTGAAATCAGAAAAAATAAAGTACGAATATAGAATTTAAATGAAATAAAATTTTAAACACAAATAAAATAAGAAAACACTATATTATAGACATTTCAAACATTGGTTTATACAATTACATAAGTATAAATTATTACATACATTCAAAAACAAAATTCTTCCTTTATCTTTTGATTCTAACCCCTTATTGAGAAAAAAAAACCTATATAAGAAAACAATTCTTATGTTAGTAATAATATAAATAAATAAATTAATATAAAGTGTTTATTTTGAACTAAAATTTGAGTCATATAAGGAACTCTATGTATCAGATTGAGTTGCTGTTGATTCCTGCACGTCACACCATTTCTTGTTCATATTCAAGAATTATCTTTGTGAAAATTAACTAAATAAGTATAATATAAAAACGATAAGTACATTTATTAAGTAATAGAAGATAGAATTATGATAAAACAATCTAGGCTCATTTTCTCGGTTTTGGAGATGTGATGCATGTTTTAAACTAAAATGATACTTATAGATTGAAAAGACGCACTTAGAGTCATATCGATCACACCGTGAATCATATTGAGGTGTGGATGATTATTAAACATCTCAAACGACTTATAGATCATTTTCCTAAAGTATCAAAACACTCTGAATGTGTTTTATTGGTTTTGAGTACGTCACTTGTCTTTTTTACAAAAATGTCATTTTAAACTAAAAACACGCACTTTGATTCATACCTGTCACATTTTCTATCAGTTTGACATGATAATAATTAATAAACATAAAAAATGACTTATGAATTGTTTTACTAAATTATAAAGATAATATGAGCACATTTTCTTGATTTTAAGTGAGTGACACTTTTTGAACTAAAATGTCGATTTTAAACTCATAACAGACACATTGAGTCATATCAGACACATTGTGTATTAGATTGAGTTGAGGCTGATCCCTACATGTAAAAAACGAATTATGGATCATTTTCCTAAAGTATCAAAAAAATACGAATGCGTTCTCTTGGTTTTGAGTAGGAAAGTTTTCCTTTTTACTAAAATTGATGTCAATTTTAAATAAAAAGATACATTTGAAGTCATATCGGTCACACCATGAATCATATTGATATTAGGATAACTCTTACACATACCAAAGGGATTATGAACTATTTTAATAAAGTATCAAAACAGTTTGGATGTTTTTACTTAGTTTTGAGCATGTCACTTGTATTTTTTACTAAAATTTTATTTTAAACCAGAAACACACACTTTGAATCATACCAATTACATCGTGTATTGGTTTTACATGAGTCCAATTCCTACCCATAAACAATGACTTATGAATCAATTTTTGAAATTATCAAGAAAATCTGATCATGTTTGCTCAGTTTTCAGTGAGTGATTTTTTTGAACTAAACTGTCAATTTTAAACTGATAATGGACACATTGAGTCATACCAAAAACATTGTGTGTTGTATTGAGGTGTGTATGATTCATACATGTCAAAAATAACTTATGGATTGTTTCTCTAAAGTATCAAAATAATATGAATGCATTTACTCAATTTTGAGTAAGTTAGTTGTCCTTTTTACAAAAATTGATGTCAATTTTAATTAAAAAGATGTACTTGGAGTCATATCAGTCACACCATGAATCATATCAAGGTGAGCATAATTATTAAACATCCCAAATGGATTATATAGATCACTATCATAAAGTATCAACATAATCTAAATTGATTTATGTTGGGAACACTTTGTGTTTAAAGATTGTATTTTTTGTCAATGGGTGTCAATGGATTTCAATAATGATCAACAAGAAGAAAGGAACTCTCCTAAGTAAAATGGTGAATGGAATTCAGATGATTGATGCACTGATCCTAAGTGTTATTTGGAATAAGTAAAATAAAAGGAGAAGAAGAGGGTGTGAGGAGGCTTAGAAATTGGCCATGAATTTCAATTCATACTTAGTTTTCTACTAATTACTCTTATAAGACTTACCTAAAAAATATGGCCAACCCACTAGCCAGCCAGTCAGCCTCGACCCGAGGCTCATGCAAGACCACAGGGGTTGACCGCACCCACGGGGAATCCAGCCCGGCCAACCCGTAGGAGGCGCATGGGGGCTGTGTATAAGCCCCAGGGTATGCATAGTGGGCTCTAGAAGCGTGCCTGAGGAGGCAGAGTGGGTTCCAGGAGAATGCTCGAGGAGAACTGATGTGAGGGCAGTATCAGAGGGGGGAGAGGAGTAATCTGGCACTAAGGCTATGTGGATTGATTGATAAACTAAGGCTCTTCCATGTCTCCATTTCAATGTGGGATTAAGATTTTAATGAACAATCTAATCTAATCTGTCCATCTGATACTGCGTGTGATCTTGGATGCACATCATGTCGGTGTCCAATGATATAATCCAAGCCGTTCATTTGCCCTGCACTGCGTATGATTCAACCAGTGCTATTTGATCTCCTCTGCCGAGGTTGTCTTTAACCTCCAGAAACCCGCATGCACTTGTGAACTAGTACTTGAGCTAAATGATGATCTCACCACTCTGGTCATCAATTGATCTCATTTCAAGCCCACAGTGATCGTCTGGATGCTATGATCACATGCATGAAATTAAATTTTCATGCATGAAAATGAAATAAAGAATGAGCGAATGGCTGCGGAAAACAAAGTTTCCAAGACCACGTGGATTCAAACAGGGTTTCAAAAAGTGATACATGCCATCTTGAATACATAAAAGATCAGAGATAGGGCCGCAATTTTGAAAAAGGAAACATATGAGATATGTGGCATATCTCCACGCGGGTTTGAAGATATTAAAGAACCGAAGATCTAGTTTATTCAAGGAAGAATATTGAAGATCATTTTGTGCGGATTTTGGGTATAGAAAAGATCTAATCTCTACTCATAAAAAGAGACCCACTAATTCGAGAGGAGGTTGATGCTCCCAAGGTTTCGAGGGATCCTATTTTGAGAAACAGAGTCTCTTCAATATTTTATTTTTCAATGGTAAAGAAAGATACATGAACCATTATGGGTTCGTGAGGAGTAAATCGTAAACCACTCTAGTTCTAAGAATATGAGTTCTGTGTACCTCACAGGTTCGTGAAGTAAGGAACTGCGTACCACTTCAGTACGCGAGGCAAGAGAGCTGTGAACTATTCTTGGTTTGTGAAGAGAGTTCCTGCTAACCATTCTAGGTTCACGAGGAAACGATACCGCATACCATTTTGGTTTTGTGAAGAGGAGGTCTCACGAACCAATAGAATCACGTACCACTTAGTACGTGAAGGATGCCCACACCTTCTCTGTGTAGGAGTTCCACGCATCCTGTGTGTAAGGAGGAGCCATGAACCATCCAGGTTCGTGAAGGAGGCTTGCACACTCTGTGCAAAGAAGAACTCCATACCTTTAGTGTGAAAAACAAAGGAGAAAACATAAACACCATAATAAACTCGTGGAAGTGGGTGTGTTTAAAGAACAAGTGGAGATCACATGCATGATGCACATGCAAATAATATGCATTATTTGAGACGCCCAAGTGTGCAAGAATAAACCAAATAGTGGAATACCCTCATTAGAGTTGTTGAGTAAGATTCATGGATAAACATATAAATGATGCATAAAGTCAAATGAACTAAATAAGGCTTTGGGGTGACCTTGAGAAAAAGGAAAACAAAAACACGTACTTGCATGCACTTTTCATTTGAAGAAGTTCAAGGTAGCATGTGGGTGCATTTGAGAAGAAAAAAGAATTAAATGGTAGAGAGAATTTTTATGCTTTCTTGCATATGTGAAGACATTTAAAGAAAGATCCACAATCGTGGGTGCATGTGCGTAAAGAAGTGAAGAGGAAGAGCACATCTATATTGCCACATGCATGGTCACATGCATACATGGAATAAGAAGAGTTGATTCTGATGATTCCTAGTGAACTATTTTTCAGTGTTTGAACAATCACAAAAGAATTTGTGATTATGGACAATAAGAATAAGAAGTATTAGTACATATAGTTGTTGCACTGGAGAAGAATATTGAACATCAAAGAGTATCAACTCTGGACCTCGATGCAAGAAATTTCTCATGCTGAACAGGAGAAAAATACTTTCATGCCTTTCCATTGAAGAGACCTTCACATCCATAAACTGAGTGTGACTTCACCCAGGGAAGTGATCCAGGGGGATTCAATGGAAGTGATCCGAGGGAAGCAGTGGGCTATCCCTGGACGTTTGTAAAGGTAGTGTGCCTAGGATAGAGTGACTATACTTGAACCTTGTAATCCACAACTAGTGAAGATTAGTGGAATTAGGCATGACCAACAACCTATCAGTATATTCTCCTTAGACGTATCCCTTAGTGGTGAAACAAGTAAAAATATTGTATTATCCTTCTACATGTGAATGTTTTAATTACTACACATATACATCATACAGGCCCAATTAAGTTCCTACCAATGCGGGAAAAAAATATAATAAAAAAGAGAAAAAGATGACACCTTGATTCACCCCCCTCTTAGGGTGACCTATGGTCCTTCAATTGGTATCAAAGCCAATGGTTTACATATTTTGAATACTCCTCAGTAATTATATTCAGAAGAGGATTTGAGTTTTTCTTTCCTGAGTCAATAATGAAGATCAATATTGATGAAATCTCAGTTATATCTGAGTATAATTCTATACCCAGCAATACCATGATGAATAGGAAAAATAAAGAGAAGAAGTAGTTGAAGAAGTCCCTCATTCCTAAAGAAGATGCAATAGATTATTCTCTATGCCTTATTAATAATGAATAAATATCAGTCTTGGAACGTAAGGAGAAGGTGGATTAGGTTTCCACCAAAAGAAAGGATTCAAACACAAGTGATGATGATGATCAAACCTTTACTTCACATGAGCTGACAATGGAGAAATTAAGAGCCTATCTGCATGATATTCCTGAAGAAATAATTGTTGTTGTTTGTAGAATATTTCAATGCATGCAGGTTGAGATCACCCGATTGGAAAGAGAAGCTGATAATGTAGAAAAGGGATTTGAAGAAAAAATTATTAAATATTTAAAGCTCTACAGATGTATTGAAGACTTTTAAGAGAAATATGGAGTCAATAATTCTCTGTAAGAAAAGATCTATGCATTTAAAGATGAGATAAAGAGCACTAAAGTCAGGGTTCTAAATCTGGAAGAAACTTTGAAGAAGAACAAAGAGATTGACTCTTTGTTACAAAGAAAAATTAATATGCATGAAGATGGGGTTGAAATATTAAAGAAGGATTGTGATGAAAAAATGATCATGATTGAAGATCAAAAGACCATCCTAAATATGGAATGTCTAAAATTGGAATCCTAGTTGACCAATCTTGAGAAGACACATATTGAGACTTCACAAAAGAATGAAACAGTTGCTTCTGGTACTCAATGCTCACTGGAGGATTCTAAATCTTAAATACCCCAACATGTGATAATAAGATCATGAATTCACTCATCGATCTATCACAAGAAGCTGAGAAAATGAAGGTACCATCTATACCAACTTGTATTATTATTTCTAAATATGTTTCTACTAAAAGTTCAGGTTGGAAGAAAAATTCTAAACAAGTATGGATGAGGAAAGGTGAGGATAAGAAACCTACCACCATGGCTAGGATAGATAGGAAGAAGAAGCTAAGATATAGTTCCCCAGATAGAGTAAAACACATTAAAAGGAAGGCCCAACAACCTTATATAGAAGATATTAAGAAGACAAGATTTGTGGGTCAATATTGGTGCTGCAACAAATTTGGGCATTGTGCACTGGATTTCTGGTACAATCCTTTAAATGAAAAATCATAGAGAAAGCCTATGTCAAAAGGGAGAAAACCAGAGAAGAAAAAGAAACGTCAACAAATACAAAAGCATATGTATACTATAAACAGGTTTTGAATTCTAGACAACATCTGTGATGTATGCAATGGGAGTGGTCACAAGAATGGAGAATGCTTATCTCAACATATGTCCAGAGCTAATAAGAACATAATATCACAACATCCATCTGAGAAAGAATAAGCTACCTTGGGAGGAAATCAGAAGAATGTTGAAAAAGAAAATTCTCCTAATAATTCTCCTAGAAGGAAAGGTGAGAAGTCATTAGATTCAAAATCCAAGAAGTTGAAGAGTGGTACATCCAAAAGAATTCCTAAAAATGATGACACTCTGAGGAGTCCATGTGGAAAATCCAAACTCACTGCCATTATTCCTAGAGACATATTGGTTATCTGGCTTGAAGATTTGGAAAGAATGAGAATGAAAGGAGATGCACAGGATAAGTCTAGTGAAATAGGAAATAAGAAGATTCCACATGAAGATTGAGAAGTCTCGTGTTTGAGCTACAACAAGGATGGTCACACTGTTAAGAATTGTAGTGAATTTATTCCAATACAATAATAATTCCTTAGGAAGATGAAAGTTACACAAGGAGATTCTAGTGCTTTGAAATCTCTTGAAGAAATAAGACCCACACAAAAATAGATGGAAGAAATATTGAGATCCACACAACTAAAGTCATAACTGATGATCAAATGTGAAAGTGTGAGGAGTGAAGCAAACAAAGCATCTTGGTTGAGAAAATCATCTCATCCTTCTAGCTCATATTGAAGAATCAATGAGGATCTACCTTATTCATTTAACACTTTGTGTATTTTACTAATTTTGAAGGGAATTGAAGGTGAAGAAAGCACTTACGGGGAGAACCTGAGAAGTGTTCCCTTGAGGGGGAGGCACATAAAAAAGCTACCAGAGTTATTATTTCAATTGAGTATCAATCTCAGTTGGTATCAAATTCAATTACTCTGAAGATTGTCCTAAGATCATGTCATTGGAAAATATATGTCATTTCTCAATATCTCATCCTTAGTTACTCAAAATAAAAATTATTTTACAAAGGAGGAGTAACTAAATCAATTAGTGACATAAGAAAATTGAAAAGGCCCTTGAAGACAAGTATACGAGTTATCATTACAATGAGGTATCATGATCAGGGGATAGTGGATGACTTTTTTTTCTAGATAAAATCCTCCTGTTTTCTACATCGAGTATTTATAAAGTAGACTTAGAGTGAAATTATTTATGGAAAAATTACTTAAGTATGGATTGCTAGCCTCTCTACCATAATGTTTTTATTTATTATCAATAAGGGGGAGATAAAGTGAAATGAAAGTTGAAAAGTTAAAGGGAGAGAGCAAATCATTTTGACATTGACATTCTCATTTTAGAGAATGTTGAAGTATTGAAAAAAAACACAAAGGGGGAGATTGTTGGGACCACTTTGTGTATGAAGATTGTATTTTTTGTCAATGGGCGTCAATGTATGTCAATAATGATCAACATGAAGAAAGAAACTCTCCTAAGTGAAATGGAGAATGGAATTCAGATGTTTGATACACTGATCCTAAGTGTTCTTTAGAAGAAGTAAAATAAAATTAGAAGAAGAGTGTGTGAGGAGGATTAGAAAGTGTCTATGAATTTTAATGCATACTTATTTTTCTACTAAGTAATCTTATAATCCTTACCTAAAAAATAGGGCTAGACCACTAGCCATCCATCCAGCCTCGACCTGAGGCTCATGCGGGACTATAGGGGTCAACCGCGCCCATGGGGAAGCAAACCCAGTCAACCCATAGGAGGTGAATGGGGGCCATTTATAAGCCCCAAGGTATGAATAATGGGTGCTAAGAGCACGCCTGAGGAGGAAGAGTGGGTGCCAAGAGCGTGCCCAAGGAGAACCTATGCGGGGAGGCATCAGAGGGGGGAGAGGAGTAATCTGGGGCTAAGGTCGCACAGATTGATTGATAAAATACGACTCTTTCACATCTCCATTTCGATGTGGGGAGGAGATTTTAATGAAAAATATAATATAAGCCATCCATATGATCCCGTCCATGATCTCGGCTGCACATCGCATCCCGTGTCTAACAATATAATCTGATCCATTCATTTGCCCTGTGCTGTGTATGATTCAACCACCACCATTCGATCTCCTCCTCCGAGGTTGTGTTCAACCTTTGGACACCCGCATGCACCTGCGAACCAGTGCTCGATATGAATGATGATCTTACCACTCTGGTCATCAATTGAGATTAGTTCAAGCCCACTATGATTATCTAGATGCGATGATCACATGCATGCAATTACATTTTCATGCATGCGAATGAAACGAAGAATGAGCGAATGGCCGAGGAAAATGAAGTTGCCAAGAAAACATGGATTCGAGAAGGGTTTCAAAAAGTGATACATGCCATTATGAATACATAAACGATTAGTGATAAGGCCACGAGTTTGAAAAAGGAAAAATCCAAGATATGCAGCATATCTCCAAATGAGCTTGAAGATATTAAAGAACCAAAGATCTTAGTTATTCAAGGAAGAATCTTGAAGAGAGTTTCGTGTAGATTTTGGATGCAGAAAATATATGATATCTACTCATAAAAAGAGACCCACTTATTCGAGAGGAGGTTTCTACTCCCAAGGTTTCGAGGGATCATGTTTTTAGAAATAGAGTCTCTCCGATCTTCTAGTTTGTAAAGGGAAAGCAAGAGCCGTGAACTGTTCTGGATTCGTGAGGAGTAAACCGCGAACCACTCTAGTTCTATGAAGAGAAGGAGTTCCACATACCTCACGGGTTCGCAAAGCAAGGAACTGTGTACCACTTCTGTATGCGAGGAAAGAGATCCGAGAACTGTTCTTGGTTTGTGAAGAGAGTTCCCACGAACCATTCTAGGTTCGTGAGGAAATAGTACCGCGTACCATTCTGGTTCCATAAAGTGGAGGTCCCATAAACCAACAGAACCACGTACCACTTAGTATGTGAAGGAGTCCCTCACCTTCTATTCATAGGATTTCCACGCATCCCATGCATAAGGAGGATCCATGAAGCATCCTAGTTCACGAAGGAGGCTTTCACACTCTGTTCAAAGAAGAACTCCATACCCTTGGTGTGAAAAACAAAGGGGAAAACATAAACACCATAATAAACCTGAGGCAGTGAGTGTATTTAAAGAAAAAGTGGAGATCACATGCATGATTTGAGACTCCCAAGTGTTCAAGAATAAACCAAATAGTAGACTACCCCCATTCAGGTTATTGAATAAGATTCATGGATAAACATATATATGGTGCATAAAGTTAAATGAACTAAATAAGGCTTTGGGGGTGACCTTGAGAAGAAGGAAAACAAAAACACATACATGCATGCACTTTTCATTTGAAGAAGTTCAAGGCAGCATGTGGGCGCATTTTTGAAGAAGGAAGAATTAAAAGGTGGAGATACTTTGTATGATTTCTTGAATATGTGAAGACACTTTGAGAAAGAGCCATAATCGTGAGTGCACGTGTGTAAAGAAGTGAAGAGGAAGAGAACATATATATTGCCACATGCATGGTCACATGCATACATGGAATAATAAGAGTTGATTCTGATGATTCCTAGTGAATTTTTTTTCAGTGTTTGAAAAATCACAAAAGAATCTATGATTCTGGACAAGAAGAATAAGAAGTCTTCATACATATAGTTGTTGCACTGGAGAAGAAGTTTGAACATCAAAGAGCATCAACTCTGGACCTCGATTTAAGAAATGTATCATGCTAAATATGATACAAAGAATTTCATGCCTATCCATTGAAGGTACCTTCATGTCCATAAACTGAGTGTGACTTCACCTAGGGTAGTGAGCCAGAGAGAGTCAACGGAAGTAATTTGCGGAAAGAAGTGGGCTATCCCTGAATTTTTGTAAAGGCAGTGTGTCTAGGATAGAGTGACTGTAGACAAACCTTGTAATACATAGCTAGTGAAGATTAGTGGAATTAGGTACGACTGACAACCTATCGGCGTATACTTCTTGGATTTATCCCTTAGTGGTGAACCGAGTAAAAATGCTGTGTTGTCCTTCTACATGTGAATGTTTTAATTACTGCACATATCCATCATACATGTTCAATTAAGTTCCTAACAATGTGGGAACAAGATCCAATAAAAAGATGAAAAAGTTGACACCCTGATTTATCCCCCCTCTTAGGGTGACCTAGGGTCCTTCAATTTATTCAATTTTGAGTATGTCACTTGTCTTTTTTACTAAAATTTCATTTTAAACTGGAAACACACACTTTGACTCATACCGATAAAATCATGTATCAGTTTTATATGAGACCAATTCTTATATCTCAAAAATTAATTATGAATCAATTTACTAAATTATCCAGAAAATATGAGCGTGTTTTCTTGGTTTTTAGTGAGTGACATTTTTTGATCTAAACTATCAATTTTAAATGAATAACAGACACATTGAGTCATAATTAGAATATAATGTATCATATTGAGGTTAAAATAATTCTTACATGTCACAAATAACTCATGGATCATTTTTCTAAAGTATCAAAACAATATGAATGTGTTTTCTCATCTTTGAGTAGGCCAGTTGACCTTTTTACTAAAATTGATGTCAATTTTAAATAAAAAGACACACTTGGAGTCATATCGGTCACACCGTACATCGGATTAAGGTTCAAATAATTCTAAAACATAAAAAATTAATTATGGATCATTTTTATAAATTATTAAAACAATCCGAATGTGTTTTCTCGGTTTTGAGTATGTCAGTTGTCCCTTTACTAAAATTGATGTCAATTTTAAATAAAAAATGCACTTGGAGTCATATCAGTCACACTATGTGTCAGATTGAGGTTAAAATAATTCTTAAACATCCCAAATGTCTTATGAATAATTTTAATAAAGTATCAAAACAATCCAAATGCATTTACTTAATTTTGAGTACATTACTTGTATTTTTACTAAAATGTCATTTTAAACTGGAAACATACACTTTGACTCATAATGATCACATCATGTATCAGTTTGATGTTAGTAAGTTTAAAAAACTTAAAAAATGACTTATGAATCAATTTCATAAATTATCAATAAAATATGAGCGCATTTTCTTGTCTTTTAGTGAGTGACATTTTTTGAACTAAACTATCAATTTTAAACTGATAACAGACAAATTGAGTCATACCAGGAACATCGCGTATCGGATTGAGATGTGGCTGATTCATACACATCAAAAATAACTTATAGATCATTTCCCTAAAGTATAAAAACAATATAAATGTGTTTTATCAGTTTTGAGTAGGCCCGTTTTCCTTTTTTCTAAAATTGATGTCATTTTTAAATAAAAAGATGCACTTAGAGTCATACTAGTCATACTGTGCATCAGATTGAGTTATGAATGATTTATACATGTCTCAAATGACTTATAGATCATTTTAATAAAGTATAAAAACAATAAAAACGTGTTTTCTTAGTTTTGAGTGCATTAATTTTTTTTTTACTAAAATGTCATTTTAAATTGGAAACATAAACTTTGACCCATACTGATCACATCATGTATTAGTTTGATGTGAGATCAATTCCTACATTTCATAAATGACTTATAAATAAATTTACTAAATTATCAAGAAAATCTGGGTGCATTTTATTTATTTTTAGTGAGTGATATTTTTTGAACTAAACTATCGATTCTAAAGTGATAACAGAAACATTGAGTCATAGCAGTCACACTGTGCATCAAACTGAGGTGAGACTGATTACTATAAGTCTCAAATGACTTTTGGATCATTTTTATAAAGTATCAAAATAATTGGAATATTTTTTATCAGTTTTGAGTATGTCAGTCATCCTTTTTACTAAAATTAATGTCAATTTTAAATAAAAAGAAGCACTTGGAGTCATACTAGTCACAACATGTGTTAGATTGTGGTATAATTTATTCCAACACGTCCCAAATTCTCCAAAAAATTTATAACTTCCAATGTAACCACATTTACATTATCTTTCTGTATTGAAATGCCGACACTACAAATTTAATTGACGTTCTTAACCAAAAACCTTTCTTATTGTTGAAAATTAGAAGAGAGGAGGAAGCTCATGTGCCTATTATATCATGAAAAGTCACCATAATGGGAACACGAGCTTCATCTACTCTTCTGTATTTCAACAACAAGAAATGTTTTTCAGCTAACAACATCGAATCAATAAGTATTGTTGGTATTTTGATAAAGAAAGACAATGAAAATGGAAAATGTTGTTACATTGGCAGAAAGAATCATTTTATCACTTTTGTGGTTTGTTGTAGATAGTTGAAAGAAAAAATTGACTTCCAAAAATATTTGTGAAAAAAAACTATATAAGTATTATATAAAAATGATAATAAAATTATATTATAAATAGTAGATAAAATGATGATAAAATTAATTAAATAAGTAGTAGTAATTCACCTTTTTCTAATGGTTGTATTAATTCTTGATGAATTTAGTTATTTTCATTATCTCAGTTGTAGGCTTGAAGTCCAATACCTCATGAGCATGAGCATCTTCGAACAAACTAACCCAACTCGAACAAAAGAATCCACTTTTATAAGAAAACAATTATTATATGAGTAATACTGAAAATAAATAGATTAAACATAAATATGAAAATATATATTAATTCTATGGATAATGATTTTACTATAAGAACATTTTTAACCATAGTAATATACCGATAGTAAAGAAACAATGATGATAAAAAAAATGAAAATAGGTCTTGCCAAAAAATAAATCAACAGGTGAGGAGGATGAGTATAAAATAATATACATTAGATTGAATCTTTGATTTATCCTAGAGAAAGTAAAGATATCCTATTGGGTTCATAAAATATTCATTTTGTACAATAAATAAATAAATACACTAAGATATTCATTATCAAAGGTGAAAGTTATAGATAATTCTAATAAGGGAAACTCAACATTTGATTGTTTCAAATAATTAAATGATGCTTTGAAGAAAATGGGTAATTGAATTTAAGAAAATAATTACTCCACTATGGTAGTTTTTATCCTATAAATTCATCAGAAGGTAAAATTTATAGACAATTTTCATCCTTATCATCTCATATTCCAAACAGTTATCGTTGAATTTTTTTGTTTGAAACTCATTATACATCTCTTGTGGACATGCATCTATGTTTCTTGAAATATTCAAAGCAGCAGTCATCCATATAATGACTACTAATCAAATTATTACAAGAAACATAAAAGATATAGGGGATGAGTACCAAGAAAAAAATTGGAATAATAACTGTTTAAGAGATGAAACTGATGAGGATGATAGTTTTACTCCATTTTGTTTTCTAAAATGGGTATGCCTCCCATTTTTAAGACTTATAGGTATGGTAATCAGGGATTCCTAAGGGTGGAACCAAAAGGGAATGTTAAAGAATGATCAATTTTTAGATGGATTAAAGTAAAACATACATAGTGTTTATTAGATGCGTGATGAAAGGAATGAAGTGATTTTTAAGAAGTATTAATGATTGATTTATCATTTCAAAGATGGATATATTTTTATCAATTTTAGGAAATACAAACAAGGCTAAAATTAATAAATAAAATGTCACTGGTGATCATAAATTTTCAGTGAAAACTCTAAGCTGTAAGGATCTATAAAAAACCTCATTTTTTTCCCAAGTACAACCTAAATTATTTGGAGAGGCTGAAAATGATGATAATTGGATCAAATATATGAATGAGGAGTTTGATCCGAATAAGAAAAATGTGAAATAGGAAATTTTTCCAAGTTTGGAAGACATAAATGTTATCAGAACAAAGTGGGTGTTCAGGAATAAACTCATTGACTATGGAAAAGTGGCTCAAAATAAATAATGGATAGTGTGCAAGGGGAACTCCAAGATCAAAGGAATTTATATTTATGATAAATTTACTCCCATATCCCAGTTGGAAACTATTTAATTTTTTGGCCATTTCAATGAAAATGCAGTTAAAAGTATATGAAATGGATGTCAAATCTATTTTCCTTAATGGCGTTCTTAAGGAGGGAGTATACATTGAGAAACCAGATGGGTTTATTATGGATGAAAATGAGAGAATGGTGTGCCAGTTAATGAATTATTTGTATAAGATAAATAAATCACTGAGGAACTGGTATTTAAGGTTGGATCAATACCTAAGAAAGCTTGGTTTTTAGTGAGGTAGAGTTGATCACGCCCTCTACATCAAGAAGGAGAATTATCAAAGGATGCTGGTACTCATATATTTTGAAGACATAATATTTGAGTATTTGAAAAAGTATAATGAGATTTTTTTTGTCTATGATTAGTGAAACATTTTCCTTGGTTGATAGGCGAATAAAGGAAATCATAGAAAATTAATTTCTCAATCAAATTATGAAAAGAGGTTCCCAAGTGATTTGTAATGAAATATTCCAAACCAATGACAACAACGACCACTATATGGATGAATTTTTTAAAATTTGATGATTGGAAAGAGGTTGATGGCATGGAATATAGGTATTGGGAGCCTATTATAGCTCACAAAAACATGAACCAACATTGAGTTTGATATATTTCAAGTCACATAGTAACAATGTTGTCCCAAGGAGAGCCACATGCTATCGAGAAAGATGATACTTCAATATATCTAAAAAAATGAATTTTGGGTTTTTTTATTATAGGATAGTGCAACCAGACTTATTGGGGTACAAAGATGTGGGATGAGAAGGTTCATTGGATAACTGAGGGAAATTAGAGATATCTAAAAACCTAGATTTCATTCGAGTCTTGGTTTAATTCAACCCTTGAATTTATCAAGCCTTGGATTCAAGCCTTGGAATAGTTAGAGCCTTTATTCTAGCCCATATTCAAGATTGGATTTGACAAATAGGAGCACCGACAGTAGGTTGATTCCAAAGAGAGCTTTGAATATCACAAATTGGTTCATGATAGTTAGGGTTCTTAAAATAGATTGTGACACTTTTATTAGTGCTTCCAAAAAAGTGATGATAAAGATACCTTTTATTAGTGCTAAGTTAATAAGCACTGATAAAATGAATCTTTATCAGTGCTAAAAAAGTGTGGATAAATAATTATAATACTTTTTTTAAAATAATACTTTTAAAAAAGTATAGTTATTATATATAATTATAATACTTATAATAATAATTTTTATAAAATAATAATTTTATAATTATTTAAATATATAATTATTTATTTATAATTATATAAATAATTTAAAAAATAATAATATTTATATCCTTATATATATTTATATAATTATATATATATATATAAATATAGTAAATATATTCATTATTTAAATAAATTTATTATAAATTTATATTTATTTATTTATTTATAACTATATTAATACATTTAAAAAAAATATTATTTATTTATTTATAATTATAAATGTATAAAAATAGTGAATATACATTTATAAATATATTTATTTATAAATATTTTTTTAGAAATATTTTTTTAACATTATTAATGAATATTTAATCTTAAGTGCATGTATGTTAAAAATGAGTAAAATTGATTAATTAAAAATGAGTACAATATTAAAAATTTGGATAAGTTTGATTAATATAAATCATTTAAAAAAGGATATATATTAAAATAATGATGAATACATATTGAAAATATTAAAACATAGTAAATAAATATATATAAAATAAATAATACAAATTGATTAAATTCCCAAAAAAATATTTGCGTGTGTGCGTATGTATATAAAAATACATTAATTACGTATATGTGAAATCAATATAATACATTTGATCTATGTTAAATTGAAAAATCAAATGAAATTCAATTATGTTTATTACTTGATGCAATTAGTCAGTATTTTTAATTCATATTAATTTTTAATTATAAACCATTATTCATTAAATATATTACTATTTAATGGCATAAATAATATTTTGTATTATATAAATCATATTTATATACATTCATTTATATATATATCTATATATTTAATATATACTAATTATTAACATTATCAATAATTATTTAATTAATAAAATGTTTAATATTTTTCTCAATTTACTTATTTTTAAATTTTATTTGTTTACTTTTTTATTTTACATATATCTATATATTTAATATATACTATTTATATTTAATTATTTCATTTTATTCATACTTTTATCAGTGTTGATAAAGTATTCCATTATGAAAGCTAAAAATTAAGCACTAATAAAGGGTGTCCTTTATCAGCGCTAAGCACAAAGCACTGACAAAGGACACCATCTATTAACACTAAAAAAAATGCGCTTATAAAGGTTTTATTTTATCTTCACTAATAAAAATGTGCTGATAAAGAGTGCCTTTTATCAGTGCTAGAAAAAATAATCATTGATAAAAGCCACCCTTTATCAGTGCTTGTTTTAGTGCTGATAAAGTGTACATTTATCACTGCTTTTTTCTAGCACTGATAAAGGCCAACACTATTAAAGTCTTGTTTTATAGTAGTGATCCCTCTCTCATAGGAACAACTGTTGGAACTCTGTGCTGAAAATCTTAGGGATGAGTTAATGACACATGTCATCCCAATGAAGTATCCAGGTGGGTTCTGTGAGTTCGTAGAGAAGACAAAATGTCTTGAGGAATCCATTCAGTGAACCCAATCCAAAACTCGACTCATGCCCACATCATAGGGGAAAAGTCTAAGTAAAGAAAAAGCTACAGCTATCACTCTCAAGATAGCAACAGTGCGTATCCAATCCCTAATTATTTATTGGTAGCCATAAACAATAACCCACTCACACTACCATAGACCAGGAATCCCGATGAGGTCAACCTCACCAACCGTCCTGACTACCACCCTTTACATAGAAGGATAGGTCATAATATCTAGGATTGCTTCATCTTCAAAGATACCCTTCAAGGCATGGTCAATTATAGATAGGTGGTGTTAGATAACTCCTCATAGTAGGTGGTTTCATAATTGTTTCCCAGTCAAAAGAACAAGGTGATTGGCAGAAAGTTCCAGCCAAGCATGAGTAGAAGTTCAAAAACTTGATGACTCAAAAAATAGTTTACTGTACTCATGACACCCTGATAGAATACCTATATAGACCCAAAATATCTCCACTACCTAATAAGGAGACATTAAATATACCTCCCAAAGGTGGCTGTGACTACTAAAAGTAAGAAGAAATAGAAGGGGAGGAGTCGTATTCTACTATAATAGAAGCTCTTACTATTGAAAATTTCTTCCCTGCAACATTCAAACCATGGGCACCACCCCACCAAATGGAATCCTCCTCAGATGAAGAGATCATATTTAGTTCTGTAAATGTGACACTTGGAAAAACCCTTCTTCGATGATGAATATTCCTTAGAATATGAGTTTCCCACACATAACTAGGGAATGAGAGGCTGTATGCACTGGAATCAAGGATATAGGGGACAATGAAGATGTAGTTAGACCCAATATTCTGGTCATGTCCCTATAGAGAACATATATGTAGTGGATACTCATGGGAAAGCACTCGAGAAGGCCCAAAAGAGGCAGAGATGTGTCCCAAAATCCTTCAATAGTTGTCTGAACCTAATTGTATTGAATGACCACCTAGAGGGGGTTTGATTACCAGATCAACCCAAGCAATGAGGAAGGCCAACATGACTTTCACCACTGGATGCCAATGCTACCTCTACTTTTGCACAAGCACCAGGCCCATCTACCTCAAATGCCTTAGCTCCTGAGCCACATATCCAGGAGAAACTCCACATTATGAATCATCAAAATTTGGCACAAAAGTATGATGTTATGAAAAATATGGAGATTTTTCCATCCAAGATCTCAATTCTTGATGCACTCCATATTTAAAAATAACTTAGGGAGGAACTTTTTAAAGCACTCTAAAGCCCACAGGAATTTAAGATAGAAGTCACTATAGTTGAGGTTTATCGAGTGGAGACCATGTCAAATGAATGCCATGTTTCCATTTCATTTACTAACCAGGATCAGTAAGAGGTCATCCATGGGAACATTAGGCCCCTATATGTTTTGGAGATACTCAATAATTCTGACATCCAAAGAGATATAATTGATAATGGTTCTGGGATCAATCTCATCCTAGACCAAACCCTCCAAATATTTGGATATAGAAAAAAGGATTTGTATCCCACAAAGCTGACCATTCAAGGGAATGATAAGAATGATCAAAGGCCTATTGAAAAACTCAAATCTCAATTTGGAGACCTCACATCCGATGCTGAATTTATGGTTATCCAGCAAGACAATGCATATAATATCCTACTCTAAAGACCCTAGATCCACATCCACATGAAGGCACCTTTAACATTCCATTAGTGTATAAAATATCCCATTAGTGGAAAGGTTGACATACTACATGGTAACAAAACACCCTTTAAAACTTTTGAATCTATATATGCTGAAGAATATTTCTACAAAATGGTAGGTAAACAACCAACAGTGGGTGATGATATTCAGGTTGCAGCCCCCAACAGCTTGGTGACCACCCCTATAAATCCATGGAGTATGCTCTACAGAGACTATGTGATCCCCATAAATCTAATAGAGGTGATAAACTTAAACCCATAGATCCACCCCCCTTCTTTCCCCGGTGATAGTTTAAAAGATAACCAGCTCCGACATCTCTCCGTAACAACTCAATCAGTAGGGGATGATAATGTCTCTTCTCATGGATTCTCTCACCCCAATAGTGATAGAGATTCCCCTAGATTACCATATCCATCTGAGAATGTCTCCACAGACTTAAAAGTAAAAAAAGGTGAGGATTACCTCAATAAGGCCCCTTCTGTATTCGAGGAAGGTGTCTCCACCACCACCGATGAGCTCAGACAGTTAAATATAGGAATAGAAGAAGAACCACGACCTATACTAATTAGTGTCTCCATGAACTTCGAAGAGAAAGATATGTATATTTAATTTCTGAAGCATCATTGATATGTGTTCTCTTGGAACTATACAAAAATGCACGAACTGAATCCAGATGTGGTTATGCACCATCTCAGTTTACGTGATAAGCATCTAGGATTTAAACAGGTAGCCAGGAAGATTCACCCCTCTCATGAAACTAATGTAGAGGTGGAAGTTGATAATTTTATCAAAGAAAACTTTTTCTGATAAATGAAATACCCAAGATGGATTTACAACATCATCCCTATTAAGAAAAATAATGGGTAGATTAGGGTCTAAATCAATTTCAGAGACCTTAATCAACACTGATCGAAGGAAAATTTCATATTTCTGATCACAAAACACTTAATCAATGCAACTGCTAGATTTTAAGCCCTTTCCTTCATGGATGAGTATTCAAGGTACAATCAGATAATGATTTCCCCTAAAGATGAAGAATCCACTACCTTTAGAGTGCCTCAGGGGATATTTTTTTATCATGTCATTATCTTTGGCTTGAAGAACACTAACACTACATATCAATACACCATGGATCATATATTTAAACAATTTATGGGAAGAATAGTTTAATGTTATGTTGAAGACCTGATGGTTAATTCCTAATAGTGAAGTGATCACTTCACAGATATCAAAATAGTCTTTGAAAAGCTTTAGCAGCATAGTCTAAAGACGAATCTTCTAAAATGTGATTTTGGGTTAACATCAGAGAGGTTCCTTGGCTTTGTGGTATGCCACCACTGCATCATGGTTGACCTAGAGAAGACTAGTGTTTTTATAACAATGTAACCCCCCAAAAATCTCAAAGAACTGAGGGGGATCCAAGGGAACCACACCTAAATTCTACATTTCATAGTCGAATTGGCTAGTAAAACTCTCCCCTTAACCAGGCTAATGAAGAAAAGAACCATCTATAAATGGAGTGATGACTACCAAGAGGCCTTTAAAAGTATGAAGAAGTATTTAATTCCCCCACTAGTTTTGATTCCTCCAGTGAAAGGAATAACACTAATTTTATATCTATCTACCATGGAACAATAAATGGGAACCCTCCACACACAAAAAAATGATTCGAGGAGTGAGAATAGTCTCTATTACCTTATCTTAACAATAATGGGTTCTAAGACTCGATACTCTAATGTCAAGAAGAACTACCTTTCACTCATCTTCATAGTGAAAAAGCCAAGGCATTAATTTCAGCACCACAAAGTCTATATATTCTATTGTATTGATCCTCTCAAGTACAACCTTGGCTATCCCATGTTGACTAGGAACTTGTCTTGATGAGAGGTAATTCTATAGTAATACAACATTCAGTTTGTATCAGATAAATCAGTGAATGGGAATTTCTTGACTGATTTACTCGCAGCACATCCTACCCTTGAGAATACACCGGTGGACACCGAGCTTCCATATAATGAGGTATTCTATGCTCATTAAAATCCCTTGACATTGGAGATGTATTTTTAAGGCACCTCCCAAAGTCCTATAAAAAAGGATTGAAAACCTGAAGCTCAATCAGGTTGGATTAGGGATTGTATTTGTCTCTCTAGACAAAGTAGTTTTTCCATAATCTTTCTCACTATCCAAAAGCTGCATGAATAGTGAATCAAAATACCAAACTCTCATTGATAGGTTGGAACTATCCCTACAACTAAAAATATCCTACCTGAATATCAAAGGGGATTTAAAACTAGTGTTAAAGAAGATGAATAGAGAATATTCCATAAAAAGGAAGAAATGGTCCCTCTCACTAGCTATGTCAGGGGACTGATGGTAGAGTTCCCTTTTGAACCTACATTGAATCATGTTCCCCGATCACAGAATTCTCGAGTTTATGCATTGGATAATGTAGCCATAGTCCTGGCTGACCCTGATCAAGAAGAAGAAATCTTATGTATCACACACCAAATAATGATCTCGTCGATCATCATCTATGATATGAAAAAAAACAACCAGGTCAGTATCACCCAGATCATGATGAACCAACATCCACCCCTAGATTGATGGAGCCTATAATCAGTTATCTCTAGAATGAGATTCTCCTAATGGATTGAACCAGAAGGGAACAAATTCAGCACCATGTAGAAAAAATTACCATGTAGAGTGGTCCAAATGAGTGGAAGGACCTTTACAAGCATGTATTTGAAAAAATACTCCTTAGATTCATATAAAAAGGGAGATTCTCACCATCATGGAAGAATTCCATACAGGCTCATGTAGCGCTCATCACTCTGGAACCAGGCTCTCCCACAAAATTAGGAGGATGAGTTACTACTGAAAAAACGATTCAAGAATGTGTGTAATACACCAAGAAATTTCATGCATGCCAGATCCATGAAAACTTCATCTATAAACCCTCTAAATTTTAACATACATCTAAATATTCCTGGCCACTTTTTGTTTGGGGAGTGGATGTGGTGGGACCATATCTCCCAACCATAGCTAAGTAGTTCAAGTACATCCTTACTGCTAATGAATTATTTTACAAATGGGATGATATAATACCTCTCAAGTAAGTCGGGATTAAGAACATAATAAACTTCCTAAATTCATATATCATCACCCGATTTGAAGTCCCTCACACAATATTTATGGAAAACAACACTAACTTATATTCTATAGAGTTGAAGAAACTATATCAAGAGTACAACATCGAGTCCAATCAATCATCTTTCTATCTTGCAGTAGAAAATAGATAGTTATAGGCCTTCAAGATGACTCTATCAAATAAACTTTAGAAGATGGTGAACAAGGATAATAAGTCTTGGAAAGACATAATTCTCTATGATTTATGGGCCTACCATAATACCACATGTACTACTACACAAGAAACACCATACTCATTGGTGTATGGGAATGAGGCAGTGTTACCCAAATAATTCTATCTAACTTCACTCTAAATAGAAATCTATTGAGAACTCTCAGATGATAGAAATCGTAGAAGAGGTTGGATGGATTGGAGCGACATGATGAGAATATGCTACATACATTGCACAAACTTGAAGTCTATTAGAATAGGATCACATAGGACTTCAATAAAAAGGTTTGCCTCTATTCATTACTCTAAGTAGAGATGGTGTTGGATCTCAGGACCCCAATGATACCAGGAAAGAATCCTCCGAAGCTAGAACCCAAATGTGAAGGGCCTTACATCATACATAAGGTCTACCACAATGGAGCTTACTCATTGGATGCAATGGACGGGGAGAGTGTCACCCCCACCAATGTGATATATCTCAAGAAATAATTTTCATAGATATCATCAAGAACAAGTCTTCCTAGTTACATGACACTAAAATGTACAAACACATCTTGGTGGTATGAAGTTAAACTACAATAGATCATCCTCACTGTAAGATGTTAAAGTGCATGGCTGATCATTCTCACAATAAGACGTTAAGACTGCATGGATGATCATACTAATAGAAATATGATAAACTACACATCACCTCATGTCTTTACCATATGACTTTAAACTACATGATTGATTCCCTTTTTGCATGACATTAAACTGCATGGGTTTTTAAGAACTATGTATGGATTGATTCTCATTTCCAATGAGATATGCAGGGATGCCTTGATCCTATATCTCATTCCAACCACCACAAGGATCTATTATGTTCTTTTTTCTTTCACATCAAGTGATCCTCATCCTCACCACAAGACATTAAAACTACATGGATGATTACCCTGACAGAAAGATGATAAACTACGAAACACCTCATGTCCTTACTGCATGACTTTAAACTGCACGACTGATGTCCTTTCCACATGACATTAAATTGCATGGGTTTTCAAGAACTACATATGGATTTATTCTCATTTCCAATGAGATATATAGGGATACCTTGATCCTATATCTTGGTCTAGCCACCACATGGATCTATAATGTTTCTTTTATTTAATGTCAACTGATCATCATCCTTACCTCATGATGTTAAACTGTATGGACCTTATGATGGTCCATCTTCATTCACATTTGGAGATCCATGTCCTTTCCACTTAAAATTAAACTCCATGGGTTATCTGGAAATACATATGGCTTGATTCCTGCCCTCACAGGATACATAGTGATGTCTAAATCTCTAAAGTTTTGGGGACAACCACAATATTCCTTTTCTTTCATGTTAGGTGATCTTCATCCTTACTGCATGACATTAAACTGCATGATGGATGTCCTTACCGTATGACATTAAATTTCAAAGATCCCTAAACGATTCATATTCCTTTACACCAGGTGACCTAATGTCATCACTGCATGATTTTAAACTGTACAATTGTTTTCCTTTCTACATGACAATAAACAACATGGATTTCCTAAAACTACATATGGCTTGATTCTCATTTTCAATGAGATACGTAGGTATAAATTGGTCCTATATCTTGATCCAACCACCACATGATGCAAAATTCCCTTATCATATCCTTAATTTCTTTTGTATGATTAGAGTAACCCTTTCCATTCCTTGTTTCTAACACCAAACATAGCTCACATGAGCTTAGGAGTTTTGGTAAGGGATTACCCACACGAAAAAGGAATAAAAACATACAATAGGCTTATAATAGTCCTGAATGTAAGAAATTAAAAAGGAATACCATGATTCCTCATTACATGATGGTAAGATGTATGGTTGATGTCCCTTTTCAAAACATAAAACTGCACATTCCCATGGACCTCACCTGAGAGGATCACTATTGTTGGTACTGGTCTTCTACCACACCTCCATTCAAGAACTACATGTAACTTGATTTATGAAACCACAAGATATGTAGTGACACATATATATTAAATCCTAGGTCCAACCACAACAAGTATAAAAATTCTCCCTTCTCTTCATATAGGCTAGACTTGTGCAAGAAGTTTCTTTCTTAAGAACTATGTATGAATTGATTCCTATTACTATAGGATACATAGTGACACCCAAATTTCCATCCTTAGGTCTAGACATAATTACCCTTTTCATTTCAGGGAGGAAAATTCCTTTTTTCATGATGTAAAACTATAAGGTTACTCTAGAACTATGTGTGGCTTGATTCCTTCCATCATAGGATATGTAATGATACCTAGATCTCCAATCTTGGGACCAACTACAAAAATCAATAGAAAAAATAACCACCTCTGCATACGATTTAGTCTTGCATATATATTTTCTTGTCTAAGAACTACATACTTCTTGATTATTATCATCATAGGATACATAGTGACAACCAAATATTCAATCTTGGGACCAACTACAATAACAAAAAAAAGTGCACCCAAAACTACATCGGGGGGGGGGGGGGGGGTCATAAAAACTAAATCTTCCTACATACGAGTTAGATCTATGAATTGAATACATATGCATATAATATTACTCATATAATTTTTTACGTCGGTACCCACATACTTATCGCATGATGTTAAATTACACGGAAGTACGTCTATACTGGATGACATTAAACTGCATGAAAAATGTCTTTACCACATGATAATAAACTACATGGAACACGTCCTTACTACATGATGTTAAACTGCATGGAAGTAAATAAATCCCCACTACATGGAAATAAGTTGTGTAAAACATCACCCATGTTTCACCCTTTATCAAAGAACCATAAGATCCTCACCCCGGTTAACCAGAGTACAAGGTTCTTCCACCATCTTTTAAGCATCTCAATCCATAAATCATCCTTCATGTCTTGAGTACCTCATGTTTCCATAAATCTTACATAGACCCTGTAAAAGATACATAGATTCAAGGGAACATTTTCTTGACTATGCATGTATGCCTATGTCTCATGTATACACACCTATAGTCATCAACCAAATGCATCTCTATGCAAAAAGGGACTTCCGATCCTTGTGATCCCTGATATCACCGTGGAAAAACTCAACACCTTAGTGTGATCTGAACCACTCCCAGTATGATTTTTCCATATCATTACTCATGAACTAAGAATATCGATCTATGATTTACAACATTTTCATCCCCCACTTAGAAGGATGATTGGGTACTCTTGACCCTGTGTATCCTAATTAGGATCTTGTGTATCATCTTCTATATTAGGTCCATATGTGTCATGAACTTAAACGGACTACAATTTTTTCAAAGATATATGAACTTAAACTCTATCCTATAATAGTACAAATCAAAATACCTTAAAATAATAGTAAAAGAGACACAAAACTTGTCAGGTTGAAAACCCGTAAAGTGAGACTTGAGAAAAAGTAAAGTCTTTTCTTGCTAAAATCTTCATCTCTAAAGTCTAAGAAAAAATTAGGGCATAAATAAATAATCCATAAATCTTATATGGACTACTCTATAGCCCTAGTAAAATCCAATATATGCTCTCTAGACCCCCCGATTTAGGAAAAAGTAAGAGTAATGATTTTTCACATCTCTTCACAATGAGAATATATTCTATAGGTGGTGAAACAAATTTTAGGGTGTTTGAACCCTTCTTGTATATTAAAATTTCCTCAAATAAAACTTCCTAATTTGGGTTCCTCAGATCACTATAAACCTTACATGGCTCTTTTAATGGATACCCGGCTTCAAGGGACCCTTTACTTGAATATGCATGCATATCTACGACTCCTGCGTATGAACCTATGATCATCAACCACTTGCATTACTCTGAAAAAAGGTATTTCTAATCCTTGTGATCCTTGACATCACTATAATATAACTCAACACCTTAGTGTTATCTAAAATACTCCAGGTATGAATGTTTCATATCATCCTCCTAATCTGAGCACTTTGGACCATGAATTATAGTCTCCATACCAAACTATTTGAGAAGATTCAACATCCTCAACTCTACGTCACCATGTTTCATATCCTTTATCAAGAATATAATGGGGCACTCCATTTCCAAACCTTTTTGGCCCACACTTCATGATTCAAAACTACAAGGAATGGGTCCTGAGATTCACAATTCAAGAGTTAATAGCCCTAGGGTGACAAAACCCTACCAGGATAGCCTTCCTCCACACCCAACCTTATCATATGGACATATGCGTCTTCATTAATCTTTCATGAACCTCAGGAAGGAGTGGAGATCATATTTTTATTGACCATACTACTAATGCATAAGGGCCTCGACCAACCAACTAAAGGAATCTCCTCCTCTCCAGAAAGGATCTTCAATACTTGTGTGCCCAGAAAACATTATGGCAGAACCTAGCATCTCAAAGTGTCAAGGGACATACCTAACATGTCTTCCACACTCCATATTCACAAGCTCAAACTTTTGGGTTAAGACTTACATCACCCATATTCCAACTATCCAGGTAGATCTAGAATCCTTATTATTTCTCCCTCAACTGATACTACCCCTATAAATATTCCATGACCCTTAGAAAAGAGTGGATACACCTCTCTTTGGAAATGATACCAATGCATAAGGGCTTTGATCCACCAAATAAAGGCATATCCTTCTTTTAAGAAAGGATCTATAGTCCTTATTATCCTCAATAACACCACGATATAACTCAACACCTTAGAGTATTTTGGGTCATTCCTGGAATGTATGTACCATATTCCATGATCACTGATCAGGTCCAAGCTAAAAGACCCTAAACTAAAGAAACAGAAGGTATGAGCTAAAAGACCCTAAACTACAACAATATAAGGTTTGAGTTAAAAGATCCTACACTATAGTGATATATGGTTTGAGATAAAATTTTAAACTACATAAATAAAAGTTCTAAGATAAAAAAACCTAAACTAAAGAAAACAAAAGTCTGAGCCAAAATACCCTAAACTAAAATGATAGAAGGTATGAGATAAAAATAACCTAAAATAAAGTGATAGAAGGTCTGAGATAAAAGACACTACACTAAAGTGATAGAAGGCCTGAGCTAAAATATCCTAAAACTATAGCACATCAGTGATTTAGTATGAAATAATGAAAAAAATTGTAAGCCCCAATATATGGACTTAGAAGAAATAAATATGTTCTCACCAAGCCTATCATCTTCAGTAAATGAAATAGCACTATCCCTCCAGGATATATATCATAACTAGACGATCCTTCTATGAATCAAGTGATCTTAAGATAACTAGAATAGATACATAGATAAATAATTTCATGTTGGTGGGAATTAATGACCACTTCTTGAAGAGAATATATTGTGATTTAAATATTCAGATCTAGAAATTCAGGTTTACTTGATATTATGAAAAGGATGGGTATCATTGATGATTCACATAATATCAGATCAACAAAAAAATTCATGAAAATCATGAATAAAGGAGAAACTAGACAAAACATATAACGTTCAGAAAATCTATTCATTGATAAAGCATGAAACATGATGAATCTCCACATTTAAAAGTCTCTTTTAGGATCAATTGAACACTAAAGTACCGCTCGTCCCACCTCATATGTTGCTACCCTAGGGAAGAAAGTATTAACTAAGCTAGTCAGCTCTTCAACTCTCTTTTGAGAAGTTTCCAGTGAGGATGATGATGTTGAAATTTCAGAATTCAGGTGATATATGATCTCCTCTCATCTCTATATTTATGTAGTTTAGACATCCATTTGGGCCTATAGTTTAGATATCAATTGGAGACCCTGATCCAATGCCTTTGATGCCTCCTTTATATTCTCAACAAGAGGGGCCTCATCTATAAAATCATGCAACTCCCTCTCATTGGAGGCCAAATTTCTTCAAATCAGAAAAATTTTCTTTAGATTTCATATAACGGCCATCCACACCCGATTAATGAAACAACTGATGAAGGTGTTACCCTCAGTCATGAAGTGATTCCAAAGGAGTCTTAATGATAAAGGCATGAATATGTTTCCATACAAACCTATATTATTTTTGTGCTTCTATGAATGATAGGAATGGTATTCCAAGATGAGGAATATCTAGATGAGTTGATAAGGGAATAATAAAGGAGACCTCATATACCCTCCTCTTGGTAGGATAATTACCCATTTCTTATGTCAGAGGACATATTTCCTCAACAAAATCACTCCCACTATCGGAATGGTCATCACCAGGATAAGGGTTCTTCCTTGAAGTCACACCCAAATCCACAATCAACTCCATTGTGGCCATAGACAGAGGGGTTGGTGAAGTGAATGGATTGCCTACACGATAGACCAGTTTTCTTAGCACACCACCTGGATAAAATGCTACCCAGGCCTGAACATAATCCCAAGTAGGAAAGGAAAAAACAATGACATATAGAAGAATGATTTTAGTATCAGTATCTTCACACAATAACATCATCCAAAACTGGTGAATGACCCCAAGGTGTTACTCTCTCCGCACACCAGCTAAAAGAAGAAAAAGAGACCCTTTGGATACATCCAAACTAACAACCAAACCGATAAGGCGTGTATGGATCACATATGATCAACTCATCCATCATAGCCACAAGAACCCCATATCAAAGGGAGATCATATAATACCTTTCATCGATGGAGTTTCTTCCATTTACAATAATCATCCCAACTAGTGCATAATAAGGGGTGAAATAAAATCTATCAGATCATCTCACCACATTTGTGACCTCATCAGAGCTTTGGGACATGACACTAAACCTAGATATGTTCAGAAATCTGGGATGAGATAAGGCATTAGCGATTCTGGTGGAATTATAGTATTCCTAAAAATGGAAATTCTACCTTATCCATCCAAATAGATACTAGAAAGGTCCACCGATCCTATAAGGGATGCTGCTTTGTTGAACATGGACCAAAGTTGATAAAGGCATGATAGGGTCGGCACCTCCAAGTTGATACACCGTCCCTCCACCAATCGCACTCCTATAAACAACATATTTACATATATTCTTATACTCTCATCCTCAGATGGGAATAACCATCCATTCAGAAACATGGCCATAAATCCTTCCAATCAAGACTTGGAGAGATCTCCAAGTTCACTCGATATCCCCATGAGGTATGATCCCTAGCTTCTAGAATGGACCAATATGATCCATATCTATCATGAAATTTTTGGGAAGGGAATCTATGGGGACATATAGCAGTTGACCTGACCTCACTATGAAAAAGGAAAATCTGAATCCAATATTTGAAGGATACGATCGAGCACTTGGTCAACTCCTTCATCAAATTCTTCTTCTTAATGACGAGCATATACCTCTCCAAGACTGGATTCTATAAGGGGTCATACCAAATATCTATAGTAAAGAGAAACTCGTCATACATCTCTCTGAGAGGGGGAATCCCATCCAGTTGTTATATGTCCCATAAGCTGATGCCCACTTCACCATGGGGCAAATGAAATGTGTTGGTGCCAAGGAACCAATGGCTGATTAGTTCCTGAAGAATATCGAGATGTAAATAGATAATAAATTAAGAGAACCATACTACTTCATAAATATGGACCCTATATAAATGGTTGAAAAACTCCAAGTAGCTTTGTATGACCCAGAATGGCCATGCCCATTCATTAGAAAAATTACCGCTAGGACAAAGATCCCATTTCAAGCTCCATACTCTACACATATTGTTTATAAAATAGGAAAATATACTCAAGTTTCTTTGAGAAAGAGATTGATGAGTGAAATAAAAACCATTTGGACCCAAGGGGGAGTTTTAAAATAGATAATAAAAACCCTGTGATCGATCCACAACCATCCGTCCATCTTCAGCAATTGTCATCTAATCACAGTCAAGAGAAGATGATACCCAGTAAGATGATAAATTGAAGATTGAAGGAGGAATGGTACCATCATAGGGAAAGATAAAACCATATAGATTAAGTCAGTGTGATAGAGGATAATCCTAGATATTAGATGAGAGGAACTTATTAAAATCCTCATTATTATAATCCACACGATATCGGGGGCCATCATTGCGATTTATAGTGATCATGGACCTTTGATTAGCTACATCTAAGGAAGTGCGATGAGAACCAAAATATATACGAATAAAAGTAAGCTCCATATTTCAAATAGATAATAATAAAATATTGTCAAAGAAAAGACATGAACTAACAACATCATGCGTATCACATGAATCAAAAAAGGAATTCACAAATCGCCTAAAGGGTCTCATGAAATTCATGACCCCCAGAGTTCTCATGGGTCACATAAACCTATAGAAAATAATGTAGCTGTGTGAAAACTCTAAGAATCATGATCATGTGACCTTAACATGGACACATGAGCCACAAAATAGTCAAAGGGATATATGATCAAGACATACGATCCCACAAAACTCCAAAGATAATCATGTATCTCCACAACCGAAGTTCAAGAAATTATCAAAGGAAAGTTCAAAGTTGGTTCAAGTAGGTGGTTGAGAAAAATAATTCTTTAAGAGAAGTTCTCATGAAATAGTATAGAGGTATGTTCTAGATATTGGGCCTTGCTGCACGGTCTTACGACAAGGCTATGTGATAGAAGTAGGGTGATAGAGCTCTAGAGAATGAGTAGCTGGTGAATCAACCCTTCTATAGTACCCTATATGTAGGTTATTATATGGAATACCAAAGGTCACATGTTAGACCAAATGTCACTCAAGACACTGACTCATGATAACACCAAATACTCAGGTGGGCATTTACTTTCCTCACAACTGAGCCCTTGTCCTCATGGATGTCACTCCTAAGGGGGGGGGGGGCATTTTTTGACACCCTCCAAATGAGAATTCACAAATTCAAAAAGGAATAAATACCTGAATATGATTATTATTATCAACAAAAAAGAAATGGAAGAATTAGGTGGCCAAAAATCGTGGATTTCATGAGTCTCCTAGGGATAAAAAATCACATGAGCATCATGAGGTTACGTGAAGACACCATGAGAAACATATAGCCTACAGAAGATCCCACATGAGTCCCTTTGACAAAGTCCTTTTTCTCTCACAAAGACGCCCCAGATAGTCACTAGTCATACAGAAACAACCATATAAGCTCCCCCAAGACATGCAGCTTGTCAAATGGTGGGTTCCTAACAAACCATATTAAAATCCTTATAAAATAGAAGGAAAATATTCAAAATGTGGGAGCCTCTTACAGTTGTAAAGATCACGCAACACATCACTGATGAGGAGGATGATTTTCCTTGACAAAATACAAGAAAACTCGCGAGATCCTCCAAAATTTGTAAGCATAAACAAAGGAAATAGAATATAGGGAGGTGGTAGACTCTTGTTCCCCTAAAAGACACGTGATGTGCCCTTGTAAATCTACCTGACACAACAAGACTTCAGAAACATGTTCGCCTCATCTCATGAAAGACCATCATCATGTCATCCCCATCATGTGAAGGACCTCAGGTATATCCAGGAAACTACACAATCCTCCCCTTTATGTGACACACCGAGGTAGTCCAAAACAACCTTACTAACTCCCTGACCTTTGTAACATCAAAAAATGAAATAAAAAGGGGAATAAGAGAAAGACTCTCATGGTCATAAAACTCATGTGACACACCGAGGTAGTCCAAAAAATGGTCTTACAGGACCCCTCATCAAATCAGTATGATCACACAAAGGTTCCCTGACAATCCATCATTGTCTCACAAAAATTCCCATTAAATTCACCTCATATTATGCGAAGGAATTTAAACAAACATACTAATATCATAAAGGCATCTGGATATGTCAAAACGATAATATGAAAGTCCCTTGGTGTGTCTACGTAAGCGAACAAGCCCCTTTAATTGAAAATAATCTGATAATGGAAGCATTGATGAGATGGTATTGAGGTCGTTGAAAGACAAGCGACTCCCCCAGAGAGATTAAAAGTAGGACCTTGTGAAGATGCATGATGTCGAAGCCCTCCAATGAATATAACCTAGATTCATGAAACATGAGATGTACAAAGTGGTGAAAAACCAGGGTGGTGAGGCCTATAAATCTCCCACCACAACCTCAAAGAAAAGGTGGGATTTTTCACATCCAGATGCACCGGCACACCCAAGTACCAGAGTGGATTTCTTAGAGTGCCTGATCTTATGACCATAAAAACTTCCCGTCAGGTAATATCTAGGGAACAACCAGAGCAATCATGCGACATGAATAAACACTTAATGTGATTTCACATATATCACACAAATTAATTCTGGTAGGGCACATGAAGAAAATCCATCACATATTCTAGATCATGTGAGACTTAAAACAAACTAACATTAAATAAATATAGGATGATCATGATAAAAGGTTGGAATGAAGACTAAGAAAATGGAAGACTTAGTGAAATATATGCGCGCTGATCCTCATGCACTTAGTGTGAACCTTCAAATACACGAGACAACACCAGGACATGTCATCCATATATCATGGAACTCCTTTGGTATACTATTTGGATCATGAGAAGTACTCTGGATGTGTCAAAGAAAGCTGCATGGCACCCCATGGGCATACCACCCAAGTCCCGTGAATCCCTGTGGGCTCACCATCTAAACCTCATGGTGTCCTTCAAACATGTCTCCCAATTCATATGGCGACACTAGTGTATGACAGATGAATCTCGCGGTGGCACCTAAGGTCATGTCAACTATCTATCATGAGGGCCTTAGTATAGGCCAACCATGTATCGTGATGTCCTCCATACTTTCCATCCTAGATATGAAACACCATCCAAGACATTTTACACTAAATCTCATAGAACCACAAGAATTTCAGTCAGCTCCCATGATGACACTAGGGAAAGTTGACTGAATCATGCAACACCCTCTGGACATGTTAGACGGGGTCATGCGATGGCTTCCAGGACAAGTCGTATGGGTCTTGTGATGTCCGCCAAAAAATTCAACCTCAATCATACAAAAACCCTTAGACATGCCATCCAGGATACACATAGTCCCATGGAAAAGCAAATTGGATCATGCAATTTTCCTGGGGAATGTCCGACAGACATCCTCCGACATGTCAAGCAGGTAATCAAGGCATGTTGGGTAGACAATCAATACATGTCAGGTAGGGAAGTAGGCCAGGTCATAAGGGCATACTAAGACTTGATAACCTTTTTCATCCTAAATGTGTAAGCCTCAGTCAAAAGGGAAACCTCAATTTGTAAGTCCCGATTACAAGGGAAACCTCATTGTGAAATCCCCTATTACAAGGAAAACCTCAGTGTGTAAGCCCTAATCAACTGAACTATGATGAATCTGATTCTTGAAATAACCAGAATACATAGGACACATCTCTGAGGTCCTAGATCTATATTAAACTCCAAAGAGAAACCTCAATGTGTAATCCCCAACTAGTATCATAATATGTTCTTCCCTAATTAAAAGGGAAACCTTAGTGTGTAAGCCCCGATTAAAAGGGAAACATCAGTGTATACGCCCCAATAAAGTGAACTATGATAACTCTGTTTCCTTCCATAAATAGGATAGGTAGGATTCCTTCCTAAGGACTGAGCCCCATACCAAACCTTCAAAGGGATATCCCAATACATAATCCCCACATCCATAATCAATGATATTGATTATTTTCCAGTCCTTGTTTCCTACACCGAGCATAGATCATGTGGGATTAGGGTGTTACAATGATCATCTCATTTTCATCGTAAACCTCTAAAAGGAAAAGGGAAACGTAAGTGTATAATCCTCGATCTTATTAAACTATGAAGAATTTGATTCCTGCCATAATCAGGATAGGTAAGATGCCTTCCTAAGGCCCGATCCCAAACTCAAATGGGAATACACCTTGGTTTAAGACCTTCCATGTCTCCAACATTTCAACCATTGGGACCCAAACATTCCCATGGGATGATCATCTTACCTCATCCCTCAGCAGACTAAGAAAACAATTGAACTACAATGAATCTTATTCCTGCTATAACCATGATATATAGGATGCCTTTCTTAAGGTCTGAACACCATATAAACATCACAAGGGAAGTCCCCGTATATAATCCCTACATCTATATGCAGCGAGACTGATTACTTGATATCTATTATTTATCACATCGAGCATAGCTCATGTTGGATTAGGGAGTTAAAATGGTCATATCATTATCATTATGAATCTCCAATAGCTAGGGAAATATCAGTATGTAATCCTTGATTAGTGGTATGATATAAACATCCCACATATGAGGACATCTACCTTAGGGTCAGTCCCAATGGTGTGATTGAACTACGATAACTCTGATTCCTGACATAACTAGGATTTGTAGGATGTCTCCACAAGGCTCGAGCTCAAACATCTAATGTCCATGTTCCTATACATAAGTCCTCTCCACATGATGCTAAACTTAATAGGATTGATTAATTATGCGGGTTTCGATTCCTTAAATAATCAAGATACGTTGGATGCATCATAATGGCTCAATCCCCTCATCAAAATATTAACCACCTCCCTTCATGGAAGCAAATTCTGAAGTGTTCAGTTATATGGTTTTAGTATATAAAGCAGTTTTTCATTATTAGTAAATGGATAAAGAACCCAGAATACATGCAGATGGATTCAATAATGAGATCCCCCTTTCTTTTGTGTATAATAGAGACTTAACCCATATACACTTTTTTAGGATAACCGGTCCTATATCAGGATTAGGAAGAGATTCTTGAAAATGTATTAAATCTATAATAGAGTATTAGAGTCGGCAACAATTACCCTCAAATGGGTGTGATGAGCCCAAACTCCCACCATATTGACCAATGTGAGTCCCTAAGTATCACTGGGTCTGAAACCCCAATTGAACACCTGCCTTTGGAAAGCAGGTCCATACCTAGTTATGGATGAGGGAACCATTGGTATTTTCTATTAATAATTACACTGGAAACCCAATGTTAATGATTATACAAGAAATGAACCCCTCACAATCAGCCATCAACCCAAACCAAACGCACCATGTAGTCATCTATTCCCCATTGGAATAGTAATAAAGAAATATTTAATGAATATATATGATATATATGAAATAATAATGATTTTTAATGGTGAATTATTATTTACCTTTCTTTTGTTCTATCCATTTAAAAGTAAAAAGAATGTTCATGCATACGTACGACTTACTATCTCTATGGACAATGTAATTCATTTTTATAACTCTACCTTTTATAGATAACTATATATATATATATATATATATATATAATAAAAATATATTATATTTTTATCATGATTAATATTCTAGAGATTATGGAATAATTATTAAAGTATAAGGACCAAAACTAACAAATCAAAACTTACATGAAAAATGAAACAGTTAACATTAAAAAACAATGAATTTAATAAATAATTATTAATAAATAGGTACTGAAATGTTATAATTGGATAATATATGAAATTATAATTATTTATATGGTTCAATTATATAATTATAATGAATTTTAATTATTATAAAGGATGATAAAAAGCATTTACAATTCATGTTGGAGATGGGATTAGGGTTTATTTCACAATCTCATCATTATTTCAGATTGTTTAAGCTAAAGTATCTATTAGATGAATTATTTGGTACTTAAATCTTAAACCTAATATATTTTCTTCTCCTATGGGTATTTATCATAATTGAAAGTTTTTATTTAATTGTACACTCTTTATGTACTCAAGATACGAGAACCATGTTTTTAAGGAAAACATACTTTGTTTTTCTACTTGGTTGGAAATATTTTTCTTCTATATACATATTTTTATTAAAAAGTTTTAAGTATATTTTTACTATTCTAAAATTATTTATTAAAGAAATTTTAACCACGTTTTAATTTTAATTAATTGTTTAAAGGGGAATCTTCTTATGGTTTTTTTTAACGAGGTAATTTTTGAATTTTCTTACAAAAGTGTGAAAGGAATATTTTTTAACCTATACAGAATGAACCAAATTTAAAAACATCATGTCCGATCAATATTTTAAAGATCCATTTATAATTTTACAAGTTTCTTTTCAAATAAAATTTTTTCCTTAATATTTTTGAATTTTTTATATTTTGAATAAATGTTTTCAAAATGAAAAGGGTATTTTCCTCAAGAAATATTCCAATGATCGTTTTAAAGTATATTCATTTTTTTCAACATTCTTTAGTTAATATTATGCTTTACTGGGGATTTAATCTTTTTATACCATTCACTATATTACTATGAATGAATTATGATTATGTTTTTTATTGGGAAAATTATTAAAATTTCATATACTAGTTTTTAATTATGAATGTTTACATTGATTATGTTTCAACCCTTTCATATGATGAATTCAATAGATATAGGAAGAGATGGGTGGGGCCCTCTATAGACCCTCAATGCATCAGTAGGTATCACGAGACAAAATATTTTGGGTATTTGGCACACACCATACACATTTACATATGTTGTCTTAGAACAAGGCACTAATAGTAAGATTATGATATCTAACATTATCCATTTTATCAATATAAAACTAGTTATTATTATCCATGTGATTATTTATGTTTTTATTTTATCCATGGATTTCAAACCATTTTTATGTTATTAGTCATATGTAATATTTGATTATTTTTTATCTTGACCATATTATTCATGTTTTATTTACTTTATGATAGCTTCTATTGTATTTTTTCTCTTACCAAGAATCTAAGATCACAATTTATTATGTTTTCCTTTTCCCAAGATAGGAATAATGAATCTATAAATGAAAGAATATATTTAATAAAATAAATAATAAATTTCTCATAATAATTATGATATTATATTTCATATTTTTAGATGTAATGTGAGAATTAATGTATGTATCTAGTCTCCCAAGATTATTAAACTATTTAGTCCTTTAGGGTGATATCCCTTATACTTATGCCAATATAGTAAAATAACCACCAGCTCTAGGCCTCTAGAGTCAAAGTGTTATAGTTGTTATCAGATCCAGGTTTAGTAGAATCCTTAGGAACTAGTTTAAAGAAAACATAGAGTAGGGAATATAACAATATTAAAAACTATGATGATATGTATAATTATAGGATAATATCATAATGATTTCGGTAGAATTTATGTAGTTTTCATATTAATACATCTCTATCTAGATAATACAATTGGATTTGGTTTTAGAATAAATGTATCTAGTGTTGATAACCCCTAAAAGAGTTTTTCAAGTATATATTGGACATAATTATGGTTCATAGTGTGTGTTACCTTACTATATACTTGGTTTGAAAATATCAAGGGACATGCTTGGGTTAATTCATATTTTTTTACTTACCATTATGCAATATTTGAAAATATTGAGAATATTTTCAATGATACCAAGCTTATAATTCTATGATTATTGATGAATAAATTTTCAAGTTATCTCAAGTGTTTCATCAATTTCATAATTATACATTATTATTCATAATGTTATGATATAATCTTGTATATTACATTTTCTAGAAATGGAACCAATATAAAGGAATTGAAACGTTACCAATGCACATAATCTATGTAGGTATTTACATCCTATAAAAGATAATGAAACTAGAGTTGGAATTATAGCTAGAATAGGAATTAAAAAAATTATAACTATATTAGGGAACCTTATACAGGTTATGACAAGTAAATTTTATCCTATGGAGTATCCTACCAATCCATAACATAGTGAAATTTTTTTGGACTACTTCATACATCAAAAACCTATATTATTTAGTTAGACTACTAATCCATTTGTAGATGACCAATGGATAAATTACATAGAGAATATATTTCTTAATTTGGGAAGTAATGAATGGGAGAAGGTTTTACTAGAATTTTATCATCTCATGGAGGGTGTAGATCAATGGTGGTCATTTATTCAAAATAATATAAATGTGTAGGAAATAAAAAAAATAGTGGAAGAATTTTAAAGTAATTTTCTTAGAAAAATATTTTCCTTGTGATCAATGAGTAGATATGGAAATACAACTCCTAAGTAAAATACAAAAAGGAAGATGAAAATGTTTCTAATTATGAATCCAACTTTACAAGGTTACCAAGGCATGATGCGTACTATGTACATTATCCAAAGAGTAAGATTAAAAATTTCTTTTATAGGATAAAGAAAATCCTTTAAATAGAACTAGTCTCCCAAAATTTTTTATCATACAAGGAAATAATATCATATGATATCAAGACAAAGAAATAGTTCTCCATGTCTTATGACTTTTAAGAAAAGAAAGATAAAAAAGGGACGCTGAGAACTCTAGAAAAGAAAATATAGAAAAATAAAATAAGAGAAGGGTGGAATTACCAACATGTAATAAATGTGGAAAGAAACATTGTGGAACATGATTGGAAAGAATGAGAGTTTTATTCAAGTGTAGAGATAAATTCCATCAGGATCTCGATTTAAAGGGAAAGAAATAAGCTTCTAATGTTCACTACTTCAACTATAAGGTGATGGGGCACTACGGAAATTATTTTCCTAGGTGTTAAGGGAATTTTCCTCAGAAAAGGACAAGGGAGAAAGGCCAATCATATGTGATCACAACAACTAAGGTTGAATTTAAAAAATATGTGGTGTTAGGTTCTTTAATTATAGCCTCAAATTCAGATAATTCATTATTGGATTCTATATCTTTACACTCTTTTATATCTTCTGAGTTTATTTAGAAGATTAGATATTTCCCTAGTACCTTAATAAGAGAGTTATCAGCCAAGAATCCTAGTGAAAGTCTAACTACAATAAGGGCATGTTATCCAGTTCCCATTATGACACAAAAACATACCATGTTTTACAAATTTATTATTATACCCATGGTTGATTTTGATAGGTGGGGAAAATCCTTCATGAAACTTCTATGTTTTTACAAAAAACATTGCCTCTATTGAAACTACTTGTAAGTAACTCCATTTGTGAACCATGTTTCCACAAATGAACTTTTTTGAGTTTTCCACCTTGTATAATAATCCTTCTTTGATTTAAAAATTGGGGTCTCTATGTCATTGATTTCTCACAACTTCACATTTTCATGAAAATCCTTCCTTTTCATCGAATTTCTATGAAAATTCCCAAATACCTTTGAACATTCCCACAACCACTCCTTCATTAATATTTCAAGGCCTTCATATTCCTATAAATTGTTTATCACGATCTTGTCAAAAAAACAAAACCTAAAAACTCCACAAAGTCATATTGAGATATTTATGCCAATAATATCCCCGTTTGGGTTTGTTGACAATATTTCAACATTACTTATCTTCATACTGACAAAACTTGTGTACTAGAATCTTTAACCACCACAAATCCTCTAAAAATATATATAGTGATCAAATACTCATTCAATATGTACTCTAAGACAAAATGAGTCATGATCATCATGAGAAACAAGTGTAACATGAAAATACCATCAATGAATCAATTCATTATTCATACCATTTTTTTCTCAATACTACTTGTTGAATCATGTTTAGCACTTAGGAAAACTTATTAAACAACACTTTATAAAATAATTATATCATGACCCCAATGATCAACATTTCATGATATGTAATCAATGGTAGAACTACTCCAACATCATCATGTTTAACTACCCTCCCTACATCTTTTCTCCCCTAGATTTAACATAGAAGAGATCTCCCCCTTTATCAACTTTACTCATACCCTCATAGGGTTTAATAAATTTCTCCCCCTTTGATGACTAACATCTCTCCACATTTTTCTATTAACCCAAAGTTCACTTCTTTATGTTCTACAAGATAGAGAACAATTATCAACACATAAGAAAATCTATACCATACCTTGAGGAGTGGGGGTCCCATGAAAAAACTATCTAAGTGTGGGGGGTTGATTGGAATCCAAGTTCTAGTCGATGACTCTAAAATTAATCCTTGTGTAAAGACTTCATCATGATGTCTATGAATTTAATTCAGTAGAAACATACTCCAATTTCACCAAACCATGATAAAATTTATCTATAATTAAGTGATACTTGATTTAAATGTGCTTTCTATATGGTTGATGGATAATTTTTTTTCTAAGATCGAGAGCACTTTAATTATAATTTTTTTTTTCTAATCAAAGGATTGACATTAACTCCTATATCTTCAAACTATTGTTTTATCCACAATAGTTGTGTGCAAAATTGAGTGGGCGGAATATATTCATCTCTTATAGTTCTTGGTGAAATTCAATCTTATTTCATGATAAGCTAATAAATAAATAATCCATCAAGATAGAATACCTCACCTAATGTTGAATTTCTATGATCTTCTAAATAGGACCAATCCACATTTGTAGTACCCAATCAATATTATTGTTAAGTTCAATGATAGAACAACCCAAATCCCACCATATTATTGATATACCAAATTAATATTTTCACTACTAACATATGTATTTCCTTAGGATAAATATGGTACCATGTGTCTTAGCATATGAAAAACACAATGTCATGTCATGTTATTGTTAAATATAAGAGGATACTACTAATCTACCTATAATCCATGATATTGACCTCATTTCCACAATTATCTTTAGAAAAATTCATTTGGATAGCTTCTAGTGACATCATTATCTTAGAATCCTCCATTTTAAACCTCTTGAGGAATACCTTAGAATACTTTTATTGAGAAATAAATGTTACAACCCATACTCGAGTTACCTATAGACCAAGTAAAGATGTTAACTCCACAATCTTAGACATTTAAAACTCACACCTTATATATTATTTAAACATCCTATACTGTATATCATATGATCCTTCAAATATTATGTTATACACATAGATGAGAATTAACATCCTATGATTATTCTCCTTGGTATAGAGATTGTGATTAACATCACCTCACCAGAATTTTAACTTTCTTAGGTATTGATCAAGCCTAGAATATGAGACCCTTGGTGCCTAATTCACCCTATACAATACCTTATTCAAATAACACACCTTGTTCTCAACTTTATCTATAAGTAACCTATCCAGTTATTCGATGTAAAAGTCCTCATTAAGAACTCTATTTAGGAATACTGATTTCACATCCATAAAATAAACCTTTAATACTCTTTTCACTAATATTTATATGAAATAATAGTTTACAACTAGAAAATAAATGAAAAAGTATCATTAGTGTCATTTAACTCAATTTTAGAATACCCTTTACACACAATTTTTTCTTTTTTTAGAGTCACCATTCTATATTCATTGAGTTTATTCTAGAACACCCATTTTGTTTCAATGAAATTTTAATCTTCCAACCTTGGAAGAACTTCCGATATCAGATTCTTCTCAATTTTTTCAAGATATTCATTCATAGACTGAACCAAATTCTTATCCTTTATAGCCTCTTAAAAAACTATTTATCTCTACCTAATATAAAATTGAATTGTGTTTTAGAGATTTTATTATCCTCATTTTCACTAGTGCTTTCTGGTCACCAATGATATCCTGCTCATCAATTTCATACCTTGATATGATCAACTCCTCGTCACTATCTTCCAAAATTTATTCATTGTTTTTCTATGGATTCTACTAAATCTATGATATATTGAAATATTGACTTTCAAAAACTTTTCCAATCCATTTTTAAAGAATTATATGCCTTTATATTGAGAGTGTATCTAATAAAAATCTATTTATCCCTATGAGACTCAAGATTTTTTACATTTTTACTTATTAAGAACAAATCACTTACTGCTAAAGATTTGAAAATATTTAAATTTTTGATTCTTTGAATACCACATATCTTATAGAGAATTTTGTTTCCCTGAACAAAATAAGTCTCCATTGGAGATATAGACCAATTTCATGACTTCTTTCTTTTAATTGTTTTTGTAGGTAATTTTTAATGAGAATCATTATGGACATGTTATTTATGATTACATTTATCCTCAATCACTCTATTTTGTTAAATAGTCATGAATAATAAAAATTGGTGCATTATCCCATGCATTTTGAGATATTACTTCACCTCACTATTGGTAAACTCCATGCAATTACCAATTCACAATTTCAGAATCTTATGATTGATCATATTTTCAACCTTCTCCTGATGCTGAGTAATGCATATGAATACCTTAAACTTGTGATTAATGACCATTAACCATGAAATTATTCTAAAATCATCAATAAATAACATATATTATCTATTAAAAAAATTATCTTAGTGATATCAGTCCACACATGTAAATATTCACCAATTCAAGCACCCTTTTTGACTTATGTTATTTTTAAATGTATGTATTTCAATTTTTTTAACTTTTTGATAAATATCCCATGTGTGTGTATAATAACATGATAGTTTAGGGATATCACAATATCCTTAATTCTTCAAAAATTATTATATGAACTTTTGGCTCAAGTGACCAAGCTATTTATTCCATAATATATTTTCTTCCTCCTCAGATAGAGAGAACATATCTTCACCTCCACAAATGAGGTAGATATTCCATTTTGTGAACTTCCCTTTTATCACAACTATACTATCCTATCCATTTAGGGTATAATTTTTTTGGGTAAAATTTACTACAAGTTTTGAGTCACATAATAGAATCACACTCAATAGGTTGTGACCACTTCCTTCAATAACCAATATATCCTCACATCTTATTTATTTTTCCCCAAATTTGGATTCCCCTAATTCAATAATTTTTAAATATTCATCATTTTAAAATATAATGACACCTTATTTATCATATTTTATTCCTATGACTAGATCCTTTTTTCCCATCATATAGGAGGTACATCTAATGTTAATAATATATTCACTATCATGATATTATGATTTCAAGGAAATATCTACAACCACTCCCTTCTCATCTCTTTTATTTTTTGATCCATGTTTTAGGATTCACACTTGAGGATGAATTTTGTATTTGATCCTCCTTTGAATATAATGGAATAACTTCATATTATAAAGAGTTAATTTATTTTTTCATTTTTAGTATTCGTGATGATTCCTTGAGTAGTTGCGTATGAACAATTTAGGTCTTTACATGCATATTCTTCTATATATTTGATGAGAAATACCAATCCATATGTCCATAACCTCTACATTAAAAATAATTTCCATCCAAATAATACCTCTAATATTGAACTATATTTGGTTTCCTTTTTTTCTCTTATTCCCCCCAGTATATTTTAGCTATGGAACACACATTCATAGAGTGTTCCATATTTACACAACAAGAAATCTTGATTATTAGTGTACTATTATCTTTCCTTTCTACCATACCAATGGTCTTTGGGTTCTTAAAATGTTATGAATCTGAGTTACACATAAATAAACCTTAAAATTTATAATGGGTTCTTATTAATTAGAATCAACGATAAACTCCTTTTTTTTTGATCAAGCCTCATACTATATTTTTCATAATAACGTGTCTATTTATTTAACAAAAAATCCTTCAACTATATTCCTTTACCTATGCGCTTCTCATTCACTTTTTATATCATCTATTCAACCCAATTTTCATAAGTCACATTTGGAGTCAAGAACCTCTCCCAATCATTTACTTTTTCACTTTAAATTGATGAAATATTCCTTAAGATCTTTGATATGTTTGATTTGATCTTTCACTATGTTATTCAAACTGTTGATAACATGATCCTTCTCTTAAATTTTGAGTTTGTACACAACAACCTTATTTGTGCTCCCCTATTTTAAGATTTGAGACTTTTAATCATTTAATTTAACTCAGTATTATCTTCTTATTACTTCTAAATATAGAGTTTTGATTTATGAACTAATCCATTGGATTTGTTCATCTTAGATATCTAAACATATATTTCATAAACTATAGTTTCCAACTCTTCATGGAGATTGACTCTCCCTTCAACCTCCATGTAATCATCATTATTTTCTCCCTTATTTAGTGAATTTCATATAATATCAATGAAATAATTTTTTTATTCTTTGTAATTCATAATCACTTCCACCTCTTTTTATTCTGGGATATTATCCTCTTGTGAAATTAGGTTCTTCTTCTTGAAAAATTTATGTATAGTAATTATCCTACCTTTCACATTAGCTAAAGACTTATTCATGGGAACTTCATCATTATTTTCATCCTATTGAAACTAATAGGTACACTTTAATATAAGTCATTAAACCTTTCCATATCAAAATCATGTAAGAGTAAGTTTCCTTTTGAAATTTTCTTTTCCCCTTTTAAAATTTGAGGAAAGGAATGACATGAATTTATAAATCCCTTCTTTGTCCTTGTCATCCTCTATAGTGAGCTTATTTAATGCCCTAAATTCCATGTCCTAGGTCATCCCCTTTTCCACAACCTTTTTATCACTATTACTTATCTTATATATGAAAATATTATTATAAATACTATCCAACTTTAGATCCTTTTGATATTTATCATTAAGAAGAAATAATTTTGGATCAAATCGGAGCGAAAATATTCTCAATATGTGCTTGAAAATATCATCATCTTCAAGGGTTTATCTAAGACCATGAATGTACACTATAATCACTCTAACCTTATAAAATAATATATCAATAGATTCATTCAAGTGAATCCTCAAGTCCCCTGATTTGTTTTATAGAAACTAAAATTTAGCTTCTCGCACCTATGATTCACCTTCATAAATGTTAATGTAGAAACCCTAACTCTAGTAACCCAAAGATAGTGTTTACTTTATTACCTTAGTAAAATATATAGTATATCTCACCATGTAGGATCAATAAATTTAACATCCTTGTAAAAATAAATACATACATGATTCCCGTATTACAATGAAAATATAAAAAAACATAGCATAATCAACATTCTCACATCTTTGATATTATTCATAATATCTGTATTCATATCTTGGGAAAAGGAAAAAAAATAAAGGGTGATATGAGATTCTTAGTAAGGGTCATATATAGTGGATTTTATCTTGAGTAAATAAGGCATAATCAATATGGAAAGGTAAATAACTAAAAACACATTCCATTAAATCAATAAATTAAGCATGAAATGCATATGTGAATAATATGAATGTATTAATATCATGGATAATAATAACTAAATTCTCAATAAAAAATGATTAATTTTGTGTGTCATGATCTCAAACATCATGATATATTTAACATCAATGCCTTATTCCATGAAAGTTTAATCAATAGGTAGGTATACACCAAAAACCCATTTAATTTGTTTGACCAAATAGTTTGTCTCACAATATCTATCGATGCATCAAGGGGTTATGTAATTTTAGGTCCCATCCATAACTGCATGTCTAATGAATTCCTCAAATAATTAATGATAAATTTAATTAATAAAGAATATTCCTTATCAATAAATATCAATATTGAGTAAATAATACGAAACATTAAGATTTCCCCAGTCAATCAAATAACTTTTATAGTAAAACACCGTATGTAGAAATGGTATACAATTTAGGAAACAAACATATCCATGCTAAAAAGAATATAGATATTTAAGAGAAATGCAATATCTAATAAAAATGATCACAAGAAATTGAATATTTCAAGAGAAAGTTAATGACCAAAAAATTAATAAGAGATAAAATATGACCATCAATTTATTAAAAATATAGTTTTTATACAAAAATCATGTGTTTTTTAGAAATAAAGAAAATAGAATAAAAGAATTAAAATATATTTTCATTAAATAGTTTTCTTTGTAAAACCATTTAATTTTTTTTTGAAGAATCTAAAGTGTAAAATAGTTATGGTGGTGGGAAAATCTATTAATTCCATATACGTTAAAAATAAACATTCCTTTTGACCTTTTATAAAGAAAGTCAAAAATGAAACTTTTAGAAAAAATTATAAATATTAATTTAAAATATTTTGAAAAGTTAAGGATAACATAAAATTTCCTTAATAAATTATTTGAGTAAATAAAAAGAACTTTTTTATAAAAATTTAAAAAATATAGATATGGAAGAAAAATATACTTGATCAAAAAGAGAAATAAAACCGACATTTTTTAAAAAAAAATCTTTGATTAATTAAAGTTACAAAGATATGAAAATGTTGGAAGAAAATATAGAAAATCCTTAAATATATAGAGGATAATAAAATATATTGAGTTTATGTAGGATAAATTATAAGATTTATTCAGTGAAAATAAATGTAATCCCAAATAAATGAGATTGTAAAATAAATTCTTACCTCTTTGGTAACTTTTAAATCATAACCCCGTGAAGGATAAAACTTGAATTTAAACTTTAATCATCATGAATAAATATATACTCATGTTAAATAAATAAATGGGGTATTATACACCCCATATAAATATAAATAGTTGTATAATGTCAAATATATCTCAATGTAGTGAAAATTGAGATGAAATCCCTTAACCCAAGTTTGAATTTCCTCATAATTGACTTTAAAATCTTGTATAATAAATTTAGATTTATTATAATTATATTACATAAAAATAAATCTTATAATATCACATATTATCCACTTATAAATTCCAATATATATTTATTAATAATTCTCTATTAAAATCACCATTTTTGGTTGTAAATATTTTATTTTTTATATAAGTTTTGGTTCGGTGGATTCAGTACTTGCATCTTGATAATGATTACATAATCTATAGAATGTTAATAATGATATAAATATAATATATATTAATTATATACATATTTATAATAATCCATTAAATATGTACATGAGAAATAGATCACATCAATTCATGGAGGTGGTAGTCCACACTTACGATGAGCGACATCGTCATTTTTTAATGTGTGAAATAATAAAAATATAAATGATATATTTTATTTATAAGGCCATAATTATGTTATATATTTCATATATATTAATTATTTCCATCTTTATAACCATCCAATTAAAATGGAGATGAAAAATAAATTACAATACTATGTGGAGATGGTAAGTTGTACATACGCACGAGTGATGTTTTAATTTTCTGTAGGATGGTAAAGAGGAGGAAAATGGTTTTAAAATAATAATAATAAATAATAAATATATTTATTATATTTGATCAATTATTTAATTATATGTACATAATATTTATAATAATTATAAGAAGAAATAAAATCAAAAGTACTCGGTTAAGATCTATACATCTTTGTTGAGAAACCTCATTTTTGTTATACATTATGCATTAAAAGGATGGTATTTTGGAAATAAAAGCTCAAGGATGTGTGTAATTAATATATAAAGTTATTATGGTAGGTATTTACCAATATATAAGGCTCATGAAGTGTGTAGATGAGAGGATATGAGGTATACTTTTATAATGGTGGGAAATGATACACTTGGAATTTCTTAAAATATTAAATAATTTTAACATAAAAATTATATAAAGTGGAACCAATGCACCCAAATTAGAAAATAATATGTTATAGGGTATAAATAAACTCAACTAATAAAATTTGGACAAGTTTTGGTAACATTTTAAGCCTTATCTCCTATTTAAACCACATTAAACCCATTTTAACCTTAACAATGATAACTTAACTTTTACCATGATAACATAATTATATGAGAAAAAATAAAAGTGGAATTATAAAATTTTTTTGACATGATGATTCAAATTTTTAATTCATATTATCAGATTCAAGTTTCATGGGTGTAAAAAATTTCTTTTAATATAAGAATGTAATACACTTGAAAAACGTTTTTTAGGAAACGCCTGATTTAAGAGTAAATATAATTTTACCCTGAAATAAAGTAATAAGTTGGTTTCTATGATTTTTTGGTTAAATAATAATCAAAGTAAAGTTTTTAGACTTTTTTAGAAAGAAAACACCAAATCTAATATTCCATCCATTCCATTAAATTCAAATACCCAAAAATACTTTTAATTTAAATAAAATATAACTTATCTTCACAAAAATCAAGCTTAGGTTCCTAAATTTAAATTAATATTTTAAAATAAATTATTTAACTACTTAGGCATATATTTGGTAGAGAAAGACCCATATAGTAGGATAAATACAATTGTTAGGGATATTTTAAATCTTTACCCCATGGTTTAACTCAATTTTACCGCTTTTACCGAGGTGACAAATATTTACTATGGTTACTATTCATAATGAACAAAATTAAGTTGAACTTATTAAATTATTTTAATTATTATTATTAAAAATATGATATAATTTTTATTAAATAAAAATTCTAAAATTAGAATAAATTAATTATAATATTTTCTTACAAAAATTAGTAAAAACTATTTTTGAATAAAATGTATTTTTGAAGCATAAAATGACTTTATAGAAAATTTAATAATTATTTATTGTACATTAAAAAAATAATTTTAATTATATAAAAACAAATTACACATTTTTTTTCATAGTATTGTTATTACTATTCATACTATAAATTTTAATGGCTAGGTTATAACAATATACTGTATTATGGTTTATTTAGAATATAGGTCATGTGCCTCATAAGATATTGAAGAAATTAAATTTATTTGAAGAGAAGTATATCATAAAATCATGGGGTTTTAAATTATACCCCCTTATAATAATTTCACCCTTGATATTCCATCACTTTGATACAAAAAATTATGGATACTTCCACCTCATCACATCATCAGGTTCCCATGTATTTTCCTCAATTTTATTATTTAACCACAAAACTTTGACCAATTGAGTGGTCTTATTTCATATCACTTTCTCTCTGTGATCTATAATATCCACTAGTTATTCCTCATAAGATATATCTTTCTCTAGTGGTATGAACTCTTATTTTAATACATGTGAAGGATTAGGTATGTAGTTCCTTAGGAGAGATACATGGAACACATCCTGAACTTGAGAGAGATTCAGTGGAAGTTCCAAGTGATAAGTTACCACCCTGATAAGATGAAGAGTTTAAAAGACACCAATATATATAGGGATAATTTTAATTTTTTTATAAATATCATAAACTTATTATGGAGATATATTGATATATATACCTTGTCACTAACTCTAAAATCTTGATCTCACCAATGATTGTCAGTATAAAAATTTTGTTTACTATGAGCCTCCCTTATGTACTATTTAATGGATATAACCTTATTTTACATTAAAACTTCTAAATAAGGTCCTAATAACTTTATTTATTAAAATTTATCCCAAAAAAATGGAGTTATGAACTTCCATCCATAGAGGGCTTCATAAGGTGAAATATGAATGCTCAAATGAAAGCTATTATATTATGAAAATTATACCAAAGGAAGGTATTGATCCCAACAAAATTTCAAATCCATAGATAAATATATAAATATTTAATTTAGAGTTTAAATGGCCATATTAGAATGAAAATATTTACTATGATGATAAGAATTAATGAAACTTAACTCTATATTTATATACTACTGAAGACTTCTTTAAAACTTCTAGGTAAACCTTAGATCCTGATCAGGTACAAATGAGAGTGGTACTCCTTGAAATCTCATAGCTTAATTAATTTATAACAAAGTAATTTTATCAAAATATAAATCTTATCCAATAGAAATTAATTATGTTGGTATCATAAGGTGACCTATTACAACCCAAATAACATTTTGTCCTTCCAATGTTTTGGGGAATCCAATGATGAAATCCACGGTAATGTTTTTAAATTTACATTCTAGTATGAGAAAGCATTATAAAATCCCCTTATTCATCTGTCTTTTATCCTTAACTTGATAACAAACTAGTAATAATGATACATACTCTATAATATCCATTTTCATGTTATCCCACCATAAATACTCTTTTAGATCTCTATACATATTTATACTTTATAATATGAATAGAGAATGATGGACTATGAGATTCATCCAACAACTCATTAAAATCTAGTATTTATAGAACATATAATTGATTATTTTAATTTATAATTCTATCATGATCAATGTTTAACTCAGGAACATTTCTCACCTTCTTTTATAATTCCTTATATTACTTCTATGACTTTTTAATACTCTCATGGATGGATGGTTGAATATTCATTTGAGAAAGATAATATCTATCCCCTTTCCTCAAGATTTAAATATCCATATTCTGAAAATATATAAATATTGGCTCTCTTTAAATACTCATCATAAAAAACTAGCATGGTCTTTATGACTTAGAGCATCAACCACCTTGTTATCCTTTCTATGGTGGTAATGTATCGTGAAACCACAATCTTTGATCAAGTCCAACCTTCTTATCTAGTGCATGTTCAACTATTTCTATTTTTAATATATACTTTAACCATTTATGATCAATATATATAAAACAATTTACACAATACATATAATTACTCCATATCTTCAATGAAAAAAATTACCACTTTCAACTCCAAATCACGAGTCAGGTAATTATACTCATGAATTTTTGATTGGTGAGAGAAATAAGTTACCACCATATCATTTTTCATAAGGATTCATCCCAGTCCCTTATTTGATGAATCACTATATATCACACACTCTTATCCACCGTAGGAAAGTATAAACATAAACACACTAACTAATATTCTCTTTAATTATTTAAAATTCTCATCACATTCATCTATCCATAAGAACTAAACCCCCTTTCGAGTCAACCTGGTGAGTGGACTAGATAGTCATGAGAAATATCATAAAAAGCATCAACAATATCCAACCAACCCAATAAAACTATAGATCTTAGTTACTGTGGATTTTCTAGGCCATTTTTGAATAACTTCAATCTTTTAAGGTTTCATTGATATACCCTTAATTTAAATTATATGACCCAAGAATGAGTCTTTTTGTAGACAAAATTCACACTTTCTAAATTTGGTATATAACTTAACCTTCTTCAAATTAATCAAAGAAATACTAAAATGTTCTTAATGATATTCCTTTCTATTTTAATATATAATAATATAATCTATAAATACTATAAAAAATGATCAAGGTAATCTAAAAATAATCTATTCGTCAAATATATGAAGATATCAGGAGCATTGGTAAGTACAAATGACATTACTATAAATTCATAATGGCCATACCTCATAAATAAGGCTATCTTGGGTATATCAACCTTCTTGGACCTTAGCTAATGATATCTATATCCAAGATTAATCTTGAAAAAATATTAAGATCATTGTAATTGATCAAATGGATCATCAATATGGGGTAAATGATACTTGTTCTTAATAGTGATATTGTTAATCTTCTGATAATTAATGAAAAGATACATTGAACCATATTTATTCTTAACAAAAAGAATAATTTATCCCAATGGTGATGCACTAGTCTGAATTAATCCCTTATCTATATTCTCCAAAATTCACTTATTCAATTCCTACAACTCAATCAGGTCCATTCTATATGGAGTCTTTGAAATAGGTGTAGCACCAGGTGTGGGTTCTATTGAAAACTCAAATTCAAGATTTAGGGAAAGACTAGGAAACTCTTATGGAAAGATATCAAAAAACTCTTCTAAAATATTCATATTCTCAATGTTGAAATTTTCCCCAACCATACGAGATAAGTATACCTCAGGAACAGTTAGTAAAACCCACATGATGGAAGAATTCCCATTGGGAGGTCAGGTTAATCCTTGAAATGATTAACTATCATAGGATAATTTATAATATTGAATGTAATTTTCCTTCCTTAAAAATTGATATGGGATTTATATTGAGAGAGATAATCCATGATAAAATTACATCAAATTCAATTAAATGTTGAGTAATAAGATTTACAGGAAGAAAATTCCCACAAATTTCCATCGAAGATGAGTTATAGACTTGAGATGTGATCATCTAGACATTATATGTTTTCACTACCAACTCAACATATAATCATTGAGTTGTTGATGTGATACACATATAAAGTTATTTAGATATAAAATATTAGGAAAAAACTAAATCAAATAAAACATTTTCACTTCTAGAATTTATGATAAGTGTAACTTTCACCACATTACTTGGAACTTCCACTTTAGATATAGTAATTCCATATTCTTGAACTTATCCCCTTGGATTATTCTGTGGCATGTTCCCTTGATTATTTTAGAACTATTTTTAATAATTCCCCATATATTTATAGTTTAAGAATTAGATAAAAATGTTTACTTTCTTTTACTTACATTCATTATCCATATGACCCTTTTCTCTACCCTGGTAATAAACTCCCATGCCCTTCAATCACTTTCCAGGATGTTTCTTTCCATCATTTTTACGTGATGGAAATTTCTTCATTCCATTATTATTATTTGATGTGTTCCCTTTTTCTTGGTTCTAATACAATATATTATTCTCTTGATTTCATTTAAATATATAAGATCTAGAAAATTATTTCTCCATCTTAATGGAACTTGATACTATATCATCATATAATGAAAACATTTTAGAAACTGGTTCCCTTCAAAGACTCATCTTAATCCCATAAAAGAAATGGTAAATCTTGATTTCTAAATTATAGATATATTCTATAACATGCCTCAATAATCATGTATAGTTGGACTCGTACTCTAAAAAAATTCATCTCCCTTTTTCTTTAAAGTGAGAAAATTCCTTTATATTTTAGCTCACTATTCTTGAGGAAAGTATTTATAGAATATTATCACTTTAAAATTTTTCCATTACATGATTTATATTTATTCAAACCTATTTAGTGTTATAGATAAATGAACACTATTGATAACTTCACCCTCTCAAAAAATACACTTTTAGAATAAAATTTTCACTTTCATTACTTCCCAAATCCAAAAATATCTTTTTGAGAGAATTAATCCACTGCTGATATTCCAATATATTAGTAGTTTTATTAAAATATGTAGTGTTTAATCATATAAAGCAATCCAACATAGGTGAATCATGTATAAGAATAATTATTTTATGTATATGTGTAAATTTATTCATTATAACCTAAGTCCACTACCCTAATATGGACATGATTTTATCAGTCCCAACACTAGCTATATTGAATTTATTAGTAGGGAAATCCCTACATATACTATAGGTGTTGACTGTATTTATTTTTTTAGGAACCATCACTAAATATAGAACAAAATGATTTAGCTAATGATCATCATGAATATTGATCCATAAAATAAAAAACCCTATAATTGTAAAAGTTCCTAAATACTATACGAGATTTTCATAATTCTCATATTAGTTATGTTATTTTAAAATCTAGTTCCTAAGGTTTATACTAAACTTACTCCAATACCAACTGTAGAAACCCCAACTCTAGTAACCTAGAGCTAGTGTTTAATTTATTACATTGTTACAAGATACAAGGGATATCTCCACACATGATTGACTAGTTTAGCAGTCTTGAAAAAATAGATACATATATGATTCCCATACTACATTGTAAATATAAAAAAACACAGTATAAGAAACATTCTACAACCTTGATATTAATCATAATATCCTTCATATCCCAGGGAAATGAAAAAAATAATGGGTGAGCATAGATTCTCAACAAGGGTTATGTAAAATGAAATATATCACAATTAAATAAGCTATAATCAATATGATGAGGTAAATAAATTAAAAAACATATCATTTAATCAATAACTTGTGCACAAAATGCATCTATTGGTAATATCAATACAACCATATCATGGATAGTAATAAATGAATTATAAATGAATAAAATGCTTAATGTTAGATGTAATGTTCTTAGAAATCATGATATCTTTACTATCAAGGCCTTATTCCACGACAATTTGATCTATGGGTAGGCATACACTAAAACAATTTTTAATAAGTTTGTCCAATTGGTGTGTCTCATGAGTTCAGTCGATGCATCGAGGAGATATGTAATTCTAGGACCCACTAATCACTTCATGTATGATACATTACTCATATATTGAATAATAAATTTAATTCATAAATAATATGAATTATCAATAAATTTATATATTGAGTAAATAATATAAAATATTAAGATTTCCCGAGTCAATAAAAAAACTTTCATAGTAAAACTTCAAATGTTGAAATGGTATATGATTTTGGAAATAATAATATCCATGATTCAAAGAATATATATATTTAAGATAAATGTAATTTCTAATAAAAATAATCACAAGAAAGTGAATGTCCCAATATAAAGTGAATGACCAAAAAATTAATAAGAGATAAAATATGACTATCAATTTATCAGAAATATAGGTTTTTTACTAAAATCACATACTTTTGAGAAATAAACAATAAATCATAGAAAAAAATTAAAATAATATTTCATTAAATATTTTTTTAAAACAATTTAAAACTTGTTAAAGAATCTAAATACTGTAAATGGTTATGGTGATGTGAAATTACATTAACATCATATACGTTAAAAAGAAACATTCCTTTTGAAATTTTATAAAGAAAGTTGAAAATGACCCTTTTAGATAACACATGAAAGATTAATTTAAAACCATGTAAAAAGTAAAAGATAACATAAAATTTCTTTAATAAATCATTTGAGTAAATTAAAAGTAAAATTTTAAAATAATTTTGAAAAATATTTACATTGAAGAAAAATATACCCGATCGAAAAGGGAAATAAGATCGCCTTTTCTTTTAAATATTTTTGTCTTGATTCAAGTGAAAAGAGAAAAATTTGGAATAAAATATGGAAAACACTTAAATATATATAGGTTAAGAAAATATGTGGATTTTAGGAAGGATAAAGTTTAATACTCCTTTAATAAAAAAAATTTAATCCCAAACAATGAGATTGTAAAATAAATTATTAACTCTTTGGTAACTTTTAAACTGTAACACCTTAAAGGTGTAAAATTGAATTGTAAATTTAATAATAATGAATAAATTTATATTAATGTTAAATACATAAAATGGTTATTATCTACACCATATAAAAATAAATAGGTGCATAATATAAAATATGTCTCAATGGAGTGGAAATTGAGATAAAATCCCTTACCTAAAGTTCAACTTTCTTCATTAGTGATTTTAACCTCCCGTATAATAAATTTATATTTATTATAATTCTATAAAAAACCATATACATAATTATAACATCATATATGACCCACTTATAAAATTTCAATACCTATTTATTAATAATTCTTTATTAAAATCATCATTTCCTCGTTTTAACTGTTTTATTTTTTAGGTAAGTTTTGGTTTAGTGGTTTTGGTCCTTGAATATTTATCATGATTAAAAATTATAAATAATGTTAATAATAATATAAATATAATAAATATTCATTATATATATATTTATAATAATCCTTGAAATGTGAACATGAAAAATGGATCACATCACTTCGTGGAGGTGGTAGTCCACACGTACGCATGAGCGACATTATCATTTTTTAACGAGTGGAAGAATAAAAAGGTAAATGATATATTATATTTACATGAACATAATTATTTCATAAATATAATATATATTCATTAGTTATATATTTATAACCATCCAATTAAAACGGTGACGAAAAATTAATTACATCGTTGCGTGGAGATGATAAGTCGTACGCACATATGAGCAATGTTTTAACTTTTCATATGATAGAAAAGAGGTAAAAATGGTTTTACCATAATTATAATAACAAATAATTATATTTATAATAATTGATTCATTATTTTGGTATGGTTAAAATATATTTATAGGAATTAAATGAAGAAATAAAATCAAATTACTTGGTTAAAAGATACACCTCTTCGTTGAGAAACCTCCTTTTGGTTATACCTTAAGATTTGAAGGGATGGTATTTTGGAAAGAAAAAAATGCAACCTGAAATGAAAAATGAATCTATGAAGGTATTATGATAGGTATTTTCTAGGATAAAAGTATCATAAAGTACATATAAGAGAGGATATGTGATATTCTTTTATAAGGAGGGAAATGAAAGACTTTGAATTTCATAAAAGACCAATAATAAAAATATAATAATCATGTCAAGTAGAACCAAAAAACCCCAAATTATAATATAATATGTTATAGGGTTTAAATAAACTCAAAAAATAATATTTTGGAAAGTGTTGGTTTCATTTTAATCCTTATATCCTAGTTGAACCACTTTAAACCCATTTTAACCTTAACCATGATAACATAACTTTTATTATGATAACCTAGTTATATGACCAAAAATAAAAGTGTAATTATAGCTAAATTTGGATATTATTATAAAAAATATTGAATCAATTTTAATATATTCAATTTCTATGGTTGGAATAAATTACTTTCAGTATAATAATGTAAAACACATAAAAATAATTTTTTAGAAATATCTGATTTAAGTGTAAAAATTATTTTACCTTAAAATAAAGTAATAAGTTAGTTTATATGATTTTTTGGTCAAATAATAAACAAATGAAGTTTTTTATTCTTTTTTATCAAGATAAAAATAAATTGTATCTTCTAACTACTCCATTAAATTCAAATACCCAAAAATAGTTTTTAATTTGAATAAAATATAACTTATCTTCACAAAAGTCAGTCATGGGTTCAAAAATTAAAATATTGTTTTAAAATTTATTATTTAACTTCTTATCCATATATTTGGTCAAAAAACACCATTAAAATAGGATAAAATAAATTTTTAGATAGACTTTGAAGCTTTACCCCATGGTTTAACCTAATTTTACCTCTTTGACCAAGGTGACAACTATTTACTATAATTACTATTCATAATGAACAAAATTAAGTTAATATTATTAAATTATATCAACTATGTTTATTATAAGTATGATATTATTTTTATAAAATTAAACTTCTAAAAGTGTTATAAATTAATTATAATACTAGCTCACAAAAATCAATAAAAACCATTTTTGAAGAAAAAGTATTTTTGAAGCATAAAATGAATTTACTAAAAATTGAGTACTTATTTATTGTAAATTAATAAATGATTTTTTATTATATAAATAATTTATATAATTTTTTTTATAATTTGGTTATTTCTATACATACCATTAATTTTAACATCTAGATTATAACAGTATACTTTATTCCAGTTCATTTAGACTCGGGGTTGAGTGTATCATAAGCTATCAAAGAAATTAAATTTATTTGAAGAGAAATATATCATAAAATATTTGGGTGTTATATTTAAGTTTATTTTTTTCACATAACATGTGAGTATTTAGATAACATCAAATTTCTATAGATTATGTCAGATAAGACCTCCTAAGGAATTGATTTCTCTAGCATCGATATATAGTTCTTTATGCTATCCTTATGATAGATCTATACTATCCATGATGACTAAAATCCCATGTATATTAGTTGTGTACAAATCCATTACTATGGTCTAAGAATAGTTTTAGATATGATTCATCTAGAGATAATTTTTGTTTCCATCAAAGATCAAAATTCTTTTATGATTAACTGATTTCATTGTTTCCAATTACTTGAATCTCAAGATTTGATACCACTTCTTAGCCCTAAGAAATGAATCAGGTTATATTTAATTCTCCTAATTTTTTTCCAATAAACTAGTTATATTATTATCAAGAACACCAATCTATCTCATAGCATATATTAAGTAATAAAGTAAGTAAAAGAGAGACACATACAATTTTACTTGGTACACCCATAGTGGGATAATCCAAAGAGCATATAATAATGATTTGATAAAGTACCAGGATCCACTAAATTATAAATTATGTATAATGTTTATAGTAGACTCATTTTCCATCTTGGTTTAATACAAATCACATTTAGAGAATTCACTGATCTCTCAATCAAGTCCACTTCTTGTTTATAGGTTCAGAGTGGGATCACTGTCCATCCCGGTTTACCACCAATCACTTTTTGACTGCTCACTACTCTCTCCACGGATGTGAACTCACTATTTATGTAGTAGATACCTTTAATGAGTTTAATCACCTTTTATTACACCACAATTGGTGAATTAGGAATCTATTTTTTCATCCAAATGATTAATTCTAATTTATCGTATTAATTATAGGAAAATTACTTGAGGTTATTGAAAATAAAAGTCTTATAACCCAATTTGTGAATGAATATATGTTCATGTAACTCACATTCGTACAAACACTTGTTTGTGAAATATAATCTTATTTTTGTGTGAAAATTATGATCACATAAAATATATTCACATAAGAAATAAATTCACGTAAGTCTTATTTTAAAATAAATATATAAGGTTTTATCTAATTATTTCTCTCTCTACTTGATAATGCATTAGAATCTTATTTATAAGTGAGTCCAATCTATTGTGAAACTTCCCTAAAATTTTAAAACATATAACATCCATTGACTCTACTCATGCACAACTCCATTTTCACACCACATTTATGAAACTCCACATGTGTGAGTCTTACTATCTTGAAATATAATCATTAATTTTCTTAAAATAGTTATGGCTCTATGAAATTGATTTATCACAACTTCATACTTTCATGAAAAACTGTACAATGATTTTCTTCTCAAATTACCGAATACTATTAAAAAATCCCAAAACCACTCCTTCATGAATTCTTCAGGGATTCACAATCTTGTAAATTTTTAAACATGATCTTTTCAATAAATAAAACCTAAAAAATACAAAAATTTACCTTGATGTATTTATGATAACACTTTTTTCGGGATTTTTAATTTGTCAACTTCAATTTTTAGTGAACTGATATGGATCTACTGTGACTTGTTTTGATAGTTTAACTCTATGATTCTCCTTGTATCTATTTTTCTATCTCTTCTAATATATGGAAAACTTCTAACTTTGGACGACTTAATGACTTATCATCATTAGTAGATCCAATATCACTTGGGAAATATCGATCCTTAGATAATACTAAAACATCATTGAAAATATTAATATATTCACAATATGAATAATTCATACATTTATTTTGAGATATTTTGGTCACTATTATCTAAATAAAATTATTCTAATGAATGTTCCATAGTATGAAATCCCTCTGTAGTTTTTCTTTATCCTTCCCTTTTTTATATCACTATAAGAATATAAATTAAAAATAATATTAAACTCCAAAAACCAATTAGATCAATTAAGAATAAAATAAATATATAAAAAGGAACCTATTATATGATAATAATTGTTAGTCCCACAAGGTATATAAGTAATTTATACCCTAAGAGGGGGTGTGGGTGAATTAGGGTTTGAAACTTTTCCAAAATAGCCACATTTTTTCATAAACTCTAACTATCTTAGAAGATCTTGACCTCATTATCAGCAGGGTAACAATTTAGTTGTTCTTTTAATAATAATGATCAAATTTATATCTATCTATTACTTATCCCTTTAAAAAATTTGTTCAATGATGATACACCCACACAAACCAATTATGTCATAAAAATTATAGATAATAAATAACACAAAACACACACATTTTTCATGGTTCATCTGCACTGGGCTAATCCATGGAGCATACAATTGGTAATGTGATGATTCACTGAAATCCACTAAAATAACTATTTATTAGTGGTTTTAGGCTATTTATGGAGTCACCAATATTTATGAAAAAAAACATTACTTCCTAAGGACCACTTCTCTCAATTATCTTTTTCATTTACTACCCCATAAAGGATTACCACTTTGGCACACATGAAAAAAAACAACCTCACTGTTGTTGTTGCACTGAGTGTAGATGGGTGCCTTTGATTTCAAAACTACCCCTTGATAGGCTTATTGTGAACATCACTGTAAACATAAGACACACCTTTCATGGGTCATCATGAAAAACTATTTATTATTCTATAACATTCTTCAGGGAATTCTAATTATATCCCCACTTCTTCCTAACACCAATATAAAATTACCTCTTATCTTATCCCTTTAATAATTTGTAATGGAACGGGCAGTGGCCCATTAAGGACTTCGTCTGAAACTCGATTCCATCAAACGGTTTCACCAAAATAGTGGCACTGGTCACAATCACACACCGAAATGGTGGCACCGTGATGGTGGCACCTTGACGGGGCACCGTGACGATGGCACCTTGATGGTCACACATTTACGGTCACACACTAAATGGTGGCACCATGAACATGGAACTGTTACGGTGTCTCACCGAACGGTGTCCCACCCTTCATCCTTATTTTCCAGTTTCCAACTTTTTCCACTCCCGCAACGTATCTTTTGACATAAAAATGTTTTAATTACCCTTAAAAATCCATTTAAAATCCCATAAATGATATATAAAATCCCCTAAGAGTCGAGCGACCCTTGACTTATCAAAACATGTGGCTTTTCCTCAGTGTCACACCTTTTTCCTCGTACTTTCCAGTTCCACACCTATTACGCGTTTTCCTATCTTTAAAGGAAACCCTTTGACTCACATCCATTATGGCCACCTCTCCAATGAGAATTATTAAATGATAATTAATTCCATCACGTGCAACCACCCAACTGTGTGGTGAAACCATGATCTATCTTTAAAACCATTCAATATTTTCATATCCTATAACTATAGGATCTCTCCTTTTTATCGTACTAGAATTATTTACTTCTTCTTCTTGGATGGTTATTTTCTTCTCCTTAGTGTGTTTTGATTCCCAATTCACGAGGCAAGTGGTGCGCCTTTGTTGGAGCCTTTCCTGCCCACTCTTGGATCCCCAAAGTTCCTCCCCTACAAGTCGCGCATCCCCAGTTCTTGGCGTAGGGAGAAAAACTTCGATCGTTGATCATCCAGGTAGGGTTCCTCCTTCGTCTCTCTTTACTGTGTATCATGCGGGGTGGGTATGATAATGTTTCCTTTGGTAATGGATGAAACTGAACCTTAACCAAGATAATAAATGGTTATTAAAGAATTAAGGGGCATGTTTGATGATGCTGCTGTACTCTTTCATCTTCCTCTATATGTTGTTATTTGTATGGGCTTATGTCCACTGAAAATCATGGACATTGGTGGTCCTTCCTTGCACACTAATGGACCCCTATATTCTGTGATTATTGAATGGATGTAACATGAAAATTGGTTAATAATGTAAACTCAGTTGATTAAATGGATGTTCAGTGAACAATAATCCTTTTTTGATCACCCTGGTTAACCAAACAGAAAGAAGGAACTTAATAAATGGTGTTCTTGAATATAGAAACCTCCTTGCTTTATTTTGGTGGCATGTGTGTGGTTGATCTGCTTAATGCTTATGGGGTGACATGGGTGTGGATGGGATTCTCTGTTGTGGTGCAGTTGTTGGTTTGTGGATATAAGGCTATGTGGGGCTATATGGTGGGGCTTGGTTTGGTTCCAGTACTTTGAGGGATCTCACAAATCCCTTTTGTTGTTGTGACCTTACAAGAGAACTGGGTGTGAATGCTTAAATTGCTGCTTGGATATTTTTCCTTCTTTGGCTTGTGGCTATGCCTGTTAGTTGCCCAATGGTGAATAATTATTTAAATGGAATCACTTGAATATGAAAATAGAAATGGGTTTAATGGGGAATTGTTTTCTGAGAATGATTTGTAACTTGGTTGTGGCTATGGTGCTTCTTATGAATTAATAGTAACAAGGGTGTTTGTGTATGGGATGGTTTTGGAACCCCTAGGTTGGGAAGTGTTCTTGATTACCTATATGTATAATTTAGTTCTTATGTTTCTTATTCACGCCCCACCCAAGTTGAGCACTTCGTGCCGAACACCCCCATTTCAATGGGGGAGTGTATTTTTCCCAACACTCCTATGAGTGGCTGGTTATTACCTCCTTTTTCGCTCCCTTTACCGAGTATCCCAAGACTCTTCGAGTAGGCTTTGATGACCCGAGGTCCATTATAGCCCTAGATCCTTTGGTCAAGGTACATGGTGGTGGTTAGCCCTGGGGAGTGTGGGAAGGTTGTTTCCCAAGTGCCTTCACGATGATACCTAGGTGTCTTCAGGCGTTGTAGTAGTTGTTCGGGCCCAGGTTTCTTCGGGCGTGGTGGTATTTGTTCTGGCCCAAGTGTGTGCAGGAATGGTTACGATTGGTTGTTAGGGCCCAGGTGTTTGCGGGCGGGATGTGTGGTTGTGATATCCCAGGTGTGTGCAGGTGGGGTATGATAGTGGGACTATGGTGAGAATGGCGGAGAAGGTCTGACGCGTAGGATTTCTTCAATAACCAGTGGGAAAGTGGTACAGGGTACCCAAATATCGATGTTCTATTACTATTCCTTTACTTGACTTGGGTTATTTGGGGAGTGTGCCTTGGTGAGGTTGGGTGGATAGATTCCTTTCTAGGTGCTTTGGTTGTATCCTTTTCTCATGGGGCCTTAGAATGTCTCTCCACTTATGCATGAGATATTTTGGTTTTCCCTATTGAGTATACCTGTATACTCACCCTACATATATAAAACTACTTTCAGGTTTCCAGGAGGACTTTGAGGACCGTGCGGGACCGTACTAGTTTGGATGTTGGGATAATTGCTATTGCTTTTTTTCTTTTCTTTGGTATTTACCTTTGGAGTTTTCTTATATCGTAGCACTTATTATTTGAAACATGAATGTGAGAATAGTTTGTTTTGGCTTTACTTTTACTTCCACTTTTGGTTTTTTTTGGGATTTACTATCTTATATCTTGATCCTACTAAATAAAAAGGGTAATTCCTTCCATTTTTCATGTGAATCTACACCCTTGGTGTTAGTTTCCATTGTGGGACCTGTTGAAGGCGGGTATGGGGGGTCATTATTCCTCCTTCAACTTGAAGAAGGAAGGGACTGGAAATCTGTTGCCCCTTCCCTCATCTTGGTGAAGGCGGGTCGTGAAAGAATGGTATTAGAACAAGGTTTGAGAGATAGGATGGAGTTTGAAGTTAGGCATAGTGAGGATTGCATGGGATGATAGGGAAATAGTGTTAGGTAATCTTGGTGCGTGAAATAGTATAGGGAAGACCAGCTAGGACATGAGATTTTAGGGCCCCCCCGTGATCTGATGAAATGACTCTAGGCCTACCAAACGACCAATTGAGGATACATTTATTGCAGGGTAGAGACGCTCGGAAATGTACATGCATCATAATGACTTGTGTTATTGTGTTTATTGGGTATTTTTGGGATTTAAAATGAATAAAAAATTTAAAAAATAATAATTTAAAAGAAATATTCTACACTACTCGGGCTTAGGCATTCCTTTTTTACCTTACATCTATGGAACCTAGATGAAGACCAGAAGTAGTGAGGGTGATTGAGGCCCAAGAGGTTGATTTGGATGATCGGAAGAGGGCTGACCGAGAGGAGGACGATAAGTGGAAAAGGACACTTCGTGCCTTTCAGCGGAAGACCCTTGGGAAGTACGAGGGCTGCGTCTCGGACTTGGAGGCAGAGAGCTAGATCGAGGATCTGGTGATAGCTTTTAGCTTGATTCGGGCTGTGACGGAGTACTGGGTTCCTCTAACTATGATCCAGATTCGGGGAGCAGCATGTCAGTGGTGGACACTCTATCTCGGGGAGAAGAGGGAGGCTGAGGTTACGTGGGCTGACTTCGAGAGGGAGTTCCGGGCGGAATTATTCTCTTCCACGATGAAGGCTGAGAAGAGGCATAAGCTACTCTCCCTTTAGTAGGGGGTATGTTAGGGAGGGAGTTGGGGATCAAGTTCAAGGATCTCCTTCGCTTTTCTCTAGACCTCTTTCTGTATGAGGAGTCTCGGGTGAGACGTTTTGAGAAGGCACTCCGACCTTCTCTTCAGTATACTGTTACTCCCTTCACCCTACCAACATACTTGGAAGTCCATAAGAAGGCTGAAGTGATGGATAGGATGCACAAACTGGTAGGTGTGCCATGAGAGGGGATCCAGTTAGGCTCGTCAAAGTTAAAGGATGTCAGCAGTAGGCCTCTAGCATCAAGGCCTTCCAGGTTTTAGCCAGTGGGGAGCAGGCCCCATCAATTCCAGTTTCAATCTCTCAGTCCTCACCCTTTCCTTTCGGGCCCAGGACCGATATTCTTCATCTGTGGAAGCTGTGGGAACCTTATAAATCAGTTATCGGACCGAGTATAGTACAGTGGGGGTGGGCTAGTCCAGCACCCACCTCAGCAGCAATAATTTCCAGTGAGGCCCTTTCAACAGTAGCAGCAGAGAGAGCGAGCTCTCGCTCCTCCGAGAGAAGACATTGTAGGAGGAGGCTGACCTCAGGGAGCTCCTCAAGGACATTGACTAGGGCATGTTCGGGGAGGAGGCCAACAGACAAGGGGTAGAGGAGCTGGGCGTGGGAAGTTACACGCCATAGAGGCAGTAGTTCCAGCAGGGCCAGAAGTCGTTCAAGGTACAATCTATCTATTCATCACTCTTGTATCTACATTGTTTGATTCAGGAGCTTTGTACTCCTTTGTTGCAACCAGTCTAGCCCATTCTTTGGGTCTAGATGCAGAGAGACTTCCCGTACCCCTGGTTTTGAAAATTCCAGTCAGAGGTCAGACCAACTTGTCTCGTGTTTGCCGAGAATGTAGACTGATGTTGGGATCAGATTTGTATAGTGGGAACCTTCTTTTTCTACAGATCGAGCTATATGATTTCATTCTAGGCATCGAATGGATGTTCTCTATATGTGCTATTATTGACTGCTTCCAAAGAAGGATCATGTTTTCAGATGTGGGCAGACAACGTGTGACCTTCATCGGCGAGTGGGGTTTCCAGGAGGGCAGCCGGTGAGTGAAGCCCCTTCTTTCTTTGTTAGCTGAGCTGTCAGTAGAGTCGGTGGATACAGAGATGGTGGATGTCTCGTGTATTGTTAGTGAGTTCATAGATGTCTTCCCTGAGGAGGTGGTGACTCTACCCCCTCGACGTGACGTTGAGTTCGGGATAGACTTTCAACCTAGTGCTCATCTAATTTTGATGTCCCCCTATCGGATGGTGCCTTCTAAGCTACGAGAGTTACATATCCGGATTGATGATTTGTTGAAGAAGGGTTTTGTTTGACCAAGCACGTCAACATGGGGCACTACGGTCTTGTTCACGAAGAAGGAAGATGGTGGTCTCAGGTTGTGCATAGACTACCAGAGACTGAATCAGGTAACGGTCAAGAACCGTTACCCTCTATCGAGGATAGATGACCTTTTTGACTAGTTGAAGGGGCATGATGGTTCTCCAAGATCGACTTGCGGCCAGGATATCACCAGTTGAGGGTGAAGGAGGGTGACATCTCAAAGACTACCTTCAGGTGAAGATATGGGCACTTTGAGTTCGTAGTCATGCCATTCGGCATTATAAACGCACCAGCTGTGTTTATGGGGCTCATGAACTCCATCTTCCGGGAATATCTGGACCGGTTCGTAGTCATGTTTATTGAGGACGTCCTAATCTACTCAAGATCAGAGGAGGATCACACTGAGCATCTGAGAGCAGTTTAAAAGGTCCTCCGACAACACCAGATCTATGTGAAATTGTCCAAGTGCAAGTTCTGGACACGAGAAGTGAACTTCCAGGGACACGTGGTGTCTGAGAAGGGGATAGCATTGGACCCATCAAAGGTAGAGGAAAGTGTTTCTTGGGAAGCACCCAAGAACATGGAATAGGTTTGTAGTTTCCTGGGCCTAGAAGGTTACTATCAGAGGTTTGTACCCAACTTATCCTGAGTTGCAACACCTTTGAAAATCTTAACCAAGAAAGACCAGGCTTTCGTGTGGAGTGGGAAGTGTTAGGAAACCTTCAGTTATCTGAAGGGGAAGTTGGATAGTGCCCCAATACTGAGGTTTCCAGAAGAAGGGGTGACGTTTGAGTTATTCTGTGATGCTTTAGGCCAAGGCTTGGGGTGTGTGATAATGAAACAGCAGGGGGTGATCTCTTATGGGTCTAGGAAGTTACATCCCCATGAGCATAACTATGCCACCCATTATTTGGAGATCACAGTGGTTGTGTTCACACTATATTTGTGGTGGCACTAATTCATTGGGGAGTGCTTTGTGGTCTTCACGGATCACAATATTTGAGGTATATCTTCTCCTAGTGGGACCTAAACTTGTGGAAGTGGAGGAGGATGAAGTTTCTTCAGGACTACGACTTTGAAATATCTTACTATGGTGGCTTATGCCTTGAGCAGGAAGTCACAAAAGGATGAAGTTCAAGAGTCAGAAGATGCTTGGAAGGTGATGGAGGAGTTGGATACCCTACACCTGGATGCAAGGGTGGAGGATGGAAAAGGCTGTCTGTTCGAGATGACAGTGCAATCCTCTATGTTGTAGCAGGAGGAGGAGTCTTAGTGGGGGGACTTAGAGGTTTAATTGATGCACGATCATGTTATCCAGGGAAATACTCTAGGAGGATGGTCAGAAAATGAGCAGAATCAGATGATTTTTCATGGGGATTTTTTCATCCCGGTGGAAATGCGTAAGATAGTTCTTGGTGAGTTCCACAAATCACCCCTGGCGGTGCACCCATGAGTTTCCAAGACGTACCGAGTCTTGAGGAGTCAGTTTTGGTGGCCTGGGGTGAATCAGGTAGTGGCAGAGTTTGTGGTGAAGTGCCTTGTATGTTAGCAGGTGAAGGTTGAACACCGCATCCCAGGAGGTCTGTTACAACCTTTAGATTTCCCCGAGTGGAAGTGGGATGACATCTTGATGGATTTATTCATAGGAATACCCAGATTTCAAGGGGGTTGTGATGCCATCTGGGTAGTGGTGGACCGGCTGATGAAATTGGCTCACTTCCTGGAAATTAAGGAGTCGAGTGCGGTGGATGCCCTAGCACATGGGTACATGGATGAGATGGTTCAGTTACATGGAGTTCCAAGGTCCATAGTCTCCGATCAGGATACCTGCTTTACCTCATGGTTCTAGAAAGGATTGCAACATTCTTTTGGCATCCAGCTATGCCTCAACACTTCTTTCTACCCCCAGACAGATGGTCAGACAGAGCACACCATCCAGACGTTGGAAGATATGCTACGAGAATGTGTTTTGGACTTTGGGGGATCGTGGGTGTGACACTTGCCTCTGGTAGAGTTTTCCTACAACAGTATCTATCACTCTACCATTGGCATGGCTCCGTTTGAAGCTTTGTACAAGAGGTCGTGTCACTCACCTGTGTGCTAGACAGAGGTCAGGGAAGCAGATGTTCTTGGCCCGGAAGTGGTGAAAAGCACAATGAATAAGGTTTAGCTTATTCAAGAGTGGATAAATGAGGCCCCTGACCAGAAAAAGTTTTATGCTGATAGTAGGAGGAGGCCCTTGGAGTTTGAGGTTGGGGACCACATGTTCTTGAAGGTCTCCCCTCGGCGTGGACAATAGAGGTTCGGCAGGGGGAGTAATCTTTCTCCCAGGTTTGTAGAAACCTTCAAAGTGTTTCGGTGGGTCAGTGAAGTGGCTTATCAGCTAGCGCTACCACCACCACTACTAAGATTTCATAATGTCTTCCATGTGTCTCAGCTCTATCAGCATCTACATGATGATTTGTATGTCCTTGACTGGGGAAAGATGGATATCAAAGATTATGCGACGTTCATAGAGCGACCAGTGATGATCGAGGGTTTTGAGGAGAAGGTGCTTCGTGGATGAACCATTCCCTTGGTTCACGTGTTCTTGATGCATTTTGGCCTCGAGGAGAGTACCTGGGAATGAAAGGCACAAATGTGCGCCCAGTACCCAGAGCTATTTTGAGTTTTGTTCTGTCTTGTTTCGTACTTGTTCGTGATGTACTACTTAGCCTTGTTAACTATGAATGTGTCATTTTCCTTGTTCTATGAATGTGTGCGAAGGGTCCTGATAGTGGGGAAGAGAGGACCTGATCCCTAATCAAGATTCATTAGAGTGGATGCGATTAAACCCGTGCGGGCGAGTTAGTGCCACCCAAATTGGATAATAAATTGACATGGGGGAAATGAATCCCTAATTCATATGTCTAGATAGTGAAAAATTTATATGTTTGCGTGGTTACTTGAGGGGGAGATATTCCTAGATGTCAATGAGGTTTACTCCTAAGAGGTATCTTTCGAGGTGGTTGTTCGGACCCCTCTCTTCTCTTCGGGTCTAGTTTAATTCTTGAGGGTGAGAATACTTTGAGAGGTATCTGATGTAACAGCCTGGGAAATAGATCATTAAGGACTTTTCCTGAAAATCTATTCCATCAAACGGTTTCACCGAAATGGTGGCACCATGATAGTGGCACCGATCATGGTCGCACACCGAAATGGTGGCACCGTGACGGTGGAACCGCTCACGGTGTTCCACCAAAATGGTGGCACCATGATGGTGGCATCATGATAGTGGAACCATGATGGGGCACCGTAAATATTGTACTGTCATGGTCGCACACTGAAATGTTGGCATCGTGACCGTGGCACCGTAACAATGTCTCACCAAATGGTGTCCCACCCTTCATCCTTCTTTTCCAGTTTTCGACTTTTTCCGCTCCCACAACGTATCTTTTGACGTAATTTTTTTAATACAACTTTCAAAGCCATTTAAAATCACATAAATGATATCTAAAATCCCTTAAGAGCTGGGATACCCTTGACTTACCAAAATGTGTGGCTTTTCCTCGGTGTCACACCTTTTTCCCGTACTTTCTAGTTCCATCCCTATTACGCTTTTTCCTCTCTTTAAAGGAAACCCTTTGACTCAGAGCCATTATGGCCACCTCTTTGATGAGAATTATTAAATGAAAATTAATTCCATCATGTGTAACTGCCCAACCACATGTTGAAACCACTATCCACCTTTATATACATTCAATATTTTCATATCCTGTAACTACATGATCTCTCATTTTTATCACACTAGAATTATTTACTTCTTCTTCTTGGATGGTTCATTTCTTCTCCTTGTTATGATAATGTTTCCTTCAAGAATGGATGAAACCAAACCTTAACCAAGATAATAAATTGTTTTTAAAGAATTAAGGGGCGTGTTTGATGATACTTTTGTACTCTTTCATATTCCTCTATATGTTGTTATTTGTATGGGCTTATGTCCACTGAAAATCATGGTCGTTGGTGGTCCTTCATTGCACACTAATGGACCCCTATATTCTGTGATGATTAAATGACTGTAACATGGAAATTGGTTAATCATGTAAACTCAGTTGATTAAATGGATTTATAGTGAACAACAATCCTTGTGTGATCAACCCGGTTAACCAAATGTAAAGAAGGAACTTAATGAATGGTGTGATTGAATCTGTAAACCCCCTTGATTTGTTTTGGTGGCATGTGTGTGGTTGATATACTTGATGCTTGTGGGGTGACATGGGTGGGGATAGGATCCCCTATTGTGGTGCAGTTGTTGGTTTATGGATCTAAGGCTCTGTGGGGCCGTATGGTGGGGCTTGGTTTGGTTCCAGTACTTTGAGGGATCTCATGGACCCCTTTTGTTGTTGTGAATTTACAAGAGAACCAGATGTGAATGGTTAAATTACTACTTAGCTGTTTTTCCTTCCTTGGATTGTGGCTATGCCTGTTTGTTGCATGGTGGTGAAGAATTATTTAAATGGAATCACTTGAATATGAAAACAATAATGGGTTAAATGGGGATTTTTTTTCTAGGAATGAGTTGTGACTTGGTTGTGGCTGTGGTGATTCTTATGAATGAATAGTATTGAGGGTGTTTGTATATGAGTTATTTTTGGAACCCCTAGGTTGGGAAGTGTTCTTGATTACATATATGTATAATTTAGTTCTTATGTTTCTTATTTGGGCCCCACCCAAGTTTAGAACTTCGTGCCGAACATCCCCATTTCAATGGGGGAGAGTGTTTTTCCCAACACTCCTATGAGTGGATGGTTATTAAATCCTTTTCTTATCCCTTTTTCAAGTATCCTAAGACTCTTTGGGTAGGCTGTGAAGGCCTGAGGTCCATTATAGCCCTATATCATTTAGGAAAGGTATGTGGTGGTGGTTGTCCCAGGTGTGTGTGGGAAGGTTGTTTCCCAAGTGTCTTCGGAATGAGGCCCATGTGTCTTCGGGCGTGGAGGTAGTTGTTTAGGCCCAGGTGTCTTTGGGCGTGGAAATAATTTTTCTGGACCAAGTGTGTGTGGGAGTGGTTACAATTGGTTTTTATGGCCCAAGTGTTTATGGGCGGGATGTGTGGTTGTGATATCCCAGGTGTGTGTGGGTGGGGTATGGAAGTGGGACTGCGGTGAGAATGGCGGGGAAGGTCTGACACGTAGAATGTCTTAAATAACCAGTGGGAAAGTGGTGTGGGATACCCAAATATCGATGTGCTATTACTGTTAATTTACTTGAATTATGTTATTTAGGGAGTGCACCTTAGTGAGGTTGGGTGGATAGCTTCCTTACTAGGTGCTTTGGTTGTATCCTTTTCTCACGGGGCATTAGAATGCCTCCCCACTTGTGCATGAGAGCTTTTGGTTTTTCCTATTAAGTATACCTATATAATCACCCTATGTATATGAAACTACTTTCAGGTTTACAGGAGGACTTCAAGGACCATGAAAGACCATACTAGTTCGGACATTGGGACAATTTCTGTTGCTGTTTTTCTTTTCTTTGGTATTTACCTTTGGAGTTTTCTTGTATCGTAGAACTTATTATTTGAAACATGAATGTGGGAATGGTTTTTTTGGATTTACTTTTACTTCAACTTTTGGTGTTGTTTGGGATTTACTATCTTATCTAACGATCCTACTAAAGAAAAAGGGTAATGCCTTCCATTTTGCATGTGAATCTATACCCTTGGTGCTAGTCGCCACTCCGGGACCTATTGAAGGTGGGTCTCAGGGGTCATTATCTCTCCTTCAACTTGATAAAGGAAGGGCCTAGAAATATTTTACCCCTTCCCTCATCTTGGTGAAGGTGGGATGTGATAGAATTCCTCTCTCACTAATTTGGATATGTAAATAATACTCATGTTTATTTCACAATATTAATCTTCATTATTTTAAGATATATATATATATATTCCATAATTCTCATCTCTCTATATCCAGAGAGATTCTCCTTGTTTCCCTTAATGAAAATATTCATGTCTTCATGAGTATGATGGGAAAAAATTTCTTTACATTCTTCTTCAAAATCCATGAAAAACTCATCCAAATGTCACATATAATTTTGAGAGAACATCCCCTCTTAACTCTCTCTAATTTCCTAATGAAAGATAGGATATTCAATTCTACAAGCATACTGACTCAACACCACCATGAAATGACCTTCACTTCCTTGAAATTACATATTGTTAAAGACCAAATCCACTAAAGATTATCTATATCTCATATTTAATTCCTCATAATATTGTGATATGGATCATCCAAACCATTTTGATTCATGAACTAGCCCTGGAAAGACCCAATATGTCTTGATGAAAACCTCACCTGGACATAACCACCTAAAATTTCCCAAGTATAGTCACAAATTAAGATCTATTCACATATCATGGTCACCTATACTCTATAAATACCAAGTCCTATATATGTAACTCATGTGGTGTAGTTTGACCTTCATATGGTCAGTGCCATTGAAATCCATCCAATGGCATTTGTAGCATGGAAAAAATATTTAGGGTGTGAACAATTATTATCCTTGAAATGGTAATGGGAATAAAATTTTGAACTAATTAAAGAGTCTTATGATATACCTGAATAATATTTAGAAAATTTTCTAATGAGTCTTACAGATAAAGGTAATTTTCCATTTTTCCTATTGAAACAGCTTTCACGGTACGATGCCAATATCCATTTCATGATCACCAAATCAGATTGAACCCAAAAAAATTTGTGGGATTATTTCATTATATATTATTACCCACTATGAAACCCTCCATAACTATGATAAACTACCTTATTAAGTTCATGTTACAATTAGAGGTGTCACAACATGACTTTTATTATTCTTTCAGTGAAAAATTCTGCAATACTATGATTTATAACGACTCTTAAAATTATAAAAATGATTCTTATGGTTATCCCATGAATAATTTTAGGACTTAATATTTACTTTGTTTTGAAATAAACTCTAACACTAACAACTAACTTGCATTTATAGAAAATCCAACACAAAAAATCTAACACCTGTTGACAACAAATCCAACAAACATACCAATCATCAATTGGATTAATGATCCATATAGAGGGGAACTTGGTGACTATATAAAGATGCGAGAGATATATTTCTCTATAAAAAGATAGAAATTACAAAAGTAGATTTAGGAGGTTTCCTCATTGGATGTTTATAGACTTAATTAAGGGATGAAAGTGGAGTAGAATTGATACACCACTCCAGTGTAAACTCACTCATTGTTCATAAAGATCAAGGAAAAAAATACTCATTGAGGTAGTGATCCATTCAAGTGATTTAGGTTAGTGAGTTATTTATTTTTTTATGGGTTGTAAACTTGGAGGTTTAATGAAGATACTCTAAATTATAACTGATAATTTGTTTACTTAGTGTTTTAGGTTCTTAGAAGATGCATGGTTCTACCATCCCTCTATACAAGACATTATGTACTTTGGCATAATACCTCATGTATGTTTTCCCCTATGCCTCACTGAACATAACTGGAAAATACCTTTTACAAGGAGGAAGTTCCTATATGATATTTATATAATATCATAGAACTTTCCTTCTCCCTATGCGGGGCTTAGAATATATCATCATGGTATGACCAATTATAGTCACAACACGATGACCCGAATCCAAGAAGGTGGGTGTTAATCCCATGTCTTGAACCTCAAAGAGATATGGAACCCATATCCAATAATATACCCATAACTATTACCCAAGTGGTTTGAAAATAACATATTCCATAATACCAGATGCATGGTTATTTTATACCTATGTACAAAATATTATCTTCTTTGGCTCATGAACTCACATATTTGTTTCTCATAGTGATCACTTCTGATCACTAGAATTTTTTTTTGAAAGGGTAGGGTTACCATCAAATATATATATATATATATATATATATATGAGATCATGGAACTCCCCCTCACCCATGTGGGAATTAGAGTGTAGTGTAACAACGTGACTTGTTAGGGATACATTGATACACATGGAATCCTGGAAAGAGGTTAGTTAAGAATATTTCATGAACCTTGGGGAGCAATGGAACCTGAATCTAAAAGAAATGGTGATATAAAAATACAAATGAGGAGTGTATACTTGATTAAGTTTAAAAGGTTCCAATACATACCATGATTATATAAGAACTTTATTTTAGTAATTCAGCTAGATGATGAAGGTTTCTTCACAGGTTTTACTAATTGAGTGTGGTTGATCAGACAAGGTTCCATGGTGGTGAAAAATGGTGTGAATGATTGAACACTATATCTTACTCTTACTTTAGAAATAGAAATTATTTATAGTTTAACAACTTTTTGAATTGTGAATTTCTGGCATGTTCATCTTAATCACATGGGTGAGAAAGGAATGATAATCTTGGATACAAAGGGAATATTTAAACTCAATCACATGTAGTAAAAAATTTATAAAGTGTGTATCCTTATAAAGAAAAAGATGGTGTTATTTTTAATGAAAATAATAGAACCAAAGAATAAAAATTTATATATAGTTTATATGATGTATGGGAGATAACACTAGTTTGGTTTCAATAGGTAGAACTCCATAATGTTACTTTAATTGGAGATAAAATACAGAAAGTGTGGGTGTTCTTTATCAAGAAAAAATACGAGTTTTCCAAAACAATTTTAGATGGAGATCCATATTGGAAAATGATACTGAAGTGAATATGAAATAATTGAGGTTTGATAATGGGGGTTATAATGGTATAAAATATTTAAAATGATTTTATTGAAATAAATGAATCTATTTTTTGAAAATTATACCTAAGAAACCATATTATAATGGTGTGGTGGAATAGATGAATAACATACTGAATAAGAGTGATCGAAGCATGAGGTTACACTCCAAATTTCTTAATGAATTTTTTGTGGAGTAAATTAGCAATGCATATTATATTATAAAAAGGAGTCCATCCACACCAATGGGGTAGACGATTATAGAACAACTATAGAGTAGGAATCTAGTAAATGTCTCACACCTCAAAGTTTTCTAGAGTATCTCATATGTCCATGTTAGTTCTAGGGAAATGCACAAGCTAGATGGAATATTTTAGACATGTTTCTTTTTGGGGTATAATGATAAAAACATTGTATTTTTGATCCAGGGAAATTCACTCTAGATGATATTATAAATTCTAAATGTTTTCTTTAATGAGAAGATCCTGTATAAGGATCAAAACTTTTTAGAAGATGTAGTTGATAAAAAATAATCAATGAAACTTTCCAATTTTTAATTTTAATGAAAGTATGGAAGTTCTAGTTAGTGAAAGGAAAACCAAAGTTCCAAGAATTCTAGAAAGTTTTGGTGAATATAATGTATATCAAATTCTAGATCTATAACCAATAATGATTTATTAGAATGATATAGTATTATAGAAGCTCAACGTAGAGTTGTGTAAGATTCTGTACCCGAATAAGAGAACCTTAGGTTCAATTGAGAAGGTATACTAGGGTCAAAGAACTAGTTCATAGGTTTGAATCATACATGAAATAATTTATTATTATAAATAAAATAGAACCCAAAATACATAAATAGGTGGAAATTCTTAATAGATCAAGATAGTGGGAGTTATCAATTAAGGATGAGATAAACACTACTGAAAAAAGCTATACTAATGGTTTGAGGGACTGTTAGGTGATTTACCACTAGTATAGACCTATGCCAATAGTTTTACCAAAATTTTGTTATAGAAAACCTATAAAAATGGTTATCAAATAGTTGGTATATGTAATTTCAATGGAAACAACTATACCAATGGTTTGGTCAAGCCATTGGTATAAGTCTTTTATTAAGAAAAATTCCATCATTGGGTATTAATCCCACAAACTCCCGCTTATATTCCAAATACTTTACCACTATGGTACAACATATTATATGTTCATATATAAAAATATATATGTATGAATGCATAAAAAATATTTATATTTAAGTATTTATTATTATTGTTATTATTACACATAAATAATGGATCCACCTATAACAACAGATTAGAAAAAACATTATTACAGGTGTTCGTAAGGAACACTTATACCAACTGTTTGACCAAACCATTGGTATAGGTTGGAAGAAAAAATACCGATACCAATGGTTTGGTCAAACATTTGGTATAGGTATACATATACTATATTTATACCAATGGTTTTATAGAACTGTTGGTATAGGGTGCATATACCAATGGTGTTTCAAACCATTTGTATAGAACTATTAGTATAGCTTAGATTTCTAGTAGTGAGACTTTTTTTCATGTCAAAAAAACATAGAATATAATGGAACTACCACTCAAGAAAATAGTATTAGAAAATAAATGGGTATACTAGTTGAAGGAAAAAGTGTATTGTAATAAACATAATAAGGAGAGGCTTGTTGTGAAAGTATTTAAACAAACTAAAGGTGTGTATTTCAATGAAATCTTTTATCCAGTTTTTAAGTATAAAAATATTTATATTATTATCAGAATGTTTATAAATGAAGTCTCACACATTGAATAATTAAACATGAATATGAAATTCATTCATGGTGATTTATAGGAGGATATTTTCATAAAGAAACCAGTATGTTTCATAGAAAACAAAAAGAGTGTATTAAAATCCTATTATTTTTTAGGTATGAATTAAATATTATTTTCACTAACCGCATATTTTTATTGGATTTTAAGTATTATATGTATGATAAAAGGTCTATGGGTTTTTTTGGAGGTTATCCTCAGCATAGGAAGTCTATCCTTTACGATAGATAACACTGAGTACCTGGTGGTCTAGTACCAGATACTAGGTGGAAACCTAGGTAGAGAGGGTGATTCTATAAGGGATAAAATGTGGCTTATTCACCAAAATTAGGTTCCCAGTGGGAACTAGTTACCTGATGGGATTTGGGAATTTACTTAGTGGATACTTTCTTTTAAAAAAACCAATTAATTTAATTAAATGTTTAAAATTTGTTAAAATTAAAAACCCCCACATTCTCCCCAGTAGTGTCACACACCCAATATATCTTCTCTCTTATTATCTCCTTTCTCAAGTGATGGATCATCATTGTTCGAGAAAAAATTGTAGTCCATATATATTAGGAGACCTCTACTAGTAAGGCCATCACCCTTATTTGATACTTTCCCTATTTTTCTCACTATTTCATCATGTATCATCGATAATGCTCGAATTTGGGTTTTTTTTGACTTATTGATTCATACTAATTAAAGGAAAATCAACCAACTATATTTAATGGGAAGGTATCTTCAAATACAAGGTAGTTGGTCACTAACTTTCCCACTGGGTTTTACAAGTTTTCATGTGTCATATGAAATGTGGGTGACACCAACCATGTGCACATGCCCTATATTTAATTTAAAAACCAATTTATCTATTATTTAAAAATTATGTGAGGTTGAATAGTTAATTATTGTTTTTTAGAGGAATTCATTGATTTTATGGTCTATGATATCCATTTTCTAGTTTTTAAAGGATATGACATCACTTGTTAGATATAAAAAAATAAATTAAAGAAACCCAATCCAAGATTACCATGATATAAAGAAAAAAATCATGCTTAATGAAAAATAAAGAACTAATAAATGTGTATCTTACAACATTCCATGAAGAAACATAAATATTCATCCATGCTTTATGAAGATCATATTAGAGGTTTCAAAAAATGATCCTCCTCTACAGGTATCCAAAGGCTATAAAATTTCTCAAAGCATAAGAAATATTCTTAATCTTCCATGACATGTTAGAGAATCATGATTTAAAAAGGTAGGAGAAGATATTTACAATTAAAGGGAGTTTTGGATAGGGCCTAAAAATTCATAATAACACCATATAATGGTAGAATACCCCTTTAAATATCCCATAACAACACTCCTAGAGTGATATTGTATTTACTCATGCATTATAATGCATGATTAAATGGCTCAAACAATTCATGAAACCCTTATATATAATGAAATCCAGACTATTTCATCATATGTAGAATTTCATTTATGATATTAAACATGGGAGACTTCCTCAAATGATAACAATTATTATTTATAAACCCAAATGGCTGTTAAATAGTAACATGTGTTTGAATTCCATTCCTTAAGATATAACCAGTTATACAATATGACATGTATGGTTAATGGACCTATGATATGATCCGGTCTTGCCATATGATCTCATGGCCAGTGGAACCTTAAAATATCCCTCTATTATATAATATAATATATCCATATACATCATATATTTATAAATGTATTTAGGTCATATATCATTCAATATATCACTTACACTAAAGCTTAAAAGACTTATGTTCTAGTTCACCTTATATCGTATCGTATACAATAACTTGTGAAACCATATCTGAAACTATTTTGGATATCTTCCAAAATAATTTTATAAAGATATTATTAACTTCATAATATATAAAATCATATGAAATACCTTTTTAATACATATCCATAACTATTTTGGATTAACTCTATAACACTTTTAGAGTATCTATCTGAATCATACTCAATCCCTATTCATTCAACCACAAAGTGTGACCCCATGAGATGTTGTAGTATTGAAATAAAATAGAATCACTAATTACATAAATGTAATAAAATTGATTCTTATAGAAAATCATCAATTCCACTCATGTTATAAAAGGGATTTGGCATGATATCCATCAAACACAAGTATCTTTATACCTATGTCTACCTGTTCCATTATATTCTAGTATGAATTATCATATATTCCCTTTGTCCAAGATATCAAGTGATAATGGGAAAAAAAGTATATCAATACCATACATCCAACTCATTCGTTCTTTACTCTCTAAGTGTAGACTATCCAAGACAATGAATACATCACATGTCATTCACCTTTATGGATGATCACATCACATAAACCCCACTCAAATAAATAAGCACATCATTTGTCCCATATTGGTAAAAATTCACACTCCCCAGTCTATATTAATTGAGGGTGTAGATTTCATACTCATCATATGAGAGGAAAAATCCCATCTTAGTTGAACTTCAACGAACAACATGATTAATAATATACCTAACCACCCTCGATTTAGATAATCCTCAAGGATTGCATAAGAAAGGTATCAAAGTATGAAGGTTATCATACTATGTATCTTTACAACTTCAGGTAATGTGGAATATAAATATGATCCATGTATCCATAGTATACCAAATACATAGTATATGACACTCCATATGGTATACTTTGTGTGTCATCCAGTGCACAAAAACAGGTTTTTTCCCCATGAGCATATTTTTTTATCTCTATACAAGAGTCCTAATCATGATAACATTTAAATTTCATCATAACCTATAATACTCCATGATTAACATCACTTAGGGATAACTCAAAGTAATACTTTGAGAGGTCAATTATCATTACACTTTACAATATGTAAATAAATATGTACTTATATGAATCCAATGTTAAATAATGAAAAAGTGGAGATTGAATTTTGCATGAAACCATTTCATATTCTTAAACGCTTTTTAGAATATATAAAAAAACCTACCTAAGAACCTTTCTATCATATCATATATGATAAACTGGTAGATTATAATAATGTTTGTAGAAATTTATAGGGGTTTTTAACTTATAATTTATATATATAATCCCCACCACATCACTATGCAACTGCCTTATAAAAAACTCCCGCTAAACTCTTTAGTGAGTAACATTTATAAAAAAGTTAGTTTGAATAATGGTGATATTTTGGGATCATATTCCCAATGTTTAACTCCTTAAACATATTTAAACTAATTAACTCCATAACATTAAATGTTATGATATTAACTTCTATTTTATACTAATAACTCTTTATAAGTTTAACATCATCATCCTTAGATTACTTTCTATCAAACCTTTCCTTTGATATCTTTAGAGTTTTCTTATAACAATTTACATTAGCACTTACTAACACACCATAAACTTCTTTAGTATAAAGTGACATTTACTATGATATGGTAACTAAATTAAACCCTTTAAATTTATATTTATCACCATAACTGAAAATTATTTTAGGATTTTAATTGAAATTCAATTCGAATTTTGACTAGTATAATCTTTTAATTTTTAATTTTTTAACTTCATAAGTTCAAACATACTCTCACTGGACACTTAGACACTATATTCTTTTCAGAATATCATGATAATTTTCATAAAATCCTTTGTGTTTATTAAATAGCTATTATTTCCTTTTAGTATGAATCTTTAACAAATGATCTATTTTTTCCATATCATATATGGAATTCTATGTGTTTAGATCACTTTCTATTTGAAAATAAGAATTTATTATTTAATATATACCATTGATAGGTGGTGGGAACACATTACCTAATATTTTATAAATATATAGGTAAACACTTTATCTTGGATAAAGCATTTTTATCCATGTATCCTTTTAAAAACATGTTATAAAAACCGATGAATCATAAACCTTATGTATTAAATTCATTATATCATATTTTTCATAACAATTATTTTCTAGTAAACAAGTTTTCTTATCATATAAGAGAAATGATATGATTATAAACATCCTTTAATTAGATCCATCTGAGCTTGATTTATTCTTTTTAATTAAACTCTTTAATGTAGAAACTCTTTGATTCACCACTTGAATATAAACTTTAATATATTTCAATTATTACCTTGATTTTGAATATTGTACATTTACAACACTTGTAAAAAATATAGTTGGTATCACATACCCTTCAAAATTGAATAATTTATTTATATAACAATGATAACTGATGTGGACATTCATTAGTGTTTCTAAGACCAGTTCAGGTATGCAGAATAATTCTATCATATAGAATCATTACTTCTAATTCCTAATAACACCTTTAAGTTTTAATGAACTTTACTAGATACTTGAAGAAACATTTTTGGAATATTTAACTATATTTTATTCTTTCAGTTTTAACCTTTACCCACTTGTGTTGTCAATATAACATCAGAACCTAGACATCACATGGAAAGTTTATCTATTTTCAATACTTGAGAATATTGGGTAAATTTTTCATAATCTTATCCATAATATCAAAACATTTCCATTAATGAAAATAAGATTAATTACTTAACTAGAACTATCCTGGTAGGAAATCATTAGCATAACCAATAATATTGATCATTTGAGTATATAAAAAAATTCATTAGTTCATTTTTTATCTAATTCCTTTGAAACCATAAGTGAATCGTTCCATACTTATCATAACAATTTATAGTCACATGTTGAACAACTTAAAAATTTGGTTACTTAGGAAGGTGTTGCTACAACAGATAGATTTTTTCCCTCAAGAACTTTTATTAAGTAGTATTAGAAGTTATATATATTAATATTATCTTTTCAAGGTTTAATATCAAATTTAAGTATAATGGTGTCAATGATATTATCTACAACAAAATATTTTATTAGATGAATATTATGTTTTATTGATATTTAATATAGAATTTTATTAAATGGGATCCCACTAAAATGATGAACCTTTTAAATTAATTATATATATTAGTGGGTCAAGATCCATATTTCCCAAAGGAATTAATATGATATGAAATTTATCTCACCACTTAGTTATTTAGGCATGGAATAATCCCAATCACATCATATATAACTCTTGGATATTTTAGTGGGAAATTCATTTCCCAATCCATCATATGGATAAACTCAAATCTATTCCTCTGGTAACCTAATACTATTAGGATATCCTAACTAAGTTTAACCCAAAATAAAACACCAATAATGGGTATCTAATCCTATTAAGTCACCAATAACTTTCTTTCATCACATAAGACAATCTAGGGGCACCCAATTATGTTATGTTCGACTAGGTTGGATGATCGAGGACTTAACAAGTATGAATTTGGAAGGAATATAACACTTAGGTTTTTTAAATGGGATTTAACCTCACCATATTATGTCATTTTATTCCCTTTACATATTCATGCTTCTAATTATTTAGTTTTTAATCTTATTCCTTCCACTAAAATAATATGTTTGAACCATATTGATGTGAAACTCTTTACACAACCTATAGTTTTTTTACTCACCCAAAAATAGAAGGAAAAAAATTTACACACATATAATTACATCTCATGAATAATTTATATGATCTTTTCAAGTAAAAGTTTTGAATTATATGAAATTAGAAATCTCTTCATTAGTAATCCCATATCCATAGATAGCCAACCCCACCTTTCTAGAATAAGTAATAAGCCTCTTGTATTTTAGTAGTATAACCCAAAGTCCCTTTATTCAAGGATGCTTTACTTAAGAGAGATTCTAATTCATCATAACTCTAATAACTAATATGTATAAACTATATTAAAAAAAAATTCAAGCTAATAACTTTAATTTAAAACTGAAGTGAAGGTAGATATAAACTAAATCCATTATCATACCAAGAATTTAACTTCTCTAATGCATGTATGATAATCATAGATGTAGTTTACTAAGTTTAAACTAAAGCATACACATATTCACAATATAAACAATTTATATCCATGAATAACAAAAAATAGAATAACTTTTGAATAATTGAATAATTCATTTATTTAAACATGAGATAAAAATTTATGAACAATTCATAAATAAAAAATAATAACAAAAACATTATAATTTAAATATATACATTGTTGAAATTCCGCAATCTTGAATATAAACACTTTAAATTCATTTCATAATATGAAATACTTCATATTACTCATTATACGGAATCTCACTTTAAATATACGATATTACATAAAATATAAAAATTTTATAGTTCAATTTATATTATGTAAACAATTTATATAATATAAATATCATATACTTAATATTCTTTAAACCTTAATCAAAGAAATCATCAATAGTTTTCTTAACATGATTTAAATAATATCCCAAATAAGTCCCTTTATTTGAATAATTCAAATTAATTATTATGAATAATTTAATATCTTAAAATAAAAGCGCTTTATATTCATACTTTTTTTTTAATTTATAAATACTTTATAAAATAAAATTATGATTTCTAAATAAAAGTTTTTTTCAAAGTCACAAGTCCCGCCATACGATTTAGTAAAAAACATTTTAGTATTAACATTTTTTTGAATTCCTGTTAATAAATGTTTCATAAAAATTTAATTAATTCATTTTAAAAACTTTATAATTAATTAAATTATAAACACTTTATAAATTAATAAATATCCCTAAAATAAATTTTATCAATATTTATAAACAATTTATATATAAAAAATTAAATTCATAATTGAATTTCAAGAAAAATAAATTTTTCTTTAAAAATCATATTTAATGGTATGATATGAATCAAAGAATATAATAAAACTCATATTTAACAATCCAGGGGAATTTTATAATACAATAGATATAAAGAAAGACTAAAATGGTTTAATTTCTATCAGTCATATTTTATGACAAATAGATATATCATCTCCTATAATATCATATCATATTTAATGATATGTGTTGATACCATCAAGGAGATACAATGATCTGTTTTTGAAAACATGCTACAAAATAGTCAATGGATATATTATCCAATAGTACAACACCACAACAAATATAAAAATAATGGTTTTGTACTGATTTTTTTCTTATGATATCCCTATATTAAGTCATGACTCAACTGACCAATATTTTTCCAAGTAGTATAATATGATTGGGGTTATAACATGGAACATAGTTATAAAAGCATCATTTCTATACAATATTTCATGAATATAAAGTAATAGTAAGGATTTTTCACCCCTAATATGTTTTAAAGGATTTAAAAAAACTTTTTAGATGTATCATAAGTGATTAAAGAAAAAAAAATCTAATATCACCATGTTAGAAAGATAAAACCATGCATACTGAAAAATCAATAACTAGTAAATGCGTACCTTTCAATGTTGATCATTATAGCATAAATAATCATCCATTATTGAGGATGATCATGGTAGAGGGAACAAAATTACATCCCTTATCTAGAGGTATCCATGGGTAGATAAATTTCTCGATGTTTGAGAGATATTATCCACCCTCAACGATATGCAAGTAACTCATTATGTAAAGTAGGTAGGGGAAGAAGGCTGTAAGGTGAGGGAATTTTTTCTAATTATTGATTAGTCTTAATAACACTATATCATAGAATTAAAACCTTTTAAATATTAGTTAATAATTACTTGAATTATAATATTTTTTATTTTATTTCCTAAACAATCATTATAAAATAACATGTATCAAATGACATGCCTTACAATATGACCAATCATTTAGTATGACTTGGTTAGGCAGTTTTTATACAATATAAACTATTTTTTCCTTATAATTACATGATAAGTTGAACCTTAAAATATCCCAATATCATATAATAGGATATATCCATATTCATTGATAAGTGAAATTATTGTATACATTTTTCGATATTAAAATACATTGATTTTGATGATTTAATTGTTAATGCATGCCTATGTCTCTGATGATTTTCTCATATTTTTTAGGATGCAACAGGTTATGTAAATTGAGTAGAAAGAGATAAAATGACAAATAATTCCATAAAAATAAGGCTTTCCACCAATCTTGGTGTTCATGGAACAATTCTATGGAATGAAACTGATGAACAAAGGCATAAAAAGGCTTCTAAAGCTAAAAAATGACTTCACACATCATGTACCCATTACACATCATGAACCTATACAAACCGTGAAAGAAATAGACATCAGAAAGTGGAGGAAAGAAGCCTTAAGTGAAGTTGAAATGTTTCATAGCATAAAACATATGTGTCATGCCATGAATCTTATGAAGTATTCCCATAAATCTCACATGTCGAGAATTTGATACACATGGTGTAAGGTTTACACATTGTGTAATTACTATACAACATGTAATGTTCGGAACATGCCAAAAATAGCCATATTTGAAATATCTTAAAGTTTTGACATGTTTTAAGACCCAAGAACCACCTATGAACACCTTTTAACCCATAATTAATTTTATTGATTACTGTACAAGCCCATATGGAGTCTATAAATAGAGATCTAGGCTGCTACTGTCTGGAAGATCCCAAAGACCAATGCTTGGAGCGAGAAGATTCACTATGATGGGTCCTCACCATTTCATTTCCATTTTCTCATTATGTTTTCTTTTTTTCTTTACTTCTATCTTATTCTATCATCACTTGGATGTGGGGGGTAAACCCACCTTGTGCTAGGGTTATGTAGCCAAAGGGGGAAGGTTTTGTTGGATTTATTCCTTTTTCTTTATTACTGTAGTTTGGATTTCCGCAATTTATTGAATCTATTTATAATATCTTTATTTTACTTTTATCATGACCATTTTAATTTGAATATGAAATAAAAATTATAAATTACATATTTGGTTACCCTAAATCAAGGCATGACCTTTTTCACATTCAGGGCAATGAGGTTTAAAAATGACATTGAGACAAACTTGATTTGGAAAAACCTTAAATTACTAGCACGAAGGGAAATAGGGGATTTTCAAATTAGGGAGGAGATACCATGATCACTAGATCTCCCACATCTCGACTCTGACACCAAACATGGATTAATCAATTTTCTTATAAAAATCTAATTCCACATGAACCTTAAAACTATAAAACCCTAGAACACTTTCAAATATGATTTCAAACCAAATAATCATTCTTCTTTGTCTTTATTTTGATTTATTTAAATTAATCAAACCAATCAGATTCTTCACCTATTTATTTAATTTAAATAAATAAAATATTTTGAAATCCTAAATAAACTAATTCACTGTCTTATTTTGGTTCGACCTCAGACTTTCCTAAATACTGAATTTTAATTAATAAAATAGTATAGTTTGAGTTTTTATAAATTTTTTATTTTGATTAGACTCATAGGGAATTAACAATTCACTTTTATTCCCATTAAAATTGGCACCATTTCTGGTGATGGTTACAAGTTAGTTTTTAGGTTTCTTTAATTTTTTTTTTCTATATTTCAATTTATATATTTACACTGGGTGTGTTTGTGCTATAGATTTCAGTTTTTTAATTTCTAAATGAGGGACCACAATACACGATCAAAATAAAAAGAGGATTTTGACTTCAATCCTAAGCTGGTGAAAATATTAATGAAGAGAAATGAAGATACAATCATAGTCATAGTGAAGCAACATCTATATACTGGAGGAGTTCTTCAAAGAAACCTTGGGCAACAGATGCTCGCAGACTATGGGTGGCCACCAAACACAGGATTGAAACTGAGAATCCTATAACTTCCTAGGGATAAAAATAACTTTTATATCAAACCAAATATCATCTATATGATCTAAAACAATGTTCAATCCACTGGACTACCACATAAAGATCTGAAAATTCATCTGTGAAACTTACTCAAGCTCTGAGACATATTACAATTTTAGAATGTTTCAAATGATGTAGTAAGGATTTACCTCTCTTGATTTACATTATGATATCAAGATCGAGAGTGGATTCAAAGATTTCAAACACCTTCCATCACAATATGGGATGAAATGGCATAATACTTTCTCACCAAATTCTTCCCACTTTCCAAATCAATGGACATATGGGTAAATATTCTAATGTTTTTTCAATTTGAAGATGAATATATATATTCTTCCTAGGAATGATATACTGGCATGACTCATTAATACCCCAATCATAGTATTGAGCTATAAATGCTAATATAAACTTTTTATAAGGGGTTTTCACAATAAAATAGATTAATTATTGATGCTGTAAATGGAGGATCATTGACGTGGAAGTCGCCTGAAGAGAGCTACAACTTTTTATATGAAATGGAGAGAAATAGTTTCTATTGGTAGTTATTAAAAAAATAAATAACAATGAATGGATGAAGGAATATATAGAATCATTAACCAAAAATATGGACATGATGATGGGACAACATCAAAACCACTTAGGTATATTTATAGAAAATGAAAATTATATTTATTACAATCATTGTAATCAATTTCAGGGTTGGCAGCCTCAACAGCAAAAAGGGAAATGATATCAACAAAGGACAAAAGGGTACCAACAACAAGAACCCTAAGAACCCACATTAAAAATAAATTTTCGTACATTGGAAGAGATGTTGGCTACATTAATGGCCACAACCAAGGATATACTCAAAGAAATACAAGAAGAATAATTAAACCAAAAGGATTAATTAAGGAATCGAGAGCATCAAGTTGAAAAAAATTCTAACTAGATTAGAGAGAAACCTAGAGGATTACTTCCAAGATTCCTTGAACTATGCCCACATAAAGATTTAAAATCTATAAAACTTAGAAGTGGGAAGAAAACAAAAGGAAGTGGTATAGATTTTATAAGACAAAAAACAGCGGGATTAAGTGAAAAAGAAGTTAAAAGTAGAATGTAATAAGTATTTGAAGAATATAAAGAAGAACCACCACAATACAATATAAGAATTTATTTTCTAGAATTAATGGTTCAAGTAAAGAACAACGTGGAGAAAGGTAAATTTTTAGAACACTTTAAAAAATCTCATATCAATATTCCTGTTATAGAGTCTATCAAAAACATGCAGACATATGAAAAATTCATGAAAGAACTGGTAACTAGCAAGAAGAATATGGAAGAAATTGGAACCATTCTACTCACATGAGAGTGCTATTCGGTAGTATATAAGGAACTACCTAATAAGGAACATGATCTAGGTAGATATTCAATTACCATCTTTATTAGAGCTAAAAAATGTGGAAAAAATTTGCGTGACTTAGGTGAGAGTTTCAATATCATGTCATACACAAATTTCAATAATTTGGGACTAGAAGTCATAAAGCCTATGAGAGTACTTCTTTAATTAGAATACTCAACAATAATATCCCCCATAGGACGGATCGAAGAAATTATGATCAAATTTGATAAGTTTATCTTTTCTATAAACTTCTTAGTACTGGACATGGAAGAGGAGTGAAATCCACTCATTCTGGGAGACCATTTTTAGCCACTGGGTGTGCACTGATTGACGTCCAAAGTGTAGAACTCTGTATAAGAGTTGTCTATGATAAATTTAGTTTAAAAAAACTGGGAAATAAAGAACTATGATGTGCAAGAGGAAAATGAGTTTGGAGAAGGAAAAACACTTAAAGTTGAGGGTGTCACTGAAATTGAAGAGGTACACATGTTTACTACTATTAAAAAAGAGGATTCTCAACAGAAGAAGAAAGATAATATGAGGACCAATATCATTGAAATTGGAGGAGAAACTGACTCCACCACATTTGAGAAAGAACAATAGGTATGAATTGCACATGACCTTCCATTTAGTTCATTGGGATTAAATAAGAAATGGTGGATTAGTCTAATGGTCATCAAGAAAATAATACCATAAGGAAGAATTAAGATGTTTGGAGAGTAAGGAAAGAGGCCAAACTATGTAGGAAGGACATAAATGAGGAAATTCATAGACCCCAACTAGGTACAAAAATTTCAATCACCCATCATGTGATATGAATTTGAAGGTGGTAAGGTCGATATAACAATGGTAAATAAAAGAACTTTTGGGAGGAAACACGAGTTTCTTTCTTTTTTTTTATTTATTTGGTTTTTAGGTGTGCATTATCTCACTTAAAATATTACAAAATTCATTGATAATGTCCTATTATTTCACCTATTTTTTTTCTAAATTGTAGGACCATTAAAGCCAAATCCAATATTAAGTATTAGGAAACACAAGAAGAGGGTACAGAACAATTAAATGCCATGAGATAAGTACACATCATGAATTGGTACAGGAAGAACCTATGTATCCATGTTTGAAGCACCAATTGAAAGGGGAGTAAGTGTTTCAATTTTTTATACTGTATTCCCCAAATTTAACTATCTTATACATTTAACTACCAATTTCATGCCCACACTTGATTAATTATTTAATCAATTAAACTTGGAGACATAAAATACCTTTGATAATTATCATCCCATGAATTTAAATTTATTTTTCAAAAAAAATTAATGTGAAAAATAAAAAAATAATTAGTAGAGATAATCATGTGGTTTTGGATTTGAAAAAGCATGATTTATGGGAGCATGTAAAATGTTTTTTTTTCAAAAAATTTCCATGATTTAAATTATTGATATTTTCATTAATTGATTTAATTATTCATATAAATTTCCATGAGTAGTTGTCCCAACCATTCATCTCATTCAAAATACATCTTCTGAGCCAATATTTTCTATTCTTTCTATAGTATATTTATTGAGAAACTCGGTAATTATTTATTCTATAACTTTATTTTCATATTATAAAAGCTATGACTCAACATAATCACTTTTAATATGATTTAGGTATCTTTTTTTATCACTTATTCTGAGATCCACCTTACATTAATCTATTTTAACACCATTAGAAGTCATGAATAACCTTTCTAAGGAAGATCCGTGTTACAAACCCATCTTATAATTTTCCACCTTGCTATAAATATTTTTCATTATTATCAAAAATAAGAGTGGGGGAGATGGACAATGGTGTAAGGGTTGCATATTTTGTAATGAATAAGTGTGTGTGTGTGTGGGGGGGGAATTTCAAAATATTTGGGGAAGGCACATTCATTGTATTTATTTCACAACTTCTTGTAAAAAAAGTTTTGTGTCTTGAGAAATTAAAAAATACCATTTATTGACCAATTATATTATTATAACTATTAAAAATAGTGTCGTGAGAAGATCATTTCATGTTGGGTGGCGGAAGTGAGATTTTTTCCTAGCACAAATTTTAAAAAATAAAATAAAAGAACAATATAATAATAAAAGAGGGTGTTTCATTTATTTCATTCCAACTCTTTATAATCATTCTCTAAGATACTGGGGAAATAAGAGACTTTTATTGAGGTGTTCTTTATTATCATGCAAACTTATTTAGAGATAGACCTCCTTTTTATCCTTACTTGATTTACATCATTCAACTACCTTTCCTAAGCCTTAGTGTAATTTGATCCTAAATATTGAAGCCCTCATGATTATTTGTGATTTTTTCTTTACAAGGTGGAGATATTAGATTCCTTGAAAGCCTATGGTAAGTGAAATGTTGTTGAGGTATGTCCATCACTCTATTCATTCGTACCTTGATAATGAGTGGAAAAATTAATGTGAGGTAAATTACAAAATGGTATACATATTAATAATGAATTGAAAAATGAAAAGGATTGGCTATTTATAAATAGGAAAAGTAAAATATATGGTTTATTTTTCCTCTTTGAAATACGAGGAATTGATAAATTTTCTACTTGTGATGATAAAACCCTTAACTTTCCATTTGATCAACTATTTTTGTTGACATTGAATTTAAAGCATTGCAGAGTAATCATCCATTGCAGTATGTTGAGATTCTATCCTTGTAGAAAAGTATGAATTCAAGTGGGGGGGGGGTTTGATAAGTTCAATTATTTTATACATTTTTTAATATTAAAATTCAATGATTTTGATGATTTAATTATTAATGCATGAATATTTCCCTAATTATTTTCTCATATTTTTTAGGATGAAACAAGTTATGATAATTGAGTAAAAAGAGCTAAAACAAAAAATAATTCCATAAAAAGAAGGTTTTCCACAAATCTTGATGATCATGAAAAAATTATGGGAAATGAAACTGAATATAAGAGGAATAATAAGGTTCATAGAGTTGAAAACTAACTTTACACATCATGCACCCATTACACATCATGAACTAGTGCAAGTTGTGAAAGTAATGCGCGCTGTGAAGTGGGGGAAAGAAGACTGAAGTGAAGTTGACATGTTTCATGGTGTGATGAATATGTTTCATTCTATGAAACTTTTTAAGTATTCCTATAAATATAACATGTCATGAATTTGGTACATGTGGTATAATATTTACACGTTGTGTAATTATTACATGGTGTGTAATGTTCAGGATGGTCTAAAAATGGCCAGATTTGGTGTATATTGAAGTTTTGACATGTTTTAAGACCCAAGGTACACATATGACCACATTTTGACCTATACTTAATGAAATTGATTTTTTATGATCCCATCTAGGTTCTATAAATATATATCTAGGATACTGCTGTCAGGAAGACCTCGAAGATCAAATCTTGGAGCGAGAAGCTGTACTGTGTATGGTTCTCACCATTTTATCTCTATTATCTCTATTTACATTATTTTTCTTTTCTTACCTATTATTATATCATCACTAGGATAAGGGGGTAAAACTAAATTATTCTAGGGTTTTTTAACCAAAGGGGGAAGGTTCCATTGGATATATTCCTTTTTCTTTATTCATGAATTTTGGATTTTCATATTTTATTAAATTAATTTCCAATATCTTTCTTTTACTTTTATCATGGCCCTTGGTATTTGAATCTAAAAGATAAATTATCAATTGTGAAATTGGTTAACATAAATCAAGGCATCTACATTTCCACATTCAATGAGAGCTATTTTAAAAATGGTATCAAGACAAACACGATTCAAAAAAACCCTAAATTACTAGAATAAGGGAAATAGGGGATTGATGTTCCAGGGAGGGGATACCATAACCATTGGATCTCCCTAATCTCAACTTTGAAACCAAACATGGATTAATAAATGTTTCTTATAAAAATCCAATTCCACATAAACCCTTAAAATAAAAAACACTTTATGATTTCAAATCTGATTTTAAATAAATAAATCAATCTACTTCATTTTCATTTTTTTTCTTTAGATTAATCAAAACAATCTAATTGTTCACCTATTTATTCAATTTAAATAAATAAAATCTATTGAAAACATTAATAAACTAATTCAACATCTCTATGGGTTCAACCTCAAAATTTCCAAAATACTAAATTTTAATTAATCAAGTAGAAAAATTTGAGTTTTTATAAATTTTCTATTCTGATTATACCTATAGAGAATTAATGATTCCATTTTTGGACCTTCATAAATCATATGCATAAATAAATTTATGTCATATATTCTTCACATTTCCCTTATGTCATGTGTTGTGACTTGCATCATGGAACCTGTAAAGGTAATTTTAGCTTGAATTATAAACTTTAGAATCATTATGGGTGTCCTAGGTTATTATATGCTTGGGAATATCATGGGAACATGATAGGATAGGGATATACTATCCTAGGTATAAGTAATTGAGTTGGTTATTGGTGTAAGAATAACCATTTCATGATGATTAGCTTTTAGATGCTACGTTATTTTCTATAGGATGATACAATGTTCACTATAGTGATTGTGTTGGTAGTATATCATAAAACCTTGGTATATTGGTGGTATATCATCAACCTTGTAATTTTTTTCTTAGTGTTACATCATCCATATAGAAAGTAGTGTCAATAGTTTTCATCCACCTAAGGATTGGTATTGGTGTTTTATCATCCACCTAGTAATTTATATTTTCTATGTGTCATAGACCTATGAATTATTGATGGTGGTATATCATCTACATGATGAATTTACTTGGTAATATATTGTTAAACTAAGAATTTTGTTGGTGGCGTGTCATCTATTTTATGATTTTATTGGTGGTGTATCACCCAATTAAATATTATCGATGATGGTATATCATCCATTTTGGAATTTGAATTAGGCGGTACATCATCCACATGAGGATTATGTTTGTGGTATATCATCCACTTGTGGGTATTGTTATTGATGGTGAATCAACCAATCGAGATTGAGTACTGGTGATATATCATCCACATAGGATCAGTGATACACAATTCACTAGGAAATAATGTGTTATATAGTGATGTTGGAATGATGATAAAACATTTACCAACATGGTATATGATGGTGATGCATCATTTACTAACTCATATATGATAATGATAGCTCGTTCAACTTGGTTTTGAGAAAAATAATGATATACCATTCATCCTTGTTAAATTTTTAGACCCAGGTTTTATCATCCAATTTTGGCACTAACTAAAGTAGGTATGGACACTCATGCAATGGATACTAATCATTCCATGATTTTATGGGTTATTTATTTATTTATTATAATCATTCCATATCAAGAATGAAATTATATTTAATAGAATTATTAGGGACACCATTAGTGGGATTATATTGAGTTGTTCTTATACCCCACATGATTACCTTGGTACCTAAACCAATTTCATGGTTTATGGAATAAGTATGGGTAATGGACCAATATTTGATGGTTGTGCTGGGATGCTAGGAAAAAGTTAAGAGACAAGACTGGGTCAGGACTCATACCAGTTTTATGGGTATTCCCTTTCTTTTATTTACTTTTGGACCTAGTTATATATGATATACCCATGGAAGATGTTTTTTTATACTTGTTTGACTTGTATGAAATGTTTAATAACTTACTTTATTATGGCATGATTGTTGTTATTTACTTTTGGTTGGAACTTATTTGTGATGTTTATTTTTATACAACTATTTTTATTTGTGGTGACTATTTCTTGATATTTCTTTCTCCATGATTTATGGTTGTCTATAACAGAGAGGGTATAATATCCCCATGATATAAATTGACACTCAACATTATTTTGAAGCCTATATCATACAAGGAGGTGTGTTTGATGTACATAGAACTTTAGTTAGAGCTTGATGGAGGTGTACTGGGACTGGGATGTTAAAAATTGGTATTAGAGCCTTGTTTCTTTTGTATAAATTTTTGGGATATGGTATAAAAGAGCTAGGACATTGTCATAAATTTTTATAAATATTATTCCTAGTAGTAGGTAACTTATATGTGAAGTCCATGTTATTGGGTATAGGATTGAAATTTTTAGTTTTTATCTTTATATTATTAGAGTTTCAAAAGAAATGATTTGTAATTTAAAGTTTATTTCATTTCACACTTGTCATTGGATATAAATATAATGTGAATTAATGCATAATTTTTAGAATTTCAGACTCATATGACACTCATAAGATTTTATGTGATTGATATTATTTTTTGGATATGGGGTTCAACTATTAAAAATATAAAAAATAACATATATAGTGTTTTCCTATACAACTTTTTGGTAGAAATTTACCTAACCAACCCATTATTACTATTTACTATTATTAATATAATATTATTATTGTGTAGATCCTATATATTTTTTATATGTCCTAAGAGTGGGTAATCTGGGATAGAATCGAGATGATATGTGTGAGAACTATTAAATCATTTGGAATGTGTATATTTAAAGTCACAATACTTATTAAATGTCATGACATTCCTTAAACTATGATATCTAGACCTATTATAGAATGTATTCTGAGTCATGTTCTTAGAATTTTAGTAAAATTAAACCATGAAAACCTCCCATTTAGCACCAATGTAACATACCACCTTGATATACCTGCACCATTGAAGCAAAATTACACATGGCCTCAAGTTCCCTCCCTAATCACTAAAGGATGACGACTAACACCAATGGTCTAAGATATTTCTTGGGAATTTATTTTATGTTTAATGGAACATAATGTCAAATAAATAGATAATAAGGATCAAAAAATAAATGAACAAAAAAAGATAATGACATCAACATAATAATCTTAAATTAATATCCTAACAGGCCCATAAATGTCATGCAACTTACCAGGACTCAAAAGTAATCCATACAAGCCAAAACATAAATAAATACAATAAAAAATATGATAAAAGTAAGTATGTACAACCCACTATTCATTACTCCTTATTCCCATAAAATAAGATCCAAAGTGTCTCCAGACACAAACTCCTAGCTACAAAGGCCTCTTGTCTTTAATTAAAATTCCATGCATGAAATATATACACACATGAGGTGTGCACATATAGTACATGAGAATATAATATTTAGAAGAAACTAATAAAACTCCTACCAACTCAAGGTGTTAATATATTAATATATATATATATATAATAATGTAATGATAAAATGGTTCAATTAATATGCATTTTAGAAATTCAATAAAGGAGTAGGTGTACCATGTCACCCAAACATGTCATACCTACTTAAACTAAATATGAAATCTTAGAATCAAGAAACAAGCTTGTAAATCATCGTAAAATCACAAAATCTACCAATTGCAACCATGCACATGGAATAATAACATCTAACTAATCACAAACCATAACATCATGTATATCACACTCCTTAGGTTTCAACATGCTATATCATGGAATATCATATATGCAACACATCATGGCCCACTATTCCATATCATGTTGTAATATATATCCATCCTCTCAGGTCCAAACTATGTTGTATCATGGGATATCATATCCCGATCCACCATGGGCCTCCTGTAAGTGATATTTTTCATGTATCATCATAGAACATCATGGTTAGTGATAATCCCATCAAACAAAACTTAAAGACACAATATAACATATTAATTCCAACCTAAGATACATCATGATGTCATTCTATTTTCTATTTACATCATATAAAATCAACACAAAATAAAATATTGAAATTTTAGCATCAAAGCTCACAATTTTAGAAAGTATTCACACATTTAGAAACCCCCAGTAGGGTCCTAATATCACACAATTCAAGGAAATTTTATTTATTTAACGTTCACCTAGTTCTATACCATATTCAACACTTTTAAGTACCATTTATAGATTTTTATTACCAATAATTATATTTCCAAACATAACCCTTAATCCCCAATGCATGGGGTTAATTCCCAAGGCAATCATGCTACCTTATTCACATTTAGAACCCCATTATAATACATGAAATTGGTTATAAAAGTAAAAAAATTTCATAATAAAGTCACATGGAAGTGTAAAATTATAAAAAAGATATGAAAAAAATCCATAAACTTGTTTCATAAATTTATTAGACAAAGTTTAAAAATTTTCACAATAATTATCCATTTATTTAATAATTCCATCCATACTTAACCATTTAAAATCAACACAATATTAACCATTTAATTACTACATTTTTTTGGTCTTTTAGACACATTTATAACATTTAATGAATATCTAAATCAATTTCCATACACAATCCAACACTTTAGGGTCATGTTTATCATTTAATAGATCATGATAAAACCATTTGTCATAACTAATTCCAATTTATAATCCTAGAAAAATAAGAAAGAAATTATAACACAAAGCATACCACAATTCACATAAAAACACATGACAAACACCATGATGAGGAAAGAGGTGTCCTACCATAAGTAAGACAAGAAATCTGCCAAAGGCATGATCCAACAAAAACTCCAATAACTCAATATCTATATATTCTAATGAATGGGATGAATCCAAATGCCAATAAGATTTAAAATCCGAGCTCAAGTGAAGCTTGATTCAAATATTGAATCAGTAGAATTAGATTAGGTGTTTAGGTGTCTAAAATTCCATCAAAATTCATATAAATGATCACTAAATCAAAGGGTCCCCAAGTAAAAAAATAAATTTATAACTATAAAAAGAAAAAACTTCCCCTCATTAAAAAACACCCAATTGAGCTCTATCAGGTACCCGATCACCCACCACTAGGTACTTGGTGGAAACCCAAGTCTTACCTAGCCACCACCCCCTTCAATGTGTACATGTTACCCCACACCGAGCACCCGATGGAATTTAAGGTCCTCAATATTTCATTTTCCACCACCCAAACCCATCTCAAACTAGTTTTCCACTCCAAGGTATCCAAATTAACACTATAATATATGAAATTAAAAACAAATAAATTCAAATTTTAAAGAATAAACACACCTTAATGAATGAGACCATTGAAAAATCTTCACCATAAAGCTTCTCATCCCTGAGAAGAATTATCAAGAATTGCCAACTAATAATTCCAATCATTTGAACCTCATGTCAACTTCTCATTCCTCGGTCTCTTTTTTAACACATCTATGTTGTCATAGGACTTATAAAAGAAGAAAAAAATTCCTCATAATTGCTTCTAATTATAATAGACAATCCTAACTAGATTTTCCAAAAAAGGGACATCCAATTATAGCTCCACATATTCACATTGAATCAAATGAGAAGGATCTATTCATACTTCCTCAATAAAAAAACATAAAAGACAACATGCATAGATTCATACCTTAGAGGTAGTGCTAACCGATAGAAAACTTCTTCAATCCTCTCTATAAAATAAAATGGACCAATATACTATAGAGTTAAATTTTGTTTCCTATAATTTTGTGATGTTCTAATCAGGGTGAGACCTAAAAGAAAACATTATCTCCATCCATAAGCTTAAGAGGTTGAAATCTACAGAAAACATAAACCTTATTTCTTCTATTAGTGGCAAATAATCACTTAATGATCATTTGTATATGATAACAAGTATTTTATAAAAGGATAGGACTAAAATATAAAAATTACCTAGATTCTATCCGAAAAAGTAGATAAACAAGGCCTTCTATATAAATCCTCAAACAGTGACATTCGAATTGATTCCTACTATCCATTTTTATAAAATAATCTACTAAAGGCACATGATCCTTCCACACACCACCAAAATCAAGGGAACATTCCCAAAGAATATCCTCAAGGGTTTAGATGGTATGATCAAACTGGACATCTGTATAACAACCCTCACTTTTCAAACATTAACATTACATAACATTTGATAAATACTTAAAACATCATACAAATAGATGTCCAAAGACTGTAATTGGTCTAGTGCCTTTGAAAACATGGAAACATGAACACTGGTATATAAGTGAGCTACATTATATCCCACTAGGTTCTTCTTGACTAGAACCATTATTATAAAAATCAAACATAATACATATCTTCATAACATGGGGGAAGGAAACATAAAAAGGGGTGAGCTCAAATGCTCAGTAAGGGTAAAGAAAGGATATATGTAAGAATAATCATGAGCATAAGGGTATGAGAACATGATCATGAAAATAGAAGATCATACCCTATATATCAAAGATCATATACATGAATCATGGAATAAATCATGGTAGTTAATAAGACATGAATCATAAGGTAATAAAGAACATAATCCATGAAAGCATAACCTAGGAATAAAACATGTAATTGGGGTAGAAACATAAGCATATAAAATATGATTTCCATACTAGCCAAGGAATTTCTTCCAAGACCATCTTGGTAGTATAGGTTCACTCCCCATACCATATTTATAGTCATGGTTCACTACCATGTCCATATTAGGAGAATAAGTTCACTCCTAAAACCATCATGGTAGTCACAGTTCACTCCCATGACCATCTTAGAAGTCAAGGTTCATTCCCAAGATCATATTAGTCTATCTTATGAGATATAAATCATTACCTAATGCATTCGAGGGAGATATAGGTCCCACCCATCTTATAGTGAAATCATACATATATGTTCCACAAAATCATAAACAATCCTATCATAACCAATGAAATGAAATGGGTATCATAAAAATATAATCACATCATAAACTATAGAGAATGATACAAGTTTCATAATCATTTCATCATAAGAATAACATGTGAAAAGAAGTTATTTTTAGAAACATATAACCCATGCAAGAGAAATGGATATCATAATAATCATTCTATCAAAACATAAACCATTCAAGAAAGAATATGAATAGAACCTTTGGATTATTTCCTATAAGGGAATGAGTAACATAAATGGATATCATCATAGAAGGAAAATAACTTGGAAGTATATTTTGAAAACATTTATTGAGTAAAATATCCTTTATTATTTGAATAAATTTCTTTAAAACATAGAACCTTTTGAAATCCATTTCCTTTGAAAATACTTTGAAATCTTAGAAATAAGTATTGAAAAATTTTTGAAAACCCTTTCCACTGAATACTTATAAAATAACCTTGAAAAAATTTTAAAAAATAATTTTCCTTGAAAACATATAAAAGAATATTGAATTTTTTTTGAAAACCATTTCATTGAAAATAATTTTCAAACTTATAAATGAGTGTTGAAATCATTTTGAAATCTGTTTTCCTTGAAAACTTATAAAAGAAGCTTCAAAACTTTTTGAAAACAATTTTCCATGAAAAATTGTAAAAGAAGCTTGAAAACCCTTTTAAAAACATTTATTTTAAATTCTATTTTAATTTTTTTCTTAAAAATTAACCTTTAAAAATTAAAAGAAATCTTAAAAGGATTGAAGGTGGATAAATCCATACATGTTGTATGAGGTAAAAAGAACATTCCTTTTGCATGGTAAAAAGGTTAGAAAAATTCTCCATTCAGAAATCTACAAGAATATTATTTGGATAACATTGTAAAAAGAAAAAAAGGGTAAAATTTTATTTTAATGATCATAGGATAATATTGTAATATTCTTGGAAACCCTTTTTGGAACACATTATTTTAAAGGTACACATATTTTCAACTTAAGAGAGGGTAAAGATAAGCTTTTATAAAAACATTTTATTAATTATATTATGTAACAATGAGTGGAATAAATGGTACCAATATATGAATAAATCATTAATAACCATAGTATAAGAGAAGTTATGAATTTTCTTGAGATATGTATCATATAATTACGTTAAAGGAATCATAAACATAAACAATATTGAAAAGTGTTGAGATCATCTCAATAAACTCTTAAGACTTGGTAACTTGGGATCATACTCTCCATGTAAGAAAATAAAATTAAATTAATCTTAAATTATCATTAAAATAATTAAATTGATTATATAACATGTAAAATGGAATTATATACACCTCAAAATATAATTTAGGTGCATAACAAAACATGAGTCTCATAGAAGGAAAATTGAGACAAAATTATTCCACTGATTTGTTAACTATTTAAACTTAAACACCATTAAATAAATACCATAAAATGTATATTTTAATACCCAAAAATTTAATTATAAGATAAATATAATAAAATCATGTAAGTACATACACCACACAAAAGGAAAGGGAGTTGAACGTAGCATGTATCTTACATAAATAAAAAGTGAGATGAAATACCCTTACCTTGTGTCTAGACTCTCATCGTACTTATTAAAACCACCTATATAATAAATATAAATTTATTATAAATATTTTAAAGAACCATATTCTTATATATAATACCATATATGGTTTTATTATGACCTTATATTACCCGCTTGTTAACCATCCTATGTTAAGGTTTTAATTCAGATAATATTCACTTTCTTCTTCGCATGTGTCTTAATTTGTTATATCATTGGTTCTTATACTTATATCATGATTCCATAATGTAAAACATGATATAAATATAATTTATATTTTGTATATGTTTATTATAATAATCTATATAATATATAATTATGAAATAGAATACGTCATTCATGGAGACTGTAATCCGCACGTACGTATGAACGTTGTTTCTGTTTTTATTGTCGTATTGAGAGAAAGAAAGAAAATGACATATATGTATATAATATAATTAAAGTAGAATTATAATTTTATATATATCATATAATTTCAAAAAACCCATCCTTAATACATTCCATGTAGTGTGTGAACGAATCACATCAGTTTGATGGGGCAGCAGTCCACACTTCCTCAAACGAATTTATTATATTTACCAAAAGTAAAAAGATATGTGTTGTAAAATTAATAAATAAGAATAAATACATAATAAATATAAAATATAATATATATAAACATATTTTCCATCAAAATTTCCACCATGATAGGCGGTAAGGAAAATTGAATAATCATCATTTTGTGAGGCGGAAGTTCACCCTACAGAAAACAATATGTTCATTACCTATTAGGTAGAGGTGTGTGTAATTGTTGGTAAAAAAATTAGCATAACAATATAATAGTATATTTAGGATACTGGTGTTGTTATAAAATCATGTAATAATGATTTTTAGGTGGTGAAGAAAGAAAATAAAAGAAAGTATCTTGAGAGAAGATGTTACATCTTAATCGGGTAACCCCTTTTGGTTTTTTCCAAAAGGCTTCCTTGGATTACCTTATGACCAAGGTAAGGATTATAGGGGGAAGGTAGTTATTTTGTTAAGTGTATTGGGAAAATCATGGATGAACCTAAGTGGTATTATAGGTGTGAAGAAGAGGGATTGGTGGTGGCGTTTTAAAGGGTAGGGAAAGAACACACTTGATATTTTTGAAAATAAGTTAGGTATACCCACGTTTTTACCTAAAAAAGTCATAAAAAACCAACCAAAATCATTAATGGAAGGTTCATGGACGAATAATGGCCATAAAATGGATTTTTGACAAGTTTATAGGTTTTCTTTGGTCTTAGAGTTAAGGTTTAGTCCTTAGTTAAGCTTAATTTTACCTTAAGCGATATAATTAATTTTAATTACCTTCACAAATATTTTTGGTCAAAAACTAAGGTGACCTTATTAGAAATTATAAATTACTCTAATTAAAAGTATTTAATCCATTTTTACATATATTGAATCCATATTTCCAAATTAGAATCACATATGTTTCAGAAATTAATTTAAATTTAATCTTGCTGATCGGGACGACACTACGAGTTATAAAGTAAAAACATTCGAAAGTTTGCTAAATTTTTATATCCAATTTCAAAGTGAAATTGATATCAAGAAAATAAATTGTATTAATTGATAAAAATATTATCTAATCAAACTTTTAAACTAATTTAAAATATAATTTAACCTTATAAATAAATTAGATGAAAAAGTGGGTTTGAACTAAAATCTAGTATTTTTAAATATTCATTTAAAAAATGAAACCTTTCAGAAAAATACCAAAAAACTATCCTTACCTAATGTTTATGTTTAAATTATAAATATAAATTTTATTTTGACATATTAAATATATAATAGTTCTAAAAATTTAATTTAAATGTGTTCTCCATGAAAAGGTGGTAAAACTACCCTTATAAAAATATAGGTTTTTATGCATAAAGTTAGGTTTGTTCTTATCTTATGTCTATAAAATCATTTGGATGAATACAAAAAATATTTGATTAAATATATAACAAATATATTACATTAATATCACTCACTAATTATAATTAATTTGATTTATTAGGGTAAAATAACTTTATGACCATAAAAATATTTATATTTTCCTTTATATTTAGTTAGTTTTCATATTCATTTATAATTAATTGGTAACCTATGAATTAATTTTATATTTTTTAAACCATATATTTTCATAATTTAGTTAAAAATAAACTATAATTTAACTTCTAGGCTATATCTTATTATATTAAATAATAATATTTAAAAAATATATTACTGTTAGGTAAACCTCAGTGTTCCATATAGAGTAAGCTAAAGTTTATGTTGCATGTAGTTCATGATAAACTTGGTGTTGAGTATAAAACAAGACAAACATAGTGATTTATTATAAAATAAACTATATTCATAGTTTCATGTAATGAAAAATATCAAAAAGGTTAAATTAATTAAAAAAACAATTCACAAAATCTTGGGGTGTTACATTCTACCCCCCTTAAAATGAATTTCGACCTCAAAATTATTCTAGGTTATAAAAGGTTTAATACTTGAAGTTTCATTCATATAAACCCAAATAAAAAAATGAATACTAAAAATTCCCTTAAAATGGAAAGTTGGAACCATATTGGTTACCCAAAGAAATATATAACTGAGTTTCCACATAGGAGAACATAGGTTGGGATTGAAGATTGGAAATAGAGGAAAAACATAAATATTTATAAGGAGTGTTTGAGGTCATTAATAAAAAACAAGTGAATGATAAAAGAAAAGTTGGGGGCCTCAAAGTCATAAATATGTGATGATTTAAAAGTCCATTAGTTCAAAGAAATTAAGGTATTAGGACAACACTTTTTCTTTTGATCATTATCCTAACATCGAGTGATTATTTTATTGACCAATAATATAAGAAAATATACTTACTTGATATATTTAAATGAAAAAAATTTCATTATTTAGTTATGATTATTTCAATTTATAATTCATCTATTACACCATGTAATGGAAGTCTAGAAATTAACATTAACGCCTGGAGTGCTAAAATACACTTTTATTAGATCTTAAGACCCATAAAAGAATGAAAATTATAACTAGTTATCTATAACTATTATTAAAAATAAATATGGTTAATACATTAACCTCTAATATTTCATCATAAATAGTTATTCATCAAAAATATTTATACATTAACTAGGATATCACGTAGGCCATTGGTAAGTTTAAAACCCTTATCGTCCTTCAGCCATGAGTTCAAGAACCGTGTCCTTATCAGACTTTATTGGTTTTTAACTAACATAAATGATTTTATTTTCTAAAAACATTCTAGTATGATTTCCAAAATAAATAGGATGAACATAATTGAAATAAGTTTAATCACTAAATAGCATTTTAACCAAGGTTTTCAACACAAACTCAGTGCATAAATACTTCCTCTGAAGTTTAACTTAAACTTTTTATGAATGTTTAACCTTATAACACTTCTAAAAGATGAAAATCCAAAACTATAGAAATATATTCACAAAATAAGCTTAATATTTATCCACCCATATATTACAAAGCATCTCTTAGTTGTCACATTCCAAACATGTGAATACCCTCTCTTGAAACATGGTAATAACCTAAATTACCATAAATAATTTAGGAAAACATTCATTCTTACTTATTAAATATATTAATAAATATATTACATAAATCCAAGAAGTTGAAAACTTCATCCAAGATAGCATAAAATACTTTTCAACAAGTCCTTAATTAGTTCTAAGGTAATAAATACCTTCCAACTTACTTATTTATATCCAAAATATCTTTATCCAAATAAAATTATCATAAAATAAGGAACATATTAAGGGTTATAATGTGTTTTCTATGGACATAACCTTGAAATTATATAAATTTTCTATTCCACTAGAACCATTCAATGTTTTCTTTTAAATCCATAGCAAAAAACATAAGCCAAACAATCCTTATATATTTCACCTTTCATGTAAAAAACTTCTTGAATCCAAATACATAAAATATTTTATTATTCCACTTTATCCTTATTCCATTAGCATGGCTACCTCATACTATTATAAAATACCTCTTTCCCTTCACATTTAATCTGTATTCTCTTCATCACCACAATTGTAAACATTACTCGTACCACCTTATTGATCCTCTTCAGAAGATTTCCTCTTGGGACATTGAGTTGCATAGTGACCTTTTATTCCACACTTAAAACACTTAACCTTTGATTATTACTTAGGGAGGCCAATATTATCATCCTCTTACTTAAGTTAACTATTAATTTCCCCTTGCAGTCACTTGTTTTGTGTCCTTTTACACATCAAAACATCTTCTTGTTCCTATAATACATTCAATTCGGTGATTATTTCCACATTCATGACACAAAGGAAACCAAATATTCTTTCCTTCAGGGTCTCTATTACTTGAAATCTCAGTGATTTCTTTATTTCTATTCCTTGGTGACTTTGAGAGTTGGTTAAGGTACACATTGTTAATCATGTTCCTAGAAAAATGATTAGGCATGATCAGAACATCTATCACACCAGTGATCATCCCACTTGATTTCTCATTAGAAAATTGTCCATCGCATTAATTTTTAATCTAGTTCATTATGATTCCCACCATTTAATAAAACTAGAAGCATAGTGTGAGCATTATTTATCATATCATAAAACCACATATTCATGAAAATAATTACTTATAGGATGTCTAAATTATGAAAACTTCTTTAATATATAACACCCTAGCTTTATTATAGGTTATTTATGGCCAAATTATTTTTAAATCCTTCATGATGGTTCATGAAGAATTTTTTAATTCCCAAATCATATCCCTTGAGAGTGTCAAACCAGGTGTGCATTAAATCCCATTTTTATGTTTCATATTACCCTGAGTAAGGCCCCAAACATCTTATTAGAATTTTTACCCCTAGGTACATCTGTTCTAGATCCACATCCACTTATAGTATCCATACATGGATGTATTTGTAGGAAACCACTCACTATATCCTTTACCAAAATTCTAGGTCATTTTACTAAATGTGAACTCATCCTTATACTTATCCTTAGAGACATCCCTAAACATATCCTTAGAAATATACCTGGGGATATCACTAAAGTTTTCTAATCCCAGTTTAAAAATGTTAACTAAACATTTTCTCTGATACCAACTATATAGACCCTCTTTTTAAAACATTATCATTACATAACATTTGTGGAATACTTAAAAAATCATAAAAATAGACACCTAAAGATCGTAATTAGTCTCGTTCTTTTTCAAACACAGAAACATGAAAACTGATACATAAGTGAGCTATATTATCTCCCAATAGGTTCTTATTAACTAGAACCCTTTTTAGAAAAATCAAACATAATACATATATTCATAACCTGTGGGAAGGGAAATGGAAAAGGGGTGAGATAAAATGATTATTAATGGTAAATAAGGGATATATGTAAGCATAATCATGAGAATAATACCCCGCATATCAAAGATCATATACAAGAATCATGGATTAAATCTAGGTAGTTCATAAGACATGAATCATAAGGTAATAAAGACATAATCTATGAAATCATAACATAGGAATAAAACATGGAATTATGGAATACACATAAGCATATAAAATATAATTTCTATAGTAGAAAAGGCATTGCTTTCAAGACCATCTTGGTAGTATAGGTTTTCTCCCCATACCATCTTGTTAGTCATGGTTCACTCCCATGGCCATATTAGTAGCATGAGTTCACTCCTCATACCATCTTGGTAGTCATGGTTCACCCCATGGAAATATTAGTAATCAAGGTTTATTACCAAGACCATCTTATTATATCTCATGAGATATAAATCTTTACCCAATTCATTGGAGGGAGATATAGGTCCCACCCATATCATAGTGAAATCATACATACATGTGTAAAACAATCATAAACAATAATATCATAACACATTAAATGAAATGGGTATCATAAAATGTAATCATATAATAACATGTGAAAAAAGATAAAGGTTTCAAAATAATTTTATCATAAGAATAACCTGTGAAAAGAAGAAATTTTAAAAATAATATATCTCATTAAAGAGAAAAAAGTGTTATAAGAATCATTCCATCAAATCATAAACCATTCAAGAAATAATATGAATGTAACTTTTGGATTATTTCCTATAAGGGAATGAGTAACATAAAAAAATGTCATATTAGAATAAAAATAACTTGGAAGGATATTTTGAAAACATTTCTTGAGGAAAATATCCTTTATTCTTTGAAAAATATTTTTTAAACATAAAAACTTTTGAAAACCATTTCCTTTGAAAATATATTTAAAATATAGAAATAAGGCTGGAAAACATTTTGAAAACGTTTTTCCTTGAAAAATTATAAAATAAGATTGAAAAAATTTTAAAAAATAATTTTCCTTGAAAACTTATAAAAAGAGATTAAAAATGTTTTGAAAACCATTTATTTGAAAATACTTTGCAAACTTATAAATGAAGATTGAAATAATTTTGAAATCTATTTTCATTAAAAACTTATAAAAGAATCTTGAAAACCTTTTGAAAAATATTTATTTTAAAATCTATTTTAAAAATATTTTATTTAAAATTATACTTTAAACATGAAAATAAATATTTAAAGGATTGACGGTGGATAAATCCATACATGTTTAATGAGGTAAAAAGAACATTCCTTTTACACAGTAAAAAGGTTATAAAAATGCCTCATTAGGAAAGAGACAAGAAGAATCTATTTGAAAATATTGTAAAAAGATAAAAAGGGTAAAAAATTGATTTTAATTATCATAGGATAATAGTGGAATATTCTTTTAAACCCCTTTTGGAAAATGTTATTTTAAAGGAACACAAATTTCTGATTGAAGAGAGGGTAACATTGGGATTTCATAAAAACAATTTATTATCTATATTATGTACCAAAGAGTGGAATAAATTGTACCAATATATGAATAAATCATTAATAACCATATAATAATAAAATTAATGAATTTTCTTGAGATATGGATCATATTATTTCATCAAATGAATCATAAACATAAAAAATATTAAAAAGGATGAGATTGTCTCAATAAAATCTTATAACTTGGTAACTTGGGATCATACTCTCTGTGTAAGAAAATGAAATTACATGAATAATAAAATATTATGAGAAGAACTAAATTCATGATATAACATATAAAATGGAAGTATATACACGTCAAAAGATAATTTAGGTGCATAACAAAACAAGAGTCTCAAAGAAAGAAAATTGAGAAAAAACTATTCCACCAATTTGGTAACTATTTAAAATTAAACCCCATGAAAGAAAGATCATAAAATAGATATTTTAATAGCAAAAAATTTAATTATAATATATATAATACAATCATGGGCAGTACATACACCACACAAAAGGAAAGGGCGGCGAACATAACATGTATCACAGGGAAATAAAAAGTGAGATGAAATCCCCTCACGCTGTGTCTTGACTCTCATCGTACTCATTCAAAACACCTGTATAATAAATATAAATTTATTATAAATCTTTTATAGAACCATATTTTTATATCTAATACCATATATTGTTTTATTAGGACATTATATTACCCGCTTGTTAACCATCCTATGTTAAGGTTTCACTTCGGATAATATTTGCTTTGTTCTTCGCATGTGTCCTAATTTGTTATATCATTGGTCCTTATACTTATATCGTGATTAAATAATGTAAAAAATTATATAAATTTCATGTATATAATTTATACATTTATTATAATAATATATATAATATAAAAGTATAAAATGTAATACACTGTTCATAGAGACGGTAAGCCGTACATACACATGAACGTTGTTTCCGTTTTTTATTGTCGTATTGAAAAAATAAAGAAAATTAAATATATGTATATATGTATATAATATTATTAAATTATAATTATAATGTTATATATATCATATAAGTTCACTAAACCCATCCTTAATACATTCCATGTAGTGTGTGAACAAATCACATTGCTTTGAGGGGGTGGTAGTCCACACTCCCTCAAATGAAATTTTCATATTTAGACCAGATGGAAAGTAAAAATATATGTGTTTTAAAAATAATAAATAAGCATAAATAAATAATAAATATAATATATAATATATATAAACTTATTTTCCATCATAATTTCCACTGTGAGAGGTGGTAAGGAAAATTGAACAATTATCGTTTTGTGAGGTGGAAGTTCGCCGTAAACATAAACAGTATGTTCGTTACCCATTAGATGAAGGTGTGTGTAAGTGTAGGTAAAAACCTTAGAATAAAAACAAACTAATATATTTAGGACAATATTTTTGTTATAAAATCATGTAATAATGATAATGGAGGGGTGTATAAATAAAATAAAATAAAGAAGCTTGAGAGAAGACATTACCTCTTAATCAGGTAACTCCTTTTGGTTTGTGGAAAAGGCTACCTTAGATTGAATTATGCACAAGTAAAGGCTTATAGGAGAAAGGGAGGTATTTTTGGAAGTTTATTGAAAATATATTTTCCAAACATAAGTGGTTTTATAGGTGTGAATAATATGGAGAGCTGGTGGCTTTTTATTGGGAAGGGAAATGACACACTTGGCATTTTTGAAAACAAGTTAGGTGTACCCATTTTTTTACCTAAAAAAATCATAAAAAACCAAAAACACTCAATAATTTAAGGTTAATATAATAATAACTGATGTAAAATGGGTGTTTTACAAGTGTTTAGGTTGTCTTGGGTCTTAAATTTAAGATTTAGTTCTTAGTTAAGCATAATTTTACCTTAACTGATGTAATTAATTTTAATTACCTTCACTAATATTTTTGGTCAAAAACTAAGTTAACCTTATTATAAATTACAAATTGTAATGATTTAAAATATTTAATCTATTTTTCCAAATTCCAATCACATAATTTGTATAAATTAATTTAAATTCAATCTCACTGACGGGACAACACCACGAGTTTTTAAAGTAAAAAGATTCAAAAGTTTGCTAAGTTTTTATACACAGTTTCAATATCAAATTAATATAAATTACATAAATTGTATTAATTAATAAAAATATTATCTAATTAAACTTTTAAACTAATTTAAAATATAATTTAACCTTATAAATAAATTATATGAAAAAGCAATTTTGAACAAAAATCTAGTATTTTTAACTATTCATTAAAAAAATGAAACCTTATAGAAAAATACCAAAAAATTATCCTAATATAATTTTTATGTTTATTTTACAAATATAAAGTATATTTTTACATATTAAATCTATAAAATTTCCAAAAATTGGATTTAAAATGGGTTCTTCATTAAAAGGCAGTAAAACTACCTTTATAAAAAATATACGATTTTATGCATAAAATTAGGCTAGTTATCTTGTGTCTATAAAATCTATTGTATGAATACCCAAAATATTTAATTGAATATATAAAATATATATTAAATTAATATCACTCACTAATTGTAATTAATTTAATTTATTAGGGTAAAACATCTTTGTGACCATAAATATATTTTTATTTTCCTTTATATTCAGTTGGTTTTCATTTTCATTTATAATTAATTGGTATCATATAAATTTATCTTATATTTGTGTAAAACACATATTTTCATAAATTAGTTAATAATAACCACTAATTTAACTGCTAGGTTATATCTTATTATATTAAATAATAATATTTTAAAAATATATTATTGTTTGGTAAACCTCGGTGTTCCGTGTAGAACAAGATAATGTTTATCTTGAGTGTAGTTCATAATTAACTTGGTGTTGTGTATAAATAAAGAAAAACATAGATATTTAATATAAAATAAAAAATTTTTTGTGTTTCGTGAAATTAAAAATAACAAAAAGGTTAAATTAATTCGAAAAAAAATTCACAAAAAATCGAGGTGTTACAATCTGTCTACAGATGATAACTTGTACTCAATATCACTTGAGATCCCAATTTTTTTTATAAAAGTTTAAAAAACCATGATGTGAATCTTGAATCATGATCCAACATAATTATAAATGGTATCCCATGAATATTTACTACCTCATAAGCATATATTTTCCTAAGTTATTTAAACGTATTGGTCACCTTGATTGGTAAGAAATTGAAAATTTTCATCAACCAATCAATAAAAATACATACCACATCTTTCCTTTTATAAAAACTTAGAAATACTATAAAAAAATACATGGTGAACTCATACCACTTCTATTTTAGAATAAGTAAGAACTTAAGTCCACATTATAGCTTCTAATTCTCTTCATTATCGCACTGATGAGTAAATCACTTAAAAAAACCTATCCATGTTTGACTTTATTCCCAACCACCATAAGTGTCATCAAACACCATTGCATTTCTTAGTAAATACAGGATAAATTACCCATAGATAAATATAAAAATATCTCACCACCTCCTCTAATTAATACATAGGAACATAAATCCTCTTATGTAAATAAAAAGAAGAATCATCTCCAAGAACCCATCCAAGCATTTAATCCCCACCATATAGATTTTATTTTATAAATACAAATCTTAAAATAAAAACTCTAACCTTCCACCCATTTCACCAAGGAAAAGGTGATAAATACAGTTTTAATAAAAAAACCTTATCCTAATCTACATCAATATGAATATCTAAGTATAGAGTCATAATCTTCCACTCCACTTTTGATTCCCAAACAATATCCACTTGGGGCTTCTTTCTCAAAGTATCGAAAAAAACATTGCCTTTTTGATATCTCAATTTTTCATATATATTTTCATGTTTTATATATGTTTTGTATTGAGTTTTAATTGATTAAATAATTAATTCCTAATTTATTTTAGTGTTTTATATGATTTTATGGTAGGATCAATATTTCTTTGAAATCTGAGATAATATAGAGTGAAACATGGAAATTTTGGTACATGCAGACACTTCTCACTGTGACATGTAGTAACATGGTGTGAAAAAGAGGAATAAAGATTAAATTCAAATAAAATAATTAAATTTGATCAAGATTCATGTTGTTAAAGTCCTATTAAAATTATGATAAGTTTGAGACATGAGTTTATGGTTCAAAGAATAAGCTAGATGCCAAAACAAAATGGAAAAATTTGGGCAGTATAGATTCATGCCATGAGCTCCAATTCACGACATGAATATTTATAACTTAAAAGAATAAATATAGGACATAAATATTTAGAGTAGGAGGTGAGACTAATATTTCATGGTGTGAAACCCATATTCACACCCTGAAATCCTATGATGGGATTTAAAAATTATGATTTTCAATGAACTTTGACAAGGATCCACAACTAATTGGTTGAGGATATATATGATTGACTAAGCCACATTTATTATTCTAATTTATTGAATTTAAGATATACATAGGTTGTATTCCACACTTATAAATATAGGATCAAACCATGGGGAAACAAATAATTTGTCCATTGGAGGGGAGCTACTGCTACAATTTTTACCCATGAATCATTCATCGTAGATAGGTTTTTCTATTTTGCTTTTTAATTTTATATTTTATTATAATTTTTAATGATATTTATTTTAATTCAAATATATTTTTTTTCATCATTTTTTTTCTAATCTGTCCACTATGAGTTGTGTTTTAATCATTTCCTATGATCACCCATCGATGACTAGCTAAAACCCCTAGGGGAGAGAGGAATTAATCGAAGTTGGTGCATAAATTTTTTTCTTTTTATTTCTTCACTTTTAGGATGATTTTATTCAATTAGTATAGATCTAAAATTCATGTTTATTATATTTGTTATTAAATCACTAAATTAGTGTGTTTGGTAATAGATGAGACCTAATATGATAAATTTAATTAATTCAAAAACATTGAATATTATTACTTTTCAATTTCAATCTAATCTTAATGTGTCCTTGTTATTTTATTTTATCTGACCATGAGGAATTGAGATTCTAGGGTAGATTTATCAAGATTGACCATTTTTCATTTCAATAAAATTGACTGATTGCATGAATAATGGATATGAATATTTTAAATTTGTAATTAGAAAATTTATTTTGTAAAAATGACCATAGAAAATGATTTCTCTCTCTTTTTCATTTTTTCATTTGAATTTATTTATTTTATTGGAATCATTAGATTGATAATTTAATTAATTTGGGATGAACTAAAATTTGGTTAAGAGGTGTTGCTGCACTTTCTTACTCTCTATGGGGTTGAACACATACTTCCCCTATCCTATACCTATGTAGTTAGCGTGGTTAGGAAAAATATAAATTTATAATTTGATTCTATATAAGGACTTAATGACATCATTTGAACACACAACTTTATTGGATGCATAAATCATCTAAAAGTAAAATGATTGTATTCACTCAAGATAAATTCTACATAGAAGATTTAGATCCCTATGAGAATGTATATATTTCAAGCTCTTGTTAGTAGTGAACAGAAAAAACATCTTCCCCAATATATAGTTCTACAAATTGTTAAGTGGATAAAAAACTATAACCAACTACAGATCATGATCGGGGAAATTATTCTTTCTCATCTTAAGCTTTCGAGAACCATAATAAACTACCTAACCCTCTTTCATAAAAAACTAAAAATCACACCAAAAGAATCATAATATACCTCATATCATTTACTAGGATTTGGTAAAGTTATAATTAGTGCTAATGTTAACTTCTTATTTAGATCTTGAAATTAAGTCTCACACTTATTATACCACAAGAACTCCACTCCATTTTTAGTTAGTATCGTTATCAGTGAAGTTAGGAGAGACGAGTCCTGAATTAAATGATTGTAATATCCTATAATGATAAAAAACTTAAAATAACAAAAAAATTCTTGGGAACCTCCCAATACATCACAATATCCACATTGTTATAATCCACTAATATCCCTAATTTTGAAACAACATGGAAAAGTTACTTGACCTCCTCAATTAAGAAATTATATTTCGAAATCTTTCCATATAAGTGATGATATTTCAAGGTATATAAGATAATATCTAAATGATCTCCATGAGTCTCATAAGGTCAATAATATATTAGAATATCATCATTAAAAATGATAAAAAATGAATATAGATGGATATTAAATCCATGAATCATCATATACATGAACACCACTAGTGAATTCATTATCCTGAATTAAATCACACAAATTTCATAATGTTTATATCAAGTATAAAAATACATATTAGGAACATCCATATATTTCACCCTCAACTACTGACAACCCAATTGAAGATCTATCTTAGAAAACTATTGGTTTCCCCTTTACTAATTAAACAGATCATTGACCAAATGTAAATAATATATGTTCTTGATGATTATTTGGTTCAATCTATAGTATTTTACACATAAACATAAATTCTCACCAAATATATTTAGAAAAATTACAAGATCACTCCAAGGAGACACATAATTATAAATGAATCCCTTAGATTTAGGATCCTCCATTTGATTCTTTGACTATAATATCTCATATGGCACTATACAATATATAGGAATAAAAACAGGATTAGTACTTGATATTAATTTAATCAAAGAATTTGTGTCCCTGTCAGGAGAAAATCCCTAAAAATATCTAGGAAACATTTCTTGATACCGATAAACCATGGAATAAAAAACGAAACTAGAAACACCCTTAGTAGACCTAAGATACATACCTTACACATGAGATGCATTTGTTCTTAGCTAACCCAAAACAACTCTAATCCTAATTGTAGGACAAATGTCCCCTCAATCCCCAGGTGCTTCATTCTCTCTCGCTCGCTCCGCTTAGGGTTCCCTATCCTCACTCACCTCCCCCTGCCTTCTATTCCCCCTTCATCATGGCTTATCCAATGGTTCTTCCCTCTACTCTCTCTCACAGTTGTTCTGCTATTGGTTCTCTTTCTGGTCCTGTTCTTCTCTTTCACTTCTTTGAAGGTGCTACAGTTCTTTCCCCGACTACCTCAACCGCTCTCTAACCTCGCATTCCACTGCTCCTCTCTAGATCATATCTGGAGTGATGGATACTCTTGAGGTTTTGGGCTAGCAGTTTGGTGTCCATGGGTCTTCTCAGCATCTCTTTCTTCTTCATTTCAGGTTTCAGCCCCCGGTCTCTCCTTTTTTCTATATTCTGGTTCTCTTTGGTTTCTTCCTTGGCTTCCTTTAGGGTTTATTACTGGTTTCCCCTTGTTCCGGATTATTTTAGGGTTTCATCCTCAGTTCAATCTTTCCTTTATAGTTTCTTCTTCGACGGCTCTATGGTTTCTTCTTCTGTGGTTGTTTTCTGGTTTTTTTCTGTGTGTTTTTGCATTGGGTTTGGGGGTTTATTGTGTTATGGTGCTGGTTGTTTCTTCTCTATGGCATCGACGATGTTAGGTGGGTCTTACCACTGATTTGTCCTACCTCTATCCGTTCACTTCTCTGCTCTTACTCCATAAATCCACCGCTCTATCCGAGGTGGATCTGCGCGGTGGTTTCCACGGTTCTTTGGGAAGTGGGTTCGAGCGGTCAGCTCTGGGAGGTTGATGGTGAGGATGCTTCTATTGTAGTTGCCGAGGAAGTGTCTTCTCTCGGGCCATCATTGGAGATGCAGTGACCATGACAACAACAATGATGATGAGGTTTTGTGTGATGGCGGCAACGATGATGGATTTCCTCAATGATGACGAGGGATTTCGATTGGCCGACGGTGTTGAGCTGATGATGTCGATGACGACAGTGATGTGATGATGGTACGACGGTGAAAGTGATGGAATGATTAGGTCGGGGATGTGATGACGACAGTCCAGTGAGGTGTCTTACCTCAATGTAGGGTTTCTCGGGTGGCTTACTTTTCCCGCATTATGAGGTTTTCACTTTTAAAATTTGAATTTTAAACTTTGAATATGTCTTTGATTTGAATCGTGTCTTCTATGTACGTTGTTTTTAGCAGGTTATGTTTCAATTTGGTATCTACTTTTTGTGAGGTCCCCACTCACCCGAAAGTGGTTATTGAAAATGAAAAAAAGGTTTGAGGTACTAGTAAGATAATCCAATTCCCCTAAAAAGATATTATATTTATCCTCTAAAGGATATAAAATGATGTTTCACCAGTAAAAATCAATATATTCCTAAAAATATAATATCCAATTCATCCTTATGATCACATTGAAACCCCTCAGAAGGAAAACAAAAAATATTGATAGCATAACATAAACACCTCTTAATAGGCTCCCACCTCCTCCCCAATCTGGTATCCGTGGATAAAACTCTTGAAAGTATCTCAATATCCAAATATAGGTTAAATACTAAGGAAACTAAAATAAAATAATGAGATTCACTAGAATCAAACAACATACTAGCTAGAGTAGAGGTGACTAATAATATACCTCCCATCATAGAAGAACCCTCACCAAGATACACTAGTATATTCTTAATTATATAAAACTACCTAGAATAAGTACCAAAACCCATCACTTTAGATGCATGGTTCCTCTAAACTACATCAATCCAATGAGACTTCCATTGAGAGCCTCTACCATCACTTGAACCTAACCTCACTGATGATATATGACCCACTATATACTATGAGTCACTAGCCATTTCTTGTGATTCATAAATAGAATATGTAATATGACCTTTAATCCCCTGAGAATCCCATTGAAATAAATTTCTAAGATTACTCATATATTCACATGAGTGACTCTCCTTGGTCTTAGTAGTAAAAAAAACAAGTATGAACTTTCTTTACACACTAAAATCTTATAATCATCACCCTATATCATGAATAAGATGATTATAAGGTCTTTCCCTAACCCCTAAACATCCTCTATCCATGTGAAAATAATCAAATTTCCTATTCTTACTGATTCTAGATCCTCTATATCCCACTAATTCCCCATTATCTTCCTCAATTCCCTTATTATCCATAAGATAATTTTTAACCACCTATGTGAATATATGTAAACTAAATAGGCAAACCTTATAATAGATATCTATCCTCAACCCATGATTAAATCTATAGGCCTTAGAAATCTCATCTTCATTGAAGGTGGGTGAAAACCAAAGAAACACCATGAACTTAAAATCATAATTACGGATAGACAAACCTCCCTTGATAAGTTCTTTTAAAATATATTCCACACATATACTTAATATTTTTGGATAAATTTTCTCAATAAAGAGAGCCTAAAAATCCTCCTAGGTCAACCCCTTAGTCATAATTTGATCCAAGATATCCCACCAGCACCATTCAAGAGCCTCAAGAACAAGTAACTATGGACTCAAAACATTCACTACTACAACCTGCCCCTTTATCAGCACTAAAAACCAGCATTAACAGCGCTAGAAAAGCGCTGTTAATTCCGGCGTAGATAAAGGGGGGGTCCCCTTTATCAGCGCATGGTGGAGCGCTGATAAAGGTCAACTATATCAGCGCTTCTCGGAGCGCTGATACAGGGTCCCTTTATCAGCGCTCCTCTAGCGCTGTTAAAGGTGTCCTTTATCAGTGCTAAAAAAGCACTGATAAAGGCCCCAGAGCCTGCACCTAAAAAACAGTACCTGCACACCTGCACACCAGAATACCTGCACAAATTAGCACATGCACACCTGCACACCATAGCACCCGCACCCAATATTTTGACTGACAACGGTATATACATTTACTTAACATCATGAATACAAAAAAAAACACATTGCTATATACATTTCAAACATTGTTTTACATGGTTACATTTACAATTATTCAACAACAGTTATAAACATTCATGTTTCATCCTTTGATATCCGTGATCCGCTCTCAATGGTATTTGTGGCCGAACAAAGCATCTGAACTCAAGGAAAAGAATTCACCTATATAAGAAAACAAATATTATGTTAGTAATGCAATAATGAAAGAAATTAAAATAGTAATATGAAAGAATACATTAATATGGAAATGTGAAACTAAAATATTAAATTTTAAACTCAAAAGTTTTCATTTTCATAATAATGAAAGGGAATAATGTAAAATCAATATGTTTTTGATTGATTTATCTCATTTAATAAATACTAATTCTTTATCTAATGAAAAGCTTTACCGGTCACACCATGCGTCGGATTGAGGTGAGGTCGATTCGTACATGTCAAAAATGACTCATGGATCGTTTTCCTAAAGTATCAAAACAATCCGAAGACGTTTTCTCGGTTTGGCGTATGTCATTGGTGTTGTTTTCCAAAGTTTATGTCATTTTCAAACTGATATCAGAAAATTTTAGCCATACCGGTCACACCGTGCGTCAGATTGAGGTGAGATCGATTTGTACATGTCATAAATGACTCGTGGATCATTGTACTAAAGTATCAAAATAATTCAAAGGCGTTTGCTCAGTTTGGAGTATGTCATTGGTGTTGTTTTCCAAAGTTTATGTCATTTTCAAACTGATATCAGACAATTTTAGCCATACCGGTCACACTGTGCGTCAGATTGAGGTGCGGTCGATTTGTACACGTCACAAATGACTCGTGGATCGTTTTCCTAAAGTATCAAAACAATACAAAGGCATTTTCTCGGTTTGGCGTATGTCATTGGTGTTGTTTTCCAAAGTTTATGTCATTTTCAAACTGATATCAGACAATTTTAGCCATACCGGTCACACCGTGTGTCGGATTGAGGTGCGGTCAATTCTTACATGTCAAAAATGACTCGTGGATCGTTGTCCTAAAGTATAAAAACAATCCAAAGGCGTTTTCTCGGTTTGGCATATGTCATTGGTGTTGTTTTCCAAAGTTTATGTCATTTTCAAACTGATATCAGACAATTTTAGCCATACCGGTCACACCGTGCGTCAGATTGAGGTGCGATCGATTCGTACACATCAAAAATGACTCATGGATCGTTTTCCTAAAGTATCAAAACAATCCGAAGGCGTTTTCTCAGTTTGGCGTATGTCATTGGTGTTGTTTTCCAAATTTTATCTCAATTTGAAACTGATATCAGGCACTTTTAGCCATACCGGTCACACCGTGCATCGGATTGAGGTGCGGTCAATTCTTACACGTCAGAAATGACTCGTGGATCGTTTTACTAAAGTATCAAAACAATCCGAAGGCGTTTGCTCGGTTTGGCGTATGTCATTGGTGTTGTTTTCCAAAGTTTATGTCATTTTCAAACTGATATCAGACAATTTTAGCCATACCGGTCACACCGTGCGTCGGATTGAGGTGCGGTCAATTTTTACACGTCACAAATGACTTTTGGATCGTTGTCCTAAAGTATCAAAACAATCCGAAGGCGTTTGATCGGTTTGTCGTATATCATTGGTGTTGTTTTCCAAAGTTTGTCATTTTCAAACTGATATCAGACAATTTTAGCCATACCGGTCACACCGTGTATCGGATTGAGGTGCACTCAATTCGTACACGTCACAAATGACCCGTGGATCGTTTTCCTAAATTATCAAAACAATCCGAAGGCGTTTGCTTGGTTTGGCGTATGTCATTGGTGTTGTTTTCCAAATTTTATGTCATTTTCAAACTGATATCAGACAATTTTAGCCATACCGGTCACACCGTGCGTCGGATTGAGGTGAGGTTGATTCGTAAATGTCACAAATGACTCGTGGATTGTTTCCCTAAAGTATCAAAACAATCCGAAGGCATTTGCTCAGTTTTGCGTATGTCATTGGTGTTGTTTTCCAAAGTTTAGGTCATTTTCAAACTGATATCAGACAATTTTAGCCATACCGGTCACACCGTGCGTCGGATTGAGGTGCGGTTGATTCGTAAACATCAAAAATGACTCGTGGATCGTTTTCCAAAAGTATCAAAACAATCCGAATGCGTTTGCTCGGTTTTGCGTATGTCATTGGTGTTGTTTTCCAAAGTTTATCTCAATTTGAAACTGATATCAGACACTTTTAGCCATACCGGTCACACCATGCGTCGGATTGAGGTGCGGTCAATTCATACGCATCAAAAATGACTCGTGGATCATTTTCCTAAAGTATAAAAACAATCTGAAGGCATTTTCTCAGTTTGGCGTATGTCATTGGTGTTTTTTTCCAAAGTTTATGTCATTTTCAAACTGATATCAGAAAATTTTAGCCATACCGGTCACACCGTGCGTCGAATTGAGGTGTGGTCAATTCTTACACGTCACAAATGACTCGTGGATTGTTTTCCTAAAGTATCAAAACAATCTGAAGGCGTTTTCTCGGTTTGACTTATGTCATTGGTGTTGTTTTCCAAAGTTTATGTCATTTTCAAACTGATATCAGACAATTTTAGCCATACCGGTCACACCGTGCATCGGATTGAGGTGCAGTCGATTCGTACATGTCACAAATGACTCGTGGATAGTTTTACTAAAGTATCAAAACAATCCGAAGGCTTTTTCTTGGTTTGGAGTATGTCATTGGTGTTGTTTTCCAAAGTTTATGTCATTTTCAAACTGATATCAGACAATTTTAGCCATACCGGTCACACCGTGCGTCGGATTGAGGTGCGGTCGATTCTTACACGTCACAAATGACTCGTTGATCGTTTTCCTAAAGTATCAAAACAATCCGAACGCGTTTTCTCGGTTTGGCGTATGTCATTGGTGTTGTTTTCCAAAGTTTATGTCATTTTCAAACTGATATCAGACACTTTTAGCCATACCGGTCACACCGTGCGTCGGATTGAGGTGCGATCGATTCTTACACGTCACAAATGACTCGTGGATAGTTTTACTAAAGTATCAAAACAATCTGAACGCGTTTGCTTGGTTTGGCGTATGTCATTAGTGTTGTTTTCCAAAGTTTATGTCATTTTCAAACTGATATCAGACACTTTTAGCCATACCGGTCACACCGTGCATCGGATTGAGGTGCGGTCGATTCGTACACGTCAAAAATGACTCGTGGATCGTTTTCCTAAAGTATCAAAACAATCCGAAGGCGTTTTCTTGGTTTGGCGTATGTCATTGGTGTTGTTTTCCAATGTTTATGTCATTTTCAAACTGATATCAGACAATTTTAGCCATACCGGTCACACCGTGCGTCGGATTGAGGTGTGGTCGATTCGTACACGTCAAAAATGACTCGTGGATCGTTGTCCTAAAGTATCAAAACAATCCGAAGGCGTTTGCTCGGTTTTCCATGTGTCATTGGTGTTGTTTTCCAAAGTTTATGTCATTTTCAAACTGATATCAGACAATTTTAGCCATACCGGTCACACCGTGTGTCGGATTGAGGTGAGGTCAATTCGTACACGTCACAGATGACTCGTGGATCGTTGTACTAAAGTATCAAAACAATCTGAACACGTTTACTCAGTTTGGCGTATGTCATTGGTGTTGTTTTCCAAAGTTTATCTCAATTTGAAACTGATATCAGACACTTTTAGACATACCGGTCACACCGTGCGTCGGATTGTGGTGCGGTCGATTATTACGCATCACAAATGACTCGTGGATCGTTTTCCTAAAGTACAAAACAATCCAAAGGAGTTTTCTTGGTTTGGCGTATGTCATTGGTGTTGTTTTCCAAAGTTTATGTCATTTTCAAACTGATATTAGACAATTTTAGCCATACCGGTCACACCGTGCGTCGAATTGAGGTGCGGTCGATTCGTACATGTCAAAAATGACTCGTGGATCATTTTCCTAAAGTATCAAAACAATCCGAAGGTATTTGATTGGTTTGGCGTATGTCATTGGTGTTGTTTTCCAAAGTTTATGTCATTTTCAAACTGATATCAGACAAATTTAGCCATACCGGTCACACCGTGCATCGGATTGAGGTGTGGTCAATTCGTACACATCAAAAATGACTCTTGGATCATTTTCCTAAAGTATCAAAACAATCCGAAGGCATTTTCTCGGTTTGGCGTATGTCATTGGTGTTGTTTTCCAAAGTTTATGTCATTTTCAAACTGATATCAGACAATTTTAGCCATACCGGTCACACCGTGCGTCGGATTGAGGTGCGGTCAATTCATACACGTCACAAATGACTCTTGGATCGTTTTCCTAAAGTATCAAAACAATCTGAACGCGTTTGCTCGGTTTGGCGTATGTCATTGGTGTTGTTTTCCAAAGTTTATGTCATTTTCAAACTGATATCAGACACTTTTAGCCATACCGGTCACACCGTGCGTCGGATTGAGGTGCGTTCGATCCGTACACGTCAAAAATGACTCGTGGATCGTTGTCCTAAAGTATCAAAACAATCCGAAGGCGTTTACTTGGTTTGGCGTATGCCATTGGTGTTGTTTTCCAAAGTTTATGTCATTTTCAAACTGATATCAGACAATTTTAGCCATACCGGTCACACCGTGTGTCGGATTGAGGTGCGGTCGATTCGTACACGTCAAAAATGACTCGTGGATCGTTTTCCTAAAGTATCAAAACAATCCGAAGGCGTTTGCTCAGTTTTCCATGTGTCATTGGTGTTGTTTTCCAAAGTTTATGTCATTTTCAAACTAAGTAGTAGTAATTCACTAATCTAAGGATATGAAACATAAGAAAGGGAGATCATAGATGCTCAATAAGTGTAAAGGGAGATATCAATGACCATATAAAGATAACATAAGTATTAGGAATTCACCTTCATTGTCCTATTTGTTTACATTCTTCGATCAGGTACGCTGCCCATTCGTTTCTAAAGACATTTATATCATCTTCTGAATAGGAGTTTTTGCGACAGTCATAGTAGTACTGAAAAAATATAAATACACAAAGGATTAATAATTATTTTAAATAAAGTAGTAATTATTTTCAAAAATAACTCTTCAGGGATGCTAGTTTGTCCATGAAATACGATCTCTTTCATAAATTTACAAACATAATAACCGTAGTCCTTGTCATTTGTTTGTTTCGGACACTGCAGAAACATCGAGAAAAATAAGTAATTTGTTTTGATATGTATTTGGATAGTGAAATATAATTATATATACCCAGATACTTCTCTATTTGTAGATCTTGTGGGCATTTTCGTCCTTACGCCCTGGATTCATTCTAGCCTTTAGACGATATTCATACACCGCCCTATCATAACAAAATCCTCATTAAAAGATAATATAAATTATATAACTAGATATTTAGTTCTAAAATGTTCGATCTAGTGTATTACAAATTGAAAATCGCCATCATGTGTGGTCGGTTAGTTGGATATCCATGCAGTGAATCCAGAAAATAAATCTTTGGAGTATCCAAATTGACTGCAATGAGCATCCAATGTTCCCTAAAAACACAAAAAGAAATAAGTACTGATAGAAATGAAAATATAATTGATATGATTAAAATGTAGAGTTTTACCCTTGCATCGTTGGTATTAAAAAGAGCCTATCAGTCGTAATTCTTATTTGAAACGTTCTGAGCAGATTTGACATCAATTTAGCCGGAAAATTAGAATCTATTTCTGTTCGTTGTGTAGAAATGGTGTGAGGACTAATGAGTCCAAATTTGTATTCATAGGCAAATCCCTTCAATTTTTTTTCATATATACGCCTATGAAAAATATGAGATGTATTTATCCATAATTATCAAAGTATATCAGCTTCTGTAAAATCAAATCATGAAAACATACCTCATGTATACATTTATAACTGAGGCGCCTAGACAGTCGTATGTGATGATCTCAGAAACAGCGTCTGCACTAACGAAATCCATTGTTTCCTCTCCGTACATATCTTTTTCACAAACAATTGTATGATTCTTTCCGTCTTTCATTTTCATATCCACATGAGCTTGCAATGATATTAAATGTGGATATAGAACAGGCGGGGTGAACGTGCTCTCAGTAGATCATTTTGATCGGTTGGTTGATCCAATCTTGGAGCCGCTCTTTCGTTTTAGCTTCTCCATTTTATCCTTCTGTAATAACATTCATTAGTTCAGCCATTTTCTAATTTAATGTTAAAGGTTCTGCTTGAAAAATGAACTGGAAATGAATACCTCCCGCTCGACGTGTTTTTTTTACAAGATTCGACGGCCATGCAACAGATGTTCCAATAGCTTTTTCCACCATATGAATGTCGTCATCGTCATTTGGCACGGGTAGCTCGGCGCTCGGATCATGAGCTACATTAATCGACACTTTGACATGACCGGTTGGAAGTGGTCTGAAGGGTAGCGTGTCATTCTACATATTGAACACCGTAGCCCTTGCTACAAGGCGATGTGTGGGAGTTGACAGATATAAATCACAGTCATTTTCACCCTGCAGAATATCATTAAATGAAAGGTATCAGTGTCTATGTGATTCAAATCTCACAAAAACGAATATTATAACATTGATTACCTCGGTTAAGTCGGGTCTTTGAGGGGAATGGCTCGCCTCAAAGCTGGTGAGGGGTGGATCTTCTCGCGGGGGTTGTTCTTGAGTTGTTTGTTCTCTTCGTCTCTCCTCCATGAAACTCTTTAGCATCTCTCCCTGAGTTTGGATTAGTTCTTCAAGGGTAGCTACTCTATCTCTCATTACATGCAATTCTTTAGTTTGTTCATCCTCTTGTTTTTTTCTTAAAATATGTCTTGGGTGACACCCCAAAACCCACACCTCTGACGCGGCCATACTGTTCTGGCTGTTTCAAGGCCGTTGAAAGTATATCTGCATCCGATGCGGGTGTTGATGTTTCCTGTGACTATGTCAAATAGAAAATATGAAAAAATAAGTAAGCATCGTTATGTAATAGTGATTTAAAGAAAAACAAGTTTATATTATGTCATACTTACACATGTTTCCCACACTTTTTGTGTGTTTTCATCTATCAGTTTCCCCTCTTATTAACACGAGCCTCCTTCCATAGCACATGGCGTGGAATGGAAGTGACTTGAGATTTTGCTTCATCAATCTGCTTATAAACATAGAAACATGGTTACAGTGTTGTTTTATGTCACATAAAATTATTACAGTACTTTTAAAATACATACCAATTGTTTTTCAATTGAAGCATACCCCAACCTTGCTTTACGGTAGGGGTACGCTAGTTTTTCTGCCTGTTCTTTATTTTCAGCACTCAGTTGCCGTTTCATAAATAAAAACCTATCAATCAATGTGATGAATACAAGCAACATTACACAACGTGTAACCAAACACAATGTACCTGAAAATTATTTTCCTCACAACGGTTGCAAAACGCATCCCACGTTCCTTGGGATATCAAGTGTGCATAAAGAGGAGGCGAGTGCGGCTTGATTTTCCCTTCGGCATCTTTCAGATGATTTTTCGTTAAAATGGTGCGAAAGCCTCTATGAATCCTTCCTGCCAGTCTGAAAACATATTCTTTGTGAAAAACATATACTATAAATGCACTCTGCAAGAGATGATGAAGGGTTAGTCAATATTTCAATATTTTATTTTATTTTAATAAATTAAATAGATTATATCGTAATGTTACCATAATCTCTTCCCACATTAATGTTTTCAACCCGCTGACAACATGGTTCCATGACTCTACGTCAATCGGCACGCGTTGTCAAGTGACGATTCCAATGTAGCTACCAAACATGGCTTTGTTGGGGTTTACATGCTGGCCTAGCTTATTCCATCCCACCTCATATTTGATGCCTTTTGCTTTTGCCTTAAGGATTTTTGCTAAAACTGTCAAACTACGGCGCACCTGTTTTTTTTGTGTCGCTGGGGTTTCATCGCCTACCATTTCCTCAGTTTCTGCATCATCATTATGTTTCTCCGATGCACTATCTTCGGCACTAACACCAGTTGCAATAGGTTGAGAGACCTGTTGTACGTCAGTAGTGGGACCAGCTGCAACAGGTTGAGAGATCTGTTGTCTCTCAGCAGTGGGACCAGCTGCAACAGGTTGAGAGACCTGTTGTACGTCAGCAGTGGGACCAGCTGCAACAGGTTGAGAGACCTGTTTTCTCTCAGCAATGGGACCAGCTGCAACAGGTTGAGAGACGTGTTGTTTCTCGGGATTGGGTGCATCAACAGGTGAAGAAGTCATTATCTGCAGAACTGGTTTAAAATTTAAGTTAGATCACATAAAAGCAACAGCGAACAGATAATAATATAATGTAACACAATATATATTACAATAAAAATCAATAACCTAATTATTGAACTCCCTTTTTTTTAAAAGGCTGAAGGGATTTGACCCCTCTATCAACTATACATATCCCTTCACTGTGGTCTCCTATGACATAAAAAACGTCGTCTACATTGGGACCACTGTGAAATGATTGCAAAATCCCAATGAAAGGATAATATTACGTTGAATTTTCATATGACCCTTCAGCTGTTTTGGTCGATAACAGAACAATTGACCAGTTTCGGTTTGCGGGATCAGGAACATAAAATACTTGCACTGCCTGTGATGCCATTATAAATGGTTCGTCTTTCTCCCCTTCCTAACTGAAATCAACTTTTACAAATCCCAAATCATCTATTTTAACAGCACTCCTGTTATCAACCCACTTGCATTGAAATATCGGAACTTGAAATTCCGTATAATCCAACTCCCATATTTGTTTGATGATGCCAAAGTATGACATATTCACATAAATTGGATTTCTGTCCTTAGCACCGGAAACATGCATCGCTTCAGCCACAAGTGTAACCCCACTATTCTGCATGGTACTGTCTTCATAATGTTCATTAGTATAAAATGTATAACCATTAACTACATAAGCATTGTAAGATAATTCATACACACTTGGTCCTCCAACTAGCCATCGAAGTCGTTCCAAAATAGACTTTGGATTTTCATCTGACTTCTTAAAAATATGACCTCGAAACCATCCTATAAACTGTCGATTATGTGTATTTGATATCCATTTTCAGCCCTTGATGGATTCAATTGCCTAAGAATTTCTTTGTGGATTTCAACATATGGGTCAACGTCCAAACTGTTATGAAAAACATAAAGGTGGGCCTGCTCCCGATCTGTAATATTGATTGTGACAACCTTTCTTCCAGAAATTACTTCACCCTCTAACCGCCCAGTGTGACGAGATTTCGGTAAGCCAATGCTTTCCACACCAGACAAGTATTCGGTACAGAATTCAACGGCTTCCTCAACAATATATCGCTCTACAATACAACCCTCTGACCGACTTCAATTTTTGACATACCCTTTCAAAATCTTCATATACCGTTCAATGGGGTACATCCATCTGTAATGTACAGGACCACATAGTCAAATATCTCTCACCAAGTGGACCATCAAATGAACCATCATATCAAAAAATGAAGGCGGGAAGAACATTTATAATTCACATAATATGACGGCAATTTCTTTTTCCATAGCTGGCAATTTCGCCGGGTCTATAACTTTGCTGCATATAGCTTTGAAGAAGAAACACAGTTTCGTTAATGTATGGCGGACATTCTTGGGAAAAATGAAACGTAAAGCAATTGGAATGAGATTTTTCATCAAAACATGACAGTCATGTGATTTCAGACCTTTTAACTTCAAGTCGCTCATTGACACAAGGTTACTGATATTTGACGAATACCCCTCTGGAACCTTTACGTCATTTAAGAAGTTGAAAAACTGATATCTCTCCTGCCTGGAAAGAGTGTAAGCAACAAGAGGAAGAAATGTTTGTTTTTCACCCTTTACTGGTGCCAACTCTTCTCATATTCCCATCTCAACCATGTCCAACCTAGACTTAATTCCATCTTTTGTTTTTCCAGATGTATTTAGCAACGTGCCGATAACACTGTCAAATACATTTTTTTCTACATGCATAACATCAATAAAATGTCTTACATACAGACAATTCCAGTATTGTAATTCAAAAAAAATTGATATATTTTTCCAACTGATTTTCGTAAGGTTTTTCGAAGCCGGTTTACCAAAAGTAGTGTCCAAATTTTTAACTTTCTCAAACAATTGATCGCCTGTTAGTGGAGACGGTGTTGTACATTCTTCTGAACTTCCATCGAATGATGTCTTCCAAGAATGGTACTTATGTCATCACGGTAGAAATCTGCGATGTCCCAGAAACACGGTTTTCGATGAATGTTTCAACCTAATTGATTGTGTAACTTCTTCGCAAACGGGACAACCTTGAGTTCCTTTAATGCTATATCCTGAAAAATTTCCATAAGTTGGGAAGTCATTTATCGTCCCATACAACATGACTCTCAATGTGAAATCTTCGTTTCTGTAAGCATCATACAATGTAACACCTGAATCCCACAATAATTTCAAATCTTTGATCAATGGAGCTAAATAAACATCAATATCATTACCCGGTTGTTTTGGTCCTGATATAAGAATAAATAACATGATGAATTTTCGTTTCATGCATAACCACGGTGGTAAGTTATAATTTATCAACATAACCGGCCATGTACTGTGACTGCTGCTTTGAAAACCAAAAGGATTCACTCCATCTGTAGATAGCGCAAGACGAAGGTTTCTCGACTCGTTTCCAAATTCAGGATACTCATGATTGATTCTCTTCCACTAAGGAGAGTCTGTCGGGTGATGTAGTATCCCATCTTTAATTCTTTTATCTGCATGTCATGTTAATTGTTCTGAAGTCTCCTCACTTCTATATAGGCGTCTAAACCTTGGAATGATTGGAAAGTACCATACAACTTTAGTAGGACTGGATTCATCTTTCTTGTATCAAGAATCACCACACTTTGGGCATTCTTTAAGTGATTTGTGGTCCTTGAAAAACAGTATACAGTCATTCGGGCAGGCGTGTATTCTTTCAGAGATCATACCCATAGAGCGTAGCATTCGTTTGGCATCGTATGTTCGGCTCGGGAGCTCATTGTCTTCTGGGAGCATGTCATTCAAGAGGGAAAGTAGTTTCGTAAAACTGTCATCACTCCACCCGTTATCCGCTTTCAAATTATACAGCTTCAGTATGACTGACAATGCTGTATATTTAGTGCAACCAGCATACAATGGAGTATTTGCACAACTTTTTAACTTCTCAAACAATTTTGGGCAATCACGAAGTTCATCTTCGAAGGTCCTTGTCATTTTCTGAATACGATCTTCATCATCATTCACATCTGTAATCACATCCTCCATACGGTCATCTTCATTGTTCATGTTTGTAATCATATCAGATGATCCATAAAACACAGTGTCACCCCAGTCACTACCTACATTCGTTGTTTCTCCGTGTTTATTCCAACATGTATAACTTTGATCTATTCCATGACAGATCAAGTGTTCTTCCAACTCATCTGGACTAATTTGTTTTGAATAACAACAACGTAAACACGGACAAATGATTTGAGAAGAATCACATGCATGATCTATTGCAAACTTGATAAATTCTTTCACTCCTTCTTCATACTCTTTTGTCAACCGATTGGCATTCATCCATTATTTATTTATATTCATCCTATTTAAAATCCATAGGATATGTATATAGGTTAAAGGAGAAGGAATATGAGTATAATTTAGATAAAAAACAAGATACTTCAAGGAAATAAAGGAATAAATAAATACCAAAATAAAAAAAATATTGGGAACCACTACAATCCCCAAGCCTCACATCATCTTGATCTCTAAAACCCAGTAGTGCAGGACACTCAACCAAACAGGCCAAATACACAATTAGGACTGAAATATCTCACCTATCCACTTTTCATAACAAATATAATCACGACTAAAAATCAATGTCCCTATTAGTAGTATCATAGACCTCACTACTATGTAATATTTTCCATTTCAATAAAATACCACCTCAAGGTCATTTTTTTAATAAAAGTGGTGACATGAATTGGTCACCTAATTCATGCCCCAAAGGACTCAATTAAAAAATAGGGTATAAGTACAAACACAAGGTGATAAGAACTTACACTAGTAGGGATTGAGAGAAGTATAAAACAAAAACACCAAGGAAAATCTGGACAAATATCTAGAAGCAATGAATGATCCAAACAACCTATTATCAATTATTCCATGATCTCCAAAAGGGGTTTTACTATCCATGGGGACAACACTAATCCATCTGGCTCGAAGGGAATCCAATGCCTTCATAAATTTTCTTCTCTATCAACTTGAGTTATGTTATTCATGCTGTTATACAGTTGTTATTTTAAAATGAAGGGCTGAAATGAAACCTGAGAAAGACCTTAATACATTAAAACCAATGTTTAGAAAGGAAAACCATTAAAGGTTTGGATCAATAAGCTGTTAAGAATGAAGACCATCATTGCAACGTCACCATCCAACAGAAGTACATGATGTAGTGAAACACTCATCGCATGAGAGCATCATATTATTTATCAGTGTCTTACATGGTATAGCCTCATAATATCTACATGGTAATATTCCATACTATAAATAGTCTCAAGAGATGGCTCATGTCCCATTTCAATATATAGGTTTGTTCTGGGTCAGTCTACACATCCATCCTATCAACAACCTTACAAAGTTATACCCACCCAAGTAGTCACATCCCTAAGGGGGATGTTCACACACTTTAGGTTCAATTCAATAAGGCCAAGGGCTCTGATGTATCACTAGTTCCATGTGTGGCCTATGGGAACACATACATAAAAGTCACAGAATGTATTCCAAGAGGTCTCCGGGTTCCCCCTAACAAGGTCCTCTAAGTCACACTCACTCTAATAACACCCATTAAGGAATTTATCAAAGAGGAATAATGGGGTGGGTCGATTGGGCATTGTATAAGAGGGAGGATGAGAAATGGGGGATTCCCCTATTGGAATTTCAGAGGGAAAAAGATGAAAATATAATTTTAATGTTCTACACAATTTTCCAAACCATATATTAATAATGTGGTGGCACTGTACAAGAAAAACCCTTCAAATATTTGGTCAACATAGTTTACCAAACTATGCATTAATTATGTAAATTGGAACTACCTTAGTCTACAAAATTTCACATGTTTTGTATGAAATCATGAAAAAATGGTATGTTAATCCCTAACTAAAATCCACCTCACATGGTTTCCTCTAAGATATCCCATGGTTAACCTTCACTAACCATGAAAGTCAACTATGTGATTTATAAAGAGGACTGAAAACCTCCTCATGCTCAAGGTTCTACATTGTTTCTCAAAAAATATGAACACAAAACCATGTTTCATTTGAAAAATCTCCAAAAAACATCATATAAAACTAAAATAAAGCTTGTGAGACTCACCTGAGTACTTGAGGAACCTCTCAAACCGCGGTGGAGGAGGAGGCAGCAGAGTAGGCAGAGGAGGAGGAGGAGGAGGCGCCGGTGGAGGAGGAGGATGAGGCAACGGACTAGGAGGAGGAGGAGGAAGCGCCGGTGGAGGAGGAGGAGGACGAGGTTGCGGTGGAGGAGAAGGAGGAGGAGGAGGAGGAGCAGAGTAGGAGGAGGAGGCGGAGGTAGCGAAGGCAGCAGAGGAGGAGGAGGATGAGGCCGGTGGATGGGAGGAGGAGTAGGACCAGAGGAGGAGGCGGAGGCCGTGGCAGCGGAGGAGGAGGCAACAGAGGCAGCGGAGGAGGAGGAGGAGGCCATAGTGGAGGAGGAGGAGGCCGCGGTGGAGGAGGAGGCACCGACGGCAGCGCAGAGGCAGGGCGGAGGCAGGGCGGAGGCAGCGGAGGCAACGGAGGAGGAGGAGGATGAGGCCGGTGGAGGAGGAGGAGGAGGAGCAGGATCAGAGGAGGAGGCGGCGGCTGCGGCGGCGAAGGAGGAGGCGGCGACCGCAGAGGCACCAGCGTGACCGCGGCGTGACCGCGGCGTGACCGTGGCGTGACCGCGGCGTGACCGCGGAGGAGGAGGTGGCCGCGGAGGCACCAGCGGAACCGACAGAGGAGGAGGAGGCATCGGCGGAGGAGGAGGAGGCTGCGGTGGAGGAGGAGGCACCAGCGGCAGCGCAGAGGCAGGGCGGAGGCAGGGCGGAGGCAGCGGAGGCAGCGGAGGCAGCAAAGGAGGAGGAGGATGAGGCCGGTGGAGGAGGAGGAGGAGGAGGAGGAGCAGAGGAGGAGGAGGCGGCCGCAACGGAGTAGGAGGAGGCGGTGGCCACGGAGGCACCGGCGTGACCGCGGCGTGACCGCGGCGTGACCGCGGCGTGACCACGGCATGACCGCGGCGTGACCGCGGCGTGACCGCAGCGTGACCGTAGCGTGACCGCAGCATGACCGCGGTGTGACTGCGGAGGAGGAGGAGACGTGGAGTCACTGGAAGCACCGGCAGAGGAGGAGGAGGCATCGGCGGAGGAGGAGGAGGCCACGGTGGAGGAGGAGGCACCGGAGGCACCGACGGCAGCGCGGAGGCAGGGAGGAGGCAGGGCGGAGGCAGCGAAGGCAGCGAAGGAGGAGGAGGATGAGGCCGGTGGAGGGGAGGAGGAGAAGGAGCAGAGGAGGAGGCGGCGGCCGTGGCGGAGGAGGAGGAGGCAGCGGAGGCAGCGAAGGAGGAGGAGGAGGCCGCGGTGGAGGAGGAGGAGGCCACGGTGGAGGAGGAGGCACCGGCGGCAGCATAGAGGCAGGGCGGAGGCAGCAGAGGCAGCGGAGGCAGTGGAGGAGGAGGAGGATGAGGCCGGTGGTGGAGGAGGAGGAGGAGCAGGAGCAGAGGAGGAGGCGGCGGCCGCGGAAGAGGAGGAGGAGGAGGCGGCCGCAGAGGCACTGGCATGACCGCGGCGTGACCGCGGGGTGACCACGGTGTGACCGCGACATGACCGTGGTGTGACCGCGGCGTGACCGCGGCGTGACTGCGGCGTGACCGCGGCGTGACCGCGGCTTGACCGCGGCGTGACGGCGGAGGAGGACGAGGCCGCGGAGGCACCGGCGGAGGAGGAGGCCGCGGAGGCACCGGCGGCACCGGCGGAGGAGGAGGAGGCATCGGTGGAGGCAGCGGAGGAGGAGGAGGATGTGGCTGGTGGTGGAGGAGGAGGAGGAGTAGGAGCAGAGGAGGAGGCGGTGGCCGCGACGGAGGAGGAGGAGGCGGTGGCCGCCGCATAGGTCCCTACTCTAGGTGGATATATATGGATACTTTCCTTGACTGGTCTCTATATGAAAGAATTTTAAAATGCTCCCTCACCTTCCAAAGATATATTATTTCTAGAAAATTGTTTTGTGGGAGAAAGAATTAATCATATATAGTTTATGTCAATTTTAGATCATATGATTCCTTACTCATCAAGATAAATAGACAAGAACCAAAACCTAAGAGGCCTCAGGCCTATCCAAATCTCTAGAAGTGATGACTTCCCAGTGCTTATTGGAAAACTATGGAAGTGTCGACTTCCCACATGCACATCCCCCCTCCCCATATCTCCCCCAACAGACTCCTGCACATCCCCCCTCCCATCCACCCACTACACCCCCCCCCACTTGCACAACCCCCCTCCCCCACCCCCACCCCCACCTTCACACCCCCCACTTGTACACCCCCCAACCTCACCCACCAACAGACTCCCACCTACCTAGACCCCCCCAACTAGAACACTCTCTTCCCCACCACCCACTTGAACAACCCCCCTCCCACTTGCATATCCCACCCACCCCCACCTGCACATCCCACCCCCACCCCCACCCCCAACCTGTACACAACCCCACCTCACTCCCAATAGAACCCCCATTATACGCCCCACCTACACATGTTCACCCACTGCACATCTCCCCCACCTAAACACCCCCACCCGCACACCCCCCACCCACTACACCCCCGCAGCACCTGCACCCCCCCCACTTCAAATAAAATTGATTCACACAAATCATGATAGTTGAAATATAGAACAAAAACAAAAAACAAAGCAAATTACAATTATTGGGCATAGCATACCGCATAATGGAGGAGGAGGAGGACGCAGAGGAGGAGGAGGCCGCAGAGGCACCGGTGGAGGAGGAGGAGGCCGAGGTGGAGGAGGAGTCCGCGGTGGAGGAGGAGGCACCAGCGGAGGAGGAGGAGGCGCCGACGGAGGAGGAGGAGGACGCGGTGGAGGAGGAGGCACCGGCGGTAGCGGCGCGGAGGCAGGTCTGAGGCAGGGTGGAGGCAGCGGAGGCACCAGAGGAGGAGGAGGATGAGGCCGGTGGAGGAGGAGGAGGAGGAGCAGAAGCAGAGGAGGAGGCGGCGGCCGCGGCGGAGGAGGAGGAGGCGGCGGCAACGACGCAGACGAGGGCTTCCGCGAGAGCTTGATTGTGTGCGGGGAGGAGGAAGAGGACACATGGGTTTTTAACAAATCCGCGGGACCCTTTATCAGCGCTAGTAAAAAGAACTGATATAGGGTGTATTTATCAGCGCTAAAATGAAAAGCGCTGATAAATACAACCTTTATCAGCGCTAACAAAAGCGCTGATAAAGGGGACCTTTATCAGTGCTTTTCCGTTAGCGCTGATAAAGGCAGGCGCATGCCTTGCCCAGTTTTGTGGTAGTGATTACCTTATAGAGAATTAATCGATTAAAATATTTAATCCATTACCTATATCCACTCTTCAAATCCATTAAGTCTAGTATCACTACTAAAAATAGGATGATACTATACTAAAAAAAATCATTAATCACATTTGAGACCATCATCACCTCCTGATATTATATCATATCCATAGCCCAGATCAACTTAAAAAATATATTGGTGATCTTATTTTACATTGTGGTATCTAATTTAGCTATAAAGGGAGAATTATCTACTTCCCACTTTATATTATCCTCATCTAAGTGCTCTTACTCTACCTCATTTTCTTTAGGTTCATCAAATCACTTATTTAGTTCCATAATTCTATAAAAGAATCAATACACCCATTAGCAATGACAAAAAATTCACAAAAAAAAAAGATATCAAAAACCACTTATTACACATGTTCATAAGATTATTAGTCATACCAAGCAATTACACAGACACATGCACAAACACACACAAATTCCATGACCCTATCTTCCAAGAATGTTTCATGAATTCAATGCTACCCCCATCTCATTTAGTATATACTCCAAAATATTTTTTATGGTAATAAAATAAAATATTATACTCATTGGTAACTTAGTCTTATACTATGGTCATTATTTCTAGGTACCAAATATTAGATTTTATACTAATCCCCAACTCTTATTCATTACTCTACCATGACATAGATATAAGGACTCCAAGATAGAATGACTCTGATACCATTTTATAAATTCCCAACCCGATATGACCATAAAAAAGGTAAAATAACCCATAGACTCAAGCACACTCCTTGATCAAGAGAGGTTGGAGACTAGAAATGAGGGTATAAGATACTGTTTGGGGAGAAATTTACACTTCAATGGTCTATTACATAAAATAAATAAATAATAAGAATCACATCATCAATAAATAATGAACAAAAAATATATCAATACAATAAGATCAAAGTAATATCCTAACATGCATATAAATGTAAATAAAGAAACTTAGACACAAAGTTAATCTATAAAAACCAAAATATAAACAAATAGAACTAAAAAGATGAAAAAAGTAATTGTGGAAAAACCACTCCTTAAGACTTCACAATCCCATTAACAAAGCTCCAAAATGTCTCTAGACACAAATTCATAGCTATAGTGGCTCCATGAGTTTACCTAAAATTTCTTTCATGTAATCTGTATGCACATGGGGTGTGTATGTATAGTAAGTGAGAATAAAATCCTTAAGATAAACCCATGCAAACCATGCCAACTCAAGGAGTCAGCATGTGAATATGTATATTTAATAGTGTAATTATAAAATGATTAAATTACTATTAGATTTATCAATGTGATAAATGATTAAGTGTACCATTTCACCCAAATATGTTTGACCTACATTGACCTAAGATAGTACCTAAGAATAAAGAAACATGCTTATAACTCATCATGAAATCCTAGTCTAACCCAAGGTGTAAGGATCCACCCGTTTTCTACTTATGAATTTTATTGTAAATTTGAATTTTTGATTTTACTAATGGGTTGATTTTAAGAATTGGGATTTAGAAAAAAATCTGAGAGTTAAGACAACTCTAATTTTTTTTTTAGATTTTTTCAAGTTTCAGTGAGTACCTGAGGTGATCAGGGAGCATTAGATAAGGTCTTGGTGGCATACAGATGAAATTTGATCTATCTATAGAAAATTTCACCATGATGGCTAGGAATCACACTGTAATATTTTTTAGAGGTGGGAACCACACCATGAAGCATGTGTACCTAGCTATAAAGGAAAAGGTAGGTTGGGGTGGATCTTCCTAGGAGTAAATCAAATCATGAGAGTCATATAACATAGGGGGTTACACTCCAAAAGAAAAATAATTCCATAGGAGGTACCTCTACATAATGGTTCATTAAGTTTCAACCCCTATAGTTGTGTTGTGATTGATTCTTGGATGTGTTTTTTTATCATGGGTAGGCCAGTCATTTAACAGTCGACCCCCTTGTGTTCTTAGCAGTTAGGGGTGCTAGTAGAAGTCCAATTAAACCAATCCTACTCCTCATACTCTTCCCCTTGATTCCCCATGGCATGGGTTGGTTTTGTGTGAATTTTGATGATAATATATGGTAAGAGATTCAATTTTTTACTATATTATTTTTTCAACTTCATTTCTTTTAATTTCAATGTTTTTTTGCACTAGGGTTTAACACTGATTATATCGAAGCATGGTTGAATCAGGTGAGGATGTTGGGGCTTCTGCTCTGTGTGAATAAAAGATGTATCAGAAGAATTTCTTCTTCCCATCACATGCTATCTTAGTTAAGGTATTCCACTATATGAATTTATTTTATTTTTTTATTAAATTAAATTAATTGGTTATTTAATGAGTGTTATACAATAAGAATTTTTCTTAGGACAATGTTGGGAGTATTCCATGGTCATTTCATGGGTGTATGGTTGTGGTTTCAATGTGATGATCTCACTCAATGAGTTTTTCAATGGTTATTCTTAACCATATTAAATTATAAAATTAATTATAAATTGGTATAATTAATTGTTTTAAATGTTATTTCTTCAGATATGGTCTCATGGTGATGGAAGATAGATGGTTGAACTTGTATGAAATTAGGTGAGAGTAGTTGGTATTCACTTAAATGATACAACTTTGAATACAGTAGGTGGCCCCAATGCATTTCTATATATTATTATTCATGGTTTATGTGGAATGTGATATGTAGTATCTCCACTTATTGGGAATAACCTTTTATTTAAATGAATTGTTTCTTAAAAAAATAAAATACCTAGAAATAGACAAAGTGTTAAGTTCCCTGATAGTCCCTTGTGAACTTTCTTGATGCTTCAGCCACTGATTGTAAAGTCCTTGATTAAGAAATCTATGCCCAATGTTGTATGGACCCTGAGGGGTATAAAAGTTTGTATAAGAATAGTGAACATTAGTGTATCAACCTTTGTAACCTCCAAGTAGATTTTTGTGATAGGTTGTAATTATTAGACCTAGTAGGACATGGTGGACCTAAGATATGACTTATAACCATTAGGCTAGATGATTTGAGTGTTAGGTGAGTGTTTCTCCCTACTAGATTGTGGTCACTCAGGTGGGTAAACACTAGATATATTGATAACATATTGGGTGATTGGATGAACTTAGGATGACCTTAAAAAGTTGGACTAAAAAATTCCTATATAACTTGAGTAATATCAATTTGATTTATCCTATGAGACCAATGAGGATATTGTATGGTGTTGATGATTCCAAAGGCTTCTCTATTATCTGAGTGTTAGTTGTTGACATGAGAGATGAGATTTAGATCAAGGAGACTATCTAGGGTGTTTGTGCCATGATGAGATCTATTTGACCCTGGTGGGTACCCCAGTTATTATGTTAACCCTTAAGAGGGTTAGTATGGGAATGAGTAGCAATGATTTTGGGTGTCACCTTAGAACCCAAATTATCGATGTGAGTATGAAATTGTTAAAGTTTCTAGGATGGGTTATGCAGTTGAGGGGCTGAACTAGGAGGGGAGTGTTAGGTTTAGGTGAGTGTTTGACCCTCAAGGTATGGTATGAGGATCTAAGGAGGGTCATGTCACCACATATATGCAATATATTTAACATTTCGTGGTGGTATACCCTAGTTTCATGCCATACAAGGTTCCTGGGAGGACATGCCTCTAATTTTATGTGTCATATATATATATATATATATATATATATGCCTGTGTGAAATAGGAATGTTTTCATGACCTGACCCAAAGGATCTCAATCCACAACTACACCAATCCCACCTCCATAGGCTAGGGGATGGAGAAAACCACTAAAACACATAATTAATATGGGAGGGCTTTACCTATTGTACCTATATTCATGCACTTGACCATATACATGAAGAATTTTATAAGAAAAATAATAAAAGATGTGGAATCTAGAGAATAAAACATGCATGTAAATCCTCTAGGGAGTATAAGTGTACAATAGCATAGTCTAAAAAGAAAATGGAAAAAATACATGACCAAATAGAAAGATGTCGCTACGTGAAAAAACTAGAAATATAAAGTGTTGTGAGAGCCCGAATCCAAATCTCCAAGACTCGAACACCATACATGGTTAAATTAACTAAATATCCCTATGCTATACTAATATTAAGAAAGTGAACTAACTTCACGAGTTAGTAAAATGTCACCCAGATGGCATCATGGCCTCTCGCTATCTATGGAAGACCAATCAAAAATTCCATGGATATTCCATCAAATTTACACTCTGGGAACTCAAGGGGCTATAAGAAACCTGTTAGAACCTGGTACTCATCCTTCACCTTCGGAAAGGTGAGACACCGAGAGACAAACTCAACCATGGCCTATCTCATACTAGCCCACCAAAACTACCTATAAATGTCTCTATACATCTTCCCAACACTAGGATGTACAACCAAAGGATATGTGTGGAAATATTTCATCACCTCCTGCCACATCATGACTAGGACCACCATCCTTCCCTGGTAAAGGTTTACATGATTACATCCTTCATAAAATCCATCAGGTAAATCCCCTAAGGATATGTAGTCACATAAGATCTCACAGTCAATGTATCCCAACTGGGAATATCCCACCAATTGGAGGACTAAATATCATTGACTGAAGAAAAATTTCACCCTCCTGCTCAACTAGGTTCAGCTACAAGGATGCCAACTACTCCAATTACTCTTGCGCTAAATAAGCTCGGGACTTACTTCTAAGGGACTTTGCCACCATATTTCCCTTACCATGAGTATATATAATCTCAAATACATAGTACTTTAAGAAATCCAACCATTTCCTCTACCTCAAGTTTAGGTCTCTATGCATAAATAAATATCTAAGGCTTTGATGGTATGAGTAAAACAATGCACACTCCCATATTAGTTATTCCTTTTAGTGCTTATTATCATCCCCTAGACTATTTAAGCGGGCATGGGGTAGTTTTAGCATGATCCCCATTGGGTCAGAACACGATAGTTTGGTATCAAAGTAGTTCATTCCTTGGGGCGGTGTTTGGAGTAGTCCCTTTACAAATATTTGAATGGGATTTATGGTAATAGTGTCAAAGTGTCTTGAGTAAGGATTTTAGGCTAGAGAACTCATGATGGTGTGGGTGCCTGATGTATCCATTCATCAAGACTTTGACTACCAACTTATCAACATGGAATACTAAGACATTAGTTGTAGGTATAAATAGTACATGAATCATATAATATTAATTATTTTTAATATCCTTCTTGATTCATCTCCCCATATATATATATATTCTTATCTGATCGTGGTACATCCTGATTAAATTTTTAGGATACCTCCATGATGACAACTAGTTAGTTTATGGATTCTAGATCATGATGAAGATCTGATGAGTGATGAGGACTTAGTTTAGGGTCCATTGTGTGAGGTTATTTCTCTAGGTGTATAGGTAGAAGTAACCCCACTTATCGAGTAGCATATCATACTGGAAAAGTAGGATGAGAATGCGTACAAGCCTAGAACACTCTATGATTTCCAGCACCAGAGGCTGCTGAGGTTCTATGGAAATCCATATCCCCAAGAGGTAGAGTATTAGATAGAGTTGGTGATCAATGTTTTTATTATTATTTAGACACAAACTGATCAAGTGGTTTCAATGGAAGCTAGCCTTTTCTATGAAGCATCTAGTCACTAGTGGATTCTAGTTATACAGATGCATGATGAATCAACACTCTCATGGGCGAACTTCCAGCAACTATTTCGGGAGTAGTAATACCCCTCATGCTTGTGCTTGGTTTGGGTTTAGTAGATTCTAGAGATGTATCAGGGAGGGATGATGGTTTCACAGTATTTTACAAGGTTCATAGACCTTATGTGGTACTCCCTCAACATGATTTAGGATGACTGCTTCTGGATGTGGATGTTTGAGCAGAATATCCATAGAGACATCCATTCCAGTGTGGTACCCATATGCATTAACACTTATGATGGGGAACTAGAGTGGGAATTAGTGATAGATATATTAATTTTAGAGGGACTCTAGGCAATAGGATCTAGCATTGGGCATTATAGGGTTGATTTGTCTACAGTAGCTAATAGGTTCTAATCGGTAGGATCTCAGCACATGAGATCTTCCTAAGACCAGACTTGAGCATGTGGTCAAGGACCACCCATGGGACTAGGGAATCCTAGAGAGGGGTGGTGCTATAAATGTGATAAAAAGCATCACATGTCATGTGATTTATCAACCCAACATTTTGAGGAACATAGGGAGATAGAAAATGGAATGCCACAACAGAGGTAATGCTGTGATCAGGGATCTCCCAGGCAAGGGTGGCGTGGCCCCTAAAGAGGTGGGGTAAATCAGAGGAGATGGTAGGGATATATAGTGACCCAATATTATCATACATGGATATTACAACATTTTATATAAATATTCTATACATTACAATAATACATTCCTGAGGACCGTAATAGTTTAGTGTCTTTGGAAACTTAGAAACAAAATCATCTACACTGGTGAAATATCTTCAACATATCCCATAAATATCTCCATATTTAGTAATTCTACATAAAAAATTTCTTCAAATCTTGGGAAAAGGAAACATAATAAGGGGTGATCTCAGATGCTCAATAAGGGAAAATAAAAGAAATTAATAAGAATAACATGAATAAAGGGTATGGAACTTGATCATAACATTTGAAGATCATACCCTGTATATTAGAGATCATAATAAAGATTGGAAATTCATAATTCATGGATCATAATATAATTAAGAGTATAAGTCATGAAAGAAGCAAATTGTAATAAAACATGGAATTATGGAAGACACATAAGCATATGTAATGATTTCCATAATAGTCAAGGTATTACTTCTAAGACCATATTAGTGTACAAAGTCCATTACTAAACTGAGTTCACACCCCATTACAACCCTATATTACTGAATCGAGTTCACTCCTCATTCCATCCCTATAATACTCAACTGAGTTCATTTCCCATTCTAGCCTTGTAATGTTGAACCAAGTTCATTTCTCATTGCATCCATGTCTATCTCATGAGATATAAATCTTTACCCAATGCATTGGAGGGAGATATAGGTCCCACCCATCTTATAATGAAATCATATATACATGTTCTAAAAAATCATAAAAAATCATATCATAACCCATGAAATGAAACGGGTATCATAAAAAAGTAAACATATCATAACCTTTGGAAAAAGATACAGGTTTCATAATAATTTCATCAAAATCATAACTCGTGAAAGAGAAATTGATTTCATAAACATATAACCCATGAAATAGAAACATGTTTCATAAATACCATGACATTAAGGATAACCCATTCATAATATTTCATCAAAGTAAGCATAATTATAAACAATCTCGAAAAGCGATGAGATTGTTTCAATAAACTCTTATAACTTGGAAACTTAGGGTCATACACTCCATGTAAAAAAATAAAATTACATGAAACTTAAAATATCATTAAAATAATTAAATTAATGATATAACATGTAAAATGTAAGTATATACACCTTTAAAAATAATTTAGGTTCATAAAAAAACATGAGTCTCAAAGAAGGAAAACTGAGACAAAACTATTTTACTGATTTTGTTACTTTTGAAACTTAAAACCTATGAAATAAAGATCATAAAATAGATATGTGAATGCCCATAATTTAAGTATAATATACATAGAATACATTAATAGGAATTACATACACCATACAAAATGAATGGGTGGTGAATAAATCATGTATGTCACAGAAATAAAAAGCGAGATGAAGTCCCCTTACCTTGTATATTGACTCTCATCATACTCATTAAAACCACCTTTATAATAAATATAAATTTAATATACATATTTTAAATCACCATATTATTATATCTGATACCATATATGTTTTTATCATGACCTTATATTACCCTCTTGTTAACAATCCTATGTTAAGGTTTCACTTCGAGTAATATTCACTTTGTTCTTCACATGTGACTTAATTTGTTATATATCTGGTCCTTATAGTTACATCATGATTAAAGAATTTAAACCATGAAATGAATATAATTTATATTCAGTATATTTATATTATAATAATCTATATAACATATAAGTAGAAAATGGAATACACTATTTATGGAGATGATAAGCCGTACATACATATTAACGTTGTTTCCATTTTTATTGTCATATTGAAATAAAGAAAGAAAATGAAATATATGTATATATATATATATAATATCATTAAAGTATCATTATAATGTTATATATGTCATATAATTTCACTAGACCCATCTTTAATACATTCCATATAGTGTGTGAACGAATCACATTGCTTTAAGGGGGTGATAGTCCACACTTCCTCAAACGAAATTATCGCATTTACAAAAAATAGAAAATAAGAATATATGTGTTTTAAAAGGAATAAAGAAGCATAAATAAATAATTAATATAATATATAACATATATAAACATATTTTCCATCATAATTTCCACCACAAGAGGCAATAAAAGAAAAATGAATAATCATCATTTAGGGAGGTGGTGATTCGCCATACACGTAAACAATATATTCATTACCCATTAAATGAAGGTGCATGTAAGTTTAGGATGAAAAATTATCATAAAAAATAATAGTATATTTATGATACTGGTGTTTTAATACAATCTTGGAATAAATAGAGTGGAGGGGTGGAGAAGGAAAATAAAAGAAAGGAGTTTGAGAGAAGGTGTTACCTCTTAATCGGGTAACTCCTTTTGGTTTGTGCCAAAAGGTTTCCTTGAAATGATTTATTACCAAAGGGAGTATTCAATGTGGAATGGAGGTATATTGGAAAGTTTATTGGGTATATCTTGGATTAAACTAAGTGTTTTTAGAGGTGTGAAGAAGAGGGAAAGGTGGTGTCCTTTTATAAGGAAAAAGGTGTGGCACTCTTGTAAATATTTGAAGAGAGAATTCCAACAACATTTTTCATATTTTAAGTGGATCCAATAAGATTAAAAAGTATATTAGAGGGATTATAGGGTCAAAATATGGTCATAAAATATATTTTGGACAATTTTATAGTTCATTTTGGTCCTTAAGGTTATGGTTTAGTCCCTTATTATGCTTAATTTAACCTCAATCGTTCTAATTAATTTTAATGACTTTCACTAATATTTTTGGTCAAAACTAAGTTTAAATTATTATACATAATAAATTATGATTATTATAAATATTAAATCCAATTTTAAAAATTATAATCACATAAGTGGAAGAAATTAAATTAAAATTAATCCTGCAGTCAGGTCGACAATGCAGATTTTTAAAGTAAAAACATTCAAAAGTTTTGTGGGTTTTGATACCCAATTTCAAATTGAAATTGATCTATATAACCTAAATTTTAATAATTTATAGAAATATCATATAATTATACTTTTAAAAAATTTTAAAATAAAATTTAACCTTATAAATAAATTAGATGAAAAAGCAGTTTTGAATTAAAATCCAGTATTTTTAACTATTCATTAAAAAATTAATCATTACAGAAAAATACTAAAAATTTATCCTAACCTAATTTTTAAGTTTCTATTAAAATTATAAATTTTATTTTTAAATATTAAATATATAGAAGTTTCAAAAATTTTATTTAAAATATGTTCTCCATTAAAAGGCGGTAAAAATACCTTTATAAAAAATATAGGTTTTTAAGCATAAAAATGAATTTGTTCTTATCTTATGCCTATAAAATATATTGTATGAATATAAAAAATATTTTATTGAATATATAAAATATATATTACATTAATATCACTCAATAATTATAAATATTTTAATTTATTAGGGTAAAACAACTTTGTAGCCATAAAAATAATAATATTTCCCTTTACATTAAATCGATTTTCATATTCATTTATAATTAATTGTTAACCTGTGAATTCATATTATATTTTTTTAAATCATATATTTTCATAAATTATTTAATAATATTCACAAACTACAATTTAACATATAGGTTATATCTTATTATATGAAATAATAACATTTTTATGATATACTATTATTCAGTAAAACATGGTCTTTCATGTTATGCAAGCCATCGAGGAAAGTCATTATTGCGTGTAACACAAGTTTTCATTGGTGTTTCATGTAGAGAAAGCAAAAAGTTATGTTTCATTTAGTTCAATATTAACTTGGTGTTGTGTATAATTCAATCCAAGCATAGTGTTTTAATATAAAATAAACTATTTTTAGTGTTGTGTGAAATAAAAAATATCAAAAAGGTTAACTTAATTTGAAAAAAAATCACAAAATATCAGTGTGTTACATTCTACCCCCCTTAAAATAATTTTTACCCTTTAAATTTTTCTAGGTTATCAAAGGTTTAATACCTTAAAGTTTCATTCATAGAATCCCACATCACAAAAATGAATACCAAAACATTCTCTTAAAAAGGGAAAGTTGGAACCGGAACGGTTACCCAAAGTAACATATGACTGGGTTTCCACATAAAATAACATATGTTGGGAGTGAATATTGGACATGAAGGAAAATTTTAAATATTTATAGGGAGTGATTGAGGTCATAAATAAAAAAAAGTGATTGATCAAAGACAAATTGATGGCCTCAAAGTCATAAATATGTGATGATTTAAAAGGCCATCAGTTCAACAAAATTAAGGTATTAGAACAACACATCTTATTTTTATCTTTATCCTAACATGAGTAATTATTTTATTGACCAAAAATATTAAGAAACATACTTACTTGATATATTTATAAGATTTCATTCTTTGGTTGTGCTTTTATCAATTTCCAATTCATCCATTACTTCAAGAAATGGATGTTCAGAAATTAACTTTGATTCCTAAAGTACTAAAATAAACTTTTAGAAGATATTAAGTTTTGTAAAATAATGAAATGTATAATTATTTTTCTATTAAAAATCAATATGACTTAATCTATAAACATAAAAAGTAACAGTACTGATTCATCAATAATATTTATTCGTAAAAAATAATTATATATTAACCAAAATGTCATGTAGGCCCATGGTAGCTGTGAAACCCTTATCATCCTTCAGTCATGGGTTCAAGACCCACAACCTTGTAGGACTTGATTATTTGTCACCCAAAATACATGATGCCATTTTTTAAAACCACACTAATTTAATTTCCAAAATATAATGGAAATACTTGAAATAAGGTTAATCCCTAAATATCCTTTTAAATATGTTTTTCAATAAAACATTAATACATAAATTCTTAATTCAATGTTTAGTTTAAAATTTTCATGAATGGTTAAACTTATAGCGCTTATCAAAGATGAAAATCAAAAACAGTATAAAGAATTTCACATAATTATCTTAACATTGATCCCCTATATATCACAAAATAACTTTTGGTTGTCACATTCCAAACATGTTAATACCCTCATCATGAATCCTCTTGAAACATGGTAATAACCTGAATTACCATTAATACTTTTGAAAAAAATGCATTCTTCCTTATTCCAAAGGTTAGTAGATATATTCCTTAAATCTAAGAAGTTTTAAACTTCATCTATAATAATATAGACTACTTTTTAAACTGATTCTTTATCAGTTATGAGGTAGTCAATACCATATAATTTACTTATTCATATCCTACACATGTTTATCCAAAAAACAATATTTAACATAAGTAACTTATTAGGGGTTATATTCCCTTAGTGAAAATATCACATTGTCATTAAATCACTTCACCAGTCCATTGAGAACATTCAACATAAACTTATAAATACTAAGAAAAAAAATAAGTAGAAAAATAATTGTATATTTCATCATTCATATAACATAATTTTTGAATCCAAATACATAAAAACTTTGATTACTTCATCCTCAATCCATTAACAAGGACACCTTATCCTATTGCATAATACCATTTTAATATCACATTTCATCTATAGTCTGATCATCATTATAAATATAACCATTACTCATACCACCTTACTAATCCTCTTTAAGATCTTTCCTCTTGGGACATTGAGTTGCATAATGACCATTTAATCCACACTTAAAACACTTAACTTTTGATAAAGAATTAGGGAGGCCAATATTCTCATCTATTTTGTAAACCAAACTCTTTATTTTTCCCTTATATTCACTTTCTTTGTGTCCTTATTTTCCATAATCAAAACAAATTATTGTTCCTATAAGACATTCAATTAGGTGATTATTTCCACATTCTTGACTCAAAGAAAACCGAATCTTCTTTCCTCCATGGTATGAATTAGTCAAACTCTCAATGAAATATTTCTTTATATTCCTTGGTGAGTCTGAGAATTGGTTAAGGTTCACGTTGTTAATCATGTTACATTAAACCTAATTAGGCATGATAAAAACATCTTTCACTCCAGTGATCATCCCACTTAACTACTCATTAGAAAATTATCCATCACATTTAACATTAATCTAGTTCCTTTCGATTCTCTCAATTGACTAAAACCAAGATCAAAGTGTGAGAATTACTTATCATAGTATAAAACCACATAGTCATGAAAAAATTACTTATATGATGTATAAATTATGAAAAATTCATTAATATATAACACCCTAGGTTCATCCAAGGTTATTCATATCCAACTTATATTTAAATCCTTCATGATGGTTTGTGAGGAGTCTTGTGAATTCACAAAGAATATCCCCTGGGAGTGTCAAACCAGGTGTGCAATAAGGCCCATTTTGTGTACCAGATTACCCTGAGTAAGGCCTGAAACTTATTGTAATAGTTTTTACCCCTAGGTACATCTGTTCTAGAGCCATATACACTTATAGTATCTAGACAAGGATGTATTTCTAGAAAACCACTCACTCTATCCTTTACCAAAATTACAGGACATTTTCCTAAACATTGAATCATCCTTATACTTATCCTTAGATAAATCCCTAGTTATATACTTAGAAATATACCTAGGGATATCAATAAAGTTTTCTAATCCTAGTTTACAAAGGATAACTAAACCTTTCCTTTGATACCAACTATAGAAACCCAGGCTTATCATACATGGAAATTACACAATTTTAGATGAATATTTAGTACATTAAAATAATACATTCCTAAGGACCATAATAGTTTAGTGTCACGAACCAACCTGGGTTGACCTTGAACTGGTCACCCGATCTGGTCTGCGACATGGCCCAAGGGTCGTTCCTGATCCCCACAGGCTGACAACTAGTGCTGAGCATCAAAATTTTAATCGTTGGGAATGATTTGGCCCATGGAAAAAATAAAAAGATTAATAAAAATAGTCAATAAACATAATACTAGCAGCAGAAAGAAAATAAAACTAAACTTACCTCCACATGACCTTTTAGGTCACCTCCCGACCAAAGGCTGACTTTTCTCCAATAACGAGCAACTCGGCCAAGAAAACCTGGGCAAGGAAACCTGCAACTGAAATGATAAAGATAGGCATGAGAATTAATGATGCTTAATAGAGTTTCCAAGATAAACCACAGAATCCAACGTCTCCTTTCCCAAAATAATCCATTAATGCAAGTTTGAAATACAATTATAAAAGTAGGGTTTTCACATTTAAAAATAAGCAACACATTTTTATCATTTAAAAACCCAACACACGCTACATACCATTTTCCAAAATCATTTTTCATTTTATAAATAAAATACAAAACAAAATATACCAACGCTGTGCTAGAGTAAAATGAGTAAGAGTGAAAGATGAAAATAAACTAGTGCATGGAAAGTAAACAAGACCAGTGCACAAAAAGTAAACAAGCAATGAAAATAATCCAGTAACCATGGGTGATCCTAAACATACCTAGAAGACCCCTGGACATACTTGGTTTTATAACCACTTGCTGGCATATGGTGAAGCTCCTAAGTCTATAACCAACTGGCCACCCTAACTGACTAATCTAGTGGCAAAGCCCACCTGTCCTAACAAAAAATCTAGGGGGGTACCAACCCATATAATTAGGGTTGGTCAAAAACTGTCACTCGATCTCTAAAAGAAGCCTAGGAACCCATGGTGGTTACAATAATACTGTGTAAGTAGGAGTCCCTCACACGTGTGACTCATCTCACCACACTTGCCTACCCAAACACGGACACTCCATACGATAACCCATAAGGGATATTCCCCCTATAGAGGTGCCCCAGTATATATATACATATACATATATATATATATATATATATATATATATATATATATATAACATATCATCAAATGTGCCAATCGTCCTTCATGCCATGAAATCATTAAAACCATTTGATACTTTTTTCAAAATACTAAAGTTGTTATATGGGCATACAGTAATCAAAACATCGTCATTTCAAAGAGTCAATGCAAACATTACATTAAAGATGAAAGTTCCAAACAGGCCGTCATGACACACCCATGTTGAAATAATTATTCTAAAAACATTTAAAGTTCCAACCAGGCACACACAATTTCCAAACACAAACCATTCTAAAAGTTAACACAACTCCACCCATGAATTGGAAGAGCCAAACATGCCTTTAAGTTGTCATCTCCAAAAACATTACCCAAAACATTACACAAATACAACATTTATATTTTCAAATCCAAACTAGAACACCCTTGATATCACACTTCAAACCTTTCAAAAAATCCACACAAAGGACTGAATCTTACTTAAGAGAAAAAAAACCATTTAGAAAACCAAGGTTTTAAGGAAACACTAGTTTGAAGGTGTCATTGTCACTTAAAGGCACATCCAATGGAATTCCTGCATTTCAAGAAAACAACCAACACTATTTCCACAAAACTACCACTTTGAAACTAAAACCAACCGCTCACTTTATTTGAAAAGAACTCACACCGCCATATTAAAAACCAAAGATCCCCATTTATATTTTAACACCTTAACACTATTAGCAGGTTATACCAATACCAAAATTATAAACCAAACCAAGTTTACAAATAACCAATGATGACACACAACATAATTAAGGCTAAACATTTCATAAAAACCTTCAATTCCACTTTGAAAACTATGGTATTTTATCAAATGCTCCAAGTTCACACAAACATTATCATAACCAAATATTTACCTTCAAAGTATTATTTTCTTTATCAAATTGTATTAAAATATAAATAAACACCCAAAAAAAATAACTATAAACAATATCAAAACAGGATTTGTCACATAATCAAATAACTGTAGACTCGAACTAGGAATTGACTCAAAAAATGATTTTGACTAATTCTAAAAACATAAAAACACTATAGAAGGAAAATTTATGGGTATAAAAAAGATGCGAATCACATAAAATAAAATTATCAAAATACCCAAGCATCAATTAGACTACGGAAAGGAAAACCATGGAATTACCTACCTCAAACCAAGAGCATACGCGACAGAACCTCACCAGAAGGGAGAGAAAAACGTCACGGACCAATCACATGCCCTAAACGACGAGAAAAACGCACAAATTACCAATTGTAGAATAAGGGTTTCAAAAAAATTAAAGAAAAACTCCAAACTAAGGAAGAGATATACCAAGTAGAGTATTATCAGAAAGAAAAAGATTTGTGGGTCACCGGGATCAGGTTCGTCGGAGAAGATCGTGGAGGGGTCGACTGGCAGAAAGTGCGGTGAGGGGGAAGGTTTGAAGCACAACCCGGCCGGAGGCGCGACAGGGTGATGTGGCTGGCTGGAAACGGAGGGTGAGAGTGAGGCAGGGCGAGGCGGTAGGCTAGAAACAGATGGTGTGCATGAGGCGGGGTGAGGCGGTATGCCAGAGGAGCAGAGGGCGGCAGGATCAGGAGGGTGAGGCGAGGCCGGCTGGGGCGGGGTCCTGGGTGAGCGCGGTGAGGCTGGGGGTCGGGTGCAGTATGGAGCGAGGATGGCGGGGTGCTGCCGGGAGGAGGAGGCGGCTAGACGAGGGAGGCGACGCAGAGGACAGGACCAGGTGGGTGGGTGGGGGGGGGGGTGCACGCAGACAGGGAAGGGGAAGGAGAGGGGTGGGTAGATTAGGGATTAATTTTTTTTCATTTTAATAAAATAACAATAGTTATAATAATAAAACTAATAATAATAATAATATAAATAATAATAATAATAATAACAACAACATAATATTATTATTATTAACAACCATTATTTTTAAAACATAATCTAATTAATTATCAAATTATGGAAACTGGGTACCCGCGCGCTCATTGCACGACTTAGAAAAAACGCACACGCAAATTGCATGCCTTAATGCAGTTCGCTTGGGCACCCGCACAAGCACCTGGGGAGACCCCACTATCATTTATAACCATACGGTTCCCATGCATGGGTCTGAAACCTACCAAAAACATTACACGTCAAATGTTTTTAAACTGGGTCCCAGCCTAATCCTTAAAGCGAGAACGCAAAGTCCAAAAATAATAAAATAAAAATAAATTAGAAGTCAGGGTGTGAAATTTAGTGTATTTGGGAACATGGAAACCAAATCTTATACCCTAGTGAAATATATTCAACATATCCCATAAAGATCTCCACCTTTAGTACTTCTACCTAAAACCTTTCTTCATAACCTGGGTAAAGTAAATATAAGAAGGGGTGAGATTAGATGCTCAGTAAGGGTAAATAAAGAAAATGTGTAAGCATAACATGAATAAAGGGTATGAAACTTGAGCATAATATTTTAAGATCATACCCTGAATATTATATATCATAATAAAGATTGGAAATTTATAAAACATAGATCATAATAGAATTAAGAACATAAGTCATGAAATCACAACATAGGAATAAAATATGGAATTATGGTAGACACATAAGCATATGTAATGATTTTCATATTTGTTAAGGTATTTCTATCGAGACCATCTTAGTGGAAAATGTCCTTTAATGAACCGGGTTCACACCCCATTCTAGAATTGTATTACTAAACCAAGTTCACTCCTCATTCTAGCCCTGTAATACTAAACATAGTTCATATCCCGTTCTAGACCTATAATACTGAAACGACTTCATTTCTCATTCCATCTATGTCTATATCATGAGATAAATCTTTACCCAATGAATTGGGGGGAGATGTATATTCCACCCATATCATAATAAAATCATATATACATGTGCCAAAAAAACATAAACAATAATATCATAACCCATGTAATGAAATGGGTATCATTAACATGTAAACATATCATAACCTATGAAAAAAGATGCATGTTTCATAATCATTTCATCAAAAGCATAACCCATGAAAGAGAAAAAGGATTTCATAAACACATAACCTGTGAAAGAGAAATGTGTTTCATAAAGACCATATCACTAAGAATAACCCATTCATATAAATAATGTGAATGGAACCTTTAGATCATATCCTAGAAGGTCATGCGTAACATCAATTAATTTCATCTTAGATGGAAAATAATTTTGAAATATCTTTCAAAGATGTTTCTTTAAGAAAATATCATGTCTTATTTTTAAAAGGATTTTTAATGAATAAAACTATTTGAAAATAATATTCTTAGAAAATACCTTGAAAATTCATAAATAATACTTGAAATAATTTTTAAAATATTTTTCCTTGAAAAAATATAAAATAATATTCAGAAAATTTAAAAAACATTTTTATTTGAAAACACTTTGAAAACTTATAAGGAAAGCTTGAAAATGTTTTCAAAATAATTTTCCTTAAAAACATATAAAAGAATATTGAAAAAAATTTGAAAACAAATTTCCATGAAAATTACTTTTAAAAACATTTTCTAAAAAATTGTCCATTTAAAAATGAAACAGTAACTTCATAGAAATGATGGAGGGTAAATTCGTACATGCCATATAAGGTAAAAAGAACAGTCCTTTTTCACAGTAAAATAGTTAGAAAAACAGCTTGTCTGGAAAGTGACAAGAAGATTCCTTGAATATATAGGTAAAATAAAAAAGGGTAAAAATTTATTTTTAATATTATAGGAGAATGGTACAATATTTTTGGAAACCCTTTTTAGGAAAATTTGTTTTTGATGGAACAAAGATTTCTGACCGATGAATAGATAAATCTAGGATTCCTTAAAAACACTTTATTAGCTATATTATGTATCAAAAAGTATAAAAATGGTACCAATACATGAATATATCATTACTAAACAGAGGGGAATAAAATTAAGTAATTTTATTTAGATATGGATCATAATACTTCATCAAAGGAAGCGTAAACATAAACAATATCGAAAAGAAATGAGTTTGTTTCAATAGACTCTTATAATATGGTAACTTGGGATCATACACTACATGTATAAATTTAATTAAATGAATAGTAAAATATCATTAAAATAAGAAAATTCATGATATAACATGTAAAATTGAAGTATATACAACTCAAAAAATAATTTAGGTGCATAAAAAAACATGAGTCTCAAAGAAGGAAAATTGAGACAAAACTATTTTACCGATTTGGTAACTTTTGAAAATTAAACCCCATGAAATAAAGATCATAAAATGGATATGTTAATACCCATAACGTTAAGTATAAGAGTCATAGAATACATTTATGGGTAGTACATACACCATAAAAAAGAAATGGATGGTGAATAAAGCATGTATCTCATAGAAATAAAAAGTGAGATGAAATCCCCTTACATTGTATCCTGACTCTCATCTTACTCATTCAAACCACCCATATAATAAATATAAATTTATTATAAATATTTTAAATAAAAATTTTATTATATTTAATACCATATACGTTTTTAACATGACCTTATATTACCCTCTTTTTAAAACTACTATGTTAAGGTTTCACTTCGGGGAATATTCGCTTTAATCTTTGCATGTGTCTTAATTTTTTATATCTTTGGTCCTCATAATTATATTATGATTACATAATGTAAACCAAAATATAAATATAATTTATACTCAGTATATTTTTATTATAATAATATGACAACCCAGCTTTTAATACAAACTTATTACATAAAACTTCACTTGTTACAACAAAGAAGATCGAGAGGTTTAGTTTCTTTGGGGCTTGGAATCATTACAAAAAATCTTAAAACATGAAATACAACATATTTATTGAAAACTTCCTTTACATTACCACTAAATTCCCTCATACTTAGCATTGCATTGGATAACCTGAGGACATGCATAAGAAAAGGGTGAGCTATAAAGCCCAGTAAGGGAGTATACATGGAATAACATGAGGAGTAAAATACATTTAAGATAATAGCCATATCAATAGATCATAAAAGAAACATGAACATAAAGGCATGATAAATCATGATAATCATATCATGGAAATGTGGAAACAACACTTATCATGGAATTAGCATGAGCCAAGGATCATTGCACATGGAGCATGAGTAAATCCTCATTGAACATAAAGAATGAGTAAACCCTTGTTGAACTTGAATTAGCATGAGTCAACACTCATTGCACATGATGTATCATGATACTATACTTTAACCAATGCATTGGAGCGCTATAAGGGCACACCCTTCTTATACATTTCATTTCATGCATAAGTGTGCCACATGGATCATAAAACATGGATTCATAAAACATAATCATTTATTCCATGATAAAGGAATGCGGAATTCATACATGAAACTTTGTAATCAATAAGTAAATGTGCATAAAGGTGAATACCCTTGATGGATAAATGGGCATGGTATCCACAACACAATGGCATTGGCTTAGAAAATTAGTGCGATTTCGGCAGCGTAACGGCGTGACATAAGAATTCATAAAAATGGTTGATGAGAGAGAAATGGGTTCCTCATCATATTTACATGTAATGGAAAGTAAGGAGGTCATATAGATACATGTCCCAACAATTGTAATGGAATTTAGATTCATGATACAAAATTATTGCTTGAATGTAAAAGAAGAGAGAGAAGTTCCTTTCGGAATTTCGGCATAGTAGCGGGTGTACATGGGAGGCATTTAATGAGAGAGAAAGGGGTCTCCCATCATTCAAACAATAATATGACAGTATGGAAGAGTTTAGAAACCATATCCAAACATTCATAATTGAAATTAAAAGGGCAAAACAACTTAAAAAAAATTGGACAAAAATGAGAAAGGAAGAAAAAACCCTTACTTGGAAGTGTGCTTCCAAAGGCTTGAGAGAGGCTTGAGAGAGGATTATTGGGAGCTTGGGGCACCTTGGGAGGATTCTAGAGAGATTAGGGAAAAGGTTGGATAAACTCAAAAGGCTTTAAGTGAGGATGAAGTGGGAGCTTGGGTGGGTTTATATAGGAAAGGTGAGGGAATTATTTATTATTTAGGTTTGGGTCCCCTTACATTAAATTAATCCAAACCACAAACCAGACCATGTTTTTTGCCCATTGTTTTTGGAAAAGGGAAGAGGAAAAAAATATTTTATAATTCCAAAGTCCGAACTTCTTAAAATATTAGGGTTTCTTATGTGGAGGTGAGTCACACTCCCATGGAAATTAATTTAATAAGACAAGGTGTTTAATAAGTCTTGAGGGGTCCATTAATGATTTGAAAAGTAGGTCAAAAAAACCCAAAAATCACATTATTGTAATGGTAAAACATATATTTTCCGAACATAAAGCTTATAGTATTTTATTACATCACTATTGGGTCATTATGATGTCATAAAACACATAATATATTTAAACTGTATTTAATTTTTACCCTAAAATTTGACTGTCTCAGAAAATTATGAAAAATTCACCGTTGGATAATTTCGACATCCTGATTCCAGAAATAACATTTATTTTATCTAAATAATTTCTAAATATGTTAATTTTCACTTTTAAAATAAAAACCGAGATTTATCTAAAATTCATGGGTTTTGAAAGAAATGGCTTTCAAACCTTAATAAAAATTATAATTGCATTCATAAAATTATAAGATCATTTATATTTAATAAAAATTAATTTAATAATAATAATATTATTTTATTAAAATATTATTTAATTAAAAAATCCTTTAATTTAATAAAATAGATTTCTTAATTAAATAATAACTAAAAACACCATTTGTACTTTAAAAACTATTTACAACGTATCAATAATGACAAGAAAGTATATTCATTATTATATACAAAATATAATTTACATGAACATAGTACTATTTATTTGTTACATAACCCCTTAAAACAGCCGCATAAGACCCAAGGGTAAGGTGTGCGATGGTGACAGACTCTTGGGGTGGCTCAGATAACATCGCTCGAGTGGTAATTTCTATCAACTTCCGCTTTTCCCATATACGGTCCCATTAGAGCTTGAAATGATGAAGCTTAGCTTGGGCTTGGTCAAGAGCGAAGCCCAAGGATGCCACCTCTTTTCCAAGCTCCAACAAATGGGCTTCGTATGGAGCAATTCTACTGAATGAGGCCATTTCTTTCTTTTTCTGAGTAAACTGGATTTGTTAAAGTCCTATATTTATACTAATCATGTGATCATTGTTCAAAATGTATATTAGCAACGGTCAAAATTCTTAACATAAAACCAAAGAAGCTGAAATTTTATATAAACATAAAGAGACATTTAATTAGATCAAGAGGGATTTCCATTAATGAATCTTTGGGTCATTACAATATTCCCCCCTTAAGAAAATTCGCCCTCAAAATTTTCCTTTTCCCACACTAAAAAAGATGTGGGTAACTCAGCTTCATCATTTCCTCAGATTCCCAAGTCGCTTCTTCAAACTTTTGGTTTCTCCACAACACCTTGACGAGGGGCATTGTCTTATTTTGTAGAACTTTTTCTCTACGATATAAGATCTTCACTGGTTGCTCCTCATAAGAAAGATCATCTTCCAATTGTACCACCTCATAAGAGAGTACATGTTAAGGGCCTGGTATGTAATTTATTAAGAAGGATACATGAAAGACATCATGTACTTTGGCCATAGTAGGTGGAAGTGCTAGTCGATAGGCCACATCCCCGACACGATAAATAATCTCGAAGGGGCCGATGTACCTTGGACTTAACTTCCCTTTCTTTCCAAAACTCATGACCTTATTCCATGGAGATATGTGTAGAAAAACCATGTCTCCAACTTTAAACTCAAGGTATCGTCGATGATTATCTGCATAACTCTTCTGTCGACTCTGGGCTGCCTTGATATGCTGTTGAATGATTTTTAGCTTCTCCACCATTTCCGCAACCATTTCTGGTCCAAGATGATTACGTTCACTGACCTCATCCCAACTTCTAGTGTTCTGCACCTTTTCCCATATAGGGCTTCATATGGTGCCATTTGGATGCTTGAGTGGAAACAATTGTTATAAGAGAACTGAACCAGAGGAAGATGTTGATCCTATCCTCCTTTAAAGTCCATTGAGCACGCTCTCAACATTTCCTCAAGTGTTTGGATAGTCCGCTCGGATTGGCCATCAGTTTGAGGATGATAGGCCATACTGAAGCTCAGTTCAGTATTCAGAGCATGTTGAATACTCTTCCAAAACTTAGAGGTGAATCTTGGATCTCGGTCAGACACAATAGATAGTGGTACTACATGCATCCTTACCACTTCCCTGATATATATCTGTGCCAGTTGATCTAAAGATAAATCCTCCCAAATAGAAATGAAGTGTGTAGTCTTTGTAAGACGATCCACAAAAACCCATATTGCATTGTTGCCTTTGGATGTCCTCAGAAGTCCAGTGACAAAGTCCATGGTGATGTTCTCCCATTTCCATTCTGGTATTGGCAATGGTTTCATCATCCCCTTAGACTTCTGCCTCTCTGCCTTCACTTGCTGACACACCAGTCACTTTGATGTATATTCAGCAATCTCCTTCTTTATATTATCCCACCAAAAGTTTTCTCGGAGATCTCGATACATCTTTGTGCTCCCTGGGTGAATAGAGAAATTTGAACTATGTGCATCAACCAAAAGTTCCTTCTTCAGCTCCAGACTTGATGGAACATATAGTCTTTTCCCAAACTGCACAATTCCTTCTTCATTAACATTAAACTCTGAGTATTTCCCTTTTTCGATAGATTCCACTTTTTATTGAATTACCACATCATCCTTTTGAGAATCCTTTAACCTTTCCAAAAGATACGGTTGATCAATCATTTGTGAAAGGATTGATGATATTCCCATCTCTATGATTCCCATGTCCATCTTTATCATGTCTAAGAAGATTGGATCCTTCTCAATTCTCATCATTGATAGAATCGCTGGATCCTTTCAACTTAGGGTATCTGCCACCTTGTTCACTTTCCCAGGGTGGTAATATATTGAATAGTCATAATCCTTGATGAGCTCTATCCATCTTCTCTAGCGCATATTAAGATCTTTCTATGTGAATATATATTTAATACTCTTGTGGTCCGTATATATCTCACATTTCTCTCCATAGAGATAATGACGCCAGATTTTCAAGGCAATGATCACAGCCACCAACTCCAAATCATGCGTTGGATAGTTTCACTCATGTATTTTCAACTTCCTTGAGGCATATGATATAACTTTATCATTCTGCATCAACACACAACCTAAGCCCTTCTTCGAAACATCACTGAATACCACAAAAAGTTCCCCACTTGTGGGTAAAGTGATCACGAGCACAGTGATAAGCCTCCTTTTCAACTCCTTGAAGCTTTCTTCGCATTCATCACTCCAAGAAAAATTTACTCCCTTCCAAGTTAGCTTGGTAAGAGGGTTTGGAAATCGTGATAAATTCCTCACAAATCGTTAATAATATCCAGATAACCCCAAGAAGCTACGAATATCCGTTACCAATGTTGGCCTAGACCATCCCCCAATTACATCTGTTTTGGAGGGATCCACAGATATCCCATTGCTTGTGATGATATGTCCCAAGAATGAGACCTCCTTCAACCAGAACTAACACTTGCTGTACTTTGCATAGATCTTCTCCTTGCGCAAAGTCTCTAGTACAGTTCTTAAATGCTCTTCATGACCCTCCATGGTTTTGGAGTATATTAGAATATCATCTATAAAGACTACCACAAATTTGTCAAGGTAATCTCTAAAGACTCTATTCATCAAGTCCATGAAGATTTCTGGAGCATTAGTGAGTCCGAAAAGCATTACTATGAATTCATAGTGCCCGTATCTTGTGCGAAAAGCAGTCTTGGGGATATCTTTCTTCTTCACCCTTACTTGATAATATCCCGACTGCAAGTCCACCTTGGAGAAGTATTGTGCTCCACGCAGCTGATCGAATAAGTCATCAATTCGTGGGAGATGATACTTGTTCTTTATCGTGATTTTGTTAAGTTCACGATAATCGATGCAAAGCCGCATTGACCCATCCTTCTTCTTAACGAAGAGGACTGGTGCACCCCATGGTGAAGCACTTGGGCGTATAAACCCTTTATCCAGATTCTCCTGTAGTTATTTCTTCAGCTCTTCAAGCTCAACAACAACCATTCTATATGGATTCTTGGATATTGGTAATGCCCCGAGTATAAGTTCAATTGAGAACTCAACATCTCTTCTAGGAGGAAGACCAGGCAGTTCCTCGGGAAACACTTCCGCGAATTCCCTCACAATAGGAATTTCTTCAAGGATGGTTTCTTCCTTGGACTCAATCATCTGAGCCAGATACACGTGCTCATAAGGCAGTAATATCCATGCTTGAGATGACGGAGCTAAAAGAGATTCATCTTCCTCCTTACACTTGTAAAGAATCGGGGGTCGATTCTCTATATGGAGTGTGATTTCCCTCTCCCGACAATTTATGTTGGCTCTATATAAGGAAATCCAATCCATGCCAAGAATTGCATCAAATTCTACCAAAGGGAGTATGATGAGGTTCTCTGGGAAATTCAATCCACAGATTAAAATAGGGGAGGACTTATACTCATGGGATGCAATGATTGCCCCATTTTCCATACTCACCGACATCTTCACTTCCATGATTTGTGGTGGTGCTAGGATTGTTCTACTAAACTTTAGAGATATAAAAGAATGCGTAGAACCTGAATCAAAAAGTACGTTTACTATTCTTGAATGAATAACTAGCGTACCTATCACTACTTCATTGTTGGAGTTCACTTCGGTAGAAGTGATCACAAAAGCTCTTCCTTGCTGTCTTGGAGTTGTTGGTTGCCTCCGAAAACCCTTTGATTAAGGAATTGATTTGCAAAATGACCCAGTTCTTTGAATTTGTAGCATTGAACAACGCGTTGAGGTTCGAATGAAGCATTACTCTCCTCTTTTGCAGCCGTGGGTCTTTCTTTCCGACAGTTGACAGCTAGGTGCCCCTCCCTTCCACACCTGAATCATTTCCTCGTCCCCTTAAGGCAATTTCCAGGGTGCTTCTTTTCGCACTTTTGGCAAGTGGGGTGCTGGATCTTCTTAGAACCGTTGGATTTATCCATCGGACCACCATCATTTAATTCCACCTTACAATTCTTGTCCCCATGATACCCCTGTGATTCCCTAATCTCCATTTCTACCTTGAGGGAACATCAGACATTTTCCTCATAGCTATCGAAGTCATGGATCACTAATTCTTTCCGCAAGCTAGGCTTCAGCCCACAAAAGAAGCGGTCAACCTTGCGTTTGGGGGTAACGACAAAGCCGGAAGCGTATCATGAAAGCCTTATGAAGTTTTCCTCGTACGCTCCAACAAATTCTTTATCTTTTTCTTGAGGGAATGGAAGTCCCTTTCCATCTTAAGCCGGAGGGTGCGCGGAAAATATTTATCGAAAAACATCTTCCGGAAATCCTTCCATTCCAATGCCTCGATCTCCTCCTCAGGATTCTTATTTTTGATCAACGTCCACCATTGATCATCTTCACTCTCTATACAATAAATAGGCAGGAGAAACTTCTCTTTTTCAGAACATTGAAGGATGGAGAATATCTTTTCAATGGAGTTGATCCATTGTTCAACGATCGTGGGATCGAATCATCCACTAAAAGTAGGAGGCCTTTGTCTCATGAAGATCTCGATAGACACTTGTTCTTTCTTAGGGGGGTTGAACATTCCTCTTGACCCATGTTTCTATTCAAAACTTGAGTTATCTGAGAGAGAAGCGTGATAAAGTTCTCGATTCCCACTCCCATTGGATTGGGAATCTCATTAGTACAGTCATCACACTGATCTTCACAACGATTGTTAGCCCGAGTCCTCCTATTACAGGCCATTTGCTGGAATAAAAGGAAAGTTAGGGGTAACACATAAAGGATAATCCAAAGACCAAATTTGATGAATTATAAATAAAATTTTATTTCCTTACTCAAGAGTTTATAGGCTTCAATCTAGGCTTTTCATGATGTACTTTCTAACATATATTCTTAGGGGCAATTTTTTTAATTCCCTTAATAAGGGTTCATACTAAGCTTGTGAATTTATCAAAACATATCCCCTGGGAGTGTCGTAACCAAGAGTGTATCAAGCCCCATTGTCGTGCACCAATTTCCATTCGATTCTAACTCAAATCGGTGTTTTCAGGTTTTACCCCTAGGATACATCTGTGCCAGAGCTGCCTCTACCTGATCCTATCCAGACAGGGATGTATTTGTTTGATAAACCACTTAATCATTACTTACCAAAACTTAGGGATGTTTTTATTATACTTAGTATTGTATCTAAGGCTTTAATAGGGTTTCCTAATCCCAAAAATAACTAAACCTATCCTCTGATACCAACTATGATAACCCTGCTTTTAATACAAACTTATTACATAAAACTTCACTTGTTACAACAAAGAAGATAGAGAGGTTTAGTGTCTTTGGGGCTTAGGATCATTACATAAAATCTTAAAACATGAAATACAACATCTTTATTGAAAACTTATTTTACATGACCACTACATTCCCTCGTACTTTGCATTGCATGGGATAACCTGAGGACATGCATAAGAAAATGGTGAGCTATAAAGCCCAGTAAGGAAGTACACATGGAATAACATGAGTAAAATAAATGTAAGACAATAGGAATATCAATAGAGAATAAAATAAACATTAACATAAAGTCATGATAAAGCATGATAATCATATCATGGAAATGTGGAAACAACACTTATCATGGAATTAGCATGAGCCAAGGCTCACTGCACATGGAGCATGACTAAATATTAATTGCACATAAAACATGAGTAAACCCTAGTTGCACTTGAATTAGCATGATTCAAAAATCGTTGAACATGACGTATCATGATACTATACTTTACCCAATGCATTGGAGCGCTATAAGGTCGTACTCTTCTTAAACATTTCATTTCATGCATAAGTGTGCCACATGGATCATAAAACATGGATTCATAAAACATAATCATTTATTACACGATAAAGGAATATGGAATTAATACATGAAACTTTGTAATCAATAAGTAAATGTGAATAAAGTTGAATACCCTTGATGGAGAAATGGGCATGGTATCCACTACACAATGGCATTGGCTTAGAAAATCAGTGCGATTTCGGCAGCGTAACGGCGTGACATAAGAATTCATAAAAATGGTTGATGAGAGAGAAAGGGGTTCCTCATCATATTTACATGTAATGGACAGTAAGTAGGTCATATAGATACATGTCCCAAAAATTTTAATGGAATTTAGATTCATGATACAAAAGTATTGCTTGAATGTAAAAGAAGAGAGAGAAGTTCCTTTCGGAATTTCGACATAGTAACAGGTGTACATGGGAGGTATTTAATGAGAGAGAAAGGGGTCTACCATCATTCAAAAAATAATAGGGCAGTATGGAAGAGGTTAGAAACCATATCCAAACATTCATAATTGAAATTAAAAGGGCAAAAAAACTTAAAGAAAATTGGACAAAAATGAGAAAGGAAGAAAAAACCCTTACTTGGAAGTGTGCTTCCAAAGGCTTGAGAGAGGCTTGAGAGAGGCTTCTTGGGATCTTGGGGCACCTTGGGAGGATTATAGAGAGATTAGGTCATATTTTGGATGAACTCCAAAGGCTTTTAGTGAGGAGGAAGTGGGAGCTTGGGTGGGTTTATATAGGAAAGGTGAGGGAATTCTTTATTATTTAGGTTTGGGTCCCCTTACATTAAATTAATCCAAACCACAAACCAGACCATGGTTTTTGGCCATGGTTTTTGGAAAAGGGAAGAGGAAAATAATATTTTATAAGTCCAAAGTCTGAAAATTTTAAAATATTAGGGTTGCTTATGTTGAGGTGAGTCACACTCCCATGGAAATTAATTTAAAAAGAAAAGGTGTTTAATAAGTCTTGAGGGGTCCATTAATGCTTTGAAAAGTAGGTCAAACAAACCCAAAATCACATTATTTTAATGGTAAAAAATATATTGTCCGAAAATAAAGCTTAAAGTATTTTAATACATCACTATTGGTTCATTAGGATGTCATAAAACACATTATATATTTAAACGGTATTTAATTTTTACCCAAAAATTTGACTGTCTCAGAAAATTATGAAAAATTCACCGTTGGATAATTTCGACGTCCTGATTCCAGAAATAACATTTATTTCATCTAAATAATTTTCTAAATATATTAATTTTCACTTTTAAAATAAAAACTTACATTTATCTAAAATTCACGGGTTTTGACAGAAATGGATTTCAAACCTTAATAAAAATTATAATTGCATTCATAAAATTATAAGATAATTAATATTTAATAAAAATTAATTTAATAATAATAATATTATTTTATTAAAATATTATTTAATTCAAAAATCCCTTAATTTAATAAAATAGATTTCTTAATTAAATAATAACTAAAAACACCATTTGTACTTTAAAAACTATTTACAATGTATCAATAATGACAAGAAAGTATATTCATTATTATATACAAAAAATAATGTACGTGAACATAGTACTATTTATTTGTTACATAACCCCTTAAAACAGCCGCATAAGACCTAAGGCCAAGGTGTGCGATGGTGACAAACTCTTGGGGTGGCTCGGATAACATCGCTCGAGTGCTAATTTCTATCAACTTCCACTTTTCCCGTAGACGGTCCTGTTCGAGCTTGACATGATGAAGCTCAGCTTGGGCTTGGTCAAGAGCGAAGCCCAAGGATGCCACCTATTTTCTGAGCTCCAAAAAATGGGCTTCGTATGGATCAATTCTACTGGATGAGGCTATCGCTTCTTTTGTCTGAGTAAATTGGATTTGTTAAAGTACTATATTTATACTAATCATGTGATCACTGTTCAACGACTATATTAGCAATGGTCAAAATTCTTAACATAAAACCAAAGAAGTTGACATTTTATATAAACATAAAGAGACATTTAATTAGATCAAGAGGGATTTTAATTAATGAAACTTTGAGTCATTATAAATAATCTATATAATATAGAAGTATGAAACAGAATACACTGTTCATGGAGACGGTAAGCTGTATGTACGCATGAACATTGTTTCTATTTTTATTATCGTATTGAAATAATGAAAGAAAATTAACTATATTTATATATGTATATAATATTATTATATTATAATTATAATGTTATATATATAATATAAGTTAACTAAACCCATCCTTAATACATTCCATGTAGTGTGTGAATGAATCACATCACTTTGAGGGGTAATATTCCACACTTCCTCAAACTAAATTATCATATTTACACCAAATGGAGTGTAAAAAGATATGTGTTGTAAAAGGAATAAATAAGCATAAAGTGACAATAAATATAACATATAACATATATACACATATTTTACATCATAATTTCAAACATGAGAGGTGGTAAAGAAAAACAGAATAATCATCGTTTAGTGAGGCAGTTGTTTATCGTACACGTAAATATTATATTAATTACCTATTAGATGGAGATGTGTGTAAGTGTATGTTGAACCCTTTTCATAAAAAAATATTATTATATCAATGATACAGGTTTTTTATAAAATCATGGAATAAATATATTGGATGGGGTGGAGAAATAAAATAAAAGAAAGTATCTTGAGAGAAGTCGTTACCTCTTAATCGGGTAACTCCTTTTGATTTGTGAGAAAATGATTTCTTGTAAGAATTTCTACACAAAAGGAGGATTCATGGAGTAATTAACGGATTTTTGGAAGTGTATTGGGAAGATATTTTCCAAACCTAAGTGTTTTGAGATGTGTGAAGAAGAGGGAGAGGTAGTGGCCTTTTATAGGGTAGGAGGAGTGACATTCTTGTAAACATTTGAAGAGAGAATTCCACCAATGTTTTTAGGTTGAAAGTGGATCAAATAATGATAAAAAATCTATAAAAGGGAGTATAGGGTATAAATATTTCCCTAAAATGGATTTTGGATAATTTTATAGGTTTTTTGGGCCTTAAGGTTATGGTTTAGTCCCTTATTAAGTTTAATTTTACCTTAATCGTTGTAATTAATTTTAATCTATTTCAGTAATATTTTTGGTAAAAAACTAAGTTTACCTTTTTATAAATTATAAATTATTCAAATTAAAAATATGGAATCTATTTTTTAAAATTGAAATCACATACTTGGAAGAAATTAATTTAAAATTAATCTAGTAGTTGGGTTGACAATGCATGTTTTTAAAGTAAAAACATTCAAAAGTTTGCTAAATTTTTATACCCAAGTTCAAATTTAAATTGATCTAAATGAAATAAATTGTAAAAATTGATAAAAAATATTATCTAATTAAACTTTGAAACTAATTTTAAATATAATTTAATCTTATAAATAAATTATATGAAAACCCAGTTTTGAATTAAAATCCAATATTTTTAACTACTCATTAAAAAATGAATACTTACAGAAAATACCAAATATTTATCCTAACCTATTTTTTATGTTTTAATTCCAATTATAAAGCTCATTTTTATATATTAAATCTGTGAAATTTCAAAAAAAAAATATATTTAAAATTGGTTCACCATTAAAAGGCAGTAAAAATACCTTTATAAAAAAATATAGGATTTTAAGCATAAAATTTGTTTTGTTCTTATCTTATGTATATAAAATCTATTGTATGAATATCAAAAATATTTTATTGAATATATAAAATATATATTTCATTAATATCACTCACTAATTATAATTAATTTAATTTATTATGGTAAAACAACTTTGTGACCATAAAAATAATAATATTTACCTTTACATTCAATCAGTTTTCACATTCATTTATAATTAATTAGTAACCTATTAATTTATATTATATTTTTTAAATCTATATATTATCATAAATTAGTTAATAATATTCATAAAATATAATTTAACACCTTTTTTATATCTTATTATATTAAATAAAATTTTTATCATATACCATTATTTGGTAAAACTTGGTCTTGTGTGTTATGTAAGCCATCGAGGAAAGTTGTTGTTACATTTAACACAAGATAAACTTAGTGTTCCATGTATAGAAATAAAAAATTTATGTTGTTTGTAGTGTATGATTCACTTGGTGTTTCTTATAATGCAATCCAAACAGAGTGCTTTAATATAAAATAAACTATTTTCAGTGATGCGTGAAATGAAAAATGTCAAAAAGGTTAAATTAATTTGAAAAAAATAATTCATAAAATCTTAAGGTGTTATAGGATATATGAGGGGGAAATGTGGGTGGTGGAAGACTTTATGATATCCTTTCACTACCACCACCAGATAACCCATGTCAGTCATAGGGAGCTGGCGGTCGGGGCCACGAATAGCTGCAGGTTATAGATGCGTATGAACCAGTGATGAAAGAAATGATTAAAGGTACAATATATATTTATTATACAATTTATTTAGTATTAGGATACACTTATGTGAGTCATTAATTCATCTCTTTACTCCTGGTGTTTGATATGGGGTTCCCAATTTAGGTTTTATCCTAGAAACTTTGTCTTAAGGTTTTTATAAGGAAAAATTATTCTATATCTTTCATATTATAGAAGTGAGAGTTATATATTGGTAGATAGAGGTTATTATGTGATATTTTGGTCATCATTATGGGACCCTATGATGTCATAATGGGTATGAATTGTTGTCCACGATCTGATCCTAGATTGATTGTCACCATAGATGAGTCAAATTCCTTCACACTGATGGGATAAGATTATCCTTTATGGGGGAGAGAGATCTCATTGCAGGATGAGTGGATTTTGAAAGCAATGGGATACAACCTATCCCCCATTAGTTATTTAGTGTATCCCAATCTTGGTGTAACAGGATATTTAGGCATTTGGATTCCTTTAGTCATGGAGGAATTTATGGACAACTTCCCCAAGGACATTCTAAGACTACCTCTAAGGCAAGAGATGGATTTTTTCATCTAATTTCACCCTAGGACCACACCAATATCTTTTTCAACATATCATATAGCCCCTACCAAGCTCTAGGAGATGAGGGTGTAGTTGGAGGACCTTTGAGAGAATGGTTTTATCAGGCCCAATGTGTCCCCCAGGGCAGCTCCGGTGTTGTTCATAAAGAAGGTTAATGGGATATTGTATATTTGTGTGGATTATTGACAGCTGAAATAGGACATGATAAAGAAAAAGTACCCCTTTTTGAGTATTGATAACCTCTTTTATCAGTTTTGAGGCACAATATGTTTCTCAAGGATTGATCTCAATTCTGCCTACCACAAGTTGATGTTCACAATTCTAATATTCCAAATCTAACAATATGATGTTTCTATGGACACTATGAATTCATGGTGATTAATTTTAGTGTGATAAATTACCCTTTTATTTTTATGGATTTAATTAACTCGACCTTCCATCTATACTTAGATTGATTTTTTCTTCATTGATGAAACACTCATATACTCTTCATCAGAGGAGGATCATGCAGAGCACTTAAGGATGGTATTAGACTTTCTTTGGGAGAACTAGATTTATGGTAAGCTCTAAACATTCAAGTTTTGGATTCATGAGGTTCTATTTCTCAGTAATTTCATTTCTGATCATGGATTATTTGTGGACTTGGTGAAGATCAATGCCGTTCTTTCTTGGGATCCACCCAACAACATGTCAGAGGTGCATAGTTTCCTTGGCTTGGTGTGGTGCTATATGAGGTTTTAGGAAGAATTCTCTTGGATTGTATCCCCTTTGAACACCCTGACATGGAAAGGGTATCCTTTCACTTTGAATGAATAGTTCTAGAGTTCCATTCAAGATTTGAGGTTGATGTTGATGAGTGGTGTTGTTTTGATACTATCATAGGAGGTATTGGAGTACGTAGTGTATTTAAATGAGTCAGAAAATGGGATCAATTGTGTGTTGATGAATAGATAGAAAGTTATTGCATATGGTTCGATGCAATTGAGACCTCATGAGAATAACTATGTGACTCATGACCTAGATCTGACAATGTTAGTCATTTCCCTGAGGATAGGCATTATCTTTTGGGAGAGCACTTTCTTGGATACTTATACCATAAGAGCCTCAGATATGTATTTATATAGAGTGACATGAACTTGAGATAGAGTTGATGGTTGGATTTCATACAGGACTGTGAATTTGAGATAGTCTATACTCTGGGGAATGAAAATGTGGTGGATTATTCCCTTAGAAGGAATTCACTTACTAATTTAGTGTAGGAGGCATTAGAGCAGTTGGATTCCTTGTAGTTGAACCTGGTTGAGAAGGAGGGGGCATATTTTCTTCAGTCTTTGGTGTTGAATCCTCCAATACTCCATTGTTTAAGTGAGTCCTCTTTTGAAGATATTGACTGTGAGGAATTATGTGACCATATATCCTTGGGAGATTCACCCAATGGATTTTCTAAAGGTTAGAATCATGTCGTCCTTTTACAATGATGGATGGTGTTCCTAGTCAGGATGAAAGATGAGGTGATGAGATAGTTTCAAAAATCACTTTTGGATATACATCATAGTGTGGGGAATATGTATAAATAACTTTAACTACAATTTTGGTGGGATAGTATGAGATGGATCATAGCTGATTTCATCTCTTGGTGTCTCACCTATCAGCAAGTGAAGGATGAGCACCTGGTTTCGGTAGGTTTTATTCATACCCTTGAGACCCCAGAGTGGAAATTGGATGTCTTATCCATGGACTTTGTGAAAAGGATAACATGGATAATGAGATGCCATGAAGCCATCTGGGTGATATTTGACTACCTCAAGAAGTCAGTGCACTTCCTTGCTTTCGTGGAAAAAAGTTCAGTTGAGGCTATGGGTTAGTTGTATGTACGGAATATCATTCACCTTTATGGGGGTGACTTTGACTATTTTATTAGACCGTGATGTTTGGTTCATGTCACAGTTGTGGAGAGGCTTGTAGGAGGCATTCAATACCCAGATGAGGATGAGTATAACCTTTTACCCCTAGATAGATGGGAAGAATGAGAATTCTATTCTGGTGCTGTAGGATATACTGAGGGATTGTGTGTTAGACTTTGGATGGACCTGTGAGGATCACTTTCCCTTGGTAGAGTTTTCATACAATAATAGATACCAATCTACTATTGGCATGGAACCTTTTGAGGCCCTATATGGAGACCCTGTAAGTCACCATTGTTTGAGACTGAGATTAGCGAGGCATCGCTTGTTGGGATAGAGATGGTGTAGGTGATGGTAGATATGGTTCATGTCATCTATAAGAATATGAGTAAAACACAAAGAAGGAATTTATTTTTGCAAATCAACATCTTTTTCCCTTGGGTTTTGAGTAGAGAGACCACATTTTCCTGAGAATCTCCCCATAATAAGGATTATGAAGATTAATCTAAGGAAGAAAGTTATACCTAAGGATCATTAGGATATTTGAGATATTACATAGGGTTGGTGAGGTTGATTAACACCTCTCTCTACCCCCATAATTGAAATGGGTTCATGATGTCTTTTATGTGTCAAAATTGAGGAGATACGTGCATGATCCTATGCACATTATTGACTGGTGAAATATGGACATCAAGGATGTAGCCACATTCAAGGATCACCCAGTGGTGATTGAGGTTTGGAAGGAGAGGATCCTGTATGGATGGTCGATTCCCTTAGTTCATGTGTTGTAGCAGCACAAGAGTATGTATGAGTGCTCTTGGGAGTAGGAGAGTCAGATACGAGCTTAGTATCCTAAGATTTTTTTAGTATTTCTTTTCATGGAATAAAATATCGAAGGAATGAATAATTTAGAGACACAGTTTTTTCCTTGTAATAATTTTTAATATATATAAAAATATTTTTAGATCTAGGTGTTGATAAGGCATGTGATTCCGAGGCTTGGTGTGCTTGAAATAAAATTTATAAAAATATTTAAAATATTTAATATCATGCATGCATGATTTATTAAATAAAATGGGATAACTCTTAAAATTAGCTACAAATAAAAAATATAAGACCATAGTTGAATCCATAATGTGAGGTTTACCCTATGCGTGATATAAAATTAGTCAGCGCAAGGTGTTTGGATGAAATCATCCATTGAAGGGAGCATTTAGATTAATAAATAATTAAACTATTTATTTGAATTAAATTACCTTAAAACAAAACCCCTATATAAAAGCACAATTGTGGAGGATTTCAAGGTTTATCCACATAACCCTAGGACCATTGAGAGGAGTTTTCTTCCACCTTTCATTGGAAAATTAAGATCATATGACAACGATCCTTCAGATCCTATAGAATTGAGGAAAAATGAGCACAAAACCTTTCTTCTTTATTGGAACGTGCATTCTTCATTGAATAATGATCCAATATTGAGGCAGGAATCATCAATTGGGGATTATTACCATTTTTATTTACTATATTGATCATGATCAAATATATCTATTGATTTACATTAAATAAATCCATTTCATGAACCTATATATTAGTTTTTGACTTATTATTAGATTAATCCCTGATATGACATTTTTTTACCTCAGGAATCCCAATTTTATCTATTTTACAAGAATTATTGGACAAGGATTATTAAACCTTTTTCTTGGTTCTTCCCCCACCCATTATTCTTGTTCTTTTACATTGGACTACTGGGAAATGGATTAACATTTTCGAGTGGGATAAAGCATGATTGAACCCTTGGATTTGCATGCAGTGAATGGTTTTTTAATATAAGGATGAATGGGGATGGATTGTGGGATGTGGGTGTTCGTTTTGTGAGTATGGGGTCTTAAAAAATGAATAAAATGACCCAAAAGGCACATAAGTCATGTTCGGGCTTTAGAAAGACCACTAGAGATCTGATTTATGGACACTGGAGGATCAAAAATGATGAATGAGGGCTCCCCCTTTGATTTCATGTGGTCAAACAATGTGATATACAGAGTCAGTCACAAATCTAGAATGTGCGGATAAGATATGGATTTCTATAAAAATATGGTCTACATAATGTTTATAATTATGAACACATTCCACTTAGTATCCCTATGGATCCGACACTATGATTTTGGAAAAAGATAAGGATCACACATCATGTGACTGGGTGACACACCATGTGACCCTCCTCAGGTAGACATGCCATGTGATAGAAGCACACAAGAAAGTCCTTGTGTGGGAGGACACACCATGTATCAGAGTACACATACACACCAATTAACACAGACATAACCATGAGAATGGGCCATACCCCAGGTGGTTGTGGCATGCTATGCAGTCCCCTTACACGCCATACAAGGATACATGGGAAGTGATGTGTGTACTATAAGAGGCACGACCATTCAGTGGAGTAAGAATACATGCTGTGTGGGTACCCTAATATGTCATATACCTCTACTTTACTTTTTAATAAACTTACAACTATCATATCTCCTTCATTTGGAATTGGATTTTGGCCCAAAAGTATCCTATACTGAGTGTTTTTATGTGAAAAACGTGATGGTGGCCTTCATAGTCTACTTTGGGACATGATGCAAGATTCTACGAGCATGGAAATTCTTTAGGAAATTCTCGATAACAATAGTTATTGGAAAGGATCACCAGAGACTATTAGAGTGGTACCCACCTATGAAATCAAGGTATGAGTCCTTGACCATCAGAGTGACACCCTCATACTGGGAAGGGCATGAGTCCTATAATGATTACAAGAGTGTAATAATACCGTGGTGACAGGGCATAAGTCCTCTACCTACCCATCAAGTTTCACTCTCCTATAGAGTCAGGGAATGGGTCCTTGAATACTAGAGTGACACCCTCCTACTAGGAAGGGAATGGGTCCTATATCAACTACTAGAGTGAAACCCTCCTCCTAGACATGACATGGGTCCTCTATCGACTTTCAGAGTGGTACCCTCTAGTAGTGATAGGGCATGTGTACTCTACCACTAGAGTGGAACCCTCATTATAGAACAGTGCATAGAACCTCTATCTTCTATCCAAGTGGCTCTCTCCTATGGTGTTAGGGAATGGGTCCTTGATCGATTATTAGAGTGGAACCCTTACTTGTACAGGGCATGGGTCATTTATCAACCATATGAGTGGAATCCGCCCCGTTGTACTAGGGAATGAGTCCTCTACCTAGAGATTATTCCCCATCACTATGTGGAATAGTGAAAAAGTTTGGATTGACTCGTATGTCTATTCGGATAAACACACGAGATCTTAGGCATCATTAATGGAACTCTCATAACTGATTTCACTCTTTCTTGGGCTGGGTTTTGAGTTTGAGATACCCTTTCTATTTAGTTTGGGATTCATTTTTTGAGAATATATATATATATATAACCATGTTGTTGTATTTTGCTACTCTCTTATTATGGGTTAATCTATCTATTCCAAGTGTGTCTCTTAATTCTCCCCCTTCACCTTTTGGGATGTCCTATTGGGTATGTATATACTCAACTCTACATGGTATTTTCCCACACATGTTGAGTCTTATGCATATGATATATAGGTCAGTGGATATTATAGAGGAGCATAGGGATATATGTTAAATTTGACCACATATGGTGGTTGAGGCTTGGATATTCAGAGCTAGGATCTCTCAACAATTTACTTTTCTAAAATTTTCAGGTTGAGAAATCATTTTGATTTGGCATGTATTTCCCCCCCTTTTCTTTTCAGATTATTTTTTCATACACTTGTACTCCATAGAGGTTTTACATGCATGGTTAATTCTCTATATGTTTCATATTTTATTTTTTCCTCTACACTTCTACATGGAGATGGCTGGGTGTGTGTACAAGTACATTAGGCAAATGCCTCCCATATTAGTTATGCCTTTTGGCACTTTTAACTATACCATGACCTAGGGAAGTGGTATTGGGATTGTCACGGATCAAGACTCACTAGGTTGGGTCATGACAAATGTTGGTTTGGAAAATGAGAAAAATATGTTTCTCAAGATAATGAGGGAATGATATCCAGTTTTGGGTAGGGGACACAACCCCTAGTGTGTAAGATAGATGAGGGTTATCGATGAGATATGACCCGTGGTAGATATGTCTCTAGTATGGGATACCCTTGGTAAAAATTATGGTTTTAGGTGAGCTATTCCCTCATGTATATGATTATTTTATGGATGGGTATAGCTACTCTAGGTGGTTCATAATGTTTTGGGGATGGGTATATTTCCCTTGGTTGGTAACTTATGGTTTGAGGATGGGAATATTTTACCTGGGTGGTTATGTATGATTAGAGACACTCTAGAACTGGATGAAGAAGGTATAATCGATCTTGGGTGCCACACTATAACTCAAGGATCAATAGTGATTATTTATTCTTGATTATATAGTTTACTTTTTTTTATTACGAGCACATTACATGTATATAAACAATATATACTGGCCATGTATGGGACCCTATTGGTAGTTCCCTACTAATTTGTACTAAAACCCTACTTAGGAGACCATAGAACATCGATAACCAAATGGACATCCCATTTCAAAGGTTTAAGTAGGGAAGAGGCATGAAGCTGCATGATCATGTTGGATAAATCAAATATAGTATGGTGATCAACATGAGGTGAGGATCAATGATGGTAGAATATGCTCAGTGTACTTTAATTCTTTTATTTATTTTGTATATACGATTTTCCTAGAGGATGATCAGTTATTGTATGCTAGAATGAATGTGAGTCTATATGATTGTATGATTATACACTACATTTATTATAGAATCATTGTTTATTTCCTTTATATCCCTGTTTTATTATTTTGGATCATGTATGGTTATTTCTATTGTGTTATACTCTGATAAAAGGGAGTAGTCTCCCCATGGGTACACCATAGTCCCTCTTTACTATTTGGAAGTCCCTGGAATATGGTGAGGAATTACTGAGGTTATGTGGAGAGTTTGGTCAGAACACTAATCTATGGTCTTTAATTAGGGGATGTTATAAAGTGGTATCTGTTATACCCCAGAACACCTTGAGAGGGTAGGGGTGAATCAGGGTGTCAAATTTTTCTTAGAATTACACAGCTCTTATCCCCACATTAATAAGAACCAGTGAAATCTATGAAAAGGAAAAATGCAAAAACCTAACACATGTATTCATAAAAAAGAACTCCAACACAATAGTTTTACTTTTTTCACCGCTAAGGGAAATTCCAAGGAGAATATATCGAAAGTGTGTCAGTTGTACCAAAATCCACTAAGATTCACTAGATGATACGGATCAAATTTTTTGTTCATGTTCACTCTGTGTTAGGTTCACCACCTTTATAATAATTTTAGGGATATCAAACTTCCTCCTACAGATCACTTCCGTTGATTCACCCTTTCTCACTGCTTTGGGTGAATTCTTTCTCAGTTTATCATCTAGAATGTCACTACCATATCTGAGTACATTAAGTTGATATTTTAAATCATGGTGTTCAAATTATTATTATTTAATATATTCAACAAAATTTTCCCAAGTACAAGTATGTTTGAGTATGTATCTTCTACAAAACACCCATTTTCATGAAACTACTATATTTTTCTGAAAAATTGGAAACTTTCACGAAACTTATATATTTTGAGAAACTTATGACAATCATAAAACTTTAACCTTTCATGTAACCCCCTTTACTGATATCTATTTACACCAATTATTTCTCAACCATTCTTTTCACGAAACCTATGTTTGTGTAAAGTTCTTTATTTTCATAAGAATTACATTCATGTAAAATTTTAATGAAATCAAAATGATAAGAAATCATCCAAAAATATTGACGATTACAATGATGAGAGGTTTTCTATTTATATGTGAAAATATATCTTTCAAAAAACTCCATAGCATTAATGAAACTAGACATCTTCCATGAAACTCTATCATGTATGGAAAACATGTCACCTATGATTTGTTAATGTCAACCTATCTTTAATGAGCTCTTGAAACTTGAGATTTCATAAACCTTTTTGTTTTTTCCTTCTTCTGTAAAACTTTCAAACCTTTTAAAAACTTTTCCTTTGATACATAACCACTTATTTGTTTTTTTAGAACATTATTTTCACAAAACATTTCATTTTATGCATATTTTCATGGAAAAGAATTTGGAAAACACTAGAGAACTACTCCACCTTAAACACTGAAGCCACCTGCACAAATAAGATCACTTATCTTGTAAAATCCTTGATCAACCCAGTGTGGATTGAGAAAAAAGCATCATACTTCCAATTTAAACTTGTGAATACCCCTATGTTTCAAAATATTAGAGTATACTTTTATTTTGTCTTAATATTTTGGATATGTAAGATATGGATTAAGGATATGTCAGATTTTGTGATGAACCTTGGACTGGTGCATCACAAACAGTTTTTTCCATGAAAAGTAAAAGTTACCAAAGGGCATTGGATTTTGGTTATTGGTTTCTATTTTTATTATTTTATGATTTATCCTAGTGTGACACACTTAGTTTACCTTTTATTTATGATTTATTATGGTTTAGAACCTAGAACATTAGAAAGAGGCCAGGTAAATGCATCATTCTTAGCACATAGGACTCATATGACATATAAATACCTATGTGTGATTGATATCACTAACTATTAGGCTCAAGTTATTTAAAGTGTCAACAAAAAATTATATTATGTTTTCACATATAACTTGTTGGTGGGATTTTACTCAGTTGAACCATATTATACTTCCTTTTAATGAAAAATCATGAGGTTTCTATGAAGGGATTATCCTTGATAATGAATATATAGTACCTCAGTGTAAGGAATATATAGTGACCCATAGTGGGTTGATACTTGCTCCAGGTTCCTTTACAATGGATCCCTTATGGGTAATTATTATGCTAGTTTAGATAAGAAAAACCCGTTTGTTTATTTAAAGTTTCAATAAGAACCTATATAATGTTTTCCCACATAGCTTATTGGTGGAATTATAATTAACCAAACCATGTTCCTATGATATAATAAACGTGGATCTTCATAGGATTATTCCATTATATATATGTGGATGATACTTTATCCTAAATATGGTTAGTCTAGTGTGTATATTCTTTGTTAGGATGGGTTCCTAAGGAGGGGTGGTGGTTTGGCATGTGATGTTGGTTATGTTTATGTAAGAACCATATAATGGGTGTTTTGACATGGAAGTTGCCTTGGGAAGTTGAAATGGTAGAACAAGTGTTTACTCATGTGTGTTTGTAACACCCTGATATTTTTAAAAGAACACTATGTTCAATAGCGCATAGGACATGAAACACCAAGCCTAAATGTACCATAACATGTTATTATTTAAATATTATAGTTATAAACCAGCTGTTGAATTTGAGGATATGTATATGATTAAAAAAATTATTAAAAATATATCTAAAGGTTTTATATAATCTAAATATATTGATTTATTCAAAATAAATTATTACTTAATTTTTAGTAAATTCATTTTATGCTTCAAAACTATGTTTTCTTCAAAAAAATTATTTCTTTTTGTGCACAAATAATATAATTAAATTATACCACTTTTTTTAAATTTTAATTTTTTAATTCATTATATAAAAATTATCTTAGGATGAACTTTTTTTATTATTCTAAAAATATTGGGGTTTCAATAAATAGTAAAAATATAATAATTTTTTGTATATATGTCATTCATTTTCATTAAATAAACTAGTTTAAATATCCCATTGTAATTTGGATTTGGTATTAGAGTGACATATAATCCGTTTTATTTATTATAGTACAATTAATTTCCTTTATTTTTTCAATTTTCATGATTTTTCTATAAATCTATTTTTATGTTTAAAAACTCATTTTTCTTTTAACAATTTTAAGTGCATAATTTTTTTTCATTTTAATTAATTAAAATAACCCATAATGAGAAATGATTTTAATTAAATTTATAGATTATATATCTATATATATGAATTTAAATTAATATAATGAATATTACTAGTTATATATTTAATTACAAATTATTTTTCCTTGAATAATGTATTTTACTAAAAAACTAGTTATCTTCGCACTTTGTGAGTTTAATTTTAAATTAAATTTATAAGTTTCTATTAATTAAATATTTAAAATTGTATTCATTATTTGGAATCAGGAGATCCAAATTTCTTAAATAGTTCCCTTTTATTTTATTTTTCATTATGAATAGTAACCATAGTAAATAATTATCACTACGGTTTGGGAAAATCAAGAAATTAAGGTTAAAAATAATATGATAGGGAGTAAAAAATGGACCCAAAAATTGAATTGATTTCATTTTATGATTCTACATAATATATAATGATAAAAGATTCATATATATTATCTTTTTTTCCATTTGGATATGATTTTTTATCTTTATAATATTTAAGTAAAAGATTAAGTAAAAAATATCACTTTATTACTTTTATTTTCTATAATATTTTGTGACAAGGATAAAGAAAAATTATTTTTGATTATAAATAATCATTATAAATATAAATTATTTTATCTTGGTAATTTATTTTAAATTTTCAGTGATTAAATAATTACCTTAAATTCTTACGCAACGTCAACATAATATTTATTCAATTAATAGAAAAATTAAATAAATGATTATATAAATAATAGAAGTAATATAATATGATTTTATAATTGTGTTCCAAAAGTTGTTTTAGATAAAAATACCATATTATAGGGGTTTTAATGTATTATATTTAAATTCTATTTTTTTCATGTTATTTTTAAAAAAATATTAAATGAATATTCCAAAAATGACATTAATGTTATTTTATAGTAAATACTATTTTATTAAATAATTTAAAATTACAAAAAATCATATACTCAGACAATTTATTTTTATATTTATATCAAATGATCCATTTATGGGCCAATTTCCCATTTATATTAACTATATTGAGCCCAGAAGATTTAAAACATTGTTATCACAGTAATTGTCAAAAAGGGTTAATGTGATTTAAAACAAAGAGATAAGGGTAAAAAATAATCTAAACTTGTAAAAAAATTTCTCTATGATATTATTTAGACCTATAATTATCAAATATTTTAATTATGTTTGTTTGAATTATTTTTTTCCATGAAAATTAATTTAATATTTTATGTAATTTCAAGAGTGACCCTTCCCTTGCCTTATAAATGGGCAGCCCCTCTACTCTTCTATCCACATATAAAGAGCCATTTGGTTCATCAAATTCCTACCAAAATACCTTCTAAAAATCAATAAAAACATTATATATGTCTTATTTTTGGTATAATAGAAACCTTATAGGGCTTAAGGTGTATATCAAAGAAGGTTGTTTGAAGAAGAGGTATAACCTTAAACTGAATGTTTGAGATTTATTTCTTCTTATACCTCCTTCAAATATTCCTAAAAAATGAAGAAATAATAAAATAATTATATTAAATATTCCTATATGTTTTTATGTTAATGTTATAACCTATAAAAATCTCCTCTTCCAACAAATGGGAAGTGAAATCATCATTCGTGTGTACGGTAGACTACCACCTTGCGAACCGATGCAATTCATCTTCCATCACTACCTCTCATGGAATGTTATAATGGTGGATTTAATGTATATATAAGATACTAATGGAATATTTAGAATTATGAAATTATAATATTTCATCTACTTTCTTACCTCTCCATCCATTGAAAAATGATAACATTGTTCATGCTTATGTGTGGACTACCACCACCTCGAAGAGATGTGATCCATTTTACACCACCAAATCACATGGATGATATATATAAGTTTATTTAAAAAATATATGGTATTTATGGTAAAATTATAATTTTATAAATATAAATTAATAATTATGTTCTTCCACCATGATTGTTGAAAAATGGAAACGTTACTCATTCGTACATATGGCTTATCATCTCCATGATTATAACGTAGTTAATTTTTCATAACAAAATTTCATGGTAGATTTTAAAAGTAAATTATTTTTTAAGAAATTATAATTATTTCAAAATTATTATTATGTATATAATGGAACAATGGACTCTTTTACCATATTCAAACTACTGAAGTCATTTTGGATATATGAACTGAATATCGTCAAAACGTTCAACATGAAATTAATTGATTAAGTGAATAAATAAATATAAAATGGTAATAAATAAAATATAAGGAATAATAAAATTGAACATAGTTTTTAAGAAAATAAATAATTAACACAATTTTTTTATTCATGAATATAAAGAACATACATGATTAGTCAGACCTGTGGTAAGGGATTTCGTCTCAATTTCACTTCATTGAGAGATATTTTAATGTTATACAACTAATTTATTTTAAATGGTGTATATAATTTCATTTTTAATGTTATATAATTAATCTATCACAATTAATGGTTTTTTAAGTTTCAATTCAAATTATTTAATGCAAGGGTATTTTACTTTAAGGTTACTAAGTGGTAAGGTGTTTCATAACTCAATTTCTTTTCATTGGGTTATATTACTTATTTATTGTATTTAATATGCTATGATTTTGTGTTTAATGAAATATGAATATTTTATATTTATTACCAATTTTATAATGAGGATTTAATTTTTTTACCCATAATAACTTCATTGTTTAATTATCACTTCAATGATACAATCATTGTAAGATTTCATTTCATAAACTCATCATTATTCTAGACTGTCTATTTTTATGTCTCTACTGGGGGTATTATATGATGTTTATATATTAAAACCAATATATTTTATTCTACTATTTTTTTATAAATTATATGTTTTCATTTCATTTTCCACTTTTATGGACTCAATAGATAGAAAGAATGTTTTTAAGAAAAACTGACTTTGTTTTTATTCATCCAAGAATATTTTTCTTCTATATTCATATTTTCCGTAATTTTTTTTTTAAAATGTTTTAATTGTTATATATATATTTATTAAAGATATTTTTACCTATTTATTACTTTCTATAAAATTGTTTAAATGGAATATTCTTATCATTATCTGAATAAGGTACTTTTTTATTATTTACAAAAAATGTGAAAGAAATATTTGTTTTAACATACTCAACATGGAGAGAATTTCCCTCCAATATGACCACTAAATGCTTTGAATATTTCTTTAAAACTTTCTATTATTTTTTTATAATAATATTTTTCCTAATATTATGAAAATTTTTAGTTTTTAAAAGAGAACTTTAAAGTGAAAATTTTATTTTCCTAAAGAATGTTTGAATGATATTTTTTATGGTGTTTCTTTTCATAAATGAAAAAAATCCATTATTTCAATTATAATATAGTATGAATATATTGTAATTATTACATAATTATTCTTTATGTGGATGATTTATGATCATTTTTATTGGGGAAATCTTAACATTTCATATACTAGTTATTCAATATGAATATTTATGTTGATTATGTATTGGATTTTTATAATCCCTTTTCATATGATGAATTCATTAGACTTAGTAAGTGATGGGTGGGGCCCTCTATAGATTCTCAATGCATCAGTAGGTCTCATTGGGAAAAATAGTTTGGGTATTTGGTTGAGCCTTGTCCATTTATATATATATCCTCGCATAATTCCTTGACAATATGTTAATGATGTCCAAAATTATGAATTCCATCATTAGGAAATTAGTTATTTGTGTCCATGTGATTATTTTAATAGTAATGATATCCATATATATATTTCAAACTCATGCGATTATTTATATGACATCATTTTATCTTCATTTACTCCTACCATTTTATTCTTTATACTTAAGTTATTTATTAAATTAATTGTGTTTTATATTATTTACATTTCCATATTGATTATGACTTATTTACTCCTGATAGATTCTGTTGTACGTAACCCTTACTGATCATTTGAGATCACCCTTATTTTGTTTCCTTTCCCCAATATTTAGAGGAGAAATCTTTGAATGATTTCAAGGATGAAGAATATTTACACACTATGTTTTATATTTTATATTTTCAAATGTAATGTGAGATTCAAGTATGCATATAGTTTACCAAGACTACTAAACTATCCAGTCCTTCAAGATTCGATTCCTTTTATCTAGTGCTAATTTAATAAAGTAACAACTAGATCTGGGCTACTAGGGTCAGGGTCTTTACAATTGGTATTATATGTAGGCTTTATAGAAACCATGGGAACCTGATTTATTGAAATATATATTATAGAACACAACCCTAGGACTAACTTTGAGGATAATTCTAAGTAAAATATAACATCCTAATGTTTTGGTAAGGTAGATATTATGTGGTTTTATTTGAAATAGATCCCTCTCAGGATACTACAAGAGGATGTGGTTTTTTCATAGATACATCTAGGGGTAATAAACCTAAAAAGAGTTATATTTTATCCATGAATATGGTGCATGTTTAGTGTTCCTCTACTGAAAACCTGGTATGACAATTCCAGGGGATATGTTTAGGTTAATTTAAATTTTCTCTATAAACCATTATGATGAATTAAAGATTAGAACCTGTGGAAACCTATGATATTCCATATTGATTTGGGATAAACCTAAAATATCTTTTAATGATAAGTTTAAGGTTGATCATATGTTTAAAGGCATAAATTATAACGACCCATACTTTACATACATTGTTAATACTTCAAAATTGAAGCACACTTATTACAACATATGACAAAACCACAAAGGACCGTATAGGTATAGTGTCTTTAGAAACTGGGAAACATAAAAAACTGGTTCATAAATCTTCTACAGTGTCTCCCATTTATTTCATCATATCTAGGGTCCCTTTTAGCATATTCTACTTAATATCCATCTTCCTGACCTGGGGAAAAGAAAACATAAAAGGGTGAGATCAAATGCTCAGCAAGGGCAAATAAAGGAAATAAAAATCATATCATATCTTTTTGAAAATCATAACCTGCAAAAGAGATCATAATATCTTAACATGGAATAAATCATAGAAGTGAAAATGAGATCCCCATAATCATAACATGAAACTTGAAACTTTGTGGCATGCACACATAATCATGGAAAATCATTTCTTGTTAGTCATGACTCATTGCCAAGACTATCTTAGTGGACAAAGTCCCTTTCTGAACCGAGTCACCCTCATTCCAGTCCTGTTTCACTGAACCAGTATAACCTACCATTCCAGCCATGTCTATCTCATGAGATATAAAATCTTTACCCAATGCATTAGAGGGAGATATAGGTCCCACCCATCTTATAATGAATCCTTTCTTATGTGTGACACATAATCATAAACCATACATCATAGCGTAATCCACGTAATAAAAATGGGATTCTTAAACAACATGACATCATAAAACAATTCATATAAGATAAAGGAATTCATAAAAATATTTCCATCACAACATAATCAAATCCATGTAATAATAGGGATAAAAACAGAACCCTTTTATTATCTTATATGGAAAATAATTTTGATAAAATACTTGAACTCCATTCTTGAGGAAAATATCATTTCTACTTCAAAAACATTTTTCCTTTCATAACATGTCATACGACTTTAAAATAAAAGAAGTTGATTAAAAATAAACTTGAAAACTTGTAAAGTATGATTCTTGGAAATAATGTTTTAAAAATCCATTCATGCCGTATAAGTTAAAAAAAACATTCTTCGTACTTTTGTCGGAAAAGTCAAAATGTACCTCGTACGAAAAAACGACAAAAGATTCCATTCATATTCTTTACTAAAAACTCACCGAAGGGTAAAATTGGATTTAAACTATTGTAAGTGGATGGAAACAATATTACATATTGAGGGAACATGGATTTGGATGATAAAATACACCCCAGTAAATACTTACGAATAAACAATCTCGGATAAAAATGAGATTGTGATATTTCCCTTACCTTAGGTCCGATTTGCTTTGTACGTGTCCGAATCTCCTGTATAATGGTTTAAATAATGTTATTGACTTGTTCCAGAATCATACATATTGATATGATATCATATATGGTCATATTCTTAGCTTCTTGTTAGTAATATTTCATTGTTACTTGTTACTCGGGTCTTTATTGCCTTTTGTTCTTATGCGTGTTTTGCTGAATACATTCGTATTCTTCTTTTAAGGTTATAGATACCTTATATCCATAATTGTATTAGTGTAACATATATCATATTTATTCATTCAATTCATTTATATAATTACTATGTAATGATGGTCATGTAGAACGAGTCGCATCACATCGTGGAGACGGTATTCCATACGTACGCACGAGTGATGATATCATTCCTATGATCGTGGAACTATATTGGAGTATATATATATTATTTCAGTATCAATATTACTTTATAATAATCATAAATAGTTACTCATTACACCATTATACCCATCCTTGTAAAGTGATGGTGGAAAATAGATTACACCACGGCGTGGAGACGGTATTCCGTACGTACGCACGCGCGGTGATTTCATTTTTCCGTAGGATGGATAGAAGGTGAATTAAAGTTGTTTCATATTTATAATAACATATCAGTATGTAAGTAATACTGATTTTATTACTTTATCATGAAACAACTAAAGAAGAAGAAGTTGAAGAAGAAAGAAATTGAAAAGATCGGTAATGGATATTACCTCTTCTTTGGAACGCCTCTTTGAATCCTCCACTTAGGGAACTAAGATTGGTCTTTGAAGAAGACCAGGAACTCTAGGATTATTCTAGGGAAGTGGAGAGGAGAAAATGGCAGGGGTTGGCCGAGATTGAGTGCTCAATTTGGTGTGAGGAGGAGGGGGAGGAGGTGCCCTTTTATAAGGGAGGAGAGGGGCACCTTAGGAATATCTCAGAATATTATTTTATATTAAAGTCAAAATCGGTTTATAATGGTTCCAAAGGGTCTTATTTCGAAGATAAAGTGGGGAAGGGTCGAAATCCTATCAACCAATAGGATTTATACAAGTTTAGGGTATTATTTTAACCTTATCAATTAGATTTAACTCTAAGTTAAATAATTTAACTTTTACCATGTCTTTTTGTTTTCTTTCACTATATGGTTAATACACTTACTATAACATGCCAAACGAACCCCAAATTGTTTATTATTAATATATATATCCTTATCTAAGTCATTTGGCTGAACCGTAGATTTTTAGGAATAAAATAACAATTAATAATATAATATTTGATTTAAAAACTATTTTGTGTCAATTTTGACACTATTTGATATATGATTTTTGTGAAAGTCATAACAGAATTATATGTTCGAACCAAGTTGATTAAATCAACACTAATATATCATAGTAACCTAGAAAATTTGTGTAATTCATAAAAAGTCTCAAATTACATTTATTTTGGTGTTTATAACATCAATTATGTCAATATTTCATAAATAAGATAATTACTGCATCATAATTGTGTCATAAATAAATTAAATTATTTAATGTCTAAAAATTATAAATAAAATACCATTATGTAGGAAATCTTTTTAGATTTCTAATGAATATTTATAGTCGAATTTATCTTATGTATAACCCCATATTAAAAATGATTTACTTATTAAACTTTGATTTTAACTATTTTAACCCTTCTTTAAATAAATTAATAATAAATGTCCTAATCTAACCCAAGTGGGCCTAAATGGTCATATTTTATTCATAAGGTTGTTTTTGGTCGAATTACACTTATCCAATAGAATTAGGACATGTGTTAGGGTAATAGTAATATCATATTTACCCTTAGTTACCCTATTTACTATTAACCGCGGTAAAAAAAGTAAAAAGTTACTATTCACCAAAAAATTATTTTTATCTCATTGAACCACATTTTACTTACTGATATCAACCGTGTCTGTCGGATTTTCGAAATTCCATTCACAGAAGTGGTAAAATTAAGTTTTATGCAAAATTCAGTTTTTAACCTACCACTTAGTGGATTCACTATTCATCAAAAATTGAAAGTTTTCAGAAAAATACCAAAATTTCACCCTAGGCTAATTTCGATATTCTGAGTCCAAAAATGAAGTCCATTTTGAAAAATAAAATTTATAAAATTTCAAAAAGTGGTTATTACTATTCATAACGGCTAGTTTTAATAGCATATTGTTGTTTAGTGAAACTCGGTATTGCGTACGACGCAAGCTATCGAGGAAGGTCGCGATTGCGTGTAAAGTAATCCAAGCTAGTATGTAGTGAAAGATTCCTTTGATGATATATAAAAAACAAAATATTACTCATAAAAATCTCGGGTGTTACATTCTACCCCCCTTAAAAATAATTTCGCCCTCGAAATTCGTCACTTTGTAACAAACAGATGAGGATACTTCTCCCTCATCATATCCTCAAGCTCCCATGTAGCTTCTTCAAGTTGGTGGTTCCTCCATAAAACTTTCACCAATCGAGTGGTCTTATTTCGTAGGACTTTTTCGCTATGATCCAGAATCTCTATCGGTTGTTCTTCATAAGAAAGATCTTGCTCCAGCGGTACAACTTCTGAGCTGAGTACATGTGAAGGATCAGGTATGTACTTTCTCAGGAGAGATACATGGAACACATCGTGAACTTGAGAGAGATTCGGTGGAAGCTCCAATCGGTAAGCTACCTTTCTAACCCGATCCATTATTTCGAAAGGACCGATATATCTAGGGCTCAACTTCCCCTTCTTTCCAAATCTCATAACCCTCTTCCAGGGAGATATTCGTAAGAACAATTTATCACCCACTTCAAACTCTAGGTCTTTTCTTCGGTTGTCGGCATAGCTTTTCTGTCGACTCTGAGCTACTCTTATGTGTTGTTGAATAGATCTGACCTTTTCTTCCATTTCATCAACGAGATCAGGTCCTAATAGATTTCTTTCCCCAACTTCATCCCAGCAAGTTGGAGTCCTGCATTTCTTTCCATAGAGAGCTTCATAAGGAGCCATCTGAATACTGGAGTGAAAGCTATTATTATAAGAAAACTCCACCAAAGGTAGGTGTTGATCCCAACCTACTTTGAAATCCATAGAGCAAGCTCTCAACATATCTTCTAGGGTTTGAATTGTTCTCTCAGACTGACCGTCTGTCTGGGGATGATAAGCAGTGCTGAAACTCAACTCTGTATCCAGAGTATGCTGAAGACTTCTCCAGAACTTCGAGGTAAATCTCGGATCCCGATCAGATATAATAGAAAGTGGTACTCCATGCAATCTTACCACTTTCTTTACATATATCCTGGCAAGCTGATCTGGAGAGAAATCCTCTCTAATAGCAATGAAGTGTGCAGACTTTGTAAGACAATCAACTATGACCCAAATAGCATTATTGCCTTTGGATGTTTTAGGAAGTCCTGTGACAATGTCCATAGTGATGTTTTCCCATTTCCATTCGGGTATGGGTAATGGTTGTAACATCCCCTTAGACTTCTGTCTCTCAGCTTTAACTTGTTGACAAACCAAGAATTGAGAGACATATTCAGCAACATCTCTTTTCATGCCATCCCACCAGAAGTACTCTTTCAGGTCCCTATACATCTTCGTGCTTCCAGGATGAATAGAGAATGAAGAACTATGAGCCTCATCCAGTATCTCCTTCTTTAATTCGGGGATGGGAGGAACACAAACCCGATTCCTGAACTTTATTATCCCATTACAATCAAGGTTGAATTCAGGAACATTTCTCACCTTCTTTTGTAACTCTACATCTTCTTTCTGTGCCTCTTTAATCTTCACATGTATAGATGGTTGAACATTCATTTGAGAAAGATAAGATTTTTCCCCTTCCATTATAATTCCAAGATCCATCCTTTGTAAATCCATAAATATTGGATCTTTTGTGATCCTCATCATGGATAAACTAGCATTGTCTTGTCGACTTAATGCATCTGCCACATTGTTTGCTTTCCCAGGGTGGTAATGGATTGAGCAGTCATAATTCTTAATCAGCTCCAACCATCTTCTTTGACGCATATTCATCTCCTTTTGTGTGAAAATATACTTTAAACTTTTATGATCAGTATAAATATCACACCTTTCACTATAAAGGTAATGCTTCCAAATCTTTAATGCAAAGATTACCGCAACTAACTCCAAATCATGTGTTGGGTAATTTTGCTCATGGATTTTCAACTGTCATGAGGCATAATCTATCACCATATCATTTTGCATAAGAACACACCCAAATCCCTTCTTGGATGCATCACTGTAGATCACAAACCTTTCTCCACTACAAGGCAGTGTGAGCACAGGTGCACTGGATAACCTTCTTTTCAACTCCTTGAAATTCTCTTCACATTCTTCCGTCCAGACAAACTTAACTCCTTTCCGAGTCAACTTGGTGAGTGGATTAGATAATCGTGAAAAATCTTTTACAAAACATCGATAATATCCAGCCAAACCAAGAAAACTTCGGATCTCAGTTACTGTTGTTGGTCTTGACCATCTTTCAATAACCTCTGTTTTTGCTGGATCCACAGATATCCCCTCTTTTGAGATTATGTGACCCAAAAATGCAACTTTTTGAAGCCAAAATTCACACTTGGTAAATTTGGCATAAAGCTTCTCCTTTCTCAGGGTCTTCAATATAATTCTCAAGTGATCTTCATGCTCTTCCTTGCTCTTTGAATAGACAAGAATATCGTCTATAAATACTACCACAAATTGATCAAGATAGTCTCTAAAGAATCTATTCATTAGATCCATGAAGATAGCAGGGGCATTAGTAAGACCAAATGGCATCACTATAAATTCATAGTGTCCATACCTTGTACGGAAAGCCATCTTTGGTATATCCTCCCTTTTGACCCTTAATTGATGATACCCTGAACGAAGATCAATCTTGGAAAAGTATTGATCTCCGCATAGTTGGTCAAATAAGTCATCAATGCGTGGGAGAGGATATTTGTTCTTGATAGTGATCTTGTTAAGTTCTCGATAATCAATGCAGAGTCTCATTGATCCATCTTTCTTCTTAACAAATAGAACAGGTGCTCCCCAAGGTGACGCACTAGGGCATATGAATCCCTTATCAAGATTCTCTTGGAGTTTCTTCTTAAATTCCTGCAACTCAATTGGGGCCATTCTATAAGGTGACTTTGAAATTGGCAAAGCACCTGGTACGAGTTCTATTGAAAACTCAACTTCACGATTTGGTGGAAGACCCGGTAATTCCTCCGGAAAGACATCATCAAACTCCCGTACAATGGGCATATTCTTAATCATGAGTTTCTCACCAACCATTTGAGATAAATAACCTTCATTTAGTGGAATCAATACCCATAAGATGGAAGAAATTTCCACTGGAAGGTTATGTTCATCCTTGCATTGATAGACGATCGTAGATTGATCTGGAATATGAAATGTGACTTCCCTTTTTTGGCAATTGATATGAGATCCATGTAGAGAAAGCCAATCCATGCCAAGAATCACATCAAATTCCACTAAAGGAAGGATCACAAGATTTGCAGGAAGCACTTTCCCACGAACTTCGATCGGAGAAGAATTATAAACTTTTGATGCGACTGTTGTGTCATTAGGTGTTGTCACAGCTAACTCAACATCTAATTGTTGAGGTAGTATGGTGATACCCTTAGAAAATTTTTCAGAAATAAAAGAGTGGGTGGATCCAGAATCAAATAAAACATTTTCTACTTTAGAGTGGATGGTAAGTGTACCTTTCACCACTTCGTTATCGTACTCTACATCGCTGATAGAAATTGCATGTGACTTTCCTTTGTCTTTAGCCTTAAGATTTTGTTGACGTCAACCATCATCATCAACCCTTGGATTTAGGCATTGATTGGAATAATGCCCCATATCCTTGCACTTGAAACATTGAAGTGTAGTAGGATCATTATGTGTATCCCTTGCTTTGTTTTCATCATTAGAAATCTTCTTCCCATTATCGCGGCATTCAAATGCCCGATGACCTTCCTTTCCACACTTAAAACATTTACTTGTCCCTTAAGACAACTCCCTCCATGTTTCTTTCCACACTTTGAGCATAAGGGAAAGCTCATCTTCTTTTCAGTGTGCTCTTTAGATTTTCCTTTGAATTCCATCTTCCTCTTCTTATCAAACCCATGTGACTGATGGGTTACTCCAATCTCTATCTCGACTTTGAGAGAACATCGAACGATTTCCTCGTAGCTATTGAAGTCCCTTATGGCTAACACCCTTCGAAGACTTGGTTTTAAGCCACTAAAGAATCGATCGATCTTACTCTCAGGTTGGATAATAATACCAGAAGCGTACCTTGCAAGTCTTATAAAATTTTCTTCATAGGTACCAACAGATTCATCATCCCTTTGATTTAGTTCAAGAAACTCTTTCTCCATCTTTTTTTGGAGAATACAAGGGAAGTACTTATTGAAAAATAAGTTCTTGAACTCGTCCCATTCCATAGACTCAATTTCATCCCTTTGCCTCGTATTATTAATAAGATTCGACCATTGATCAGCATCTCCTTCCAAACGATACAGTGCTAGGATGACTTTATCATGTTCAGAACATTGAAGAACTGAAAATATCTTTTCAGTAGTACTAATCCATTGTTCAGCAACTAATGGATCAGTAGACTCGCTGAAAGAAGGTGGACGCTGCCTCATGAAGGATTCAACAGAATGTTGCTCCTTCCTTTGCTCGTTTGGAAGTCCTGCATGATTCATAGCTTGAGAAAGTTGTGTGAGCATGGCTACAAGATTTTTCATTCCAGCTCCCATATCGTTTGGTTGTTCAGGGGGACAATCATTGCATTGCCCATCACATTCCGCATTAACACGGTTCCTTCGGGTTCCAGCCATTGACTAAAACCAAGAAGAATAGTGTGAGCAACACTAATTATAATAAGAAAACCACATAATTCAAGAATAAAATTTTCATGCTTAAGGTATTATCCTAGGTTATTCATGGCCATTTCTAAAACACTAAGATTGTGTTCTATGCTTAGACTTATCCTTAGGGTTCTTACTAAGGCTTTCACATCCTAGTTTCCAAAGGTTGACTATAACCTCCCTCTGATACCAACTATAACGACCCATACTTTACATACATTGTTAATACTTCAAAATTGAAGCACACTTATTACAACATATGACAAAACCACAAAGGACCGTATAGGTATAGTGTCTTTAGAAACTGGGAAACATAAACAAATGGTTCATAAATCTTCTACAGTGTCTCCCATTTATTTCATCATATCTAGGGTCCCTTTTAGCATATTCTACTTAATATCCATCTTCCTGACCTGGGGAAAAGAAAACATAAAAGGGTGAGCTCAAATGCTCAGCAAGGGCAAATAAAGGAAATAAAAATCATATCATATCTTTTTGAAAATCATAACCTGCAAAAGAGATCATAATATCTTAACATGGAATAAATCATAGAAGTAAAAATGAGATCCCCATAATCATAACATGAAACTTGAAACTTTGTGGCATGCACACATAATCATGGAAAATCATTTCTTGTTAGTCATGACTCATTGCCAAGACTATCTTAGTGGACAAAGTCCCTTTCTGAACCGAGTCACCCTCGTTCCAGTCCTGTTTCACTGAACCGGTATAACCTACCATTCCAGCCATGTCTATCTCATGAGATATAAAATCTTTACCCAATGCATTGGAGGGAGATATAGGTCCCACCCATCTTATAATGAATCCTTTCTTATGTGTGCCACATAATCATAAACCATACATCATAGCGTAATCCACGCAATAAAAATGGGATTCTTAAACAACATGACATCATAAAACAATTCATATAAGATAAATGAATTCATAAAAATATTTCCATCACAACATAATCAAATCCATGTAATAATAGGGATAAAAACAGAACCCTTTTATTATCTTAGATGGAAAATAATTTTGATAAAATACTTGAACTCCATTCTTGAGGAAAATATCCTTTCTACTTCAAAAACATTTTTCCTTTCATAACATGTCATATGACTTTAAAATAAAAGAAGTTGATTAAAAATAAACTTGAAAACTTGTAAAGGAAGCTTCTTGGAAATAATTTTTTAAAAATCCATTCATGCCGTATAAGTTAAAAAAAACATTCTTCGTACTTTTGTCGGAAAAGTCAAAATGTACCTCGTACGAAAAAACGACAAAAGATTCCTTTCATATTCTTTACTAAAAACTCACCGAAGGGTAAAATTGGATTTAAACTATTGTAAGTGGATGGAAACAATATTACATATTGAGGGAACATGGATGTGGATGATAAAATACACCCCAGTAAATACTTACGAATAAACAATCTCGGATAAAAATGAGATTGTGATATTTCCATTACCTTAGGTCCGATTTGCTTTGTACGTGTCCGAAGCTCCTGTATAATGGTTTAAATAATGTTATTGACTTGTTCCAGAATCATACATATTGATATTATATCATATATGGTCATATTCTTAGCTTCTTGTTAGTAATATTTCATTGTTACTTGTTACTCGGGTCTTTATTGCCTTTTGTTCTTATGCGTGTTTTGCCGAATACATTCTTATTCTTCTTTTAAGGTTATAGATACCTTATATCTAGAATGGTATTAGTGTAACGTATATCATATTTATTCATTCAATTCATTTATATAATTACTATGTAATGATGATCATGTAGAACGAGTCGCATCACATCGTGGAGACGGTATTCCGTACGTACGCACGAGTGATGATATCATTCCTATGATCGTGGAACTATATTGGAGTATATATATATTATTTCAGTATCAATATTACTTTATAATAATCATAAATAGTTAGTCATTACACCATTATACCCATCCTTGTAAAGTGATGGTGGAAAATAGATTACACCACGGTGTGGAGACGGTATTCCGTACGTACGCACGCGCAGTGATTTCATTTTTCCGTAGGATGGATAGAAGGTGAATTAGGGTTGTTTAATATTTATAATAACATATCAGTATGTAAGTAATACTGATGTTATTACTTTATCATGAAACAACTAAAGAAGAAGAAGTTGAAGAAGAAAGAAATTGAAAAGATCGGTAATGGATATTACCTCTTCTTTGGAACGCCTCTTTGAATCCTCCACTTAGGGAACTAAGATTGGTCTTTGAAGATGACAAGGACCTCTAGGATTATTCTAGGTAAGTGGAGAGGAGAAAATGTCAGGGGTTGGCCGAGCTTGAGTGCACAATTTGGTGTGAGGAGGAGGGGGAGGAGGTGCCCTTTTATAAGGGAGGAGTGGGGCACCTTAGGAATATCTCAAAATATTATTTTATATTAAAGTCAAAATCGGTTTATAATGGTTCCAAAGGGTCTTATTTCGAAGCTAAAGTGGGGAAGGGTCGAAATCCTATCAACCAATAGGATTTAGACAAGTTTAGGGTATTATTTTAACCTTATCAATTAGATTTAACTCTAAGTTAAATAATTTAACTTTTACCATGTCTTTTTGTTTTCTTTCACTATATGGTTAATACACTTACTATAACATGCCAAAAGAACCAAAAATTGTTTATTATTAATATATATATCCTTATCTAAGTCATTTGGCCGAACCTTAGATTTTTAGGAATAAAATAACAATAAATAATATAATATTTGATTTAAAAACTATTTTGTGTCAATTTTGACACTATTTGATATATGATTTTTGTGAAAGTCATAACAGAATTATATGTTCGAAAAAAGTTGATTAAATCAACACTAATATATCATAGTAACCTAGAAAATTTGTGTAATTCATAAAAAGTCTCAAATTACATTTATTTTGGTGTTTATAACATCAATTATGTCAATATTTCATAAATAAGATAATTACTGCATCATAATTGTGTCATAAATAAATTAAACTATTTAATGTCTAAAAATTATAAATAAAATTCCATTATGTAGGAAATCTTTTTATCTTTCTAATTAATATTTATAGTCGAATTTATCTTATGTATAACCCCATATTAAAAATGATTCACTTATTAAACTTTGATTTTAACTATTTTAACCCTTCTTTAAATAAATTAATAATAAATGTCCTAATCTAACCCAAGTGGGCCTAAATGGTCATATTTTATTCATAAGGTTGTTTTTGGTCGAATTAAACTTATCCAATAGATTTAGGACATGTGTTAGGGTAATAGTAATATCATATTTACCCTTAGTTACCCTATTTACTATTAACCGCGGTAAAAAAAGTAAAAAGTTACTATTCACCAAAAAATTATTTTTATCTCATTGAACCACATTTTACTTACTGATATCAACCGTGTCTGTCGGATTTTCGAAATTCCATTCACAGAAGCGGTAAAATTAAGTTTTATGCAAAATTCAGTTTTTAACCTACCACTTGGTGGATTCACTATTCATCAAAAATTGAAAGTTTTCAGAAAAATACCAAAATTTCACCCTAGGCTAATTTCGATATTCTGAGTCCAAAAATGAAGTCCATTTTGAAAAATAAAATTTATAAAATTTCAAAAAGTGGTTATTACTATTCATAACGGCTAGTTTTAATAGCATATTGTTGTTTAGTGAAACTCGGTATTGCGTACGACGCAAGCTATCGAGGAAGGTCGCGATTGCGTGTAAAGTAAGCCAAGATAGTATGTAGTGAAAGATTCTTTTGATGATATATAAAAAACAAAATATTACTCATAAAAATCTCGGGTGTTACATAAATACCCCTTTTGATATTTTATGTGATGATAATTTAACACGATTAAGGATATTTTGGGAGACTTTTATGGGAACTAAAACCTTTGGTTTAGTATATGTTTTAGTGAAAATTTTATTTGAGGAATAATGTTTTTTATTTTATGTAAATAATTGTAATGTTATTACTAATATTTAGGTTTGATATGATTTTTGATGATGAGTTAATTATCGGTTATTAAAATTTAGAAACTTATGTTTTATCATATAGATAACCATGAGATTGAAAAGTGATTTGATGATTAATGTCATTTTTTTCAAGATTTTAATCATATTTTTTGAAAAAATTATAAGAATTATATTAATATATTTTTAGAAAAATGACACCCCACATTCTAGGTGACAACTCGTCGCATCCGGAAAGGCTGTGGGGCTTGAACCCACAATCGAAGGGAAACAAGGGTGTATTACCTACCAATGACATATGTAATGGCATAGATATTATTAAATTGTTTTTACATAAATGGTTTGATAGATAAATATTAATTTCAGTTTGGGAAACATGTTATAGGATCGATTTTTTTATTATTTTTGATGATTTTGAGGTGATTAATGATATTTTAGGAGACATTTTATTGGGTTTAAGTATATATAACTATTAGATTTAATATAACAGATTATTTAATAATAATGATATTAAGTTTTTGGAGGTTTAAGTTTATGGGTATGAGAGAAATTTTGAGGTTAAATCATTATTTAATGTTGAGGTTATTAGGGATACTTACGATATATGGTTATTTATTTAAGGAATGATCAATGTTAAACCTTTGGTTTTATTATTTAATTTGGGAGATTAATGTATGGTGGTTTATTATTTTGGGGTATTATATTACATCATGTTAACTATTTTTATTTTTTAAAAGTTAGGAGGAATATATTTTTTTTTGATTATGTGATCTGTTAGAAGTGTATTTTAGTGCTTCAAAAATGAAAAATTAATAATGAATACTCATTATTTGAAGTAAATGATGATATTTTGGTGGAAATTGATTAATGTTTAAAATTATAATTATCAATGTTGGTCGGAGTGGAATCTAAAGGGGGTGAATTGAGTTCCTACTTAAAATTTTTGTTAAAAACTTTACGATAAAGATCCCCCAATTTTGAAACAGCCCTGTTAATTAAGGAATTCGAGATATAAATGTTTAGTTGGTCAATATGTTTCTCAAAGGGTGATTAGTCTTTAGTTAAATAAGTATAAACCACTTATTCAACTTTTGAAATAGGTTTACTGAATTAAACACATACACGCACTAACCAAAACTAACTATCAGAGTCAATGCAAAACAATTTTCTATTTTTGGAAATATAAGCAGTAAAAAATAGATAAAATAGAGTATTAAAAAAATGTAGTACATAGTAGAGTTAAATAATAGGTTCAGTCTCAAAATAAGACTTAATCCTCTCCACTTGGTGATTACCTGCCACTAAGCAGTTTATATTGACAATAAACTTGATACACATCCTGTATCGGGATTTACAACAGTTTTCACAAACTTTCCTGGGTTCACACCCTCTACCATAGTTCTTCATGGGAAAAACAAATAATATAGACCACACACAGTCTCTTCCACAGTTACACGTGGAAAAAAGGTGAAAGTGAAGTTTGATGTGAGGATTTTCAGTATCCTCCAGTTCAAGCATAGGAGACAGTGTGTGTTACAGATAGACACACACACTTATTAGAAATTTAAAATAAAATAACACAATAGAGCTAATATTATAAGATTGAGTTTAGAAATCTCTATGTGTTTTCAGTTCATCTCTTGACTCCTTGGAGTGAAGAAATTACAGTTCGAGTCTTTATCTGGAAGTTTTCCTCAAAACTGAGTGTCACAACTCTAGGTTCTAGGTTTCAGGAACTGAGTCTTTTTGTCTTTGAGTTGGTACAAAGTTTATGAAGCACAAAAGACAGTCTTGAATTTGTTTTCCCAAAATGATCTTCTTGAAGCTCTTGGGTTCTCAGTGTAAGTGTTGGATGGTTCTTCCTTGTTCTCTTTGATCTATTGAGTAATATCATTCTTATGAATTTCTCTATCTTCACCTCTCGACACACTATTTTTTTTCTCAGTCTTCTCTTTTATATTTGAGTTTTGACAATAGGAATAATTAAACCATGTGTGGTCCTCCTCGTACCTCATACTGTTCCTAGATACGGTCTCTTAATATGTCTATAATCAACGTTAATTAATTTCAGAAGAATTAAATTTACCAAATACGATTGTTATAATAATCTGATGAATTTGACAAATTATGGAGTAGAAGAGTGAGCATCGGTAGACGGTAACGATAGCCCTCTCAACTGTATCCTTTAGCAGTAACCTTCTCAACAGTAGCCTTCTATCGGTGACCTTTCTATCGATGAAATTCTATTAGTGACCTTCATCGATGACCTTCATCAGTGAACTTTATATCAGTGACCTTTCAACGGTGACCTTTAAATGGTGACCTTTCATCGGTGACCTTTCAACTGTGACCTTTCATCGGTGACCTTTCAATGGTGACCCTTCATCAGTGACCTTTCACACTTAAAGAAATTTTGCACTGTAAGCTTAAAAAAGAGAGCAGTGACATGAAAAGTACATAGTTATTACTTGATATAAACTAAGAATATTAATGAAATATGATTATCCTATAATAGAAACATGATTATCACAAAAATGAAACATTATTTGGGATTATCAAAACAGGTGATTCCAACAATAAAGTACATATATTTCCTTATGTTCTTATTCTAGAGGGTAAATTAATTATTCAACTCTAGTAAAAGGATCTTGAAATAAAAATTTTAACTTAGTACCTTTATTTATGATTAATTGATTACTTTTTTCATATCTCTTAGGTTTATGGTTTTGTGGTTGTTAACTTTCTAATGATTATGTACTTTCTTGTGATCAATTTTTTCTATCATTATCCATCTTTATTTGAAATATTTTTTCTCATCCTCATCCATATTTTCACTTCCCAATAATTTTATTATATTTGGAAATCTATTTATGTGTTATTACAGATGACCTTCGAATTTCCCTTTCCCTCTTTAATAGGAAGTTATATTAAACCTTTTATGATGTGGGTTTTTAAAAAATGTATTTTCAAATGTAAAAAAAATCATTATAGAGATAAATTTAAAATTGTGAGGATTAAATTTATTTATGGGGGGTGGGGGAGAATGTAACACCCTAATATTTTTAAAACAACATTATGTTCAATAGTGTATAAAACACGCAACATCGAGCCTAAACAAACCACAAAATAATATTATTTAAATGTTACAGTTATAACCTAGCTCTTGAATTATTGAATATGAATAGGATTAAAAAATTATGAAGAATATATATAAATGGTTTATATAATTTTAATATATTTATTAATTCATAATAAATAAGTACTTAATTTTCAGTAAAGTTATTTTATGATTCAAAAATTCATTTTCCTCAAAAATGTTTTTTATTTATTTTTGTGCATGGATAATATAATTAATTTCTTCTAATTTTAAAAATATTATTTTATAAAAATTATATCATTTTTTAAATCATCATATCAAAATTTATTTAGGGCGAAATTTTCATATTTTTCTGAAAAGATTGGTTTTTCAATGAATAGTAAAAAATATTGTTTTTTGTAAAACTATCATATCTTTTCATTAAATAAAGTAATATAAATTTATCATTATATTTTGTATTGGTATTAATGTTACATATTATCCATTTTATTTATAATAATCTAATTAATTTCATTTAAATTATCAACTTTCATGATTTTGGAATAAATTTATTTTTATGCCAAAAAACATCTTTATCTAAAAACTGTTTTTAAGTGCATAATGTATTTACATTTTAATTAATTAAAATAAACACTAATTAGTAATGAATTAAATTAAATTTATATATTATATACACACACACAGACACACACACACACACACACATATATATATATATATGTGAATTTAAATTCATATAATGAATATTACTAGTCATAGTGTTAACGAAAAATCATCTTTTCCTTGAAAAATGTATTTTCCTAAAAAACACATGTTCTTCATGCTTTGAAAGATTAATTTTAAATTAAATTATTCCACTTATGTAAATTGAATCATGAAAAATGGATTAATTTTTTGTAATTAGGATGTCAAAATTTGGTAAATAGGTCCTTTTTAACTTTGTTCATTATGAATAGTGACCATAGTAAATAATTATCACCACAGTAAGGGTAAATTAGGTAATTCAGGTTAAAAATAAAATGAAAAGGACTAAAAAATGATCCTAAAACTTACCTTAATTTAATTGGATGAGTCCATTTCATCCATACTCATCCAATATTCCGATATATGAACTTTTTTCTATTTTTCTATGATTTTAACTTTTATAATAATTAAGTAAAAGATAAAGTAAAAATGCCACTTTATTACTTTTAATTTATATAATATTTTTTGAAAAGGATAAATACAACTTATGTTCAACTATAAATACCCATTTTAAAGTTAAATAATACATTTTTTCATTGTAATTTATTTTTAAATTTTAGTGATGAAATAATTACCGTAAATGCTTATGCCACACCGACACAATATTTATTCAATTAATAGAAAAATAACATTAACGATTCTAAATATATTAAAAGTAATATAATATTAATTAATTATTATGTTCCAAAAATTGTTTAGATAAAAATAACATAATAGATAGGTGTGAGTGTGTTATATTCTAATTCAATTTTCCATGTTATTTTTAGATTCAAATTAAATGAATTGTTTTAAAAATGTAATTATTATTATTTTATAGAAAATAATATTTTATTAAATAATTTAAAATTCATAAAAATACTCTCTTTATCCAATTTATTTTTATATATTTGAAAATATAAACTATGGTCTATTTATGGTTCAATTATCCTTTTATAGTAACTATATTGACCCTTAAAGAGTAAAAAATTCATTATCATGGTAACTGTCAAAAAGGGTTAACATGGGTTAAAGTAAAGAGAGAAGGGTAAAAAAATAATCTAAACTTTCCCAAATTCTATTATATGATATGTTTTCAACCTATACTCAAATAATATTCTAATTATATTAGTTTGGTGTATTTTTTCCATGAAAATTAATTTAATATTTTATGTAACTCCAAGAGTTCTCCACCCCTCCCTATAAAAAAGGGAACCCCATATACTTTTCAATCCACACTTCAAGATCTATTTGGTTTGGAAAATCCCTGAAAACATCTTTAGTGAAAATAAATTCTCATACATAGATACCATATATTAATTGATGAATATTAATTACATAACATAATGATCTACATAATAATTTTATGGGTCTAGTGCCTTTGGAAACTTGGATACCTAAACAACTAGTTCATATGTGAACTACATCATCTCCCACTAAGTTATTTATAAATACCACCCTTCTTAGACATATAGTACATAATAAATTTTTTATAACATGGGGAATGTAACGTAGAGAAGGGTGTGCTCAGATGTTCATTATGGTTAAACATGAGAGATATCAATCGATGATCATATGAAAGCATAAGATAAGAATGATGGTATGCAATCATGAATATAACTAAAAAATATCATAAACAATATATCATGGATCATATTTATAAGTCATGTAATAAAAATAATCATTTAAAAAGGCGCAAATAGTAAGAGTGATAAATCATCATAAATCAATCATGAACAACAAGTCCATGTCATATAAGTATAGAAACATCATAGGAATAAAAAACATTTAATATTTCAAGGTTAACTACTAATACCATCAAATTAGAGTGGATCAGACATCAACACCTATTTCTCATACTTGATCAAACACATTGGATTGTTTTCCATAATGGATCAATCATATCAACTTGTTTCCCATAAAAGATCAAGCAAAATAACTTGTTTTCCATAATTTTCTCACGAGATATAATACTTCACCTAATTCATTAGAGGGATATATAATTCTAGGAAAACCTATCACATAATAAAAACCATACATATTTGTTTTATAAAATCATTAAACATTCATCATATCATCATATCATAACCCATGCAATGGATCAGGTTTCTTAGACATTTTATTAATCCATTATATCATAACCCATATAAAATGAATGATTTTCATAAAAATATCATCATCATAATCATTAACCATCCAGAGAAAGAATAAGGATGGTACTATTGGATTATTTACATAGTAAAAAATAAGTAACACCGAAGGGTTTTATTATTGTTAAATATAAATTCCATAAAACTATTATAAATATATTCTTGAGGAAAATATCATTTCCATTATGAAATCAATTTTTCAAAATCTAAAAATTTCCAAAATATTAAAGAGAACATTTTCTTTTAAAATAACCTTGGAAAAGCATATATTAATCTTCAGATCATTGAGTGGTCATGATAGTGTAAAATTCCATTCATATCATATATGTAAAAACTACGATTCCTTTCACAATTTTAGTAAAAAGTAAAAAAGAACATTTTTTTTAGAAAATGATAAAAAGTTTCTTTTAAACCATTTTGTAAAAAGTCAAACGTGGATAAAAATTTATTTAAAAAATAATTGTATAATATTATCAAATTTCTTTAAAACAATTTTAGAGAACATAGATATGAAATAGAGATTATTTTCTACCAAATAGAGAAATAAAGTAATTTTTACTTAATCATATTATTTTGGTATCATGAGTACATAAAGAAAGGAAAATTAAAGGAAAACATGTAATTTATAAAATTAACTAGATAATAAGAAAATCCATTAGTTTATTTATAGATATATTATAGAACCCCAAGAATTTAAAATATTTTAATTTTAGAATAAATTTTTTTTTATTGGTATGCTTTATACACAAAGTCAATCTTACGCTGCACACAACACTGAGTTAGCTTGCAATACATGCTTGATAAAGTTTTACAACCTTTTAATGACGAACCAATTTTAAATAATTTTTTTGAAAATTTTATAAATTTTATTCAATAAAATAAAATTATTACTTTAATTCGGAATATAAAAATTATCTTAGGGTGAATTTTTGGAATTTTTCTGAGAAGTTTCATTTTTTGATGAATTGTGAAAAATACAGCATTTTAGTTAAAAACTACATTTTTAATTAAATAATTATTGATATTAAATTAATTTTTAAATTAATTTTTAAGTCAAAATAGATTAATTATACATATATTAATCTAATTTAGGTCATTTAAATCTTTTTATGTTGAAAATGGATATAAAAAATTATTGAACTTTTAAACATTTTAACTTTAACTTACTTTCTCACCATGTATGTGGGATTAACATTAAACATAATTTTTATAATTCTGTGAATTGAATTTATAAATATGTATATATATATGTTTTTAATAACTATGCAATTTTTTTCTAATAGGATAAACTTAATTTTTGGTATATAGTAACTTTAGTATTTTAATTACCATGGTTTAGGGTAAATCTGGTAGTTAAAGGTAAAATAAATAGTAATATAATATTATAAGTCACCCTAAAACTTGTCCTAAATTCATTTGATGAGTAGTTTTTGAAAAAAATAAACATCATGCTGAAATTATAACCTTTTAGACCACTAGTGTAATAATATGACATTTATAATATTTTATTTAAAGATAAGTTAAAATGTCATACTCACATTTTTAATGAGTATACCATTTTTATTATAGGGTTATAAAAAAGGTAAATTTGACTGTAAATAGTAATTTGAAATATAAATTTTTTATCTTCATAATTATAATTTCTTCATGATTTTTAATGATAAAATAATTAAATTAAATGGAGACACAATGATGATGCAGTAGTTATTTAAATAATGGAAGAATCAAATAAATGATATAAAAAATAATAATATAATTATAATTTGAGTGAGTTAATATCATCTATGATTTTTATTGATGAATTGAAAATGTTATTAATGTTTTAAAATTCATGGTTAGAATTTATATTGTTGGTTTTATTTTTGTATAAGATAAAATAATGAATAGTGTTGAAATGGACATTTAAGATATTTTAAAATAAATAATATTTTATTAAATGATATAAAATTCATAAAAAATAAAAATTTCATCCAAATAATTTTTATAAGTCATAAAATGTCATAAAAAACTAATTTAGTCGTATTTTTACATTTTATAGTAATTATATTAACCCTCAATGTGTAAATTAGATGATATCATGGTAATAATTAAATGGGTTAAATAAGGGATAAAACAAAAAGATAAGGATTAAAAAAAGAATAAAATTTGTCAAAAAATTATTGGATGAATCATATTCTACCCTTGTCACATTATTATTAATTTTCAGTTGTTTAATGGACACCTTTCCATGAAAACAAATTATATGTTATTTAAATCAATGATTGTTATAAAATATCACTCTCTTGGTTTCTAATATCTTTTATACATCCACATAGGGAAAAAATTCAAGTATGAACCAATATAAAAGTCTATTTTGATCAAAATAATTTTTTTATTATATAATTTTATTTTGATTTTTTATAAATTATATAATTTTTTTATATTCTTATTCAATGTTAAAACAATATTTATTTAATAAGTAGAAAAATAAAATAATTTATTTTAATAATATTACTTCTGATATATTTGGGATGAATTAATGTATATAGTCAATTTTATATACCTATAGGATATGATAGGGATGTGTGAAAAATTATATTATAATTCCCACTTGTCTTGAAGTATTTAAAGTCAAATTAAATGAATAGTATTAAATTTGTAAATAATGATATCTTATTGAATTACTTTATTATTAAATTATTTAAAAATCAAAAAAATGTTAAATAATCAAAATGGGATAGGATATGGTCTAAAATATCTTCTAATTTTCATTTATGGGCCATTTTAAGTATTTGGATCTAGAATAGTCTTATTAAATTTTAATATTTTGAAGTTTTCCAAAAGTGACTCTCACCTCAATTATAAAAGGGCACCCACTCTCTCACTTCCTCACACCAGTTTGAGCCTTATATCCTGAAAAAAACCTACCAATTTCACATAAAAACATTTCTAGTTAAGTTCTAGAGGTCATGGTATTCCAAAAATACCAACGCTCACCAAAGAAGAGGTAATTGTTTTACCCATTCATTTAATTTATTTTCTTCTTCTATTTCCTAGTACAATATTTTTTCCATACTAAAGTAATAACTATATTATAATTTATATTATTATTTATTATTATTATTATTATGGAATAATCTCATTCCTCCTTTTATCCATTTTATGAAAGACAATATCACCATGTGTGTGTACGTACAACTTACCGTCTCCATATTGTAGTGTAATTTGTTTTTCATCACCACTTTATTTGGATGGGTATAATAATGAATATAATGTATATAAATAATAAATATGACATGATTTTTATTATATATAATTAAGATACCATACAATTCTTTACAACTTTACCATTAAGAAAATGATACCGTCGCTCGTGCGTACGTACGACCTACCATCTCCACGACGTGAGGAGATTCATCTTCCAAGTTAACTATTTAGGAATGATTATAATGTATATGATAAATAAATATGAAATATATGACATAATAATGATAATTTAATAATATATATATAAATATATATCATTTAACTTCTTCCATTCAATATGATAGGAAAACAGAAATAACGTTCATGCATACGTACAACTTACCATCTCCATGATCAGTGTATTTCATTTCATATATCTATATTATATATATATTTATATACTTAATATATATGATATATTAATCATGTTTTACATTATATAAGTAATTTTATCTTGATCTAGGTAATAGGATCAGTAATAACAAGTCAAAACATGCATGATAAACAAAGCGACTATTACCTGAAACGTTGCTTTAAATTGGAATTATTAATAAAAAGGTAAAATAAAGTCATAAATGAATCATATATGATATAATAAATATTTTTATAATTATGGTATAAGTTAATAATATGTTTAAAACCACTATACAGAAGTTTCAGACACATGTAGAGGGAATCATACCTAAGGTAAGGGTTAATTTCACAATATCATTATTATTCGTGATTGTTTATACATAACTATTTACTAGGACATATTTATCATCCATGACCATGTTTCTTAAAAATATTTTCAAAATATTCTTTTTAAGGTTTTATTTAAGGTAATATTTAAATAAAACAACATTTTAAATTTTTCTAATATTTATTATTGTAAATCATTCTCATTCATGTCTATGTTTTCAAAAGGGATTTTATGAATTTATTTATAAGGACATGAATATTTGAAGATATTAATTTTTGAATTTCTCTCAAATGTTTTAAAGTGATATGAGAGACTTTGATTCAAAAATCTATTTTTTTAAAATGTATTATTTTTTAAATGCATGGATTTTAAATAAATGATTTCAAGGAAAAAGGGTATTTTTCTCAATATATTTCGAATGATTTTATTAGAGTATTTTCTTCTATGTAAACATCCTTTTTTTAATTTTATGTTTGATTGACGTTGATCTCTTATGATACAACCTACCTTATTTTATTGAAGGGTTTATGATCAGTTTGACTATGGATGTGCTATTTTGATACCATTCATGATTTATGGTTAAAGTATTCCAATTTCGTATGCTAGTTTTTCAATATGAATGTTTATGTTGTTTATGTATTCATATGAGGAATCTATTTGACTTAGTAATTGATGGGTGAGGCCCGATATAGACCCTCTATGCATCTATAGGTATGATGAGATGAAATTAGTTAGTGAAAAACCATTTACGTTTGTTTCCAAGCAGTTTTAAATTGTTAGGAGGATAGACCATGACACAAACCAGACGAGTTTCTACCCACATACTTAAACTATCATAGGGATAGATCTTAATATTTTCTATCTTGATGATATATATTTATTGTGAAAATATATAGAATTATTCATTACCTCATTATGATATTATTTAATGATATTCCATGTGTTTATTCGACCAATAGAATATCTATGATTATGTTTTATAGCTCATGTGATTATTTTGTATGGTATTATTTATTCTTTCCATATTATACTCTTAATATGTTTAAATGGATTGTTTTTTCAGTTATTCACCTTTCCATAATTTTTAGGCTTATTTATGATAGCTTTCATTATATGCTTACCCTTACTGAATATCCAATCTCACCCCTTTATTAGGTTTTATTTTTCCCAAGATTCCAAGATGTATATTATGAATGATATGGAGGGTTAATATCGGAGAATGATGGAATTATAAATTTTATATATATTGTATTTTATGTTTTTTATTTTATGATAAGGTTCATGAATGAAATCTATTTCCAAGACTGCTAAACTTATCGGTCCTTCTGGATTTGATTTCTTGTAATCATACCAATGTATGAAAATAATGCATCAGCTCCGGGCTTCTAGGGTCAGAGCGTTACAATTGGTATCAAAGTAAGTTTATTAGAAACCTTGGAAACTATATTTAGATATCAAAGATTAGAAAACATAACATTATGAATGACTTTGAGGATAAGTTTAAGTATAAGATATCATCTTTTAGACTTGGTAATGGATAACCTAGGTTAATATTATAGATTTATGGATTGAGAAGAAGATGTCATAATTTAGAAATCCTATAAATAATTCTTCAAGACTATATAACTATGATTAGTATTTTTGATCAATGGTTACAATCAATAAGTTTATACAATCAATGGTTATACTACTGATGATGAAGTTAATACAAAAGGAAAATGAAATGAATGAGGTATTAAGGAATAAAATGATTAAGCGTAGTTAATGGTTTAATAATGAAGTAAAAGGATTCAAGTTCTTGTGTATTTGTATTTAAGAATTATTTTATCTATGTTTCTTTGGTTATAAGAATCATGAGATATATAAGGATTTTACTGTAGTACATTTTAATCGAGGATTTGGAATCATGAATGATTGCATTAAGGTTTTTAAGGTGATAAAGGTATGTTACAATAAGAGATACATTATGCTGTTTTGAGAATCTAATTTATTTTTTAAATTTAGAGACTTTTTTGGACTAAAAATTTGTAAATATGTATTTTGGATGAGTCTTAAGGTTGGAATGGATTATGTTAAACATTAGATATTTTTATTTTAGGTTAAAGTATAATTTATTGGATACATTGTGCTATCCTTTTTGGTTTCAGTAAAAGGTTGATGGAATTACATGTGAACTTTATGATTCATTAAAAGTGATTCAGGCATAAAAAATAATCTTAAATATACATATTAAGGTGTACTAAATGGGGTGAAAATAGATCAAAACACAACCAAAGGATAAGATTATGCTTACGACATGGAATGAAATCAATAATTCTGTTTTCTCAAGTGTTTATCTGAATAGTAAAATAATACCTCAACGTTAATAAATGGATTTTGGAAAAAAAAATTATCCTAGTACCTTGTTTTCTAATGAATCAAATGTTCCCTTAGATCATCATGGATTTATAACTTTGTGATTGTTAACTTTCTTCTGATCATGTTCTCTATCACTCTCCATAAGAGCATGATTGTTAGATTTCTCTTCCATGTCCATGTTTTCCTACATGGTAACCTTGTATGTGTTATCTCTGGTGACCTTCATACTTACCTTTATTTATTTTAAAGTGGAATTTTACCAACCCTTATTTCAATGTGGAATTTCAATAAAGGAAATTTTAAAAGTCAAACCTTACTTACTGAAACTGAATTCGAAAATTATGAGAACATAATTTATTGAAGGAGGGAAAAATATGGCTCCCAAAAAGTTAAAAATATTTTCCTTTTAGAATAAATTTAATTTTTTATCATGCTTTATACATAAAGTTAATCTTATGCTAAACACAATACTAAGTTAGCTTGCGTTACATGCCAGATAAATTAATACCGCCTTTTAATGACAAACCTATTTTAAATGGAAATTTTGACACTTTTATATATGTTATTTCACAAAATAAACTTATTCTTTGAATTTTTAATATTTAAATTATCTTAGGGTGAATTTTTGGTATGTTTCTGATAGGTTTCATTTTTTGATGAATAACGAAAAATACTCCACTATAGTTTAAAACTTCCTTTTAATGTAAATAATTATTAATGTTAAATTAAATTTTAAAATGGTTTTTAAAGTAAAAATAGATCAATTATACATATATTAAAACAATTTAGGTCATTGGAATATTTTTATATTGAAATTGGATATAAAAAATTATTGAACTTTTGAACATTTTTACTTTAACTCGCTTTCTCACCACGTCTGCGGGATTAGCGTTAAAATTAATTTTTCGACTTCTATGAATTGAATTTAAAAAAATGGATATAAATGTTTATAATAAATAAGAAATTTTTGGTACAATAGGATCAAATTAATTTTTGGTGAATAACAGATTTAGTATTTTATTTACCACAGTTAAGGGTATATCATGTAATTAAAGGTAAAAAAATAATATTATAATATTATAAAGTTACCATAACACTTTTACTAATTTAATTAAATGTGTGGGTTTGGAAAAAAAATAAACCACAGGAAAAAATTATAACCTTTTTAGGCCACTTGGGTAAGAATATGACATTTTTAAGATTTTATTTAAGGATAAGTTAAAAATGGCATACTCACATTTTTAATAACTATACCATTTTTATTATAGGGTTATAAAAAATATAAATTATAATATAAATAGTAATTTTAAATAAAAAATATTTATCAACATCATTATAATTTATTTATAATTTTTATTGATAAAATAATTAACTTAAATGGTGACATAATAATGATGCAGTAATTGTTTAAATAATTGAAAAATCAAATAAATGATATTAAAAATATTAATATAAATATAAATTGAGAGAGTTAATTTCATCCAAGATTTTTATTAATGAATTGGACATATTATTAATGTTTTATAAGTCTTGTTTCAAATTTATCTTATTGGTTTGATTTTTGTATAAGACAAAATAATGAATAGTGTTAAATTTGACATTTAAGATATTTTAAAATAAATAATATTTTATTAAATGATATAAAATCCATAAAAATCACAATTTCATCCAATTTAATGGTATAAGTAATAAAATCTCATCAATTACCCATTTAGTATTCGTTTGACCTTTTATAGTAATTATATTAACCATCAATGTGTAAATTAAATGATATAATGGCTAAAATTAAAAGGGTCAAATAAGGATTAAAACAAAAATATAAGGATTAAAAAATAATAAAAACGTGTCAAAAAATTATTGGATGAGTAATATTAGACCCTTATCACATGATGATTGATTTTGAGTTGTTTAATGGACAATTTTCAATGAAAATAAATTATATATTATTTAAATCAAAGAAAGTTATAAAATATCACTCTCTTTGTTTTTAATATCTTTTATGTCTATATATATACATAATCAAGATATGAATGAATATAAATGTGTATTTTAATCACAGTGAAATTAATTTCATTATATAATTTTATTTTTAGTTTTTATAAATTATATAATTACCTTATTTTCTTCTTCAATGTTAAAATGATATTAATTTAATCAATAGAAAAAAAATAAAATAATTGATTTTAATAATATTAATTTTGATATATTTGGGATGAGTTAATGTGTTTAGTTAGTTTTATATACCTATAGGATATAATAGATATGTTTTAAATCATTATATTCTAATTCCCACTTGTCTTTAGGTATTTAAAGTCAAATTAAACGAATAATATTAAATTTGACAATAATGATATCTTATTGAATTAATTTATTATTAAATTATTTAAAAACAAAAAATGTTAAATAATCACAAGGTGATAGTATATGGTCTAAAATGTCTACTAATTTTCATTTATTGGCCATTTGTAAGTATTTGGATCTAGATTAGTCTTATTATATTTTAATATTTTGAGGATTTCTTAAAGTGCCCCTCACCTCAATTATAAAAGGGTACCTCCTACCTCACTTCCTCACACCACTTAAAGAATTATAGCTTAACAAAAACCTTCAAATTTATCTTACCAACAATCCTAGTTAATTTATAGAGGTTTTGGTCTTCCAAAAATACTAGCCCTAGTGTCCCTAAGAGGACATCCAAAGGAAGTCCACCGAAGAAGAGGTAATTGTTTTACACATTCATTTAAGTTCTTTTCTTATTGTACTTAATATTCCTATTTTGTTTCAATAATAAAGTAATAAATACATTATAATTTATATTCTGATATGTTATTATGATTACGGGACAAACATATTCCTCCTTTTATCCATCATACGAAAAATAATATCACCATGCGTGCATACGTACAACTTACCGTCTCCACGCTGTGGTGTAATTTTTTTTTCATCACCACTTTACTTGGATGGGTATAATGATTAATATAATTGATATAAATAATAAAAATGACATTATATTGATTCCTTATAATTAAATACCATCCAATTCCTTACAAATTTACCATTAAAAAATGATATTGTTGCTCGTGCGTACTTACAACCTACCTTCTCCACGACGTGATGAGATTCATCTTCCATGTTAAACATTAAAGAATGATTATAAAAATGTATATAATGAATAAATATGAAATATATGACATAATAATTATAATATAATAATAAATAAATATATATATATTTTATTTACCTTCTTCCATTTAGTATAATAAGAAAACAGAAACAACATCCATGTGCACGTATGGCTTATCATCTCCATGAAATTTGTATTCCATTTAATAAATCTACATTTTATATATATTTATATACTTAATATATATGATATATAAATAATATTTTACATTATGTAAGTAATTAAATCATGATCTTGGTAATTGTATCCAGAATATCAAGTCAAAACACGTACAATAAACAAAGCTTCTATTACCTAAAACATTGATTTAACTTGTAATTGTTAATAAATGGGTAATATAAAGTCATAAGTAAATCATATATGATATAATAAATTTTATTATGATTCTAGTATAAGTTAATACTATTTTTAAAACCACTATACAGGAGTTTCAGACACATATGGAGGGAATCAGACCTAAGGTAAGGGTTAATTTTTCAATCCCATTATTATCAGAGATTGTTTATACGTAAGTATTTACTAGGATATATTTATCATAAATGTCCATGTTTCTAAATTTTTTTCAAAAGGATTAATTTTAAGGTTTTATATAAGGGAATATTTTACTAAAACACCATTTTAAATGTTTATAATATTTATTCTTCTAAATATTTCTCATTCATGTCTATATTTTTAAAATGGGTTTTATGGATTTATTTATAAGGACATGAATATTTTAAAATGTTAATTTTTGAATTTCTATCAAATGTTTAATTTTTATATGAGACAATTTGATTCAAAAATATTTTTTTTAAATGTCTTATTTTATAAATGCGTGACTTTTAAATGAATGGTTTCAAAGAAAAAGGTATTTTTCTCAAGATATTTCAAATGATTTTGTAAGAGTATTTACATATATGTCAATATACTTAGTTTAATTTTATGTTTGTTTAAGTTTTATCTCCTATGATACAATATAATTTATTTTATTGAAGTATTTATGATCAGTTTGACTATAGATGTGATATTTTGATACCGTTCATGTAACGCCCCGACCCCAGTTACCCAGAATCGGTGCATTATTGCGTAACATTGGCATGATCACAAAGATCAAGTATCGAAAGACCGATTAGTTTAGTAGCCTTGGAAACACTAGATACATTCATAAGTCTTGCATTACATCATAAAGTAAAACAAAACTACAACAACATCTTGTCTTCATATCCCCTCATACTATCCCTGCAGGTCATTCATAATATACTTCTTAACATCCTGGAAAAATTAAAACATTGGAAGGGGTGAGATCAGATGCTCAGTAAGGATAACAATATAGCAGAAGCTTTCATAAATAAATATAAACATTTAAGGAAATGTATGACTAAAACAAAATCCTTTTAAACTTGAACTTCAACATAATATGGCAAAAGTAAAATGAGATAATTCCATTTACTTATTCACATGGATATTCTACTGGTCGAATAATCCCATGCAATATCAATAACCACTTTCATAATGATAGAATGCATAATGTCAGACTATCATAACCATGTAGCTAAGGCCTCGTGCTAAGACTACAAATAATATTTTGTCAAGGCTTCGTGCCAAGACACTAGTTTGTCTCATGAGACCTGCCGATGCATCGAGAAGCTATAGCGGGCTCCACCCGTCACTTATTAAGTCCAATGCATTCCTCATATGAACATGTTTAAACATATCATAAACCATAACATAATCGTATCACATAAAACATGCATAAAGGAAACATAAAATTTCCACATTTTAATCACAAGATAACAATACAACACATTGATATAATAAAAACATTATCAAAACCATTTTCAATACCAAAATAAATGAAAATTAAAACTTGGTATTTATTTTTCATTTAAAAAAGTTATGGCTTATTGAGGAAGCCGGAACTCAAATAATGGTCACGGCGGCGGAGAATTCGTTGTCGCCACATACGTATCCCAAGAAAAAAATTCCTTTTTTTCATTTATTAAAACGCTTTGTATAAAAATATTTCTTTTGAATAAACATAAAAGTCAAAGGGGTTTAAACACCGTATAAAAGAAATTTGTGTATAAAACAAAATATGCCTCAATGAATGGAGATTGAGACGAAGTCCCTTACAAAGATCATTTTTTAAATAAAATAGATCTATTATGTGTATTCACTATAATTACACATAAATAAAGTAAAAATACAAGATATGACATAATAATATCATGACATAATTTAAAAGTAGGAGATTAACCCAAAGAACGGAAATTGGGTTAAGAAGTTCCCTTACCTCGTGTCCGACTTGACTCGATCATTCTTTAATCTCCTGAATAATAAACTAGAGTTAATTTATAATTTATGAAGAATATTTTTCAAGTTCATTATTCCTTTTATATCACTTATTACCATGTTATGAACATTATGTAATTATTTAATTTAATAACGGTTGTTTTGTCGATCTTTAGTACTTGAGTCAAAAATAAACTTCTTATAATTACAAGTTGTTCTTGTGGTGAAATATCCATTATATCCAGAATTATATTCATGATGTAGATATCATATATATCATATATATCCAGTATATAAATCCATTTATAATATTACATAACATTTAGAGGTAAGAAATGAAATGCACCGTTCATGGAGACGGTAAGCCGTACGTACGCATAAACGCTACTTTCATTTCTATTTCGTATTTAATGGAATGAAATTATAATTATATAAAGGTATAATATAATTACAGTATGATATAATTTATAATACCATTTACTCCATCCTTTATACATCCCACATATGGCATTAACGATTCAAATCACTTTGAGGGGGCGATAGTCCGCACTTCCTAAAATGAAATTATCGCGTTTACCCATAATGGAAATCATAAAGGTGTTCCATAAATGAAAAATATTGAAGCATAAAGAAAAAATAAACATAATATATATCATATATAAAAAATATTGTCATCATAATGGCCACCATGAGAGGTGGTAGGAGAAGATAGAACAATCATCATTTCGTGAGGTAGTAATTCTCCACCCACAAAACAATATGTTCTTTAACCATTAGACGAAGGTGTGTGTAAGTTTAAATAAAATACTTATAATTAAAAAATCCTAGTATATTTAAGATACTTGTTTTGTTATAGAAGAAAATAATAAAAAGAGTTTAGGGGGTTGGAGAAGCAAAATAAAACAAAACAACATTAGAGAAGATATTACCTTAAAAACGGGTAACTCTTTTTGATTTAAGATCAAAGGCTTCCTTGGGAAGAATTATGCCCAAAGTTAGGCTTTTAGGAGTAATATTGTGATGTGGAGAGACAAAATGTGCAGGTGTTGGCTGAGCCAAAGGCTTGAGAGGTGTGTGTAAGGTGGTAGAGGTGGGGGCCTTTTATAAGAGGAGAGGAGGGACACTCTTGGAAAGTTATAAAAGGTTACTTTATTATAAAATGCTTTTCGAATTTAAAAGGTCCCAAAATTATATATTTCGAGGATAAGGTGATAAGATTTCGAAATCCACCAATAAAATAGGTTTTTGACATGTTTAGGTCTTATATTTTACATTATCTTTTCATTTTATTTAAACCGTTAAATAATTAGGTCATCACTGCATCATCATGGTGTCATAAATACTTTAATTTATTTAATGGCTAAAAATTATAAAAAAAATATCATGATGTAGGAAATATTTTTATCTTTATAATTAATATTTATAGTCAAAACTATGACTTGTATAACCCCATTTAATTTTTTTTAGTAAAACAACTCATGTTTGTGACATTTTTATTTTAACATTAAATAAAAAGTTTTTAATGTCATTTTCCTACCAAAGTGGCTCCATGGGGTCCTCAAGTTGACCCATGGATTTTCTTGGTCATCCATGACTCATAAAATAGGGGTAGGACATGTGTCAAGGTCATTTCATATTATTATAACATTATCTTTACCTTAAATTTCACTAATTACCATTAATCGCGATTAATAAAACATAAAAGTTATTATTCACCAAAAAATTATTTTAATCCCATTGAACCAAATTTTATATCCTAATGACAAATATGTATGTCAGATTTTTGAAATTCAATTCATAGAAGCGGTAAATTTTCAGTTAAACAAAAAATCAGTTTTTAAACTACCACTTAGTGGTTTCACTATTCATCAAAAATTGAAGTTTTTCATAACAATGCCAAAATTTCACCCTAAGCTATAATTGATCTTCCGAATTCTAAAATGTTGTCTATTTTAAAAAATTCCAAACATATAAGTTGCATTAATTAATTTTATAATTAATTCTCGCTGTCACAACAAATAGTGTGTTTTTAAGAAACAATATATATCAAAATATTGACAATTGTTTATATCCAATTTCAATGTTTAATTAATTATAATGACCACAATTGGATAAAATGGAAAAAATATTTTCTAATTATAATTTAAAACCACTCAATATTATAATTTATCACTATAAATTATTTTTATTAAAAAATTTGTTTTAAGTATTTTTCACTATTCATAAAAAATTGGAACTTCTCATAAAATTACAAAAAATTCAACTTAGGGTAGTTTCGATATTACAAACACAAAAATGAAGTCCATTTTGAAATATAAAATTTATATAATTTCAAAAAGTGGGTATTACTATTCATAACTGCTACTTTTATTGGTCGCGGTGTGTTAGAACTCAAGGTTGCGTACAACACACGCTGCTCTATTATTCAAAGAGAAACGTACCATGGAAGCTTGGGGTGTTACATTCTCCCCTACTTCAATAAATTGCGTCCTCACAATTTGAAATTTTTCTTTGAAAATAAAAGGTTGAAAATAGGAAATACCTTTGTGGAAAACCCACATCAGAAATAAGGTTAATAAAAATATAACTTTAAAAGATAGAAAGATAAGTACAAAGGTCACCTGAGATATCCCATACTAGGATTCTATGAAAATATGGATATGGAATAAAAAAAAACCATCAAGGTCTGATGAAGAGTTGTAGAAAACATGATTAAGAGAAATTTAACCATAAGAAAATCAAAAACTTGTGATTGGTTAAACGGTCATTGAATCCCCAGTTGGAAAAGTTAACCGGCATCGTTTTTGTTTTAAGTTACCTTTTATAAAGTTGAGGAATTTATTTAGGAGATTTACTAAGAACGTAAGGGAATATACATACTTGTCATGTAGACTTTCATTCTTTAATAAATTTTTACCACAAATCCATCTTTCACTCTAAAAGGTAATAGAAATCAAAAATATTCTATTTATCATAATTGTATAAGGTTCCAAATATTAACACATATCGTTTAGATTAGGAAAACTTTTTGTAATAACCAGGGAATTCCTGTAGGATAGTGGTAGGTAATAAAGGCCTCTCGCACTATGGTTGTGGGTTCGATTCCTGCAGCTTTGTCCGACGCGACGGGTTATCCCCCAACCTTCAAGTTGTCCTTTTCCTAAAACTATAGTATTATAATATTCCAAAAATAATATTCAGAAATGTTTTAACCGTAAACAATACTATCCAAAGTTCAAATTAATTCATTCCAACCTTTATAGTTATCCAAAATACCTCTATCCAGACTTTCTCTAAAAGGTCTCTAAATTCCAAAATCAATTGTAACATAAGATTCCCCAAACAAAGTAAAGTTTCTCTTATTGTCACATACTAAAAATATGATTAAATTCATCATATTAAATCCTTAATAAAAACAACAAGTACTGCAGTACAATCCTTATATATATATATCACATTATTCTTATGACCAGAATATAATCCTTGAGTCCAAAAGCACCAATACATTAATTATTCCACTTCAACTGTAGTAAAAACATAAGATTTTCCTTGATCCCTTGGCCTTTTCTGAGGTGAGTTTCCCTGATACTTAGGACATTCATTTGCATAATACCCCATTTCTATACAATTGTATCATTCAACATTGATAGCCTCTTTCTTTCCCCTTGCAATCATGTGCCTGGTGACATTTTTCTCCACATTTATAATAACTCCCATTCCTTTTAGGAAAGTACCGGGGTGATTCTTCCCACAATTATCGCATAATGGAAAATAATTCTTTCCCCTTTTCCCTTTATCTATATCTTGTTCCACCGTTCTCTTCTTCTCTTGCTTTACTTTATTGTCATAAGACTTAGAGAATTCCTTTTCTGTCTTGATAGCACATGAGACAATATCTTCATATATTGAGAAAGATTGTGATACTAAAGCTCGATGAAGAAATGGTTTTAACCCATCAAAGAAACGATCGATCTTACTTCTTGGGTTATGTATATAATCTGCAGCATGCCTCGCTAACCTTGTAAAGTTGGCCTCATACTTTGCGACATTCTCATCCTCCTTTTGTCTCAGACTCAGAAATTGTCTTTCCATATCTGCTCGATGGTCACGAGGATAGTATTTTTCTAGGAAAATCTCTTTGAACTCCCTACATTCCATATTTTATACTTCATCATCTTCCTTTGTGTTTTGAATCAATGACCACCATTGATCAGCATCTCCATTGAGGTGGTAAACTGCCATGACAACCTTCTCCCTTTCATTACTCCCCAAGGCGTGGAATATTTTCTCTAAGGAGGTTATACATTGCTCAGCTACTAATGGATTTGTACCCCCATTAAATGTTGGTGGTTTTTGCCTCATGAAGCGGTCTAACATTGATCCTCCACATTGCGGATCAGGGTGCTCCATACGAGTAAGTTTATTATTCATAACCTGAGTGAGTTGTCCCAGTATGGTGATAAGATGATCAGCACCAGTTGTATCACCAGCTCTACTATAATTATCTTGAGTAGGAGGTCAATCCCTACATGGAGTGCGTGGATTGATACAGTTTCCATTCCTTCCACTAGGTGCCATTTCTAAACAATGGCATAAACTAGATCAGTTTATGAATCAAAATACATAATTACCTACTTGTAAAACACATAACATAAATTGAACAGTTTATGGATATAATCCATAATCATAAAAAGAAATATTTTCATTGAGGAAGTATTTACTCATAAACCCTTCATAATGGTTTTTAAAGAAAATGATAATTATCCTAAGTATATCCCCTGAGAGTGTCGTAACCAAGAGTGCAGCAAGGCCCGTTTTCATGCACAATTTTCCGTTCGAGTCTAGCTCAAAGCGGTGTTTTCGGGTTTTACCCCTAGGTACATCTGTACCTGATCCGCCTCTACCTGCTCGTATCCAGACAGGGATGTATTTCTCGAAAAACTCATAAAATATCTATAATACCAAAATTCTAGGAATTTCTTCTATACTAATCCTCGAAGTCTATCTTATGGATATGTGCTCTAATAAGAGTTTTTTTCTAAATCTAGCTTCCAAGTTTAGTACTAAACTGCCTCTGATACCAACTGTAACGCCCTGACCCCAGTTAACCAGAGTCGGTACATTATTACGTAACATTATCATGATCACAAAGATCAAGTCTCGAAAGACCGATTAGTTTAGTAGCCTTGGAAACACTAGATACATTCATAAGTCTTACATTACATCATAAAGTAAAAAAAAACTACAACAACATCTTGTCTTCATATCCCCTCGTACTATCCCTGCAGGTCATTCATAATATACTTCTTCACATCCTGGAAAAATTAAAACATTGGAAGGAGTGAGCTCAGATATTCAGTAAGGATAACAATATAGCGGAAGATTTCATAAATAAACATAAACATTTAAGGCAATGTATGACTAAAGAAAAAGCCTTTTAAACTTGAACTTGAACATAATATGTCAAAAGTAAAATGAGATAATTCCATTTACTTATTCACATGGATATTCTACTGGTCGAACAATCACATGCAATATCAATAACCACTTTAATAATAATGGAATGCATAATGCAAGACTATCATAACCATCTAACCAAGGACTTATGCCAATACTACAAATAATATTTTGTCAAGGCCTCATGCCAAGACACTAGTTTGTCTCATGAGACCTTCCGATGCATCGAGGAGCTGTATCGGGCTCCACCCGTCACTTATTTAGTCCAGCGCATTCCTCATATGAATAGGTTTAAACATATCATAAACCACAACATAATCGTATCACATAAAACATGAATAAAGGAAACATAAAATTTCCACATTTCAATCACAAGATATCAATACAACACATTGATATAATAAAAATATTATCAAAACCATTTTCAATACCAAAATAAAAGAAAATTAAAACTTGGTATTTATTTTTCATTTAAAAAAAGTTATGGCTTGTTGAGGAAGCTGAAACTCAAATAATGGTCACGGCGGTGGAGAAGTCGTTTTCGCCGCATTCATACGCCAATAAAAATATTCCTTTTTTTCGTTTAGTAAAACGCTTCGTATAAAAATATTTCTTTTGAATAAACTTAAAAGTCAAAGGGGTTTATACACCATATAAAAGAAATTTGTGTATAAAACAAAATATGCCTCAATGAATGGAGATTGAGACAAAGTCCCTTACAAAGATCATTTTTTAAATAAAATAGATCTATTATGTGTATTCACTATAAGTACACATAAATAAAGTAAAAATACAATATAGGACATAATAATATCATGACATAATTTAAAAGTAGGAGATTAACCCAAAGAACAAAAATTGGGTTAAGAAGTTTCCTTACCTCGTGTCCGACTTGACTCGATCGTTATTTAATATCCTGAATAATAAACTAGAGTTAATTTATAATTTCTGAATAAATTTTTTCAAGTTCATTATTCAATTTATATCACTTATTACCATGTTATGAACATTATGTAATTATTTAAGTTAATAACGGTCGTTTTGTCGATCTTTGGTACTTGAGTCAAAAATAAACTTCTTATAATTACAAGTTGTTCTTGTGGTGAAATATCCATTATATCCAGAATTATATTAATTATTTAGATATCATATATATCATATATATCCATTATATACATCCATTTATAATTTTACATAACATTTAGAGGTAAGAAATGAAATGCACCATTCATGGAGACGGTAAGCCATACGTACGCATGAACACTACTTTCATTTCTATTTCATATTTATTGGAATGAAATTATAATTTTATAAAGGTATAATATAATTCCAGTATTATATAATGTATAATACCATTTACTCCATCCTTTATACATCCCACATATGGCATTAACGATTCAAATCACTTTGAGGGGGCGGTAGTCCGCACTTCCTAAAATGAAATTATCGCGTTTACCCATAATGGAAATCATAAAGGTGTTCCATAAATGAAAAATATAGAAGCATAAGGAAAACATAAAAATAATATATATCATATATAAAAAATAGTTTCATCATAATGGCCACCATGAGATGTGGTAGGAGAAGATAGAACAATCATCGTTTCATGAGGCTGTAATTCTCCACCCACAGAAACAGTATGTTCTTTAACCATTAGACGAAGGTGTGTGTAAGTTTAAATAAAATAATCCTCATAAAAACATCCTAGTATATTTAAGATAATTTTTTTGTTACAAAATAAAAGAATAAAAAGAGTTTAGGGAGTTGGAGAAGCAAAATAAAACAAAACAACATTAGAGAAGACATTACCTTAAAAACGGGTAACTCTTTTTGATTTGAGCTCAAAGGCTTTCTTGGGAAGACTTCTGCCCAAAGTGAGGCTTCTAGGAGTAATAATGGGATGTGGAGAGACAAAATGTGCAGGGTTTGGCCTAGAAAAGGTCATGAGAGGTGTGGGTAAGGTGGTAGAGGTGGAGGCCTTTTATAAGAGGAGAGGAGGGGGCACTCTAGGAAAGTAATAAAAGGTTACTTTATTATAAAATTATTTTCGCATTTAAAAGGTCCCAAAATTATATATTTCAAGGATAAGGTGATAAGAGTTCTAAATCCACCAATACAATAGGTTTTTGACATGTGTATGTCTTAGATTTTACATCATCTTTTCATTTTATTTAAATCGTTAAATAATGTGGTAATCACTGCATCATCATGATGTCATAAATAATTTAACTTATTTAATTTCTAAAAATTATAAAACAAAATATCAAGATGTAGAAAATATTTTTATCTTTCTAATGAATATTTATAGTAAAAAATATGACTTGTATAACCCCATTTAAAAATTGTTTTCGTAAAACAACTCATGTTTGTGACATTTTTATTTTAACATTAAATAAAAAGTTTTTAATGTCATTTTCCTACCAAAGTGGCTCCATGGGGTCTCCAAGTTGACCCATGGATTGTCTTGGTCGGACATGACTCATTCAATAGGGTTAGGACATGTTTCAAGGTCATTTCATATTATTATAACATTATCTTTACCTTAAATTTCACTAATTACCTTTAATCACGATTAATAAAACATAAAAGTTACTATTCACCAAAAAATTGTGTTAATCCCATTGAACCACATTTTACATACTAATGACAACTATGTATGTCATATTTTTGAAATTCAATTCATAGAAGCGGTAAAGTTTCATTTAAACGAAAAATCAGTTTTTTAACTACCACTTAGTGGTTTCACTATTCATCAAAAATTGAAGTTTTTCAGAACAATGCCAAAATTTCACCCTAAGCTATAATTGATTTTCAGAATTCAAAAATGATGTATATTTTAAAAAATTACAAACATATAAGTTGCATTAATTAATTTTATAATTAATTCCCGCTGTCACAACAAAGAGCGTGTTTTTAAGAAACAATATATATCAAAATATTGACAATTGTTTATGTCCAATTTCAATGTTAAATTAATTCTAATGACCACCATTGGATAAAATGGTAAAAATATATTCTAATTATACTTTAAAACCACTCAATATTATAATTTATCACTATAAATTATTTTTATTAAAAAAGTTGTTTTAAGTATTTTTCACTATTCATAAAAAATTGGAAGTTCTCAGAAAATTACAAAAAATTCAACTTAGGGTAATTTCGATATTACAAATACAAAAATGAATTCCATTTTAAAATATAAAATTTATATAATTTCAAAAAGTGGGTATTACTATTCATAACTGCTTCTTTTATTGGTCGTGGTGTGTTAGAACTCAAGGTTTCGTACAACACACGCTGCTCTATTATTCAAAGAGAAGCGTACCATGGAAGCTTGGGGTGTTACAGTTCATGGTTTATGGTTAAAGTATTCACATTTTGTATACTAGTTTTTTAATAGGAATTTTTATGTTGTTTATGTTTTCATATGAGGAATCTATTATACTTAGTAAGTGATGTGAGAAGCCTTCCATATCACCTCGATTCATCGTTAGGTCACATGAGACGAAAATAGTTGAAGAAAAACCCTTCGTGTTTGTTTCCAAGAAATTTTAAATTGTTAGGAGGATGGATATTGACACAAATTAGAAGTGTTTTCACCCACATACTTCAACTTTCATGAGGATAGATCTTGAAAATATCAATATTGAGGATAGATCTTGATAGTTCAAACATCCAACATTATGAATTCCCTTATTATGATATTATTTATTGATATTCCATGTGATTATTAAACTAGTAGAATATCTATGGTTATGTTTTCTTAATCATGTGATTATTTTGTATATTTTTATTTATTATTTACATATTATTCTCAAGGATATTTTTACATGTCTTTTGTTTCATTTATTCACATTTCCATAATGTTTATTCTTAATTATGATAGCTTCCGCTATATGCTTACCCTTATTGAGCATATGAAATCACCAATTTCTTATGTTTTATTTTCCCCAGTATGCCAAGATTTTTATTATTACTGATATGTAGGGTTAATCTGGGATAATAATGGAATTATCAAGAGTTTTTGTATGTGTTATTTTATGTTTTAAATTATAAGATAAGGTTCATGTATGTAATTTATTTTCCAAGGCTTCTAAATTGATCGGTCCTTTGGGATTTTATTCCTTTTAATCATTTAAATGTATTAAAATAATACATTATATCTAATATTTTAGGATTGGGGAATTAAATATATCCTAATATTGCTTCATCAGAATTATAATCATAAACAATCCCAATAAACAATGATATTGTTACATCAAACCTTTACCACTTTGATTACTTTTATGTCATAAGACATATGAAATAAAGAAAATTATGTGGATATTTATATCCTAAAATTTACATAGTAATAATCATGAAAATAAATTAATTGGAAGTATATAAACCATACAAAAATAAACAAGTGATGAATATGGAATGTGTCCCACGAAAATAAAAGTGAGACGAAAATCCCTTACCTCAAGTATCAACTTTATTCATACACTTTTGAACCTCAAATATAATACATATAGGTTTATTATAAATATATTTCAGAACCATAATCATATATATCATACAATATGTGATTTAATTATAACATTTTCCACCCATTTATTAACAATTCTTTATTAAAATCTCTATTCTAGGTGATAACTACTTTGTTTTTTAGGTTTGTTTTGATTAGATAGTTTTGGTCCTTGTACTTTGATAATTGTTCCATAATGTCCAGAATTTTATTTATGATATAAACGTAATATATTTTCAATATATAAATATTATATATATTCATTATATATGTATTTAAAATAAACCATAATATTCATAACTAGAAAAATGATTTACACTATTGATGGAGATGGTAGATCATACATACACATGAACAATGTTTCCATTTTCTCAACGGATAAAACGAAAGAAATGTAAATGATATATCACCTTTATAGAATAATTTTTATGTCATATATATTATATATATTCAAAAATTCTATCCTTATTACCATTGTTATCAAAATAAAATGAAAAATGTATCACATCGCTTTGTGGCAGCGGTAGTCCACATGTACGTACGAGCGACATTATCATTTTCCAATAGACTGGAAGATAAGAAGATAAATGTGATATTATAATTAAAAGATTATAAGTATTTAATAAATATTATATATAAATATTATATATATAATTATTTCATCTATGAGAGGCGGTGATGGAAAAATATTTACATCGGTTCGCAAGGTGGTAGTCCACCATACACACAATCGACAATTTCATTTACCATTTTATAGAGGAGGAGAAGGATATAGAATATGAAATTAAAATGATAAAATATAAATATAATTAATATATTGGGGTTATTATTTAATCATATTTTGATATTATTTTAAGGAGGTGGAAGAATAAATAAAATAAAACACTCGGTCGAGAACAATACCTCTTCTTCAAACAACTTCTTTAAGTTAACACCAATAGCCTTCTTAGGAGGGTTTAATAATAAAACAATGAATCTAATACATGGGGAGAGAAATAATAATGTTATTTAGATAGGGATTTTATGAACCAAAATGATTTGTAAGTGAGAAGAGGAGAGGATAAGGGGTGCTCTTTTATAAGTGTGGGTGAAGGAACACATAGAATTTTTGAAAAGAAAAACCTGTACACACATTTAACACATGAAAAATGGATCCAAAATAGATAATTAAAAAATTTATATGATACAATGTAAAAATATCTCTATAAAATTTAAATTTGGAATGTTTTTTGGCTATTTTAACATTTATATTTTTATTTTTACCCACAGTAAACCCATATTAACATTAACCACAATAATTAATTTTTACTATTTATACTATAAATTATGACAAAAAATTAAGTTTAAATTACCATATAATATTAATTATTAGGATTAAATATATGGAATATATTTTACAAAAATTCAATTTATAGAAGTGTTATAAGTTAATTTAAAATCAAATTTGTAGACATGACAAAAAAAGGTTTTCCAAAGAAAATGTTTTCATAAGTATAATTTTTTTTATATAAAAAATGTTCACAAAAATTGATTAAAATGACATAAATTGGATTAATAATAATATAATTGAACTAATTATACTTTTAAAACCATATTAAAATAAAATTTAACTTGTAAATTATTTAAACAACAAAATATTTCTTAATAAAATTCACTATTTTTATTATTCATCAAAAAAATTATCTTTTCAAAAAATTAACAAAAATTCACTCTAAGATAAATTTTGACATGATGGGTTCAGAAAATAATTACATTTTTTTAAAATTAATATTTTATAATTTTCAAAAATTATTTTTGTTATTTGTTCACAAAAAAACAATATGAAAATTTTAAGGAATAAATGTATTTTTGAAGCATATAAAGACTTTACTAAAAATTAAGTACTTATTTATCAATATATTTTCTTTATTTAAAACCTTTTAGTTTAATTTTAAAAAATTATTTATTCCTATTCATACCTCTAATTTTAATAGATAAGTTATAGTGGTCATGTTTAAATAATAAATTTAATAGTAGATTATGGTTTGGTAAAACTCGGTGTTGCATGTAGCGCAAGCCATCAAAGAAATAAAATTTATTTGAAAAAAATATTTCATAAAAACATTATTTAAAAAAACACCTTTCTAACATAAATTCCAACATTATAGAGGTATTATTTTGGGATTAATAACAAATTTATAGGGATTGAGGTTTAAATAAAAAGAGGTGGATTTAATGTTTATATATGTTATTGATGAAATATTTATCATTATTAAGAGATGATATTTCATCTAATTTCTTACCTTTCCATCAATTGAAAAATGAAAATTTCTTTCGTGCGTACATGTGGACTACCACCTCTAGGAAGCGATGTTATTCATTTTCCATCACCACATCAATTGGATGATATATAAGTATTTTTAAAAAAATAATATGTTATTTATGATATAATTATCATTATGTAAAGATAAAACAATACTTATATTTTTTTTCATCATGATTGTTGAAAAATTGATATGTTACTCATGCATACATATGGATTACCATCTTCATGATTATAATGTAGTTCATTTTTCATAACCATATTTAATGGTTGGTTTTAAAAGTATAATTTATGAATAAAAATTATAATTATTTCATGATTAATATGTTGGAGATAATTTAATAATGACCACTTTTACCCTAGCCAATCTACCGAATCCATTTTTGACATATGAACTAAATATCATCAAAACGTCTAACTTGAATTTAATTGATTAAGTAAATAAATATAACATGGTAATAAATAAAATAAAAGGAATAATAAAATTGAAATTTTTTTCTAATCATGTAAATAATTAACATAATTATATTATTCTGGAAGATAAAGAATCCATATGACGAGTCAAAATCGAAGTAAGGGATTTCATCTCACTTTCCCTTCATTGAGGAATATTTTAATTTTCTACACCTAATTTCTTTTCTATGTTGTGTATAATTATTGTTTTTCATGTTATATCATAAAACATTAGTAATTCATGTTATTTTAAGTTTTAATTCAAATTATTTCATTCAAGGGGATTTGAATTGAATGTTACCAAGTGGTAAGGGGTTTTACAAGTTAATTTCTTTTCAATAGGCTATATTAATTATTCATTGTCATTAATATAATAAGATTATGTATTTAATGACATATAAATATTTTATGTTGTGTTTAAAATTTTATTATATTGATTTAAATTTTTTTCAAATAATTTCTTAATTGATTAATTCTTACTTCAATGACATAATCAATTTAAAGGATTTATTTCACAATATCATAATTATTCAATATTGTTTATTTCTAAGTATCCGCTTAGGTAAATATATAATATTTATATCTAAAAACAAATATGTTATATTCTCCTATGGTTAGTTTTGAATTTTTTTCGTTTTCATTTCATTTCCCTCTATTATGTACTCTAGAGATCAAAATAATTGTTTTCAAGGAAAACAAACATTGTTTTCTATTTAGTTAGGAATATTTTTCTTCCATGTCCATATTTTCTTTAAAATGTTGTAAAAATGTTTTTACTATTATCCAATGATTTATTAAATATATTTTTACCAAAAATTTAATTTTTTAAAAAGGTTTAAATGAAATCTTCTTACCCTTTTTTGAATGATGTAAATTTTTTATTTTGTACTAAAAATGTGAAAGGAATCATTATTTTAACATACTCTAGATAAATATAATTTCCTGCCATCATGAACACTTAATGATTTGAAGCTTCCTTTATAAGTTTCCATGATTATTTTAAAATAATTTTTTTTCCTACTATTCTAGAATTTTTTTAAAGTGAACTTCAAATTCAAATGGTATTTTCCTCAAGAATACTTTAATGATATTTTTATGGTATTTCTATTCATCAAATATAAAAATATTTTATTTTACTTATGATCCACTAGGGATATGTTGTAATGATTTCATCCTTATTCTTTATTTGGATGGTTTATTATCAGTTTTATTGAGATACATACTAACATTTTTATGCTAGTTTTTTAATATGAATGTTTACATTAATTACATATTGAATTTTTATTCTCTAATATTATATGATGAATGCATTAGACTTAGTATATGATGGTGGGGAATTCTATATCTCCTTGATGCATTAGTTGATCTCATGAGATAAAATAGTTTGGGTATTTAGCTGAGGCCTTACCCATTTATGTAAGATACCCTGGCATGAGGCCACAACCATATTTTTATAATGTCGGATATTTTTCATTTCATCATTATGAAATTAGTTATTAATTTTCATTTAATTATTTTAATAGTTATGGTATTAATGGATAAATTTCAATCCCATGTGATTATTTATATGGCATCATTTTATATTCATTTACTCCGTCTATATTATTCTTTATGGTCAATTTATTTATTAAATGGAATGTGTTTTTAGTTATTTACCTTTTCATATTGATTATTTATTATTTAATAATGATATATTCCAATGTATGTAACCCTTACTAAGTATCTGAACTCACCCTTATTTTGTTTTCTTTCCTCAGGATACGAAAAAGGAATATTTGAATGATTTTAAGGATAAAGAATATTTAATTTCACCACATTTTTGTATTTTCATGTTTTCAAATATAATGTGAGATTCAATTATGTTTATAGTTTACCAATAATAATAAACTATTCGGTCCTTAATGACAACATTCCTTATATCTGGTTCCAATGTAATAAAGTAACCGCTGAATCTGGACTACTGGGGTTAGGGTCTTTATAGTGGTGTCTAATGTGAGATGTGATTTGTGTTCTAGGTGGGAGGTCTTAGTGTCATTTAGATGTGTCTTATGATATTGGTTATCTAGGAATTATAGTGTAGATGAGTTCTGAGATATATGAGGTTAACTAGAGAGGGGTTAAATCAATCTTAAGTGTTCCTTTAGAGATTATAATCATGAGTAGATGCATTGGGTTATGAGAATGGTTCAAGACAGGTGTTATAAAGTACGTGATATTGGAAAATAAGTGCCTTTGTATTTCATGATGAAATCACTAAGGTGATTTCAGTATCAAGCTTAATTTTTTAGGGAATGATAAAGTATATTATTGACCTTATTTTTTCTAGATATATTTTTTATAACATGGTGAGAGCATGGGTAAAAAATCTTAATTGATGGAAGATTCCTAGGGTGGAAGGTGATTGGGTAAGTAGCCTTAGCACGAGTGAGGTGATAACCATGCTAGAGGATAAACACAGAGAAGATTATAATTAGATGAGATAGAAATGTTGTGGTTGATAATTATTTGTTACGAATGAGATCCAAGGATTGGTGAGATAAGACTCAAAATGATCTAAGTCAAATGATATAGTAGTGTAACACTGAGGTGTATACTCATTTGGGTATGCTTTTCTTGATTAATAGGGGTTGTTGAGTACTGTTCCAGAGTATAAGTCATGTGGTGGCATAATGTGCATGAAAATGGTTTATATATTGGCTTTGATTAAAATTTATCATGGAGATAGTGTTTTCAGATGGATTGATGATGTAAAACCCATGGGATCATGAGTTGAGTTCTGTGATTTCCTAGTATAGGAGAGTACACCTACTAGATTTAGATGGGATCATATTAAAGTGTTTTATATATGCATGGTACTATTTGAGTTATGGATTAGTTGATGATTGTGTGTAAGAAGTGGAATAATGGTTTTAATGGAATATTTACAGACTTGGTTTACTAAGGGATTTAGATGATAATTAGAGGTGATGTCTCTATAATGATGATGACACCATGGATGGATAGTTTCACTGGTTGAAAATTAGGATTAGCATGAATCAGGATAAGCAACCCTAGTGTGAAAATTAGAACTATTGAGGTTGTTCTTGAGGATTAGTATAAGGTAATCCATATGGTGGGTAGTTCACCATAGGTTGTTGGAGGGTGTAACCCTCATTATTTATGAAATCTTGTTGGATGTTGAGGGTGACGTTCTTGGTGAGTTAGGAATTGGTAGAGATATATGTTTCATGTTGGTTCTTAGATACAAGTGGAATGACCATGTCTAGTCATTACATGTGGTGATGATGGATCATGAGATATAGAGGTTTGAACCTCATTTGGGTAGGGTCTTGGGTGTGATGGTACTGGTTAATAGATGGTCATGATAGGACCAAAATTTCAATGTGTGTGTAAATATGATTTTATCTAATTTTGTGAAGATTACTATATTTGATGATTGAATATAGTATTTTATAGATTCCATGAATTGTAATCAATATCATGATGTTTTTTATATGATATGAGGGTGTTTCAGATCGAGTGTGAACTAGTTATTAGGTTGGGATCATGTCAACTATTTTGGTAGGTTGAGGATATAACAATTTAATTACATGTTAATTGGGGTTAAAATTTTGGCGTGGGTGTTTGGATGATCCTTAAATTACTTTGGGGGATAAGGCATTGTGATCTGTTGATGATATAGTGTATCTTCAAATGTATCTGATATTTTTTATAAAGTCTAGCAAGAGGAGGTTCAACTAGTGTTCTTGTGAGTAATTGGGTGTAAAGTGATGGAAATTTCTCCAAGCAGATTGATTCTGAAGGTGGTGAGTATAATGAATCAAAATCATCCCTTGTAAGATAAGTCTTATGGTGGGGAGAACTATGAGAATTATAGAGAATCTACTAATTTCAACTTCATGTCTCATGATAGATGGGTGTCGTTGAGTACTTTCTTAATGATTTGATGAGGGTGATAAGTGGTGACTTGGTCTTTTTTGAGTAGTTCACCTCATATTTTGAGTTGTGTAGTGAAAGATTGGTTATCATTCTAATTTAGAATGAAACAGAGCGGTTATGAATTGAAGATTGAGATAGTTTGATATACATGGATAAGGTTTTTGGGACTTATTATGGATGTTGATTTTTATGATATGGAGGTTTTAAAGACCCGCCCTTTTACAAGTTATAAATTCTAGTGGAATTTTAAAATTTTGAATTTGGCAAGGGAATAATTTTAGAACATGTATTTATATTGAGAATATAATGGTTGGGATATCTCTAGATGATATTTTTGGATGTTTTTTATGCTTAGTAAGTGCCTTTGGTGCTTGGGTGATAATTACAGAAGGGATGGGTGGCCAGTAGCTAAAACTTCAACTTTTTATAGTACGTCATTTTATGATGGATGGGAATAATCCCACAATGTCTTGTAGAGTATGAAATCACTCTGTGAAGTATGAGTGTCATGTGTCAAAGAAGTAGATAGTCTATGGTAGCTTTTCCAGAGAGAGAATTGCACTGCAAGAGTCATGAGGCATATGGGGTCACACTATGAAGGTCAGGAAGGCTGTGAGAAATGGCTTCAATCGAGGGGACATTGTGAAATTATCCTTATGTTCATGCTGTTACCAATGATTGGATGTATGTTTTTATCAGGGGAAGATATTATATTTACCATTTTCCCTCTCGATTTCTTAGGGGATTGGGGAATTGTGAGGAGACCAATTTAGTTGATCATTCTTTACCTATTATTCCCCTAAATTCCCCATGGTTTGGGGTAGTTCTAGGTGTGTTTTGATGATAATATACATTAATATCTTTAGTTTTTGAATCTATTAATATTTCCCTTTAATTATATCAAATTTTGGTGTGATTCAAGGTTTGTTTTGGCATAGATTCCATTTGGGCATGGTGGAAGCAGGTGAGGACGTTGAGGATTTTACTCAACATGGATAGAGGATATATTAGAAGGATTATTTTTTTCCATCACACACCTTTTTGGTTGAGGTATGATGCCATATGAATTTATTTAGGTTTTTATTAAATTAAATAATTTTGGATTTGAAATGGTGTTGTATGATATGGATTTTTCCAAAATAGATCTAGGAGTATGATATGGACCTTATGAAAGTGGTTGGTCATGGTTTTGGGGTAACGGGGTTGATCAATGTGTTATTTGGAAATTATACCTAATGAAATTAATTTGTAATCTTAATTATAAACTAATATAATTTATTTATTTATCTATTATGGAATGATAGAGGGACTCATGGTTATATATTATGGCTGGTTAGACTTGGGTGTTCTTGGATAAAATAAGTCATGTTGTGATTAAAGGAAACAAGTTTTAATGAAGTAGCATGTCTGGATTGGTTTCCCTATGGTATTATGGATGGTTTATATGGAATGTGATTTGAAGTCTCTCCACGGAGTATGATTCACCTTTTATTTAAATGAATTTATTCTTACAAAATTAATATTCTAATAAATGGAAAAAGTTTCAAGGGCCTTGATGATCCCTTGTGCACTGGATTGATGTCTTGACAACTACTGCTCAAGGACTTGATTATAAAATGTATTCCCTAAAATGTATGGATCCTTAGGGGCATAAATGTTTTCATAATAATAATGGACCTTAGTGTAGGTTCCTTGGTAACCTCAAAGGATAGAGTTGTGATGGGTTGGAGTGATCAACCATAGTAGGCCATGGTGGACCTAAGAGACGACTTAAAACCATTGGGATAACTAATTAGAGAGTGGGGTGACTATTCCTAACCACTATCATGTTAACACTTGGTTTGGTATACCCAAGGTAGATTAATGAAAAGTTGGGTGAGTGTACCAAACTAGGATGACATTGGGAAGTGGGAATTTGAGAAATGAAATTACGGAATGTATTACCTCATTAGAGGAAAGGAGGATTTTTCTTTGAAGAAAACATGGAATATTATAAAGTAATACAAATATAAAATATCATTTATAGTGGTGGGAAAATATTTTGATTCCATATACATTAAATTAGAACATTCTTTTTATCTTTTGTAAAGAAAATCAAAATACTCCATATAAAATATATAAAAAAATTCTTTTGAAAACATTTGAAAGAGAGACATAAAATTTAGTTTATAATTATTTTATATCTATATAAATACATCCATTAAATATTTCTTAATAATATTTACATAGAATATTAATATTTATAAAATAAAACTTCAAAACATATAAAATGAGGTTTTTATAGTAAAGTTTCCCTTATGTAAAACCATAAAAATATCCTTTTTAAAAACATTATAAATAAATTAAAAAATAGTAAAAAATTACCTCTATCATCCATTGAAGAATAAATAATAATTTTATTGAAACTTATAGAATAAAATAGACGTGGAAGAAAAAGAGTTAGAAGGAAAAAATTAAAAGAGTATTTTTTAAAATAAAGTCCCTTAACTTGAGTTTGACTCATCATGTATGTTATTCATCTTCCAGAATAATAAATTTTTGTTAACTATTTACTTTTTTAAGAACCCTTTTCATGTTTATCATCCTTTTTTTATTATCATGTTTGTTTCCTAGAAAGATGTGGATGTTTCCTCAAGTTTAGGAGACATAATTCCCAATTCCTACATTGAGTCAATTATTCTTCCATTACATTCTTTCACATCAAGTTTTCTATTTTTATTTCCTTTGAATGTTATTGGGGATAGATGATTGATTGTGAGGGGTTGAATGTGTTTCACAATCCTTCATGTTGGGCTTACCATTTTGTTATCTTCCATAAAAACTCCAAATGGTTCCCACATCTATAACTGAGTATGAACCTACTTTCCAAAGGCAGGTGGTTATTTGGGGGTTCATACCTAACAATGCTTAGGAACCTTCATTAGTCTAGAGGATGGGAGGTCAGTCTCATCACACAATTTTTGGGTAATTATTACCTACTATGGGAATCTCTTGTCGATTTAATATATGTTTATGAATCTCTTCCTAATCCCAATATAGAACCAGTTACCCTAACAAAATGACTAAGGATTGAATCCTTTTGTATATATAGGGGGGTTTCTATTAATAATTTCATCTATATGTATCTGAGATTATTCATCCATTACTATTATTTCTTAGAAATTTGTATATTCTTATATTTGAATCCATATAACCAAAAACTATGGAATTTACATCAATCCAGAGAGGCGGTTAATATTTTGAGGATGGTATTGAGGCCATATGAGGCATCCCACATATACTGTGTATAATAGGAATAAAAACCCACATAGTTTTTTGAAACTGTGAAATTTAAAGTCACATGGAAAGAAAATATATGAGGGTACTTAGGTACCCAGTATCGATATTGAGCCATAGGAAGCTGTACTACATATCCTACTTATGATAGGAATCATAGTCATCATAGTTCAATATTCCATCGAGACTTACACCAAGGTAGATGAACTTATATGGGGGAAGTCATATTATTAAAATGGGAGGGGATTATATACTAAGGTTTCCCTGGCTGGGGGAAATTCATGATGTGAATGATATGATCATTGAAAATCCTTAATCCCATGTGAGCCATGATCGTTGTGAGAAACAATGGATATCAAGTGACTAGTCTCATCGCATAAGGAGCATGGAATTTTAAACTAAGGAAAACATGATGTGGTGTTTTATATGGAGCTCAGGACTTAGAAAGGAGTCCTATATATCCTGGTTGTAGTAGGAATCAGAGTCTTTATAGTTTAATTGGATCCTCAATCCACTGATGGACTAGAAGGATGATAAATCCATGATATAGATTATGTCCCAAGGGTCAAAATGTATAAGATATAAAGGGAATTACATTGAGGTTTATTCCCATTAGATCTAAATCCTTATAAAGGTGTCATACATATCCTGGTTATAGTAGGAATTAGAGTTATCATATTAATTTAAGTTCCTAATCCATAGATAGAAGAGGGAGAACTGAGTAACCATGGGGAATTTTGGACCCTACATGTTAAAATTCCGGATACATAGAAGGAATTAAACTGAGGTGGATGACCATTTAAGATTGGGACTTAAGAAGGTGTCCTACATATCCTATTTGGGAAGGAATTATAGTTCTAATAGTTCATTTGGGGTATTACTAAATATTTCCACTAGAAAAGTTTATCATGTCATGGGAATTTTGATTGGCGTGCCTTGATTATTTTCTTGACATGTCCTGATCATCTTTCTGACATGTCTGAAGATGTATGGATGTGCCCTAGTTTTCTAAAGGACATGTCCAAGGAAAATCACATGATCAAATTTACTTTTTAGAAGGACATCACATGATCTGGATGGCATGTAAAGGAGGCTGCCTCATGATCAATGCAAACATGTATGGAGGATGTTACATGATCTAATAAGAAATACCATAGAACTTCACAAGATAGTGGTGAGATGTCCTAGTGCTACCACATGACTCACTAGACATTTTTGGAGAACTTCATGGTACTTGGCTAACATGACTCTAGGGAATCACATGATCTGGATGAAATTTCTGAAGGGCATCATGAGGCTTGGGTGACATGTCCCTAGGGCATCACGAGACCTGCTTGAAATGTTTGGAGGGTCTTGAGACATTGATGATACGATCAAATAGAATTATGATACTTGGATGACATGCCTAAAGGGAATCACAAGACTTGGATAACATATCCTGAGGGCATCGTGAGAGTTGGGTGACATGTCCTGGAACCATCACATGAATTGGCTGACATGTCCAGAGGGCATATTGAGGCCTAGGTTACATGTCCTAGAAACATCACTTAATATGAATATATCATGTGAAGTGTATGATTCTTTACATGAAAATTATCTTATACATATTCAAATAAGTATTCCGCATTTTTTAGTCTTTATTTCATATGTTCCCCATGGTTTGTTAATAATTAGTCAATTTAGGTTTCATGTGACCTAATTGACATGAGAAAATCCCTTCACATAATTTGGATAACACATTGTAAGACCTTCTCATAACCTATGAAGTGATCATGAAAAACAAATATTCATGTTGCGTGACCCCTTAGGTAATTCCCTAGTTTTTACCTAGTGGAAGACCTCGTGATCACATGAACTTTCACTTTGAGAAGTCTGCACCTATGCTCTCAGGTATAAGTTTCAATCATTTGTGTGTGTACCTTATGCCGAGTGGGGGGGATTTATAGGAATCAATTCCCCAATTATATTCTGTATTTAATGGAACATGTATTTCAAATATGATCTAGAGTAGGTGGAAGGATTTTTGTATCACACAATCCGTATGATCTTACCATGGGTCATCCATGGAATCACACGATGACAGTGGCCTCAATAATGTTCCAGCATCAACATTATTTTTGGACAACAGCTGATCAGAAGGATTTACACTAACCATGCTAACATGGAAATTGGTATTTGTACCATTTATCCGAAATGCTCGATGGCCTTCACATGATTAGGAATCCCATGGAAAGTCCCTCACATGATCGTAGGTGACTTGTATGGGGCCCTTCATGAGACTAGTTCATCTTGTTCGAGGCTTATCACAAGATCAAGAAGGATTGTCAAAGAGGCCTTTGTGGGATCTGGTTGGCATGTCAAAGGCCCCATGCATGATACGTGGTGCATAACCCATTTCTAATGATGATAAATGCATCTTCCTCTTAATGAGAAGCTTCCACCTTTTCTTGTTTTATTTCATTCTTTATTTTACAAGGATAAGGGACATCCTAACTTTGTTTGATATTTGTTGTGGAAAATCACTCTTCTTTTCTATAGTGAACCACATAATCGATGCTGGATCTCACAATGATTTGAGGGTATTATCACAAGCAATCCCTCCACCTATCTATGGTTCATCATGTGATCAATTTTTGGTCTCAATATGATGTGTGAGTATTTTCACAGAAAATTCCACCACAGTTCTGTGAAGTTGAATAGGTATCACATAATTGAATGAACATCTACAAGGTATTTCACATGATGAAAGTGATACGTCAACATTCTCATATGTAACAAAGTGGACATGTTCTTAGGGGCTTTTTTGGGTCTTCATCACTTGTCTAGGTGCCTTTTTAAGAGAAAGAGGGTTTGTCAGTGGGGCCTCATGTGTTCAATAGTAAATCATGCACAATGCATGATCCATTCTCATGATCTTCCTAAGTTCATAAAATCACATGTACTTATGAAGATTATGAGACCCGTATGATTCATCCACATTCCCTTCCTTTTTTTTGTAGAGAAAATAATACCCATGCTTCCGGTATTTCTTCATTCCTATAATTTCTAATGGTTACTTAGAAGGTGTAAAAAAATTCCCCCCTTATGAGTGACATATATATCTATAAGGACTCCATTTTTTGGAGATTAAATTCCCACTTGAGTCCTTGGGGATGCCACCAATCAGTTTCTTGGGCGATGTTTGGTATTCTGGGAAACCTTTTTCATTCTGCGGGGGCACTCTATAAATAGGGGAGCAAGGGTGGATCATTTCAATGAGAAATCCATATATATATATATATATATATATATCTTGATTGATTCCATTGTGTGATCACTTCACAATAACTCATCACAAGATCTATTTTGCAAGACCTCTCTACAAGAATTGACAATGACACCTATTTCATAAGACTATTTCGCGAGAACTATTTAGTGATATTTCACCGTGTGCTCACACTACTTGATTGCTTTGTCCCAAATATTTTTAAAATGTAACACCAACTAAATATTATTAATTTTTTTGATCCTTAACCTAGATCCTGGGATGTATGTATCTCTTGTAGGTTTCACATGATCTGTTATCTCGGTCATGTGATCACTTGATAATCATGTGGCTTGCTTGACCATCTCAAGGTCAGGTGATCTTGACTCACATAAATGATTATGTGATCATGATATAATTTATGGTTTATGAGATTAATGAGGTCTAAATGGGTCACACAGTTCACAATACCCATATTAGGTCACGTGATCGTGAGTTCCTTTAGGTTTCATGTGACTCGCATGATGATATCAGAATCATGTCCCTCTTTTGATGGGATTTATTGCTTATCTAGTATGATTTATTTTATTCATAAACATGGATTCCATTTCTTGTAATTCATCCATGAGAGAGTCTACAATAGTAGTTTCTTGTCATAATTCCATTATTGCAAGTGTGGATTCTAGTTGTCACCATATTATCACATAATCATATACAAGCCTGAAGAACCTGATGGGGAGGAAACATAGGGAATATCCTCTCTCATACTTACTTACTCTCTATGGGTTTTTTCTTACAAATTATGATAATATCCTTCAACTATAGTATTAAATTGTGCCTCCCTGTTGGATTCTAGAAACTAAAAATACCTTCCAAGAGAAAATCTCTTATACAAGTCATTTTATTTATGTGGAGAAACACACAAATGAATATATGCTAAAATATATGCCCACAGACTTTGGAAAGAACCATTTTGAACCTAATATAGACATCCATATGTACCACTTAATAATTTAGAAATCTTATAAAATCTAGAGGTTTAGGTGGTTTCCTAACTGGGACATTTCATCAGGGAGGAGTTTTAGAATGAAATGGGGTTGACCCTTTTGGGAATAGTAGATCATTTCTTAAATTTTCACAGACCTAAATCATATTGGGATGTACAAGAAAATATGGATCTCACAAACCCTTTCATACTAAAACAAGGTATTGATGGAAGAATTGGTATACCATTGGACTCAAGATACAAATACATTCCATATGACACATGGAAAGGTGGGTATCAGTCTCTGGGACATCGAGTATATTTTCAGCACACCCATTTTAGGAGAAATGTATGATGAGTTTTCCCACCATTTTCCACATGGGATAACATGGAGAGGACCAGTCCTCTTACTAAGGAGTTGATTAAATTCTATGAAATGGACTTTGTGAAGGCCCCACTTCCTAGGAAAGATATCCCATTTAATCAATGGTTGGGACATTTTATTAAGAAATTCTATTATGAGCCCAAATCCATGAGTTAAAAGGATTTCCCTACAAAGGACTACCATAGTTATGAGGGTTCCTATTATCACACTATTGAATAAAGTTTAGTCCCCATCTGGGGGTGGGTGGTCATTCCTAGAATTGACCAAACTGTTCAGTTGGAAAGTTTTCTTTCCATATACCAAAGTAGGTACCTACTCATGAAAAAGAAAAAGGTTAGAGTTAGAGTCTCCACTTTTATGTTGGAGGACTTTATGGAGAGAGGACAATGCATAAGGCTAGATATCCCTATTTTGGCCAAACCATATCACCTTCTACACCACATTTATAGGGGAAGATCCACACATAGAATCACGAGCCCCTTTCAAGTATTATGGGGTTGGATGAAGGATCATTTGGGAGGATATGAGTACCTAATATTATAGAACGACCCCAAAATCCATTTCAAACCTTTTTTTCATTGCATCAGAAGGGTAAGGATTATCACACTAAAGGATTGGGAGATCAGGACCTTTATAATCCATCATGAACACTTCTCCTTCAAACCATACATGACAATTCCCAATGGTAATATTGTTGATAAAGGTGGTGGTTTCCTTTGAGGCTTGGTCCTACATAATGTTAATGCATGAGGGTACCATTTCCACACTCATTGATGAGATCCATATCTATGAATGATATGCATCTTGTTTATTTAGCTTCAAGTTTGGGTGTGTTCTGACAAAGTGTCCTCCTCTAAATCACATTCTATTTGAGAATCATATGATGGAGGATCACCCGTTTTGGTTGATGATCACCAAGGAGGAGACTCAGGTCCAGATAGAATTATCTCCCTATGATGCCGAGATTGGTTTTTCTTGAAAGTATACTGATATTTTGATCAACTCATATCCAAATGGGAAATTATCCATATTAGTATACAAGGCTAAAAAACTGACATTGATTTTCAAAGTCAATTTGAATCCTAGAAAGAATCTTATTTTGAGCAGGACAACGACCTTAGAAATACCTCTTATGGAAGTGTGACATTGAAAATTAATCTCATTTCAAATAGAAGTGTAAAATAGCATAACTGTAGTGAGTGAAATGACTACGAGTGAAGTCAGCACTACACTATTTTTTCCCGCTACCTTTTAGTGATGGATGAATTGGATAATTATGAACTTGAAAGCTGATCTCTAGGGAATAATATGCTAGGAAGAGTTACCTTTAGAAGGATTTAATCATTTCAATGTTCGCATAGGTTTCACCTTCAAAGACCAACCTACTAAGGTCAAGTCTTTCCTTAGAGACCTTGAATCATTGATGGAAAGCATAAAGGTTCAGATCCACTATTCACATTTGGTGTAGAAAATGGTGGTTTGAGGAACGTTGAAGGTTTCCATGGATGAACATGGTTACCCAATCATTGAGGCAGTGGTAAGGATGATACCTCCACCGTATTCAAAGGGCCACTATGCTATTATAATTACACCGACATCTTTTTCATTTCCATTGATATGGGAGGAATCTGTAGAAAACTGGTGTCATGACCCCTCCCTACAAATATACCCTAATGAGGGGAGAGATATGGTGACTTCTTGAGTCTCTTCCCCCATAGGCCTCAGGTTAGTGAATAATACTGAGGGTATAGTAAACATGAAAATGAGAGGAATTAACCTCTAAGAGAAACATAAGGAGGAGAGAGATAAGAAGGATACAAAATCCAAAACCTACTAAAAAATACACATATAAAGAAAATATAAGTTCAAACATGAAATTTCATACAATAATAAAACAACTTAAAGGGAAACTACAAGTACCAAAAAGTAATGATGGAAGAGACCACAAATCCCAAACAACTCCTGCTAAAACCCGAGCTAGTAATATCCAACCCGATCACCAAACTACCCCAAATGACCTGAAAAAAATTATATATATAATCAGGGTGAGTATAATATTATACTAAATGGGATCCTACATGGTGACTCTCTTACAAAAGATAAATAAATAGTGCTAAAGCATAGTGAACAATAGTGAAACTAAATAATCACTTAAATAGTTATACTATGTTATCAACCTCACCATGGTTATCTATCACCAAGTAATGCATACAAGAGAGTGTATATTATAATAGTAAAACATAAAGGTCACCCCTCTCCTTCTTCCACACTGATTTTCCTCTCTTCCCCAACATTGCACATCCTGATAATCTCTCTCTAAAAGTATGTCATCCCAAAAACACCTGCACAGGGAATCACAACATGCACCTCATTCATCGCATAACCACACCATCCCATCCATGTAACCAAATAGTAGCCAAGTATTTTATTAAAGACAAAATACTATATGATTCATATCAAACATTAGGTATTATACCTCAATCCATTATGACCCACACACCAAGTAAGCACCTCAGTCAATCACAAACTATACACATCATACCTGTAATAATACCCAGGATACTATATATGGTAATACATGAGTGTAAAATAACAATAATACATCAAATAATTCTATACACATATATGATAAAACTAACCTCCATTCATACCAACACATGTAACTACCAAAATAAGAGAGCGGGGCCAAAGTGGGTAGTCATCCATCTTTCCTCCCACAAGGATACTAGGGAAAACATACTTACAGAGTCCACTAGGTATCAGTTTCCCTAACTAACATGGATGGGGAAGCATATCAAATAAGAGAATATACACGATATAATATATCTCACAACCAAACTATGGTAATAAAATAGTCTTAGACTCAACTGTAGTTAATGTCACTCAGACTCCTGACTGCCACTGCTAAGACCAAATATCCTATACGCACACAAGCATAAAAAAGAGCTACATTAAAATCGTTATTTAGTTTTAAGAATTTCCTTTAATTAATTATAAATTAATTAACCTTTAAAATTTTCTACATCACATTAAATTTTATTATAGTAATCATCAGAGTAAAGTTCATGACCTCTGAACATACTCCAAACCAACTCCATGGTTTACCAAGATTAACAACTTTAAGAATTTCCATTACAATATTCAACCAACCGCACATGTTAAGAATAAATTAATTCATTATTAGGATCATTTTGTATACAGGTACTCTAGGAAAACCATCCTAAGATACCACCAAGAGGAAACATGAAACCAAAAATTACAACTACCTCAAGTAGTGGCAAAATGAAAATAGATAAAATAAGAAACCCGAACATTGGCCATTAAACAGATTCACAAGAAATCATACTAGATCTTAGTATCTCATCAATGGGTAAGTATAGATTTAATCCATTATATCACCTTTTGTTCCATCCCCAACATCCACATACATAAAATGATGCATGCCACCATCAAAAACGTCAATTGCTGCCACATCATAAGGGCCCCTCTACCCCCTAACACTACATCATCCATCCTAGGATCAACCATACCAGGATAAAATTACATTTGTACCTCCATTAACATTTCACAATATCCCTTTAGGGTCATATCATAGGCTCATAACTAGATACAATCACAAATAAACAAGAAACAAACAAGAATATAATAGGGAAACTAGGCCCTCAAAACAAGATATCTGATCTTCTCAAGAAAATAGGAAATTTAGGTCCTATAAAACATCTTTATCACACAAATAGTTATTATTCCATATTTAATTAACCAATTAATTTATTAATAGGTTCCAACAATGGGAAACTTAATGTATCAAGCTATAACAAGCTCTCAAGGAAAAACATGCTCTTAGCATTTATTCTGGTTTCAAAAATCCTAGAGAAGTACCATTCTCAATTAATATTTATTTTAAGTTATAATCAACAATAAATCAACATGTTTAGCATTATTTATCAATTATATTAATCATATGGAAGATCAATTTCAATTAAACTTTCATAATTACATAAATTTGATTATCATAAAATTAAAACCTCAACTAGATTCATTAATATTCCTCTTTATTATTTAGATAATTAATTATCAATTAATTTTGTCTTTACATTCATTACCAATTTTCATCAACAACAACATGATAACAAAGAACGACATAGAAATCAAAATATCTAGAAAAACAAGAGGTAAAATGCTATCATGGTATAAATAAACAACATCACCATCATGAAATTGAAACTAATTATTTAGTCTAGTTCAAATAATTATTAGGTTAATTATATTATCATACAAAGGGATAAAGAAAGATCAATTTATGATTTTATGTAAATAAAGGAGAAACAATGAATCCCCTATCTAAAAATCCATCAAAATTATTCGCATGAGAATAGACCATGTTGCGGATCTTTGATCACCTCTCCCATAAGAACTACATCCATATGAGGACTTTGCGGCACAAATTCACCAAAAACAAAAAAATAAAACCCCATTAGAAACATGGAAGATCATACACTGTAGAATAAAGAGAAGAAATGGGAGAAAATGAGATCAAACCAATATAACGCATTAGAAAATGAAGGAATAACACACCTTGTATCACCATGGATCACCACATATTAAAGACCAAAGACCAAGGATTGGTCCCCTTAAAAGGGAATCCAAAACATTAAAGGAGAGGGTCTTAGGCCACATAGAATGAGAGAGGGTTTCGCTGCTGCTGTAGGGTTATGAATAACCCGAGTAGCTAAAAAAACTTATAACAATACTATAGTGGGGAATTACATGACATGCAATCCACTTTAACACAGTGTAATCCTTAGGGTTAAGTTAACATTGAAAAATGCATCACCTTTTTATTATTTAATCCTAAAAACATAAACATCATGAACCAGACCTGTATAAGTTGTGAACTTAGATTACATGATTTTTAAGGTGTACATAGCATATAATATTCTTGATTACATCATTTCACATCCAAACTCATCTCGACCACCTCCAAGACTTGGAAACATGAAAAGGGGTCATCTTTTTAGATCTGGGACCTTACATTAGATACCTCTCAAATAATTCTCATCCTGGAGAATTCAAAACTAACCTAGAGAGGAAATGAAAAAGGGTTATCCGAATAGAAAACCCATGATAAACCTTTCAAAGGTATATCCACCAAAGGAGCTCAACCACCTCATTTGAGGAACAAGTGAAAAACTACAAAAGAACCACAACTATATCCTAAAAAATCTCATGACAGAGACACCTCTCAAATGAGAGTAAATACACCAAAATCCAAAAGAGAAAACTATCTCATAAACCAAAAGGATCAACATCTATAAAATAAAAAAATTATAAGAGAAGATTTAAAAGAATATCTTGGGGTACAAAGTTCACATTTATGACTCAAATTCCCAGGTAATCTTCTCCGCACCACCATTCTAACATAAAACAAGAACCAAGGGAAAAGAACACCCACACAACACTTTATCCTGGAGGTCCTAGATCTCTATAGGCCTATCATTGAAGGTTGTATCATTTCCAATATTTATCTCACCCTAATTGATGACATGAGAGTAATCATGAAGATAATTATGAATCTGAGACACATGAAAAACATCATGAATCCTACTCATCTATGGGGGAAGTTCTATCTGATATGCCACAACTCCAACACAAGCCTACACCTCAAAAGACCTAACAAAACAGGGAAAAATCTTACACCAATGAGAAAACCTTCGCTACCCAGGATGAGGAGTCACTTTCAGGAACATGTGGTATCCCATGTAAAAATCTATAGGTCTCCTCCTATGATTGACATAATATTTATGATGATCTTTCATGAATTTCATCCTCTAGTGAATTACCTAGACCATCTTTATCATATTCTATACCAGTTTCAGACCAATAATTTTTGCCTATTATACTCCAACCTAGAACAATGAAGAGTGATAAGGTCACTCATAAAAAGATCTAAATGGTGCCATACCAATGGTGGAGTGGAAACTATTATTGTAATAAAACTCAACCATGGGATGGTACCTCATCTACAAACCTCCACAATCTAGGACACAAGAGTACAACATGTCTTCAAGATTCTAGATGGTCCACTCTATATGACCGTCCATCTATAGATTAAAAGTAATGATCAAACATAAATGAGAACCAAAATAACCCTCGAGGACTCTCCACACCCTAGAGTAAAAATGGGATCCTTATCAGATATGATTTTCCTTGGGAATCTGTGGGATTTCACCACTTATCTAAATAATGCCTCAAAAAAACCTTCACTGAGCTTGACTCATTAATCACCAACAAGTGGGATGATTTTTTCAAATGATCCAACATCACCCATATAACATCATAGCCTCCCTGCGATTTAGGTAATCTAGTAAATAAGTTCATCGATATGCCCTATCACTTCCACTGGGGATTATCTAATAGCTGAATAAGCCCATCGGGAACACAGTTCTTAGACTTCACCTTCTAAAAGACCAAACATTGAGAAAAAAATCTAAAACTGCATGCTTCAACCCAGGCCACCAAAACTGACCTCTTAATGATTAGTAATTCTTTTTCACATTGGAATGTAATGACAAATTTGAACTATTGAACTCATGGAGAATCATATCATGCATCACATAAGTAATTAAAAGCCTTACTTAGAACAACACTTGGTGTTGTCCATCCTCAAACTGACTGTCATGGGAAACATAAAAAAAACTCGGTCCCTCCAGACCTCCACCTAAGAATCCCCCAAATGGGACTCCTCCACCTTCTGCACCAAAGACAACTACACAACTATCTATAAAAGAAAACCTCTACCTCTAACCTCTCCCATATCAAGATTCACCACTGAGAGTTCTTCCATCACTCTCCAAGAATCCTCAGATTTACTCACAACATCACTAATTAACTTCATGCTCAGAGCATTGGCTACAAAATTTCCTTTTATTTGAATATATGAGATTTTAATATCCTAATCCAGTAATAATTCCATCCAATTACACCTGAGAAATTTCAAGTCATGCTATGAGTCGATATACCTACAGATATTATAGTGAGTAAAAACCACAATATGATTTCCAATGAGGTAATGTATCCAAAAATTCAATGAAAACACCACATATGATAACTCAAGATCATGGGTGGAATAGTTATGATCATGGGGATGCAACTGCTGAGACCCATAAGAAACAACCAATATTTGTTGCATCAAAACACAACCCAAGCCAAGATATGAAGCGCCATAGAAAACATCAAACTAAACTCCCTCTACTAGAAAACACATTACTGGAGCACTGAAAAACTTCTTCATCAGGTACTCAAAAATTTTCTGACACTGGTCAGTCCGTAAGAAAACCTTATCCTTCTGGGTCAAAGATGTTAGAGGAGTCACTACACGAGAAAAGTAGATATTAACATACTGTAATAGCTTAGAAGACTACAGAAACTCCAAACCTCTACCACTGTCTTGGGGGATAACCAAGACAAAACCACCTCTATCTTTAAAGTATCCATAAATACTCCCTAATGGGATACCACATTCCCTAAGAAACAGATTTTACGATCCTAGAACTCACACTTCAAAAAATTCCTAAACAACTTCTCATGAAAAAGAACTACCAAAAAGGTGTGCATATGATCTTTATGATCCTCCTATTACATTGAGTACACAATTATTTTATCAAGGAAAAACACCATGAAATTATCCAGGAATTCTCTAAACACATTAATCATCAACCCCATGAACACAGTTGGAGTAGTTGTCACACCGAACGACATCACAACGAACTCACAATTCCAATGACGACAATGAAAAGTAGTCTTCTGAACATCCTCATCCTTCACCCCCATCTAATGATATATAGATAAAAAATCTATCTTTTAGAACCAATTTTCCCCCTTCATTTGATTGAATAAATCATAAATTTGTATAATATGATATTAGTTCTTTATGATCACTTGGTTCAAGCAACAATAATTGATACAAATCCACAAACTACCATCATCTTTATTCACAATTAAGAATGGTGCACCCCAAAGTGAAACATTTGTCTGAACAAAACTACGCTGCAACGGATCGTTGAGCTGTACTCATAGTTCTCACAACGTAGAAGGGTCCATCATATATGAATACATCAACATATGAGACATTCTTATTTGTAACTTGATACTATACTCGATCTCCCATTGAGGGGGTAACACTATGAACTCCTCTGAAAATACATCAGGCTACTCTTCAACAACCCTGGGAAACACCGACTGTTGAACCTTCAACAATCTCAACATAAAATCATCCATCAAAGAAGATAAGGATGAAACATGCCTCTAACCCATTCAAGAGTTTCACTCACCAAAAAACACCACCAACTCTCCATCAGCATCATAGTACAAAAAATTCCTCCTGAAACATTCCATGATATCTTGAACTGAGTACAACCAATCCATGATAAGGATGACGTCATATGGAAGTATTCATAAACATATGAAATATCCCCAAGATAATTTCTACCCCAACACTATCTCATAGTATCTACATACTTCATAAAAGTTAGATTGACCTCCAACCGGTATCGTCAATGCCAAGGTAATGTGAAGCCTCTCTACCTCAGGCCCAAATCATGGAAATGGGTTAGTGATATAAAGGATTGAGTCTCTCCTGAATCAAAAAAATCATTAACCCAAGTAGAAAACAAGAAAAGTTTACCTAAAACAACATCTAGATTGCCTGTCACTCGCAACGCTAAAGCATGAAGCTGACCATGAACTACTCAATGGAATCTATGTACTGGCTAAAAAATACCTCCATGGATGTTATCTACTATTTGAGGAAAATAAGAATCTCAGGGTTATCCTTTAATTTCCCCATCTCCTCTCTGTTGACCCCAAATTCGAGCACCATGTTGCTGTTTCCTCAGATGAAACTACCACAACCGTGGAACCTGAGGCAGATCACCTAAGACACGCTAACTGCTCATAAAGGTTGGTCACTCGCACTAGTGATGACCTAGAACTCCATAATAAAAACAAGAATCTAATCCTTTGGTATATGTTTAAGAGCCTCTTACCTCATAGAAATGAGATTATGAGCTCTGATACCTACCCCCGACTGACTAGAAACTCTTCTGTCCTGAAAACTGGGAACCCCATACAATATCTCTGATTTATGAGGAATCTTAAAAACCCCCCTATCATGATGATCTAGTTCCATCCAACATCCTCTCAATAACCTCTTCTCTTGATATCACCTCAATATATGTCTTATTCATAAAAGGGGTGGCCTAAAACTATATCTCTAGATGAAATGTCTCCTCAAAATGCCTCTCCCTAAACTCCTCATCTAGAAACAGGTTTGAATCATATCACATAGGGGTTATGAAATGTATTATTAACTCTCACACACTTGAGATCCCCTTCTAAAGGGCAACAAGATCCAGGATACTGGCTGCCTTCATGGTCGAAGAAAGAAAATTTGATCTAAACTGGTCTTAGAACTTCTCCCATGATAATACTAACTCCTTATGACCATAAGGAATAAGGGCTATAACTAACTCACTACTCCAAAAAACATCATCAAGACCAAAAAAACCCACTAATCCTACAGATCATGGATCGAATTGAAGGATATTTCAACATCCTCCAACTAGTATTTCATGATTTCATCTAAAATGAATCCCTCATACTTCTTTAGACTATGGTACTGAAACTCTTAGAGTGACATCCTCCATGTTTTTTTGTCATCGACCTATAATCTACGGTGATCTTCTGGCACATCCTATTGAATATATTCAGTGAAAACTTGATGAGGATGTTGACCTGGAGACATGCCTACAAAAATAAAAAACTATTAAAGCTCATAATCTTGGAATATGGAATATTTAAAAATAATTAACTAATTATTTAATTATCTTATTTATGTTTTTAACCCATCTGGTTCACCCATTTCAAACACAAGTGCAAAGAAGAATGATGCATGATCCTTTCTAAGATATCTACCCTATAACTTTGTTTTCGACGCTTTCTTCAGGGCGCACACATCCGTCTATGAAGGAAGCGCAGTTGTTGCCCAGTATTACTGCTTTCCAAAGGTGGGCAGAATCCATTCCTTATTTAGGGATGTTTGATCCTTGATCGAAATAGGATGATGAGATGTCATTTATTCCTTCCATGGATTCCTCCTCAGAACTCGTCACCTAGTCGAGTATCCCTTATAGATTTAAGACGTTGTTCATGAAACTCTTCCTTGTGCCATATCTTCATGGACACTAGTTAATTACACTGCTTCTGTCGGGACATTCCAAAGGCTCCAGTTAGGGAAGCAACCTTCGGTCAAGGGAGTAGTCACGTTGGACATCCCTGGCATGTCTGGATGCTGGGAAACTGGCGTGTCTTGGTTTCTTCCCCTTATTATAGGGCTTCTCGAAGGCGAGGAAGCCCGGGGCATCCCACATCAGACGTGGGGGATCATATTCCATGGGCATGTATCTGAGGTTTTCCTCATCTTCCCATGTTTAACATAGGGTATGCCGTGAGTTTAATGTCTAGAGGAGATGGATTAGACTGACCAGAACACTGATTAGAGTAGATCAGATGGGTTCAACCTCTAGAGGGAACACTGATGTTAGGGACAACGTGTGGTTAGATTTCTGATTGGTGTTAAGGGGAATAGGGAATAAGTTTTCATGATCCCACCGGGATATGGTGGCCCAGATAAGAATCAGGATGGATGATGGAGTGTTGAATGAAGTGGATGGAGAATGAGATGGAATCAGTATGAGGATGATGATGAATTTGGGATTGAGCCTCAAAGAGGCTTCCTATGTATCCTCGTGGTAGGGAATAAAAGTCATCATAGTTTTTCTGGGGTTGGTGAACCAATGTGAGGATGGTCGGGACCAATGGATGGTGGGCTTGAACCTCATGGAGGCTTCCTACCTACCCTACCCTGGCAAGTATCAAAGACCTCGTAGTTTAGGTGGTGGGAACCCACATGAAGGTGGTCGGAACCAATGGGGTGTTGGGATTGAACCTCAGGGAGGCTTCCCATGTACCTTGCCTTGGCAAGGATCAAAAACCACATAGTTCAGAAGGGGTTGGTGAACATGTGAGGATGGTCGGGACCAATGGATGGTGGGCTTGAACCTCAGGGAGGCTTCCTACATACCTCACCTTGGAAAGGATCAAAAACCACGTAGTTCAGGTAGGGGGAACTGATGTGAAGATGGTTAGAACCAATGGGGTGTTGGGCTTGAAACTCAGGGAGGATTCCTATGTACCTCATCCTAGAAAGGATCAAAGACCATGTAGTTCAGGTTGGGTGTGGGGCTTACACTCTAGGCTACCCATAGAGGATGTCATGGTTAATTCTTGATCTAAGACCACATGAGTCATTCTCTATGTGAGAAACAAGAGATATAAAAGACCTGATTATCACGTCGTGAAAGGTGTATCCATGGGAAATAGAGTGGGGATTACACACAGTTAGCGGCCCAAAGAGGAAACAGGGGAATATGCGTGGTTAGCAGCCCAAGGAAATGGAGATTGGGACTTACTCCGGGATGGAGTCCTAGGTGGTGAAAAATCCCAACAGGAGAAGTATTTGAAACACAAGAAGAGAGGAGCAGTAGGGGTGGTGCCTCTTTTAAGAAAATAAAGGGTCTTATACTAGGGTGGTTTCCCTTTCCCCGCGAACGGACGCCACTTCAATAAAGAGGATATCATTCCATGTGAGGAATGATCTCACTCCTGTGGAGACCAGTGAACAGAGAGAATGTCCGAGATGGGACACCCTACGTGGACGACATAAGGTGAGGTCACAGTCTAACATCATGTGCTGAGGACGATGTTGATTTGCAGTTTAACATCCTGCAGCTCGAATGAGGTTGGTTTACTTATCACCCCTAGGACTTACATAACCGGCACCCTCTACACCTTAGTGAAGAGAAGGGACAGGAAACGCCATGGCGAGGGGGTGTTATGGAGCGAACCACTGGGGGTCCACATTAGCGTGGCTATGCGAAGAAGTAATATCTGTTAGCATGCCTATGCAAAGGAGCATGAGGTGAAGCAATGCAATGGGAAGTATCATCCAAGGGACTTTAAAATTGCTCAGTGAAAACCTGAGGGGACGCATGAGAAAAGATCGCATGATGCAGGTGTGTCACACATAAGAGAGGCTCGAACACGGTGCCTCAAGATGAGGACATCACATGGAGTGCATGTCAAAGAATGGGTTGGGGAAAAATAGGAAGTCTGCGCGCAAGAGAGAAGGTTTGCGTGCAAGATGAAGAGGTTGCACGCAAGAGGTATGGGTGGCGCACAAGATGGACGGGTCACGTGCAAGACGGACGTGTTGCACACAAGGGGGACCGATGATGCGCAAGGAGGATGTGTTGCATGCAAGGGGAACCAGTGGCATGCAAGATGAAAGGGTTTTGCACAAGGGGGATCAGTGGTGTGCACGCTGGATGGGTTGTGCGCAATTTGGACGGAATGCACGCAAGAGCTCCTGATAGAGCGGGGACTTGCGCGCAATAGGGGACCCCTTGAGTGCAAACAACTTAGGTGAAAAGCAAGATTTACAAGGATCAGAGGTCCCGTCCAAAGGCCCCCCCAAGGAACCTATCGTGCAAGAACCAATACATGAAGGCCATGGGTTTTTCACGCAGTCGCGGAAGATGCAGTTTTCATTCAGCAGAGCATCGCTTCATCTTCGGTCACCATCCCTGAAGAGTGGGGATACAGTTCATTTTATAGCCGGAGCCCTCAGAATGGTGCGCATGATCACGGCGTGCAAACCCCATTCGACATCACCTTGGGTGCAGAAACGGGGCCAATCACGGAAATAAGGCCGAGCACGAAAATGGGGTCGGGTGCACAAACCCCCGTTAGACGACACCTTGGGCGCGAAAATGGGTTCAGAGCAGCCGGTCACGGAGGGCGGCGGTTTGGGCACAGAATGGAAGGCTGGCGTGCAACAACTTTCATGCCAAAACTCTTCTTGAGCGCACCTTCAGAATCTTGCACGCGCCCATCTCCTGGGTCCGAGGATCTCCTTTTTTGCATCATGGATTCATTCGGTGCTCTTTTACCCACCCGATGTGTCCCCTCTCTGGATTTCGGCGTCAAATAATGCCCCCCATCAAAATTAGAGTTGAAAGGGAACCCAAAGGTCAGATTCTAAGGTTTCACTGAAAAATAGAAATTATATCCTCAGTGGCATGCAAAAATGCAATTTTCATGCCCAAGAGTGCTACGTGGGCGCAAAAGCCGCTTCAGTGCTTTATAAATAGGTCGATCCCCTAGCCCTAATTTGAATTTTTCCATGCGACGTGATATCTTGATCTCATGCGTAAAAAAAATACTATTCCGCACGTAAGATTCCGTGGTTGACTCCGAGTTTTGCGCGCCATCCGTAATTTTTCCACCCCCGTCGACCTTCTTTCGCGCCGCCTCTTTTGTGTGCCTAATTTTCCTTCTTTTGCGTCGTTGCCGTTTTTATGCACCAAACCTTCCTTCTTTCGCACCAACCCCTTTGGAGTTCTAACAAATGGCCGCTCAATAGACCGACACCGAGAGGGAAGTTTCCGCTGTAGCAAGACAAACCCAAATGATCGTGAACCCTCAGATTCTTCACACAAGGAGAGTCATGTCTGACAACCAAATGATTTTCAGCATGCTTACACAAGCTCAAAAGGACTATGTCTTGAGTGGTAGCCTGCCACTATGGAACTTTGGTATTCCAGAAGAGGTGTTGATGCCAGGTTTTGATACGGACACACCGTGGTCGTGGGTGACACGTGAGGATAGTCTTCTGCAATTCCATATTACCAAAAATAACCATTCTGCTATAGAGACACAAAACATAGCCATCTACATCCTAAATCTGAAGACCAGGATAGTTGTAGGAAGCGATCCAGTTCCCAAGGAATCTCACGCTATTTATGAAAGTACTTTCATAAGTAGCATTACAGATGAGACAATGGGCTAGCAGGAGTGGGATTTCATATCTGGGGAAAAGTTCATTAATGAATGGGCATGGGCGTACTGAGTACACCAGAAATGCGAGGAATTTGGGCCGGAGCTACGGGCCATTGGGCTTTTCGAGGCTATTTGGACGTCTCAATTCCACTTCTATCGATAGTAGAACTTGGTAGCAGAGTTTTTCAGTCGCTGGTCACCTGATACCAACACTTTTCACCTTTATCATGGGGAGATGGGCCTCATTTTGTGGCATGTCCATTGTATCAGGGGAATCCCCTTAGAGGGATATCAATACGATGAGTTACTCCTAATGGATAATGTCTGGGGGGATAGGACCCGCACCCCAAAACCGTCATGGAACCTACTGGATTTAGCTAAAGAGAAACTAAGAATAAAATACATCCTAAAGGACATACCCTATTCAGGGTGGTTTAGTCTCTTCCTGGCCCAGGACATGGCCGTGAAGATGCCATGCCGAGGGAAGCAATGCCCGAACACATCTCAGAGGGGAAAGGCATGATCATATTGAAAGATTTTGGATATGGGAGAGTATCGTTCATGGGGATTAGACATCAACTAAGTTTTATACCCGAATGCGTGATATTCTGGGTTCCTTGCTACGTTCTTGAGCGGCTGGTTGTTACCCATGAGGGACACGGGAATGGGAGTCCACTCGGGGATGCTAGTGATGGTCAGGATTATGGCGTCAAAGAACAAGGTTAACTTTTGGGTACCAGTGTTGGCTAGGCTATAAAGTATCATAGGGAATGTTTTTAGGGGAAGTATGCCCAGGAGGATATGCGGGACATTCCAGATCCTCCGCGGTTGGGTCACATCCCACTGTTGTGGGTACGAATTCTGGAATTCCATCTTCCCCCTAGTAACTGTATGCGACCATCCCTCTTGAACATCACTGGGATCCTCCCACTGACACTCAGGGATGACAGAGTCAAGGTCAATATCAGTAGCCACACTCACTTCGACTTCCACCCATTCTGAACCCCAGTTTCCCAAATGGTAGACGATGGGCGGGGTGCACTGAAGTAGAGGGAGTACCTGCAGATCATCTGGGGCAGCGTGAAGGTGGCTCAAATTGATGGAAAAATCTTCTACGAACCCTATGTGCCAACCGGATTTTCCAGGAAGTTCAGGTGCATGAAACGGATACCCAAGAAAGTATATATAGAGGTTCGGGAAGAGCGGCATCCCTGCATTCTCTGCCAGCTGTATATTATGTTTACAAAATAAGGCTTGGGAAAAATCATTGCTCTTCCCCCACCGACGTCAGTGTGAGACTGTTGATAGAGTATACTGAACACTGGACGAGAATGTACCCCTAGGTGATAATTTAGAAACACGTTCGGAAAATCAAGGCAACTAGTGCAGAACTCGAAGAGCAGGAAGGTAGGTGAGGTGCCGCGGGGGAAGTGAGGAAAAGAACTGTCCAGGGGGATAGTACGAACATCCTGGTACTTCATCTACAGGGGAAACACAGATCTAAAATGTGCCTCTTCCCTCCGGGGAAGGGTGGTATCGTACACGGCCTCAGGGTCCAACTAGGGAACTCCCAAGAAAGCAAATCAGGTACCTCCTAATGCTGTCTGTCGATGCTATATTCCCTTCTCTATGGCCTGATTGGAGAACGCTGCTACAGTCCATGTCCACTGAGGAGTTATGGCAGAGGTTGATACATACCGGGCTCGATCTACCAAACATAGGGCACATCCAGATACTGGATACAGTAAAATTTCATCACCATCACGCCTACCTGACAACCATGGACATGTACGCATGCTAGCGGGGGCGATATGACGAACCACATCTCCTAGTGAAAGTAATGCTTGGCCAGGAGCGAGACCTATATAGTCTACCATCCGAGGATGAAAGTGTAGAGGAGGAAGGAGAAGAATAAGAAGAAGAAGAAGAGGAAGAAGAAGAAGAAGAAGGACTGGAAGAAGAGGACCAAGTTGAGGGTCTTAGTGGCAAGGGGACTTTTGAAGCTCCCACTCACCAGTGGAGTTCCCGGGAGAGTGGGGAAATTGTTGGCTCTGATGCAGAAGTGGCAGAGTAGCTTGAGGTATGGTTCAATCCTTATACTAGCCTTCATCTTTTCATAGTCTCGATTCGTCAACCAAATCCCATCCTATTCAGGAACACATGGGAGAGGGTCCCCAGAAAGTCTCCCCCACCAGAGGCGTGGGTACGCCTATAGAGACCAAGGAGAAACCTTGGGAGCCAACCCTCAGGACCGGGTGTAATGGGGCACCAATTTCAGCTGGACTAGGCGATGATGAGTCGAAAGGAGAGCCCCCTTCCATCCCCATTGTCCAAGAGGAGAAGACACTGGTAATCGAGTTGACAAGTGTTGAAGGATCTCCTATGGCAGGGCCCCCCGCCATGAAACAGGCATTGAACACTGCTGCACTTGGATCCTGTGAGTCCTTTCTCATTGGTTTTCCCTCTTTTCTGGATAATTTAGCTAATCAAGATACCAATTACTGATGCAGTGATCATAAGGTTGGAGGCATGACGAACCATCGAGTTCGGGACCTCTGCAGAAGCGGGATGGGTAGTAACCGCATTGGCCTTTACAGAAGTAGCCATTCCAGAAAACCCTACCATGGTACTCGGTGAGCTAGACATCGCAGTGAGGGATGGTAATGCCGCCAGGGTGGAATTCCAGCCCGACGAGAGTGAAGTCACTGACGAGGTGGAGGTTCCCGAAGAAGAACCTACTGCTGAACTCCTCACTACTTTCCCAGACTATCAGCCTGTGGATCCTGAGGAGATAGATGATTTCGATTTGGAGGCGGCCGATGAGATCTGCATGACGCGACGCAAAGTGTGGAAGTGTATCAAGCACTTTTTCGATCAGCCTCAGACGGAATGGATAAAACAGATGGGATCGCTCCATACCTGGCTACGCTTTCTCTGTGCTGGAGGGGTGGATACTCAATGCCTTCATTTGACAGTCCACAACTACATGGCTAAGAATCTATATCAGAGAAGCCAATGCTCTGATGTTGCCCGATGGTAGGAGTATTTGGGGAGTACCCAAGCGTTCTTGAAGACAGAACAAGATATCCAATTCCTAGAATAACATATGAAGGAGAAGGAGGTATTCATTGCAAAATTCTTTGAGATTGTGGGGAAATCGAGGGCCCAGCTGGAGGACTCCCAAGAGTAGCTAGTAGAAGCGGGTCACCAAATGACTGCACTCCAAACTGGATAGGTGTAAGTACAGGCTAGGGTCAATGAACTGTGCCCTGTGGCCACTGATGAAGAAAAGGTTCTCAGGGGGCAGGAGGCAATCCTGGAGGCCATAATCCAAAAGGTAGCGTCTCTAGAGCGATTTATCCAATATGATGATCCCTAAGGGCCCTGTTTTGATCTAACTTATAAACACACTTCTCCTTACGACCTCTTGTTCTAAAATGCATGTATGGATAGATTTGTTTACTTGTTCGTTTGGTTTAATATCTTCCAACCACAATCTTGAAATAAATAGCAATCCATTTCTAAGCTCACGTGGGTCATACCCGATGTGAGAAACAGGGGATATTCTCACTATTACTTCGCTTGAATGTAGGAGTGATAACCAAGATTCGGGCACCCGAGGTTTGAACAGCCAATCTAGATTCCCAGAATGATGAGAGAGAGACCTGACTAGAGAATGAAGCTCTTAGAATAGTCGAATTACCATTTTCCTGATGTGATCTTGTGCAATAACGGGGTAACTCCAGGGGCGCTGGAATAAATCCGAACACGGGGGATGGAAGGTGTGAGTCACAATACCCAAGATTCGGAACACTGTAGTGATGGCATGACAATTAAGAATTATTTTTGACCATGTTCGAAACAAAATATCCTTATTGTGTTAGCGTGAAATGGGGATAACAAATGAGGGCCGACCACTGAACATGTTTGAAACACGGGGCCTAACTCGAAATGTCATCTGTTAGTCTCCAGGAACGTTAGAAAAAGACAGTAGGTGAGCCATGGGCCATGCATCCATACTATTAGAGGGATCCTCTAGACGTGAAAGAGGATGAGGATCCGAATAAAGGGTACGCAAAGCGTGGAGATTTGAGTGATGGGTTGTTCGACTAGAGTCCAACACTCATGAAATTATGCCACTATGGTGGAAACACATTAGGTGGGTATATCAGTCTGATTAGGGTTCAAAAATACTTCCAAAAATGACTTCTCTAATGAGGAAACTGTCACCTCCCAACGTTATCACGGGGAATCCCGACCTTGTTCATGGTAACACTGCTATTTCATGGTTCCCCAAAAGAGCTCAAGTCAAGGGACTGAAAAAAGAGGGGGGAATAGAAATTATTATTCTTGGGGATGGACCTAGAGACAGGATGTCTGGGGGTTCCTATGTATCCCATGGGGATGGGAATCAAGCCACACATAGTTCTTGGGGCACAATGTTGTCAGAGACCAACAGTGGTATGGAGAATCTTCTCTGGAGAGGAAACTAATGCATCCCACAATTAACATAGGGCATCTCGAACTTGTTCAGGGTGGAACCATAGTTTAGTGTCATGGGTTGAGGACATATGGACTCGTGTAGTTTAACGTCATATGATGGTATGTGGAGTGAAAGGGAAGATCCCATGAAGGAAGTATGTGGTGCGTTAGCTATAAACCCGACGTGAATGAGGACTTGGTCCGAATCACACCACGTATCCCTGGAGGAAACTCTTTCGGTTAGGGGATCAAGAGTGAAAATTTGGCTGGGACCAAAGAACAGTGGTCGGGCGTTCCTATATACCCCATGAGTATGGGAATCAATCCATACGTAGTTTTGAGAGAGCATTTTAACGTCATGCGGGACGAGGGAAGAAACACGTGACATGGTTGCACCAGCACACATCCTAACAGAACTACTAAGCCCATGTGAGTCATGATCGATGTGGGAAACAAGAAGTAGTGATGGGAATTTCCTAGCACAGGGAGGAAAAGTTAGGGATGATGGGACACTAGGTGAATGACGTCCCACTGATGCTGACCCGCCTATATGGCGCACCTAGATGCGTGGAGGAGTAAAGTAGAGTATGTTGGAATTCCACTTGAATATAAGGAAGTGGAAATATGTGAATCATGATGATTGAGATCTGGACCACAATGATGGCCGTGTGACGATAGGGAATAACATTTGACCATGTTCGAAACATAGTATCCATGTCATGTAATCCTGAAATGGGGACAAATAAATGAGGATCGACTGTTGACCGTGTTCGAAGTACAGGACCTATCATAAATGTCGTATGAGATCTTCGGGGACGTTAGACCAGGGTGGTAGGTAATCCAATGTGGCATGAGACCAGGCTTCATGGGGGTAACTTCAGACATGGAAGAGGATAAGGATACAAATGACAGGCTCAAGAAGCTTGGACATGGAATAAGGATGTCCTCGTGAAAGTTCCATACTTCAGGCTCTTTTTCCAAATGCATCTAAGTACGACTATAAGATGTATCAGATAGAGGGAGTCAAGTCCCTTCCCAAGGACAAGGGTCCTGGGGTTTCACACTTTCAACTTAAGGTCCTAGGGTGGACTATTAAGGTGGCTTGATTTAACGGACTATGCGCAGGGCGACGGAATAGCCAAACGTGATGCATAGTTCCTGTAGGTAAATCTTATTTTCAGGTCATAGAACTTGAATCGCAGATTTTAGAAAATGATAGAAACATGGTGATTTAATTACAAGACCCTACATGAATGAGGACCTGGTCTGGATCACCGTGCACTTCTTGGGGGAGGTTTCAGGTCGAGGGACCAAAAATGAAAGTTAGGCTGAGCCCGAGACAAGGTGCACAGACATTCCTACATACCCCATGAGTATGAGGATCAAGATGCACGTAGATCTAATAATGGAATGGTAAGATAGAGGTGCTGGGGATAATAAGATTATGTGGGTCTAGCCCCTGCACCAAAAGAAGTGATATTTGATATATCTTGTTTGTCCTTTAGGATTAATGGTTTTTTTTGTGAAGCGATAGACCTAGGATGGAAGGTCCAGGTATCGCCACAGGAATCAAGCCATATGCAGGCATTGAAAAATGTTATGGTGTGTAACTGATACCAAACATGACGTCCCCTTGGGTGAGGAAACCACAATTCATTGTCGTTTTTCGTCGTGCGGCCAGGATGATAATGTCACAGTTTAGGGTCATGTTATGGGACCACGCATGCATTTTTAATGTCGTGCAGGATAGATGAAACAATTTAAATTATTGCAGGACTGAGAATCATAGTTTAAATTCAAATGAAATAGATGTATACAAGAGATATGAGGTTCCTTAGGGGAAGTGCATGGCATGATAAAGCATACCCGACGTGAATGAGGACAAGGTCCACACCATATCGTATGCAATTCCGAGGAGGAAACCTTGAGCTGAGGGGCTGAGAAAGTTTAGAGGAATAGGGGTAAGAGAAACTAGCTCCCAATTGAGATGGACCCGAAGACGAGAGTCTAGGTGTTCCTATGTATCCCATGGGAATGGGAATCAAGCTGTACGTAGTTCTAAAATAGATCTTAGTTTATGGTCTTAGATCTCGGACCCTAGAGGAGCAAAATCCTTCCAAGTCAGTGTAGACCTCAACCTAATCCCTAAGCCCACGTGTGTCAAACTTGGTGTGGAAAACAAGGGTGGAAGAGGTTTTTTGCAATACCTGGAACGCACACCAAAGGGAAATCAGTTCGGAGCCCCGAAAGATGCCTTTACCGCGACTTTTGTCCTCCTAACGTGAAAATGCGCATAGAGGGATAGTGCTAGGAGTGTCGAAATTCTATTTGGACATGATGGGGTGGAAAATAATGTGAATAATGTAACCAACATTCAATTATTGAAGGGGATGGCGTGACGATGGAGGATAACTATTGACTGTGTTTGAAACACAACATCCATATCGTGTTACCTTGAATGGGAACAACAAATGAGCATAAACCACTGACTGTAGTTGCAACATGAAACCTATATCAATCTGTCATTCGAAACCCTCGAGGACGTTGGCCCATAATGGTAGGAGGGCCCTTGGGCAGAGCATCCATGCCATTTGGGGTCCCTTCGGATGTGAAAAATTATGGAAGCCCAAAGGAAGGGGAACATGAAGCGTGAAAAATTGGTGAAATCATTTCTAGGTAAAATCTAACACTCCAGACGCTGAACCAGAGTACTCTTGGGTGAATTGGTTAATCACTGAAGAGGGTCAAGGGGCTCAACTTGAGAGTAGCCGATTTGAATAGATGAGTATAGAACAAGGGGATATAGAAATCTCAAGAGAAATATGAACATGGAGTGGTTGTTACAAACCTAACGCAAATGAGAACATGATCCCATACCATATACCCCTCTCCCAGAGAAATTGTAGACCACGAGGCCAAGGTGAAAGTGAGATTTCTAAGAGATGGGGTTGGGACAATGGACGAAGTGTCCGGGCATTCCTACATATCCCGTGAGGATTAGAATCAAGCCACATGTAGTTATGGTAGAGGGTAAGGCACAGTTTACCATCATATAGTAAGGAAACAAATGGTTAAGATACCCAAAACAAGGGAGGTGTACGACGTAGTGAGTAACCTGAAATAAATGAGGACATAATCCCATACCACACCATATAATCCTGAGTGAATACTTGGGTCGGGGGCCTGAAAAGGCCAAGGGACCGGAGGCTGGGTCTCAGACGGAAAGTCCCAGCTAGTTTGCAGTTTAACATCTTGGAGTGAGGACGAAGGTACGAGTAAGGTATCTCATCCAGTGATGTATAAGGAATGGCGAGAAACCCGACATGAATGAGGAAATAATCCCGCAGCACACCGTACAACACTAAGTGAGAACTTGGGCCAGTGGCCGGAAAAGCCCAAGGGGCCTGAAGCTGGGCCTCAGACGGAACGTTTCGGCCAGTTTTCAGTTTAACGTCTTGTATTGAGGACAAAGGTAAAATTAGTTTAGGGTCATAGAGATCAGACCGTATATGCCTAGTTTAATGTCATATGCGTGGGATAGAGAGGGAGAATCATCGTGCTTATGGAATACCACAAAGCAACAACGATGATAGAGGAAAACTATTGACTAGGTTCGCAACATAGTATCCTCCCTTGTGTGACCAGAATTCAGGGAAAACAATTGAGAATTGACCATTGAATATATTCACAACACGGGACTTGTATCAATTTTTTGTTTTAAACCCTCGAGAACGTTGGCTCGTAATGGTAGTCGGGCCCTTAGGCTGAGCATCCATACCAGTCGAGGGTCCTTTTGGATGTAGATGGTGATGGAAACCCAAATTATGGGTCATGTTGAGCATGGAAAGGTCGGTGCTCATGGAACGGACGATAAATGAAGGAAGAGATATTTCAAGGGGATATGTGTGGCATAGAAAAATATCCCGATGTGAATGAAGACATAATCCACACCACACCATATGTCTTGACCTGATGGGAGATTTTGGAGTTGGGGGCTGGGCCAACGGATGAAATTTCTGGGTGTTCCTACGTATCCCACAAGGATGGGAGTCAAGCCCCATGTAGTTCTTAAAGTCCATGCAGTTTAACGTCATGTGGTGAGGACGTGGGAGGATAGAAGAATGGGGAGGGGCACATGGTGCGACCATCATAATCCTAACATTAGTGGGGTCCAAAGAAGCCTTCACTATACCATGTAAGGATCCTCTAAGAGGTCTACCCCTAGGGGGTATTCAAAGAAGAAAGTTTGGGGGTTGGGCTCAAGACGAAATGTTTGAGCATTCCTACGTATCACATGCAGATGGGAATCAAGCCACACATAGTTCTAAGGGTGCAGTTTAACATCTTGTAGGACATCATACAATTTAACGTCATGCGGGACGTTTTACAGTTTAAATTCATGTAGGACTGAGTAGTTTGGGGTCATGCTGGACCCGACAGTTTAGGTTCATGCAGGACCATCTGGCTCAGGAAAAATATTTCTTGAAAAACTTGGCATTGGTGGGAGGAGTTATAGGCTCACCATCCATGGTCACCAGTGTGTATGCACCATTTGGGTAAACCTTATGAACAAAGAAAGGTCCTTCCCATTTGGGCTCCAACTTAGGTGGTTTCCTTCCAAGTATCATTGGTGTCCTGAGGGAAAATACCAGATCACCTTGCAGGAAAGAGTGGAGGCAGACCTTCTTGTTGAAGGCTTTGGCCATCTTGTTCTGGTGTCTTTCCAGGTTGTACAGGGCATGAAGACTATTCTCGTCAAGTGGTTCCAATTCAGCCAGATGAATTTCAGCTACCTTATCTAGAACATGCTGGTCGTAGACTGTTGTGCGTAACAAAGGCAACTGAATCTCAATAGGAAATATGGCTTCTATTCCATACATCAAGGAATATGGGGTCACCTATGTGGAATTACGAGTCATCATCCGATAAGCCCAGAGGGTGTTGGGGAGTTTGTTTGACCAAATATTCTTGATCTGACCAGCTATTTTCTGCAAAATGTTAGAGAGGGTCTTGTTAAATGCCTCGATCTGCCCATTTTCTTGCGCGTGATAGCGGGAGGTATGGTTAGAACGAATGTTGTACTTGGCGTACAATTTCTTCAACTCAGCTGCTCGAAAGTTGCTTCCATTATCGGTGAGCACGACGTGAGGGACTCCAAATCGGTACATGATATTAGAGCTCACGAAGTCAATGATAGAATGGTCCTTGACCTCCTTGAGTGGAACTTCCTCCTACCACTTGGAAAAGAAATCTGTAGCAGTCAGGATGAACCTGCACTAGTGAGCTGTCACCAGTGGATATATTCTCATGACATCCAGTCCCTAGACTGCGAAGGGCCAAGAGTACTTGTAGTGTGGAGAGGCTCTAGTGGATGATGCATGAAGTTGGAATGAACTTGGAATGAATGACATATCTTGGATAAATTGATGCAATCATGGATCATGGAGAGCCAAAATTACCCCAGTCTCTGGATCTGGTGAGATATCTTCGGTCGGGTCTGATGATCCCCACAGGAACTGGCGTGAACCTCTAGTATAACCTGAGAAATCTCGACTCCTTGAATGAAACATAGGATAACACCATAAAACTCATGATTATAGAGGATTTTCTCAAGACTGGGACCACTGTGGAGGGTAAATTGCAGCGCGTGACGTCGGATTCGCTCGCGCTCGGCCTGATCAGTCAGGAGGTAACCATTTTGGAGATACTCGAAAAAGGGGTCTCTTCAGTCAGGAGTCACTTCAACCACTGCATATGAGGGACCTGGGGGTCCTGAAGTGGAGGCTCCAGTGGTAATATGGCTCACCTATAGGTCGTCTTCATCACCTAGGTTGACGGGAGTAATAACTCTCCGATGTGCCACCTGGATAATCAGGTCCTCCTGCCTGGGCTCTACAAGTGATACAGCTAGGCCGGCCAGGGCATCAACTTGACCATTCTAAGATAGAGGAACATGATTAACTTCCATCTGAGATGAAAACTAGGCCATTTTCTAGAAAGCGCGCTCCAACAATGGTACAAGCTTTGGATTTCTGACGACGTAGTCACCATTAATCTACTTGATGACTAGTTCGGAATCCCCTTTCACATGCAAATGGGGCACATCAATATCGAGGGCCCGCTCGAGGCCAGTGATAAGAGACTGATACTCTGCCTCATTGTTTGTGCATACTTATGACAATAGAAATGAGTATGACAGAATAGCTTGTGTCGGGGTAATAAAGACGATACCCAAGCCTACCCTGTTGAGCCTGGGATCTTTGAGCCTCCTGCCGGTGTGACTCTGGGAAGCACCATCGAAGTGCATATTCCAGCATGAAATGAAATGATCTACTGAGAGGATTGAATCATCAAGAAAATTGATATACAAGGACTGGTCAGCAGGAGCTGGATGGGCAGCAAGGAATTCTGCCAATGCTTTCCCCTTAATAGATTTTTGAGAGACAAACCTGATATCGAACTGCTGAATAATCACTGATCACTAATATAGATGGCCTATCAACATGGGGAGGTTCAGAATGTACATAAATGGGTCTACCCAAGACACCAACTGTACCTCAAGGTGTTGCAAGTAATGTCACAATTTCTGTACTGGGAATACCAGCACATGGCATCTCTTTTCGATGTGTGGGGGGGGGGGGGTATTTGGTCTTCGTATCGATGAGCATATGACTGAGGTAGTAAAGTTTGTTCTCTATCCCCTAATTGTTCTTATAGGTGAGAAGGGCGTTGAGAGATCATTCCAGGGTGTTCACATAAAGGAACAATGTATTTCCGTAGATAGGTGGCATTAAGACTAGAGGCTGGAGGAGATACTGCTAGATTTCCTTGAATGCAGTCTGGCGCTCTTCATCCCATTCATAGGCGGTTCCATTCTTCATGAGCCGAGAAAAGGGCTTACACTTTCTGTCCATATTCATAATGAATCGGCATATGTAGGATATGTGGCATTGAAAACCTCGAAGTTCCTGAATATTTCTCAGGGGAGGCATCTGGCTGATGGCCTTGATCTTCTCTGGGTCGATCTCGATACCCTGGTATCTGACAACAAAGCCAAGGAACTTCCCAGAGGTGACCCCGAAGGCACATTTCAATGGGTTCATCTTCAGGTGACAGGAATAGAGGAAGCCGAACACTTTCTCAAGGTCCTTAAGATGGTCCTAGCACTGGTGAGATTTGACCACCAGATCATCCACATAGCATTCCACCAAAGTCCCAAGGATTGTCTTGAATATGCGATGCATGGCCGGCAGATAGGTGGCACCTACATTCTTTAAGCCGAAGGGCATGAACTAGTAACAAGACATACCTTGTGGTGCCCTGAAGGCTGTGGAAACCTCATCCTCAAGGTCCATTAGAATCTTGTTGTACCTGGAGTACCCATTCATTAAGGAGAGGGCTTGGAACCCAGTTGTAGAATCAATCAGCAACTCCGTCACAGGAAGGGGAAAATCATCCTTCGGACAATGACAGTTGAGATCCTAGAAGTAGATGCAAACTATGATCTGTACATTCTTCTTCCTGACTGGCACAATGTTGGCCAAAAATTTGGGGTACTGGACCTCTTTAATGAAATTGGATCTGATGAGCTTATCAACTTCTGCCTCCACCATGGAACCATGAGAAGGGTGCATCTTCTTGGGAGGCTGTTTGAACCCGTGATGATTTGCATGGAGACTGAGTTGGTGGACGGATACCTGATTATCTAGTCCTAAAATCTCATTGTAGCTCCAAGAGAATACATTATGATGTTGTTTCAGGAAGTCTTCATACCATTGATTCTCCTTGAGGGACATGGTGGCACTGATTAATGTAGGTCTTGGATCTGCCTCACTACCGAGGTTTACCTGTACCAACTCATCGACTGTGGAGGAAACACCCTCTTCAAAGGTAGGGGAGAATCCTCCAAATCCTCTTCTTCACTTGTAGAGGAGGGATCCTCAATGGAAGGGGATTTCTCAGAGTCGGCGGATTCCGAAGGGAGGCTGGTACCAGCCTGAGAGGCAGTGGTCACTACACCAGGAGATTCCGGTGCTACTGAAACCATAGCAATGAAGGCTGTCGACCTGATCCCATATGGTCTCCAACCCAAGGGGCCATGCTTAATAATATCAAAGCAGTAGTGGCACATGGGCTTGATCTAGTTGATTCCATCTCGGCGAAACAGGAAAGTATAACATATCTTCATTTCCATGGGGTGGACGTCTCGATACCTTATGGGAGTAGGGGGCTTAGGGATCACCAAGACTTTATTCATATAAGAATACAAAGTGATATCTTGAAATCACTTGGACCTAATAATATGCTTCCCCCTTGTAGTAGAGACAAAAAAAATTTCCCAATATCAGGGGTCGTGGCCTCCAATCGATGGATCGAGAATACGTAGGCATCGTCCAAACCTGCCCAGGGGTTGGTTGCAACCGCATCATGCTCAACCTCATTGGCCTAAATCTTCTTGTACTTGCTCCTGTAATAGTCGACATCCATGTAGCAGGCTTCACAAGAGGAAAAAGGAGACGCATCACCTTGGAGCATGCTCACTCAACCATTAAGGGAGTACTTGAGGCACTGGTGATACTATGAGGGAACCACCGCGTGCAGGTGGAGCCATGGTCTCCCCATCAATTCATTGTATGAAGTGTCTTGGGAGACAACCATAAACTCGGCACTGGAAACTAGGCCACCAAACTGGGTCTTCAAACGAATATTTTCAACCGGGGTCTGCTCTATCCTGTCTTATCCCTGTATTTTCAGGTCGGAGGGAGTCAAGTCATCTTCGGATAACCCCAAATTTTGTAGTGTCTATGTCGGGATAAGGTTAATCCGGGAGCTGGTGTCAAAAAGATAGCAGCAAACCTCCACGCCATTGAATTTACTGGTGATGTACAATGGGAGAATGTTCCCATGTAGGGGATAACCATCATCTTCTTTGAAGAATGAGATAAAGGCTTGGAATTTAGCATTCTCTATCGATTATGCATGAAATCCCTCTACAACTTCTACCTCCGTCTCCAACTAGAGGGGGATTCTTAAAGAATCAGTGAGGGCCTCACACATATTTGGATATAGGAGAAGGGCCTCAAGGATGGAAACACTTGCTGGGATGCTAGAAAGGTGCTTGAGAACATCATACTTCCACACCAGGCATGAACTTCTGCTTGCAGGAGGTCACTCTATGACATGCAGTACGATGGCCCCTACCGGCTGAGTCAACGACTGACTGGTGCTCGGAATATCCCACTTCTCACTAGTCAGAGCCTGCAGAGTGGATACTGGATGATGTATGGATGACTGAGACTGGCCTATAACTGGGTGTGGCTAGTCACGACATGGTCGAGGTAGCTCTGCCTGATCCAGTAGCAAAAACGATGGTGAAGGCGGGCCTGATGACACCAGATGAGGAGGTTGCACGTTCTGAGCTCTGCGATGGGCCTGTTGTCTAGTCTCAGTGGCATGCACGGCCTGGCAGGAAGTTCCAACTAATGTTCCTAGACAAACTATATGGCCATGGCTCTGCCGACGTTGGCGTCGGATGGGGACATTGGGGAGATCTTCCTGGTGCTCCCCGTCGTCGAGAGTCATGTAGGTGTTTACCAAATCTAGAGTGTTAACTGAAGCGTACCATTGAATGTCACTCGAAGAGTCATCCACTGCTGGGAAGATCCTAGGATGAATCCCCATCTATGGGGGTATGAATTTTATGAGAGTACGGGACGACGATGGCATTGGTGGGGCGCGTTGCTTTCCCTTGCGTTGTCGGTGTTTTCGCTTCTGGGAAGAGGTCGGCTGAGATGACAATGTAGAAGTGGTGGCCACAGCTTCTAAAGGCTCTGGCTGATTTAGGCATGCACAGATGATACCATGGGCATGGGTGACCATTTTTTGAGTCATCAAGTCGTCATAATTTTGGGACACGTGGTTAGAAACCTGCTACCACTCACCCTCTCTATCGTTGTTGCTATCTGGCCTTACGACGATGCATTCCACTTGCGCCGGAGCTGAACCGAACCTAACTATGTTGTTATCGACATGGTTTTGAAGCAAGTCTTTGAAAACATATCAATTCTTGAGAGTGTGTCCTGGGATCTGGTGATATGGACAATAGTTTGGGCAACCAGTGAGGTTCGCCTCTTCTGGCCTTTTGCACTCAGGAAAATGCACAATCCTCTATTCCAAGGCACTTCAGAAATAGCTGAGAACCTGATTCTCATTGAATTAGTAAGTCTGGTTTCTTTTGTCTGAAAAAGGGGGCCTTGGCGCTTGGCCCTAAGGAGGAGCTGGATGATCATATCAAGGAGGTGGCGCCTAGTTATCTCGCCTGGGTGGTGGTTGTGCGTTGCGTGGGTGAACCTGCCGATTCTGAGGTGGATGCTGTTGGGCTGGAGGTTGCACCTATGGTGGAGGGCCTCTACGAGGTTGCAGAGGAAACTCCATTGGTAATAATTCCAACTGTCTGGGGGCCTCTATTTGGGCCAGTGTGGCGGGCTTGGCTCTGGCATCCCTCCTGGCAGGAATTACAGGGGGGCAACGGGCGTGCCTAGATGGCCTTTTGCAGGGCTTCTTCCAGGCACTGGGCCTTATCAGAGAAGCCTCAGAATCCTCTAGGGTAGTTCTAGGTGATCATATAGGGAACCCATTCCATTTTTACATTCCCTAATCACATTTTCAGTAATTTCTCCTGAGTTAGTGGCATGTAAAGGCAGCATGTAATCCCTTTCCAACAAGAGATAAAGTCCACGACACGCTCATTAGGCCTTTGTTTGCACTTAAAGATGTCTGAGATGCTTGTTTTCCTTGTGGTGGAGGTGAAATGGTAGAGGAATTTCTTATGGAGGTCCTCCCAGCTAGTCACTGATCTGATGGGGAGCTGGTTGTACCAGACAAATGAAAGCCCCTACAATGTATGCACAAAACATCAGAGCTTGGCAGCCTCCTATTGCATTGGAGTCCCTAACATGGGCCCAGGTGAAGTGGGCCTGATGCTGTGGCGGATCCCTTGTCCCATCTAAGGGGGAAAAGGTAGGATTACTGAAACCTGAAGGTGCCGACATATCATCCACCCATGCTAGATATGGCTTTCCATCAGGTGGGAGTGCCACCTGTCGCATTTCCAACGCCTCAAGACGGGTAATGAGTGCCACCATTGGATCATCTAGGTGAGGGTACCTGTCTTGATGGGGGTCCCTAACCATGAGTGCATTGGTAGGTTTTTCAACATGGTAAGGTGGCTCACCATCTCGTGGAGCGGCTGGTGGAGCGACCTGCGGGGCAGCTGGGGGAACCCAAACTAGGTTCCTTAGATTACTGCGCTGTTTTAGAGGGTTTGGTGAGACATACGTTACCCTCTTACCGTAAGCTCTGACCTCAACCTTGTCTACGGGGGAAGGATGGTCAGGGTCACCTGGAGGCATCTCACTGAGGTGAAGTTGTTCCTACCCCTTCTTCCCTGGACTAGGATTTCCATAGTCTGGTCATCGCTCTACAGCGCATTCATTGAGGAGGTCATCGAACAACTTCTTCTGTTCAAAAATTTGTTGGCGCAACACAGCCTTCTCAGGGTCCTCCTCTATCTTCTGCACTGAGGTAGATGAGTCGGAGTGTTTGGAAGCTCCGAGGTGCTCTTTACCCTTACCATGATTCCGGCTAAGGACCAATGCCTCAGTGGGTACATGGAGACCCAGAAGATTTCTCTACTGGTGAGTAACTCTTCCCAATGGATCCAGTAGTGGTGGCACACCCTCGGGGGGTATTTCCCTATCAAGAAGCTCCAGATCATTCTCCTTGTCCAATATGTCGGCCATGTTGACTGTGACCCTTCCTGGAGGCATGTCCTCAATATCGCCTTGCGAGTCGGGCTGCTGTTAGATGGGATTGAAGTGGAGGGAAACATACTTCCCTCAGCCATGGATTTGGACATGGGGGGAAGCCTATTTGATAATCTTGTAGAGTACCTTGAAACTTTGAACGCATTGCTGTTGGAGGGCCCTACAACGGCCTAGAGACTCGGGGCGTTGGGCCACATTGAGTGTGACCAAATAAACTAGACAACATTAATCTCTAATGTCTTCAAAATGCGCTTGGCTCATGGGATAAACCAATCAATGATGACAAAGGCGGAAGTGCGTCGCCCAGAGGGTTTGGCATAAAGACTCAACTTCCTCTAGGGTGAGGGATTCTGGCGTGCAGAAATTTGGTGCTGCCACAAGCCAGAACATCTTGGGGAAGTGGTCCACTGCGAGGATATTCCATAAGCTCCTTGGCTCAGATTTAGGGTCTAGCCCTTCATTACCCCACTCTTCAACTGGAGGCGGCTGAGGAACTAGGAGCGGTACTAAGATAGATTACTAGGATAATAGGCTGGTCGGTGGGGAATACGGTGAAGGGCTGACTGGCCGCCGAATCTCAGACTGTCCACCGAAGAGTGTAGCGACTTAGCCACCACATCTCGATAGGATGGGATGACGGCCGCAGTTACTGGTGTAATGGCTAGGGCTACTGGAGATATGTCACACTGCTGCTCACCCACCATTGGTCCCCATAATATCTCTCTGTGATCTCTAGTTGAGGTAGAGAGTGCTTCTAGTGACAATGTTAGTGATCGCATGAATTCAACCTGTGGGGTTTCAAAAGTTTCATCCTGTTGGATATAATTGTGGAGGGAGGCGGGAATCCGATGGACCTCACATTCCGGGAGTACTAGGCTGATGCACCTTGTTCCTGCCCCCCGCCCTTGGCTCAGAGGAGAGAGGGGAGGGTTCCTACACTAATTCGTACTATGATTCAGAGTCTGATAAGTAGACTGGTTTAATCTCTATCCAGACCTTCCCCGAATCCTTCTTATGGCGGCGATGACCTGGCTTCTTTCCCCTTGATGGATCTTCTGGATAGGGAAGATTTCTGACACGAGGAGGTCCTTCGGCCATACTGGTGCTAGGGCGGGGAGGACTTCCCCCCAAGAAAGCCGGGGTGTGAGGAGCACCGGGTCAGATATCAAAAGGGATATGGGGAACACCTCTGTGGGAAGTGCTAGAGCGGGTAGGACCTCAGCTCGAGCCCATATGATCACGGGTGGGACTCCCATACTTGTTCCCTCTAATGACATTATTATGAGGAGAGGCCTCATACTGGTCGATCTAAATACGGGTAGGACCTCAGTTCTGGGTGCTGGTGAGGCAAAGCTGACCCTCACTCCTCTGATTGCTGAGGCGAGGAGGACCTTCTCTTGGTACTATGAGGACACGGGGGGGGGGGGGGGCTCTCCACATTGAAAAGTGACCAGATGTGCAACATCCCCATACCAACGGTCTGTGGTGGGAAGAATGACTCCATATTTGTTGTAGTGGGCACGAGAGAGACTTCCATTCTGAGCGTCACTGCCACGGGGAGGACCCTCATTTGGACTGAAGGTGGCATGGGGCAGACCTCCATGTCGATCTTGGAAGCGGAGAAGATCTGCGTTCTCTATGGTAGTGGTACAGGGAGGACCTCTGTACCAGGTGTCGTTGCCACGGGTTAGTCCGCGGCAGCCACTTCCTGTGCCGGTGACCAAGAGAGTCGACCCAGCCTGCCCATGGGTCAGTTGGGGCCTCGATCTAGGTTAGGCATATGAATATCCTTGTTCAGCATACATAGGGAGTTGGTGGTATGCGTCAGTGGTGGCTCGGGCCATATTAGCCGTTGACGTTGACGCCCCTTGGCGGGTGTCCTCTTCATCTTTATCCCGACGCTGGTGTCGGGTTAGATGGACTGGAGCTGGTGGTGCAGGTGCAGGGCTTACCTGCTCCTCGTCCAGTAAGACTGGGTGGCGACATTGACGCAGTTGGGTGGGAGCCCTTGTTGGGAGCCCATGAAATGGGACTCTGACCAGGCTGGCCCGGACATCCCGTACCTCATCGGCGTAGGACAGAGAGTCATCAAAGCGTTCTGGGGATAGGCTCCCGAAATAGTTATATTTTGGGGTGGGGAGCCATGGCTTCCTGTGCAGCCCTCGGGGGCAGCGTTGACGATGAGGCGCATACGCCTCTAAATCTAGGCGGGCCATATCTCGAGTCCGGATAATTCCCTCCTCCTCGTACCAGCGTACGAGGTCATTGATCACCCTTCATTGGATGAACTCGGACGGGGAGATGGGGCGTGGGTTCTCAATGGTCGTAGAGGCAGTTGCAGAAGAGGCGGAGCCACATGGGACTGTCGCGCTTTCACTGCCCCTACCCCTATGTCGGTGGGTAGGCGGTGACCAAGTTTCGAGTGCAGAAACTTGGTTTTTGAAGGCAGGGAGATTAACTCATCAGTGATGAAAGAAAAAGGAAATCGATGACCAGTGTCCCAGCACCATCCCATCTTCGATGGATGGTAAGATGGATCCACGCTGACAACATCGTAGACCGGGATGTCCAATGTTCTACTGCCCCAAATTTTGGTGGGTTTCATGCCAAGCCTGCTATTTTCTTGGCGGGACCCGACTTCAGATATCTGGATCCGATGACATGCTAACCCACTAAAGTATCGAACGATACTAATCTCCATATTGAGGAGAATATTTTTACCTCGGGTTCACCATTTCTGTTTTCGACGCTTTCACTGGGGCACACACATCTGTCTATGGGGGATGCACAACTGTTGCCCCGCATTCCCTCTTTCCAAAGGTGGGCGACATCTGTTCCTTATTCAGGTACGTTTTCTCCTTGATTGAAATGAGATGATGGGATGTCAGTTCTTTTTTCTGTGGATTCCTCCTCGGAACTTGTCACCTAGTTCGGGTCTCCCTTATATATTTAAGACGTTGTTTGTGAAACTCTTCCTAGTGCCATATCTTCATGGACACCAGTTAATTACACTTCTTCTGTAGAGAAATTCCAAATGGTCCAGTCAGGGCAGCAAACTTTGGTCAGGGGAGTAGTCATGTTGGACATCACTGGCGTGTCTGGATGCTGGGACACTGGCGCGTCTGGGTTTCTTCCCCTTATTATAGGGCTTGTCGAGGGCGCAGAATCCCAAGGCATCCCACATTGGACGCGGGGGATCATAGGCCATGGGCATGTATATGAGTTTTTCCTCATCTTCCCATGTTTAACATAGGGTATGCCGTGAGTTTAACATCTAGAGGAGATGGATCAGGACCAAAACACTGATTAGAGTAGATCAGATGGGTTCAACCTCTGGAGGGAACACTGATGTTGTGGCCAACATGTGGTTAGCTTCCTGATTGGTGTTAAGGGCAATGGGGAATGAGATGGCATGATCCGACCGGGATGTGGCGGCCCGGGTAAGAATCAGGATGGATGATAGATTATTGAATGAAGTGGATGGAGAATGAGATAGAACCACCATGAGGATGAAAATGAATTTGGGATTGATCCCCAAAGAGGCTTCCTATGTATCTTCATGGTAGGGAATCAAAGTCCTCATAGTTTTTTCAGGGTTGGTGAACTGACATGAGGATGGTTGGGGCCAATGGATGGTGGGATTGAACCTTATTGAGGCTTCCTACATACCCTGCCTTGGCAGGGATCAAAGACCTCATAGTTCAGGTGGTGGGAACCGACATGAAGGTTGTCAAAACCAATGGGGTGTTGGGATTGAACCTCAGGGAGGATTTCTATGTACCTCGCCTTGGAAATGGTCAAAGAACACATAGTTCAGAAGGGGTTGGTGAACCGACGTGAGGATGGTCGGAACCAATGGATGGTGGGATTGAACCTCTGGGAGGCTTCCTACGTACCTCGACTTGGAAAGGATCAATGACCACATAGTTCAGGTGGGGGAACTGATGTGAAGGTGGTCAAAACCAATGGGGTGTTGGGATTGAACCTCAGGGAGGCTTCCTACGTACCTTGCCTTGGCAAGGATCAAAGACCACATAGTTCGGTTTGGGTGTGGGGATTACACTCTATGCTACCCATAGAGTATGTCATGGTTGATGCTTGCTCTAAGCCCACGTGATTCATGCTCGATTTGAGAAATAAGAGACAACAAAGACCTAACGATCACGTCGTGAAAGGTGCGTCCGTGGGAAATGGTGTGGGGATTATATGTTGTTAGCGGCCCAAAGAGGAAACAGGGTCTTATGCATGGTTAATAGCCCAAGGATATGAAGATTGATACTTACTCTAGGATGGAGGACAGGGTGGTGAAAAAGCCCAGCGGGAGAGGGATTTGGCACCCAAGAAGAGAGGAACATCAGGGGTACTACCTCCTGTAAGGAAGCCGAGGGGCTTACACTAGGGTGGTTTCCCTTTCCCTATGGACAGAAGCCGCTCCGATAAAGAGGGTATCATTCTATGTGAGGAATGATCTTACTCCCATGGAGACCATTGGCATAGAGAATGTCCGAGATGGGACACCTCACGTTCACGACACAGGGAGAGGTCACAGTTTAACATCATGTGATAAGGACGATGGTGCTTGGCAGTTTAACATCTTGTAGCTCAGATAAGGTGGGTTTACTTCTCACCCCTAGGACTTACATAACCGGCACCCTCTACACCTTGGTGAAGAGAAGGGATAGGAAAAACCGAGGCGAGGGGGTGTTATAGAGTGAACCATTAGGGGGTCCATGTTATCGTGGCTATGAGAAGAATCAATAGTTGTTAGCATGCCTATGAGAAAGATCATGAGGCGAAGCAACGCAATGGGAAGTATCGTCCAAGGGACTTTGAAATTGCTTCATGCGAACCTGAGGTGATGCATGAGAAAAGAGTGTGTGACGTAGGTGTGTCGCGTATAAGAGAGGCTCAAACACAGTGCCTCAGGGTGAGGGAAGCACATAGAGTGCGTGTCAAAGAATGGGCTGGGGAAAAATAGGAATTCTACTCACAAGAGAGAAGGTTTGCATGCAAGATGAAGTGGTAGTGCGCAATAGGTACAGGTGGCGCACAAGACAGATGGGTCGCGCACAATACGGACGTGTTGCGCGCAAGGGGGACCGGTGGCATGCAAGGAGGACATGTTGTGTGAAAGGGGGACCGGTGGCACACCAGACGTAAGGGTTTCACGCAAGGGGGACCGGTGGTGTGCAAGCTGGAAGGGTTGTACACAAGCTGGACAGGTTTCACACAATTTGGACGGAATGTGCGCAAGAGCGCCCGATGGAGGGAGGGACTTGTGCGAAATATGGGACCCCTTGCGCACAAACAACTTAGGTGAAAAAATTTTTTTACAAGGATCAGAGGGCCCGTCTGAAGGTGCCCTCGGGGAACCAATCGCGCAAGAACCAATACCTGAAAGCCATGGGTTTTTTCACACGGTCACGAAAGACAGGGTTTTCACACAGCAGAGTGTTTATTTGTCTTTGGTCACCATCCCGGAAGAACGGGGATACAATTCATTTTATAGCCAGATCCCTCAGAATGGTGCACAAGAGCATGGTGCGTAAACCCCTTTCGACGTCGCCTTGGGTGTAGAAATGTGGTCGGGGTACAAAAATAGGTCTGGGCTCAGAAACGGGGCTGAGCGTGCAAACAAAGGTTCGATGTCTCCTTGGGCTCAGAAATGGGGTCGTGCACACAAATGGACGTTCGATGTCACCTTGGGCGTGGAAACGGGGTCGGGCGCGGAAATGGGGTCAGGTGCGCAAACCCCCGTTCGACAATGCCTTAGGCGCGGAAACGGGACCAGAGCGGTCGGTCACGGAGGGCAGCTGTTTGGGCGCAGAAGGGAAGGTCGGTGCGCAACGTCTTATGCACTATAACTCCTCTTGCACGAGCCTTCCGAATCTGGTGCGCACCCACCTCCCAGGCCCCGAGATATCCTTTTTTTCATCCCAGATTCATTCAGTGCTCTTTTACCCACCCGATGTGACCCTTCTCTGGATTTCAGTGTCAACAAACTTGTATCACTTTGTTTTGAAGGCTCAGTAAACTTAAAGATACATGAATCAGATCATAAGGGGCCCTAAATACCCATGTATAATTTGGTCTCTCATGTTTACATCTCTTACTAAACTTAGTCGACACCATTTCCCTACCAACCCATGCAACCTCACCTCTGCATAACTCCAAATGCCATTCTATCCCTCAAACTTAAACCTTTGATACCACTCTTTCAGAAACCCATCCCCAAAAAGATATTGCAATAAGGGGAGAGAGATGGTGACTTCTCGAGTCATGCATCAAGTAGGCCATGGGTTGGTGACTTGCACCGAGGGTATAATAAACATGAAAATGGGAGGCATTACCCTTTAAAAGAAACTTGTAGAAGATAGATATATAAGTAGGGTATAAAAACCAACCCCTACTCAAACATACATATAGAAAGAAAACACAAGTGAAAATATGAAATGTCATACAGTACTAAAACAACTTAAAGGTAAACTATAAGTACCAAAAGGTAATGATGGTAGTGACCAGAAATCCCAAATAACTCCTATTAAAGAATGATCTAGCAATATCCATCATGATAACAAACTTTATCCAACTAACCTATTTTTTTATAAATACGTTGGGTGAATATAATTAAATACTCAGTAGGATCCTCCCTAGATCCTCTTGTACAAAAGATAAAGAAAACATGCTAAAGCATAGTGAATAATAGTTAAACTAACTCATCACATAAATAGGTAAACTAAGTTTCCAACCTCACCATGGCTATCTCTCAACTAGTATTTCATACAAGAGATCAAATAATATAATAGTAAAACATCAAGGGTACCCGGTTCTAACTTCCCCACTAGTTTTCCACTCCTCCCCAAAATCGCACATATTGAGCATCTATCTCCAAAATTAAGCCGTCCTAAAAACACCTAGGCAAGGCATAACAACATATACCTTGTGTATCACATAACAACACCATCCAATCCACATAACAATTGAACAAGGAATTAGTTTATATAATCCACCACAACCTACATGACGTATATCAAACATCGGGTATTATACCTCAATCCATTACAACCCACACACCAAGTAAATACCTTAATCCATAATAGCTTATACATGTCATACATATAATAATCCTTTGGATACTATATCTGGTAATACATTAATGTGAAATAACCAAAATACATCAAAGAACTATACAAAAATATATGGTAAATCTAACCACCATGTATACTAGTACAAGTAACTACCAAGAGAATACAGTGGGGCCATAGGGGGTAGTCAACCATCCATCATCCCACTATGATGTTGGGGAAAACATCCTATGAGAGTCTATTGGGTGTCAGTTTCCCTAATTGATATGGGTGGAGAAGTGTATGAAATCATAGAATATACATGATATAATATAGCTCAAAACCACATTATGGGAATAACCTAGTCTTATACTCAACTACAACTAACATAGCTTGAACTCCCGACCGCCACTACTAAGACAAAATACACATGAAAATAAAATGGGTACATTAAATTCATTATTTACTTTTAAGAATTTCATTTAATTAATTAATTCATTATCAATTAATTGACCATCAATATTTTTCCACATCACATTACATTAGTATACATTAATCATCTGAGTAAGGTTCATGCCCTCCAAGAATAATCTAAACAAAGTCCATAGTTTATCAATATTAACATTGTTAATCATTTTCATTCAAAAATTAAACTAATCTCATGGGGTAAGAATCATTTAATTAATTATTAGAATCATTCCACATCCAGGAACTCAAGGAAAACCATCCTAAGCTACCTCTAAGAGGAAATATGCAACCAAGAACATCCAACTACCTCAAGCAACAGGTAAAGGAAAATTGATAAAAAAGAAACCCAACCATCATCCATTAAAAAAATTCAAAATTGAACATACCATCTATAAACATATCATTAATGGGAAAGAATAGATTTAAACCATTTCATCACCTCTAGTTTCATCCTCAACACCCTCATGCATGAACCAATGCATATCTCCATTACATGCATCAACTACAACCACATAGTTCATGCCTCCCTTCCCCCATACACTACATCATCCATCCCTATCTCAACCATACGAGGATCAAATCACATCCAGGATTCCCCACCTCATATCAAAATATCTCTTTAGGGTCATATCATAGGCTTGTAACCAGAGCAGATCACAAAGCACCATGAAACAAACAAGAAAACAGTAGGGTAGTTGGGCCCTTAAAGCAAGGCATCCAACCTTCTCAAGAAAATGGTAAAATCAGTCCCTAGAAAACATATTTATCACATAACCAATTATTATTCCACCCAGAATTAACTTATTCATTTGTTATCAGGTTCAAACTACAGGAAACCTAAGGCACCAAGCTACAACATGCTATCAAGACAAAACATTCTCTTAGTAATTATTCTGGTTTCAACAACCCTATAAAAGTACCATTCTCAATTAACATGCATTTTAAATTATTATAAAAAATAAATCAACTTTTTTCACATTATTTATCAATTCCATTAATCATATGGAAGATCAATTTCAATTAAACATGAATATTTTATCAATTTTATTATCATCAAATTACAACCACAACTTGATTAATTAACATTCAATTTTATTCATTATACAATTAGTTATACATTAATTATGGATTAGTGTTCTTTACTAGTTTCCATCAAGAAAAAAATGATAAAAAATCAAGGTATTGATATCATACTATCTATCAAAACAAGAGGCAAACCACTATCATGGTATAAAGCAACAACATCACCAACATGTGATCACAACTAATTTTTTAATCTGGTTTAAATAATTATCATGCTAATTACATTATCATACAAAGGTCTAAATCATGATCAATTTATGATTTCATGTAAATAAAGGAGAATAAACAATTCACTTACATAAAAAATCATCGAATTTATTCACACGAGAATGGACCACATTGTAGATATCCAATCACCTATCCCATAAGAACTGTATCCCTTTGAGGATGTCATGGAAAAACCACACCAACAACCAAGAAACCACCATTATAAACATGGGAGATCATACACCATATCATATAAATAATAAATGGGAGGAAACAAAATCAAATTGGGAGAACCTGATTGAAAATGAAGGAAAAACACACCTTGGATGACCATGGATCACCAAAGATCGAAGAAAAAATCCTAGGGATCAATCTCCTTTGAAGGGAATCCAAAACAATGAAGGTGAGGGTCATCAGCTACCTAGAATGAGAGATTGATCCACTATAGACGTAAGGTTATGAATAACCCAAGAGGTTAAAAATACTTATAAAAACACTACAATAGGAAATTAAATGACATATAATCCTCTTTTACATTGTTTAATCCTTGGTGTTAATTTGATGCCAAAAAGTACATTATCATTTTAATATTTTATCCCAAAAACTTACACATCTTGAACCTTCCCTGAACAAGTCGTGAACTAGGATTACACAATATGTAAGGATTACATGGTGTGTAATATCCCTACATCTATCATTTGACAAAAAAACGTTTTTAGACCACCTCCAATACTTGGAAACATGTAATGGGTCAGTATTCTCAGATTTGGGCCCTTACAACTGGCCACTCCCTCCATACCTAGTATATTCTCTTGGGGGTATGACTGTTGGATCTAAAAGAGGTAACCAGGGAAATAATGATGAGGGTTCCCCAGGTTAACTTGAATTGATGTGGGAAAAAACTTCAATCCCTGGGGAGTCACAATCTACACTTCCACCTGTTCCATCCTAAACACATTTGGCATTAACACCTTCTGATGACCCTTCCTCAAAGAGTCAAGGGAAAAAACACTATGAACTATTAGAGCCATCCCCCCATAATCCTAATGTAAGTATTTAACTTTAATCTTTACCCTATTTTGGACATTACAGTAACTCATTCTAGTTTGTTGATAATGTGAAGGTCCCTGATGATCCTACCTAGAGGAACACACATTCGTTCCTAAGGATATAAGTGAGAATTCAATTTCTCTAGTAGAGCCTTCACTATTGGTCACATAACATCAAGAATCATAGGTAATATAAATGCACACTTAGTTAGGCCCAGAGCCTACTGAAAATGTTCCAATGATCATTCCATTTGATCTGGAATTGGATAACACACTTTTGAAGGAAACTGATGTCGATAGATATTCCACTACTGATTTGGATTTGATAGAGGCACATTTTGGTGAAGGTGAACACTCTATAAAAAATTGACATATATACCACTTTTCATTATATTTTATAACATTTATTTCACCATTGAATCCATTTAAGGTGAAATAAAATATGACAATAGTGAAAACATCAGTGGTGCTACCAGGCCACTCATCGCAAGAGGGTGTTGCCTCTTTCCCCGAAGATGTGGTTGGGACTATAGATTTTCCGACTGATATAACTGAAAAAGGTTTGTTTCAAACAAAGATCATTTCTATTGGTTACTTGATGATATCATACAATCTATCCTATGAATGATAAATCATTGTGCCTCTTTTTGTAATGGATTAAACGTTGAGGTTCAAAGTATTGATCCTTTCTTACTTAGGAATTCCTCCCTACCCACTTTGTTGAAGAATGAAAGAATGAATCCAATGCTTAGAGATGTAGTCCTATAATATATTCCTATTCCTAGGATAGGATTGGGTTAATGTTTGAAGTCTGCATCACTTTATCAGTCGATGAAGCGAAGAGTGTGGGGGGAGATTTGGACCTTAATTTCAGAGGCCTCGTTGGAAGGGATGAAGGACCTCCTAGGTCATATTTGGTTTATGTTCACCGCCCTTGGTTATTAGGGTTTTGATTATACCACCCTTTATGCCTGAGTGAAAGAGGTGATCTCTCTAAGGGAGAAAAATAGGGCCCTTGAATTAAGGTTAGTAACAGCTGAGTCTATCTCTTCAGTAAATAGAATTTCGAATGAGGCCTTAAATGAAGATTTCTATTGCATGGTAAAGGTGGAGGCTCACCGAGACATGGTTAGTAATGGGAATGTTGAAATCATTAATTTATAGTATGAAACTATCTATCTTCAAGTAGAGTAATATTGATTTCACTATGCACTTCATATATCAAAGAAAACTATATCAGAGCAATAAGGTCTACTTAACCTAGAAGAGATTTCCAGACTTGATGAGGTTTCCAGGGAGGAGGCATTTTAATAAATCAAAATATAAGGAACTGAATCTATTTACCAATTTTACCAATCTATTTCCCCCTCATCCTACCCCATGCACACCCCCATTCCCCTCCCTCATACACACCTACCTTCCCCCACCTGCACCCTCCCCCTTGCACCCCACCGACCCCTCACCCTGTCCCCTCCCCCAAAGAAAAATTGATTTTTACCTCAATAAATAATAGAAATATGTGCTACTGTTATGTTATGTATGAGAAGATTTCCTATTTTTTTGTTGAGACATGGGAATATATAAATTGTTATGAAGTTGGTGGAAAACATGAAATACTAAGCTATGAAGTGTAGTGATGGAAATATGGGTCTTATCCCAATAATTATAATCTTTCTGACCATGTCACAAGTGGAAGTTATAAGAGGAGTTTAGTTGGAATTAAAAGAGAAAAATAGCTAGTACTAAAGGAAATATATGTCCCTCTCAATAATAGATATCATGGGATAGATAAAGAATATTTCCATGATAAAATTAGCTCATGAAGATGATATAAATCTATTGTAAAAATAAGAACCTCATAAAAAATAAAGAAGGTTGAACTTGAGTCAAAAACAAAAATAAATTTATGTAGTAATAGAAGTGGACAATACTACCCCAATTGATATAAAATAAAAGAATACAACAAAGAAAGATATATCCAAAATGGATTTTATGGACATTAAGGAAGAATCATTCTAAAGTGGTCCTATAAAAAGACATAATGGATGTAGTACAATCCATTAATCATTGGAAAAAATACTTGATAGAAAGTTATTTTTAGGTTTATATAGACCATTAAACCCTCAAGAATATGATTTTTAAATGGGAATTATAGATGGACCAACAATGTTTGCAGAAAAAGATATTTGGTTAAGATTTTGACTTTGTCTATAAGCTTGGTAGATTAAATAATGCTACAGATGCCTTTTGAAGAGTAACTGAGGAATTAGAGTTACAAATATAAGTACCCGGGACAAGTTGAGTAAAACTAAAATAAGTGAATTATGAGATACAAATTAATGAAGTCTTAATGTAAATAAAGGAAACTTTTCAACATTAAATTATCATAAATTCAGGATATACAACTTGAAGTGGGCTTCTGTTTTCTAAAAAAGGCATGTTTTCTTAGGAAATTGGTTTTAATACCCAGGATACATTGAAACTTCCATTGTTCCCCTAAATGGGGGACACTTGAGGCACTTTAAGACCAATAATCTACAAAAAAATGGTTGCTAAAATGTTTATAAAGTATGATGTGAAGTTAAATGGAATAATCAGTGCTATTTTAAGCATAATAGATGAATCATTACAACAAAAATGAGTGAATATACAGAGTGATCAATAGATAATTGATAATTTTTTAAATAAACATCAAAGGGATATGACCTACTTGGATAGATATATAGTTATGGTGATTTGAGACATAATAAACCTAGGGTTATATCTAATATCAACTAGAAGTTGTATTCCTGGTACTACGGTCACTTTTGCAATTGATTGGAAAATTGGTACTATTTCTTACAATTTATTACTCCCAAAAAATAGTAAGATACATAATATGTTTCATGTGTCCCAATTGAGGTAAACTAATAAATATTTCATGGAATAAGTTTTACATGAAAAATTGTTGAATTAAAATACTATCCAATAAATGTATTTACGAGGATTATCTAGGTAAGCACTCAAATGTGGATAGTCATGTGGAATAGAAGAAAAATAGGGGGACAAACTTGGGATGATGCAGAGGTGAAAATAAACTCCCTAATTTCCACCTTGAGGGAAAGGTGGATTTTCAAGAGAGGATGATGATGGAAATATTTATGCGAGGGATGATGACTAGAGGCCAGTGAGGGAGAAACCCTTATAATTCCACTCGGTAGTCGATCGAGGCCTCCCATATACTTTACACACATAAAGAGTGGGATATGTAAGGGTTTTTTGTTGATTCATAAGTTTTTTTTCTGATAAAACCCTAATGGTGTTATTAGAAATGAATAATAAGTATGAGTTTGTTTGAGAGGGAGGGAATTGGAATATTTTTATTTTAGAAGGTAAGGAATTACTTGGGATTGAGGTAGGAAGTATTCCTTTGAGTGGTGATAATAAATCTCCAAAGCATTCATTCTGAAGTAGATATCTAAATCGTGAATATAAAATTCTCCCATAATCTTTTAATATCTATCAAATTGTGGTCAATGAGTGGCCTCAGAAAGTCTAAGTGAAATTGAACTAAGTGTGTGAATCCAAAAAGAATGGATGGTTCAATAGTAGTATTTAGGCATGAATCATCTGTATGTCAGACGTCCATGCCGAAGGAAAAGAAAAAAATACAGTATAAAGATAAAAAGCTAGTTGTTATTAGAAAACCAATTTTTAAAAAATCAAGTAATTATGGAAACAAGTTTTTAAAACAATGAAGCAATTGTAGAATTCAAATTAAAGAGTTAGGTAGAGGGAACCAACCTCAAACTCAAGGAACACTGCTTTTGATGACGAAAACTCAAAATTTCCTTTTTTTCCACTTGCAAACATATGCAAATTCACACATATATAAGGATACCTAGCCCTTATTTACATATTTGGATGTCCAAATATACACAAGGGGGTCCTTAGATATATGTTTATCCTTTCATATACCACTTTACACTTACACATGTATGCATTTTTTATATCTATATATAAGCACACCTAGACCCAATATATATATTCATACTACCATGAGTGAATATATATAAAGGGGTAAATTATATATGTATATGCCTACCTATGAATACACATGTAAACATTCTTCAATGGTGACTCGAATCCACCTCAATGAGATCCAAACCACACTACAAAAATATAAGGAACTCAAAAACCACAAAAGACATAATTAAAATTGGGATAAAGAATAAAAATGGAATAAACCTTACCAAAATCCGATGTTGAATCCAGTGCCTTCGATGGTGGTGGATAGAACCAGCCTCATCATAAGAAACCACCTATAAGGAAATAGTGGGAAAAGAAATGAGATATAACAACTTATTATATATATGTGATCAGTGTGTCAACTGTACATGATAAATGATACATGAATCCATAACCAACAATGAAAAAATAATATTCAAATTGATATGCACATCCCAATAGTTATATGAATTATTAAAATAAACCCAACACCCCACCAACTCCCCCACCCTCCCTGAACCCCCCTCTTCCACCCCTAGCACAATACCAACACCCCCTCCAACACCTCACTAGCATCCATTGAAGATTTCAGAACCACTCTCTTAACATATGGTGTTTTTTCACAATAACCAAGAACATTGAGTGTACATGAATATAGTAAAAACATGGTTGAAATTTTATTAAATTATAAAAAATGACAAATTCAATCACATATAAACTTGCCTTGCCAAATTAAATTTAAACAATTAACGAAAAAGAATATATGAATGAATTTTTTAAAAAATAAATCATATGGATACAGTATATTGTATGAAAATTAAGTGAATTCTATATATAGATGTAAATTATCCAATTGCTTTAATTATGTATATATATTAGAATATATATTTTATCTATATCATAATTTCTTTCATTATGATTATAAAATGTTTTTATTTATAATACAACACTAAAGTGGTGTCAATCAAAATATGGAATACATGTTATTTAATTTATTGAACTATACATGTATAAAATAATGTATGTAATGAACATGGATAATGATTTCCAACTAAGAATTGAGTATGAATAATGATTTATAACTAATAATTGAGGAGATTCTGAAATAAAATTGAAATAAATTGTTGATGATATTATATTAATATAAAATAATGTATGTAATGAAGAGAATGTGTTCTTGTGTATACTAATTAAGAAAATTGAGAAGTTTAGATCCAAATACATAGTGGTATAATGGAGAGAAATAATATATTGATGTTGGTATCCATTCAAGAATTAGGTGATCTATGTGTCCCAGTACTTGAAAATATGAGAAGAATTAGATAGTTGATACTCTAAAGTGACTATTTGATACTGATAGAACAAATTGTGACAATTAGATGTCAATGTTATTGATGTGGTTAAAAATTAGAAGACTAGTTGATCTATTTTTTATGAGGAGGGATATCAACATCGAGTTGTGCTAATGCAACCCGGAGTTGAAGGAGGTCTTTCCAACTATTGGATCATATATTTTTAGTGGAAAGTGGAATGATGAATTCACTAGAGGTAAACTACAATAAGAATACTTAAGTAATCTATGTTGATAGGACTTGGATGGTCCTTAGTGTAACCATTAGAATTTATAGTGAAGTATATAATATTTTAGGTCCTATAAAATATAGACAAGGAGTTGGATTTTATATCTGAAACATTTAAATCCTTGAGTGTTGTTTTCATTTTATTTTTTTCATACAAGAAGTGAGGATGAGATAGTTAAAGTGGTGTGGAAAAAGACATTAACATGTCATAGAGATTAATTCCAATGAAATCATTGTAAAAGTGTACCAATAAATCACCCCAACCCCACTAGTCCCCCACTCAATGGTAACTAATGGTCACAATAACGTGTCCTCATACCATGAGAAATCAATAATTCTATTTTAGAAATTGTCCAATATATTTATTTTCCAAAAACTATTAGTTTGTATTCACCCCACTTTGGTGGTATGCGATATAAAAAACTAGTGGATGGATTTCATGAACATATATATTATGGTATGATATATCAATCCATTTCTAATAATTTATGATTTAACTTGGGGGATCTATCATAAAAACAGAAGCACAAAGGGTGTAAGGAAATAGAATTTTAATGTAATACCACCCATGGTACCTGTTCAAAACTGTTTTGTTGGGATTGAAGAGATCTATGGTAGATTTTACTAGAATTTTTTATCATGAAAAAGAGTTTATAAACATGGTTTTGGGTTATAAAAAATATATTTCTAAAAAAATAAGACTCAATAGATATCTAATGTTAAAAAATATTTTCGTTTTTAAGTTTCACTTAAATCTAATAAGAAAAGAAAGACACAAATACATGACAGCTAATTCTGATCAGAAGAATACTTGAGATACACAGATCATTAAAAATATTCTAGAAAATTATAGTTTTAATTTGGATTTTGGAAATGAGAGCTTTTTAGTGATTAATAGAATTGGATCAATTGAAAAAATGGGGTTTCATCACCTAGATTAGGTAAAAAAAATAGGTTCACACCCAGAATCAAGTCATGAAATAGGGTTTCACTCTCCAAATCATGTCATGAATTGCTCTAGGTAGTCACTGGATATTTCTAGATCAACTAAAAAAACTTTTAAGTCTCTTATATGAGATTATTCCTGATTGAAACAGAATAATTCATATTCAACCAACATAAAGTCAACTTCACTAAAGACAATTTTTTTTCAAAAGAACCAATAAAATTTATGATGTATGCTCTCAACATGTCCTATGAGATATGAAATGTATACTCAGACTATCCAGTAATCATGCCCAATGAATGAATTGAATTTTACATCTCTCTCTGGTTGTGGTCATTCTAACACTACACCCAAACCATATTCATTGATTAAAACTTCACCGACGTGTGCAAAAATGTACTGATCATTTTTTCCAACCCCACTATAATACACCACATCTAGTGGAAATCATGAATTCAAAAAGTTCTATTATCTTTCCTCGAAGTTTTATGTCACAGTTCATCTCATTTTAACCCATTTTCTCACTCCCAAGAGTATTTATAACATAATTCCTCTCCATATCATTCATGTTGATAGGTTTACCTTGAGAACCAATGTCCTATTAACCTGGTCTTCCTACAAACCGATTTTCTTATATGCATTGTTGGTCATACCATCTAAACGTTAAAAATTATATAGTGGTTTTATAAAAACCAAATGTTAATACTTCAACCTAAAATTCCTCATCCAACACTTGTAATTTGGTGTGTTCTATATCCTATATCTAACTCCACTATTTTTATATATGTGATATCCCAAAACTACAACCACCTTTGGGTTGGGATCATTAACACACCACTTACAAGAAAGGAATCTCATACCTTTACATTGAAATTTCATAGAGAAATTTTCCACTGATCCCATAAAAAACCAACAACCTTATTCACAAGGTAGAGAAAATCTAATGATCCCTAGACCCAACCATGAAATACATGAAATTATTAATTTATTAACTCAAATAGGTCTCTATTGACTATATACAAACACCCCAAAATATTTTACCCATATTCTATCAATATAAAATGAAAGCACCCTGCATTTTTATCTATTATCATGAACTCACCTCATGTGTCACGTAATATTATCAATGAAATATACCTATCCTATATATTAAAAAAACACATATCAAAATGTCTCACTTGATATCCATGAAAATAACATAATTTAAAATGTCATTCATACCTTTGTAAGTCTAAATATAGGTTTCACCAACCCACTTACCATATAATTTATAAAAATATACTCATTAAGTACATGTTAAAGGATTATCATTTTTAACTTTTCTCAATGATTATCACAACTAACATTACCAATTGGGAAATCCCAACAATCATACATCCCAGTTTTTTTATTCTACACCACCTTAAATGACCATCCTGAGTCTTTTCCAACTGATCGTTCTCACTTTCACCTAGAAACTAAGATGTACATTCTCATTGAATTTGAAATCATATAAATTTGGAGTTGTGTGAATTCATTTATGTTGGTAAAATATAATCACTGATGAAATAGAAAGTTTTCATGAAATATATTTGCATGAAGAAAGGTTTTTAAAACTTTAAAAGGGTTATGGTTCATTATAAATAAACAATCCTTGAAGAGATAATTGAATAGATAGAGAGAAGAGATTTTTGGTGAAGATACTAAGAGATCAAAACACGTGTATTTAATCAAAGGGAAAGTTATGAAAAATGGTTACATGAACCATTGTGTTGATAAAGTTACATATGAAAACCACTAAGTTCTGTGAATATATTGTTTGTGTGACGCTTTTCCTTATGTGAATAATAGTCTATCACAAAATAACTAACCTTGATTGAGTTCTTGTATATAAATTTATATTTTCATACTAAAATAAATATAAGTTATGTGGAAGTGGTCATTGGGTATTTATACTAAGTGAAAAATGAGGAAAGTGAATGAGGACTCATTAAAGACCTTGAAAAATTGTGAATTTTTCCATAAAGACACATATGATATCATTAATGGAAGTGAAACTATATTCATGGAGGATTTCACATGTCATGTGTGAAAGAGTATTTTTAAGATCAATGAGAACCTACCCATACTGATTGTAGTGTAGAGATAGTGAATCCATACCTTGGAATGTCTATCAAAGTGTTATCCCTCTGTTATTAGTGAGTAAAATAGAGGAAGTAGGAAGTGTCCCTATGGGTGAGGAGTGATAAGACTATATGTCATTGAGATGGGAATGAAACTAGAGAGGTAGTGAACTATCCATGAATAATTGTAAGGGGAGTGACCCTTATATTGGATTTCCCTAGCCTAAACCCGTTATAGAACAATCGGTTTAGTGGAATTTGGAATATGGGAATAGTGTTGTTGTATTATCCTTAGATTAACCCACTACGGATAAACTGATTAAAATATCTATGTCTTGTATTCATGTTTTACTTACTTTCTATAATAAATAAAAATGTGTTTTTAGGTTAAGTAATCATTTATCAAATTGGATTAAAGTAAAGGTAATTTAAATATCAATCAAATCATTATTAAAAGAATAACATAAGAGTGAACCTATTAATGGTGAGGTCAAGATCAATTAGGATAATGAAAGTTTAAATATTAAGTGGTGATATTGGAATAAGTCTCGTACCATGATTCACCCCACCTCCCACACCCTTAGGGTATCTCTCACAAAAGACCCTTGTGGTCCTAATAGAGGTCAAACATGAGGCTCTCCCATAAGAAAACTATGGTTTCAATACAACCCATCAAAAATTTCAATATGTTTCTAAAGAGAAACAATGAACACCTCACCTATTTCCTGATCAATCACAACAACTTGCACCCATATCAAGGGAATCCCAAGGTTCTTATAAACCCTCACAAAAAGAAAACCCAATCAATATCCCAATCAAATTTAACTGACCATTCAAACAAGGGTAGGTATCTCTCATAGTTACTACACTTCCATGTATCATTGTGAAATAATAGTTAAAAAACAAGAAAAACATAAATAAGAAGGGGATTCACAAGAAACGAAACATTAGAAAACTGATCATAACCCTCACAAGTTCAAGTGGACCAAAATGAGTGCTAAAAATAGTCCCCATGGATTTTTTTTAAATCCAATTAAAACCCCTATTTTTAAATCATATGAAAAAGATAGTACTTGTCGTATTTACTCATGAAATCCCTTAGGCCAAAACATATTGATATCCTCTTGATTAACCCCTCCTTTGTTTTTAAAAAACATTTCAAAAAACATTTCATTAAGACACAATTTTTCCTTGAAAAATTGAACTCACACCACCAAAACAAACCATATGATGGGAATCCAGAACTTGTTTGACCATGGTTCCACCGATAAACCATTTAGAAAGTTATGTGTTCTTTATTGACCATTATGTCAATGAAATACCAACCTATTTTATTTTAAATATCATACAAGTTCAATCCACATTACAAGGATAATATTAATGATTACACAAACATAATATAATCAGAATGATCAAGAGATTTAGTAATGTAAATGATGCCGACCTCAACTGATAATCCATAAATTGATCTCAGGCTTTTACTAACCACTAATGATCCTTCTATCCCCTGTATCATCCATGAATTCATATTAATCAATAAAAAAAACATTTTTAAATTAGAGCTACAATCTGTATAATTGATGCTCAACTCACCAGGTAATATAACTGGACTCAGGAAACAAGACAAGTGTGGGGAGGGCTGCTGAGAGAAGTGTTAGCATGGAGGTGGGGTGGCCACCTTGGATGGAAGTGTTGGGAGAGTAGGGCCGTGAAGAGTTAATGAGGGTGGATGAGGGACATTGTACTGAGAGGAGAGGTCGCTGATTAGATAGGAGGTCACGAGGGTGGGGGAGGGCCACTGAGAGGAGAGGTCGCCGCCATGAAGAGACGTGAGGGTGGAGGAGGGCCACCGCTGAGAGGTCACCACTAAGAGGAGAGTTCACCGATGAGAGAGGAGGTCACGCGGGTGGAGGAGGGATGCCGAGAGGAGGGGCTCTGCTAAGAAGATAGGGCCACTGATAGTAGAGGTCGCGAGGGTAAGGTTGGGGTCACGAGGGTAATGGGTTGGGGTTGGGGAGATGATAGAGCCGCATGTAAGGGATTCAACCATATAGACACAATTTTAATTAAAAATATGGATATAAACCAAACTATATCCATGGATCAAAACCATGTATATATATCCATGGATATAAATCATTTTTCTTGTAGTGATTTCTCTATAACATCTTATGAACAAACTACTCATTACGATGCTCCATACTAGCTAATAATCATAAAACATTAAAACCATTTTGCCATAAACATTATTGAAACATTGTTAGATTTTAGTTTTTTTCTTTTTTCATAAACATAATTGAAAATTCTAAATATATCATTACTTCTCAATAACACTTTAGAACTAGATTCAAAATCTCTTGAAAACACATTGAATAAAGATTTGTAAACTTTTCACATTTTCTACAATTGTTCACAACATCCTCATACTGTGTCTGATGAAGTTAAGTGTCCAATTAATTGGTATCTACCTCTATCCGATGTATCCATTTTAGGTATTTTCCAATGAATATTGAACCAGTTGAAAAAAAACAACTCCTTTGTTCTTTTTCTCTTGACCCAATTTAAACAAAATGAATCAACCTAATAAAAATGTTGAATGCATTGTTGAACATAATATAGTTGATCGTTATCTGATACCATTCACGACCATTGGTCCCAAAAATCTTTGTATACTAATCTTCATCAACAAATTAGTCATGAACTGCCTTTGATGGATCAATGGAACCCCATGTTATATGGACCGATGTTAGTAGTGAATTATTTTCTTCCAGACTTTCCAACTGACAATTGATTATATGGATTGTTTCTTTTGATGAATTAGATTATCAGATTGATTGGAAAGTCCAATGGATCCATCAATAAATACTTAAAAAACACTTTAAATTTTAGTAACCTTAAACTCTCCATCCTTTAATCCTTTACAAACTTCTTCTTGTATCATGATTTCTTCATGATTTTGAGAACATCAAGATCAACATAGCATTGTTTAACTTAATGTACCAAACACATCATCTCACCATTTCTTTCACAAGGATTTCATCATAAGTGTTGAGTAACTTATGATATTTTTTAATTAAAAAATAGAAAATAATATTCATATTTAATATGGATACTTTCAAACTTTTATTCACTTCCTCATACCGATTTAAACTTTCATTTTGGATACAATGTGAGTCCAAAAAACACATCACCCAATAAACTTCTTCAGAAAAGAAAAACGAAACTGATGAAATTTCATATCATAACTTCATATAATCTTCTGACTAAAATTACCCCTTCCATTCATATCTCCCGATCACCTAAAATTTTACATAGTGAATTGATTTATCGTAATGATACAAAAATACAAAAAAATAAGCACTAACTTCTTTCAGCATCCAAATACAACTTCCATCTAGAATTGTCCCCCAAGAAATATATGTTACTTTATAAAAAAAATCTAAAAATATCATCCATAAGTCTCATTCTAATTCATTATATCCTATAAGTTTCCAAATAGTGTACCTATCTTTATCTGTTAATCTCCACCCCTTTCACCAGACTAAAACTACACCCATTTTCTAACCTGATTTCTATCTATTGAACAAAAGTACTGTTCCTTAAACTCTTCTCTGAAAATTTTTCTGTTATACTCTATTTGGTAGATCAATCTTATGAAACTAATTGGTAATCCTCTATTCAGTAAAATCAGCTGGTTCCACTCTTATTTAACTAAATTAGTTGGAAAACCAGAATGTCACAAAAGAGATTCATCATTTCATCTTTTTGTATGTATAAAATATGTAAATAATGGTTTTACTTTGTACCCTCTTTATAAAATCATTCTTGACTTAGAAAAATATGGAACTAAATTTTTCTTCCCCACTCACTGAAATTCCCTTGAAGCTTCTTATGCCTTATAGACTATTCCCAAATCTTCTATAACCTTCATAATGACTATAGCAATTCCAAAATTCTTCACTTCTTAACATTAATATTAATTTAGCTCTTAAAACTTCCTTATCTATGATATATGAGAAACCAATTGAAAAGAAAATCAACTCAACATCTACACATTAAAAAGGAAATTACAAAAATAATGTAAAGTTTCTTAGAACTATATCTAGTATGGTTTTTTCGAATTAATTAATTAGAAAATCTTCCACCTAGTTCTATTATGTTCGATCTTCCTACCTCGATTTCTCTTCAACAAACTCTCTTCATAAGAATCCAACATCCATTAGAATTAATAAACATCTATTCTTTGAATTTTCATTTCTCCATCTGGTCACCTTGGTTCAACTCAAACATCATTTATTATTTCAATTCACAAAACTCAGTACGGTGAAACTTCTTTGAATCATATTTATGATCACATTTAAAATGTTTTTTGATGTTTTTCCATCCATTGGATCCTTCACGATCTATTGAACTTCCATGAATCTATTTATAATTTCCCTTTATCAGATGGTTCATCATCTAATGAACTTAAAAAATTTCCCTTATAACTCATTGATCTTCATAACATCAAACTTCATACAATATGTAACTTACAAATTTTATATTTGATCTTTGTCTTAACTATTTTTCTAGAATCTCCATTAACACTTCTTAGTGAACTTGTTACATTGATGATGGTTGGATACATTTTTGAAACTTCTAAATACTCATGTCATGTGAAAATTTTATGTCTGGAGTTTTATTACTATATTCTACCACTTTTTACTTCTTTCAATTATTTTCATGATTTTTTACAAAAACCCAATACTTCAGAATTCTCACAAATCACCATAAAATAACTTCATAAACTATAAATCCAATTAAATACATCTAGTAATATGTGTTCGATAACATTTTTTAGATTATCCTCCCATATAATTCATACTTCTGAATCACTTTCTTCTTTAATTTGTCAGATTTTCTACATTCATAGTTATCTATCTGGTAAAATATGTCAGGTATCATTTTCCAATCTTCTTATAAATGTATATCTAGAAAATCGGTCTGATGGACTTATTCTAGTGGTCTATATCTTGAAATTTTTGTATGAAAATATTCATATGGAAATCAGTTTTAGATATTATTTGATCGAAAGCCTGCACCCAAAAACCTACATCCGGTCGCTTCTTCTATGTTCTTTCCAGTTAAAATGTAAATTTCTCCATTTGTACAAAAATATCTTGCAACATGATATTTTTCATGATATTAGTAACTTTAAGGAAAGTCTTAGCATCATCTCACTATTTATGAAAGTTTCATAATAAAGTTAATGATACTTCATAACCTTATCCAAAAACTCCATAACAAAACATTCTTAACTTCCAAAAACTCTTTCTCACATATTAAAAAAATTGATAACAAAAAATATGTTTTCAAAAAATAAAAAAATATGTTTTTTGTAACAAAATCATCAAAAATGTTTTTTAATTCCTAATATATCTACTTATTAGTAGAGAATATCACCTCAATATTATTCATGAGGTCACACAATGGTTGATCATGGGAGAATGTCCATGAAGTGAGATAATTTTCTTTATGTGATCACCTGGTAAAATCTAAATCCTCCAAATTTACATGTGGTGATAATAAAAGATATTGGATCTTGATTTTGAATTTTTGGAATGTTTTAAAGGCACTAGAATTATTAGTGAAGAATAAGAAGTCCATGCTACTCACTAAAATTAAATTTTGAAGTTCATACAAAACCTTCAATTATTCTTCTATAAATGGATAAATATTCATAGGGGAAGGGGATACTTCCACCATCTCTCAATCAATTGGAGTTGGAGTTTACTATTTTATTCTTTCTTTATTGATATAGTATAACTTTGATACCATAATAACATAATATTGTATGAGTTGAGAATATTTCCCTCACCCCTATTAATGAATTCTACATTTTAGTTGAATATATATTCTATTCATCAATATGGTATTATTTGATTTTTTTAGATGATTAAGAGATTTCCTAACTGCTATAAATTTTGATTTCATATTCCCTCATTCCCTAAATTTCACATACATAGAACTTGGGTTCACTCCACTGCTTGTGATCATGAGGAGTGGGATAATATAAGGGTGGTTGGAGATCTTAAATCATTAGGATAAGTGAGGTCAGGGATTTTAGTGATTATTGTATTTATCTGATTAAGCTGAAACATCCAGATGAGAATAATCAAGTGATGTTTCACTTAATTAAATATATAATAAGAGAATAATAGAATAAAATCTTGATTTAATAAGATGTTAAGGGATATCTAATTTTAGGACACTTTGTTTAAAATTGAATTTAAATCTAATCCAATCTAACCATTGATTTTACAAATTAAACTCATTAATCAATATAATGACACAACCAAAATTCTCTTATATATTGTGATAACTCATGTCCACTAATACTTCATTTAATTTGGGTTCAAAATATTTTTTCTAAGGGCCTTCTGACACACCTTTCATCAACCTTATGCCATTTTCAGTGAGTAAATTTTTAGTTCTTACTTCTATTTAAAAATATATTCAACACATGACTAGATCCAATTCATCTCACCATTCTAGTTTTGATCCTAAGGTAGAACAAAATATGCTTCACGGAATTAAGAATTTATGAATCATTGAATAAGTGGAGGTATATTATTTTATGATTCAATCGATTGAATCTACATCCTCATATACTTACTAGATAAGAGTGACCGTCAAAAGTGAAAGAATAAAAGAAAATCTAACTGAATTGAATACAACCTTGAGATAACTTTACATATCAACTAGTATAAATATAGGCTTCGATGTCAGGTTTTCAATTTCACTTTTTTAAAACCCAACATTGAATGTTATGGGGGAATATTTTAACATCATTTTATTATAAAACCGATGTTAAAAGATCTCTAGTTAATCTTTTAACACTGGTATTTATGAAAAATAAAAATAAAATATATTTAGATATAATATTAATTTCATTTTTTAAAAATAAATGTTAAAAATATTTTAAAAAAATATTTTACATCATTTTTTATGAAAATTGACATTAATATTTCTAAAAAAATATTTATGGAGCCCAAAACCATAAGTTTTTTCCTCTTGATTCCCTCTCTCTCAAGTGATAAAAACACTTGAAAACACCCTAATACCCTTGATGACATTCGATCATATCTTTCAATTAAATTTATTTAATTTTTATTTTTTTCTCCTCAATCTTTCATCTTTATTCCTTTTTTATGATCCTTGAGCTATTTTCGTTGATCCGAAACCACTGTTTATGGTTTTCTTTGGTTTTTTTGCTTCATTTTCACTCATTTTTCTTCAATCTTGCAACCTTAATTCTATTTCCACCAGCATCAATTTATTTTATCATAATTATAAATCTATTTTTAATTATCCATATCCAAAATTTGAAAGTTATATTTTTTTATTTTCAATTATAAATTAATTAATTGTTTTTATATGTTTTATTTATCAATTTATTTGTTTTTATGAATTTTATTATCAAATATATATTTTTAAATTTTTTTATTGTTTTTAATTTTTTATTATTATAATTTATTTTCCAAATCTATTTTTTTAAATAATTTACATTTTTTGATCTTTTTATATGTTTAAACCATTGAGAGTAATATAGTTCATATATGACTTCACACACTCACTCATATCAACAATGGGTATGTTCTTCCAAAAGCATAATGGATGTATATGTTCTACTAAATAATTGTATCCTAGAATAATTAAAATAATTTTATCCATAAACATAACATACTCACACAAATCCACAATAGGTTATGAGTTTATTTTACAAGTTACAATGAATATAGAATTCAAAAGATTAATCTAAATCAAGAATTCCTAATTCAATTAAAAAAACCTAAATAGACTTTTGAATTATCACCTTTAAAGTGTTTTTTAGAGTTTAATATAAAAAATTTCATTATATTAATTACTAGGATAAAATTAATTGTTAAAAAAAAAGTCACTTTCACTATTGATAAAACCTACCACTTATATGAGCATGTAAACTATCACATAAAACTAACATTATTTAATTATTTTCAAGTAAAATTTGATTTATATACAATGAATTCTGTTATTCTCATATAAGTAAACATCCCCTACACTTATTTTCAACATTATCCATAACGTTGATCATAAGGTAGAAGATTAAAAACAACACTTAATGAAAAGTTCTTTTAATATTTCATAGTCCAATTAATGTAACATGGGTATCAATAATGATTTAATGGAAATAAGTTTGTCTTATTTCATATAATGTTCAAAATAGTTAAATATTGATCATGTCAGACTATAGTAATTCAATTTTTTTATAAAGTATGCATAACACAGATTTAATCATCAAATCTGATTACACAAACATCTTCCAAAAAACGTGACATTATAGAATTATTGTCCATATTAGAAGTTCAAACTCAAAATTATTTTAGAAAAACTCATAATTTATAATGAACATTAAAAAATAGAGTAAAAATAGTCTTTATAATAAGTCGAAATAAAGGTAATTAGTAAAAAAATAGTTATATAGATTATTTTTCCAAAAAAGTAATTTCAACATGGATAATAGGAGTTAACCATAAAATTATATAGTGATCCCCCCAATATATATTTTATTAAATCATTTAATTTTTTATTATTTGTTTTTATGTTTTAAATTTTTTGGTTTATATATATTTTTAAAGGTTTATATGTTTTAATATATTTTCATTTTATATTGAGATCTTAGAAAATTAAGGGATCATAATTGGATAAATTTACAAAGAACCACTGATGAGTATAATAATGGAATTTATGATTTATTGTAATTTACTAAATGTAATCTTGAAAAAAATTACTTAATTTTTTTTCCATTGATGAAGTGTTTGAATATGAGAAAGTAAAATTCCATAGAAATCATAGATCATCTCATTTTTATGGTTTTATCCATAATTATGCATGTTGGATATGACATGGTGAAAGAAAAAAAAATACAACATATAATGTTGATAAAAAATTTAGAATGAGATAATGGATCACATTGAAGAATTAATTCATGATGTAGGCATTAGAACCATTGATAAAACCGTAACTTTTTAATGATTATATAGAGATCCAGAGAAACCATTATTCTCAAGTTTCACTAAATTTATATTGTTATTAGTAGTTCTGATATTAATTAGCTTGAAATAAAGAAATGGGTGGAGTGAAAAATGTTTTTATAAATTGATTGAACTTTTAAAAGAGCTACTTAGAGAAGGCAACGAGCATCAAGATTATAATTATGAGGAAAACAATATTGCGACTAATGGGATTGGGGCATAAAAAGATACATTCTTTTTCCAATTAATGATTATTTTATAAGAAGGAATATGAATGTTTATCACAATTTATTAAATGTGGGACATCATGATATAGGATGGTTGAAATTTTTTACTCTGGTTCATTCTCAAGTATTATCATCAAACCTTATACTAAAGCAATTCAGTACCTTTTAATAATTACTTGTTTGAACCAACTATTTCTAAATTAAAATGGTGTAAAAAGGTTAATCCGGAATTCACATGTCCATATCTCTATTGGTAACTTATGTCACCATACCGATTTACCGTAGTGGAAGATATTTGATAAAAAATTTATGATTTTAGTATTGAAGTTAAAAATCCCATAATGAGAATATGCACAAATGGAATGAATCCAAATTGGATTCTTAGTATCCGTCGCAGTTTATGTTTTTTTTGTAGTTTACAACTTATCCCCACAGATATGTATGGAGAAAAAATATATTATGATGAGTTTGATGATTTATGGACCATACAATCTAGGAAAGGATATTTATGTGTATATTTCACCATTGATTGATGATTTGAAACATCTATAGGTGACAGGTGTTACAATTTTTGATGCATATAAAAATAGATTTTATTTTGTGTTCTATGATAATGCTTACTATAAAAAAGTTCCCTTCTTGTGGAAATTTATCTTGATATAGTGTTAAAGGATATAAGTAATACACAATTTTTGAAGAGGATACATCATATTATCAATTTAATAATTGAAGAAAGACATTGTACTTGGTACATTGAATAATTTTTCCAATTGATCATCCCTACCATAGATTGAAAAAATAATTTAATGGTATACAAGAATATAATCTCCCTCTAAAACCATTATCATGTGACGAATGTAGAGACCCGAAGCTTGACGTACATGGACTTTACATTACTTTTGCGGAATACTTAGTACATAACAAAAACACACACACAAGGATCGTAATAGTGTAGTGTCTTTGGAAACTCGGAACGTAATCTTCTAATCGTGGTGAAAGATCTTCAACATCTCCTATAAAGATCTTCCTTTTTTTTACCTAAAACCTTTCTTTATATCCTGGGGAAAAAGAAAACATAAAAGGGTGAGCTCAAATGCTCAGTAAGGGTAAACAAAAGAAATATCAATCACATCGTATTCATAAGAACATAACATTTTGGAAATCTTAACCTGGAAAAGAGAGCATAATTTCATAACATGGGATAAATCATGGCAGTGAAATGTAATCACAATAATCATTACTTAAAACATGAAACTTTGTGGCATTCACACATAATCATAGATAATCATTTCTTGTTAGTCAAGACTCATTGCCAAGACTATCTTAGTGGACAAAGTCCCTTTCTGAATCGAGTAACCCTCGTTTCAGTCCTGTTTCACTGAACCGGTATAACCTACCGTTCCAGCCCTGTCTATCTCATGAGATATAAAATCTTTACCCAATGCATTGGAGGGAGATATAGGTCCCACCCATCTTATAATGAATCCTTTCTTATCTGTGCCACATAATCATAAATCATACATCATCGCATAACACATGTAACAAAAATGGAATTCTTGAAACATCATGACATCATAAAACAAATCATATAAGGTAAATGACTTCATAAAAATAATTTCCTCAAAACATAATCAAATCAATTTAAGGATAAAAACATAACCCTATATTATCTTAGATGGAAAACAATTTTGATAAAACAATTGAACTCCATTCTTGAGGAAAATATCCTTTCTACTTCAAAAACACTTTTCCTTTCTTAACATGTCATACAATTTTAAAATAAAAGAAGTTGATTAAAAATAAACTTGAATACTTGTAAAGGAATCTTCTTGGAAATAATTTTTTAGAAATCCATTCATGCCGTATAAGTTAAAAAAAACATTGTTCGTACTTTTTTCGGAAAAGTCAAAAAGTACCTCGTACGAAAAACGACAAAATATTCCTTTCATACATATTACTAAAAACTCACCAAAGGGTAAAAATGGATTTAAACAATTTTAGGTGGATGGAAATAATATTACATATTTATGAAACATGGATGTGGATGATAAAATACACCCCAGTAAATACTTACGAATAAACAATCTCGGATAAAAATGAGATTGTGATATTTCCCTTACCTTAGGTCCGATTTGCTTTGTACGTCTCCGAAGCTCCTGTATAATGGTTTAAATAATGTTATTGACTTGTTCCATAATCATACATATTGATATGATATCATATATGGTTCACTTATGACATTATATTACCCGTTCTTTTGTAAATTCCATGTTAAAGAAGCGTTTTGGGTAAAATCGTTTCATTTATCGTAGGTGTTTTGACTTGTTGTTCTTGACATCATTATTACTTATATCATGATTTACTTACTTCCAGAATATAAAATATGATTTATATATCATATATATTCAGTATATATATATATATATAATAGATAGATAAATAAAATAAAAAACACCGTTCATGGAGACGGTAGTCCGTACGTACGCATGAACGCTGTTTTCCTTTCCTTATTGTCTTGAAATGGAAGTAAGTAGATGACATACATATATATATATATACATAAATAAATCCAGTAGCTTTATAATGTCATATATTTCATTATTATTTCTTATATATACTTTATAATCATTCTTAAATGGTTAACATGGAGAATGAATCTCATCGCGTCTTGGAGACGGTAGTCCGTACGTACGCACGAGCGATGATATCATTTCCATAAATATTGAATTGAATTGGAGTGGATTATACAATATATCAGAATAAATATGATGTTGTAATAACTATGTATAGTTATTCTTTACACCATTATACCCATCCATGTAAGGTGGTGGTGGAAAATAGATTACACCACGGCGTGGAGACGGTATTCCGTACGTACGCACGCGCGGTGATTTCTTTTTCCGTAGGATGGATAGATGGTGAAATAGGGTTTTTTCATACTTATAATAACATATCAGTATATGAGTGATACTGATGTTATTACTTCATAATGAAACAACCTAATAAGAAGAAGTGGAAGAAGAAATAAAGATGAAAGAATTGGTAACGGTAATTACCTCTTCTTTGAAGCGCCTCTTTGAGACCTCCTCTTAGGGCACTAAAATTGGTCTTTGAGGAAGACAAGAACCTCTAGGATGTTTCTAGGGAAGTGGAGAAGTGATTTTGTCAGGGTTTTGCCGATCTTGAGTGCTCAAATTGGTGTGTGGAGGAGGGGGAGGAGGTGTCCTTTTATAAGGGAGGAGAGGGGCACCTTAGGAATACCTCAAAATATTATTTTATATTAAAGTCAAAATCGGGTTATAATGGTTCCAAAGGGTATTATTTCGAAGCTAAAGTGGGTATGGGTCGAAATCCTATCAACCAATAGGATTTAGAAAAGTTTAGGGTATTATTTTAACCTTATCAATTAGATTTAACTCTAAGTTAAATAATTTAACTTTTACCGTGTTTTTTTGTTTTCTTACACTATATGGTTAATACACTTACTATAACATGCCAAAGGAACCCCAAATTGTTTATTATTAATATATATATCCTTATCTAAGTTATTTGTCCGATCCTTAGATTTTTAGGAATAAAATAACAATTAATAATATAATATTTTATTTAAAAACTATTTTGTGTCAATTTTGACACTATTTGATATATGATTTTTGTGAAAGTCATAACAGAATTATATGTTCGAACCAAGTTTAAAAATTCAACACTAATATATCATAATAACCTAGAAAATTAGTGGAATTCATAAAAAGTCTCAAATTACATTTATTTTGGTGTTTATAACATCTATTATGTCAATATTTCATAAATAAGATAATTACTACATCATCTTTGTGTCATAAATAAATTAAATTATTTGATGTCTAAAAATTACAAATAAAATACCATTATGTAGGAAATCTTTTTAGCTTTCTAATTAATATTTACAATCGAATTTATCTAATGTATAACCATATATTAAAATTTTTTTAGTAAATAAACTTTGATTTTACCTCTTTTAACTCTTCTTTGAATTAAATAATAATAAATGTCCTAATCTAATCCAAGTGGGCCTAAATGATAATATTTTACACTTAAGGTTGTTCTAGGTCGAGATACACTTGTCCAATAGAATTAGGAAATGTGTTAGGGTAATATTAATATCATTCTTACCCTTAATTGCCCTATTTACTTTTAACCGTGGTAAATAAAAGTAAAAAGTTACTATTCACCAAAAATTATTTTCATCTCATTGAACCACATTTTAGTCCTTGATATTAACCGTGTATCTCGGATTTTCGAAATTCCATTCACAGAAGCGGTAAAATTAAGTTTTATGCAAAATTCAGTTTTTAACCTACCACTTAGTGGTTTCACTATTCATCAAAAATTGAAAGTTTTCAGAAAAATACCAAAAATTAGGCCTAAGCTATATTTGATATTATGAACTCAAAAATGATGTCTATTTTACCAAATTCAAAACATATCAGTTGCATTAACTAATTTAAAAATTAATTCTCGTCGTCAAAACAAATAGCATGTTTTTAAGAGATAATAACTATCAAAAGATTGACACTAGTTTATAACTGGTTTAAATGTGAAATTACATCCAATGACCAACATTGTATTAAATTGTAAAAATATATTCTAAATATACTTTAAAACCACTCAAATTAATAATTTATCACTATTAATTATTTCGATTAAAAAAAGTTGTTTTTAATTAAAATTTAGTAATTTTCACTATTCATCAGAATATGAAAGTTATCCGAAAAGTACCAAAACTTCACCTTAGGCTAAATTCGATACTCCGAATCCAAAAATGAAGTCCATTTTGAGAGCTAAAATTTCTAAAATTTTAAAAAGTGGTTATTACTATTCATAACAGATAGTTTTAATAATATTTTAATAGCATATCGTTGTTTCGTGAAACTCAGTATTACGTACTACACACGTTATCGAGGAAGGTTGCGATTGTGTATAATGCAAGGCAAGTCAAGGATGCGTGTTGTGAAAGCTCCTTGTGTAGCATATAACACCAGACATTAATGAAATTAAAAAGAATATTTTTCATAAAATCTCGGGGTGTTACATTCTACCCCCCTTAAAATGAATTTTGCCCTCGAAATTCGTCAGGGTTATAAATGGTTTACTATTTGAAAGTTTCTTTAATCGAAACCCACATCGTAAAAAGGAATACCAAAACCAATCTTTAAAAATAAAAGTATAAAATGTAACGGTTACCCAAATAAACTAATCACTGGGTTTCCACATAGGTGAAAATATGGATATGAAAGAAAAATCTAACCATCATGTTCTGATGGAGAGTGGTAGAGAACATGGCTATGGAAAAGCCAGTAATCAAAAATCCATAGATTTGTGATGATACAAGGTACCATCTGATTCATCAGGTATAAGATCACTAGGACAACATTTTGGTTTTCAAGATCATTTCCCTAGAGTTGAAAATTTGAATTAGAATAAATACTTACTTTATTTTGGTACAATCTCACTGTTTTTCGTGCCTTGAACAATTTCCACTTCATCTCTTAAATAAATGAAGTTGAATTTGTTATTCGTGAAGTGTTAGTAGATCATGTGATAGAATGACGGGTCATTCCATCTGTCTCAAACAAAAGGTTAGCAAAAATTATATACATAAGTCGATCTATAGTGAGATTAATCACATATGGTTCCTAAAATGGACTTATACTTCATATATCATACTGCTTAATATAATAAAACTAGTTTCTACTAAACAGGGACTTCCTGTAGGCCAGTGGTAGGCGATAAAGGCCAGTCACACTTCGGTTGTGGGTTCGATTCCCACAGCCTTGTCCGACGCGATGGGCTGTCGCCCGTCCTGCAGGTTGTCCTTTTTCTAAAACTATATTACTATAACATCCCATCAATAATATCGAAAAAACTTCTATCCTTAAACAATACTAATTTATGTCCAACATAATCCATTCCAATCTTTAGGCTTATCCATAATACTGCAGTCCACTCTCATAACATAGTGAAAACGATTACCAGAGATTTAATACCATCGTTGAACCCCATATATCATAAGATATGTTTTTTTGTCACATTCCAAACATTCAAAGTCCTTAATCATGTATTCTCTTGAATACCTTAGTGAAAACATGAATGCAGTTTAAAGTTAACACTTTCCACATACCAAAATCCTCAAAATTCTATATACTCAAACCATGATATCACTTAGTCCTTATATCAATCACGAGCTCATGAATACTATTAAACATTTCATTTTCTCGTTTTCCCTTCATTATGCGCATATCATATTATTTCCAAAAATATCTCAATTACTTTGAATACCACATTAGACCAATACATAAATATTCCAATACTCCATGATACAATATTATTTTGGAATCCCATTACATAAACACTTAATCATTCCACCACATCGTTGTCATATTCAACATTGCCAATAGTGATCGCATGTGACTTCCCTTTGTCCTTTGCCTTCAGTGGTTGCTCATGTTGATCATCACTAACCCTTGGATTAGGGCATTTATTAGCATAATGCCCCATTTCCTTGCACTTGAAGCATTGAAGTGTGGGTGGTGCGTTCTCTGCAGTGTTTGCTTTATTCACATCATTAGAAACCCTTTTTTCCATTACTTCGACACTCAGCTGCTCGATGACCTTCTTTTCCACACTTAAAACATTTTCTAGTCCCTTTAAGACAATCTCCACCATGCTTCTTTCCACACTTTGTGCATAAGGAAACATTCATCTTCTTTTCACCATTATTCTGATATTTCTCCTTGAACTCCATCTTTCGTTTCTTGTCAAAACCATGAGATGGATATGTAACACCAACTTCCATTTCTACCTTGATAGCACAACGCACAATTTCTTCATAGCTACTGAAGTCTCTTATAGCTAATGCCCTTTGAAGACTTGGTTTTAAGCCACTGAAAAATCGATCAACTTTACTTTCAGGTTGGATGATAATGCCAGATGCATACCTTGCAAGTCTTGTAAAATTCGCTTCGTATATACCAACAGATTCATCATCCTTTTGCTTTAGTTCAAGAAACTCCTTCTCCATCTTTGTTCGAAGAATAAGAGGGAAGTACTAACTGAAAAACAAGTTGTTGAACTCGTCCCATTCCATGGACTCAATTTCATCTCTTTGCCTCGTATTCTTGATAAGATTCCACCATTGATCAGCTTCACCTTCCAAACGATATACTGCTAAGATGACTTTATCATGCTCAGAACATTGAAGAACTGAAAATATCTTTTCAGTGGTACTGATCCATTGTTCAGCAACAAGTGGATCAGAAGACCCACTGAAAGAAGGTGGACGTTGCCTCATGAAGGACTCAATAGAATATTGTTCCCTTATCTGCTCATTTGGGAGTCCAGAATGATTCATAGCTTGTGTAAGTATAGCAATAAGATTTTGCACTCCATCTCCCATAACATTTGTTTGTTCAAGAGGGCAATCATGGCATTGTCCATTGCATTGATCAACACGGTTCCTTCGGGTTCCAGCCATCGTCTAAAACCCAAAAAGAATAGTGTGAGAGGCAAAAATCATGCTAGGGAAAACAACATAATAAAGGGGGAGTACCTTCAATATCTAACATCTTAGGTTTAATTCTATGATCGTTAGCGTAGTTCTAGTACTATAACCTATACGTATACTTAACCTTAGGGACATCCCTAGACATACCGTAGAAATATCTCTAGGGATCTCACTAACGTTTTCGCATCCTAGTTTCCAAAGGTTGACTAAACCTTTCCTCTGATACCAACTGTAAAGACCCGAAGCTTGACGTACATGGACTTTACATTACTTTTGCGGAATACTTAGTACATAACAAAAACACACACACAAGGATTGTAATAGTTTAGTGTCTTTGGAAACTCGGAACGTAATCTTCTAATCGTGGTGAAAGATCTTCAACATCTCCTATAAAGATCTTCCTTTTTTTACCTAAAACCTTTCTTTATATCCTGGGGAAAAAGAAAACATAAAAGGGTGAGCTCAAATGCTCAGTAAGGGTAAACAAAAGAAATATCAATCACATCGTATTCATAAGAACATAACATTTTGGAAATCTTAACCTGGAAAAGAGAGCATAATTTCATAACATGGGATAAATCCTGGCAGTGAAATGTAATCACAATAATCATAACTTAAAACATGAAACTTTGTGGCATTCACACATAATCATAGAGAATCATTTCTTGTTAGTCAAGACTCATTGCCAAGACTATCTTAGTGGACAAAGTCCCTTTCTGAATCGAGTAACCCTCGTTTCAGTCCTGTTTCACTGAACCGGTATAACCTACCGTTCCAGCCTTGTCTATCTCATGAGATATAAAATCTTTACCCAATGCATTAGAGGGAGATATAGGTCCCACCCATCTTATAATGAATCCTTTCTTATGTGTGCCACATAATCATAAATCATACATCATCGCATAACACATGTAACAAAAATGGAATTCTTGAAACATCATGACATCATAAAACAAATCATATAAGGTAAATGAATTCATAAAAAAAATTTCTCAAAACATAATCAAATCAATTTAAGGATAAAAACAGAACCCTATATTATCTTAGATGGAAAACAATTTTGATAAAACAATTGAACTCCATTCTTGAGGAAAATATCCTTTCTACTTCAAAAACACTTTTCCTTTCTTAACATGTCATACAATTTTAAAATAAAAGAAGTTGATTAAAAATAAACTTGAATACTTGTAAAGGAAGCTTCTTGGAAATAATTTTTTAGAAATCCATTCATGCCGTATAAGTTAAAAAAAACATTGTTCGTACTTTTGTCGGAAAAGTCAAAAAGTACCTCGTACGAAAAACGACAAAAGATTCCTTTCATACATATTACTAAAAACTCACCAAAGGGTAAAAATGGATTTAAACAATTGTAGGTAGATGGAAATAATATTACATATTTATGAATCATGGACGTGGATGATAAAATACACCCCAGTAAATACTTACGAATAAACAATCTCGGATAAAAATGAGATTGTGATATTTCCCTTACCTTAGGTCCGATTTGCTTTGTACGTGTCCGAAGCTCCTGTATAATTGTTTAAATAATGTTATTGACTTGTTCCAGAATCATACATATTGATATGATATCATATATGGTTCACTTATGACATTATATTACCCGTTCTTTTGTAAATTCCATGTTAAAGAAGCGTTTTGGGTAAAATCGTTTCATTTATCGTAGGTGTTTTGACTTGTTGTTCTTGACATCATTATTACTTATATCATGATTTACTTACTTCCAGAATATAAAATATGATTTATATATCATATATATTCAGTATATATATATATATAATAGATAGATAAATAAAATAAAAAACACCGTTCATGGAGATGGTAGTCCGTACGTACGCATGAACGCTGTTTTCCTTTCCTTATTGTCTTGAAATGGAAGTAAGTAGATGACATACATATATATATATATATACATAAATCCAGTAGCTTTATAATGTCATATATTTCATTATTATTTCTTATATATACTTTATAATCATTCTTAAATGGTTAACATGGAGAATGAATCTCATCGCGTCGTGGAGACGGTAGTCCGTACGTACGCACGAGCGATGATATCATTTCCATAAATATTGAATTGAATTGGAGTGGATTATACAATATATCATAATAAATATGATGTTTTAATAACTATGTATAGTTATTCTTTACACCATTATACCCATCCATGTAAGGTGGTGGTGGAAAATAGATTACACCACGGCGTGGAGACGGTATTCCGTACGTACGCACGCGCGGTGATTTCTTTTTCCGTAGGATGGATAGATGGTGAAATAGAGTTTTTTCATACTTATAATAACATATATGTATATGAGTGATACTGATATTATTACTTCATAATGAAACAACCTAAGAAGAAGAAGTGGAAGAAGAAATAAAGATGAAAGAATTGGTAACGGTAATTACCTCTTCTTTGAAGCGCCTCTTTGAGACCTCCTCTTAGGGCACTAAAATTGGTCTTTTAGGAAGACCAGAACCTCTAGGATGTTTCTAGGGAAGTGGAGAAGTGATTTTGGCAGGGGTTGGCCGAGCTTGAGTGCTCAAATTGGTGTGTGGAGGAGGGGGAGGAGGTGTCCTTTTATAAGGGAGGAGAGGGGCACCTTAGGAATACCTCAAAATATTATTTTATATTAAAGTCAAAATCGGTTTATAATGGTTCCAAAGGGTCTTATTTCGAAGCTAAATTGGGGACGGGTCGAAATCATATCAACCAATAGGATTTAGAAAAGTTTAGGTTATTATTTTAACCTTATCAATTAGATTTAACTCTAAGTTAAATAATTTAACTTTTACCGTGTTTTTTTGTTTTCTTACACTATATGGTTAATACACTTACTATAACATGCCAAAGGAACCCCAAATTGTTTATTATTAATATATATATCCTTATCTAAGTCATTTGGCCGATCCTTAGATTTTTAGGAATAAAATAACAATTAATAATATAATATTTGATTTAAAAACTATTTTGTGTCAATTTTGACACTATTTGATATATGATTTTTGTGAAAGTCATAACAGAATTATATGTTCGAAAAAAGTTGATTAAATCAACACTAATATATCATAGTAACCTATAAAATTAGTGGAATTCATAAAAAGTCTCAAATTACATTTATTTTGGTGTTTATAACATCAATTATGTCAATATTTCATAAATAAGATAATTACTACATCATCTTTGTGTCATAAATAAATTAAATTATTTGATGTCTAAAAATTACAAATAAAATACCATTATTTAGGAAATCTTTTTAGCTTTCTAATTAATATTTACAATAGAATTTATCTTATGTATAACCCTATATTAAAAATGTTTTAGTAAATAAACTTTGATTTTACCTCTTTTAACTCTTCTTTGAATTAAATAATAATAAATGTCCTAATCTAATCCAAGTGGGCCTAAATGATAATATTTTACACTTAAGGTTGTTTTAGGTCGAGATAAACTTATCCAATAGAATTAGGACATGTGTTATGGTAATATTAATATCATTCTTACCCTTAATTGCCCTATTTACTTTTAACCGTGGTAAATAAAAGTAAAAAGTTACTATTCACCAAAAATTATTTTCATCTCATTGAACCACATTTTAGTCCTTGATATTAACCGTGTCTCTCGGATTTTCGAAATTCCATTCACAGAAGCGGTAAAATTAAGTTTTATGCAAAATTCAGTTTTTAACCTACCACTTAGTGGTTTCACTATTCATCGAAAATTGAAAGTTTTCAGAAAAATACCAAAAATTAGGCCTAAGCTATATTTGATATTATGAACTCAAAAATGATGTATATTTTACCAAATTCAAAACATATCAGTTGCATTAACTAATTTAAAAATTAATTCTCGTCGTCAAAACAAATAGCGTGTTTTTAAGAGATAATAACTATCAAAAGATTGACACTAGTTTATAACTGGTTTAAATGTGAAATTACAACCAATGACCAACATTGTATTAAATTGTAAAAATATATTCTAAATATACTTTAAAACCACTCAAATTAATAATTTATCACTATTAATTATTTCGATTAAAAAAAGTTGTTTTTAATTAAAATTTAGTAATTTTCACTATTCATCAGAATATGAAAGTTATTCGAAAAGTACCAAAACTTCACCTTAGGCTAAATTCGATACTCTGAATCCAAAAATGAAGTCCATTTTGAGAGCTAAAATTTCTAAAATTTTAAAAAGTGGTTATTACTATTCATAACGGCTAGTTTTAATAATATTTTAATAGCATATCGTTGTTTCGTGAAACTCAGTATTACGTACTACACACGTTATCGAGGAAGGTTGCGATTGTGTGTAATGCAAGGCAAGTCAAGGATGCGTGTTGTGCAAGCTCCTTGTGTAGCATATAACACCAGACATTAATGAAATTAAAAAGAATATTTTTCATAAAATCTCGGGGTGTTACAATGAATATTATGGTAGGTGAAAAATATTTATTTTACATTTAGAAATAAAGGAGGTTTTGGTCATAAAAAATTATCTGGAATAAATAGTCTATCTTATTTGAAGTCACTTATTGTATTTTTTTAGAGATAAAATAGAAAATTAATGTTATAAATTTTCAGAAAAAAAATATGTAACCATTTGATTATAACTTTTTTAGACATAAAAGTAAATAAAAAAGATGGAATTAATGATATATTAGACTTGATATCCATGGGAATACATTTGGAGTTATCTCTCATTATGAAAGGAAAAAAACATATTTACCTCTGTCTTGTAACACATTATGCTAGAGTGAGAAGGTTAATTTTTGTTAGTGTCTTCATGGTATTAATGTTTGTAGTAGATATTCTTTAAATGTGAAGAATTTGGTGTCATGGAAGGATTTTAAATTAATAGTTATGAGATCTCATGGCTATCATGTATTGATTGAACAACTATGGTATATTGTCGATACATGTTAGAAATATTGTCATCAAGTTATGTTATTTTTTCAAATCTATTTTTAGAAAAGTTGTTCATCCAAATTTGATAGATTTGTTGGAGAATGAATCTATTCTAAAGCATTGTGAATTAAAAATGTATTTCCCAACAACATGTTTTGATATAATGGTTTATCTAGTGATTCATTTAGTGTGTGAGATAAGAATAAGTGGCCCTATTTATTTACATTGGATGTATAATTTTTAAATATTTATGAAAATTTTGAAGGGATATATTAAAAATTCCTATCAAATGGAGGCTTATATTGTTAAAAAATATGTATCGGAAGAGGTGATCGAGTTATATAATGATTATTTTTATGATGTGGATCATGTTTATCTCCCAATATCTAGATATTTGATAATTTTTATTGAAGGTAGAGGGATTTGTGGCTAAAAGATAATGTTCATTCCATGAGATGAAGTGATGTAGACACATTTACACATTTTGAGAAACAAAAATGAGGTTCAATCATATGTATCATCACATATTTCTAGATTCAAGGTATGATATCTGTAATGAAATGAAAATTGGTTCATGATTGAGTATAAAAACTCATTTGTTTCGTGATTTAAATAAGAATTCAACATTGAAATATACATATATATATATATATATATATCAGAATAATTGAAGTTGTAAGTATGAGGACCATCTCTTAATGCGATCACTTGGCCAGGTTTTGATATAAATGGTCACACATTTTACACAAGAAATCACAATGTCATGAGTAATTTTCAAAATAGTGGGGTAATGGTCTTTGCTGAAGCACATAATTTTTCATGTGTATAATATAAAAAACCAATTTCTTCTATAATGACATATTTTTAAGTTCTTAGTGATTTTGGGAAATCTATTTTACTAAATTTAGAGTAACAGTGTTTATGTGTAACTAGGTTGATATTAATAGTTGTCATGACCCATCCCAGAGGGTCCCATGGTGTGACTACCCCAAGCCTGCCTCCAATAGGACATGGGATAGAGACTAGAACTAAGTAGAAATATCCAAAAAATGGGAGGCATTATACTTATGTACTTGTACATACACACACATATCCAAACCCACACAGTGATGAAATGAATAAAACTAAAATAATTCATGCATACATCTAAGATCCCACAATATAGTACTATAGAAAATTATTGAAAGAGAAAAGGGGACAAGTACCAGCCCAACCAAAAACTATAAAGAGTCTAACCTACTACAAGGGTGAGGACTAAGACAAATGAACACTCCCATAAAAAATTTGGTTTGAAAAGATCCAGCTATGCCCCAATCTCTTCCTACCATCCAGGGATACCATCAAAAGGGTCATCGTCTACACAAGATAGGAAGCATATGAGCAAAGACCATACAAGGGTGAGAATAACAATACTCAGAAAGAAAACCTGAAAACACTAAACATGAAGCACTAAGTATATTCATCTAAATACAAGATATAAAAATAATTGTACAAAAAAACACCCATATATATTCAAAAAAGACACCACGCCACCACGTGGTCATAACTAATTATCGACCATAGGTTTCTTCTTGAAGAAACAATCATTCTAGGAGAACTCAATCCACATGATGTGATATCATAAAAGACACTCAACGAAGAGTTCTAGCTCATTGGTCCACACCCAAGGAGAATTCAATCGTCTAAGAATTTTTTTTATACACAAATATTAGGTCATGATAATAACCGTTAGGGGACACAACAAACCCAATATGGATCAACCTGATATGTAGGGGATCGTTCATCAATGATTCCACAAACCCTGCTGATACAACCTTCTAGATAGAGGATCAATTCTCTGCTCAGTGAGGTCACACTAATTCCACAACCTCCAATTAGGGATGATAGTGTATCACACTCCGGTCTCACAGAGGGACACTAAAACTTTATCTTATACTTAACCTCTTGAGGGGATCACCATCTAGTAACACGGATGTAATGCGCCACTATACCCTTGAGGGAAAGGAACAAGGGTAAATAATCAACTTTTACTAGTCCAAACTAAGAAATAAAAGATCCAAAATCACTCTTAAATGGGGTACATGGTGTGTCCCAAGGGGTACATGACATGTCCTGTTATCCCAAGTCCTGCCCATGTGGAAGAGCCTTACACAACATGTAGTCTCTATATACATAGCATGTAGAAGCGTATACATAGCATGTAGAGACACATGATATCCTACTCATGTCTCCTGGCTGTTTCCGTGTACTGAAGCCGTGTATGTGTACCAGTTCGTTTATGCCAAGCCGTGTTCGTGTGGGAGTACATGACATATCCATTTCCATGTAATCCAACCCATGTCTGTATACTCTCCAGAGTACACGCCATGTCTACCAGGGAGGGTCACATTCCACATGATAGTGTTCATAGGCTGTGTAATTTTTATTGTCATCTCGAAACTCTAGGCACCACTAAAGGTTCCCCACACATCATATAATCCCGCATTACATGCCTTGTGGTTCACAATTTTCTAGAATTTTTTGTGCTTCTTCCGAATACTATGTCTACTACCGGCCTTTGATCCGGTGATTGATTGAATATGAAAAAGAATATCCAAGGTCGTTAATTCCTCTCCATGATATAATAATGCGTTTTATCACCATATCATCTTGAAAAATGGATCAAATCATCTTTCTTCATTTAATGTAGCAAAAATGAAGAAGAACACAAAATTGGGAATCATCCATCATCTAATTATATCTATCCCCATAATTTTACATCTACAATTCCATACTGATCCCAGATATACTGTATTAGATCATTGCACCATGAAACGTGTGTACAACGATCGATAAATCAAGATTCGTTGAGTTGCATGCCAAATGAAGAATATCCCCGATGAATAATGAATCGGGGGAGAAAAGAAAAAAATCAATAAAGTGGCATGAACCTTGATCTATGTTCACATTTATATTGGTTCATTGCTGTTATTTTGATAATTTAATCAATAAAAAATTTAATCTCAAGGGAAATATCCCAAATAATCCCTACAATCATACCCATCCCCCAAGGTGATCGATCTGAAATTCAATCCATTAATCGATTGATTTACATTCATCACATAAATTAATAATGGGGAATAAAAAATTGAAACACATGCCCTACCTCGATTCAGTTTGATCAATTATTTATAATGACGCGTCATCATTTTCATTGGTATGATCCATCTAATTATAGGTTGTGTTGATCACTTACCCCTAATTTCATCATCGTTCTCTAGAGAGGATTCTCCAAGGATCTCCCATGCAGTCTTCCAACATCTCTAAGGTTATGAGGCTAACCATGGGACTCTGACCTAAGGATATATTTAAATATCCACTATTATCTACATCAACTAAATGAATTAAAATAATTTTATTTGGTTATTTTTATTCATTTCTGTGCCTGTGATGAATTTTATGCAAACAAACCATTCCATCTATTGTTAAGTTGTGACTAAGGTAAAGATTTCATTCTAAACTCAATAGTTCCCTTAGATTTCTAATCCGGTCACTCATTTAGAATCTATTCCACCTTTTTATGAAAATCACACATGTATACTATTTAATATATTCAATACATTTTAAACATTTATTTTGGGCACACAAGGCCTCATAATCACATGCCGTCTAGGTGCCTGGTATAAAAAAAATCCACATAATATCCAAAAATAATACATGGAAAATACAAGATGTTAAATTATCCCCACCTTGGGGATTTACATCCCAGAAAGGAAAAAACATGGGATACTAAAAAAGGTGTGGGTACTGAGAATAAATTTGAGCCTCCCACTCCCATGTGATTTTTTGTAGATTATCTTGATTCCATTGGACACACACCAAAGGAATCGACCACCCATAAAGGATCATATCCTTCTGATCATCGATCACTACTGACCACTCAAAAAATGTTTCTCTATCCTCAATGTCTATCATTCCCCAGTTGATAACTTGTGATGATTCATTCATGTACCTCCTCAACTACGACACATGGAAGACATAACATACTCAGTCCAACCATGGTGGTAGAGCTAAGTGGTACACCACCTCACCAAATATACGCAATATATGAAGAGGACCAATAAATTTGGGATATAACTTGACACTACAACCAAATATCCTCAATCCACGTCTAGGTGAGACCCTTAGGAATACATGGTATCCTTCCTTGAACTCCAAAGGCCATCATCGCCTATCACCATAAGACTTATGATGTATTTGGGCAGTCTTCATATACTTTTTGATGATCTATACCATCTCTATTGTAGCTCACACCAATTTCATGCCCATGAGTGATGAATCTCATTGATTAGTCCCAAAAAGTGGTGACTTGAAGGGAAACCCATACAAAGCCTCAAATAGTGCCATACCAATGGTAGAATGGTAACTATTATTGTACACAAACTCCACCAATGGTATGTGATCCTCCAAACTATGGAAAAAGTCCAAAATGAAATATTATAGCAAGTTTTCTAGAACCTGAATGCTCCTCTCTATCTGGCCATAAATTTGGAGTTTAAATGTGGTGGTCAAGCATAACTGAGTCCCAAATTCCTCCTACAATCCCTTACACAACTAGGATTTGAAGCAAGAATCACAATCTTAAATGATCATTGATAAAAATCTATAGAGTAAAATTATCTCTTGCATGTAGAGGAGTCCCAAGCTCTCTACAGAACTCTACTCTCATATAGGTAGGAAGTGAGTTGACTTGGTGAGCCGGTCTATGATCACCTAGATGGAATCTTGTTTTCTGAATGTATGTGGTTATCCTATCATGACGTCAATTTATATGCCATCCCATTCCCACTCTGTCACCTAAATGGGCTGAGATAAACCCACTGGAACTTAGTGTTCATTCTTCACTCGTTGAAAAGTAAGGCATCGATAGAAAAATTATGTAACTCCTTTCTTCATCATTGGACACCAAAACTGATAAAGAAGGTCCTGGTACATCTTTTCCACTCTTGGATGCACCACCAAGGGATATTTATGAAACTCATTCAGAAATTCCTCCCAAAACATCACTGGTTCCACCATGTGTCCTATAAAATTAATGACATGGTCCCCACCTTTAGAAAATCCATTAGGAGGTTGTCCTGTGGATATCTAAGCATATAGGGTGTCGTATTCAGTATCCCCAATATATTCCTCCCTGAATCGATGCAAGAGTTGAGGGGTGAAAAACATAAATAGGAGGTAAGCTAGTCCATATCCATCCTTAAATAATAATTGTAATGAGGCTAACTGCTCTAACGTCTCATTCAACAACTACGAACTAGATATCTTACTGAGATCATCTGCTACCATGTTCCCCTTCCCAGGAGTATAGAAAATATCAAAGTCATAGTGCTGGAGGAACTCTATAACTCACCTCTATATCAAGTTAATATCCTTTTGATAGAATATATACTTGAGACACTTGTGGTCAGAGTACACGATAAATCACTCTCCCATCAGGTAGTGTTGCAACATCATCAATGTAAAAACTACTGCTGCTAACTCAAGGTCATGGGTCATGTAGTTATATTCATGTGGTCTCAACTAGAATGAACCATAGGCAATAACTGCTTGCCTCTACATAAAAACAAAACAATGTCCACTTTCTAATGAATCATAAAACACTATGTATCCAACACCCTCCTCTCATAACCTCAAGATTAGAGTTATCATCAACCGCTGCCTCAACTTCTGAAAGCACTTCTAGAAATTTTCTATCAACACGAAAGTATTCCCTTTCCTAGTCAAGGCCATGAATGGTGCTTACACTTTAGAGAAGTTGGGTAAAAAACTTCGATAGTACCCATCCAATCCAAGGAATATCCATACCTTATCCCAAGAAAGCACTGCCTAAACGTTCGCTGGATCCACTGCAACTCCAGCCTCTGAGATGATTTGACCTAAAAAATGGACTTCTGGAATCCAAAACAGATACTTTGAGATCTTCCAGTAAGGTTATTTATCTTTATGTGTGTCCATTACCATCCTCAAGTGTCTCATGTTCTCATCCTTGTATGTCTAATACACTAGGAAGTCATCAATGAAGACCAAAATAAATTGTTCTATGTAAGGAAGATCTAGTTCACAAGTCCCATGAACATTGATGGGCATTATTCATGCCAAAGGGCATCACCAAGTATTCATATTCACCTTAGAAACATCTAAATTCCATATTTGTTATATCCTCATAGTTGGTTATATTCTAACTAGAGGTAAACCTTCAAGAACCATTATGCCCCTTTTAATTAATCAAAGTGGTCATCGATCCTTAGTAGTGGATACTTTTTCTTCAAGGTCACTTGGTTCAAGTGCTGGTAGTCCACACACAATCTCAAGATCCAATATTACTTCTAGGAAAACAAAATTGGGGTTACCCAGGGTGAAACTTTGGGTCTCATAAAGCCCTTCCTCTACATGTCCTCCAACTGTACCCTCATCTCATGAAGCTTATGGGAACCATCTGATATGCTGGCGTAGATATAGGGGTTGTACTAGGGTGTAGATCAATGAATAAGTCTATCTCTTAGTAGGTAGATAAACCTGAAACATCTTTAAGGAATACATTTTCATACTCTGCCACCACAATAGGAAACTGGAAACTCACAACATCTACTACACCAAGTATTAGTCTAGGCAACTGACATTACAAAAAAAAGAGATGTTTATTGGAAGCTTATTATCGGTGGTTCTAGTAACCGACACTAAAAAAATACATTTAAAAAATATAATATATAGATAGTTTTATAAAACCTCCCATATAGTTTTATAATTTTAACAATTAGTGTAATTTTTAATTAAATTTCTACTAAATGTTTTAAAAAACCCCTAAATCGTCCCCCTCGCATGCTTCCTCCATGTGACCTTGAACCCTTTCCACCCCTACCTCCCCCAAAATCCTCTCCTCTATTCCCCAACAACAATCCCGACCCCACGACCCCCATTCCCCCACCCTATGACCTTCTCTGCTCAGCTCTCTAATGATTACCCTGACCCCATCACCCTATTCCCCCCACCACTATGAATTTATTCACTCAGTTACCTAGTTGTGACCTTGACCATATGATACCCATTCCCACCACCCCTCTGACCTCCTCCACCCGGTTCCCCAATGGCATCCCTGACCCCTCGACCCATTCCCCACCCCTCTTACCTCCTCCACTCAGTTTCCCGACAATGACCTCGACCCCACAACCCCACAACCCCTATTCCCCCCACCCCTCCGACCTCCTCCGCTCGATTCCTAAGAAGCGACCATGACCCCATGATCCCCATTCCCCCCACACCTCCAAAATTCTTCGCTCGGTTTCTTATAAGCAATATAAACTCTATGTCCACTTTTCCCCTCACCCCTATAACCTCATCCTCTCCATTCTTCAGCGGTGACCCAAACCCCGTGACCCCCGTTCCCACCACCCCTCTGACCTACCTCATCCATTCTCAGCAGAGACCCTAACTGCACAACCCCTGTTCCCCACTTACCCTCTTACCTACCTCCTCCCTTCTTGTTGGAGACCCTGAACCCCACGAAACCCCCTCCGATCATGACCCCCATGACCCCTCGACCTTCCTCTCCCCGACCTGCGGTTCCCCTCCTCACTGATGATGTGGACCCTCTATAACCTCCCTCTCCCCTGCTCGGTTCCCCTTATCAGTGGTGATGAATACCCCCCCTCTGACCTCCCTCTCCATGGGTTAGATATCCTCATTGGAGGCAACCCGTACCCCCTAAAGGTTTCATCCTCCTCCACATAATCATTCAAATTATATTATTCCTCAAGGGGTTATTTTCTTGTAATTTCTATTTATTGTTATAATTATATATATATATATGGTATTAGATTACAATTTATTGGTTAGTGAATATTTAATTGTATTTGTGTCTTTTGTAGTTTATCCTAGAAAACTCTTTCATAGGGATTTTATTTATATATAGAATATGGTAGGGTGTATCCTTTGTAGTGGTAGAAACACTACATATAGACTAAAAAGATGGTATTCTCTGGGGTGTAACCTCTAAAGTGGTAGAAGGGGGTGTGTTATCTTTTAAAGTCATGGTGGAAATATAGAGTTGAATATTTTTGGGTATGCATGAAATATCATGATCTCATATAGAGTTGAATATTTTTTAATATTAATATTTCTACGAAAACACATTTCAATATTCATATATATTTTTATTATAAAGATTATTAATTTTAATTTTATAAAATAAACATAATTTTTTTGATTCTAACATGTAATTATTATCTTATGAATAATTTTTCATAATTGTCATAAATAATTATTTCCTATCTAAAGAGTAAAAAATAACATTTCTTCTAAAACATTTACTTACATTACATTACTATAATGTAAGAATTGATTAATTTTTTTGATGCATTTTTATATTAATATATATATATATATAATAAAACAAAAAATATACATTTATTTTATTTACAAAACACTTGTATATAATTTTTCAAACTTATGTAATATTTTAATGAAAATACAAATTTAGTCGATTAAAATAAAAAATTAGTTTTCTTCACCTAATGAAATTATATCCATAAAATGTAAATTTTATTTTAGATAAATATTATAATATTATGTAATAATTCTAGTGTCTTTTTTTCAGAATAAATATATAATTACTATGATTAATGTTGATGACCATGATGATGATAAAAATATTATTTTTGATGAATTGTTTTATAAATGTTTTGTTACATTTAACTAGTAAATTGGTTTGATCTATTTAAAATAATGGAACAATAATGATTTTTACAAACATAGATGATTATATTAACAAATATTTAATTTCTAATAAATTAATTATAATTTTAAGAAAAAATAATATAAAAATATAATTTTTTCTATAGAAAATATTTTTCCAATATTTAAAATATTTTATTTTAAATGTCTGTTTTATCATGGTTATAAATTGAATTAAATTAAATTCATAAAAATGAGGGTTGGACACATAAAAATTTATTTATAGGGGTTATTTTATATGTTTAGTAAAACATAATTTATTTAGATAAAAACATGTTACCACAGTAAAAATAAAAAGTACAAACTAAATATATAAAAATAAATAATTTTATCTTTACCAAGAAAGAAACTTTATCTTATAAATCTCAATTTAGGAAGACATATTTGATATATTTTAGAATGTTCATGGATTTAATTTCTGCTAAAATTTATTGTTTCATATTTTTGTATAATTTATTTCCTTTTAGTATTACTCATATAATAATAGTTTTCTTATACAGGTGAATTATTTTGTTCGAGTTGGGGTGTTTTGTTCAAAGCAACTCATGCTCATGAGATAAAATGTTTCTTTCTTCTAATGTTACCATGATTTCTATTTTCATATCCTTTCTTTATCAAAATTCCTACAAAGCATATTGATTCTATGTTATTACTTTATTATTTTTGAAATCTATAAGAGTAAAAGAAACTCATGTGCCCATTGTAGTGACATCTCGTGATATAATATTCCTATGAGATTCTTCAACTATTTTGTCTTTAAACAATGAGAATGTTTTTTCAGATAATAACATCAAGTCAATATGCAGTGTTGTTAGTTAAATAAATAAAGACAATATAAATCATGGAAACATTGGCAGTTAGATTTTTTCTGAGTCTTTGGGACATGTAGGAATCAACGATACCTCAATCTGACACACGGTGTGACCAGTATGACTCAAAGTGATTCCTTTTATTTAAAATTGACATTAATTTTAGTAAAAAAGAAGACTAACATACTAAAAACCAAGAAAACATATTTTTATAGTTTTTATTCTTTAAGAAAATTATCTATAATTCATTTTTTACTTATAGAAGTCATCCAAACCTCAATCTGATACACGATGTGCCCGTTATGACTCAAAGTGACTGTTCTTAGTTTAAAATTAACATTTTACTATAAAAAGTGTCACTCACTGAAAACTGATAAAACATGATCATATTTTCTTAATAATTTAATAAATATATTCATAATTCATTTTTTATGTGTAGTAATTAGTCTCAAATCAAACTGATAGATGATGTAATTGGTATGAGTTAAAGTGCATGTTTTCAGTTTAAAATTACAATTTTGTAAAAATGACAAGTAAAGTACTCAAAACTGAACAAAAATCATATATATTTTTATATTTTTTTAAAATGATTCATAAGTCATTTGAGATGTATAGGAATTAACCACACCTCAATCCAATGCACGATGTAACTAGTATGGCTCCAAGTGAATCTTTTTATTTAAAATTGACATCCATTTTAGTAAAAAGGGAAAATGACCTACTCAAAACTCAGAAAACAAATTAATATTTTTTTTATACTTAAGTAAAATTATCCATAATTCATTTTTGATGTGTAGGAATAAATATTCCCTTAATATGATGCATGATGTACCTGATATGGCTCCAAGTGCTTCTTTTTATTTAAAATTGACAACCATTTAAAAAAAGGGAAACTAACCTACTCAAAACCAATAAAAAACATTTTCATTATCTTGATAATTTATTAAAATGATTAATAAGTCATTTATGACATATAGAAATCAACCTCACCTAAATCTGATGCACAGTGTGACCAGTTTGGCCCAAATTGTGTTTTTTTAAATTCACATCCATTTTAGTAAAAAGGGAAAATGACATACTAACAACTAATAAAACACATTTGGATTATTTTAATACTTTATGAAAATTACCCATAATTTATTTTTGATGTTTATTAATCAACCTCACCTCAATATAATGCACAATGTTCCTGGTATAGCTCCAAGTGCGTTTATATAAAATGAACTTCCATTTTAGTAGAAGGGGAAGCTAACCTACTCAAAACCACACAAACACATTCATATTGTTTTGATAATTTATAAAAATTATACAAAAGTAATTACTAATGTGTAGGAATCATCTTTATGTCAATCAAATACATGAAGTGTCTGATATGACTCAAAGTGTTCGTTATCAGTTTAAAATTGATATTTTAGTTCAAAAAGTGTCACTCATTGAAAACTAATCTAACACACTTATATTTTTTTAATAATTTAGGAAAAATATTCATATGTCATTTGTGACATGTAGGAATTAGTCTCACATCATGCTGATACATGATGTAATTAGTATGAGTCAAAGTGCATGCATCTAGTTTCAAATAACAATTTAGTAAAAAAGACAAGTGAAATACTCAAAATTGAGAAAACATATTAGAATTGTTTTGATACTTTATAAAAATGATCTATATGTAATTTTATATGTGTAGGAATCATCCACACCTCAATAAAATACATGGTGTGACCAGTATGGCTCAAATTGTGTCTTTTTATTTAAAATTGAAATTTATTTTAACAAAAATAATAAATAAAGTGCTCAAAAATCAGGAAGACACATTCAAATTATTTTTATACTTTAGGAAAATGATACATAATTTATTTTTGATGTTTAGGAAGGAACCAAACCTGAATCAGATGTACAATGTTCCCAATATGGCTCAAAGTGGGTATTTTTATTTAAAAATGACATCTATTTTAGTAAAAAGGGAAGATAACCTACTTGGACTGATAAAATTCATTAAATTGTTTTGATAATTCCATAAAATGATCCATTAGTCATTTTTGATGTGTTGGAATCAACTGAACATAAATTAGATACATGATGTGATCGGTATGACACAATGTGTCTGTTATTTGTTTAAAATCAATATTGTAGTTCAAAAAGTTTCACTCAATGAAAACTGAGAAAATACACTCAGATTTTTTTTGATAATTTAGGAATTTTAGTCTAATTATTTTTTCACATGTAGGAATTGGTCTCACATCAAACAGATAAATGATGTAATCGATATGAGTCAAAGAGCGTATTTCCAGTTTAAAATGATAATTTAGTAAAAAAGAAAAGTTAAGTACTCAAAACATTTCAAAAACATTCAAGATATTTAGAAACTTAAAAAATGATTTATAAATCATTTGATAGATTTTGGAATCAGCCACACCTCAATCTGATGCATGTTGTGACCCATATGGCTCCAAATGCTTCTTTTTATTTAAAATTCACATTAATTTTAGTAAAAATGACAAATGAAATACTAAAATCCAAGAAAACAAATTTAGATTACTTTTATACATTATTAAAATGATCTATAAGTCATTTTTATATGTAGTAGTCAACCATACCTCAATCTGATGCATGATGTGCCCGGTATGGCTACAAGTGTTTTTTTATTTAAAATTGAAATACATTTTTGTAAAAAGGGAAAAAGACCTAATCAAAATTGAGAAAACACATTCGTATTGTTTTGATACTTCATGAAAATTATTTATATGTCATTTTTATGTGTAGAAATCAACCAAACATAAATCTGATACATGATGTTCCCGGTATGGATGTATGTTTCTGTTATCAGTTTAAAATCAATATTTTAGTTCAAAAAGTTACAATAATTGAAAACTATGAAAATGTTCTTATATTTTATTGATAATTTAGGAAATCAATTCATAATTCATTTTTGATATGCAGTAATTGGTCTCATGTCAAACTGATTCATGATGAAATCAGTATGAGTCAAAGTGCATGTTTCTGGTTTAAAAAGTTAGTAAAAAAGACAAGTGAAGTATTAAAAACCAAGAAACACCATTTAGATTATTTTGATACTTTAATAAAATTATCCATAAGTCATTTGAGATGTGTAATAATTACCCACATCTCAATCTGGTGCACAATGTGACCAGTATGCCTCTAAGTGTGTCTTTTTATTTAAAATTGACATCAATTTTAGTAAAAAGGAAAAATGAAGTACTCAAAACTGAGACAACACATTCATATTATTTTTATACTTCAGGAAAATAATCTATAATTCATTTGAGATGTCTATAAATAAACCACACCTTAATCCGACACATGGTGTGACTAGTATGCCTCTAAGTGTATATTTTTATTTAAAATTGACATCCATTTTTGTAAAAAGATAAAATCACCTACTCAAAACTAAGAAACAATATTCAGATTGTTTTGATACTTTAGTAAAATGATCTATATGTAATTTGTGATGTGTTGGAATCAACTTCACCACAATCTAATGCACTATGTGCCCATTATGGCTCCAAGTGTGTTTTTTTATTTTAAATGGACATCCATTTTAGTAAAAAGGGAATCCTTCCTACGAAAAACTAAGAAAACACATTAATATTGTTTTTATACTTTTAAAAAATGATCCATAAGTCATTTATGATGTGTAGGAATCACTTTCATGTCAATATAATACACAATGTGCTTAGTATGATTCAATGTGGACGTTGTTATTTTAAAATCGACATGTTAGTTCAAAGAGTGTCACTCACTAAAATTGAAGAAAAAGTTCTTCGATTTTGTTGATAATTTAGGGAATTGATTCATAAGTCATTTTAACATATAGTAGTCGGTCTCACATCAAACTGATACATGATGTAATTTGTATGTGTCAAAAGTGCATGTTTCTGGTTTAAAAAGATAATTTAGTAAAAAAGACAAGTGAAGTAATCAAAACTAATCAAATGCATTTGGATTGTTTTAATACTTTTTTAAAATGATCCATAACTCATTTTAGATTCATAGGAACAATCCAAACCTCAATATTATGAACGATGTCACTAGTATGAATCCAAGTGAATCTTTTTATTTAAAATTGACATCCATTTTTGTAAAAAAGACAAATGACCTTCTCAAAACCAAGACAAATTATAATAATTGGTTTTATACTTTAAGATAATGATCTATGAGTTATTTTTTATGTGTAGGAATCAACCACACCTCAATATGATGCACGTTGTGAACAGTATGGCTCCAAGTGTGTTTTTTATTTAAAATTGACATCCATTTTAGTAAAAAGTGATAATTACCTACTCAAAACTGAGAAAACACATTAATATTGTTTTAATACTTTAGTAAAATTATTAATAAGTCATTTTTGACATGTAGGAATCAATCACACCTCAATTTGATGCCTGATGTTCCCAATACGGCTCCAAGTGTGTCTTTTTATTTAAAAATGAAATCCATTTTAGTAAAATGGGCAACTAACCTACTCAAAACTGAGAAAACACATTATGATTGTTTTGATACATATAAAAAATGATCCATAAGTAATTTATTTTTTTTGTAGAAATCATCCATACATCATTCTGAATTATGGTTTTCCCTAGATTCATATTGGTCCTCAGTTGTTATTGGATATATTTTATATGTACATATTGATGACTGAGGTATTTGTTAAAATATGTATAGATTGACTGAGACTGATGTTATGATGGATATGAATGTTTGTATATATGAATACGGATGTATGATGTATATATGATCAGTTTTTTATTAAATAATTTTAAAAACTAATTTAACAACATTTTTTAGTAACCACTACTAAATACATTAAATAAAATATGTTTAGAAGCAGTTACAATTAACTTCGCAAAAGAAAACTATCATAGGTATGTTTAGAAGAAGATTTTTTACTTTTAATTATATCTCCCCTAGATTTATTTACAAAAAACCACCACTAAATACACATGAAACCGCTACTAAATGTTCCAAAAATGACACATAAGAAAACCGCTGCAAAATCAACAAAACCGCTGCAAAATGACTAGAGACCATGCAATACACGGTGGTTTTACAAACCACCTCTATATTATCAGGTGGAGGTTTAAAACACCACTATTATAAAAAACCATTGCTAAAGACATTTCTTTTTTAGTGTGATGAGTAATCAGCTGCACCCTCTTATGCATGAGTCCATCCTGAAGTACCTGGGTTTCCTCTTCTACGACAAAGGAAAACCTAGTTCCATCACCACTGACAAACCACATCCTTGCCTAAAACATTTAATCTGGGCATGAACTATAGATATCTACTCCATAGATAAGATGATGTCATAAGTACTTATTACTACATCAAATATATCCCATACAAAACCCTCACCTCCAAGTGGCAGATCGCACTGTCAGCAAGAGTGTGTGATCTCTGAGTCTTCCCCAATAGCAGTCCCCAAGTATAAGGGCCGAGTCAACCATTCAATAAGAATCTCTATGTCTCAAACAAGATATGTGGAAAGAATGGATTGACTATAAACCGTGTCTATCAGTTCAAAAAATGTGGTAGAGAAGGCACATATCGTGCCTTGTAGCATCCCTAGAGTCTCAGGGTCAATGGTCTCTATATCCTACAACTGGACTCATCTCGGTCCAATGGCTACCTGAGCCGACTGTGGACCACCTGGGGGTGGTGATGGTAATAGGTAAAACCTCTAACCACCTATTTCTTCATTTTTGACCCCTCTTCCATATGAACCGCCCTACGTAACACCCTTCTCTTACCCATTTCTCTACCTTGCCGGTCCTTCAAAAATCTCCCGATCAGCTATACAGAGTGTTAGGAAATCCCAGTATAGATTTCCCGGACCGTATCAAGAGAAACACTTCCTTTTTGTTGGCTGATTCAATTCACTTTGGGAGCCCTACACTGTTGACCCTGAGTCCTGGGATTGCCTCCTGGAGTGTCTGACCCTCTTGGATCTTTGTGGCTACCATCGGCTAACTGCTACAAAGGTCTCATCTACTGGGTGCCCACTACTAGCTCCAACTACTAGTGTAGGATTTTCCAAAAAACTTTCTACCAACATGGATCACCCAATAACTCCAGCATAGGTGGAAATGCTAAGAGATACCACTAACATCCTGATGTCCCAGCAGAAGCCTTCTCAAAAGTTTGAGCACTAAATAAATGGTCCTGTACCATATCCATCAAGTACCAGGAGAGGTTGGTAAACCTCTTTGAATACTCAGATACTGACACACTGTCCTGCTGAAGCTATAGAAGCTCATGTATACATGTATCCCTCAAATTATAAGGTGATAACTCTTCTCTAAAAAAGATATAAAACTACGACCATAGAAGAGTCTCCTCCTCATAAGACTAGGTAACTAAACACCACCACCTCTCTACTCAGCTATGCATAAGATTCACTGCTAGGACTGCCATTAGATCTTTCAGTGTCCTGACTAGATAGAAACATTGGGTCACTGCCTCAAGATAGTCCTCATCCACATGTGGGAGGGGCTCACCTCGGAACCTGAGGGGTATTTTTCACTTAAACTCATGAAATGAACACATCCTTCATTCATCCTTAGCTAATAGTATTGGTGATATCTTCCACTCAATGGGTGGTATAGATGGTAAACCACTTGGAGGTGTTATCTCTGGTACAATCCCATGTACCAATTCCTCGTCACTTGGTGGATCATCCTTGTGATCATGTGGTGGAATTCCGGATGACTATCTACACAGAGGAATCCTTAAATAAAACAAGATGTACCATAATTAAAGAGTATATCTGGGGAGATGACTTAATTAGGAAATGGAATGCACAACCCATTCATATTCGATGCATGTTCCATTGTTTTCCTTGCAATTAGTGTTCTCATGTACCGAGTCTAAAAAGAGTTTATCAAAGTCTTGGTGTATGGATACGTCAATCTCCGCAACAACACTAGAGTCCCTAGCCACAAAGATGAACCCAAAACACTTAATAATGTTTCCACAAACCAATATCATTAGCTACATTTCTATAAATTAAGACCAACTACTCTGATACCACTTTGTCATGACCCGTCCTAGAGGGGATCATGCCATGACTACCCCAAGTCTGCCTCCAATAGGCCAGGGGTTAGCGACCAACACTGAATAGGAATATCCCACAGATGGGATGAATTTTCCTAAAGTACAAGTACGCACGAACACATCTCAAATTCCACCTAATGCTAATATGTAAACAAATGAATGAATGAAGGCATACATCTAAGATCCCACAATATAGTACGACAATAAAGTAATAAAAGGAAAAATGGTCCAAATACAAGCTCAACCAAAAACTAAAAAGAATCTAACCTACTCTAAGGGAGAGTACTAATTCAAATGAAATATCCCAAAAATAACCTTGTTCTAACAAGATCCAGCTACTCTCCACCTACTCTCTGTCCTCCAAGAACACCATCAAAAGGGACATCATCTACATAAGATATGACATGTGTGGAAAAATCCCTTGCAGGGGTGAGTATAAAAATACTCAGTAGTAGGACACCCTTAAAATAATAAAAATTAAGTACCATGTATAGTTAGATAAATAAAATATATAATAATCAATGTATAACAAAAACACCTAGATATACTTAGGAAAGACACAATGCCACTAGGCAGTCAAAACCAGCTATCGGCTATAAGATTATACTAGAATAAATTCTCAATCCGAGATAACTCAATACACGGGCCATGATATAATTAGAGACACTCTATGAAGAGGTATATCTCATTGAGCCCCACCCGAAAACAATTTACTTTTTTATTAAGACTTTGATACACAGATTGGGGGTCATGCACAAAACTGATGGGGGAGACCACAAATCCAATCTGGATCAATCATCTATATAGTGGATTGTATGTAAATAATTCAATACACCCTACCCATATGACCTTCTATATGGAGGATCAATGCCTTGATCAGGGAGGTTATTCTAATTCCACAAACTCCAACTAGCAATGATAGAGTATTACATGCGAGTCTCACAGAGGGACACCACAAATATATTTGAGACTCAACCTCTAGAGGGGATCACAATCTAGTAATTTGGATGTAATTTCATATTATACCCTATAGGAAAAGTACCAAGGGAACACACTTAACCTATAATTTTCCAAACTAAGAAAATTAAGAGCCTCAATCTCTCTTGAAGGGAGTACATGACGAGTCCCAAGGGGTACACATCGTGTCCAACTATCTCAAGTCCTTCCCATATAGAAGTGCCTCACATGAAATGTATATACACAGAATGTAGAAGGGTATACAAGGAATGTAGAGACACATGGTATCCTTCCAGTGTCACCAATCTATGTCGGTGTACCGAATCCATGTTCATGTACCCATCCGTGTATGACAAGCCATGTCCGTGTGGGTGTACACGACGTGTCTGTTACTGTGTACTCTAACCTTTGTATGTGTACTCTCCAGAGTACAAGATGAGTCAACTAGGGAGGTTCCCACACTATGTGATAGTGTTCACATTCAATTTGATCCTTATATTCATCTTGAAATCCTAGTCCCCACTAAAGGGGCCCGAAACATTGTGTAATCCCGGATTATACACCGTGTGGTTCACGATTTTCCAAGATATCCAGAGCTTCTCCCGCATGCTCCCTCCAATTTTGGCCTTAGATCCAGTGATAAATTTTCCACAAAATTGAAGATCAAAGGTCTTTCATTCCTCACCATCATATAACAATGCATTACATCACCAGATCTACTCATAAAATGGATCAAATCACTGTTCTTCATTTCACACCAATGAACACTGAAGAACGTGAAATATGGAAACATCCATCGTCCAATTCTCTCCATCTCCATCATCAAACCTCCATTGTATTGTCCCAATAATAGATCTACTATATCATATTGTTCCCCAAAAAAATGGGTGTGAAATGATAGATCGATTGGGATTTGTCAAGTCATGGGCCAAATGAAGAACTCCCGCGACGAACGATGAATTAGGAGAGAAAATCACAAATCTATAATGTAACACCCCAAGATTTCATAGTGTGTTATTTCTTCAAAATAATTCAATAACATGCACTACACGCAACACCGAGTTCAAGCGCACCATGACTCACCAAACAAGCCATTCAAAAAAGGTTATGAATAGTATTAACTAAATTTTAAACTTTATTTAATCCTTATAATTTTAGAATCCATATTATGAGTTTCTTAGACATAATGTAAGAACAAATTCATCTTCAGTATTGTAGTTTTACCAACTTTTAATAGTGAACCCTTTTTAAATAAATTATTTCAAACTTTTTGACTAAATGGGGACATCAAAAAATTTAAAATGAAACATCCCAAGCTTACACGGTACGCTTTCCTTTGAATAAAACAGTAGCGTGTGTTGTACGCAACTTCGAGTTTTAACACACACCACAACCGATCAAACTAACCGTTATGGATAGTAATACCTAAATTTTGAAATTATGTATATTTTATATTTTAAAATGGACTTCATTTTTGGATTCGGAATATCGAATTTAGCCTAAGGTGAAATTTTGGTACTTTTCGGATAACTTTCATATTTTGATGAATAGTGAAAATTACTAAATTTTAATTAAAAACAACTTTTTTAATCAAAATAATTAATAGTGAAAAATTATGAATTTGAGTGGTTTTAAAGTATATTTAGAATATATTTTTACCATTTAATATAATGTTGGTCATTGGACATAATTTTACAATTAAACCGAACATAAACAAGTGTCAATCTTTTGATAGTTATTATCTCTTAAAAACACGCTTTTTGTTTTGACAGCGGGAATTAATTTTAAATTAATTTCTGCCACTTCTGTGTTTTGAATTTAGGAAAATGGATTCCATATTTGGAATCAGGATGTTCAAATTGTGTAAATAGTTAACTTTTATTTTTAGACATTTTGAATAGTTACTGTGGTAAATATTTTATTTACCATGGTTAAAGGGTAAATCCGGTAAATAAGGGTTAAAAAATAATATTATAATAATACAAAATTACCCTAAAACGTGTCCTAACCTTATTGGTGGACACATACCCGACCATGGGCATCCTTGGGTCAATTTGGGGACCCCTTGGAGCCACTTGTATGTGGTAGGGACACATTATATTAATAAAGTTAAAATAAAAATAAAAATGGAATAAGCTTACATCTTTTAGAAGAACAATTTTTACATAGGGTTATACATGTTGGATTTTCGATTATAAATATTCATTAGAAAGCTAAAAATATTTCCTACATGATGATATTTTATTTATAATTTTTAGACATTAAATAATTTATTTTAGTTATGACACAATGATGATGCAGTAATTACTATAATAGTGAAAAATTAAAATAATTGATATTATAAATACCCAAAAAAAATATAATATGAAACTTTTAATGAATTAAACTAATTTTCTATGATAATATGATATATTAGGATTGATTTAATTGACTTTGTTCGAAGTAATCAATCTGTTATGAGTTTCACAAAAAATCAACTATTGAATAGTGTCAAAATTGACATAAAAGAGTTCTTAAAACAAATAATATATTATTAATTGATATTAAATTCCTAAAAATCTAAGGTTCGCCCAAAAGACTTATATCAGGATAGGTTCATCATTAATGGACCACTTGTGGGTCGGTTGGATGTATATAGTAAGTTTATTAACCATATTATATAAAAATACAAAGAGACATTGTAAAAGTGAAACTAATTAACTTAGAGTTAATACTTAAAGATAAGGTTAATATAAGTACCCAAACCTGTCTAAATTCTAGTGGTTGAGTGGTTTTCGACCTATCCCCACCTTAGACTTTGAATAATCAACTTTGGAGCCATTGGAAACCGAATATGAATTTATTATAAATTAATATTTCTAGCTTTTCCAAAGGTGCCCCTCACCCCTCTTATAAAAGGGCACTCCTCCTTCTCATTTCTTCACACCTCTCAAGCCACTTGGCTCGTCCAAACTCTGCCCAACTAAGCTCCCCACATCCCTCTCCTCCTCCTTGAAGCTTCCCCTTAGGCAGAAAGCATTTCAACAAGTCCTTTGGTTCCAACCAAAGTGAGTTACCTAAATTAAAGGTAACGTTTTCTCTTAAATTATTTTCATTTATTTTCCTTCTCCAACCCCCAAACTCTTTTTATTTCCTTTCTTTTGTAACAACACCAGTATCCTCAATATACTAGGATGTTTTTATAAGAATTATTCAAACTACACATACACACAACTCCATCTAATGGATGATGAACATAATGTTTCTGTGGATGGCAAACTAACGCCTCACGAAACGATGATTGTTCAAATACATCTTACCGCCTCTCATGGTGGCCATTATGATGGCACTGTAATTAAATATGATATTAATGATATATATTTTATATATAAGCTTCTGTAATTCCATTTTATTTCATACCATTATTCGTTTCATGTTGTATATACATACGATAATTTCATTTGAGGAAGTGCGGACTACCGCCCCCTTAAAATGATATGACTCGTTCATACCACACATGGAACGTATAAAGGATGGTGTTAATGAACTTAAGTAACATATATAAAATATTATATTATACTGGAATAGTAATATACCTATGTATCATTTGGATTCGATTCTTTTAAAATAAAAATTAAATGGAAGTAGCGTTCGTGCGTACGTACGGACTACCGTCTCCACGAACGCGATGCGATTCATTCTCCATCGTATCCATTCAAGTATAATTATCATTTGATGATTTAAAAATTATTTTTAAGAACTTGATAACATTCTGGATATGAATAATATACATCCCATTAATAACGAATATGGCTCACATAACAAAGAATATAAAGTAAAATGAACCCGTTAACACCCGAAATGACGATAATTCTAAGATATTATTAACAAATCAATGATAAAAGATCATATATGATATCATATTAAAGTAAATGATTCTTTTATTATTCAATAACAATTATTTCACCATTATACAGGAGGTAAACCTACCATCGACCAAGGAAAAAGTACAATGTAAGGGATTCTCATATCTCACTTTCAATTCCGTGAGATTTCTGTTGTTCGCTACTAAATTATTGAAAGTGGTGTATTGTGTACTTCCATTTGATATATATTCATGATTCACTTTATATTCATGTTATTCTGTAAATCATTTGGTGGTTATCAACTTTTGGCCATGCGACTCAGTTGATTAACGTGGTAAGGGATTTTCTAATCTCACTTTTAATTTCGTGAGAATTCTATTGTTCACCACTTAATTATTGCATGTGGTGTATGTGTACTGCCCATGATTGTATTAATTGTGTAATATAATTTAATTTATGGGTATTTACATCATCATGGTATGATACTTCTTTCATGGGTGTATGTTTCGAAAGTTACCTAATCGATAAGGGAATTTGAGATTTCAATTTCCACTCATTTGGCTTTACACATATTTCATTGATTATATTACCCCAAGATTATGTGTGGAATCACTATTCATTTGATTATGTCATAATTTCCACTCCCCTTCCTGTGGATATAAGTTTGATGCACATAACCACTCCATTGGTAATTCTCAAGTCATTGATATGAATTTGATAAGAGTAATTTTAACTCATTCTCCATTTGTTGAGTTAAACATCCAATTCGTTGGTATTGTTTTTACAAGAATATGTGTGAATGTCCTTTGATTGTTTTACACTGAATATCCAATCATATTTAGTGTATTTATATTTGTCACACATAATTATGTCATTGATTTATCCTTAACCTAAGGATACAACCTTTACAAGAGATTTCATCTCAATTTACATTCCATTGAGACTTCTTTGTTGATATACACCAAATCACTTTTATGTGGTGTATATAACGTACTTTGACATAGTATATCATGAATCCCTTTATTCTCATGATATTACAAAGTTTTGATTACCACAATTATTTGTATTCAAGTGTCTCTTTTGGTTGGAATCTCTAACTAAAATACCATTTTTAAAATGATTTAAAGACTTATTCATCTAAATCTTTCTCATTAATGTCCATGTTTTAAAAAAATGGTTTTAAGGATTTATTTATATGGACATTAAAGTTTACAAATTAAAACTCCTTTTAAAAAGTTTCAAAGTGGTATGGGACACATTGATTCAAAAATCTACTTTTAAATGGCTTCTTGACAAATAGTGTGACTTTTAAATGTTTTCAAGAAAAGGGGGATATTTCTCTCAAATAGTTTTGATGATTACTTTCATTTATGTCAACATCATTCATTATTCATGATTGAGGTTAATGTGATACAATACAATCTTCCATATTGTATCAAATGAGTTATGTTTGACTGTGGATGTTCTATTTTTATACCATTCATGGTTTGTGGTTAAAGTATTGACATTTCGTATGCTAGTTTTAATATGAATGTTTATTTTATGCTTAAACCTATTCATATGAGGAATGCATTGGACTTAATAAGTGACGGGTGGAGCCCGCTATAGCTCCTCGATGCATCGGTAGGTCTCATGAGACAAACTAGTGTCTTGGCACAAGGCCTTGGCAAAATCTTATTTGTAGTCTTGGCACGAGGCCTTGGCTATGTGGTTATGATAGTCTGGCATTATGCATTCCATCATTATGAAAGTGGTTATTGATATTGCATGAGATCATTCGACTAGTAGAATATCCATGTGAGTAAGTAAATGGCATTATTTCATTTTACCTTTGCCATTTTATGCTGAAGTTCAAGTTTAAAAGGCTTTTGTTTTAGTTATAAATTGCCTTAAGTGTTTATGCTTATTTATGAAAGCTTCTGCTATAATGTTATCCTTACTGAGCATCCGAGCTCACCCCTTTCAATGTCTTATTTTTTTTTTCCCAGGATTATGAAGAAGTAATTTATGAATGACCTGCAGGGGATATGAAGACAAGATGTTTTTTTTATGATGTAATGTAAAAATTTATGGATGTATCTAGTTATTCCAAGGCTACTAAACTAATCGGTCTTTCGAGACTTGATCTTTCTCATGATCATGCCAATGTTATGTAATAATGCACCAACTCTGGGTAACTAGGGTCGGGGCGTTACAGTTGGTATCAGAGGAAGTTTAGTACAAACCTTGGTAGCTAGATTTAGATAAACTCTGATTAGAGCACGTAGACCTAAGATGAACTTTGAGGATTAGTATAAAATAACTTCCTAGAATTTTGGTATTGTAGAGATATTGTGAGTTTTCTGAGCAATACATCCCTGTCTGGATACGAGCAGGTAGAGGCGGCTCTGGCACAGATGTACCTAGGGGTAAAACCCGAAAACACCGCTTTGAGCTAGACTCGAACGGGAACTGGTGCACGACAACGGGCCTTGCTGCACTCTTGGTTACGACACTCCCGGGGGATATGCTTAGGATAATTTACATTTTCTTTACAAACCGATTTAAGTAATATATACATAAGATGAGAGTAAATGACCTTGGTTAATCCTAATATGTTTCAAATTGAGAATATGGTGACATTTTAATCTCTAAATGATTTTACGACTACTATTACTCACACAATGCTTTCTGGTTTTAGTCAATGGCTGGATTCCAAGGAAGTCATAGTGACTTTGAGAATGATGTACAAATTGGGAACAGTGGTGGCAATGAGCAACAAAATGGAATGTTGATAGGCGTAAAAGATATCGTCTTTATGCCAAATCAGTTTTCCAAAAATATGATCAACAACATATATATTAACCAACTCCCAGACTCAACAAGGAAGAGAAAGGTGATAAATGATAAGATCTCCAGCAATGGAGACCATGGAGAAAAGAAAACTCAATTTTCATAATGCAGGAATTGTGGAAAGAGACACCCAGGAAAGTGTCTCAATGGGACAACGAAATGTTTTACGTGCGGGAAGGAAGGACATAAATTGAAGAATTGCCGAAGAAAAATGAAGAGTATTATGGAAGAAGATAAAAATGGTCCCAAGAGTCCATTTACAGTCATTTGTCGTAAATGTAGGGGACCTGGCCATTACCCGAGTGAATGTCCTATTCTATAGGATATTTTCTTGGTCAAAGAAGAAGATATGTGGAAATAAATGGTTGGATAAAAATTTAAAAAGTATTAGCACTCCTTGTTGATGGGTTTACTTTGGAATAATTTTCTCTTGTATTTGTAACCCCACAGTTTGCCATGTGAGAATGATATTTGAGGAAGAATTGTCTCTTCCCTTGTGGATATAGATATAAATAACCATTTGGTTTTATATGATCATTGGGGTTTGAGAAAATGATAAGTTATTATAATTTGGGATGAAAATGCAAAGTATGATATAACATTTGTGGTTAAATTTTGTTATTTTGAGGAATTTATCTCATTTTGGTAATATTATAGAATATAGTTTTTGAAAAAGGACAACACGTAGACCGTGTGACAACCCGTCGCGTCGGACAAAGCTGTGGGAATCGAACCCACAACCAAAGTGTGATTGGGATTTATCGCCTACCACTGGACTACGTGAAGTCCCTGGTTAGTGTGACTATTTTTTTTGTTAAATGATTTTATTGATCAATAATAAGATGATTTGGGTTCTTATGTCTTATCAAATGAATACCCTTGGTATAGGAAAATGATTTGGTGATTAAGTGATAAATGTTATTTTGGAAGATGTTCGTTTTGTTAGGAACACTATATGACCAAGGAAAATAGAATACAATGAGGTTTCATTTGTAGAGTAATGGAGGATTTTTATCTACATTTTTATTGTTGATTTATAGTGATTTGGGTTATTTATGGAAATGATTAACCTATAACAGAGAATATGTGATGATGTTGATTACTTTTAAGTATGTGACTTTAAGAGTATTTGATGTAATTTGGAGATACAATGTAACATGGGAGACTACATAATCAAATTCTTCTATGTTTTGGGTTTCAATATTAGTTTGGATTATATTAAAGGATTTTAAGGACAATTGGTTATTGAATGGTATCTATTTAACTTTGGGGTATTGTTGGTTTAATTTTAGAAATTAATATTAGTGCATATTTATCTCAAAGAATATCCTTTTGGGGGATCATTAGATCATTCACTAACCATTTTGGTTTCGATTAATCTTCAAAGACAATGTAAATATATGGTTTATCCTGCATGGATCATGTGATTCTATAGAAGTTTATTCTAGCTCTTACAGTGTGACCAAGTCTTCTTGAATACTCATCGTTTAAAAAAAATTGAGTTAGTGGTGGAAATTTATTAAAGAATGAAAATCTACTTAAAATTTAAGTATATCTCATAATGTTCTTAGTCAATATCATAAATGAATTCCTCTTCCTTATGTAATGTAACTTTGAAAAAAAATGTTGTCCTAGATGGTACCTTAAATCATCACTAATTTATGGCTTTGGGATTGTTGGCCTTTTCATAGCCATGTTCTCTACCACTCTCCATCAGATAATTGATGGTTATATTTCTCCTCCATATCCATATTTTCCTACATGGAACCCTAGTATGTGTTATTTTCGGTAATCTTCATACTTTCCACTATTTATTTTAATTAGAGGCCACATTAATTCATTTTTCGATGTGGGATTTCAACTAAGATATTTTGAAATGTCAAAAATGTGTGATCCCAATACCCTATATTTTGTTGAACCGATGGTACTTCAAATCATCATAGATTGATGAGTTTAAGGACCTCAATTTTATACTTGTTTGTGATTGATGACCTCAACCACTACCTATAAATATTTACGTTTTTCCTCCAATTATATGTCTCTAATTGCCACCAATGTTCTCCTAATCGAGATCATAATTTGGTGGTGACCCTTTGATTTCACTTTTCCTCATATTAAGACTAAATTTTAGTAAACCAATTTCCGATGTGGGTTTTCCCACAAATATATTTTCTATTTTCAACCTTTTATTTTCTAAGAACAATTTCAAATTGCGAGGACGCAATTTATTGAAGGAGGGGAGAATGTAACACCCCAAGATTTCATAGTGTGTTATTTCTTCAAAATAATTCAATAACATGCACTACACGCAACACCGAGTTCAAGCGCACCATGACTCACCAAACAAGCCATTCAAAAAAGGTTATGAATAGTATTAACTAAATTTTAAACTTTATTTAATCCTTATAATTTTAGAATCCATATTATGAGTTTCTTAGACATAATGTAAGAACAAATTCATCTTCAGTATTGTAGTTTTACCAACTTTTAATAGTGAACCCTTTTTAAATAAATTATTTCAAACTTTTTGACTAAATGGGGACATCAAAAAATTTAAAATGAAACATCCCAAGCTTACACGGTACGCTTTCCTTTGAATAAAACAGTAGCGTGTGTTGTACGCAACTTCGAGTTTTAACACACACCACAACCGATCAAACTAACCGTTATGGATAGTAATACCTAAATTTTGAAATTATGTATATTTTATATTTTAAAATGGACTTCATTTTTGGATTCGGAATATCGAATTTAGCCTAAGGTGAAATTTTGGTACTTTTCGGATAACTTTCATATTTTGATGAATAGTGAAAATTACTAAATTTTAATTAAAAACAACTTTTTTAATCAAAATAATTAATAGTGAAAAATTATGAATTTGAGTGGTTTTAAAGTATATTTAGAATATATTTTTACCATTTAATATAATGTTGGTCATTGGACATAATTTTACAATTAAACCGAACATAAACAAGTGTCAATCTTTTGATAGTTATTATCTCTTAAAAAAACGCTTTTTGTTTTGACAGCGGGAATTAATTTTAAATTAATTTCTGCCACTTCTGTGTTTTGAATTTAGGAAAATGGATTCCATATTTGGAATCAGGATGTTGAAATTGTGTAAATAGTTAACTTTTATTTTTAGACATTTTGAATAGTTACTGTGGTAAATATTTTATTTACCATGGTTAAAGGGTAAATCCGGTAAATAAGGGTTAAAAAATAATATTATAATAATACAAAATTACCCTAAAACGTGTCCTAACCTTATTGGTGGACACATACCCGACCATGGGAATCCTTGGGTCAATTTGGGGACCCCTTGGAGCCACTTGTATGTGGTAGGGACACATTATATTAATAAAGTTAAAATAAAAATAAAAATGGAATAAGCTTACATCTTTTAGAAGAACAATTTTTACATAGGGTTATACATGTTGGATTTTCGATTATAAATATTCATTAGAAAGATAAAAATATTTCCTACATGATGATATTTTATTTATAATTTTTAGACATTAAATAATTTATTTTATTTATGACACAATGATGATGCAGTAATTACTATAATAGTGAAAAATTAAAATAATTGATATTATAAATACCCAAAAAAAATATAATATGAAACTTTTAATGAATTAAACTAATTTTCTATGATAATATGATATATTAGGATTGATTTAATTTACTTTGTTCGAAGTAATCAATCTGTTATGAGTTTCACAAAAAATCAACTATTGAATAGTGTCAAAATTGACATAAAAGAGTTCTTAAAACAAATAATATATTATTAATTGATATTAAATTCCTAAAAATCTAAGGTTCGCCCAAAAGACTTATATCAGGATAGGTTCATCATTAATGGACCACTTGTGGGTCGGTTGGATGTATATAGTAAGTTTATTAACCATATTATATAAAAATACAAAGAGACATTGTAAAAGTGAAACTAATTAACTTAGAGTTAATACTTAAAGATAAGGTTAATATAAGTACCCAAACCTGTCTAAATTCTAGTGGTTGAGTGGTTTTCGACCTATCCCCACCTTATCCTTTGAATAATCAACTTTGGAGCCATTGGAAACCGAATATGAATTTATTATAAATTAATATTTCTAGCTTTTCCAAAGGTGCCCCTCACCCCTCTTATAAAAGGGCACTCCTCCTTCTCATTTCTTCACACCTCTCAAGCCACTTGGCTCGTCCAAACTCTGCCCAACTAAGCTCCCCACATCCCTCTCCTCCTCCTTGAAGCTTCCCCTTAGGCAGAAAGCATTTCAACAAGTCCTTTGGTTCCAACCAAAGTGAGTTACCTAAATTAAAGGTAACGTTTTCTCTTAAATTATTTTCATTTATTTTCCTTCTCCAACCCCCAAACTCTTTTTATTTCCTTTCTTTTGTAACAACACCAGTATCATCAATATACTAGGATGTTTTTATAAGAATGATTCAAACTACACATACACACAACTCCATCTAATGGATGATGAACATAATGTTTCTGTGGATGGCAAACTAACGCCTCACGAAACGATGATTGTTCAAATACATCTTACCGCCTCTAATGGTGGCCATTATGATGGCACTGTAATTAAATATGATATTAATGATATATATTTTATATATAAGCTTCTGTAATTCCATTTTATTTCATACCATTATTCGTTTCATGTTGTATATACATACGATAATTTCATTTGAGGAAGTGCGGACTACCGCCCCCTTAAAATGATATGACTCGTTCATACCACACATGGAACGTATAAAGGATGGTGTTAATGAACTTAAGTAACATATATAAAATATTATATTATACTGGAATAGTAATATACCTATGTATCATTTGGATTCGATTCTTTTAAAATAAAAATTAAATGGAAGTAGCGTTCGTGCGTACGTACGGACTACCGTCTCCACGAACGCGATGAGATTCATTCTCCATCGTATCCATTCAAGTATAATTATCATTTGATGATTTAAAAATTATTTTTAAGAACTTGATAACATTCTGGATATGAATAATATACATCCCATTAATAACGAATATGGCTCACATAACAAAGAATATAAAGTAAAATGAACCCGTTAACACCCGAAATGACGATAATTCTAAGATATTATTAACAAATCAATGATAAAAGATCATATATGATATCATATTAAAGTAAATGATTCTTTTATTATTCAATAACAATTATTTCACCATTATACAGGAGGTAAACCTACCATCGACCAAGGAAAAAGTACAATGTAAGGGATTCTCATATCTCACTTTCAATTCCGTGAGATTTCCGTTGTTCGCTACTAAATTATTGAAAGTGGTGTATTGTGTACTTCCATTTGATATATATTCATGATTCACTTTATATTCATGTTATTCTGTAAATCATTTGGTGGTTATCAACTTTTGGCCATGCGACTCAGTTGATTAACGTGGTAAGGGATTTTCTAATCTCACTTTTAATTTCGTGAGAATTCTATTGTTCACCACTTAATTATTGCATGTGGTGTATGTGTACTGCCCATGATTGTATTAATTGTGTAATATACTTTAATTTATGGGTATTTACATCATCATGGTATGATACTTCTTTCATGGGTGTATGTTTCGAAAGTTACCTAATCGATAAGGGAATTTGAGATTTCAATTTCCACTCATTTGGCTTTACACATATTTCATTGATTATATTACCCCAAGATTATGTGTGGAATCACTATTCATTTGATTATGTCATAATTTCCACTCCCCTTCCTGTGGATATAAGTTTGATGCACATAACCACTCCATTGGTAATTCTCAAGTCATTGATATGAATTTGATAAGAGTAATTTTAACTCATTCTCCATTTGTTGAGTTAAACATCCAATTCGTTGGTATTGTTTTTACAAGAATATGTGTGAATGTCCTTTGATTGTTTTACACTGAATATCCAATCATATTTAGTGTATTTATATTTGTCACACATAATTATGTCATTGATTTATCCTTAACCTAAGGATACAACCTTTACAAGAGATTTCATCTCAATTTACATTCCATTGAGACTTCTTTGTTGATATACACCAAATCACTTTTATGTGGTGTATATAACGTACTTTGACATAGTATATCATGAATCCCTTTATTCTCATGATATTACAAAGTTTTGATTACCACAATTATTTGTATTCAAGTGTCTCTTTTGGTTGGAATCTCTAACTAAAATACCATTTTTAAAATGATTTAAAGACTTATTCATCTAAATCTTTCTCATTAATGTCCATGTTTTAAAAAAATGGTTTTAAGGATTTATTTATATGGACATTAAAGTTTACAAATTAAAACTCCTTTTAAAAAGTTTCAAAGTGGTATGGGACACTTTGATTCAAAAATCTACTTTTAAATGGCTTCTTGACAAATAGTGTGACTTTTAAATGTTTTCAAGAAAAGGGGGATATTTCTCTCAAATAGTTTTGATGATTACTTTCATTTATGTCAACATCATTCATTATTCATGATTGAGGTTAATGTGATACAATACAATCTTCCATATTGTATCAAATGAGTTATGTTTGACTGTGGATGTTCTATTTTTATACCATTCATGGTTTGTGGTTAAAGTATTGACATTTCGTATGCTAGTTTTAATACGAATGTTTATTTTATGCTTAAACCTATTCATATGAGGAATGCATTGGACTTAATAAGTGACGGGTGGAGCCCGCTATAGCTCCTCGATGCATCGGTAGGTCTCATGAGACAAACTAGTGTCTTGGCACAAGGCCTTGGCAAAATCTTATTTGTAGTCTTGGCACGAGGCCTTGGCTATGTGGTTATGATAGTCTGGCATTATGCATTCCATCATTATGAAAGTGGTTATTGATATTGCATGAGATCATTCGACTAGTAGAATATCCATGTGAGTAAGTAAATGGCATTATTTCATTTTACCTTTGCCATTTTATGCTGAAGTTCAAGTTTAAAAGGCTTTTGTTTTAGTTATAAATTGCCTTAAGTGTTTATGCTTATTTATGAAAGCTTCTGCTATAATGTTATCCTTACTGAGCATCCGAGCTCACCCCTTTCAATGTCTTATTTTTTTTCCCAGGATTATGAAGAAGTAATTTATGAATGACCTGTAGGGGATATGAAGACAAGATGTTTTTTTTTATGATGTAATGTAAAAATTTATGGATGTATCTAGTTATTCCAAGGCTACTAAACTAATCGGTCTTTCGAGACTTGATCTTTCTCATGATCATGCCAATGTTATGTAATAATGCACCAACTCTGGGTAACTAGGGTCGGGGCGTTACATATAAAGAGGAACAAACCATGATTGATGTTCCTATTGATCTTGGTTCATTTACATTAGAATGAAAATTGAATCAATCAATAATTTAATCTCAAATATAAAAACCTAAATGAACCCCACAATCATACACATCCCGCAAGGTAATCGATCTACAATTCAATCCATTCATCGATTAATTTGTGTTCGTAATAGAAATTAAGAATGGGGAATAAAAAAATTAAAATATGCAGGATACCTTGATTTGGTTTGATCACGAATGAAGAATGATGTGTCATCATCATCATTGGTAAGATTTTCCGAATCTTAGGTTGCATTGATCATCAATCCATGATTTCATTGTTGTTTTCCTGAGAAAATTCTCTATGGCTCTCTCTAATGGTTCGCCGAAATCTCCAGGGTTATGTGGATAAACTTGGGATTCTGAACTAAGTTTATATTTAAATATAATCTAATTTTCACATCAAAGAAACATATTAAAATAATTTTATTTAATTATTTTTATTCATTTCCGTGCCCACAATTAATTTTCCATAAATGACCCATGCCAACCAATTTTTAGTCATGGCTAGGGTAAAACCACAATTCTAAATTCAATAACGCACTTAGATTTTCTGAACCTAGAACCTATTTCATATTTATTCCACATTTTCAGGAAAACTGCACACATCTTCTATTTAATATATTCAATATATTTTAAGCATTTATTCCAAGCACACAGGGCCACTGAATCTCATGTCATCTCAGTGCCTTGTCTCGAAAATAATCCATATAATATCCAAAAATAATACATAGAAAATAAGAGATGTTATAATAGTGGTATGAAACATAATGGTCATGGATTTTTACAATTTGATTTAAAATTATTTTGTTGCAAAGAGGAACCATTTATCATGGAGGCACATGAAAAGAAAATATTTTATGTTATTGATCAATTGAATGATTAGTGGTCTATCATTTTTAAATGAAAAATAATTCATTTGGGTCATGAGGATAATTACGATGTTATGGATTTATGAGAGATTTATTTATCTTTTATATGAATTATTGATGATAAGAATGACTATAATGAATTCATATTCCATGGTGTAAAAAATGATAATACTGAAGGAATATGAGAAAAATCAAAATTACTCACTAACTTATTTAGGTAAATATTTATAATCTATTTTCATCCCCGAACTCCATATTTTGGAATTTATTTTTTTCTTCAACTTTTTTATTTATAATTTTTTTGTTGTTATAATGACTTTTGATTATTTTTTTGTAACTTTTTTTCATTTTTAATTGTTTTTAAGATATAAATTATTTCTCAAAAATTGATAAATGTTTAAATTATATATTTTTATATGCTCTTATATGTTTATCATAAATATTACGGTTTTCAATATGTTTCTACCACCTCCATATGATCTCATGGGCATTCAAGATCGATTTACATCCAAATTATGTAAGTTATTTTTTTAATATGAATTAATTATATGTTATTAAATTTATTTACTTTCAATAAAATATAGGTACTCATAATTTTTTTAAGGTAGAATACATCTTTCAAAAAAACAGAACCTAAGGCAAGGGGGTCGAGTTATGTATGTTTTTTCATTTAAATATGTATATTTATAGTTATTAAATTATTTAATGAAATTAAACTTATATTTATTAATATTATTTGTTGGTATTCTTCTCTAGAGAGGAAAATACCTAAAGATAATAGGAATGAGATTACAGGAATATCAAAACATGCACATATGCATGGAGAGAAAAGAGTGATAGTTAACTTTGGTGAGAATGAATTCAAAACTAACCCAAATTCCACACAATTTAGGACTTACCTGGCTGTACAAAGTCATTGTACGATCAATATTTTATACCCTAATTGGAGAAACCTCAACCAGTAATTAAAAGATATTTTATGGGAGACTTTAATGGTAAAATTTCTAAACTTATTTATTTAGTTTTCCAATGGTTTAATTATTATACATTTCTTAATATTTTACATATTTAGTTATAGATGAAATTTTACTTTGAAGAGACAAAAGGAATTAAAATTTTTATCCTTTTCAGCTACAAGATGGAGAGATTTTAAGAAAAATTTGACATTAGCTTATACATTTGGGAGAAAACTAATAATGATCCATGCTTTAAGTGTGAGTTTTTTGATACAAAGACATGGTAGAAGTTTGTCTCCAGTTAGCATGAGGAAGATTTTATTGTATGTTTTTTCTCTTTATAAAATTTATTTGTTCAATTTATTTTCATTACTTCATAAATTATTTATTTTTTCTCATGTAATATGCATCCATGAAAAATCACCAAGAGACAAACTCTCATAATTTATACCCTCACACATTTTCATGAGGAGGGTATCATTTATTAAAGGAAAAAAATATTTCTAAAAAACATAGTGAATTAAGATCTTGTCAAGTAATAGCTCTGAATTGGTTCCACTCGACCCTCTATCTTTTCCCACTCATCACAAAAAAAATGGAAAAAGGATGAGAATGAAAAAAATGGAAACTAAATTACTAATCCAACAAAGGAAGTGGGTGATAAGATTATATTTAATTAATTATTACTTATCATCAATATTACTATTTTGGAAATTTATTCTATTAATATTAAATTTGAAAATATTATTTTAGGACACCCTTTGAGAGAAAATGACACATGAGACATTTATCCTAGAAGTTAGGATGGTTATTATATCCATTGAGTTATGAAATCTGGAACACCTTGGTAGAATTATTGGGTATAAGTAGGGTGTAAAATTTAAAAAGGTGTTTTTTTCATACCCCTAGTGAGATATAAATGGGGTCAGAATATAGGGAAGAAATAGATTCTTTAAAGGTTTGGATGAAACAATTCAATGAGTTGATAGAGGATATAATTAAATCATCTGTATTGGCTATGCTTGCAGAAGTTATGAAACAAATATAATCAATGCATCTAGCTTAGCCAGTACATCTATCTCTACCAGTACAGCTAGTGCAACCAATACAACCAATACAGACAACGTAGCTTATACAAACTTCCTACCCAGATCCACCACCACCTCATTTAGACTTGTCCATGTACTGAGATTATCTTACCAAGGATCCCCATGTATGTATTGTAGAATATGGAATTGTACATAATCTGAGAGATTACATACATCATCATAATATATAGTTGGGTTAGGTAAGACTAGAAATGCATGATATAATTGATCAAACTACTCTACTAACACTTCCTACTAAAGAGGTGTTCATAACTGGACAATGTATTGGCTATTTTTTACTTTGGATAGTTGATCATTGATGTCAGTTTACAAATGTGGTACACAATTTATTTTTTATTTTTATTTATCATTAAATTAAGAATTACTTATTATATTTTACTCACTGGCCTTATATAGAAGTATCTAATATCAAAGGAATCACTAAAAAGTAACGGAAAATTCTATATTATACTACCTTCAAATATTCCTCTCGAAGATGATTGGGAAAAAAGTTATCATATATTTTTCCTATATTATATAATTATCATAATTTTTTAATGAGTACTGATATATGTGGAATAAATTATTCTTTAAATATTTTCAAAACCAACATTGTGGATGTTGTAAAGGTTGAACATCTCACTGCACCTGTGGTGTATTTGCTTTCCATTTAAGCGAATTTCAATTGTTAATTTATTTTTATTATGTAAACATATTTTATATTAAGAAAATTTATTACTTTTTTAATGAGGTATATACATAGTATTTTCACCCAATATGATTACACTTATGTTTATAGATTTATATATCCCAAATACATTTAAAGAAAAGTGTGATATTTGAAATAATAAACTGAAATTTATTATAAATATGAAAGATTAAAAAACATTGATATCTCATGTTGGGTTTTTACATTCCTTGAAGGTTAAGAAAAAATATATAATTATGAACCATTATTCATTATAATCTAATTAATTTTAAAAAAATTATTTTTTAGTGGAAATTTTATGTTAAGTATATTTTTTCAAAATTAATATACAAAATATTTGTTATGCTCTTTATTTTGTGGTGTTCAAAAAAAAAATTAGAAAAATCTTAAATAAGTAAGTTTTATCCATGATTTTAGTTCTTTTATCTCAATTATTTCAATTTACACAAATTTTGATAATTAATATTTGAAATTAAAATAGGTCTTAGATTTAGTTCATAGGAATTTCTATTGAATAGTGGATATATAAAAATTGAATATGTGAATGTTAATGTAAATAAATATTATATGAGTGAATACTTTAATTTTCTTACATATATGATTTTTTTAATTTTTAAAATATAGTTTCATAAATGCAGTTTCATCACCTAAAAAATAATATTGAATGTAGATATCATATTTTAAGATTAATTTATGAGACAATGACTACTAGAACAACATTTTTTGGAAAGTTTAGTTTCATTAAAACACTTGTAATTTAAAAAAATATGTCAATTTTTAAATCCATAACTCTTTATTTTGTATGTTTTTTATATGTTTCTCTGTATACATCTAATGAATCGAACCACTTTCAAAAATTATTTTCAAAAAATTCTCTAAGCGTAATTAATTTTTAGATTTAGTAACATTTAGTTATATATTTTTAAAAACTATTGTAAATGTAACACCCCGAGCTTCCACGATACGCTTCTCATTCAATAATGCAATAGCTTGCATTGTACGCAACTTCGAGCTCTAAAACACCGCGACTAATCAAAGTAGCCGTTATGAATAGTAATAACCACTTTTTAAAATTATAGAAATTTTATATTTCAAAATGGACTTCATTTTTGAATTCATAATATCGAAATTATCCTAAGTTGAATTTTTTTTAACTTTCTGAGAACTTCCAATTTTTTTATGAATAGTGAAAAATACTTAAAACAACTTTTTTAATCAAAATAATTTATTGTGATAAATTATAATATTTAGTGGTTTTAATGTATAATTAGAATATATTTTTACCATTTTATCCAATGGTGGTCATTAGAATTAATTTAACATTGAAATTGGACATAAACAATTGCCAATCTTTTGATATAAATTGTTTCTTAAAAACACGCTATTTGTCGTAACAGCGGGAATTAATTATAAAATTAATTAATGCAACTTATATGTTTGGAATTTTGTAAAATAGACATCATTTTTGAATTCGGAATATCAATTATAGCTTAGGGTGAAATTTTGGCCTTGTTTTGAAAAACTTCAATTTTTGATGAATAGTGAAACCACTAAGTGGTAGTTAAATAACTGATTTTTCGTTTAAATGAAATATTACCACTTCTGTGATTTGATTTTCAAAAATCCGACATACATGGTTGTCATTAAGAAGTAAAATGTGGTTCAATGAGATTAAAATAATTTTTTTGATGAATAGTAACTTTTAAGTTCTTAATCGCGATTAGAGGTAATTAGTGTAGTTTAAGGTACAAATAATGTTTTAATAATATGAGATGAGCATGACACTTGTCCTACTCCTATTGGATGAGTCATGGACGACCAAGACAACCCATGGGTCAACTTGGGGACCCCATGGAGCCACTTTAGTTGGAAAATGACATTAATATATATTTATTTAATGTTAAAATTAAATTGACACAAACATGAGTTATTTTACTAAAACAGTTTTTAAGTGGGGTTACACAAGTCCAAATTTTGACTATAAATATTCATTAGAAATCTAAAAATATTTCCTACATCATAGTATTTTTTTTATAATTTTTAGACATTAAATAAATTAAATTATTTATGACATCATTATGATGCAGCGATGACCTCATTATTTAACGATTTTAATAAAATGAAAAGATAATGCAAAATCCAAGGCTTACACTTGTCCAAAGACTATTGGATGGGTAGATTTCGAACCCTTATCACCTTATCCACGAATTATATAAGTGTGGGACCTTTAAAATCCGAAAAACATTGTGTAATAATGTAACATTTCAATCTTTCCAAAAAAGCCCCTCCTCTCCAATTATAAAAGGCCCCCACCTCTCCCACCTTATTCACACCTTCAAGCCATTTGGCTCGGACAAAATCTGCCCAAATACTCTCCCAACTTCACCCTCTTACTCATAGAAGCCTCACTTTGGGCATAACTTTTCTCAAGGAAGCCTTTGGCTCAAATCAAAAAGAGTTACCCGATTTTGAGGTAATGTCTTCTCTAATGTTGTTTTGTTTTATTTTTCTTCTCCAACCCCATAAACTCTTTTTATTCATTACTTTTGTAACAAAACCAGTATCCTCAATATACTAGGATGTTGTTATAAGAAGGATTCGAGCTACACTTACACACACCTACATCTAATGGTTAAAGAACATACGGTTTCTGTGGATGGAAAATTTCTGCCTCACGAAACGATGATTGTTCAACACTCATATAACACCTTCAAAGGTGGACATTAAGATGTCACTATATTTATATATGATATAAAATATGTTTATGTTTTACTTATGCTTCTGTATTTCTCATTTATGGCAAACTTTATGATTTCCATTATGGGTAAAACGCGATAATTTCATTTTAGGAAGTGCGGACTACCGCCCCCTCAAAGTGATTTGAATCGTTAATGACATATGTGGGATGTATAAAGGAGGGATTAAATGGTATTATACACTATATTATACTGTAATTATATTATAAATTTATATCATTATGATTTCATTCCATTAAATACGAAATAGAAATGAAAGTAGCGTTCATGCGTACGTACGGCTTACCGTCTCCATGAACGGTGCATTTCATTTCTTACCTCTAAATGTTACGTGACATTATGAATGAATGTATATACTGTATATATGGTATATATGATATCTACATCATGAATATAATTCTGGATATAATGGATATTTCACCACATGAACAACTTGTAATTATAAGAAGTTTATTTTTGACTCAAGTACCAAAGATCGACAAAACGACCGTTATTAACTTAAATAATTAAATAATGTTCATAACATGGTAATAAGGGATATAAAAGGAATAATGAACATGAAAAAGGTTCTTAAGTAAATAGAAATTAACTCTAGTTTATTATTCAGGAGGTTAAAGAACGGTCGAGTCAGGACAAGACGCAAGGTAAGGGAATTTCGTAACCCAATTTTCATTCTTTGGGTTAATCTCCTAATTTCAAATTATGTCATGATATTATTATGTCCTATATTGTATTTGTACATTATTTATGTGTACTTATAGTGAATACACATTATAGATGTACTTTATTTAAAAAAATGATCTTTTTAGGGACTTCGTCTCAATCCCCTTTCATTGAGGCATATTTGGTTTTATACAAAACTTTCTTTTATACGGTGTATAAACCCCTTTGACTTTTACATTTATTCAAAATGAATCTTTTTTATATGAAGAGTTTTACTAAACGACAAAAAGGGAATGTTTTTCTTTCCGTACTTATGCGGCGACAACGACTTCTCCGCCGCCGTGACCATTATTTGAGTTTCGGCTTCCTCTACAAGCCATCCTTTTTTTAATGAAAAATAAATACAAAGTTTTAACTTTCTTTTATTTTGGTATTGAAAATGGATTTGAAAGCATTTTTATTATATCAATGTGTTGTATTGATATCTTGTGATTGAAATGTGGAAATGTTATGTTTCCTTTATGCATGTTTTATGTGATACGATTATGTTATGGTTTATGATATGTTTAAACCTATTCATATGAGGAATGCATTGGACTTAATAAGTGACGGGTGGAGCCCGCTATAGCTCCTCGATGCATCGGCAGGTCTCATGAGACAAAATAGTGTCTTGGCACGAGGCCTTGACAAAATATTATTTGTGGTCTTGGCACGAGGCCTTGGCTACGTGGTTATGATAGTCTGGCATTATGCATTCCATCATTATGAAAGTGGTTGTTGATATTGCATGTGATTATTCGACCAGTAGAATATCCATGTGAAGAAGTGAATGGCATTATCTCATTTTACTTTTGCCATATTATGTTGAAGTTCAAGTTTAAAAGGCTTTTGTTTTAGTTATACATTGCCTTAAATGTTAATGTTTATTTATGAAAGATTCCGCTATATTGTTAACCTTACTGAGAATCCGAGCTCACCCCTTTCAATGTTTTAATATTTTCTAGGATGTGAAGAAGTATTTTATGAATGACCTGTAGGGATAGTCCGAAGAGGATAGAAGTGTGGACTATAGAGACTATGTTATTATAGTTTTTCACTTTGTGATGTAATGTAACATTTATGAATGTATATAGTGTTTCCAAGGCTAGTAAACTAATCGGTCTTTCGAGACTTGATCTTTTGTGATCATGACAATGTTACGAAGTAATGCACCGGCTCTGGGTAGCTGGGGTCGGGGCGTTACAGTTGGTATCAGAGGCAGTTTTGTACTAACCTTGGAAGCTAGATTTAGATAAACTCTGATTAGAGCACATAGCCCAAAGATAGACTTTGAGGATTAGTATAGAAGAACTTCCTAGAATTTTGTTATTGTAGAGATTTTGTGAGTTTTCCGAGCAATACATCCCTGTCTGGATACGAGCAAGTAGAGGCGGCTCTGGAACAGATGTACCTAGGGGTAAAACCTGAAAACACCGCTTTGAGCTAGACTCGAACGGGAACTGGTGCACGACAACGGGCCTTGCTGCACTCTTGGTTACGACACTCCCGGGGGATATGCTTTGGATAATTCTCATTTTCTTTATAAACCACTATGAAGGGTTATGAGTATATAGTTCCTCAAAGAAAACATTTTTATGGATTATATCAATAAATAGTTCAATTTATGTTAAGTATCTTACAAGTATGGAATTATGTATTTTGATTTATAAACTAATATAGTTTATTCCATTGTTTAGAAATGGCACCTAGTGGAAGGAATGGAAACCGTATCAATGCACGCACTCCGTGTAGGGATTTCCCTACTGCTCAAGATAATTATTGTGGAGCTGGAGATACAACTGGTGCTGATCAACTTATTACCATACTGGGACAACTCACTCAGGTTATGAATAATAACCTTACTCGTATGGAGAACCCTGATCCGCAACGTGGAGGAGCAATGTTAGACTACTTCATGAGGCAACAACCACCAACCTTCAATGGGAGTACAAATCCTATAGTAGCTGAGCAATGGATAAATTCCTTAGAGAAAATATTCCATGCCTTGGGGAGTAGTGAAAGGGAGAAGGTTGTCATGGCAGTTTACCGCCTCACTGGAGATGCCGATCAGTGGTGGTCGCTGATTCAAAACACAAAGGAAGATTATGACGTATCGAATATGGAATGGAGGGAGTTCAAAGAGATTTTATTAGAAAAATACTTTCCTCATGACCATCGAGCAGATATGGAAAGGCAATTTCTGAGTCTGAGGCAGAAGGAGAATGAGAATGTCGCAAAGTATGAGGCTAACTTTACAAGGTTAGCGAGGCATGCTGCCGATTATATACGTAACCCAAGGAGTAAGATTGATCGTTTCTTTGATGGGTTAAAACCATTTCTCTATCGATCTTTAGTATCACAATCCTTCTCATCATAAGAAGATATTGTCTCGTGTGCTATCAAGACAGAAAAGGAATTCTCTATGTCTTATGACAACAAAGTAAAGCAAGAGAAGAAGAGAATGGTGGAACAAGAGACAGATAAATGGAAAAAGGGAAAGAAGGATTTTCCATTATGTGATAATTGTGGGAAGAATCACCCTGGTATGTGCCTAAAAGGAATGGGAGTTTGTTATAAATGTGGAGAAAAGGTTCACCAGGCTCGTGATTGCAAGGGAAAGAAAAGGCTGTCAAAGTTGAATGTTACAATTGTAGGGAAATGGGGCATTATGCAAATGAATGTCCTAAGCGTCAAGGAAACTTACCTCAGAAAAGGCCAACAGATCAAGTCCAATCTTATGCTGTGACTACAGTTGAAGCATAATAATTAATGTATTGGTGCTTTTGGACTCAAGGATTATATTCTGGTTATAAGAATAATGTGATATATATAAAGATTGTACTGCAGTACTTTTTGATTTTAGTAAGGTTTTAATATGATTAAGGTAATCATATTTTTAGTATGTGACAATAAGAGAAACTTTTCTTTGTTTGGGGAATCTGATGTTACAATTGATTTTGGAATTTAGAGACCTTTTAGAGAAAGTCTGGACGGAGGTATTTTGGATAACTATTAAGGTTGGAATGGATTAAGTTGAACCATGGATAGTATTGTTTAAGGTTAAATCATTTCTGAAGATTATTTTTGGAATATTATAATACTATAGTTTTAGGAAAAGGACAACCTGCAGGGTGGGGAATAACCAGTCGCGTCGGACAAAGCTGCAGGAATCGAACCCACAACCATAGTGCGACAAGCCTTTATTTCCTACCACTAGCCTACAGGAAGTCCCTGGTTATTACAAAATAGTTTTACTAATCTAAATGGTATGTGTTAACATTTGGAACCTTATACAATTAGGATAAATAGAATATTTTTGAGTTCCGTTACCATTTGGAGTAAAAGTTGGGTTTGTGGTAAAAATTTATTAACGAATGAAAGTATACATAACAAGTATGTATATTCCCTTACGTTCTTAGTAAATCTCATAAATAAATTCCTCAACATTATAAAAGGTAACTTAAAACAAAAATGTTGTCGGTTAACTTTTCCAACTGGGGATTCAATGACCGTTTAGCCAATCACAAGTTTGTGATTTTCTTGTGGTTAAACTTTCTCCTAATCCTGTTTTCTATAACTCTCCATCAGACCTTGATGGTTTGTTTCTCCGCCATATCCATATTTTCATAGAATCCTAGAATGGGCTATACCGGGTGACCTTTGTACTTATCTTGCTTTCTTTTAATGTTATATATTTATTAACCTTATTTCCGATGTGGGTTTTCCTCAAAGGTATTTTCTATTTTCAACCTTTTATTTTCAAAGAAAAATTTCAAATTGCGAGGACGCAATTTATTGAAGGAGGGGAGAATGTAACACCCCGAGCTTCCACGATACGTTTCTCATTCAATAATGCAATAGCTTGCATTGTACGCAACTTCGAGCTCTAAAACACCGCGACTAATCAAAGTAGCCGTTATGAATAGTAATAACCACTTTTTAAAATTATAGAAATTTTATATTTCAAAATGGATTTAATTTTTGAATTCGTAATATCAAAATTATCCTAAGTTGAATTTTTTGTAACTTTCTGAGAACTTCCAATTTTTTTATGAATAGTGAAAAATACATAAAACAACTTTTTTAATAAAAATAATTTATTGTGATAAATTATACTATTTAGTGGTTTTAAGGTATAATTAGAATATATTTTTACCATTTTATCCAATGGTGGTCATTAGAATTAATTTAACATTGAAATTGGAGATAAACAATTGCCAATCTTTTGATATAAATTGTTTCTTAAAAACACGCTATTTTTCGTAACAGCGGGAATTAATTATAAAATTAATTAATGCAACTTATATGTTTGGAATTTTGAAAAATAGACATAATTTTTGAATTCGGAATATCAATTATAGCTTAGGGTGAAATTTTGGCCTTGTTCTTAAAAACTTCAATTTTTGATGAATAGTGAAACCACTAAGTGGTAGTTAAATAACTGATTTTTCGTTTAAATGAAATATTACCACTTCTGTGATTTGATTTTCAAAAATCCGACATACATGGTTGTCATTAAGAAGTAAAATGTGGTTCAATGAGATTAAAATAATTTTTTTGTGAATAGTAACTTTTAAGTTCTTAATCGCGATTAGAGGTAATTAGTGTAGTTTAAGGTACAAATAATGTTTTAATAATATGAGATGAGAATGACACTTGTCCTACTCCTATTGGATGAGTCATGTACGACCAAGACAACCTATGGGTCAACTTGGGGACCCCATGGAGCCACTTTAGTTAGAAAATGACATTAATATATATTTATTTAATGTTAAAATTAAATTGACACAAACATGAGTTATTTTACTAAAACAGTTTTTAAGTGGGGTTACACAAGTTCCAATTTTGACTATAAATATTCATTAGAAAGATAAAAAGATTTCCTACATCATAGTATTTTTTTTATAATTTTTAGACATTAAAAAAATTAAATTATTTATGACATCATTATGATGCAGCGATGACCTCATTATTTAACGATTTTAATAAAATGAAAAGATAATGCAAAATCCAAGGCTTAAACTTGTCCAAAGACTATTGTATGGGTATATTTCGAACCCTTATCACCTTATCCACGAATTATATAAGTGTGGGACCTTTAGAATCCGAAAAGCATTGTGTAATAATGTAACATTTCAATCTTTCCAAAAAATCCCCTCCTCTCCACTTATAAAAGGCCCCCACCTCTCCCACCTTATTCACACCTTCAAGCCATTTGGCTCGGCCAAACTCTGCCCAAATACTCTCCCAACTTCCCCCTATTACTCATAGAAGCCTCACTTTGGGCAGAACTTTTCTCAAGGAATCCTTTGGCTCAAATCAAAAAGAGTTACCCGATTTGAGGTAATGTCTTCTCTAATGTTGTTTTGTTTTATTTTTATTCTACAACCCCCTAAACTCTTTTTATTCATTACTTTTGTAACAAAACCAGTATCCTCAATATACTAGGATGTTGTTATAAGAAGGATTCTAGCTACACTTACACACACCTACATCTAATGGTTAAAGAACATACGGTTTCTGTGGATGGCGAATTTCCGCCTCACGAAATGATGATTGTTCAAAACGCATATAACACCTTCAAAGGTGGCCATTAAGATGTCACTATATTTATATATGATATAAAATATGTTTATGTTTTACTTATGCTTCTGTATTTCTCATTTATGGCATACTTTATGATTTCCATTATGGGTAAAACGCGATAATTTCATTTTAGGAAGTGCGGACTACCACCCCCTCAAAGTGATTTGAATCGTTAATGCCATATGTGGGATGTATAAAGGATGGATTAAATGGTATTATACACTATATTATACTGTAATTATATTATAAATTTATATCATTATGATTTCATTCCATTAAATACGAAATAGAAATGAAAGTAGCGTTCATGCGTACGTACGACTTACCGTCTCCATGAACGGTGCATTTCATTTCTTACCTCTAAATGTTACGTGACATTATGAATGAATGTATATACTGTATATATGATATATATGATATCTAAATCATGAATATAATTCTGGATATAATGGATATTTCACCACATGAACAACTTGTAATTATAAGAAGTTTATTTTTGACTCAAGTACCAAAGATCGACAAAACGACCGTTATTAACTTAAATAATTAAATAATGTTCATAACATGGTAATAAGGGATATAAAAGGAATAATGAACATGAAAAAGGTTCTTAAGTAAATAGAAATTAACTCTAGTTTATTATTCAGGAGGTTAAAGAACGGTCGAGTCAGGACAAGACGCAAGGTAAGGGAATTTCTTAACCCAATTTTCATTCTTTGGGTTAATCTCCTAATTTCAAATTATGTCATGATATTATTATGTCCTATATTGTATTTGTACATTATTTATGTGTACTTATAGTGAATACACATTATAGATGTACTTTATTTAAAAAAATGATCTTTTTAAGGACTTCGTCTCAATCCCCTTTCATTGAGGCATATTTGGTTTTATACAAAACTTTCTTTTATACGGTGTATAAAACCCTTTGACTTTTACGTTTATTCAAAAGGAATCTTTTTTTATACGAAGCGTTTTACTAAACGACAAAAAGGGAATGTTTTTCTTTCCGTACTTATGCAGCGACAACGACTTCTCCGCCGCCGTGACCATTATTTGAGTTTCGGCTTCCTCTACAAGCCATCATTTTTTTTAATGAAAAATAAATACAAAGTTTTAACTTTCTTTTATTTTGGTATTGAAAATGGATTTGAAAGCATTTTTATTATATCAATGTGTTGTATTGATATCTTGTGAGTGAAATGTGGAAATGTTATGTTTCCTTTAGGCATGTTTTATGTGATACGATTATGTTATGGTTTATGATATGTTTAAACCTATTCATATGAGTAATGCATTGGACTTAATAAGTGACGGGTGGAGCCCGCTATAGCTCCTCGATACATCGGCAGGTCTCATGAGACAAAATAGTGTCTTGGCACGAGGCCTTGACAAAATCTTATTTGTGGTCTTGGCACGAGGCCTTGGCTATGTGGTTATGATAGTCTGGCATTATGCATTCCATCATTATGAAAGTGGTTGTTGATATTGCATGTGATTATTCGACCAGTAGAATATCCATGTGAAGAAGTGAATGGCATTATCTCATTTTACTTTTGCCATATTATGTTGAAGTTCAAGTTTAAAAGGCTTTTGTTTTAGTTATACATTGCCTTAAATGTTAATGTTTATTTATGAAAGATTCCACTATATTGTTAACCTTACTGAGAATCCGAGCTCACCCCTTTCAATGTTTTAATATTTTCCAGGATGTGAAGAAGTATTTTATGAATGACCTGCAGGGATAGTCCGAAGAGGATAGAAGTGTGGACTATGGAGACTATGTTATTATAGTTTTTCACTTTGTGATGTAATGTAACATTTATGAATGTATCTAGTGTTTCCAAGGCTACTAAACTAATCGGTCTTTCGAGACTTGATCTTTTGTGATCATGCCAATGTTACGAAGTAATGCACCGGCTCTGGGTTGCTGGGGTCGGGGCGTTATAGTAAATTTTCATAATTTGTTTTTTATTTTGGTATTTTATATGATTTATTTTTTTGTATTCATTTTTCCCTTGTATTTTTTGTATTTTAGTTTAGGTATAGCATAATTTAAAATATTTTTTTCTAATTTTTTTCATCTTTCAACATCATATTTATAAAAACAGACTGTTGAAATCCCCATTTAAGGCTTTTGTTATTTATTTTTGCTAAAAAATGGCATTGAATACATCACAATGATCCCTTCAATGTTGGTTTTTAAAAAAACCAATTTCAAAAAGCACATGAACATCACTAAGCTTTTCACATCAGTTTTATAAAAAACCAAAACCAAAATCCCAATATAATTTTCCATATGGAATGGTTTTCAATTTTGGTTTATGAAAACTGGTGTGGGAAGTTCCACTTTCAACATTACCTATATTAACATCAGTTATAAACCGATGTTAAAAAACAAAAAAATTGACATCAATGTTTCTTTTCCCACTAGTGATCCGATTTCAACATTGATAACCATATTTAGCAAAAAATAATAAAAAATGTTGTGATTTTATAACTGTATTGAGTATTTTATTACTTAAATTTCATGGTTTGTTTGGAGAAGACCCAAACAAACACTTGAGAGAATTTGGATAATTCCATAATATATTCATAACTCGAGCAGTCACTGAGGTTCAAATTAATTAGAAGACCTTCCCTTTATCTCTTAATGGATTAGCCAAGGAGAGTATATAAAAAATACATCATAGAGAAGTAAAATACTTGGATGAGATTTATATGGATTTCATCATGAAAAAATTCCTTGGATCGAAGAGTACCCAGCTGAAGAAAGTGATATATGTAATTATGTAAGAAAGTTGAGAAACCCTCAGTGAGTTCTAGGTGAGATTCAAATGGATGAAAACATCAAATCTATACTAGTCTTTTGAAGACCATAATTTAATACTATTATTTTTACAAGGATTTATGGATGATGATAAATAAATACTTGATACTTTCTTAGGTAAAGCACTGATAGAAAATTTTCCCACTAAATTAGGAGAACCAATTGACATTATCTCCAAAAATTTTCAAGAATTGAGTATAATAACTAATAAAAGAAGGGTGAATGAAGAAAAATTTTCAAAATAAACTTTACTTAAAAATAAAATTGAAGAAATATCCTCATTTATGAGATATATAGACATGAATAAGTCATAGGAAACAACACCTACTACACCTTCTCAGGTCTTCTGACTCAATCACTCATTATAATAATACACTGATGGTTTCCCGCAACTATAAAAGATCTGTGATTCCATGTTCCAAATACCATACAAGTTGTAACCAACAATAAAACCACTATTCAAAGAATATTATTACACTAAATTTAAAATTGGGAACCAAAAATATCAAATACAAAACTTTATTAATTTTTTCAACAATCTTTCCAACCACCAACCTTTGATAGAAAAATATCTCAACCCTCTATGAGCTACTAATAAGAGAATAATCAAGAATCCATGTTTTACTAGATGAAATATCTTGTGGATTCTCACAACACTTATGTAATTACTCTTAACACTCACATATTAGTATTAAATAGGATAAAAGGAAAATTTGACCATATCATGACTACCATTAATGAATTAAAAAATTGAGATTCATTTAAACTTTCTTCTTAGTAAATTACTAACCATAAGTGTAATATTAGTTCCATTTAGCTAAAGAGAGGAAAAAACATGATGAACAGTGAATACTCCCCATCTAAATCCAAAATTTGAAGTGAAAAAAACCCACTAAAACTAAAAAAGATTCCCAAAAAAATCACCAGAAGAAAAACCTTTGGAAACACCCCCAATAAAGAAATATAATTGGAAATAAAAGGTGTAAGACTCAAATCAGCCCTATCCTCCCTTCCCTATAAGGGTAAAACCACCCAATAAAACCAACAAAGATACGTTACAACAATATATCATAGATATATTTAAAGGATTGGAGATTAATATACCATTACTAGAATCCATCTGATAAATACCAAGGTGTGAGAAATTTATTAAATACATGTGCACTAGGAAGAGGTGACTGTAAGAGAATGAAAAAGTAAATTTAGGTATAAATGAATCTATCCCTTTTACCCCATGAATACCTGAGAAATGATAATATCCAAGTAAATTAACTATCCCTTTCACTATAAATGAACTAAAATTTTCAAATGAACAATGTGATTTGGGATTATCAATTAATGTAATGGATTATTTTTTTATAATTTATTATATATATAAGTTATTAAATCCACTTGAGTGGTTGTAAAAAATCATAATAAAACCACTGGCTATCCAGTTGTAGTTCTAGTGGATGTTCAAGTGATCATGGTAGGATTTATGTTTAATTCTAAATGTTTTATTCTAAATATAGAGAAAAAAAGAGGAAAAGTTCTTTCCCCCATCATTATATGTATGATTTTTTTTTCAGAATGCTAAAACAATAATAAATGTAAATTATGTAAGTATGATGAAAATTAAGGGATATCACGGGGATTAAATTTACCAACAATATGCATAGGTTATTTCTAGAAATAGAGTATATACATTTGAGATATCCCCAGACTAGTAAAAATGAATTATCATGAATTTTATGAGAAAGAATCATATACCAAATATTAGACTCCCATCGGGTGAGTCTTATTCGAAATATCTCAATGAAAACTGGAAACAAAATTTTTCAAAATGAGAATAATGAATTGGATTCTAAATTTATTCAGAATAGATAGATATTTTACATTGAATATCAAAAAATTAACCATGTGAACTAGAAGGATACTGTAATACCATATGTGTAAGGTGGACCATAAGAATCCAAGTGGATTTTTTTGAATTTTGAATTAGTGGATGGGATATATTATGAACTAAGATTCATAATTCCATTATAAGAGTTGGAACACCTAAAATAGGTGTTATAGACATGTAATGTGATTTGGGTAATGTTTTGAATCTTGGAGAAGCCATGAGAGTGTCCATAGTTGTTGCAGCAGCCAAAAATGCTAAAAACCATTAGCTATCTAGTGGCTTCCAATTTATAGCCAATGGGTATTTTAAGGGGAAAATTGAATCCCCCCTTTGATATAAAATAATGTCATCTATTACCCCACCCCATATTATTTTATACAAACTAACAATGGGTCCCTCACCCTTGGTTCCTTTCTTTAATCTTTTTCAAGAGGAAGGTTTTTGTGGACTCTATCAGCAATCAAAGGTACGTCTCACCAACCATTGTACTTGGTTGGTCCTTTTATTACCTCTTTTTAATTTCTCATTGATATGGTTTAGGGATTTATTGGTGATTCCACTAGAGTATGGTTGAATCATATGATTTTAATGGGTATTCTATACATCCTAAGGATGTTTTATAATGATATCTGTACTCAGTTTATCGATGATTCAGCATGGTATGACACCATTTTTTATTTTCATAGGTTTTTAATTAAATTTAAACTAAATTATTTATGTTAATTATTCCGTTTGAGAGGGATTTCACCTAATTTAGTGCTAGGGATCTGCTTTAGACACCCTGCGGGTTGTTTATCTTGGTTATGATTTGATGGGTTCACTTTTGATTGAGATGATGATTATTACTCTTTTAATTTTTTTTTTAAAAAATTAAATTTTAAATTAATTAATTTTGAGTTTCTGGAATGATAAAACATATTATAAGGTTGATACGGGTTCGATTGGGCATGGATGAGATTGAATAATCTTGTTTTAGCCTCAGCAGATCTTCCGAACCTTGGAAAATAAAGGGAAAAGATTCTAAATAGGTTGGTGGTCTATGAGTTTTCCTATAATTTATAGATAATTTTATAATTTATGTGGTATGTTTGATGCACCAAATTATAGAGTGCTTGAAAAAAATTATCTGAATTTATATGTGGCCTTAGTTGAAATTCTTAGACCATGTTACGAGCCCTAATGAGTCCATTTATGTACTTAACCATGACCTTATCCCCCACACTTATGGTGTGACATCCTTTGATTAATTAATTGGAATTGAAGTGGGGAATAAATGGGTTACATGGATGGGATTATTTAATTATTTAATTTTTGGGGAAGTTAAGATATACCCCGAGACTTGAAACTAGTATCAAGTGTCAAACATTAATTATTGGTCAGATTATAATACTTGGTTAGTGAGACCTCTAGGGCCACCAAATTCCTTGGGAATGAATTGGATGATTATAGAGGGGACCTTAGGGGTTACATAATTAATGTGTTAAACCATAGTGTGAAGTGGAATCCAAGTATTTTCACTAAGCCTTGATATTTATAATGAATGTGGAATCCTTGAATGAATGTGTTAATTGACTAATGAACTAATGAGTTCTTTTTTCCATAATTATGGAACCTTAGTGGTCCCTGATAAAATATAACTTGAAATATTTTTTTGAGTGATTTGAGTAACTTATGGGATGACATAAGGGATACCATTGGTCATTATGGAAGACCTTATATTGGATGAGGGTACCTTATATTACCTCTAGGACCTAGTAATTGTGAATACCTTGTGAGAATTTGAGTATGATGCTTATGGATTATGTGTTGATTTCTAGATGAATGAGTTATGTTGAGATATGACCTATTTAATTGATTATTATGGGTGGAATAATAGGGGTTCCATCCTTTATATTCAGTTATATATATAAAATTAGTGTAATTACTTGATTAATAATGGATTCTGTTTAGGGAATCTCTCAAATTCCATGGGATGATATGTACTTAGATTCAAGGATTTCCAGAGCTAAGGAATTCCATAAGCTAATTTTGATTCCTCATTGGTCCATCATTGACAATTCCTTAGAGAAGTTCATCCCTAGATTCAGGAGATGTCTTATATGTTTAATGACACAAATGAATATCATGGTTCCTTTGGGAACAATTGTGAATATTGTGGGATGGGATCCTAGTATTATACTTGATTATAAAAGAAAAAGTTCTTTGGGTGTGTTCTAGGATTATAGTAAAGCATGTTAATCTAAATTCATTGTTCAAATGGTTCCTTAGATTCAATTTAGATAATTATAAGTTTTTATTCGTTGGATTCTATGGGTTTTTATAAATGATAATTCTATATATGTCTTCCATGGATTCTTGAGGAAATGATTAAATAATAATGGTTGGTTGAGCCTCAATGGATTCAATTTTTTTTCATGGATGTGGTTTCCTTGGTTCCACACATTATAACTAACATGATTTATAAGATCAATCACCCAGATTTGATATATCTAGCATTGGACGAAGCAGGTATGGATAACTTAGGTGTCATCATACAACCCGATATCAGTACTTACTTTAATGTTTAGTTAATTATTTCACCTAATTTATTTTGTTACAAATATTATCATAAACTATATTTCTCAAAATGGATATACTTTGAGACAACTTTAGCAGTGTCCTACTAGGTTTTAATCAATCTGTGCTCAGTTCACCATGACACTTAGTACCCTAGTAGATATCGTTACCTTTTGTCATAGGTAAAAGTTGAGGGCTTGGTATCATTTCATATTATGTATTATCTTGGATATATGGGATTGTTTATGGATAATGGGACTGGTTCAAACTCGTGACCAAATTGAGGATGAGTTTTTCTCAATTTATTTTATTCTTTTAGTGTCCTTGTACATGGTTTACCTACAAGGAACCCTTCTATTTTGTATTGGTTAGAATACTTATTTTTATCCATTTTGATACAACATATTGAAATTTAGTATTATTTATTATTAGCTCTTTTCTCTTATTGTGATTTTTATATGTTAACTTTATTAGATTAATGTTATCCCATTGTGTTTTACTTTTATAATGAGAGAATAGTCTTACCATTATACAACCATTAGACCTCCACTGTTAGCTGGAAGCCTCTGGGTATGTGGACACATGCTTAAGGTCATGTGGAAAACTGGCATGGGGCACTAGTATATTGGATTCTGAGCTAGGGAATTATAAAATGGTATTATATATGTCTCTTTTGATTCATATTTTGGGTTGGTATATAAGTTAATATGATGTTTTTGGGTCTTGGAAATGAGCTCATCCATGGGAGTATCTAATCCACATATTAGGGAAAACCCATGTTTCTAGGGTTGGGACTTATTCTTCTTGGATTTAATTATTATATTTGACATGATTTAACCTTGGGTGATACACATGATGTTTATTATAATGTTTGAGGTTATAAATTTTGGGATTTCATCTCTTGGTTAGTATGTAAAGAGAGTGTTAATGTGTTCTTACATCATACGAGGTATGTAGGATTCATATCACATATTTCCTACTTGTGTGGTTTATGTTACAGACTCAAGGGCCAATTGTTTAATGTGTATGAAAAAGATCATATTTTTTTTTTCTATTATAAGTTCTTGGTGGAAATCTACTCAACTGGTCTAACGTATATTTTCCTTTTTTATGATAGGTAATGTTAATCTATAGTGTGATTATCCTAGATGAGTATTATATAGTTACATGATACATTGGAGGTGAAGTGACTTACATGAAGTCTAGGTTTTGGGAACTTTGAGCATTGATGTGACCCATAGCGGTTTGATATAGGCACTTGATGACTTGATGATTGGACAATCAAGGGTAATAATTAGCTAATGGGCTTGGTTAAATAGAGTTCCAGTACATAACCTATAAGTTTTTTCTCTTATTGTTTTTGAATGTAACCCTATTTAACTAAACATTGTAGTAATGAGATAATAATAAAAATTTAAAGTTTGGTAAACATGTAAAGATTGAAATGAACCGTTTGAAATGTTATAATATTAAAATGTTAACATCATAAGATGATGGTTTATAATTAGAGTTGAGTAGGGATTAGGGGAGCGATTGTTTTATGATAGATTTATGAGTTAATAATGTATGATAGTGAGATTTTATACCTTTTTTCCTTATTGAGTTATGGAAATAGCCTCATTTTATCTTTTTGGACATTGATTCTAGAATAGGTGGCCCTAGATGTGGGTACCTGGTGAGAATTTGTGGCTTTTGGTAGAAGGATGGTTTGGAACGTGGTGGGTGGTATATATGGAATCACATGATGGTTGTTGGATCCTAATATTCCATGTGGACTTATGAAAGGAAGTATAGGTTTCAAATTATATTTGTATTAGTGTCTTTTTATTTATTTTTGGACTTAGTGGGAGACCTGGGGAACTTTTAGTGTGACTCTATACCTTAGTAAGATAGACCTGGTTTTCTTGAGGGTAACCCATAAAGAGAGTTGGCCCATTTTGTTGATTAATTTAGATACATGAGTCAGAGGTAGATTCTATAGGTAATGTGATGGGTACACGTGAGGTTCCACTAGGTACGTGTCTTAGGATCATTAGATGCCTTAGATTTATTTAATAAAAAAACTAGTTTGAGTAACTAGTTCATGGATGGATCAGGAAGGTAGGATCGTTAGGATCTCTATCCCTATACCCTTTCAGTTTGGTTTTCGATGAGACCATTTATGGTGATACTAGATGGATGGATCTATTATTGGTGAAGTATGATGATATGATCTATGTTGAGATCAAATCACAATGGGTTCTTAGGGATACAATGTTCAGTTATGGTGATTCCTTAGGGATTCAGATACAACATGTTAGGCATTGGTGGTATCTTTTGGATTGGGCATGAGATGCCTTAAATATGTGAATTCCCTCATGAGTATTTTAGATAAAGGAATGTGGGATTACCTTACTTCTTTATTGCGACACGTTTAGAGTGACCATGATACTGAGGAAAGTTTCAAAGGGTAGAATCATTTAGGTGCCCAACCCAATGGGTTCTAGAATTAGATTTGAAGAATAATAAAATTATGGGTGAGAACTATTGGATTGAGATGCTATCTATTGGTAGGATTTATGTGGGAAGACTTATAGCATGTGTGATATATTGTTTTGGAAAACAAGTACCAAAATTTCTTCTGGACAGATAGAATTGACAGGCTTTGAGGCATGGTGAAATGCTTGATTTAGGTAGCAAGCCTTAGATTATATGATATTTAAGTCCCTTATGGTTTAATAATAATTAATTCCTTTTGTTTTGAGTCTTGGATCAATAAGAGTGTTAGGGATAGTCCTTAAATATACTGATCTTAGATTTTTTTTATGAGTGTAGTGGGATCATGGGAAGGAACTATGGTGTTGGAATGACACCAGTTAGTGGGAAGCCATGCGCTTGACATTGGTTAATTTTATATATCTAGATGAGAATGGTTATACAACATTGGATACAAAAAGTTCCTGGTGACATTGGATTTTTGAGAAATCCTTGTGATCCAAGAACCAATGAGTTCTAACAAATCACATGTGGGCCTAGAAGTCAAGGGCATTTATTAGTGATTGAGGTGTCATTATGGAAAGAGGTGAATTCTTGGGTGGATCGAGTCTGATGAACTAGATGATTTTAATGGTATAGGGTTAGAAGTGTTAAAAATTTTATGTATAATTTGAGCTTGGATCAAGAATATTGATACATATCTTTTGGTAATAGGGCTTATTGGATTGTGCTCGAGGAGTTGGGTAAGTGAAGCTATATAGTGGGAAGTGCACCGATGGAAGATTGGGGTTAGTGATCCTTGTTATGGGTTGAGACTCAATAGTATTCATGTATTAATATCCAATGGAAAAAAATGAATGACGATTTATGTTTTGAGTTGGTTCAGAATAATGAGTAGCTTTGACCACATCGAGTTATCATGTTCAGGCATAGATAGAGCGTGGTCTGTGTGTTATGTTTTTGATCATGTGACATGGTGATAATGGTGATGCTATTATATGGAGCTGAATATTTGTAATATTAATACAACCCTCACATGGGTGGGATTGTGGATATAATGGATTGTTCATGGGATGGTCATCGTGTCTTTGAGATATTGATAGGTAAATGGATCTGAGTTCAACTGGATTCTTTGATATGTGTTGAGTAAGAATTTGGTTATAAAATCATGTGGAGTATGAGTGTCAGTGTTGGGCTTCATATAAATTGAGAAATATAGGCATGATCAATTCATGAATGCATCAATCATACTAAAAATGAATGATGATTGATTTATTTGATTAGTGATCTAGTCAAGGAAATCATATCGGGTGTCACGTATAAACATCAGTGTGGTTTATTTGATGATCATGGGATTCCTATGAGAGTATGGGAATCCAAATCAAGTATTATATCAATTAAATGATGGTGTCAGATGATTTGGTATTCCGGTACATCATTTTGGATATGATGGGTATGTTTTGAGAGATGGAAAGGGATTTTAATGTAAGAGTGGGTGTGCTTGTGTTTTTCCTGGATGATGGAGCCATGTCTATTCTAGATTGAAAGTGCGAAGTGAGAGTTGGTATAAAATTTTTATCGGTTCTCTAATGTATTTTAAGGTGATTTTTGTTGTAAAGTATTACTAGTGGGTCAGTGGGAAACTAGAATAATGTTTTGATAGATAATTTTGATGGTTGGGAGTATCATATAGATGAATTGGGCATGATGATTTGGGATATATATCGGGGAGAACCATTGGTTGAATGATGGAATTGGAAATGACGTGATACCACCTTGGAGTAAATGGGTGTGGGAAGGAACCATATTAGTTCTTTGGTGGGGGTTACGAGAAGTGGATCATGTTATAGTAAACAAAGGTATTTGGTTTTGGAGTTGATATATGGAAGCTATTTTTATGTGTTTAAGTGTGACATGGTGAGTTTTCCCTTAATTTATGATCTATGTATTTCTAGATTGATGTTAGATTTTTTTATGATAATTATTAGGGATGATAAATGTTATGGTGGGGAGATTTTAATACCCCATGTGTCTGGTGGGGCTTGATAATCAAGAGGATTTTGTTTAAAGTTTAAATTGGTTAATGGGTTATATTTTGAACTATGATTCAGAATGAAATTCCAAGAGTTGGAAAACATAAAAATAGGAATATTTTAAATGGAATGATCTTTGGGAGAAGTCTCAATGTCTTAGATAATCATAGAGAGAGGTTATAATGGACGATTTAGCATAAAATTTAGAAAATCATCAGCTAACTAGTGGGTCTTTTAAGGTAGAAAATGAAATTTTCACCACTAAAATTTTAAAGTGGACAACCCTTACACACATCTTATTTTGGTCAAACAAACCTCAGGTCCCTTATACTTGGGTTTCTTTCATCAAGATCCTTAAATAAGATGTTTTTATGGGATTCTATTGGTAATAAAATGAACATATTGCCTCCCATTGATCTCATTTGATCCTATTATTCCCTCATTCTAATTTCTCATAAATCTAGTTTAGGGATTCATTGGAGATTTCATTGGAGTGTGGTGGAATCAAATTATTCTTATGGGGCTTCTATGAGGCCCAACTAAAAGATGTTCCATAATTCCATATACACTAATTTTCATGGTGATTTGGAAAGGTATGTCACCAATTTAAGTTTTCATAGTTTTTTATCATAAAGTCAAATTTAATTAGTTATGTAAATGGGGCTACATGAGAGATATTTCAACCATGTTTGTTCTAGGGGTCCACTATAAAAATATTTTGGGTTTTTTGTCATAGTTTCAATGTGAAGGGTTTAACAATGAGTGAAATAATGATTATTCATCTTTTAATTTAATTTTTTCAATTAGTTTTAAATGTTATAATTAATTAATTTTTGAGTTGTTGGAATGATAAAGGATCCTAAAATGTAGATACGAGTTCATTCGGGCACATTAAATTCTTAATTATCTTGTATAGGCCTTGGAAAAGCAGTTAGACCTTGGATAATAAATTATAAATCTTCTAATGAGGTAGGTGGTCTATGATTTTCCCCACAAAGTTTAGATAATATTATAATATATATGGTATGTGTGATATGATGACCTATATAGAACATAAAATAAATTATCTAAACTACTAAGTGGCCTTATTTTAAATTTATAGACCCTCTAATTGGCTTATAGGAGTCTGTTAATGTTCTTGGACATAAACATGACCACCACTTAAGGCATTCCATTATTTAATGAATTAATTGGAATTAAAGTAGAGAATCAGTTATTTCAATAGATTGGGCTAGTAAATTATGGATTTTTGGGGATGTTGGGATATACCATGAGACCTAGAACTAGAATAATTTTCCAAACAATAATTATTGTTTAATTTATAATACTTGGGTTGTGAGGCCTCTATGGTAGCTGAATGCCTTAGGAACAGATTGGATGATGATATAGGTGGTCCTAGGGGTTCCTTGGTTAATGAGTTAAACCATAGTGAGCAGGGGTATCCTAGGATGTTCAATAGTGCCTAATATTTATAATGAATATGGAAACACTAAATGAATGTGTAATTTTTTTAAAGAACTGATAAGATGTTTTTTCTTTATTATGGAACATGAGTGGTCCCTTGTAAAATATTCATTGAAAATCTATTTTATGAGAGTTGGGTAATTTATGGGATTACCCAAGGGAATCCCTTGGGTGCCATGGTAGACTTTATATGGGATGAGGTTGACTAAGATGACCTATAGGACCCGATAATTTTGAATTACATTTGATCAATTGAATGTGATATTAATGGATTATGTGTGGATTTCTAGATGAATGAGTTAAGTTGAGAAATTAATTGTGTAATTGATTTTTATGGCTAGAATGAATTATGTTATATCCCTTGGATTCATTTATAGATATGAAATGGGTTGAATTACTTGAGTAATTATGGTTTCCATTAGGGCAATTTCTTGAATGACATGGGATGATGCCTCTAAGGATTGAAGGATGGCCAGAGCTAAGGAACTCCATGAGATATCTCAGATTCCTCAACAATTTATCACTATGAATTCCTTGGAGTGGATCATCCTTATATCCATGAGATTCCTTAGATATTTAATTCCATAGATAAATGTTTTGGATTTCCTTGGGGTACCCTCATGAGTGTCATAAAATGGTATATTTAGATTAGTCTTGATTATATGGGATAGAATTTTTTGGGTGTATGTTAGGATTATAGTAAATCCTGATACTCTGAATGTTTTGGACACATGGTACCTTAGAATTAGTTCAGATAATTCTATGGTTGTATTCATTATATTTTCTTAGTCTGTAAATTGGATAATTCATGGATGACTTCCATGGATTATTGATGACATAATTAAATGATTTTTTTGACTGAGACTCCTAGGATTATCTTATGTTTACATGTATGTGGTTACCTTAGTTATACACCTTAGAACCAATATGAGTTATGAAATCCATCAACTTAATCATATATATCTGAATCTAGACAAAGTAGTTATGTCTGACCCTGATGTCAACACAGAACTCAATACCAATATTTAAATTATTGTTTAGTTATTTGTATCACCTACTTTATTTTTTTATATTATCAAGAACTATATTTCTCATAATAGATATTATTTTAGACACCATTGGTGGTGTCCCTCATAGTTTTAATCACACCCTACTAGGTCAACCATATAACTTAGGTACCTGATCAAATACCATAAACTTTTTTCACAGGTACATGCTGATGGATTGGTCCCATTACATGTTTTTGTTTTGGCTTGGCTAACTAGGATGGTGTATCGATGATAAGGTTAGGTTATCCTTGGTAGAATGTTGGGGTTGAGTTTAGTCCCATTTTATATTATTATTTTGGTGTCTTTTTACATGTTCCACCTATGGGGGACCCTTATGTTGTATGATTGGTTAGCATTCTAAGTTTTATTTATTTATATATAAAATTTTGATATTGATTCTTAATTATTATATACTCTTGTATATTGTTATGATTTTAACTTGATCAAATTAATGTTATACCTATATGTTTTACAATTATGTTAAGGGTATAATCTTCCCATTATACCACCCTTAGACTTCTTCTACTAGTCAAAAATCTCTATCATATTAGGAGACATGCCTAAAGTTGTTGGTGAACCATCCCGAGGAACTAGTTCAGTGGGTTCTGGGTTGGTTTCTTATAGAACACTTCCTAATTCTCTTTATAGAACAAATGTTTGAGAGACTAGATTGGAAGGGAAAATACTATTTTCATTGATTTATTTTCTAGGTATTTTCAGTTTTTTATAGATTTTTAATACTAGGAAAATACAACATTCATATGCTTATTTGGAATGATTTATTAATGGAGGATTCCCTTTGATATTTTCAATTACCTAGGTACCTTTTAATGGTGCAAGGTAAGTATCATTTTTGATTTGATTGAGATATTCTTGGAGGTATTCCTTGATGATTTTACTATTTATGAAAAATGTTTTGAAACCTATCTTGGGAATTTGGAAAAAATTTTGAACAAATTCATTGAGTAAAACATCTTTTTAAATTTTTATAAATTCTATTTTATGGTGGAGAAGGAAAATGTTTTGGGAGACATAATTTCTATATATGTGATTAAAATGTATAAAGACAACATTTACAGCATTTCTACAATGCTTTACCTCACCATTGTGAGACACATTAGATATTTTTAGGATATACATGTTTCTTATCGACAGTTTAACATATTTTATTCTCACATAACTAACCTATTCAAGAAAGATACCAACTTTTCATTTGATTATTTTGGTATGATATTTTTTTATATGCTCAAAGTGAGCCTAACCACAACCCTCATAATATATGAACCTCACTATAATGACACCTTCATGATATTTTATGATGCTTCAGATAATGATAAAGGAGATGTACTATTCTATAAAGTTTTTTGGGAACTCGAAAGTGATAATATACACATCTTAGGCCTTAGAAAAATCCAACATAAATTACACAATAATATAAAAAAAATTCTAGGTTTTGCAGATTTATAAATATTCCAGTCTTACTTATTATAAAGTGAAGTAATTTTTTTATTCTGATCGTACATCACTATGTTATTTAGTTAATAAATATCATGAAAATACAAGGATAGTGAGAATACCAAGTGAGAATATTCTAATCACCCCTTCAAGTTGAATGAATAATATGATAAGAATTAATATAAAGAATTTTGGAAAGAACCAATGGATCCTACTTTCATAGAATAAAGGAATTACAGGTTATCTATTTCCCTCATATTGGTATGAATAATCACTCCTTAAAATTTATTTCCAATGATAAATATTTGTAGGTATTAACATTAATTATGTCTAAGATAATTATGGGGGAGATGTAAAAGTAACATGGGATGTAAATATTTTTTCCTATTTTATTTTTGTTTCTAGTTGTCTTTAAAATAAAATAAAATAAATTAATGAGAGTCGAAATATGTTTTCAATATCTATACATAGTTTATGTATGTTTATATTTTTATATTTTTGGAGTTTTTCTTCATAAGAAAACATGGAATGAATATTTTATTTCCTATGTAAAATTACATGGTAGAGTATAGAGACTTCATTAGTTCAAAAATTGTGATATTTAAAGTATCGTGAGTTAATTTTGTGGCTGTATTCATGGAGTTTTTTCTTAGAACAAGGAAAATTAATGTGAGTGAAAATATATTTGAAAAATTAAAATTATAATATGAGGAAACTATATTTTTGAACTTAATTAAATACGTATTTTTCTTTGTAAAAAAACACCTAAGGGAGTTGAATTTAAATAAATAGATAAAATTACTTAGAAATTAGAATAAAATGGGTAGTTGGGATACCATTATGCATCTATGAGGAATTAGGCACTTGATGTGTGAGTAAATAAATTTCGTTTTCTTATATTTAGTAAGTGATTTTCATAGTAATTTTCAAAATCATAGATGAGAAAAACATAATAAGTTCCTAATTATAAAAAAATGTATGCATTTAGATGAGTAGAATAATGAACCCAAAAGAAGAAGGGGGAAATTAAATTCTAGAAATTTCATTTGATTTATATAGATGAAGTTGAAATTGGAACTCTAGTTTAAGAAACTTAGGAGAAAGGAATAAATGTAGGTTCAACTTCTTAAAATTATAATTACACTTAAATATATCTATTTAACTCTTGGAACTATAATTTTAACAAAATGGAAGTAAGATTGTGTGATTAATTAATAATGGATGCATGATAATTCAAAAAATATAGGAATATGTGATTTTATTCTTCTATTGATTGTGTAATTAAGTCTAGGCAGAGCATATCTATTCAAAAAATAATAATTCTTTTTATTTTTCTAGAGTGTAATAGTATAATTGTGGGGGAGTGATGATAGGTTAAATTTCACATCTTTTTATCTGTAATTAAGTATTAAAACAAACTCAATTACTTTTTAAACCTAGGTTTAAAATATATTTTTGATACTTTGATGAAATATAGGATTATTTCGATAAATAGATTAAAAAAAATTAGATGTTTTTTACAATTCATACATTTATCTACTAGTTTTTGAATAGAATTTCTTTAAAGATTTCAATATTGAATTTTTAATATTTAATTTACTATGTACTAAATTTGAAAATGTTGAATTTTAATTATGATATACCATTATGAGATGGGTGTCTATATATTATAAGTGGAATGGATACATCATGTTTGAATTCCAACACAAAAGGTTGTGTAAATGTCCTCCTAGAATTCTCATGTGAGGGTCACAGTGTGATCTTTTACCCATGTAATAAAAACATCCATGGATATACATCTATGTGAGGGAATCATTCCCAAAATAGAGGCTGTTTAATGGTAAAAGGATAAAAATTGACAAATTAATTGATCATATGGGTGAAAATATCTCAAACGCATGAAGGTTCCATATTACATGGAAATCGATTCCAAATACTCTAACCGACCATATAAAAGAAGAATCTTTAATCAACTAATGATACCTTTAATACCTACCACAAAGGAAACAATCAGTCTTCCATGAATTTGTGACCATAAGACCAATCATTCACAATTTTATCTATTAAATTAAGATCCCTAAGTAAACATGGTTCCCAAACCTACCATGATGCACTTCCTGCATCAACCTACCGTAAAGTCTGATTCATCAGACCACATGATCCTATACACACGTACAATTCCCTACTATATGCATTAGTTCAAGGGGTGGTCTACCCACTAACATTGTACACCTACTAAAATTCCTTCACTCAATCAACCATATTATTTTTTATCTATTGTACCATAATAATCACACCAATTAGAGGCCAAATTTAAGTTCATAGACTGAGGTTGAATATCCTCTAACAAACTGATATCTCCCTCAAATATGAAAGCTCTAAAATTTATAATTTAGGAAGAAGATGAATGTTGAAACCAATATTAATTAAAGAAACTGATGTCATGAATCAATTTGAGCTCAATCACCTTGGATGAAAATCAAGTGAAGGGAAAATAGAACATAGAATAAGGAAGTTAATATACAAAATTTCTTCAACTCTAAGTGAAATAAATTGATGATGATCTATTTATTAGGGGATACTCTAAACATCACCAAGACATGATCATCCACCTAGACTGATATTGACAGAGAATACCCACAAAGCTCTTTGATGAATCTAATACTATAGATTAGTTTTTTTCTTGATTGATCCTAATGTAGATTTGAAGATGGAGGAGGTCCCATACATTCCAAATTCATTGGTTACAGATATAAAGAGTACCAGACACAATGATTTAATTGAAATTATTACACAAAACAAGCATAAATAGACTAGATCAAACACACACACACACACAAATCTTCCAGATTATTATTGATGTAATGCCTCACCCTTGTTCCAAGCGTACAAAATATGGGCTAAGATAATTGCTACCCCAAGCCTTTCCTACCAAGTTATTGATAATTTTTTTCAATTTCCTTCAATACAAAGAAAAGACTACCACTAAATATGGTCTTCCATTATAGTATAAATCTTGACCAAATAAAATTCAATACTATAAGAGTCCAAACGCATTCTAATTTCCCTATGGATTCACACTTTAAGCCTCAAATGTAGGGTGTTCAATCAAATTATCGACTAACCCAAACAGCTCTTGATCAGTGCAGTGATGACCAAGACTAATATACCAGTTAGATCTAGTCCACATAATGTATAGTACCACTCTACTAGCTCAATACCAATTCTTAAGTAAAAATCATGCTGATAAATTATACCCTCACTATGCCTAAATCCAGGTAGGGAGACACACTGAACCAACTAAGTCCATTGAATTCCATGATATAGGACCAACCCCTTCATCGCTAAGTCTACTAAGGGAAAAATATACATAGGTCTAAACTTGAACTTCCCAAAACATACATCATATTCTCAAATCATTACACAAGGGACTCCCTCGAGCATATTGATTTCCACTTGAACTGCAAAGACACATAGAATTTCTTCTCAAGTTTTTTTTGTCAAAGGTGTTCGAATCTTGATCATTGGAGAATGTCCATGAAACTAAATAATTTTCAATATGTGATCTCCTGGTAAAATATAGACACTCCATATTTAAACATGGATAGAATCAAAGAGGGTGGAGGTTTATTTTAAGTTTGAGTAATGTTTCAAAAACACTAGAATCATTGGGAAATATAAAGAGGCTCGTTCTACTGAAAAAGATGAAATTTTGAAGTGTATAAAGAACCTACAATCATATTGATATAAATGGACAAATATTTAATGAGAAAGGGACTAATTATATAATCCATTCATGAATTAGAGTTTCTATTGAATAATTTATTATTTTATCCTTGCAGCAATACTACTGTGATGAAACACTAAGCCACTAGTGGATGAGCCGAGGAGATACCCCTTACCCTCTATTACTTATTTATTAATTTTAATTTTATATCTATTTTTTTAATCAATGTTTATTTTTTAAAATTATTTAGATGATTAATATACTTACTTATTACTATCTATTTTGAGTTCATCTTCCCTCTTTCACTAGATTTCACACACATGACACTTATTTTCTGTCAACTACATGTGGTTGTGAGTAGTGGGATGATATTAGGAAAATTAGAGTTCTCTGATCACTGGCCTAGGTGAGAGTAGAGATTATAGTGATTCTTTCATTTCTATTATTATGTTTAAACTTATAGGTTAAGATAATCAAGTGAGGTTTTAATTGGTTATAGATAGAACCAAAGAATAAAAGAATAAAATCTTGATTTAATAGGAGGTGTGGAGATATACATGGTTATGCCATTTTATTTAAAACTAAATTTAAATCCAATCATATTGAAACATTTATTTTGTAAATTGAACCAATTAAAAAAGTGAAGAAAACATCCAAAACACTATCCTCTCCGAAGACTACCTGAGTCCACTATAATTAAATTTAATCCAGGTTCAAAATATTGTTTTTTAGAGGGTCCATTAACATGAGTTTAATCACCTCTTCATTCCTTTATCGACTTCACTTGTTGTTTCACCATGTGTCATTGGTAATTCCCCAATTCTGGGGGGGGGGGGTATCTAGTTTCTTTATTTCTATTGATTTAAGTTAATTCGACAAGTAATATTTAATAGGAAGGCCCATGCTAATTTGATGTATGTGGTCTCTATATTTCCTATTGGTTTTTATAAATTTTCATGTGGTTGAACCAACCACAAGCATTATCTCTATGTATAATTTTAAAATTTATTTTATTTTTCATTAGATCCTATGTGATTTCAAATAGTACAAGAGTGGACTTATGAGAGATGTGAATAAATTTCATGGTCATCAATGATCATTTTCTTTTTTGGTGTGGAGTGACCTTATGAATTGGAACTTGAAAAGGGTGTTTTATCTTGAATTGAGGCCTTTAGGAATATAAAGTCTATTCTAGAAAATTACCTAATGGGGAATATCATGGGAACATGATATGATAGAAGTATGATATCCTAAGAATGGTACCTTGAGTGTGTTAGTGGCTTTGAGAGAACAACCCTTTCATGATGAGTAGTTTATAGAGGTTATGGTCATTGGTAGAGGGTGATACATCATCCACCAATGTGATTTTTACAGTGTTAAATTATACACACTTTTCATGTTAGTGATATATAATCCACCTATTATTTTTTGTCCCGATGATACATTACCCACCCATAGACTAGTGTTGGTGTATCGTCTACTTGGTGATTATGTTGGTGGTGATCTTACACTGAGTGATTTTTATTTGTTGTGTATCATCAACCTAGTGATTGTATTGGTTTTGTTTCATCCAACTAGAGATAGTTGATGATGGTCTCTCAACCACCCAAGGATATGAATTTGTGGTACATTATCCACTAAAGTATTATGTTGTAGGTATAACATCCACCCATGGGGTTCATTATCAATGGTGCATTGTCCACCCGAGACTTGGTAATAGTGGTATATCATCCACCTAGTATTGGAAATGCCTCACTATCTAGGAAATAGTTCATTCACCAATGATATTGGAATGGTGATTGATCACTCACTTAGATGGTATAAGATTGTGATGCATTATTCACTAAGTGTTATTTGATGGTGATTACTCTTTCCCTAAAGTTATGAGATGAGGAGTGATATATCATTCATCCTTAAGGTTGTTTTATAATGTAAGAATATGTTCTCATTCCCACACTAGAAAAATAATGTATGATCACATGTGCTTTCATATCATTCCATAATATGATGGATCATTTATTTATATAATTTATTTTCATTCTTTATCGATATTCACATGTATTTATTGGACTTGTTAGGGAAATAATTGGTGGTGTATTAATGGGTTTTACTCACACCCTACTCATGTGGTATGTTACCTGATTATAATTCTTGGTTTGTGATATAGGAAAGATCAAGGACCCCTTATTTAATTGTTAAACTAGGATATTGGGACAGTTTTGGGAGAAAGGACCTAGCTTGGACATTAGTACAATTTTACAAGTGTCTTTATTTTTTGATTACTTTTGGAATTAGTTTACATGATCCTTCCATGGGAGATCATGTTTATACTTTTATAACTCATATGAAATGTATAATATCTCATTTTGTTATTTCATAATTCTTGTTATTTACTTTTGGCTAGCACTTAGTTACAATTTTATCTTTATGATACTATTATATTTATGGGGAATATTTATTGGTATTTAATTTTCTATTATTTATAACTTTCAGTACCAAAGATAGTATAATCTCTCAATAATATACATCAATACTTGATTCTGGTTAGTAGACCATGGAATATGGTGAGGCTTTCTTGTGGTATGTTGTACTTCAATTCTGGAATGGTGGAGGTGAACTTTATTAGGTAAGTTACAAGTGATATGGTGTGTAAGATCAAATAGATATTGGGTGGGTTAAAGAAAGAACTTAGAAAATAGAAGAAAAAATTTTATACCTTTATGGTAGTGAAATGATTCATCTTGTGAAATTAAAATCATTTCTACTACTAAAAGGCATTCTATGATGGGACTTTAATCATAATTTTCTTTTACATGGATGATATATTTTTTGGATCATCCAATGATAGATCAAATTGAAGACTTTAAAATATTTTATCCAAAAAATTAGAGATGAAAGTTATTAGGAATAGTTTTTTGGGAAGAGAATACAAATGGATTGAAATATGGGAACGATGATGTTGTATCAATTCAAATATATCTTGAATGTATTAGAAAGATTCAGAATGGCCAGATCTAAACCTATGTCAATCCCATTGTCCATAAATTTACTATTATCCATAGAGAAATCACCAAGAATAAAAGATGAGGATGAGTACATAGATAATGTAACACATGCATCAACAGTCAAAAGATTATTATGTTACATGGTTTTTACAAGGCTAGAAATCTCATTTATAATTAGATTTGTCAATATATTCATGGAAAATATAAGCAATGAGAAATGGGATTATTTGAAGTGGATACTCCGGTATCTCAAAGGTTATGAAAATTTATCTTAGTGCTTCTGAATAGATTATTGGTTATATAAGTTTGTGGATAGAGAATTTGGAGGAGATATATGTAAATGGATATGTACCAAATTCTATGTGTTTACATTAAAAGGAACAACTTTGAGTTAAATGTGTAGACTATAATTGGAAGTTTCACCATTAACCATGGAAGTAGAATACGTGGATCTCATTGAAGCATGGAAAGATATGACATGGTTAATGTGTTTTATAGAGGAACATAGAGATGAAAGTTATCAGGAATATTTTTTTGAATGAGAATAAAACGGGATTGAAATATGGGAACAATGATGTTGTATCAGTTCAAATATATCTGGAATGTATTGGAAAGATTTATAATGATTATATCTAAACCCATGTCAATCCCATTGTCTAGAAATTTACTATTATATATAGAGGAATCACCAAGAATAAAAGATGAGGATGAGTACATAGATAAGGTTACACATGCATCGATGGTCATAATATTATTATGTTCCATGATTTTTACATGGCTAGAAATCCCATTTATAGTTTTATTTGTAAATATATTTATGGAAAATATAAGAAATGAGAAATGGGGGAGCATAACTATCAGATATGGTAAAATTATAAGTATTGTCTTGACTCATTTATATATGGGAAAATGGGTGACTCAATACTATTTTAGTTTTAGTTCTATGTATGTAATATTCAAATTCTATTTCTCCCAAGCATTTTTATGGTTTAAGGAACTTATATATTGGGATAAAAGTGAATTAATTTTCCCTTGTTAATATAAAGGTTGCAGTGTTCTTCCTATGGAATAAGGTAAGTCATAAACCTTGTAAATACTCTTGTTTTCATTATTTGTTCCTTTTATTATATTTTTTATATTTCAAAATTATTTTAAGTAAGGATGGTGATATTTTATATGTGAATTTGTATCCTTTTTCTTTTTTGTGGATACATTGACATCATATTTCATTTTATTTTGAATCATCCAAACCATGTTCTATATTTTAGGTGTCAGAGAAGGGGTTGATTTCAGAATGTGGTTTTTCTATAACTTTGGAGACTTTATAAGATGCCATTATAAGATGAAATAAGTGTGATATTTTATATAAATTAAAATTTTATTATTTTTATAGTCCACTTCCTAGGTTGGATACCATAACCAATTCCAATATGATGTTTTGGGTATCTATTCAACCCCAATCACACATGATGTAGTGGGAAAAAATGGATGACCACTCCCCCACTTCATATCTCCCTTACACCAATTTTTTGGGTTTTTTATTTTTGGTTATGGGACCACCTATATAACAAATGTGGATTTAGTAAATGATTATTTTATGAGATTACAGTTTTGATTTGATTTTTTATTTGTAATTGAAATGGGTGAGAATACTAAGACATATATCATTAGAACTTTAGGGTGAATATATCAGTGGTGATGAGAGCATAAGGTATATTTATTGATATAATTTATCAATGTCATTAAAATTATGTAATATAATCCGATTCAAATAGTGTTCTTGTATTTATAATGGGTTTGTAGATGGAATGTGATGGTATAATAGTCTTTTTCACTATTGATTCACTGATGCATTAATATTATTATTTCAAATTGACATGATAATTATTGATGAGGAACCTACTAAATATACCTTTATGTTATAACCTACTTATATATAATATTTTTAGAGGCCAAAATATTCATGATCCTTTACTTTGTGAATTTTGTGGTGTTTGATAACCAAAAGAGTGAACAATTTTTGTAAGAAGATATAATTATTTGGGTTTTGAAAAAACTCACACAATAATTCCTATCATTGAACCATAATTTTTTCATGAGATGTATATTTTTGGCAATGTGATGGAGCTATAATATGGTATCACCCCTATTTATTAAAACTTAGAAATTTCCCTATGACTTTAATCATTATGTTATAGTTGGTTAAATTATGTCTCAACTTGTAGTGGAAAAGTATTTTTGTGTTATAGATTTTAATTATAGGGAGGACCACTGGAACATTATTTTGGGTAGTGATTTTTAGAATATTTGTTCATAACACCATGAATTTTTTTCTTGATCCATGTTCATTATTTGGTAAGTTTCAATTTAATAAAAATTTAGGGATTTATTTTGAGATATGGAACCAGTTAGAAAATTAAATTTGGATGATTTGGATATAATGATATGATAAATTTCTTTAGGAAATAATATCCTTTTATTTCATTGGATTTGAATGTTTGTGGCATTGAATTTTTAGGAGGGATAAATGTATATTGTGCAATGATTTTTGGAGTTTTGGTTGACTAAATATTTTTATATTATAATGAAATCCATTTTTCTTTGACTTCTGAAGATAGATTTTTAATTTTAAAATATAATGGTTTCTCAATTTCCCCTAGTTTCTTCCTCACCCCCAAAACATTTAGATAACTTGAGAGTCTACTTAACCCCTAGAGTGATCTATTAACCGGTCTTTATTTTCCTTCCCCTAAGAGCATGGATTCATATAAACTGAGGTATTTCTTCTTTGAATATTATTTCTTATATCTATTTTCTATTTCTACCAATGATCCTATATTATAAGATTATAGATAATAGATGTGTAATGATCAGTTATAAACTCGTGGGAGGGTTTTTGTGAGAACACAATGATTTGGGAATTTTATCTTTATTCCTAAATGATTAATTATAGTAGGGGGTCTAACTTCTCTTTTTCAGCATGTTAGTTGAAGTTTTATATTTTAGTCAATGCGGTGTTGGGTAATTCCTATGAATCTCATAAAATAGTTTCATAGATAAACTAAATAAATGTAATATATATAATAATGAGTATTGAATGACATAACATAATTAATTAATGGTAATATGGTAATTATGGTAAATAGAGTGGGGAATTTGAATTAAATCAATATTATGAAGGAAATTATTAATGGTTTATATAAATGAGATAAAATAATTAAATGGGGTATTTGTTTTAGTATCTTTAGACGAGGCTATGCAGAATGCAATTTATAATGTTTTTTAACTACTTTTGTGAACCTTAATGAGAATTTTTGAAATGATTTAATTAAAGGATAAGGTTATAGGTTTATGAGATAATGCTAATTTAGAAAGAATATATAGACCAATATTGGTTAATGAGGTAGTCATACAAGTATATATGGATTCCATTAGAGATTTTGGGTGGTATATGATGAGTTTAGTAGAAGTTATTATGGATTTTATGCTATTATTATGTTTTTTATTTGATATTCTTGTTGGGTTATATGATTTTAATGTTATGTTGTGAATTTTCACCAATATTTCATGGAAATTTTTTGATGTTTGTGAAATCCTAGCCCGAATAACCACTAAATAGGTAGCCAGGCCGGTCACCACATGGCCTCAAGCGGTACACCAAAGGCTTCCGACTAGAAGAAATGGTATAATGGTGGTATGTTGGGGAGACTATACCCTCACAGTAATAGTATCACAATGGTATATTAGGTGTAAATAAATAGAGAACAATGGAATAAGTAATAATAAATGAAATTTCTCAGAAGTTAAATATAATAACTGAATAGTGGTAAATGGACAACACCAATATGGATAATAACTCATGAATTTCCTTATGATGATACAAGATACAAGAAAGAGGTAAAATATGCAATAAAATATAATTAAATGAATAAGATCCTAATGGATAAATCCATGAGAATCCTGATTTCTTGATTAGTCCCATGCTCCCTAGCTCCCAAGTACACAAAACAACATAAGAAATAAATCCATGGACCTACAAACATGAAGATTATATTGGTTACCCCAGTTCAATAGTGGCCCAAGTAGGGTGTGAGATATACTTAGTATGTCAACACCAATTGTGTCTAGATAAACCCAGTTCATGTGATACAAAATAAGAAATGTTACTATAATAATTAATTTAATACAATAAATAAATAAACATGACGATCCCAGTTTAACCTCGACACCCGACTTCCGCTACGTTTTTTGGCCTAAGTCGGATTTCTAAACCAGTGGGACCTATATGAAATAGTAAGGTGAGAAAAAGTGAAAAGTCACATACATGGGTCATCATAAATAAGTAATCTAGTATGGAATGACCCTAATAATGTGATTAGGATTGGTGAACACACCCCTAGAACATTATTTAAACATTCTCATAATTTAAGAAATAAGAATCACATATAAACCAAGAAAACAATATATCAAATATAGGAATAGAAACCTGAGCCTGTCTAAGGAGATCCATAATGAAATCCCAAGGGTTGCTACAGGTACATCTAATATAACAAATACCATAGAGTACATCCAAGGTGACCGGTAATGACATCCCTTGTATCACTCTTCATATAGTATCTTCTGAGTTCGTACCAGGTATCTCACATATGGGATAGAGTATCATTCAATTTATGGTATAACCATCCTACTAACATGCCCATAAACAATTTAATCCCAAGGGAAACAGTGTCACCCAAAAGTATAAATAATCCACCAATAAATCCTTTAAACAGAAAGGAAAGTTTTTCTCCTGGCACATCATGTTGTACCAATCCAAGAACGATGAGTCCATCCACAACATCCCTCAGTTGGGACCCGTGTTCTCTCCCAACCCACCAGGAGGTCAAGAATAACATTCATAATAAAAAATAATTGAAATGGAATAACTTATACAACAAGATAATAAATCTATCCAATTACATTTAATTCAAGATAATCAACTTTGGAAAATGTCAAAGAGCACAAGGCATGAAATGAATATAAGTCCTAAGCAATAATCATAAGAATCAAACTTTGAACATAAGGAATAAATCTTAAGGGACTAACTCAAGGACTAAAAACAATCATATTTAATGTCATTTATCATGACCTGTCGTATCCGAGCCCATGCCGTGACTCCCCAAGCCCACCTCTAATAGGCCAGGGGCTGGTGACTAGCACCAAGTTGGCATATCGCTAACATGGGAGGCATTTTATATGTACCTATACTCACACACACATCTCCAATCCCACAAAATGATGAAATGTAAAAACTACAAAGAACCAAATGCATGAATACCACTATATCCCAACCATAGTATGACAGGAAAGAAAAATATAATAAATTAAACTGGGCTAGAATACAATCCCAAAAAAAAATAAGTATGTAAACACAAGTCCAACCTATAAAAAGAAGGTACTGGGACTGATGTTTGTAGTCATAGAAACACACCTCAACCTGTCTGATCTCACAAGGAACTGTATGGTCTTATTTTACCTAGGATTCTGTCAAAAAGTCTCTCATCTACACAAGATGAAACACGTGCGGGAAAATCCCTTGCAAGGGTGAGTACAACAATACTCAGTTGGATTCCCAGAAACCACATAGAAATACAAAAAGGTAAGATATAGTAAGCTCTACACAATATTTTTCTACAACACATATAACAATGATATCCAGATACACTCAATCCAAGACACATAGTCTAGTGGTAAGTCACAACCACTATATAAAAACACTAGGGATTCAGTCTGAATATTCCACAAAGCACTCATCTGAGAGAACACACTCTTAAGTCTGATAGCACAGATAGAGTCTATCTGAGAATTACTATTCATAAGAAACTATCATGAGAGAGATACATTTATATATATGAATAGAATATTATACCACAGATGAGGATCACAACTAGGTCCACGAGGTGATACCAACAAATCCATCTGGATTAACATTCTAAGTAGAGGACTGATGCTGAGTGATGTTGGTCATGTCAATACCAAGGAATCCACATAGGCCATAAATAATTAATAGAGGATCCTTATCTAGGCCACTTGGAAGATACCAAAACTCTATCTAGGAATTATTTCATGTGGGATCATATTCCTATGAGTAGGGAATGATTTTTACCTACCTTCAGGGAAGCGATAAGGGAAAAAACCCTAACAAAACATGTCAAAAATATGGTGGAAAAAGGAATAAATCCATTTATAAATGGATAAAAGGAGTGTAGTAGGGTCACAAATAGTTTTCTTTGACCTCATGTACTGCCTATATACAAAGGTCTATGTTATTCCAAAATGTGTCATGTAGAAGATGGGTACATGACATGTTGAAGGAGTCGCATGCCCTGTCTTTCCATCCAAGGTCCACTCATGTACTCCATCCATATTCCATTACATGGTGTAAACCCGTGTATCTATGCCAGTGTACTAGTACATGGAGTAGTATGTGTACTTGGTTGATGCCAAGTCATGTGGGGGAGTACATGCCATGTAGGCAATTCATGTACTCCACCTCATTCCCTTGTATCTCCCAAGATACATGCCGAGTCTCTAGAAAGGGACTAAAACCTTGTGATAGGGGTCACAAACCATGTGAAATTTAATTATCTCATGAAAACCTAGCCACATCTCAGTGGGGGCCACACATTGTGTAACCCTAGGCTACACACCGAGTTCATTGGGTTTTTTTTCTGAATGTCATATTCTTCCTCTGTTCTCCTTGGCCGATGATTCGGGTCTTGTTCTGGTGATCCTTTCACCTCAAAACTCCATATACAAGGATTTATCATCACCCAAAACACTAAATAGATGTGTTTTGGGCCTTCAATAGGCTCGAAAATACGTTTAAATCTATTCTAACACAAACCGCTCTAAGAATTATTTCTTCTGATTTTCTTTGATCCGTCCATAGCCATCACCACCACACCTCTGTTAGGTCATCCCGAGATCAGATAATAAATTTTGGATCATCACACCAATAAATTAAGGTGCAAAGATTGTTTTTCATGAATGCACTGAAGAATGAAGAGCACACATAGAAAATGGGGGAGATAACACACAAGGAAAAAATATAAGGAACGAACCTAAACAGTTTTTCATTATGACCTTGATTTTTTCCTGTAAGAATGATTAGAAAATCAAATCAATTCTCAAATAATAAAACATCTATAATACCATAATGTATAACCCATCGCACATGGAATGATCGAATAGTGGATTAACCTGTTCGTTGGTTGGTCCGCGTTTATCGTTGAATTTATGAACAGGGAAAGAAATAAAAAAAAAATCATACTACATGGTAATTGGATCAATCCCTATTGAAGATCGATTTGTTCTTACGAGATCCATCAATAATGATCTCTGATCCAAATATCTTCCATCCTCGTCGAGTGAAATTATATAGGGTTTCTATCTAGAGTCTTTAAATAATTCTAGGGTTATGAGCCTAACCCTAGATCCTAGCATAAAGGCTTACTTAAAAGAATAAGAATTGTTTAATCACTGCATCGGAGAAACAAATAAAATAAAATAAAATAAATATTCAATTTATTTTATTCATTTAAATTTCCAAAAACAATAATTCACAGCTGACCTGTGCCGACCGATGTTAGGCCACACCGAAGGTAAATTCACTTTTATGAACGTAACAGTTCCCCCAGATTTCTGATCTAGTCCTTTGTTTATAAGTTATTCCACTTTTTCAAGAAAACTATGCATGCGTGCTATTTAATATTTAATATTATTTAAACATTTATTCTGGGCACATTGGGCCTCAAAATTTCATGCCTTCTTAATTCCCAATCTCAAATTTAATTTATATAATATTTAAAAATAATGCTAAAAAAATCAAGGACATTATATTCTCCCCACCTTGGGGTTTTATGTCTTTGAAAATCCAAAACAAAGGCTACTCAAAAATTTGTGGGTACTGATCATGTATCTGAGCCATCCACTCCAAAGTACTCTCCTAGAGATTCTCATGCTCCCACTGGACACACACTAAATGAATCTCTCACCCCCAAAGAAACAACTCATTTCGATCCTTGATATCCACTGGGTACTCAATAAAAGTCAATCCATCCTCGATGTCCAGCTCACCCTAGTCAATGACATGTGATAGGTCATTCATGTACCTCATTAGCTGTGACATATGGAAGCCTTCATGTACCTAATAAAACTGTAGGTGTAGATCTAGGTGGTATGCCACCTCGTTAACTCTACATAATATATAAACAGTGTCGATAAACCATATAGACAACTTTCTGACCTGAAAAAATATATTCAATCCCCATAAAGGTGAAACCGTGATGAATACATGGTCTCTTTCCTTGAACTCGAAAGGCCTCTACTTCCATTTAGCATAAGACTTTTGATGTCTCTATGCAGTCCTCATCAACTCTTGAATGATCTGCACCTTCTTTATAGTAGCTCACACCAATTCTGGGCCCATGAGTGTTGACTCTCCTAGGTTAGTCTGACATAGTGGTGACCTATAGGGTCTACTATACAAATTATCGAATGGTGCCATACTAATGGTGGAATGATATTTATTTTTTATGTGAACTCCACTAGTGGAAGGTGATCCTCCCAACTATGACCGATGTCTAACATGAAATCTCATAACAAGTCCTTTAAAACCTAAATGGTTTTCTCTTTTTAGCCATCTATCTATGGGTGAAACATTGTGTTTAAGTATAATTTGGTTCCAAATGCCTCTTGTAATCCCTTCCACATCCGGGATGTAAAAAAAGCATCAAGATCTAGAATAATCATTGATTAAACTCCATGGAGTCGAATTATATCATGAATGTAGAGGCTAACTAGTCTCTCTACTAAACTCTTCTATTGAATTACTAGAATGTGGGCTAACATGGTGAGTCATTCGATGACCACCCATATAGAATTGTGTCCATTGGATGTATGTGGTAAACCCATCACAAATTCCATTGATATCCCATCCTACATCCATTCCAGCACCTCAAGGGGTTGAGCTAAACCCGCTCGAACCTGGTGCTCATCCTTCACTTGTTGACATGTAAATAAACAAGAAACAAACCCTACCACTCCTTCATTTCAGATCACCAGAACTGGTGTCAGAGATACTAGTACATTTTTTACACACCTGGATGTACCATCAAAGGTGACATATGAAACTACCTTAGAACCTCCTCCCTCAATGACACTGGTACTACTATGCGTCCCCTAAAAAGGATGACATGATCCCAACATTTTTAATATCCATTAGAAGCATGCCTTGTGGATATCTAAGAAAGTAGAGTCTAACAATCAGTATCCCCAAGTTGTGCCTCTCTAACTCGCTATAATAGTGGAGGGATAACAACCATCAACTAGAGGTAAGCTACTATATTTCCATTCACTAAGGATAACTGTAACGAGACCAACTTCTCTGGTGCTTAATTTATAAACTGCAAACTAGATCTCATGCCAAGATCATATTCCACCATGTTTCCCTTCCTAGGAGAATAAAAAATATCAAAGTCATAGTCCTATAGGAACTCTAGGAATTATTTATATCTCAAGTTCAGATCCTTATGAGATAAAATGTACTTGATACTCTTGTGATCATAGTAGATGATAAACCATGTTCCCATCAGGTAGTGTTGCCACATCTTCATTTGAATACTACCACTGCTAACTCATGATGATGGGTTATGTAGTTATACTCACGTGGTTTCAACTGGTGTAAACCATAGGCAATAACCACTTACCTCTGTATCAAGACATAACCATTCCCGATCCCTGATGAATCGCAGAGCACTATGTACTTGACACCATCATACAGAAATCTCAAGATCAACGTGCTCATCAAACTCTGTCCCAACTAATGAAAAGATTATTGTCACTTCTTATTCTACATGAAGGGATTCCCCCTTCGAGTAAAAGTTTCCATAGGTGCTGATATCTAGGAGAAATAAGGTACCAATCTATGATAATAGCCTACTTTCCCAAGGAAGCATTGCACCTCCGTCATGATCTTAGGTGGATCCCATTATAACACTACCTCAACCTTGGTCGGGTCCAAAACCACTCCATCCCATGAGATAACATGTTCCAAAAAGCTTAATTCATAAATGGAACTTTGAGAGTTTCCTATAAAGATGGTACTCTTAGAATACACCTAGGACTATCCTTAAGTGTCTTTCCTACTCCTCCTCAGACTACGAGTACACAAGGATATCGTTGATGAAGACTACCACAAACCCATCTAAGTGAAGCTGAAATATTTGGTTCATGTATCCCATGAAAATGGATGAGGCATTCATCATGTCAAAGGGAATCAATATGTACTCATAGTGATTGTAACGACATCTGAAAGCCTTCTTTGGTATATCCTCATCTTTTACTCATAGCTGGTGATAACATGATTGGAGGTCATCCTTTGAGAACCATTGTTCCCCTCTTAACTAATCAATGTGGTTATCGATTCTTGGCAGTGGATACTTATTCTTCATAATCTCCTAGTTCAAGTGTCTGTAGTCCACACACAACCTAAATCAACCATTTTCCATTTTGGAAAACAAAACTAGGGCCGCCCAAGGTGAAATAATGGGTCTCACGAGGCCCTTCTTCTGGGAGTCCTTCAATTGCACCCTCAGCTCGTGAAGCTCCATAGGATCCATCCACTATACTGGTTCAGATATCAATGATATCCTGGGGCTTAAATCAATGCAGAAGTCTATCTCCCGGTGGGAAGGTAATCCTGGAATAACTTCGGTGAAAAAGTCCTCACACTGCACCACCACTACTAGAAAATGGTAACTCATAAAATTAGCTACACCAAGGTTCAGGATAGCCAACTGATGAGTAATATGCTACACCCTCCTATGCACAAGTCCATCCTATGATGCCTGAGTTTCCTAATCATTGATAAAGGAAAACTTCCTTCCATCACTATAGAAACACTGCACCCTTCAACGAAAATAGTAAACCTGGGCATGGACTATGGATAAAAAATCCATAACAAGACTGAAATTTTAGGGCCTCAACACTTACAGTAAGATGTTCCAACTGAAACTCTCACCTCCAAGGGTCATGTCACATTGTCAGCATGAATGTGTGATCACTGAGTGTTCTCCAGTAGGTGTATCCAAGTGTAAGGGTTTATTTAATGGTTCGATCAGAATCTCTAGGTCTTGAACAAATATATTGGGTCAGAATGGAATGGCTAGAACCTATGTCTATCAGTATTTCATCTAGAGTTTAAAAGGAACAAATCATACCTTGAATAATTCTCAAATCCCTTGGGACATATGACTCGACCACATGCAGTTGTTCCCACCCCTGTCCTCCAGCTCCCTAAGCCTAGCATGGACCACCTGATGGAGGTGGTGGTAACATGTTGAAACACCGACCAACTCCTACTGCTCTCCCAGCTCCTATTCTATGTCCTCCACCCTTTAGATCTTCCTGGTCCTATCATTGTCTCTTCCTTAGTGGTCTATCCACTATCTCCCTATCAACCATATGGAGGGTTGGACAATATCGAGTGAGATGTCCCCTACCATCAGATGAATAGCACCACCTCTCCCTAGGATGACTGGACCCATCCCATGATCCCTGAACAATAGATATTTTTTCCTTGGACCTCATCATAAAATGTATCCCACATTTGGATCCCTAATACTGATGTCGTTTCCCTACTACTGAGGTCTATGAACCTTCTCATCCACTGTTGTCTATCATTGGTTGTATCTACAAAGATAGAATATTTTTTCAACCAAATCTCACTCAAGAGCCACAACATATGTAGGAATGCATAGAGGGATAATGTTGGCTTGGATGTGTCTATGCAGACCTCAACCCAAGCCAATATCATAGTCTCATGATCTTAAAGTAGAATTTAAAAACTTTCATACCAATCTATCAAAAACCATTGCAGTGGGATCGTGTCGTGACTTGCCAAGACTAACTCCAATAGGACAGGGGATGGTGACTAGCATTGAGTAGGAATATAACTAACATGGGAGGAAATTCCTATGTACCTATATGCACACACACACATCTCCCTTCCCAAAAAATTTTGAAATTTAAAAACCAATAAGAACCAAATGCATGCACACCACTATATCCCAACCAAAGTACAACATGACAGTAAAGTGCAGTAAAGTAAACCAGGATAGAATACAAGCCCACCAAAAAAGAGACTATAACCAGAAGTCTAACCTACAAAAAGAAGGTACTGAGACTGCTATCTATTTCCATAAGAACACACATCAGCCTGTCTGATCTCACAAGCCACTTTCTGGTTGGAGTATTCCTAGGACTCCATCAAAAGGATTATAGTCTGCACAATACATGACACATGCTGGAAAGACCGTGCATGGGTGATTATAACAATACTTAATAGGACACCTGAAACCAAAAAATCAACACACAAAGGTAATATACAGTTTAATATACAAAATATATGTCTAAAAAATATATATAAATGATATCCAGTTATACTCAATCCAAGACACACAATCTAGAGGTACGTCAGAACCACTGTATACCAACACTATGGATTCATTCAAAAGATTCCATGAAGCACTCATCCAGGAGAACACACTTCTAATTCTGATATCACTGATGATGTCCATCTAAGAATTACTATTCATTAGGAACCATTATGAGAGAGATATGATGATAGATGAAAAGAGAATATGGTACCATAGACGAGGATCACAACCATGGAAATGGGGTGATAACAATAAATTCATATGGATTAACCTTCTAAGTAGCAGATTGATGCCCAAAAAAAATAGTCACGTAAATACCAAGGTATCTACCTATGACACAAATAATGAATAGGGGATCCTTTTAAAGGCCTCTCATGGGATTCCAACAACTATATCCAGGAATTCATGTTGAAGGGATCATGGTTCTATGAGTAGGAAATGATTCATACATACCTTCATGGAAGAGAAAAGGGAATGAACTATAACGAAACTTTTCTAATATATAGAGGAAAAGAGAATCAAGACATATATAAAGGGTTACATGAAGTGTAGTAGGGTCACACACCATGTTCCTTGACATTGGGTACTGCCCATGTACAATAGAACTTGTCATTCTAAACTGTATCGTGTAGAAGATGGGTACATGGTACATAGAAGGAGTCAAATGTTGTTTCCTTCCATTCATGGTACACCTATGTAGTGGAAAATATATGGAGCACACTCTGTGTAGGGAACCAGTGTACTCCACCCTGTGTCCATGTATATCCTGAGATACACGTCGAGTCTCTAGGAAGGGCATACACATCGCGTGATATGGGTCACACACCCTATGACATGGGTCACATGCAGTGTGCCATTAAATTATCTCATGAAAACCTAGTTACCGATCAGTGGGGACTACACACTGTGTAACCTTGGGTTACATGCCATGATCATCATGTTTTTCTAGAAACTCATGCTCTTCCTCCGTGCACCTCAACCGATGATCTGGGTCTTGTTCTGGTGATCCGTTCACCTCAAAACTCTAGATTCAAGGTCGTTTTACCACACTAACACATAATTGATGTGTTTCTAGACTTCAATCAGCTCAGAAAATAATTTAAGTCAATTTCAATGAAAAATTATGAAAGAAGAGTTTCTTCTAATTTGATTTGATTTGTTCTGTGCCATCACTGCTGCACCTCCGTTAGGTTGTCACGAGGTCAAATCTTTAATTTATGATCATTGGGCCAAGAAATAAAGGATCAAGGATCATTTGTTTATAAACACACCAAAGAAAGAAGAAAACTCATAGAAAACATGGGGAGAGAAAACACAAGGAATAAATATAAGGAATAAACCTCAAATATTTTTTATTCAAATCTCAATCCATTTCGTTAATAATGATTAAAAAATCTAATAAATTCTCAATTAATCAAACCATGATAATCCCACAACGTATAACCCATCCTGCAAGGAATGCCAAAAACATGGAAGAATATGTTCATTGGTTTTTTTGAGTTCATCGTTGAATTTAATAATGGGAAAATAAATCCAAAATAAAACATCCTATATGGGAATTAGATTGTTCTCTATTGAAGATCTATTTCCAATGGTGAGATCCATCAAGAACGATCTCCAATAAAAATATTTGTTGTCACCATCAAGATAAATTCTCCTGGATTTCTCTCTAGAGATTCCATGGAATTCCAAGGTTATAAGCCTAACCCTAGATCCCTTACTAAAGGCTTAATTAAAAGAAGAAGCATCGATGCGTTGATGATAAAAATAAAATAAAACAAATCTTCAATGTATTTTTTTCATTAAAAATGCCTGAAACTACTTTTGAAAGCCGACTCATGCCGGCCGATGTTAGGACATGCCTATGGAAAAGTCATTGTTCTAAATTCAATGGTGCCCTCATATTCCTGATCTGGGCACCTGTATAGAAGTTTTTTCACGTTTCTAAAAAACTACACTCATGTACTATTTAATATTTTAATATTATTAAATCATTAATTCTCGGTACATTGGTCCTCAAAATTGCACACCTTCTCAATGACTGGTCTTGAATTTAATCCATATAGTAATTAAAATTAGTACATGGAATATCTGGGGCATTAAATCCATAATTTAAAGAAATAAGCATGAAACATAAGCAGATGGATTGAGGTACAAATATTAATCAATAAGCACAACACAAATCATAAGGCACTAAAAATAAACATATGGTGAATGACATAAGCCTTTGAGAATAAGGTATCACATTTATATTACCCAAAAAGTTTAAATTTACCCAATTCATTTCACATAAGAAGTTTAATGTTTGTATGGGGCATAGGGACCCAAACAAAGACCAAACATTTTCCTTGAAGCAATTCTCACATTTATATTATTTATTACATGGCCAAACACACACACTGAGAGGAACATTTTGTGATATACCTAACACTGAGAGGGGGGGGGGGTGAATCAGTTTTGAAGAATTTTTAAACCAATTCCAATTTTTTATAACTATATCTCTTGACCTATTAGAATCTTTATTTTCTTATTATCTTATCCCTATTGCATGTAATAATAGGAAAGAAGTAAAAAATATCACATGATATTTTTACAAGGTTCACCACTCAGTAAGAGCAGCTACGTCCTTACCATGAATGGGAATGACCAGTGCATGGATTATCTACTATAATGTAGTAACTATTATAGTGTGTTGTCGTGGTAAACAATCCTATGTATAGTTTGACTCCCTATACTTTGGAGGGGGAAGGGAAATAATCCTCTTCCAGAATTGGTGATAACCTAGTCCAACATGCAGCACCTAGCTTGTTCTTTATACTTCCTCCCAAGACAATTGTCTTCCTATTGATAAGGGTTTTCAACAAAAATAGATTCTTCCACCTATTGATATCTATCGGATGTCACACTATTGATTGGTCTTCCACTCTTCACTTATTACTTTCTTAGAAACATCCAAGTAACCCTCTTATTCTTCCCAACAACAAACCTGAAAGATGAACAATCATCTTATACTTCTTCTTCAGTGAAAAACCAGCTACAATAAAACTTCTCCTTCTACTTTCTAGGATACAAAACTCCCTTAATGATTATCAAATCAATGAAGACCAGATTATCTTAGCATCATTATTGTTAAACTACCCTGAATAGTTGCCAGCCTTCAGTTTGGCATAATCTATTATTCTTCTTCTCTTATTTATCTTTGACACAATATAATATGGAATATAGATGTGGTGTCTCTATAAGCACTCATTAATCTAAACCAGGCATTCAATAATTCCCTTTGAGAATCCCCTTCGTAAAGATTAACCCTTTGTAGAGCACACTGCTTCACATAGAACACTTCTTTATAGAGATCAACCCTTCGCAGAGCTCAGCCCTTTACAGAGCACATTACTTTGCAGAGCACACTTCTTCCCAGAGATCAACCCTTATCAAAGATCACACATTCTCAAATCACCACTTTTTTTGTGGAAACCACTAATTTCATAACGAAACTACCTTTTCAGATCTCACTACCTTCACAAAGAAAACTTCTTTTGTGGAGCTCACTACCTTCGTAATGCTCACTTTCTTTGCAGAGCTCACTTTCTTCACGAACCTACTTCACAACTGAAGATCTATAAGATTTTCATGAAGTCTCTCTACACTTATCTTGGTGGTAGAGGCCTATTTAAATTCATTTACCACCAACTCTAGAAACTTCCTCACCTCATCAGCGCCACATAAGACCAAATCATAGAGCTCCAGAAATTTAGATAGAATCCTCTCTATTTCACGAAGCACCATGGAAATTTTCCCATATAGGAAAGATATTTGTAATCACAGAGCATTCTGTCAAATATTTTTCTCCGCCATAATTCTCCACTCACAATTATCTTCACTACCTCAATGCTCACTTGAAAATATATTCACATCTTCCATTCACAAAGTTCTTCGTAGTTGTAGAGAACACCATCAACATTCTTCATATCTTTGAGAAATCTACTTCATGAAGCCTATATTCGCGAAATTCATGTCTTTTCCAGGTTTTGATGTGATCTTCAAAGAAATCCACTTTTCACAATGCTCACCAAACACCAAATTTTGGACCCTAAAAATTCCGAAAACACTAGAAAACTAGGCCACCTTAGACAACTTCTTCTAAAAACCCAACCATGCTGATTGAAAACATATTTTCTCCCCTTTATTCATAAAGCTTTCATCACAAGTTCTCCAAGATACTTATGATCTTTTTGAAATACATACCAACAAAGCATCATCATATTTTCCATGGAAAATACTGTAACTTCCCTATATTCCACTAGCATCTTTTCTTCCAATCAAAATTGAATATGACTGGCAGCACCTTTACTCCCAATTCATTCATACATCTTGTATCACAATCTCTTATTACCTATGATATTTATTAATTAAAAATCATTAAATCAGCATTGTATTTTGGCCATTCTCATAGTGCCAAGCCCGTGCACTACTTCTTGTCTTCTCATTATCTTCAACAATCATCCTACTTTCTTCTTATACTCTTTGGAATATGAATTCTAAATTACTTATTATTCCTCACTTCAAATCCTCAATTATTTTTGGATTGTTAATTCCAAATAACTCCAATCATATCTCTTCATCCAAAAGTGGAGGATTATTCCAAAACCTTCAATGTTGTATACAATGTATCACCTTAGATACATATATTTTGAACATTAGAAATAGTGCAACATTCCTATGATTTATCATTCTCCACCATCTTTGACTTAGGAGAGCTCATTATTCATATTGATCATCATTGACAGCCTCATCGAAATATTTGACAAAAAATACATATTAATAAACTAAAGTGGTCCCAACAATCTCCCCCTTTGTATTTTTTGGTAATTGCTATAGTTATCTTCCAAATGAATGTGTCAATGTGAGTCTTTTCTCTCACATTCACTTTTCTTTCTCTCGCTTTTGATCGTTCATTTCACTTTCTCTCCCACTTATTGATAGGAAATTCAATGTTCATGGGAAAAGGGTATCAATTCATACATAAGGAATGAACCATCCATAATTTCAATCTAAGACTACTTGATCCATGATCGGTGTAGAAAACAAGAGGATTTGATTTAGACAACAAAGCTGTCTATTATCCACTGATCATTATACCTCATGAGATGAGAACTCATGTACTTATATTCAAGGTTTTTTCACTTTAATTCTAGGATTAGGATAATAAATGTGATATGAATATTTCTAGAAATAGTCAACATAAAAATACTGCACTCACATTAGAAAATGTATCAAAATCATTCAAGTGTAAAAGTCACGATAAGTGACCTTGGGACACTTACATTATTCTTATGTTACTGATTAATTGAGTTACTCCCCCTTTGTATAATGATATTTATATTGAGTTACCAAGGACGAGAGATTGAAAAATGACATACCTTTTCCAATGACATGATCTTAAAACAATCTTCAAAGTAATTGAATTTGATACCAACTGAAGTTGATACTAATTGAAATAATAACTATGTAAGCTTCTTCATATGCCTCCCCCCCAAGGGGAACACTTCTTATCATTGTTTCTTAGGTTCTCCCCCTAATAAATTTATTTAACGTCAATTTCCTATTTTATCAGATCAAATACAATTCACAGTAATTTAATGGAATAAGGTGGATCCCCTTTCTTTATCAATGTGAACATCTAGGTTGATATTTTTTCCCAACTAAGATGCTCCATTTTATCCTATCTTTAAAAATTCACAATTTAACTTCAATTATGGTTGTGATTGTGTGGATATTATCACTTCATCCATCTCTTTTTGTGTGAGCCTTATTTATTCAAGTGATTTTAGAGCACTAGAATCTCCTGGTGAAACTTTCATATTCTTGAGGAAGTATTCTTAGGATTGAATAAATGTAATGAAATTTTTAATAGTTTGTCTAGACTTTTTTTACCTCACATAGAAGAACTATTTATCTTTATGTGGAATCTTATTACTTCTTGTTGCACTAGCCTTAGCTTGTGCATCTTCTATTTTTCTCATTCTTTCCAAATCTTCTGTCCAGATAACCAATAGGTAATTATTAATTTAGGCATCAAGATTTTATCTTCCACATGGATTCTTCTAAGTGAAATACTTCTTAAGAGTTCTATTGGAAGTTCCACCCTTCACCTTATTGGTTTTGGAATCCATGGTCTTATCTCATTTCCTTATTGAAATCAACTTGGGAGAATTTTCTTTTGTAACATTATTCTGATTTCTTCCCAAGGATGCTTCTTCTTTCTTAGCCAGCTTCTATGATATTTTTTCTTTTCGTCCTTGGATTCATGTTGAGATGAAAAAGTACAAACCTTGTGGCCACTTCAATTATATACATCATAGATATTATCAAGCATTCCAAATATGTTTGCAGTGTAAATATGTTTCTGGATATGTTGATGTTTCTTCTTCCTCTTTGGATTTCCCCCATTGATATGGAATTCTTTTATGCTTTTATATTTAAGGGATTGTACCAAAAATCCAATGTACAATTCCCCAATCTATTGTAGCACCCACATTGACCCACAAATTGTGACTTCTTGATATTTTTTGTATGAGGTTTTTGGGACTTCTTCTTAATTTTTTTGCTCTCTATGGGGAAACAACATCCACATTCTTCTTCCTATCCACCCTAGTCATGGTGGTAGGTTTCTCATCACCTTTCATCATCTATATCTATTTATAATTTTTCTTCCATCCTGTAATATTTGTAGAAACACATTTCAAAACATGAGTACCAGATGGTATGGATGCTACCTTAGCTTTCTCATCTGCTTTTGATAGATAATTGAATTAAGTAAATATATTATTATCAAATTTTGGAGGTATTTAAACCTTATAATACTCCAATGAACATTTATTGATAACAACTACATGTTTCTTCTTCTGTGAGGCCTCAATATGTGTCTTCTTAAGATTTGTCAACTGAGCTTCTATTTCTATACATTTGATATTGAATGTGTTTTTCTGATCATTAATCATAATTATATTCTCTTCACATGAATTATTTAATCTTTTAACTTCATCTTAATGAAACTTAACTTTTTTTGTATCAAAGAGTCAAGTTCTTTGATCTTCTTGGAAGTTTCTTCCGAATATAAACCCTTGATACCAATTCTATTCTTCAACTTATCTTTAAGTTCATGGATATTCTCTTTTAGATTCTTATTTAATCCCTACTTTTAATCATCTTCTTTGAAACATTTTGAGGAAGTCATTTCAAATTACCTCTTTGTTTCTTCAAAGTCTCCAACCTATCTTGAGTGCTTTAAATTTTCAAAAAAAAAATCTTATAATCCCTTCTCCAAAATATAATTTTCTTCTTCCAACTGGGTGATATCTTATTTCATGAATTGAAATACTTCATAAATTAGTTACACACTATCTTCAGGGATACTATGAAGAATCAATATTAATCTATCAACTGATAACTCTTGAGAATTTTTAGATTGATCATCACCACTTGTGATCGCATTTTCATCATGGGAATAATTTTCAAATTTACTAACACAGACCTCCTGATCACTTGAGGTAGGAAGTTTATAAATCTTATTGGTGGAAACCTAATCCACCTTCTCATTATATTCCATGTCCGATATATCCTCATTGTCTGCAAGGTATGGAGAACAAGATACTTCTTCTTCTTTATATAAGAGGGACTTCTTCTTCAACTTTCTTATCTATTTCTTTTTATTGTTCATCATGGTATTGGTAGATATATCCTTCTGCTCATAGGTAACTGAATCTTAACCAAATATACACTTCATTATTGATTTAGGATGTAAACTCAAGTCATAAAAAGATAATATCTTCAATTAGAGAATACAATAGAGGTGAATCTCACTCTGGTACCAATTGAGAGGACCGGTTTGGGGTATTCCTAACACTGAGGGGTGGAGGGAAAATTAGTGATGGGACTTTTTAAAATAGTTCCATATTTTTATCCTTTTACCTATTGTCCTATTAGGATCTTGATTCTCTTTTTATCTTTTCCCTGTCACATGAAATACTAGGAAAGCAATAAAAATATAACATGATATTTTTACACGGTTCACAACTCAATAAGGGTAGCTATGTACTTTCCATGCATGGGAATGACCAGTGCATTGATTCTCCACTATAATGTAGTAACTATTACAATGGGATGGCTAGGGAAAAAATCCTTTGGAAAGTCTGATACCCAACACTTTGGAGGGGGAAGGGAAGTAGTCCTCTTCCTGAACTAGTGATAACCTAGTCCAACTTGCAGAACCTAGCTAGTTATTTATACTTTTTAATAAGATAGTCTTCTACATATTGATAAGGGTTTGAAACAAAAATAGTTTCTTCCACCTTTTGAGACCTATTTTATGTCACACTTTGGTTTTTTCTTCCACTCTTCACTTGTTAATTGCTTAGCAGCATGCATGTAACCCACTTCTTCTTCCCAATAGCAAACCTGAAAGCTACACAATCTTCTTCTACTTATTATTTAGTAAAAATATAGCTACATTTAAACTTTTCCATCTACTTTCTAGGATCACAAAATCCCTTTGTGATTATCAAATCAATGAGGACCAGCTCAGCTTAGTATCATCACAATTAAACTGCCCTGAATAATTCTCATCCTTCAATTGGTCATAATCTATTTTTTTCTTCTTCTCTTCTTTCTCATTGACATATTATAATATAGAATATATATGTGGTGTCTCTACAATAACTCATTCATCTAAAACATGTATTCAATACAGCCCTTTGCAAAGCCCCTTCGCAAAGTTCAACCCTTCGCGGAGCACACTACTTTGCATAACACACTTCTTCGTAGAGCTCAACCCTTCGTAGAGCTCATCTCTTCACAGAGCACACTAAATTGCATAGAACAATTCTTCTTAGAACCCAAACCATAACATAAATAAACCTTTCTCAAAGCTCACATCTTTTTAAATCACCCCTTCCTTTACAGAAACAATTTTTGTCATGAAGCAAACTTCCTTTGCAGAGTTCACTACCTTTGTAGTTCTCACTGCCTTTGTAGAGATCATATCTTTGTGAACATACTTTATAACTTGAGATATATAATACTTTTTTTAAGTCTCTCTACAATTCTCTTAGGGTTAGAGGCCAATTTATAGGCATTTACCTCAGACTCCAGAACTGTCCTTGCCTTGTCAATGCCACGTAATCCCAAATTGCAGAGCTCTAAAAATTCACCCGAAGTACACTCTATTTCCCAAGAACCATGGAAATTTTCCCATATCAAAAATCTTGTCATAATAAAAGAGAATTATATCAAATCTATTGCGCTTCTGCAATGGTTCACTCACAGTACTCATCGTCGCCGCAATGCTTGCTTCCAAATCTCTTCACCTCTACCATTCACGAATTTCATCATAGTCTTAGAGAACACCATCAACATTCATCATGTTTTTGTGAAATCTACTTCATAAAGCCCGTATTCACGAAATTCATGCCTTTTCCATGTTTTTATGATATATTCAAGGAAATAAACTTTTCACAATGCTCACAAAACTCCAAATTTTGGACCCCAAACATTTTGCAAACACTAGAAAACTACGCCAACTTAGACACCTGCTTCTAAAAAAACCCATGTAGATTGAAATTATCTTTTCTCCAACTTTCCTTCATAAATTTTTCATCACAGGTTATCCAAACTACTTATGATCTTTTTTAAATACAGAATAGAAAATTATCATCATATTTTCCACAGAAAGTACTATAACTTCCCTATGTTCCACCAGTATCTTTATTTCCAACCAAAATTGAGTATGACTGGAAGCACATTTACTCCCCCATTCCTCCAAACATCTTTCATCACATGTTCTTATAACTTATGATATTTTTGAAAAAAATATATTAAAGCACAATCATATTTTGTTCATTCTCATAGTGCTAATCCCATGCACTACTTATTTTCTTCTCTTCATCTTCAACAATTATCCTTATTTATTCTTATACTCTGTGGAATATGAATTAAAAAGTAATTCTTAATCCTCACTTCAAATCCTCAATTCATTTTGGAGTGTTAATTCCAAATAACTCCAATCATCTCTCTTTATCCAAAATTGGAGGCTTATTCAAACACCTTCAATGTTGTAGACAATGTATCACCTTTGATACATGTATTTTGAACATTAAGAATAGAGAAAAAATATTCTGATTTATCATTTTCCATCATATTTGACTTAATATAGCTCCTTCTTCACATTGATAATCATTGAAAACCTCATTGACATCTTTGAAAACAAATACAACTCAATACACTGATGTGGTCCAAACACACACACACACACACACCACATAGTGGTTCTACAACTTAAGGAAATGATAAATTTTGTCATTAATATAGGGAACACCAAATGGGTGTCTCACGTTAAGAATAAAATCCAAATGTGTTGATTCCTCACTAGCTAGAGTCATAATAGATAAAGAAAACCCATCAATTTAAAATAAATCATCATTTAATAGGCATTGCTGGAAGGGTCTGGTGCATGTCACACCATCACAACATATAATGCATCACTACTTAGGAATATAATCTTGGAAACATACCTTATACGAAGGATGAACCACATGTCCAATATTGAGGCTAGATTTGGTATCGTTTGAGAGAAATCGAAGAAACGTACGATCCCCTTGAAAATAAGGAGAATTAGGTCACACCAAAATAGTGTAGATGGAGGAATGATAAACTAATAACATAAGAAAGGGGAGTGTACAACATACCTCAATATTTTTTATGAACCCGATGGTGAATGATTTGGACACTGAATAGGGGAGATAGATCCATGACTAGGAGGCAACCAAAAGGGAGCTTGCATGGAGGAGAGAGGCACTACAAGTAGAAGAAAAACAACGAGGGGGGAAGAGTTAAAAGGAAATGGAAAAAATATTAATTTTACCCTCTTAAATGAGGCACATGGTTTGACCATGTGGTTGGTCAAACCGTGTGCCAGTCGTGGAAGAGGGACTGCTTAAGGCGAGGGGTCGCACAATTTGGGAAACTGTGCACAAACCATGTAGATTTACTCTTTCCAAAACCAACAGCAAGGAACATGGCCATGATGGATGGTGAACATGGTTAGAACAAAATTTCCAAAACCCTACTCACCACTAATCAAGCTACATGGTTCCAACTAAAGGGTCTCATGGTTTCAACCAAACTGTGCACCCCTGTCTTCTTTCCTCAGATTTGGGACTTTAGGTCCGGTGCTCCCAAAACTAATTGGGATGACATAGAAACTTATATGAAATTAAACCATGCCTATAAGGGACAAATATATGTGTACCAACTCTCATAATTTATTCCAAATCTTGGTTTTTAAAACAACTCATCCACTAAATGAAATAATTTGAAACTTCCTTAAAAATATTTCCAGTCCCAAAACACAAGATTCTACAATCTCTCAACCTTAGAACTTCTAATCCCTGAGAAGCCTTAGAGAAATGACTAAAAAAATACCCAACCTACTTGGGTCATGATTATTCTTTAGAACATCAGCACTTCATTTCAAAAAACCCAATGAACCACCAAGCATAACTTAATCATGTGATACGTAAGCTGTTAAACTCAAGAGAAAACATGTCTTATGAACTGAAACATTAAGATGGTTCTTTTATGATCCTATAAAACTAAAGACATGATAAAAAAAATGTATCTTTAACCATCCATCCTATAGTAGTTTCCACCATAGGTTTTAACTTTTAAAAGGCCAGCTTCGGGTTATGACATCCCCACTCTCGAAAATGTTTATTTAAGCATTCCAGTAGAATTATAACAATGATCATGGAACAAAAATAGAATTCAATGAATGAAAAAAATCCCAATTGAACTCATTTATCTAGGTAGGGCTAGCTTTTCATAGAATACCTGGCCGACCAACACTGCACTCATCTCACCCTGACGATATACCAAGAGAAGCTCCTCAATGACTATATACGAAAAGAGAGAGTGATAATAAGTCAAACCATATCTAATTTACTACTCTCAAAACAATAATCTTAGATGGAAGGTGTACTAAAAAAATAGAGCCTAATGACTATAGATTAAGGCTCCTTATGAATATCTCTAAACACGCTCACCACAGACCATAACTAGTTCTCGGTGATGTATCTAGATAAAATATAAACTTTAAGATGCCATTCCTCAGCACGAATGAGGTTGTATTCTCGATCCATAACACTTGGATAATTACCCTCTATAAATATCATTCAATATTGAATGAAGTCTGGGTAACCTTGGAATCAATAAATAGATTCCAAGGATATCATCCAAGGAAAATCATATTTGATGTTTATAAGTGAGACGTTGATGAAAGTCGAACATCCATATATTAAGACAACTGTATGATCCCATAGTAATGTCTACTTAGAGTTAGATTCAAAGGGGAACAACTAGTTTCTTTGATTCTATCCATGGAATTCCTACATGGGAACCCAAGTGTCACTCAGGACCAACCATGCCTTTAAGAACAAATGTGCTTCCAGAGTGCACTCTGATAGAGACAACTCATCAAACCCAACAACTTTTAAATTTAGTGTGGTGTATAGCCAATGCTCTATTAGATTACCTAGATGATATCAAGATATGTAACTTCATCATCATTTAACTGAGAGTACACTAAGAGGATTTGAACTGTTTCCAAAAAGGACCCAAGACAATCCCACTACAAATATGGTTAAGTGCATGAAACAGTTTCAAACCAACCTTTCCAACTGCATAGAGAAAGGTTAGTCAAACCTCTCAGGAATATTCCCATTGAAATTTATTATCTTTACCTACCAATGAATTTCCATTAACTAATCACAATGCCTTTACCACAAAATTCATTCCATGATCGCTCATGCACAACCACCATGACCTATCATAGACCAATGGTTTCTTCATAGGTTGCACATATAGCCAATCACAACACCTTCATTCTCTCTTGTTAGAAATGACTTGAAACAAAATATTACCATCCATAAGGGAATTATAAGAAATTATAACCATTCAAAAATGGTATTTTCATGGTTTCACACCCTCTAGTTGGAGGACATGCTATAAAACATTTGACATGATTCTCCCAACCTTAGGAGTATCATAGTCGTTGGATCTTCTGAAGAAGGGAACTCAACTCATGGCACACACTCCATCGACCACTGACAATGGGTCCTAGATGTGACCAGAAAGATGTTAAAAATAATAAAACCATAGGAATATATATAATATATTTATACAAGGGTACTAGGATAGACTCACTATAAGAAAACGTGTGAAAGTACTTGATGTGTTACATCTACACATGATATAACATTAGGAATAAGAGACAGAACCATACACCAGATCCTTTTAAAACATATTTCCTAGAATTGGGGTGAGTTTGATTACATAAAACTCCTAGGTCACTCCACCCTAGAGATGACATGTAACTGATGCATCATAACATAAGGCTTAAATAGATTCCATTGAATTTAAATAGTCCACTTTACCATTTATATATTTGACGATATCGTGTATTCCATAACATAAAACACAGAGATCACCTGATTAAACAAAAAATCAATGATACTATCCATGGGATATCATCCCTACGAATTTAAGTATCTGATGTATCATGCAAATGAACTAACCAAAATTCAAACTATTCAGTATGACTATAAAATAGTCTGATGATATCTCGAGTTGTCCAACACTAAAGAGGAAGGTAAGGAAGGGTCACACAACCTTATAAGTAGCTGACCATTCCCTTAGCATGTCTAGACCACTAAAATTTATCATTTCAAAATTCTAACACTCATTGAAAAGGTGAAAACAACACATGAACATCCACCAAAACAATGGTGTTTTTTAGACTAAGAGTCCTACACAGACAATGACACCTGAATAGTACCACTTATTGTAAATCTCAAAGAATTTAGTAAGGATTTGAATATATGAGTGAGCTACCTATAACAAGATATCCCCTTTCCAGAACAAGAAGCATTGACCCAAAAAGGGAGTTATACCTGGAAGGTCACTGGGATTAAGAGCCTATCATTTTTTTTGAGATATAGAGGATGGGCCCATGGGTAATGCTCATATTCCCACATCACGAAAACTACCCAAATAAACATCTATATACCCTTACATGAGGTTCAAACTAAAAACACCATTTAAGATTCAATTTTAAGGAATCTAATAAATTTTAATTTATCTATTTAATCACTCAAGATCTAGATTTAAAAGGGTATCAAACATTATCCACAAGGTAAATTTTTTTGACACATTATTTAGCTAATGTCACAAGGCACACATGCAAGTTTTTTCAAATATACTTATAAACATTATTTATTTTACCAAAATCTCATCATAATTAGGCTATTGATTATTTTAAAATCCACTTTAAATATAATTAATTTATTTATAGGCATTCATATTTGGATTAGTTAAAGAAAATTTCAATTAAAATATATAGAGGAAAACACCCTTTTGGTTTCAATTGGAATTTTAATTAAATAATGCCCCATATTAGTACAATTCAAAAGAAAATAAAAGGGATTTTATTAATTAAATAAGTATTGTTCAAGTAAGATTCCACCATATATTTATATGTAAAACCATATATATTACCACATACACTTTAAATAACCATCGTTATATAGTATAAACATACCCCATGGGGTTAAAAACTATGGAATAAAAAAGGTAAGGTGACCTAATAGGGTTCCATTAAACCTTTTTGGGTTCAGCTAAATGGAACCCCATTTTTAATTTAAACATTACAATTTTTAAAACACCATTAGTGAGTTTTTATCATAAGAAAAAGCACCACGAATGACCTACTTTGGTCAAGTCGAGAATATCTCATAAATGACATGCCTCAACCAAGATACTAGGGTAAAGTTTTGGATTTTGGGATTTAGTAATAAAGGACTCCAAGACCAAGTCATATATATAAGTTTTAATAAAGAAAAAAAATATTCCTATAAAAATTTAAAAGATTTTATATGCATACATGTATGTAGTTTTATATATAAATCTTACTCGATTTTTTTATTATATGGGTTACACGTTCCCTGTTTACAAAGTGCACATAGACATTATAAATTGAAAACTGGATCCCATTTAACCACAAACAATATGCCTCAGCCCATGAAACCAATGGTTCATTGACCAAACATTTCATGATTGGTTTGTTAAATAGAACATAACCATCAATATATGTAGGAAAAAACCACTTAGATTGATGATGTAATTTTATTTAACTCACATTTTGAATATTAAAATTATATCCAAGAATGATATCAAAAGTAGTGAATACTGAGAAGAAATGATGAATAAACAGAGTAGCATTAAAAATAAAGAAAGGTATACTAAATAACCACCCAAACATAGTAAGTAATTAGGCATACCAAATGAATCACAAGGTATGTTGTATGAAAAAACCCACTTTGTAAATCACACATGATGTTATAAAAACAAGCATGATAATAAAATACCTAAATAGGTACAAAAATAAACAGGTTATTAAAATTCCTAACATGGTAGATAGAAGGTAGAAAAATAACACGTAAGGCACATCAACAATTTCAAATAGCCTAATAATACAATCTACATGGAATATAATATGCATGACATGTGAATCTCTATGTGCCTATAATGATGCATGTAATGATATATCCTTACTATACCAGTCCTAGGGTAAAATTCAATAAATCTCTTAAATAAGTAAGAAGTGAAAAGTACTATAATCACTCAAGGTAAAATCATAATCAACTGTAATAGTGAACAACATGAATGGAAACCCCATCCATGACTATGTGGACTTTTACCAATACATGGGTTGATCACTACCATTAAAAACTATTTACCAAGCATTGACACAATCCTAATATTATATCTACCATCTAAAAATATTAAGACAAAAGAAAAAGTGATCTAGTACCACTTTTTGTTTTCCTTACCTGACTGACCACTAAGTTGGTAGCTGGACCGATCGGCACGTGGCATCAAGTGTTCCTCCTTATACACAAGAGGTTGACGACTAGTAGAGGGGGTCGAATGATGGTACAGTGGGGAGACTATTCCCTCGTGGTCAAAGTTTCACAACTTTATTTTAGGTGTAAATAAATACATGATAGTAGAAGTAGTAATAATAAAATAAAAGAAGTGGAAGATAAATATAATGAAGGAATAAAGGTAAATGGACCATACCAATACGAATAATAATGAATTATTGTCTAAATGACACTAAAATATAAAATAAGAAGGTATAAAAGGTTTTACAAAACAATAAAATGAATAAGAGACCAAAGGCTCACTCTATGAGAATCCTAAGTACTAGCACAATCCTATGCTCTTTAGCTTCCAAGTAAAAAATACAACACAAGAAATAAATACATGAACCTAAAAACATGAAGAACTTATCAGGTACCCCAGTGAAATGGCGATCTGAGAAGGGTGTGAGATATACTCAGTAGGCTACCACCAATAGTTTCTAGATCATACCATTTCATGTGATATAAAATAAGAAATATTCCTATAATAATGAATGCAAGACAATACATAAATAAACATTATGGTCTGAGTTCCCCCTAGATACCCGACCACCACTACCTTCTTTGACCTAAGTTGGATGTATGGACGAAGGGGACCCGTATGACATAGTAAGGTGTGAAAAAATGACAAGGATTGCATATGGGTTATCATAAAAAAGGCATCCAGAATGGAATGACCCCAAGTTTTTTATTTTTATTGGCGGATGCATCCCTAGAACATTATTTAAGCATGATAAAAATTTAATAAATAACCGTCACATATATACCAGGAAAACAATTTTTCAAATCTAGTAATGGGAACTTGAGCCCATCCAAGGAAATATATAATGGAATCCCAAGGGTCACTTAAAGCACCTCCGATATAACTAATACATTAGATCCTATCCAAGGAGACATGTAACAACATCCCTTCTATTCCTCTAGGTATGGTAACCTCTGATTCTATACCAAGTATCTCATATAAGGGACCAAGTATCACCGGAGGCATGGTATAATCATAGTTCTAAGAGATCCATCTATGGTTTCTCCCCTAGGGAACCAGTGTCACAAAAAATAGTAAATAATCAACCTGGAGAGCCCATACATGTAAATCCAAGTGTCGCTCTCAATGTGTCATGTAGTACCAATCCAAGCCTGATCATCCATGACATCCTTAAGCCGAAACCCATGTTTTCTCCCATCCCGCAAGAAGGTTAAGCATAACATTCACGTTAACAAATCATCAACAAGGAATTTCTTATATAACAAGATAATAAATCCATCTAATTAAATTTAATTCAATACAAAAAAATGTCATATGGAAAAGATTACATGGCATGAATTGGAAATAATTTATAAACAATAAGAATAATAAATTAAGTATGAACATAATTAATCAATATTAAGGTCTTAACTCATGGCCTATAACCCATCATATTTCAATTCATTAATTTAAGGAAATAATCATGAAGAATAACTACATGGATTGAGGTACAAAGCTTAATCAATAAGCATAAGGAATAACATAATGCACTAAACGCAAACACAAGGTAAATGGAATAATCATTTGAGAATAATGTATCACATTTATTTTACTCAAAACAATTTGTGCAACTCATTTAAATCAAGTAGTTTAACCATGGAATGAGGCATAGGAACCAAAACAAAGACAAAGCAATTTAATTAAATCAATTCACATTTTTAAAGGATTTATTCCATGGGAAACACACACACCACATGGTGGTTCTACAACTTAAGATAATGAAAAGTTGGATGTTTAAGGATAGAACACCCAAGGGGGGGATAAAATAAAGGCAAACACCTAACCGCATTGATTCACCTCTATCAAGAGTCATAATAGATATAGAAAAACAATTTATTTAAAACAAATCAACATTTAAGAGGCATCACCAGCAGGGTCTGGTGCATGGCACAAAAACACACCATATGACACATCATAACTTAGGTGAAGAAGGTAGAATACATAACTTATTCCAAAAAAGACCCACACACCCAATATTAAGGATCGATTTATTATGATTCAAGAGAATTTGAAGAAAAGGATGAATTCCCTGAAAATAAAAAAGAATTAGGTTGCACCAAAATAACACATATGGAGGGATGACAAATGAAGAATGGAAGAAAGGGGAGTGTAGAAATTACCACAAGATTCCCTACGTACTTTAAGAAGAATTATTTTGACACTGAATAGGGTAGATAGATCCATGTTTAGTAGGAGGCCAAAAGGGTTCTCGAGTGGAGGAGAGAGTGATGTACATGGGTGGAAAAGAAAATAGGGGTATAAGGATAAAATAAAAAAGGGGGGAAAAGGGTAAGTTTACCATAATTAATGAGGTTCTTGGATTGGCTACATTGTTAGCCAAACCATGTGCCAACTGTGCAAGAGGCATTACTTAAGGTCAGTGGTCTCATGGTTCATGCACATAGTTTGGGAAACCATGCACAAAACATGCAGTTTCCCTCTGTCCAAAAACTGTATCAAGGTGAATAACCATGCAACCTAGTGAAAACGGTTAGAAAAAACAATGTGACACCCTCTTCCCCAATGATCAGGCTGCATAGTTCATGCTAAATGGTCACACAGTATCAGCCAAACCGTGCACCCCTATCATTCTTCACCAGATTTTGGACTTCAGGTCCGACACTCTCGAAACTCATCTAGAAACCCATGAAACATATACATAATTTAACCAAAAACAAAAAAACATAGTTAAGTTTCCCAATACTTGTAATGTTATTCCAAAACTCAGTTTCTTAAATAGATCATCCACCAAATGAAAAAATGTGAACTTCCGTGGAATTTCATCGAGTCCAAAAGAATGAGATTATAAAATGTGGTTATTAGAGTAATGTAGTATTATATTATGTTTAAGTGATGTGAGGGATGTGATATTCACACAATATATATAGTTTTTATTATTTTAAATGTATCATTATATAGTTGTTGTTGTTATAGTTGTATGGTCCTTGTTATGTTGGAAGGTAATTATTTTTGTTTAAGATACTATCATTATAGGTGTGGATAGATTAATGTTATGATTTTTGTGTTGGATATGGTGACATTGATAAGTTTACATTGATGAGTTAGTGAATAAAATGCAGTGGAGGTTTCATATGTAATTATTTTATTTATTATTCATTCATTAAATATTTAATAATTATATATATAATTCATTAACATGACACCCCATAAATGTGTCCATCTAAATTACATGACTTATAAAAAATATTGTATTGTATACGTTCTCAATACATTTTAGGTTTATTGTTTTAGAGAGTTAAGAACAATATTAACTAATAAATCCCATAATTTTTCAACTAACAAAAAAATTCCCCAGAGTAAAATCAACTACTTAATCTATAACAAGAATTAAATATATCTAATAAATTATTAACATAAGATAATATTCTATAAACCTCATACGTATTAATTATCTCCATAACCTATTGAAATGGAAACGTAAGAAAGGTGTGATTTCATTTTCTCATTAAGGAAAAACAATTAATTTGGAACATATTGGGGGTAAGATATGGGGAATAATAAAATAATATGAACATAAGAACATGAATATAAGTACATAAGAAATAAAATGATCATAAGTAAATAAATCATAACTTGGAAATGTGGATAGAACATAAACATGATACATTTATAATAATATTACTAAAGTTCATCACTAAGGTGTAATAAAATCATATTACCATGTTTATTCAATGAGGTATTAAAAAAATACCAAGTAATGTCGATAAGGTATTATGAACATGTTATCTCTAGAGGTAAATTCATTACACAATGAATTGGAGTGCTATTAGGTGAACCCTTCATATGTTTATCATAATGTATGACACAACAATCCAAGATCATAAGAACTTATCATTTTATCCCATGAGTAGGGAATTTGGATTTCAAACATGGAAGTCTGAATTTAATAAAATAATGTTCAATTTATTTGGATACCCTTGAATGATATTAGAGTTTCATATTTACAACATGAAAATATGTCATGGAAAATCAAGGATTGAATTTATCATCACGATAAATACACACATGGGATTATTTAATGGTTTTATGATAGAAAAAGGTTGTCTCACTTCAATAAAACATCATTTGGAAGGTAAAGTGTTGATTATGAACACATGGATTCATAATCACATGGAAATAAAGAGTCTTACAATATGAGAACATGAAATAGAAAATCAAGGAGTGAGTTTATAAGCACGACATGTACACAAAATGGATTATGGAATGGTTTTAATGAGATAAAAATATAGTATCTCATAAATATGAAATTATTTATATAATACAGGAAATTATTAGAAACACATGTAAGTACAATCGAATGGAAATAAAAAATCTTATAAAAAATTAAGTGCTTGAATTGAAAAGAGGAGGGACAGAATCAAAGTGTGATTTTGAAATTGGGATGACTTTAGAAAAAGGATTATGGAATGGGTTTAATAAGATATAAGGGTAGTCTATCATGAATTGTGTATAATTTTGATAGTAAAGGATCAATTATAGATGCATGCACATATAATCATATAGTAATAAAAAATCTTATAACCAAAGAAATGCTTGAATTGAAAAGAGGATTCATAGAATAAAAGAGTAATTTCAATAGAATTATGGCTAGGAAAAATGGACCATGAAATGGTATTGATAAGTTAGAAGGGTATTATCCAATTAATATTGAATAATTTGGATACTAATTGATTGATTATGAATATATGATAGTATAATAAATTGAAACTGAAGTTGGGAAAGGGTTTAGAATGGTATCACATGGGGGTTAGCTGGGTTAGGTGAATAGATATAGGTTAAACTTTTTATATTGACTTAACGACTAAAAAAGGTATTGTATAATGTATAAATTTCAGGTTTATTTCCTAAAAATCAGGCCACATTAGATAACACATTTTAACACTTGTTAATCCTAATTAAATATTATTCATGGTTATTATTTTATCACTAAAAATATAAGATGACCCTTATTAAAAATATTGATGTGATGAATCAGAATATGGTATCTATTTAACCAAATTAAATTTCTGAATATGATTAAATTATATTTTAAATTTAAAAACAGAATGTTTTGAAAAATGTTTTTTATAGAAAAATTCCTTTTTAATTATTTTGTGTTCTTAATCTTATTAATAATTTATTACAAATTAAATGAGTGATAATTAATTTATATATTTTTTTAAACAGCATATTATATTCTTTATGTTAAAATATATCTTTTTAAATTAAATGCACAATATTTAGAAAATTATCATTATTGAAAAAATAACTGTTTTACCATGGTAAATAATATTTATCTTGATAAATTAATTTTCGGTCTAAAATGAAATTTTCCCCATTACATAATTTGAAAATTGTGATTAAAAATAATCAAATCATTTTATATTATTGAATTTATAAAAGTGATAACAATAAAATTTAATATAAGAATTCATAATGCATAAAAATAATATTAAGAAACATATATATTTTAAGAATAAAATATATTTATTACTTGGTATTTTTAATGCTATCCACTGGGGACGTGCATGAAGAATTTTTTCCCTACATTCTATCCAAAGGTGGAAGGCATCTACCACCAAGGTCTACGATATTGAATCCTTAATCAAAACAAGATGATGGGATGTTAGTTCCTCTTTCCATGGATTCCTCCTTTGAGATCATCACTTAGTCCTTGTATCACTCATAGATTTGAGTCATGTTCATAAAACTCATTCTCAAGGCCATCTCAAGGTGGTCACTGATTAATTACATTACTTCTTTCTCAATAGGGAAGCAACGTTTGGTTATAGTAGATGGTAACTTTGGGTATGTATGGGTATCTTTGCATGTTGGGTATGTCAGGCATCTATAAAGTCATCCCCCTTTGAGTTTAAAGGCATCTCTCATATAAAACATCCTAGGTGCAGAACCTAAAGAATTATGTGTCCACCAAAAGGTAGTTGACACCTGGGGGAATGAGGCATCTGAGGCTTTTTACCATAGGCATCCCATGTTTATTTTATGAGGTTGATGTTCCATGTAACACCCTGATATTTTATAAGAACTATATTTTTTTATGTGTCTTGTGTTATATGAAACATCAAAGGAATCCTTCATTACACACAACACTAGCTTGGCTTGTGTTATACGCAAGAGCAACCTTCCTTGATAGTGTGTATTGTACGCAATATCAAGTTTTACTAAACAACGATATGTTATTAAAATATTACATAAACTAGCCGTTATAAATAGTAATACCCACTTTTTTAAATTTTTTAAATTTTATCTTTTAAAATGGACTTCATATTTGGATTCGAAATATCAAAATTATCCTAGGGTGAATTTTTGATATTTTTCTGAAAACTTTCAATTTTTGATGAATAGTGAAAACACTTGGTTACTATTTAAAAACCGACTTTTTATTTAAATAATTATTTATTTTATTTAAATTTATTTTAGGTAAAAATTGATACATAATACCTATATAAGTTCAATAAAATTCATTAGATTAATTTTATAATAATTTTAGATATATAAAAATTTTATTGAACTTTTCACCGTCTTTTACCCACCTCCTAGGAGAATTTGCAAATGTACATAAAACGTAATTTTCCCGCTTCTGTGAGTGGAATTTCGAAAATCCGAGAGACATAGTAAATATAAAGGAGTAAAATATGGTTCAATAAGATAAAAATAATTTTGGTGAATAGTAACTTTTTACTTTTATTTTACCACGGTTAAAAGTAAATAAGGCAATTAAAGGTAAAACTGATATTATTATTACCCTAACACACGTTCTAATTCTATTGGATAAGTTTAATTCGACCAAACACAACCTTAGGAATAAAATATTACCCTTTAGGTCCACTTGGATTAGATTATGACATTTATTATTATTTTATTTAAAGAAGTGTTAAAATAGTTAAAATCAAAGTTTAATAACTAAAAACATTTTTAATGTAGGGTTATACATAAGATAAATTCAACTATAAATATTCATTAGAAAGATAAAAATATTTCCTACATAATGGTATTTTATTTATAATTTTTAGACATCAAATAATTTAATTTATTTATGACACAATGATGATGTAGTAATTACCTTATTTATGAAATATTAACATAATTAATATTATAAATACCCAAATAAATGTAATTTGAGAATTTTTATGAATTAAACTAATTTTATAAGTTAATATTACATGTTATTATTGATTTAATTAACTTTGTTTGAACTAATCATGCTATTATGATTTTTACAAAAAAATCAATTACCAAATAGTGTCAAAATTGAAATAAAATAGTTTTTAAAACAAATATTATATTATTAATTGTTATTCAATTTCTAAAAATCTATGGTTCGGAAACATTACTTAGATAAGGTTATATATATTAATAATTAACCACTTGGCATTCTTTTGGCTTGTTATAGTAATTTTATTAACCATATATGCAAGAAAACAAGAATCCATGGTAAAAGTTAAAATATTTAACTTAGAGATAAATCTAAATGATAAGGTTAAAATAGTAAACTAAACTGGTCTAAAACCTATTGGTTGAGAGGGTTTCTACCCATAACCACTTTATCTTATAAATAAATCAATTTGGAGCTATTATAAACCGAATATGACTTTATTATAAAATAATAATTTAAGTTTTTTCTAAGGTGCCCCTCTCCTCCCTTATAAAAGGGAACCTACTCCCTCTCCTCCTCACACCATTTTGAAAATTCAAGCTCGGAAAACCCCTGAACATTTCCCTAATCAACTACCCTAGAAACATAATAGAGGTCCTGGTCTTCTTCAAAGACCAACTTTAGTCCCCTAAGAAGAGTTTTCAAAGAGGCGTGTCGAAGAAGAGGTAATATCATTTACCGATTCTTTCAAATTCATTTCTTCTTATACTTCCTCTTATATTGTTGTTTAATAATAAAGTAATAACATCAGTATAAATCATATAATGATATGTTATTATAAATATGAAACAACCATATTTCACCTTTTAACCATCCTACGAAAAACGAAATCACCGCGCGTGCGTACGTACAGAATACCGTCTCCACGCTGTGGTGTAATCTGTTTTTCACCACCACCTTACTTGGATGGGTATAATGGTGTCAATAATAGCTATATATGATTATTGTAAAGTGATATTTATTCTGAAATAGTATACATAGACTTCAATACAATTCCACGATCATGGGAACGATATCATCGCTTGTGCATACGTACGGCCTACCGTCTCCACGATGTGATGCGACTTGTTCTACATGATATTCATTGAATAATGATAATATAAATGAATTTAATGAATAAATATGATATATATTACACTAATACCATTCTGGAAATGAGTTATCTATAACCTAAAAAGAAGAATAAGAATTTATTCGACAATACATGCATAAGAACATAAAGCAATGAATACCCAAATAACAAGTTAAAATGAAATATTACTAATAAGAATATAAGAATATGACCATATATGATATCATAAAAATGAATAAGATTCTTAGATAGGTCAATGACATTATTTAAATCATTATACAGGAGGTTCAGATACGTACAAAGCATATCAAACCTAAGGTAAGGGAAAATCTCACAATCGCATTTTTATCCGAGATTGTTTATACTTCAGAATTGTCTGGGGAAGATTTATCATCCACATCCATGTTTCCTCAATGTGTAATATTATTTCTATCCTCCTACAATTTTTTAAATCCAATTTTACCTATTGGTTAATTTTTAGTAAAATATATGAAAGGAATATTTTGTCATTTTCAGTACGAGATAGTTTTCAACTTTTTCGGCCAAAGTAAAAGAAGAATGTTTTTTTAACTTATACGACATGAATGGATTTTTATGATTCCATAGAACATTATTTCCATGAATCTTCCTTTACAGATTTTCATGTTTATTTTTAATTAACTTCTTTTAGTTTAAAATTTTATGACATGTTAAGAAAGGAAAAATGTTTTTGAAGTAGAAGGGACATTTTCCTCAAGAATGGAGTTCAAGTGTTTTATAAAAATTATTTTCCTTCTAAGATAATATAGGGTTATGTTTCTATCACTATTATTACATTGATTTGATTATGTTGTGATGGAATTATTTTTATGAAGCCCTTTATCTTATATAAATTGTTTTATGATGTCACGATGTTTAAGAATCCAATTTTTATTACATGGGTTATGCTATGATGTATGATTTATGATTTTGTGGAACACATAAGAATGGTTTCATTATGAGATGGGTGGGACCTATATCTCCCTCCAATTCATTGGGTAAAGATTTATATCTCATGAGATAGAAATGGCTGGAACGACAGGTTAATCCGGTTCAGTGATACAGGACTGGAACGAGGAGTGACCTCGGTTCAGTAATGGACTTTGTCCGCTATGATAGTCTTGGAAATGAGCCTTAACTAATATGAAATGATTTTCAATGATTATGTGTGTATGCCAGAAAGATTCATGTTTTAAGTTATGATTATTGGGATTACATATCACTACTGTGATTTATCCCATGTTATGATATTATGATCTCTTTACAGGTTAAGATTCTCAAAATGTTATGTTCTTATGAATATGATACAATTGATATTTATTTTGTTTACCCTTACTGAGCATTTGATCTCACCCTTTTGTTTGTTTTCTTTTCCCCAGGTCAGGAAGAAGGGTATTAAGTAGGATATTCCAAAAGGGACTCTAGATATGATGAAATAAACGGGAGACAATGTAGAAGATTTATAAACCAGTTGTTTATGTTTCTCAGTTTCTAGAGACAATATACATATACGGTCCTTTCATGGTTTTGTAATATGTTTTAATAAGTATGCTTAAATTCTGAAGTAATAACCATGTATGTAAATTATGGGTCATTATAGTTGGTATCAGAGGAAAGGTATAGTCAACCTTTGGAAACTAGGATGTGAAAGCCTTAGTAAGAACCCTAAGGATATGTCTAAGCATAGAACATAATCTTAGTGTTTTAGAAATGGCCATGAATAACCTATGATAATACCTAAAGTGTGAAATTTTATTACTGATTATGTGGTTTTCCTTTTGTAATTAGTGTTTTTCACACTATGCTTCTTGGTTTTAGTCAATGGATGGAACCCGAAGGAACCGTGTTAATGCTGAATGTGATGGACAATGAAATGATTGTCCCCCTGAGCAACCAAATTTTATGGGATTTGGGATGAAAAATATTCTAGCCATGCTCACACAAATTTCTCAAGCTATGAATCATGCAGGACTTCCAAAAGAGAAAAGGAAGAAGTAACATTCTGTTGAATCCTTCATAAGGTAGCGCCCTCCTTCATTCAACGGGTATTCTGATCCATTAGTGGCTGAACAATGGATTAGTACCATTGGAAATATTTTTCAGTCCTGCAATGTTCTGAACATGATAAAGTCATCTTAGCTGTATATCGTTTGGAAGGTGAAGCTAATCAATGGTGGAATATTATTGAGAATACGAGGCAAAGAGATGAAATTGAGTCCATGGAATGGGACGAGTTCAAGAACTTATTTTTCAATAAGTACTTCCCTCGTATTCTTTGAACAAATATGGAGAAGAAGTTTCTTGAACTGAAGAAAAAGTATGATGAATCGGTTGGTACCTAAGAAGCAAATTTTACAAGACTTTCAAGGTACGCTTCCAGAATTATTATCCAACCCGAGAGTAAGATCGATTGATTATTTAGTGGCTTAAAGCCAATTCTTCAAAGGGCGTTATCCATAAGGGACTTCAATAGCTACGAGGAAATTTTTCGATGTGCTCTGAAGGTTGATATGGAGATTGGAGTAAGCCATCAGTCATATGGGTTTGATAAGAAGAGGAAAATGGAATTCAAGGAAAAATCTAAAGACCACACTAAAAAGAAGACGAGTTTTCCCTTATGCTAAAAGTGTGGAAAGAAACATGGAGGGAATTGTCTTAAAGGGACAAGTACATGTTTTAAATGTGGAAAAAAGGTCATCGGGCAGTTGAATGTCGAAATAATGGGAAGAAGATGTCTAATGATGTGAACAAAGAAAGGGATACACAGAATGAACCTCCTACACTTCAATGTTTCAAGTGCAAGGAAATGGGGAATTATGCCAATCAATTCCCTAATCCAAGGGTTTTTTATGATGATCAACGTCAACAAACTCTTAAGGCTAAAGACAAAGGGAAGTCAGATGCAATTTATATCGGCGATGTGGAGTATGATAAGGAAGTGGTGAAAGGTACACTTACCATCCACTCTAAAGTAGAAAATGTTTTATTTGTTTCTGGATCCACCCACTCTTTTATTTCTGAAGAATTTTCTAAGGGTATCCCCATATTTCCTCAGCAGTTAGATATTGAGTTAGCTGTGACAACCCCTAATGGCACAACAGTCGCATCAAAAGTTTACAATTCTTCTCCATTTGAAGTTTGTGGGAAAGTGCTTCCTGCAAATCTGTCGTATGGATTGGATTTTTTTATACGGAGCTCATATCAATTTCCAAATAAGGTAAATCACATTTAATATTCCCGATAAATATACTATCATCAATGGATGCAAGGATGAACATAACCTTCTAGTGGAAATTTCTTCCATCTTATGGGTCTTGATTCCAATAAACGAAGGTTATTTATCTAAAATGGTTGGAGAGAAAATCACGATTATGAATATTCCCATTGTACGGGAGTTTTATGATGTATTTCTGGAGAAATTTCCAAGTATTCCACCAAATCGTGAAGTTGAGTTTTCAATAGAACTCATACCGGGTGCTATGCCTATTTCAAGGACACCTTATAGAATGGACCCAATTGAGTTGTATGAATTGAATATGCAACTCTAAGAGAATATTGATAAAGGATTCATACGCCTTAGTGCGTCACCTTGGGGAGCACCTATTTTGTTTGTTAAGAAGAAAGATGGATCAATGAGACTCTGCATTGATTATCAAGAACTTAACAAGATCACTATCAAGAACAAGTATCCTCTCCTGCGCATCGATGAATTATTTGACCAACTACACAGAGCTCAATACTTTTCCAAGATTGATCTTCGTTCAGGGTATCATCAATTAAGGGTCAAAAGGGAGCATATACCGAATATGGATTTCCATACAAGGTATGGACACTATGAATTTATAGTTATGTCATTTGGTCTTACTAATGCACCTATTATCTTTATGGATCTGATGAATAGAGTCTTTAGAGACTATCTTGATCAGTTTGTTGTAGTCTTTATAGACGATATTCTTGTCTATTTAAAGAGAATGTAAGAACATGAATATCACTTGAGAATTGTATTAAAGACCCTGAGAAAGGAGAAGCTTTATGCCAAATTTACCAAGTGTGAATTTTGGCTTCAAAAAGTTTCATTTTTGGGTCACATAATCTCAAAAGAGGGGATATATTTCGATCCAGCAAAAATAGAGGTTATCGAAAGATGGTCGAGAACAACAACAGTAACTAAGATCTGAAGTTTTCTTGGTCTGGCTAGATATTATCAATGTTTTGTGAAAGATTTCTCAAGGTTATCTAATCCACTCACCAGGTTGACTCGAAAAGGAGTTAAGTTCATTTGGACGGGGGAGTGTGAAGATAATTTCAAAGAGTTAAAATGAAGGTTATCCAGTGAACTTGTTCTCACACTACCGTGTAGTGGAGAAAGGTTTGTGATCTATAGTGATGCATCCAAGAAGGGACTGGGGTGTGTTCTCATGAAAAATGATATGGTGATAGCTTATGACTCATGACAGTTGGAAATCCATGAGAAAAATTACCCAACTCATGATTTAGAGTTAGTTGCGGTAATCTTTGAATTAAAGATTTGGAGGCATTATCTTTATGGTGAAAGGTGTGATATTTATACTGATCATAAAAGTTTAAAGTATATTTTCACACAAAAGGAGCTGAATATGCGCCAAAGAATATGGTTGAAGTTGATTAAGGACTACGGCTTCTCAATTCATTATCACCCTGGGAAAGAAAACAAGGTGGCAGATGCATTAAGTCGACAAGACCATGCTAGCTTATCCATGATGAGGATCTCAAAAGATTAAATATTTATGGATTTAAAAAGGATGGATCTTGTAATTAAAATGTAAGGGGAAAATTTTTATCTTTTTCAAATGAATGTTCAACCATCTATGCATGTAAAGATTAAAGAGGCGCAGAAAGAAGATGTAGAGTTACAAAAGAAGGTGAGAAATGTTCCTGAATTCAACCTTGATTGTGATGGGATAATAAGGTTCAGGAATCGGGTTTGTGTTCCTCCCATCCCAAAATTAAAGAAGCAGCTGCTGGATGAGGCTCATAGTTCATTCTCTATTCATCCTGGAATCATGAAGATGTATAAGGACCTGAAAGAGTACTTCTAGTGGGATGACATGAAAAGATATGTTGCTGAATATGTCTCTCGATGCTTGGTTTTTCAGAAAGTTAAAGCTGAGAGACAAAAGTATAAGGGGATGTTACAACCATTACCCATACTCGAATGAAAATGGGAAAACATCACTATGGACTTTTTCACCTAACTTCCTAAAACATCCAAAGGCAATAATGCTATCTGGGTCATAGTTGATCGTCTTACGGAGTCGGCACACTTCATTGCTAATAGAGAAGATTTCTCTATGGATCAGCTTGTCAGGATATATGTGAAGGAAGTGGTAAGATTGCATGGAGTACCACTTTCCATTATATTTGATCGGGATCTGAGGTTTACCTCGAAGTTTTGGTAAAGTCTTCAGCATACTCTAGATATAGAGTTGAGTTTCAGCACTGCTTATCATCCTCAGACAGACGGTCAGTCTGAGAGGACTATTCAAACTCTAGAAGACATGTTGAGATCTTGCTCTATGGATTTAAAAGGTGGTTGAGATCAACACCTACCTTTGGTGGAATTTTCTTATAATAATAGCTTTCACTCCAGTATTTAGATGGCTCCTTATAAAGATCTCTATGGAAATAAATGCCGAACTCTAACTTGCTGGGATGAAGTTGGGGAAAGAAAGATATTAGGACCTGATCTTGTTGATGAGATGGTAGAAAAGGTCCGATATATTCAACAACACATAAGAGCAGCTCAGAGTCCACAAAAAAGTTATACAGATAACCAAAGAAAATACCTAGAGTTTGAAGTGGGCGATAAAGTGTCCTTACGAATATCTCCTTGGAAGAGAGTAATGAGATTTGGAAAGAAGGTAAAGCTGAGCCCTAGGTATATCAGCCCTTTTGAAATAATGGATCGTATTGGGAAGGTAGCTTACCGATTGACGCTTCCACCAAATATCTCTCAAGTTCACGATGTGTTCCATGTATCTCTCCTAAGAAAGTACATACCTGATCCTTCACATGTACTAAGCTTAGAAGTTGTACCATTGGAGCAAGATCTTTCTTATGAAGAACAACCAATAGATATTCTGGATCGTAGCAAAAAAAGTTCTACAGAACAAGACCACTCACTTGGTGAAAGTTTTATAGGGGAATCACTAATTAGAAGAAGCTACATGGGAGCTTGAAGATATGATGAGAGAGAGGTATCCTCATCTATTTTTTACGAAGTGACGAATTTTGAGGAAAAAATTCATTTTAAGGGGGATAGAATGTAACACCCTGATATTTTATTAGAAGTATATTTTTTATGTGTCTTATGTCATACAAAACATAAAAGGAATATTTAATTACACACAACACTAGCTTGGATTGCATTATACACAAGAGCAACCTTCCTTGATAGCGTGTGTTGTACGCAATATCGATTTTCACTAACCAACAATATGTTATTAAAATATTACATTAAACTAGCTGTTATGAATAGTAATACCCACTTTTTGAAATTTTATAAATTTTATCTTTCAAAATGGACTTCATTTTTGGATTTGGAATATCGAAATAATCCTAGGGTGAATTTCTGGTACTTTTCTGAAAACTTTCAATTTTTGATGAATAATAAAAACACTAGGTTACTATTTAAAAACCAACTTTTTATTTAAATAATTATTTATTTTATTTAAATTTATTTTAGGTCAAAATTGATACATAATACTTATATAAGTTCAATGTAATTCATTGGAGTCATTTTATAATAATTTTAGATATATAAAAATTTTATTGAACTTTTCACTGTCTTTTACCCACCTCCTAGGAGAATTTGCAAATGTACACAAAATGTAATTTTACCGCTTCTATGAGTGGAATTTCGAAAATCCGAGAGACATGGTTAATATCAAGGAGTAAAATGTGGTTCAATAAGATAAAAATAATTTTTTGATGAATAGTAACTTTTTACTTTTATTTACCACGGTTAAAAGTAAATAGGGTAATTAAAGGTAAAAATGATATTATTATTACCCTAACACATGTCCTAATTCTATTGGATAAATTTAATTCGACCAAAAACAACCTTAGGAATAAAATATTACCCTTTAGGTACACTTGGATTAGATTAGGACATTTATTATTATTTTATTTAAAGAAGTGTTAAAATAGTTAAAATCAAAGTTCAATAACTAAAAAAACTTTAATGTAGGGTTATACATAATATAAATTCGACTATTAATATTCATTAGAAAGATACAAATATTTCCTAAATAATGGTAATTTATTTATGATTTTTAGACATTAAATAATTTAATTTATTTATGACATAATGATGATGTAGTAATTACCTTATTTATGAAATATTAACATAATTAATATTATAAATACCCAAATAAATTTAATTTGAGACTTTTTATGAATTAAACTAATTTTATAGGTTAATATTGCATGTTAGTATTTATTTAATTAACTTTTTTCAAACTAATCATGCTGTTATGATTTTTACAAAAAATCTATTACCAAATAGTGTCAAAATTGACATAAAATAGTTTTTAAAACAAATATTATATTATTAATTGTTATTCTATTCCTAAAAATCTAAGGTTCAGAAAAATGACTTAGATAAGGTTATATATATAAATAATTAACCACATTGGGTTCTTTTTTCTTGTTATAGTAAGTTTATTAACCATATAGTGTAAGAAAACAAGAAGACACGGTAAAAGTTAAAATATTTAACTTAGAGTTAAATCTAAATGATATGGTTAAAATAGTAACCTAAACTTGTATAAAACCTGTTGTTTGAGATTATTTCGACTCATCCCCACTTTATATTCTAAATTAATCAATTTGGAGTTATTATAAACCGAATATGACTTTATTATAAAATAATATTTTAAGTTTTTCCTAAAGTGCCCCTCTCCTCCCTTATAAAAGGGCACCTCCTCCCTCTCCTCCTCACACCATTTTGAGCATTCAAGTTCATCCGACCCCTGCCAATTTCCCTTTTCAACTGCCCTAGAAACATACTAGAGGTCCTGGTCTTCTTCAAAGGCCAACTTTAGTATCCTAAGAGGAGGTTTCAAAGAGGCGTGTCGAAGAAGAGGTAATATCCTTTACTGATTCTTTCAAATTCATTTCTTCTTCTAATTCCTATTATTTTGTTGTTTCATAATAAAGTAATAACATTAGTATCAATAATATACTGATATGTTATTATAAATATAAAACAACCATATTTCACCTTCTAATCATCCTACGGAAAACGAAATCACCGTGCGTGCGTACGTACGGAATACCGTCTCCACGTCGTGGTGTAATCTGTTTTCCACCACCACCTTACTTGGATGGGTATAATGGTGTAAATAATAACTATATATGATTATTTTAAAGTGACATTGATTCTGAAATAGTATACATACACTTCAATACAATTCCACGATCATGGGAACGATATCATCACTCGTGCGTACGTACGGCCTACCATCTCCACGATGTGATGCGAATCGTTCTACATGATCTTAATTGAATAATGATAATATAAATGAATTGAATGAATAAATATGATATATATTACACTAATACCATTCTAGAAATGAGTTATCTATAACCTAAAAAGAAGAATAAGAATTTATTCGAAAAAACATACATAAGAACATAAAGTAATGAACACCCGAATAACAAGTTGCAATGAAATATTACTAATAAGAATATAAAAATATGACCATATATGATATCATAACAATGAATATGATTCTGTAATAAGTCAATGACATTATTTAAATCATTATACAAGAGGTTCGGATACGTACAAAGCATATCGGACCTAAGGTAAGGGAAAATCTCACAATCTCATTTTTATCCGAGATTGTTTATACTTCAGAATTTACTGGGGAATATTTATCATCCACATCCATGTTTCCTCAATATTTAATATTATTTCTATCCTCCTACAATTGTTTAAATCCAATTTGACCTATTGGTGAATTTTTAGTAAAATATATGAAAGGAATCTTTTCTCATTTTCAGTACGAGATACTTTTTGACTTTTCCGGCCAAAGTACGAGAAGAATGTTTTTTTAACTTATACGACATGAATGTATTTTTATGATTCCATAGAACATTATTTACATGAAGCTTCCTTTACAAATTTTCAAGTTTATTTTTAATTAACTTCTTTTAGTTTAAAATGTAATGACATGTTAAGAAAGGAAAAATGTTTTTGAAGTATAAAGGATATTTTCCTCAAGAATGGAGTTCAAGTGTTTTATCAAAATTATTTTTATCTAAGATAATATAGGGTTCTGTTTCTATCCCTATTATTACATTGATTTGATTATGTTGTGATGGAATTATTTTTATGAAGTCCTTTATCTTATATGAATTGTTTTATGATGTCAAGATGTTTAAGAATCCCATTTTTATTACATGGGTTATGCTATGATGTATGATTTATGATTTTGTGGTACACATAAGAATGGTTTCATTATGAGATGGGTGGTACCTATATCTCCCTCCAATTCATTGGGTAAAGATTTATATCTCATGAGATAGAAATGGATGGAATGACAGGTTAATCTGGATCAGTGATACCGGACTGGAACGAGGAGTGAACTCGGTTCAGTAATGGAATTTGTCCGCTATGATAGTCTTGGAAACAAGCCTTGACTAATATGAAATGATTTTCTATGATTATGTGTGTATGCCACAAAGTTTCATGTTTTAAGTTATGATTATTGGAATTACATCTCACTACTATGATTTATCCCATGTTATGATATTATGGTCTCTTTGCAGGTTAATATTTTCAAAATGTTATGTTCTTATGAATATGATATGATTGATATTTCTTTTGTTTACCCTTACTGAGCATTTTATCTCTCCCTTTTGTATGTTTTATTTTCCTCGGGTCAGGAAGAAGGTTATTAATTAGGATATTCCAAAAGGGACTCTAGATATGATGAAATAAACGGGAGACAATGTAGATGATTTATGAACCAGTTGTTTATGTTTCCCTGTTTCTAAAGACACTATACCTATATTGTCCTTTCATGGTTTTGTTATATGTTGTAATAAGTATTCTTAAATTATGAAGTAATAACCATATATGTAAAGTATGAGTCATTATATTCCACATGGGTCACATGTTTAATATCTTGTGAAGAAAGGTTGGCGGTTAAGTGTGTACCTAAGGATAAATATTTTACACTTTAGGGTTTTGTTGACTATGTCCCATGGGGGAATATTTAATACTTGATATTTGGTTATGTGTGCCCCTAGGGGGGAGATTTTACACTTGATAGTTTGGTTAAATGTATCCCCTGGGGGGAGATTTCACACATGAGATTTGGTTAAGCGTGTCCCCAGGAGGGAAGGTTTCATGCATAATGGTTTGGTTAAGTGGGGAAATATTTCACACTTGGTATTTAGTGGTGATGAGATAAAGTGCACCACCATGGGGAGAGATGATCACACTTTGGATTTTTATGGTAACATTGGGGGTGTCAAGATTAAACCTCATAGACGTACCCCTTATGTATCTGGATGTTTAGATTCAAGCACATAGAGTTTACCTATATACCATATTATGAAATAGGTATAAAAACCATCATAGTTAGATGCCTCTGTTTAAGTTCATGTGACATTACCAGTTAATGCAGTTTATCATCATTGGGTAAGTATGCTTGTGTCATGGAATGAGAATCAATGAGGGATGGTGTGGGGATTATGCATATGGGATGCCTATGGTAGTCAACTCATCCCATGGTGTGGAACATGATGTAGGGTTATCCCATGTTATTCATACATTGGGTATCCTATGTTCACCACATAATATAAGACTATAGTTTTATGTAATGTGTTGAGTATGTTGTTTTGTAGTTTAAGGTTGCACGACTAAGATATTGGGCTACGCAGTTTTATGTCATGAATCTTGGATGTTGTCATGATCTATATTTAGGGAGACACATTCTACATAGAAGAGGAATATCTAGTATAATTCCTCTTTACTTGGAACGTTCGGTTGTTTCCTATGATGATTCCACCTTTGGGGTTATATGTCTACTTCTCACTTTCCTATGGATGGGGAGTGGCATAAATATTACCGCAGAGGAGTTAAAATTAGGGGACCCAATGTTAAGGTGGATATTCTTAGGATAAATAGGCATTAGTGTGGCTATGATTAGTTGAAAAATAAATTTAATGGTCTAGTCCTTGCTTTAAGTGAAAAGGGGAAGACACAAGCGATGATGATATCAGTCCCATGGAAATTTGGGGGTGTAGATGAAACAGTTAAGGATGGGTATGGGGGAACTAAGAGATCAAATTTTTCAAAACATTATTTTCTAAAAGGATGCACCATGTATAGTCCTGGTGGATGGGTTTCATGAAGGATGAGGTTACTTGAAATATTGAAGTCTCTGTAAAGGGCATGGGTCTTGAAAAAGTTCATGTTTTACGAAACCAGGTGGCCCTACCTGAGAGTGATGTCTTGGTTTCAATGGGGTTGGTTTTGTGAAGGATAATTATCTCATAAAACCCCAAGAGTCGAAAATGGATTTCTTCTTATGTGAACTCTATGGAAATTCATGAAAGTCTTCTCCACTAGGGGTTAAGGTTCTCAAAAACCCAGGGGAGTCAATTTAAAAAAATATGGATACCATGGGAAATAAATATCCTATTTGGATCATGAAAGTTATAGTTCCATGGATTTAGTGATTTAGATGGAATTATAAAGGTCTATTCTTTAGAAAAGTCTAACACCAGGATGTATTTATAGTCAAAGTGGATGAGGGGGAATTGATTTTGTGAAATATTCAAATCTTCAAAAGAGATTAAAACTTTTACTAAGGAAGCGGGTTTTGAGAACAAGCATATGATACACAAAGGTTGCCGCCTAATCCTCCATGTGTGTGAGAGACTTCCGTGAATTGGAGATATCATTGTCGTAGGTTACCTCTATAATCATTGAATAGGCTAGAGACCACATCAAATAAGATATACATTGCATAAAGGTTACCACCTCAAGGTATAAATTTCTTATAATCATTGAGAGGGACCACCATTCATGAAGGTATGTAACTTCCTGAACATAAACCCTTAAATGGGTTTTGAACTATTTTTAAGGGATTTGATTTTAACATAACATTCCTTCCTTGACATCTTCGGTGACATGTGTATTTTAGCATCAATATATTCCCCCATCAGATTTGGATCTAACAAGAGAGAGGAGTGTTGGATTCTATTGGAAAACCTCTGAAAATTAGTGATTTTCAAGCTCTGTTCGTGAAATTTGGTCTAAATATATGTTTATCAGTAGGGGTGTGGCTTCATAAGGTGACTAAATTTTTTTAGGAAATATAGGATAACCGTATCTATTCATGAAACTCAATACTTTTGTGAGATTTTTGTGATTTATATCCTCGCCACTCAAAAATCTTTCCTCTTCTGTGAACCATGCATTCATGAGAAGGATTCTATGAGGTTTTTAACTTTTGTGAAATCGAATTTCATGAACTGATTTTTTAAAATAGATTTCTAAAACTTTTAATGTCTTGAATTATGGTCGCAAAGCATGTTAAGGCTTTCACTAGTTGATGAAGGGAGATGAAAGAAAATACTATGAATAGAGTAGCATATGGAGAGCACAATCTACTATGACACGCTCATTAACAACTGGGCCCTGATGATAGCATAAACACCCCGCCTTAACATGGTCGTCGGGTCTTGGCCCACCAGGTACCACCAGTTGCCCCGCAGACACGTGGTCCTCACCCTGGGGCCTACCCACGTGCCTGAACAGGTCATCTGACTAATGATAGTACCCACATGCCAACACATGTCCTTTCTAGTGTGTTTTGTCCTCACTCGCACACACCCTAGGAAACTTCCCAGAAGGTCACCCATCCTGATCACTACTCTAGGCCAAGCACGCTTAACTGTGGAGTTCTAATTTGGTAAGCTCTAGGAAAGGAAGGTTCACCTTTTTTGACATGAGCCATATCATTTAATCATTTAACCCTTTATCATTTGGGGGTGTTACAATCACCCCCCACCCCTTTAGAGCACAACATCCTCGTTGTGGGCCCTATATCTCAACCAAGGTAGTGTGCTGCACTTAAGGCTGAGTACCACCTCGGATACCAAATGTAACAACTGGGCCCAACCATGTGCCTGAACGGGTCATCTGACTAATGATAGTACCCACAGGCCAACACATGTCCTTTCCAGTGTGTTTTGTCCTCACTCGCACACACCCTGGGAAACCTCCCATAAGGTCACCCATCCTGATCACTACTCCAGGCCAAGCACGCTTTACTGTTGAGTTCTAATCAGGTAAGCTCCTGAAAAGGAAGGTGCACCTTGTTGACATGAGTCATATTATCTAGTCATTTAACCCTTTATCATCTGAGGGTGTTACAATCACCCCCTCCCTTTAGAGCACAACGTCATCAGTTTTGTAACAACTGGGCCCTGATGATAGCACAGACACCCCGCCTTAACATGGTCGTCGGGTCTTGGCCCACTATGTACCACCAGTTGCCCCGCAGACATGTGGTCCTCACCCTGGGGCCCACCCACGTGCCTGAACAGTTCATCTGACTAATGATAGTACCCACATGTCCTTTCAAGTGAGTTTTGTCCTCACTCGCACACACCCTAGGAAACTTCCCAGAAGGTCACCCATCCTGATCACAACTCCAGGCCAAGCACGCTTAACTGTTGTATTCTAATCTGGAAAGCTCTAGGAATGGAAGGTTCACCTTTTTGACATGATTCATATCATTTAGTCATTTAACCCTTTATCATTTGGGGGTGTTACAATCACCCCCCCCCCCTTAGAGCACAACGTCCTCATTGTGGGCCCTATATCTCAACCCGCAGTGTGATGCACTTAAGGCTGAGTACCACCTCTGATACCAAATGTAACAACTGGGCCCACCCATGTGCCTGAACGGGTCATCTGACTAATGATAGTACCAACAGGCCTACACATGTCCTTTCTAGTGTGTTTTGTCCTCACTCACACACACCCTGGGAAACTTCCCAGAAGGTCCCCCATCCTGATCACTACTCCAGGCCAAGCACGCTTAACTGTGGAGTTCTAATCAGGTAATCTCTCGAAAAGGAAGGTGCACCTTTTTGTCATGAGTCATATCATTTAGTCATTTAACCCTTTATCATTTGAGGGTTTACAATCACCCCTCCCTTTAGAGCACAACGTCCTCATTGTGGGCCCAATATCCCAACCCAGGAAGTGCGCTACACTTAAGGCTGGGTACCCACAGGCCAACACATGTCCTTTCCAGTGTGTTTTGTCCTCACTCGCACACACCCTGGGAAACATCCCAGAAGGTCACCCATCCTGATTACTACTCCAGGAAAATCAAGCTTAACTGTGGAGTTCTAATCAGGTAAGGTCCCGAAAAGGAAGGTGCACCTTGTTGAAATGATTCATATCATTTAGTCATTTAACCCTTTATCATTTGAGGGTGTTACAATCACCCCTCCCTTTAGAGCACAACATCCTCATTGTGGGCCCAATATCCCAACCCAGGAAGTGCGCTGCACTTAAGGCTGGGTACCCACAGGCCAACACATGTCTTTTCCAGTGTGTTTTGTCCTCACTCGCACACACCCTGGGAAACATCCCAGAAGGTCACCCATCCTGATTACTACTCCAGGCCAAGCACGCTTAACTGTGGAGTTCTAATCAGGTAAGGTCCCGAAAAGGAAGGTGCACCTTGTTGAAATGAGTCATATCATTTAGTCATTTAACCCTTTATCATTTGAGGGTGTTACAATCACCCCCATCCCTTTAGAGCACAAAGTCTTCATTGTGGGCCCTATATCTCAACCTAGGAAGTGCGCTTCACTTAAGGCTGGGTACCACCTCTGATACCGAATGTAACAACTGGGCCCTGGTGACAACACAGACACCCCGCCTTAACGTGGTCGTCGGGTCCTAGCCCACCAGGTACCACCAGTTGCCCCACAGACATGTGGTCCCCACACTGGGGCCCACCCACATGCCTGAATGAGTCATCTGACTAATGATAGTCCCCACAGACCAACATATGTCTTTTATAGTGTGTTTTTTCCACACTCGCACACACCCTGAGAAACTTCCCATAAAGGTCCTTTCTAGTGTGTTTTGTCCACATTTACACACACCCTGAGAAACTTCCCAGAAGGTCACCCATCCTGATCAATACTCCAGGCCAAGCATGCTTAACTGGGGAGTTCTAATCAGGTAAACTCTTGAAAAGTAAGTCACAACTTGTTGACATGAGTCATATCATTTAGTCATTTAACCCTTTATCATTTGGGGGTTTTACAAGTTTGTTGATGGAGGAACTAAAAAAACTATCCCCTTTGTGTGAGATTACCATTATGTGGATTTGGGATGAGGTATGATATATTCATACCCAATTTCGACTAAGACAAACCCACATTTTGGTTTAGGAGCACACCTGTGGAGTACTAATGGCATAGAGCTATCGGGGTTTACATTATGAAGTAGTTTCCTATACTGACCCAAGCTTAAAATACATAGAAATTACATCAATTTTGAATAATATTTCATATATTACACAAATAGATGCCCAAATACCATATTATTTTAGTGCCACTGGAATCATGGAACATAAAACTCTAGTCTGGGGAATGATCTTTAATGTTTTCCCCAAATATATTCCTCTTTTTTATTCCTACCTAAAGCCTTTAATTATAACATGGGGAAAAATATATGAAAAGGGTGAGGTCAAATTTTCAATAATGGTAAAAAATGGAGATATCAATCATAACATAATCATATGGACTAAGTACACAAAAAAACATCTGAAAATCATATCCTATATATCAAATATCATGATATAATGTCATGTAATAAATCATATAAGTTCATAAAGAATAAAAGAAAATATTCCTTGAGAGAATAACATAAGAAATAAAATTGTGGAAAACACATAAGCGTAGAAATTAATTTCTATATCAGTGATGGTTTATTTATAAGTCCATCATAGAGGACAACATCCTTTACTGAACCAAGTTCACTCCCCATTCTATCCCTACATTATTGAACCGATTTTACTATTGTTCTAGTCTAGTATTATTGAATCGAACTCACTTCACATTCCAGTCTTGTCTATCTCATGAGATATGAATCTTTAACCAATGAATTGGAGAGAGATATAGGGCTCACACATCACATAAAGAAAACCATACATATTTGTTCTATAAGAACATATATAATATTAGAACCCATAAGAAATTGATAGGTTTCATAAAATTTCATCGTAACATTACTCAAAGAAAAGAAAAAAATCATAAGTACTAATTCATCATAAAAATAATCCATTTAGAGAATGAATAAAAATGGTATGATTAGATCATATCCCCATTAAATCATAATTAACATGAAATAATATTTTATTAGATGGAAAATTATTTTGAAAGATCACTTGTAATAATTTTTGAGGAATATATCTATTAAATTTCAAAAAACACTTTTTAAATTATAAAAAATTTGAAATCATTTTTCATTCAAAATAACCTTAAAAACTTATAAAGGGTGATTTTAACACTATTTTAAATATATTTAAAATCCTTTTCCTTAAAAATTCCAAAATATCATTTAAAATATTTTTAAAACATTTTTAGAAAAAATTAATTTGAAGGAACTCAAATTTCAAACCAAGGAGAGAATAAAAGTAAAAGAGACTTATAATATAATGAAAATAATGAGATTCATGATAAAAAATTTCAAAATTCAGTATACACACATCATAAAAGAATTTAGGTGCATAACATAACATGTGTCTCAAAGAAGGAAAATGGAGACAAAATTCTCTTACTGATTTGGTAACTTTTGAAATGTAAACCCCATGGAAAATAGATCATAAAATGGATATATAAATACACATAAATTTAAGTATAAGTATCATAGATTAATTTCATGGTAATTATATACACTACATAAAAGAAACGAGTGGCGAATATGGCATAAGTCTCACCGAAATAATAGTGAGACTAGAAATCCCCTTACATTAGGTCTGATTTCCTTCATAAGTGTATAAAACACCTATATAATGGTTTAAAGAATTATATTAATTTATATTTGAAACATATTAATATTTATGATATAATATATGATCCAATTATATCATCTTATCACCCATTTTAATAATATTTCGTTATTACCCTTCTTTCGGGTTTTAATTGCTTCCTTTTCCTATTGATGTTTTGTCGTATAAGTCCCGAATCTTTTTCATATGATACAACTACATAATATCCAGAATTTTATTAAGGTATTAGATATCATATATATTAATTATATAAATTTATATAATCATTATTGAATTTTTTTCATGGAAAATGAATCGCATCATGTCGTGGAACGGTAGGCCGTACGTACGCACGAGCATCAATATCATTCCATTAATGGTGAAATAGAAAGGAAGAAAATGGTATTTTTTGAATCAAAACAATTTTATAATTATCATATACATATATTATTTCCATAATTATTCTCATATATGTATATAAGTGATGAAAAATAGATTACACCACGACATTGATATGGTAATTCATACGTATTCACACACGATGCTTTAATTTTTCATAGGATGGATAAAAGGTGAAATATGGTTTTATCATAATCATAATAACATATAATAATATAGGATATAATTAATTTTTTAATTTATAATGGAATATACACATGAATAGGAAGTATAATAAATAATCTTGAAAGAGTGAGTAAATAAGATTATCTCTTCTTCGGTGAACTTTCTTTAGATCTCCTCTAAGAGACCATTCGGTTGGTATTTTTAGAATAATGTCACCTCTAGAATGTAGATATGGAATTTTTTAATATAAATTATCTTGTTATGTTTGATCATAAATTATTAGTGTTATTTGAAGAAGTGGGAGAGGAGGTGCCCTTTTCTAATTGAGGTGAGAGTTTTTTTAGAATCTCAAATAATATTAATTTATAATAAATTCAATATCAATTCAAATACCACCATAAGGCCATGAATTATAATCTAATATGATCTAATGTTGTAATATATTCTAAAAAAAAATTTTAAACATGTTTTGGTATTATTTTAAACCTTATAAATTTTATTAACCCTTAGTTAACCTATTTTAATTTTAACAATGATAACTAATTTTTCAATATTAAAAGGTTGTCATTTTTAATTAGGTGATGTAAATTGAACCGTAAATAAAACATTTATCACATAATAGAACATATTATAATTATTTTGTACTTTTAAATATGTTTTATGAATTTTAAATAATTTTATAAAATATATTTCGGATTAAATATCATTCATGTAAAATTTGAAACTATTCATTACATAGACTTTTAAAAATATAAAAATAACAAGTTAAATTTTTTTAGAAATATTTTATTATATCACTAATATATCAATCTCATATATAAATTTTTTATCACATAAATTATCTTAAAATATATTTATTTTATTATTTTTAATGACATTTATTTGATATTTCCCATTAATAAAATAATTACTATATATGCGTTGTGTAATTATTTCATATAATTATTTATTTACTAAAAATTAAAAATAAAACATGATGATAAATATAAATATACTATATTTTATAATAATATTTATAGTCAAATATATCATTTGGTTAACCCTATATTAAAAATGATATAGTATATAAAACCTGAATGTGAAATGTTTAAATTTTTATTAAATAAAATATTATAAATATTATAATCTCTTCTAAGTTGACCAAAAAGTGAAAAATAATTTTTTTTATCACGAAAATATGCTTATTAGTTTATAAATTTACATTTATATTTTTTCATAAAATACCTTTTTACCCATGTGGACATATATGGGATATTTAAGACAAATAAAGTGACATTTTGTGACTTTCTTTTATTTAAATACTATAGAAGTCATTATCATTGAAAAGTGTCCATTAAATGACATAATTTATATAATTAGGTGTTAAGTGTGTCATTATATTCATCCAATAAAATTTTCCATATGTTAGGGTCAATTTATAGTCCTTATCATTTTATTTTATCCTAAATTACCCAATTTACCCTTGACCGTGGTAACAATGTTTACCAAGATTTCAATTCATATTTTCCAAAAATGAAAGGGACCTTCTAACTAAAAATGGACCTTATGAATTCAAATTTTTCATACAATTTTCAAAATAACAAACACTGAAGTTTTATAATATAATTTAAAATAAATCAGTAAAAATCCATGAAAAATAGTTTTTCGAAAAAATACCGTTTTAAAACAAAAAATATATTTATAATAAATTCATTTATAAAATCCATTTAAAAAACCATAATTATATATTTTTTTTAAATTAAAATGAAATAATTTAAATTTAAAACTAATACAAAACATAATTTTACATTGTAAACAAATTAAAAGAAAATACAGTTTTCAATAAAAATTTGTATTTTCACTATTCATCAAAAGATTAATCTTTTTAGAAAAACCCAAAAATTCACCCTAAGATAATTTTGAATTTATTATTTTAAAAAAATAAGTCTATTTGATAAAATAAACTTTATAAAATTGTCAAAATTTATTTTTAAAACTAATCTTCCATTAAAAGTCGGCAAAAATGCCTTTTATAAAAATACAACTTTTTTAGGATTAAAAATGGGTTTATTCATATTTTATTCCAATAAAAAATATTAGATAAATTAAAAAAATTTAATTGAATATAAAACATATAAATTTAATTAATATAATTCACTAATAGTGATTAATTTAATTTATGAAGATAAAAAATCTTTGTAGGAAAATATAGTTTTTTCATAAAAACACATCCATTATTTTGAATTGGTTTTTATCTTAATTTATAATTAATTGTTATCCAAATAAAAAATTTAATAATTTAGTTAATAATAATTCATTCTTGCCATTCCAATGATAGTTTATAACTATCATGGTATGTTTTTATTCAGTAAAACTTGGTCTTTCTTGTAACAGAAGCTTTTGAAGGAACTCAAATTTATGTGTAACACAAGAAATACATTTTTTGTGTATACTATAAGATAATATAAGTGTTTCATGTAGTGAATTATTAACTTGGTATTATGTATAAATAAATTATAACATGTTGTATCATGCAACGCAGGCCATCAAATAATATAAATTTATTTAAAAATAACAATTCATAAAAACTAGATGTTTTATATTATACCCCCTGAAAATTAATTTCACGGTTGAAATTTATTACTATAATACAAAACGGGGATACCTATACCTCATAATATCCTGAAGTTCCCATGAATCTTCTTCATGTTGGTGGTTTCTCCCCAAAACATTAACCAAGTGAGTGATATTGTTTTGAATAAATTTATCTATACGATCTAGAATTTATATCAATTTCCCTTAATAAGAAAGATCTTTCTCCAATGGGAAAACCTTTAAGTTTAGTACATGTGAGAGATCAGGTATGTATATTCTTAGAAGAGATACGTAGAATACATCATGAACTTTAGTTATGTTTTGGGGAAGCACCAATCGATAAGCTACCATTCCAATATGATCAAGAAATTTAAAAAATCACAACCTTGCAATTTGAAACTGTACATAGAAAATCAAACGAGGGTATTTGAGAATTTTCTGGTGGGAGACCCACATAATATAAATAAATACTATAAAATCATTTAAAAGGTGAAATTTTAAAACTTAATGGTAATTCTAAGTAACTCATAACTGGGTTTACACATGGGCGGATATAGGTGGAAGGTGAAAAAAAAGACATAGTAGAGAAAACTAACAATCATGTTCAAATTGAGAGTAATAGAGAACATGGTCTTTATAAAGTTAACCATCACAAAACAATAAATCTGTGATGATTTAAGGGATCATTTTATTCATCAGAAATGATGGTATTAGGATAACATTTTTTTTTCAGGATACCTTTTATAAAGTGAAATAATTTTTCACAAGAAGATATACTTACTTGATTTCATTCCATTTTATAAGAATAATCTCATCTTTCAGTTGTTCCTTGATTAATTTACACTTCATCTCTCACTTATAAAAATGAATTTGAATTTGTAATTCCTTCTAAACTAGTGGATCATAAGATCCATAATAGGATGAAAATATATTATTTATGTCTTGAGTTATCATAAAATATTTTTAGCACATGTAATACAATACATATAAATATTCTATATGGTTAAGTAAATCATAAATATATAAAACCATATCCAAATTTCAACAAACAAAATTCATAAAATGTTACCCTGATAAAACATATAAAACTATAAAATCCAAATCATTCAATATATGGTATCTAAATTTTAAAAATCAACTTATCATCAATCCCCCAAACAACTTCATATATCTCTTTATTGTCACACACTAAACAAGTGAATACCATTATCATTTATTCTCTTGAAACATGGTAATAACCTATAAAACCTTAGTGAAAACATGAATTATTTTAAAAATTAACTCTTTACTCATACCATAAATCCAAAAAAAAATTATAATCTCAATCCATGATATTATAAAGCACAATTTCATCATATTACTAATCGGTTTCAAGGTCATCAATATAATCCAATTTATTTTATCATAGTTGAACATATCTTTTTCCCATTATAACAACATTATACACATATTAAGGGATATGTTTCCCTTACGATATTACCTTACTACCTCAATAACTTTTCATTGTTATAGGTACCATTCGATATATTCTTTCAAATCCTCAAGGAAAAACTATAGTTGAAAAATTCATAGATATTTCGTTATTCTATAATACCATAAATGTTATTCAAAAAAACTATTCCTGAATTCTAATATATAAACAATCAATCACTCCACCAATTTATTATTGAACTCTATATCACCAATAATGGTCGCATGATATTTCCCTTTGTCTTTATCTTTAAAAGGTTGCTGATGCAGATAATCATCATTAGCCCTTGGATTTGATCATTCATTATCCTAATTCCTATTTTACTTTCACTTGAATAATTAAAGTGTGGGAGGTGAATTCTATGTATCTGTTTCTATATTCACAACATTATCTATATTTTTCCCATTACTTCGACAGTCAATCAACCAATTATCTTATTTAACTCAATTAAAAAATTTACTATTCCCCTTAGGATAGTTTCCTCTATGTTTTATTCAACACTTTGAGCATAAAGGAATGCTTTACCTTTTTTCACTATGGTTTTTATATTTTCCTTTAAAATCCATCTTCCTTTTCTTATAAAAATCATGATATTAATACATAAATCCAACATCTATTTCTACCTTAATGAAACATAATATTATTTCTTTATAGCTACCAAATTCTCTTATGGAAATAACCCTTTGAATACTTTGTTTTAATACACTGAATAATTGATCCACCTTACATTAATTTGGGATGATAATTCCATAAGTGTGCCATGTAATCTTGTAAAATTTAACTTTTAGGTACCAAAAGATTTGTAATTCTTTTAATTAAGTTCAATGAAATCTATCTATATCTTCATATAAAGAATACAAGGAAAGTACTTTTTAAAAAATAATTTCTTGAACTCATCCCATTACATGGAGTCAATTTCACCTCGTTGCCTCATATTCCCAATCAGATTACACTGTTGATCTACTTCACCTTGAAATGGTAGATTGTGAAAAGGAATTTCTCATGTTATGAACATCAGATAAATGAAACTATATTTTCAGTAGTATTGATCCATTGTTAATCCACTTGTAGATCATAAGACCCAATGAAAGAAGGTGGGAACTGTCTCATGAATGAATCAATAGAATATTTTTCCCTCCTTTTATCATTTTTAAGTCTTGAATGATTTATAGCTTGAGAAATTTGTGTGAGAATTGCAAAATATTTTTCATTCCATCTCCCATAACATTCCATTACTCAAGAGGAAAATCATTTCATTTATTTTCACATTCAGCATTAATATTGTTCCTTCAGGTTCCATCCATTGACTAAAACAAAAAATTATAGTGTGATAAACACTAATAATAGTGGGAAAACCACATAATAAAGGTTAATTACTTATAAAATTTAAATTCAGGACACCTTAGATTTTATCCTAGGTTATTTAGGATTATCACTAAAACACTAGGATTGTATCCTATACTTATACCTATACTTAGGGATCTTACTAAGGTTTTATCATCCTAGTTTCCAAAGGTTAATTTAAACTTTGGTCTTCTGCCAACTATAATGACCTAGGATTAATGTACATTAACATTACATCAGTTTTTTATGGAATATTTCATATATTACACAAGAGAAAACCCAAATATAGTATTAGTTTAGTGCCTTTGGAAACTTGAAACACAATATTCTAGTCTGGTGAATGATTTTAAAATTTTACCACAGAGATCTCCCCCTTTAGTATTCCTACCTAATACCTTTATTTATAACATAGGAAAAATAAATATATGAAAATATTGATCTTAGATGACCATTAAGGGTAAAAAAGGGATATATAAATCACATAATAATCATAAGGCATAATTACATAAAATAAACATTTTGAAACTATATCCAATATGTCAAAGATCATGATATCATGTCATGGAATAAATCATAGAAGTTCATAATGAATAAAACAACATATTCCATGAGAGAATAACACAAGACATGAAATTAGGGAATACACATAATCATAGAAATTAATTTCTATATTCATAAAGGACCATTTCCAAGACCATCATAGCAGAAAAATTCCCTTATTGAACTAGGTTCACTCCCCATTACAGCCCAGTATTGCTGATCCATGTTTACTCATGTTCTAGTCCTATATTATAGAATGAGTTCACTTACCATTACATTACTATCTATATAATGATATATAAACCTTTATCCCATGAATTAGAGAGAGATATAGGTCCCACCCATCACATAATTAAAACCATACATATGTGTTCCATAAGAACATAAATCATCTCAGAACCTATAAAAAGAAATGGTTTTTAGAAACATTTCATCATAACAATACTCAGGGAAGAGAAAAAAAATTCATAAGTTCTAATTCATCATTATAATAAACCATTCAGATAAAGAATAATAATGGTATCATTAGATCATATCCCCATTAAAACATTATTAACATCAAATAACATTTTCTTAGTTGAAAAATTATTTTTAAAGATCAATTTAAATAATTCTTGAGGAAAATATCCATTGCATTTTGAGGAAATATTTTTAAATCATAAAAAATTTAGAAATCCTCTTTAATTGACAATAAATATTAAAAATTATAAAATAGGATTTGAAAAATATTTTAAAAATATTTTAAATCCCTTTTCCTTAAAAATTACTAAAATATCATTTAGAACACTTTTAATTTTTTTTAGAAAACATTGATTTGAAGAAACATAGATTTCTGACTGAAGAGAGAATAAAACAACATGAAACTTATAGTATCATGAAAATAAGTATATTCATGATACAACATGTCAAAGCTTATTATACACACCTCATAAAATAATTTAGGTTCATAACATATCATGTGTCTCAACGAAGAAAAATTGAGACAACATTCCCTTACTAATTTGTTAAATTTTGTATTGTAAACACCATGGAAGAGATATAATAAAATTGATATGTAAATACCCATAAATTTAAGTACAATTATCATATATTACATTCATGTTAATTATATATACCACACAAAATAAATGAGTGGTCAATATGACATAAGTGTGACAGAAATAAAAGTGAAACTAGAAATTCCCTCACCTTAGGTCTGATTTCATTTGTACGTATATGAAATTAATTTATAATGGTTTAATGAGTTTTATTAATTTCTAAAAGAAAAATATTAATTTTTATGATATCATATATGATCCTATTATATCATATTATCACCCATTTTTAATAATATTTTATTATTACCCTTCTTTCCAGAGTTAACTTCTTCATTTTCCTATGAATGTTTTGTCATATAAATCTAGGTTCTTATGAATAGGATATAGTTCAATATTCTAAAGAATTTTATTAAGGAAATAGGTAAATTATTTATTAATTATATATATATATATATATGTGTGTGTATTTATATAATCATTCTTGAATGGGTCATGGAAAATGAATTGTATCGCGTTGTGGAGATGATACGTTGTACGTACACACAAGCAATTATATCATTTCATTAATGGTGAAAGGGGAAGGAAGTGGATGGTATATTATTTTTTATAGAATAAATATCATGTTATAATTCTAATATATATCTATTATTTCCATTATTATACCCATATAATTAAATTAGTGACGAAAAATAGTTTACACCACAACATAGAGATGGTAAGTTGTACATATGCAAGCACGATGCTTTCATTTTTTTTAGGATAAATAAAAGATGGAATATACTTTTTTGATAATAATAATAACAACATATAATAACATAGGTGATACATAATTTATTACTTCATAATGTTAATGACACGTGAAGAGGAATTAGAAGAAGAATTAATCTTGAAAGAGTCTGTAAAGAGGATTCCATCTTCTTCTGAGAACTTCTATTAGATATAATATTAGGGAAACTAGGATTGGTATTTTGAGATGAAAATAAAATATAAAATGAGTATAGGTAAGTTTAGAAGATAAATTTTCAGGTTATGTTCAAGCATGAATGCTCAATGTGATATGAATAAGTAGGGTATGAGGTTCCCTTTTATAATTGTGGTGAGGGGAACTTTTGAAATTTCAAAAAATATTAATTGTTAATAAGTTCAATCTCAATTAAACCAAGAAAGGACATGGATTAAAGTCTAATATGAGATAAAGTTTTAATCTCATAAATCAATATATTTTAGACAATATTTAATATTATTTTAAACCTTATCATTTTGATTAACCCTTAGTTAACCAATTTTACTTTTATGTATGATAATAAGTTTTTCAATATTAAATGGATGTCATTTTTAATTATGTGATGTCAATTGGAAAATAAATAAAAAATTTATAAAATATTATACCATATTTTTTTATTTTTAAACATGTTTTATTATTTTTAAATAATTTAATAAAATAATATTTTGATAAAAGATCATTAGTTTCAATTTGGACACTATTAATTACATGGACTATTAAAAACATCAAGATAATAATTTAACAGTGAAAAAAATATTTAATTATATCTCTATGATTTCAAGTTCATCTATAAAATTATTTTATCACATTAATTATCCGAAATTATATTTATTTTTATATTTTTAATATCATTTATTCGATATTTCGCATTAAATAAATTAGTACCACAACTACATTGTGTAATTATTTAATATACATATATCATTACTAAAAATTAAAAATAAAATACCATGGAAAATATAAATCTTTCATATTTCATAATAATATTTCTAGTAGAATATATCCTTTGGATAAACTTATATTAAAAATGATATACTATTTAAAACATGACTTTGAAATATTTTAATTTTTGTCAAATAATATATTATAAATATCATAATCTCATCTACGTGGCCCAAAAAGTCAAAAATAAATTATTATAATTAAAATATGTTTATTAGTTAAAAAAAATTACATCTTGATACATTCATATTGTACATTTTTCCCATGTCGATACATAATGGATATTTAAGATAAAGAAAGTGACATTTTGTGACTTTCTTTGATTTAAATATTATATAAGTCATTTTCATGGAAAACCATCCTTTAAAAAAATAAATTTAAATAATTATGTATTAAAGGTAGAATTAACTTCATCAAATAATTTTTTTTCATGTATTAGGTTCATTTTATAGTCCTCGTCATTTTATTTTTAACCTAAATTACTCAATTATTCCTTTATCATGGTAACAAAATTTACCAAGGTTACTATTCATATTGGCAAAAAATAAAAGTGACCTATTCCATAAATTTTAAAATTATAAATCAAATTTTTTCATCCACTTTTAAATAATAAGAACACATAAGTTTCTGTATATAATTTCAAATGAATTCGGTAAAACACCATGAAAAACAGTTCTTTAGAAAAATTCCCTTTTTAAAATGTAAAATGTTTTTATAATAAATTCATGTATAAAATACATTTCAAAAACCATAATTGGATTATTTTAAATTAAAATTAACTAATTATAATTTTAAACTAAACCAATAAATAATTTTACCATGTAAAGACTTCAAAAGAAAATACAATTTTCATTAAAAATCAATATTTTCACAATTCATCAAAAGATGAATCTTTTCAGAAAAAACAAAAAAATCATCCTAAGATAATTTTGAAATTAAAATTTCAAAAAATAATCTTATATTATCAAATAAAATTTATAATTATCAAAATTTAGTTTTAAAATAAGTCGACCATTAAAAGGTGGTAAAACTGACTTTTATAAAAATACATCTTTTAATGCCTAAAAATATATTTTTTCTTATTTTATACCTATAAAAAATATTCGATAAATTAAAAAATATTTCATTAAATATAAAACATATAAATTTCATTATTATAGTTCACTAATAGTAATAAATTTAATTTACTAATACAAAATTATTTCATAATTTAATTAATAATTATTCATTATGTACATTCCAATATCTAGGTGATAATTATCATACTATATTGTTGTTTGGTAAAAATCGATCTTTCATGTAACACAAGATATTGTAGGAACTCAACATTGTGTGTTACAAAATCCAAACATTGTGTTTCATGTACTAAAAGATAATATAAGTGTTTTTTATAGCGAAATATTAACTTTGAATTACATATAAATCAATCAGGACTTGGTGTGGCGTGAAACATAGGCCATCAAAGAATTTAAATTTATTTTAAAAAAAAATTCATAAAAACTTTGGGTGTTCCAATGCCTCGCTCACCGCTAACACCTAGTGGAACCATGTGAAAATGTCAACAAGGATGCATTGGAGGAAGAGGAATCCCCCCACAATATGAGAACGTTATCAAGTTTGATCTGATAGAATATCTCCAGGTCTGTATTGAGGAATAGGATTTTCACCAGGTTAGAAATTTTATAGATGAATGGGTCTGGGTATATTGGGTATGCCAATCCTGTAATAAGTTTGTGGTAGAGCTGAAAAGTGAAGGTTTGTGTAAAGTGACATGGTCTTCACAATTTAATTTCTACCATCACCAGAACATCATGCATGAGTTGACGAGTAGGTGATCATCAGGGAACAATAAATTTTACTTAAATCATGGGGTTTTCGACATTGATTTTTGGGGCCTCTACTACATTGTAGTGATCTCCTTGGAAGGGGATATTTAAAATGAGTTTATCCTAGATGGGGATGTATAGGATGACCAAGAGTTGTTGATGATATTATGAGGGTTATTATATGTTTGGTTTAGGGGGATAGGGAAGATAAACTGGGGATGAAGGATATCTCTTTCAATCAATGGTTCAGCTACATCCAAAATGAGTCCATGGTCAAGCTACTTGGGAGGTTTCACCAATGTATGAAATAATCTTAGAGTGGAAAGTAGAATTCATATTGATGGGTACTGGAGATGGGATAATGGAGAATGTGGGGATATAGTGTAACTCTTGATACTCTCATAGTCATGATGGTAGGATTTATTACCGTGTGGATCTGTGAGTGGATTCTCATAGTTTAGGATGCACACATAGGGGTGCGTACGAGTGACCTAATTATTGTAGTAATGATGGCGATGGGGAATCACCTCAACTTTGTAGTCCTAATTCTAGAGAAGTTGTAAAAGGTTTTATGTCATATCAGCCAATAGAAAACTCCTTATTTGTGTGAGAGACCTTCCAATTCCTATATGATTGGGTTGCCGCACACATGGAGGGATATGAATACCCAAACCCAATCTCCCTTCTTGGAATAAATTTATAACTGTTCATCATCAATATCTACAGGATTTGAAATTTTTACTTGGATTCAAGGATATGTTCTTGAAACTATTCTAACATGTTTATTTTCTTCTCGATAGAGTCATCATATCCTACCATGGTGCAAATTATAATAGTTGGGGTATAGACCACCCGAGGAATTCCATCATTAGGGGGACTACCAGTGAACCTTTATGAGTTCCTGGTTAGTTTATACCACTCTTGAAAGACTTCTCCCATTTTCACCTCTTCCTTAATATTTTTACTACTATAATTTACTCTTAAATAAAATCACACTTTAAATGGCAGTTCAAACTATGTTTAATTCTTATCCACTTGTGGTGATTCTCAAGTCAGCAGAGACCACATCTGAGGTAGTTAAAATAGAAATTTCTATCCCAAAAAAGATGATTAATGAGGTCGTTCCTCTGATGGGAGTGGTCGAGTATGTTGTGGTAGTTGGTACAACCACAGAAGTGTCATGGAATGTGGCTGATGGAGCCGAAACCTCAACAAAAAAGGTTGAGATCACACCACCAATGGAGATAGTAGAGGTATTTATGGTGTTTGATCATACCTCAGTATCCCCGTTAGAGGTTGAGTAACCTCCCATTGTGGGTGAAGGATCTATAGAGGATATGTTTCTCCTGGGATTAGGGCTTATTCCACATAAGGAAATTCCTACATAAGATCTTTCCACTAATGTTTTAGCAGTCTTCCCTTAGTATGATCTTACACTGCCTAAGGAAATTAAAGATTTAAGATCAAACATTACAAAGGGGAACTTGTTTTTCCATCCCAGTGTATGGAGGAGTGTGTGAAATTTCATCACTTTCACTCCCCTTACTAATATCCTAAACTGGGTGGGATCCCTCCAATATTGGTTTTTTATCCTGGGTAATGGTGGGGTGGATTTTACCAACCTCCACACAATAGATTGAGAAATTATCATCAAATGTGCATGTATTGATTGGAAAGAGTTTAATTTTTCCTATAATAAGAAGACATCCAAGGGTTCCAAGGCACTATAGGAAGACTAATAGGTAATCAATTATCTAGAAGAGTGGGTGTAAGAGAACACAGGCATAATCATTACTAAAGAAGATATCATCATCCAATTGAGGGCTCATTTGATGATTAATGAGGATAGGGAAGAAGAAGAAATATCTCTAGTGGCTGAGAAAAAAGATGAGTACAATTGGGTGAAAATCTCTGCTGATGAGGTCTACCCTATTTCTAAGGAGGAAGCAAATAATTTGGATAAGCATTAATAGACCTTGGATTCTACTAGGTAGAGGCTGGCTGAGCTAGGATGCTCAATTTCTAGGCCTGATCCTTTATTAATTTTATCTTATTTTGAAATAAAGGAGAGGCATAGACATGTAGATTACCCTTCAAAACATTTGGTATAGTCTTTTAAAATTTTCCATTTTCTTAAATTTTTTCTTTTTTCTCTATCTCAATCACATCAATAAAACAACCAAAAATAAATCCCTAAGACCATGTGAGTATTTATTGGTGTATTAAAAAAAACAAAAAACATAATATTACTCATATATATGAGAGTTATAGACAACGAATTAACAGTTGGTGTTTTAATTTTTTATTTACCACAAGGATAATTCTAAATGAAAGAGCTTTGGTTGGAGAATGTGGATCACTATACAACTGATTTTATTCTTTTATGGGTGAAAGTTCATGAATGTGGTAATTATTGAAGTGTATAATTCTACCTAAAAAGGGATTTATGAATAGAATGAATCAATATTACCAGGACACGGAACTAGAAGGGGGTGATAGGTCAATACGGGATGACTATTGATCACGTTTGGAATGAAGGTTCCATTATCGCTCTGTTAGGGATGCGGGAAAATAAATGAGGGTTGAACATTGACCTTGTTCAAAACAAAAGACCTATTAAAATATCATTTTAATTCTTTATGAGTGTGTTTATAGGATAAAGGTGATCCACTATGGCCAGACACCATCACTATTTGGGTGCCTATTCAGAGATGAAAGATGATGCAGATCCAAATCAGAGAGGACACAAAGCATGGGGATTAATTGAATGTAATTTTAAATGGATTTCAACACCCTTGGGATTACGCCACTATGGTTCTGAGCATAACAAGTTCATTTTTTTAATTAATACCAAACTCATTTTCCATGGTGAGCATCATCTCGTATTCTAGGAAATGATTAAAGAACTCGAATGGTGTGGAAGGTTTCTTACACTGATGGGGGGGGGGGTGGATTTATTAGGTGAGGGAATAAGATGTTTTTCAGTTTTATTTCATTCTATGAGTATGAAGGGAATAGAGTTTAATATCTTGTGAATAGGAAAATGAACATATATTTTAATGCATTATAATGTGGATGATGTACCGTATAGTTTAACATCACGTGATTATGAATTTTGAAGCATAGTTTAGAATATTGTGACTAGGATATGTGAACCGATGTGAATAAATCCCTTTTATTAGGGTAGTGGGATCTGCAAAAAAGAATCAAAATTTTTTTCACCTCATATAGGAGCTTGGGAATAAAAGTGAGTTGATATTTGGATGCAATTTTGTTTCTAGAATCGGTGGGTTCATTGAGCACAACTAGGGTTTTTCCAGGGCCCATGATGGGTCCCATTGCCATTTCACCTTTTATTTACACCCTTAGTTTTTCCCAAGTCATGAGAGAAACTTCTTGGATGGGGGTATGATTTTGGGTTATGTTTTCACTATGGGTTTCTAACATGAAAGACATATGTACCTCTTACCTCAAGTAGTTAAAGGTCATACCAGTTGGACCAAGAAGTTGAAAATAGTTTAAGGCCATAATTCTTGGACCAAGACTTGTAAATATTTTAATGTCATAATTCTTGAAACCTTGAGGGAATTTCTTAAAGGAGTGTTTTTATAATAGAAGAGAGGTAACATGATGTAAATTGAGGTCCATAGAGGCCTGATGTCACACAAAATATCTCTGAGAAAAATAATATATAATTTCAGGTTATGATGCTTAGACACAAACTCATAGTTTAAGGTTGTAGAGTTCAGACCAAATGATGTGATGCTCTGTTTAAGGGGAATATATTCATCTCAACCTTGATTAGGGAAATTATTCCCTAAATCTTAATCACACAAGTTCCCTGATCACTGTGAGAAACGTGGAGTGGTATAGAGTTCCCATTATTTGCAGCGGATAACCCAATAAGAAAAAGATGTGAGCAAAATGGGGAAGTCCCAAAAGGTGCTAACTTATTTAGTCACTATAAGTGTTTGTATAAGTAAATGAAACACAGGGTGTTGGGATTCCAATCATAGAAATGGTAAGTGGAAAGGTAGGTAAATATTGGCTTCAAAGACCTGTATCGTATGAAGGGGATGACTGATGGGTGGGGAACAAATTTTGACCTTGTTCAAAACATAGGTTCCTCACCCACACCAGTCAAGGATGGGAAAAAATGTGGGATCAACCATTGAACATATTCAAAACATGGGAACCACCATCTATAAATATATATCTTTTGAGGCATGTTTCCATGATGGTAGGTGAGAAAGTTTGGCCACACACCATTTCCATTCAAGTGCCTATTTAGATCAAGAGGATGAATATGATTAAAAAAATGGAAATAAGTTATTGGTGAGGTATTTACCAATTATAATATATTCGTTCGTCACTATATATACAATGATAATGGGAATCAACCAATATGTGGTTCTGGAACATGTCTTGCTAGGGGACCAATTCTAGAAGGGTTGATACCTTTCGGAGGAGGATGAAGGATCATCCCATTTTGGTCATCTAAGGTTTATTGTGTTCATCATATAGGGTAAATATACTATTTAACATTATGTGTTGGGTATTTTAGCTTAGGTCATCCCATATTTTCCATATGAGGCATCCTATGTTTATCAAAAAGGTCAAGTCTATAGTTTAATGTCATGTTCCACAGAAATTTCTTTTGGTTATCCTATATTTTTCATATGAGTTATTATATGTTCATAAAATAGGGTAAGTCTATAGTTTAACATCATATACAGAGGAATTAGGTTTTTTTCATCCCATATTTTTTGTATGACGCATCCTATATTCATCAAATAGGGTGAGGCCACACTTTAAAGCCATGTTATGAGGTTATTGGTTTTCATTCATCTCAAATTCATCTTATGAGTCATCCTATGTTCATCACATAGGGTAAGGATGTATTTTTAAATAATGTGTTGAGGATGGTGATTTTGGTCATCCCATTTTTTTTATTTGAGTAGTCCTATATTCATCCCATTGGGTAAATATATAGTTTAATGCCATGTTTTGAGAATGTTTCTTTTGGTCATCCTATATTTATCATACGAGGCATTCTATATTCATCAAATATGGTAAGGATATAGTTTGACATCATGTGTTGAGGATATTCATTTTGGTCATCCCATATTTTTCGGATGAAAAATCCTATGTTCATCACATAGGTTGAGGCTACAGTTTAATGACATGTGATGAAGACATTGGTTTTGTTTCATCTCACATTCATTATATGTGACATTATATGTTCAAAACCTTGGGTGAGGCTACAATTTAACATCTTGTGTTAGGGATTTTAGGATTTTTAATTTAGAGTCATATAGATCATAATAAGGATACTACCGATTTAAGTTCTTAGAACTCATTCCAAATGATGTGAGTATCTTAAAGAAGATTGTGTGGAACGAAAGAGTGATAAAACAATGTGAAAATAGATCCTAGGATATGAGAGCCTTTTCCACACAAACATCCAAGAAAAACTGAACACAGGTTGAAGTCCTGATGATAAGGGGGGAATATCCCACAATGTGTTAATGGTGAGGTATGGACCCATGATATAAGATCTAGGAATCACAACGTATCCCATGAAAATGGAAATCAAGAAACACATAGTTATAGAACATGACATGGTGGGAGACTGATGTCAGAAGGGGAATTCCTCTCGAGTGAGGAAATGATCAAAAAGAGAATGGACCATTGGTTTGTTGAAACACTAGGGTGAACAAAACTACAAGAATGGGGGGAAATAATGAATAAATTCACATATATTATGGTCATAATTCTTGGAATTGATGGGGATTAGGTAATTTAAGGATGTTAGGGTGGCGAAAAAGTTAAAACCCATTGTAAAGAAGGATCCATGGGGGAGCTGCACCATAAAAATAAACAATAAATCCAAATTCACATAGTTTAATTTCATGTGTCTTAAACCAGGGGGAGGCCCCGAAATAGGTTAGTGTCAAGTATTGGTCCACTATATTGGATCTTGAGATCCCTACATATCCAATTAGGCATGTCAATCTAGACTCACATAGTTCTGGAACATGATGTGGTGAGAGATCGATACCAGAAGCGTGGGTGACCTCTTTGGTGAGGACATCAAATCATCTCATATTTTTTATGTGAGGAATTCCATATAACATATCATAAGAATTTAATTTATCATCATCCACTGAGGAAGTTGGTTTTTATCATCCCATATTTTTCATATTAGGCATCATATGTTCATCACAAATGGTAAATCTATATTTAAACATCATGTGATGAGGATGTAGGGATTTGATTATCCAATATTTTTAATAAGAGTAATCCTATGTTCATCCCATAGAGTAAGGATACAATTTAACATCATGTTATTAGTATGATTTTCTTGGTCATACCATATTTTTCATATGACGTATCTATTGAAATAGTGGGTTCCCTAGACCCAACTATGTTGTAGTTTTGATTACCATATCTTGTGTACAGTTAGTTATGAATGATGTCTTCTTACTATTATAGTGTAGAATTTTTTTCTTCCACTATTATAATGGTATTGTCCAAAAGTTAATTGCCGTATCGAGAGGTTATAGCAGATCACATGCTATAATGAAAACCTCAAGATACTAGGAAATTAATCATAAATATATGTTCTATAGTCTAGATACATCTTACTGACTGGACATAGTAGATGTTTGACTATTAGGTTTTGGGGGCTCATAATCATTGAGAATTCTTCTCATGAAGTTTGCACTTGGTGATCTCTAGTAATGAGATCATGAGGTCAGATCTGCCAATAGGAACACCACATGTTTTGGGTGTCATTGGTTGTTCCTATCTACGGACATGTGTATTGGTCTCCTGACTTGAGACCATTACCAATGCATACTATTTGATTACGTAATTTAATACATGGATAAAACCATGGTATTGAAATCGTGGCGAAGTAGCTTGTGTTGGGTGTGTTGTTGGTGGTATGACATTGGATGAATGGTCAAGAAAGGATTTGTCGATTCCAAGTTTAGGAAGTTGTATATCTCAGGCCTGGTTGATCAGGATGGTGTTGCCTTCATAAGTCTATGGCTAAATAATTACAAAGGTAAATACATCTGGTAAGGTCAATAAATAATATAGAAAGATAATGACTATGACACAAAAGTGCGTCCTACTTTATGATATATTTAATGACAAAGAGATTACAGTACAAAGTCAGTGTCCGTAGGATGGTAGTCGTTGTTATGACTATCTTTATCTCTTTATGGGCCATGATGGGTTTCTAGACTCCGCTCTTGGTCTGTGGATTTTATTCACTACTATCGAGGTAAGGTCTTAGAGGGTCACACACAAGAGTGTATTCAAGAATCCGCCCTATTCAGTTGAAAAGGTATATGGACATAGTGGCCCCCACCATGGGGTCCGAGTATTTTCCAAGTTATCGATCACCGATGAATTAAATAAATTCATTATTATTCAAGTTATGAATAATTGGGATTGAATTTATTTAATGTATTTACATGTTTAGTAAATATGAGAAAAATATCAATTGAACGAATATTATTTTAATATTCATGGTTCATTTAATATTAAGCAGGAGAGTGATTCGAGTTAAATGACTCTGATTTTATCACGTAATATATTTTATATATATTACAAGTATGTGATAAAATAATAAATAATATTTGTGCAGTTTAGTTCATCAAAATTAGTAATTTAGTGGACATTAAAATAAATGGGGGTCAAGGAACCCAACTGGGTATTTTGGAGTTCCACTATAAATAGGAGAGGAGGATCTATCCCTTGATGTTCTAATAACTATTCATTCATTCATGGGATAAAAATTTAGAGCCTCTCTCTCCTCCTGCTTCCTAGAGAGAGAAGATGTTGATCCAAGAGTTTGGATCAAGTTCTTCCTCAAGCATTGAAGAGATCTCGATGCGGTGATCGTCGGGATGTCGAAAGCTTTGTCGGATCTCCGCGCTAACACCCAGAATTTGACTATCGATGATCCAACGTATTTTTGGAGCATGTGTCGATGATCTAGAGGGATCCTTCTTTGTATACTTCAAGCGGCGATCTCTATCGACTAGTTGCAGTCGACCGTGACTTAGAATTATGAAACGGGTACGCTTTGATTTTAATTTTGTGCTCTTTACAATTTATGCGAGATCCTTGGGCATTACCGGGGTTCAGATCATTGGCAATGACAAGTCCTATCGTTCAGATGATGAAACTTTTAAAATCCCAGGTCCACCGGCTTCCGTTGCTGGCCTCAAAACCTAACAGTGGTATCAGAGCGATCACGTAAATTTCCTAATCCTTGAAAATTACATCGGCATTAAAATTAAGTAAAGGGTTCAGAAATGGTCTCAGCGATTAAAACCATGCATCGATCCGATCTCGAATGGCCAAGTTATGTCCATTTTAAATTTTCGGATTGAATCAAATATGCGGTTTGATTTCAAGTTCTAATTTTATTTCATCTTATTGAACTGATTAAATTTCAATCTGTTCATTAGAAATAAAATTAATCGCTCAAATTATAATTTTATAATTTAATTATTTACAAAAATAATTTTATTATTATAATAATATTTATTTTATTATTATAATAATATAATAATAATAAATTATTATTTCATTATAATAATTTTATTATTATTAAATTAAAAAGGCTATCTACTAGCCTTTAGAAAATCTTCCATATGTGGAAATTTGTTGGTGGAATAGAATTCAAAAGAAGTCTTTATTTAAAAAAAAATAGGTAAAAAAGGGGTTGGGTGGTGGATTAAAAAACAGCAAAAAAACATGGGAAGGGGTCCACTTGGACCCCCTCTTCCTAAACAGCGTAGCCCTAGGGCTGCCGCCAACCCCCTCTCCCCGGTGACTTGCTGCTCCTTGGAGGACACCACCTACAGCAACCCGCTTCGCCCTCCACACCCTGGCCTCTTCGCGCCGACCAGGCCCGACCATCACCGGCCCCCTCACCCTGCACCCCCCCCCCCCCCCCCCGCGCTCCTTGGCCTAGAAGTAGGCATGCAACCCTTTCACTGGGTTCCCTGCATAAGTCGCCCCGGCTATCTCCCGACCCACCCAGGGGCTCCCTGCAAAATCCGGCTCCCCCTCTAGCAGGCCTCCGCCTCTATAGCAGCCATCGGCCCTCCTAGGTGACTCGCAACGCTGCTGCACCGCTGTTTCTGCCGCCAGATCAGCCCCCTTGACGTCGGCCTTCCCCAGAAGACCCATCGCCTCCCGCTGCTCACACCGAAGGCAAGCAACCCGAACCAGCCAGCCAGCCAACCTCTTCTTCTAAGTCACCGCTTGGCGCACCAAAGTAGCAGCCGGCTACTGCTGCCTCGCTGTGCATGTCACCCTGCCGGCCAGCTCCCGAGTGCCCCGCTCGGCCTTCCAGGTGCACCGCACGTCATCGCACCATCGGTCAAGGTTCAAGATGAATTCTTCTATTTTGTCTTCAAGACATTCCGCATGACAAAAATTTTCCCCAAAACGGTCTGGGTGGACCGGCCCACCCCGGAACGGGTTTGGGCAGATCGGTCTGGCCCAGTTCGGCCCTGCACAACCTCGTAGGGTCTTGCACGAGTTTGGACCGACCCACACAGGCCCTGCTGTGACATTTTGGAGACCGACCATTTAAAATTAATCAAAATAACTTAATTTAATTAATTTAATTTTAGTTTCTAAATTAAATTAAATAAAATAAATTTTGGTTAACTATTTTAATACCCGTGATACAAATTAATTTAATTTTTCCTTTAAATAAAATTAATTAATTAATTTAATTTTTGCATAAAAATTAAATTAATTAGAGGACTGATAAATAATTAAATTATTTGAATTATTAAATTCATTTAATTTAATTTTGATAACCCTCATACTTAATTAATGCATTTTAATTTTTTATCACGTTTTATTTTACCCGCTTGCTGGTCTTGAGCATCGACCCATGTATGTTGAATTTATTTAATTTATTATTTTAATTGTGTGCGATTATTGTAATTAATTAAATAGATGATCTATGCATCATCTTTATTTTTTGGTTAAAATGTATAAGGGCTTGTGCACCCAATATTTATATGATGTACATTTATACCCGAGTTCCCCCCACCTGCGCGCAAGTAATTTTGTACTTCGAACGAAGATGAAAAATGATGTGGACCCCACAAAGATGAGGTGGTGCACGTTGATCAAGACAATGCAAGGCGACACGTGGACCCCGCCAATACAAGGTGATACTCCAAGATGTGACGTCGACCCCGCAAAGACGTGGTGATACTCCAAAAGGCCAGCAGACATGCATGACAGGGAAAGCTGCATCAAGAGTCAAGCATTCGACTCAGGTATGATGCCCTTAGGTCGTTTAGATTCTCAAGACCAATCTATTAGTAGTTTACATTTATGAATTTATTTATTATTTTTTTTTTAGAACAACGGGAAAATACATAAAATAATAGGTAATAAAATGCATAAAGATGCAGCGTATGTTTTTCTATTAAAGTTCATTTATGAGCACGACAACATAGATGAACAAGTTTAATAGAAATGGATCACATTAATTGAGAGAGAACCAATAAAACCCTCAAAAAAATTTTAAGTCACAAACAACCTTCCATCATTCATGTTTGAACAAAACTGGGTGTTTGAGGTGTCGGTCATGCCATAGCTGAGGGCGCCTATGAATACTGGGGAGTTCTTATTAGGATAGTAGGTCGACTTAACTAAAATTGCAGGAAACAAATAACCATACCTATCTTGTTTTAATTTTAGAGGCAAGCATTGACTAAATTAGTAAATTATTTTTGAAGTTGGGACTTCTCTCAACAGATCAAGGAACTGCGAGTTAATGCGGTTGGCCAGCCAAAAACCTACCTTGGACCCTCCGAGTAGTGGTGTATTCATAGCTTGTAGACTATGAGGGAGGTTCAGAGATCCTTTACACTAGAATACTCAAGAGTATTCCATTTCTAATATAGAGGGTTCCTAGAATTCGAAAAATTAGTGGGAGAAATTTAATGATTAAATAATCAGTAATGTCACATTTGGTAATCAATATTAAAAGTACAATCTGCTAAATTTTATTTTTAGAGAATGACAAGTAATACCACAATAAAACTACACTAAATTTTGGAAAAAGTTAATGTCTAATAAATCACAAAATTACAAGTTTAGTATAGGCACTTGCACACATTACTACCATAATGGAAATTCAAGGTGCTTCTGTCCCAACCTGTTAAGCTACCTTAGGAAGTGAGGGTGTAAAACTGCTTACAGGAGACTCATGAATCAAGTATATAATGGTTCTATGATAATGATATCATTAACGGTATGATGTTAGTTGTGGACTATACATCATGACATGGATGATGTTACATGTAGTCTCATCTCCATTAAGTTTTTAAGGAGAAAGCTAAGTGAGATTTGAATGTGATTATTGCACTCGCTTTGTGTAAAGTTAAAGACAATTCACAATCTTTCATGTCATCCCATTATTATACCTTTTACACCAAATTACTCTAGTTTTGTTTAAGGGTACAAACAAATAGTATAGAGTAAGCGCTTCATTACCTTTATGGTAACATTTTCCAAGTAATAAGAATATCGGAGATAACACCATATTTTATTCTTATGGGGAATAAATTGAAAGACAAGGTGAAAAGGCCTATGGAAATTCATGCCAAAGGCACCTTCTTCTTGTCCTTCAAATAAAAGTGATTGGTTATTTAACATGAGGTTATTTGCATCAAATAATGAGATAAATATGTGGAAGTTTAAAAATGCAATGAACTGAAATACCAGAAGCAAGTACCAGCTTCACATTCAGTTAATATTCATCAAATAAAAGTATTGTTTTCTCACATACTTATTGGGTATTAAAATACAACATGTTTTTCACATATATGTATTGAAATACCATGACCAAGTTAGTAGAGAAACATTACTAGGAGTAATGTGCCTTCTCCAAGCAGCTAAGAAAGGGTGATTCCTATGTCAGTGATAAGAAACACATAACTTCATATTGCCAAGTAATTGACTCAAATTGAACAAGTTGTTGAGTATAACCAAAAAAATTTATCTCATGTGCCCATTTTGACATAATGAGGCATCATTCCATGTTTTTTGGAATGAATGTTGTTTCTGGTAACATACTCAACAAATAGTTCACTGCTACTTGAATCAAAGTCAATACATAATGAATATAAAATTGTAAGACCTACCCAGTTGTGGAAATATGATTCTTTATCAAGTAAAAATAAAATTGGACATCAACTATATACCTAGTATGTTATTTAGGCTCGGCACAGATAAAAACCATTAGTATTGTTGACATATTTAGTTTGGACAAAGAAACCTTTAGAAATAAAGGTATGCCACAAAACTTTCAGGATTAGTTCAACAAGAGAGTGTGAACTATTCCAAAGGAAATAAAGAGGTAAAGATACTTCATAAGATTCATTTAAGTTATTAATGAATAGTTAAGTATATGTTTGGTAAGAAGATATGAGTTTCTTTGGATCAGTATGCCGAAGAATATCTTGACCAAACAATCATAGATCCTGATAATGTAGCATAGAGTAATTCCTAAACTCATGTTAACTTATCTACATCACCGTATTTATGTTCATAAGGAGGATCGATGATAGTGTCTTACATGTTTACATTGATCAACAAAATGTAGCGTGGAGAAATTCCTAAACGCACATTTTATACATCAAAGTTACGATGTAAGTAGGATCAATGTTACAACCTGTAGTAACTTCCATTATGTTTCATGACATGCTTTGAAAATATCCGCATAAACCCATATGCAAACTAAAATGACAAATGGATATCATATGAGTCATATTACTATGAAAATATATTATGCCATAGATCATGTGTTAGGATGCAAAGTGTTTGTTAAAAAAAACATGCATCAATCTGAACACATGGTGCATCTAAGTTATTATCCAAACAGTTGCTTAGGATATTACATCAATCCCTAAGATAGAAAATGTGTAGTCAAGAATTAGACTACATTTCTATACAAGGGTTCACATCTCTATTAGATATAGTGGGAGCTGAATTGACTTGGACTTATTCAATGATCGAGATGCACAAATGGTTGGCATAGGAACAAGTTCCAAAAACACATATGGAATAGGCATGTTCTAGTGACACATACTGTGTAGGAAGGATGAAACCATGGTGATGGTTTTATAGTCACCATGGTCGGTGATAAATTATTAATTAATAATAATAATTCCTACAAGTAAGCAGTATATGACAATAAGCTAAGATTCAAAAGATCAATTAAAATTCAATAATGGATTCCATGTATCAAAATGAAAATTGGCTTATAAATTGAATACTGTTGTGGGTATTCAAATGATAAAATACATGGATGGTACAAGATTAGTACCAATAAGGCTCGATTGGTTATACTAAGTCGGTATACCTAAATCCATCAGAATTTTACTTATCATAGCTAAACTTTTAAGATCTTTTTATTGGTCATTGGATTTCAAGAACATATTTCATAGAAGGTGTCTATACGACGCAACCAGAAAGGGATGATGACATCATATGATTCCAATAAGGGTTGCAAGTTACTAAAATCCAGTTTTGGATTAAAGTAAGAAACAAGATCTTAGAGCATTCATTATAAATGAATCTTTGCCTTGTTTCTACCAAAGGTTAGTGGGAGCACCAATGTTTTCCAAGTGAAATATGTTTGGAAACATATGGAAAATAGATCTTGATCTTACAGTTAGATAAGATTAGAATAAAAGAAATTCTCCAATGATTGACTTAAAGTAGCAACCTGAGTTCTTGGGAACAAGATCTACTATGGTAGATACATAGGTTTCTTGGTCCTAGTCAATCATTCATATAGTGACATTGTATTGAAAAATACAAGTTGGGACAATTTATGTTCCAAATTGTTGCCAATGTCACATGGCTTAATCTCTCCAGGTTAACATGTTCGAAGCATGGGAAGAGATTAATGTTTTCAATTGATACCATACGATTTAGCAATGGATCAATCACACATTCCAAGTTATGTAAAATAATTGATATTTCTAGGATATACTTTATTATAGGTAGATATCAATTATATCCAAGAGTACTACAAGTGATGTGGTCAGAACTATCATCTTGTACTTCAGAAAGTAAAAATGATATGTACTTGGTATATGGAGAAGAAGGTATACTAGTTTTTGTGGGAAATAATCTAGTAATCCTTAGATCAATTTGATCTAGTGTCGTAGTTAAGAAAAGGTGATGAGTGAGTCAAGCTCATAAAAGCTAGCGGTAGTCATATCTACCAATACGGAGTACGTTGCAGCTTCTAAGGCAGCTATGAAGTAGTTAAATGCAATGATTTTCTCCAATTCATGGATTCGCACCTAGTCAGAAAAGTATTATCATAATGTAAATTATGATATTCTTACCATCTAAGTTATCAAGTTATGACAATGGAAAAAAGTGATATACTCACGGATACCTTATCTTGAGAATTTTTACTTAAGTAGATGAGGTCTCATATTATAGTTATGCCACATGACAAAAAACGTGGCAGGCCCACCAGTTAAATCCCTTACTCAACAGAAGCATGATCTTTATCATATGAGTAGCTAACAAGTTTAGTTATAAAGTTTTCTCTAGTGAAAGTGGGAGTGTTTAAATAGTGGGTGCCCTAGACCCAACTATGCAGTACTTTTGATTACCATATCATGTGTACAATTAGTTATGCATGATGTCTTCTTAACATTATAGTGTAGAATTTTCTGCATCCATTATTATAATGGTATTTTCCAAAGGTTAATTTTCATATCGAGAGGTTATAGAAGATCCCAGACTATAATGATAACCTCAAGATACTATGACATTAATATTAAATATATGTTCTATAGTATATATACATCTTACTGATAGGACACAATAGATGTTTGACTCTCAGGTGTTGGGGGCTCATAAGCATTGAGACTTATTCTCATGAAGTTCGCACTTGGTGATCTCTAGAAATGAGATCATGAGGACAAAACTGCCAATAGGAAAACCACATGTTTTGTGGGTCATTGGTTGTTCCAATATATAGACATGTGTATTGGTCTCCTGACTTGAGACCATTACCAGTGCATACTATTTTATTATGTACTTTAATACAAGGTGAAAACCATGGTATTGAAATCGTGGTGAAGTAGCTTGTGTTGGGTGCATCGTTGGTGGTATGACATTTGATGAATGGTCAAGAAAGGATTTGTTGCATCTAAGATTAGGAAGTTGTATATCTCAAGCCTGGTTGATATGGATGGTACTTCCTTCATAAATCTCTGGCCGAAGTAGTATAAAGGAAAATCCATCTGGTAAGGTCAACAAATAATAAAGCAAGATAAGGATGATGACACAAGAGTGTGTGCTGCTTTATGAGCTATTTAATGACAAAGAGATTATAGTACACAGTCAGTGTTCGTAGGATGGTAGTCGTTGCTTTGACTATCCTTATCTATTTAGGGGTAGTGATGGGTTTCTAGACTTTGATCTTGGTCTGTGTATTTTATTCACTACTATCGAGGTAAGGGTCTAGAGGGTCACAAACAATAGTGTATTCAAGAATCCGCACTATTCAGTTGAATAGGTATATGGACATAGTGGGCCCCGCCACAGGGTCCGAGCATTGTAAAAATTATCGATCACCGATGAATTAAATAAATTCATTATTATTCAAGTAATGAATATTTGGGATTGAATTTATTTAATGTATTTACATGTTTAGTAAATAAGAGAAAAATATTAATCGAATTAATATTATTTTAATATTCAAGGTTCGTTTAATATTAAGCAGGATAGTGAGTCGAGTTAAATGACTCAGATTTTATCATGTAATATATTTTATATATATTAAAATTATGTGATAAAATAATAAATAATATTGGCATAGTTTAGTTCATCAAAATTATTTATTTAGTGGACATTGAAATAAACAGGGTCCAGGGAACCCAACCGAGTATTTTGGAGTTCCACTATAAATAAGAGATGAGGATCTCTCCCTTGATGTGCTAATCACTATTCATTAATTTGTGGGATGATAATTGAGATCTGCTCTGTCCTCCCGCTTCCTAGAGAGAGAATCTATTGATACAAGCATTTGGATCAAGTTCTTCCTCAAGCATCGAAGAGATCTCGATGCGGTGATCGTCGGGGCGTCGAAATCTTTGTCATATCACCACGCTAGCACTTGGAATTCGATGATCGACGTTCCAGAAAATTTTTGGAGTGCGTGTGGACGATCTAGAGGGATCCTTCTTTGGATCCTTCAAGAGACGACTTCCATCGACTAGTTACAGACGACCATGACTTCAGATTATGAAACGGGTAGGATTTCATTGTAATTTTGTGCTCTTTACACTTTACGTGAGATCCTCGGGCCTTAACGGGGCTCGAATCATTGGTGACGACAAGTCACATCATCCTGCCGACGAAGATTTTTAAATCATCGGCCCACCGGCTTCCGTTGTGGGCCCCAGAACCTAACAGTATCTTATGTTCATCACAAATTGTAAGGATATAGATTAACAACATGTGCTAAGGATGTTGGGATTTAGTCATACAAAAGTTTTCATATAAGGAATCTTATGTTCATCAAATAAGGTAAGGCTATATTTTCACATCATGTTATAAGGATGATTGGTTTTTTAGTTTAGAGTTATAAAACTTGGATTGAGGCTACCACCATTTTAAGGTCATAGATCTTATACCAAGGGGGGGAATAGTTTATGGTCTTATTTCTTGGACACATGGGTCACAAATAGTTCAAGGTCGTAATGCTTGAACCAATTTACTACAGTTTAAGGTCACATATATTTGACTATAATGTTCACATGAAGTATTGCTTTAGAAACTTTCTGTTGGTGGCATGTCTGATACGGTCCCTGTCCATGGTGACTAAAGAGTTTTCCACATTGAAATAGAACTTATAGATATTGTAATATCCTTCCCATTTATGTCATGGATTTATTGGTGTCACAACTAGATTCAACAAGGCCTCAAACATGACTACCCGAAGCCTGTGTCTTATATGCGAGAGGCTGGAAACCAGTACAGAGTAGGCATATCACACTTATGGGAGGCCTTAGCCTAATGTACCCCCCCCACACATCCAAGCCCATACAATACTGAAATTAAAAACAATTTATAACAATTCATGCATACATCTAAAATCACACCATTAGAGTATGATAATAAGTACCAAAAAGTAAGGGGGTGAAATACAATCCCACCAGAAGAAACTGAAAACAAGTCTAACCTATGAAGTAGGTGAGGACTGCTATCAATGTAACCACTAGAACACACCTCAATCTATCTGGTTCATAAATCTCTATGTGGTCTTGGTCCCTCTAGGACTCCATAAAAAGGGTGTTGATCTATATAAGACACGACATGTGAGGGAAAAACCCATACACGGGTTAGTATAATAATACCCAGTAGGAAAACCTAGAACCACTAAGAATATAGAATCAAGAATATGATTCACATCATCATAGGGATATGTTAACAACATACATAACAATAACATCTAGATATAATCATAGTAGACACACATTCTTAAGGTAAGGTCATAACCATACTTCTAGCCTAGGTTTCTGGTTCAAAGGTTTCCAATAACACTCATCCAAAAGAACATACTCTATGAGTCCAAATTTCACTGATGGATTCCATACGAGATGTCATTATCCTGAGGTATCTCCATAAAAATTACATGTTGGATGTTATAATAGATCGATACATAGATGGGGATCACACCCAAGTCTATGGGGTATAACCAATACCCAATCTAGATTAACCCACTAATTAAGGGATCGATGCCCATGCAGTGTTGGCAATGGAAATACTAAGAACCCCACCTAGGAAAATTATGAGGACATAGGATCTCACTATGGGGAACCTATAGGGATCCCAATGACTCTATTTAATACAAAAATTCCTCAGAGGTAATCAATATCCTATTCATAGAATGTGATTCTATACTAAATGCTCATTGAATGGATCAAGAGAAAGTACCCAAATGAAACTTGTCCAAGATAAATAGGAAAATACCTTAAAGATATATTTGAAGAAGTAAACAACATGTACAAGAAGTACACCACGTGTCCCTTTGGCACCATGTCCTACCCATGTAATATGTCCCATGATCATGTTTGTATCCAAGTACATGGCTTGTCTGAGACCATGTACTTTTTACTATATCTGTGTATGGATGGTCGTGTTTATGCACAACAATTAGTGTTTGTGTATGTGTACCTCATTAGGTATAATTCGATCCTCCAGGTGAGGGTCACACACTATGTGATAGTTTTCACATGCCATGTGATATTTTTCTTCTCATGGAAACACTTCCACTAACTAGGGGGTCCTACATGGAATGTAATTTTGGATTAAAAATAGTGAAACCTAGAATATTATAGAACCAAATGGTTTTTCCTTTGAATACAACCATTCTGCATTCACCTCTTGTTCCACCACTGATCTCACACTGAGATTGAAGATATGGTCGGACCGAGCCTCACCATCTCCTATTCACTAGAGTTTGTTCCTTGATCTTCATGAAATCTATTAATTATGCTATACCATCATCACATGAAAAATATACGAAGAAATCGAATCCATAAATTAATACATTATCGATAATCTATTGTTGTATATCAATTCCATCGTCAAGCAGAACCTGGATCTGTGGTATCAATCCATTTTTCAAAGAAACAGGTTAACAATGATTGATTTTCTAGTATTTGTGAAACCACTTGCCAAAGGGATTTACCCTGTTGAATGATGAATGGGGAAATAAAAAAAATGAATGACGAACATAACTTTTTTAATGTTCATGTTGGCCTTGATTATTTTATGTTTGAATGATAAATTAAGATATATAACATAATCAATTAAGAATCCCCCAAATCCAGAAAAATCTTACATGTACATGCAATACACATGATCCAAAAACCAATTAATTAGTTGATTTATTCGTGTTCATCATAGGAATAATAAAATTGGTGTAAATCCACATAAAACCACATACTACCCCATGATGGACCAATTTTTTATGAAGAATGGATTTGTACTATTTTCATTAGCGATATCCTTGAACTCTGATGGCGTAAAATGATCCTCATTCTTGATCAAATATGATGTCGTCCTCCAAGAAAACTCTCCTCCAATAGTCTTATAGGTTTCTAGGGTTAAGTGGCCAACCTAGAGATCTCCTCATAAACATATATTTATATAGAATTCCATTCCGCTGTGTAAAAAAAATAAAACAATTAATTAATTTATTTTATTTTATGAATTCTCATGTGATTACACTTTATAACAATTCCTGACATCAAAAAAATACTATAACATTCCTATGGTGTAGCCTATGATCTTAGTTAAAATTTGGACTCATATTTTCGATTTGATCATATTTTTATGAGTTATTGTAGTTTTTTGGGAAAACTATACATGTATGATATTAAATATATTTCAAAAATTAATTATATGCTCACCAATCCTCGGAATCCCATGTTGTCTCAATTCATAAATCTAAAAATAATCTATATAATATTATAAAGTAATAAATGTAAATATAAGAGTAGTTATATTCTCCCCACCATGGGTATTTACATCCCAGAATGCCAAAAAAAGACTAAACAAGATGTGGCTATTGATAATGCATCTAGGTCTCCCACTCCTCAGTTCTCTTTCAAATATTCTCATGCTTTAACCAGAAATGAACTAAAGGAATTTATAACCCATATAGGATCCTCTCATGCCAATCCAGAATCAATACTAAGTTCCCCAAAAAAGTAGCTCCATCATCAATGTCCAACCCACCTCAGTAAAAAACATGTGATGAGTTGTGCATGTACCTCCTCAGTTACAACACATGGAAGACACCGTGTATCTGATCTAACTACGGGAGTAGAGGTAAGTAGTAGGACACCACACCACATCTATGTAGTATCTTGAAAAGGTTAATTAATATAGGATGTAACTTTTTTTTCTGGAAAAATCTTCACCATCAACATTAAGGTGAGACCCTCAAGAACACATTCCCTCCTTCATACTCCATAGGCCTCAATTGTTAGTCTGCATAAGACTTATGAAGGCTCTGTGCAGTACTCATACCATCCTAGATTATTTTAACCTTCTATGTATTGGATCGTACCAACTCGAGGCCCATAAGTGCTGACTCTCCTAGGTCATTAAACATAGTGGTGACTTATAGGGTCTCCTGTACAATGAATTGAATGGAAACTTACTGATGGTGGAATGGTAGTTTTTTTTTGTACACATAATCTACCAGTGGTAGGTGATTCTCCCAACAATAATCAATTTCTTACATGAACACCTACATCATCTCCTCCAGGACCTAAATGGTCCACTTTGTCTGGCCATCAGTTTGGGGGTGAAAATCCATTCTCAATAACAATTGAGTCCCAAAGTCTTATGACAATACCTTCTATAATGGAGATGTGAAGAGAGAATAACAGTCGGAAATTATCATAATTGTAACTTCATGGATTCAGACTATCTCCCACACATACAAGAGTCCAATGATTTCTACTGAAATCTTCTCTCAAATTGCTAAAGAGTTGCTCGACTTGGTGAGTTGGTGTACAATATCCTAGAATGTATCATATCCTTGATAATTACATGGTAAACACATCATTAATTCCTTATATAACCCATCCCCATCCTGCTATGGAACCTCAAGAGGTTGATCTAAACCCACTTGAACCTAATGCTCTTCTTTTATTTTCTAACAAGCAAGGCATTGAGAGACAAACTCTTAAAATTTCTTCTTCATCTCTTTCCACCAAAACATCCACCGAAGGTCCTGGTACATCTTTTACACACCTGGATGTACCACTAAGGGTGAATTATGAAACTTCCTCGCCACCTCATCTCTCAGTGCAATAAGTACGATCATTTTTTATATAAAAAGAATGTTGTGATCCCCACATTCATCAAATCCATTAGGAACATGTATAGTGGACATCTGAGTACGTAGGGTCACACAGTAGTCATCACAAAGCTGGGCCTCCCTAACTCACTATAAAAGTGGATAGGTAAAAACCATTAATTGGAGGTAATATATTCTATCCCCATTAAAAATAAATAAATACAAAGATGCTAGTTTCTCCAATGCCTCACTCGATAACTGTGAACTCGATCTCCTGTTGTGGGAATATGATACAAATTTCTCCTTCCTAGAAGTATCGACAATATCAAAGTCATAATATTGGAGGATCTATATCCATCACCTCTATCTCAGGTTAAGATCCTTATGATAAAAAATATACTTGAAACACTTGTGTTAAGAATAGATGATAAACCTCTCACCCATCTGGTAGTGTCGCTACATCTTCACTGTGAAGACTACTATTGCACACTTAATATCGTGGGTTGCGTAGTTCTACTAATGTTTTATAAACTGAATTAAACCCCAAGAAATCACCACCTACCTCTAAATTAGAACACAATAGATCCTAGTCCTTGATGCATCATAGAACACTACATAATCTACACCCTCCTATGGAAATATTAAAATGGTAACACTCTTCAATATCTACCTCAAATCCTAGAAATCCTACTGGAACCTCTCTTTTCACACAAAATGATTCTCCTATTGGGTCAAAACTATCATGGGAGCTGATAAAAAAGGTAAATCAGATATGAATATCTGATAGTATCCTACTAAATCAAGGAGTCTTTGTACCTCCATCACACTATTGGGTGGTTCCCAAGCTAACACTGTATCAACCTTGGCTGGGTCCACTACTATAGCGTCTACTGAGATAACATTCCATAGAAAGTGCTCCTATTAAATTAGATCAAGAACATCAAGAACTTCTCATAAAAATGGTTTTCTTGGATTATGTCTAGAAATATCCCCATATGTCTTGCATGCTCCTACTTGGAATCAAAGTATAGTAGGATATAGACAATGAAGACTACCAAAAAAAAGTCTAAGTAGGAATGAAAGATCAAATTACTGAGTCCCATGAACACTGCTAGGGTGTTCATCATGATGAACATATTTACGAGGTACTCATAGTGACTGTAATGACATCATAAATGCATCTTCAGAATATCCTAATCTTGTACTTGCAGCTGGTGATTGTATGATCTGAGGTAAATCTTTGAGAACCATCGTGCCCCTCTCAACTGATCAAATTGGCTATTGATCCTCAATAGTGGATACTTGTTCTTTTTGAACACCTAATTTTGGAATCGATAATCCACACACAACCTCAAGCTCTAGTATGCCTTCATGGAGAATAAAATAAGAACTTCCGAGGGTGAAACACTAGGTCAAACAAAGAACTTCCTATACAAGTCCTCCAACGACACCCTCATCCCAAGAAGTTATGTTGGAGCCATTGAATATGCAGTTGAAGATATCTGAGTCATCCCAAGGTTTATATCAATGAAAAAGTATATCTATCGGTGGGGAGGTAAGACCGGAACGTCTTCATGAAATACTTCCTCATACTCTTACACCACTGTAGGAAACTGTAATATCATAGAATCTAATTCTCCTAGAGTCATGATAGCCAACTGATGAGTAATCAGATTCACTCCCCTATTTCTAATACCTTCCTGCTCCACCTAGGATTCCATTTCACTAAAAAGTAAAAACTTATCCCACCACTATGGACACACCAAATCCTCTACCTGAAATATTATTTCTGGACATGAATTATGGATAAACAGTCCATACTTAAGATGACTTCACAAGGACTCATAGTTTCTCCAAATAGATCCCAAAAGGAACTCTCGCCTCACATATTATGGTCACACCATCGGTAGTAGTTTGTGATCACTAAGTCACATCCATTAGGAGTCTCCAACTGTAAGGGTCGATCTAAGGGCTTAACCAGAATATCTAGGTTTTATATTAGATATGTGGAAAGAAAGGAATGGCTCACACCTTTATATCTAAATACTACATATAAAGAAGAGAAGACACATATTGTACATTGTATCATCCTTGGAGCCTCTGGGTCATAATCCTCAACTGCATGCAGCTTCTTTCACCCTTTTCCCAAATCTATGTAATCCTAAATATGACCACCTGGGGGTGGTGGTGGTAAAAAATCATAACTTTTACCATCTACAGCTACTCTCCCAGATCCTCTTCCATGTTTTCTACCCTATGAACCTACCTACTCTTGTTCCTACCTCTACCAAGGTTTCCCATCCACTATCTATCTATAAACTGCATTTTAGGTTGGGAAATCTCATGAAATATGTCCTTTGTCATCACAAGAGTAGAACCACATCTCTATTGAATAAATATATCCATCCTATGAGACCTGAACTACTATCTGTCTATCCTAGTATCACCTCCTAAAATGTATCACACAAATAGGTCCCTGCGTCTTTTTCATCTTCTGGTCACTGAAGTCTCTACTTCTGTATGTCTGCTTCCAGCACCAACTGTCTGCATCTACGCATCCAAGAAAATATCAACCACAAAATAATACTACAACACCCCTACATATTTAGTATTTCATATCGGTATCATGTTGGATCGAATGTCTCTATATATTCCGTATTCAAATGTCTGAGCTCGAAAGAAATGATCGCACACCATATCCATCAAGTATTGAGAGAGGTTTATGAACCTCAATGAGTACTCATCCATAGTCGTATTTCCCTACTATATATATATAATCTCTTGGATGGGAAAAACCCTCATTTTATCTTGGAAACAATACTCTCTAAATATGTACACAAACTCTCACCAAGGAAGAGTTTCCTCCTCATATGACTTGGTCACTAAGCCCCGCCATCATTCTGTAAATCCATGGATAAGGATATCTTCCAGGGCCACCATATGGTCTTGAATTTTATTGACAATATTGAAGGCTCACATCACTACCTCAATCAAGTTCTTACCCACATGTGGCTCAAGATCCCCTCGAAACCTGAGGGGTAAATATAAGTAAAACTCATGAAGTGCACTCATCCTACACACCTAATCCACTGGTACTGCCAGTACCATATACTATTTAATAGGTGGTGGTAAGACTGGTGAACCACTTATAGGTAACACCTCTTGATCATGTCCCAATATTGAAGCCTCATCACTAAGGGCATCATCCCAATGATCCTGTTGTTGAATCCTAGTAGGAAAACATCATTGAGGTGTCCATAAATTGAAAAATTTTACCAAATTCAATGATTATATCTAGATAGATGACTCAAGGAGGACATGGAAAGCAGAAAAAATTACTATCTATTTCATGTATCAATGTTTTCCCTACAAATAGTTCCTACATGTACTGAGTCAATAAGTAGGTGATCATAGTCCTGGTGTATGGATATGTCATCCCACACACCAAAATTGGAGTCCCTAGCCTAAGATCTGAACTCAAAATAATTAACATCATTTCCCCAAACCAATCTCATAGAATTTGGTCATAAGGTAGAACTAATTCCTCTGATACCACTATTTCATGACCCATCTCAATGGCGCTCGAACCACAACTACTGCAAGATCGCCTCAAAGAGTTCCGGGGAAGGTGACTAGTGAAAAGTAGGAATATCAAAAAAATAGGAGGCCATGGTTTAACATACCTGTACACATTAACACATATATAACCCCATACGATGACGATATAAGAAACTACTAATAACCATGTGTGCAAACATCTAAAACACCACCCTCAGAGTATGACAACAAGTGATGCAAAGAAAGTTAAAAAAATAAAATCCCATGAAATTAAACTGAAAACATGTCCAACATGTTAAGTGGGTGAAAAATACTATAAATGTAACCACCAGAAAAAACCTTTGTCTTTATGGATCAATAAGCTCATCCTGGTCCTTATTCCTCTAAGACTCTATCAAAAGGTTAGTCTTCAACATAAGTCACAACATGTGTGGGAAAATCCCATATAGGGGTGAGTATAACAATACCCAGTAGGATACCCTGAAATCAATAAGAATATAGAATCAATAATAAGAGTCATATCATCATAGAGTTATGTCAACAACATAAATTAAAATGATATCAAGATATAATCAAAGTAGAAACAAAATCTCAAGGCAAGATCACAACTGTACTTTCATCCTAGGATTTCTGATCAAAGGTTTCAAATAAAATTCATCTAGGAGAACACACTCCATGAGTCAGATAGCACTGATGGATTTCATATGAGGTTTCATGATCATTGCACCTCATAATAAAAAGTACACATTATAAGACTAAATTGATTGATACTCAAATGGGGATCACACCCAAGGCCATGAGGTACACCAACAAACCAATCTAAATTAACCTTATAAGTAGGGGATCAATGCCCATGTAGTGTTGGTCATAGATATACCAAGAACCCTATATAGGAAAATGTTGATGATAGTGGATTTCACTATAGGCCTCATGGAGGGGTTCCAATAACTCTATCAAAGACTGAAGTTCCTTAGATGGGATCACCATCCTATTAATTAGAAATAATACTATACTAAACCCTTAGGGAACATATCAATGGAACATACAGTAATTAAACATTTCCAATATGATAAGGAAAATGGATCCTTGACATTTTAAATAAGTTCGCAACATTTATTGGAAGTACATGATGTTTATCTTTAACACAGGGTCCTACACATGTAACATACCCCTTTCTTGTGTCCATGTCCGAGTAAAATGTGTGTATGATCCCATGTACTCTTGAATAGTTCCATGTACGGATGCACATGTCTATGTACAATAAGTGATGTATGTTTCCATGTACCTCCCCAAGTACAAACCGAGCTTCTATGTAAGGATAACACACTGTGTGACATTTTTAACATGTCGTGTGATATTTTTCTTCTAGTTGAAACCCCAGTATAGGATAGTGGGTCACATAGGGAATGTAATTATTGATTACACACTGTGTGACCTAGAATTTCACAGAACCCATGGGTTCTCCCTCAACATATTCCCAAATTGTTGTCACCTCTGGTCCTACCACCAATCTCTCTTGGAGATTTTGGATCTAGTCTGAATGAAGCTCTCCATCACCTAGTTGTTGGAGATCATGCCTCGATCTGCTTAGAAACCATTCTTTGAGCAGCACCATTATTAAATACTAAATATATGAAGAATGTTCATCCCCAAATCCATCCTCGATCGATCATCCATTTTCATGGCTCAATTATGTGTTCAATCCAAACCCTGATCTGCAGTATAAATCATTTGTGCCAAGATACTGGTGTGTAATGAATTATTTTCAGGTATTTTTCAAATTGAAGGCCAAATAGATCTCCCATAATGAAAAAATAACAAGGTAATAAATATAGAAAACACAAACATGTGGAATATTCCTCCCCTAATGTTTGTGTTTAGATAAATTCATTACTGTTAGAATGAAAAATTAAGTGATATAACATAATAAATAAAGGAATCCCCCAAATACAGATAAATCTTACCCGTACCCACAATATGCATGATCCATGAATTACTTCATTACTTCATTTATTTTCATTCATAATAAGAATAATAAATTGGTGATAAATAAATATGAAACAATTTCCTACCTTGAGATAGATTTATTGATGATAATGAATGAATCGGTATTGGTGTCATTGGTAAGATCCTTGAACCCGAATGGTGTAGTGATCTTTGATCTTGATCCAATTCGATGTCGTATGATAATAAAAATATAATAAAATGGTTCTCTAGGTATATAGGGCCAAGAATCCAACCATGATATCTTCTTATAATCATATATTTATAGATAATTTCTAGTCGTTTTGTCAAAACAAAAAAAATAATCAATTTACTTTAATTTATTTTATTGATTCTCTCATGAATGTGATTTACAAAAATTCATAATGCCGAAAATGATTATATCACAACTAGGGTAAATCCCATGATTTGAGCTCAATTAAAACCATATATTTCTTATATTATCCTTCATTTAAGAAAAATTACACTTTTTTAGAAAAACTACGCACACATGATATTAAATATATATACTATATTTCAAAAATTATTTCCAGGCTCACTGGGCCTTGAAATATCATGTTGTCTTAGCTCATAGCTCCAAAAATAATGAATATAATATTCTATGGTAATTCATGGAAAATTAGAGTCGTTATAGGTGGATTCTTTTAGGGTATCATCAATGATCTGAGAACCTGTACTATGTCAGCCCAATGAAAGGAGTGGAGGTAGGCATTCTTGTAGAATTCTCTTTCTACACAGTTCTGGTGTCTCTATAGGCTATGAATTTACTAAATCATAATTTTCTCAATATAATCCAAATTATCTTTATTGGATTTATCTAGCCTTTCCTGATTCTTCTGGTCATAAATAGCTATTCAGAGTGAAGACAGTTGAACCTCAGTAGGTAATTCTGATTTTATTTCATACACCATGGACTATAGGGTTTTTTTGGGTGGAACGTTGAGTTATCATCCAATATTACTAGAGGGAATTAGGGATTTTATCATGAAAAATATTTTTATTTAGTACCAACATCTTCCACAAAATGTTATAGAGTTGTTTTTGAATTTCTATATCTATCTAATCACCTATGCGTGATAGTTGGAAGTGTGGTTGGATTGGATGTTATACTTCACTTACAATTTCTTATATTTTGTTGCTTATAGATTAGTGTTGTTGTCTGTGAGAATGTATTAAGGAACCCAAAACTAATTAATGATGCGATAGTTAAAAAATTCAATCCAAGATAAGATTTCAAATTTTTTTCTGTCGAAATTCTTCTACCCACTTTGAGAAGAAGTTCATTTCATTCAAAATAAACCTTCACTATTGAGACATCACTGGAGGTTAGGGAACCCCAACACCGAGTCCCAAAAATATGAAGGGCCAAAATTATTTGGTAGTGTGGAGAATATTTGGAGGTCGATTCATAAAGTTAACATGAATCCGATACACATGAAACCACAAAGAGATAACTATGAATTCAAGAACCATGGTGGACCAGAAGTAACCTAACCTCTACATTTTCTGAGAAATCATTAATCCAACTTTATGGGACCCATAGTATCTACTATGGACCTCTTTCATAACCCAAGTTATCTCATACCCTTAGATTCAATAGAAAATGATTCCATCAAACCCACACTTGTAGAGAGATTATTAAAGGTTGAGGCCCCTCTAGAGTGTAAACTATGGTGCACTCCGGTGGAATATATAATGATCAGATTGGCCTGGTTAGAGAATTACATGTTGAAGATACTCGATGAATTATGTCATCCAATCAATAATTTCCTCAACCATATGGATATTTGGGGGACCTGGTGTAGAAGAACTGGAAACCAGTTAATATATTTGTTGTATTCTATCATTCTAAGTGGTGAGGGTGATGACTCTATGGTGTGCCACATTAATGATGAAGTCATCCTTGTTGGGATCTACAAGAGATGGATATGGGATTGAAAAATCCTCTACTCAACCATTTTATGATTGAAGAACATGATTTTCCTTTGTATGTAAATGGAACTAGGTCATAAGTTGATGAGTCCGTTCAAGTAGGGTAATAAGTTCTTCATTTATGACAATTTAGTCAACCTTGATCTTCTTGAAAACTTGTGTAGAGTCTCCCATCATGTGTAAATAGGGGAAATAAATCTCAAGGGACAACTTGAGACTTGTAATAAGAGCCTAATATGCGACCTAATTATTAGATAAACCTTTATAAAACAAGAATGAATACGATATTATGTCCTATGAAGGAGTGACAAAGAAATACCCTGACCATCCCTAGTGATTTCTAGGTTTTTGAGCCATGTACTGGCCAAACTATAGAAGGAACCATCGAAAGGTATCTTCCAACATGGAACCACTTGATTTGTAGAGGTAATGGATTAATCTAGGAACTAAACGTCAATGGTCAGTTTCTTAGGGGTCAAGTGGATGACCAGTAAGTATTCCAGTGCTTGGACCTTGAGAAATTTATATAGAAAAACCTGATTTCAAAATACTATAGGATTACCACACAGTGCACCAATTTCCCTATCTGCATGGGTCAGTTGAGAATGTAATTCATCGTGTCAACTCAAGACACTAGATGTATCTCATAGTGCTGCAAATAATTCTACAATTTATGCACTATGAATACCAAAGTGAGGAAAATCTTCTCGATGAGGGAGTATCTACTCCCCTGACCTAATTATTTGTATGGGCTAGGGGTGCTGAAGAATTGTTCTTTGTTGGTCATGTAGAGGGATATAGGCTTTCCTAAGATGGGTAGCATCAAAACCAAAGGTTGTAGTAGATACTGCCTAATATCTTCAAATGAAGTCTTATAATTCTCATCCCACTAGTAAATAATGCATTTCTTCATGATACTCAATAATGGATTAAAATTGTTAGATATATTTAGAATAAATTGGACCATATAGGATAAATATCTAGGAGGCCTCACAAATCCTAGAGGTTGCGTGGGGGAGACATTTGGATGAAAACCTCAATTTTATCTAGGGCGATCTCAATGCCTCTATATTTGACAATGAAGCTATGGAATTTTCCATAGGTGACCCCAAATCCACACTTCAAGGGATTAAACATTACATGGTGGTAATGGAGGAAGCCAAACACTTTCTCATAGTCTTCTAGATGGTCATACTATTGGCATGATTTCGCCACTAGATCATCCACATAACAGCCCACCAATTTCTTGAGGAGAATTTTGAATATGTGGTGTATGGTATGCTAGTATGTGTATTTATCATTATATAAGTTCAAAGGAATCACTCGATTACATAAAATTACGTGGGGTCCCATTAATGAAGTGGATTCCACATCCTCAAGGTCTATCTAGATCTAATTTTACCCAAAAATATCCATCCATGAAAGAGAGAGGCAAGATCCCAGTCATAACATCAATCAATAGATCTATCACTAGAAGGGGAAATTCAACCTTCACAAAATGGTGATTGAGGCCCCATAAGTCAATAAATACTAGTATCTATACATTATTATTCCAAACTAGAATAATTTTGGCTATCCATTTAGGGTAATGGAACTCTATGAAAAAAGTTTTATTTGATAATCCTGAAAGACCGATCAGTTTAGCAGTCTTGGAAAATATATTACATACATGAACATTACATTACACATTAGAATATAAAACACAACATAAATGATCCTTTGATAATGCCATTAATCCCCTATCTTAACCCTACTTATCAATCATAATATACTTCTTAGAATCCTGTAAAAATTAAAACATAGAAAGGGGTTAGCTCAGATGCTTAGTAAGGATAACAATATAGAGGAAGCTTTCATAAATAAGCATAAACATTTAAGGAAATGTATAAGACTAAAACAAAATCCTTTTAAACTTAAACATCAGCATAATATGGAAATGATACAATAAAATAATTTCATTTACTTATTCACATGGATATTCTACTAGTCGAATAATCAAAAGCAATATCAATAGCCAATTTTATAATGATGGAATGCATAATGCCAGACTTTATAACCACATAGTCAAGGCCTTGTGCCAAGACTACAAATAATATTTTTTCAAGGCCTTATGCCAAGACACTAGTTTGTCTCATGAGACCTACCAATGCATCGAGGAGCTATAGCAGGCTCCGTCCTTCACTTATTAAGTCCAATTCATTCCTCATATAAAAAGGATTAAACATAACATAAACATTCGTATTAAAACTAGCTTAAGAAATGTCAGTACTTTATCCATAAACCATTAATGGTATAAAAATAACACATCCACAGTAAAACATATCACAAAACCTTCAATACAACATGGAAGATTTTTATCATAATAAATCAACCTCGATTAAGAATAATATCCAGTAAAGAATGTTGACATAGTTGAAAATTATCAGTAAAACTCTTTGAGAGAAATATCTCTTTCTCATGAAATCATTTTAAAAGTCACACAATTTATAAAGGAATTAATTTAAAAGATATTTTTGAATCAAAGTGTCTCATACCACTTTGAAACATTTGAAAATAATTAACATTTTAAAACATTCATATCCATATAAATAAATCCTTAAAATCATTTTGAAAACATGAACATTAATGAGAAAGGATTAGAAGAATAAATCTTTAAAACATTTAAAATGATTTTTTAGTTAAAAAGTCACGTAAAAATAATCCTTTTGAAAACTCTTTTATGAAACATGGACATGGATAATAAATATGTCCCAGTAAAAACATACACCTAAAAAATCTCTGATAATAATGAGGTTGAGGAATTAACCCTTACCTTACACTTTCTTTTAGTCGAGGGTACGTTTAATGACCTATATAATGACCATAGTATGTTATTAAATTATTCTAATAGCATATTCATATTTATTATATCACACATTATTCATTAATGACTTTATAGTACCCATTTAATAATGATTTCCATGTTAAATTAACATTTCAGGTAATAATCGCTTTCTTTATCGAACGTGTTTTAAATTTTTATTCATGATCGTATCATTTAGATCATTATTTACATACTTCCAGAATATAACACATGATTTATATATCATATATATTTATAATATAAATATCTATAATATATAGATATATTAAATGGAAAACACCATTTATGGAGATGGTATGTCATACGTACGCATAAATGTTGTTTCTATTTTCATATCGTATTGAACGAAACTAAGTGAATAAGATATATTTAAATACATATATATATATTTTAAGTATCATAATTATGTCATATATTTCATAATTATTAATAATATATATTTTTATAATCATCGTCGAATGGTGAATGTGGAAATGAATATCATCGCGTTGTGGAGACGGTAATCCGTATGTACGCACGAGTGATAATATCATTATATTGATGGTGAAATCATATGTAATTGGATGGTATATCATATATACAGAATAATTAACATGTTATATTTATAATTTACATTAGTTATACTCATTATTATACCCATCCAAATAATGAAGTGTTTGAATAAAAAACTACACTACGACGTGGAGATGATAAGTTGTGCGTACGCACGTATGGTGACTTTTTCATTTATTAGATTGATAGAATAATGAATATGGATGTACAATTTTTATAATAACATCACAGTATATATAAGACACTAGAATTATTATTTTATAATGGAAACAAAAAATAAAGAGGAAGTGGAAGAAGAAAAAAACTTGAAAGAGGTGATGAAATATTTACCTCTTCTTCGGGTTATTCATTTTGATTTGATCAAAAGGGATCCTTAGGTTGGATTTCTGATCAATGGGAGGAATCTAGGATGAAGGGTGGAAAGTGGGGAGGATATTTGGGATGGGTTTTTCTGATCCAAATGGCTTTGGAGTTGTGAAATTGAGAGAAGGGTAAGTACCCTCTTGTAAGAGAGGTGAGGGTCACTTTAGGAAAAGATTGAAATATTATTTTATAATAAAATATTTTTCTGTTTCTAATGGCTCCAAAATAAATTATTTAAAGTATAATGTGAGGATAGGTTTAAATACTCTCAACCAATAGGTTTTAGACAGGTTTACATCATCATATTAGCCTTATCTTTTAGATTTAACTCTTAGTTAAATAGTTGGACATTTACCATGTCTCTTTGTATTTTTATATTATATGGTTAATAAACTTACTATAAAATGAAAATCTTACCCCTAGTGGATCACTAATGTCATATATATTATTATATAAATATTTTTTCCTAAATTTAGATTTTTAGGACTATTATATCACTTAATAATATAATATTTGTTTTAAAAACTCAATTATGTCAATTTTGACACTATTTAGTATTTGATTATTTTGAAATCCATAAAAACATTTTCACTTAGAATAAAATTTAATTAACCAACCCTAACATGTGATATTAAGTTATAAAATTATTTTAATTCATCATAAGTCTCAATTTAAATTTATTTGGATATTTATAATATCAATTATTTTAATATTTCATTAATAAGGTAGTTAATGCATCATCATTGTGTCATAAATAAATAAAATTATTTAATTTATAAAAATTATAAATAAAATACCATTATGTATTAAATATTTTTATATTTATAATGAATATTTATAGTCGAATTTATATTATGTGTATACCTATATTAAAAATGGTTTAGTTATTAAATTTTGAATTTAACTCTTTTAAATCTTCTTTAAATTAAATAATAATAAATGTACTAATATAATTCATGTGAACCAAACAGGATCAAATTTTATTCCTAAGGTTTTTTTGTCTAATTATACTTATCCAATAGAATTAGTATATGTGTTAGGGTAATTATGACATCATTTTTACCATTAATTACCCGTTTTACTTTTAACCGTGGTAAATAAAAGTCAAAAGTTACTATTCACCAAAAGTTATTTTCATCTTATTGAACCACATTTTAATTACTTATATTAACCGTGTCTCTTGGTTTTTTGAAATTCAACTCACAGAAGTGGTAAAATTATGTTTTATGTAAATTTGCAATGCTCCTAAGAGGTGAGTAAAAGACGGTAAAAAGTTCGATAAAATTTTATATATCTAAACACATTATAAAATGAATCCAATGAATTACATTGAACATATATTGGTATTATATAAATATTTTGACTTAAAATAAATTAAAATAAAATAACTAATTATTTAAATAAAAAATTTGTTTTAAATAATAACGCATTGTTTTTCACTATTCATTAAAAATTGAATGTTTTCAGAAAAAAATATCAAAAAATTACCCTAATATAATTTTGATATTACAAATTAAAAAATTAAGTCTATTTTACCAAATTAAAGACATATAAGTTTCATTTATTAATTTAAAATTAATTCCCATTGTCAAAACCAAAAAGCGGGTTTTTAAAAAGTAAAAACTATCAAAATATTTGCATGTGTTTATGTCAAATTTTAATGTGAAATTACTTATAATTACCTAAATTGTATTAAATGGTAAAAATATAATCTAGTTATACTTCAAAACCATTCAAATTCATGATTTATCACTATAAATTATTTCGATTAAAAAAGTTGTTTTCAATTAAAACATAGTATTTTTCACTATTCATCAAAATATGAAAGTTATCAGAAAAGTACCAAAAATTTATTCAGACTAAATTATTATTTTCCTCTTATAAATAAGAATTTAATTTCATTAAATTGAATATATAAAATTGTCTAAAATTGGATTTAAAAATGGGTTCTCAATTAAAAGGCAGTAAAATTACAATTTTTGAAAAATACTTACTTTATCCGAAAAAAAAATGAATTTGTTCTTATATTATGTCTAAGAAATGCATAATATGAATGTTAAAATTATATATAGTATATAATATTCAAAATGAAGTTAATATTATTCATAACTTCTTTTTGAACAGTTAGTTTCAATAAGTTGTGGTGTGCTCGAACTCAGTGTTGCGTGTAGCGCAAGCTATTGAATTACATTAATGAGATAATGTACTATGAAATCTTATGGTGTTACATTATACTCTTCTTAAATAAATTTCATCATCACAATTAAAAATTGTTCATCAAAAATAAATGGTTAAAAATAGTACAATACCTTTGTGGAAAACTCATATCAGAAATTGTGTTAATAAAATTTTGTCTTAATAAGAGGGAAAGGGAAATGAAAAAGTCACCAACAAATTATGATCTCGATTACAAGAACATTTGTGGAAATTAGAGACACATAATTGGAGAAAAAATTTAAATATTTATAGGTACTGATTGAGGTCATCAATCACAAACAAGTGTAAAATGGAGGGCCTCAAATCCATCAATCTAAGATGATGTAAAATATCATCGGTTCAAAAAAAACATACGGTATTAGGATAACATTTTTTTGGTTTTAATATCCCTTCCCTAAAGTTTAAGAATTAATTTATTCAAAGAATAAGAGGAAAAAATATATATATATACTTGAAAAGTAGAGTTTCATCCTTTAATTAATTCCTACCACAAACTCATATTTCACTCCAAAAGATAATAGAATTCAAAAATATTCTATTTATCCTAATCATATATGGTTAATAAATGAATTTATATTCATTTTCATACTATTTAAAAAAACCTATATTATACAAACTATGAGATCATATAGGCCAGTGGTAGGTGATGCACCCTTGTCACCCTTCGGTTGTGGGATCAAGTCTCGCAGCCTTGTTGGACGCGACGGGTTGTCGCCCGACCTCTGGGTTGTCCTTTTATGACAATTAAAAAATAATCTCAAGAAATGATTTAACCTTAACAATAGTATCCAATGTCAAACTTAATCGATTCCAACATTTAGACTTATCCAAAATACTTTTTTCCAAACTCACAGTCCAAAATTTATAAGGAAGTTAAACACAATGAAGATCCTTTTTTCCACGTAATAACATGTGAATACCTTCATCATGTATTCTTTTAAAACACGGTAACACACTAAATTATCATAAAACCTTGTTGATTACATTTATGCTCCCTTATTCCTTAAAGAATACTGGATATACTCCTTTTATCCAAAAATGTTGTAAACTCCAACAATGATGGAATAAACAAACCATTAATTAGTTCCAAGGATGTCAATAATAACAAATATAATTTATCCAAATCAATAATCTCTTATTCCAAAATCAACACCTCAGTATCAAGACCATATTAAAGTTTTTCCTTTCCTTCAACCATGTATTTTCCAAAAATTTTAACTTGCCATTGAGTCACTTTTATTGGTTCCACACAATCTCAACTCCTTAATGAAATGGTACTACAATACAATCCTTAAATACTCTATAATTCTTATAACATGTACATCATTAATACAATACTCAAATGAAACAATACATTAATAACAACATAAGAACTCTTAATCATTCCTCTTCATCTTCGGTAGTATCATAACTTGATTATTATCCAATAGTATCATTTGGGGTATACTCTGATGATTTAGACATTAATTCATGTAGTGTCCCAACTCCTTGCAGATAAAGAATTGTATACTTGAAACCTTTTTCTTACCCTTGAAATCACATAGTTGCTGTTGTTTTTCTCAAAACTTATAACAAACTCTCATTCCCTTCAAGCATTTACCAAGGTGATTCTTTCCACAGTTATCACATATGGGAAAATCCTTGTTTCTCTTATTGACTTTATCCATCTTTCTTTCCACCATCCTTTTCTTCTCTGACTTCCCTTCAAAGCTATAGGACTCAGATAATTCTTTTCATATATTATTAACACATGATACTATTTCTTCATATGATGATAATACGTGGGTGACTATTTCCTTTCTAAGTGTTGGCTTAATACCATGAAAGATATGATCCTTGTTACTCTTTAGATCATGCGTATTACTGGAGTTCTTATTCCATCTACTGGGTTCCATTTCTAAACAATGGCATACACTAGGTTGGTTTATGAATCACAATGCATAATTCTAAACTTGTAAAATATATAACGTAAATTGAAATGATTATGCATATAATATATAATCATAAAAATGTTTTCTTTGAATAAGTACTTACTCCTAAATCCTTCATAATGGCTTGTAATGAAAATTTGAATTATCTTAAGCATATCCACTAGGAGTGTCATAACCAAGAGTGCAGCAAAGCCCATTGTCGTGTACTAGGATACCCCGGTTCAAGCCCAAAACTCCTTTTAGGAGTTTTTTCTCCTAGGTACATATATTCCAGAGTCTCCTCAACCTTATCATATCTATACAGGGATGTATTGCTTGGAAAATTCACAAAATCTCTATATTACCAAAATTCTAGGATGTTCTTCTATACTAATCCTCAAAGTCTATCTTAGGGTAATGTTCTCTAATCAGAGTTGTTCTAAATCTAGTTTCTATGGTTATTACTAAACTTCATATGATACCAAATATAATTCCATGACCCCATAAGCCTAGAGACAGTGCATTATTTTAATACATTGGTATGATTTCAAGGAATAAAGTCCCAAAAGACCGATCAGTTTAGCAGTCTTGGAAAATAGATTACATATATGAACATTACATTACACATTAGAAAATAAAACACGACTTAAATGATCCTTTGATAATTCCATTAATCCTCTATTTTAACCCTTCTTATCAATCATAATACACTTCTTGGAATCCTGAGAAAATTAAAAAATAGAAAGGGGTGAGATTAGATGCCCAATAAGGATAACAATATTGTGGAAACTTTCATAAATAAGCATAAACATTTAAGGAAATGTATAAGACTAAAACAAAATCCTTTTAAACTTAAACATCAGCATAATATGGAAAATATACAACAAAATAATTCCATTTACTTATTCACATGGATATTCTACTAGTCCAATAATCACATGCAATATAAATATCCACTTACATAATGATGGAATGCATAATGCCAGACTTCATAACCACATAGTCAAGGACTTGTGCTAAGACTACAAATAAGATTTTGTCAAGGCCTTGTGCCAAGAAAATAGTTTGTCTCATGAGACCTACTGATGCATCGAGGAGATATATCGGGCTCCACATGTCACTTGTTAAGTCCAATGCATTTATCATATGAAAAGGTTTAAATATAACATAAACATTTGTATTAAAACTAGCATAAAAAATATCAATACTTTATCCACAAACCATGAATGGTATAAAAATAGCACATCCACATTAAAAAATATCACAAAACATTCAATACGACATGGAATATTTTTATCATAATAAATCAATCTCGATCAAGAATAATATCCATTAAAGGATGTTGACATAGTTGAAAATGATCAGTAAAAATCTTTGATAGAAATATCCCTTTTTAAGGAAATAATTTTAAAAGTCACATAATTTATAAATGAAGTCATTTAAAAGATATTTTTGAATCAAAGTGTCTTATACCACTTTGAAATTTTTTAAATTAATTAACATTTTAAAACATTCATGACCATATAAATAAATCCTTAAAATCATTTTGAAAACATGGACATTAATGAGAATGGTTTAGAAGAATAAATATTTAAAACATTTAATATTATTTTTTAGTTAAAAATTCCTTTAAAAAGAATCCTTTTAAAAACTATTTTATGAAACATGTACATGGATAATAAATATGTCCTAGTAAAAACTTACACAATAAACAATCTCGGATAATAATGAGATTGAGGAATTAACCCTTACCTTGCACATTCCTTTGGTCGAGGGTACGTTTAACCTCTTTTATAATGACCATAGTATGTTATTAAATTATTCCAAAACCATATTCATATTTATTATATCATACATTATTCATTTATGACTTTATATTACCCATTTAATAATTATTTCCATGTTAAATTAACATTTCGGGTAATAATCGCTTTCTTTATCGTACGTGTTTTAAATTGTTATCCTTGACCGTCTCATTTAGATCATGATTTAAATACTTCTAGAATATAACACAAGATTTATATATCATAAAAATTTAGAATATAAATATGTATAATAGATAGATATATGAAATTGAAAACACCATTTATGGAGATGGTATGTCGTACGTACGTATAAATGTTGTTTCCGTTTTCATATCGTATTGAACAGGACTAAGTGAATAAGATATGTTTAAATAAACACACACACACACACACAAATATATATATATATATATGTGTATGTTTATAGTAGCATTATTATGTCATATATTTCATACTGATTAATAATATATATTTTTATAATCATCGTTGAATGGTGAATGTGCAAATCAATCTCCTCGCGTCGTGGAGATGATAATCCGTACGTACACACGAGTGACAATATCGTTATATTGTTGGTGAAATAGTATGTAATTGGATGGTATATCATATATACAGAATCATTAACATGTTATATTTATTATTTACATTAGTTACACTCATTATTATACCCATCCCAATAATGATGTGTTTGAATAACAAAGTACACCATGACGTGGAGATGGCAAGCCGTACGTACGCACGTATGGTGACTTTGTCATTTATAGGATGGATAGAATAATGAATATGGCTGTAAAAGTTTTATAATAACATCATAGTGTATAGAATACATTGGATTTATTATTTTATAATGGAAACAACAAAGAAAGAGGAAGTAGAAGAAGAAAAGAACTTGATAGAGGTTATGAAATATTTACCTCTTCTTCAGGTTCTTCCTTTTGATTTGATAAAAAGGGCTTCTTAGGTTGGCTTTATGACCAATGGAAGGAATCTAGGATGAAGGGAAGAAAGTTTGGAGGATATTTGGGCAAGGTTTGTCTGAGACAAATTGCTTTGGAGGTGTGAAATTAAGAGAAGGGGAAGTACCCTTTTATAAGAGAGGTGAGGGTCACTTTAGGAAAAGATTGAAATGTTATTTTATAATAAAATAATATTCAGTTTCTAATGGAAAAAAAAGAATTATTTAAAAGATAAGGTGGGGATGGGTTAAAAACCTCTCAACCAATAGGTTTTAGACAAGTTTCGGTCACCATATTACCCTTAGCTTTTAGATTTAACTCTTAGTTAAATCGTTTGACATTTACCATGTCTCTTTATATTTTTATATTATATGGTTAATAAACATACTATAAAATACCAATGGAACCCCAAGTAGTTAATTAATGTAATATATATTATTATATAAGTATTTTTCCTGAACTGTAGATTTTTAGGACTATTATATCAATTAATAATATAATATTTGTTTTAAAAACTCAATTATGTCAATTTTGACACTATTTAGTATCTGATTTTTTTTGAAAGACATAATTTTTTTATCACTTCAAATAAAATTTATTTAATAAACCCAAACAAGTCATAATAACCTAAAAAATTAGTGGAATTCATCCGAAGTCTCAATTTACATTTATTTGGAAATTTATAATATCCATTATTGTAATATTTCATTAATAAGGTAATTACTGCATCATCATTGTGTCATAAATAAATTAAATTATTTAATCTATAAAAAATATAAATAAAATTTTATTATGTATGAAATCTTTTTATCTTTATAATTAATATTTATAGTTGAATTTATATTGTGCTTAAACCTATATTAAAAATGGTTTAGTTATTAAACTTGGAATTTAGCTCTTTTAACTCTTCTTTAAATAAAATAATAATAAATGTCCTAATCTAATACAAGTGGACCAAAGAGGATCATATTTTATTCCTAAGGTTGTTTTTGGTCGAATTATACTTATTCAATAGAAATAGGACATGTGTTAGGGTAATTATGAAATCATTTTTACCCTTAATTACCCAATTTACTTTTTAACCGTGGTAAATAAAAGTCAAACGTTACTATTCACAAAAAATATTTTCATCTTATTGAACCAAATTTTACTTACTAATATTAACCGTGTTTCTTGGATTTTTGAAATTCAACTCACAGAAGCGGTAAAATTAAGTTTTATGAAAATTTGCAAATGCTCATAAGAGGTGGGTAAAAGACGGTAAAAAGTTTGATAAAATTTTATATATCTGAACTTATTATAAAATGAATCCAATGAATTAAATTGAACTTATATAGGTATTATATATCTATTTTTACTTAAAATAAAATAAAATAAAATAACTAATTAATTAAATAAAAAGTCGGTTTGAAATAATAACGTAGTGTTTTTCACTATTCATCAAAAAATTGAAAGATTTCAGAAAAATACCAAAAATTTACTCTAAGATAATTTTGATATTCCGAATTCTAAAATGAAGTCTATTTTACCATATTCAAAACATATAAGTTGCATTTATTAATTTAAAATTAATTCCCATTGTCAAAACAAAAAAGCGGGTTTTTAAAAAGTAAAAACTATCAAAAGATTAACATGTGTTTATGTCAAATTTAAATGTTAAATTACTTATAATGACCTAAGTTGTATTAAATGATAAATATATAATCTAATTATACTTTAAAAACATTTAAAGGCATAATTTATCGCTATACATTAATTTTATTAAAAAGTTGTTTTCAATTAAAACATAGTATTTTTCACTATTCATCAAAATATGAAAGTTATCAGAAAAGTACCAAAAATTTATCCAAGAAAAATTTGTATGTACCTATTATAAATAATTATTTAATTTAATTAAATTTAATATATAAAAGTTTCAAATATTGGTTTTATAAAAGGGTTCCCCATTAAAAGTCGGTAAAATTGCAATTTTTGAGAAATACTTACTTTATCTGAAAAAAATGAATTTATTCTTATATTATGTCAAAGAAACACATAATTTGAATGTTAAAATTATATAGAGTATATAGGATTCAAAATTAAGTTAATACTATTCATAAATACTTTTTGAACGGTTAGTTTAGTAAGTTGTGATGCGCTCAAACTCAATGATGTGTGTAGCACAAGCTATTGAAGTACTTTATTGATATAATGTACTATGAAATCTTGGGGTGTTACAATATACATCAAAAAGGGGTGAGATAAAAGCCCAGTAAGTAGATAGATAAGTAAATGAAAAAATATAACATGGGGTGAGAATAATCATTTTCTTCATAACATAGGCATAAGATCATATTCATGATAGGAAGTATTAATAAATAGATTGGAATGTGGCCATACATAAAAACGAGACATCATTCTTAGTGGTCAACTACCACAAATAGTAGTGAAAAAATATAGCATCATGTTCTTGCATATTTTACTTTATCTCTTGAAATTCATTACATTAACCAACATAGTGGAGATATATATAATTCCAAGGGGCCCCATCACATCATAATATTTACAGTGTGCTATATAATTCAGGTGCACACATCACATCATAACATTTACATAATCACGCATGCTACATAGAACATATATTAATCTTGGACATAAATAACTCATGGAAAGGAATGGGTTTCATTTAATAAAGAATAAAATCATAAAATTTGTCTTCCCAAATTAAATACGGAATAATATACATGGTATAATAATCATCAACCTTGAGTGAAGAAGAAACAATCTCGGGAAGTAAAAAGTGTGTTTTTTAGAAAGAAGAGTTATTTTAGAAAAAATTATGTTTTTTATAAACTCAATAATAAAAAATGTATATCCCAAAATGGTAATATAATTTTCAAAAAATGATATTTAAGGAATATCCATACTGAAAATGGGGTGAGAGTGGGAAACCCAAATAAAGAGAGTTGGGTTTGTGAATTCCCCTTAACTTGTGTCCTAATGATTTCTTCACTTTAATATCATTTACTATCACATTATATTAATTAAATAAAAAATAAAAAATCTTTAATAAATGAATTTTATTCATTATGTTTTTATTATTTTCATTTTTGGGCTTTTACATGTGTTATAGAGTTTAATTTCATCGTTTGAGAGCATTTGTTTTCATGGTTTTCATGATTGGTTTGCTTATATACATGAATTAGTTCCTGTAAAATGTGGATAAATATCAAGAATTTTTATTATATGTTATTAATGAAATTAAATAATTTCAAATTATCTTATAAAGTCTTTTTTATAAGTAATAAGTATGAATCATTAGATAAAATTTAATGATGGTCATTTTAGGTTAATTTTGGGGATTTTTCGATCCCAATGAACTCATTTTGTTTTATCATTTAGCATTATGTATATATGTTAGTTCTAGAACAAAAATATATTTTTAAAATAAATTTTATAATATTTTTTCAACCATTTAATTGTTTTATTAAATAAATTTATTATGTTAGAGGAAAATAAAAATACATCATCCACGATGTTGGTTAATGGACACATCAAAGACGATGATTTCATTTTTAAAATAAAAAAGATAGAGGGAGGAGTTTAATGATGGATATTCCATCAACATGATATAATTATAGTATATCATATATAATATAGTTATCATTACATTTGGATAATATAAATTTATGATAAGATAAGAAGCAAAATGAAATTGAAAAGAAATTTAAATAAAAAGGAAGAGGATTTTACCTTTTGGATTTATCCTCCTTGAGAACCTCCTTAGGGATAAGGATATAATCTTTTGATGAAACCAAAATTTTCCAAGATGTGAGGAAGGGGCTAGGGAATATTATTGGGTAGAACTTGGGTAGGGTTCAAATCTTGATAGGTGTTAGGAGAATAGGGGGTGAGGGGTGGTATTTATAATATAGAAGATGGGTGTTTTCTCATTATTTAATTCATAAGTTAATTATTTTTCTCAAGGCAAGCAATAATTTTGATTATTGGTAATAAATATAGTAATTTTACCATGTGAGTTCCAAAAAATGATGTTACATCATCCATGACTCAATAAATAGTGTATTTAATTTATAATGTATATAAATTGTAAATTATCATATTTTACTATTCATAAAAAATTCATGTATTTTAGAAAAATCCAAAAAATTAACCATAACCATTTTTCATTGTGTAGAATTAAAAATTAACTCAATTTTTTTAAAATAATTTTCTAAATACGAGAAATTTAATTTTTATTTAAAATAATCAATTACTTGTAAAATACAGATTTTAAAATTATAACTGATTTTACAACACTTTGAAAAATTACTTAATGTCTCATAAAAGTATCTTAATATCATAAGATATACAAATATTAATTTATGATTACAGTTTTTGAAAATAAAATTTCTTTTAAACTGTTAAATTAAATATAAAATTTTAATTAAATATTTATGACTTACAAAAATTCCAAAACTTAATTAATAATTTTCAAAATATTTTTTTACGTATACTATGATATAATTATATCAAATTTTCACTTATAAGATGGATAAATCTTATTTATACTTTTATCAGGGATATTACTATTCATATGTCTGGTTTACTATTAATAAGGGTCATATGACTATTCCTATGGTCAAGTTACTATTTCATCGGTATTGATTCATTAACTTCTAGAAAAACTTCTTTTTCCATTAATTATTCATTTATAAAGCTTTTATTATGGTCTCTAAGTGATTTTAGGGAATTATTATAAAAAGGGATAAATTCCATTGATAAATTTTTTGGGTCGTTATAAATGGTTTGAAATATATGGATCTCGTGACATGAAAATATGATGGTTCGCTAACATCACTAGTTCTCATAGTTGTAGGAGAAGATTTTTATGTTGGGCTCACCATTTTTGTTTTCAACACGATTTTCTGATACCACTTATCTTTTTTTTTCTATGCATTTATTCTTTCCAAAGGTGGGAGACCTTGGTCACCAAGGTTAGTGATGTTATATCCTTGATCGGAATGGGATGATGTGATTTTAGTTCCTCCTATGTATTCCTCCCGAGATCTCATCAAACAACGAGAGTCTCTCTCAAAGATTTGAGTCTTTTTTTGTGAACCTCATTCCCAGTTCCATCTCAAGGTGGATGTTGGTTAATTCAACTACTTCTGTCTTGAATGGGAAGTAACCATTGGTTAGAGTAGATAGTAACATTGGTAAATTTAGGGAATCTCTAGATGTTTTTCATGCTTGGAATCTATAAAATATCTCTCTTTTGAGGTCATAAGGATCTATCATTTGAGGCATCATAGGTGAAAAACATATGGAATCCCATTTCAACCACAAGATAATGGATTTCAAGGGGCATGAGTCATTTGAGTATTTTTTCTAGAGGCATCCAATTTTTATTGTATGGGGTAGAGGTTACATGTGGGTTACATCTTTAACATATTGTGGGGACAAGTTGGTGGTAATGTGTGCCCCCAAGGAAGAATATTTCACACTTAAGGGTTCGGTTGAGTGTGTCCCAAGTGGGGAATATTTGACACTTTATATTTGGTTAAGTGTTTCCCTATAGGGGATGATTTCACACTTGAGGGTTTGATTGAGTGTGCCCCCAAGGGAAATATTTAACACCTGAGATTTTGTTAAGTATTACCCTAGGTGGGAAGATTTCACACATAAGGGGTTTTCTAAGTGTGTCCCCAGGGGGAATGATTTAACACATGGTATTTAGTGGTGATGAAAGAAATTGCACCCCCATAGGGTGAGATAATCACACTTTGGAATTTAGTGGAATTGTTGGGGGTGTTAGGATTGAACCCCGTAGAGGTACCCCATGAGTATCTGGAGGTTGGGATGGAACCTCATAGATGTTTCCTACCTATCCTTTTGAGAAATAAAGGCAAAGAAACAAGTATCTAGATTCCCCATTTTTGATCATGTGATAGGACTGGTCCATGTATTTTAACATCATGTGATAAGGATTCTTTTATCATAGAAGGAATATCAACTAGGGATGGTTTGGGGTTATGCATGTGGGTAACTCGTGGATGGTGCTTTATCCCATGGTGGGAGAAGATGTTATGAGGACATCCCATGTTAGTCATACATGGGGTATCTTGTGTTCACCAAAAAAGATTGGGCTACAGATTTATGTCATGACATGAGGATATTGTCATGCAGTTTAGCATCGTATGACTAGGACACTGGGATATGCAACTTTACAACATGAAGCTCGAACATTGTTGGGATCTACATACAAGGAGACAATTTCAAATTTGAAGAGGAATATCAGGCATAAAATATATCTACTTTTAAATGTTGTTAGTTTCCCATGATGATGTAATCTTTGGGATTATGTTCCTTCTGATAATGTTCCTTTGGGAGAGTCATGGTGTAAACACTACCACAGGGGAGTGGAAATCAGGAGTCCCAATATTTGAGTGATTATTCTTAAGAATAAAAGGAATAAGGGTTCCAATTATAAGGAGAAAAATAAATGGTAGTGGTCTAGTCCATGCTTGAAGTAAAAAGGGGTAGACACAAGTGCAGATGATACTATTTACATAGAAATTTTGGGTGGATACGAACCAATTCTAGATGGGTATGGGGGCCATGGGCACTCAAATTTAAAAAAAGGTTGTTGGTTGAAAGAGGGGACTATAGAGAGTCATCGTGGATGAGTTTCGTGAAGGTTGGGGTTTTTAGAAATATCGAGAGCTTCACAAAGGACATGGGTCTTCTGAAAGTGTATGTTTTTTGAAATAGGGTGGCCCTTCCTAAGAGTGAATTATTTTCTCCCATGGGGTTATTTTGAGAAGGATTATTATTACAAAAAACCCCAAGATCCGCAAAGGGCTTTCTTTATACATGAAGTCCATAGACCTTTGTGAAAGGAATATTCACCAGGTGTTTTGGTTCTTGAAAACCCATGGGAAGAGATTTTGAAAAATATGAATACCATGGGAAATCCATCCCCTCTTTAGCTTGTGAAGGTTAGAGTTCCATGAATTCATATATTTGGCTAGTATTCCCAATACCGCGTCCCATAAAAAGTCAAAAATGGGGAGGAATTTATTGGCCAAATGGAGGTAGTGAAGAAATTTCTTAAAAGATAGAGGTATTCATGGAATATTATGACATTATAAAAGGAATGAGGTTTCATGAACAAGAATAAATTGCATGGATGTTACCGCCTCAAACTTTTTATGTGCTAGAGACCTCCACAAATTGGAGATACATTGCACGAATGTTACCTCCTAAAGCTCTGTGTGTACTGGAGACCTTTGAAAATTGGATATACATTGAATGAAGGTTAACAAATCAAGCTCCATGATACCAGTGATCATAACAATTAACCACCATTCATGACTATGTGGATATTCATGAAGCCATACCCTTAAGTGGAGTTGTGAACTGTTTTGGTTCATATTTTCATCAAACCGACCATGCCTTCCTTGAACTCTCCCATGATGTGTATATTTAGACATTAACACTTAACTAGTAATAACTAATGAATATATATTAAATTATTTTATTCTATATATTATCAATATGTTCTGTTAAAATCATTATTTAAGTATAATATTACAAAAATCTCATCACATGGGAAGATTTTTCTTATGAAAATACATTTTTACAAATAAAATAATTTTAATTTTTATTTAGATATACAAATTGATTTTTTTCAATGCATTAATATAAAAAAAGTATTTTATTTTTCTTTCTACATATATTTCATAATTCAGTAACCTCTCTATTTTCTATCAAGTTAAATAAATACATTTTAATGGTTATATAATGTTCCATGATTTTTTGGTGTATTGTGTGAATAACGTTATTGAACACAATATATTTTTAAAAGAAAATATATCATTAAAAATTGTGGGGTGTTATTACTAGGGATTTATTTTAAAACCCTATATACCCTAGGGTGAATTTGGGTGTGAAATTCGTATCAAATTATGTAGGATCTGGTTCCCACATTGTCCAGAAATCGTTAATTCTATTGCAGTTATATGAAAATACATAATAAAAAAATGAAAAAATTAAAATGAGAGAATTTTTTAATTGGTTCACTACTTAGGGATTATCTAATTATAATAGAGATGACATTGTAATGACATACAAGAATCTAATAATATTCACTAGTTTTGTGGATATAATTATTTTTCTTGGTCACAGTATTCCAGACTCACCGAAATTATAAACGGGTTCTTGGAATAACACACTACCTCAATATGAACACTTTTGTCAGCTCCTCCTCCATGAACTACTCTAACCAAATGTATTCTTAGTTTATCAATGTGTAGGTTGTGTCAGCATTATCAAGAATAAATTATTTGATTTTAATTATGATAGTTACTATATTATTCTCTAATATATTCAACAATCCTAGTAATAATCATCATCAATGTGTGAATAAGTGTTCTGCAATATTTAGTTCACCTTGTAAAATAATTAACTTAAAATAGTCCTTCATGTAACCCCAATGTGGTCCACCTCTTCATGTAAATACTTTACATATTTCCCCTTTATGAACTACTGCTTCATGAACTACCTCATGATGCTACCCTTCATGGACTAATTCACTATACCCCCTATGTAATATAATTCATGTATTGTACCTCAAAAACTAATTTTCTTCATGAATGGTTATACTTCAAGAATAATTCTAATTTGTGGTGTTTTGTTTTAGGAATTGATCTAATTTCTGTGGTATTTTGATAAAACTTATTATTTGTTCCTTTAGTTTATAATTGATTCATAATGAAATTATTAGTGAGGTAATTATAGGACAAATCCCTTAGATAAATCACCATGTGTTAGATTGCACATAATCCCTTCACACACTACCCATTTTCAAAGAGATATTTTTTGAATTATATTGTCATTCATAGTCCACATAAGAATGATATTACTAATTAAAAAATGGACACCTTAAAGATACACATAGATCCATACCTTTATGAAAAAACTACATTAAAGTTCATATAGATCCATTTAAAAATTCATTCCATTTAAAAATTTACATCAAGGAAATCTTTTTCAACTTCAAATGAAAAATTTAGACACAATTTACAATCTAGTTTTTCCGATACTTCAAAAACCAATCTATCTTGATGTTAATTATTCATGTCACGTGAATACTTCATGAATCATCTACTGCATATTTCTTATGTGGTCATTTGAGCGTTACATGAATATTATTTCTTCAAAATTAATATTTTTTTAAACACTATTAATTTCTGAAAACATATACTAACATTTTGCATTTATCCATTCATCAAAATATATCAATAAAGTAGAGTCCCATAATTGTTTTTCCTTCCCTATAAATCAACATGTAAGATTCAACGACTATAGAAATCTTTACAAATGAAACTCTTTTAAATGAATATTTAATTGAGTTCATGACTCTTCATTTAACCAAATAATGGAATGTTAACAAACAAAACATCAATATTTAAAGAAAATAACTATGGATAATTTTTTATACTTTTTGTTTTATTGTAAATCCAATTTTAATTTCAATTCAATAAACAAATTTTACTATATTTACATGAAAACACAATTTCTTATATATCAATCTAAAATCTACATTAGAATTTATAAAAATAAAAAATAAGAGTTCAAGAGTTTTGGATTAGTCTAACAATATCTTGTTTTAATAATCACAAATCATTTTTTTATTGTTTCTAATAAATTTTGAGTTTTATGAAAGTTATATATTTTTCTATATAATTTTGAAATTTTCTCAAGTATGGAAGTGACCACAAAGAAAATCAAGCTAGACCATAAATAGTGTGTCTGAAGGAGAGAAATTTCAAAAAGTGATCAATCAACCACATGATGAATAAACCCACCACATGAAGACTCTATAGACAATATGAATAAATTTTGATAGTCTAAATTTCACAAAGTACCAGAGATAACTATAAAAAAATACTTCGAGCATTTGACCATCTAATCAACCATGATGGAAATATCATAATGTTCTCAAACAAATACAAGACCAATCAAGTGAATGCATGTTATATCTCAAAGAAACCAAATATTTCTCAGAATATGCACAAGGGATTGAAGAAAACACATGATAAGATGATAAAAAACATGATTATTTTTCCAACCGTGGTAGATAACTCTCTAATTTTTCAATTGAATACATGAAAAACCAAGAGTTCGTAAGACTAATGTGGTGTGACTATTTGGTTAATTCATATTTCTTTAAAAATATTAGAGAGAACTCATGTTTAATTCTAATTGACCAGATGTTGAAGTCCATGTCACCATATGAAAATATTGGGATATTTATTCTTATAAAATGGGAGCTACTGAGAGACATAAAGCTATAAAACATTACTTTCCAATTGACCACATGAAGTGTTCGTAGTAAAAACATGAAGGATTTAACTACCACATGAAAATTTCAAGTGAGCGTGAATAAAAACAACATTTTTTGTTAAATTATTGAACCTACCATGTGAATGAATGATGTGAACATATCAAGTGATAGTATGAAAGTGACCATGTGAAGTGTCCACAAGTGATTGATCACAAGATCAAGCGACCATAAGATTATGTAACCACAAGTTTAAGTGATTATAAGATAGAGTGACCATACATAAGTAAATTATATGTTAATATTTCTAGATTAAGAAGTGGGGTATATTTAAAACTCCAATGGATATATTTAAATATATTACTAAATATTCATATTATTTAAGGATGTTTGATCAGACTAATGAGTATGAGGGTTAATTTTTCAATATTATCTAATGGATAACTAAATAAGGTTCTCTATTTCAAAAGAATATCCAATCGCAGAAAAAATAAAGAGGTTAGAGGACTTACATTTAAATACTTATCATTTGAACTACTTCACTATGTGCCTCCACAATAATCTTTTTTGACCCCTCAATGCAATAATTATTCAATGATTCATCAAAGATTGATTTACTAATAATTGTTTAACTAAAATCAATCATATTGAGATGTTCCAGACTTAATCTCTCCTCCTATATTTTCTATCACTCTTTTTTAGATTACCTTCAATCTATATAAACAATAATATGTGTATTTATTATCACATGATCCTATACTATATTTGAGAGTATAAGATACTCTCTCTTATTTTGTTTTCATTTTTCATCCAATGAATGACAATAGAAGATGATATGAGTATCCAAGATTGATTTTTATACAATTGTCACTATAAAACCTGATCTAGGTTGCGAATTTGTTAATTATTTAACAAATATTCTTGGAAGTGAGTGATATTCAAGTGGAGTGTATTAGGATTTGGTTTGAGACTAATCCCCTTGTATTTATTTCTACTATTTGTTGATTTGTTTTCATAAGTTATTTTTAAAAATCAATTTATTCCTCTAAAAACTCTTTTGGAAATCAATACTCTAAAAGTTAACTTTAATCAAAGTTTTATATACTATTTTAATGTGATTAGATTTATTTGAAAAGAAAAACGTGATTTTAAAATTGGTTTTTAATATTTTTTTATCAAGGATTTGAGAAATATTTTTAAAACATTAAATTATATATTTCAATTTTTTTACATAACTTGGATATCTTTATATGTTGGCAGATTTAGTTTAAAATTGATTTTATATAGAAAATTTTATTGGAAACTCAATGCACCACCGCTTGAGTTGTCCACTCCGACCAACATATTGTATCAGGGGGAGGTTATTTTTTCTTTTACTTTATTACCTTTGAATTCAATCAGGTTTTTATCAAGATCATTTTAATTTATATTTTTTTATCGAATTTATTATTATAGATTCTAATTCTAAAGTTTATGATATAAATAGACCTCCTTATTTTAATGGTAAAAATTATTCTCAGTGGAAAATATAAATGAATATTCTTCTTCAGAGAATGAGTTTTGACATTTTAGGATCTATTGAATAACTATATAAAAAACCAAAACTTTATAGAAAAGAATGTGGTAGTCCAAATAATTATTCTTATGACTCAATTTTAAAATTAAATAATTATTTATTTGGTGCTTTAACTGAGGATGAATTTAATAGGATATTTTATTGCGATACTACTTATTGAATTTGGGATACCCTTTATGTGTCACATGGAGGAACATATGACAAGGAAATGAGATTAAATATAGATACTATTAACTGTGATATTTTAAAAATGAAGACCAATGAATCTATTGTTTTCATGTATTTAATGTCTAATTAGATCATACATACTATGATTACACATGAAAAATATATGAACAAAAAATATCATGGGCCATGGATCTTAAGATGACTAATAGATCATTAGAGAGGTACTGTAGTCTCTATTTGAGAATCTTGTGACATTAACAAACTTTCCTTCAAGGAGATAATTTTAAATACGATGATGTATAAAGATGAGAAAAAATTATAAAATAAATATAATGAACCAAAAAGGAAATATGATGGGATTAAATCATTATAGTCAAAATCCAAGGAAGTTTTCAAAATAGATAGTAATCATGGAAGTTCTGTTGATACATATAGTGATGAGGAAATTGATCAACTAGAAAGAATATTTCAGAATTATTTTAAAAGGAATATATTTTTTGTAAAGACAAATTATAAAGAAAATTATGATAAAAGAGGAAATTGGAGGAACAATTAAAAAAGGACGACTCTTATAAAGAGATTACCCTTTATGAATGTAAGAGAAAAGGATATATAAAATTTTACTATTATAAGATTAAGTATAAGAATAGGCATGTTGATAAATATAAAAAACCAAATAAATTAATGATTTCTACTTGTAGTGAATTTGAAGATAGGTCTAGTGATTCAAATTTTTTCAAGGAAGACACAAATGAAAAATCAAATTTATGCATTTTGCCTACAAATTTAGAGGTACCATCTATTTATTTTTCACATATATCAGATGAATCTAGAATGTTAAATGAAGAATTAGAATAATTTTGTGCTATTTTAGAAGATACTATAAATGTGTTTCAAGATAAATATAAAAATATGAAAAATATTCATGTTTTATGTGAAGTAGATAAATATGATCATAGTATAGAAAATGAAAATATTGAAAACCTATTAAAGGAATGTACAAATATGAAATTAGTAATTGAAAAAATTATAAAGGATTTGGAATAGTTTTTTGATAGTAGAAAAACCTTCAATATTATACTAGGTAAAAAAACTAAATAAAAATATGGAATTGGGTATGGATCTTGAAAACAAGGGAAGTTGTATAAATATTCAATAATTCCTAGTAAAAGAAAGAATACTTTAGGTTCCAGGGAAATGAATTTCTTTAGAACAAATTCTAAAGATTCTGGAGATAGAAATTATTTTATCTCTAAATATGTTATTTTAGTTAAAATAAATCTTGTGAAGAAAATGTGGATTCTAAAATATTAATTTTCTAACTTCTCTAGAAACAATTAAATCTGGTTACCAAAGTAATTTCTTATTTGATTTTACATAATAAAATGTTTAAAAATCTCCAAAACAATATATGGTATCTAGACAATGGATGTTCTAGACATATGAATAGAGTCTATTCAAGATTTATGAATATTATAAAAGAGGATGGTGGACATGGTACTTTTTATGATAACGAGAAAGGAAGGATTATTAGACATAAAAAAATTTTAAACTCTTAATATGTTCTTATTTATAAGGATTTATTCAATGATAGTTTAAATATAACCTTCTTAGTATTTATTAGTTTCACGATGATGGTTTTAATGTTAAATTTGAAAACAATTATGGTAAGACAGTACTAAAAATTTGGCCTATAGAGACTGCTATTGGCGGTCTCTATAAGTCTCTAGAGACCGCCCAGCGACCGCCAATGGCGGTTGCTGAAGTTGGTGGGAATGCCAGCCTACAATGACCGCCATTGGCTGTCTATGAAGCTTGTCGAAATGTCGGCCTACAGCGACCACCAATGGTGGTCGCTTTTGAGGTTAGCGGGAAACCTATAGCACCCGCATGAGGCAGTCGCTAAACTGGAATTTTCTTTTAAAAAAAAAATTCATGATACAAAATAAAAAAACAGCATATAAATAATAAAAAATGGAAAATAAATCCAAACACCATAAACATCGAGATCATTATAAACAATAAATGATAAACCTGCTTCAACGATCCACAACCATATGCTTTAGAAACCTACAAAGAAAACAACAAAACAAAACAAACGTAAATTTGACATATTTATTCAGTTATTATATACATATAATAAAATAAATTCTAACATCTCATGGGTGCTATAATAATTTAAAACCCCAAATTTAAGATATTTTTTCATTTTAGGATTTTTTTTCTTGTTTTGGAGTCTTTGCTTTAGTTTCTGAAAGTATTTTGTTATCTAAAAAGGAATATTTTCCATGCACACCGCACGTCTAATGGACGTTCTGTCTCCTCTTACATGTCATGAATAATATTCCTATTGTTTTTGTGTGGTTTCAGATCATTCGGAGCACGTGCTCTGAATTCGACCGTGACACGCCGTTTTGGTCTTTTATGTCTCCGGAAACGCTTTTTCGGTCATTGAGGTAAAACGACACCTCCGATTGATGTGCCATCTTCTCGAACATTTCAAAATTCACACCACAGTTGTTTTCGTATGATTTCATTGCATTCAGAGGTCATTCGGGTGGTTTTGACCACCCAACGCGCCCTTTTAGAGCGCGCTGAATTGCTGAAAATGACACATTCGGTTGTACCGCGTGCACCGCACATCCGATGGACGTGTCATCTCCTCTTACATGTCACGAATAATATTCCTATTTTTTCGTGTGGTTTCAGGTAATTCGGAAAACGTTTTCTATAAATTCGACCGTCAAACGCCGTTTTGGTCTTTTATGACTCCAGAAACACGTTTCCGGTCACCGTGGACAAATGAAACCTATAATTGATGTTCCTTCTACCCAACCATTTTAAAATTCACACCAAAGTTTTTTTTCATATGATTTCATAGCATTCCGAGGTCGTTTGAGAGGTTATGACCACCCAACGTGCCCTTTTAAGCACGCCGAACTGTTGAAAACGACACATTCGGTCGTACTGCGTGCACAACATGTCCGATGGATGCGTCATATCCTCCTACATGTCACGAATAATATTCATATTTTTTCGTGTGGTTTCAGGTCATGCAGAGCACGTTTTCTCTGAATTCGACCATGACACGCCGTTTTGGTCTTTTATGACTCCAGAAACGTGTTTCCGGTCACCGCGGTCAAATGATACCTCCAATTGACATGCTGTCTACCCGACCATTTCAAAATTCACACCACGGTTGTTTTCGTATGATTTCATGGAATTCTGAGGTCGTTTGGGTGGTTTTTACCACCCAACGCGCCCTTTTAGAGTGCGCCGAACTGCTGAAAAAGACACATTTGGTCGTACCATGTGCACCGCATGTCCTATGGACATTCTGTCTCCTATTACATGTCACGAATAATATTACTATTGTTTTTGTGTGGTTTCAGGTCATTCGGAGCACGTTTGATCTGAATTTGATCGTGACACTCCGTTTTGGTCTTTTATGACTCCAGAAATGTGTTTCCGGTCACCTCGGTCAAATGACACCTCCGATTGACGTGAAGTCTACCTGAAAATTTCACAATTTATACCACGGTTGTTGTCGTATGATTTAATGGAATTCTAAGGTCGTTTCGGTGGTTTTGACCACCCAATGCGACCTTTTAGAGTGCGTCGAACTGCTGAAAACGACACATTCGGTCGTACTGCTTGTACCGCATATCCGATGGATGTGTTGTATACTCTTACATGCCACGAATAATATTCCTATTGTTTTCGTGTGGTTTTAGGTCATTTGGATCACGTTTTCTCTGAATTCGACCGTCACACGCCGTTTTGGTCTTTTATGACTCCGAAAACGCGTTTTCGGTCACCGTGGAAAAATGAAACCTCCGATTGATGTGTCATCTACCCGACCATTTTACAATTCACACCATGGTTGTTTTCGTATGATTTCATGGCATTCCAAGGTCGTTCGGGTGGTTTTGACCACACAACGCGCCCTTTTAGAGCGTGCCAAACTACTGAAAACGACACATTCGATCGTACCACTCGCACCACTCGTCTGATGGACGTGCCATCTCCTCCTACATGTCCCAAATAATATTTATATTTTTTCATGTGGTTTCAGGTCATTCAGAGCACGTTTGTTCTGAATTCGACCGTCACATGCTGTTTTGTTATTTTTTGTCTCCAGAAACGTGTTTCCGGTCACCGTGGAAAAATGACACCTTCGATTGACGTGCTGTATACCCAACCATTTCTAAATTCAAACCACGGTTGTTGTCATATGATTTCATGGAATTATGAGGTTATTCAGGTGGTTTTGACAACCCAACACGCCCTTTTAGAGCGCGTAGAACTGCTGAAAATTACACATTCAGTCGTACCGTGTGCACCGCATGTAAAATTGATGTCTCGTCTCCTCCTACATGTCAAGAATAATATTCCTATTGTTTTCTTGTGGTTTCAGGTCATTCGGAGCATGTTTGCTCTGAATTTGACTGTGACACACCGTTTTGGTCTTTTATGACTTCAGAAATGCATTTTCCGTCACCATGGTCAAACAACACCTCCGATTGACGTTTTGTTTACCAGACCATTTCCAAATTCACACCACAGTTGTTTTCGTACGGTTTTATGGAATTATAATGTAATTCGGGTGGTTTTGACCACCCAACGCGCCCTTTTAGAGCGCACCGAACTGCTGAAAACGACACATTTGGTCGTACTACGTGCACCGCATGTCCAACGGATGTGAAATCTCCTCCTACATGTCACGAATAATATTCCTATTGTTTTCAAGTGATTTTAGGTCATTCAGAGCACGTTTGCTCTGAATTCGACCATCACACACCGTTTTGGTCTTTTATGACTGTAGAAACGCGTTGCCAGTCACCGCAGACAAACGAAACCTCCGATTAGCATGTCTTCTACCCAAAAATTTCAAAATTTACACCACGGTTTTTGTAGTATGATTTCATGGCATTCTAAGGTCGTTCGGGTGTTTTTAACCACCCAACGTGCCCTTTTAGAGCGCACCGAACTGCAGAAAATGACACATTCGGTCGTACCACATGCACCGCATGTCTGATGGACATGTCGTCTCATCTTACATATCATGAATAATATTTCTATTGTTCTCGTGTGATTTCAGTTCATTTGGAGGATGTTTGTTTATGAATTCTACCATCACACGCCTTTTTGGTTTTTTATGACACCAGAAACACGTTTCCAGTCACCGCAGACAAACGACACCTCTGATTGACGTTCCGTCTTCCCAACCATTTCAAAATTCACACCACAGTTGTTTTTGTATGATTTCATGGCATTCGGAGGTCGTTCGGGTGGTTTTGACCACCCAACACGCCCTTTTAGAGCGCGCCGAACTGCTGAAAACGACACATTCAGTCGTACTACACGTACCACACGTCTGATGGATTTTCCATCTCCCCCTACATGTCACAAATAATATTCCTATTGTGTTCGTGTGGTTTCAGGTCATTCGGAGCACGTTTGCTCTGAATTTGACCGTGACACGCTGTTTTGGTCTTTTATGACTCCAGAAACGCGTTTCTGGTCACTACGGTCAAACAACACATCTAATTGACATGTCGTTTTCTCGAACATTTTACAATTCACACCACGGTTGTTGTCGTATGATTTTATGGCATTCTGAGGTCGTTCATGTGGTTTTGACCACCCAACGCGCCCTTTTCGAGCGCACCGAACTGCTGAAAATGACAAATTCAGTCGTACCGCGCGCACCGCATGTCCGATGGATGCGTTTTCTCCTACTACATGTCACGAATAATATTCCTATTGTTTTTTGTGTGATTTCAGGTCATTCGGAGCACGTTTTCTCTGAATTCGACCGTCACTCGCCGTTTTGGTCTTTTATGACTTCAGAAATGAGTTTCCGGTCACTGCGGACAAAAGACACATCCGATTGACATTCCGTCTACCCAAACATTTCACAATTCACACCACGGTTTTTGTCGTATGATTTTATGGCATTCTGAGGTTGTTTGGGTGATTTTGACCACCCAACACGCCCTTTTAGAGTGCGTCGAACTACTGAAAATGACACATTTGATCATACCTCATGCACCGCACATCCGATGGACGTTCTGTCTCCTTATACGTGTCATGAATAATATTAATATTTTGTTGTGTGGTTTCAGGTTATTCGGAGCACATTTTCTCTGAATTCAACCACCACACGCCGTTTTGGTCTTTTATGACTCTGAAAACACATTTCTGGTCACTGCGGACAAACGACACCTCTAATTAATACGTTGTCTACCCAAACATTTCTCAATTCACACCAAGGTTGTTGTCGTATGATTTCATGGAATTCCGAGGTCATTCGGGTGGTTTTGACCACCCAACGCGCCCTTTTAGAGTGCAACAAACTACTAAAAACAACACATTCAGTCATACCGCGTGTACCGCACATCCAATGGACGTGTTGTCTCCTCCTACATGTCACAAATAATATTCCTATTGTTTTCATGTGGTTTCAGGTCATTCGGAGCACGTTTGATCTGAATTTGACCGTGACACACCGTTTTGGTCTTTTATGACTCCAGAAATGCATTTCCGGTCACCGTGTTCATATGAAACTTCCGATTGACATGTCGTCTACCCGAACATTTCACAATTCATACCACGGTTGTTGTCGTATGATTTCATGGCATTATGAGGTCATTCGGGTGGTTTTGACCACCGAACGTGTCGTTTTAGAGCGTGCTGAACTGCTGAAAATGACACATTCGGTCGTACCGCACGTCCGACTGTTGTGTCGTCTCCTCCTAAATATCACAAATAATATTCCTATTGTTTTCGTGTGGTTTAAGGTCATTCGGAGCATGTTTTCTCTGAATTCGTCTGTCACACGCCGTTTACGTCTTTTGTGACTGCAGAAACGTGTTTCCGGTCACCGCAGACAAACAACACCTCCGATTTACATGCCTTCTACCCGAAAATTTTAAAATTTACACCATGGTTTTTTTCGTATGATTTCATGAAATTCAGAGGTCGTTCGGGTGGTTTTGACCACCCAATGCGCCCTTTTAGAGCGCACTGAACTGTTGAAAACGACACATTTGATCGTACCACGCGCACCACATGTCTGATGAATGTGCTGTCTCCTCCTACATGTCACAAATAATATTCTTATTGTTTTAGTGTGGTTTCAGGTCATTCGGAGCACATTTCTCTGAATTCAACCGTCACACGCCGTTTTGGTCTTTTATGACTCTAGAAACGCATTTCCGGCCACCGCGGACAAACGACACCTCCGATTGAAGTTATGTCTACCCGAACATTTCTCAATTCATACCACGATTGTTTTCGTATGATTTCATGGCATTCTGAGGTCGTTCGGGTGGTTTTGTCCACCCAACGTGCCCTTTTAGAGTGCGTCGAACTGCTGAAAACGACACATTCGGTCGTACCACGTGCACCACACGTCTGATGGATGTGTTATCTCCTCCTACATGTCACAAGTAATATTCCTATTGTTTTTGTGTGGTTTCAAGTCATTTGGAGCACGTTTTCTCTAAATTCGACTGTGACACGCCGTTTGGGTCTTTTATGACTCAAAAACACGTTTCCGGTCACCGTAGTCAAACGAAACCTCCGATTGATGTGTTTTCTGCCTGACCATTTCCCAATTCACACCATGGTTGTTTTCACGTGGTCTCTTTTCACCTGGAAGCACCAAAGACCATACAAATATCCAAATGGGCAGTTTCCTTTCTAAACAACATACAGTTGTTTGCACATGCATATATGGTCTCATATGTAAAACCTAATTTCTCTGTCAACTTATGAGCATGGTAATACAACTCGAGAATCTTAGTGTTGACAAGAAGAACCTTTTTCAATAACACCAAAATCATGTTGAATGATGTGTCTGACCAATGATTCAAAGTCTTCAAATGCAAAAACTCCACGATAAACGACAATTTATTATAAGAAGTACATCCAGGATATAATTCTATTTTTTCATCATCAAGTGCTTCATAAAACGTCCTCAAATCATGATCTGCACTAGAGCAAAGATTTACCTCACCAGTATCAAGATAATGGATTTCAATGCCTTCAGGATCCAACCCACGTACCATTTCAGTAAGCATTTCATGCATTGGATCATTCATCCTTGCATCAACATCCATCTGAACTGCATCCGTATTTTGACAACGAACATATTCTTCCCCATGACGAGTCCAAATATTATAATTTTTCTGAAATACATTAAATAATAGGTTCTCCCTCACAGTATCTCATGTGAATTGATATTTGTTAGCACATTTTCTACATAGACAACTAATATAGTCACTTTCAAATCCTCTGGTGAAGTCAATAAACTGCATAATTCCATTGAAATATTCTCTAGACGTTCGATTTGGAAGATCAATCCAACTCTTATCCAAAATAATATCTGTATAACAAACATTTACACAATACTTATTACATTTACATTTTTCAAAAGAACTACATTTAAAATAAATACTAATCAATTGTTTGTGAACCATTGATAAAATACTAATGTAAGTGAAAGCCCATGTCATACCTAATTGCGCTACAAACTTGGAAAGGAGGGGAGCCGAAGGCGGTGCTATGAGGGAGAGAAGAGGAAGTGAAGGGGAGTCGGAGCCAGAGGCGGTGCGGTGAGGGAGGGGACGGGCAGTGGTGGCGGTGGAGAGCTGGAGGAGAGGAGGCGGTGAGGTGGCAACGGTGCAGCGAGGGTGGGACGAAGAGGGAGGGGACCAAGGACATTGGGGAGATGGAGTGGACGGGAAACAACAACGATGGGACGAGTAGCGACCGTGAAGGGAGTGAGGGGACAGGGCGGTGTCGGTGCGGCAAGGGAGGGGATGGGGGATGGAGGGGATCCGGAGCGGACGACGGTGAGGTGGCAACGGTGCAGTGAGGGTGGGACGAAGAGGCAGGGGACCAAGTACATCAGGGAGATGGAGTGGACGGGCATCAGCGACGATGGGACGAGTAGCAACCGTGCAGGGAGGGAGGGGACAGGGCGGTGTCGGTGCGGCAAGGGAGTGGACAAGGGATGGGGGGGATCCAGAGTGGATGGCGGTGAGGGGATGAGGGATGGGTAGAAATGGGGGAGGGGAGGGGGCTGTCTAGGGTGGGGGGGGGGGGTTGTTCGGAGTGCGGGGGGGGGGGGGGGCTTTCCGGGGTGCGGGGAGGCTGTCTGGGGAGCGGGGGGGGGGGGGGGGGGGGGGCTGTCCGCGGTGGGGGGGGGGGGGGGGCTGTCCGAGGTGGGGGGGGGGTCAAGGGGGCGGAGCGTCGAGGGTCGAGGCCGGAGGCTGGAGGGCAGAGGAGTCGGAGACTGGAGGGGGCGGAGGCCGGAGGCTGGAGGCCAGAGGGTGGAGGGATGCCGAAGGGGACGAAGGGTAGGGAAAAGGATGGCCGGAGGGTGGAGGGAGGCCAGTGGGCAGGCAGAGGGCAGAGGGTGGAGGTCGACGAGGGCGGAGGGCAGTGAGGGCATGCGGTGAGGTCGAGGGCGAGGGGAGGAGGGATCGCGAGGGGTGAAAGAGGGGGGGGGGGCGAAGCCCCCCCCCCCCCCCCCTTCCCTCCCTTTTTTTTCAAGCTCAGCGACTGCCAAAGGCAGTCGCTATAGGGAACCTATAGCGACCGCCATAAACGGTCACCCATGTCAGGTGGCTTCAAAGCCCAATATTGTAGTAGTGGGATTTATTATTCCAATCATTCGTTAGTATTTACTACATTAAAAATGATTATTTTTATATGGTTAATTGAGATTCATTATTATCTAAAAATGTTTCTTATTTAAGTTATTTTCATATAAGATCTTAGTTGTGGAATATGATACTAGGACACTGCAATAAAATTACACTTAAAAAGATAAATAAGAAGTATTTATTCATGGATATACCCGTGTTATAATTCTCTAAATAAAAGGTTAAAATCCTTTTTAATAGGGGAAACAATAAAAAACATCTTTCAGACCAAAGAAAGTGGTATCTATCTCTAAACAAATAGAATATTTTCATATAGATTTATTTATCCATAAAGAGTTCCTAGATTTATAGTTAAACATTATTCTTATGTTGTTGTTGATGGTTATTCAAGAAATACATGGGTTTTTTCATTAATCATAAAAGTTTATCTCCTTCTTGATTTGAAAAGTATGCAAAGATAATAGAGAAACTTAGTGGAATCACCCTCACAACCTTGAGTTGTGATCATATTCAATAGTTTGAGAATAAAGAGTTTGAATCCCTATTCTCACAATATATCTATACTCACTATTTCTTTTCACCTCAAACACCTTAGAAAAATGGGGTTGTTGATAAGAGAAATCAGTCTCTTCATAAACTTTTCTGAATTATGCTGAGTGAATTTGACTTACATTTCTATTTTTGGGTTGAAGTTGTGAAAAAAAATTATATAATTTATATAGTTCTTATCATACCTATATTAAAAAATAATCTATATGAATTATTGAATTTTAGAAACCCCAATGTAAATTACAGTAGAGTTTTTGGATGAAAAGTTTACATTATGAATAAGAAGAAGAATTAGAAAATCATTCAAAAAAATATGATGGAATTTTTCTTTTTTATTCAACCACCAATAAATATTACAGAGTCTCTGAATATAAATCTAATGCTTTTGATGAAACTCTTCATGTAAAATTTTATGAGATAGATCCTCAAGAACTCAAACCTACTACAAAAAATCTTGATGTTGAAATTTAAATTTTGAATATCTATAATAACTTTAAAGATTTTGATCTTTATATGTATTTACACAATACATATTCTATAATAGACCATAAATTACATCATAAACTAGAAGAATACTGGGTAAAACCACATGATTTAGTCTCTAGAACAATTAGAACTCTTAAAACCATCCAGTAGATGTTGTTGTAGGAGACCCAGATAAAGGTACTCTAACCAGAGCCTCATTAAAAAACCTTGTTGAACAATAATTGTTTTAATAACTTGAACCTAATAACATCAATGAATCAATAAATTATGGAAATGGGGTAATGGATATGCAAGAAAAATTGAATTAGTTTGAAATAAATAAAGTCTGGTAATGACTAATTAAACATAAAGTACACCAAACTATTGGCACTAAGTGGGTATATAAATATAAGGTTTATTAATATAACCCAATTATTAGAAATAAGGTAATATTGGTTTCATAGGTATATACTCAAGAAGAAGGTATGGTCTTTGAATAAACCATTGGACCAATAGATAGAATTGAATCCATCAGAATACTACGTTCATATACAGTATATCCAAATTTCAAACTATTTGGAATGAATGTAAGTAGTGATTTTATAAATTTTTATATTATTGAGGATGATTTTATTGAGAAACCTCATATATTGGAAAAAATAATTTTACAAATCATGTTTTTAAGCATTCTAATTCTTTTTATGGTTTAAAACAGGCTCCTAGAGCTTGGTATGATTGGATCAATGATTTTCTTTTTTCAAATGGGTTTTCAAAAGGCGTTTATGAGCCTAATATATTAATAAAAATATCTTCAAATTAGTTTTTAGTAGTTAAAATATATGTTGATGGTATTATTTTTGGATCATCCAAACACTTTGTGTGTAGTGAATTTTGTAAAGGGATGCAAAATGAGTTTGAAATGAGTTTAATGGGTGAGTTAAAATTCTTTCTTGGTTTTAAAATTTTTCAAAACAATGATGAAATTATTTTAAACCAACTAAAATAGAAAAAATATATTCTAAAATTTTTTGGTACAGATAATTCCAAAGGTTATGACCCACCTGTGAATACAAGCTGTAAGTTTGATATAGATGAAACGAGAAAGTCAATTGACCAAAATACTTATAGAGGTATGATTTGAAGTTTAATATACTTAACTGGGAGTGAATTTGATATTATATCTAGTATGTGTATGTGTGCTAGTTTTTAATAAAGCCCAAAAATAATTTCATTTAAATATCATCAAAATAATTTTCAAATACCTCAATAATATAACTAATTTTGGACTTTTCTATAGTGGAGAACATGAATTATAATTTTTAGTTATTTTGATTCCAATTTTATTTGTTGTAAATAAGATTGAAAAATAAGTTCTAGAACATGTAATATTTTGGGAAATCCTATAGTTTCATGGTTTAGTAAGAAATAGAATTCTGTTTCATTTTGTAATACTAAAGTTGAATAAATAGTTATAGGTAGTTGTTGTGAAAAAATTGTATGGATGAAAAACACTTTACTATACTATGGTTATAGATTTTGAAATTTCCCTATAAATTGTGAAAATAGAAGTGCTATTAATATTTCTAAAAATCACATGTCTCATTCTGGACTAAACAAATTGATATACGAAATTACTATTTGAGTAATAATTTTCAAAAGAGATATTACTCTTGAGTTAATTAGAAATAAGCAAAAACTTACTGATATATTTAAAAATCCTTTGAATGTAGAATGAATAAATTATATCAAACATGAGTTAGGAATGATTAATTATTATGAAATATTTCATTTATGTTTATAACCCTTGAATTTGTTTAATTATAGGTATTAATAATGTAACTATTCTTAACATCTATGTTTTCTTGACAATATTTTTATTTATATTCTAGATAAATATTTATGTTTCCTTGTAGTTAAGTAACCATTAGACTTTTTGTATATGACCAATTATGTAAATATGATTAATAGGTCATGAAACTAGTTAACCTATGAGATCCATTTAAGTTAACTTAAGGAATAAAGTAATTGTACCAACCACAACTTATTTACGTTACCACAATTATGCCTTTATGGTCAGATAAATTATCACGACTACTAATTTTTAAAATTTAAATTAAATATTTTGGTGGGATTTATTTTTAGTCTATTATTATTTTACACCCTAAACAATTAAATAAAATTCAAATTATATTTCGAATCGGAATACATTTTTATACAACTTCAATTTTTTGAATCTCTCTCAAATAACCCTTTTACAATCCACTTTCTCTCTTGAAATTGAACCAATTCCACCGAAGATTAAAATTTTAGTGTAAGGATTGTTATAATGAAAGGATCGCATATAGTCACATATTGCGTTGGCTCAAATCCTTTTAATAGATATTAAAAAATCATATTACCTCGAGTACAACCATCAAGACATGAAATCCTTATATTCAAGATTGGGTTATTTGTGAATAAATAAAAGTGGATGTTGAATGGATACACTATATAAAGTCCTTGATTTAGGAGTCGATTAAATTGAAATTATAGGGTGATTGATTTAAAAATAATGGTATGCAACTTTATCCTCTTTTTTTCAATGTTTTTTTAAATAGAAAGAATTTCATTATAGTGATTCAAGAGATATAATTTTAATGGTAATAAATATGGAAAATATGATATAATATTCCAAACCATGAAATAAAAATTTAAGTGTTCATTCTATAGTAGTGTATGAGGATTGTAAAATTTTATATCCTATAAATTGTGCTCATTTGGAGTTTCTGAATTCTCTTGAAGAGATAACTACGAACAAGACTCTCAGAAGATCTAATGTTGTGGAATTAAATGGGGAATAATATTTTGGGTGATGTTTTTCCAATATTTGACTACTCATAGTAAAGGGGACTTCTATATTTTGAGGCATCAAGATTATTATTTTCTAAGACTGATGAATAATAGAGTTCAAATAAACATTTAGAGATATATATTGAGAACTATGGCAGAACTTTGAATTATCTCTAAAGGATGTTATTATTTTCCTTACCATAAGTATATATCATCCATGTTTAATTTCAATAGGATATTTCCCTAAGGGGAGGAATAAGTTGTTTCCTCTTTTGGTGTTTTTCGAAATAAGATAATGTATATTCATATGAAGGCAGACTAAAACCAATAAAAATGGATTGGGTAGTGGATAATAAAAAGGTTTATGAGATGGTAAATCATGTTAAGAATATTGTTAGACTAAAAGACAAAGAGGATCCTAATTTAGATATAGATTATGTAGTTGAGTATTCTTCAGCTGAAAATGAGGTTTCCTTGGAAATTGAATAAGAAGAATCATAGGTGGATGCTTTTAGTGTGGAATCTTGGGAAACACTTGAGGACATTAGGGATCAATATCTTACTCATTGTTTTGAATCTAACGAATCTCCCATAGCTCTACCCTATTAAGAGTAAGAAATGAGAGATAAGGGCCTTGATGACACAAAATTATTAGTGAGTAATTTTTTGGAGGAAATAGTTTGGGAAGACAATGACTCATGTGAGTCGGAAATAAGTGAAGATATTTCTAAAAAAACATCTTCCTTGAGTCCCATAATTGAAAATACATAGTTCTCAAGTGAAGGAGGAGTAATTAATCAGGGGTAGGAATCTAATGATGATGATCGTGGGGGAAGTTGAGATGGGAATAATGGACCTACTCTCTATACTACATAGATATTTCTTAAAGAAACTCTAATTGGTGAGAATGATTTTGAAGAATGAGTTTAAGTATCTCCTCTCGAACCTACAATTGACCACATGGAGAAAGATAAGTTTTTTCCTACTCCTACTAAAATTATTGAAGAAACATATGATACTAATATGAAAAATCCTCTTGGATCTACCCATACATATATTTTTGAAATAAATGAGGAAGAAGCTGGTGTAGTTTCAGAAGTTTCAGTCATTGAGACCAAAGCCAATAGAGTTAATGGTGATCTAGATGGTGGGAATTTTTCTTTTGATACATCTATACTTGTAAAAATTTATAATTCTACATCCTTTTTAAATAAATAATTTTTTAATTTTTTGAAATCAAATTTTATGATTTTATTAAAGGGTTTTTTCATTGGTTTTTAAATGACAGTGAAACCAATTAGAGAAAAGGAAATCTCAAGGATAATCACTCTTGTTATCACTAATTTTCATCCAAATATATATCTTGATATAGATCTAATGAAAAATGATATTTAGGATTTAAGAGATTGGGTTGGTGGTTTTTATGAAGATATTTAGGAATTGATGTTAAAGTTAGACAGTATATTTCTAGATGCATTTTTCAGCCTGCTACATCAACTTCACCACCTACATCCTCCTTAGATTCACCTCTTGGTCAGGTGGAAGGTGATTTAAAATAAATCTTTCTTGAGTTTTAGAAGAATATGGAAATTGTTTTTTTTTTATATTTTCCAAAAACATACTGCAAGTACTTTGGATCTATTTAGAAGGAATTCCAAGTAATCTGGAAGAGATAGAAATTTTATTTGTAGGACTATTGAATTTTATATCAATAAGATATTTAATAAGTATAATCTAAATACCATGTTCATATCCTTTTCTAGTGATCTAAGGATTCATCATATGACTCAAGATTTCAAAAGTCTAGTTGATAGATTAAAAGTTATCACACATATTTTGGAAGAATTTTTTGAGAATAAGGAATACAATTTTCAGGTCAATAATCATGGTTTATGAGTTGTTAAGGAATTCACAAGAATTGTTTAACCATATATTTATACTTACAATAACTCCATTTTATAACCTCCTTCATTAACTATTACTATATATAATAAATCTACCACTTCGTATAATAACAGATTTGTATTGTCTCATAGATTATCTATTCAATATCCTTGACCTATTTATAGGTGTGTGGTTATTCAAGAACCTTCTTCCATATCTTCACCACAACCTACCCCTCATACCATATCCTCCATAATCAAATAAAATATCATACTATCCCTTATGAAATCAGAGATGATGTTTTAGATTATATTTTTGATTGGAGTAACTGATAGGGTCTATAATTAATTATTTTTTATTATCAATTAAATCATTTTTATTCATCTTTTTGTATCTTTATTTTTCTTTACTATATTTCTTTCTTATTAATCTTTACTTTATAACACATTCTACATTTCTTTATGATTATCCCAAATGGGGAGTAAATTATGAAATGTTAGCATGATTACTGATTGTATTATATAACATATTTTTGAAGGAACCCGAAACACCTTGAGAGGGGATTGGTGAATCCGGGTGTCAACTTTTTTTTTAAACTGATGGATCTTGTTCCCAAATTATAAGTAACCCTTGAAACCTATCAAACAAATTCATGCTAAGAGAGGGCACAATAATTTTAATTGTTTCACAAAAAATTGCTATTTTCAAGGATCATATGCTGACAATGTATTGGTTGTACCAAATTAAACTAATATTTTCCAACTATGTATTACATAGGTTTGGTCACAGTCACTCTCTACCATGCACACTACCTTTACAAAAATTTCAGCGAACACTCACTGCATCCCTCAAATCAAATCTGTCAAATCCACCTAGATCACTACACTGAGAGAAGGTTAACTCTATTTATTGATTTGAAGGTCGCTTGAATTATTTGGCATTAAACTCTTTTCCCTGACTTAGAATGAGACTCTGATTGCACTGTATTCTTGAATTGACGCACAATGAAAGTCATGTTGACTCAAAGCCTAATATCCAAAAATTCATTTTACAAAGATCCTTCACCAATCTCTTTATACAAGATTCTTTATGAAGCTTACTACCTCACAGATCTCAAAATTTCATAGAGCTCACTCCTTTTCAATTCTCACTACTTCACAATGATCATCCCTTCATAAAGATCTGGCCTTCGTAGAGAAAACACCTTCTCAAAGCTCAGCTACCTTTGCGAAACTCACTGTCATCGCAAAGAAAACTACCTTTTCAGAGTAACTTCCTTTGCAAAGTTCACTAAAATAACAAATAACACCCCATCATCGCGAAGCACACATAACTTAGAAGCATTGGTATCAGTTCAGACTTGGGAAGTCTTTTCACAATGATCAAGATTTCATATAATCTTAGTTTTCTAGATCACCCCTTGCTTCATGAAATCAACGTGATTATGGATTTTCTCTCTGAAGTTCGTAAGGAATGGAGAGGGGTTCCCTATTATTTATTGGCTTGGTCGAACGTGGATCTCTACTTCTTCTAACATGATTTACAAATCAATCGAAAACATCTTCATGATGCATCTCCCTTTGGGAAGCTCCATGAATATTCCACATTTGCAATGCTCATCGTAACCGCAGATCTATCCATCAAAACTCTTCACACCACTGCAATGCTCCACTTGCAAAGCCTTCCGTCAAACCCTTATGTTTCCGTAATGCACAAATTCTCATTATCACAGAGCAAACCGTCACAATCTTTATTTCTTCACAAAACATACTTTATGAAGCCCATATCTGCAAAAATCATTCATTTTCCTTATTTTCCTGAGATCTTCAAGAAAAACCACTTTTCTCAATGATATCCATTCTCATAATTTTGGACCCAAAAGATTTGGCAAACACAGGGAAACGTCGCCACATTCAATAGTACTTATGGCTTGAACTATATGATCTATTTCCTTTCATTCTTCTAGACCATCCATTATAGGATTCACAACAAACACAAACCATACTCCATTTCCAGCAATGAACAACCCAGGTTCCAAATTTTTTCGTATTTATATATTCCATTATTTTATTTTATGTATTTATTTATACAATGATTTATGATCATCATAAAGTTTAACACCTCAATCTTCCACGGTACGTTTCCCTTTGAATAATTCGATAGCTTGCATTGTACGCATCTTCGAGATTCTAACACACTGTGAACAATTAATCTAGCCATTATGAATAGTAAAACCCAATTTTTGAAATCTGATAATTTTTATTTTTCAAAACAGACTTCATTTTTGAATTGGGAATATCAAAATTACCTTAGGGAGAATTTTTGGTATTGTTCTGAAAGCATTCAATTTTTGATGAATAGTGAAAAACACTAAGTTATTTTTTAAAACCAACATTTTATTTAAATGATTATTTAATTTATTTTAATTTATTTTAGGTAAAAATAGATACATAATACCTATATAATTTCACTATAATTCATTGGAGTCATTTCATAATAAGTTTAGATATATAAAAATTTTATTGAACTTTTTACTCTCTTTTACCCACCTCCTAGGAGCATTTGAAAATTTGAATAAAACATAATTTTACCACTTCTGTGAGTTGAATTTCAAAAATATGAGAGACATAGTTAATATCAATAAGTAAAATGTGGTACAATAAGATGAAAATAATTATTTTTGAATAGTAACTTTTGACTTTTATTTACCACGGTTAAAAGTAAATAGGGTAATTAAGGGTAAAAATGATATCATAATTACCCTAACACATGTTCTAATTATATTGATTAAGAATAATTCTACTAAAAAAACCTTAGGAATAAAATATGACCCCCTTTGGTTCATTTTTATTATATTAGGACATTTATTATTATTTTATTTAAAGTAGAGTTAAAAGTGTTAAATTCAAAGTTTAATAACTAAACCATTTTTAATATAGGGTTATACATAAGATAAATTTGACTATAAAAATTAATTGGAAATATAAAAATATTTCCTACATAATTATATTTTATTTATAATTTTTATACATTAAATAATTAAATTTATTTATGACACAATGGTGATGAAGTAATTACTTTATTAATGAAAATTAAAATAATTGATATTATAAATATCCAAATAAATGAAATTTTAGACTTTTTATGAATTAAAATAATTTTATAGGTTAATATGACATGTTATGGTTGATTAAATAATTTTTTTTGATGTATTCATGATGTTATGATTTTCACAAAAACCAAATACTAAATAGTGTCAAAATTGACATAACTGAGTTTTTAAAATAAATACTATATTATTAATTGATATAATATTCATAAAATTCTAAGGTTCAGGAAAAGGAATTAGATAAGGTTATATATATTAATGATGAACCACTTTGGGTTCTCTTGTCTTATTATAGTATGTTTATTAACCATATAATATAAAAATACAAAGGGACATGGTGAATGACAAACTATTTAACTAAGAGTGAAATCGAAAAGATAAGGTTAATATTGTGACCTAAACCTCTCTAAAACTTATTGGTTGAGAGGTTTTAGACCCATACCAACCTTATCCTATAAATAAATCATTTTGGAGCCTTTATAAACCGAAAATTATTATATTATAAAATAATATTTCAAGCTTTTCCTAAAGTGACCCTCGCCTCTCTTATAAAAGGGTACTTCCCATTCTCTTAATTTCACACCTCCAAATCCATTTGTCTCAGAAAACCCTGCCCAAATATCCTCCAAACTTTCCTCCCTTCATTATAGAGGCCTTCCTTTGGTCAGAAAGTCATCCTAAGGATCCCTTTTGATCAAATCAAAATAAAGAACCTGAAGAAGTTAATATTTCATCACGTCTTCCAAGTTCTTTTATTCTTCCACTTCCTCTTTCTTTGTTGTTTCCATTTTAAAATAATAACTCTAGTATCTTATATATACTGTGATGTTATTATAAATATGGTATAACCATATTCTTTATTCTATCCATCCTATAAATGAAAAAGTCACCATATGTGCGTACGTACGTCTTACCGTCTCCACGTCGTGGTGTAGTTTGTTATTCAAACACTTCATTATTCTGGATGGGTATAATAATGAATATAAATTAGGTAAACAATAAATAGAAAAATTTAATGATTCTTTATATATGATATAACATCTAATAACATACAATTTCACCATCAATATAATGATATTGTCACTCGTGCGTACGTACAGATTGTTGTCTCCACCAACGCGATGAGATTCATTCCCCATCATAATCATTCAAGATTAATTTTCATTTTATGATTAGAAATAATTTTTATGAACATTATATCATTCTGTATATGAATTAAATACATCCTATCCATAACAAACATGGCTTATGTTACCAAGCATATAAAGGAAAACAAATCAGTTAACATCTGAAACGATGATACTACTGAAATATTATTAACAAAGCAATATTAGAGGGTCATATATGATATCATATTTATGTATATAGTCATTCTATAATTTAATAACAATTATTTAACTATTATATAGGAGTTTAACGTACCCTTTACCATGGAAAAGTACAAGGTAAGGGTTAATTTCACAATCTCTTTATTATCCGAGGTTGTTTTTATGTAAATATCTACTGGGACCTCTTTATCATCTACATCCATGTTTTATTAAAAATGTATTTCAATTTTTTTTAATATTTACTAGAATATGGGTTAAATTCATTTATACTCTTATTTGACCTTATATGTTTTTAAATGAATCTTTCCATCATTTTCCAGACAAGGTACTTTATGACCTTTTTGAAAAAATTAAGGTAATAATATTTTTTTAACTTATATAGAGAGTGAGGCTATTTTCTACCGTAATAACATCATCGAAGCTTCCCTTACAATATTATAAGAATATTTCCAAAATAAATGTTTTATTTTATAATTATATTACTTTTAAATGATTTCAAAATAGAAAGATATATTTCTCTAAAAAAAAGTTTTGATTTCCTCTATGTCAACATCCTTTTGATGGATTTTAAGCTTGTTTGAAGTTGATTTATTATGATACAAATCTTCCATATTATGTTGAAGTTTCTGTGATATGTTTGACTATGGATGTTTTATTCTTATACCATTCATGGTTTATGGATAAAGTATTGACATTTCGTATGCTAGTTTTAATATGAATGTTTATGTTATGTTTAATCCTTTTCATATGAGGAATGAATTGGACTTAGTAAGTGATCGGTGGAGCCCGCTATAGCTCCTCGATGCATGAGTAGTTATCATGAGAAAAACTAGTGTCTTAGCACAAGGACTTGACAAAATATTATTTGTAGTCTTGGCACAAGGCCTTGACTATGTGGTTATGAAGTCTGGCATTATGCATTCCATCATTATAAAAGAGGCTATTGATATTGCATGTGATTATTTGACTAGTAGAATATCCATGTGAATAAGTAAATGGAATTATTTGATTTTATATTTTCCATATTGTTGTGAAGTTTATTTTTAAAATGATTTTGTTTTATTCTTATACATATCCTTAAATGTTTTTGCTTACTTATGAATGTTTCCGCTATATTATTATCCTTACTGAGCATCTGAGCTCACCAATTTCTATGTTTCATTTTTCCCAAGATGTGAAGAAGTATTTTATGGTTAACCCCCAAGGATAGGATAAGGATATAATTAAGTTTAAAAAGGGGGTAAAATATTGTTTATTTTTTATTTCATGATGTAATGTAAAACTTTTGAATATATCTAGTACTTCCAAGGATACTAAACTGATTAGTCTTTTGGGATTTGATCCCTTGTGATAATGACAATGTTATGTAATAATGCACTGACTCTCAGTAACTGGGGTGGGGGAATTACAGTTGGTATGAAAGGAGTTTAGTACAAACCTTGGAAAATATATTTAGAAAAACTTTGATTAGAGAACATTACCCTAAGATAGACTTTGAGGATTTGTATAAAAGAACTTCCTATAATTTTCTTACTGTAGAGATTTTGTGAGTTTTCAAAGAAATACATCCATGTCTAGATACGAGTAGGTAGAGGTGGCTCTGGCACAGATGTACCTAGGGGTAAAACCTGAAAACACCGCTTTGAGCGGGACTCGAACAAGAACCGGTGCACGACAATGGGCCTTGCTGCACTCTTGGTTACGACACTCCTGGGGGATATGCTTAGGATAATTCTCATTTTCATTACAAATCATTATGAAGGGTTTAAGAGTATATACCTCCTTAAAGAAAATATTTTTATGATTATGGATTATATCCATAAAATGTTCAATTTATGTTAAGTGTTTTACAAGTTCGAAATTAGGTATTTTGATTCATAAACTAATCTTTTGTATGAAATTGTTTAGAAATGGAGCCTGGTGGATGGAATGGAAACCATATCAACACACGTAATCCATGTAGGGATTTACCTCCAACTCAAGAAAATTATATTGGAGCTGGTGATGAAACTGGTGTTGATCAGCTTATCACTATAATGGGACAACTCACTCAGGTTAGGAATAATAACCTTACCCGTATGGAGCAACCTAATACATAACATAGAGGATCAATGTTAGACCACTTCATGAGGAAAAAACCACTAGTATTCAATGGGAGTACAAATCTGTTAGTAGCTGAGCACTAGATAAGTTCCTTAGAGAAAATATTTCATGCTTTGGGGAGTAGCGAAAGGGAAAAAGTTATCATGGTAGTTTATTTCCTCACAAGAGATGCAGATCAATGGTGTTCATTTATTAAAAACACAAAAAAAGATGAAGAAGTATCAAACATGGAATAGAAGGAGTTTAAAGAGATTTCGTAGAAAATTACTTTCCTCGTGACCATCGAGCGGATATTGAAAGTAAATTTCTGAGTCTGATGCAGAAGGAGGATGAGAATGTCGCAAAGTATGAGGATAAATTTACAAGGTTAGTAAGGCATGCTGCAGATTATATAGGTAACCCAAGGAGTAATATTGATAGATTCTTTGATGGGTTAAAAACATTTATCCGACGAGAATTAGTCTCACAATCCTTCTTATCATATGATGATATTGTCTCATGTGCTATCAAGATAGAAAAATGATTCTATAAGTCTTATGACTTTAAAGGGAAGCAGAAGAAGAAGAGATCTACTGAACACTATAGAAATGTAAATAAGGGGAAGAATTGAAAAGTTGAATATCCATCTGTCGGTAAATGCGGTAAGAAACACCTCGGTACTTTCCTGAAGGGAATGGGAGTCTGATACAAGTGTGGTGAAAAACACCACCAAGCTCATGATTACAAGGGAAAGAAAGAGGATGTCAATGTTGAATGCTACAATTGTAGAGAAAAGGGGAATTATGCAAATGGAAGTCCTAAACCCCAAGGGAACTTACCTCAGAAAAGTTTAAGGGAGTAAGGAAAAGATTATGCAATTATTACTGCTGAGGTTGATGCTCTGAAAGATGTGGTGGTAGGTAATTTAATTTTTTCCTCAAGTTTAACCAATGATTTATTTGATTCTGTATCATTGCATTGTTTCATATCTTCTCAGTTTTCTAAGAAAATTAGATATTTCCAATTTAATTTAACAAGGGAGTTGTTAGTCAAAACTCTTAAGGGACATATCATTGCAATAAGGTTTTGTGAATCAATTACCATTATGACATATAAATGTTCCTTATCTGCTAATCTCATCGTCATACCCATGATTGAATTTGATATAATCCTTGGTATGGATTGGATTTTGGACCATGATGTGAAAATTTATTGTAAGAAGAAGGAGGTTAAAATTCTCGATGATGATAAGGAGTACCTTATCTTTAAAGCAGAAACATCACCATACGATTCTTATCTAGTTTAACCCCTAGTAGCTCTACTAAATTCAATTATTGGGGAGGATGAGAATCAAATAATTATGGGTGAGGAAAAGAATGTTTGAATAGAGTATGTACCTATTGTGAAAGAATATGTTGATGTGTTTCCTGATGATTTACCTGGACATCCTCCAGAATGAGAAATTGAGTTTTCCATTGATTTAATTCGTGGTTCAAGGCCCATATCAAAGACCCCTTATAGAATGGCCACTGTGGAATTAGTGGAACTAAATAAACAACTAGATGAATTGAGTAATAATGGATTTATTCACCCTAGTGTTTCTCCATGGGGAGACCCTGCCCTTTTTTGTTAGGAAGAAAGACATATCTATGAGGATGGGCATTGACTACAGGGAGATCAATGCTATAATAATAAACAAAAAGTATCTCCTACCTCACATTGATGATTGATTCGACCAACTTCATAGAGCTCCATATTTTTCATAGATTGACCTTCAATATGGATATCATCAGTTGTGTGTGAAAAAGGAATACATTCCGAAAACAGCATTTCGAACCAGGTATGAGCATTGCGAGTTTACAATAATGTCTTTTGGATTAACTAACGCACCCTCTGTCTTCATGGATATAATGAATAGAGTTTTCAAGTAATATCTTGATGACTTCTTAGTGGTATTTATTGATGATATCTTAGTATACTCTAAATGATACGAAGATCATGAAAATCACTTGTGCATTATTCTAAAGACGCTTAGAATAAATGAATTGTATGGGAAGTTTAGCAAGTGTGAATTCTAGCTTCAGGAGATTTCTTTTCTTGGCCATATTTTCTATAAGTATGGAATATTTGTTGATCCTTAAATGACCAAGGAAATCCAATAATTTCCAGCACCGACGAGTATAACTGAGGTATGCAGTTTTATTGGTTTAGCAGGTTATTATCGGCGTTTTGTCCAGAATTTTTCCCGATTGGCTAACCCATTAACCAAGATCACTCGTAAATGGGTTAAATTTGTTTGGACAAAAGATTTTGAAGAATGTTTTGAATAATTGAAGAGAATATTGGTTAATTATTCTATCTTCACTCTACCATCAGGGAATGATGGGTTTTTTATTTATAGTGATGCTTCAAAGAAAGGACTTGGTTGTGTCCTTATGCAGAATGATAGAGTTATTTACTATGCATCATGATAGCTAAAAATTAATGAGAAAAAATATCCCACTCAAGATCTTGAGTTATCATTTGTAATCTTTGCTATGAAAATATGGAGACACTATCTCTATGTTAAAAAATATGAGATTTATATTGATCAAAAGAGTTTGAATTATATTTTCTCACAAAAAGAACTAAACAAGAGGAAAAGGAGATGGCTTGAACTACTCACAGATTATGATTTCACAATACACTACCACCTAGACAAGGCAAATAAGGTGGAAGATTCTTTGAAAATAAAGGATAATGGAGTTTTGAACAAGATGAGAGTTGAAAGGGATCCTATTTTCATGGATCTTGTAAAGATGGATATGGGAATAACCATGGAAGGTGAGACATCAATACTTTTTTAAATGGATGCCAAACCATCTTTACTAAAAACGATAAAAAGTTCTCAGACTAATGATGAGGAATTTCAAAAGAAAATTAAAGCTATGAATGATGGGAGATTGATTGACTTCGTATATAAAGATGAAATTTTGAAATATGGGAAGAGACTCTGTGTTCTCGATATACATGATCTAAAAAGGGAATTGTTGGATGATGATTATAGCTCCAATTTCTCTAGACACCCTGGTAGCACTAAGATGTATAGAGATTTGAGAGAACATTTTTGGTGGGACAACATGAAAAGGGAGATTGCTGATTTTGTGTCGAGATGTCTGGTTTTCCAACAAGTGAAAACTGGAAGAAAACATCCTAGAGGAGTCATGGAACCTCTTCCCATACCTGAGTGGAAATGGGATGATATTACGGTGGACTTTGTCATGAGACTACCAAAGACTCCTAGAAGAAATGATGCAATATGGGTCATTGTTGATCATATCACCAAGTCAACACATTTTCTTGCTATAAGAAAAGATTTACCACTTGAACGTTTAGCAAGACTATATATTAATAAAATTGTAAGACTTCATGGAGTACTCTTATCGATTGCTTTTTATTGTGATCCCCATTTTACATCAAGATTCTGGAAAAGTCTTCAGAAATCCCTGGATACTAAACTTCCTTTGAGCACTACCTACCACCCTCAAACAAATGGACAATCATAACGGAATATTAAAACCTTAGAAGACATGTTGAGATCATGCTCACTTGACTTTCAAGGTATGTGGGATAAATATTTACCTATGGTAGAATTTTCCTACAACAATAGCTTCCATTCAAGTATTCAGATGGAACCATATGAAGTGTTATATGGAAAGAGATGTCGCACACCAACTTGTTGGGATGATGTTGGTGAAGGAAAACTCGTATGCCCAGAACTTTTTGAGGAAACAATGGAAAAATTAAATATTATCCAAACCCACATCAAAGCATCCCAAAGTAGGAAAAAGAGCTATGTCGATAACCGAAGGAAGGATTTAGAATTTCAAGTAGGAGACCATGTTTTCTTGAAGGTATCTTCATGAAAGGGTGTTATACATTTCAATAAGAAGGGTAAATTGAGTTCCATGTACATCAGACCTTTGGAAATTCTAGAACGAATTCGAGTTGTAGCTATCATTTGGAAATGCCTCCAAGTCTCTCCAAAGTTCATGATGTGTTCCACATATCACTGTTGAGAAAATACATGCCTTACTCAACGCATGTACTCACCTATGAGAAAATTGAACTGGAACCTGATCTTCGTTATTATGAAGAGCCTGTCAAAATTATTGATACCAGGGAACAAGTTTTGAGAAACCGGACAACTCATCTGGTAAAATTTCTATAGAGAAACTGTAAGATGGAAGAGGCAACGTGGGAACTAGATGAACTTATGATGAAGAACCACCTAGATCTTTTTGTGTGGTATTATTATAGAAATTTAGAGGATGAAATTATTTGATGGAGGGAAGAATGTAACACCCCAAGCATCGGCTGCACGTTTCCCTTTGAATAAATCAATAGCTTGCACTGTACTCAACTTCGAGATTCTAACACAACGCGACCAATCAAACTAGCCGTTATGAATAGTAATAACCACTTTTAAAATTTTATAAACTTTATTTTTCAAAATGGACTTTATTTTTGAATTTGGAATATTGAAATTAGCTTAGGGTGAATTTTTGGTATTTTTCTGAAAACATTCGATTTTTGATGAATAGTGAGAAACACTGTGTTATTGGTTAAAACTGACTTTTTATTTAAATAATTATTTATTTTATTTAAATTTATTTTAGGTCAAAATAGATACATAATACCTATATAAGTTCAATGTATTTCATTTGAGCCATTTAATAATAAGTTTAGATATATAGAAATTTTATGGAACTTTTTACTGTCTTTTACCAACCTCTTAGGAGCATTTGCAAATTTGCATAAAACTTAATTTTACCACTTCTGTGATTTGAATTTTAAAAAAAAGAGAGACAATGTTAATATTAGTAAGTAAAATGTGGTTCAATAAGATGAAAATAATTTTTGGTGAATAGTAACTTTTTGACTTTTATTTACCATGGTTAAAAGTAAATAGGGTAATTAAGGGTAGAAATGATATCATTATTACCCTAACACATGTACTAATTCTATTAGATAAGTATAATTCGACCAAAAACAACCTTAGGAATAAAATATGACCCCCTTTGGTTCACTTAGATTAGATTAGGAAAATTATTATTATTTTATTTAAAGAATAGTTAAAAGTGTTAAATTCAATGTTTAATAACTAAACCATTTTTAATATAGGGATATACATAAGATAAATTAGATTATAAATATTAATTATAAAGCTAAAAATATTTCCTACATAATGGTATTTTATTTATAATATTTAGACATTAAATAATAAAATTTATTTATGACACAATGATGATGCAATAATTACCTTATTGATGAATGATTAAAATAATTGATATTATAAATATCCAACTAAATGTAATTTGAGACTTTTGATGAATTCAACAGATTTTATAGGTTAATATGACATGTTAGGGTTTATTAAATAATTTTTTTCGAAATAATCATGTTGTTATTATTTTTACAAAAACCAAATACTAAATAGTTTCAAAATTGTCAAAATTGAGTTTTTAAAACAAATACTATATTATTAATTGATATTATATTCCTAAAAATCTAAGTATCGTCCAAAGAACTTAGATAATGTTATATATATTAATAATTAATCACTTGGGGTTCTCTTGACTTGTTATATTATTTTTATTAACCATATAATAAAAAAATACAAAGAGATATGGTAAATGACAAACTATTTAACTAAGAGTTAAATCTAAAAGATAAGGTTAACATGGTGACCTAAACCTATATAAAACCTATTGGTTGAAAATTTTTCAACCCATACACATTTTATCCTCTAAATAAATCATTTTTTAGCCTTTAGAAACCGAAAATTATTTTATTATAAAATAATATTTCAAGCTTTTCCTAAAGTGACCCTCACCTCTCTTATAAAATGGTACTTCCTCTTATCTTTATTTAACTCCTCAAAAGCCATTTGGTTCGGCCAAACACTGCCCAAATATCCACCCAACGTTCCTCCATTAATTCTATAGGCCTTAATTTGGTCATAAATCCAACCTAAATAACCCTTTTGATCAAATCAAAAGGAAGAACCCGAAGAAGAAGTAAATATTTCATCACATCTTTCAAGTTCTTTTCTTCTTTCACTTCCTCTTTATTTGTTGTTTCAATTATAAAATAATAACTCTAGTATCTTATATATATACTTTTATGTGATTATAATTATGGTACAACTATATTAGTTATTCTATCCATCCTATAAATGACATAGTCTTCGTACGTGCGTATGTACGGCTTACCGTCTCCACATCGTGGTGTAGTTTGTTATTCAAACACTTCATTATTTTGGGTGGGTATAATATTGAATATAACTGATGTAAATAATAAATATGACAAGTTAATTATTTTGTATGTGTTATATACGATCTAATTACATATTATTTCACCATCAATATAATGATATTGTCGCTCGTGCGTACGTACAGATTACCATCTCCACGAACGCGATGAGATTCATTCCCCATTGAAATCGTTCAAGAATATTTTTCATTTTATGATTAAAAATAATTTTTATGAACATAATATCATTATGTATATGAATAAAATACATTATATCCATAATATACATGGCTTACATAACCAATCGTATAAAGGAAAACATATCAGTTAACACCCGAAACGATGATACTACTGAAATATTATTAACAAAGCAATATTAGAGGGTTTTATATGATATCATATTTATGTATATAGTACTCTTATAATTTAATAACAATGATTTAACTATTATATAGGAGTTTAATGTACCATCGAACAAGGAAAAGTACAAGTTAAGGGTTAATTTCACAATCTCTTTATTATCCGAGGTTATTTTTACGTAAGTATCTAATGGGACCTCTTTATCATCCACATCCATGTTTTCTAAAAAATGTATTTCAATTTTTTTAAATATTTACTAGAATATGGGTTAAATTCATTTATACCGTTATTTGACCTTATATGTTTTGAAAGGAATCTTTCTGTCATTTTTCAAACAAGGTACTTTATGACCTTTTCGACAAAATTAAGGTAAGAATATTTTTTTAACTTATACGGAGAGGGCAGATTTTTTCTACCATTATAACATCGTTGAAGCTTAAATTAAAATATTATAATAATATTTCCAAAATAAATGGTTTCTTTTATAATAATATCACTTTTAAATTATTTCAAGATAGAAATAGATATTTCTATAAAAAAAGTTTTGATTTCATCTATGGAAACATTCTTTTGATGGATTTTAAAATTGTTTAAAGTTGATTTATTATGATACAAATATTCCATATTGTATTGAAAGTTTTTTGATATGTTTGAATATGGATGTGTTATTCTTATATCATTCATGTTTTATGGATAAAGTATTTAAATTTCATATTCTAGTTTTAATACGAATGTTTATGTTATGTTTAAACCTTTTCATATGAGGAATGAATTGGACTTAGTAAGTGACGGGTAGAGCCCACTATAGCTCCTAGATGCATCAGTAGGTCTCATGAGACAAACTAGTGTCTTGGAACAAGGCCTTGAAAAAATATTATTTGTAGTCTTGGCACTAGGCCTTGACTATGTGATTATAAAGTCTGGCATTATGCATTCCATCATTATAAAAGTGGCTATTGATATTGCATGTGATTATTCGACTAGTAGAATATCCATGTGAATAAGTAAATGGAATTATTTTATTTATCTTTGCCATATTATGTTGAGGTTTAAGTTTAAAAGGCTTTCGTTTTAGTCTTATACATTGTCTTAAATGTTTATGCTTATTTATGGAAGTTTCCACTATATTGTTATCCTTACTAAGAATCTGAGCTCACCCATTTCTATGTTTTATTTTTCCCAGGATGTGAAGAAGTATTTTATGGTTGAACTGTAGGGATAGGATAAGGATATAAGTGTGTTTATAAAGGGGACAAAATGATGTTGACATTTTTATTTCATGATGTAATGTAAAACTTATTAATGTATCTAGTACTTCTAAGGCTATAAAAATGATTGGTCTTTTGGGATTTGATCCCTAGTGATCATGCCAATGTTATGTAATAATGCACCGACTCTAGGAAACTGGGATCGGGGCATTACATAAAGAGGGAGTTTTTTTATCTTAGTCTAGTAATTCCTTGTTTTAATTATCATAAATAATGTTTATGTTTCTCTTAAATAATTTTTTATTTTATGGAAGTTACATATATTTTTTTTGTAAAATTTAGAAATTTTCATAAGTCTGGAAGAAACTATATTTCAAATAAAGCTATATTATTGACCATGGGTTTGATGGTGTAAAATTACAAAAAGTTCTGAATCGGTCCCATGGATAATCGATTGAATGCATCAAGAATTTATCAATAATATGAAGAAATATGAATAATATAAATTTCAAAATGCACAAGAATTACTACATTATAAATATATCGACCGTATGACCATCAGATCAACTGTGATTGAAATATCAAAATGTACTAAAGAGAACAAAGTACCAATAAAATGACTTCATGTTTTATCTTAGAGTGACCAAAACTCTATTAGAATAATAAAAAAGCACCAATGTAACCACACATAAAGTGGATCAATCACACACCTATTTTATCATCCATGGTGGATCTCTCTCTAACTTCTTCATTGACCATATGAGAAACCAAGAGACCCAAAGAATAACATGAAGTGACCACATGGTTTATCCATATTTCTAAAATCTCAAAAATTATTGGAGTGATTTAACATTTTATTATAATATAACAAATGATGGTGATTGTATGAAAGTATTGGCATTTGATATTTTGAAAAAATGGGAGCTACCATGAGATTTCAAGATACCGCATGTTTCTTCCAAATTGACTAAATGAAGTGTTCAAAGTGATCGAAAAAGGATTCAACCTACTGTAAGAGGACTTCAAGTGACCTTATAGAGAGAAATTAATTTTTAGAAAATTATTGAACATAGTGCATAAAGAAATTAAGTGACCATATTAAGTGACCGGATAAAGTGACTTAAGGAAAGTGACTATGTCATGTGACTAAAAGAAAGTGAAAACATGATCAAGTAACTAAATGATTTAGTAACTGCAAGTTCAAGTGACTGCATTCTATAGTTTCTACGCCTATGTAAATTCTTAGTGGCAGTGTATAACATAATCCGTGAGTGATACTTAAAACTACAAAGACTATTTTTTGAAGCATTTATTGAATATTCAGAGAATTTAAGGATGCCATATCATACTAATGAGCATGGGGATTAATTTAACAATACTATCCAATGGTTAATGTTCGGAAAAACCCCCTAAAGACTCTTCTTGGTATGTTTTGGGAGCGGTTGTGTTTATTGACAAATCTAGATGACCACAAATGAGTATGGTTGGTGTTTTCCAAAGAGAGGTTTTTAAGGTGGCATAGTTTTGTAGTGTTTTCCAAATTTTGGGGCCTCAAAATTGGGAGTGTGATGTTGGAAAAGGAAGGATTTCTTTATAAGAGTGAATTCTTTGAAAAACGTTGAATAAAATCAGAAAAGGGTGAGAACCTCATACCATAATTCATGGGTCATGTACCATGTTCCAAGAACGGTATGAGGAGCGGTGGAAACAATACGTGGGTGTGGTTCATGAAACTGAAAATGGTTCGTGGAGGAAGGCGGTGTGGTACACGGATGGATTGTGGTCATTGGAGGGGATTAACTAAATCAGAGCAAAGGAAGTATGCAGACCATGTATGAAAAACGGTTCGTGGGTGGCTTGCGGTTCACGATGGTAGAAGAAACGGTAAGAGGTGGAGGCTGGGTTGAAGATATGGTAAATCTTGGATTAGCAGCTTTTGTGGATATTTTTGCCTATATAAGAATCACTAGTCCCACCGATTATTGTGGATATTGAACATCATTAGAGAACATATTTTTTTTTTCTGGTAATTTAGTAAAGTCCGAAAGTGGTTCACATTGAAGGTGTTTGCAAGGATTATTAAACTACAAATAAAGTTTGGTACGTGGAGAAGGAAGTTTAGTATGCGGAAGGATTGGTCTCGGTATGCGGAGGAGGAATCTTCTGTATGTTAGAGGGAGAATTCCATAAGTGGTACATGAACAGAGAGCTCTGGTACGCGGAAGCAAAGACAGTCTGAAAATAGATAACAGTTCACATAAAAGAGGGGTTTTGTAGAGGAGGTTTACAGAATCGGTATGTGGTAGTTTCATGGGATCATGAAGAAAGAGGTAGTCCTTGGATGAAGGGCGGTTCCCAGTAGTAGCAGCAGTATGTGGAGGAGGTTACCATGTACTAAACCCAGTAAACAGTATGTGGATGAGCAAGGCGGTTCGCGATATGCACAAGGAAGCTTGCAAAAGATTCAAATCAGCTTGTGAAAGTATTTTCTGATATCTAACAGTACTCAGGAAGGTGGACTTCATATACAGGTGAAAAGTAAAGTCAATAGAGAATCTACCTATAGTTGATGATACAAGAATTCATGAAAATGAAGGGACCAACATGTTCATAAACTGTGTTTGACCTACATATCGATAAAATATTAGTGGATTCCTTTCCAAGAGTAGTGACTGAAGGAAGAATAAGACGGTGAGCCTTTCCACCGATAGTGATCCAGAGAAAGAGGCATATGGAGTGACCCTTTGTGAATTCATTGAGAATACCTAAACCTTGTTAATGTAGTGAGATTGGTCATAGAAAATCTTGCCTGAACATTGAACTCGTTATTGGCAGTAAGCCTTAGTGAATTTGGTACATTGGCACATTATCATTGTATGCTCTTTGGATGTAGCCCAGGGAGGGTGAACTAAGTAAAAATCATTGTGTCCTATGCATGATTTCATATATATTTGTATATTTCTATGGGAGGAAGATAGAATTGAGTTTTTCTAACAATGAAACAAGATCCAAATGAGAAAATGTTTTAATCTATCATACCCCAATTCACCCCCCTCTTAGGGTATTCGACCAAGTGGACCTAACAATTGGTATCAGAGTGAAACGTTGAAAGTCAGTGGTTCTCTCTCAAGAAGAATAAATGGAGTTGGTCAATCATAAAGGATTTTCGATCTTTGATGGAAATAGTTTTCAACTATGGAAGAATCAGATGAAACACTACTTCCGATCAATAGGGTTGGATGTCTTCATATCAGCTATCCATTGAATATCAGTTGATATTAATAGTAACACATTATCATAAGCTGAAAGAAGAGAATTGGATGTTGATGCTAAAGGGAAAAATGCTTTAGGGGGATCCCTATAAAATGAAATTTATACGAAGGTCATGTCCTATAAAACATCACATGCAATGTGGAAAAAATTGTATAATGTGTATGAGGGTGACTTAAAAGTTTGAGAAGAAAAGCTGTAGGTTCTATGAAACAAGTCTGAGGATCTTAGAATAAATCCCAATGAGACTGTTGATTCATTCTTCGATGGGATAAATATTATTATGGAAGACATGAGAGGTCTTGGAGAAGTCATTGAAGATATAAATATTGTGAAATGTATCTTGGAGAAACTTCCACCGCGATTCAATAAGAAAGTTTCAGTATTAGAAAATAATGACCTAAAAGAGATGCCACTAGATAACCTACACAGTACCCTTGTAGCATATGAAATGAGAAATGATGATAACGATGCAGTGGAAAAGGGGAAGTTTAAGTAAGTGGAATTGAAGGCAAGGAAGAATCCCTCTATTTAATATAGTCATGAGGAGGACAATATGGATGATTACCTGTCATTTATCTCCTCCAATCTTTAAAGAGTAAAAGGGAAGTTCAAAGGTAAAATTCCATTTAAAAGATTTTGATGCAGAAAGATTGGGTATTTGAAGAAAAGTTTCCTAAGAATTTTGATGATAAAAATGAATAAAACAATGAAATTCTCTAAAAGAAGTATTCATGAAATGAGAAAGGAAGGATAAGTACTATGAGAATGTTCTTCAAAAAGATAAATCTTCTTTCAAAAGGGTATGAAAGTTCATAATAATATGAGGCAGAAGAGCTAGAGGACTGAACGGATCATAAAATAGATGCTTTGGTGGTAGTTGTCAGAAACACATTAATAAGAGAAGAAAGTGACAATGAAGAAGGATATATTGAAGGAATAGTTGATCTTCAGGCTGAATTAGAAGCTTCCCTTGAAGAGGTAGATTTTTTGAGATACCAAATGAAGAAATATAACAAAGTTGGTCGTGATGCCAAAATATTTATGCAGCAGCAGTAAGAAGAGAATTCTGAGCAATCCATGGTTGCATAAATTGCGTTCAAGGCATCAGATTGCCTAGATATATGGATAATTGATAGTTGATGCACTTCCCATATGACAAGAAATAATAATATAGTAACTAGAATCAGGTATGATAATTAAGGTATTGTAAGATTCGGTAATGATGAGGGCTTGCAAATTACTGGTTCAGGAAAAGCCAAGTTTGGAGGAAAAGACATGAGACAAGTAGATATATTTTTTGTTGAGGGGCTTAGTCACAACTTGCTTAGTGTTATTCAACTGTGTGACTCGGGACATGCCATGATTTTTCCAAGAAATTATGTATCATCAAGGAAAAGGATGGTGTTATTTTGCTGATAGGAGAGCATACTAAAGAGAATCTATACCTCGTGAGTGGAGAAGAAGATATGTGATTTCTGTCCAAGGATGAAGAAAACAAGTTATGGGATAAGCGTCTCAGGTACATAAGCCAAGGTTCCTTGGAAGATCTGGTAAAATATGATTTAATTAAAAAATATCCCTAGATTATCTCATGATCGTACTCATATACGCGATGCCTTCCAACAGGGGAAGATCATTCGAAAGACATATAAGAAAAAGAAGTAAAGGTCAATAGGATTGCTTGAGATGGCGATTATTAATGTTTGTGGGTCAATTTCCCCTAGGGATATTGATGGGATTAGATATTATGTTATATTCATTGATGACTATAGCAGAATAGCATGGGTTTTAATAATCACCCACAAATATGAAGTGTTTAGTTTCATTACAAGATATCGATGGGAATGTGAAAAGATGCTTGGTCAAAAAATCCATATGATTCGAACTAATAAGGGAAGAGAGTTCATAAATTTTCAAGTGAGGAATTATCTTGAAAAACATGGGATAAGGCATCAAGTTTCAACAGTAATAACTCCACAGTATAATGGAGTAGTTGAGAGAGGAAATCGGATTATGAACAACATGGTCAGAACAATGTTCATTGAGAAAGACCATCCGAAGAAATTTTGGAAAGAAGTAGTGATGGCAGTAGTATACACTTCCAATAGATATTTACATTGTCCAAAAGAGGAAAATACTCCATATGAGTTGTAATATGGAAATAATCCATTATTAAAGTACTTTTGATTATTTTTAAGTAATTTTTTCATTCTCAATAAGAAGAAACATATAAAATTTGAATCTCATGAGGATGAAGGGATATTTTGTGGCAACTCAAATAAAATAAAATCATATAAATGCTTCAATAAGTAGTTGGTAAAGATAGTTGAATTTCATGAGGTGACTATTGTAGAAAATGAATATAATATTCATTAAATACATGATCAGACTCTAGAGGATAGAAATGAAGAGATGAGCATATCAAGAGATACTTTAGCTCTAGAGATTGATTCATAAGAAGACTTAAATGATGAGAATAAATCAATGTCTTCATAGAGACAAAAAAGAAGAGGTGAAATTGATAGACAAAACATAATTGTTGATCATACAACACCAGTGCAGACAAGAAGGATGAAGTCTCTACAGAAAGCATCATACTTATCACAAGTAGAGCCTAAATGCTTTGATGAAGCAGATGGAGATGAGAATTGGGTTCAGGAAATGAATGAAGATCTTGACCAAATTGAGAATAATCAAACGTGGGAAATTTTTTGAAGACTAGAAGACAAGAATGTCATAGGGATTAAATTGATTTTTCGGAACAAAATTAATAAATATGGCGTTGAGATTCAAAAAAACATGACTTATGTTAAAAGGGTACTTCCAGATAGAGGGTATAGATGCCGATGAAACATTCACATCTTTTGCAAGGCTGGAGACAATTAGATTATTCTTGGTCATAGCAGTGCAATGAAAGTTTAATGTTTTCCATATGGATGTCAAGTCAGAATTTATGAATGGATTTCTCGAAGAAGAAGTCTACATTTAGTAACCCGATTGTTTTATCATTCATGAAGATGAGAACAAAGTTTTTCGACTGAAGAAGGATTTATATGGTCTGAATAAAGCACCAAGAGAATGGTATTCATGGCTAGATTGGTTTCTAAAGAAGCTTAGTTTTCATCATGGTGGGGTAGATTACAATTTTCATTACAACAATGGAAATAGTCAAAGGATGATGGTGCTGGTTTATGTCAATGACATAATCTTTGGTGGATCAGATAAAGCACAATGTCGAATTTTTTTTGAATTCATGAAAAGTGAGTTTGAAATGTCGATGATTAGAGAGATGAAATTTTTCTTTGGATTACAGGTGACACAAGGAAGAAATTAAACTTTTATTTCTCATTATAAATATGCCAAATACATTTTGAGAACGTTTGGAATGAATAATTTCAAAGAGATGAAGACTCTTGTTTCTACCCAGATGAAACTATCCCGAGATAATGAAGGAAAGGCAGTTAATATCACGAAATATTGGCAAATCATTGGAAGTCTGTTGTACTTGATAGAGACATGTCCTGATATTGTATTTTCCACATGCCAAGAAATGAGGTATCAAAGCAATCCCAAGGATAGCCACATGATTTCAGTAAAAATAATTCTTCAGTATATCAAGGGAACTATGAATTTTGGACAAATGTATAATGAAAATTCTAAGTTATAGTTATTGGGATATAAAGATTCGGATTGGGCTAGTTCATCAAATGATAGGAAATTAACATTAGAAGGTGCCTTTTATCTTGTAAGGTTGTGTATTTCTTGTTTAAGAAAGAAACAAGACTACATTTCATTGAGTACCCTAGAAGCTTAATACATTATAGCTACACAATCTTGCACACAACTATTGTAGATAAAGCAACAACTTGAAAATATGGGAATTGAGGTGAAATCTCCTACCAGAATTAATTGTTATAATTCATGTGCTATAAATCTGAGAAAATATACATTCCATCACTCATGTACAAAGAACATTGAAATTAAATATCATTTTATCAAGGATAAGGTGAAGAAATGGCTTGTGAAGTTGGAGTATGTTCCTACAGATCAATAGTTTGCAGATATTCATATTAAGACCTTACCCAAAGAAGAATTTTAAAGGAATCGACTAGATACAGGAGTCCAGTCGACTTTCCACACTTGAAAAAGTGTGGTTGTGGGTCCCCCTCTCCTAAGGTATGATGTGGCTTTCCCTAATGTGTTGATATGTGTTCTCCACCCTGTTACAGACAACCTTGAAGTTCCCTTCGGGTTCGTTGACAGTGAGGATTTGTGCCTATTACTAGGGGAAGAAAAGAAATGGGGAGAATCTGTTTGGAAGCTAAGATGAAACTGAGCTGAAGTTGTTTGGAAGAGCTATAAGACAGGAGAAGCATTGAATCTGACAATGCTAGAAGTGATCGATCAATTATTAGATATCACGACAGCTGAGGTTCGTGATGCTAGCAGTTCATTGGTGTCAATGTATCAATATGGTATTAGTAATTGGGTATTATAAATGAAGTGATTCATTGATGAAATTTTCATCATAATCTTTTTTCTCATGTCGAGTAGTTATCATGTGGTCTTAGAGTATGTGTTGAGTAAATCCTTGATCGCTATCTTAATTGCATGAAGCGAATATTGGTTGAAGTTGGAAGGAGTGTTAATGAGATATCAAAATGAAAAGAATTGTTATGAGAAAACTTGTCAACAAAACCCAAGGGGGAGATTGTTGGAAAAAATATTCCCCAAAGTTTCCTCTCAGTATTCTTTGGATGTGGTTGTGTTTTTTGAAAAATCTATATGACCGTAATTGAGTATGGTTGGTGTTTTCCGAAGACAGGTTTTTAAGGTGGCATAGTTTCCCAGTGATTTCCAAATTTTGGGGCCCCAAAATCAGGAGTTTGATATTGGAAAAGGAAAGATTTATTCATAAGAGTGAATTATATAAATAATGTTTAAGAAAATCGGAAAAGGGTGTGAAACACATACCATAATTCATGGACATAATTCCATGTTCTAGGAACGACATGCAGAGTGGTGAAAACGGTACACGAGGTGCAGTTTATGAAACTGAAAACAGTTCGCGGTCGAAGGTGATGTAGTACGCAGATGAATTTTCATTAGCAGAGGGGATCAACCACATAAGAGCAAAGGAAGTATGCGAACCGTGTATGAAAAATGTTTTTTTGGTGGCTTGCACTTCGCGACGACAGAAGAATCGGTAAGCAGTGAAGGCTGGGTTAAAGATTTAGTAAATCATGGATTAACTGATTTTGTACATATCTTTTATTATATAAGAATCACTAATCCCAACCATTATTTTAGAGATTGAACATCATTATAAAACATATTTTTCTATGGGAATTCAAAAAATTATGAAAGTGGATCACGCTGAAGGTGTTTTTGGGGATTCTTAACCCGCAAAGGAAGTCTGGTATGCAGAGAAGGAAGTTCGGTATGTGGAAGGAGTTGTCTCAGTACATGGAGGAGGAATCTCCGTTACACGAGAGGGAGAATTCTGCAAGTGGTACGCAGAGGTAGAGATCTGGTAAGCTGAAGCAGAGACAATATGAAAATAGAGGATAGTTCACGGATATGAGGTGTTTCACAGAGCAGGTTCGTAGAATCAGTATACGGTAGTGGTACACGATCGTGAAGGTGGAGGAAATCTGTGGCCGAAGGGTGGTTTAAAGCAGGAGCCGAAGTACGTAGAGGAGGTGACCACATAATAAACCCGGTATACAGTACATAGAGGAGCAAGGAAGTTCTCTATTTTTACAAGGATGATTGCGGAATCTTAAATTAGTTTGTGAAAGTATTTTCAGGTATCTAACAGTACCCAGGAAGGTGGACTTCATCTATGAGTGAAAAAGGAAACTTCAATAGAGTATATGCCTATAGTCAAGGATGCAAGAATTCATGAAAATGAAGGAACCTACATGTCCATAAACTGTGTTTGACCTAAAATTTGATAAACTATGTGTGGATTCCTTTCCAAGAGTAGTGACTGAAGGAAGAGGAATATAGTGACCCTTTACAACGGGAGTGAGCAAAAGAAAGAGGCATAGGGAGTGACCCATGGAAATGTAGTGAGAAGACCCTAAACCTTGTAAAGGTAGTGAGCCTGGGCATATGAGGTCTAGCCCGAACATTGTGCTCATTATTGGAAGTAAGCCTTAGTGAATTTGGTACATCAGAACATTTCCATTGTATGCTCCTTGTACGTAGAATAGTGAGGGTGAACCAAGTAAAAATTGTAGTGTCATGTGCATTATTTCATATCTGTTTGTATATTTTTACAGGAGGAAGAGAGAATTGAGTTTTTTCTAACAATGAAATAAGATCAAAATGAGGAAGGGTTTTAATCTTTCATACCCTAATTCAACCCCCCTCTTAGGGTATTCGACCTAGTAGACCTAATAGTTAATTAGATAGGGTTATATAATTAATAAGTAGATCAAATCATAGAAAAATAAAATTATTAGAATAATTACATTGAAATACTGATAAAACAAACTACTTCACTATGTGTCTCCATTATACTCAGTTTTTACGTCTCAATGCAATACTCATTCGATACCTTTTATTTGACAGATTTGAAGAAAATTGATCAACTAAAGCTGATTATATTGTTGTAATTAAAACTCTATCTTCCTATAATTTCTCTATATATTTTAGATTAACTTTAGTTTATTCTTACATAACTATTTATATATATTTTCACATGCTTTTACACTGTATTAGAGGGTACTAGATACTCTCTTATTATTTTTCATATGTAATCTCATGAATAATTTGGGAATAAGCTGTTTGTAACCTGGAATAATTTTATTTTAGTTATAACTATAAATTACTATCCAGGTTATGGATCTATTTATTATTTAATAAATGTTCTTAATAGAAGGTGGCTGTCAAGTAGGGAGGAATAGGTCTCGACTTGATATCAAACCTATTTTATTTATTTCCACCATGAGTTATTGATGAAGCTAATATTTTCACATATTTTATACTGTAATTTAATGTTTATAAACACACAATAGTGTTATTTAATGGGAAATTGTTACATATTTAGGTTTTGGTGTTATTTTGAGCCTGAATGCAGAAATGGCCTAATTCTGTATTTTTAACAGATTTTTATCACAGGGGTATTTTGGTCATTCCTTATAAAATATATTTCCAAATTTTTTGATTCAATTTTTTTTAAACTTTATTTTATTTAATTCAACTTTTTCTTCAGGACTAGGGGCTGAATCGATATTCTAGAGGCCGTAAAAAATCAATGAAGTGAAAGATTTTGTCGGATGGACTGCATGGACCCCACTTTAGTAATAGAACCATAATTCGGCCTAAACACCTCATAATGATGCTATTACACATTTATATGACAGAGGACTCCCAAACTCGTCACCACAATGAATTTCCAGCCGTTTGGAATCCTTTATGATGGCAGTTGAGTGATAGAATTTAGAAGAAAACTTCCAGGAAGCTTCATCTAGAGAAAGCAATGTTCAATATAAAAATCATAACTCCTTAAATATGCATCCAATTAATATTAACGTTGGTGGGTGGATGGAAAACTCATTTATGAACAATATTTATGAAGATTTCCACGCGTGAATCGGCCAATTAATGGGTCTAAAACGCAAAAACTTTCTGATGATGAAATCTGCATATAAAAGGAGAGGGGCTCCTACCTCTCAAAATATTCCATTCATTACATCACCATCCATCACAAAGGGGGTTGGATTGAGAGATAAAGAGTATAGGAGTATTCCATGATGTAATCAAGCCATTAAGGGCTAACTCCAAGTGGTGGTGGGCAACGGAGATCCGAAGACATTTTCCCTTTTGAGTTTGTGCTTTCATTGTAAAATATTTTCTTTTAAACTATCCTAGAACTTGTTTGAATGAATGAAGGAGGTATTTTTTCTCATGTTTTCAATTTATTATAAATTATTCTAGATTTATTACATTCTAATTAATTTAAAGTGGTTTTACTCATGGTTTAAATTTCTTTGGCGAGGTCTCACTTTTGAGCACGATGAGTTCATCCTGTTTTGGTTACTCGGAGGTTTTTGGGTAATTAGAACACTTTCATTAGAAGATCGACACCCATGTACGAGGTTTCAATATGGTATCTAGATAACTTAGTTTTATACCTTGAGGTATTAAGGTATAAATTGGATAATTTAATTAAAATATATTCATAAACAATGATAAAGGGAGTGTCCAACGATCAACGTTTGTCCACCGCTACTACCTTTAACTTGTTCTTTCCAGCTCGATTTTCTTTGGTATTTTAATTGATAATGTAGATTTAATATTTCATTTTGATTTCATTTTCATAATAAAAATCCCCCATATATATTATATATGTTAGTTTTATATTAGTTAAATTAAAAAGTGACAATTGAAAATACAGTGTGTATAAGCAGCCTCCTTGTGATCGACCCTAGGGTGTACCACTATGGTGCATTCATAGGATAATAAGAATTTAATTGAATAGGGTAAAGCAACTTAAATCCCATTAATCAATTTGGCACCGTTTCCGGGGAGGCCAAGTTCTTACACAAACTATTTTTCAAAGAAAAAAACAAAAAAAAAGAGCGTTGTTGCATATCATTCATTTCATCAGCCAATATGGATTTTTATGTAAATTATTATAATTATTGGCATGTGGATAACTTTTATGATGAGACAAGTAGGGAAGATACATTTAATATTCAAATTCTTGAAAATTCCCAACAATTGAAAGAAAATGCGTTCATAATTCAAGAGAATTGCAGAAAGATGGAAAAAGCAAGCAAGATGATATCATCATTGGCCGCCCAAGTTGAAGATGTTAAAGTCTTATGGATGGAATGAAAAAAAAGAAAATATGAGGAGAATTAAATACTTGTTCCACCTAAATTTAATGAAGATGTTTATGAGGTTGAAGAAAAACTTGAGGACCCACTTCCCTCACCAACAAATGAGTTCCCAGCTGCCTTGCTTGAGGAAAAGGGTTTTAAAGCTGAAATTTATGAGGGAGTTTTAAATTCTAAGCATTCATTTCATTAAAATTTCATTAATTCTTAATTTCAATCTAATATCCCTTATTCTAAATTTCTAGATTCAGCGTCACTACTGCAGGATCTGGATGAAGAAGAAGAAGAAGGTCCTCTTGTTGAGGAGAGAATGGAGGTGCCTGTTGAGTATGAATTGGTGCATTTGATGATGATGGAACAAAAGAAGAAATAATTGAAGAACCAATTTATGAACTTGAACTAGAAGAGAAGACACTTCCTATTCTTCTATTTTCAACACCGGTGGACACCACTCCTCCAGATTACAAAAACAAGGAGCACCCCTACATCCTTTTCCCTCCCCCTCTTAATCTCAAATTCTATTTTCCATCTCTTCTAGGGGTTGGGGATATTTTTCTTTTCTTTGGGGGTTCTCACTTATGGAATCCACATATGGATATCGGGAGAAATAATTTATGGTGGTTTCTAAGCAAGAAACCCCATCCACCTTCGGATTGGGGTTAACCTGCTGCAACTTCCTGACTAGGGGCAGTAAAAACCTAGCACCCGCTTGGGGGTCAAACCAAGCATTATCCCTTCCCTTTCCCCTTTATATTTTTTTTCTAATGAATTTATTTATTTATTGCTTTGTAGGAAGAAGTGGTTCCAACTAGGAGCTTAACTCAATGGTACTACTAGAAAAATAAAGTCCGGTTGTGTCTTTCCTTCTATTTAGTTTTTTTCTTTCCTTATTAATATTTTTCAAGACACAATGAAGGGTAGTGAAATTTAAGTGTGGGGGGAGTGTCGACCTGCTTATTTGTTTTTGTGTGCTTTCATTTTTTTTCATTTTTTAGGAACCTTGAGCTTTAATGATAATTCTGATCACATTTCACACAATAATTGATTTTGATAAAATTGAAATGATTTTTGAAAAAAAAGGATCTTAAATGATTGTTGATGTGAATTTTTTTCCTTAAATTGGATTTTCAATCATTTTTATGAGATTAACTGATTTTTGAAATCCATGTCCCTGAAACACTGACTCAAAATATTTTTCTCGTCCTGTGAGGTATTCTAAAACACTTTTACATATTCTTTCTAACACCCACACTTTCTTGAGGGAAACTTGGATTTTTTGTGAGAACCAGAATTTGTGATTTTTCTCTTTCGAAGCTTTGGATTTCATTGAATGTTTTTAATATGATTGAGGCACTACTTTGGCTAGACACATATTATTCTGAGACCTACCTTTACATTTATCCTTTGTTAGCCCTTAGATTCCATAAATTTCCTTATAGGTTAAAGCCACAATACAAGCTAATTTATCCTTACCTACCCATTCTCTTGGTATTGTTGCATGGATATTTCAAGTTTGAGTGTGGGGGAAGGGACATTCGTGTGCATTCATTGAGATTTGTTTTATTGATGGGTATTGTGTGGTATGCGTCAAAATTTTGGGCAATGAAATAATTGGGAATGAGTCATAATCTCATTATGCTTCATTTTTTTCATTCAGTTCTCCTTTAGAAAAAAAATAAAAGTTGTGCATTTCTGGAGCTTAAAAAAATATATAAAAAAAAGGAAAATAAAGTTGTGTCTTTCTAGAGCTTTACAAAATAAGGGGAGAACTTGGATAATATAATACCTTGAAATCATTGATTGGGTCATGTACCATGTATAATAAATTGGGGTGGTGTTTTGTTTCACATTCTCAAGGTGGATTTAGTGAGGAATTTTATGGGTTTTCACTTGATTATTCATGCATTGTAGCTAAGAGTGAAACCTTCTCTTTCTAGCCATGAAATTTTAAATCATTTAACCACCAACCCAAAGTCACAGAGTCATTTGAACCTTTGATGAAATCCCTCATGATTGAATTCATTTTTATGTTTCACGCTGTGGAGAAATGAGAATTGTCACAAGCCTATGGTGATACATGCAATTTCCAAGTATGAGCATAACTCCAGAATTTATTTCTCTTGAGTGAAGAGTGACATAAAATTCAATGCGAGGTAGGTTGTGATTGAGCCATGGATGAATTTATGAGGTTGAACAAATTTAAATTTTTGGAATTAAAATAAAAAAGAAATTGTTTTTCATAGAAGAGACATGATGAAATTCGGTTTTTGGTAAGATCATGGATGTTTTCTCATTTTTGATTGTTGTGTGAATTTTGATTTGAATATATGATAATTGCTCAGGAGTGCAATGCTTAAGTGTGGGGGATTGATGAAGCTAATATTTTCACATATTTTATACTGTAATTTAATGTTTATAAACCCACAATAGTGTTATTTAATGGGAAATTGTTTCATATTTAGGTTTTGGTGTTATTTTGAGCCTAAATGCAGAAATGGCCTAATTCTATATTTTTAACAGATTTTTATCACAGGGGTATTTTGGTCATTACTTATAAAATATATTTCCAAATTTTGTTATTCGAATTTTTTATTAACCCTTATTTTATTTACTTCAACTTTGTCTTCAGGACCAGGGGATGAATCGATATTCTAGAGGCTGTAAAAAATTAATGAAGTGAAAGATTTTGTCAGACGGACTGCGTGGACCCCACTTTAGTAATTGAACCATAATGCGGCCTAAACACCTCTGAATGATTCGATTCTATATGGATATGACAGAGGACTCCCAAAATCGTCTCCAAAATTAATTTCAAGACGTTTGGAATCCTTTATGATGGTCGTTGAGTGATATAATTTGGAAGGAAACTTCCAGGAAGCTTCATCCAGAGAAAGTGATGTTCAATAGAAAACTCATAACCCCTTCAATACGTGTCCAATTAATCTTAACATTGGAGGGTGGACTGAAAAAGCATTTATGAACAATATTTATGAAGATGTCCATGCGTTAATCGGCCAATTAATGGGTCTAAAACGCTACCACTTTCGGATGATGAAATCTTCCTATAAAAGCAGAGGGGCTCCTACGTCTCAAAATATTCCATTCATCACCTCACCATCCATCAAAAAGGGGGTTGGATTAAGAGAGAAAGATTATAGGAGTATTCCATGATGAAATCAATCCATGAAGGGCTAACTCCAAGTGGTGGTGGGCAACGGAGATCCGAAGACATTTCCCCTTTTGAGTTTGTGCTTTCATTGTAAAATATTTTCTTTTAAACTATCCTAGAACTTGTTTGCATGAATGAAGGATGTATTTTTTCTCTCATGTTTTAGATTTATTATAAATTATTCTATATTTCTTATATTATAATTAATTTAAAGTTGTTTTACTCATGGTTTAAATTTCTTTGGCGAGGTCTCACTTTTGAGCACGATGAGTTCATCCTGTTTTGGTTACTCGGAGGTTTTCGGGTAATTAGAACACTTTCATTAGAAGATCGACACCCATGTATGAGGTTTCAATATGGTATCTATATAATTTAGGTGTATACCTTGAGGTATTAAGGTATACATTGGATAATTTAATTAAAATATATCTGTAAACAATGATAAAGGGAGTGTACAACGATCAACGTTTGTCCACCGCTGCTACCTTTAACTTGTTCTTTCCAGCTCGATATTCTTTGGTATTTTAATTGATAATGTAGATTTAATATTTCATTTTGATTTCATTTTCATAATAAAAATACCCCATATATATTATATATGTTAGTTTTATATTAGTAAAATTAAAAAGTGGCAATTGAAAATACAGTGCGTATAAGCGGCCTCCTTGTGATTGACCCTAGGGTGTACCACTTTGGTGCATTCATAGGATAATAAGAATTTAATTTAATAGGGTAAAGTGACTTAAATCCCATAAATCAGTTATTTTATTTTTATTGATTTTTTTGAAAAAAAATTATTCCTTCAAAAAATATTTCAAAAGTAAATACTTTTATAGTTATCTTTAATCAGTTCTTTATATACTACATTTAATTTGATTAGATTTATTTCAAAAGAGAAAGTTTTTAAATTTTTTTTGTAAGGATATGATCAAACCTCTAAGAAATATTTAAAAAATAATTAAATTATATATGTACACCTTCTTTTATAATTTTGATTTATTTATAAACCTGGGGACTTGTTTTTAATTTTTTTAAAATAGAAAATTTTATTTAAAATTCAATTAAACACCGCATTATTTGTTAACCTAGAACAATAGAGAAAATATCCCATGTCTCATGAATTTTCTCAATCTAGGACTCCACTATCTTATAACATGTTCAGGTTTTATTACCTATATATCATATATCCCCTACTTTTCATACCATTAACTCTCCCTTGTTTGGAGAATAATATAATTGAGACACTTGTTTAGAACTACTATGATTTTCTCCCCCTTTAGAACTAAATATCACCATCTCAATATTTTTCATTTAATTTCATCATGTCATTCCCCCACTATTAATAAAACTAAGGAGAAAGAAACTTTCAAAATAAGATTAAAATAGGGAGAGGGAAAGTTTTCTTAACCTCATCAAGGTAAGAGAGGTGGTTGGACACTATGATTTAACTAATGTTTCTAAAATGATGGAGTAGCTAATGGATTATTTATGATATTTTCCACTTTCTCATTTCTTCCAACATGATCTATTTTTATTATTAATTGTTCTACCTTTTCATTGAAAACTCTCTATATGATCTCTATATGTTTGGTATGAGTGTGTTTTATGAGATTTTTCATCGGCTCAATTTCACTATTGTTATCACAAAAGATCACCGTAGGTTATTCAAATTATTCACCAATATCTTACAACTATTTCATCATCCATAGATTTTGAGTGAACATTTTTTCTCAGATGTATTATACTTTTTCCATTATTTTTTCATGATGTACATTCCTTTGTTTTCTCAACCATCATAAAAACATACTTTTAATGAAGAATTTTCCACCACTTTTAGTCATTCGGTCCACCACATAACTAGCCCATTATATATCAATTTTTTTGAAAAATCAAGATCCATTACAAAATCAATGTGTGATAAAAAATTTAGAGTACTTTTATGAAATAATGAATGTTTCAATTTCTAATAAATCCACTTGAAGGAGAGATTTTCCACAAATTACCGATATTGATGTTTTAACTAGAGGTATATATAGAATCCCATTGGATGTTGACATTTTATTGAAAATTCACAAACATATATGAGTGCATGGTGTGACCAAACAGATGTTTACCATATCCAATAGTTAAAGAGGTGGAAGATATAGAAGATCAAAGGTTTATTAACTCCAATGATGGGTTGATTGCAAACTTTAGATGGTAATAGGACCAAATCATCCTACTAAACACTTCTATAAAAGTGTGACAAACCAACATACATATGTTAACATATTTTTAGTATCTTTTATGGGATGTATTAAAGATATAATAAATCATTGTTTTTAGTAGTGTAGTTTTTTATTTGTGAGTTATAATGGTTTTTCAGTGTTCTCTAGGGGATATAAGCTCAAATTATGAACTACATAATTTTTGTACATATTAATTATACTATTTTATTCATTTAATTATTTGTGTGTGAGTTTCAAGGAAGTGTGAGTGAGGGGTGAGAATTAGTAGAAGAGATTAGGATACTAAAATCATCCTAATTCCTGTTCTCTAAGATGCATGAATTTCATGTGGTTTGAGTTTCATTGTGCAAGACCACAAGTTGGTGTGGACATCTAGTGAACTCATGTTCTATGATCCAGATGTTTCATGGACGAAATATTCCAAAAAATAGTATCAGTGTTTGGTTATTCAAACTTAACAGCTCTGGTAACATTCACACATTCCTAAGTGTTATCTTTATTTTATTTTGGTTTATTTTTATATAAACCTATGACTTCATAGTAAAGATAAGTTTGAATCTATAAGTTTGTTAAAATAAAATTTTGTTTTTGGAGGTAGAAAATATAATATTGTCTCAAACAAAAGGATCTATAAATTATTTCAGTAAGAGTTAAGACTAAAAAAATTAATAAGGTATCATAAGAAAAGTTGGACATGATTTTTCTTGGATTAGTGAGGATGTAAATGACACAAAATGTATCCTTCAAGATTCAAGAGAAGAAGAAAACAACAAAAATTATGGAATAATAGATAGATATACCTGAGAAACTAATGATATTGAACAATGTGTTCTTAAGGAAACACTAGTTTGGTTTGAGGTTATCAAAAGGAATGTCAGTGGATGATCATGTGAATAACTTCATTATGATCATAATTTAGCTTGATGTAGTAAATGTTACTTTCATTGATAATGTATTTTAAATCCTTTTACTATAATCTTTAATTGATTCATGGGATGATTTGGTTATTTTAGAAATTAATTTTAGTGAAAATATATATTTAGGCTTCAAAAATGTATATAATTTGATTCTAAACTAGGAACTCCAAATAATAGAGGTATTAGTTCCTTATGGTAAATAATTGAATGCTAATAGAAAGGGATTAACATCTTAGAGGATAAATAATAAAAACCCAGAAGATAATTCAAGGGATATGATTCAAGGAACATCTTATAGTACATGTCTTACCTACCAATATTATGGTATATATGGACATTTTTAGGTGAATTTATGGAATCCCAAGAATATAAATGGTAAAGAAATTACCAGATATTCAAATTCCCTTTAACACAATTGAATTATGTAATAATATAAAACACAGTGTTCATATTCTGATATAATCATGGATGGATGGCATCAAATCATCATTCCATTAAATTTCATAACATGGATTCATGTTCAAATATGTGTCTGGAATCTTTATCATTGTTTATTTGGAAGATAAATAATATTTAGGATTCATTGTAAAAATACATGTAAACATATAGATATTTAATGGTAGTTTACTATTATTAAATAAAGTGAGATAATTTATACATCACTGTAAGAATGTAATATTTGTTGGATAATTATATGATGATGGGTATTATACTAATTTTCCCACTAGAGTCTGAAAAGTAGCTAATGGTTCAATGGTAGTGACCCACGTAGGATAGGACGAGACCCCTTATATGACTAGAAGATAAGAAGGAAGTGAAATAGATGAAATTTTAATCTCAGAAGATCTATTGGTTTAGTTATATTGGCTCAGTCACCTTATTAATATGAACATGAAGGTTTTAGAATAAAAATATATTATAAATCACAATCACACAAGAATCACTAGTTATGAGAGTTGTGTTCTAGGAAAACAAAAGAATTTTTCATTCAACTTGAATGGAAAGTATTCCAGAGCCTAAAAGTAGGTATCAGGTAACTAGGATGTATGGGGGATATCGATAGTCTTATCTCATAGTGGATATCTTTAATTAATTATTTAAATAAACGAAAAAAAGGTAGGTATTATTTTATTTCCTTAATCATTAGTCTAAAATTTTAATTTTCTATGTTTACTGTAAATCTATGGCAGAATTAGAGAGATATCATAAGTTGAAATGAATTAGATTAGAAAATGGGGAAGAGTATAATGATTGAAACTTCTAAGCTTTATATTGGATGAATGAGATTATTCTTGAAAGAAAATAAACCATAAACACCAATAGACAATGGAATGGTAGATATAATGAATCAAATAATGACTGAGTAGTCCAGATTCATTTGTCTGCACTATGGAATTTCCATGTTTATTTGGTCTGAAGTAATTAACACTATTATATATCAATCCAACAAAAGTACATTAAATATAATGGTAAAATGTCTATAAAAATAGATATGTTTGTATATGTTACTATAAGTGGTTCACCATATAGTATTTAAATTTTTTTATATACACTTACTGATGTAAAGTAAAGAGACAAGCTGAAGGAAAAATCAAAAGCGTGTTTTCTTTTAGGATATGCGAATGCAGAAATCATTTTTAGGCTATGTTATAATAAAATGTTCCAAGTTATTAGGAGTTGAAAAATTATCTTCAATGATTGGATCCTATTGAAGGATTGAAACTTAGATAAGTTATAGGTTTAAGGGAAGAAGTTAAACAATTAAGTTCATGATAATATAGATTAAGATTCTAGAAGCTCAAGAGTTCCTGTGACACCAGATGTAAACATGGATTCATTAGAAGTTTGAACAATGTTAAAAGTTTCAAAATGATCAAGTTATGTAATTTATCAAGGAAAAGATATATATAAGTTGATTAACTAGCAGTTAGTTAACCAAAAGATAGGTAAAAAAATAAAAACACTAAAAAGAGAATGATTTTATGTTGAGTTGAGAAGATATTATAGTGTTAGGATATCAGTATGAAGATATGGAGCTAATATGAACTTCTTACTTATAATGTATTTTGGGGAACCATAATGTTGGTAAGTGGTAGAGAATATCAGTGAATCAAAATAATGTGAATCAATGATAATGGAAGTAATAATTTCTTTGAAGTTCAACAAAATATGGTGGAAAACTAATCAAATTTAGGAAATTGATAACATTAAAAAAAATGAGAGTTCTGTTGGAAGGAAGAATATACTATAAGTATAAGGAAAAATCATTAAAAGTAGATAAATTATTCCAATAGAGGGAAGGAATATATTTCTCATATATACCTTCATTTGTTGTTAAACATTAAAACATCCTGATGGTGCCGAGTTCAACTGCTTCCATGATATATACTTTAATAAAATAGAAGTTGGGAATACTATTTTTCATTATAAATTAGATTATTTGTTCTAAATGAATTATACAAAGGGTGGTAATGATCATCAAAATGAGGGCCTTATTTATAATTTAAAGAAAATCCAATATGGCATGAAATAGAAACCTAAACAATAGAACATTATGTTTGATACTTTCATGGAAAAAGAAGGTTTCACATGGAGTGACTAAAATCATCACTGTTATCATATGTTATGGAATTATGGGACTTATATCATACTTCTACTATATATGGAAAACATTTTATTGGAATTTCCAAAGATTCAATGGATTTAAGAGTTAAAGTGTATGTTGTAACAATTTGATTTTTAGGATCTTCCTAATGCCAAGAAAATCATTGAGTAGAGGATATAAAGTCATATAAAATTTTTCACACTGGTTTTTTACGAAAAATAATATGTAAGATCCCATATATTTTAAGTTATGTATCTCTCTAAGTTTTTAATTAACTTTTATTTTGGTTTTTTCTGTCATGGTTGTTTATCATTTGAATAAATACAGTATTAGGTTTTGAGAAAACTTGATAAAACCAGAGTGGATCCATGTAGAGAGACTTTTTGGGGAAAATGATTTAATTCTAGGGGATGTATTCTTGTTTTAATTAATAGAGTCCATGTACAAATGGGATTAAGTGATAACATGGGTTCTTGGTAAGTTGAGAAGAATTAAAGGGGGTTCAAGTGGTGTAAAGGGAAAATGGAAAGAAATTTTTTTTTAGGAAATTTACATGTCATGTAAATGGATTACACATCGTGTAATTATTTGTGTGATTTAATAAAATAAATCTGAGGCGATGGGATTTTTAGTGCATTCCATTATAAATATTTACACAATATGTAACTACATTACACACCATGTAATTCGCTGAACTGATGTTTTAAACATGTTGTGTGGTTGTTTTTATTTCATTCCACAGTTTCTCCTCTCCTCTCGATGCTAGGGAATCCTTCAGGAAAGTTTTGAGTTCCAACCTCCCTTTCGAATGTCCCGATAATGACTTTGATCCTTGGTACATGGTTTTGGTCCAGTTTTTTTCTTATCTATTTTGGTTCTCCAACCATTTTATGAAATCCTTGGACCTTGTGAATTTTCGGTTTTTATCATGATCAGTTTTGATCTAGAAACCACTTTGTGTTCATCTTCACCTTCTTCCTCATGGGTGTTTTCCTTGTAAATCATTGATTTCTTCACCGATTAAGGCAGGAAATTTAAATATTAACCCTATGGTTTAATAATTTCCACATTTATGAAATGTTTTGATTGGGACAATGTTTCATTCACCCAAATAAATTAGATAAATGAGTTGGATTAAACATTGAATTATTTTAGTTTCAATTGGCTTCTGACCTAGTTTATGGTAACCCATGGGGTGAGTGAACCATGAATATAATTGAATTAGATAATGGTTTAAAGTGTGTTTATCATGACATGTGAACTTAGGTTTTTTCTTGTTATAAAACCCATAAATTATGATTTATTGATTTTTTTATAACTATTAATCAATTGTGATTTAAATTTAAAGTTTTATATGAATGATAAATGGTAATTCACATAATTAACCATTGAGTTATATGATGTGATATTGTGATATCCATTATATTTTAAACAACACATGTTCCATGATTAAATTATTCTATATTGGGCTCAACCGTAGCACTTTCACACTTATATTCTCTAATGATGATATTGAGTGGGTTCATCCTAGTCATATGCTATAATTCTTATAGAGATTGGGCTATGCTAAGACCTATTTTGTAATTCTTATAGGTCATTGACTTGGATGATATAATGATTATAGGGCTTCGACAAATATTTTTGTAATTATACCATGGTTATGTGGTGGTGGTTGGTAGATCATATGACTTTCTCAAAGATATTCTATCATGGAACCGAATAAGGTTATTTTTCATTGGTTATATAATTGTGGTTTTCATGGTCATAAGACTTTCTCAGAGTTATTTCCTCATGGGGCCGAATTTTATTTTGACTGTATTTTATTAAAATTTTAATTAATTAATACACTTGTTTATCTCTTTAATACATACAATTGTTATGAAATTGGTTTATTTTGAAATAATAGTGTTGATCTACTGAGTTATACTCACACCCTTTTCTGGCCGCCATTTAGTACCTAAGAATATTATGTAGATGCATGTTTAGACAAGGTAAAAGGAACTAGAGTTGGTTTTTTTTCTTACTAATGGGATGGAATTTGGAGATGGGACCAATCTGGGGTTCAAGATTGGGGACTTTTGAGTCTTTATTCAAGTTCAATATTCCTTTAATTATATTGTTTCTAGAATTATATGTAGTAACATTCTAGTTTTTCATTACATTATTACTTTATTATTTAGTGGATTATCAGTTTGATTTTATTGTTATCTTCCGCTATGTCTATAAATTGATTTTTATTTTATTTATATAGTTTATTTTTTCATACTATGAAACTTAGTACCATGGGGTATAGTCTCCCCACTACTAGTCACCATCCTCAGACATATGGGGATGTGCACTTGTGGTATTGTAACTAACACTTTTTTCCCACATAAGAGAGTTCAAGATTAGGGGTGTCACATAGTGGTATAAAATAATAATGTTTTTTCTTCTTTTTATTTACTATTTGGGAAAGGTAGAATGGAGACAATGATGTGTCAGGAATTGGTAATGATCTTGTTTATAGAAGTAGTTGACCCTTGTGTGGGGTAAAATCCAAGTACCTGGGGATGATATTGTTGTTTCTGTTGTGTTTTTGTTACAGTTGATGTTATTTCACCTTGCATGATTAACATGTTGTGTGACATTATTGTTTTATGATGTTATTTATTCTTGAAGTTTGTACTCTTGGATTGGTATGGTGTGAGTTGATAATACATGCTTCATAATAGGGACATAGGGATATACTGACATGCATTGTTTCTGATAAAGTTAAATCTATTTTTTCATGTGATATATACTATCATATTAAACTATGATATGAGATATAAATTTAAATGGATACCTAGAATGGGTTGATGTGTCATTCTAAAACACAATGAATCCATGTTTAGAGAGATCATGAGTCAGTGGTTCTTGATATTTATCACATGTTGAGTTTCACATTATTTCTTTACAATTCTCTTAGGTGTGTGCTTGTTTTGTAGAGAAAATGCCACCTCATTGTCTTTTTCTTGATCATCAGGAGAGAGGGAACCATCATGCTCTAAATGTAGCTAAAATAGATATTCCTATAAAACCTATAGATAATATGGATGTTTAGCTTCATGAAAGCTTCTCAAGGGTCATGTGATCCATAGAAAGGAAGATTTTTCATACCATTCCTTTGATGATTGAGATGATAATATATTTTCAGCTATAGCATATGCCAATTTTTACTGGGGTTGTGGGACCCCAGGAATCCCAGTTCTAGACTGAGTATGTCAAAAAAATATTCTACCATATTGAGACACCCATAGATATAAGGTTTAAGGTTTCCACTTATATGATTGGAAGACCTTCCAAGCGTTGGAGGGGTATTATGGAGGAAGATGCAATGTAAGATAATCTATCTTAAAATGAATTAGAGGATAATTTTCTAATCCATTTCTATCCCGAAGCATTGAGGGATGAAAATTATCCCAAGTTCATGCATCTGATGTAGGAGGTCATGTTGGTTCTGGACTATGTTGGATGTTTCACCGACATACAATGCTTTGTACCATCATTTTTATCTAACAAAATATCTAGGGAAAGATATTTTTCAATTTTATTCACTATGAGGTCAGGTAAAAGGTAAAATTTTACATTTAAGATGCATCGAGGATATGATAAATCAAGAACACACCGCTGATGGAAATATGAGAGAGGCCCTGAGAAGCGGTCAGGATGTTTCCACAGGTTGATCTGCGATTTCTTCTTTGAGTGGTAAGAAGTGAATTTATGATAGTTTCAACTAATGTAGTTATGGGAAAATCAGTTAGGTCAATGGAAATACATCTAAAGACCATGTTTTATTATAGCTGTATCAGTGTGGAATGTTTGGTCATAAGCACCCAAAGTGTCCTTACCCCGCAGTCAAGTGTCATATCTGTGGTAGATTGGATCATCTTTAGAGGTTTTTTAGGAACTTTTCATAGTATATTAGGGTTAGGGGATAAAAATAGGAACCTTATTTGGTTAGGGGCTCATCTAACCCTAAGTAGTTCGATAACTAGAGTTCCACTGTCCATTCAGCCCAAGGTAGGGGACATTGTACCCCTAGTGCATGAGAAGCATCACCAAGAAAGGGAATTAGATCAGGGTAGTCATACTGGACCCCAGGGTAGTAGGACAAGTTAGTTGCATGTTATACAGATTACTTCGGCTAACATGGATATATGACTATCTATCATTAGAGGTATGATTCTTGTATCATCTACCACATCTTGATTTTTTTTATATATGAGCATCACATTATTTTCTATATACTGTTATGGAAAATGGTTTCGGCTTGGATATTGGAATCATGGATGTTGTTTTAACCACTTACACACCATTGGGAGTGTGATCAGAGAATATTAAACATTTCAAGGCATGTTCTCTAGAGAATTCTAGTTATTATTTCTTTTAGGAACCGTTCATGTTGAAAATGAGAATCTTCAACTTGATTCTTGATATGGAATGGTTATTTCTATACTAGGTTCATGTCTACTTTTAGAAGTGAAATGTAACCTTTTTATCTCCTAAAGAAGGTAGATATTTTCATCATGGTTAGTGGGATCTTCATACCGGTCTTTCCAAACAAATAAGTACAGATTGGATTATCTCATTGATCAAATAGTGAGTCTTTATCTAGAAAATGGTGGAATGAATCCTGATTCTTTTCCTATAATGGTAGAGAATTTTCAAGATGTCTTTCCTAACAAGTTTTATGACCTACCACTCGGGTGATAGATTGAGTTCACTAATGAGTTGGTGTGGGTATTGGAGAAAATTTATATCCCTCTATATAGAATGGAACCAACAGAGCTTCAAAAGTAGAAAATTTAGTTGGATGGTTTGAAATCTAAAGGTTTCATACAACCTAGTAAATCTCCTTGGGGTTCTCTAGTTCTCTTTACCAAGAAGTCAATTCGATCATTACACTTATATGTGGATTATTAAATATTGAACCAAATGATAGTTAGGAACTGGTATACTCTTCCTCACATTGATGATCTTTTCGATCAATTGAGAGGTGATAAGATATTATCTATGATTTATTTTTGATTAAGTTGCCACTAGTTTAGGGTGATACCATTATACAAACCTCAAAATTATTTTATGAGAAATTATATCTTGAATGAATTCTTAGTGATTCTATTAGGGTTGACTAACATAATGAAAGTATTCATTGACTTAATGAATATGATCTTTCATCCTTTTATGGACTAGTTTTTCATGGTTTTTTCAAAGATATTTTAGTGAAATCCCAGTCTACAGATGATCATTCCAAACATCTTGACATAATCCTAAGTATATTCATAGATAAGCGAATTTACGTGTAATGAAACGAACATTTATGAATAAAATTCAATTTCATTTAATGTCTTATACATATAGAAAAAATATGAAATATTTTTTTATTTTTGGTTTTAAATGACCATTAAATATCATTACTGTTGATAATATAACCATTGAACAGTGATCACACGACTGATATAAATATAATTTTTTTAAATCCTTTTGACACAGACAAAGGAGAGGATGACCTCATCTAGTAGACTCGAGCTGTAAGAAGCTCATTTTTTGGAGCTCGGAAAAGAGGTAGAGCCATTAGGATTCGCTCATGACCAATACCAAGCTAATCTTCAACACATTAAGATTTAATGGAATCACCTACAATAGAAGTTCAAGTTAATAGAGATTAAAACCCGGGCGATGTTATCTGAGCCACCCCAAGAGTCTGTCACCATCGCACACCTTACCCTTAGGTCTTATGAGGGTGTTATAATGGGTTATGTAAGAAGGTATTAGTTACTTATTGTGTAACCACTATTTATAAATAAAATTCTTTTTCCATCAATTCCTTTATGAGAATAGTCTTTCCTAAAAACTGATAAATTTGATAAATTGAATCTTTAGGTAAAAATGGTACTTTTGATAAATATATAAATTTTATATTTAAACAAGGTTTTTATTAATAATGTTATAAAATAAATTCTTATAAATGATTATTATAAGAGTTCTTTATCTATAAATTATTAGGTAACCAGTTTGATAGGAGTTATATTTTTTATACGATAATACAGAAAGTGTATTTTTAAAGAATTTTTTTAAGGAATTAATTAGTTTTTTAAATAATTAATATTTAAATAAAATATAATTTTCAAATTAACTTTATGATTAATATATAATTATATAATTTTTATGAAGTCATTTGTAAATTTTATTAAGGTTTGAAAACTATTTTTGTCAAAACTCACGACTTTTCAATAAATGTCAGTTTTTAATTTAAAAGTGAAAATTTACATATTTATAAAATTATTTACATAAAATGAATATTATTTTTGGAATCAGGATGTTGAAATTATCCAATGGTTATTTTTTCATAATTTTCTAAGATAGTCCAATTTTTGGGTAAAAATTAAATACCGTATAAATAAAATATCTGTTTTATGACATCCTAATGACCGCAAAATGATGTAATAAATACTATAATGGGTATTATAGTCCCAATATATGTTTTACCATTAAAATAATGTGATTTTATATTCGTTTTAATTATTTTATAAAGACTTATTTAATCCTCCAAAATGTACAATATATGTTATGATTTTAAATTTATTTCTTTAATAATGTGACTCACCTATACATAATAAAGTATAATATATTAACATGTTGGGACATTTTACTTATAATATAATGTTTTTAAATCAAATTTGGAAAAAAACATGGGCCAATACCATGGTTTGTTTTGTGGTTTTGAATATTTAATTATATGGATTCCAAAACCTAAGTTTATGAAATATTAAAGAATTCCCCTATCATTTCCTATATAAACCCATCCAATTTCACATTTATCTTCACTAAAAATCTTTTTAGAACGTCCCTAACCTATCCTCCCCCCTCTATATTCCTACCAAGGTTTCCCAAGCTCTTATTAATTCCCTCTTCAAGCATTTGAAGTCACACACTCAAGTAAGGCATCCTCACTTTCCATCGTTTCCCATTTTTATGCAAGTTTCCATATATTGTTACAACATTTTATTTTCAATTAAAAATTATGGGGTATGTTTTATCACCACCCCATACTTACCTTATTATGTTTTAACGATTATATACCCATTTCTCCCTAATTAATCTCTCCTGTTCACACCCATTACCATGTTGAAATTCTGTAAGGGATTTCTCTCTTCTCATTTCCATTCATTTATTTCTTTTATATTATGCATCTAAATTAAATTTCTTATGTTTGAATATTATATTAAATGATAAAATTACTAACCATTTAATTAAAAAATTCAGAGATACACTTTTCACTCTCATCACCCCATTTTACAAATATCTATTTGACATCGTTATGCTGCTGAAATTGCACCACGTTTTTCCATGCTAAAATCATCATGTATTGAATACCATACCCATTTCTCTATAAATGGTATTCACCATTATGATAATGTGATTATTTAATTGAGACATACATGTATGTATTCCACATTCCTTTTTTGTGGAATAAATTATGATGTTTAATGAATCCATTTTGTATGATCTATGTGGCATACATATACATGAAGATGAATTGATTATGAAGGGTGCTCCCTGATAGTGCTCCAATGCATTGGGTAATGTTTAGTATCATGATACACCATGTTAAATGAGGGTTTAATCATTATAATTCATGTGAAATGAGGGTTTACTCATGCTAATCCATGTGTAATGATCCTTGGATCATGCTAATATCATGTTTTATGTTGTTGCCACATTTCCAAGTTATGATAATCATGCTATATCATGTCATTATGTTCATGTTTCTCTTATGATCCATTGATATGTCTATTGACTAACATGTATTATATTCTTCATGTTATTCCTTGTTTACTCCCTTACTGGGCTTTATATCTCAACCTTTTCTTATGTATTTCCTCAGGTTATCCCATGCAATGCTAAGAATGAAGGAATGTTGTGGTCATGTAAAAAAAGTTTTAAATAAAGATGTTGTATTTTATGTCTTAAGTTATTGTGTAATGTTCCTAAACCCAAAATACAGTAGACCTATCAATATTCTGGGTTGTATTAAGTTCATGTTTACGTAATAAATCAGGTTTTAGTGTGTAATAAAGAGCAGGGTTGTTATATTTTTTCCAGCTAACCAAATACAGTTTCTTGATTAATGAAGTGCACTTCTTGGGCCATATAATTTAGGAGGTAGGAGTATCAGTGGACCCAGAGAAAGTTAAATCCATGGTATCATGGTAGCAACCCAACAACTTCTTCGAAATTTGGATTTTTATGGGTCTAGTAGGTTATTATCGGCATTTTATCAAGGATTACTCCCATTTGGAAGCACCAATTTTTGGGATTACCCAGAAAGTGGTGAAGTTGGTTTGTTATGATTCTTGTGATAAAACTTTTCAGGAGCTGAAAGAAAGGCTACACATATCACATGCCCTCAGTTTACCTATGTTGGGTAAAGCATATACTATATATTGTGACACATCTTGAGTTGGACACAGAGTAGTTATAATGAAAGTGGATTGTGTGGTTGCTTATGGATCCAGTAAGCTGAGACCACATGAGAGGAATTACCCTATTCATGATCTAGAGTTAGAAATAGTGGTACTTTCCCTAAGAATATGGATACAATATCTCTTTTATAAGAGTTTTTTGGTATACATGGACTGAAATAGTGAAATTTTCCAATTAGGATAACTGTATCACTAAGAGGGGAGGGATGAATCAGTGATACTTTTTATTTTATGTTTTTTTCTTCTAATTGAAACAACTTTTAACTCCTATTAAATATTTATTTCCCTACTGAAAAGAATTAAAAATAACATTCACATGAATATTATAATTTACAAATTTCACTACTAAATAAGAATATCTATGTCCTTGGTATGGTTTGGAAATAATAAAAAACAACAAAATATACTAAAAAACAATAATTTGGTGTAGAATATAAGGAGTAGGATATACCCTTTCACTTGTTAAACACTATGTAAATAATCTCATCATGAGAGAGAAACCTCTAGTAAAAATGGGGTACTAAAATTATTATGTAAAAAACATGTTAACTATGATTCTTAATCAACTTCCAAAAATGTATTCCTTGGAAAAAGTATATTCATTTTTACCCAGAAGCTGGTATGAATTGAGGATTGTGATATGAATGTAGTCTGATTGCCCAATATGATTCTCCCAATCCAATATAAAAATCTGATTTCCAAATACTATTGATATAAAATAGTCTGAATATGATTAAGATAATTCGTAACTCCTTCCTCAGTCCAGAAATACCATTATGGAAATCCGAATCTGATTATCATGCCTGATAAGATGACCAACTGAATACGATGACAAGAAGAATACAATAGTCAGTTGAATATGAAGATCCACTAAAAATAATTATCAACTAAGAACATTGCAATCTTTTCTCTTCTCCATTCACTTCCCTCCATTGAAAATTCTTCAAAAAAGGATAAATACAAAAACATCCTTCTCTTCCTTAAACTTTGGTTATTATCTCTCTTCTCTCTAAGCATCACTTCAGTCATTAGAGAATTATAATGTAATTATGAACTTTTATAGGTGACCCATGAGGGGTTCTTGTGGGAATCCCCAAAACCTTCCCACTCAAAATAAATTCACCAAAATTTTGATTTCCATTTAATTTCTAGTGTATTTATTACTTAATCAACGCTTATCAGTTCTTCTTGAATTTTCTTATTATCTTCAGTTCGCATTTATACTTTCTTGTAAATCCCCAATCTAATTAATTTTTCATATTACAATTAGATCAATACAATTTATTCAATAAAATTATCTATACCAATTAAATATATGTATGAATAAATAGTCATCTTCTTTGAAAAACTCCATTCTAATTATTCATCCTAATTTCCAATACGATTGCTTTAATACATTTCTATGAACTAGATGAAATCCACTTCAACCTATTTTAATTAAATTATACCCCTTTGGGAGTACCTTTATCGATCTCCTTCATCTTTTCTATTGATCCACTTAAACAAAAAAGATTCAACCACATCAACTTCTTCTTCACTTTAGAAAGATGAAATAGTATCAACTCTTATACAATGTCTATCGACCTAATTCAAAAATAAAACATTTGAAAAAAAATAAAATTTCATCATTCTTTTTTGAATACAATACCAATGATCTTTAATCGCCGAGGATTTATATATTTTGGGATTTTTTCTAACTGATAACCAGTACCTTTGGTTTCTCACAGTTTCTAAAATTCTTCCCAACCTTTAATCAAATATGAATCTAATGATTCCATTACAATGATCTTAAAACTAGAAACCTCAAACTTAATCAATTTTATTCTTTGAGAAACATAATCTTGTGTCATGACTTCCTTCATGACTTTGAAAACATTGAGGACCAACTATAGCATCGTCTGACTTATATTGGAATGTATTGTAACTTCCTATCCTTTCAAGTAACCGTATTTCCTTTACATTTGAGCCTAAATATGATTGTTCTGAATATAATTGGCCTGATTACGATATACATGATTAAGGTAAGAATTATTACGATCATCATGATTATGATTATCCTAATTAAAATCAGGATAAATAAAATCTACAACACATTTATCTATTTCAACTCAAATACAATTAATCTAAGTATGATTGGGAACACATATTCTCTCCCTTTATTTCATCAATATTGCATCAAAAGTTTCACAACTTACTTGTGATATATTATAACTCAAAGATTAGTAAATCATCATCAAATTTAAATCATAGTCGTAAAGACTCCAATCCTCGAAAATTATGATCACTTCTTCCATACTGGATTTAGAGTGAATCTGATGACCATTTACATTCACCAAGATACTTACTCAATATGATCTACCTCTTTAAGCATTGTGAGTCTGGTTTATCAAATATGATGTTCAATCTGATTCTCTTCAAATACAAAAGTTAGGTTATTTTCCTTTATTACAAAACTTTCTTGACAATAAAAGAAAATACCTGAATACAATCCCATTCCTCATCAGTTTTTTTCTAATAATATCCCCCTTTGTATCTTTTTTTCATCCAAGTTCCATAAATCACTAAACATTGTATCCTTAAAAAATGGATTACTTAACGAAAATTCTAATCCTATGTGAACAAACTCATTGTATGAAATAAAAACTATTGATAGTAAAACCATGCTATCCAAAATAAGTGATTATAAAAACATTATTCATCTTTCTTTATGATATTCCACCCTCAAATTTTCTTCTTTCCTAGAATACAATTTTTTCCCTAAAACCACTCCAACAAACTATTAGAATAGTTCACACACTCACAATGCTGAATTCAAAACTTATCCAAATCCCCCTCTTTTTACATGAATACAAAAGTATAGATTTATTAAACAATTGAATAATCCCCCTTGACAACAATATCCAAGGGTAAGATGAGAGAGGGGAAAAACATACCTCAACATTGACGAGAAATAGGTTGGATGCCCATGGTCAACCTCAATTTAGAAAAATATTACTTTTGTAGAGGTATGGTGAAAATGTCAGGGAATTGTTTTGATGAAAAAACATACTCCAGCTTCAATTTATTCTTCTACACATGCTCTTTGATGAAATGATATTTTATATCAATATGTTTTTAACGATAATTTTGAACATGATTCCAAGTGAGATTGATTGTACTTTGATTATCAAAAACCAAGAGAAATGGTAACTTAAATTCAAAAATTATGCCTTCTAATTGAGTTTTCATCCATATAAGTTGGGTAGTGTCTTGAGTAGCATCAACATACTCAGCTTCATTCATACTAAGAGTTACTAAATTTAGTTTCTTTGGATTCCAACTAACACAACTCTTTCCTAGAAAGAATACTCCACCAGACTTGGATAATATATCATTAAAATTTCATTCCCAATAAAAATTTTAATACCCAAAACAATCAATACTTTCTTACATATCAAACCTGATTCTAGAATTTGTTGTGGATTTTACATATCTTAGAATTCTTTTTCTAGAAATCAACTATAAATATTTAGGATCACTCTGAAATATTTCACATAAGGTGACCACATAGACAATTCCGGTTCTTGAGGAAGTAAAATAAAACAATCTTTCAACCAGATTTTAAAATCTGTTCTGATCAACTTCTTTTCATTCTCCATATTTAGATGAATTTGTTCTCTCTGAAGTTAGTGTAGAAACATGATTTGAGTTTTCCATGTCTAATCTCTTAAGAAGTTCCATAGAATACTTTTCTTGAGAAAGAAAATTTTCTTTCTTCTTTTTAAAAACATATAACCCAATAAAGTATTTCATTTCCCCCAGCAAGGACATCTCAAAAAAACTTCTTCATTTATTCAAAAAATATTTCACAAGTTCTTTTATCATTCCCAACAAAGATAATTTTGTAAACATAAACAATTATAGTGAAGGAATAATCTTGAATTTATTTGATTTAAATATTATTATCAACTCTTCGTTTCTTGAAACATATTTTTCTTAATAATTTATCCAATTTGGAATACTATGCTCTTAGTTATTTTTTAACCCATACAAGGACTTATTCAATCTAAAAACATTACTTTCTTCTTTTCTAACAAAAAATACACAAGTTTGTTCAATGAAAACATTCTCATCAAGATCACCATTCAATAATGTAGATTTAACACCAATTATAATAATTTTATAACTTTGTTGTGCAACAATTCTAAGAAATTTTTTAATTTTTTCTTATATTTCCATTGGAGAAAATGTTTCTTCATAATAAATACCTTCATTTTGTGAATACCCTTTGCAAACAAGTCTTTCCATGTTTTTTATCACTTCACCTTCTTCATTTATCTTCATACAGAAAATCCACATTGTGACAATAATGATTTTGTCCTCTGGATTGGGTATGAGTTCCCATGTATCGTTCTTTTCAATCTTTTCCAACTCTTCATTCATGGATTCAAACCCTTCCAGACACTCAAAATATTATTTTACATCATTCCACTCCACATTTGAAAACAAGGATTTATGCGTAATAACATTTTATGTTATTCTTATTATAACCATCTATTGTTGATCAAAAAATATATTCTCAACTTCCACATCCTTCCTCATCCTAGGATGACATTTTTTAGAATCTTCCTCATCAATGGAAATTGCGGAGTCTGATTCTTCTCTTTGAGTAGGATTACAAAGTTTCTGTATACTTATCAGAATTGTTTTAAAAAATTGATTGCTCAACTTCAGTATCAGTCCGAGTATGTTTGTTTCTCTCAAATATTTTAATAACTTTCACATCAATAGAATAAACAATTCTTCTTATTTATTTCATTAAACATATATATTCTCTTCCTTTAGGATCATATCTAAGAAGTATTCTATCTTCACCTTCTACTCAAACTTTACATAGTTTTATCCTTTTTTATTTATAATACATGGACTCCCAAAAAATTAAGTGTATAAAACTTGGAGTTTTCCCATAAATCATTTCATATGAAGTCATATTGGAATTAGTCCAATATAAAAAACAGTTTTGAATATAAACAGTATTACTCATTGCTTTCCTCCAAATGTAATGAGAGAGACCATGTTCAAGTAACATAGTTATTCCCATTTCCACAAAACTTCTATTATTTCTTTTAGTAACCTAATTTTGATGAGGAGTATATGTGGAACTATACTCATGAAAAATTCCATGTTTCTCAAGATAAATTTCAAATTCTTCACTTTTGTATTCACCGCCATTATCTGTTCTCAACTTCTTCACTGAATACTGACATTCCTTTTCATCTTTCCTTATGAAACTTTTCAACATTTTCAAAGCATGTTATTTATTTTGTATATACATAACACAAGTAATGTAAGTAAAATCATAAATTAAAGTTATGAATTACTTATATCAATTTTTTATTGTTTTCTCAGAGACCCAAAACTATCAAATGAATAAACTCTAATGGGTTTTTTGAAAAAAAATATCAACATTCTTATGCACTGAATTTGTAATATTTCCTTTCTGAAAAATTGTGCAACCCCAATATCTTCTTCTTGGAAACTATATTTATTTGAAAATTTACTCATGTTTCTTTGAAACATGTGTCCCATGTTTTTATGCCACAATTGATTCTCTTCCAAAATACTTAAGTAACAAGAGTTTTTTATTTCTCCAACCTAAAACAAGTTTATTTCTTTTACATTGGCCACTTGTATCTATCTTTATGTCTTCCTCACATTTCAAAAAATATCCATATTTTATTAAGATAAATTTTTTACCATCATCACACAATTGTGAAACACTTAGAAAATTTTACTTCCTCCCATAAAAATACAAATATATCATGGATTTCCACTTTTCTTTTCCAATGATGCTTGATCCAACACCTTTCATTCTTAGAGATTCATCATTGCCAAATGACACTATAGCCTCTTTAAAATTTTCACATTCATAAAAAAATTAAATTTTATATCATATAAGAACAATACCAACCATCAATAATTCATTTTGATTCTCCTTTTATAGTTTTTATAGTGGTTTCTACAAAAAGTTATTTTTTCTTCGTCTTTTATTTCTTCACAATTGTTTTCTAAGAATTATTAAGTATCATTTCTGGGTTAGTAATAGTACAAGACATCCATTTGTATGGTGAATAGGTTTTTAGAATATTTTATAAATAGTACCCAAATAATGGAACTTATTTTCCACTTTCAAACCAATCTTCTCACATTTCTTTCAAACAACCTTCTCAGACTTCTTCTTTTAAAGAAATTGACTACCCCTAAATATTTTCCTTCCATAACCTACTAAATAATAGTAATATTGTTGGTTGAACTAACACATGTTTTCCATATATCAAAATACACCACAATACCAGTAGTATCCATAGAATGAGTATTTGAATTTTAAACTTACATAATAAATGGAATGGTGAATATGTTTCCCAGCCACATTCTTCTATTTCTTTTATAATCCACCAAACATTCTATTATCAATCAATGTATTATTTTTTATTTTTAGCTTTATTAGAACTGTAATTATTAGAAACATTTCCTAATTTATATTCTTTAGAAAAAAATTTGGACTTAGGGTATTTTATTACTTCTGAATTATCGTTTTTTTGGCATGTACACATACATAACATTCCTAGTATTCTTCTTTTTAGAAATAGTTTCACATTTATTATCAACCATTTAAAGTGAATTTTGTTGATCACTCTCATGTTTCTTCTTTCAATAACTCTCACCAACTTCAAAGATAGAGTTTTTGAAACATGTATTTCTTTATGAATCTTTCAAAAAAAATTGTTGGACAAGTTCCAACTCTTCTTCTTTTTTTCTTTAGCTTCACCTTAGGATGCTCATTATGATTATTTTCTTCATCAAGAGATTTATTTAAAATGTAAATATTTTTCACCATCATTTATTTTTATCATAAATACATTCTTGATTGTTTCTAATATAATATTCATCTTTGAAATCTAGTTTTTTCTTATCAACACTTCCAATAGTGTTTATACATTTTTTTAACACTTCTTTCAAATAATATTCAAGTTGAGTTTATTCTTCTTTGAAACTACTGCTTCCAAATTATTCATCATTCACTATTATGATAAAATTGTTCTCAATTACATACTCAATATACTTTTCAGATTTAGAAAAACATCATTCTTCTTATTCATCTTTAGACAAGAAACTTATTCTTTTTTTATTTGAAGAATTTTCTATCTTTCCATGTATCAATTTTACTTTATCTCAGTCTTTGTTATATGATATTCTTATTCTTCTTTCTTATTATTCACTATCCTCATATTCCGCTCTTCTACAACAATTAGCCACAAAATTCAGCATAACTCCACATTCAAAACATTTCAAGGAAAATTTTCCTTTTTAATCACTTGTACCTCTTTTAAATTTTTTAGAAAACAAGGGCATGATATCATCAAAAAATTTATATATCTCATTTTCAAAATTGTAATCAACAAAATCATCTTCAATTAGATTATTATTCAACTTCTCTTTCTAAAATTCCTTGAATGATATTTTTGTATCAAATTTTGTTTTTATTTTCATAGATTTATCCATTATCATTTCATAAGTAAATGTAGTTCTATGAAAATCATCTAGAGATTACATTTCATGATCTCTGTCTTCCAATGAAGACACATTTTCATCAAACTTGTCTGGAAAGATTCTCAAAATATTTTCAACAAATAAATAATATTCTAACTTTTCACCAAGACTTCTTATTGTACTAACAATGTCTTTCACCCTAGTAAAGAATTTCCATAATAAATTCACACTCACCCATCTTCAAATCATCATACTTCAATCTCCATATTTTTAACCTTTCCTTCTTAACCTTTTTATTGGCTTTGTATGTGTTTTTCAAATTTTACCATATGCCTTTGGCTATGGAAACTTCTTTCACCCTTAGGAATTATATTTCATAAAGTGACTATAATATAACATTATTAGCCCTTCCATAATTCTAAATATTCTTCTTATAAAAAAATTAAGAGGAGCTTTATTATCTATAGGAAGAAACCAATTTTTCGCAGCTTCAAGAACATTATATCTAATAAAAATAATATAAAAAACAATATATATTTCTATATATGATAATTATTACCATAAAAACTACAATACCTTTAATTTTCACACAATTTAGATTCTACACAATCCCATATACAAAAATATTGGCAAAGAATAAGTGAAGGTAACCTTGGTCTCTGATACCAGTTGAAAGTTCCCAATCAAGATAATTGTATCACTAGGAGGGGGAGGGGATGAATCAGTGATAACTTTTATTTTATGTTTCTTTGAAATTGAAACATCATCTGCCTCTTGTTAAATATTTCTTTCCCTATTAAAAACAATTCAAACAGACATCCACATGAACACAAGTATTTACAAGGATCACTATTCAATAAAAATAGCTTTGTCCATGGTATGTTTTGGAAATAATCTAATACCATATAGTCTACTAAAAAAATACTTTGGTGTTGAATAAAATGAGTAGGATATACCCTTTATCTTATGTAACACTATGAAAACAATCTAGTAGTGCACGTGAACCCTCAAACACAAATAGGGTAATACAATGATTGTGTAACAAAACATGTTACCTTTGATTCTTAATTAACTTTCACAAATATGCTCCTTGAAAAAAAATCTTCCATTTCATACCCAGAAGCTGGTAAGAACATTATGGACTTTGATATGAATTACATTAAAATTTCTCAGTATGATTCACCCAATCAGATCTTCAAATACAATTCCCTTTATGATAGATATAACACTATTTGAATACAATTAAGACTATTCATAATTCCTTCTTCCTCAGTCTGAAAATCCCAATACGGAAATCCTGATCTGACTATCCATCTCGATACGTTGACTATCTAAATACAATGACAAGTTGAATATGATGATCAACTAAAACCATTAAAATCATGTCTCTTCTCCTTTCACTTATCTCTATTGATAATTCTTCAACAAAGGCTCAATATAGAAATCTATTTCACTTCCTTAATCTCTATATATTAACTCTCTTCTCTTTAAATAGTACTTCGACCATCAAGATATGTATGATGTACTTCTCTCATTTTATAGGTGACCCATGAGTGGATTTGGAGGGAATCCAAAAAACATTCATGCCCAACCAAATTCACAAAAATATCAATTTCCCTTTAATTTCGGGTGCATTTATAACTTCATCAATGCTTCTCTATTCTTATCAAATCTTCTTCACATCTTGGATTCTCCATTATAAATTATTTTCAATCACTAATTTTATTTTGGATTTCCCATTATTATTAGATCAATCTAATTTAATCAATAAAATTCTCTATAATAATTAAATATATGTATGATAAAATCAACATCTTCTTTTCAAAACACCTTTCCGATTATTCATCCCAATTTCGAATATTATTGCTTCAATACATTTCTCTTCACCAGATTAAACCCGCTTCATCCTATTATAATTTCATGCCACCAATTTGGAAATAAATTTAGTGATCTACTTCATATTTTTTATTGATCCACTTGAAAAGAAATATTCAACCACTACTACTTATTATTTAACTTAGAAAGATGAAACAGTATTAACTCTGATATGATGGAACTTGACCCATTTGAAAAAAAAATTGAAAACAAATTAGAGTTCATCTTTATTTTCATAATAAAATACCTATAATATTAAATCACTGAGGATTTATATATTTAGTATTTTGTCTTGACTAAATACTAGAACCTTTGGTTTCTAACATTTTCCAAAATTCTTCTCAACCTTTAATAAAATATGTATTCGATGATTCCATTATGATGATATTCACACTAGAAACCTTCAACTCCACTAATTTTATTCCTTCAAAACATCATCCTGTATCATTGATTACTTCATAACTTTGAAAACATTAAATAAAAACATTGGAATAGATTTAATTACACTGGAATGTACAGCAACTTCTCATCATTTCTAGAAACCGGATTTCTTTTCCAACTTTTCCGGAATATGATTGTTCTAATTAAAATTAGCATGATTATGATTTACTTGAATACGATCAGGCTAAATTCGATATCCATCACATTTTCTATATTTACAGAAATATATGATTAATTTGGGTGTAATTGGGAACACCTCTTATCTCATTTCTTTCATGAATCTTTCATAACAAGTTCCAAAACATACATGTGATATATGAAAACTCCAAGATTATAAATTCATAATCACATTTAAATAATATTCATGAAGACTCTGATTCTCTATCAATATGATCATTTCTTCATTACTTAATCTAGAGTGAATCCAATTTCCATTTACATTCAATAAGATACTTCCTCAATATGATCAGCCTCTTCAAGCATTGTGAGTCCAATTTTAGGAATATGATGTTCAATATAATTCCCTTCAAATAAATAGTGAGGTGATTTTCCTTTATTAAGAACTTTTCTTTTAAAAAAATACAATACCTGAATATGATCACCTTCCTTGTAATCTTGGTCCTAACAAGGAGACTCATGGACATATTTTCTAAGAGAGACTTGAACCTTCAACAGAATGCATGGATCAAGTATATACAGTCTTTAAACTTTGAATTAGATTATACACCAGGAAAGTGTAATGTTTTTTTTGATGGTTTGAGATGAATGACACGAACAGAGGTTTTACAAGATTCTTTTGATGAATGGTGGACAATGGACCATTTTGAAATCATGCATCTGGATGTTTAGGGGACTTTGGTGTAGATATCTCTGACTTCGACATCTATTATACCCATGATTTTTGACATAATCAGGATGAAGTAGTTGTATGATTTTGAGGGATCATTTCTAAGAGAGAAATTATATGGTGGGTAGAAACCATAAAGATGGTCTCTCGATTGTATAAATTATCTTTTTTTTGCTGCTTAAGGGTTCCTACGGGCTTACGTGAGAAGCTGATGAGGTAGTTTCATGCTTCTATATGTGAGGTGCATCATGGTTTAAATTTTTTTTATCCTTATCTTCATATAAAATAATGATGAAGGAATAAATAAGGAAGTGGTGATATTCATGGACAGATGCTTCACTTTCTGGTGGGTGAAATCCAAGAAACAGAGGCTAGCTTGTATTTTTCATCCTTTACCCATTCTTGAGTAGAAATGGGATAATGTCATAATGGATTTTATGACAGGATTTCCCAATACAACCCATAAGAATGAAACTGTATGTGTTATTATAGATCCATTGACTAAGGTATCTCACTTCTTGCCTATCAGGGAAACCTTTGTAGTTGATGATCTGGGTAGTCATTACCTATGTGAGGTGGTTCAATTGCACAATGTTCTCTTGATTTTTTTTAAAAAATAGAGATCATAATTTCACATAACATTTTTGGTAGGGTATTTAGAAGGATCTGAGATTGTGGGTTTTATTAATCATATCCTATCATCCATATACCGATGGTCAATATGAGTGTACTATTCTGGTTCTTGAGGATATTCCATGAGCCTGTGTTTTGGATTTTGGTGGCTCATGGGAGAAACATATGGAACTCATGGAGATTTTATATAATAATAGATTCCAAGATTTTATCAAAATAGAACCTTTTGAGGCTTTATATAGAAGGGAGTTTCATTCACCTCTTTGCTGTCTAGAGGTAGGTGAGTCATCACTTATTGGGCCTAGTCATGTGTAGAAGACATTTAAGAAGGTTTAGATGATCAAACTATAGTTAGTGACCACGCAGAGTAGGCCGAAATCATATGTTGACCATTAGAGATGACCAATTTAATTTGAGGTTGGTCATCATGTTTTATTTTGGGTGTCACCTAGGTTGGGGAAAAAATATATCAGGAAAAAGGGAATTCTAGAGCCTAGGTTTGTCAGCCCATTTAAAATAGTGGAAAGGGATGGTCAAATGGAATACAGTTTAGACCTTCCATAGCACTACCATTCCATGAATGATTTATTTCGTAATTGAAACAACCAATATATCATACATACCCTTACCATGTGATAGATGTAGTAGATGCTGAGCTTTGTGTTGATGCATCTGTTGGGTATCATTTGATATGGGTTTTTGATCATAGTGAGAAATATCTTTGGGGTAGGACTATACCATTTTTTTGAGTGTAGTGGAAGCATGGGTGAGTTCAAGAGGAGACCTGGGAGAGGGAGTCTGATATGAGAATATAGTGCCTGGACTTGTTCATTGAGACCTCACAATGATACTAGGAATAATACAAGGATGAGCTATTATATGGTGGGGAGTTTGTAAGATCTCATATTTTCCTAGGTATGTCTTTCTCTTAGTTTTACATTGTATTTTATTTTGATTGTGTTTCCGTCATGGGGTTTTTTTTAATAAATGTAGTCCTATGTTTTGAGAAGACTTACAAATATCCTTGTGGGTCCATGTGGAGAGTGTTTTTTGGGGGAGAATGGCATAAGGTTAGGGGAAGTATGCTTGTTTGAGTCAATGGTGTCTGGTTATAAATGGGATTAAGTGTTAACATGGGTTTTTGGTAATTCAAGAATATTTAAAAGGGTTTTGGGTGGTTTAAAGGGGAAATGGGATGAAAATCGTCTGTAGGACATTTTCAAGCCATGAAAAGGGATTACACATAATGTAATTGGTCTGGTGTTTTAATAAAATAAATATAGGGAGATGGGATTTTTGGTGTAGTCCATTAAAAATATTTACATGATGTGTAAATACATTACATTCTGTGTAATTACCCAAATAACTATTTCAAAAATGATGTGTGTATGATTTTCATTTCATTCTATAGAAAATCCTCTTCTCTTGACCCTAAGTCATCCTGCAGAATAATTTGGAGTTCCAAACTCCCTTCTGAATGTCTTGATAATGTCTTCAATCAATATTAAGTGGTTTTGGTCTAGTTTCTTCCTTTTATCCTTTGGTTCTCCAACCGTTACATGAAATCTTTAGACCTTGATCATTTTTGTTTTTGATCTCGATCATTTTTTATCATGGAATCTCTTTGTGATCATCTAAGAATTCTTCCTCATGGGTGTTTTCTGTGGGAAGCATCGTATTTTTTACTGGTTAATGGATGGGGTCTAAATCGTAACCCTATTGTTTGATAATTACCATGTCTATGAAATATTATTATTACCCCAGCGTTGTCTATGATCAAATTAATTAAAGAAATGAGTTTTATTATTCCTTGATGTCCTTTTCGATTCAATTTTAATCAGACCTGGATTATGGTTACCTGTGTGGTTATCGAACCATGACTATAGTTGAATTGGATAATGGTTTAAAGTGTGTTTAACATGAAATTTGATCTTATGTGACTAATTTTTATTCAATACCCAAATTGTGTTTTATTGATTTTATATAACTGTTAAACAATTTTGATTTAAATTAGAAGTGGATTATTAATGATAAATTGAAATTATAATAATTTACCAATGAGATATATGATGTGATATTGTGATATCCATGTTGTTTGAGAGGACTTGTGTTCTATGATGAAATGATTATATATCTGGGTCATCCATATAACTTGTACACTCATATTATGTAATATTGATATTGAGTAGGCTTATCCTAGTCCCATTCTATAATTCTTATAGATAGTGGGGTATCCCTAGTCCCATGCTATAAAGATTATGTGGATTTGACCTAGATGTTGTAATTCTTTTAGTTATTTGACCCAATTTTTTTTACTATACCATGGTTATATGGTGGAGGTTAGCATGGTCATAATACATTTTTTAAGATATTTCAGTATGGAATTGAAGAAGGTTATTTTACCTAGGTTATATGGTTGGGTATGGCATGGTCGTAAGACATGCTAAGAGTAATTCCAGCATAGAGCTGAAGTGGGTTGTGGTTGTATTTTATTAATTGTTGAATTAATTAATACACATGTTTATCACTTTATTTCATAAAATTCTTATCAAACTGGTCTATTGGGATAGATTGGTGTTGACCTACTGAGTTATAATCACATCCTATTTGGTACATTATGTGGATGCATGTTTAGACAAGGGAAGAGGGCCTTGCAGTTTATTTCTTTATTATTGATGGGATGGAGTTTGGAGATGGGACTGAAAAGGGGTTTGTGACTGAGGAATCTTTAGTTTTTATTTGAGTATGCTAGTATTTTAATTGTATAATTTATATAATTAAATTTAGTTACATTACAGCATGACATTACATTATTCATTTATTATTTATTGGTTTATTATTTGGATTTTATTTTTATCTTCTTATATGTCAATATTTTGTTTTTTATTTTGTTTATATAGTTTATTTTATTCTTCTATGACACTTAATACTAGGGCTATTGTCTCACCACTATATATTCCCCACCCCACTGCTAGTCGATATCCTCTAGTGTATAGGGAGGTGCACTTGGGGTCTCATAAAAACCCTTTTTGTCCATGTGAGAGATCTCCATGTTGGGGGGTGTTACAAAATACATTTTGAAGATCATTGAAAAGATTAAAATGGTCATATGCAATCCTGTATCTATCCAACATTCCAAAATCTTTGAGTTATCCAAATCACCATAACAAACATTAGAATATGAGTCCTAGTACATGGGGAAATTACAATATACATCACCAGTCATAAGTTCCATATACATAATGATTTTTATATGGACATACATTTCCCGTTCAATGAGATCAATGTTTTAATTTTTGTTAATCCCTAAAATAGAGAATTTATAATCTTAAAGTTGGTTCATATGATACATTAAGTTATCAAAAGATAAAACTCTATGATTTAGACAATATGACCATTTATAAGGATTCTTGGATGTAGATTTTACGAAAGGACTCAAACACTTAGAAGAGAAAAAATGATTTGTGTTCACTTTTGGTGAACATCAGTTAGTTCAACGTAATGAATAAAAATTATGGCCACTTTATCTATAAAAGAATAAGAATACATAGTAGATAAAAAACAAGAAAATAATTTTTTCTAGTTAATTTTATTTCTAAAGGAACTTGTAAAGTTAGTAGAAGGAGGATTGATATTCTATGATAGCCAAAGTGCAATTACCCTTACTCAGAATCTGGTATTTCATAAAAAAATTTAAAAATTGATATAAAATTATATTGCATCCAATATATACTGTAAGATAATGTGTTATAGATAAATAATATAACTGGGAAGAAAAATCTAGTTTATATACTCATAAAGCTTTGGTGAAAGAAAGCCTGAGGCATCATTGTGCCTTAGGTTTAATTGGGTGAATGAATGATAATATAAAACACTATACACATATAGAAAAAGATGTTGGCATATGACTACCCATGAAGTTGATGTTACTCACTAACTCAACATAATTAGTCAACCAATGGAAGTTTTTTAGAAATTAAATACAATTTCATGTTTCAATAAATCCATTCGAAGGAGACATTATTAGAAGATCAGTGAGTTTTATATTTTGGTTACCAATAATAGTGAAAAATCCATTGTAGAATCAGTCTGATTAGAAGTTTATAACATTAAATGAGTGAATTGTATAATGGAAAATATGTTTTCTAGATGTACTGGTTGAGTTAGTATAAGCTATATTTGATCTATGTTTGACTAACTATAATGGATGGTTAACCATAAACATTATATGATAGTGTCACTGGATCATCCTACTTAACATTTCTATAAAAGTGTTGTGGGACCACCTACAATTGGTGATATGTGTGTATTATATTATGTTCAAAGTAATACTGGTATTGGATATCACTGATTGAAGTAGTTTAATCCTTTTATTTCAACAGTTATAAAGATTTTGCAATGTTTTCCAATGGATTTTGTATGAAATTTTGAACCATGTAATCTTTGTGAATATTCTAATCTGCTGTTTTATCTTTTAAATTTTTGTGTATGAGTTGAAAATAATATATTGAGTTGTAAGAATCAATATAAGTGATTAGGGTGTTGAATTATTCATAATTCAGTTCACTAATATATAATAAGTTTCAGTGGTTTGAGTTCCCCCACACAATACCATCAGTGGCTGTAAATTTTTGTGTGGAAATAATGCTCTATAATTTGGAAGATTCATCGATATAATCTTTAACAAAGCTAACTCAAATGTAAAAAATGATTCATCTAACTACTGGTAGGTGACTCCCCTTGTTATTACTATTAAAATGGTTTAAAAACATTTTATAAAGATAATATATTTCCGTATTGTGGTAAAATATAACAGGATTCCAATTATCATCTTATACAATATAGGATCCACATATTTCACATCCTCATGTTTTCAAAGATTGTTTCTAAAAACAATTGGATTTTACAATGGTTTGGAATCCCTTATATCAAATTTCTTCATTAGCCCTACTACAAACTTATCTTGAGAGAAAAAAATTATATCTCTCTTTCTATACCACTTCTAGTCCTAGAAAATAAGTAATCTTAACAATAATAGATTTTTAAAACATTGATACCATTAGGTTAGACATCTACTCCATATAATTAAATTTTATTTACCCAAATATGATATCATCGACATAAAGGAGAAATAAATTTGTTTCTTCCTTTGATGTCTTCATATAGATATTGTGATCAACCCTAACCCCATTGAAATATAGTTTCTTCAAATATGATTATATATATGAATAACATGCTCATGGTTCTTATTCAAGATCATATAAGTTCTTATTTAATATAGACAATTTAGTCTCATCACTTCCTATTACAAAACCCACAGGATATTCAAAACAAATAACCACTTTGATTACATAATTCTATAATTCCATTTTTACCTATATCTAATAAATATTAAACCCCTTTGAATAATTATTTACAATAAGATCCTGATTGAGTTAAGTCGATTCATTAGTGTAAAATAATCTTCAACATTGTAACCTTTAATATAATCACTGACTTTATGATGTAGAAAATTTTTATTTTATATCAAACTGCCATGTTCATTATTATTTTTATTAAGGATCCACTTTTTTCTGAACACATTATGATATTTATAATTCTTAACATTTTCCCAAGATTTTATTTTTAATTTTATCTAATTCCACATTCATATATATAACCCATTATTCAACTTTTTTTCTTGTTTAAAGAAATTTTGTTATGTCATAGAAAATAGATCAGAATTATCTACATACATCATTACTCATGTTCGTGTTAGAGCAGATCTATCACTAATTATATTCAACATATCAACTTTTGCTATAATATTTTTCCTTTGATACATAGACTAAATTTAATTATAAATCATATCTAACATCAAAATATTCATCATTTAGGGAAATTTTTATAACCTCACGAGTTGTACTAACTTCATCATCTTCTTCTCTTAATTATTCAAATTTTGAACATTGATAATTCTTTCTATCCTTATGTTTAATGATTATGAAATATTTTCTTTCTATAATCTTACAAAACCTTTTTAGGAATTTTATACCTCACTATTTTTTAGGTATCCTAAAAAAATCATTCTTATACTACATATTCATTAATTCAACGATTTCAATCTATTTAAAAAATATAGAATTTTATTCTAAAAAATAAAAAATAATTTACAGAGGTTTTCCTTCTTTTCCAAATTTCATTAGGTGTCCTCTTCCTTCGGATATGAACTACCTTATTTTAAAAATACATTGAAATTTTTTACTATCACCTTCCAGTAGTGGCGAGAAACTACACTTTTGAGGAGAAATATTTTATCCATATTCTTAACCAAGAATATAATCTATTCAAAAATGCCATTATTTTTTTGGTCTATTTACTCAAGAAACTTTATCCTTAATGTTGTGTTTCTAGAGGGAGTTTTCAACATGTTACCTCTATTCCATTATTAGATTAAAAGAATTTGATAGTGCATCTGGTCTCTTTTTTGACAATCATTTGATACCTATTTATGAATTATATGAATTCACTCTTACTATGTATGAACATAGAATAAGAAATTCCACTATAATGATTATAAAATATGTAAAAACCCTTTATCCACATGTGACCACTCAATTCATTGGTCTGAAAAATGTCATTGTGAACCAATTCAATGATATTAGATGCCATTTTGTTATTTTTCTGATAAATATTTGAAGTCATATTTACCAGAAAAAATATATAAATTGTATTTACATGATAAATATTTTGATTTGGGTTATCCCCTAAAGGTTTTAGTATAGATATGTTCTTCATGATCTATTGTTGAATATGGCCTAGCATATGGTTCCAAATTTTGTTCTCTTATTAAATAGAAATAATACATTTGTTTTCTTTATTATCCACTGAGTATATATTACCATTTTTATTTATCCTTTAATTATATATTTCCAAGCCTTATCTCTGATTAGGAACCCTTTTTAATTGATTTTGAACTCAATTCTAGATTTATTGAGTTGAAACACTCTCAATAGGTTTTTCCAAAATATATTCACAAAGAGAAATTCATTTTCTTCTTCTCACCACTTTCTGGTCAAGTATTGTAACTCCATTTAATCTTCAAATATCCACTGATACTAATGCACACCATTTTATTTGTAAATATAAGGTTCTATTTGATCTAACCATTTTTTAGTGACTAGAGGTATCAGGGGCAGGATATAAGTGGGGATGTGTTAGTCGAGTGGGAATTTTATTAGTGGAGAGGTGTTATAGTGTGGTTTGTTTAGTTGTGGAATGGTATAGTTTCAAGGAGTTTTGTTTGATTTTTATGGATGTACATTTATTATGTTTTTTGGGTTGTGTCATAGATTCATTGGTATCTAGTTCTAGTGGTTATTTTATTTTTTATGTCACAATAGTGTAGTCCTGGAGTAAAAATTTAGAGTCTCGAGTGACTAGTTCTAGTGGATTTATCATTTTATGGTTTTATATATAATTTTATATCAATTGTGATATGGCGTCCATGAGATTTAATTCTTTAGGTATTCAGTTTTGGTGGCTGTTTTGTCATGGTGAATTCAAATCACTATAATATTTCCACAATTATATAATATCAGGGGTTGAGTAAGTGTTAAATGGGGGAGATATGTGGGAGATGTATGAGGTTTTTTCCATAAATTCTAGAGGTTGGTTTGAATCAAAATCATTAAGGGGTAGAAAATCCCATTTCCCTATGGGTTTTGTAATAATTATATCATTTATACCCTGGTAACCCCTTTCATACCAAGGTGTTATAAAAAATTACCACTTGTTTAAATTTAGAAATCCCCTATAATTATTATTATTTTATCCATATTTCTTTGAACCCTAAGAGATGAGAGGTTATCATTGAGATACTTATAATACCATTTTTTTATATTTATCTCCCATATTCTAGAAATTAACTCATGGGTGATCAGAGCTGAGTTTCCTATTTCCCCATGGTCTTTCCTTATATCTCTCTCATTTGTTAATACTATGATATGAAATATCATTCTTTCTTAATTTATATGGTTATTTATTACTGATTGATTAATGAATCTTGGTGTAATGATACCATTATAAATTATGGGGTCCTAATAAGAGGTTTTATTTAGAGATCTATTTTTATCTCATGTTCTCATTTCATAATATTGAATATTTTATATCAAGGAAGGATATTTTAGATCATTTTTTTATTTTTGTATAAGTTCAGGATTGTCATAATTTAACTGGTTGGATAAAAAGTATAATTTTTCTAATAAATATATAAAATAGAATTAAGAAATTATGTTAATTATAAAGGCTATGATGATCACTTTGGATTATTATTTACTTAATATCGGTTGGTTCATGTGATTTTCTAGAAATTTTAATTTTGTAAGTAATGATTTTTATTATTACTTGGAATATTTTACATTAGTAAAATATAGATAAAAATTTAAGGACAGTAATATAATTTAATATTTAATGAGAAAAAATATTTGAGTTAACACACTTACTTAAAACTACTTAACATGGAAGTATTCCTTGAGCATATTTGTTGGTTATTGTCACCACTACTATCTAGTGAGTTTCCAATTTCTTATTTCTGAAACCTACTCTGAATGGATCCATTAATTCAATATGGTAATGTAAAATGTTGTTATCTAGATTTTTTTTAGGATATTTGAATCAATGCCTTGATTGTTTTATATTATACATTTTGATGTTATGGCCTTGGTTTCTCATGAGTTTATTGTGACAAAATATGTTTTTCCATTTTTTTTGTACTAGGATGGTAAAATAAATTATTATGATTTTATATATGGAACCTTGTACTATTGGGTAGGTTATAATTAGTTAAGATCTATGATTTTCATCATTGCCTTCACGTTTGGTTGTGTAAGTGGTTTAATGTAGTAAATGATATAGTAGTTGGTATGAGTTAAGAGATAGGCCTACCTTTTTCCAATTCATTATAATTGGTTCAATGCTAGGATAGTTTTAAAAGGTTTAGAAATGAGATATCACAATTTTATTACTATTTTTTTGATTAGTTTTCTATTACTAGGTGTTTTTTTACATTCATGTATATATATTTCCTTAAATTAGATTTATTTGAGGCATAAAATACATTGTATTATAGGATGTTAATGGATTTTAATGACTTGTAATAAAATGATAGTGATGTGTTATTTTAATGGTTATGATATATTAAATGGAAACCATTAACTTGATAGGATAAATGATCTAAGATAATTTGATGAAACCTAGAATTGAATTGGTAATGATGCAAGAAGCATGGTTTTTATGAATTAATGGGAATTGTTAAACAATAATTTATGATGAGTTTTAGAATGATGTCAATATAACTTATAAGATTACTAAATTATTTTTGATGATGAGTCTTGTAGCATGTATTCATAGAGTAATAAAAACATTCTAGTCCTAGAGGTGGAAGTTGAGGTGTCGTTTGAGAAGTTAGATATGGTTCTTGTCTATGGTAGGATATTTTTTATTTGACTAGATGTGTTCTATAATATTGTATGTTAAAGATACAAATGACTCAATACCCTCCCATCCAACTATCTATTATAGATGTGGTATAGCATGTAAGAATAACTGGACTATAATTGATTATGGTGTTGGTTATGTGCTCATACAGTATGTGATTGATCTTTATTGTAGCATGCATGTATGTGCAGGTTATAGAATCTTGAGGTTATAACATATACATGTATCATGACTATAATGACTATAATTATTACAGGTGTATTTGTGCCCATGATATAACAACTTAAGGTATAGTGCATGATATATACATTATAATGGATTTCAATATTACTATTTGATTATGGTGGTGATGGTTTCTAAGGGGTTTAATATGTGATTATAGTGGGGCTATGATATGGTTTCTCAGATAAATAATAAGAATTATTAAAGGGATGAGAAAACCATGATGTAAGATGTTGGGGTAAGGGTGACTAGTGTACTGGGAAAGTGGATATAAGGCTGCTTTCATATATATATATATATATATATATATATATATATATATATATATATATATATGATTTGATATTATATTACATATTTCTGTGTATTGATTGGTGAGAGAGACTTTATGAGGTTGGGATGCAGTGCACTTGACTTAGGTAATGATTTGATTTCTTCTGTTTATTCATTGGGATTTAGTATACTTTTTCTACATTTTTAGGAGAGATTTTATGGAGGACCTTACTAAGTATACTTGTATGCTCATTCCTATACATCTATATATATAATTATTATATCCATAGGAGATGGTTAGTTATTATTATGGATATTACTTGATTGATGTGGTTTTTTAGGAGCTACTAGTGTTTTTAGTCACATCCTAGGCTTGGTTCATGGTTTATTTCCACATTTTTATTTATTATATGAAATTTCATGTATTAATATTTGTTATTATATATCTCATAGAGTTTATTTGTGTATGATTTAAATCATTCTATAATTTATATATAAAGGGTAATCCCTCCCATTTATTTGTGATTTATACACTTGGTGCTAGTCACCAACCCATGACCTATTCGAGGTGGGCTTCTAGGGTCGATCCTATATTTATCTCATTGCCTTCCTATCAGGTATTACATCTTCCTTAAATCTTAAAATCACCATATTTTCTATGAAATGGATTTTAATCAACTCTTCCCTTCACATTATCAATAGATTCATATTTACATTAATATGGGTTGAAAGATCATTATCAATGAACCAAGTGATGCTTTTATTTTTATCTTTCTGAAAAATTTCCTCCCAGGTATCCTTCACTCAATTCTTCTTTTCATTACATTAGATGCATGTTTGTTTTAAGGAATATGATGGGCACTCCATTTTCTCTTCATCTATGATTATGTAATCTGATTTAATTTTCTATTACGGTGTAGAATATCTATTTCCTAGAATAATCAATTTATTCTTCCTTGTATTCATCTTATGTTTACTTTCTTTGTTGTTATTTACATCTCTTATTTGTCTATAATAAATAAATTTATTCTGAAAATTGAAACATTGAATCCAATATCCATAGAAATAATTTATTTTAAAAGATGGAGTATATGATATCATTCTTATTTATTTATTAATGGGTGCTTCTCTATTAAAATAAATACTAGACTTTTCATAGTAGTACATGACGTGGCCAATATTGTGACAAAATTGATATTTTGTAAGAATAAAAATCTTCTGACTTTAATTTTCATAGTCCACCATCCTTGGTTCATGACCCTATTTATCTAACCCAATATGTCTCTTGTAATACGATGTTTCCCTTACCGGTACACCACATTCTATTACCCATTTTGATCATTTATCTAAATAATTATTTTTCCTATTTTATAACACATGTTGTTCTAGTGTAATTTTCCTTCACTCACACACACCCGTGTAAATTTCTCAAGAGAGTACCTATCCTGACACTACTCTAAGACACACTCATTTAACTATAGAATTTGAATCAGACCTTCTCTTGAAAATAAGTTTCACCTTGTTGACATGGGTTGTAACATTTTGTTTTTTTAGGTATAATTTTCCATGTATTTTACACTCTATAACCCTTTAAAGAACATCAACCTAATTGTGGACCCCAAACCCAAAATCTAAGAAGTTTATCTACACTTACAGATGTGTATTGGATCTAATATAATTTTTCATGGCCTTGACTCCATGTCCATTTACCTATTCATCTAATTTCATGGGTCTCTTATAATACATTGATTTCTTTACCAACTCACCACAAGCTATTACTCATCAAGGTTACTTATTTGAAAAATTACAATCTATACAGGACAAGACATATTCTTCCAGTGTCCCTTTTCCTCACTCAAATAGACCCTGGGAAACATCCTATAAAGTTACCCATCCTAAAAATACTCCATGCCTAGCTCACCAAAACATGGAGTTCTAATTAGGTAGACACTCAAAAATAAATTTTCACTATATTAACATAGGTAGTAATATTTAATCTTTTAATTCAAATTTTTATAGGGGATTTACACTAATTCCACTACATTACTATAAAATTTTAATAGCTATTGATTTTTTTATTATTCTTCAAAGATCAAGGATTTTTTTTTAACATTCTAGTTAACTTTGTTAAAACCTATAATTATTTATATTTATGATGTAATAGTGTTGATTTTAGAACCACTAAACTTCTACTTCCCATTATTTAGTCTATAAATATTCCTATATTTGATATCTTAGAATAACAAATGATTCAAATTTTACAAATAGACCTGGGACTCTATTCATTCATAATTTTCTTAACGACTTCTAAGCCTCGTTTGTACCTTAATAAAAATTCTCTATCTGAAATCTTTCTGATATTTATCCTCTTATATCAATATCTTAGTTTATTATATAATTAAAATATATTTCTCAATGTAATAACATGTTTATAAAAAAATTATACCTTATTTTTATAATACTTCACAAAATTATTAAGGGACTATATCACCTAAGACAATTCTTTAATCATTTTCTTGATATTCCTAATTTCTTTTGATTTCCATGTTTGACTAATTAATATCATATTTCTTGTTCTATTTGGTCAATCACTACTGTGATATGATCCATATAATCAAAATATTATTTTGTAATTCCACCAATATTTTGATTTATATTTCTTTGATCATAAAACTCCCTAGGAGCCCTGACATGTTATACCATGAGATAAACAAAACCTTCATGTTCAATATCATATCCTCTTTAATATTATCCATTTTAAAAAGTATACATCATATTATTGTGTACATATAATTTAAATCATTCTCCTCTTCGTAAAAATTTTATTCATTTTCATCTTTTTCTTTACATACCAAAAACTTACTCTAAAACATCTATCTAAAATATTTTTCTAATTTAAAGTATCTTTTAGGAGGGAACCTTATTCATGTGCTTTTAATAATTTTTTCTTCTCCTTCTTCATCATAAAATTTACCGTGGATACCCCATAGCAATGTATCTTACTTTACCATACAAGAAATAGGTTAAGCGTATTTTTCCTTTGAATTTATCCTTAACTCTCTTAATTTTTTTTGACAAAAGAGACATGAATTAATCACTTAATTATTCTTCCTCCTCTATATCATTATTGATCTCATTTATTTCAGGAAATTTCAAATATATCCTCTTATTTAAGTGACTTGATGTTCCATCCATAATTACACTCATTTCATATGCAACCAAAATTCTTTGTTGATCATCTTGTGACAATTATTCTATATTCCTCTCTTTAAGAGAATAAGACATTAGATTATCAATATGTGGAATTATACATATTATGTTTTTCACAATATCAATATATTTTATATCTTTAAAATTACCCTAAATTTTTTCAATAAACTCAATGATTCTGTTGAAGAACATATCCACATATTCATATAGGAACATTTTTAGATCAAAAACCTTATTTCGGAGAACATATATATCAGATTACTTTACTTTTATATGACCTTCATATATATTCACCTATTTGTTTCACATATGATTGGTTATAGTGTATATTATAACTTTCATATAGATATGATTTAAGAGAGCTCCAAATAAATAATTTTTGAGTTTTGGCATTAACATAAAACTACTTCAATCTTATTTTTCCAGGGACAATCTTGATATATTACAAAATTCTATAGAGTTAATTATTAAAGATAAAACATCTATACCAAGGTATTTTAAGAGTTATCTCATTCAGTTCATCTAAATATGATAGTTTCTTTAATAAAATAGAGTGACTCCGTTATCCTTCACTATATTCTCTATAATAATGAAATTATGATTGAATATTCAAATCCTGCATCCTAAGAATCTAATACCTCTTGATACAACCCATGATACCCTAGGGGTGAATAAAGGTGTAAAATAGTTCAAATTTTATATAAAATATTATCCCCATTTTGTTAATAAGTCATTAAAGATGTCAAATTTATATGCACATATTCCATAAAAAATGAAAATAAAAATAAAAAAGGGAGATAAATTTTTACTTGGTTTGTCACTAAGGGATAATCCAAAGAGTATACACATATAAAGGTGCTAGTGTACTGAAATACACAAATATTCACCAATTCAGTTTATATAATTTTTTAAAAATGTCCACTTCTATCCAAGATCATTTCCTTATCAAATGAGTTCGGGGAATGGTGCACTACCTCTCTTGGAACACTTCCATTCAATACTACTTTATTCACTAATCTAGATAGATGTATTATAGGTTTATTTATGTTTAGGTTAGATCTATAATGTCAAGAATGTGAGATTTTTTTAGATTAAAAAAGAAAAAACATGATGCTTTAATAAATTATATAATATATGTAATTTTTACCTAAAATGGTTGTATAAGTTATGTGATGCATAAAAATCACTTCTTAAAAGAGTTCACTCAAAATAACAATTCATGAAACTCTAAAATATTATTTCCATTATGAAACTAATTCACAGACTTTACCTTCATGAATTGACACTTTAGAAACTACCTAATGCTACTCCCCTTCATTGACTACTTCATGATGTTATCTTTCACGAACTACTTCATGGTACTGTACTTTATGAACTGCACTACTTAAAAAATAATTCAACTTCATGAATGTTTATACTTTAACATGATTTTTTGTCAACTTATCTAGCTTATATGATTATATGATCAATCTATAGATATTTCATTTAGTTTTTCATCGATTCTTATTTACCATTTTTCATGAATTTTATAGGAAAAAACCATATAAAAACATTCTAAGTGTTATATTACACTTAATCACTTCATATATATCTCCACTGAAAATAAAAACTTAAAAAAACCTTATTGAGTGTTTTCTATATAAGAACACTTCCACTTATTTTCAAATTAACTCATTCTTGGTACATTATAATCACTTCATGAATTAACTTATTCATGGTTCATATAGATCCTTTTTGATATCTATCCTCTACAAAATTTTATTCCATATGATACTCAGAACATTATATAAATCCATCAAACATGATTCAAAAAATACTTCTTCCATTTCATGTCAAAAAATCATGCTTCACATGGATCACTTTTAATCATTTCATAGCTTCAAAAACCACCTATAAATTAATTCCCATGCATCAAGATGTGTGATATTTAAAAATTATACCTTTTTACTAAATGATTTTCTAAACTTCATCAAATTCTCCAAACATACACTAAACTGGAAAGTGCCCAATCAGAGTATTATATCACTGAGAGGGGGAGGGGTGAATTAGTTATACTCTTTTCTTTTTATGTTTCTTTCCAATTGAAACAACCTTCTCCACCTATTAAGGATTTCAATTCCCTACTGAGAAAAAAAAATCAACACATATCCAAAGGAACACACAGATTTACATGGTTCACTAATCAATAAGAATAGCTACGTCCTTGGTATGGTTTGGAAATAATCCAATACCATAAAATCCAATATGAAAACAATACCTGGATTAAAACGAGTAGGATATACCCTTACACTCATGTAGAACTATGAAATAATACAACTAGTGCATGTGCTGTCATGACCTGTCCCTTGGGGACCGTGCTGTGACAACCCCAAGCCTGCCTTCCATAGGCCAGGGGTTGGTGACTAACACCCGAATTGAATTTCCCTAAAATGGGAAGAAATTTCCTTAGAAACTATACACACAAATATAGGGTACACTATGCACAAGTAAAACACAATGGAATAAGACAGGTGCAACCACAACTAAAAACCACAGCATAGTGTAAAAGTATGTACTGAAGTAAAGGGGACAGAATACAAGCCCAACTAAAATCGAAATACATCAAAAAGGGAAAACATCTCCTGAGGTCGTCTACTAAGGTTCTTACCTGAAGGGTTGGTATAGCTCGTCACTATGGCTCTCCACGTAAACCGATCACCTCCGTACACCATCAAGTCCAGGCTCCTTGAGTCTCAATCAAATCTGCCCATCGCATGCACAAGACACAACAATGTGTGAGAAAATCCCATGCAGGGATGAGTATAAAAATACCCAGTAAGGACCCTGAGACCCCAGAAGTCCTCTCAGAATTTCATAAAGTAAAAACCACAAATCATGATTTCAATCACAAAAAAATAATGAAAAAGATAGCTCACACCAGGTTTAACTTAAGTACATAAGTACAGGTGTTTGGTCATAAAGCTATATTATCTTATTCTATAATGAGGCTCTGCAGTTGACCCACATTGGATCAATCGGTGCTGATCCACAGAGGATCTCTCAGTGCTGATCTACACAGGATCACTCAGTGTTGATCTATATGGGATTGCTTGATGCAGATCCACATAGGATCACTCGGTGTTGATCCACACATGATCACTATTCATTCTTCACGTCTCATCCATCCACTAGATTCCCACGCAAATCACGCATGATTCTGGGAGGATCCGCTCCTCAAGCCATCATTTGTATTTCAACTAGCACAAATTCCAATGAAGAAGTAACCCTATGAACTGCCATGTCATAAGAGTTCCAACACAACAGATGATATGTCAACCAGACGCCCGGTCTGTAATTAATAGAAATTTTAGTGTTGAGGGCCTGGTTGGAATCGAGTACGATCCAACCCTCTAAACATAAAATTTTTTCAAAACTCACGTGGAGTATCCCAAAAGGATCTCCTCATTCTAAGGGTTCTAGCATCGTAGACTATTCGTCGAACGTACGTCCAGTTTAGAAGATATTCCAAATTAAGTGTAACTGGGTCGAAAGGGGTCTGGGTCAACCCAATTTAATTTGGGTTGCACCGAAACGGATCTAGCTCAAATCGGGTCGACCCAGACAGCTGGGCCCGGCCCGACCACTGAGTCTGAAACGGCCCGCCTGGTGGCTTGACCCAGCAGGCCCACCCGGACCCGCGTTTGCGGTCCGACTCCCTTCTCCCCGGATGCAGTATAGCCACATCTGGTACCTTCTCACATGGCCTGGACCACCGACCATGTCTCCCACATCAACCTGTACGGAGGTTTGACTTCTCCATGCAGCACCACGTGGGTACCACAGGATTCCAGCACCGTGGCTTCCTTCACATAGGCGTGCTGCCAGGGCACGCCTCCTTCATCATCGTGAACCTTTGTAGCTGCTGCCTCCATCGCCCAAGTACGATTTTGGGGCACGTCTCCTTTAGCAATGTGTCCCATCCTGGATGTGTCTTCTGCCACTAGGGCACTCCTCCTTCAGCACTGCAGCATGTGGCGGCTGCAGCTTCCACCCCCAGGCACGCTGCCAGGATGCGTCTCCTTCAGTATCGCGACCCATTTTAGTCGTGGCTTCCACCACCCAGGCTCGCTGTCGGGGTACACCTCCTCCTTCGACCAACGGCTGGGCCGGTGGAACGTCTCTTCTCTACCGGGCACGTGGATGGTGCCACCGCATGCTGCATTACCTTCCAGTTACCCACGAGAAACGAAACCAAATCTGAAAACTATAGAGGGTCCGAGCCTTGTTTGTTTGGACCTCACCCTCCATGTTAACATTAACTTGGGTAACATTTCAAGAAAAGTTAAACTCTTAATTATAAGATGAAACCCCTACCCTAAGTTTGTTGGAAGGCATTGCAGAACAGAAAGAATTTTCCACATCCGAAGGTTTTCATCGGCATTCCCTGTCACCTATTATTTCCCCCAACAACCATCACTCGATCATGTTCTTAGTTAGAGTGTAAAGTGATCGAATCTTTGTCATAGATTCCTCTTATAGCTCTCTCAAAACCCAGGGACATTATTATATTAAATAGAGGGGAAGGTAGATATTAACGCATTACACAATTAATGAGGTTCATTAATGATTTTAATTAATGAACCTCTTAACTCTCTAAATGGTGCGGTTATACAACCCATTATTTATCCCAATGGTGCGGTTACACAACTTAAGAGTCAAGACATTAACTGGTTTGACGTTGCACTGCGGTACCACCTCCATTTTTCCAAAGGTTTTAAAAAGAAAAATAAAATTACCTTTAGTTATTTTATAATTTTTTTGTAAAGTCCAAGAAAATAACTTTTTCGTCCAACCATTTCTGGTCAATGTTATGATTCCCTTATGTGAATCCTGGTGTTACAGATTCAATGGTGCCCTTATATTTTTAATCCAAGAACCAGTTCAAAAGATAGAAAACTCCACCCACATGTTTACTGAACGTTCCTTAAAAAGTCCAAAAAATATGTCATGGGCTCTCTAGGCCTCAGAATCATGTGCCATCAATTTTTGTAAACTCGTAATAATCCCAAATAATTTTAAAAAAATTTATATGTCATTTCAGGGTCTTTAATTCTCCCCACCTTAGGAATTTTTTTCTGAAAAGCTACAACAAAAGTAGGGAAACAAATGGGGGTACTGAGCACACATCTGAGCCTCTCGCTCCCATTTTCTCTCCTAGAGGTTCCCGTGCTACCACCAAACTCACACTAGAGGAATCAACCACCCACGAAGGACCTTCTTCTATTGGTCCTCTATCTCCACTGGGAACTCCGCAAATGTCTCCCCATCATTGATGTCTAGCTCACCTCAGTCGATAACGTGTGATGGATCATGCACATACCTCCTCGGCTATGAAACATGGAAACAATTATGCACTTAGTGCATATGTGGGGGAAGATCTAGATGGTACACCACCTCGGCTACTCTGCTGAGGATCTAAAATGGTCTCATTAACCTCGATGATAGCTTTCTGCCAAAACCAAATCTCTACAATCCTCATCGGGGTGAGACATGTAGGAAGACATGGTCTCTCTCATCGAACTCCAAGGGTCTCCGTCTCCCGTCGGCATGAGACTTCATCAGGATTTGTGCAATATTCATCCTCTCTTGGATAACATGTACCTTCTCAGTAGTATCTCATACCAACTCTAGACCCAAAAGTAATGACTTCCCTAGGTCTGTCCAGGATATAGGTGATCTGCATGGTCTCCCATACAGGGTCTCAAATGGAGTCATGCCAATGGTGGAGTCTTAAATATTATTGTATGAGAACTCCACCAGTGGCAGGTGGTCCTCCCAACTAGGGCCAAAATCTTGGAAGCAAACGCGAAGAATGTCCTTGAGTGTATGTATGGTCATCTTCGTCTTTCCATCTGTCTGAGGATTAAAAGGCAGTGCTCAAGTGCAGCTGAGTCTCAAACACCTCCTATAATCTCTTCCACATGTGGGATGTAAAACAAGTGTCGCAACCTGAGATGATCATCTATGGAACCCTGTGAATATGTACAATCTTCTATATGTAGAGGTATCTCAAGACATCTACTAATTCCTACTCTCGGATTGGTTGGAGGTGGGACGACATGGTGATATGGTCAAAGATCACCCAGATGGAATCGTGGCCCTTGGAAAAACATAGTAGCCCTATCATGAAGTCCATGGAGACACCATCCCACTTCCATTCTAGCACCTCAAGTGGTTGAGCTAAGCCTACTAGTACCTTATACTCTACCTTCACTTGATGACAAGTGAGGCATCATGATACGAACTCTGCCATAGATTTCATTATCCATAGACACTAGTATTGATGCCAGAAGTCCTGGTACATCTTCACCACTCTAGGATGCACCGCCAAAGGGGATGTGTGAAACTCCCTAAATACCTCCTCTCGTTGCGTCACTGGTACCATGGTGCATCCTCTGAAGAGAATGATGTGCTCTCCACCTTTAGAAAATCCTTATGGAGACTATCATGAGGATATCTGATCATGTCATCCCTCGCATTCAATGTACCCAAGCTGTGCCTCCCGAACTCACTGAAGGAGTGGGGGAGTGACAGTCATAGACTTAAGATAAGGTGCTTTATCTTTATTCACAATGGATATCTGCAATGCAGCTAGCTGTTCTATCACCTCACTCAAAAATTGAAGACCAGACCTCCTACTGAGTGCGTCTACTACTATGTTCCCCTTCCCAAGAGTGTAGATTATCTCAATGTCATAGTCCTATAGGAAATCCATCCATCGCCACTATCTCAGGTTCAGGTACTTCTGTGAGAAGATATACCTGAGTCTATTTTGATCAGAGTAAACATTAAATCATTCACCCATCATGTAGTTCCTCCACATCTTTAGTGAAAAAACCACTATTGCTAACTCTAGTTCATGGGTAGCATAGTTTTTCCTGTGATGTCTCAACCACCATGAGATATAGATGATAACGGATCTCTCCGGCATCATAACACATCCTAGTATGGCCCCTGATGTGTAACAATAGACTATATACCAAACTCCCTCTTCTGGTAGCCTCAAGATGGGGGCACTCGTCAGTCTCCGCCTCATCTCCAAGAAACTCTGCTAGCAGTTCTTCATCCACAATAAAGGTTTCCCATTCTTCATCAAAGCAGACAAGGGTGTCTCTACACTAGAGACGTATCGTACAAATATCCGGTTGTACCCACCCAATACTAGGAAACTCCACACCTCAGTCACACTCATGTGTGGCTCCCAAGAAAGCACTACCTCAATCTTAGCTGAATCCACTGCAACTATAGCCTTCGAGATAATGTGACCTAGAAAGTGTAATTCTATTAACTAGAACTAGAACTTTGAGAGATTTCAATAAATCTAGTTATCTTAGAGTGTATGCAGAACTATCTTCAGGTGTGTGGCATTCCCTTCCTCCGTCGCAGAGTACACCAAGATGTCGTCAATGAAGACCACCACAAAGCGATCGAGGTAAGGCTAGAAGATCCTATTTAGGAGTCCCATAAATACTTCTAGAGTGTTGGTCATGCTGAAATTCATCACCAAGAACTCGTAATGGTCATACCGACATCTGATGGCTATCTTCGGTATGTCCTCATCTCATACTATGAGCTGATGATATCCTGATATGAGTTCTATCTTCGGAAACCACCATGCTTTCTTCAGTTGGTCAAAGAGATCACCAATCCCGAAAATAGGATACTTATTCTTCAAGGTCACCTTATTCAGGTGCCGATAGTCCACACAAATCCTCAGACTCCCATCTTCCTTCTTGGAGAACAAAATCAGGGCTACCCATGGAGAGACACTGGGCCTTACTAAATCTTTCCTTTTCAAGTCTTCCAATAGTTCCCTTAACTCACACCATTCCACGGGATCCATCTGATATGATGGTGTAGATATTGGTGCCATACTGAGGTACAGGTCAATGTAAAAGTCCACCTCTCTAAGAGGAGGTAGTACCGAAACATAATCTGGGAAGACATCAACATATTGTTCCACCACTATAGGATAGCTCCGACTCCTCTCTTCCACTACACCAAGGGTGAGGCTAGCCAGCAGATGAGTGATTGGTCGCACCCTCCTATGAGAAAGTCCATCCTTTTCTGAAAATTTTTCTTTCTCACCGGTGAAGGAAAACTTGATCCCATCCTCACGGACACACCACACTCTGTGCCTAAAATAGTCAATCTGAGCATGGACTGTGGATAGCTAGACCATACCCAAGATAACATCGTAAGGCCTCGACGTTGCTAATAAGAGAACCTAGCCAAAGATCTCTCCTCATAGAGTGAGATCACACTGCTTCCACTAATTTTTAATCATCTAATCCTCTCCCGTAGGAGTCTCTAATAGTAAGGATTGAGCCAATGAATCCATCGAAATCTCTAAGAACTAAACTAGTGTCATGGAAATGATAGAGTGACTAGAACATGTGTCTATAAGAACTTCAGGTTGGGTGGAATAGACATAGATCGTACCTCTAATCATCTCTCGAGTTCCGTCATCATAGGCCTATGCCACCTGAAGTTGAGCTCACCCATGTCCACCTGCTCTCTGTGGTCAGGGTGGACCACTTGGGGGTGGTGGTGGAAACACATAAAATCATCATCCACCACTTGTTGGATGACCTACTCCTCTTCCACATCCACCTCCCTATGGACCCCCTAGCTTGAAATTCATCCACTGCCTCAGTGCTCCCTCGATCATCTACTGATCATCCACATGGGGAGTCAGAGAGTCACGAGCCATGTGTCCTTATCCGTTGAAAGAGTAATAGACTTTAGTCCTCAGAAGGGATCCTCTACCTCGCAAGCTTCGAACCTCTAGCCCTACGTCCTGGGGTCATCCTTCAGAAGGTTTGACCTTCTTGTACCTCTGCGTCATCTGGCTACTACCTACTGTAGATGACTCGGCTACCTGTCATCTAGTGGTGGGTCTCACAATCAGTGCCTGCTCAGCTAAGAATCTCTCCACTAATAATTCTCACTCGAGTACTCCAGCCTACATCGGGATATTGAACAATATCATCGATGCTCTGATCTCCCACCGGAGACCCTGATCAAAGGTCTGGACCCTGAAGAATGGGTCTAGTACCATGTCGATGGAGTAAAGAGAGAGGTCAGTTAATTTCTCTGAGTATTGGGCCACTGTCATGTTGCCCTTCTGTAAGTGCAGTATCTCCTGGATATGAACTGAGTGTAAAGTCACTAGAACGAAGTCCACCTTGAAGAGGGTTTCGATGTCCAACCAGGTGAGTGTCGCCTCCTTGTGCGTTTGGAGCATCAGGCTACACCATCTCCATGTTTCGCCTTGGAAGAGGCTAGCATCTAGGATCACCATCCAGTCTTCTAGTGTCTCAAATAAAATAAAAACGCATGCCACAGCCACCATCCATCCCTCAGCTGGCTGGGGATCTGTCTCGCCTAAAAACCTCGGAAGCCTCTGCCTTTGGAACTCATGAAATATGTTTAGTTGTAATTTATATTCTCCTAGTGGGGATGGTGAAAATTGTTGCCCCATGGGTGGTGGTGCTACTAGTACACCACTTGATGGTTCCATCACTATAAGAGGGCCCTGTACTGACACCTCATTGCTCGGTGGTCCATCATCATGTTCCCTCTCTGGAATCCTGGTTGGCTGTCTACACGACGACATCCTGAAAGAAATAGGTGTGTCGTGGTCAATAAGTTTTACCTGGTAAGATGACTCAAAGTGATAAAAAATAAACACAACATTTTCAAAACAAACATAATCAGCATTTTCATGTACTGAGTAAGATATCATAATTCACAGTCCTGGTGTATGGATACATCGGTCGTTGCACCAACACTGGACTCATAGAACTGAAACCCAAACTAAAGACACATACCACTATTGTTCCATTGAAAACATAGACTCTAAGTTCTCCTGGTAGGACCGACTCCTCTGATACCACTTTGTCACAACCCGTCCCCTGGGGCCCGTTCCAGGACAACCCCAAGCCCGCCTTCCATAGGCCAGGGGTTGGAGACTAGAACTGGAAAGACATTTCCCTAAAATGAGATGGCATTGCCTCAAAACCTATACACACACAGAGAAATGGTACACTGTGCACATGTAAAGAACAACAAAAGAAGAAATTTGAAACCAAAACTAAAATAACCACAGAGTGTAAAAGTAAGTAATGAAAAAAAGGGGCAATAATACAATCCCAACTGAAATGGAAATACAGAAAAAATGGAAAAAATATTTTGAGTTCATCCACCAAGGATCCTACCTGAAGGGTATGTATAGCTCGTCACTGCAGCTCTCCACGTCAACTAGTCACCTCCGTACACTGTCAATTATTGGAACCCTCAAGACTCAGTCAAAGATGCATGTCGTCTGCACAAGACACAACAAGGTGCGGACAAATCCCGTGCATGGGTGAGTATAACAATACCCAGTAGGGACCCCAAGACCCTCGAAGGTCTCTCAGAATTACACAAATAAAAAACAAAAAGCATGATCTCAATCACAAAGAACAAATAAAAAGACACCTCACAATAGGTTTAACTTAAGTACAGAAGTACAAATATTTAGTTATAAAGCTAGATCATCTTATTCTGTCATGAGGCTCTACTATTGACCCACATAGGATCACTCGGTGCTGAGCCACACAGGATTGCTTAGTGTTAATCCACATAGGATTGCTCGGTGCTGATCCACATAGGATAGATTGGTACTGATCCACACTTGATCATTATTCATTGTTTACTTCTCATCCAGCCACTGGATTCCCGCACAAATCACACATGATTCATAGAGGATCCGATCCTCTAGATATTGGTCATATTTCAACCAGAATTAAGTCCCATGAAGATATAACCTGATGAAATTCCATGTCCAAATTGCTCCAACACAACATATGGCACGTCAACCGGATGCCCGATATCTAAGCTATATGCATTTCAGTGCTGAGGGCCCGGTTGGATTTGGGTACGATCCAACCTGGCCAAAGTCCAACTTTCAACAAAAATCACGTGGAGTAACATAGAAGAACCGCCTCTTCCTGAGTGTTCCAGTGTTTTAGACGATTCATTAGACGGATTTATAGTTTAGGAGATACGCCCAATTAAGTCTAACTGGGTCGAAAGGGGTCAGGGTCCAGTCCGACCCAATCGGACCGACCCTAACCGACCTGGTTTGGGTTGACCTGGTCCAATTTGGGTCGAATCAACCCGGATCTAGCTCAAATTGGGTCCACCCTGCTCAGCCCAACTGGGCTGGCCTGAATGGTCTGGCTGCCTGGTGGCACAACCCACCAGGCTCACCTCAACCTATGGTTGCAGGCCGACTCCCTTCTCCCCGAATGACACATTGCCACGTTCGTCACCTGATCATGCGGTCAGGTCCACCAGCCGCGTCTCCCACATCAACCTACACAGTGGGTTGACTTCTCCATGTGGCGCCATGCTAGTGCTGTAGTATTCCAGTGTCGTGGCCCATCGAGGCCTCGACTTCATTCACCGAGGTGCACCTCCTTCAGCATTTTGGCCCTTCGCGGCCATAGATTTGGCCACCGAGGCACACTTTCAGGGTGTGCCTTCTTCAGTACCATGGCCCGTCGTGGCCGCGGCTTCCACCACCTAGGCGCACTGCCGGGGCGTGCCTCCTTCTGCACCGCGGCCCATCATGGCTGCGAATTCCCCTGCCCAGGCATGCCTCCTTCAGCGCCAAAGCCTTTCATGACCATGGCTTCCCCAGCCCAGGTGTGCTTCCAAGGCACACCTCCTCCTACGGTCGCCGGCTAGGCCGGTGGCCAATCTCTTCTCTGTTTGGCATGCGACCGATGCCACCGCGGGCTGCCCTACCTTCCGGTTCCCAATGAGAAACACAACAAAATATGAAAACTATGGAGGGTCTGGGCCTTGTTCATTTGGCCCACGCCCTCTCTATTAGAATTAACTTGGGGTAGTATTTAAAGAAAACTAAATCTCTTAATTAAACAACAAAACCCCCTACCTCGAATTGTTTGGAAGGCGTTGCAGAAGTGGAAGGTGTGTCCAGTCCGAAAGTGTTTGTCTTCATTCGTCGTCGCCCATCATTTCCCCCAACGACCATCACTCAATCACATTCTTCGTCAGAGTGGAAATTCATTGGCGCTTCATCATAGTTTCCTCTTGTATATCTCCCAAAAACCAAGCCCCATATCAGATTAAATACAGGGGAAGATGGAGATTAATACATCGTAAAATTAATGAGGTTCATTAATAAGTTTAATTAATGAACCTCTTAACTCTCAATAGTGCGGTTAAACAACCCATTATTTCTCATAATGGTGCGGTTACACAACTTAAGAGTCAATCCATTAAATGGATTGATGTTGCAATGTGGTCCCACCACCGTTTGTCCAATGGTTGCAAAAATAAAAATAAAATAGGCTTTAGTTGTATTATTATTATTTTGTAAATTCTAAGAAACTAAAATTTTCATCCGACCCTTTCCAGTCAAAGTTAAGTTTCCCTTAAGAGAATCTTGGTGCTACGGATTCAATGGTGCCATTGGATTTTTAATCCGAGCACTGGTTCAAAAGATAGAAAACGTCGCCCATACGTTTACTAAACGTACATTAAAAATGGTCCCAAAAAATAGGTTCTGGGATCTCCGGGCCTCGTAATGACGTGCCGTCAATTTTCACAGACTCGTAATAATCGCAAATAATTTTAAAAAAATATATGTAATTTCCATGTCATTACATGGGAACACTCTTAGCAGAATTGGGTAATACATTTGTTTTGTAACATCTCATGTTACCTATGAATCTTTTAAATTCCCCAAATGTATTCAATTGTAAAAACATTCTTCTTTTCCTTTACCATAAGAAAGGTAATAACCTATTGAACTATGTAAAACAATCAGTCCTATTACTCAAGTAATATGCTCCCAGTCCAATTATTTTCAGTCCAATATTTCAATTGAATACAAAAGAATAGAATCAGCACCTCTCTAATACTTGTATACAATAGCCAAGAAAAATAGAATCAACACCACTTCAAAAAAGGTATGTAATAGTCAATACAAATAGAATCGACAACACTTCAAAACATAAATTCAGTAGTCAAGACAAATAGAGAATGAATGAATCAGAACCACTTGACAAATCAAACAGAATCAGCACCAATTCTCAAACAGAATGCAATCGGCACTTCCTCACAAGAAGAATACAATCAGAACCACTTCAAAACCCGATTCATATGGAACTCAATATGTTCCATCCTTAGACTGAGAAACCCAATACGGAAATACCCATTAAGGAAAACTCAAAACTGATCAATTCATCCTGAATCAATAAACACTCAAAACAAAAGTCAAGTATGAATACCAATGATCTCCTCTTCTTTATAGAAATCTAGTGCTTCTCTCTCTTCTGTCATGAACAGTGATCATTGTTAGAAAGTACAAAGTACCTCTTCCATTTATAGGTGACAATTGAAGGGAATCCAAAAGTTTTTCCTTCTCGCTCATGTTTTCCCAAATTTGAATTTCCCCCTGAAATTATGGGATACAATTTGACTTCATCAAAGATTCTCGAAGCTTCATCTCAATATTTGGCTCTTTCATTTGTACTTCTATACTCATTTCTTATTCTAGAAACCCAAAAACAATTTTTTATTTCAGAAATCCTAAAATGTGGGTATGAATGTTGAGTACGATTGTCTCTGGATATGATGGTCCTTAATCGGCACCATCTCTTTCCTTTCACTTTCACATGTGAGACTGATGTAAAACAAAATCATTGCCCTATCAGCATGACAAGCATAATCTCTTTACTTTCTCTTTCCATCAGCATGACTCTTTCCTCTTTTCCATCGGAATGATTGTTTCTATCATCATGACTATTCCCATCGGCATGACTATTCCCATTGGCATGACTATTTCTATAGGCACAACTCTATGTCTGATGCCAAAAAAAGTCATTAAAATGTAGAAATAACAAGCATCATATCTTCTTTTATCGTCATGACTATTCCATCGACATGACTCTTCCATTAGCATGTCTATTTCATCAGCATGACTCTGGTTATGATGCAAAACAAAGTCATTACCATGTCGGCATGACATGCATCATCGCTTCTTTAATCGGCACGACTATTCAATTGACACGACTATTCCATTAGCATGACTATTCCATCTTCATAACTCTGAGTCCTATGAAAAAAAATTCATTACCATGTTGGCATGGCATGCATCATCTCTTCTTTCATCGGCATGACTATTTATAGTTTTTCAACAGTCTCCACCATTCCCAGATTTTTAATAGTCACCACCATTAACAGATTTTCAACAGTAACCACTATTCTAAGATTTTCAATAGTAACCACCATTCACCGCCTTGAAATAGTCACCACCTTTCACAATTTTTCAGTAGTCACCACCATTCGCAACATTTACTACCCCCTTTCTTCCATCAATCATGCATCATAAGTTCTACAAAATTACTTATGATTTATGATAATTACAATACAGCAAAGAATCTTCACATTTTTAACTCAAAACAGAAACTCAAAATAGAAACTCAAGACAATTGTTTCCTAAAAAAGTGAAATGATTTAAATACAATTCTTTACAAAAAAATAAAACACTTGAAAACCTTCAACGCCATTAAATAAAAAACACCTTATTCATCATCATGGTTATAAAAAAACATTTCCCTTTACATTATAAACCCAAATATTCTTGGAATGTAGAATCCATCAAAGGATTATTTTTCTCACAAAAAATGTGTATAAGATTCAACCAGTACAACAATATTCCTGAATAAAACTCTCAGGAATTCATAATTATCCAACTTCACAAATCCTCATTTAAAATGATAAGGTATTGACACAAAATATGACATCAATATTTAAATTAGAAAACCTTCATTCCAATACTTTACCATTTCATTTCACTTAACACAATATTTGTTAGAGGAGGAATGTAATGAATATGATTCTATGATTACCATATTATTCATTTTTATCTTTTAGATCTATGAGACTATTTTGAGAGTCATTATTTGTGAAACAAGTTGGAAAATGTATTTATATAGAAATAAAATATGGATTCATGTGTTAGAGACTTTACTCTATGAGTGACTTATAGTGTTTGGTGAGTTGTTGGTTTACTTTTTGACATACACATGCATGTGTTTATTATTATTTATGTGGAAATTCATTATCATACTTGTATTTATGATTATCATTTGGATTATTAATTTATGTTTAAAAGGGTAATGACTCTCATAATTTTTTTTGTATACCATTAGTGCTAGTATCCAACCCATGTAATATTGGTGTCCATCTTTAGGGGTCACTTATGATCTCATTGATAGCTCTAGTTGATTCTTGGTGGGGTTATTTCATGAAGAAGTAGTCTTTAGAGAAATTTTATATGATGGAGTTTAGACCATATATTGGTAAATATTACATGGGTCGGTGAGATTTTCATATTTTAAAAATCTAGTATGTGATACTGATTAGGGAAACTAGATCGAGATATAAAGGCCCCTTATGATTTTTAGTATGGACATTGATTATCTAGAAATCATTACTAGAGGGATGGGTTACCGTTAATAAAATAGTACATAGGTGTAGGATTAGGCATCATATTATGTTATATTATAATTTTTGACCTCACCTGTTTTGATAATCCCAATTAATGTTTATCTATATTCTAATTCTCTTAATATATGATATTATTTTATCAAGATGATAATAATATTAAAATAATCCTTAAATATTTTAATCAATGTTTATCTATGTTTATATAAGTTCTGAAGTACTTATAACCCATTCAGATATGTTTTGCATAAAACAGAAAAGTATTAAGTCACTGTTCTGCGTATAGCTACTGATATAGAGCTACCGGTACTTGGTCTACCGATAGACTTAGTCTACCAACAGACAGAGTCACTGATAATCTAAGATCAGTGATAAGTAGATTAATGTTATGCGCTGAGATACTGATATGCATAAGTCCACTGGTAAGCATAGATCAAGTCTACTGATAGATTCATTCTACTGATAGAGAACACTCAGAGCTACCGATACGAGCAACCGACCGGCCTACTGATACACAATGGCGACTAATATGAAGCGACTGAAACAGTCTATCGATACAAGTACAGAGTCACTGATACATCGAGCTATCGATAGAAAAAGAGATACTGATGGATTAAGAGCTGCTGATAACAAGAGATACCGATAGAATGAAGTTACCGATATATAGCAATACCAATACAAGTTCAAAAGAGATACCAATGGAAGGTCCTGCTACACAAAGTCCACCGTACATGTTCAAAAGAGCTACCAACATAAGCTACTAATGATTAACCAACTAGTCAAACTCTATACTCTCAATACTATTTATTTATTAAGCTAACGGTTACATTTGATGTTTTTAATGCAGTTAATGTTATATAATGATATTTTTTGGCATGTCAGGGAACCGTACCTAGTACCCATGAAAAAATTAATCATTTCTTTTTGATGGAGCTGAAAGATATAAAAGGGAAGATAATGACCTAGCTGAAATAGGCAGATAGAAAGTGAAGTGGTTTCATACAGAGAGTACAATAAACCATGAAGGCTCAATAAGCATTCAAACATGGAGCATTCACGCACGGCTACATATATACTCCAAGAACACTGGATATACGTGAAGCCAATCATTCTGAGGAAACCACAAGTTGCATCTTGAGTGAAGAACTACAAAAAACACTTCATGCACTCAGGCTGACAAGATGAACCTAGAACCAAATAAGAAAACGACACTCTATTTTCTGAACAAAAACCAAAGAATGACTCAGAAGCTTTTCTGACCAATCAAACGAGTCCAGAGCTGCATTGCCAATCACTAAAGCTCTTCTAAACTAATTATCACTTAATTTAGTGATTCTTTCATTTAAATTTCGAGCAGTGTGTGTACCCTGTTCATTTTACAAACACACTGTCTCCTGATCGAAACTGGAGGATTCATAAATCCTCACTCAAACTCCATAATTCTCTTGTTTCCCACTGTGGAGAGTGGTAGAGGTCGAGTAATACCTGGACAGCTGTGAGTTGTTGTTTGTTTTCCCACGTAGAACTGTGGTAGAGGTCTTTGGACCTGGACAGTATTGTACTGTTGTTAACCCTGATCCAGGGTGTGGATCAATTTATATAAATTGTTGAGAGGACTATGTATCGGCTTGAGAATGAACCTCTTGGTTACCTCTACTGTGTTTTTTAGTTTAAGTCTTAAGTATACTATATATATATATATATATATTTCATATTCCACTTCTATTACTTTTAAATACAAAACTATTTTAAAGCTACTTTGATAGTTAAATTAACAAGTGTTTATACTTATTGTAAACCAGTAAGTTAGTTTCAAAAGTTAATCTAATTTTTAGATTAAGTTAACTGAGACCTAATAAATCTTTAAGAAAATGATTGAACATTTACACTTTGTATAAATTCACTATAGTTTAACATTGTTTTTAAATTGGGGGATTTTAAGAGAAACATTTTTAACAGAAATTTTTACTGGAACTCAATTAACCCCCTCTTGAGTATCCACTCCGACCAACATTTGGTATTAGAGGTTGTTGTTTTTCAACAATTTCAAAACATTCTGTTTTCCAACTATGATTTTAGTTGCATCTTTAAAGATCTTAAATTTCTGTTAGTTCTAAATTTTACCTCTTTAAATTCTTTTTCTAAAATCTAGTTATGGACAATATATTAGAGGGTGTTGCTACTAACCAGCCACCTTTCTTCAATGGAACCAACTATGCCCAGTGGAAACTTAAGATGAAAATTTATTTAGAAATTATGGGTTTTGATATCTGGACTGCTATAGAGTCACAATATAAAATTCCAGAAACTGAAAGAACAACTTGGGATGAACCTAAAAAGACTTCTTACAATAGTAATTGTAAAGCTATGAATTCCCTGTATTGTGATTTAGGAGATGAAGAGTTTAGCATAATTTCTGCTTGTAAAACTACTTATGAAATTTGGGATACTTTGGGTGTTTCTCATGAAGGAACAACCAATGTTAAAGAAATGATATTAAATACATATACTATTAAATATGATAATTTTAAAATGAAAACTGATGAACCTATTTCTGATATGTATCTCAGGTTCAATGAGATAGTCAATACAATTAGTTCACTTGGAAAGTCTGTTCCAGCAAAGGAACAAATCATGAAAATCTTGAGATTTATACCAGACCGATGGAGGGGAACTTATGTTTCAATAAGAGAATCATGTGACATTGGAGCTCTTCCTGTTAAAGAGCTTATTGGTAAACTAATTATGTATGAGGAAGAACTCAAGGTAAATAAGGAGGAATATGATGAACCCAAAATAAGATCTGTGGATTTCATGTTTACTGCTTCTAAGAGTAAAGACAAGGAGAAAATGCAAATACAAACTGAAAGTTCAACCAGTGAAGATTCAGATTCAGACAGTGATGCTGAGATGGCTCAAATATCTAGGATATTTAAGAAGTTTTAGAGGAAGAATAAATTTTTCATAAAATAAAAATACAAAGGAAAGTATGGCAACAATGGAAATTGGAAAAAGGATTGGAAAAATCCTGACAAGGAGGATGATATAGTCTGCTATGAATGCAAAAGGAAAGGACACATCAAGACTGACTATCCAAAATTAAAATTCAAAAAGAAATATGATTATATGGACAAGAAATACAAGAAAGCTGTGAAATCTACCTGGAGTGATTCCGAAGATAGCACAAGTGAATCTGAAATTTCTGATTCTGAAAAGAATCGTGCCAACATGTGCTTCATGACCAATACCTCTAAGGTACTTGTTTCCCCTATGCTGAATGAATATTATTCTAGAACTGATTCTGAATCTAAAAATATGTCTAAGGCTGAACTGTTTGAATATTTTAATATACTGGAAGAAACATGTAATGAACTTAAGGATAAATATAATTCACTAAAGAAACAACATGCTCTTACTGCTAATGTCAAATCTGTCGTTGATATAGAAAAATAAAAGAATGCTCAACTGTTAAAGGAAAATACTGAACTGAAAATGTATAATGAGAAACTTAGAAAGGACTTATAAAAATTCACAAAGGGAAAATATACACTTACTCAAATGTTAGGTAAATAAGTTACACCTAAATACACTACTGGTTTGGGATACCAAGCTGGACAGAGACAGTTCACTAAAACTCGATTTATTCCTAAGTCTGGACAAACTTCTGCTTATTCTAGTTCTGGAAATTCGTATGCTTCAACTAGTTATTCATATGGTTATAGATCAAATAAATTTTATATTTCAAAATATATAGATTCTATAAATTATATGAGACCCATAAGACAAATATGGGTACCTAAAGCTTTGATTGCTAACCTTTCTGGACATAAGAAGATCTGGGTACCAAAATCATATTCTATCTAAATCTATTTTATAGGAGACCTGCTTGAAGGGTTCTTACAAAAAGGTGTGGTACTTGGACAGTCGATGTTCAAGGAACATGTCTAGAGATTATTCATGCTTCAAACACTTAATAAAAGTTGATCGAGGCCATTTCACCTTTGGTGATAATTCTAAAGGAAAAATCATCAGCCTAGGATATATTGGTAACACTAATTCAATTATAATTTCTAAAGTTTTATTTGTTGATGGACTTAAATATAACTTGTTAAGTATTTCTCAATTATGTGATGATGGTTTTAATGTTAAATTTGAAAATGATTCTTGTAATTTTTTTTACTCTAAAAATGTTTTAGTATTTTCTGCTTTTAGAAATGAAAATGTTTATGCTGTGGATCTGAATTATTTAGCTAAGAAAAATGTTACTTGTTTAAATGATTTTAATAAAGATTCTTGGATTTGGCACAGAAGATTAGGACACTGCAACATCCACTCACTTAGAAAGTTAACTAGGAAAAACTTGGTTAGAGACCTACCTAAACTTGAATTCCCAAATGACAATGTTTGTAATCTCTATCAAAAGGAAAAGCAGTAAAAAGTTTCTTTTAAATCAAAGAAAGAAGTTTCAACTTCTCAACCTCTCAAGTTGGTTCACATGGACTTGTTTGGACCTTCTAGATTTTCTAGTTTGAATGGGAATTACTATGTATATGTCCTAGTAGATGACTTTTCTAAGTATACTTCTTAGATAACAAAAGTGAAGCTTTTTCTTACTTTGTTAAATACTCCAAGTCTGTAGAAAACCATAGTGGACTTAAGATTAAAACCCTAAGAAGTGATCATGGCCGTGATTTTGAAAATCAAGAGTTTGAATCTTATTGCTCACACAATGGATATAGTCACAACTTTTCTTCTCCTAGGACACCTCAGCAGAATGGTGTAGTAGAAAGAAGAAATAGAACCCTTCAAGAAATTGCAAGAACCATGCTTAATGAGTATTATCTGCCTATTTATTTTTGGGCTGAAGCTGTGAATACATATTTTTATATTATTAATAGAGTCTTAATTAGACCTATTTTTAAAAAGACCCCATATGAACTATGGAATAAAAGAAAACCTAAAGTTAGTTACTTTAGTTTCTTTGGCTGCAAAGTTTTCATTCTCAGTACAAAGGATAATCTGGACAAGTTTGCTTCTAAGAGTGGTGAAGGAATTTTTCTTGGTTACTCTTTAACTAGAAAATCCTATAGAGTCTTTAACAAAAGAACCAAATGTGTGGAAGAATATATTCACATAAGGTTTGATGAAACTGATCCACATGAGCCTAAAACCTCTCTTGGAAATCTTGAAGAAGATTTGAGTGTTATGGACCTTAATGATAAATCTAAAGAACCTGCTGTAAAAACATCCAATTCTGGACATATTCCATAATCTGCTTCTGTTGAACCCGAACCTATAGATGAACCTGAAATTTCTAGTCCTACCTTTACTAGATCAACTAGGATTCTAAAGAATCATCCTTTGGATGCTGTTGTTGGTAATCTTGATAAAGAGACACAGACTAGAGATTTTCTAAGAAACCAGGTTGAACATCAAGATTTTCTTTCACAGCTAGAACCTAAAAATATCAATGATGCTATCAATGATTAATTTTGGGTAATGGATATGCAAGATGAGGTAAATCAATTTGAAAGAAAAAAAGTCTGGGAATTAGTTGACCGACCCAAAGAAACTTTAACAATAGGCACTAAATGGGTTTTTAGAAACAAGGTTGATGAGTTAGGAAACATAGTTAGAAACAAAGCTAGACTAGTTGCACAAGGATATAGTCAAGAGGAAGGTATAGACTATGAGGAAACCTTTGCACCTATATCCAGATTAGAAGCTATTAGAATTCTACTTTCCTATGCTTCTCATCTGAATTTCATGTTATATCAAATGGATGTCAAAAGTTTTTTTCTAAATGGTTTTATAATTGAAGATGTTTTTGTTGAAAAACCACCTGAATTTACTAATCCTCATTTTCCAAATAAAGTTTTTAAACTATATAAAGCTTTATATGGTTTAAAACAAGCTCCAAGAGCTTGGTATGATAGACTTAGTAATTTTCTTATTTCAAAAAGTTTTACTAAAGGGATTGCTGATCCAACTCTTTTTATTAAAATAATTTCTTAAGATGTTTTAATAGTTAAAATATATGTTGATGATATTATTTTTGGATATTCTAAACATTCTTTATGTACTGATTTTTCAAAAAGTATGCAAAATGAATTTGAAATGAGTTTAATGGGATAACTTAAATATTTTCTGGGATTTCAAGTTTTTCAAAATGAAAATGGTTTTATTTTGAATCAAAGTAAATATAAAAAGGATATTTTAAAACGTTTTGGTTTGGATAGTATTAAAGAAAGTGATACTTCCATGAGTACTGTTTGTAAATTGGATGCAGATGAAACTGGGAAACCAGTGGATCAAACCAATTACAGAGGTATGATTGGAAGCTTACTTTACCTCACTACTAGTCGACCAGATATTATGTTTAGTGTATGCTTGTGTGTAAGATTTCAAGCTAATCTAAAGGAATCTCATTTACTTGTTGTTGAAACAATTTTTAAGTATCTTAAACACACTGTAAACTTAGGTTTGTTTTACCCGAAAGGACAATCCTTTGAGTTAAGGAGTTATTTAGATGGTGAATTTTCTGGTTGCAAGTTGGATAGAAAATGCACATCTAGAACATGTTATTTATTGGGAAAATCCTTAGTATATTTGTGTAGTAAGAATCAGAACTCTGTTGCATTATCCACTGCCGAAGAAGAGTACATAGCTACTGGTAGTTGCTGTGCACAAATTCAGTGGATGAAACACACTCTTTTGGACTATGGATATGAATTTAAGCATGTTTTAATCAACTGTGATAACACTAGTGCAATAAACATCTCTAAGAACCCTGTATCTCATTCTAGGACCAAACACATTGATGTAAGGTACCACTTCTTGAGAGATTATTACCAAAAGGGTGATATTACTCTTGAATTTATTGGTACTGAACATCAATTAGCTGACATTTTCACCAAACCTTTAAGTTAGGATAGGTTAAGTTACATTAGACATGAGTTAGGTATGTTTAACCTTGATCGGTAGCTACCTCACTGATAAATCATCACCGATAAATACTCACCGATAAATCCTCACCGATAAATCCTCATCGATAAATCCTCACCGATAGATCATCACCGATAAATCCTCACGGATAAATCCTAATTGATAGAAATTCTCACCAATAAACCCTACCAATGAGTGCGCTATTTTAAACTTCTGTCTGCCCCCAGAATCTGAATCGTTTTTACTTTATTTCATTTCATTTATTTATTTTATGATTCCTAAATGATAAAAACAAAGTCCTAGCTACTTATCAATCCACCGAGTCTCAACCTTTTCCCTCAAACCTTAGCTCATGAATCCTTCAAGAACCCTAAATCCCTCGAACCAGTGATGGAAAAAACCAAACTCCCTTCTGTTAGAGATGTTGCTGATGAGCCTAAGGAAAAGAAGCAGAAGTCTGAGCCAGAAGCAAGTAGTAGTGTTAGAAGAACTAGGTCGGGTATGCGACCAGTGAATTCTCATCTGCAGAATAGAGTTATTGTGATTGAAAACGAGCTCTATGCGGAATGGATGCTGCCTAGAAAATCGTTAGTTCTCGAAGTGCTTGAAGATCAAAAATGGGTAGACAGTTTTTTTGAACAAAAATGGCCCCTACTATTCTAATCTTGTGAAGCAATTTTATGATTTTGTAAGCTTTGAGAAATCTGAAAATGGGAACCGAGTAACTTCTTATGTGAATGGAAAGGAAATATCTTTCTCATCCATTGAGTGAGCAGAATGATTGAAGGTTCTGCATGAAGGTGTATCTGGATTTGTCTCGAAATCTATGCCACCTACAAGTGATATTTTCGATTATGATACTGCTTTGGAAGAGCTTACTGGTGATGGAAATCAAAGACACGTAGTAGCTTCAGAAATGGATGGAGAGAACAGATTGTTGTTCAAATTTGTTCAACATGTCTTGATACCGAGGAGAGGAGACTTTGCAAATTTGAGATATCAGGATATCTATCTCCTGCATCTCCTGAGACATTATGTGAAAGTGAATCTGTGCAGATTGGTGATGTTTCAAATGGAAGACATGATAAGGCCAAAATCAAAAACTAATGACCTATTCTTTGCTAAGTTGATCTATGTTATGATCAAAGTAAAAGGGGTAGCTGAGTCTCAAGATGAGACAGTGGTAGTAAAGAACAACTTCTGTATCACAAGCATAGTGTGCAAATACATGAAGATAAATTGGAACCCTTTGATAGGAGAATGGGTTAATGATTACTAGAAGGTCTATGTTAAATTTAACACTGTGGATCATCCTTCAAGACCTAAGGATGTTAGTGATCCATGTCTAGGACCTAATGAAGAAGAACCTGAGTACAGTGATGATAATGAAGAAGAAGAGACTTCTATGGATGATGGAAGGGATTCAGACTTACCTCTAAGTCCTGCAGCAGAAACTGTATCTTCAGAAAAGGAAGCCTTAATAGAAGAATGGACACCTGCAGATAAGAAAGACCAGCCAGCCCCTGAGCATGAAGAAGAAAGAGAGAATGTCTTTGAAGCATCTGATTCTGTTTGTTTAAGCATGAGTCCATTAATTGGAAGCTCAGTTGTGCCTGTTAAGAATGTGGAAGGAGAAATGGAAGAAGTTGTACCTAATTCAAAGGACCCTCCAGCTGTTGCAGAGAAAGAATTGATAGTAGAATAATATCCTAAGAAAGGAATACCTACTGAGAATACTTATGAGAATGATGTTTTTTTACTTGAGGATGCACCCATTGAGGGGGAGCATCAAACCAAGTTTGGAAGTGTTACAATAGTTGTTGATATTGAGGACTGGGCAGAAGACCCAGGTTTTGTAGTCTGTGGTTTAGACTATCCTGATTCTGAGAATGATGCATCTCTAAATAGACCAAAGATTATTTATGATGTTGAGACTGAGTTGCTACATGAAGATGTGGTCAGAATGCATGACCTGGATACTTTGAAGAAAAAGCTTAAGGAAAGTTTTGTGGAAGAGGTAAAGAAGATGGAAGTTTCTCTGGTATCTTCAATTAAATCAATCATGACTGACTCAGTGGTCAGTTTAGCATCTGAAAGAGTACCTGTTGCAGTTTCACCTACTCATATGATCACAAGGGCTGATCTGTAATCCTTAAAGGATGAGCTAAAAGAGTCTTTTAGTACCTCAGTTGCTGAGAAGAAGCACTATTTTTCTGAAGAGATGAGTATGCTGGAAAGATATTTTGAACTCTCTCTTGGTTGTAATTTGTCAACCTTTATGGCAGAAATAGTGGAAGAAGTCAAAGATTGCCAAACTCAAGTATCTAGACTGGAATCAGATCTTGAAGCTCTAAATAAATCAGTTATCTCTTTGGAATCTTACATGAGCTCAAAATCCCAAGCAGACAAGGTCTTAGCCTATGTCAAGAGTGTGGTAAGCTAGATGGTTTCAGTGTTTGATGGTTTCAAAACCTCCATGAAAGATCATGTTAAACCCCAGGATTCTCAAGTCCAAAATCTTATTAGTGGGTTGAGAAAAAACTTTAAGGAAATAGTAACCTCCTCTGTTGGTTCTATTTCATCTAAACCCTCAGTGGATTTGAATCAGATTCAAGCTGTGATGAAGGAGGAGCTTGGTTAAGCTTCAACCAGTGGCTCTGTGGACTCATCTGATTTGAGCAAAGTTGTTTTATCTACTAGAGATTCAGTTAGAGAAATAATGAAGATAGTCCAAGACTTTATGAGAGAAGCTTCTGCCTCTCACAAAGAAGTTAAAGACAAAGTGGACTCCTATTTCCAAAAGATTTACACGAAAAACCAAATGACCAGACACTTAAAGCTTCTGATAGAGAATATGAAGCTGCCTCCTATAAATCAAACCTTTAGAGAACAAGTTATAAAGACAAGGGAATTGACTTTAGCGTTGAACAAATTCATGGAGAAAAAGGATGATTTCATATCTGCTATGGAGAGAGGAGGAGGAATAATTAATGATTTCAGAAATCTGTTGATGTCTTTCCTGCATGTTGATGCTAGTCCAGTGATTGTACCTCCAGCCTTAACTAGCTCTGCCTCTACTACTTCTTCTGTTTATATGACTCCTGCTCAAGAAATTTGAAGCCTCACACCTATTATCACTCAAAGAACTCCTCAGTACAGTCCAAGCACAGTTTATGTGGCTTAGCCAACTATGATCATCTCTGATGTTCCTAAGACTTCACCTAAATCCACATCACCTGAATCCTCTACTGATCCAATGGGAAAATAGCACATTGAGAATGTGGATTGAACAAGTGGCTAGAATGTTTGATAGTAATTCCTTGTATTTTGTTTCACTACATTTAATTCAAGTGTCTTTCTGTTATTTCTCATTTTATTCCTATTTTCCTTACTGTTTCCCACCTTTTGATTATCACAAAGGGGGAGAAATATTTTACCAAGATTCTATTCTACAAACGGGGAGAAATATTCTCTAAGTATTAAAGGGGGAATAAATAATGGGGAGAAAGTATCAAAGGGGGATAAATTTTCTCTATGGAAGATCTATCATGCTTTGCCCCTCTGATACCATTACATTTAGTTCTCAGATACCATTTCATTTAACTCTATGATACCACTAAATTTTACCTCTGATATCATTGCATTTAATTTTATCTCTGATACTATCACATTTAATTCTACCTCTGATAAATTATGTTCTATAACGTATTGTTTTTTCTGATACAATTGAATTTAATGATATATCCTCTAATACAATTTTTCACTATTTTAAAACTATAATATCATAATTTGTGATTATCAAAAAGGGGGATATTGTTGACCTCACCTATTTTGATAGTCCCAATTAATGTTTATCTATATTATAATTCTCTCAATATATGATATTCTGTTATCAAGATGATAATAATATTAAAAGAATCCTTAAAATATGTTAATCAATGTTTATCTATGTTTATATAAGTTCTGAAGTACTTCTAACCCATTAGGATATGTTTTGCATAAAACAGACAAGTATTAAGTCACTGGTCTGCATATAGCTACTGATATAGAGTTATCGGTACTTGGTCTACAGATAGACATAGTCTACCAATAGACAGAATCACCGATAATCTAAGATCACTGATAAGAAGATTACTGATATGCATCGAGCTACTGATATGCATAAGTCCACCGGTAAGCATAGAGTAATTCTACTGATAGATTCAGTCTACTGATAGAGAACACTCAAAGCTACCGATACGAGCTACCGACCGGCCTACTGATACACAGTGGCGACTGATATGAAGTGACTGACACAGTCTACCGATACAAGTACAGAGTCACTGATACATCGAGATACCAATAGCAAAAGAGCTACCAATGGATTAAGAGCTACCGATAACAAGAGCTACCAATAGAATGAAGTTACCGATATATAGAGCTACCGATAAAAGTTCAAAAGAGCTACTGATGGGAGGTCCTTCTACACAAAGTCCACCGTACAAGTTCAAAAGAGCTACCAACAGAAGCTACTAATGATTGACCAACCAGTCAAACTCTATACTCTCAATACTATTTATTTATTAAGCTAACAGTTACATTTTATGTTTTTAATGCAGTTAATGTTATTTAATGATATCGGTTGGAATGTCAGGGAACCTTACCTAGTACCCATGCAAAAATTAATAATTCCTTTTTGCCGGAGATGAAAGCTATAAAAGGGAAGATAAATACCTAGTTGAAAGAGGAGGATAGAAAGTGAAGTGGTTTCATACAGAGAGTACAATAAACCAAGAAGGCTCAACAAGCATTCAAACGTGGAGAATTCACACAAGGATACATATATACTCAAAGAACACTGGATATACATGAAGCCAATCATTCTGAAGGAAACCAAAATCTGCATCTTGAGTGAAGAACTACAACAAACACTTCATGCACTCAGGCTGACAAGATAAACCTAGAACCAAAGAAGAAAATGGCACTCTGTTTTCTGAACAGAAACCAGAGAATGACTCAGAATCTTTTCTGACCAATCAAACGAGTCCAGAGTTTCACAGCCAATCACTAAAACTCTTCTAAACTCATTCTCACTTACTTTAGTGATTCTTTCATTTACATTTAGAGCATTTTGTGTACCCTGTTCATTTTACACACACACTGTCTCCTGAGCGAAACTGGAGGATTCATAAATCCTCACTCAAACTCCATAACTATCTTGTTTCCCACTGTGGCGAGTGGTAGAGGTCGAGAAAAACATGGACAGCTGTGAGCTGTTGTTTGTTTTCCCACATAGAACTATGGTAGAGGTCTTTAGACCTAGACAGTATTGTACTCTTGTTAACCACGATCCAGGGTGTGGATCAATTTATATACATTGTTGAGAGGACTAAGTCTTGTCTTGATACTGAACCTCTTGGTTACCTCTACTGTGTTTTTTAGTTTAAGTCTTAAGTATACTATATATATATATATTTCATATTCTGGTGCTATTACTTTGAAATACAAAACTATTTTAAATCTACTTTGATAGTTAAATTAGGAAGTGTTTATACTTATTTTAAACCAGTAAGTTAGTTTGAAAAGTTAATCTAATTTTCAGATTAAATTAACTGAGACCTAATAAATCTTTGAGAAACTGATTGAACATTTACACTCTGTATAAATTCACTACATTTAACTTTGTTTTTAAATTGGGGGATTTTAAGAGAAACATTTTTAACAGATTTTTTTACTAGAACTCAATTCACCCCCCTCTTGAGTATCCACTCCGACCAAAAATAATGAATATATATTTTATTAATTACATTAATTTATTTTGACTAAATTTGAGGTTGCATAAGTGTAAGAATCCTTATTTTCTTTTAGATGAAGTGTTTCTCTTCCTAAATATATTCCAATAGTGTATTAGAATATCATGGTAGAATGGGATAGGTTTCTTAATTTTCCTCAAGATTTGGCCATCAAAGGGTATAACCAATAGTAGTAGAGTCATAGAGAGTTACCTCATATGAGTTTCAATGAGAAGAATTAACAAAGTGAGAGGTATTTATTTCCGAAATAAAAAAAAATTGGGGTGGATAGAGGATGTAGAGGTTTTGTTTTTTATCTCAGTCGGGTTGAGACAAGTAATTAAATTATATAAGAAATTAGTTTACTATATAGAGTAATGAAATAATGTTTTGATATATACTTCAATGGTAGTGACGTATCTATGGTGAAGTGAGATAAATTTCATGATCAGTTTTTGGAAGGGTCCCTAAATACTACTAATCAATTAGAGTTGTAGTAGGAGAAATTATCTATAAAAAATGGATATCTATTATTCATGAGTATGGAGTGAAGTTGATAATGATGTTAAAATATCCCCCTAACTTCTTTATTAACAAAGAGTATAGATCTCAATATTTTGAGAGGTATCTATGACTCAAGAACCAACTTATGATAAGTCCATTTACTCTCTAGAAGTATACTAATGTTCAAAGGAAGGAAAGATCATCATGAAAACGTTAATTTGAATTATTAGAGTGGTGTATGATGGATGATGATAAAGTGATGGACATAAATGAATATGATTAATTCATCCATCAACCTGAGGGATGAGGAGTTTCTAGCATAATGAACCTTATTCACAATTCTTAGGTTTTAATAGTTTTCATTTATCTTTTGTGGATAGTGACATAATTTATTATCTATATGGAAGAAGATGACATTGAAAATTTATATTTACATCATATAAGAGAGGCTAGTGTGGGAAAAAGTGTAGTGTAATGGTTGATATCCCACCCTATAAGATATCATATCCACCTTGATAGTTTCTACAACAATTTCCCTAAAACCAGATGTACCTTTGTTTTATGGAGTTTTTGGTAGAGTTTATCCTAGGAATATTCATAATCATTATGGGTAGAGGAATTATCAAAGGTGAAATGGATTAAAAAAATTACAAAATAAAGTAGAGGAGTTGATCATAGTTAGTTGAATGAAATAATGCTGATGAGATATGATCACCCGAGATTTCTTGAGGTATAATGTATTTATATTATATACTAGATTATTCTTTGATACATACATGATCATCGTAATTATTTACATTACTTTATATAGTCATTATGTTGGATATTAGGATAGAAAATCTTCCCAGAACCATGGTGATGTGTACACCAATTAGAGATTAGTTAAGATTGAAATTTTTGAATCTTGGATTTGAGTTGATAATAGAGTGGTATCAATCATTTGTAATGTTCTTATTATTAAATATATGAATAAAAAATTACATCTATTGGACCCTTCATGATAATGTATTTTTTCATAATCACAAATAATTTCAATATACAGATTCATATCTTTCATGCCAATTTTAATATTTCTATGTGAATCAATTTTGTCATACAACAACATATACTTTAATAAGTCAATTGCTTATAATTCACGAATCAATATGTTTACAAGTGTATTTTTACATATAAATTGATTAACAATTCATCTTTTAATGGTATATGCAAGACAAACTCTTCACAATCTTTCTTGGTTTCCCTAACACATAAAAGTATGACAGACGGAAGGATCACTCACTAAAGACGACACACTGAAACCGAAGATGACGCACCGAAACCGAAGTACAAAAAACCAAAGAATAACAGACCGAAGTCGGACTAACCAAAGTCAACACACCAAAACAGAAGATGACACACCGAAGATCGACAAATTGAAGTTTGACAGAACAAAGTCGACACACCGAAACCGAAGATGACACACCAAATATGATAGACCGAAGTTCGACAGACCAAATTTGACACCCTGAAGTCGACACACCGAAGATTAAACACAAAAGATGAAACACTGAAGATGACAAACCAATGTTATCAAACCGAAGACAAAAGACTGAAGATTACTCACCGATTGATATAAATAACCATTTTTATTTTATTAATTCAAATTTATTTCTAACGGTCATATGTAGAAAAATTAATGTTTCTGACATTATTTAATATTGTCTTTAGGAAAATCCATAGACAAGTATTAGGTACATGCACGTGCGAAGATCCTTAAGCACATAGAATCATGGAGTTTAAAAGGACCTCATCTTTTCCGTTAAACATACGACGATGAAGATAACACCAGTACACACTGATACATAGACCGTTCCAAAACAAAAAGAGAAGAACTAAGCGCTTGAGATTTCAAGAAGACTGTGACAAACTATCTTCACCTTAAAGGCTCAATACACATCGAGACATCAACGAGCTAAACCTTTTCACTCCCTAAAGTTGGATTTCAAGAACTGTGATACTCTGTTTTGAAGAAAACTTCAAGAAGAAGACTCAAATACCATATTCTCAACATTCATTGAGTCTAGAGCTTTAGTTCACGACACACAGAGAATTATTAACTCTATTCTCATCCTTAACTCTTTTGTGTTTTATATTTTCTATTTAAGCAGTGTTAATATTTATTTGTATAACACACACTTTCTGTTGAGCATAACTAGAGGATATCAAAATATCCTCATACTCAATCTCTTATTACATATTTTTCCCATGATTAATTGTGGTAGAGGTCAAGTGTGACCTGGACAGCCGGGTGTGCTATTGTAAACCCTGATCCAGGGTGTGGATCAAAAGTTTATTTATATAAAAATCTTGGTGGCAGGTGATCACCAAGTGGAGAAGATTAAGTCTCTACTTGATACTGAACCTCTTGTTTACATTGTTGCGCAAATCTTCAATTACTCTACTTTGTTTTATCCACTGCTTATATTTGCTAAAACATAAAACTGTTTTTCTTACACTTTGATAGTTGGTTTTGGTTAGTGTGTGTATTTTTTAATTCATTAAACTTGTTTCAAAAGTTGAGTTAGTGTTCTACACTAATTTATCTGAGTACTAATCACCCTTTGAAAAACATGTTGACCAATTGAACATTTACATTTCTACTACCTTAATTAACTGTGCCATTTTTAAAATTGGGGGGTTTATTAACCATAAAGTATTTAAATAGAAATTTTAATTGGAACTCAATTCACCCCCTCTTGAGTATCCACTCTGGCCAAAATTTGGTATCAGATGGTTTATTTATTTTAAATTTTTTCAAATTATTCTCAACTGTGATTTTAGTTGTATCTTAAAGATCATAAAATTTCTGTCATATCTAAATTTTCAGTTCTTTAAATTATAAGTACCTATGGAAACCAGAGTTGAGGGTGCTGCTACTAACATGCCACCTTTCTTTAATGGTAATAACTAAGCCTAGTGGAAATTAAAATGAAAATGTATCTAGAGAGTATGGGACCTGAAATATGGGACACAATTGAAGAACAACATACATTACCTACTACTGCTAGGGATACATGGTCTCAGTTGACTAAAGCTACATATAATAATAACTATAAATCAATGAATGCCTTGTACTGTTATCTAGGTGATGATGAATTCAATAGAATATCTTCTTATAAAAATGCATATGAAATTTTGGATACTTTAGCTGTTTCTCATGAGGGAACAAATAATGTTAAAGAAATAAGACTAAATACATACACTATGAAATATGATAATTTTAAGATAAAGCCTGATGAACCCATATCTGAAATGTATCTCTGGTTCAATTAAATAGTGAACACTACAAGTCTGCTTGGAAAACCAGTGGATAACAAGGACCAGATTATGAGTCTTCTTTGATGCCTACCTAACAGATAGAGGGGAACTTCTGTTTCCATCTAAGAATATTGTGACATAAGCAAGCTACCAGTGAAAGAGCTAATTGGAAATATTATGATATACGAGGAAGAACATAAGGTGAATAAAGGGATAGATAAGGAACCAAGGAATAAGTCAGTATCATTCATGTCTACTACCTCAAAGAGAAAAAACAAAGAAAAAGTTCAAGCTTCTGTAGACATCTCCACTAGTAAAGAGTCAGATTCAGACAGTGATGAGGAGATAGATCATCTTGCTAGAAGGTTCAAAAAGTTTTACCGAAAAAAGAAATTCTTTAGAAAGTCAAAATACAAGGGAAAGTATGACAGTAAAGGACACTGGAAGAAATATGAAAAATGGAATGGAAACTCAAATGAAATAATCTTCTATGAGTGCAAACGAAAAGGTCTTGTGAAGGAAGATTGTCCAAAGATAAAATTCAAGAATAAATATGAAGACAAGGGCAAAGGATATACAAAGTATATGATAGATACATGGAGTGATTCATAAGACAGCTCCAGTGGATCTGATTATTCTGATAGTGCACAGAACAATCATGCCAACTTATGTTTCATGACAGAGACATCTGAGGTAACATTTTACTCTCCTATAAATAATGCCTATAATTCTAAGAATAAGAGTGATTTACATAATGATGAAGATGTGACAAAGGATAAACTATTTGAATATTGTGAAATGATTGAGGATACCTATAATGAGCTCAAGGACAAGTATAAATCATTAAAGAGACAACATTCTTTAAATACAAATTATAAGTCAAGTCTGGATATTGAAAAAGAAAAACTCTCCCAACTGTTAAAGGAAAACACTGAACTTAAGTTATCCAATGAGCAATTAAGAAGAGATCTTGAAAATTTTAATACTAGTAGAGATACCTTGACTTAGTTTCTAGGAATGCAGATTTCCCCAAAATATACAACTGGTCTGGGATATCATCATGGACAAAGAAGGATCATTAAAACCAAATTTATTCCAAAATCTGGAAAATTCACTGCTAGTTCAAGTACTGGACCATTTCTTGAAAAACAATTATTTAAAGGACCAAAAAAGTGTTTATGTATCAAAATATATCTGCCGATTATAAGAAATCTATGAGACAAGTATGGGTTCCCAAAATATTACTTTCTAACCTCTCAAGACCCAAGAAAATCTGGGTACCAAAGTTACCCCATGTCTAATCTGTTTTGCATGGATGTTGCCTAAAGAGTTCCTGTAAGACTCTTTGTTATTTGGATAGTGGATGTTCAAGACATATGATAGGAGACAACTCATGATTCAAGAGCCTAATAAAGGTTGATAGTGGTCACGTAACTTTTGGTGACAATGCAAAGGGAAAAATAGTCAGCTTAGGCCAAATTAGTAACCCTAATACAGTATTAATTTCCGAAGTACTTTTTGTTGATGGATTAAAGTACAATTTACTTATCATATCTCAGTTGTGTGATGATGATTTCAATTTTAAATTTGAAAATGATGCATGTAATGTTTTTAATTCCAAAAATGATCTAAAATTTACTGCTCTTAGAAATGAAAATGTGTATGCTTTTGACTTAAATTATTTAACTATGAAAAATGTTACTTGATTAAATGTTTTTCATAAGGAATCCTGGTTGTGGCACATAAGATTAGGACACTGCAATGTGCACTCTCTTAGGAAACTGACTAGGAATGGTTTAGTTAGAGACTTACCTAAACTGGAATTCCCACATAATAAAGTGTACAATCCCTGCCAAAAGGGAAAGCAACACAAAGTTTCTTTGAAACCAAAGAAAGTAGTTTCTACTTTTCAACTGCTTGAGTTGGTTCTCATGGATTTGTTTGGACCATCAAGAGTTTCAAGTTTAAATGGGAAGAACTATGTTTATGTTCTTGTAGATGATTTTTCTAGGTACACTTGGGTATACTTTCTAGCTCACAAAAGTGAATCTTGTTCATATTTTATCAAATACTCCAAATTTGTAGAAAATCTTAGTGGACTTAGAATTAAGACCTTGAGAATTGATCATGGTCGTGAGTTTGAAAATCAGGAGTTTTAATCCTATTGATCACACAATGTCTATAGTCACAATTTCTCTACTCCTAGAACACCTCAACAAAATGGATTCATGGAAAGAAGAAATATGTCCCTTTAAGAAATAGTTAGGACTATGCTTAGTGAATATAATTTACCTATTTATTTTTGGGCTGAAGCTGTAAATACAGCTTTTTATACCATTAATAGAGTCTTGATTAGACCTGTTCTTAAGAAGACCTCGTATGAACTTTGGAACAATATGAAGCCTAAGGTTAACTACTTCAGAGTTTTTGGTTGCAAAGTATTTATCCTTAATACTAAAGATAATCTTGACAAATTTTACTCCAAGAGTGATGAAGGAATTTTCCTAGGTTACTCTACAACCAGTAAAGCCTATAGAGTATTCAATAAGACGACCAAATGTGTGGAAGAGTCAGTTCTTGTCAAATTTGATGATATTGATCCACATGAACCCAAAACCTCTCTTGAATATCTTGAGGAAGATATGTAAATTATGAAACTTAATGATAATGATAGTGAATCCCCTGTAAAAGTGACATGTTCTGGGAATATTCCAGAATCTGCACCTGTTGAGTCTGAACAAATAGACAATCATGAGGAGTCTAGTTCAACTCTTTATAGAGGTATTCGAACTCTCAAGAATCATCCTTTAAATGTTGTAGTAGGTGATTTAAACCGAGGGACACAAACTAGAGCTTCTTTAAGAAACCAGGTTAAACATCAAGCTTTTCTTTCACATCTTGAACCCAAAAATAATAATGATGCTATCAATGATGAATTTTGGGTGATGTCTATGCAAGAATAATTAAATCAATTTTAAAGAAACAAAGTCTGGGAACTAGTTGAGAGACCTAAAGACACCTTGACCATAGGCACTAAATGGGTTTTAGAAACAAAGTTCATGAGTTTGGAAATATAGTTAGAAACAAAGCTATTTTAGTTGCACAAGGATATATTCAAGAGGAAGGAATAGACTATGAGGAGACCTTTGCAACTATAGCTAGGTTAGAGGACATTAGGATACTACTTTCTTATGCAGATCATCTTAATTTCAAACTTTATCAAATGGATGTCAAAAGTGCTTTTCTAAGTGGGTATATAGTTGATGATGTATTTTTTGAACAACCCCCTAGATTTACAAAGCCCCATTTTTTAAATCATGTTTTTAAACTTTCTAAAGATTTATACGGTCTAAAGAAAGCTCCAAGAACTTGGTATGATAGAATTAACTCCTTTCTTATTTCAAAATATTTTACTAAAGGAATAGCATATCGTACTTTGTTTATTAAAAAGATTTCCAAAGATGTTTTGATAGTACAAATTTATGTAGCTGATATAATTTTTGGATCTTCTAAAAATTCCTTATGTACTGATTTTTCAAAAATAATGCCAAATGAATTTGAAATGAGTCTAATGGGAGAAATTAAAATTTTCCTTGGATTTAAAATTTTTCAAAATAAATATGGTATTATTTTAAATCAAAGTAAATATACTAAATACATTTTAAATTTTTTTGGTTTGGATGGTAGTAAAGGTAGTGATACACATATGAGTACAACTTGTAAGTTGGATGCTGATAAAGCTGGAGAATTAGTGGATCAAACCAACGTCAGAGGCATGATGGGGAGTCTAATATAACTTAGTGCTAGCAGACATGATATTATGTTCAATGTATTCATGTGTTCTCACTTTCAAGATAATCCCAAATAATCACATTTAAATGTTGTTAAAAGGATTTTCAAATATCTCAAATATACTCCCAACTTAGGACTATTTTATCCAAGATGTCAATCATTTGATTTAATAAGCTATTCAGATCCTGACTTTTCTGGTTGGAAGCTAGATAGAAAAAACACCTATGGGACATTCCAAATGTTAGGCAAGTCTCTAGTATCATGGTGTAGTAAAAAACATAATTTTGTTGCATTATCTACTACCGAAGCAGAATACATTGCTGCTGGTAGTTGTTGTGTACAAATTTTGTGGATGAAACACACTTTACTAGACTATGGATATCAATTCAAACATGTCTCCATTAACTGTGACAACACAAGTGCTAGTAACATTTCTAAAAATCCAATATCTCATTCTAGATCAAAGCATATTGATGTAAGACATCACTTTTTGAGAGATAATTATCAAAAAGGTGATATAACTCTTGAGTTTATTGGAACTGAACATCAGCTTACTGATATATTCACTAAACCCTTAAATTCTAAGAGAATGAATTACATCATACATGAACTAGGAATGATAAATTTATGAAACAGATTTTTATAAAATTGATGTTTGTAAAACCGATGTTTGTAAAACCAATCTTTTTAAAACTAATCTTTGTAAAACCAATCTTTGTAAAACCGATATTTCTGAAACCGATCTTTATGAAACCGATCTTTATGAAACCGATCTTTCTGAAACCGATCTTTATGAAACTGATCGTTATGAAACCGATCATTATGAAACTGATCTTTTTGAAACTGATCTTTATGAAACTGATATTTATGAAACTGATCTTTCTGAAACCGATATTTATGAAACCGATCTTTATGAAACCGATATTTATGAAAATGATCTTTATGAAACTGATATTTATTAAACTGATCTTTATGAAGCCGATCTTTATGAAACCAATCTTTATTAAACCGATTTTTTTGTGAAAATGATTTTTATGAAACTGATCTTTATGAAAGTGATTTTTTGTGAAATTGATTGTTACGAAACCGATCTTCTTGGAACCGATTCTGTGGCACCGATACATTTAAGGGCTATTTTGTAAATTCAATCTACTTTAAGTGAAATGAAACTGTTTCATTTCTTTCGACTTACTGCATTTAAATTTTATGTTTTTTAATTAACAATCCTTAAATGATATATTAATTCCAATCCATCTTGACCTTTCACCCTCTCTGTAGTCGTAAAGCCTCCTATATATAGTCACTCTCTCTCTCTCTCTCTTGACTCTCAACCTATCAACACAGTTCGAATCTGAAACTTCGCCATGGCAAGGACTAAGTGCACAGTGGAAGAGCCTCGAAAATCTCCTCCTGCTAAGCGATAAAAGGGTGAAACCAGTGGGACTGGGAAACCAAGCTTAGAAAGTCGGGTTGTTACAGCTGAAAAGGGAGTGTCTGCTAAGTGGCTTCTGTCTAGAAAATCTTTTCTGCTAAAGGTACTAGAATCACAAGGATGGATCAGTTGGTTTATCAACAATGAAAGACCCTATTATCCCCAGATTGTGCACAAATTATATCATCATTTAAGTATATCACTTTATGAAGCTGAGGCAGTAAAGGTGAAGTCTATAGTTAATGGAAAGGAAGTGGTTTTCTCTTCGAAAGAATGGGCTGAATGCCTAGAGGTACCTCATGAAGGTGTATATGTTGACTATCCTGGTAATATTCCACCTTCATCAAATTTTTTTCATTTGAATATGCATTGAAGGAGCTTACTGGAAATGAATAATCAAGTAGAACTGTTGCAAACAAATTTGAAGGAGAAGTGAGATTGCTTTTTAAGTTCATTCAACATCAAATCTAACCTAGAAAGGGAGATTTCTCTACAGTAAAATATCAGGATGTGTTCTTTATATTTTTTTTGAAACATGGAATAAAGGTGAATTTGTGTATATATCTTATGGTACATATTTATGAGTTGATTGAGTCATCTAAGAAGGGAACCTGCTTATACTATCCAAGAATGATTTCTGCCATGCTGAAGAAATTATACTGTGTAGAAGATTAAGATGAAATTATAACTGTCTGCAGTGGTTTTGGTCTTCAAAAAGACATTTGTAAAAGTATAAAGATTTTCTGGAACCTATGGAAGAGATTTTGGTTAGGAGATGAAGAAATTTTGTATGAGGAATTCAATCTTGTTGAGCATCCTTGTAGACCAAAGGACCTAGTTGATCTTGGTCTCAAACCTAGAGAAGTTCCTATATATTCAGATAAGGAAGTTGAGGCTGAAGTTCCTAGGTAATAAGGATATCCTTTTGATGATAGGAGTGATCATGATATAGCTGAAATTCCCAAGAATATGACTTATGGACCTGCTAGTCCACCTATGTAATTGCCTTCAAGAGAAACTATTTTAGGTGATGAAGAAGAGGAAGAAACTGAAGTTACTGGAGTTGAAGGTTATGTTATCAAATTAGATGAGGAATCTGATGATTATGATGATAATGATGATGATGATGATGGTGATAAAGGTGATGATAGAAGAAGTGTTGAGCATGTGAGTGACTCTCTAAAAGTGGGACAACAAGTGGTTGACAGATCCAGTGAAGAATCTGTTCATGGAGCTGGTGATAGAATAGAGCATGTTGATCAACAGACTGATGATCATAGAGATGATAGACATGAGGATAGACCACTCTATCCCATTGCTGAAAATCAATAGATCATTCAAGAATTAAAAGATATTATGGCTACTGTCCATGAATAAGAAGATGTAGTTCCACTGCCTCAAATTGAGGAAGTACCTGGTGAAGCTAAAGAAGCTGGAGCTCAGGAAGAACCTGAAGTTCGGTTGGTTCATGCCCCCAAACAAGGTATTATGGATAGAGATCAGGATAAAGAAATTGGTGATTTTGATGTTATTCCTGATCCTCAGGGAATAAGGGTAAGAATTGATACCATTGAGCCAAGAGATTGGACCTATGCTAGAGAGTGGGATAGTAATTTAGGATATATTCTTTTTTGTTTTAGAATATGACTCATATGAGGAAATGGTATCTCCTCCTCCTGTTCCTCAAGTCCATGCTGACCTAGAGCCTGCTGCTCCTACATCTCCAGCAATAGACCCAGTTGCTCAGTCAGTGCCTAGTGACTATGTCACTAAGGCTGATTTGGAAAGGTTTAAGAATGAGATATGGGAGTCTGTTCTAGCTTCTAGTGGGATCTAGAAATGAATCCTCCACCTCAATAAGTATCTTAGATGTTGATTCAGCAAAAATTACATGAATTTTGATTCAATATATTCAACTGAAACTTATTACTACAGAAAAAACTATTATCAGACAAAACACGTTGATGAGAAAAGAGGTAAGAAAGATGAGTAATGAGCTAAATTACTTAACCTATGAATTCAAGACCTCCTTTAGTGGTGTTCTATAAGTTCTTAGGAACTTGGTAACCCATCTACTAAGTGTAGATTTGAAAAAGTTGAAAGAAGAACATGGAAAAATTTTGACTGGCCCATCTAGTTCCAGGAGTTGAAGAAGTGTTGTTACTAATTCAGAGAGTCTCTAGAGACTGTGATGAGAGAGGAGATTCATAAACTCCAGATTGTTTTAGATAAAGAAACCCTTTAAAAGGTACATCAAAATACAGATCCTGTGTACAATATGGTCAGACAATGCACAAATGAAGCCTCTGTAGCTCATAATGAAATTCGGGAAAAAGTGGATAAGTATTTCACTAAGATATATACCAAGCATGACCTCATCAATAGTTTCATGTTTCTAGTAGAAAATCTTCAAATTATCCTAGTCACAGAATATTTCAAAAGACAAGTTGTCCAAGTAAAAGAGTTTACACCTTTACTGAATAAATTTATAGAGAATAAGGATGACTTTGAGAAGGCAATGCAATATGGAGGAGAAATCATCAATGACTTCATCGAACTGATCAAACCTTATCTGCATGTTCAGGACGAGGCTATTGTGGTCCCTCCAGCTGATTCACTCGGTACTGCCTCTCGACCTCCTGCACCAATGAATGTCTCTCAAGCTCTTACACAGATTTGACCGATCATTACTGAGAAGTCTCCCGGTCGTGTGTTGTCAGAGAGAAGACCTACTCTTACAGCTACTGTTCCTACAGGTCTTTCTCTGCCTGGTGTTGTAATCTGATCACCTCCATCCTCTGTCACTACCAAACCCTCTCCTTATCCTTTGGATCTTTAAGACAAAGTCAAAGCTCATCTCCATCCAAACCCTTAGTAATGATGGATTTTTTATAGGGATTTTCTCTTTTTTTTTATCTTGTACTCTTATAATTTTGAATGAAAACTATTATGGTATATTTCTTTTATCTTTTTTTCCTTTCTGATTTTCTCTTTTTGTTAGTCCCAAAATGGGGAGAAAGTCAGGATGGCATATGAGAACGGGGTAGAAAGTAAGGATGATGAGAAAATAAGGGTGGAATATACTCTCCTTAATCCATCCAGTGAGGGGGAGATTTGTTTTAAATAATTTCTAGCAATGTCAAACTTTAGTTATATTGGAAAAGTATATTCAGCAATGTTTATTCTATATATTTTCATATATGCCATAATTTTTTATTATCAAAAAGTGGGAGATTGTTGGACCCTTCATGATAATGTATTTTTTCATAATAACAAATAATGTCAATATACAGATTCATATCTTTCATGCCAATTTTAATATTTCTTTATGAATAAATTTTTTCACACAAAAACATATAATTTAATAAGTCAATTTCTTATAAGTCATGAATCAATATGTTTACAAGTGTATTTTTACATATACTTTGATTAAAAATTCATCTTGTAATGGTATATGCAAGACAGAATCTTCACAATCTTTCTTGGTTTCCCTGACACACCAAAGTACGACAGACCAAAGGATGACTCACTGAATATGACACACTGAAACAGAAGATGACACACTGAAACCAAAGTACAAAAAACCGAATAATGACAGACCGAAGTCTAACTAACTGAAGTCGACACACCAAAACCGAATATGACCCACCGAAATAGAAGATGACACACTAAAACCAAAGTACGAAAAACCGAAGAATGACAGACCGAAGTCTAACCTACTGAATTCAACACACCAAAACCGAAGATGACACACCGAAGATCGACAGACCGAATTTTGACAGACCGAAGTCGACACACCGAAACCAAATATGTCACGCCGAAGTATGACAGACCGAAGTTCGACAGACTGAAGTTGACACACCGAAGTCGACACACCTAAGATGACATGTCGAAGATAACACACTGATGTTATCAAACCGAAGACAAAAGACCAAAGATTACTCACCAATTGATATAAATAATTTTTTTCATTTTATTAATTCAAATTTATTTCTAACAGTCATATGTAGACAAATTAATTTTTTTGACATTATTTAATGTTGTCTGTAGGACAATCCATAGAAAAGTACGAGGTACATGCACGTGTGAAGATCCTTATGCATAGATAATTGTGAAGTATAAAAGGAACTCATCTTTTATGTTAAAGATACTATGACGAAGATAGCACCAGTACATGATGATACACATACCGTGCCAAAACGAAAAGAGAAGAACTAAGAGCATGAGATTACAAGAAGACTACGACAAACTATCTTCACCTAAAAGGCTCAATATACATCAAGACATCAATGAGCTAAACATTTTCACTCCCTGAAGCTGGATTTCAGGAACTGTGATACTCTGTTTTGAAGACAACTTCGAGTAGAAGACTCAAATACCATATTCTCAACATTCATTTACTCTAGAGCTTTAGTTCACAACACACAGAGAATTCTTAACTCTATTTTCATCCTTAACTCTGTTGTGTTTTAAATTTTCTATTTGATCATTGTGAATTTTTATTTTTATAACACACACTGTCTCAAGATCATTACTAGTGGATATTGAACTATCCTCATACTCAATCTCTTATTACATTTTGTTTCCCACAAATAAATGTGGTAGAGGTCAAGTGTGACCTGGACAGCTGGGTGTGTTGTTGTAAACCCTGATACAGGGTGTGGATCAAAATTTTATTTATATAAACATCTTAGTGGTAGGTGATCACCAAGTGGAGAGGATTAAGTCTCTTCTTGAGACTAAACCTCTTGTTTACATTGTTGTGCAAATCTTCAATTACTCTACTTTGTTTTATCCGGTGCTTATATTTTATAAAACATAAAACTATTTTGATTACACTTTGATAGTTGGTTTTGGTTAGTGTGTGTATTTGTTTAATTCATTAAACTTGTTTCAAAGGTTGAGTTAGTGTTCTACACTAATTTATCTGAGGACTAATCACCCATTGAGAAACATGTTGACCAATTGAACATTTACATTTCTACTGCCTTAATTAAATGAGCCATTTTTAAAATTTGGGGTTTTCTTAACCATAATGTTTTTAAACAAAAATTTTAATTGGAACTCAAGTCACCCCCCTCTTGAGTATCCACTCGGACCAATAACATCCTTGGTACTAATTAATTATACTCTATATTGTCCATCATTCACTATTACTGGTGATGTGTAATTTTATTTTATATTAATGGATAGTGAATGATGTTGTTTTGATAAATGTTATCATATGATATATTACAATGTCTTATATCATCTCATGTCACTATTTGACTAATTTATATTTAATTAGGTTGATATATAGGAAACATTTTATCTTAGAGTTGTTGAGGATTTCCTAGTATGTTTTATTGAATAGGATATAATGGTACCCCCTCAAAAGGATATTGATTTTGGGATATAGTTGTGACATAATGTTTCTATTATTTTTAAATACTGTTATAGAATATTTTCATTAGATATTTGGGATTTACAAATTCAAGTTGATGAACTACATTACAAAGATATTATTCAACCTAGTGTATCTTCTAGGGTAGAATTTGTATTTTTGATAAAAAAGGAAGATAGTGGTTAGTGGATAGGAATAATTATTTATAGTTAAACTAAGTGATGATAAAGAAAATATATTCACTCATGAGGATTCATAAATAGATCAATACATTGAATATATTTTTATAGTTCTCATAAGTTAATTTTTAGTCGAGGTATTTATGAATACTGAATATATTAAGAATGTCTTCTTTAGGTTTCATTGTAAGAATTTTTAATTTACGGAAATTCCCATTAGAGTCATGAGTGAACTTAATGTTTTTATATGGTTGATAAAGAAATTATTATATGAGTTTTTTGGATCAATTCATAGTGGTTTTTATCAATGAAATGTTTTATTGTAGATGAGAAGGAAAATGATAATTTGAGGGAAATATTAGTGTTCCTTCAATGGAATCAACTATATGAAATGATATCTAAGTATAAGTTATAGAGATGTGAGTTTGATTCCTTTTAGTTTGTGATGTATCATTTTGTTGTAGTTCATTATCTATCAATGATCATAAAGCTTATTTCTTTGGGAAAATGAAATAATGTTATATAGGTTTTAAAATTATATGGTTTGGTAGGATATTATAGGATATTTGTGCCAAATTTTCTCGAATTGCAGCCCATTTCACCGTATTAACCAAGGGAAAGTCTTTTTTATAAAAGGATAAGTGTGTTGAGAAAATATATTACTTTAAGGATAAGTTGATCAATTATCCTATATTTTATTTACCTAAGGAAAGAGTCATGTTTGGGGTGTATTTTGGCACTTCACAAATTTTCATGGGATGTTTGTTGATGTAGGAGCAACGATAACTACTTATGGGTCTTGAAAATCACATATCAATGAATGAAATTATGATTCTCATGATCTTAAGATTACATTTATGGTAATTTATTAAAGGTTGTAATAGGATTAATATTTTTGAGAGATCATTGTGATATATATAGATTATAAGTTCCATGTTATATCTTTTCTTAGTGAAATCTAATATTGTACCAGTAGATATAGGTAGAGTTCTTATATAATCGTGACATTGATATCTCATATAGTCTATGGAAGTATTTGTTGGTATTTTATTCACCATGTAGGGAGACATATAGTTATATTGTTTTTCAGGCTAATGATTAGTGGGAGGACTTGAAGCCTTGTATATTAACATGGAGGAGGTGAAGGGTCAGAGTTTTATTATATTATATGATAATGCACTCAAACTTATTTCTATAGGTTGATGATTCTCAATCGGGAGATCCTGATGTTGAGGTGTGAATATATCATGGAAGTCATAGTGATGTTATAAAGGATAGTATAAAATAAGGTGTGTATCTTGTACTATTTCATGGGAAGATATTCATTTCATAAGACTTATGGTAGAAAATTTTGAAAGAGTTATATATCTCTCCTGAGAGAATATATCCTATTATTAAAAATATGTATCATGAATTGAAGGATTATTTATTATTTTTATGTTTGAATAAGTTTATGGTTAATTTTTTGTCTCCATGTCTCATATTTTATTAGGTTAATATTTTTCATAAAATTCCATTTATTATGTTACATATATTTGATGTACCATAATATAAGTGTGTGTGCATGGGGGGATGTATTTTTATCAATTTTTAATAGATATTTATTAATCATTGGGAGGATATTTCATCATCTCATTTTTTATATATCACATGATGAAGTTAAATCATATATTAGAAATTAAGAATTCAAGCATGGTAGATTCTTTAGAAAGGCATTATCTAGAAATTGTTGTGAGGTTTCTTGGAGTTATATAGATGATAATTCTTGATCGGGTAACTTTTTTTTACTTTATGAGCATGGAAGGAATTTATTATGGTTCTGGATCCCAATTATTACTTTTTGTAACAATTCATCCTTATAAGGATGGTAAAATAGAGAAAAATAATATTGAAATTATAAGACTATTTGTATGCATGTGTACTTGATTTTGGGGGTTAATGGGTGATACATTTTCATTTGTTCATTCTTTTTTATAATAATATTCTTCACTCTACCATTTTTATGAAATATTTTGAGGAATTTTATGGGATTATATATATATCAAATTTTTGTTTGATTGAGGTTGGATAGTTTTTGAATATTGGAAACAAATCTTTGTATAATATGACAAAGATATTCACAGTTATTTTAAAATTGGATGAAGGCCTCCCAATATCATCAGAAAAATTATTTGAAGTTTAGGAGAAGATTTTTTTCATTTAAGGTTAGATATCATATGTTATTTAAGGTATATCTTTGTTATAGAAAATATATGTTAGAAAAAGTTGATAAATTTCTATATATTTCATTACAATATACGATATTTGTAATGGATTAGAGAGGTGACATATATGTTGGCTATTCCACCTAAAATAGATTGAGTTCATGATGTATTCCATATGTCATATATTTTTTGGTATTTTCATGATGAAAATAATGTAATCCATTGGGGGATTTAGATACTATAGAGGATATGATATTCTGGGAGTAGACTATAGATATTCAAGACCATAAATATAAGGTTCTATAAGGTCATGAAATTCCTTCTCATTGTGTCTAATGGATATATGATTGTTTGAAGGCATATATGTTGGAGTTGGAGTCACATGTACAAGTTTAATACCTAGAATTATTTTGAACCTTTACTTTTGTATTAGATTTTATATTTGATTATAATTTGTATTTATTTGTGTTTTTTTCTCCAATCCCTTGTTTTTTGGTTTTTTTTAACTTGAAAGATGTTTATTTCATAGTTTTCTTAAATGGTAGTTTATTTACGTGGTATTATATTTTTTACCCTAGGGAATTTATTTTTTATAAAGGGTGATTATTTTTTAGGAGGTATTTAATATAGAGGGATTTTTTTTAGTCCTCTACTTTGTGTGTTCTATGATTTTAATGAAGTAAGAAGTTAACCTTGAGGTGAATTTTTAGAATAAAATCTGATAATATGGGTTTTTTATAAAAATAATGTAGTAATTCCACTGATTTAATGGGGATTTATTCCTAGGGTGTATATTTTTTGCTAATGTGTTAGAGTTGAAGGAATATTTCACACTTGGTTGTATGAATTATAAATTTCTCCATTATTTCAATCATTATTGTATAGAAGCTAAAATTATTTCTTAGCATGTAATATAGAAGTATTTTGGTGCTATGGATGGTTTTTGTGTGGAGGGAATTAGGTTATTGTTTTAATTAATGTTTTTTAAAAGATCCATGTGTTTTGTTAGGATTATTTCCATGTGTGTTTAAATTTAAAATGACTATCAGAATTAATTTTTGGGAGAAAGAGTCTATTGTTCCATGAAATTAAGAGAATTATGACATTGTGATTAAATTAACTTTATTACTCTACAATATCCTTTCATTCCATTATATTTAATTATTGGTTTCCATGGATTTTTAAGAGGGACAAAGAGAGATTACACCGTGTTTTTAAGAGAATTGGTTGACTGAGAATTATGACATCATAATGGAATTCATTACACTATAATTTTTATATACCTTAAATAATATAAAATTATATTATTTATTAAGGTATACTAAGTTTATTATTCATCCATATAAAACTTTATAGACTTGGGAATATCCTTGACACCCAAGAGTTCTTCATTGACCACTATTGATTTATCTTCCTCCTACATATTATGTTTGTATAAATCAAGATGAATATTTATAATATCTTCTTTATTCAATATATTTTCTATTTATCCTTTGAAATATATTATAATGGATGATATATAATTGATTTAGTGTGATTTTATATAGATTTTTTATTATATTTTAATGATAACATTCGGATTTATGAATCAAATAATGATTATTCAATTATGGATTGATGTTGGTGATTTTAACTTCTCTTAATTTTTTTCATTTTAATGAAAACATTATTGTTTAATCAATATGGTGATGGGAAATTAATGGTAATCACATGAAATAATATTATTTAAAATCTAAATCAATGAAATATTTGTGGGACTGAGAACTGAATCGACATAGAATAGTGTATCAATTAAAGGATGGTAATTGTTCTAATAGAATTGTTAACTTTCTTAGATATAATTTTATGAGGTATAGAATTTGGGGATGATATAAATGGTAAAACATAAATAAATTAATTATTAGTTTTAAAAAGTGTATCTATAGAAATATAAAATGTGGTTTTTTATTTTTTGTAGAAATTATTATGACCCTTGAGTATTATTGCTGATTGTTTGGAAATTGAGGAATGATAAAGGTTACGTGGTTATGAGGTTGCGCAGATATAGTAGGATTATCTGGTTTGAATAAGAATTTTGAATTAGTTTTCTAAGGACAATTGGATGCTAGTAAAGAGGATAGTAAGACCACCCATAACTCATAAATGTTTCATTAAATCATTTTCACATAAAACCTTATAATAATACCCACCTAAAATATAAAGGTGTAATGATTTTTTAATTTTAGGTATATAATAAAAAAAATTAAAAATAAAACAATATAATATTTTATTTATATCTATGATATAAAATATAGATATTATTAAACTCATTTTATTTTTTGGGATGTCTAAAAGACACACAAAAATTAAAAGTTGAGTTAAAAATCACAGTAAAGGGAAAATTAGAATAAACATTCTCCTAAAATATATAACTTGTGTTTATAAAAGATAAGGATCACAAATCATCTCATATAAATATTTCTTATGATGAATGATATCATAAGAAAATTTTGACCATGAGAATCATAAGAATGTGGAATAAGTATAAAACATGTCATCATAAATATAAGATGAGGATTAATTCAAAGTCATCATAACATAATGTTCAAGGATTAACATCTATGAACCATATATAGTATCTCATTAGATATAAGCATTAACTAATTGATTAGGGAAATTCTAATTTTAATAGCACCCATAACATTATAATATGGATTGAATATGAATTTCGTATAGATAAAAAATAATACATAAGATATAAACTCAAGAAAACCCTATGGAAGTGAAATAAGTTACATAATAATGCTACAAATCATAAAATAATTAAGTAAAATTAATGTTCCTAGGTGAATAAGATATTAAATCATATTATATTTTAATAAATAAATCATGAATAATATGTCGTAAATTTAGGGATTAATGTGTGATAAAAAACAATAAGAAACAAATAAGAATATTGTTTTTGTAGAACCCTATTTACAATGTCTTAAGAAATGAGGAATCTTCTTTTAAAGGTAATATAAGCATATATATCCCAAAAAACTGGTACTTTTTTCTCTATATAATAATTATTATAAATCATAAAAGAAAATCATAGTTCCCAATATAATAAAAAACCCTTTATTACCTGATTCATAAAAGTTGTCAAACATTCAAAAAATTTGAAAATATTTTAGTTTTATAGTTTTGATGAATTAGGAAACACACTTACATATCAAATCCCTACAAAACAATGTATAAACTTATACTAAATGTCTATTTTTATACCAAAACTAGATTCTTAAATTTAAAAAATTATCCATACTTTAAAGAGAGTGACCATAATGGAATTTTTGACGTTAATATAGTTCTTAAACATCTCTAGATCCTATAAAAAATTTAAAATCATGGGATGATCAAAATAATTCTTATGAAGATATAAAAAAATGAATCCAGTTATTCTAGTTAAAAATAAATAAAAATCCATGATAATGTTTAACTTTTCATAATAAAACATTTAGCACATAAATAAAATAAATCCACATGATAAAATAAAACTGTTCCCTAAGAAAACTTTTGAAACCCATTACCAATCATACGAATACCATGAAATAAATATTAAATCATTTCTTTGAAAAACAAACCTTTTACCTTTAAATGTTAAAAAACATCTCTTATGTTAGGAAATCTAATTTTTTTTATAAAAATAATATATAACCATAAAATAGGTATGTTGAAGCATAAAATTCACAAATTGTGTTCACTTGTGTTAAACAATGTATAAATAAATTATTCCCAATAAAATTCATATGATTAATACACTTGGTTATCTCCCTCAATTTTATCCTTTGAAGATGAATCATTACCCAATTCATTAGAGAGATATATCCTCCTCACCCATTATATTTAACTATATTAGTCTCAAACATAATCTTATAAAATTCCCAAGTACTATATCATATATAATTTTTTTTATTCTTTTAAATTTTATTTAAAAAAAGTATAAAAACTCATTTTATCCCATAAGTAAAAGAATATTCAATTTTCATGTAAAAATGTGGAGAAATATCCCTTTCTTTTGAAAAATATTTAAAATGAAAATTTAGTCAAAATAATGGGAAATGAAACTCAAATTATAAAATCTTGATAAGATTAAATTCATGTTTCATAATAATTAAATTACATGGCTATAGGAAAATCCATTAATGTCTTATATGTTAAAAAAAATTCTTTTTTCATATTGGTGAAACGAGTTAAAAGTGAACCGTACAGAAAACCATTAAAATAGTTCTATTTTATTTTTTTAATATAAATTAAAATTTAGTTTAAAATCAACATTATGAGGATATTAATTATTGATAATAACATTCTTTAAAAAATTAAAATAACATGAAAATATATAAGAAAGAGTTTAAAATCATTTAACACAATGTTTTATAGAAAAATACCTTATTTCTTTGGTAAAATTTAAATCAAAATAATAAGGAAGGAGAGACCATAAAATGGATTTGAAATAAATTTTAATATAAGAAAAATAATTATAAAATAAATCACATGGTTCTATATACACTAAAAAATTTAAAACATGTAATGAAAATGTAAAGAGTCTTAATGAAAGGAAATTGAGAAATGAAATCCCTTACCTTGGGTTTAAATTCATTTCATATTTTCTCTAAATCACTCAAAAAAAATATTAGTTTTAAAATTATTTAATAACATTTTTAATTTTAATTAAATAATAATTATTTCTTTATTTTATTTATTGCTATGTCTTATATGTTTACTTAATCGATTAAGTTCATGTTAGTTGTTTTGAGGGAATTTGTTTCATAATTTCTAAAAAATATCAGTAGGTTGAATATGTTCAAAAAATTAATTTGTTTATAATATAAATAATATTAATAATTACTTAATTATAATATTTATATATAAAAAAAATATTACCATATACTAAATGAGGTCCTGAAAAATGAATATGATCTCTTCATGGAGGTGGTAGTCCCCACATATTAATGAGTGACGTAATCTTTTTACAATGAATTGAAGGGTGAGAAGGTATGTAATAATTTATACACCAAAATCATAAATATATCATTAAGATTATATATATTATCTAAATCCACCAAAATAACTAACCTTTTTATGTGGTGATGTAAAACAAAACACATCATTTCATGGAGATGGTAGTCCACGCTTACACACGAGCAATGTTTTTATTTTTCAAATGATGAAAAAGAAGATGTAAAATTTTTTTACATACATATAATAATATTTTATTATATGTAACATACCTATGTTATAATATAATCCAATATATTTAATATTTAAATAAGGGGGAAGAATAAATTAACACGAAAACATTCTGTTTGGATTTATACATATTCTTTTGAAAACCTTTAGTTACTTACACCATAAGCATTATTGGTTGGTAATTTAGTGAAAAATGCCTCTATGAAAAGGTTTGAAAGTTTAGGAATATATTTTGGAAGATATTTTTCAAGATAAATGGATGAAGATGCGTGAGGAAGATAAGAGATGATGTTCCCTTTTCTAAATGAGTTGGGTGGAAATATTGTAAATAGATGGAATATTAATATATTATATGCGTCTAAATAATATAAAAGGGATAAAAATATATATATATTAGAAGATAAGTTATCTAACTTTGAAATAATTTTAAGAAATAAAATTTGGAATCTTTTTTATCATTTTAATGTTATTTGATTGGTTCAACCCACTCACTAACTGTTTTAACCATAAATAGGGAATCAAATATTTCAATCTCTATGGATCATGAATGAAATTTAAAAAATTAAAAGTGGGACATTGATGGGCTATTAATAATTTACTGGTTAATTTCCCATACAATTTAGTTATGATAGTGTTTTCATGACTTTATACGGATTTAATAATAAATTTTAAACAATAAAATCGTTTAAGGTCATTCTCATGACTATTCACAAAATTTGAAATTAAACATACCAATACAACAATGGAATTAAAAAATAAACTATTTCACCAATAATTATAAATTATAATTATATGATTAATTTGTGTAATACCATAATTCATTAAGAACATATTAATTTCAATGTTCTATAAATAATTTACTTTCTTTTTGTACTACGTACACAACATGTTGTAGGCATTGTGCACGCATTTTATAAAATTAAAAATTCACTAGAAATAAAAAAATATCTATAATAAAAATTATTTAATAATATTAAAAATAAAAATTTAAAACAATTCATAAATTATTTTTACCTCAAGGAAAACATATTAGTGTTATTAAAATAATACTAGTGATATTTTGTAATTATCATTTATTTAAAATAATATAAAGGATGTTATTAAATGAAAATAATAAAAAAATACAATAATTTAGAATATATGATGATTATAATAGAAATAAAATCATCCAATGAAATAAATTCATGTTTTTGATTGATTTTGAGTCATTATCCCATAGTTTTTAATCTCTTTTCACCAATTTTACCTTTTACTGTAGTGATAAAATTTAATCATGCTTATTATTTATAATGACAAAAAATGAAATTTATAAATTTGAATAAAATTATTCTGAATAACAAATACATTTATAAATATTAAATATTTATAAGTCTCATAAATTACTTTTAACATAAGTGCGCAAAACGCAATTAAAAAAGATTTTTAGAAAAAAAAATTTAAGAAAAAAAATAAACTTATACCAAAATAAAATATAATACCAATTCTTATTGAATTAATTATATTATTTTTAGTAAAATGGATATTATGTTACTTTAAATGTAAATACAATATATAATGGGACTTTTGAATTAATTTATTTAATGAAAAGAATCAATTGTTTTGAAAAATAGTCATTTTTTACTATTCTCTCAAAAAATCAATCTTTTTAGAAAATTACCAAAAAATTACTATAATATAATTTTAAGATGATGATTTAAAAATTTATTTCAATTTTTTAAAATAATATTTATAAAATCTATTGAAATAAATTAAAATATTTGTGCACAAAATGTAATAAAAACAATTTTCAAGAAAATAAATTTTTGAAGTATAAAATTACTTTATCCTCATTCGATTCAGAATAACCATAAATAAACAAATGTTAATTAATTGTATTGTATTTATAATCTTATCATTTCATTATAATTATTTATCTATTGTGACTAATTTAATTTATTAATATATAAATACATTGTTCACATAAAAATAGTTTTTTGAGAAACAAATTGTTTACCCTTAAAATATTTTATCTTTGTTTATAACTAATTAAAAATAATATTTAATTTATCATTACTTTTATTATGGAAAATATTTATACATATATTTCATAATAAGATTAATCTTGTTCATACCTTCTAATCTAACAGCTATTTTATAACTTTCAAATTTGAATAATAATATTTTAATTTTATATCGTCATCAATTTAAGCTTGAAATTGTGAATACCACAATTTATTGATTTTAATATTATTTAGATAATAAAAATTCTAAAATAATAGGGTTTTATATTACTTCCCATTATATAAATTGTTTCCATACAATTTTATCTTTTTTTTGATATAAATTATTTAACACATTTTAATAATGAATTTCAAGGAGTGGAATAAAATATACATAAGGGTAAAGAATTACCTTATAATGAAAATGATAAAAAAATATTTTGAAAATAAATTTAATATCTATTCTAAAGATATGAAATATATCATTTTTTGAAATATTTCTTAAACTATGTATTTACTATTATGATATTCATAGTTGTGATATATTTTTTAAAGGCATGCCTTAATAGTTTAGAGGTGGAACTCGTTAGATTTATCATCATATTGCTTCAGTTTCTATGTTATATAATATTGATATTTAGAATATGAAAAAATATAAATAATCAAATTATTTATATTCTATAAGATCAATTTCAACCTTTTTTCATTCTTTGATAATTTTCCACTTCTATCTTATTTTTCACTCCAAGAAATTAATATTCAAGATGTATTGTTCATTTCCGAAGAACTAACATAACTTATAACAGATCACAAAATCCAAAAAAAGGATAAATAATTTTTTCCTATATTATGACATTAAACAAATCCAAAATGGTTAGTGATAGTTAAAATAATATTAAATATGAATAAATAGTACATTAATATTCAAATCCAATGTATAAATTGAAACATTCCATAGATAACTGGCCTTAAAACCCTTCCAAATATTCCCGACCATGTTCAAAACCCAAAAATTTGAAAGATTTGATCACATATTATTCTGAGATATATTAAATTTTTTTCTCAGAATAACATAAATTGACCATAAATTCACATACAAATAAAGTATATTCTTAAACTATATTATCACTGTAATATTCTAATTTTTCACAAAAATAACCTAAATTGCTATAAAGGCATAATAAATTCATATATGAATCCAAAATATAACTCAAAATTTACTCCTCAAATAAAACCCCACGATTTCATAAAATATTTCCACTCACTTAAATCATATAATTTTCTCAATATAGTGAAGTTATTCAATAATAGTTTTATTCACTTAGTCACCAAATCACTTTTCAATCCCATGTTATCTATACAATAAAAAATATTATCCTAAAATATACTAACTATTTTATCCAAATTAACACTAATTACATCAACATCAGTGACCATATTTACCCTAATAGATATTAATACCTTTAAATTTATGTACACAAAATATAAAATTATTCTTCCTCAAATAATCTTTTCACTAAAATACATACTAGACCTATGGATTGTATTCCCATAAATGTCTCCAAAAATAGTCTTAATCATATTAATATTATATTACAGAAAACATCAAAGGGGTATTTATTCCATTAATCATATGTCCACACATAGACTAACTAACCCATGATGGTTTCTAAAATTCATAAACTATACTTGTATTAATAATATTCACCACTATTGTTTTCTAAACCTTTCCTTTGGTATTAACTATAATTCCTCATCTCACAAACAAGCCATAATTTTATGATTTATAACTAGGGTTTCATTTTATTAATTTTAATGGATATTTTAGGTTTAGAGTTTTATATAATTTTTAAAAACTCTTCTATATCAAACCCTTACAAAACAATTTGACACTTCTTCTCAATTTCTATGTTTCCCACAAGAATAACATTATTAAATTTAAACTCATATTTTATTTAGAAATGTTCTTCATATTTTATGAAAATTAAAAATAGTAGAATTATTAACCTTGATATAGTTATTAATATCTTTAGATACCTTAAAAACATTTGAAAATATGGTATGAGAAAAATAAAGTCTAGTAAGTGATATAAAAATATATGGACCACATTAGTCCTTTAAAAAAATTGAAAACCCATAATAACATTTGCTATTTTAACAATATTTTTCAAAAAATAAAATAAAAAATATTGAAATAATAAAATAATAACATGATCAAAAAAATATTTGAAACCAATTATCAAAAATATGAAAACATTGAAATGTTTATACACACATTACATTGAAAAAAATCATTCACTTTTAAAATTTCAAAAATATTCCTTACCTTATGAAATCCAAATATGTTCATAAAAACATTTCAAGAATAAATTATGTATATTGTTGAATAAAATTCATATCTTATGTTTACTAATGTTTAATCAATTTCAAAATAGATGATTCCCAGTTAATTCTATAGGAAAAACCTAGTTGGTTTTCTACCTCATTTTTCACTTTCAAATAGTAATCATTACCCAATGAATTTTGAAAGCTATATTGGGCTAACACGTCATCATGAGATATCACAGGATCACTCATCATTAACTATAATTCCAAAGTACCATATAATGACAAATTTTTTTGTAAGATTTAATTTTTATCATAAAACCCTTGAAAAAATCATTTGAACCCATTAGAAAAGACACTTTCCATTTTCATATAAATATACAGATAAATAATGCCTCCTTTTAAAAACTATTTAAAAAAATTCCCAAAAAATGTAAATTTGAATTTACTTTATAAAAGCATAAAAAATGGATGTGTTTTTTTTATAATAATGTAAGGATATAATGAGAGGTAAATCCATTCATGTTGTATACAATGAAAAAACATTCATCTAAACTTTGTTATAAAGAGTCAAAACCAACCTCTATGAAAAAACATAAAAATAATCATTTTAAACCATTATAAATTAAGTGAAAAGTATTTTAAAATTAACCTTAATAGTATTTGATGTATAAATAAGAAAATTAATGAAATATTTAAAATAACATGAACATGGAGGAAAATGAGTGTAAAATCATTTAAAAGAATGTTTTAAATAAAAATCCATTCTATCTTTGGTAACTTTTAAATAAAAAGAACATTGAAGGATAGAATATGAAATTATTTTTAAAATATTTGATTATCGAAAAATAAATGATAAAGTATGTTCATATGGTAGTATATACACCATACAAAATAATAGATGTGGTGAAAATGAATTAAGTCTGAAAAATAAAAATTTAAATCATAAATCCCTTACATCGAGTCCAAATTAGTTTTGTATGTTATCTTAATCACAAATAATAAAATTATATTAGTTTTATACATTATTAATAACCGTTTACATGTAAATTCAATTATCATTATCCCTTTTATTTCATTTATTACGATTTCTTATATAGTTACTAAATCAATTAAGTTCATACTAGACATTTTTAGGATATTTGGTTTATAATATCAAAATAACTTTGGTTGGTATACCATGGTCAAAGGGTTAATTATTAAATAATATAAATAATATCAATCTAGAAATAATTATTATATTTATACAATATATTTAATTTTGGAACCATCTATGAAAGGCATACATGAAAAATGAACCACATTGCATTCTCGATGTAGTTGTACACACATACATATAAACAACATTATCATTTACCTACATGTATAAGGGTAAGAAGGTAATTAACATATTATCTATATATGATCATAATTATTTGATTTAATCCATCAAAATAACTATCCATGTGAGGTGGTGATGAAAAATTAAACACCTCTCTTTGTAGTGGTGGTGGTCCACACATATGCAAGAGCGGTGATTTCATTTCCCATATGATGGGAAATGACATGAAAACGTGTTTTTAAATCAACATAATAAATTTTATTTATATTTTATATACTTGTTTTATCTTATTATCAGGTTCATAGAATACGTAATAGAGGTGGAAGAATAAATAAACATTAAAACACTAAGTTAAGAGTTATATCTCTTCTTTATAAAACATTATTAAGATTAGACTCTAAACTTCTTTGGTTGGTGTTTTTATAACACCCCGAAAATTTGTGACATATATTTTTTCAAATTAATTTATCATTTCATGTGAAACTGGAAATATTTATCTCTCTCTCTCTATCTCTCTCTCTCTCTATATATATATATATATATTAAAACACTAATTCAAACATTCCTTTCACATGTAATACTGACTTGGCTTGAACTACACACAATACCGACGTAGCTTGCGCTACATGCAATACCAACTTGGATTGAACTAAATGAAATACTAACTTGGATTTGACTACACACAATACTAACTTGTCTTTCACTACATGCAATACCAACTTGGCTTGCACTACCCGCAACACCGACTTGGTGTACTTTGCACACAACACCGATGTTTCTACGAAACATCATTTTATTTTTATATTTTTCTAAATGAGATAATTATAACCTAGATATTAAACATAGTTATGGTAATAATAATAACTAATTTTTAAATATTATTTATAATTTTCTTTATATATATAACATATTAATAATGAAAGATATTATTTGTTTGTAAAGCGCTTCTATGTAATAAAATGCCATTTCTTCAAATAAATAACATTTAATAAAAAAATAAATTTTAAACACATTTAGAAAATTAATTTTATAAAATAATATTCATTTTTTAATTTAATTTTCCAGAACTTTCTTATGGTTAATTTTTGTGTTTTTTATGAGAAACATCGTTTATTGATGAAGAGTAAAAAATACCCCTTTTTAGTTAGAAACTGCCTTTTTATTTAATTATTTTTTATGTTAAATGATATTATAAATTAGTTTTAAAGTCACATTCGATAAATATTACATCTATTAATACAATTTAATTCACTATAATCTATTTTACGTTGAAATTTAATATAAAATCTTAAAAACTATTGAACATTTTTCTAATTTAAAAAGCTGTTATTTCTTCCCATCTGTGATATTAGCATTAATTTTAATTTTTCTTATTTTATGTTTTGAATTTAAAAAAACTGAAATAAATAATTGTATTAAGTATAATATTTATATTCTTATAATACCAAGTTTTTTTTACCAAAATCACTAGTAAAAGTGATTGAAATTAATCACAACGATTAAGGACAAATTATGCTTAATTATGGACTAAACCATAAAATTAAGGGCCAAAATGGACTAGCTAATTTTAAGAAACCCATTTTATATCCATATTTTCAACATAAACATTCCATTATTGTGTTTTTTGGTCTGGTATTACTTTATTTGTAAGAACACGTGTAAACCTAACTTGTTTTTATAAATTCTAAGTGAGTGATTTTCCTTCCCTATAAAAAGGCACCACCTCTACCACTTCCTCACACCTCTAAAACCTTTTAAGTTTGAATTAGACATTCCCAATCCACTTCTCAAAAATAATACTTCCCCCTAGAATCCTTCCCTTGTTCAAAAGTAAATCCATGGAATCCTTTAGAACAAACAAAAGGAGTTACCCGATTAAGAGGTAACGTCTTCTCTCAAGTTTTTTCATTTTATTTTCATTATACAACCCTTATAAATTTATTTTTTTATGATTATAAAAAAATAAAATTATCAAAAATATAATATTATTTTGTTATGTAAATGGTTCGAGCTAAACTAACACACACCTCCATCTAATGGATAACGAACATACTGTTTCTATTTACAATGATCTATTGTCTCACGAAATGATGATTGTTCATTTTTCCATTACCACCTATCATGGTGGATATTATGGTGGAAACAAAATTTATATATGATTTATATTATATTTATAATTTCTTTATGATTCTATAATTTTTATTTGGGACATACCTTTATGCTTTCCATCTTATGTAAATATGATAATTTCGTTTGAGGAAGTATGGACTACCGCCCCTCAAAGCGATATGATTCATCCATACCCAACATGGATTGTATTAAGGATGGTTTTAGTGAATATATATGATATATATGATATAATAAAGCTAAAATTATAATTATTGATATATATTTATATACATATATGTATTTTAGCTTCTTTCTCTTAACATGATAATTAAACAGAAATAACATTCATGCGTACGTATGACCTACCATCTCCATGAATGATATGTTTCATTTCATACTAATATATTCTATAGAATATTATACTACACATATACATTATGTAAATTATATTTATATCATGGTTTACATTATGTAATCATGATATATGTAAGTATAAGGACCAATAATATGACAAATTAAGACACATATGAAAAACAATGTGAATTTTACCCAAAGTGAAACCTTAACAGAGGATGGTTAACAAGAGGGTAATATAAGGTAATAATAAAACCATATATGGTATTAGATATAATAATATGGTTCTTTAAAATATTTATAATAAAGTTATATTTATTATATAGTTGGTTTGAATGAGTATGATGAGAGTTAAGACACAAGGTAAGGGGATTTTATGTCACTTTTAATTTGGGTGATATCCATGTTATATTCCCCACTCTTTCCTTTGTAGTGGCCTATGTACTGACCATGATTGTACTATATGTATATTATGATAAAATTTATGGGCATTCACATGTCCATTTTATGATCCTTCTTTCATGGGGTTTATGTTACAAAACATTCCAAATCTGAAAAATAGTTTTGTCTCAATTTTCCTTCTTTGAGACTCATGTTTTATTATGCACCTAAATTATTTTTTGGGGTGTATATACTTCTATTTTATATATTATATCATGAATATAATACTATTCATTATATTTTAGAATTAATTTCATTTCATTTTTTCTTTAATGGAGTGTATGATCCCAAGTTACCAAGTTATAATAGTTTATTGAAACAATCTCATCACTTTTCAAGATAATTTATGTTTATGATTTTGTTTCTGACGCTTTCACCAGGGAGCACATCTATCCATTATTAGGAGAAGGAAGTACAGATGTTGCACTACATTCCCAATTTCTAAAGGCTATTAGCATCCATATCTTATTTAGGGACGTTTGCTCCTTGATCGAAATAGGATGATGGGATGTCGGCTCCTCTTTCCATGGATTCCTCCTCAAAACTTATTGCCTAGTCTAGGTATCCTCTATAGATTAACATGTTGTTCTTGAAACTATTCCCAATTCCATGTATTCATGGATTCCAGTTAATTACACTGCATTTTTCAGGAAATTACAAGGGGTTCGGTTAGGGCAGTAACCTTTGGTCGAGGAAGTAGTCATGTTGGACATCGCTGGAACGTCTAGACGCTAGAACATTGATGCGTCTGGGTTTCTTCCCCTTATGACCGGGCTTCTTGAGGGTGAGGAAGCCCACGTAATCCCATGTTGATTGCAGGTAAATATATTCCATGGTCATGTCTATGAAATTTTTATCGTCTTCCTATGTTTGACACAGGGTATGCCATGAGTTTAACGTCTAGCGAAGATGGTTTAGACTAATCAGAACACTGACGAGAGTGGATCATATGGGTGCGACCCCTATAGGGATCACTGATGCCGGGGATAACGTGTGGTTAGTTACCCAGTTGTTTATAGGAGCAGCGAGAAGTGGGTGACATGATCTCACCGAGATGTGGCGGCCCGAGTAAGAATCAGTATTTATATGAATGGTTGAGAGATGTGGGTGTAGAATGATATGGATCCAACACGAGGGAAATAATGATGTTAGTATTATGTCTCAAAGTGACTTACTACGTATCCCCATGTCTGGTAATCAAAGTCCACATAGTTTGGTGATATGATGGGACACATAAGGAGGAAACATGTATGGATGAAACCCGAAGGAAGTGGAACCTCTAGGTTAGGGAATGACCTCACCGAAACACATAGGATCAAAGGAAAGACCAAGATACAACATGGGTGATGGGATTGAACCTCAGGGAGGCTTCTTATGTATCCTCATGGGAGGGAATCAAAGTACACATAGTTCAAAATGGGGGGAATAGAATTTGGGTGTACACAGAGGACAACGACCCGATGAAATGCTGGGGCTTACACGTTGTTAGCAGCATGAGGTTGGTCTAATGCTTGAGGGGAAGACCGGAGATGTGGGTCCAAATTGGGGGGGGGGCACCAACTTTTATCAGTGTTTAGGGTTGAACCTCAGGGAGGCGTCCTACGTACCATATCTAGGAGACAAGGATCAAACCCATGTAGTTCATCTTGTAACGGATTACCATCGTGTGGGGATGACAATGGCTTATCGTTGGATGGGATACAATGGATTACCACTGATTGGGGTACAAAAGATTACTGCTGATTGGGGTACAAAGGCTTACCGCTGATTGGGGTACAATGGCTTACCACTGATTGGGGTACAATGGCTTACCACAGATTGGGGTATAACGACTTACCACTGATTTGGATTGAACCTTAGGAAGGGTTCCTATGTACCCTTCCAAAGAGACATATATCAAACCCATGAAGTTCAAAAGTACATAGTTTAATGTCATGTGGGAAGAAAACAGGTTGTACATTTTAATGTCGTAGAGGATGACGGTGGACAGACGATAAGGGGTCGAGACCAATATGTGTTGTTCTTGAACCTTAGAGAGGATTCCTACATACCTTTCATTAGATAGGATCAAATTCCATGTAGTTTAGAATGGTTTTGTGAACAAACGTGAAGGGTTCAGGACCAGTAGGTGTTGGGATAGAACCTTAGGGAGGATTTCTACATAACTTTCCTTGGAAAGGATCAAAGTCTATGTAGTTCAGAATGGTTGGATGCAGTTTAACATCTTGCGGGATGAAGGTGAACTAACATGAAGGGGGTTGGAACAACAAGGTGTTGGTATTGGACCTCAGGGAGGCTTCCTATATACATTTCCTTGGAAATGTTCAAAATCCATGTAGTTTGGGAGTGTTTGGTTGGGGATTACACTCTGAGGCGGCCCAGAGAAAATGTCATTTGATTCTTACTCAAACCCCACGTGAGTCATGCTTGGTTTGAGAAACAAGATGCAACAAATACCTAGAGATCACGTTGTGAATGTTGCGTACATGGGGAGTGGAATGGGGCTTACATGTGATTATTACTCCAAAAAGAAAACCGGGGCTTACACGTGGTTAGCATCCTAGGAAGAATACTGGGTCTTACGCGTGGTATTCATCCCAAAAAGGAAATAGGGTATTAGGAGTGGTTAGTTTCCCAAAAAGGAAATATGGGCTTACGTGTGGTAAACAACCCTGGGGGTGGAGATTGGGACATACTCTGGGATGGAGGATTGTTGGTGATAAATCCTAGAGGGAGAAGGACAAGATAAAAATGGTCAATCCTCCCCTCTTACATCTAATCTTTGGCACTGAAGAAGGAGGAGCATGGGTGCTGCCACCTGTAAGAGAGGATAGGGGATTACACCAAGATGGTTTCCCTTCCCTATGGATAGACGCTGCTTCAACAAAGAGATTCTCCTTCCATGTGGGGAATATCACACTCCCATGAAGGTGATCTGGTGTAGAGAATGTCCGAGATGGGGCACCCTGCATATGATGCACGAGGCATGGCCACAGTTTAACATCATGTGCTGAGGAAGATGGAGCTTGACAGTTTACTGTCCTGTAGGTCGGACAAGGCAGGTTCACTCTGCACCCCTAGGACTTACATAACTAGCATGTTTTAACCCATGGTGAAGGGAAGGCACTGACAATTCCTTTATGAGGGGGTTTTGTGGAGTGATCCATTAAGGGGCCCACGTTAGCGTGGCTATACGAAGAAGAAATATCTATTGGTGTGCCTATGCGGAGAAGCATGAGGCTAAGAAACACAACGTGGAACACTTCCCAAGGGACTTTGAAATCACTTTGTACAGACCTGGGGGTCATATGGGAAAAGGGTTTGTGGAGAAAAGTGGTTCATAGGAAGAGTCCTTGTGAAGATTTAGTTCTCCATGTAGTGTAAGAGATTCATGAAGTTGTATGCTTCGCAAAGTGGGGTGTCCTAGCCTAAGAATAGGGCATAGGTGCACATGGAGGATTCTTTGTAAAGCAGAAAGTCTCGTACGGTGTAGGGATTCGTGAAGAAAGGGTGACTTGCAAAGCATAGCATTATGAAGCATTATACCTCGGGAAGAACAATGACCCTACCTTAGCATGTGGTTCACATGTGCATGGAAGGTACTTCACGAAGCATGAGTGATTTTCGAAGACCCGAGTCCCCTTAGGGATCTCCTTCCTTTGCGAAGGCCCATGGGCTTTCTGAAGGGAATCCATGCTTTAAGAGGGGTTGTGTTTAAGACAATTTAAAGGCACTTTATGATGCTAAAGTACCTTGAAGAGGTTATTTTTTAAAGAGAAAAATGTGATTCTCTATTTGAGAGATGATAAGATGAAAAGACAGAGTATCTGTCTTTTGGACTCGGGGGAAGCCCAATATTTATAGGCACGAGGTAGTGCGAAGTAGGGAGCGTGTGACGTGAATCCATGTGGTGCTTTGTCGTAACCGTGGAGTCTCCAACCTCTTTTCTCCATGGTGGCTTCACAAACGTCTTTTGGGATCATGGAGCGCCCCACCTCTTGGCTTCGCGGCAGCTTCAAAAACGTATTTATGGATCGCGGAGCCTCCCGCATCTTTGCTTCACAGCAGCTTCAAAGGAGGTGCCTTTGCACTGACCACAGTGTTGTGGGGCTCTACGAACTGGCTTTATGAGGTAGCCTCATTGGAGGTTGTTTCCTCTTTATGATTGCTTTTCCTCTCCCTATATTTTTACGCCAAAAACTTTATTTAATGATATATTATAAACACTTTCTTAACTATCTGATGTATGAAATAGTAGAAAAAATGGTACCAATACATGATTAGATTATGAATATACAAAGGATAAGAAAAATTATAATCACTTTCTTATTGTATTTATATTCATAATCTTATCTGGTATTAGTATCATTTCTCTACTATTTGGTACATCAGATAGTTAAGAATGTGTTTTTAGGAAATCACAACTTTATAATCTCTTCGATCAGAAATATATGTTCTATCAAAACCATGTTTTCTAAAAAGGATTTCCAAGAATATTATTCTAACCTCCTATGATCATTATTTTTTTACCCTTTTTATCTTTTACAAATTTTTAAAGGAATATTCTTATCACTTTCCAATCAAGGCATTTTTCTGACTTTTTTACTGTGAAAAAAGGAATATTTTTTTACCTCATATAAGATGTAAGGATTTACCTTCTTTCATTTCTATAAAGATTCCATTTTGTGTTTAAAGGGTTTACTTTTAAGAATGTGTTTTTAAAAAAATTATTTTCAATTAAAATGGGTTTCAATACATTTTAATGTTTCTTTTATAATTTTTCATGAAAAATGGTTTTTAAATAATTTTCAAGTTTATTTTATATTTTTTCATGAAAAAATAATTCTCAAAACGTTTTCAAGACTTCATTATAAGCTTTCAATGTTTTTTCAAATAAAAAGTGTTTTAAAATGTTTTGAAGCTTATTTTATAAGTTTTCAAGGAAAAAGGATTTCAAATGATTTTAAGTGTTTTTTATACATTTTAAAGGTAAGTTCTATGAAAATTATTTTCAAATGGTTTTATGTATTAAAAATACTTTTTCAAATAATAAGGGACCATTTCCTCAAGAAATATTTTTTAATGATATTTCAAAGTTATTTTCCTTCTAAGATGACATTCGTTGATTTTACTCATACCATTTTAGGAAATGATCTAAAGCTTCCATTCATATAATTTATATAAATGGGTTACACATAATGTCATGGTCTTCATGAAACCCATTCCTCTATCATGGGTTATATGATTTAGAAATCCAATTCTATTCATGGGTTATATTTATAATGAAATAATTATGAAACCTGTCCTCTTCTAGAGGTTATGATATGATTACATGTTTATAATACCAATTTCATTTCATGGGCTATGATATGATAATTTATGATCTTATAGAACATGTATTTCTGATTTCCTTATTAGACGGATGAGACCTATACACCCTCCAATGCACTGGGTAAATATATATATATATATCTCATGAGATAGACTAATATGGCATTGGGAATTAACCTTGAAAACTAAGATGGTAATGGCAGTGAACCCTAAAAACAAAGATGGTATGAGGAGTGAACTCATGAAACTAAGGTAGCCATTGGAGTTAAACCATTAATACAAAGCTGGTATGAGGAGTGATCTCATGCTACTAAGATGGCCATGGGAGTGAACTATGACTACCAAGATGGTATGAGAAGTGAACTCAAGCTACTAATATGGCCATGGGAGTGAACCACAGAAACCAAGTAGGTATGGGGAGTGAACCAATACTACCAAGATGGTCTTGGATGTGATTCCATGGATAATAGGGAAATAATATTAAATACTTATGTGTTTCTCACAATTCTATGTTTTATTCCTTTGTTACGATTTCATGTCTTTTGTTTTTTATTTCCTTATGACTCATGTCTTGTGAACTACCATTATTTATGACATGATTAATTTATATGATCTTTGATATGTAGGTTATGATCTTATAATTTCATGATCATGTTCTCATACCCTTATTATCATTATTATGATTACATGTTTCCCTCATTGACCCTCACAGAGCATTTGAGCTCACCCTTTCTTAGGTTTCCTTTCCCCAGGTTATAAAGAAAGGTTTTATTTAGAAGTACTAAAGGGGGAGATATTTTACTAGGATAAAATATTATATATTCAAGTTTACAAATATACTAAACTATTACTTTTTTCATGCATTTATTTTTGTAATGTGCTGAATATACTTCTAAAATGATGTAATATCTATGTATGTTAATTATGGTGCATTATAGTTGGTATCATAGGAATGGTTTAGTCAAAATTGGTAAACTAGGATGAGAAAACATTAGTCATATCCCTATGTATATTTATAAGTATGTGTCTAGGTATGTATCTAAGGATAAGTATAGCGATGATTTATCATTTATGAAAATGTACTAGAATTTTGTTAGGGGATAGAGTGAGTGGTTTCTAAAAAATACATCACTGTCTGGATACTACAAATGGTTGTGTCTCTTGAATAGATATACCTAGCAGTATCAACTTCAACAAGATGTTCCAAGCCTAACTTGGGGTAATATGGTACATGAGAATGTGCATTACTGCACACCTAGTTTAACACTCTCAGGGAATTTGATTTAGGAATTCATAAACTCTTCATAAACCAGTATGAAGGATTTAAATATAATTCAGCTATGAATAACATATAATGAACCTAAGGTGCCATTGATTAAGTAAGGTGTCATGACTTAGTCATCATATAAGTAATTATTTTCATGACTATGTGGTTTCTACTATGATAAGTTATGGTCACATTATACTTTTGGTTTTAACCAGTGGAAGGAACTGAAAATAAGTGAATTAATGTTGAATGTGATAGATGATTTGCCGATGATCATTCAAGTGGTATGATCACTGGAGTGAGATATGTTGTGATCATGCCTAATCAGTTTTCAGGGAACATGATTAATGATGTGTACCTTAACTAGCTATCGGACTCCCCAAGGAAGAGAAAAAAGGATTTTGATTAGAGTTTGGATAATGAAGACCATATAGGAAAGAATATTATGTTTACTTGGTGTCAATAATGTGTAAAGAATCACCGAAGTTAATGTCTTAGAGGAACAAGAATATGTTTTGACTATGGTAAATAAGGACACCAAGCAAGTGACTAAAAGGGAGAAATGAAGAGTTTTGTTAAAAAATCGTTGAGAATATTTTTTACCCTATGTATTCATTAAAGGTTAAGTGTTTTCTGTGTGGTATAAATGGTTATTATGCAAATCAGTGTCCCAAGATGAAATCTCCTAAAAAGGATCAGTAAGGTGATACATATAATGGTTACATTTTCAATGATAAAGCGACTATAGATGAAATGTGAAAGAAAAGTGGTATTATGATGTGGCAGCCATTTCAATTGATTAAGGATGAAGTAAGTTATGTTTTTATGTATTTGGGTTCAATAAGTATGTTATATGAAAGGTGAAATCATAAGGATTTTTCAGTTTATGTTTTTCACTATGGATTTACAAGAACACGTTGAATGGATCTGATGGAATAGAAAAGTGTTGTAATGGAAAGGTGATGTCCCTAAAAAACACATGATTAATGGAAAGCTAAAACATAATATATTCCTTATGTAAGGATAATGTTTTTTTTGGATAAATATATGTGGGATATTAATAAGTAATGTGGATGGTACAGATTACATAGGAACTGATTAAGTACTTGTTGATAAGTATTTTCTCCAATCATGGATGAAGTTTATGACTTCTTGGATTTGAAGAATATATCCTATAATCATTGGAATAAGTAATAATTAAAGTTTTCCAAAAGTATTTATAGTAATTTAGATTACTGCCATATTTTAATAGAATATATGATGAGGTTATTCACATTTTTTGAATATGAAAATCTAGAGTCACTTTGTGATATATAGGGGAATAAATGTTAATTTGATCTTGCGACTTCCTTTCTAAAGTTTTGGACATTCATATTTGGGAATGATTTTAAGGTTAAACATTTATGGAAACTTTTTGTTAAACATAATATTAATTTAGTGAGAATAAATAGTTATATCTCTATATGAGGATTTATGCATATTGGATAGCCTCTTGAAACTACTTTGTGTTGATGAAAACAGATGGAAAATGGGATCGAATATCATAGTTATAATGATCTGTTAGTAATTCAAGAATGAAAAGGTAACCATGTTGTTTAGAGAAGAAGGTAAAGATGATAAAGGAACAAAAGGGTGATATTTTACTAAATCACACTTGTAAATATTTTCATGAAAATTCATTAACATTAGGAAGAATAAACTTGAAACCAAAAGTGTTTTCCAATTAATTTTATTTTCAATGAATCAGATGGTCCCTTAGGTCATCACAGATTTATGGATATTTGATTCCGGAATTTTTATTGAAATTGTTCTCTATCACACTCCATCAGAACATGACAGTTATATTTTTCTTCCATGTCCTTGTTTTCACTTCCAACCTATATTCTCTTATGTGGAAACCTAGTTATATGTTACTTTGGGTAATAGTTATGGTCCCAAATTTTTCTTTTAATGGAAGTTTTAGTATTCATTTTTATGATGTGGGTTTCTATAAATGAAACTTTCAAGTATTAAAACTTTGATAACCCAGATTAATTTTGGGGGATAGATTCATTTTAAGGTGGGTAGAATGTAACACCCTAATATTTTTTGGAATATTTTTTTCGAATTAATTTATCTTTTAGATACTTTTCATTCCACATGATGCAGGAAATAGTTATATATATATATATATATATATATTAAAACACTAATTCAAACATTCCTTTCACATGAAATAATGACTTGTCTTTAGCTACATGAAATAATGACTTGGCATGGGCTATATGCAATACCCACTTGGATTGCACTACCCACAACACTGATTTGGAGTATGTTGCACACAAAACTATGGTTTCTATAAAACATCATTTTATTATTATATGTTTATAAATGAGATAATTATATTCTTTACATTAAACTGAGTTATATTAATAGTAATAACTAATTTTCAAATAATATTAATATTTTTTATATAGATACAACATATTGATAAGTAAAGATATGATTTTTGGTAAAGCCCTTCTATGTTTTAAAATACCATTTTTTCGAATAAAACACTTTTAATAATAAAATTAGTTTTTTATAAAATTTAGAAATTTAATTTTATAAAATAAACCTCATTTATGAATTTATAATTTAGATATTATCTTTGGTTGAATTTTTGTTACTTTTTGAGAAACTTCATTTTTTTGGGGAATAGCGGAAAATTCTTTTTTTAGTTAAAAATTGATTTTTTTGTTCAATTAATTATTAATGATAAATGATACTATAATTTTTTTAAGATAAAATTATATAAATATTAAATTTATTAATATAATTTTAATCTCTAGAATCAATTTCACTTTGAAATTGAATATAAAATCTTAACAATCTTTTGAACATTTTCTTCTTTAAAAACCCATTATTTCGTCTTGTTTTTCAGATTAGAATTAATCTAAATTTTGACACTTTGGTGTTTTGAATTTAGAAAAACTGACATAAAATATTTTATTATGTATAAAATTTAATGTCTAATAAGACCAATTTAATTTTTTCCAAAATGATTAGTAAAAGTGATTAAAATTAATCACATAAATTAAGGGAAATTAAGCTTAACTAGGGACGAAACCTAAAAATTATGGCCCAAATGACCTATCAACTTGTCCAGAACCCTTTTTATATCTATATATCTACTATAAATATTCCAATTTTGAGTTTCTTTCTGTTTTAATAATTTTTTTAGGTATGAACATGTGTACACCTAAGTTGTTTCAAAAAATTCCAACTGAGTCCTTTTCCTTCATTAATAAAAAGACACCACCTTTCCCACATCCTCACACCTCTAAAACTAATTATGTTTGGGTAATACATAACCAATACACTTCTTATAAATCCTCCCTTAATCCTATAATCCCTACCTTGGGAATAATGCAATCCAATGATGCCTTTTGTCCTAATCCAGAAAAAGTTACTCGGTTAATAGGTAACATCTTCTATCAAGTCCTTTCATTTATTTTCCTTCTCCACCTCGTAATAATATATTTATTGTATGATTAAATAAAAAAATAGTATCCTAAATATACTAGCATGTTTTTATGTATATGTTTCAACATACACTTATTCACACTTTTATCTAATGGGTAATGAACATACTGTTTCTATGTACTGCGAACTACTACCTCACAAAACGAGGACTATTCATTTTTTCCATTAAGACCAATCGTGGTGGAAACTATAATGTATAATCTGTTTATATATGATATATATTATATTTATAATGTCTTTATGAGTATTTAATTTTTATTTGCAACATACCTTTATGATTTCCATGTTATGTAAATACAATAATTTTTCTTGAGGAAGTGTGGACTACTACGCCCTCAAAGTGATATGATTAGTTCACACAATGCATGGATTGTATAAAGGATGGTTTTAGTGAATATATTTTATATATGATATCATAAATCTAATATAATATTGAGAGATATATATACATATATGACTTTAACTTTCTTTCTCTCAATACAATAATTAAATAGAAATAATATTTATGCGTATGTATGTCCTACCCTCTCCATGAATGATGTATTCTGTTTCATAATTATATATTCTATAGATTATTATAATTAAAATATACTATATATATATTATCTTTATATAATTTTTTACATTCTGTAATCATGATATAAGTATAAGGACCAATAATATAACAAATTACGACACATATGAAAAATAAAGAAAATATTACCTGAAGTGAAACCTTAACATTATATGGTTAAAAAGAGGGTAATATAAGGTCATAATTGAACCATATATTGTATTATATATAATATTATGGTTCTATAAAATATTTATATTAAATTTATATTTATTATATATATATATATTTTAATGATTATGATGAGAGAAATACACAAGGTAAGGTGATTTCAGCTAACTTTTAATTTTTGGTGATACATGTTATGTTCGCTACTCTTTTGTGTGTGTGTGTGTGGTGTATGAATATAACATGATTGTATTCAATTTATATTATACATAAATTTATGAGTATTAAAATTTTAATTTTATTATCCTTCTTTTATAGTGTTTATGTTTAAAAAGTTACCAAAACGATAAAATAGTTTTATCTAAATTTTTCTTTTTTGAGACTCATGTTTTGTTATAAACCTAAATTATTTTTTTGAGGTGTATATAATTCCATTTTACATGCAATATCATGAATATACTACTTTTCCTAGAATTTTAGAAATTATTTAATTTCTTTTCCTTTCATGGAGAGTATGATCCTATGTTACCACGTTTGAAGAGTTTATTGAAATAATATCATATCTTTTCATGATTTTTTATTTTTATGATTTATTTTATGAAATATTATGATCAATATCTCAATAAAATTCTTTAATTTTATTATACATTCTATATTGATAATATAATCATGTATTGGTAAAAAAAATTATATTTTTAGGTATAAATATAGTTAAGAAAGTCTTTTTAGGAAATCCTGACTTTATCCTCTCTTCAGTCAAAAATATACGTTCTTTCAAAATAATGTTTTCTAAAAGGGTTTACAAGAATATTATTATAATAAAATATAACAATTAAAATAAATTTTTACCCATTTTTCATTTTAAAATTTTTCAAATGAATATTCTTTTCACTTTCCAATCAAATAATTTTCCTAGCCTTTTTACCGTGAAAAAATGAAAATTGGTTTTAACTCGTTCGACATGAATAAATTTACCCATAATCATTTATATGAAGCTTTAATTTCATGTTTAATGGGATAATTTTTAGGAAAGTGTCTTCTTAAAATTATTTTCAAGAAAAATGGGTTTCAAAAAAATTTCAAGTTCCATTGATAAGTTTTCTAAAAACATTATTTTCAAAACATTTTCAAGTTTCTTTTATTAGTTTTCAAGGGAAATGGTTTTCTGGAAATTTTCAAGATTCTTTTATAAGTTATCAAGGAAAATATTTTTAAAATAATTTCCAGTATTTCTTTAGATTTTTTCAATTTGTTTTAAAATAAAAAGGTTTTTGAAATTATTTGAAGAATATTTAATATGTTTTCAAGGAAAAATGTTTTAAAATGATTTCAAGTAATCTTTATAATTTTTTATGTTCTTTTATAAGAAAATTATTTTCAAATGGTTTTCTGTATTAAAAATAATTTTACAAATAATTAATGATATTTTCATCAAGAAACATTTTTGAATGATATTTCCAGAAATATTTCCATCTAAGATTACATCTGTTGATGTTACTCATTCCTTTTTAGGAAATGATCTAAAGGTTCCATTCATATTATTTCTATAGATGTGTTACACTTAATGTCATGGTATTCATGAAACCCATTTCTCTATCACAGATTATATGCTTTTTAAACTCACTTCTATTCATGAGTTATGTTTATAATGAAATGATTATGAAACCTATATTTTTTCATAGATTATGATATGATTACATGTTTATAATACCCATTTCATTTCATGGGTTATAATATGATTATTTAAGATATTATGTCACATGTATGTATGATTTAATTAGGAGAGGAGTGGTACCTATATCTCCCTCCAATGAATTGTGTAAAGATGTATATCTCATGAGATAGAGTAAGATAGTGTTTGGAATGAAGCAAGAATACTATGATGGCCATGGGAGTGAACCCTAAGTACCAAGATGGTATGAGGATTGAACTATTTCTACTAATATTGACATGGGAGTGAACCATGAATACTAAGATGGTATGAGGAGTGAAATCATGCTAATAAGATGGTCATGGGAGTGAAACATAACTACCAAGACGGTATGAGGAGTGAACTCATTCTACTAAGATAACCATGGGAGTGAACCATGACTACAAAGGTGGTATGTGGAGTGAACGGATACTACCAATATGGTTTTGTAATTAATTGAATATACATATAAAATGATGTAATATCCATGCATTTTAAGCCTCGGTCGCTATAGTTTTTGTGATACCAAAACCTCTATGACAGGAGTATGAAGGTTGTTATGGTATTTGGGTTGATCTTGGTTGGGAAAAACAGCTAAAGAGGTTTGAGTAAGAGAGTAGAGGAGGTTACCTTTTATAAGTGAGGTGGGTGTAAATCTTATAAATACTTGATATATTAATATATATTACAAGTCAAATCCTGTGAAATAGTTATAAATTTATATATATATTAATATAAGGAGTATAAGGTCTATATAAATTCAAAAAATAAAATTTAAACAACATTAAGTGTCATTGTAAACCATATATTTTGGTCTAACCCCCTCATTAACCCTTTTAACCTTAAGTCTGGTAACAATATTTTCAAAATCTAGGGCCCATGAATGTAATTATAAAAATTAAAAGTGTAAAAACATTGAATAATCTTGATATAAAAAAATATACCATTTATATTATTTATTATAAAATTTTTTATTATTTTTTGATGATTTTGAAAATAATTATTAATCATTAAATTCCTTCTAAAGTCATTTTAAGAATGATTCAACAAAATTGGATTTAAACATATAAATTATAAAATGGAATTAAAATATAAAACATTATAATAGAACTTATGAATTATAATACAAAAATAAATTATTGTAAAATAATAATTCATCCAAAAAATATTACTTTGAATGTTTAAAAAATTATTTACTTATTTTTTCTACTACTTACAGAAACACCATGTTAGTGTTGCGTAAGTGTTTTAAGTAATTATTACACCACTATAAATTAAAAATAAACTAATATATAAAAATTATTTATATTTTAAATGACTATATAAAACACTTTATAAATTATTTTTATCCCAAGGATACCATATTAGAGATATTAAGAGAATGAGAGTGACATTTTGTAATTATACTTTACCAATCATATTATAAAGGCAATTATCAAAGGAAGATTATACCAATTTGGAAAAATTTAGTAAATAGGATGGGGATTATAGAAGTTAAATCATCAAATAAAATAAATTTTAGTGTTGTAATGATTTTGATACCTCATTCTATAGTTTTTAATCCCATTTAACACATTTCACCTTTCAACATGGTAAGAATATTTCATCATAGTTACTATTTACAATGATAAAAAATGAAATTTAATAACTAATAAAATGTAACATTTTAATTTAAAATAATAAATCTATTTCTCAAGTTTCAATTTTTATAAGTTCCCAAAATGAAATGAAAAACATTTTAAAAAAAATGCATTTTAAGCATTAAAATGAACTTCTACCAGAATAAAATATAATACTTATTAAAATGAAATTAATTAGAATATTTATAATGAAATGAATATTATTTTACATTAAAACAAAGTCCAAAATGTAATGAGTCTTCAAAATTTATTTTTTAAAAGACAATAAATATTAGTTTTCCTAAAATCCGCATTTTTCACTATTTACTCAAAAATCAATCGTTTAAGAAAATAATTTTTTTTCTACAAGATAATTTGAAAATTATGATATAAAAAATGATATATAATGTTTAAAGTCATATTTCTAAAATTGATAGAAATAAATGAAAATTTCCACAATAAAAATAAAATAATAACCATTTTTGGTTGAAAATGTATTTTTGATGTATAAAATGAAATTTTCCTCATCTGATACCTAATAACAAAAATCAAAATAATATCAATTAATTTAATTGAATATAGATTATTAAAATTTAATTATAATAATTTATCAATTGTTTTTAATTTAATCTATTAAAATAAAGATACATTATTCATATAAAAACAGTTTTATGAAATATATATCTTTTTTATTAAAAATATTTTATCTTCCTTTATAACCAAATGATAATCAATGAATGCTTTATTATTAATTTGGTTATTTAAAAATATTATACTTATATTTTATAATTTGGTTACTCATGTTTATAGTCTCCAATCCAACAACTAGGTTATAATGGTCCTATTTAAATAATATTATTCCTATAGTATAGTATGGTTTATTTAAGCTTTGTGTTGCTTATCCGACACGCTGTTAAAAATAATTGTAAATTTAAAAAATAAATTTTAAAATATTAGGGTGTCAAAAAAATAGTCATTAATGGTGTGATACATGAAAATAACGAATAAATTAAAAATTTCTATTCTTTCATGGCCCCAGGGTTGAATGTCTTGAATATGTTCTATTTCTCATAATCCATGTTTCAATTGATTTTAGTGAGAAACCATACAAAGACATATGGTAAAATGTAACACAATCCTTAGAATATACGCAGTCAGAAGGCCGATACCACAACCCATAGTCCTATATTGAAGCTAAAAGACCAACACTACTTCAAACCATTCCCATATTTTTTATAATCATCTATGAAAGTCCACTAGCCTTGAGGTCGATTATATAGTCCAGTGTTGCTTCCCCACATAGATTCCCTGTATGACTACACTAGAACATTGATCTTTGGAGACTATCCTCTACCAAGGAAAGCCTATGAGCTTCCATATGACTTTTCTAATGATCATTGTTTCCCATCCTCTCATTCCCCTGGTGAGAGGATGCTCTAATATGAGCCTAAAAGATGAGGATAACATGGAGGTCCAATGGTCCAAAGGCCTAATATGTCCTAAGGGACTTAGTGTCCTGAATTCCAAGATACATGGCCTAAAATTCCATTTTAGATGAAATTTTATACTACTATAATACCACTACATAGTGGCTAATATAGTACGTACATTACTATAGTTATGTTACAGTGCCATGGTATTTCACCTATATCTAGGTTTAAACCCGGGTGGTGATTACCATTAATCCAAGACCCCAATGATCATAAAAACCTTATTAATATTTACTTTATGAATTATAATCAATTTATCATCTTATATTATTAATATATTTTATTAACCTTTATTTCCTCGACTATTTATGGTTGTTTAGTCCCCAATTTGAATGTTTCTATAGTGAAATGGAAATGGTAAATTGTTTTATACAAAGGATCCATTATATTTGTAAGTTTAATTATATTGGTTTCTTTTCATTCTAGTAGTATAATAGTTATATATTTTAGAAGAGACTCTAAATTATGTACAACTCATGAATCATTTCTTGATAAGATTATTTTTAATCACATAAACCAACCATGTTGTTTTAATTTTAATATCATATTATCTTACCAATTTTATCAATAAAAAATCCAAAAAATGACTTAAATTAATTATAAATATTATAATTATGCATGATTTTTTTAAATAACAACCATGTAACGAGGAAGTGAAAATTATAACACTTGAGCCTCAATTAAACTAAGTAAACTTTCCATTTAAATTAAAATATAAGTAAATTCACATTTAAATATTTAATGTAACAAAAACTATATTTTTATATGTTGAATATTTATTTTGAACATACATGGTTAAAATAATATTGAATGAATTTTTGAAATTTTCACTTTGAAATAAGCTTTTATAAATATTAAAAACTCTATTGTCTATATATCACCCCTTTTATTCTTAATAAAGTTTAATAATATAAATAATTATAAATATATAAAATATAAATTTTATTTAAATAAATATGAGATAATTTGGAGGTAAAATGGGTATTTATCAGAGAACTAGGTTTTTTTAGAAAACTATTTTTGTTTAAAAGGGTATAATGTATATCCATCATAATTATTTAATTTAATATTTAATAATGAATGATTTAAATGAAATGTAAATATTATATATCTAAATATATGAATTTAAATATATATAATTATGGTTATTGTTTATATAATTAATATAAGATCATCTTATGCTTGAATAATGACTTCTTGAAAAATAATTTTTCGACATGATTTGCAGGTTTTTAAAAACTAAATCTTCCTAGTTTCTCATTTTTAATTCAATAAAATAAATTAAATATTTTAAATAATAATAATTAAAATTAGTTAATACTTTCAACTTAATTTTTTTGTTAATTAATACTAAAAATAGAAAAAATTAATTATGATTGTTATGGTTTAAATAGGGTTTTCCACGTTACACGTTCTTATGTTAAAATAAATTTTCCACACACAAATAATTTTTATTTGATAATTTTTATTTCAAATGTATAATATGTGGGTATAGAATATGATAATAGTCATTTTATTTTTGGTTTAATGGAAAATTTATATAGGTTAAAAAACATGTTACCACGGTGAGAACTCAAATGGTAAAAGATCGTAACCTTAGAGGTAAATTATATAAAATTATTATAAAATGTTTTTTAGTGCTGTAGATGTTTATATACCTTTTAATCCATAAAATCCATTATTTATAAATATTTTAGGCACTTTGGGTGTGATTGAAATCCTATTATTGAATAGTTTTTCTTATTTATATAAATTCCACTCCTCCTCAATTGTAAAAGAGAACCCCTACCCTAACTTATTCACACCTATAAAGACTATTAACTAAAAAAACCCTAATAAAAATCCCTCCCAAAGATCCTTATACATGTTCTATAGGTTTTGTTCATCCCGAAATACCAACCCTTGAGTCCTTATTAAGTGATTCAAAATAGGTTCTTCTAACCGAAGGTAATTATCTTCACTAAACTCTTACTTTTTTTACTTATTCTTTCTTCCACCTCTAATTATATCTAAAAAATTAGAATACAATAAAAAAAAATATCTACCATATAATGGTATGTTATTATTTTATGTAGTAATATTCAACTGTCTTTTTCTCCATCAAATGGGAAATAAATCCATCGCTTGTGTGCATGGAGGACTACCACCTCATGAACCAATGCAATTTGTTTTCCATCACTGAATCAAATGGAATGTAATAATTATTTAAATAGTGAATATATATGATAAATTTTAAATTATATTAATTCTATAAAATTAATATATCATTTAGTTTTTTATGCTTTTACCCATTAATGGAATGATATCATCATTTGTGCGTACGTATGATCAACCATCTTCACGAAGCGATGCGATTCATTTTCCATGTCCAAATTTAATGACTGGTTATAGAATGAATTATAATAGATATATTTTATAATTATATCATTAATAAAATTCATTAGATGATGTATCTATATCCTATAATAATAAATGGAACTTATATGATGAAACATGCTTGAGAAAATGAAGCAATTAACACCCAAAACAATAGTAATAATGATTTTTTAACAAAAGGGTAGTAATTTGTTATAAACAGACAATATATGATATTATAAATGTGAAAATGGTTTTATATAAATTTATAACTTTATTAAAACCATTATACATGATTTTAAAGTATGTTCGACTAATGGGAGGCATGGGGTAAGGGATTTCATCTCAATTTACACTCCATTGGGACATGTTTGTAATTATGAAACTATTCACTTTTTTATAGAATATAAACTTCCCATTTTATGTGTTTACCATGAACAAATTTTTATTCAGTATGATTAATATTTCAATTCTATTCTATTATTTCACAGGGTTACAATTTTAAAGTTACCATGATGTAATAATCTATTTTATAATCTCAATTTCTCTGAGGATTTCTTTTATTATCATTAAAGGAATATTATCATTTATCATACATATGATCTAATAATTTTATTATTCACTACATATTTAAGGAGTTTCTATTTTTTATTCTTTTTCCCTTCTTTATCACTTTAATCAAGAAAATAAACTTATAAAATAAAAACTGATTTCATTTCTCTTTAAATTTGATATATTTTTCTTCCATGTCCATGTTTTCAAGAATTATTTTACAAAAGTAATTATATTAAATTAAATGATTTATTAAGGATAATTTCATTCATTATTGATTTTTAAATTGGTTTAAAATGAATATTTATACAATTTTATAAAAGGTATTTTTTTCAACATTCCTTACAACAAGTAAAAAAGAATTTTTATAATGTATACAATGATAATGGACTTCTACACCGCTATAAATATTTTATGAAATTTTTCTTACTATACTCATTTTGAATGTCTTCAAAAAGAAATATATTTTATGAAATATTATTTTAATATTTCACTTACATTTCCTTTATTCTATCAAAGGAAAATATTTTATTACAATACATTGATTCTTGATGAAATGATGTTCACCTCATATCTATTGATTAATTTTTAATTTTTTAAATTTCCCTTGAGTCAATTAAATTCTTATGAAAATTTTAAATTATAAATTAAATTTATATTAAACATCTATATTATTTTTCATATATCATCTTATTTATTAAACTATATATTATTTTTATAAAAAATGTTTTACTTCAATTGTTATTTGATTAAATGGGGAAATATAGATATTCCTTATTATTTACTGAATTTGGAGATTTATTGAGAAGATATATTTTTCATTAATTAAATAAATATTTAAATATATTCGGAATTATTTATACATGTAGTGATAATGGGCCCAAATATTATACAACCCCTTGATGCATCAATAGGTCTCATGAGGAAAATTGACGACCAAATTAAATAAGGTTTTACCCATTCTCTTAAACTTTCTTAGTGAATGGTTCTGAAGGTATAATCCCCATGATGTTGGATATCATAACATACAATATTAGTAATTTCATTTATTAAGAATTTATTTATTATTATACATGTTATTATTGTATTTATATTATCCAAGGATGCATTTCATGCTCAAATTATTGAGTAAATGGATTTTTTTTAGTTATTTACCTTATCATATTGATTATACCATATTTATTATTGATAGATTATACTATAAATAACCCTTAATGAGAATTTTATACCACCTTTGTTTTTTTATTTTACATGGGATATTTAGATGTATAATTTTAATGAGTTCAAGGATGCCGAATATTTTCCATTACTATGATTTATATCTTTTTTACCTAATATAAAATGGGTATCATTTATGTATCTAGATCTCTAAGTATACTAAAATTAATAGTACCTTATGTTCTAAAACCTTTTTTCTAGGGTAATAAAATAATTTAACCACTAACCCTGGGTTACTAGTGTAACGACCCAATCTTTTTGAGTGGTATATTAACTTACTCTTATTGATTTAATAAGATGTTAATGGTTAATGCAGAAAGAGGAGTCGATGGCTTCATCCAGTAGACTCAACCCTTATGAAGCCCACTTATCAGAGCTTGGGAAGGAGGTAGCATCTGTGGGCTTCGCTTTGGACCAAGCCCAAGCCGAACTCCAGCGTGTCAAGCTTGAACGGAAACGCCTACGGGAGAAGTTCAAGTTAGTAGAGATTACTACTAGGGCAATGTTATCTGAGCCTCCCTCATATTCTCTCACCATAGCACACCTTACACTTCGGTCGTATGCCGATGTTATAAGGGGCTATGTGACGAGACCCTAGCTTCCTTGTGTAATCCTTTCGGGTGAATAAATTGAGATTTCTTCCTTTAGTGATGTTTGTGAAATTTCAAATGTCTAGATAATTTTAGAATGTATTTTATTGATGAATTTTTGAAAAAGGGATATTTTAAAACATTTATGTAAACCCTAAATAACTAATGATGTGTAATGATTTTCAAAAAATGGTCTTCTACAAAAGTGTTCATTAAGGAATTTGGAGTCTAATAAGATCAACTTAATTTTTGATGAATAGTAAATTATGAATAGTGATTTTACGCTTAGGATTAGTAATGTGACCAAATGGATTAGTAATTTCACTCAAAGAAAGTTTTAATATAATTTAGACACCTAGATTAAGTAATGTGATTCAATAAAATGGGTAAATAACGATTTCATAAATTATTAATCAAGTATTAGTTTTTTCAGATGAATAGTGTTTTTTAATTAAAAATTTAATTGAAAATAATTAGAAAATTATTTTTATAAAAAGGACTTTATTTTTGAACTCAGAGCATCGATATTATGTTAAGGTAATTTTTGGGGATTTTTCTGAAAAAAATGAATTTTCGATGAATAGTGTTTTTATTTAAAAATTAAATTAAAAATATTTAGAAAAATATTTTTATAAAATGGATTTCATTTTTGAAATCAGAGTATTGATATTTGGTTAAGGTGAAATTTTGGGATTATTCTGAGAAAGTTGAATTTTCAGTGAATAGTAAAAATACCGTTTTAGGGTTTCGGTATGTTTAATGAAATCATAACGGTGTCATGATGATGTCATGAGATATTTTGAGGGTTGGCCGGCCAAGGGTGATGAATTATTGTTTTAGGGGCCCCATGTGGCCTAACTCCATGATAAATGCCAAGGGAGAGCACATGGGTTTGAGAAAAGCACATGTGAGGTGTCCCTTGGCCATTAATGCCTTGTCCCCTCACTTTCCCTATAAATACCCACCCTTTACTCCTTTGGTTTTCACTCCAAACTCTTCCCCAATGAATTTATGGTCTTCTTACCTTCCAAGGAGTCCTCCCAAGTTGCCCCCAATCCCTCAAGGTCCAATCCTTTGAGTTTCAAGAGTCACGTTTTAAGGTAAGGGATCCGACCCCTCTCTTTCCTTTCATGTAATCTCTTTTATGTCATTCCTTTTATGATCCGTGTTATTATGTGAGAGGATGTTCTTTTATATTCCTATTACTGAACCTTTCATGTTTATATGATGAGAGATCCCCTCTTACTCTCATCATTTCGTTTTATGAAAGTTTAAGTGACGTCGTTAGGCTGCCGAATGTTTAAGTGATTCTTTCACCCTTCTCATTTTTCAAAGTTCGATTTTCATGTCAAATATTTCAAGTTCCTTTTTATTATGTTGGGTTATGATCTCTATATCTATCATACTGATCTCTTATGATCATATGATGAGAGACCCTATTTGATTTGTTCAATTCATTTTTGTTGAAGTTTAAGTGACGCCGTTAGGCTGCCGAATTTTCATAAGAGGAATCAAATTTTTGTCTTCCTCCCATGTTTTTCATTTCAAATGGTATTTCCTTGAAATTGAATCACCATGTCCATATATCCTTCTTATTCTGTCCCTCTACTGTTTTATGGGTCAATTATGATTGTTCAACCCATGTTCCCTCTCTTTTCAAAGTTTTCTAAAACCTTGTAACATAGTCGTTATGCTGCAGAATTTTCGTCTCAAAATGCCTCTCTTTTCTCAAAATTATTTTTATGTTATAAAGTGAATACTCAAAGCTCTTATTTCTACAGGGGTATTCACATATATATCAAAATGTTCTATTTTAAATTCTGGGATTTACATACATGAAACCCTCTTTCCCTTTCCGTGGGTTTAAAGTGACGTAAAGATCATGTCTTTAAAGAAGTTTTTAAAACGTTATGATTATGAAATGAAACCCATTTATTTTATTCTATATGGGTTATTTATGAAATGTTTGATGATGATATATGTGGATCACATTATAATAAAGGAAAATTTAAGGGTGTGCCCTGATAGCGCTCCAATGCATTGGGTAAAGACTTAATCTCTAGAGATGACCATTTTAACGACGCCTTGGTGAATAACCTTGGTAATTTTTAACGACACCTTGGGGATGGACCTTGGTGAAACGAAACGATTGTCAATATTAAATGTTGTAGCCACTTCTTCAAGTTATGAAAAATGTTATTTTTATTATGATGTATCTCATGATTTCTTTCTCATGCCTTAAATTTCTTTTCATGTGCTTATTGAAGTATCTCAAGTTCACTTGTAAAATGTTTCTCTTGTTTCCCTTACTGGGCCTTCTGCTCACCCTTTATTTTGATGTATGTCCCCAGGTTATGAGATGCATAATGAACATAGGATGAACTAAAGGAGAAGCCTTTCAAGTGTTTAAGAAGAATGTTTTATGTTTTTTTATGTATTATGATCCTTGTTTCCAAGACACTAAACCTTAACGATCCTCAGTTTTGTGTAATGTAATGAAAGTTTATGTTATAAAAAGACGGGATGCTATAACTAGAGTTAGCGTTGTTATAGTTGGTACCTGAGAAATTTTAATAGAAACTTGGGAACTAGATTTAGGGGAAAATAGATTATGGAAAATAGCCCTATGATAGACTTTGAGGATTAGTATAGAAGAACATATTAAATTTTTGTTAAGGAAGATAATATATTATTTTTACTAACAATATATCCCTATTTGGATATTAATAGTGTGCATGTTTCTAGTATAGTTTTACCTAGGGGTAATAACTACGAAAAGGCTGCATGAGGATTTGACTTGATCATCACCTAGTGTACAAAAATAAGCATTACTATGCAGTTGGTTGGACACTCCTTGGGGATATTATTAGGATAATTCACATTTTATTTACAAACCATTATGAAGCATATGAAAATAAATATATCCTTAGAAAAATAAATTTGAATATTTTTAGTTTAAAAAGGTATAAATTTTCAATTTCTATTAAGTGGTACACTAGATTATAAATTATGTGTTATATTTTAAAATCCATAATTTTATTAGAAAATTCAGTGTATTCCATTATTTATATGTGAAACCTATATAAAATAATGGTATCAGCACTCATGGTCAATGTATAAGTTTCCCTTCAGAGGAAGCCAATATAGTTGGTATTGGATCTAAGAAGATCATGGATATATTAGGGCTTATTATTTAGGTTATAACAATAAAACTTTCCCAAATGGAGAATCATGTTGTCCCATAGTGTTATTATACTATGTTTAATCACTTAGTTTAATAAAATACCCCCATAATTTAGAGGTACAATTACACCTATGGTAGATGAGTAATGGATTAAATCCCTTGGAAAGATATTTCTCACCAAGAGATGTGATGAAAAGGAAAAGGTTATGCTTTTAGTATGTTTTCTAAAAGGTAATAATAATTTATTGTGGTTATTGATCAAAAATTATATGGAGGGATAATAAATATAACACATTTAATGGAGAAATTTTAAATAAACATTCTTGAATAAATATTCCACTCATGAGAAATGAACTAAAATGAAGAGAATATTCCTCAACCTAAAGTAAAATGAAAAAGAAAACATTCCAGTGTATGAGGCTACCTTTAAAATATTATCAATATATGTTATAGATTATATAAACAATATTTAATTAATTATTGAACATTTCTTTAATGGTATTAATCAAAGTTATTGAAGGGTAATGCTTTCTCAAATTATTTCATCATATGATGAAATAGTTTTATGGGCCATCAAAATATAGAATTTTTTTAGATCTTATATATCCAAGGGGAATCAAGATAATAATAGGAAAACTGAACACTATAAATAAAAGAATAAGTAAAATAATAATTATAAAATGAATCAATTTCTATAATGTGGAAATTGTTTAAAGAAACGTCATGGGAAATATTTGAAGTTCATGGAAGTTTTTTATCAGTGAGGTGATAAGGGTCATATAGAAAATGAATGAAAGGGGAGGAAGAAGAAAATTATATCCATTGACTCATAAGTAAATAAATTCAGCAATATTCACTTCAATTCCCCAATCATCAAGGGAACATACCACATAAGAGTTTAAGGAGTGAATTCTAAGCTAATGCAACCAATAATATTTTGGTGGAAGTTACCAATGATGTGATGAAAGATAAATTAATCATAGTTTGATATTTGAAAATATATTTATTTGATTCTAGATCATAGAAATCATTCATATCTTCCATGATATCAAAGAAAATTATATATTTCCCTTGAATCTTAAGATGGGAGCTGTCAGTCAAAAAACATAGTGAAAATTTCACTTTGATAAGCATGTGTTAGGAATATCCCATTATGACACATAAACATGCTATATTTTATGAATTTATTATCAAAACTATAGTTAAATTTGATATAAATCTTGTAATGGAATAGATTTAAAAATATGATGATATAATTTATTACAATGAGATGGAATTTTTGATTCATGATGAATATGTGAAATTACTTATCTTTAGATTGGATACCTCATCATCTGAGTAATTTCTAGATACATTCTTTGTGGATCTTACGAATGAGATTATTATGGAAGAATGGAAAACGCAATATATTTATAGAAATTATAATACTCAAATTGAGGATATACCTATTGTATAAAAATACATTAATATTTTTTTGAGAAATTACTAGGACATCCACTAGATCATTATGTTGAGTTCTCCACTAATTTAATCCCATATGAAGGACCTATATCAATGAATTACTATAGAATAAACAAAATGGATTTAATATATTTAAATAAATAACAATATGAGTTTTGTGATAATGGTTTTATACACCCTAGTGTCTCAACGTTGGGATCCCATATTCTATTTGTCAATTAAAAACACTGATTTATGTGGATATGAATTGATTATAGGGGTATTGATGTTATTTTGATAAATAACTACTATCCTTTTCTTCACATTAATGAATTATTTAATCAAATAAATAAAACACAATATTTATCAAACATTGAAATTCATTTTGGATATCCCCAATTTAGAGTGAAGAAGAAATTAATTCTGAATACATTATTCTAAAAAAGGTATAGAAATCCTAACTTTACAATAATTCCATTTGGATTGACTACTGCACCAAAATATTTTGTTGACCAAATGTACATGGGATTTAAATAAATAGTTTGATAATTATTCTATGGTATTCATTAACTCTGTCTTGGTGTATTATAAAATCTATGAGGACAATGATAATCACTTTTAGATCATTATTGAGACTCTTAAAAGAAAAGGGTTGTATGGGAAATTTTGAAGGTGTGAATTCTGAATTCAGTAAGTTTCTTTTGTTAGATATACTGTCTTCAAGGATGGAATCTCAATTGAACCTATCAAGATAAAGGCATTCAAAGAATGAACTACACCAATAAACATAACCTTGGTATGTTTTTTCATTGGTTTTGTTGGTTAATATTGTTGATTTCTGATTTTTTCCCAATTGGATAACATTTTAACCTAGATTATATATAAAGGGTTTAAGTTCACATGAAAAATGGAATATAAATAATGTTTTGTTGAATTGAAGATCAGATTGTTCAATGCTCCAATTTTAACTCTAACATCTTTAATTGATGGATTTGCGATATATAATGATAAATACAATAATGTAATTGGTTGTGTTTTTATGTAAATTGATAAAGTTATTGAATATGAATTAACATAGTCAAATACTCATGAATAAAACTATATAACCCATAGTCTTGAGTTGACAGTTGTAATATTTTATTTGATGATATGACAAAATTATCACTATTGTAAAAAATGTGAGATATACATAGACCATAAGATCATAAAGTACATATTTTCATTGAAATATCTTAATATGATGAAAATTATATGGCTAGAGATACTCAAGGTGTATTATTTTTCAATACATCACCTCCCAAAGAACGAAAATAATGTAGCTGATTCATTGAGTATGAATCGTCAAAGGAGTTCTGACCTAAATGAGGGTTAAGAGGGATACAATGTTCACAGATATATTAAAAATGGATATGATAATAATTAAGGTATTTGAGACATGAAACCTTATTAATATGATTAATCTACCATATTTATTAGAAAATATAAAATGTTCCTCATCTGATGAAAAGAGTTTCCATAAGAAAATTAAGGTCATGAATGATGTGAAATTGGAAGGATTAATTTGTGAAGATGAAATTTTGAAATTTGGAAAGAGGTTATATGCTCTATTTATACATGATATAAAAAGGAATTGTTGGATTATTATCATAGATTGAATTTATTTATACACCCTAGTAGCACCAATATGTATCGGGATTTGAGGAAACATTTTTTGTGGGATAAAAAAAAGTCAGAAATTGTTGATTACATGTCCAAAGGTTTTTGTTGTCAATGAGTGAAGGGTAGGAGACAAAATTCTAGAGGATTCATGAATACTATTCCTATTTATATGTGGAAATGGTATTATATTAGTACGTACTTTTCCTAGGACAAAAAAAATACTCCAAGAATGAATGATTCAATATGGGTTATTATTTTTCTTACAAAATATGAAAATTTTCTTGTTATAAGAGAAGATTTAACTCTTGATCACCTCACAAGGCTCTATATTAATGATGTTATATTACTTAATGGTGATATTCATTCAATTGTATCTTATTTTGATCCCTATTTTACATTAAATTTCTATAAGTGACTTCATAAATCTCTTGATAATGAGCTTCCTCTAAACATTACCTACAATCCTCGAATTGATGGATAGTCTGAAAGGTCTATTCAAACATTTGAAGACATGTTGAGTTCATTGTCACTTAAATTTTAAGGTATGTGAGATCAATATTTTTACATGCTAGTGTTTTCCAATAATAATAGTTTCCATTCAGGTATTAAAATTGTGCAATATGTACCATTATATAGAAATATATGTTATATTCTATCATTAGGGGATGAAGTTAGGGAATGGAAACATGTAGGCCTATAACATTTTGAAGATACAATAAAAAAGGTAAAAAAATTCAGGATTATATTTAATAAGATAAAATTATTAAAAAGTGTTATGCCAATAACCAGAGAGAATATTTTTAATTTTATGTGAGAGATCACATTTTATTGAAAGTATCTCTATAGAAGGGTTTTATAAGGTTCAGTAAAAAGAGAAAATTGGTCCCTTGGTACATCAAACCCTTTGAAACTTTTCAAAGGATTGGAGTTATGGCTTAATATTATCAAAAGATACCAAACCTCTCCAAAGTACATGATATCTTGCGTATACCATTTTTAATAAGTACATTCCTTACCCAATAGACTTTCTTACCTCTAAATACATAGAAATGAAACATGGTCTATCTTACTGTGAAATTATTATCAATATTCATGACTCTAAAGTTAAAGTGTTGAGGAATAATATGACTCTAATGATAATGGTACATTAATGAAATCATAAAATGGAGGAACAAATATGGGAAACAATGGATTTTATGGATAGGAATCACCATCATTTTTAGAAATTAATATCCAAGAAAACTTTGAGGATGAATTTATTTTTGGAGGGAAGAATGTAACAACCAAACCTAAATTAAAGTAAGTGAGAATTATATTTTAATAAAAATATAATAAAATGAAAATTTTAATATTTATTTACCAACATAATAATTTTATATGATGAATGTTCATTTTGAACTTACTTGGTCAAAATAAGCATACAATGAATTTTTGGAATTTTCCATTAAAATAACCTTTTATGAATAATAAAAAATGTATCATTTAAATATCCCCCTTTTTATTCATAATAATGGGTAAATATATATATATATATATATATATGTGTGTGTATATAATTAAAAAAACTTAAATATAAATTTTATATAAATTAAAATAATATGATATTTGGAAAATAAGGTTTATTTTTCATAATACTCTTTTATTTTCAGAAAAAAAAATGTTTAAAAAAGCAGAATGTCTGTTCATTTTAATTAATTAAAATAATCATTAATGATAAATTATTTAAATGAAATTTATATTATATATATATATATATGAATTTATATCCATACAATTATGACCACTGATCATATAGTTAATATAATATCATGTTATGTTTAAAAAATGCATTTCTTAAAAACCGATTCTTCGAAACGATTTGCGGGTTTGTTTTTAAAATAATTTATTCCACTTTATTGTTATGAATTTTATAAAATGGATTTAATATTTTGAACCAAAATAATTAATATTATGTAATAATCTAAACTTAGTTTTTTTCATAATGAATAGTGAAAAAAAATTAATTAGCAAAGTTAAGGCTAAATTGGGTTTTTGCACATTACATGCGCTTGTATTAAAAATAATATCCCACGTACATAGAATTTTTATTTTATAAATTTTATTTAATATTTATAATTAGGGGTCCCTAATTATCTAATAATTCTCATCTTATTTTAGGCTTAAAGGACAAATTACCCAAGTTCAAAGACTAGTTACTATGGTGGAAACTAAAATGGCAACAGTGAGTAAGCTTGGAAGTAATGGAAATAAAATGTTCAAAAAATGATTATTTTTTGTTTTTAGGTGTTTATAAGACTTATAATCCATAAAAACCCATTTATATATCAATTTTGGATGCACTTGTGATGATAGTGGCTTCCCAATATGTAATATATTTGGGTCTAAAAAAAGACACTCTTCAATTATAAAAGGGCACCCTCGTCCCTCACTTCTTCAAGAGACTCAATCCATTTATCATGAAAACAACCTGAAAAATCTCCACAAAAAATTATTATCCACTTTTTATATGTTATTTTCTTCCCAAAATACCAACCCTAGGATCCTTGATAATAGATCCAAAGGAGGTTCTTCTAAGAGTTGGTAATTGTCTTCACTAAGGTATTCCTTTTTTATTTATTTTTTTACACTTGGAAATATGTCTTATTAAATTAAAATAAAATAACACTATTATCTCCCATATACTAAGATGTTATAATGTTTATGGAATAATATTTATCCATCTTCTTCTCCATCAAATGTGATACAATGATGTCGCTCTGGTGTACGGTGGACTACCCACTAACAAACCGATGAATTTTTTTTCCATCACCAACTCACATGAATATTCATAATGATTTAAATAATTAATATATATAATAAATATTACATTTTATTAATTATATAACATATTTTGGATCGGGTTATACTAAATATACACACAAGGGGGTGAATTATGTCTTTTACAATTTCTTCGCGAGATCGGGATCAGTCCTTTTAACTTTATGAGAAAGATTAAGACGCGCAAAATAAATATCAAAGAACACATGATGTATAGTGGTTAGGGGAATAGATGGCCCCAAGTCCACTCCACCAATTCTCTACTCCACGATCTTGGTGATTTTCACTATCTGTTCCTCTTATCAACAGACCGTTCTACAACTAAGTGCAGGCAGTTGACACCTTTACAAGTTTAAGGCTAAACAGAGCCTTCTGGTTCATAAACAAAACCTAACACACAACTTAGTATGAGAAGCCGGTCACTCAAAGTAAAATAGTATTCATTATTTAAATATTTTCTATTTGTTCTTCGCAATTTCAACAATATGCAATTTAGAGTAGAATGATCGTTGTATTCAGAAAAGAAGTTATTCAGTTAGAAGTAGTTCTGAGACGATCCAGTTGCAGTAGATCTTGAAATATAATTCACAAATTTAATAAATAGCCAATTCCCAAAAGATATTCGATGTAGAATCGGTGAATCTTCAATCATGTTTTTTCTTAATCAGAAAACATAACGTTTTCGTTCTTCGTAACAGCAGATCTGTAAGTCTCGATAGTCTATGTAAAATTGTAGCAGTGAAAAACTCAAGAGTTTTATATATATTCTTGATGATTCACCTAAATATCTGTAATAGAAAAATAATATAGGTATATATAGAATAAATACGAGCATTATCCTTTTAAAAATTAGATCCACAAAAGTCGCATTTAGAATCACAATATTCAAAAGTTTGATTAATAGAGAAGTCGTAACTCCCCTGAAAATTTGGCATGAAAAGATCCTCTTAAATTGATCCTCTGAATCATAAATAAATGACTTTGAATTAGTCAAAGACATGTTTTAGATTCAAGATTTTAATCTGGCTTGAAATAAACCTAATAATCCACTTAAATACCATTGCTTAATAAAATTGTAATTTAAATATCCGATGTCAAACGTAGGGTTGAACTTCGTAGCATTAATTCTCTGAACATAAGGTTCACAACGTAAGGTCGATCTCAAACGTAAGGTTAATGATCCACACTTTTCTCAGCTTCTAAACGAAAGGTTTATCATTCTCAAAAATAAGGTTGATGAACCATACTTTTCTCTTCATCTCTCAAAAATATGGTTGTTCACAAAAGTAAGATTGATGAACTATACTTTTAAGAAACAAACTTAACGTTCCATACTCACATAATGACCTTCTTCCAAACTTTTCTGATTTCCAAAATGTATGGTTCCTTATAAATGTAGGGTTCCTTCCAAAGTAATATTCCTTCCAAAAGTAAGGTTCCTTCAAAAAGTAAGGTTCCTTCCAAAAGTAAGGTTCTTTCTTTCATAATTTTCTGATAACGTATGGTTTCTTAACCATACTTTTCTGATAACCTATAAAGTAAATGACAGATTCCATCCTTACGCTATGCTCTTCAATATAGGGTATGAACAGTGTTTCTAGAACATGCTCAAGTAATTTACGAACATGTAGAGAATGAACAGTGTTTCAAGAAAATGCTAAAAACAATTTTTGAATACTTTTCCAAATATTCCACGCTAATTAAATGCTTTAATATTTTATCAAAATAGAGAAATACATAATATTAACTTCTTGAAATATAATCAAAGTAAAATTATTAGAATAAAAAATAAGAATATTTGGGAGCATCAAAATAATCATAAAGAGATAGAGTATTGTTATCAACAATCTCCCCCATATAAAATTATGTACTATTGAAAACAACACTTGCTCAGCAATCTCCCACTTTTTGATGATAAAAAACCCATAAAATAACCAATGAAATTAACATAAAAAATTAATTAGATATAGTTTTAGAATTTTTTTAAAAAAATTCTCCCCCCATAAAATATTTAAAAGTTTAAAGTAAAAAAGTGTATATTTTTTCCCCAAAATAACATCTTAAAATTTTAAATAATTTCTCCCCCTGAGTAAAAATATTTAAAAGTGAAAAATAAAATTTTAATTTTCAATTTTTGTGAAAGAAAATAAAATTAATTTTTTTGAAAGAAAATAAAATTAATTTTATAGAACTTAAATTTAAAATAAAATGTTGTGTTTATCTAAATTTCTCCCCATTTTTGTGATATCAAAAAGAATGATTGAATAAGATATAACGCATTTCAACGTAGCACTGAACTAATTAAATGATACTATTAACTATTTATCAAAATTTGAATCTTGATTACGATCATTTCTAATATAGAGAGTAAAACAAATAAATAACACACAAATATTAAAAAACGTCATTGAAAATATTGTAAAAAAACATTAACTATAACAGTAAGAATCAATTTTGGGTTAAGGGTAGGTTTCATCTCCTCTGAACTGTAGCATTGATCTTTGATAACTGAGTTCTTAATCTTCTCTTCAATCCATCTCCCAACTAGATTATGAGATCTCTGTTTTCCTGAGTCAGATGAAGATCTTTAATCAGATTGACTCTGAAGAACTCATGAATCCTCTCTTCCTTGTCCATAAACATATTTAACTTGTCTTTGAACTAATTCAGCAAAGGTTTAATACCTAGTTCACTGGAAGTCAACTGGTCTACCAGAAACATCTGATTGTCCAATAACACTGTCAAAGGAGCACTATTTTGTTGTAGGTCTTGCAACCTATCATTCATCTTGCTCATTACTATGGTAATGGCCTAGAATCTCCTTATCAGATCAGGTGAAGTACCTGATGTCTCGGATTCACTGGTCCTGACAGATCTAAATTGTTTATCTATGAATGATTTAAATTCTATTAAATCTGACTTAATTACCATCTCATACATCAACTTAGTGACTTCAACTAATATTTATTTCTTGAAAATTTCAACTTCTCCTTTTGAAATAATACTCTCTTTCAGTCTTTGAAATATAAAATTTACCCTTTCCAAAGATCTCCTTAGAGCAGCATTCTTATATTCAACTCTACTCAAATTTCAATGTATGTCTTCTACTTCTTCATTCATAAAATCAGAGGCACCCTGTGATTGATTCTATGTTTCAGCTTCATTCTGATGTAATAGTACTAAGGGAAAGTGGTCAACATATGATTTCTCTACATCGCCTCCTTGTACTGGGTTTTCCACAGATTTTTCCTCAGATTCCTTCCTTGACTCATCCATAGAAAAATATTCATTAAGTACTTTAGTGTGAATCTCAAAAAAGGTTCTCTGCTTGATCCATATGGACTTGTTCTTACTCCTCCTGAGCATCGTCTTCATTGATCTCTTCCAAGACAGGTTCCTCCAAAACTCTTTCATCTTGATCAATTTCCCTTTGATGATTAGTTCTAGGTACAGCCTCTACCTCTACTTCTGGTTCTGCCTTTACTTCTGCCTAAGGCATAATTTCCCTTTCTACTTGAAGATTCATCTCAATCTGAGAAACGGTTGGGTTTGTAACGTCTTGTACTATAGATTCTACAATAAATATATATCTCTGAACCGATTTAGTTTCATTTGAATTTGTTTGAGTAGGCTCCTCTCCAACTTGAGCCACTCTATGCCTTTTCCTTTGAATTCCTTATTGACTTTTCTCATATGAAGGTGCATCAACAGTTTCAAATCTAATTCTCCTTGAAACTCCACTTACTCTCGATTCATCTTTTCCTTCTTTTGACTTTGTTGGTTGTGCTTGAGCACTCTCTTCATATTCCTCTGCTCTTACAGGCATAAGCTTGCCTTTGATTGTGATAAAAAAATAACCAGTATTTCTAAATGTTTCTGCGTTGAACATGTTGTTGTGGTGGAATCTTACACAAGCATCCACTAGCCTTATCATATCTTTCTTAAAAAAATCTTTGAAATGAGTCTTCCAAAGGGATATAAGTTCATTCTTGCTTCTGGTTGGCAGAAATAACTGATATGTCTCAATATATATCTTGGAAAGTATAACTTGATATCACTCATCAATAGAAACATGATATACATGTCAGGGTATAAATTTTCTCCATTTCTGACATACGAGGTGCAATCCCTATTTGCACAAACTTAACTAAAATATTCTGATCTGGCTCCTAATCTTTCACTAGAATCTTCCTTACATTCATTGATCCAAACCAAAAAGACATAATATCCTCCTACTTATACACAATATCACCTATATTCTTCAAATCAAAGTGAAAGACTCCCTCATAATGGCAGTTAAGAATTCGAACAATTTCCACAGAGGAAATAAAAAAGTATCTATGTTTGATCTTTGATATCACAATATCTTCCTCCTTTCCTAGGATAAACTGAATAGATTTAAAGAAATGAAGAAGTTCTGCCTCATATAGAAACACTGTATTCTATCAATTAAATGCTTGTTCTAGGTTCTAAAAATCTAGGGCTTGTCGTAGCATCATATTTTTCTGATATAGCCATTCTAAATCAATTACCTTTCCTTGCAGAATTTTCTTCTTGTCGTGCACTGATGCTTAGTGGTACTGGTCTCAGGCTCATTATTCATCTTGTTATTTTCTATTTATGATGTAGATCTATGAAGATTTGAAAGGTTAGGGTTTCAAAGGTTCAGGTACGGGTAGAGAAGAGCGGTAGAGGTTTCGATATTTGAAGGGTTTTGAGAAAATGAACGAGTTTGGAATGGGAAACGATTTCTGACATCCTTGATTCCTGTGTCGTTATACACATAGTAATTATTTCATTATTTAAAAGTAAAAACTTAAGCGGAAAAAGTTTAAAGTAGAACCAACGGAAATTTTAAATTAGTCTAAAAACAAGTAATAAAAAAATAATAATTAAAAAAATTATTTACAAATAAATAAACCTAGATCCCCATTAAAAAAATTAAACCTTGCAGTGGGAAGTGGTTTAGTAAAAATATCAACTAATTGAATTTCAATGTTTACAAATTCTAATATTATATCATTTTTAAGAACATTATCTCTTAGAAAATGATGTATGATATCAATATACTTAGTCCTAGAATGATTAATAGGATTTTTTTTTGAAATATTTATAGCACTTGTATTATCACATAAAATAGGTATATTTTTAAAATTTATTTTAAATTCTATAAGAGTGTTTTTAATCCACAAAACTTGTCCACAATAACTACCTGCAGATACATATTTTTCCTTGGCTGTTGACAGGGCAACTGAGTGTTGTTTCTTACTAGACCATGACACTAAGAATTTTCCTAAAAAGTGATAAGTCCTAGAGGTGCTTTTTCTATCTAATCTACAACTTCTAAAGTCTGCATCTGAATATGAAATTAAATTAAAATCAGAAGTTTTTGGATAGAGAAGATATTGAAAAAATGTTCCCTTTAAATATCAAAAAAAATCTTTTGACAACACTTAGGTGAGATTCTTTAGGATCAGATTGAAATCTAGTACAAAGACATACTGAGTACATTATTTCTAGCCTGCTAGCAGTAAGATATAATAAACTACCAATAATACATCCATATAACTTTTTGTCAACTGATTTTCTAGTTTTATCCAAATCAATTTTTATATTAGTACACATAATAGTTGAATACGTCTTGCTTTTTTCAAGTCCAAATCACTTTAGTAAATCACCAATGTATCTGCTTTGATTTAAAATATTTCCAAAATATTTTTGATAAATTTGAAGTCCTGAAAAGAAATTGAATTCCCCCATCATGATCATTTCAAATTTCTTTTTCATTAAATTTGAAAAATCATGACACGGTTTTGAATTTATTAATCCAAAAACTACATCATCAACATAAATTTGAACCAGTAAAACATTAGAATCTTTAGTATTATTAAAAAGTGTTGGATATTTCATTCCAACAGTAAAATAGTTTTTTAAAATAAAAGATCTTAATCCATCATATCAATACCTAGGTGCTTATTTAAGGCCATAAAGAGCATTAGTAAGTTTAAAAACAGAATCTTGTTTTTGAGAATTTTCAAAACTAGGAGATTTTTCAACATAAACTTCCTCTATTAAATAACCATTTAAAAAGGTAGACTTAACATCAATGTAAAATAATTTAAAGTTCATATGAGATGCATAGGCTAAAAGGATTCTAATGGATTCTAATCTAGCTACAGGTGAAAAGGTCTTATCATAATCTATACCTTCTTCCTAATTATATCCCTTAGATACTAGTCTTTCTTTATTTCTAGTTATTATTCCTTGACCATCTTGTTTATTTCTAAAGACCCATTTGGTTCTTATAACTGGATAGTTCTGAGGTATTTCAACTAAATTCCAAACACCATTTCTCTTGAAATGGTTTAGTTCTTCTTGCATTGCTATCATCAAACTTTTATCAACTAAGGATTCTTCTAGTGTCTTAGGTTCTAATTGGGATAGAAAGGAATAGAATTCAACAAGATTTATTAAATTTCTTCTAGTTTTTATTCCTATGTCTAGGTCTCCTATAACAGTTTCTAAAGGGTGATTCTTTACGGTTCTAGTCTGTCTAGGTAGTACACTATTAGGTTCTTCAATGTCATGCCCTTCTAAACTGGACAAAATTTTATTTATATCTTTTTTAAAATCACCTTTAATGTTTTCAAGTCTCGTGCTATAATTAGAGTCTGATTCATCAATTTGGTATTTATTTTTCTCAAAGGGATCAGATTTATAAAATTTCACATGAACTGATTCTTCAAAAATCCTTGAATTTTTGTTAAAAAATAAATAACGTTTGGAAGTAGCGGACTATCTTAATAAAATTACTTCATTATATTTTGGATCAAACTTACCAAGATTTTACTTGGTGTTTAATGTGTAAACCTTTCATCCAAAAACGTTAAAGTAAGTTACTTTAGGTTTTTTATTATTCCAGAGTTCATAGGGTGTCTTTTTTAAAAACGGTCTGATTAAAATTCTATTAATTATATAACAGGCTGTTCTTATAGCTTCTGCCCAGAAATGGGTAGGAAGACTGTATTCATTTTGCATAGTCCTAGCCATTTCTTGAATAGTACTATTTCTTATTTCTACAATTCCATTTTTTGAGGTGTTCTTGGTACATAGAAGTTGTGTTTAATACCCATATATGAGAAAAAGGAATTAAATTCCATATTATCAAATTCTCCACCATGATCACTTCTTAATGAAATTATTTTAAATCCTTTTTTATTTTGAACAGCTTTGTAAAAAGTTTCAAATATAGAAAAAGTTTCATTTTTATATTTTAGAAAATAAATCCAAGTAAATCTAGAATAGTCCTAAACTAAAACATACACATATAATTTACCAGCCAATATTTCTACCCTTGAATTTCCAAACAAATCCATAGGGATAAGTTCTATAGGTTTATATATTGAAAATTTGTTAACAGATTTGAAGGATGAGTTGTGCTTCTTGCCAAGTCGACATGCATCACAAAATCTATCACTTTCAAATTTGAGACTAGGAAAATCAGAAACTAGCTATTTCTTAGATAACTTATTTAAAGTATATATATTGATATGTCCAAGTCTTCTATGCCAGATCCAAGATTCATTTATCTTAGTAGTTAAGCAATTTATGTTTTATTTACACAGGGAATTTAAATCCAGGGTATAAACATTATCAGTTCTAGGTTCCCTAAATTTAAGCAATTTATCTTTGAAAATAGAACAAAAATTGTTAGAAAAATAAACAACATAACCATAATCACAACGTTGAGAGATACTTATCCGGTTGTGTTTCAATCCATGTACATAGAGTTCTTTATTGATTGAGATATCTTCTGTATCTTCAACAGTTCCAATGCCAATAATATTTCCTTTTGTATTGTCACCAAATGTGACTAGACCACCATCTTTTTGAGTTAGAGTTCTGAAATTTGATGAGTTTTCACTCATATGCCTAGAGAAACCACAGTACATGTACCATATTTTAGTTTCGATTTTGTGACCTACTTCATGCAATGGTATTTAAGAAAGGGTTTGTTTTGGTACCCATATTATATTAGGTCGAGAAGTGTTAACTAGAAATGACATGAGAATCCAAAAGTGATTTGTTTTTCTACAATCTATTGAATTATATAAACTGCTTGCAAAAAAGGCTTTCTTAATCCTAATTTTTTGTAGTTGCCTTAAATAAAAGTTTTTAGATATGTTTCCTCTTGTTCCATAATAATCACATATTACTTTTCTAGTACTATGAACAAAGTAATTTTTATATAGTTTAGGTTTTTCACCTTTACTACCTGTTCTATATATTTATTTTTTAATCACATTCTTTATAAGTATTTTAATTAGTGTATTTTCTCCATTTTAAAAATAAGAGTTGTGCTTTTGTAAGTTTATACTCTGGTTTGTAGTGTTTTTATTTTATTTTCATTATCTATATAGTTTGTGTAATTAAGTTATAATTTTCCAGTATTTCCTGATGTTTCATTAGAAGAATATCTCTCTCTCCTAAAACAACATTACGAATATTCTTTAAATACTTGTGTTTCTTAAATAAAGATTCTTATTTTTCTTCAAGCATATCACAGTAGGCAGAAAATTTTTCATTTGAATAGCTTGAATCATAATTAGAGTTAGAATTAGAGTAATAGGATTGTACCTCATCAGTTTCTGCCATAAAGAATATATTGGCTTTCAGGTTTGATTCCCCTTTTTTGAATCAGATTCTGATGAGTTGTTGGAGTCTTCAGATACACTCCAAGTAGCTTTAATTTCCTTCATCTATTTTTTCTCATAATCATTTCTCTTAATTAATTTCTTCTTATTATCTTCCTTTAATTGTGGATATTTAGGTCTGATATGACCAAGTTTCTTTCACTCATAACATCTGACTTCTTTCTCATCCTTTTTAAAAGACTTTCTAAAACCTTTTTTATTTTAATAAAACTTACTGAATTTTATTGCTATCTAATCCAGTTCCACATTTGAATTGGATGAATCAAAACTTGCTAATTTCACCTTTATTTCATTTTTCCTTATCTTAATTCTTTTTCTTTGAGATGAATCCATTAAGGCATTGTCTTATCTCTTGATCAAAACCTTATTCTCATTTGTTTCATCTTGTATCTCAGCCTCATACATCATTAGAGTTCCAATTAACTCTATCATTGTTAAATCTTTTACAGGTGCACATTGTCTGATAGTAGCAGAAATTCCATTCCATATTAGTGGTAGTACTCTTAGTACTTTCAGAGCTTGATCAGCTTTTTTAATCGGATCTCCCAAATTAGTAATGTTTTTGAAAATTTCTGTCAACCTTACATTCATTTGGGTGATACTTTATCTTTCAAACATCCTGAATGTATGGAATTTGAGTTTTACAGTAGCATACCTCATCTGTCTGACATTGTCAATTCTTTCATAAGAAACTGCAATAGTATGCTACATTTGATACGTTGTTGGGCACTAAGATACTCTATTAAATTCATTTAGTCCAAGACCATAGATTATTTCATTCATATCTTTCGAGTTTATGTCATACTCTGCTTTCCTATTAGAACTCCATGTTTCAGGTTTATTTGGAATCACATAGGGAGTTAGAATTTTTGAGTAGACTCTGTATCCAAGGTTCTTTAAATAAATGATCATCCTTGATTTCCAGCATCCATAATTTTTACCATTGAAGTAGGGAGCTCGAACCATTGACATACCCTCTCATGTATCTGTCATTGTTCTATGTATAATCTGAATACTTTCATCTTGTTATAGCTTTGATAAAAGCTCCTCCTTTGATACCAATTATTGGATCAGGTTATACCATATATACACAAGAGGAGGGGGGGTTAATTTTGTCTTTTACAATTTCTTCACGAGATTGTGATCAGTCCTTTTAACTTTTTCAGAAAGATTAAGCAGCAGAAAATAAATAGAATAGAATACATGATGTATAGTGGTTTGGGGAACAGAAGTCCCCTAGTCTACTCCACCAATTCTCTACTCCATGAGCTTGGTGATTTTCACTATCTAGTCCTCTTATCAACAGACCGTTCCTAAACTGAGTGTAGGCAGTTGACACCTTTACAAGTTTAATGCTAAACAGAGCCTTCTGGTTCATACACATAACAAAACCCAAAACTTAGTATGAGAAGCTGGTCACTCAAAGTAAAAGAGTATTCATTATTTAAATACTTTCCAGTTTTTCTTCACAATTTCAATAACACACAATTGATCGTAGAATGATCGTTGTCTTTAGAAAAGATGTTCTTTAGTTAGGAGTAGTTCTGAGCTGATCCAGTTGAAGTAGATCTTGAAATATAATTCGAAACATTAATCAATAATCAATTCACATAAGATATTTGATGTAGAATCAGTGAATCTTAAATTTTGTTTCTTCTTCATCAGAAAACAGAACTTTGTCGTTCTTCATAATAGCAGATTTTTAAGTCTCGATAGTCTCTGTAAAATTGTAGCAGTGAAAAACTAAAGAGATTGATATATATTATCAATGATTCTCCTCGATATCTATAATACAAAATAATATAGGTATATATAGAATAAAGACTAGTGTTATACTTTTAAAAATTAGATCCCCAAAAGTGGCCTTTAGAATCTCAATATTCAAAAGTTTGAATAATAGAGCAGTCATAAATCCCATGAAAATTCAGCATGAAAAGCTCCCCTTAAATTGATCCTCTGAATCATAAATAAACATATTTGAATTAGTCAAAGATACGTTTTCGATCCGGGATTTTAATCTGGGTTGAAATCAGCCTAATATTTCTATTAAAGAGCGTTGCTCTATAAAAACATAATTTAAATATCTGACGCCAAACGTAGGGTTGAACTTCGTAGCATTCATTCTATGAACGTAAGTCTCACTATGTAAGGTTGATCTCAAATTTAAGGTTAATGATCCATACTTTTCTCATCTTCCAAACATAAGGTTGATCATTCAAAAAATTAAGGTTGATGAACCATACTTTTCTCTTCAACTATCAAACATATGGTTGTTCACAGAAGTAAGGTGGATGAACCATACTTTTAATAAAAAAACTTAATTTTCCATACTCACATAATGATCTTCTTCCATACTTTCCTGATTTACCAAACATAAGGTTCCTTCTAAACGTAGGTTTTCTTCTAAAATTAACATTCCTTCCAAAAGTAAGGTTCCTTCCAAAAGTAAGTTTTCTTCCAAAAGTAAGGTTCCTTCTTTCATAATTTTCTAATAACGTATTGTTGTTCAACCATAATTTTCTGATAACATGTAAAGTAAATGATAGATTCCATCCTTACGCTATGCTCTTCAATGTAGGGTATGAACAGTGTTTCCAGAACACGCTCAAATAATTTCCAAACATGTAGAGCATGAACAGTGTTTCCAAAACACACTAAAAACGATTTCCGAATTATTTTCCAAATATTCCCTAAAAATTAAACGCTTTAATATTATCTCAAAATAGATAAATAAATAATATTAACTTCCTGAAATATACTCAAAGTTAAATTATTAGAATAACAAATAAGGATATTTGTGAGCATAAAAATCATTATAAAAAGATAGAGTATTGTTCTCAACAATCTCCCCCATATTGAATTTTGTACTGTTAAAAACAACAATTTCTCAACAAAATCAATATATCATCCAATTAATTACCCATTCAAAAATTAAGGGAATTATATCATCACGTGTGTGTAAATACGACCTACCATCTCCATGAAGTGATGTAGAATATTTTCCATATTCAACATTCAAAAATGGTAATAAAAAGGTATATAATGAATAAATGTGAAATTTATAACATTAATATCATTCTAGATATGGTTTATCTATATCCTATATATAATAACTGAAACTTACCTGACAAAACATGCATGAGAAAATATAGCAGTTAACACTCAAAAATATGGTAATAATGATATATTTTTAATGAATAGGTGGTAATATTTTATAAAAGTACAATATATGTTATTATAAATATTAATATATATGTATTATAAATTAATAACATGACTGGAATCATTATACGTTATGTTAAATCAAGTTAAACTAAAGGTAACCGTGAGGTAAGGGATTCCATCTCAATTTAAACTCTATTGAAAAATATTTTTTATTATTCACCAATTCACTTTTATGTTGAGTATATACTACCAATTTTATATATTTAACATAAAAACCAATTTATTAATTTTTATTAATGCCTCAATTCAAGTCTATTCTTTCAAGGGGTTACAATTTCAATGTTTCTAAAGAGGTAAGAATATATTTTAAAATGTCACTTTCTTTGGGGATTGCTTTTGTTTTCCTTAAAGGAATGTTATCAACTTTCTTTAATAAGATCCAATAATTTTATTTTACACTGGTTATTTAAGTGTGTTATATATATAAATCCAAATTTTGCCTATATTTGGTACTTTAATCATGAAATTAAATGTTTAAAATAAAAACCTATTTTATTTCTCTTTAATTATGAAATATTTTTCTATTGTGTCCATGTTTTCGAAATTTGTTTTACAAAAATCATTTTATTTATTCAAATGATGTACTAAGTAAATTTTAAGTTATACCTAAATTCTAAAAAGGGTTTTAAATGAATATTTCTACTATTTTATATAATGGTTACTTTCACCTATCTTTACAAGAAGAAAAGGCGGATTTTCTTATTGTATATAGTGATAACAGACTTTCCTAACATAGTAACTATTTAATGAAATTTAGATTATTCTACATTTGTTTATATTTTTACAAATGAATAAACTTTTAAGAAATATTATTTTATTATTTCCCATTCATTACCTTTATTCTTTCAAATTGAATGATTTTATTATAATACCTGTATTCTTAATAAATTGATGGTCACCTATCATCAATTGATTAATTTTGTGTTTTTTAAATTTCCCTTGAGAAAATCACTTTATTTTGATCATTTTAATTAGAAATTAAATTTTACTTAAACATCCACATTATTTATCATGGGAATTCATATTTCTTAAACCATATATCATTTCTACATATGGTATTTTACTTTTAATGTTATTTATTTGAATAGAAAATATTAATATTATATATTATTTATTTAATATAAAAATTTATTAATGTTGAATATTATTCATTAATTAAATTTATTGTTATATATATGGGGAATTATTTGGAAATATAGTTATTGGTGAGTCCAAGAATTATAGGTCCCCTCGATGCATTAGCAAGTCTCATGAGATGAATTAGTCATCTAAATTAAATGGGGTTTTACCCACAGTTTTAAACTATATTTGTGCATGGAATTTATATTATTTATATCAAAATACCTGATATCCTAATGTCCAATATTATGTATTTCGTTAATTTATAACTTAGTTATTATTTTGCATGAGATTATTTCATTAATAATATCCATAGATGCAATTTGTGCTACTGTTATTGATTAAATAGTATGTGTTTTCAATTATTTATCTTTCCATATTGATCATGCCTTATTTACTCATGGTAGATTCTTTAGTACATAACCCTTTATGAGAATATGATACCACTATTGAATTATTTTCCTTTACTTAGGATATGATGGATCCATTAATTGATTTTAATAATGAAAAATGTTTTCCATTACTTTGTTTTATATTTAATCCTTAATATAAAAAGAGTACGATGTATGTATCTGGATCTCCAAGACTGAAAAAATAAATAAAAAATTTGGATTTTATCCCTTGTATCTATAATAATGTAATAATATTACCACAAAACCTAGGTTAATAGATTCGGGGTTGTTATGAAAATAGAACTTTGTTATTTAAATTAAGTTTATAAACCAACAATGGGTGAAATATTATTTTAAGGGGAATTGAAAATAAAAGAAAATAACATGTGTTAAAATATTATAATTACATTATAATAAACCTATAAAATCGATCATATGTTTTTATCATTATAACATATAATTTATATGTTTTATGAAATGAAATAAAAAAACATACTGGAGGTAATAAAATTTTACCTTCTCTAAGAAGTATCCTTTTGAACACTTATTATGGGTTTAAAGAATGAACTTTTTTCTCAACCAAAGCCACAAAAATATAGATAAAGCGTTTAGGGAGTGAATATAGTGAGTATTTAGTGAGGTAATATGTTTTATGTGGGTTGAAATTGGTAGAGGTGGTTGATATTCATTTGAAAAGGAGAGATATGTTTTTATATAAAATATTGAGTAAATTATTAGTTTATTTCAAGAATATAAACTATTTTGATTATTATGACTATAAATAGTAGTAGATTAAAAAACTTTTTTTGTTTTGACATTTAAACACTTCCAAAACTTAATGGTATACATTGAATAATTTATTCATATTAAATAAGATAAAAAAGTTTTTTATTATTAAAAAATAAAATTTGAGTCTGAGAAGTAATTTATAAGAAAAAAAATTGATTTATTATTTTCAAATACATTATATTACTCATTAAATATTATATAGTCATAAAAAAATTTATAAATCATTAAGTAATTTTGAAATCATAATGAAGTCATAAATATTACATTATATTCAAAAACCACTTTTTATTTTTTACCAAAAATTCACTATTAGATAATTTGGACATGTTTATAAAAAAATGAGATCCATTTTTGAAAAAAAAATCTTAATTAATTAAATATACTATAAAAATACTATAAAAATTAAAATATGAAAATTAAGGTGTTAATAAATAATTTAAAACATGCCTTATTAAAAATAACACTTATATATTATTTATATCACATGTTTTGAATATGAATTTTATGGTATTCTAATATTATACTATCTTATTTTATTATCTATTAATATTACTTATCATTCATTTTACTATTCAAATTAGCAAAAAATATTCTAATAATGGGGTTATTATTAAAATGGTTAGGTTATTATTCTACTGGTTATATTTCCAATGGTCATATAACCCTTACACATTCTATAAATATCCATTATTTCTATAAATCTGAATTAATTTAATTTTCTATCAAGTTTCTTTATTATACATCTATAAAATGAAAATATTATTTCTAACATTTTTACATATTTTAATAGTTTTTTTCTTGAATGTGGTAATTATGAGTGACCATAACCATTTAGATTTAAAAACCTTAGTAATGTGGTTTATGTGTCTTAATAATATAATTTTACTTGTATTGATCTTATGGAATGTATTTAGAAATCATTTGTTATTTTATTTTATAAAATAAAATTATTCTTAAATTATATCATGTTGAATATGAATTATTTATACTACAATATTTATGGAATCAATTTAACAATAGGAATTTTAAAGAAAAGTTTTTATATAAAAAACTGGATGTTACATTCTTATCCCTTTATAAATTTCATCCTTGAATGTTTAATTCAAACTCTACAATGCAAAAACGATTATGGTACCATTACTAAATTAATTTCCTAGGTTCCCATATTGTTTTGTTTTATTTTGTAGCACTTTATCTCTATTATTGATCGTTATAAGAGAGATTATTCTTCATATAATTCAACATTAAATTCATTAAATAAGAAATATCTAGTGTGTAGTTTCATGGAAGATATATATGGATCACATTATATACTTGATTTTTTATGGTATAAATCCTAGCAGATAAGATACACCTCCAATGTGATTAAGAATCTCAAAGGGACCATTAAAACAAGGGCATAAATTTAGTATCTTCCCAAACCTCACAACTCACTTTCATAGAGATATCTAAATAAAAACATTACCCCCAACAACAAAATCATACTCCTATCGATGATTTTAAATAAAAATTATCTATTGATAGTGTGTGGCTATGATATATTACTGAATATATTATTCTATATCTATTATTTATTCCTCTAGGTTTAGTCATAATATATTTCATTATCTAACTTCATCCTAACATTTTAGATTAATACATTTATTCTCATGAATAGATTCATATGAATCCATTTGGTTACTTGTTAGAAACCTATTTTCATATGAGAAATATACGAATGGATGATGTTGATCATGGAATCCATTGAATACCATAAATACGACTTTAAGAATGTGTTCTAATGTTTTAGTGGACCTATCTGTTTTAATGTATTCTTAAGGGTGATATGATATACCAAAGTTCATCATTATATTCAATTCCCTTGGAATACTCCTCTTGAACATTGATGCAAACCTAAAATTTTGGCCACATAAAATTGCTAGTTTTGTTACATGAAACTTTATCACTTCATTAATATATATATTTAAATGTTTATCAAGAGGGATGAATTTAGAATAACTATAATGTGAACTATCTTTATTGGATAATCTACCACAACATTTCTAACATTCTTTTATTTAAATGTCTTTGGAATTCTTGTGATAAAATTCTTGATGATGTTCTCCTCTTTCCTTATTGACATGGGAAATAGTTTCGTCATACCCATGGAATTATTCCATTATTACATCTATTTATATCATACTAATCACTTTTATGTATATTCATGAATACCCTTCTTTATATTATCCCACCATAATTTCTCTTAGATATCTATATATGTATTTGTACTTTCTAGGGGGATAAAGAAAGATGAGATATTTATATAATCTATCAAATCATTCATTATTTAATGATTTAATGACACACAAAATCATGTCAAAAAAATTATAACTCCATCACTACCAATGCAGAATTATAAGATTCCTCTCCTTATTTCTTCCACCATTTTTTGTATCTCTACACAATACGTTTATGCCACTTTAATGTTCTTTAAAACTGATTAATAAAAAATAATTTGAAGAAGTTATGAATACATCCCTTCCTTTATTATTTTTAGGTGAAATAATTATATATTTATGATGATTGGATCCCTTTCAATCAAAATAATGTATAATATTGCAAGATATTTTCTATATAGAGGATTTGAAACGTTTTCACCTTTTTAGGATGGTAGAAAATTGAGCAGGCAGAGTATTTGATTAACTATATCCATATAAATGAATATAGAGACCTTTTTATGTGGATTTATAAATTAATATTTTATGATCAATTTATATGTCATAGAAGTTCCCATTCCAATGGTTATATTTTATTTCAATAAAGAGGGATGTCTTAATGATAAGTGAAATGCCAATATATATAGAAGAAGAAGAGGTTGTATTTTTATTAAAGAATCCATGAATGTGGATCATAAGAGAACAAAATTATAGTGTGTATATTAAGTGAATTATTTGGAAGAAATATATTAGAATATTGGTTTTAGGATTATGTGTCATTATATATATGATATAGTATTATAGTAATTTAATGACATGATAAAAATATATTTTAAATGTTTTTAAGAATACTATTATTGTGTTTATGGTTCTTTATATGTATAAAAGAAAACATAAAATACATGGAATGAGTTATTGATATAGGTGTTTGATTTTATCAATTGGAGAATTAAATTATCATTCATATAATGAAAATTAATTTGAAAAATTTTAGATAATTTCAAGTTCTTTTTAGTTGGTAAACAAATACATGTTCAGTGGTTGAAAAAAAATATTTAAAAATTAATTCTATTAAGTTTGAATATATATACTGTTATTTCAATAAATTTTTAATGATAAGTTTAAACAAATGTGGCCAAATCACTAAAGTAAGACACCCGAGCTTCTTGACTATAGGTTTGACCAAGTATTAAGGTGACTCCTCTATGAAAAGAGGGGAATGGAGAAGAAATTAGGGAATTCAAGTCAACAAAACCTAATAAGAATCATTGAATGGTGATTTAAGAAATGAAAAATTGAACATGAGTGATGAAATGTGTCCCACCGGGAATTTTTAGGCCTAAAATATTTGATCAATCATTGTAAAACACATCAATATTATCTAACCAATTCTTTCTTGAATAAAAAAATCAATGTTGGATCATGTATTCTTGGTATTATTCATCAATTATTTTTATTTTGCACATACTTCTTCTAACAATGATGTATGAGTCATCTTATACCTCCCACATATTGGATACAATCATTACACATTCATAATTTATGTCTCTCCTTCAACTACTAAATTTCATTAGTAATCCACTAAGTGATGTAATATTAGAACCTACAATAGATGTGAGCATTCGTATGAAACAACTTCATATCAAGCTTTTGATAGTTGAGATGAAACATATAATTTATATCCTATTGACCAATACTATAATAAAACTATTACATGAAAATATTTTGCATTCACTGTATCATATGAAGAGAATATTGAATGTGTAAAAATGGTAAAGACAGTGGATGTAAAAGATTATATGTGACCATTGTAATTTTGATCTTTCTGATATAAGAATACCATGATGATTAAAGATCATGGTTTAAGATAGTGTGATGGAGATAATTTTTTGAATGATATTGACATAAATACAAAAAAGAATCATTATATAATCATTTTCTTGTAAGAATAAGTCTATAAGAATCAAAGGATTTAAGAAAACATAATTTTCTATGGATGTGTATGCATGATTTTTCTACTGTGTAAGATTCATTCACCCTATATAGGGATCATCTGTGAGATAAATAGAAATAATTTTTAATTTTTAATAAGAATTATTCATGGTCCTCCATAAGGATGATCAATATTACCATAATAATAATTAATTTTGGAGATTTCAGAATTGAGATGATTGTGCCACACTATAGATGTGAGATGGGAAACAAAATGAAACAAATACAATCAATGTTTTATGAATAAAATAATATTTATTTTATACAGGAAAATATCTTGATATTTCTCCATAATTAATAGAACAAAAAGAAACTCAAATACCAAATATTACATAACTTAAATAACTAGAATGTAGTGAATTAAATTATAATATTTCAAGGGATTTGGATATAAATAATGTAAGAAATATATTCATGTATTGTTTTGAATATATGTAACGCCCCGACCCCAGCTACCTAGAGTCGGTGCATTAATTACATAACATTGGCATGATCATGAGAAAGATCAAGTCTCGAAAGACCGATTAGTTTAGTAGCCTTGGAATAACTAGATACATCCATAAATTTTTACATTATATCATAAAAAAAACATCTTGTCTTCATATCCCCTCATACTATCCCTGCAGGTCATTCATAAATTACTTCTTCATAATCCTGGAAAAAAATAAAACATTGAAAGGGGTGAGCTCGGATGCTCAGTAAGGATAACATTATAGCAGAAGCTTTAATATATAAGCATAAACACTTAAGGCAATTTATAACTAAAACAAAAGCCTTTTAAACTTGAACTTCAGCATAAAATGGCAAAGGTAAAATGAAATAATGCCATTTACTTACTCACATGGATATTCTACTAGTCGAATGATCACATGCAATATCAATAACCACTTTCATAATGATGGAATGCATAATGCCAGACTATCATAACCACATAGCCAAGGCCTCGTGCCAAGACTACAAATAAGATTTTGCCAGGGCCTTGTGCCAAGACACTAGCTTGTCTCATGAGACCTACCGATGCATCGAGGAGCTATAGCGGGCTCCACCCGTCACTTATTAAGTCCAATGCATTCCCATATGAAAAGGTTTAAACATAACGTAAACATTCGTATTAAACTAGCATACGAAATGTCAATACTTTCACCACAAACCATGAATGGTATAAAAATAGCCCATCCACAGTCAAACATAATTCATTCGATACAATATGGAAGATTGTATTGTATCACATTAACCTCAATCAATAATAATGAAGGATGTTGACATAGATGAAAATAATCATCAAAACTATTTGAGAGAAATATCCCCCTTTTCTTGAAAACATTTAAAAGTCACACTATTTGTCAAGAAGCCATTTAAAAGTATATTTTTGAATCAAAGTGTCCCATACCACTTTGAAACTTTTAAAAGGAGTTTTAATTTTAAAACTTTAATGTCCATATAAATAAATCCTTAAAACCATTTTTAAAATATGGACATTAATGAGCATGATTTAGAAGAATAATTCTTTAAAACATTTTAAAATGGTATTTTGGTTAGAGTTTCTAACCAAAAGATAGACACTTGAATACAAATAATTGAGGTAATCAAAACATTGTAATATCATGAGAATAAAGGAATTCATGATATACTATGTCAAAGTACATTATATACACCACATAAAAGTGATTTGGTGTATATCATCAAAGAAGTCTCAATGGAATGTAAATTGAGATGAAATTTCTCAAAAAGGTTGTATCCTTAGGTTAAGGATAAATCAATGACATAATTATGTGTGACAAATATAAATACACTAAATATGATTTGATATTCAGTGTAAAACAATCAAAGGGCATTCACACATATTCTTGTAAAAACAATACCAACGAATTGGATGTTTAACTCAACAAATGGAGAATGAGTTAAAATTACTATTATCAAATTCATATCAATGACTTGAGAATTACCAATAGAGTGATTATGTGTATCAAACTTCTATCCACAGGAAGGGGAGTGGAAATTATGACATAATCAAATGAATAGTGATTCCACACATAATCTTGGGGTAATATAATCAATGAAATATGTGTAAAGCCAAATGAGTGGAAATTGAAATCTCAAATTCCCTTATCGAATTGGGTAACTTACGAAACATACACCCATGAAAGAAGTATCATACCATGATGATGTAAATACCCATAAATTAAAGTATATTACACAATGAATACGATCATGGGCAGTACACATACACCACATGCAATAATTAAGTGGTGATCAATGGAATTCTCACGGAATTAAAAGTGAGATAAGAAAACCCTTACCACGTTAATCAACTGAGTCGCATGGCCAAAAGTTAATAAACACCAAATGATTTACAGAATAACATGAATATAAAGTGAATCATGATAATATATATCAAATGGAGGTACACAATACACCACTTTCAATAATTTAGTAGTGAACAATGGAAATCTCACGGAATTGAAAGTGAGATAAGAGAATCCCTTACATTGTACTTTTTCCTTGGTCGATGGTAGGTTTACCTCCTGTATAATGGTGAAATAATTGTTATTGAATAATAAAAGAATCATTTACTTTAATATGATATCATATATGATCTTTTATCATTGATTTGTTAATAATATTTTAGAATTATCGTCATTTCGGGTGTTAACGGGTTCATTTTACTTTATATTCTTTGTTATGTGAGAGATATTCGTTATTAATGGGATGTATATTATTCATATCCAGAATGGTATCAAGTTCTTAAACATCATTTTTAAATCATGAAATGATAATTATACTTGAATGGATACGATGGAGAATGAATCTCATCGCGTTCGTGGAGACGGTAGTCCGTACGTACGCACGAACGCTACTTCCATTTAATTTTTATTTTAAAAGAATCGAATCCAAATTATACATAGGTATATTACTATTCCAGTATAATATAATATTTTATATATGTTACTTAAGTTCATTTACACCATCCTTTATACGTTCCATGTGTGGTATGAACGAGTCATATCATTTTAAGGGGGCGGTAGTCCGCACTTCCTCAAATGAAATTATCGTATGTATATACAACATGAAACGAATAATGGTATGAAATAAAATGGAATTACAGAAGCTTATATATAAAATATATATCATTAATATCATATTTAATTACAGTGCCATCCTAATGGCCACCATGAGAGGCGGTAAGATGTATTTGAACAATCATCGTTTCGTGAGGCGTTAGTTTTCCATCCACAGAAACATTATGTTCATCATCCATTAGATGGAGTTGTGTGAATGTGTATTTTTAATCCTTCTTATAACAACATCCTAGTATATTGAGGATACTGTTTTTGTTACAAAATAAGGGAAATAAAAAGATTTTGGGGGGTTGGAGAAGCAAAATAAATGAAAATACTTTAAGAGAAATTGTTACCTTTAATTTAGGTAACTCACTTTGGTTGGAACCAAAGGACTTATTGAAATGCTTTCTGCCTAAGGGGAAGCTTCAAGGAGGAGGAGAGGGATGTGGGGAGCTTAGTTGAGCAGAGTTTGGACGAGCCAAGTGGCTTGAGAGGTGTGAGGAATGAGTAGAAGTGGTCTCCTTTTATAAGGGAGAGGAGGGGCTCTTTAGGAAAGAGTGAAAGTATTACTTTATAATATAATTATATTCGGTTTATAATGGTCCAAAAATCATTGAGGTCGAAGATAAGATGACTCATATTCTAAATAACATCAACCAATAAGAATTGGACAGGTTTTAGATAATATTTTAATCATTATAATCTTATTTATTTAAATGATTTATTAATGAGGTAAACATTGCATCATTATTGTGTCATTAATAATTTAAATTATTTGATGTCTAAAAATTATAAATAAAATATCATTATGTAGGAAATCTTTTTAGCTTTCTAATGAATATTTATAATCGAAAATCCAACATTTATAACCCTATGTAAAAATTGTTCTTCTAAAAGATGTAAGCTTATGCCATTTTTATTTTTATTTTAACTTTATTAATATAAAGTGTCATTATCACTTACAAGTGGATCAATGGGGTCCCAAAATTGACCCAAAGATTCCCATGGTCGACCATGTATCAACCAATAGGGTTAAGACACGTTTTAGGGTAATTTAGTATTATTATAATATTATTTTTTAACCCTTATTTACCGGATTTACCCTTAACCATGGTAAATAAAATATTTACCGCAGTAATTATTCAAAATGTCTAAAAATAAAAGTTACCTATTTACACAATTTGAACATCCTGATTCCAAATATGGAATCCATTTTTCTAAATTCAAAACACAGAAGTGGCAGAAATTAATTTAAAATTAATTCCCGCTATCAAAACAAAAAGCGTGTTTTTAAGAGATAATAACTATCAAAAGATTGACACTTGTTTATGTTCGGTTTAATTGTAAAATTATTTCCAATGACCAAAATTATATTAAATGGTAAAAATATATTCTAAATATACTTTAAAACCACTCAAATTCATAATTTATCACTATTAATTATTTTGATTAAAAAAGTTGTTTTTAATTAAAATTTAGTAATTTTTACTATTCATCAAAATATGAAAGTTATCCGAAAAGTACCAAAATTTCACCTTAGGCTAAATTTGATATTCCGAATCCAAAAATGAAGTCCATTTTGAAATATAAAATATATATAATTTCAAAAAATTAAGTATTACTATTCATAACGGCTAGTTTGATCGGTTGTGGTGTGTGTTAAAACTCGAAGTTGCGTACAACACACGCTACTGTTTTATTCAAAGGAAAGCGTACCGTGGAAGCTTGGGATGTTTTATTTTAAATTTTTTGATGTCCCCATGTAGTCAAAAATTTTTAAATATTTTATTTAAAAAGGGTTTACTATTAAAATTTGGTAAAACTACAATACTGAAGATGAATTTGTTCTTACATTATGTCTAAGAAACTCATAATATGGATTCTAAAATTATAAGGATTATATAAAGTTTAAAATTTAGTTAATACTATTCATAACCTTTTTTGAACGGCTTGTTTGGTAAGTCATGGTGCGCTTGAACTCGGTGTTGCGTGTAGTGAAAGTTATTGAATTATTTTGAAGAAATAACACACTATGAAATCTTGGGGTGTTACATTCTCCCCTCCTTCAATAAATTGCGTCCTCGCAATTTGAAATTGTTCTTCGAAAATAAAAGGTTGAAAATAGAAAATATATTTGTGGGAAAACCCACATCGGAAATTGGTTTACTAAAATTTAGTCTTAATATGAGGAAAAGAGAAATGAAAGGGTCACCACCAAATTATGATCTCGATTAGGAGAACATTGGTGGCAATTAGAGACATATAATTGGAGGAAAAACGTAAATATTTATAGGTAGTGGTTGAGGTCATCAATCACAAACAAGTATAAAATTGAGGTCCTTAAACTCATCAATCTATGATGATTTGAAGTACCATCGGTTCAACAAAATATAGGGTATTGGGATCACACATTTTTGACATTTCAAAATATCTTAGTTGAAATCCCACATCAAAAAATGAATTAATGAGGCCTCTATTTAAAATAAAGAGTGGAAAGTATGAAGATTACCGAAATTAACACATACTAGGGTTCCATGTAGGAAAATATGGATATGGAGGAGAAATCTAACCATCAATTATCTGATGGAGAGTGGTAGAGAACATGGCTATGAATAGGCCAACAATCCCAAAGCCATAAATTAGTGATGATTTAAGGTACCATCTAGGACAACATTTTTTTTAAAGTTACATTACATAAGGAAGAGGAATTCATTTATGATATTGACTAAGAACATTATGAGATATACTTAAATTTTAAGTAGATTTTCATTCTTTAATAAATTTCCACCACTAACTCAATTTTTTTTTAAACGATGAGTATTCAAGAAGACTTGGTCACACTGGGAGAGCTAGAATAAACTTCTATAGAATCACATGATCCATGCAGGATAAAACATATATTTACATTGTCTTTGAAGATTAATCAAAACCAAAATGGTTAGTGAATGATCTAATGATCCCCCAAAAGGATATTCATTGAGATAAATATGCACTAATCTTAATTTCTAAAATTAAACCAACAATACCCCAAAGTTAAATAGATACCATTCAATAACCAATTGTCCTTAAAATCCTTTAATATAATCCAAACTAATATTGAAACCCAAAACATAGAAGAATTTGATTATGTAGTCTCCCATGTTACATTGTATCTCCAAATTACATCAAATACTCTTAAAGTCACATACTTAAATGTAATCAACATCATCACATATTCTCTGTTATAGGTTAATCATTTCCATAAATAACCCAAATCACTATAAATCAACAATAAAAATGTAGATAAAAATCCACCATTACTCTACAAATGAAACCTCATTGTATTCTATTTTCCTTGGGCATATAGTGTTCCTAACAAAATGAACATCTTCCAAAATAACATTTATCACTTAATCACCAAATCATTTTCCTATACCAAGGGTATTCATTTGATAAGACATAAGAACCCAAATCATCTTATTATTGATCAATAAAATCATTTAACAAAAAAATAGTCATACTAACCAGGGACTTCACGTAGTCCATTGGTAGGCGATAAATCCCAATCGCACTTTGGTTGTGGGTTCGATTCCCACAGCTTTGTCCGACGCGACGGGTTGTCACACGGTCTACGTGTTGTCCTTTTTCAAAACTATATTTTATAATATTACCAAAATGAGATAAATTCTTAAAAATAACATAATTTAACCACAAATGTTATATCATACTTTGCATTTTCATCCCAAATTATAATAACTTATCATTTTCTCAAACCCCAATGATCATATAAAACCAAATGGTTATTTATACCTATATCCACAAGAGAAGAGACAATTCTTCCTCAAATATCATTCTCACATGGCAAACTGCGGGGTTACAAATACAAGAGAAAATTATTCCAATGTAAACCCATCAACAAGTAGTGATAATTTTTCTCCAACCATTTATTTCCACATAGCTTCTTCTTTGACCAAGAAAATATCCTATAGAATAGGACATTCACTCGGGTAATGGCCAGGTCCCCTACATTTACGGCAAATGACTGTAAATGGACTCTTGGGACCATTTTTATCTTCTTCCATAGTACTCTTCATTTTTCTTCGGCAATTCTTCACTTTATGTCCTTCCTTCCCGCACGTAAAACATTTCGTTGTCCCATTGAGACACTTTCCTGGGTGTCTCTTTCCACAATTCCTGCATGATGAAAATTGAGGTTTCTTTTCTCCATGGTCTCCATTGCTGGAGATCTTATCATTTATCACCTTTCTCTTCCTTGTTGAGTCTGGGAGTTGGTTAATATATATGTTGTTGATCATATTTTTGGAAAACTGATTTGGCATAAAGACGATATCTTTTACGCCTATCAACATTCCATTTTGTTGCTCATTGCCACCACTGTTCCCAACTTGTACATCATTCTCAAAGTCACTATGACTTCCTTGGAATCCAGCCATTGACTAAAACCAGAAAGCATTGTGTGAGTAATAGTAGTCGTAAAATCATTTAGAGACTAAAATGTCACCATATTCTCAATTTGAAACATATTAGGATTAACCAAGGTCATTTACTCTCATCTTATGTATATATTACTTAAATCGGTTTGTAAAGAAAATGTAAATTATCCTAAGCATATCCCCCGGGAGTGTCGTAACCAAGAGTGCAGCAAGGCCCGTTGTCGTGCACCAGTTCCCGTTCGAGTCTAGCTCAAAGCGGTGTTTTCGGGTTTTACCCCTAGGTACATCTGTGCCAGAGCCGCCTCTACCTGCTCGTATCCAGACAGGGATGTATTGCTCGGAAAACTCACAAAATCTCTACAATACCAAAATTCTAGGAATTTCTTTTATACTAATCCTCAAAGTTCATCTTAGGTCTACGTGCTCTAATCAGAGTTTATCTAAATCTAGCTACCAAGGTTTGTACTAAACTTCCTCTGATACCAACTGTAACGCCCCGACCCCAGCTACCTAGAGTCGGTGCATTAATTACATAACATTGGCATGATCATGATAAAGATCAAGTCTCGAAAGACCGATTAGTTTAGTAGCCTTGGAATAACTAGATACATCCATAAATTTTTACATTATATCATAAAAAAAACATCTTGTCTTCATATCCCCTCATACTATCCCTGCAGGTCATTCATAAATTACTTCTTCATAATCCTGGAAAAAAATAAAACATTGAAAGGGGTGAGCTCGGATGCTCAGTAAGGATAACATTATAGCAGAAGCTTTAATATATAAGCATAAACACTTAAGGCAATTTATAACTAAAACAAAAGCCTTTTAAACTTGAACTTCAGCATAAAATGGCAAAGGTAAAATGAAATAATGCCATTTACTTACTCACATGGATATTCTACTAGTCGAATGATCACATGCAATATCAATAACCACTTTCATAATGATGGAATGCATAATGCCAGACTATCATAACCACATAGCCAAGGCCTCGTGCCAAGACTACAAATAAGATTTTGCCAGGGCCTTGTGCCAAGACACTAGTTTGTCTCATGAGACCTACCGATGCATCGAGGAGCTATAGCGGGCTCCACCCGTCACTTATTAAGTCCAATGCATTCCCATATGAAAAGGTTTAAACATAACGTAAACATTCGTATTAAACTAGCATACGAAATGTCAATACTTTCACCACAAACCATGAATGGTATAAAAATAGCCCATCCACAGTCAAACATAATTCATTCGATACAATATGGAAGATTGTATTGTATCACATTAACCTCAATCAATAATAATGAAGGATGTTGACATAGATGAAAATAATCATCAAAACTATTTGAGAGAAATATCCCCCTTTTCTTGAAAACATTTAAAAGTCACACTATTTGTCAAGAAGCCATTTAAAAGTATATTTTTGAATCAAAGTGTCCCATACCACTTTGAAACTTTTAAAAGGAGTTTTAATTTTAAAACTTTAATGTCCATATAAATAAATCCTTAAAACCATTTTTAAAATATGGACATTAATGAGCATGATTTAGAAGAATAATTCTTTAAAACATTTTAAAATGGTATTTTGGTTAGAGTTTCTAACCAAAAGATAGACACTTGAATACAAATAATTGAGGTAATCAAAACATTGTAATATCATGAGAATAAAGGAATTCATGATATACTATGTCAAAGTACATTATATACACCACATAAAAGTGATTTGGTGTATATCATCAAAGAAGTCTCAATGGAATGTAAATTGAGATGAAATTTCTCAAAAAGGTTGTATCCTTAGGTTAAGGATAAATCAATGACATAATTATGTGTGACAAATATAAATACACTAAATATGATTTGATATTCAGTGTAAAACAATCAAAGGGCATTCACACATATTCTTGTAAAAACAATACCAACGAATTGGATGTTTAACTCAACAAATGGAGAATGAGTTAAAATTACTATTATCAAATTCATATCAATGACTTGAGAATTACCAATAGAGTGATTATGTGTATCAAACTTCTATCCACAGGAAGGGGAGTGGAAATTATGACATAATCAAATGAATAGTGATTCCACACATAATCTTGGGGTAATATAATCAATGAAATATGTGTAAAGCCAAATGAGTGGAAATTGAAATCTCAAATTCCCTTATCGAATTGGGTAACTTACGAAACATACACCCATGAAAGAAGTATCATACCATGATGATGTAAATACCCATAAATTAAAGTATATTACACAATGAATACGATCATGGGCAGTACACATACACCACATGCAATAATTAAGTGGTGATCAATGGAATTCTCACGGAATTAAAAGTGAGATAAGAAAACCCTTACCACGTTAATCAACTGAGTCGCATGGCCAAAAGTTAATAACCACCAAATGATTTACAGAATAACATGAATATAAAGTGAATCATGATAATATATATCAAATGGAGGTACACAATACACCACTTTCAATAATTTAGTAGTGAACAATGGAAATCTCACGGAATTGAAAGTGAGATAAGAGAATCCCTTACATTGTACTTTTTCCTTGGTCGATGGTAGGTTTACCTCCTGTATAATGGTGAAATAATTGTTATTGAATAATAAAAGAATCATTTACTTTAATATGATATCATATATGATCTTTTATCATTGATTTGTTAATAATATTTTAGAATTATCGTCATTTCGGGTGTTAACAGGTTCATTTTACTTTATATTCTTTGTTATGTGAGAGATATTCGTTATTAATGGGATGTATATTATTCATATCCAGAATGGTATCAAGTTCTTAAACATCATTTTTAAATCATGAAATGATAATTATACTTGAATGGATACGATGGAGAATGAATCTCATCGCGTTCGTGGAGACGGTAGTCCGTACGTACGCACGAACGCTACTTCCATTTAATTTTTATTTTAAAAGAATCGAATCCAAATTATACATAGGTATATTACTATTCCAGTATAATATAATATTTTATATATGTTACTTAAGTTCATTTACACCATCCTTTATACGTTCCATGTGTGGTATGAACGAGTCATATCATTTTAAGGGGGCGGTAGTCCGCACTTCCTCAAATGAAATTATCGTATGTATATACAACATGAAACGAATAATGGTATGAAATAAAATGGAATTACAGAAGCTTATATATAAAATATATATCATTAATATCATATTTAATTACAGTGAAATCCTAATGGCCACCATGAGATGCGGTAAGATGTATTTGAACAATCATCGTTTCGTGAGGCGTTAGTTTTCCATCCACAGAAACATTATGTTCATCATCCATTAGATGGAGTTGTGTGAATGTGTATTTTGAATCCTTCTTATAACAACATCCTAGTATATTGAGGATACTGTTGTTGTTACAAAAGAAGGGAAATAAAAAGATTTTGGGGGGTTGGAGAAGCAAAATAAATGAAAATACTTTAAGAGAAATTGTTACCTTTAATTTAGGTAACTCACTTTGGTTGGAACCAAAGGACTTATTGAAATGCTTTCTGCCTAAGGGGAAGCTTCAAGGAGGAGGAGAGGGATATGGGGAGCTTAGTTGAGCAGAGTTTGGACGAGCCAAGTGGCTTGAGAGGTGTGAGGAATGAGTAGAAGTGGTCTCCTTTTATAAGGGAGAGGAGGGGCTCTTTAGGAAAGAGTGAAAGTATTACTTTATAATATAATTATATTCGGTTTATAATGGTCCAAAAATCATTGAGGTCGAAGATAAGATGACTCATATTCTAAATAACATCAACCAATAAGAATTGGACAGGTTTTAGATAATATTTTAATCATTATAATCTTATTTATTTAAATGATTTATTAATGAGGTAAACATTGCATCATTATTGTGTCATTAATAATTTAAATTATTTGATGTCTAAAAATTATAAATAAAATATCATTATGTAGGAAATCGTTTTAGCTTTCTAATGAATATTTATAATCGAAAATCCAACATTTATAACCCTATGTAAAAATTGTTCTTCTAAAAGATGTAAGCTTATGCCATTTTTATTTTTATTTTAACTTTATTAATATAAAGTGTCATTACCACTTACAAGTGGATCAATGGGGTCCCAAAATTGACCCAAAGATGCCCATGGTCGACCATGTATCAACCAATAGGTTTAAGACACGTTTTAGGGTAATTTAGTATTATTATAATATTATTTTTTAACCCTTATTTACCGGATTTACCCTTAACCATGGTAAATAAAATATTTACCGCAGTAATTATTCAAAATGTCTAAAAATAAAAGTTACCTATTTACACAATTTGAACATCCTGATTCCAAATATGGAATCCATTTTTCTAAATTCAAAACACAGAAGTGGCAGAAATTAATTTAAAATTAATTCCCGCTATCAAAACAAAAAGCGTGTTTTTAAGAGATAATAACTATCAAAAGATTGACACTTGTTTATGTTCGGTTTAATTGTAAAATTATGTCCAATGACCAAAATTATATTAAATGGTAAAAATATATTCTAAATATACTTTAAAACCACTCAAATTCATAATTTATCACTATTAATTATTTTGATTAAAAAAGTTGTTTTTAATTAAAATTTAGTAATTTTTACTATTCATCAAAATATGAAAGTTATCCGAAAAGTACCAAAATTTCACCTTAGGCTAAATTTGATATTCCGAATCCAAAAATGAAGTCCATTTTGAAATATAAAATATATATAATTTCAAAAAATTAAGTATTACTATTCATAACGGCTAGTTTGATCGGTTGTGGTGTGTGTTAAAACTCGAAGTTGCGTACAACACATGCTACTGTTTTATTCAAAGGAAAGCGTACCGTGGAAGCTTGGGATGTTTTATTTTAAATTTTTTGATGTCCCCATGTAGTCAAAAATTTTTAAATATTTTATTTAAAAAGGGTTTACTATTAAAATTTGGTAAAACTACAATACTGAAGATGAATTTGTTCTTACATTATGTCTAAGAAACTCATAATATGGATTCTAAAATTATAAGGATTATATAAAGTTTAAAATTTAGTTAATACTATTCATAACCTTTTTTGAACGGCTTGTTTGGTAAGTCATGGTGCGCTTGAACTCGGTGTTGCGTGTAGTGAAAGTTATTGAATTATTTTGAAGAAATAACACACTATGAAATCTTGGGGTGTTACAATATATATAAATATATATATGTTACGGAAAAAATTGTTTTGTTTGACTTTGATATATTTGACAAAACTTCTTAATTTCAAAAAAGAGAGAATAACCTTCTATAATGAAGTATCTTATAAGAAACCAAATCCATTGAAGAAGAAAAATATGGTGGGACATGATATTATTTACTATTTTTATATTGAGTATCGTAGGCATAAATAACAAGCACAACATAAAGATACTTCATGTCTGCTAAATAATAAAAATAATAAGAAGATAGTGTCTATTATATTCTATTATGATGAAATATTTTAAAAAGAAGATATTGATGATGTAATTTCTATCTATATTTTTTATTAAGACTCTTAAATAACTATTATGATTAAATAAATACATAGACTTCGAGAAGAGAACATGAACTTATTGTATGTGTATGTGTAGATTATTATTTTCTGGTTGAATACCTTTTCATTTGAATATGGATAACCGTTAAAGATATAGTAGTACAAGTATAAAAAAATCCATTGAATAACTGGTGGTTCCACTATAAACAATACTATATTAGGGAAGTGGATGATACAAACATGAGGGATTTATATGATATAATCACAACCATTGTGTGTGAATTATTACTATACATGTAACCACTGCAAATTTTATTGATAATAAAATACTTATACTTGATAAAATTTCAACATAGTAAGGATTATGTTTTTAGAAAGTAACTGAACCTTATAAAAATTATGTGTTATTGTTCTTTTTAATTTTTTTCATTGTATAACACAGTGAGGATAGAGACTGATTTGATTGATTCATTTCACTTAACCAGGGTATAGGTCTATGTATGAGAGGAGTTAATTGAAAAGAAATTAAATATTGGTAAAAGTTAGGCACACTGATTAACCTTATCAATATCATTGCATGAACCACTTGGTTTTAAAAGTGGTATCACAACTATCCATGTTTTACTATGATTGGATTAATTTTTTTATTTTTTTATATTCTCTATATGAAGTGAAAATTTAATTTTTTAAAATATGACTCAGAAGAATAATTTTGAGATTCACCTTGTCAATTATAACATGAAATATTCAGCTAAAACTATAAAAAATAGAAATAAAAGGGGGAAAAGAAGAAGAATTCATTGGAAAAAAGGATTTACCATTATTGGAATCTGACCAAAGTGTTATGTTCTCATCTAAATAATTTGTTTCAATATATATTATTTTTTGTTTTAGTTCCAAATTTTATGAATCAGAAGAATTTAAATTTGTTAATATAGTTTAAAAATACTATCTTAATGTTAATTATTATTTTATAGAGGTTTCCTTTAAATTAATCACATATATACTATTTTATATCAAGGGAGTACATTATAAATAAGGATAGTTAAAGGATTATTTTAAAGAGATGGAAGCTTCATTGGATATGAAATATACAAGGGTAAATGTTCTCACACAACTTATGGAATCCACAGAATAATTTTTGACTTTGGAATGAAATATTATCATTGATTAATGGAGAAATATAAAGTTCTGTATATGAGATGGTGGTGACTGATGTAATATTTTTAGAAATAATCAATGTACTACAAGGTTCTTATAAATTTAAATTTGGGAGAGGGTAATGATCTTGATAAAAACGTATAATAATGATGTATAATTCCTGAATAATATGTTTATAAGACAAGAAAAAAGTAGGAAAACAAAATCATTTAAATTGAGGATTAAAATAATGCCCCCAATATGAAGTTTTTAAAATTGGTGGTCAAGTGGAGGTGTATAATACTTGATCTAACTGATAGTTCCCAAATTTTTTAAACAGAGTAGGAACCCACTTCAAGATCTTGTAATATGGAATATAATAATTCTAAAAGACTATAAAATTAAGGAAAAAGTAATTGATATCATTTAAGGATCAATCCTATATAAAATCAAAATAAAAATTTACCATCCACAATAAATCAAATGATTATGATAAATATATTTTCTATATATTATGGATTTTAATGTAAAAACTTAATAAAAATGTATGATGAAAAATGGAGAGATGTATTCCACAATGTAGATAGTGGATAATATAATTTTCAGAATGGATGGTTCCTAACAAGAATCTCTTATAGATATAAAAATCATCCAAAAATAGTAGGATTCATGTTCTAAAATTTATAGAAATCATTCACTCTAAAGAAGAAAACTAATATAATGACCCATACTTTACATACATTGTTATTACTTCAGAATTGAAGCACACTTATTACAACATATAACAAAACCACGAAAGGACCGTATAGGTATAGAGTCTTTAGAAACTAGGAAACATAAACAACTGGTTCATAAAGCATCTACTTTGCCTCCCATTTATTTCATCATATCTGGAGTCCCTTTTTGGCATATCCTACTTAATAACCTTATTCCTGACCTGGGGAAATAAAACATACAAAAGGGTGAGCTCAAATGCTCAGTAAGGGTAAACAAAAGAAATATCAATCACATCATATACATAAGAACATAACTTTTAGAAATCTTAACCTGCAAAAGAGATCATAATATCATAACATGGGATAAATCATAGAAGTGAAATGTAATCCCAATAATCATAACTTAAAACATGAAACTTTTTGGCATACACAAATAATCATAGATAATCATTTCTTGTTAGTCAAGACTCATTGCCAAGACCATCTTAGTGGACAAAGTCCATTTCTGAACCGAGTTCACTCCTCGTTTCAGTCCTGTTTCACTGAACTGGTATAACCTACCATTCCAGCCATGTCTATCTCATGAGATATAAAATCTTTAACCAATTCATTGGAGGGAGATATAGGTCCCACCCATCTCATAATGATACCATTCTCATGTGTGTCACAAAGTCAGAAAACCATACATCATAGCATAACCCATGTAATAAAAATGGGAATCTTAAACATCGTGACATCATAAAACAATTCATATAAGATAAAGGAATTCATAAAAATATAATCCCATAACAACATAATCAAATCAATGTAATAATAGGGATAAAAACAGAACCCTTTATTATCTTAGATGGAAAATAATTTTGATAAAACACTTGAACTCCATTCTTGAGGAAAATATCCTTTCTGCTTCAAAAACACTTTTCCTTTCTTAACATGTCGTACAATTCTAAACTAAAAGAATTTGATTAAAAATAAACTTGAAAACTTGTAAAGTAAGCTTCTTGGAAATAATTTTTTAAAAATCCATTCATGTCGTAAAAGTTAAAAAAACATTCTTTGTACTTTTGTCGGAAAAGTCAAAAAGTATCTCGTACGAAAAACGACAAAATATTCCTTTCATATCTTTTACTAAAAACACACCAAAGGGTAAAATTGTTTATAAACTATTTTATAAGGATATAAATATTACATATTGAGGAAACATGGATGTGGATGATAAAATACACCCCAGTAAATACCAAAGTATAAACAATCTCGGATAAAAATGAGATTGTGATATTTCCCTTACCTTAGGTCCGATTTGCTTCGTAAGTGTTCGAACCTCCTGTATAATGATTTAAATAATGTCATTGACTTATTCCAGAATCATACTTATTGTTATGATATCATATATGGTCATATTCTTAGCTTCTTATTAGTAATATTTCATTACTACTTGTTATTTTGGTGTTTATAACTTTTTGTTCTTATGCGTGTTTTGTCGAATAAATTATTATTCTTATCTTTAGGTTATAGATACCACATTTCCAGAATGGTATTAGTGTAATATATATCATATTCATTCATTCAATTCATTTATATAATCATTATGAAATGAAGATCATGTAGAACGAGTCACATCACATAGTAGAGATGGTATTCTGTACGTACGCACGAGTGATGATATCGTTCCTATGATCGTGGAATTGTATTGGAGTGTATGTATACTATTTCAGAATCAATATCACTTTATAATAGTCATATATAGTCATTATTTACACCATTATACCCATCCAAGTAAGGTGGTGGTGGAAAATAGATTACACCACGGCGTGGAGACGGTATTCCGTACGTACGCACGCGCGGTGATTTCTTTTTCCGTAGGATGGATAGATGGTGAAATAGGGTTGTTTCATACTTATAATAACATATCAGTATATTAGTGATACTTATGTTATTACTTCATAATGAAACAACTAAAGAAGAATAAGTGGAAGAAGAAATAAAGATGAGAGAATCGGTAACGGACATTACCTCTTCTTTGAAGTGCTTCTTTGAGACCTTCTTTTAGGGCACTAAAATTGGTCTTTTAAGAAGACCAGGACCTATAGGATGTCTCTAGAGAAGTGTAGAGGAGAAAGTGTCAGGGGTTGGCCGAGCTTGAAGGCATAAAGTGGTGTGAGGAAGAGGGGAAGGAGGTGTCCTTTTATAAGGGAGGAGAGGGGCACCTTTGGAATAACTAAAAATATAATTTTATTATAAAGTCAATTTCGGTTTTAAATAGCTCCAAATTGAGTTATTTCGAAGATAAGGTGGGGATGGGTCGAAATAATCTCATCCAATAGAATTTAGACAAGTTTAGGTCATTATATTAACCTTATCTTTTAGTTTTAACTCTTAGTTAATTAGATTGACATTTACCATGTCACTTTGTATTTTTATATTGTTAATAAACTTACCATATGCATCCAAGTGACCCCCAAGTTGTGTTTTATTAATATATATAACCGTATCTAATTCATTTTTCCGAACCTTAGATTTTTAGGAATAAAATAACAATTAATAATATAATATTTGTTTTAAAAACTATTTTATGTCAATTTTGACACTATTCAATATTTGATTTTTTTGAAACTCATAAAAAATGATTACTTCGACCAAAGTTAATTAAATAAATCCTAACATGTCATATTAACCTATAAAATTAGTTTAATTTATAAAAAGTCTCAAATTATACTTATTTAGGTATTTATAATATCAATTATTCTAATTTTTCACTATTATTGTAATTACTGCATCATCATTGTGTCATAAATAAATTAAATTATTTAAAGTCTAAAAATTACAAATAAAATATAATTATTTATGAAATATTTTTAAATTTCTAATAAATATTTATAGTCTAATTTATCTTATATATAACCTTATAATAAAAATGATTTAGTTATTAAACTTTGATTTAAACTATTTTAACCCTTCTTTAAATAAATTAATAATAAATGTCCTAATCTAATCCAAGTGGGCCTAAATGGTCATATTTTATTCCTAAGGTTGTTTTTGGTCGAATTAAACTTGTCCAATAGAATTAGGACATGTGTTAGGGTAATAATAATATCATTTTTACCCTTAATTACCCTATTTACTTTTAACCGTGGTAAAAAAAAGGTAAAAAGTTACTATTCACCAAAAACTATTTTCATCTCATTGAACAACATTTTAGTCCTTGATATTAACCGTGTCTCTCGAATTTTCGAAATTCCACTCACAGAAGCGGTAAAATTATGTTTTATGAAAAAATCAGTTTTTTTTAACTACCACTTAGTGGTTTCACTATTCATCAAAAATTGAATGTTTTCAGAAAAATACCAAAATTTCACCCTAGGATAATTTTGATATTACGAATCCAAAAATGAAGTCCATTTTGAAAAATAAAATTTATAAAATTTCAAAAAGTGGTTATTACTATTCATAACGGCTATTTTTAATAATATTTTAATAGTATATCGTTGTTTAGTGAAACTCGGTATTGCGTACGACGCAAGCTATTGAGGAAGGTCGTGATTTCGTGTAAAGCAAGCCAAGCAACTGTTTTGTGTAGAAAAATATTCCTTTGATGATTTATATAACATAAAAGTCTCGGGTGTTACATTCTACCCCCCTTAAAATGAATTTCGCCCTCGAAATTCGTCACTTTGTAACAAACAGATGAGGATACCTCTCCCTCATCATATCCTCAAGCTCCCATGTAACTTCTTCTAATTGGTGGTTCCTCCATAAAACTTTCACCAATCGAGTGGTCTTGCTTCGTAGGAATTTTTCGCTACGATCCAGAATCTCTATCGGTTGTTCTTCATAAGAAAGATCTTGCTCCAGCGGTACAACTTCTGAGTTGAGTACATGTGAAGGATCAGGTATGTACTTTCTCAGGAGAGATACATGGAACAAATCGTGAACTTGAGAGAGATTCGGTGGAAGCACCAATTGGTAAGCTACCTTCCCAACACGATCCAGTATTTCGAAAGGACTGATATATCTAGGGCTCAACTTCCCCTTCTTTCCAAATCTCATAACCCTCTTCCAGGGAGATATTCGTAAGAACACTTTATCACCCACTTCAAACTCTAGGTCTTTTCTTCGATTGTCGGCATAACTTTTCCGTCGAATCTGAGCTGCTCTTATGTGTTGTTGAATAGATCTGATCTTTTCTTCCATTTCATCAACGAGATCAGGTCCTAATAGCTTTCTTTCCCCAACTTCATCCCAGCAAGTTGGAGTCGTGCATTTCTTTCCATAGAGAGCTTCATAAGGAGCCATCTGAATACTGGAGTGAAAGCTATTATTATAAGAAAATTCCACCAAATGTAGGTTTTGATCCCAACCACCTTTGAAATACATAGAGAAAGCTCTCAATATATCTTCTAGAGTTTGAATTGTTCTCTCAGACTGACCGTCTGTCTGAGGATGATAAGCAGTGCTGAAACTCAACTCTGTATCCAGAGTATGCTGAAGACTTCGCCAGAACTTCGAGGTAAATCTCGGATCCCGATCAGATATAATAGAAAGTGGTACTCCATGCAATCTTACCACTTCCTTTATATATATCATGGCAAGCTGATCCAGAGAGAAATCCTCTCTAATAGCAATGAAGTGTGCAGACTTTGTAAGACGATCAACTATGACCCAGATAGCATTATTGCCTTTGGATGTTTTAGGAAGTCCCGTGACAAAGTCCATAGTGATGTTTTCCCATTTCCATTCGGGTATGGGTAATGGTTGTAACATCCCCTTAGACTTCTGTCTCTTAGCTTTAACTTGTTGACAAACCAAGCATCGAGAGACATATTCAGCAACATCTCTTTTCATTACATCCCACCAGAAGTACTCTTTCAGGTCCCTATACATCTTCGTGCTCCCAGGATGAATATAGAATGAAGAACTATGAGCCTCATCCAGCAGCTCCTTCTTTAATTCAGGGATGGGAGGAACACAAACCCGATTCCTGAACTTTATTATCCCATCACAATCAAGGTTGAATTCAGGAACATTTCTCACCTTCTTTTGTAACTCGACATCTTCTTTTTGTGCCTCTTTAATCTTCACATGTATAGATAGTTGAACATTCATTTGATAAAGATAAGATTTTTCCCCTTCCATTATAATTCCAAGATCCATTCTTTGTACATCCATAAATATTGGATCTTTTGTGATCCTCAACATGGATAAACTGGCATAGTCTTGTCGACTTAATTCATCTGCCACCTTGTTTACTTTCCCAGGGTGGTAATGGATTGAGCAGTCATAATCCTTAATCAGCTCCAACCATCTTCTTTGGCGCATATTCAGATCCTTTTGTGTGAAAATATACTTTAAACTTTTATGATCAGTATAAATATCACACCTTTCACCATAAAGGTAATGCCTCCAAATCTTTAATGCAAAGATTACTGCAGCTAACTCCAAATCATGAGTTGGGTAACTTTTCTCATGTATTTTCAACTGTTGTGAGGCATAAGCTATCACCATATCATTTTTCATAAGAACACACCCCAATCCCTTCTTGGATTCATCACTGTAGATCACAAACCTTTCTCCACTACAAGGAAGTGTGAGCACAGGTGCACTGGATAACCTTCTTTTCAACTCCTTGAAATTCTCTTCACATTCCTCCGTCCAAACAAACTTAACTCCTTTCCGAGTCAAATTGGTGAGTGGATTAGATAATCGTGAAAAATCTTTCACAAAACGTCGATAATATCCAGCCAAACCAAGAAAACTTTGGATCTCAGTCACTGTTGTTGGTCTTGACCATCTTTCGATAACCTCTGTTTTTGCTGGATCCACAGATATCCCCTCTTTTGAGATTATGTGACCCAAAAATGCAACTTTTTGAAGCCAAAATTCACACTTGGTAGATTTGGCATAAAGCTTCTCCTTTCTAAGGGTCTTCAATATAATTCTCAAGTGATCTTCATGTTCTTCCTTGCTCTTTGAATAGAAAAGAATATCGTCTATAAAGACTACCACAAACTGATCAAGATAGTCTCTAAAGACTCTATTCATTAGATCCATGAAGATAGCAGGGGCATTAGTAAGAACAAATGGCATCACTATAAATTCATAGTGTCCATACCTTGTACAGAAAGTCGTCTTTGGTATATCCTCCCTTTTGAGCCTTAATTGATGATACCCTGAACGAAGATAAATCTTGAAAAAGTATTGAGCTCCGCGTAGTTGGTTAAATAATTCATCAATGCGTGGGAGAGGATATTTGTTCTTGATAGTGATCTTGTTAAGTTCTCGATAATCAATGCAGAGTCTCATTGATCCATCTTTCTTCTTAAGAAATAGAACAAGTGCTCCCCAAGGTGACGCACTAGGGCGTATGAACCCCTTATCAAGATTCTCTTGGAGTTTCTTCTTCAATTACTGCAACTCAATTGGGGCCATTCTATAAGGTGTCTTTGAAATAGGCAAAGCACCCGGTACGAGTTCTATTGAAAACTCAACTTCACGATTCGGTGGAAGACCCAGTAATTCCTCCAGAAAGACATCATCAAACTCATGTACAATGGGAATATTCTTAATCATGAGTTTCTCACTAACCATTTGAGATAAATAACCTTCATTTAGTGGAATTAATACCCATAAAATGGAATAAATTTCCACTGGAAGGTTATGTTCATCCTTGCATCGATAGACGATCATAGATTGATCTGGAATATGAATTGTGACTTCCCTTATTTGGAAATTGATATGAGCTCCATGTAGAGAAAGCCAATCCATGCCAAGAATAACATCAAATTCCACTATAGGAAGGATCACAAGATTTACAGGAAGCACTTTCCCACAAACTTCAATCGGAGAAGAATTATAAACTTTTGATGCGACTGTTGTGCCATTAGGTGTTGTCACAACTAACTCAACATCTAATTTTTGAGGTAATACGCTGATACCCTTAGAAAATTCTTCATAAATAAAGGAGTGGGTGGATCCAGAATCAAATAAAACATTTGCTACTTTAGAGTGGATGGTAAGTGTACCTTTCACCACATTGTTATCATACACCACATCGCTGATAGAAATTGCATGTGACTTTCCTTTGTCTTTAGCCTTAAGAGTTTGTTGACGTCGACCATCATCATCAACCCTTGGATTAGGGCATTTATTGGCATAATGTCCCATCTCCTTGCACTTGAAACATTGAAGTGTAGTAGGTTCATTCTGTGTATCCCTTCCTTTGTTTGAATAATTAGACATATTCTTCCCATCATCGCGGCATTCAAATGCCTGATGACCTTCCTTTCCACATTTGAAACATTTACTTGTCCCTTTAAGACAACTCCCTCCATGTTTCTTTCCACACTTTGAGCATAAGGGAAAGCTCATCTTATTTTCAGTGTTCTCTTTAGATTTTCCTTTGAATTCCATTTTCCTCTTCTTATCAAACCCATATGACTGATGGGTTACTCCAATCTCCATCTCAACTTTGAGAGCACATCAAATGATTTCCTCGTAGCTATTGAAGTCCCTTATGGCTAAGGCCCTTCGAAGACTTGGTTTTAAGCCACTAAAGAATCGATCGATCTTACTATCAGTTTGGAAAATAATACCAGAAGCGTACCTTGAAAGTCTTGTAAAATTTTCTTCATAGGTACCAACAGATTCATCATCCTTTTGCTTCAGTTCAAGAAACTGTTTCTCCATCTTTGTTCGGAGAATACGAGGGAAGTACTTATTGAAATATAAGTTCTTGAACTCGTCCCATTCCATGGACTCAATTTCATCCCTTTGTCTCGTATTCTTAATAAGATTCCACCATTGATCAAAATCACCTTCCAAACGATACACTGCTAAGATGACTTTATCATGTTCATAATATTGAAGAACTGAAAATATCTTTTCAGTAGTACTAATCCATTTTTTAGCAACTAATGGATCAGTAGACCAGTTGAATGAAGGTGTACGCTGCCTCATGAAGGATTCAACAGAATGTTGCTCCTTCCTTTGATCGTTTGGAAGTCCTGCATGATTCATAGCTTGAGAAATTTTTGTGAGAATGGCTACAAGATTTTTCATTCCAGCTCCCATAACTTTTGGTTGCTCCGGGGGACAATCATTTCATTGCTCGTCGCATTCCGCATTAACACGGTTCCTTTGGGTTCCAGCCATTGACTAAAACCAAGAAGAATAGTGTGAGCAACACTAATTATAATAGGAAAACCACATAATCAAGAATAAAATTTCACACTTAAGATCTTATCCTAGGTTATTCATGGCCATTTCTAAAACACTAAGATTGTGTTCTATGCTTAGACTTATCCTTAGGGTTCTTACTAAGGCTTTCACATCCTAGTTTCCAAAGGTTGACTATACCTTTCCTCTGATACCAACTATAACGACCCATACTTTACATACATTGTTATTACTTCAGAATTGAAGCACACTTATTACAACATATAACAAAACCACGAAAGGACCGTATAGGTATAGAGTCTTTAGAAACTAGGAAACATAAACAACTGGTTCATAAAGCATCTACTTTGCCTCCCATTTATTTCATCATATCTAGAGTCCCTTTTTGGAATATACTACTTAATAACCTTCTTCCTGACCTGGGGAAATAAAACATAGAAAAGGGTGAGCTCAAATGCTCAGTAAGGGTAAACAAAAGAAATATCAATCACATCATATACATAAGAACATAACTTTTGGAAATCTTAACCTGTAAAAGAGATCATAATATCATAACATGGGATAAATCATAGAAGTGAAATGTAATCCCAATAATCATAACTTAAAACATGAAACTTTGTGGCATACACACATAATCATAGAGAATCATTTCTTGTTAGTCAAGACTCATTTCCAAGACTATCTTAGTGGACAAAGTCCATTTCTGAACCGAGTTCACTCCTCATTTCAGTCCTATTACACTGAACCGGTATAACCTACCATTCTAGCCATGTCTATCTCATGAGATATAAAATATTTACCCAATGCATTGGAGGGAGATATAGGTCCCACCCATATCATAATGATACCATTCTTATGTGTGTCACAAAGTCAGAAAACCATACATCATAGCATAACCCATGTAATAAAAATGGGAATCTTAAACATCATGACATCATAAAACAATTCATATAAGATAAAGGAATTCATAAAAATATAATTCCATCACAACATAATCAAATAAATGTAATAATAGGGATAAAAACATAACCCTTTATTATCTTATATGGAAAATAATTTTGATAAAACACTTGAACTTCATTCTTGAGGAAAATATCCTTTCTGCTTCAAAAACACTTTTCCTTACTTAACATGTCTTATAATTCTAAACTAAAAGAATTTGATTAAAAATAAACTTGAAAACTTTTAAAGGAATCTTCTTGGAAATAATGTTTTAAAAATCCATTCATGCCGTATAAGTTAAAAAAACATTCTTCATACTTTTGTCAGAAAAGTCAAAAAGTACCTCGTACGAAAAATGAAAAAATATTCCTTTCATATCTTTTACTAAAAACTCACCGAAGGGTAAAATTGGATATAAACTATTGTATAAGGATATAAATATTACATATTGAGGAAACATGGATGTCGATGATAAAATACACCCCAGTAAATACCAAAGTATAAACAATCTCGGATAAAAATGAGATTGTGATATTTCCCTTACCTTGGGTCCAATTTGCTTCGTAAGTGTCCGAACCTCCTGTATAATGATTTAAATAATGACATTGACTTATTCCAGAATCATAATTATTGTTATGATATCATATATGGTCATATTCTTAGCTTCTTATTAGTAATATTTCATTACTACTTGTTATTCTGGTGTTTATAACTTTTTGTTCTTATGCGTGTTTTGTCGAATAAATTCTTCTTCTTCTCATTAGGTTATAGATACCTATTTCCAGAATGGTATTAGTGTAATATATATCATATTAATTCATTCAATTCATTTATATAATCATTATGAAATGAAGATCATGTAGAACGATTCGCATCACATCGTGGAGACGGTATTCCGTACGTACGCACGAGTGATGATATCGTTCCTATGATCGTGGAATTGTATTAGAGTGTATGTATACTATTTTAGAATAAATATCACTTTATAATAGTCATATATAGTCATTATTTACACCATTATACCCATCCAAGTAAGGGGATGGTGGAAAATAGATTACACCACGGCATGGAGACGGTATTTCGCACGTACGCACGCGCGGTGATTTCTTTTTCCGTAGGATGGATAGATAGTGAAATAGGGTTGTTTCATACTTATAATAACATATCAGTATATTAGTGATACTGATGTTATTACTTCATAATGAAACAACTAAAGAAGAAGAAGTGGAAGAATAAATAAAGATGAAATAATCGGTAACGGACATTACCTCTTCTTTCAAGTTCTTCTTTGAGACCTTCTTTTAGGGCACTAAAATTGGTCTTTGAAGAAGACCAGGACCTCTAGGATGTCTCTAGGGAAGTGGAGAGGATAATTTTTCATGGGTTGGCCGAGCTTGAAGGCTCAAAGTGGTGTGAGGAAGAGGGGAAGGAGGTTCCCTTTTATAAGGGAGGAGAGGGGCACCTTTGGAATAACTAAAAATATTATTTTATTATAAAGTCAATTTCGGTTTTAAATAGCTCCAAATTGAGTTATTTTGAAGATAAGGTGGGTATGGGTCTAAATCCTCTAATCTAATATAATTTAGACAAGTTTAGGTCATTATATTAACCTTATCTTTTAGTTTTAACTCTTAGTTAATTAGATTGAAATTTACCATGTCACTTTGTGTTTTTATATAGTTAATAAACTTACCATATGCATCCAAGCGACCCCCAAGTTGTGTTTTATTAATATATATAACCTTATATAAGTAATTTTGCCAAACCATATATTTTTAGGAATAAAATAACAATTAATAATATAATATTTGTTTTAAAAACTATTTTATGTCAATTTTGACACTATTCAATAGTTGATTTTTTTGAAACTCATAACAGAATGATTACTTCGAACAAGGTTAATTAAATCAATCCTAACACGTCATATTAACCTAGAAAATTAGTTTAATTCATAAAAAGTCTCAAATTATACTTATTTAGGTATTTATAATATCAATTATTCTAATTTTTCACTATTATGGTAATTATTGCATCATCATTGTGTTATAAATAAATTAAATTATTTAAAGTCTAAAAATTACAAATAAAATATAATTATGTATGAAATCTTTTTAGCTTTATAATAAATATTTATAGTTGAATTTATCTTATGTATAACCTTATATTAAAAATTATTTAGTTATTAAACTTTGATTTTAACTATTTTAACCCTTCTTTAAATAAATTAATAATAAATGTACTAATCTAATTCAAGTGGGCCTAAATGGTCATATTTTATTCCTAAGGTTGTTTTTGGTCGAATTAAACTTGTCCAATAGAATTAGGACATGTGTTATGGTAATAATAATATCATTTTTACCCTTAATTACCATATTTACTTTTAACAGTGGTAAAAAAAAGGTAAAAAGTTATTATTCACCAAAAATTATTTTCATCTCATTGAACCACATTTTAGTCCTTGATATTAACCGTGTCTCTCGGATTTTTGAAATTCCACTCACATAAGTGGTAAAATTATGTTTTATGAAAAATTCAGTTTTTTTAACTACCACTTAGTGGTTTCACTATTCATCAAAAATTGAAAGTTTTCAGAAAAATACCAAAATTTCACCCTAGGCTAATTTCAATATTAAGAATCCAAAAATGAAGTCCATTTTGAAAAATAAAATTTATAAAATTTCAAAAAGTTGTTATTACTATTCATAACGGCTAGTTTTAATAATATTTTAATAGTATATCGTTGTTTAGTGAAACTCAGTATTGCGTACGACGCAAGCTATCGAGGAAGGTCACGATTTCGTGTAAAGAAAGTCAAGAAAGTGTTGTGTGTAAAAAAAGATTCCTTTGATGATTTATATAACATAAAAGTCTCGGGTGTTACAACTAAGGTTCATTTTTTATATCTGGTATTTTTATATGTTAGGAAATAATAGAATAGACTGTTTAAATAATAAGTCATCACTAGGGACACAATGAAGGGAATCAATGAGGGTTAGAAAACATAAGTAGCTAATATTTTCATAAATTAATAACCTGAATATTGGAAACATGTTTTATATTCTAAGGAATTACAATACAGTATAATATTGTATGGTTATTATCATAAAACATGATGGTGTGAACCAACCCAGTATGAACATAAAATACACAATGAATAAAGACAACATAAACTGAGGTATGAATACAATTCATCCTTATAAAATAATCTAATGAAATAGGGACTTAAAAATAAGTTCATGAAGTTAAATATGGGAGATAAAACAAATTAAGGACTATATATACTATGTTAAGAAAGGACACACTATGGAAAAAAACAAAAAATCCAGGTAATTATGTATCAATGGAAGATCAGTCCAAGAAAACAAATAAAGGGACTGACATGGTGAAAAATCTGATCAAGAGGCCATATCTTAATTCAAAACAGGATGAGTATGTTTTAAAATACTATTTTGTTGATTGACCATCTAGTTTGGAAAAGTGGAGTAAATATATTTTAAAGATAGTTCTAAAGAAAAAGAATAAATTACATATGACTAATTTAAATTTCATTATAACTTTTAAACAAATGAAATCCTAAGATACCTATAAGATCTATGTGGGAGGATTCATATAGTATCTATCAAAAGAATAAAACTTGATGAAAATAATTATTTTACTAGGTGATGCATGTGGGAGAATACCAATTAAGGAAATTATAATAATGAAGTGATCCATAACACCCATTGAGAATATATATTTGAAAAAAAGTGCAAGATTGAATACTAAAGAGGAAGAAGCAATGTGGATAAGAAATAATTCTCAACCATTATATTTATTTTTAGGAATAAGAAGTTCCAACTTATTCCCAATATTTTTTTCTATGATAAAAACGTAGAGAATTAAAGTTGATGCTAGTTTTGAAATGTATAATTTGAGAAAGTTTATAAGATATCATAATTGAACAACCATAATAGTGAGGGGTAAACTAGAATCACTATTATAAATTTGGTGAAATTTTGAATTGTTTTATTTTTGTGAACTCAATATATGAAATCATTAATTCATTATAATAAAGGGACCCACCTTGATGAATATGACTCAGAGTATCCCGTTAAATGGGAGAAATGTAAAAATAATCTTGAGATGCTAGTATAACCTTCAGTTGAAATAAAAATATAATTTTTATAATGTTCTTTAAGTAATGTTAGAGATAAGATTTATGTTTACTCACTCTCAAAAAATTTTATAAAAATTAAATCCTATCAATAAGAAGAAGAAATTTATTATCAATTAGTGACATGAAAGTGAGAAGTTGAGGGAAACATAAGGATGATTTCTAAATCTCAAAACATGAAATGTTATACTTTTATATTTTAACGAGTGTGTTGAATTAATTTTAGTAAATTATATTTAGAAACTAATGATAATATTCATAAAAAATTGTATCAAAAAAATATTAGCATTAAAATGATAAAAAAAAGAGTTTATCCCTTGAGATGAAACCAAAAAGAAGTGATATCTAGATGGTGTTTTGATTATTATAATAAAAAAATTAAATACCACCCTTTTAAAAAGATAATGAGGTCTGGTAATCAAAATTTTTACCTTTTAATTTTCTAATAAATAATATTCTTTTGATGATGAGTAAGTTAAGGGAAATTGGGAGTTTTTTGACTTCTAAATGCATTTTAATAATGGATCTATTGAGGTATTTTTAGGTTACAATATCTTAATGAATATTATTTTACAACCCCTAAAATGAAAATGGAGAGTGTTATCCGATGTATGTTTGTTTATAGATAGATGTGAACACCGTATTTTCTCATTATTGTATTATACAAAAATTTGTCCCATCTTGACATTGATTTGACCAACTAAAGTCTTACAAAAAAGTGGAAATATGGTTCTAATCCTTTTTTCAACTAATTCAATCTAAATTAGAAATTAGAAGTGGGTGGAGATTTTTTTTGAAGACAAGTGAGTTACAACCCATACAAACACCATTATATTTTTTATCAATATGGGGGAGATGAATAATATATCTTGTAAATATATTGACATAAAATCATTTGAGGGTCTTTACAATAGAGGAAAATGGAAATATTGAAGTTACTTTTCTAGTGGTTGTATTTATTTTCAATATGTAAGGATTCATTGATGATATATGTAATGTAAATACTTTGAGAAAAATATGATTTGGGATTTTGATTGAATAATCCATGATTCTTGAGAAGGAGAGGATCTACGTATGGTGTCTCTATAAGTTTATTATTTGGAACAAACATCTTGGATGATTGGTATGAGGATTACTTTACATTCCATAAATGAAAATTAAGGTCTTTCAATTAGTAATATATATATTTATTCACATGAATATTGATTTATTATAAGTGTATTAATGAATTCCATTATTGTTTTTACCAATATTGAGAAGTATAAAGAAGATATAAAATAAATGGATATGTTATGGAATGTGGTGGAAGATCTACCATTATATTAATAAATTACAATTCACATGATGACATTGAATTTATAATATTTTTGAAACCTTAAAGATCCATATTACTTGGTAAAGAAAAGATTATAGTTTCAGTTGCTTCCAAACTACATATCAAGATTCATTTTTTAATTTATTTAATTATAGACCGATACTTTGAAAGGTATTTAGTTATATTTAAAAAACATGGGTAACTAAAAGAATATTTTAATATAAGTAGCCAAACCATAGGGTTAACCAAGAGTTAAGTTTTCCTAGTGAATTCATGAGTATTAGGAGGATTACATTAGGCTACACAACTTATTAATACCTAAGAATAAGTGTGGTGGTGATGATTTAATAAAGGAATAAGAGAATATATAGTGTGTTACATGACTGAAGAACTTTTGTAGGATAAAGGGATTTGATCAAATGTCTGAAAACATTCTTATTTTTATTAACTAGTGTTTTACTTAATGCACAATCGATGTAAAATGATTTATTATTGGAACCATTCATAAGTTAAAAGATGAAAATGAACTCTAGTTTACTCAATGATGTATCCATAATCTTTTAACTAATGTATCCCAGATTCCATCCTCACACCTTTGGTATTTATGTTTTTTCAACAACTACTAAATTTTTTGAGTAATCCACCATGTGAGGTAAGCTTAGCACCTAAAATAGATGTGAAATTCAATAACAAATATGATAATTTCATAACAAAGTATTATTTTATATATCACCTAGTTCTTGTTATGTTTACTAATAAAACAATGCTACTATCGCATGAAAATATCATGCATGAATTGTCTTCAAGGAGAATAAGCATGAGAGGGAAAAAATAGTGAATACAGAGGATAAAGAAGTCCATATTTGATGATACTAATGTCAATGATTAAAATATAATAATTTAGTGAATACTATTTATTGATATTTGAGACATTATGTTGGAGATAAATGGATAAATGAGGTCTATGTAATTTTAAACCATACCCCAAAAGAATAATTTGGTATATATCATATCCTAAGAATCTATCTATAAGAATTAATTACTCTAAATAATGATATTTTTCTATGGATATTTAAGTATGATTTCTCTATCATTTAAGGGCTATTAAACTTACATAGGGATCATATATGAGCTTCATAGAAATTATTTTTGGGTTTATGTAATCATTATTTATGGGACTCATAAAGGATGATCCACATTACTAGAATTACTTTTAGAGTTATTTAAATTGAGGTGAAGATTCCACACTATAGTTGTGTGATGAAAAATAAAGGGATACACATGTTGTATATGTTTTATAAACATATAATTTTGTATTTATTGGTGGAAAATATTGTGAGAGTTTTGAGTCGTTAAGAGTATAAAAGTAAACTCGAATAAAGATGAGTCCAAACCTTAAAGAATGAGATTGATGTGAATTTAATGTAAAAATTTCGATTAATTTAGATGTGAAGAATGCTAGAAATATATTTAATAAATTTTGTGGATATATATATTTATATGATACAAAATAGAAGTATGTTGTCTAACTCAGATATATTAGATGTACATTCTAAAATTCAAAAAATAGGAGAGATTAATCATCAACATTAGTGTATCATAAAATAAAACAAATATATTGAAGAAGAAAAATAATGTGAGACCTAATAATATTACTTATATAGATCTTGAGTTTTGAAGTCATGGAGAACCAATACTGTATAAAGGTTGTAGCACCCCCAGTTCCAAGAATGCAACCCTTTATTTATGATTTTTAAGTATATAAATTATATGGGTGAAGTTTGGGAGAGTTCAAAGAACATTTGGAAGGTTTATGGTGATTTTATATATGTGAAAGGTTGGTTCATAGTTTGTTAAACCATGAAACACCTATAGGAAACTGTGTACAATGAGACATGGGAAAAAGGGAAGGCACATGGGTAGCACACGTGTTTTCCAAACCATGAAAAATCATAGAAGAAACCATTCCACTTGAGAAAGTGGGATTTGGCATAGTTGGCACTTGTTTTGGAAACCATTTGATCCAACCATGCATGATTTATGCTTGAGATAAAAGCTAGCACATTGTTAGCTCATGTTTTGACTAACTGTGAAACTAATCATTCACATGTCAAAAGTGTGATCCTAAAATTGTGGAACTCACTTGTTTTGGTCTATAACTCCTTCATTTTTTATCCTATGTAGCGCTAATTTAATATTCTCCCTCCCCAAAGTCTAGGGGGTTCTCTCATCAATTTTGAGGTGATATGAATGCTTCCCTTGGTGATTTGATGTCAGATCCATGCAGCAAGTGATCATTCTTAGTCACTCTTGGTGTTTTTTATTATATATGCTTCCATATATCTAACAGATTCTTATATATATGTCTTATTTGGATATATCTAAGATATTGGAAGACAAATATGATTAAATCTGTCCTTGTTTATGATAGGATAATAGATCTAAGATGGGTTTTTTGAGTTTCAACTTGGTTTCATTGGTGTTTGAGTCCTGTTGTTTATGTTTTCTATAAATTCTGAGGTATGTGGCTTCACTCTTGACTTCTGTATTTAGAATATGAAGAATTTATTTCATGTTCATGGTTTTTTGTGAAATTTATTTTGAATCCACTATGAAATTATTCATGAAAAACCTCCTAAGTGAAGGTTTGTGGTAATTGGGAAGTTTGGTGTATTTTTTGATTTTTTTTTGTAACATGATTTTAAAATGATGATTTTAAACTAAATATTTATTTTTATACTTGAAAAAATAGATTTCAATAATATTTTTGTTTTATTTACATTGTTTGGACACACTTTTATTTGGCATGATTTTGGCATGGTTTTGTGGTTTGTGTTCATATGTATTGGGATGGATAGGGGAATGAAGTACCCTAATCAAAAGTTTAGGACAAATATGAGCATGAAGTTCCCTCATAGAAAGGTTGGGAAGGATATGGTAACAATTTACCCCCATCAAAGTGGTCCACTAAGTGATGACTTAGTGAGATAATGACACAACACTCCTGAGTATAGGGAAATACATGGTTGATTTCATGGTTGGTTGTGTGGTAATGTGGAAAGGAATGGTTTATGCCAAAATAGTATTTATGAAATTGTTTAGAGAATTATTTAGTTCATTACCTTTAACTTTATATCATTTGGTTGAAATTTCTTGGTTATGGGTCTTTTTTATAGTTTGATATGAACATTTTAAATTTTTTTTATATAAATTATTTTATATAATTGTGCTAACGTGTTATAACATAGTGTCTTGAGTAGGGAATTCATTTTCAGAAATCCTACTAAGTTTTAGTACTTTACCCTACAATGGAACTTTGGTTATTTTACACATATCATTTACTAGGACATGAGAAAATATAATTTATCAAAAATCATTTGTAGCACTTTGTGATACTTGGGATGTTTTTATGGTGTTGGAGTACAGAGCATGTGGAGCTTGGATTTGGGTTCGTCTTTGAGTTTTTTTGGTCTTGTAGTCTTTCACTGTGTACTTGGTTGTTCTATAATCTTAGGTTGTGGTACTCTTTGGAAATTTTTGATATAAATTAAATGATTGAGTCATCATTCATTGATATCATGCATCATGTAGTAGTTTATTAGATATGGTTTGTCTGGTTGGTTGTATTATTTTCAAAATGGAAAATCACCCCCAAGTATATTGAATCCCTTTGACATTTATTCCTAGCCTTTGGCATCTTGAGGATATTTCCTAAGAAAATGAAACATCCTCCCTCCTTCTCAATCCAATGAGACGAAGAGGGGTGTTACAAGTGGTATCAGTTGTATTCATTCCAAAGTTTATTTGAGACAAGTGGTATCAGTTTTTTTTGTTCCAAATTATGTTTAAGACAAGTGGTACCATCTTGGTCATTCCGAATATCATTCTGGAATTAGTGTTCTGTGACATGGTATTGGTTGTTGGAATTGGAATTAAAGATCATTATTTTCTATTCTTGGTGACAATTTTTTATAAAGGGGTAGGATTTTTGGGACATGAAATATAGAGCATAAAAATACATAGCCAACCATTTTATTATGAACTACATGTTACTAGGGATTTGTATACATATGTGTTGGGAGACAGTTGTTGGATTTTTAATCTCATTGTCATGGGTCTAGATAATGAGAAGAGCATGACATGCATTGTTGAAATTAATTCCCACTATGATTTCAAATTTTATTTAGAGCAATGTCATATGATTTGGTGCAATATGTTGATTTATGATAAATATTGAATTTTTTTCTAAATGAAATATTTTGAAAATGGAATTGTTTTGGTATATTGGAAATGGTTTTATTTTCAGAAGAAAGTTGAAATTTTTCAAAATATTTTGGACGGAGAAATTTTTTGTTTTTTGAAAGCATTATTGTGATAATGTGATGTGGTATAATTTGAAATAATGATCATTCATTTGATAGATAGTGAGACTTATAGTGTGTTGTTGTGTTGTATAGAAAATGGAACCTGATAGGTGCCATATAAACCAACCCGAAGAAGCTACATAGAATGTGGTTTCACCTACGATACAAGTGTAAAAATAGTTGGTTTAGAGTATCATCCAAGCATTTCAAATTGTGGTCATTGGAAATAGGATGGATGATCCAAGACAAGTGCACCATTCTATCTAGTTTCATAAGTAGAATCCACCCATATTTCTTGGTGATTTAGAATCAGAAAAGGATGAGGTGTGGCCCAATAGGATGAATCGTATCATCAATTTCATTTACACACCAACATATTTGAAAGTAAATAAAGATACATATATTCTAGAGGATCTTTCACGTTAGTGGTGGGATCTAGCTATGCAGGTTAAAGTGGATCAAGGAGTTGGTTAGGAGGATTTTGATAAATTATTAAATAAATAATTAAATACTCACATGTTCATAATTCAAAGAAAAATGGAATTATTCAGAACGAAGAAAGAAAATATTTCATTCATGGAGTATCCAGCTAAATTAATGAATTTAGTGTGCTTTGCAACTGAGGTTGCTGCTAGTGAATCTTTAAAGTCACACATCTTTAAATCAGAGCTGTGGTAGGTTATTCTCTTGAATACTTATATACTCTACATGAAATATTATACATAGATGGTGAATAGGGAGACAATGTCTGAAAGGGATATCCCATGATCTATGGGAAATATGTTGATACACATGGGGTATGGTTGGAACCATAATGCTAAGAGAAATAAGAAGAGGGACACCTATTTTTAAGGTGGGAGAATGAATTATAACTAGATATATGGATCAATAAACCTTCCTTCATGACCCAAGAGTAAAGAAGGATGTTTCTAATGTCGTTAACATGACCACATGAAGAGATAATGTACAACACCTCCTTGAGCATTCCATAATTTCAATCAGACGGGGAATCTTCGTCACTATTTTCATAGTGCCCAGAGGTCGGGTGTTCGGGTAACTTCTCATGTGTCACAATCATCATATACTTTGATGGTAAGTGGTAAGAAAAGTAACTCTCTTTAACAAAACAGAGACTTACATGGTGATTTTAATAATAACATGACTCCTCAGCAAGGTAAATCTCAACAAGGAAACTAGAAACAGGGTATGTTGAGAAAGAAATTATATGGAGCTGAACAGGTGATTGTGGATTATTAGGTTGAGCCATCTACAATGATAGGAAGGATTATTTTTAATTATACCCTCATGATAGATTTTTTATGATAAATGTGCATCTCATTCATTTATTTATTTTCATGTTATTGATTTTATGAGATTAAAATTTGAGATTATGCCTTCTGTGTTATAAGTTCAAACTACTCTTGGTCAAATATAATGTTGAACATTTATGTGTAGAGCATGTTCTATAAATTTTAATGGATTTGAGATGAAATGGGAAATCTCTATGATTAATATAGAGGTCTATGATATAATTCTAGGTATGGATTGGTTGGAAATGTTCAAGGATCACATAGAATGTTATAGCATAACAATTAGTTTTGCGATGGAGGTTGGCATCACACATATCTTTTGAGGAGAAATGGATGAAAAGATAGGTGAAATGGGATTGTTGGCACCAGAATTGGGAATGATCTCTTACTAGTTGGTGGCGTTCAACTTTTCATAGATGGAAGAGATCTATAATTACAGTTTTAGGAGTCTTGTTTCAGTTTCTAGATGTTTTCCTCATTAATTTCTTAGGGTTGTATCCTCTAAGGGAATTGGAATTTATGATTGATCTCCTCATGGGAACCAGTCCTATCTCACTAACATCTTATTTAATTGAACAAAATGGATTAAGGTAATTGAAAGTAAAGTTGGAAGAGATGGAAAGTAAAGGTCTTATTCGGCCTAGCACATCTCTATGGGCAGCACCAGTCTTGTTTGTGAAAATAGAGGATGAAAATTTATGTTTGTGTGAGGATTATATTAAGATTAACCAACATATAATAAATAACAGGTATCTATTTCCATGAACATATGATGTTCCTGGTCAACTGAGGGAAGAACAATGGTTCTCTAAGACTAACATGCCATTAAGATATCAGTAGTTGTGATTTTGGCAGGAGTATATTTTGAAGAAAACATTTAGAAGCAGATATAGTCATTAAGAATATGTTTTAATGCCTTTTGGTCTTAAAAATTCACCAATGGTCTTTATAGAATTTTCGAATCAGATATTTCAAAGGTATATGGATTCTTTCTTGGTAGTATTTTTAGATGATATATTGGTGCTTCCAAGGATAAGGGATAAACACAAGAAACACTTAGTGATAGTGTTGGGAATCTTGAGAGACCATTTTTTGTATTCCAAATTATCAAAGTGAAATTTTTGGATACAAGAGGTATGCTTTATTGGCCATGTAATTTCCTAAATAGGTGTTTTAGTGGATCTGAAGAAGATAGAAGCTATTATATCTTGGCACCCTCCAAAGAATGTCTTTGATATATGATGTTTTCTTAGTCTAGATGGTTATTACCAATGCTTTGTTAATGATTTTTATGACTAGATTTGGCCCATGAAGGCTTTGAAAAATAAGAATGTTCCATTACAAGGGACTAAGGAATGTCAGAAATCTTTCCTAGAGATAATGGTTCTCTATAAATTTTAACCAATCTTGATTTTTATATAATTAGAACAAGGGTACTTGGTGTATTGTGACGCTTCAAGATATGTGTTGGGGTGTATTTTCATGCAAGGAGATCATGTTGTTTCATATCGTTCAAGACAGTTAGAATTGTATGAAAAGAACTATCAAACAGATGATTTGGAGTTATCACCCACAGTTCATGCTTTGAACACATGTCATCATTACCTCTTTGGGGATAAATTTACTATGTTTACGGATCATAAGAGCATGGAACATATTTTATCACAATGGGATTTGAATCTAAGGTAATGAAGATTGATGGATTCTCTCCAAATATTATACTTTGACTTGATTTATACACTAGGTAAGGGAAATTATATGGAAGATGAATTAATAAGAAAGTCGTATTCTTAGTTTTTAAAAGATTCTTTAGATGAGTGGAAGTTTATATCGGTCCTAGCTGACATATCCATGGAATATAAAGACCGAGTTAATATTGTAGTTTTTCCCAGTTTCGGTAGTTCATGATTTGTTAAATATGGTCAAAGAGGCACAAAGGCCTAATTCAGAATATGTTTTAATGAGTTCAAAAGATAATGGTGGAGAGATAATAGAGGCATGATGGGAGTTAAGTGTTGTGGTTTTGAGATTAGATGGATTTACTAGTGGCTTTATAGGAAAAACTTTTTCATGCTTACCACAATTCCAAATGGGATGTTCATCCTTGAATACTGAGGATGTATAAGGAGTTGAAAACATAGTTTTGGTGGGTCTGTATGAAAATAAAGGTGACTGAGTTTTTTTCAAAATTCTAAACTTGTCTACAGGTTAAGGAATAAAATCATTGAATAGAAGGTATATTGAAGTATTTACCTATTCTAGTGTGGAAATAGAAGTTTATAACCAGGGATTTTGTATCATTTCTCCCTAGAATTGTTCAGAAACATGATTTCATATGGGTGATGGTGGTTTATCTCACCAAGATTGCACATTTCATCTCTATTTTTGAATCTTATATGGTGGAGGACTGGTCAAAAATCTATATATGAGAAGTGATAAAGAGGAATGGAATACTAGTTTTAATATAATCAAATAGAGATCTAAGGTTTATGTCACATTTATGGAAATCATTATAAGAATCACCTGTAACTTAGTTGAAAATGAGCATGGCGTATCATCCTAAGATAGAGGACCGATCTGAATGGATGATACAAAAGATAGAAGATATTATTTGGGCCCATGTAATGGGTTTGGTGGATCATGGGAAGATCAAGTTATATTAGTGTATATTCCGTATATCAAAAATTATTAAGCCTCAGTACATATGGATCCTTTTGAAGTATTGTATGGGAATCATTTTCATTCTTCACATTGTTGGGTAGAAATAGGTGAGACTTCACTAGTTGGGATGAGCCTTGTCCAAGAAACAACAAAGAAGATTCAATTGATCAGAAAATAGATGGAGACTTATCATAGTCCTCAGAAACAATATGCATATCATTGTTGATGACCATTTTCATTTGAGGTGAGTGATCAGATGTTCTTAGGGATCTCTTCAAGGCTTGGACATCGATATTTTTGGAAACATGGCATGTTATCTCCTCGATTAATATGCACTTTTGAGATATTGGAATGAGTTTGAGAGGTGGAATATTAGTTTTAATTGCTACTACAGTTCACTATGGTGCATAATGTGTCAGATGTATCTTAGTTGAAAAAGTATCATCCTGATCATGACCATGTGATCAGATGGGATCACATTAACTTAGACCCAACTTATTATTTGGGGCACATGGAAGTGAAAATTTTTGATATTCAAGGGAATGTATTGTGGGGAAAAATTATCAGTCTAGTACCAGTTTTGTGGAAACTTGGTTAGATCCTAGAAGAGACAAGGGAATGGGAAAAGAAAGTTAAAGTAAATGCCTGGAACACTTTCAATTAAATGATGGTCTTATAATTTCTATGGACTAAAAGGCTAACGATGGAAGTAATGTATCACCACCTATTTTATGTAAGTAACCCTTTGTTTATTCCTTTTAGGTATGTAAAGTTTATGGGTGAAGTTTGTGATAGTTTAGAGAACATTAGGAGTGGTATTGAGGATAATATATAGGCTCACTCTTAGTGAAAGGCTTGGAAAAACCATGAAACACCTATAATAAAATGTGCACAATGTGACATGGGAAAAAAAGATGGCGCGTGTGCAACACACAGTTTGTCCAAACTCTGTGGAAGCCCAGAAGAAAATGTGTGAATTGAGATTGTGGGATTTGGAATTATTGGAACACAGTTGGGAAACCATGTGATATATCCCAGTGAGGTTTCTACTTGGGATAGAAGATGGTGCAAGGTTAATGTATATTCTTAATAACCATATGCCTTACCATGCACAGGTCAAAAGTGAGATCCTAAAATTTTGGATCTCACACTTTTTTCTCTTTAACTCCATTTTTTCCACCTATGATATCCTAACTCAATGTTATATATTAAAAAACATTATGAAAGGTTCTCCCATTGATCAAGAGATGATATGAAGGCTTCCCTTGGCTATTTGAATCCATATCCATTTGGTAAGTGATAATTCTTGGTCGTTCATGGTTCTTTTTCTTAGATATACATCTCTATCTCTATAAGTTTCTTAGATCTACATCTGTTGTGGATATATCTAAGATATTGGATTCCAAATATGATTAAATTTATCCTTTTGATGATAAGAGAAGATATATAACATGGGTTTTGGAGTTTCAAACCGATTTCTTTGAAATTTGAGCGTCGTTCATCATTTTCACCATAAATCTTGAGGTAGGTGTCTTCACTCTCGACTCTTATTTTTTTAGAATATAAATGATTGATTTCAAATTCATGGATTCTCTTGAAATTTATAGAGAATACAATATCATATTTTTGATAAAAAAAAATATATGAAGTGACACTTAGTGGAAATTGGAAATTTTTGTGTGTTTTTGGAAATTGTTTTTGAAAAAATGATGTTGAAATGATGGTTTTAAAATAATTGTTGGGTTTTCTGCATGAAAAAATGGTTTTTAATAAAAATGTTGTTTTATTTAATTTTTTTGGACACACATGTATTTTTCATGGGTTTGGAATGGTTTTGTGGTGGGTGATCATATGAATTAGGATGGATAAGGGAATGAAGTACCCTTATCAAAAGCTTAGGATGGATATGGGAATAAAGTACCCCCGTCAAAGTAGTCCACTAAGTGATGGATTAGTGGAAGAATGAATCACCACTCATGAGTATAGTGAGGTCCATGTTTTCATGCATGTTTGTTTATATGGTTATGTGGAAAGGAATGGTTTATGCCAAAACAGTATTTCTGAAATGGTTTAGAGCATTGGTTTGTTGATTCCCTTGAACTTTATTTCATTTGGTGAAAATTTCTTGGTTATGTCACTTATTTATATTTTGATATGAAATAGTTTTAAAAAAATTATATAATTGTTTTATATAATATTGGTAACATGTTATATCCTAGTGGCGTGAATAGGGATGTCATTTGGGGAAATCCAATTGAGTTTTAGTACTCTCCCTTACTTTGGCACTTTGGTGATTTTGTAGATATCATTTAACATGACACATGAAAAGGTATAGTATCACACATCTTTAGTATCACATCGGGATAATTGGGTTATTTTGATGTTTTTTGAGTATGTAGAATGTGGATATTTGGAGTTGTGGTCATCAATTAGTTGTTTTGGTTTTGTAGACTTTTGATGTGGACCTGGTTGTTCTGTAATCTTCCACTATGGTACTCTTTGGTTGATTTTTATATAGATGAAATGTTTGAGTTGTCTTTAATTGATATCATTCTTCAGGTAGTATTTAATTATCTATGGTTTGTTTTTTTAGTTGTTTTAGTTTCAAAGGGAAGAATTTATCCCATGTATATTGAATTCCTTTGACATTTATTTCCAACCTTTGGCATCTTGGGGATGTCGCCTAAGGACATGTAGAATCCTCCCGTCGTGTCAAGCCAATTTGAAGAAGATAGATGTTAAAGATGACATTTTTTCTGGAGATAAATATGAAGATGAGATATTCTATGATAGTCTCATATCATTGAAGGTGTTTTAGAATACGAGACTGGTGTTTGGTGGTTTTTTACATCTTATATTGAGTCTCTTGAAGTACCACTATAATTAATTAATCATAGTATTTTTGAGTGGAGAAAAAAACTATCTTTCATAAATATATGTTGATCAACTGTTAGTGGTTCAGGTTCTATTCTTCCATTTATGGAGGAACCTTGAATAACTATTGGTACTATTATAAATAATTCCATTGACTAATTGGTGGTTTTTTATAGAAAATTCCATATCAGGGAAGTGGATGGTATCTACCTGAGGGATTTTGGTGATACCATCAATGACATTGTGTGAAACATAGGACTATAATTATAATATATACAAATTATTGTGATAATAAAATAAATATACAAATAAAACTCAACCATATAAAGGAGTAGGATTTCATTAAGTAGTTGAACCATGAAAATTATTTGATTTTATTATTTTTCTATTACATGAAAAGGTGTGATTGGTGAGTTCTTTAATTGATTCATTCCTCTTTATAAGGATAGAATATAGAGTGAGGAACATGTTAATTAAGAAGAAATTAATACTCAATAAAAGTGGGGAACATTGATTCACCCCCTATCAGTGTCAATGTATGATCCACTAGGATCAATAGTCACGCTTCTCAGTATAGAGATAATGCCTCTAAATCCTAATGTAAAATATTACAATTAGTAAATCGAGATCATGTATCATGTAATTGTTTTCATGGATACTTAAAAATCAATACGCATATAATATCACTATATTATATTGCATGAGGGCACAATCTAGGATCTTATTTGAAGCATATATATATATATAGCATAAACCCATTACCATTTGTGTATATTATAAGTATAAGTATAGTGAATAACATATTATAAACTCCTTGAATATCTATTTACATTATTATTATTTTTTAAATCAACCTTTCCAAGTTATCTTGGTTATTAGGTATGATAATCCTGATAAATCCTTTATAAATCATAGATAATACCTAGTTAATCTAAAGAAACCACGGATCTCCATTATATATGTTGTTCTGGACCACTCTTCAGTCACCCTTATCATTGAAGGTTTAATATAAATCTCATTATTTATGATTACATAATCCAAGAATGTAACTTTAACCATCTAGATATCCCATTTTATAAATTTCCATTCAAATTATCTTAGAAAAAATTATCTAAAACAAGTACTTAAATACTCCTAATGTTTTTCTTTACCATTTGAGTATATCAAAATATTATCTAGAAAGATAACTATAAATCTATCTAGGTAATATATAAATACCCTATTCATCAATTCCATAATTTTTTTGGAGAATTTATAAGTTTGAATGGAATTTATATGAACTCATAGTGTTTTTATATTATACAAATGGTAGTATTTAAAATAATCTATATTTTTACCTTCAATTAATGACATCCCAAACATAAATACACCTTTGAGAAGTGTTGATCGACATATAAATGATCAAACGAGTCACTAATATATGAAAGATGATACTTTTTCTATATCATTCTTTAAAATCTTATGATAATCAATTTAGAGATGAATTGGTACACCCTTATTTTTTTTTAAAGAACATTGATCCCCATAATGAAACACTTGGGTTTTTAAAATCCAAATTCTCTTACAAATTCTTCTTTAACCCTTATTGATCAATGGGAGGAAAGTTTTGTCAAAATTATTTGATATTGAAAATATTTGAGTATAAATTTTATTGAGAACTCAACATCTAAATTATGAGTATATCCATGAAACTCATTTGGGAATACAATAGTTTATTCCATCACAAAAGTTATATCTTCATCTATTTTTAATTTTCATTGCCTCAAACATTTTTTCTAGATATTATTGATAATTAGGAAAAATATATATATACCTAGGAAGCATTTTAAAATGAAGATTCATAATTATCCCTCCATTTATATAAAATTTAAGTATAGTTTAGGATATATAAAGTGTTTTGACAGGACATGATCCATAGTTTTCCCACTTAGGATGATGGTGAGTAAATTATTCCACCCCAAGTCTGCCTCTAATAGTCCAGTGACTGGTAACTATCACCCATAATGCATAACAAAGAATAAGAATCCTTATAATATATATAACACACGTTCATACATCAAAAAATATCAATAACATCACATACATGAAGGAAAATATAGTTATATGAAATATAAAAATATATGAAAATTTTTTGTACATTCTAAAGAAATAAAAATGAAATTTCTATTCAAGTTGGGAAAAATTAAAAGACTTAAAGCTCTAAAAAATAAACTAAACTCATGTAACTAGGAATGAGGGGATCAATACCCAATAATATCTCCAAAACAGATCACCAATAACCTCGACTCTCATTAGTTTTATATAATAATTAACTCTATCATCTCCACTGGCTCTACACCCACTGATATCACTATATACATGTATTCCATATGCATATACAAAAAATGTGTGGGCATAAAGACTATAAATGGTTAGTATAAAATTTCCTAGTATAATTCCCCATAAACTTAAGAGATCTGGGTTACAGTTTAATACACTACTAAGGGCCAAACCATATTACCACCTAACTTAAAAAAATATAAGAACACGATATATAGAAAAAATTATGGTTTCACATCACAATACAAAGACAAACATAGATCATAGTGTAATGGAGGGAAACATGATATTATACTTCATCCAGAGAGAAAGGATTCTATAAGAGATCCCTTACCCTTTAGGTAAAACACATACTTACTCATTAGACCAAGGGGAAAGTACCTCTTTTATCATAACTATATAGGGTTCTCAAATCACACAGATCTACATGAGAGGAACCCCAAAAAACCACCATACCATAACTAGTGAATCAAATAAGAATCCCAACTAGAAAATGAATATCAACCATGTGTCACTCCATATAAAATTTAACACCATCACCCACCCAACACACATAGTAGTTAATGGAACTCATCGATATATCATTTTTTCTTAAAACAATGCCTCATCCACAAAGGACTATCATCACACCTTAGAATCAGAGTCTAAAAAAACTATCTGATCAATGTGTGGTACCCACACCTCAACATATGATATGATTATCAAGGAACACTAAACCCTTAGATATAAAACTCACATCCCATTCCATGCGCTGGTTCCTTGATTTTCAACTATCAGAACCATCTTGGAATTATACAACAATGTATCTAGGGAACCACACCTCCCCAAAGGCCAAGATCGATCAACCAGAGTGTTACCTCCATCCTAGTGAATGTTTTACGATTCATCAATAAACTTGAGAAAAAACCACACAAAATGGGTAATTCTGCACCATAAAATCCTAAGAGAGTACTAAATTCATCACTACCCATGTAACATAAAGGGAACACCTTAAAGAGACCTTCATGGAAACTACAAATCACCAGGGACCCAAACACCATGTTTCTAAGGGAGAAACACACATACCAGAGAAAGGGGTATCTCACACATTAATAATAATGCTATCATGAGGGAGTACCCATACCCATAATGTATCCCCAAAATGATATCTCATCATAATCATGGGAACTAGGGGGGTCTAATGAGAGGTTTGATTGGAAAACCCCTACAACTAATACTACTATTATTCCACAAAAAATCATGTGGAATCATATGAAAGAGAAAGAATTACTATCATCCACTATTTGGACTATACATAGGGGGCTTAGGTAAATTAGAGTAAATGATCATATCTCCATCCTCTGATGTAAATCACATTCTACCGCTTCCACTATGGGGTGAATGTGAAAGATGGGAACATATGATCAAATTGAACATAAATTTATACATTGATTACTCTAATATAGAGATTGTATTACCTGAGAAAATTATAAAATTCAACATCAATCATAGGAATAAAAAATCCAAAATAAATCTATTAGATCACATAAATAGCCATAAATTGATGAATAGACTACACAATTTACATATAACTAAAAAAATCTAGATATGTTATATATTTATTTGAAACATCCAATAGATGAAAAATATATATTTCAATGTATCTTGGATAGGAAATGATACAAGAAATGTCCTGGGGATTACGTCGCATTATAGTATCATATATCACATATTAGTCTCAAATTTTTCATCTTGATTCCATGATCATGATATTACAGAAGAATCTTATATATGATATCATATAAAGAAGTTAAGGCCAATATGATATTTTTCCACAACAACAAAAATAATAATAATATATTATATAAGAAAAATATCATAGATGGAGAATTCATACATCTCCTCTTTGAAGGACCATGCGTCCCTGTCCTTGGCCATCATTGCCTATATTTTTTTAATTTTAATATTAGTTTTTGTATTAATTTCATGGGGGTTGAAACCCTATTCAACCCCCTGGTCTTGCAACAAGCAGCCCAAACAACATCATCTCCCTCGCTATGGTTGGCCACCCCAATATATGGCCAATAGTCTAACATCACCCCCAACCCTTTTTGTTTCATTACAAGGACACCACCAAGCCATTCTATGGTAAAATGGTCCATCCACCCCTAATATTCCAACACTAAATCAACTGTATTGTGTTGGTTGTAAAAAAAATACTTCGCATGGATTGGATACCCCTACATAATGACCTCAGTCACTCAATTGACTGAAACCACATTAATTTTCTTTTCATTCCACCATTGACATGGATTTTCATTGATATATTGTCTCTTATGACCCTCCCAGATTATGTTCTCTAATGAAAATCCCAAGGTCTTTATCTCTGGTTCACATGGATATGATGTATGACCAAACCCTCTACCTAAATGCCTCCTCATCATTGTCACATTGATTCTTGGAATATATCAATATCAAACTACCATTGGTGCATGAGAACTCACATTCCCAACCAATAAAACACCATGTGAACCCACCATCATCTCCTCCTACATTGTAATCATCATTATATACACAACTAATTAGAAAATAACAAGAATAATATATTAATTTCTAGTTAACCAAAATCCAGTATTATCAAAAGTGGAGAAAGAGAAAAAATATATAAATATTATGCTCTACCACGATGGATGAATGTATATGATTTGATTCTTTTTCACCACCATGGTTTATTCATCATCATTTCCAAAATTTTAATTCGAACCCTTAATCCTGCTTCGATTAGTTGCCCTCAGTGGATCTCCCCATCCCCCTCTCCTTCCTCTAGTTAAGTTTTTCGTCCAATCCAACTTAATTTATATAAGGACTCATAAATATGGTAGGGATTATGGATTTTAATTTTTTAATTAATGGATCAATTAAGAAATTGTTCCATATGTGAAGACCACCCATAGAGATCTTGATGCGAAGTTATGAAATGAAACTTATATTGTAAAATAATCATTTTAGACTCAATGGAGGTCTTTAATTTTTTATATATGGCCCAATTTAAGTGTAAAATCATTATTCAAAAAACTACTTGTGAGAATATATGAAAATAATTTTATACGTGATATATTTTTTAAATCAAGGCTTCTCCATGAGTACCTTTTTTGTGCCAAATCAACACTGGGACAAGCACACAAACATGGAATCAAAAGAATAAGTAAATAATATTTAAAAGGTAATTTTCCAAGGTAAAATTATTGTTTTTCAATTTATAAGGCCTAATGGATCCAAAACTAAAAAAAAAGATAATTCATCCACATGGGAAAACCCAGTTCACTACACCCACCCTCCCTATCATAAATAATTTCCATTTTATAAAAGAAAAAACATTGAATAATTCTATAAGAATCCCATAATTCACTAGCATAATGGGAGATAACACACACACATGAGATCCAATAACTAATGAATGTTTATTAACCTATAATGACTCATAATGAAACCAAATTGAGAATACATCCCTTTTCCTTCTCTTGTATTAGGGATACCACATCAAATATTATCTTTCATCCATAGATGAAAAAAAACATAAATCCACATCAATGAATCTATTGAACCATCATGAGATATATTTCATAAATCTCATCCATAATTTTCACCAAAAATTCTTTTTTTATCTAACCATGAGATTCCCATCAATTCCAACATGAAGTAATTCCATGAACCATCATTATTGCTCAAATATGATATATCTACCCTAGCATTTCCATGATGAAGTATTGATCCACAAATTAAAAATTGGATTCCCCAAGTATTGTCACATCGGGAAAATAAAACCACATCAAACTACATTACATGGGTGCCTCAATAAGATCACCATACCACAACTCTAGATCATTCAACACTTCCCTTACACGTTATTGTCTAACTAGCTCACACAATGACCCATTTTAGATTTGTTTATGAGGATAATATCAATCACATTGTTATATTTCCACCCAAAAATTATAGGTTAAACATACATATACCAATGAAATTGGCTGGGTTTTCTTCCACTATAGATGACCTGCTCTATCTAATCTAGGACAAAAAGTCAATCTATACCTGAAACTCAAATTTTGGAAACCATTATAACATAGAATGTTTTATCTTATCCCACATTTGAGATGAAAAAATGGATATATCAATAATAATCTTACCGTACCACCTTCTTGGCCACATAGTTGAGATGACTGACAATTGGTTAATCAAAAATTCATAACATCTAAACTCATGCAGTCAATCCCAAATTTACCTATAAACATAGCTAGTCCCAATGACAGGGACTTCATAGAGAACCATTTATATCTACATATCATCTAGTAAATACAATTTGAATGTGTAACTCAATATCTGATTCCACTCCTTGGAAAATATTAAACTAGGAATCTTCTAAAAAATAGTGCACTACTCCTCAATCTCAACTCAGGACATATCATAGGGAAAAGAACCATTGTCTACCCCACAACTACAAGACTAATCCTATGCGCTAAATATATAATGTAGATAAGAATAACACAAACTGTCTTAACCAACCGATGCACCAAATAAAAGACCATAGATAAAATATTTTATTGAAAAATGAATATATAAATACTTGGGAAAACATCATAGTGGTTTTCCTTTGTTATCTAATTACTGACCATATGAAAAGATCTCCACATAAAGGATTCTCGACACACATGATATGGAATAAATCATCTACTTAAGTCTCAAAAGACTAGTATATGGGTCATTATATTCATTATTCTCATCATGAAAGAGCCTGATAGGATATAAAAACCACAAATTGATGAATTATAGTAGAGTTGGACTCATAACAATGAGATAAAAATCACATATCACACAATAGTATGACACATAAAAATCTTTGAACTATAGTGAGAGATGCATTCCCCATTGAGTTATTATGAACTGATCGAAGTGGGGTAACTGACCTCACAAATGATGGACCCCCATTACATCGATATCTATAGAAGGAAGACTAATTCCTTGTCATAGGGGGATATGAAATCCTCTATAATATGAGGAATTTATGCCCTGTTTCTTTTATGGAAGTACCAAACCCTTTACTGAGTAATGAATCATTATTACTATAAATGTATATTCATGATACAATACATTTTGAGAGTACTATATCCCATGGATAAATGAAATACTTCATATTTCACATAAAAACCTAACAACCAAAGATGAAGTACCATTAGCCTATCAGACATGGGAGTTCCAACCCCACTATAGTTGGGAATACCTACACCTAATCAAAATCAATGGAGTACTGAACCCCATGTTTGAATAGAGTTATCTCACATTAAGTATGGTATTCAAACACTTTTATCCCTAAGGGGATTCCAAACTCCATGATCACATATGGGGGACAAGCACCTCATTTGAAGACACCTCAAAAAGGGAAAACTAACGATTGTGGAGGATCCCTTTTCTTGACTAAGCACTTAGATCTAGATAGGGGTCTTTACTGCATAGGTAGAGGATATCACAGCCTAAGTAAATGGGGGTGGTGGAGAGATAAATTAAAACTACATATAAAATAACATGTAGATAGATTATAAAAATCATTAATAAGAACACATCCTCCACCAGATCTTAGCTATGTCCCCTAGTCTATCTATAAATCATAAGAATATTCATGCATTGTTTCCCAACATACCATGAAAAAAACTCACTAGACCCCATTATCCAAACTCCATCCCTAGTAAGAACACTTTTTAATTTAAATATTACCCAATGCAAACCATTATACACCTACTTTGGATGATAATAACCATAGTGTACCACCCCAAGACCACCCCCAACAGTCCACTCATGACTAGAACTAAAAAGGAATAACACGTAATGGGAGGCCTTAAAATATATATCCCATGTATTTATACATAACCAACCATTGATAATATCCCAAAAAAATATAAATACAGATACTTCAAATATAAAAATGCATGAAAACTCACTATACATCACAAAGAAATACATAAGAAATGCGAGTATAAAATGGGAAAACATAAAATACCCAAATCTCTACAAAAAAAATTAAATCAAGTGATGGGGAAGGAGGGAATTACTATGCCACACCAACATAATAACCAAGAATGGCCAAATAAGACACCCACCAGCTCCATATATACTCTATCTCTACTATATCCACTAGCTACATCCATATAGATATATCCATCGACTTGTATATCTTTTGCACAAAAAAAAGAGTGGGAAAAAATTAAATTCTTGGGTGTGTATAAAAATAACAAATAGGACACTCCAAAAACCCGAGGGACCAGAGATTAAAGTTATAAAACTATTAGGGGATGAACTATATCACCACCCAAATTAAAAAAAGGAATAACACGAGACATGGGAAAAGATAATCCTTTACTTCAAAATAAATATACAACCCAAGATAATTGGGAAATGATGTACATATAGATATTATAATAATTATATAAATATAGGACTCTATAAAAATACCCAATACCTTATGGGAAAACACCCCTATTCTTATCATCCCTTAGGGGAAAACACCTCACTGTTCATCCACCTTGGGGGAGATCAAATCGTATTTGTTAACATATAGGGAATGACAATCCAAATCACCATATCATTTCTAAGGAATAAAATTTAGAATATTATAACTTGAAAGAGCTCATCAAACTTGTGTCACTCCACATAATCTCTAATTTCACCACCTGTACATTAGGAAATAAAGTCAGTGGAACTCATGGATAGATTGTTGTTCTCAGAACAACACCCCATGTCATAAATGTAAATCATCATACCTAATATTCATAGTCTTGATTTTTCCATCTTATCAATGTGGGGTGCACACACCTCACCATATGATACAATGATCAAGGAATACTAACCCATCAAATGGATCACTCACACCATGTTTTATAAGAGTGATTCTTGTGTCTTGACTTCCATCACTGTCATGGATTTAAGAAAGAATATATACGAGGACCCACTTCTCACAAAATTCCTAAATCATTTGTGGAAAGTATTTTATCCATCTGTGTAATGGTTTTTCCAAATACACTGAGTGAACATCAAACTAGATGGGAGTTTATACACCCCAATACTATAGGGGATAATAACTGTATCACCCCTACATAATGGAATGATCACCCAGTGAAGCGAGATCTAGGGAAACCACATTACATCGAAAACTAAAACCACCTATTTCTAGGTATGAACCACATCCATCAAAGAAAGGGGAAACTCATACATCAACAATGATATCTGAAGGGAGTACCCAAAACCTTATCAAGTGGTGTAATTAAGGATGAACTAAAACTAAAACTCTCTATATTCTATAGTCACTCATGGGGAGATACATGAAAGGCATAGAATAGCTAATGCACACCACATAGACTGGTCAGAATCTTCCTAGTGTAATACGAGTAAATGATTGTCTTTATCCTTATGTCCAAATCACATTCACCTATTACCACCCTAGGTTTCATGTGATATAGGGAAACACCATAGGCTTCATATTCACATAAAATTACTAAAGGGTAATATGGGTTCAAAGAGGGAACAATCAGTGACCGACCTAAATTTTGAGATCGATTATACAGATCTAAAATCCAAAATACATCAATCCAATTTTGTAAATGTTTTCATATGGTCAAAAAAATGACCCCATCACCATCTATATGAAAAAAATAATCGACATATGATAATTGTTTATCATAAACATCTAAAAGATGAAAAATAGTTATTTCATTATAGTGTGGATGGGAGGTAGCACATGAAAGAACCAGAAGATCATGATATCATTCAAAATGAAACACCACATAATAGTCTTAGATTTTTCATCTCAATGCTATAATCATGATGTAACATATGGGTCTTATTTCAATCATCATATGATGATGTTTTATACAAAATGGGTTTTTTAACAAAAACAACAATAAAAAAACAAAACAAAAACAACAAAAAAGACAACAACAACAACTAGATCTATAACAAAACAATAATAAAAACAACAAAAACAAAAATAAGAAAAAAAATAACAATAAAATAACACCAACAAATTATAAAAAATAAAATTTTATCAAATATAATATATTACATGAAACACTAAGTTTATATTGTGTTACACACAATAATGATTTTCTTCAAAATATTATGTCACATGAAAGGCCGAGTTTTATTGAATAATTATATACTATTAATATTATGATTGAATATGGTAATGATCACATAGTCATTGGAATTGTGGGTTTGAATATGTTTAAATATCTTAGGAAAATATATTTTTTACACACAATTATCAGTTATCTATTGATTATTAATAAAATAATAATTATTTAAAAAAATTATTATAAAATACATTTTTTTAAAAGATGGTTTATTCGCTCCTTGAGCACATAATTTAAAATTAAATTTTACCAAATTTATAAAATTTATTTGATAAAAATAAATTACTTTTCTAAATCATCATATGAAAATTATCATATGGTTAATGTTTTATATTTTTCTGAAAAGATTCATTTTTCAAAGAATAGTGAAAAATACTAAATTTTAATTGAAATCTACCATTTTTGTTTTAATAATTTTTAATGTTAAATTATATTTTAAATTGGTTTTAAGGAAACAATAGTTTAATTATACATGAATATATACCATTTTTTCATTATAATAATTTTCATATTCAATTTTTTTATGAAAACATTGTAAACTTGTGACCATTTTCAATTTAAAAATATGATTTCTCATCGCATCTACTGGATTAAATGTAAATATTTTTTTAAAACCTATATAAATTTAATTTGAAAAATTGAGTACATATTTAGACTAAGAATAAACTATACTTTTTAATAAGGTAAAAAAAATTTTTTACCAAAATTAATATTGAAAATAGTGAAAATTAATTAACACATTTGATGTAAGAATTGTTTTTTGTGGGGTCAAACTATGATGATTAGGGTTAAAATGATCTAGAAACATTTACTATACAAATTAGGTGGAAATATTTCAACCTCATATCTTATAGGTTAGATAATGGAACATTTTTTAGGATTATGGTATGATAAAAATTTGGTTTTGATTGAATCTTTTCAAATAATTACAAGTATTCCACTCATCAAAATTATAAATGGTCACACAATAACCTCTATTATTTACACATTAAAACCTATTTGGTTTAATGATTATTTTTACTTCATTTCTTTCTCCACATCCTTCAATTATTATAAGCCACGATGATATAACCACATTCGTATCTTATATAAACTAGTATTTTCTTATAATAATTTCATTACCTAAAACCATATACACTTCCATGAAATTGGTTACAATAACAAAAAAAACAACAATTTTTATTAAAATTTGGGAGTAAGGTCACACAGAAAAAATATCAAGAATTTTGAATGCAAGGGAACTATAGAGGTCGAAAATAGTGCAAACCAAGAGAATCCGCTCGAACAAGATCAACACATTATGAAGGAAGACTTCACATATTAGAGAAAATAATTCGAGGATCATTTTGATCATCCTTGAAGGCTAAATAATCTTCCACTTAATTGCCTTCACGCCATGTATGTTGGACAGACACACCATTAGGAATGTATCAGATACACCTTCAAATGTAATAATCGATACACCATGGGGTATTTGTCTTGCACTGTATAGAATTATAAATCACTGTAGAGTCTGTTTTAATCAAGGATGGAGATAAATTGAAGCCCCTGTATATTTCTAGCCCCTCAAGAAGATCCTTATCCTCCGTTATGATAGAGTCTCCTTGACCGAAGAAGCTACTGAAAGCAGTGATAACAGAACTGTTGTAATCTCATATGACTCCCCCTCCACGTATCATACCCCGAGCGCACGATCCATCAACATTTAGCTTATATGCACTAGTAGGTGGGTTCTAACTTACCCATTTTCCATGCTTCTGTCTACCATGAGCTTCCTGAGTAGAATAAGATATTTTAGAAGCAGTGCTAAACAATGTAAGAATTTTACTTTCGTTCCCTTACTTTATCAGTGATCCCAACTCCGCTACCAGACATTTTAAATAGACCTGCATGGAAAGAAAATAGCTCTGATTACCTTCATGGAGGTCTTTATTCCTAGAACTCCATAAATTCTAGCAACCCACAACCATTAGCACAGACTGGACCTTTCGCTCATACTCATTCAAGCCAACACTGAGAGAGTCGTTAAGAAGAAAATCAAAACCAGATTCATGGTGAATATCAATACCAATGAGGCTACCCAGGCATCTCTACACCACAGTAGACCATTCACCTACAAAAAATAAATGCTCTGTTATTTCAGAACTTGTGGACCTGCAACACCAGCATTTCGACACAATCTGAACACCCCTCCTATAGACCAGGTCATCTGTCGGAATACAGTTGTTTTAAATCCTCCACATAAGGAAATTGTATTTGACATGAAACTCTTTACACCAATACACATTCATAAAATTGTTTCCACCATTTAAATTAGTCAGAGTCATTCTATAACTCTTAGCCAAAAAGACCCCCACAGGAGAATTTGTAAAAACTAGACAATCAGTACTTAAAGTGAGGTCGATGTTGTCACAAATTTCTTATTGCTACTGATTAATAATGGAATGAATGAAATCTTGTTAAATAATTTCTTGGGAAAAATTCAGATTAGGCATAGGGAAAGAAGGAAAGACGATGATCAAACCAGACCAATTACTATACCAAAAATTGATATCACCCCTTTCCACAATCCACCAGGAATACAGATTGAGAGTCGGAATGTGCTCATGAAGCGACCTCCATAGCCAAACGATATTACCCCTTGGAACATCCTGGTTAGTCCCATATTTAATTTTAATAAACTTACTCTACAAGGTATCACCTTCAAGGACTTCCCAGACTAACTTAGCTTGAAGACAGTGCATAGAGCCTTCCACACTGCGGAGATTAATACCCCCATTATTCACTGGCCTAGACTTTTTTTTTTCAAGAAGACCAGTGGTATATTTCTTCCCCATGAGAATCCTAGATAAAAGATGTCAAAGTCCTTTCAATATTTCTTAAAACTACATTAGGAACTTTGAGAACTAAAATAATTTGCATAGGGATTGAAGATAGAACACAATTAACTAGGTTAATACGACCCCCAAAAGATAGAAAACGGTTCTTCCAATTGATGATCTTACTGATAATTTTATTAACAATCCCTTCACAATGTCTAGTTATCAATCTTCCTAAAGATAAGGGAGGTCCAAGATATTCCAAAGGAAATTGTCTTCTCTTAATACCCAGAACTTCTTCCATTTTTTTATCCGCCTTTCTGAACATGACCGTGGAAAATACAGATTACTCTTATCATAATTTATTTTCTCACCACTCTATTTATTATACTCTTCCAGAACCTTTTTAAGATTTCTAATAGATCTACATCCTCCATTAATTAAAAATATCATGTCATCCTCATATAGGAAGTGATATATTCCATTGGTCGGATTCCTGTATTTAAAATTTTGAATGTAGCCATTGTTGATCTTGTTATCCAGGAGTTTACTAAGGGGATCTTGTACCGTAATAAAAAGACTTGGAGAAAGAGGATCGTCATGTATAAGGCCCCTAATAGATTTGACAAATCCAGTTCTTTTACCCATCAGCAATACTGAGAACTAGTTAGAGCTAAATCATCTGAAAAATGAGTCATGTACCCAATTGGAAAAACCCATACAAGCCATAACCTTGAGAATATACCCCCATTCTATTCTTGTGTATGGAGGACTACTACCTCATGGACTAATGTCATTTATTTCTCTATTACCACATATCACAGTTGCGTATGATGATGCATAGAAAGTATATATATTATATTTATAAAATAATTATACCCATGGAGTCATTATATCATATATAACTTTTTTAATTACTATTTCACAGGAGATATGATAACATTTATTATGTGAATGGTAGACTACCTATTTGCAAAGCGATGTGACTCTTCTTCCACTAATTCTTTACATGGAAGGTGATAAGGATAATTTTAATCATTAGTTGTAATAAATATGAAATAATTATTATAATAGTTAAATATTTATCTTTATGTAAATAATATATATATATATATACATATTCACTCAATAAAATATAATTTCATTCATGAATGTATAGACTACTACCTTCACAAAAATGATGTGATTATATTTTCATCAAAACACAAATTGGATGATATATATATAAATTAATAATATGGTATTTATGATAATGTGATCATTATGGAAGGATACAATATTACTTACCTCCTTTACATAATGATCATGAAAAAATTGAAATGTCACACATGTGAACGCGCAACCTACTATCTCCATGATCGTAACATAATTCATTTATCAAAAAACAATTTCATTATTTGATTTAAAATTATAATTTATATATAAATATTAAAAAAATTTAATGATTATTATTCTATAGATGATAGAGCTATATAATATGAATTAGAATTGGATCTTTCATGACAAAACACAGACAACAAAATAAGGCAATTAATACCCGAAATAATAAAAATAATGAATGGTTATTAATAAAAGGGGGATAAAATGTTGTAAAATTAGAATATATGATATTATAAATATTAATATGGTTCTTTTATAAGTTTTTACAAGTTTAAAACCACTATAAATGATTCTAAATCATGTTAAACAAAAGGAAGAATGAGGTAAGAGATTTCATATAAATTTTATTTCATTAAGGTATACTATAATGTTAGGAACCTAAATTATCATATATGGTTTATATACATCCACTTTGACATGTAATGTAATGAATAATTCACTATTCATGGTATCTCTTGATGGAGTGTCGGTGGTGGTGATTTTCAAAAAGGAGATGCATTGTGTTGTGGAGTATCATAACCTATTGTTGTTGGCTAGATTCGGCCCTAAGAAGCCACATGTGGAGGTGATCAGGGCATTTATGGATTCTGAGGTAATATAACATCCGACGGCGGTCTCAAAACTCTCTCATTTTTCATTTTTCATCCATATCTCTAATAGATATGATTTTATGTGTGGTTGGGCGAGGGAGGAAAGGAATTGTAGATCCCATCCCATCTCCCTTTCATGTCGGTCATGGGAGTTCCACTATGGTAAATAATAGTGTATGGGCGTGGTGTGGATCAAGATTATGGGTGGGCCTCTGCCTTTCTATAACGCTTCAATTCTTGCGGCGGTGGGTGAATCTTTGGGGATATTTCTCTGCTCGGATGAGAATACTGAGAGGTTGTTGGATGCGGAGAATCCGCGGATCTGTGTCGAGGTGAACCTTGTAGTGAAGTTTGATCCTTGGGTACTTTTCAGATCACTTGAGGGGTTTAAGTGGAGGCATCGACTGGTGTTTCAAGATCCTCCCAGGTTATGCACTACATGCGGGTTTCAAGGTCATGCAGTGGAGTTTTGTCGGAAAGGGAAGGAAAGTGATCTGGGATAGGGGACTGCAACCATACAACGTTTCCTTCAGTCAGATTTAGCGACCATGTTGGTGGAAAGTTCTAATGGAAAGGTAGGGTTTCAAGGCATCTCTGGTGTAGCTGCGACGTCAAGGGACTAGCCATCGTATTTTTTTGGGTTTTAAAAAAAAAATCAGGAAAGGGGATCAGGGTTCCTGTAATTTTAAAAATGGTTCTGGGATGCGTGAACTCCGTTCACGCATTCTTCGTCATGGAAGGATACATGAATGGCGTTCACGCATCTGAGTTGCGGTAGGAATGCGTGAACCTCGTTAACATATACTTCACTGACCAGCTGAAGGATGCGTGAACGGGGTTCACGCATCCCACCAAGAAAGTTTATAAAAGGAGGGGTCTCCCCCCCTCAAAAACCATTGTTCTCCTCTGTATTTCTTTATGGAGCCCTGCAGAAATTTTTTCTCATCAAATATTTGCTTCTTTTATAGTGGTAAAATTTCTATTTAATATTTTAATTATTTTAATTGTGTTTAATTATTTCATTTGTATGTTTAATTGTGTGTATGATTTATTTATTTCATATGTTATGCATGATGTGTAATTTTTTGTATGATTTAATTTTTTGGATTTTGAATGTTTGTATGATTTAATTTTTTAAATGTATGTTGTCTGAATATTGAATGTTTTATTTTATTTCTAAAATGTTGAATGTTTAGGAAAAGTAATTTATGTTAGAGAAGTTTATTTTAATGAATGGTCTTGATGTAAGTGTAAATTATATTACTTTTACTTACTAGTAATAATATTTTTAATCAATAAAGTATAAAATATATTTACTTATATTTTGAAAAGTAGAAGAATGACCAAAAAACATTACAATTTCATAAAATTTAAAATAACAAAAGTGTTTATTATGTAAATCTCAATTATATTAGTTATAATAAAATTTATTAAATGTTATTAATAATTATATATATATACACATGTAGTTAAATTTTTGGAAAAGAGGTGTAGTATTTAATATACATTTCATTTAGTAATAGATAATGTTTTATAATATGGATAATATAATAATTATACCAAAAAACATGGAATGAGTGATGACGGATCTTGAGATGAACGACCATGTATAATTGAAATTTCAAGTTTTATTTTGTGTATGTTGTTATTTAATTTGTAATAGTTGCATTTTTTCTGCATTGATGAACTGTGAGTCATCTCTCAGTATGTGTAAGGACTTGCATGTCCACATAAAAAAATTTATGTATTTCATACCCCTAGACCCCCTCACATGCATGTGAGTAAATTTGAAATTAAAATACATACGCCCCCGAAGAGGTGTCCCCGAACAGGCTTCCCCGAAGAGGTTTCCATGAAGAGGCATTCGAGAAATCATTTGAGACGAGGCGTTGTTGTTTGAAAGGAATTAGCGGTTGCGGAAATATATGATAATAGAGACAGGAGTCCACCCATAGGTTGCGGTTAGTTTATTAGATAATGATAAATTAATCGTAAGTCTCAAGATCAAGTCATGATTATATATTCATAAGTAATTACAATTTATGAAACATTATATTAAATTTTCTTTTGTGACAATATCACAATCACTATACCTTAATAGTGATAAATCAATACATAAAAAAGTCTCAAGATAATCAATTATTCAAAACCAAATTAAATAATTTAAAATTTTAATGTAGTATATAATATTTTTTAAATTATTTTTTTATAGGTAATTATGTTTGCGCAAATATATTGCAATGGTGAGCTAATTTATACAGAGAAAGGTTTTAGCTACAGTGTGCCCCCTACTAGAGTGGTAAATATTCATGGTTGTATGACATTGGATGCAGTTCGTAATAAGATTCATAGTCAGTTAAAAATGAGGGTTGAAAAATAAATCACTTCAATTAGATACTGACATCTTTAATATCCTGAGTGTTTGTGGTTGGTAATGAACCTTTTGAGGTTCCTTTGAGAGATAGGCATCCACTACATCCACCAGTTAGTGGTAATTAGCCTTCAGTTTTGAGTTCCTTAGTTGAAGTAATGTCTCGTGAACATCATTTTGATTGGGATGTCATTAAACCATCTTCTGAATTCCCTGGCATTATAGGGAATAAGACTGCATCAAATGATAATGCCATATATGTTGGGAAGGAGTTTTAAAGTAAATTGGCCATGAAAAATGTGATAAAGAAATACCACATTGAGGTGGATCTCGATGAGGATGCGCAGAATACGCCAGAGCAAAGACATAGATAGACACGGCGTGGGCGCATCCATTATACGCCTGGTTGTGGGACAGAGGAGCATCCATAACAGAGGCATATATTAGGTTTATATTTTATTTATGATACATTTTGTATGTGTCTTACTGTTATCATTTATAGACTTCTATTATTTTTTTAAATAAGTGTATTACTGTTATCAAATTATCTACCAATATATATATATATATATATATATATATATGTATAATAAATAATATTATTAAATTAATTAATAAATATTAATTATATTAATTATTTTGAAATCAAATGGATTCTGGATGAAAAGATGTGTGAACTTGAAGAAATATTGAAAATTATTATTGATCTCAATGATTTAAAATTAGATGTAAAATCCTAGAATATCATGGAACACAATTATTTTTTTACAAAAATTAAATTGCATGAAGAATAATTTGAATTAATAATGGATATTTGTGAAGAGTAGATGATTATTATTGAATATTAGAATAACTATAATATTAATTAGAAGTTCATTTGTCCAATTTTGAGAATATTCATATTCAGACTTTACAAAAGGAAACAATTTCTACTCGTACGCAATCTTCAATAGAGGATTTTACTATTAAAATACCTCCATCATGTAATAAAACTATTGATATTATGAAAAATATTGAATTCATATTCTTCCAGAATCCGAAACAACCCTTAAAATCTTTAGATAACTCACTACTCTCTCACAATTTGAGAATTCATTTCTCTCTCAACTAAAGTGTACTCTTAGTTCCTTTATAATAATCTTCAGATATACATGATCAACATTTTCTACACCATAATAAGGGTGTCATGAAGGTCATATTTAATTCAAATGATGAATTCCATTTTACACAAAAAAATCTAAACAATTTTATTGAAGTCTACATAACCGTCCTTTTGCACAAATGTTGTTCTCATAAAATGTGTTCACCCAACTCTTGTTCACTTAATTTAATCACCTTTATATATGTAATTGGTATTCACATTAATTATTTATTTAATGAAACATTTAATTGTATGTAGAATATGAAAATTGAGAACATGAGTCCACTATAGTCATATTATTTTTAATAATGGTATTAGTGGCCTATTTATATGTAAAAATCAATTCTTCATGCAACCCTTTTCACACCTGTAAACTGTATCACCTTTGTTCTTGAACACCACTCAGTTCATGAAATTAACTTATACGAGTTTGTCTATATTACATGTGTTTCTTCATAATATGAGTGAGAATCATTCCATATATTTTAAACCCTTCAGAATCATCTCAAATAGACTTTAAACTTCTCTGAATCATTTAGTTCTATAATACCCCACAGTCATCTCCAGTCTGGAACATTTTCAAAATTATTTGTTAACAAACACAACAAAAAAATATCCAACACATCATCTATATGTATTTTTTAAAAAATTATTGAATAACACACAAATATTATCATTATCTACTTTCCCTATAATCAAATAGATGTATAGGGATCTAAAAGATCATTTTCGATGGGACAACCTAAAGAGTGAGATTATTGAGTATATACCTCAAATATTAGTTTTATAGTAATTAAAGGATGAATGAAAGAGGTAAAAGAGGATGATTAAACTATTACCCATTAAAATATAAAACATCACCATGTAATTCATCATAGGTCTTATAAAGACCTACATTATAAATAATTCCATTCAGTTTATAGTTGATCAACTTACAATGCTTTCTTACTTCATTAATATTTGAGAATATTTCACACTCTATCAACATACCAATATATAAATAAAAAGGTAAGTTTAGATGGATTAAATCTTTATATTATATCTAATAGAGACCCAAGTATCTCTATGATGTTTTTGGGAATTATTTAACAAGAATTGGATACAAAAATGAGATTTGAACTACTTACCACACTTAAACAAATAGTAAGTCTAAAAGGATCATTCATAGTCTTGAAGATCAGCTAATATATTTCTTGATTCATTTCAAGGGATATTGTGATCAACAACATTTATTAGTGGAATTCATATATAATAACAGTTTCCACTCTAGAATACAAATGGAACCATATGAGGATCTTTATAGAAATAGATGTATAACTACAACATGTTGGGATGATGTGACTGAGTGAAAGATGCTAGGATTATATCTTTCTCAATATATGTTATAGAATACTCAATCCATTCAAAAAAATATTAAGTTAGTAGAAATTACAATGAATATCCATGCTAGGATTCATAGGTTTACTCACAATGTTTCTCATAAGAGCCTATTTGGATATTATATAACTTCATCATGGTTAGATCATTTTTTGGTATTCTGAAAAATAAGTATTGAAGAAGATCATCCTTGATGAAGTTATATAAGTTTTCAAATCTTGACATTCATAATCTGAAGATAAAATCTAGTGTATTATCTATATTAGTACATCTTGAAACCCATTATTGAAGAAATTCACCATTATAAAGATGTTTATGAGTGTTTCCCTTGAGGGGGGGGGATAAATGAAGAAATATGAAATTACTACCATAATTAGTATATTCATTATAATCAAACCTAATTACTGAAGAATGTTGAGTAAGATCTTGTTATTAAAAGAGGAATGTTTTTCTAAATACCTCTTCCTTTGTTAACAAAAAAATAAACTAAATAAGAAGTAGTTGTAATTAAATTAATCAAAGACATACGAAAAGTTAAAGTATGAATGCACTCAAAGGCCACTTATCCTTCTATTTTTCATTTGAATATTTTTGATCTATTTGTTAAAGTTAGTGCATTATTTTTAGGTTGATTATTCTAATAAAAGTTACATATCACATTTAATATCTTCATCCTGAAATAAATTTGGATTACCCTTGATGATAAGTGCATAAGTTCTTGTTTCATGTGGTATCATGATCAGTTAGTAGAGGATGACATTATTTCCCAAATCGAGCAGTGCACCAAAAATATCTATTAATAATTATTTAATTAATATCTATTATTCATGAATATTTATTAATAATTATTAAAATTATTACAATATTTTCTATTATTTAATTGATATTTATTAATATTTCTTAATTTTTACTTTAAGTGTATTAGTTTGTAATTACTATTTATAAATATTGAGAAATATTTAAGCTCTATGTGGGATGCGTGAACCCCGTTCACGCATCCCTCCTCTCAGGAGGATGTGTGAATGGGGTTCACGCATCTTCATTAGGGGAAACAATGCGTGAACACCGTTGATGCATCCTTCCACAGCGAAGGATGCGTGAATGCCGTTGACACATCCTTCTGCGGTGAAGGATGCATGAACGGTGTTAACACATCCAAGACCCATTTTTAAAAATACAGGAACCCTGATCCCCTTTCTTGAATTTTTTTTATAAAACCCAAATAAAAAAATTACTCGATAAAGTCAATGGCCTGACAACAATGGTTGAGATTTCAACAGTTTTCATAACTGAGTCTGAAAAGTGGATCTTCTTTTCTGAAGGGGAATAGGGTATCAACCCTTTGTCCGATTTTATCAATACCCCCAAAATATTACCATTGGTTTCTAGAATATCCATAGTGGAGGAGACAAAAGGTGGATTTTCTAAGGTGGTTGGGACTTCAGTGTCTCCTTCTCATTTCAATGGAAAGGACAAAGTTGTTGCAACTTTTTTTCCTTGCATCCCAAAAATATTATCGCTTCAGAAATGATAGGTTCAGATTTCTTCCTTACTGTCTTTGGGATTGTTAAAGTTGTATCTTTTGGATACGATAGGGTGATCCAAGGATGTGCATGTGAAGGCTTCAAGGAGTCAGTTCTCATAGGGGGTGGAAAAGGAAATTATCTCGTCCCCTAACTTGTCGACCCGATTGGTTCTGGTTTCTATGCTCCAGGAGGAGGCATCTCCATTGTCTGCAGGTGGAGTTGGTTTAGGTTATGGAAAAATGTATAATTTTGAAACATGGGTTCAAAGGAATCGAAGTTTTGTTCTACTTTATTTATGTCAGCAATGATGTAATGGAAAGAAGAATCCTATGGGAATGATTTGACTCATTTGATGAAACTTTATTACCTTTGTTTATAGGTGGGTATTTAAATACTATCATGAAAATATCTGATAAGAAAGGTGGACCATGTTTGTAAAATAATGGTATGCTTGAGTTTAATACCTTCAATTCAGGTAAGGGGCTACTGGACTTGGGCTTTAGTGGCTGAAAATATACCTGGTGTAATAATCGTAGAGGTGGAAGTCATATGTGGAGAAGACTGGATAGATGTCTTGCTAATTTTTAACGATTGGAGTCATTTTACAGGACTTCTATCACTCATTTAACTCGTTCTCTTTCAGATCATGCTCCACTGATGGTGTAACATAAACAAGGGAGTTTGGAGAATAAGGAGTTTATGTACTCGATTAACTGCCACAATGTGGATGGGTTCATGCAGATAACGAAAGAATCATGGGGAAAGAAGATGGATGGGAGAGCATGGGTTGGGATTTCTGGACATCTGAAGCATCTCAATGATGATATAGGTAGATGGTTCATGAACATAACATTTGTGGATGATTCAATGGAAGCACTGCAGGAGGAGATCAACTGATTGGAGGACATGCTACAATAGATTTGGGATGACTCTAACATCATGTTATTATGTTAAAAACATTATTTTATATCTCAAAGGATGTTGGGGATTGAAAGGAAATTCAAAAAAAGGTTTGGGCTCAACTGGCTTATGTAGGGTGACCGGAACAATGGGTTTTCCATGCATGTCTGAAGGAACATCAAAATATAAAAATTAACATAAAGTGTGAGGATGGATCATTTTCTTTAGATGTTAATGTCTCTAGAAAGATGGATTTGAATCAATTTTAATTGCTTCTTGTAGGTGATCCTTTAGGACCATCTGAGGAGGGTTCCTTGGAAATGGAACAAGAGTTTTTCATGGGGAGTATTTCTAGAAGGATTGATTATGAGAATAATGATACTTTAAGAAGTATACCATCTAATGAGGAGGTATGTAATGTTGTTCACAATATGTCATTGGATAGTGAACCCGGTCCAGATAGTTTTCCAAGACCTTTCTATGACGAATATTGGGACTCTGCGGGGTATCAGGTTATCATGGAGGTGCGAGATTATTTACGGGGGGGGGTCACTCAACAGGAGTACGTGTTCATCTAGGTTGGTTCTCTTGACCAAAGTTAAAGATCCCACTTCCGTTAATCAATATAGAATAATATGTATTTTCAATGTTTCTTACAAGATCTTGATTGGTTTACTAGCTTGAAGGATGAACAAAGTGGTTCTAAAGGCTATTTCTCATGAACAACATGGCATTATCACAAGTTGAAGTATTCATGGGGCGGTGGTAATCACTCAAGAATTGTTGGAGGATGTGAATAAGAGGTTGTTCAGGTCCAATGTGATTATTTAGGTGGACATTAAGAAGGTGTATGACAAGATGGAATGGATTTTCATAATCTGGGTGATGAGAAAGATGGGTTTTTATGAATGGATTTTTGATTTAGTATTTCATTGCTTCTCTTCTCTTTGGCTTACCATCTTTATTATGGGGAAAGGTTTTGGGTTCTTCAAGAATGTGAGGGTTGTGCGAAAAGGGGACCCCCTATCTCACATCATGTTCATACTTGCATAAGAGGCACTATAGGGAAATTTACAAAGAATCTTGGTGGAAGATAGAATTTTTCCATATCATTCTCATGATTCAGAAGACTCTATCTCTCATATTGTGTTTTCTGACGATATTTTAATTTTTTTTGAATTGAAGGAGGTTGTTAGTTGTTAACTTTATGTATCTTATTTTGATTTATGGTAACCTAAGTGGCAACAGGTTAACTTTAGGAAGAGAAATGCCTTCATATCAAGAAAATATCCAAGAAGAAAGATTTGGAGTATTCAAGGCATTTTGGGAATCCAACAGAATCATTTTCCTATTATTTATCTAAGAGTGCCGATTTCAAAAGGTTGAGTGAAAAAGATATTATTTGAGGATATCATTAAAAAAATTCTTGGGAGGGTTCTTAACTGGAAGAATAGGTTTCTCTCCTTCGGTGGACGTGTGGTGTTGCTTAATAGTGTGATTTATTCGATAATGATGCATGTAATTTCCATTATCACTCCACCCAAGGGGATTATATCAACAATGGAGAAGATGATGAATATATTCCTTTGGGATTCCATCTCTTTAGGTAGATCTGATTGGTACATTTGGTATTGGGTGAAAAAATCGGTGGAGGAAGGAGGAGTTGGTCCTAAGGATGTCACAACCTCCATGAATTCCATACAGGCTCGTCTAGCATGGAATTTCATTATTGGAGAATTGTTGTGGGTCTATACTCTTATAAATAAGTATGGAAAGAACTTGGAGGATTGGGACTATGGGAAACTATCTAGGTTGGGGAAAACTATTGCATTTCACTTTAAAATTCTTCCTGGGTTTTCTCGCTGAATGGTCGGAAGAGGGGATATAAATTTATGGGGGGGAAATTGGGTGGGGGGAGAAGCTATTTTTTTTACTTCGTAGGATGGGACATGTTGGTAAGAGAGGCCAGAAAACACCTCATTATGATTGAAGACATCCTGAGCTCGGAACAAATGAATTTTTTAACAAAGTTGTGTTTAATGAGGATGCCGAACGATGATGATTTACTGAGTCGAGATCTAGATTCTTTAATGGGTAGGATTATTGTAGATTGATTCATTAGGGAGGGTTTCACAATGAGTGGAGATCATGATTGGGTGTAAGGAGGCCCCTAAGAAGATGCATTTTCTGGTTTGGAAAGCACGAAACCAATCCATACCTATGGAGGATAATACACAAAAGAAGGGCATTCACCTTGCCTCACATTGTTGGTACTATAGTAATCCCCAAGAGGAATCAGTGGTTCATATATTTATAAAGGGTGGATGCACAGTAATCCTTTGGTCTAGGATGGATAAATAGGGTAATTACAATGAAGCATGTATATCCATGAATGAATTCTTCATGAGTTGGTTTTTGAGTGCAGAACAACATGAGATAGAGTCTAAGATCTGATGTATCATTGTTTTCGTGATATTCTAGACACATTGGGAGGCAAGGAACAAAGCAATAACAAAGGTTCAATCGTCGATTGTTTTGCTGTATGTGATAATGAAGGCACTACTTCATGAACTTGGCTCGCTGTTTAAAGGTGGATAACAATCCGACAGTCTTTGCAGTCTTCTTAATAGACCAGTGGCCCATCCAAGATCCTAGGGTTATTGGGTTAGATGGCATCCTATGTGGAATGGTATCAAACTTAATTTCGATGGGTCGTAGATGAATGGTTAGATGTATAGGGGAGGCCTGGTGTGGGATAGTAATGGTTCGATAATTTTTTCTTATAGTAGCTACCATGGGAAGAGAAGTTTTTTAGGAGCAGAAGATAGAGCATTGCACACTGGTGTTCGCCTTTTCAAAAGACTCTCGTTGGTGTTTTCAGAAGTGGAATCAGACTCTGAGGTATTGATTCGGCTTTTTATGGGAAAGTTAATCCACCTTGGCAGTTATATTACCTTGTCTAAAGTTGTGGCTTGGATATTCCTAATGGATGTTTGGATCATCATATTCCAAGAGAGGCCAACTTTGTTGCGGATTCCATTTCTTGGGGGAGTAGTCCTAAGGAACCCTTGGTGATCATTTCTAACATGGGGTCATTACCTCGGGAATGTAATGATTTTTTCCTAGGTAATTCCCTAGGGCTTCATCACTTTAGAACTCTATGATTTTTTTGTCTTACTTTTAGGTTTTCTTCTCCTTTTAGTAATAAAAATCAATTTTCAATCGATCTTTGCAAGGGTTTATTTCTAAATATCATTTTGACCAGGATTGATTATACTTGAATTTTCATTGAAAAAAATTATTTGATAATTGTTTAATAAACACTATCATTTTATTATACTCTAGTAATTAATTATCTTATTGAAGTAATAGAACCATATTACCACTCTTTCATACATAAAATTATTGAGAAAATATTTCCAAGAAAATCTTACATCATTTCTCTCATTGGTCAGAAATCCATTTTCTACCAAATTTCTATATTCTAAAAATGTTTTCAATAAATGTTTTTAACCCTTTTAAAAATGATTTATTAAATAATTTTTTACACATTTTAATTTTTTACATATTTTTTTAAAATGAATCTTCATGTTGTTTCCAAATAATTCTATTTTTTATTTCACTAAAAAAATACAAATAATTATTTGTTTTAACATGTTTGACATGAAAAAAATTTATAATCATCATGAACAATCAATATTTTTATTTATTCTTTTATAAGTTTGAAGGTTTATATTCAAAGAAAATTATTTTTTATTGTTTTGTGAAATTCTATCTTTAAAAATTTATTATCAAAATGAAATCTATATTTTCATTAATAATGTTTTTAATATAATTTTTACAAAATTTAAATTCATTAAAGACAAAGACCCTTTATTCTTACTCCAATGAGTATAAGTTTAATTTATACCATCCTTATTCATCCTTTGGATGGTTTATGATTATTTTGACCAAGGATAGTATTGAAAATCACATCCTTATTTATTTTTTTATAGTCATTAACTTCCCCTTGAAATATTCACTTAATTGTGATCATTATACATTAAATACTCTTAAAAAATACTTAGTATTTATCTTATATGTACTTATTCCTTAAATATATCTCATTTTTACATGTGGTGTTATACTTTAAAAGTTATTTAATTTATTTGGTAAATATTGATTAATTTTTATACTTTACTCAATATGGATATTTTATGTTAAGGAATATTAATTCATGAATTAAACCGACTATTCAATATATGTGGAATACATTGGACATGCTGTGATGGGTGGGCCCTATTATTAAATAGCCCCTTGATTCATTAATATGTATCATGTTTAAATTATGTTATCTAGTATTAAACATGTTTCTACCTATAATTTAAACGTTCTTTTGAATATTCTTGTTGGTTGATGTATCATATTCCCAAGGCATGGTGTCTAATAAATAAGAATTTCCTAAATTCATAATTATGTCCTTATTATCCATGATATCTTAACAATGATATAATATCTAGATGCATTTCATTCTCATTTATTGATTAAATGGAATATGTTTTAAGATATTTACCTTTCCATATTATTTATTCAATATCAAATTATGATGGCCAAGATATTGATTAATTGGTATGGGTTTTTGGTTATTTTCCTTACCATTGATTTTTTTAGTCTATTATTTAAATGGAATGTGTGTTCAGATATTTACCTTTCCATAATGTTTATTTCTTATTGACTATGTTTCATTTTATCATGATTGATTCTCTTGTACATATCCCTTATTGTGAACTTGAGATCACCCTTATTTTATTTCATTTATAAATAATCCATGAAGTGTAATATGTTTGATATACAAGTCTATTATAGAGGGAATAATGTTATTACCAAAAAAGATTATGTTGTAATTTGTATTTCTAAACTTATTATGAGAGTCATGTTTTTATTTTGTTTACCAATACTACTAAACTATTCAGTATTTTGGGATGCAATTCATTGTATCTTTTTCTAATGTCATAAAACATGTACCATATTTGAGCTACTAGGGTTAGTGTTTCTATAGCTAGTATTATAGGAAGTTTAGTAAACCCTTGGGAACTAGATGTAAGAAAGAATAGATTTTAAATAATATCCCTATGATAGAAACTGAGGATAATAATAGAACATCATAATGTTTTTGAAAGGTATATATTGTGTGGTTTTTCAAAAGAAATAAATCCATATTTTGATATTATAAGTGTATGTGGTTCTAGAAAAGAAATACCTTGGGGTAATAAATATAAAAATGGTGCATTGGTATTGAACTGATTATTACCTGGTATACGAAAATGAGCCTAATTGTTCACATAGTTTAACAATCCTCTAGGAAATTATTAGGATTATTAAAATTTTATTTATAAACCATTATGAAGGAGTTAAATATATGATGACAATGAATTAACTAGGTTAAACCTAAAGTTTCATAGATTAAAAATATTGTTTTATGATATATACATACCATAAATTATTACATTGATTTCCCAATATTATTAATACTACTCCCACTAGGATTTTGTTTTTATTCAATATTGAGACCCTCAATTTTTATACATTAACATTACATAAAATTTTTTGAACACTTAAAACATTATACAAATAAAATCTCAAAAGACCATATTAGTCTTGTGCATTTGGAAACATGCAAACATGAACACTGGTATATAAGTGAGCTAAATTATCTCCCTCTAGGTTCTGTAAGTCTATCACCCCTCTTAGAAATAACATACATGAAATATATCTTCATAACCTAGGGAAGGAAACATTAAAAATGGTGATCTATGATTCTCATTAAGGTTAAATTAGGGAGACATATAAGCATAAACATGAGAATAAGGGTATGAGAATGTGATGAAAACAATATAAGATCATACCCTACATATAAAATATCATAGAAATTAATCATGGAATAAGTATTGTAACTTTGTAATACATTAATTATAAGTAAATTAAGAACATAATACATAAAATCATAAAAAAGGTATAAAATATGTAATTGTGGAGAAAAACATAATAATAAAATAAAATTTCCATAGTAGCCATGTCATCACTTCCAAGGCTGTGATAATAGTATGGGTTCACTCCCCATACCATCTCAGTAGTCATGATCCACTCCCATGTGCATATTAGTATAATTAGTTCACTATTCATACCATATTGGTAGTCATGGTTCACTCTCATGGCCATATTAGTAGCATGAGTTCACTCCTCGTATCATCCTTCTAGTCATAGTCCACTCCCATGGCCATATTAGTAGCCAAGGATTACTCTGAAGGCCATATTAGTCTATATATTGAGATATAACTATTTACCCAATGCATTAGAAGGAGATATAGGTCCCACCCATATCCTAATGAAATCATTCATACATGTTCCACAAATTCATAAAAAATTATATCCTAACACATGAAAAGAAATGGGTTTTATAAATATGTAATCATATCTTAACCTGCTAAAAAAGATATGTTTCATAATCATTTAATTGAAGCATAACCCATGAAAGGAAGAGGGTTCCATAAACATATAACCCATGAAAGAGAAACAATTTTCATAAATACTATGACATTAAGTATAACCCATTCATAGAAATAATTTTAATGGAACCTTTAAATAATTTCCTTTAATGTCATGATTAACATCAAAGAATGTCATCTGAGATGTAAAACAATTTTGAAATATCTTTTAAAAACATTACTTGATTAAAATATTATTTCTTCTTTTAAAATGTATTTTTAATACAAAAATCCATTTGAAAATTATTTTTCTAGAAAATACCTTGAAATTTTATATTGAGTAATTGAAAGAATTTTGAAAACATTTTTCTTGAAAATATATAAAAGAAGCCTGAAAACATTGTGAAATCCATTTTCCTGGAAATATTATAATATTAGATTAAAAATATATTTTTTTGAAATCATATAAAATAACTGTTAAAACATTTTAAAAACCTTTTTATTTGATTTTTTTGAAAACATATTAAGAAAACTTGAAAATTATTTGAAAACCTTTTTACTTGAAAACTTATAAAATAATATAGATTTTTTTTTGAAAAACATTTCTTTGAAAATAATTATAGAAACACTTTATTAAAAATTAACCCATTAAAAATTCAATGGAAGCTTCAAATAAATAACAATGGCTAAATCCATACATGTCGTACGAGGTAAAAAGAACATTCCTTTTCTACAATAAAAAGGGTATACAAATTACTTAATCAGAAAGAGACAAAAAGATTACTTTGAAGACTTTGGTAAAAGAATAAAAGGGGAAAATTCATTTTAATGATTATTGATAAGATTAAATGTTATATATATTTTTCAGTCACTTTTCCATTTTTTTCATTCATTTACTGAATAATGCATGTGGTAGATGTCCAATATTGTAGGAAGTAGGGCTTCACAAGATTCAAAATAAGAAAGGTAGAATAACTACAAAAATGGCCAAGTTCATGTCATGATGGCCAATTTCACGTTTTAATGAAAAATTTCACGTCATGTACTTGATGATCATAGCCCGCATCAATACAAAGAAATTTCCAGTTAATGTCATGAATCCCCCTACACATCGCGACACAAGTAAAACCAAAATCTGAGAAATCCATGAGGATTCAATGCCAAAAGCCAGCTGACCATGGGGTACACATCATGAACCACATGTACACGACGTGACCATGGTAAAACATCATTTATCTGTGGAAGATTTTCATGCCACGCAGGAGATCCTAGTTGAAATAACGATGATTAAGGGTTCATGATGTGATGATTAAGTAAACATTGTGACCATTTCTACCTATTTAAGGAGCAGCGCAACATCACATTTAGAGAGACTCTTGGATTAGCTCTCTCTCCCATTTAGACTCCATTTGGAATTTCCTTCCCTTTTACCTCTTAAAACACTTTTGTTATTTGTGATTTCTTTACGTTTTCAATCAAAGAGGCATGTATTCATTTTTATTTAACGCCTTCAATTACTACACCATTTCAATTTCATTTCATTCCATTCAAGTAAGGTTTTATTTATAGTATTCTTATATGTTTATTTCCTACCCTTACATGTTCAATTCCATTAGCATCGATAGCATGATTTTATCTATCCATTTTATTTCTTTAAATACCATAATGAGTTTTTAAATGCATCAGGGGTAGGGATAAAGATTTGATGTATCTAGACATTTAATGAGACCTCTAGTTCTAATCTTGGAAAACCAAATTTTGATTAGTAATTAGGATATAAACAAATGGTCAAATCCCATTTCTGTGACTGTACTGTGACCATCAAATAGTCAAACAAAATACCCTATCATAATTAGAGGGAACTAAGACTATGACCATTAGCTGGGGGAACATTCTTCAATAAAAGATTAACTTAATGCATTTAGGACTATATCTAGAAACTTGACCATATAACAATTACATCCTAGGTAGAACTAGAAGGTTATACCAAGGTTAACTAGAAACTACCACTTGCTTCGTAGACTAAAAAATTAGGACCTTTCCAATATTAGAACTAGGATCGCCTTTATATTGATTCTCAGACATGATCCCAACCCCTCTTTAGTCAACTAAAGTTAAACCCATGAATAAATAGAAAAATTTCAAACATTAAACAAATTTTTAAGGACTCCTGAAAAGGATTAAAGACCATATTTATTCTCCCTAAATAAAGTTTCTTTATCATGGGATCGACCTCAGAATTCTAATATACTACACCATAGTAGTTATTAATTTTTGGGGTACATATAAATTTATAATTTGATGCGCCCATGTGAAAAAAATGACCCGCATGGCTCACACGCATCAAATTTTGGCGCTGTTACCAGGGAGGTAGTGTTGTTCTTTATGTTAGGACTCTGGTCTGAATATAGGATTACCTTTCCCCCACTCCATTTACTTAATTTTTAAATGTTGTTGTGTCTCTTCTCTTTTCCCCATGCATGTACCAGGGTACATTGACTCGTTCAAAGAATCTTGAAGAAAATTCCCTTTTTTCCATCAATCCCGAGATTGAAAGGCATGTATCTTCTCTTTTTCAGTCAGCGATGGCTAAACAATTCCACCCTATGGGACCTAACCCACCAAACCCCAACCATCAAGTCATTCCAAGAGAACACCAAATAATGAACCAGGAGAATATGGTCAGGGATTATGGCTTACTATTAATCCAAGATACGATCCCTAGCATTATTCAACCCCCTATCCAATCCTATACTTTCTATATTGAACTCGAAATCATTCATATGATCCAGAACATGGGGAAATTCAGCGGTCTTTAGAGAAAATATTTTCAATAACATATTTCTAACTTCCTAGATGTATGTGATACCTTTTGAAAATAGAGAGTTTCTTATGATGAAATGGGACTCCACATCTTCCCATTTTTTACAAGACAGAGCCAAGGACTGGATAAAGAGTCAATCCCCCCATGTTAATTACAACTTGGGAAGAATTGTCCAAGAAGTTCCTTGATAGGTAATTCCCACCCATCCAAACCTGGAATCTCCAGATGGACGTTCAAAATTTCAACCAAATCGATAGAGAGTCTTCTTGGGAAGCATGGGACCTCTTTAAAGAATTTATGACGAAATTTTTGCATCATGTACTTGATACGTGGATACAACTCCAAACATTCTATCAAAGAATCCAGCCAGGATCACGTAATGTTGTCGATGTATCCACTAATGGAGGACTCATGTTCAAGACTCCTAAAGTCGAAAGATCCATTTTTGATGAAGTATCTCACAATGCTAGTCTATTGTAGAGTGATTGTGTAACACCATGGCGTGAAATCCACCAAATTGATGAGACCAAAAAGTGAGAATTGAGAGTGGAATCACTCACTAAAAAGTTAGAATAATTTCAAATACCAACTACTCAACTCCCTCACGCCCCTATAATGGAAGTACAATCCTGAGAGATGTGCGGTGGCCCGCATCTATATCAAGACTGAAAATATGGATATGAAGAACCACAATAAGAATGTAATTACATCAATTACAATCATACAAACCTTCCATTCTAGCAAAAACAATACTATCAGTAGAGGACTTATCAGTATCAACCTTAGAAAAACTCAGGTTCTTTTCAACCTTGAGGAGGAAAAAACCAATTCAAAGCTCAAGGACCACCAGGGTATCCTCCAATTAAAGCTTTACTAAGACCAAAAGATCAATATAAACCCCTTACTCAAAGAGAACAACAATTTCATCCACCACATCTAATACCTAAGCAAGAACCTATGAAAAGAAACCTAGAAAACCTCATGGCGTCATTTGTACAAAATTCCGATCAAATAAGGACGACCCGTGAGATGGATATGCAAAACTAGAGAGCTACTATGAGGAACCTTGAAGCGCAAATGGGTAAAATATCAATAATATTATCTAAGATATTACCCGGTACTCTACTTGGTAACACTAAGACATACCCACGAGAGGAATCTAAAGAAGTAGTGCTGAGGAGAGGAGATATTATAGACTTCAGACAACCCAAAGAAGAAAGACCACAAGAAGAAGAGATAAGAAAACAACAAGTACCTGATTTAAAAGTTGATGAGGTCAATCCGACCTTACATCATGAAAAAGTACTAGCTGAGAAGGAGAATATAATTTATCAATTGAAGGAACCTATGTATGTTGCCCCACCTCCACACCAGACACCTCTTCCCTATCTAGAGAGAGTGAGATAACTTAGGTAGGAGAAACAATATAAGAAGTTCCTGGATATGTTCAAGCAATTACATATCAACATCCATTTTGCCAAAGATATTTCCCATATGCCTATTTATTCCAGGTTCCTAAAATACCTTTTATCAAACAAAAGAAAAATAGAAGACCTAGGAGTCGTCTCCTTAAATGAAGAATGAACTACTATTGTACAGCTGGAAATTCCACCAAAGATGAGAGAACCTAGAAGCTTCTCAATCCCCTATGCTATAGGCACATAAAAATTTGGTAGAGCGCACTGTGATCTTGGAGAAAGCATTAACCTTATGCCAATGTGTACCTTTCAAAATCATGGTCTCAAAGAGCTAAAATAAACAAGGGTAGCTTTTCAATTAGCTGATTGATCAGTAAGGTACCTTCAAGGCATTCTAGAATATGTGCTAGTAAAAGTCGGCTTGTTCATTTTCCCATCTGATTTCCTGGTGTTAGACATGGAAGATGATAGAGATGTTCCTATTATCCTAAGAAGAGATTTCCTAGAAAGAGTAAAGGAACCGATTGATGTGAATCAAGGAAGTATCATATTTTCAATTGGAGAAGAAAAATTTGTGTTCTACCTAATTAGAGTTTTGCAAAACTCAGATAGCACTATGGACTATCAGACCATTTCTCTTACCCTGAATGGAGAAGATATCATGGCTATCAAGGAAGAAAGTGGAGAATCTTATACAAAAAATGAAGGAGGATATGACTTCGAGGAATTAAAATTTATTAAACCACTCACTAGATATTTTGTGAAATATTTTTCCACATCCATCATTCATCCCCCTCGATTAGACCTGAAACTACTAACTGTAACTTTAAAGTAATCATTTCTAGGGGAATATTCCCCCTGTCTGTTACCATCAATTCCAAACTATCCTTGTATAAAGAGGAAAAGTTGGTTTATGTCCTCAAATGAAACAAGTAGTCTATAACATGGGGATTGGCAGACATTAGAGGGATCAATCCCATTTAATCCCTCACAAAATCTTACATGAAGAGAATGGAAATCCAAAATGACCACCTCAATGGAGGATCATGCCACCCATGAAGGAAGTTTTCAAGAAAGAGGTGTTGAAACTCATGGATACAAGAATAATATTTCATATCTCCGATAGTGAATGGGTGAGCCCCCTCCAAGTCATTCCCAAGAAAAGAGGACTCACAATAATAAGAATAGAGGATGATAAAATCATTTCAACACGCACAATCACTAGATGGAGAGTTTGTGTGGATTACATATGTTTGAACTCAGCCACATGAAAAGTCCATTTTCCCTTCCCCTTTATGGACAAAATTTTAGAAAGACTAGTGGGGAATGATTTTTATTGCTTCCATGATGGATATTCAGGATACAATCAAATTTCATTCAATCCCACTAACATTCCAAAAACTACCTTCACCTACCCTTTTGGTACTTTTGCGTACATACACATTCCTTTAGGTATGTGTAATGCCCCAGCGACATTCCAAAGATTTATAAAACACATATTTAATGATATGGATGAAGAATTTCTCAAAAAATTTATGGATTATTTATCAGTTTATGGGAGATCATTCGATGTCTGTCTCATAAATCTAGAACTAGTTATTCAACGCTTGAAAAAAATTCTTGGTGATGAATTGGAAAAAATGTCACTTCATGGTGAAAGGAGGAATCGTACTCAACCACAACATCTCCAAAGAAGGAAATAAAGTAGATCTAGTAAAGGTCAAAGTTATCAAAGATCTACCTGAGCCATCCACAGTTAAGGGAATTAGAAGTTTCTTGGGCATGCTGGATTCTACAAGTGCTTTGTAAAAGATTTTTCTAAATTCAAACACCCTTTGATACACTACTGGTCAAAAGATATTCATTTGGAATTCAATCTGGACTACCGATAAGCTTTAAATATTTTAAAAAATATCCAAATGATTTATCAAGTCATCATTGCCCCAAACTGAGAAAAATATTTTAAGCTTATGTGTGATGTCAGCGACCTTATTGTATGAACTGTTCTAAGAAAATATACAAATAACATTTTCTTCCCAATTTGTTATGGAATTAACACTAGTACAAAAACATTTTTTTACATCACCCTTTTTCGCGTTGGTTTTTTAGAACCGACGTGAAAATATCTAAAAAATGATTTTTCACATCGGTTATTATATAATCGACCTAAAAATACATTTTCTCTAATTTTTCACGTTAGTTATATAAGAACAAATGTGAAAAATCCATTTTATTTGATTTTTCACATTGGTTATTATATAACCGACATGAAAAATAAATTTACATCACTTTTCCATTTCAGTTATTAAATAATCAATGTGAAAAATTCATTTCCATGAAAATATATTAAAATTTTCACTCATTTTTCACGTCGGTTATTATAAAACCGACGTGAAAATCGATTTTCATGACTTTTTTTTAAGTTGGTTATTTAATAACCAACGTTAAAAAGGTATTTTTCAAATTGGTTATTAAATAACCGACGTCAAAAAAGTTCAAAAACATGTAGTTAATTTCCCAAGCGTTAATTTGGAAAGTCACGGAGCTCAAACTGAGTTACGGATTAAAAGTTACGGCCTTCAGAAGTTGATCATCTCTAAACGATGTCTTGGGGAAGGCCAACTTCTAAAGGTCATAACTTTTAATCTGTAACTTTGTTTGAGCTCCATGACCTGAAAAATTAAAGCTTGGGAAATGAACTACATTTTTGTAAACTCTTTTTATGTCGGTTATTAAATAATCGATGTGAAAAAGACCTTTAAACTTCAGTTATTTAATAACCAATGTGAAAAATACCTTTTAACGTCGGTTATTTAATAACCAATGTGAAAAAGTCATGAAAATCAATTTTTCAAGTCGTTTATTTAATAAAAAATGTGAAAAAGTGATGAAGAATGATTTTTCACGCCGGTTTTATAATAACTGACATGAAAAATAAGTGAAAATTTTAAAATCTTTTCACGTCAGTTATCATAATACTAACATGAAAGATAATTTTAATATCCCACGAATACAAAATTTTAGTTTTTTTATATCGTGACATCGAAATTTTGAATTGCCACCTAAAATTTTTTATACCATGTTTTCTCTTATCATCTCAATTAAATGTTTCCATTATTCACATATCCTAATTTAACGGTCATTTATTTCCACCATTATCGTTCCCCCAAATCGACTCTCTTGATCTGCAACGTGAATCAATTATTTCTTCTTTCCATGATCTTGTCAAGGTATATTTAATCATATATCCATGATTTAGGGTTTTTATGATTTGTTTTCTTAATTGATATACCATTTTATGATCATTTCATTCAACCATCATCGTTCCACCGACTCAACTTGTTTGATCTTCCACGTGAATCAACGATTTCTTATTTCCGCGACCTCGTCAAGGTATTTGTATTTATTTTCCCATGATTTATATTTTCTATGAGTAATTTTCTTAATTGATATACCATTTAATGATTATTAATTTATTATAATGATGTATTATTTTTTATATCATGGTAAAACTACAAATTCAAAAATTCCTTCTAAGATAATGCTACGGTTGGCTCATTCAATCCTTCCTCGAAAAAATATCAAACTTCTAATGGTCATAACTTTTGATCCATAACTCCGTTTGAGATCTATGACCTGTCAAATGAAATATTAGGAAATTTTTTACAAGATGGTAATTTTTTTTTTGCGTTGGTTATTTAATAGCCGACATTGAAAATAACTTTTAATGTTGGTTATTAAATAACCGACGTAAAAAATAACGTTTAACATCGGTTTTTTCAAAAACTGACGTAAAATGGATTCTTAATGAAATTTACAGAATGTATTTCACGTTGTTTTTTTAAAAACTGACGTTAAAAACCATAAAACCCCATTTTTTATGCCAGTTATTAAATAATCGACATAAAAATCATATTTTTAACGTCACTCGCAATAACGTCACCTAAAAACCGACGTTAAAAAGAAAAAAAATGACGTAAAAAAGGTTTTTGTAATAGTGTCATACCTTAAATAAAGCTCAAATTAATTATATGACCATGGAGAAGGATCTCATATCTGTCGTGTATTACATTGAAAAATTCCGTTCTTACCTTGTTCTATCAAAAGTTATTCTTCATACCGATCAGGCTACCCTTTGATACTTGATGACCAAGAAAGTTGCAAAACCAAGGTTGATATGCCAGATTCTTTTACTATACAAATTAATCATAATAATAAAAGATACAAAGGGAATAGAAAATGTAATTGAATACTACCTATCAAGAATACCTCATACCATCATCAAATTCTACAAAGTTGATATTGAGGTAGATTTTCCTGATGAGACCATATTTAATATCAAGACCCAACCATGGTTCTTCGATATATCCAATTTTCTTGCAATAGGATCCCTCCCTCATTAGTTATCTTATCAAAAGTGAAAAAAGTTGTTTGAAGATGCCAAGAACTACATTTGGGATGAACCTATAATTTTGAAGGGTTGTGTTGGTGGCCTTTTAAGATGTTACATTCCAAAATAAGAGGCACATAATGTAATTGAAATGTGCCAAACATCGCCAACTAGTGGACAACATGGACCTGAGTGCACAGTGGAAAAAATTCTATAAAGTGTATTTTTTAGCCCTCATTACATCAAGACACCAGGAGATTCTACCACCACTGTGAGAGATTACAAAGGATTGAGAACATCAATAAAATAAATGAGATTTCACCAAACCCTATGTTGGAAGTTGATGTTTTTTATGTCCGGGGCATCAAATTTATGGGACAGTTCCCCACGTAACATGGAAAGAAATACATTCTGGTTACTATGGAATACATATCTAAATGGGTCGAAGCTGAAGCAACAACTCATGATACCACCAACATAGTAATAAATTTCCATTGGAAAAAAGTGTTTTCACATTGTAGATTTCCACGACTGCTCATTAGTGATCGCGGAACAAATTTTTCCAATAATCCAGTGAGAAACCTTCTTTAAAGAGATGGGATCTGCTACAATAATAGAACCCCCTATCACCCACAAAAGAGTGGGAAAATTGAACTATCAAATAGGGAGGTAAATCAGATCCTAGAAAATAGAGTCAATACAAGAATAAATGGATATAGTAAGAAGCTGGATGATGCATAATGGGTATATAGAACAGCTTATAAAACACCCATAGGCACCACCCCATTTCGACCAGTTTAAGAAAAAACATGTCATCTTATGGTGGAGTTAGAGTACCAATAATTTTGGGCCATAAAACTGAATTTTGATTTAGAAAAGGCCAGAGTGGATCAGTTATTTCAATTAACTACATTGGAATAATTAAGGAAAGATGCATATGAGAATGCAAGAATTTATAAGGAAGAAACAAAACAATTGAACGAACAACAGATTGCAAGACACACCTTTATCCCAGGGAATAAGGTTATTCTATTCAACTCAAGAATGAGAATTTTCCATGGAAATATTAAATCAATATGGTTTGTTTCTTATAATGTTATCCATGTTTTTTCTATTTGAGGAAATTGAAATTCAATGAGATGGAGAGACACCATTCAATGTTAATGGTCAATGGTTGAAGATTTTTTCAAGAACCATTCAAGAAGGACTATGTACTCAACCTCACATTCAACTAACTCCAATGAAGTCAAGGTCTAAAATTTAAATGAATCGCATTATTGGAGGCAACCCATAGTTGTTTTGTAGTTTTGTTTGAGTCTTGTATTTTTTAGTGTTTCATTGCAGTACTTTGTAAAAACTTTCATTCAATAAATAAAATTGTTACCATTATTCCTTCTTTTTACACTTAACTATTTTTTAGATAATCAAATGTTTAAACCTATGGATTAAAATTTGTTCTATAGTGCCGAATTTTTCTACTAACAAATTTTTCGTGTGCATAAAAATTCAATTTTAAGAGAGCATAGACACCCCCAGGGCATACCACTACTTCTGAGGGAGCTCTCAATTATCTCTTTTTAAATTCTGTCATTACTGCCAAGTCAATTAAATTATTGAAATTCACTTCCACACCCCTCCCACCCATTATTTCATAGATAGTGGGGACAATTTCTCATTTTAAGTGGGGGGTCTCATGATTTAACTTTTGATGCACTTGATTTTTTACTATTCTCACTGTTCTAGGAGACATTTTTCAATTTGACTCGCACAATGAAAACTTGAAAACCATTATTCCCATGTAAATTAAAGATGAAGTTAAAAATAAAAAATGTTAAGAACCATGTTTCACACCTAATTATATTTTTATAATGATTTTTGAGTTTAGAAAATCATTGAAATTATGATTAATTAACTTACTACTTCATATTTATGCCCTTAGTAATTTCCAGTTTTAAGTTTGTTCTAATTACCCGAGAGGATTATAAGACTTCAATATAATTTTCTTTTCTGAGCATATTTCTTGAGAGATATATAGGACATGTAAACCTACTAGAACTTGCAGTGAGATCTTATCAAAATGATGACTGAACAAGTGAAATTTTAAAATAATTGAGGTAGCCTTTGATATCCATTTTTACCTGAGAACAACCTAAAATCTATCCTTAATTAATCCCATAGTTCCATGAATGAATTGTTAGAAGAAAATCTATTTCAAGAATATTTCTCTTCCTACCCTACTCCTTGTACAATTCTTGATGATTATTTTTGAACAAGTGTAGGGGATGAATTCAAACAACATGGGATAATTTCACTTTCAGAGATGTATGACACACCCACCAGATTACTAGGTTGTGATCCTTATTCCTTTTTTGTATCCCATTTGTATCATTTTCCTTTGTAAAATTTAAAAGAAAATAAAAACATTAGTATGGGTTTTGTACTAGGAGGGTTAAAAATCACCATTTTTCAGACCGATGAATCCCTAGAAAGATCATATGTGGTTAGGTGATTGATGTGAGATCTATCCTAGGAAAAACATTTAAAAAATAAAAATGAAAAAGAAAAAAAATAATGGAAAAAATCATTTATTTATCTACTTGCTTTCTATACATATGGATCCAACCTGATCTGATGAAGTATGGACCTAACTCACCAGATGGAGAAATTTTTTCACACATATCTTATTAAATTTTCATTGTACTTTAGATCTTACCCTCCTTTTGAGCCTGATTTTTACATTTTACATACCTACCTATAGGCTCAGAGTCATCAAAACCTTATTTGTAAAATTCCCCAAGATTATTTTTGTACTTGTCTTTACATAGTGGAGATGATAGAACCAGTGCAAGCCTATGGCTAGAAACATGGACTCAAGGTGCAAGCATACCTTACTTACATTTTACCCTGAGTGATGAGAGAATATCCTAGTGAGGTAAATTACAACTGGGAATGTAATGACTAGAAAATTTTAATAAATTTTGTTTCCTACTTTTGTGTGTTATTTTATTTTATACTCAATAAAACTATATCCTTAAAGTAGTGAAGTGAGTATAATTAAAATGATATTCTGGGGTTTTGACTGTTATATGACAGTTGGTCAATATGACCATTGGAAACTAAACTCTTAACGTTATAATTATTGTTTATAATTACAAGTGATCTTGGTTAATATAGAAAGAAGAGTCAATGGCCTCATCTAGTAGACTCGGGCCGTACGAAGCCCATCTGTCAGAGCTTGGAAAGGAGGTGGACTTACTAGGCTTTGCTCTGGACCAAGCCCAAGCCGAACTCCAACATGTGAAGCTTGAACAGAATCGCCTAACGGAGAAGTTCAAGCTGATAGAAATCACCACTCGATAAATGTTGTTCAAGACGCCCCAAGATTCTATAACCATAGTACACCTTACACTTAGGTTCTATGCAGGTGTTATAAGGGGCTATGTAATGAGTCCTTGGATACTTTTTTAATATCTTGGTATAAATAATATTGATATTTATTCTTACGGTAAAATTTGTGAATTTCAAATGTCCGGATAAATATAGGATGAATTTATAAAAGTTCCATATTATTGATCGGTTTTTGAAAAAGGGTATTTTAAAATATTTTTGTATACTTTAAATAATTAATAATATGAAATGATTTTAAAAAATGGTCTTCTACAGTTGTTATCATTAAGAAATTTAGAGTCTAATAAGATCAACTTGATTTTTAGTGAATAGTAAAGTATGAATAGTAACATACCCTTATGAACAGTAATGAATAGTAAATCAACCAAAAAAATAGAAACTTCACCCATGAATGTATAAATATAATGTGAACATCTTAAAAGTGAAAAAATGATCATAGTATAAGTTTTGGTATTTTTATATGTCATAAATACTTTATTTCCAATTTTATAATAAATTTAATAACTTAAAATTGAAATGTATTTTTATAAAATTTAATCATAAATTATTACTTTATTGACCTATGGTTATATGATACTTTTTTGGGTCCTTTATTACTTTTCAAGGTGTAAAAAAACAAGTTATAGTTTTAAAGTTGTTTTTTTTAATAAATAATGATTTTATTGAAAATTTAAATTAAAAATATTTAGAAAATTATTTTCATAAAATGGAGTTCATTTTCGAATTCATAGTATCTATATTAGGTTAGGGTAAATTTTTGGGATTTTTCTAAAACAGTTGAATTTTCGTTGAATAGTAAAAATATAGTTTTGAGTTTCGGGTGTTTAATGACATCATTGATGATGTAATAATGATGTAATCATTCTGGTAAACTTTTGAATAGTATTATATGGTATTAGGTTTCCCAAGTGGCCAATACCCTGGGAAAATACCTTGGGAAAGCCCATGGTTTTACAAATACCACTGATGAGGTGTCCCTTGGAAATTAATTAAATATTCCCTCACTTTTCCTATAAATACCAAGCCATTAACACATTCATTTCATTCCAAAATCCTAATCAACGAAGTTATAGTCTTTTTACCTCTCTATGAGTCCTCCCAAGGCACCCTAAATCCCACCAAGGTCCCATCCTTCGAGCTTTTTAAGTCACTCTTCAAGGTAAGGGAACCTTTCACCCTCCTCTTTTATGCCATGACTTCTTTTTTGTTATGTCTTCTAGTTTCCATTTCATTATGTGGGGGGTATGTTCTTATATATATATTTATTAATTTCCAATTTATGAGAGACCCTTTTTTCTCTCATCATTTTATTTTTTTGAATTATAATTGACTCTGTTAGGCTGCCAAATTTTCGTAAAAGAAATCGCATTTTCTATTTTCTTTCAAGTTTCCTTTTCATGTGGTGTGTCATTCCACACCATGATATTATTTCTTTTTATCCAGTACCTATATTGTAAATTATTCATTTATTTATGTTATACCCTTGTTCCCTTTCTTTTCATGGTTTTCTAAAACCATGTTATATAGCTGTTATGTGGCAGAAATTTTGTCTCAAAATATCTCTCTCTTTTTCTGAAGTAATTTTCTTGTTTTATTTATCTGAATACCCAAATATATTTACATTTTCAGAGGTATTCATCAAGACATAAAATTTATCTATTTTATTCTGTACTCAATATACATGAAACCCTCTTTCATTTTCCAAGGGTTATAAAAGACATAATGATCATGTTTCTAAGAACTTTTAAAACGTCGCGATTTTGAAGTGAAACCCATTACTTTTACTCTCTGTGGTTTATTTATAAAATGTTTGATTATAATCTCTATGTATCACATGAAAATAAAGACATATTAAGTGTTCACATTGATATCTCTCTAATTCATTGTGTAAATAATTTAATCTCTGGAGATGACAATTTTCACGATACCTTGGGGAATCACTTTGGTAATTTTTATGACACCTTGGGGATGAACCTTGGTGATATGTTCCTGAATGTATAAATTAAATTTTGTATCCACATATTCAAGTTATGATTCAAGTTATTTTCATTATGATATACCTTTACTTCCATTTCACATGTCTTTATGTTTTTTATCAAGTTCTTATTGATTTCACAAGTTAACTGATTCCCTTGTTTTCCAAACTGGGCTTCTACTCACCCTTTCCTTTGATGTATGTCTCCAGGTTATGAGATGAAATAATTGTGCATATGAATAAATTATGATGAATCCCTAAAAGTTTATTAGAATAATGTTTTCATGTTTTCATGTTTTATGTTCTTGATTTCCAAGACACTAGACATTAAAAATCCTCTATTTGTAAAATGTAATGAAAAGTTATGTAATAAAAAGGCGGGATGCCATAGTTGGTATCAAAGTATAGTTTATTTATTTATGGAAATTAGGATATGAAAAATTTAGGAATAACCCTATAGAAAAGTTTAAATAAATTAAAACTTCATGTTCTTTTTGTGAGTATTGAGTAAGTCGTTTATCAAGAAAATACATCCCTATTTGGAAACGAGCAGGTAGAGGAGGCTCTGGAACAGATGTACCTAAGATTGAAAACTCTAACAAGGATTTTAGGGCTTGACCTGAGGTATCTTGGTATACAACAGTGGGCCTTTCTACACTCTTGGTTATGATACTCCCATGGGATATGTTTCCTTAATCATAATATTTTTATGAATCATTATGAAGGATTACAGAGAAATGTAATTGTTTAAAGCATGTAGTTTTAAGAAATAAAATCCTTTATAGCTACAAGATTTGTAAGTCAAATAAGTTTCTCACTAAGGTTTTATTCTTTTAGAAAATGGTGGGCAATAGGAGGAACCGTGCAAATGGTGACCGCAATGGACCATGCACTGACAGCCCTCCGATGGAATCTAGAATTGACACTTTCATATGAATGATGAACCAACTAACTCAAGTTATAGGTAATAACTTGAATCAAGATGAGATACTGATCTCACTACGAAGGGAACAACTTTCTATTGAATCCTTTATGCGTCAATGACCACCAACCTTCAGTGGATCTACCGACCCATTGATTGCTGAATAGTGGATCATCTTTATCGAGAAGATCTTTTCTGTGCTCTGCTATTCTGAACAAGAGAAGGTTACATTGGTTGTCTGTTTCTTAGAGGGGGAAGCTGATCAGTGGTGGGAATTGATTAAAAGCACAAGTCAAAGAGTGGAAGTTGAAGCTATGGAGTGGGAAGAGTTTAGAGGGATATTCTTCAACAAATATTTCCCTCGATCGATGAGAACAAGAATGGATAAGGAGTTTCTTGAACTGAAGCATAAGGAGAATGAATCTATGGGAAGCTACGAGATGAACTTCATAAGGCCTTCACGTTACACCTATAGCTTTGTCATGGATCCAAATGGTAATGTTGATAGATTATTTGGTGGACTGAGACATCATCTACAGAAGAATATAGCCAACCAAGATTATGATAGCTATGAGGAGATCGTGAAAAGTGAAATGAATGTTGAACTGGATTTTGGTGAGATGCAATGGTCTCATAAATCCAATGAAAAGAAAAGATCGATGGAGGCAAGCATAGGTAGATTCTTTAATCATGGAAGAGGTGGAAAGAAGGTACAATGTCCCATGTGTAATAAATGAGGGAAGAATCATTCGGGGAACTGTTTGCTTAGAAGCAGGAAGTGCTACAATTGTGGTAGAGATGGACACATTTTGTAGAATTGTCACAATAAGGTGAAGCCACAACTTTTCATCACTAACTAAAAATGGAATATGGTGCATGCCCAACCTAATTTCCAATGCTATAAGTGTGGAAAACTTTGGCACTTTTCTGATCACTATCCAAATCTAAGGGCAGTGGAGGGGAATCACCATCAGCCTCAGCAATGACCAAGGGAACTAGGTCGTACTTTTGCAATCACTACGGCTGAAGTTGAAGCACCAAATGATGTGGTGGAAGGTACTCTTTTTGTTCTCTAAAATATAGCAAGTACTTTGTTTGATTCTGGTTCTATACATTTCATTATATCCTCCATGTTTGCAAAAAATTTAGAATCAAACCCCGATTTTCTAAAAGTAGAGTTATCAGTCAATAATCTTGGTGGGCTTATCCAAGCATCGCCAGTGTTTAGAAACTCTAGTATTTACTTTAGTGATCACAATATTATCGCAAATCTAGTAGTCATTCACAGGCTGGAATTTGACATTATACTAGGGATGGACTAGATCTCAAAGTATAATTCTAAGATCAAAAGCAGAATCAATAAAATCTTAGTAGTATTGAATGGAAAAACTATAGTTATCTTGTAGGGAGAGATATCTCAACATGATAATTGTCTAGAATAACCTCCTATATCTTTCTTTATGGAGTTGATTAGTGAATAAGAAGAAGGAAATGAGAGTTGAGGATAGAAAATGTCCTCATTGTACTGGAATACATTGACGTATTTATAGAGGAGTTACTCAGACCTCCCCCAGAAAGAGAGGTAGAGTTCTCCATTGAAATCATACCTGGGTCTCATACAGTATCTAAGACCCCCTATAGGATGGAAAATGAGAATCTAGAAGAATTAAATAAACATCTCCAAGATCTTTTGGAGAAGGGGTTTATCTGACCGAGTGTTTCTTCTTGGGGAGCACCTATTCTCTTTGTGAAGAATAATGATTGATAGATGTGTCTATGCATTAATTATATAAAACTAAACATGATCACAGTGAATAACAAATACCCTCTTCCAATAATTGATGACTTATTTGACAAAATTCGTGGGGCTCAATTCTTCTCAAAGATTGATCTTCGATCCAGTTATCATCAATTGAGGGTGAAGAAAGAAGATATTCCAAAAACTGTCTTATGATCATTATATGGGCATTATGAGTTTGTTGTTATGACCTTCAGACTGACTAATGCACCTGCTAATTTAATGGATTTGATTAATAGATTCTTTAAGGACTACCTTGATAACTTTGTCATATTTTTTATTGATGATATCCTGATATATTCCAAAAGTTGTGAGGAGCATGATGATATTCTAAGGGGAATTTTGAAAAATCTATAGAAGGAAAGGCTTTTTGAAAAGTTCATTAAGTGTGAATTCTGGTTACAACAAGTTTCTTTCTTGGGGCACATTGTAACCAATGAAGGAATCATAGTTGACCTTGCAAAGACAAAAGTTCTAGAGGATTGGCCTCAGCCTACAAAAATAACTGAGATTCATGGTTTCCTTGGATTATCGGGATATTATAGGAGGTTTGTGAAAAACTTTTCATGAATTTCTAATCTATTAACCAAGTTAACTCAAAAAGGGTTCAAGTTCATATGAAAAAAGGAGTGTGAAGAAAGTTTCCATGAGATGAAGAAGAGATTGGTTACTACACCCATGTTAACTTTTCCCTCAAGTGAAGAAGGATTCATTATTTTTAGCAGTGTATCTCTGAAAGGGCTTGGGTGCATCCTCATGAAAAATGACAAGGTAATTGCTTATGCATCACGGCAGTTGAAGACTCAAGAGCAGAACTATACTACACATGATCTGGAGCTGGATGAGGTCGTTTTTTCTCTAAAGATATGGAGGAACTATATTTATGGGGATAAATTTGATATATACACAGACCATCATTGTTTGAAGTATATTTTCACACAAAAGGAATTGAGAATGAGACCGAGGATATGGTTGTAACTTATCAAAGACTATGATTGATCAATGCATTATCATCCCATAAGATCAAACAAAGTCACTGATGCATTAAGAAGCAAAGACCCAGTTTTTATTTCCATGATGAGGATTCAAAGAGATCCTTTGATCAATGACCAAGTAAAGCTGGACATGGGAATTATAAGGGAAGGGACATCATCAATCCTAACCCAAATTATTTCTCAACCGTCATTACTAGAGAAGATCGGGAAAGATCAAAAAGAAGATCCTTTATTACAGAAGAAGTTTTAAGCTGTGAAGCATGGGATGGTTCCTGAGTTCAATATTGATCAAGAAGGTGTAATGAAATTTAGTACAAGACTATGTGTTCCATCTATTCTAGAAATAAAGAAGGAGATGATGGATGAAGCTCATAGCTCTACTTTCTCTATACATCTAGGAAGCACAAAAATGTATAGAGACCTTTGTGATCATTATTGGTGGGATGATATGAAAAGGGAGATTGATGACTACACATAAAAGTGTCTGGTATGTCAGCAAGTGAAGGCAGAGTGAAAACTTATTAAAGGGGTATTGTAACCACTACCCATACCAGCATGGAAGTGGGACAATATCACTATGGACTTTGTCACTGGTCTCCTGAGAACTTCCAAAGGAAATAATACGATAGGGGTTATTGTGGACCGTCTCACCAAGACTGCACATTTTATCTCCATTCAGGATGATTTATCTCTTGATCAACTTTCTAGGATTTATGTAATGGAAGTGGTAAGGCTACATGGAGTTCCACTTTCTATCATATCTGATTGTGATCCAAGGTTCACATCAAAATTCTGGAGAAGTCTTCAATATGCTCTGAGCACTGAATTGAATTTCAGTACGACCTATCACCCCCAAACTGATTTCCAATCTCAAAGGACTATTAAAACACTCGAGGACATGATAAGAAAATGATCAATGGAATTTAAATATGGGTGGGATCAACATCTTCCTTTAGTTGAGTTCCTTTTCAACAAAAACTTCCACTCGAGCATTCAAATGGAACCCTATGAAGCTATATATGGTAAGCTATGTAGAACTCATAATTGTTGGCATGAAACTAGTGAGAGAAAGATTCTTGGTCCTGATCTTGTGCAAGAGATGACAGAAAAGGTTCATGCCATCCGGCAACAAATTAAGGCTGCTCAGAGTCGGCAAAAGAGTTGTGATGACAACCATCGAAGGGACTTGGAGTTTGATGTTGGTGATAAGGTCTTTCTTCAAATTTCACCTTGTAAGAGAGTCATGAGGTTTGGGAAGAAAGGGATTCTCATCCCTAGGTACATTGGCCCCTATGAAATCCTTGATCGCGTAGGAGTAGTGGCCTATCAGGTTGCACTTACTCCAAATCTAGCACATGTTCATGGTGTCTTCCATGTATCCCTCTTGAGGAAGTACATACCTAACTCATCACATGTACTAAATCCATAGTTGGTACAACTGGAACATGAACTCTCTTATGAGGAGAAACCGATGGAGATACTAGATCATAGAGACAAGGTTCTACACAACAAGACTACCCACTGTGTTATGGTGTTGTAGAGGAACCACAAATGTGAAGAAGCCACGTGGGAACCAGAGGAGTTTATGAGACAAAAGTTCCAACACCTTTTCTCTTATGAGGGCACGACTTAAAATTTTAGGGACATAATTTCTTAAGGGGGGGAGAATGTAATGACCCGAACATTTGAATAAATTTTGTTTCCTACTTTTGTGTGTTACTTTATTTTATACCCAACAAAACTATATCCTTAAAGTAATGAAGTGAGTATAATTAAAATGATATTGTAGGGTTTCAACAGTTATATGACCATTGGTCAATATGACTATTGAAAACTAAACTCTTAACATTACAACTATTGTTTATAAATACAAGTGATCTTGTTTAATATAGAAATAAGAGTCGATGGCCTCATCCAGTAGACTTGGGTCGTATGAAGCCCCTCTGTCAGAGCTTGGGAAGGAGGTAGCTTCACTGGTCTTTTCTCTGGACCAAGCCCAATCCAAACTCCAACATGTGAATCTTGGACGGAATCATCTAAGGGATAAGTTCAAGCTAATAGAAATCACCACTCGGGCAATGTTGTCCGAGCCACTGTAAGATTCTATCACCATAACACACCTTACACTTAGGTCCTATGCAGGTGTTATAAAGGGCGATGTAATGAGGCCTTAGATACTTTTTGTAATCTCTTGGTATAAATAAAATTGATTTTTCTTCTTATGGTAACATTTTTGAATTTCAAATGTCCGAATAAATATAGGATGAATTTATAGAAGTTCCATATTATTGATGAATTTTGGAAAAAGGGTATTTTAAAATATTTTTGTATACTTTAAATAATTAATAATGTGAAAGGTTTTTCCAAAAATGTTCGTCTACAATTGTGATCAGTAAGGAATTTAGAGTCTAATAAGATCAACCTGATTTTTGTGAATAGTAAAGTATGAAAAGTAATATGCCCTTATGAATAATAATGAATAGTAAATTAGCCAAAAAAATAGAAACTTCACCCATGAATGTATAAATATAATGTGAACATCTTAAAAGTGAAAGAACGATCATATTATAAGTTTTGGTATTTTTATATGTCATAAATACTTTATTTACAATTTTATAATTAATTTTATAATTTAAAATGAAAATTTATTTTCATAAAATGTAATCATATATTTTTACTTTATTATCTTATGGTTATATGATAATTTTATGAGACCTAGATTACTTTTTCAAGGTGTTACAAAACAAGTTATAGTTTTAGAGTTGTTTTTTTGAATAAATAATGATTTTATTTAAAAATTAAATTAAAAATATTTAGAAAATTATTTTCATAAAACGGAGTTCATTCTTGAATTCAGAGCATTGATTTTAGGTTAGGGTGAATTTTTGGGATTTTTCTGAAATAGTTGAATTTTCGGTGAATAATAAAAATATAGTTTTGAGTTTCAGGTGTTTAATGACATCATTGATGATGTAATATTGATGTAATAATTATGGTCATATTTTGAATAGTATTATATTCTATTAGTTGTCCCAAGTGGCCAATAACATTGGAAAATACCATGGGCAAGCCCATGGTTTTTCAAATAGCACCAATGAGGTGTCCCTTGGAAATTAATTAAACATTCCCTCACTCTTCCTATAAATACCAAGCCTTTCCCTCATTAATTTCATTCCAAAATCATCCTCAATTAAGTTATAGTCTTTTTAACTCCCAATTATTCCTCCCAAAATTCTCTCAACCCCCCACCCCCCAAGATCCCAACTTTCAAGCTTTTCAAGTCACTCTTCAAGGTAAGGGAACCTTTCACCATCATCTTTTAAGTCATGACTTCATTTTTGTTATGTCTTCTAGTTTCCATTTCACTATGTGGGGGTATGTTCTTCTATATGTTTATTACTGTCCATTTCATTTCCAATTGACTAGAGGCCCTTTATTCACTCATCAACATATTTTTATGAATTATAAACGAAGGCGTTGGGCTGCCGAATTTTTGTAAAAGAAAACACTTTTTCTCTTTTCATTCATGTTTCCTTTTCATGTGGTGTGTCATTCCGCACCATGATATTATTTCTTTTTATTTTATACCTCTAATTTAAATTATTCATTTATTTATGTTAGACCCTTTTCCCCTATCTTTTTAATGTTTTCTAAAACAATGTTATATAGACGTTATGATGCCGAAATTTTGTCTCAAAATATCTCTCTCTTTTTTTCAAGAAATTGTATTTATTTATTTATTTGAATAACCAAATATATTTTCATTTCTATAGGTATTCATAAATACATTAAAGTGATCTATTTTATTCTATCATCTACATACATGAACCCCTCTTTCTGTTTCCAAGGGTTATAAAAGACATAACACTCATGTTTCTAAGCACTTTTAAAACATCACGATTTTGAAGTAAAACCCATTAATTTTACTCTCTATAGGTTATTTATGAAATGTTTGAATATTATCTATGTGGATGACATGAAAATAAATACATATTAATGGTGTGCACTGACAGCACTCCATTTCATTGGGTAATGAATTTAATCTCTAGATATGACATGTTTCATGATACGTTGATGAATAACCTTTGTAATTTTTATCACACCTTTGAGATGAACCTTGGTAATATGATTATGAATGTCTAGATTAAATGTTGTAGCCACATATTCAAGTTATTATTCATGTTAGTTTTATTATGATATGCCTATACTTCCATTTCACATGTATTTATGTTATTTATGAAGTTCTTATTGATTTCACAAGTAAACTGATTCCCTTGTTTTCCTTACTGGGCCTTATGCTCACCCTTTCCTTTGATGTATGTCTCCAGGTTATGAGATGAAATAATTTTACTTAGGAAGAGCTTATGATGATGCCCTACAAGTGAATTTGAATAATGTTTTATGTTTTCATGTTTTATGTTCCTAATTTACAAGACACTAGACTTTAAAGATCCTCTCTTTGTAAAATATAATGAAAAGTTATGTAATAAATAGGTAGGATGCCATAGGGAATATACCTTAAGGGACAATTAAGATATCATGATTAAAATATTAGAATTTTTTTCAAAATATGAAGTATGATTAATGAATAATTTACTAGGATGGATTAAAACTAGAACTTGACTAATTTTATGCTTACACTTAATTAAATTTCATGTACATAACATATATTTCTTTCATTATAAACTACTTATCTTTTTTGAAATAATTATTGATATATTTTTCTTGAGGAAAATAAATGGTTCAAGTGTGTGTGGATTTGATAAGCTTAAATGTTATATATATTTTGTTGTCACCTTTCCATTTTTTCATTCATTAAATGGATAATGCACATGGTAGATGTCCAAAATTGGAGGAAATAGGGCTTCACAAGATTCCAAAGAAGAAATGTAGAAAAGATACAAAAATGGCCAAGTACACATCATGATGGCCATGTTCACATCATGTACTTGATGATCATAGCCTGCATCAAGCTGGATAAATTTCTAATTCACATCGTGAATCCCTACTACACGTTATGAATCAAGTAAAATCGAAAGCCGAGAAAGCTGAGAGGATTAAATGCGAAAAGCCAACTAGACGTGGGGTACATGTTGTGAACCACCTGTACGCGACATGAAAATGGTCAAACTTCATTAATCCACTGAATATCCACATGCCACACTGGAGATCCCGGTCAAAATAACGTGGATTAAGGGTTCATGATGTGACGATTAAGTACATGTCATGACCATTTACACCTATTTAAGGAGCATCTTGGTAGCACATTAGAAAGACAATTGGATTAGATATCTCTCCATTTTAGAATCCCTTCAGAATTTCTGACTCTTTTCCCTCTTAAAACACTTTAGTTCATTGTGATTTCTTTATGTTTTCAATCAAATATATGTGGATTCATTTTTCTTCAACGCCTTGAATTATTACTTCATTTCAATTCCATTTAATTCCTTTCAAGTATGGTTTTATTTAAATCATTATTGTATGTTTATTTAATATTATTACATGTTCAATTCCATAAGCATCATTAACATGATTTCCTCTATCCCTTTTATTGCTTTAATTACCATCATGAGTAGCTAAACACACTAGGGGTAGGGATCAAGATTCCATGTATCAAGAAACTTAATGAGACCTCTAGTTATAAACCTGCCAAACCTAATTGTATTAGTAATTAGGATATAACCCAATGGTCAAATCCTATTTGTTCGACTGTACAGTGACCATTGGACAGTCAAAAAAATGACCCTATCCTAATTGGAGGTAACTAAGACTGTGAATATTAGATTAGGGAACTTTATGCAATAGAATATGATCTTGATGAATATAGGACTGTAACTATCCTCCTAACCATGGAATAGTTACTTCCTAGGTATAACTATAAGACTAGACCAAGGTTAACTAGTTACTACCTCTTGATTTGTAGACTAAACAATTAGGACCTTTCCATGATTAGAACTATGATCACCTTTATCTAGATACTTGGACTTGATCCCAAAACCTCTTTAATAAACTAAATTAAAACCCAAGAATATATAGAAAACCCCCAAACATTAGAAAAATTAGTAAGGACTCCTATAAAGGATTCAATACCTGATTTCTCCTCCCTACGGAACAACATCCTCCTCAAGGAATCGACCCCAGACTTCTACTATATTGTGCCCTAGTAGTTAGTAAAGTTTGGGACACATATAAATTTCTACTCTAACACACTCGTGTGGAAACAAATGACCCTCATGTATTATGAGCTTCAATTATATGATAATAATGTAATATTTATTTAAACCCTTATTAGAAAAAATGGTTTTTAAGGAGCAAATATTTACGACCAAAGATAGGGTAATGTCAAGATTTCATAAAAAAATAGTTTCTTAACTATATTATGTACCAAAGAGTATAAAAATAGTTCCAATACATGAATAAATCTTGAATAACCAGATGATAAAAAATTTCATGAATTTTTTGGAGATATAGATCGTAATATTTCATCAAAGGAATCATAAACATAAACAATCTTGATAAGAGATGAAATCATTTCAATAAACTCTTACCACTTGGTAACTTTGAACCATATGCCCCATGTAATAAAATGGGATTAAATAATGATTAAAATATCATAAAAATAATGATATTAATGAAATAACATTTCAAAGGTAGTATATAAAACTCATGAAAAAAATATAGGTGCATAACATGGCATGTATCTCAAAGAAGAAAAATTAAGACAAAAATACTTTACGGATTTAGTAAGAATTGAAAAATATGTCCCATGATAGTAATATCATTAAATGGTTATGTAAATACACGTAATGTTAAGTATAAAAATCATATAATACATCCATGGGAAGTATACACACCACACACAATGAATGGGTGGTGAATAAAGTATGTGTCTCACAAAACTAGAGGTGAGATAAAATTAACTTACCTTTTGTCTTGAATCTCATCGTACTAATTCAAACAACCTGTGTAATAAATATAAATTTATTATACATATTTTAAAAAAACATATTATCATATCTAATACCATATATAGTTTTATTACAATCATATATTACCCACTTGTTAACTATCATATGTTAAGATTTCAATTCAGGTAATATTCACTTTGTTATTTGCATGCCTCTTAATTTGTTATATCTTAAGTCATTATAATTATATCATGATTTCCATAATATAAATCATGATGTAAATATAATTTATTTTCATTATATTATTATTATTATAATATATAGATTCTAGAAGTATGAAATGGAATACACCATTCATGGAGACAGTAAGCTGTTTGTGCGCATGAATGTTGTTTCCTTTTTTATTGTCGTATTGAAAGAATAAAGATAAATGAAATATGTATATATATATATATGTGTGTGTGTGTGTGTTTTTTTCTGTGTGTGTATATATCATTATTATATTATATTATATCATATATATCATATATATTCAATAAACCTATCCATAATACATTTCATGTAGTGTGTGAATGAATCACACTGCTTTAAGGGGGTGGTAGTCCACACTTCCTCAAAAGAAATTTTCGTATTTACACCAAATGGAAAGTATATAGAAATTTATTGTAAAAGTATTAAATAAAATTAAATATATAATAAATATAATATATTACATATATAATCAGAGTGTCCATGTCCCCATGCTCTACTAGGGGTGGTAAGGGTGTGATGGGGTTTGGGGTGCGGTCATGGGTCAAGTCCCTAGGATAGTTGTTTATCTTTATTTGATTGGTTGAATCATGTTCCAATTTAATGGTTCTACCCAATTTTTTTCAAAAAGAGTTAGCATCATAATTTCCACTATGATAGGTGGTAAGGAAAAATAAAAAATCATTATTTTGTGAGGCAATACTTTGCCTTACATATACAAAGTATGTTTATTACCCATTAAATAGAGGTGCATTTTGGTAAAACCCATAACATAAAAACAAAATAGTATATTTAAGATACTAGTATATTATTCAATCATGGAATAAAAAGAGTAGAGGGTGTGGAGAAAGAAAAATTAATAAAGGAGCTTGAGAGAAGTCATTATCTATTAATCGAGTAACTCCTTTTGGTTTGTACCAAAAGGATTCCTTGGATTGATTTATTCTTGAGGGGAGGATTATATGAGTAATTTAGGTATGTAGTGATATTATTTGAGTAGGTTTTTAGTAATCCAATAGGATATATATGTGTGAGGAAGTATAAGGATAAGAGTCCTTTTTATAGTGGAGGAGTGTCTCTCTTGTAAATCTTTGGATAAATAATTCTACCCATGTTTTTCCCATGGAAAGTTTCTCCAACAATAGATTGGAGTTTAGAAATGAGATTATAGGGTTTAATATGGCCATAAAATGTATTTTGAACATGTTTATAGGTCATTTTGGGTCTTAAATTTAAGGTTTTTTCCATAGTGAAGCTTAATTTTACCCAAATTATTGTAATTAATTTTAACTGCATTCTCAAATATTTTTCGTAAAAAACTATGTTAAAATAATTATAAATTATAAATTTGGATGATTAAAAATATGGAATACATTTTTTCAAATTCAAATCATAGAATTGGAAAATATTAATTTGAAATTAATCCCACTGATGGGATGATAATGCAAGTTTTAACGTAAAAATGATCAAAAACTTGCTAAGTTTTTATATACAATTTATATGTGAAGTTGGTTAAAATGACCAAAATTAGATTAATTTATTAAAATATTATCTAATTAGACTTTTAAAACTATTTAAAATATAATTTTACATTATAAATAAACTATATGAAAGATATATTTTGAACTAAAATTCAGTATTTTTCACCACTCATTAAAAAATGAAATTTCACAACAAAATACCAAAAATTTACCCAAACCTAATTTATATGTTTAACTTCCAAATATTTTGTTTATTTGGACATATTAAATCTATAAAATTCCAAAAAATTATATTTAAAATGGGTTGTCCATTAAATGGTGGTAAAAATACCATTATAAAAAATATAGGTTTTTAGGTGTAAAATTGGGCTTGTTCTTATCTTATGTCTATTAAATATATTGGATGAATATAAGAAATATTTTTTGGAATATAAACATATATATTACATTAATACAACTCATTAATTATAATTAATTTAATTTATTAGGTAAAATAAGTAATGTAACCATAAAAATAAAATTGTTTACCTTTATACTAAATTGTTTTTCATAGTCATTTATAATTAATTGGTTACCTATTAATTCATCTTATATTTGTTGAAAAAAAATAAGTTTTCTTAAATTATTAAGTACTATTAATAACCACTAATTTAACATCTAGTTTATATCTTATTATATTAAATAATAATATTTTTATAATATATTATTGTTTGGTAAAACTTGGTCTTGTGTGTTACACATGCCATCGAGGAATGTTTTTGTTGCGTGTAGTGTAAGCTAGCCTCAGTGTTCTTTGTAGTGAAAGATAAAATTTATTTTCTGTGTAGTGCATTATTTACTTGGTGTTTCATATAATTAATTCAAAAAATAATACATTAATATAAAATAATCTATTCTCAATGTCGTGTGAAATAAAAATATCAAAAAAGTTAAATTAATTAAAAAATCACAAAATCTTGGGGTGTTATAGTCAATGGATGGAATATGAATAAATCATGATAACATTGAATATGAATAAAGTTTTTGACCATGAGAAAAAAAATGAGATTAATACTAGAGTGAATTATATTGTGAATATTCATAATCAATTTTCCCTAAATATGATTACTAACATATACCTTAACAAAATCCCAAACTCACCAGAAAATAGAAAGATTGAGTTTTATATAAGCCTAAGTAGTGGATACCATAATGAAAAAAAGGATCAATTTCCATCATGTCTAAAATATTTGAGATATATTGGAAAGTGTCTCAATTTAATTGATAAATGCTTTATGTTTTTAAAATAAGGGATTAGGGAAAAGTATTTGTGAGAAAAGATGATGATTATAATGGAATGAAATAAATCTAACCCTAAATATATATTAATAGTTTATTATCTTAAATATGTGGAACTAGGTCATTACCCAAGTTAATCCCTTCTTCTAAATGTTATAACCTGGACCATGGAAGAACCTATGTTGAAATAAAATGGTCGATTTTTTTATCAAGATTCAATATTTATATTATAAAAGTATATTTACCAGTGGTATTTTTTGTATAAGAATCATGGAACATTTAAGGATTGTGTTAAAATATAAAAGAACAAGTATATTTAATAAATTATGATTTATGGATACCATCATAGGTTATTATTTTAAGGATGATCATAAGTTCAAATTCATAAACTACCATTTTACAAATTTTTATGGTAGGAATTTCACAACGTTATGGATATTTTTAGAGAACATTATGCAAAGTCTATGTTTTAGTGGAAAATTTATTTGTGGAATAATTCCATTACATTTTATAGATAGAAGGTTTAAGGTATTGATAAAACTTATGGTTAATATGATCATTAATTATAATTAATAATGGTAAATAGATATTATTAGGATTTTTGAAAAAAAAAGTTGATTGAAAACCTTAGTAAAATGTTTATTTAAGGATTAATTTTATTTAAAGGATGTCCATCAGATATTTTTGGAATGTTATATGAATTATATTAATATATTTTTGAAAAAGGATAACCCGTATGATGGATTTCAACCTGTTGTATCTAGAAAGGGCATGGGGATTGAACCCATGGTCGAAGAACGATAAGGGTTTAACACCTACCACTAGCCTAGGTGAAGTCAGGGTTAATATGTCATTATTTATAGTTAAATAATTTGATGAATAAATATTAATGATGAACCAGTGGTGTTAACTTTTGGGTTTAGATATTAATGTATAATATAGGATAACTTGTGAAAACCATATTGGTTTTGGATAATATTTAGAGACAAAAATAAAAACATGTCATTATTTTATGAATATTATGATCCATTAAAAGTGAATGTTAGTGATTTAGGAATTTTTTTGGGATATCCATTTCATGGAGTAATGGATGAATTAGAAATTGGTTCAAGCACAATCAAATGATGAAATTTTATATTTCATTTTACTCTTAGTAAAATAATTCCTAAAATTTAAGGAAAAAATACTAATATGAAAAAATTATCCTATTAAATTCATAACTAGTGAATCATATTGTCCTTTAAATATTTAAAAATTAGTGTTTTTAAGCCCTTAACATTCCATTGATCATTCACATTTTTGTGATCAATGAACTCAATCAATTGTTTTAATTATTTATGCTTTTCATCTATGTCAATATCTTTACTTGCCACCAATTATTCTTCTACATAGAAACCTTGTTACATTTTATTCTATATGAAATTTTACTTCACTTTTTTATTATTAAGGGTATGTTTTATTCACTCATTTTATAATTGGGTTTTCAATAAAATAATATTCAAATATCAAACACTTTACTACTGAGATCAAGTTTAAATTAAAAGGTTACAAATTGTTTAAGGTGAGGAGAATGTAACATCCCAAAATTATAAATTAATAACATTATATTAGATAGAAAATATTACAAACAACACTGATTTTATCTTTCATTACACAAAATAACTAGTTTCCTTGAAATCTTGTGTTACACTCAATGTTGTGTTTTACTGAAAAACAATATACTATTAATATTTTTTAACATGATGGTTATCACCTAGATGTTGGAATGGTGGGTATGAATATTATTTAATAAAATTTAAAAATATATATATTACACATATTTATTATTTATCTATTCATTATTAACAAAATATTAATCATTTAAAAGAAAAATAAATATTTTCAAAAAAAATTATATTTTTCTAAAATATGGTATATTCACGCTTCTTACAAAAAAATTAAATTAATTTTTCCTTGTTTTTGAAAATTTATTTGATTAAATACACAAAATTTTTGAACTGTTCATATGAAAATTTTCATAAGGTGATTTTTTGGGATATTTAAGAAAATTTTAATTTTATACTGAATAATGGATGGTATTGAATTTTAATTGAAACTACATTTTTTAAATAACACAAAATTTTATATTATATTTTATGTTTATATTAAATTAAAATTAAGTTGATTATATATCAATATATCAAATTTAGGTCATTAGAATCACTTTTATATTGAATTATGATATAAAAAAAATTGTAATATTTTGAACATTTTCTCTTTAAAAACTTGTTTTCTCATCCTGTTTATGGGATTAATTTTATGTTAATTTTTCAAATTCTATGAATTGTATATGGAAAAATGGATTTCATGTTTTTAATAAAAATAATTTATAATTTTTAATAATTTCATCTTAATTTTTTATCATATTGAATATTGAAAATAATAATAATTAATTACTCTGGTTATAGTAAAAAATGGATTTACTAGAATGTTAAACTAAGATGATAAGGAAAAAAATGGCCTAACAACATTTACAAAACCAATTTTATGTATATATTTCAACCCTATATCTTGTAGGTTGGATAATTTACCAATTTTCTATCTTGTGTCAGGATAAAAATGTGGGTATGATTGAATCTTTTCAAAAAATTATAAGTGTGCCACTCACCCCACTTATTAAAGGACACCACCTCTCCTCTATTATTCACACCTTAAAACTTATTTTTTCTAATATTACATGAAAAAATAAATTATAAAATTCAATAAATCATCATTTAAGAATTTTTTTTGGTAGAGACCCTACCTAAAAGAGATTTAGTGAAAAGCCAAGGATGATACTTGGAGAATATGTAATGATATTCAAAAAGCATTTTTATTTTATTTATTACTCCAGCTCCTTAAATAATTTTAAAAAAAATATGATATAATAAATTAAGTATATTCCAAATAAAATTTTGTTTTTATAATAATTTAATGACCAACCACCATCTCCACTTCCATAAAATTAGTTATGAAATCATCATTCGTCTGTATGATGAAGTGTCGCCTCAAAAACTAATGTTATTTATTTTTCCATTACCACATCTCATGGAAGGGTATGATGATGTATATATAGTATATATCTGATATTTATATTATTATTATTATATGGAGTAATTATATCATAAAAAACGTTTTTACTTTCCATTATAAAGGAGATATGATAATGTCACCGGTCTCTAAGGCGGACTGCAAGCTGACGATGTGATGTGATTTGTCTTTCACTAAACCTTTACATCAAATGTGATAAGGATAATGTTATTGATTATATGTGATATATATGAAATTATTATTATATTAATTAAATTTTTATATTTCATAAAATATAGTGTGTATATATATGCCATTTTCTTTCTTACATTTTTAGTTAATTAAAGATGACAACATCATTTGTGTATGTGTGAACTGCTACCTTCATGAAATGATTTGACTATATTTTCATCACCACGCCTCATAGATGATATATATATATATATATAAATTTTTAAATAAATAATATGGTATTTGTGATATTATAATCATTCTAGACGGATAAAACATTACTGACCTCTTTTCCATAATGAACATGAAAAAATGAAACATTACTCTTGCATACTTATAACTTAACATCTCCATGAATGTAAAACACTTCATTATCAAAAAAAATTAATTATTGGATTTAAAAACATAATTTATGTATAAACATTAATATTATGTCATTATAATTATTTCATAGATGATAAAATTCTAAAATGCTTAGGAACTGAATCTTTCATTATGAAACACACATGAGAAAACAAGGTAATTATCACAGGAAACAACAAAAATGATGAATGGTTATTAACTAAACTGTGATAAAATGTTTAAAATGATCATATATTATATTATAAATAATAATATGGTTTTATTATAAATTAATAACATTTTTTAAACCACTATATATGAGGTTAAATCACATTTAACCAAAAGAAAGTGTGAGGTATGAAATTTTATCTCAATTTCATTTCATTGAGGAATATTGTAATGTTATTAACTTAAATTCTCTAATATGGTGTACATAAATCCCATTTGAAATTTAATATAATTAATACATAATTATTAAAGATATTTTACATATCAATTTGAATTATTTCATGCAATGGTATTTGAATTAAAAGTTACCAAGTGGAAAACAATTCTATAACTCGATTTCTTTTCATTGGGTTATACTACTACTTTGTTGTCTTTAATATTATATCATTATGTGTGTAATGATTTATGAATAAAATTTTTATTATTTCCATGTGTTTTATTAGGATTTATTTTGATTTAGAAAATCAATTCATTAGCCCTTTATCACTTTAAAATTATGATCTTTGCATTAGTTTATTTAACAATTCTCATTTTGACAGTGATTATATATACTTGAATTTAAATTGATGGAGATTATTTGATTTTTTTTAATAAAACCTTTAATTTTATTCATATATTTTCATTCAAGAACATATTAATGTAATAGTACCATTATTACACACTTCCTTACTTAAAATTATTGAGAAAATGTTTTCACTAAAATCCAACATCATTTCTCTCTTCCTTAGGAAATCCATTTTATTCCAAAACCTTGTTTTCTAAAAAAATTTAAAAAAATATTTTTATCCATTTTCAAAGTTATTTATTAAAGTCTCTTTACCCATTTTTACTTTTTTTTAAACAATTTGAATGGAATCATCATTTAATTTTCCCAAAAAATCCATTTTTTCTTTTACCAAAAAGTTAATAGAATATTTATTTTATTGTGTACGACTTGAATAGAATTTCAAGACTTCATAACCAATGAAATTTTTTATAGATTATTTTATATGTTTTGAATTTTATTTTCAAGGAAAATTATTTTCAAAATATTTTTGTGAAATTTTTTTTTAAAAAGGGTTTTTGAAAATGAAGAGGATACTTTCTTCAAGAATGTTTTTAACAATATTTTTATGATGATTTTATTCTTCAAAGGAAATAAACCTTTATTAAAACTCCAATGGGTATATGTTGAATTGATACCTTGATTTTTCTTTCTCTGGATGTTTTATGATTATTTTGACCCAGGATAGTACTTATATTCACATTCATGTTTCATTTTTTGTAGTCATTAACATCCCCTTAAAATATTCACCTTCCTCTAATCATTAGACATTTAATTTCCCTTAAATATCCATATTATTTATCATTGATTTTTTCTTGATTAAATCATTTATCATTTCTACATATGGTGTTCTATATTGAATGATATTTGATTAATTGGTGGAAAATATTGATAAATTAAGATCCTTTACTCAATATGGATGTTTGATGTTAAGGAATATTGATTCAGAAATTAAATAAATTATTCGATATATGGGGAACGCTTTGGAAATATAGTGATGGATGGGTTCATGTATTATATATCCCCTCGATGAATTATCTAGTCTCGTGATATAAATTAGTAATCTGGTATTAAATGAGTTTCAACATGTAGTTTAAACCATCTTCTAAAAGGACTTGACTGTAGAGGTATCATGTTCCTGAGAAATGACATCCAATAATTAATAATTTCCTTCATTTAGAGATAATTTATTATTATCCATGTGATTTTAACAATTATAATATATTTGGATGCATTTCACTCTCAGTTATTGATAAAATGGATGGGGTTTTCAGCTATTTATAATTCTATTTTTTAATTCTATATATAATTATGGCATCCAAGTAAATGATTAAATGGATGTATTTTCAGTTTTTTATCTTACAATTGATTATGTAAGTCAATTATTTAAATGTATTGTGTGTTCATATATTTTAATTCCCATATTATGGAATTATTATTGATTATGCTTCATTTATTCATGATAACTTCCACTTTACATAACTCTTATTGAGAATTTTTGGTCACCCTTATTTTTTTTCCTCAATCAGGAATCCAGGGAGTTCCTAATGTTTGATATAAAAGATATCTTAGAATGAATAATTTTATTCTAAAAAAATTATGTTGGAATTTATGTTTAAAATTTATTTTTTGACTCATTTTTTTAACAATTTTACCAAGACTATAAATATATTCACCCTATCAGGATGTGATTCATTGCATATTATAATAATGTAACAAAGAAGACACCGACTCTAGGCTACTGGGGTTTCATTCACTAAAATTGGTATTAGATCATGTTTAACAAAACCTTGGAAAGTAGATGTAAGAAATAATATATTATATTATATAACCCTATGATATAATTTATGTATATTAATATAAGAACTCTCAAAATGTTTGGTAAGGTAGGTATTATATGGGTTTTATTACAACACATCTTTGTGCAAATTCTACAAGTCGATGTGGTTCTTGTATATATATACCTAGGGAAAATAACATTAAAAATGGTTCATTGTTCTTCACTTGATCATCACATGGTTCATGACTATGGGCCTTAATATGCACCTAGTTTGACACACATGGAGATTTTCTTTGGATAATTCGAAATTTCATTACAAAAAATTTTAAGGAGTTGAATGGATGCTTACAATGAATGCCTTGTATAATCCTAAAATGTATTAGATTCAAAATAATGTGTCATTATATATACATACTATATATGATTATATGGTTTCCCACTATGATTATAAGAAGTCCCTATGTGATTTTGGTTTTAGTCAATGAATGTAATTCAAAGAAATCGAGATAACATTGAATATGAAGGACTACGTGGTGGCCACAAGAAAAAATGATGTGAAGACTACCGTGAATGATATTATTACTATTCCGAATCAATTTTCCTAAAATATGTTTATCAAAATATACCTTAACAAACTCCCAGACTCAGAAAATAAGAGAAGGATGGAGTTAACTAAGAGGCTTAGTGGTGGAGACCATAGAGAAAAAATGATCTATTTATATAATGTTATATATGCTATAGGAGAAACCTAAGAAAGTGTCTAAATAGAGTTGATAAATTATTTATTTGTGAAATTAAGGCCATAAAGGAAAACATTACTGAGGAAAATTGGAGAGTATGATGGATGGAAATATATCTCACCCTAAAGATGCATTTGTAGTTCGTTGTATTAAATGTGATAAACCTGGTCATTACCTAAGTAAATTACCTCCTCTAAAGGTTAAACCCTAGACCAAGGAAGGACCTATGTTGATATAAAATGGTTGAAGTATTTATTTGGATTCAAGAATTATATTATAAAATAGTTTTTACCTGTGGTATTTTGGTATAAGAATATTGAAACATTTAATGACTGGGTTAAATTTTAGAATCACCAATGTATTTATTAACTTAAGAGTTATGAATACCATCAAAGGTTATGAGTTTAAGGTTGATCATAATTTCAAAGTATTTAACACTGCTTAAAAAAATTGGTTATTGGAATGTCACAATATCATGGGAAATTTGGGAGAAATTTATAGCTATTATATGTTTTAGTGAAAAAATTATTTGGGGAACATTTCCTTTACATTTTATAGACATAAGTTTAAAGGTATTGATAAACTTTAGGGAAAATATTATTTTTAATGAAATTGTAATAATAATAAAATTAGGTTAGTAGAGATTTTTGAAAAAAAAACTTATATTCAAAAGAATAAAAAACGTTATTTAATGATAAATATTATTTCATGTATGTCCACAATATTTTTTGTGAATGATACATGAATTATATTTATATTATCCAGAAAATGGATAACCTGTATGATAGGGGAAAACATGTCCTATCAAGCAAGGATAAGGGGATTGAACCTATATTTAAAGGATAACAATAGTTTAGAACCTATGACTGGGGTACATGAAGTCCTGGTCAATATGTAATTAGTTTTAGTCAAAATATTTTTTGAATAAATATTATTAATTAAATCGGGGTGTTACTGCTGTTGTTTAGAGACTAATGTAATATATTAGATAACTTGTGCTAAGCATATTGGTTTTGGAAAATATTTTTAGATAGAAATAATAAATTTTCACTATTTTATAGATCTCATAATCTATAAAAAGTGAATATTAGTGATTCATGTATAATAAACTTATTTTTGGATATTCATTTAATGGACTAAGGGATGAATTTAAAATTTATTTAAAAAACCATTTGATGTAATCATATATTCCCATATATTTTTAGATAGAAAAATAATTCCTCATCATTGGAAAATGATCTTGAAATGAAAATTTTATCATATTACATTCTTATCTAATGAATCAGATGATCATTTTAATAATCATAGATTTATTTTTCTATATCCCTTAATAGTTCATTGATTATTCTGTTACTTGTGATCAATGACCTCAATCACTCTCTATAATTATTTACATTTTTTCATCCAAGTCCATATCTTCACTTTCCACCAATGATTCTCTTACATTGAAGACTAGTTATGTGTTGTTCCATATGACTGATTTACTTCCCTTTCTCTCTTATTTTGGGGATGTTTTATCCTCTATTTTTATAATGTGAGTTTTCAACACAATATTTTTTAAATATAAATCCCTTAATTACTGAGATCAATTTTAAATTTTGATGAAACAATTTATTTACAATAGGGAGAATGTAACACATATAAATTATAATAGAATAACATTTTATTTGATAGCTTAAATTATTCACAACACTAATTTGATCTTGTGTTACACAGAACAATGAATTTTTCAAAAGCTTGTGTTACACCCATGGCCGAGTTTTACCAAACAATAAAACACTATTAATATTATTATTTAATATAATAGTTATCCTATAGATATTAAAATAGTGGTAATGAATATGATTAAGTAACTTATGGAAATATTTATTTTTCACAAAATTGTTATTTATCTATTTATTATTAATAAAATAATAATCAATTGAAAGAAAAAGAAATATTTTCCAAAAAATAACTTTTTCTAAAGAGGAATTGGGCCATGCCACAATAGGTGGCCTTAGGGATTTGGATTATTCTATGGGGTTAAAAGTTACACCACAACTCATTAGGTCATGTCATAATTCAACTATTTAGGTGGGGATTTGTGATGTAACATAAGGGTTCCATGTCACAATAGGACACTTTGTTGGTTTTTAATATAGGGTAATTCCCATATTGTAAAGACCTGAAAATCCCGTTGATTTTTTTTTAATAAAATAAAATTTTATGAGTCCACGAAAATTTGCGGCGCTTGATTCTGAGGCCTGGTGTGCTCAGAATCAATTTCTGAAGTTTTATTCGGGTATGTTTAGTAAATGTACGAGCGGGTTTTTATAACTTTTGAACCGGTGCTTAGAATTGAAATATGAGGGCACTGATGAACTTGCAGCGTCGGTATTCTCTTAAGAAGACTTTCACCTCGACGACAGTTGGTCAAGAATAAAAGTTAGTTTTTGTTTTTTTATAAAAAAAATAATAATAAAATAAAATGTGCAACACTTTATTTTATTTGAGCCACCTTTTGGTGTGTGGAGGTTAAAACCTCCTCATGGAGGTTAGAGGTGGGGCCACCACACCTTAACCTCCCATGAGAGGTTATGGTGGTGGGGCCCACCTGAACTCAACCACCCATGGGGGGATTATTTTGGTGGGGACCACCTGAGTTGGAAGCCTCTAGAACTCCCCTCATTAATGAGGGATAGCCTCTTGATCTCCTCTACACATAATGGTTCCAACCCACCCCATTTAATTAATTAAGACTCATAAATTAATTAAATGACTCATTTTGAATTTATGCCAACAAACATAATAGACCACATAATCTATTATTTCAGGGGGGGCTATTCATTTGTTGGAAAAGAGGATTGAGGAGAAGAGGAGATCTTGGAGATAGAACGCCAACGAGGAAAGGCTCTCCGATGAAGAATGCCAACGAAGAACGTCGACCTTCTTCGCCCTTTTTCCTCGGGATTTCCTACAAAAATGGGACATCCTCACCTATGATGAATGATGTCTATACTTACTCCTCGTCTCTGCCAACAAATGATATGAGGTAGGGGTTAGAACTTTGTTTTTGTTCCTCATTCTTTGTTTTCCATCATGGTTTAGAATTCAAATCTGCTTGATATCACCCTAACGAGGAGGGCGCGGGCCGAACAAACACGGCCTGACCCCTCCGCCTTCTTTGTGGAAAATGACGTTAAAAGCGGCTTGAGGTCGGAATGAGCGACTCTTATCAACGATGTTTGCAGATCGAAGGTAATGTCCCGAGCAGTGTGTGGATTCTACTGGAATGAGAAACGGGCCACCGGAACTCTTTCGGTGACCCGCAGAAAGATCGTCGGTGGATGGAACCGAAGAGCGTCATAGCGTGGTGGCAGCAGTGCAACCACACCACCAGAAGAGTAGCCGTGGCGGAGCAACGACGGCCAGCGCAATGCCGACCACAAAGAATAACGGCGACCTGAGCCGTCGGGCAACTGGAAGAGGCGTGGCGCAACCGACATCGCGCGAGGAGTCGGCTAGTTGCTCGGCCAATCAGAAACAGCGGGACCCCATTGGGTCCTGCGTGACACACCAGTGCTAGCCAGGCATCGGTTCCACCCACTCGAATGACTAAGCCGTTTGGGAACCAAGGGGCGCGACCTCCCCCCCCCCAGACATGGCTAGGGTGGACCCCCGCTGGCCATCGGGCCGGACCCAGCGCGAGCCGGACCCAGCGCGGCCCAGACCCAGCATGGACAGAACCCAGTATGGGCCGGTCCCAGCCCGGGCCGGGCCACCAGCATGGGATGGGCCTCCGTCGCGGGTCGGCCTTCCCCCGTGGGTCGGTCCGCCCCCTCGGGCCGGGTCGGACCCGCGGCCCGGGTCGGACCCACAGCCCGGGTCAGAAATGCAGACCGGGTTAGACCCGAAGACCGGGTCGGACCCCATTCCTGACCCGAGATGGTTCGGGTCGGTCTGACTGGGTCAGACCGGACCCGGACACGTTTGACTCGATTTCACCTTTTCACCCATAACTTAGGCTACAGGTTTCTGATTGATGAACCCTTTGCGGTGACAGAAATAATGGAGCAAGAAGGTTCTTTTGGTTTACCCCACTCAAGCTTTGGACATAGTTGGGGTACGGCTAGGTTGGATCAAACGTAAATCCAACCGGGCCCTCGGAATGAAAATACTAATAACTCACAGACCGGGCGTCCGATTTATGCGTCTTCAGTTCCGTTGAGACCTCTATGAAGAGGCAGACCTTTGAGATACTTTTACATGGTACTTCGTGATAGTTGGAGTATCGACCTACAGATCGTGATATGGACCCTCCCGCAGACGAGAGAGCATAGTGCAGAGACCTAGTAGATGGATGAGACCTGACAACTGCTGACCGATTCGACTCGGAGTGTTTCGACTAGCCAAGTGGGGAGCACCTTGGTGTCGCGGCAGACCCATAGTGGGGAGTGCATATTTGTGATGTATCAAACCCATGGTACTTAATAGGAGGAGTACCTCAGCAGGCTACGAGAGGGAGCACCAATGTGTGATGAGGCAGACCCACAATGCGGAGCGCCTCTGTGTGACGCAGCAGACCCACGATACTCAATAGGAGGAGTACCTCAGCAGTCCAGGATAGTGAGAAGTGCCTCTGTGTGACGCGGCAGGCCCACAATACTCTATAGAGGAGGAGTACTATAGAAGATGAGGTTTTGACAATTTGTCTGGGAGTGTTACATGTTACAACCCCTAGTATGAAATCCTAGTTTGAGCTGAGTCAGTGAATTTTATGGTTACCTCATGACTGAGATGGATTACTTGATAACTTAGGTATATGTATGGGCATACCTATGTAATGGATATCCATTGTTTGCATACTCTGTGGTTTATCCTTGGTGGATTTTGAGAGACCATGGTGGTCTTGGGGTCCCTACTGAGTATCGTTATACTCACCTCTGCATGGGCTTTGCCCGCACCTCGTTGTGTTGGATGCAGATGACGGACAGCGGTGATCGAGGCTGAGTGGACAGAACTGGACGGTACCTGGAGGTAGACCACATGGCGTGACGGTACACAGGAGGAGACAGACTGACGTGGAGTGCTGTGGAGGCTATATGTACCTACCTTTCAAGTAAGATCCATGGCGGATGATCCAGGAGTTGCTTTACACCTTTCAGTTGTTTTTGTCCCTTACAGTTGTACTTGTACTTTACGTTTGGGATTGTATTTTCAGCCCCTATACATTTCATCACTCCTTTTTTATACAGTTTTACTTAGTGTTTTTCTTCGATCTTATACTCTTTTGTGTGTGATTATATTTTATAAAGGCAATTCCTTCCCAGTTTTAGGGATTTACGTCTTTAGTGCTAGTCACCAGCCCCTGGCCTATGGAAGGCGGGCTTGGGGTTGTCACAGAATGGGTCCCGAGGACGGTTCGTGAAAAATTGGAATCAAAGGGGTCGGTTCTACCATATAACTTAGGAATCTGATCATTCTTTTATATGAAGAAATAATGTTAAGGTTACCGAGTGTGGTTTTCAGTTCAGGGAGTCCAGTGTTTTTGCGGCAGTCGACGTATCCATACAACAAGACCCTGACTACTGATTTCTAAATTAGTGCACGAAAACATTGATTGCGTGTGTGTTTTAAAAATTTTTCTTTAAGTCAGCTTAACCAGGTCATCTCACCAAGTATAAACTTTTGACTGTGTCGCGTCTGTCTCTTTCAGGATGCCTCCCCGCAGACGACCAGCTAGAGCCCCGAGATCTATACGCACAGATAGCCCACCGAGCGATGAGGCCTCGGTGTAGGGCCCTCTTCCAGTGGAGGCACCAGCAGTACCACTACCCATTGGGCCACCGATGCCATAAGCCCCAGCAGTAGGCGATGCATGCCGCTTGAGCGCGTTGCATGAGTTCCAGTGCCATAGGCCACCTAGGATCAGGGGAGAAATGGACCCACAGACGGATGAGGATTGGCAGGAGGCTGTGGTGAGAGTATTCAAACCGGTAGGGACACAAGCAGACCTTATGGTGATCCTTGCTGTGAGTCTCCTTCAGGCAGCAGCAGGCAGATGGTGGAGCCTGATGCTCCAGGTGCATGATGAGGCGATACTACTATGGACAGACTTTGAGAGCTTGTTTCAGGCAGAGTTTTTCCCATCCACCCTTCGTGCGGTGCGGATATAGGAGCTACTGTATCTACAACAGGGTAGCATGACGGTAGCTCAGTACTCAACGAGGTTCACCGACCTCTCACACAACTCCACAGATATGGTACGGGACCCATTCTTCAGGGTCTGAACCTTCGATCAGGAGCTTAGGCGAGAGATCAGGGCTTCAATGATCTCACTCAGCATCTCGACACAGGTGGGGGTGATAGAGAGATCCCTCCTAGTGGAAATTTTCCTTGTTGAGCAGTCTCCGGCAGCGAGACCCACCACTAGTCGACATGCAACAGAGTCTTCTGCAGCTGGTAGTAGACAGATGATGCAGAGGTCCAAGAGGACCAGACCCATGGGTGGATGACCCCATGACTTAAGATCAGTTTTGCGGGGCACCTGGGGTAGTGACATACATGCTAGGAGCAGACAGTGTTACACCTGCAGCGGGCAGGGTTACATGGCTCGTGACTATCCGACCCACCATTCAGATGATCAGCAGACAGTTGAGGGACCTCCCAAGTAGAGGTAGAGATTCGATCGAGGCGGTATGTGGGGAGCAGGTGGACGTGGCAGAGGATATGGTCATGCAGCTGGCAGTGGAAGACATTTTGAGGAGCTACCGCCACCACCACCAGGAGGTCCACCCCGATCACAGGAAGCATGTGGATAGGGGAGAGCTCAGCTCCAGCAGTTGAGGCCTATGATCACGACACTCCAGAGTTGATTCGAGGTATGATTTTTGTCTACTACACCTTAGCTGCAGTTCTTATAGACACAGGTTTCAGTCACTCTTTCATTGCCACTGCCCTCGTTCGGATCTCGGAGATTCCGATGGAGCTTTTGGATCGATCCTTACAGCTCGAGAATCATATGGGAGCATACTTTAGGATCATGAACTAGTGCTGGAAGTGTGATCTTACTCTAGGAGGTGAGAGCTTCAGCTGGGATCTCCTTGTAGCGGCGTTGAGGCCTTATGACGTAATATTGGGTATGGAATGATTATATATAGTCCATGCTCAGATCGACTGTATTAGGCGCAAAGTGCGGTGTGTCCGCACGGATAGGACCAGGATCACCTTCACTAGTGATAAGGGAGCCTTTGCGGTGCAGGACGAACTTACTCGGAGGAGGGTGTAGCCGATCACTCATCATTTGGCCTACCTTACCCTCGGAGTAGAAGATGTGGAGAGTCCAAGCTATCCTGTTGTGGTGGACCAGTACGCAGATGTTTTCCCTGATGATGTTCCAAGACTACCTCATCACAGAGAGGTGAACTTCTACATTGACCTGTACCCCGGGATGGCACCGATATCTACACCAGCATATCGGATGGCTCCCGCTGAGCTTTGTGAACTATTGGTACAGCTGGAGGACTTGCAGGGGAAGGGATTCATCTGGATCAGTGTTTCTCCCTGGGAATCCCTGATTCTATTCTCCAAGAAGGTGGATGGGAGCTTGAGGATTTGTGTCTACTACCGTCACCTAAACCAGGTGACCGTGAAGAACAAGTACCCACTCCCAAGGATTGATGACCTATTTTATCATCTGAAGGAAGCATGGTGGTTCTTGAAGATAGACCTCGGATCAGGCTATCACCATCTTAGATTTTGAGACGAGGATGTGCAGAAAACGGCCTTCAGTTGTCAGTACAGCCACTAAAAGTTCTTGGTTATGCCTTTCAGTGTAACCAATGCTCCAACAGTGTTCATGGGACTCATGAACATGATCTTCCAGCCGTACCTTGATCGCTTTGTTGTAGTCTTCATCGACGACATTCTGATCTACTCAACTACTGAGGAGGAGCATGCCTACCATTTTCGGGTAGTACTGGACACACTCCGAGAGCACCAACTTTATGGTAAGCTCTCAAAGTTCCAGTTTTGGATCCAAGAGGTTCACTTACTAGGTCATGTTATCTTAGAGGCTGTATTTGCAGTGGATCCCGTCAAGATTGAGTCGGTACTTGCTTGGGAGCCACCCATGAGTGTGACGGAGGTACGAAGTTTCCTGGGTTTGGCTGGATACTACCGGAGATTCATTCTAGAGTTGCAACACCACTATCAGCCTTAACAAAGAAGGGGAAACCCTTTGTGTGGGCAGAGAGATGTCAGCAGAGCTTTCAGGAGCTGAGGCAGAGGCTGACTATTGCCCCCATCTTGAGGCTTCTAGAAGAAGGCGTAGGGTACGTATTTTACTGCGACGCATCAGGGACCAAACTAGGGTGTGTACTGATGCAGGAGCGAGTAGTGATAACGTATGGTTCTCGACAGCTGAGACAACATGAGTAAAACTACGCTACCCATGACCTAGAGTTAGTCTTAGTGGTCTTCTCTGTGAAAATGTGGCAACACTTATAATGGGTGAACGTTTTATCGTGTACTCTGATCACAAGAGTCTAAGGTATATCTTCTCTCAAAAGGACCTGAACCTGAGACAGTGATGTTGGCTTGAGTTCCTCCAAGACTATGAATTAGAGATAATCTATACTCCTGGGAAGGGGAACATTGTTGCAGATTTGCTCAGCAGGATATCTGGTATACAGCTGCTAGGAGGGGCGACAGAGCAGTTGGCTGCTTTACAGATATCCTTTGTGGGTAGAGATGGAGTAGCCTTCCTTCAGTCTATTATAGTCACTCCTCCACTTCTTCAGCGAGTTAGGGAGGCACAGCATGGGGACGCTGATTGCGAGACATGATGTGCTCAGATATCCACAGGTCAGGCACCTGATGGATTTTCTAAAGATGGGGAGCACTTCATCCTCTTTGGAGAACATACCTTGGTACCAGTGGCACTTTAGGAGGAAGTGTTGAGGGAGTTCCACACATCCCCTCTAGCGGTACATCTAAGAGTGGCGAAGATGTACCAGGACCTTCAACGACGGAACTGGTGGCCAGGTATGAAGAAGGCAGTAGCAGAGTTTGTCTCACGATGCCTCACTTGTTAGCAAGTGAAGGCGGAGCACCGGGTACCAGAAGGCTTGGTTCAGCCCTTAGAGGTCCCAGAGTGGAAGTGGGATGGGATATCCACGAACTCTATGATGGGTCTTCCATTTACATCCATGGGTCACAACTCAATTTGGGTGATCATCGACAAACTCACCAAGTTGTCCCACTTCCTACCGATCAGAGAGTAGGGTTCAGTAGAGAGCATGGGATGCCTCTATGTGTAGGAGATTGTGCAGATACATGGAGTACCTTCTCCTATTGTCTCTGATCGTGATGCACGCATTACTTCCCGGATATAGAAGGGGTTGTAGGAAGCTTCTGGGATGCAGCTTCGTCTGAGCACCACCTTCCATCCTTAGATAGATGGTCAGACTGAGCGGACCATTCAGACCCTCAAGGACATGCTTCATGCTTGTGTCCTCGACTTCAGTCACAGTTGGGAGGATCACTTATCGTTGGTGAAGTTTTCCTACAACAATAACTATCACTCCACCATCAGGATGGCACCTTTTTAGGCCTTCTATGGTCGACCTTGCAGATCGCCATTGTGCTAGATAGACCCTGGGGAGTCATCACTGGTGGGACCAGAGATGGTACAAACTATCACAGAGAAGGTGTAGATCATCCAGGAGCAGATGAAGACTGCACAGAGCAGGCAGAAGTTATATTCTGACAAGAGACGGAGACCTCTAGAGTTCGAGGATGGAGACCATGTCTTTTTACGGGTCTCACCTTGACGAGGTTTACGGAGGTTTGGCTGAGGCGGAAATTTATCTCTGCGATTCATCGGACCTTTCCAGGTCCTCAGCAGATTCGTCAAGGTGGATTACCGCTTAGCTCTTCCACCTTAGTTGCACAGGTTTCACGATGTCTTCTACGTATCCCAGCTGAGGAGATACGTGCACGACCCTTCCCACATCATCGACCATAGAGAGCTGGACATCAATGATGGGGAGACTTTCATAGAGGTTCAAGTAGAGATTGAGGATCAACTGGAGTGGGTTCTTTGTATACGGTCGATACCTCTTGTGCGCGTTCGCTAGTAGCACAGGAACCTCTAGGAGAGAAAATGGGAGCGGGAGGCTCTGATATGTTCTTAGTACCCCCACTTATTCCCTTAGTTCGAGTTGTAGCTTGTGGGGATGTAAAGACCTGAGGTGGGGAGAATGTAAAGACCCGGAAATCCTGTGGAAAATTTTTTTAATACATGGGAATTTTACGAGTCCGTGAAAATTTACGGCGCTTGATTCTGAGGCCTGGTGTGCCCAGAATCAATTTCTGATGTTTTTTTCGGGTACGTTCAGTAAACGTATGAGTGGGTTTTTATAACTTTTGAACCGGTTCTCAGAATTGAAATCTGAGGGCACCATTCAACTTGAAGCACCGGTATTCTCTTAAGAAGACTTTCACCTTGACGAAATTTGGTCGAGAATAAAAGTTAGTTTTTAGCTTTTTATAAAAAAATAATAATAAAATAAAGTGTGCAACACTTTATTTTATTTGAGCCGCCTTTTGGTGTGTGGAAGTTAAAACATTCTCATGGAGGTTGGAGGTGGGGCCAGCACACCTTAACCTCCCATGAGAGGTTATGGTGGTGGGTCCCACCCAAACTCAACCTCCCATGAGAGGATTATTTTGGTGGGGACCACCCGAGTTGGAAGCCTCTGGAACTCCCCTAATTAATGAGGGGGATCCTCTTGATCTCCTCTACACTTAATGGTGCCAACCCACCCCATTTAAATAATTAAGCCTCATCAATTAATTAAATGCCTCATTTTTAATTTATTCCAACGAACATAATAGACCACATAATCTATTATTTCGGGGGGGGAGGGGGATATTCATTTTTTTGAAAGGAGGATTGAGGAGAAGAGGATCTCTTGGAGATATAATGCCAACGAGGAAAGGCTCTCTGATGAAGAACGCCAATGAAGAACGCTGACCTTCTTCTCCCTTTTTCCTCGGGATTTCCTCCCAAAGTGGGACATCCTCACCTACGACGAATGACGTCCATACTTTCTCCTCATCGCTGCCAATGAACGATACAAGGTAGGGGTTCGAACTTTGTTTTTGTTCCTCGTTATTCGTTTTCCCTCGTGGTTTAGAATTCAAAGCCGCTTGATATCACCCTAACGCGGAGGGGGTAGGCCGAACAAACATGGCCTGACCCCTCTGCCTTCTTTGTGGAAAATGATACTAAACACGGCTTGAGACCGGAATGAGCGACTCTTGTCAACGATGTTTGCAGATAGAAAGCAACATCCCGAGGAGTGTGCGGATTCTACCAGAATGAGAAACAGGCCACTGGAACTCGTCTGGTGACCCATGAAAAGATCATCGGCGGATGGAACCAATGAGTGTCATTGCATGGTGGTGTCGGTGCAACTGCACCGCTGGAAGAGTAGCAGTGACCCCTGGTCGCGGCGGAGTAGTGACGGCTAGCGCAAGGTCGACCGCAATGAAGATCGGCGACCTGAGCCACCAGGCCGCCAGAAGAGGCACGACGCAATCGGCGCCTCATGAGGAGTTGGCTAGCAACTTATCCAGCCGGAAACAGTGGGACCCCGTTGGGTCCCACGTGACACATCGACGCCAGCCTGGCACCAGTTCCACCCGCCCGAATGGCTAAGCTGTTCAAGAACCAGGGGGCGTGGCCTCCCCCCTGGGCACGGCTAGGGCGGACCACCATGGGCTCCCGGGCTGGACCCAGCGCGGGCTAGACCCAGTGCGGGCCGGACCCAGCGCAGGTCGGTCCCAGAATGGGTCGGTCCGCCAGCGTGGGTCGGGCCGCCTTCACAGTCCGGGCTGCCCCCGCCGGCCGGGCCTCCCCCTCTGGCCGATTCGGACTCTCAGGCCGGGTCGGACCTGTGGACTGGGTCAGACCTGTAGACTGGGATGGACCCCAGTCCAGACCCGGGTCGGGCCAGGTCGGTCTGACTGGGCCAAACCGGACCTGAACCCGTTTGACCCTATTTCACCATTTCACCCATAACTTGGGCTAAGAGTGTAAGATTGATGAACCATTTGCGGTAACGGAAATATTGGAGTAAGACTGATCTTTTGGTATACCCCACTTGAGTTTTGGACATAGTTAGGTTACGGTTGGGTTGGATCAAATGTAAATCCAACTAGGCCCTCGTAACTGAAATGCTAACAACTCACAGACCGGGAATCCGATTGACGCGCTGTCAGTTGTGTTGAGACCTATATGACAAGGAATACCTTTTTGATACTTCTACGTGGGACTTCGTGATAGTTGGAGTATCGACCTGCAGATCGTGAAGCGGATCCTCCCAAAGACGAGAAAACATAGTGCAGAGACCTAGTAGCTGACTGAGACCTAACGACTGCTGACCGATTCGACTCGGAGTGTTTCGAATAGCCCCGTGGGAAGCACGTTGGTGTCACGGTAGACCCACAGTGGTGAACTCATCTATGTGACATAGCAGACCCATGGTACTCGACAGGAGGAGTACCTCAGCAGGCTATGAGGGGGAGCGCCTATGTGTGATGCGGTAGACCCACAGTGGGGAGCGCCTCTGTGTGACGCAGAAGACCCACGGTACTCAACAGGAGGAGTACCTCAGTAGTCCATGATAGTGGGAAGCGCCTATGTGTGATGTGGAAAGCCCAAAGTACTCTATAGAGGATGAGTACTCCAGCAGCCGAGGTTTCGATAGTTTGACTGGGAGTGTTACATGTTACTACCCCTATAATAAAATCCTGGTTTGAGCTAATTCAGTGACTTTTGTGTTTACCTCATGACTGAGATGGATTACTTGATAACTTAGGAATATGTATGGTCATATACCTAAGTAATGTATATTTGTTGTTTTCATACTATGTGGTTTCTCCTTGGTGGATTTAGAGATACAATGGTGGTCTCGAGGTCCCTACTGAGTATTTTTATACTCACCCCTGCACGGGCTTTGCCTACACCTCATTGTGTTGGTTGCAGACGACGGATAGCGCTGACCAAGGCTAAGTGGATAGGACTGGATGGTACCCGGAGGTGGACCACACGGTGTGACGGTACACAGGAGGAGACAGATGGACGTGGAGTGTTGTGGAGGCTATTTGTACCTACCCTTTAGGTAGGATACGTGGCGGATGATCCAGGAGCTTCTTTCCACCTTTCCGTTGTTTTTGTTCCTTACAGTTTTACTTGTAATTTACATTTGGTCTTGTATTTCTGCCCCCTATACTTTTCATCACTCCTTTTTTATATAGTTTTACTCATTGTTTTGATTCCATCTTATACTCTGTCATGTGTGATTATATTTTATAAAGGCAATGCCTTCCCAGTTTTAGGGATTTACACCTTTGGTGCTAGTCTCTAGCCCCTGGCCTATGGAAGGTGGGCTTGGGGTAGTCACGACATGGGTCCCAAGGACGGTTTGTGACAAATATTTCTTAGGTAAATTCCCTTTTATATTTAATATGATTGACAATGTGAGGAGGGATATTTTGGTTGGCTCCTCCTCCAATGCCCCCCCTTCTTTCCCTTTTATATGGGGTGTTTGTTGTGGTGATTTCTTGAAATTTTAGATGTATGGAATTTTGAATATTCCTTCATTATAATACTTTCTTATTGGATACTGATTTTTGGTTTATATAAGTTAGGGGTTTCACGATGATTCTACCAGATAATGATAGTATCAACCCAAAAATTCTGGATTTTTCATTCAAAGGATTGAAGGCATCCTTAAGTGATTGATGCATGCCATATATTATCATTTGGTTGGAGTTTCATCATCCAAATTAATTTTTTATTGAGTTATATATATATTATCTCAAAATTATTGGCTTATTTAGTCTCTAATGATGTGAATTTTGTTCATTGGGGTTTTAGAGTATACCACATGTTGTTTCTTGAGGTTCAATCGATGGAGGTCCACTCAACATATTTTTGGAGATAATGATGTGTTGATTAAATTTTCTAATTAATTTTAATTATTATAATTATTTTTTAAATTAGTTATAAATTTTTTATAATTAATTTAGATGGATTTTGTAGGGTTTATAAATTAGTGTGGTTTGGTAGGGATTATCTAAGAAGGATCTAAGCATGGAAAGGGGGTTAACTCCATGAATGAGGTAAGTGGCCCCTATAATACTAAAACATGTTCATGTTTATGTATAATAGTGCATGTATTCAAGGAAATTTAGGTTTGGGTAAAAATAATTAGGGATTGAGAGTACCCTATGTAGAGGTATTCAGTTATTTTGAGCCTTATTGATTCAAGGTGAGTGTTCCAATGTCCTTTAAAGAAATGGAACTACATAAGGACTATGTTTCTATAAAGGGAAATCTTATGGTTGAGTTTATTAGAGATCTAGGGTATGTCCCAGATCTAGTATGAGTTGTGGGAGATCTAGGTTTGAACTATTAGGGATAGTGACATAGTCATTATAGTATTTGTTTTAGGAATGAAAGTTGAGATGATCATACATCTCACACATTATGTGGAATATCCTATTATAGGTGGATTACTGTATTAGTGTATGAAAAGTAGGAGATAATTACTTATAAGGTGTATGAAATGTATCATTATGGGCTTCCTTTAAATGATGTTCTTGAGAGGTCAATCAAGGGTGAGGTGAGATGAGACCCAAGTAAGTGTTTTGAGATTTATCTAGATGTCTTAACATTAGGTTTCTAAGGGGTTTAGTGTTAGTAGCATAAAGAGATACTTGGTTAATGGTTCCAGTTTAGGATGCATGTATTATAAGGGGTTTGGACTTTCCTCTTGAGGCCATGTGTATATAGAAATGATGGTGTTTGGGATCATCATGGGGTGATGAGCATGGGTTAGTATCTATGGGTAGATTAAAAATTATGTTTGAGGAACCTTGTGGGTTTCATTATGGGTGAGATGGGATTTCAAAATAGTTTATAAATATAAGTACATCTGATTAAAAATAATCTTAGAAATTATGGATTATTGATTACATTTCGTGTAAAAATTAATAAGATGTTGTGATGCATGCATTATATGTTTCATGATAAGAAGGAATTAGTGAATCCTGAATTAAATTGAGTAGTTTATTATGTATAAATTAATTAATATAAATATATAGTTTTGATTTATTAAATACTATAAATAAATTAATATGAAATTAATAAAAATTATGTTCCATTAAAAATGTTGATCATTCCATGTTAAACATGATAGGATTCAAATGTTATGAATTAAAATTATTTTATGATTTATAATGATTTATTTTTATGAAGTAGATATCATGAAATAGATGGATGTATAAATTAAGTAATAAATTAAAAGAAACATGATTGAGAATAAAGAATGTGTAGAATTTCATTTCATAGATTTCTTAAGTAAAATTTGTGGAAATATTAGATATAAATATTTATTCTAATTAAATTTAGAGATATAAAAAATAGTCTATGATTTGTAGTTTGTTTAATGTTTTATTTGGAATAATAAATTTTTTTAGATGAAAATATGTTGTCTCAACATTAGATTTTTACACTATAAGAAAGATAATAGGAAGTGTTTCCCAAGTAAAATTCATGCATGGGAAATTTATATCATCCATTTAAAAATATGTGTATAGTGATAATTTATGAAACATATTCCCTATTATGGATTCTATATTATTTCTATGATCGTATTGATGACGTCACATCATAAAAAAGGATAATAATTTAATTCTGGAAATGGAAATAGTTTATTATAGTTATGAAATTGGTTGATGAAATTCTTTACATCTACACCTAATTCAAAGGAAAAGAATGATGAAAAGGGTGATTAATATGAATTATTGGATTGGTTTCTATGACTGCATGTGTTTACACTATTTCAATATGTGTAACATTAGAGAAAATTATCATGGCTATGTGAAATACTTGAACCATTTATCTTTCGTTATCCCCTATGTCATTTTGATAGAATCATTACTATATGAGAGGTATCTTCCTTGGGAGTGTGATTTTGGGGGTTGCTTCTAAGTGTTTAAATGCCTTATACTTATTCTAAGGTGGTTGTGTTTTGTTTAAAGTGATGTTTCTGAAAGGTATCTCATAGATTGTTTGTTCAAACCCCCTTTCTATTTCCTTTCTGGATTTGGGTTTTCATTATTGAGGATGAGAATAGTTTCAGAGGTCTCTAATGTATGTGCCTAGGATTTCTAGATTACTCATTTGTGTTTCTCATTATCTCAGAGTTTAGGGGATATGGATGACTTTTGGTAATTTTGAGGTATACTATGTTTCAGAAATATGTATGGTTCAAGAAATTTTTATTTTATTAGAGCCATTATCATGGGTCATACAATTTTTTCTTATATTTTTAAAATAGGGTTAGCATTTTTGAGTTTCTTGGGTGGTGTTAGGTGTACCCTAAGAAGTGAAATTACCATGAAATATATTTCAAAATTTTCCATACCTTGAGAACCCTTTTGGGTAAAACATGTCAAATGAATTCTTAGGGAATTGGAATTTTTGGTGTATGAGTGTGTGGTGATGTCGAGTGCACAAGAAAGGGAAGAAACATTGAGAAAAGGAAGAATTCATAGAAATATAGATGAATAGTTCCTTAAACGTGCAAGTCGAAATTGATGTGGAGTTTTATTACACAAAGTAGTTGTATTATGGTGGTTAAATGTTGTTCTTAATGATATGATGAGGCTTTTTTAGTTGTCCAGTTATAGTTTTATCCTTTATAGGTCTGTGTGAGGATGATTGAAGCATCCCTACTATAGATTGTCGATCATGTTGAGGTTTCCCTTAAGATTATTGATGAAATTCCACACTGAATGTGTTATTTCCATGTTATTGTATAAAAACACCATACGGTTTATGGGAGATGTCTATTCTTTCTTGTTCAATCAAATAATTACATTAACATTTGGTTTAGATTTGGTGGAGAACCTAGGTCTGAGCTTGGAATTGAGGTATTAGAAATTATGTTAGGGAGAACAATACTATAGTGAGTATGATTTAAAACTTTGATATTGTATTGTTGTCTTTATCAATTTATTTTAATGTATGCTTTATATATAAATGATTCAATATAAACTTGAAGCCAATAATGCTATGATTGGAGGGATGCTTTTATGGTTCATAGTTGTTGCCAGTAATTAATTTCAAATGTAGAGTGTATTGATTGTTTGTAAAGGATCATTTTTAACAAAATATGGGATCACATTAGATATATAATATGAAAACCATAAAAAATGTGTTAAAAAGTGGCTTCCCAGATTGAATTTTGACATCCAATCTTATTTATCAAAATTCAGAGAGAAAAAGAAATCATGAGAGGGAGACTTATATATTTATTCGATAGCTACACCTTCATCCTTTTATATGGATAATTCACATATTTGTATCATTAATTTTATTTTACAAATATGTTACTTTTTAAAATTTAATTTTTATCATTTTTTTGAATATGATGATTATTATTTAGAAGAAATTTTTTGGGGACCATGATTTTATTGGGCTAAAGTTTTTATTCTCTATTCATATTCAGTGATCTTGAAGTTTATTATTAAATTATTATTTATTTTAAACTAGATATAACTAATTTTAAAATTTTGATAAATAATAACTTGATAATTCTATATTAATAAAAAAATTGTTCATGAAATATTTCAATTTCATTATTTTCATTGAAAAATTGAATTATAAAAAAATAATGGAATGAACATTGTTGAGATGAATGATGGTCTGACTTAATTAAAGGTTGTTTCACTAATATTTATCATTTTTTATTTAATAATCACATTATAGAGGGTAAAATAAACTCAATAGTAGAATGATTCTCATTATATAGATGGTTAATAACATTTTTAAGTGAAATCCCATACATTCAAGAACACTTTTTTCAATGATAAAAGAATATCATCTAATGTTTGAAAAATTAGGTATCCACTATATTTTATAATATTTCTCAATAATTATTTCTCATCATTAGTATTATAAAATTGGGTATTTTGATGTGGTATTTTTTTATGCTTCATTGTCATAATATATTTAAACTCCTAAGACCACCACTATAATATATACCTTATCCATTATTCTTCTTGTTGGTAAACTATTATAAAAATTGTTTTTTTTTCTTAGATAATCTAGAATAATCCATATATTTTAAAAAAATCCCAATGGGATTAAACATAACTAGTTTAATAGTGTAGGTAGTCCCTTCTGGTGTGAATTCATTTGTGCTGAATAAGAAATGTGCAACAAAGACTTGGGATGATGTTGTGGAAGAAAAGATAGTTGTTGAAGTGAAATCTTCTGATGAGGTGGATGCATAAGAGTTGTCCAAACATTAGATTCTTCATGAGAAAATGATTTCTTCGATATACCTTAAGGGGAAACAAAGGTCAAATTCTAATAGTCATTTACATTAAAAGCCTCAAGGTGGAAACCAAAATCAGAAATTGTCTGAATAAACCATAGAGAAAGATTTAGAAAATGCTTTAGAACCACATGATTTTTCCTTAAAGGTAGATAACAATGACACTATTTTGGATGTTGAAAATTTTCCTTATTCTATTCGAACATTATCACAAATTATCTTGGATCACTCCAAGATGAGCAGCACATTGACTATATCTAATGTTGAGGTGACAGTGGTTTCTCTTACTGTGGGATTATCACCATAAGTAAATCAGCCCTATGATGATGGTGAAGATGGGATTACATTGCTGGATGGATAAGATAGTGTTCACAGTAAGGATTTTATTTATACTTTAACTCAGATATCCATTATTCCTTATGTTGTTCATGCACAAAATGTGGCAAGAAGCTTTGATGGTAATCAGAGCAAGGCTATGGTTATAACTTCCAATCATTTTGGTGTGATTGACTCAAAAAATGAGGTTCCCTTCAAGGAACCATTAGAGGTAGTGACCATGGATGTGGCTTCAGTATGTGTTATAGAATATGAATCTGAACCTAAGTTGGTAGAGGATAATTATGATGCTGGGAGATCTGACTCAGAGGACAACGATATTGAAGGCCTATGGAAACATGAAAAAAAAATTTAGAATATGTTTTTATTTTATAGGTTGTGTTCGTTGGCATGGACTAATTGGTCAACATGTTATTCATGACGAGGAAAGGAAAATTGCGGGTTAGATTCGAAAAATGGTAGGACTGTGACTGTTTGAATTGATGCGGGTAGTGTGCTTTGTCTGGTCCCATCCTCTACTTTTCTCTATTTTTTTATTTCAATAAAAGGGATTAAACACTAATTTTTTTAAAAAAAACGTGACAATTCCATAACTATAAGGTTTATGAAGAATATTATTTCTCATTCAACTCTTTCTTTGTAAACCCATTGAAGAAGGTGTTGAATGGGACATCACCATCTTCTCATTTTTTTAGTTATTTTATTTTATTTTGTTATTATATATATATATATATATATATATAAAATTAAAACAAAATTCAACTCCTTTTTATTTAGTAATACGTTCAATAAATTATTTTGAAAATATCACACCCTTTAAACCCCATCTTGTCCTTCCATTTTATAACAGATTCCTTATTTCCATCCCTTTTACGTTTTCTGTATGGGATTCAGAATTCCCAATTCCAACACATTCAAATAACAATATAATATCAATAATTGTTAATTAATAAGAGTACATAATATTTTAATTAAAAAATATTAATAATTTTCAATAATAAGTATAAAAATGTGATTTATTAATTATAATAATTATAATAATACAGTATTATTGATTAAATAAATTATTATTCAAATTAATAAAATAATTAATAATTAAAAACATTAAATTAATATTGTAATTAATATATACATTATTATTTAGTGTCAATAATATCATAATTTATTATTAATTTAATTTACTAATAATTAGTAATATTATTAATATCAATTATGAAGAATATTAGTTATAAATTATAAATAATTATTAATAAATAATTATTAATATTAATTATTAATAATAATGTAACTTAATATTAATATTAATATTGAAATAATTAATAATAATTATTTAGTTAATAACAATACTTAATTAAATAAATTTTTAAATATTCTAATTAATTATAACTAATAAAAAATAGAATTAAATAAAATTAAGAATAATTTAGAATAGTAATGTAACTAACATGGTATTTGAAAATAATTAATAATCATTAATAATGAAAAAATTAATTAATTTTTTCTTTAATTATAATATAAATAATAATAATGAAAAATTTTATTAATTAAAAATTTAAAAAAAAATTAAATAAAAATATAATTAATATTGATTGAAAATAAATATTAGGGTTTTTATAATAATTGTTATTATTTTAAATGTTTAATAATATAATCAATATTTATTAAAATAGTGGATTGAACCATGTATTTTGGTGGCCCAAAGACATGGATCTGAAATTTATTTGAAAAAAGAATGCATAAGAAAGTGGCATTAATTTATAAAGGGAAGTGCATCACATACGCTACCAAAAACAAGGATAAAAAAACACAAGTATCCCATAATTATTTTGGAAGAACAAAATCATACTTATCCACTGGTTATTCAAAAAAGCATTTCTCTTTTATTGTGTCATCTTCATCTACTTAGTGACCTACCCCTACCTGCCAGCTGTCAAACTCTCCTTATTTTAATAGTTTTCCATGATGGATTTTCCAAGGGATATTTCTTTTGATCTAGATCCATTCTAGGTTTCTCGTTTTCTCCATCAATATCTTATTTTGAAAAAACATATCCTTGAGTGACCTACTCACTAGTGCTATTATTAAAGCTCATAGATTTCTTGATATCTTCTTTAAAGCCAAACCATTAGAAGCTGAGGTTTAACTATTTGGAGGATGTGAAAGATCCCCAAATACATCTAGAGTCATGTTGCTGACATTAATTCAAGAATCTAACATTGAGGGAGATTTCATCTTGTTTTTGAAACCAGGAATCCCCCAATACTAATGGTAAATCCTACAAAATTCATAAATATTAATAGAATCAATCATATATAAAAAATATACAAGAGTAGGCACGGTAGCAGTGGGCATGACATCCCTTAAAGGAATCATTGATAAATTATAGGAGTTTTAAATAGGTTTACCTGATGATAGAAACAATTGTTAATCATGATTAATTGTAGGATTTTTAAAATGTTCTTACAAGTGAATTAAATGAAAACCATATAATACAGATCAAAATATAAGGTTTTAGCCCAATTTTGTGGAATATGGCTATAAAATGATATCCTTAGTTTCAAAAAACTAGTTAATTCATACATTAAAGTTTCTTAATTTCCATCAAGAATAGGTGATCAAACCTTACATCTTAGTTTTATGAGTTCCCTTTGATCATTAATTTTATTTCCTACATTTACAAGCATGTCTGATTTTCTTCTTTCCATATTTCTATTTCGGTGTAGTGCATAGAGAATCTTCATCTAGTTAGGGGATTCAAGATCTCCATTCAATTTTATTTTTAAAAATTACGAGTTTATCATGATTTTCCCTTCCATTGGTAATTGATATGAATTTAATTAATAAATATAATAAATAGAAATATGTGAATTAAAAATAGATCTACTATGTGGGTATTTTATTGATATTTCAACATTATTTCTTGAGTTTTTTCTACTTAAACTATCATAAGTTAAATATCATGAATAATAAAAGGAAAATATATTATTAATGGTTATTGAAAATTTACAAAAATAATGTGATGAATGGGTATAGATTTTTTTCTATGATATATAAAATGATTAATTTCAAGAGTGTTTCTTGTTCATTTTATTTGTTAGTAGGAGGCCCTTTAAAGATATGAATTTTTTGAAACTAAAAATATGATTTTTGTGTTTCTTTTTAGAAATAACATTAATAAATGAATAATAATTAGAGATAGTAGATAAATGATCCATTTAAATAATAAGAACTTGAATGATGTTGATATTTTCCCATGCATTGTTTTTACCAAGAAGTATTATTATTACTTATTATTATAAGAATTGAGAAATTAATTAATATTTTTATATTATTTTTGGTTTTTTTGTGATTTTTGAGAGTATGATATGGGATATAATTAATAAATTGAAACACTAGGTTTTTTTTGGAATAAAGGTAATGGTGAACTGTTAATTTAATCAGGATAATGACATGGATAAAACAAATTGATGTAGGATATAATTGGAATAAAAATTCATGAGATAAATGAATAATGGATGTGAATAAATGTTGGTGATGGATGGGAAAGGTCATTCATTAAACATATGATATAATTGACTTAATGAACCGAATACTAGTTGGTGATTGGGAATATGAAATTTTCCAAATGAATGAATAAAAGGAAAATATCAGTTTGTTAATATGGTTGTTTGTGTTGTTGTTTTTTTGGATTATTTTGTAGAGGAAAGTTTTTCACTGATGTATAGTTGTAATACATTGTTGGGATATATGAGTTTTTATAGGTTTATTTGTATTAACCACTAATCTATACTCTATTAGAGGATATCTTTTAATTGGGTTATATTATCCCTTTATTGTCTTTGATTTTCTAGGATTATGTGTGTAATGTATTTGGACTATATATTAGTGTATTTACACTTTTTTTATGTGTATTTACATTTGCTACACATAATCAATTAATTGGTTAATTCTAAGCATATCGTTACGATCATTTTTGGGGTTTATTTCACAATCTCATTTCGATCAAAATTGTTTATAATTGAATTTACATTAAGGGAAATTGTTTTATAATTGTATAAATTACCATTTAATTTTAGTCTTCTCTAGTTATTCATGAAATTATTTAGGTAATAGTACCATTTTCCTACTCTTTGGTAATTGAAATTATTGATAAAATTTTTTCAATAAAATATGACCACACTTATCTATTTTATTTTAAATCCGTTTTCTACCAAAAACATGTTTTATAAAAATGTTTTCAAAAATGATTTTAAACATTTTAAAAATTATTTATTAAAGGAATTTTTACCATTTTTTTAATTTTCCCAAAACTCTTTTAAAGGAATATTCATGTCATTTTCTAAACAATTCACATTTGTATTTTAGAGAAAAAGTGAAAGGAATCCTTATTTTAATGTGTATGAAATGCACAAAAATTTCTAGTCATCACAACCACTGAAAGTTTTTAAAGCCTATTTTATTATATTAAATGTTTATTTTGAAAGAAAATTATTTTAAAAATGTTTCTTGAAATTTTATTTTTTAAAAGTGATTTTCAAAATGAAATGTATATTTTCCTCAATAATATTTTAAATATTTTTATGGTATTTATATTCATCAATGAAAACAATAATTTATTCTTACGATAATGTGTATACATTAAATTGATGCGTTCCTTATTGTTCTTCTGAATTTTTTCTGATTATTTTGACCAAGGAATATATTTACATTTTCTTCATTGTTTCAATTTTTTTTCATTAACTTACCCTTGAAATATTCACATTCTTGTGATCATTAGACATTAAATTTCCCCTAAATATCCATATTACTTATCATGTATATGATTATTGATTATACCATATCTCATTTCTATATATGGTGTTTTATTTTGAATGTGATTTGATTGATTGGTAAAACATTGATAGATATGTATCCTTTACTCAATATATATATTTAATGTTATGTCATATTTATTCTTGAATTTAATTAAGTATTCAATATATGAGAAATTCTTTCGACCTGCATTGACGGGTGGGTCCCAATTTTATATAGATCCTTGATGCATCGGTATTTAATATGATAAAAACCAATAATATAACAGTAAACAAGTTTATAACTTTAGTTTAAATAGTTTTATGAAAGGTCTTGACATTATAAGTATCATGGGAATGAGATATAATAACTGATAATAAAGCATTGCCTTCATTTAGAATTATGTTATTATTATCCATGAGATTTTTACAATTATATTATCTCTGGAGGAATTTCCTTGTATCTTATGACAATGTAATAAATAATTCAATGACACCAATCAACTGTGGTTAAGGTTGCTAAAAAATAATAATTACAATAAAAACCACAAAAATAAATAAAAAACAAAAAAAATTATATAATATATAAATGAATTCTATTAGGGGGAGAATTCATAACCCCATTTAAGTCATACTATGTGGCCATTCCATTGGACATCACTCAATTTATGTATTTTATTTTAATATATATTTTTTAATTTTCCAAGGAGTGCAAACCTTATCTGACCCCTTGTGCTCGCACATGTGAAGCCCTTGCAGTGGCCACTACCTCAGAACATATGACCAATCCCGATATCTATCGGTTGACCAATATCCCCACAAACCCCCCCATTAACTACACATGAATGTTGGTGTAGCACCACAATATGTACAATAAATCATTCCATCCCTAATCCACTGATTCTGACTCTACCACGTTGTGTCGGATAGCCCTGAAAAAAATATCACATACCAACTTCTCCCACACAACATGATAAATTTCTTGGTAAACTGGAACCACCTAAATATCCTAGGTGTGTCCCCATTTATTTGAATCATTTTCCAAAGGTCATAAAAGGTAACCCTCTAAAATTCTAGTTTCTCATAAGCATCCTCGGGGCTCAATCTTTAGTTCACACAGACCTAATCTCTACTCAATCCCCAAAAAAACCACATAATCATCACTTCTACACCAAAACATGGATGGAAATATTAAATATATCCCACTCATGCATAAAACTCCTTTCCTCATATCCCTAAGACCCCATAAAAACCTATTATCATCTCCTCTAATTCCAAAATCACTATTTCTTAAACAATAAAATGATAAAGTATGTGAGGAAATAGTTTATTCCTTCGGAAAAAATCATAGATTACTGAAAATGAAGAATTAGGAAAAATTTAAATATTGGTTCCTAACCTAATTATGTAATATTGACTCATTTATTCATCAACTCTGAGATGTTTTGATAATTATTTTCAAAAAATATATGACCACAAATCAATGATTAGGATGAGATGGGAGTACAAGACATTTGAAGTAGGGATGTAAGAGTGAAAAACTAGTGTAGACATGGTTTTAGGGAACCAATGATCACATTCTTCTGACTATTCTATTATTATACTTATATATAATAATTGGTGAGTAAGACTTAGGGATCCTAGGAATGGTTATTTGACTAAATAGGATCAACTTGGTTCTACACTATACTCATTAGAGAATTATTGTTATTTTCTCACAATTGGATTTTCTGTTTTGAGGAGGATCTTATTGATTATACATGTTATGCTCACCCAATATAAATAATATTTTTAAGGTGTTAATTAAGTTTTTTGGAGATTAATCTAGACCAATCTAACATAGAGATGATGTTTTGGTTTATAGTAGCTTAGTATGAGTTGTTTTGAAATTTTATTTTAGAGATTATTTCTATAAAAAATTATAAGAATTATTTTATTTATTATGATGGTTAATTATTTAATTTATAAGATGTGATTTTTATAATTTTTTACCCACTTATATTTTTTCTATAACCCATAATTTGAGGGTAATTCTTCCCATCGCATGTTTTATACCCTCTGTGTTATTCACCAACATGGGGCATACTAGAGGTGAGCTTGAGGGGGTTACTAATTCCCATTAATATTGGATCGGGAGGGGTAGTAGTTGTGGCGGGGGGCATAAAAAAGTGGTATCATAGATTATGGTATAAATATATGATTTATATTATATTTAGTCACTTTGATGATTGTATGAGTTAGTATAGGAATGACATATGTTGAGATTGTTGTGTGTCATAAGATAGTGAGACTGTTTCTGAGGATTTCACTGGGGCGTGCGCATTTTTCTGTTTGAGGAGGATGAGGACGCACTGAATATTTCCCCACATTCCCTCTTTCCAAAGGCGGGCAAAATTTATATCTTATTCATGGATGTTTTCTCCTTTATCGAAATGGGATTATGGGATATATTTTATTCCTTCCATGGATTCCTCCTCAGAAATCATCACCTAGTCTGGGTTTCCCATATAGATTAAAATGTTGTTTGTGAAACTCTTCCCAATTTCATATATTCATGGACACCGATTAATTACATTGCATCTGTTGGGACATTCCAAGGGGTCTGACCAGGGCAGTAACCTTCTGTTGGGGGAGTAGTCACGTTGGACATCACTAGAATGTCTTGACGTTGGAACACTAGTGCGTCTGGGTTTCTTCACATTATTATAGGGCTTCTCAAGGGAGTAGAAGACCAAGGAATCCCATGTCTAATGCGGGGAATTATATTCCATAGGCATGTCTCTGAGTTTTTCCTCTAATTCCAATGTTTAACACAGGGTATGTCGTAGGTTTAACGTCTAGCGAAGATGGATCAGACTGATCAGAACACTGACTAGTGTGGATCAGATGGGTGCAACCCCTATATGGAACACTAATGCTAGGAGGTGAATTGATATGGTATCACTGGGCTGTGGTGGCCCGGGTAAGAATAAAGATGGATAATGTATGGTTAAATGAAGTGTATGGAGAATGAGATAGAGTCGACTCGAGGGTGACGATGATGTTGGGCTTGAGCCTTTAAGAGACTTCCTATGTATCCCCATGGTAGGGAATCAAAGTCCACGTAATTCAGGATGGGTATAGAATAAGTGTGTTCACATAAGATGGAAACCCAATGATATACTTGTGTTTACATGTGGTTAGCAGCACGAGGTTAGTCTGAGGCCGCTAGGATGAACCAGAGATATGGGTCCCAATAGAAGGGACAATAATGGCTTACCGCTGGGTTTGGGTTGACAACAACTTATTGCTGAATGGGGATCACAATGACTTACCGAAACATGAGGTTAACAACGGCATATTGTTGGATTTGGGTGACAATGGATTAATATTGAACGATATTGACAATGACTTACCACTGAATGGGATCACAACAGCTTACCACCGCATGGGGATCACAACAGCTTACCACTAAATAGGGGAAAATTTAGTTTCAAGCGAGACAAAAGTGGTATACAGTTTAAAATCTTGCAAGATAGGTGTGAATCGATGTGAAGTGGTTGGGATCGATGGATGGTGAGCTTGAACCTCAAGGAGGCTTCCTACGTACCTTGCCTTGGAAAGGATCAATGTCCATGTAGTTTGGGAATGGTTTTGGTGAACCAACATGAGGATGGTCGAGACTAATAGGTGTTGGTATTAAACCTTAAGGATGCTTCCTACAAACCTTTCCTTAGCAATAATCAATGTCCACATAGTTTGGGAGGTTCTGGTGAACCGATGTGAATATGGTCAGGACCAATGGATGGTGGGTTTGAACCTCCAGGAGGCTTCCAATGTACCTTGCCTTGGCAAGGATCAAATTCCACGTAGTTTAGGAAAAAATGGTCTTGAACCTCAGGGAGGCTTCCTACGTACCTTGCCTTGGAAAGGATCAATGTCCACATAGTTTAGGAGGGTGTGGGGCTTACAAGCTATGGAATCACGGGTAGGATGTCATGGTCGATGCTTACTATAAGCCCACGTGAGTCATACTTGATGCGAGAAACAAGAGGCAGTGTAGACCTGATGATCATATCTTGAAAGGTACATCCATGGGAAGTAGAGTGGGGATTACACGTGGTTAGCATCCCAAAATGGGAATTAGGTCTTACACGTGGTCTGAAACCCAAAGAGGAAACATAGTATTACGCATGGTTAAAAGCCTAGGGAGATGGAGATTGAGACTTATTCCAGGGTGGAGACCTAGTGGTGACAAAGCCCAAAGGGATATGGATTTGGCATGGAAGAGAGGAGGGCTTTGGGGCCCATCCCCCCTCTCTATTCTTTGGCCTGGAAGAAAATAGGAGGAGCATAGATGTTGCCTCCCGTAGAAAAGAATAGGGGCTTACACCAAGTTGGTGGCCCTTAACCCATAGAAAGATGCCACTCTAGCAAAGAGGATCTCATTCCATGTGAGGAAGATCTCACTCTCATGGAGATGAGTAGGTTTAAAGAATGTACGAGATGTGGCACCCTGCGTATGATGTGGGGGGAGAGGTCACAGTTTAACATCATGTGCTGGGGACGATGGTGCTTAGCAGTTTAACGTCTTGCAGCTCGAACGAGGTGGGTTTACTCTGTATCCCTAAGACTTACATTACTGATACCCTCTATCCCTTGAGAAAGGGAAGGCAACAACAATGTCTTAGTGAGGGGGTGTTATGGATTGATCCATTTAGGGGTCTACGTTAGCATGGAAATGTGAAGAAGCAATAGCAGTTAGTGTGTCTATGTGAAAAAGCATGAGGAGAAACAATGCAACGTGAAGCACCACCCAAGGGACATTGAAATTACTCTGTGCAAATCTGGAGGGTCACACGGTAAAAGGAGTTACGGAACAAAGGGGTTCATAAGTAGAATCCCCGTGAAGCTCTTGTGATCCAAGTAGCGTAGGGGCTTCGCGAAGGGGTGGGATTCACGAGGTGAAGTGGCCTAGCCTAGGTGCAGATCATTGGTGCATATGGAAGGTGATTCATGAATTGGAAAATCATTCACGAAGCAGTGCTTCACGAAGCAAGGGTGACTTGCGAAGCAATGTGCTTCGTGAAGCACAATTTCCCTGCCTTAGCATGTGGGTCACATTTGCATGGTGGGTATTTCGCAAAGCATGAGTGCTCTGTGAAGACCTGAATCCCCTTTAGGATCCCCTTGCTTCGTGGAGGCCCGTGGGCTCTGTGAAGGGTATCCCACTTTGAAGAGGGGTTGAATTCAAATAAAGGGGTAGGCACTTCGCGATGCTAAAGTACCTTGAAAATCTCATGGTTCACAGAGATAAAATTGCTTCATGATTTGAGAGATAAGAAGGAGAACGGTTGGAGGATCCATACTTTGGGATCGAGGGGAGCCCGTATTCATAGGCAAGAGGCGCCGTGAAGCAGACCATACCGGGCATGAAGACATGTGTCATTTTGTCATAATCACAAAGCCTCCCACCTCATTTCTCCGCAGCGACTTCACAAACATCAAACGGGTTCGCAAAACCTCCCACCTCCTTGCTCCATGAAGGATTCACTTAGGGGAAGCTTTGTGCCGGCCACGGTGCTACGGGGGCTCTGCGAACAAGCTCCATGAGGCATCCTCTAAGCCTTTCAGTTTGTTCTTGTTCTTCCCAAATTTTGGCGCCAACAAATGCCCTCCGTCAGACTGGGAGATGAGGAAAAAGTGAGGGTCAAAGTCTGAGGTTAAATCACCAAAATTCCTCAGTCAATCATGAAGAAGTCTCATGAAGGTGGGTCATGAGGCGAAGAGGTGACACGCGGGATGAGTGTGTCATGAATATCATCATGGTTGGATGCGCTGCGAAGCTCCAAGGGTCCTCGCTAATAAATAGGGGAGTTTGACCTCTCTTTTGTCTTTTCTCATCTTCATTTTTTGGCATTTAGCACTCTCGGCTCGCGAATCTCTGCATACTCCATGATTTCTCTCCATGAATCGGGCATTCTGCTTCGTGGCGCACAACGAGTCTTTGACTTCACGACGGTGTGCTTTGTGCCTCACATCTAAAGGCCGGGGTAGGGCTCCATGAACGGTCTTTGCGAATGAACTCTACAAACGAGCTCCACAAAAGAGCTTCGTGAACCAAAACAGAAAATACCAAAACCTCCAAAACTGAATGGATCACCAAGAGGCTTCCAGGGGGTTCCTTGCGGATGATGCCTTGAGGGAGGAGATGGCATATAGATCAGGCATATGAGAGTTTGTGTGAATCCATTCTGACCATGAATCAGTGGTGGCACTACTGTCAGAAATCTAGAAGGACTATCCACTATGTAGGAGTAATTTTATGTATGTATTTGGCCTGAGGGATGATGTCTTCATCCCTGAAGCGAGCAGGGAAAAGCCAGCTTACTAGTTTAGGAGCATGCCATTCCAATGCCAGTGGTTCAAGGTAGCAGACGGTCATGCCCGAGAGGACTTCATGCCAGTCAACGCTGATTTTCGGTACAATCATTTAAACAACATATACAGGAAGGAACTGTAGGCAGAGACATCTCTCCCACTGTACCATACAATCTTTAAGGCAACCTTGAGGAACTCAGAAAAGGGGTGGTCCAATGAGGGGGATTTGTGCCATGGTGACAACTTCACAGATGACTAGGCTTGGGCCTACTGGGTAGGTGCCTCATGCGAGGAATTTAGGGCAGAGATGAGAAGAGTGGGCTTGTATGAGGTGTCTTGGGCCTTCCAATTCCATATCTATCAGCCGAAGCAGCTAACACCAGAGTTATTGAGTAGATGGTCATCGAGGGCCAATACCTTCCATTTTCATCATGGAGAGGTCGACATCATTTTATGGGATGTGCATCGTATCTCAGTGGTCCCAATATTGGGGGTGATGTATGATGAGTTCCTCCCCGTTATGGGTGTGTGGGAGGATCCAAAGCAGATTCCACCACTGGCGATGGTGTTGATGAACCTAGTTCCAAGAGAGGACAAGAATTCGGTGAGGGACATCTACTTCAAATGGTGGTTCATGTAGTTCTTGAACTTCCCGGAAAATAGTTAGTTCCCAGTGAGGCCTCAGACTTTCCCGAAGGGGGATCAACTAGTCAAGGAGCACTTATACTAGCGGCTTTTGGAGGATAGCCAATGTAAGACGTGGGGATTCAGCGTCAGTACCGAGTAGAAACCAGTGGTCAGGTTGGATGCATTCATTGCAGCGCTCATCTACGCTTGGATCCTGTTGGTGACAAACACGAACATGGGCGTGTGACCGAGCATGTTTATCATGGAATCCATGTTGGCTATAGGAGGGTGGGTCAACCTCAGGATCATGATGATCACCAAGTTGTACAAGATATTGTGTCATATCAGTGAGGGGAAGACGCTACATATAATATGCGGGTTATTCCACCTTCTGTATGGGTGGATAGCGGCACATGTCATGTGCGATGGGACGCTAGGTGAATGACATCCCAATAATGCTGACCCGCCTACTTGACGAACCAAGATGCGCGAATGGGTAAAGCCGAGTATGTTTTAATTTCACTTGAATATAAGGAAGTGGAAATATATGAATCGTGATGCTTGAGATCTGGACCACAATGATGGTGGCATGACGATAGGGGATAACTGTTGACCATGTTTGAAACATAGTATCTGTTTCACATTATCTTGGAATGGGGATAGAAAAATGAGGGTCGACCGCTGACCATGTTCAAAACATGGGACCTATCGCAAATGTCATCTAAGGTCCTCAGGGACGTTGTCCCAAGACTGTAGGTAAGCCAATGTGTCATTAGACAATATCATAAAGGGTGTCTCTATAGATTTGGAAGAGGATGGGGATCCAAATAACGGGCTCACGAATCTTGGACATGGAATGATGGAATGTCCTTGTGAAAATTCCACACATCGGGATCTTTGTCACAATACATCTGAGTATAACAAAAATACGTATCAAATAGAGGGATTCAGGGCCCTTTTCAATGGAAAGGTTCCTAGGGTTACACACTTCCTACTAAATGGTCATTGGATGATCCATAAAGGGGGCATGATTTAATGTATTGTTCATAGGGTTGTGAAGTATCCAAACCTGAAGCGTACTTCCCATAGGGAGATCTTAGTTTAGGGTCGTATAACTCGTACTACGTTGGGAAAAGACACGGGAGGCACGTGATTCAGCTATTGAAAAACCTGACGTGAATGAGAACCTAAGAGGTACTTTTCACATCACATGTTCCCAATAAAATTCGGGCTGAGAGGCTAGAGAGAGGGGGCATGATTCTAGATTCCTGGGGATGGACCTGAAGATGATATGTCTAAGCATTCCTATGTATCCCATGAGGATGAGAATCAATCCATACGTAGTTCTTGAAGATGTCGTGAAATTTAACATCTTGTGGCAAGGATGTATATTGGTATTAGTTTATGGTCATAGAGCTTAGACCATGAAGAACTGGAAGAAGGAGACACGTGGTGAAGTAATTACTAAAACCTGACGTGAATGGGGACACAAGAGTCCATATCACTGCAATGTGCTCCCTGGAAAACTTCTGGGTCAGGGGACCAAAAGTGAAAGTTAGGAAAAGTCTGAGGAAAGGTTCCTAGAATTTCCTACGTACCCCATTAGGATGGGAATCAAGTTGTATGTAGTTCTGAAGGTGGAATGGTATGATACTAGTGACAGAGAAAATAAGATCATATGGGTCTGACCCTTGCACCAAAAGAAGCATAATTTGATAGATCATGTTTGTCCTTAAGATGAATATGTGTGTGTTTTTTTTATGAAGCGATGGAACTAGGATGGAGAGTTCAGGTGTCTCTACAAGATTCAAGATGTATATATGTGTTGAAAAATGGTATGGTGGGTGACTGATACCAAGTATGATGTCCCCTCGAGTGAGGACACCATGATTTAGTGTCATTTTTCATTGTGCAGACAGGACAATAATGTCACAGTTTAGGGTCATGTAATGGGACCAACCATGCATTTTAATGTTGTGAAGTATAGACTTAATAAATAAATTCATGTGGGACTAGGCAACATAGTTTAAATTCATATGACTCAGACATATGCGGGAGAAATGAGGTTCAAGAGGGGATGTACATGACATGATAAAGCATACCCAATGTAAATAAGGATGAGGTCCACATCAAACTGTGCACGATTCCAAGAAAGAAATCTTGGGCTGAGGGGTTAGAAACATTTAGAGAATATGGGGTAGGAGAGACTAGCTCTCAGTTGAGATGGACCCAAAGATGAGATGTTTGGGTGTTACTATGTATCCCATGATCATGGGAATCAAGCTAGACATAGTTGTAGAAGATGAAAGATAAGGAGATCTCAGTTTAAGGTCTTAGAGACCAGACTATGAAAAAGCGACACTCTTCCAATCAAGCGCAGACCTCGATCTGGTCCCAAAGCCCACGTGAGTCAAACTTGGTGTGGGAAACAAGGGCGGAAGAGGTCTTTTCAACACATGGGATACGCGTAAATGGGAATTCGGTATGGAGCCCCGAATGATGCCTCACTACGACTTTGTTCTCCTAATGTGCAAATGCGCACTAAGGTATAGTACCAAGAGTGTCAAAATTCCACTTGGACATGATGGGGTGGAAAATGATTTGAATCATGTAACTGGCATTTAAGGCTTGATGGGGTTGGTGTAACGATGGAGGATAACTATTTAACATGTTTGAAACATAGTGTCCCTATCGTGTGACCTGAAATGGGAACAAAAAATGAGTTTCAACCACTGACAATATTTGCAACGCGGGACTTGTATCAATTTGTTTTTTGAAACCCTTGAGGACGTTGGCCTGTAATGGTAGGATATCCCCTGGGTTGAGCATCCATGCCATTTAAGGGTCCCTTCAAATGTGAAAGATAATGAAAACCCAAATAAAGGGGAACATGAAGCCTGAAAATGGGTGAAATCATATCCAGGTAGAATCTAACACTCCAGGTTTTGAACCAGAGTACTCCTAGGCACATTGGAGAATCACTAAAGAGGGTCAAGGGGCCCCGCTTAAGAGCATCCAAATCGAAAAGATGAGTTTAGGGAAAGGGAGCGAAGGGTGATCAGAAGAGAGAGGTATGTGGTGTGGTTGTTACAAACCTAACATAAATGGGGACGCAAGCCCAGACCACACCATGTACCCCTCCCCTAGAAGGACTCAGACCAAGGGGCCAAAATGATAAGGAGGTCTCTAAGAGACGGGGCTGGACCCAAAGACTAAACGTTCGGGTGGTCCTACGTATCCCATAAGTATTATAATAAAGCCACACATAGTTCTAGAGAAGGATTCTGTGCAGTTTATCGTAATGCAATAAGTACGATTGTGCTCTTAGTTTAAGGTCGTAGGTCTTGGACTGTTGATGCCTAGTTTAATGCCATATGCATGGGAAAACTGAGTGGAGTGGGGGAATAATTGTGTCTGTGGAAGACCACGAAATGGAAACAACAATAGAGGATAACTGTTGACCATGTTCACAACACAGTATCCATATTTTTGTGACCAAAGGTTGGGGGGGGGAAATTGAGCTTCAACCATTGATCATGTTCGCAATATGGGACTTGTATCAATTTGTCACTTGCAAACCTCGAGGGCATTGGCCCGTAATGGAGAGAGGTCCCTTGGGCTGAGCATACATGCCATTCGGGGGTCCTTTTGGATATAAATGATGATGGAAACCCAAATGATGAGACTCACAAAGCATGAAGGGGCCTATGATCGCAAAAAGGACAATAAGTGAAGGAGGGATGTCTCGATGGGATATATATGGTGTGGAAAAATAGACCGACGTGAATGAGTACGTGAGTCTGTACCACACCACACAATTCTAAATGATAACTTAGGCCAAGGGGCCAAAAGGGTCATGGTACCTGAGGCTAGGCATCCCTAACAACTATATCCATATGACCTCTCATGTGGGCATTCCCTTATCATAGCTTCTAAGACCATGTGAGAAATGTTCGGTGTGGGAAACAAGGAGTGGGACTATGCTCTCCCCATCATGTAATGGTCTAATAGATGGAATCACACTCCTTCCCAAGGTAGACCAAAGCCTAAAGGGACAGCAGGGTAGAATGAGCCACTAAGCTCAATGTTTGGGACATATGGTGGTGGTGACAACGACTAAGGATATCTGTTGACCAAATTCGAAACACAACATCCATATCGTGTGACCAGAAATGGGAACAAAAAATGAGCATCAACTGCTGACCATATTCACAACATGGGACTTGTATGAAATTTTTTTGTTTGAAACCCACAAGGATGTTGTCCCGTAATGGTAGGAGAGCCCTTGGTCCGATCATCCATGCCATTTGGGGGTCCCTTCGAAAGGGAAATATAATGAAGTCCCAAGTACAAAGGGTGTGTGAAGCATAAATGTGACCATGAAATTTCAAGTCAAGCAGGTCAGCAGAAGAGGTGAAGATCTTCAAGGGGATGAATACATGGTATGGTCATGATGGGATTGATGTGAATAAGGGATAATGCCTACACCACACCATGTGTTTAGACCCAATGGGAGGTCCCGAGGTTTGGGGCAGGGCCTACAGACTAAATTTCCGGGATTCCTATGTATCCCATAAGGATGGGAATCAAGACATACATAGTTCTGAAGGACATACAGTTTAGCATCGTGCGGTGAGTATGTGGGAGGATAGAAGAATGAGGGAGGGCACATGGTGTAATCATCGTAACCCTGACCTGAGTGGGGCCAAAGAATCCTACATGACACCATGTGGGATCTTCCAAAATAACTATACCAGGGGGTATAGTCAAAGAGGAAACATGGGGATGGACTCAAGATGAAGTGTCCGAGAATTTATACATATCCCATAAGGATGGGAATCAATCCATACATAGTTCTTGCAGTTTAACGGCTTGCAGGATGACACATAGTTTAACATCATGTGGGACGACATACTGTTTAACCTCATGTGGGATAACATACAGTTTAACATCATGTGGGGTGGCATACAGTTTAACTCCATGCGGGACAACATGTAGTTTAACATCATGCATGAAGACATACAGTTTAACATCATGTGGGGCAACATATAGTTTAACTTCATGTGGGAGGACATACAGTTTAACGTTATGCAAGGCAACATACAGTTTAACATTATACGGGACGATATACAGTTTAACATCATGCGGGATTCCATATAGTTTAATTTCATGCGAGACGACATACAGTTTAACTTCATGAAGAAGGATATACAGTTTAACATTATGGGGGACGACATATAGTTTAACATCATGCAGGACGACATACAGTTTAACTTCATGTGGGATGACATACAGTTTAACATCTTGCGGGACGAGATATAGTTTAACATCATGCTTGATGACATACAGTTTAACGTCATGCGGGAAGACATATAGTTTAACGTCATACATGGCAACATACAGTTTAACGTCATTTGGGATGACATACAATTTAACATCACGCGGGTCATTTCACAGTTTAAGGTCATGTAGGGCGATGTAGTTTAATGTTTTGTAGGACCGTTCTTTCTTTAGGCGAATTATTGCTTTAGAAGCTTGGAATTGATGGGAGGATTTATATGCTCACCATCCACAGTAACCAAAGAACATGTGCTATTGGAGTAAACCTTGTGAATGATGTAAGGTCCTTTCCATTTGGGCTCCAATATGGGTGGTTTCCTGCAAGGTATCATTGGTGTCCTTGGGGGAAATACCATGTCACCTTGAAAGAAAAAGTGGAGGAAAACTTTCTTGTCGAAAGATCTAGCTATCTTGTTCTGATGCCTTTCTAGATTGTGCAGGGCATGATGCCTATTCTCATCAAGTGCTTCAAACTTAGTCAGATGAATTTTACCTACTTTCTTTACTGTTTGTTGATCATAGATAGTTGTGTGCAATGAGGGAAACTGAATCTCGATGGGAAGGATGACCTATGTTTCATACACCTGAGAATATGGGGTCACCAAGGTGGAATTACGAGTCATCATCTGATAAGCACATAGGGCATTGGGGAGCTTTTCTATCCAACTCTTCTTATTCTGACCAACCATTTTATGAAAATTGTTAGAGAGGGTTTTGTTGAATGTCTCGATCTGTCCATTTTCTTGTGCATGACAATGAGAGGTATGGTTAGAATGGATGTTGAACTTAGCATACAGTTTCTTTAGCGTATATTCCCAAACTATCATGTCATTATCGGTGAGGATGGCGCGAGGGACTCCAAATTGGTAAATGATGTTGGATATCACAATTTCAATGATGGAATGGGCCTTGAACTCCTTGAGCAGAACTGCCTCTACCCACTTGGAGAAGAAATCTGTAGCGGTCATGATGAACAGGCACTGGCGAGCCGTCACTGGTGGATATGGTCCCACGTCATCGAGTACCCATACCGCAAATTTCCAAGAGTACTTGGTAGTGTGGAGAGGCTCTGGCGGCCGATACATAAATTTGGCATGAATTTTGCACACATGGAACATTTTGGCGAACTCGATGCACTCATGGTTCATTGAGGGCCAAAAATACCCCTGTCTCTAGATCTAGTGAGATAGTTTCGGCCTGGTCTGATGAGCCCTGCAGGAACCATCAATAACCTCCTGCATGACTTGGGAAACCTCGACTCCTTGTATACAATGGAGGAGAACCCCATTAAACATATTCTTGTAGAGGATATTCTCATGACCAGGACCACCCTAGAGGTTAAACTATAACGTGCGGTGTTGAATTCGCTTGCGCTCGGCCTGATCTGCTGGGAGATTACTGTTTTGGAGGTACTCAACAAAGGAGGTTCTCCAGTCATGAGACACTTTAATCACTGCATCCAGGGGACCTGGGGGGGTCCCGATGTGGAGGAGCTAGTGGTAAGGTGGCTTACCTATGTGATTTCATCGTCATCTAGAGTGACAGGAGAAATGACTCTCTGGTGTGCCACGTGGAAAATCAGATCATCCTGTTCAGGCTCTACAAGTGATGCGGCCAGGCTGGACTGGGCGTCGGGTCGACCATTCTGAGATCAAGTGACAAGAATAACCACTGGCCAAGATGGGAACTAGGCTAATAGCTGGAGAGTGCATTCCAACAATAATACGATATCTAACTTTCTGACAACATTGTCACCATTGATCTATTTTATGACTAGTTCAGAGTCCTCTTTCACATGAAAATGGGGCACATTAATCTCGAGGGCCAACTCGAGGAAAGTAATGAGATCCTGATACTCTACCTCATTGTTGGTGCAGCCTTCTGACAACAGAAATGAATATGGTAGAATGGCTTGTGCTGGGGTAATGAAGACAATACCCAGGCCTACTCTGTTGAGCCTGGGGTAATTGGGCCTTCTGTCGGTGGGGTTCTGGGAAGCACCATCATAGTGAATTTTCCAGCACATAATGGCTTGGTCTACCAATAGAATCACTTCATCGGGGAAATCGAGATCCAGGGACTGGTCTATAGGAGATGGATAGGTGTAAAGGAAGTTTTCCAATGATTTCCCCTTAATAGCCTTTTGGGGGACAAACTTGATGTCGAACTGCTGAAGGATTAAGGCCCACCGAGCTAGACGTACAGTCAACATGGGGCGGTTCAGGATGTATTTCAGTGGATCTACCCAGGTCACCAGTTGTACCTCATGATGCTTGAAGTAATTCCACAATTTATGTACCGTGAATACCAGCGCAAGATAGCTCTTCTTGACAGGGGAGTATCTGGTCTCCGTATCGAGGAGCATGAAACTGAGATCGTAGAGACTATTCTCTATCCCCTCATTGTTCTTTAGGGCGAGAAGGGTGTCAAGAGATTGTTCCAGGGTGGTCACATAAATGACCAGAAGATTTATAGAGATGGATGGAATTAAGATTGGTGGTTGTAGTAGGTATAGATTGATTTCTTCAAAAGCAGTCTTACATTCTTTGTCCCCCTTGTATACAACACCATTCTTCATGAGCCGAGAAAAGGACTTACACTTTCTGGTCATATTGGCGATGAATCGGCGTATGTAGGCCATGTGGCCTTGGAAACCTCAATGCTCCTGGATATTGCTCGGGGGGGACATCTGAATGAAGGCCTTGATCTTATCCGGGTTAATCTCAATACCCCTATATCTGAGAACAAAGCCGAGGAACTTTCCAGTGGTGACCCCGAAGGCGCACTTCAATGGATTCATCTTCAGGTGGTGGGAACGGAGGAAGACGAACACTTTCTCAAGGTCTTTGAGATGATCCTGATGCTAGTGAGATTTTACCACTAGATCATTCATGTAAAATTACACCAAAGTTCTAAGGATCAGCTTAAATATATGATTCATAGACATCTGATAGGTGGAACCTGCATTCTTTAAACTCAAGGGCATGACTTGGTAACCGAAAGTACCTTATAGTGCCCTAAAGGTTTTAGATTCCTCATCCTCGAGGTCCATTCAGATCTGGTTATAACCTAAGTACCCATCCATGAAAGAGAGGTCTTGGAACCCAGTTGCCACTTCGATCAACAATTTCATCATGGGAAGGGGAAAATCATCCTTCAGACACTGACAGTTGATATCCCGGAAGTCGATGAAAACTCTGATCTATCCATTCTTCTTCATGAATGGAAAAATATTGGCCATCCATTTGGGGTATTGGAATTCCTTAAATAAAATTGGTTGTGATGATCTTATCAACTTCTTCCTCAACCATGGCACCATGAGAATGGTGCATCTTTCTGGGAGGCTTCTTGAACCCGTGATGATTTTCCAAGAGATCGAGGCGGTGGACGGATACCTAAGGATATAGTCCCGGAATCTCATCATAACTCCTGTTGAATACATCATAGTGTTGTTTAAGGAAGTCTATGTACTATTGTTTCTCCTTGAGGGGGGCATGGAGGCACTGATCAGTGTGGGTTTCAGGTCTGCCTCACTACTGATGTTCACATGTACCTATTCATAAACCGTAGCAGAGACGCCCTCTTAAAATGTGGGGGGAGCATCCTCTAAATCCTCTTCTTCACTTATAGAATAGTTTTCCTCGATGGGAGGAGTTTCCTCTGAGTCGACAGATCCCGATGGAAGGATGGTACCAGCTTGAGCGGCAATAGACACTGTATCGAGGGACTCTTATGCTACCGAAACCATAGCGATGAAGGCTGTTGATCCGATCCCATATGGTCTTTGTCCTAAGGGACCATGCTTGATGATATCGAAGCTATAATAGTGTATTATATTGAGCCGGTTAATTCCAGCCTGGTGAAATAAGAAATTATGACGTATTGACGTTGCCATGGGGCAGACATCCTGATACCTTATGGGAGTAGGAGGCTTCGGGATCACCATATCCTTATTTGTGTAGGAGTATGAGGTGATCTTTCGGCATCGCTTAGACTTGGAATGTGCCCCCCCCCCTTCATTCCATAAAAAATGAAGCATTGTCCCATGTCTATAGTTGTAGCCTCCAATCAGTGGATTGGAAAGATGTAGGCATCATCTAGATCTTTCCACGATTCTGTCGCAGTCATGGCATGATCAACCTCATTAGCCTGAATCTGCTTGTCTTTTCTCTTGTAATAGTCAGCATCCAGATAGCGGGCTTCACAAGAGGAAAAGGGAGACAATTCACCTTGAAGCACACCCACTCAACCATTAAGGGAGTACTTGAAGCGTTGGTGATACGATGAGGGAACCACCGCAAGAAGTTGGATCCATGGCCATCCCATCAACGCATTGTAGGCGGTGTCCTGGGAGATAACCATAAACTCAGTGCTAATAACTAGGACACTGAACTGGGTGTTAAAATTTATCTTGTCGATTGGTGTATGTTCCATCCTATCGTAACCTTGGATTCTTAGGTCATAGGGACTTAGATAATCCTCAGACAACCCCAGTTATTGCAATGTCCGAGTCGGGATTAGGTTGATCATGGAGCCTGTGTTGACAAGACAATAGCAAACCTCCACGCCATTAAACTGGACAGTGATGTATAGTGGGAAAATGTTCCCATGTATGGGAGAGCCTTCATCTTCTCCATAGAATGAGATGATGGCCTAAAATTCAACATGCTTGACCGCCTCAGCATGAAAGGATTCTGGGGAAGCTACCTCTGTCTCAAACTGGAGGGGGATTATTAAAGCCTCGACGAGGGACTCATGTATATCTAATAATAGGCAAAGGGCCTCAAGGATATAGAGCTTTGCTGGAATGCTAGAAAGATGCTTGAGTAAATCATAATTCCATGCCAGGTGTGATCTTTTGCTTATAGGAGTTTGCTCTATGACAGGAGGTATGGTGGGCCTTACCGACTAGACCGGCGGTTGATTGGTACTAGGAATATTCCGCTGCTCACTAGTCGAAGCTTGAAGAGTGACTTCTGGATGAGGTCCCGATGACTAAGACCAGTCTGTAGCAAAGTGCGGCTGATCACGTCACAGTCAAGGTGCCTCTTCTTGATCCAACAACATGAACAACATCGAAAGCGGGCCTAATGTCACCAGATGAGAAGGCTACATGTGTTGAGCTTTGTGCTGGGCCTGCTACCTAGTTTCGGTAGCATGCACAACCTAGCTGGAAGTACTAACCAAGGCACTCTGACGGACCATATTTCCACAGCCCCGCCGACGCTTGCGATGGTTGGGTTCGTTGGGAGGATCCTTCTGTCGCTCCTCACCATTAGGAATTATGTAAGGGTTTACATGCTTTATGGTATTAACTGAGGAGTACCCTTGACTTTCACTCAAAGAGTCGTCCAATACCAGGAATATTCTGGGAGGAATCTGTATATCCGAGGGCATGAAGTCACTGAGAGTGCGGGATGACGATGACATTGGCGGGGGACTTTGTTTTCTCTTGCGCCACTGGTGTTTGCTCTTCTAAGAAGGGGACTGTTGGGACGATGATGAATAAGTAGTAGATGCAGCTTCTGAAGGCTATGGTCGATTCAGGTGTGCACGGATAACACCATGGGAACGAGCGACCGTTTTACAAGCCATCCAGTCATCACACTTCTGGGACCTGTGGTTAGAAACATGATGCCCCTCACCTTCATTATCGATGTTTTTGTCTGGCTTCACAAACACACATGCCACCTGTGTTGGAGTGGGGCCTAACCAGACTATGTTGTTGTCCACCTAATATTGATGACAGTATTTAGACACATAGCACTGTTTGAGGGTGTTCCCCAAGATTCGGTGATAGGGGTAGTAATTAGGGCAATTAGTAATGTTTTCCTCTTCTGGCCTCTTATATTCTGGAAAACGTACAATCACCTACTCCAAGGCACTTCGAAAATAACTGGGGACTTAATCCCTGTTGAACGAGTAGGTCTGTTTCCTCCTATCTGAGAAGGGGGCCTTTGGAGCCTGACCTTCATGTGGGGCTGGAGGATCTTGTCGAGGAGGTAGATCCTGGTTATCTCACCTAGGCGGTGGCGTCGCATTTCATGGGGGCACCTACCTTTTTTGAGGTGGGCGCTGCTGGGCCGGAGGCTGCGCCTGAGGTAGAGGGCCTATGCGAGGATGTGGAGGTGACTCTAAAGGTAACAACTCTGGTTTCTTGGGGTCCTCTATTTGAGCCACTACGGTGGGCATGGCCCAGGAGGCCCTTCTCTCAGGGATTGTAGGAGGTAACAGACCTGTCTAGATGTCCTGTTTCAAGGATTCTTCTAGGAACTGGGCCTTATCAAAGAAGTATCAGAATCCCGTGGGGTAGTTCTAGATGATCAGAGAGGGGAATCGTTCTATCTTTACATTCCCTATGCACATTGTCAGCAGTAGCTCCTGAGTCATCGGATTGTCAAGGGAGTATGTGAGTCCCTTACACCGAGTGACAAATTCTGAAACATTCTCATTAGGCCTCTGCTTTCACTTGAAAAGGTCTGTGATACTCGTCTTCCAAGTGGTGGAACTGATCTAGTAGAGAAATTTACTATAGAGGTCTTCCCAGCCTACTAATGATCCGATAGGTAGTTGGGTGTACCATATGAATGTCGGTCTCTCCAATGTTTGAATGAATCACCAGAATTTGGAGGCTTCCTACTGCATTGGAGTTCCCAACATGGGCCCACACCTTGAGATAAAGTGGGAAAGGTGTTGTGGTGGGTCCCCTGTCCCATTGAAGGGGGAAAAGGTGGGATTTCCGAAACCTAGGGGTGTTGGAATATCATCCATCGATGCCAGATAAGGCTTTCAATCTAGCAGGATTTCCACCTGTCGCATTTCTAACCCCTCGAGGTGAGCAATGAGTGTCGTCATTGGATCATTTGGGTGTGGGTTCCTATCTTGACGGTGATCCCTGACCACCAGCATGTTGGCAGGTTATTTAACATGATAAGCAGGCCTAGAGTCTTGTGGAGTAGCTTGTTGAATGACCTATGGAGAAGCTGGGGGAACCTGAGATGGGTCCATAAGATTGTCACGTTGTTCAAGAGGATTTGGTGACACATATCACACCTTATTGCAGTAAGTTCCAGCCTCAACCCTGTCTGCATGGGTAGGACGGTCAGGGTCATGTAGAGGTAGTTCACCGAGGGGAATTTGTGCCTGCCCCTGCTGCCACGGCTGAGGACCATCGTAGACTGGTCGTCACTCTGTAGCACATTCAACAAGGAGTTAATCAACCATCTTCTTGTGTTTGGTGAGTTTCTGACACAACGTGGCTTTTTCGGGATCATCTTCCTCCTTCTCCACTTAGCCAGATGGGTCGGATGGTTTGATAGCTCTGAGGTGCTCCTTACCCTTGTTGGGATTTCAGCTTAGGAATAACTCCTCAGTGGGAACTGGAAGACCCAGTAGATTCATATGTTGATTATTAATCCTTCCCAATGGATCAGAGAGGTGTGAATCTCCCTCAGGGGTAGGTCCTCTCCCTGAATCTCTAAATCGTTCTCACCCCCCGGTAGGTCGGCCATGTTAACCACGACCCTGCCTGTAGGCTTATCCTCTATGTCGCCCGACAAATTGGGTTGGTGCCAGATGGAAATTAAATAGAGGTATGCATACTACCCCCAACCATGGATTTAAATGTGGGGAGAAGCCTCCTTGATTATCTTACAGAGCAATTTAATGCTCTGGACACATCATTGTTGGAGGGTCCTATGGCGACTTGCTAACTCAAGGCGCTGGGCCATGGGGAGTGCGACCAAATAAATCAAATAGCATTGTTTTCCATCATCTTCAAAGTGCACCTGACTCTTGGGGTACGTCACTAGTCGATGAAGAAGACATAAATGAGTTGCCTAGAGGGTTTGGCGAAAACACACGACCTCTTCCTAGGTGAGTGATTCCGGTGCACAGAAATTCGATGTTGTAACTGGCCAAAACATTTATGGGAAATGGTCCACTGCGAGAATATCCCACAAGCTCCTTGGTCCAGATTCGGGGTCTGACACTTCATTTACCCACTCTTCAACCGGAGGTGGCTAAGGAATCAGTAGCAGTACTGATGCAGACCACTAAGATTGCAGGCTGGCCGGTGGAGATTATGGAGATCATACTAAAAAATCGCCGCATCTCGGGCTATTTTTCAAAGAGTGTAGTGACTTAGCCACCACATCGCGGTAGGATGGGCTGACGACCATAGTTTTTGACACATGGACTACAGATAATGGTGATGGAACATGCTGCATATCATCCTCCATTTTTCCCTAGAATAGCTCTCTATGATCTCTGGTTGAGGTAGAGAGTGCTTCTGGTGATGATGGTGATGATTGTGTGACCGTACCTTGGGGAAACGCCAGATTTTTATCTTCCTAGATGTACCTATAGAGGGAGACAAGAATATTATGGACCTCAAATTCGGGAAGTATGAGGCTCATGCGCCTTGTTCCTGCACCGACCCTTGACATAGAGGATATAAGCGAGGGTTCCATTGTTGAGTCGTATTCCACCTCAGAATCTGAGAAGCAGACTGGTTTGATCTTGATCTTAATCTTCTTGGTAATCTTTTTATGGTGGAGATAACCTTACCTCTTTCCTTAGGATGGTTCTCTGATGCAGGGTAGATTTCTGGAATGAGGAGGACCTTCGGCCATACTGGTGCTGGGTCGGGAGGATTTACACCTGAGTGAGATGGGGTGTGAGAAGCACCTGTATATATATCAAAGGGAACACTGGGAGGACCTTTGCGCCCACTGACTGATGTGCAGAGAGGATCTCCGCCGGAAGTGATGGAGTAGGTAGGACCTCTGATGGAGATGATTAGAGCATGGGTAGGACCTCCATTCTTGTTTCCCTTGGTAGTGACAGTGCAAGGAGCGTCCTCGTACTAGTCAAGCTGAACACGGGTAGGACCTCCATGGTGGGTGTCGGTAAAGTAAAGCTAACTTTGACCCCTCTGATTGTTGAGGTGAGGAGGACCATCGCTGGCCACTGTAAAGAAATGGGGAGGGACCCCACGCTAGAGATTGACCGGATGCATAACATCCCAATGTTGGTGGCCTGCGGCAGGGGGAACAACTCCATACCTGATGTAATGAGCATGGGAGAGGCTTTCATACTGAGTGTCACAGTCATGGGTAGAACCCTCATTTGGATAGAAGGTATCATGAGGTAGACCTTCATGATGATCTTAGAAGTGGAGAGGACCCACGTTCTCAGTGGTAGCAGTACGGGGAGGACCTCTGTACTGGGTGTTTTTTCCATGGGTTGGTCTGCGGAAATCACTACCTTTGCCAGTGACCAAGAGAGTCGACCCAGCCTGCACGTGGGGTGGTTGGGGCCTTGATTCGGGCTGGGTATATGAATTCCCCGACTCATCATATATATGGGGCTGATGATACACATCGGTTGTGGCATGATCCATGATATATACTGACGTTGACACCCCTTAGTGGGCATCCTCCTCGGCCTGCACCCGACGCTGGCGTCGGGTCAGCTGGACTAGGGCCGGTGGTGTAGGCACGTAGCTCACCTGCTCCTCGACTTGTGGGATTGGGTGGAAGACCTGGTGCGACATAGTGGGAGCCCCCAAAATGGGATCCCGGCCAGGCTGGTCGAGATATCCCCTACCTCTTTGGCGTAGGGGAGGGAGTCATCGATGCTTTCTGGGGAGAGGCCCCCAAAACGGTTGTGCGTCGGAGTAGGGAGAAGTGGTTCCTTGTGTGGTCCATGGGGCAGTGGTAGTGACGAGGTGTAGACGCCTCTAAATCATGGTGGGCCATATCCCAGGTCGGGATAATCCCCTCCTCCTCATATCAGCATATGAGGTTGTTTATTACCCTTCATTGAACGAATTCAAAGGGGGTATGGGGAAAGGTCACCCAGTAGTGGTGGTTGTGGAGATTGTTGCATATACGGTGGAGCCACGTAGAGTTTCTTCATTGACATTGCCCCTTCCCCTACGTCTGGGGATGGGTGGTGATCAGTTTCCTGTTGTGGTATATTGGGTCCTAAAAAGTAGGGAGATTAAACCATTTGTGCTAAAACAAATAAATCGATGTCCAATTCCCCAAATCCATTCCATATTCCATGGATGGTAAGAAGGATCCATGCTAACAACATCGTAGACCGGGATGTCCAATGTTTTAACTGCCCTGACTTCTGGTGAGTTTCATGTTGGGGCCACTATTTTCTTGGCGGGACCTGGCACCATATAACTGGATCTGAAGGCATGCTAATACATTTTTGTCTCAAATTCTACTAATCTACATATTGAGGAGAATATATTCATATCAACTTCACCATTTCCATTTCTGATGCTTTTTTCAGGGCGTGCGCATCCATCTCTTTGTGGAGGATGAGGACGCGTTGACTGTTTCCCCACGTTCCTGCTTTATAAAGGCGGGCTACATTCGTCACTTATTCAGGGAAGATTTATCCTTGAAAAAAATGGGATGATGGGATATCAATTCTTCTTTCTATGGATTCCTCCTCGGAAATCATCATCTAGTCTGGGTATCCCTTATAGATTAGGATGTTGTTCGTGAAACTCTTCCCAGTGATATATATTCATGGTATCTGATTAATTACACTACTTCTGTCGGGACATTCCAAGAGGTCCATCTAGAGTAGAAACCATCAGTCGGGGGAGTATTCACGTTGGACATCACTGGCGTGTCTAGATGCTGAAACACTAGCACATCTAGGTTTCTTCCCCTTATTATAGGGCTTCCCAAGGGCGTGGAAGCCTGAGGAATCCCATGTCGAATTCAAGGAATTATATTAAATAGGCATGTCTCTGAGGTTTTCTTCATCTTCCCATGTTTAACATAGGGTATTCCGCAGGTTTAACATCTAGAGGATATGGATCAGACTGATCGAAACACTGACTATAGTGGATCATATGGGTGTAACCCCTGATAGGAACGCTGATGCTAGGAGGTGAATTGATGTGATATCACAAGGATGTGGCGGCTCGGGTAAGAATCAATATGGATAATTGATGGTTAAGTTAAGTTGATGGAGAATAAGATAGATTCGACTCAAGGGAAACAGTGATGTTGGGCTTGAGAATGGAAGAGACTTCCTATGTATCCCTATGGCATGGAATCAAATTCCACATAGTTCATGGTGGGGTATAGGATCGGGGTGTGCATAGAGGAAAACAACCCGATGATATACTAGGGATTACGCATGGTTAGCATCCCGAGGTTGGTATGATGCCACTAGGACGGACCAAAGATATGGGTCCCAATGGTAGGTATGACAATGACTTACCACTGGGTTTGAGTTGACAACGGCTTAACACTGAATGGGGATCATAATGGCTTACCACTGCATGAGGTTCACAACAGCTTACCACTGGATGGGGGTGACAATAGCTTGCCGTTGAACGAGATTGACAAGGGATTACTGATGAATGGGGATCACAACGGCTTACCGTTGCTTGGGGATCACAAAGTTTTAATGCTAAATCGGGGACATTTTAGTGTCATGTGGGAAAAAAGGGGCGTACATTTTAACGTCATGCAGAATGGGGATGAACCAACATGAAGTGGTTGGGACCAATGGATGGTGGGCTTGAACCTCAGGGAGACTTCCAACATACCATGACTTGGCAAGGATCAAAATCCATGTAGTTCAGGAACGGTGTTGGTGAACCGGCATAAAGATGGTCGGGACTAACAGGTGTTGTGCTTGAACCTCTAGGAGACTTCCTACGTACCTTTCCTTTGCAAGGATCAAAGTCCACGTAGTTTGAAAGGGGTTGGTGAACCGATGTGAATATGGTTAGGACCAATGGATGGTGGGCTTGTGTAATTCCCCGACCCTAGAAGCCCAGATTCGATGCATTATTACATAAAATTGGCATGATATAAGGAATCAAGTCCCGAAGGACCGATCAGTTTAGCAGTCTTGGAAAACAGATTTCATACATGAATGTTACATTTAAATTTTAAACATAAAACACATCATAGATAGTTCTTTGAGAATTCCATTATTCGCTGCATCTTTACCCTACATATCAATCATAATACACATCTTGGAATCCTGAGAAAATAAAACATAAGAAAGGGGTGAGCTCATATTCTTAGTAAGGGTAAATAATTTAGTAGAAGCTATAAAATTTTAAGGCAATATGTGTAATAAAAATAACATTCTTTTCAAACATAATCTTGAACCTAATATGGAAAAATTAAATCAAACATTGTCGTATAAACATTCATATGTATATTCTAATGGTCGAATAATCTCATGTAATAACTAATTTCATAATGATGGAATTCCTAACACTAGACATCATTACCACATAGTCAAGAATTTGTGTCAAGACTAAAAATAAAATTTTTGTCAAGGCCTTGTGCCAATACACTAGTTTGTCTCATGAGACCTACCGATGCATCGAGGAGCTATAGCGGGCTCCCCCCATCACTTACTAAGTCCACTGCATTCCTCATATGAAAAAGTTGAAATATAACATAAACATTTGTATTAAAACTAGCATAGGAAATGTCAACACATTAACCATAAACCATGAATGGTATAAAAATAGAACATTCACAGTCACACGTATCATAACTCATTCAATATAAAATGGAAGATTTTATTACAATAAATCAACCTCAATCAAGAATAATATCCAATAAAGGATGCTGGCATAGTTGAAAATGACCAGTAAAACTTTTTAAGAGGAATATCCCTTTTTGTGAAATCATTTAATAGTCACCCATTTATAAAGGAAGAAATTTAAAATATATTTTTGAATCAAAGTTTCCCATACCACTTTTAAACTTTTGAAAAGAATTATCATTTCAAAACATTCATGTCCATATAAATAAATCCTTAAAATCATTTTGAAAACATGGACATTAATTAAAAGGATTTAGAAAGATAAATATTTAAAACATTTAAAATGATGATATAGTTAAATAGACCTTCCCATAAAACCTTAAAAGATTCCTTTTGAAAACGTTTTTGGTAAATATGGTTATCAATGATAAATATGTCCCAGTAAATACTTACACATAAACAATCTCGGATAATAATGAGATTGATAAAATAACCCTTAACTTGCACTTTTCTTTGGTCGAGGGTACCTTTAACCTCTTGTATAATGACCATAGTATGTTTTTAAATTATAATAGAACCATATAAATATTTATTACATAATAAATGATTCTTTTATGACTTTATACTACCAATTTAATAATGATTTCCATGTTAAATTAACATTTTTGAGAATAATCGATTTCTTTATTGTACGTGTTTTGACTTCTTTTTCTTGATTGTATCATTTAGATCATGATTTAAATACTTACAGAATATAAAACATGATTTATATATCATAAATTTTTATAATATAAATATTTATAATAGATAGATATATGAAATGGAAGGCATCATTTATGGAGACAGTAGGTCGTACACACGCATAAATGCTGTTTCCGTTTTCATATCGTATTGAACGGAAGTAAGTGAATAAGATATATGTAAGTACATACATACACACACACACACACACACACACACACATATATATATATATATATCTCCAGTAGCATTATTATGTCATATATTACATACTTATTAATAATATTTATTTTTATAATCATCGTTGAATGGTGAACGTGGGAATGAATCTCATCGTGTTGTGGAGACGGTAATCCGTACGTACATACGAGCGACAATATCATTATATTGATAGTGAAATCGTATGTAATTGGATGATATATCATATATAAAGAATAATTTACATGTTATATTTATTATTTACATTGGTTATAATCATTATTATACCCATCCAAATAATGAATTGTTTGAATAACAAACTACACCATGATGCGGAGACGGTAAGCCGTATGTACGCACGTATGGTGACTTTGTCGTTTAGAGGATGGATAGAATAATGAATATTGTTTTACCATATTCATAATAACATAAAATTATGTAGTAGGTATTGAAGTTAATATTTTGGTATGGAAACAACAAATAAATATGAAGTGGAAGATGAAAATAACTTGAAAGATGGTGGGGAAATTATTACCTATTCTTCGGGTGTTTTCTTTTAAGTTGATCAAAAAGGATCCATATGTTGGATTTGTGATCAATTTAAGGACTCTAGGTTTATTTTAGGTAATTTTTTAGGATATATAGGTAGATTATGGACAAGTAAAATGGCTTTGGGGGGTGATTTTGAGATAAGGGGAAGTTCCCTTTTATAAGAGAGGTGAGGGTCACTTTAGGAAAAACTTGAAATATTATTTTATAATAAAATAATTTTCGATTTCTAATGGATCAAAAATGATTTATTGAAAGTATAAGGTGGTTATGGGTCGCAATAAGCTCAACCAATAGGTTTTATACAAGTTTAGGTTACCATTTTAACCTTATCATTTAGATTTGACTCTTAGTTAAATAGTTTAACTTTTATCGTATCTTCTTGTATTCTTACACTATATAGTTAATAAACTTACTATAAACTTTCAAGAGAACCACAAGTGGTTAATTAATGACATATGTAATATTATTTTAGCAGTTTTGATGAACCTTATATTTTTAGGAATATTATATCAACCAATAATATAGTATTTGTTTAAAAATATAATTTATGTCAATTTTAACACAATTTGGTATTTGGTTTTTGTGAAAGTCATCACAACTTGATTAATTAAAAAACGATACATTTAATCAATCCTAACATGAAATATTCACCTATAAAATTCATGTATTTCATAAAAACTTTGAAATTATATTTATTTTAATATTTATAATACCATTTATTTTATTCTTTCATTAATAAGGTAATTAGTGCATCATCATTGTGTCATAAATAAATTTAATTATTTAATGTTTATAAATTATAAATAAAATACCATGATGTAGGAAATAATTTTAGGTTTATAATGAATATTTATAGTCTAATTTATCTTATCTATAAATCTATATTAAAAATGGTTTAGTTATTAAACTTTGAATTTAACACTTTTAACTCTTCTTTAAATAAAATAATAATAAATGTCCTAATCTAATCCAAGTGGACCTAAAGGATAATATTTTATTTCTAAGGTTTTATTTGGTCTAATTAAACTTATCTAATAGAATTATTACATGTGTTAGGGAAATTATAATATCATTTTTACCTTTAATTACCCTATTTACATTTAACCACGGTAAATAAAAGTCAAAAGGTACAATTCACCAAAAATTATTTTCATCTTATTGAGAAAAATTTTACTAACTGATATTAACCGTGTATCTTTTATTTTTGAAATTCAACTCACATAAGCGGTAAAATTAAGTTTTATGCAAATTTGCAAATGCTCCTTGGAGGTGGGTAAAAGACGATAAAAACTTCAATAAAACTTTATACATATAATTTTATTATAAAATGATTCCAATGAATTAAATTTAACTTATATAGATATTATATATCTATTTTTAATTAATATTAATTTAAATAAAATAAATAATTATTTAAAAAAAAGTTGGTTTTAAACAATAACGTAGTGTTTTTCAATATTCATAAAAAATTGAATGTTTTTAGAAAAATACCAAATATTTACCCTAAGATAATTTTGATATTAAAAATTAAAAAATGAATTCTATTTTACCAAATTAAAAACATATAAGTTTCATTAATTAATTTAAAATTAATTACCGTTGTCAAAACCAAAAAGCATGTTTTTAAAAAGTAAAAACTATCAAAAGATTGACATGTGTTTATGTCAAATTTAAATGTTAAATTACTTATAATGACCTACATTGTATTAAATAAAAAAATAATCTAATTATACTTAAAAACCATTCAAATTAATAATTTAACACAATAAATTATTTCGATTAAAAAGGTTGTTTTAAATTAAAACATAGTATTTTTCACTATTCATTAAAATATGAAAATTATCCGAAAAGTACCAAAAAATTATCCAAAATATTTTTTTATGTCCCTATTATAAATAAGAATTTAATTTCATTAAATTGAATATATAATACTATCAAATATTGGTTTTAAAAAGGGTTCACCATTAAAAGGCGGTAAAATTGTATTTTTTTGAAAAATACTTCTTTTATCTGAAAAAATGAATTTGTTCTTATATTATGTCTAAGAAACACTTACTATGGATGTTAAAATTATATAGAGTATATAAAATTCAAAATGAAGTTAGTACTATTCATAACCGCTTTTTAAATGGGTAGTTTGGTATGTTGTGGTGCGCTCGAAGTCGGTGTTGCGTGTAACGCAAGCTATTGAATTACTTTAATGAGATAACGTACTATGAAATCTTAGGGTGTTATATTCTCACATCCTTCAATAAATTTTATCCTCTCAATTTGAAATTGTTCTTCTAAAATAAAAGGTTAAAAATAGAAAAATACCTTTGATGAAAAACCACATCAGAAATTGGTTTAATAAATTTTAGTCTTAATAAGAGGGAAAGTAAAATGAAAAAGTCACCACTAAATTATGATCTAGATTAGGATAACATTGGTGGAAATTAGAGACACATAATTGGAGGGAAAACGTAAATATTTATAGGGAGTGATTGAGGTCATCAATTACAAAAAAGTGTACAATTGAGGGCCTCAGAGCCATCGATCTATGATGATTTAAAATATAATAAGTTCAAAAAAACATAAGGTATTAGGATAACACATTTTGAGTTTTAATATCTCTTCCCTAAAGTTTAAGAATTAATTTCTTCATAGAATAAGAGAAAAAAATATATACTCGACAATTAGAGTTTCATCCTTCAACTAATTCCTACCACAAATTCTTCTTTCACTCCAAAAGATAATAGAATTCAAAAATATTCTATTTATCCTAATCATATGGGGTTCCCAAAATAATGAATTTATAATTCATTTGTCATACTATTTTAAAAAAAACTACATTATATAAACCAAGACATCATGTAGGCCAGTGGTAGGTGATACACCCTTGTCACCCTTCGGTTTCGAGTTCAAGTCTCACGCCCTTGCTGGATACGACGGGTAGTCGCCCAACCTCTGGGTTGTCCTTTTTCTAACAATCCAAAAATAATCTTAATAAATAATTTAACATTAAAAATAGTATACAATGTCAAACTTAATATATTTCAACCTTTATACTAATCCAAAATACTTCTTTCCAAACTCACAGTCCAAAATTTATAAGGAAGGTAATCACAATGAATATCTTTTTCCCATGTAATAACATGTGAATACCTTCATCATGTATTCTTTTAAAACACTATAACATCCTAAATTACCATAAAACCTTATTGATTATATTCATGCTCCCTTATTCCTTATATAATACTGTATATACTCCTTCTATCCAAAAGTGTTGTAAACTCCAACAATGATGGAATATAAAAACCATTAATTAGTTTCAAAGTAGTCAATAATATTGAATATAATTTATCCAAATCAATCCTATATTATTCCCAAATAACTACCTCAGTATCAGGACTATATTATGTTTTACTTTTCATTTAACCATGTATTTTCCAAAATGTTTAACCTAAAACTGTGTCACTTTACTTGGTACCATACAATCTCAAATCCTTAAAGAAATAGTACTACAATACAATCCTTTTATACTCTATAATTCTTATAAAATGTACATCATTAATACAATAATCAAATGACACAATACTTTAATAACAACATAAGAAATATAATCATTCCTCTTTATCTTCGATAGTATCATAACTTGATTATTATCCAATAGCAGCAATTGGGGTACACTCTGATGATTTGGACATTGCTTCACATAGTGTCCCAAATCATTTCATATGAAGCATTGTACATTTGAAACCTTTTTCTTACCCTTGAAATCATGTAATTGGTGTCCTTTTTCTCCACACATATAACAAAATCCCATTCCCTTCACACATTTACCAAGGTGATTCTTTCCATAGTTATCACATATGGGAAAATCCTTCTTTCCCTTCTTCCCTTTATCCATATTTCTCTCTTCTATCCTTTTCTTCTCTTACTTCCCTTCAAATCCATAGGACTTAGAGAATTCTTTACTTTTATTATTAACACATGATATTATTTCTTCATATGATGAGAATACATGGGAGACTATTTCCCTTTTAAATATTGGCTTAATACCATGAAAGTTATGATCCTTCTTAGCCTTTGGATCATGCGTATTGCTCGAGTTCTCATTCCTTCTACTAGGAAACATTTCTAAACAATAGCATACACTAGTTTAGTTTATTAATAACAATACATAATTCCAAAGTTGTAAAATACCTAACGTAAATTGAAAATATTATGCATATAATCTATAATCATAAAATGTTTTCTTTGAGGAAGTATTTACTCCTAAATCCTTTATAATGGATTTTAATGAAAATGTGAATTATCGTAAGCATATCCCCCAAGAATGTCGTAACCAAGAGAGCAGTAAGACCCATTGTCGTGTACCAGGATACCCTGGGTCAAGCCCGAAACTCCTTGTCAGGGTTTTCACTCCTAGGTACATCTGTTCTAGATCCACCTCTACCTGCTCGTATCCAGACAGGGATGTATTTCTTTGAAAATACAAAAAATATCTACATTACCAAAATTCTAGGAAGTTCTTCTATACTAATCCTCAAATTCCATCTTAGGGTAATGTTATTTAATCAGAGTTTATCTAAATCTATTTCTGAGGTTGTTTATAAACTTCCTATGATACCAACTATAATGCCCCAACCCTAGAATTCCAGATTCGATGCATTATTACATAACATTGGTATGATATAAGGAATCAAGTCCCGAAGGACCGATCAGTTTAGCATTCTTGGAAAATAGATTACATAAATGAACGTTAAATTTCAATTTCAAACATAAAACACATCATATATAGTTCTTTGATAACTCCATTATTCCCTTTATCTTTACCAAGAATATCAATCATAATACACATCTTGGAATCCTGGTAAAATAAAAGATAATAAATGGGTGAGATTAGATGCTCCATAAGGTTAAATAATTTAGCGGAAGCTATAAACTTTTAAGGCAATATTTGTAATAAAAATAACAGCCTTTTCAAACATAATCTTGAACATAATATGTAAAAGGTAAATCAAATATCACCATATAAACAAGCACATGGATATTTCAATAGTCTAATAATCACATGTAATAACTAATTTCATAAAGAGGGAATGCCTAACGCTGGACATAATTTCCACATAGTCAGGGTCTTATGCCAAGACTACAAATAAAATTTTTGTCAAGGACTTGTGCCAAGAAAATATTTTGTCTCATGAGACCTACCGATGCATCGAGGAGCTATAGCGGGCTCCACCTGTCACTTACCAAGTCTTCTGCATTCCTCATATGAAAAGGTTGAAATATAACATAAACATTCGTATTAAAAATAGCATACAAAATGTCAATACATTAATCATAAAACATGAATGGTATAAAAATAGAACATTCATAGTCACACATATCATAACTCATTCAATTCAATATGGAAGATTGTATTATAATAAATCAGCCTCAATCAAGAATAATATCCAGTAATGGATGCTGACGTAGTTGAAAATGTGCAGTAAAACTTTTTGAGTGAAATATCCCTTTTTGTGAAATCATTTAAAAGTTGCAAATTTCTAAAGGAATTAATTTAAAATAGATTTTTAAATAAAAGTGTCCCATACCACTTTGAAACTTTTGAAAATAATTATCATTTCAAAACATTCATGTCCATATAAATAAATCCTTAAAATCATTTTGAAAACATGGACATTAATTAAAAGGATTTAGAAAGATAAATCTTTAAAACATTTAAAATGATGATCTAGTTAAATAGACCCTCACATAAAATCTTAAAATATTCCTTTTGAAAAAAAATTTATGAAATATGGTTATCGATGATAAATATGTCCCAGTAAATACTTACACATAAACAATCTCAGATAATAATGATATTGAGGAAATAACCCTTACCTTGCACTTTCTTTTGGTATAGGGTACGTTTAACCTCCTGTATAATGACCATAGTATGTTATTAAATTATACCAAAACCATATCCATATTTATTAAATCATACATGATTCATTTATGACTTTATACTACCCATTTAATAATGATTTCCATGTTAAATTAACATTTTGGGTAATAATCGCTTTCTTTATCGTATGTGTTTTAACTTGTTTTTCTTGATCGTATCATTTAGATAGTGATTTTAAAACTTCCCGAATATAGACCTTGATTTATATATCATATATATTTTTGATATAAATATTTATAATAGATAGATATATGAAATGGAAGGCACCATTTATGGAGACGGTAGGTCATACATATGCATAAATGATGTTTCCGTTTTCATATCGTATTGAATGAAAGTAAGTGAATAAAATATATGTAAGTACATACATACATATATATATATACATTAGAATTATTATGTCATATATTACATAATTATTAATAATATATATTTTTATAACCATCGTTGAATGATGAATGTAGGAATGAATCTCATCGCGTTGTTGAGACGGTAATCCCTACGCACGCACGAACGACAATATCATTATATTGATGGTGAAATATAATGTAATTGGATGTTATATCATATATAAATAATCATTAAAATGTTATATTTATTATTTACATTGGTTATACTCATTATTATACCCATCCAAATAATGAAGTGTTTGAATAACAAACTACACAACGATGTGGAGGCGGTAAGTCGTGCGTACACACGTATGGTGACTTTGTCATTTAAAGGATGGATAGAATAACGAATATGGTTATACCATATTTATAATAAAATCAAAGTATTTATGAGGTACTCGAATTATTATTTTGGTATGTAAATAACAACGAAAGATGAAGTGCAAGATGAAAAGAACTTGAAAGTGGGTGGTGAAATTAATACCTCTTCTTTTGGTGTTTCCTTTTGAGTTGATCAAAAGGGCTTCATAGGTTGGCTTTATAATCAACGTAAGGACTCTAGGTTGATTTGAGGGAAGTTTTTAGGATATTTTGTCAGGGTTTGGCCAAGACAAATTCCTTTGGAGGAATGATTTTGAGAGAAGGGGAAGAGCCCTTTTATAAGAGAGGTGAGGGTCACTTTAGGAAAAGCTTGAAATATTATTTTATAATAAAATATTTTTCGGTTTATAATGGATCAAAAATGATTTATTTCTAGGATAAGGTGGTTATGGGTTTAAATACTCTTAACAAATCGGTTTTAGACAAGTTTATGTTACCATTTTAACATTATCTTTTAGATTTAACTCTTAGTTAAATAGTTTATCTTTTATCATGTCTTCTTGTATTCTTACACTATAAGGTCAATAAACATACTATAAAATTAAAAGAGAACCTAAAGTGGATCCTTAATGACATATATAATATTATTTTAGCCCTTTTTTTGAACCTTATATTTTTATGAATATTATATCAACCAATAATATAGTATTTGTTTTAAAAATTAATTTAGGTCAATTTTGACACTATTTGGTATTTAGTTTTTGTGAAAGTCATAACCGCTTGATTACTTCAAAAAAGATACATTTAATCAACTATAACATGTTATATTCACCTATTAAATTCGTGGATGTCATAAAAACTTTGAAATTAGATTTATTTTAATATTTATAATATCATTTATTTGATTCATTCATTAATAAGGTAGTTACTGCATCGTCATTGTGTCATAAATAAATTTAATTATTTAATATATAAAATTTTTAAATAAAATAACATGATGTATTAAATCTTTTTATATTTATAATGAATATTTATAGTTGAATTTATCTTATGTATATCCCTATATTAAAAATGGGTTAGTTATTAAACTTTGAATTTAATACTTTTAACTCTTCTTTAAATAAAATAATAATAAATGTCCTAATATAATCCAAGTGGAGGTAAAGGATCATATTTTATTTCTAAGGTTGTTTCTGGTCAAATTACACTTATCCAATAGAATTAGGACATGTGTTAGGATAATTATAATATCATTTTTACCTTTAATTACCCTATTTACTTTTAACCGTGGTAAATAAGTCAAAAGTTACAATTCACCAAAAATTACTTTCATCTTATTGAACCACATTTTACTTACTAATATTAACCATATATCTCTAATTTTTTAAATTCAACTCACAGAAGCAGTAAAATTAAGTTTTATCAAAATTTGCAAATGCTCATAGGGGGTGGATAAAAGACGATAAAAAGTTAAATAAAAATTTATACATCTAATTTTGTTATAAAATGAATCTAATTAATTACATTGAAATTATATAGGTATTATATATCTATTTTTAATTAAAATAAATTTAAATAAAATAAATAATTATTTAAATAAAAATTCGGTTTCAAACAACAATGCAGTGTTTTTCACTATTCATCAAAAATTGAATGTTTTCAGAAAAGTACCAAAAATTCACCCTAAGATAATTTTGATATTACAAATTCAAAAATGAATTCTATTTTACAAAATTCAAAAAATAGAATTTTCATTAATTAATTTAAAATTAATTCTCGTTGTCAAAACCAAAAAGTGGGTTTTTATAAAGTAAAAACTATCAAAAGATTGACATGTGTTTATGTCAAATTTAAATGTGAATTTATTTATAATGACCTAAATTGTATTAAATGATAATAATATAATCTAATTTTACTTAAAAACCATTCAAATTCATAATTTAACACTATAAATTATTTTGTTTAAAAAAGTTTTTTTCAATTAAAACCTAGTATTTTTTACTATTCATCAAAATATAAAAGTTATCAGAAAAGTACCCAAAATTTATCCAAACTAATTTTTTATGTCCCGCTTCTAAAGAAGAATTTAATTTCATTGAATTTAATATATAAAAGTGTCAAATATTGGTTTTAAAAAGGGTTCTCCATTAAAAGGTGGTAAAATTTTATTTTTTTGAAAAATACTTCTTTTATCTGAAAAAATGAATTTGTTCTTATATTATGTCTAAGAAATACATAATATGGATTTTAAAATTATATAGAGTATATGATATTCAAAATTCAGTTAATACTATTTATAACCTCTTTTTGAACGGGAATTTTGGTAAGTTGTGGTGCGCTCGAACTCAGTGTTGTGTGTAGCGCAAGCTATTGAATTACATTAATGAGATAACGTACTATGAAATCTTGGGGTGTTACACCTTGAAACTAAGGAAGGATTCTTACGTAATTTGCCTTGGTAAGGATCAATGTTCGCGTAGTTCAGGAAAAAATGGGCTTGAACCTCAGGGAGGCTTCATACATACCTTGTCTTTGTAAGGATCGAAGTGCACATAGTTCAGGAGGGCGTGGAGCTTACATGCTATGGAGGCCCGGGTAGGATGTCATGGTCAATGCTAACTCTAAGACCACGTGAGTTATGCTCAGTATGAGAAACAAGAGGCAGTGAAGACCTGACGATCACATCGTGAAAGGTGTGTCCATGGGAAGTAGATTGGGGCTTACACGTGGTTAGTGGCCCAAAATGGGAACAGGGGAATACGTGTGGTCCACAACCCAAAGAGTAAATAGGGGATTATGCGTGGTTAGAGGCCGGGGAGATGGATATTCAGACTTAGTACAGGGTGGAGGATCAGTGGTGAAAGGCCCAAAGGGAGAGGGATTTGGCATGGAAGAGAGGAGGGCTCTAGTGCTCGTCCCCCTCTCTCTAGTCTTTGTCCAGGAAGAATATTAGAGGATCAGAGATGCAACCTCCTGCAGAAAAGGCTAAGGGAATACACCAAGATGGTTTCCCTCACCCCACAGACATACTCTGCTCTAAAAAATAGGATCTCATTCCATGTGAGGAAGATCTCACTCCCGTGGATACGAGCAGGCATAGAGAATGTTCGAGATGGGGCACCCTGCGTATGATGCACAGGACGGGGTCACAGATTAATGTCATGTGTTGAGGATGATGGTGCTTTATAGTTTAATTTCATGCAGCTTGGATGAGGTGGGTTTACTCTTCACCCCTAGGACTTACATAACTTAAATCCGCCCGCCCTTTAGGATGGGAAGGCATCAAGAATTTTGTGGTGAGGGGGTGTTATGGAGTGGTCCATTGAGGGGTTCACATTAGCGTGGCTATGCGAAGAGGAAATTGCTGTTAGTGTGCCTAAGTGAAGAAGCATGAGGAAAATAAACACAACAGGAAGCACCGCCCAAGGGACCTTGATATTACTCTATGAAAACCTGGAGGGTCTCACGAGAAAAGGGGTTCATAGGTAGAAGTCGCATGAAGCTCTGGTGCTCCATGTAGTGGAGGGGCTTCGTGAAGGGGTGTGCTTTGCGAAGTGAAGTGGCCTAGCCAAGGCATAGGGCATTGGTGTATATGGAAGGTGCTTCGTAGAGTGGAAAATCATTCACAGAGCAGTGCTTCACGAAGCAAGGGTGCCTTGATAAGCATAGCATTGCGAAGGAATATGCTTCACAAAGCACAGTGTCCCTACATTAGTGTGTGGGTCACATCTTCATGGAGGGTATTTCATGAATCATAAGTGCTCTGCAAAGACCCGAGTCCCCTTGGGGATCCCCTTCCTTCATGGAGGTTTGTGGGATCCACGAAGGGCATCCCTCTTTAAAGAGGGGTTGAATTCAAGAAAAGGGGGAGGCACTTCGCGATGCTAAAGTACCTTGAAAAGCTCATGGTTCACAAAGATGAAATTGCTTCGTGATTTGAGGGCAAATAAGAAGAAAGGTTAGAGGATCCATACTTTGGGATTTAAGGGAGGCCAATATTTCTAAGAAAGAGGCATCGCGAAGCATAGCGTTCCAGGAGTGAAGACACGTGGAATTTTGTTGTAATCACAAAGCCTTTCACCTCCTTGCTTCGAGGCTACTTCGCAAACGTCAAACAAGTTCCTGGAGCCTCCCACCTCCTTGATCTGCAGTGGCTTCACATAGGGGAAGATTTGTACTGGCCGCAGTGCTGTGGGGGCTCCGCGAACAAGCTCCACAAGGCAGCCCCTAAGGCATTCTGTTTGTTCATGTTCTTCCCAAATTTTGGCGTCAATAGAGACCAACTTGCACATGGGATTTTAGGGCCCCTCATTATCATACATAATGAATATTTTTCTACTAAATTTTAACTTTTCCATTCACTATTTACCATAAGTGAATTTCATTACTTACAAGAATATTTTTTAACATCATATTATACTACACTATAATACAAGAATATGATATACATTACGAGTACTATAGAAATACATAATATTGATAGCATGAAAGTAATTTAATTTAATTTATCAATCATATTCATTACTTTCATGGGATTTGAGGAATAATATTTTTTTTAAAAAAAATTGTTTTCTTTTAAAGTCTTTTCAAAATTTGCTCAAAGCGATGAAAATTATAATGGTGAATAAATCACTTTAATAAATTGAATTTCAATTTAAAATTTTATTTTTGATTATGTTTATTGTGTTTAGTATAGTACTTATAATTATGTTTTGATTATTTATAATAAATTAATTCATTATAGTTAAAATATACTTTCTTAAAACTATTTAATAGATATAATGTTTATTCTACCATTCATGATATACCATGCTAGTTTTAATTTAAGGATAAATACATGTTAATCAATGAACTTTTAAAACATGTTATATATTTTTAAAATTAAATTAATATGAGTATCATGTTAATATGTTTTCATGATACATTCCTAAAAGATTATATATTTAATCACTAATTATGTTAGTAAGTAATGTGGTCTATGGATGTTATTATTATGAGGAAAAATACTAATTTAAAATGGGGCATGTAAAGTGTGTGTTGTGCCGAACTCACACACAAAAAATAAAGAAAGTAAAACAAAAACATGTGGATGAATTAAATGGTTATTAGGGAAACTTCTTAATCATGAATTTAAATGTATTTTAAGAACATAAAATTAGTCTACAAAAACTGTATTGGGAAAATAATTTATAAATAAAATTCTATTAACAAACAAGTAATGTTACAACAACCTTTACAAAGTATAATAAAGGAAACAAAAGGAATTAATGTGAAATGAGAGTGTAGTAGAGGTATATTAAATAGATATGAGAGTTTAGTAGGTCCTCCTATCCATTGATCACTATTTTTTCTTTCCAATACTCTAATAATTTTTAATTTTATAACCCTTTGAATAGATAAGATGGGTATGTATATATAACCCAACGGGGAGGGATAAATTCACTGGAGTTTTATTATGAACTTTGGATACACCATTGGAAATATTATATAAAACAATCATGGAATAAGTTATTCTAGAAATATATTTATTTATATATTTATTATCGACTAACTAATAAAACTCATCTATTAGACATTAAAATCCCATTATATGGCTGTAATTATAATCTAAGAACTATTATCCTTGATTTTTCAAATTTTTTCAAAGAATAAATGTGAATGAATTTAGGGATATGAATATGATATAATTTTCAATAAAAAAATTCTTAAAAGTTAATCATATGTTTTATGAATTTCCACCCATGAATTTTCAGCTCAATTGGATGAGTGAATTGGGAGAAAATTCACAAATGGTGGGATTTTGTAAATTTTGTTTTATAATTTTAGGATGAAACATTTACAAGGATTGGGAAACATTAATTATGAGTAAGATATTTATTTTTTTATCAAGGTTGTACTAGAGTTTTTTAAATCATATACTAATGATTAATTGAATTTAAGATTCTAGATTTTTCCTTGAAATTAATTGTTCATTTCTGTTCTATTGTTCATCATAGATTCAGGGGGATATATTATGTAATCCATTTTTACCATTAAATAAAATAACTAACCAATGATATAGTGGACTAAAAGGTAGAAATTTTAATTAGGAACCCTAAAAAATGGAATTATATAATTTTTATCAGTAGAGTGATAGTTATGATCAAAATATGAAACTGTATAGTGAATGGTTGAATTTGAACAATTATATTTAAAATTTATTTTATCAATACATGAAAATTAATTAATAATTATGAAATTTCAGTTAAAAATCATTAATTAAATTATTTTTAAATCTTGAATAAATATATAACATCAAATACATCACACATAGGTTATTTCACCTCTTTGGAAACAAAAGGCAAAATCACATATCAGAATCATTTTTTCTCATGAAAAAATATTTAAATTTTATTTTCTCTAGTTAGGGGGTATCCAAAATAATCCAATCATCCATTTTGATTTCCAAAAAACATCATTACACAATCTTTTTAATTTTTTTTCAAGCTCATATTTTGAATTGGAAAATGTGGTCGCATAAAACTCACATCTCTCATAAGGATGATAGTTTATTCAAAGAGGGCTATTATTTCACAAAAAAAGTAAAAATATTAGAGTTATTGAGATCTATATACTTTAAATACCAGACTAATGTGCATAATAATTAAATAGGGTTTATGGGGGTTTTCATTGGCTATGGGATGATAAGAATAGAATGGAAAACGAGGGGGAAATAGGGGTAAAAACATTAATATCAAAAAACCAGTGAGTTTTTTTGGAATAGACAATATAAGGGTATTAAAACTAATCTTCATTGGGGAATAAAGATATGAATAAATATAAAGATAGAGAGAGGTAAATAGAAGAGGGAGAAATGATAAAATTAAATAGATATAAAAATTTATCAATATGAATCAAGTTTTCTTTTTTTCTTTTTTTTTCATTTGTATAAAAAAATTCCTCACTTTTATTTTTTTATTTTTTATCATTTTCTAAAAAAAATTAAATTAAATCTATTTAAAATTATGTAAATAGGGTTTCATCACTAGAACAATCCAGATGAAAACATATCCCACACTAATAAAATAATGATTTCCTTTAAGAAAATTAATACTGGTGGAAAATAAAAAACGTATTCCGAAAATGAAATATATTCCCCCTCACCTAGATTCTAAAAAAATCATGCAATGAAAACCATTTTATATGTTGGTTTTGAAAAGTATTTAGGCATGTAACATGGCTATATAAAAATTGATTTTCTTAGGCTTAATGGGTTTTCAAAACGGAGGATCAATATATAAGTATTATGAATAAATTTGTCTATTTTTTTCGCAATAGCTCAAAAAAATCATATATCATATCAATGTACTCTAAATTATAAAACTCTACTCAATGTTCTATAAACTGAAGGCTCATAATCAGGGGTGAATAAAAAATTATAAGAAATGATGTCCATAGGTGAACATGTCGTGAAATCTGATGTTTTTCCCCATGAGAAGGGTAAGATCACTTTCTAATATAAAACACCATCATTTAAAGATGACTAGACATGGAAAAAATGTATCCAGGTTTTTCGGATAAATAAACAAAATTGAGATGAAAATAAACATCTCTTGAATGAAAAATGATTAATGAACAAAATTAAAAAATCAACTGGTGAGTAATTTTGACTCACATTATTTTATTTCAAAAAACACATTCAATAAAATATTTGTTATTGGTTGTTTTAAAAACTAAGAAATTTATAGAAAAAGGGTTAAACATACAAGAATAGAAAGTTATAAAAATATCAGAAATAGGTAGATATATTTAAAAGGAATGGGGTGACCAAATTTTTAAAATAGGTAGGACACCTTTACCATCTATTGGGGAGTCTAACCTAGTAGTTATGGATCTAGTGTAAGTTGATGTGGTTCCTGGGGAATGTTCCCTCTCATGGTGATGCTTCAAAAAATTCCCATTCATTATCAATTTCCTTCTGGTAGAAGGGTCTTGGACTTACACTACACCAAATGGGTAAAAATTAGTGATGATAAAAGGGAAATCTCTATAAGAGTTATGAGTTCACAAGTAAAGTAGGAATTGAGAATTTTAGAGCATTTTCTTATCACCTACATAAAATTACATTTAAATGTTGTGTTTTTCAGGGTTTACCTTATATTGTTTCCTTTTAGAGTTTTGAATTCATGTAAGATACAAGTCAAAATTCCTTTAGTTCATTTAGTTAAAGAAATATCCCTTCAATAGATTTTTTCACAATATAAATTTAATTTTTTTACTCCCCAAATGATTTAGTTTGATATATGATTGGTAAATGAAATGTTAAAAATCCATAATAAATAGAGAAATCTCATTGAGTGTCTTGTCAGTTATTAGATATTCCAAACTTTACTCACAATGTTTTTCTGAACAATATATTCTAATGGGTTTAACAATTTTTTCAAGAAACATTTTTACTTCCCTATTTAAAATTTTAGCCAATCTCTTTGGTATGTGTTGATAGGCAGTGGATATTTTGTGAACAACACCATTTTTTTCAAATGTGAATATATGGTTCAATTATAGAAATGTGTCCCCAAGTAACTCAACATAGCCTGTGGTTTTCTAAAAAACTATAGGAGATATGGGTTTTAAGTAATTGACACACAGTTTGTATATCATTCATCCTTGTGGGTTTAGCCTCAACCCACCTAGAAATATAGTTGACTATTATGAGAACATGTGTGAAACTATTGGATAATTTTAAGAATCCCACTAAATTGGTACCCAAGAAATAAAATATTTCATAGAATATTAAGAGTTTTTGGGGTATCTCATTTATTTTGGAAATAATGGGTTTTTTGGCACAAGGGACAGGATGAAAAGAACTCTTGTGAGAACTTGAATAATTAAGGCAAGGGAATACATTGTATAAGATTATTTTGTAGGTCCTTTGTGCACAATTGTTTCCACCTTATAAATATGAGTGATGGAATCCCAATATTTTGGAATGTTCTTTATCATCAACACACCTTCTAATTACCATGTCAACTCCATTTTCAAAATCTTATTATCTTCCCAAAAAATAGTATTTTGATTCTTTTTTAAAATTTTCTTATTATTACATTTATTTTTTTAGTAAGAAACCCGAATCAAATTAATTTACAATTGATTCATACTATATATTTTTTTTAGTTTTAGATGATAGTTGTTCAATGGGGAATCTGAGATTAATAATTTTAGAGTGGGAAGAATTAGAAATTATACTCAAGTGATTTGAAAAAGTGGTCTATTTTCCATCCATATACCTAATCCCTAGGACAAATTCTATGAAATTTAGAATGCATATTATCAGCCTTATGTTGGAATTGTATTTTTTTGACAAAATTAAATCCAAATGGACTATAAGTAGAAAGATTTTTATACATAAGATATAAGTTCTAAATTTATCATGTAAAAACCCACAACTCAATTTTCTTTTTTAGTAACAATATAATGACATAGAGTTTCATACAACATTTTTGAGGAATAATTGGTGATATATGGAATTTTTTCTTTTCTTAGACTAAATACATTACTTATGTCCCTATCAGATGTATCCCACATCAGTTCAAAGGGAATGGTCTGGTTATGAGATTGAATGATTGGGTTAGATGTTAGTTAATTTTTGAGTTTAATGAATGATCTATCAAAAGCCCCATCAAAACGAAATGAAACATAATTTTGATGTTATTGTGATGGGGTGAGGTAAATATTTCAAAAATTATGGGCAAATCTTTTTTAAATATTAGAATGGCCAAGAAAGGATCAAACATATCATTCTGAAGTTTGTTTAAGATGTGATCAGATTACCTTAATTTTGACATGATCAATATGAATAACCCCAGATAGATTATGTATCTCAAAAATATAACACTAGTAAACACAAAGTTAAAATTATGAAATTTCAACAAAAATTTACTATCGACACATATCTTTAGAACCATAGAGAATGAAGTAAAATTAGATTCAAATTAATCACTGTAATTTCTAAATTCATCCATGAAATCCTCTATGAAATGCTCAATGAATTTAAAAAAGATAACCATCATGACCCTCTTTAATTTCATAGTATAATTTCAAAAAACCCAAAATTCTTTTTCTTATATGTATATATTTTAAATGGACTAGTGATCTTTGTTTTCCATTTTTATTGAGGTGCAATAGAGATTTTTAAATGGATAGTATAATCATTGGGAAAATAATAACGATACTTTCCAACTAATATTTCTATAATTTAGTCAATAGAGGTGTCTAATATTATGTTCTTATTTCAATATTCAATTTTCTATAATTGATGCACATATGACACTTTTTTTTACTTTATTTGGGACCATTTCTATATATTCAGTAATAGAAATAGTTATTCTACAGTTTTTATGAACCAATTGAATTGGAATATCCCAATCACTCTCAAAAATACAATTTATAATACCATATTTTTGAAGTATATGAATATTTTCCCTTAAAACATCATGTATGAGTGGATTTTTAAAGAAAAAGTATCACATTTAATCTTATGGTTATAAAAATTTATAGGGAAGATAATATCATTTACATGAAGAATAACATAATAAATCATTCTATTAGAACTTTTAGTTCATCTATTGGATAATTCTATAACTATAATCATTGGTTATAATGGACCAAGACTAAGGTTTGAAAATATATACTTCATCATGAAATTAATTGATTCTCATTATTCTATGTGTTATAAATTAAAATTGAAACTCCCTATCTGAAATATAAGTATAATATTCATGAAGTCTTCTCACCTGGTGAGAATGACATCGTAAGATATGTCATTTTTAATGGTTTTGATTTTTCTATCATTTGTGCATAACTCCTTAAGGAAATTTTCATATTTAGGAACTTTTTTGATGGTGTGTAACTGAGGTATACTGACATCAAAAAAACTGAACATTTATAGTATTTTAAAATTAGGATTTAATGGATCATTAGGATTATAAATGGATTGAGGAAAATGAAGTAAGTTCCTTAGAAAAATAGATGGAGATGATGATTTTGTTTCATATTATTTCAAATGTTGTTATTATTTTTATTTTTTCATGTTCAAAAGTTGTATTTGCATTAGAGAGCCAAAAAAAGAGGCATGTAGGCATTAATTATTGATTTAATTACAATTTCACTTGTATTATCCTTGGGGTTGATTAATGGTTGAGTGAAAGTTAAAAATAATTGTTTTTTATGTTATCACAAATGTTCATGAATTTGAACAATTATGTTTTTAATGTTCTGCATGATTGAAAGGGTGAATGTGGCATGTTCTTGGACATAATTTTCCAATTTTTTTAGAAGATAAGGATGGTCCAAAGTTATTATCATCATGATTAATATTATTTGTGAATAGATTATTATGGGTTGAGAATTAGGAATAATATCTAGGGTATTGAAAACTAGGAGGAGGGGGATGGGGATGATTTTCCCTTATATATTTAGGAACACATAGATACAGTTATAGGAAATTAATCCCACCTTGTCCACATAAGAATTAGTTTGTATTTTCTGGAGGGGATTATTGGGGTTTAGAGACAAGATTATACTATTACAATAATACATATAGACACTAAAAGTAAGTTGGGTGGGTTGGTGAATTATAGTTTATAAACTAAACAAACTAATTTTTAAGTCCTCCTAATGTAGGTAAATAAAAACAATACTCTTCTTGATTAAATAAAGTGATCATACAGACAGTTGTTTTGAAAATTATTAAAATTAGAGTAAAATAATAGTTTAAAACATAAAACACTCTTTAAAAACATGTCCAATATAAATAGAAAGTTTTCATAAAAAGTAATATACATTTTATGAAATAATTAATAAATAATTAAAAATGTTCTATAATAAAGATCCAAAATATTACCATTATTCATAAAGATTTATATAAACTCGACTTTAGGTATCCAAAAATTTAACTTAAATAAAAGGGTTTGTCTTAATTAACCAAGTAATCCGTCTATACAAATATTGGAAGAACTCTATTTCCGAAGCCACATGAATAGTCATATTCTCATTATTCAGAGTTGATTCTGATGATTGTAGGTCAAATATTCCTTTAGTAGAATGTTTTTTCATAGATTATCCATTTCAAAATCATTATGTTTATACACCATTATGGTGTCTATGTATTATATCTAGTATAATAAACTATTTTCATTAGTTAAAATGTAAATATTCAAATGAACGATTTAGAAAGGTTCATATGGAGATCATGTATAAATATGCATGATAAATTCTTGTCGAGTGGTCATAATATGACTTCATTTTATGAACTTTGTTTTACTTACACTTCAAACTTTAATAAATTTTCATCTGATAAAGATTATAAATGTATATCCAATATAGGTGCTCTAGATTACAAAAAGTTGTCATCTGATACACATATATTTCCATATCAAGAATAATGACATTTCTATATAAAAAATTCCTAAAACTAGAGAATTATAATAGTTAGACAATTATTAAGAAATTATTATTTTTTAATTTCAAAAAATATTCTTAGAATGTCTCAAAAGAAAAAATTTGACTCAATAAACTTCACCTTTTTGGAAAATAGATAATATAACTTTCAAAGAGAAAAAGTAATGTTTAAAAACATTTAAAAACTTACCCTCTTAATTTTATAGTATTTAAAATTTTACCACTTTAAATATATTACTTCTTTTATATATTTATCCCGCTTAATATATAATCATTTTTGAAGTATTTTATTAAAATAATAGGTTTTTACATTTTTCTCTCCCTTTGTGATTTTCAAAAAGAATATGGGAAGGTATAAAGTGTGCCTGAAATTTTATAGAAACCAAAAAAAATATATATTTATTTATACATATAAAAAACATTCATCAAAAAATAAATATGAAAAGATATTAATTAAAGGAAATTTGTAAGAAAATTTATACAAAATAAGTACAGAAGGACATTCATTAAAAACATGTATTCTAAAAATAATTTTTAATTATCACAAAAATTTTAATAGATCCTATAAAGTTATTATTTCTTTGAGAGTTTCTTCATAATTTATTTTTTTTAATTATGTGTTCTAGAAATTTATACACACCAGTTGTAAACTATTTTTAATTTTCAACACCCTATTCAATAATTTGAAACATCTTGTTCACTTTCTTGAGATTCAACACTTCTTATTACTAAAACATAAAATGAATGTTCTAATTATTAAAATTAGATAATTATTCTTCTAATATTTGAATATTTTAATTATATTATAATATATTTTCATTAGTGGTCATGGAGACAGATTTTAGTTTTTCAATATATTTTTCATTCTCATTTACATTGGAACTGTTTTCTCTTATAAGCTTTGAGACTCATTTAAATGAACTTATTGTCCCAAGGATTTTATAATTATGAAACATTTTATAATTTTTAGAATGTTTGACCCAAAGAAGATATTTCTTCAATATCATTATTCCCAAGTACAAAGTTTTTTCAATGCCCTTCTTCCTTTTTTGAATTTCCTTTGAAATAATTAAAAGTAGTTTGATTTTGAAAAATCATTTATTTCAAAAAAATTATAGAATTAGAAATTTATAGAACATAAATATTCCCTTATTTATATTTTAATATAGATTAAATGTTAGAGAATAAATTAATAGAATCTATACATTTTTAAACACATCATTGAAGTAATTAAACTTTGTTTTAATTCTTTATAATCTTTTCAAAGGATAAGAGTAAGTAGAATTAGACAAAACATCTAGATTGGATGGAATAGGAGTTCTGAAAGCACCAAATTCTTCATTATTTTCAATATATTTTTACTCAAAAATCCTAATAATGGAACATATTTATTGGTCTCAGGTTTTTTTAAAACATTAGTCTCAGAGTACTGATCTTCTTCCTTTTCAAAACATTCTTATTTTTTAAAACAATTTAACATTTGTATCTTTGTAGAAATGATGTGAAATAGAATTTTAATAATTATCTTCACTTTATTATTTAACATCCATAAAATTTTGAAATTCTCTTGTAATTTCATCTTCAATTATCATATTCCCTTTACCATAATTCTTATGAACTTTAATATCTTGAAAATATTCTTCAAATTTTGATTTTTAAATAATGAATTCCTTTCCTTTTCCTCATCAACAGATTAAGGAAAATATTATTGTTCACATTCCTTCTTCCATTGGGAATAAATGAGGAACTATAGGATTCAAAATATGTACAGGGGAAGGTAAGGGAACTTCTCCCTATTTTGTAACCTCAACATTTGCAAACATTTTCTCAACACCCTTTAAGAAATTTTTATCAATGTGAGATTTCTCAATTTTTTTCTTCTATTTATTCTTCCTCTCCAATTCATGAAGGCTTTTATAAGTATGTTCTTTTAAAGAGAAGTCATCTACCTTATCTAATCCAAAACATGGATCACCATCCCTCTTCTTCTTTATAATTCATAAGATCCTAAAAATCCTAATCTAACATGGTTTTTTCTTATTTATTAGAAAAGGTAGTGATACTCATGAAAATTCTCTATTTTAAAAGAGAATTATCTTTCAAATTTTTTATTTTAAATTCAGACACATCTCTGTCTGATTAGTCATAAAATATTATAAGAGAAGGAATAAACAAAAACCTCATCTTACTCATCGTTTCTTCACCAATGAAGGAAATTTTATCTCTAACTAGGGAGAAATTATTTTTGAATCATCTAAACTTCTATGAAATTTTCCAAGAATAAATTTATGAAATAGTAAACAATAGAATATTCAACATAATGTTTCCTCACTAGATATCCTCGATGAAAATAAACACAAAATTTTGAAGGTTGAACTTTCTCATGTAACATAAAAAGTCCAAAACATATATATCTTAATCTTTAAGAGTATACCAACCTAATATACATATGAAAATATAGTTTGGTATACATAAATACACTACCCTGGAATCATGAGAAAGATGTTTCAGTTTTCATATTTTCTTATAAGAGGGAAATAATGAAGTTTCTTCCCTTAACTTTTCAAAAAAATCCAACTTGTCAAGTAACTAATCTGTTATAAGGTTTTCCTCACCATTATAAAGATCCACTACTAACTCAACCTGATTATAGAAATTCTACTTATAAAAATATTCTAATAATGAAAAAGTGATAAATTTGATATTATCCTTTCCTCTAAATTAAACTGAAAATAATATTCACTAAAAATATCAAGATAATGAAGATCAATGTACTCCTTTTCAACAAAATTTTTTTCATAGTATTTAAAGATAATTACTGATTCTAGAAAATAATAATTTGTTTATACCATGATCTTTAATTTAGACTATATTTTACTACTTATCTTATTGAGAAAACATTTTAAGAATCCATCATTAGTGATTAGATAAATATAAAACAAACAAATAAATAAAAAAAATTGATGGAGCTAAAACTGAGTTGTGAAAGATTTGGGAAGAAACACTTGATGAAAGAAGAGGTGGTGACACACACCACTTTATAATTTCTTGAGATGGTAGATTCATAAACATAAAAATGTAATGGTTGAGATTAAAAACCTATTTTTGGTTAGTGGTTGTTATCAAATATAAAAATATTTAAAAATTATAATCTCTTGATTTTTTTATAAAAACTAAATATATGTTTTATTATATGAATATTTTTTCTGATAAAACATAAAAGTTTTTTTAATTTTTAAGAAAATTGAAAATTTATTAAAAATAGAATATAATAATTGATAGTGAGACCGAAGATATAAAAATTAACCTTCATAGAATAAAATAATTAACTTTATTTTGAATTATTTTCAAGTAATTATGACTTCTTTGTTTTATGAAATATTATATGGATGTTTTTTATGAAAAACTTGTTTGCAACATTCAATGAAAATTTTACAAAAGGATATGTAGAAATTTTTTAAAAAGTTTTTCATGAAACTGTTTATAAAAGATCATCTAAATTATTATTTTTTTTGAATCGTTTTAGAAACCATTTTGAGAGATAAGTAAACTCTTTGAGAAATAAAACTTTAAAACATTTGATAAATGTACTCCCAATTTTAAATTAGTTCATTACTATAATGATTGTAACACCCTAAGATTATACAATTTTTTAATTAATTGAATATTTTTTATATTTTAGATATCAAGAAACACTAGATATAGCATGTATTATGTAAATTCTCTATGTCAAACATTTCTTTCACATGACAACAACTTGGTTTTCTCGATATGAAACACTGACTTGGCATGCGTTACACACCACACTCAGTTTCTACGAAACATAATTTTATTGTTATAATTAATTAAACAAGATAATTATTAACAAGAAGTTAAAAATCGTAATATTAATATCAATAAATACTTTTAAAATATTATTTATATTGTTTTTATATAAATAAAACATAATGAAACTGAAAAAATATATAATTTTTTGTAAAGTCATTACATATTTAAAAATTCTATTTTCTCAAATGAATTGATTTTCATGTCCTTTTGTGAAAAAAAAATTAGATAGATTTAGAAATTTAATTTAATAAAATAAAATTATTTTTTAAATTTCTTGTGTCAAAATTATCCCAGGTTTACTTTTTAGGATTTTCATAAGAAACTTCATTTCTAAATGAATAGTGAAAAATACTTAATTTTAATTCAAAACTATTTTTTCTAATTTCTTTATTTAGTAAAATTATATTATAATTTAGTTTTACATTATAATTATATCAAATATATGTAAATTTATTCAATTTATTTCATGGGAACCAATTTCACGTTGAAATTTGATATAAAAGCACTACAAACATTGAATGTTTTTACTTTAAAAACCTGCATTGTTTTCCTGTCCATGGGATTAAATTTAAATTAATTTCATCCAATTATGTAATTGGAATTTGGAAAAAAAAATTATATTTTGAATTATAATAATTTATATTGTAAAATAATTTCAAATTAGTTTTTTACAGAATATATTATTGAATGTAATTAAATTTAATTACAACGATTAAGGAAAAATTAAGCCTAACAAAGAACTAAACATTAATCATAAGGGGTAAAATGAACTATAAAATTTTCCAAAACCCATTGAATGGAAATTATTTGGACATTAACATCAATTTATTGTGTTTTTTTGGGTTTTTGATGAATTTGGTTATGTAGAAACATGGGTACACCTAACTTTCTTTAAAAAATTCCAAGTGAGTCATTTCCCTCCCCTATAAAAGGACACCGCCTATACCCTTTCCTCACACCTCTCAAACCACGTAGGTTTAGTCAGTATCTACCCAATACTGTTCCAAACATCCCTTCCTTCCTTTTTTAAGCCTTCATTTGGTCATAAAGCAATCCAAGCAATCCCTTTTGTGAAAACCAAAAGTAGTTACCCAAAGAAGGGGAAACATCCTCCCTCAAGCTCCTTTATCTTATTTTCATTATCCACCCCATCCAATGTATTTATTAAATGATTATATAATTAAAAAATATATATTAAATACACTTATATGATTTTATGTAGAGGCTTATACCTACAAATACCTACACTTTCTTCTAACGGCTAAAGAACATACTTTTTTTTGTGCATGATGAACTACCCACTCATGAAAAGATGACTTTTCATCCATCCTTTACCACCTCCCATAGAGGAAATTATGACATAAAATATGTTCATATATAATATATATGATACATAATATATATTTTAACTTCTTTAATGATTTTAAAACACATATATTTATACTTTCCATTTTGTGTAAATAAGATAATTTCATTTGTGGTAGTGTGGACTACCACCCCCTCAAAGTGATTTGATTCATTCAGAAAGTACATGGAATGTTTTGAGGATGAGTTTATAAATTATATATGATATATATGAAAAAATAATGCTACTGTAATTATATTATATATATATATGTCATTTTTTCTTTCAATATTATAAATAAACGCGGAAATAATGTTCATATGTACGTACACCCTTCTGTCTCCATGAACGGTTTATTCCATTTGAAACTTCCATTTTATAAATATTACTATAATACACATAAAATGAATATAAAGTGAATTTATATAATGTTAAATTCTTTAATCTGTGATATATGTATAAGTTCCAAATATATTACAAATAAAGACACATGTGATTAAAGTGAATATTAACCGTAGTGAAACCATAACAAAGATTTATTATCGAGAGGGTAATATAAAGTCATAATCATTAAATATAGGTTATTATATATAGGAATATGTTTATGTGGTATATATATAATAAAATTATATTTATTATATATGAATTTTTTATGAGTATGATGAGAGGCCATACACAAGGTAAGGAATTTTCATCTCACTTTTTATTTCCATAAGAAACCTACTTTAGTAACGACACATTAAATTTGGTGGGTTTGTATACAAATAATTGGTGTATTATATGAATCTTATAATAAAATTTATTGGTATTTACATACCAATTTTATGATCTTTATTTCATGGGGTTTATTTTTAAAAAGTTATCAAATCGGTAGTGTACTTTTGTCTCCATTTTTGTTTATTAAGAGACGTGCTATGTTATGCACCCATGTTATTCAATGACTTGTATATACAACCATTGAAATTTTATATCATCAATATAATTATTTTCATGATATTTTAAACTTAATTGAATTTGATTTTTTTAAATGAGTAGTATGGTTAAAAGATACCATGTTGTAAGAGTTTGTTGAAATAATATAATCTCTTTTTGATATTATTTATGTTTATAATTACTTTGATGAAATATTATGATTAATATATAGATAATACTGATGAATTTTATTATCCTATGGTTATTCATGTTATATAAACATATTGGAACAATTTTCCCACTCTTTAGTACATAATATAGTTAAGAAAGTGTTATTAAGAATGCCCGACTTTACCCTCTCTTCATTTAGAAACCTAGGTTCCTTAAAACCATGTTTTCCAAAAATTAATGTTTCTTAAAATATTCAACTATTATCTTATGATACTTAAGAGAAATTAATACACATGTTTTACCATTAAAAAAAGGTTCTTAAAAATTAATCTTTTTGTCATTTTCCTATCGAGGAAGTTTTTAAAACATTTTACAGTGTAAAAGGACTGTTCAGAATGTACAAATTTATCCACCATCATGATTGTAATTCCCTTAAATATTAATTTAAAAGATCACAATTAAAGTTTTATAGAATAAAATGTTTTTCTAATATTCTAGAAATTCATTATTTTAAATTGATTTTAAATGAAAATGTATTTAAATTTTTTTATTGTTTTAAATGATTTTCAAACATTATTTTATATGTTCTCAAAGTATTTTCAAAGTAGAAGTTTTCAAATAATTTTCAAGGTTTATTTATATGTTTTAAAAAAATTAAAAGGAAGAGGTTTTCAAATTTTTTTTAAATATTCCATTAAAAATTTTGATGTTTATTTTCAAGAAAATGGGGTTCCAAAGGTTTTATGTTCTAAAAATAATTTTACAGAGAACAAAATATATTTTCCTCAATAAAGGTTTTTAAAAGATAGTTCAAAATAATTTACCATCTAATATTGAATCCATTGGTGTTACTAATGAATTTTTGGGAAACGATCTAAAGGTTCTAATCATATTCTTTCTCTAAATGATTTATCTTTTTTATGAAATTTTGTTTATGAAAACCTATTTATCTTTCAAGGGTTATATATTTATGAAACCTATTTCTCTTATATGGGTTAGATATTTGTGAAACCCTTTTTTCTTCAATGGGTTATACCGTGATTAATTATTATGAAACCTGCTTATTTTCATGGATTATTATAGGATAAAATGATTACAAAACCTTTATATTTTCTATATGTTATGATATGATTAAATGTTTATGATACCCATTTCATTTTAGGAGCTATGAAATAATGTTTATAAAACCCATATCTTTTTATCGGTCATGGTATGACGCATGTTTCAATATCTTATGAGACATTCATGTATGATTTTTCATATGACTGGTGGGACCTATATATCCCTTCAATTAATTAGACAATGATAAATTTTCTATGAGCTCAATAGGGTACACGAGATAAAATCCCAAGACTGAAACTTGAGGGTACATGGGAGTGAATCCAACACCCAAAACAAGAGGGAATATTAAGCCTAAAATAAGAGGGTATACATGTGGACATATGAATACTGAAATAAGAGGGTATATATGAGGGCATCCTAAGAAAAAAGTATGTAAACAAAATATTTTTCCAATACACACATGTTGTGAAGGTCTTGGTAGGTATCATTGAAATATGATCTTCTATGATTTTGTGTATGCCACAAATTTCATGTCTTATTACTATGATATGAGTATTCTCTTATTTCCCTTTTGATTCATATATTATTAAATGATTATATTTATGCCATGATTTATTTTTATTATATTTAATATATAGGGTATGATATTATAATGTCAAGATCATGTTATTGCACCCTTATTATAATGTTTACGGTTATATATCCCCTTGTTTACCCTAACTAATAATCTGTGCTCACCCCTTTTTATGTTTTCTTCCACAAGATATAAAGATATGTTTTAAGTATGTTATGTCTAAGAAGGGTGTTAGTAATGAATAATGTAATGGAAGATAATATATTTCAGTCATGTATCAGTGATTAAGATTCATTGTTTCCAAAGGAGCTAAAAAAATACATACTTTGGGTGTCTATTTGGGTAATGTTTTAAATATTCCACAAAAATTATGTAATGTTTTTTATATTAAAATTGGGTTTTTATAGTTGGTATTATAAATAAGGTTTAGTCATCCTTTTGAAACTAGGATTTGTAAAATTTTGTGTGATCCCTAGGTATATTATTAAGTATTTGTCTTGGGATTTCTCTAAGGATAAGTATAATGATGAGTTAACGTCAAGGAAAAAGTATCAGAATTTTGGTAAAGGATTGAGTGATTGGTTTCCTAGCAATACATACCTATCTAGATACTATGATTTGATGTGGTTTTTTCACATATATACCTAGGAGTAAAAACCTCGATATAGTGTATCGAGTCTGACTTGGCATAACCTGATATAGGACAACAAGCCTTACTGTGAACATAGTTTGACATTCCTAGGGTATATGATTTGGGAATTCAAAAACTATTCATGAACCATCATGAAAAAATTATAAATATGTCCCCTATGAAAAACATTGGATAAACCTTGTGTATCATAGATTATTTAAAGGTTCATGATTTAGAAATCTAATAAAGTATTTATTTTTCATGATTATGTGGTTTTACAATATGATCAGCGTTTCTTATTCTATAATTTTTAATTTAATTAATGGATAGAACCTGAGGGAACCATGTTAATTTTGATCATAATAGACAATGAAACAATTATCATCCTATTAAATTAAATGATATGGGAGTAAGAATTTAAAATCTCATTTCTATACTCACTCAAATTTCTCCGGATATGAACCATACAGGACTACCAAATGAGAAAAATTGGGAACACCATTTAGTTGAGTCCTTCAGGGGGAAACCTCTACCTTATTTTACTGGGTCTTTAAATCCAATTATTGATGAACAGTGGATCAACAGAACTAATAAAATAATTTCAATTCTCCAGTTTTCAGAAAATGAGATATTCACTCTAGATGTGTATTGATTTGAAGGTGAAGCAATATGTGGTGGACACTAATCAAGAATACGAGGAAACAAGAAAAAATAGACTCCATGGATTTGGATGAGTTCAAAAAATTATTTTCCAATAAGTACATTCCTTGTATTCTTTGTAAAAATATGTAAAAAAATTACTAGATCTTGAGAAGAAGGATGATGAAACTGTTCATTCCTATGAAGAAAATTTTACAAGAATCAGAGGTACTATTCGATTATTAATTTTCATCATGAAAGAAAGATTGATCGATTATTTCATGGTTTGAAAAATACTCTAAAAAAAGAATTTAATATAAGATTATTTTTCATCTATGAAGATGTTTTTAGATGTTATGTAAATGTGTAAATTGAGGTAGTATTTTTTGTGTTAATCTCATGGTTTTCATAAGAAATTGAAGGTGATGTTCAAAGGAAAATCTAACAATAACAGAGAAAATAAAATGGGACTTACTTTATGCACCAATTTTATGAAGAAACATGGATGGAAATTTATTAAGGGTACAACTAAACTTTTTAAATATGGACGGAATTTTCATCATGTTGTTGAGTGTCGAAGTGATTGGAGGAAGTTTGATAATGATCTAAATAAGGAGAAGTCCATACAAAATAAACTTCAAAAACTTCAATGTCTCAATTTCATGGTGTCTAGCCATTATGTTAACAAGTTTCCCAGTCTATGTACTAATGTGAATGACAATACACAAAACCACTAAACTTAAAGGAAGAATGGAATGATTGTGCTATCAGAATGGATGAAGTGAACCAAGATAATTATGAAATAATTATCCCACCCTTCTTATTTGGGAATTTTATATGTTTGATTTTTTATGAATAATACTTATTAAACTCTTATAATTCATCGTTTTGTGGGGTTTCATGTGATAATATTACTCAATATAGCTTATAGAATAATAAAATCACATTTTATATTTTATCATTTTAAGGATGGTCCCATGTTTTCCATGAAAATTTTTTTGGTATAAGATCAGAGTATATTTAAGGATTAGAGGGTGAATTTTATTTTTGAACGGTTACATGGTTTACTATTTATGATAAGTTTTAACCAAACATAAGATGATTTTTATAAGATTAAAGTATTACCTCTCCATATGTGGATTTAATATTATTGAATAACTTTTCCTAACATTTTATTGTGATGAAGACATAGGGAATCACCTATCATTATATTTATGGATATCATGATCTGTTAATGCTTCTGGAATGAAAAATTACCCTTCATTTCGTGGAATAAGAGATTAAGTGGTGTTTTATTAATGTAAAAAAGGATTATATTGTAATTAAATCAAGTATATATCCTTAAAAAATTCATAAACTATAGAAAATTATATTCAAATAAAATATTTCCTTATTATCATCATTTATGATGATATTAATGGCCCTTTTGAAGCTAATTTTGGTTATATATTTTATTTTTAACTTTCTCCTAACCATGTTATCTATCATTATCCCTCAAAACTTTGTTTTTATATTTTTTCTAAGTCCATGTTTTCACTTCCTACCTATGTTCTCCTATGTGGAAAAGTAGTTATGTGTTAATTTGGGTGACCTTTATGATTCCAAAATTATTTTTTAATGGAAGTTTTAGTGTTCATTTTTATAATGTGTGTTTCTATTATAGCAACATTCAATTATTAATCCATTTATGACTCTAATTAATTTCAAGGGAGATATTTGATTTAAGGGGGGTTGAAAGTAACACCCTGAAATTTTGTGATTTTTTGAATTAATTTAATATTTTTTATATTTTTTATTTCAAGAAAAAAAAATATAGATTATATTATGTGAATGCACAACTAAAAAATTCTTTAAACATAACAGCAACTTGGTTTTCTCTACACACAACACAAACATGGCATGCGCTACACGCAACACTGAGTTTCTATGAAACATATTTTTATTTTTATAATTATTTAGAGGAGATAATTATAACCTATCCATTAAAAATAATAATTTAAATAATAGTAAATAATTTCAACATATTATTTATAATTATTTTATATAAATAAATCATAATTATAATGAATAGTATAATATTTGGTAATATATTGATATGTTTTGAAATACGATTTTCTCAAATGAACAGCTTTTCCTGTCCTTCTGTGAAAAATAAAAAAAATTACTTTTAAAAATATTTTGAATTTAAATTTTATAAATTTAATTTAATTTTTTAATTTATAATATCAAAATTATATTAGGGTGAATTTTTTGGATTTTTCTGAGAAACATCATATTTGGATGAATAATGAGAAAAACAAAATTTTAATTCAAAACAAATTTTTTTTCTAATTTATTTATATAGTAAAATTATATTTTAATTTTTTTTTAAATAATAATTAGATAAAAATTAATCTATTTATACAATTTTGGTCATTGGGACCAATTTCACATTGAAATTGGATAAAAAACATAGCAAACTTCTGAGTATTTTTTACATTAACAACCCACATTGTCCTCCCATATGAGGGATTAAATTAAAATTAATCAATAAAATTTATATTATTGGAATTTGGAAAAATGGATTAATTTTTTGGAATAATAATAAATTTCAATTTATAATATGGTACACCTAGTTTTTGTACAAAAATACTAGTAAAAGTAGTTAAAATTAATTACAATGATTATGGAAAAATTAAGCAACACAAAAAACTAAACCTTAATCTTAAGGGCTCAAATGACCTATACACTTGTCCAATACCCATTATATGTCCAATAATAGTACATTAACCTTCCATTATTTATTTATTTATTGGCTTTTATGACCTTTGTTTGGAAAAAACAGTGGTAGACCGAACTTGTTTTCAAAAATACCAAGTGAGTCTTTTCCCTTCACTATAAAAGGACACCACCTCTCCCCATTCCACACACCTCTAAAACCACTTAAGAGTAGAAAATATCTACCAAATACACTTACCATAATTCCTCCTTTACTCCTTTAATCCTCCATTTTTTCATAAATCAATCCTATGAAGCCATTTCATGAAAACCAAAAGAAGTTACTTAAAGATTAGGTAAGACCCTCCTCTAATCACCTTTATCTTATTTTCATTATCCACCCCATAAAAACTCATTACTAAATGACTAGAAAACAAAAAATGTATCCTAAATATACTTAGGTGTTTTTATACTATGGGTTTAACCTACACTTACACACACATTCATCTAATGGGTAACAAATATATTGTTTAATTGTATTATGAACTACCACCTTACAAAACAACGATTGTTCTTCCTTCCTTTATTTCCTCCCATGGAGGAAATTATAATGGAAACACTATTTATATATGATATATATGATACTTATTATGTATTTAAAATTATTTAATTTCCTTACAATACTTATCTTTATACTTTCTAATTTGTGTAAATATGGTTTTTTCCATTAAGTGTGGACTAGCGACCCCTTAATCTGATTCTTTCATACACTATATGGAATGTATTTAGGAAGATTTAAGTGAAAATATATGATATATATGACATAATAATTATAATTTAATTATATAATATATATATATATGTCATTTTTTATGTTTGATATTACAAATAACAATGGAAACAACATGCATAAGTACGTACGACCTACCGTCTCCATGAACGGTGTATTCCATTTCATACTTATATATTAAATAGATTATTATAATATATATATAATTATTATAAATGATATTTATATCATGGTTTAAATTTTTTATCTAATGATATATATATATGGACAAAAGATATAACAAATTAAGACACATGCAAAAAATAAAGTGAATATTACCCAAAGTGAAACCATAACATAGAATTATTAACAAGCCAAAAATTTAAATTCATAATAAAACCATATATGGTATTAAATATAAGAATTTGTTTTTGTGGTATATTGATAGTAATATTATATTTATTATATTGTAATTTTCTATGAGTATGATGAGAGTCAGGACACATGGTAAGGGAATTTTATCTTTGTTTTTATTTCTATGAAAAACATGATTTAATCACCACCCATTCCATATATATGGTGTTAATACAACTAATGGATATATTATATGATTCTTGTAAATAAATATATTGGTATATAAATCCCAATTTTATTATCTTTATTTCATGGTGTTTATTTTTCAAAATTTACCAAATAAGTAATGTAATTTTGTCTCAATGTTCCTTCTTTGAGACACATGCTATGTTATGAACCCATGTTTTCCATGAGGTCTATATAATACCTTTGAAATTTAATATAATGAATCTAATTATTTTAATTAAATTTTAAGCTTCATGTAACATAATTTTATTAAATGGGTATTATGGTTCAAAGTTATGAACACTACTGGAAATGCAGGATTTTCCAACGGTTCTAAACTATTGAGAAAGGATGCAGAACCATTGGTATATCTTATACCAATGGATCTGAAAACCGTAGGGAAGTAAGCCGCTAGGAAAGCTTTTCCCAACGGTTTACACTGAACCGTTGGGATAGGTTATCTTTTCCCAATGGTTTGGCTTGAACCATTGGGAAAACCAAGGAGAGGGCTTCTTTCCCAACAGTTTATAAACCATTGGGAAAGGATTTTTACCAATGGTTCATAGAACCGTTGGTAAAAAAAATACTCATAGAGGCTATGCCAACGGTTTCAAACCATTTTCATAGCCTATGTTGTGCAAATTTTACAGCAGCCTGCAATTTTCACAGCAGCGGCCCTCTCATTTTTGTGCAATTTTCACAGCAGCCAGTCCATTCCCTCTCATTTTCAATCATTTCCAATTATTATACCTGTAATAAACTAACACATACATATAAAATTATTGTACCTGTAATAACCAACTAACACATACATGTAGAGAACAAATTCATACAAATTTAACATATAATGCATCTTGGAACTATACACATCCAGAATTAAATCAGAATTCATAATGTAATTATAAACATATATAATTCATTTAGAATTCAATTTAAAATTTAGATGACAATTATATGTGGAATCTGGAATTCAATTCATAATTTTATCGTTTTTTCGTATACCATATGTTTTTACTAGAAATGATGTCCATTTTAAACAAAATACATACACCTGGAGTGATACCGGCCACACCGTGCCTCGGATTGAGGCGAGGTTAACTCGTACATGTCACAAATGACTCATGGATCGTTTTCCTAAAGTATCAACATATTCTGAAAGAGTTTGGTCAGTTTTTCGTATGTCAGTTGTTGTTTTCACTTAAAATGAAGTGATTTTTAAATAAAAGAGAGACACTTTGAATGGTTTCGGCCACACCGTGCCTCGGATTGAGGCGGGGTTGACTCGTACACGTCACAAATGACCCATGGATCGTTGTGCTAAAATATCAACACAATTAGAATCCATTTGGTTGGTTTTCTATATGTACTTAAAATGTTGTCCATTTTAAACATAAGAGAGACACTTTGGGTGGTTCTGGTCACACCGCGACTTGGATTGAGGCGCAGTTGACTCGTACACGTAACATATGACCCATGGATCATTTTCCTAAAGTTTCAACGGATTCTGAATGCGTTTGGTCGGTTTTTCGTATGCCAGTTATTCTTTTCATTTATAATCCTATCCATTTTAAACAAAGAGACACAGTTATAGTGGTATAGGCCACACCGCATCTCGGATTTAGACAGGGTTAACTTTTACACATCTCAAATGACCCATGGATCATTGTCCTAAAGTATCAACACAATCCTAATGCATTTGGTCGGTTTTCTGTATGTCAGTTGATGTTTACATTTAAAATGATGTCCTTTTGAAACAAAAGACAGACATTTTGAGTGGTTCCAGACACACCACATCTCAGATTGAGGCAGGGTTGATTCGTACACGTCACATATGATCCATGTATCATTGTTCTAAAGTATCAACACAATCAAAATCTTTTTGGTCAGTTTTCCATATGTACATAAAATGTTGTCCATTTTATACAAAAGAGAGACTCTTAGAGTGATCTCGGCCACACCGCGCCTCATATTGAGGCAGGGTTGACTCGTACATGTCACATATGACCCATGGATCATTTTCCTAAATCATAAATGCATTTCGAATGCGTTTGGTCAGTTTTTCGTATGTCACTTGTTGTTTTCACTTAAAATGATGTCCATTTTAAAAAAAAGAGAGACACTATGAAGGGTGTCGGCCACACCATGCCTTAGATTGAGGTGGGGTTGACTCGTACATGTCACATATGACCCATGGATTTTTGTGCTAAAGTATCGACATAATCATAATCCGTTTGGTCGGTTTTCTGTATGCTAGTTATTCTTTTCACGTAAAATGAAGTCCATTTTAAACAAAAGAGAGACACTTTGAGTTGTGTTAGCCACACCACGCCTCGTATTGAGGCGAGGTTGACTCATACACGTCACATATGACCCATGGATCGTTCTCCTAAAGTTTCAACGAAAACCTAATGTGTTTGGTCGGTTTTCCGTATGTACTTAAAATGTTGTCCATTTTAAACAAAAGAGAGACACTTAGAGTGATATCGGCCACACCACGACTCGGATTGAGCCCGGGTTGGCTCGTACACGTCACATATGACCCATGTATCATTGTGATAAATTATCAACAAAATCGGAATGTGTTTGGTTGGTTTTTCGTATGCTAGTTGTTCTTTTCACTTATAATCCGGTCCATTTTAAACAAAAGAGACACAGTTAGAGTGGTACCGGCCACATCATGCCTCAGATTTAGAGAGGGTTGACTCGTACACGTCCCAAATGACACATGGATCATTTCCATAAAGTATCAACACAATCCGAATGCGTTTGGTCAGTTTTCCGTATGCCAGTTTATGTTTTCAATTAAAATGATATCCTTTTGAAAAAAAAGAGACACTTAGAGTGGTGCCGGCCACATCGCGCCTCGGATTGAGGTGGGGTTGACTCATACACGTCACATATGACCCATGGATCATTTTCCTAAATCATCAACATATTTCTAATGTGTTTGGTCAGTTTTTCGTATGTCACTTGTTGTTTTCACTTAAAATGATGTCCATTTTAAACAAAAGAGAGACACTATGAATGGTGTCAGCCACACCGTGCCTCATATTGAGGCATGGTTGAATCGTACACATCACATATGACCCATGGATTTTTCTTCTAAATTATCGACACAATTATAATCCTTTTGGTCAGTTTTATGTATGCTAGTTGTTGTTTTCACTTAAAATGAAGTCCATTTTAAACAAAAGAGAGACACTTTGAGCAGTGTCGGCCACATTGCACCTCGGATTGAGGTGAGGTTGACTCATACACGTCACATATGACCCATGGATCGTTCTCCTAAAGTTTCAATGGAAACAAAATGTGTTTGGTTAGTTTTCCGTGTGTACTTAAAATGTTGTCTATTTTAAACAAAAGAGAGACACTTAGAGTGATCTCGGCCACACCTGACTCGGATTGCGCCCGAGTTGGCTCGTACACGTCACATATGACCCATGGATCGTTGTGATAAATTATCAACAGAATCTGAATGCGTTTGGTCAGTTTTCTGTATGCCAGTTGTTCTTTTCACTAATAATCCTGTCCATTTTAAACAAAAGAGACACAGTTAGAGTGGTCCCGGCTACACCGCGCCTCGGATTTAGACGGTTTTGACTCGTAAACATCTCAAATGACCCATGAATCATTTTCCTAAAGTATAAACACAATCCAAATGTGTTTGGTCAGTTTTCCGTATGCATGTTGATGTTTTCACTTAAAATGATATCCTTTTGAAACAAAAGAGAGACACTTAGAGTGGTGCCGACCATACCGTGCCTCGTATTGAGGCAGGGCTGACTCGTACACATCACATATGACCCATGGATCATTTCCCTAAATCATAAAAACATTTCGAATGTGTTTGGTCAGTTTTTCGTATGTCCCTTGTTGTTTTCACTTAAAATGATGTCCATTTTAAACAAAAGAGAGACACTATGAATGGTGTCGGCCACACCGCACCTCGAATTGAGGTGGGGTTGACTCGTACATGTCACATATGACCCATAGATCATTTTTCTTAAGTATCAACACAATCAGAATCCATTCGGTCGGTTTTCTGTATGCTAGTTGTTGTTTTCACTTAAAATGAATTCCATTTTAAACAAAAGAGAGACACTTTGAGTGGTGTCAACCACACCACGCCTCGGATTGAGGTGAGGTTGACTTATACACATCACATATAACCCATGGATCATTCTCCTAAAGTTTCAATGGAAACCGAATGTGTTTGTTCAGTTTTCCGTATGTACTTAAAATGTTGTCCATTTTAAACAAAGGAGAGACACTTAGAGTGATCCCAGCCACACCGCAACTCAGACTGATCCTGGTTTGACATGTACATGTCACATATGACCGATGGATTGTTGTGATAAATTATCAACATAATCTGAATACGTTTGGTCAGTTTTCCATATGCCACCTGTTCTTTTCACTTATAATCCTATCCGTTTTAAAAAAAAGAGACACAGTTAGAGTGGTACCGGCCACACTGCGCCTTGGATTTAGACGGGGTTGACTCGTACATGTCTCAAATGACCCACGGATCATTTTCCTAAAGTATCAACACAATCCGAATGCGTTTGGTCAGTTTTCCATATTCCATTTCATGTTTTCACTTAAAATGATATCCTTTTGAAACAAAAGAGATACACTTAGAGTGGTGTCGGCCACACCGCACCTCGGATTGAGGCGGGGTTGAATCGTACATGTCAAATATGACCCATGGATCGTTTTCCTAAATCATCAACACATTTCGAATATGTTTGGTCAGTTTTTCGTATGTCACTTGTTGTTTTCACTTAAAATGACACTACTAAAAAATCGGGCATTAGCGACCGCCATTGGAGGCCTCTATAGGCCTATAGATACCGTCCAGTGACTGCCATTGGTGTTCACTTCAGCTTCGTCGTTGTAGGCCAATAGCAACTTCCAATGGCGGTCGCTATAGGTGGCCGAAATTCTGGCCTTAAGCGACCGCTTGGTGGTCGCTATAGGCTGCCTGCCGGGCACCATTAGCTTCTGCCACTGAAATATATATATATATATATATATATATTAAAATATTTAAAACATATCATATATATATATATATAATATTAAATAAAATATTTTTCATTTTTTAATGAAATGTACAAATTGTGTTTTTTTCTTTACGGTGCATAATCAGAGATAAAACAAGGTAAAAATCATAAAAAATGGAAAAAAATTTCAAACAGCATAAAAATAAAGATCATCATAAACAATAAATTATAAACGTGCTTCAATGATCCGAGTAGGTCCATCCATTTCAATCTTCTGCTTCAATAAACCTACAATAAGACAAAAAAACAACAAAACAAAACAAACGTAAATTGGACATAATTATTCAGTTATTATATACATATAATAAAATTAAATATGACATCAAATCATGGTGCTATAATAATTTAAAACCCCCAATTTAATAAATTCTATCCTTTCAGGTCATTCGGAGCACGTTTTCTCTGAATTCGGCCGTCTCATGCCGTTTTTGGTGTTTTATGACACCAGAAACGCGTTTCCGATCACCGCGGTCAAAATAAACCTCCGATTGACGTGCCGTCAGCACAACCATTTTACAATTCACACAACGGTTGTTGTCGTACGGTTTTATGGCATTCTGAGGTCTTTCGGGTGGTTTTGACCCCCCAACGCGCCATTTTAGCGCGCACCGAGCTGCTGAAAACGACACATTCGGCCGTACCGCACGCACCGCACATCTGATGGGCATTTCATATCCTCCTACACATCACGAATAATATTCCTAATGTTTTCATGTGGTTTCAGGTCATTCAGAGCACGTTTTCTCCGAATTTGACCGTCTCACGCCGTTTTTGGTGTTTTATGACACCAGAAACGCGTTTCCGGTCACTGCGGTCAAACGACACCTCCGATTGATGTTCCTTCTGCTCAACCATTTCAAAAATCACACAATGACTGTTTTCGTATGGTTTCATGGAATTACGAGGTCGTTCGAATGGTTTTGACCCCCCCAATGCGTAATTTTAGCGTGCACTAAGCTGCTGAAAACGACACAATCGGCCGTACCGCACACACTGCATGTCTGATGGGAATTCCGTCTCCTCCTACACATCATGAATAATATTCCTAATGTTTTAGTGTGGTTTCAGGTCATTCGGAGCACTTTTGCTTCGAATTCGACCGTCTCACGCTGTTTTTGGTGTTTTATGACACCAGAAATGCGTTTTTGGTCACCGCAGTCAAGAGACACCTCTGATTGACATGCCATGTTCTCGAACATTTCAAAAATCACACAAAGGATATTTTTGTACGGTTTCATGGCATTCCGAGGTCATTCGGGTGGTTTTGACCCCCCAACGCGTCATTTTAGCGCGCGTCGAGCTGCTAAAAACGACACAATCGGTCGTACCATGCGCACCTCACGTCCGATGGGTGTGTCATCTCCTCCTATACGTCACGAATAATATTCCTAATGTTTTCGTGTGGTTTCAGGTCATTCGGAGCACGTTTTCTCCAAATTCGACCGTCTCACGCCGTTTTTGATGTTTTATGACACTGAAAACGCGTTTCCGGTCACCGCGGTCAAACAACACCTCCGATTGATGTGCCGTCTACTCTACCATTTCAAAAATCACACAATGGTTGTTTTCGTGTGGTTTCATGGAATTATGAGGCCGTTCGGGTGGTTTTGACCCCCCAACGTGCCATTTTAGCGCGCATCGAGCTGCTGAAAACGACACAATTGGCCGTACCGCACGCACCGCACATCCGATTGGCGTTTCGTCTCCTCCTACACGTCAAAAATAATATTAATAATGTTTTTGTGTGGTTTCAGGTCATTCGAAGCACGTTTGCTCCGAATTCGACCGTCTCACGCCGTTTTTGGTGTTTTATGACACCAGAAACGCGTTTCCGATCACCGCGGTCAAACGACACCTCTGATTGACATGTCGTCTACCTGACCATTTTAAAAATCACACAACAGCTGTTTTCGTACGGTTTCATGGCATTCCGAGGTCGGTCGGGTGGTTTTGACCCCCGAACGCGCCATTTTAGCGCGCGCTGAGCTGCTGAAAATGACACAATCGGCCGTACCGCGTGAACCGCATGTCCTATGGTCATATCGTCTACTTCTATACGTATGAGTAATATTAATAATTTTTTTGTGTGGTTTCAAGTCATTCGGAGCACATTTTCTCCGAATTCGACTGTCTCACGCCGTTTTTGGTGTTTTATGACATCGGAAACGCGTTTCTGGTCACCGCGGTCAAAAAAAGCCTCCAATTGATGTGTCGTATGCTCTACCATTTCACAAATGACACAACAGCTGTTGTCGTACAGTTTCATGGCATTCCGAGGTCGTTCGGGTGGTTTTGACCCCCCAACGCACCATTTTATCGCGCGCCGAGCTGCTGAAAACGACACAATCGGTCGTACCGCGTGCACCGCACGTTCGATGGGCATGACGTCTCCTCCTACACATTAATAATAATATTCCTAATGTTTTCGTGTGGTTTCAGGTCATTCGGAGCACGTTTTCTCCAAATTCGACCGTCTCACGCCGTTTTTGGTGTTTTGTGACACCGGAAACGCGTTTCTGGTCACCGCGGTCAAACGACACCTCCGATTGACGTGTTGTCTACCTGAAAATTTTACAAATCACACAAAAGATGTTGTCGTACGGTTTCATGGCATTCCGAGGTCGTTCGAGTGGTTTTAACCCCCCAACGCGCCATTTTAGCGCGCGTCGAGCTGCTAAAAATGACACAATCGGTCATACCGCGAGCACCGCACGTCCGATGGGAGTGTCGTCCCCTCCTACACGTCCAGAATAATATTAATAATGTTTTCGTGTGGTTTCAGGTCATTCGGAGCATGTTTGCTCCGAATTCGACCATCTCACGCCGTTTTTGGTGTTTTATGACACTGGAAATGCGTTTCCGGTCAACGCGGTCAAACGACACCTTCGATTGACGTGTCGTCTACCCGACCATTTCAAAAATCACACAAGGGATGTTTTCGTACGGTTTAATTGAATTCTGAGGTCGTTCGGGTGGTTTTTACCCCCCAACGCGCCATTTTAGCGCGCGCCGAGCTGCTGAAAACGACACAATCGGCCGTACCGCGCACACCGCACATCCGATGAGTGTGACGTCTTCTCCTACACATCACGAATAATATTCCTAGTGTTTTGTGTGGTTTCAGGTCATTCGGAGCACGGGGAGGGATATTCGGGGTGCGGGGAGGGCTGTCTGGGGTGCGGGGAGGGCTGTCTGGGGTGCGGGGAGGGCTGTCCGGGGTGCGGGGAGGGCATGTTCGGGGTGCGGGGGGGCTGTCTGGGGTGCGGGGAGGGCTGTACGGGGTGCGGGGCGGGATTTCTGGGGTGCGGGGAGGGCTGTCCGGGATGCGGGGAGGGCTGTTCGGGTGTGGGGGGGCCTGTCCGGGGTGCGGGGGGCCTATCCGAGGTGCGGGGGGCCTTTCCGGGCTGCGGAGGGGCCTATCCGGGGTGCTGTTCGGAGTGCGGGGAGGGCTGTCCGGGGTGCGGGGAGGGTTTTCCGGGGTGCGGGGGGGGGGGGGGGGGGGGGGGTTGTCCGGGGTGCGGGGAGGGCTGTCTGGGGTGCGGGGAGGGCGGTCCGGGGTGCGGCGAGGGCTGTCCGGAGTGCGGGGAGGGATGTCCAGGGTGCGGGGAGGGGCTGTCCGGGGTGCGGGGAGGGGTTGTCTGGGGTGTGGGGGCCTATCCGGGGTGCATGAGGGTTGTTCGGGGTGCGGGGTGGGCTGTCCGGGGTGCGGAAGGGTTGTCCGGGGTGCGGGGAGGGCTGTCCAGGGTGTGGGGGCCTGTCCGGGGTGTGGGGGGCATGTCCGGGGTGCGGGGAGGGCTGTCCGGGGTGCGGGAGGGCTGTCCGGGGTGCGGGGAGGGCTGTCCAGGGTGCGGGGAGGGCTGTCCGGGGTGTGGGGAGGGCTGTCCGGGGTGTGGGCGGGTTGTCTGGGGTGTGGGGAGGGCTGTCCGAGGTGCGGGGGGCTGTCCGGAGTGCGGGGGGGGGGGGGGGGGGGGCTGTCCGGGGGGGGGGCATGTCCGGGGTGCGGGGTGGGCTGTCCGGAGTGCGGGGAGGGCTGTCTGGGGTGTGGGGGGGGGGCTGTCCGGGGTGCGGGTAGGGCTATCCGGAGTGCGGGGAGGGTTGTCCGGGGTAGGCTGGGGACTAAAAATAGTGAACTCAACTCATTCATCAAAAACAAGTTTAATGGTTTATATTAGGAATCACATGTTTTTTTCAAAAATATTACAGAACATGCAATTCTAAACATTGAAAATTAAGTGAACAAAAAATATCCAAATCATTAATCAGTTTCATGGTTACTTCTCAATTCGTGCACACAAACATTTCATGAGGCCAAAACACACATGATACCCCCAAATCACAAAAAAAAACTCACTAGAAACCCAACATAAATATCAATAATAACCCCATCATTAAAAGAAGAAACACACCTCGTGAATATGATGTGTCATGCGTGGTCATGACTACTACCTTCATCAGGTGGGTCAGGGGCCTACAACAAAAAAACATTATGAATATTTTGATAACAAAAATAATATAAATTAAATAAATAAATACGGTATAAACCTACGTCTTCTGATCCCCTACACCATCACCTGGACGCACATATTTCCGCAGTGCTCTAACCTCAGCGATTAATTGTGCATTTACCTCCTCGGAAGCGTGCAGTCATGCCTCGAAATCTAACAACTATTGTGTCATCTGAGAAACAGCAGGACCGACAACCACAGCACGTGACACTACAGAATGAGGAATCCCTGTTCCATAGGTCAAACTATATCCATGCCCGTCCCGACCAATAATGCGATGAAAGATCTCATCCCTTCGCATGGGAAGCTGTCGCTGGTCCTCTGACAGATGTTCTAATTCAGCTTCAAATTGAGCCTTTGAAATATTTAAATATATATACATATATTAATATACAGATTTTATGTAAGTATTGGTAATGAGTACAAGCACTTACTATCAATGCTGCAGCCTCTAGATCATTGCGATCACGAGTCCTCATCCACACCGACATTTTATCAGTTGGTGCACCTTGCTCCCGCAACTGTATATGAATAGAATATAAACACAAAACCGTATTAATTAAAAAAATTAAAAAATGAATAATAAATACCTCATGTCAGATCTGAGACACGTGACGAGTCCCGAGCCTGTGAGGTGGTCCCTGCGACGCTCGATTCTCAGAATGGCGTGTTGTCACCTCCTACATTCAATTCATTCAAATTTCAAAAAAATCACACATTATTGAAAATATATATACGAAAATAAATATACAAACCGAAACACCCTCAGTAGACCAATATGCAACTAAATCACGCCACTGAGCCGAGAGGACACCTCCCGGGACTTTTTCCAGAATTTCTGGGGCACCCACATTTGGTACCCAGTGGTCCCTCTTGACTTTGCCTTTATAGTCTTTCCACATCTTACGGCATTTTCTCATACACACTGGCCGAAACTCATCGATAAATACTTTCAAATTTTGCTATTAAAGAAAAAAATCACATATGTTATTATTGTTTATACATAGGGAATAAAGTAAAATGGTCTTCTTACCTGAACCTCCCTCCAAATACGATCTAATGTGTCCTGAGGGATAGAAGCCCAGTCACGCGTGGTCAATGGAAATCGATGTGGATCACATATGATATGACCCATCTGATGAATAAATGCAAGGGAATTCTGTACCACAGGATGAAATACCTCATCAAATGAAACATCAAAAGTCATGTCAGAATTCCATGATAATATGCCACGACCAGGGCCTCTCCTGCGAGAGGAAGAAGCAGTCGAGTCTGATCCTGTTGAAAACAATTTTATATACAAATTGATAGATGTTATAAATATATATATATATATATATATATATTAATTACATAAAAAATAGAGACAATGGCATTCCAACATACCTCGACCCTGAGACGTAGATGCCTCAGATGGATGATGTGGATCTTCTGCCTCTTCCCCTGACATGCCTGCAGTCATGGAAAACATTAGTAAGGGGAATATCCAAAGTGCCCAAATGATAAATTGGATTTTTTTTAAAAAAATAAAACTTGTACAGTTGTTAATCAAACAAAAAGGAATTGAATAATTAGTTGTGAATGAATTTTAAAAAATCATAAAGTTCACAAAATAGATATACAAATTATGTACAAAACCAATCAATGCATAGCCAAATTTCAAATTTAATTAATAAAAATTCAAGAAGCACATGAACCAAATGAAGAATACCTCAATGGGAAGATACACCGACAATAACATCAATATAACATGAGTTAAATCACCCTAAATATTTATAACTGAATAAACTTTCAAAAGTGAGGATTAAAACTTACAAGGATTTATAAAATGTTTAGATAATTTATGATATCTTAGGCTGAATAGCGGGAAAACAATTATACCTTTCATTATGCATGCAAATTGACCATTTCTCCTTCAATAGCCACTCTGACCCAATAAATATCTTCTTCACGTTGAACTACGGTATGTTGATCAAGCTTTTGGGAAACAAAAGGGACAGTCTCGAGTTCATCTTGTTCAAATACAAACACTCCTCACCGAGACATTTTGACAACAACTTGCCAACTTGGATTCGAAGGCAAAGTAACAAAGAATACATGTTCTGCTTGTGATGTCAAAATTAAAGGTTCATTATCAACTCGTTCATTTATGTATAACATATAGTTAAAATTCACCAATGAAAACTGATATTGATCAACTTTACATCCACACACCGGATCAACCCAATTACACTTTAACAATATGTACTTCAACCCGTGTGTGTATACAACTTCAATGATGTCTATCAATTGACCATAGTAATAACCAGAATCGAAAAATGGACAACTGATACCACTTTTTTGTGTTGCTCATTTGTTGTCAACATCTTTAATGCGAAATCGAAAACCATTAGCATCTATTGATTTATAACGACGAGCCGTTATAGATGGACCCTCAGCCAGTTGGATAAATTCTTCAGTTAGTGTGGGGTCCCCTAACTCCCTCATCTTATGAACCTACATAATACATAGAATTCAATAATGATATATGAAGAAATAAATTAGTATAATACTTCACTCATAATGAAAATCAATTTATACGTACATAATCCTTGAACCAATCATGAAATGACGCATAATGAGACTTTTGAACTTGCAACTCAGTCGTACGATACATCTCTTCTTTTATCTCATTAATGTATTTCCTAAAAATGATAACGTGATTTTTAAATGATCAACTTATGCAAACAAAACATGTAAAAGTTAAACAATAAAAGTGATAAGATACTTACTGCATTAATGGTGCAACTGATGGAGTATTGAACAAGATATATTGATGTGCTTGTATCCACTCGATGTTGTCCATATCATATGTGGTTTCTTCTCCAACTGGACCATCTTGAATCTGAGAGGGCTTATCTAATTTTGTTTCAACATCTGTAAGATATTCTGTACAAAAAGTAGTACACTCATTCATCAAATAACCATTGGCTATTGATGCCTCCGGACGAGCTCTTTTGCATACAAATCATTTCAATGTACTCAAATACCACTCAATAGGATACATCCACCTGAATTGCACTGGACCAGCAGCCATTACTTCATCAGTTAGGTGCACTGTCAAGTGGACCATAACATCAAAAAATTAGGGGGGAAATAGTTTCTCAAAGTGACAAAGAGTAAGTACATTTCAATCCTGTAAAATTTTTAAATCACTCATTCGTTGATTTCTTAAACAAAGCTGTCTAAAAAAATACTCATGTCAATCAACAGCCGAACAACATTGGGGGATAAACAATCACAAATTGCAATTGGAATCAACTGCTGAAGTAGTATGTGATTGTCATGACTTTTCAACCCTTGTAATGTCTTGCTCGTCAGATTCACACACTTTGAAATATTAGAAGAGTAACCATCAGGCACCTTGAGCATATTCAAAATGGAAAGAAATGTCTCTTTCTCCTTTGTAGTCATCATATACTATGCAGCAGTCATATATGCCTTGTTTCCCTCAGCTAACTGTAAATTCAACTGTTTCCTTAAACCCATTTCTTCCAAATCGCGGTGTGCATTAACATGGTCCTTTGATTTTCCACTGACACCTAAAATGGTCCACAATATGTTATCACAAACATTTTTTTCAATGTGCATGAAATCCAAATTATGTCTCAGCATGTTAGTTTTCCAATACGGAAGACTATAAAAAATACTTTTCTTTTTACAATTGTGACTGCGCTGCCTACCTGCAGCTCGAATATTACATATCGGAGGAGACACAAAATCCTGAATTTCATATACCGTGCGGATGTTTTCTTCCTCAATCTGCGATAACATTTCGACTCCTGTCATGATCATTGGTGCTAGGTTGAACTCTCTAGAACCATCAAATGCCACTCTATCCTTTCTAAACATGTGCTGAGGGGGGAGAAAATGTTTGTGACCCATGTATGCCCGTTTTTTGGAATGCTTAAGCCATACATATTTTTTAATTTTGTTGCAACAAGGGCAAGAAAATTCTCTTTTTGTAATTCATCCTGATAAATTTGCATAAGCTGGGAAGTCATTGATTGTCCACAATAAAGCAGCTTGCAATTTGAACATTTTATTCATTTCACAGTCATAAGTCATCACACCATCACCCCAAAATTCATTCAAATCGTCAATCAATGGATGAAGGTAAACATCAATCTTATCCCCCGGACTTTTAGGTCCATCAATAAGAGTGGAAAGTAATATAAATTGTTGCTTCATACAAAGCCACGGAGGAAGATTATACGGAACCAACACCACGGGCCATGTGCTATGAGTTGCACCAACCATAGACTTGAATGGATTGAAACCATCTACTGACATTACGAACATCTTTGGAAAAGTCGGGATGTCTCTTATCAAAATCCTTCCATGCATGATAGTCTGTCAGGTGGGTTAACATATCAATTTCATGAACTCTTTCTGCATGCCATCTCATTAAATTAGAAACTTTGGATGACATAAAAAATCTTTTCAACCTTGGTTTAAGGGGAAAGTAACACATTTTATTTACAGAAATCGATTTCCCCTGTATCACAATCTGACTTTGATGAGTCTGATTTCCCTTGTTCTCTTTCCACCTAGAAGCACCACAAACCGTACAAATATTCAAATGGGAAGTTTCCTTTCTAAAAAACATACAGTTGTTTGCACATGAATCTATGGTCTCATATGTAAAACCTATGTTCTCTGTCTGCTTACGAGAATGGTAATAGGACTCGGGAATCTTAGCATCGACATGAATAACCTTTTTCAATAACACCAACAGCATGTCAAATGATGTGTCTGACCAATGATTCAAAGTCTTCAAATGAAAAAACTCCACGATAAACGACAATTTATTGTAAGAAGTACATCCAGGATATAATTCTATTTTTGCATCATCAATTGCTTCATAAAACCTCCTCGAATCATGATCTCCACCAGAGTGAAGATTTATCTCACTGGTCTCAAGATTCTAGATGTCAATGCCTTCAGGATCCAACCAATATACCATTTCAGTAAGCATTTCATGCATTGTATCATTCATCCTTACATCAAAATCCATCTGAACTGCATCCGTATTTTGACAAAGAACATATTCTTCTCCATGACGAGTCCAACTCTTATAATTTTTCAGAAATCCATTAAAGAATAGGTGCTCCCTCATAGTATCTCGTGTGAATTGATATCTGTTAGCACATTTCCTACATGGACAACTAATATAGTCACTTTAAAATCCTCTAGTGAAGTCAATAAACTTCATAATGCCATTGAAATACTCTCTAGATGTTCGATTTGGAAGATCAATCCAACTCTTATCCATAATAAGATCCCTATAACAAACATTTACACAAGACTTATTACATTTTCATTTTTCATATCAAATATATTTAAAATAAATACTAATTAATTGTTTAAGAACCATTTATAAATAATAATGTAATTGAAAGCCCATGTCATACCTGATTGCGCTACAAACCTGGAAGAGAGGGGAGCCGAAGGCGGTTCTGTGAGGGAGAGGAGAGGTAGTGGTGGGGAGCTGGAGCTGGAGCTGGTGCGGTGAGGGAGGGGACGGGCGGCGGCGACGACGGGGAGCCGGAGGAGAGGAGGCGGTGAGGTGGCAACGGTGCAGCGAGGGTGGGACGAAGTGGGAGGGACCAAGGATAGGGGGAGCCGGAGTGGACGGGCGGCAGCGGCGAGGGGACGAGTAGCGGTCGTGTGGGGAGGGAGGGGACCGGGCGGCAGTGGTACGGCAAGGGAGAGGACGGTGAAGGAGGGGACGGGTGGTGGTGGTGCGGCGAGGGAGGGAATGAAGATGGAGGGTACGGGGGTTGTCGGGGTGCAGGGGGGGTGTTCGGGGTGCTGGGGGAGGGACAAGGGGGAGGAGGGCTGAGGGCGGAGGGCGGAGGCTGGAGGGGCTAGAGGCTGAAGGCCAGAGGGCGGTTGGAGGGCTGTCGGAGGGCTGTCGAAGGCGGGTGGTGGGAGGCCTGAGGGAAGAGGGAGGTCGGAGGGTGGCCGCAGGGCATAGGGCGGCCAGAGCCGGAGGGCAGAGGCAGAGGAAGCCCGGAGGAGATGGAGGGCAGGGCAGAGGGCGGCCGGAGGGCAGAGGGCGGCCGGTGGAGGGCGGGGCGGCGGAGGGCGGCCGGCGGAGGGCGGAGGGCGTCCGGTGGAGGGAGGAAGGGTGATGGGGACGGCGGAGAGGGATGGTGCATGGCGGCGGGGCAAGGCGCGTGGCGACCGGGGATGGCGGCGATGGGAGGGCGTACGGAAACGGGGAGGGCGCGCGGTGATGGGGAGGGTGGAAGGGTTCGGGGGGTGCTTCGCGAGAGGATGGAGGGTTCAGGGGGGGCGCCAAAGCCGGTTTTTTTAAAGAAACCTAGCGACCGCCATTGGCGGTTGCTATTGGTCACCTATAGCGACTGCCAGTGGCGGTCGCTATAGGTGAAGGGGCTCAAAAGCCCATATTTCTAGTAGTGTGATGTCCATTTTAAACAAAAGAGAGACACTATGAATGGTGCCGGCTACACCACACCTTGAATTGAGGTGGTGTTGACTCGTACATATCACATATGACCCATGGATCGTTGTGCTAAAGTATCGACACAATTAAAATCTGTTTGGTTGGTTTTCCGTATGTACTTAAAATGTTGTCCATTATAAAACAAAAGAGAGAAACTTAGAGTGATCTCGACCACACTGTAACTCGGATTGAGGGACGGTTTACTCTTACACGTCACATATGACCCATGGATCGTTATTCTAAAGTTTCAATAGAATCCGAATGTGTTTGGTCGGTTTACCTTATGTCAGTTGTTGTTTTCAATTAAATGAAGTCCATTTTAAACTATAGAGAGACACTTCGAGTAGTGTCAACCACTCCGCACCTCGTATTGAGGCTAGGTTGACACGTACATGTCACATATGACCCATGGATCTTTTTCCTAAAGTTTCAACAGAATATGAATGCGTTTGGTTAGTTTTCTGTATGTCAGTTGTTTTTTTCACTTAAAATGGTGTCCATTTCAAATAAACCCGACACACTTTGAGTGGTTCTAGCCACACCAGGACTCAAATTGAGGCTAGGTTGACTTTTACATGTCACAATTGACCCAAATATCATTGTTTTAAAGTATCAACACAATCCGAATGTGTTTGGTTGGTTTTCCATATGTCAGTTGTACATTTCACTTAAAATGTTATCCATTTCAAACAAAAGTGAGACACTTTGAATGGTGTCGGTCACACCGCGCCTCATATTGAGCTGGTTTTGACTCGTACACGTCACATATGACCCATAGATCATTGTGATAAAGTATTAATAGAATCCGAATGTGTTTGGATGGTTTTTTGTATGTCAGTTGTTCTTTTCACTTAAAATCTCATCCATTTTAAACAAAAGAGACACAGTTAGAGTGCTACCGGCCACACCGCGCCTCAGATTTAGACAAGGTTGACTCGTACACATCACAAATTACCCAAGGATAATTTTCCAAAAGTATCAACACAATCTGAATGCGTTTAGTTGGTTTTCCGTATGTCATTTGTACTTTTCACTTAAAATGTAATCCACTTCAAACAAAAGTGAGACACTTCAAATGGTGCCGGCCACACCGCGCCTCAGATTGAGACGGGGTTGACTCGTACATGGAACATATGAATCATAGAAATTTTTCCTAAATAAAAAAATGTTCTCCTCTTATTCCAATTGTAACAGGTTTCAGTGGAAACATTATTTATCTTTCCAGATTTCATTTGACCCTTCCTGAATGAAAAACTGAAATCTTTCCATTCATTAAGCACATCAGTTCCAGACATACGCTGAGGTGGATCATCGGTCTCTATGGTATTATCAAATCTTTGACGATTCATTCTATATGGATGATCATTTGGAAAGAATCGCCAATATCCCATAAAACTGAAACTACAATGATGTTTCAGTCTTCTGGATCGTGTATTCTTCATACAAACTAGGAATGATAGTTTTCCCTTCATGCTCCATCCAGAAATCATTGCATAAGCCAGAAAATTATTGATCATCCACATAAGCGCAGCACGCATCTGAAATATTTCTTTCGAACATGCATCGTATGTGCGCACACCCACATCCCAAAGAAGTTTCAACTCTTTTATTAAAGGTTTCATGTATACATCAATATCAATGTCAGGATCAGAAGAACTAGATATGAGTATACTCATGAAAGTGAAAGTTTTTTTCATACACAACCATGGGGGAAGATTATAAATGTGTATAAAAACTGGCCATGTGTTGTGCGAAGTAAGCATCTACCCAAATGGATTAAAATCTTCAAATGAAAGACCCAGCCTCACATTACACAAGTCAACTGCAAAATCAGGATGTCGAGCATAAAATCTCTACCATGCAAATATATCTGCAGGACGAACCAACTCACCATTAGTCTTCTTTCTCTCGGTATCATGCCATCTCATTTTTATTGATATGTCATCAGACATAAAAATATTCTGGAGTCTGGAGATCAATGGAAAGTTCCATATTACTTTCTGTGGAACACGGGATGGTGTTCCATCAGATTTTTGGCTTCCATTGGGATGTTCCAAATTTTATACAATCATTTTTTTCAGCGGTTTCCTCCCAGAATAAACTACAATCTTTTAGGAAAGCACGAATTTTGTTTCTTGAAAATCCAAGTTCCTCAACTAACTTCCATGCTATATAGTGGTTTGAGGGAATATCTGCATCATCTGGAAGTAAATCCTTCAAGAGGGTAAGAATGTAATTGATTGTTGTATTAGAAATCCCATACATAGTTTTCCCATGAAACAATCAGATTAAAAATTACAGCTTTTTCATTTTGTCACATTTTCGATATACTGGAGTTGTGGTAGCATCATTCAATTTTTTCACCCTATTAATATCATCATTTTCACTAGATGCATCATTTTTCCTCATATCGAAGTCTTCTTGAGTCGAAATCCTTTCTTTTTCATGATGACGGATAAACGGAAACTGATCATCTAACAAATTCTCCATTCCAGTCCTTTTATTTCAATCATCACCAATTTGAGATTTCATTTTCTCCCCATTGTGATACCACACAAAGTAGTTTTCTTGAAAAACATTTTTGGTTATGTGGTAGCTGACTTCTTCACAGCTCAACCAAGGTCTAGCAACACAATTGGAACATGGGTAGTGTATGTGACCACTATCTGAAGCATTGTGAAATGAAAAATCTATAAAGCTCTCCAAATTGTTTTGAAAATCGCTTGAGATCCGATCGGTTTCATACATCCAACTTCTGTCCATTCTGTAAAAATAATTTATATAATTCATTTTGTCATAAACAATTCAGTAGGATTGAACTTTAATAGAAAATATATTTAAGTAAACGATAAAGGAAGAAGTTTCTAGTTGATGTAGTGAACTATTAAAATAATGTAAAGAACAAGTACTCATAAATTAAATTAAAATTTATTTATATTCATTTTCATTAGGTCTATAAGAGGCACATGCCTCAGGTCCAATTATGTGTTATAAGTATCCCAAATCATTCACTCGTGTTCAATAACTCATTATTGGCACCTCTATGGCCATACCTTTCATTACCCAATTACTTCCCCAAGTCAAGCGCAACCCATGGGTGAATAAATTTTAGGCTTATACACTAATAGGTTGTTCATGTCTTGTAAAAAGATTTAATTTCATTAAGTATAGACAAAAAAATTATTTTTAAATTTGAGATTAATAATAAAGTATGTCAATGATAACAACATTACTGAATTAACTTGTGACATATCTAACATTTTTATGGATGTCTACACATGCCATTATGGGTAGTGAAAAGAACCCCACCCTCATAAAAGTGAGTATTGGCCAAGAAGGAAACATACTATACAACGTACAATGAGAACCATATTTAATTGACCCTAAATTTATATTAGTACAGTCATCTTGGGGGAAATGGAATATATGATCCTGGTTAACTGATGAATTCAAAATCTCATATTCCATATGTTGGACACTATTTAAGGTAAGAAATCATGTGAATATGGGTTTACATCATTCAATTTCTTACATGCTAGTGAGAATGAAGGCTTGAATTAATGACTTGAGTTCACTAATTAAATGAGGGTATAGGTTGCATAGGTTGTGTAAACAGAATGATTAAATAAGGGTAGAGGTTGCATAAAATGTGCATGGTGGGGGAGTCTTAGCCGATTTAGAAACTAAAATAAACTCCCATCATAGGTATCAATAAGAAACATCCGCATCGAAAGAAACTCCAAATAAAAAAGGACTAAAAACATCAAACATTTCAAGAATTCACTATTATGCATGGTTTATTCGCATGTTTAGCAGTAATTATATGTCTTAATCATGAACCACCTCTACATATCCCAGTTTTCACCAATAAACATAAGGTAAATATCTCAAAATATCTTTAAAACAACTCATTAATAGGCTCAAAACGTAAATATAATCTTGAACCAACCATGGAATCTCTTTCACAACACATTCTCACACCCCAGTTATCTCATGTGTTAATAAATTCCAAACATAGTCACATAGTGTACTATAACAAATTACATTACACAAGCCTTATTAAAAAAAATCATTTTAATAAAACACTTTTCTCAAGGAATTTTAAGGAAAAAATCATAAAAAGTTTTCTAAAAATTAATAAACACATATAAATAAATTTCTAAGTAACAATTAATTACAAGATGAAAAAAATGCATAAAAACACATACTTAGAAAATCTAGAATCCAACTGCAATGAATTTGAGATGATTCTTCTTTGATGGAGGGTTAAAGATTTAATTAATTAAATGGATTGGAATGGATAAAGTTGAGATTAAATCAAAACACAAAAAAATGATATACACATCAAAATCAAAACTTAAAACTAAAATATGAGATGAATAACAATAAAAAAAAGGTACCACTTAAATATTTTATGTGTATGAAGAAGAGAATACCTGATTTGAGATGATTTGGATGGAGTTTCACAGGTTCGGATGGGGGAAGTCACAAGAGGAGTCGAGCCCTGCAGAGATTTAGGGTTCTGTCACGAATGGGGGAGAGCAGTGGCCGATTCTGTATTTGGGGTAAACATTTCCCAATGGTTTTTAAAAACCGTTGGGAAAGGGGTTTCCCGTTGGTAAAGGGTCACCCCTTCCCAACGGTTTAAGCAAACCGTTGGTAAAGAAGCATTGGGAGAACCTGAATTTCCAGTAGTGGAAGTGGCAAGAGTTTATTGAAATAATTTCACCTCTTTTCAAGACTGTTTAAGTTTATGCTCTATTTGATGAAATGTTATGATATATATCTCAAGAAAACACATGAATTTTCTTATCATATGTATTTTCATGATATATTAATTTATTGGTTCAATTTTATACTATTTGGTACATAAGATAGTTAATAATATTTTTTAAGAAGACTTGACTTCAACCACTTTTCGGTCTGAAATCTGTGTTCCATCAAACCATATTTTTCTATAAAAAATGTTTCCAAAAATATTATATTATTATCCTATGATATGTAATAGAAATTAGGACCAATATTTTTACCTTTTTAAACAAATGTGTTTTTATAAATTAATTTTCATTTCATTTTCTAGTTGAGGAACTTTTCTATACTTTTTACGATGAAAAAGGAATGTTCGACATGTTCAAATTTACCCACTATCATGACTGTCGTTCCCTTGAAGATTACTTTACAATATTAAGATGTTTTTTTAAAAGAAATTTTTTTAATAATATTCTAGAAATTAATTATTTTAAATTTATTTTCATTTTAAAAGGTTTCCAAAATTTTTTATTATTTTAAATGTTTCTCAAAAGCTTGTTTTATAAGTTTTCAATGTATTTTCAAAGAGATGGTTTTCAAAATGTTTTCAATATTTATTTAAAAGTTTTCAAGATGTTCTCAAAAGAATAGGTTTTTAAAATGTTTTCAAATATTCATTTATATGTTTTGAAGTTTATTTTTAGGAAAATGGTTTCCAAAATTTTTTATGTTTTAAAAATAATTTTCCAATGAAGAAAATATATTTTCCTAAAGAAATGTTTTTAAAAGATACATAAAAATTATTTTACATCTAAGATGACATCCATTGGTGTTACTCATGACTTTATAAGAAATTATCCAAAGTTTCCATTCATATTCTTTCTCATAATGGTTATTGTTTTGATGAAATTATATTTATGAAAACCAATTTCTCTTTCATGGGTTATGTGTTTATGAAACCCATTCCTATTCCATGGGTTTTATGCTTATGAATCCCATTTATCTTAAATGGGTTATACCATGATCCATGATTATGAATCCTTCATCCCTTAACAAATTATATAGGTTGAGATGATTATAAAACCAATATATTTTCCATAGGTTTTTATATAATTAAATTTTTATGATACCTATATCATTTCATGGGTTATGATATGATGTTTATGAAACCTATATATTTTTATAGGTCATGGTATGATGAACATTTTATTATCTTATGACACATGTATGTATGATTTTGTCATGTAATGGGTGGGGACTATATCTCACTTCAATGAATTGGGTATTGAAAAATGTTTTTTGATATCTAGAGGCTACAGAAGAGGTAATCCCAAACCTAAAACAAGAGGTTACAGTAGAAGGAATCCCAAGCCTCAAATAAGAGGTAATATTAACCCTGAAATAAGGGGGTATATGAGTGGACATCCCACGCTTGGAAAAAGAGGGTACATCGGTGGGAATCTGAAGACTATAGTAGGTACACAGGTTATAATCCCAAGATTAATATATTGTGAAGGTCTTGGTAGTTAGCCTTGACATGTGATTTTCTATGTTTATGTGTACACAACAAATTTCATGACTTATTTCTATGATATTATTAAGGCCTTTTTCCATTGTGATTTATGTATTATTAACTATTAATATTTATGATTTTATTTTTTTATGATCTTTGATATGTTGGGTATGATCTTATAATGTCATGATCACGTTTACTTACCCTTATGATCATGTTTATGCTTACATATCTCCCTTTCTTACCCTTATATAGTATTTGAGATCATCCTTTTTTATGTTTTCATCCATAAGATATGAAAATATGTATTATGTATGGTGTGTCTAAGATGGTTTATAGTCATGAATAACCTAACAGTAGATAATTTAGCTTACTCGTTTAACATCATTGAGATTTCCATGTTTCAAAAGGCACTAAACTAATATCATCTTTAGATGTGTGTTTGTGCATAATTTTTAATATTCTGAAAAAATGATGTAATTTCAATGTACGCTAAGACTAGTTTGTTATAATTAGAGGTTTAAAAAGTAAGTGGATGTGAAATATTATTTAGAGTTAATCATTCATATATTCTTTTTAATATTTTCAAATATATCATAATTTATGGTTTTTTTAAAAATATCAACAAGTTGTTCTTATGTTATTTCCAATTATATATTAATATCTTTTTTTGTGAATTATCCTAAAGGAAATGGTGTCTTATATCTATGATATTTTCTTGGTAGTGCTGTGATTGGTTTTTACATAAAGCTGTAGAAATTTGTTTTCCAAAAAAATAGATGTTTCATTAAAACCCATGACAAAATTAGCGAGTGTGTGTTTCATCCACACAACTTGTAAACAAAAACTTCTAGCTACCTAATATTTTTCATGAGAAGTGTAAAGTGATACTGAATATTGTTTCATACATGACCAAGAAACTAATTCTTCTCTTAAGAAATGAAAAGTTTCATATGTACTTTTCTATCCGTTTTAAAACCAAAAAAAATTAGTATAAAATGTTTTTTAAAAATAAAATCATTTTCATAGTAATAAAATATCCATGATCCATAGTTCCCTTAAGATAAGTACAAATTCATTTAAAAACTTTAATATGGTAATATTTTTGTATTTTCTCTATATCATTCACATACATAGAAAAGAAATTTATTCTGGCATACTGGCTCTAAGATATTGTAAACTACTACTGATTCCTCTAAAAAAAATTTGTTCAAATAACTTCCAAGATTCATATTTATAAATATTTTTTGAGTCCATAATTAGATTACTGATACTTTTTCTATTTCTATATCTAAAATTTTAATGATTATATTTTTATACAGATTTGTTGAGAAATAAAATTGTCTTATAGTTTTTGATAAATTTGAGAACTAAGGGAAAAAGTTAAATCCCCCTAATACTCATTTTAAAATATTATTTCTTAGATCCAAAAATTAATCTGTAATAAAATTTTTAGTTTAAACAAATATAATTTCATAGGTATAATTTAAAAAAATAATGGTTTTGAAAATATTTTTAATAAAAAGAGTTCAATATACAGTCTCCCTAAAAAAATTCTTATGTAAAAAAAATCTTGTTAATCTATCATACTAGGCTTCAAGGGATTTTTTTGTATATAAATTACCTAAGTATGATTAAAAACATGGTCGAGAAATTTAGTATTTTGAAAATAAGGTGTTTGATCTACAAAATATTTCTCTTGTACATATACATTATGTAAAGGAAACATAAAAAATCCATTTGAAAAAGGGAGAAATTTAAAAATGTTACATATCATATATGTATGAGAATGACTTCAAGTCTAGGAGGTGGAGTATAAGTTTATTTATAGTATATAACTTCTTATTAAATATAACCCTTTTGAACATGTCTAGGTTTATTTTTAACTATTACCTGATTTTCATCACATTTATTATTAAAAACCCATTTTACACCAATTATAGAAAGCTCTTAGCTCATTCAAGGAATTTCCAAACTTAATTAATCTAAAACTCATTTAGTTTGTCTTATATTTCTTTTATCCAATATTATTCACATAAATCATCATCAAGAGACCTTGTTTAAAATTATTATTGAACATCAAGTTGATAAAATTAATATTTTAAGTAACTTGTAGTTTTAACTAGTTGATATTAATCACCAATGATATTATCTCTAGGGTTATTCCAATAATTTTCGAATTTATTAGGTTTGATAACTGATTTTATTCAAACAAAATTTGAATTTACTATTGAGATAAAACATTATAAATAATTTCTTTAGTTATTTAATCATGAGAATAATTTTTCAACATGGGTTGAAAATAAGTTTTTATAAAAATATCTGAACACATTCTTTTAGGTTTTGGAAGAAAAGGATCAGTTTCATCAAATATGACATGTATTGTTTCTTTAATAATACTTGAATTTATATTATAAAATATATAAACCATACTGGTTATTGAATAACCAATAAAATACCAACATCGGATTTTGGAGAAAATTTATGTAAATTATCATTATTATTTAAAATTATTAATTTTCATCCAAACACTCTTATGTAAGAAATTTTAGGTTTTCATCCTATAAAAAACACATAGAGAGTTTTATTAATAAAATATCTACAAAAAATGATTTATAGTACACCAATAAATAATAAATTATTCACCCTGAAAATATCCAGCAATTGAGTATTCACCCAACATTGTTCTAATAATATCAAGAAGAGCCCTATTTCTTTTTTTTCAATTACCCTGTTTTATTTGTTTTTATAGGAGATGTGAAGTTATGTATTGTAAATTTTTTACTTAAAAATGTTTCACATTTATAATTTAAATATTATACACCATGGCCACTATAAATAGTTACAAAAGGAATTATTTTTTCATTTTTTACACTAGCTACAAAATTTTTTAAACAAAAAAAGGTTTCAGACTTTTTTATAGAAAATAAACCCATGTATATATAGTGAAATAATCAACTGAAACATATAAATGGAAATTTTAAAACAATAATTAAATTTTGTGTATAACCAAATAAATACATATATACTAACAATAAAGCATCAAAAGTTGAAAAATCATTATTATATTTAAAACTTGACCTATGTTTCTTTCCAAATTAATAATGATCACAAAATTTTTAAGAATTAAAACTATGTTTCAGTAGATCTATAAATACTCTCTCCTTAGAATTTTTAGATAATGTTATAATATTAGAGTATCATAAACTTCTATTACATTACCAATATTGATCCTTTATTTCACTAATGAAGGTAGATCATGGCTCCTAATTTCTTATAAGTATTGTGTATAAACATTCTAATGCCTTTTAGAAGAAATAATAAATTTATCTTCTAAACTTTTAATAGTAAATTTAAAATTTATAAAGTTCAAAAGGTAACATTGTCACACCCCGACCTGTATAATTATTATTTTAATATTTTTTAATGCAGTTTTTTTTGGGTTTTAGACTAGTGCGCATGCACCGCATGTTTAGCAGAGACCGCGCAGATAGCCCGGGCACTGGTGCGACAGCTTTTGGATCGGACAAAAGTTCATTCATGGTTCGTGCAAAGTCGCTAGAGACGCGCATGGACCGCATAGTTTCATTATTCAAATAAATTTTTTTTTAATAAAATGAAATTATTGTTATGAGTTATTACCATTTTTGTTATTTAAAATTATTAATGACACTTTTAATATTATAACTAAAATTGTTAAATTTATTATTAATATCATTATGACTACCATTATTCTTAATTATAATAATAATAATTATTATTATTATTATTATTATTATGTTTTCTTTTATTTATTTAATTTCTACTATTATTTTATTCTTTTTTTCTTCCCTTTATTCTTTCTTCTCCTCCTTTTTTCTTTTTTCTTCTTTTCCTCTTGCTTCCATGCGGGTGCTCCCTTCCTGTTGTATTTCCCCCCCTTTTTTTTCTTCTTCTCCAGCAGCACCTGCTCCGCGCCCCTGCCCTGCGCCTCTCTCACTCGCACCACTCACGCGCGGCGCCTCCCTCCAGATTCCCTTATCCCTATCGTGAAGGCCGCCACCACAGCAGCCTCCCGCGCACCCCAGGTCCAGCGTCCCCTCCTATATCTCGGACTGCAGCGCCTCCCCCTATTGCGGCGACCTCTTTCTGCTACTCCGCATCATGGCTCACCCGCACCACCCTCGTGCCAGACCTCCCTCTCTCGTTCCAGTTGTGCTCCTGTCCGCACAACAGCTCGCACAACACCCTACTGTGCTGCCTCACCCCCGCATGAAGCACCTTCGGCCCAGCTTTTCCTGCAGTGCAGCTCCCTTCCCCCTGCACCCTCCAGCTAGCAGCAACCCAGCCCGCCTGGCTTCTGCAGTGTCGCACGCCCAGCATCGACATCACCCGCTCCTGCTGCTACGCTCCGTCCGGCACATCCTCCGCCCTCCTGCACCGCCCAACGACCCGCTACCACCACCTCGCATCGCCCCCCCCCCCCCCCCCCCCTTGTAGACTGTCGGCTTCTCTCCTGCTGCATCGGCGCAACCCCCTATCCTAGTGCGCCTCCCCTTCAGATCTAGCGGTCCGTTGTGCACTTCACCCTGCCCTCCTGCCGGCCGCATACATCAGGCATGGTAAGCAGCTCCTCAGTGTGCAGCCAGCACATAACCACCCTGCTCAGTTGTGACCTCGGACCCCTCGCTGCACTCCACTACCAGCATCGCCCCCCTGTTGCAGTGCCTAATAGCCACCTTCAGTCTCCACATCGGCTGCTTGTTTCCCTCCTACTGGTGTCCTCCTACGCACACCCTGGCCGGTGAGCACCAGCCTCCTACTTCCAGCAGTGAAGCCCCCTCGGCCTTCCTTTCCCCTTCTGCGCACTAGCTTTAGACCCTCCCTCCTTTGCAGCATGAGCAGAACCACTGCAAGCCCCTTGTTCACTCTGATGTCCGGCTCCTGTCCGCTCTACACCTCTTTTCTAAGGCCAGCGGTTTTCTCTAGTGACTAGCGGGTGTGACTCCTCTGTCTGGTGCCCTCTAGCTGAATCTGCACGCATCGATCGTGCACTGCCCATCAAGCCAGCACCGCTTCCTACCTTACGGCGGCACCGCTCCACCCGCGCACACCTGCCTCTGACCTGGCAGGACCTCTTTCTGAACCGTCGCACATCCTCCGACTAATCGTGAACCCTTCTTGGGCGCGCGACGAGCGTCCGCCACCAGAGGTGAGTGGTTTGAGTTCGCGCTATTTTGCCTACACTGAAATTCAGGTGAGGTATGCATTGTCTTTTGTTTTGATTATTTTAGATTAATTATTATGTTTGTTTTTAGTTATTTTTGTGATTTTTAATTGTCACTGGTTAGTGTTTCTGTGTTTTAAATTATTTTACTTTCAGTTGCAGCGCGTTGGCAAGGCATTTCCGTGACACTGTGGTTGCCAACTTGCATGTGCCGATGCGCCCGCGCGAGGCGTGTCGCATCATCGTGATTGGTTTTCGAGTCGAGGTAGGCCCCCCACTGCACTCACCTTTAAATTTAGAAATTATTAATTTATTGATATTTTATTAATTTTAATGAATGAGAAATAATATAAGATAATTAATTTTTAAATTATTACTTGGTGTGAAAAGAGCCGTTTATTTTATATCGAACACTTGAAACATTTTCTTGATGAGCGGACACCCAGTATTGAAAAAATGATAGTTTGGCCTTTAAACATAATTCATGTAATTTCAAATGTGGTTCTGGTTTTAAAGATAAATGGCTTTTCTGAACAAGCATTTCATGTTTTCTTGAGAAACGAGGTTTTTCTTTAAAGTTGGTGAAGGCCCTTTTGGCACTTTAATGAAATAAATTATTTTGGAAAAACTCACTTTGGGGTTACTAAGGGGTGATCTTTGGTCTGCGTTGATTGTGTGAGTTGTGTGTGATACTTGTGCATCGTGACTGATTGATTTACATTGTGGACGCACCCCTTTTTATTGTATGTGTTGACATGGGAACCTGACATAGTGATTGAATATTCTGAGAATGATTGCTGCACTAGTTTAGATTATGCACTGGCTAGTGACCCCATAGTAGGGGAATACTGAGTTATTGCTACTATGGGGATTGGGCCCCTCGGTTAGGTCATGCAGGGCTATGCCGAGCGTTAGGGTGTTATGACGTCATCGAGTTAGAGCATGCTTTCAAGATGAGTCAGATGTATAGTACATTCTAGATTGTTCACGAGCTCCTAGGTTTGACCCATATTTCCTTTAGTGTTTATTTGTATGTGGCAGACGATTGAGAGGTCTAGTTTGGTTGATGTCCCATGTGTGCCACTTTTTCCATTGCCCTTGGTGTGTGTTGTGTATTATGTGTGGTTTCCCCATTTTGGCTAACAACTGAAGTTTGGTCTTCTAAATCATTTGCAGAAAATGTTTTAAAAATAAATATACATAATCATTTCAGACATTAAACTTTTTTTCAAATTAAAAAGGGGAAATGGATTGATACTTGTTTTAGAAATTAAAGTGTGTGTGTGTGTGAAAACCAATATTTTTTGTATATTTAGTTCAAACCTGTAATTGGTAAATTCTCCATTTAAAGGTAGTGCATTGGGAATAGTTTGTTGGGCATGCCTTCTGAGTTTTAATACTCACGCCTATAGTGTTTTCCTGTTTTTAGTTTTGTTGCAGGTTGGATCGAGCTTGCTCGCCGTGGGCGAGAGTTGGTTGTGGTCTGGTGAGTGACTCTCGGAGTCACGAGGAGTTATTGGTCGAGACCAGGTTAGTGTGTTTTGTTGGATGCTCTTTCTTTTCAGTGTCATTTATTTACTTCATGTTTTATTTCTTTCCGCTGCTCTATTTATTTTTATTGGGCAAAATTATTCCCACTTTCTCCCTGTTTATGCCTTGGTGCTTATCGCCAGCCCGGGAGGATCAGGAACGCCTCTCGAGTCATGTCGCGGACCGGATCGTGTGACCAGTTTAGGGTCGACCCGGGTTGGTTCGTGACAAACATTCATCACATAATTTACTTATGGTTATACTATTATTCTTAATAACTAAACAAAAATTAAAATTAATGGTTTCCAAGAAGACCACTATTACAAATTCCCTTAATTTCAACTTTATCATTAGCTCAAAAGTGGCTTTTCCACTTTTAATTATTTTAATCTTCTTAAAAAATTTATTTTTTCTACTAATGTGATGGTAAAAACCACTATCCATGTACCCAATATTGTTCATGTTATACTCAAAATATTTTTCTAAAAATATAAAATGTTATATTTTTGGATCCAATTCATTCTTAAGTCCAAAATTATTTGAAAATAAAATTTTAGGGATCCACATTTGTTTTACTTTTTATGTTTTACCGATTTTTATTCTTTAAAAAAAATAAAATTCCATAAAATCCAATATATTATATTTATTTAAAGAACACTTAATCTTTTAATTTCCACACAATTGGAATTTAGTACAAAAAGGTTCACTTTTTTGGAAGAAAATAATTTTTTCTTGAATGCTATTTAGGGATTGTAAAGAAAATAGTATAAATAATTCTATAAGGCCCAATGTTTCTTTTCATGTTATCAATTTTTTCCCTTATAAAAGAAAATATTGATAGTAACTTTTTCATACTAAAAATTTATGAATTTAGTTTAAAACATTAATCATTATCCTGATTGGTGTAAGTAACATCAGATATATTATCCAATTATATTGTAATATTAGTATCTTATTAGGATTTTTTTTAAATATTAGATTTTTATTTGGAACTATTTTTATTAACATCTTTATATGTTTTCAAAACATTACAATTTTATTTTTCTAATAATTTTTAAATTCTTAAAATTTCTTTCAAATGAGGTGAAGAATCTTCTTCATCAGATGGACTAGATTTTAATTCTTCTTGGAAATAAGAACCAAAATCATCCTCAGAATTAGGATAATTTTCATTTAAATTTAATATTCTATGGGATTCATCTGATAACTTTTCAAATGAAGAATTCATTTTTCTTTGGAATTCTAGAAAAAAATCCCACAACATTCTAATTATTATTAATATCATCAAAGGAATTATCTCAAGAACTATCACTACCCCTAGAACTATAGGTGTCTTAAAATTTTAGAAATTTGATTCCTTTATAATTATTTGACTTTTTTCTTTCTTGTCATTTATTTTAAGTCTTCGATAATCAGGTCTCATATAACCTAATTTCTTACATTCATAGTATACAAACTCCTAAAATATTTCAACTCAATCCATTCGGTTAGATTTTTCTTATATCTATAAATGAAATCCTTCTTCAAACTATTTTATTCATTATATTCTAAAATATTATAAATTTAATTTACACTATGTTATATTGAATGGATTTTAGTCTCAACCTTAATTTTATTCTTTTCATAAGATTTAGAAACATTCTCTATCGATATATTTTTTTTAAGAAATTGGATTAGAAGAAATTGATACTCAATTTTTATATTTCTCCTCCTTGGAATATCTTTTCAGTAATTATTCATATTGCATAAGAGTGGAAATCAGATCATCTAGACTATGCTTTTTCATGTTATTAGTATCATCAAGATCTTTCCTCTTAGATTCCCATGCAGTATGTATAATATCAAAAATCTTTCATCTAAATTTTTATCTATCAGATATTTATATACCAAATATTTTATGATTTTTATGATTTTGGTAAATATCATACACATCTTTCAACACTTTCCAGGTAGAAAATCAGATGATTGATAATCTGTTCTGAGAAAAGGTTTTCTGGTTTAAATGACTTTGGTTGTCTAAAAGTGTCTCACTTCCAAAATTTTCAATGTACTATTTTAATATTCACAAGAAGAAATATGGATATATATTTATCTTATTATATAGAATAATAAAGTATTCCAAACATAATAATTTATTTTATATTATGACTACTCATATTTAAAAAAAATTAGAAATCTATTTGTTTGGAATATTTTAATTTCCTATCAACAAGAAAAAATTGTCAACTTCAGTATTTATAATAGATTCCTTCATCCAATGTATCTAATACTTTTAGAAAAATCCATAAATGATTGGTGTTTTTATAGGATTTATATTTTTCAAAGATCCAACATTTAAATAAGCTATCTTAATAAACACCAAAATAATATTTCTAAAAATACACATTAATGTAATAATTTTGTATCAAATAGAAAATATGATATAAAATTCATCAATTTATAAAGAAATAAAAACAAGATAATGTAGTATAACTCAATCTCATAAAAAATTTAGGATAATAAGAATAAAAAAATACAATAGACGGGGGGTGAATTGTGGTTTATAAACTAAGACTACTAATTTTTTAAGCCTTATTATGTAGATTTATTGAAAAAAAACATTAGTTGATCAAAAAATAAATTAGATAAACAATTTTTCTATTACTTTATAAAATCTGAGTCAAACAAAAGTATACAAAATAATATATATTTTTTCCCAAATAAAGTAAAATAGAAATAGAAAAATGTAAAAATATGTAATAATAATTTTTATAAAACAATTAATTAATTAATTAATTATATTTATTTAAAAACTTAATGCTTTTACTATTAGTATTGAAGAATTATATATCCCATAATTTAGGTATCCATAGTTTGAACCAGCTCATAAAGGTTTATCCTCCTTAATAATGGATTCCCTTTATATGAAGATCTAAAGAACTTGTTTCCAAAGCCACAAGAACCCTCGATCATCAAGACTAGACAAAATATATCTTTCTATACCTAGAATACCTTGATGACAATAGATATTACAATAAATTTAAAACATAGATAAATTATGGAAATTATAATGATCCTCAGAAATCAGATGCCTTAAATAGAAACTCTATAAGGAAATACAATAATGTGACTACTCAAAGTAACAATATGCTAAACAAATATTAACCAAAACTATTAGATTTTCAATGATGAAAAATATTCATTCTCCTTGAATTATACTATTATTTATAATAAAAACTCAAATGGTAATATTTTTATTATTGTAAGTTGGTTGAAACTAATTTGGATAAACTCTTCCTTCACATGAAAGGTTCTGCAAATTTTCTCCATCTAATATTTATTATGTTTATACACCCTTATTGTAACATTTAATTCCATATGGTTTAATAATATCCATTCATTTGGTTAAATTAAATTCTTTAAATGATATATTTATAAAGGTTCATCTATAGATTACGTTCGACTTATCCTGATAAATTTTTTTCCAATGGTCTTACTAATTCATTGTTTTATAAACTTCATTATAATTTATCTTTTTTAATTTTATAAATATTTTTTAATGAATTTCATAATATTATTTACAATACAATTGGGTCAGACTATAAAAAGATTCCATCCGATAAACACATATTTCTACATACGGAATGATGACTTTTCTATAAGAACATTCTTAAAACTAGAGAATTATAAAAGTTATTAAATTATTGAGAAATTATATTTTTGATTTCAAAAACTAAGGTTATAAAGTGTTAATATATAAATTTTTACTCCAAAAATATTACCATACCTCAACCATGGATGATATTTCTAGCCTAGGTTATAGGTAAGAGATAATGGATTATATTTATGCTAGATATAATTTCTAAAAAACTAACCCATTGGATGAGGGTTTTTATTTGAATAAAAAAATATTATATTAACTTGGACTGGTCCAAAAGAATCTGAGGGATCATTCTGAAATTATAGAGAAGTATTTTATGGATGATAGGGATAGTTATAAATACCAAAATTAGTATTAGGTCCAGAGAATTGATATTGTTGAGAAAATGAGGTTGTGGATTTAGCATCCATCACCAATTGTCTAATAAGACAAATGAGCTTACTAATCTAATTAGTCTTGTTTTTTATCCCTATTTATTGACTCTCATGGGATTATTTTACTTGATAAAGTGATCGAGTATGCATTTTTTCATTTTTATATCCATTTTTCTTATTATATTCTACTTATATGATGGTGCTTTATCTACAATATCACTTCAACTTAATGAATCAATGAGGTTTCTCTCTATGTCCAAAAAACCCTTATATAAATATTGGCTAATAAGTTTCTCATAGATTTATAGGTGGGGAAAAGTGGTTATAAAGTTATAAGAATCTCCCAAAATTAATGGAGTGATTCATTTTTGTAATTAACATATATAACCAATTTCTATTCAGATAAAGTTGAATCAAGAAGTGTATAAGAATTTCCCTATGAAGAGTTTCTTAATGACATTCCATGAGTTATGGAAATAGGAGGGAGGAGATAGAGATATGATTTGAAAAATCTATTTATGGAGAATGGGAATTATCAAATTTTTATTTGTTCATCATAAACCCATTGAGAAATCATAGATGATCATAACACTTGGAACTCTTTGAGGTGAAGATTCAGAGCCCTATTGGCTATCCCATGGAAATGAGGTAGAAGAAGAATAAAATATAATCTATTTTTTAAATCTACCTAGATGTAGGGATAAGTAATAACACATGGTTGGTAATTTATAGCATAGGTAGAATGTTCTTTTATAGTTTGTTTCATAGGGTATTCCATGATTAAATTTGGGTTAGGAATTTGTAATAGGTCAAGTGTGTTCTGATTATCTCTAATGAACTCCTAATTCATCAATGTGTTTATTCAATTTTATGGATAAAAAAATCAAGGTATTATTTGTGAAATCATAGGGAATTCCTAGAAACTCTATATTATTTAAACTATGGTGTAGTGATTGGATATTGAAGAAGTGTTTTTCTTAGTATTTTCAATGGAGTTTTAGTTGTCTTCATTCTAGTTTTTTTAGGTTTTTCATTGTGTTTTAATTTTTTTTGTTTTGGGAGATAATTGATATTAAATTACTCCTTATAACAGAATAATCAACAATAATTCAATTAAATTTTTTTTTAATTTTCATCTATAAATGGTCAATGGTTTGGTTTTTTTGATATAATGAGTATATAGTAACTCAGGTCTAATCCTCAATGTTGGTAATATTGTTTATAGAATAATTTAATGTGTGTGTATTTTTAAAATATTAAGTGAAAGAATTGAGGATAGTGGTTTGGTTTTACAATTTTTAATTAATGGGTGTGAGTTCATTATTGGGTATGTAATCTTGTGATATCATTGATCTTTTCAAAACATTTCAGTAAATTGACATCCACTTCACATGATATTTTTATCATAATTTACAAATATTTAGGATTTAATACAAGACTCAAATATGGTGATTATTTTAGTGAATTATCATATATGTAAGGGTATTCTTGGTTGTAATAATCCATTAAACCCAAATATTAAAAAAATGCATTAACCCATGACATTTATTCTTCAATATAACAATGTTAATTTAAATAACATTAAAGGAGAAAAAATACTCAGTCACTTAACTTTTACATATCATGAATCATCACAATGGGATATTTACTCATCCATTTTAGATTTTATTAATATAGTTTATGGAGGATATTATGATGAGGTAAAATAAAAATAAAAATAATGGGATAAGTAAATATTGTTTTATGCTAATATCATACACACATATGAAGAATGTAAAACACACACTTGTTTATGAATTATGTCACGACCCGTCCTTGGGGCCCGTGCCGTGACTACCCCAAGCCCGCCTTCCATAGGCCAGGGGCTGGAGACTAGCACCAAGGCGTAAATCTCGGTAAAAAGGGAAGGAATTTCCTTTGTAAAGTAAACAAGCACGACAGAGTACAAGCGGAAGAAGTAAACACTAAGTAAAATTGGTACAACAGTAAGTGCGGAAAAGTAAATGGGCCAGTATACAAACCCAAACTGAAAGTAAAGTACAACTCGGAAGGGAAAACATCAACTGAAAAGTAAAAGCCGCTACGCCGAGCTGTCCACTGGAAATCCCACCTGAAGGGTGGGTACAGATAGCTCTACTGCACCTCGGGTCCCGCCATCCGCTCTGAGTACATCCCGCCCAGTGGTCCACCTCCAGGTACCGTCCTGCTCTGCAAGCCTCAACCACGATCAACGTTGTCCGTCGTCTGCAACCAACCCAACGTAGTGTGGGCATAGCCCGTGCAGGGGTGAGTATAAGATACTCAGTAGGGACCCTGATAACCCCGAAGGTCTCCCAAAATCCACAAAGGATAAACCACAAAGGAAAGATACAATCTCGAAGTAACAACCGATTCTGCTTAGGTATATGCCCATACATATACCTAAGTCATCAATTCCAATACGCTCCAACCTCTGATCCTAAGTACAACTCAGTCCACACAGGAAAGTATACGTATTCCACACAGGAAAGCACAACACAGTCCACACAGGAAAGCAAACAGGATTCAGCTCACACAGGTATACTTCTTCGAATGATGATAGAGATGATCACTGATCCATCTAAGTCGTCGTACCCACAAAGGATCGGTAGGTACTAACCCCCGCAATGACCCACATAGGATCGGTTGGAAACTAACCCCTGCAAAGACCCACACAGGATCGGACCCACATAGGATATGTAGGCGCTGGCTCACACAGAACCGCTGAGCGCTGACCCACACAGGATCGGACCCACACAGGATCGGTATAACTAATCCACATAGGATTGCTAAGTGTTGTAGTCGTCGCCGTCGAATCCACTAAGGATCTCTGTACATTCGTCGTCGTCACAGTAGCAGTCGCAGCCAGCTCTAGGGTTCCCGCACACAGCAAGCTCGTTCGGGAGGGTCTGCTCCACGAGCCTAGAGGCTGATACATCAACTGACACTTAGTCTATATTTGATGTATCCAAAAGTTCCATATCGACAACAGGAACTCAACGTCGCAGATGGCGCGTCAATCGGACGCCCGGTCTGAGAGTTATTGGCTTTTTCGTCCCAGGGGCCCGGTTGGTGTTTATGGCAAAACTAACCCGACCGTACCCCACCTGCGTCCAAACCCTGGGTGGAGTATTCCAAAAGATCCTTCTCACTAATAAGAACTCAAAAAAGTCGACGGCACGTCAATCGGACGACCGGAGCTCAAGATATGAGTGTTTCCGCTCCGAGGGCCCGGTTGGTTTCGTGCACGAACCAACCCGGTTGAACTCAATGTATTCCAAAACCTTGAGTGCGATATGTCGAAACGACCGTCTCGTTCCAAGGATCGTGTTTCCACTGACGGCACGTCGATCGGAGGTACATAGCTCGAGTTATGGGCATTTGAACCCATACGGTCCGAAAATGGGGGTTTTGGTCCCAGACCGACCCGGCCGGAGACCCCCTGGGTCGGCCCGGCCCGGCCCAGCGTGGCCTGGCCTGGCGTGGTCCGGCCTGGCATACCGGCCAGGTGCCTGTCCGACTGGGCACAGCACGCCCAACGCGCTGCCAGCTCGGCCTTCGGTCGAGCTCTTGGAAGAAGGGGGGCGCCTGCCCCCCTTGAGTAACTGCGGCCCCCCTCCATTAATGGGGGGCCGTTTGAGCCGGCCGGGGGAATTTATTTCCCCCGGCTCCTCCCCTTTCCGACCGGCCCGACCTGGCCGGCCGGTTCCTACTCAACAGGACCGGCGATGGCCGGTCCCCTTCCAGCTCCAACGCCGGCGGCCCGGTCTGGTCGTCGGTCCCTTGCTCTGCCGCGGCACGGAACCGGCCGCGGCCCTTGTCGTCTGGCGCGGTGCGACGGCACCACGCCCCTCCGCTGCAGCACCTTCAATTTTCTTCGACGTGGCGTGACGGCGTCGCGTTCTTAAACTTCTTTACACGGCGCCGCGCATTTCCTTCCGCATTAATCCGTGTGGTGCGACGACACCACGCTCTCCCGTACCAACCACAATGGAACCAACATGAAAATTAAGGAGGAGGGTTAGCTGTGTTTGTGCGGTCCGACCCCCTCGCATTATTCGATAAAAAAGGGTTTAAATCCACGAAGATCGACAAGTTGGAAGAAAACATGAACTCAAAAATAAACCCCTACCTCGGTTCAGGAACGGTGCACGTCAATCAAACCGCGGAAGACGAGCGTCGCGGAGTCGGGAGTCGCGGAAAACAAACTTTGATTCCGTTGTTTTCGAGGTGCGTTCGAAGAGGAAACGTTGTTAGAAGAAGACGTCGCGTTCTTCGGTGGAGATGTTCCTCGTTGAGGAACGGTGTTCTTCACGTTCTTCGTCGAGGTTGAAGAAGAAGAAGACTTCACGCTTCCCAATCCTATCAAGGTTGCAAAACTCTAACCATAATAAAATAAGACCAAGTCTTATTTTATTAACACAACCTAACCATTTGAATTTCAAGAGTTTGAAATTAAGTAACTCACTTTATTAATTATAACAAGTTGTCAAAAATTAATGAAAGTGAGTTAATGGGGAGTTAGGAAAGTGAGGGGTTAAGAGGGGTTAGGGAGTTAAGGAATTTGAAAAGGTGGGGGGTTCTTGTGGGCCCCACCCTTTCAATTATCCACACATTGGAAGTTGGGTGAATGTGGGCCCCACCACCAACTTCCCATGGGAGAAATAAACCACCTTGATATGAATAAAATTGATTCAACAATTTTATTTACTTTTTTTTAATTAAACCCCATTAATTAAATTCTTCACCCGTACAAACGCAACTACGGTAAAGGTTCCCTTAAGCGATTACCAGCGTTGCGAGTTCATCGATGCCCTCAGAATTCAATTCCGAGCACCGGTTCAAAAGTTAGAAATTCCCGCTCGTTCGTTCACTGAACGTACTCAAGCCAAACTTCGGAAATTGATTCCGGGCACTCCGGGCCTCGGAATCAAGTGCCGTCAAAAACTTCGTTCTTGTAAAATTCCAAAGAAATTAAGAAAAAAATTCCCTTGAATTTTATGGGTCTTTAAATTACTCTCACCTCAGGGATTTACGTCCCCGTAAAGATACATCGAAAACTAGGGAAACAAAAGAGGGTACTGAGCACGCATATGTGCCTCCCGCTCCCAAGTGCTCTCCTGGAGGTTCTCGTGCTGCCATCTGATGCGCACTAGAGGAATCGACCGTCCACGTAGGACCCGCTCCTGTCGATCCTCGATCTCAACTGGAACCTCTGTAAAAGTCGCCCCATCGTCAACGTCAATCTCTCCATGGTCAATGATGTGCGTCGGGTCGTGCACGTATCTCCTCAGCTGAGATGCGTGGAAGACGTCGTGCACCCGGTGCAACAGAGGTGGTAGAGCCAGACGATAAGCCACCTCGAAAATCCTGCTGAGGACCTTGAATGGTTCGATGAAGCATGGAGACAACTTGTCGCCTCGGCCAAATCTCTATAATCCTCGTCGAGGTGAGACACGCAAGAAGACGTGGTCGCCATCCTCGAACTCTAGTGGCCTCTGCCTCCTGTCAGCATAAGACTTTTGCCGGCTCTGAGCTGTCCTCATCCGCTCCTGGATGACCTGGACCTTCTCTGTCATGGCCTGGACCATCTCTGGTCCCACAAGTGATGACTCCCCAGGGCATGTCCAGCACAAAGGAGATCTGCAAGGTCTGTCGTACAATGCCTCATACGGTGCCATCCCGATGGTGGAGTGGTAGCTCTTGTTGTACGCAAACTCCACCAAGGGTAGGTGGTCCTCCCAGCTACGACCAAAGTCGAGGACACATGCACGGATCATGTCCTCGAGAGTCTGAATGGTCCTCTCCGTATGACCATCCATCTTAGGTTGAAAGGTTGTGCTCATACGTAGCTGTGTCCCAAACGCCTCCTGCAATCCCTTCCATAGCTGGGAAGTAAAACGAGCATCTCGATCGGAGACGATAGATTATGGCACACCGTGAATCCGCACAATCTACTGAACGTAAAGTCTCCCCATGCTCTCCACTGATCCCTGCTCTCGGATGGGTAAGAAGTGAGCCGACTTGGTGAGTCGGTCGACAATCACCCAAATGGAGTCGTGACCTCTAGAACTACGTGGAAGTCCAGTCACAAAGTACATAGATATGTCATCCCACTTCCACTCCGGAACCTCCAAAGGATGTACCAAGCCTACTGGTACCTGGTGCTCAGCCTTCACCTGCTGGCAGGTGAGGCATCGAGAAACGAACTCTGACACAGCCTTCTTCATGCCTGGCCACCAGTGTTGTCGTCTGATATCCTGGTACATCTTTGCCACTCCGGGATGTACCGCCAAGGGAGAAGTTTGAAACTCTCTCAGCACCTCCTCCCGTAAAGCAACTGGTACCATGGTACGTCCTCTGAAAAGGATGTCGTGCTCTACTCCAAAGGAGAAACCATCAGGTGCCTGTCCTGAGGATATCTTTGCACACCACATCTCACAGTCAGTGTCCCCACGCTGTGCCTCTCTGACTTGCTGCAGTAGTGGAGGAGTGACTGTGATAGACTAAAGGAAGGCTGCCCCATATCTATCCAAGAAGTATATCTGCAAAGAGGCTAGATGCTATGTCCCCTCCTCAAGTAGCTGAATGCCCGTCCTCCTGCTGAGGGCATCGGCTACCACGTTCCCCTTCCCAGGAGTATAGACTATCTCAAAGTCATAGTCCTGGAGGAACTCGATCCATTGCCGCTGTCTCAGATTCAGGTTCTTCTGCGAGAAGATGTACCTGAGACTCTGGTGGTCAGAAAAGACAGTAAAGTGCTCGCCCATCAGATAGTGTCGCCACGTCTTCAGGGCGAAGACCACTGCTGCTAACTTCAGGTCATGGGTAGCGTAGTTCTGCTCATGCATCCTCAACTAACATGATCCATAGGCGATCACTGCCCGCTACTGCATCAGGACACATCCGAGTCCGGTCCCTGATGCATCGCAGTAGACTACGTACCCAACTCCTTCCTCAGGAAACCTCAAGATAGGTGCGCTGGTCAATCTCCGTCTCAGCTCCTGGAAGCTATGATGACATCTGTATGACCACACAAAGGGTTTCCCCTTCTTCTTCAAAGCTGAGAGTGGTGCCACAACTCTAGATAATTCTATCACGAATCTCCGGTAGTATCCAGTTAAACCCAAGAAACTCCGCACCTCTATCACGCTCCTGGGTGGCTCCCAAGCTAGCACTGCCTCGATCTTTGCAGGATCCACTGCAACTCCCGCCTCAGAGATGACGTGTCCCAAGAAGTGTACCTCGCGTATCCAGAACTGGAACTTCGAGAGCTTACCATAAAGCTGGTGCTCTCGGAGTGTGTCTAGTAAAACCCGCAAGTGGTAGGCGTGCTCCTCCTCAGTCGTCGAGTAAATCAAAATGTCGTCGATGAAGACCACGACAAATCGATCGAGGTATGGCTGAAAGATCCTATTCATGAGGGCCATGAACACTGCTGGAGAATTGGTTACGCAGAAGGGCATAACCAAGAACTCATAGTGGACATACCGACACCTGAAGGCCGCCTTCTGCATGTCCTCGTCTCGAACTTTGAGCTGGTGATAACCTGACCTGAGGTCTATCTTCAAGAACCACCATGCTCCCTTGATCTGATCAAAGAGGTCATCAATTCTCGGTAGCAGATAATTGTTCCTCACCGTCACCTGGTTCAGGCGACGATAGTCGACACACAGTCGCAAGCTCCCATCCGCCTTCTTGGCGAACAATATCGGGGAAGCCCAGGGTGAAACACTGGGTCGGATGAACCCCTTGCCCTGCAAGTCCTCCAACTGTACCCGTAGCTCTCGAAGCTCAGCGGGGGCCATCCGATATGCTGGAGTCGATATCGGGGCTGTACTGGGGTACAGGTCGATATAAAAGTCTACCTCTCTATGAGGAGGTAACCCTGGAACGTCATTGGGAAAAACATCCGCAAACTGATCTACCACTGTAGGAAAACCAGGACTCTGCATGTCAACTGCTCCTAGGATGAGGCTAGACAACTGATGAGTGATGGGCTGTCCACTCCTCCGCAGAAGTCCATCCTGTGCTACAAAGGCTCCTTTCTCGCCGGTGAAGGTGAACCTGCTCCTGTTGGTGCGTACACATCGCACCTTGCGCCTAAAACAGTCAATCTGTGCATGGACCGTAGATAACCAATCCATGCCCAAGATGACGTCGTAAGGCCTCGACGCCACTACAAGAAGATCCCAGCCGAAGCTCTCGCCTCCTAGAGTAATATCACACTGCCGGCACCAGTGCGTAATCGTCGAGTCTGCTCTCGTAGGAGTCTCTAGCCGTAAGGATCGAGCCAACGGCTCTGTCGGAATCTCCGAGATCCGAACAAGGGCAGCGGCTATGAAAGAGTGACTCGCTCCTGTGTCTATAAGTACTGCAGCAAGGGTGGAATAGACACAGATAGTACCTTGAATCATCTCGGGCGCACCGTGGTCGTAGGCCTCTGCTGCCTAGAGCTGTGCCTGTCTCTGCCCGCCAGTTCCCTGTGGTCGGGGTGGACCTCCTGGTGGTGGTGGTGGTAGAGCCTCAAAGCGTCGCTCACCACCTGCTGCTCGGCTAGCTCCTCTTCCTCGTCCGCCTCCTCCCTACGGACCACCACGGTCGACCCTCTGCCTCTGCCTCGGTGGTACCTCAACCGTCTGTGCTCCTCGGCACGGCGGGTCAGGCAATCACGAGCCATGTGGCCCTGCCCACCGCATGAGTAGCACTGCCTACCTCTCGAAAGACTAGCTCCGCGCTGTGTGCCCCGCACTACTGAGACAGTTTCCTGAGGTCATCTGCCTGAGGGTCTGGTCTTCCTGGACCCATGAGTCATCCATCGACTGCCTGCTGTAGAAGACTCTGCTACGTGCCGCCCTGCGGTGGGTCTCGGTGCTGGTGTAGACTCAGCAAGAAAGCTCTCGATCAAAAGGTCCCGCTCCAGTACTCCTTTCTGAGTCAGAATGCTGAGGGAGATCAGCGATGCCCTGATCTCGTGTCTCAATCCCTGCTCAAAGGTCCGGGCCCGGAAGAACAGGTCTCGTACCATGTCGGTCGAGTAGCGCGAGAGATCGGTAAATCTCACCGAGTACTGGGCGGCCGTCATACTGCCCTGCCGCAACTGAAGAAGCTTCTGAATACATACCGCACGGAGGGTGGCTGGGACGAACTCCAAGCGGAAGAGGATCTCAAAGTCCGTCAAAAGTAGAGATGCATCATCGTGCACCTGGAACATCAAGCTCCACCATCGGCCCGCTTCTGCGTGCAGTAGGCTTGCAGCGAGGATCACCATGAGGTCTGCTGGTGTCCTCACTAGCCTGAAAACTCGTACAACTGCCTCCAGCCAGTCCTCGGCTGCCTGGGGGTCCGTCTCTCCGCGGAACCTGGGTGGTCGCTGGCGCTGGAACTCATGCAGTTCACTAAGGCGACGTGCATCGTCAGCGGCTGGGGCTGGAAGCATCGGTGGCTCGGCGGGTAGAGCTACCTCCGGTGCCACTGCTGACAAAGGGCCCTGCACCGAGGCCTTGTCGCTCGGTGGACTGTCGTCACGCTCGACTCTCAGAACCCAAGATGGCTGCCGTCTTGGGGCCATCCTGAAAGAAAATAGGTGCGCCACGGTCAGAACAGTATACCTGGTGAGCTGATATAAAGTAATCACAAAGAAAACTTGACACACACATGCAATCAATGTTTTCGTGCATTAAGTCGGAAATCAGAAGTCAGGGTCCTGGTGTACGGATACGTCGGCCGCCGCACCAACACTGGACTCCCTAGACTGATAACCACACTCAATACGCTAAACACTATTGCTTCACATAGAAAAGATCAGAGTTCGCGGTAGAACCGAACTGCTCTGATACCAATTTGTCACGACCCGTCCTCGGGGCCCGTGCCGTGACTACCCCAAGCCCGCCTTCCATAGGCCAGGGGCTGGCGACTAGCACCAAGGCGTAAATCCTGGTAAAAAGGGAAGGCATTGCCTTTGTAAAGTAAACAAGCACCACAGAGTACAAGCAGAAGAAGTAAACACTAAGTAAAATTGGTACAATAGTAAGTGCGGAAAAGTAAATGGGCCAGTATACAAACCCAAACTGAAAGTAAAGTATAACTCGAAAGGGAAAACAGCAACTAAAAAGTAAAAGCCGCTATGCCGAGCTATCCACTGTAAATCCCACCTGAAGGGTGGGTATAGATAGCTCCACTGCACCTCGGGTCCCGCCATCCGCTCCGAGTACGTCCCGCCCAGTGGTCCACCTCCAGGTATCGTCCTGCTCTGCAAGCCTCAACCACGATCAACGCTGTCCGTCGTCTGCAACCAACACAACGTAGTGCGGGCATATCCCATGCATGGGTGAGTATAAGATACTCATTAGGGACCCCGAGATCCCCTAAGGTCTCCCAAAATCCACAAAGGATAAACCACAAAGGAAAGATACAATCTCGAAGTAACAACTGATTCTGCTTAGGTATATGCCCATACATATATCTAAGTCATCAATTCCAATATGCTCCAACCTCCGATCCCAAGTACAACTCAGTCCACACAGGAAAGTATACGTATTCCACATAGGAACGCACAACACAATCCACACAGGAAAGCAAACAGGATTTAGCTCACACAGGTATACTTCTTCGAATGAAGATAGAGATGATCATTGATCCATCTAAGTTGTCGGACCCACAAAGGATCGATAGGTACTAACCCCCGCAATGACCCACACAAGATCGGTAGGAAACTAACCCCCACAAATACCCACACAGGATCGGACCCACACAGGATCTGTAGGCGCTGGCTCACACAGAACCGCTGAGCGCTGACCCACACAGGATCGGACCCACACAGGATCAGTAGCACTGATCCACATAGGATTTCTAAGTGATGTAGTCTTCACCGTCGAATCCACTGAGGATCTCTATACAGTCGTCGTCGTCACAGTAGCAGTCGCAGCCAGCTCTAGGGTTCCCCGCACACAGCAAGCTCGTTCGGGAGGGTCCGCTCCACGAGCCGAGAGGATGATACATCAACTGACACTTATTCCAGATTTGATATATCCAAAAGTTCTGTATCGACAACAGGAACTCAACGTCACAGACGGCGCGTCAATCGGACGCCCGGTCTGAGAGTTATTGGCTTTTTCGTCCCAGGGCCTGGTTGGTTTTTATGGAAAAACCAACCCGACCATACCCCACCTATGTCCAAACCTCGGTCGGAGTATGCCAAAAGATCTGTATCACTAAGAGGAACTCAACAAAGTCGACGGCACGTCAATCGGACGTCTGTAGCTCAAGATATGAGCGTTTCCGCTCCGAGGGCCCGGTTGGTTTCGTGCACGAACCAACCTGGCCGAACTCAAAGTATTCTGAAACCTTGAGTGCGATATGTCGAAATGACCATCTCGTTCCAAGGATAGTGTCACCGCTGACGGCGCGTCGATCGGAGGTCCATAGCTCGAGTTATGGGCATTTGAACCCATACTGTCCGAAAATGGGGGTTTCGGACCCGGACCGACCCGGCCCGAGACCCCCTGGGTCGGCCCGAACTGGGTCGACCCGGCCTGGCCTGGCAGACCGGCCAGGCGCCTATCCGGCTGGGCACAGCGCGCTCAGCGCGCTGCCAGCTCGGCCTTCGACCAAGCTGTTGGAAAAAGGGGGGCGCCTGCCCCCCTTAAGTAACTGCGGCCCCCCTCCATTAATGGGGGGCCGTTTGAGCCGGCCAGGGGAATTTATTTCCCCCAGCTCCTCCCCTTTCCGGCCGGCCCGACCTGGCCGACCGGTTCTGTCACAACCCGCCCTCGGGGTCCGTGCCGTGACTACCCCAAGCCCACCTTATATAGGCCAGGGGCTGGCGACTAGCACCAAGACGTAAATCCCGGTAAAAAGGGAAGACATTGCCTTTGTAAAGTAAACAAACACCACAGAGTAAGCAAGCGGAAAAGTAAACACTAAGTAAAAACAGAGTACAACTAAAAGTGCGGAAAAGTAAATGAGCCAGTATACAAACCCAAACTGAAAGTAAAGTACAACTCGAAAGGGAAAACATCAACTGTAAGTAAAAGCCGCTACACCGAGCTGTCCACTGGAGATCCCACCTGAAGGGTGGGTACAGATAGCTCCACTGCTCCACGGGTCCCTCCGTCCGCTCCGAACACGTCCCGCCCAGTGGTCCACCTTTAGGTACTGTCCTGCTCTGCAAGCCTCAGCCAAGATTAACGTTGTCCGTCGTCTACAACCAACACAACGTAGTGTGGGCATAGCCCGTGCAGGGGTGAGTATAAGCTACTCAGTAGGGACCCCGAGACCCCTGAAGGTCTCCCAAAATCCCCAAAGGATAAACCACAAAGGTGAGATACAAACACGAAGTAACAACCGATACTGCTTAGGTATATGCCCATACATATACCTAAGTCATCAATCCCAATACACTCCAACCTCCGAGCCCAAGAACAACTCAGTCCACACAAGAAAGTAAACGTATTCCACACAGGAAAGCGAAACGAAATCCACACAGGATAGCACAACACAATCCACACAGGAAAACAATAGGATTCATCTCACACAGGAATACTTCTTCGAAAGATGATAAAGATGATCTCTGATCCATCTAAGTCATCGGAACCACAAAGGATCGATAGGTAACTAACCCCCGCAAAAGACCCACACAGGATCGGGCCCACATAGGACCTGTAGGCGCTGGTTCACACAGGACCGCTGAGCGCAAAGACCCACACAGGATCGGACCCACACAGGATCGGGCCCACACAGGACCTGTAGAACTGATCCACGTAGGTTCACTGAGTGATGTAGTCTTCGTCGTCGAATTCACTAAGGATCTCTGTACTATCGTCGTCGCAGTCACAGTAGCAGTAGCAGTAGCAGTCACAGTCGCAGCCAGCACTAGGGTTCCTGCACACAGCAAGCTCGTTCAGGAGGGTCCGCTCCACGAGCCGAGAGGCTGATACATCAACGGTCACAAAGTCCAGAGTTGATGTATCCAAAAGTTCCGTATCTCCAACAGGAACTCAACGCAACAGACGGTGCGTCGATCGGACACCCGGTCTGAGAGTTATTGGCTTTTTCGTCCCAGGGGCCCGGTTGGTTTTTAAGGCAAAACCAACCCGAACGTACTCCACCTGCGTCCAAACCTCGGGCGGAGTATTCCAAAAGATCCGTCTCACTAAGAGGAACACAACAAAGCTGACGGCACGTCAATCGGACGTCCGTAGCTCAAGATATGAGTGTTTCCGCTCCGAAGGCCCGGTTGATTTCGTGAACGAACCAACCCGGCCGAACTCAAAGTATTCTGAAACTTTGAGTGCGATATACCGAATCGACCGTCTCGATCCAAGGATCGCATCGCCGCTGACGGTTCGTCAATCGGAGGTCCGTGAGTCATGTTATGGCCAAAAGACCGAAGTCGTTTCGAAAACGGGGGGTCCGGGTCCGGGCCGACCCGGCCCGACCCCCCCTGGGTCGGCCCGAACCGGGTCGACCCGAACCGGTTCGACCCGACCCGGGTCCGACCCGGCCCGGCCGGCGGCGCGGCCTGGCGCCGCTCGGGTGCCACGCGCGGGGGGCAGAGCCCCCGCTTCTCTTGCCTGGCGGCGCGGCAACATGTCGCGCCCCACTTGAAGAAACGCCCCCCCCCCCCTCACGTGGGGAGCCTGCTTTGAGGAAAACGGGGGGGCGCTTCCCCCCCTTGGTGAAACCGCGGACCCCCCTTTATGGGGGGCCGGTTTGTGGCCAGCCGGGGGAATTAATTCCCTCGGCACTTCCCCCTTCCGGCCGGCCCAACATGGCCGGCCGGTTCTTCCTCAACGGGACCGGCAAGGCCGGTCCCCTTTCCGGCTTCCGACACCGGCGGCCCGGCTAGCCGCCGGTCCTCTCGTCCCGCCGCGGCCCGGAACCGGCCACGGCCTTCGTCGTTCGGCGCGGTGCGACGGCACCGTGCCCCACCACCGCGGCCCCGCTCCGGCCGCGGCGCCTTCAACTCTCTTCGACGCGGCGTGACGGCGTCGCGTCCTTGCATTAATTTACAACGCGGTGCGACGGCGCTGCGCATTTCTTGTCGTATAATCCTGCGCGGTGCGACGGCACCGCGCCTCACCCGTCTCAATCCACAACAAAAATCAATATGAATAGGAGGAGGGTCGGCCGTGTTCGTACGGTCCGGACCCCTCGCGTTAATTGCTAACAATTGGATAAATTTCATGAAGAAATATTCTCGGGTATAAATCATGAACAAAAGTAATAAATAAACCCCTACCTCAGTTTCAAGATCGATGATCGTCAAAGACCCACAGAAGACAACGTCGCGGAGGTCGGGCGTCACGGTAAACGTTTGTCAATTCCATTGACAAAGAGATACGTCCGAAGAGGTACGTCGTTGGTGAATCTTCGTAAGCCGACGAAGGAAGTCTGAGGAGGAATCGGCGTTCCCTTTCGTTGACACGAAAGGCGTCATCGATCTTCGGAAACAACCGGCTACGAAGAAGAGAGGAGCGGCGTTCTTCGTCGGAGCTTGAGTGTTCTTCGTGTTCTTCGTCAATGTTTGAAGAAGAAGAAGGAGCTCTCAAATCCTCTCAAGATGGCTAACCAAAATAAAATAAGCTAAGGCTTATTTTATTTACACAAATAAAAACTTGAATTTCAAAGGTTTGAAATTCAAAACAACCCACCTTAATTAATTAAACCAAGTTGTCAAACATTAATTGAAAAGGGTTAAAGGGGAGGTTTTGAGAGAAGTTGAGGAGTTGGGGTTCGTGTGGGCCCCACCACACTTAATCCTCCCAAGGGAGGTTAAGTGGTTGTGGGTCCCACCCCTAACTCCCTTTGGGAGGTTTTTAAAAAAAACAACAAGTTATAATAAAAATTGTATTCTACAAATTTTATTTAACTTATTCTAAAACCCAAAAACTAACTCTCAACCCGAAATAAACGCAACCTCGGAAAAGGTCCCTTTAAGCGAATATCGGCGCTGCGAGTTCATCGGTGCCCTCGGAATTTGATTCCGGGCACCGGTTCAAAAGTTAGAAATTCCCGCTCGTTCGTTCACTGAACGTACCCGAGCCAAACTTCGTAAAATGATTCCGGGCACTCCGGGCCTCGGAATCAGGTGCTGTCAGAAACCGCGCTCTTGTAAAATTCCAAAGAAAATTAAGAAAAAATTTCCCTTGAATTTTACGGGTCTTTACATTACTCCCACCTCAGGGCTTTACGTCCCCGTAAAGATACATCAAAAACTAGGGAAACAAATGAGGGTACTGAGCACGCATCTGAGCCTCCCGCTCCCATGTGCTCTCCTGGAGGTTCCCGTGCTGCCATCTGATGCGCACAAGAGGAATCGATCACCCACGTAGGACCCTCTCCTGTCGATCCTCTATCACCACCGGGACCTCCGTAAAAGTCGCCCCATCGTCAACGTCAAGCTCCCCATGGTCAATGATGTGTGTCGGGTCGTGCACGTATCTCCTCAACTGAGATACGTGGAAGATGTCGTGCACCCGGTGCAACTGAGGTGGTAGAGTCAGGCGATAAGCCGCCTCGCCAATCCTGCTGAGGACCTGGAAGGGTCCGATGAAGCGCGGAGATAACTTTTCGCCTCGACCAAATCTTTGTATACCGCGTCTAGGTGAGACCCGCAAGAAGACGTGGTCGCCATCCTCGAACTCTAGTGGCCTCCGCCTCCTGTCAGCGTATGACTTCTGCCGGCTCTGAGCTATCCTCATCCGCTCCTGGATGACCTGGACCTTCTCTGTCGTGGCCTGGACCATCTTCGGTCCCACAAGTGCTGACTCCCCTGGGTCTGTCCAGCACAAAGGAGATCTACAAGGTCGGTCGTACAACGCCTCGTACGGTGCCATCCCGATGGTGGAGTGGTAGCTGTTGTTGTACGCAAACTCCACCAAGGGTAGGTGGTCCTCCCAGCTATGACCAAAGTCGAGGACACATGCGCGGAGCATGTCCTCGAGAGTCTGAATGGTCCTCTCCGTCTGACCATCCGTCTGAGGGTGAAAAGCTGTGCTCAGACGTAGCTGCGTCCCGAACGCCTCCTGTAACCCCTTCCAAAGCTGGGAATTAAAGCGAGCATCTCGATCGGAGATGATAGATGATGGCACGCCGTGGAGCCGCACAATCTCCTGAACGTAGAGACGTCCCAAGCTCTCCACTGAGCCCTGCTCTCTGATGGGTAAGAAGTGTGCCGACTTGGTGAGTCAGTCAACAATCACCCAGATGGAGTCGTGACCTCTGGAAGTGCGTGGAAGTCCAGTCACGAAGTCCATAGTTATCCCATCCCACTTCCACTCCGGGACCTCCAAGGGTTGTACCAAGCCTGCCGGTACCTGATGCTCTGCCTTCACCTGCTGGCAGGTGAGGCATCGAGAAACGAACTCTGCTACAGCCTTCTTCATGCCCGGCCACCAGTGCTGTCGTCTGAGATCCTGGTACATCTTCGTCACTCCATGATGTACCGCCAAAGGAGATGTGTGAAACTCTCTCAGCACCTCCTCTCGCAAAGCGACTGGTACCATGGTACGTCCTCTGAAAAAGATGTCGTGCTCTGCTCCAAGGGAGAAACCATCAGGTGCATGTCCCGAGGATATCTGTGCACGCCGTGTCTCACAGTCAGCATCCTCACGTTGTGCCTCTCTGACCCGCTGCAGTAGTGGAGGGGTGACTGTGAGAGACTGGAGGAAGGATGCTCCATCTCTATCCACGAAGGATATCTGCAAAGAGGCTAGCTGCTCCGTCGCCTCCTCAAGTAGCTGAATGCCCATCCTCCTGCTGAGGGCATCGGCTACTACGTTCCCCTTCCCAGGAGTATAGACTATCTCAAAGTCATAGTCCTGGAGGAACTCGAGCCATCATCACTGTCTCAGGTTCAGGTCCTTCTGCGAGAAGATATACCTGAGACTCTGATGATCATAAAAGGCTGTAAAGCGCTCGCCCATCAAATAGTGTCGCCATGTCTTCAGAGCGAAGACCACCGCTGCCAACTCCAGGTCATGGGTAGCATAGTTCTTCTCATGTGGCCTCAACTGTCATGATCCATAGGCGATCACTGCCCGCTCCTGCATCAGGATGCAACCGAGTCCGGTCCCTGATGCATCGCAGTAAACTACATACCCTACTCCTTCCTCAGGCAACCTCAAGATAGGTGCGCTAGTTAATCTCTGTCTCAGCTCCTGGAAGCTCTGCTGACATCTGTCTGACCACACGAAGGGTTTCCCCTTCTTCGTCAAAGCTGTGAGTGGTGTCGCAACTCTAGAGAAGTCTGGCACGAATCTCTGATAGTATCCAGCTAGTCCCAAGAAACTCTGAACCTCAGTCATGCTCTTGGGTGGCTCCCATGCTAACACAGCCTCGATCTTCGCAGGATCCACTGCAACTCCCGCCTCAGAGATAACATGTCCCAATAAGTGGAGCTCACGTATCCAGAACTGGCACTTCAAGAGCTTACCATAAAGTTGGTGCTCTCGGAGTGTGTCTAGTACAACTCGCAAGTGATAGGTGTGCTCCTCCTCAGTCGTAGAGTAAATCAGAATGTCATCGATGAAGACCACGACAAACCGATCAAGGTATGGCTGAAAGATCCTATTCATGAGGGCCATGAACACTGCTGGAGCATTGGTTACACCAAAAGGCATAACCAAGAACTCATAGTGGCCATACCGACATCTGAAGGCCGTCTTCTGCACATCCTCGTCTCTGACTCTGAGCTGATGATAGCCTGACCTGAGGTCTATCTTCGAGAACCACCGTGCTCCCTTGAGCTGATCAAAGAGGTCATCAATTATTGGTAGTGGATACTTGTTCCTCACCGTCACCTGTTTCAGGCGACGATAGTCAACACAAAGTCGCAAGCTCCCGTCCGCCTTCTTGGCGAACAATATCGGGGAAGCCCAGGGTGAAACATTGGGTCGGATGAACCCCTTGCCCTGCAAGGCCTCCAACTGTACCCGTAGCTCTAGAAGATCAGCGGGGGCCATCCGATATGCTGGAGTGGATATCGGGGCTGTCCCGGGGTACAAGTCTATGTAAAATTCTACCTCTCTACGAGGAGGTAGCCCTGGAACGTCGTCGGGAAAAATGTCTGCAAACTGATCCACCACTGCAGGAAAACCAGGACTCCGCACGTCAACTGCTCTAAGGATGAGGCTATCCAACTGATGAGTAATGGGTTGTCCTCTCCTCCGTGGAAGTCCATCCTGTGCTGCAAAGGCTCCCTTCTCACCGGTGAAGGTGAACCTACTCCCGTCGGTGCGTACACATCGCACCTTGCGCCTAAAACAGTCAATCTGTGCATGGACCGTAGATAGCCAATCCATGCCCAAGATGACGTCGTAAGGCCTCGACGCTGCTACAAGAAGATCCCAGCCGAAGCTCTCGCCTCCTAGAGTAAGCTCGTACTGCCGGCACCAGTGCATAATCGTCGAGTCTTCTCCCGTAGGAGTCTCTAGCCGTAAGGATCGAGCCAACGGCTCTGTCGGAATCTCTGAGCTCCGAACAAGGGTAGCGGCTATGAAAGAGTGACTCGCTCCTGTGTCTATAAGAACTGCAGCAAGGGTGGAATAGACACAGATAGTACCTCGAATCATCTCGGGTGCGCCGTGGTCGTAGGCCTCTCCTGCCTGGAGTTGTGCCTGTCTCTGCCCTCCAGCTCCCTGTGGTCGGGGTGGACCTCCTGGTGGGGGTGGTGGCAGAGCCTCAAAGCGTCTCCCACCACCTGCTGCTCGGCCAGCTCCTCTGCCTCATCCGCCTCCTCCCTGCAGACCGCCACGGTCGACCCTCTGCCTCTGCCTCGGTGGTCCCTCAACCGTCTGCTGCTCCTCGGCACGGTGGGTCGGGCAGTCACGAGCCATGTGGCCCTGCCCGCCGCACGAGTAGCATTGCCTGCCTCTCGAAAGACTGGCTCCTCGCTGTGTGCCCCGCACTGCTGAGCCAGTGTCCTGAGGTCGTCTGCCTGAAGGTCTGGTCTGCCTGGACCCCTGAGTCATCCGTCGACTGCCTGTTGTAGAGGACTCTGCCACGTGCCGCCCTGCGGTGGGTCTCGGTGCTTGTGTAGACTCAGCAAGGAAGCTCTCGATCAAAAGGGCCCGCTCCAGTACTCCTGTCTAAGTCGGTATGCTGAGGGAGATTAGTGATGCCCTGATCTCGTGTCTCAAACCCTGCTCGAAGGTCCGGGCCCAGAAGAATGGGTCCCGTACCATGTCGGTCGAGTAGCGTGAGAGATCAGTAAATCTCGACGAGTACTGAGCGACCGTCATGCTACCCTGCCGCAGCTGAAGAAGCTCCTGGATACGCACCGCACGAAGGGTGGCTGGGACGAACTCCGAGCGGAAGAGGCTCTCAAAGTCCGTCCAAAGTAGAGATGCCTCATCGTGCACCTGGAGCATCAAGATCCACCATCGGCCCGCTGCTGCGTGCAGTAGGCTCGCAGCGAGGATCACCATGAGGTCTGCAAGTGTCCTCACTAGCCTAAAAACTTGTACTACTGCCTCCAGCCAGTCCTCTGCTGCCTGGGGGTCCGTCTCTCCACGAAACTTGGGCGGTCGCTGGCGCTGAAACTCATGCAGTGCGCTGAGGCGACGTGCATCGTCAGCGGCTGGTACTAGAAGCATCGGTGGCTCGACGGGTTGAGCTACCGCCGGTGCCACTGCTGACAGAGGGCCCTGCACCGAGGCCTCGTCGCTCGGTGGGCTGTCGTCACACTCGACTCTCGGAACCCTAGCTGGCTGCCGTCGTGGGGCCATCCTGAAAAGGAAACAGGTGCGCCACAGTTAGAATAGTATACCTAGTGAGCTGATATAAAGTAATCACAAAGAAAACTTTGAAACACACACGCAATCAATGTTTTCGTGCATTAAGTCAGAAATCAGAAGTCAGGGTCCTGGTGTACGGATACGTCGGCCGCCGCACCAACACTGGACTCCCTGGACTGATAACCACACTCAATACGCTAAACATTATTGCTTCACATAGAAAAGATCAGAGTTCGCGGTAGAACCGAACTCCTCTGATAGCAATTTTTCACGACCCGCCCTTGGGGTCCGTGCCGTGACTACCCCAAGCCCGCCTTCCATAGGCCAGGGGCTGGCGACTAGCACCAAGGCGTAAATCCCGGTAAAAAGGGAAGGGATTGCCTTTGTAAAGTAAACAAACACCACAGAGTAAGCAAGCAGAAAAGTAAACACTAAGTAAAAACAGAGTACAACTGAAAGTGCGGAAAAGTAAATGGGCCAGTATACAAACCCAAACTGAAAGTAAAGTACAACTCGAAAGGGAAAACAACAACTGTAAGTAAAAGCCGCTACACCGAGCTGTCCACTGGAGATCCCACCTGAAGGGTGGGTACAGATAGCTCCACTGCTCCACGGGTCCCTCCGTCCGCTCCGAACACGTCCCGCCCAGTGGTCCACCTTTAGGTACCGTCCTGCTCTGCAAGCCTCAGCCAAGATTAACGATGTCTGTCGTCTGCAACCAACACAACGTAGTGCGGGCATAGCCCGTGCAGGGGTGAGTATAAGCTACTCAGTAGGGACCCCGAGACCCCTGAAGGTCTCCCAAAATCCACAAAGGATAAACCACAAAGGTGAGATACAAACACGAAGTAACAACCGATACTGCTTAGGTATATGCCCATACATATACCTAAGTCATCAATCCCAATATGCTCCAACCTCCGAGCCCAAGAACAACTCAGTCCACACAGGAAAGTAAACGTATTCCACACAGGAAAACGAAACGAAATCCACACAGGATAGCACAACACAATCCACACAGGAAAACAACAGGATTCAGCTCACACAGGAATACTTCTTCGAAAGACGATAAAGATGATCTCTGATCCATCTAAGTCGTCGGACCCACGAAGGATCGATAGGTAACTAACCCCCGCAAAAGACCCACACAGGATCGGGCCCACATAGGACTTGTAGGCGCTGGTTCATACAGAACCGCTGAGCGCAAAGACCCACACAGGATCGGACCCACACAGGATCGGGCCCACACAGGACCTGTAGAACTGATCCACGTAGGATCGCTGAGTGTTGTAGTCGTCGTCGTCGAATCCACTAAGGATCTCTGTACTGTCGTCATCGTAGTCACAGTAGCAGTAGCAGTAGCAGTCACAGTCGCAGCCAGCACTAGGGTTCCCGCACACAGCAAACTCGTTCAGGAGGGTCCGCTCCACGAGCCGAGAGGCTGATACATCAACTATCACAAAGTCCAGAGTTGATGTATCCAAAAGTTCTGTATCGCCAACAGGAACTCAACGCAACAGACGGCGCGTCGATCGGACACCCGGTCTGAGAGTTATTGGCTTTTTCGTCCCAGGGGCCCGGTTGGTTTTTAAGGCAAAACCAACCCGACCGTACTCCACCTGCATCCAAACCTCAGGCGGAGTATGACAAAAGATCCGTCTCACTAAGAGGAACACAACAAAGCTGACGGCACGTCAATCGGACGTCCGTAGCTCAAGATATGAGCGTTTCGGCTCCGAAGGCCCGGTTGGTTTCGTGAACGAACCAACCCGGCCGAACTCAAAGTATTCCGAAACTTTGAGTGCAATATACCGAATCGACCGTATCGATCCAAGGATCGCATCGCCGCTGACGGTTTGTCAATCAGAGGTCCGTGACTCATGTTATGGCTAAAAGACCGAAGTCGTTTCGAAAACGGGGGGTCCGGGTCCGGGCCGACCCGGCCCGACCCCCCCCCCCCCCCCCCTGGGTCGGCCCGCACCGGGTCGACCCGACCCGGGTCCGACCCGGCCCGGCCAGCGGCGCGGCCTGGCGCCGCTCGGGTGCCACGCGCGGGGGGCAGAGCCCCCGCTTCTCTTTCCTGGCGGCGCGGCAACATGTCGCGCCCCACTTGAAGAAACGCCCCCCCCCCCCTTTATGGGGGGCCGGTTTGTGGCCAGCCGGGGGAATTAATTCCCCCGGCACCTCCCCCTTCCGGCCGGCCCAACATGGCCGGCCGGTTCTTCCTCAACGGGACCGGCAAGGCCGGTCCCCTTTCCGGCTTCCGACACCGGCGGCCCGGCTAGCCGCCGGTCCTCTCGTCCCGCCGCGGCCCGGAACCGGCCGCGGCCTTCGTCGTTTGGCGCGGTGCGGCGGCACCGTGCCCCACCGCCGCGGCCCCGCTCTGTCCGCGGCGCCTTCAACTCTCTTTGACGCGGCGCGACGGTGTCGCGTCCTTGCATTAATTTACAACACGGCGCGACGGCGCCGCGCATTTCTTGTCGTATAATCCTACGCGGTGCGACGACACCACGCCTCACCCGTCTCAATCCACAACAAAAATCAATATGAAAAGGAGGAGGGTCGGCCGTGTTCGTACGGTCCGGCCCCCTCGCGTTAATTTCTAACAATTGGATTAATTTCACGAAGAAATATTCTCGGGTATAAATCATGAACAAAAGTAATAAATAAACCCCTACCTCGGTTTCAAGATCGATGATCGTCAAAGACCCGCGGAAGACAACGTCGCGGAGGTCGGGCGTCGCGGTAAACGTTCGTCAATTCCGTTGACGAAGAGGTACGTCCGAAGAGGTACGTCGTTGGTGAATCTTCGTAAGCCGACGAAGGAAGTCCGAGGAGGAAGCGGTTTTCCCTTTCGTTGACACGGAAGGCGTCGTCGATCTTCGGAAACAACCGGCTACGAAGAAGAGAGGAGCGGCGTTCTTCGTCGGAGCTTGAGTGTTCTTCGTGTTCTTCGTCAATGTTTGAAGAAGAAGAAGGAGCTATCAAATCCTCTCAAGATGGCTAACCAAAATAAAATAAGCTAAGGCTTATTTTATTTACACAAATAACAACTTGAATTTCAAATGTTTGAAATTCAAAACAACCAACCTTAATTAATTAAACCAAGTTGTCAAACATTAATTGAAAAGGGTTAAAGGGGAGGTTTTGAGAGAAGTTGAGGAGTTGGGGTTCGTGTGGGCCCCACCACACTTAATCCTCCCAATGGAGGTTAAGTGGTTGTGGGTCCCATCCCTAACTCCCTTTGGGAGGTTTTTAAAAAAAACAACGAGTTAAAATAAAAATTGTATTCTACAAATTTTATTTAACTTATTCTAAAACCCAAAAACTAACTCTCAACCCAAAATAAACGCAACCTCGGAAAAGGTCCCCTTAAGCGAATATCGGCGCTGCGAGTTCATCGGTTCCCTCGGAATTTGATTCCGGGCACCGGTTCAAAAGTTAGAAATTCACGCTCGTTTGTTCACTGAACGTACCCGAGCCAAACTTCGGAAAATGATTCCGGGCACTCCGGGCCTCGGAATCAGGTGCCGTCAGAAACCGCGCTCTTGTAAAATTCCAAATAAAATTAAGAAAAAAATTTCCCTTGAATTTTACGGGTCTTTACAGGTTCCTGCTCAACGGTACCGGCGATGGCCGGTCCCCTTCCAGCTCCAACGCCGGCGGCCCGGTCCGGCCGCCGGTCCCTTGCTCCGCCGCGGCCCAGAACCGATCGCGGCCCTTGTCGTCCGGCGCGGTGCGACGGCACCGTGGCCCCGCTCCGGCCGCGGCGCCTTCGATTTTCTTCAACGCGGCGCGACGGCGTCGCGTTCTTAAACTTCTTTACACGGTGCGGTGTGACGGCGCCGCGCATTTCCTTCCGCATGAATCTGCATGGTGCGACGACACCACGCTCTCCCGTACCAACCACAATGGAACCAACACGAAAATTAAGGAGGAGGGTCGGCCGTGTTTGTGCAGTCCGGCCCCCTCGCGTTATTCGATAACAAAAGGTTTAAATCCACGAAGATCGACAAGTTATAAGAAAACGCGAACTCAAAAATAAACCCCTACATCGGTTTAGGAACAGTGTACGTCAATCGAACCGTGGAAGACGAGCGTCGCGGAGGTCAGGCATTGTGGAAAACGAACGTTGATTCCGTTGTCATCAAGGTGCGTTCGAAGAGGAAACTCCGTTGAAAGAAGACGTCACGTTCTTTGGCAGAGATGTTCCTCGTTGAGAAACGGTGTTCTTCGCATTCTTCGTCGAGGTTGAAGAAGAAGAAGAAAACTTCACGCTTCCCAATCCTCTCAAGGTTGAAAAACTCTAACAATATTAAAATAAGACCAAATCTTATTTTATTAACACAACCTAACCATTTGAATTTCAAGAGTTTGAAATTAAGTAACTCACTTTATTAATTATAACAAGTTGTCAAAAATTAATGAAAGTGAGTTAATGGGGAGTTAGGAAAGTGAGGGGTTAAGAGGGGTTAGGGAGTTAAGGAATTTGAAAAGGTGGGGGGTTCGTGTGGGCCCCACCCTTTCAATTATCCACACATGGGAAGTTGGGTGAATGTGGGCCCCACCACCAACTTCCCATGGGAGAAATAAACCACCTTGATATGAAATAAAATTGATTCAACAATTTTATTTACTTTTTTTAATTAAACCCCATTAATTAACTTCTTCACCCGCACAAACGCAACTACTGTAAAGGTTCCCTTAAGCGATTACCGGTGTTGCAAGTTCATCGGTGCCCTCGGAATTCGATTCCGAGCACCGGTTCAAAAGTTAGAAATTCCCGCTCGTTCGTTCACTGAACGTACCCAAGCCAAACTTCGGAAATTGATTCCGGGTACTCCAGGCCTCGGAATCAAGTTCTGTCAGAAACCGCGTTCTTGTAAAATTCCAAAGAAAATTAAGAAAAAATTTCCCTTGAATTTTAGTTGTCTTTACAAATTAAATGGTGACCATTGTAAATTTTACTGATTTAATGTAAAATTATTTCAAAAATATAAAATCAGTCTACATAACTTGGATTATGATACAATTATATATATAATTCCATTAAAAAAATAAGAAAACATACAACAATGCATACAATGTAATAAAATAAATTCATAAGAAAATAATTCAAAGGAGAGTGTAGTAGAGTTATATCAAGTAGATACATGAGTTTATCTGGTCATACTAGCCACTGATCAAAGAACGATCATTCCAATAATCCTTCAAATCTTTTTAATAGGTCAACCCTTTGTATGGTGAAGAGGGTAATGTGTTTATAATCCAATGGGAGGGCATGTTTCACTTTAATCATGTCATGTAAGATTGCCTCCCTATTGGACCATTCAAGTAGAATTATATCTTAATGGGTTCATATATAAAGATACTTATCACTGTCTTGAATATCCACATACCAAAATTCTTGGCCATTATAATTTTCAATCCAATTATATGAATGTTTTTCTAAACAATGTTCCACTATTCTGGATTGCTTTAAAATTTTCCATGGCCTAAATGTGAATGAATTGATGGGTACAATGATTCAACCACCACAAATAAAAATCTTCAATAATTTTTTTTCATGTGTACTAAATTTATATCGATGAATTTTCTGCTCAGTTATATTAGTGAGTGGGTAGAAAATACTAGAACAGTGACATGTCATCAATTTTCAGTAAAAAATATGGGATGAAATTTTATGAAAGGATTGGTCCACCTAAATGATGAGTTTGGAATTGAAAATTTAATCCGGGTTATACTGAAGTTTCCATGACCATATTATGAAGTTCAATAAAATTTTATATTCTAGTTTGATCTTAGAAAATAAATATTTACTACCAGTATGGTTTTTACCACATATTCCTTGGACTCTCTTTCATGATCTAAATGTCCCTTTAAAATGCTAAACTAAAAAAATATATAGTTTAATTAAAAGTAAGAATTTAGTTCAATGTCCCTAAAAAACAAGAATCACACAATTAATATTATCATAATGATTTTTATGATCATAATAAAAAACTATATAGTGATTTGATGAATTTTAACAATTCTCTTTATTAATATCTATGATCAAAACATAAACTTTGGTTGAAAACAAAAAATTCTTTAGAAGAGAATCCATAATGAGAGAAATTTAAAATCATGAAAAAATATTTAATATCGGTAGGGGTTTTACGTAGCACATTCACATGTTATGAAAATATAATAAATTTAATATAAAATGGTCAGTTTACACTTCCTCTTTGGAAAAATACCACCCTATTGATTAAGGAGGGGATAGAACTAATAACACCCACAACACATGAGTGTTGGGTATTATAAAGAAGAAAACATTTTATTTTTATACAAATATCCTACTAGATAAAGTGGGTAGTAGTGGAAATAGTTTCATAAGGAACATCCATCTAGCCTCATGTGAGCTATAGAATCCCAAGTATCATACGGATATTATTACATTATTTTTAACATAAAAATTCCTCAAAAAAACTAGAATATAAATAAGTCTATTTTCATTGGGAGATTATATATATGTAACATTAATATAAAAAAACACACATATTTTTAATTCAATCTCAATAATTTTATTATAAATATGATTTAACTTATATTACTACAAATGATACCCTCAGGATATACATAACAAAAATGGTTGATCTTATAAAGGTAATAAAGGGGAAAAAATATGATAATAATGTTATCATATGAATCAAGAGGGATAATATAATTTCATAGAAGATAAGTATCACATATAATATCATGGAAGAATGACATTAAGAAGATGATATCATAGAATCAAGTCATCATAAGACGATGAAAACAACATAAAACATGGAATCATAAGAATAAGTTAATTCTCATTACCATTAAAACATATCATAGTGTACTATGTTTATTTCCCATTCACCACACATGGTATCTAATAAGAAAAAAATATTAATTAATCCATTAAAAGGATATATAATTCTACGATCACCAATCATTTCAAAATATTTACTTGAACATGTGTTCCACATAAGAAAAAAATCACATAGAAAGCATAGGAATGAAAAAATCCATTTTTAGGAATTGGGTTACTTATTATTGTCTCAAAACATTACCAAATGGTATATCATAAATATCCCCATAAAAAGGATAGATTAAATAATTTCTGATGTTCATAATTGATTAAATAATTACAGATTATGAATATTGAGTTCAAGGGAAGAAAATTTCATAATAAATTAGTGGATATGTAGGTATAAAAATGATCATCAATAATGATGTTTTACAGAGTGAATTAAAAAACATTAATGAAGGTAAGTTCATATAATTTTGGATAAAAAATAATTGAAACTTAATATTTCTCCAAAAATAGTTATTATTTTGTAAAATTATGAAATATAAAATACTTTAAAAGGGAGATACTTGAAATGGAATGATGAACACAAAAGTTCCCATTAATAAGTATTTCCTTAACGAAAAGTGTGAGAAGGGAACTTCAATAAATTTTATATCAAATAACTATAAAGAGATAATAAATTATGTATATATTTAAATAACATATATATCGAATATAGAAGATGTAAATGAGTAGAATGGAGAGAAAGATAGTTAAAGAGATAGAAAGCTTCACTCAAAACAAAATAGGGGGTTTTGGAGTTCCCTTACCATGGGTCCCGACTCACTCAGAACATACATATAACATTATTAATTATCAAATAAAAAATTTAAATAATTTATTAAAAAAAACATGTATATTTCATTTTTTGATGTCTATTTATTATCTTATTAAATTTATTTAATATATAGTTATTGATAGCATTAACCGCTTGGGGTTTTTTAGTTAACTAATCCAAAACTTAATCATTATATTGATCATGGTAAAAAGTGTTTCCAAGTAGTTCCGTAAGCTCTATAAATTTATAGTTATTGGGTGTTTATTATTTTAGTAAAAAAAATTACATATTTCAATATATAGTCTAATGTAGTTTCAAATTGTGAGAGGTGTTCTGATACACTCATTTTAGATAATTAAAAGTTCCATGATCATTAATTGTTTATATCATTGATATATTTCTAAATTTATCATTATATAATATTATTAATATCATAAATATTATATTTATTCATTAAATACATTCTTAAAATACTAAATATAATATGGTAGTGGAATTTTTATAACATCATAAATATAGGTAGTTAAAACCATCCCTGATGGGATGAGTATTATAAGTATCTATAAAATTATATTATATGAATTATATGATAAATTCATTCATATTAAAATATAATTATATTTTTAATTATATTATTTATTTCATGGTAATTATAATTAGAAAGTGGTTTTAGAAGGAATAAGTAAATAAAATATAAAGGTGCAAGAAATACAAACCTTACATTGTCACATTGATGTGGATCCTTAAGGCTTCACCTTTAGTATTCATAGATTGGTATTTTGTTGAGACTAAAACATCATTGAAATAGATATTTTAGTTTTGGATGTATCTTATTATATTTTTGGGAAATTAATGGATTTTTGATCATTAAGTGAAAGGGGTTGAGGAGGTTTGTATTTGTAAGGTGAGAGGGCTGTTTCCGAAGAAAATATTAGAATAAAATAATATAGTTTCAAATAGTTATAAAACATGGAAATCATTTGTAACGTACATGTGATATAAATGAAAATGGTTTTTAAAAATAATCATATAACTTCATGAAACATAAAAAAATCATTCAAACAACCTATTACAAAATACAGTGCTTATACAAGATTTTACTATTCACTTATGCATTTTGTTATTTACAAAATACATGAAAACATAAACCAAAGTAAATGTAAATATTGTAATTAAAATATAAAATCAATTTTATCAATATAATATTCAAAATATAAAAAATTTATATTTAAAGATAATCCTTATTAATTAAAAATACCAATTTCTATGACATAATATGATTTCCAACCATTAGAAAAATTATATATGATTTTATTAAATTATTTTATTATTTATATAAAAATAAATGTTATTATTTGAAATAAATTTTTGAAAAGAATCTTATATTTTTTTTAATTTACCATGAAAATGTATTTTAATGGAAATAAAACATATTTGATTTCCAAAAATTAAATTGTGGTTTCTTTATTTCAAATATTTATTTTAACATATTAAATACTTTAATTTAATTTCCATATGATATAAATTCATTATATTTTAATTTCATTTAATACCCAAATACTATTTTACTAATCCAACAATCATGTTCTATTTTAAAAGTCATGATAATTTTTCTAATGGTTTGGTTACTATTCCAATATGCATATTTATGATAGTCTTATAGGTATTATACCTGACAACCTCTCAATGTAATATTCTTAAATATCGAAATTTCAATAACATTAGCAATGTTTTGTATCTTTTTAAAAATAATGATATTGACTATGATTATTTTAGTGGATTAAATTTATTAAAATTTCCATATTTTAATTATTTTATTTTTTAAAAAAAAAATTAAACCAATATATTATTTTCAATTTTATTAGGTATATATATTATCTAAATATAATATTAAAAATTGTTATAATATTAGTTTTTTTTCTATTTATTATTTTGTACATGTGATTTATAATATATTCCTAATTATTACATTTATTATGAAGATAGATTACATATATAAAAATATGGTTTTTTACATTCTCCCCCTTTACAAATTTTATAATCAAAATTTCATTTCACACAAAAATTCAAATCAGAAGATGGCACTTCTGTCTCATTACTTCCTCAAATTCCTAGGTTTCCTCTTTATACATGTGGTTTCACTGATGTATCATCACATGTTGAGTTTTCATGTTTCATATAATTTCATCTCTATGGTCTAAGATCTTTATATACTATTTCTCATAAGAGATATTTTTATTTGAGTGAAACAAATTTCGATTTAGTAAATATAAGGGATATAATATTTACTTCCTCGATAGGGATATATAGTACATTTCCTGAAACTGAATGGGGATTGATGGGAGTTCTCGTTGGTTTTACATAACTCCAATGTGATCAAGAATCTCAAAGGGTTCATTATATCTCAGACATATATTTATCTTCTTCCCAAACCTCATGGATCTCCTCCATTTTGATTTAAAAAGAAAAAATATACCTACAACCTCAAACTCCATTCCCCACTGAATATTTTTAGTGTTTTTCTTCTATAAAGTCTATGCAACATTGATGTGTTTCTGAATGGATTTGAAATTATCTACCATTTTTTGACTTGTTCATGTCCAAACACGTTATGTACTCCAACTTCAACCCAACATGTAGGTGTTATTCATTTCTTCCCATTAATGGATTCAAATGGATCCATCTAAATGATTGATTTGAAACTATTTTTGTATGAAAACTTGATTAAACAAATATGTTAAGCCCAATCACCCTTTAAGTGCATAGAGTAAAATCTCATCCAATAATCAAGTTTCCATATAATAATTTTAGATGGACCATTATCTAGGGGTTATAAGCCATACTGAAGTTCAACTATGTGTTAACAGAATGTTGAATTCTTTTTCAAAACATTTAGGTAACCCTTATCAAAATCAGATACAATCATTAATTTTATTCCAGGTATCCCCACCACTTCTCTAAGGTATATCATTAAAAGTTAATAGAGTGATATGTCTTCTCAAATGATGATAAAGTGACTAGTATTTGTAAGATGGTCCACTATAACCCATATGGAATTATTTATTTTTTATGTATTTTAATGACCGATTACCAAATCCATGGCGGTGTTTGTTTAGTCGAAAGTTACACTTTCTACATTTTCTAACATTAGTTTTGAAAATTGCAATAATTAATTAAAAAATATATTTTATGAACACTGAATCTCCTAAGATTTTATCATGTTTTTGTTGAAGACATTTCAATTTATTATATGTATAAATATTTTTAAACTAATGATTATAAACATTACACACTAGTCTAGTCTATCATAATCACTAAAATCTACACCATTAGAATGAATAAAGTCTGATCGATTAGAATAAAAGTGTTTAGTACAATGGATTTCACATACAATGTTTAGTCCATCAAATCAGACTGAAAAATATTAGTCCATAAAATCAGATTGACTAAGTCCAGTACATTAGATTGAAAAAGTTTAGTCCATAAGAACTGATTAACTATGTCTATTCAATCAGACCAAATAAGTGCAGTCCATTACTATAACAGAGTTTCATTCCATTGGAATAATAAAGTTTATTATCTGATGTTTGGAATACTTTCATCTAGATATAATAATTTTATAGCATTATAATGGTGTTGTCAAAATAACATTGGATCAAGATGTACATGTTGTCTTATCAAGATGAATCTCATCTAAGGCCATTTCAATAAACTCTATTAATTATGGAATATGACCATTAGAGGTGTGACTTTAAATAGAGTTGCATTTAAGGAGCTAGGAGATAATGATTTCAACATGTTTTAAGTGTTATCTACCGTAACCTCTTTTTTTAGCTTCTCTTTGTAAATGTTTAGAGAGTTATAATTATAAGGAATCTGAGTGTGGACTGTAAACTACTTAGCACACTTTTTGAATTTTATTCATTATGTTTGAGATGGGATCAGATTGAAGGATTATAGGGATGGGAAGAATGTTGATTCTAATATTTGGGGTTTAGGTATTTATTTCTGAGAAAATATAGACCATCCATTTTGGTTGAAAAAATGGGGATACTATAATTAATAGTTTACTAAATTGATTAACTCATATATTTTAATATTATAAAAACTTTTATAAATGTTTTAGCATTTCATTATTACTTTTACTTGAAGCTTTTCATTTACCCAATTATTCAAGTTATTATATTTATTTTTTGCATTATCTTAGAATGTTTGATTTACTAAAATTTACAACTATGATTTAACGGATGTACTCTATGTTTGATATAGTTACTCTAATTATTTTATGATAAGTTATTTAGTTAAATTATAATAAAGTGGTTTGGTATTTAATTTAGTATATTTTTTTATAATATAGTTTTCCCCATTCTTTATCCACTATAAAATCTAAGATCAAACAATTAGTATCAAAGCAAGTTCTAATACTAAAATTTTTAACTTTTTTAATTTTTGATATTTTAATAAGGCTTTGAAGTTTATAATTTTTGTGGAACTATTATTGAACTAACATGTATTATGTGGAAATATTTTTTCTTTTCATAAGATGGAAGGTTGTAATGTTGGAACTCCTGAGAATTTAAATCCTAGTAGACCACTAATTTTGTATGGTGATGATTTAAAATATTTGATATATAGAATAAATAATTTTTTTACTAACACTATATTTGATACCTTTTTAATATTGGTATGAAATTATAAAATTCATGATAAGGAAATTTCTTCTTTTTCTAATCAAGTGAAATTAAAATATCAGTTGAATTATATTGTAAGGAATAATTTTATTTGTTCCATGAAATGAAATATAAGTTTTTAGAAATATTATTTTGAATATGTATATAATATATGGTAGATGATGCAAGTTACGCATTTTGGGAATTCTAGATTAATTGAAACCAGAAGAGCCATTATTCAGGCAGATTATCAATATTTCAATTTTTAACCTGGTGAATCTGTTTCAAAGATGAATCAAAGATTTATGACCTTCATAAAAATTTTACAATATCTTGGGGATAATGTTATAATTGATGAGATATTAGTTGAAAATATTCTTTAAATCATGTCAGGAGAATGAGACTAAAAGTATATCTTTATATGATATAAAGAAAATTAAAACTTTGACATTGGATGATCTTATTGGAACTCTCATGCACTATGAGGGATGATTGAATAAATATTATATGAAAATTAAAAATAATAATATTGGAGTTTTTTTTATTCATCATCATATGTTTCAAAGAAATTTAACTTCGCTGAGATAGTTTTTAAACTTTTGAAGAAAAATAAAGTCATAGTTGAGATAGAACATAGTTCATATAAAGAAGTTTAGAATGAACCTTACCAGATAGATCAAAGGATGAATAAACATTTTTTGGAAAAATAATTTCAGTATATGTATATGAAAAATAACAAGGATAGTAGTGATAAGAAATATACTTCTAAAGTTATTAGATAGGACGATGGTTGGTCATATAAGACGAGATTGTACAAGGATTAAGAAGAATGAATAGAAGGAAAAAAATTAGAATGGAGTTATAAGAAATTATATAGATATAAGAAAAAAATTCTAAATGCATCATACACATAGATTGATAGTAGAGGTGATAGTTAATCCTAAAATTTTTCCCATGATAAAAGTGAAGATCAAAAAAATATCAGTTTTTTGATGAGATTCTGAAGAACAATAATTTCGTTAGGGATAAGGTAATTTCTAAAACCATAACTAAAATTAAATTAAAAACCAACTATCCTAAAATTTATTATGAATATAATTTCATATATTTATAAGATAGATATTCCTCATTAGAATAAAATAATAATTTACCTAATTTTGATGAAGACTTGATATTTAAAAAACATTTAGAAAAAAAATAACAAAATTTCTAAGAAACCTGATACTGTTAAGGCTAATCATACTAAATAATATTCAAGAATATCTACATTTACTATTGATATTTATAATATTTTAAAATAATTAGAAAATTCTAATTTTTAGAAAAAATATATTTCAGAAGAGTTAGAAAAATAGAATCTTTAAAAAACTAATCTTTCAAAATAATTTTAAAATATTAATTAAAGTTCAACTTATATTATGGATAAAAAAATTTGAAACAAAATTATGAAATATTTAGTCTAAAAATTATTTTATCAATTTTTTAAACTGGTAAATAAAGTTTTTATAAGATTTAAATACAAATTATACCTTATAAGGATGTATCTAGAATGAGTGTTACTAATAAGAAACTTATTTTTCAAAATAACTATTATGTTCCAAAAGGTGGCCAATTTTGTACAAAATTTAAAAGTGTGTAAATTATAAGAATTAATTTTCCTTAAATAAATAATAATATATATGTTTTCATAATGTTTATTTTCTCAAAATATTTAATATCTACTCAATATAGAAAATTTTGAAATATATGGATTCTAAAAATACTATTTTATAATAATGATGGACCTTGGTTGGTTTTGGTTCTGAAATAATAATATTTTTTTAGGAAAAAAGAAGTATTCAGCAAACAATATATGGTACATGGATAGTGGTTGTTCAAAGAATATGAATCAGAACAAATATTTCTTCAATAATAATATCAAAATAAAAGGTGTAAAAGTTACCTTATGTAGTAATTCTCATGATTATTTTATCAGCATTGGTAACATTTTAGTTCTTGGTAATGATTTAATTTAAAATGTTTTATTTTTTATAGGACTTAAGCATAACCTTGTTATCATAATTAAAATATGTTATGAAGTATATATTTTGAAATTCTATAATGATAAATGTATTTTTCACAGTTCAAAAGATCAATTTATTCTTTCAACCAATCGATGTGAAAATGTTTACATAGTTAACATATAAGACCATAGGATCAAAGATCTACCTTGTCTTAGTGAAATAGAAGAGCTATAATGGTCATGGAATAGAATATTAGGAAAACTTAATTTTAAAACCTTAGATAAGATAATAAAAATAGAATAGTTAAAGATCTACTAGAACATATGTTTAATTATTCTAAAGTCTTTGACCCTTATCAATTTAGAAATAAATATAAGTCAAGTTTAAAATCAATTAATGATATCAACTTATGATTATTCATAGTTATTTCACCTGGATTTATATGTTCCTACATAACCTTGAATTATCAGTTTAAAATACTATGAAAATGTTTTAGTTGATGATTAAAGTAGTTATACATGGCTATATTTTCTAGAAATGATGTTATAATCCAATTTTGGGATTAAAAAATTTGTATCCCATGTTAAAAAAATAAAATATATCCTTTATAACTATTCATAATGATCATATTTTAGAGTTTTAAATTCTAATTTTTATTTTTTTTATTAAATGGGTATTATACATAACTTTTTAACACCTAGAAAACCACAAAAAAATGGTATAGTTAAAAGAAAAATAAAATTCTATAGGTGATTAAAAGAACCACATTGTTTGAATACTGAGTTGGTAATTTTTTTTTTTTGGATGAATTAGTTAGTAAATATTTCTATACACTAAATTGTGTTTTAATAATAACTTTTATTAATAAAACTCCTTATCATTTACTGATTAGAAAAAACTAAAACGTTATTAATTTAATATTTTTGGATAAAAAATGAAAATTATAAATACTAAAGATAATTTAAAAAAATTCCTCCCAAAAATCCATTAAAAGTAATATTTCTAGGATACTCTTAAATCTGTAATGGTTATTTATTCTTTAATAAAAAATGCAATTACTGTTGAGGAAATCGTACATGTTAAATTTAGTGAAACTGGCCCTTTTTTTCAAACAACCTCATTTCAAATTGTTAAATGTTATTTAAAAAAAGACTTTCAACCAATGTTGGAATGTTATTATGATGAGAGAACACATTAAATGTATGTTTCTTATGTTCTACCTTAATATTATTTTCAACCAATTATTGAATAAAATTATTTTATTAACCCATGTAATCAATTGATTCTCAGAAATCATCCAAGGGATAATATCACTTGTAGTGTTGATAAACCAATTTGAACTAAAAGTTCCTAATGAAATAAAATCAAAAATTGTGATTTTTTATCATAATTTTAACCTACATCTTTAGATGAATCTTTAGGTGATGAATATTGGATAAAATCTATGCTATATGAAATCAACGAATTCAGAAAGAATCATGTTTGGACTTTAGTTGAATGACATGAATATTCTTATGTAATTGGTGTACAATGGGTTTTCCATAATAAATTTGATGAAAATGGAATTACAGTAAGAAGTAATTCTATAATTATTAGAATGTTTTATAATCAATAAGCAGTCATAGAATAAGAAGAAATTTTTTCTTTGATAGTTGGACATTAAGCTATTTGTATTCTTATGAATTATACAACATTTCTTAATTTCAAAAATTATCAAAAGGTTGTGAAGTGTGATTTTCTTAATGGATATGTACATGAGGAAGATTGTGTTGATCAACTAGATTATTTTGAGAATAAAAATCTCAATACCTTGTATTTAAACATAAAAATTCACTTTATAGAATTAATAAAGCCCCTAGAGATTGGTATGATAGATTAAATGGACTTTTGTTATATTTTTTATGTTTTCTATAGATCAAACAAATTTTAATTTAAAATGTTTCTAAAAAATCATCATTGTTAAAAATTATGTGGATGATATTATATTTGGTTCAAAAATAAATCCATTACATATTCATTTGTGGATATTATGAAATCTGATTTTGAAATAAGCATGATGGGAGAACTCATCAATTTTATTGGTTTTCATATTTATCAAATAAAAGAAGGAAATTTTATATCTCAACAAAAGTATATGAAATATATTCTTAATAAATATGGATTTGAAAATAATGAATGTGTTAATACTTATATTTGAACCTAAAACACTTTAGATATTGATGAATCTGGGTAAATAGTTGATCAAAATATTTTTAGAGGAGTGACTAGAAGTTTCATATACTTAATAGATAGTTAACCAGATTTAATGTCTTCTAAATAATTTTTTGAAAGATATTACACTAATCCAAAATTGTACCAAATTATGTCTTTAAAATTATTTTTTCATTATCATAAGGGTACTATGGATGTAGGCTTATTTGACACATATAAAAGTGATTCTGAACATAAATGTTGTTATGATGTTGACTTTGGTGGATGTAAAATGAATAGAAAAAGAACTTATAGATCTAGTCATTTCATAGAAGAAAGTTTAGTCTCATGGTCTTGTATGAAACAAAACTAAGTAACAATTTCCAATGTTGAATATGATTTTGTGGTAGCTAGATGTTGTTTTGCTCGGGTGTTGTGGATGTAAGGCACAATCATTGACTTTGGATTGTGTTTTAGTAAAACTCAGAATTTTTATGATAACACATGTTCCATTTCTTTAAGTAAAAATCCCAACACATCACTCATAAGAAAATACCTAGATATAAGACACCATTTATTTCAGGATCATATATGAAATAGATATATTATTTTAAAATTCAATGGAACGTAATAAAAACTTACTGATATATTTACTAAACCCATTAATTTTGATAGATTGGAATATATTAAACAACATCTTAGAATGATTAACACTAAGTGATCAATTATATCTACTTTTTTTACCAATATCCTCATGTTAATAAACTTTTTTAGAAAGGGGGTATATATGTCATGGTATTACAAAATACAATTGTTGTTCTAATTTTTTTTCTAAAAAATTTATTTTTTGTAAAATATATTTTTTATCAAAATATTATTTATCATAAAATCATTCATTTTTTTATTTTTTTACTTTTTAAAACAATTTTTTTGTTGTTCTAAAATTTTAGTTATTTTTAAAATGTTGTTTTTCTAAATTATTTAGTTTTTCAAAAAAAATATTTACTATTTTTTTAAAAACCAATAAATACAGTTACTAGGAAAACCATTACATAGATATATTTATGTTTAATATAACAAGGTAATTTATTATATTTAGTTTTCATTATCCTTTACTATTAATTTTCATTATTGTTTACATTTTATTTTGTTTTAAAATGATTAATAAATTTAAAAACTTTTTGTTTTTATGGTCCATACAAAAATATTGTCCCAAAAATTTATAATTTAAATTACCATGAAGAGTTAAAAATATATATTAAAATATTTTGATGGTAAAATTTGACAGTTAGATCATTTTTGAGATTTAATATGAGCCATCAAATTTATGAAAGATGAAACATCACCAAGAGCCTAATAATTTTTAGAGTGGGTCACCACATCACACATCATTCTCTTATCTTGAAGTTAATCCATGAATCTTAAATTCTCTTTTTGTCACATCTTTTGGAATTCCTCTAAAAATATTTTCTTTACACAATCAGAACTTCCCAGTTGGATAATATTTTTCTAGATGATTATTACCTAATAAATTTCTAGTAGTGTAGTTGTGAAGGAGGGATTTATCAAAAAATAGTTTTATGATAAGGATGACTATATTTTAGAAAAAATTATTAAATTCCAAAATTGGAAAAATATTTTATAGAGATGGATGATTTTGAACTTCACTATCCTATGATAGTAAAGGAATTATATTTTTCAATTTCTTTTAGTGTTTATGATAATCTAAAGGTAATAAATTTTAGCCTTTTTGATGATTTTTAAAAAAAAAAATTCAATATTTATCGGATATTATTGAGGTTCTGTTGGGTGGGGAAGAATATTTGGATACACATGAGCTTCCAAAAAAATCTAGGATGTTTTGAAATGTCCATGGTAGAAACTATTTCCCCACACTTATGGGAAGTTAAAGAAATTATATCATCTATAACTATATTCAAGAGTAGTAGTATTGTGGTTGAAAGGATTCCTTATTATAAATAAATGCAATATGGACACTATGAAAGTATTAGATATCTTGGTTTCCTATTTCCTAATGATCAGGGAGAAATTCAACTTAGTAATATTTTTTCCTATTAGTTAAGGATTTTAAAAAGAGTTAAATGAAAATAAAAAATTTATTTTTTCCTATTTAATCTATAAGAAGTTGTAAAAAATATTTTTTGAAAATTAGACAAAGAAGTGTCTAATATAGTGGTTATTCAGTTGTTGAAAAAAATTAAAGAGAAAAGAATATATGGTTCTTCACATTCGAGACTAAAAACTAAGGTGAAACCCATGTCTAATGAAGCATATAGAGAGTTGATGAAATATATAGCTGAAAAGAAACCTGGATATCTAGTGTTAAGACTAGATAAGGTGGAGGCCATATCTTTAAAAGAGAAAATTGAGGAAGTTTTGAATGTTTAAAAAATAACTAGAAATAGAAAATGATGTTTGATGAGGAAAACATTATTGGATATTTGATGGAAGGTATAGAATAATACCTTGGTGATTTTCAAATAGAAGGAGGGGAAGGATCGATATTGATTTCTCTATTTTCTTTTATTTTACCGACACATCCAATGAATGTTGTTTCTCAACCTAATGTACTAGAACAAAATAAAGTCTAAAATTTCCAATTTTCTTCATCCACTATGATAAGTAAAGAGAAATTCGTTGAATTAAGAAAATATATTTTGGAATAAGATGACATTGGAATTAAAAAATATATAATGAAACCTAGAAAAGAGGATTTCCTAAGGTATATGATACTATAAAGGTAGATAGAGGAAGAATTTGAATAATAATTATAAGAATAATAAGAATAAAAATAAGGAAAAATGATTAAATTTATTTGGAGACTCATCTTTTAGTACCCAGTCCACGAAATTTTCATAATTAATATTTATTAAAAATGTGAAATGTTATAAAAAATATATTAAAAATAAGGATTCACAAAAAAAAGATATCAAACACATTTGAATTAGATAAAAATGTAGAAGTAATTGATGTTTTAAATGATAAGAAAATAATTTCAAAGAACAAGAGAAATAAAGATTTGATATTGGTAATTCTAAAAGAGATGTTTCTAATGTATCATTATATTCAAAAAATTCTATAGATAATTAGTTTGATCAAAGGATGAAACCATAATTTACTTAATTTAATGATTATTTGAAAAGAATTTTGAATGCAATTCCATTTCTTCCATGTATTGAATCTTCGTGCATGCACATTCATAAGAGACTAAATGTTTTGGAACAATATGATTCTTTAGATAAGTTATAAAAAAGAGTTGTTTAGAATGAGTCTTATTTCATGAATTTGAAAGTTGAATATAAGGGAGAAAGATGAAGATTCAAGAAAACCAAAATATGGACAAAAGATTAAGAAGTATATTTGAAGTTTCAAAATGATCAGATTGATGTTTTGATGAAGATATATATGGATATTTTAAATTGTTTTAAAAAAATTCTTACAATGTATCAGAAAAATTAAAACAAGTTGATCAGTTAAGGATTTTATTAGAGTCTCAATATCATGAAATTTTAGGATTAAGGGAAAAAATTTATATCTTGAAGAATAAGTAGTGATGTTGAAAGTGGAGAGTAGTGATATCCAGTCTCTTGAAGAAGAATTTGATAGGTTGATGAATGAATTTTTAAGGTTCAATGTCCTTGATGAAAGAGTTTCCAAGATATAGTTAATGACACTAGAGACAAAGAAGAATCAAGTAGACATTTTGAAGATGAACGTGATTTTCAAGAAATTATAGTATAAAGATTGATATTTTTTCTATAAACTCCTAATATTATTACCAGACACGTGAATTTATATCTATTTGAATGAATTATTTTAAACATATTGTATTTAAATTTTTTTCTAATAATAATTGGATGAATGTGATTTCTATATTAATTGATAATGGTCTATTTAAAAAATCATAGAATTATTTGACTAAAATTTCAGATAACTTCTACCACACATATTAATTTTCAGAAATCAAAAAAGGGAAGAATTTATTGGGGAATAAGTGTTTATAGAAGTTATTGGGGGAGTGATTTTTAAGAAGATTTTTTGGGAGAAATTTGATTTGTTTATATTATAAAGTACTATATCAACTTTTTTGGAAGATTTTATTAAAAAAATAAGTTGAAAATATAGGGTGAGATAATAAAGATAAGGTAGAAATTATTGTTAACTTAATAATGGATATGTATGTTTTTCCAGGTCATTATTTTTTATATTTAATAGTTGTGTTGTGTACTTTTTAAGAAGGGGGATATTTTTAAGTTGAAGGTTTTACTTTATACAACTTCAATCCATTTGAAGGTTTTACTTTATACAACTTCAATCCATAGTTCATGAAAACAGAACAGTTCCATAAAATATATGTTTCAATAAAATTATATTGAAAAAGTATTTAGAATATATTCGTAGAAAAATTTAATTTTACCAGAAACATAAATCTTTCTAAACTTATGAATATAAACTTCCCATACAAGTATTTTCCATTGGAATAAATAATGTCAAATTCATAAGACTAACTAAAGTATTATTGATCAGACTGAATATGTTTATTCCATCATATTATTCTGTCAATTTTTAGTCCATCAGACCAGAAAGAAAAATTTTAGACCATTAGATTGGGCTAAATATGTCTAGTCCATCAGACTATAAAAGTTTATCCCATTAGATCAGACTGAATAATCCTAGTCCATCTGGGAAACTATGTTTATTCCAACAGAATAGTGGGGTTTTATTACATCAAAATTAAATAATTTATAATTGTATGGTTCAAAACATTACTTCTTAATTAAGTATTTTTATTTAACTGTAATGGAACTATCAAAATGACATCAGTTTGAGATGTATATACTGATCTATCAAGATAGATCTCACCCAAGACCATTTCAACCAACTTCTAGAATCAAGGAATATGACTATTAGAGGTGTGACTATAAATAGAGGATCATTTGAGGAGCTTAGAGATGATACATTTGTGACTCTACCCATCTATGGTTTAATATGTTTTGACCTCTCATTTCATTCACTTTGTAAAGTTTTAGATAGTTTTTCTATAGAATTAGAGAAAGGATTATAAATTACATAGAAATTTTTTTCAAATGTATTTGTTGAGCTTGATCTCAGTTTAGATCATGCTCTTTTGGTATTGGAATATTGGTGATTTTGATCAATATGATCGAGGGATTTTGAGTATAAGAAGACATAGATGATTCCAATATTCTAGATAAATGGATTTATTGTTAGAGAAATATGGACCTTATGTTTAGGTTGAAAATTGGGGATAATCTAAGTCAAATTTTATTGAATTCATTTACTCTTATGTTAAATGTTTAAAAAACCTTATATGATGATTTTATTAATTCATTCCTACTTTTTCTTGAAAATTTTCTTTTACTTATTTCTACAAGTTATTATATTTGAACTATGCATTGTTTTAGAAAATTTAATTTACTAAACGTAATAACTATGATTTAACAAACATACTCTATGTTTGATATAGTTACTCTGATCATCGAAAAATAGTTGAGTCCCATAAATTTTAATAAAGATATTTAAAATTTTATTTTGTTTAATTTTTAAACTACAATTCAAACCCCCTATTAAATACACTATAAACTCTACAATCCAAAATTGAAATCCTAATTCCCTCTATGTTTGGATAATAATTTAACCATCCCCTTAAAAATTATCTTTTTTATATTTATTTTCGATGTATATTGAATAATCTATTAATTTATATTTTCCATCCATTAGTTTTCACTAATATCACTGGAAATATTTTTGGCCCTATAGTAGATAACGGAGGTTTAGATATGAGCTTCATCATATCGTGCTTTATTTATCTTAGGCAATGATGGTATATATAATTTTTTTCCCAAATAGTTGATTTTTTTTGTTAACGATAGTAAAATATGATGATTTCCCCTTTCTTATTGAATCAAATTTATTTTTTATCTTTAACCCCCCCCCCATTGGGAATTCTTAATCTTATCTAGAATATATGGTTGTGTAATCATCTATGCTAGGTAGGATGTTATTACTTCATTTATGATTCCCTCCTCTATCCTATGAAAATCTAATAACATTGGATCCTTCTCAATCCACATCATGGATAATTGTTTAGGATCTTTTCTACATATGGAATATATCATTTTGTTTTCCTCACATGGATGATGGTTGATTAAGAATTTATAGTCCTTGATCAACTCTAACCTTCATAATTGGGATATGTTGAGCTCCATTAGTGCGAATATATACATTAAGATTATAAAATAAATATATATCTCACACTTCTCTATATAGAAATAATTCCCTTAAATCATTATTGTGATAATCACCAGAATCAACTCTTGATAACGTGTCATATAATTTTCCCTAAATTAATTTAACTATTTTGTGGCATCTTCTATTACTTTATCATTTTCTTAGTTACACAACCCAAAACCTTTTTTTTATTTTTATTTTTATATCACAAATATTCCACTATTTGAGGGTTTTTTGAGTACAAGTGAAATTATTATCCACCTTTTCAACTCCTTAAATATTTATTCACATTCACTAGTGTAAAAAAACTAATACCTTCAAAGTTAACAGTTTTTGTGGGTGTAAAAATCATTATAATTTCCTTATTAATAATTTATTGTACCCATAGAATCTAATCAAAATATAGTTCTCCGTTACAGATGTGGTCTAGGATATTTTTTAATCAACTTTTTCTTTGATTGATCTAAATATATTCCCTTTATTGTGATAATAATTTTATTATACAATTGGTTTTTGGTTTTATTTATTTCCAACAAGCATGTGAATATATTTATTGAGTGATAAAGGAAGATGCATATGATTACATGAATTGAATCCATTATAATTTTGAAAAAATATGGAGATGAATCTACTGATTTCTAGTGTATAAATATAAAATGGTTCAATAGAATTCATTATTTAAATTTTATAATTTTTAGAGTTGATATCCATGGTAATTAATGAAAATATGGTGATGTAATGTGGAATATTATAATCAATAATAGTTTTAATGTAGTTAGTGATGATGGTTATTAAAAAAATATTAGATAAATTATTAATTATGTAAAAGATGACTAAAATATATGGAATATTGACAAAGATCATTTAAAATGAATATTTGTAGAATTAGTTATTAAAATATATTGGATTTTGATTTTAAAAGGATGATTTGAAGTTAGACATTATAAAGTATTGAAGTTTCACTGAATAATAAAAATAAGAGTTCATATTATGAAAGTATTCAAAGATTATGTTCGAAGAGTTTGGAAATTACTCAAATAATGTTCAAATTCATTTATTTTGTTATGATTTTGTTTGAAATTATTTTGATTAGATTTGAGAAACTAGAATGTATGTTCCAAAACTTATTTATTTCTGATGACTGGAAGAAATCATAGCTAAAGAAATTGAAAATTCATTGAGTCGCCCTATAAATTAATGGGTCATTCAGAATAACTAATTGGAATAATAGAAATGTGATAATAATTCATAATATTAATTTTTTAATTTACAAGGTTCATCCAAAATAGTTTACTACAGAACTATAAAAGACTTTATGCCCTACTATATTTCATAAGACTTCCCATAATTTTTTTGTAAGGGTAAATAGGGATATGAATCAATTTTTTTCAATATATATATAAATATTATTGGAACCATACTTTTGCATAAGATTCATATGAAATTTTGTAAAGTTGAAATTGATATCAAAGGGGTTAGCGGTAAAAAGTAATTTTCATTTGAGATCTGTGTCGGCGTCACCAAATAATATGTAAGGTTAATCTGATAGAGCAATAGAGGCATTTCATAACATTCATATGAAAAGCATAATTTATCTTTTATATTCATAAGAGTTATTCTAGTTGTTGAAAAATAATAAAGTTATAAGATATATAATTTTGTCTACAAGTAAATTTTATATAAATTTATGCATTTTAAACATAAGGGTTATCTTATTAGAATAATTTGAGAGAATGGAGGAATTTTATTAAATTTTTCTATAACATTAAATAATTCAATTTTGAAGTTTATCATCAAATATAAAATATCATAATGCTTTTTTATAAATTCATTCAATATATATTTATGTAAGATCAAAATAAAACATGGATTATTAATTAATATTTTATTTTTATTTATTTATATTTTAAAATAATCCTTGTTTATAAAAGATGGAATAATTTATAAGAAAATAAATAATTATTAAACAGGTATATTTGAGAATAAATTATTCACGAAATTAAATCAGGAGATGAATGTATATTTCTACATAGGATTATATTCCACATTTATTCCAAAGGTTAAGTTATTTTAGATGATAATTGAGTGTATCAATTCCAATAAATTATGTGCTTTCCATGACACAATATATGTTTCACTATGTTATCAATACAATTTTAAATTATGAATTATTATGGTATTTTTTAGAAAACAATTTTAGGGAAATATTCACAAGAATTTTTGGGAGTCTTAAATAGAAATTTATTCAACATGGATTAAATGGGATTTATTAAGAATAAAATATGTAGAAAGTCATGGAAATATTATTTTCCTATTTTAAAGGAGATGAAGAGAACTCTAAAAAAACATTATAGATGAGAATTTATAATAGTATAAAATATTCCACTTCTTGTGGGAGAAATCCCACTCGAAGTGGTCGAGAAAAATTATCTAGACATCTCACAAGAGAGATTAATAAATTTTCTAAATTAAAATATATAGGCAATATAATATATGTGATTATTGAATATAAAATTTTGAATAATATGGATAATGTAAAGTAGATAATGGATATAATTCTACACTACTCTAAAGAAGAATAACTTTTTGGGTATTAAGGAAGTCTAAGTAGCCGATGATAACCATATTGTAGATCATATTCATTGATGGGAAAGAATAAGAATAGAGTACAAAATAGAAAAAAATTTGAACATTCATATGATATCTATATAATATTTTATAATTTAGTTCAAATAAGAATATTCAAGGGAGCGATCAATATAGTTGTTTTCACTCTATATCGAGGTGTCGAAACATTCAAATTTATGAGATACTGGGTTTTGAATGCAACAGGAGCCCGAAGTGTTGAGAGAACATAAGAATTATATTCTACTTATATTTGAGTGATTGGATATTTATATATACAAAGTTGCATGTAATTTAGTTGAATATAAACATGAATTCAATGAATATTCTGAGGAATGAAATTAGATAACTTTTTTATAGTGGCAAGATTTTAGAGATGTGAATTTTTTCAAGTGGATTAAATATTTTGTTGAAAACTTATAATAGATAGTGTAATATTTTTATTCATATTGGGATATATAAAAACCTATATAATACAATAATTTTATGGTTCAATGAGAATATTTCACTTGGGTTCAGTTTTATTCTTTTCCATTTATAAAAAACTAAACAAAAAACTAAAAATATATGACTCTGACTCAAACTAATCACAATAAGAAGTTGGTTATGACATTGTAAACAAACCTGGTAAAAATAATATGTGCTTATTTTTACTTTATTTTCAACATTGAATGTTGTAGTTGTGTTTGAGTAAAACATATGGTGATCTATTTATATCCCAATAGGTAATAAAAATTTAAATTTTGAGTGTAGATTAAAAAGGGTAAAAGATTTCAGTGTTATAAATTAGTATAAATATAGTCAACATGATTCACCCCCACTTAGGTGACTACACCCATTCCTCAAAATTTTAATTATTATTATAGAAAACAAGGTTCTCTCTAGTTGGATATTTTTTCCTTTCCTCGTGATTTTTTACAGTATTTATAATAACCTTGATCTTAATTACATATTAATTCATGATTCATTACATTAGATTACAATTAATATGACCTATAAGATGAATATGTCTAGTGTATTTCTGAATTAGTTATATTAAATAAAAATTTATAATATGAAAACATCATCTTTAGTGAAAACTTCTTTGTCATGATTGTATATAAAACTGCATTGGATAACCTAGGGACATATATAAGAAAGGGACAATATATAAATAATATTAATGGAATAAAATTAAAATAAAATGAAAAAAAATAATACATGTTTTAAAACATGAACAATGTAGGGATAATAGTTAACACAAACAATGAGTCATGATATAACATGATAATCTTAAAGTAAACTTGGAAAATTTGGAAACAACTTAAAACACTGCATCATAAACATATGTTAAGGATGACTACCAAGAAATCATGATGGAAAAATTATGAAAAATTAATCAGGTTCACTCCCTATCCCAACATGAAATCTTATAAGACTAAACATTATAAAATGCTTTGGAGCCCTATATTATTATGGGTGCACCAATTACTTTCATTTCATTCTCATGATTATGTGTGCCACATAGATCTTACAAAATATATTCATTCATCATCATATATTATTCCATGATCAATGAGTATGGAATAAAGACATGTATGTTCCAAATAAAATTATTATAATTATATAAATGTGAACACTCTTGATATTAAATGGGTATTATATTCACTATAAAATTGTTTCTGCATGGAAAATTTTGGTGACATTTCGGCAACATAGCGACGTCGATTAAAAAATCATAAAATGGATTAATGAGAGAGAAATTGGTCTCCAATAATTTGTAAATAAAATGGTATATAATAGTTACATGGAAGTATATGCCCCGAAATTATTAATTGGAAATGGAAACCATAAGATAATAAAGAAACTTTAATAAAGAGGTGAAAGAAAAGAACCCTTACTAAATTTCAGCATGGTAACAGGAGTACATAAGGGTTCATAGGTTGGATTCAATGAGATAAAATGGATATATCACCATTTATACATCAAATAAATAGTATGTGGGATATTTAATAACACATACCAACATGAAAAAATGGTAATTAAAATGCATAACATAAAATAGGTGCTTGAATAAAAATGAGAGAGGGAGATCCCTTACTTGAGTGTGTGACACCAAATACTTGGGAGGAGATTATTGAGTGATTGGGGGCACCTTGGGTGGACCCTAGAGTGGGTATTGAATAGTAATTAAATTATAAAATTATTTTTAGTGAAGATAAATGCGAGTTTGTGTGGGTTTATATAGTAAACGAGTAGGGATTTTTTATCATTTCCCAATCATTGGTTTTTGACTCTATATAATAAATTAACCAAAAAATAGTCCTTCACATTTTTTTCCCATTGTTTTTTCCCAAATGGGAGAGGTTTCAATTATTTTATAATTAAAAGTTCCTAAATTAAAAAAAATACCCATGATTATGTGTATGTGAGCCATACTCTTAAAGAAATGATTTTAAATCCTAAAAATATATTAATGGTTTTTGAAGATTTATAATTGATTTATACATTTTATCTAATAAACATTAAATCTTATTATTTTAAAGAAAAAATATATATTTGATATAATATACCTTATATAGTATTTATTACATCATTTTTGGGTCATTATGGTTCCATAATACACGCCTTATATTTATACTATATTTTATTTTCACCTGAAATTTTGATTATCTCAGAAAAATATGAAAAATTAACTATTGGAAAAAAAATTCATTATAATTAAAAAAATAATATTCATTTTATCAAAAAAAAATTCTCAATATGTTCATTTTCTCTTTAAAAATAACAATCGATATTTATTGCAAATTTCTTGGGTATTTTTTTGACAATTAGAGTTTTTGAACCCTTATAAAAATTACATTTGACTTCAATAAATTTTTTTATTAGTTATATTTAGTAAAAATTATTTAATAATAATATTTTATTAAAATATAATTTATATAAAAAATCCTTTAATTCATGAAAATAATGACTTAATTGAATTTGAATATTACTTGTAATATACAATATTTGTTTTGTTGAATAAAAAACAGAAAATTTTATAACGTAAAATTAATATAATGAAAATATGTTCATTACTATATAAAATATTTATAGTAATTTTATTATGGTATTGATACATATCCCATTAATACTATATATAATACCCTAAGAGTAAGGTGTGTGATGGTGAGACATTCATGGGGTGGTTCGATATACATGGTTTGGACCATGATCTCGATGATCTTGGTATTCTCCTGTAAAGGGTTTTGATCATTCTTAAGTTGTTGGATCTCATACTGGGCATAGTCAAGGCCAAATATCAGATATTATATCTCCCTAATAATATCCAATAAATGGGATTTATAGGGTATAATCCTACTGGTTTAGGCCACCACTTCCCTTCATCTATGTTAATTGTATTTTTTTAAAATCCTATATTTATACCAATGATGAAATCACTATTAAATGACTATATTATCAATGGTAATGATGCTTTAATGGTCTTTTAAATTGGATAGGATAGTATAAAACCAAAAAAGTTCATCTATTTACTATAATCATAACACATAATAATTCATTTAACTAAATCATAAATAGAATTTTATTTATAAAAGTGTTGGTCATTACAATCCCCCACCCTTCAAAAAATTTTCACTCAAAATTTTTTTCCCATAAAAAAATATGAGTGTAACTTTGTTTCATCACATCCTTGGGTTCCCACATCACTATTTTAAACTTGTGGTTTCTCCACAACAATTATACAAGGTGCATTGTATTATTTCAAAGAACTTTGTCTCTACCATCTTAGATATCTACTAGATTCTCCCCATATGAGAGATCATTCTAAAATGGTACCACCTATGGATTGAGTACATGTGATGGGTTTGGTATATACTTCCTCAAGAGGGATACATGGAATACATCATGTTCTTGAGATAGGTTAAGTGGGATTTCTAGTTTATAAGATACAGCACCAATGCAATCAACGATCTCAAAGAGACTGATTTATCTTAGATTAAACTTTCCCTTATTTCCAAATCTCATGAATTTATTCCATGGAGATATGTGAAGGAATACCATGTCTCCAAAATCAAACTCTATGTCTCATCGATGATTGTTAGCATAACACTCTTATCGTCTCTGAGAATCCTTGATGTGCTACTAAATGGTCCTAACCATTTCCACCATTTCCTTGACTATTTCAGGACCTAGCTGTTTTCATTCCCCAGCTTTATCCCAACATGCATGTGTTCTTCACCTATTCCCATAAAGGGATTTATAAGGAGTCTCTTTTATTCTTGAGTGGAAAATATTATTGTATAAGGACTTGAATAAATAAATTTATTGGTCACATCCTCATTTGAAGTCAATTGAACATGATATTAACATGCCTTCTAGTGTCTGGTTAGTCCACTCAGATTTTCCATCAATTCGAGGATGAAAATTCATATTAAAGTTTAGCTCAATATTTAGAGCATGTTGGAGAATTTTATATAACATGGTGTTGAATCTCTAATATCAATAGCATACATTTTATATTGGTACTCCATACATCCTTAAAACGTCTCTGATGTATATCTATGTATGTTGATCCAGTGATAAGTCCATTTGAATTGTGATAATGTGATATTTCTTTGTAAGATGATCCAAAAAAACCCATATATCATTGTTTCCTATATATTTATTCATAATTCTGGTGAAAACATCCATGGGGATGTTTTCCCTTTTTCATGTAGGTATGTGTAATGGTTGAATCATCCCCATAAAAAAATTGTCTTTCAACCTTCACTTGCTGACATACCAGAATCATTGATGTATATTGTATGATCTCCTTCTTCGTATCATCTCACAAATAATACTCTCATATATCTATATACATATTCATTATTCCAGGATATATAGAGAAGGATGAACTATGTGCATTATCCAAACACTACTTCTTGATATTAGGATTTGATGCTACGCATATCCACGACCCAAATCTTTCAAAACATTCTTCATTATCATTGAAATATGAGGATTTCACATTTGTTATAGTTTCCAAATTCTGTAGAAATCCCACATCATTTCTTTGATAATCCTTTATCCTATCTAAATGGGGTGTTTGAGTATTCAATTATGAAAGGATTGATGATGTTACTTCTACTATGATTCCCATCTCCATCACTTTTAATTCTAAGAATATTAGATCCAGTTAAATAACGATCAATGATAAAATTAGCGAATCCTTTATAATTAGATCATATTCCACATTATTCACATTCATAGGATGGTAGTAAATTGAGTATTCATAGTTCTTCATCATCTCTAACCAACTTCATTGTCATATATTGATCTATTTCTAATTTAATATATAATTAATGCTTTTATGATCCATATATATTTCACACATCTCCCTAAATAGATAATTACAAAAAAAAATTAAAGATAACATCAATATAAACAACTCCAAATAATGTTTTGGGAAGTTCTGTTCATGTACTTTCAACTATCTTGAATAATTTTATATTACTTTTTCATTTTTCATTAACACAAAACCCAAGCCCTTTTTCAATGCATTGCTGAATACCACAAAAATTTCTCCACTTGTGGGATGTGTGAGTATAGGTTTGGTGACAAGACTCCTTTTGATATCCTTAAATATCTCTTCAAATTTACAATTCATAGAAAACTTGAATCCATTTCATGTCTTCTCGTTAATTATGTTTGAAAATCACGATAAATTTCCCACAAATCAGCGATTTTAACCAGCTAACCCAAGGCAACTGCAGATATCTATCACAAATGATTTCATCAATAATCCCTCAATTGATTTTGTTTTTGATGTGTCTATAGTTATACCAATTATTAAGATGATATTCCCCATGAAATATACCTCATTCTACCAGAACTCACATTTTCATTAACTATCATAAATATTCTCCTTTTGTAGTGTCTTTATTATAGTGCTCAGATTATCCTCATGCCCCTACTTTATTTTGGATTATAATAGAATATAATTTATAAATAATACCAGAAATTTGTCAAGGTAGTCTATAATATCTCTATTTATCATGTCCATTAATATTTCTAGAGCATCAGGGACTCCGAATGACATTAATTTGAACTCATCGTACATATACATTGTACAAAAATAAGACTTGTGGATATCCTCCTTTTTCACCATAAAATTTTAATATCCTAAACTAAGATCCACCTTGGAAAATTATTTTTCTCCACATAAGTGATCAAACAAGTCATCAATCCATGGTATAGGATACTTATTCTTTATTATGATCTTATTCCTCTCAAAATAATCAATGAAAAAGCGTATTTACCCATCCTTCTTCTCAATAAAGAGGACTGGTGCACCCCATGGTGAATTACTAGGTAGTATGATTCCTATATCTGGATTCTTATTCATTTTTTTCTTAAATTCCTCATGTTACATAGCAACAATTGTAAAATAAGTCTTCGATAGTGGTAACTCCCCAAGTATAGGCTTGATTGAAAATTCAACTTATCAACTAAGAGGAAGACCATGTAAGTCCTTATGAAACAAATCAATGTATTCCCCCACAATGGGCACGTCTTCAAGGATGAAATTTTCCTTAGACTTAGTCATTTGAGATAGATACACTAGCTCATGGGGAAATAATATACATGCATGAGATGTCTATTCTAAATAATATTCATCCTCCTCCTTGCATATGTATAGAATCGGTGGTTGATTTCTGATACATATAGTGATTTCCTTCTCGCGTAAATTTACATTGGATCTATATAGAAAAATACAATACATGTCAAAAAAATGGATCAAATTACATAAAAGAGAGTATGAAAAGTTTCACTGGGGAGTTCATGCTTCAAATTTTGATTGGGGAGGAGTTATATACTTGATATGCAATAGTATCCCCATTTTATATTTTCATCGAAATATCTTTCTCCATGATTTGTGGTAGTGTTTGACATGTTCTAATAATATTTATTAACATGCTGGAATTTGGTGAACTGAAATAAAAAATTATGTTTTCTATTATTTAATGAATAACTAGAGTACCTTTCACCACTCCATTGTCAGGATCCACCTCAGTGGTTGTGATGGAAAAATATCTCCCTTACTTACTTAGATGTTTTTGTTTGTCTCCCAAAACCCTTCACTTAGTGCATTGGTTTGAAAAGTGCCTTGGTTACTTATATTTTAATAAATGAACAATGTGATGAAGGTTGACTAGAGCATTCCTTTCCTCTATCTCATTAGTGGGCATATCATGTCTGAAATTACAAACTAGGTGTCCTTCCTTCCAACACCTAAAGAATATCCTCATACCCCTTAGTTAATTCTTGGTTTCTTCTTTCCACAAATTTGATAGGTGGGATGTTTAAATTTCCTAGAACCATTATATTTCTCAATTAGAGTTTCACAATTAAACTCCACTTTCTTCATTTTATCCCCATGAAACCCTTGATATTATCTGGCCACAATCTCAACATTAAGGGCACATCAGACCATTTCCTCATAGCTATCAATGTCTCAGATTACTAGGGATTTTTTTAGAATATGATTTATCCTAATAAATAATAGGTTAACCTTATATTCAAGGGTATCAAAAAAACAATGTGCCATATAATGCAAGTCTTGTGAATTATCCTATTACACCTTGATAGATTCGTCATAATTTTTTCTTGAGGGTTATAAAATCCCTTTATATTTGAAGATAGATAGTTAAAAGAAAATATTTATCAAAAAACATTTTTTGGAATTCACTCCACCCATTTCTTAGATCTCTTCCTTAGGCTTCATATTATTGATTAATTTACACCAATAATTAGTTTCACCCTCTATACAATAAACAACCAGTAGGAACTTCTCTTTCTCAAAACACTGAATGATGGTAAAGATCATGTCAATGGAGTTGATTCATTATTCTATGATTAAGAGATCATTTGATCCATTTAATATAAGAGACCTTTGTCACATAATGTTCTCAATTGTAGCTTGTTATATCTTAGGGGGATTTGGATAATCCTTATAATCTATGTTTTTATTTAGAACTTGATCCATCTCATAGATTATCCTCATAAATTTCCTGATTCCCACACCCATTGGGTTGGGAATCTCATTGGGGCTAGTCATCACATTTCCCATCGCATTGGTTGTTTTCCCAATTTCTTCTATTTTCATACATTGGAAGAATTAAAGGGAAATTAGGGATGATTATTTGTAAACTATTAATCACATGAAGGTATAAACCATTGACATTAAAGGGGAGACATATAAATAATTTTTTTTATTAACTTTTGAATTTCCAAGATTCAATCTATGTTATCCATGATTAATTTCCTAACATATATTCTTATGACCTATTTTAACTTAATAATATTTCATACTGAGATTATTAATTTAACAAATAATATACCCTAGGAGTGTCAAACCATGTGTGCAACAAGGCTCATTTTCTTTCTATAGTTTCCTGTAAATTCTAGATGAACATAGTATTTTTTGGTTTTAACCCTATATACATCTATGCCATATCTACATCCACATGTAGTACCTAGATAAGGATGTATTTTATTGATAAAACACTTACTCTATACTTAAAAAATAGGGATATTTTCTTATACTTATTATTATCCCTAATGTTTTCACTGGATTTTTCTACTCATAATCCCAAAAATAACAAAACATTTCCCTTGATACCAACTATAACAAACTTGATCTTTATTACATATTAATTTATGATTTATAAATAATATTACAATTAATAAGACACAAAAGATCAATAATCCAAGTGTATTTGGGAATTAGGTACATTACATAACAATTTATAATAGGAACACATCATCTTTATTGAAAACTTCTTTAACATGCTCGTAATTAAAACTACATGGGATATCATAGGGACATACATAAGGATGGTTTGAGATATAAAGAACAATAATGAAATAAACATGGAATAACATGAATAAGATAGTATATTATATAAAATATAAATAAATGTGTGAGTATAATAAACATGATCAATGATGCATTATATAACATGATAATCGTAAAGGAAACATGGAAAATGTGGATGCAAATTAAAATATTTCATCACTAACATAAGTCAAGGATAACTTCCAAGACATCATAACGGATGAAGTCCCATAAAGGAATTAGGTTAACTATAAATCTGAACATGATGTATCTTGAGAGACTAAACATTAACCAATGAATTGGAGTTATATATAATTCTGGGCATACCCATCACTTTCATTTCATTCTCATGATTAAGTGTGCCATATAGATCAAACAACATGGATTAATTCATCATCATATATTATTACATGATCAATGGGTGTAAAATAAAGACATGTAGATACAAAATAAAATTATTATAAGTGTATAAAGGTGAAACCCCTTGATAAAAAATGGGTATAGTATTCCCTACACAATTTCTTTGGCATGAAAAATCACGATGATATTTTGGTTGCATAACGACATCACTTAAAAATCCATAAAATGGGTTGATGAGAGAGAAATAGGTCTCTCATCATTTTTAAGTAAATGGGAATTAATAGGGACAAAAAAATAAATGTACCTACATTAGAAATTGTAAATTTAAAGCATAAGATAATAAAGAAACTTTAATAAATAGGAGAAAGAAAAGATCCCCTTACTTTTGGCATGGCAACGAGAGTACAGAAAGGCTCATGGGAGGGATTTAATGAGAGATAAAGGGGTATAACATAATTTAAGCATAAAATGGATAGTTATTGTGATATGGAATAACATATCCCAACATGACCCAAAGGTAATTAAAATTCATAATAGAAAAGAGGTTCTCGAATCCAAAGGAGGGAGGGAGATCTCTTACTTGAGTGTGTAACTCCAAATTCTTAGGAGAAGCTTACTGAGAGATCAAGGGAACCTTAGGAGGACTTTAGAGAAGTGATCACAGAGTAATTAAATGATCCAATAATTTTTAGTAAAGGTAAATTAGTTTATGGGTGGTTTTATACTTTGGATTGAGTGGTCATTTCTTTAATATCTCTCAAACATAGGATTTGGACTCTATATAATAATATAACAAAGACCACAAACCATATAATGTTTTCCCCGTGGTTTCTACCATATTTGATTTTCTTTAAATAGTTTATATGTCCAAGGCCCAAAAATAATAAAATAACTCCCTTTCTTATTTGGAAGTGAGTTATACTCTTAAAAAATTATTTTAAAACCATAAAATATATTAACGTTATTTGAGGATTCATAATGGATTTATAAAATTAATAAAATAATAATAATACCTAATTTATTTAAATATAAAAAATATATTAGGTCATTTATAACTTTTATAGTATTTATTATATCACTTTTGGTTCATCATGATGTCATAATATAAATAGTATATTTATATGACATCTAATTTTTATCTGAAAAATAAACTATCTCAAAAAATTGTAATAAATTCACAGATGGATAATTTTCAACTTATTATTAAGAATATAATATTCATTTTATCAAAATTATTTTCTATATTTTTTAATTTTCACTTTTAAGATAATAATCGACATTTATTGAGAAACATTACGGTTTTTGACAATTGCAGTTTTTGAACCCTTATAAAAATTAAATGTGACTTCATTAATATTGTATGAAAAATTAAATTTAGTAAAAATTATTTAATTAAAATATTTTATTATAATATTATTTATTAAAAAATAAATAAATTCAAGACAATTAAGACCTTAATTGAATTTGAATATTACCTGAAAAATACATTTTTTGGTTTTATTGAATAAAAATCCAAATCATTTATAAAGTAAAAATAATAAAAAGAAAATATATTCATTATTATATACTATATACATATTCTTTTTCAAGTGTCTTGATACATATACCTTTAAAAAATTAGTGAAAACCCTAGGAGTAATGTGTGAAATGGTGATACTGTCATGGGGTTGTTCAGCATTCATGGTATGTGCTTTAATATCGATAAGCTTGAAATTCTTCAGCAAACATTTTTTCTCATTCTTATGTTGTTGGATCTCATCTAGGGCTTGGTCATGAGAAAATCCTAGATATTCTATCTCCCTTGAATGTTCAGATAAATGAGATTCATTGGGTATAATCCAACTAGTTGTGGCCATCACTTCCTTTGTCTGTGTCAATTGGATTGGTTAAAATCCTATATTATACTAATCATGTGACCATTGTTCATTGACTATATTATCAATGGTAATTATAGATTAACGGTATATTAAATATAAAAGTATATTATAAAACAAAATAATTTCATGTGTTTTCTATAACCATAATATGTAATAAGACATTTAATTAAATCACAAAGGGAATTTTATTCATAAAATTTTGGGTTGTTACAATATTGATATGAAGTTGATATTTAAAGGGAATTCTAAACTAACTTATGTTAAAAGCATAATTTTTATTTATAAAACAAAAAATGGAGGTTTCTACCAAAAAAAATATACAAATATTAAGAAAATAAAGGATAATAAATTGAAGAGAAATTCAAAATAAATATAGGATTTACTTCTACTATATGATGGAAATCAGAGTGGTACTAGTTAAGATAAATTTGTTTCCATTGATACTTTGGATTAAATAAGTTATTATTATGATGAAGTTGATTATATTAAACCTATATAACACCTCTAACACAATGTTACAGATTATTTTAAGTTCATATTAAGATTATCATTAATATATTTTTATTTATCATAGGTATTTACATAGGGAAAATAAGTAGAACAAGAATCTATTGAAATATAGAATGTATTAGTTAAAAATTAAAATATATTTAACACACTAAGTAAACATGATGCAGTTAAGGAAAAATAATTATAACTTTATAATAAAAAGGTTACATAGATTAAAGAATAAATATAAAGGATTTTTTTGAGAAAGTTGTGATTGTGATTTTTATTTTTGAATTGATCTATGAATTGGATAAACTACACAAAACCTATATGAATATAAAATATGTTATGTTTAAAATTAAATAGAAAAATAATATAAAATATTTAAAATCCTCTACAAAAGTAAAACCCAGTTCATGAATATCATATTATAAAGGTAAAAAAGGGAATTTTATATAGATTGAAACCACGTTAGGACCATAAGTGCAATCTAAATTTCAATTTTCATTTACTAGAGTTTATGTCAATAAATTATGAAAACATCCAAGTAAAATATTAACAAACTATAGAAATAACATGTGATACTATGTAAACATATGATAATGGTCTTTCACATGGTAATACTTATATTTACAAAATGTTGTGATTTAGATATTATGTAGAAAGATCCACTATAAACATATAGATGAAATTATCATATGCTCTATTTAATTATATTTATATTAATGTAGTTTCATATGCTAGTTGAGGTTAAAAATTAAATTTTGAAAAAATATGTACTGATAAAAATGATGTGAAACTCACCATTTATTTAAAGATTTATGTGTGATAGTGTTGTAATTTAATATCCCTAAAAATATTTAAAAACAATGGAGTTTCTACCAAAAAATAGCAAGATAAAAAGTATATCTAAATTAAATCTTAAGGTAATTGATGTAGGTTTATTGGTCTCTATTGGTGCTATTGGTGGTTTAGGAATAAGGCCTTTGAATGTTGGAATAATATAAAATATATGAAAATAACATATGTAATTGATTAATTTGAAATGAGATCCATATTAAAAAATATTCCTATTATAGTGAAGAAAAAATATACGAAAAAGATAAATATACCATTTAAGAACAAATTTTATTATCCTAAGAATTTATATGAGAAAAGAAAAAAATGTTGTAATTATAATGATAAGTGTTGGTTCACATTAAATATATAAAAATAAAATATTGGATTTAATATAAGACAATATACGTTAAATAAACAAATGATAATACAAGAGGAGTCAACCTTGGTGTTTAAAGATAAAAAAGATTTCTAAGATAAGTACACCCATGAAAAATATATATGTAGGATTATATACCATCAAATAATAGTTTCTTGTTTTATGGTTGAAAATACATATCATGTACCATTAAAAAGTTCCCAATAATATCATGGTTTAAAGAATAAATATAGATTCTAAGAAGTAATAAATTATGAAAAGGAGTTACAGTATTATTTTGGTGGTAGACATCCTAGAAGAATAACTTGAAAAGTTTCCAAATGAGGGAAACTTGAATGATACTAATGATATGTATCAAAGGTAAATATTTCCTACGTATATAGCTAATATAACAGTTTTACCAGGATAATAATAGTCTTTATGGAGAAATGAAAAATTACTAGTGACGTTATGTGCCACTAATATTACAATAAAAAGTGATTACACACACAAGAATAAGGATGCACATGTGCCAAAATAACACATAACTATAGGGTCGTAGTAGTTATAATTTTATAATAAAATAGATATAGTAGAAAATTTTGAATGGATATCTCTATATAATGTTGTTAAGATTATTTAGTCTTAGAATAATAAAAAAGAGCGGAAGAAATACATGCCACCCAAAGAAGATCATATATGGAAAATAAAGTGTAAAGTTATTATGGAGAGTTCTCATCTCTTTAGTGCTATAATTAAAAGGGGCTATATAATGAAATTTAAGTCTCGTCATAGAAGGTCAAATTAAGAGGACTATTCAAAACTCACCTAATTGCCATGAATATTTATTTTTTATTTTAATTTAATGAATTGAAGAACTAATATGAAAAGTGAATACTTTCTAAATACTATGATGTTAATATGGTAATAATAGTTATCCATCATGGAGGATTTCAATTAGTATCTTGTTTTATCCTTGAAAAGCTTCAACTAGTATCAAAGGATTGTGGTTAGAGCTAATTTCTAATTACAAAACCATTTTTGATAAAGTCTAATAAAGATAATTCTTCAAAAGGGAGACAAAAAAATATAAAGTTACCAAAGTCTTATTCTTTTGATGCGAATCGGTAAATATGTATAGATTTTAAAAAATTATTAATATTGAGTTATGAAAACAACTTTAATCTTCCATTTCTTATTTTATAAAATTTAATGAATTAAGGGGGAGTGATTTTTATATTTAAATTTAACATACTATGGGAGTTATAAAAATTTCCCATGAATGTTTTTATAAGTTTTTTATGTTGAGTGTATGTATTAAAATACTTGTAAAATATATATGAACTACCCTTAGAGAGATATTTTATAGTTGTATTTTTGTTATAGTTTAAAGATAACTTTGTGTTAAATATTTATCACTATTGTTTTATATTGACCATTGATCCCATAGAGAGATTTTACTAATTGATGTATAATTACAATGTAAAAATTGATGTCATCCTTCCCTAAATAACACCATTTTTTATTTATATCAAGTAGTATCTCTTAATAATTGGGGTGAAGATGATTTTTCAAATTATGGAATTCAATGCGATAACTGGAATTTTTTCTATTATGCATTTCTTTATATTTTTTATCAATAAGTTAGATGATATTAAAACTATTAAACATATATTTAAATGATCTTTTGTGAAATGGTTTAAGGTATAAATAATAAATCCAAAAATAGAGATGAATGAGCATAATTATTTTCAATTATATTGGTTATTAATAAGTATGTTAGTATATGTGTTTGTTAAAGGTGGAAGATCCTAATGATTACTTGAGTTTCTAAAACTATAATTGGAACAGAATAAATATATAATGAAATTATTATTTAGTGTATCATTATAAACTAGTTTAATGGATAAAAGCATTAAGATTTGATGATAGTAGAGATGACATTCATTAAAATTAATGAAAAGTGTTGATGTAATGTTGAATAGTACTCAATATAATTTTTTAGTAGAGTTAGTGAAGATGTTTATTAAAATATATTGATAGATATGATAAAATAGGTAAATACCGAATGAAAGAAGAAAAATCAATACAAGTATAATTTAGTATGAATATTGATGGAATTAATGATGAAAATATATTGGATAAATATTTCAAAATGATTTTTTGATATTAGAGATGATAATGTAGTGTTGTTTCAATGAAGTACTCAAATAAGAGTTCATATAGTGAAATAAATTTAAGATTAAATTTGAAGACCTTTGAAATCACATAGATAATTTTCAAATTTATTTATATTTTATTGAAGTTGTATATAATGATTCTGAGTTGATTTGAGAAACTGTTGGGTAATGATTTCAGAAGTTTGGAAGATAAAGTTCTTAAATAAATAGAAAATTCCTTGAGGAACACATAAATCATAGGGGTCATCCCAATGAAACTAAATAGAAAAATAAAAAATTCAAAAAAATTCATAATTATTTTAGAAATATGTACATATTATCAAAACAAATCACTAAAGAATTGGGATAGACATAAAGATCCACAATATTTTTTTAATAATCAATATGGTTAATAAGGTTAACTAGGGAACATAATCAAATATTTGGATAAGTTTCAAAAATAGTAAGAGTTAATAAAATATTAAATATGAGTTACTAAAAGTTTAATAAAGGTTTATAAGAAATAATAAGGGTCATCTACATAATGTAAGGGTCATATGAGATCTGCATAAGGGTCACCTGATAAATGTTAAGTCAGATTTAACCAACTGTTATCCCCATGAGATATATTCCTTGAGAGGGGGTGAATCAAGGTATGTAACTCATTTCAAATTTCCCAACATATCCTAAAAATCATATAACAGTAACCATTCTTGATCTCATTTTTATTGGGTCATTAATGTGTTTTTATTTTTATGATGATCTAATTAATGATGAATTTATCATTGAATTAAAAAAATAAGATCTATTATTGTTCAATCAACCTACATATATTTTCATCTTGTAGAATGTATGTAAATCATGCACACATGACACAAAACTTTTACATGTTTAACCAGTACTTAGATAGTCCAAGGAGCATACAATAATAAAGTGTCGATGTTTCAGAATCCAGTAAAGAACACTTCATTTATAATTTTTATAGAAAAATCACTATCCCTCCAATTTAACAACCATTAAAAATTTGAGAACTCACTACACTACATTATGAAAATAATTCACAAGACCATTATAAGAGTCCTTTGTTGATCCTTATTAGCCCATAGTATTTTCACACATATTTGAGGGTGTCATAAAGTTCATTTTTTATATGAGAGATGAAATTTACTTCCCCATGTAATTTATAATATATGGAAAATCACATCAAAACATGGTTTTATTCATGAACTTCTCTTCCAATACACATGGCCTTAACAATATTTGCAACATAGATGACATTGCATAGTACTATTCACAATGTAAATAAATCCATGGAGTACTATTCAAATTGAACCCCCCTTTACGGATTGTATTCAATTTGAATTAAAAATTTATAAAAATTCTCCACACAATACTCCTCCACAATATGTCCTTTTAAAATCCCAGTATAAAGGTTCAATGTATCTTGATGTTTATGAGGTATTTTCTTGTGTTTGGAGGGTGTGGGAGATGTTTTAGGAATTTTGAAGGAAACAAGTTGGTTCTTCACTGAGGATAGATTCAAACCAAGAATATGATTCATGATGAGAATATGTATTTAGGATCAAGAAACAAAATCCATTCAAAGCATGAAAATAGTTAGATCCATGAATAATGTTCACATCTTGAAATCGATATTTGATATTTTTTACCTTATGTGGCACCTTTTTTAATATACATACTACTCAAGGGTCCACACCATGAATATGGAGATCAAGATATAAATCATTTATGTACAGTGGTGTTTTATGTGCTACAAACCTAAATCTTAACTCATTCAGATTTTTTATCTATACATCAAACGCTAGGTCTCTCCAAGGCGATTTTGGGTGATTCCTTTCCTTTTGAAATGTTTTTTTGGAACCTTGATCTCTGACTTGTTTTCTCTTCCTTTGGAGAGTGTTTATTCTCCTTTCCGCTTTGTCATTTCTCCAGGTTTTTGACATCTAGGATGGGATGTATTGGTAAGTATTAAAGATCATGTGAGGATTATTGTCATAACCCTTCATGATCAATTATGAGATCATCCTCTAAGTCCTCTATTCAGTTTTTATGTCCCTTCTATTGGGTGTGGATTCTATTGTGGGTGGTGTATGACCCAAGTTTAAGGTAAGTGGTTCTGTATCTAGACTATGTTGGATGAACCATGATTTCTATTGGTTTTATAATTTTTTTATAAATTATTTTAAATGAATTTCTATTTGTTGATTCATTTGTGCAAATGGTTTTTTTTTACTGACTGAAAATTAATTTTTTATTAGAATAGACCCCCTTTTAAGGGCAAGGGGAACCCAACATGACTTCAATGACTTAAAACATTAAAACAAGCCACTACAATCCAAGATCCCAAGGAAAAAACAACCAACTTCAATACATTGAGAACTCCTCCCCAGCATCAAACACAATAAGACCAGCTTTCACCATCACATCGCTGCTCAGCAAACTGTCTCGTGCCGGATTGCATGGGCCTAGTACCGATGGAAAATGTCATACCCTCTCGAACTTCCAAATCCAAATAGCAATGGACCGCAAAAGCTCTCTACTATAACCTATTTTTAAGTAGTCATGTAGTTGAACTGGTTGTCTTGCTCCAAGAACTATAGACCGTAGTGCCACCTGCACAAAATCCCTCCTTCCACACACACAAAATAAGAAACGCCAAAACAGTGTTGGAGCCAGATCATGTGCCCCAACCATCCTTAACTAGTTGTCACCCATATCAACCAACAAAATCACAAAAACAGAAGCAATGACAGTAGTAGAATGAAGAATCATCATTCATCCTCTTAATAATATATGCTAATCAATTTGGATTTAAGTTCATTAGCGACACTCAAATGTCAACGCCGCATCGAACCACGTCATCACCGCATCGTCGGAGAGAGCCATCCAAAATCAAACTAATGCCATCGGTTCACACAGAAAAATCGTGATCGCATCCAATCGTGAAGACAACAAGAAAAAAAACAAAATCCTTACCCGCTGCAAACCAAATCACAGAATCAAACCTCGTGAAAACCGAAACTTGTAAGAAGGAGCCACAACTGAAAATGAATTCTGATTCTCGTCACCGCTATCAAGACCGCCTCAGGGACCACGACGACCCACCCGACGCACTCATGGTGAAAGGTTTTTCAGAAATATATTTTGATGTAAAATGGAGTTTGATAATTTATTGTAAAATTTGTATCCTTTTTAAATGATTTGATAAATAAAACAAATGAGTTCCTTGGGGATATAGGTGGATTGTTTAGTATTGGATATTTTCCTTTGGTATTGTGGGGGGGTTCACTTTTTAGGGTGTTTAAGGTTTTTTTTACTATGTGACTTGATTGACATGGTAATATGGTTCACTTTTTGTGGTGTTCCATAGTAACCTATACCTTTATGCATTGGTTTTAGGGACTTGTATTATGAACTAGTCATGATTAATGTATGATTTTCCTATATTTCCAAGGCATATGATATCCTTGACATGTTTTAATATTGTGATATATCTTGTACTATTGTTTCATTGATATACCTTTTTTTGATAAGTGTAAATGGTTTATGGAAATTATTCTTTGAAAATATTTTACCTGGATATGTTTTGGATCTATATAAAAGATTATGTGGTTAACATACTTTTGATATAAAACTGTTTAAGTACTCATAATTCCTTGTTTAGTTAAAATTGGACATATAAAGATTATTATATAGTGATATGATATATAATGACTGGATGTGATCTTACTGAGTCTATTTACCTCACACTATACACACCTATTTGGTAGTGTGTATACCCGAAACTGTATTTTGATGCAAGAAAAGGTAATGTGTTGTAGTGAGGAAGTGAGGTTTATGTCAGCTGGGTATGGGTATCTAATGGTTAGATGGTGGGTTTTTTCCCATATATCACACATAGTAGCTATTTATAGTTTTAGTTTCCCATAGGATGTTAGTCTTTCAACTTGGAGGTTTTATCTTATCTCTTTTGAGGTGTATCACTAACTTTGTTGCCTTTTGGTTATGATATATATTTATTTTAGTCTTATCATACTGTTTATTTCCACTGTATTAATATATATTCCATGTATCTAATTTCAGGTTTGGAAAAATTATTTCCCCTATTTTTTATGATCAAGTGCTAGTTTTTTGCCCGTGGATATCTATAACACCCTTCAAGTTAGTATAGAATTAGTTAGAGGATCCAGTTTTTTAGGGTATCCCCAATCAGTTCATTAAAAATTTGTATCATAGGTGGTCTATCCTCAAGATTCCATGTCTTTGTAAATCTAGTAGATGGGAGATATAAATGTTAGGACGTAAGAGGAAGGTTATGGTGAGTTTTTGGAAATATTTTTATTGGATGAGTTGTAAGTTACAATGAGATTATGGGATTTGTGTTTCTTTTTTTTTTGGAGTTTTTGATCAGGATCCCACTTTTTTATTTTGTATATCTATTTTGAATAGATATTTTTTGATTTTATGATCATTTTCTTGTATATTGGTTTGCAGTAACATGAATCCTAGATGTCTTCCATGGGTCCCATAGGATGGATTAGTGAGAGATTCTCATCTGAGGAACCGTCCATTAGATTATAATATTACAAAGGCTATCATGTTGGTACTTCATATTGTAGACTAGAATATATCATGATTTCAAAACCCAGTTGTTGAGGTCAAACCAAGAGTATTAGGAGACAAAGAAATATCATGAGGGTTTATAGATGAGAATCCCTTATCATTTAGAGGTACTAATGAACCTCAAGAGGTAGAATAAGTGATATAAAATATCTAGCAGGTCATTTAATTTCTATATACACATGAAGTTATCAAGGTAATGTTCATGATGTTCATGATTTAAGGCCCCAACAATTAGAGGTGGGATTCTATGGTTCCAGAAAATAAACATGTGAGACTAGTTTAGAAGGTTTTCAAGACTGTATTCTTTCATTAGTTATATATAGTATCCCAAATTATAGATAAGTCACTGGATTTCCTCTCTTTATAGAATGGAGATCATTCAGTGTAGCTATACAACAACTGTTTTGTGGAGATGGTTCGTTTTTCACTAAAGGTGGTTATGAATGAAAAATTGATAGAACATAAATACCTATATAGTTTGAAATTATATATATTATCATATGTATATATTCTTAAGATTTAAAACTATGTTAAGATAGTTGGTAGGGTGATGATGGTATAAATTTATATGAAAGGAAATCTAGGAGTCTTTATCTCGACTATTCCACATAGTACTTGTTTTATTGTCATGTTGGGAAAGAAGAGGATATGGCAGGTTTATCACAAGGGTGGTGGAGGAAGTCTTTAGCCAAGAGCCTCCTCTATAACAGTAGAAGTATCTAGTAGTATTTCCCTAACATGTTATCATTGTGGCTTGGTTGGGCACACCAAATGTTATTTTCCAACACATGTCAAGATTTGTTATTCTAGAAGACACTATGACTATTTGTAGAGGTTCTTCTAGGATATGTATCAGCCTCATTTTGTTCTTTTATATTCATATCCAAAGGCTAATATAGAATAATTATATTCTTCAAATTCCATAGGGATCTAGAAATAGGACTTAAGTGTGAAGTGCCTTCATGCAATGGGTGATTTTTCAATAGAGGATGATGTGGTAATAGTGATAGTGAGTGGTTCCATCATTATTGAGTATTCTATAAGAAATTATCTATTTGATATAGGTGTCTCACACTCATTTATATCTTCCTATTTTGTTTATATGCTTAAAAATCCAATATATATCATTTCTTTTGTTATATAATTGGAGAAACATATTTGAATGATGAAGGAACTTGTGGTTTTTTGTCTGACATACTCTCTATCGATAGTTGGAATAGAGATATTCTAGGATTTATTTGTTCTAAATCTAGATGTGTTCAACCTCATAATCAAGATTAATTTCATAGTTTCTCACTATTTGGATTTTTATTATTATCAATATTATGTTTTTTCTTTACTAATAATATGAACTCTATGGTTTTTTAAGGAGAGTGGGATAAATGATTCGACAGTGTAGGACCCTCTCACTCAATGATGAAGAATTTGTTATCATCCATTACATGTGATCATAATAATTTTCTTTCCAGGGATTATCTTCCCTTGGGTTTTCAGGATATCTATAATGTTTTCAAAATTAATTCTTCTATCTACCTTTAGATATGTATGTACTGTCAAAAATTGAAATGGTGCCATGTAATAATCTGATATCAATAAACTTATATCGCATGGATCTAATTTAGCTAAAAGATCTCAATATCTAATTGGATGATTTGATAAAGAATGAGATTTGACCTAGTGTTTCTCTATGGGAAGCTCATGCACTCTTTTTAAAGAAGGATGACAGTTCAGTTGTGTTTTTCAAGGACTATCATAAGTTGACCTCTATAACAGTTAAGAAAAAAATACCCTTTTCCCTAATTGGATAATTTTTTCAACTTATTAAAGAGGGATATGTGGATTTTGAAAATGGATCTTTTTTCAGGATATCATCAACTTCAGGTTTTGGAGTCAGATATTTTTAATACCACTTTTAGAAGTAGGTGTTTCTATTATAAATATCATTCTATACCTTTTGATTTGAATAATGATTCTATAGTTTTCATGTCGCTCTTAAATATGTTATTCCATTAGTATTTTGATGATTTTTTTTATATTCTTTATGGATGACATATTGGTTTTTTAGGATATGATAATGAGTATGAGCACTATCTGAATCTAGTTTCGGAGATATTGAGGAGTCGTTTTCTTTATAGGAAACATGAAATGTGATATTTTTGGATCCAGTAAGTGATTATCCAGGGGAATTTAATTTATGAGCATACACTTTTAGTTGATCCAGAGAAGGTGATAACTAACCATTCATGGGAAGAACCATGTAACATCTTGGAGATATGATGCTTCCATGGTGTGGCTTGATACTATCGATGGTTTATCATAGAGTTATTGAAGTTGAAATAACCTTTTAATACTCGCAATAAAAGGGGTGAATTTTTCATTTGATGAAAACTTTGATACTTCTTTTGATGCATTGAAATAACATCTAACATAGTCTTCAATTTTGATCTTACTTGATTATGGTATGGGGAATGTGCTATACTATGATGTTTCTCATACTATTCTAGATTTTCAATTTATATAGGATGATCACATTATGAACTACGAATCTTATCATCCTTGGCTCCATGAGAAGAATTATCTCAGTCACTATTTAGCTATAACCATAGTTATGCATGTGCTTAAATATTGGAAGCACTATCTTTTTGGGGAGAGGTTCATGGTCTTTTGTGATCCTAAGATTTTGAGCTATATATTACTTCATAATAACATTGAATCAAATATAGATTTGATGGGTGGATTTTTTCCATAGGTTTGACATTGGAATTTCCAACAACATAAGGAAGGGGAATGTAATAACAGTTGCTCTCACACTAAAAGATCCAGCATATTCTCTTTTGGAATCAAAAGATAAGTGAAACCTAATATGTATTTTTTTCCATGTTTTATCTGGATGTAAAGGATGAGGCTTCATGTATAGTTATGACTAGTGATTAGTTATAATTATATCTACTTGGGTATATTCTTTAGGGTCAACAACAAGATGTTTATTTAAGAGGAATTAAGGAAACCTTATATGGTGGGGAGACTATTTCACTTAGGCCTCTTTCTTCTGATTGTATTCTACACTATAGGGATTTTTATTTCATCCAATACATCATGAGTAATTTAGTTTAGTATAATATTCATTGTTATTTATGGCCCATTCATTATAGTACTAAAATGATGCTTGATGATATGAGTCCAATATTCTTGTAGTCGGGTATGAAATGGAACATTACTGACCATGTGTCCCATTATTAGACCCACCAATATATAAGGGAGGGGAACTTGAATAATTTTGGTTTTCTCTAGCCTCTCCTATAACCATTTTTGAAATTGTATGAGGTATCCATGGACTTAATTTTTGGTTTAAATTACTAGATAAAGACTATAAAAACGGTGTAGAACCACTGTTATATCCTTTAAAACAATCGGTATAGCATATACCATTATTTTCAAGGACAATTGGTTGATTTTACCTAAGTATATACATATACCATTGGTTTTACCAAACCATTGGCATAAAACACCTATACCAACAATTTTCAAACTTCTAGTAAAGAAAATTTAATTGTAAAGACTTACGCCAGTGGTTTGGTCAAATAGTTGGTATAAGTCTTTTATTGAAAAAAAATTCTAACGTTGGCTTATGATCCAAATACCTCACACGTATATTCCAAAAACATTACCATTAACCTACATGATGCTTTATATTCTTGTATACATACATACATATATATATATATATATATATATATGTATTTATGTATAAAAAATCATTTATATTAAAGTATTTATTATTATTGTTATTATTAATATTCCTAAATAATGATGCCACCTATCCCAATGGTGTATCAAATTATTGGTTTTGGTGTCCAAAATCAACACATTTTCTAATAGTTTGACAAAAACCACCTGTATAGGTTTCCAAAATGAATAACTATACAAATAGTTTGGTCAAACCATTGATATAGATGTCTAAAAACAATACATATACAATACATATACAATACATATACCAAAAGTATTCACAAACTGCTGGTATAGGGTTCTCGTACACATGATTTTTCAAACCATTGGTAAAAAAAGTTGATATATCTTTTATTTCATGTAGTGTCGTCATAGACTTAATGAGGTAATGATTCTATCTAGGTGGTGATTGATTAGATGAAAAAATATGATCAATTAATTCTGATTAGGGAAATAACTAATGTTGATGACCTGTGTAAGATGTTTGTATAAGAGATTGTGATGTTTCATGTGGTTCCCTCAACTATTGTTTTAGATAGTGATATTCACATTACTTCCTTGTTATTGGAAAGTATCCAAGTGGTGATGGATACTTATATTATATTGAGAAAAACATAATATCCATTGGAATATGGTTAGTCAGATCATGCTATTTAGATCAGAGAGGGTATTCTCTATTCTGGTGACTTGTATTTTTGTGGATCATGGGACAACCATTTGGGATGAGTCAATTTTTCATATAACAACAATAACTAGTTTTCGATCATAATGGAAACCTTAAATTCATTTTATAGTTTCTTAAGAAGGAAACTGATTTATTTTTATGAGGTGGGTGAAGCCAGTATTTTTGGAATAAGAATCATTTAGTATTGTTTTCAAGAATTCAAGATATAAATTGACACTTGGTTATACCTCATAGTCGACAGAAATCATATTTGAATTATCGATGTCTCCATTTTATGTTTTCTATTGGTGATTTTTTTTTAATTTTTCTCCTCGGTTGGGTTACTATTGGTTTAGGAAATATTGTAATCTTGTTTTTAGATGTTTTGGAGCCTTTGAGGTCACTAATTTTCATGGTAAGTTTTTATATTAATTTTATTTTCCATCTTAGTTGACTGGTATGCATTTTGTTTTACCAAATGTCTTAAATCATGATGTAACATCATCATCCCTATCATATTCTGAGTTGGGAGGATATTGAGTTCTAGATATATTTTTTATGGACAAACCAATTGAGATCACTTATTCTCTGGTGAATGTATTAAATTGATAGGTATTTTATGTTGGTGAATGTGTTATGGAGGTAGGTATCATATTCTCACGCGACTTGGGAGCATAAATTACCTATGAGGGAGAAATTACATCAACTTATTTCTAGGGAACCCTTCCTCCACATGAATTCCCAGGAACTAAATGTCTGATGTTGGAGAGATTTTAATAACCCGATGTAAAGGAAATATAGATTTTTATGTTTAAGATATTTCTTCTTAAGTTTATTTGGCGTGTGATTGATTTTGGTAATTTGTATAAGAACCAGAGCTAGTTTTTGTTTTAGGACACATTCATTCCATGAATATGATTCAATAAATAAAGATGCCTCTATGTGTAAGAAAAAATTTTACATAGTCTATGAAAATTCTTAGATCCATGAATCACATTCAAGTCATGAAATCACTACTCAAAATTCTTTTAACGAAGTGGATGAATTTTTCAACATATATGAAAAAAAGAGGATTCATTTCATAAATCTAGGATTCATGATGGGGATTGTTTAAACCTATTATGTTTTTATTAGATGATATAATAACTTGTACCTCATTTAGATTTTTCTTCCTTACCTTGATTCCTAGGAATCTCTCTTGGGTTTTTGGGTTCTTCCTTTCCTTTCAGATCACTATGTTTGGTGCATTGATCTCCAGTGTAGTTAGTTCCTCCTCTATTGGTAATTACTTCATTCTCCATTCCATACCTTCATTTATCTTTTTTTTTATAGTGGGGCTAGGTTTTTTGGGTTTGGATTAGTAATTTGGTGATGATTCTTTTTTGATCTCTTATAGATCTATTGTGTGATCTTCCTTGAGGGCCTCCCTTCATTATTTTTGTATTCCATATAGTGTGTGTGGATTCTATTGTGGGTGGGGTGTGTCTTATGTTTTAGTTAAGTAGTTTTGTATTAAGCCTATTTTGTATGAACCATGATTATTCTTGGTTTTATAATTTTTTATAAATGATTTTTCATGATTCTATGTTGGTTTTTTTTGTGTAAATGAGTCATATAGAAAATACGAGTTCCCTTATTTTGGTAAATGAATTGTGATTTTGAAATGATAGTGAAATGTATTGGGAAATGGGTTTTTAATGTAGGTTTTTGATGGAAATAGTGTTTTTAAATTTTATTGTAAAATGTGTATTCCCATTGAAATGATTTTATAAATTCAGTAAGTGGATGTTTTGGGTACTTTGGGGGATAATGTATTACTGGGGCTCATAATTTGGTATTATATGGGGGTTCACTTTTTGGGGTATTTTTCCACTCCATGATGGATATGCATTTGGATATAGGAATTGCATATCATGGTAAGATGGTTCTATTTCTAGGGCATTACTCTTCTCCCTCTACCATAATGAATGGGGTTTAGGTAATTTTTTGGAACACATATCATGATTATTGTACATGTGTCGTAGCTAGTCTAACCATAAGCCATCCTTGGTTTATTTTACTATTTTGATTTTTCTTTATTTTTTTTAATTGATATAATTTTTTTAAAAAAAATTAATTGTTTTATTAAAATTAGTCTTTTAATTTTTTTACCTTGCTTATTTTAGAAATGTTGAAAAAGGGGACAGTTTACCATGATTTTGATATAAAACAATTTAATTTCACATCATTCCATGTTTTCTAAAAATTGTCTATATTGGAATTTTTGAATTGTGAATTTATATGGAACTCCAGGGTGGGATCCTATTTATCATGTTTATCACACACCCTATACACCCATTTGGTGATGTGTAGGCCTGAAATTATTATTTGATGCAGGAAAAGGTAGGGAGCCATAGTGAGGTGAAAATGTTAGTGTCAGCAGGGTATGGGTAGCTAGTGGAGAGATGAATGGACATTTCATTCATATTAAAAAAGTTGATATTTATAGTTTTTATTCTCCTTTGTATTTTAATATTATACCATGTATTTTTTATACAGATTCTTTTGAGTTATATTACTAATTTTTTTAATAATTTGGTTATGGAATACAAATTTTTAGACTTATTCTACTATTTTTTACACATTATGTATATACATGGCATGTATCTCAATTTAGGTTGGTAAAAATCATACCTTATTGTGTCTGCATGATTCTAGGGTGCATCTTTTCAACCCATGGGAATTAGGAATTCCCATCTGGTTAGTTGAAAATCGATTCAAGTACCAGTTATTGAAGGGTAACACCTTTTTGTTCATTACAGTCGTATTAAACTTCCCTACAATTTCCTTCTTCAAGGAAAACCTCCAAAAACCTAATTCTAAAATATTTCACATTATAGAAAAAATATGATGAAGACACCTACATTAACATCATCATCAGGGTTTTCTGTAATATCCCCTACTTAGTGCTCCCTAAAGTGACTGAGGTGGGTTGGATGCATGACCTAAAGCACACCTCCCTATATGCCAAATGAAATTGACTAGTAGAGAGGGTGTAATGAATATATTGGGGAGATTATACCCTATGAAATAATGTAAATATATAGTGTTAGAAATATAAAACAATAAAAAAAGATTAACAAATATAATAGAAAAAAAATAATCAATAAAATGCCTCCAAAGAAGAATAAAGTACTCTAACAACTCAATGATATTAAAATATTTTAATGATAGAATTAAATGAAACTAAATGATGTATTAATTCTAAAACAAATTGGAGACTACGAAGGATCAAATAAATACTCCATGAAACCATTCTCAAACCCCATGTTAGTCTCATATCTAAGACCCAACACATGATGTAAGAAACAATCAATAACATGGTAAATTTCTCTTATCCACAACTACATCAATGAAATCTATCTAGGTTCCAAATAGTGGCCCATCCAGGGTGTAATTCTAACTCAGTAGTTCAATATCATTGTGAATAAAAAATACAGTATGATATATATAAAATGTATTAAATAATGTGACAACAATATATTAAATCAATCATTTAATACATCACATGAAATAAATACAATAACACATGATCTCTAGGTTGATGCCCAAGGTTATCTCCAGCCTTCTTTGATGCCAATATGGATGTATCTAATAATTTCACTAGATAATTCCATCCATTTCAATAACACTCCAAAGGTATATCCCACAAATCATAACTGAGATAAACAAAAAATATATAAACTAAGAAGTTACCTATAAGAATTTTAGCATAACCCGGTAGAGACTTATAAGTGTTTCAGAATAATTGGTCCAAGACCATTTAGAATTACAACATAATTAGGCCATTCCTTAGAATAATTACAAAATAATCACAAATAAAGAACAAAAAAACATGTCACCACATACCATAATGTTCAATAATCTAATTACCATTTATCTAGCCATTTACATTTCATAAGGGAAATCTCAATTATTAACATAATAAAATTAACTGAATATTCATTATTCTTTTTTATCCTATGGTCATCAGTGTAGAAGTTAACAATTCTTATCAAATATGATTTTGTCCCATGGAATGACCACAATTCACATGTTTTACCAATTAGTATTATTAAGCCAACAATCAACCCAATTTTCCAAAATCTCTTAGGGATCTACATGTATACTGACCAAGTATAAACATGGTTAATGGATTTCATAGTTTTTAGGTGGCCAAAAACCTTAGTCTCAATGCCAATGGATCTAACAATATCTAAAAGAATATCTATATTTGTAAAACAAATCAATTGAGATTATCAAATTTTTTAGGTTGTGTGCACAGTGTTACCAGGAGATCATGCATATTCCACATAATAGGATAAGTAAAAAATATTTATATTATTTATACCACCTACCTCAAATTTTTTTTTAATAAATTCTCACCGTTCAAGGTAAATATTGAATCTCTTTTCATTCCATTTGTTAAAGATTTTGGATGCATTGATCACATACTCTAGAACACCATGATCCAACTAAAATTTTTCTAAGGATCAAAGAGGATTCCTATTCATTGTAGTTCTAAAGGTCTATTAATTATAGAAGAAAGGAGAACACATTATCTCAATACACAATGGAACTATAGGTATTATAATAGTATGTTCTTGGTAAATTTATAACCTAGACTAGTGATTTAGGTCATGAATTCCATGACTTCCACATACACTAAAAACCTATCTTCTATAATTAAAAATTAATGAAAAATGATCTTATGTCATTAAAGAAAATTTTATGGTGTATGTTTCTTACAGAATGTCCCAATGATTCATGACATGTCCTGGTTTTATAGGGTTGACCTGATGAATTTACATTGTAAATTGGTATTTTAGGTGTAAACTAGTTTTTTAACTTATAATTTTGATCACCCATGTTGTTTTCTCTCTATAACCCACCTCATTTCCTAACTCACTAATCAAATATCAAAGAAATGAAATCAGTCTCAATAAAATATTACCTAAACATAAAGAGATATAGACCTATAAAAACATGATCTCACTACCTCCCCACCATATATCAACTCATCCCTGAGGTACTTTAAGAATAAATGTGGAGTATCAAAGAATTAGTATGGAAAATTTTCCCATGTATCAGACTCCATATCCCATGTCACCTCTTTTAAAAGACCATGCTACCACTATACTTAAAAATGAGGCACGATCCCCCGATGGTAATTCTTCTCACTATGGTACACAATTCAAGTATGATGTTCCTCAAAGATCCCAACAATATCCTAGTTTATATAATCAATTTATATCACGTCATAAGGTTAAATATGATATCTTTTTAGCCATAGCATTTTAAAAACATCATGTATGGAACATTCGTGTTGTGGATGGGTAAAACAGTGTGCCACTTGAACAATCCTTTCCAGTATCTCAAATTTCTAAAAAAACCTAGGCACTTGCTTCCCTTATTTCATAATATGTACTTTCCCAAACAAAGGTGACACTCAAATGAAAACTTGATAAACAATATCAAACTCTAGATATCATCTTTGATGATCAGGGTATTATTTATACTAGCTATGTGTGGCCACCAACCACTTTCGGGTCAATTTATCTTGGTTAATCATCTCCCACATGAGACTATATACAATGAGAACTTCCTCACATACCACTAACCAAAAAAATGGTGAAAAGCACAACATTCCATACATAGCCTTAAAAGATGCATTTTTATGGATTCTTGGAAGCTATTATTATATGAAAACTCTGAATGTGCCAAATACTACTCCCAAGAACCACTAAAATCCAAAATCAAGGCTTGAAATATATCCTCCAAAATATGAATTTTCTACTCAGATTGGCCATCAAACTAAGGATGATAGGTCATACATAGAAGAACATATGACCCCAAATCCGTTTGAAGACCCTTCCAAAACTGTGGAGTGAAATGATATTCATGATCAAACACAATACTCCTAATAACACCATTTAAACTAAAAATATCTAGCATGTAGAGACCACCGATATTATCAAAAGTGAAGGTATCCCTAATAGGCATAAAGTGGCATGCCATTTTTAGTTGATCTATGATCACCGATTAAACATCATTCATAAGAGGTGTCCAGGGTAATATTATAAAAAAATACACAGTGACATCATCCCATTTCCATTTTGGAATGGGTAAAGTCTATATTAACCCAGTCACCCTCAGATTCTCAACCTTTACCTACTGACAGGTCAAAAATCTCACCATGAATCTCAATTCTCTTTTTTTCATCCCTAGAAAATAGTATTACCTATGGAGATCATGATGCATATTTGTTATATTAGGATGAACAACCCATTTAAAAGCATATAAATTTATCACTGGATCATCATGGATCAAAATACAACTTTTTTTATAGTTGGATACACCTCCCATTTAGTAGCATGGAAATATATAATGATCCTCTTGCGCAAACCTATAGAAACCCATACTTGTCCTTTGAAAAGATAAATTTTGTCTTTTTCAATATAATATCTTGATGGAGGATCAACACCATAATAGATATCCATCAGAGCTAATACATCCATATTAAATTATTTCTCTATCTTAATAGAGTAAAAAAGAATGGGAAATACTGATTTCAAATTTAGATCTACCCATCCCAGATCTTATTTTTGAGATGGTTAGAAGAGTTTCTTTTTTAGAGAAAAGTATGATGAATGTTGTAAGGTATGTTCAGGGGGGTTATATCATTAGAATCTAGGATATTAGATATCAAGATGAATTTACACAAAGGGTACCATCATCCACCACTCATCGCAAGATTCCCACACTATCTCTGTTTGTGTAATACTACTCAAAGAATCAGAAATAATGTTTCCTTTGAGCTGTGTTTTGTCTAACTCTATGTATAAAGAGTATAGATAAAAAATCCACATCCTCTATCAATGGTTTAGGCCCCTTTGATAAAATATTTTCTTGAGGCTCTTGTGATTTTTGGATAACACAAACCCCTTTCCCATCAAACTGTGCCTCTAATATCTCAAAGTGAAAACTACCACAACAAACTCCAGACCAAGAGTAGGGTAATTCCTATCATATGGTCTTATCTATCTAGATACATTTTTAACCAAATGGTTATCCTATATAAAAAATGACCTTATTCTATATCTGAATTAATTATATGACATGATATACTCTTTTCCAAGTGTAAGAAAAGTAAGGATGGATGTGAATTTTTGTCTCCACTTTAGATCTTGGAAATATCTCTCCCAAGCATCCTACTAGACATAATTAATCTATTTCTTGGGATGAAAAAACATATGAGCTACTTATTATGATAATTCCTATATAAAACATTGATAATATCCTTCTAGACCAAGGAACTTTTAACTATTGAAGACATTACAGGGTCATTCCCAAGATTCAAGGGTGGAAACTTTCTCTAGGTGTACTTCCACTCCGGCCTCTGAGATGACATAGTCTATGATGTAAAATTAATCCATAAATAAATTTAATTTAGGTTTCATGTAAAAGAGATGATACTTTCTCAGTGTACCCAAGATGATGTCAAGATTTTGGACATGATCATATTCTTACTTGTAGTACACCAAGATTTTATTGAAAAAACAACAACAAATGAATCTCATAAAGTTTGTAATATATAATTAATCAAGTACATAAATATAATTATTTAATTATTTAGGCCACATATAATCACCACAAACTCATACAATCCATAATTGATACTAAAAGTATTCTAGGATATGTCCAATAGTCTCACTATCAACTAATGTCACCCTAAACTCAATTTGATCTTGGAAAAATCCTAGTACCTCTTAGCTGATCGATGAGATCATCGATGCATTGAGGAGTATATTAGTTCTTGATCATTATCCAATTCAATCTATGATAATCCAAATATATTAATAAAGTACCACAATCCTTATTGATAAAAAGAATGGGACAAACCCATGGTGATGTACTAGGATGTATGACTCCTTTGACTACTTAGACTTCCAACTGAACATTCAACTCATGAAGTTTTGCTGATGCCATTTTTTAAGATTGGATAGATACTAGAAAATCTCTTAACACCAACTCGATCATGAATTTGATTTCATAATTTTGTGGTAAATCTAAGAATTATTCAGGAAATACATCCTAAAAATGAACTACCACTGGAAGAAAAGTAGCATGTTTCATTCCACTATAATCGATAACATGGATTTATATATAATCCATGAGACAATCCATTCTAAACTAAACAAGTCATACAAAGCATCTTGGAAGATCCCACTTACCTGCATCAGAATAGTAACAGCCTTCTAGAGGTAGAAAGGTAAATATCATCTAATAATAGTCGATATGATCCTAGTATATATCTAACCAGTCCCTACTGAAAATAAAATCAAATTATATCATTTATAGAAAAAAAATATTTAAATGAAAATGGTAGAAACCAATTTTAGAAAACACATCTAGGAAAATTTGATACAATCTATTCACATTCCAAATGATGTGTCAATAGTTATTATGACATCCAAGAACTCCACAACAAATCCCAAAACTTTTATAATATAAGAAGAAAAACAGTAATGTGATGATCCTATATAAAATAGAAAACAAGAAAGGGTAGAAAATATAAGAATAGTACCTATTAATTTAGAAGAACCTTCATCGAAGATAACTAGTGTAGGTTGTATGGCATATAGCTGACTCACCCCCAATACCGTGAGATCAAGTCTGACTCCCGTGAGATATTGCATATGGATGGTAGTACTACACCTATTTGGGGTACCACATTCCCTACCTTAGAATAAATATCCATTGAAAAACTAACTACCTTTCTGCTAAGGGTAAGTTGAGTCCCTCATGTACTCCAGTGTCTATCTTGATCCCCTCTTGCTGCTCTACTTATGATGATCTCTATAAAACCACTAAAGATGACCCAACCTACCATGATAATGACACTCCATAGTGGGGTGAATACACTAAGGGTTCTTTTGACCATGATTTACACACTAAAATGACTAAAAAATAATCGTTTTGAGACTATTTTCCAATGCTCTACCCATTACTGCTCTGATGGTAACTGTTGTAGAGGTGTTTTCTATTACCATACAAAGAGATAATTTATTTCATTGAAGAAAATACCTAGAAACCACTTAGGGAATCTATTAGATTCCCATCTACTATTATATCCGGATTCATCATGTATAAAAAGCTACTCAGGTGAAGGACATTCACATGTGACCTGATCTCATAGAGAAACTCATCTTGGAAATTTTTCACCCTGGTGATGTCATAAACCATAATGGATGGAGAAAATATTTTTAGTTCTATGTGATGTCCAATATAGTCTATCATTCACATTCCCTATTACTTTATGTGAATGATCACATGATCATTCTAGTCCCCCAATGTCTCTGTGTAGATGTAACCCAAAAACAACACCTCCAAATCCTTCTAGAATAACTCCCCTTACTATCAATCTTTGTCCAAGAAATCACACAAATGTTTGGCTAGTCCTTGAAGAATATAACCAGAAAAATTTACCCTCATATCATCAGGATTCTTGAGGTGCTCAAAAATAACATATAGAAACTCAATATAGAACTCAACTACCTGGGGGCCTCCCTCCTATGTGAATGTAGGCAGATGTTGTAGTTTGAACTCTCTCATCGAATAAGATTTCATAGGTATAATGTGAATAATATCCCTCTCAATGGACCATGTGAACATATATAAGTTGTTGAAAATATGATTTCCAATTATATTCTCAGGATCCACATGAATTTCAATCATAGATGTGCTAGGATTTTTTGGGTTACCACTCTTCTAATGGTCAACTCAAATATAACATGAAGTCAATTTATTTAAAAGGATAACACGATATTTAAAACATAATAACACAATAAAAAAACCTCAATAGGTGATAAAAATTGCGAAAAATTGTCTCATGGATTGTCTACACTGAGTTTAACAAGTGATATATCATAACATAACAACTTTATTTCATTTTATTAATTATATAGAAAAAATAATTTCATTTCACATTTCATAGAAGAATGTATGTCACATGTAGTAAATATGTCCCTATAATGAACAATTCATGTAAAAATATATTCCTATGTGCTTGTCATGATGCAGACATAGTTATAATGTTCCATAATTTCCCATGAGTAAAAATATCAACAAATGATAACAACAAACAACAAGTGAATCACCATGTTGAAATAACATCAAAACTACAACAAGATACAATATGAACAACAATCCCATCACTGGTCACTTGGATTTTCCAACATACATGGGTTAACAACCCCCATGCACAAGCTCATTACAATTCCCTAACACATCCTAGTGTCATTTCTACATTTTCCAAATTGTAAAGAAATAAAAAATAAACCTGAGGCCTATGATACCCCTTTTTAATGTCTCCTGACCCGGTGTCCCTCAACAGACTATGCTAGGATGGGTACATGATATCAAGTGCAGCGCCTTATATACTAGAAGATTAAGACAAACAATGAGTGCGTAATGAATATATTGGGGAGACTATAACCTTCGGAATAGATTATGAAATATAGTAGTGAAATATATATAAAAAACAATAGAGTAATGGAAATAGTGAAAATAAAATAATCAAGAACATTCCTCCATAGAATAATAAATAACAACTCAAACAACACAATAGTAAGAGAATCATATTATGATTTGTTGAAATATAAATAAATCATGTGCTTAATGTAATAAAAATAGAAGGATAATAAGAATCAAATGAAGACTCCAAGTCCCCAGTCCAAAACCCCATGTCGGTATCATCTCAATGTTCAAACCCATCATGTATTTAACAATCAACAAAAAGGTATATTTCCCCTGTACAAGCCTACATCTATATATCTCTTTAGGTACAAAATGGAGGCATGTCCAGGGTGTGAGTAAAACTCAGTAGGTCAACACCACCATTTTTATAAAAATCCATTATGATATATATATAGTGAATGAAGTACTTCAATAACAGTTTATTAAATCAATCATTTAATGCTACGTAAGAAATAAATCCATTGGACCTCATTTTTTAGGTTATAACCCATGGTTAGCACCCACCATCTTCAGCACCAAGATATATATCTCTTAGAATTTTGTGAAACCATTCCAACCAGTTCCATAACCATAAAAAGTCAAATCCTAAAAATAATCACAAGGAGAATCAAATAATCAATAAAATAATACATAACCCTATACCCATTTCTGTATAACCATATAGATCCCTATAATCATATCAACATAACCATTCCAACCCTTATAATAAATATAGTGTAATTGGTCTATGAACTAAATGAATTATAACATAATCATTAATAAAGAACAAATAACATGCCACTATATGTTGTAATGGTCAATAAAATAATTACCATTTACCTAACCATTTATATTTTACAAGGGGAATCCCATTTATCAACATAATAAAATTACATCTAGTTTAATTAATCCATTTAACCCCAAGGCCATCAACATGAAAATTAACTAATATAATTTATAGTGATTATGTCCCCATAAATCATGAAAATTCACATGTTATTCCAAATCATATTATTAAACCAATAATAAACCCAATTTTCCAAATCCTCTTAGGGATCTATGTTCATACTGACCAAGTCTCAACATGGTCAATGGTTGGAAAACCTGTCATGGGGTGGTAAGTCTTAATGTCAATTATAATGGATCCAATAAGGTCCAAAGGAAGTTATATATATATAATGTATTAATTGATAATATCCAATTATTTTGTTCATGTGCATAATATAATAATGCGATCACATATATTTCACATACTAGGATAATTATAAACAAAAAGTTAGGGATATAATTTAAAAAACTGACCTAAAAATAGAGAAGACAAATACCATTCTAAACATCCAAGGTAAAGATTGATCCTTCTTTCCTTCCCTTCATTGATTATTGTGGATTCATTTTTCTCAAATTCAGAACCAAAGGATGCAATGATAAAGATCCTCTGAATCGAAGTGGATTCCCAATATCCATCACTTGAAAAGTAATAAAATATGAGATGAAATGGGGACATATTATCTCAATGCACAATGTTAATTTAGGTATTAAAATATGATGTATGTGAATAATTTATGATGTAAATTGGTGATTTACTTCATGAATTCCATGATTTATACATATATCAAAAAAATATCACCTAAAACTCGAATATAATGACACATGATCTTATGTAATAATATAAGATTTTATGATATATGTTTTGTTTTATAGATTTACCCAATGATTCAAAGATATTATTTGTTTTTTTAGGTCATCATGACAAATTGACATTGTAAATTGGGATTTTATAGTATAAAATTATTGAACAACAAATAATTTTTAGCAGAGATGATGCTTTATCTATAAAACCAAACACCCATTCAAACTCCCATATGAAATTTCCAACAAAATAAATCATTCCTAAAAAGTATTACCAAAAATTAATTAAAAATGGACTAGAAAAAATATAGGATCCTCAATTTTAACTATATTGATTTTTTTTGTCTTAACTGGATTCCTATAGTGATGGTTTTCTCATATGGATTTCCATTTACTTTAATTAAGTCATTTTAGTTCATTTTATAAGAAAAAACCATTGATAAATCCTATAATAAAAATTTCATTCACTCATATGAAAAATTTCCACGTGGTGTACTCCTTATATTTCCAATCTATAACCATGAACTCAACCCCATGGTTCATGGTATATCCTTATTATAGTCCAAAATTTTCCACCATGAAAATGTGTATTCCGCTTCAAGGGGGAAAAACTACAATTTTATAATCATGTACTTGCTTCAGTGCTACATAGACTTATATTGTGGTCTACATATTGTAAATCATGTTCCACACACCCTAAGATTTTGTCACAATTTCCTACAAAAACATGTAATCTATGTTCTAGACTGTTTGGTATATGTACTTGACCTCAAGGTTTGTATTTTGAACGATTTTAAAATATCATTTTCCATCTGATTATTAAATGAAAAATATTTCAAACACTGGGATATTTCTCCACATTCTTGAACTCATTTTCTAGGAAGACAGAAGAATATTTACAACCTTCAATGTAAAAACATAAAAACATAAAAATCCACATGAAGGAATTTTCCCCACACCGAGAATAAAGGATATTTCATAAGTGTCATATAGTAAGCCTAAGAGTTAATCTCATATTCATAATATTCATTCTTGAAGTGTAAATTTGATGAATTACAATGACCCAATCCTAAAGTGTATTGACATTACTTAATTGTTTCTAAACATTTAACACATTACCCAAACACATGCCCAAATACCATATTAGTTTAGCGCCTTTAGAATCATAGAAACATAAACAACCACTTTATAACTCATTTAATTATTCTCCAGCCCAATTCATTATAATTAAACCCTTTTTGACATATCAGACTTAATATCTTTCTTCGTATCCATGGAAAATGAAATATAAGAAAGGGTGAGATTAGATTCTTAGTAAGGGTAAACATGGGAGAGATCAACCATAACATAATTACAAGGAATGTTTATATAAATAAAACATTTTAAAATCATACCATTTAAAAAAAATCATAATATCATGTCATTGAATAAATCAGACATGTTCATAAATAATCAAAGAATATATTCTATGAGAGGATAATATAAGACAAGGAATTATCACACACACATAAGAATATAAAACTTATTCTATAATAGTAAATCTATTAATGTAAAGGGTATATTAGTAGTGTGATTTCACTCGAAATACCATAATGGGAGTTATGGTTCACTCCCATGACCATCTAAGTAGTCAAGGCTCACTACTACAACCATCTCAGTGGAAAAAGTCCTTCACTGAACCGAGTTCACTCACCGATCCATCCATGTAAATATTAAGAGATATAAAACATTAATAATTTCATTGGATGGAGATATAGGTAACACCCATTACATAATTAATACTATATATATCTGTTTCATAAGAATAGAAATCATTAATCCTATTAGAACCCATGAAAGAAATGGTTTTCCTAAACAATATTCAACCATAACATAATGCATTGAAATAAATGGATTTCATTAATATCATTACATAAAAACATAACCATTAATAGAAAGAAAAATAATGTTATAATTTTTGAATACACCTAGTAAAACATAATTACCATAATATAATGTTATCTTAGATGGAAAATAATTTTGAGAGATCACATGGAAATAATTCTTGATGAAAATCTACTATCTCCTTTGAAAAATGATTTTTAAATCATCAAACATTTATCAAACCATATTAATTGAAAATAACCTCGAAATCGTATAATGTAATCTTTGAAAACCATTTTAATCATCTTTGAAATTATTTTTCCTTGAAAATTCTTAAATGATCATTTAAAAACATTTTTATAAAACATTGTTTTGATTGAACAATGATTTATAATCGAAGAGAGAATAACATCACACAAAGATTATAATATCCTAAATATTAGGATATTTATGATAAAATAGTTAAAATGGATCTATATAAACCTCATAAAATAATATATGTGCATAATATTACATGTGTCTCAAATAAGGTAATTTGAGACAGAATTACTTTACTGATTGGGTAACTTTTGAACCATAAACCACATGAAAAATAAATCACCAATTGGACATGAAAATACCAACAAATTTTCATAATAATACTCATAAAATAAATTAATGGGATGTATACACACCACATATAAGAAACTAGTAATCTATAGGGAATGAGTCCCATAGAAATAAAAGTGAGAGAAAAATCCCTTACCTTATGTATTGTCTCTCATCGTACTCATGAAAACCTATTGTATAATAAATATAAATTTATTATACATATATTATAGGATGATATTAAAATATATCATATCATATTTTATATATTTATGTTCTTTTATCAACATTGTATCTACAATTCTATGTTAATGTTACGTTTTGGGTAATAATTTCTTGGTTTTCGCATGTGGTTTGATTTTCTATATTTTTTTTTTCCTCATACATATATCATAATTTAATAATTTATTTAATGATAAAAATGACATAAATATCTTATATATTAATTATATATATATTTATTATAATCTAAAAAGTATTTAAATAGAAAATGAAATACACCATTCATGGATACGGTAGGATGTATGTACCCATTAATATTTTTTCTATTTTCTTGTTGTATTGACAGAATGAATGTAAATGACATATATATATATATAATTATAGTATAATTATTCTTTCATATATATCATATAAATTCATAAAACCCATCCTTAATACATTCCATGTAATGTGTGAATGAATCACATCGCTTTGATGAGGCGACAATCTATTAGTCAACAAATAAAGTTATCATATTTCCACAAAATGGAAAGAAAGAAGGTATGTTTTATATAAATATTTTTGATGAATAAATTTATAATAAATACCATATATATAATATAAGAACATTTTTTTCATCATAATTCTTAATAATGAGAGGTGGTAAAGAAAAAACTACAATATCATTTTTCAAGGTGAAACTTCATTGTACACTGGAACGAGAAGTTCATTACCCATTAGATGGAAGTGTGTGTGAGTGTAGTTTTAAAAAATAATATAAGAAAATCCTAGTATATTTATTATACTGTGTTTATTATATTAAAATGAAATAAAAATAAAATAATGGGATTAAGGATTAAATAAACAAATGATTATTGATGAATGTTACCTATTATTTGGGTATCTCATTTTGATTTCCAACAAAAGAACTTAATTTGTTGTCTTTATTCCAAAAGTAAATTTTATATGAAGAAGTTAGGGAGGTTGGGAGGATATTTAGATATATTTTGGTCAAAAAAACATGTTTCGATGTTTGGAAATAAGAGGAGATGATCCCTTTTATAAGAGAGAGGAGGGTCACGTTTGGATTTTTTCGAATGGTTAATTTATAATAAAATAATTCTCAATCCATATACCTCAAAAATTAAATTTATTAGAATAAAATATATTATAAGGTTTTAATCACGTCAAAAAATATATTTTAGAAATATTTTTATCTTAATTTAAACCATTTCATTTTGATTAACACTTAGTTAATCAATTTTAATTTTAACTATGATAATAATATTTATAATATTAAGAGGATGTAAATTTTATATTTTAAGTGTGAATGAGACCATAAACATCCAATTAAAGATATTATATAACATATAATATCACCTTTAACTTATTTAATAGTTTCTTTATTTTAAAATAATTTTATAAAAAATTATTATCAAAACATCATAAGTGTCCATTTTGAGACTCCTCATAACACTTACATTAAAAAAATACTGCAATATTACATTAAAAAATTAACTTAATACACCAAAAAGGTAATATTAACCCATAAAATTTTTGTATCACATTAATCAAGTAAATTTATATTTATTTTAATATTTTTCATATCATTTAATAGATTTTTTCATTAATTGAATAATTACTACATCATCATTTTTAATTATTTATGATAATTATTTATCTACGAAAATTTAAAAATAAATTTATATGATTTTAATAAAAAAATTATATTTCATAAGAATGTGTATAATACATAATATCTTCTATTTAATATCATAATAAATATATTATACATATAAAATTTAAGAGTGTGTCATTTTGTCACTCCCTTTTAGTCTAATAATATTTAAGTCTTATTCCTGAATATGATTCAATTAAATTATTCAATTTTGATAATTATGTTTTAGGTTTATAATTAAATAAATAAAATTTCATTTGGGAAAGATTTATGGAATCTTGAAAATATTTATAATATTATGCCTACCCTTAATTACCTGATTTACCCTTAAATGTTTTAATTAACATTACTAAAGTTACTATTCCCATTTTCCAAAAACCAAAGCTGCCTATTTAATAAATTTTTTCCTTATTATTACAAATATGAAATCCATTTTTAATAATTCTAAACATAAACCTTTCAGAAATCAATTTAAAATTAATCCCATTGACAAAATGAGAAAACAACTTTTTAAAGTGAAAAACTCCAAAAGATTGACATGTTTTTATATCCAAATTCAATGTGAAATTTATTCCAATGTCCTATATTAGATTAAATTAAATTTTTTTACATAATTATACATAAAAACTAATAAAATATCTAAATAAATAGTATAAATTATTTCTATTTAAAAGTATGTTTCAATTGAAATTCATTAATTTTTAGTATTCATTAAAACATGAAACTTATCATAAAAATACCAGAAATTGATCCAAAGTAAATTTTGGTATCCCTATTTCAAATAAAAATCATAATTTTTCATATGAAAATTATATATGTTTAAAATTATATGTAAAATTCGTTCTCCATTAAAAGGAAGAAAAACTGCCTTTTTAGAACAATAATTCTTTTATGTGTAAAATTCAATTTGTTCTTATATATTTCCTAAAAAAACACAAGATTAATGTTAAAAATTAAATGAAATATTATATATATATATATATTTATTTATTTATTTAATATAATTCAATAAGATTTATTTTTTAGTTATTGGTATAAAACACACTTGTGTATACTTAAATAAAGTTTCAGAAAAAACATTTCCTTTTATTTTTAAAATATTTTACATTAACTTATAAATAATTGGAAAAAGAATTATATGTATACCATAATTTCAAAATTCAATTAGTCATGTTCATTCAATCCATTCTAATAGATAGGTTATATGTATAATAGTAAAGTGTTTTTTTGTAGAAACTTAGTGTTGCATATAACAAAAGCTAACCTGGTGTCACATGATACATAAGAATCATAGAAATATAATTATTTTTTAAAAATATATATATTTATAGTATCATGTTGTTATTTTATACCCCTCTTAAAATTAAATTTTCCTTCAAAATTAATCTAAGTTATCAAAGTTTTAATACACAAAATCCACATTCATAGAAAATAACATCATAAAAAAAATACTAAAACTTTCTTTTAAAAAGGTAATAATGGAAAATTAATGGTTAACCAAAGAAACTCATAACTAGGATTCCACATAAGGGAACATAGGTGGAAATTGTATACATGAGCATTAAATAGAAATATTAGTCTTATCTTTTGATGGAGAGAAATAGAAAACATGTCTAAAACAAAGATAACAATCACAAGGACACAAATATGTGATGATTTAAGGGACCATTTGAATCATCAAAAAAGATGGTACTAGGATAACATTTTTGGTTTCAAGATTTTTCCCTAGTGTTGATTTTTTATGTGGATAAATACTTACTTTATTTCATCACATTTAATAAGCATAATAGCATCCTTTCACTACCTCTTGATCAATTTTCACTTTGTCTCTTATTCCGTGAAATGAAGGTGAATTTGTAATTCCAATAGCATTAGAAGATCAATAAATCCATAAAGCTATATATTATTCCATATATATTAATATCTTTAAAATAAAAGTTAAAAATTGTTATCCAATATGCATAAATCCTTATATGGAAAGACAATACTTTAATATCTAAAACTTCATAAAAATTTAAAAGTAAACAATTTAATAAATGGTTACCATAATGATCCTTCCAAAAGATTAAAATCCAATTCACTTGAAATAAGTTAACTAACATTCAAAAATCATCTCATCTTTAATACCCCAAACAACTTGATATATCTCTTAATTGGCATACACTAATATGTGATTTCCATTATCATGTACTTTCTTGAAACATGGAAGTATACTTATTTACCATAAAACCATATTGAAAAAATGCATGATTTCAAAATGTAACTCTTTCCTTATACCATAAATCTATAAAATCAGTCCTTAAATCACATTTTCATCGTATTACTAAATATTTATAACATCAGAAATACTTTCCCATTTATATTATCACACAATCAAAAATCTCATTATCTTATTATTATCCCAACATTATACACATAATAAGGGTTATCCATCCCCAAATCAAGTGTTCCCCAAAAATATCACCTTACCACATCATTTACTTATCATGGTTACTAATTCCATGAAATATATTCTTTCAAATCCTTAAGAAAAAAATATTGTGGACCAACCCTTATATATTTCATTATATAAGTCTTTATATAACATTATTATTGAATTCAAATGCATAAACATTCAATCATTCCACCATATCGTTGTCATACTCCAAATCTCCAACAGTGATCACACGATATTTCCCTTTTTCATTGGCATTAAGAGGTTGATAATGTTGATAACCATCATTAACCCTTTGATTTGGGAACAAATTAGTATTATTCCCATTTTCCTTACACTTGAATAATTAAAATTTGGTGGGTGCATTTTGTGTAGCCTTATCTATATTCCCCTCATTAGAAAACTTTTTACCATCAATTCGATAATAAAATACCAAATGACCTTATTTTCCACAATTAAAACATATATATGTCCCCTTAATAATGTTTAATCCGTGTTTCCTTCCACACATTGAAAATAAAGGAAAGATCATCTTCTTTTCTCCATGTTTTTTAAATTTTTCATTGATCTTCATCTTTCATTTCATATAAAAACCATGAGATTTATTTGTAACTCCAACCTCCATTTCCACCTTGAAATTTCAACACATAATCTCTTCATATCTAATGATGTATCTTATGGATAACTCCCTTTGAACACTTGGTTTTAAGCCACTGAAGAATCTATCAACCATACATTCATGTTGGATAATAATTCTAGAAGAATACCTAGAATGTCTTGTAAAATTATCCCCATATATACTGATAGAATAATCAACCATTTTATTTATCTCAATGAACTCTTTCTACATATTCATATGAATGACATGTAAAAATTACTTATTGAAGAATAAGTTCTTGAACTCAACCCAATCCATGGATTAAATTTTATCTTCTAGCCTCATATTCTTGACTAGAGTCCACCACTAGTCTGCTTCCATTTTTAAAGTATTTTTCATGTTCTTAACACTAAGGGATAGAAAATATCAATTGAATGGTAATAATATGTTGTTAATAAACAATTGGATAAGATGAACCACTTAAAAAAGATGAATATTCCTTATGAAGAACTGAACAACAATATTTTCCCTCCTCTTCTCATTTAGAAGTCCAGAATGATTCATAGATTGTGTGAGTATAGTGATAAAATTTTGAATTACATATCCCATAACATTAGGTTACTCATGAGAAAAATAGTTTCATTTCCCATTTCATTCATAATAAACACTTTTCTTTAAGGTTACATCCATTGACTAAAACAATAGTATAATGTTTGTAATTCTATTAATATTGGTAAAACCACATAATAAAGGGAATGAAATTTCAATCTATAACATCTTAGGTATAATTATAGGTTTATCTTGATTGTTTCCAAAATTATATGGTTTTAACCTATACATAGACTTATCCAAAAATATATCCATAGATATATCTGAAGAAATATCTATAGGGTTCTCACTAAATATTCTCATCTTAGTTTCCAAATGTTGGCTAAAAATTTTCTTTAATACCAACTATAACAACCCAATCTTAATGTACATTGACATTATTTCATTTTTCAGCACATTTCATACATTAAAAAAACACACGTCCAAATACTATATTTTTTTAGTGACTTTGGAAACATGTAAACATAAAAAATCATTAATAACATGTCTACTTTGTATCCCCCCTATTTCATTATAACTATAACCCTTTTTGACACAATATACTTAATAACTTTCTTCATATACTAGGTAAAAAAACATAAGAAAGGGTGAGAGAAGATGATTAGTAAGGGTAAATAAGTGAGAGATAAATCATAAAATAGTCAAAAGGAATATGTACATTAACAAAAAATTTAAAAAAATACTATATCACAAATAACCTGATATCATGTCATGGAATAAATCATAGATGTTAATAAAGAACCAAAGAACATATTCTATAAGAGAATGATATAAGACATGGAATTGTGGAATACACATGAGCATATAAAATGGTATCCATAGTAGTAAATTAATTAATATAAATGATATATTAGTAGTAGTATTTCACTCCCCAAACTAGTATGGTAGTCATTATTCACTCCCATGACCATCTTAGTAGTCAATGTTTACTCCCAAGACCATCTTAGCAGAAAGAGTCCATTATTAAACTGAGTTCACTCCCCATTCTAGACATTTCTATCTCCTGAGATATAAATATTTACCCAATTAATTGGAGGGAGATATAGGTCCCACCCATCACATAATGAAAACCATACATATGTTTTCCACAATAACATAAATCATTCATTCTATCATAACCCATGAATGAAATGGGCTTCATAAATATAATGCAGTCATAACATAACCCATATAAATAAATGAGATTGATAAATATCATTCCATAATAAATATAAACCGTTATTAGAAAGAATAATAATGGAATAATTTAATCACATCCCTATTAAAACACATGTAACATCAAATAATGTTGTCTTGAGGGAAAATAATTTTGAGAGATCACTTAAAAATAATTCTTGAATAAAATATACTTTCTGCTCTAAAAATTGATATTTAAGTAAAAAAAGTTTATCAAACCATTTACATTAAAAATAAACTTTTAAAATATAAATTATTATTTTAAAACCATTTTAATAATATTTGAAATCTTTTTTCTTACAAAATTATTAAATGATCATTTAAAAAAATTAAAACATTTTTAGAAAACATTGTTTTGATGGAACAAATATTTATGAAATAAGAGAGAATATCATTAAAAAGAATATTAATATAATGAAATTAAAAATATTCATGATAATAAATTTTATAGGGTAGCATAATAAACTTATAAAATAATATTGGTGCATAATATGATAAGTGCCTCAAAAAAGGAAAATTGAGACAAAATTACATTACTGGTTTGGTAAATTTTGAACCACAAATCCCATGAAAGTGAGATCATAAATTATATATGTAAATACCCACATATTTTCATTATAATTTTCATAATATAAAATTATTGTAAATATACACACCACATATAAGAAACAAGTAGTGTATAAATCATATATCCCACATAAATAAAAGTGAGAAAAAAATACCTTACCTTATGTCTTGACTCTCATCGTACTCATGAAAACATCCTATATAATAAATATAAATTTATTCTAAATATATTATAGAACCTTATTAAATTATATAATATCATATGGTATTTAATTATGGCCTCCTATTACCCTTTTATCTACATTTCCATGTTAAAGTTTCAATTCGGGTAATAATCGCTATGTTTTACACATGTGTTTTGATTTGATATTTTTTTCAACATTAATATATAATTATTTAAAAAATAATATAATAATAAAAATGACCTAAATATTATATATATTCAGTATAAATCTATTTATAGTAAAAAAATATAAATTGAAAATGAAATACACCGTTGATGGAGACAGTAGGTAGTACGTAGGCATGAATACTATTTCCATTTTCTTGTTTTATTGAAAGAATAAATGTAATTAAAATATATTTATATATATAATGTAATTAAAGTATCATTATTATGAAATATATATCACATAAATTCACAAAACCCATCTTTAATTCATTCTATGTAAATTGTGAACAAATCACATCGCTTTGATGCGGCGGTAGTCCACACGTCCATAAACGAAGTTATCGTATTTACAAAAAATGGAAAGAATGAAGGTTTGTATTATATAATAATTAAAGGATAAAAAAGAAATAAAATATAAAATATATATCTTATATAAATATAGTATCCATTATAATTTCCAGCCACGAGTGGTGGTAAAGGAAAAAAGGAAAAAAATATTTTTCTGAGGTGGTTGTTTTCTGTACACAAGAAGTGTTAGTTCATTACCCAGTAGATATAAGTGTGTATTAGTGTAGGTTGAACACATAATATAAAAATATCACAGTATATTTTGGAAAATTATGTTATTATATAAACATGTAATTAAAATCATTCAATGGGTTCAAAGAAGTAATAAAAAGACACTTTCATTGGTGAATATTACCTCTTCTTTGGGTATCTTCTATTTATTTTTCCAAAATGACTCCATTGGTTGTATTTATGCACAAATTAAGGATTATAGAAATAATTTAGAGATGTTGGGAGAATATTTAGATATATTGTTTCTAAAAAAATTGGTTTTGAAGTTTGAAGAGAAGAGAAGGAGAGGTTCCCTTTTATAAGAGAAGGGAGGGGAAATTTTGTAATTTCTCAAATGATTAATTTATAATAAATTAAATCCCAATTAAAATACCTCCAAAATTCCATTGATTTGAAGAAAAGATATTATAAGGTTGTAATATAATCAACTAATATATTTTATACATTTTATAATGTTATTTTAACCCTAATCATTTTGATTAACCCTTAGTTAAGATAATTTAATTTTAACTATGTTAACAATGTTTTTAATATTAAGAGGATGTATTGTATACATTTAATGTGTTAATTTAAACATAAATGGAAAATTTATGATATTTTAGACCATATAACATCTCATTTTCCTTATTAAATATTTTTATATTTTTAAAAGAATGTGATAAAATATTATTTTCATAAAATATCATAAGTGTCCATTTTAACACTATTCATAACATTGATTTTAAGAAAATAAATTCAGCAAGATTACTTCAAACCAATTCACACAATAAAAAAATAAAATTTAATGTTAAACCTTAAATTTTTAGGATAGCCTTAATTAAATAAAATTATATTTCTTTTATTATTTTGAATATCACTTAATTGGTTGTTTCATTAATTGACTAATTACTCCATCATCATTTTGTAATTATTTATGATAATAATTTAATCACTAAAAATTAAAAAAATTAAATTATGTATATAAACATTTTAACATTCATAAGAATGTATATAATCAATCATATATTTAATATTACTTCATATTAAATATATTATAAATACTAAAAGTAAGAGTGGGATATTTTGTCACTCCCTTTGAGTTTAATATTATTTAAGTCATTTTCTTAGAAAAGTCTTCATTAAATTATTCAATTCTAATAATTATGGGTCAAGGTTAGAATTAAATTTACGTAATAAATTTTCTTCAACTGTTAGGGTATTCTTCTAATATTTATAATATTATTTTCACCCTTAATTACTTGATTTACGATTAACTATGGTAATAAAAATTATTAAAGTTACTATTAATATTGTCCAAAAAATTAAAGTGGCCTATTTACTAAATTTGGAAATTATGATTCCAAATATTAAATAAATTTTTCATAATTCAGAAAATATAAATTTCTAAAATAATTGACTGAATGAGAAAAAGAGTTTTTAAAGTTAAAACGCAAAAAAAGATTGACATGTTTTTATATCCAAATTCAATTTCAAATTGAATTCAATGACCTAGATTGAATTTAAATGATAAAAAATTAATCTTATGATAATTTAAAACCAATAACAAATATATTTAAAAAATACAAATTATTTCAATGAAAACGATGTTTTCAATTAAAATTATGTATTTTTCATTATTCATTAAAACGTGAAACTTATCCGAAAAATACCAAAAATTGAACCAAATTAATTTTTTTCCATATTTCAAATAAAAATATTATTTTTTCATATAAATGTTTCCAAAATTATATTTAAAATTGGTTCTCAATTAAAAGGCAGCAAAACTTCCTTTTTTGAAAAATATTTCTTTTTTATGTAAAATTGGATTTGTTCTTATATCATTTCTAGAAAAAAAAACATAAGATGATTTTTAAATATTAAATTAAATAATATGTTTATATATATATATGTCATTAATGTAATTCAACAAGTTTTATTTTTTATTTATTGGTATAAAACACAGTTGTTCATATTTAAATAATTTTCCTGAAAAACATTTCATTTTATTAAAAAAATATTTTACAGTTATTTATAATTAATTGGTCAATGAATTATGTGTAAAACATAATTTCATTATTTAGTTAATCATATTCAAACCTTCCAATCCAATATCTATGTTATAAGTATAATAATAAAATTATTTTTTGTACAAACTTAGTGTTGTGTATAATGCAACCTAAGCCAATGATGCATGTTACATTGGACATCGAAGAAATAAAATTATTTTTTTAAAAATCTATCTCATAAAATTTTTTTCTTATAATATGATGTCTTGATCCTTACAGTGTTACATTATAGTAGCTAAATTTTACAGAAAACTAAACATATGAAACATAAGGGCTTTCTAGGTAGAATCATTTGAGAGAATATAGAACATTTATAAGATATACATGGAATGTAATGATTTGGATACGAATTTTATACTTAATTCCTCAAATATCGTGACGCTTTATTATTCAATTATTCTAGAGAAGATTATTGAGTATTAAAATATAATATATATGATTAGTTGTCCAGGATTTTCAAATATGTTGATTTTAAAATTAACATTGGGGTAAGAACCTGATTTTTCACTCAGGTATTTATCCTTTAAATTTTGGTCTAATTATTTATTTTAAAAATTATATAGATGAATAATGGGTTTAAAAAGGTTATAGGGGTTTCCATATCTTTTTTGGATCCTAGAACGCATCTTTTTGGGGAAACTGGCCATGTTTCATGGTTGGTGCACGGTTTGCCTAACCCTGCAGATTTTCAATTCTTGAGAAGAACCACATCGTACTATTGGTGCAAGAATGTGTGGCCTAACAATGTTGGTTCCCTTTATTCCTAGGTACCCATTAATTCTTGGTGCATGGTTTTTCATTCTGTGTGGAAAAACCATGCACTGGATAATTTGCTGGGTAAAAAGTTTAATTTTCTCTTAATGATATCATTGAGTCCCCTCATTATTCCTAATATGAGATCCATAGAAATTAAACTATGTTTCTCTAAATTTAGGTCATTTGAAGTCCTAACCTAGGTATCGATAGATCTCCCTCATCTGGGATCTGATTGATCATTTGTTAGTCAAGATGGATGTGAAACGGTAAGTACTCAAGTCTATTTAAGCCTTTCTCTTTATCTTTTTCTCTTGACCTTTTTATCGTGGTGTTAGTGTTTTCCCACTTCTCTTATATATACAACAATACAATAAAAAACAAGGTACGATACCGAAGGTGGAGAGTCATACAAACATAAGGTTTAAGGTCTATAACTCATCCCTCAAGTTTGCTGATTTTGGAATTATCAGGTGGGGCCCACTAATGTCATTAGGTGCCATTAATAGAAATTATATTTCATGCTTATAATCATTAGAACCATACTATGGGTTTATATCCCAATCAAGATGTTGATCACACTATAACATTACCTTAGAGGCTACATGCTTAGTCACTCCATATAACGACCCATACTTTACATACATTGTTAATGCTTCAAAATTGAAGCACACTTATTACAATATATGACAAAACCACAAAGGACCGTATAGGTATAGTGTCTTTAGAAACTGGGAAACATAAACAACTGGTTCATAAATCTTCTACAGTGTCTCCCATTTATTTCATCATATCTAGGGTCCCTTTTAGCATATTCTACTTAATATCCATCTTCCTGACCTGGGGAAAAGAAAACATAAAAGGGTGAGCTCAAATTCTCAGCAAGGGCAAATAAAGGAAATAAAAATCATATCATATATTTTTGAAAATCATAACCTACAAAAGAGTTCATAATATCTTAACATGGAATAAATCATAGAAGTGAAAATGAGATCCCCATAATCATAACATGAAACTTGAAACTTTGTGGCATGCACACATAATCATGGAAAATCATTTCTTGTTAGTCAAGACTCATTGCCAAGACTATCTTAGTGGACAAAGTCCCTTTCTGAACCGAGTCACCCTCGTTCCAGTCCTGTTTCACTGAACCGGTATAACCTACCATTCCAGCCATGTCTATCTCATGAGATATAAAATCTTTACCCAATGCATTGGAGGGAGATATAGGTCCCACCCATCTTATAATGAATCCTTTCTTATGTGTGGCACATAATCATAAACCATACATCATAGCGTAATCCACGTAATAAAAATGGGATTCTTAAACAACATGACATCATAAAACAATTCATATAAGATAAAGGAATTCATAAAAATATTTCCATCACAACATAATCAAATCCATGTAATAATAGGGATAAAAACAGAACCCTTTTATTATCTTAGATGGAAAATAATTTTGATAAAATACTTGAACTCCATTCTTGAGGAAAATATCATTTCTACTTCAAAAACATTTTTCCTTTCATAACATGTCATACGACTTTAAAATAAAAGAATTTGATTAAAAATAAACTTGAAAACTTGTAAAGGAAGCTTCTTGGAAATAATGTTTTAAAAATCCATTCATGCCATATAAGTTAAAAAAACATTCTTCGTACTTTTGTCGGAAAAGTCAAAATGTACCTCGTACGAAAAAACGACAAAAGATTCCTTTGATATTCTTTACTAAAAACTCACCGAAGGGTAAAATTGGATTTAAACTATTTTAAGTGGATGGAAACAATATTACATATTAAGAGAACATGGATGTGGATGATAAAATACACCCCAGTAAATACTTACGAATAAACAATCTCGGATAAAAATGAGATTGTGATATTTCCCTTACCTTAGGTCTGATTTGCTTTGTACGTGTCCGAAGCTCCTGTATAATGGTTTAAATAATGTTATTGACTTGTTCCAGAATCATACATATTGATATGATATCATATATGGTCATATTCTTAGCTTCTTGTTAGTAATATTTCATTGTTACTTGTTACTCGGGTCTTTATTGCCTTTTGTTCTTATGCGTGTTTTGCCGAATACATTATTATTCTTCTTTTAAGGTTATAGATACCTTATATACAGAATGGTATTAGTGTAACATATATCATATTTATTCATTCAATTCATTTATATAATTACTATGTAATGATGATCATGTAGAACGAGTCGCATCACATCGTGGAGACGGTATTCCGTACGTACGCACGAGTGATGATATCATTCCTATGATCGTGGAACTATATTGGAGTAAATATATATTATTTAAGTATAAATATTACTTTATAATAATCATAAATAGTTACTCATTACACCATTATACCCATCCTTGTAAAGTGATGGTGGAAAATAGATTACACCACGGCGTGGAGACGGTATTCCGTACGTACGCACGCGCGGTGATTTCATTTTTCCGTAGGATGGATATAAGGTGAATTAGGGTTGTTTAATATTTATAATAACATATCAGTATGTAAGTAATACTGATGTTATTACTTTATCATGAAACAACTAAAGAAGAAGAAGTTGAAGAAGAAAGAAATTGAAAAGATCGGTAATGGATATTACCTCTTCTTTGGAACGCCTCTTTGAATCCTCCACTTAGGGAACTAAGATTGGTCTTTGAAGAAGACAAGGACCTCTAGTATTATTCTAGGGAAGTGTAGAGGAGAAAATGGTAGGGGTTGGACGAGCTTGAGTGCTCAATTTGGTGTGAGGAGGAGGGGGAGGAGGTGCCCTTTTATAAGGGAGGAGAGGGGCACCTTAGGAATATCTCAAAATATTATTTTATATTAAAGTCAAAATCGGTTTATAATGGTTTCAAAGGGTCTTATTTCGAAGCTAAAGTGGGGAAGGGTCGAAATACTATAAACCAATAGGATTTAGACAAGTTTAGGGTATTATTTTAACCTTCTCAATTAGATTTAACTCTAAGTTAAATAATTTAACTTTTACCATGTCTTTTTGTTTTCTTTCACTATATGGTTAATACACTTACTATAACATGCCAAACGAACCCCAAATTGTTTATTATTAATATATATATCCTTATCTAAGTCATTTGGCCGAACCTTAGATTTTTAGAAATAAAATAACAATTAATAATATAATATTTTATTTAAAAACTATTTTGTGTCAATTTTGACACTATTTGATATATGATTTTTGTGAAAGTCATAACAGAATTATATGTTCGAACCAAGTTGATTAAATAAACACTAATATATCATAGTAACCTAGAAAATTTTTGTAATTCATAAAAAGTCTCAAATTTAATTTATTTTGGTGTTTATAACATCAATTATGTCAATATTTCATAAATAAGATAATTACTGCATCATAATTGTGTCATAAATAAATTAAATTATTTAATGTCTAAAAATTATAAATAAAATACCATTATGTAGGAAATCTTTTTAGCTTTCTAATGAATATTTATAGTCTAATTTATCTTATGTATAACCCCATATTAAAAATGATTTACTTATTAAACTTTGATTTTAACTATTTTAACCCTTCTTTAAATAAATTAATAATAAATGTCCTAATCTAACCCAAGTGGGCCTAAATGGTCATATTTTATTCATAAGGTTGTTTTTGGTCGAATTACACTTATCCAATAGAATTAGGACATGTGTTAGGGTAATAGTAATATCATATTTACCCTTAGTTACCCTATTTACTATTAACCGCGGTAAAAAAAGTAAAAAGTTACTATTCACCAAAAAATTATTTTTATCTCATTGAACGACATTTTACTTACTGATATCAACCGTATCTGTCGGATTTTCGAAATTCCATTCACAGAAGCGGTAAAATTAAGTTTTATGCAAAATTCAGTTTTTAACCTACCACTTAGTGGATTCACTATTCATCAAAAATTGAAAGTTTTCAGAAAAATACCAAAATTTTACCCTAGGCTAATTTCGATATTCTGAGTCCAAAAATGAAGTCCATTTTGAAAAATAAAATTTATAAAATTTCAAAAAGTGGTTATTACTATTCATAATGGCTAGTTTTAATAGCATATTATTGTTTAGTGAAACTCGGTATTGCGTACGACACAAGCTATCAAGGAAGGTCGCGATTGCGTGTAAAGTAAGACAAGCTAGTATGTAGTGAAAGATTCCTTTGATGATATATAAAAAACAAAATATTACTCATAAAAATCTCGGGTGTTACATTCTACCCCCCTTAAAAATAATTTCTCCCTCGAAATTCGTCACTTTGTAACAAACAGATGAGGATATTTCTCCCTCATCATATCCTCAAGCTCCCATGTAGCTTCTTCAAGTTGGTGGTTCCTCCATAAAACTTTCACCAATCGAGTGGTATTATTTCGTAGGACTTTTTCGCTATGATCCAGAATCTCTATCGGTTGTTCTTCATAAAAAAGATCTTTCTCCTGCGGTACAACTTCTGAGCTGAGTACATGTGAAGGATCAGGTATGTACTTTATCAGGAGAGATACATGGAACACATCGTGAACTTGAGAGAGATTCGGTGGAAGCGCCAATCGGTAAGCTACCTTTCCAACCCGATCCAGTATTTCAAAAGGACCGATATATCTAGGGCTCAACTTCCCCTTCTTTCCAAATCTCATAACCCTCTTCCAGGGAGATATTCGTAAGAACACTTTATCACCCACTTCAAACTCTAGGTCTTTTCTTCGGTTGTCGGCATAGCTTTTCTGTCGATTCTGAGCTGCTCTTATGTGTTGTTGAATAGATCTGACCTTTTCTGCCATTTCATCAACGAGATCAGGTCCAAATAGCTTTCTTTCCCCAACTTCATCCTAGAAAGTTGGAGTCCTGCATTTCTTTCCATAGAGAGCTTCATAAGGAGTCATCTGAATACTGGAGTGAAAGCTATTATTATAAGAAAATTCCACCAAAGGTAGGTGTTGATCCCAACCTCCTTTGAAATCCATAGAGCAAGCTCTCAACATATCTTCTAGGGTTTGAATTGTTCTCTCAGACTGACCGTCTATCTGGGGATGATAAGCAGTGATGAAACTCAACTCTGTATCCAGAGTATGCTGAAGACTTCTCCAGAACTTCGAGGTAAATCTCGGATCCCGATCAGATATAATAGAAAGTGGTACTCCATGCAATCTTACCACTTCCTTTACATATATCCTGGCAAGCTGATCTAGAGAGAAATCCTCTCTAATAGCAATGAAGTGTGCAGACTTTGTAAGACGATCAACTATGACCCAAATAGAATTATTGCCTTTGGATGTTTTAGGAAGTCCTGTGACAAAGTCCATAGTGATGTTTTCCCATTTCCATTCAGGTATGGGTAATGGTTGTAACATCCCCTTAGACTTCTGTCTCTCAGCTTTAACTTGTTGACAAACCAAGCATCGAGAGACATATTCAGCAACATCTCTTTTCATGACATCCCACCAGAAGTACTCTTTCAGGTCCCTATACATCTTCGTGCTTCCAGGATGAATAGAGAATGAAGAACTATGAGCCTCATCCAGTATCTCCTTCTTTAATTCGGGGATGGGAGGAACACAAACCCGATTCCTGAACTTTATTATCCCATCACAATCAAGGTTGAATTCAGGAACATTTCTCACCTTCTTTTGTAACTCGACATCTTCTTTTTGTGCCTCTTTAATCTTCACATGTATAGATGGTTGAACATTCATTTGAGAAAGATAAGATTTTTCCCCTTCCATTATAATTACAAGATCCATCCTTTGTAAATCCATAAATATTGGATCTTTTGTGATCCTCATCATGGATAAACTAGCATTGTCTTGTCGACTTAATGCATCTTCCACCTTGTTTGCTTTCCCAGGGTGGTAATGGATTGAGCAGTCATAATCCTTAATCAGCTCCAACCATCTTCTTTGACGCATATTCAGCTCCTTTTGTGTGAAAATATACTTTAAACTTTTATGATCAGTATAAATATCACACCTTTCACCATAAAGGTAATGCCTCCAAATCTTTAATGCAAAGATTACCGCAGCTAACTCCAAATCATGTGTTGGGTAATTTTGCTCATGGATTTTCAACTGTCGTGAGGCATAAGCTATCACCATATCATTTTGCATAAGAACACACCCCAATCCCTTCTTGGATGCATCACTGTAGATCACAAACCTTTCTCCACTACAAGGCAGTGTGAGCACAGGTACACTGGATAACCTTCTTTTCAACTCCTTGAAATTCTCTTCACATTCTTCCGTCCAGACAAACTTAACTCCTTTCCGAGTCAACTTGGTGAGTGGATTAGATAATCGTGAAAAATCATTTACAAAACGTCGATAATATCCAGCCAAACCAAGAAAACTTCGGATCTCAGTTACTGTTGTTGGTCTCGACCATCTTTTGATAACCTCTATTTTTGCTGGATCCACAGATATCCCCTCTTTTGAGATTATGTGACCCAAAAATGCAACTTTTTGAAGCCAAAATTCACACTTGGTAAATTTGGCATAAAGCTTCTCATTTCTCAGGGTCTTCAATATAATTCTCAAGTGATCTTCATGCTCTTCCTTTCTCTTTGAATAGACAAGAATATCGTCTATAAAGACTACCACAAATTGATCAAGATAGTCTCTAAAGACTCTATTCATTAGATCCATGAAGATAGCAGGGGCATTAGTAAGACCAAATGGCATCACTATAAATTCATAGTGTCCATACCTTGTACGGAAAGCCGTCTTTGGTATATCCTCCCTTTTGACCCTTAATTGATGATACCCTGAACGAAGATCAATCTTGGAAAAGTATTGAGCTCCGCGTAGTTGGTCAAATAAGTCATCAATGCGTGGGAGAGGATATTTGTTCTTGATAGTGATCTTGTTAAGTTCTCGATAATCAATGCAGAGTCTCATTGATCCATCTTTCTTCTTAACAAATAGAACAGGTGCTCCCCGAGGTGACGCACTAGGGCGTATGAATCCCTTATCAAGATTCTCTTGGAGTTGCTTCTTCAATTCCTGCAACTCAATTGGGGCCATTCTATAAGGTGTCTTTGAAATTGGCAAAGCACCTGGTACGAGTTCTATTGAAAACTCAACTTCACGATTTGGTGGAAGACCCGGTAATTCCTCCGGAAAGACATCATCAAACTCCCATACAATGGGCATATTCTTAATCATGAGTTTCTCACCAACCATTTGAGATAAATAACCTTCATTTAGTGGAATCAATACCCATAAGATGGAAGAAATTTCCACTAGAAGGTTATGTTCATCCTTGCATTGATAGACAATCGTAGATTGATCTGGAATATGAAATGTGACTTCCCTTCTTTGGCAATTGATATGAGCTCCATGTAGAGAAAGCCAATCCATGCCAAGAATCACATCAAATTACACTAAAGGAAGGATCACAAGATTTGCAGGAAGCACTTTCCCACGAACTTCGATCGGAGAAGAATTATAAACTTTTGATGCGACTGTTGTGCCATTAGGTGTTGTCACATCTAACTCAACATATAATTGTTGAGGTAGTACGGTGATACCCTTAGAAAATTTTTCAGAAATAAAAGAGTGGGTGGATCCAGAATCAAATAAAACATTTTCTACTTTAGAGTGGATGGTAAGTGTACCTTTCACCACTTCGTTATCGTACTCCACATCGCTGATAGAAATTTCATGTGACTTTCCTTTGTCTTTAGCCTTAAGATTTTGTTGACGTCGACCATCATCATCAACCCTTGGATTTGGGCATTGATTGGCATAATGCCCCATCTCCTTGCACTTGAAACATTGAAGTGTAGCAGGATCATTCTGTGTATCCCTTCCTTTGTTTGCATCATTAGACATCTTCTTCCCATTATCGCGGCATTCAAATGACCGATGACCTTCATTTCCACACTTAAAACATTTACTTTTCCCTTTAAGACAACTCCCTCCATGTTTCTTTCCACACTTTGAGCATAAGGGAAAGCTCATCTTCTTTTCAGTGTGCTCTTTAGATTTTCCTTTGAATTCCATCTTCCTCTTCTTATCAAACCCATGTGACTGATGGGTTACTCCAATCTCCATCTCGACTTTGAGAGCACATCGAACGATTTCCTCATAGCTATTGAAGTCCCTTATGGCTAACGCCCTTCGAAGACTTGGTTTTAAGCCACTAAAGAATCGATCGATCTTACTCTCAGGTTGGATAATAATACCAGAAGCGTACCTTGCAAGTCTTGTAAAATTTGCTTCATAGGTACCAACAGATTCATCATCCCTTTGCTTCAGTTCAAGAAACTCTTTCTCCATCTTTGTTCGGAGAATACGAGGGAAGTACTTATTGAAAAATAAGTTCTTGAACTTGTCCCATTCCATAGACTCAATTTCATACCTTTGCCTCGTATTCTTAATAAGATTCCACCATTGATCAGCATCTCCTTCCAAATGATACACTGCTAGGATGACTTTATCATGTTCAGAACATTGAAGAACTGAAAATATCTTTTCAGCAGTACTAATCCATTGTTCAGCAACTAATGGATCAGTAGACCCGCTGAAAGAAGGTGGACGCTGCCTCATGAAGGATTCAACAGAATGTTGCTCCTTCCTTTGCTCGTTTGGAAGTCCTGCATGATTCATAGCTTGAGAAAGTTGTGTGAGCATGGCTATAAGATTTTGCATTCCAGCTCCCATATCGTTTGGTTGTTCAGGGGGACAATCATTGCATTGCCCATCGCATTCCGTATTAACACGGTTCCTTCGGGTTCCAGCCATTGACTAAAACCAAGAAGAATAGTGTGAGCAACACTAATTATAATAGGAAAACCACATAATTCAAGAATAAAATTTTCATGCTTAAGGTCTTATCCTAGGTTATTCATGGCCATTTCTAAAACACTAAGATTGTGTTCTATGCTTAGACTTATCCTTAGGGTTCTTACTAAGGATTTCACATCCTAGTTTCCAAAGGTTGACTATACCTTTCCTCTGATACCAACTATAACGACCCATACTTTACATACATTGTTAATACTTCAAAATTGAAGCACACTTATTACAACATATGAAAAAACCACAAAGGACCGTATAGGTATAGTGTCTTTAGAAACTGGGAAACATAAACAACTGGTTCATAAATCTTCTACAGTGTCTCCCATTTATTTCATCATATCTAGGGTCCCTTTTAGCATATTCTACTTAATATCCATCTTCCTAACCTGGGGAAAAGAAAAAATAAAAGGGTGAGCTCAAATGCTCATCAAGGGAAAATAAAGGAAATAAAAATCATATCATATCTTTTTGAAAATCATAACCTGCAAAAGAGATCATAATATCTTAACATGGAATAAATCATAGAAGTGGAAATGAGATCCCCATAATCATAACATGAAACTTGAAACTTTGTGGCATGCACACATAATCATGGAAAATCATTTCTTGTTAGTCATGACTCATTTCCAAGACTATCTTAGTGGACAAAGTCCCTTTCTGAACCGAGTCACCCTCGTTCCAGTCCTGTTTCACTGAACCGGTATAACCTACCATTCCAGCCATGTCTATCTCATGAGATATAAAATCTTTACCCAATGCATTGGAGGGAGATATAGGTCCCACCCATCTTATAATGAATCCTTTCTTATGTGTTCCACAAAATCATAAACCATACATCATAGCGTAATCCACGTAATAAAAATGGGATTCTTAAACAACATGACATCATAAAACAATTCATATAAGATAAAGGAATTCATAAAAATATTTCCATCACAACATAATCAAATCCATGTAATAATAGGGATAAAAACAGAACCCTTTTATTATCTTAGATGGAAAATAATTTTGATAAAATACTTGAACTCCATTCTTGAGGAAAATATCCTTTCTACTTCAAAAACATTTTTCCTTTCATAACATGTCATACGACTTTAAAATAAAAGAAGTTGATTAAAAATAAACTTGAAAACTTGTAAAGGAAGCTTCTTGTAAATAATGTTTTAAAAATCCATTCATGCCGTATAAGTTAAAAAAACATTCTTCGTACTTTTGTCGGAAAAGTCAAAATGTACCTCGTACGAAAAAACGACAAAAGATTCCTTTCATATTCTTTACTAAAAACTCACCGAAGGGTAAAATTGGATTTAAACTATTGTAAGTGGATGGAAACAATATTACATATTGAGGGAACATGGATGTGGATGATAAAATACACCCCAGTAAATACTTACGAATAAACAATCTCGGATAAAAATGAGATTGTGATATTTCCCTTACCTTAGGTCCGATTTGCTTTGTACGTGTCCGAAGCTCCTGTATAATGGTTTAAATAATGTTATTGACTTGTTGCAGAATCATACATATTGATATGATATCATATATGGTCATATTCTTAGCTTCTTGTTAGTAATATTTCATTGTTACTTGTTACTCGGGTCTTTATTGCCTTTTATTCTTATGCGTGTTTTGCCGAATACATTCTTATTCTTCTTTTAAGGTTATAGATACCTTATATACAGAATTGTATTAGTGTAACATATATCATATTTATTCATTCAATTCATTTATATAATTACTATGTAATGATGATCATGTAGAACGAGTCGCATCACATCGTGGAGACGGTATTCCGTACGTACGCACGAGTGATGATATCATTCCTATGATCGTGGAACTATATTGGAGTATATATATATTATTTCAGTATCAATATTACTTTATAATAATCATAAATAGTTACTCATTACACCATTATACCCATCCTTGTAAAGTGATGGTGGAAAATAGATTACACCACGGCGTGGAGACGGTATTCCGTACGTACGCACGCGCGGTGATTTCATTTTTCCGTAGGATGGATAGAAGGTGAATTAGGGTTGTTTCATATTTATAATAACATATCATTATGTAAGTAATACTTATGTTATTACTTTATCATGAAACAACTAAAGAAGAAGAAGTTGAAGAAGAAAGAAATTGAAAAGATCGGTAATAGATATTACCTCTTCTTTGGAACGCCTCTTTGAATCCTCCACTTAGGGAACTAAGATTGGTCTTTGAAGAAGACAAGGACCTCTAGGATTATTCTATAGAAGTGTAGAGGAGAAAATGGCAGGGGTTGGCCGAGCTTGAGTGCTCAATTTGGTGTGAGGAGGAGGGGGAGGAGGTGCCCTTTTATAAGGGAGGAGAGGGGCACCTTAGGAATATCTCAAAATATTATTTTATATTAAAGTCAAAATAGGTTTATAATGGTTTCAAAGGGTCTTATTTCGAAGCTAAAGTGGGGAAGGGTCGAAATAATATCAACCAATAGGATTTAGACAAGTTTAGGGTATTATTTTAACCTTCTCAATTATATTTAACTCTAAGTTAAATAATTTAACTTTTACCATGTCTTTTTGTTTTCTTTCACTATATGGTTAATACACTTACTATAACATGCCAAACGAACCCCAAATTGTTTATTATTAATATATATATCCTTATCTAAGTCATTTGGCCGAACCTTAGATTTTTAGGAATAAAATAACAATTAATAATATTTTATTTTATTTAAAAACTATTTTGTGTCAATTTTGACACTATTTGATATATGATTTTTGTAAAAGTCATAAAAGAATTATATGTTCGAACCAAGTTTATTAAATAAACACTAATATATCATAGTAACCTAGAAATTTTTTTTAATTCATAAAAAGTCTCAAATTTAATTTATTTTGGTGTTTATAACATCAATTATGTCAATATTTCATAAATAAGATAATTACTGCATCATAATTGTGTCATAAATAAATTAAATTATTTAATGTCTAAAAATTATAAATAAAATACCATTATGTAGGAAATCGTTTTAGCTTTCTAATTAATATTTATAGTCGAATTTATCTTATGTATAACCCCATATTAAAAATGATTTACTTATTAAACTTTGATTTTAACTATTTTAACCCTTCTTTAAATAAATTAATAATAAATGTCCTAATCTAACCCAAGTGGGCCTAAATGGTCATATTTTATTCATAAGGTTGTTTTTGGTCGAATTACACTTATCCAATAGAATTAGGACATGTGTTAGGGTAATAGTAATATCATATTTACCCTTAGTTACCCTATTTACTATTAACCGCGGTAAAAAAAGTAAAAAGTTACTATTCACCAAAAAATTATTTTTATCTCATTGAACCACATTTTACTTACTGATATCAACCGTATCTGTCGGATTTTCGAAATTCCATTCACAGAAGCGGTAAAATTAAGTTTTATGCAAAATTCAGTTTTTAACCTACCACTTAGTGGATTCACTATTCATCAAAAATTGAAAGTTTTCAGAAAAATACCAAAATTTCACCCTAGGCTAATTTCGATATTCTGAGTCCAAAAATGAAGTCCATTTTGAAAAATAAAATTTATAAAATTTCAAAAAGTGGTTATTACTATTCATGACGGCTAGTTTTAATAGCATATTGTTGTTTAGTGAAACTCGGTATTGCGTACGACGCAAGCTATCGAGGAAGGTCGCGATTGCGTGTAAAGTAAGCCAAGCTAGTATGTAGTGAAAGATTCATTTGATGATATATAAAAAACAAAATATTACTCATAAAAATCTCGGGTGTTACACTCCATCTCATATTAGATTAAGACAACATCACTCACAAGGATACCCACTCTCCTCCAATAAATTACACAAAGGAAGAAACACACTCACCTCTTAATACCATATCTCAATTTATATCAAGGATCATCATAATTTTGGGACCACTTCCCATGAATCTATCATTATCTATCAATCAAAAATCACATGGACTATCTCTCAATTAAACTATTAAGCTCATAAAAAGTGGGAATTCCTAAAGGAACTAAGGAGTCCAACCACTCATAAATAATACTAATCACTACCCAAGAAATGATCATTAAAATACTCACTCACCACTTGATCAAAATCAAGGTCTCACACCCTTTCCTAGGGTCACTCTAGACCCTGATCACAACCTACATGTGATATCTCAATCAAAGTACCAAAACACCACCATGACTCACTCTAAGAATTTGAGGTTAAAAAATAATCCTACACTTGATCCTAATTTTTAAAATGGTTCATCCCAATGTCTAATTAATATCCCATTATTAAGAACCTCACTTTATTATAACATACCCATTTCTCAAGGGAAGGCTTTGCACATGGTTTGAATCCTATCAAGAATCATTTTGTAACAAGAGATAATATACATTAAAACCATGATCAAGAGTCTTATAAAAGTATACAATCTTAGAAAAACTAGGCATTTCCCACACAAGTTAAACCATACCAAATCATTTATCAAAACAATACTCATTACTTTATCTTAAAATTTCAAGTTAAATCCCATTTTCCCAATTCAATATAAAAATGTATCACATGTTAACTTTACCCACATTGGGACCCTATCCAAAACCAATAAAAACCCACAAGGAAATCACTTATATTATTTTTAAATTCTATTTAAAAACCACCACTTTAAATCAACCAGTTCATTTTGAAATATCATTAAAAATCCACTTCATTTAAACTTTATTTCAAAGGAAAAAACCATTTCCTTAAGAAAAAACATTTAACAAAAAATTATTTTATTAAAAAAACCTTTAAAAATAAAAAATTTCATTTACTTTATAAAACAAATTCATTCCACTAATAAATTCATAAAATAGATCATTGAAACTTGTTCGACCAAGCCACCACCAATGAATCATTTAACAAGATATGTGATCCTTTTTTACTATTAGGTCAATATAATCTTGTCCCATATATAGATAAATTCAATGTCCCAAAATCATGCCATAATAATAATAATAATCACATAAACATAACAAGCCATCAGTCAATACACTTAACTAAGTAATCGTTATCATCAATGGGTAAAGGCCGCATACTATATATCATGTTCCATTTGTTTAATCCAATCTCATGAAAACTACAATCACACCAATAATCACATGTCTCATTAATAAACACCCAAAAATCAAAAACTAAATAATTTATAATTGGATTCCATGATAATCCCAAAGCTGGTAAAACTTTCTAAGTGACACTATGATGATGAAAATATAAGAAAAAGGTACATTTCACTATCGACACATACTAGATACTATGATATACATAATAAATAATTATAAGACTTTATTCAATCATCAATATAACCTAATTACATAAAAATAATTTAATAAATTCACTTGAAGATATACCTTAATCAAAACTATAGAAACGATGAGAATTTATCCTTCCCAAGCCTCCTTTATGAACAGCAAACAAAAACCACAAATTTATGAAGTGATTCTACCATTTTATAGTATAATAACACATCAAATAACTAGGTGGATACACCAAAATGATCATATAATGAAAAATAATACTATATGAAAATATAGGGTAAGAGATTACCTCAATTCTGTGTGATGGAACGCACTTAAACCACCATGGATCAAGGGGAACCAAAATGAAAAAAGTGTGGAGGGTAAGGTTAAACTCCCCCTATTTAAACCATCTTAGAGAGAATAAACTTGAGGGGGTAAAATAAACCCCCATGAAATTACCCTCTTTCCCCTAAAAATTCAAACAAGAAGTATCGGTCACCCGATGCATCTACATCATCTTTCTAGTAGCTCGTCGAGTTCCCAATGTAAGTCCACCGACCACCTGGTGGAAAAACTATTGGTATTATCCCCATTGGTCACTCCACTAAGTACATATAGGTACCCTAATGGGTACCTGGTGGGTTAAATAACCATATCTTTGTGCCTTTTTAATTACCAACCACCTGGAAACTCATTATAGGTATTTTCCACTTATCTATCCACCTCTAAAACATCCATTTAAACACTTAAATCATGTATAGAACCTTCCCCATCTAACCATTCTAAAAAATTAAAAATTTAACTCTCACTAAATCCATCAATTCCAAACCTATATTCTGTTTCACTAAAATACAAAGGCATAATTCCTTATAATGAGCTTATGGATACACTTAGTGTGTTATCCTCTAAACCAATTATCTCATTAGAAGTATATCCAACTCACAAAACAAGAGTTTTATTTAGAAGCACATTATTGCCCCTATAGAGAAGGTAAAATTTTATAGAAATGAAAAAAATTCTATGAACATTGGAATCCTTTAGATACCATATTCAAGCGATGTACACTGATTTTATTCTATCTCATCTCAGTTTTTGAAATTTTCAAAAAAAATTGGGTTATTATTTTTGAGTTTTGGTCTTTAGGTATGTGTTAAAATTTGGTATTATATGGGTTTCCACTCAAACAAAAAGTTTTTTATTTAAAAATAAAAAAATGGATTGAGTATAACTTACTAAAAATAACTTTTTTGCAATCATCATGACTAAGAATTTTGGTAAGGAATTTCCATAAAATTCAAAGGGTAAAATATATCTTATTTTGTAACATGAAAAAGATAAATTCAATCTTTAACATTCAATTAATATCATATTATTCATGAAACACTCGATGCATGTTACTTCACCAAGATCATATGTGTGTCGGTTTTCACCACGCATCCAAGTATGTCAATTGTGATATACATTAATCTAAAAACCAATACACACACTAACAATTAGGATCATATGATGATGCATAAACACGTGTAGAGTTATTATTAAAAGGTTTATCCATATAATCTCCTATTGAAAATAAAAAAATGTGAGATTTGTGAGAATAAGTCTCAAATATTATGAGTCTTAAACACCTAATAGTCAAACATTATCCTTGTTCTATCAGAATGATGTTTCTAAATACTAGGGAATAGTTTTAAGAATATTATCATAACACCTATAGGTTCTCATTATAAAGGTGAACTTATATATTATATAAATGAGAAATATACTCTGAGGGAATTATAACATATTCAATATTGAAGAAAATACAATTTTAAAAAAGAATAAAACATATATACAATAAATTGAATACATGATATGAAAATCAAAAGTACATAATAAATTTAGTTTTATGATGAAAACTATAACAAAAACACAGAGTAATAACTGATATCATGAGTTTTAATCATCAATGAATAAATCATAATTATAATATAAAAAATTTCTTCAATGTTCTACAATTAATCACCAAAAAAATTTGAGGAGAAAAATAAAGGTCTCATTCCTTTATGGCCCCTTGATTTCCCATCAACTGCTCACTAATAACCTAACGGGTGACTGCTCACTTGGACATCTAATAAAGTGGGCCACTTATAAATTATTTAGGAGAATAAACCACCCATCCAAATACATTATCAAATATAATTTTCTTGTATTTTATTTATATAATTTGTCCATGAAAAAAATTTCATCTTACGGACTTAAAAACATGATTGGAGATATATAAAGAAGGTTTTTAGAATAATTTATTGTGAATTTTATTTATATAGAAACCTCAAATAACCCATAAAATTTATTCTATTCCTAATATAACCCTCCCCCCTCCCACAAATTTAGGTACCTGACCCTGGGTCTCGAATACAAACTGCAAGCTAACTGGGTAATATTTCCTTCCTTGTTGGGTGTAGAACCACAAATCCAAAAGAAACCCACTACAACATCAAGTTTGGAATAAAGTTAGAAACATTAAGGAATCAAAAAAAACCCAAGAAATGATGTAATAAAATTAATAATATGATACACCCTAGACATGACATCAAAAACCTCACACTCACAAACATGACTTCCAAGAATTTAACATGAAAGCAGAAAAATAACTAAAGGAAAGACAATAAGAGATTATGTGGTTCAGAATTTATCCATACTCCATGGAAGAACACTACTACTTTATTTCTACTAATGGAAGAAGAAATATTACAATTTTCATTTACATTTTAATACATTTAAAAATAACCCCACCCCACCTATTTATAGTAAGGCCTGACCAATTAACTAGGTTCCACCATTTTATAAGATTCAGAGAGATCCCACCATTGATCATGGTTATGATTGAATTCCCATGGATTTCACCACCACAGATACTATATTCTGGTGAATAGTTTAAGTTAATCTCATGTATCCCCTGAATTATTATTATATATCCCTTTAAAAACACCAAGAACACTTTACATAAGTCTGTCAAAGTGATTCTTCTAAATTATAGAGCTTTTTTACTTTCATCATCTAAACATAGTCACTTTTAACCCAGTTCCAAAGCATGTCATTCCATACCACACCTACCTCCACTAGTATTTCACTATAACAAACCTTCACATGATATAATCCCATGTTTATTATCCTATTCTTCCCTATTAATTGCTTGTCCTTGCCCAGCTTGGTTTCCTCCTTAATGCTTCTCCAACTCTGGATTTTGGCTGCCAAGAAGCTATGGTGCCTCTATACCAGGGTTTTGAATCATATTTTAGGCTATATTTTTCTGATATTTGTGTACTTCATTAGGTGATGTTGGGATTTTTTGGGGTTTTATGTGTCTTTATCGATTAGTTTCATGTTTCGCATGGCCTGGTCATACTATTTCAGCCGATAGTGCATCACTAACCTGGTCTCACCTCCTCACAGTGGGATAGCATGGTCTTTTACCTACTATTATTCCAAGGTTTGATGGCTAGTGATATTTATTTATGTAATATTATATACCTTATCTTATTTGATGATTTTGTTGGTGTTTTACTATATGATGAATATTTTTGGTTGTGTAGAGGCTAGTGTGTGTCGGTATTGTTTTTGCTCTATGTCTAAAGTGTATTTTCAGCTTTGCTACCACACCTGAGTCATTATCTTATGTATGGTATCACTCTTTAGTTCTCCTATAGTGATTTTTGGGTCCTTTTAAAATGGCCTTTCATGGTTTGGTGCATCCATTTGTATGTAGTTGTCTATCCTACTGTGTCCAAGTGTATGTCACTCCCAAACATGGTTCAGTTTATTCATACTCTACCTCTATTATTCTCATGATGCATTCTATATTTTTTTATTTCTTATTTTTTACTACCTATATTCATGGATTTGGTTAATGGGGGAACACCTAACATTGGTTTGGTTTCTTCAGTAGAGGGTTCTTGGTTTCTTCTTCTTCTTTTTCATATTGTCTATAGTTTTTATATACTTCCACATTGCCCCTTCCTTATTACTCCCTTATCTGACGGCATTCTCTGGCATCCCTTAGGGTCTGAATACATTCCATTATAGTGAAATTATCACTGTATTTGTGTATATAATTGGTGTTTTGAGTCCCAAGGCACCGTTATGGGATGGATGAAATGGTCCGCATCTGGCATGATAATGGGATGTGGGTTAGTATCAAGCATGGTGTATGGTTGGGTGGCATGGTATTGGGGTGGTTAATGTGAGAAGTTTATGGGGGTTCATGTGAGTTCCCTCTAACAAAATTCTAAAATGGTGTATCATGTAAGTTTCCCCATCAAACAAATTAAAAGGGGTTGTTTGAAAGAATATAAAGAAAATGGATTTAAATAAAAAGGTAACCACCAACAATTAAGCAAAAATTTAAAAACTCATCCTCCTCTTCGGTTATAGTTGGTGTACCTATTTTCTCCTTCAAGTCACCCATGTCCCATTGAGGCGCAATTCCACCTTAGGATTTCTCATACTAATACCTTGGTCAACATATCAACTAGATTTTGACTTCCATCAAGTTCCATAGTTCCATAACTCCATCCTCCAGCAACATATAGATGAAATAATACATTAGATTAATTTTCTTCATCTATGAATGAAACCATGGATTCTTTACAAAATGAATCATGTTATAACTATCATAGAAAAAACACACTTTTATAAATTCTTCTAAGTTCTTCCAATAATAACTTTATCTAGATCAATTATTTACCTACTTTCATGACATCCATATACATTGCTTCCATAGTTGAAAGTGAAACTGCTAGTTGTAGTCTTGACATATAATTTATGGAAGTCACTCTAAATGTTAAAAAAATACTATGGGTCTCTTTCATGAATCTATACCCCCTATAAATTCGGCATCAACATATCCCTATAATGAATTACTTGTTCTAAAAAACAAGGATGCATCTTTTAAACCAATGAGATGTTGGAGAATCCACTTCAAATCTTCCCAATATGCCTTCCCTGATTAACCATATATTAACTTCCAACTCACACTATATGGGAAATGTCTAGACTCATAAAAACCATAAAATACATCAAGATTTAGACCACTGAAGTATATAAAACTTTCACCATGTACACTACCTAAACTTATATTTTAGGTATCTTTTCTATGGATAACTTGAAGTGTCTGACCAATAAGGTAGATACAAGTTTTAATTTGATCATTCTTAATATTTCAATGATATTATGAATTTAATTATTTTGTGACAAAATCAAATTTTTGGCCTTTCATTCCCTCTCAATATGTATCCCAAAAATTTGATTGTATTTTCCAAGATCCATCATCTTAAACTTACAGATTCATTCATCTTTACCTTCTTAATTTGATCCATATCTAGGCTTTCTAGGCGTATACCATCCATGTACAAGATAATAATGGAATAAATTCTATCATAGAACACCTTATGATGATGGTAATGATCATTATTTCTCCATAAAAATTTTTTCTCGACCATAAAAGCATCGAACTTATTATTTCATTGTCATGGAACTTTCTTTAAACCATACAATCTCTTTTTTAGATTTCACATAAGTTATTCATTTAATTTATCAAAAAACTCTCCAAAAACTTCATGAATATATACTCCACTATATCATCATAAAAAATGATGTTTTTACATCTAACCATTCAAGATACAATTCTTCTTAAGTAACTAGACATAATATTGTCTAAATAGTTATATACTTAACAATAGGAAAAAGTTTTTTAGATAAATTTATCCCTTACTTATGTTAAAACTCTTTAACAACTAACTGATCCTTGCATCATTTTATACTATCTATTTCCTTCTCCAAATGACACACCCATTTTTTCTACAGTGATTCTCTTTCCTTGTGGTAATTCTGTTAGATCTTAGGTTCTATTTTCATACAATGAATCCATTTATTCTTTCATATTTAACTCTTAATTTCAAGAATCATTGAGACTTTATAATTCTTCAAATATATCATCCATTTGGAACCTCTGAACCAATCATCTGATCTTGGTAGACCTCTGTAACTCAACTTGTGGTTTTGATCTTTTTAGAAATGCATCTTCCAGAACTTTAACTTTTAGAACTCTACCCAAGCTTATGTGGTCCTTTAATATTCTGGAACTTCTTCCCTTATATGATTTACTAGAATTTTCATTCTTTCTAAACTTTCCAAGACATCTAGTATTTTTTTCAAATCAACTTGGATATGATCAGTTAATTCTTTATTCTAAATAACACCTTACACTAAGCCCCATACTTTCCACAATACCTTTTCAATAAATAAATAAAATACTTCAAATAACATTGTTTTTGTAATTTTTCCATAGTTAAAATTTTATTTTTTTCATCTCCATACTCAAAAAAATAAACATGTGTGGGACTTTGATTCTATCTTGTCCCTATAAAGTTTTTGGAAATATTAGAAATGGTAGGAGAGTGCCCAATTTTTATTTTTCATTAGTTCCAAAGGATAAATCCAAATAACTTGACAAACACAAAATTATAATCTTATAGATATGATATTTCACATTTAATTTACAATTGATTTAAAATAATAACTACCTCGAGAATAATAATTCTCCTCGATCAATTTTTTGATGCTTCTCTTATGTCTTTGTCATTACAGTCAAGAATACAAGCGAGGACTCCTCTAGTTATATCCACACATGCTCTATAAATATTTTAACAATATTATTAGTATTATGAGTGCTAGCACAGAGTATCCAAGATCTTAGAATCATTTTTCATTGATCATAAAAAAGGGTTCTCTTGTTCTTTTTGTGTTCTTGAAAACAAAGGTAAATGATTTTTCTTTCTAGGGCTTGAAAGAATGAAGTAAAGTTAATTTTTTGTGTACAACAGATATAATACTATAAAATTATATAAGTTAGAATATATACTTAGGGTTAAAATTTGATAATTTTTTAATGAAATTTTATCAAATATTTATTCTAAGAAATTCTCCATGTCATGCATTTATGTGTGAATTGTAATATGTAGTGATTATTATTATATCCCATGACATGAATTTTTTTAAATATAATTTGTTAAATAAATTAATTAATATTTATTTAAATGATATAAAATAAAATATATCATTTACATTGGGCCCGTTAATCAACCCATTAATCCTATGAGGAATTTATTAGACCTTGAATAATAAAGTATTTATTTAAATAAATAAATATTATCTGTTCAATAAATAATTAATTATTATATTCACTAAACATGTGAATAAATATTTATTTTAATATTTATATAACTAAATAAATATTAATATTAATATATTCACTAAACTGGTGAATAAATAAATATTTATTTATTACCTTGTAAATAATAAACAAGAGATAAAATTCAATTCACAAGTTTTAAACATGAATATTTCATTGTTGAATTTATGTGATAAAAAATACTTTAATAATTATTATTTAAAAATTTGAGAATAATATTTATTCTTGATATTAAATTCAATGGAATTTAATGAAATAGTAGATACACTTAGTGTGCATCCCCTAGGACTCTTTCTCAATGACATTAAGTAAACTTTCCTAAAGTCCAAGATCAAACTATGGGAACATTTCAAGGCACCCATAGATAAATAAGTTATTGTTTCAACAAAAATAGTCTTCCTTTGAATTTTAATATGTAATAAAATCCTTTTTTCTTGATATCTCATAAATCATGATGCATATCTATGTTATTACCTTGTATGCTTGATTTATCTTTCTTTAACTTTACAAAATAAACTCATCAATGAACAACCATAGCCATGGATTTAATCTGACAATATCATTTCAATCAAAGGTCCAAATATATCTTCTTTCATTAACTTTGAAGGGAAATTTCTTTCTTAAAATATTCAATTAATTTTATATCATTTATGATGTATCTAATGTATTCTACTTCTCTACAAGCATATGTCATCACCATTTTCATCCATACATAAAATTATAGGATTCATGATATGCATTAATAATAGTCTCAAGTTAAAGGACCAATACACATGTTCATAAAGAGGAATATCCAATGACACATAAAACAAGTAGAATTCCTATTGGTGATTCTATATTGTAACCTCCCTTATTAGATATTACCAAGTGTGAATTTGATGAGAAGAAGTCTCAATATATTATGAATCTAAAATACCTGATAATCAAACATCATCTGTGTCTCATCATACAAATGTTATCTAGACTATAGGAAATATGTTTAATAATATGGTCAGAGCATTTCTAGGTTCTCATTATAGTGGGAAACTCCTATAACCTTTTTATGAAAAAAAATACTCCAAGGAAATTATCACAATAATGTAACACAGAAGAAAAATCATCATGGGATAAAATATTTATTAATATTTTGGTAATAAAAAGTAAAAATTCAGTTTTTTCTAGGGAACCAACTCCAACAAACTCCTGGATTCACTAGAACCAACTAATAATAAATTTTAGTAAACTATATTTCACATGATATTCATAATTTTAATGTTTTTTAGCATACTGATTGGTGAAAAGAATTTATCATAGTCTAGTCCTTGATGCTTATTAAACCCTTTATCAAAATCTCATGCCTTAGAATTATTTATTATATCATCCATGTCTAGTTTCTTATTGAATTACCATTTGAACCAAATATGATTTTTATCAATTAGAGGACCCATCAAAACCTAAACTTAGTATTGGTACATGGAATCCATTTGAAAATTTATAGCTTCGTACCAATTTAAAATTCCTATCATATTTACTACTTCCTTATAATAAATAGGTTTATTATTTTCAACTAATAATGTTTTCCTTCCTTGGTGACTAGAAAACCACATTTATTTGGTTTTATAACCTCATTGGTTTTCTTATGCAGTACTTGTGACTATAGAATAATTTCTCTCAATTGGTATTGTGGAATTTATTCTTGTACCAACTCTTGTGTATCTTGATCCTTGACTCCATAAAATTTTATCTCACTCCCACTATCTCATTTGAAAATTTTATCCCTTTATAGGAATATGGTATGTCTTATCATGACTGCCTTTTCATTTAATGGATAGTATATATAATATCCCCTTGTTTATTTGGGATATTCTATAATGATAACCTTAGTGACTCAAGATTTGATTTTATTTCTTAAATTATCCTTAATAAATGCTTTTAATCCTCACACATATAAATATGGAGTAATAGATATCTTCCTATACCATAACTCATATAGGATTATTCTTGCTGCTTTGGTTGGCACTCAGTGTACCATGTGTGTTTTTAGATTTAATGCATATCCCCAAAAGAATAATTTAATACTTTCATGACCTTCATCAATATCACCATGTTAAAAAAGGTGTAGTTCCTCCTTTAATTGACACCATTCCACTGTAGTGTATGAGGAAGAGTTGGTTGGGATAGTATCCCAGAATCTTTTAGATAATAAATGAATTTATTGTTAAGATACACCTTTTCTCAATTTGAGCATATTTTCTTTATCTTCTTACTAATATGATTCTCTAAATAATTATTATATTCCTTAAATTTCTCAAAGGAATCTGATTTATACCTAATTAATTTAATGTATAAATATCTACTAAATTCATTAATAAATTTTATTAAGTAAGATTTTCCACCTCTATCTTCTACTAGAAAAGGTCTAAAAATATTTATATGAAGTAATTATATAAGATCAATATCTATTTTACCTTTTCAAATAAATAGTTCCTTAGTCATTTTTCCTTGTAAATAAGTATATCACATATAAAATGGTTTCATCTCAAAATAATGTAAATAGCCTTCTTGATATAATTTTATCAAATGCTTATCATTTACATGACCAAGTTGATCTTCCATAATTGGGTGTGATATGAGTCTGATGAACTTGATTATTTATCTATTTCTAAGACTTGATTCGCATATTTAAGTACATAAATAATGTTATTAAAATGTTTCATCTTATAACATATGATGAATTTATAAAAGTAGAAACTTTTATTTCCAAACTTGAAAATAAAACCATCCATGTATAAACCAGTCAGAGAAATTATATTTTTTATTATACTGGTAACATAATAAAAATTATTTAAAACTAGAACTAATCTAGTTGGAAATGTGAGATTTTAGTCTCCAATAACAAATAAAGTTAATCTTACTCCATTAGTATCTCAAAGATCTACCTCACCTCTGGTAATCTTTTATAATCAACCTAGTTCCTATATTTGGATTAAAAAAGTGACAACCATAAGTTGTATCTAGTACCTGATTGGTAGAAATAGAAATATTACACTCGATAATTAATATTCCTAAATATTCTCATTCATTATTAAGACAAAGTTCTTATTCTAATGGACTTTATTTCTACAAGAAAAACATATTTCCTCCTTCCCTTTATCCACCCTTTGGATCTTTCCCCTTTTGTAAAGACAATTCAAATGTTCCTTGTACTTGGGATTTGTCTTATACCTTTTCTCATTTACTTTCCTCTTATTCACCATAAGGAAAAAAAGGTTTCTAATGCTTTATATCTTTATTCACTTGGTGAATCAGATCCAATATATCTAGGAGTTTCTTCTCTATATTGTTTATAATTAAATTCACAATTGTAATAACCTAGAATTTTATCAATGGACTTCCCTTCTGAATTTGTGTGTGTGTCACACATAGTAATATAGTATAATATAAAACACATGAATCACATAATTAAAATAAACAAAACCTTATTATATTAAATATAACATTACATTTAAATAATAATAGAGCTATAATAATTGAATGTGTTATAATGGGATAAAAAATAGAAAATAAGATAACTATAATATGAAAATATGGATCTGCTCGATCCCTAGGAATGACGAAAAACACTATAGAAATGAAACAAAATATTAGTAATGAAATGTTCATTTTGAAAATGAAAAAATATATAAACTTGAGAGAAAATATAAGTGAATTATGAATGAATAAAATATTATGTATTTATAAAAGGTAAGTAACCCATATTAACATTATAAATCTGACAGTTAGAATAGTAATCTGATTGTTGGAATAGTAATATCGCCATTGGAATAATAATATGATTTTTAGGAATAGTAAAATGATCATTAGAATAGTAACCCCACCTATTTAATTGTAAAATAATATTTAGTTATCTTATAAAATGAAAATATACCAAGTTTATATCATGATAAAATTGAATATATTTTTATAAATGATAAAATAAGTGTTTGTATTTTTTTTAAACGCATATGTTTTATTTACAATTTTGTGTTAAATATAAAAAATTTTAAAAATATTTTATTCTCATAAAACGGGGTTATAAAATAATATTCAGTTTCATTATAATTATGATATAATTTTATAAAACCATAAGTAATTTTTCAATGTCAAAAAAATGATCATAATATTAAAATTGGTATTTTTAAAATAAATAAGGATTTTATTTAAAAATTAATTGTCTAATTTTTAGAAAATTATTTTGATAAAACATATTTAATTTTTGGAATATAAATTCTGAAAAAAAAAAATTAGAGTGAATTTTTGGTATTTTTCTAAAATAGTTTAATTTTTTGTGAATAGTGAAATATGGAAAAATATAATAATTTCTATTATAAGTAAAGTACATGCTAAAATGAGTAATGGATAATATAATTCACCATTAGTTAAAAATAATTCACTAATTACTCTATATAGTCACAATAACCAATATTTTTGGTATTCTTGATCCAAAATAATAAACTAATCAATATTATATTCAAAAACACCCCCTCCTCCCCTTATAAATACCACTCATCACCACCCCTTATCCTAACACATTATAAGCCATGGATATAGAAATAAATCTACTTATTTATATCCCTAACCCTCCTACCCATGTCCAATGAGTTATGGTTTTACCAAAATACTATTCCAAGGATCCTTAAGGGTTGGACTAAGATGAAACATCCAAAGGAGAAAGTAATACTCTTAATTGATATTTTAATCATTCTTCCTCTTCATCCTCCAAAAAAATCCCATAAAACATGAAATAATAAATCCAGTATCATAAATATACTAGAATTTTATTGTGTTAATGGAATATAAATTATCAAACCTTTTTCATTTCATTTTAAAATGAAAATGATTGTTTGTATTATGGTGGGTCTGCCACCTCCACGAACAATGTACTTCATTTTTCTCCACCAACTTCAAGACTGGTTATAGAAATAATATTATGGTTAAATATGATGATAATAAGTATATTATAACTTATTTTATTTTAAGGAATGTATTAAAAATCATTGAATTAAATAAAATTAATTTAGTTCATGGTAGTCAGTAAAATTGCTTAAATGAACTAACCGTATAACATTAACATTTATACTAAATAATTCATCCATGTGTAAAAATACATATGGATATTTTAGACCATTTAAATTTATTTAAGGACTTGAATTTCATTTTATTTCATTTTTGGAGTTATAGTCCCATTTGACCAGAACATCAATAATTATCCACAAACTAAAGTGACCTTGGAACCATGAAACGAATGACCTTGGGATAGTAATTATAGACATGGTATTTCAATTTAATGACTCTAATAATAATAATATTATTATTCCCTATAGAAATTATATAGGTCCCAAAAAATATTATAAAAAATGAAAATAGTGAGTTACACAAATGTCAGAGAGCACAAGATCCTCAACAACATCTAGAATGGACCAAGACCAAATACAACTTTTGGACTTACCCCAAAATTGGAAAGGGAATCAACAATTTTATCACCTTCCCTATATATGTGAGACACCACAAAATTAATATTTTTATAATATTCCATAAAATCCTCTCAAGTTTCTATAATCATCTAGAAGGGAGCAAAGGTGCCAATCTTGATGCTATTCACAATGAAAGAGGAGTCAGGTTCCAGCCATAACTTGGTCCAATTGTTATTCCTTGAAATTTTAATAGATATAATCAAAACTTTCATATATTATTCATAAGAAATGGTTGTCCCACAATACTTTAGAAGTAACAAATAGGTCTTCCTTTATAGTCCTTGAAAATACACCCACAGACAGTAGATCCTAGATTACCTTTGGAAGTATCGTTGGTGTTAATTTTTGCCTAATCTATAAGATGAGGCAAACAAATAAATATAATGCATCACTTATAATCCTTAAAATTCCCATGAATATAAATCTTGTTATAAATATTTATCTCCCTAATTAATTTACTAGTAGAACCAATGTTGTGTGAGGCTACCATTTTGATAGAAGATAAGGTATATTTAAGAATAGTATAGTGACCAAAACCCTATCATTCATGCCTATTTAGGTTTATATTCTTCTAGATTATGTGTCATGACTCAGTAATTTTAACACATAGTAGGTTCTTGAGTTACTTCAAGACTTCAATACATTCACACTAGGTGAGGAGAGATTGAGTGTCAGTGACATTGGATAATCCCACTTCAAAGTGATCTGAAACAATTATCCAAATACATTTAGAAAAATGGAATTGAAAAAATAAATTTTCAATGTAGTCAAGGCCCAGGTGACAAAGATAGCACCTAGAGAAAATAATGATCTTGGTGGAAAGAAGGTAGTAGTCCATGTGAAACCTATAATAATTCATTCTCCATAAGAAGGTGAAAAAATGGAGCAATCCAAGGATTGTAAAAAGGATAGAGGTTAGAAGTCGTAGCAGTCATCCCTACCATATAGAAATTACAGAACTTCTTATATATGAGAGATCTATGTAGATTCTGATCTCAAACCAGGGTATCCCTTATTGGAATGAATTATTAATTTTAAACATACTTTCAAGGGAATAAGGAATATGGTCCATATATGATCCAAAAATCTCACAAATTTTGATATCTAGGTCTCAAATCTGATCTAGGAACTCATCAAAAAATGGATCTCTCATCCAGTTATCCTTATATAATTTGAGGGATTAATTGATGGAGGCTAGCCATCAACTATTAATCATGTATTATTTCTAGTTATTCCTTAAAACATTCCATATAGAAGAAATGAGGTAATAGATTTTTTTAGTTACAAGTACATTAATGAGTCTTTGCTTCAGAAAAATATAGCTACTCTAATTATCAACCATAAGTCACCATATGATCCAGAATTGCAAATCTTCATTGAATTTTTCTAGATTCTTAATTCCAATCCCCACCTCATCTTTGATGTTATTACAATGGGTACCTCATTTGACCAAATCTTACCTTATTTCAGAGATTCTTATACTTCATATGAAATTCTTGAAACATTGTGACTAGTTTTTAAGAAGAAATATTGGTCATTTATACACAATGAATGTAGATACAAACTTAGAAGTAGTCATTTATTTATTGGGATAAATCCCACCAACAAGGTAAGTGATTTCCCCTACCAAGAAGAAAGTTGTACCTTGATTTTTTTCATATATATATTTCAACTATAGGGCCTTAGTTCTTCTCTAAAATATAGGAATAACAAGGTAAATGAAAAGAATCCTTCCTTATCTAACCCCCAGTCTTCTCATAATTATTATATTTCCCTAGGATCCATAATTTTGATTAAATAAGATAAAATAATTCTGTTAGTTTATATATTTTTTTAAAATTAACCTGTAATGATCAAGAATCTTCTTTATATTTCTAATATTTCTCAATTCACCCTAAAAAAATAAGATCAAATCATTAGCATAAAAAAGATAAGTAGGAGCATCAACCCCTATACCATATTTTATGGTAGTTATGTACCCATTTTCTACCAAATAAAGGATACACTAGATGAGATAATCCTCCATGATACTGAAAAGTATAGCAGAAATAGGGCCTCCTATCTAATTCCACATGAGCATGAGAAGTAACCCTCACGGGTTTCATTCACCAAGGCAAAAATCCTGACCAATTTAAAGAGTATCAAAATCATCTTATTAAAATGATCACTAAAGAAAAAATCCTTCAACACCCTAATAATAAAGTGAAAACTATTGGAATAAAATTCCATTTAACATTAAATTTTAGGGCAATGATCCTTTTCCTTATGTTATTCCTTAAGATATTAACACACTCAAAGGTAGTCAAAAAATAGCCCTGAATCCTCCTATTATGAAAAAATCTAAACTAATTATTGGAAACCACCTTATTGATAATGGAAGAGATCTTGATGGCCAGAATATTACAAAATATATTATAGATAGTGTTATCAAGGGAAACAGGCCTTAAAGATTCAAGGGAATTAGTAGTATTTATTTTAGGAAAAAGGACCAATAATTTTGAGTTCATGGATTTTTAAAGCATTCTATTTTTTAAAAAAATATGTATCATTTTCAAGACTTTATCCTAAAAAAATCCTAATATTACTAGAAAAAAATATTGGTGAATCCATCTGTCTCAGGTGCACTTCTTGGTTTGAAGGAGAAAATTGTAGCCATAACCTCCTCCTTTTTGGGGAGTCTTGTAAGCATAACATTATCCATGTTTCCAATAACTTTATGGATTAAATTTCTAAAATTAGTAAGGTTATAAGAACATCTATTATTAAAAAATTATAGAATTGAACTACATTCTCCCTGAGCTCCTTCTTCCCTGGGATAATTTTATTTCCATTTTTTAGATAAGAAATGGTTCTCATATAATTTACAAATATCTAAAGTTTATTGAAAATTTTTATTTTTCTATCCCCCTATTTAATCCAATTTTATATGAAGTTATCCTTTAAAAATCCTTCCTTCATAAAAAATCACTCATTTAATCTAGAAGCAAGCTCCACTTTCTTATTAAATTGGGATAAATCAAAATGTTCATCATGCGTGTTCTTTAGTTCTTATAATTCCTTTTACTTGGCCATAATTTTCACATAAATAGTAGAAATTTTTACTTTAATCAAACTTCTAAGTGATAATTTAACATTTCTAAGACTTGAGACACATGCATAAATTTCATCTGTGAATTCAGTTATAGTAAAGGCATACTGAATCACTTTCCTACAATCCTAATGCATATTGAATGCATTATTAAATCTAAAATGGACATATCCCCTTTAAAATATATCAATTATAGTGATTGAAATGGTATGATGATCATAATTATAATTTACAAGGGTTTTAGATTTAATTTCATCCAACATTTATAGAGCCTGAAAGTTGACAAAGCTACTATCAATCTTACCGGCCACAATCCTATTAGTAGATTTATTATACTAAGTGAACCTATCACCATGAAGAGATAATTATACAAATTAATCCATACATTCCCTAAATTCACTACTATAAATAACTAGGTTATTCTCCCCTTTTCTTTCACGTTATCCCAAAACAGCATTAAAATCACATGACAAAACCCATAACCTGATGATTTTCTGTTTGAGGTTTCTAATGTCCTCCAAAAGTTTTCTAATTTATTAGTAATTACAAACATCATAAATAAATGATCAAAAAGATTAATTACCTCAAAGAAAATAATATATGTAATCATTTATTGGTTGATATGTATTACAGACTAGCTTCTAACCTTTTTAGAGACCAACACCCATAGGGTTTCCACTACTACATTTCCATTATTAATACCAACAGTCTTATAGACAAAGGAGTTAAAGTTAAATACCTTTAAGTTGACCTTATAAATTTTAGTCTTATAAATACCTATAATTATAAGGTTATGGTTTTTATGAAGTATCTTAGAGAATTAATAGTGGCTTGATTCATAATCCTTTGGAATTTCCAAAAAAGGAAATTCATTTTTTACCATGATTGGATTTTGACTTCTTACCACTTAAAGGTGGATTTTTATCTCCATTAAAACCCTTTTATGTTTTATATATAGAGGGGGAGGGGTATTTGGGTCAAACCCTAGGTGGGAATACTTTTTCTTACAATGAGAAGGCACTCTGACACAAATTTTCTTCCCAGGAGCCATCATATCAGTAGAAGAGGCCCCATTAGGAAAAGCCTCCTTCAGAACATCCTTTTCATTAAAAGATTTATCCCTTTCATAATGTTTTCTTCTATTGGTATCCTCCTAACTAATAAACCTAGATTCCTCCTCTTCCACGTGAATAGCCCAGGTTTTCCTAGAAATATTAGGAAGATCTATAGGACCCACCTCCTATGTTTTTTCCTTCCCTCTATCCTCCTTGTCAATTGAAATTGAAACATCCATTAAAGTTGATTTGACTTTATCAAGGTTCTTGGTTTTATTGGTTCTAGAGAATTATTCAATTTTCCCTTCCTAGATATCTAGGATATTGACCTATGGAACATTTTTTTTATTTCCTACATCAGCCCACCCAGTTGCCTTACTCTTCCTAGTATCCCTAGTAGAGGTTGGTTTCTTAGTTTAAATCATATGAACTTGCCTACAGTTTGATATCTCATGATCTATAAATTTTTAAAAAACACAAAATTAAAGTATAAATTAATATTAAAAACTAATAAATAGATTTTATAAATTCAAAATCAGAGTGGAATTATCTGACTTGTGATTTAGAAGGTCCATATATACCAAAACACTTGCATAATATCTATACTTACCCTCAATAATTTTTTCATCAATCTTGATAGGGGCCCCAATGCATGATGAAATATCCTTAAGTATTTGAGGGTGTTATAAAACCCAAATAATTCCATGAATTCTGACCCATACATTAGTATTGGTGTGCTTATGAAGGTGTGTGTTAAATGATATTTCTCATTCTGAGATTCAAAAAAATCCTAGATTTAAGTTGTAGAAACTAGAATTCTAGGATATGGATCTCTAAATATCTGACTGAAATATTAAGTGTAAGTAGCCCTTACTGAATGGAATAATACTATAACTTTCAAATCCTCAAATACTATTAAGTTTTAGATTTAAATACTCAATATTCTAAGGCTTTTCCCCCCTTGGCAAGGATGATCCTTTCAATAAGAGAGAATCTATATAGGTCCAACTGCTCCTTCATGGACTTTTGATTAACTAAGATAGATGGATTACCATCCTTCGATCTTTTGATACAATATTTCCTTAATTATAGATATAAGGGATAACCCTCCCTTAAATTATTCTTATAAAAGACATCCAAAAAGGAAACCCCCTTCCTGATAGCCTACATATCATTCTTGATCACTTCCACATGCGATGAGGACAAAGGATATATAGCCATGATCACAATTGAATGACTCTAGAACAAAATAAAATATTAATACTAAATAAAATATAGTTGAATTAGGTTCTTAATTATGTTTTTAATAAATATAATTTTATTATTTGGGAAGTTAATTGTAATTTTAGAATTAAACCTGACTATAGGTAAGGGAACTTCCTAACCACCTTCCTTTATTTCGGGCTATGATTTTTCCCTCTAAAACCCACTTAATCACACTAGTATTCTCATGTTTTGATTTAATATTTTATATATATATATATATATATATTCTACTCACATATATATAGTTATCATTACCTTTATTTTTTTGGTATATACATATTTTTAAGGTTTCCTTCTCAATTTTATTTGTTAAGAAAGCACGATTAAATGAAAATTCTTAGTTTCTTACCCCATTTAAAGTATCACTCCATAAAATGTTTTAAACGATACATGTTTTTTAAAATGGATAATTTTGTTATGGAAAACTTTTTCATTTCATTTTTGGTTTTATTGAAATTAATATGTTATTTCCCCTCTTTAAATACTCTACCCTTTTCCCTAAAACCCTACTTAAGAGGGGCATTTTCAAAGTGACATATCCGCTCTTTTTCATGTCTTCGCTTTAATTAGACATAATTTTTCATGGAATATAATTATTTTTCACCTATTAATGTCCAATAATTATTTAATCCCTTATTTCATGTAAACTATTATGATATACCATCCATTTATGCTATAATACATGATTACATAACCCATTTCTTCTCATGGTTAATTCTTATGTTTATGCCTTATGTTTGATTTCCTATTAAGGAACACATATTCATGTACATGTTATTGTGGGTGTGCCAAAATAAAAATCCAATGAATTCGGTAATTTTTATATCTCATGAGATGATATGTATGGGGTCAGGGAGTAAACCTAATCCATGATGGGACTTTGTCCACTATGTTTTTTTTTTGTGAGCATTAACTTATATGTATATCATGTTTTATGTTTTTAACACATTCCTATGATGATATGATCTTATGATGAAATCTTCTTTATGGCATTTTTATATATGATTATTCATGATCATTCCCATTTATGATAGCATGTTATGTTATTTGACTCATATGACATGCACCTTTATCATACTTATTCCCTTACTGGTCTTTATATCTCACCTTTTTTCTTTATGTACTCCCCAAGTTATCCTATTTAGTTTTATAATCTAAAAGGGATTTAGGAGATCACTATAGATATAAAAAAAATTGTATTTTTTAGTTTCATGTCAATGTTTTATATACCTAGTCTTCCAAAGACATTAGTCTTCTCAATCCTTGGGTTTTTTTATTAGGTATTTATATTAAAATTCATGTAATAATATGTATAAGAGGTTTGGGTCTCTATAGTTAGTATCAGATGAAATATTTAGTTATTTTAGGGTAAATTAGTAAAAAAAACCTAGGGATAAGTCTCAGTATAGGAAAACATCCTGAAATATTGGTAAAGTATAAATCGAGTGGTTTCTAAGTAATTAAATCCTTATCTAGATACTACAAGTGGATGTGGATCTGGCATAGATTTACTTGGAGTAATAACCCTAAAAGGGATCATTGGGTGTTAACTTGGAGATTACCTAGTGTACGAAAAATAGGTCTTGTTGCACACCTTTTTTGATAAAACCAAGGTATATTATTTGGTAAATTCAAAAAAATCATTATAAATGACTTGAATATATTGATAGGTTGGAAAAATTAATAAGAAAATTATCACGGATAACCTAGATTAAAACCTAGAGACTTGTATATTAGGATATATATGTAATTTATTATTTATTCCTTCTAAGTTCATAGTTACACTTTTATATGATTATTAATTTAAGTATTCTTATCCCTAAGTTTATTTTGGATATAGTAAATGGATAGAACCAATATCAAATAGTGAAAGGTGTACTCATTATCCATTCATGAGATTTAAATGTCCTATATAAATATAGTTCTACACATTTTTTCATATAATGTATGTAACATCATGTTACTATTTTTAGGTATTCTTCAAACCCTTTTTTGAACTTTCTTACATGGTTTTCATTTGGGGTTACTTCAGCTGAAATTTTAAATTTTTCGTAAATTTATGTTCTAGTGCACAGTTGGCCCACAGTTGGTGCACAGGTGGCGCACGGTTTCCCAAACTATGCTCCCTCTTAAGAAAAATTATGGAAAACTGGATAGTGGACTTCCACACAGTTGGTGCATGGTTAGTTAAGTCATGCACCCTATTTAGAGAAACTATATAGCCCATTTAACTCATGTGCATATCTTATGCATGGTTTGACTAAACTGTGTGCCTCTACCCAGGAAACTATACAAACTAGTTTTACCTTAATTTAATTTTTGATTAAAATTTCCTAAACCCTCAATTTAGGTCCCTGATAGACCTCCTTTGACTCAAACTAGTTTCCCCCATCCTTGGATCTCCCAAGAATATTTTTTGGCCCTTTAGATCCCTCCTGAAAGAGATTCTAAGCTTGAGTAAAACCCTTTGATCTTCTCCCAATTAGTTTCCTCATCCCAATCTCTATCTCCCATGATCTCTCTTATCCTCCCTAGGGTTCCATGGATCCTCGTGTTGTGTTTTAGATATAACACCCTATATTTTGGATTATAAACCTAGGTTTGATCCTCATTTCTCAGTTTTCGTGATCTTCATTCTTTGTTAACAAATCCCAATTAGGGTTTGGTGTTGCAAGATTCATTTATCCCGAGGTAGGTGGTTCTGTTACGATGCCCAATTTATATTAACCCTAAATTACTTTATTTAATTTCAATTTTTTGAATTAAATTCAATTACTTGGTCTTGATTAAATGGTTTTCAATTGTTTTGTTAGAAAACCCCAATTCTATTTGAATTGGGGTTTTTAAGAAAAATGGGTTTTGGGCATGAAATTAGAAAAAACCCCAATTCCATTGAATTGGGGTGTGGTTATAGAAATTGTAAAAATTAAATTATTGAATTTAATTATGGAAAAAAAATTATGGAAAATTGTGAAAAATCAAATTCCATTGAATTGGGGGTTTGTTATGAAATTGATGGAATTTTTTTGAAAAATTAAATTATTGAATTTAATTTGTAAAATTGGATTGTTAAATTGAATGGTGAATTGATTTCAAATACCTATTTTTTAAAAATGATTAAAATGGTTTGATAGAAACCTTAGGGATTTATCTTGGTGAAAAGGAATGTTTGGTATTAAAACCCCATTATGGTTTTTAAATGAAAAATTGGTCATTTGAAATAAATAATGAGGTGAATTTTATTTTAATCAGTATTGAAATAAATTTTCTATGATTTTTTTGTACTAGAGCACATGCAAGCCTTATTTAGTTAATGAGTTATTTAGACATCACTTTACGATTTACAATGTTCTAAAACATCATATCATCACATCACATCCCTTAGGAAATAGTGATGAAGTCCTTTTGACCAGTGTCAATGGGATGTGTGTATATACACATATTTTCATTTCATAGTGTTGGGTCTATATAGCCTAGAACTATCATGCCTTATTAGTCATATGATAATGTTGCTCGCTTGTTTGTATTTCAAATGAATATATTCCATTATTGCAAACTATTATACATGTCGTTTGATCTATAAAAATTGTTTTATATAAAAGTTTTTATTTAATAAATTTGTGAAAAGTTCCATTGTTTTAAAAATATTCCATCATTTTGAAATGTGAAGCATGATTTTATAGAGTATTTCCATCTTTTGAAATGAAAAGCATGAATTATTTTAAATTGTAATTTTGAAATTATAAACCTGTTTATTTGAAAATTGGAAACACTTTCTTGATTAATTTGATATTGTAATCTTATTATGGAATCTTTTGGTGAAATCCTACTCAGCTTTGGCTCACACTCTACTTGTGTCTCTAGGTGTTTGAAGATTATCTCCTTCCAAGTTCAAGTAGGGGTAAAGCACCTCTTGGAGGTGGTTTTGGTTGTTGATCTATGGACTTGGTGAGTTGTGTGATTTGGGGCTTGGGTAGTTTTTCTATTTTGTTACTTTCATTATAATAATTAGGGATATTTTGGTTGTTTGGCTTCCAGTATAGTTCTCCCAGTGGATTTTCTTTTGTATTAATTACTGACTTGTCTCTTTTACTTCTGTAATGTTTGGGGTAAAATAGTTCCCACTTACATTTTGTATGATTCTAGGTGCTAGTCATCGACCCATGGAGATTAAGAATTCAATTTGATCTATGTTAGGTTCATCTCAATTATCAAGTTACTAGATTACCTAGACTATTTCATGAAAAGGTGGTATCAGAGCTCCAAGTTTATCTTTCTGTCTTGAAGTTAGTATGCATTTGTGAAATCTTGTTGGGACTTAGAAGGTAGTTTCTATTGAGTGTCTATCCATCTCTCTCTACAATGAACCATAAGTCTCTAGGGGTGATTAGGAAAAGATGTCTTTTGGATTAGTTCTAGTATTTTTCCTATTTTGATTTGGATAGATTGAAATCAAAATCTTGTTTATCTATCTATTGGGATTAATTTTCCTTGTCACTCTATTTGAACATAAATATGATGTCTTACTTGTTATCTTCTGATGTTTTTTATCATCATGCCTCCAAGAAGATATGTGAATCAGATCCAAGAGGAAGTTGTTTTTGAACCACAGCGAGTGAATCCTCTCATGTACCTATGTCTATTTGAGGTGATTGTTCACACTGTCCAAGCTATGGGATAGGTTCCACCTCAAGTTCCCATTTAGGATTCAGATGTGGAACCTCGTAGGAATGTTCTGGAAAAAAAATCTTAATAGTTCCTTCACTAGAATACAGAACCATTCAAAGTCTCAAATGATCCTTAAGAGGCTGAGGAGTGGTTGAGGAGAGTAGAATGTTTGTTTGGGTTCTTAGACACACCCGATGAAATCAAAGTGAAGTGTTCCACCTTCATGCTAGAAGGACCAAGCATGAGATAGTGGGTCATGATGGTAAAAGTGAATAAACATGAGGAATTATATTTGAAAGGCCTTAAGGTTCTTTTTACTAAATAGTTCTATCCGGAGTCGATTCTATTAGCAAAGTCCACTGAGTTATTCAAACTCGAGCAGGCTGATAGGATTATAACAGAGTATGAAAACGGTTTTGCTGAGCTCATGCATTTCTCACCTGAGATAATATCAAATGAGAATATGAAGGCTCTACGGTTCGAGTTGGTAATTCAAAGAGAATTTTCATTGAGGCACCCAAAAATTGTGGCTCTTACGGATGCTCAAGACACTTTTAGAGGTTCTTTAATGTTTATTCTACTCCGTGTAGTGGAACAGGATCATCCACACATTCTAAAACTATGGCGCAATCAGATGCTTCACTTACAAAAGGGTTCCAGCCACAGGTATTCATAATGAATCTTATTCACACAGTGGAAGAGTCTCCAGAGGAATCGGATATGTGTCTAGAAACCATGAGAGGTAGCATTACAATAGATTCATCATTAGTGACTAATCTAGTTGATACCAGTGCATCTAATTCATTTATTTCAACCCATGTTATTAATTTTATTAATCTTTCTATGGAGATTTTATCTTGTGTTATAGATATTACTACACCCCAAGGTGTGAAGAGAGAGCAGGGTCTTTGTAGTCTCTCTTATGTTTTCTCTCTATCAGATGTTGATCTTACTTGAAATTTTCTGGTTCTAGAAATGAAATATCTTGACATCATTTTTAGGATGGATTGGCTCATTGACAATAAATCTTGGATTAATTGTTATTTTTGATGAGTCCTCTTCACTACACCCGATGGTGTGTTCCATGTCTTTCAAGGAGAATGGGACCCAAGATAGAACAGAGCCATACCTTCTTATCTAAAGTTTGGGAAATTTATATATATGTTTTCCTTTCTTCTGAAATGATAATATTTTAGTGGTGATCTCCCTCTAGTCATCATCAAGTTTCCCAACATGTTTCCCTCTGACTTCTCTAGTCTTCCCCTAGTATGGTAAGTTGGGTTTTCAATTGCCTTAATGTCTGGTACTCAACCATTTTTTATTCCTTCTTACCATATGGAACCGGATTAACAAAAAGATCTAAAGTCCTAGTTGGACATTCTTCTTGAGAAAGTCTTTATACACCCAAGTGTGTCACCTTGGGTGGCACCAGTTCTATTTTCTAATAAAGTTGATGGTTCACTCCACCTTTTTGTTGATTATTGAAAACTCAATCGAGTTATGATAAATAATAAGTATCCATTGCCATGGATTGATGATCTATTTGATTATTTTAAGGGGTTGAAGTGGTTCTCAAAGATAGACCTTCAATTTGGCTACCATCAGATAAGGATAAAAAAACTAACATTCAGAAAACATATTTTTTGGTGTAGGTACAGCCATTATGAGTACCTTGACATGCCCTTTAGTCTAACCAATGCTCCTATAGTTTTCATGGATTTATGAATAGAATCTTACATGGGTATCATGATACTTTCATGGTATTCTTTTTGGATGGCCTCCTTGTTTAATCTGTGTTTGAGGAGGATCATGTGCATCATATGAGAACAGTTCTGATTTTGATGAGAAATTTAAAAATTTATGCCAAGCTTTTGAAATGAGATTTCTAGATTTGGGAAGTGAAATTCTTGGTATGTGTGGTGTTGTAACATGAGATATTATTTGATCCTGAGAAGGTAAAATATTTTATGACATGGGAAAAACCATGGAATGTTTTTGAGATTTGAAGCTTCTTTGGTCTAGCTGGGTATTATCACCAGTTCATTAAGGATCTCTCAAAGTTGGCTTATTCGATGGATGCACTAAACCGGAAGGGATTGAATTTTTCTTGGGATAAGAAGTTTCATAATTATTTTATTGATATGAAATGTCTTTTGACTACTGTGTCAGTGTTGACTCTTCATCAGGCCGACAAGGGATATGTGGTCTTTTTTAATGCATTGGGTTTAGGCTTGGGTTGTGTTCTTATGAAATCTCATCATGTTATTGCTTATGAATCTCTTCATCTTATGCCACATGAGAAGAATTATCCAACCCTTGACCTTGAACTTTCTGTTGTGATTTGAGCACTTAAAATTTAGTGGTATTACCTTTATAGAGAAAGGTTTACAATGTTTTTTTACCATAAGAGCCTGAGTTTTATCTTCTCTCAAAAATATTTGAATCTCCACTAGAGGCATTGGGTGGAATACCTGCAATATTTTGATTTTTACATCGCCTATACCCCGGGGAAAGGGAATTCCATTATAGATGCTTTGAGCAGGAAGCTTCTAACCTAGGTTGTAAAAGAATCATCAGAAGAGTGTAACTTGATGGATCTCTTAGTAAAGTTTCATATTGGAGTCTAAGAATCAAGGGTCGAGGTTTCCTTGGCCAGTGTTCATTTGAAATCCGCCCTTCTCAAATTTATTCTTCAGGAATAGAAGCTTAATGATGAGTTTTGTAGCATTAGATACTCTCTTAATGGTGGGGAGACCGTGCATGATTGGTCATTCTCCAAAGAGGGAATTTTGTGCTTTCGAAATCATTACGTGGTACCATCCTCAGTAAGTAAAGTTATGATGGGGTATTTCTATAGTTCCCAAGCTGTGTACCTAGAGACCATGAATATTTTATATGACATTTAGTGGCAGTTCTGGTGGCAAGGTATGAGACAATTCATTTTTTAGTGTGTCTCTTGTTGTTATACATGCCAACAGGTTAAGGACGAGTGCCAAAAATCTTTAGGTTTACTTAAATCACTTATGGTCCCTACATAGAATTGAGATTAGATCTATATGGACTTTGTAGTTGGGTTGTCATGTACCCTAAGAAATAAGAACGTGATATGGTTTATGATCGAAAGGGTGAAGAAATCGGCGCACTTTATACCCATCCATGATTTGACAAAAATTAATGATTTGTAAAATCTATATGTGAAAGATATTATTCATTTGAATGGATTTCTATATGATATAGTTTCTAATAGGTATCCTTAGTTCACTTCACACTTTTGGAGAGGCCTTAAGGAGGCACTAGGATCTCACGTCTGTTTGAGTACGACATGTCATCCATAGTTAGATGGCCAGACAAAAAGAGCTATAGAGATTCTTGAGGATATGCTTCACTATTGTGTTCTCAAATTTGGTGGATCTTGGGATTATCACTTGAGGATAGTTTAGTTTTATTATAAAAATATTTACTAGCCCATGATCATAATGGCTTCTTTTGAGGCCTTGTATGGTCGGCCTTGAAAATCTATGTTGTGTTGGTTGGAGGTTGGTGAAAGTTCCTTAGTTGGACTAAGCTTGGTTCAAGAGATGACAACAAATATTCAGTTGGTTCATTAGAGAATAGTGATGGAACAGAGCCGATATAAGTCTTATGTTTATCATCAACATAGACCTTTGGAATTATTAGTCGGTGACCAAGTGTTCTTGAAAGTTTCATCTCAGTTAGGTCGTCGATGTCTTGGGAAGAAAGGGAAGATTGATCCTTGTTTTATGAGACCTTTTGAGGTTGTTGAGAAGGTGGGTAAAGTTTCATATTGTTTATAAATTTCTTCATAGATGATGTCAATACATGATGGGTTCCATGTGTCATATCTAAGAAAGTATCTATCTGATCCATCTTACATTCTGATCTGGAGTGATCTTGAAATTGAACCCGATTTATTCCCAACTAAATGATCATTCAGAATAGTTGATTCTAAAACCAAGGTACTTTGTGAGAGGATGATACCTTTGCTTCTTGTTCTATAGAATAATGGTTCTGATAATAATGAGACATGGGAGAGGGAGGCACTGACGAGAGAGAAGTGTCCTCATCTTTTTGACATGGAAGCTTCATTATAGGATTTCTGGGGATAGAAATTTTCTATGGTGGGGAGGTTGTAACATCTTGTTACTATTTTTAGGTATTTCTAAACCCCTATTTTGGAAATTTCTTGGTTTTGTTTCATTTGGAGTTTCTTCAGGTTAAATTTTAAAGTTTTTGGAAATTTCTAGGCTAGAGCACGGTTGGCGCATGGGTGGGGCACAGTTTCCCAAACTGTGCGCCCTCACAAGCCAAATTGTGGAAAACCGGACACTAGGATTATTCACAGTTGGTGAATGGTTAATTAAGTTGAACACCCTATTTAAAGAAACCATTAATACTATTTAACTCAAGCACACATTTTGTGCACGGTTTGACTAAACTATGCACCTCTTCCCATGAAACCGTGCGGATGGGTTTTCCCTTAATCCAATTTTTGATTAAAATTTTCCAAACCCCAAATTTAGGTCCCTAATGGACCTCCTTCAACCTAAACTAATTTATCCCAGCCTTGGAGCTCCCAAGAATAGTTTTTGACCCCTTAGATCCCTTCTATAAGTAATCCACAGCTTGAGTAATTCTCTTCGATCTTCTCCTGGTTTGTTTCCTCACCCTGATCTCTATCTCCTATATTCTCTATTCTCCTCCCTATGGTTACATGGATCCCCGTGTTGTGTTATGGATATAACACCCTCTATTTTGTATTATAAACCTACTTTTGATCCTCATTTCCTAGTTTTCATGATCATTGTTCTTCATTGAAAAATCTTAATTAGGTTTTGGCATTGTGAGATATGTTGATCCCAAGGTAGCTGGTTCCATTACGATTCCAAATTTATTTTAACCCTAAATTGTTTTGTTTAATTTCAATTATTTGAATTAAATTAAATTTCTTAGTTTTGATTAAATTTATTTCAATTGTTTTATTGTAAAAATCTAATTCTATTTGAATTGGGGTTTTTAAGAAAAAAATGTGTTTTGGGTATGAAACTAAAAAATGCCCCAATTATAGTGAATTGGGGTGTGGTTATGGAAATTTTAAAAATTAAATTTTTGAATTAAATTTTGGAAATGGTTTTTAGGGAAAATTTTGAAAACCTACAATTCCATTGAATTGGGGGTTTATTATGAAATTGATGTAATTTTTCTGAAAAATAAATTATTAAATTTAATTTGTGAAATTGGATTGTGAAATTTATTGGTGAATTGATTTCATACCCCTATGTGTTAAAATGGATTAAAAATGGTTTGATAGAAACTTTTGGGTTATATCTTGGTGAAAAGAATTTTTTTGATTAAAAAACCATTATGGTTTTAAAATGGAAAATTAGCACATTTGAAATGGATAATGGGATGAATTGTATTTTAATAAGTCTTGAAATAAACTTCTCATCATTGTTTTGTAATAGAGCGCATGAAATCCTTGGGTATTTAGTGAGTTATTTGGATAGAACTTTATGATTTACAGTATTCTAAAACATCATATCAGCACGTCATATCCCTTAGGTGATGGTGATGAAGTTCTTTTGACCAGTGTCAATGGGACGTCTGTATACGCATATTGTTGTTTCACAGTGTTGGGTCCTTATAGCCTAGAACTATCATACCTTATTCGGAATATGACCATGTTTCTTGATTGTTTGTATTTAAAATGAATATATTTCATTATTTTAAACTATTTTACATGCCTTATGGTCTATATAAACTATTTTATATAAAAAAAATTATTTAATTTATTTCTAAAAAGTGTCATTTTTTATAAATATTCCATCATTTTGAAATGTGATGAATGGTTTTCTAGAGTATTTCCATATTTTGAAATACAAATCAAGAATTGTTTTAATTATTATTTTGAAATACTAAAATTGTTTATTTGAATACTCAAAGCACTTTATTAGTTAATTTGATATTGTGATCTTTTTAGGGAATCTTTGGGTGAAATACTACTGGTATTTGGCTCACACCCTACTTGTGCCTTTGGGTTTTTGTATATTATCTCCTTCTAAGTTTGAGTAGGGGTAAATAACCACTTAGAGGTGGTTCTAGCTATTGATATATGGACTTGGAGTGTTACATCCTTTGAATCTTGGGAAGTTTCCCTGTTTTGGTACTTTCATTGTAGTACTTTGGGATTTTGTGTCTGTTTAACTTTTAGTATAGTCCTCTTAGTGGATTTTATTTTTTATGAATTACTGACTTGTCTCTTTTACTTCCACAATGTTTGGGGAAAATTCATTCCCACTTAAATTTTTTATGATTTAAGGTGATAGTCACCAACCCATGGGGATCAGAAACTATCTTTAGGCTATGTTAGGGTTGGCTTGGTTATCAGGTTACCAGGGTACCTAGGTTGGTTCATGAAAAATTTTAGTATAACTATTCAAACACCACCTCAAAACATATATCTTAAGTTATTTATGAGAACATAAAATTGGGAAATTATTTCATACAAAGTATATAAATCATCCTTGGTCAATGTTTTTGAACTAAACCTCTCATAAAATCTTTTCATAATTCATTTAGTGTAATTTGATGCTATATTGGGCATGGATTGTCTATCCTTATATAAATATAACATTAAATGTCAGGAGAGGGAAATAACTCTTTATATCCTGAGTCATCCTTAGATTTTTTATAAGTAAAATAAGGAGGATAAATCTCCTTTTGAAAATTATTATTAAGAATGGATATTATTACCTTAAGATAAATTATATATAGCTTAAATGATTGATACAAAGGAGAGAATCATGCTTGAATAAATGGTAATTATGAGGGACTATACAGATGTATTCCATGAAGAGTTGCATTGTCCTCCTCATGGATAAGAGGTTGAGTTATCAATTGAAATTTTATCTGGGTCTCTACCCACATCCAATACTCCATATATAATAGCCTCCATTGAGTTGTAATAACTGAAGAAGTTGTTATAAGAGAATATGGATAAGTGTTTTACATACCTGAGTGCTTCACCATGGGGCATGTTGATCTTCTTCATCATGAAAAAGGATGGGTCAATGTGCATCTTCATTGATTATCATGAACTCAATAAAATCAATATAAAGAATATGTATCACCTTCCAAAGATTGATGACTTGTTCATTCAACTATACGGGTATCAGTACTTATATAAGGTGGACCTTCGATCAGGATATCACTAATTAAAGGTGGAGAAGGAAGATATTCCCAAGACTATATTTCAAACAAGGTATAGATGTTATGAGTTCATATTGATTCCCTTCATACTCAATAATACTCCAAAAATATTCATGGACTTAATGAATAAAGTCTTTAGATATTACCTCAACAAATTTGTGGTAGCCTTTATAGAAAATATTTTGATATACTCCATGTGTAAGGAGGAACATGAGGATAATTTTAATATTATGTTAAAGACTTTATAAAAGGAGAAGTTATATGAAAGAATTTTAAATGTGAGTTTTTTATGGAGGAATTTTCATTCTTAGGGATTTTTATCACCAAAAAAGGGATATCTAGGGATCCTTCTAAGATAAAGGTAATTTAGGAGTGTCTCGAACTAATATATATGATGAAGATCCATAGTTTCCTAAGACCATATGGTTATTATTGATAATTTGTGAGAAAATTCTCCTAATTTTCAAATCCATTAACCAATTTAACTTAGAAGGGAGTGTGGTTTTCCTAGACCAATGAATGTGAAGATAGATTCAAGGGATTGAAAATTAGGTTTATCACTACACAAGTACCCACACTAACCTCAAGTAGGGAACTTTTCCTAGTATACAGTGATGATTCAAAGAATTTTATAGACTGTGTACTGATGAAAAATGATAAAGTGATAGCCTACGCCTCAAGTTAGTTTATAGTTCATGAGTAGAACTATACAACACATGATCTGGAGTTTCCTACAATGATATAAAAATTGAATATTTGGCAGTATTATCATTATGGGGAAAATTTTGAAATATATATAGATCATAAGAGCCTCAAGTAAATATTCACTTAGAAGGATTTAATATGCACCAACAAATATGGTTGGAGATGATCAAGGACTATGAATGCTCAATCCATTACAATCCTAGGAAGGAAAATAAAGTGTCAGATGCTCTAAGTAGAAAGGATATTATAACCTTATCAATAATAATAATTGAGAAGGGTCCAATCTTATTATACTATCAAAGGATGGTCATAAAAGACATGAAATAAGAAAAAACATCCGCTCTAGATCAAATGATTACTCAACCATCCATTTAAGAGAAGATAAAGGATACTCAAAGCGATTATGTAGAAATAAAGAAGAAGGTGGAAGCTATAAGAAAAGGTAAATAATCATATTTCAAAATTTATTAAGTATTTTTAATATTTGGTTCATAAATATGTGTACTATTAAAGCCTAATATAAAGCAGGAGTTGTTTAATGATGCGCATAACCTGACATTATCCATCCACCTAGGGATCATGAATATGTATCAAGATATCCAAGACCTCTATTGGTGGGACAATATGAAGAAAGATATCACATAATATACATCAAAGTACTTGGTATGTCAATAAGTGAGGGAAGAGAGTAAAAATTCAAAGGGAAGGATGCAACCATTACCAATACTTAAATGGAAATGGAAATAAATCACCATGCAATTTTCCACCAATCTTCTAAAGAAATACAGAAGAAATAATTCTATATAGGTTTCAATGGATCATCTTATAAATATTTCTCACTTCATTTAAATTAGATGGGACTTTTCACTTGATAAACTTGAAAGGATATATATTAGGGAAATAGTGAGGTTTCATGGAACACCACTATCTATTGTATCCGATCAAGAACCAAGGCTTACCTCCAAGTTTTGGAAAATTATCCAACATGATTTAAACATTGAGTTAAACATCAGTACATCTTATCATCGCCAAATTGATGGCCAATCTAATTATAAAATCCAAACATGTAAGTACATGTTGATATAATTCTCAATGGACTTAAAATGAGGATGGGATCAACATATTTCTATTTTTGAGTTATCATATAATAATAACTTCCACTAAAACGTCAAATGGATCCATATGAAGCCCTTTATGGGAAGATATGTAGGACACATATGTATTTGGATGAAGTTGGTGAACACAACACTACTGTAAAATGACCCTATACCCATAGTTTTGGAAAAAAACCATGGGTATAGGTCACCCCTATACCCACGGTTTTCCAAAACTTATGGGTATGGGGATTGGATGGGAACCTATACCCATGGTTCTTCGAAAAACATGGGTATAGCTTTCTCATTTTAAGGTGGTAAAAATCCCTTGGGACAAAAAAAATCCACGGGAAAACCTATTTCCACTATTTTCCACCTATTACCACCTTTTAGATAAATATATATAAGTATATATATATTTTTACACCTATAAGACAATGTGGTGTAGTGGTTAGGCACATTAATTGTATAAAAGAATTATAGGGATCGAAACTTGTGGTAGGAATTTTTTTAAATCCTATAGCCATGGTTTCAAAACCATGGGTATAGGGTTAATGACACGGTGTCATGCACCTATTCCCGCGATTCATAACCATGGGTATAGCATTTTTTAAATCATGGGTATATCTCAGAGATATACTAATACCTTACCAGGACATGGTTTTGAAAACTATATGTATAGCCTATACCCACGGTTTTAAACCATGGGTATATGTGGATTTTCCAGTAGTTCAAGTTGTTGGGACCTGAAACGGTTGAAGAAATGGTAGAAAAGGTCAATATTATTTAGTAAGAAATCAGGATAGCTCACAGTAAATAAAATAGGTTTGTTAATAACCATCTAATATACTTAGATTTTAAGGTTGGAGATAAAGTGTTACTATACATATCACCATGGAATAGATTCATAAGATTTTGGAATAAGGGAAGGTTAAGTCCTACAAACATCGGCCCCTTTAAGATTCTCGGTCACATTGGAGCTATGTTGTGACACCCTCTACATCACAGGTATGTTTTATTTTGGTATTAGTAAATTTATTTTGAGGTTATAAATTATTTTGGGAGTCCAAGGTTGAAATTATTGAGTTTTGGGAGAAAACTTCTAAGCACAAAATCTATGCATGGTTAGTGGTAATTGTGTAGTAACCATGTGATATATATTTTTAACGCCCATAGATTTTAAAACAGAAACATAAACTTTGATAGAGTATATGACACAAAACATCAAGATTATAATATAATACAAAACACTGAGACTTTATGATATATTTCTTTTTAAATAAATTTAATCTCTTTGATAGCCTATGATGCGCGCGATGCTAGGTTTAAATGAAACGCGATACTCTATTTAAACATGACCATTATAACCTAGTTGTTAAGTTGGTGGGTATGAATAAGACTAAATAAATTATTAAAATTTTATGTTTTAAACACGTATAAAATAAATTAAATGGTTATCTATTTATTATATTTAAAATAATAATCATTTGTAAGAAAAATAAATGTTTTCTGAGAAACCATATTTTTCTAAAAGGCGGTTTAGTCGCTCTTTACGCACATAATTTAAAACTAAAATTTTTACCAATTTTAGAAAAAAATTAAAAATTAACTCTATTTTTGGAATTTAAATGTCAAAATTATGTTTGGGTAAATTTTTTGGGTTTTTTCTGAAAAGAATAATTTTTTATGAATAGTGAAAATACTGATTTTTATTGAAAACTGTCTTTTCGTTTAAATTATTTACAAGGTTAAATTATATTTTAAATTAGTTTTAAAGTAAAATTGGTACAATTATATTTAAATTTAACTAATTTAGGTCATTTTAATCAATTTCATGTTGAATTATTATATAAAAACTTTTTAAACTTTTAAAAAATTTTCTTTGAAAAACTCATTGTTTTAACACGTTTGCGGGTTTAATTTTAAATTAAATTCTACTAATTTTGTGAAATAAATTTGAAAAAATGGATTCCATAATTATAATTATAATAATTAATATTATATAATATTTTTAACTTAATTTTTTACTATAATTAATAGTAAAAAATGGTAAAAAATAATTTTTCTTGGTTAAGGTAAAAATGGGTTTACTAGAGGTTAAACTAAGAAGATAAGGGTTAAAAATGACATAAAACTTTTCTAACACAAATTTTATGGATATATTTCGATCTTATCACCTCTAAGGTTATATAATTACCCATTTTTTAGTCTTTGTTTATGATAAAAATGTGCGTATAACTTTTTCTTTTCAAAAATTTCAAGTGTGTCCTCTCTCCCACTTATAAAAGGAAACCCCCTCTCCTCTCCTATTTACACTTCCAAAACCCATTGATTCATCCAAGACATGACCAAAACTATTAATTAATTCAAAAATAGATACTATATTCCTTATTTTTACCATAAATCTATCCTAATAATGTTTTAGGTATAAACCTAAAGAGGATCTTTGAAGAAGAGGTAAAATTCTTAAACATGTATATTTGTTTTATTTCTTCTTCCACCTACTTCAAATAATCTTAAAATATGATAATATAATAACAACAGTATAATATATATACTTATATGTTATTATGTTAATATAATAACCCATATCCATCTCCGCTTCCATCAAATGAGAAACAAAATCATTGATCATGTGTACGGTGAGCTACCACCCCACAAACCGATGTAAATCATTTTCCATCACCACCTTTAAAGGATAGATATAATGAAGGATTTAACATATTTATATGATATTTATGACATTATTATACTTCTGTAATTATTATATCACATATACCTTCTCACTTTCCATTATGTGGGGGATATGATAATGTCGATCGTGTGTACGACAAACTACCACCTCGTGAAGCGTTGTGATTAGTTATTCATTTACGCTTTACAAGGAAGGTATTAAGGTAAAAATTAATGAATATATGTAATATTTGTGACCTAAAAATACTTATATAAATATAATATCACATATAACTTCTTACATTCCAAATCCATTAGAAAACAATAACGTCGCTCGTGCGTACGTGTGGACTACCGCCTCCACGTAGCGATGTGAAATTTTTTTCATTTTATTTTTACATGGATGGTAATAAATATATATTTAATTGATATAAATTATATATATAACATGATAATTATTCTAAAATTTTTAATTAATATTTATTTTCTTTTCAATCCATCTGTCAAGAAAAATGGAAATAATGTTCATGTGTGCGTACAGCCTACCGTCTCCATGAATGGTGTAATCCATTTTATATCTCTAATTTTTATAGATTACTATAAATAAATATATAATTAATATATATTATATTTATAATCATAGTTAAAATTATGTATATTATAGAACCATGATCAAAGTAAAAGGACTGAAATTACCGAACCAAAACATATATGAAAAACGAAGCAATTATCACCTGAAACAGTGATTTTAACAAATAATTATTAATAAATGGGTCATAAAAGACAATAATTATATCATATATGTTATTAAATATATTATTATGTTTATTTAATATACTTATAAAAAATATATATTTATTATTGAGGAGGTCCAAACACATATGAAGGAAGTCAAACATGAGGTAACAGTTTCTCATCTCACTTTTACTTCTGTGAGACATATGTCATATTCACCACTTATGTAAAGACCTAGAATTTCTATGTAAATTTTTTTTTAATTAAATGGGAATTTTACGAGTCCTCAAAAATTGACGTCACGTGATTCTGAGACCCGGAGTGCCCGGAATTAATTTCTGAACTTTATTTTGGGTACGTTCAATAAACGTACGAGTGGGTTTTTATAACTTTTAAACCGGTGCTCGAAATTGAAATATGAGGTCACTAATGAACTCGTAGTTCCAGTATTCTCTTAAGGATACTTTCACATCGACGGCAGTTATTCTAGGGTGAAATTTAGTTTTTGGATTTTTCATGAAGGAATAAAATAAAAATAAAATTGTGCAAACATTTATTTTTATTTGAATCACCCATGTGAATATTGTGGTGGTGGGACCACGAGAGTTTTATCCTCCATGTGGAAGTTGAGAAGTGGGGACCACCAAACCCTAACCTCCCATGTGAGGTTATGGTGGTGGGGACCACCCAAGCCTAACCTCCCATGAGAGGTTATGGTGGTGGGGGGTCACCCGAGGTCTAAACCTCTTCAACTCCCTCATTAATGTGGAGGAGCCTCTTGAGCTTCCTCCACATTAATTGTGTCAACCCATGGTATCCTCCATTTTTAATTTTGCCAACTCAACCCATTTATTGTTTCCAATTAATTAATCCAACTTTGAATCACCAACAAATTAAATAGATAAACATATTTTATTTGGTTGGCTATTCATTTGTTGGCAAAGGAGGATTCGGAGAACTTGGGAGAAAGCTCTCCAACGAAAAACTTCACCTCCCAACGAAGAATGCTCTGCCAATGAAGAAAACCGACCTCCTTTGACCTTCTTCCTTGGGACTTCTTTTGATGTGGGATGTCTTCATCTATGGCGAATCGACGACCGTACTACCTTCTTGTGCCAACACCATCAAGCGAACGAGGTAGGTGTTTATTTATATTTGATTATCGCTTTCCATGTTCTCCCCTTATAATTATTATGCAGGATTGTGAATAGAGATTGACGTGGGTTATGGGAAATTATGTTTTAAAATATCTTCCATACACGTTCATGCTTTTCTATTTGTGAACTGCTTGCTACCACTCTAAACGTGAAGGGTGCGGGCCAAACGAACATGGCCCGACCCCTCGGTCATTATTCTTTGATGTGTTCTTTGAAATGGAGGAAGGAGACGAAGGCAATGGAGCCGCCACCCATGTACTCCGTGACCCGCGCTGCCCTGCGGTGCTTCACCCTCCTGGACGAACCAGCACCGCGCCCAGCCGAGCCACCCGCGGCTGAACTGAGTCGTCACGCTGCCCCGAGTCGAACCCCCTCATCGTGTTGCCGCTGTGTTGAGCCGTTGTGCCTCCCTGTGCCGAACCCCCTCATCGCATTGTCACCGTTCTGAGCCGCAACACCGTCATAGTCCACCGTTTCAAGTCGCTGCGCCGCCACAGTCCGTCAATCCGCGCCGCCATCCACCGAGTCGCGCCACTGTCTGGGCCAAGCCGAGTCGCACCGCCGCCATGTCGAACTATTGTTCGGGCCAAGTCGAGTTGTCGCCGCGGCCCTCTGAGCTGCCTGATCCACCCTCGCCAAGGCCTTGCGAGCCGCCCCGAGCCGAGCCGGCCCGTGGCCGAGCCGTTCCGTGGCTGAGCTGCCCCCACGACACCCTCTGAGGTTGCGCTGCCTCCGCGGCCCCTCACAGTCATCAGGCCAAACCCAATGGGTCGGGCCGCCCAACAGGTCGGGTCGAACCCAATGGGTCGGGCCACCCAGAGGGCCGGGCTAGACCCAGTGGGTCAAGTCAGGTTGACCCGAACCGGGTCAGCCCAGGCTGGGTCATGCCGGCTCGGTCCGACCGGGTCGGACCGGACCCTGGCCCACTACGACCCATTTACTTTCTTTTGGCCATAACTTTGGCATCAGACGTCCATTTGACAAACCATCAGCGGCACTGGAAATATTAGAGCGAGATGTTCCGTTTGAGTATACCCCACTGGATTTTTTTATTGTGATGGGAAATGGTTAGGTTGGATCGAGAACGAATCCAACCAGGCTCCCGGGACTAAAAGGCTAATAACTCACAGTCTGGGCGTCTGATTGACGCGCCGTCTGTTATGTTGAGACCCTTATGATGTGGCGTACCTTTGAGATACTTCTTTGTGGGACTTCATGGCAGTTGGAGTATTGAACAGTAGCTTGTGGAGCGAATCCTCCTGGAGATGATCGAGCATAGTGCGGAGACCTAGTGGCTGGCTGAGACTTGACGACTGCTGACCGTTTCAAATCGGAGTGACTTGACTAAACCAGTGGGGAGCGCCTTTTGTGATGCGGCAGACCCACAGTGGGGAGCTCCTTTGTGACGCAAAAGACCCATAGTACTTGACAAGAGGAGTACCTTAGCAAGCTACGAGGGGGAGCGCCTATGTGTGACATGGCAGACCCACGGTACTCGACAGGAGGAGTACCTCAGCAATCCAAGGTTAGTGGGAAGCACCTCTGTGTGACGCGGCAGGCCCACTGTACTCGATAGAGGAGGAGTTATCTAGAAGCTTAGGTGTTCTACATTGTGACTCGAAATGTTACTTGATACTACCCCTAGAATAAATCATGGTTTGAGCTAAGTCAGAACCTCTGTGTTTTCCTCATGATTGAGATTGATTACTTAATAACTTAGTTATATGTATGGGAATATACCCAAGTAAGGTTATCTGTTGATTTCATACTTTGTGGTTTATCCTTGGTGGATTTTGTGAGACCTTCAGGGTCTTGGGGTCCCTACTGAGTATCGTTATACTCACCCCTGCACGGGCTATGCCCGCACCTTGTTGTGTTGGATGCAGACGACGGATAGTGCTGACTGAGGCCGAGAGTACTAGTACTGGACAGTGCCTGGAGGTGGACCTTACGACGAGTTGGTACACAGAGGAGAGGGACGGATGAGGAGTGCTGAGGAGGCGATCTGTACCTACCCTTCAGGTAGGAACCATAGAGGATGATCTAGTAGCTAACTTTCCCTTTTCTTCAGTTGTATTGTATGACAGTTGTACTTGTACTTTCCAGTTGGGCTTGTATTCTGGCCCCTTTTACTTTCATCACTCTTTTTTTATACAATTTACTTGGTGTTTTGTCCAGCTGTGTGCTTGCTTGTGTGTGTTTTTATAGGTTATAAAGGCAATGCCTTCCCAATTTTAAGGAATTACGCCTTTGGTGCTAGTCTCCAGCCCCTGGACTATGGAAGGCGGTCTTGGGGTAGTCACGGCACGGGCCCTGGGGGACGAGTTGTGAAAAATTGGTATCAGAGGAGTCGGTTATACCGCAGAACTAGGACTCTGATATTTTCTTTGAAGTAATTGTGTTAAGGGTAATGAGTGCGGTTTTCAGTTCAAGGAGTCCAGTGTTGGTGTGGGGGCCAACGTATCCATACACCAGGACCCTGACTTCTGATTTCTGACTTAGTGCATGAAAACACTGATTGCATGTGTGTTTTCAAAAGTTTTCCTTGTGATCTTTTGAGTCAGCTCACCAGTTATAACTTTCATCTCACCAGGTATAACTTTTTGACCATGATGCACCTGTTTCTTTTCGGGATGCCTCCATGAAGACGCCAACTAGAGTTTCGAGATTTGTACGCACTGATAGCCCACCGAGCGATGAGGCCTCGGTGTAGGGCCCTTTTCCAGTAGAGTCACCAGTGGAGGCACCAGCGGTACCACTCCCCGTTGGGCCACCGATGCCACTAGCCCTAGTAGCAGATGGTACGCGCCGCTTGAGTGCGTTGCACGAGTTTCAACGCCAGAGACAACCCAGGTTCAGGGGAGAGACAGACCTGCAGGCGTCTGAGGATTGGCTGGAGGCTGTGGTGAGAGTTTTCCGACTGGTAGGGACACCAGTTGATCTCATGGTGATTCATACTGTCATCCTTCTATAGGCAGCAGTGGGAAGATGGTGGAGCTTGATGCTCCAGGTCCACGACAAGGTGACGCTTCTCTAGGCAGACTTTGAGAGCCTTTTTTGGGCAGAGTTTATCCCAGTGACTCTCTATGCAGTACGCATTCAGGAGCTACTTCATATGCAGCAAGGCAGCATGACTGTAACTCAGTACTTAGTGAGTTTCACTAACCTCTCATGTTACTCTATGGATATACTACAGGACTAATTCTTCAGGGCCCGGACCTTTGAGCAGGGACTCAGGAGGGATATTAGGGCTTCGGTGATCTCACTCAATATCCCGACGTAGGCGGGGGTGTTAGAGAGAGCCCTCTTGGTGGATAGTTTCCTTATTGAGTAGTCACCAGCAGTGAGACCCACTACCAGTCATCATGTAGAAGAGTATTCTACAGTTGGCAGTAGACAGATTTCGTAGAGGTCCAAGAGGACCAGACATACAGGTGGACGACCGCATGACTCAGGATCGGTTGTGCGGGGCACCCTAAGCGGAGCTAGTCATGCCAGGAGCGGAAAGTGTTATGCATGCGGCGGGCAGGGTCACATGGCTCATGACTACCTGACCCGCCGTTTGGATGATCAGTAGATGGTCGAAGGACTGCCCAGGCAGAGACATAGGTTCGACCGAGGAGTTCCGCAGGGAGCAGGCGGACGTAGCAGAGGAGTTGGTCGTACAGCTGGCAGCGGGTGACGATTTGAGATGTTACTTCCACCACCACCAGGAGGTCCACCCCAACTGTAGGGAGCAGGTGGACAGGGGAGATCTCATCTCCAGGTAGCTGAGGCTTATGATCATATAGCTCCAAAGATGATACGAGGTACGATCTGTGTCTACTCCACCATAGTTGTAGTACTTATAGACACAGGTGTCAGTAATTATTTTATTTCCACTGCCCTCATTCAGAGCTTGGAGATTCTGACAAAGCCATTGGCTCGATCCTTACGACTAGATACTTCTATGGGAGAAGATTAGACGATTACACACTGGTGCTGGCAGTGCGAGCTTACTCTAGGAGGCGAGATCTTTGGCTGGGATCTCCTAGTAGCAGCGTCAAGGCCTTACGACTTCATCTATGGTATGGACTGGTTATCTACATTCCATGCTTATATTGACTGTATTAGGCTCAAAGTGTGGTATGGTCGCACGGATGGGACCAGGTTTACCTTCATCGGTGAGAAGGGAGCCTTTGCAACGCAAGATAGACTTACCCGGAGGAGGGTGCAGCTGATTACTCATCAGTTGGCTAGCCTTACCCACGGAGCTGTTGATGTGGAGAGTCCAAGCTATCCTGTAGTGGTGGACCAGCACACATATGTTTTCCCTGATGATGTTCTGGGTCTACCTCCTCGCAGAGAGTTGGACTTTTACATTGACTTGTACCCCTGGGATGGCATCGATATCTACACCAGCATATCGGATGGCTCCCGCGGAGCTTCGTGGGTTATGGGTACAACTAGAGGACTTGCAGGAGAAGGGATTCATCTAGCCTAGTGTTTCTCCTTGGGCAGCCCCAATTCTATTTTCCAAGAAAGTATATGGGAGCTTGAGGCTTTGTGTTGACTATCGGCACCTGAACCAGGTGACCATAAAGAACAAGTACCCACTCATGAGGATTGATGGCCTCTTTGATCAGCTAAAGGGATCAAAGTGGTTCTCGAAGATAGACCTTAGATGAGGCTATCACCAACTCATAGTACGAGATGAGGATGTTCAGAAGACGGCCTTCAGGTGTTGGTATGGCCATTATGAGTTCTTGGTTATGCCATTCAGTGTAACCAATGCTCTAACAGTGTTCATGAAACTCATGAACATGATCTTTCAGCCATAACTTGATCGCTTTGTAGTGGTCTTCATCGACGACATTCTGATCTACTCGACTACTGAGGAGGAGCTTGCCTATCATTTGCAGGTAGTACTGGACACACTCCGAGAGCACCGGCTTTATGGTAAGCTCTCAAAGTGCCAATTCTGGATCTGAGAGGTTCACTTTCTGGGAAATGTAATATTGTAGGCTGGATTTGTAGTGGATCCAGTGAAGATTGAGGTGGTACTTTCTTGGGAGCCACCTAGGAGTGTGATGGAGGTATGGAGTTTCCTGGGTTTGGCTGGATACTACCAGAGATTTGTACCAGATTTCTCCAGAGTTGCAGCACCACTATCAGCCTTGAATAAGAAGGGGAAACCATTCATGTGGTCAGAGAGATGTCAGCAGAGTTTTCAGGAGCTGAGGCAGAGGCTGAATAGTGCCCCCATCTTGAGGCTTCCAGAGGAGGGTGTAGGGTACATAGTTTACAGCGACGCATCAAGTACTGGGATCAGATGTGTCCTGATGCAGGAGAGAGCAGTGATTGCATATGGTTCTCGATAGCTGAGACAGCATGAGAATAACTATGATACCCATGACCTGGAGTTAGAATTAGTGGATTCGCCTTGAATATGTGGTGACACTATCCGATGGGTGAGCATTTTACCGTGTACTCTGATCACAAGAGTCTCAGGTATATCTTCTCCCAGAAGGACCTGAACCTGAGACAGTGACATTGGCTTGAGTTCCTACAGGACTATGACTTTGAGATAGTCTATACTCCTAGGAAGAAGAACATTGTAGCAGATGCACTCAGTAGGAGGTCTGGTATACAGTTGTTAGGCAAGGCAACAGATCAGCTGGCTGCTTTGCATATATCCTTTGTGGAACGGGATGGAGCAGCTTTCCTTCAGTCTCTTACAGTCACTGCCCCACTTCTTCACTGAGTCAGGGAGGCGCAGCATGGGGACGCTGACTGCGAGGCTCAATGTGCTCAAATATCCACAGGGAAGGCACCTAATGGATTTTATGAAGGTAGGGAGCATGTCATACTCTTCAGAGGATGTACCATGGTACCAGTGGAACTTCAGGAGGAAGTATTGAGGGAGTTCCACACATCCCCTCTAGCGGTACATCCAGGAGTGGTGAAGATGTACTAGGATCTCCAACGACAGCACTAGTGGCCGAGAATGGAGAAAGTAGTAGCAGAGTTTGTCTCTCGGTGCCTCACTTGTCAGCAAGTGAAGGCAGAGTATCAGGTACCAACAGGCTTGGTTCAGCCTTTAGAGGTCTCATATTGGAAGTGGGATGGGATATCCATGGAATTAGTTACATGACTTCCACATACATCCAGAGGTCATGACTCGATCTGGGTGATCATCAACCGACTCACCAAGTCGGCCCACTTCCTACCGATCAGAGAACAGGGTTTAGTAGAGATCTTTGGACGCCTCTATGTGCAGGAGATTTTGCGGTTACATGGATTACCCTCGACGATTGTCTCTGATCATGACGCGCATTTTACTTCCTGGCTATGGAATGGGTTACAGGAGGCTTTCGGGACATAGCTTTGTTTGAGCACCGCCTTCCATCCACAAACGGATGGTCAGACTAAGCGGACCATTCAGACCCTTGAGGACATGATGCATGCTTGTTTCCTCGACTTTGGTCACAACTGGGAGGATCACTTACCTTTGGTGTAGTTTTAATACAACAATAGCTATCACTCCGCCATTGGGATGACACCTTTTGAGGCGTTGTACGGGTGACCTTGCAGATCACCTTTGTGCTGGACTGACCCTGGGAAGTCAGCACTGGTGGGACCAGAGATGGTACGGGCCACCACGGAGAAGGTTAAGATCATCCAAGAGCGGATGAAGACTGCACAGAGCAGGAAGAAGTCTTATGCTGATAGAATATGGAGACCTATGGAGTTCGAGGATGGCGACCATGTCTTTCTACGAGTCTCACCCTGACGAGGTCTATAGAGATTTGGCCAAGGAGGAAATTTATCTCCGAGATTCATCAGACCCTTTTAGGTCCTCAGTAGAGTTGGCGAGGTGGCGTACCGCTTAGCTCTTCCTCCTCGGTTGCACCGGGTGCACGACGTCTTCCACGTATCCCAGCTAAGGAGATACGTGCACGACCCTTCTCACATCATTGACCATGCCAAGCTGGATGTCGGCGATGGGGTGACTTTTACGGAGGTTTCAGTAGAGATTGAGGATCGATAGGAGTGAGACCTTCGTGTACGGTCGATACCTCTAGTGTGAATTCACTAGAAGAACGGGAACCTCCAGGAGATCACATGGGAGTAGGAGGCTTAGATGCATGCTCAGTACCCCCACTTGTTCCCTTAGTTTGATTTGTAGCTTATGGGGACGTAAAGCTTGAGGTGGGAAGAATGTAAAGACTCGGAATTTCCATGTAATTTTTTTAACTAAATGGGAATTTTATGAGTCCGCGAAAATTGACGGCACGTGATTCCGAGGCCCGGAGTGCCCGGAATGAATTTCTGAACTTTACTTCGAGTACGTTCAGTAAACGTATGAGCAGGTTTTTATAACTTTTAAACCGGTGCTCGGAATTGAAATCTGAGGTCACTGTTGAGCTTGTAGTGCCAGTATTCACTTAAGGATACTTTTATCTCGATAGAAGTTGGTCGAGGGTGAAAGCTGGTTTTTGTGTTTTTCGTGAAGGAATAAAATAAAAATAAAATTGTGCAAACATTTATTTTTATTTGAAGAACCAATGTGAATATTGTGGAGGTGGGGCCACGTGAATTTTATCCTCCGTGTGAAAGTTGAGAAGTGGGGACCACCATACCTTAACCTCCCATGTGAGGTTATGGTGGTGGGGACCACCCAAGCCTAACCCCCCATGAGAGTTTATGGTGGGGGCCACACGAGGTCTAAACCTCTTCAACTCCCTCATTAATGTGGAGGAGCCTCTTGAGCTTCCTCCACATTAATTGTGCCAACCCTTGGTATCCTCCCTTTTTAATTTTACCAACGCAACCCATTTATTATTGCCAATTAATTAATCCAACTTTGAATCGCCAACAAATTAAATAGTTAAACATATTTTATTTGGTTGGCTATTCATTTGTTGGCAAAGGAGGATTGGGAGAACTTGGGAGAAAGCTCTCCAACGAAGAACTTTACCTCCCAATAAAGAACGCTCCACCAATGAAGAATGTTGGCCTCCTTCGACCTTCTTCCTCGGGACTTCTTCTGACATGGGACATCTTCATCTATGGTGAATCAACGACCATACTACCTTCTTGTGCCAACGTCATAAATCGAATGAGGTAGGGGTTTATTTCTATTTGATTATTGCTTTCCATGTTCTCCCCTTCTAATTCTATTGCGGGATTAGGAATAGATATTGACGTGGGTTGTGGGAAATGATGTTTTAAAATATCTTCCATACACGTTCATGCTTCGTTCTTTGTGAATCGCTTGCTACCACTCTAAACGCGGAGGGTGTGGGCCAAACGAACATGGCCTGACCCCTCCACCATTCTTCTTTGATGTGCTGTTCAAAATGGAGGAAGGTGACTAAGGTGACGAAGGAAACGGTGCCGCCACCTGCGGCCTCCGTGACCCACGCCGCCCCGCAGCGCTTCGCCCTCCTGGCCGAATTGGTCCCTCACCCGACTGAGCCACACGCGGCCAGACCGAGCCACCGCGCCACCCCGGGCTGAACCCCCTCGCTACACCGCCACCATGCCGAGCCACCGCACCACCCCAAGCCGAACCCCCTCGTTGTGTCGTCATCGTGCTGAGTTGTCACGCCATCATCTTTCGCCATGTCGAGCTACCGCGCCACCGCCGTCCACCGAGCTGCGCCGCCATCTGCCGAGCCGCGCCACTGTCCGAGTCGAGCCAAGTCGCGCTGCTGCCATGCCAAACTGCTATCCGGGCCAATCCGAGCCGTCATCACCATCGTGCCCTCGCCGCGACCCTCAGAGCCGCCTGAGCCGCCCTCATAGTGGCCATTCAAGACGCCCCGAGCCGAGACGGCCCACGTCCGAGCTGTTCCGCAGTCGATCTGCCCTCACGGCACCCTCCGAGGTCGAGCCGCCTCTGCGGCCCCTTGCGGCCGTCAGGCCGAACCCAACAGGCCAAGCCACCCAGCGGGCCGGGCCGAACCCAATGGGCTGGGCCACCCAGCGAGTCAGGCTGGGTCGACCTAAAACGGGTTGGCCCAGGCCGGGTCGAGCCGGGTCGGACTAGACCCGGGCCCACTACAACCCATTTACTTTCTTTTTCCATAACTTTGGAACTAGATGTTCATTTGACGAACCGTCAGCGGCACTGGAAATCTTGGAGTGAGATGGTCCCTTTGAGTATACCCCACTGGAGTTTTTGATTATGATGGGAAACGGTCAGGTTGGATCGAGCACGAATCCAACCAGGCCCCCAGGACTAAAAGGCTAATAACTCACAGTCCAGGTATCTGATTGACATGCCATATGTTACGTTGAGACTCCTATGACATGGAGGACATTTGAGATACTTCTTCGTGGGACTTCGTGGTAGTTGGAGTATCGACCAATAGCTTGTGGAGCATATCCTCCCAGAGACGAGTGATCATAGTGCAGAGACCTAGTGGCTGGCTGAGACTTGATGACTACTGACAATTTCGACTCGGGGTGACTCAACTGGCCCAGTGAGGATCACCTTGGTGACGCGGCAGACCCACGGTGGGGAGCGCCTTGGTGACGCGGCAGACCCACGGTACTCAACAGGAGGAGTTCCTCAACAGGCTACGAGGGGGAGTGCCTATGTGTGACGCGATAGACCTATGGTAGGGAGCGCCTCTATGTGATGTGACAAACCCATGGTACTCGATGGGAGGAGTACCTCAGCAGTCCAAGGTTAGTGGGAAACGCCTCTGTGTGACGTTGTAGACCTACTGTACTCAATAGAGGAGGAGTTCTCCTGCAGTCGAGGTGTTTAACATTGTGACTTCAAATGTTACTTGATACTACCCCTAGAATAAGTCATGGTTTGAGCTGATTCAGAACCTCTGTGTTTTCCTCATGATTGAGATGGATTACTTAATAACTTAGGTATATGTATGGGCATATACCTAAGTAAGTGTATATGTTGATTTCATACTTTTTGGTTTATCCTTGATGGATTTTTTGAGACCTTGAGGGTCTCGGGGTCCCTATTGAGTATCGTTATACTCACCCCTGCACGGGCTATGCCTGCACCATGTTGTGTTGGATGCAGACGACGGACAGTGTTGGCTGAGGTCAAGAGTACCAGGACTAGACAGTACCTAGAGGTGGACCTTACGATGAGTTGGTACACGGAGGAGACGAGTGAATGAGGAGTGTTTAGGAGGCGATCTGTACCTACCCTTCAGGTAGGAGGACAACCCAACGGCTGACTTTCCCTTTTCTTCGGTTTTATTGTATCACAGTTGTACTTGTACTTTCCAGTTTGGCTTGTATTCTGACCCCTTTTACTTTCAGAACTCTTTTGTTATACAGTTTACTTGGTGTTTTGTCTAGATGTGTGCTTGCTTGTGTGTGGGTTTACAGGTTATAAAGACAATTCCTTCCCAGTTTTAGGGAATTACGCCTTTGATACTAGTCATCAGCCCCTGGCCTATGGAAGGCGGGCTTGGGGTAGTCACGGAACGGGTCCCAGGGGACGGTTCGTGACAACTTATTCCTTTATGTGGTGTATATACTGATCCTTTGATATGTTATATTGTGAATATATTTCTATCTATGGTATTTAATGTTTCCTTGTAAGTTATTAATATTGTGGGGCTTATGATTTAGAAGCTACCAAAGTGGTAAGAGTTTATTTCACAATCTCATTATTATTCAAGATTGTTTATGTTTAAGTATCCCTTAGGGGAATTATTAAGTATTAATATCCTAAAATAAATATATTTTTATCTTATATAGTTATTTAGGAACTTTTAAATTAATATTACCCTTTTCCTCTCTTTTTTACTTAAAATTATTGAGAAATTGTTTTTAATAAAGTGAAACATTATTTCTCTTTTCGGTCAAAAATGATTTTTCTTCCAAATCCATTTTTTATAAAAATGTTTTCAAAAATGATTTTAAAGTTATCCAAATGATTTATTAAAGAAATTTTTACCCATATTTTATTTTTTACAATTTTTTTAAAGGAATATTCATGTAATTTTCCAAACAATGCTCGTTTGGTTTTTACCAAAAATGTGAAAGGAATCTTTGTTATAACATGTAAGCCATGTATAGAATTTCCCACTATAATGACCACTTAATATTTTAAATATTCATTTATAAGTTTTAATGGTTATTTTAAAATAAAATTATTTTCAAAATTTTTTATGAACTTTTAGTTTTAAAAATATTTTCAATGTGAAAAGGATATTTTTCTCAAGAAATTTCTTAATGGTATTTTTATTCATCAATGACATTAACCCTTTATGGTATTGATGATCCATTGAAAATATTTTGTAAAGATTCCAAACTTATTATTTATTTGGATGGTTTATGATTAGTTTACTAGGATGTACTATTTTTATACCATTCTCCATATTGCTCTAAATGGTTTATGATTATGTTTATTTATTGGGGAAATTATTAACATTTAGTATGATAGTTTTTCAATATGAATGTTTATATTGATTATGTTTTACCTATTTTATATGAGTAATGCATTAGACTTAGTAAGTGATGGGAAGGGCCCGTTATATCCCCTTGATACATTGATAGATCTCATGAGACAAACTATATTAGGTTTTTGGATAAGACCTTACCCATTTATGTAAGATGTATTGGAATGAGGCATTGATGGTATGGTTATGTTGTCCAACATTATGAATTCCCAAATTATGATATTAGTTATTCATGTTCCTTGTGATTATTAAATTAGTTAGAATATATGTGTTTAAGTCTCAAGACCGTGTGATTATTTATATGGAATTATTTGATCATCATTTATTCCTACCATATTATGCTCAAGTAATTGATTAAATGGAATATGTTTCAGTTATTTACCTTTACAAATTGATTATTCTTATTTATTCATGATAGATTCCATTGTATGCATACCCTTACTGAGCATTTTATTTGACCCATTTCTTATTTTTCTTTCCCCATGATGTAAATATGTGTATTATGATTGATATGTCTCTTCAGATAAATCTGATAAAATTTTAACGGTGTGAAAGTATGTATTATGATTGATGTGCAAGGTTATTCTAGAGGAAATAATTATGCACTTGAAGAAAATCCTATGTTGTATTTTATGTTTTCAATTGTAATTTAAATTTAAGTTATATGTCTAGTTTATGAATATTACTAAACTATTTGATCCGCTGGTATGTGATTCCTTGTATCTTATGCCAATGTAATAAAGTAACCATTAGATCTGGCCTACTATGGTCAGAGTCTTTGCAATTGGTGTTAGAGGAAGTTTAGTAAAAACCATGAGAACTAGATTTAAGAAAACATAGATTAGGGAATATAAGCCTATGATGTATATTGAGTATAAGTATAGAATAAAATTCTAAATTTTTGGTAAGTTAGAGATTATATGGTTTTCCTAGAAATATATCCCTATCAGGATACTAGAAGTGGATGTGGTTCTGGAACAGATGTACCTAGGAGTAATAACTCCAAAAATAGTGTGTTGGGCTTGACTTGAGTGTTACTTAGGACACAATAATGGATCTTATTGTACACCTGGTTTAACACTCTTGAGGGATATGATTTAGATAATTCAAATTTTCTTTACAAACCATTATAAAGGATTTGAAAATATTTTTGTGTTTTTATAACTTTCCAAAAGAAACTATGATTATGATTATGAGATTATACATGCCTAAATTTTTCAATTTATGTTAATTTTTTCACCAATTTTGGGATTATACATTATGTTTCATAATGTTGTGATCTAATCTAGTGTATTTCATTGTTTATAAATAGATACTAGCAGAAGTAATGGAAATCATATCAATTCACATACCCCATGTAGTGATTTCCCTCTTGGGAAAGATAATGAAGCTAGAGCTGGAGCTATAGTACGAACTGATCAAATTATAACCATATTGGGGAAATTGACTTAGCTTATGAGTAATAACCTTTCTTGTATGTAATATCTTGTTAATCCACCATGTAGTGTAATAATGTTAGACCGCTTTATGTGTCAGCAACCTCCATCATTTAATGGGACTAAAAATCTATTTGTAGCTAGTTAATGGATAAGTTTCTTAGAGAAGATATTTCATGATATGGGAAGTAATGAAAGGGATAAGGTTTTAATGGAATTTTATCGTCTCTTAAGAGATGCAGATCAATGATGGTCATTGATTAAAAACACTAAGGATGAATAAGAAATAGAAAACATTGAATGGAAGGGTTTTAAGGTAATTTTATTGGAAAAATATTTCCCTTGCGAGCAACAATAAGATAGAGATCCTATTATTGAGTCTAAGACAAAAGGAAGATTAAAATTTTGTTTAAGTATAAATCCAAATTTACAAGGTTATCAAGGTATGATACGGACTACATATTTAATTGAAATAGAAATATTGACCATATATTTGATGAGATTGTGCCAAATCTTAAAAGGACACTAGTCGCTCAAACTTTCTCATCATATGAGGACATAATATCATGTGTTATAAAGATAGATAAATAATTATCCAAGTATTATGTCTTCAAAGGGAATAAATATAAGAATATGATGCCATATAAAAATATAGATAAAGGGAATAAAATAAATAAGTATTTTTCCACCATGTGATAATTGTGGAAAGAAATACTCTAGTACTTACTTAAAGGGAATGGGAGTCTTTTATAAGTGTAGATATAAAGAAAACCATTATTTTGATTTAAAGGGAAATAAATAATATTCCAATGTGTAATGATTCAACTGTAAAGAGATGGGGAACTATGAAAATGAATGTCCCAAGCATCAAGGGAATATAACTCAAAAGAAGCTAATGGATCAAGGTCAAGATTATGTTATTACTATATATGAAGTGGAATTATTAATGTGCTTGTGTTTAGATTCAAGTATTATGTTATAGGAGTATATTAAATGTTTAAATATTGTACTATTTTACATTTTATTTAAGGATTTGAGAGCATATATTGAATGGTACCAATGACCATGAAAAATGATTTAGTGGTAAGTTGAGCTTCATGAAAAACAAAATATTGAGGAAGTATAACCCTTAATATGTGCCCCATGTTGAGATAATAGTGATAAATAGGTTTTCATGAAGGTATTAGTAACCTTTAAGGTTTATCTTACATTTTATGTTGAGGTAATTATGGGTTATTATAATTTGGGAACATTATAGGAATTATATTAATAATGTTTTGGAAAAAGAACAACCTGTATGTCGGGTAAAAACTCATCACATAAGGAAAGGTTGTGGGTCTTAAACCCACAACTGAAGGGTGAAAAGGATGATACACCTACCAATGTCTTATGTGATGTTTGGGTTAATATGTCTTTGTTTTTACTTAAATAATTTTATGGACAAATACCTATGTAATAGATTAAGTTGAATTTTAGGATTTATTGTTGAGGATTAGTGATTAATTTATTATATGGGATGACTCATGCTAACCATTTTAGTTTTGAAAAATATTTAGAGACATACGGAAGGACTTGATACTCTTTTATGGATCTTCTAATCTGTTAAAAGTTAATTTTAGTGATTCAAGAATAAAAAAAATCATTTTTAGACATTCATTCCTTGGAGTAAGAGATGAAGTGTAAATTGATCAAATAAAAACATAAGGATGAAATTGTTCTTATAATATAAATATATCAAGTAGTTATATTTCTTTATATTCTTGGATAGTAAAAGAATTCCTCGACTTTAGGAAAAGGATCTTGAGAAAAAATTATAATATTACCTCCATATCTGATGAATAAATTGGTATTTTAAATCATCATAGATTTATGTTTTTTATGTCCTTAATATTCCATTTACCATTCAATTTATTTTGATCAATGATCTATATCACTCATTATAATTATTTATTCTTTTCTTCCATGTCCATATCTACACTTCCCACCAATGTTCTCCTACTTGGAAACCTAGTTATGTATTATTTTATATGACCTTTGTAATTACCTTTTTATATTATAAAGATGATGTTTTATTAACAATTTTTATGATTTGGATTTCTTATAAAGGTATTTTCAAATGTCAAATCCTTAATTTCTGATATCAATATTATATTGTGAGGATGTATTTTATTTAATGGGGTATAATATAAAGTCCCAAGATTTTAAAAGACAAACATCATATTCAAACAATTATCTGGAACAAATCTTTTATCTTCTTTGAAAATAATTTCCCCCTAATAGGAAATGCATCATTATAAGTGACTTAGGTATAAAAGAGGGCTCTCTCTCTCTCTAAGTACCTAGGTGTCCCCATCTTTTGGAGAAGACCCAAATCTTGTCATTTCTCTGAAATTACCAATCAAGTAATAAATCAACTTTCCTCTTGGAAAGGAAAATCCATCTATATGGCGAGCAGAATTTTCCTTATCAAATCAACTATTGTCTCTAAAATGGTTTACTATATGATGGTCTACAAATGGTCTGCTCGTATTATAAAAAAAATAATACCTTAATCAAAAAATTTGTTTAGACTAGTAGCACTATGGAAAGGAAACTTTTCAACAAACCATGGTCAACTTGATGCAAACCTATTGATAAGGGAGGCATTAGCATTAAAAATCTTAAACATTTTAATGAGGCTCTTCAAGCCAAGATCACTTGGAATATTTTCTATAATAATTTTGATCTCATTAACTTCCTTAAAAATAGATTTCTTAAAAAACTTAAGGAAACTCTGTCTTTTTTTCCTCCTCTATTTGTCCATCAATAAAACATTCATTTTTCACAATTATGAATAACTCTAGGTGGATGGTCTCTAGAAACTCTTCAATGAACTTCTAGTTGGATAACTGGGTTGTCACTCCTTTAATTTCCAAGGTTTCCCTTGACCAAATCTCTGATAACACCAACCTCTCTATCATAGATGTTCTTAATTCTCAAAATTATTCTCTTTCTAATAACATTATGACTGTCATTGACACTTATCCCTTATCTACCACTAATGATTTCTTAGTTTGGAAACCTGCTCACAATGGAATGCTTAATTCAAAAAACTTTTACAGCCACTCTTTTTGTAACTCTTAAAGTGATTTTGGGTGGTTAAAATTTTTTTGACAAAACTTGGAAAAACCCTCAAGATTTACTCTTATTTGGAGGCTTTCCCATAATAAACTACCCACTAATTATCGTCTTCAATCATCTGGTTTTCAACTCTGTTCTAAATGCAGTCTTTGCAATCAACACAGAGAAGATGCTAATCATATTTTTCTTTCTTGTGCCACTGCTTATTCTCTTTGGAATTATACTTTTTAAATTTTTTATTGTAGATGGTGGATGCATGACTCTGTTAAATCTCAATTAAAGAGATGTTCGGAAATAAATAGTTCTCAGCAAATTAAAAACATTTTCCTTACTACTATCGCTGATCTTCACCATGTGATCTGGTATGATAGAAATGCTCTTATTCATAATAAATGCCCATCTAGTCTTAATATAGGACGAACACTGATTCTCATTGCCATTCGTGAAGCTGCTTTGATCCAAAAGGGTCATTGCAACAACACGGTGCATGAATTTGGCATTATTCGACGATTACATATTGCTAGAAACTATTGCCAACCTCACCATACTTTTGAAGTCTTCTGACGTGACCCTCTTCCAGGATGGATTAAGGTTAATGTGGATGGTGCTTCTAAAGGAAATCCAGGCCCTGCGGGTTGTGGCGCCATCTTTAGGAACATATTGGTCAGATCATTGGTTGCTTCTGTGGTAGTTATGGCATTGCTTTCTCACTGGAAGCTGAAATGATGGGTATGATTCATGCCGTCTTTTTTTCAAACAACATGGTTGGAACAACCTCTGGATTGAGAGTGACTCGACCGCCATTGTGCAAGCAGTTTGGAATGGTGTGATACATCTTGTGTGGTCGATCACCACTCGTTGGATGGATTGCATCTGTGCTCTTCTCGACATCAACTACATCATCACTCATATATATCATGAAGCTAACATGGTTTATGATGGTATTTCAAATAAGGGAGTCAATCAAGACATTACCTGGCTTGATGAACTTGTTGTTGACTTATTTCCTTTTCATAATAAAGATTGTAATATGTTTCCATATTTTAGACTCTTGTAATTATTTTCCTTTATAATAATTGTGCCTTGGTTTTCTAGCCAGGCACCATCTTCTTAAAAAAACTTTAGGATATATTTCTTTTTAAATTCATTCAATCTCTTTGATATCTTATGATTTATGTAATGTTGGATTTAAATGAAACATGATACTCTATTTAAACATGACCATTATAAATTATCCATTAAATTGTAGGGTATCAATAGGACTAAGTAAATTATAAAAATTATATGTTTTACCCATTTATAAAATAAATTAAATGTTTTTCTATTTATTATAAATAAAATAATAATCATTTGAAAGAAAAAGAAATGTTTTCTGAAAAAAACTGTATTTTTCTAAAAGGAGGTTTAGTCATGTTTTGCGCACATAATCTAAAATTAATTTAATACCAATTTTAGAAATTTTATTTGAAAAAATAAACTTCATTTTTTAAATATAAATTTAAAAATTATCTTTGGGTGAATTTTTAGTATTTTTTTGAAAACATTAATTTTTCAATGAATAGTGAAAATACTTATTTTTATTGAAACCTGTATTTTTATTTAAATTATTTACAAGGTTATATTATATTTTAAATTGATTTTAAAGTAAAATTAGTTTAATTATATTATAATTTAATAAATTTAGATCATTTTAATCAATTTAATGTTGAATTTTTCTATAAAAACTTTAGAAAGTTTTGAAATTTTTTCTTTGGAGAACCCATTTTTCGACATGTCTACGGGTTTGATTTTAAATTGAATTATACAATTTTGTGAATTGGAACTGGAAAAATGGATTCCATATTTTTAATTAGTATAATTAATTTTATCTAATAATTTCAAATTATTTTTTTACCGTGATTAATAGTGAAAAAGGTACAAATTAATTATCACAATTAAGGTAAAAATGGGTTTACCGAGGGTTTAAACTAAGAAGATAAGGGTTAGAAATGACCTAAAACATATCCAAGATGAATTATATGTACACATTTATACCTTATAACCTATAAATTTTTATAATTAACCATTTTTAAGTCATTTTTAATGATAAAATGTGGGTATCAGTTTTTCTTTTCAAAAATTCCAAGTGTGTCTTTTCCCCCACTTATAAAAGGATACCCCCACTCCTCTCCTCTTTACACTTCCAAAAACCATTTTTTTAGAAAATACCTACCAAATTATATTCCTTAATTACCTCCCCATATTATATAGACATTATTTTTATTATTAATTTATCTTAATAAGGCTTTAGGTATAAACCAAATGAGGCTCTTCGACGAAGAGGTAAAATTCATAAACATGCGTATTTATTTTATTTCTTATTCCACATCATTAAAATCATATTAAACTATGATAATATAATAACATCAGAATCCAATATATACTAATATTTTAATAATTTAATATCATAACCCATATCCATCTCCACTTCCATCAAATGGGAAACAAAACTGTCGATCGTGTGTATTGTGGACTACTGCCTCGCGAATTGATGTAATTCATTTTCCATCACCAACTTTAAAGTCTCAATATAATTATGTATTTAACATATTAATATGATATTTATAGCATTATTATAGTTATATAATTACAATATCACATATATATTCTCACTTTCCATTCTGTTGGAGATACGATAATGTCGCTCATGTGTACAGTGAACTACTGACTCACAAAGTGATGTGATTCATTTTTTGATTATGATTTAAATAGAAGGTAGTAAGGTTAAAATTAATGAATATATATGATAATTATGACCTAAAAATACTTATATAAATATAATATCACATATAACCTCTTACCTTCTAAATTATTTGGAAAATAATAGCGTCACTTGTGCGTACATGTGGACCACCGTCTCCACGTAGCGATGTGAAATGTTTTTCATTTTATTTTTACATGGATGTAATAAGGATATATTTAATTAATATAAATTCTGTATATAACCTAATAATTATTCTATATATTTTAATTAATATTTATTTTCCTTTCATTCCATCCATCGATAAAATTGGAAATAGTGTTCATGTGTACGTATGGCCTACCATCTCCATGAATAGTGTAATCCATTTTCTATCTATAAATTTTATAGATTAATATAAATACATATATAATGAATATATATGATATTTATATAATTTTTTAAATTATTTATATGATCTAACCATGATTAAGGAAAAAGTGATGAAATTACCAAACCAAAACATTCATGAAAAACAAAGAAATTATCACCTGAAACGATGATCTTAATAAAGAATTGTTAATAAATGGGTCATATAATACTATAAGTAAATCATATATCATATGAAATATATTATTATATCTGTTTAATATATTTATAATAAACCTATATTTATTATACATGAGTTTTAGATACATACGAAGGAAGTTGAACCTAAGGTAAGGGTTTCTCGTCTCACTTTTACTTCCGTGAGACATGTTATATTCACCACTTATTCCTTTGTGTGGTGTATATAATAACCTTTTGAAATGTTATATCATTAATATATTTATATTAAGGTTATTTAGTGTTTCATTTTATGTTATTCCTTTTATGGGGATTATGATTCAAAAGTTACCAAAAGTGATAAAGGTTTATTTCACAATCTCATCATTATTCGGGATTGTTTATGTTTAAGTCTCCCTCAAGGGAATTATTTAGTATTACTATCTTAAAACCAATATATTTTCATATCCTATGGTTACTAAGTAACTTTTCAAGTAATATTACCATTTTTCCTTTCATTGGTACTTAAAATGACAGATAAAATGTTTTTAAGAAAAGGAAACATTATTTCTCTTTTCGGTTGGAAATAATTTTTCTTACAAATTCATGTTTTCTAAAAATGTTTTCAAAAATTATTTTAACATTATAAAAAAGATTTATTAAAGAAATTTTTAACCATTTTTTACTGTTTACAAAAAACAGTGATCTTCATGTCTTTTTCCAAGCAATGCCTGTTTGGATTTTACCGAAAATGTGAAAGGAACGTTTGTTTTAACGTGTACCGCATGTACGGAATTTCCCACCATCATGACCACTAAATTTTTTAAAGATTAATTTATAATTTTAAAAATTTATTTTCAAACAAAATTATTTTGAAAATATTTTATGAACTTTTAGTTTTAAAAATATTTTCAAAGTGAAAAGGGATATTTTCCTCCAGAAAGTTTTTAATGGTATTTTTATGGAATTTATATTAATCAATGACATAAACCATTTATTGTACTTATGATATATTTGGAATATGTTTTAATGATACCATAATTATTATTTATATGATGTTTTATGATCATTTTATCAGGATTTACTATTTTGATACCATTCTCCATATTACTATAAATGGTTTAGGATTATGTTTATTGATTGGGTAATGTATTAAAATTTCATATGCTAGTTTTTTCAATATAAATGTTTATGTTGATTATGTTTCACCTCTTTTATATGAGGAATGTATTGGACTAAGTAAGTGATGGACGAGGCCTATTATAAAGCCTCGATGCATCGGTGGGTCTCATGAGACAAACTAGATTGGGTTTTTTAATGAGGCATTACCAATTTATGCGAGATGTCTTGGCACAAGTCCTTGATAGTATGGTTATGATGTTCAAAATTATGAATTCCCTAATTATTAGATTATTTATTGAGGTTATGTGTGATTATTTGATTAGTTATAATATCCAGGATTAAGTTTCAAGCTCATGTGATTATTTATATGGAATTATTTTATCATTATTTATTCATATCATATTATTTTCAAGTAATTGATTGAATAGAATGTGTTTTAGTTATTTTAATTTTCATATTGATTATTCTTATTTATTCATGATATATTCTGCTATACGTATACCCTTACTAATCATTTGATCTCTCTCATTTATTATGATTCTTTTCCCAAGATACCAAGATGAGTATTATGATTTATATGCAGGGTTATACTAGAGTAAATAATGATGCACTCAAAGAAAATATTGTGTTGTATTTTATGTTTCAATTATAATGTGAATTTCAAGTATGTGTATAGTTTTCCAAAACTACTAAACTATATAGTCCTTCGGTATGTGATTCCTTATATCTTAAGGCAATGTAATAAAGTAACCACTAACTCTAGGCTTCTTGGTTTGGGGTCTTTACAAGATCTATTGGTTCCATTATCATTTTTCATGGTTTGAGCATGGTTTTTCTAATAGTTAAAGTCGTTAAGAAAACCATGCGGGTGAATGGGTTTGGGTACAAAGGCAGTTTCATGGATTGCACATGGTTTGAAAAACTGTGCATATTATCCCAAGTAACTATATAGTTTGATTTTCAATGGATTTTAGGGACTGTATAGTTGGCACACTTTTTATTTAACCATGCATCCTAACTGTGTGACTCGTACTAGTTTTTTAAAATTAGAAAATTACCCTGATACCTATTAGGACTAAGTTTTGTTTTGGTTGTATCTGTTATCAATAGATCATCATGAGGGAGGATGTGTTCAAGGATGTTAATAAGACTTAGACCACCAGCATGAAAATCGAATTCACCATCATAATCATAAGATCAAACTCAAATGCATAAGAAAGTCCAGTGGTTTGTGAAGAAGTTTTCTGGAATAGAAGGCTTATCAGAATCACCTTGGGTCCGAAAAGAAAGTTTAGATTGTAATGAGAATTTGAATCAGATTCTACACTCGATACTTAAAATCTAATGATGATTTAATGATATTAGAGTTCTCATAAATAATAATTTGTTTATAAAACATTTGATGTTATCCTTATCAAAAGAAAGTGGGAGAACCAATACTCGATTGGAAAGAAAGAAGTTACTGGAAGTCTTGGAAGTTACAATACTTCATAATGTTAGTCATATGATGCTATGTTGATCCTAAATGTATCCACAATCATGAGGATGTCATGATATAATATGTAGTTTGTGGAATAGGGTAGAATAAGATGTCAATCATTCTAATTGTTTCTCATCAGTATGAGAATCATCATTGTGACAATATCTGAAGGCTGGAAGATTGATCTTGCTAAAGTAAAGAAGTTGTTACCGACACTGATCCATAATAATGGATTCTGACACTGATTCATTTTATATTGTTGGTATCCTTTGCATACTGTATGAAAAGTTTTATCAAAATTAGAATGGTCTCAAAGTATTGAATTGTTGGAAATAATATTCCATCTAGAGGATTCAGAGACTGATCAACTGAATGATGATCAACAATGTAGTCAACCATTTTTATCAGGTGGAATTGTATTTTAATTGGTTCAAGAAAACAAGAATTCATACTTTGTTCCCTCACAATTGGGTTAAGATAAAAAGAAAAAATATATTGATTATTTCTTAATAAGTGGTGATGAATCATCAGACTGGCATTGATATAGATTCATCGGACAATGATTGACACCAATCCATTAGAGTGAAGCATAGAATGATCTATCAGACGCATGCTGACATTGATAAAGTCATCGGATGTTGAACTTCAATAGATGTGGGATCATTGGTCTAAGGAATTGAGAAAAAGGATAAATACTTTGAAGATATTTTAGAAATGTGTTTGCTGCCAAAGTATTATTGAAGGCAATTTTGAACACTATATAATTATCTCACTATTTTAAAAAGTGTTTTTAAGTTTATACAGAGCATTTTTATGATAAGACTTTCAATGTTTACAACAGGACATCATAATGGAACTTCTTTAGTTTTGCATGAATTTTTATCGTAATGAATAATCATAATGAAGAATCGTAATGAAGAATCTTAATGAAGCATCAGACTAAAGAATTGTACTGGAGAAATGTTTGTAAACTTTAATAAGTCTAAATATTTGAGTAGATTCAAGATGATTTGAGAAGTGCCCATAATTATTGAGAATAATTGGACAAGTCAAAGATGAAGACTTAAATGAATGATAAATCTAGGAATTGTGAATTTTGTTAAGTGGGAAAAGGAATTTGGTTTCCCTCCTTTACCATTCTGGGGTTCCTATAAAATGAGAGTGAAATACATTTGTACTTCACCAAATTTAACTATTCATATGTGATGGAGCTCCGAAAATTGTGGAATGAGTATTAATTTCCCAACCATACTTTGTTTCTCAGGTTGAAGTTGAGGAAGATTATCGGATTGATGTTCAATCCGATCATTGGATCAAGTTACAAGGAGGATGTTTCATTGGATAAAGTTCATTGGAGTGAGACCATCAGAGCGACATCTATTAGAGAAAGGTTCATCAGACTGATTTCTATCAAATGTAGGAATTGAAATATTCTGATTGAGTTCCTACTCGATTGAATAAGGAAGATACGAAGGAGAATAAAACCAAGGCTAATTATATAGATCCCATCAGATAGAGTTTACCAAACTGAGGAATATCGGACAGACTTCTACTGAGAAATTTTTCCATACAAAGTTTCTGGAGAATGTTTCAAGACCAACAAGTTCCTTAGAGAATTGTTAAAGTTCTTGAAGATTGTACGTAGGTAAATTTTGATTCAGCTTACTTTTGGAGGAAGTGAAGACTTTCTAAATTAGATTGAAAATGAAGAAGTAAATTTAATTTTGTAACTATGGATACTTACTAGTTACTAAAAAGTATTGATTTTTTTGTTGGGGTGTATAACCAGTTGTGGGAAAGTGGATGCTGAAAAGGATAATTGGGGGTATAAACAACTATAGTAAGAAAGTTTCTACTAATATTATATAATTTTTCACTAATTCTAACTTTTTATTCTAAAAATAATATAGTGAAAGAATCCATGTTGGAGGGACTATCCAATATGGTAAGGATTGGGTCTTTGTACCAAACCTTGTAAATATCATGTGTTTCCTTCTCTTTATATTTGTTGCATACAAAATGTGTGTTTGAGAAGTTTTATTTGATTGGATTGTAACTTTAACAAGTTTCATAGGTTAATAAATATTTATAAAGAAGCTAAGAAACTTTATTATAAAAGAAAAAGTAACCATTGATTCAACCCCCTAATGGTATCGATCCTATTTGGGAACAAAAATTGGTATTAGAGCGGGTTCCCTCTGGAAGACCCATCTCTGAGAATGGATAATTTCAATTTAGTGAACAATAGGGGTGTTCCTATTTTTAATGGAAAGAACTATCACATTTTGAAGAATATGATGTTACCCTATATTCTTTCACTTATCCTTGAAGTTAATGATGCAGTAATAGTGTGATTTACTCCCATCAATTAAACTGTTATGACAGCTACTAATAAGAGAAGTATAGAAGCTAATGGAAAATCTTTGAATGCTTTGTTGATGGATCCCATTGGTGATGTTTATGAAAAGATTATGGTGTTTCCAACCACTAAGAAAATGTGGATTAAGTTTAGAAGTATCTATGAAGGGAATGAGAAAGTTAAGGAATCCAAGTTACAAATCTAGAGAAGTAGATTTAAATATTTGAAAATGATTGGTGATGAACATATTAATAGTTACTTTATAAGGGTAAATGAGACTGTGAGTAACATCAAAAGTTTTGGTGAGAATATATAATATTCCACAATTTTCAAGAAACTTATGAGAAACTTTCTAGATAGATTTTATGTCAAAGTTTCAGTTTTAGAAGATCATAAAGATTTATCTTTGGATAAACTTCTGAATATACTTATGGCATATGAGATGATAAAAACACATAATTTTAATAAAAATGATGACAGATAAATATATTTTAATGATTTTTTAAAATGGAAAAAAATATAAATAATTTGAAGAAGAATCAAATGATTCATAGGTAGATAAAGAAGCCAAAGATTTTAATATAATTGTTTCCCTCCTTTCTAAGAAATATAATAAGAGAAAATCGAAAAGTAAAACTCTCAAATGTTGGAATTATGAAGGTAAAGGATATTTTGTACAAAATTTCCCAATAAAGTTGAATAGTATGAGTCTAAAGAGATTATAATAAATCTCAGAAAAAAAGTGGAAGAAAAATGAGGAAATATTTCCTTACGATAAGAAGAATAAAAGTTATCTGAGTAGAATAAAGAATAATGATTCCTTATCTGGTGATGAATTTGATCATCAACTCAAATTTATTTCTCAATTTAGAAATGGAATTAATTCTTCATATAGTTATTATGATGATGATATTATAGAAATAGAGTGTATTTTTAAAACAAAGTTGGAAAAATAAATTGATTATAATACTCAACTCAAGAAAGAAAGAAGGAATTTAGAGAAAAATATTAAAGATATATCTTTTGATAATGATGATAAAATAGAGAAAGATGAGAAAAATCTCAATTTTATTAGTTCTCAAAATATAAATATTGGTGATCATGAAAGAAAACTCAAAATCTATGAAGAAATATCATCTTGAAATAATAACCTCAACATGAAAGAATCTACACTTATTGAAGAAAATAAGAAGAATAATTTAAACATAGTTGAATATAAAAAGATGATAGATATTCTGAAATTTAGTCTAGCTAAGTAAGAATAGGAGTTGTTTGAAACACAATCAATGCTTCCTATAACATAAAGTGAGATAATAAATATGATATAAAACTTCACCAAGGCAGTTGATGTTAAAGGTAAAACTTCTAAATAAGGTAAAAAATAAATGTTTACAAAAGTAGGTTTGTGAGAAAACATATTTCACCAAGAAAGATAGTAATTCTTCAGAAAAGTATCCTCTTGAGAAAATTGGTCCAAAATTTGTGAAGAAATAATAGTGAAAAAGTTATGAATAAGTTCACTATTGGTCCGAAAAATAAATATTTAGAGGTTGTTGTTGGTGTTATGGAATTTTCAGAAATGAAAATTATTCATGTTGGTGTAAAATGTCACTAACAAGAAATAAGTATGAATAAAGGGGGGATATGATGAGAAAAGAAGATAAAATGTTCCTAAAAATTGTGTGGAACTTAAAAAGGAAACTCATAATATAAATAAAAGTGAGTATGTTAAGAAAGTTGAGAAAGTAAAGAAGGCTAGGAAAGAAAAGAAAGAGTACTTAGTTATTTTTCCAAAAAAAGTTAACATGGCCAAAAAGTTAGAAGAAGCACAAAAATCAACTGAAGAAAAGGGAAATAAAAAGTTTTTTGAAGATGTGAGAAAAGTTGATAAAAATATATCAACAGATTTTGGTTTGAAAATTTAGAAAAAAAAATCAAGAGATATGAGCAAGAAGGGCATGTTATTGAAAGTTGTTTAACTATCCTACCAAAATAAGAGGAAGGCATGAAAGAATTATTAAAAAATGACTATAAAAATATTACCAAAAGAGAAAATAAATTAACATCCTTATCATAAGAATCTATATATAAAAAGAAACTTGTCATGAAATCTGAGAAGGATGAACAAAATAAAGATAATGCATCCAATTCAAAATTCATGAAGAATAATAATTAGGAAATACTGAGAGAGGACTCTCAGTCCAAAATATGATTCTAAAAACATACTGAGTTTCCTCTTTATTTCCAAAATATTTTTATTTTTAATAACTTTTAAGGAATTGAAGGATTTTAAGTAAGGAATCTTATAATTATGTCTCTTACTATTCTTCCAAAATAAAGTAATGAGGTTACAAAAAATAAGTTATTTTTAAATTTTTGTTTATACACCTAAACTTTTGAATATGTTTGTTGATATGGGTGAAGGTTACTTTTATCTTAAAAAAATCCTTTCAATGTTTCCCTATAAATGATAATATTGAAAGAAACATAAAAATGTATTAAATGAAAGTTGTGTTATAGACAACATTGATAACCATGATTATAAACTCTTGTTTTCTACACTGGGCTTTCCCATGTAGACTTAAAGTTATTTAGTTAAAGGATCTTTATTAAGAAACTCGTGTGATACTTATGTTCTCCTAAATAATAATTTCAAAACTCTAAGATAAAAAGTTCCAATGCTTGGAAATTATAATATTTGTCAATAAGGGGGAAACTTATCATGATTTCCCCTTTGAATTTGATTGTCAATAAGGGGGAGAGAAAATAAATAAGGGAGATATAATATATAGGGGGAAAGAAAGAAATTAGGAGAAGAAAATTTGAGAAAAGAAAACAAGTTGTATTGTTTTTAAGTGGGTATTGACAATAAACACAAAGGGGGAGATTGTTAGGCCCAAGTTGTGTTTTGGTTGTATTTGTTGTTAATATATCATCATGTGGAAGGATGTGTACAAGGATATCAATCAGACTTAGACTATCAGAATGAAAATCAAACTCAAAATCATGATCAAGAGATTGGACTCAAATGCATAAGAAAGTCTAGTGGTTTGTGAATAAGTTTTCTGGAAGAGAAATCTCATCGAACTCACCTTGGGTATGGAAAGAAATTTTTGATCATAATAAGAATTTATATTAGAGTCTATAATCAATACTTAAAATCTAATGATGATTTTCTCATCTTGGAGTTCTCATAAATCATAAGTTGTCTAGAAAAATTGTGATGCTATACTTATGAAATAAAGGGGGAACCAGTGTTTGAAATCGTATTAAGGCTCAGTTAGAAAGAAATAAGTTTCTAGAAGTATTGAAAGTTAAAATACATCATAATGCTATTCAGATGATATTGTGTTGATCCTAAATATATTCACAATCATGAGGAATTAATGATATAAGCTGGAGCTTGTGTAAGAGAGGAGAATATGATGTGAAAAATTATGCATGTTGCTCATCGGTATGATAATCGTTGGTGAGACGATATCTAAATCCTAGAATATTGATCTTTCTGTAGTAAATAATTCAATACTGACACTAATCCATCATAATTGATTCTAACATTGATTCATTTTATATTATTGGTATCATTTTTATATTGGATATAGAGTTTTATTGGAGATAGAATGGTCTAGAAATATTGAATTGTTGGAAATGATATTCCATCTGAAGGATTCAGAGACTGATCAATCGAATCATGATCAAAAATGTAGTCAGCCATTTTCATCAGGTAGAATTGTATATAAATTGGGTCAATAAAACAAGAATTCATACATTTTTATCTCATAATTGGTTCAAGAGCAATAGAAAAAAATGTATTGATTATTTCTTAAGAAGTGGTTTCGAATCATTGGACTGGTGTTGATATTGATTCATCAGACAATTCTTGACATTGATCCATTAGAGTGAAGCACAGGACAATCCATTAGATGCATTCTAACACTGATAAATTCATCAAACGATGAACTTCATCAGACATGGGATCATTGGTCGAAGTAATTGAGGAAAATGATAAATACTTTGAATATATTTCATATATGTGTTTTATACTAAAGCATTATCGAAGGAAGTTTTGAACGCTATAAAATGCTATCACTATTTTAACAAGAATTTTTAAGTAAATACAAAGCATCTATATGAGAATAATTCCAGTGTTTACAATAGGACTTCATAATGGTCCATATTCAGTTTTTCATATGTTTTCATCATAATGAAGAATCATAATTAAGAATCAGAATGAAGTAATGTTTGTAAACTTGAAGTTTGAAGATTTTAGTAGATTAAAGAAGATTTGATAAAAAAACCCAAAAGTATTGAGAAGAGTTGAAGAAGTCAAAGATAAAGACTTAAATGAATGAGAAATCTAGGAATTTTGAATTTTGTTGAGCAAGAAAAGGAATTTGGTTTCCCGACATTACCATTCTAAGCTATCTATAAAAGGAGAGAATGGTACATTTTTACTTCACCAATTTGAACAGTTCACATGCGCTAGAGCTCCAAAAATTGTGGAATAGGTATTGAGTTTTATACCAAAATTTGTTTTTTAGGTTGAAGCTAAGGAAGATTATCAGAGTGAGGTTCAATCTAATCATCATAGAAGGTTTGAAGGATGACGTTTCATTGGAGAAAGTCCATAGAAGTGATCCCATCAAAGAGAAATCTATCAGATCAAGGTTCATCAGACCGATTTCCATCAGACAGAGTAATTTTGATCTACCGGTTAAGTTTCTAATCAATTGAATAAGGAAGAGTAGAATGAGAATTATACTAAGTATAATCAGAAATATCCCATTGGATAGAGGTTATTGGACTGAGTATGATCGTACTGACTTTTGTTCAGGAATTTTTCCAAACATAGTTTCTGGAGAATTTTTCAAGGACAATAAGTTCCTTAAATAATTTTTGAAGTTCTTGAAGATTTTACACATGTAAAGTTTGATTCATCTTACTTTTGGAGGAAGTGAAGACATTGTAAAGTTTATTAGAAAATAAAAAAGGAAAGTGAAACTTGTAACTGGGGATACTTACCAATTGCTAAAAATTCTTGATTATTTTTCTTGGGTGTATAACCAACTATGGGAAAGTGGATACTAAAAAGGATATTTGGGGTTATAACCAACTATAGTAAGAAAATTTATAATGGTATTGTATAATTATTCACTACTTGTGCCTTTGTATTCCAAAAAAAAGATAGTGAAAGAATCCATGTTGGTGGGACTATCCAACATGGAAAGGAGTAGGTCTTTATATCAAACCTTGTAAATATCATGTGCTTTCTTATCTCTATATTTGTTACATACGAGATGTGAGGTTGAGAAGTTTTGTTTGAGTGGATCATAACTTTAACAAGTTTCATAGGGTAAGAAAGTTTTCTAAATAAGTTAAGAAAATTTCTTATAAAAGAAAAAGGAACCACTGATTCACCCCCCAGTGGTTTCAATCCTATTTGGGAACAAGAATATCCTTGCTTATTTTAATGTATAATCTATTTTTAACCCCTCATTATATAGACCCATACATTCCTTAATTATCTATGAGGTTCTTCCTTTGGTATTTTGGAAATTCTTCTTCAATCTTGGTGGATGATTAGCATAAATCATATATACATTTTTTTCATTTTGTTAAGGATTGTCCATATTTTTACCCAATAATGCACCAGGTATGTGTTGTTTATTACAAGAACTAGGATTTCAAGGTTTCAAATAAAAAACTAGAGAAACTAAACAAAAATTCCCATTACATGACATGAAACTCCATTACATGACGTGTAGACAATTTTCACAGCATAAGGACAAGTTGTGAAGGAAGTTGTGAAGAATTTTAAGTTGTGAAGCCATTAAATGAAATGATTCACCAATAAACATTGTGTAAAATTTGAATTCAATTATCACTTACAGGATAAGGCCTAGAGGAAGATATACATTATGATTGCCAGAAACATGTCATGAAAGGAGAAAATTTTTCAAATCTATAGTCAAGATTCGCGCATATTCAAAAATTGTGTAAGGAAAATCAGATTAGAATTACATGACATGAAACACACTTACATGTCATGTAATTTCTTGATTATTTACCTATAGAAGACGCACTACGGATAGAGGGAAGATGTAAATTTTAGTTTTTCTCTCATTTTTCTTTTATTTCTCTCTCAATTTTTCTTTCACCCTTTCTTCCAAAACTCAATTTGCATCAAGTTTATTCATTTTTTTACGATTACCCAAGCCTAGATCATTGATTTATGAATTTTTATTCATCCTTTTTTCATTACCAACACCATGTTACGTGTATTCATTTTCTCTATCATCAAATCTATGTTGAAATCATACTACACTTGTTCTCGTTATTATTTTCAAGTAATTATTTTATTTTATTGTGGTATATTCAATGATCATATTACTTATTCTCAATTTCATGTTGGTTAATTGGTTAATTTTAATCATTTAATGTTTTTTAATCATTCAATATAAATATTTGTTGGCATGTTAACTATGTTTAAAATTTCTTATCTAGTTATAATTGATTCTACCATGAGTAGCTAAACTGATTAGGGATGGGATAGAGAGTAGGGTTGATTGAATCTAGTTCATCTTTAATTCTAAACTTGGTAATATTAATGAATAGTAATTAGATTAAATAATAATTATCAATTCAATTATTTTAAGAAACCTTGAACATAGGAAGTTTGAATGTATGACCCTGGTCTGATTAGAGTAGAATAGTCTATTACTCATAACCTACGATACTTTCTACTTTTAAATCCAAGATTAATGCATCTCGGTTGTAATTATTTCCAAACCAAGGAATAGCTATCTCTTGGATAGATCTAGTTGTCTTGACCTTATCCAAAAAGTGACCTATTCTTGCTTCACATACTAGACCTTAGTACCATACCAAGTAATGATTAAATATCATTCTTTCTCCTAAACCTCTAAATTTATCTTGATACCTTCCTTATATCTGATCTTTCTCCTTAAAAATAATATATTTAATCATTTTTTCCAAAATAAACCATTTTGAGAGGACTCTTATCCCAAAGGGTTCGAAGCCTAACTCCTACCATCCAATCCAAGATCCTTATGGGACTGACCCTACACTACCACTATACTAAACCCTAGTAGCAATTACAGTTTGGGAAATATAATCTAATCTGACCATAGCTCGTGTGAATTAAGTGACGCGTACGAGCGAATCAAATTTTGATGTCATTTCTGGGGATCGAAAAAATAATATTCTAAGGCATGGTAACCTACAGAAAAAAATAACCTGGGATTACCTCTCCCTTTCTCCATTTCCCTTTTCTTTTCCTTTCACTTTTCTTTCAGATTCCATTGCGTCCTTCTTCATCTTACAGCTTAGTGCATGAATCTGGGCCCTTTGACTCATTCAAAGAACTTTAACACACAAGAAAATATTTACTTCATGTCTAAAATCTAAAGGTTTATCTCTACATTTCAGTATTCACAAATGGATGACCATAGAAATCCTACAGGTCCAAACCATCCAAACATGAAACTCATAATACATGGAGAGAAACCGGTGCAGAAATAGTGCACCATCATGGATTATGGATTGCCATCAATCCATGGTACTATTCCCTACATCATACTCCCTCCTATATAGGCACATACTTTTGAAATCAAACCTGGACTCATTCATATGATCCAGAATATGGTTCAATTCAGTGGGATTCAAACTGAAGACCTACATGAGCATATTTCAAACTTCCTAGAAGTTTGTGATACCTTTCACAGTCATGGAGTATCTTCTAATTCCATAATACTTTGAGTATTTTCCCTATCCCTATGATATAGAGCTAAGGATGGTTCAAAAGTGAATTACCCAAGTCCATCACAACTTGGGATGATTTATCCAAGAAATTCCTAGACAATTACTTTCCCCCAATTCAAACTTGGAAATTGTGAAATGACATCTAGAATTTTGATCGAGCAGATAGAGAGTCAGCATGGGAATCATGTGATCATTTTAAGGATCTTAGTCGAAAGTGACTACATCATAGACTCGATATGTGGAATTATCTCCAGAAATTTTATCAAGGTCTCCAACCTGCCACTCGTACTATCATTAATGCAGCTGTTGATGGAGGGTTAATGTTCAAAACACCTAAGGCAGGTTAAGCAGTTCTATATGAAGACTCTCATAATTATTGTATGTGGAAGAGAAATTGTGGACCTACCCAGTGTGGTATCCATCAAGTTGAAGATAATACTCGACTAGCTGCACAAGTTGAAGCTTTCACCAAGAAGTTGGAATCATTCAAACTACCAGTTGCATCACCAACCCATCATGCTCTAGTCATGCAAAATGTACAATGTCCTGCACCTTTATCAAGACTGCACAACAACTGTTGATGAACAACCAATCTAGGAGTGTAATTACATTAATTATAATAAAAAAATAAAATAATTTCAATAGTCGCAACAATACTTTCCACAAAGGCTAGTTCAAAAGAAACAATAAAACAATTAAGGGTACTTCCAACAAATAAGTGGTTAGGAATTTTTCATAAATCAAGGACCACCAGGATATCTGCTGATGAATCTTGTGCCTTGACTACCACAATAATCAATACAACAACCCTTCTCTATGAGAGGCCAACATCAATTTCAACCAGTTCCACCAAGACCTTCAAAACCATTCATACCTCTACAATCGAACCTGTAAAATATACTCCCAACCTTTGTTCAAAAGTTAGATCAAAGGATGACCACTCAAGAGATGTAAATGTTGAACCAAATGGTATCACTATGTAACCTTGAACATAAAATGGTTCATATGTCAAAGACCTTGTCAGAGAGATTGTCGAGTACTCTGCCTGGTAACACGGATAAATACCTAAGAGAAGAGGCAAAGGAAATAGTCCTGAGGAGTGTCAAAGTAGTGTATTTTCAGAAACCATACAAAGGAGAAGGAATAAAAGTTGAGGAACCCAAAAAAAGAAGAAAATAGTTATAGAAGGAGAAAATAATTAAGATAAAACTAAAACTTCCCAAGTAACACCTCAAGAAGTGACACCTTCTACTAAATACCCAACAAGGGAGAAACCTGAGGAAGAAGTCTATATTGTTCCACCACCTTATAATCCATTACTCTATTTTTAAAAAAGGGAAAGGCAAGGAATAATTTAAGGTAAATACAATAAATTTTTGGAGATTTTCAATCAATTACACATCAACATTCCTTTTGTTGAGGCAATCACTCAAATGTTTACTTATAAAAATTTTCTTAAAGAACTACTTTCTAACAAAAGAAAAATAGAGAGTCATATCACTGAATGAAGAATTATTTGTTGTTGTTAAATGGAAACTTCCTCAAAAAATGAGATATCTTGGGAGTTTTCCAATTCCTTGTATGATAGAATAATATAACTTAGGAAGATCCTTGTGCAGTTTAGGAGTCGACATCAACCTCATGCCAATGAGTGTAGTCCACAATCTAGAACTCAAAGAACTCAAAAAATCACTGCAATTAGTCATCCAATCAGTAAAATATCCCTAAGTAATTCTTAAGGACATCTTAATCAAAGTCGGCAAGTTAATTTTTTCAATAGACTTTCTCATTCTGGACATGGAAGAGGAATGAGACATTCCAATCATCTTGGGTCGATCACTTCTAGCCATTATAAAGGCATTGATCAATGTAAATCAAGGAAGACTCATATTCTAAGTAGGTGAATAAAAAGTCATGTTCGACCTAGAAAATGCAGCATAATGAATAGATGATTTTTTTGGCTATCAAGTTATCTTTCTCATAGATGAAAGAGAAGGGTACTTAAACATTGAAGAAGATAGTGATTAAATTCTCCATAAGGAAGATGAGAAATCTGATTTTGAGGAAGTAAACTACATAGAACCTCTTACAAGGGATATCATCCCACCTTTCATACCCATAGTCATTCAACCACCAAAACTGGAACTAAAACCCCTCCCCAGTACACTAGAGTATTCATTTCTAGAGACTGTTGATGCACTACCAGTTATCATTAACTCCAAACTATCACAATCACAAGAGGAAAAATTGGTTGAAGTCTTGAAAAGGCATAATTAGTCAATTTATTTGGGATTGGATGACATTAAAGGAATCAACCCTACTTTATGCACCCATAAAATCCTACTTGATGAAGGTGAAAAACCCAAATGTTAACCACAGAGGTGACTCACACCACAAATAAAGGAAGTTATTAACAAAGAAGTAATGAAACTTCTAGATGCTGGAAAAATATTTTCAATCTCTGATAGTGAGTGGGTGAGCCCTCTATAGGTAGTTTATAAGAAAGGTGACATTACATTGGAAAATAATGATGAAGATAAATTGATCTCAACATGCACCATTACTGGATGGAGAGTATGTGTAGACAACAGAAATCTAGATGCAGTAACCCAAAAAATCATTCCCCCTTGCCTTTCATGGATCAAATATTAGAGAGACTAGTAGGACATGAATTTTATTATTTACTAGACAGATATTTGGGATACAATCAGATTTCAGTCAACCCATAATATTATACTAAAACAACTTTCACATGTCCATTTGGTACCTTTTCCTACAGGTTCATGTCGTTCGGTATGTATAATACATCAACAACTTTTCAAAGATACATGAAACATATGTTCCACGACATAGTGGAGAAATTATTAGAAATTTCCATGTATGACTTTTCAGTTTATGGTAGATTATTTGAGGTATGCCTAAGTAATCTTGAGTTAGTCCTACAGTGTTTTAAAGAGAAGTTTATAGTTTTAAATTGGGAAAAATCCACTTTATGGTTCAAGGAGGCATAGTCCTCATACACAAAATTTCCAAGAATAGCATGTAATTTGATCCTTACAAAATAAAAGTGATCAACAATTTACCTGGTCCTGCTAAAGTTAAAGGCATAAGAAGCTTTCTAGGCCATGCTAAATTCTATCAACGATTCATGAAAGATTTTGTGAAAGATTTTTTCCCTCTGACGCATCTGTTATTAAAGTAAAACCCATTTGAATTCACTTCATAATGTCGGCAGGCATTCAACACTTTAAATAAAATCTTGATAGCCACTCCTGTAATCATTACACCAGATTGGGAAAAGGAATTTGAATTTATGTGCAACTCCAGTGACTTTTTTGTTGGTTCAATTTTAGGATAGCGAGTCGACCACATATTTTGCCTGATATACTATGCTGGTCACACACTGAATGAAGCTCAAGTGAACTAAACAACCACAAAGAAGAATCTCTTAGCAGTTGTTTTTTCCTTCAAAAAATTCCACTCCTATTTAGTTTTATCAAAAGTGATTATGCACACTAATCATTCTACCTTGAAATAATTTATGAAAAAAAGGATGTTAATAAAATACTGATAAGATAGATCCTACTGTTGTAAGAATTCAACATTTTCATCAAAGATACTAAGGGAATGGAAAATGTGATCATAGATCATCTATCCCGACTTCCACTGCCTCTTATAAAATACGATGATTATATTAATATGAAAGTGGACTTCCCTAATGAAACACTTTTCAGTATAAATAAAAAAGGAACAATTGTGGTTGTATAATATTTTAAATTATCTAGATGTAGGATATCTATACCTATACCTATCAAACCAGCAAAAGAGAATATTTTTGGCTCAAGCTTCACACTACTATTAGGATGAACCACTCATTTTCATGAAAAGTGATAATGTTTGTTATGTTGCTGAATTCCAAAAGAAGAAATCCAAAATGTTTTAGAAATGTGTCATGCATCATCAAAATGAGGACACCATGGACTAGAATGCACAATGGAAAAAATCCTATAAAGTGAACTTTTCCGGCCAATACTCCACCAAGATGCAAGACGTTTTTTTCAAAGTTATGAGAAATGCCATCGAACTGGAAACATTGGAAAAAGGAATGAAATGCCAAAAAACCAATAATGAAAGTTGAAATATTTGACATATGGGGAATATATTTCATGGCACAATTTCCAAATTCACATGGAAAATATTATATCCTTTTTAGTATTGACTACGTTTCAAAATGGGTAGAAGCTGAAGCTACAGCTCATGACACCACAAAGGTGGTCATCAATTTATTAAAGAAAAATTTATTTTCATGATTCAGATTTCCTAAACTAATCATTACTGATCGAGGAACATGTTTCATTAATAATTTTTTCAAAGGATTGATTATAAAATTTTTCATCTGGTACAACATAGGAACTCCCTACCACCCGCAAACAAGCGGGAAAGTTGAATTTCCAAACAAGGAAATCAAACAAATCTTGGAAAATACTGTGAACACAAGTTGAAGCGATTGGAGTCTAAAATTATATGATGCACTTTGGGAATACCTCACTGTGTATAAAACACCCATTGATACAACACCATTCCAATTGATATATGGGAATCCCTATCATTTGATAGTAGAATTAGAGCATCTCTTGTATTGGGCAATCAAAAATCTCAATCTAGATTTTCAAAAATCCAGAGAGTCTAGGATAATGCAATTGGATGAATTAGAAGAAATAAAAAATGATGTGTATGAAAATTATAAGATCTATAAAGAAAAAACCAAAAAATGGAATGACCAACACATTGCGAGATACAAATTTGTTCTAGGTAATAAGGTTTTTTATTTAACTCAAGATTAAAATTATTCCCTAGGAAGCTCAAATCTAGATGGTTAGGACCATTTGTATTCATTCATGTATTTCCTTATGGGGTGATTGAGATTCAAAGAGAAGGCACACCCCCATTTAGATTTAATGGTAAAAGGTTAAAAATATTTCAAGAACCCTTATAGGAAGGGTGTTTCATCGGTTTGAAATCCATCTAAGCATCAAATCATTAAGATATCGATGTTAAAATAAGCACTGATTTGGAGGAAACCCAGATTAGTACACCCTAGGATAGAATAGGTTATAATAAGATTTAATATAGGTTAGATCATGTCAGGAGAAAAGGACCAGGTTTTGGTCAAAATCAGAGTAAAAAGATCAAATTACATGTCGTGTAACCATAACTCATGATGTGTATTTTCATGGCCAAAAATTTCATAAAATTCCCAAAAACATGACGTGAAACCTAATTACACATCGTGTTTTTTATTGGTCTAGTTTTTAAAAATAGTTTGTGAACGTAGGGTTTATGGCCCAACCCCCTCATTCCCACTCACACCTGACCCCCTCCCTCTCCCACCACTTGACATCTGACCCCCCCCCCCTCCACCATCTCTACTTCTCTCCCTATCCCCCTTACTCAAGACTCACTCTCCCAATATATCCTCTACCTTACCCCTCCCTACTTTCAACCCAACTCCCGCATGGAATGCACAAATACCATGGGCCCTTCCCCTCCTGATTATGTGTCTGAGTGAGATGAAAAAACCCCAGTGAAGCATCCATGAGGTACTGAACCTCCCACACTCAATTCTTCTTTGGGACATGAATTATGTTATGCACCTATCTTATTTCATGTGGTGGATATGCAACACCTTTTACATGTGATATCATGAATTTATTTATTCTCATGATATTTTATGTTTTGTTTATTATTATTATTCCATGGGTCATATGATTCAAAGTTTTAAAAGTGGTAAGGGTTGGATGTTACAATCTCATTGTGTATTGGGATTGTTTATAATTATGCTTTTGGTAATGAAATATTATGATCTACTTCTAAATAACTTCGTGGATTTTCTAATACTCTATTTATTCCTTTAGAATAAATGTTTTGCCTTCATTTTCATCTCTTTATGTACTCAAGATTCCAAAATAATGTTTTTTAAATAAACCTGAATTTATTTCTCTCGTCGGTCGAAAACCCTTTTTATTACATATCTATGATTTCTAAAAAATATTTTCAAAAATATTTTAATGTTCCTCTGTGATTGTTTAAAGTTAATTTTAACATTTTTTTAATTTTTACAAAATTCTTTAAAATTAATCTTCATTTCATATTAAAAAATAATTCTTGTTTAGTTCTTACAAAAAATGTGGAAGGAATCATTATTTTAACATGTACAACATGAACAGAATTTCCCACCATCATAACCATTATTTTCTTTGAAGCTTACTTTTCAATTTTTTATGTTTATTTTCAAATAAAAAGATTTTAAAATGTTTTATTTTTTAAAAAATGTTTTTCAAAGTGGAAATGATATTTTCCACTATAAATGTTTTAATGATATTTAAATCTTACTTTATAAGTTTCCATGGTTATTTTCAAAGAAAAGCATTTTGAAAATGTTTTATGTTATAAAAAGTGTTTTTCAAAGTAGAGAGTCTATTTTCATTGATAAATGTTCCAAGTGATCTTTCAAAATAATTTTCCATCTAAGATGAAATCCTTTAATGTAGCTTATACTTTACTGGGATATGATCTAAGGATACCATTCTCATTATTTCTTTGAATGTTTTATGTTTATGATGACAATATGTTTATGAAACTCATTCCTTTTTCCATGGGTTATGTTATGATTATATGATGAAATGTTTATAAAACCCATTTATTTTCATTGGTTATGATATGATTAATTTTTTATGATCTTATGGCACACAAATGTACAGTTTATGTGATGAATGAGACATATATTTATCTCCAATGCATTGGGTAATGATTTATATTCTATGATCTCAAAGGGTTCACAGGAGGTTATCCCAAGCTGGTAAAGAGGGTGCATAGTAGGTTATCCCAAGCCCTAAAATATGATGCATGGGAGGTTATCCTAAGCCCGAATCTAGTACATGGGTGGTTATCCTAATACTAGCATGTTATGAATGTCTTGGTGGGTAAGATTGACATAAGTTTTTTTATGCTTATATGTATACCAAATTTTCATATCTTATGTCAATGTTATATTATCATAACTCATGTTCTTTGGTTCTTTTGTGATTCATGTCTTATGAACTACCAATATTTATGTCATGGATCAATTTTATGATCTATGATATCCATGGTATGTTTTTTCAAATTTTATTATCATGTTCTCATACCCTTATACTCATGTTATGCTTATTTGATCATTGATATCTCTTTTGTTTACCCTTACTGATCATCTGAGATCATAATTTATTATGATTCTTTTCCCCAAGTTATAAATAAATGTTTTAATTAGGGTAAGTATAATAATAATACTACATGGGAAGATATTTATGGGAGATATTTAAGATATTTCAATAAATAAGAAGATTGTGTATCTAGTATCCTAAGACACTAAACCTTTACAGTCCTCATGTGAGTTTTTTTTAAATTTATTGAATATTAATCTAAAAAGATGTAATATTTATGTATATAAAGACTGGGTCATTTTACAAGTGTTGATGTCTTGGGAGAAACCCAAGAATGTGTTTTATATTTAGATATTCTTAATCTTGACTGGTTATTACGTGCATTTTGTTCAAGATTTTTCCAATATTGCATCTCCTATGACAGAGTTGAGCCATAGGGGTGTTAAGTTCAAATTGAATAATAAGTGTCAAAAATATTTTGAGTGACTGAATATGAGTTTGACTTCAGATCCAATTTTTATTCTTCCATAAGAATGTTTGGGTTATGACATCTTTTTTTATGCCTCAAGTATGATATTAGGATGTTTTCTGATGTAGAGGAAATAGGTGGTAGCCTATGTCTCTCAAAAACTATTCCCTCATGAGAATAATTGTCCTACCCATGATATTGAGTTGTCTAAAGTAATCCATGATCTCAATACTTGGTGCCAGTATATCCTTGGAGAGCGGTTTTCTATATATTCGAATCATAAGAGCCTAAAGTATATTTTTACCCAAATAGACATAAACCTATGACAGAGATGCTAGGTTGAGTATCTTTAGACTTTTGATTTTGATATTTTACACACACCTAGAAAAGTGAATATGGTTGCTGATGTGTTTAGTAGAAAATTATCAACTCATGCATCGAAGGATTCAGTGGATGAGTGGACTTTGATGAGTTTATTCACTGTTATGAACTTGGATATAGAAGAATATAATGTGTAAGTGTGCTTATCTTGTGTGAAAGCTAACTATTCATTTTATTATAATATTTAGAGATGTTAATTTTTAGGGTTTTAGTGAAATCCTTTATAATGGGGAGATACCAAGTAACTGGTCTCAAACTTCTTATGGTGTCTTGTGCTTTTGAGGTAGGATGGTCATTCTGATAACTCTAAGGCAGGATTTGATGGATAGTGTACATTATTCTAGTTATTCCATACACCATGGGACTACCAAGATGTATAATGGTTTGAGATGTTGATATTGGTGGTTGGGGATGAGGTGGTTAATTGTGGACTTCATGGCGTGATGCCTTACTTTCCATAAGATTTAGGTGGGGCAGTAGATACATGCTGGTTTGTTGTATCATTTACCTATTTTAGTATAGATGTGGGATAAGATCAATAGACTTTATTGTGGGTTTACCATGTACTCCTACTGGGAAGAATTCTATTTGGGTGATCATTAATCGACTCATGAAATCAGATCATTTCCTTTTTATTAAGGATATAATGAAGGTGGAATAACTCAGACACTTGTATGTCTAAAAGATCATGAAGCTCCATGAGGTACCTTCTATTTTTGTTTTCCATAGAGATCCACAATTTACATCCAGATTTTGTAAAGGATTACAAGAAGTGATGAGTACCCAATTGAAGTTAAGTGTGGTGTATCACCCTCAAGCAGGTGTGAATACTAAGTGAGCCATTCAAATTCTTAAGGATAAGATTTAGGTGTTCTTTCTTGATTTAAATGGTTCATGGGAAAAGAATATACCTTTATTAAAGTTTTCCTATAACAATAGTCATTAGGACTTGATTAAAATGTGACCCTTTTAAGCATTGTATGGGTGGACACATATATCTCCTTTATGTTTGGAGGAGTTAAGAGAATGGTATTTGGTTGGAACCATCCTTATTCAAGAGATTAAGGAAAAGGTTCAGTTGATTTGAAAAAGTTTATCAACAGCTCAGAGTATCTAGAAATCCTATGTGTATTTTCATCATCACCCATTGGAGCTTATGGTAGGTGATTGGGTTTTTTTCAAGGTTTCACCTCATTTGGGAAATTTTCATTTGGGAAGACATGGTAAGTTGGAACCAAGGTTCATTTCCCTTTCATGGTCATTGAACATCTTGGAAAGGTGGCATACTAGTTGGACTTACCATCTCACTTGATGTTGATTCATGATGTTTTTCAAGATTCCCAACTAAGGAAGTATCAATCAAACCCTTATCATGTGAAAGAATGGGAAGACATTAATCTTGATCCCAACACCTAAATGGTTATGAAACTAGTTCAGATAATGAACTGATATAATATGGTGTTTCATGGTAAAACAATTCCCTTGGTCTATTTAATATGGCAGTGAAGATGGTAATTCTATGAGACATGGGAGCAAGAAGCATTGATGATGAAATAGTGTCCATATCTCTTTACGAGTCCATAATACTGAGTGATTTATCATGATAGAAAGTGGCATGGTGGAGAGAATTTTGATGCCCTATAGGTCACAGTTATGTATTATTTTGGGCTTAGTTTATTTATTTTAAGGTTATAAAGGATTTTAAGAGTCAGGGTTGAGAATTTGAAGTTTTTGGAGAAACAAGCCAAGCGTGCGGTCTACGCATGGTTAGTAGTAACTATGTGATATGGATCTATTGGTTATAGTGGCATTTCACATGGTTTTATTATGGTTTTTCTAACATTTTGAGTTTCTAGGAAAACCATGTGGGTGAATGGGTTTGGGTCTAGGAGTGGTTGCATGGCTTGCACATGGTTTGACTATTTGTGTAGGTTATCCCAAGTAACCTTGCAGGTTGATTTTCAAGGGGCGGTATGGACTACATGGTTGAAAAATGATTTGTCTAATTGTGTGGCATTACCGTGTGACCTGTGTGTGTTTCTTAAAATTAGAAAATTAACACAATAACCTTTCTTTTTTTAACCTCTAATTTCCTCCAAATCTCTCATTAGCTTGACCCATCCATTCCTTGATGTTATAGGAGGTTCTCCATTTGGTCTCTGTGATTATCCTTTTATATTGGTGGATCTCATTGAGGTATGTTCTAATTTCCTCCTATTTTATCTCCACTTTCTTGATCTCTTCTCTATCTCTCTTCTCCTTTAAGGGTTGGATCTCTTAAGTGATTTGATATCCATATCTAAAGGTTTTGATGGATAATTGTTGGTGTTTATTATGTATTTAAGCTTGCGAGTACCCAAACTCTTTATTTACAATATTTTTTTAAGGAGACTAAGTTTTATCCATTGGATAGGTAGGTGCCTCTATACAATGGCTCTTTCTCATGCAATACCTTGTTGTTCTTGTATTTTCCTTCAGTTTGGATTGTGAAAATCATTGATTTGAAATATATGAGGTCTATTTTGTGTAAAATCATCTTTTATGGCATGGAAAATGGATTAAAAAGGGGGTTTTATTTAAAAATAGTTTTATGGGTATCATGTGTTTGATGAAATGACTCAAATATGGTTTTGACTCTAAAATGGTTTTTCAAGAATAGAAGCGGTGATGATTTTATTGAGGAAATATTTTATAAAATTGTGAGCATGGTTTACTTGAATGTTTTGAGAGAACATATAACATGGAAACCATGGGTGAATTGGGTTATGGATATATGGACACCATAGTGAGGGTGGAACCACTGTGGATTATGAATACGTTCTCTTTATGTTCTGGTGGCTAATGGGTAGCTTGATACCAATAGACTATGGCAGGACTTGGTAGCATAGGATTCATGTTACGTAGTATTAGTGTTCCTTACATGTCCTAGTTATGTATTTCCATAATCTAGATCCCATTTGTGTTTTATGTTTGGTTAAACTCATGATGGTAATGTTTCATTCTTTGGTTTCTCACATGTTTATCTTTTGAGAAATGAATGTTTTTTATTACTACCATCAATATTTTTATTCATGTTGATTTCTATATTCATATAGATTTTTATATGGATTTTTTTAAAATAAAATCAAAGTATGTTTTATGTAAAATGTTTTCAAAGGAAATAGATTTATGGAACTTGTTTTTTTAATCTAGAACTAATGATTTCATAGTGATATACATTGTATAGATTCATGGTGGTGTCCTAATGGGTGTTATCCTCACACCCTACATATGCCCTTGGGCATATATAGATTTGGTTTTATAGAATATGGGTAAAGGGAAGGAATTCATACAAATTTATGAATTCTCTTGGTAGGTGTTTCTTTTGTGGTGGTCCAAGATTGTGGTGATAGATGGTCTTATAGATACATTGTTATTTGGACTTATTGTGTTTCCAAGTTTAGCCTTATGGCCTATTTTATTATGTCTCATGGTTTTGTACATATTATTCTATGATGTAATCTATTTTTTATCATTATTATATTATACATGAGACATATTGTATTTATTTTAGGGTGAAATTACTTCCATGGTTATGTATGTTGATACCCAGGTGTTGGCCATCGACCCATGGCGATCGAGAATGTGCTTTAGTTTTCTAAGCAAGATTGGGTGATATGTCATGTTGACATGGGTTGGTTTGTTACATGTGGTCTATTGACTAACACTCCCCCCAACCCTATCTCAAGTATAAAATGTGTTCTACGTATCCCATTTTTTGGAAGTAAATATCATATCCCTCACATGTACTAGATTAATAGGCAGTACAGTTAGAGAATTATCAATCTTATGAGGATTAGTTGGTGAAGATCTTGGACTAAAGAGAAAAATTTATATGCAACATGACTACTCACCCATTCAAAGTTCTATAGTGGAACCATAAGTACAAGGAGGCGACATGGGAACCAGAGGAAGAAATAAAATAGAAGTACCCTCATATATTTTCATCTTAGTAAGTGAAATGAAATTTAGAGGGTAAAATTTCTTAAGGGGGGAAGAATGTAACAACCCGAAATTTTATTAATGGAATTTCTCTTTTGAATTTGTGTGTGTGTCACACATGGTAATATAGTATAATATAAAACACATGTTATGAAACACTAATTATGTGACCAAAAAATTGCATGATTGAAAGTAAATATTTCATTACAATTCATACCCAAGATATTTTAGGTTTACAGTTTTAAATAATTGGGAAAAAACATTAACTAACAAAACCCATGACCTTTTCAACCAATAAAAAAATTTCTCACTATATAAGTGACTGATTAATCCTTAACTAGTCTTCAGCATCTCCCAAAAAATTTCTTCGCAAAATAATCCTCTAGACATACCACACATTTTAATTTCCTTCTTTACCTAGGGAAAAGGAAACATAAGAAGGGGTGACCTCAAACACTTAGTAAGGGTAATAATAAGAAATAACAATAAAATATCATGAGTGAGCATAAGATAAACATATGGATATGAGAATTTAAGCAAGGAATAATGAACATAAAATGTATAATTTATACCCAATAACACATGTATCATGAGCCAAGAATTATATTGTGAGACTTTAGTATAAAGAAATTGATATCAAAGTATCTTTTCATATTAAAATTTGTGACCACAACATAATGCATGACATAATTAATATAAGTCAAGGTTCACTCTCATAACTATAATCACATAGTGTACAAAGTCCTATGATGGATTAGGCTCACTCTTGAATCTCATACATGACATATCAAGAGATATAAAGCTTAACCCATTGCATTGGGGGGATATATAATTTTAGTCCCACCCATCACATCATATTATGTACATGCATAAGTGTTATATAAATAAAACATTTATAATTTCATTATATTGATATTAATATAATAAGGAAATGGGTTTCATGATTATTCCTAAAAAACATGATAATAAAACGACCAAAAAAATAAGGTGGATGGTTGTAAAATAACATATTCTCAGTTAATAAAAGAAACATAGAAGGATTCTATCAAAGATAGAAAAACACTCATAAAAAAGAATGTTTCAAATGGTACCACATAAGAGATTAAGAATTAGGTTCATTTGATACCATGAGTTTAATTCCTCAAAAAAAATATTACTACATAAATAAGAGGGTAAATAATTAAACAAATATCCCATGAGGGTAATTCCTTATGAAAATTAAAAGGAAAATTGGATGCAAAAATGTGAAAGATTTTTTAGAAAACACTTTTAAATTTTTCATAAAAGACAATGTTATGTGTTATTTTCACAAGTCATTTTCAAAAAACTAAAGTTAAATCCAGGTTTATCTTAAGGAAGTGTAGAGTGTAATAAAAACCATTGATTATAAAGTGGAAGAAAACCCCCTTTTATACCTTTATTGAAAACTCACATCATGAAAACAATACGAAACAATTTTTTGAAATGGGAAAATGATAATTGTGAATAGAATATAAAATAACACATGCCTTTTATTCTAAATATTATAGTAAAACATTAGCAGTAAGAGTAAAATATGGACATGGATGATAAACAGTCATTTAAGAGGATGGGAATTATGCTTAACAAAGTTGAATTTTCAAGGAGGATAATTCATCAATAAGGATGATTTTGAACCAAAATTGGTTTCAAAATATAGAAATATGTAATACTATATTAAATTAAATATTAATCTCAAGGATAAATATTATAACTCAAGAAAATAGGTTGAGTTATGAAAAAACCCATATATTTTAGGGAAGATATCAATCATAGTCTGAAGAAAGTAAGAGCATGAATGAAATTGAAGTTTCTGTGATCAACCATAATTTAATATATTATAATTCAAGGGGAATTAATTGCATTATACAAAATAATATTGGTGCATAATATCAAAACATGTCTTAATGTTAATGGATATGAAATCCCTTACTACTTTGGAAATTTTTTAGTCAAAATACCATGAGATAAATAAATTTGATTAAAGAATTGAATGTCATGAAATATAATAGAATCGTGATTAAAAAATAATAAAGGGTATTATATACACCATTCCTAGTAAAACATGGTATACAATAAGAAATATGTCTCTAAGGGTAAAAATTGAGATAATAAACCCTTACAAGTAACATAATATTTGAGGTAAGAATCATTTGATAATGAGGTTATAAAGAGAAATTTTAAAATACAAAAAAAATAATGAGTATATATAATAAAAAATAAATTAAACTTGGAACAATATAGTTTGATAATAAATTTTTTAACTCAATGGAGTAAAATTGAGTAAGCACAAACCCTTACCTTGTTCCCGATTCATTTAGCGCATGCACCTAAATTCCCAAAAAATCAAATTAAGTTTATTATATACCTTTATGGTAACCTTATTATTCTATATTTAATTTAATATATAACATTTATTATCATAATATATTTATTTATTGTTATTGTTTCTTATGTTTTCATGAAAATTGAATCGGAATCGGCTTATTTCGATAATTTTAGTGATCAAAGCTGGTATTTTAATAATAAGTTAAATAATTAATATAAACATTAAGGAACAAAAAAAAATCATTAATTACTAGTTAAATTATAATAATATTAGTATTGAAGTTTCCATAGTCATCAATGGTAGAGTTTTATAGCATTATTCGAGTAGGTGGTTAAGCCGACCCAAACATGAACATGTTATATCTCGATGGGTGAGTATGGTTAAGAAAGTTTATAATATCATTATAACATAATAATAATGATATTATTTATATTTTTTAAGTTTTTGAATTATATTTTAAGAGTTTTGGATAAATAACTAAAATCAATATGAAAAATGCTACTTCGTGGAGGCGGTAGTTCGCACAATGCATGATTAATGTTATTTTGTTTTTCTAAGTGGATGGAAAGGAGTAAATAATGGATTTTACATTAATATAATAAAAATTAATTTTAATAATGATATTTAATTCAACATATTACTATGGTTTGGGTGATTTTGGAAGATAATTATTAATAAGAAAAGGTAAGGAGTAAGTATTACTCACTTTAGTAACTTGAACTTTCTCTTGAAAGTCTCCTTAAAAATGAAGGAATTAGGCTAAATAATTGAGACCATGGGATTATTAACTTGATATATACTTATATTAAGATAAAAATATAAATTTTTTAATAATTAATTCTAAGTAATGGGTGTGGTATGAATGGATGGAAGTGTTCCCTTTTTAAGTGAAGAAATTGGCACTTTTGTGAATACTCTTTACTTTTTCGATGATATCATTGCACTATTCAAGGGTAAAAGACTCAAAAAAAATTAAGTAATAAATTTTGGGGTGATATTGGGTCTATAAATCCATGAAAATAATTTCTAAACGTTTTTTAAAAATGTTGGAAGTCATTTGTTCTTATATCTTTACTTTTACCATTTTTTACTGAGGTAACTAGTTTTTACCCAAGCAACTTATGTTTTAATAAAAATATAAAATAAACCTTATTACCAAGTTTGGGTGTTCTTAACAAAAATTTAATCTCTATTAAATATAATTAAATTTATAATTAATGGAAATTTAATTTTAAAATTAAAACATTTTATATATAGAAAAAATATTTTGTAGAAAAATGTTATTTTCGCCATTAAGTGTTCTTAATCTTGTTTAGTATTGATTATCAATTGAATTAATGATAAATTATTTAAATATAGGATGAAAATTTATATTAAATTCACCTTTTATAAGATATTTATTTATTTAATTAGATAAAAATTAAACAATATTAATAAAACAATTCTTTAAAAATAACGGTTTTACCATTATCATGGTCATTAACTATAATTATAGTAATAATACTTGTATTCCCAAAAATGAAATTGAAATTATTACATAATATGATCATATTTATAAAAAATAATAAATTCATTTTTTTGTATTTAATTTTTAAAAGTGACGAGAACTAAGTTTTTAATAAAAGAAAATAAATCAGTTTTTAGAGTAAAGTATTACTTATGTTTCCAAAATGATATAAATGGGTTTTATAAATAAAAAATGGTGATTTTAAATGAATAATTTTACATATAAATGTATATATTTTATATAAAAAAGTTTAAAAACATTTAATTCATTCTTCTATTATGATAATTTCATAAAATTGGTGGTTATATTAATTTCGGTATTTTTTTCACTGTTCACCTCAAAACCAATGCTTTTAGAAAAATCCCAGAAATCCATACTAAGATAATTTTGACATTATAAATCCAAAAATGGAATTATTTTTATCTAATTAAGATTATTAAATTTTTAAACTTAGTTTCTAAATATGAAATATAAAGAAAACTTTTTTTATAAAAAATAAACTTATTTTTTCTTTAAAATCCAAAATGAGAAATATGAAAAATACATGTGATAAATAACTTGTTACATTAATAATTACATGTTAATATCATAATAATTTTTAGTTACATATTCCCTCAATATTTCCTCATAATATCTAAGCATAAGGTATACTCTGGTGGCAGTCGAGTGTGGTGATTCTTCTTACAAAGATCATGTGGAAATTTCTATGAGCTTGAATTTATCTTACATATTATATCACGTAAATAATAATTGTTCAAATTAATCTTATTATTGGTATATAGAAAACTAAAACAAAATTAATTATTTCTAATCTTAGAAAAATGATCTTCATACAAAATAATTTTGCTACTCAATGTCATTTATTTTCTTCATAGATTTCATAAAATGATTACTTCCTTTTATACCCACTAATTTTACAGCTATATTATAATTGTAAAATTTTATTTTAATATATCAAAGTTTAGTTTTAGTTTAATGTTTCATTTAGAATAAGATATTAACATAATATTTATTTAATTAAAATACTCACTAAAATATCGGGTTGTTACATTCTCCCCTTAATAAATTATGTCCTTGCAATTTTAAAACTCATATAATGGGAATAATTTCCATATGGGTTCCTAATTAACCATAAACTAGTAGTTTATCATTGTTTTATTTAGGATATTAAGTGATATTTACCTATATGAAATTTGATATGATCCATTTTTAAAAAGAGATAATCCATTCCTAATAGAATCCTAATAAGTAGTAGCTTCCAAAAACCTTGAATAATATCCTTTTAGTATGGATATAATAACCATTCCACTAAAAAATTATTTATAATGAAATATATAATAGGTTAAATATTAAATTACATAATAGATATTAAAATATAGATTAAAAAATTACTTTTACCTTCAATAGAAGTCGTTTCATAAGTTTTCTGTATTCCCATGGTCTGAGCAGTAATTGGTGCCTATTTTCCTCATTAAACCTTTAATTAGAGAATTGATTTTCATAATGTCCAATTTACTTGAAATTTAAGAAATGGGTCTTTTTATCTTCTCTCTTTCCCTCACACTTATGATTTTGATAACCTTTATCTCCACAATTGTATCATCTACCTATCCCTTTAAGGTAATTTCACCCGTGATTCTTTCCACATTTCTAACATGTAAGTAATTAAATCTTATTTTCTTTATTATACTTGTCACGTGAACTTCCATGATAATTCATCCTTCTCTTATTTGGTGTGTTTGGGAATTTTAATATGTTCATATTGTTAATCATATTTCATGATATATGGTTTGTCATAATCACAAGGTTTCTCACTCCATATCCCATTTTGATGGGTTGTTTATTGATGTAATCTCTACATCATCCCCTGCACCCATGGTTCCTTATAGATCCATCTATTATTAAAACTAATAGGGGTTAACATGAGTGACAAAAAGATTATAATTATATTATTATTATCATAAATATCCATGGGAAAATTTAACCATAAGATGGCCTATTTTATGATATTATCACATTAACCTATAGTTCTTTTATTTCAACCCATATCACTCTTAGTTCCACATATATCATTATTGGTTCAACCTAGGTTACCTTAAATTTAGTTTTTTCATAATTATTAACCCAATCCCTTAAAATATCTTGTGAATCGATGTATCATCATGGTTCCTAAAGAGCATATTATTTAACAAATAATATCCTCACAGAGTTTCAAACCAGGTGTGTAGTTAGGCTTCTTTATCATGCACTTGGTAAAAATTGAGTTAATACCTAATCTAAAATTTTTAGGGTTATTACTCCTAGGTATATTTATTTCAAATCCTATATTTGTTTGTAGTATCCAGACAAGTATTTTATTACTAGGAAAACCACATACTCAAAACATTCCAAAATTTTAGGATGTTATTCTATACTTAGACTTATCCCTAGGTTTTTCACTAATGTTCTCTCATCCTAATCCAAAAAAATTAAATATTATCCCAACTAACCTAAATTCTTATCAATAATTTGGAAATTATGGTCAATATTAGCTTATTTATCATTAAATTATCCTCAACTAATATCCTAACCTCTAAAGTTATCTAAACTCTACTTTGATACTAATTATGATGCCTAGAGGATGTGATCATCAAATTATATGAATGAAAGAAAATATTTCATTATAATAAATAACCAATATATTTTAGGTTTAGAGTTTTATAGAATTAGGACAAAACATTAACTAACAAAACTCATGTATTTTTCAGCTGACATTTTTCCCACTATATAAGTGACTTCTTAAACTATAAAAAGTCTTAAAAATATCCCCCATATTTTCTACACAAGATAATCCTCTAGACATACCACATATATTACTTTACTTCATTACCCAGGGAAAAAGAAATATAAGAAGGGGTGATCTTAAATGCTCAGTAAGGGTAAGTATATGCGATAAAAATCAAAGATCATAAGTGATCATAAGATAAACACATGGGTATGAGAATGTAAGAAAGGAACATGAACATAAAATATAAAATTCATTCCCAATAAAACATGGATAATAACCCAAAAATCATAGCATTATGATTTAGCATAAAGAAATTGATATCAAAGGATCTTGTCATCTTATAACTATAACCACAACATAATATATGGCATCATTAACATAAGTCAAGGTTAACTCTCAAGACCATCATCACATAGTGGAAAAATTATCACGGTGGATTAGGTTCACTTCCTAATCTCATACATAACATATCATGAGATATAAATCATTACCCAATATATTATAGGGATATATAATTTCAAGCCAACTTGTTGCATCATATTATGTACATGCATAAGTGTGACACATAGAAAACATTCATAATTTCATCAAAAAAATATCGACCATAAAAATAATTGGGTTTCATGATTATTTACACAAAAAATGATCATAAACCATCTGGAGAAATGAGATGGATGGTTATATAAGAACATATCCTCTATGAATAAAAAAACATAGAAATATGTTAGCATATATGTAAAAGCATCACTGCAAAAAAAGAATGCTTCAAACAGTACCATATAAGAGTTTGAGAATTGGGAAAGTTTAATACCATCAGCTTAATTCATAAAAAAATAAAATAGTATCATGTAAATTATAGGGTAAATCATGAAATAAAAATACCATGAGTTTAATTCCTTTTGAAACTAAAAAATGGAAATTATACTCAAAATGTAAAAGGGTTTTTATAAAACACTTTTAACATTTTCGTAAAAGATGATGTTATGGGACATTTTCAAAAAGGTGAATTGAAGTACTTTTTAAACATTTATTTTAAAAAGAAACATCAATAATAGATTCTTCAAAGTGATATAAATGTTTATATTGAGGAAGTGTAGAGTGGAAGACAAACCTATGATTATGAGGTGGAATAAAAATCATTTTTTATACCTGTATTGAAAACCCACGTCATGAAAACAATACAAAAAAATATTTTTCAAATGGGTTTTGGATAATTATTAATGGAATAGGAAATAAAACATGCTTTTTATTCAAGATATTAAGTGAAAACATTATTAGGAAGAGGAAAACATGGACATGGGTGAAAAATCATCATTTACGAGGATGAGAATTATTCTTAACACAATTTCATTTTCAAGAAGGAAGAGAATTAATCTATAAGGATTATTTTGAACCAAAATTGATTTATAGAGATAAAAATAGGTAATTACATAAGAAATTAAATAGGAATCTCAAGGAGATACATTATAACTCAAGAAAGTAGGTTGAGTTATAAAAAACCCTTATATTTTAGGGGTGATATCAATCATAGTATAAAGCAAGAAAGAGCATGAAAGGAAGTAAAGTTTCCATTATCAACAATAATTTAATATATTATAATTCAATTTGAATTATTTATACCATAAAAAAGAATATTGCTGCATAATATTGAAATATGCCTCAATGAAGGGAGATAGAGACAAAAACCCTTATGACTTTTAAAATTATTGATTAAATACCCCATAAGAGAAATAAATTTTATTAGAACATTAAATATAATCAAATATATTATAATCGTGATTCAAAAATATTAAATGTTAGTTGATATACCACTCTAAGTGAAACATGGTGTATAATAAGAAATATATCTCTAAGGGGTAAAAACTGAGGCAAGAGACCCATACAAGTAACATGATCATTGAGGTAAGAAACATTTAAAATGGTAAGAAATAATTTTAAAACCCTATAAAATAATGAGTAAATATAATAAAAAATAAATCAAACTTGGAATAATGGATTTTGATAATAAATTTTTTAACACGATGGAAGAAAATTGAGTTAGCATAAACCCTTACCTTGTTTCTAATCAGTTATGAGAATGCACTTAACTTACTAAATAATAAAATAATGTTTAATATAAGCCTTATTAGGAACCATATTATTATATATTTAATTTAATATATACAATTTATTATCATAATCTATTAATTTATTATATAGTTTTTTATTATGTTTATGTGAAAATTGAATAAGTGTTGGCTTATTTCGGTAATTTTTGCGATCAGAGATGGAATTTTAATAATAAGTTAAATACTTAATATAAATATTAAAGAACCAAAAATAATAATAAATTACTTATTAACTTATAATAACATTATTATTTAAGTTCCTATAGTCATATGTGATATAATTTTACTGCATTATACAAGTAGGTGGTTAAACCAACCCAAACATGAACACGCTATATATCGATGGGTGAGTATGCGTAAAGAAGTTTATAATATCATTATAAAAGAAGAAGAATATTATTATTTTATGTTTCTAAGTCTTTGAATCATATTTTAAGTGGTTTTTATAAATAATTAATTCCAAGTTGAAAAATGAAAAATGTTACTTCGTGGAGGCGGTATTCCACACAACGCACGGTTAAAGTTCTTTTATTTTTATAAGTATATGGAAAGAAGTAAATAATGGATTTTACATAAATATAATAATAGTTAAGTATAATAATTATACTTAATTTATTATATTTATATGTTTTTTGTAGTTTTGTAAGATAAATATTAAGAAGAAGAATTTTGGAGTAAGTAATAATCATTTTTGTACCTTGAACTTTCTCATGAAAGTCTCATTGGAAATGAATAGATTGAGCTAAATAATTAAGACCAATGTATTTTTTAATTGATACAGTATTATATTAGAATAAAAAATGGAAGAGTTTATAGAATTAATTTTAAGTAATGTGTGTGGCATAAATGGGTGGAATTGTCCCCTTTTATAAGTGAAGAAAAGGGTACATTTGTGAATACCCTTTAATTTTTTAATGATATAATTACACTATTCAAGGATAAAAGACTCAAAAAAATTAAAATAATGGATTTTTTTGTGATATGGGGTTGATAAATTCTCAACCATTAATTTTCAAACATTTTTTAAATATGTTGGAAGTCATTTGTTCTTATATTTTTACTTTTATCTTTTTTTGTTTTTACTAGGGTAGCTAGTTTTTACCCAAGTAACTTGTGTTTCAATAAACATATAAAATAAACCCTATTAATAAATTTGAATGACCTAAACCAAGATTTAATATCCATTTATTCTAATTCAATTTCTAATTAATATAAAATTACCTTTTAAATTAAAACATTTTATATATAGAAAAACGATTTTGTAGAAAAATGTTATTTTCTCCATTAAGCGTTCTTAATCTTGTTTAGTATTGAGTACCAATTTAATTAGTGATAATTTATTTAAATATAGTCTTAAAATTATATTAAATTCACCTTTTATAATATATTAATTTAATTAATTATATAAAAATTGTACAATATTAATAAAAAACTATAAAAATAGTTGTTTTATCATTATCAAGGTCGTTAACTTTAATCATAGTAATCACACTTTTATGAAAAAAAATGAATTTTACCTTATTACATAATAGGATAATTTTTATCTAAAGTATAAAATACATTTTATTGGATTTAATTTCTATAAGTGATGAAAACTAATTTTTTGATAGAAGTGAATAAATCATTTTTGGATTAAAATATTACTTTTGTTTCCAAAATGATATGCATAGGTTTTAGAAATAAAAAATAGAAATTTTAAATGATTAATTTAATTATAAATGTATATATTTTATAATAAATTGTTCCACATCAGTAGATTTCCATTACGTTAATTACTTTTATCATATTTCATATTTCCATTATGTTAATTATTGTTATCATATTGCATATTTTCATTATATTACATAGTGTTATCATAATATTTATAAATTAGATGGTATAGTGTTATTAGGGGTGGTGATTCCGTTAGTATATATATCATGGACTTTGTTTCATATAAAATTTCACTCATACCATAATTTTTTTATTTTGGATTGGTATTGGTCTAGATAAAACCCTAATGAAGCTAATTTATTTCCAATCTTTGAAAAATTAGCTTCATACGGAAGATTTATACAACTTAATGCCATTTATTTTCTTCATAGATTTCATAATATGGTTACTTTCTTTTATACCCACTTATTTAACGATTACATTATAATGGTAAAATTTTATTTTAACATATCATGATTTTTTTAGTTTATTGTTTCATGTAGAAAAATATATTAACATAATATTTATCTAAGGAAAATACTTAGTGAAGTCTCGGGTTGTTACACATGCACCACATGATGAAAATCAATAGCACTTTATTATATTAAATTGAACATTATATTTAGAGAATAAATATAGTCATAATAATTGAAATTGTTACAATGGAACAAAAAATAGAAAATAATATTACTATACTATGAAAATTTGGATCTGTTCGATCCCCTAGAATGATCTCACTAATGAACAATGTTGTAAAAATGAAATAGAATATTAGTAATAGAATATTCATTTTGAAAATGAAAATATATATAACCTTGAGAGAAAATAGAATAGAGTGAATAATTAATTAAATATGATGTATTTATATAATTCATAGAACCCATATTTCTATTATAAATTTAACCATTAGAATTATAATCTAACCATTAGAATAGTAATCTACATGTTGGAATAGTAATCTGGCCATTATGAATAGTAATCCAGTCATTAAGAATAGTAACTTAACTGTTAGAATAGTAAATTCTAATTAACTATAAAATAATTTTTAGTTATCTTATAAAATGAAAATAAATCAAATTTATATCATGATACAACTAAATAAATATTTTAAAAATGATAAAATAAGTGTTTGGTTTTTTAAAAAGCACATATGTTTTATTTTTATTTTTATGATAAATATAAAAATTTAAAAGAAAATATTATTTTCATAAAATTGGTTTATAAAATAATATCATTTTTTTTATAATGATGATATAATTTTATGAGACTATAAGTGATTTTTCAATGGGTCATAAAATTGATCATAATATTAAATTTGGTGTTTTAAAAATAAATAAAAATTTTAATAAAAATTTAATTTTATCATATTTATAAAATTATTTTAATAAAATAGGTTTTATTTTTAGAATCTAAATGTTGAAAAATGGTTAGGGTGAATTTTTCATATTTTTCTAAAATAGTTGAATTTTTTTGGTGAGAAGTAAAATACGACAAAATATGGTAATTTGCATTATAAGAAAAATACATGAAAAAATGAGTCATGGTTGGTTTAATTGACCATTAGGTTTAACTAACACATACTAATTACTCTACATAGTCACAAGAATCGACACTATTTATAATCTTGGGCTAAAATAATAAAGTAATAAATATTATATTCAAAAAAACTCTATCTTCCCCTTATAAATATCACCTTTTCTTCTCACAACTTCTAAGCCATGGAGATAACCCAAAATATACCCATTTATCTCCCCATAATTACTCCAAGTGTCCAAGGATTCCTAGTCTTACCAAAATACCATTCCAAGGATCTTTAAGGGGTGGTCTAAAAGGAAACATCCAAAGGAGAAGGTAATACTCTCAACCAAGCTTTTAATCTTTATTCTTATTCATCCTCCAAAAAAATTCCTTCCAACATTACATAATGACTCAAGTATCATAATTATACTATAATTTTTTTTCATAAATGGAATATCAATTATCAATCCTCTTTTCATTTCATTGTAAAATGATAATGATTGCTCATATTATGGTGGGTTCACCGCCTTCATGAACAACATACTTCGTTTTTCTCCACCACCTTCAAGGTTGGTCATAAAAATAAAATTATGGTTAAATATGATGATAATAATTATATTATAAATTATTTTATTTTATTTAATGTGTTAATAATCATGTAATTAAATAAAACAAATCTATTTTAGGATGGTCGGTAAAACCACCTAAATAAACTAATTGTATAATGTTAACGTTTATAATAAATGAATCATCCCTATGTCAGAACACATGTGAATATTTAGAATAATTTAAATTTTTATAAGGACATGAATATAATTTAATTTCACTTATATATTTATATAACCATTTTACAAGAACATCAATAATTATCCACAAACTAAAGTGAACTTGGAACCATGAAACAAATAACCCTAAGACTGTAATTATAGACATAATATCTCAATTAAATGACTCTAAACTAACATAAAATCATAATAGTAAATAAAATTAGTTTTAATTGGGTTCTCAATAAAGTTTTTTAATAAATACATTTTTATTATTCAGTAATTTAAGTGCAAGTGAAGAATGAATTTAGATATGAGGTAAGGGAACTTTCGAACAACCCTCCTTTATTTTGGGTCATGTCTTTTTGCTCTAAAACTCACTTCATAACACTATTATTCTCATTTATTACTTTAATATTATATATATATATATATTCATATAACATATATAACTAGTTATCATTATATTTATTTATTAGAGATATACATATTTTTAAATTTTCCTTCTCAATTTCATTCATTAAGAAAACCCGATTAAAGGGAAAAAAATTGTTTCTTACCCCATTTCAAATGAAAATACATAAAATATTTTAAACCATCCATGGTTTCTAAAATTTATCATTTTATTATGGAAAAAAAATTTAGTTCATTTATGGTTTTATGGAAATTAATATGCTCTTTCCCCACTTTAAATACTCTTTTCCCTTTTCCTTAAAACCTCACTTTAGAGGTGCATTTCCAAAGTGACTTTTCCACTATTTTTCATGTATTCACAAAAATTGGACATCATTTTTCATGGAAAGTGATTTTTTTTTACCTATTAATGTCCAATAATTATTTAATACATTATTTCATGGAAACCATTATGATATGTTATCTAATGATGCTATAATACATAATTACGTAACACATTTCTTCTCATGGGTTATTCTTATGTTTATGCCTTGTGGTTAATTTCCTTTTATAGAACATATATGCATGTATATGTTATGGTGGGTGCACCCAAATAGAACTCCAATGCATTGGGTGATGTTTATATCTCATGATATTATATGTATGATATTAGGGATTAAACCTAATCCATGATGAGACTTTTTCCACCATGTTATGTTGCTTCCACATTCATATGATGCCATGATCTTATTGTGAAATCTTCTTTATTTTATGATTTCATGTGATTATTTATGAACCTTACCATTTATTATAAGGTATTGGATCCTATAAACCCTTCCTTTATGATTTTTAGGTGTTTTATGTGTTTAGAGAAGGCTCCAAGGTGTTTTGGAGGGGAAATAAGGAGTTGAAGAAATTATGCATTGTGGAGAATTTGGTTGCACCGCAAGGGTGGTTATTGCAGCATGGTAGGGTTGGTTGCAGTGTAGGGGATTGGAGGTGGGAGATTCAGATCCACTATTATTTTTGGCATGGTTTCACTGTAGAGAAAATCTATGACATGGGATGGATGAACACTATGGTGTGGAGAATTCATCTATGACATAGTGCTCTGAGGGACGTTCTTCCAAATTTAGGGTAGTTTCACCCTAGGATTTATGTTACGGTGTAGTCTCCCTTTTGGTGATAGAACTCTAAATCATAGTGGTTTTACCTACATCATGGTTCTAACCCCAAGTTTATAGGATTTTCAACATGGAGGGCATCATATTTTTTTAACGTGATTTGACAAGGTAGGATTTAGTGTGGCCTCTTTCACTACATCGTAGTATTTCCTGTTTCATACTGTTTTATAGTGTGGTCTGAGAGGTTGTGTTGTGGTCTTTTAATTCTCACACTTTCTATAAATACTTGAACCTCCTATGAACCAACCTTTCTCCTATAATTATCTCTCAAAACTTAGGCACCCAAGAGAGATTTTTGAAGGCCTTTGATCCCCTTTAGAAGATGATTCAATTCTTGGATTCTTGTGTTTTATATGTGGTGATATAAGGTGATTTCTTCCTCTTTTATTATGGTTTCTTCTTAATTTTATCTTGTTTCCTCCTATGTTATCTTACCATGTTATGTTGTTTGATCTCCATAATTATAATGTGTTTTCTTTTTATATTTGTTGGAACGATTGTGGCATGACATTCTTGGAGGAATGTGGCTTTTTTTAGGAGAGGTGATCAGAGATATGCATTGTTGTTCCATTCTCAAGTGAAGAACATTGAAACCCTAAGGTAGGGTATTCATTAATTTTCCTTTTATTTATGTGTAATCATAAATTTTCCATGCTTTATCCCTTTGTATGATAGTTGAATTAACCTTAATAAATGATAAATCAGATTAATTAAATAGTGGTTGATGGTTAGTAATCACATGTGTCCTTCTACCATGATAACGATTTGCCTCTTGATTTACTATATAGTTTTCTATCTATGTTATGATTTTTTTAGCATGTTTTTTATGATTGGGTTAGCATGGATAAATGAAAATGGTTAAAGAACGTAAATCTAGTAATTGTTAGTTGGCTAAAAGAATTAAGGAGGCATGTTTAATGAATCCTTATATTCTTTTAATTTGATGGTAATCAAATTGATTCTTAATCCATGTTTAATTGAATTTTTTTATTCCATGTGTTAATGGAATTTACTAATGAAAATAAATCTATTAATCCTTGTTGAGATAATGATAAAAGGCTTGTTTAATGAGATTTGTTCTTCTCACATATGTTGAAACTGGAATTGATGCTTGGAAGCATGTTAAATAAATGATATCTTGTTATAGCTGATGTCTTTGGTTACCCATAGTTGTAACCTGTAATAAATGAATTGGTTAATTTAAGATGAAATAAAACCAGTTTTTTATAAATATAAATATTTGGGGCTGAGTGATCATGTTTTATTATGAAGGTTGAATTCCTTGTGTTTGGGTTTGAGTGGGACTTTTTCATGTAAAGGATAAATGCCTTTTTTAGGGACTAGTTTCCTTATTGGCCTTGTTAGTCATTTTCTACCTTCTATTTTTCTTTTAATGTGAGATTTTTTATGTGATGTGATGTAATATTGGGATGGCTAATGAGATATGGTTAGGGAGGCCTGAGTTTGTGGAAGTAGTTGATGCTTGTGATGGAAAGATGCATTGTCATATATATGATGGTGTTGGGGATGGAACTAAGTTTGATGGAATGGGTTTAAGTTGGTATTTCCCATGGTTATGCTTAAATATGGGAAGTTTTCATATTAATGATCTATTTAAAGGTCGTATGGGCGAGTTTCTTTTTTATTTTCATTCTTTTCCCCACTACTTGAGTCAGCTGGATGTGCTTGTTTATGCATCTCTTATGGTAGCTAAGGATGTTTCCTAGAGTACATGGAATAATGTAATGATGTTAATGATTTAATAATGTTTAAAAATTAGGGTTGGTGTTTGTAAGAATTCAAATGTTGATAATCTTAAGAAACCATGGACTCGGTTGGATTATTCTTTAAGGGCATGGACTTCACTTTGAGGTTAATGAAATATAATTCAAAATAATATTAATTGATGTATAATGAATTAAATAACATGTACTAGAATGTAAAAAAGGGAAAGAATTAATTTAATTAAAGTTTTCTTAAATTCTTGTGTGCTTATGGGATATCTAGCTCTTAATGGTGGCAGACTGGTGTTCAAGAGATAATAGTTTCAGTTGACCCTGATACAGGGTTATGACCATAGTTTGGTCATAAGATATAGTATATCTTGTATGTTTTGTAATTTCATATGCTACCCCATCCATGTTGGTGGGTCAATTGAAACCCAATGGACTCTAGGAGGGTGTTTTCCCTAATATATAGGTTGGTGAGGGATAGATGGATGACTACCCCCTATGGACCCGCTTTCTTCTCTTGATAGTATTATGTGCTGGTATACATAGTGGTTATATTTCTCCATATATTTGTATAGAGGGATTTAAATACTTATGGTTATTTCACAAATGTGTATCTTCGAATATAGTATCCTAAGGATTATTATAGGTATGATGTGTATGGGTTGTGATGGCTCGAGGTACATTACTCGGTGTATGGGTTGTGATGGATTGAGGTATAATACCTGATGTATGATACATGAAATATGGGATGGGGTGGCTCTCATAAACTACTTAGTTACTATATGTATATTTGGAATGGAATTATGTGATGATGTAATGCATGAGGTGCATGGTGTGATACTTAGCCCAGGTGTCTTTAGTCAGACTTGTTTTGGAGAGCGATGGATCAAGATGTATGATGTTGGGGGAAAGTGGTAAACTAGTGGGGAAGCAGTAGTGGGGTACCCTTATTTTATTACTATAATATATGATCTTGTGTATGTGACACTTAGTGAGATATATTCATGGTTAGGTTGCAAACTTAGTATACTTTTTTAGATGAAAAGTTAGTTTCACTTGTTGTTTACTGAGATTTAGTGTGATTTCTTTACCATTTACACCTATTATGCTCACCCTACATATATATAAACTATATTTCAGGTTAGTAGGATCGGGTTATAGATCGGGTTGGATATTACTATCTCATAGTTTTATAGAAGTTTTTTGGGCTTCTTGGTCGTTGTCGAGTTTATCATTTGGTACTTGTACTTTTCCCTTTCTAGTTTTTTTAGTCTTCTATGAAATTACATGTATATACTTGGGTTTTATTTTACTATAACCAAGTAGAATTTTATTGATGTACTTTTCTTATCTCTCTTTCCTCATTTTTTCTTAGAGGGTAATGTCTCTCATATGTATATATGTTATACCCTCGGTTCTTGTCACCAACCCATGGAATATTGGAGTTGGGCTTTAGGTGGTCACCATCTCCCTTCTCTCATTATCGGACTAAGAGGGGTGCCTTTGGGGGAAGGGGGTTGTGACAGAGGAGTATCAAAGGTTCGGGTTGAGGGATAATATGAAGTTTGGAGTAAGTCATAGGTGATGACTGCATAGGCTGGTAAGGCAATGGTGTCAGATAAGTTTAGTAAGCAATGTAAATAAGATAGATCATCTGAGACACAGGTATTTAGGTCCCCCTATAATATGATACATGAAAATTTAAGTTTACCAATCCTACTAAGAAAAGTGGTATTGGTTATAGAGAAGAGACCTATGAAAGTATCATGAATCATTCTTCTTTGTGTCTATGTTTGAAATGGGTAGATCTTGGGATAGGTTAAACCATAGATAAATAAAATAATTAATTAATTAATCTTAATATTCCATATTCTAGGTTTAGGAGACTCTAACCATTTGTTATTTTGTAGGTATGGAACCAGGTTGACATCCTCATCATGTTTTCACTGAAGATGCTCAAAAGGACGTGCTAATAGATCGCCACAGAGTAGAGGTTAAAAATGATGACACTTAGAGGAGGACACTCTGAGAGTTTCAAAACTAGATCCTATATAAGTAAGAATTCTCTATTTTGGAATCAATGATATAGGAATAGTTGGAGGACGTTGAGATGGCTTTCGGTTTTATTTATTATTAGAAGGAGCTATGGGTTTTTTAGGTCATGATGATGATGCATAGAGTAGCATTGTAGTGGTGGATATTATTCCTTGGGGTTTCTAAGGAGTCAAAGGTATCATGGTAGAAGTTTAAGAAAAAATTACAAGTTGAGTTTATTTCTTCATCCACAAGGGTGGATAGTTTCCAGGAGTTGTTCACCCTTCGATAAGGGAGTTCCAACATGCAAGAGTTCAGGATATATTTTAGGAAACTTCTCCATTATAATTCAGACTTGTTACCTAATTAGGATTATAGGGAAAGGAATTTCGAGGAAGCTTTATATATATAGATATAGTACTAGGTCATCCTTTTTATTTTGTAGACATATCTTGAGGTACTAGTGAGAGTAGAGGTTGTTGAGTGGATGTTGGATAGATTCGAATCATTATAAGAGGGGAGTCTTTAGGATTCCTCATGAAGTAGAGATATGGTCAAGGGTTCCCAGATTCCTAGATAGAAGATATTTCAGATAGATGGGGGTAGGTCCCAACCCTCATCATCTCATTTATCTGGGGATAGTGGATTTAAACCCTTTACCAAGGAATCATACTCTTGTTTTTCATGTGGAGGTCAAGTTAATCAGTAGGGAAAGCACCTGAACTTTCTAATAAGGAATCATGTGCCATGTTTTCTGCTTTAGGTTCCTCTGTTGAGGCAATTTCAGCTAATCCATTAGCAGCAGGATGCTCTAGCTTGGGATCAGTAGAGAAGAGACAAGATAGGAAGAGGATGGCCCTGATATACTTCTTATCCTCAGAGAGCATAGAGAATCCATGGATGTGGTCTTCATTAGGGTCAGAGAGGTCATGGAGTAGCTCATGGTCAGATTCATGCCCTAGAATTTCCAGTTTCAGGTTATCCAGACATCATACAAGGTACCCTTTACTTTTTTTACTTGGGTGTATGCCTTTTTTGATTCAGGAGCTACATACTGCTTTATATCACCTAAACTAGTCCATTATTTGTGGCTTGAGGTTGAGAGAATTCTAGTGCCCTTGGATTTGAATATGCTAGTTGGAGTTCAAGTTTATTTGTATATAGTATTTAAAGATCATGAGTTAGTTCTAGATCAGCACCGCTCTTTCTGAGATTTCCTATATTTATAGATATAGCCTTATGACATCATCCTTGATATGGACTAGTTATATTTGGTGTAGAAAATCATGGATTGGTTCAAGAGTAAGGTTGTGTTATATGATTTTGATAGATAACCAAAGTGTTTATTGGTAATTGATACCCTCATATGGGTCAAAGGCATGCTTTTTCCTTATCTTCCTTGATGTTTGAGATGATGCTGAGTTCATCGAGGGTTCAGTCGATGGTGTTTCCTAGGGTTATGGAATATTACCCTAATGTTTTCCTTAAGGAGGTTATAAAATTACCCCCTCAATGGGAGATTAAGTTTGGGATTGAGCTACAATTGTGAATTTCTCTGATCTCGATGTCTCTATATAGTATGATGCCTTATAAGTTGCAAGAGTTTCAGGTACAACTTAATGATCTATTGTATTGGGGTTTTTTTGGTCGATTGTGTCACCTTAGGGTGCATTAGTTTTGTTCATGAAGAAGATCTATGGAATTTTGTGGATTTGTATCAATTATCATTTGTTAAATCAAGTGACAGTGAAGTACCATTATCCTCTTCCATAGATTGATGATTTATTCAATCAACTAAAAGGAGAAATTTGGTTCTCAAATATCAATCTGTGGTTAGGATATCATCAAATGTTAATGAATGATGAGGATATTATGAAGACCACTTTCCAATGTTGATATAGATAATATGATTTCATCGTGATACTTTTTTATGTGATGAACAATCCAACCATATTCATGGGTTTGATGAACATTGTGTTCATGGAGTTTTTGGATAAGTTCGTGGTGGTTTTCATCAATGAAATACTTAGGTATTATGCATCTGAGGAAGAGAACATAAAGCATCTATGGGTCATTTTAGGAGTTCTTCATCATTAATATCCATTTATGAAGTTATCAAAGTGTGAGTTCTGGTATCATGAAGTTCATTTCTTGGGGAATTTCATGTCCCGACAAGGAGTAGTTCTGAATCCTTTGAAGATTGAAGCATACATTTCTTAGGTAGGCCCCAAGACTGTTGTGGGGGTTCAGATTTTCCTTAGTATTTAAAGCTATTATAGGAGGTTCATACCTAATTTCTCTTAGTTTGTGACTCCTCTAACATCCTTCACTAGAAAGTATCAGGTGCTCTTATAGAGTGACTACTGTCAGGAAACTTTCAATTACCTGAAGAAGAAGTTGGTCAGTGCTCCAGTTCTTTTTTTTAGTAAAAGGAGTTCATTTTGAGGTTTTTTTATTCTTTATGTCTTAGTTTGGGATGTTTTGATGTATTAGATATCATTTTTTTCTTATGGGTCTTGGAAGTTTTGTTCCCATGAGCATGATTATGACACCCATGATCTCAAGTTGGTAGGAATTGTGTTTTCCTTGAAGTTATGGTGACATTACCTCATCGGCAATAATTTTGTGGTTTTTACTGATCATAAGAGCATGGGGTATGTATTATCCCAACATTACTTGATCATGTGATAATGTTGGTGAATGAATTCTTTTAGGATTACGACTTCAAGATTTCATATCCATCAATAAAGGATAATATTGTGGCTGATTCACTAAGAATGAAGTCATATAGTGATGCCATGCATGAATATAGAGATTCTTGGAGAGTGATAAAAGATCTCTTAGTGATGCATCGTGATATGGGAGAGGTTGGTGGTAGAGGTTTTATTTTTCAAATGACCTTCAGTTATCTTTGGTGTAGCAAGTGGAGGAGTCCCAGTTAGGGGATTCTATGGTGAAGGTCTAGAGAGACCAATTTATTTTTGGTGATTCCCCTGATGGATGTTATGAATATTAACAACACTGGGTGTTATTTCAGGGAAGTATTTTTGTCCCTTTGGTGATGCATGAGGTGGTTCTTTGTGATTTCCATAACTCACCTTTGGTGGTACATCCTAGAGTGGAAAATATATACTGATCTCTGAGAGGGAATTTTTAGTGGCATGGGTTAAAGCGTATAGTTTTAGAGTTTTTATCTCAATGTTTGGTCTACCATAAAGTGAATACTGAGCACCATGTTCTTGTTGGTTTACTCCATTCATTGGATGTTACTCAATGAAAGTGGGAGGATATATTAATGGACTTTGTTATTGATTTACCTCAAGATCAGGGTGTCTTTAATGCTATATGGGTGATAATGGATCATTTAACAAAATCATACCACTTTATAGTAGTTAAGGAGTCAATCTCAGTGGATATTTTTTCGAGACAGTATCTAGAGGAGGTGGTGAGACTCCACAGAGTCCCAAGGACGGTCATATCTAATCACAATCCTCATTTTACCTTCAAGGTTTGGAGAGGTCTCCATCATGATTTTGGATCTCAGTTATTTATTATAACTTCTTTTCATCCACAAAAGGATGATCAAATAGAGTGGAATATCCAGAATCTTGAGTAAATGTTTCAATATCATGTATTGGATTTTGGAGGTTTTTGGATGAGGATATTACCTTTGTTTTATTTTTCTTATAAAAATAGTTTTCACTCCACCATTGATATGACACAATTTGAAGATTTTTATAGTCTTCCTTACAATTATACATTATGTTGGACTATGGTTAGAGAGTCAGTAATTCTCTGGTTGAAGCTAGTGAAGAACATGACAAAGATGGTTCAGGTCATTCACAAGAGGATGAAGGAAGCGCAGGATTGTCATAAATATAATATTGATCATGGGAGGATACCTCTACAATTCAACATTGTAGATCATGTATTCTTTAAGGTGACTTCTCATTATGGGTAGTGAAGTTTTGGTCATGGGATTAAGATTTCTCCCTGATTTGTTGGGTCATTTGAGGTGTTGCCTCATATTGGATTTGTGGAATATTAGATAGTACTTCCCCCACAGATGAGCCACATACATGATGTATTCCATGTTTCATAGATCAATTTTTACCTTCATGATGATTCCTATATCATTGATGTTGGTAAGATAAATGTTGATGATGATGTAACCTTTAGGGAGTGGCCTATAGAGATCTAAGACCACCATGAGAAGGTGTTGTACGGGCATGTTATTCCCTCGGTTTATATCCTTTGGTGGCACCATGGCATAGAGTAGATCATCTGGGAACATGATTTGTAGATACACACTCAATATCTTGATCTGTTTGATGGTTATATATTCTCTTGTATCATTGATCATTTGGTGATGTTGACCTTTTTGACTTATGATATGGTTTCCTCTTGATGTTTTTTTGGTGACCTTGATCTTGTTTGAGAGGTATCTCCGCCAGGAGAGTTTTTAGGAGCTGATTATTGTTGTTTCATGGTTTTTCACTTGGTTACTCTAAATGAGGTGGTGGATATCCTATAATTGAAAGATTCTTAAGAATTGTCCCATGGGGTGGTTGTTTGGAAAACCCCTTTTCACTCCTTTCTCTTTAGGTTTGGTTTTAAATTCTTGAGTACAATAATTATTTAAGAGGTATCTGATGTAAGGGATTGGATTCTATAATCCCTTCCTTTGTGAGTTTCGAGTGTTATAGGTGTTGGGAGAAGGTTCCAAGGTGTTTTGGAGGTAAAATGGGGAGTTGAGTAGATTCTGTAATATGGAGCCTTGGGCTACACTATAAGGGTGGTCGCTATGGCAAAGTGGGGTTGATTACGGTGTAGGGTCTTGGAGGTGGGAGATTTAGATCCACTTCCATTTTCAGCATGGCTACACTATAAATCAAGGCTACACTATAAAGAATAGTTATGATGTTGATTGTTTGAATTATATGGTGTGGAGAATAAGGTTGTGGTGTAGTGTTATGAGGGGTGTTCTACCAAATCCAGGGTAGTAGTGTCATGGGGTTTATGTTGTGTCTAACCTCTCTTTTGGCAATAGAGCATTATGGCATAGTGGTTTGCCATGTGTTGTGGTTCTATCACCAAGTTTATAAGATATTAAGTATGGAGGGTTTCATGGTTCTCGCACATGGTTTAACTAGGTAGGTTGTGGAGTGGTCCCTTGCAATGTTCTATATCCTTTCTTGTTTCATCCAGCTCTACAGCGTGATCTGATAGGTTGCATCATGGTCTTCTAATTCTCACACTTCCTATAAATACCCGAATCCCCTCTAAGACAACCTTTCTCGCACTTTTCTCTATCCAACATTAGGAATACAAGAGATATTTTTGAAGGTGTTTAAACCCCCTTTTGATTGAATTCAATCCTCAAATTCCCATGTTCGATCTGTGGTGATTTAAGGTGAGTTATTCCTATGTTCTTGTGGTTTTCTCATTGTTTGATCTTGTTTCCTAACATGATATCTTTCCATGTTATGTAGTTTTATCTCTATAATTCTAATGAAGTTTATTTTGATTTTTTTATCACAGTAGTGGTGTGGTGTTCTTGGAAGAATAGAGCTTTCTTTGTGGGAGAGGTGATCAGAGATCCGCATTGTTGTTTTGTTTTTGTGTGAAGAACACTGACACCTTAGGGTAGGGGATTTTTTGTTTCTCCTTTTATTTATGTGCAATCATAAATTGACTATGCTTTAACCCTTTGGGTGTTGGTGGAATTAACCTTAATAAAGGATACAATAGATTAATGAAATAATGGTTTATGGTTAGTGATCACATGTTTCCTTCCACCATGATAATGATTTGCCTCTTTATTTACTAGATAGTGTGTCATCTACATTATATTTTTTTAGCATGTTTGTTATGTTTGGGTTAGAATGGTTAAATGAAAATGGTTAAAGAATGTAAAGCCGATAATTGTTAGTTGGTTAAAATAATTAAAGAGGCGTGTTTAAAGAATCTTTAGATTCTTTAATTTGATGGAAATCAAATTGATTCTTAATACATGTTTAATTAAAGTTTCTCTTCTATGTGTAAATGGAATTTTCTAAAGAACATGAAGCTAGAAATTCTTTTTGAGATAATAATATGTTATAAAAAAACTGGAATTTAGTGATGTTTTTTAAGCGATGTTTTTTAAAAATGTCACTAATTTAGCGACTTTTCTAGAAATGTTGCTAATTTAGCCACGTTTTTAAGGAAATATAGCTAATTTAGCAATTTTTTTCAGGAAATGTCATTAATTTAGTGATTTTTTTAGAAAATTTCACTAATTTAGCCATATTTTTTAGGAAAACTTACTAATTTAACAATGTTTTTCAAGAAACATGGCTAAATTAGAAACATTTCCTAAAAAACATGGTGAAATTAGCAACGTTTCCTAAAAAGCATCACTAATTTATTGATATTTGTAGGAAATGTTGTTAATTTAGCAATATTTTTAGGAAACGTTGTTAATTTAGCAATTTTTTTAGGTAAATGTTGCTAATTTGGTGATGTTTTTAAGGAAACATCATTAAATTGGTAACATTTGTCAGGAAACATCATTAAAAATATATATATTTATATATCCCATTTCCCTGCATCGATGTAAATATATATTTATATATATATATATATATTAATATATATAAACACAGACATGTATATATAAACATATATATAAAAATAGATATATTTATATAAATATCAACACACACACACGTATATAAATATATAAATATATATACATATAGCTATATATAAAAACACATGTATATTTTAAATTTAGTTACGTTTTTAAGAAAACCTGGCTATTTTAATGAGATTTTTATTAGTGTTTTAAAATTTGAATAGTTATATTTATATATTTATTTATTTATTTATTTATTTATAATTATAATTATATATATGTATATGTACACATATATTTACACACACACAAACATATATATAAGCATATATATATATATATATCAATAGAAAAATAATATATATATATAAACATATATATATATATATATAATCATATATATAAACATAAACTATAAACACACACACACACACACACACACATATATATAATATGTATAAACATAAAATATAAACATATATATCTATAATATAAACAGATATATATATATATATATATATTAGGTGCTTAAGGGTACAATTATATTCAAATACACACACCCCACACATAATAGGCTGAAAAGGTAGTTCATAGCCCCCCCAAAGGGATAGTCCACCCATCAAGCCTTATTTATCTAGTACATGGCTCGTAGTCCAATGTATATTAATATATGTATATAAATATAATATATATATATATATAATATTAAATTTTAAATACTGAAAATGTATTTATATATATATAACATAATACAATTAAATGTTTTAAATTTAGTCATGTTTTTAAGAAAATGTGACTATTTTAATGAAATTTTTTCCAACATTTTAAAACATGGCTAATTATGTGTGTGTGTGTGTACATACACATATATATTTATGCACACACGCATACATATATATATATATAAACATATATATATATATTATATATTATATATACATATATATATATATATAATATAAACATATAAATAAACATAAAATATAAACAGATATATATAATATAAAGATAAAATAAAAACATATATATATAATATAAAAAATAGACATATATGTAAAATATAAACATATATATAATATAATATAAACATATATATTAATATATGTATATATATAATATATATATAATATATTAATTTTTTAAATATTGAAATCTATATATATATATATATATAAATATAACATAATACATTTATGTAATCAAAATACTAATAGGTGAGTTGGTTTGCTTCTTTGTTGTGATATTGGAGGTGTAGGGATCAACTCCTAGTGAAGGTTGTTTTCTTCGGGATGTAAAAGTGTGAGGCGTACTAGAGGTAGAGGAGTGCATACTGAAGGTGGGTGGGGTTGTTCATAGAGTGAGGGCAGGTGATGCGTATGGGACCAGGGTGAGGCAGCGTGGAGATCGGGGGCGCGTACTGGGCAGAGGTGATGGGTGATGCGTATGGGACTAGGGTGAAGTGGATATTGGGGGTGCATACTGGGAAAAGGGGGTAGGAGGGTGAAGTAGAGATTGGGGGGCACATGCTGGGCAGAGGGGTGGGTGATGCGGACAAGATAGGGTGAGGCGACGTGGAGTGGGATGTGGGTGGGGGTGTGTTGAAGGGTGGTGGGGGTGATATATTTTATTTTTTTATTGTAAATGAAAATTATAAATTTAAAAAAAATACCAACATTTTTTAGAAACTTCAGTAAATGAGATGTTGCTACATAGCGACGTTTATAGATGTCACTAATCTTGCTATGTTTATTTACTGACATTTCTAAAAAATACGGGTAAATGAGGTGTCACTAAATAGTGACATTTATAAATGTCATCAATTTAGAAATGTTTATAAACATCACTAATTGGTAATTTTTATAAATGTCTCTGATTTAGTGACACCTCGTTTACCAATATTTTTTAAAAACGTCGGTAAATGAATTAGCGACATTTTAAAACATTGTTAATATAAAAAATAAAATTTCACTAATTACCAATTTGTGTAGTGATAAAAGGCATGTTTAATTAGAATTGTTCTTCTCACAAGTTTTGAAACTAGAATTGATGTTTGGAAGCATGCTAAATAAATGATAGCTTGTTATAGTTTATGTCTTAGGTTACCCATAGTTGTAACCTGTAATAAATCAATCACTTAGTTCGAGATGGAATAAAACCAATTGTTTGATAAAGATAAATGTTTGGGGTCAAGTGATCATATTTACTTATGAAGGATAGATTTCTTATGTTTGGGGCTGAGTGATCCTATTTTTATGTTAAGGTTAAATGCCTTGTTTTTAGGGTTTGGTTGCCCTGTTGACCTTGTTGGCTATTTTTTGCCTTCTATGTTACTCTGGATGTGAGCTTCATTATGTGTTGTGATGTGATCCTGGGATGGATAATGAGATATGGGCAGGGAGGCCTAAGTTTGTGGTAGAAGTTTATGCCTATGATGATAGGTTAAAGTTGGGATTACCCATGGTTGTGCTTAAAGCTGGGATGCTTGCTTGTTAATGATATATTTAAAGGTTGGATGATCAGGTTGCTTGTTTATCTACATTCCTTTACCCAGTGATTGTGGAAGCTGGATGTGCTTATTTATGCATATCTTATGGTATATTAGGATGTTTCTTAGAGTACCCATAATAATGGAATGATTTTAATGATTAAAAAAAATTTAACCCTTGGGGTTGGTATTTTTTAGAATGCAAATGTTTATAATCTTGAGAAACTGTGGACTCATTTGCATTATGCCCGGAGCACATGGAATTCACTTTTAAGTTAATGAAATTTAATTCAAAATAATGTTAATTATTAGCTAATGAATTAATTAACATGAACTGTTATGTGAAAAGAAAATAAGTGATTTAATGAAAGTCTTCTTAAATGCTTGTGTGTTTATAAGATATCTAGCTCTTGGTAGTGGTTGTTGGGTGTCTGAGAGATAATAGTTGTAATTGAGCCTAAGATTAGGTTATGCCTATAGTGTGGTTGTGAGATATATTATATTCTGTATGTTTTTTTATTTCATACACTACCCCACCCATTTAGGTAGGGTGACTGACACCCAGGGACTCTGGAAGGGTGTTTTCCCAATATCTAGGTTAATGAGGGGTGGATGGATGACTACCCCCTCTGGCCCCACTCTCTTCTACTAGTAGTATTATGTACTAGTATGAATGATGGTTATATTTCCCCATATATGTGTATAGAGTGTTGTAATGGCTTTTGGTTATTTCACACACGTGTATCTCTAGATATAGTATCATAAGGATTATTATAGGTATGACGTGTATGGGTTGTGATGGATCGAGGTACATGACTCGATGTATGTATTGTGATGGATTGAGGTATAATACTTGATGTATGGTAAATGACGTATGGGTTTTGGTGGATCCTGAAAATTGCTCGATACTATATGGAGATGTGGCATGGGATGATGATATAATGTGATGCAAGGTTCATGTTGTGATACTTAGCTCATGTGTCTTCAGGGTGGATTCTTTTGAAGATAGATGGATCAAGACGTGCGACATTGGGGAAAAGTGAAAAACTAGTGGAGAAGTAGTAGCAGTGGACCCTTATTTTATTACTATAATATATGGTCTCTTGTATGCAATACTTTGTGAGAAATAGTCATAGATAGGTTGGGAACTTAGTATACCTATTTAGGTGATGATTTAGTTTCTATTGTTGTTCACTGGGCTTTGATGTGCTTTATTTATCTTTTGCATGAAAGGATCTAGATAGGATCCTACTGAGTATACATGTTATGCTCACCCTATGTATATATAAAATGTTTTTTAGGTCAGTAAGAGAAGGTTGTATATTAGGCTAGATATTACTAGTTCGCAGTTTTATAGGAGTTTTTTGGGATTCTTGGTGTTTGTTGAGTTTATATTTTGGTACTTAAAGTTTTATATTTCTGGTTATTTTAGTCTTGTATGACATTACATATATATACTTGGGTTTTATTTTACTATATCCGAGTAGGAGTTGATTGGTGTACTTGTCTTATCTCTCTTTCCTCATTTTCTCTTAGAATACAATTCCTCCCATCTATATATATGTTATACACATAGTGTTTGTTTCCAAAATGTATCCTATTAGAGGCGGTCTTTGGGTAGTCACTATCTCCCTTCCCTCATTGTCATCCTAGGAGGGGTACCTTTAGGGGGAGGGGTCGTGACATTTACGATATCATGTTATGACATTTGATTCATAGATTATGCTCCTTTATCATGTTTATTCCCTTACTAATATTTATAGCTCACCCATTTTGTTTATGTATTCCCCAGGTTATCCTATGAAGTTTTAGAAGCTCAAAGGGGTTTAGGATCTCTCTATATAGATTACCATAAATAAGTTGTATTTTTTAGTTTCATGTCAATGTTTTATATACCTAGTTTCCTAAAGATATTAGGCCTCTCGATCCTTAGGTTGTGTTTATTGGATATTTATATTAAAAAACATGTAATAATATGTGTATGAGTCTTGGGTATCTATAATAATAAAACTTGAGAATAGAAGAGGAAATGAGGTGAGAATAATATTTGTGCACAATTCATTAGGCAATTTGAATCCTAGAATTTACAAATGCTCAATGTAGCCAATCATATTAACTACATGAGGTTCATCTAGAATTCCTTCTCTTAGCTTTCATGTAAATATTACCTCAAAGATTTTATATCTCTTTTGTCTTTCTTTATCCCAATAGAGATCATGTATATGAGACAACATGGTGTATTCATCTATATATTTGTGAAGATTGATCTCTCTAGTCATGGATGATAACATGAGACATTAGAAATCCAATGAATCATCCGCGTGTTTCCAAAAGACATTTTGTTCCTCTTCACTTCCCACCTAAAAAGGCTCTATGGGGACTGGATATTCCAGTTCATAAAACTTCCACTCTTTGCAAAGTATAATGTGTAGGCACTCATACCATTCCTAGAAATTAGCACCAATCGGGAGATTATATCTCTCCAAGATGGATCACAGGTATAATGATATGGTTGAATGACTTATCATTTTTTTCTAAAATTATTAAAATAATTTTTTTATTATTTTATATTTATTACTAGTTATGATGTAATAAATTAATTTTATTAGTCTCTCGCTATTTTATCAAATCCAAAAAAACATCATAATTGTATTCAGAATATCTTATCGCTTGGATATTCTAGTGGAAAAGATCTATATTTCCCTTTCAAAAAACCCAGATGGGGGCCTTATCAAATTATTTGAAGGTATTTAGGTAATTTTTGCTTGCCAACTATACTAACTCATAGCTCCTTAATCTTTTGAGTGGACTCCCCAATATTGAAGTCCTATATTCGGAATTCCTCAATGCTTGCCTCTAAGTTACACTAATTTTTGTGGGGGTAACTGCTCTTGATACTAACTTGGTTAATTCAACCTAAGACTTTAATTAGAACTCCCTGATAAATGAAAGTATCCTAATGAGGGCAGGACTAATACTTTTATCTATGGTTTCATTTTAACTCAAGTGATGAATGGAAGTTACTGAATTAGCATTTTTATTGAGTAATTTTGTTTAAATTATGCATAGATATTATTTATTTTATTTTTCACATGCTTGTTAATATATTGTAGATTTTACATAATTGATTTATCATGCCTAATAAAATAATTTACATATTTATCTTAGCCTGCTTGTTAATTTATTTATATTATGTGATCACGTTTAATAATAAAAATAAATCATGCATCACATAAATGAATGAATAACCATGCATTGATAAAATAAAATAAATATGTGATATGACCATAAGATTTTATCTACTGGTTGGTTTATAGAGCTAAAATAAACCAACCTCAACCCTAGGGGAAATAACTCCTTGAGATCATCCTTGGCTTAAGTTTCAACATTTATCCATTCTACTAAATATTTCCTTAGTGTATTTACCTCGTCTTGGGTCCTGAACCATCACCTCTTACGAAGAGCTTCATCCTTTACAAATGTGTACTCATGAGTGAAGGGTACCAAGAGTTTAGGGTTATATAAAATAAACATTGAGCATGTAAACTGGTACATAATAAAAGAGAAAGGGATGATTCATAGATCATCATATTTAATTTAATAATAAATTATCACATAAAATGATGTAATAAATAATTAAATTAAATAAATAAATTCAAATTATTCACATGTTGGTCAAGCTGGCGGTCAATCACAACATGGAATGACTATGTATTTAGACATGTTGGTATTCATTTCAATTCATTCTAATTAAGATAAATTTACTATAATTAATATACTAGTCAACTAATTATTTATTTATTTATTTATATTTATAATATGTCTAAACAGTCCTTGAAAAATAATAATATTCTCATTATGTATTATTATAAATAAATTTAATAAATTTAATTATAATTAAAATAATTGACTGTATGGTGTGTACTAAGAAGTCTACATAGTGTGTACCTTCCGTGTCAGATTAAATCCATTTCTAGAATTTAATATATACACATCATGCGCTCTAGAGGCAACACAATATGTACCTTCTATATCATATTAGATCCATTTCTATAATTTACACTACTGGAAATGGAGGATATAACAACAGTTCTAAACCATTGGTATAGGCTGGAAAACCGTTGGTATATTCTATACCAACAGTTGTCCAAACCGTAGGGAAGTAAGGCGTGGGGAAAGATCTATACCAACGGTTTGAACTAAACCGTTGGAATAGCCCACTCTATGTATTGATTTTCCAACAGTTCTTGTTGAACTGTTGGTATAGTTTTACCCAATGGTTTATAACCATTGGGAATTCTATGATTTTGATATTATACCAATGGTTTACAACTGTTGGTATAGTTTTTTTTCCAACGGTTCCAATGAAACCGTTGGCATATGTTCAATAAAAAATACTATACCAACGGTTTGTAACCATTGGGATAGTATTTTTACCAACAGTTTATTGAACCATTGGTATAATTCTTTCTCAAAGTATACCAATGGTTGTAAACCGTTGGTATTGTGTATTTCCAGAATTGTTGCACAGCAGCCCCTCCAGTGCATACACCTGCATACAAAACAGCACTTAAAACAGTGACAAACTTAAAACAACAAAAAAAAGACCACCTCTTTGATTAGATACATGGTGAATAATTCCCCATTTGAATCTTCATATGACAACAATCATCCAGTATAGTTGAATAAGAGTTTCAATAACTCAAATATTATTTACACCCATTTCAATCTTCATATGACAACCACTTTTCTAATATATGGTGAAAAAGTATTTTCTTAGGAGTCTCATCACTTGTGAATCCATAAGTGCCACACTGGGCCTCATATTGAGGTGGGGTTGACTGGTACACGTCACATATGATCCATGAATTATTTTCCTAAAGTTTCAACACAATCAGAATTCGTTTGATCGGTTTGGCGTATATACGTAAAATATTGTCCATTTTGAACAAAAGAGAGGCAGTTTGGGTGGTCCCGGCCCCACGGTGACTCTAATTGAGGCGGGGTTGACTCGTACACATCAAATATGACCCGTGTATTGTTTTCCTAAAGTTTCAACAGAATCCGAAGGCGTTTGGTCTATTTCCCGTATGTCAGTTGTTGATATCACTTACAATTTAGTCCATTTTAACAAAAGATAGACAGTTTGAGTGGTCCTGGACACACCGTAGCTCGAATTGAGGTGGCGTTGACTATTACACATCAAATATGACTCATGGATCTTTTTCCTAAAGTTTCAATAGAATCCGAAGGCATTTAGTTGGTTTGGCGTATGTCAGTTGTTGTTTTCACTTAAAATTAAGTCCATTTTAAACAAAAGAGAGACACTTTGAGTGGTGACGGCCACACCGGGCTTCGTATTAAGGCAGGGTTGACTCGTACACGTCACATATTATCCATGGATCGTTTTCCTAATGTTTCAACACAATCAGAATCCGTTTGATCGGTTTGGCGTATGTACATAAAATATTGTCCATTTTTAACATAAGAGAGAGAATTTGGGTGGTGTCGGCCACACCGCGCCTCTTATTGAGCCGATATTGACTCGTACACATCACATATGACCCATTGATCGTTTTACTAAAGTTTCAATAGAATACTAAGGCGTTTGGTTGATTTCTCGTATGACCATTGTTGATTTCATTTACAATTTAGTCCATTTTCAACAAAAGAGAGACAGTTTGAGTGGTCCCAGCCACTCCGCATCTTGGATTGAGGCGGAGTTGACTCTTACATGTCACATATGACCCTTGGATAGTTTTCCTAAAGTTTCAACATAATATGAAGGTGTTTGGTCGGTTTGGATTATGTCAGTTGTTGTTTTCACTAAAAATTAAGTTCATTTTAAACAAAAGAGAGGCACTTTGAGTGGTGTCGGCCAAACCGGGCGGCGGATTGAGGCGGGGTTGACTCGTACACATCACATATAATCCATGGATCATTTTCCTAAAGTTTCAACATAATCAGAATCCGTTTGTTCGGTTTGGCGTATGTACGTAAAATATTGTCCATTTTGAACAAAAGAGAAGCAGTTTGGGTGGTCCTGGCCACATGGAACCTTGGATTGAGGCGGGGTTGACTCGTACACATCACATATGACCCATGGATTGTTTTCCTAAAGTTTCAACAGAATCCGAAGGCATTTGGTAGGTTTCTCGTATGTCATTTGTTGATATCACTTACAATTCAGTCCATTTTGAACAAAAGAGAGACAGTTTGAGTGGTCCTGGCCACACCACGGCTCAGATTGAGGTGGGGTTGACTCGTACACATCAAATATGACCCATGTATATTTTTACTAATGTTTCAACAGAATCCAAAGGCGTTTGGTTGGTTTGGCGTATGTCAGTTGTTGTTTTCACTTAAAATTAAGTCCATTTTAAACAAAACAGAGGCACATTGAGTGGTGTCGGCCACACCGGGGCTCCGATTGAGGCGGGGTTGACTCTTAAACATCACATATGACTCATGGATCGTTTTCTTAAAGTTTCAATAGAATACGTAGGCGTTTGGTCGGTTTTGCGTATATCAGTTGTTGTTTTCACTTAAAATTAAGTACAGTTTTAAAAAAAGGCACTTTGAGTGGTGTCGGCACACCGGGCCTCGTATTGAGGCGGGGTTAACTCGTACACGTCACATATGATCCAAGTATCATTTTCCTAGAGTTTCAACACAATCCGAATCCGTTTGATCGGTTTGGCCTATGTACGTAAAATATTGTCCATTTGGAACAAAAGAGAGGCATTTTGGGTGGTCTCGGCCCCACGGTGCCTCGGATTGAGGTGAGATTGACTTTTACACGTCACATATGACCCATGGATCATTTTCATAAAGTTTCAACAGAATCCTAAGGTGTTTGGTCGGTTTCCCGTATGTCAGTTGTTGATTTCACTTACAATTTAGTCCATTTTGAACAAAAGAGAGACAGTTTGAGTGGTCTCGGTCACACCGCAACTCGGATTGAGGCGGGGTTGACTCGTAAACATCACATATGACCCATGGATCATTTTACTAAAGTTTCAATAGAATCAGAAGTCGTTTGGTTGGTTTGGCGTATGTAAGTTGTTGTTTTCATTTACAATTTAGTCCATTTTCAACAAAAGAGATACAGTTTTAGTGGTCCCGTCCACACCATGGATCAGATTGAGGTGAGGTTTACTCTAACACATCACATCTGACCCATGGATCGTTTTCCTAAAGTTTCAACAGAATATGAAGGCGTTTGGTTGGTTTGACGTATGTCAGTTGTTGTTTTCACTTAAAATTAAGTCCATTTTAAACAAAAGAGAGCCACTTTGAGTGGTTTCGGCCACACCGGGCCTCGGATTGAGGCAGGGATAACTTGTACACGTAACATATGAGAAATGGATCATTTTCCTAAAGTTTCAACACAATCAGAATCTGTTTGATCGGTTTGGCATATGTACGTAAAATATTGTCCATTTTGAACAAAAGAGAGTCATTTTGGGTGGTCCCGTCCACACAGAGCCTCGGATTGAGGCGAGGTTGACTCTTACACATCACATATGACCAATTAATCGTTTTACTAAAGTTTTAATAGAATATGAAGGCGTTTGGTAGGTTTCTCTTATGTCAGTTGTTGATTTCACTTACAATTTAATCCATTTTGAACAAAAGAGAGATAGTTTGAGTGGTCTCGGCCACACCGCGGCTCGGATTGAGGTAGGGTTGACTCGTACAGGTCACATTTGACTCATGGATCGTTTTCCTTAAGTTTCAATATAATCCGAATGTGTTTGGTCGGTTTGGCGTATGTTAGTTGTTGTTTTCACTTAAAATTAAGTCCATTTTTAACAAAACAGAGGCACTTTGAGTGGTGTCAGCCACACCGGGCCTCGGATTGAGGCGGGGTTGACTCTTACACATCACATATGAGTCATGTATAGTTGTTCAAAAGTATCAACACAATCAGAATCCATTTGATCGGTTTGACGTATGTACGTAAAATATTGTCCATTTTAAACATAAGAGAGACAGTTTGGGTGGTGTCGGCCACACTGCACCTCAGATTGAGGCAGGATTTACTCTTACACATCACATATGACCCATGGATTGTTGTGCTAAAGTTTCAATAGATTTGGAACGCATTTGATCAGTTTCCCGTATGACAGTTGTTGTTTTCACTTACAATTTAGTCCATTTTCAACAAAAGAGAGGCAATTTGGGTGGTCCCGGCCCCACGGTGCCTCAGATTGAGGTGGGATTGGCTCTTACACATCACATATGACCCATGTATCGTTTTCCTAAAGTTTCGATAGAATCCGTAGGCGTTTGGTCAGTTTTACGTATGACAGTTGTTGTTTTCACTTAAAATTAAGTACATTTATAAAAAAAAGAGGCACTTTGAGTGGTGTCGGCCACACCGGGCCTCGTATTGAGGCGGGTTTTACTCGTACACATCACATTTGACTCATGGATTGTTTTCATTAAGTTTCAATATAATCCAAATGTGTTTGGTCGGTTTGTTGTATGTCAGTTGTTGATTTCACTTAAAATTAAGTCCATTTTTAACAAAATAGAGGCACTTTGAGTGGTGTCAGCCACACCGGGACTCGAATTGAGGCAGGGTTGACTCGTACAAATCACATATGAGTCATGGATAATTGTAAAAAAGTATCAACACAATCAGAATCTGTTTGATCTGTTTGGCATATGTATGTAAAATATTGTCCATTTTAAACAAAAGAGGGACAATTTGGGTGGTTCCGGCCACACCGTGCCTTGGATTGAGGCGGGGTTGACTCTTACACGTCACATATGACCCATGTATCATTTTCCTAAAGTTTAAACATATTTGGAATGCATTTGGTCAGTTTTCTGTATGTCAGTTGTTATTTTCACTTAAAATTAAAGTCATTTTGAACAAAAAAGATACATTTTGAATGGTACAGTCCACACCGCGCCTTGAATTGAGGCGGGGTTGACTCGTACACGTCACATATGACCCATGGATCATTTTCCTATAGTATCAATATAATCCTAATTCATTTGGTCGGTTTACCGTATGTCAGTTGTTGAGTTCACTTAAAATTAAGTCCATTTTTAACAAAACAGAGGCATTTTGAGTGGCGTTGGCCACACCGAGCCTTGTATTGAGGCAGAGTTGACTCATAAACATCACATTTGACTCATGGATCGTTTTCCTTAAGTTTCAATAGAATACAAATGTGTTTGGTCGGTTTGTCGTATGTCAGTTGTTGATTTCACTTAAAATTAAGTCCATTTTTAACAAAACAGAGGCACTTTGAGTGGTATCGGCCACACCGGGCCTCGAATTGAGGCAGGGTTGACTCGTACATATCACATATGAGTCATGGATCATTGTTAAAAATTATCAACACAATCAAAAGTTGTTTGATTGGATTGGTGTATGTACGTAAAATATTGTCCATTTTAAACAAAATACATACACTTGGAGTGATATCGGCCACACCGCACATCGGATTGAGGCGAAGTTGACTTTTACATGTCACATATGACCCATGGATCATTTTCCTAAAGTTTCAACAAAATAATAAGGCGATTGGTCAGTTTCCCATATGTCAGTTGTTGATTTCACTTAAAAATAAGTCAATTTTGAACAAAAGAGAGGCGGTTTGAGTGATCATGGCCACACCATGCCTTTTATTGAGGCAAGGTTGACTTATACACGTCAAATTTGACCCATGGATTGTTTCCCTTAAGTTTCAACAGAATCTGAATGCGTTTGGTCGGAGGGGAAGGGTCTAGTCGGGTACGCGGAGATGCTCGTCTACCTCTGGTACGAACCTCCCTCGTACCATCGGCCTAAGCACTGAAAGAATGGAATAATGAAAAGTGCACATACTTATGTACCTATAAAATATACATATAGATAGCACATAGCCGCATCATTTCATAAAAAATAACACCAAGGATCAGACAAAATAGAAGCAGTCATGCAGAGTAATGACAAGTGCACATATAGATCAGAAGCAGCTAAAAAATTGTTGCATACATGCCATGTTTATTTCCTAAAACAAAGTAAAAAAGCAAAATGGTGAAACTCTAGAATATGGTTTGCCTCCCAGGAAGCGCTATGTTTTACGTCTTCATCCAGATGGATGGACACTGGTCAATCATCTTGGTCCATCAGCTCAGAACTCCTCTGCCTCTTACAAGAACTGGTGGTCGTGTCATCAAGCTCACATGAACGCTTAGTGGGATTGATCACTTCAGGAGCGTAGCGGGCATGAATCTGGTGTGGAAGTAAGAGAATCTGGAACTCTTCATCAGCCAGATGCTGAGTGGGATTGATCACTTCAGGAGCGTAGCGGGCGTGAATCTGGTGTGGAAGTAAGAGAATCTAGCGCTCGTCATCATCCAGATGCTGAGTCACCCGTCGTGCGAGGTCAGATGGAGACGGGACATGCACATCGATGATCATGGAAGAGGCAGACAAGCTAGACATTTTTGGTTAAGCTGCATCCACAAATAGATTCATATTTATATATTAGAACCTTTATAAATGTTTGTCCCATTTTTACAAACAATTAATGTGTGAAAATTGTGAAAAATAACTTATCAGATATATAAAAATGGATTTACTCATGGACATGATGCATAATATCTCAAATATTCCTCATTGAATCCCAATTTGAAATTTTAATCCATTATTAGATGTCTTATATCAATTTATTTTTATTTGGATCTTTAAGGTTTAACGCTTTTTTTAAAATCTAGCCAAGGGAGGATAGACTAGTGACTTGGAATACAATTGGATGTTATGTGGTGAAAACCACATTATAAGCATTGTTTAGGATATTATTGAGGTTGTTTGAGGATAAATCTATCTTTTTAGAGAAAATCCAGCATGTCCAAGTTTGGTGGTCAAAGTTTTGAAGTGGGGGGTATTTGGTGGTTGAGGAGGGGGGTGAGGGGGATGTCCAAGGTCTAGGAGGAGGGGTGGGGGGCTGTCCAGGGTCCAGGAAGGGGGGAGGGGGGCTGTCCAGGGTCAAGGAGAAGGGGAGAAGGGGTTTTCCATGGTCAAGGAAGGAGGGGGGCTGTCCAGGGTCCATCGAGGAGGGGGGATATCTAGGGTCCAGGGTGGAGGGTGGGGGGCTTCCTAGGGTCCAGGAAGGAGGGGGGACTATACAAGGTCCTGGGAGGAGGGTGGAGGGGGGTTGTCTAGGGTCCAGGAGGGGGGATGTCCAAGTTTCAGGAAAGAGGGGGGCCAGGCTGTCAAAGTTCCAGGAGGGGGGGACTGTCCAGGGTCCGAGAGGGGGGGTGTCCAGGGTCCATGAGGAGTGGGGGCTCTGTTAAAGGGAGGAAATCCCCAAATAATTCATTGAAAATTAACTAAACTTAATCCAAAAAACATCACAATTCCAATCCATCACCCAACCAACATCCAATTCATCCTCAATATCACTAACCATTGCATGCCATAAACAACACAACCTAGTTTATACCAAATTAAAACAGAAAACAAAAATAATAGATGCAAAACATTAAAACTAAGGTAGTACTTACATATTTAGAGTGTAGAACTACAAAATTGTTTGATTTAAGATGAATCTATGAGTGGAACGAGTTTCTGAGTCCTTGTATAGAGAGATCCGAGACGTTTAGGTCAAATCAAAATAGAAAATAAAAAAATAGATGAATAACATTAGAACTTACAGATTTGAAGTGTAGAACAAAAAAATTGTTTGATTGAAGAGGATAGATGGAGTTTCAGAGACTGGGTAACGAGAGTGCATCAGAAGAGCTTCAATTTAGGGCTACAGTCAAGCGGAGGGGGACTGCAATCGAGCAAAGGGGCTACTGGATTTAGGGGAAAACTTTCCCAATGGTTTTTAAAAACTGTTGGGAATGTATGTTTACCTAAGGCCTATACCAACGGTTTACACAAACTGTTGGTATAGATTCCAACATATACCAACGGTTAGTGTATAATTGTTGGTAAAAGTGTCTTAATGGAGGCCTATACCAATGGTTTTATAAATCATTGGTAAAATTCTTCATAAAATCCTCTATACCAATGGTTTTCTTAAAACCGTTGGTATACATAACCATTCCCAACGGTTTGATAAACCGTTGGGATATAAGCATTGGTAAAAATGGGATTTCCAGTAGTGTTAATACTTACTTGAAGTATATTATCACTCAACATGTTGTGTGATTCATGTTGTGTATGGTCCCTATCACGTATCATGTACTTACACGACATGTATTATCACACAACATGTAACGAATCTGAATTTTTTTTAACACTTTGGAAAATTTTGAATAATATTTTCAAAGTTAGGTGTGGAGTTGGCACAGAGTTCCAAACCTTATGAGGCCTCGATATGGATAAATTAAAAACATTAAATATAATATATTACATGTGCATAGTTTTCAAAATTAATGGAATATATTTTTAACGGTATCTCAGATGAGAAAACTAAGAGTTATATTAAATTCAGAACACATGTTTTACCCTAGGTACGATATAAGTTTTTTCAGTGTTGGACGTTTCATTAGAGTGCAGTCGTGGACAGATTAAATGGATTAAATGGATTTATTAATTTAATGTTTATTTATTTTATAACCCTAGCATATCCTCTATTTAAACCCATCTTTGGTGAATTCCATAGGGTTAGTCATATAACCATAGAGGATTTGAGAAGTTAAAGGGAGCTCTGATGGGGAGTTCATTGGAGGGTGATCTTGGGATTGGGGATTGATGACAAACAAACATGAAAAATTACAGAGATAAAAACAAGAAGATTCATCTATAGTTTCACATACGGTAATGTCATCACCAATGATTGATCCAAACCTTAGGTAGGGATTTTGATTTTGATGGTTTAATCCCCAGTTCTTGATCATTAAGACAAACATGAATTAATTCATTTAAAATTAATTTGTGGATCATTTTTTGTTGATTAACCTATCAATTATTTCATTTCCTAGAATTAAGAATTTGAGATTTATTTTGAATTTGGTGATTTTATTAATTCATGAATTTGATGCTCACTTTTGTATTTCATGACTTTTTCACTCCGTTCTTCTATGTTCTTCATTAATATTTTGATTGTCCAATGATTCGACTATACCTGAGAACCTGATATTGTACAATCACACTTTGGCACAATGGATCATTTTTGTGAGTTTGATGATAGAATTAGAGATTCTAAAAAGTCATGAGAGTGGTGAAAAAGATTTGATAGTGGTGTGGGTGTTGGTGGTTTCATGAGCCGAATCATGTGGGTACTCTGGGGGAGCGACGATGGGTAGTTGTCAAGAAAAGGATGGCTGGAATCTAACCACCAGAGACAACACAGGCTTAGTCAACACAAATTCGAGTATTACAAATGAGATTCATGATGGAGGTGAAGGATATGGTGGTGTGGGAAGAAAATGTGTAGATGAATCTAGAATTTTGAGTTTTTTCTAACTAAAAGGCAACTAGTTTAGAAGAAAACATGTCGTGTACCCCTTTTTGTGTGGAAGATAGGGTTTACACGGAAGTTAAATATCACATACTATGTGGGAGACCCACGCGCTGTGTGATCCTTATCCAACCATCTTATCTTGTATAAGTAGTATATTCCTAAGAATTCATATGACCCCACACATCATGTGTGTCGGGGTACACCTTGTATACTTTATAGAGTATATAGATGTAGACATATGACACATGTTTATGTACGAGGGCTGATATCTACACATAGTGTGTCATTAAGACACACCATGTATATGGAGAAGAACATGTCATGTGAGACGAAAGAACATGGATAGAACTAGACTTGGTGAGACATGTCGCGTGTCCCATTGGACACGCTATGTACTTCCATAGAACTTGGAAAAGTTCATTTAGGCATGGATTTTCCTTTCTTAATCCCCATAGAGGTTGAGATATCACACCCAATGGGACATGGATCCTATTAAATAGTATAATCTCGCCCATGTGAGTATGATCGGGGTAGGGATCCTATACCTACGATATTCAGATAGAGTCAGGTATTTCACTTGCATTATTAGGGCATAAATCCTCTATCTATGAAGTTGAATTTTTCTCATCTATAGAGCTCAAACAGGATATGAATCCTCCATTGGAGTCGTATATTTCACCCACTTTTATAGGTAAGGGATCCTCCAACATTAACAGAGGGAAGGGACTATTAATAATGCTTAAGACTACAAAAAGTTAGGGCTGAAATTATAATATACGTGACTGGATGAGACATACCTCACCTTGAGACTTGGAGTCATCCTTGAACATATATGGGTTATCACATTTATCCTTTTTACTTTTTTGATTTAGATCCTTCTACCTTTTTATGTTTTATTTTTTTTGATTTTGGGGTGTCCTAATAGGTATGTATATACTCACCCCTGTATGGAATCTTCCCACATGTGTCATGTATTATACTAACAATGGGACCTTTGATAGAGTCCTAGGTGGCCCAAGAGTAGGTAGAGCTTAGTGGTTATAGGAAGACTATGGATGAATCCAAGAGTTAAAATTTGGTAGCATTCTATTTTTTTTAGCATATCGGATTCCTTTACAGTTTTTATGGGCTTGTATTTGGCCCCTTTTCTTTTCCATTTTCTTATATCACACTCCGATGTGGGGTGCTAGTGGTTCATTCATGCATTGTATTCCTACCAGTTATCTTTCTTTACTGTATTACTTGGTTGATGAGGATATTTATATGTGTGTATAGGAACTTAAGGCTAATTCCTCCAATGTATGTGATATGGCTACTCAACACTAGTCGACAACCCCTGACCTATTGGGGGTGGTCTTGGGGTGTCACTCTCAGCTTTCTGCCAACCAAGTGGGCCTCGGTGGTTTGGTTCATGACATAACATGTCACGATATACACAACATGCAGTTCCATGGGTTAAGCCACCTAGTCTACGCGACATGAAAGACCACACGACACACCATAAATATACATGGCATGTATTATTAACAATGTTCATAGAGTACATGGCATGTATGATAATCGTTACACAATTTGTAATTTTAGAATTTACATAAAATTGGTTATTAAGTGTGTATAACCACATGATACATCAAAAAACACTCGGCATGTACCTGGTGTGGAATGAAATATGACACACGACATATAAAACTAGTTACAAATTATTTAATTTGTGTCTTGTTTAATTTATTTTGTGATTTTAACCACATGACACATAAAGTATCATCATATACCTTGTGTGGGTTATCACATGTTACATGGTATGTATAGTTAACTACATGCTGTGTAATCCACATATGGACATGTCGCTTGGATGGCGGTCAATACGCGGTATGTAATGACGTTGTGTAGTTAACCACATAACTTATTGTAATTTATGTGATTTCAAAACCATGTGGGTTTAAATATAATTTTTACCAGCTATACACCATGTAATCCCTTTCAAACCATGTGTTGCATTGGAAATCAATGTGTGGTGTGTAATGATAACGCGTACCAATCCACATGGATTGTCGAGATTGTCATGACATATACCTTGTGTGGTTGACCATTAGTACACGATGTGTAATTTACGGTTACATTTCATGTATCTTTGTCATGTAGTCAGTGGTCCTGTCACATCTAGAAGGGATATTAGAGTGTTATTTATGCGTTTCTAACATGTTCTTTCCCATAAATACTTTAATGAACATGTTATCTTGATTTTTGGATTAAGAAAAAACTTTTGGAAATGAAAAACTAACAAATAAACACAATAAATTATAAATAATTATAAATTAGAATGTGACTTAATTGATACCACTTGAAGGTTCTAGGGTGTAGAGGAAGCGGTGGGAGAGTGCCCAATTTTGGTTTTTTTTCAGTTTCAATGGATAAATTTGAAGAACATGATGAATGAAACCCTAGAATTTTTTATAGAGGATATTTCACATTTTATTTATAATTAATTTATAACAAGAATTACCTCGAACACAATAATTCTCCTTGATCAATTTTATGATGTCGCTCTTATGTTGTTATCATTTTAGTCAAGAATATAAGTGAGGAATCCTCTAGCAGTATCCACACATGCTCCATGAATCTCCTAACAACATTCTTGGTATTGTAAGTCCTAGTACGGAGGAACCTAGAGCTTCACATTGTTCATCATTGATCCCAGCAAAGGGTTCTCTTATTCTCTCTATGTTCTTGAGAATGAGGGTGGAGGATTTTTCTTTCTAGTCCTTGAGAGAATTTGATAGAGTTTATTTTTTGTGAACAATAAGTCTAACCCTCTAAAATGATATAAGTTGGAATATATTCTTAGGGTTAACATTCGATAATTGCAAAATTTCCCTTTATCAAATATTTATTCTAAGTAATTCATCAAATCTAATAATAAAAATATTATTATTATTATATCCCATGACATTTATTTATTTAAATATCATTTATTAAATAAATAAATTTTTGTGTATTTAAATGATATTAAATAAAATATATTATTTTCATCGGGTCCTTAACTCGACACGTAAATCCTCCAAGAAATTTATCAAAACACGAATAATAAAATATTTATTTAAATAAATAAATATAATTAGTTCAATAAATAAATATATATTATATTCACTAAACTCATGAATACATATTTATTTTAATATTCACATAACTAAATAAATATTTATATTAATATATTCGCTAAACTGGCTTGTGAATAATAAATAAGTGATAAAATTCAATTCACATATTCTAAACTCGAATATCTTGTGATTGAATTTATATGATTAACGGTACTTGAATAATTATTATTCCAAAAGCTGAGAATAATATATATTATTAATATTAAATCCAATATAATTTAATGATATTTTGGATACACTTATTATGTGACTCTCTATGCCTCTTTCTCAAGGGCATTGGGTGGACATACCTAATGCCCAAGATCAACATCTAGAAACATGTAAATACCCCCATAGGGGGAAAATTTAATGTCGCAATTACAACAACATTCCCATGAATGTTATTGTTTAATATAATCTCTTTGTCTCGATATCTCATCAATCAAGATGCATACTTATGTCATCACTCCATATGCTTGATTTATCTTTCTTTGGATTTCTTAAATGAACTCATTGATGAACAACCATATCCATGAATTTAATCAAATAGTTTCATTTTAATCAAAGATATAGAGAAATATTCTTCTATTAACTTGGAAGGTAAAATCATTTATTAACTTATTCAATCAATGTCATATCACTTATGATGCACCCAATATATGCTACCTCACTGCAAACATATGTTATCATGATTTTAATCCATACATAAAAGAACATGATTCAAGATACACATTAATAATAATCCAAAGTCTAATAACCAATACACACATTCACAAATAGTAATATCCAATGACACATAAAACATGAGGAATTCTAATGGGTGTATTTTTCCTCATAACCTCACCCTTGAAGATTAACAAGTGTAAAATTCATGAGAAGAAGTCCCAATATCTTATGAGCCTCAAACACCTGATAGTCAAACACCATATCTATCCCTTCATATAGATATTGTATGAGTCATATGACATTTGTTTAAGAATATTGTCATAGAATTTTTAGGTTCTCATTATAGTGGGTAACTGATAAACCCAACAATGCAACAATTAATCTAATAACTTTATCACATTAATGTTATATATAAAAAAAATCATCATGGGATAAGATATTTATTAGCATTTTGATAATTGAAAGTATAAATTCAATTGGTTATGGGGCACCAACTCCAACACTCTATCCTTGGAATCAACATGGATATAGGTGAGACTTTCAAAAACTGTCAGGTGAGATACATCAATAGTTCTTTCAAACCACAATTGTTATAGAATCTCCTACCTCATAGGTGTAGAAGGACTTCTGTTAATGAGATAAGAAAAACAATTGATGATTTCAACCCAAAACTCCTTTCGTTACCCTATATGAAACCTCATGCTCTAAGATTTCTCATTTAACATATGGTTTATCTACTTTGCCATGCTATTTTTTTTGGTGTCCTGAGTACAGTCCTTTAAAACCTGATACATTTTCTCCAACAAAATCTTTGTAATTCTCTACTATAATACTCACCTTCATTGTCTGACCTTAATCACTTAAACTTAGTTCTGACCTCTTTCTCCACAATGGATCTACATTGAACAAACACTCTAAGGACCTCAGTTTTATACTTAAGAAATTATACTCATACCTTTCGTGTTGAATCATTGATGAATGTAACATAATATGACAACCCACCATGATAACAGACTAGAGAAAGACCTTGAATGTCTGTATACATGAACTATAACTTTCAAGATTTAGGCCTCCTTCAGTTTGTAACAAACAACGCCTCTATGTGCTTTCCTATAATACAACTCTCACATGTTTTAAAATCCATGTGACCTAGATTTAGTATCCCTTTATCCACTAAGAATCACATGTTTTTTGCACTCATGTGCCCAAGATAACAATGCCATAACTCTAGACTTCCAAAAGTTATCATTTTGAAAATCATTGCTCCATCTAATCTTCCCATAAAAGAAAAAATTCTATCTTTAATGCCTTTTTACACTATCATAGACCCCTGAGTGATCTTCCAAACTTCATCCACAAAATATTATACAAAAACCTTCTTCATCCAGCTATATAGCATAAATTAAGTTCTTTCATAAATTGGGAATGTGTTGAACTCTATAAATTCCAAAAAAACTCATATTTGTGATCATGGATTTCACATTTCCTTTCCTTGAAATATTATAAGTCTCGTCTTTTATAAGAATAACCTTTTTAAATCTTCCAAAAACATAGTTGTTCATGCTCCCCTCTCGGGTGTAGAATGAAACAACACTCAAAAATCAATAATTCATGATTCTAATGGATTTTTTTACACCAAGTAGTACACTTATTTATCCCTCAACTATAGTGCCTACAAAACTTCTGAAAGCTCGCTTTCCAGGATTAACCCTATTATCTATGCAATCCTTCTTTAGATTTCACTTCTCACCACAATGCCAACATATGGGTCTGAGTCTAGTCAATTTACTTCAACCCATATCCATATCATCTTCTTTTTTATTCCAATATTTCTATTGAATAAAATTTCCTCTACCTTTCACATTGAGTGCGGTTTTGGTAGGTTCTTGGACTTCCCGCTTCCTGATTTCCTCATTCAAAATGAAATCACGAACGTCCTCAAACACAATACTGGTCTTATTGCTATAATTATTGAAAATGGTAACCATCATGTCCCGTGATTCTGAGAGTGATTATATCAGAAAAAAATTCCACACTATATCTATTAAATTCACTCTTTCTAACTCCAATTGACATCATATCAAGTTGAAGTCATTGGAATGATCAACTTCTAACCTTCCTTCTGAAATTTTCATGCAAAATAACTTTTCCATCATGAATACTTTGTTCATTATTATTGGTTTCTCATGCACATCAACTAGATCCTTCATTAACTCCATAACGGTATTCAACCCCTAAATGTTATAAGAAACATTCCTCATCAACTACATCCATATCATATCAAGTGCTTTTATAGCATCTCACCTCGAGTGCCATTGAATTGGGCCCTGAGATAGTGGGTCACATAACCTCAAGCGCGTCTCCCCAAATGCCAGAGGCTACCAACTAGTAGCTAAGAACTAAGGTGTGTTTGTGGGGAGACTATTACCTTATAGATCTAGTATGCACAATGGTAAAATATATATATATATATAATAGGGGGAAGCATAAGAATAAACAAAAAATAGTGTAAGTAAAGGAATAAGAAATTTAATATAAATAAGGAACTAGCAGAAGATGAATAATCATAAAAGATACAATGATGATGTCCATGTCATGATTCTATACAAAATTAAAGTTTAGGGGAACAAGGGTCTAAGCATTTCCTACATGTTATACAAAACTACAAAAAGACCAAAAACTTCTACATAGAATCTCAAGCATAGGTTCGATCCTCTACCCCTAAAGCTCCATCCTAAATAGTAAATCAATCAAATATCATAAGTGGCGCACTTCCCTTTAGCCATACATGTGAGAATAAAGTCTATTCAGGTACCAAATGACACTTGAGCAGGGTGTGAGATATAAATCTCAGTAGGTGTGCACCCACGATGTCTAGACCTTTCCATTTTGTATTGTAATTAAGATATAGTGTGTTAGATATAATAAATGCAGAGCAATAGGTAAATAAAACATTAACAACCTGGTACAGGTTCCTAAGTGGACACCTGACCCATACCACCTGCTTCAGCCTATGTTGGAAGTCTGAATAAAGTACTTGTGCGATCATAATATGAATACAAGGTCTAAAAGTAGATAAGGAAAACCATGAAAGGCATACCCCCAAGCTTGTGATTTGTATTGGGGTTTATTTATCATGTCATAAAACAAGTTTTCTAGCAAAACAAGGAAGAAGGATCACATATGCATAAGCTAACTCATAATAATAATGAAGGATGCATCTCATATAACAAACAAAAAAACAATCCATCAAATCTAGTGTGGAGTATGATCCCATACAAGGTGATCTAAAAATAATCCCAAGGTTCTCTATGGTACATCCAATGTAATCCAATACCACTGAGTACATCCTAGGTGACCCATACGGGATCCCTAGTATCACTAAAGGCATGATAACTCTGAGTCTATCTCAGGTATGTCATATAGGGGACCAAGTATCACCCGTGGAATGGTGTAGCCATATTTATAATGGATCCCTCCCCAGTTTCTCCCCTAGGGAACCGGTATCACTCAAGAGTATAAGAAACCGCCCAGGCAGCCCTTTCCTGGCAAGCCAAAGCATCACCCCTGGTGCATCGGGTCGTAACCAAACGAGCAAGATGAGTCCATCCATGGATCCTTGATACAAAACCCATGTTCTATCATAGCCCATATCAAGTGAACCAAGTATCCAAGGCACATCACAAGGAAATCATATACATATAATCTCATGTTATCAAATAAACATCATGTAGCCACAAGCTATTCAAGCCATCCAAGATATACAATCCAAACCATCAACATGACATAATGCATTTAGCACAAAAGTAACTCAAGGCTCTAGGAAAGACCACTAAGAAATAAGCAATAAGGATAAGAAATGAAAAACAAGCTCAAGCACATGTAATTAACATGCCTCTAAACATATGTCATATTTTTTAAATGTTTATTTCTTTATTACATGGGTGAATAGATTGAATTGGATTGTCATTCTTGTCCAAATATGACATGAAGTAAGGTGTTCAAAGTAGTAAGCACATGGAATGACATATGGAATTAAGTATAAACATTGGCTAGAAAGTAAGAATCTATCAACAAGCATGTACAATGAAACATGGAATTGCATAATGGATAAACAATAAGAATTTAAACATTATGAATTGTCAAAGGATTCAATTCATAGTTCAAAACCCATCTTAAATCAATTAATTAATTTAAAACATTAAGCCAAGGTGTGACACACACACCCAAGGTGAAACACAACTCAAGTCAATAGGTAATTTACTCCATTTAAGATGGAACACCCAAAGGGGTGGTTGAAAGAAAAGTGAACACCCTATGAATGGGTTTCTCCATAAGCGATGGTCACTATGGACATGAAAACTCATTCTAGTTAATTTAATATTTAAGATCAAGTCTTCACCGGAAGGATCTGACTAGCGGCACAACATTGTGATATCAAAAAGCGATAAAAATATGGGAAAGAGAATAGACACACTACCTTATAGTTGTAGTACTCCACACTTCTGGTAAAAATACTTGATTCAACCTAAAATGGGAGAAATAAATATATTTAACAAAACCCCCAAAATAGGGAAAATGTATATTACACCAAAATAACACAACGAGTGATAGAGAAACTTAGAAATAGATTGGTGTGGAATGTGGAGCTTACTGATATGAGTCCATGGTTTCTGATGACTAAGGAAACATAGTATATTTGAGGTGATATCACAAAACCCCAATGGAAGAGGAGAGGGCTTGACACATGCATGGAGGAAGAGAAAAACAGGAGGAGGAGAAAATTGGGTGGAGGGGGAAGAGAAAAAAGGAAATGGGGGTTAAAACATTCATTAAGGGGAAGTTAGTAAATTCACCCCCCCCCCATTTTTACTATGCATGATTTGGATGCACATTTTGGCCAAACCGTGCACCAACCTTGCACATGGTTCTACTTCATTAGTCACACCACACAAGAAAGGTTCATGGTTTGACTAATAGTGCACAAAATGTGTGTTTTCCCACTATCCAAAACTTGCAACATAGAACATGGTCATGTGCCCTAGGGCACATAGTTTTAGAAAAACCATGTGGCCCGACCTTTTTTCCTCTTTTTCAGTGAGTTGAGCTTCAAACGAGCCCCAAATGCCCTTGGGACCTCCTTTAACCTCATAGGCTTCAAAACTAGGGCTGTTTAAAGGAATTAAACCAAAAAAATTAACGGTCTATACCTTTAGATAAAGTCAGGACATTGCAACCTCTCCTCCTTAAAACAACTCGTCCCAGAGTTTCCCTTCCGAGAGTTCAATAAATTATTCTAAAAAACTCTAGAAACTACACACATACATCATACTCCCTCTCCCATGTCTCATACTGAACACGTTCATGCTTCCATAGCACTCACACCAATAGAACTAACCTGCATCAGAGTACTTTTGTGTTATGGTCAATGATATGAACTGGACATTCCTTGAAGGATGCATCCACCTAAATCTCAATATCATCAGGATCAAACGAATGAGTTGGGTCTAGATGATACTATAAAAGATGAGATACGTGGAATACAACATGCATGGCATGGTACCTCTGAGGTAACAACAACTGATAGGCTATCGACTAAACTATTTCCACTATCTTGAAAGGCCTGACATACTGAGGTGAAAACTTGCCTTTTCTCCTGATTCCTTTATGAACCAACCTGGACGATACACGTAGAAAGATCTGATGTCCCACCTTGAACTCAAGAGGTCTATGATGATGATCGTTATAAGACTTCTAACCAGATTGAGTTGTTTCCATATGCTTCTGAACCAGCAGAACTTGCTCTAAAGTCTCCCGAATTAGATGAGGACCCAGTAAAGTTGCCTCACATACCTCAAGCCAGTATAAAGGTGAACAACATGGTCTACCATAAAGGGACTCATACAAAGCCATTTGAATTGTTTTTTGAAATCTTTTAGTGTAGGAAAACTCAACCAAATGAATATATTTTTCTTGGGAACCTCCAAAATCAAGGATACAAGCCCAAAACATATCCTATAACACCTAAATCATTCGCTCAGACTTCCCATCGGTCTGAGGGTGATATGTTGTACTCAAGAGCACCTATGAACCAAGTGCCTTCTATAACCCTTACCAGAACTATGATGTGAATCAGTCGTCTCAGTCTGAAATGATAGATTGGGGTACGCCATGAAGTCGCATTATCTCCCAAATGTAAATCCTTCCCAACTCATCAATATAGAAGGATTATCAGATCAGTATGAAGTGCATGACTTTGGTCAACCTATCATCGATCACCCATATTGTATCACTGCCTCAAGGAGATCTCGACAAGCCTATCACAAAATCCATGGTGACTTCATTCCATTTCCACTCAGGAATGGAAAAGTAAGTAGAAGTCCAGTTAGTCATTGGTGATCCACCTTCACTTACTGATAGGTGGAGAACCGAGTTATAAAATATGCTATCTTTCTCTTTGTAGATGGCCACCAATACTGATAACGCATGTCTCGGTACATCTTGGTAAGCCTAGGATGAACTTCCCAAATAGAGGCATGAGATTCCCTCATCATCTCTTCCCATATATCATAAGGCATCCAAACATGCTCATAGTAGAGCAGGGTATCACTGCCATCAATAACCCAACTATAAGGTGGGTTATATCCTAAAATTCTCTCCATAAAAAGGAGTCCCTCTGAATCAAACAACTAACACATGTGGACTCGCTCCAAAAGTGAGGATGTCACTACCAAAGATGCTAAGATTGGCTACCCATGTTGTTCCCAAACCTCAATATGCAACTCAGAATACAAATCCATCATCTTTCATTCACTATTGGCCACTTGTACAACTTGTGTTTGTGTTTTTCTACTTAGGGCATCAGATACAACATTTCCCTTATTAGGTGTGTAAGCAAGCTCAAAATTGAAGGACTACAGGTATTCCACCCACCTGCACTACCTCAGATTCAAGTCTCACTATATAGAGATATATTTTAATATTTTATGATCTGTGTAAACAAATAATCTCTCACCCAATAGATAGTGCCTCCAATAGTATAGATCATGAACCATGGATGATAGATTAAGGTTTTACATAGGATAATTCATCCTGTGAGGCCTTAACTTGTGAGATCCATATTCCACGACTCGATCACCTTGCATCAGTACTGCACCTAGTCTGATTCCTAAAGCATCATAGTTTACTGTATAAATTCTACCCAACTCAGGAAGAATTAGGATCAGAGCTGACGTGATTCTTACCTTTAACTCCTGAAAAGAATTATCACAATATTCAAATCATAATAACTACACGCCCTTCTTAGTCAAGTCCATAAGAGGCGCTATTAAGCAGTAGAATTCCCGAATGAATAGCTTGTAATAGCCAGTAAGCCCTAAGAAGCTGTGTATATCGAAAACATTCTTAGAATGCTCCTAGGAAACCCTTATCCAGGTCAACTAATACTCTTGCCTCAAATATAATATGACCCAATAAATGAGCCTTTCTGATCTAAAAGTGTCATTTAATAAGCTTCGTATATAGTTGGTTCTCTCTCAGTGTACTCATCAAGATCTCAAGATTATTGGAAGGGTTATTTATGGAGATAAATACACTAAGATGTTTTCTACGAAGACTACAATGAAGGAATCAAGATATGGGTGGAAAATCCAATTTATCAAATCCATAAATACAATCGTATGTTCATCAGATCGAACAACATAACCAAGTACTTGTACAAGACTTACCTACTCTGGAACATTGTATGTGGTATTTCTGATGGTATCGCATGAACTTGATGATAGATCAACCTTAAATCAATCTTAGAGAAAATAGTTTCTCCTTGAAGCTAGTTGGAGAGGTCATCTATATGAGGAAAAGGATAACGGTTCTTTACCGTAATCTAGTTAAACTTTTTATAATCCATACATAATCTGATGTTACCATCTGCCTTCTTGGAGAAAAGGATAGGTGAACCCCATGGCGGTGTGTTTGGTATAATAAAACCCTTAGCCTCAAGGTCTTCAAGCTACTTCTTGAGTTATTGGAGCTCTATTGGTGACATCATATAAAGAGGAATGGACACCAGCATCATACCTAGAACTATCTCTATGTTGAACCCAACCTCTCTTATCATAGGTAAGCTAAATAAATCATCAGGGGAGAAATCCCTAAACTAATCTATAACTAAAGGGAATTCCACAAGCTGCATTCCCTGATCATTCATAAAGAGAATCGCTAACTAAGTTGTCACTCTGCCAATTCCAAAACTATTGGGTCCATCTAGATCTACCTAGATATCTCATTTTCCCTTGTGTATATACATATTTCCATCGGGTGATATGAAGGACACTCTACAGTGATAGAAATCCACTTGGTCATAATAAAGCATGAGATAGTCCATATCGAGTATGATGTCAAAGCCGGTCATCTTGAGGATGATGAAATTCTAAAAGAAACAATACCCACCTATTTCAAGGGGAAACTCCTGACACTGACATACGCCCTCTATTTTGACCTCCAATAGAGTTTCAAGATACATGATACCACATAATTACTCAATTAAAAGATCAAGACTTTCCACAACATCAACAGATATAAAAGAGTGTGATTCACTTGTATCAAAAGGGCATAAACTAACATAGAGGCTACCAGAATATTACCTCTAATCATATATGGCCCTATACTCTGCTCCTCTAGTGCTAGATGCACTGCATACATATGTAATGAACCATGGACCTAATATTTTTCTTGACTATCCTGAGAAGATCCACTCTTTTGTCGCTGATATTCTGAAGCCTGACTGCCTTAGCCACAGTCATATCTACCTCGTCCTATTCAGCTAGTAGAAGACCAAATCCCAACTTGACATGGAGTCACAAATCTTGTACCTGATATAGGTACTGGTATGGATCCCCTGCCACTGGATACTGGAGGGAAAGAACATTAGAAGTACTAAAGATGATCCATCCTTCCATAAGCTCGGCATTCCATTGGGTTCCTCGAGCACTGGGGATTTTTATGGCCTATCCTGCCACATTTGTGACATACTATAGAGCTATCATTATGTGTCACATGGATGGCACCACCCCCACATGCACCTTCAAAATGAAACTTTCTACTACCAGAAGAACTATCACCAAAACATGGAATAGAACTGCCCTAGCTCATATTGTCAGCCTCTCTAAGATTCTACTCTGTAATTAAGTCCTAGTTCACTGTCTCTATAATGGTATTCAACCAAAATACATTCACCTACAAGTGGATTCATGCTCAATACCATCATCAAAATGCCTCATAATCATCAATTTTTCACTGGTCAGAGATGGACCGAAACACTGAAGCTTGGTGAAATGAACATAATACTCAATCATTATCATAGAGCCTTGTTGAAGATGAATAAACTCCTTGGTGTGACCCGCTCTCAGATTATGTGGAAAGAAATGATCATAGAAATCCGTTTGGAAGTCTTCCCAAACTATACCTCGATAACGCTCTGACTAAGAAAAGTTGTCCCACCAATTCTTAGTGGAGTCAAGCAATATATAGGTGGTGATTTTGACCCTCCAATCTAGAGATGTCTCAAGATGGAAGAAGATGGATATCATAGCTTTTATCCATGATTCTATAGCAAGAGGACTACCATCCCCTAAGAAGGTGGGAGGATGTTGTTGCTGAAAGTCCCATGTAAACCCTGTCATAGTCAGGGTAGGATAGGGAGCACCCTGAATAGACTGTATAAAATTGAGAAAACTATCCCTGAATTGAGCATCAGTGACCAGTGGAATATCAGTAGGAGGTACCTCATGAGGCACTACAGGAGGTATAATGGGTGGCTTAGGTCCCACTACCTCCAGAGTGTGCTCATCGTCACTCTCTTGGCGTACAATACGAGGAAATAATAGTGTTATAGATCCACAATTACCAAGTGTGCACCTCAGACAGAAATTTATAGCAGATAGGGAAAGTAGATAAGAAACCAATAAAGAGGACAGCTGCATGGCCTACCTCTAAGCATAACAAAACTGAAACCTACTCCAAGAGTTAGGTCTGGATAAGAAGAAAAAAGAACCATAGAAGGATCAAAAGACACACGGTCCATAGCCCATTCCCTAGGTAAGTTCAAATTCAAAGTCTCATGATGTCATATAAGAGGGACATTTCGTTTTAAAAGGTGGTTTTCACTTTGATTTATTCATGCATTTAATCCCCTTTTAATAGATTGAATTGGGTGGATCACCATTCCAATTTATAATGGACTATAAACCTTATAAATTGAAATTAGATGTACACTTAATACAATTTATAACATGTTCCTAAAATTCAAGTTGGCACATCCCTATATTTATAACAAAACAGGCACTACAAGACATAACAAGTAGGCACAACAGCAATCACATGCAAGTAGGAAGATACACACTTAAAGTAGACATGACATGGTATAATGCATGACATTTTCATTTCCTATAGTGTGTATCATGATTAATGTAATTAAATTCCCTCGTATCATCGGGATAAAGTAATAGAAACCATCATTCCAGTAATCACCAACATTAGTATCAGCACAAAACAAGTGTGTCACCCAACATTGAAGTCGTATCAACCATTAATAGAATAATCACACAATTCACATCCAGTGTAATTTGGGTCTCATATACATGGGTTTTCTACATCCAACATAGGGTAATTTTCAAACTACATTTTCCTAATCTCCTATCTAACCTAAACAGTAAGATAAAAGAAAAAAGGAGCATTGATACCACTTTGCAGCATCCCGCCCCGAGTGTCATTGAACTGGGCCCTAAGATGGTGGGCCACATGACCTCAAGCTCATCTCCCCAAATGATAGAGGCTGTCGACTAGCATTGAGGGCTTAGGATGTATCTGTGGGGAGACTATTCTATCATAGATCTAGTATGCACGATGTTAAACAATATATATATATATATATATATATATAATAGTGAAAGCATTAGAATAAATAGACATCAGTGGAAGTAAAGGAATAAGTAATGTAATATAAATAAGAAACATGTGGAAGTTGAATAATCATAATAGATGTAATAATTATGTCCATGTCATGAGTCTATACCAAATATAAGTGTATGGGAATAGGCGTACAAGCATATACTGCATGCTATACAAAACTACAAAAAGACAAAAAAAATTAAACAACATCACGAGCATAGGTTCAGTCCTCTTCCCCCAAATTTCCATCCTAAACAGCAAATTAATCAAGTATCAAAAATATTATGCTTCCATTTATCCATACCTATGAGCATAAAGTCTACTCGGGTACCAAACAGCACCCGAGCAGGGTGTGAGATATAAATCTTAGTAGGTCGGCACCCACAATGTCTAGACCTTTCCACTTTATGATGTAATTAAGATAAAGTGTTCCATATATAATAAATGTAGATAAATAGGTAAATAAAACATTAACAACCTAGTCTAGGTTCCTTAGAGGGAACCCAATCCATACCACCTACTTCGGCCTATGCTAGAAGTTTGAATAAAGCACCTATGTAAGCATAATATGAATACAAGGGAAAAAATTAGACAAGAAAACCCATAAAAGGAATACCCACAAGATTGTGCTTTGTATTCGAGTATAGTTCCCATGTAATCACTCAATTTTACTATCAAAACAAGGAAGAATCATCACATGTGCATAAGCTAACTCATAACAATAATGAAGGATGCATATCATATAACAAACAAATAAGCAATCTGTCAAATCTAGTGTGGAGTTTGAGCCCATCCAAGGCAATCTAAAAATAATACCAAGGTACACTATGGTACATATAATTTAATCCAATACCACTGAATCCATACTTGGAGACCCATACGACGTCCCTAGTATCACTCAAGGCATGGTAACTTTGAGTTTGTCCTAAGTATCTCATGTAGGGGACCGAGTATCACCCATGGCATGGCATATCAATCTTTCCAATGGTTACATCCATGGTTTCTCCCCTAGGGATTTGGTATCACCTAGGAGTATAAGAAACCATCTGGGTATCCCTTTCCTAGCAATCCAAATCATCACTCTCAGTGTGTCGGGTTGTAACCAAGTGAGCACGGCGAGTCCATCCATGGATCCTTAATACGAAACCCATGTTCTCACCCATCCTGTAACAAGTGAACCAATTAGCCAAGGAACATCACAGGGAAAACATATACATATAATCTCATTCAATCAAATAATCATCATGGAGCCACAAGTTATTGAAGCCATCCAAGAGATACAATTCAAACCATCAACATGTCATTATGCATTTAACACAAAAGTAACTCAAGGATCTAGGAAAGACCTCTAGTCAATAAGAAATAAGCATAAGCAATAGAAAATAATCTCAATCACATGAAATTAACATGCCTCTAAACATATTTCATCAATGAAATCCCAAGTTCCCAATCTATTTAGCTTGGCCAAGCATGAAAATCCAATTCAATCCATTCACCCACGACACAAAGAAATAAAAGTAGAAAGAATAAGGCATGAAGTAAGGTGTTCAAAGTAATAATCACATGGCATGACATATGGGATCAAGCATAAGCATTGGCTATAAAGAAAGCATCTATCAATAAGCATGTACAATGGCACATAGCATTACACAATGGCTCAACAATAAGAATTTAAACATTATTCATTTTTAAGGGATCCAATTCATGGTTCAAAACCCATATTAAATCAATTCATCAATTTAAAACATTAATCCAAGGTTACACACACACACCTAAGGTGAAATACAAACTCAATGAAATAGGAAATTTAGGCCATTTAAGATGGCACACCCAAAGGGGTGGCTAAAGGCAAAGAGAAAACCCTATGAATGGATTTCACCATAAGCAATGGTCACTAAAAACATGGAAAATCATTCCAGTTAATTTAATATGAAAGATAAAGGCTTTATCAGAAGGATATAGCTAGTGACACAATGGTGAAATATCAAAAAGTGATGAAAAGGATGGGAAAGAGAGTAGACACCCTACCTTTTAGTCATAGTACTCCATATGTCTAGTAAAAATCCTTGATTCAACCTAAAATGAAAGAAATCAATGGATTTAACAAAACCCCCAAAATAGGGCAAAAGTTAATTGCACCAAAATAGCACAACAGATGATGGATAAACTCAGAAATATAGGGTTTCAGAATATAAAGCTTACCAATATGAGTCTGTAACTTTTTATAGTGAAGGAAATGAATAAGATTTAAGAGAGATATCACAAAACCCCAATGGAGGAGGAGAGGATCTCGACGTGCACCTAGAGGATGAGAAAATCAGGTGGAGAGAGAAGAGAAAAAAGGAAACAAGGGTTAAAATATTTATTAAGGGAAAATTAGTAAATTCACCCCCCCCCCCCATTTTCACTGTGCATGGTTTGGCCACACGATTTGGTCAAATCGTGTGTCAATTGTGTGCATGGTTCTGCTTCACTGGGCATACCGTGCGGGTAAGGCGCATGATTTGACTAATCGTGCACAAACTGTGAATTTTCCCACTATCCAAAACCTACAACATGGCGCATGGTCATGCACCCTGGGTTAAACGGTTTCAAACAAACCATGTAGCTCAACCTTTTTTCCTACTTTTTCAGTGTTATGGGATTCAAATGAGCCCCATACACCCCAAGACCTCCTTTAACCTCCTAGGCTTCAAAACTAGGGTCATTTTAAAGAATTAAACCAAAAAAATAATGATTCATACCTTTGGATAAATTTGGGACATTACAGCCTTCTTATCAAGACTTTTCCATATGCTTTATCCATCACTTTTGGTTGGACTTTTTTCAATAAAAGCTCGAGATCTTTCTGAAATAGATAATCCTATAACTATATACTCTAAAATCTGAAGTTTGACCTGTCAAACTTTTTAATCTAGAACTTACCTTATTTAAATTCCATTTGCAACATCTCAGACCCATATACCACTCAAAAGTAACCTGAGACCGGTTATCCACATGGCCTTAAGTGCATCTCCTCAAACTCTATAGTCTTTAAACTAGCAGTGAAGGCCTAGGTGGGTCCATGGGGATACTATGTCCTCATCACCAGAGTATAGCACAATGAAATATCAATAACATACAAGTAGCAGAAGCAGTAAATCATACAAATAATAGATGCTCAGTAAGAATAGATAACAATATCAAAAGGAATCTCACATATAATAATGATGATGATAGATGTCATGTGTCTCTAATAAAGCACCCAAACATTTATACATAGTAGGTGTTCAATGCATGGAACAAAAGTATTAAAAGGCCAAAAATATCCCAACTAGCATCATGTGCCTCAGCTCGATCCCATGCTCCCCAGATCCTAAGCAATCATTAAGAACTTGTATCAGGGCGCTTGACCTTATCCATACCTGCAATCATATAGTCTTTTTGGGTACACAAAGGTGGCCTAAATAGGGTGTGAGATATAATCCCAATAGGCAACCACCCAAGGTCTAGTGTCAATCAGTCAGTGAATATATAACGATAACAATGTGCAAGCAGTAATATAACATGTAAAGGAAGTAATGAAAGTAAGCATCCTATAAAGTCTAGTTTCCCATTTATAACTAAAATCATTTAATGATTAAATTCCATTTAAATTTATAATTCTCGGGACCTGGTGCATAGACCGATGTCCCTAATGAAAATAGGTAACCAAAGGATACCTTAATAGGAAATCTGTAAAGTGTAAGGCAAAGATCGAATCAAATCTTGTGCTTTTTCTTGACAGACACATCATAAGATCATTTCATTCATTATTCAATTTAGAACATGAGATTTTCCTTGGAATTACTAAGATATAACCCAAGTATCACTCCAGGTATAATATAAACTAACACCCTACAAGCTCATCCATGGTTAACCTCTCAAGAACCTAGGTATCTATCTAGGTGTGGTACAACGTCACTGCCAATTGATTTCATCCTTGGTGGTCCACTAAGGGAGCCCAAGTATCACCCACGACATATATAATCAAATTTCCTATGAGTCTGCCCTTGGTAATTCATTTGGATTTCAAGTGTCACTAGGTATATAATAGTCAAGCCCCTATGAGTCTATTCTCAGTAGTCCATACAATGAGTCCAAGTGTCACTTAGACATAATCATGGTTCAAGACAATTGAATTCATCCATGGAATTATTCATTTGAATCTATGTGTCACCCAAGGCATGTCAACATTCAATCATTATCATTTAAACATGTCAAGGTTAAAACCAAGAACATTCTAATTCAAAATCACCTCAGAAGTTGACCCAAGGCACAGACTAATCTTAACAGTCTTACCTCTCAATTACTCACATGGGCAATTTATTATAACAAGTGTATCATGCTTAACAAACCGTTACATGGCATAGAATCTATTAAACTCACAAGGGAATATCAATATAAAGAGAAATTCAATATTAATCAAGCAATTACATGGCATGTTATAAGGGTCATAATCATTCATCCCTTCCCATTAATCAATTCAATTATAATTGGTATTACAATTCAAATTATGATTACTAATTCAATATTCAATATCCCGTGAAAAGGGGTAAAAGTCACACCTAAGGTTGTCCAAGGTCAAGACACCCATGGTGGTCCTTTTTATATAATTGACACAACCCTTGGTTGGTTTCAACTTAAGTCTCATAGCCTTTAATCAATTATAACGGGGCTCATCCATTACATAGGCCATACCTAGAAATTTAATTTGAGTATTTAAATCCATTTCAAGGCATCACCCAAGAATTGGGCACATGGGACAACATCATATATAAACACTCGACTTTAAATGAAAGGAATGATATCACCTATCATAGGTCTGTAGTTGATAACTCATCTAGTATCAGCTCTTGGTTTGGCTCAGATTGGGAGAAAATTGAAGAACGGGTAAAAAATCTAATAATAGGGAAAATTAGTTTACACCTAAATAGTGCATCTGATGCCAAATCAAATGAAGAAAAACTAAAAAGGAACTGATAACACAATGATGTGAATCCAACGAGACAAGTGATGTTTGAATCAAATATTGGATGGATGATCAGCAGCAAATCCAAGAATAGTCACCCAAGGAACCCTCTCAAAAAGTGGTTATTGTCCAATAGGTGAAAAAGAAATTGTTTTTTAGGTTTAAAATAATTTTAAGGGAAAAAATAATTTTATCCAAAATATCTAGGTAGAACAGTTTAACAAATCGTGCACTAACCATGCATGGTCTACTGTAGGGAAGGGGAACCCTGCACAGTTTGGTCACATGGTTTAACTAACTATTCTCAAATCGTGCAAAACCCTACTGTAAAAATTTTAGACATGGTCGCATGATAATTCACCCCAAATCGCATATTTTGTTCTAACAGTGTGGCCTGTAGATCCCCATTTTCTAGCCTCACACAGTTTTATCTAACTATATGAACTTCCCCACACGGTTTACTCTAACTGTGTGTCAAGCCATTTTCATCCAAAAGGTCAGGTTTTGGGCTCAAAACCAACCCCAGACACCCCCAATACCTCCTTGGCCCAAAAGGGAATTCATATTAGGCCATATTTAAACATTTAAACTAATAATTGATGAAAAACAAAGGATTCAAACCTCAAAGAAGAACCGGGTTCTTACAAACTTTCCCCCTTAAAGAAATTTGTCCCTGAATTTCCTTCTCAAGGGTATTTAAGCATGTTTGAGAAAAACTATGGCCATTGTGCTCGTACATTGGCCTCTAGCTCCTAGGTCTCATCTTGTACACAGTCATGCTTCCATAGAACCCGTACTAGAGGAACTGACTGGCCTAGGAGAACCTTCATGCTATGATCCACAATACGTATAGGATGCTCCTCAAAGGACGCATCTACCTGTAACTCAAACTCCTAAGGATAAAAGGCATGAGATGGTTCTGAATAATAGCATCATAATTGAGAAACATGGAAGACGTCATGAATGACACAATAACTCTGAGGTAACTTTAAATGATAGGCTACCGGCCTGACTCTTTCTAGAATCTCAAACAGCCTGACATATCACAGTGAAAGCTTACCCTGTCTCTTGATTTTCCTATGTCTCAGTCTCAACGTGACACATAAAAAGACTTGATCCCCAACCTCGAACTCTAGAGGTTGTCTGCATCGATTAGCATATGATTTCTGTAGAGATTGCATGGTATTCATCGACTTCTGAATAAATTGCACCTATTATGTGGTCTCTTGAACAAGATGAGGCCCAATCATATCTATCTCTACTGACTCTAACCAACACATGGGTGATCATAATGACCTACCATACAAAACCTCAGAAGGCACCATCTGTATAGTAGCCCAAAATCTATTATTATAAGCGAATTCAACCAGGGGTGTACGCCTCTCCCAAGAGCCCCTAAAATCCAGGACGCATGCTCATAGTGTGTCCTTAAGCACCTGAATCATGTGCTCTGATTATCCAATGGTCTGGGAGTGGTATGTTGTGCTTAGAAGCACCTATGTATCTAACACCCACTGCAACCCTTGCTAAAACCATGAATTAAACCAGACATACCTATCTGAAATTATAGTATATGAGACCCCATGAAGTCATACTATCTCACGAATATAAAACCTTCCAAGATCATCTATATTGAAGGTTTACTTGATTGATAGGAAATGTGAAACCTTTGTGAGCCTGTCAACAACAAACCATACAACATTATTACCTTGAGGTGACCTCAGTAAATCTATCACAAAATCCATCATGACGTCATTCTATTTCCACTTGGGAATGATTAGTTTCTATAAAAGTATAGTTGGTTTCTAGTATTCTACCTTCACCAGCTAATAGGTGGAAAATCGCATGACAAACCCAACTACATCTCTTTTCATACCCAGCCACCAATACTAGCGATGTAAATCATGATACATCTTGGTGACGTTAGGGTGAACTGCCTAAATTGAAGCATGAAAATCTCACATCATTTCCTCATGCATTTCTTCTGAAACCCATACACAACCATGTACTCATAGAATTTCATACTCACCTATGGTCCAACTAGGTAGAGGACCCTCACCTGTCATACTCTCTCGTAGGACTAGGCCCTCGGAGTCTGATAGCTACCTCATCCCCACTCTATCCAGAGGGGTAGAGGTCACAGCTAAGGATGACATAAAATTTTGCCTTCGTCTATCCTGTACCTCCAAGTGCATCTCAGAGAATAAATCCATAATTTTCCACTCGTTATTGTTCTACTAAAATTCATGTATTTGAGTCCTCATACTCATTGCATCGGCCACAACATTTCCCTTACCAAGGCTATAGGTAAGCTCAAAGTCGAAATACTATAAGTATTCATCCCACATTCATTGTCTTAGGTTCATATCACACTGTGTAAATATATACTTGAGGATTTTGTGGTCTGTGTACACCATAAAATTCTCTCCCAGTAAATAATGTCTTCAATAGTGTAATGCATGAACAACCGTAGCTAGCTCAAGATTGTGCGTTGGGTAATTCCTCTCATGTGACCTCAACTGTTGAGATCTGTACACCACGACTCTATCTCCCAGCATGAGAACTGCTCCTATCCTGATACCTGATGTATCACAGTAAACAGTTTAACTTCTACCTGGCTCTAGAAAAATCAGTATCAGCACTGAATTGAATCTCCCTTTCAACCCCTGAAAGGCCTTCTTGTAGTAATTTCACCATATAAACTTCACACCCTTCTTAGTCAAGCCCGTGATCAGTGATTCTAGGCATGATAAGTCTTTTATGAAATGAATGTAATATCTGACTATCCCCAATAAACTTTATACCTCAAAGACGTTCTTGGGATACTCCCAAGAAACTACAGCTCTCACATTCTCTAGGTCATCTGATACTCATGTATCTAAGATAATGTGACCCAAGAAGTTAATATAATCCATCCAGAAGTGGAACTTTGTGAGATTAGCATATTTTTTATAAAATTTTGAGGTTCAATCCCTCTTTATTGAAATAAAAAATAAAGAAACCCCCTTTAACAATAATGGGTGAAGAGGGAATCCAAAGCATGACGGGTGAAAAGCCTTAACTGATGCTCTCTTAGTGTATTTAAAATGGTCTCAAGATGTTTTTCATGGTCATGTCAATTGTGAGAACACACCAAGATATCATCTATGAAAACTATCACAAACAAATCAAGATAAGGGTGTAAAACTCAGTTCATCAGTGCCATGAAGACAGTTGGCACATTTGTGAGACCGAATGACATAACCAAATACTCATATAGAACATACCTGCTATGAAAAGTTGTGTGAGGTATGTATTATGGTTTAACATGCACCTGATAGTAACTGAATCTCAAATCAATCTTTGAGAAAAGTCAACCTCCTTGGAGTTGGTCAAAGAGATCATATATCCATGAAAGAGGATATTGGTTCTTAATCGTTAGTTGGTTCAATTTCTGTTAGTCCACACATAGTCTGAGAGTTTCATTATCATTTTTCGCAAAAAGGACTGGTGGACCCCATGAATAAGTATTGGTTTGAATAAAACTCTTTGCCTCTAAATCCTCTAGCTGCCTCTCGAGCTCCTGCATCTTAGTATTAGTCATCCTGTAAGGAGAAATGGATGTCGGTGCAGCTCCCGACACTAGCTCAATAGAGAACTCTATCTCTATTATTGGAGGTAATCCTGAGAAGTAATCTAGAAAAACGTCTCTAAAATGACCAACCACTAGAGGGAAATCAGCCTGATGTGTTCCCTAATCATCCAGATACAAACTCGCAATCTGGGTTGTCATCCTGCCTAGCCCATGATGCTTGAGTCCATCTCGGCTTTCCTAGACATCCCATTCACCCTTGTGGATAAATTTTTTCACCCTATGGTGGTGTGAAACTCACTCTTCAGTGATAAAAATAAAAAAAAACATGAAAGGAAACCAACCAGTCCATCCTGAGAATGATGTTAAAACCTATCATCTAGAGGACAAAGAGGTCTCAAATGAAGTGACACCCACCAATATCAAGGGGGAACTCCCTACACTGACGTACATCCTCTGTTATAATCCCCAATGAATTTTAAATCATCATAACACCATCATAAAACTGAACAATAAGTCCAAGGCTATCCACAATGGACACAGATATAAAGCTTTGAGAAGCATCCTATATCGAAAAGTGTAGAAGCTAAAGTATAGGATACTAAAATAGTACCTCTGATAGTAGAAGGTCTGGGATCCTACTTCTCAAGGTTTTTTTTCATTGCATATATTTTTCCTGTACTGGATCCTTGTGATAATGTCAGGCTACCCTAAGCAAATATGCTCTGTTGTCACTACAAAACTGGGGTCTGACAACCATAGCCACAACCACCACTTCATCTTGATCGGCCAGCTGTACTCCAGCTCCCTACCTAATGAGAAGCTATTGAACCTGCTCCTAAACATGGAGTCAGTGAAACCTCTCTCTCACTGGATGTCAAAGGAAAATTTTTACAGAAGTGATGTAGATGGTCTATCCTGCCGCAAGATCGGCACTCAACTATGACCCTCGTACATTTTGGCCTCGTATGTCTCGGCCTACCACACTGGTATCACCTCGCTTGGCTGCCTGAGTGTGTGCTATTTCTAGTAATGTCACCACATGGAATCTCCATATGACACTTCCTACTATTGGTTGATGTAGTTACATATCTAGATGTTGAAATTCCCTAGCTCGCATCCCCAACCTCTCTCAGGTTACGCTTTGTGATAAGAATCTGATTCACTATTCCAGAAATGGTATTCAATCGAAAGGCATTCACTTGTGATCATATGTCATACCTAAAACCATCCTCAAATCACCTGGGCTTTAGATAACTCAACACCCATCAGAATAGGTGCAAAGCACTAGAGCTCCGCAAAATGGGCCGAGTAATCCATAACGGATAGTGCGCCCTACTCCAGGTGCAAGAAATCACATGCTTTGTTGGACCTCAATGTCTCGGGATATAAGTAATCATAGAAGGACATATAAAAATTCCTCCAAGCCATACCCTGATGATGATCCGTCTGAGTTATAACATCCCACCATCTCTTGGAGGAATCATGTAGCATATACGTAGCGAGCTTTACCCTCCTCTAAAGAGGCATCTCTAGATGATAAAAGATAGATAACATGACATCTAACTATGACTTTGCATCTTGTGGTCCATTATCCCCTGAAAATGTGGGCAGATGTTGCTGTTGGAACTCACACGTCAACTTTTTCATAGTCGAGGTAGGTCACAATGTTCCCTGGACGGTATGCATAAAGCACAATAATCCCTTATTGAACTGTGTCTTAGCACCTATGTCTGGTATAAATACTGGTGTCACAACTGACAAAATTGGAGGATCCACTAGTATCCCATGTCCCACCACCTTTAGAGTGTGGTTTTTTCCACCCTCTTGACATATGACTGGAGGTCCTCGTGGTGGTATGACTCTACAATGCCAAACACATGCATTAGATTGAGATTTTTATCAAAGTTCCACTATTATAAAACTGGGTTTATCCAGCGTCAGGGCTTTAACAACGCTAACTAAAAGCACTGTTAAAGACCCCCTTTATCAACGCTATAAAAAGAGCTTTTAAATGGGATTTTTAATAGTGTTTTTAGAGCTATTAAAGACCTCTTTTGTCAATGCTAGAGAAAGAGCTGATAAAGGGGTTCTTTATCAGCGCTTTTATAGAAGTGATAATAAAGACCCCTCCCCTTTATCACTACTTTTTTACTAGTATTGATAAAGATTATATTTCAAAAAAACATTTCATTAAAAATAATATATTAGTATATAAATATATTTATATTGATATAAATATAATATATATTTTTTAAATATGTTTTAGATAAGGTAAATAGGCATTTACACTTAATATGTAAGATATTTAGTGAAAATGGATTATAAAACAATTTAAAAAATATTTTTAATTAATAATTTTATAATTATTATCGATTAATAGTCATTTAATCTCAATTGGAAGATAAAAAAATCAAAAAAAATAATAAAATATCTAAAATAAGTTGAAAACATAACTCGAACTTCAAACAACCATAACTTTTGATTCGGGTGTCTATTTGAGCTCTACCACAGATCAAATCGAAACCTACAATGAGATATACTCTTTAGTTGCATGTAGTGGGACTCCCTTTCATGATTTTTAAGTCCAAAAAAGGCCCATAAATCCTCTAAAATTGAGTTTTTAGTTGGGGTGCCCTAATTTTTTAACATTTTATGAAATTTCATCCTCATTTAAGGTGGTCATTTTGTCCTTATTCAGTGGGGAATGAATTTATTTCTAAGGATTACATTCATATTGATATTATGGTTTTGAAATTTTATCATTTTTCACAATTTAGTTTTATTTATAATTAAATATATGCATATTTTCTTATATTTACTTAAAATAAATCACTTGTATAAATTCACATATCAACATATTTACATAGAAATGTATTTTTAAATATATAAAATAAATAGTTATTATTCATTTTATTTAAAGTAAAAAATTATCCATTTTATTTACCTTATTAAAATGCATTCATATATATATATATATATAACTTTTATATATACATATTTGTGTGTATTAATAAACACACACACACACATATATATATTTATATTCTAATATATATAAATGAATATCAGTATATAATATATTTAAATAAATATAATTGTTTATATAAATATATATCACACATTTTAAAATATTTAAAAATAAATAGAAAAGTCATTAAATATACAACAAAATAGGCATGACATAGTGGTAAAGAGTACTCATTCGCGCAAGGGAGGTCATGGGATCGAATTCATGCACGCACAATTATTCAGTGTAGCCTTATGGCACTGAGAAAGGGGGTGGGGTGCGTGATGGCATATGGGTAGTGGAAAGCACTGAGAAAGGGTGGCGTCAGGGGTCTATGAAAAAATTAATTTTTCCCATATTTTTTAATAATTCTTTTTTAGTATTGTTAAAAGACATCATTTAACTGCGCTAAAAAAAGAATTGTTAAAGGGTTTATTTAATAGCACTATTAAATCCCCCTTTTAACATCTCTCGCAATATCAACACTTTTGAAGTGCTCATAAAACCCTTTACTAGCATTGTTAAAGCCCTGATTTTAAGTAGTGTTCACAGCTCAAAAGCACAAATATAGAAATAGGATAGGTACACGCCTTCCTATATAAGAATACAATCCTCTGCCTACTTCATGAGTTTGGTTTGGGCGTCATACAGATCACATATAAGCAAGATATAATACCTACAACCTATTAATAAGGTCAGATCTAGGTCAAGTTCCTTGCTATAAGTAATTCAGTTTCCATTTCATTTTCACTTGAATTTATATATTTATTTTTCATTTATATCACAATTCATTTTCAAAAATATTGAACTAATAGTCCACCAAATTTTGATCCATGAGGGCCCATACTCCTAAGGAACCAAAGTATGGATTCCATCTAATTCACACCAAAACACATTCTATAATACCTATCATAACAACAAGTATATTTATCATGAAACCTATCACAACAGTATACAATAAGTAATGCATCCTAAATGGCATGGCATGTGATTCCTGTAAAGTGCCTAAAATGATGCATGAGATGGCACTAATATAAAAACAGTCATTAACATTGGCATTTTAATTTCGGTTCTTAAAGACCGACATTAAAGGTATTTTATGAGGAATTTTGGCGTCAGTTTTTTATAAAATCAACGCGAAATCATTTTGACCGATGATTTTTTGAGTCGGCTTTCATAAAAACTGACACCAAAAGTTAACAAAACCTAGATTTTGGCATTGGTTTTTTCCAAAAACTGACATCAAATATGATTACCAAGATTTGGTATTTTTTTAATCTTTGAATTGACTGGTCTTGGATAAAAAACGGTCTTACATATCAAAAGTTATGGATGTCGGAAGTTGAACTTCTCTAAGAGAAGTCTTAGAGAGGTATGACTTTAAAAGGTAGTTAATTTTGATATATAACTCCATTTGATCTAAATTAACACTCAAATCAAAGATTATAATATGAGATACAATTTGTAGATCCACTACTGGAAATAATGGCATTTGCGACGGGGCATTTGCGTCGGGATCCCGTCGCTAATAGGCTTTTGCGACGGGGGCCCGTCGCAAATAGCCCGTCACGGAAAACGGTGTCGTAACAACAATTATTTGCGACGGGCCCGTCGCTAAAGGTATTATTTGCGACGGCGATCCTTCCCGTCGCAAATAGTAGACCGTATATTTGTGAAAACTTTTTAAAATCGTATTTGCGACGGGCCCGTCGCAATTAATATTTTTTAAAAAAATTAAAAAAATATTAATAAATTATTTTAATGAATATAATAATAATACTATTTGTGATGGGCATAGTATCCCGTCGCAAATACTATAAAAAAATAAAAAAAAATATTAATAAATTATTTTAATTAATATAATAATAATCCAATTATAATTCAAAAATAAAAAAATATTAATAAATGATTTTAATTAACATAATAATAGAATTATAATTCACAAATAAAAATAATAAATTATTAATAAATTATTTTAATTAATATAATAATAATAGAATTATAATTAAAAAATAAAAAATAATAAAATATTAATAAATGATTTTAATTAATATAAAAATAGAATTATAATTCACAAATAAAAATAATAAATTATTAATAAATTATTTTAATTAATATAATAATAATATAACTATAATTCAAAAATAAATAATAATAGAATATTAATAAATGATTTTAATTAATATAATAATATTAGAATTATAATTCATAAATAAAAAAAATATTAATAAGTTATTTTAATTAATATAAAAATAATAAAATTATTTTACATTCAAATATTAAAATAATTCTAATATTAAAAAAATATAATTAAATTATAATATTATAAAATTTTAATATATATATAAAATTTAATATTATAAAACATAAATGATATTATTATTCATATTAATATTGTTATTTCAAAATATAATATTATTAATATTTTATAATGAGACAGAAACTACGAATAGAAAAAAAATCATATTTTGATTTAACAAACTTTATAACATAAAAACAAACTCTAATCTGAAGGAGGGGGGAGGGGGAGGGGGGGATCTGCAGATGCTGGTGGAGGAAACTTCATCCCTAAAGCATGAGTGAGTCGGCGCATGTACTTCATCTGCTCCTGATGTTGCTGCTGCGACCGACTCATCTGCTCCTCGTACAGCTGCTGCTGGCGTCGACGCTCCTCCTCATGCTGCTGCTACTGACGCATCTGCTCCTACTCCTGTCAGAGACTCTCTATCAGTGCAGTCTGAGATCGCAACTGATCCTTATACTGTGTAGTAGAAGAAGATGCACGAGCTCCTCTCGAGCTGGACGCCGACATCGCAGCACTACCATAATAATCTCCGGGAGTCAGTCGAGAGCTGATACCAACTACCCGGCCCTTCTCGAAGGCATACTAGGTGGCCTGCATCCATGTCGCCTCATCAAACTGATGGCCAATGGTCTGATCTGATGACTCGGCCTGACTCTCAGTTCGGGTCTGTGACGTTGTGGCCTCATATGACTCCTGTAGTTGCAATTTAAAATTAAAATTGTGAATATATTATATGCAGTTAATTTTTAAACTTGAAAACAAATAATACTGACCACGATGTAACGCTGACGATCACCTCTGAGCTCCCCAGTAGTAGGATCACTATACATACTCCGATATACGTCGTACTTCGTAATATCGGGGTACTCGACAGCCTATAAGAATAAAAAATAAACTGTTAATATTTATAGTTATATAAAATATTTATAAATAATGTACATACTAGATGTTGTCTATGAGTACTGAAAGTACGACTCCCAGCTCGATGATTCACCTCATGTCTCCCCCGATTCTGCCTCTCCACTGATGATCTCCTCTGAAAGGCATCACTCAACCAGTGCGCACATAATCCATCTCATACATGAGATGAAATGTACTCTGGTCGGTGTGCTCTACATGACTCGTCAAAATCTGACACTCCTGCTTTCTTCGTGGTAGCTTTTCTTAAATCGTGAAAAAACTGACGAAAGCGATCACGCATGGCCACCTCCCATGCCTCGTGGATGGCGTTACGCATGGTATCCTCGGTCGGATACCATAAACCCTACAAATAAATCAAAATATCAAGTTAGAAATGAAATAATTTTCAAAATAAAAATTATTTATTTACGTACGTACCAACCAATGGCCGAACATGGCCTGCTGCACATCAATGGGAATCTGCTCCCATGTGGTCCAAGGCTGAGAGAAATAGTTGCGCAAAATAGCGATGCCCTATCCGAATGCTATATGCGGAAAACTATAAAAATAATAAACATTTATTATGTGAATAGATTAATGAAATCTTAGTCAAATCCACAGGTTATCACACAGGTTATCACACCTCCGTGTGCGTGGATCAAACCCAAGACGTGGATGTCGCTCGGGGACGGGGTCGGGAATCATCAATCGTGCAAGACTGCGCCCCCTCCGCGTACTCCCTGGAGCGCCTGCAGGCTGAGGATCATCTGCCAGCAACTCATCCGCATCGAAAGGCAAGTCAGTATTCGCCAAATCACAAAATGTGTCATCGTCCATCTGAAATAGAAAATGTTAATGTTGTTAGCAAATAATTGATAATTACTATTATATATACATATATATTAGTTATGATTGTATATAACTACCATGTAATTCTATCAGTGTTCATCTTCATCATCATCTTCATATATGTCAATGCCATCTTCATATTCCTCCTCAACATCATTGATATCCATTCGAGTTCCAGTTGCTTCATCTCTTACCATTTCAAATTCATATGTGACATCATTAACATCATCGTCATCATCGACTCTTAAATGTGGTGTGTCATCATCGATACTCATGTCTCTTTGTAAAAAAGATTGATTTTGAGTAATCTCTTGAAAAACTTCAACTCTTTTCACATCAGTGAAAGCACATTCACTTTGACTAAACTGATTGTCTCGAATTTTGATTTTTATTATACTCCACCAATCAGTCAAGTCTCTTGATGTAGCACAGTACTTTGCGTAATAAACTTGATGTGCCTGTTGAGCCAATAAGAATGGTTCATTTACTGTGAGAACACTTTTACATTTAATATTGATGATTCCATGAGTCGGATGAACACGCACGCCTCTCTCTGTATCCAACCACCGACATTTGAACATGGTTATGTAATGTTGTCCAAGATAACAGAGTTCAATGATTTCATCAAGTATGCCATAAAAGTCAACTTCATTTTCTCGATGATGAGATCCTCTCAAGCTAACTCCACTGTTCATTGTTTTTTTTTATTCCCCATATGCATGTGTGTGAAATCTAAATCCATTCACCACATATGCATTATAAGTTTTAACAAGTTTGGAAGGTGGGTTACTCAGTATACACAGCCGTTTGTCAATTTTATCAGCATGTAGAGACACCTGAAAATTTTTGAAATAATTATCAATATAGTATACTATACATTGAATGAGTTTCTAAAAGATAAAGAATTTATGTTACCAGTTTTTGAAACCACTGAGAGAAATTTTTCTGTCGGCGTTCTTCGAGAGCAGCTGTTGTAATTTGTGGAATTTGTTTCTTGATATGATTATCATACAACCTATAAAAAACAAAGTTATTTACTGTAACATAAATGATAGAATAAGTGATATAAACACTTATAGTACAACTGATGTCATCTCTTCACAGTTGAGCAGAACATACGTATGAGCTCTGTGATGTTCATCATCCGAAATCCAGCGTTCATAAACTTCACCAAAACCAAGCTCTGGCTGGTTGAAAACAGATAATTGATTGTCGATTTCATCAATATTCCTCTCGTTTTGTCCCATTCGGTTGTGTTTTGTAGGATACTCAGATTCAAAACAATGGGAGCAGAAAAAAGATATTTCCTCTTGCAAATAAGCTTCTACAATAGATCCTTCAACAGATGCTTTGTTACGTACTTTTCTTTTCAATTTTTGTATGCATATTTCAAATGGGTACATCCATCGAAACTGTACTAGACCTCCACATTTGGCTTCATATGGAAAATGTAACATCAAATGTTCCATTGAGTCGAAGAAAGATGGCAGAAATATTTTTTCCAGTTTACATATAATTACAACATCTTCTTCAAGTTTGCATAGAGCATCATAATCTGCTATAGCCGCACAAATTTCCTGAAAAAAATGAGACATGTCTGTTATGGAATCCCAAATCACAGAATTCAACAGACCTCTTAATCCAATGGGTAGAAGTCTTTCCATTATAACATGACAATCATGACTTTTTAATCCAGTAATATGACCATTCTTTACACATCTACCCAAATTGGAAGCACAACCATCTCGAAGTCTCAAATCTGCAATCCACTGACAAAATAATAAACGGTTTTTTTTAGACAGTGTATAAGCTGCTTTTGGTTTCAGTAACCTTTTTGTTCTGACATTCTCAAACAGTTCCAGTTCTGGACGCCTGCAAATTTGGGCAAGATCTAAACGTGCATTTACATTGTCTTTGCTCTTTCCTGGCATATCCAAAACTGTATGAAACAAATTATCAAAACAGTTCTTCTCAATATACATGAGATCCAACATGTGACGGACCAACAAATCAGACTAATATGGCAAATCCCAAAATATGATATGTTTAATCCAATTGTGTTCTTTCCCAAAACTAGAAATTTTTTGTTGGTTTATTGTGGGACCAAAAGTGATGGGAGGTAATGAAAATACAACTGATTTTAACTCCGAACCTGATAGCATTTTTGGAGGTCCATCCCTTTCAATTGTTCCTTTTCTGAAATGAGATCTATTTCTGTGAAAAGGATGATCAGCTGGAAGAAATCTGCGATGACAGTCAAAATAACAAGGTTTCTTTCCATGAATGAGCATAAATGCTTTGTTCTCTCCCATAAAGTAAGGACATGATTTCTGACCATGTGTACTCCATCCAGATAACATCCCATAAGCCGGGAAGTCGCTAATTGTCCACATCAATGCTGCTCTCAGTATGAAATTATGTTTCGTAGCAACATCATATGTACTGACACCAATACTCCACAATAAACTTAATTCATCAATCAATGGTTTCAAATAAACATCAATATTCTTCTTCGGATGTCCTGGAATTAGTAAAGTCAAAAAGATATATGGCCCCTTCATCAACATCCATGAAGGTAAATTGTACGGAGTTAAAAAAACAGGCCAACATGAATATTGACTACCATAAGATCCGAACGGACATAAACCATCAGTGGAAAGGCCTAGTCAAACATTTCTAGCTTCTAAAGCAAAGGATGGATGCACTCTATCAAAATGTTTCCATGAATCACCATCGGCTGGATGATTCAAGCTTTTATCAGTTGAAATATTCACTTTATGTCATGACATCATTGTCGTTGTATTCTTAGACATGAATAAATGCTGAAGTCTGGATGTAAGTGGAAAATATCTCAACTGTTTTACAGGAATCAAACCAGACTTCCCATGTTGTCCTTCTTTATATCTCAGTTGCCCACATGTGGGACAACTATCCAACGACTCATTTTCCTCAGAATATAAAATGCAGTCATTTGAACATGAATGGATCTTCTGACAAGTAAGTCCCAAATTTCGAACCAGCCTCTTACTCTCATAGTAATTTGCAGGCAAAACATTTCCTTCGGGTAACAGTGTTTTAAGCAAAGAAAATATCTAGTCAAAACAGGTGTTTGACATTCTGTTATCTGATTTGATAGCCATAAATTTTGCAACTGCTTCTAATTTGCTCATCTTGCAGCCAGGATATAATGCATCCTCAGCAGACCTCAACAACTCATAAAATTCAGACGGTGCCAACTCAGGATTTGAAGCTATATCAGCCGGAGTTTCTATATGTTGAACAGATGAACCTGCAACATCATGTACTAAATCTTGAAACCGGGATGGATCCGAAATCAAGTTGGTATCACCTACTCTGGAACTGCGTTCACCGTGTTGATACCAAAAAACATAATCTAGTTGAAAACCAAAACACAAGAGATGTCCCCCCACTTTGTCAAACGTGTCAAACGTTCTCAATGCACATTTTCTACAAGGGCATTTTATTTTTCCTTCTGAAACAAATTCCGAATTTGATGCCGCAAATGATAAAAAAGTCTTCACACCCTCTATATATACTGGATTTAAACCAGAACCGTTTGGATTTCTATGTTGATTTATCCATATGCGGTCATCTAATAATGACTGTTGACGACCTCGTTGTTCTATATTTTTCTATAAAATATAAAAGCATTACTGGTTTTGAATAATTTGTTAGAAAAAATACTCAAGCAAGGATAATTATAGAGTTTACATCATACACGACTGACGCAAACTTTTTATTGAGATAGACCTAAAAATTGACCCTTTAAGAATTGAATATGTTGAGAATAAAGCTAAACCTGTTACAAATATTAATAATTTTAATATTATATAAATTTTTTATTATTTTAATAATACTAATATTATTTTTTCATAAATATTAATTATATAATAATAACATTATTACATTATTAGTATATTTTATTATTAATATTAAAATAATATAAATTTCTATATTATATACAATTCTCCTTTCATCTGTGTTTTTAACATTCTGTCTCCACATGTAATATTTGCATTCACTTTCACCTCTCCATTGGTGAGTAGGTTGATAATTTTGAAAAAGAATGCAAATATTACATGTGGAGACAGAAAACACACAGATGAAAGGAGAATTGTATATAATATAGAAAATTATATTATTTTAATATTAATAATAAAATATACTAATAATTTAATAATGTTATTATTCCTAATTATTGGTAATTATTCCTAATTATTGGTAATTATTCCTAATTATTGGTAATTATTCATAATTATTGGTAATTATTGATAATTATTACTAATTATTGGTAATTATTGGTAATTATTGGTAATTATTACTAATTATTGGTAATTATTGGTAATTATTACTAATTATTGGTAATTATTACTAATTATTACTAATTATTACTAATTATTAATAATTATTGGTAATTATTGGTAATTATTGGTAATTATTAATAATTATTACTAGTTATTGGTAATTATTGTTAATTATTACTAATTTTTGGTAATTATTACTAATTATTACAAATTATTACTAATTATTACTAATTATTACTAATTATTACTAATTATTACTAATTATTATTAATTATTTGTAATTATTGGTAATTATTGGTAATTATTACTAATTATTGGTAATTATTACTAATTATTACGAATTATTACTAATTATTACTAATTATTAATAATTATTGGTAATTACTGGTAATTATTAGTAATTATTAGTAATTATTGGTAATTAATAATAATTACGGGTAATTATTACCAATTATTGGTAATTATTGGTAATTATTGGTAATTATTACTAATTAATGGTAATTATTGGTAATTATTTCTAATTAATGGTAATTATTGGTAATTATTTCTAATTATTACTAATTATTGGTAATTATTACTAATTATTGGTAATTATTACTAATTATTGGTAATTATTACTAATAATCGGTAATAATTGGTAATAATTGGAAATTATTACTAATTGTTAGTAATTATTGGTAATTATTGGAAATTATTACTAATTATTACTAATTATTGGTAATTATTACTAATTATTGGTAATTATTACTAATTATTGATAATTATTGGTAATTATTGGTAATTATTGGTAATTATTGGTAATTATTGGTAATTATTGGTAATTTTTACTAATTATTACTAATTATTGGTAATTGTTACTAATTATTACTAATTATTGGTAATTATTATTAATTATTACTAATTATTGGTAATTATTGGTAATTATTTCTAATTATTAATAATTATTGGTAATTATTACTAATTATTACTAATTATTGGTAATTAGTGATAATTATTACCAATTATTACTAATTATTGGTAATTATTGGTAATTATTACTAATTATTGGTAATTATTACTAAATATTGCTAATTATTGGTAATTATTACTAATTATTACTAATTATTCCTAATTATTAGTAATTATTCCTAATTATTACTATTTATTACTAATTATTGGTAATTATTACTAATTGTTGGAAATTATTACTAATTATTGGAAATTATTGATAATTATTGGTAATTATTGGTAATTATTGGTAATCATTACGAATTATTACTAATTATTGGTAATTATTACGAATTATTGGTAATTATTGGTAATTATTCCTAATTATTGGTAATTATTCCTAATTATTGGTAATTATTCCTAATTATTGGTAATTATTTCTAATTATTGGTAATCATTACGAATCATTACTAATTATTGCTAATTATTGGTAATTATTGGTAATTATTACTAATTATTGGTAATTATTCCTAATTATTGATAATTATTCCTAATTAATGGTAATTATTCCTAATTATTGGTAATTATTCTTAATTATTGGTAATTATTCCTAATTATTTTTAATTATACCTAATTATTGGTAATTATTCTTAATTAGTGGTAATTATTCTTAATTATTGGTAAATATTGACAATTATTTGCAATTATTGGTAAATAATGGTAATTATTGGAAAAAATATTGACAAATATTGGCAATTATTGAATATTGGGAATTATTATTAATTATTACTAATTATTAGTAATTATTACTAATTATTGGTAATTATTATAAATTATTAGTAATTAATGTTATTATTTCTAATTATTATTAATTAATTCAAATTAATTTTAATTTTTCATAATTACTGCTAATTAATTGTAATTACAGCTAACTATTTTAAATTAATTAGTGTTTAATTGTCTCTAATTACTATTAATTATTAATACTTATTCATAATTATTTCTAATTAGAAATCAAAAAAAATCTAAAAATTTAAACTAAATAAATATTAAATTAAAATTCAGATAAAACCCTTGAACTTGATGTCAATGTCGAGCCGTTGTAATTGTAGAACACCACCAACTGAATCCTCGAAGTCGGAAAAAAAAAATTACAACTGAAAGTCGTAAAAGATTCAGAGTGAAAAAATTGGAACGGTTGAGAGTTGGGAGTGAGAAAATTGTAATGGTTGGCAGTATTTATAGGTTGGATTAATTGCGACGGGCTTTTTTGCGACGGGTTTTCCGTCGCAAATAAAAATATTTGCAACGGGGCCCGTCGCAAATAACTCTGACCGCATTTAATTATTGGCGGCATTAAAACGGTTATTTGCGACGGGGCTCGTCGCAAATATCCCCAGGCGTCGGGGTATTTGTGACGGGCCTGCAGGCCCGTCGCAAATAGTCTTTAACCGCCGTCGGTTATTTGCGACGGGGATAGAACCCCGTCGCAAATCACCCTGACCGCATTTAATTATAGGCGGCATTGAAACGGTTATTTGCGACGGGTCCCGTCACAAATAATTCATACCGCCTGGGTATTTGCAACGGGACTGCAGTCCCGTCGCAAATAGTCTTTAACCGCCGCCGGTTATTTGCGACGGGGTTCTATCCCCGTCGCAAATAAACTTCACGCGGTTTGGCGCGCATTTCGCGCCAAACTATTTGCGACGGGTAAAAAATCTTCGTCGCAAATAACAGATTATTTGCGACGGGAATAGTTGTCCGTCGCAAATACTCCTTTGCGAAAGGTATTTGCGACGGAGATTTAGTATTTTTCCTAAGCTTCTAATTGACTAGTCATGGAGGAAAAACGGACTTACATATCAAAAGTTATGGATGTCAAAAGTTGAACTTCTCTAATAGAATTCTTAGAGAAATCCAACTTTAAAAGGTCATAACTTTTGATCTATAACTCCATTTGATCTAAATGACCACTAAAATAAAATATTAGAAGATAATATACAAGTTTTAAATCCTTTTTGATGTCTATTTTTTCCAAAAACTAACATAAAATACAATTACAAAGATTTAGTAATTTTCTTAAGCTTTGAATTGATTGGTCTTGGAGCAAAAACAGTCTTACAAATCAAAAGTTATGGATTTCGGAAGTTGAACTTCTCTAAGAGAAATCTTAGAGAAGTCCAATTTTAAAAGGTCTTAACTTTTGATATATAACTTTGTTTGATCTAAATGACCACTCAAATCAAAGATTAGAAGACAATATACTACCTGTAAGACCTTTTTGACATCCACTTTTTTTAAAACATCTCCAAAAGCTATTTTTATTATCTTTTTGCATCTATTTTATCCAAAAACCGATTCCAAATATGATTGCCATGATTTATTATTTTTCCTAATCTTCAAATCAACTAGTCTTGGAGTAAAAACGGTCTTACGGAACAAAAGTTATGGATGTAGGATGTTGAACTTCTCTAAAAGAATTCTTAGAGAAGTCCAACTTTCAAAGGTCATAAATTTTGATCTATAACACTGTTAGATCTAAATAACCACTCAAATAAAAGTTTAGAAGATAAGATATAACTTGGAAATCCTTTTTACGTCGGTTTTTTATAAAAACTGATGTAAAAAAACTAGTTTTATTAACGTTTTGCATCGGTTTTAGTAAAAACTAACGTTAAAACTAAAATTTCAAATGCGCGGGATCGATATTTCAATCTTTTTCACAACACATGTTTAATTTTTCAAAATTATGCCTAAATTTTAATACGACGCCTTTTAAAATATTTCCATTTACTATATATAAATTTGTATTCTCTTTCGTTCATCATTTTCAACCTATTCAATTCAATCAATTTTTCAAAGCGTCTTCAATCGATGATTTGAAAACGGTATGTATTCTAATAATGTAATTTCTTTATTATTATTTTCATTCATTGATAAAAATTGTGATAATTTTCCTTATAATGATTCATTATTCTTACCATTGAGTTATGAATATAAAATATCTGGATTATATTTACCAACCAAGATGCAAAATTCATTATCGATCACCGGTTTTGTTGCCGCATGAATTATACCCTAAAAACAAAAGAAATGATGATAAACAACATATCAATTTAATGGAAACTTCTAAAAGAATTTAAATTTATTTTAAGATTTCTGTTTATTTTTTTCATTTGGTTTTTGTAATTATCATTTATGTTTCTCATGTTTTCTTTGAAATGATTTGTATCTATCGAAACATAGAGAAGTCCAACTTCTGATGGTCATAACTTCTGATATGTAACTCTTTTTTAGCTCCATGACTGGTCAAATCGAAGCTAATGAAATTATCTAAAACTTGATCATTATTTTTGGCATCGATTTTTTAAATAACTAATTCAAAAAAATGACTTTTAATGTCGGTTACTAAAAAAATCTGACGTTAAAAGTATTCTATGAAGGTTTTTAGCATCATTTTTCATGAAATGATGTTAAAAGAAGGGTTTTAACATCGATTAATTAATAAAAGATGTTAAAATACTTCATTGAGGACATTTAACATCGTATTATATCAAAAACCGATGTTAAAAACCTCATGTGATCAGGTATTCGACGTCGGTTTTTCAAAAAACCAACGCCAAAAGTTAAACATTTTTATTTTTTACGCCGGTTTATAAAAACTAACATCAAAAATCTTATTTTTTACATTGGCGTCTTAAACGTCGGTTAAAAATCGGCGTTAAAATTAAAAAAAAATGATGTTAAAGACTATTTTTCTACTAATATGGCATACCCTAATCTCATCAGGTTGCAACAAAATAGAACCCATAATCATATCAATAATAACATCATAATTCAAGTGCATCACCCAACGGTGGAATCAAATCAACTATAATAGTCAAAATCCAAAAAACAACAATTTAATTTGAGGTAGTTTGGTTTTTTCCTGTATGTGGGTTAGCTACACCCAAACACATCTCATTACCAAACTTCACTTCCTTCCTATCCCTTCCTATTATCTCAAAATAGTAAAGCAAACTAGAAAAGACCATTTGATACCACTTTGTAACGTCTCAAACCTAAATGTCACTCAAAAGTACCCCAAGCCCGGTTGGTCACATGGCCTCAAGCGCATATCTCCAAATGCCAGAGGCTGCAAACTAGCAGCGAGAGCCTAGGTGTGTTTGTGGGGAGACCATGCTCTCATCATTAAAGTGTAGTATAATAGAATATCAATAACATACAAGTAGCAGAAGTAGTAAATCATATAGACAATAGATACTCAACAAGAATAAATAACAATATCAAAAGGAAGATCACATACAATGATGATGATAATACATGTCATATGTCTCTAATAAAGCAGCCAAAACATGTATACATAATAGGTGTACAATACATGGAACAAAGTCCAAAAATATTTCACCTAGCATTACGAGGCTTAGCTCGGCCCCATGCTACCCAACTCCTAAGCAATCATCAAGAACCTGTATTAGGGCGCTTGACCTTACCTATACCTGAAATCATATAGTCTGTTTGGGTACCCAAAGGTGGCCCAAATAAGGTGTGAGATATAATCCCAGTAGGCAACCACCCAAGGTATGGTTCCAATTAGTCAGTGAATGTATAATGATAATAGTGTGCAGGCGACAATATAACATGTAAAGAAAGTACTAGAAGTAAACATCTTATAAAGTCTAGGTTCTTATTTATAACCAAAACCATTTAATGATTCAATTCTATTTAAATTTATAAGTCTTCAGACCCGGCACGTAGCCTGACATCCCCTATGAAAATAGGTAGCCAAAGGATGCCTTAACAGGCCATTCGTAAAGTGTAAGGAAAAGACCAAATCCAAGCTTGTGTTTTGGCTTGACAGACGCATCATAAGCTCATTTCATTCACTATTCAATTTATAACCTGATCCCATACTTGGCATTCCTAAGTTGGAACCCAAGTATCTCTCCAGGTATAATATAAACCAGCACTCTACAAGCCCATCCATGGCGAACCTCTCAAGAACCCAGGTATCGCTCTAGGTGTGGTACAACATCACTGACAATCGATTCCATCCTAAGTGGTCCACTGAGGGGGCCCAAGTATCACCTGGGAATATATAATCAAATGCCCTCTAATTCAGTCCTTGGAAATCCATTTGGATTCCAAGTAAGCCCCTATAAGTCTGTCCTTAGCAGTCCATAGGAGGAGTCCAAGTATCACTCAGGCATAAGCATGGTTCAAGACAATTGAGTTCGTCCATGGCATTCTTCATTTGAATCCATGTATCACCCAAGGCATATCAACATTCAATCATTATCATTTAAACATGTCAAGGTCAAAACCAAGAACATTCCAATTCAAACTCACCTCAGAAGGTGAGCCAATGCACGGGCTAAGCTTAACAGGATTACCTCTCAATTACTCACATGGGGAATTTATTATAACAAGCGTCTCATGCTTAACAAACTATCACATGGTATAAACTCCATTCAACTCACAAGGGCATATCAATATAAATAGCAATTCATGCTTAATCAAGCAATTACATGGCATGGGCCAAGGGTCATGATCATTCATCCCTTCTCATTAATCAATTCAATTACATTTGGTATTACAATTCAAATTATGATTACCAATTCAATATTCAACATCCCATGACAAAGGGGAAAAAAGCACACTTAAGGGTGTTCAATGTCAAGCCACCCATGGTGGTCCTTTTTATATAATTGACACAACCCTCGGTTGGTTCCAACTCAAGGCTCATAGTCTTTAATCAATTATAACGAGGCTCATCCATTACACAGGTCATACCTAGAAATTTAATTTGAGGATTCAAATCCATTTCAAGGCATCACTTGAGAATTGGGCGTGCGACACAACGGTATATATAAACACTCGACTTTAAACGAAAGGCACGAGACCACCTACCATAGGTCCATAGTTGATAGCTCGTCTAGTGTCAGCTTCTAATTTGACTCAAATTGGGAGAAAATCGAAACGAACAAAGAACCTAATAATAGGGAAAATTAGCTTGCACCTAAATATCTCAATCGATACCACATCAAATGAAGAACGTCTAAAAAGGAATTGAGAATTCACCGATGCAGATCCAATGAGATGATCATCACTTAAATCGGAGATCGGACCGATGATCGTCGACAAATCCAAGAATAGTCACCCAAGGAACCCTCTTATAAGAGGGTTTTGTCCAGTGGGTGAAAAAGAAATGGATTTTTAGGTTTCAAATAATTTTAAGGGCAAAACGACCATTTTACCCAAAATATACGAGTCACACTGTTTGAGTGCACAGTTTGACAAACCGTGTGCCAAACGTGCACAGTTTGTTGTAGGGAAGGGGCACCCCGTGTGGTTTGGTCGCACGGTCGTGCACCCCAAATCGCACGGTTTGGTCTAACCGTGCATCCTATAGCTCTCCATTGTCCAGTCGCACGTGATTTTATCTAACTGTGTGGCCTGCCCTGCACGATTTTATCTCACTGTGCGGCCTGCCCCACACGGTTTACTCTAACCGTGCACCAAGCCATTTTTCACCCAAAAGGTTGGGTTTCGGGCTCTGAACCAGCATCAGAAACCCCCAATACCTTCATGACCCCAAATAACATTCATATTAGGCCATATTCAAACATTTAAGCTGGTAATTGATGGAAAACAACGAATGCCGAGTCTATTGAGTCTTGCTGGACTATAAGCTCTGATACAACTTGTTGAGTTTATAACCACCAATTTGGAAGTTACCCACTAGAACTTTCAAGCGCGCTGAACAAAGCCTAGAATTTTCAAGAATCGGACGAACCCACAAAACGATGTTCCGAAATTGAGAAGACAATGCACCCCGACCACCGCACTGAAATTCTCACACTTGCATACACAACTTTCAGAAACAGAACAAGCTAGAAAAACCGAGGGAAATATAACAATAGATTATGTGGTTTCGACTTTAGTCCTGCTCCGTGGAAGAACACTATTGTTTTCTTTATGTTAACGTAATAAGAACGATTATAATTTCATTTATTCCCATTCACATATTCATGCATTAAAAAATGCCTCCACCCAACCCATTTACAGTGGGCCCCACCTGACTAACCAAGTTCCACCGTCTTCTGAGATTCACGGAGAGCCCATCGTTGATCACGATCACCTTTGATTGTATGTGAAATGCATTGCCTTAACCACTCCCTTCCAGTGAATAGTGCAAACTCATATCACGCAACCCTCAGATGATTCTTATGCAGCCTTTGCAAATTTCCAAACACATATCATGCAAGTCTATTAGAGTGATTCTTACACGAGCCATAGCTTCCACGTTTCCATCATCTGGAATGGTCACTTGCCACCTGGTTTCGAAACATGCCTTCCAGACCACACCTGGATCCGTCGGTCTTCTGTTATCGCAAACCTCCACATGTCTGAATCCCAAGTTACAAAACCTTTTATTCCTAACACGAAAAATCAAAAACATGAAAGAGGTCTTCACATATCATAACACTCCCCACCTTACCTTGGAGTGTCAAGGGGTTAAATCACTTGTGACGTCATTACGATACAAGTGCACTGTAACGCCCCGACCCCAGCTACCCAGAGTCGGTGCATTAATTACATAACATTGGCATGATCACAAGAAGATCAAATCTCGAAAGACCGATTGGTTTAGTAGCCTTGGAAACACTAGATATAATCATAAAGTTTTACATTACATTTCAAAGTGAAAAACTACTACAACAACAAAGTCTTCATATCCACACTATTAACCCCTCATAATATCCCTGCAAGTCATTCATAATTTACTTCTTCACTACCTGGGAAAAATAAAACATAGAAAAGGGGTGAGCTCAAATGCCCAGTAAGGATAACAATATAGCGGAACATTCAAAATAAGCATAAACATTTAAGGCAATGAATTACTAAAACAAAAGCCTTTTAAAATTGAACTTCAACATAGTATGGCAAAAGTAAAATGAAATAATGCCATTTACTTGTTCACATGGATATTCTACTAATCGAATAATCACATGCAAAAATCAATAACCACTTTCATAATGTTGGAATGCATAATGCCAGACTATCATAACCACATAGCCAAGGCCTCGTGCCAAGACTACAAATAAGATTTTGTCAAGGCCTTGTGCCAAGACACTAGTTTGTCTCATGAGACCTACCGATTCATCGAGGAGCTATAGCGGGCTCCACCCGTCACTTATTAAGTCCAATGCATTCCCATATGAAAAGGTTTAAACATAACATAAACATTCGTATTAAAACTAGCATACGAAATGTCAATAATTTCACCATAAACTATGAATGGTATAAAAATAGCACATCCACAGTCAAACATATCACAAAACCTTCAATACAATATAGAAGTTTTGTATCATAATAAATCAACTTCAAATAATCTTAAAATCCATCAAAGGATGTTGACATAGATGAAATCAAAAATTCTTTTTAAAGAAGTATCTCCTTTTATTTTGAAATCATTTAAGATCCATATAAAATAAAACATTTTCTTTGAAAATATTCTAATAAGTTTGTATGGAAAGCTTCGACGATTTTATAACGGCGGAAAATAACCGCACCCGCCGTATAAGTTAAAAAAAACATTCTTACCTCAATTCTGTCGAAAAGGTTAAAAAGGACATTGTTTTGAAAATGACGGAAAGATTCCTTTATAAACCTCTTATAAAAAGTAAAACAAGGGTATAAATGACTTTAACCCATATTCTTGTAAATAGTAAAAAAATGTTTTGAAATACATTTCGAAGAAACATGGATGTGGATGATAAAGAGATCCCAGTAGATTATTACATATAAACAACCTCGGATAATGAAGAGATTGTGAAATAACCCTTACCTTGTACTTTTCCTTGGTTGGGGTAGGTTAACCTCCTGTATAATGGTGAAATAGTTGTTATTAAATTATACAAGAATCATATATATTAATATGATATCATATATGATCTTTTAACATTGATTTGTTAATAATATCTTAGAATTATCGTCGTTTCGGGAGTTAACTTACTCATTTTCTTTTATATGTTTTGTTAAATAAGCCATGGTTGTTGTATCTTATTCATATCCAGAATGATATACAGTCCTTAAACATCATTTTTAAATCATCAAATGATAATTATACTTTAATGGTTACGATGGAGAATGAATCTCATCGCGTTCGTGGAGACGGTAGTCCGTACGTACGCACGAGCGACAATATCATTCTTTTGATATTAAAATAATATATAAATGGATGGTATATCATATATACAGAATCATTAACATGTTATATTTATTATTTACATGAGTTACACATCATTATTATACCCATCCAAATAATATTATATTGAATAACAATTACACCACGACGTGGAGACGGTAAGCCGTACGTACGCACGTATGGTGACATGTTGTTCAAAGGGTGGATAGAATACTGAATATGATTGTACCATATTTATAATAACATCACAGTATATGTGAGATACTGGAGTTATTATTTCAGAATGGTAAGAACAAAGGAAGAAGAAGTGGAAGAAGAAATGAACTTAGAAAAGGGTGGTGAAATCATTACCTCTTCTTCGGGTTCTTCCTTTTGATTTGATCAAAAGGGCTCCTTAGGTTGGCTTTCTGATCAAACTAAGGCCTCTAGGTTGTATTGAGGGATGTTGGGAGAGTATTTGGGCAGAGTTTGGCCGAACCAAAAGGCTTTGAAGGTGTGAAGAAATGAGAAGGAGGAGTGCCCTTTTATAAGAGGGGTGAGGGGCACCTTTGGAAAAGCTAGAAATATTAATTTATAATAAATTCATATTCGGTTTCTAAAGGCTCCAAAGTTGACTATTCAAAGGATGAGGTGGGGATAGGTCGAAAACAACTCATCCAATAGAATTTAGACAGGTTTGGGTACTTATATTAACCTTATCTTTAAGTATTAACTCTAAGTTAATTAGTTTCACTTTTACAATGTCTCTTTGTATTTTATATATTATGGTTAATAAACTTACTATATACATCCAAGCGACCCCCAAGTGGTCCATTAATGAGGAACCTATCATAATATAAGTCTCTTGGCCGAACCTTAGATTTTTAGGAATTTAATATCAATTAATAATATAATATTTGTTTTAAGAACTCTTTTATGTCAATTTTGACACTATTCAATAGTTGATTTTTGTGAAACTCCTAACAGATTGATTACTTCGAACAAAGTCAATTAAATCAATCCTAATATAACATATTATCATAGAAAATTAGTTTAATTCATTAAAAGTTTCATATTATAATTATTTGGGTATTTATAAGATCAATTATTTTTATTTTTCACTATTTTAGTAATTACTGCATCATCATTGTGTCATAAATAAAATAAATTATATAATGTCTAAAAATTATAAATAAAATATCATTATGTAGGAAATCTTTTTAGCTTTCTAATGAATATTTATAATCGAAAATCCAACATGTATAACTCTATGTAAAAATTGTTCTTCTAAAAGATGTAAGCTTATGCCATTTTTATTTTTATTTTAACTTTATTAATATAAAGTGTCCCTACCACATACAAGTGGCTCCAAGGGGTCCCCAAATTGACCAAAGGATGCCCATGGTCGGGTATGTGTCCACCAATAAGGTTAGGACACGTTTTAGGGTAATTTTTTATTATTATAATATTATTTTTTTTAACCCTTATTTACCGGATTTACCCTTTAACCATGGTAAATAAAATATTTACCACAGTAACTATTCAAAATGTCTAAAAATAAAAGTTACCTATTTACACAATTTGAACATCCTGATTCCAAATATGGAATCCATTTTCCTAAATTCAAAACACAGAAGTGGCAGAAATTAATTTAAAATTAATTCCCGCTGTCAAAACAAAAAGCGTGTTTTTAAGAGATAATAACTATCAAAAGATTGACACTTGTTTATGTTCGGTTTAATTGTAAAATTATGTCCAATGATAAACATTAAATTGAATGGTAAAAATATATTCTAAATATACTTTAAAACCACTCAAATTCATAATTTATCACTATTAATTATTTTGATTAAAAAAGTTGTTTTTAATTAAAATTTAGAAATTTTCACTATTCATCAAAATATGAAAGTTATCCGAAATGTACCAAAATTTCACCTTAGGCTAAATTCGATATTCCGAATCCAAAAATGAAGTCCATTTTCAAATATAAAATATATATAATTTCAAAAAGTAGGTATTACTATTCATAACGGCTAGTTTAATTAGTTGTGGTGTGTGTTAGAACTCGAGGTTGCGTACAACACACGCTATCACATTATTCGAAGGGAAACGTACCGTAGAAGCTTGGGGTGTTACATTCTCCACTCCTTCAAATAATTACGTCCTCGCAATTTCTAGGGTATTACTGCATAAAAAGACTTGGGTGGTTCTTCATCATAAGTTCCTCGGGTTCCCACGTTGCCTCTTCCATCTTATGATTTCTCCACAAAACTTTTACCAGACGCGTCGTCCGGTTTCTCAGTACTTGTTCTCTTGTATCAAGAATCCTGACGGGCTCTTCGCAATAAGACAGATCGGGTTCCAGTTCTAATTCCTCATAGGTGAGTACATGCGTTGGGTCAGACATGTATTTTCTCAACAGAGATACGTGGAACACATCGTGAACTTTGGAGAGACTTGGCGGCATTGCCAATCGGTAAGCTACAGCCCCAATTCGTTCTAGAATTTCGAAAGGTCCGATGTACCTGGGACTCAATTTACCTTTCTTTCCAAAACGTATGACTCCCTTCCACGGATATACCTTTAGGAAAACATGATCACCGACTTGAAATTCCAAATCCTTCCTTCAATTATCGGCATAGCTCTTCTGCCTACTTTGAGCTGCTTTGATGTGATTTTGGATTACCTTCACCTTTTCCACCGTTTCCTCCACCAGTTCTGGGCCTACAAGTTTTCTTTCACCAACGTCATCCCAACAGGTTGGTGTACGACATCTCTTTCCGTATAACGCTTCATATGGTGCCATTTGTATACTCGAATGGAAGCTATTGTTATAGGAAAATTCTACCAGAGGTAAATATTGATCCCACATACCCTGAAAATCAAGTGAGCAAGATCTCAACATGTCTTCTAAGGTCTGAATAGTCCGTTCTGATTGTCCGTCTGTCTGAGGGTGGTAAGCAGTGCTCAAATGAAGTTCAGTATCCAGGGATTTCTGAAGACTTTTCCAAAATCTTGAAGTAAAACGGGGATCACGATCAGAAACAATTGATAGGGGAACTCCATGAAGTCTCACAACTTCATTAATGTATAGTCTTGCTAGACGTTCCAGGGGTAGATCTTCTCTTATAGCAAAAAAATGTGCTGACTTGGTAAGACGATCAACAATAACCCATATTGCATCGTTCCTTCTAGGAGTCTTTGGTAGCCCCATGACAAAGTCCATCGTAATATTGTCCCATTTCCACTCCGGTATGGGAAGAGGTTGCATGACTCCTCCAGGCTGTTGCCTTCCAGCTTTCACTTGTTGACAAACCATACATCTTGACACAAAATCAGCAATCTCCCTCTTCATGTTGTCCCACCAAAAATGTTCCTTCAAATCTCTATACATTTTGGTGCTCCCAGGGTGTATAGAGAAATTGGAACTATGAGCATCATCCAGCAATTCCCTTTTTAGATCAGGTATATTGGGAACACAAAGTCTCTTCCCGAATTTCAAAATTCCACCTTCATACACAAAGTCTCTCAATCTCCCATCATTCACAGCTTTAATCTTCTTTTGGAATTCTTCATCATTGGTCTGAGAACTCTTAATCCTTTCTAGTAAAGATGGTTTGGCAACCATTTGAAAAAGCATTGATGTTTCACCTTCCCTGGTTATTCCCATGTCCATTTTCACTAGATCCATGAAAATTGGATCCCTTTCAATTCTCATATTGTTCAAAACTCCATGGTCTTTTCTACTCAAAGCATCTGCCACCTTGTTTGCCTTCCCCGGGTGGTAGTGTATCATACAATCATAATCCTTGAGTAATTCAAGCCATCTCCTTTGCCTCATGTTGAGTTCTTTTTGTGAGAAAATATACTTCAAACTCTTGTGATCAGTATAAATCTCACATTTTTCACCATAGAGGTAGTGCCTCCATATCTTCAAAGCAAAGATCACAGCTGCTAACTCAAGATCATGAGTAGGATAGTTTTGTTCATGAATTTTCAACTGTCGTGATGCATAGGCAATAACTCTATCATTCTGCATAAGGACACAGCCAAGTCCTTTCTTTGATGCATCACTATAAATAACGAACCCATCGTTCCCCGATGGTAGAGTCAATATAGGAGCATTGACTAATCTTCTCTTCAGTTCTTCGAAACATTCTTCACACTCTTTTGTCCAAACAAATTTAACCCCTTTACGTGTGAGCTTCGTTAATGGGTTAGCCAATCGGGCAAAATTCTGGACGAAACGTCGATAATAACCTGCCAAACCAATAAAACTACGTACCTCAGTTATATTCGTAGGTGCTGGCCATTCTTGGATTGCCTTGGTCTTAGAAGGATCAACAGAGATTCCATCTTTAGAGACAATATGGCCAAGAAAAGAAATCTCCTGAAGCCAGAATTCACACTTGCTAAACTTTCCATATAATTCATGCCTCCTCAGAGTCTTCAAGATAATGCGCAAGTGATTTTCATGATCTTCGTAGGTTTTGGAGTATACCAAGATATCATCAATAAATACCACCACAAATTCATCGAGATACTCCTTGAAAACTCTATTCATCAGATCCATGAATACAGAGGGTGCATTAGTCAATCCAAACGGCATTACAGTAAACTCGTAATGCCCGTACCTGGTTCGAAATGCTGTTTTCGGAATGTCTTCCTTCTTCACACACAACTGATGGTATCCAGATCGAAGGTCAATCTTTGAAAAGTATTGAGCTCCATGCAGTTGGTCAAATAAATCATCAATACGAGGTAGGGGATACTTGTTCTTTATTGTTATAGCATTGATCTCCCTGTAGTCGATACATAACCTCATAGATCCATCTTTCTTTTTAACAAAAAGAACAGGGGCTCCCCATGGAGAAACACTAGGGCGAATAAATCCCTTATTACTCAATTCCTCTAGTTGTTTCTTTAGTTCGACTAACTCTACAGTGGCCATTCTATAAGGGGTCTTCGATATAGGCCTTGATCCAGGAATCAAATCAATAGAAAACTCAACTTCTCGTTCTGGAGGATGTCCAGGTAAATCTTCCGGAAATACATCTACAAATTCTTTCACAACAGGTACATCCTCTATTTGAACATTCCTTTCCTCACCGATAGTTACTTCATTCTCTTCCTCCCCAATAATTGAATTAAGTTGAGCTACTGGGGGTGGGTCTAAATAAGAATTAGGTGGTGACGATTCTGCTCTAAAAATAAGGTGTTCCTTATCATTATCATCAAGAATCGTAACCTCTTTCTTCTTACAATAAATCTTCGCATCATAATCCGAAAGCCAGTCCATACCGAGGATTATATCAAACTCAATCATAGGTATGACGATGAAATCAGCAGATAAAGAAAATTTATGTGCTCTAATGGGGACTGATTCACAAAACTTTGTTGCAACGATACTTCCCTTAGGAGTTTTAACTGACAACTCCCTTATTAAATCAAATTGGAAATATCTAATTTTCTTAGCAAACTGGGAAGATATGAAACAATGCGATGATCCAGAATCAAATAATGCATTTGCTAAACTTGAGGAAACCATTAAATTACCTGCCACCACGTCTTTCGGAGTTTCTACCTCAGCAGTAGTGATAGCATAAGCCTGGCCTTGATCCCTTGGCCTTTTCTGAGGTAAGTTCTCCTGACGCTTAGGACATGCATTTGCATAATGCCCCATCTCCCTGCAATTGTAGCACTGAACGTTGGTAGCTTCCTTCTTCCCCTTGCAATCATGAGCTTGGTGGCCTTTTTCACCACACTTGTAACAGACTCTCATTCCCTTCAAGCAAGTACCAGGATGTTTCTTCCCGCATTTACCACAAGATGGATATTCAACCTTTCCCTTCTTCCCCTTATTTCCATTCCCCGATTGATCAGCAGGTCTCTTCTTCTCTTGCTTTTCTTTAAAGTCATAAGACTTAGAGAATTCCTTTTCGGTCTTTATAGCACATGAGACAATGTCTTCGTACGACGAAAAGGATTGTGAGACTAATGCTCGACGGAGAAATGGTTTTAACCCATCAAAGAAACGATCAATCTTACTTCTTGGGTTGCGAATATAATCTCCAGCATACCTCGCTAACCTTGTAAAGTTAGCCTCATACTTTGTGACATTCTCATCCTCCTTTTGTCTTAGACTCAGAAATTGCCTTTCCATATCTGCTCGATGGTCGCGAGGAAAGTATTTTTCTAAAAACAGATCTTTGAACTCCCTCCATTCCATGTTTGATACTTCATCATCTTCCTTCATGTTTTGAATCAATGACCACCATTGATCAGCATCTCCAGTGAGGCGGTAAACTGCCATGGTAACTTTTTCCCTTTCACTACTCCCCAAAGCCTGAAATATTTTCTCTAGGGAAAATATCCATTGCTCAGCTACTAAGGGATTTGTACTCCCATTGAACGTTGGTGGTTGTTGTCTCATGAATCGATCTAACATTGATCCTCCACGCTGCGGATCAGGGTGCTCCATACGGGTAAGGTTATTATTCATAACCTGAGTAAGTTGTCCCAGTACGGTGATTAGCTGATCAGCACTAGTTGCATCACCAGCCCCACTATAATTAACTTGAGCAGGAGGGCAATCCCTACATGGAGTGCGTGCATTGATACGGTTTCCATTTCTTCCACTAGGCGCCATTTCTAAACAATGTCATAAACTAGATCAGTTTATGAATCAAAATACATAATCCCATACTTATAAAACACTAAACATAAATTGAACTATCTATGGATATAATCCATAATCATAAATATGTTTTCTTTGAGGAAGTATATACTCATAAACCCTTCATAATGATTTGTAAAGAAAGTGAGAGTAATCCTAAGCATATCCCCCGGGAGTGTCGTAACCAAGAGTGCAGCAAAGCCCGTTGTCGTGCACCAGTTCCCGTTCGAGTCTAGCTCAAAGCGGTGTTTTCGGGTTTTACCCCTAGGTACATCTGTGCCAGAGCCGCCTCTACCTGCTCGTATCCAGACAGGGATGTATTGCTCGCAGAACTCACAAAGTCTCTACAATACCAAAATTCTAGGAAGTTCTTCTATACTAATCCTCAAAGTTCATCTTAGGTCTACGTGCTCTAATCAGAGTTTATCTAAATCTAGCTTCCAAGGTTTGTACTAAACTTCCTCTGATACCAACTGTAACGCCCCGACCCCAGCTACCCAGAGTCGGTGCATTACTTCGTAACATTGGCATGATCACAAGAAGATCAAATCTCGAAAGACCGATTGGTTTAGTAGCCTTGGAAACACTAGATATAATCATAAAGTTTTACATTACATTTCAAAGTGAAAAACTACTACAACAACAAAGTCTTCATATCCACACTATTAACCCCTCATAATATCCCTACAAGTCATTCATAATTTACTTCTTCACTACCTGGGAAAAATAAAACATAGAAAAGGGGTGAGCTCAAATGCCCAGTAAGGATAACAATATAGCGGAACATTCAAAATAAGCATAAACATTTAAGGCAATGAATTACTAAAACAAAAGCCTTTTAAAATTGAACTTCAACATAGTATGGCAAAAGTAAAATGAAATAATGCCATTTACTTGTTCACATGGATATTCTACTAATCGAATAATCACATGCAAAAATCAATAACCACTTTCATAATGTTGGAATGCATAATGCCAGACTATCATAACCACATAGCCAAGGCCTCGTGCCAAGACTACAAATAAGATTTTGTCAAGGCCTTGTGCCAAGACACTAGTTTGTCTCATGAGACCTACCGATGCATCGAGGAGCTATAGCGGGCTCCACCCGTCACTTATTAAGTCCAATGCATTCCCATATGAAAAGGTTTAAACATAACATAAACATTCGTATTAAAACTAGCATACGAAATGTCAATAATTTCACCATAAACTATGAATGGTATAAAAATAGCACATCCACAGTCAAACATATCACAAAACCTTCAATACAATATAGAAGTTTTGTATCATAATAAATCAACTTCAAATAATCTTAAAATCCATCAAAGGATGTTGACATAGATGAAATCAAAAATTCTTTTTAAAGAAGTATCTCCTTTTATTTTGAAATCATTTAAGATCCATATAAAATAAAACATTTTCTTTGAAAATATTCTAATAAGCTTGTATGGAAAGCTTCGACGATTTTATAACGGCGGAAAATAACCGCACCCGCCGTATAAGTTAAAAAAAACATTCTTACCTCAATTCTGTCGAAAAGGTTAAAAAGGACATTGTTTTGAAAATGACGGAAAGATTCCTTTATAAACCTCTTATAAAAAGTAAAACAAGGGTATAAATGACTTTAACCCATATTCTTGTAAATAGTAAAAAAATGTTTTGAAATACATTTCGAAGAAACATGGATGTGGATGATAAAGAGATCCCAGTAGATTATTACATATAAACAACCTCGGATAATGAAGAGATTGTGAAATAACCCTTACCTTGTACTTTTCCTTGGTTGGGGTAGGTTAACCTCCTGTATAATGGTGAAATAGTTGTTATTAAATTATACAAGAATCATATATATTAATATGATATCATATATGATCTTTTAACATTGATTTGTTAATAATATCTTAGAATTATCGTCGTTTCGGGAGTTAACTTACTCATTTTCTTTTATATGTTTTGTTAAATAAGCCATGGTTGTTGTATCTTATTCATATCCAGAATGATATACAGTCCTTAAACATCATTTTTAAATCATCAAATGATAATTATACTTTAATGGTTACGATGGAGAATGAATCTCATCGCGTTCGTGGAGACGGTAGTCCGTACGTACGCACGAGCGACAATATCATTCTTTTGATATTAAAATAATATATAAATGGATGGTATATCATATATACAGAATCATTAACATGTTATATTTATTATTTACATGAGTTACACATCATTATTATACCCATCCAAATAATATTATATTGAATAACAATTACACCACGACGTGGAGACGGTAAGCCGTACGTACGCACGTATGGTGACATGTTGTTCAAAGGGTGGATAGAATACTGAATATGATTGTACCATATTTATAATAACATCACAGTATATGTGAGATACTGGAGTTATTATTTCAGAATGGTAAGAACAAAGGAAGAAGAAGTGGAAGAAGAAATGAACTTAGAAAAGGGTGGTGAAATCATTACCTCTTCTTCGGGTTCTTCCTTTTGATTTGATCAAAAGGGCTCCTTAGGTTGGCTTTCTGATCAAACTAAGGCCTCTAGGTTGTATTGAGGGATGTTGGGAGAGTATTTGGGCAGAGTTTGGCCGAACCAAAAGGCTTTGAAGGTGTGAAGAAATGAGAAGGAGGAGTGCCCTTTTATAAGAGGGGTGAGGGACACCTTTGGAAAAGCTAGAAATATTAATTTATAATAAATTCATATTCGGTTTCTAAAGGCTCCAAAGTTGACTATTCAAAGGATGAGGTGGGGATAGGTCGAAAACAACTCATCCAATAGAATTTAGACAGGTTTGGGTACTTATATTAACCTTATCTTTAAGTATTAACTCTAAGTTAATTAGTTTCACTTTTACAATGTCTCTTTGTATTTTATATATTATGGTTAATAAACTTACTATATACATCCAAGCGACCCCCAAGTGGTCCATTAATGAGGAACCTATCATAATATAAGTCTCTTGGCCGAACCTTAGATTTTTAGGAATTTAATATCAATTAATAATATAATATTTGTTTTAAGAACTCTTTTATGTCAATTTTGACACTATTCAATAGTTGATTTTTGTGAAACTCCTAACAGATTGATTACTTCGAACAAAGTCAATTAAATCAATCCTAATATAACATATTATCATAGAAAATTAGTTTAATTCATTAAAAGTTTCATATTATAATTATTTGGGTATTTATAAGATCAATTATTTTTATTTTTCACTATTTTAGTAATTACTGCATCATCATTGTGTCATAAATAAAATAAATTATATAATGTCTAAAAATTATAAATAAAATATCATTATGTAGGAAATCTTTTTAGCTTTCTAATGAATATTTATAATCGAAAATCCAACATGTATAACCCTATGTAAAAATTGTTCTTCTAAAAGATGTAAGTTTATGCCATTTTTATTTTTATTTTAACTTTATTAATATAAAGTGTCCCTACCACATACAAGTGGCTCCAAGGGGTCCCCAAATTGACCAAAGGATGCCCATGGTCGGGTATGTGTCCACCAATAAGGTTAGGACACGTTTTAGGGTAATTTTTTATTATTATAATATTATTTTTTTTAACCCTTATTTACCGGATTTACCCTTTAACCATGGTAAATAAAATATTTACCACAGTAACTATTCAAAATGTCTAAAAATAAAAGTTACCTATTTACACAATTTGAACATCCTGATTCCAAATATGGAATCCATTTTCCTAAATTCAAAACACAGAAGTGGCAGAAATTAATTTAAAATTAATTCCCGCTGTCAAAACAAAAAGCGTGTTTTTAAGAGATAATAACTATCAAAAGATTGACACTTGTTTATGTTCGGTTTAATTGTAAAATTATGTCCAATGATAAACATTAAATTGAATGGTAAAAATATATTCTAAATATACTTTAAAACCACTCAAATTCATAATTTATCACTATTAATTATTTTGATTAAAAAAGTTGTTTTTAATTAAAATTTAGAAATTTTCACTATTCATCAAAATATGAAAGTTATCCGAAATGTACCAAAATTTCACCTTAGGCTAAATTCGATATTCCGAATCCAAAAATGAAGTCCATTTTCAAATATAAAATATATATAATTTCAAAAAGTAGGTATTACTATTCATAACGGCTAGTTTAATTAGTTGTGGTGTGTGTTAGAACTCGAGGTTGCGTACAACACACGCTATCACATTATTCGAAGGGAAACGTACCGTAGAAGCTTGGGGTGTTACATGCACTACCCGTGGGAAATTGAACTCTGGACCTCACGGATCCCGGGCCAAACCCCTTTTATTAGATCACCCCCTAGAGGGGTAAGTTTTTGTCATTTTTTTAAAAAGGTATTAATAAATTTGGGAGCATGTCTCGTTAAATTTATTTTTTCCATTCAATATTTGTGATAAAAAAATGTGTTGTGATCTAAAATTTCACATTGCTCCAACGCAGAACACACACTTTGAGGATCTAAATTTTTTAACAAACAATAACCTTATGAGTTAGGTGGTGTGTTTATAACATGACACTAGCATGGTAGTTTGATTTGGTCGTCATGAGGTGTATTGTTACCTCAAGTCTTCAAGAGAATCATATTATTGCATTGAATGCTCCTCACAGTCGGCTGAGATGATGCAGGTGGAATGAGATTTGGGGTGTGGTCGCGGGATCAAGTTTCCAGATCAATATATTTATTTGTGTGTGAGGGTGTTGTACTTAAATAAATATTATTGGGTTGAATGATTATATTTGATCAATAATAAACTCACTTAAAAAAATTTATGGGATGTAATTATAATTTACATTTTTTTACAATTGATGAATTTTAGCCGGGATTTATGCGATATATCCGGGATTTGAACATATCACGAATCATCGAATCGTTATCGTGTTTGTTCAGGGCATATTCAATCGATTCCAACGAAGAAGAATCACGAATTTCTTAAAATACGCATCACAAGCGCAATAGAAAACTTTGTTCGCGAAAAACGAGTTCGGATTGAAGGCATCCTACCATGTACGAGCTTCTACCGATCGTGATCGTTCCCCGGGATCTTATGAAGGTGCTATTTTTTTCTGGGTGATCACTCCCGGCAGCACCCAAAAACCATCGAAGCATCATGGGCGAAGCAGAGGTGCTTCGATACTACGAGCTTCGTCTCCTACGCTGTACTCTCCCTCCCGATGAAACTACCGTTCTACCCCCTTCACCCGATCATTATCGCGGCGCACACTCGCAGCCCAGCACTTGGATTGACGCGACAATCCGTTGCATCGAAGCCGGTCAGTACGTTGCAGCCCTCTCCTCTGAATCCGTTCGAGCCGTCTTCAAGTCTGCCGACTCGATTGAGTCCCACTTCAATGAACCCGAGTGCGCTGATCGATTATACTCTGACTTGCTTCGTGATGCTATATATTTTTTGTTGGATGACTCAAAGGGTGACACTGATCAGTGTCACAGGGCCGTTTTTCTAATGGCTACAGCTATCGCCGCATTTCTTGCCTTTACTCAATCGAACCTTACTGGGTTCGTCGGAGCCTCTCTCTCTTTATTCCCCTCTCCTTCTTCCCCTCCTTATTTTTTCTTGAGATTTTCACATACCTGTACATTAAAAAAAAATCCGTCTTCCAGTTCTTTTCTTCTTTCCGTGTTCGTAAGCTCTCTCCTAAAATTTCAGGCCTAAAGAGGAGCTGCCTTTGTTTCATACGTTGTTCAAAGGTGAGAAAGCTTCAGTGGATTGTGGGCGGCAATGGGAGGTGTGGGCAAGCAAACAGCTAATGTCTGCTGGGTCTGATTTGTATGGGAAATTCTCAAATCTCGAGGTACATGGTTCGCCTAGCTTTTCCTCTGCAAATCTAATGGCATGTTTGAGAATTATATGATCTGTTTAGGAGTTTATATTTGGATGGAAAGGAATGGCTTGGGATGAAAGTCCATTGTGTGGGAGATATTTGTAGGAGGTGATGAAATGGTCACTAAAGGTCATCCAAGTCATCTCCCTCCCTCCATTTTTCCACCCTCCAAATCAGAGGGTCAACAAAGGAATAGACCGATAATATGTATTTATAATATGAAAAAAAATTAAAAATAAAGCAAAATAAAAAATATAATGATATTTTATGTTTGAAACAAAAACCCTGACCTGATCCATTACAATCCATGCCCTTCCCATCCCGTTCCTCACAAAAGGTTATGGAGCCGAACCTGGTAAAACCGAGCCCCCTACCCTGCCCTAGTCTGTCGTGGGTGTTAAATCGCTCGGCGGTGAATTTATGATGGCAAGTCACAATCAGTGAGAATCAAACCCCCGACTCCGTGGAACTAAGTGAACGACCCTAACCACCAGGCCACCTTCCTGAGGGCTAATACGATGATAATTTTGAGAAGTATAAATAAACTTTAGATTATTGCATTTATTTTATATTTTTTTCTTAAAAAAATGATCATGATGAATCATTCCTTTTCATTCTAAAACTTTTGAATGATGGAACATTTAATTCAATTCCATTTCATTATATTTCGTTAATGACCATTCCATTCCATTCCATCCCCTAAAAACTCCCAAATACAGTTTTAAATTGCGTGGAGTGGCATTGCATGGAATAAAATATAGGATAAATTAATTGTTTGAGAGTTTTTTTTTATGAGCGACTAAGATGGAAAGTAATGGCCTCTTTGGCCATCCCCAATCACCCCGTACCTTATTTTTTTTGACTCTTCAAATTGGAGTCACTTATGAAATAGATAGAAAAAACCGCAATTTAAAAAAATATACATATAACAAAATTACAGAAAATAAAATGGATAAACATTATCAGTAGTTTTGAAAATTATTAATAAAAAATAATTTTATTTATTTATTTTATAAATAATGATATGGTAAAACTATTCCATTCCATCATAAAACTCACAAACAATGGAACATTCAACTTTCTTCTTTTCCTTGTCACTCCATTCAATTGTGTTCCATCAATTTCCATACCATTTTGTTACATAAAAACTTCCCAAACATATCTTAAGCTGTGGTGCAATGGTGCCTAGGGGTGTCGTGGAATTATCACGTCACATGCATGGACATTAGATATTTTTGTTGCTATGTCAATTTGACCTACGTCCACGATCACTAGAGAACAATATCCATTGAGGTTGAAATCATGAGTACAAGACCTCTCTCCCTCACGAGACCCCTTAACACGCATGATATAAACATCACGAGTACAAAGAACTCCGACACATTTTTTCGATGTTTTCAAGATCTTCAGGCCATTGTGATTTCTAGGCTTCCCATGAGAGTAATGCTTGCTCACACTATAGGTTTGTTTAAACCTTCCTCGAGGTTGCACATGTCCTAATATAACCAAGGACATTAAAAGAGCGATATTCATGACACCTCATGAAGAATAATGAAGAATTAATGGTGAGATAATGGAGGGATTAATTTTGGGGGTTACAAAACATAAATGTGAAGTTAATGTCATGAAAACATACCGTGTGAAAAAAACTATCCACATGCATCCCCTTTTCTCTCTATTATCCCGGCAATGCGATGCAACCAACAATCTCCACAATCAATGTTTTGGGCACAATGGCAAAAAAACAGAAATCTTGACTCACATTTCAAATATGATAGGAACGTGGGCAACATAAAGGAGGAGGAAGACAAATGTTAAGTAACCGCCAGGGGTAGTGGTGTAATTTGACTCACATTTCAAATATGATAGGAACGTGGGCAACGTAAAGGAGGAAGAGGAATGTTAAGTAACCGCCAGGGGCAGTGGTGTATTTTACATTAGATTGTTTGGTTGGGTTGTTAGGTAGTAGGTTGGGGAGTTGTTAAATACGATTTCCAACTGATGGGGGAAGAGGATTTAGATATTTGAAGTCCAACTTTGCTGTTGCGAGGATTCGTCCTTGGCCTTGGGGAGCATTTCCGAGGGGAGTTTCTTCTTAATTCTTCTTCTTCTTCCACTACTTCTGGAATGTTCTTTACTACTGCTACATTACAGAGTTTACAATTGATTCCAAGCCATATTCTACAATTCTCTCTTGGATTCTTCTACATTTTTTCACACCAGCACCTATGGTTTTATCAATTGATGCTTTCATTGAGAGTCACCCATTGTGTGAGAGAATACACCACTGTTGAATGCCAGCCAGAAAGGAGTCGCGAGTAGCCTAGGTGGAGTCTTTGAATGCTGTCTTGGAGCAGACGATACAGATGCAGGCGGTAGAAACATAACAACAGAACGAAAGGTTCCAGAAACATGAAGATCGTATTCTGGAAGTGCAGTCAACCTTCTTGTCAGGGGACAAATGGAGCTCTTTTGTTAGCAGCGTGTGATACATGTGACGATGCTGGAACAGATGAAAGCCTTTGCTGAATTATTAGTATGAAAGACTTGTCCGGGGCAGTTGGGGCAAGCCGAAGATGAAGCAATGAGTTTGAAAACTCACAGGGTTGGACAGGAAAGGAACGACAAGGAGCAGATTGTTTCTGTTGGACCCCATTTCATTTAATTGGGTATTTCTGAGTCCCACATCGGACTTACCCTCTCTGTATTTAGTTTTACTCATCTATAAAAGAACATCCTCACCTCACATTGAGGCAAGGGGAATTCACCATCTACATGACCACCATCACCACTGAGATCCTCTGGCTTCGTCATCTCCTACATGAGCTCGGCTTCCCGGCACACATCTGGTGTGATAATCAGGCCGCCATGAAGATTGCCTCGAATCCCGTCTTTGATGAACGGACGAAGCATATCGAGGTGGACTGTCACTTCCTCCGCCACCATCTGGAGCAGCACCATATCAGCTTTGGCCATGTACCGACGGCAGATCAGCTTGCCGATCTCTTCACCAAAGGTCTCCCAGGGGCTCGCCTTGACTCTCTCACTTCCCGGCTGGGTATTCACAGCCTCCATAGCCCAACTTGAGGGGGAGTATGAGTTCGTCTGTCTTGTCTTCTATTTTTTCTTTGTGGGACTCAATCCAATATGGGCATGTCCAGCTTGAGGGGGAGTGTTGGACCCCATTTCATTTAATTGGGTATTTTTGAGTCCCACATCGGACTTACCCTCTCTGTATTTAGTTTTACTCATCTATAAAAGAACATCCTCACCTCACATTGAGGCAAGGGGAATTCACCATCTACAGTTTCTAATCAGGAATGGCTAAATGAGGTGATTTTGTATAGTATAGATAGGTGGAACCGAGGAAAAGAAGTTCCTGGATCAAGTTCTCGATTAGAAGGGGAAGGATACACATGAGAGGAAAAATTGATGGATGAACTGAGTGCCATAGCCGTTTTTTCTATTCGTCAATCTACTCTTGGACATTCTAAACCTCTGCATGAGGAGAGATCAGTTTGATTGGTCAGAGTGCTGGTCAAGATTGGAAAGGCAAAAAAGAAGTTTGACTCTAGTCAAGATTGGAGCTGCAGGAACAGGTATGATCCTAGTTCCAGTCACGATGATCGTAAAGTTGCTCTTCACGAGTTGATTTTGGGGATCAATTCACATGTAGTTGGTGTACAAAATTGGGGAGGAATGTGCTTTCTAATGGGGAAGGGATTCCGGTGGATGAAGCAATTCTTTTGAAACCTAGGGAAAAAGCACCTTAACCTTACCAGTGTTGAAAGGAGAAATTTCCTGTGATAACAAAGATGCTTCAAGTGCTCAAAAGCTGATCGAAGGAGGGGTTCTTTTAGCGAATGAAGATGCATTGTTGCCAAAGCCACCGCCAAAGCCACCACCAAAGCCACCGCCAAAGCCACCGCCAAAGCCACCACCATGGGCATGTCCATTGCTGAGTCATCAGGATGCACTGCACACTGCACACTGCACACTGGCAGTGTCAGGATGTCTAGGCCTACGTCTCAAGCCGTTGACCAACCAATGACTCATATGTGGAATGCAACAGTGAAGTTTGTCAATGTGAATTTTTCATTTGAGAAGGAATTACCGAGCTAGTCAATTGGTGCTGCTTCATCTCCCATGAGGTCGGTGCCCAATTGTTCTGCAGCAAGGGAGCTCTACAGAATTGGAACTGTAGTCAGTCATCTTTCCACAACAATTGTGCTTGATAGTCTTCCTACAAATGACCCATTACTTGGTTTGTTGATAGTGTTTTGACCAATGCTATAGAATCTTTTCGGTTCATACTTAGAGAACGGTATTGCGTCAATGACAGCTTGCCGTGCTCTCACACAATTCAATTTTCTGCTCAGCGCTTCGTTCCATTGCTGCCCAAAGTACTAGATTGTTTGTCTGCAACTTTCCTATTTTTTCAAAGTTATGAATGCTATGTCAGAGCTTCTGTCATTATTGAAGAATTTAGTCACATGGAGGAGTACAATTCTCTATATATGGGATCTTTTGAAAGGTTTACGTATGCTCCATCAGTATTGGCTCTCACTTCTTATGTTTGCGACCATGCGCCTGTTTTGATGGAAGCCTACACCAATTTTGCATTTACATTTGCTCACGGCTCTTCGAAGAAGGCATTGGTTGTATCTAGTTCCTTCCTTGAACCGCCCTTCCAGATTTCAGTTATATGTTGCACAACTATGCATCGCAGGGCAGCATTATCATCACTGTCATATTTGCCCTGTTTCTTTGAGTGGCGAGGGACTCGTATCAAATTTAATTTACTCTTTGCTTGGCGTTTGAACAATATTAAGGATTCACAAGACTGTGACGATATTACAACAATTGGCTGCGATTTGCAGATTAAGAGAGCGGACTATCCGAAAGTCTTTACTTGGTTTCCCATCTTTGCATGGATGGATACAATCAGCAGTGCAAGGGTTCTAGTGGAGTACCTGAGGCCCGGGGAAGCCGAAACTGTGGGATCGATCAGTGTGGGATCAGCCATGCTGTCCTTATTTCCACCTTGAGGACATGGTGGCTTTTCCAAGTGGGTGAGAATGATAGGAATGTGGCACGGTAAAGGAGAGGGAGGGGGGATGTTAATTAATTGCCAGGGGCAATGATGTATTCTACATTAGATTGTTTGGTTGGGTTGTTAGGTAGAAGGTTGGGGTTGTTAGGCAGTAGGTTGGAGGATTGTTAAATATGGTTTCCAGCTGGTTGGGGAAGGGGATTCTGATATCTGAGTTCCAGCCTTGCTGTTAGGAGGATGAGTCCTTGGCCTCGAGGAGCATTTCCCATGGGAGTCTCTTTTCCTTCTTCCATTACTTGTGGAATGTTTTTTACTACTGCTACATTACAGAGTTTACAATTGATTTCAAGCCATATTCTACAGTTCTCTTTTGGATTCTTCTATATTTTCTCACACCAGCACCCACGGTCTTATCATACTCCATGACCAACCTATTCCCGCTCAATCACAATCAATCTTTTCCCTTCTCTGTAATCGTCTTGAACTGTCTCAAGTCATGTGGACAAACACATTGATGACCCATACTGCCACATGATAAACAGGCCAGGCCGTGGCTACCACCAGATGACCATGAATTGCCTGCTCTTGAAGACTGAGACTGTTTTGACCCGCTGAGTCTTGCTATCATGTTGAAATATCATCTGCCCTGTTGAATGAAAACTCTAGCTCCTAATCTTGCTCTAGTCACTGCTTTGCTAATTCACCTTCGAACATGAGCTCTTCTTGATCAACAATCATTATGCTATCTTTGCTTGCTTTATTATCTTGCCATAAATTCTCAGACTCAGGGTACCCTGCCTATAGATTTTCGGACGAATTGCCCCCTCAAAATGTTTGGCCCTCAGCTCCTCATTAGCTAGCATATCTGGTGAATAACACACGATATTCATGAAGCTTGCACCATACCTGTGAACGCTGTAATTTTCTTGATGGATAGTAACTCTTACCGACACTTAATCCCGAGGGTTGCTAACAGAAACTCCTTCCTGAACTGATTCTGAAATTGGGTCCGCCGAACCGCTGACTCATCTCATTCTCCTAGGAAAAGCATTCATCACTGAAGAGTAGCTCCTTGCGATAAACTCACCACTAAAGGCCCTTGATACTTCATTGGTGTTCAAACCAATCCAAATGCTATTTTCACCTTCTCCAACGAACGGCCAGTCTCCTAACCAGAGATTGATCCCTTGTACCTGGACAATCAATGACGCTTAAAATGTTGTAGTGTCGCACCCCAAGCCTCATCAGTTATCGGCCTACCCGTTTAACCCGCTGACAAATAGTTGCGTGTGCTAGTTGCACCTCCCCAAACACAGCCCCTTAACAATGAACTGATGACATGACTATGGACGTACACAAGTGATTTGATTGACCTCGGTTCAAAGATATGAATATAGACGAATATAAACTTTTTATTCCTTGCGTGCTGTTTTTCTCCCATTAACACACATAAACATCATGATCTATATGCAAGTACATGCTGCATGTCCCACATCTATGATATTATCCTGTAGTTTGTACACTTTTTCCTAGTAATGATTCATAAATGATCAGGGTCCTTGTGCACATGGGTGCAGTACGTTCGTAGCCAATTTCCCTTACACGCTTCACTTTATAGGTCAAATAATACCAATGTCTTACCAATCCATTGCAATCCTTAACGTGTGTTTACTCCAAATACCATCATAAACATCACTCTGATACCACTTTGACATGACTTGTCTCTGTCGGGTCCCCGCTCTAGATTGATGGTAAAGAATGAGGGTGCCTTCCCCAAGCTCGTCTCTTATAGGTTAGGGATTGACTGCCAACGTCCAGAGTATAATCACACACATATGAGAGACATTATCATCACTAACCAGTAAACACCATAATAATATGCAGACCTATAATATGGACAATAGATATAAGTTTGATCAATAATGATGATAAAGTAAGTGTGCATGAATGTCAAACAACATAATGATGTGCAATAAAAACTATGAGTGGCAGAACAACCACAATTTCCAAAGCTAGTCAACCCAAACCAAACCCCCAGTATACCTCTATCGACAATATATGAAATCAACCTCTGATCTTCTTGTGATCTCCCCAGTTGTTCAAGTTAACATTGCTGGGATTTGTAGGGTTCTAACAACACTTGTTAGAGGCTGCAGAAGCGATTAAAGGAATCCAATACCAAGATCTCCAAGCATAGAAGGAAGAAATCATGCAAACTGTAACAGAAATGAAGAAACCAGTTTGTACCTTAAACCATCGCCACCGTTGCTACATCTTCATATGGGCTTGATGAAGATCACTATAGTGGCGGCCAAAGGGTGTCCCACCCCCGAGGTATCCATGGGTTAGACTGAATCGTTCGATGCTTAAATGGGATCCTTCATCCTGCATGACGTGCTAGAGCCTCATCGTGTAAAAGAGGCAGAAGAGAGCATTGGGGTCATGGGAGTTTCAGCCAAGCATGAATGAACAAGCGCGTCCCCTGCCGTTGTATGGCAACGGGCTTTTATAGGCCCTCGAGGATGCTCCTCGACAATACATGCATTGACTCATGCGTAATAACACATGAGTTAATGCCTCGACCAACTCATGCATGAATGCCTACTCCCAATCTGTTTCATGTTTCATCTGATGAAACAGTTGTTTTATGATAGCTTACGTGGGAAGATCATGTTGCGAAAAAACAGTTGTAGCAATGAAGCGACAGACGATTCACAGAAGAGTAAAAGGGAAAAACAAAAGAACGAGAAGAAGATATTGGGACACAGAGATTTACATGGTTCGAGAATAATCTCTACGTCCACGGAGAGGCAGAATCACTTCACTATGAAATCTAGGAGCACAATTACATTGAGATCTCAGAGTTTCTCACACACACAGAAACCCTAGCCCGAAATGAGTTAATAAGGACAAAACACTGTTCCACCAACCGCACAGAAAGTCCGCTGTGCTACAGTAAAAGGTGGCTGAAAGTCCACACTGCTACAGTGCTGCAACCACCCAAGTCCAAGTTGCGATAGCGCTCGGTGGCAAGAAAAGGGTCTTGAAGCACTTCCACTCCGAGCTTACATGTCGGTTCGCCTGAACCCTGAAATTCCACCATCGCTTGCCAGAACCTTTGAGTTTGAAAGTTGCGCATTTCACCTTGATATACTCGTGTGTCTCCAGGAAGTCGAAGACCTGGTCGATCTTGTCCTGTTAGTCGTCTGTCTCTTGGGGTTCATTCGTACCCTTTAAGGATGGAGGCTTCTCGCATAGGAACTCTCGTGCTCGATCCCTGTCTCATCTAGCTCCTGGTTGCGCCTCAACAACTTGGTTTTGAACATGTGGTACGTTCTGGTCCACGACAGGAACTGCTTGTACGACAGCCTCTAAGAGATTTTGATCCAGAGGAGGATTCCCTTGAGAAGCACCTCTCGCTGCACTCTTCTAAGGAACTCGTGGAAGACGTTTTCGAGGCATGTTTCTACATACCAAAAGCAGAAAGAAACGACCAGACAATGAAGCAATCTCAGTTTAAACCAGAACATAAGCAAAAATTGTGATCAATGTCAAAACCCAACACAGGTGACTCACATCCCAACATCCCGTGGTGACTTAAGACTCGTCATGACAAGAGTTGGCTAGACACTCACCGCCGCTCCTCAAGTTTCGACAATCCTTTCTCCTGTGCATCAACTTCCCAAGACTGAGCATAACCATCCTTTGATACCAAATTGTCATGACCCGGCCTGGACAATCCATCTATCTAGGCTCCGAATCGGACTGCGGCAAGACTCGAAGGGCGTTCCCAATTCCCACGGGTTGGCGACTAGCACCCGGACATCCAACAACTACCAGATGGAATGATTTTTTCCCAACCCGAAACAAGATACATGCCATATATATAGAAAGAAAACCATAAAAGAAATATGCCATAAACAAAAGAGTAATAACGGTCGCGATACAACCAAAGGTAGCAAGATGAAACCAAAATACAAGTCCATAAAACGACCAAAAAGAAAGGGCATCCCAAGCTAACAATTGCTACTGCATGCGATACGTGGGCAACATCCCATTGTCTCACCACTAGCTGCCCAAGCCCAACTGATCAAAAATCTCACCGCCTCACTGCGGCACCTTGTCTTTTCCTGCATCAGATAAAACAAGGTTTACACACCCCCGAGGGAGTTTGTAGAGTGTTAGCTAACAGACTTAGTAAGATTCCACCTAAGTGCTCCATAATAAGGCCATGTCAAATAATCCCAATATGCTCAATTTTAAAGAAAACATGACATGATAACCAGTTATAGAGTTTTATCTCAAAAGCATGGCAAACAATTCTCTTTTTTCACAGTTCCAAAACAAAATCCAGGTACTACAATTTCAAAGCATAATTTTAATAAATTATTTACATTTATCAAAGCATGTAACATATCATATCAAATCCAAAACAGGACAAAGCTAAAGCACAATGGTAATCACCCCTAGGATAACAAAGGTTGGTCACTCTTACCCAAATCAAAAACAGCTAGTGCGCACTCAAGTTCCTCAAGCCAATGCATTCATGAACTAGGGACGGAGGAGCATCTCAGAAAGTGAACCCCTTACAATGTCAAGATCAAGTTCCTAAAGCCAATGTATCTACAATCTAGGAACGAAGGAGCACCCTAGAAAGTGAACCCCCTTTCAATTTCATTGGACAAGGCCCAATACTAAACCCTCCACCTAGTTACCCAATGCTCTCATGTGCGGCATATGTCAAATCAATTTAAAAAGGCCTCACATTTCACAAACAATTCAAAATAACCTTTTTCATAAAAAACATGCTTTGAAAACCCGTTTCACAATCCATTTCACAATCCATTTCACAATGCTTTGAAAACACTTTCCTTTATTGAAATGAGGGGGGGAAACCATCTTTTCTAAAACCCCTTTTTTACACATGCATATCAATCAATTCAAGGATCACACCAATTCATTTAGAAAACCATTTATAAAACCAAGCGCATTCACGGTTCATTGAAAATAGGCTAGAGACGGAACCCACCTACCTTAACTCGGGTCGCACGACAACCGCGATGAAATCCACCCACTGGAAGGAAAGGTGACTCAAGAGGAAACAAGAGGCCCTAAACAACGATTCCCACAATTTCGAATTGCTTTTCCATAAGAAAGAGGTCAACGAAGGGGATAAATCATCACATACCTCAAGAATCACATGCGCCGCACCACAACTAACAAGAGAATGAAGACAAACACATAAGGGATCTAAAAGAGATTGGAGAAGGATCATAGCATGATCAATAGATCCCAGAAACGTAGTCTAGAACCACCGCCCATTCCAAGAGAAATGGAGGAATTAAGAAAGAAACAACCAAACTTACCAAAGGAGGAGAAACCAACCAACCAGAGATCAAATCGCAAGCGAAGACGATAGAGAGATCTCAAGCAAACCCTAGAGACCCCCTGAAGTTGTACACAACGAATTGGGGTCGAAGGGGGCAATTAGAAGTGTTAAACAGGGGTTTCAGGGGCAATATTAACTAATATGCACCTCATTAAATTGGCCCAGTCGGAGGCCACCGGTTACCTGGTGGCTACCACCGGTTAGCCGGTGGTAGCATGTATTATGCCCGCACCTCTGGAAGTCCCACCGACTGGCCGATGGACTTCCTGTAGGAAGGCCATTCTGCCAGGATTCCACTGGTTGGCCGGTGGCCCTTTGCAGCCACCGAACAACCTCCAAAGGCCTCCCCACTCCTTCGAACACCTAACCCCTATTCTCAAACCTCCGTAGAAGTTTCAAAACATCTGTGAAGAGGTAAAAACAGTACTTTAAAAGGGCTCATACCGGAGGTTGAAACGGGATGTTACACATTCTCATCCTGTCACATCCTTCTACTCGGAGGTCACCAGGGGCACCTATGCTAGGGCCACTACAATTACAAAGTTCATTTCCATTACACCCTTCAGGGTTCAAGTGTCACAGGGCATGCATTCATAATCAAGGCCTTGGTCATCGGTAGTTGAGACAATCAAGCTAGTGCCCAAGGGTCCATCGTGGCCCTTGACACTTTGTTCAATCGAGACATTTCAATTAAACTCAAACAATTCATTTTAAATAAAAGGGGTCGATCGCCTTCAGTGACGAGACCATATGCCACATGCCATAAATAAAGTGCATAATACCATAGGGCATGTATGAGAGACCACCTACCTCAATCTGGAGTTATTCCCTTTTTAGTTCACCGTCCGGCAGCTCTCGCCCGAGCTCATCCAAGGCCAACGACCATTGTCCAAACACTCGAGGCCCTAACTTCAAAATGTCCAATTTAATTAATTATAATCAAGTTATAATTAATTAAGCAATTACAATTAATTTCATAAATAATTTACAACCTAATTCAATTAGACATAAAGCCTAAAAACTCACCGAGCCGTAACCGCTCGCCAAAACCTCGAGCCACGGGTTGCGGTCCACTCCCGACACACCCGAACCTAGGCCATGACACCCCATTAATTAATTTAAATTAAATTAATTAATTCCATAATTAATCCAAATAGGTATAATGCTGAAAAACTCACTGGTTGACCTTGTCACACCGAAACCGCAACCAAAAGCGTGCGGGAGGTCCACAACGTACTCCCGACACCAACCCGGGCAAAAGCCTTACCAATTGGAACCAATTAAATTAATTTAAGCCAAAACCTTAGAAAAATCCAAACTGCGACTTACCTTAGTCGAAACGGTGCACGACAATGTGCAAACGTCGTCTCGAGAGGCCCTTTATGCAAGCCGAGCAAAAGCCCCACCCAAATCGGCCGATTCCACCATACTTCGGTGGAATTAACGTTGAAACCCTAAACTAAAATTGCTCAAAATTAGAGACGATTGAAGGAAAGAAAAATGAAAGGAAGTAGAGGGAGAATCATACCTCAAATACCGTAAAATTGACACCCAAAACGCCCCGGTTCAAGGGGGAATCAAGAGAGGAGGGGGAGGAGCGCCGACAAAAAATGGCGCCTCCCGACCCTCTGCTCGCCTAAAGAAGGGGGAATGCCTCGGTAAAAAGACAGGTTTGCCCCCCATTCTCTCCGCCTTGACACTTTCATGGCATGAACCACTGTTTCACGGCGTGAATAGCTGCAACAGTTGGAAATTCTGCTCCCGGGCCACCCGACCGTTCTCCGACGCTCACCTGAGAACCTGTATCACCAACCAGGTCTCAAACCACGCCCATAAACTTCAATTTAAGATGTCTTTACACTCAGAATTCTAGTTCGAATCCCGATCATGGTTCTTAAAATGAACCATTCACCAAACTCAAAATTCAAATTCTCTTGGAATTTCTCAACTCAAAAAACGATAAGGTTTTACATGAACTACCTTGAACTACCTGGATCTCCTCTAGGCTGAAAGTTAAAGTTCTCAATCGAACTCATGTCTGGATCCAAACCCATATACAAAAACACCATATAAAATAACACTTGTGGAGTTCGAAGAGCTAAAGAAGCAATGGCAATAACTCTTGAACAAAAGTTTTATTTGACCCAGTGTATTACCTTAGGGTGCACATGTCCTATTTTTCAAGAAAAAGGATGAATCAATGAAGTCATGCATTGATTATATGAAAAATAATCATCTTCCATTTTGATCGACATTGTAGCGCTCGCTTATTTTCTAAGATCGTCCTTCGATCTGGGTATTATCAATTAAAGGCGAAGAAAAAAGATATTCTAAAGACTGCTTTCCGGACAAGGTATGAACATTATGAGTTCGTTGTCATGCCCTTTAGATTAACCAATTCTCCAATGATATTTATGAATTTGATGAATAATCTTTAGAGATTATTTTAATATGTTAATGGAGACCTTTATTGATGATATTCTAATATATTCTAAAAGTCACAAGGAGCATGATGATCATTTAAAGGTTGTGCTAAGAACTCTAAGGAAAAAGGGATTTTTTTCTAAATTCAATAAATGCGTGTTTTTGTTACAACAATTGACATTCACGGGACATATTGTAAATAGTGAAGGAATATCAATTGATGGTGCTAAGACAAAAGTTGCGGAGGAGTGATCTTGTCCCACAACAATAACAAAGATCTGTAGTTTCCTCAGTTTAGCTGTGAGTATTATTGAAGGTTTGTGAAAAAAATTTCGTGACTCTCCAACCCACTAACCAAGTTATAATAAGAGGTCGATTTTATATGGACAAAGAAATGGGAAGGAAACTTCGAAGAGTTGAAGAGAAAGTTGGTTAACGCACCCATAGCGACCTTACCTTTGGGAGGCAAAGGGTGTTAGGTTTTAATAACAATATCGACACTCGGTACATAGTAAAGTAATAATGAAACCCATTCAAGATCATAACCAGTAAATGAAAAACATAATAATAAAACAATAAAATAAATACATTTTTAAGAAGGTTTGGAATGCTTAGATCAAACTTGAATTGATGAATTCAAGTCTCCTTCAGTATCCACCGATAACGCTAATCACTAATACCTTGATGAGATCCTCTTCCTATCCAAACGATGCTAGCCACTCTTCAAAGTTAAAGGATGAAAGAAGGAATTAGAAAGATAGTAGAGAGAACCTCTTTGATGAGGAAAACTAGAAAACTTTCTAGTATGAGGAAAACTAGAGGACTCTCTCTCAGAAGTGGGAACTAGAGAATACTAGAGAACCTTTGCTTTCTCTCAATAGGATGAAGACTACCCCCTCCTCCATTGTATTTATGGAAAGAGGGGCATTCAATAACTTCCATGGAAGCTAATCCCAAAGCAAACTTAAGGTGGTGCAATAAATAGCCCCCAAAGGTCATTTGGAGTATTAAATAGTCTCCAAAAGTGGCTGAAGTCCCAAACCACCTTGGGAGGTGCATTAATAAGCTTCCAAATGGTTTAAAAGTGGCAAATGAGGTGTTTAAATGGTCTCTTTAGGTACACCTCCGAATTCCCTTCATGTAATGGGTCTTGGAAGCCCATTACTCCAAGCCCAAAATCCCATTTGGGCTACCATTTCCTCATGTTTATATATTAATAATATAAATAACTTATTATTTATATCATAACGTAACATTAATTATTTAATTAAATAGCTTGAAGAACCCAAATGGATTGTGATGAAGAGCGTTGTATTTGTTGTCAGTGTGAAGCAAAGTCAATGAGAAGTAAAGTCAATATGTTTTGAGGGGTAAAAGATGAATCCTCGAATAAGTTAATCCTTGTGATTTTTGACATGAAGAAATATGCATGAAATGGAAGTCTCACTTGGGTGGGCATAGTAAGTTGAGTTGAATGTACAACAAGTGATCTGAAGGTTAACCAGTTTGGAAGATGTTTCAGATGTTAACACCTTAGATACAAGTTGAACTTGGAGTTTCAGAAGTTAACCTCCGAATACAAGCAACATCTGGTTCTACTTTTTGAAGATAACATTGAAGGAGATTGTGTGTCCAGATGATTAATTCAGATGATGGAAGAGGATGTGTTTCCGAAAGCAATGAAGTTGATTTAAGATTGAAGATAATGGTGGAGCTGTCTATAGTCCGGAAGCCAAAGGTTCGGAAGTTGTCATTCCGAATGAAGCAAAGTCTGGGCTCTAAATGAATTCACTCAGTCAACCTTATTCGAAAGCTGCACACGTATTTAATGATTGTTGTGCTAAACTTAATGAGAATACATGAAAGTGCTGAAGGTTGATGAAAGCATTGCCTACTACATGTTACACTTATGAAAGTTAAGTTGAAGAGTTATTTCGGGAGTTGCATACGGAAAAGTGCATTCAGGAGATAGATGTAACACCCCTGGAAAAGTAAGACATAAAAGACTAAATGCTACCATTCATGTCAACAAGGTGCACCTTTCTTTTCAGAAACTTGTCTGTTAAGAACTCTACAGTGAAGCGTGATTGACTTAGAGTAGTGTTAGATAAATGACCTCCTGAGAAGTTTTTCAGGGTGTGTGTGGGAGAGGACAACACACTGGAAGAACATGTGTTGGTCTGCGGTGAGATGCGCCTTTCTTTTCGGGAGTCTGCCTGATAAGAACTCTACAGTTAAGCATTCTTGGTTTGGAGTAGTGTCGGGATGAGTGACCTCCTGGGAGGTTTTCTATGGTGTGTAGAGAGAGGACGAAGCACATTGCAAGAACATGTGTTGCGGTGATAGTCATAGTGTGTGAAGTGACCCCAGTGGGTAATATCACATTGTATGCTGGGAAAGTCAGACAAGATGTTATAGGAGACCCATGAGGTCAGATGATTAGGTTCATGACCTAGGGAGGTTGGGTTATGAAAAATTGTATCAGAGCCAATACCCAGTCAGAAGCGCAGAGACACTGCCTGAGTTTAAGGTTTGAGGTCCGCAGTAAGGATGTTGTGCATTAGAGGGGGGAGAGTGTAACCCCTTTAGAAAAGTGAGACTTGAAAGATTAAATGGTTCACTCATGTCAACAAGGTGTAGTTTTCTTTTCGTGAGCCTGTCTGATAAGAATTTTACAGTTAAGCGTACTTGACTTGGAGTAGTGTTAGGATGAGTGACCTCCTGAGAAGTTTCTCAGGGTGTGTGGGAGTGAGGACAAAACATATTGGAAGAACATGCGTTGATCCGTGAGAACAATCATTAATCTGATAAGTGACCCCAGTAAGTAATATCATGTGGTGTGCTGAGAAATTCAGCCAAGGTATTATAAGAGACTCATGAGGTCAGATTACTAGGTTCATGGCTTAGGGAGGTCAGGTCGTGACAATAGATGTGTTGATGACCCAGAAGTAATTATGGAAATTATTGTCCGGAAGTTACATGGAGAGTTGTGGAGGCTGAGCTGAAGTGCATCCAGAATATAATAGATGGTGGCAGATATAAAATTGGAAGATATGTTGATACATTGCCGGAAGATAAGTTAACCGAAAGATACACTCACAAAAGACGGACTACTGGAAGATGAGTCACAAATGCAGGTTGTGTATCCGGAAGTTAAAGTACTGAAGATTGGAAGCACTGGTCGGAGCAGAAGAAGTCTGTATCAAATATCGATAATGTTTTGGAGATCAGAAGTTAAGGAGTCCAGAAGTAAGAAGAGCTGAAAATTGGCAAAGATATGGAATACGTAAAAGTAATAATCTCTCACGTAAAGTGATAATTCACTGGAAATTTGATAATGTATCGAGGTACACTATGATACGTAAGAGAAAGTTGCTCAATACGTAAAGGTTATTGTAGTGGATGCGTAAAGGTACTACAAGAGCCGATGATTTAATCGGAAGTTAGAAGAGCTGAAGAATGTGGCAAAAGGAAAATCCTCACTGTGATACGGAAGAGTAACAAACTCTTATGTAAAGGTCATCGATTGAAAAAAATGAGAGGATCATGAAGATGTTCTAGAAATTAAATCCGACGATGCTATACCAATCATTCAAAGTAATAAACATCACGATTGTTTGAGAATGGTTTGTGATTCATGCCGAGTCTGGAAGTTAAACAGATTGAAAAAGGTGAAGTATTTGGAAGTTAGAAGATCAGAAGATTAGCAGAACAGAAGTGTCTGAAAGTTAGAAGATCGAAAGTTATGGAGAATAGAATTATCCGAAAGTTATGCAGAACATAAAATCAAATCCGTGAAGAACAAAAGTTGAGAATATGAGTTGCATGGAACGAACGTTTCATAAGAATAATGATCTAGATGATGTAGGTTGTCTAAAGGAAAATTTAAGTTCGGAGGATTTCTTGAGTTAGCCTAGAAAGCATTTCAAGATGATAAATTGGCAAAAGCCCAGAAGTTCGGAAGTTGACACACGAAACTTGTAAGTTCCAAAAGCGGGATGAGGATGTTTGAAGTCGAATTGGGCGCAAAGGAGTTCATGCAAGTATGCAGAATCATGCGCAAGTCAGAATTGCACGCAAGTAAGGCGGTCGCAAAAGATGAGCTGCTCTAACCCAAATACATTTACAAACGAAGGCAGTGATTTCTGGAATCACGAAGGGCTGTGCGAATGGATTTGCTTTGCCTATAAATATGGGCTAACCGCATCATTAAGTGCGTTGAACTTTTTTTTGATGTGGAAACGATGAGAGTCGCAACGACAGTGATGGTTTGCAGATGAAGAAAAGATGGAAGAAAGAAACACACGGGACACAAAGATTTTTATGGTTCCGGAAATGATCCCTACTTCCATGGAGAGGCAGCAGTTTCACTATATGTCAGGAGCACAATTACAAGGAGAGAATTAGAGTTTTTAACAACACCAGAAGCCCTAGCCCGAAATGGGCTAATAAGGAGGATGAAGTACCATTCCATCAACCGCACAGGAAGTCCGTCGTGCTACGGTGAAAGGCGGCTGGAAGTCCGCATCGCTACAGTGCCGCGACCATTGTTGTCCAGGGCGCGTTGAGGCGCGCGCCTTGGCAAGGGGCGCGATGAGGCGAGTCTGGAGTGCCTTGCCACCGACAAGGCGAGGCGACTTCGCTGAGGCGCGCTAAAAGCGCGCGCCTCTCCCGCCATTCCTTGAGGCGCCCAGGCGCCAGACGCTGTAAAGGTGCGCCTCACCCTCATATTCCTTGTTGGCAGGCGACAACGCTGGCAGGCGGAGAAGCCGGTGATGCCGGCGGCGGCAGGGGTTTTGAGTGTGCGACAGATAAAGTCGCTATAGCGTAGATCGAGGTAGGAGGTGGAAATCGTGGTGCACCACGATGGAAATCGGGGAAGTTCTAATTTCAATTAAATAGAATATTTAATATATTAATAAAAAAACACAGCGGACTATTTTTTTTTGCAAGACAAAACACAGCCGAGTATAAAAACAAAACATTGTTGTAACATCATTCACAACAACACCTCTTAAAAAATATCGGTATGTATTTTAATTTGTATTTTTTTTATTGAATTTAAGTTTTATAAAATTTAAAATATTGTTGAAAATTGTATATAATTAATTATGTGCGCATGTGCCTTAGTTGCACCTCGCGCCGCATCCCCAAACACCTTTGCACCTTATTGCACCGCACGCCTTTGACAACAATGACCGCGACCACCCAAGCCTAAAGTGCTACATTGGTTGGCTGTTGGAAGTCTGCGTCGCTACAATAGTCATGTTAAAAGTCCGCACTGCTACAATGCTCTGTCGGTGTCGGATGGTCAGCTCTGATGCTGTCGGTCAAAGATGCTACAATGCCCCAAAATTTGGGCTGGGGCCCTTCGGCCCCCGAACCCCCGAAGCAAGGGCACGTTGCCCCCTGCAACCCCTAACGAGCTCATCGCAAAGCTCGACCCACAGAGTTACGCCTTGGTGCGTGGTATGAGCCGCAAACATTTGACCCAACATCATCCAAAGAGGATCGGACTACACCAATCTAACAATTTTTGAGGAGAGCCAATCACTCTGTTCTTGTGCAAGGATTACGTGAAAGTATTCCTTGCGTGAAGACATTTAAGCGACAAATGATCACGCGGAGAAACTTACGTGACAGTCAATTGCACGAAGTTATCGTACTCGAACACATAGTTGCGCACAAGGAGAGAAGCTGACCTGTAAGTTTTGAATATTGTTTGGGTCGAAGAATTTGAGGAACTAGAACTTGAGATTCCGAAGTAAAGCGTTGAGACGTTTCCAGGAGATAAGAAACCGAAAGTTAGTGAGTTTGACCTGCAAGTTTCGGAGGATCTGTTGAGTTGAGGAAGGGAATGATGACTTTTTTGGTGGCCTTTTTCCGTCTAAATGATCATGAAGAAGTCCCACTCAATTGTATTGTTGATAGTTTGATGTGCCTGCATTTAAATTGTTTCCACTTTTTTTTTTGAACAGACCCCCCCATGACATGTCTGAGACTTCCTAGTGTAGCCCATCCCCAGCGCAGGATAAAGGGTTTCGGGTCTCATTCTTTGTCATACTGTTGAACTGGGTAAAACTGTGCCTCCCCACCCCGCCTTTTACCGTTGAAGCAGATAAATTGCATGGGCGTGAAACTACGACGACAAGCCACAACTAGTGAGAATCGAACCTCTAATTCTGAGAAACCAAGCGAATGACCCTAGCCATTGGGCCACCCCTGCGGGGGCAAATTGTTTCCACTTTTGCATCCACATTTGCATCATGCATCATGTGAACACATCCATGTTTTTTCTCTCAATTCATGTAATAATTTGCAATTTCATTTATTTTTTCATTGGTCATATGGAATGACCAAATATAATTTTTGTTGGTTATTTTTTTGTTGATTCTTTTTTGTAGTACATAGTTTTTGCTAAGATGTTGCTATTGAGGATTAAGGATGTGCTGTTTGAACGAAGTATCTCTTCTGTTAATGAAATTAGAAGCATTTCTTGGTGGTTGGCAAGGATCCTCCTGCTTCAACAAAGGATGTTGGATGACAAGTCATCTTCTCTATTTGAGTCCTTGCAAGTACTTTTTGCCGAGTCTCTTAATCATTTTGGCTCCCCAGAGAATGTAATTAGTTATTGGGGGGCCAATTCATGCCAAGAAGAAGCTTCAAATATTTTGTCAATGCTTCATGTTGAAGCAGGAATGATGGAATACTCATATGGAAGAGTTGATCCTTGCAGGTAAGCTATTCCGGGTTGTCTTTTTTTTTTTTATGCAGAACTTATTTGTTGTGTTGGTATACAAATTGCTTCCATATACTGGTTTTACATTTCTCCCTGACTTTTGATCACTTCTAGTCTACTTTCAATAAATGTAATCTACCAACTTATGGGTCTTTTTAAAGGAACATTCTCCAATGATCAATTTTAGAATTTTATTGTTCTTTAATGTGTTGTTTTGGGCTTAGGTTACACTTCAAGTCAGCTGAAATAGCAGCTGGGCTCCAGCTTTCTGTGATTGGTGCTCTTGGATTTCGCACAGTACATCAGGTTTTGAATATCAATTATCTTTTTGGTACTTATATGGACTGTACATAAGTTATTTTTTTGTTATTTCTTGGTGTAGACAGAGCCAAAGGCGCAACTTGTGCTCGTTTCTGAAAATAGTACATCGAATGGTGGAAATGCCTGCCCCACACTCCTTGAGGGTTTTCCTCAACGAGAAAACCGTGAGGTTTCTGATGTATTGGTTACTCCAAGATTAATTGAGAATGGTGACAAGTTTGGAATGAGTGCAAAAAGCTGCCCAAATAGTGATGCTGTCCTCGGGCCTTTAAAACCAACCCAACAAATAGTTATTCTATCAGAATGTCTTTTAATAGAAAAAAGCACTCGGCATGATGAAATGCAACGTAAGTGGGCTAGTATTTGGATGGGGTATCATTATGGGCATTTGTTAGACATCTGAGGTTTGCAATGATTTTATTCAAAATGAGATTTCACTGTATTTGCACCATAAGTATTGCTTAGGATTGCGTGTTAATGTTGTTGATGACAATTCAAAAAGATGTGAATGAATATTGGATTCTCCTTGATTTTGTTTGGATTATTTTGATGCATACTTGATGATATCAAACTTATACAAGCCCGGGGGCACGGGACTAGCTATTACCTTCTCCTTTGAACAGAACTGTTTTGAAATTATGCAAATCCTCACAAACATTAAAATCCACCAATCCAAATTTGACATGGGATCATCATATTCTCCCTTACTCAATTCTGCTCCACCCCTTGAAGTGGGTTGACTCCTCTGCCTATTTCCCATAGAGTGTTCAATGACAGGATAAGATTACAGAACGAGTCAGCTTTGATACCAACTATTATGGATCGAGCCATTATCATTTCCCCCAAAAATTTCCCATTTGGGTGTATGTAAAACCACCATTTATGAACTTAAAAAAATCTGAAATGCAATCAGCTCTCTAGGTACCTAAAACTTGAGGAAGAGTGTTTACGAGTTTGATGATTATAACAGTTTTCTTTCTTACCCTGAGCACTCTTACCATGTGCGCACTTGTGCACATTTAGGGCTGTGTGAGTCATTGAACTTGGAAATTAGTTTTTTTGTTTATAATGTCTCAAATTTAATACAAGGGACCAAATAACCCCACTTAAACTTTTGGAGTTGTGAGGGGGTTTTTCTATCCTAAAAAAGTGAGTTTGTAGACAGCACCATGTTTTGAGTTCTCCACCTCATTGGGATTTTAATGTACTTATGTTTGTATTGTTTTACTAATGTTCTTTGTTATTTTGTATAGTTTGGATTTTACAATGCCACTAATTCTTCTCAATTTTTTTTTCAGGATGGGAAATGGCTCCCTATATAGAGGCTATTGATTCTCAAAAATCTTTATACTTTATTGTAAGTGGAATCCTTTACCGCGATGTCATTTAATTTTAATGCTTTAATCATTTATTAAAATATTGCCCAAGTGTTTTTATCATCTATGCAATTCACTATTATTACATTTTATCATTTGTGGCAAAGTTATATACACTTGCATGTATAAATTTTTTTGGCATTCTCTCGTCTCTCTCCAATCTCCCGACCTCGTAATATTTTTTGTCATTTAATGACATATGAAAAGGCATATGATAAAGTGACTAGAGATTTTATGGAAAGATCTTAAAAGAAAAGGGGTGCATGTAACGTATATCAAACCCATTCAAGACATGTATGGAGAGAGTTTGACTCGAGTTAGAATTCCAGTAGATGACACTACTGGAGTGGGACTTTAGAATTAAAAGGTTTCCATCTTAATAGAGATAAAACAAAATATATGGAGTTCAGTTTTAACAAAGGATTGTCTAGTAATGTTATAGTGTGAGATTAAGAGATCACTTTTATTTCAAAAGTTGTTCGTTTTGATATTTAGGCTCATTTCTGCAATGTGATGGATATATTAATGCAGATGTCTCTTATAGGATTCAAACTAGATGGATAAAATGAAGAAAGATTTCTGAGGTGCTTTGTGATCATAAAATTCCTTTGAAAGTGATGGGTAAATTTTATAGGATTGTTATTAGACCAACTATTCTATATGGTAGTGAGTGTTTGACCTATGACAGAACATTTTGAATAAAAAATAAGGGTAACAGAAATAAAAATGTTAAGATGGATAAGATTAGAAATGAATGTTTTTGAGGGAAAATTCGAGTGACTTCGATTGACAAGAAGATGACTAAGACTGATTTAAGATGGTTTGGACATGTTAGAAGAAAACTTAGGGATGCACCTTTTAATAGAGTAAACTTAATGACAAATCCAATTATTAAAAGAGGTAGGGGTAGGCCTAAAAAAACCCTTAAACAAATCATTCGAGATGATCTTATTCTAAATGGTTTCAATGGAAATATGATCTTTAATAGAGCTCATTGGCGACGTTTGATCCATGTAGCCGACCCAATTTAATTGGGTTTAAGGATTGTTTGTTGTTGTTGTTAATGACATATGGCTTTAGAAGGAATGCATAATTTAATTGAATTTGTTTCATAGAGTGATTTTTTTTTGTGCAAAGTTTTTTTTGAAAACTGTTTGTAAAAGGTTTAAAACCGCGTCTCTCAAGTGAGCCCAAACTCCTTTATTTATAGACCGTGATTTGAGATACATGACTCGAGACAGGCAGGAGATTCAATATTTAAAATACAGGGGATAAGAGCATAGGATGGATCTATCTAGTCAAACAGAATGAATCTGTATACACACATACTAATACACAACTTTTCGAACACTCTCCCTCAAACTGAATCATATATATCTATCATGTCCAACTTTTTATATGAGTTTTACCCATGATGCTGCAATCTTTGCTAGTCAACACATTTGCAAGTTGTTATGTTCTCATAGTTCTTTTGAACAGAATAAAATTCCACCTCAATGCGTTTCATCGACCCATGACAATCCATGTTGGTCTTTATCATGACGACTGATAGGTTTCAATTGGAGAGAAAAAACAGAGGAATTCTATTGATAGGAGCAGAATTACAGAGAAATAATTAGGAAGAAGATGGTGACTCCTATAGAAGGCGCTGCTCCCAAAGGCCTTGGGCCTGGGCCTAATCCCCCTGAATTTCCAGCAACAGTTGAAAACCAATGCAATTCATTCGTAATCCCCTCACACAACCCACAATTCCCTTTATTTAAAGACTCTACTGGAACCTTCTAGGCAAATCCCCCCCCCCCAACAGCTGACAACCTATTTGTTGACAACAGCCCCACTGACCACTACTTATGGTATTTGCACATCCGCCCCTGACAGATTATTATTACTCCTGCCCTTATGCCCAACAATACCCAACCCGTAGCCCCCTTCACAACCGCAGGCAGCCCCCTGGTCCCCTCTTCGCAGCAAAGCCAAGGCCCATTCCTTGCTCCCCAGCCAACCCAACGACCCCTCTCTCACTAGTCTGCGCTTCCAAACTTCCATCTTGTCAATGACTATCTTGATAGTTGTTTGATTATCGCACTAAACGTGCATGAGCTTCCCAATTAGGTATTCAATGTATATTCCAAAAGTTGTCGTGCGCACAGAAGTTAAGAGCAATCGAGAGCTGCTATTGCAATTGTCTCTTGTGAGCTTGTCAAACACTTCCCTTACGATTCTTACTTCTGTTGTGAGTGTGGAAAAGCTGAATTTGGCTAGGCTTGGAGTGAGAAAGCTAGTCGGGTGCCGCATGAGAGCTTGGGGAAGGCCAAGTCCCTTTGTGGTCATGTAACAACCTAACCCAGGAGTACCCTAGTCTCCGAACTAAGCTCGTCACAAGGCCTCAATTGCATTCCCATGATCATCAAAGGTTGGTGACATGCATTGGAGCTTAATATGCATTTGTGGGAGAACTATTTCCTTCTAACCCAATTGATCCTCATGCCATTGAAATCTAGTGAAATTTTGACATGTGTTATCCGTACGTCGGACTATCTCAAAGTTCTTGTAGACAAAATAATGACCCCCACTTAGATTCATGATTTCAAAATCATATGTAAATGAAACATCAGATCTGAGTACAAAAAATGGACTCCTGGCCAAATATCAACAAAAAAGGATCTCAATATGGGATATAAAAAATAATCAAAATAGAAGTAACTGCGTTGGCCTGTTTTACCTCCTCTCGCTCGGTTGGTTCACTGACTAGTCCCGACACTCCACCAGAGGGGTCTTGCCCTCACTTGCAAGGAGCCCAAGTTCTTTGTCTCTCTTCCCCGTCTTTCAACATTTTCTTATTATTCATGCACACTTGTGACCTACCTTACTAGAATATATCTCTCATCACTCATGGATCATAAAATTAGAGGTATGCTCAATCCTCAATTACATGTATTCTGTCCATAGGCTTGCTAAGTTTCTAAATCTTTATTGTTAAAGACAAAGTATTAATCTTGCGGACTTTTGACTAGACTTGCTATGGTATTTAGGATATATGGGTAATTATGTAAAAATTCAAAGGCTTAATGAGGAGGCTTTATCTCTAAAGTACATTGTATGATATGCAATTCAAATCAGTGCCGTTTGGAGCACCTTCTACAGGTGGATGTGATGGTACAATGATGATGAATGGCGAAACAAGTGGCAGAACGATCATCTGTGTGGCCAGTCACTGATAGCAGCGAATGGCTTTCAGAGCACACCCAGTGCCTTAGTACGAGACGAAGATGACAAGCTGCACATGTGACGTCGGGGAATCGGGGTTGGCGGGCGATAAGATGATGGGAGGGGGTGCTGCAGATTAGGTCTTGGTTCCTCTGGGCATTCGGGCCATATACTATGGGGCCTTCGGACATGTATTATGGGGATTTCGGGTCATGTAAGGGTTCACTCTCGACCCAGTTAAAAAGTGAGCTTATTTAAAAAATAAAATAAAAATAGAATTTGAAGGGTAGATATGGAAATATTAGCCTGTAATGTAGCTTATAAGGCTGTGTATGGTTTCTAAGGGTTTAAAGATGGGTATTGTTGAACCCCATTTTATCATAATGGGTATTTCCGAGTCCCACATTGGAATATCCCACCTTGTAATTTATATTACCCATCTATAAAAGAACGTCTCCGCCTCATATTGAGGTAAGGGGAATTCGCCATGTACATGGTATTAGAGGGTGCTCTCTAACCCGAACCCTCCTTGATCACACTGCCTTCCTGGGCCGTGGCAGTGACCGCTCCTCAGGCCCTCGTGGACGTGGCTGTGGGGAGAGTCGTCCTCGTCCCCTCTGTCAGCATTGTGGCAAGCTCGGCCATCTGATCGACCACTGTTGGGTCCTTCATGGCCGCCCATCTCAGCAACCGTGGCAGGGTCAGACTGCAGTCCGGGATGCTTCCTCATCCACTGCCGTGCTTCCTTCATCTCTGGATCTCTCCTTGGCTGAGCTCCAGATGATTCGCGATCATCGGGCCACCTCCTTATCGGGCTCTTCTTCGGCATCTCTTGCCCACTTTGGCGGCTCCACTGCATTTGTCAGTCATCGCTCCCCTGCCTGGATGCTTGACTCAGGTGCGTCCGATCATCTTATTGGTGATGCAGGTATGCTATCCAACCACCATCTCTATAATGGTTCCTCCACAATCACTGTAGCTGATGGTTCCACTATTCCCATTACGGGCTTTAGTGCATGCTCCCTGACCTCATCTATTCACCTGCTATCTGTGGCCCATGTACCACGCAGTCCTTTTAACCTTATCTCCATTAGTAAGCTGACAAAAAATTTCAACTGCAGTGCTATCTTTACATCGTCAACTGTTGTGTTTCAGTAGCGAATGACGAATCGGGAACTTGGTAGATGCCAACTTCGGGACGAGGTGTACATGTTTGATGGACCGACATCAGTCGCCTGAACGTCTGTCTCTGCTCGTGCCTTGGACCTCCATTCTTGGTTGGGACATCCCCCCGCCTCCGCCCTTCACCAACTCTTTTCAGATATTAGTCGGCATATTTCCTTTCATTGTTAGTCCTGTAAATTTGCGAAACATCATCACACTTTATATCTTCTTCGATGGACCGACATCAGCCGCCTGCACGTCTGTCTCTGCTCGTGCCTTGGACCTCCATTCTCGGTTGGGACATCCCCCGCCTCCGCCCTTCACCAGCTCTTTTCGGATATTAGTCGACATATTTACTTTCATTGTTAGTCCTGTAAATTTGCGAAACATCATCGCACTTCATATCTTCCTCGAGTGGATACACGGGCCGCCAAACCCTTTGATTTGGTTCATTCAGATGTATGGGGTCCCTGTGCCAGCTTGAGTCACTTAGGATATAAATATTATATATCCTTCATTAATGATTTTTCGCATATGACTTGATTGTACCTTCTTCGCGATCGGATTGAGGAATTTTCCACCTTTCAGACATTTTACCATGAGATTCATACTCAGTTTTCCCTCTCTGTTAAATGTTTTCGCTCCGACAGTGGGTGAGAGTACTTGTCCACTTCCTTTCAGCAGTTTCTCCAGGTGAATGACATCATTCATCAGACCTCTTGTCCTGATACCCCTCAGTAGAATGGAGTGGCCGAGCAGAAACACCGACATATTCTGGAGACTGCTCGTGCCCTCTTATTCCATCGTAAGGTGCCACTTCTCTTTTGGGGGATGCCATCCTCATTGCTACATACCTCCTCAATCGCCTTCCTTCTTCTTTCCTTCAGGGGGAGACTCTTTTTCAGACTCTGTTCCTCTCTCTCACTCACTCACTTCCACTCCGTTTGTTCGGATGTCTCTGCTATGTCCGTGACACTCGCCCCAACCTCTCCAAGCTCTCTCATAAATCCCTCCGCTGTATTTTCCTCGGATATTCACGCATTCAGCGTGGATACCGCTGCTTCTCTCCGGACTTACGGTGGTATATCATCTCCGCTGACGTATCGTTTGTTGAGAGCGCTCCATTCTCTATTCCCTCTCCCCATCCAGACACTACCACCGATGAGTGAGTGTCTTCCTCTCATCATTTACCCTCTTCTGGTGTCTCCTCTTGCTGATCACCGCTTTGGGTCGGTCTACTCCCGTCGCCCATCGACTGTGCCCCCCATCCAGGCCGATGACACCATCGTCCCAGCTTTGTCCGATGCTCCTACCCCAACACCAGACGACTTGCCCATTGCACTATGGAAAGGTACTCGCTTTTGCCAGACTACTCCTTTCTTTACATCTTCATATAGAGGTTTGTCAGCTCTGGAGATGATATCTATTCCCCGCACGGTTGGCGATGCCAAATCTCACCCAGGGTGGCTACAGGCGATGCGGGATGAACTGTGTTGGAGTCTGCATCCCACATCGGACTTGAGGTCCGGTGTGGTCTTTCTTATTTGTTATAAATACACCCCAAGGGCTCCTTTGGAGAAAATACCTTGGGGGTTCGGGTCTCCTATTTTATCCTCTAACATGGTATCAAAGGAGGTTTTTTGAACCCCCAATCCCTCCCTCCTTATTTTTTTTTCTTCTTTCCCCTTCCTTTAGGGTTTCCCGTCCGGGGGGGGCGGCGGCCTCCAGGCCCCGTAGGGTTACCGCCGCCGCCCCTCCGCCTCGTCCCAGCAGGCCTTCGCCCGGCGCCCGCGGCCCTCCCTTCCCGGCCGGCCCTCCCTCCCGTCCGCCTCTCCCTGGTGCGCCTCCACCTCCCGGCGCCCCTCTGCTCACGGCGGTCCTCCATCCTGGTGCGCCTCCACCTCCCGGCGGGCCTCCTCCCCGGCGCGACGCGGCTCCCTGCGCGCCCTCCCTCACGGCGACCCGCCGCTCTTCCTCCCCGTCGGCGGCCCTTCATCCACCCAGCGGCCCTCCAACCTCCCGGCGGCCCTCCTGCCTGACGCGGCCCTGCGCCTCTGCCCTGCGCGGCGCGGCTCCCCGGCAGGCCCTCCCTCCCGGCGCACTCCTCCCTGCGCAGCTCCCCGGCGCGACGCGGCTCCCTGCGCGCCCTCCCTCACGGCGACCCGCCGCTCTTCCTCCCCGTCGGCGGCCCTTCATCCACCCAGCGGCCCTCCAACCTCCCGGCGGCCCTCCTGCCTGACGCGGCCCTGCGCCTCTGCCCTGCGCGGCGCGGCTCCCCGGCAGGCCCTCCCTCCCGGCGCACTCCTCCCTGCGCAGCTCCCCGGCGCGACGCGGCTCCCGACGCCTTCACCCGCGCGCCCCGCCGGCGGCCTCCCGCTGCTCCCGGCGGCCTCCCGGCTGCTCCCGGCGGCCCTCCTCTGCGCGCTCCCTCCCGGCGACCCCTCTCCAGCCGACGACCCCTCTCCGGCCGGCGACCCTTCTCCGGCAGCCAGATCCAGACAGCTCCGGCCGAATCCGGCCGGATCCAGTGATTTCCGGCCAGATCCAGGCTACTCCGGCCGGCTCCGGCCTGATCCAGAAGGCTCCGGCCAGATCCGGCGATTTTCGGCCTCATCCGGCGAGATCCGGCGAGATCCGGTCTGTTCCGGGCAGTTCCGGGCAGTTCCGGGCAGTTCCGGGCAGTTCCGGGCAGTTCCGGGCAGTTCCGGGCAGTTCCGGGCAGTTTCGGGCAGTTCCGGGCAGTTCTGGGCAGTTCCGGGCAGATCCGGGCAGATCCGGACTGTTCCGGGCAGATCCGGACTGTTCCGGCCTCCACCCGTGCCGGCCGCTCCACGCCGGGGGCCTCCTCGGGTTTCCAGCGCCGTCTCCCGGCCTCCTGCACCCTCGCCGGCCTCCTCCTGCGGCATCCCCGCCTCGCCGGCATCTCCCGGCACCTCCCGGCAGCCGCATCTATCTCCGCCGGCACGTCCATTCGCTGGCGCAGTAGCTCGACATCCTCGGCTTTGGGCCCGTTGGCGCCGCCAGATCCCGCAACGATTTCTGCGGAATCCCCGCCTCCCGTCGCCGGCCCCGCAAGTGCGGTTTTCCCGGTGCTAGTTTGGTTTCCCGGCGTTTCATCGACCGGCCCCACTAGTGCGGCAGTCCTGGCGTTCCGTCAACCGACCCGGTCTCTGTGTGGTTCATCTGCTGCGTCTGCGACATCATCCATCCATCTCCTGCGTAGGAGCTTCGATCGTGAGGGGGAGCAGCCACCTTTGCAGCGTTCTCTTTTTTTTTACTTCGTCTCGTTTTGTAATCAAGCTGGGCATGTCCAGCTTGAGGGGGAGTGTTGGTCTTTGTTTTATTGTTTTCTTTTCATTATGTGTCCAAGCTAGGTACACCTAGCTTGAGGGGGAGTGTTGGAGTCTGCATCCCACATCGGACTTGAGGTCCGGTGTGGTCTTTCTTATTTGTTATAAATACACCCCAAGGGCTCCTTTGGAGAAAAAACCTTGGGGGTTCCAGTCTCTCCTATTTTCTCCTCTACAAACTGCATACTCTGGATGACAACCATACTTGGGATCTGGTCCCCCTTCCAGTTAGAAAACAGGCGGTTGGCTGCAAATAGATTCATACGGTCCGTCTCAATGCCGATAACACTTTCCATCGCCTCAAAACCCGACTTGTGGCAAAAGGCTTTGCTCAGACATATGACATCAATTATTTTGAGACTTCTCTGGTTGCTAAGATGACCTCTGTCCGCTTATCAATCTCTTTGGCCGCTCATTATCACTGTCCGCTTCATCAACTGGATGTCAAGAATGCCTTTCTCCACGGCTTTCTTGACGAAGAGGTCTATTTGCAGCAGCCCCCTGGATTTCGTGCCTCTGGGGCTGACTCCCATGTCTGTCGCCTCTGTCGATCTCTATATGGCCTCAAGCAGTCTTCTCGTGCTTGGTTTGGCCGCTTCAACACTGTCGTCACTGCCTTTGAACTCTCTCGCAGTATGAAGGACCACACCGTCTTCTACTGTACGACATCCAACGGTTGCATCTTACTGGCGGTTTATGTTGATGATATCATCATCACAGGGAGCGACTTCATTGGAATCGCCCAACTCAAGGGGCACCTTTATCACCACTTCCACACTGAAGATCTTGGTCCTCTCACATACTTCCTTGACATCGAGGTCTCCTGTTTTGAGGACACCATCTTTCTCTGCCAACGAAAATATGCTATGTATATCTTGCAGGATGCGGGGTTGAGTCAGACGACTGCCGTGGGCACTCCTTTGAGCCTGAGGAACACTCTCTCTATGCCGACACGACACCCTTTCCTCACCCAGAGATTTACCGTCGTCTAGTGGGCAAACTCAATTACCTCACTATGTCACGACCGGACATTGCCTGTGCTGTTGGCAAAGTGAGCCAGTTCATGGAGCATCCGACCAGATCTCAGTGGGATGTTATTCTCCACATTGCCAAATACATCAAGAAAGACCTTGCCCATGGTCTTCGGTACTCACATCACGCTCATATGGATGTTGAGGCCTTCTGTGATGCGGACTATGCTGGTTGCCTTGCTATCCACAAGTCTACTTCTGGATTTACCGTTTTCTTGGCAGATAACCTCATCTAGTGGCGCAACAAGAAGCAGACTGTTATATCCAGATCTAGTGCGGAGGCTGAATACCGTGCTATGGCCACGGTCACCACTGAGATCCTCTGGCTTCGTTATCTTCTCCATGAGTTTGGTTTCCCACCACAGACATCTACTCATATCTGGTGTGACAATCAGGCGGCCACGAAGATTGCATCGAATCCCGTCTTCTATGAATGGACAAAGCATATCGAGGTGGACTGCCACTTTCTTCGCCATCATCTTGAGCAGAACCATATCAGTTTCGGCCATATTCCGACGGTGGATCAGCTTGCTGACATCTTCACAAAAGGACTTCAGGGTGCTCGTTTGCACTCTCTCACTACCAAGCTAGGTGTCCACAACCTCAATGATCCAGCTTGAGGGGGAGTGTGTATGGTCTTGTTCGATGTTGTCTTTCTTTTTGTGACTCTTGGTCCAAGCTGGGCATGTTCAGCTTGAGGGGGAGTGTTGAACCTCATTTTATTATAATGGTTATTTCTGAGTCCCACATCGGAATATCCCACCTTGTAATTTATATTACCCATCTATAAAAGAATGTCTCCGCCTCACATTGAGGTAAGGGGAATTCGCCATCTATTGGTATGAATGTTAAGGCGGTCTCATTGAATTTACAGGGGCCGAAAATCAAACAATGGCCTCAATCATATTAATGAAACTCGACTCCTATAGTTCTGAAAAACAAGGCAAGTTTTAGCAGTCTACATGTCCCAAGACTCTCAAGAAAGAGGGTATTTGAAAGAATACATTCAAGTTGGTTTAGAACACCTCCTGGAAATGAGAGCAAAATGTTGAACAGACACTCATGACGTGAACAAAAATAGTTAGTCAATTGACGTAAATTTTAGAGAATCAAAATCAGGAAACATGAAACCCATAAGCAATCATCTAAATTCAAGATTTCTTAATTTAGACAATTTTCCACCATTGACAAGATATTAAAACTCAGCAGGGTAGCTTTTAGCTAATTTTTTTTTTTGATTTTTTTTTTGAAAAACACATAAACAGAAACAAAAGAAAGCACTAAACACCAGATTGATCCCCCCCACACTTATTTGTTACTAATACTCAATATAACTCAAATATGATTATCACATTTTTAAAAAGATAAAAGAATGGGACAACAGGCAAACAAATATTAAGGAGAAATACAACCTGATGGGTTATTTAGTGGACAACTTGGAAAAAACAGCTTCCATCCTTTTGGTGTTCCTAAAAGAAAAACAACTATATTAGCTAATTATTCAAACAAAAACTTAAAAGAAATGAAATTGCAGAAAATAAAGCTTGGGTTGTCCCTTAAAAAGCATTGCATCTATACTGTCTACAGGACAGATTGCAGAACTATCCCAAATCAGAAGGGGATGTGATTTCCTTGATTTGAAGCAACCGCATTTTCTCCGCTCCTGTACTCTAAATGCGCTGTTTGTTCTGGAGGTCCCATTGAATGTGTTGTGTGTCCACCCTCTGTCCAGCGCCACTCTTCTAATCCATGGGCGGTGGGATTATGTAGGGATCCTCCTCTTCTTGAGGAACTGTACAATCCATTGAGAGTTGCTTGTTGATCTCAGGAAGTGGCTTCTCTTCTTTAATTTCAGCAAATTGTTTTTTCAGGTAGTTCCAACTCTATACCAACTTCCTCTTATTCCTCTGTGGGCAGGTCATAGGGCTCCTCAACCTTCTCTTCAAAATCAACCACATCCTTTGTAGTTTCTTTTTCTTCATTCTCCAGTTTGCAATGTCAAAATAAGGAAGATTATTTTGCATTTCAGTTTATGAAACCACTATTGTTCCATATGCGTGTCATCTCCCTTTAACTCCTTTGCTGATATCTCCTCTTCCTTATGCAATGCTTCTGGGCAACAGCTTGTTGTAGGAGCAGACAAAAGATCATCTTCTTTCAATCTTTCTTTGAAACAAACAACATTTTGTATTACCATTTCTTCTTCTTCCTCATCTGGAGTATGCAGTAATTAGACTGGGTCTTCAATGTCAAAGTATGGAGGATCTGTTTGCACTTCATCTTATACATAATATGCCCAGGATTTGTCCAAAGTTGATTGATCCCCCTCAAATTCCTCAGCTATAGTTGTTTCTTCCTCATGCAATGCTTTTGGTAGGTTGGTTACGGGGTCAGGTAGTGAAGGATTTTCCAGACTTTCTTCAACCTCCTTAATGTTTTCTTCAAAGGCTAGAGAGACTCGTTCTTCTTCCTCCTCACCGCGGAGCTCGACCCGTAGAGATGCGCCTTGCTGCGCAATATGGGCCGGAAGCATTCGGCCCAGATTGGGCTACACCAATCCCACAACCAGCTCGACGATGAATTGGATTGTGATAAAGAAGCTTGATGGAGGTTTGGGCTACATGACGAATTGCTAGTTGTTGGTTGCTTGGTTTAGGTTGCATGGCAGAGGGGACGTGCTTGATGACTAGGGCGTGCCAAGTGGAGCAGTGTTGGGAGAGTGGCTTGGAGAAGCCGCACCAAAAGAGGGGGTGGCGCAGATGGCAAAGCAACGCGCGATCGATGCAGGGGGCTAGGGTTTGGAAACCCGCTCTTTACCACGTAGAAGTAGATCTTGAATCTGTACCTCATACATGAGGTCTGGTTACTTTATTTATAGTTGAAGATAAAAGATACAAAGCCCGTGATAGTGGAAGATTTGAAATTCAAAATACATAAAATATAATTGACCCAGTCAAACCCCATATCCTAAATATCTAAATACTCTAGTAGTTTGATCCCTGTTCAAGCTGATCTGGGTTTTCCTTGAGGGTCATCTCAAGAATAAAATATTCTCGACAATGATAAAATCTAACGCTTCATGTGAAATAAAAGAGTTTGGACAACAAAAAAACTGTGGGTTCTTTTACTCGGTAATATCATTGTTTTTGATGTTTGTCGGAGCGGGAGGTGTGGTGGAAACTACCGTGAGCATCAAAAAATTTGCAAAAGGAGATGTATAAGTATTCATTATCATTGTTGGAATGCAAACATTTTAGAGAAATGGGAAACTTAGTCTTGATTTCATTATAAATGGAATAAAATAAATAAAAAATCTCATAATGATTCTTCCAATGATAGACCTAAGACATGAGAGAGTAATCAACAATAAAAGGCACATCGTATTGGTAGCCCAATTTACTAGGGACTTGGTTGGGGCCCCTCACATTAGAATGAACTAAGGTGTTAGGATTAGTCGCTTGCTTCAATGACTGGGGAACTTAGGTGCACCGATGATTCTTGGCGAAGTGATATGACTCATAGTCAATAAAAGGCAAATAACTTAGGGTAAAGACATTAAAGAATTGGCCTAGGTGGGCAACCATGGTGGTAATGGAGATTTAGGACACTATTAGGAAGGGATGTGCAAGTTAGGGCAGGGGATGAATTCAGATTAGAATGAACTAAGGTGTTAGGATTAGTCGCTTGCTTCAATGACTGGGGAACTTAGGTGCACCGATGATTCTTGGCGAAGTGATATGACTCATAGTCAATAAAAGGCAAATAACTTAGGGTAAAGACATTAAAGAATTGGCCTAGGTGGGCAACCATGGTGGTAATGGAGATTCAGGACACGATTAGGAAGGGATGTGCAAGTTAGGGCAGGGGATGAATTCAACATGTAGACTCTTTCATCGAGTTTGTTTCTACCAAGCACATGTGAGTTCCTGAAAAGCAACATTTATCAGTGAGAGAATATCAGTGCGTCGCAAATCATGAGTAATCTTCGTAATGGATAAAAGATTGAATGAACTACATGGAATAAATGACACCAATGACAATGTAATTGCAGGAGTAATGAAACAGGTACTAAACCCGACCGTCGATACGGAGCATCCATCTGCCACAGTAATAGTATCACCATATGAGATTAGATGATAAGAATGAAGAATACCTGTAGTGTCAGTGATGTGATTGGAGGTACTATAGTTGATCAACCATGCACTTGGATGCTGAGATAGGCAGGTAGCGTGTGCATCAAAGTGAGCGGTAGGCGGACTCTGTATGCTGGCTGGGATTGTGTGTCAAAAGTTCTTAAGAGAGCTTGACCATGCATCGTGTATCGAGCGTGATGGTGGAGGAATCAAAAGCAACAAGTATATGACGGGAGTGTATAGCAGGCAGAGGACACTCGCTGTCCATGAAGCTGCTAAGAGGAGTAAATGGTATGATTTCGATTGCCACAACGAACATACTATAGATGAACGGGGTTGCCATTGCCCAGACATTCGCCTCCACAACCACCACCATGCGAGGCATGAGTCGTGCACTTAGAGAGATCTGCACAAGTATTGGCAGATGGACAACTTGCCTTGATGTGATGAATAAACTCGTGACAAATGTAGTGGGAGGGATGTCAAATATCTTTGTTGTTGCAGTTTAGCACCGGGTTCAAGCCCTAGAGGAGAAAAAAGGAACAACTGTTCTCGCTAATTGCGTTTTTTTCTTGAGTTTGAGGAATGGGACACAAGTTGATGATCTTGTCCACAATTGTCTTGCAGTCAGAATAACAGACAGGTATCATGCGAGATCCTTGACGAAGGGAAAAAGGCCACTGAAAAAGACCAGACACTCTAAACTAGTCGTCAATTTTAGAGTACATAATAATCAGTTTGTCCTTGGGATTTTTTGGTCAAATAGTTTCATTTTTACCACATGCTGATTGATTTGTCCATCAAATTGATGTGGTGAAAATTTTGTTGCTCTCAAGTTCCCAAGAAAATCATATATGGGATCATTTGGACTCAGAGGAGAGCTGGTTAAATTAGCGTAGCAGTCTATTCCCTTAAAAGAAACAATAACAATCTTTGGTCACATGGTAAAATTGGATGAATCGAGGCACTCATCGACCAACCAGAAGGATGCGATAATAATCCGGAAGGCGCGGGAAAAGGGCCAAAGGCCCAATCCCAACAAATTTTATTAAAAAGAAACAAGAACAAAAACAAGAAGAGTTCGAAGTCTGGTGTACAAATCTCCCATAACATTAGAAAAGTCCAGGGGTAAGAGATTATCATTAAGAGAGAAAGACCATAAGGAATTGCAATCCTCCATTGCATGTTTTGATAAGGCATTGGCCACTATATTGGCCTCTCTGTTAATGTGAGTAATCTGGTAATGGATCCTTTCCAGGTATGCCAAACATTCCATCCATTCATTGAAAAACTGCCAAGGGACCATTGATGATTGACTTCTAACCAGATTGACAACCAGAGTGAAATCTCTTGTTTGACAACGGTCTTGTTTGCGACAGTTGAAGTGATAAACATCATGGACTATATGAACGAAAGGAAAAATTAACAAAGGGACGTACTGAAATATGCAGTCATCACCGTAGTAAAGTAGCATGCATTGTTTCTTCATTGGAGAAATGGTGGTGGAAACCTGGCGGGGGAGCTACAGGGAGGTGCCTGTTATGGAAATGCCGGGAGTCGCAGCGACAAAACAGGTTTGCAGATGAAGAAAAGTCGAAAACAAAAGAAGAACACAGACACAAAGATTTACGTGGTTCGGGAAATAAGCTCTGCGTCCATAGAGAGGCATAAATATCACTAAATCGGGAGCACAAATTACATGGAGTATCTCAGACTTTCAAGCACACAGAAACCCTAACCCAAAATGGGCTAATAAAGAAGATGAAACACTATTCCACCAACTGCACAGAAAGTCCATTGTGTTATAGTGAAAGGTGGCTGAAAGTCCGCATCGCTACAGTGTCACGACCACCCAAATCCAAGCTGCTACAGTGGCCGGCGGTTGGAAGTCCACGGAGCTACAGTGCTCCTGTCTCCAAAGTCCGAGCTGCTACAGTAGGGAGGGAATCGTGCACAACAGGGGGTGCATGACTAGGGTCGGCTAGGGGGGCATGGTAGAGAAGGGGGTTGGGGGGGAGTAGGGGCGCAAAGCAAGAGGGTGTCAATAGGGGCTGGGTAGGGTTCTGAGGAAGGGAGATGCTTTGACGAGTTTGACTTTGATATCATGTTGGATGAAATAGATAGAAAAATCATTGCTCTCAAGTAAGGTCGGGTCCCTTGATTTATAGATCACGATGAAAGAACCATAACTCGACCCTAACCGTCCCTCTCGTTTGCATCTCCCGTTCTAGGGTTCGTTTTTTATTTTTTCCCCTCCGTAGGGGGGCGGCGGGCACATGACCCTAATTCTCTGCCGCCGCCCCCTCCTACGCGACTGTTCTCGGTGAGGCCTTACGCCCGTCTTCCATCTCCCGACGCCAGCCCCTCTTGCGAGCGATGGATTTCCCGGCGGTCCTCCAGCCTTCGCGCGACGTCTACGGCGTCTCAGCCTCACTGCGCTGCTTCTCGCCTCCGCGGCCCTCCGTCCGCCCGCGACCGTCCTCCTTCTCCTGCGGCTCCTTTCTCGGCGTCTCCCTCCTGACAGCTACCTCCCTCCGCGCGACGACACTCGCCTGCCGTCCGCCTCTCCCTCCGCTGGCCTGCACGAGTCGCGACCTCCTCCTCAGCGCGTGACGACCAAGCGGCCTCCCCTCTCTCAGATCTGGCCCGATCCGGCCGGATCCCGTTGCTGGCCTCCTCCCGCGGACACCCCGCCTTCGTCGCCGACCTCTCCTTCGGCGACCGACTCCCCTCCTCACCGCGCCGTCTAGATCTGGACTGCTGCTCCTCTGCGAGGCAGCCCTCCCCGCTAGTTTCATTCGCCTCCGTGCACTGCTTTGTCGGCTCCTCCGTTCGACGCGTGCGCCTCCTCCCACTGGTTGGCTGCTTCTTTTGCTTACGCACCTCCTCCGCCTCTGCGCGGCTCCTCTGCTTCCGCTTCGACCTTCTGTATAGACCCTCCCGGTGCGATGCTCCTACGCACCGCTGCTCCCTCCATGTCGGCCTCCCGCGGCAGCCCCCGCTTCCATGCCGACCTCCTCCTGCGGTTTCCAGGTGCTCCGGCGACCGGCCCGCCCGTGCGGCTTTCCCGGCGCTCTGACGACCGGCCCGTCAGTACGGATTTCCCGACACCTCGTTGGTCCATCCTTTTCAGCGGCTTCTTCCATCATCCATCACCTTCCTGAGGGGGAGCCGCAGTCATGGCGGTTTATTTTTTCTTCTGTTTTGTCTTGTTTTGTAATCAAGCTGAGTATGTCCAGTTTGAGGGGGAGTGTTTGCAGCGTCTGTTGATTGCTTTGTTTTTCTTTATGTGTTTAATCTAGGTACACCTAGCTTGAGGGGGAGTCTGCATCCCACATCGGACTAGTGGTCTGATATGGTCTTTGATATGGTCTTTATTATTCATTATAAAATTACTTCCAAGGCCTCCCTTAGAGAGTAACCTTGGGTTTTGGGTCTCCACTCTTATATTATTACAAGAATGAATTTGAAAACATCCACATACTAAATACATAACTGCTCTAGCACTAACCTTTGAATAAATGATGTTCATTGTTTAGTTGGCATCGAGAAGCTGTGGTGATAGGGTTGCTTAACATGCTGTGGTCCTGGCAGGCTAGGTTGCATTTTTGGGGTGGGTTGGACCGATTAAAGACAGTTTGCTTTTTAAATAGGCTTATACAGACTAGGGGAAAATGCTCATAAGCTTGAGCAGGTTGGCTCCCACGAATGCAGGTTCCCCCACGGATGCAAGGCTGGACTGCAAAGCCAGAGAGAGTTTTTTATTCAAATTTTTAAAATCATCTTGTTTTTATGCAGTAGTTTCCTAGTGGAAGAAAAAAAAGCTCAAATTATGCGAGTGATGCATGTATGAACTAAGATTATTGTGATAAGCATGGTGTTTAATGTTTAATGTTTGTTATTAATATTAATATACTTTTTATTTAGAAGTTTAAAATTTTAAGATAATTTAAAATGGTATTGGCCTGCTTAAAATTTTGACCGGACCAGATTTTTTTTGAATCTGCTTTAAATGCAGGCCTAAATGGGCCTGGCCCATGCAGACTTTAGTCCGGTCCGGTCCGGTCTGGTCTGGTTTGGTCCTTGACATGGAGCTGCATATTTTCCCAAGGAAATCTTCTGTGGTCAACCAATGATGGAAAATATGTTGTTAGCTGAAAATATTTAAGATAATATTTCCTCCAACAAAGGAAGCCGCTTTATGTTTGAATTTAATGGTGATGTGCTCTGCAAATTATCCTCTCCCGTAAAATTCCAGTATGGAGAGGTAATTACCCCTCATTTGTAGTTAATTTTCCAGTGAAATTTCCATGCTAGTTTGGCTTAGAGGTGGCGTTTATATGTATTTGACACTTGAAATGTTTTTCCATTAATTTGTAACATTTTCCGCCATTAATTTGTAACATTTTCCGCCATTAATTTGTAACCATATCAATTTATTGAGCATAAAATCTTAATGTTTGATATAAACATCAATCTCTTATAAATGACTTTGTGAATGACTTTTCTTGGCATGTCCTGCAGATCAAACGTTTCAATAACATCTTACGGGTTAGATGGGAGTCAGGTCGCAGTCGTACAAAGGAGCGTGCCTTGTTGATGATGGAAGAGTTGGTATGAAGCAAATCCACTGGTTTTCTTTAATTTATTGGATCGTCTTTTCATGATGTGTTATTTTAGTAAGTTTAAATTATTTCCATGCATTTTTTCCCGCTTCATGCATTTGTAAGTGCATCAGAGAATTTTTTTTGGAAGATAATTTCTCGTGTTTCAGTTTTAAATTTCAAGCAGAAAGAAAGCACCCACCTTGGATAGGAGAGATTCTACGAATCATGCAACACAAGTACGCTCAGTTGGGGACAAGTTGGTGTATCAATTCTTGATAAAAATGAAAATTGACATCAGGATGAGATGCACCTTTGTTGTTTCACTGAGGGGGCATTGTTGCATACTCTCGTATGCGGAAATGTTAAATGCTTTCATTTTTATTTTTTTGTGAATGTATTTGTAGATTGGTGAATTCCCCTTACCTTAAGGAGAGGTGGAGACATTCTTTTATAGATAGAGGAAAAGATTTACAAGTCGGAATAATTCGATGTGGGACTGGGAAACACCCTTTACCCAGAAATACAATAAACTGAGTTTAACACTCCCCCTCAACCTATAGCTTGGAAAAGAGTTCCACTAAAAAAGAAAGAAGACACCAATCAAGACCATACACACTCCCCCTCAGGCTGGGTCGCTGATGCTGTGGATGCCCAACTTGGTACAGTGAGAGTCAAGTCGAGCTCTCGGGAGGCCTTTGGTGAAAATGTCGGCAAATGGATCAGTCGTCGGAATGTAGTTGAAACTAACATGGTGATGCTCAAGGTGATGGCGAAAAAGTGTCAGTCCACCTCGATATGCTTCATGTGTTCATGGAATACGGGATTGGAAGCGATCTTCGTGGTTGCTTGATTATCACACTAAATATGAGCAGATAACTGTGGAGAGAAGCCAATCTCATGGAGAAGATGACGAAGTCAAAAAATTTCAATAGTGATCGTGACCATCGTACAATATTCTGATTCAGCACTGGACTTAGAGATGACAGTCTGTTTTTTGATGCGCCATGAGATTAAGTTACCTGCTAGAAAAATATCAAAGCCAGACGTAGATTTCCGGGTAGTTAAGCAGCCAACATAGTCAGCATCACATAAGGCCTCAATATTCAGATGATCGTGATGTGAATACCGAAGACCACAGACATGGTTTTTCTTAATGTACTTGACAATGTGAAGGACAACATTCTATTGAGATTTTGTTGGATGTTCCATGAATTGGCTAACCATGGTGACAACACATGCAATGTCTGGACGAGTTATGGTGAGATAATTGAGTTTTCCCACAAGATAATGGTACCTCTCTGGGTGATAATATGGTTCCGTGTTATCATAAAGAGATCGTTCCCCGGGTTCAACATTGTCAATGACGGTTGTCTGAGTCAAACCAGCATCCTGTAAGATATCCAAAACATATTTCCGTTGACAAAGAAAGATGGTGTCTGGAGAACGGGAGACCTCAATGCAAAGGAAGTATGTCAGAGAACCCAAATCTTTGGTTTGAAATTGGTGTTGAAGATACACTTTTAGATGGGCGATTCCCTTTGAGTCGTTCCCAGTTATAATGATATCATCAACATAGACAACCGGTAGGATACAGCCGGAGGACGTCGTATGGTAGAAGGCAGTGCAGTCCTTCATATTCTGAGATAGGCCAAATGCAGTGACGACTGTGCGGAATCTTCCAAACCATGCACGAGAAGACGACTTGAGTCCACCATAAAGAGAGCGACGAAATCGACAGACATCAGAATCGGCTCCTGAGGCCCGGAAGCCTGGAGATTGTTGCAAATATACTTCTTCGTCAAGAAAACCATGTAGAAAGACATTTTTGATATCAAGTTGACGAAGTGACCAATGATAATGAGCGACAATAGAGATGAATAATCGGACAAATGCCATCTTTGCAATCGGAGAGAAGATATCGAAATAATCAACACCACATGTTTGAGCAAAGCCTTTTGCCACAAGTCTGACTTTAAGACGATGAAGAGTGCCATCTGCATTCAGGAGTACCGTATAAATCCATTTGCTGCCGACCACCTGTTTGCCTGCCGGAAGGGGGACCAGATCCCAAGTATGATTATCGTCCAGAGCCTGCAATTCATCCCGCATTGCTTGAAGCCACCTAGGGTGAGATTTGACATCGCCAACTGTGCGAGGAATAAATAGTCTCCAGAGTAGAAAGACCTTTGTATGAGGATGTGTAAAGATGAGTATTCTGTCAAGAATGAGTACCTTTGTTGCCGGAGCAGGAGCGTCGGACGAAGCTGGGGAGATGGTGTCCTCGGCCTGGACGGGGGACACATTCGATGGGCGATGAGAGTAGACGGTGCCAAACCGGTGATCAACAGAGTGAGACACCTGAGTCAAAGGTGGGCAGATGGTGAGAGGAAGACAATCATCGATGGTGGTGTCTGGATGGGAAGATGGAGAGAAAGGAGAGCTCTCAACAAAAGATACATCAACAAAGATGATATATCGTCGTAAGTCTGGAGAGAAATATCGGCATCTGCGCCGAGTGCGGGAATATCTGAGGATGATGCAACAGAGTGATTTGGGTGAAAACTTTGAGAGGTTGGGGCGAGTGTCACAGACATAACAAAGACATCCAAACACACAGAGAGGAAGCGGGTGAGGAGGGAGAGATGAGAACAGAGCCCGAAAAAGAGTCATCCTCCTGAAAAATAGAAGGCAATTTATAAGGTATGTAGCAGTAAGGATGACATTTCCCCCAAAAAGAAGAGACACCTGCATGTGGAATAAGAGGACACGAACAGTCTCCATAATATGACGATGTTTACGCTCGGTCACTCCATTCTGCTGAGGTGTATCGGAGTAGGAGGTCTGATAAATGATGCCTTTATCCTTGAGAAATTGCTGAACGGAAGTGGATAAATATTTTTGTTCATTGTCCGAGCGAAAACATTTAATGGAGGTGAAGAATTGAGTATGAATTTCATGATAAAAGTGATGGATTGGTGTAGCCCGATCCGGTTGGGCCGAATGCTTGTGACCCGCAACTGTAGCAGAACTGACCGACCGACACCGACAAACACTATAGTAGTGCGGACTTCAGAGTCAACTTTACTGTTGCACTTTTGACAAAGGTGACCACCTTTCACTGTAGCGACGCGGACTTCCTGTTCGGAACAGTGGATCGTCTTCTCCATATGTAGCCCATTTCGGGCTAGACTTTCTTACTGAAACACTGTGTAATCTGTGCTCCCGAATATTAGTAAAGTTCTGCCTCTCCGTGGACGTAGGGATTATTCCCGAACCACGTACATTTGTGTGTCCCGTGTGTTTTCATTTCTTCTGCATTTTCTTTCCGTATCTCGTTTCTGTCGTTGTAACTCCCGACGCTTCTGCAACAATGTATGCTTCAGCTTCGACACATCTCCTTTTGTGGGTGGAGGATTATTTGGAGTGGAGGCAGCCCTTATATGTCCCTCTGATGCCGTGCTTTTGTTCCTCATGCTGCCTCCTCAGGCATTCCTTATCTGAATACAGAAAGTTGCGTTCCCTTCCAGGCCCTTCCCGTCATGTGTCCAGAGGGGTTTCTTCATCTTCATAGGTGGTAGGGGTTTCTAGATCTTCAGATCGAATGTCATTCTTGCATGGGGCAGATCGAATGTCATTCTCGCCTCCTCGCCATGCTAGTCAGAGTCCTCGGAGCAAGGAGACGTTTCCTGCCTGGCCACATTCTTGCTTCTATTTTTTCCAGTCATCAGGTCATCTAGCTTGCACTGCTGATCATGAGTCTATTGGTTTCAGTTATTTATTTTTATGAAAAAATTTCAACCTCTTCCTTCTCTGGTTAATGAGTATTTTTTGGATGCTTTCCACTCTTCAGTGGATGATTATAAGACATCCCTGGAACCTGCTGGTTGGAGGAAGCTATCTTCTAGGGATGACATGGTGAGGTCTCACCGTGGCAAGTAGCGGTCTTTTCCCAGTTTTGGCAAGGCTATGGTTGTTTCTGATGTTTCTTCTCCTCCCGCTTCCGTTGATAGAGATCCTTCCAGCGTATCACCAATAGCCATTTCTAATAGTTTCAGTATTTTAGCACGACTTTCGGAGCTCGAGCAAGGTTTCCTATGCTTCTCCTCCAGTTTCAAGTGGAGTGTGTACCAGATCACATGTGAGACGCGAAGCAGCTATGTCTTCTCGTTTTTGGAGCTGCTCTCAGTCGCCAGGGGCCAAATCCAGGCATATTTTTTTCTGAATGATTCCCTCTCTTATATGGAATGCTCGTTGTCTTGGAGCAAGAGTCAAAAATGAATTTCTTTCAAATGAAATTCGTCATAGTATGATCTTATTATTTGGCTATTCACCAGCATAAGCAGAAAGAGTCAAAAGTTCCAGTCTTTGTGTGAAGGATTGATTTGCGTTTTTTCTTTCATGCGGACCCAATAAACCAACATATTTTTCTCTTCTGGGACTCTTCTATTTCAGTGGATAAGGTGGACATCTCTGAGCATCATATTATACCCAAGATCAGTACTGGTGATGACATTTTCTTTTTCACCTTTTTTTATGAGAAATGTGACTATAGGGCTAGGGAGCTTTTATGGCATGGCTTGGAATCTTTTAATGCTGAAAACAAGGCATGGTTCGTTGTTGGTGATTTTAATTCAATGTTGGATATTTTGGAGAAGAAAGGTGATGGTGTTAATCCGTAGCGATAACGGAAAGACTTTTCTTCGTTCATGGCCAAGACTGGATTGTTGGATTTGGGTTTCACAGGTGACAAATATACTTTTTGTAATAATAAAAAATGTCATAGAGTACCTGGGTTCTGTTGGATCATGTATTAGCCAATCTGCAGGCTATTTCAAACTGGCTAGATGTGAGGGTTAATCATCTAAATCGTTTGGTCTCGGATCACTCCCCTCAATTCATTAACATGGTTGGGAGGAGCTCTTCTAGTGATCATTTCTTCTTTCTTAAGGGGTGGACTACTAAGCAGGACTATCACATGGTGATAAGGACTTCATGGAACAAGCCTATGCCTGGGAATTATTGGACGCTTTTTCATAATAAACTCAAATTGCATAGAGGGGATATGTAGTCTTAGCATTCTTTACAGCCTTCATGGTTTGCTTATTTGGATGAAATCAAGAATGAGATCGAGCGGTTGGAGTATCAGTTAGAAGATTTGTGGGATGATGTGATTTACAGTGACTTGATTAGTAAGAGGAATCATCTGAAAAGTTTGTTGCTCGAACAAGAGCGTAGGTTTCGTAACAGAGCAAGGGTTAACTGGATTAATGAAGGAGATAAGAACAAGGCTTTTTTCCAGGCTTGTATTAAAGAAAAGAAGCAGGGAGTTATTCCTAATATGCGCATGGAGGATGGATCCTTCTATTCTGATCCAGTTATTATTGGAGGTAAGGCTGAGAACTTTTTCAAATCATTACTTCCTGATAATACTCATAGTATGCAGGGTGGGTATCCAAGAGGCCAAAGTGATCTGTTCGATCATATCCCTCGGGTGGTATCTTCCTATATTAATGATTTTTTCAAGACCATTCCGGATGATCAAGAAATTCTGAATGTCCTTAAATTGATGAATCCGAATAGCTCCCCTAGGTTAGATGGTTTTCCTGCTTCTTTTTATGTGGCTTCTTGGGATCTTATCAAAAAGAATCTTGTTGATTCAATTTAGGTTTTTTCCATGGTGGAGCTCTTCCTTAGGTGGTTTGTGCTACCGTTCTTATGCTTATCCCTAATGTGAAGGATCCATCTTCTTTCAACCATTTTTTGGCCAATAAGTATTTGCAATGTCTCGTATAGACTTTTGGCTAGTATTCTTAATAAAAGGCTTTCAAATTATATTCCTGATTGGTTGGCCGCTGAGCAAAATGGTTTTATTAAAGGTAGATCTCCACAGGCATCTATTGGTATTGCTAAGGAAATGGTTTTTTATATTAACAATAAGGCTCAGGGCTCAAATGTGGTCGTCAAAATTGACATGGATAAGGCGTATGACAGGATGGAATGGAGCTATATTCTCGGAGTTATGGACTGCAAGGGCTTTTCTCATTGGGTGTATGACTTATTTTTTAGGTGTTTTAGTTCCCCTTGGTTTTTGTAGAGGAATCCGATGTGGGATACAGACTCCAACACTCCCCCTCAAGCTAGGTGTACCTAGCTTGGACACATAATGAAAAGAAAGCAAGAAAAACAGAGACCAACAGTTTTCAGTATCTCTTATGGGCATGAGGAATGGCTTCTTTAAATCAGTGTGAGGCCTCAGACAAGGCGATCCCTTGTCTCCCAGTATTTTCATCATTGCTAAAGACCCTCTCAATAGGCTCCTCGAGAATAATCTGAATAATGGCAGGATTAAACCTTTTAGATGCAGGAATCATTTTAGCGGTTTCTCTCATCTTATATATGTGGATGACTTGATCTTATTCCTAAATGGGGAAAACCGATCCATCAATGCTTGTGTTGGTTGAGTATATTCGATGGAGTGGTGAAAAAATAAATTTTGAAAAAAGTAGTCGCTATGTGCAGCGTGCTTGTTTGGAGGGGCGCTTATGCAGAATGGAGGAAGTGTTGGTATTTAGAAGACACTTTCCATTGGAAAATTTAGGCGCTCCTATTGAACCCGGAAGGTTGCGTATTTTTCATTTTGAGGGGCTTGTTAATAAAATCATAAACCGGATCAATAATTGGGAAACCGTTTTCTCTCATTCGGTAGAAGAATTACTCTGCTAAATTGTTCCCCCTCATCTATTTCTATGCACGTATTATTTGTACTCAGGGTTCCTAAAGGGGTGATAAGAAATATCGAGAAGATCTTGACTTCTTTTATATGGGACTCGCATGGAGAGGGTGGGTATCACTGGACGTCGTGGAAGAGGTTGTCTAGACTAGTGCAGGAAGGGGGTTTTAATCTGCGCGCAGTGTGGATCTTACAATGAAAAGCCTTCAAGCTAAATTGGTATGGGAGGTAATGGAAGGTCACTCGCTATGGAGTAATTTCAATTTGGGGAAGTACGGGTCGATGCTCTTGAATTCGAGGGGAAAGGTTTCTTGGTTATGGAAGTCGTTGTGTGAGCATGTTCCAATTCTTAACCAAAATTCCTGGTTGATTGTTGAAATCGGGAATATTAGATTTTGGTTCTTCAACTTGAAAGGTATGCCCCTCGGCTTCCCATTCTGTCTTGTACCTGATATTTCGTTTGTAAATGCGAGCCTTTTTCCTTCCTTTATTCAGGCCATTCTCAATCAGCATCAGCGTGACATTTTTGTTAGTATTGAAATTTCTTCTACAAGAGATCCTTTGATTTTCACTATGGAGCCAGCAGTTTCTCATCCAAGGTGTACAGTTCTGTTCTCTCGAATGTTTCTGAGAATGCGGATGGTATGGATTTCTTCGGTTGTAAAGAGCTCCTGGTCAAATATAGCTTCTTGATTTGGCATATTTATAATAAGTGTATTCCCACGAATGAATTGATCTGTACGAAGGGAGTTTCTCTTGCCTCGCGGTGTTGGTGTTTTCGGATGCCAGTGTGCAGTCGAAGAAACATTTATTTTTTGCTAGTGATTGGGCTTCTGCGGTTTGGAGGTATATTGGTAATATTGTTGGTATTGACATCATGTAATCCTGTGGTTTCTGATTGCATATGAATGATATGCAGGGTGTTGTCATCAATGAGCAAGTTTGCAAGGATAGGGTTGTACTGATGGCTGTAGGATGTTGGACTATTTGGACTGCTAGAAATATGGCTCGCATTGATGGCAAGAAAAGTTCTTCTATGGTGATTCAGATTCGATCCAGGTGTTTGGCAGTCAAATTAGGATAGCTAATTAAGAAATCGGACAACAGTAGCTTCTTAAGAATGCTCATTTCTTTTCCAGGTAATCTTCACGCGTCTCAGGATATACAGCAGGTTCCATGAGCAGGAAAATGGATCTGTTGGGACCCCCTAATAATGGCCTCAATCTTAATGTGGATGGGTCATGTAATCTTGGTTTGATGCGTGGAGGGGGTACTGTTCGAGTTCACTTAGGCTCGGTTCTTATTGCTTTCAGCACTTTTTATGGGCACGGGAACTCTATCATGGCAGAGGCCAGAGGTCTTCTCAATGGGTTAGAGGTATGTATTCATCATAATCTGCATCTTTCCTGCATTGAAACCGACTCTACTATCGGGCACAATGCTATCCGGGGATAGGGTTGTACTGATGGCTGTAGGATGTTGGACTATTTGGACTGCTAGAAATATGGCTCGCATTGATGGCAAGAAAAGTTCTTCTATGGTGATTCAGATTCGATCCAGGTGTTTGGCAGTCAAATTAGGATAGCTAATTAAGAAATCGGACAACAGTAGCTTCTTAAGAATGCTCATTTCTTTTCCAGGTAATCTTCACGCGTCTCAGGATATACAGCAGGTTCCATGAGCAGGAAAATGGATCTGTTGGGACCCCCTAATAATGGCCTCAATCTTAATGTGGATGGGTCGTGTAATCTTGGTTTGATGCGTGGAGGGGGTACTGTTCGAGTTCACTTAGGCTCGGTTCTTATTGCTTTCAGCACTTTTTATGGGCACGGGAACTCTATCATGGCAGAGGCCAGAGGTCTTCTCAATGGGTTAGAGGTATGTATTCATCATAATCTGCATCTTTCCTGCATTGAAACCGACTCTACTATCGGGCACAATGCTATCCGGGGCAATGCGTCCACTCCTTGGTCAATTTCATATATCAGTCGGAAATGTATTTGACTTTTTCATGATGGAGTTAGATTTCTTCACACAATTCAGGAGGGTAACAATGTGGTGGATTTTTTAGCCTCTAGGGGCTCCCAGGATGAGCTTCGTATTGTTTTCACTAGCGTTGGCAGCCTTACCCCGGAATGTGTGGATCTTTTTCGAGCCGAGGCCCTTGGATTGCATTATTTTAGACCCCCTTGGCAACATTTTTCTTCATGGCATAGTGTTTGGTTGTTGTTACATGTTTCTTTTTATATTAATAAAAGAAATATTATTGGTGTTGGTGTAACTATTTAGGTTTATAGTTTAATGTATTTTATTGGACAACTTTTTCTAAACATAATGGATTTGGAAAGCAGTTGGAGTTTGATGTAAAGACAAGTCACCCTTTTATGGATTTTACGATCTGATAAAAGTGAATTTTAGTGCTTCAGAGATAAAAAATTAATTTTTGGACATTCATTCATTTGTTTAAGTGATCAATTGAAAATTGATCAAATCACTACAATGGGTTGAAATTTGTCCTATAAAATTTAAACGAATCAAGTTTGTATATATTTCCTTGTATTCATAAAAAATAAAAGAATTCCTCATATTTAGGAAAAGGATTCTGGAAAAAATGTTATCCTATTAAATTCATAACAGAAGAATAAAATAGCCCTTTAAATCATTAATGATTAATAGTTTTTAGGTCGAAAACATTCCATTGGCCGTTCACTAACTTGTTTACCCTCTTGCAATGTTGGGTTTTCAAGAAATGAGTTTTCAAATATCAATCCCTTGATTTCCACGATCAATTTTAAATTGGGAGGGAACAATTTATTTATGGTGAGGAGAATGTAACAGGAAGAAATTAAAAAATAACAACATTTTATTCGATAGCATACATGACATTTGTTGGAGTCTGCATCCCACATCGGACTTGAGGTCCGGTGTGGTTTTTAATATTCATTATAAATACACCCCAAGGGCTCCTTTAGAGAACACCTTGAGGGTTCGGGTCTCTCCTTATTTTATCATTCTACATGGTATCAGAGGAGGTTTGATAAACCCGACCCCCCCTCCTATCTTTTTTTCCCGCCAGCATCTAGGGTTTCTCCCGGTTGGGGGGCGGCGGCCTCCATGGCCCGCAAGCCCTAGGTTTCTCCCACCGCCCCCCTGCCGGCTATCCCTCTCTCCCGACGGATCTCCCCTCCCGGCATCTCCTCCCGGCGGCCCGATCTCCCTCACGCGGTGCCCCTCTCCTACGCGGCTCCCCTTCCCGTCGCGGCAGCCCTCCGGTGCGCCTTCCCTCCCGGAGTCCGCTCCTTCTACGCACGATCCCTCCCGGCGCGGCTCCTCCTGCGCGCAGGCCCTCCCCGCCTCGGCTCCCCCAGCCTGCGGCCCTCCTTCCCGGCGCCCTCCCCGTCGCCCCCATCGGCCCCGGTGAGCCTCTGCGTCGCGCCTCGTCCCGACGACCCTCCCAGTGCGCGCTCGTCCTGCGCGTGATCCTCCCGGCGGCTCCGTCCAGATCTCTCTTGGCTGCTCCGTCCAGATCGTCCCGGCGCCTCCTTCCTGGCGCGGCTCCCGGCGGCCCTCTATCCAGGCGCGGCTCCCCTTCCCGGCGGCCCTCCTCTCCTGCTCGCGATCCAGCGTGGGTTCCCGGCGCTCTCGTCCAGGCGACCTCCAGTGGCTCCCTTCCGCTGCCTCCTCTGCGTGCGCCCACCCCCTGCTGGATCTCCTTCTCTCCCGCGCCTCAACTCCTTCCCCGACAGCTTGGTCTCTGTCGGCCTTCTCCCCATGTTCTGTCCTCCCGCTGCTCATCCCGTCTGCGGCCCTGTGGCTCCTCTTCCGGCAGATCCCTCCTTCGCCTCTTTGCGGCAGCGGCCGTCCCGTCTCCCGCTTTCCAGCGGCTCTCCGGCGGCTTCCAGCGCTGCCTCCTGCTGTCCTGCCTCCTCACCGGCCCCTCCTGCAGAGTCCCCGCCTCCTGTCGCTGGCATCTCCTGCCGTCTCCCTGCAGCCGCCTTCCTGCCCGGCGTCTCCTGCGGAATCACCGCATCCCATCGCCGACCTCCTCTTGCGGTTTCCCGGCGCTCCGACGACCGGCCCGCCAGTACGGTTTCCCGGCGCTCCGACGACCGGCCCGCCAGTGCGGTTTCCCGGCGCTCCGATGACCGGCCTGCCCGTGCGGTTTCCCGGCGCTCCGACGACCGGCCCGCCCGTGCGGTTTCCCGGCGCTCCGATGACCGGCCCTGCCAGTGCGGACTTCCCGGCGCTCTGTCGTTTGGACCCACCTCTACGGATTTCCTGACGCATCGTTGGCGCATCCTTTACAGCATCATCCATCCATCATTCTGAGGTGAAGCTTTGATCGTGAGGGGGAGCAGCAGCAACAACTTTATATTTTATTTCTTCTTGTTTTGTCATCAAGCTGAGCATGTCCAGCTTGAGGGGGAGTGTTAGCGTCTGTTTTGTTGCTTTCTTTTCATTATATGTCCAAGCTAGGTACACCTAGCTTGAGGGGGAGTGTTGGAGTCTGCATCCCACATCGGACTTGAGGTCCGGTGTGGTTTTTAATATTCATTATAAATACACCCCAAGGGCTCCTTTAGAGAACACCTTGAGGGTTCGGGTCTCTCCTTATTTTATCATTCTACAAACAACGAGCTTAAATAACCCATATAATATATCTATATAAATTTAAGCTCTTCGATAGCTGGTGGAATATGTAACCTCGATTCTAAATGACTCAGAATATAGTATATCGTTATAACCATAATGTAAAATTATTGGGTATGATTAGTAATGACTAAATTATGAAAAATATACTTTACACATGTTAATTGGTTATCTATTGATTATAAATAATAATAATAAATGTTTTAAAGTAAAAGAAATATTTTTTGAAAAACTATTATTTCTATAAGAAAGCTTATTCGTGCTTTATGAACATAAATAAAAATTAATTTTTATCAATTATATAAAATTTATTTTAAAAAATATTTAATTTTTAAATAATTATATCATAATTATCTTAGGTTGAATGTTTTTGAATTTTTAGAAATTTTTTATTTTTTTGAATACTAAAAAAATATTGTATTTTAATTGAAACTGTCTTTTCATCTAAATAATTTATAATATTAAATTTTATTTTTAATTTGTTTTAAAGTATAGTAAGTTAATTTTTTTTTCAATTAATACAATTTGTATCTATTGCAATAATTTTCATACTGAATTTCAATATAAAAACATTGTAAACGTTTGGACATTTTCTCTATAAAAACCTGCTTTATCATCGTGTCTGGGAGATTAATTTTAAAATACATTTTACCTCTTATATGAATGGAATTTGTAAAAATATATTCAATACTTGGAATCATAATAATTTATATTATTTACTAACCTCAACATAATTTTTTGACCAAAATTAATAGTTAAAATAGTAAAAATTAATTATCATGGTTAAGGTAAAAATTTATTTTCTATGGGTTTAAGTATGAAGATACAGGTTACAATGACTTCCCAACATGTAAAAATAATAGCATGACAATATATCTACAATATCCTCCCCATGACAGAATTTAAAATTATTTAAATGATTTTGGAATGTGAATGACTTTACTATTTTGTATGTTTTTTAAATTTCCATGTAATTTCAAGGAGCTCCTATTTCCCCACTTATAATAGGGAACTCACTCACCTCACTTCTTCACACCTACACAAAAATTTGGCTCGACCTACCCGTACCTAATTTTCCCTCTGACATCATTAGTTACATTCTAGATCTTCTGGTACTCCCAAAACACTATCCATGAGGTCCTTAAGAGGATATCCAAAGAGGGTTTCTCTTAGAAAAGTTAATTATCTTAACGAAGCGCTTTCATTTCAATTATTAATTATCCAAATTCAATTATATCATAAAAATTATAATATAATAAAACCATTATTACCCGTATAATTAAATATTATTAGGTTTATGGAATAATATATATCAATCCCCACTTCCATCAAATCATAAAAGAAATTATCGATCTTGTTTACGTCGGACTACCACCTCACGAACCGATGTAGTTCGTTTTTCATCACTACATTTCATGGATGGTAAAATGATGAATTTAAAACATGTATATTATATTTTTGATATTATTATAATTATGTAATTTTAATATAACCTATGCCTTTTTATTTTCCATTTTGTTTCAAATATGATAACATTGCTCGTGTGTACAACAATCTACCGCCTACCTAAGCGATGTGATTTTTTTTACAATTAAGCATTACATGGAATGTAATAAGTATAAAATTAATTGAAATATGTGATATATATGAGATGATTTCTTTTAAAAAAAATATATCACCCGCTTCCCTACCCATTCACTCATTAATGAGAATTATATAGTCACTCGTTCATACGTACAACCTACTGTCTCCACGAAGCTATGTGACTCATTTTCCATGTCCAAATTTTAGAAGTGGTTATAATAATTCATCTATTGAGGAAATATGATATTTATACCATTATTATCATTTTCTTTATGCGTAGAGACCCGATTTTTACTCTGTAAGACTTTGGAATATTTTTACATATATTTCCAGAGCGCACTGAGACGGCGTGCAATTCTGAGGCTCAGTGTGTCCGGAATAAATTATACAAAAAATAATAAGTGTTTTGTACTATTCACGCAACGAAAATGGGATATCTTTTAAACGGTTGATCAGATCATAAATATGAGATCACGGTTGGGCCTAGAACGCAGTGTTTACCCTAGGCGTGACATAAAATATGTCGGCACGAGACTTTCGGACCCCTTACTCGTTACCAGTATGTTAAATGGATGTATTAATTTACTAATTCATTCATTTAATAGCTCAAACTCAAATGACTCTCAAACGGTAACTCAGATCGAAAATTTGAGGCCACAATTGAGTCCGTAGCGTGTCGTTTACCCTAGGAGGGTATAAGCTTTGTCGGCGCAGGACTATTGTGCGAAAAGTTACGCAGGAGAAAATTATCATTTTGAATAATCACCTAGTGATTTTTATCCCTGTCGTTCTTTTCAAATAACTTTCAACGGAGGCTCAGAATGAGAATCTCAGAATTTTGTTGGGTTCAAAATGGGGCATTTTTCTTAGGCGCGACATTAAATGAGATGGCGCGGCGGGTTTAGTTTTCCGCGCTGAGCGAGACGACTATAAATTGAGAGTTAAGTTTCAAGTTAGAATTAAATCCCTAATCTCTCTCTCCCTCTCTCTCTAAGGTGTTCTTCATTGTTCTTTGGTGGATCGAAGGTGAATTGACGACGGACCTCCGGAGGATCGCGGTGGAGTCGCAATGAATGCGTCGCCAACGACGGAACACCGATTCGAGGTAGGATTCTTGTTAATTCTCGCACTTCCGATTGAATTCCTTAGTTTTTCTTTAATTCGTTGTCACATTGATATTTTTAAGATCAAGACGGCCAAAAGAACATGGCCATCGTCCGAGCTTCGTTGCGAATCCCATCTTTGAGCGTTCTTCGTTCCGTTCTTCACGGATACTTGCTATAATTTTTGGACGCGTCAACCGACCGTCAAATCATTGATCAGAGGTAGGCGTTGGGAAGGTCTCATCGCAGGGATCGAAAAAATGTCCTCAGATCTGGAATCGGGTGTCCGATCGAGTTGCGGTGGTCCGCCGAAGGGACCACTGGAGCTAAGCCGTCGACGGCGGCGCGAGTCGGCCGCAGAAGGCAGCGCGACATAGCAGGCCAGGACCGGGTGCGCGGGGCTCGGGCGAGGAGAAGGCCAGGTTTACGGTGCTTGGGCGGGGAGTAGGCCAGGAGCGCGTGGATCGGTCGAGGCGGAGGAGACTGGGAGGCGGCGATCTCCGAGGATGGTGGTGACATCGACCGGGACGACGGAGCTCGGGGGGACAACGTCGGCGCGGTGCAACAGGCGGGGGGGTGGGGGGTCGGAACGGTGCTGCAGGAAGGGGTGGACGACATCGGGCTGGTGAGCATCAGCAGGCGTGGCGGTCGACGTCCGGTGGTGAGGCACACGAGCAGGAGGGGACCGAGACCCGTGTTTTGCGGATCTGTGCAGGCGCGGGGTCCCGAGGTGCACCGCTGGCCTACGTGGCCATCACACAAGTGGGGGGGGGGGAGAGGACCTGGGTGCCGGGCCAGGGAGAGAGGTTGGCCGAGCCGCGCGCTGGACCTTGGGCCGGTTGCAGCAGACTGGGCCGGCTATGACCGGCCAACCCAGGTGGGTGAACCCGGCTGGTTTGGGCCGGACTGGCCCCAAACCGGTCTGACATACCTTCAAACCGTGTTTCCTCCTTAACGGCGCGTCCGATTGACGCACCGTCTGCGACCACGGGTCCCTCTCCACGAGACAGACCTTTTTAGATGGTTTTGGGAGTTTTTAATTGCCACGCTGGAGGCGGGTGACCCAAAACACTCTATTTTAATAATAATAATATAATTATTATTATTTTGCGGACTTTTCTTTCGGATCGTACGTCTGCACACGAAGTCTGTTTGACACGCCGTTAGAGGAGCTGTTACCTTGAAGTCGAGACGGTTCTTCTTAGATTGGTTTGGGCCTTTTGAGATCTGGTTTCATTGCCCGGTGGCACGAAATGTCTAATGTTGAATAATAATAAATTTATTATTATTTCTGGATCCTTGAATCGGACCTAACTCCTAAATGGGACGTCCAATTGACGCGCTGTCAGTGACAGTGTTACCCTGATCTTTGTGCAGGATTTTTGAGATGCTTCTCCATGTTTTTGAATTAAAGACAAAGTGTGGGCCACACATGGCCCGATTCGCACTTTTTACGGTGAAATGCCACTTTTTCATCTGTCATCCGTTTGGGGTGATTGAATACTCGTTTCTAAGTGTTTTTCCGAGGGGATTTCAATAGTGCAATCCAACCGCCTAAATTCAGGGCTGAGGCATGGGCCCCACGAGGTGACTTTCGGGCGGAAAGTAGTGTTTTACAACTCATGCTTCATAAGTCTGTTCGAGGCAAATGAATAGCCCAACTTGCGTGTTTTTCCGTAAGGATCAGAACAATGTGATCCCTTTAGATGTGCGGAGCCTTATTCGTGATTTCATTAAATGTGGAAACATGAAAGGAATATCGGTGGAAGATCCTTTTAACGTGTTTGAAGAGAACTCACGACTTGGGTCAACCTTGACTCTTGTGAGAGTGGAGAAGATGTACGAAGGGATGCAGTTGAATGTTCATGAGCCATTTGAGGTGTGCCGCCATAATTACTCTTTTGGCCCTCCAGATCAACGACGAGCGTCGTGCGCCTGTCGACCTTTTGACCAGGTATGCCGTGTACTATGGGAGTAAGCCGGCACGCCTAAGGGTGCTTCTTCACAGTTTGGTACCCGAGTATGGCTAGGTACACGGTCCGATGATGAGGCGGGGTCACACGTCGTGTGGGCCCCACACATGCCGTGTGCCAGTTTACGAATCTTTTACCTCTCGTATCTCTTTCTTCTGAACTCGGACTTTGGCCTGTGAGTAGCGTATCCTGAGTGTTTCTCCGCGTAGGACGCGATGATGCCCTTCGTAGTGTCTTTCGAGATGCGATGTGAGATTCTATGGTTGTGACGTCGAACTGAGGGAAAACCCGATGACTGTAATGATGTTCTTCTGAGAGGTGTAGTTTCCTCTATGCTTCCCGAGACGTACCATCCAACAAGGATGATCAATGTAGTTCCAACCTTTCCCTCCAGCGCTACTGGGCAATGGTGATCACCGTTTAACTTTACAGGGCTTTCCCTCCAGCGCGGCTGGGCAGTGATGATCACCAGACTTTCCCTTCAACGTTGCTGGGTAGTGGTGATTGCCGTTTACCTTTACAAGGCTTTCCATCCAGCGCAGCTGGGTAGTGGTGATGGTCGGGCTTTCCCTCTAGTGCAGTTGGGCAGTGGTGATCACCGGGCATTCCCTCCAGCGCTGTTGGGCAGTAGTGATCGATGTTTACCTTTACAGAGCTTTCCCTCCAACGCGGTTGGGCAGTGGTGATCGCTGTTTACAGTACTAAGCATACCTCCAGCGGGGCTGGGCAGTGGGTCCTCGACTTTGTGACATGATATGTCGATTGTGCGGTATAGTGACGAGACGTGTTTGATGTGACATTAGACTCAAGAAAGAGGTGATTTTCCCACCAAGACACGTTCTTTTGATGCGACCTAAAACCGTGTGGGCGAGATAGAACCGCCCAAAGCGGATAGTATCAATGTGTGGTGATTGAGCCCCTTTGACTTGCTGTTCAGGATAGACGTGTGGGATGCTGGACATCAATGATGTTTACTTCTGGGACTATTGGTGACTCTTTTCATGGCCTAAGCTAGCGACATGGAGATCCCCTTACTCATTCGTTTGGGCTTCTTTGGTTGAGCATATATATATATCGTATTGCAGTAGCCACGCCTTGGGATTTGGTTACTCTCCATCTAGGAGAGGCGAAGATGCGCGATGTATGCCACATGCTTCTCATGGTTTGACGAGTCTACTCTCCAACTATAGGTAGCGAAGGCTCGACGAGAAGTTCATCCTCTCATTGTTTCTAACTCCTCGTGTTTGGATGAGTTGACTTCACTTCTTTGTTGGGTTAAGCTGTACTCTTTTACTGTATCTTGTTCTATCTACGGCTTCCCTCTCCAGTACCTCACTTGCTTCCCCCTTGAGCCTTTGGGGCATCTTACTGAGTATTTTTAAACTCACCCCTTCTTGGGCTATGCCCGCACTCGACTTGCCCTCGCAGACGACGGATAGATTGATCGTGACTTCAGAGGAGCATAGGGATATGGGGTGCTTGGACCGCGTGCGGTGGTCGTTGCTTGGGATCCAGGGGCGGGGCTCTCTCAACTATTTTACTTTTCCACCTATTCCCGGGTTGTGGCAATTTTCTGGTTTGACGTGTATTTTTTCCCTTTTCCTTTTAGTTTACTTTTCTATACTTGTACTGTTTAGAGCTCGATGAATATTTGTAGTTTATATATAGCGGTTTTGTACATTTTTTCCTTTTCCTTTGCACTTTTGCATTGATTTGGCTGTGTGTGTACAGGTACTTAGGAAAAGGCCTCTCCGAGTTGGTGGTGGTCGCCAGCCCCTGGCCTATGGAGGCAGGCTTGGGTTAGTTGCGGCTCAAGCCCTGGTATGGGTCGGTTCATGACAAAGTGTTATCAAAGGTGGTTCATTCCTTGGGATGTTGTTCGGACGATCCCTAAAAAGGAATTGGTTGGGTTTTAGGGAAACAGTTTCAACGTGTCTTGAGAGTGGCTCTCATGCCAGGGAGTCCAGTGATGGTGCGGCGGATGGCGTAACCATTCACCAGGACCCTGATTACCCGCTTGTCGACTCGGCATGCTCAGACACTCATCACAGGAAACATTGGGACATGCATCATATAGGATTGAGTTTTTGATTGTCCTTCTTAAGTCGGCCCCCCATCGTTGTTGATATATATATGCTCATTTGACCGTGGTACTCCATGATCGGATTCAAGATGCCTCTGCGATGATAGCCAACCAGGATACTAGCTGCGGTTCGTGACAACAATTCCGTGAGCGACATGGCCTTAGTTTGGATCCATCTTATGATTCCTCTTTCTTAAGGAGGGTAGATAGCATCACATCCACCTGTGGAGAAGAAGTTAATAGCAGCAACGAAGACTGATGAAGAGCGTAGGATGAGCGTGCTTTGTGAGTTCCAGCATCAGAGACCACTAAGGTTCCGCGGTGAGCCATACCCACAGGCAGTGGAGGCTTGGATAGAGTCGGTGGTTCACCTCTTCAGGCTTGTTCGGACACCGATAGATCAGATAGTGGCTTTGGCATCCGATCTTTTTCCACATAGTAGCTTGGCGTTGGTAGAGCGAGGATACTTAGATGCACGATGAGTTGGTACTCTCGTGGGATGACTTCCAACAACTGTTTCGTGAGGAGTACTACCCCTCTTGCTTACGATGCATACAGTTTCAGGAGCTACTGGAGCTTCTGTCACGACCCGACCCTACCCGGGCTCGAGCCGCAACTACCCCAAGCCCGCCTCCATAGGCCAGGGGCTGGCGACCAGCGCCGAAGGCACAACAACTCGGAGAGACCTTTGCCTAAGCACCTGTACACACACACGCAGCACACTCAATGCAAAAGTGAAGAGTAAAAGAGCAACTGCTATATAAAAACCACAAATGTGTATCGACCTCTAAACAGTACAAAGTACAAGCTGAAAGTAAACTGAAAAGAAAAGGGGAAAAACACGCGCCCAACCAAAAATGCCACAACCCGACAACAGGTAAAACAACAGCAAACAGCTGGGAGGGTCCCACACCTGGAACCCGACAACGACCACCGCACGCGGTCCAAGCTCCCGGCTCCTAAGCTCCTCTGACGTCACGACCAACCTGTCCGTCGTCTGCAAAGGCACACCAAGTGCGGGCAAAGCCCAAGCAGGGGTGAGTATAAAAATACTCCGTAGGATACCCCGAAGGCTCGAGGGAGCAACAAAGGAGGTACCGAAGGGTGAGCAGTAGAGCGAACAGGAAAAGTAAAGGAGTACAACAGAGAGTGCAGTAAAAAGTCCAGCTCAACCCAACAAGAGAAAGGAAGTAGACTCGTCCAAACACAAGGAGCTGGAAACGGTGAGAAGATGTACTTCCCGTCGAGTCTTCGCTACCTATAGCAGGGGAGTAGACTCGTCCAACCACGAGAGGCTATACACGGAAAACACGTGGCATACCCCGCGCGTCTTCGCCTCTCCTGGAAGGAGAGTTGTCAAAACCCAAGAAGTGGGTGCTAGAACAAGGTATATACAAATACATATGCTCAATAAGAAGCCCGGACAAGATCGTAAGGGGATCTCCATCCCGTAGCTCAGCCCAAGAAAGTGAGTCGCCAACAGTCCCAGAAGTAAACACCATCATCGATGCCCAGCATCCCGCACGTCTGCCCCGAACTACAAGTCAAGGGGCTCAAACCACCGCACCTCGACACTATCCGCTTTGGGCGGCACTGACTCGCCCGCACGGTTTTAGGTTGCGTCACAAGGACGCGTCTCGGTGGGGGAAAGCGCCCCTCGTACTTGAGAGTTCCATGTTAAGTCAAACCACACCTCGTCACTGCCCCGCAGTCGTGAGGTCTCCTCAAAGTCAAAGTCGTTCCATCACCAACCCGTACAACCAAGGGTCCCGCTCCGGTAATCACGGAGGAAAGCCACAGACTAGCCTAGTAGAAAGGACCGAGTCTGGAATGCCAACAGGTGTCCCACTGCCCAGTCCTGCTGGAGGGTAATTCATAATAAGATACCAGGTGACCCACTGCCCAACCCTGCTGGAGGGTAAACCATAATACATCATCAGGTGACCCACTGCCCAGCCCTGCTGGAGGGTAGACCTGGAATAAAATATCGGGTGACCCACTGCCCAGCCCTGCTGAAGGGTAAACCCTAACAAGTCGACATACGACCCACTGCCCAGCCCTGTTGGAGGGTAGACCTGGAATAAGCTGACATGTGACCCACTGCCCAGCCCTGCTGGAGGGTAAACCTGGAAGAAGTCGAAGGGTGACCCACTGCCCAGCCCCGCTGGAGGGTAAACCCTAACAAGTCGACAGGCGACCCACTGCCCAGCCCTGCTGGAGGGTAGACCTGAATCAAGACGACGAGCGACCCACTGCCCAGCCCTGCTGGAGGGTAGACTCTAAAGAGTCGTCGGGTGACCCACTGCCCAGTCTCTGCTGGAGGGTAGACCCTAACAAGCCGTCGGGTGACCCACTGCCCAGTCCCTGCTGGAGGGTAAACCCTAGAAGTCAGTGAGCAACCCACTGCCCAGCCCTACTGGAGGGTAAACCCAGAACTGCTCTGGCCATCCCTACTAGATGGTACAACACTGGCCAACCGAGCACTGAGCGGGTACCGCGCAACCGCTCAACTCCAGAACAACTCATCCAAAAGAGGTTCAGCGCCTGTTCCATTACTGGGTGCCACTAGCACCGCTACTGACCGATCCATCGAGAACGAAACCAGGGGGAGACCACTCAACCCTACTAGTCAAACAAACGAGCACAGAGCCAGGGGAAAACTCCACCCTGCTAGTCAAACAAACGAGCACAGAGGGACCCTCTACGTCGCGAGAGGTCAAAGTACGCAAAGCAGAACACGACACGCACGTGGGGCTCACACGACGTGTGGCCCCAAGTCAACCCCAACCAAGCGCACAAACATTCTCAGGTACAAACCACACGTACCTCTAAGCGCTCTCGTATACTCCCAGAGTATACCACGTCTCCAGCCCTAAGGCTATCGTGCACACGGCACCCCAACGTCAACACGAAGGGCGTAAACGTAACTTTGCCAACTTGCCACCTCATCGGCTGAGGCACAGCCATCCACATCACTTCAAGCATTTACATCACTCACACGGGAGTGCACGCGATCACTCGCCAAGGGTCCGTTACAAACACGGTAGAAGAACCGCCACCGGGGCACCTTCACATTTCCACATTTAAGGCTCCGCTCGCTTGAACAGATTACACCGTTGTAATCCTCGCGGAAAGACATGCGAGATAGACTACTTACTCGCCTCAAACGGATATCCGACGGAAAAGTCGCCAACCCCACTTCACGCCCGAACGACGTCCCGTGATCCCGAGCCTCGGCCCCGAAAACAGTCAGGCGCATCGCACCAATGCGATCCCCTTGGGAAAACACGTCAAAATCACTACTCACATGAGTGCAACGGATATCCGAAGAAAAATGTGCATTCCGGCGCATCGCCCACAGCGGTGCTTTGTGGGACCCGCAACCCGGTCTCGAAACACAACGAACGGATCACACCGTTGCGATCCTCTCGAAAAAGCACACAAGATGGACTATTCACTTGTCCAAAACGGTCGCCCGGTGATAAAGATGGAAAATCACCGCCGACGCCCAAACGACCCTCGTGGGCCCCGCACCATCGTGCCGAATTAGAGCGGGCGGATTGCACCATTGCAATCCCCTCGGAAAAACATCCAAAATCGACTACTCGCACTCCCCGAACGGATGCCCGATGAAAAAGTCGTGCAACGCGTGCAGCTCAAAAGACAGGCCGTGGGGCCCGCGCATCAACTTCGGCCTCAACGCCTGAAACCACCCTGGAAAGCTCCGCCTCAGTGCCAGGGTCCCAATGCCACTGACAGCGCTCAAAAGGGACGTCAGACGCGTCCGCGCCGTCCAAAACAAGATCCCCCGAAGAAAAAGTCAATTCACTTAAGACGTGCCGTGCCTCCGAGCCCCTCGTTTCGGGAACTAAAATTTCCCCGAAGCCATCTGAAAATGTCCGCCTCAATTTAAGGGACGCGTCGCCACAGACGACATGCAAATCAGACACCCAGACTGCATTTTAGGAGCGTTTTAGTATTTAGGGACCGAAACGGGTGGGCCAGGCCGGTTCGGCCGGCCCACCCACACCCTGGACCGGCGGTCCGCGGCTTACTGCGTGGACCGCCCCGAACCGCCCGGACCGGCTCGGCCGGTCCGGTTTCCCCGTGGACCCGCGCGGCACGGGTCCTGTCCGCCGACTGGGTTCACGAAGACCCCGGGTCTTCTGCACCTTGCGCCCCACGCCCGCCGAAGACCCCCGCTGGAGCTCGGCCCCCGCTCGCCCGGCGCCTCCACCGTCTGCTGCTGGTGAGCCGCCGCCGCCGACCTCCGCTGACGCCGCTGCTCGCCCGCACGGAGGCCGCCGCGCCGCCTCGGCCCACCGCCGCGCCGCCTTGGAACCTCGTTGGACCGCCCCGGGTCGCCAGAAAACTCCCGAAAACCCCCAATTCGCGCAACTTCCTGCGAACCGCTGCGGGCTCCTCCGAACTCGGATTTCAAATCCGAGACAAGCGTTGGAAAGGGAATAAAATCTACTACGCGTTCATAGGCTTTGTTCGAAAATTCGACATAGGTTCGATACAAAAATTTGAGCTCAAAGTAGGTGCGGGAAAAGAAAATGAAAACGACAAATCCTACCTCGATGGGCTTCGCCCGAAGCTTTGCCGCGATCCGTCGGAGCCGCGCCTCGCCAGAGCTGTCTCGTCGGAGTGGAGGAGAGGGAGAGGAGGGGTTTCGCCAGGGGGTGGAAATGAGGGAGAGGGGAGGGTTTGGTTTAAGTAGAAAATAAAAATTAATTTAATTAATTTTTATTAATTACCCACAAAGGACCCACCTCCGAAACACTCGACGGGGTCGCGGTTAAGCCACCCCTAGGGTAAACACCACCCCCCGAGCACAACGGCGGTCTCGGAATTTTAATCCGAGACCCCGTTCAAAAGTTATAAAACTGAACGTCCGAGGCTGTCAAATTACGAAAACGCACCTGGGGCCATTTTTCACAGACGGGCCGCGCCCGCGAAACTTACACCCCTCCTAGGGTAAATGGCACGCTCCGAACTCAACGGTGCCCCCGATTTTCCAATCCGAGTCACCGTTTAAGAGATACTTGAGTTTCACCATTAAACGAATAAATTAATTATTTAATTTATCCGTTCCACGTTCCGAAATCGAGCGAGGGGTCCAAACGTCCCGCGCTGACATGCTTTATGTCGTTCCTAGGGTAAACACCCAATCTCAGACCCATCTGTACACTCGGATCTCTGACCCGGATCATCGTTTAGGAGTTATCCCATTTATTTGGCGTTCCCAGTGTGAACGCACTGAAAATTTAATTCCGGCCACTCCAGAGTTCGGAATCGCACGCCGTCTGAAAGCGCTACTCTGGAATAACATCAAGAATATTCCAAAGTCTTTCGCAGCAAAAACTGGGTTCTTACAGCTTCAGTGTGGAGGGATGACAGTGTTTGAGTACGTGACTAGGTTCGCAAACCTTACTCGGTACTCTTTGGACGTTGTCCATAACGACAACTTCTGGGCATAGAAGTTTGAGCAGGGTCTCTATAGAGGAGATTCACGCAAGCGTAGTGCCCTTGTGCATCCCCACCTATCTCAGGGTGCTGGAGCAGACACTGGTGACCGAGTGCTTTCTGTCAGAGGGGCGCCCGTTGATCGGTTTTGGCAGTAGGCGCAACAGAGTTGGGATGTCTGCCGCAGCTAGCGGGCGTTAGTTGGCAGGCCCTCGACGCAGGAGGCCTCCCCTTTATAAGACTCAGGCACATGGTCGGGGACAACTTAGAGCACCGGGACAAGCTAGGGAGGGCTAGTGCTATGCTTGTGACGGGCGAGGTCACGTTGCACGAGACTGTTGCACGAGACTACCTGACCAGATGTGCTGATATTTCCAGGCAATTGGTAAATGCACCGCCATGGCAGAGGCAATGTCATGATCAAGGATCTCTCAGGTGAGGACAGGGTGGTCCCCAGGGAGGCGGTGTTGGCAGAAGAGAAGGAAGAACTATGTTTGGTGGACGACATTGCGAGGTCCTTTCACAACCAATAGGTTGCCCACATCAGGCTCAGGGAGATGGCGGCTGGGGCCGCGGGCAGCTCCATGCTATGGATGTCTACAATCTTGCAACATGTGAGATTATAAGAGGTGCGCTCTGTGTCTTTTCTACCTTTTTCAGTAGAATTTGTTAGACACTATGTGAGGTACTCCTTTATTCCAACTCCTTACTCAAGGAGTAACCAAGGGTGATGCGGGGCAATGATGTAACCCTGTGTCAGTGTTGTTCAACGTAGCTTTGAATGCACAAGAAAGAGGGGTTCTTCCCCCACTGAGATGCATTTTTGTGATACGAGCAAAACCGTGAGGGAGAGTCAGTGCCACCCAAAGCGGATTGTATCGTGGTGTGGAAGATGAATCCCTTTGACTTGTGCGTTCATGGCGAGGTTGTGTAGTGGAGTGTCAGAACAGGTTCTAGCTTTGCCGGTGGGGCTTTTCTACATGACCTCCCTTTGCTTGAGGTTCCACTAGTGGGTTTGGCAGAGTGATTGTTTTGGGGATTACTCTCCTTCCAAGAGGGGAATAGACGTGCGGGGTATGCCACGTGATTTTTTTTTAGCCTCTTACGATTGGAGGAGTTTGCTCACTTACCCTGTTCGTTGGTACCTTGTGTGCTCAACATCAATGTTGATAGTAATCAAGTACAGGTGTAGGTGATGGAAACCCCATAAATAGAACTATGCGATTCACTATGTGGTGCTGGCAGCAGTAGTCTTCGCCCTGAGAATGTGGAGATGCTACCTTCTGATAGAGCGCTTTTTTGTTTGTTCAGACCACCAGAGTCTCAGGTGCATCTTCCTCCAAAGAGACTTGAACCTGAGACGATGGTGCTGGTTGAAATTCCTGCAGGACTATGACTTTGAGGTAGTCTATGCTCCAGAAAGTGGAAGCGTTGTAGTAAATGCCCTTAGCAGGATATCCCAGGCTCCCTAGGTGCGGGAAGTTTCAGTGCAGTTAGCTTCCCTGCAGCTGACTCTGGTGGAGCAGGAGGGTACAACTTTTATTCAGTCGATGGTGTTGAAACCTTCTCTTCTTGAGCGTGTTAGAGTCTCGGTTGGGATGCATCGACTATGAAATCTTGGGTGACCAGATATACTTGAGTGTTTCACCAGGTGGATGTTCTGGAGGGAATCATGAGACCCTATTCTAGGGACAAACCATGATTCCTGTCGCAACGTAGAATGTAAGGGTTCCTCCAGGGAAGTAAATTATCCCAAGAGTTTCTTTTGGCCGTTCGGAATCGTGCAAGATGTGACGAGGTTGCTTACTGCCTTGCCCTACCCCCAATAGCTGGAGTGGGTGCACGACATCTTCCACGTGTCACAGTTGATGAGATACATGCATGTTCTTACGCACATCATCGAAAGGATCAAAATATTTGAGTATAGACCATCCCTTTGATTTGTGTGTTGTGCCAGCATGGTAACATGCTTGTTTTCCTAGAAGCGGGGGGAGCCAGATGTGAGCTCAGTATCCCGAGTTGTTTTTCCAAGTTTTTTTTTTCGGGGACGAAAATCTTTGAGGGAATGATTTAGAGACCCGGTTTTCACTCTGTAAGACTATGGAATATTTCTACAAATATTTTCAGAGCTAGGCACTGAGATGACATGCAATTATGAGGCCCAGTGTGCTAGGAATAAATTATACAAAAAATATTAAGTGTTTTTGTACTATTCACGCAACAGAAATGGGTTATCTCTTAAACGGTTGAACATATCATAAATATGAGACCACCGTTGGGTTCGGAACACGATGTTTACCCTAGTCGTGACATAAAACATGTCGGCACGGGACTTTTGGACCCCTCGCTCGTTAGCGGTACATTAAATGGATGAATTAATTTATTAATTCATTAATTTAATAGCTCAAACCCAAATAACTCTCAAACTGGAACTTGGATCGGAAATCCGAGTCCACGGTTGAGTTCGGAGCATGCCGTTTACCCTAAGAGGAGTATAAGCATTGTCAACGCAGGACGACGGTGAGAAAAATTACCCAGGGGAAAAATCGCCATTTTGAATAATCACCTAGTGATTTTTATCCTTGGGGTTCTTTTCAAATAAATTTCGAACGGAGGCTCGGAATGAGAATCCGATACTTTCGTTGGGTTCCAAATGTGGCGTTTTTCCTAGGTGCGACATAAAATGAGAGGGTGCGATGGGTTCAGTTTTCCACACTGAGCGGGACGACTATAAATAGAGAGTTATGTTTCAGGTTAGAATTAAAACCCTAATGTCTCTCTCTCTACAATTAATCTCTCTCTCCCTCTATTTCTCTATGGTTTTCTTTATCATTCATCGGTGGATCGAAGGCGAATTGACAACAGACCTCCGAAGGATCGCGACGGAGTCGCAGCGGATGCGTCGCCAATGAAAGAACACCGATTCAAGGTAGGATTCTTGTTAATTTTCGCAGCTTCGATTGAATTCTTGAGTTTATCTTCAATTCGTCGTTAAATTGATATTTTTAAGATCAAGAAGATGGACAAAAGAACATGACCATCGTCCGTGCTCCGTTGTAAATCCCATCTTTGAGCGTTCTTCGTTCCGTTCTTCGCGGATACCTGCTATAATTTTTGGACGCGTCAACCGATCGTTGGATCGTCGATCAGAGGTAGGAGCTGAGAAGGTCTCGTCATAGGGATCGCAAAAATGTCCTCGGATCTGGAATGAAGTCTTCGATCAAATCGCGGTGGTCCGTCGAAGGGACCACTGGAGCTAAGCCGCCAGCGGCAGTGATAGTCTGTTGCGGAAGGCGACGCGGTGGAGCATGCCAGGAATTGGGTGTGCGGGGCTCGGGCAAGGAGCAGGACGGGTGCACGACACTCAGGCGGGGAGCAGGCCGGGAGCGCGTGGCTTATGTGAGGTGGAGGAGATCGGGAGGTGGCGATCTATGAGGATGGCGGCGACGTCGATCGGGATGACGGAGCTCGGAGGGACGAAGTTGCCGCGGTGCAGCAGGCAGGGGCGGACGACGTCGGCGCGGTGCAGCAGGAAGGGGTTGATAACGTCGGGCCGGTGAGCACCGAATGGCGCGGAGGGGGGCATCCAGCGGCGAGGTACCCGAGCAGGAGGGGACTGAGACCCACGTTTTGCGGGTCTGCGCAGGTGCGGTGTCCCGAGGTGCACCGCTGGCCAACGTGGCCAGCGCACAATGGGGGTGGGTGAGCGGACCAGGCCACCGGGCTGGGGAGAGAGGCGGTCTGGGCCGCGCGTTGGACCGCGGGCTGACTGTAGTGGACAGGGCCGGCTGCAACGGACCTGGTCGGCCAGGGCGGGCCGGCCCAGGCGGGTGAACCTGGACGGTTTGGGTTGGACGGCCCCAAACCGGGCTGGGGAGAGAGGTGGTCTAAGCCGCGCATTGGACCGCGGGCCGATTGTAGTGGACCGGGCCGGCTGCAACGGACCGGGCCGGTTAGGGCAGGCCGGCCCAGGCGGGTGAACCTAGCCGGTTTGGGTCGGACGGGCCCCAAACCGGTCCGACATACCTTCAAACTACGTTTTCTCCTAAACAACGCTTCCGATTGATGCGCCATTTGCGGCCACAAGTCACTCTCCACGAGACAGACCTTTTGAGATGGTTTTGGTAGTTTTTAATTTCCATTATGGAGGTGGGTGACCCAAAACACTCCGTTTTAATAATAATAATATAATAATAATTATTTTGCGGACTTTTCTTTCGGATTGTACGTCAGAACGCAACCTCCGTTTGATGCGCCGTCAGAGGCGCTATGATCCTGAAGTTGAGACAGTTCTTCTAAGATTGGTTTGGGAATTTTGAGATTTTGTTTCATTACCTGGGGGTACGAAACGTTTAATGTCGAATAATAATAAATTAATTATTATTATTTCTGGATCCTTGCATCAGACCTAACTCCTAAATGGGACGTCCGATTGACGCACCGTCAGCAGCAGCGTGTCTGTAAGGCCCAGATCTACTTGGTTCATTTCTTGCTGAAATATGGTGTTTGAGGTGTTCTGGGAGGTCAAGGTGACTTATACCCAACACTTCTCCAAATTTTCAGACTATTTCATGAAACTAGCTCACATATACTGTCTCATAGATACTGTCTCACATATACTGTCTCACAGTTACTGTCTCACATATACTGTCTCACATATACTGTCTCACAGATACTGTCTCACAGATACTGTCTCACAGATACTGTCTCACAGATACTGTCTCACAGTTGCTGTCTCACAGTTGCTGTCTCACAGTTGCTGTCTCACAGTTACTCTCTCACAGTTACTGTCTCACAGATATGTCTCAGAGAAACTGTCTCATGAACAGTGTTTCTAGAACTGTTTCATATTTTCTTTGCCAAATTTCCAGATTTTTCCAGTTTCGCCGATTTAACGTTTTCTTTGATGTTAAACCCATTCATGGCCTTGTTTTAATGGATTTTAGGCCGATTCAAAGCCCACAACTCCTATATTAATTTTCCTAAGGACCAGGATGCCTTTACTTGGTCAAACCGCGTGGTTTAATGCGATCCTCTTTTAATGGAAATCAAGCGTTTCTTAAACCGCTGCTTCGTTAAATCTTCTAAAGGGTCGAGAGATCTTCCTCCTTTGTTCTTCCTCTTTGTTTCATGGTATGAGACACTCGAACCTTTCCTTCCTTCCCGTAGGAGTCGTACGATCAAGCTTTCCTCTTTGGATTGGTTCCCCTTAAAGTTTCTTCCTACTGCATGCGCACCCCCTGTTTTGGTGCAACCAAGCAGTATCGATCAATCTTCGGTATAAGATATGATTTATCGTCGTTCTTTTGGGTTTATCTCCTTTTGTTTCTCCTTGCCCTGTTATGGCATGCTATCTCCATGTTCATAATGGACTTTTCTTGGGTGTTGGCCTGTGTGGTGGTGTCTCTGCATCCTCGGGTGGATGCAGTCCTCCAAGAGAGGTGATCGTGATCTGTTTTGTTAGTCTGTTCAAAGAGAATCAGAAACCTTTTGAGGTAGGGGATTCATTGCTTCTCTGTTCTTTTAAGTGCATTCGTAGAGTTAGCATGATTTACCCACTAGACCACAACAGAATTGACATAATAAATATTTGAACAAGATAAATCAATTGGTATCGATCATATGTTATTGCCTATTGTTTTGCTAGATAGTGTGATATCTATGCTTTCTTTGTTTAGCATGTTTTTCTTGACAGAAATTGGTAAAGAACGTAAATTGGGATTAGTTGTAATTATTTTTCAAAGATAAAGAGGCATGTAAATGAATCCAGTTGTTTTTGTTGTATTTTTTTTGATGTTAATCAAATTGACGCAGTAAGCATGTTTAATCAATTTGTGATAGTTATGATAGCTTGCTGTTTAGGTTACCCATAGTTGGAACCTATTATTAATGAACCGGTTAATTCAAGATGGATTAAAGAACTGATTATTTGATAAAAGATAATTCCTCGTAGGGTTCTGAGTTACCCTCTTGCTTTTTAAGGCCAAGAGCCTTATGCTTGGAGCTGTGAGAGCTCATTGTGTTTGAAGGTTGGATGCCTTGTTCAAGGGCCAAGAGCCCAGTTGATATGATGTTTGTTTTCCTGCTGCTTGTGTTGGGATGTGAGCTGGATGACTGTTGTGATATGTGGGGGCAGGGAGACCCATTGGTTGTGGCAGCAGTTGATGCATAGAGTGGCGAAATGCATCGGTTTATGCATGTGTGTATCGGGGAGGACACCGGAGATGACGAAACGTGTTGGATGTGAATGTTTGGATAATGGATGAATCTTGTTGGTTGTATATCTGCATTTCTTTCCCCACTGCTCAAGGCAACTGGTCTTGCTTACCCTCCTTCCAAAAGGGGCGAAGATGCGTAGGGTATGCCACGTGCTTTTCGTGTTTAGCTTCTAAAGGGAGCACGAGTTTACGCTCTTGCTATAGGTGGCCATGACTTGACGGGTAGTTCAACTACCCACCCTTTTGAGCCCCCTTGTGTTTAGTAGCTTATAATGTTTTTCTAGAATGCTGAGAATTTGAGAATGTAATAATGATGTTAATAAATTATTGAATAAATGATGTTAACCCATGGGTTGGAGCTTGTTGGGATGCAATGATGAGGTTGCAATTTAATGGAACAGTGGACTTTGGGTGTGATGCTAATGAAATATAACGTGGAATTGTTAATGGTTAATTAATGTTTAAAGAATTAATTAACGTAAAGTGAAACTGATAAAAATGAAATGAAGTAATGTAATAAATATTTTTAAATGGTTGTGTGCTTATAGGATACCTAGTCTTAGAAGTGGAAGCTGAGAGTCCGAGAGACATTAGCTGCAGTTGAGTCTAAGACTAGGTTATGCCCATAGTGTGGTTGTGAGCTATAGTATATTATGTACTTTTTGTGTTTCTATACGCTATTCTACACCGTCAGTTAGGGAAACTGACACCTCGGGGATTCTGAGCCCTGGGGGGTGTTTTTCCCAACATTCTGGTGGGAGAATGGATGACTGACTACCCCCTTTGGTCCCGCTCTCTTCTCTTGGTAGTTACTTGTTTTTCACAATAAATGTGTGTAGAGGGCTGTAATGACTTGTGGTTATTGACACACATATATTCTGGATATAGTTTTCTATGAAATACTATAATTGAAACGTGTATATGCTATAATGGCTTGAGGATCCTTACTCGGTGTCTAGGCTATAATGGCTTGAGGTTTAATACCCGACGTACGATACACGTTATGCAAGTTGTGGTGGCTCCCAAAAACTACCTGGTTACTTTGGTTGCGTGGACATGGTGGTTGTACTGCACGAGGTGCATGTTGTGGTGCTTCGCTCAGGTGTCTGCGGGCAAGCTTTTTTGGAGAGAGATGTTTAGGACGTACGACGTTGGGGCAAAGCGGTAAACCAGTGGGAAAGTGGTAGCGGGGTACCCTTGACATTCTTTACTATATTATAAACTCTTGTATGCGATACTTGGTGAGAGTATCCATGGTGAGACTGAGAACATAGTATACCTGTTTAGGTGACGAGTTAGTTTCACTTTTTGTTCACTGTGCTTTACCATGGTTTCTTTACTTTTGCACGAGAGGCCCTGGGGAGGATCCTACTGAGTATACTGTTATACTCGCCCTATGTATATATAAACTCTTTTTCAGGTCACTTGGAGCAGGTTGGAGATCAGGCTGGTTACTACTAGCTTGGGGTTGCAGGAGCTGTTCGGGCTTTGTGGTTGCTACCGTTTTTACTTTCTTTTGGTACTTGCAGTTTTCCCTTCCAGTTGTAGTAGTTTTGCTTGACATTACATATGTATACTTGAGATTTCTTTTATATTGCAGTCTGAGTTGGAGTTGGTTGGTGTCTGTCTTATCTCGCTCTTTCGCATGCGTTCTCTTAGAGGGTAATACCTCCCATATGTGTGTTTACTATACCCTTGGTGCTAGTCGCCAACCTGGGGCCTACTGGAGGCGGGACTCGGGGGTCATTATCTCCCTTCTCACATTGCAAACCCAGGAGGGGTACACCTTGTGGGGAGAGGGTCATGACATTGACCCCGATCTTTGTGCAGTCTTTTTGAGATGCTTTTCCAAGGGTTTGAATTAAAGACAATGTGCGGGCCCCACATGGCCCGGTTCGCATGTTTTATGGTGAAATTGAAACCTTTTCATCTAGCATCCGTTTGGGGTGATTGAATACTTGTTTCCAAGTGTTTTTCCAAGGGGATTGAAATGGAGCAATCCGACCGCCTAAATTCAGAGCTGGGGAGTGGGCCCGATTAGGCGACTTTCGGGCGTAAAGCAGTGTTTTACAACTTATGCTTCATAAGTCCGTTCGAGGCAAATAAATAGAACAACTTGCATGTTTTTTCGCAAGGATCACTACGATGTTATCTGTTTAGATGTGTGGAGCCTTATTCGTGATCTCATTAAATGTGTAAACATGGAAAGAATATCGGTGGAAGATCCTTTTGACGTGATTGAAGAGAACCCATGACATGGGTCAACCTCAACTCTTGTGAGAGTGGAGAAGATGTACGAAGAGATGCGGTTGAATGTTCATGAGCCATTTGAGGAGGTGTTCCGACATAATTACACTTTTGGCCCTTCAGATCAATGACGGGCGTCGTGCACTGTCGGCCTTTTGACTAGGTATGCTGTGTACTCTAGGAGTAAGATGGCACGCCTAGGGGTGCTTGTTCACAGTTTGGTACCCGAGTATGGCTAGGCACGGTTCGATGATGAGGCAGAGTCACACGTCGCGTGGTCCCCACACGTGTCGTGTACCACTGTAGCCGAGCTGACCGGCCGACACCGACAGATACTGTAGCAGTGCGGACTTCAGAATCAACTTTACTGTTGCACTTTTGACTTCCAACCGGCAGCCACAGTAATACTTTTGACAAAGGTGACCGCCTTTCACTGTAGCGACGCAGACTTCTTGTTCGGAATAGTGGATCTTCTTCTCCTTATGTAGCCCATTTCGGGTTAGGGTTTCTTACCGAAAATACTCTGTAATCTGTGCTCCCGAATATTAGTGAAGTCCTGCCTCTCCGTGGACGTAGGGATTATTCTCGAACCACGTAAATTTGTGTGTCCTGTGTGTTTTCTTTTCTTCTGCATATTTTTTTCGTATCTCGTTTCTGTCGTTGCGACTCCCGAAGCTTCCCCAACAAAAAGGCGTTAAACACCTCAGACCGATCACGAAGAAGGTAAAACCATGTCATATGGGAGAAATCATCGACAAAGGATACATAATATCGGTACCTTAATTGACTCGGGACTCCATAGGGACCCTATACATCTGAATGAACTAAATAAAAGGGTTTGGAGGCCCGTAGTACCAACTGAGGAATTTATGACATGCGATGATGTTTTGCAAATTTACATGACTCACAATGAAAAGAAATATGCGGACTAATCTCAGGAAAAAGCCGATGAAGGGTGGAGGCAGGTGGATGTCCCAACCGAGATTGAAGATCCAATGCACGAGCAGAGAGTGTCGTGTAGGCTATGGATGTTGGGCCATCGAACATGTACACCCCGTCATGAAACTGACCTCTACTAAGTTCTCGATTCGTCGTCTGCTCCTGAAACACAACATCATAAGATGTAAAAATAACAATTCAGTCGAAGTGCTTTGTGAGCTAACTGATAAAGAGATGATTAAAAGGACTTCGAGGAACATGTGCTACAGACGTCAGGTGAATACATGAATTCAAGGAGCATGCGCCAAATCCCGCATTAGGGATAGTGGATCCATTAGCAACAGTGATGACTGTGGGACCAATATACGGACGGTAAGTAGATAACATACCTGCATCATCTGTGAGATGATCAGATGCACTTGAGTCAAGCATCCAACCAGGTGGGCGATGTGTGACACAAGCTGCGGGGCCACCAGTATGGGCAATAGATGCCGAAGAAGAACCAGGTAGCGAGGCGGCCCGACGAGTGTGAATAAGCTGGAGCCCATCCATGGAGAGGTCTAGAGTGGGAGGAAGATCAAAAGCTGATGGGGAAGCATCGAGGACCGCAGTCTGACCCTGTCGATGTGGCTGAGACGGTCGTCTATGAAGAACCTAACATCGCTCGATGAGATGGTCTAGCTTGGCATTGTGCTAACATAAAGGATGAGTACGTCCCTCACCACGGCCACGTCCACGAGCACCTGAGTAACGTCCAGTGCCTTGGCCCAAAAGGGCAGTAGGATCTATACTGTGAGTGGGGGGGGGGGGGGAGAACCCGATAAGCCTTGCCAAGACGATGATAAACCAGCGGAATCTCAAACGAGGGGGGGCTGACGAACATCTCTGTGGCCGTTGTTGCATATTTGGGATCAAAGCCATAACTCAAATAATTCTTCACGAAGGGCTTTCCACTCGATAAAGTACGTCAGAAAAGGTCAGTGTTGTTGGTGGATAATGGACAGGCGGTGAAGAATGTCTGACACCCGAGCCAAATTGTTTGTTTCGGAATGCATAAGGTTTAAGGAGTCTCATAGTTCATTAACCGTATTTGCCGTCCGAGTCACATCCTTTACCGAGTGCTCTATAGAACTGACAAGCAATGCAAAGTTTTGTCTGTCAGCAACCTTCCAGACCCTGTATTTCAGATCTGACAGTGGTGGCGGAGAAACGTCTAGGTGTGAGTCGAGGTCCATGCCGGTGAGAGACATCAGGACCGTCTTCCGCCAGTCCGAAAAATTTGTTGAATTGAGCCGCTCATCGACAAGGCGAGTGGAGTCGGTGATCAGCTGAGGAAGGACGAAAGAGTCTGCCATTAGAGAGTCGGGAATCTGCACAGGCGGGGCCGATCAATAGTGCGTCGGGAAATCCGCTGAGGCAGGCCAGTCGATGGTGCGTCTGGAAGGGATGGTGCTGGCGAAGAGGGGTGCAGAGCAACCGTAGGAGGCGCTGGTGACGGGAGGAGGGCGGCGCTGTTGCTCAGGGAGCAGTTGGTGAAACAGGCCGTCGATGGATGGGTGGCACCAGCGTGGGCGGACTGGCGTTGAAGTGGGGCGGCCGCAGGAGGAGGCGGGGCTATCGGGTGCCATCGCGCGCAGGGAGGGGGTCGCCTGGTTTTGTCTTGCGCAGGGAGGCAGGCCGCAGGAGGCGTGTGATCAGGCTAGGGCGCAAGGGTGGAAGCCTCGCGAGAGGGTGATGCCGACGCAGGAGGGTGACAGGAGGTCGGTCGGCGGAAGGACCTTCGATCGCTGGCCAGATCTGGAAGTCCGGCCGACGTGAGGGGAGTGCGGTGCTTCCACACTAGAGGGAGGCAGGGCCGAGAGTCCGCAGCGGGAGGCGGGGCCGGGAAGCCGCAACGGGGTTGGGAGTCCGCACAGGGAGGCGGCGGGAGGGTTCCGCCGGGAGGAAGGAACCGTAATGGAGGGCCGTGGGCGAAGCACGCAGGGAGGGTTCTGCTGGTGTCGGAGATGAACCGCTGGAGGGCGGAGCGTAGCGGATGGGAGGGAAAAAAGAATTATCGGAAGTTACCCTTTGATACCATGTAGATTGGTGAATTCCCCTTACCTCAAGGAAAAGTGGAGATATTCTTTTATAGATAGAGGAAAAAGATTTACAAGTCGGAATAATCCGATGTTGGACTAGGAAACACCCTTTACCTAGAAATATAATAAACAGGGTTTAACGGTATTCATAGACGAGTTTCATAATAACAGTACGTATCATATTTATGTAGGTGGCTGGGGGTGGGTGATTGGGTTAAGTCACACATATGTCTTTTTACCTGTTTGTTTCAAGTAGTAATTTGGGGTGGGTGGGGGGAAGACACAATAGGAAATAACACGTGCACAGAAAATGCTAAGTTCGCGGTGGAAGATCAGTCTAGTTAGAGGCAGAATCTTAGTTAGGTTGCATTAGAGGCGGATGATGAGCATTTGCTCTGATAGGATGGTTGGGGCTGGGTACTCGACTTCCCAGCCACCCAAGACCTTTTTTAGGAGGAAAAGGCACGTAACCAATACCGAAGGGTAGTAATCTTTCTTTCTGTTATAAATGGGAAATTCTGTTAGAGGAAGGGCATGTCGGGAATAGAAGGGCAGCTTGGCTGTTGGAGGCTGTGGTCTTGGCTCCTGTGGCATCTGCCCGGAGAGTCTTCTTCTTCTTGTTACTTCTGTTTTTCTCTTCTAGCGAGGTCTGTTACTACTTTTGAACTTGTTATTGTTCTTCTGTAAATTCCAATTAATATAAACAAACAATAGAAGTATTCTGGTTGTTTTATCCGGAGGACTTGTCATTTAATGCTTTCATTGAGAGCCACGCTGCTTGAGGAGGCAGTTTGAGGTCGTTGGTGAATGCTGTTCAGGATGGAGACACGAGTCGCAACAAGGGAAACTATGATGCAAGCTCAGGTGGAGAGGCAACAAAATCAGGAAAGTCGGTTTCAGGAGGTACAAATGTCTTTGGCAGAGCTCTTGAGGGAGCAACAAGAGTTAAAGAGTGTAGCGCAGGAACTCTCGGCAAGGCAGTCTGTTCTGAACAGTCGACGCATGCGGCAGATGAGGTTGAAGGCTTGAAAACTTTCTGGATGGAACGAGAAAAAAGCATGGCAAGGCAGAGGCAGAGGCAGACTCTGATCCCGTACGACCAGTAGAGGAAAATTTTGCTCCTAGTTCTAGTAAGAACCAGCAAAATAAAGAAAACGAAAATCCTGGCTTGTATTTTTGTATTGATAGTGGCCGAAGCATCCGAGAGGAAGAGATGAGGATTGAGTTGAGTTCTTTGGCCAGGCGAGTTGAATTTTCAACATTTACGGGTGAAGATCCAATTGCACGGATTGCCGGGGCCGAAACTTATGTTTTGATCCATCGGACTCGCAATATTTTGCGAGTACCTATAGCGCAATTGTGTATGGAGGGGTTTGTGGAGCATTGGATGTTGTCACTGATGTCGCTTTTTCCAAACCTGGTTTGGGAGGAACTGAAAGCAGAGCTTTTAGGGCGTTTTGGGGCTGTCGCGGATAGTGATCCGTTAAAACAGCTGAAAGGCATTTGACAAACAATAGTGGACGGATATATAACGAACATAAATGAATTTGAGAAAGTTGCTTTGCGCATCCTACGACTACAGAAGTCATGGTATATAAGTTTTTTCTTCGGCGAATTGCGACAAAATTGAAGTGCAGTGGCAACTCATGAGCCTTGCAACAAAGCCAGACTGATATCCTTGACTAGGAACGTTGAGCGCGAGCTGTTTGTTAGAGGTGTAATCAGGGAGCTGGAACTATGGAAGTCAGTTGGAATTTTTTGAGTTGTCGAACTTTCAGCGGGGGAACAGTTAAAATAAATCCCAACTCTGTGGTTACAGACAGAAGTAGAGGGGACAAGAATGCTGAGAAAAAAGAGATTGCACCGAGGTGGAAGGGACTCTGTTTTTCTTGTGGAATGAAATATGGGCCAGCACATAAGTGTCCCAAGAAGGGGATATGGTTGATGGTCTGAGAGAGTGTGGAACCCCAGGGAGAAGAAGTTGTGACAGGAACAGACGAAGGATACAAAGATTGTGACGAGGAAGGACTGTGGGAAATGACATGTCAGGAGTTGTTCTCGATGTTTTCGAGGGACAGAAAACCCAAAGTGCCAAATCCATGTTGTTGGAGGGGAAAATAGCCGGGGTGCCAATTTTGGTGATAATTGATAGCGGAGCCAACCACAATTTTTGTATCCTAGGCTCTATTAAAGCTTATCGAGCTTCTGGTCAAACATACCAACTCTTTCATCGTTCGTTTAGGAGATGGACATCGAGTTATGTCCAATGGGAAATGTTTGGCACTTCCTGTTAAATTGGGTGACATGGAATTCATGGTGGATACTTACCTGTTTGACACCACTGGGCCAGACCTCATACTAGGGATGGAATGGTTGGAAACTCTTGGGTCTGTGACTTCTCACTAGAAAAGATTGACTATGAGTTTTGAGTATCAGGGGCAACAAGTCACATTGCAGGGAATACGTTCCCAACAGGAGGTGCCATGGCTTTGCAGACAATTTTAGATGGAGAAAAACTGTTGGCACAGGGTCTCCAATGGGACTATGGCGTGGAAGCTGCAGAGAAAGCAAAAGTTTCAGATTAGGAATTTGAAAAAGGTTTGTTAAGACTTAGAAAAGTATAAACAAATACCGGAAGAACCCAAGGGCCTGCCCTTGCAATGTCCTATAGATCACGCAATTAGATTATCGGAGGCAGCTAATCCGGTAAATGTGAGGCTTTACAGGGTTGCACACCGGTTGAAAGATGAAGTGGAAAAGCAGATTGGAGATTTGTTGAAGCAAGGTATAGTCCGAAACAACACTAGTCCCTATTCTAGTCTTATCATTTTGGTTAAAAAAAAGATGGCAGTTGGAGGATGTGTGTGGACTATCGCGCGTTGAATAAGCTTATTGTACTAGATAGATTCCTCATTCCCATAATAGAGGAATTGATGGATGAGTTACACGGGGCTCGATTTTTTACCTAACTAGATCTTAAATCTGGGTTTCACCAAGTACGGGTTAGAGAGGTGTAAAGAAAACAACGTTTTGCACGCATGAGGGGCATTATGAGTTCTTGGTCATGCCCTTTGGACTTATGAATGCTCTGACGGTGTTCCGGGCTAATATGAATGTTGTATTCAAACCTTTGCTCTGGAAGAGTGTGTTGGTATTCTTTGATGATATATTTGTATATAGCAGTGGCTTGGAGGACCATTTGAAGCATCTAAACCATGTGTTTTCCATTTTGGAAAATAATCACTTACATGTCAATGAAAGGAAATGTTTTTGTAGAATAATAAAGGTAGACCCAGTACCCAAGACACCTTTTAAGAGAGGCCTTAGATTTTATTTATAATCAATAATAAAGATCAGATAATACCTCAAGTCCAATGTGGAACTTGACTCAACATAACTTCTAATACTCCCCCTCAAGATAGGCGACCTAGCTTGAATACATAAGAAAACAAAAAACAATCATTCGCGACACTCCCCCTCAAGCTTGACATACCCAGCTTGAATACATTAAAAGGACTTAAAAGAAGAGCATCTCCGAATGTATTGCCCGCTTGTTTTGCTCCTCTCGTTGCGCTCCCGCCCATGACTGCTAAAGAAAATATGACTATCGTAGAACTCCCATGCTTCCATATTGAGGACGATCCTTGCTTCAAGATGTCGGATTAAACGACGACCGATAGACGGCCTCAAATCGGTCGGGTGAAACAACGTCTGACTAGCGGACCCAAAAGGCCGGGTGATACGATGTCCAACTTTACGGACGCAAATTGCTGAGGTGAAACGACATCCGACTAGCGGACCCTAAAATGCCGAGGTGAAACGACGTTTGTCTTTGCGGATCCTAAATTCTGATTGACAATAAAGGTCTAAGGAACAACAGGGAGCAGCGGAGAACCTGATAGAAGCAAAAAATTCATTTAACAGTGATGAAGAAGTCTGACAGTGATCCGGACACCTCGATGGTGATCCAGACAGAATTAGAGGGGCCAGACGTAGATCCAGGCAGAAGAAGATGAGCCTGACAGATCCAGGCAGAAGGCACGAAGAAATGGATGTTGGCGGCAAGAGCCGCTTGGAGCAACGACGAGAGGGTGGCCTGGAGAAGTTGGTTCGCCTGATGGTCATTGCACATCTTGTGTCAGAGATATTAGAGAGGCACTGCCGCAGAGAGGTTGCACCGTCAGAGGGAGCGCTTGGAGTAGGGGGTCGCGCGCAGAGGCGCGACTAGTCTGGAAGACGGTGCGTTAGGAGGGCGGTTGCCCAGGGTATGGGCGACTCGACTGCTGGAAGACGAAGGGAGGGGTGCCGTCGCAGGGATGCGTTGCAGTTGGGGGGAGGCCAGCGGTTCTCGATGGCGAAGGGGCGACCTCGGACGAAGACGTCGACGTGAGCGGCCTTTGCGTAGGTTGTAGACGCAGAAGGGGGTGGGGCGTCGCACAGAGGATTATGTTAAATAAGAATGATTAAAATTGAATGCTAATTTTATTAAATGCTTAATTCGTTGAATGTATGCGGATGATCATGAACATAGACTAGACTTTTGTATGTGATTGGTTTCTTTTTATTTATTTTTAAATTAAATTGTTGGCTTGCGTGCCCATGGTTTCTTTTATGTAAACCCCTTAACCAATCTTTTGGTTTCTCTCATCCGTGTGTGAGTGAAAACATATGTAATAGATGAATCTCCCAAACTAGTGGAGGCGGTTCAAGTTTGCAGTCGAGGTGAAACCAATTCAAGAAAGATACATAGGTGGACAAGTAGAAAGTTGCAACACGAACCACAAATGGTCTAAGGTGTTTTTCCCCTAGGTCAATTGTTAGTTTATCATATGCTAGATAAAGCATATTGATATAAGACATCACTTTCCGAGAGATCATTTTCAGAAAAATGATATAACTATTGAATTCATTGGGTACTGAACGTCAGCTCGCTGATATATTTACAAAGCCTTTGAATGTAGAGAGAATCGATTATATTAGACATCAATTGGGTATGATTAATTATGCCTAAATGTTTTAATTAAATTTCAGCCTTTGAAGTTATTTGAGTTTTATTTAGCTTCTATTTTCTGAGTTTTTCTGGAAGTAACTGTGAAGTGTAGTTCATACGATCTATATACTTGTCGTGAACACTTATTCATACAGTCACCATACTTACCATGAGTATTTACTCACACGGTTACTATGCTTACCGTGAAGACTTACCGTGAGTATTTACTCACACGGTTACTATGCTTACCGTGAAGACTTACCGTGAGTATTTACTCAAACGGTTACTATGCTTACCGTGAAAATCTGTTCATACGGTCAGTACTTACTTACCGTGAACTTCTTTGTCATGCAGTTAACATGCCTACCATGCTTATGTTATTATAGATTCACGGTTAGTAGACTTACCGTGTCTATTTTCTTAGAATTTTTCATGATTTTTTTTGAGCGGGATTTCTTTTAAGTTTGTCATTATTTTATTCTTTAAATGATTGAAATAGAATTCGAATTTGAATCCGAATCTTCATGCATCTTTTTCCTAAAATCTCTTTCTTCTCTCGAAGCCTTACCCTTTTTCAAACCCCTCTCTTGCCTCAAATCTCTCTCTCTCTCTCTCTCTCTCTCAAGTTCGAACCTCTAGAGAACTCGAATCGAACTAAAAATGCCGAAAGTGAAACACAACGCCGATGTCGTGCCTCCTGTCGAGCCGACTCCTGCTAAGAAATCGAGGAAATCAAACGGAAGGTCTAGTGCATCTGTAGAGCCAAAGAATCTGCACTTAATCAATTGCGGAAAAAGAAGTAGATCCGCAGTGGTTGAAATTGAGCAGATCATTGGCCAGGAACGCGATTCAAAATCAGGGATGAGTTGCTTGGTTTAGCGAAAATGGTAAGCCTTTTTATCCAAATCCAGTCAAGGAATTTTATGTGCACCTAGAGTTTCTCCCTGGTGAGAAAAGAGATGTCATCAGAACTATGGTCACTGGTGAAGTTTTGAAGTTTGTCTCGAAACCTTGGGCAAAATGTTTGGGTGTGCCGCACAGGGGAGAATATGAGGATTATCAAAGCTCTTATCCTGTTAATCATGCTCATTTTGAGTTTCAAAATGCCTTGGATGAACTAACTGGGAATGGAACCCCCTGTTGAGTTAGTGGAGAATGCAGTCTGCTGTTAAAGTTCATTCATCACCTAATATATTCAAGAAAGGTGGATTTCAGCATCCCGAGGCATTATGATCTGTTCTTATTTTTTTATGAAAAATGATATTCAAATCAGTCTTTGTAGATATGTCATGAGACATATGGTTGAGTTATGTAGCCCAGCTTCAAGGTTCAGTTCCTTATCTTATCCTAAGCTCATTTCAGCCTTGCTAAAGTATAAAGGATTAGTTCATTAGGGGGAGGAAAGAATAACTTCATCTGTTGGATTTTGTCTTACTTAAAAGGTGTTTGTAAGCAAATGAGAGTTAACTGGAATCCATGGAAACAGGAATGGGTGGCTGACATGGAGAAACTATATGAACAGTTAACCCAGTAAAGTATCCCGCTAGACCTAGGGATTTGGTGGATCCAGGTCTCGAACCTGATGAAATTGTGGAGTATTTAGATGATGACGTTTCTCCTTCTGAAGAAGAAGAGAAAGAAGAAGAAGAGACAAAAGCTGTAGACCTTGATGAAGAAGTTAGAATAGCTTATGAGGATGAGCTAGGATGGGATCAGTCTGTTGAATCTGATAAAGTTGGGGATAACTCAGAAGGATCTCCTATTATTGGAAGGACTCTTAGACAACTTGTACCTAGTGCACCTGCTAAGGGGGAGAAGTCCCCTGGATCTATTGTTTTGGACTTAGACTATCCTGATCTTGATAATGAAGATCAGGGAAGCAGTACACCTAGACATGGTGAACCTGCCATTCTCCCTGTTCAAAGAACTCTAGAAGGAGCTTTGATTGCCGAGGTTGATCGTGAAGAAAGAATTGAGGTGTCTCTTGCAAGGCCTATTGATCAGACCATTCAAGACATCTTTGGTCCTACTCCCACCAGAGTAGGTGACAATTCTCAGCTTGTTGTTCGTGAGGACATAGCTGAAGGTTCTGATAAAGATGGAGTTGAAGCCTTTGACAGAATTAAGGATTAGACTATGAGATATAGATCAGTGGAGGATGCACCTGAGATAGATGGTAGACATCAGGCTAGTGATCCGTCTCCCTCAGCTCCTGCACTCTCCATTCCTTCTACTTCACATGTCATTAAGGATGACATGGCTGTGTTCAAATCAGAAATGATGGGTATGTTCAAGCAAGTATTTGTTAATTTTGACAACTCCTTGTAACAAGTGAGAAGTTGATATTTCTGAAACTGTTACTTTGGTGATCAATCATCTTCAGGCTGGATTTAATTTCAAAATTGAGATGATGCAGAATGAGATTGCATATTTAAGAGCTCACGTTGGTGCTCTTCAGGCTGATCTATCTGACATGATGATTTAGTTAGACCAAAGGTTTATGAATGGTGTGTTTCAGCCTGCTCCGGTGCCTCCTCATGCTCCTCCTGTTCAGGCTCTGGAGCACGGTTCTAGGGCAGTTAGTGATTTCACCCGTTTGATGGAACCTTATTTATACACTTCTCAGACAACTATGCTAGCCCCCTCAACCATTCCTTTACCCCTACCTATTACCATTTCCACGTCAATCCTTTTGGCCTAACTCTTGCCCATGCCTTTCAGCAGCTTAGAACAGTTTCCAGGTGTGTAATTATTGGAGACCCAGTCTCCTCATCTGCTCTTGAGACTAGTTCTACTCCTGCCTTTACATCCAAAGGGAAGGACCTTATCCTTCCGGAACTCTTTTGATATATTAATGGAATTTTCTCTTTTATTCTCATTTGTCTGTATTCTTACTGCTCTTAATTTTTCCTTGACTTTTTGATAATCCCCACAGGGGGAGTAAATCCATGAGTAAGTGATACATTAAAATAAATTGAATTAATGGGAAAACTTTGCATGATTTCAGGAATTTGCTGAACAAATATTTCAATCCTCTGCAAATATACTTTTGTTATATGCAATTCGTTTCAATTTAAATGTCATGATTTGTGATCATCAAAAAAGGGGGAGATTGTTGGCTTAGACCGACACCTCCTTATTTTAATGATCCCAAATCATATTTATATTGTTATTAATGATTTTGTGGTTTTTTGTTAGTAAATGTTTTTTTTGGCCAAAGCTTGCAAAAATGGCTAAGTCTGGAGCTTACTGTACCACCTTACCGTGTGAAGGTCAAGTGACTGTGTCACCTTACCACATGTTATACTTCACCTTACCGCATGAACAAATTGTTTACCGTATGTTGAGAATCACCCTACCGTATTTACAATCAACTTACCGTGAGACAAAGATGTACCTACCGCATAAAGAAATCAAGTTACCGTGCCAAGGTATGTATAATTTTTTCATAAAGTAATATACTTACCGTGTCTATTTATTGTAGTGACCACACGAAGAAACAATCTTACCGCATGAAGTCATGAACCTACCGCAAGATCAGATGAACTGACTGTACCATGCCTTCAATAAATCGGCTACGTGAAAAAGGCTTACGTGATCATTCAACTGCGTCGCGGAATCACCTACGTGGAAATCGCCTACGTCGATGAGATCGCTTAGGTAGCAATTGGCTAAGTGAATGAACCAGCTACGGGCTTGCCTCTGTAAAACACCTACGTGACCAATCAGGTACATGAATCTACATTTGGCTATGTGACCATTCGACTACGTGAATATGCATTTGGTTACATGGCCAATCGGCTAAGTCGTTCTCGTGGAGCCTTTCAAATCTCCAACGACTAGTTTTCGAAGCATTAATTGATGCGTCAGTACATTTAATATTGCACTGATAGTTTTCCAACGACTACTTTTGGATGAAAATCCTTTTAAGAAGAAAATCTGTTCGTGTGCAATAGGGAGTGAGGTTGGTGAATGCGTGCTCTTACAGAGAATAATAGAGGATCATACACGTGCACCTGTGCAACAAAAAAGGACTCTACGACACTGTGTTTTTCTTGAACTTGCTGTGAAACTTGTCCATAGTTATTAATGGCGCGCGCCATGGCGCGCCATCGCGCCATGGCGTGCGCCAAGAAGCCGCGCGCCACGCCATGGCTTCGCCATGGCGCATCTGGAAAGGCGCTCAGTGGCGCGCGCCACTGCGCCAAAGTAAAAAAGTTTTTTCTTTGCGTTTTTTTAACCCGCATCGTACCCTATCCCGCCCAATTAAAAAAAACACCCAAACATACCTTCAGTCGCCTCCCTTGCTCTTCCCGCGAGCCGCGACCCAGCCCCTCGGTGCCAGTCGCCTCCCTCGACACCTGCTTTCCGATCGAGGCTGACCGACCACGACGACCCACCCCTCCTCGTCCGAGGCAGGCGCAGGCGGCAACCCAAGTACTGAATTTTTTATTCAATTTTATTTATGTTTTCTATTTTTTTTTTAGTTTCTGCTGTCCGCCCTTCAGTGAGGGCAGCAGTTCAATGTTTTTTTTTTCAGTTGCTGCTGTCCTCCCTATTGAGGGCAGTTCACTGTTATTTTTTTTGATGCTGTGTTTTTTTTATTTTTTGTTTATTGTTTTTTTTAGATATATGGTTTAAAATATGTAATTATTTGTTTTAAATATTTCAGGAATTGTGATATTTCAAAATGTCTAAAGCAAGGCAACAAGACCCTGCTTGGCAATATTGCATGTTAACAGATCCTTTAGATAAAAATTCAGTAACATGCAAATTTTGTGGAAAAGTAACGAAGGGAGGTATTACAAGAGCCAAACAACATTTGGCCGGTGGATATAGAAACACAACCGCATGCCAAAATTGTTCGGCACATGCGAGAGAGGAGCTAAAAAAATTTGATGAAGATAGAAGGGCTTTGAAGGAAAAAAGGAATATAGTCGGACCTGGGATATATGCAATTGATGATGATTTTATAGAAGAAGATGTGCAAGGTCTAGAACGTACAGTATTTGATGGTGGAAAGAAAAGGAAAGCTATTTCAAGTAACAGTTGCATGCCACAAGGATCAGGTTCTCAAAAAGGAAGCAATAACGATCCTGTATCCAAGGCAAAGGGAGTTATAGATGCATTTTTCACTCCAAGTCCAGAAGAAGTTGTACGACAAAGAAAATTGTCTAATGTTAGACAAACAACTGTCATGGATGCATACAAGAAGGAGAAAAGAGATCATGCTTGCCAATTGTTTGCAAGGTGGATGTATGATGCCAGAATTCCTTTCAATGCTGTCAATTATGATAGTTTTTCGGCATTTGTTGAGGCAGTTGGACAATGCGGATCAGGTATGAAACCTCCAAGCTTCCATGAGGTAAGAGTTCCTTTGCTTAAAAAGGAATTAGAACATACAAATTTACTGTTGAAGGAATTTAGGGAGGAGTGGGCAAGAAAAGGATGTTCAGTCATGGCAGATGGTTGGACAGATCGAAGGGGGAGAACATTGATAAATTTCTTGGTTAATAGCCCAAAGGGGTCAGTATTTATTGAATCGGTTGATGCTTCTTCTTATGTAAAGAGCAGAACAAAGATGTTTGATTTGTTGGATAAATTTGTCAAGAAGGTTGGACCATCCAATGTGATACAAGTTGTCACTGACAGTGCTTCAAATAATGTTTTTGCTGGTAAATATCATTGTTGTCAACAATACTTACGTTGATATTTTTTTAAACTTTTATTTTTTTTCAATGATTTTTATTACTTACTAATATGAGTTCTTTATTTTCTATTTTTTAATAGGGAGATTATTGGAGGCAACTTATTCTAATTTGTATTGGACCCCGTGCACCGCTCATTGCATTGACCTCATCTTATAAGATATTTGGAAAATTCCTATGCTTGCTAAAACTTTGAAGAAGGCGGTGACAATTAGTGGTTTCATTTATAACCATGCCGGTGTATTGAACTTGATGCGACAATTCACCAAAGAAAGGGAGCTCCTTAGACCTGGAAAGACTAGATTTGCCACTGCCATGATCACACTTTCTAGCATGTATACCCAACAAGCTAATTTGAGGAAGATGTTCATTTCTGATGAATGGAATCAAAGTAAATGGGCAAAGGAGCGGAAAGAGAAAGATGTTGTTTTGATTGTGCAAAGTGCCTCTTTTTGGAACAATGTCAATTATTCTCTCAAAGTGGGTGCTCCATTTGTTGAAGTGCTTCGTTTGGTTGATGGGGAAAGAAAGCCTCCTATGGGATACATATACGAAGTCATGGATCGAGCAAAAGAATCAATTACAAAGGCCTTCAACAATAGAGAAGAAAAATATAAAGAGATTTTCAAAATAATTGATCAAAGATGGGAAGTTCAACTTCATCGGCCTTTGCATGCTGCAGGATACTTTTTGAATCCAGAGTTCTTCTATGATCATCCTGACATTGATGCTGATGAAGAGGTAAATATGGGTTTGATCAAATGCATTCAAAGATTGACACCTGATATAGTGATGGTTGATAAGATTGTTGAAGACTTGACAAAATATAGAGAGGCATTGGGCACTCTTGGCACTGATTTGGCAATAAGAAATAGGAAATTGAGGGCACCTGCTGATTGGTGGGCAACTAATGGTGCATCAGCTTCACACTTGAGACATTTTGCGATAAAAGTGCTCAGTCTTACATGCAGTGCTTCAGGTTGTGAAAGAAATTGGAGTGTTTTTGAAAATCTTCACACAAAAAGGAGAAATAGGCTTGCTCAAGCAAAATTGAATGACTTGGTTTTTATCAAGTATAATAGAGCTTTGATGCGCAGATTCAATGAACGAGACTCCATTGACCCTATCTCTTTGAAGGAAATTGATGACTGCAATGAGTGGTTGCTTGGTGCCGTGGATGAGGAGCGTGATGCAGCTGATGACTTTGTTTTTGATGACGATGATTTGACTTGGGGTGATGTGGCTTTGGCTTCCGGTGCAGAAGAATTGGCCCATACGACTAGAGCATCAAGTTCTCACACCAAGTGTTTACAAAAGAAATCAATAGATACTATTCAAGAACAAGAAGAAGAAGCGCAAGAGGAAGAGATTGAGAATGAAACAAGTGAAGAAGATGAAGATGTTCAAGAGATGCCTTGTGGTGGGGAAGAATCATCTGGGGATGATGAAGTCTCTCCTGCTGATTCCGAGAGTGATAATGAGAGAACCCTCGGTCCTTAAATGTTATATGTTTTAATCTTTGTTTGCATTTCCTATTTTGTGTGTCATTGTTGAATTTTGTTTTTTGATGGATGAAATATGAATTATTGACATAAATCTTCTATATTTATATAATTGTTGTATACTTTATTATTTGCTATTGTTGATATATGTATGCATCTCTTCTATGCGCCGCAAGTTAATATTGCCACGCGCCGTGTGCCGCGCCATGCGCTTTTGCACCGGGGGCGCTTGTCGCCGTTGTGCGCCATGCGCCGTAAATAACTATGAACTTGTCCAAGCTTCTTTCAAAGACAAATTCAAGAACTCTGGACAAGCAACACTATTCAGATCGAGCTGCATCACATTTCCTATCTTAATCTCTTGCTCTTTTTGTTTATGTTTTTCTTTTGAGCTGTGTTTTTGTATTGCACTGTTCTGCGCTAAACTGGAGAGTACTTGATACTCTTTTTCAATTCTTTTATTTGTATTCCCACGAAGAACTGTGGAAGAGGTCTTGTGTGACCTGGTGTTTTGTTTTTGCCCACTTATATCTGTGGAAGTGGCTTTGTGTCTGGATAGTTCTGTGTACTGTTATTTGTAAAACCTGATTCAGGTTGTGGATCAATTTATTTAATAATAAACTGCTTGGTAGCAGGTGATTGCTAAGTGGAGGGGATTAGGTCTTGGAGACCGAACCCCTTGTTAAATTTTCACGGTGTTCTTTATCTATTTTGTTTCTTAATATTCAAATTGAATTACTTTCTATCTATAGTTTGATTAAACAAAACTGAACTTTGATAGTTAACTTAAATTAGTGTTTTATATACTGTGTTTGGTTAAGTAAATTAGTTTCGAAAGTTGTACTTTTAAAGTTATTTTAACTGAGCCTTGATCCCGCTTTTGAAAAACTATTTGAAAAATTAAATTATATATCTCTGTTGTTTTTGTCAACCAGACGTTTTTATTAAATTGTGGGGTTTAATTTTTAAATTGTTTTTTAAACAGAAATTTTATTGGAAACTCAATTCACCCCCTCTTGAGTTTTCCACTCCGGCCAACACTTCCCAACCATTGGAGACCTGTTTTAGGAGGAAAGGGCACATTACTAATACTGATGGGCAGTTTAGTAATCTTAATGGCTGTTATAAATGGGAAATTCTGTTAGAGGAAGGACACGTCGGGAATAGAAAGGTTGCTCGACTGTTGAATTTGCAATTATTCTTCTGTAAATTCCGATTGATATAAACAATTGAAGTATTCTGGTTGTTTTCTCTTGAGCATAGTTATTAATGATGCACGCCATGGTTAGCGCTAGGGATCATTGCGCCACACGATGTCTGCGCAATTGCCTTGTTGGGATGACATGCCGTGGCAGGCGCTATGTAGCGTTGCTACGCCAGTGCACCATCCTAATTTTTTTTTGCACATTTTGAAACCGGCTCACCCAACCCTATTAAAATGCTTAATTAAATTATCATGTAGCAAGTCAAGCGATGCCCTTCCTTCTTCCCCTAACTTCATGCAACACATTGATCAGGGGCCATGACCGTGCACAACCATCAACCCTGTCACCTCCTCGTTATCCTTCCCGCGATCGAATTACAATGATTTGTAATTTGAATGACTAATGGTTATGTAAAGGAGGAATTCTCCTTACCTCAAGGTGAGGCGGAAGCCTTCCTTTATAGATTGAGAAAAAGAAATAAATGATGGAGTATTCCGATGTGGGACTCGGAAATACTCAGAATAATAAAAACAGGGTTTAACACTCCCCCTCAAGTTGGACATGCTCAGTTTGGACCACGAGTCCCACAAAAGAAAGATGACATCAGACAAGACCATACGCACTCCCCTTCAAGCTGGGTCAAAGATGCTGTGGATGCCTAACTTGGAATTGAGCGAGGCCAGACGAGCCCCTGGGAGACCTTTGGTGAAGATGTCAGCAAACTGATCCGTCGTCGGGATGTGGCTAAAGATGACATAGTTGTGCTCGTGGTGGTGGCGAAGAAAGTGGCAGTTCACCTCGATATGTTTCGGACGTTCATGGAAGACGGGATTTGAAGCAATCTTGGTGGCTGCCTGATTGTTACACCAGATATGAGCAGATGTCTGCGGAGGAAAGCCAAGCTCCTGGAGGAGATGACGAAGCCAAAGGATCTCCGTAGTGACGGTGACCATGACACGGTACTTAGACTCCACACTGGATCGGGAGACGATAGTCTGTTTCTTGCTGCGTCAAGAGATGAGGTTGCCTGCCAAGAAAACGACAAACTCAGAAGTAGACTTCCGGGTAGCAAGACAACCAATATAGTTAGCATCACAGAAGACCTCAATATTCAGATGAGCGTGGTGGGAGTAGCGAAGACCACGAGTATGGTCTCTCTTGATGTATTTGGCGATGCGAAGAACAACATCCCACCGAGAGGTGGTTGAATGCTCCATGAATTGGCTCACTTTGCCAACAGCGCAGACAATGTCTGAACGAGTCCTGGTGAGATAATTGAGTTTGCCCACCAATCGACGGTACCGCTCAGGGTGTGAATACTGTTCCGAGGAGTCATACGGAGACCGTTCCCCAGGCTCAAGAGTAGTGTCAACGGCGGTGGCCTGTGTTAGCCTAGCATCTTGCAGAATATTCAACGCATATTTCCGTTGGCAGAAGAAGATGGTGTCCGGAGAACGGGAGACCTCGATGCCAAAGAAGTATGTTAGAGAACCAAGATCTTTGGTGTGAAAGTGATGGTGAAGATGCCTCTTGAGGTGGGCGATTCCAGTGGAGTTCCTCCTAGTGACGATGATATCATCCACATATACTACCAACAGGATGCAGTCGGTGGATGTCGTCTTGTAGAACACGGTGTGGTCCTTCATACTGCGAGAGAGCCCAAAATCGGTGACGACGATGCTGAATCGGTCAAATCAAGCACGAGGAGACTGCTTAAGACCATATAGAGAGCGACGAAGTTAACATACTTGGGAGTCGGCTCTGGAGGCATAAAATCCGGGGGGTTGCTACAGATAAACCTCTTCCTCAAGAAATCCATGGAGTAAGGCATTCTTGACATCCAGTTGATGAAGGAGCCAATGATGATGAGCGGCCAGAGAGATGAATAATCGAACAGAGGTCATCTTGGCAACTTGAGAGAATGTATCAAAATAGTCACTACCATATGTCTGAGCAAAGCCCTTTGTCACAAGGTGGGCTTTGAGTCGATGGAGAGTGTCATCGGCACTAAAGCGGACTTTATAAATCCATTTGTTGTTAAATGACTGTTTGCCTGCCGGAAGGGGGACTAGATCCCAAGTATGGTTGTCATCCAGAGTCTGCAATTCATCCCACATCGCTTGTAGCCACCCCGGGTGAGATTTTGCATTGCCAACTATGCGCGGAATAGATACCGTCTCCAGAGCTGACAGACCCCCTGTATGAAGATATATATAGAGGAGTACTCTAGCAAGAGCGAGTACCTTTCCGAAGTGCAATGGGCAAGTCATTTGGTGTTGGGGCAGGAGCATCGGACGAAGCGAGGACGATGGTGTCGTTGGCCGGGATGGGGGATACAGTCGATGGACGACGAGAGTAGACCGTACCAAAATGAGGATCAATAGGGGGAGACACTAGAGGAGGGTGGATGATGAGAGGAAGACAATCATCAATGTAGTGTCGGGATGGGGAGAGGGAAGTGAGAACGGAGAACTTTCAACAAATGAGACGTCAGCAGAGATGACCTACCTCTGTAGGTCCGATGAGAAGCAGCGATATTCGCGCTGAGTGTGTGAATAGCTGAGGAATATGCAACGGAGGGATTTGAGAGAGAGTATCGAGAGGCCGAGATGAGTGTCACAAATATAACTGAGTCATCTAAACACCCGTAGTGGAAGTGAGTGGGGAAGGAGAGGAGAACAAAGTCCGAAAAGGAGTCTCTCCTTGAAGGGTAGAAGAAGAAAGACGGTTGATAAGGTATGTAGCAGTAAGGATCGCATCTCCCCAAAAGAGCAGAGACACCTGTCGGTGGAAGAGGAGAGCATGAGCAGTCTCCAGAATATGTCGGTGTTTTCGCTCGGCGACTCCATTTTGCTGGGGTGTATAAGGACAGGAGGTCTGATGAATGATGCCTTTCGCCTAGAGAAACTACTGAAAGAGAGTGGATAGATACTCGCACGCATTGTCTCAGCGAAGGCATTTTACAGAGATGGAAAACTGGGTAGGAATCTCATTGTAAAATGTCTGGAAAGTAGAAAACACTTCAGAAGTAGGTACAACCAAGTCATTCGCGAAAAATCATCAATGAATGATATATAATATTTATACCCTAAATGACTTGAGATATCACTGGGACCCCAAACGTCTGAATGAACCATATCAAAAAGTTTTGAGGCCCGTGTATCCACTCGAGGAAGGTATGAAGTGCGATGATATTTTGCAAATTTACAAGACTCACAATGAAAAGACACATGCTGACTAATATCTGGAAATAGTTGATGAATGGTGGAGGCGAGTAGATGTCCCAACCGAGAATGAAGGTCCAATGCACGGGCAGAAACAGAGGTGCAAGCGACGGATGTTGGTCCATTGAATATGTAGACCCCGTCCCGAAGCTGGCCTCTACCAAGTTTCCGGTTTGTCGTCCGCTCCTAAAAGACAACAATAGATGATGTAAATATTACAGCACAGTTGAAATCCTTTGTAAGCTTACTGATGGATATAAGGTTAAAAGGACTGTGACACATGTGCCACAGAGGGCAGGTGAATAAATGAATTCAGGGAGCATGCATCAAGGCCCACAATGGGGATTGTGGAACCATCAACTACGGTGATGGCTGAGGAACCAACATAAGGACAGTAAGAGGACAACATACTAGCATCACCGGTGAGGTGGTCGGAGGCACCTGAGTCTAGCATCCAGGCAGAGGAGTCACCGACGAAGGCTGCGGAACCACCAGAGTGGGCTAGAGAAGCCGAAGACGGACGTGGTATAGAGGGGGTCTGAGGATCATGAATTATCCGAAGGTCCGCCATGGAAAGGTCCAAAGACGGAGGAAGAGTTGCGGCTGACGAGGAAGCATCCTGGACCGTTGTCTGATCTTGCCCGCTTGTTGAGATGGACGTCCATGAAGAACCCAACAACGGTCGATCAGGTGGTTGAGCTTGTCACAATGCTGACAAAGGGAACGAGAAAGACCCTCCACACGACCGCATCCATGAGTGCCCGAGGAGTGTCCACTGCCACGACCGAAGAGGGTAGAGTGATCGATGATGGGGGTGGGCGAGGGAAGAGCCCGATGGGCCTTGCCTAGGTGATGATACACTTGTGGAATCTCTAGCGTAGATGGGCTGACGAGCATCTCGGTAGCCGTTGTCGCATACTCAGGAACGAGGCCATTGAGAAAACTAAAGATGCACAGTTGGTCCCGCTGGGCCATAGTTGCCTCCTGTGTTTGGGGAATGAGCCACAACTCAAGCAACTCATCCCGGAGAGCTTTCCATTCCATGAAGTACGTCGGAAAGGAACGGTCCTGCTGTCGGATTAGCGACAGGCGCTGAAGAACATCGGAGACCCTAGCCAAATTATTGGTCTTGAAATACATGAGGTTCAAGGAATTTCAGAGTTTCTTTGTAACGTCCCGGATCCGGGTACTACTCCACCGGTGCCCCGAACCCGGTTGGTCACATGATCTCAAGCGCATTTTTCCAAACGCCAGAACCTGCCGACTAGCAGCGAGGGCCCAGGTCTGATAGTGGGGAAACTATGCCCTCATTTGTCAAAGTGTAGTGCAGCGGAATTCAAGAACAAAACATACAACAACAACAGAAGAAGTAAAACATACATAACTAAAATGAACTACTGTAGTAAAAAGAACCAGTGGTCACATAGATATATATCAAGATGCAGCATGTCACTATTCTATGAAAACAGTCAGAACATGTTACACAACAGTACAATACGATATAATGGAAAGTACAGGTACAGCAGAACAAAACAAAACTGCCGACGGCATCGCGAGTCTGAGCTCGGTCTCATGCTCCTTTATACCGCAACAACACTCATGTACCTGTATAAGGACCCTTGCCCTTATCCATACCTGCAGAAATATAATCTGTTTGGGCCGAAGACATTACCCAAACAGGGTGTGAGAAATGAATCCTAGTAGGCACCCACCAAAGATCTGTGCCCAACTGTCAGTATAAATGTGCAACAGCAGTGTGCAATAGTAAATGCAATAAGCTAAGCAGTACTCAAAAGTAACTAACTTTACCAGTTATATTGCCATTTTAATATTCATTTAATCATTCAATAGCAGGAAAACACCACAGTGTATTTCTAAGTAAACAGTCAGTGTCCTCAGGCACATAAACCCTTACCCTCAGGTAAAGAGAATCTAAACCCACAGGAATCTGCCCACAGGCATATCGAATAATGCCCACAGGCTTACGAGGTGTCGCCCACAGGCACAGAATCTACTGCCCACAGGCTAATCACAACAATGCCCTCAGGCTGAACAGAGCACTGCCCACAGGCTAATCACAACAATGCCCTCAGGCTAAACAAGTAACCGGGCCATGCCCAACATATAAACAAGCAATTTATATACAATTTCTCTCAAGGCAATCTAAGACATGCTAAAATCACGGTATACCCTCGGGTAACCTGCCCAAACGGCTAAACAGAGGAACGCACCCCAGGGGTGGTCCTGGATCCAAGCAGCGATCCCAAACAACAGTTATACAAGTTCATTAAACTACCTATGCAATTCTAGATATTTAATTATGCAAGGCCTCAGCCATACGACACCCCATTCATGGGCGCGTATCACAATGGTACACAAATTCACCACAGCAGTTGGAAATAAACACTAGACCACCTACCTCGATCGCCCCTGATCGATATACATGAACGACGCTCCTCGAAATGTCCAAGAACGACGTAGATCTGAGTACACGGCATGTAATCCATGAGTACACGGCGTGTAGTTTTCATTTTTTAAACTGTTCCTTCGGCGGCTTCTTTCCACCGCGGCACTGTTCATTAGTCGACATGAGTACACGGCATGTAATCCATGAGTACACGGCGTGTACTGACGCTTAGCTGGCGGCTGCTTTCACCGCCTTACTATTTGCCTGCCGACTGACTACACGGCGTGTAAATACCCACTACATGGCGTGTAGTCGGTTTTTACACCCATCATCGTCGACCGGCCTACACGCCCTGGGTACTCCTTCCACACGGCCAAAGTACACGGCGTGTAGTCCCAAAATTTAGGATTTTCTCCCATTTTTCTTATTTTCTAAAAAACACTTAAGGAAAAGAGAAAATAAGAAACCCGTACCTTAGAAATAAGAACTTGGTTCTTACAAACTTCCCCCCTTAAAGCAATTCATCCCCGAATTGCCCCTTCCAAGGGTGATGAAGATAACGCTCAGAATAACTCTGGCCACTGAGCACGTACGTCGGTCTCCCGCTCCCAGGTTTCGTCCTACACTTGGCCATGCTGCCATAGCACCCGTACGAGAGGAACTGACTGGCCTCGGAGAACCTTCGTGCTCCTATCCACGATATGAATCAGATGCTTCTCAAAGGATGCATCTATCTGAAGTTCAACCTGCTCTGGCTGAAAGACGTGAGACGAGTCTGAATGATAGCGACACAATTGAGATACATGGAAGACGTCGTGCATGACCCGGTACCTCTGCGGTAACTGCAACCGATAGGCAACCGACCCGACTCTCTCCAGAATCTCAAATGGCCTCACATACCTCGGTGAAAGTTTACCCTATCTCCTGATCTGTCTGTGTCCCAACCTCGGTGAAACACGCAAGAAAACCTGATCCCCGACCACGAACTCCAAGGGTCATTTGCGGCGATCAACATAAGATTTCTGACGAGATTGCGCAGTAGCCATCCGCTTCTGAATCAACTGGACCTGCTCAGAAGTCTTTTGCACGAGCTGTGGTCCCAGTAAAGCTGCCTCACCTGCCTCCAACCAGCACAAAGGTGATCGGCATGGCCTACCGTATAAAGCCTCGTAAGGTGCCATCTCAATAGTTGCATGAAAACTATTATTATTGGCAAAATCGACTAGGGGTATATGATTCTCCCAGGAGCCCCCAAAGTTTAGGACGCATGCACGCAGCATGTCCTCAAGCACCTGTATCGTACGCTCTGACTGACCATCGGTCTATGGGTGGTAAGTTGTGCTCAGAAGCACCTGTGTACCCAGTGCCCTCTGAAAACTCTGCCAGAAACGAGACGTGAAACGGGCGTCCCTATCTGAAACGATAGAACGATGAACCCCATGAAGACGTACGATCTCTCGGATATACAACTTCCTGAGTTCTTCAACTCCGAAGGTCTCCTTGATCGGCAAAAAGTGAACTACCTTCGTGAGTTTGTTCATAACAACCCACACGACATCATTACCTTGAGGTGACCTCGACAACCCAGTCACGAAATCCATCGCGACATCATCCCATTTCCACTTCAGAATTGGTAACTACTGTAACAGTCCAGCTGGTCTCTGATGCTCTGCTTTCACCTGTTGACAGGTGGAACATCTCGTAACAAAACCAGCTACTTCTCTCTTCATACCCGGCCATCAGTACTGACGTCTCAAGTCACGGTACATCTTGGTAACTCCGGGATGAACTGCCCAAATTGAAGCATGAAACTCCCGCGTCAACTCCTCGCGTATATCCCATGGAACCCACACTCGTCCATGGAAACACAGTACTTCTCATCGCCTATCGTCCACCCAGGAGGAGGGTCCTCACTTGCCACCGACTTCCGTAGAACTAGGCCTTCTGAATGAGATAACTGTCTCATCCTCACTCTATCCAGGAGGGTAGAAGTCACAGATAAAGATGAAAGATAGGTCTGCCCCTGACTGTCGTGCACCTCCAAATGCATCTCAGAGAACAAAGCCATAAGCTGCCACTCACCACTGGCCTCATGAACCGCCTGTGTCTGAGTCTTCCTGCTCAGTGCATCAGCAACTGCATTACCCTTACCAGGTGTATAGGCAAGTTCGAAATCGAAGGACTGTAGGTATTCGACCCACCTTTGCTGCCTCAGATTCAAGTCACGCTGAGTAAAGATATACTTGAGACTTTTGTGGTCGGTGAAAACCACAAAATGCTCTTCCAAAAGATAGTGTCTCCAACAGTGCAACGCATGAACTGCAGCCAACTCGAGATCATGCGTCGGGTAATTCCTCTTATGTGGCCTCAACTGCCGAGACCCGTACGCAACAACTCGATCGCCCTGCATCAACATAGCTCGCAGCCCAATACCTGATGCATCACAGTAAACTGTATAACTCTTCCCTTGCTTCGGAAGTATCAGGATTGGTGCTGATGTCAACCTTCCTTTCAAGTCCTGAAAGGCTGTCTCGCAAGCTTCTGTCCAAACGAACTTCACACCCTTTTTAGTCAAACCCGTCAACGGCGCTGCTAAGCGGGAGAAGTCCTGTATAAAACGCCTGTAGTAACCAGCCATCCCCAAGAAACTCCGTATCTCAAACACGTTCTTAGGCTGCTCCCAGGAAACTACTGCTCTCACCTTCTCTGGGTCTACTGCAACTTCTGCCTCTGAGATGCTATGACCCAAGAAGTGGATTTGGTCCATCCAAAAGTGGCACTTTGAGAGCTTAGTATATAGCCGATGCTCTCTCAGTATACTCAATACGATCTCAAGATGGGTGGCATGGTCGTGTCGAGTGTGAGAGTACTCCAAGATATCGTCCACGAATACTACCACAAAAGAATCCAGATAAGAATGAAACACACGATTCATCAGAGCCATGAAAACTGCTGGTGCGTTCGTGAGTCCGAACGGCATAACCAAGTACTCGTATAGGCCATACCTACTCCTGAAGGCTGTGAGAGGTATATCAGACGGTCTAACGCGCAACTGATGATGTCCAGATCTCAAGTCAATCTTCGAGAACACTCGTGCACCTCAAAGTTGATTAAAAAGATCATCAATCCTTGGCAAGGGATATCGGTTCTTAACCGTCAACTGGTTCAACTTCCGATAATCCACACAGAGTCTGAGGGTACCGTCCGCCTTTTTCGCAAAAAGGACCGGAGAACCCCAAGGAGAAGTACTGGGTCGGATAAAACCCTTTGACTGTAACTCCTCTAACTGTCTCTTGAGCTCCTGTAACTCAGGTGTAGCCATCCTGTAAGGAGGAATGGATACCGGTGCCACTCCTGGCACAAGCTCAATAGAGAAATCCACCTCACGCTCTGGAGGTAGACCTGAAAAGTCGTACGGGAAGACATCCCTGAAACGATCAACCACTGGAGAGAAGTCCTTCTGACAAGTCCCCTGATCATGTAGATATAAGCTCGCAATCTAGGCTGTGACTCCACCTCGCCCACGATGCTCTGGTTCAGCTCGACTCGCCTGAACATCCCACTCGCCCTTGTATAGAAACTCTCCGCCCTCTGGTGATGTGAAACACACCCTACGACGATAGCAGTCTACAAAGGCTTGAAAGGGAACCAACCAGTCCATTCCAAGAATGACATCATAGCTCGTCATCTCCAAGACATAGAGGTCCCAAAGGAAGTGACAACCACTAACCTCAAGGGGGCACTCCCTACATTGACGCACACCAGCCGTTCTAGTCCACAACGGAGTGTCCAACGTCATAACTTCAGAAGAAGAAGAAACACAGAGCCCAAGGCTCTCCACAACAGGCACAAATACAAAGCTGTGTGTAGCACCCGTATCGAAAAGTACTGAAGATAAAACAGAAGCTATTAGAATAGTACCTCTGACAGTAGAAGGTCCGGGATCCTGCTCCTTTTGGGTCTGTTGCACTGCATATACCTGCCCAGTGCTGCGGCCCTGCGACACAGCCTGGCTACCCTGAGCTGTCCCGCCCTGCTGCCTCTGAGATCCTGGTGTCTGGCTACCACGGCCACGACCACCATCTCTGCCTGCACGCCCTGACGTATTCCAGTTTCCCGACTGGTAAGAAGCGGCTGGTCTTACTCCCGCACGCGGAGTTTGCACATAACCCCTCTCACTAGTCACTGGTGGAAACGCCCTGCAAAAGCGCTGCAGATGCCCCATTCTGCCGCAAGCTCGGCATTCCACTGGGTCACGTGGACACTGCGGTCTCTTGTGCCCCTCCTTGCCACACTGGTAGCACAGACCTGGCCACCTGAAACATTCTTCTGGCTGGTACTGCCACCGTGAGAGAAGTCCATCTGTCTCTTCCTCTTGCTAGTAGAAATAGTACCAGAAACTGGTGCTGAACCGCCCTGGCGCACACCACTAGCTTCCCGCAGATTCCGCGCGGTAATCAGTGCCTGGTTCACAATAGCATGTACAGTCGGCAACCTGAAAACATTCAGCAGTGCGCAGATGTCATATCGAAGACCATCCTCAAAGTGCCTAACCCTCTACGTCTCATCACCCACCAGAACGGGTGCAAAACGCTGAAGCTCGGTGAAACGTGCAGAATAGTCCATCACCGACATAGCGCCTTGCTGCAGATTCATGAACTCTTGAGCTCTATCTGCTCTCAGCGTCTCTGGGAAGAAGAAGTCATAGAAAGCTGTCTGAAAATCTTCCCATGCCATGTCTTTGTGATGCTCTGACTGGGTGGTAACATCCCACCACCTCTTGGCGGAATCACGTAGCATATACGTCGCGAGCTTGACCCTCCGCCCTAGAGGTGTCTCAAAATGCTCGAAAATAGTCTGCACTGAATCCAGCCAAGACTTCGCAGCCTGTGGTCCGCCATCCCCTGAAAACGTAGGCGGATGCTGCTGCTGGAAGATACGAGTCAGCTCAACCATAGATGTGACAGCCGGCGGTGCTTTCTGAAAGGTCTCCATGAACCGCATGAAGCATTTACGGAACTGCGCATCCGCGCCTGTGTTCGGTATAACGGCTGGTGCCACATCTGGCTCTGCTGGAGGATCCACTGGTAGCCCATGGCCTACCATCTCTGGAGTATAATCGTTGTCGCTCTCCTGGCGAACAACTCGTGGTCGTCTCGACGGCATGACTCTACAAGGTCAAACACACACCTTAGATCAAGATTATCAAAGACTGAAAACGAGGGGACCAAAAAGGGAACAGGGGGAAGAAGACATTTCAAGATTTGCAAAACAAGACTACACGGCGTGTATATTAACTACACGGCGTGTACCTGACTTTTCTTCCCCTGCCCAGGTCCTTCTACACGGCTAAGCCACACGGCTCCCGTTGAACAAGACTACACGCCGTGTATGTCATCTACACGGCGTGTATGGTTTAATTTCCAACTGCTCGTGTCGTTCGTGACACGGCCCACTACTTGGCTAAGACTACACGACGTGTTACACCCGCACACGGCGTGTACACCACCCCGTTTCTCAGCCACACGGCCAAGTCCACACGGTCTCCTACCGGTAAGGACTACACGACGTGTCCCTCAGGTACACGGCGTGTTCAAGAAGAGGTAACACCGACCCGTGTTTATTAGCTACACGGCCGGGTCCCCAGGTCAGACTACATGGCGTGTTCCATGGTGGACACGGCGTGTGTGTCTTAAGGTCTCCTTCGTCCGTGTTGTTAGTTACACGGGCGGACTCCGGGTCAACACTACATGGCGTGTACATCCGGTACACGGCGTGCTGTTCCCAAAACTTTCCCTACCCCGTGTCCCCGCCCACACGGTCTATGACACGGGAAGAGACTACATGGCGTGTACTGAGGGTACACGGCGTGTACTTAATTTTTCTTTTCATTTCTTCCCGAACAGAAGAACACACGGCGTGTATCCATAGAACTACACGGCGTGTATCCTGGGTTTTCCGGATAGTAAGCCTCAGATACTACTCCGGAACCCAGAAAATACTGAAAAACAACATCTAAATGCCAAATTCCAATCCGTGAGGGCCCATACTTCCCGCGAATCAAAGCTTGACATCTTACATGTGTTATAACAAAGTAAACAAGTCGATGATCCACCAAATTCCGGTCATCGAGGGCCCATACTCCCCAAAAACCAAAGTTTGGCGTTAATTCTATTAACAGGCTCACACAAAAATACCCTATCATATAGCAGGTATTTATCAAAGCAGCTATCACAACAACATGCTTTTCTAGCACAACAACTATCACAACAACATGCAATTTCTAATGTGCCTACATAGCATGGAACTATGCATGACATGTGATTTCTAGCATGTGCCTAAATGATGCATGAGATGACATACCCTCATCTCATCGGGTTGCAACTAAATAGAACCCATGGATAACATATAAACAACATAATCCCAAGTGTGTCACTCAACGGTGAAAATCAGATCAACTGTAAAATTTGTAAAATCAGAAGAATTGCAAAATGAGGTATATTGGCTTTTCCTTGTACACGGGTTAGCTACTCCCGGGCACAACTTATTATCAACTACTATTTCCGTCCTATCCCTGACTAAGGCTCCAAATAGTATGTCAAAGAAAAGAACCCCTCTGATACCACTTTGTAACGTCCCGGATCTGGGTACCACTCCACGGGTGCCCCGAACCCGGTTGGTCATATGACCTCAAGTGCATTTCCCCAAACGCCAGAGGCTGCCGACTAGCAGCGTGGGCTCAGATCTGATAGTGGGGAAACTATGCCCTCATTTGTCAAAGTGTAGCGCAACGGAATACAAGAACAAAACATACAGCAACAGCGGAAGAAGTAAAACATACATAACTGAAATGAACAACTGTAGTAAAAAGAACCAGCGGTCACACACACACACACACATATATATGAAGATGCAACATTTTACTATTCTATGAAAACAGTCAGAACATGTTACACAGCAGTACAATACGATATAATGGAAAGTACAGGTACAACAGAACAAAACAAAATAGCCGGCGGCATCGCGAGCCTAAGCTCGGTCCCATGCTCCCCTACACCGCAGCAACACTCATGTACCTGTGTACTCCTTCCACACGGCCAAAGTACACGGCGTGTGGAAAAGTACATGGCGTGTAGTCACAAAATTTATGATTTTCTACCATTTTTCTTATTTTCTCAAAAACACTTGAGGAAAAGAGAAAAGAAGAAACTCGTACCTTAGAAATAAGAACCGGGTTCTTAATCCTTGACCGTATTTGTAATCCGGGTGACGTCCTTGACAGAGTGATCCATGGAATTGACTAGCAAGACAAAGATCTTGCTATCTGTAAGCTTCCAAGAACGGTATTTGGGATCAGAAGATGCTGGTGGAGGATCCTCGAGGTGAGAATCAAGGTCCATGCTTGTCAGTGACATCAACACGGTCTTCCGCCAGATCGAGAAGTTGGTGGAGTCGAGCCGCTCATCAAAGGGGCGGGTGGAGGGTGTGATCATCAGGGGAAGAACAGAAGAGGCTGCCATTGGAGTGTCGGACATCTGCAAAAGAGGGTAGGATCAGCGGTGCGCCGTGGAGAGTAGGACCAGTATGTGGCAGTGGAGGCCGGGATGCTGCGGTGAGAGGCCGCAAGGAGGCGGGGCCGGTTGAACTCGAGAAGCCGCAGGGATTCGAGGTCGGGCGAACGTGGCGAGATTGGGAAGCGGGCGGGTCGTCGAGAGGGAGGCCGAGCCGGACGAAGCCGGGAGAGGCGCCGCGTCGGACGGGCAACGTCGGGAGCCGGTGTCGGGGAACGCCGCAGGAGGCGAGCTAGGAAGCTCCGCAGGAGGCTGTTCAGGGAGGCCGCGAGCCGGGAGGCTGGGAGTGCCCTGCGGGGAGGGATGGCGTTGGAGGGCCGCGGGAGGGGTGTCGGGCGGGAGCTTGGAGGGGAGCCGCATAGGTCGGGAGCTGCGAGTCGCGATAGACAACGAGAGGCGTGTCGGGATGCCGCGGGAGGAGGCGGACTGGGAGTCGCGGCTGGATCCCGTCGGGTTCGAGAGGCACGACGGGAGGCGCGACCTAGGCGGGAGGGCCGAGAGCCGAAGGGTGTCGAGAATCCGCCGGGAAGAGCGTTGGCGAGCGAGTGCCCCGCGCAGGGAGCCGCGCAAGGGGGCCGGGGCCGTCACGCGCAGCGGGGAGGGAATGCCTGGGAAGAAGGCGCCGATAGGGGGGAGATCCGTCGGGAGGGCACGGGCCAGACAGAATCGGGAGGGAGGGCAAGGGCGGGGCCGGACAGAACCGGGAATCCGCAGGAGATTTTCTCGTAACCCTAGACGGGAGAGAGAAAAGAAAAGGAGGGAGGGTTCGGGCTAAAGAGTATCCTTTGATACCATGTAAAGGAGGAATTTTCCTTACCTCAAGGTGAGCTGGAGACCTTTTTTTATAGATTGAGAAAAATGAATACATGATGGAGTATTTCGATGTGGGACTCAGAAATATCCAAAATAATAAAAACAGGGTTTAACATGTTAATTATTAAAAACAAATTATTTTTCCAAATAAATTTTCAATAAAATTTATAAATGTTTTTATTTTTTTATATTTTTATTATTACTGATAATTTTGTCATCTAACTTATTATTTGTTATTATTTCAATGTGCTTATATGCCTGCCGCAAGTTAATATTGTCAAGCGCCGTGCATCGCGCAGTGCTCTCTTTTGCGCCTGAGGCCCTTGTCATCATTGTGCGCCATGCGCCGTAAATAACTATACTCTTGAGGAACTATCACACTCAGTCAATATGTGTCTAGCATGAGGCAAAGATGGAATTGAATTGGAAAGTTGGCGTTGGTTGAAATTCCATTTTGTGTGGTTTTGAATGGATTTTATCATGATCTTTGTTTGGTGGTTGATTTTAGGCAAATAGTTGAAGGATTACTCTTTTCCTTTCCGTGGTGCATTTTCTTTTAATTCTTTTGTAAATTTTTTTTCTTGCTGTTGGTAAAATATAAACATTGTCTATATATTGTTTGACCTGTCCATAATAAGATAGAGTTTCACTAATGAGTATTTGGATTATATTACTTGAATGTGTGCTACCTGGTACTTGCATATGTATTTTGGCAGGTTTACTGGTTCAATCCATTGTTGCTGCTAGATTGGGCGTGTCTACTTATCCCTGCCACCTATTCACACTTGAAGGCTTTTTGTGCTAGTCAGACCCTTGTCACCCTTGTTTCACTGTTATCCTCTTTTTAAACGGATGTTGATCACCCGGAGACAGGGGCGAGGGTGAGGGGGTGTGTTGGGGAGATGGGCATTTTTGTACTTAAATCATTTTTTAAATTTTCATTTTAAAATAATACAATTATTCCATTCAAATTTTATTACACAGCAAGCACACTTTGAAATATCATTCACATTCATTTCACCATTCCCATCCCACTCTCATTCCTAGTCCAATTCCATTAAAATTCCTCTTTTGGACTTGCACTTAAATCAGTGTCAGAAAATCACTTTTTCAGCAAGGGTGGGGAGGGGCTTGGGGTGGTAAGGGTGGGGAGGGGTTTGGGGCATGGTGGCGGGGTCAAGTCCCTGGGCCAGCGGTTTATCTGCATTTTTTTTGTTGCGTTGTGTGCAGCTTTCGTGGTTGTACCCAATTTTTTAATTTGGAAACACTTATACATGAACACTTATTATCATAAGTGATTTACAACTGATTTTTGGCTGCCCTCAGTTGGTCTTCTCATTACTATATGCTGGAATTGTGCTTAACAGTGGGCTTTTTTATTCAATTTTATAAATTTTCCCTGTATTATTTAATTTTGCCAGCTTTCTATTGCAGGATCATGTTGCGCACGACCCTTGCCCAGGAGTGCCCGAGAGAATTTATTTCTGTTTTGGAGTCCAACTGCCTCCTATTCCTGCAATCCGGAAGTATAAACCCTTACATTCCATGTCTTCTGTACACTTGTCATTATCGTGTTTTATGTTGTTAAAATTTAATAATATTGATACAAATGATCCCTTTCCCTCTCTTTTGTTTCTCTTTTCTTAATTCTATCTCATTTGGTGACGTTTTTTTTATATTTCTTTTTATCAGGGAATATGGTGAACTCTTAGTGAGCTGTGGCTTGATAAGAGAGGCAGTCAAGATTTTTGAGGATCTAGAGTTGTGGGATAATCTAATATATTGCTACCGGTAGTACTTCAATACTGACATCTTTTTTCTTGTTTTTCATTATTGGTCTTATTTCCAATTTAAATACCAGTTTGTTGGATAAGAAAGCGGCTGCTATTGAAATCATCAAGAAGCGCCTTTCTGAAATGCCCAACGATCCAAGATTGTGGTACGTGAGTTTGCTTTTGTGGCTTATCATCCCATGCCATGCCTAATTTTAATTCTAATTGCACTGTTGTTTCTAATTTTAATTTTCTGGTATGGTAATCAATAATCTGATTTTGATGATATATATATATATTGTTTGCACTGTTGTTTTTCGTTTCTAAAGTTAAATTTATATAATGATGTTAGTTGTGTTTGCGTGTGTGTTTTGTGAGATAGTTCTGTCTGAATATAATCAAAGATGTTATTTAGGTATTTAGGATATGAGTATTGACTAGGTCTATCCTATGTCTTTCTCTCTAGTTTAAATTTGATATTTGGGTCATGTATTTCATATCTGCCTCTATAAATAAAGTGTTTTGTCCTCATTCAAGAGAAATGGTTTATGGGTTTGCTCTTTCTACATGGTATCAGAGACCTTCTAAAGGTTAGGTTTTCTCCTCTCTTCCTGGCACCCAGGTGTTCCTGCTTGGGCGCTTGGTTCCAGACCACCTCTTGTCGCACGCAACGCTCTACTATTGTGAGCGCTTAGGCCTCACGCGCCACTGCTGAGCGCTTCCTCCACACGCGTACCCAAGCCCCTCGTGGACCCTGCTCACATTCCAGCCCCGCAACTCATGCCAGCCCCTGCATGCCTCCTGTGTTGTGCGCCCCTAGTTGCATGCGCCTTTGTTGCTTGTGCACTCCATGAGCTCCTCCTGTGCCTCCTCCACTAGACAAAACATAAGAAAATATAAATCCGTCATGGCTGCTACCCCAAGAATAAAAATGATGGATGATGCTGCTGAAAAAGATGTGTCGACCAAGGAGCAGTGCCCGTCATGCGGAACCAGCGGGAATAACTGGAAATGGATTGCGATGACAGGAATAGCCGGATCGACCCTCAACAACAATGGTCGAGTTAGGAGCACACGACGTGCAAGAACAGCACGCGACACGACGAGACACTGATCAAATGTCAGACAGGAATAGCCGGGTCACATTAACGGTGAAGGTGCGGCAAGATGACAGCAGGGGCGTTGCGAGATGGGCAGAGGAGAGGCTGGACGGTTAGACGGGAGTTGGTTTGTGCGGAAGCAGAAGCAGGAGACCCACGTGAAAGGAGGGTGAAGCAAGGAAGTGGGGCGCGGAGCAGGGATGACGTTGACCAGAGACGCCGGAAGGGGGCAGACGGCTGTGTTGGCGGAATGGGACGCACGACGAGGGGAAGCTGGATGAAGGAGTCGCCATGGCTACTAGATCTGCGACGAGGGAGGGATGCACGGAGGTAAGACGCGTGATAGGAGAAGGGGGAGGGGCGACGTGATAGGGTGCGTCACCGCTGCTAGGAGATGAAGGATGCGCGAGGAGGGGATGACGAGCGGAGGCCGGCGGTGAAGCGGATCAGCACGGCGGAGGCAACCGCGCAGGGGAAGCACTGCGGCGTCGGAGTTCGGGGCGAAAGGGGCGACCACGCAGGGGAACAGTCCGCCGCGCAGGGATTCGGGGTGGACCAGAGCAGCCACACAGAGCGCAAGGCATAAGGGAGACGTCGTAGGGGGCAACCGACTAAAATGGTGGCTGTTTGCTGAGCCGCCGCCCCCTTTGGGGAAAAAACGTAGGCATCCTCTATGAAAAAAGAGATGAGAGGGAGGGCTAGGTTTAGAGAACCTCCTCTGATACCATGTAGAATAATACAGTGTGGATCTAATACCCAAGATCCCTCTTAAAAGAGACTTTGAAGTTTATTTATAGAGAATTATAAAGATAACAAAGCACCCAAGTCCGATGTGGGACACACGGTCCAACAATACCCAGGCCTATGATTCACATTTGATAAATCTTTATAGCTATTAACATGTGCTTAGGATCTTTAGTTTTTGCAATATTTTTTCAAGAAACTGGTGCACTTGTGTTTCCTTATCACAGTTGTCATTGGGACCACTTAAAGCTGATATGATGGGTTCTTAATGGAAACATGACATCACTGATTTTGTGAAAAACTCCAGTAGAATTGGTTGTTGCCAGACATACCAGCTTGCAAATGGGCAATAAAAAAAAGCACCAATCCAAGAAAAGAAAAACTATGAATTTTTTTTTCACTGATTCTTCAGGAAACACCATTGAATTTTGATGCTGCCAAATGTATCTTCTTGCAAACAACAACAATAACAATCAAGTCTTAAACCCGATTAAATAAGATTGACTACATAGATCAAACGTTGTCAATTAGCTCTATTGAGGACTATATATTCATTGAAACCATTTAGAATAAGATCATCTTGAATGATTTGTTTAAGTGTCCTTTTAGATCTCTATTTTTTTAATAAGTGAATTTGTCATTAATATCAACAAACAAGGCTTAAACTCAATTAAATGAGATCAGTTAGATGGATCAAACGTCGCTAATTAGCTTTATTAAAGACTATTTTCATTGAAACCATTTAGATTAAGATCATGTTGAATTATTTGTTTAAGGTCTCTTTTAGATCTAGCTCTGCTTCTTTTAATAAGTGAATTTGTGGAACACTACGAGATTTTGGAATATATATTTTTTCTCTTTAAATTAATACTATGTTTGATAGCTTGTGACTTAAAAACACATCATTTTTCAATAAATGTCGTTTTCTCTTATATTTTGTATTTTCTTTTAAAAACTAAATTTATAAATTTTAGAATTTTAATTTTATAAAATGAACTTTATTTTGAATTCAACATGTCAAAATTAACTTATGATAAATTTTTGAGAATTTTTTGAAAAAGTTGAATTTTGGATGAATAGTGAAAAATATTGATTTTGCAAATACTGACACTTTGACGAGATTGTCATAATACAAGAATAATTTGAAATTTTCTGAAACTTTTTTTTGTATACAAAATATATTTTTTTGTATACAAAATATGTTTAACATTTTGGAAATTTGAGTAATATTTTCCTCTAATAAAAACTATTTTTGATTCGTTTCTTTTAACTAAATATAAAAAAGGTGGAATTCTGTTTGGGCTTGTTTTAAAAGCCACATAATTTTTATTTGGTTAATAATAAACAAATTAATGTCATAGAAATCAAGAATATTGATAATTTTATCTTAATTATAATTTTTAAGCCTAAAAATACACTTTTTCTAAAAATGGTTTTTATGTGTTATGTGTGCTAATATTAAAATTAATTTTTATTATCCTTCGGAATTTTATTTGACGGAATGGATTTCATATTTGGAATTATTGAGTCCAAATTAGGTAATAAGACCACTTTTATTTTTAGACATTAAAAGTAAACTACTTAGATAAAATTTAGGTAGCACGGTAAAAACAAAAAATGTTCAAAGTAAAAAATCTATGAGTAACAGTCTTAAAAACATGTTAAAAACATGCGTACAATTGTATGGTTGCAACTTGCTTGACTTTACCTCCCCCCACTCCATTATTGTCCCTTATTGGATCTACTTGTCCTTTGAATAGTGATTTGTCCTTTTATATTATTACAAAAATAGCACTCGTCTCCCTTATAAAAGGGGTCATTACCATCCTCACACCCCACGCCTCTTAGATTCGACTAAACTCTGCCCAAGTTAACTTACCGATACTCATAGCTAAGTTTTAGAGGTTCTGGTCATTTCAAAAGGCCGCCTCTCAAAGCCTTGATCCATTTTGTAAAAGAGTTCTTTCAAAGAGTAAGGTAAAATTCTCAATTACTCTTTCATTTCTTTTCCTTTTTTTCTTCTTCCATCTCCTTCGAATCTAATTTACCCATGTTGATATAATTACATCCGTGTGAAAACATTCTTTCACCGTTACGACCATTCATTTCAATGAAGCTTTCTTTCCATGTTTTAAATTTGTTTTCCAAATTAACCTAATTCGTAATGATTTTGAAATGAAAAGGTGTATTTCCGCTTATTTTTCAAAGTGATTTTATCCAATGATCTTAAAATAGTATTTTTCATTTTTGTCAGCATCCTTAATGCTTCTTATATTACACTGGAGATATATTTTTATACCACTATCCACTTTCTTTCTCTGGATGACTTATAGGATGTTTTATGGAAGTTTTTATGAAACCAGTTTATTTTCTACGAGTTAATTAAGTGACGTTTGAAAGATGAATGTTTTCATGTTCTCGTGGCACACATATATATGGTTTTCATTATGTGACGGGTGAGTTGAGAATTATATAGCCCTCCAATGCATTGAGTAATACTTTCATCTCATGAGATACCATCTATGGTGCATGAACAGTCTGCCTAGCACACTATGTTATGCTGTCTTGACTGTGAATTTTGACTTATGCTTATGATGTCATGCTTTATGTTGTTGCCACATATTTATGATTCAATGAACTTATGATATCATTCCCTTATGTCATGTTTCCATGCTTATGATATCATTCTCTTTTTTGATACCATGTTATACTTCCTGCCATCATGATTTATGGACAACTCTTATTGTCTTCTTTTTAATTAGATATTTTTCCTATGTTTATGTTTTTTCATATGCTTATGATCTAACCCTTGATGACATGTTGATAAGTTTTCCTTTGTTGAGCTTTTAAGTTCTCCCATTTTCTATGTTTTCATTCTCCGGGTCATGAAGTTGAGTATAACCTATGAAGAGTCTAGAATGGGGTCGAATGTGGTTCGATTATGGAGAAATGTTCATAAGTATTGTAAAACAAGTTTCTTTCTTGAGATTGTGAGATTATTGTGAGATTTAATGTTTAAGTTATGAAAATGATGTGAAGTATAAGTATGTTTATCTTGGGTCATCCCACTTTGTATCAAAGCTAATATTTAAATAAAGTGTTTTTAGCACTAGATTCGGGAATGCGGGTCTGGAGCACCTCAATTTGTCATTAACTTTACCCTATTAATAGGTGCATCCCCAGGTTTTCTTCTAATATGTTCAAATCATCTTAATCTAGTCTCAGCTATCTTCTCATCAATCAAAGTTACTCCAATTTTCTCTCGAACATATTCATTTCTAATCTTAGTATGTCCACATGTCCATCTTAACATTTTCATTTTTGTTACTCTTATTTTTTGTTCAAGATGTCTCATTACTGGTCAACATTCATTACCGTATAGAATAGCTGGTCTAATAATAGTTTTTAAAATTTATCATTAGATTTCCAAGGAATTTTATGATCACGAAGCAGCTCAGAAGTTTTTCTCCATTTTATCCTTCCAGTTTGAATCCTATGAGAGACATTTGGATCAATATCTCAATCACATTACAAAAATGAGCGTAAATATAAAAAACGATCAACTTTTGAAATAATGTGGGTTCTCAATCTCACATCCATAACATTACTATACAATCCTTTGCTAAAACGACACTCCATATATTCTGTCTTATCCCTACTAAAACGGAAACCTTTCGATTCTAAAGTCTCTCCATAACTCTAACTTTAAATTGATAGTTTCTTTGGATTCTACAACAAGAATTATATCATTTGCAAAAAACATTTAATTAGTTATCTCATCTTGAATATTCTTTGTAAGTTCATCCAAGGCCAAAACAAAAAGGTATGAGTTTAAAGCCGAGCCTTGATACAGTCATATCTTTTTGCAAACGGACAGGAAAAAATAGGGTCAATTAAAAGCAGTAGCAATCCAAAAAGTGAATTCACATTATATAAGAAATGCTAACGGTGAACTGCTTGTGATGTCATTATTGATGATCTTTTTGTTACAAGGAGTGAGGAACTGGTTAGATGGTTTAGAAAGTGTGAAGAACATGTTTGAGGTGGCAGACCTTGGAAAAATGCCCCTTTCCCTCGGTATGTTGTGGCAACAATAACTGTATGAAATTTTTGTGCAGCAGTAAAAGCATCTGTTGGATTGATGTAGCCCGATCCGGTTAGGCCGAATGCTTGTGGCCCGTCCTACGCATCTCTGACCATTGTAGCAGAGCTGACCGACCGACTCCGACAGAGCACTATAGCAGGGCGGACTTTGGAGCAAACTTTACTGTAGCCTTTTGGACTTCCAGTCGGCAGCCACTGTAGCATTTTTGACTTGAGTGGCCGCCTTTCATTTTAGCGACGCGGACTTGCTGTGCAGTTGGTGGAACAGTGGATCGTCTTCTTCATTTGTAGCCCGTTTCGGGCTAAAGTTTTTTACTGAATAACTCTGTAATTATGCTCCCAAATTATAGAGAATATTCTGCCTCTCTATGAACGTAAGGATTATTCCCGAACCACGTAAATTGTTGTGTTCTTGTTCTTTTTTTTTTCTTCCCTTTTACTCTTCTGTGATTTATTCTTTGCTTCGTTGCTCCCGGCGTTTTCGCAACATCATCATTATGAATCTATGTAAGCCAACTGCCACTCCAATGAATCAAAAGGAGAAATTCTGCAAAGAATACAGAGAAGGTTAATTAAACACTGTATAAAAGCTTGATAGGGTGCTTGATGCGCTTCACAATAACTAGACCAAATATTATGCACGCTGTATGCCTTTTGTCATGGTGCATGCACTGTGCTGGAAAAATCCATTTACAGGCAACAAAAAAATAAAAAAATAAAAAATAGATATGTCAAGCGTACTTTAATAATAATGGTTTAAATTTAGTTAAGTCAATGGTTTCAACCTTCAAGGTTCAATTAGTGATTGGGTTGATTTTTGTTGATCATATGGAGAGCTATTTTGGTTATTGTTTTACAACAAATCATGCTCTTTGGACCAGGAAACTCATGGCTGGCTTCAAAGAAAGCATGAACAATGCATCTTTAATTTTGTGCGGGGCTAGTGAAATCCTATGTCATGTACAGCCTGAACTTGAAGAAAATAAAGTATCATTTAGGCAAAAAGGTACCACACTTGATGCCTGGATTGGCGTCTGTTGGTGATGCTATTTGACCAACATTTGGTTTCTTCTGTGTTTCTCTACTCTTCCGTCTTCTCTGCTGATCATATTCAATCATCACTTTCAATATGCAATTAGGCTATGGGGATGTTTTTGACCATACATGCTTGTCAATGTATTCTTTCTGTTTTCCGTTTGAAGTTTTTGACCATATAATGGAGGCTTGTCAATATTTTTGATATTTCCTTTTTATTTTAGCTTGCACTTATATTTGTATTTTTTTCCTCATCTCTCTGTTTCATTCTGTTGGAGTCTGCATCCCACATCGGACTTGTGGTCCGATGTGGTCTTTATCATTCATTATAAAAGAATCTCAAGGCCTCCTTTAGAGAGGACCTTGGGGATTCAGGCCTCTCCTCTTTTATCATTTTACATGGTATCAGAGAGAATTTTCCAAACCCGAGCCTCCCCTGCCATATTTTATTTCCCCATCTAGGGTTTTTGGCGATAATTCCCCCTGGTGGGGGGCGGTGGCTCTCTAGCCATGGCCATCGAGCCCTAAAACAGCCGTCGCCCCTCCCCCTTCGTCTCCTCCCGTTGCGAGCGGCTTCCCCCTTTGCAGTCTCTTGTCACCGGCACCATCTGGCTGCATCCCGCCCGCCGCGGGTTCTCCCCCGCGCGGCCCTCCAGCGCCGTTTGATCCTCCGCTGCGCTGCTACCATGTGCGACGCCTCCGCCCAACGCAACTCCTGCGACCCTCTCGCGCCATCCCTCCCTCGCGACGGCCCGCCCCTCCCCACTTCCTCTTCTGCGCGTGACGGCGACGACTCCCTCCTTCCTGCACGTGACGGTCCGCTCCTCCTACGGAAGTTCTCCCCGAAGGCGCTGTCCGACCCTGCACCTCCCGTCGGTGCTCCGCTTCTCTCTCTCAGATCCGGCCAGATCTGGCCGGATCCTGTCCGCCGCCGGCCTTCTCCATGGTCGTCGCCCACCCGCGCCAGCCCTCGGCTTTTCCGGCGCGCTGCCTCACTGTGCGCGCGACGAACTCCAGGTGACGGCTCCCTTCTGGCGGATCTCTCACGGCAGGACCTCCCTGCTGCTTCCTGCGCGGCTCCTTCGTGACTCCCGGCGGCCCTTCCTCCATCGACCGGATCCCCACCTCCAGATCTGCTCCTCCCTCGCTTGCTCTCTCAGATCTGTCCAGATCTGGCCGGATCCCATCTCCCGACGTCGGCTCCCTCCTTGAGTAGGACGACTCCAGACAGCCACCCTTATCCAGAAGCCTCCTCTCCCGGCGGACTTGGCTTCTTCCGCACTGGCATCTTTGCTGCTCCCTCCCGTGCGAGCTCTCTCAATGTGCGTGACGACCCCCTCCTCATGCATTGCTCTCCCGGCAGCCATCTCCCTTTCCCGGTAGAACCATTTCTGTGTGCTCCTTCCAGTCTAGAGCGCTGTCTCCCCTGTCCGCCGACACGCCCTCCCGCTTCCTCCACCGTGGCGCAGTACCTCGACCGCCTTGGATCTGGGCCCTTTGGCGTCGCCAGATCCCGCAACGACTCTGCGGAATCACCACCTCCCATCGCCGACCCCACAAGTGCGGCTTTCTCGGTGCTAGTGTGACTTTCCCGGCGTATCATCGACCGACCCCGCTAGTGCGGCTTTCCCGGTGCTAGTGTGGCTTTCCTGGCGTATCATTGACCGGCCCCGCTAGTGCGGCTTTCCTGGCGCTTCGTCAATCGGCCCGGTTTATGTGGTTCCTCTGCTGCGCCCGCGACATCTTTTTCATCCATCATCCTGAGGAGGAGCTACGATCTTGAGGGGGAGTTACGTTCGTCAATTGTTTCTTTTTATTTCATCTTGTTTTGTAATCAAGTTGGGTATGTCCAGCTTAAAGGAGAGTGTTTGCAGTCTGTTGATTGCTTTGTTTTCATTGGTTTGATTTGTTTTTTCTTTATGTGTCCAATCAAGGTACACCTAGCTTGAGGGGGAGTGTTGGACCTTGGGGATTCAGGTCTCTCCTCTTTTATCATTTTACACATCCATTTCCCTATTCATGTGCAAATTTTTACACTGATTTACATCGTAAGAAACCTGTTGCTTCTTGAAAAAAATTCTCTGCCCTAAATATTTTAGATCCAATAGAGAAGAATAAAATCTTTGCTTGAAGCATGCTAATATATTGAATTCTGGCTGTTAAATTTATGGGTGCTCTGCTTATAGGAGTGGCAAAAAGCTGGGGAATCTAAATCTAAGGTGTATTTTGCATGCACTTTTTTGTAGTAGCAACAACCTAAATTAGATATGGCCATCCTCATGTTTGGTTGGTTGTGTAGAAGTTGTGTTTAAAGTTCAACAGCTTTCAGTCTTCTCTGTGCATATTTGTGGCAAAAAGCTGGGGAATCTAAGGTGTCTTTTGCATGTAATCTTTTGGAGTAATAACATTAGTAATTAGATATGGCTATCCTCATGTTTAACTGGTTGCGTATAAGTTGTGTTTAAGTTCAGTGGTTTTCAATCTTTTCTAAATATGGATTTTTTTTATTTTTTAATTAGCTCATTTTTTCATTTAAAATGGGAACATTTTTCTAGTAAGGCACCTCTCATATCCTATTCATGCATGCCCACACATATGTATACACACACAAATATATATATGCGCAAACACACACACATGCAAAAATTTATATTGGGCAATTAAATCTTATTTTGAAAAAGCTCTTGATGGTTCGGACAAATAATGATGCTCATTATGAAAAGGCTCTTGATGGTTCAGACAATACATCTGCCAGAGAAAATGTTACAACTTGCTCTAATGCTTTACCAATGCAGGTGTTCCTTGGGTGACTTCACAAATAATGATGCTTATTACGAAAAAGCTCTTGATGTTTCAGATGATAGGTCTGCCAGAGCAATGGTTATATCTGGCTCTTATGCTTCACTAACTTTTTTTATTTTGTTCTCCTTGATTTATATATTTATATGCTGATATGTTTTTGGATTGCAGCGTTCCCTTGCTCGCAGTGCATACAACAGGGGCGACTTTGCTAAATCAATGCATTTATGGTGTGTTTATCTAAAACCTTTTTTACCTCTCGTCATTAACCTCCCCCCCCCCCCCCCCCAACTTTCCTACTTAAGCATTCACACAGATTTTTTATGACTGGATCTCAGGGAATCTGCCATGTCTTTGAATTCAATGTATTCAGATGGCTGGTTTGCTCTTGGCGCTGCTTCTTTAAAGGTATCACGCATTCACATTTCTATTGATTAGGTCAACGTTGTTAAAAAATTAATAAATTCTGTGTTTTCTCTTTTTAGTTCGTGTTTTTTTATTTCTGTTGAAAGATGCAATTGTGGTGTAGGCTAGGAATGTTGAAAAGGCGTTGGATGGGTTTACTCGTGCTGTTCAACTTGATCCTGAAAATGGAGAAGCTTGGAATAATATTGCTTGCTTGTATGCTCCTTTCACTTTGTGCCATTATATATTTTGTTGCCTTCTGACATTTTTTTGCAAAATAAGATAATTTAATCCATTTAATTTCTTTATGAAAAACACCATGTCAAATTTGCTTCAAGTGTAGTTGTCCCTATGGGTACTGTAGAAGACGAGTGTAGGAGGCGAGTTCTCCTTACCTCAAGATGAGGCGGAGACATTCTTTTATAGATGGGTAAAATAGAATACACGGTGGAGTATTCCGATGTGGGATTTGGAAATACCCTTTATAATAAAATAGGGTCCAACACTGCTCTTCAAGCTGGACATGCCCAGCTTGGACAAAGAGTCCCACAAAAGAAATACGACATCAAACAATACCAAACACACTCCCCCTCAAGCTGGGTCACTGATGCTGTGGATACCCAGTTTGGTACTGAGAGAGTCCAAATGAGCTCCCAAGAGGCCTTTGGTGAAGATGTCAGCAAGCTGATCTACCGTCGGGACGTGACCGAAATAGATATAGCAATGCTCGAGGTGATGACGAAGAAAATGACAGTCGACCTCGATGTGCTTCGTCCGTTCATGGAAGACGAGATTAGAAGCAATCTTCGTGGCTGCCTGATTGTCACACCAGATATGAGTAGACGTCTGCGGGTTGAAGTCAAGCTCATAGAAGAGATGACGAAGCCAAAAAATCTCAGTAGTGATCGTGACCATTGCATGGTATTCAGACTCCGCACTTGATCTGGAGACGACAATTTGCTTCTTCCTGCACCAAAAGATGAGGTTACCTGCCAAGAAAACGGCAAACCCAGAATTAGACTTTCGGGTACCAAGACACCCAGCATAGTCAGCATCACAGGACTCAACATTCAGATGATTGTGATGTGAGTACCGAAAGCCACAGGCGGAGTCTTTCTTGAAGTATTTCGCAATGCGGAGTACAACATCCCACTGAGATTTGGTCGGATGCTCCATGAATTGGCTAACTTTGCCAACAACGCAGGCAATGTCTGAACGCGTCATGGTGAGATAATTGAGTTTTCTCACAAAACGATGGTAGCTCTCTAGGTGAGCAAAGAGTTTCGTGTTTTCATAAAGAGACCGTTCCCCAGGCTCAAGTGGAGTGTCAACGGGAGTTGCCTGAGTCAAGCCAGCATCCTGCAAGATATCCAAGACATATTTTCGTTGGTAAAGATAGATGGTGTCCGCAGAATGGGAGACCTCGGTGCCAAGGAAGTATGTTAGTGGATCGAGATCTTTGGTGTGCAAGTGGTGGTGAAGATGCGCTTTTAGTTGGGCGATTCCAGTAGAGTCGCTCCTAGTGATGATGATATCATCAACATACACCACCAGCAGGATGCAGCCAGAGGACGTCGTACGGTAGAAGATGGTGTGGTCCTTCATATTTCGAGAGAGCCCAAAAGCAGTGACGACGGTGCTGAATCGGCCAAACTAAACACGAGGAGACTGCTTGAGGCTATATAGAGAGCGGCGAAATCGGCATACATGGGAGTCGGCTTCGGAGGAACGAAATCCTGGAGGCTGTTGCAGATACCTCTTCTTCAAGAAAGCTATGGAAAAATGCATTCTTGACATCCAGTTGATGAAGGGGCCAATGACGATGAACGACCAGAGAGATGGATAATCTGACTAATGTCATCTTGGCAACTGTAGAGAAGGTATGAAAGTAGTCGACACCATATGTCTGAGCAAAGCCCTTTGCCACAAGGCGGGCTTTGAGACGATGAAGAGTGCCATCGACATTGAGACGGACCGTATAAATCCATTTGGTGTCGACCGCCTGTTTGCTTGCCGGAAGGGGGACCAGATCCCAAATATGGTTGTCGTTCAGAGCCTGCAACTCATCGCGCATCGCTTGTAGCCACCCCGGGTGAGATTTGGCATCGCTAATCGTGCGGGGAATAGATATCGTCTCTAGAGATGACAGACCTCTGTATGAAGAGGTATAGAGAGGAGTGTTCTGGCAGGAACAAGTACCTTTTAGGAGGGCAATGTGCAAGTCGTCTGGAGCTGAAGCAGGAGCATCAGACGAGTCTGGGATGATGGTGTCCTCGACCTGGACGGGGGATACAGTCGACGAGCGGCGAGAGTAGATAGTGCCAAACTGGTGACCACTGGAGTGGGGCACCAGAGATGGGTGAATGATGAGAGGAAGACAATCATTGATGGTGGTGTCTGGATGGGGAGATGGAAGAGTGGAAGGAGAGCTCTCAACGAACGACACATCAGTAGAGACGATATATCGCCGTAAGTCGAGAGAGAAGCACCAGTATCCGCGCTGTGCGGGAATATCTGAGAAAAATGCAACGGAGGGATTTGGGAGAAAGTTTAGAGAGGTTGGAGCGAGTGTCCCGAACATAACACAGACACCCAAACACACGAAGTGGAAGTGAGTGAGGAGGGAGAGATGAGAACAGAGTTTGAAAAGGAGTCTCCTCCTGAAGGATAGAAGTAGAGAGTCAGTTTAGGAGGTAGGTAGCAGTCAGGATGACATCGGATCCGAAAAGGAGAGACACCTTCATGTAGATTAGGAGGGCACAAGCAGTCTCTAGAATATGACGATGTTTCTGCTCGACCACTCCATTATACTGAGGTGTGTCGGGGCAGGATGTCTGATAAATGACGCCTTTATCCTTGAGAAACTGCTGAAAGGAAGTGGATAAATATTTCCGTCCATTGTTGGAGCAGAGACACTTAAGAGAGGTGGAGAATTGAGTATGAATTTCATTGTAAAAGGTCTGAAAAGTGGAAAAAACTTCAGACCGATAATGAAGAAGGTAAATCCATGTCATGTGCGAGTAGTCATCAATAAAAGATATATAATAACTGTACCTGGACTGGCTAGGAACCCTGCAAGGACCCCATACATCGGAATGAACAAGGTTGAAAGGATTCACGACACACGGTTCCGATCGAGGAATATACGTCACCTGATGATGTTTCGCAAACTTGCAGGATTCACAATGGAATGAAAGGTGGAAACTAAATTGGGGACAAAGTTTATGTAGGACGAAAGCTGGTGGATGACCAAGGCGAGAATGGAGGTTAAGGGCACGTGCTAAGGTGGAAGAGCAAGCAAGAGATGGTGGGGTATCGAACATGCACACCCCATTCCGAAGATGACCTCGATCAAGTTCCCGATTCGTCATCTGCTCTTGAAAAACAACACCAGAAGACGTAAAAGTAGCCACACAGTTTAAATCTTTGTTGGGTTTGCCGATGGAGATAAAATTAAATGGATTGTCAGGAACATGAGCCACTGAAGGCAGGTGAATAGACGAGGTCAATGAGTTGGTGCCAAATCCCACAATGGGGATTTTCGATCCATTAGCAGCAGTAATTTCAAAGGCACTTGTACGCGGATGATAGGTAGTGAACATACCGGAATCCTCTGTGAGATGTTCAGACGCACCAGAGTCAAACATCCAAGCTGTCGGCCGAGGAGAGATACCTGCTGCAGAGCCACCAATCTGAACAATAGTGGCTGAAGAAGAGGAAGGGGGCGAGGCAGCCTGATAAGATTGTATAAATGCAATCTCCTCCGGTGAGAGCGTCAATCTGTATCGGGTACTCGAGACCGAGGACGGCCTTGCAGGAGTGTCGACGACTGGAGGTGGTGTCGGAGTCCCACGAGCGGAAGTGCCAACCATGACGGAGTTGGTGGCTGCCACGCAGGACGTAGGCCCCTCGAAAAGTGTCATCGGTGATGTGGGAGCCGTTGCAGTGACGGTAGCCAGCGCAGGAGGCGGGTCGGGAATTGCTGAGGAGGGCGGTGATTGGGAGATCACCGGGAAGCCTCGTCGGAGGAGGCGTGCCGGGAAACACTGAGTGGGGCTGGATCGGGAGGCGCTGTGACAGGCGGGGGTTGGGAGCCGCCAAGGGAGGGCGGAAGGCCAGTCGGAGCTGGGAATGGAGACCACCGCCGACAGGATGGGTTCTCCGGTCGTCGGGCTGGAGAGGGGTTCCGCCTGGAGAGCGGGACCGATCGGGGGCCGCGTCGAGCCGGAGGGCGGGGGCCGGACGACGCTGAGAAACCGTAAGGAGGGTGGGGTCATATAGTGCCGGGGATCTGGGATCCGTGACGGACAGGGAGGGAGGCAGGCAAGTTGGCGCTGCTAGAGGCGGGGGGGGGGGGGGGGACGGGAACCACGTCGTGCGGGCAGGAGGAGCCGTGAAGTCGGTCGGAGGGCGGGTCGAGACTCGTCGCCGAGGTCGGGTCGGGAACCCACGCTGGATGCGGGGGGGGGGATGCCACAGGAGGAGCTGCACAGGCGAGATAGATTTCTTTAGGCGGGAGGGCTTCATTAGGAAGGATGGAGGGCCGCCTGGAGGGAGGAGTTCCGCGGAAGGGAGGGGAGGAAAAAAAAGGCATTATCGGGAAATTCTCTCTGATACCATGTAGAAGACGAGTGTAGGAGGAGAATTCCCCTTAGCTCAAGGTGAGACAGAGACATTCTTTTATAGATGAGTAAAATAGAATACACGGTGGAGTATTCCGATATGGGACTCAGAAATATCCTTTATAATAAAACAGGGTCCAATAGGTATTGAGGGGGATATACAAAATTGTGTGAAGTAGCGATGGCTAAAACTTGTGAGCTACACTTTAAAATTATAAGAGTGACGGGACATAGATTTTGAAAGAAAGGTTACAAATCTTTTACAAGGGGTGATGGAAGGATGTTGGAATATAAAGAGTCTTACATACGTTTTTCATTGAATTCGAAACAATTTATGATAGTATCCTGAGAAGTACTGTTAAAATCTTGAAAATGAAAAATGTAGAGGAATAAAAAGAGAGGAACCCGAACCCCCAAGATCTATCTCCAAAGGAGCCCTTGGGGGTGTATTTATAACAAATAATAAAGACCACACCGGACCTCAAGTCCGATGTGGGATGCAGACTCCAACAATCCCCCTCAAGTTAGGTGAATCTAGCTTGGACACATAATGAAAAGAAAACAATAAAACAGACGCTAACACTCCCCCTCAAGCTGGACATACCCAGCTTGATGACAAAACATGACGAAATAAAAAGAAAGTTGCAAAAGTTGCTGCTCCCCCTCACGATCGAAGCTCCCCCTCAGGATGATGGATGATGGTGCGGGCGCAGCAGATGACCATTCAGATCGGTTGGGTGACGGAGCGCCAGGAAAGCGCACTAGTGGGGTCGGTCGATGAAACGCCGAGAAATCCAAACTAGCACCGGGAAAACCGCACTTACGGGGCCGGCGACGGGAGGCGGGGATTCTGCAGAAATCGTTGCGGGATCTGGCGGCGCCAACAGACCCAAATCCGAGGTGGTCGAGCTGCTGCGCCAGCGAATGGGCGTGCTGGCGGATAGAGATGCGGCTGCCGGGAGTTGCCGAGAGATGCCGGTGAGGCGGGGATGCCGTAGGAGGAGGCCGGCGAGGGTGTAGGAGGCCGGGAGGCGGCGCTGGAAACCGGAGGAGGCCCCCTGCGTGGAGCGGCCGGCACGGGTGGAGGCAGGTTGCTGGCCGGAACAGTCCGGATCTGCCCGGAACAGTCCGGAACTCGCCGGATCCGGCCGGATCTGGCCGAAAATCGCCAGAGCTGGCCGGAGTAGCCTGGATCAGGCCGGAGCCAGCCGGAGCTGTCCGGTTCTGGCCGGAAATCTCTGGATCAGGCCGGAGCCGGCCGGAGTAGCTTGGATCTGGCCGGAAATCACCGGATCGGGCCGGATTCGGCCTGAGCTGTCCGGATCTGGCCGCCGGAGAGGGGTCGCCGGACTGGAGGGAGATCCGCCGGGAGCCGGGAGCCGGGAGCCGCGAGCGCGCGGGAGCAGCGGGAGGCGCGGGAGTTGCCGGAGGCGCTGGAGCTGGCTGGCTGCTGGAAGAGGTGGCAGAGGGAGAGGCCGGCAGCAGGAGGAGGGGAGTCGCGCGCAGGGAGCCGCGTAGGGCAGGCCGTCGGGGCAGGGCGGGGCCACTGGATGAGGGAGGGTCGCGCTCGGGAGGGGAGGCGAGAGCGGACAGCGGGAGCGCGCAGGGAAGGCGGGGGCCGTAACGCGGGGATGAATGGAGCCGGCGCGATGGAGGGCTGCGCGACCGGGAGCCGGCAGGGAAGAGGCGGGCCGTCGGGAGGAGGTGCGCCGGGAGTCGCGGCGACGGGATTCGCGGGCAGGAGGAGCGGGCCGCGCGCAGAGAGCCGCCGCGAGGAAGAGGGGGCTGCGTCGGGAGAAAGGCCGACGGGAGGGAAGGCGCACCGGGGCGGGAGAGGCCGTCGGGATCGCGACGGGATAAAGGGGCCGGCGCGCGCGCAGCGGGGAAGCAGGCGCCGGCAGGGGAGACCCGCCGGAGAAACGACCCGGAGTGGGGGGCGGCGGTGCCGCCGGCGAGGAGGGCTGGCGCGTAGGAGCAGCCGCCGTGAGGGAGGAGCCACTGGGAGTGCCGAGGGGATGGAGCGCTCCGTAGGAGGAGGCGCCGACGGCTGGAGAACCAGGGAGAGGCGCCCGCCGGTCGGGATCCATTGGGGAAAGACGGAGGGGGGGCGGCGGTAAAAACATAAACCTAGCCTTTCATGAGGGCCGCCGCCCCCCCACGGGGGGGAAAAAAAGAACCCTAGATAAGGGGGAAATAAAAATGGGAGGGGGGGATTAGCTTCCCTCTGATACCATGTAGAGGAATAAAAAGAGAGGAACCCGAACCCCCAAGATCTATCTCCAAAGGAGCCCTTGGGGGTGTATTTATAACAAATAATAAAGACCACACCGGACCTCAAGTTCGATGTGGGATGCAGACTCCAACAAAAAACATTCATGTGACATATACCTAAGCTACAAAGGTAACTATGAGTATTAGAATTTGAAGAGGTGAGATGGACTTTATTGTAAGGTTTGGTCTGCATCAAGGATCATCCTTCTGTCTTTACTTGGTCTTGGTTTTAAATGTTTTGACCAAATACATACATGAGCTATTGGACACTTTGTCTCATTGTTCTGCGTTGTTTTGCATTAAGAATTATTCTTGTCTCATACGGCGTTTGCAAGTGGTGGTGAGTAATCAACACCATATTTTTCACATCGTACAATCCTTCTCTCAGCTGCAATTAGGTGCCAATGCCCCATACTCTAGAATTTTCATACGATAGTTGAGTGGTGCACTTTTATTTTTTTATTTATTTTATTTTACTTCCTTATGGTCGTGGGTAGGACTATACTTGAGCTGAACTGAGCCGAGTATCACATTGCTTGAGCTCGTGCCCGGTACATGAAGTTGGTGCTCAAGCTTGTTGGATTGGTGTACCTCGATCCGTTTAAATGATGTTGGGCCGAATGATAGCGGCTCATAGTAAACACCAGGCAAAAACTCTCACGAGTCGAGCTCCGAGGTGAGTTTGTTGGGGGTTGTAGGGGGCATTGCGCCCTTGCTCCGGAGGTTTGAGGGCCGAAGGTCTCCGACCCAAATTTTGGGTAAGTGTAGCAACTCTGACCGAATGTAGTAGAGTTGATCAGCCGACACCAACAGAACACTGTAGCAGTGCGGGGTTTGGCATGATTACTGTAGCACCTCGTACTTTAGAGGCAACAGTACTATAGCTTTGCGAACTTCTTGCCATCGGCCACTGTAGCAGTTTGGACTTGGGTGGCCGCAACATTGTAGTAATGCGAACTTCCAGCCACCATTTGATGTAGCATAGTAGACTTACCGTGCGGTTGGTGGAACAATGCATTGTCTTCTTTATTAGTTCATTTCGGGTTAACGTTTCTATGTTGTGAAACTCTGATATTCTTTTTGTATTTGTGCTCCCGAATCATAGTGAAATTCTCTCTCTCTGTCGACGTAGGGATTATTCCCGAACCACGTAAATCGGTGTGTCCTGTGAGATCTTCTCATTTTATTCTGTTGTTTCTTAATTTGCAAACCTGTTCTGCCGCTGCGACTCTCGGCGTTTCGGCAACAAAGCTTGACTTGAGCTTGACCGAGTAATATTTTTCAATTTTGAGCTCGAGCTTGGCTCAGGCTCTATCAAGTTACTGAATTATGCTCAATTAGGCTCGATTTAAATACTTTATCGTAAATTTAATTCTAATCTTGAGCTTGGCTCAATTACTAGCACTCGAATTTGCACTCAAGATCATGCTTGCGTTTGAAACTAAATAAATATATATTTTAAAAAATAATATATTAAAATATGCAATACGCAATTACGCTCACGAATTACTTGATTAAGGTATTTTAATACTCGAACTTGGCTCGAGTTAATACCCGAGTAGCTCGAGCTCGAGTTTGACTTGAAAAAAATCGAGTCGAATTCAAGTATTCTTCGAGCCGAGCCCGAGTAGCTTATGAGTATCAGTGCATCATTTATACCCCTAGTTGCGGGTTGTTTATTTGGGCATGCCCAAGCAATTCTTAATTTGAAGTAGGAGATTTCATACCATGGATGATAAGATGCTTGTAAAGTAGCTTTACAGTATGAGGGTTGCAATGGTATGATCAAATCTAGGGTGGGCTCATAATTTGTTCTAATTAATGTATTATTGTCTTTTTTTTCTACTTAGGCACAAGATTAAGCAGAAAAGTAAAGAGGCTTTTATTGCATTCAAGGAGGCGCTGAAGTTCAAGTTTGTCTTCAAATTCTCCTGTTCTCTGTCTATTTCTTTACAGTTTGTTCATTATCTATTTGATAAACAATTATAAATTGTGACAGGCGAGACAGCTGGCAGTTATGGGAAAACTACAGTCATGTTGCAGTAGATATAGGCCATTTTGGCCAGGTAAGTCCTTGTTTTGCGATGAGTGTAAACATTTTTTTCCCACTTGTGGATTGGTTTGGTTATACTTTTATTTTATAGCCATGTCATGTCCAGTTGCCTTATTTAAGGATTTATTAAACCGAGTGATCCTATTTTCAAAATATTAGCATGTACATTCCATTAGGGCGCACCCTTTCATTTATCTTTTCATTTTTTCCTACAGTTGCTTATATATTTGTTTGATCTCATGATTCTAATTCAATTTTCTACTTGGAACAAAATATTCCCCGCGACTGTTTGACACTTTTCTCTTTATTCACGTGCAATGACTTTTATCATTTTCTCTAGTTCTCTTACCCATGCCAGTTTTGTTGGTGATATGTTATTGCAGCAATTTTTTTCCTTTTTCAAATTTAGAAGCTGGTGCTTTTAGAACAATACTGGGGAAATTAATGCTTAAAAAAACAAATTCACTTTGTGTATTTTCTATACAAAAAGATTTAAACAATAAAGTAGTAATCTTGAAAGTTCCTGGAGCTGAGGTTTCCTGTAAGGAGGGAGGAATTGGGATCATGGAGTTGGAGTGATCTCATGTCTATAATAGAGAACTTAATACCTTAGGGAACACGGATTTTTGATATCCTACTCATACGGCATTTTGTTATATTTTGCTTTCGTGTTTACTACCAGTTTCAAGTATTTTGTAGAAGTTTGTTTCAGCATTATTCTGAATCAGATACTTGCCTTTGTTTCTCAGGCATTGCACGCTATACAAATGGTCTTGGATTTGACTGGAAATAAAAGAATTGATGCTGAGTTATTAGATAAGTTGATGGCAAGGGTGGAAAGAACTGCAAATCTGAAATCTGTTGATTCCTACAGTAGTTGTACAAATGAATTATCATCTCCTGAACCGAAGGCTAGTATGCAGGAAAATAAGCACTTTGTGGAGTTCTTTGGGAAAATCCTTCAGCGAGTATGTGATCTCATTCTTTATCATCGTCATTTGGGTCATGCATTCGTATTTTTGGACATTTTAGTTTTTCAATTCAAATGAAATAATATTTATTGTTAATATATGAGCATGATAGAGTAAACGAGTGGCATATAGTGTACATGTCCGGTACAGTTTATGCCCGGGGTATGACTTATCATGTTTTTAAGGCTGTCAGAGTAATTATGTATCTAGGATTTACATGCGTCTTGATTCATTATATTTGAATAGGTCTATCTGTTTATTCTATCATATCCCCTTATTTCTTTAGTTTGAATTTTATATCTCTTGTTTATCTTAAGTTTTGTGTGTCTATCATTTTTTGTATATAAGAAGTCTCCGCCTCTTTCCAGAGGTACAATGTATGGCTTTTTGGGATCCTGATTTCAACATGGTACGAGGGCCCAGAAAATCCTAAAAGAATCTCTCTCTCCTCGCTGTTTCCTTTCTGCCACACCAGTCCCTAGGCAAGCCAAGCACCCCAGGCCAGGCCAGGCCAGGCCAGGCACACCCTACCCAGATGTTATGCTCGCCCCCAGACCTCCTGCCCAAGGCTCCTTCATTGAACGCCAAGACCCTCCTGCATGTGTGCCCTTGTCCTGCACTGTATGTGCACTTCTGCCAGGCCACACCATCCCTGTCACGCTCTCCAATTTTGGAGTCTGAGTCTTTCTCCTGCCCAGGCATCTTGTGTGATTTCTGCATGCGGATCCAGCCAGGATGCACACCTGTGCCACGAATCTTTTCCCAGTCTGCATGTCTGCCCGCTTCATGTTGCCCAGTCCTTTGCATGAACAACAAGTTTTTGCTACCCTAATCATGGGGTATTATGTGTGCCTGCAATGTTTTCAAGTGCTAGTCCAGGTCACATAAATCACATGGAGGCTGCAACAGTGGTGGAACAATGTTCTTAACCAGAAGACTTTGATGGTGCTATTTGTCTTCTTCTTTTTAGTTTCTGCCCCTTCTGCTCACCCAGTGCTGCGCTGATGTCCAAGCTGTTGAGTCAATAAGGTTTTCCTTATGACTTTTTCATTCCTTCATGATTGGGGAGATTGTTGAGTCAATAAAGTTTCCTTATAACTTTACCATTCCTCATGTTTTGAAAATCACAAACACCTTATCTCAAGACAAATTTCATTTTATCCCGTGTTTTACTTTCATAAGGAAAATTTTCCTTCCCCGAGAAAATTTATCCTTGCCATGTTTTTCATTGATCATTATCTTGTCTAAGTGTAAAATTCGGTTTCAAGTCTAAAACCTCGGAATCATATAATACTTAGATAAAAAGCATTCTGTTTTCAGATTCCGAACTCTTCTGAGTTCTGACTCCGAGTTCTCTGAATTCAGACTCCGAACTCTTCTGAGTTCTGACTCCGAGTTTTCTGAATTCAGACTTCGAACTCTTATGAGTTCGACTCCGAGTTCTCTGAATTCTGACTCCGAACTCTTTTGAGTCCTGATTCCGAATTCTAATGAATTCAGACTCTGAACTTTGTAAGTTCTGACTCCAAATTCTCATTGTAATTTCAGAGATCCCTCTTACCCTCAAGGTGAGGAGAGGACCTATATTTATAAAAAACTGTAAGAGGAAGTTACAAGGGAGGTTACAAAAGAAGTGGGGCAGGAAGTTACAAAGGAAGTGGGGCAGGAAGTTACCCATACTCGAACACTCCCCCTCAAGCTAGGTGTACCTAGCTTGGACACATAAAAAAAAAAAAAGACCGCAACTCCCCCTCAAGCTGGGAGTCAGATGCTGTGGATCCCCAGCTTGGAACTAAGAGAGGCGAGGCGAGCACCGGGGAGACCTTTGGTGAAGATGTCAGCAAGCTGGTCTGCCGTGGAAATGTGGCTAAAGCTGACATGTTTGTGCTCCAGGTGGTGGCGAAGAAAGTGACAGTCCACCTCTATATGCTTTGTGCGTTCATGGTAAACGGGATTCGAAGCAATTTTAGTGGCTGCCTGATTGTCACACCATATGTGAGCAGAAGTTTGCTGAGGAAAGCCAAGCTCCTGGAGGAGGTGTTGAAGCCAGAGGATCTCGGTAGTGACGGTGGCCATGGCACGGTACTCAGACTCGGCACTGGAGCGAGAGACGACCGTCTGTTTCTTGCTTCGCCCAGAAATGAGATTGCCTGCCAAGAATATGGCAAACCCAGATGTAGATTTCCGAGTAGCAAGGCAGCCAGCATAATCAGCATCGCAGAAGGCCTCAATATGCTGATGAGGATGCTGGGAGTAAAGAAGACCACGGGCAGGATCGCGCTTGATGTATTTGGCGATGCGGATGACAACATCCCATTGAGAGGTGGTTGGATGCTCCATAAATTGACTGACTTTGACAACCGCACAGGAGATGTCGGGTCGAGTCATGGTGAGATAATTGAGTTGGCCCACCAACCGACGATATCGCTCGGGATGTGGGTACAGTCCTGAGGAGGCATAAAGAGACCGCTCCCCAGGCTCGAGAGGAGTATCGACCGCAGTGGCCTGAGTCAGCCCAACATCCTGTAATATATCCAATGCATACTTCCGTTGGCAGAGGGAGATGGTGTCCGAGGAATAGGAAACCTCGATGCTGAGAAAGTAGGTGAGAGGACCAAGATCCTTCGTGTTGAAGTGGTGGTGTAGATGAGCCTTGAGGTGGGTAATACCCACAGAGTCGTTGCCGGTGATGACGATGTCATCCACATATACGACCAATAAGATGCAGCCACGTGCACTCGTCCGGTAGAAGACAGTGTGATCCTTCATACTGCGAGAAAGCCCAAAGTCGCCAATGACCGTGCTAAAGCGGCCGAACCAAGCACGGGGAGACTGCTTTAGGCCGTAAAGAGAGCGGCGGAGACGGCAAACTCGAGATTCAGCGCCGAAGGCACAAAATCCGGGGGGCTGCTGCAGATAAATTTCTTCCTCAAGGAAGCCATGGAGGAAGACATTCTTGACATCCAACTGATGAAGAGGCCACTGATGATGGGCGGCAAGAGAGATGAATAACCGGACAGAGGCCATCTTGGCAACCGGTGAGAAGGTATCAAAGTAGTCAACACCGTACGTCTGTGCAAAGCCTTTGGCAACAAGGCGGGCTTTGAAGCGGCGCAGAGTGCCATCGGGATTCAGCCTGACGGTGTAAATCCACTTGCTGCCCACTGCCTGTTTGCCTGCTGGAAGAGGTACAAGATCCCAAGTATGGTTATCCTCTAGAGCCTGCAATTCATCCCGCATTGCAGCTAGCCACCCGGGGTGAGATTTGGCTTCACCAACCGTGCGAGGTACAGAGACTGTCTCCAGAGCGGACAAACCCCTGTATGAAGATACAAATAGAGGAGTACTCTGGCAGGAGCGAGTACCTTTCCGAAGGGCAATGGGCAAGTCCTCGGGTGGCGGAGCAGGAGCAGCGGACGAAGCGGGAGCGTCAGTGTCATTGGCCAGGACGGGGAATACAGTCGAAGGACGCCGGGAGTAGACCTGACCAAAATGGGTGTCAACAGGGGTTGACGACGGTGGAGGATGGATGATGAGAGGAAGACAATCATCGATGACAGGGTCAGGATGAGGAGAAGGATGAATGGAGAACTCTCAACAAAGGCAACGTCGGCTGAGATGACATACCGTCGTAGGTCGGGGGGAAAACAGCGATATCCGCGTTGAGTGCGGGAATAGCCTAAAAAGATGCAGCGGAGGGATTTGGGAGCGAGTTTGGAGAGACCTGGACGTGTGTCGCGAACGTAACAGAGGCACCCGAACACGCGAATGGGAAGGGAGTGAAGAGGGGGAGAGGAGAACAAAGTCCGAAAAGGAGTCTCCCCTCGAAGGATAGTGGAAGGAAGACGGTTTATCAGGTAGGTGGCGGTGAGAATGACATCGCCCCAAAACTGCAGAGGCACCTGTCGGTGAAAGAGGAGGGCACGAGCAGTCTCCAGAATATGTCTGTGTTTCCGCTCGGTCACGCCATTCTGCTGGGGTGTATCAGGACAGGAGGTCTGATGAAGGATGCCTTTCGTCTGGAGAAACTGCCGAAAGGAATTGGAGAGATACTCACGCCCATTGTCGTTGCAGAGACATTTGACCGAGAGGGAAAATTGATTCTGAATCTCAGCATAAAAGGTTTGGAAGGTGGAAAACACGTTGGAGCGTTCTCGAAGGAGGTAAAGCCAAGTCATTCGCGAATAATCATCGATAAAAGAGATATAGTACTTGTATCTCAAATGACTCGAAATGGTACAAGGACCCCAAACATCTGAATGAACGAGATCAAAAGGGTTTGAGGCCCGTGTATCCACCCGAGGTAGGTATGTAGATCGATGATGTTTTGCAAAGGTACAGGACTCTCAATGAAAAGAAATATTCTGACGAAAGTCTGGAAAAAGCTGATGAATGGTGGATGCCGGCGGATGTCCCAACCGGGAATGAAGATCCAAAGCTGGAGAAGAGGTAGATGAGCAAGCGATGGGTGCCGATGCATCGAACAGGTAGACCCCGTCCTGAAGTCGGCCTCTACCAAGTTCCCGATTCGTTGTCTTCTCCTGAAAAACAACACCAGAGGAGGAAAATATGGCTGCGCAATTAGAATCTTTTGTCAGCTTACTGATGGAAAGAAGATTAAATGGACTGCGGGGCACATGTGCTACAAAGGGTAGGTGAATCGTCGGAGTCAGAGAGCAGGTGCCGAAGCCCACAATCGGGATAGTGGAGCCATCAGTGACCGTGATGACCGAGGGACCGGTGTAAGGGCAGTAAGAGGTCAACATACCAGCATCACCGGTGAGGTGGTCGGAGGCACCTGAGTCCAACATCCAAGCAGGGGAGCGACGGCCGACAAAGGCAGTGGAGTGAGCAGAATGGGCTATAGAAGCTGCTGATGGGCCGGGTTCGGCAGATTCCCGAGGATCATGAGTCAGCCGGATGTCAGCCATCGAAAGGTCCAGAGAGTGGGGAAGAGTTGCGACTGCCGATGGTGCTTCCTGGACCGCCGTTTGTCCCTGCCGCGGGCGCTGAGATGGACGTCCATGTAGGACCCAACATCGGTCAATCGTGTGACCAACCTTGCCACAGTGTTGACAGAGGGGACGTGGACGGCTTTCCACACGACCACGTCCACGAGGACCAGATGAACGGCCACCGCCGTGACCAACGAGAGCTGAGTGGTCGATAACGGGGGCGGGAGGAGGAAGAGCCCGCTGGGCCTTGCTGAGTCGGTGATATACACCTGTGGGATCTCCAGCGTCGACGAGCTAGCGAGCAATTCAGTTGCCGTGGTGCGCAGTAAGGGGGAGTGTTTGCAGCTTGTTGCTTGCGTTTTTTTTTCATTATGTGTCCAAGCTAGGTACACCTAGCTTGAGGGGGAGTGTTGGAGTATGGGTAACTTCCTGCCCCACTTCCTTTGTAACTTCCTGCCCCACTTCTTTTGTAACGTCTCTTGTAACTTCCTCTTACAGTTTTTTATAAATATAGGCCCTCTCCTCACCTTGAGGGTAAGAGGGATCTCTGAAATTACATGGTATCAGATGAGGTTTTTTGAAACCCAATCCCTCCCTCCCTATTTTTTTCCCCCTTCCTTTAGGGTTTCCCCGTCCGGGGGGCGGCGGCCTCAAGGCCCCGTAGGGTTACCGCCGCTGCCCCTCCGCCTCTGCTCCACGCTGCTCCTGCCGGTCTTCCCTCCCGGCAGCTCTCCTGCATGGCGCGGCTCCCCTTCCCGGCGGCCCTCTCCCTCCCTGGTACGCGGCTCCCGTCGCGCCTCCCTCCTCTCGCGTGGCTCTCGCGCATCCGGCGGCTTTCCCCCCCGCCTCGGCCCGTTTCTCCTCCCCGACGGCTTGCCTCCCGCTGCTCCAGCGCCTCCCACGCCTCCCGCTGCTCCCGCGCACTCGCGGCTCGCGGCTCCCGGCGGATCTCCCTTTAGTCCGGCGACCCCTCTCTAGCGGCCCTCCTCTGCGCGCTCCCTCCCGGCGGCTCTCCCTCCGGCGGCTCTCCCTACTGGCGCGGCTCCCTTCGCCCAGCGGCGCCTCGTCCTCAACCTCGCCCCCGCGGATAGACTCCCGGCCATTCTGCCTGGCGTTGCTCCCGGCTCCCGACTCTCCCGGCCCTCCCGTCTTGCGGCGCTCCTCCTGTCCAGTGGCCCTCCGCGCGCCTCCCGGCCGGCCCTCCGCGCGCCATCCCGTCCCTTCCCTGATTTTCCGGGCAGATCCGAACAGCTCCGGCCGGATACGGTGTTTTCCGGCCCGGTCCGGACAGCTCCGGCCGGCTCCGGCCAGATCCAGGCTACTCCGGCCAGATCCGACGATTTTCGGCCAGATCCGGCCAGATCCGGGCAGATCCGGACTGTTCCGACCAACAACCGGCCTCCACCCGTGTCGGCCGCTCCACACAGGTGGCCTCCTCCGGCTTCTAGCGCCGCCTCCCGGCCTCCTGCACCCTCGCTGGCCTTCTCCTGCGGCATCTCCGCCTCGCCGGCATCTCCCGGCACCTCCCGGCAGCTGCATCTCTGTCCGCCGGCACGTCCATTCGCTAGCGCAGCAACTCGACCACCTAGGATTCGGGCCCCGTTGGCTTTGGATCTTCATTCCCGGTTGGGACATCCGCCGGCATCCACCATTCATCAGCTTTTTCCAGAGTTTCGTCGGAATATTTCTTTTCATTGTGAGTCCTGTACCTTTGCAAAACATCATCGATCTACATACCTACCTCGGGTGGATACACGGGCCTCAAACCCTTTTGATCTCGTTCATTCAGATGTTTGGGGTCCTTGTACCATTTCGAGTCATTTGGGATACAAGTACTATATCTCTTTCATCGATGATTATTCGCGAATGACTTGGCTTTACCTCCTTCGAGAATGCTCCAACGTGTTTTCCACCTTCCAAACCTTTTATGCTGAGATTCAGAATCAATTTTCCCTCTCTGTCAAATGTCTCCGCTCCGACAATGGGCGTGAGTATCTCTCCAATTCCTTTCGGCAGTTTCTCCAGACGAAAGGCATCCTTCATCAGACCTCCTGTCCTGATACACCCCAGCAGAATGGCGTGGCCGAGCGGAAACACAGACATATTCTGGAGACTGCTCGTGCCCTCCTCTTTTACCGACAGGTGCCTCTGCAGTTTTGGTGCGATGCCATTCTCACCGCCACCTACCTGATAAACCGTCTTCCTTCCACTATCCTTCGAGGGGAGACTCCTTTTCGGACTTTGTTCTCCTCTCCCCTCTTCACTCCCTTCCCATTCGCGTGTTTGGGTGCCTCTGTTACGTTCGCGACACACGTCCAGGTCTCTCCAAACTCGCTCCCAAATCCCTCCGCTGCATCTTTTTAGGCTATTCCCGCACTCAACGCGGATATCGCTGTTTTCCCCCCCGACCTACGGCGGTATGTCATCTCGATCGACGTTGCCTTTGTTGAGAGTTCTCCATTCATCCTTCCTTCTCCTCATCCTGATCCTGCCATCGATGATTGTCTTCCTCTCATCATCCATCCTCCACCGTCGTCAACCCCTGTTGACACCCATTTTGGTCAGGTCTACTCCTGGCGTCCTTCGACTGTATTCCCCGTCCTGGCCAATGACACTGACGCTCCCGCTTCGTCCGCTGCTCCTGCTCCGCCACCCGAGGACTTGCCCATTGCCCTTCGGAAAGGTACTCGCTCCTGCCAGAGTACTCCTCTATTTGTATCTTCATACGGGGGTTTGTCCGCTCTGGAGACAGTCTCTGTACCTCGCACGGTTGGTGAAGCCAAATCTCACCCCGGGTGGCTAGCTGCAATGCGGGATGAATTGCAGGCTCTAGAGGATAACCATACTTGGGATCTTGTACCTCTTCCAGCAGGCAAACAGGCAGTGGGCAGCAAGTGGATTTACACCGTCAGGCTGAATCCCGATGGCACTCTGCGCCGCCTCAAAGCTCGCCTTGTTATGCAGTAGGGGGCGCGGGATTGGAGCCGCTGGACGGAAGGGAGCGCCGCCTGGAGGGAGGGTCGCCAGGAGGGTGAGCCGCTGGGAGGGAGGGCCGCCGAGAATGGCTAGGGCAGCGGATAGAGAGGCGGGGCCGGGAGGACGCCGGGAATCCGCAGAGGAGGGAGGGTTCGAGATAAAAATCCCTCTGATACCATGTAATTTCAGAGATCCCTCTTACCCTCAAGGTGAGGAGAGGGCCTATATTTATAAAAAACTGTAAGAGGAAGTTACAAGGGAGGTTACAAAAGAAGTGAGGCAGGAAGTTACAAAGGAAGTGGGGCTGGAAGTTACCCATACTCCCAACACTCATGAACTCTGACTCCGAACTTTGTAAGTTCAGGTTTCGAATTCTTGTGAATCCAGATTCCGAATTTCCTTGAAATTCAGACTCCGAAATTCTATAGAGTTCAGGTTCTGAATTCCTTAGAAAACAGAATCTGAATATCCTTGTATTATAGACACCGAATGTGCTTTTGGTTAGACTCCGAACTTTTATTTGCTTACATTCCGAATATTTGATTTGGTTATGTAACCTGATTTTTGCTTACACTTGTTTTTGTTATAAAACGATGTCGTGCATTCAGTTACTAACCGTTGTTTGAGTGACACGTGTACAGGTCCTTCCGAAATTCAAGGAAAAATATGACCGTTGAAGGAGGGAGCCGACCGTTTGTGTTGTACCTATAAATAGGAGCTCATAACAAGTTGATCAATCTAGAGATAACATGCTGTTGAAGTGATTTTTAGAGAGAGACTTTATTGCTTTGTGCGTACTGAACACCTTGTTTAGATTTGCTTCGTGCGACTCCGAATGTTGCTGATTACATTCGAGCACTTCCGGGGATAGAAAGACAGAGGTGCCGACTACCTTGAAGTTGAGGGCTTCCTTGCTGAGGAAGACAAAGGTGCCGACTACCTTAAAGTTGAGGGTTTGCGGGGATAGCAAGACAGACTCCGATCTTCGTATCGAGGGCTTAACCTGGTGCGGGTAAGACAAACTTTCTTGAAAGTACAAATCAAGGGATCTTTATCCAAGGTTGTTGGATATCCTTTTCTTTGGGTTAAAAGATTTAATACTTGTTATTTGTTCTGTTACAAGTTTTCCGCTGCAATTTATTTGTTGAGGAAAGTATAACTATCTACTTCCTTATACCTGTACTCTGATTTAGTAAGATTCTATACGCTTTAAGGTAGAATCTTTATCTTTGTAAACTTTCATTGAGTTTCATTTTCCGGAACCATCTTTCCGGAGTTGCTTTCTCGGAATCACTTTTCCGGATTCAAGTAAGTTTATAGAACTAGAGGTTTTGTAAATTTTTCCTTGTTTAACCTTGTTAAACATTATCATCTTTAAAAGTCCCAAAAGAATTTTTTTAAAGTATACAATTCACCCTTATCTTGTATATTGAGAATCATACGATACTACAATTAGTATCTTCATTCATTTTCCCGATCCAACACAATCATCCTCCTTGCCCAGTCCTGATTCTGCTCGGTCTCTTTCATCTTCTTTGGATCTGTTATTGCACTTGTCAAAATGACTTTGAAAGTGTTGTTAGTCTATTTGATGTCCAACACACTTTCTTGTTGTGGTCCTTTCTAATTTCTTATCCTGTTCCAATTGTCTTATTCATGCATCCTATTTCTGGCGTCCTTTTTCTAAACGCACCAGGCCTTTCTGCCACACTAGCCCCCTTGGCTTCTCGGTGCTTCTGCTGAGGCGCCCTGCCTTCAGTTGAGATCGATTCACTGTTGCTCGTCCTCTTGCTGCAATGCCCACCACTTTATCATTGGTGCCCATTTCAACGTTCTCTCCGATGCCTGAGATGATCATGACCCATGCGATTCGTAGATAAGTGCCTTGATTCCACCAACTTTACCATGCGGTGGAAGATGGTGGGGGTCTCTTTGAAAATGGTGGGATGATATCCCCGTCTACTCTTCTCTTTTCGACAGACAGATTCGTCTTGCTTTCAGTAACTTTACCATGCGAAGGATGGTGGCTGCCTCCTTAAAAAGGATTGGATGATATTCTCATCCGCTTTTCTCTTTTCGATAAGACTCGCATATGATTCCATCATATTTCAGTGGGTGGAAGGCGATAGTGGACAAGATTCATGACCTCTGCTCTGTTCTATTTAGGCTTCAATTGTTGACTTTGCTGCCCCAACCTCTGAGTTAAGGTTCTCTAACAAGGAGTATCATCATATTTGGTCTCGACATGTCGCGTCTGCCTTCTCCAATGCCTATATGGTCCAGTCTGGCATCCATGTTGCTTCTAGCCTATCCAAAGCTTATATGTGAGCCACCATCCTTGGTGGAGTCTGATGTGAGACTTGGGTTTGTACCCAACAACTACAAACATTATCGACGAACCAAGTGGTCTTGGGAACTTTTATAATGGAGGGGTCTTGGAAAATTTTGAAAAATATTCAATGTGAGATTCTATTCCACTCCTCTTTTATGGGTTTTAACTAGAGTTTCCTTGTGCTCTTTTTCCAATGTGGAACTCTATGCTACTTTAATGAATAAAATATCTAACATTTGATTGATAGAAATTAAATTAAATTAAAATAAATAAATCTCTAACACTCCCCCTCAAGTTGGACATGCCCAGCTTGAATACATTAAAATGGCTAAAAAGAAGGGCATCTTCGGATGCATTGCCCACCGGTTTTGCTCCACCTGTTGCGCTCCTGCCCATGATTGCTAAAGAAAAGATGACCATTGTAGAACTCTCATGCTCTCTTGCTGAGGACAACTCTTGCTTCAAGATGTCGGATGAAACGGTGACCGACAAACGGTCCTAAAACGGCCGGGGTGAAACGGCGCTCGACTTTCCAAACCCAAATTGCCGAGGTGAAACGACGTTCGACTAGCGGACCCTAAAATGCTGAGGTGAAACGGCGTTCGACTAGCGGACCCTATATTTTGATTCACAACAAAGGTGTGAGGAATACCAGGGAGCAACGGAGAACTAGATAGAGGCAGGATGTATGCGAGCAAGGGGCAGATTTGAAGAACCCGGTCAGGAATGGGTGACGCCGGGTCGTGCATGCCTGGATCAGGAAGGGGGTGTCGCACAAGAGGTGCGGACGCGCAGAGAGTCGCCGCTGCTGTTGTGCAGGGGCTTGGGAGCCGTCACCGATCTGGGTGGAGGTGATCGCACAGGAGGGGAGTTGTTGCGCAGGGAATCACTGCGGGTGGGTGGTGACAATGTGAGGGGGGGGGGGGCATCGGGAAAGGGGAGGCTGTGCGCAAGGGAGCCGTCGGGACGCAGCCCGTCGCGTGGGGAAGAAGGCGGGAGGGGGCCGTCGAGGGCAGTTGCGTCTGCCGGAGATGGGGCGCTGTTGCGTAGGAGCATTGCGCCGAGAGGGGCCGTCGCACGGGAGCTTGGGGCGGAAAGGAGTTGTCGGGCTGGTGAGGGATATGCAACACAGAGGGGAGGGGGGATTGAAAAGATTCGGCTGGGATCCCCCCCCCCAGCGGGAGGCTCTGGAAAAAAAAATTTAGCCGGGGAGATAGTAAACAGAGGCAGGGTATTTGGATTAAATACCCAATACCCAATACCCATGTAGAATGATAGAAAGAGACCCAATACCCAAGATACCTCTCAAGAGAGGCCTCGATGTCTATTTATAATTGTAGAGGGTGAAAATAAGAGACCGAACCCCCAAGGTGTCTCTCCAAAGGAGCCCTTGGGGTGTATTTATAATGAATAATAAAGACCACACCGGACCTCAAGTCCGATGTGGGATGCAGACTCGAACACTCCCCCTCAAGCTAGGTGAACCTAGCTTGGACACATAATGAAAAGAAAACAACAAAACAGACGCTAACACTCCCCCTCAAACTGAACATACCCAGCTTGATGACAAAACATGACGAAATAAAAAGAAAGTTGCAAAAGTTGCTGCTCCCCCTCACGATCGAAGCTCCTCCGCAGGATGATGGATGGATGAGGTTGCGGGCGTAGCAGAAGAAACCACTCAGATCGGCTGGTTGACGGAGCGCCAGGAATGCCGCACTAGTGGGGCCGGTCGTTGAAACGCCGGGAAATCCAAACTAGCACCGGGAAAACCGCACTTGCGGGGCCGGCGACGGGAGGTGGGGATTTCGCAGAATTGTTGCGGGACTGGCGGCGCCAACGGGCCCAAATCCGAGGATGTTGAGCTACTGCGCCAGCGAATGGACGTGCCAGCGGAGAGAGATGCGACTGCCGGGAGGTGCCGGGAGATGCCGGCGAGGCGGGGATCCGCAGGAGGAGGCCGGCGAGGGTGCAGGAGGCCGGGAGGCGGCGCTGGAAACCGGAGGAGGCCCCCTGCGTGGAGCGGCCGGCACGGGTGGAGGCCGGTTGCTGGCCGGAACAGTCCGGATCTGCCCGGATCTGCCCGGAACAGTCCGGATATCGCTGGAACTGGCCGGAAATCTCTGGATCAGGCCGGAGCCGGCCGGAGTAGCCTGGATCTGGCCGGAAATCACCGGATCCGGCCGGATTCGGCCGGAGCTGTCCGGATCTGGCCGCCGGAGAGCAGCAGGCGAGGTCGCCGGGAGGGGAGCGGGACGGGAGAGGCCGCCGGAGAGGGGTCGCCGGACTGGAGGGAGATCCGCCGGGAGCCGCGGGAGGAGGGCTGTCGGAGGAAGAGCCGGCGCGGGATGAAGCGGGAGGCGCCGGGAGGCGCTGGAGCAGCGGGAGGCGCCGGAGGGAGGAGATCCGTCGGGAGGGCCGTCGCGTGCAGTGGAGGTCCGGCGACGGGATGGGCCGCGACGGGAGGGGAGGAGATCCGCCGGGATGAGCCGCGGGAGCCGGGAGCCGCGGGACAGAGGGCCGCGGGAGGGAGGAGTCGCGACGGGACGGGGGCCGCGCGGGTGACGGCGTCGGGAGCCGCGGGGAGCCTCGGGGAGGGAGCGCCGTCGGGGAGGAAGTCCGCAGGGAGGAGCCGACGGAGGAGGCGCGGGCCGCGTCGGGGAGAGAGATGGCCGCCGGGGAGAGGGCGCGGGCGCCGGGCAAAGGCCTGCTGGGACGAGGGCGCACCGCGGGAGGACGGCGGACGCCGGGAGGAGAGGTGCGCCGGGAGGGAGGGTCTGCCGGGAGGGTGCAGGCCGGAGAGGAGCTGGGCAGGGCAGAGGCGGAGGGGCGGCGGCGGTAACCCTACGGGGCCTGGAGGCCGCCACCCCCCCCGGACGGGAAATCCTAAAGGAAGGGGAAAAAAAATAGGGAGGGAGGGATTGAGTTTCAAAAAACCTCCTCTGATACCATGTAGAGGGTGAAAATAAGAGAGACCGAACCCCCAAGGTGTCTCTCCAAAGGAGCCCTTGGGGTGTATTTATAATGAATAATAAAGACCACACCGGACCTCAAGTCCGATGTGGGATGCAGACTCCAACAATAATGAATAATAAAGTTGACAAAATACTTAAATTCCGATGTGGGACTCCACTCAACTTAACCTCTAACAATATGATAATAAAAATATATTATAATTAAAAAATATATATGATGAATAATAATATAATATTAAAAAAAATAATAAAACTGGTTTGGCCAACAAGCTTAACTCATCTGACCGGTCCGATCTTGATTCACGCTCTGTTTTTCAATAGACGGTCTAGTTTTGAGAACATAACAAACATCTCATCATTCCCAATTGTAATGAATTTAATCAATAGGAAATTTAAGGAGTTATAATCATAGGTCGAGTTTTCTTTTACAAAAAAGATATGTGAACTTGCAAATGAAACGAAATCTATAGACAGCATATATGGAAACATGAGTGAAATCAAACGGAAGGATATGGAAACATGAGTGAAATCCAACGGAAAGATAGTTATTAAATTTCATGAAAATCTCTAGTGAGTTGGTTTTTGTTAAAATTCTTGCTTGACTTATGCATGCGTTCGGTATTCATGTACCCACATTCTTGCTTCCTTACCTTCTTCTTACCGGTTGATGACATTTCAAAATAGCAGTTGGGTTTCTTATTCATTCTTCCATGTTTTGTTATTAGGTAAAATTGTTCATGAATTAATTTCAGGGTGCATGACCCATCTACATCATGCGGTCTAGTTCACCACACCTGGCCTTCAAAGAATGTGACCCCCTTTCCCCTACCATTTTTAAAACACTGTTAACTTGATAACCCTGGCCCTGTTATTCTCTATAATACTTCTCAGATCGGTTCTTAAAATGTTCTCTATAATTTAGATTGTGAGAAACGATGGTGGAGCAGAGATATGGGGGTTATATGCAAGGTGGAACAAATATGAAGGCGATCTCACGATGTGCTCTGAAGCCCTTGTAAAACAAGTCAGATCATACCAGGTAAATTATGGGTAGTTGTACTGCTATTATCATGATTTCTTTTTGGCATGAAACCTACATTTTATTTTATCTAAGCCCATTGCCTCTTTACCCACTTTGAACAATTTTTTGTTAAGATGCAGTATGATTGTCCAAATGTGGTTTAATTTTGAAGTGATTCATGAAGCTTCTTTTTGGACCATTTCCATGTTACTGTTTCTTGTTCGAAAGGCCAGATGATAAATTTTGCATCTTTCTTACAGGGCTCTGACTTGTGGAAAGATGAGATTCGTTTTAGAAAGTTTGCAGATGCATCCTTGGAATTGTGTGGAGTTTACATGGAAATGGCATCTTCCTCCGGTAGCCGGCGTGAACTTGTTGCTGCAGAGATGCTCCTAAAGAGCATAATTAGACAGGCAAGCTATTTCATCAACCCATGAATGTTATTGTCATTCTCTTGTCAAAGGAATTATTGCAGCTGATCTGTTATTGTATGCTTATGATTTAAATGCTTTGTTTTCATTTCTGAAATGGCAGGCTGGTAGCTTTACAGAGACCCAGGAATTCAAGAATCTTCTTTCTTGCCTTGATGAAGTAAAAATAAAATTGCAACCAACTTCTTGATTATTAGGTATGGCTCTCACTTGTTTAAAACAGCTGACAATGTTAATTTAACATGTGCTGCCCATTCGATGGTAAGGTTATCTCACTGCTGCTAATCCTGCTCATACCATAGGCAAAATGTATATCTAAATCATGAATATCTTAGAAAGATGATCTGTGGGACTATGCATTGCTGTATTAAACATCATAAATTCAATTATTTTAATGGTTATGAAATGTTTTAAGACAAAAATCCAATTACAGTACGCATATGTGCATTCTATATATTGAATTGCTAGTTGATGAATTGTAGAGAAACAGCTTATCAATATGGTTGATGATGGCTTTGTTATGATCCATCATATTATCAGGTTGTGTTTGGTTCATAAAAATATTTTCAGCTTTTATTTTTCAGAACTATTTTGAAGATGTGTTGGATTATATAAATCATTTAAAAAAAATGAAAATTAGAATTTTTTTTATGAGTATCTCTAGAATTAGATTTTATCAACGCTAAAGTTATAGGGACATTCTTTATGAGTGTTAGATTCTAGCCTTGATAAAGGCTAATTTCTGCTGCTGTTGTATTAAATAGTACCATGGCGTACTGCAACAATAAAAAAAAAACACAAACAAATCATATAATTCATCAATTTCAGTAGAAAATCAGTACATTTTCAAATAATGAAAATAATTCATTTCATTCTTGGATTCTTCGTTCAACAAAAACGAATTGATTATCATATGTGGGGAAAATTGTTTTGCAATGATATAGTTGTAATGATCTTCAAGCAAGAGTTGGCGCTGCAACTTCTGCCTTCTGTTTGAAAAGACCAATGAACCTGCAAAAATAAAACGATTACCTGGTTAAAAAGTATGGAAAATTTTGATTGAACTCACATCAAAAGTAGCAAAGGATGCAGTAGTTCAGGAAATAATTTCATTGAAAACAGAACATGTATAAATTTGCCGTATCCTATGTAATGACTCGCCAATTCTCATTGGCTTGTACAACGAGTCATTGTTAGGCCTTAAGCGACATCCCTAAAACGTTAAAGGTTGACAATAAATGTTGAAGGGTTTTAAATACAAGTGGGGGACGATTTACCCTTTAAGAAATAAACTAATAAACCTACCAACCATAACCATTCATTCATTATATGATGTATGAACAAATGGAAGACCACTCAACATTCATGTATCTCAAAATCACATCAAAGTAAGCAACAACAGAAGAATAACCAAGTATCAAAGTATACAGCGGGTATACTATACAAGACTCTCCAAAAACCTCAAGACTTTTAAGCTCCAAGCTCCAAAATCTCTGAACAACCCAAACATCACGAGGTAGTGTTAAACACGCGTGAAACATTACATTTGCCCTTGTTTCGGAAGATAACATCTGCAAAAGTACTAAAGTGCCAAAGCAATGGTGAGTATAAATCTCGGTAGGTTTTTCCCAATGACTTCTCTACTCACGCCACTAGGATAGAAGAGTTAGCAACAATTATATAAAGCAGTTTATATAAAACAATTTCTCAAAAACAGTTTATAACAAATATAAACAAGTTTTCAAAACCATTCATTACCAAAATCGTACAAGTGCAATTGAAACCAATTTTCCCAGTGAGATATTTTTCCAGAAAAATAACTATACAATTTTTACAACCATTTCACAATATCCCTTTATCAGCATACTCAACCATTCCTCAAACCCATGCAACCAACCATGCATGCTACGTTATGATAGTTCCATGCTCATGAGCGGTTTCTCGTCAATCTACCAAGTCGTCACAAGGTAATTGTTTTTCATGTGTCATTAACCCGTTGACATCGATTAAAAGGTCATATTTCAATCAAGTCCCGTGTATGAAATTTCCATGTGCCATTAAGCCTTTGACACTGAGCATAATGTCATATTTCATCCAAGCTTCGTATATGCAATATGAACACACCACATATTCCTAATGATCATGCCAAAACAACCTTTTCAATAAAAACACATTTTTATTGAAAATCATTTCTGTCAAAACCATTTCAATGCCAAACTATTTCAATTCCAAACCATTTCAATAAAACTTCTTTTTTATTGAAAACCATTTCTATTGAAAATATCTTTTTCTTCAACCATTTAGCAATTCTAGAAAATCTATAATTTAAAATCATCATTTTAAATTCATGAAACTAGACCCCCTTTTGCACAACTATTTACCAAGATCACGCAATTTCACAAAAACCATAAATCATCAAAAATGAAGATTTTCCATGCGTTTCACAATTAATAAACCAATTTGAATCTAATCCAATCAATTATAGTAAGAGGAGTCGAGAGAGAAGTCTCCTACTTCGAAGGTTTTGATGAAACTTTGACAACAGACGAAAAACGCACAAGAAAGCGGATCGATTCTCCAAGAACGACCTTAGTTCTCTTATCCTAACAAGATCACGACTCAACATTGAATTATTTGGCATCAAAAAACGTAGATATACCCACTATAGATTCAGATCTGAGAAAGAATGAAGATTGGAGAAGTAGATTTAAGCAGATCTAAGAAAACATGACAAATCTGGAAAGAATGGTGACATACCTTAAGAATCAGACTCGAAATAACTAAGGGAAGGTTCTGGGTTTGCTTCAACTGAATGATTGGTAGCCCCATGGCCCATGTATCCTATTTTTTTTTTTAATTTTTTTGGATCAATATAATGAATGTTATTGTGAAAATATGAAATTGTAGTCAAATTGGATCACTTATGAAATGTTTCGATTAAGGGCCAACACATCATAGACATTCAAAACTATTCATTAAAAGATCATAAATGTGATAGGATAGATGTTAAAAAGTATGAATAAAAGTGGGCATCAAATCCCTCCACATTTCAGCGTTTGCATTCCTAGTCAAAATCATAATCTATTTAATTTAGAAATTTTTTAAGCAAGAATCAATTTAAAAAGGTGGTCTCAATAAACATGAATGCAATTGTCTCATAAATTGTATTAGGAATACTGATCTTGGTCAAACAATTTATACATAAACTATGTCACTATTTTCTCACGTGTGTATGTGTGACAATCATTTAAAGCTTTTCTTTTCACTCTTTATTTAATGTATGTATATCAAGTAATTTTTTTTACTGATCGACTTCTTTTTCACCGAACCTACTTTTATCCTTTAAGATTGAATTTTTAAAACTCCCTCATGCATTCTTGGAAGTTAAACCTTAAACTTTCGATGTAGATCGTGTCTTAATGACCGAGTCATAATGGACAACGTTGTGAGGGTTTGAAGTGTGTGGTGGCGTAAAGGTTTGGTTGATGATAATTAAAAGGAGAATCACATTGAAATTGCAATGTGATATATTCTATATTATGACGTAATGTTTTGGATGAAGAAAAATATAAAGATGTGGAAATTATATCACGATCATAGATTTCAAAATTGTGTTGTGTTTTTGCAAGTATGAAGATGAAATTAAGAAGATATATAGATTGTGTCGTAATGATGTCACTACATCATGATTTATGTTGGCCTAAAAAGTTTATAAAAAGAGGGTGCTACTACTTAGAGAAGAATTGAACTAATTGGAATGAGGACTTTTGCTAGATGTAGGAAGATCAAAGCTTGGTTTGTATTAGTTAGGATTTGACTAGGACTTATTCCTTGCTAAACTATAGGGTTTTAATAACAATAACAACACTTAAAATATAGCAGAAGTAATAATTATAAAACCCATCCAAGATCATAGCAAATAAATTAAAAACACAATAATAAAATAAAAGTACCTTTTAAAAAGGTTTGGAATATTTTGATCAAGATTGAATTATCGAATCCAAGCCTCCCTCGGTATCTGTCGATAATGTTAATCACACCTTGGTGGGATAGTCACTCCAAATGGAAAAGGATGAAAGAAGGAAAGAGAAAGATGTTATATAACCTCTCGGATGAGGAAAACTAGATAATTTTTTCTCGGGTGAGGAAAACTAGAGAATACTAAGTACCACCTTTGCTTATAAATCTAAGGAATTGCAATAAAGAGCCTTCAAAGGACATTTGAAGCATTAAATAGTCTCCAAAAATAGCTTAGGTCACAAACCATCTTTGGAGGTGCATTAATGAACATCCAAATGGGTTAAAAGTAGCAAATGAACTGCTTAAATGCCATCTTTAAGTAGGTTTATGAATTTGCCTCATGTAATGGGCCTTGGAATCCCATTACTCCAAGCCCATAGCCAAGGCCCATTTGGACTATTATTTCCTCATGTTTATGCATCAATAATATAAATAACTCGTTATATATGTTATAAGGCCATGTTAATTATTTAATTAAATAACTATTATTTAGTTAAATATTTCAAATGTGTAACACACAAATCTTATTTATGTTTATGATGAATATAAACATTTTTACAAATGAACTAATCATATTAGTCCAACAAATTCCAATTAGCATTATCTTAAGTGTGACCCTATGAGCCCTTTGTAAAGTTGGGAATGATCATGAATCTCATTCATAATCATAATCTTGCAACGCATCATAGTTACCCAAATTAACAAAGGGTTTGGTATGGTCTAATCCCCCACACATCCATTAGAAAAAGTTCTTTTATCCTCAACATCGAGATTAATCATGAGACATGGATAATTTCAATCTCATATAACTCATCTCCTTTTCTCAATTCCCAAGTTGACTAAATCTTATATAATTACATCACATGTAATTATCTGTAGGGTTCCAGACGCAACAGAAGCACCTGTATGGTATGACCAACTCAGCTTTTTAGTCTTAATTTACAAATACTCGTTGATGTACATGACGAATGACGTAATGACCAACGAATTTAAATTGTATATTACTTGACTTGTAAAACGCCAGAACTGGAGGAGGAGGATCTCCACATGTAATTTATAATTAATTTATGAGCAGAACTGGAATTACCTGAACTCGTAATTCTTTCTTCATTGATGATTTGGTTGACTCGATATCATCATACAGTCGTTGTGCTGCTGGATTTAAGTCTAGAATCGGTGATCCACACGTGCATCACAATTTCTGAATAATGTTATTGAATTGTCAGGTGCTAGTACGGTTGATCCCAATCACTTACATCATTCGCGGTTGATCAAAACAAACTTCTTCTATGATGATGAACTCTTAGTGTTCTCTTGAGAGCTTGAGAGAAGAGGAGAGATCACACTTTTAGATCTTTAGAACTCTCTCTAGGACTTGAGGGAGTTTCTCTTTATTCATTGTGCACACCAAATGTCTTTATGGAAAGTGATATAATTAGATATTTATTATGGCGGGTTTAGGGTTGACAACTTGCACACAAGCCCCTTTCCAATTCCTTAATTCTTTGTGAACTCCATGTCTTAATAATAATCTCATTATTATTCACTTGACATGTGCATCACCTAAGAATAAATAAATATCATTTATATTATTTCTGTTGGTCTGGAGTTAAGATCGAAAAATAGTCAAGTGAATTGGCTTTTAAAAAAATGAATTAATCAATTTAAATGATATATCAGAGTTACAATATTAATGTAGCGGAAAATAAAAGAATAAGAACACAAGATATTTTTATAGTGGTTCAGATCTAAATGATCCTACTCCACTCTTCACCCCTCTCACAAACTCAGAGTGATAACACCCATTATAACCAATATAATAGAATCTTACAATGAATTTTACCCACTTGGAGTCACAAACCAATTACAAAGCCTTTTCCCCCTGGAGGCTTAAACCCAAAACGACCTGCCTTTTTCTACCTAGAGACACAACTCGAACAACCTGCCCTTTTCCCCTTGAGGCACAACCTAATGCACGACTTTTGTTTGGGAGTCACAACCCAATTACCTACATTTTAATGGGTAGTAAAACCCTTTACAATTACTCACAAAAAGAAGAAGAAGGAATAATTAAAAACCACATAACCAGATGAATGCTTCACAGTTTGAAAGTCAAGGTAGCAAGTAATTCTCCAGTAAAAAAGGATTAAATGATTTCAATTTAGCTGGGAGCAGTAGTTGATCACCAGAAAAATGCGGCACTTGTACAGTTCAAGAATATCCTCAACCTCGTCCCTTGCACTGGTTCTATCAACTCTATATATATAGAGTTTTCTTTTTCACAACAACATTAAAATCTAAAGACCGTTGCATCTTTTATTTTCTCCAAGTAAGAATCACGTATGCAGCTTCAATGAACTACTTTAGAGTTGTCCACGCCTATTTCCCAAATGATATTCCACGTGTAAATCTTTTATAAATGAAAATCAATATTCCTATTAAGTCAACCTCGATATCCTAAAGACAATTAAAAACTACATAATGAAATTCATTAGAACAATTAATACAATAGTAAATAATAAGCATTAATATCCTTGGAATATTCCTTAATAATATTTGAGGCTGACTCTTCATATTTCATTCGCTTTTAATTTAAATATCTCAAAGTTCAAAAATTTGAGCATGAATATCCATGAACACTTAAACCCTTGTAAATCACATTTAATACATCATGAAATAAATTAAAACAAGTTTGCATGACTTCTAAATAATTAATAAGTAACTTTTGAACAAACAAAACACTAATTATATCCATAATAAACTTACAGAAAATTGAAATGTCAAGTATTACGTAAAACATAGTATATTTTCAGGTTTTAAAATATTCTATAAATATTCACAGAACCACATAGGAAAATCCACATAGGAGAATCACGTAAGGGAATCGTCGTACCCGATTTCACATAAGGGAAATCACGTAGGCATTTCACATAACCGATTTCATGTAAGTGATTTTGTAAATTTATAAACATATTGACTTATAAAGTTTCAAACTTAAAATAGACCTTAATTGGACTTTTATATCTCAAGTTATCATCAAAATACAGTAGCAAAACAATTCTAGAAAACTGCAGAATTCAGATAAAAAACATTCAGTCCCTTATAAACTAATTTAGAACATGATAATGATTGTTTTAGAGTTTGATGTATTCAAATTAAATATAGAATATTTTTTTATCTTTCCAACAAAACAAGAATCTCTCAATTTGGATTTCTTTAGCCCATGTTATGGTCAAAATACAAAAGGAAACCAATTCTGAAAAATCGGCTAAGTGGACCAGTTACGTGAGAGAATCAACTATGTGAATCGACTATGTGGCACAATTGGCTATGTGAATTGGATATGTGGGAACATTAAAAAACACATAAAAAAAATATTTTAAGGTCCCAAATAACTTATTTGTCTTATGAACACTGTATGAAACTTGTAGAACATGTTATGACCAATCAAAGCATAAAATTTAAAGATATTTAAAGCAAAGAAATATTATGATCGAATTAAAGTCAAGCACACTTTAAATTGATCTTTGTAATTATCAAAAAATAATTTGGTTCAAGGATCCACCCAAAAATTTATAATGAGACCATTAAACACGATCTGCTTATCCTCCTCAACATTTATCGAACCTTGAATAATGACTATTTATTTTATAAAGAAATATCATTGCATTATTCGGTGATAAATATAATAAATATTATATTCATTAAACCTTGAAAACAAATATTTATTTAACTCACTTATTCTTTCGAATAACTTTTGATTAAATCTTGATGATCAACCAAACTCGAATAATTATTAAACCACAAATAAGGAATAATATTTATTCTAACTTGTTAAATTCAACATTGAATTTAACTGAGATTGTGGATATACTTAGTGCGTGACCCTCTAGGTCTATTTCTCATTGGAAATATGCGAATACACCTAAAGTTTAAGGTTAGCATCTAGCAATGCACCAAAACAACCATAAAGAAATAAGTTAATGTTGCAACGATATAAAACCTCCTACGAATGCTTACTGTATAATATAATCTCTTTATCGCGATATCTCTAATCAAGAAAGTTTCACACTAGTGTTATCAACCTATGTGCTTGATGTTAATTTCTTTGAGTTTCTAGAAATGAACTTGCTCATATAACACCATGACCATGGATTTATCTAGCCAATTCCATTTCCATCAAAGGGCCTGGGATATCAACTTTCATTAATAAGAAAAAGGTACAAATCCTTTCTCGCGTTATCCATAAATGTAGTATCGCTCGTGACACACCCTACATATCTTACTTTATCACAAACATATGTTATTACAATTTTCATCAATACATCAAAGTATGTGACTTATGGTATTCATTAATGATAATCTTAAAATCTAAATATCAATACACACATCCAAAAATATGAACATATAATGACACATAAAATATGAATTCTCTACTAGCGGGTTCATTCTCATAACATTCCTTCTTAGAGATTACCAAGGGAGAACAGTATGAGAAGGTGTCTCAATGTCTTATGAGATTCCTACCCCTGATATCATATATCATCTACGTCCCTTCAGACAATATCATCCATCCATAGAATATTTATTCAAGAATACTATTGTGACACCTCCAGGTTCTCATCACAGTGGGGAACTGTTATAACCTTTTAGTGTGACATATATTCTTAGTATATTATCACATACTATATCATTTAGAGGAATAATCATGATGTCACAATAAACTTTATTAATATTCATAACAGTGAATATATATAATCATTGAGTACTCGAAAGTTAGTTATAGGGAACCAACTCCAACAAACTCCCACTTGCACTAGAGTCAACTATTAACAACCTTCAGTCCACTAACTCTCACATGATACTCATGCATCTGCTGAGATAGAGCCTTTGCTAAGGGGTTTTCCATGTTTTTTTTCTATAGATACCCTGCTTATTGCAACTTTATCCCATTGAGAATAATCACTCAAGAGATGAAACTTCTGAAGAATATTCTTTATCCTTTTATGTGACCTTGGCTCTTTGAAGACAGTCACTGCTGTAGTATTTACACAGTAAACTGTGATGGGGTCTTGACTACTAGGTGCCACATCAAGATCTTGTACAAAGTTATGAATACAAAATTCTTCCTTGGCTCCATCAGAAATTATAATATACTTAGACTCCGCTGTATAATCAGCGATAACAGGTTTCTTTAAACTCTTCAATCTCACATCTCCTCCGTTGATGCGAAAGACATATCCTGACTGTGACTTTAGATCATTCTGATACGTCTGAAATATAGTATCTATATAACCCTTGATGACTATCTCTTTATCTCCTCTATACACTGATAACATATCCTTAGTTCACCTTATATAACTAAGGATAACCTTAACAGCAGTCCAATGTTGTTTACTCTGATCAACTTGATATTTTTAGACTATGCTCAAAGTATCAACAACATCAAGCCTCATACATAATATGACATACATGATAGATCATATCATAGAAGAGTATGAGATCTTACTCATTTTATCTCTTTCCTATTATTCTTGTGGACGTGTCTTCTTAGAAATATGTATACCATGTGATGCCAGAAATAATCCCCTTTTTGGATTGTTCTACATTGATCCTCTTCAGTATTTGGTCAATGTATATACATTGACTTAGTCCATGTAACCTATTTGATCTATCATGCATGATCTTAATCCCTAGAATGTAGGTTGCTTCACCTAATTCCTTTATTGAGAAACACTTGCTCAACCATGCCTTAACCTCTTATAAGGATGGTATCTCATTTACAATTAGTAATATGTCATCAACATATACTACTATGAAAATGATTGTACTCCCATTAAACCGCTTGTAAACACATGGCTCACATTCATTCTAAATGAAACCAAATTATTTTATAGCTTTATCAAACTAAATGTTCCATGATATGAATACTAACTTTAATCCATAAATGGATCTATGCAACTTGGACAGCTTCTTGGCATTGCCTGGAGTCACAAACCCTTCTGGTTGTGTCATATGCACATCATCCTGAATGTTTTTATTAAGGAATTCATTTTTGAAATCTATATTCCAAATATCATAATCATGGAAAGCTTTTATAGAAAGTAGAATTATGATGGATTTAAACATGGAAACTAGAGAAAATGTTTTTTTGTAGTCAATGTCTTGATGTTTTTAAACCCTTTAGCCATTAGCTATTCTTTATAGGTACTAACTTGACCTTTCATGTCCAAATTTCTCTTGAATACCCATTTTCACCTAACAAGCTTTAGATTTTCTAAAAAATCGATCAGAAACCAAACATGGTTCTAATACATGGAATTCATCTCAAAATTTATGGCTTCTTACCATCTTGAAACTTTTTAGCTATATACCGCCTCATTATAGGATAAGTGGTCATTATTATCAACCAATAATGATTCACCATCTTTTGTGACTAGAATACCATATCCTTTCAGTTCTATTACCTCTTTGGTTCTGTTACGCAATACTTTTATTTCAGGAACAAATTTTTCCATGGGGACTTATGAAATCTATCCTTGTACCAACTCTTGTGTATCTTGAGCATCAACTTCATCAAATTCAATCTTTCTCCCACTATCCTCCTTGAGAATGTGTTCCCTCTTAAGGAATATAGATTGCTTAACAAATATAACCTTTTCATATGAGAAATCATATAGGTAGTGTCCCATTATTTCCTTGGGGTAACCTATAAAGACACACTTCATGTTTTAGGGTGGCAGTTTGTTGCCGGAGCTAGCCTTAATAAACACATTGCATCCCCATGCATAAACATGTGACAAAATAGGTTTCTTTTAACTCCATAACTAAAAGGGAATATTGTTTGCCTCTTTATTTGGTACTCAGTTTAGTATGCATATTATAGTGTGTAATTCATATCGCTAAAAGGATAATGGAAGACTGGCGTGACTCATCATTGTTGTAACGACCTGAACTTTTTGAATAATATTTGTTTCCTGAAAATGTGTGTTATATTATTTTGTACTCAACAAAACTATATTACTTTAATAATGAAGTAAGTATATTTTAATCTTACCATTGGGTTTCGACCGTTATATAACCGTTGGAAACTATACTCTTAAAGTTATGATTATTTTTTATAAATAGAAATGATAATGATTAATTAATGTAGAAAGAAGAGTTGGTGGCCTCATATAGTAGAATCATGTCATACAAAGCCCATTTGTCGGGGCTTGGGAAGGAGGTAGCATCATTGGGATTTTCTCTTGAACAATCCCAAGGCGAGATTCGACACATTAATATTGAACGAAATCGCCTACAAGAGAAGTTTAAGTTTGTGGAAATTACCACTCGGGCGATGTTATCTGAGCCACCCAAGAGTCTATCACCATCGCACACCTTACCCTTATGTTGTATGCAGGTGTTATAAGGGGTTATGTGTCGAGGCCCTAATTACTTAAAATTTAATCCCTTTGTTTAAATAAAATTGTTATTTAATCATTTTTTAAGAATAGTTTAAAAAAATTGATATGGAATTTGATAAATTGATTTTTTCGGGTAAAAAATTGTACATTTCTGAGAGATAAATTATTATATTAAACTACGGTTTTATTAATATTTATTATAATGAAATAGTATTATAAAATCACTCGTATTTAATTACAAATGATAAAATAATTTTTTTTCAAGTGTTGAAAATTTTACTATGCATTTTCTGTCCGCTATTATTTTTGATAAATGAGTATTTTCAAAGTTAAAAGTTAAATTTATGATATTTATAGAATTATTTTTTTAAAAAAATTTCATTTTTGAAATCAGAACGTCCATATTAGGTTATGGTGAATTTATGAGAATTTTATAAAATACTTAAGTTTTTCATGAATAGTACAAATACAATTTGAGTTTTTGGTATGTTTAATGACATCATAATGATATAATATGTAATATAAAATGACATTCGACTCTTGTGGATTAAAATAAGGTAATAGGTGTCCCAAATGACCAATACCATGGGAAAACCCATGGTTTTGCAAATACCACTACTGAGGTGTCTAATGAAATTAATAAAAAACTCCCTCACTTTTGCTACAAATAACCATCCATTTCTCCATTAGATTTTATTCCCAATTAATTTTCCATGAAGATCTAATAGTATTACCTCCATAGGAGTCCTTCCAAGGTATCCTACCAAGGTGTCCTCAAGCACCCAAGGTCACGATCTTCGAGTTTTAGGAGTCACTCTTCAAGGTAAGGGAAATATCAACTTCTCTTTTCCTTTCAAGTTCTCTATTTATGTGGTATGTCTTTAAATTTACATACCATGTTCTTCTATCAATTTTATTCTATATCATTTCTGTATTAAGATTAATTTATGAATTGGAGACCCTTATCCCCTCTCTTTTTAATGTTTTCTAAAACCATGTTTCATATCCGTTATGCTGCCAGATTTTCTTCTCAAAACTTCTCTCTTTTTCTCAAGAAATTATTTTATTTTCTTTATGTGAATACCCAAACCTCTTTATTTTTTAGGGGTATTAACCAAGATATAAAAATTATTTATTTTATTCTGGAGTTGACATACATAAAACCCTCATTCCCTTTCCATGGGTTATAGATGACATAATGATCATGTTTTTATGCACTTCTTAAAACGCCATGATTTTGATATGAAACCCGTCACTTTTATTATCCATGGGTTATTTATGTTTTATTATGATATATGTGACTTAAATTAATTAATAAATATAAATGGTACACCCTTATATCTCTCCAATTCATTAGGTTAAGAATTTAATCTCTAGATATGACAATTTTTACGATACCTTGGTGAATAACCTTGGTAATTTTTATGATACCTCAGTGATAAAACTTAGTGATATGCTTATGAATGACTCAATTAAATATTGTATCCACATTTTCATGTTATGAATCATTCTAATTTTATAATGAAATGACTCTTTTTTCCATTTCTCATGCCTTTATGTATTTCCTCAAGTTCTTATTGAAATTCTCAAGATCATAAGTAAATTATTTCCCTTGTTTTCCCTTACTGGGCCATATGCTTACCTTTTCCTTTGATGTATGTCCCCAGGTTATGAGATGAAATAAATTCACTTAGGATGAACCTTGAATAAGCCTTTCAAGTGGTATAAAATAATGTTTTAAGTTTTCATGTATTATATACCTTTTTTCCAAGACACTAAACTTTAAAAGATCCTCTGTTTGTAAAATTTAATGAAAAGTTATGTAATAAAAAGGTGGGATTCCATAATCGATATTACCCTGTATAGTAAGGTATGATTCCTCCTTTCACTAACGCCATTCCACTATAGTGTATAAGGTGGAGTGAGTTGAGATAAAATCTCACACTCCCGTATAAATTTGATAAACTCTTGGCTAAGAAATTTACCACCTCGATCTGATCGAAGTTTCTTTATCTTCATAACAAGATGGTTCTCATTTTCATTCTTGAGCTCCTTGAACTTCTCAAAGGATTCAGACTTATACCTTGTCAATTAAATGTAATTGTACCTATTTAAGTCATCTATAAAAGTAATAAATTATGAGAATTCACCTCTAGCTTCTACTTGAAATGGTCTACACCCATCAGTGTGCACCAATTCTAGAAGCTCTGTGACCTATTCACCTTGACCGCCAAATGGTGGTTTGGTCATTTGGCCTTGTACACAAGCATGAAATCTTTATAAGTTGTTTAATCTAAAAATATTCTAACCATATTGATAAATCTTCATCAAATGCTTCTCGTTTATGTGACCAAGGTAGTGATGTCACAACTGGGTGTGAAATGTGTCGCATGAATTTGATTTGTTATCAAATTAAAATATTTTTTTTCGTAATTTAATACATAAAGATAGTTATTCAGTTGTTCCATACCATAACATATTTCATCTTCATAAAAGTATCAACTCTTATTTCCAAATATGAAAATAAATCCATCCTTGTATAAATAAGAAACAAAAATGATGTTCTTGGTAACACTAGGCACATAATACCAGTTCTTTAAAACCAAAATCAAACTTGTTGGAAACGTGAGGTGGTGGTCTCCAATGGATAAAGCATCCAACCTCGCCTTGTTGACAGCACTTAGATCCACCTCACCTACGGAAACCTTTTAAAATCTACTTGGTTCCTATATTTGGATACAAATGTGAGCACCAAATTAAATATCTAATACCCAACTTGTAGATATAGGAAGATTACACTTGATAACAAATGAACCTGAAGATTCACCTTGCTTATTTGGTTGGGTTTAGTTCCTCTCCTAGTTTCCTTGCTTGCCACATGGAAAATAGACTGCATTCTGTTCTTTTTTATTTCAATTGGATCTTCTTCTTCTTGGAAGGATGGTTTTGTTGGGTCATAGAAATGACAAATGGGGGAGTGAATTTACTTTTTAAAAATTAAATAAAATAAATAGATAGATATTATAAATGACACATTGATATAATACAAGCATGAAATGATATAAAAAATAAAGCATAATAGAAATTGAAACAAGGCAATAATGCGAAAACGATGTGGAGAATAAAAGAAGAAAATGAATAGACCAATCACACTTTGATAATAGAGTTCAAAAATAGTACCAAAATGTACCCCTATGTATCCTCCCCTTAAGATGGATTGAGAGGGCATATAACCTATTGATTTTAACAAGAATCAAGAACTAAATAAATCCCTTTCTTTTGAATGGAAAAAATCAAGAAACCATGAAACATTGGTTTTAACTGGAACCAAGAACCAACCAAAGAATCCTTTACTTTTGAATGGGAAAGTAAGAAACCAATGATGAGAAAGAGGGAGAAAAGATATGATTTTCCTTTTAGAAAACCCATTACAATGAGGTCTATACTTGCATTAAAAGATAATAAATAGAGAGAAGGTGTGTGTGAGAGAGAAATTACAAATGAGAGCCAAGGGATTATACTAAAAAAATACAAAGTCTTAATTTGAAGAAAGCGAAAGGAAAAAAGAGATAGAAAAGATAGAACAAAGAAGGCGCTTGATGATAGCAGATGAAGATAACACCTTTGGATTATTCCTTCAATGAAGTTGTTCAATTCCCATAGATGATGATCGCCCGAACTTATTTGGGAATTGAAGGAGAAAGAATGAAACTTCAAAGCACTTGAGGACCAAGGAGCTATTGAAGAATGAGGAGAGTTTTTCTTGATTAAATCAATAATTGGATGATGATTAACCCCTCCTTAAGAATCATTTTATAGCCTACAATTATTCTTAGGGTCTAACGAATTGAGCCACAAAATTTAAGACCCGAACGAAACACTTTTAAACCACCATAAATGCCTCCTTGGACTAGAAGTCTCGACACCACCATATATCCAATAGCCTCCATTGGGTAGCCGATGGGATTCCTAGCAACATATACTTTTGGACACTCCCATCAGCTAAACTGGTGCACCTCCACTGGCTAGATGATGGACCCCTGCTAGATGAGAGTTTTCTACCCATGCCACCAACTATCTGGTGGCACTACACAGGGTAGTCGATGCTGCCTTATGCACAACACTTTGAAAGTGACCTTTTAATCCCATTTTGAAGTTGTCTAATGGTTGGATTCCTTCTTACCATAATAACTTAAAATAAACACAAAACATATACTTTAAATAACCCATGAAGTAAGTTAGAACATCATTAGAGTGTTTGTGATCATTAAAATAATTATGCTTAAAGATCAAAAAATCTCTCCCTTTTTGGTGGTCACAAACACTTGATATTAAAGTCAATATAAGGAAGAGGGAAATTATAAAAAGGAAGGAGTTACAAAATAAACATGAAAACGTGTATCCCCATTTTTTGAAACATTGAAAAAAGTTACCCCCTTGATGAAACATCATTAGAAACTGAAATTATTTTATATTTTACATAGAACACAAAAAAATTCCCCCATTGAGATTATCAAAAAGGGACTTTAGAAGAAATAGGGTTAGAGAGATATGAAAATATAATAGAATATAATTTCAAAAAAACATTTACACAAGATTTAACTCCACTTTAAAGCATGAGGGTTTACAAACTATCATGATTTACAATATAAATAGATAAAAAAACTAAACTCAAGAAGATATATAGATAATAATAATATTCATTCTCAAGAAAAGAATAAGAGATGAACAAAAATTAATTTTAAAAAAATAGTAATTTTGAAAATAAATATTTTTGAACCATGTAAAAATATTTTCAAAGAATTATAAAAATATTTTCAAATAATTAAGAATAGATCATGCCATGAGATAAACCATTTAAAACATGATTTTAAAAAGATATTACACATGCTTAGTAAAAAATTAATCTTGAATAACATGCTTAGATAAGAGAGGAGAAGAATTAAAAAGATCATTAAAACAACTCACCTAAAATAAAACAGATGGAGCATGAAAGAAGACTGAAATAAATAAAGTAATTGAGAGATGGAATATAGATAAAACTTTAAATACAAAATAAACTCAAATAAAAATTAAAGATAAGAGAGAATCTTAATATAAAAATAGAAAATTTAAAAAACAAATTGGAAAAGGAAAAAAGAAAAGAAATTTTGAAAAAAAAATTAAAAAAGGAAAAGAAAATAAATTCTGAAAAAAAATTGAAAAAGAAAAGAAAATTTAAAAATATATATGAATACCCCAAAATGATAGTAAAATTTAGATAAAGGGATCATAGCCAAAAATAAAGAGAAATGTTTTAAAAGAAGATAAAAAAATAGAGGAAAGATTTTGAAATAAAATTCAAGAGATAATTAAAATAAAAGGAACAAAGAACCTTTTTTCATTAAGATCAATATTTATCTCCAAGCTTCTTTAGAAAGGAAAAAATCTAGGATCCTCCTCAAATGAAGCATAAATCATTAAGATCAAGGTGAAAAGAGCTGATCAATCACTTCAAGAGGTCAAACACCATTTTTAAAGAGTAGTCACTCTTTCATAGATTAATGAGATCTGATGGAAAATATCTATAGGAAATCATTTAAATAACCCTTTTGGTACCCTTTAGGGTTATATAATGTTAGCACATGATTTAGACAAGGTAACAAAATTTTTTCAACAAAAATGGGCTAGTAAAGATTTAGGGACCCAAACTTGCTTAAATTTTTTAGATAGATTAGAAGAAAGATGGATCGATTTAGGCCTTCCATTTCTAGAGTTTTTGTAATCATATTAATATATAATATTATCATATTTATGAAAATATTTTCAAAATTTACTTCAATAAATTCCATTTCAAACGAATGTAGTGGTTTTTGAAGAAGTTACATTATCATTTGAAAAATTAAAACCATGATTTTTTTAACACATTGATAAACAAGGACTATATTAAGTTTTTGTTCACCTTGGGTGAATTTTAAAAGAGATATTTTTTATATCCTTGATTTTAGTTTTGAAAACATCAACATGAGGTTGGTTTTTTAATTTTAAAATCAAATCATTATTTTCTTTTAAAGTAAGATCTTGTTCATCAACCACTTTATTATATTTTTTATAAATATATTTATAAAAACAATCAAGTTGAAGATAACCATTTTTGAGTTCCTCACTATCATATTATAGTTCTTCATACCTTAATGATTTTTAAATAAAAAGAAGAGAAAGAGGAAGAGGTGGCAGAAGAAGAGGTTGTAGAAGAAGAGTGAGACATTGGAGTATTAACCTCATTACCTTCTTTGAGATGTTCCATGAGGCATTTTGGACTTTCATCGCTTGATGAGGAAGATCCATACCAAGTTTAAACTATCATATCTTTCTTAAATTTCTTCTTGTATTTTAACCACTTTTTGTAGATTGGAAAATCTAGTCTTATATGAACCTTTTTTTGTTGCAATCATAGCACGTAACTTTCAAAACTTTAATAAGATCTTTCTTTTTGGAATGTCTGGACTATTTCTTATTCATTGGGAGTTTGTAAACTAGTTTGATAATTTTTTCAAGTTATCTTTCATCATCAATGTAACTTTCATAAGAATAATTATCTTTTATTACATTAAAAGAAAATTTATTCTTGGTTTCCTTCACCTCCATTGCTTCTTTAACCACTTAGTTTTCCATCGTTATTTCATATGTCATTAGAGATTCAATGAGTTCCTCAACCACTATAGTTTTGATATCTTTAGACTCTTATATCACCGTGACTTTGAGATCCCATGAACTAGGTAAAACCCATAGGATTTTCTTCATGATATTTTTTGTGGACATGTTATCACTGAGAGATTTTATACCATTGAAAATGTCATTTAAATGAGTAAATATGCTAGTTCTAGATTAATTTACATGCATAGAGAAACTTTCAAAATCTTTATTATATATGTTCAATCTAGTGTCCTTTAATTTATTCGTTCCTTCATGTGTAACTTCTAATAATTTCCATATTTCATAATCTATTTTACAATAAGAAACATGATTAAACTCATTATGTTCAAGACCATAATGTAAAACATTCATAGCCTTTCCATCTAATTAAAAAGATGCAATTTCTTGGGTAGTCCATTTATCTTATAGTTTTATTATAGGAGTATAAACATGCATTACCATTTTCCAAACAAGATATACAATTCTTATAAGAAAAATATACATGTAAGTTTTTCGAAATTAATATTCGACACCACTAAAATATGGATCATGTGAATAAGAATGAGATTACATAACAAAATAATACTCTGAAATCTATAAAGATTATGAAAATAAAAAACATTTTTTGAAAACAATAATTTAAAATAAAAAACAAGGGTCTCCTTTGATACTAAATATTGGCATCATGGTAAAAAGAATTTCAAAAAGGGTTTTTGAAATAAGATCAAAGGTACTCTTTGATACCAATTGTTGGGTCAGAGAAATGGCAAGAGGGGGGTGGGGGTGGATTTCCCTTTTAAAAATTAAAGTTAATTAATAAATCGATGTTATAAAAATACATTGATACATGTGATGATATCAAAATAAAGTGTAGTGGAAATTGAAACATGTTAATAAATAAAAATCAATGTGGAAAATAAAAGAAAAAAGTGAATCAACAAGGCGAACTTTGATAACAGAGTTTAGAAATAATACCCGAAGGCACCCATATGTCTCCTCCCCTCAAGATGGATTGAGAGGGTATATAACCCCTTGATTTTAATAGGAATAAAGAACTAAATAAGTCCCTTGATTTTGAATGAAGAAAGAAAGAAACCAAGAAACTTTGGTTTTAATAGGACCCAAGAACCAAACAAAGAATCTCTTACTTTTGAATGAGAAAGTAAGAAACCAATGACGATAAGGAGGGAATAAAAGAGATGGTTTTCCTTTTGTAAAAATTGTTACAATGTGGTCTCTACACTCACTAAAAGATAAGAAATAGAGATAAGGTGTGAGAGAGAGAAATTACAAATGAGCACCAAGGGGTTATATACGTAAATACAAAAGGCTTAAGAAGAAGAAAGAGGAAGGGAACAAGTGATAGAAAAGATAGAACAAAGGAATATTGAAGGTGCTTGATGATAATTGATAAAGATCATGACTTTGGATTGTGCCCTTTAATGAAGTTTTTTAATTCCCACAGATGATGATCATTTGAAATTCTTTGGGAATTGAAGGAGAATGGATGAAACTTTAAAGCACTTGAGGATCATGAATTCATTGAAGAATAAAGATCATTTTTCTTGATGAACATGAAATTTGGATGATGATTGAAGCCTCCCTAAGCCTCACTTTATAGCCTCCAAGGATGCATGAGATCCAATGAATCGTGACATGTCATTTAAGACCTGAACAGAACACTTTTTGACCACTATAAATGCCTCCTAAAATTAACAATCTCAATGCCACCAGATACCTGATAGCCCCCACTAGGTAGCCGATGGGCTGCATAACAACATATACTTCTAGAAATCTTCCACCAACTAGTTAGTGGACTCCTGTTGGCTGAGAGTGTCCTGCCCATGCCACTAGATATCCAGTGGCACTGTTCTAGTTAGTCAGTGTCGCTTGCTTTAAGCTCGTTTTTAAGTCCTCTAATGGCCGGATTCCTTACTGCCATAATAAATTAAAATAAACACATAAAATACAGTTTAAACAGAATGAAACAAGTTAGAATAACATTAGAGTGTTTGTGATCATTAAAAAAATTATGCTTTGGGTTCCAACAACTGATTTGGAGCCTTAGACCTGGAATGAATCTTCATCCATTTTTCCTTGTTATTCCTTTTATTATTCTTCATAAGGACCAAAATTTTATCACACCCAATATATTTACAAACTTTTAAATTAAGAGAAAGATGTTCTGGAAGAGTCTTCTCACTATTGCTCATATTATAATTCATAATGAAATTAGAGAAGGTTTTAGCTAGTGGGGACAAAATGAGATATGTGTGCAAATCATCAAGGATCTTAAAACCCAAGATGTCTAAGTGTTCTATATATACAATCATTTTGAATACATGTGGCCTAGATGTCATCGACTCTCAAAGCTTTCACATGAATAGTGTATTAGAGATCTCACATCTCTATTGTCTCACCTTCTGTAATGTCCCGACCCAGGTGCCACACATCGATGCCCCGATATGATCGGTTACATGACCTCCAGAGTCTTCCCCATATGCCAGAGGCTACCGACTAGGCGCAAGGGTCTAATATAGAACATGGGGAGACTATGCCCTCTTTATCATAGTAGTACAACAATGAAAATATATAAACAATATCCAAATTATAATAACCAATAAATAAAATAATACTAAAACCAAAACCAACCAGTATCACATGATGAACCAAAACATGGAACAATATCCAACCCAAACAATAGATATGTCATGCCACATATGCATCAAGTGTCAAATGAAAAACCAAAATAAAGACACAATGACTACTCTCATGTAGGTCCCGACATCATGTCTGGTTCCCTCAATCATGCTCCATTCCAAAACATCCATCTAACATAGAGCTCTTACCCTTATCATGTCCTATAAACATAAGATCTATTTGGGTACAGATCATGCAGTCTGAGTAGGGTGTGAGTATAACTCAGTAGGCCACTACCAATGGTGTCTAAAACAATATCCATTCTATAACAGTGCATTCATTTGTATAAAGAATAAAGTACAATAAATAAATAAATAGTTTTCACATTTCATTATTATTTAATTAACCACATAATTACATGGGTTCACGATGACATCCAAACCATCAATACCTACTTCAGCTCATGATGGAGTCTAAACTTTCCCCAAGGGATATCACATTTCATTTCATCATGGGTTTTCAAAAATCATTTAATTCAAATTTTATAATAAGACTACTTGTAAATCTAGTGTAATGCAAATTTCTTGGGCCTATAATGTCATGTCTAGCACCCCATGGGTATTTGGAGCATCATTCCCTATCTCACACCTCATTGTTATCACATATAGGTATTTGTATCATCATTATATGTTCTACACTCATTATCATATATAGGTATTTGGAGCATTAGTCCTTGTCCTGCACTCATTATCACCAATATCATAATATCACATATATCACGTATTTCATATACATCAAGGTTAAACATTATTAACCTTCTTATCAAACATTCTTATCAAGGTGTACCATTTCAATTATCAATTCAATCATGGTTATTTACTTTAATAACATGTAAAAACATTAAAAAACACCATTAAACCATTTATCAACATTTAATCATATAAAACATTAACCCTTCAAGGTTAATCCATCCATTCCTCAATTCCCATTATAAATAAATTCCATGATCCCATTAATAAACCAATTTAATAATCTCATTAACCAATAATTTTTATAATCTCATTCAATAATCAATTTCATAATTCCATTATCTCATCAATTCCATAATCACATTATTCCATCAATTCCACAATTCTATTAATTAATTAACCAATTAATTAATCCAATTCAAGATGCGATTTCCAAATGTGGAAATTGGAATTTCACAATTACATACATGCAATTAAGATCAAGAATATGAAAATTGACATTTAGACCACCTACCTCAAGGTCATTGAAGGATGTTCTCCAAATCATAAATCCCCAAATTGAAGCGGAATGATCAAGAACACAACAAAATAGTAGATCTAAGACCAAATCCTAAGGTCAAGATCATATAAATTAAGATCCCTGAAAACCTAGATATAAACCATCTCCAATGGAGGAAAAATCATTCCTCTTTATCTTAAAATAGAGACGAAAGAGAGATAAATCCAATTGGGGAAGAAAACACATACCAAATGAGAGACAATCCTTAGATTGGATCTTTAATTCATCAAGAATGGGGTTTGAGGAGTCATGGAACCCTCTCGACAACTTCAAAATTCAGAGGAATTGATTTAGAGTCGAGTTGGGTTGATTTGGGTTAATACTAGGGGGTTCAAGAATTTTTATTAAATTCTTGGATAATTAAAAAATCACATGCACGACTTCTTGGGAAGGGGAACACAGTTTTCCAAACTGTGCGCCTTAACCGTGTGCCTCTCCTTAGGGGTGCACAGTTTCTCTTAAGAGGGAATATGGTTTGATAAACTATGCACCAACCGTATAATCTCCCACTGTCTGGGGTTATACGGTTTGATGGGGGTAGGAATATGGTATGGAAAAACTGTGTGCCAACCGTTCATTGCCCCTTTTTCTTCTAAAATTCTTGATTTTCACCTGAGACAACCCTGAACAAAACCTAACCAAGATACACTAAAAAAGGCAAAATAGTACCTGAAAAAAATTACGAGGCATCTCCAAGAAGGTTGGGATCTTGCACATTCTTCTAAAAAAGATCACGAAGGTGATATATGATGTTATATGTGTAAGGACCCGACCTTAAACATTATATATTCTAGTGAATTTAAAATAGAATTCACTTTTTTACACTTCCAAATATCTTTTAGGTTTATAGTTTTAGAGAGTTAGGTTATAAATCTTATATATCAAACCCGTGTATATAAAAAGTGGACACCTCTAATAAATATTCATTTTCCCCATAATATAAAACTTTAAAAATGAAACATGTTTTGTTTTCATGAAAAACCATCATAACTTTCAACTTGATTTCTTCTTTTCCCTTACACATCCTTAAGCCATGTGATTTTTTTAAAAATATAGGATGAGTATAAAAATTTAAGTAAGGGACATAAAAAGAAATAAGTAAAATTTTTGTCCATAAATACTTATAAAATTTTTCCTTTTTCAAAATTAACTTTGGGATCAAAATAAACATTTTCTTACCCAAGACATCACATTCTTTGCCCAAATATTTTAAAAAAACATTTCATAAGGAATCTTAAAGGAAAAAATAAAACTCATATGGTTTCTTTGAAATTATGAAAAACACATTATAACTTTTTTTTAGAAAGTTATACTTTTTAACCTTATGAAGTATAATATACTTTCCTTTGCCTTAAGAAATCATAATATTTCCATAAAAACCCATAGAAAGAATAGATAAATAATATATATAACTTGGGGCATCATTTTCATATCACTCTTACAAATAGGATAACCTTAAAAATTACACATATAATAACCATTGTGGTTACACATAAAATAACCATCACAGTTACAATTAGAATAACCGTCACAATATATTCTCATAATATCTTAGGAGAAACCTAATTGGTTAAATACTTCCATTTACCCAATGAATTAAAAATCTATAACAGGCTCATTGACCCTTGTTTTGTAACAGAACCACCCATCCTCATAAATAGTTCTCAAGAACCATAACTGAATACATAAAATATTATATCATAAAAATGTTCTCTACACCCATAAAAAACATTTTTAGATTTAAAAATCCTTTTTTGAGAACAAACAAAACACATGGAAAGAGGGGTTTTCTTTAAATAACATGAAATATTTTAATTTAAGCCTAAAATCAAATAGAAGTTACAATGACGAGAAAGGTCACTGTCACCATATACATTAAAATAGATTATTCATTGTGTCTTTTTGTAAAGAATGTTTAAACATTCCATAAAAATATTTATTTTAAAAAACAATTAAATAAAGTCAAAAGAGACGTAAAATTTCATTTATAATTCATTTATATCCATATAAATACATCTATAAAATATTTTTTAAAATATTCACATGTAAGAAAAATAGAGTTATTTAGGGAAACTTTAAAAGAGGATTTTTAAAAAGAAAGTCCCTTATCTTGATTCCGACTTGTCATATTCTTTATCATCATGAATAATAAAATTATGTTAATTATTTACTTTCTTGAAAAACTTTTTCAATTTTATTATTTCTTTTTTATCACTTATTACCATGTTATAATAAATACTTAATCGTTTAAGATCTCTTCAGATGTTTTGATGATATTCACTTCAAAAATCCAAAATAACTTCAGTAGATTGAATAAGATCAAAAGGTTATTTATTAAACAATATAGAGAATAATAATCATGAAATAATTATCATTTTTATACATCAATTATACTTTTAAATACAACCATTAAATATGTTTATGAAAAATGAACTATGTTGCAATCATGAAGACGATAGACCATACGTAGGCCTGAGTAACGTTTCAATTTTTCATTGATCATTATGGAAAAGGTAAGTATTATTTTATATTTATATAATTATAGTGATATAATATTTCTTCTTTAAATATTATTATATATATAATCCATGTGATGTGGTGATGAAAACCGAAGCACATCATTTCGTGGAGGTGGTAGTCCACATGTACGCACGAATGACATTATCATTTTTAGTGAATAGAAATGTATGAAGGTAAATGATATATTATATTTTTATAATGATAAATATTACACAAATATAATATATAAACATTAATTCTTTCATTTTAATCCAATCATGAGAGACAGTGATGGAAAACAAATTACATTAGCTCGCGAGGCGGTAGTTTGCAATACACATGAACGATGGTTTCATTTCTCATTTGATAGAAGAAGAGATGGATATAGGTTATGAAATTAAAATAATAAAATATAATTATATATAGGATAATATTTTTATCATTTTATCATGGTTTAAGAGGATTGTAATAATTTTGAAGAAGAAATAAAACTAAAACATGTGGTTAAAAACTACAGGTATTCTTTGGAAAGTCTCCTTTGCTTAACACCTTAAGACCTCTAAGATTGGTATTCTACCCAAACTAAGGTCTATATAAAGTGGGGAGAGATTTTATGAATGTATTTGGATAGATATTGGCTGAACCAAATAGGTTTTAAATTTTAAAGAAATGAGAAGAAGTCGTTCCTTTTATAAGAGAGATGAGGGGCACTCTTGGAATTTATTAAAAATATTAATTTAATATAAATTGATTTTGATTTATAAATGGATAAAAGTTGATAATATTAGAATCTAATATTAGTATGATTATAAATCCCCTCATCCAATATTTTTTTGACAAGTTTAGATCACATTTTTATCCTTATCTTTTTGGTTTTAACCCCCCATTAACCATTTTCACACTTACCATAACAACAAAGTTTTTTACTATTTAAGGGTGAAGATGGTTATTGTAAATGTAAAAACATCCCATAAACGAACTATGGTTGATATTTTAAACCATATCCTAATCAATTATCTTAATATAGCATTTTAGGGATTTTATATTATTTAATAAAATATTATTTTCATAAAATATCAATAATGTCAATTTTAGAATTATTAATTTTCTTTGACTTTTTATAACATTAATACAAAAAAAATTCAAATAAAATATTTTAATACATCCCTAACATGTTATTTTTGTCTATAAAATTCACGGGTCACATTAATTCTTTCAAACTATACTACTTTTAATAATTTTAATATCATTTATTTTATTTTTCCATTAATTGAATAGTTACCAAGTCAATGTTTTGTAAGAATTTAAGGTAATTATTAATTCACTAAAAATTAAAAATAAATTACCATGATGAAGATAAATCATTTATATTTTAAAATACTATTTATAATCAAACATATCATCTGTTTAGCTCCATGTTCAAAATATTATAGTTATTAAAAACAAGATTGTGACATTTTTTACTCTTCTTTACATAAAATATTATAAATGTAATGGACTAGACCTTCCAGCCATTAATTTATGGAAATTATGTTGGTGGAGGTGTTTGGGGAGATTTTGAGTTGTTTAAAGGTGTTCTCGAGGATAAGGGAGGTGCCTCAACCATTTTGGTAGGGTTAAGACATGGAGATGGGAGGTTGCGCCATAAGGGGGGTTCGACTACAACGTAGAGATATGGGCTATGGCGTAGCCTCTCTCGGAAGGTGGATTCTATGGAATGGATTTGAGAGTCTACAACGTGAATTCTTCGGGGTGGTTTTATGGTGGTTCTTCTAATTTTTTCACTGTTATATTGTGGAGCAGGGGCTGCGGGGTAGCCATTTCTAGTTGTTGGGGGGTTTGCGACATAGCCGTTTGGGTAGCAGCAAGGCCATTTTCCCTATTTTATAGGATCCATAGTGTGTATATATCTATAAAACTTAGAAGGGGTCTTGACCGTCTAGGCTTCAACGTGGTCCTGCTAACTATGCTGTGGTCTCCCTCGTTTCCAGACATTCTATGGTGTGGTCCCCTTGGTTGTGTTGTGGTGTTATGTTTTTCAACCTAGGTATAAATTCCCAAAGCCCCTTGGATTAGGCCATTTATACCTTGTTTTTATCGTTTAATGAGTGAACCAAGTGTGTACCATGGATAAATTTTGACCCCTAATTAGTGGATTTTGAACCCAACTTTAGAGGATTGATCTATGGTGGTCGAGGAGAGTTCCTCCCTATTTTTTTTTTCAATTTGTCCTTTGTTTCATTCACATGGGAATGGTGATACCAAGGTAAATTGTTGGTTTATAGTTTTTTTTATATGGGATAATAATGGGTTTATGTGTCCTAGTCCATTAGAGGTTCTCTCCCTCGTTGTGGTGTTTAGTGGCGACTTCATTTTTGTTTCAAAGTTGCACAATGGTTTGGAAAGCTCTTTGTGAAGTAGGGGATACTTAATTTCTCACTTTGTGTATCATGAATGATGGGTTTACTTTTTTTATATCTTGGTTATATGGTTTAATCTGGTTTAACAAATATAAATTAATTAGTTTTATTTTAATTGAGAGGAAGGGGAATGAAATCACATGTTTTTACAACTTTGATATTATCTTGATATTGGGAATTGTATGATCTAAACACCCTAATAAAAATTATAATTGTTGGGGGTATCTACTTGTGATGTAGTTGAGATTATGGGATCCATGTTGTGTGTTTTTTTGTTACTAGTTTGATTTAAAATTAATAACTACTTATACTCAGTTAATGAATTGGTTGCACATGAAAAAACATGGCTTGTGTGAGAATTGCATTAAAGTTAAAGTGGAATGTGATGAAACCCCCTGATTAAATATGAAATATGGTAAGTGATTTTATGTGGTTTTTAAATGTGTGGATATGTTGTGGTGTGGTCATGCTTGTGGGTTGGTAATGCGCAGTTGTGTGTGTGGGAAGTTATGTGGTTATTGTGTGATCACACTGTGGGGTGGTGATTTGTGGTGTTGTGGCTCTGTAAAGGAGAAAGTGGATGTGGTTTTGAGATGGTAGTGACATGTTGGTTGTTTTAATGAGGAATATGTTTGTGGTGTTGTATTTTTTTGTGCTAGATGCATGGGTAGTAATGGAATTGGTTAAAAATGGTTGGAATGGCATGGGTCGAGTTGGGCTAATGACATGGATGAAATTAATAAATGAATAAATTAATATTGGGTTGTGTGTTTGAAATGGTTGATGGTTAAACACAAAATAAATGGGCTAGAATAATAAAATGAGTTGGAAAATGGAATCTGAAAAATGGTTTGTGGCTTGTGGTCTGGTGTTATGCATTTAGTTATGGTAGAGAAAGTGGGATACGTTGTGAGTTGGTTGGTACATTTGTTGTGAACCTATAAGTTGGGCTTGTGTGTGGCTATATGTGTATATAAATTGGATTTACTTATGATTTTCTATACGCACCCCACCCATGTCAAGCGTCATGTGCCGACACCCATATATATATATATGAGGGTGTTTTTACCAATACCTCAATGGTGAGGATGGATGGGTGACTGATTAGACACTGTAATAGGATAATATTCATTGCTAATATATGTATTTTTCATGTGCCTTGCTATTCATAAATACCATTTTAGTGCATTTTACATTTTGAACACCAATTCTCATCATTTGTGCACTTCATGCCTAATGTGCACCAATTTAGGCCCAATGTTTCATCTGATTTTAAAGAATGTAAATATCCATATTTTAATTTGATATTTTTTTAAATGGATATGAACTTAATTATGAACATTTTTTATTCAGGGATCAATGGATTATTAATAAAGGATGATGGAGATATTTGGAGATTAAAGGAAACAATTCTGGAGAAGACAGATTGGATATCATCCCACTGATCAGACTATGGGGCCTACAATACAAGCCCAATGAAGACCAAAATTTATTGAAGGATAGAAGATATATAGGGGAACAAATAATTCTTCTGGAGCAAGTGCTAATTCATCCTAAATGGTGGTTATTAAGGCTGACCAAGTTGAAGATTTAATTTTGGGCCAGAGTCTGCGGTCCAGAAAAACAGCCCACTATTTCAATCATATCTCCCGAACCACAAAGTATTTTGGGCTGAACTTTTACATTCTGTTAGGGGACATCCGTGGATTAATTTAAGTCTTCTAGGGCCCACTCAAATTCGGCATTCTAGATGGTCCTTTAGGCGCGTATTTCCGGTGGATGCAAGCTGGCTGCAACTTCGGGGCAAGAAGTGGAAAAGTCTCTCATCATTAATGTTCCACCCACCTTTTCCAAACATAATTAATTAAAGGCACATGGGATGTTGGGGGCTCGGCCAAGGCTTCAATTTTTCCTATTTAAGGCAGTAGTGGTGGTGGATTTAGGGATGTTGGGTTCTTTCTTTTCATTGTAATGTTATTATGCCAATTTTCCTTTGTAATGTTCTTCCCTCTCATGTAAGTTGTTCGAATCACCTTCATCTTCAATAAAAGTTCTTATTATTCTCTTATTCTGTTCTTATTCATATCACCTTGATACCGTTTCCTCAAGGTGTGAATTTATTCACACCAAACCTTGTGATTTTGTTCACACAACGGTGGAGTAATCGTTATTTTTGTTGTTTTTTTACTTCTTCAATTCCGCCCTCATAAGTCTACTTTCCGCTTCCGTTGAGAACTTGTCATCAATGGAGGGCTAGCTCTTTTATGGGTTGATCCAAGTGAGTAGCAAGGGGATGGATTTAATGTTATTTCTCATGCCCTAAATGTTATTAATTTCTTCTAATTGAGTTTCTTTCATTCAATGATTTTTATTCTTCCTCTTCCTTATTGAATTTATTCACCCCACTTTCATGTGCTAATTACATCCTTTACCTTGGAGTGCTCATGAAAATAATCCTACAAGTGTATAGGTGATTATCATATGTTTTTAAGGTGTTTAATCAGTAAGTGATGAGGTTAGTTTGAATTCATTGCATGAATCCTTCTCGAGTTAATGAAATTAAAATCATAAAAAAAAGGAATTCATTCAATCCACCCCGAGCAATAACTTAGGATCAACTCATTTTCTCATAATTTGAATTCACATAGATCTTTTAGTGCTCTTTCAAAACAATCTAAAATCAACCCAAGTTGGTCACTTCATAGCCAAAAATACATCTCTTTTTATTGAGTGTCTAAAGGTTCTTCTTAGGTCTTTGAGGATTCGACAACCCAAGCTACACTACAAGCGACCGCTTGACCCTTAAAACTTGGGTAAATTTGGGCGAGACCAAATTTTGGCGCCGTTTCCAGGGACCCAAGTAAGTTACTTTAGACACACATCTTCTTTTCTCACCCAAAATTCTCTATTCTCACCCCCCATCTCTCTTATCTTTACCCCTTTCTGTTTGTGTGTGTCCTGAGAATATAGAATCCAACTTTCCATCTTCTCCAATGGATTATCTTCCAAATTATCATGTCAAAAACTCATGCTGGAATGAAATGGAAAATTAATATTGGGAAGCCCCTAAATTAGAAAATTTCTTTGATCAACCCTTGAATAATTACCACACACCCGATGAGATGTACAATCAATGGGATGATGATTGTTTAAAGGATGAATTTCCAGCCCTCTCGAGGATGATTGAAGAGATGAAACTTAATGAAGTTCATGATTTACAAACTCCTATCCAGCCTAATCCTAAAAAACTCTTCAAACAATTGTGTAATCAAATGGAGATAATGAGTTCTGAGGTATCATCATTGAGATTAGAACTACAATGCAATAATACTTGTGAGGAACTCATCCATACACCAATTGTACCTTTTGAAACCTTATGTGGAGTGTCTAGTTTCCCAAAAAACACTCATGAACTTATTGAAGAACCAACCTTTGGAATTAGGGTAGGGGAAGTGAATCAAGAAATTGTTGAAGGGTCTTTAAATCAGGAGGAAATTGATTTTTTGAATTCAAAGGATAATAACTTGACATCATGGATTGAGCTTCCTGAACGTGGCTCCATTAGTGAATTTTTAGGGCCACAGATCACTGAAAAATTAGGAGAAATCCCAAACATTGAGCCCATACCTACTCCTAGAATTCAAATGGAAACTTTTGGGGATGAATAATATTTTTACAAGGAACCAATTCATTTTAATGTCTTTGGAGAAGAAACTAATTTTCATTCAAATTGCCAATATTCTTTAGAAAATTTCAACCAACCCGAACTCAAAATCATTGTCCTTCATTCCCCACTTGAGTATCCCATCATTTTTGATAAACAAGAGCTTGGGGTTTTCATTCATTCATCTCATGAAACACAAAAAGGGGGGTTGATCTTTGATTTATTAGGAAAGACTATAGAAGAAAAAAGATCAACCATTTCTGATATTCCTTGGATTTTCCCATTCATTTTAGAAAATAGGATTGTTCATGAATTAAATTCCAAAACTTCTTACCAACCACAAGGGATACGCATTCTCAATCATGTTGAAGTAGAGAAATATGAGGTCATTAAAATTTTTAAAGTTGGAATTGGATAAGTTTGGGGGGTTCAAGTCGAGCTAAAGACTTTAAATTAAGCGCTGCACAGGAGGCAACCCGCGGTTTTCATGTTTTATTTCATTTAATTAGTACCTTGGACTGTTGACCTGTTCTTCTTTTATGAGTAAGGATGGGTATGAAAGGGGAGCACCATATTCACCCGTGTCACGTGGTGTGATCCTTGAGTAATACCTTACCCAGAAAATTAAGAGAAGATAATGTATCATTAGTTTGTTTTATTTATGTTTTTGTAGGTTAAAAAAAATTAGATTGTTGACCTGTTCTTATTTTATGAGTATGGATGGGTATGAAAGGGGAGCACCGTATTCATCTATGTCACGCGGTGTGATCCCTGAGTAATACCTTACCCAGAAAATATAAAGAAGACAATGTATCATTAGTTTGATTTTTAAAATTAAAAAAAAGGAAACCCATAAAAATGTTGATACTTGGTTTTAAATAAATTGTTGTGTTGTTTGTTTTGTCTGGTTTGTTCTTCTTTTTATAGTTCAGGGACTATTTTGGGTGATACATATTCGATCAAGGAGGTGCATACATCTCCAAAGAGATCAAAAGAGTAATCTGGAGCATCATGAACTTCAACTTCAAAAATCAGGTGAATTTGTTCCATGTTTATCATTTTCAATTTCCTCTTTGAACTCCTCACCTCTACCCCTTCTAATCTTTATTTTCTTTAAACACTGGGGACAATGTTATTTTAAGTTGGGGGGAGATGAAATTAATATTTTGATCTTGTGTACTAAAAAAATAAAATGCGTGGAAGGAAAAATTTCGAACATGATAACACACATTCCAAACTCTGAAATTAGATATCAAATAATTTTACATTCCTTGATTCTAATTTTAATACAAGTTTATGTTCATGTGCATAGATATTGGAAAGTGCGGTTGTCTGATGTGATTTTTCACTATTATATTTTTATCCATTTAAAAAAAACACAATGCACATCCTCTAGATTGTGGGGTTTTAGTTTGAGTTCTTGGGGACCCATAATAAATAGAATAGGATTGGAGATCATTTTAATTTTAACATGAGTATTCAAAAAAAAAATTTGCGCGTAGAGCAATGAATTGACCAAATGTGTGGCTTTCGGCACTTGGGGATCGCGACTCCATAGTTTTCTGGCCCAGAGTTGGGAATTTTATCTCTATTTGTGGTAATTTGAATTTGTTTTTGATTGAGTTAACTTGAGATGATGCCTGAGTATTTGAGCTTCACTTGGTGCCCTAATGTCTTTGATCCTGGGAGTCATCGGCAAAGTCTTGCTACATGGGTTGACTCGATTGAGTTCAATTTCAATTACCATGGAAAAATTGCAAAAAAACAAAAAAAAAACAAAAAAAAAGAAAATAAAAAAATGAGTACTCATCTTATTATTAAAATTTGAATGCTCCTAGCGCTTCCATCTTTTCTCCCTCGAATGAAAATGAACCCCCATGTCTATTGTGACACACAACACTTCATCATGCTTAATTGAATTTGGATGAAATATGACAATGAATTTGAACAAAGGAATTGGCTTGGGCTTGAGATATGCTTATGGACATAGCTTGTTTTAAATGATTTTTATGGGTTTCATAATTGTTTGGTATGTGATCTTTGGGTGAGAAATGTGTATTAAAATGTTTTTGGAAAAGGTCATTCGAATTTCATTTTTATGAGATATATTTTGCTCAGGACTAGAAAAACTCAAGTTGGGGGGTGTGATTAGACACTTTAAGAGGCTAATATTCATTTCTAATATATGTAGTTTTTATGTGACTTTCTATTCATAAATACCATTTTAGTGCATTTTACATTTTGAACACCAATTCTCATCATTTGTGCACTTCATGCCTAATGTGCACCAATTTAGGCCCAATGTTTCATCTGATTTTAAAGAATGTAAATATAAATATTTTAATTTGATATTTTTTTAAATGGATATGCACTTAATTATGAACATTTTTTATTCAGAGATCAATGGATTATTAATAAATGATGATGGAGATATTTGGAGATTAAAGGAAACAATTCTGGAGAAGACAGATTGGATATCATCCCACTGATCAGACTATGGGGCCTACAATACAAGCCCAATGAAGACCAAAATTTATTGAAGGATATAAGACATATAGGGGAACAAATAATTATTCTGGAGCAAGTGCTAATTCATCCTAAATGGTGGTTATTAAGGCTGACCAAGTTGAAGATTTAATTTTGGGCCAGAGTCTGCGGTCCAGAAAAACAGCCCACTATTTCAATCATATCTCCCGAACTACAAAGTATTTTGGGCTGAAATTTTACATTATGTTAGGGGACATCCGGGGATTCATTTAATTCTTCTAGGGACCACTCAAATTATGCCTTCTAGAAGATCCTTTAGGCGCGTCTTTCCGGTGGATGCAAGCTGGCTGCAACTTCGGGGCAAGAAGTGGAAAAGTCTCTCATCATTAATGTTCCACCCACCTTTTCCAAACATAATTAATTAAAGGCACATGGGATGTTGGGGGCTCGGAAAAGGCTTCAATTTTTCCTATTTAAGGCAGTAGTGGTGGTGGATTTAGGGATGTTGGGTTCTTTATTTTCATTGTAATGTTATTATGCCAATTTTCCTTTGTAATGTTCTTCCCTCTCATGTAAGTTGTTCGAATCACCTTCATCTTCAATAAAAGTTCTTATTCTCTTATTATGTTCTTATTCATATCACCTTGATACCATTTCCTCAAGGTGTGAATTTATTCACACCAAACCTTGTGATTTTGTTCACACAACGGTGGAGTGATCGTTATTTTTGTTGTTTTTTTACTTCTTCAATTCCGCCCTCATAAGTCTACTTTCCGCTTCCGTTGAGAACTTGTAATCAATGGAGGGCTAGCTCTTTTATGGGTTGATCCAAGGGAGTAGCAAGGGTCTGGATTGAATGTTATTTCTCATGCCCTAAATGTTATTAATTTCTTCTAATTGAGTTTCTTTCATTCAATGATTTTTATTCTTACTCTTCCTTATTGAATTTATTCACCCCACTTTCATGTGCTAATTACATCCTTTACCTTGGAGTACTCATGAAAATGATCCTACAAGTGTATAATTGATTATCATATGTTTTGAAGGTGTTTAATCAGTAAGTGATGAGGTTAGTTTGAATTCATTGCATGAATCCTTCTCGAGTTAATGAAATTAAAATCATAAAAAAAAGGAATTAATTCAATCCACCCCGAGCAATAACCTAGGATCAACTCATTTTATCATAATTTGAATTCACATAGATCTTTTAGTGCTCTTTCAAAACAATCTAAAATCAACCCAAGTTGGCCACTTCATAGCAAAAAATCCATCTCTTTTTATTGAGTGTCTAAAGGTTCTTCTTAGGTCTCTGAGGATTCGACAACCCAAGCTACACTACAAGCGACCGCTTGACCCATAAAACTTGGGTAAATTTGGGCGAGACCAGTGACTACCCCCTCTTTCCTGTTCTCTATTCCAAGTGAGGTTGATATGCATAGGTTTTTATGGATAAAATTCAAGTGCATTAGTGGTGATGTGATGTGATTAGATGGTTTATGGTGGGGGTCATGCATGGTAAGAGTAGAGCACAAGGTTGATGTCCTACATGTTCACGATACTCTACTGTTCTGGTTATAACTGTGATGTAATGCAATGGACTAAGTGTCTTTAGGCGAGATGTGATGTAACCATGTTGTGGGAAGAGATGTGATGTATTGGACCAGGTGTCCTCTGGAAAGATTTTATGTGACTATGCCATGGGGAGGTGGTGTGTGGATGTTATGCTGAAGAGATAAGAGCATCGGGATGTATGTCATTGGGTTGTGAGAGTGGATAATCATTAGGGAAAGTATTTCAGGGTACCCTTTATTGATATGATTCTTATTGTTCTATTATAATTGGATGTGTTATTTGGTGAGTGACCCATAGTGAGGATGATATTTCTTAGTTGAACTATTTATGTAATGTTTGGTTCTGCAATTTTCTTACTATTGCATCAATATGCTTCTTTCACATGTGCACAATAGAATTTGGTTTTCCTACTGAGTATACATGTATTCTCACCCTATATATATAAAACTAATTTTCAGGTTTCTTGGAGTACTACATGGACCATTCCAGACATTTCTAACTCAGACCCTTGGATAGTTGTTGTGCCACTTCTTTAGCTTTACTTTTGGGTATTTACTTTGGATACTTTTACCTATATTTATTCACTTTTCATTGTGGGATGTTTTTTTCTTTTACATTAAGTCATGGAGTTTCTTGTATTTAATTATCCCATCTCCATATTTGTTTTATTATATAGGGTAATTCCTTCCATATTTATGATATTTTTATACCCTTGAGGGTCAATATCTCAACCCTTCATTGTAGTATCTGTGGTGGGATGGGGTCATGATAGAGTGGTATTAGAGGCTGATGTTTGAGGGATAGGATGGATTTGGGAGTTATGAATAGTGATTATTACATGGGTTGGTATGACAACAAGTTCAATTGACCTTGGTACGTGACATATGCCAGGGAGACCAACTAGGACACGAGATTTTAGGGCCCCCTATGATCTAGTGCACAAACTCTAATCTTGTTTAATGACTAAGGTGGATCTGTATTCAAGATAGAGACCCAGTAGAGGTACATGCATCATGATGAATTATGTTCTTGTTTGAATTGAGTGGTTTTGGTTTTAGGAAAGTTGAAAAAGGTTAAAATGAAAAAATGAATCTTAATAAAATTCCATAATATCGGGCTTAGGCAGTCTTTGTTTCACTTTTAGCTATGGCTCATGGTTGTTGTTTTCATGTGGTTCAAGTAGTGGAGGTTCAATAGGAAGATCCAGTTGATCACCATAGGGTTGATCCGATAGAGGAGGATAAGTCTTGGTAGAGGGATTCATATGCTTTTTAGCGATAGGCTTTGGGGAAGTATGAGGGTAGTATTTCTAATGTGGAGATAGAGAGAATTTTGGAGGAGCTAGAGATCACCTTTAGTTTGATCTGGGCCCCGATGGAGTACTGGTTTCCATTGGAATTCATTAAGATATGAGAAGCTATGCATCAGTGGTGGATGATGTACCTTGGTGATCAGAAGGAAGAATACGTTTTGTGGGTATACTTTCAAAAATAGTTCCAGACAAATTTTCTTTCATCAACCATGAAGGCAGTAAAAAGGTAGAAGTTTCTTTCTCTTCGGTAGGGGAGTTTGTTCGTATAGGATCTGGAAATCAAGTTCAAATATTTTTTGTGTTTTTCCTTAGATCTCTTTTTGGATGAGGAGTCTTGTGTGAGATGTCTTGAGGAGGCACTTCATCCTTCTATCCAATATGTGGCTACTCCCTTTACATTTTTGACATATCTAGAGGTTCATAAGAAGATAGAGAAGATCAGGTGGATGCAATCATGAGTAAGTTTTCCAAGAGAGGTGAGCCAGTGAGGTTCTTTGAAGAGAAGAGTTTGCAGTAGTAGATCTTAGGTTCCAAAGCCTTTGAGGTTTCGACCAAAAAGTAGTTGACCTTAGCAGCTTCACTTCCGGCCTTCTAGGGGCCATTGGTTTTCATGATTTTCCTAAAGACTCTAGGCCAATGTGATTTTTATATGGGGTTCATGGCCATCTCAAAAACCAGTTCCCAATGATTCTTCAAGCTCAGTTTGGTGGAGGTATTCAAGTTCAGCACCAACCTTAGCAGTAGTTGCCATCAAGGTCATTTCAACAGTAGGACAAACAAGTTTATGCACTATCGAGAGGGGATGGAGTAGGTAGGGTACGACCTTATGATTATACTCATGTTTAGGGACCCCAAACTGAGCATGGACATGGAGGTGGCTCTCAGTAGAGAGGCAGAGGAGTTGGGTGTAGTCAGTTTCATGCAGTAGAGACAATAACACCAGAGTGTCTAGAGATCATTTTAGGTACACTCAACTTATTATGTACCCTTGTTTATGACTTTTTTGATTCAGTGGCTTCATAATCATTTGTTATACTCACTTTCATCTGTTCTTTGGTACTATATGTAGAGAGGATTCTCATGGCCCTACTGTTGACTATACCATTTGGAGGTCATACCAGATTGTTTGATGTGCGTTGGGGGGCGTAGACTGATGATGGTACCAAATAAGTCCCATGTGGATATTTTCTTACTATAGATATAGTTGTATGATATCATCCTAGAAATCAACTGGTTGTATTCCATGTGTGTTATTATTTACTTCTTATGGAAGAGTGTCATGTCTTCATATGTGGATGGCTAGCATGTAGTTTTCATTAGTGTGTAGAGTTTTCAGGTGGGTAGTAGACGTGTGGAGCCCCTTCTCTAGTTTATGGCTGATTTATCCATAGAATTAGTGGAAATTTGGATGGTATAGGTTCCTAGGGTATTCATGGAATTCTTAGATGTTTTTACCAATGAGGTTGTGACATTTCCCCCTCAATGATATGTTAAGTTCGGGATATACTTTTAGCCCAATGCTTCTCTGATATCAATGGATCCTTATCGGATGGCACTTTCTGAGTTGCAGGAGTTGAGGATTCATATATATGATCTAATGTGGAATGGTTTTATCTGGACTATTCTGTCACCATGGGGTGTTCCAGTGTTGTTCACCGAGAAGGTGTATTATAGTATGAGGTTGTGTATATACTAACAAAGGTTGACTCAGGTAATGATAAAAAATTGTTACCCTCTTTTGAAGATAGATGATATTTTCAACCATCTAAAAGGGGTGGGTTGGTTTTCTAAGATCGATTTTCATTTTGGATATCACCATTTGAGGGTGAAGGAGGATTATATCCTTAAAACTACCTTCAGATGAAGGTATAGGCATTTTGAGTTTTTGGCTATGTCATTTGGTGTCATGAACACACCAGTTGAGTTCATGGGGATCATGAACTTTGTGTTTCAAGAATTCCAGACCAATTTGAAGTCGTGTTCATTAGTGACATATTAATCTACTTGAATTCAAAGGAAGAGAATTCTAATCATCTCAAAACTTTCATACATGTTATTTGACGCCACTAGCTCTATGGAAAATTTTCCAACTATAAGTTCTAGACATGAGAGGTGTATTTCCTTGGGCATGTGGTGTCCAAACAGGGTGTGGTAGTGGACCCATCAAAGGTCTATGTAGTTTTTTCTTGGGAAGTACTCAAGAACATAATAGAGGTTTGTAGTTTCCTTGGTCTCACAAGATATTATCGAAGGTTTGTGCCTGATTTCTCTTAAATTTTATCCCCATTGACATCATTGACTAGGATGGATAATAATTTTGTGTGGATTGACCAGTTTTAGGCATCATTTAGTTATATGAATGGGAAATTGGTTAGTGATTTAGTGCTTCAGTTAACTGAGGAGGTGTATTGTTTGAGGTTTTCTGTGATGCATCCCATGTGGATTTGAGATACATGTTGATGTAGTAGTGGTAAATGATCTCTTATGGGTCTTGGTAGTTACATCCCCATGAGTGTAATTATACCACCCATGATCTAGATCTAGAAGAGGTTTTGTTTATGCTAAAGTTGTGGAAACATTAACTCATTGGGGAGAACTTTTTGGTCTTCACTAATCACAAGAGTTTAAGGTATATATTTTCTCAACTTTATGTGAATCTACAAAAATGTAGGTGGATGAAGTTTCTTCAGGATTATGAATTTGATATCTCGTACACATTAAGAAAAGGGAATGTTGTGGTTGAAACTTTGATTAGGAAGTCGTGGAAAGACATTGTTCAGGAATCTGAGGATGTTTGGAGAGTGATGGAGGAGTTAGAATCCCTCAACCTAGATGTGAGGGTGGTTGATGGAGGAGGTTGCATATTTTATATAATAATACAATATTCTTTGGTGGCCCAAGATTAAATGGTTGGTGGCGGAGTTTGTGGATCAGTGTCTAATTTTCCAATAGGTAATGGCTGAGCACCGTGTTCCTTGCAGATTTTTACAGCCTTTGGATTTTCCTGAGTGGAAATGGGAAGACATATATATGGATTTAATTATAGGGTTACCCAAAGAACCAAAATGTAGTGATTTTATATGGGTAATCATGGATCAGTTTATGAAATCATCCCACTTCTTAACGATCAAGGAGTCGAACACTGTTGATGTTTTGGGGAAGAGGTATGTGGATGAGGTGGTGTGGTTTAATGGAGCTCTAATGTCCATTATCTCTAATTGAGATGAACATTTTACTTCATTATTATATAGGGGATTGGAACATGATTTTGGCACTCAATTATGCCTCATTACTAATTTCCACCCTAAACGGATGGGCGGAGAGAGCAGACCTTCCAGATGCTAGAAGATATATTGCGAGAGTTCATCTTATACTTTAATAGATCTTGGGCACAAAACTTGTCTTTATTTGAGTTTTCTTATAATAATAGTTATCACTCATTCATTAGCATGGGCCCGTTTGAGGCTTTGTACGGATGACCGTGTCATTCTCCATTGTATTGGACAGAAGTTGGAGAGTCAGTAGTTCTTGGTTCTATTGTGGTGCAGAACATGATAGAAAAGGTTTAGATTTTTCATGAAAGGATGAAAGCAGTGAAAGAACAATAGAAGTCTTATGTTGATCATAGTAGGAGGACCTTAGATTTTGAGGTTGGAGACCATGTTTTCTTGGAGGTCTCCCCTCGATGAGGGCAACAAAGATTTAACATGGGAGTAAGATTTCTCCTAGTTTTTTGGGCCCTTTGAGGTGTTGGGGTGAGTTGGCAATGTGGTGTATTATTTTTCACTTCCACCTTAGTAAGACCAGATCCACGACGTCGTCCATGTCTCTTAGTTCTATCATTATCTTCATGATGACTCCTATGTCATTGACTAGGGAGAGTTGGATATCAATGACGATGCATCGTTCATGGAAAGACAAATAGAGATACATGATCATCAGGAGAAGGTGTTTCATGGATATACCATTCCTTTGGTTCATGTGTTGTGTAGGCATGGTTTCTTGGAGGAGAGTACTTGGGAGTGAGATATGTAGATGCATGTTCAGTACGATGCGATTAGACCTATGCAGGTGAGTCAGTGATTCCTAAAGAGGATAATATCTTGACATGAAAGATGTAATTATCCTATTTGTGTGTTTAGAGCATTGTGGTTTTGTGGTTGTGACATTTGTGGTGATTGAATTGGGATGTGTGGATATTGAGATGGTTTTGTATGAGGTTATGTGGAAATGTGGTAATCTATGGCTGGTTCCATCTGCGTGGTGATGCGGTTGTGAGAGATGTATGGTGGACGTTTTTGTTTCAACTTGGTGTGTTTGGTTAATTGTAGTATTTGAGGTGTAATTAGAACCTTGACAGGTATCTCACAGGATGGTTTATCGGGCCTCTTTTTTTTTTCTTTAGGTTTGGTTTTGATTCTCAAGAGAGAGAATAGTTTGAGAGGTATCTGATGTAATGGATTGAACCTTATGGCCTATTACTTTGTGGGAATTCTGATGATGGAGGTATCCAAGGAGATCCTAAGGTGTTTGGAGGTGTTACGGAGGAGAAAGGAGATTCCAATGCCATTTTTTTGTAGGGTTACGACATGGATCTAGGAGTTTTTCACATAATGGGGGTCCAACTATATCATGGAGAAGAGGGTTGCAGCACAGGGACCCCAGAGGAGGTTTTTAATGCTATTACCAATTTGGGGGAATCTATTCCATGGATCTTTGGATATGGTGTAGCCTCTCTCAGTAGGTTGAGGCTGTGGCATAGATTTAAGAGGTTTCAACATGGATTACTAGGGGTGGTTCTACAAATGGTTATTCCAATTTTGGCACTGCTACATCATGGAGAAGGGGTTGTGGCGTAACCCTTTTTGGTTGATGGGAGTTTTCAGCGTTGTGGTCTGGGATGCATTGTGTCCCTTTTCCTATTTTATAGGATCTATAATGTGGATATAGCCACAAAACGTGGAGGCTCCCATGACCGTTCAAGCTACAACATGTTCTTCCTGACTGCACTGTAGTCTCCCTCATTTCCATACATTCTGTGGCGTGGTCCCCTTGGCTACGCCATAGTGTTATGTTTTTTATCTTGGGTATAAATTCATAGATCCCTTCATACTGGGCCATTTATCCCTTGTTTATCTCATTTCTTGAGCATCCCAAGTGCTTCCCAAGGAGAAATTTTAACCCCTAATCGATGGCTTTAACCCCTAGCTTTGGAGGATCGATCCATGATGGTTTTGGTGAGTTACTCCATCATTTTTTTCCAATTTTTCATATGCTTCCTTCACTTGGGAATGGTGCTTCCAAGGTAAATTGTTGGTTTCTGGTGTTGTTTCGATGGGATAATAATGGTTTGATGTGTCTTAGGCAGGTAGAGGTGCTCTCCCTCATTGTGGTGTTCAGTGGTGGCTTCATTCTTGTTGAAAAGTTACACAGTGGTATGGAAAGCTCTGTGTGAGGTAGGGGATCCTTTGTTTCTCACTTTTTGTATCATGTGGGATGAGTTTACTTTAGTTATCTCTTAGGGAGATGGTTACATCCATCTTAAAAAAGAAAAATTAACCAGTTTAATTTGATTGAGGGGAAGGATAATGAAATTGCATGTTTTTATAGCTTTGATATTATCTTAATATTATGAATTGTATTGGATAAATGACCCACTAAAAATCATAGTCATTGGAGGTCTTTTCTTGGGTTTTCATTGAGATTTTGAGATCCATGTTGTGTGTTTTTTTGTTATCACCTTGGTTTAAAATGTATAACTACTTATACTTGGTTAATGAATTGGATACACATGGAAAATCATGGCTTGTGTGAGAATTCCCTTAAAGGTAAAGTGGAATGTGATAAATTCCCCTTATTAAATTGAAAATATGATAAGTTATTTTATGTTTATGTGAAATGTGTGGATGTGTTGTGGTGTGGTCGTTCTTGTGGGACAACAATGTTTAATTTTGTATGGGTGTGGTAATGTGGTTGTTGTGTATCTGTGTCATGGGGCAGAAATGTGTGGTTATGTGTTTGTGTAAAGGAGTAAGTGGATGTGGTTGTGAGATTGTGGTGATATTTTGGTTGTTATCATGAGGAATATGGTTGTGGTGTTGTGTTGTGCTAGATGTTCGGGTAGTAATGAAGTTGGTTAAAATGGTTGGAATGACATGAGCTGAGTTGGGATAATAGAATGGACATGGTTAATGAATGAATGAATTAATAATGAACTATGTGGTTGAAATGGTTGATGGTTAAACACAAAATAAATGGGATGAAATAATGAAATGACTTGGAAAATGGAATGTTGAAAATTTATTTTGGTTTGTGATGTGGTGTTATGCATTTAGTGGTGGTAGCAAAAGTGAGATACATTATGAGTTGGTTGATACCTTTTTTGTGAACCCATAGGTTGGGTTTGCGTGTGGCTATATGTTCATATAAATTGTATTTAATTGTGATTTTCTATGCATACCCCACCCATGTTGAACACCATGTTCTGACACTCATATATATATATATATGTATATATATATATTCATCAGGGGTGTTTTTTCCAACATCCTGGTGGTGATGATGGATGTATGGCTACCCCCTCTTCTCGTTCTCTCTTCCAAATGAGGTTGATATACAAAAGATGTGATGGTTAGAATTCAAAAATGTAGTAGTTGTGATGTGATGTGATGAGATGGTTTATGGTGGGGGTCTTGCATGGTAGAATAAGGACATGTGGTTGATGCACTAAATGTTCACGATACCCTACTATTCTGGTTATAGTTGTGATGTTATATGATGATCCAGGAGTCTTCGGGTGAGATGTGATGTAATCGTGTTGTGGGGAGGAGATGTGATGTATTGGACAAAGTGCCTTTGGGCGAGATATAATGTGAAATTGCTATAGGGAGGTGGTATGTGGATGTTATGTGGAAGATATGGGAGCACCATGATGTACTTTGTTGGGTTGTGAGAGCATAAAATCATTAGGGAAAGCGCTGCAGGGTACCCTTTATCAATATTCTTCTTATTATGTTATTATAATTTGATTTATTTAGGGAATGGGCTATGATGAGGATGAAATTGATTAGTTAACCTGTTTAGGTATTATTTAGTTTTTCTATTTTCTCACTTGTGCATTAGTATGATTCTTTCACATGTGCACAAGAGACTTCAGTTTTCTTACTGAGTATACTTATATGCTTACCCTATGTATATAAAACCTATTTTTAGGTTTCTAGGAGGACTATGTGGACCGTACTGAAAATTTTTAGCTCAGAACCTTGGATAGTTATTGTGTCATTATTTTAGCTTTACTTTTGGGTATTTACTTTGAATACTTTTACCTGTATCTATTCACTTTATACATGCATTATGGAATGGTTTTGATTTTCTTTTACATTATGTCATGGAGTTGTTTGGGTTTGATTACACTATCTTTAAATCTATTTTATTATAGTGGTTAATGCCTCTCATATATGTGATATTTTTATACCCTTGGTGCTAGTTTCCAACCCAGGGTCTATTGGACTTGGGACTCAAGGTCATTATCTCTCTCCCTTCATTGGGGCATCTTTGGTGGGATGAGGATGTGATAATAAAGGTCATAATCTCATACAAATGGAAAAAAATCATATAACTAAATATTGGATGAGTATGGATGAAAAAGTCTTATTCAATAAAATTTAGACAAGTTTTAGGGTCATTTTCTAGTCCTTATCATATTATTTTTAACATTAAATTACCAATTTACCCTTTACCATGGTAACAAAAATTACTATGATTACTATTCATAATAAAAAAAGAGAGAACTATTAACCAAATTTGGACCACATGATTTCAAATATGGAATCCATTTTTCAAAATTAAAAAAACATAAGTGGAAATATTTAATTTAAAATAAAATCAGCAAAATGTGATGAAAACAGTTTTTTAGAAAAATTATCTTTTTAAATATAAAATGTTTTAATACCAAAATCAAGTATAAACCTCATTTAAAACCCATAATTCGATTATTTTAAATAAAAATTTACTTATTAAATTTTAAAACTAATCCAAAATAGAATTTTAATTTGTAAATAATTTAAAATAAAATACAGTTTTTAATCAAATAAGTATTTTTCACTATTCAATGAAAAATAAAAAAATTTCAGAAAAAAATTAAATATTCTACATAAGATAGTTTTAATATTCTATTTTCAAAAATTATATTTATTTTATAAAATAAAATTTCTAAAAGTTTCAGAAATTAATTATATCATTTTCTCACAAAAAAGTAGTAAAAACCATTTTTGAAGAAAACATATATTTGAAGAATAAAATGGCTTTACTAAAAATTGAGTGTTTATTTCCTAAACATTAATCAATAAATTTGTATTGATTAGAAAATTTATATATATATTTCAAAAAGTAGTTAATCCTATTCATAACCTCTAATTTAATGGCTTTGTTATAACAGTCATATTTAAATAATAATATTTTGCAGCTTGATTACACTCAGTGTTGCATTTTTTGTACGCTACAGAACAAAGTCATTATTTTAAAATATTGGGAGATTACATACTCCCCTATTTAAGAAATTTCATCCTCAAAATTTTGAACTCGATCTTAGTAATCAAAGGTTGATATTTTAAAATACCTTTTGTTTAAATCCTACATCGTAAAAAGTGTTAATAAAACTTCCTCTTGAAATGAGGGAAAGAGAAATATAAAGGTCATCTAGAATAAGACATAACAAGGTTTCCAAGTAGGAAAACATTAGTGAGAATTAAAAATATGGATATGTAAGAGAAAACTAATGCCCAAGGATTTATAGAGAGTGATAAAGAACGTGGTCATGAGAAATTTAACAAATACAAAATCATAAATCTGTGATGGGTAAAGAGACCATCAATTTATCATAAGTAAAGGTAATATGATAACATTTTTTTTCAAGATAATTTTCCTAGTGTTGATGAATTAATTTAAGATATAGGCTAAGAACTTATGGAAATATACTTACTTGAAATGAAGAAATTAATCCTTTAATCAATTTCCACCACAATCCCATCTTTTTCTCTGATTGATGAGTACTCAAAATGTAATTTTTATGCCCAAAGTACTAAAATCAACTTTTATTGGATCATATACTTCCACAAATTGATAAAATTTATAACTTCTATCTTGATACATTAACCAAATCTAAAATAGTTAGAACAAGATAAGATAATTCCCTAAAATAATAAACCTTCATACGAATAAATACAACATTAATCTTCAAAGCCTCAATGATAACTCCCAGACTAAGGTTGAAACTCAAAAATTAGAAGAATTTGATCGCATATTCTTTCAAAACAAATTTAACATTTTTCTCCAATCAACATAAAGTCATGTACTGAAAAATGTATATTCTCTAATCATATAATCTCCAAAATATTATAATAATTTCCATAAATAACATGAATCATCATAAAACCACATTAAAATCGTATATGCTTCCAAAAGATAATTCAATCTTTAATCCTTGGATAAAATCCCATAAGATTAAATTTACCTTAATTAAACATGGTTTCCCAAAATAGTTAACTTTATATGAAATAACATTAATCACTAAATCACTTTTCAATCCCATAGTTATCTCTATATTTCACACAGGCCAGTGGTAGGTGTTGTTCCCTTTTCACCCTTCAGTTGTGGATTCAAGCCCGTAGCCTTGCCGGATGTGATAGGTCATCACCCGACTTGTGAGTTGTCCTTTTTCTAATGCTATATTTATATAAATCCTATAATGTTCCCAAAAATATGATGAATATACTCAAAAATATAATTAATCATCAAAGATCATATAAACCCTAAAGGTTATCAATACATTTAAACTTATGTCCATAAAATGAAAAGAGCATTCTTCCTTAAATAACTTTTTCACATGTTAAACTTAGGGGTTACATATACCTAAAACATCTACCAAAACTCAATAAATGTCTCTCAATGTTTTTCAATGAAATAAAACCTAAAAATGGGTATCTAAGCCTTTGAACTTATGATATATCATTACATTATAACTCTTCAATCCCTATACGTAGAAACCTTAATCATTCAACATTATTTATTAACCATGATTTTTCATCTTATTCCTCAATGCTTCCATCCCACAAACAAAATATGAATCATGTTTTAAGATTCAACAATATCAAAACATAAGCCATGATATAATCCATAGCCACTATTATAAAACTCACGTTTAACAATACTGATATTTATCAGTGCTAGAAAAAAATGTTGATAAAAGGAATATTCATCAGCGTTTTACTTTTAGCACTGATAAAAGGTATCTTTTATCAGCACATTATTTTTATCACTAATAAAGGGTACCCTTTATCAGTGCTTTATTTTTAACGCTGATAAATATTTCTTTCATCAACACTTTTTTAGCACTGATAAATGTCCAAATAAATAAGAAATAAAAAATGAGTTTATTAAAAAAATATTACAAATTTTATTAATTAAATAATTATTGATAAAAATGAATAAATTGATTATACATTATTAAATATTAAAAAATTTATTAATTAAATAATTATGATAATTAATGTTATTAAATTGTATATATTAAATATATATATATATATATATATATATTAATGTATATAAATATGATTTATATATTAAAAAATATTTATGCGCTTTACATTAAATAGTCATATATTTATTGAATAATGGTTTATAATTAAAAATTAATATGAATTAAAAATATTTACTAATTGCATAGTACTCGACATATTACAAGAGTTCGGGGAGGGGGATTACAAAGAAAGAAATAAACTATTGCAGCTACAAGTACATGGGGTGACTCGATCCTGAGACCTCCCACAAGACCCCTCAAAGATGTAGCCACTAGGCTACACCCCTAGGGGCACATAGTACTCGACATATAATTGATTGTCATTTGATTTTTAAATTTAACATATATAGATAAAATCTATGTTATATTTATTTCACATATATATAATTAATTCATTTTTATGTACAATGAACACACATAAAACATATCCTTTTTTTCAATATTGTTAGTGTACTTATTCTGAATTTATTCAATTTCACTCATTTTTAATATATATGCATTCACTTAAAATTAGATATTCATTAATAATGTTAAAAATATATTTGTAAAAAAATATTTATAAATAAATATATTTATAAATTTATATTTACTATATTTATACAATTATATATTTATAATTATAAATAAATAAATATTTTTTAAAATTATTTATATAATTATAAATAAATAATTATATATATTTAAATAATAGTTAAATTTATAATAAATTTACTTAAATAATGAATATATTTACTATATTTATATATATTTATTAAATATATATGTGTATAATTATATAAATAAATATAATGATACAAATATTATTTTTTAAAAATATTTCTATAATTATAAATATATAATTATAAAATTATAATAAATATATTAAAAAAGAATATATTTAATATATTTATATTTATATATATTTATTAAGTATATATAAATATTTACAATTTTTTTATTTATAATTATAATTATAAATTCTTTATCAGTGCTTAAGTAATAAGCAATGATAAAAGCATCTTTATCAGTGCTTTTTTCGCACCGATAAAGATGAGGCTTTTTTAGCACTAAAAAAGCACTGATAAAATGAACATTTATTAGCACTATAATTTTTTCACTGATAAAGATTGATTTTGTGAGTGCCTTTTTAGCGCTGATAAAGACCTACCTTTATCATCACTGATAAAGAGTCCTTTGATCGACACTTATTTGTAAGCGCTGAAAAAAGTGTCTCGATCTAATTAAAAAACCTTATCCATTGATGAACCCGTCACGATATCAGAAGCCTTTCGTGGAGGCCACCCGCTGTCAGTGCTCCTCCTAGGTGAATCGAACCTCGAATCACACCACTCGACTGCCTGTCAAATGTTTCATATGACATCTGGTGTTTGATTGAAGTTAGGGTTTCTGTATAGGGTTTTAGATTTTCTTCAACCTAGATAGGAAGGCCTTCCGATTTTCTTTGTGTATTTTTGGTTTCATTTTTTATTTCTTCTTTGATGATGTCATTATTTGTGGTCTGGTGATTGTATATTAGTGAGGTAGGCCTTCTGATTTTCTTAGTTTTCAATTTTGATTCAACTCTTGATCGCTCATTGAGAGTTTATTATTTCTAGATTCTATGGTGACACATAGAGTCTCACATGGAGTTTAGTTGGTTGTTTTATTTTGTTTACATTTCCCAAATTGATTACCCAAAACGATCATACATATTTTTCATTCTTTATTTTATCAATGGTATTCCATACATGTGAAATTTTAGAAATGGGAACTGGGGATTTTTTATGTGAGGGAGTTGAAAATTTTATTCAATTTTATTCAATTTCAATTAGTGTCAACATGGGTTTTAAATCTTCCTTTTGAAATCTATAAAACACTTCCCTCACATACTGGATTGGGAAATAAATATCTCATGAATTCCATGAGTCGCCTAAAAACTAAGGAAAATATCAACTCACTAATCACCAACATTTAAACATTGTTCACTGTTAATGTAGAAAATTATTATCATCATTCATCTCTTGGACCTCTAAATATTATGCCATCCACATTGATAAACACTTTCAATATATCCATAAAATTATTTTTTATGCAATGATTATGATCAATTTCTCATTTTTTAAATTAAAGTTTCTTCAATAATTCATATAACCTTCAATACCAATCTCTTAGTTCCTTTTTCAATTCATACATCACCTTTATCAATTTACAAACATTATTCTCATATTAAATAATGAGAAAACTATTTTTTTTATTTGATGTAAACTTCCTATTCATGTAATCCATTAGTAAATGCTAATTTTACATCCATTTGGAGTACCTTAAATTTCCTTGAGATGGGTTGGTGTGGTGATATGACATCCCAAGAGTCTTAATATGTTTTCAAATATTGATATACCATTAATTTTAAATGTAATAATTCTTTAGGTTGCTACATCACTTGTTCCAATATAGTTTTATATCTTTTAGTTGATTGAATGAGATTTTATTATTCTTGTTTATCATATTTGAGTTTCTTATTACTCCTTAATTTCCTATATTATATTTTCATTTTTTTAGGGGATTTAAGAAAGATTTGATGTGGAGGAATTATTTTCTTAAATTCAATCACCCATTTTCTTTAACAAACTAAAATTATTCAAAACAATCCAATATTGAGTTTCCCTTATTAGAATTGTCTATAACTTTCACTTTTTATAATGAATATCTTATGTGTATTTATTTATATATTGTATAAAATTAATCCTTTATGAACCCAATAGGATGGATATGAACTGAAAATGGATGCATGCTAATCATTTGACAAATGAATATGAAGATGGATTTAAAGAGTTCATCAAGTTTGCAAGAGAGCATGCAGACCTTCTAAAATCATCCACCTGTGTCTACATTGTTGTTATTCAAGACAAATTAGTCTATAAGAGTTGGAAGAACATATGATTTTCCATAGAATAGATCAAATCTATAAATTTTGGTCTAAATAAAGGGAAAAACTGAATGTGTACATCGATTGAGATGATATTATGGTTTATGAATCATTTGATATGAATACCTTTGTAAAATATGATGGAGATCTCATTGAAGAAATGAAAATAGAAATTGAAGATGACCTTCATTATTGTCCAAAGTTATTTTAGGAGTTAAATAGTTATTCCAGGAAAGCATTTTATACCAATTGTACTAAATACACAACATTGTCAGTTGTATTGAAGTTATATAATTTGAAAGCTGGCAGCGGATGGAGTGACACCAGATTTATAGAACTACTTGGTCTTTTGAAAGATATGTTACCAGAACAAAATGAACTACCATGCTAAAAATATAACGCTAAACGAATGTTACGTTCAATGGGAATGATCTCTAAAAAAATACATTCTTTTCCAAATGATTGCATATTGTTTCACAAGGACCATGAATCACTCATAAAATGACCTAAGTGTGGTGCAGATCGATACAAGAAAATGAATCAAGTCCTTCGAAATATGTATGGTACTTTCCTATCATTACATGGTTTAGAAGACTATATGGATGTTAGGAAACCACAAGACAATTAACATGACATGTAGATACAAGAATTAAAGATGGGAACCTACGTCATCTAGTAGATTCTCCTCAGTGGAAGAAAATTGATTATGAGTTTCCTGAATTTGGAGATGATCCGAGAAACTTTCATCTTGTATTATCTACAGATGGAATAAATACTTTTGGTGTATAGATTAGTAATCACAGTACATGACCCATCATGTTGGTAAATTATAACTTGCCTCCATGGTTTTGCATAAGGCTCAAATACATTATGTTGTCTCTCCTTATATCTGGACCAAAGCAACCCAGTAATGATATTGATGTCTATTTGGATCCATTGATTAAAGATTTTAAATTTATGTGGGATACAGGTATTACAATGTATGATTCTCATAAAATTGAAGAATTCACATTAAGGGCCATGTTGTACGAAATGATAAATGACTTCCCTACTTATGGAAATTTATCAGGCTATAACATTAAAGGAATGTTGGGGTGTCCCATTTGTAAAAAACACATATAATCAGTTCAGTTGAAATATTCATCGAAGACTGTGTTTTTAGGAAATTGGAAATTTTTACCTCAACAACATAAATACCGATCTTGGATGATAGCATTTGATGGGAATATCGAACAAGGTACAACACCTTCTCCAGCAACAGGCGATCAACTATACAAAAAAGTAAAAAAGATCAACACTTTTTCGGTAAACCATTTTTGAAAAACCTTACAAAATTGGGTTGGAAGAAGAGATCAATTTTCTTTGAATTACCGTATTGGAATTATTTATATATCAGACATTTTATTAATTCCATGCATTTAGAAAAAAATAAATTTTATAGTGTTATTGGAACATTACTAAATGTTCTTAGAAGAACAAAATATGGCATCAAGGCTAGGTTGGACTTGATTGAAATAGGTGAAGGGTAGAAGGAAAAATTTTCTTCCTCCAGTAGCTTACACTCTATCCAGATAGAAAAAAATTCAAATTTTCATTTTCCTTACTAGTGTAAAAGTTACATAGGGTTGTTCATCAAATATCAAGAATGTCGTTTCAATGACTAATTTGAAGTTATAAGGATTAAAATCAAACAAATGTCATGTTTTTATGAAAGATTTAATGCCTTTTCCTTTCCATTTCATTCTGTCTCAAAATGTACAACATGAATTAACTAGACTCTACTTCTTTGTCAAATCCATATGCTGTAAAGTTGTAGACCCAGTGAAGTTTCCCATCACAAATAAGGATGTTGCAGTCATATTATGTGAATTATAGATATTATTCCCACCATCATTCTTTGATATAATGGTCCACCTGATGGTTCACTTAGTCATATAGGTTCAACTATGTGGTATTGTCTATTATTGATGTATGTACCCCATTGAATGGTATATGAAGATTTTTAAAGGGTATGTAAAGAATCGAAGTCGTCTAGAAGGTTTTATTATAGAACAATATATTGTTAAAGAAGATATTTAATTCTGTACTGATTACATATAATATGTTGAAAGCATCAGTCTCATAAAGACTCATCACAAAAAATGCCTTATGGGTGAAGGTATTTCCGAAAGAGATATTGTTACAATTACCTTGATAGATCGGGAGCAAGAACATCTTTACATATTACTTAATAGTAAAGATGTTGATCCATACATTTAATCCCAAAAATAAATTCATAGAGATTTGAATCTATCAAGGGATGGAGGATGGATATTAAATACACATAATCAACAGTTTATAGGATGGTTCAGAGATCGAATTTATAAGGAGTTATATGAAAATAAAAATTCAATTTCCAAACGACTTTAATGGCTATTTAGAGTACTGAATGAAAATGGTATATCTTAAACTGGTTTTGTAATCAATGGTTATATGTTCTATACAAAAAACACAATGAATTCAGTATGATGCAAAACAGTGGTGTTATGATTGTGGATAAAGCAATGCACATATCTGATTCCAAGGATAGAAATCCAATTTATGAAAATATATCATATTTTGGCATTATCGAACAGATATATAAGTTGGATTATACAACATTTCAAGTGTCTTTTTTCCATTGAAAATGGGTTGACAATATCAATGGAGTGAAAGTTGATTAAATGGAATTTGTGAATGTGAATTTCAGTGTGGAAGGGGAAAAACAAGTTGTTCATAATGGTATCACAAGCAATGAAAGTATTTTATGTCTCTGATACAAGAAACAACAATTGTTCGATTGTCCTGCTAATGACTAAAACAAATGTCGAGTCAGATGAAAATTAAATTGAGGATGACACTTTCATTGGGACATCACAATCAGTTCACGTCGGTTCCAATGTAGAAAATTTCTTGTACGTTAGAGGAGACCACAAAGAGGGGATTTTTATTCTCGATAGAGGAACCAAATCCTTGAAACCTTTGAAAAAAGAAAGAGGGTTCAAAGGGATTGGGGTTCAGTGATGTGTGGCTTGATGTCAAGAGATGGTGATGATGGTGAAGTTTGGAGTGAACAACAGTGATGTGTTGGTGAAAGAGTCAATGTGTTGGTGAAAGAAGCAATGTGAAGATGGTGTAAACACAGTGGTTGATGAAGTGGTCTTGTCATGAAAACATTCGATGCAGGTTCGTGGCTCGAGGCATTGGTGTTGTTTGAAATTTGAAACAAGGTGCTTAGAGATGGTTCAAGGTGTATTGATGTGGGGGGGGGGGGGTTCTTATGGGATATTTTGAATTTTGAAATATGTAAGGTGAAATTTGTAAGGTGAACTTTATTTTTGGAGGGTCTGTGTATGGTTCCCACTTTTCCTTAAAGTGGATTTTTAATAAAATAAAAAAAATGAATTAGCATGTTTATGTTTTTCCTCATAATATTATATTTTCTCCACTGCATTAGCATAATCTAATTTAAATGTTTGACTAATCGTGCAGATAATGTCTTCTTCACATGATGAAAGAACAAACTATAATGAAGGAAACACTTTGAAAATATATAAAGGTAATGTTACGATATACTTTCTCTATTTTACTGAAAAATATATATAATGAAATGTTGATTTAATTTTCATTATTCCTTGCAAAGCTTGTTTATTTTAGAAGATTCATGCCCATGTGTCATGCATTTGTAGGAAGAGAAACAACACTATCTCTACTCAATCACAGAGGTAATCTTGATGTTTTCATAGTAAAATCATTGTCCATATAATTAATATTTTATTTCATATTTATGTTTAATCTATTTCTTTTTAGTATTACTCACATAATAAATGGTTTCTTATATAAGTGGATTCTTTTTTTTGAGTTGGGGTGCTTTATCCAACATTCATGATTCTTCTCCCTTAAAACATTTTCACCCCTATAGTGGTTTATTTATCACTTTTTCTCAAGTTACCTCCACTGCCTTTACAGGAAGCGCAAAGACACCGCCTCTACTCAATTAAAGAGGTAATATTTATGTTTGCAAAATAAAATAATTATCCATAGAATTAATTTATTTTTTCATATTTATGTTTAATTTATTTCTTTTTAGTATTACTCACATAATAAATGTTTTCTTATACAGGTGGATTCTTTTATTTGAGTTGGGGTGCTCTGTCCAACTTTCATGCTTCTTATCCCTTAAAACTTTTTCACCCCTATAGTGGTGAATTTATCACTTTCATTCAGGTTATCTCCTCTACCTTTGTAGGAAGAGAAATAACGCTGACTCTACTCAATTATAGAGGTAATATTGATGTTTGTACAGTAAAATCATTGTCCATAGAATTAATTTATTATTTCATATTTATGTTTAATTTATTTATTTTTATTATTACTCACATAATAATTGTTTTCTTATACAAATGGATTATTTTTTTCGAGTTGATGTGGTTTGTTTGAAGCTTCTCATGTAGTGTTAGCAGACCGACAAATAAAGTCAATGGAAATCATGGTAACATTGATAAATAGGGTTGTTTTGAGACTTTGTGATGTGTAGGAATCAGTTGTACTTTAATCTAACACATGATGTGGCTGGTATGACTCAAAGTAATTATTTATATTTTAAATTGACATTAATTTTAGTAAAAAAGACAACTGACTCAATGTGTCTGTTATGAGTTTAAAATTGATATTTGACTTTAAAAATTTTCACTCATTGAAAACTGAGAAAACGCTCTCGGATTTTCTTGATAATTTAAAAAATCAATTCATAAATCATTTATGATGTATAGGAATCAGTCTCACATCAAACTGATACACGATATGATCCATATGAGTCAAAGTGCGCATTTTAAGTTTAAAATGACATTTTAGTAAAAAAGACAAGTAACGTACTCAAAATTAGACAAACATATTCATATTGTTTTGACAATTTAGGAAAACAATCCATAAGTGATTTGGAATGTGTAGGAATTAGCCACACCTCAATCTAATGCACGGTGTGACCAGTATGACTCTATGTGCATCTTTATTTAAAATTGACATCAATTTTAGTAAAAAAACAAACTGGACTACACAAAACTGAACAAATACATTCATATTGTTTTGATACTTTAGTGAAACAATCCATAAGTGATTTGAGGTATGCATGAATTAGCTTCACCTTGATCCAATGCACGGTGTGACCGATATGACTCCAAGTGTGTGTTTTTATTTTAAATTGACATCGATTTTAGTAAAAAAGCCAACTGACCTACTTTAAACTGAGAGAACACATTCAAATTGTTTAAATGCTTTAGAAAAATGATCCATAAGTCATTTTTGATGTTTAGGAATCATCCACACCTCAATTTGATGTATGGTGTGGCCGATATGACTCCATGTGTGTCTTTTTATTTAAAATTAACATCAATTTTAGTAAAATTAACACTTTCTGTTAATTTATTTCTTTATATTATTACTAACATAAAAATTATTTTCTTATAAAAGTGCGTTCTTTTACTCGATCAGGGGTGGTTTTTTTGGAAATAGCATGAGTTGGGTTAGGATTAAAAGGAACATTTATGTTTTTGAATGTGTGTAAAAATTTATATTTATGTAATTGTATGAACCGATATTTGAAATGTCTATAATATAGTGTTTTTTTCTTATATTTGTGTTGTAAATTTTATTTCATTTAAATCCTATATTGGAACTTGTTTTTGTTGATATATGGTGTGTCTAGTGTTGTAGTGTACTCTTACAGCACACTACAGTATGACCCTTTATCAGCACTTTTAAAAGCACTGATAAAAACCACATATATCAGTGTTTTTATAAGCACTAATAAAGGTATACTTTATCAGTGCTTATATAAGAGATGATAAAAATCTATTTTATCAGTGCTAATAAAAGACTAGGGATTTTAACCTTTCTCATGTTGTCATTGCTTTTTTAGCACTAATAAAGGTCATTTCTAATACTGTTAAAGACTAGTTTTATAGTAGTGACCTTCCATATGTCATTATAAATTCCTTAATATTCAATAATAATGGCATTATGTATTACTAAACATTCATTTGTATGGTCTTGATGATCCCATTCTTGAGCTTTCCCCTTAGGACATCGACTTTCATAATGCCCATACTCACCACATTTTAAACATTCAATGGATTCCTTGGGAAGAACTTTATTCCTCTTTATGGTATTAGTTTGGCTCTTCCTTTTTTCCTTAGCATATTATTGATTTATTCTCTCATTTACCACATATAAAACATCTTTTCATTATTTTAAGACATTTTCCTAGGCATTTCTTCCCACATTCATGACACATAAGTCATTGAATCTTTTTACCATTATGATCATTACCACCTAAACTTCCATGAATCTTCACTTCTCTCTTATTTGAAGTTAGTAAACTCACCTAAGTTCATGTTGTTAATCATAACTTGTGATATCTAGTTAATAATAACCACAATATTTTTCACTAAAACTTCCATTTAGTTAAGTTTCTTATTCAAAAAACCACCACATTTTCCTTTACATCCAATGTTACTTTGGTTTCAACTGAATCCAACCATTTACCAAACCAAAAAGTTTAGTTTAATCATATCAATAAAATCAAAATAAACCATCTTATGAGGATGATAAACAACAAGATATCATTAACCATGGAATCTTAAAATATTTTCTATTTACCCAAAATAACCATAATTCTCTATAAGATACTATTCTTTGTTTTTATATAGAAATTTTAACTTATGTTCAAATAATAACCTAACTTCTAAAGTAATCTAAACCCTGCTCTGATACCAACTTTAAATATTCAACCTTAAACATTACACATTCTAATGAACTTAAACTAGAATTCACTTTCTTACATTCCTAGATACATTTTAGTTTTAAAGTTTTGGAGAGTTAGGTAATAACTCTTACATAACAAACCCATATATACACAAAGTGGACACGTCTAATCAGTATCTTTTTTTCCTATAATATAAAACTTAAAAAAATGAAACATGTTTTCTTTTCCTGAAAAATCTTCACGACTTTCAACTTGACTTCTTATTTTATCTTACCCATCCTTAAACCCCATTAAAATAATTTTAAAATGTATAATGAGCATAAAAACCTCAGTAAGGTATATAAAAATAGAGAAAGAAACTGTTGGTTTATGAATACTTATAAAAAATTACCTTTTTTAAAAATAAAAATTGGGCTCAAAATAAACATTTTCTTAAAAAATAAATCACCTTCTATGCCCAAATATTTTTATAAAACATTTCATAAGAAATCTTAAATGCAAAATAAAACTCATAAGGTTTCTTTGAAATCATTAAAAACTCATAATAACATTTTTCACATAGTTATACTTTTCAACCTCATGAAGTAACACATACTTTCCTTTACCTTGTGAAATCATAATATTTCCATAAAAATCCATAGAAAGTATAAATAAATCATATAGGTAACTTGGGGAATCATTTTCATATCACTATTACAAATGATATAACCTTCACGGTTACACATAAAATAATCATCGTAGTTATACATACAATAACCATCATGGTTACAATTGGAATAACCATCACAATATATTCCCATAATCTCTTAGGAGAAATATAATCGGTTAACTCTATCTCATTACCCAATTAATTAGAGATCTATAATGGTCTCAACCACCCTCGATTTATAATGGAACCACCCATCCTCATAAACAATGCTCAAGAACCATAACATAATACATAAAAGCTTGCATCATAATTTTTTTTACACCCATAAGAAAAAAAATCAGATTTTAAAACCCTTTTTAAAATCAACCAGAACATAGGGAGGGAGGGGTTTTCTTTGAAAAAAACATGAAATATTATAAATTAATTCAAAAATAAAATAATAATTATGGCGGCGAGAAAGTTCATTTTCACTGTATACATTAAAATAGAACATTCCTTTTGTTTTTTTGTAATGAATGTTTAAACATTCTATAGAAAGATTCCTTTTAAAAACCTTTGAAAGAAAGTCAAAAGAGACATAAAATATCCTTTATAATTTGTTTATATCCATATAAATATATCCATAAAATAATTTTAAAAATATATACATGGAAGAAAAAGATATTTTTTAAGGGAAATTTTAAAAGATGATTTTTAAAAAGAAAATCTCTTAGCTTAAGTCCGACTCATTACATACTTTATTTATATTTATAAATAATAAACTTATATTAATTATTTACTTGTTTTAGAACATTTTTTTAATTTTATTATTCTTTTTATCTCACTTATTACCATGTTATAACAATTACTTAATCATTTAATTTCACGTCAGACGTTTTGATGATATTCGGTTCATAAATTCAAAATGAATTTGGTAGGTTAACTATGGTCAAAGAGTTAATTATTCCATAATCTCTAGAAAAATAATCACGACATAATTATAATTTTTAAACATCAATTATACTTTTAAATCCAACTATTAAATATGGTTATGAAAAATGAACCACGTTATAATCATGGAGACGATAGGTCGTATGTACGCATGCGTAATGTTTCCATTTTTCAAAAATCATTATGAAAAAAGATAATTATTATTTTATCTTTACAGGATGATAATAATATCATATTAATTCTTTAAATATAATTATATATATCATCTATGTGATGTGGTGATGAAAAACGAATCACATTGCTTCATGGAGGTGACAGTCCAAACGTACGCACGAATGGCGTTATCATTTTTCAATGAATGGAAAGGTAAGAATATAAATGATATATTAAATTTTAAGAATGATAAATATGTCATTAATATCATATATAAATATTAATTTCAACATTATAATCTATCCATGAGATATGGTGATGAAAAACAAATTACATTAGTTCATGATGTGGTAGTTCATCGTACACACGAACGATGGTTTCATTTCCCATTTGATGGAAGAGGAGACGAATATATGATATGTAATTAACATAATAAAATCTAAATACAAGGATTATAATGATATTATTACTTTATAATGGTTGAAAAATATTTTAAGGGGTGAAAGAATAAATAAAACTAAAACATGTGGTTAAAAACTATACATCTTTTTTGGAAAATCTTATTTGGTTAACACCTTAAGACCTCTAAGATTGATATTATGTCCAAAATAAGGCTTTTAAAATGTGGGGAGATATGTTAGAAAGATATTTTTGCAGAACTTTGATGAACCAAATGAGTTTTTAATTGTGAATAAATGAGAAGAAATGATGCCCTTTTATAAGAGAGGGGAGAGACACTCTTGTAATTTATTAAAATATTAATTTAATATAAATTAATTGTGATGTCCAAATGGCTCAAAATTGATAATATTCAAAGCTAAGATGAGGATAAGCCTAAATCCTCTCATAAAATAATTTTTGGATAAGTTTAGGTCACATTTTTACCCTTATATTCTGGTTTTAACCCCTATTAATCCTTTTCACACTTACCGTGACAACAAGGTTTTTACTCTTTGAGGCTCAAGATAGTTACTATAAATGGAAAAAATAACCAAAAATAGACCATGGTTGATATTTTAAACCATATACTAGTCATTTTTCTTAATATGAGTTTTTTATAAATTTTATATTATTTAATAAAATTTTACTTTCATAAAATATCAATAATATCAATTTTAGAACTATTCATTTTCTTTGACTTTTTTTAACATCAAGACAATAAATGAAATTTGTATAAAATATTTTAATATATCTATAACATGTTATGTTTATCTATAAAATTCATGGGTCACATTAATTCTTTCAAATTATAGTATTTTTAATATTTTTAATATCATTTATTTTATTTTCCCATTAATTGAATAATTACTACGCCAATGTTGTGTAAACATTTAAGGTAATTATTTCATCACTAAAAATTAAAAACAAATTATCATAATTAAGATAAATAATTTATATTTAAAAATACTATTTATATCTGAATATATCCTCTAGTTATATCCATGTTAAAAATATTATAGTTATTAAAAACAAGAGTGACATTTTTTACTCTTCTTTACATAAAATATTATAAAGTTCATAATCTCATATAAATGAAAAAAAGGTTATATAACTGAATCTTGGATGAGTATGGATGAAATAGACTCATACAAAAAAAAGGCAAGTGTTAGGGTCATTTTCTAGTTCTTATCATATTAATTTTAACCCTTAATTACCCGATTTATCTTTTATCGGCGTAACAAAAATTATTATGGTTACTATTTATAATGACTAAAAATAAAAGAGACATATTTATCAAATTTGGACCTTATGATTCCAAATATAGAATCAATTTTTCAAAATTCAAAACACAGAAGTGTCAAAATTTAATTTAAAATTAAATCAACAAAACACGGTGAAAATGATTTTTCATAAAAATTTCCTTTTTTAAATATAAATTGTTTTTATACTAAATTCAAGTATAAAATTAATTTCAAAAACAATAATTGGATTATTTTTAATCAAAATTAACTAATTAAATTTTAAAACTAATCCAAAATAGAATTTTACTTTTTAAATACTTCAAAAGAAAATACGGTTTTCAATAAAATTAGCAAATTTCACTATTCACTGAAAAACCAAACCTTTCAGAAAAATTTTAAAATTTCACCATAGGATAATTTTGATATGATAATTTCAAAAATGATATTTATTTTGTTAAATAAAATTTATAAAATTTTCATAAATTAATTATATCATTTTCACATAAAAATAAATAAATACTATTTTTGAAGAAAACATATCTTTGAAGAATAAAATGACTAACTAAAAATTGAGTGTTTATTTTCTAATCATTAATCAACACATTTGTATTGATTATAACCTTTATATATATATATTATACCCTCCAATTTAATTATTGTTATAACGGTAATATTTAAATAATAATATTTCATGGTTCGATTATGCATAATGTTGCATATTTTGTATTGTCACGACCCCCTCCCCACAGAGTATACCTCTCTTAGGCCAGCAATGGGAGAAGAGAGATAGTGACACCCAAGTCCCGCCTTTAGTTGGCCTCAGGTTGGAGACTAGCACCGAGGGTATAATAAACACACAAATGAGAGTCATTACCCTCTAAGAGAACACATGCAAAAGAGAGAGATAAGACAGACACCAATCAACTCATGTTCAGACTCCAATATAAAAGAAAACCGAAGTGCACATATGTAATGACATGCAATAACTACTACAACTGAAAGGAAAACTGGAAGTACCAAAATAAAGGAAAAAACGACGGTGACCACAAAGCCCAAACTGTTCATACAAAACCCATAAGCTAGTAGTTTACCAGCCTGATCTCCAACCTACTCTCACTAACCTAAAAGAAAATATTTATAGATACATATGGTGAGTATAATAGTATACTCAGTAGGATCATCCTCTGAGCCTCATGTGAAAAAGATAAAGAAAGCATGATAAAGCACAGTGAACAACAAGTGAAACTAACTCATCACCTAAACAGATATACTAAGTTCTCATCCTCAACATGGCTACTCTCACCAAATATCACATACAAGAGTATATAATATAATAAAGAATATCAAGGGTACCCTGCTACCACTTCCCCACTGGTTTGTCACTCTGCCCCAACATCACACATCATGAGCGTCTCTCTCCAAAAAGGGTAGCCCGCAGACACCCAGGAAAAGCTCCGCAACATGCACCTCATGCATCACACCACCACACCTACATAACCAAAAGTAACCAGGTAGTTTTCAGGAGTCACCACAACCCATATAATGTGTGTCATATATCAATTATTATACCTCAAGCCATCACAAATCATACACTGAGTAAGGATCCTCAAGCCATCACAGCCTATACACGTTATACCTATAGTAGTCCTTAGGAAACTATATCCAGAATACATGTGTGTAAAATAACCACAATCCATTGTATCCCTCTACACACATATATAGGGAAAACTAACCACCGTGTATACCAGCACAAGTAACTACCAAAAGAAAAGAGCAAATCTAAAATGGGTAGTCAGTCATCCATCCTCTCACCATGATGTTGAGGAAAACACCCCCATGGATCAGAATCCCTGAGGTGTCAGTTTCCATAACTGACAGGGTGAAGTAGCATATAAAAACACAAAATGTACATGATATAATATAGCTCACAACCACACAATAGGCATAACCTAGTCTTAGACTCAATTGCAGCTAACGTCTCTCGGACTCCCGACTACCACTACTAAGACCAGATATCCTATAAGCACACAACCATTTAAAGAGCTTCATTAAGTTATTTTATTCCTTTTCATCAGTTGCACTTTAAGTTAATTAAATCATTAACCATTAATTAACCATTAATATTTCTAATGTTACATTACATTAACATCTCAACAAGTTACATGCCCTTCAGGCATAAGAAAAATGACACCACAAATCCTCATAATTATAACCTCATCATTACATCCTAGCAAGCTCCAACCTCATGGGTTAAACATTTATTCATTTATTAACAACATTACTTTCCATATTACTAGGTACTCTAGGAAAACATACTAAGATACCAAACAAGGTATACAACTAAGCACATCCATCTGCCTCAAGTAGTGTGGAAAAGAAATCAGATAAACAAACAATATGGTCATCAACCAAACAATAGATTCAAATAAGCATCCAACTTTCATATCAACGGTTAAGCCCAGCTTCAACCCGTTCCGTCATCCCCGGTGTCCTCCCCGACACCCACATGCATATCCTGATACATCCTTCCATCACAAGCATCAATTTCTGCCACACCAACCGGCCTACCCACCCCATATACCACAACAACCCTCTAGGCTTAGCCATCCCAGGCTCACATCACATTCGGGCCTCCCCAGCCCATATACCACAACATCCCTACAAGATCATCCATCTCAGGCTCACATCACATCACAAGCATCATGAAACAAACATAGAAATCGAGCTCTTGGCCCTAAAGTAAGGCATCCCGCCTTTACACATAATGAACCCTCACGGACCCAAAACACAAGGCACTCGTTTTTTATAAGCAAGAAGGAAAATCAGGCCCTATAATAAATTATCTTTTATCCTACAATCCATTCTTATTCCATCTTGAATTAACCGGTTCATTATTTACAGGTTTCAACTATAGGAAACCTAACCAGCAAGACAATATAAGTTGTCAAAAATTAATTAAACAATTAATTTAACATGCCTTTAATTATTTTATCAACAAGCATCAACATGCTTCACATATTTATTCAATTACATTAACACATGGAAGATCAATTCATTTAAACATGTTCATGGCATTAAAACTACAACACAACGAATTCATTAAACATGCCTCCTTAATCATTTATCCAATTATTTAACAATTAATTCTGGATTTACGTTCTTTATCAATTTCCATTAAGAACAACATGCTAATCTAAGAAAGGAATAGATATCACACTATCTAGAAAAATAATAGGCAAACTGTTATCATGGTACAAAACAACAACATCGCCATGTGATTGATACATTAAGAACAACATGCTAATCTAAGAAAGGAATAGATATCACACTATCTAGAAAAATAAGAGGAAAAATGTTATCATGGTAAAAAACAAAAACATCGCCATGTGATCGATACCAATTCATTAATCCAGTTCAAGTAGTTAGTAGGTTAATTTCATTGGAATACAAGGGGATAAATCATACTAGCTCTATGATTTCATGTAAATAAATAGAGAAGAAATGAATCATCTACCTCAAAAAAGGGTGTCAACATTCTTTTCACGAGAATAGACCAACGATGCAGATCCTGATTGCCTCTCCCACAAGAACTGCATCCACCCGAGGACGTCGCACCACAACCACGAAAACAAACAACCAAAAAAACTCTTTTAGAAACATGGAGATCAAGCACCAACACATGGAAAAGAGGAATGGGAGGGAAAATATTAAAGAAACTGTAAGAAAGGAGGTAGAACATATCATGGATTGAAGATGGATCGAATGAGAGAAGCTAGAGATCGATCCTTGACAAAGGAATCCCTAAAACGTCAAAGAGGGGGTTGACGGGTTGCTGCATTTGTAGGGTTTGAAAAACCCAAGCAGCTAAAAATGTTCAAAACATTCAACATTGGGGGTTTACACGATGTGTAATCCCCTTTCACGTTGTGCAATCCTTAGGTTTTGGTTTCCATCAAAAAATGTGCCGCCCTTTTTATTTTTATACCCTGATTTATTACATGTCATGATCTGATCAACACAAGTTGTGAAACCTACTTTCACATTGTGTAAATGTTTACATGGTGTGAAATCTCCCTACTTCCAGGTTTTAGCAACCGAACTCCTCCAGACTTCCTCCTAGGCTCCTATGAGAACCTCAGTCTTTAGAAACGCGCAAAGGGTCAATCCACGTGGATCTAAGCCCTTACATTAGATGCCTCTCAAAACAATATCATCCTAAATAATCCAAAACCAACCAAGAGAGGAAATAGAAAAGGGTTATCCAAATAGCCACCTTGTGAGATACCTCTGAAGGCACTCGCCACCATAGGAGCTCAACCAACTCACCAAGGGAACAATGTGAAACCATGCACCAAGCTCAACCAACACATAACCACTCTCCCGGGGGAGATACCTCTCAAAAAGAGTAAGCCACAACAAGCAACAAGAGAAAGACTTATCATAAACCAGAAAAGGTTTACCACCACGAAATGAACAACATTACAAGAGAAGAGCTAAACACCAAATAGCTTGGGGCATTGAGCACGTATTTGCGATTCACACTCCCAGGTACTCTCCTCCACGCCACCGTGCCTCCCCAGGACACAAACCAAGGGGATAACATTCCCATGAAACACCTTCTACTGATGGTCCCAGATCTCTATAGGCCGCTCCTCAATGGTTGAATCATCATCAACATCGATCTCACCCCAATCAATGACATGAGAGTCACCATGAATATAACTATGGAGTTGCAACACGTGAAAAACATCGTGTATTCAGATCATCTGTGGGGGAAGCACTATCTGATATTCCACAAATCCAAAATGAGCTAACACCTCGAAAGACCCAACAAACCAAGGAGAAATCTTACTCCCATGACCAAACCTTTACTACCCATGATGGGGAGTCACCTTCAGGAACACATGATCCCCAACGTCAAACTCCAAAGGTCTCATCTTATGATTGGCATAGGATTTCTGATGATCCTGTGATGATTTCATCCTCTCATGAATCACTTGAACTATCTCTATTGTATTATGTACCAGTTCCAACCTAAAAATTACTAACTCTTTGACCCTGATCTAGCACAACGGAGAACATAAAGAACAATCATACAAGGCTTCAAACGATGTCATACCGACGGTGGAGTGAAAAATATTGTTGTAAGTGAACTCTATCAAGGGTAGATGCCTCATCCAAAAACCTCCAAAATCTAGGACACAAGAGCGCAACATGTTTTCAAGATTCTAGATGGTTCGCTCTGTCTGATCGTCTATCTGTGGATGAAAATCAGTGCTAAGGCATAGCTGATAACCAAAATCATGTTAGATACCTCTCCAAACCCTGGAGGTAAAATGAGGATCTTGATCAGAAATGATCATCCTTGAGACTCCATGGTGTCTCACTACCTACTCCAGATGCCTCCTCGACCAAGCCTCCATTGAGCTCAGCTCCTTGATCGCTATAAAGTGGGATGACTTCATCAAATGATCCATTACCACATATATAGCATCATAGACTCCCTGATCTCGAGGTAAACCAATAACAAAGTCCATTGAGATGTCTCACTTCCACTTAGGAACATCTAACGACTGGAGAAAACCACCAAGAACACGATGCCCGACCTTCACCTTCCAGCATAGCAAACATCAAGACACAAACTCTGAAACTACATGCTTCAACTCAGGACACCAAAATTGACCCCTCAAAGCTCGGTACATCTTTGTCATGCCAGGATGTACCACCAAAGACAAACTATGTAACTCTCTTAGAACCATCTTGTGCATTTCCAAAGGAATGAAAAATATTCCCTGAAATAACACTCGGTGTTGTTCATCCTTAGACCAGCCATCAGGGGTCTCACCACAAACAACTCGGTCTCTGTAGACCTCCACCTCAAAATCCCCCAACTAGGACTCTTCCACCTGTTTCACTAGAGATGATTGCACTATCATCTTAAAAAGACAACCTCTTCCCCCGAATTCTCCCATATCCATATGAAATGGTGAAAGTTCTTCCATCACCCTCCATGAATCACCTGATTCCAGCATTGCATCACTGCGTAACTTTCTGCTCAGTGCATCAGCTAAAACATTCTCCTTTCTACGTGTATACAAAATATCGAAGTCATAATACTGTAAGAACTCCATACAGTGATGCAGGCGCAAGTTCAAGTCATGTTGGGAGAAAACATACCTCAGTCTCTTATGATCGGTGAAGACCACGAAATGCTCTCTGATGAGGTAATGTCTCCATAACTTTGGGGGAAACACTACCATCACCAATTTGAGATTGTGGGTGATATAATTACACTCATGGGGAAATAACTGTTGAGACCCATAAGAAACGAATGATCTCTATTGCATCAGAACACAACATAACCCAAGACATGAATCATCATAGAAAACCTTAAACTGAACTCCTTCTGTAATAGTTTGCAAGACCAAGGAAAATTCACATCTCTATCATTATCTTGGGGGTTGTACAAGACATAAATATCTCTATCTTCGATGGATCAATAGATACTCCCTATTGGGATACAACATGCCCCAAGAAATGGACTTCTCGATCTCAAAACTCACACTTAGGAAACTTCCCACACAATTTCTCACGATGAAGAACTCCCAAAATGACATGCAGATGATCTGCATGTTTCTCCTTAGATAACTAGATCTATCTTCGACGGATCCATAGATACTCCCTATTGGGATACAACATGCCCCAAGAAATGGTCTTCTCAAGCTCAAAACTCACACTTAGGAAACTTCCCACACAATTTCTCACGATGAAGAACTCTAAAAATGACACGCAGATGCTTTTCATGCTCCTACTTAGATGTGGAGTACACAAAGATTTTGTCGATTAAAACCACCATGAACTTATCCAGAAAATAACAGAACATAGAGTTCATTTACCCCATGAACACATCCAAATCATTCGTTACCACTACTGGAAATTTCAGCTTTACCAACAGTTTAAAACCATTGGTAAAGGCTGGACAACTGTTGGTATAAACTGTACAAACGGTTGTCCAAACCGTTGGGTCTTGAGCCATAGAGATAGACATATCCCAACAGTTCTATGAGAACCATTGGGATATGTCTGAAAAAATCAGTATATACCAATGGTTTCAGTAAACCATTGGTATAAAGGTTTTCCAATGGTTTTAAACCGTGCGTAATAGCATGAAGGATCTCTATACCAACAGTTGTGTAAACTATTGGTATAGATTTTTACCAAAGGTTTACCACAAACTGTTGGTAAATATCAATTAAAATTATATATACCAACGGTTTACAAACCATTTTCATATACTTATACCAACGTTTTTCATAAAACAGTTGGTATAAGTTCTGGTTTTACACATATGCCAACGGTTGTGAACCGTTGGTGTATCTTTTTTATACCTGCAGCAGTAAGTCGGCTTGGTGGCCTCCCCCTATGTTGTGTAGGTGCATCAATTCCACAAATCCTGAAAAACTCATACACAACAGAATATGTTCATAATATACAACAAGTAACACAAAATATCATTAACAAGTATACCTGCATAATACATACAGAATTATGTATGAATTCATACAAAATGAATTCAATTCATCCAATACATAATTCAAACATAAATCTGAATACCTCCAATTCTATATTTAATTACCCTCTACACACATACCAAATTAACACATAATTCATAAGGTAATTACAATAAGTATACACATACAACAAGTATACACATACAAAAAGTATACCCATACACCATTAGCACATAATCTATAAGTTAATTAAATACATAAAGAATTAAATTAAGAATTCAGGGGGTTGGGGGATGTTCAGGGGTTTGGGGTGTCTTTACAAGGGGGGTGGGGGTGACTGGGGGATGGGGTGTTCGGGGGGGGGGGGGGGGGCTGTCCATGGGGGTGTCCAGGGGGTGGGGTGGTGTCCGGGGGGGGGGGCTATCCATGGGGGTGTATAGGGGCTGGGGTGGTGTCCAGGGGGTTGTGGGGGCTTTCCAGGGGGTGGGGGTGCCCAGGGGGTGGGGGTGTCCAGGGGGTGGGGTGGTGTCCAGGGGGGGTGGGGCGGTCCAGGGGTTGGGGGGTTGTCCAAGGGGGTGGGGTGGTGTCTAGGGGTGGAAGGTGGTCCAGGGGTTGGGGGGTGTTGTCCAAGGGGGTGGGGTGGTTTCCACAGGGGTGGGGGATGTCCAGGGGGTGGGGGCTTTCCAGGAGGGTGGGGGGATATCCAGGGGGTGGGGGAGGTCCACGGGGGTGGTGGGGTTGTCCAGGGGGTCGGGGGTGTCCAGGGGGGTAGGCAGGGATGTCCACAGGGGTGGGGGATGTTCCGGGGGTAGGGGGTGTCCCGGGGGTGGGTGAGGTTATTCAAGGGGGTACGAGGTGTCCAGGGGTGTGCGGGTTGTCCACGGGGGGTAGGGGTGTCCGGGGGGGGGGGGGGGGGGCTGTCCACGGGGTGGGGGATTTCCACAGGGGGAGGGGTTGTCCAGGGGGTGGGTGGGGCTTTCGGGGGGTATGGGGTGTCCAGGGGGATATGGGGTGTCCAAGGGGTGGGCGGGGCTTCCCAAGGGGGTACGAGGTGTCTAGGGGGTGGGGGACTATCCACAGGGGGAAGGGTTGTCCAGGGGGTGGGAGGGTTGTCCACAGGGGTGGCAGGGCTGTCCAGGGGGTACGGGGTGTCCAGGGGGGATGTGGTGGGGGGGGGGCTGTCCAGGGTGGTGGGGGGGGGGGGGTGTCCATCAGGGTGGGGGGATGTCAAGGGTGGGGGGGGGGGGGTTGTCCATGGGGGTGTTGAGGGGGTAGGGTGGTGTTCGGGGGTGGGGGTGTCCAGGGGTGGGGTGGTGTTCAAGGGGGTGGGGTGGTGTCCAGGGGGGTGGGTGGTGTCTAGGGGGTTGGGGGGATTTCTAGGGGTGGGAGGGCTATCCATGGGGGTGGTCGGGATGTACAGGGGGTAGGGGGTGTCCATGGGGGTGGGAGGGTTGTCCACGGGGGTGGGTGGGGCTGTCTCGGGAGGTACGGGGTGGGTGGACTGTCCACGGGGGTGGGCGGGCTGTCCACTGGGGTAGCCGAGCTATCGAGGGGGTGGGGGTGTCCAGGGGGTTGGGCGGGCTGTCCAGGGGGGGTGGGAGGGCTGTCCACGAGGGTGGGCGGGGCTGTCCAGGGGGTACGGGGTGTCTAGGGTGTGGGGGTTGTCCACAAGGGGAGTGGCTGTCCATGGGGTGGGGGGGCTATCCACGGGGGTGGGCGGGGCTGTCCAGGGGGTACGGGGTGTCTAGGGGGTGGGGGGGGGGAGGGGGCTATCCACAGGGGGAGGGTGTGCAGGGGGTGGGTGGGCTGTCCATGGGGTGGTCGGGCTGTCTAGGGGGTAGGGGGTGTCCAGAGGGGTGGGCAGGCTGTCCACGGGGGTGGGCGGGGCTGTCTAGGGGGGTACGGGGTGTCCAGGGGGTGGTGGGGCTGTCCATAGGGGGAGGGGTTGTCTAGGGGGTGGGCGGGCTGTCCATGGGGGTGGGGGATATCTAGGGGGTAGAGTACCACTATATCCTTCCAAGTCATTCCATCATGATGGTACCACATTTTACATTAATAAAAATAGGTATTTCCAAGAAAATTAATAATTTATCTATCTTTTTCAACTAATACAAAGTGTGATGAATATTATTTTTCCTAAGAACACTAGTGGTTTTTCGAGAAGAAATTCTTGACCTTGATGTCTCGATTCATCATTTTTTGGTTCCACTATAAGATCAAGAACATGAATGGGTTCATGTTCATGTCCCAAATCTTATATAGCACACACAACTATCTCAACCACACTTCTGTCCACATAGGGACTCTCTTATTGTGGTTAACCAATAACTTCATCATATGGTCTATTAAAATTTCATCTAAGAGGCATGATTCTACTCAATATGAATAAGTCACACTAAATTAATTAGTAAGGATACACAGATCAATAACTCAAATAGAAGATATATGAATATGAATTTGATGAAAACATAATTAACTATTTTCAATAGAATCAGTTAAAAACATTCCCCAATGATACTTTTTCTAAATTCCCAAGGTGACTTACAGCTTGTGAAAATGAGGGATGGCCAAATTAATCACTCATAACAACCTACCATGTTCTTGAAATCCTACTTCATGTCTACCAGGACAACATAGAATGGATAACGACATCAAGGAGAAACACATATCCTCATCTATGATAATAATCTACCATGAACCAGTTCAGATTTCAAGGTACACTGCTACATGAGTTAGCTCTAACATAGCCTGATGGGAATTCTTGAACCCCATAGATTGGTGACCAAAACCATAAATAATACAAGAATAATGATGATTTTTTTCCTTAAAAAATAGAGAAAGATAAATAATACAAGTCTATATGTCAAAACTCTTCATATAGAAGGTACATGAAATGGATGGGTAAAAAAATACCCATAACAACACATCATCAAGTGACACAACATCCAATAAGATTAAAGCTTAGACATATCCCATGTAACAGTTTGATCACATATCCAGTGGAAACCTCCATCACTTTAGGTCCTATGGACAAGGAACATCCACCACCTATATGTGTTGCATTCCCATTAACATATTTTCATGGGATGGTATTTACATATTTTCATGGGATGGTATTTACATATTTTATAAGAAAATTCTTTCAAGGTTAAAATAATAATTTCATTATATAAACTTCTAATTAGACCACCAATTTTCTAAATTCCACTCAAAAATTACAATTTCAGTAAAATAGGTGGATTTCACAACTTCCATTCTTTTTAAAAATAAAACATTCATAATATATAAATAATCATTTAAATCATTTAGAATCTCATTTCCTATCAATCATTAAATTTAAGGTTTCATTTATGAGGAAAAATATTATGGAACCACCGATGTTTTATCAATGTTCAAATTAACACCCACAACTGGACAACCCATGAACAAAGGATGGGGGATGTCCAGGGGGTGGGTGGGCTATCCACAGGGGTGGCAAGGCTGTTCAGGGGGGTACGGGTTGTCCAGGGGGGTGGTGGTGTTCAGGGGATGGGGGGGCTGTCTAGGGGAGGGGTGAATCAGTAACAAAAAATCATCAAGTCAAGTTTTAATATTTATAGATAAAAAAATAAAGATAATGTGACCTACCTAATCATGCATATATTCAGGCACAATAAATCAATAAACATCAAAGGTCAGTAATATCAGTCAAAAATGTAATGGATCAATCTGTCCCTCATCACCATCACTACCATCACCATCATCATCACCCTCACCCTCATCCTCATTGTTGTCCCCATCATTGTCCCCTCCCTCCTCCTCGCCCTCATACTCACCCTCAACCTCCTCATCGCCCTCCTCCTCCGCCTCGGCCTCCTCCTCGCCCTCCTCCTCCGCCTCGACCTCTGCCTCACCCTCCTCCTCCACATCATCCTCCTCCTTGACATAATATTTACCACCACTAGAACTTCCACCTGGTGCACCATATATAGAAGCCATCGATGACATATATTCATCACAAGCAGTGTTAGCCTTTGGTGGAAGTGTTGGACGTAAAACTTCCATCAGTTTCATAAATCCAGTGTTTGACCTAGCAGACTGTTCTTCCATCTCTGTGGCCCCTTTTTCAGCATTTTCTGCCTGTTCCTTAACCTACTGCAACTCGGTGGCACTACAACTCATACCTGAGGAGGGCCAATACCTAGTTAGAACTATACTCTTCCCATGTTGGTAGCGTACTCTACCAGGGTGCTCATCTCCCAACACCTGATGTAAGTGATCGTTTGGCCCAAAATTGTCGGGTTTCTGGGCATCAAGGGAATCTAAAGCAGTATGTTACAAATATAAATAGATTATTAAGTTACGAAATAGAGATTAAAATTTTAAATCTACAAATTAAAACTTACAATCTGCTGATGAGTCGGTTCATTAACCACACTTCCATATTTCTTCTTTCTACTCGAGAAAAATAGTTTTACTCGAGGCACACGTCCTTATATATTCAATTTATGCCTCTACAATGACATTTAATGTAGGAAAACATAATTAAAAATAGGATACTAAAAAAACAGAAATTGCATAACTAAAATTATATAACAACTTTAGCAATCGAATAAATTATAGAGGAAGCAATAAAAAGTGCAAGTCATAAAGAAAGATTATAAACTGTCATACCTGCTGCCTCTCATGATTTGGCATCATAGTACATCCCAATGTGTAGACGTATTTCTTAGCATCAATGTTTTTTTATTTCTTCCAGATGAATCCTAAATAAAATTCAATAATTAGTATTAACGAAAAACATGAAAATTTTCATTTAAATACCTCTAATTTGATTAATACCGTAAATTGGCTAGTCGTCCAATGAGTAATCATTTGTCGGTACTATTCTAACAGGAAATCATTCACGTCAGAGACCGCCTCTAACTCTATGCCCACTCTAGCATGCCATCCAATGTAAAACTCATGCTTATAAGCTCTCCAAAGCTCGCCTAAATCCTTTAGACGTGTCGGTCGTGCACTATCACCATCGGGGAAATTAAACCGCAGCTGACACCAAAATATTAATTCATATAAATAAAAAAAATTAATTTATTTCATTAAATACAATATATTTTTTTACCCATATCTCTGCCCAGGCTTTATCCTTGACTCCATTTGGCAGCTATCTCCATGAGAGTGGGCTGACAAGAATGATGTTGGAGTATTTGGAAAGTGTCACAAAAAAACTCCGACATTGCAGCCCTATTTTTTCAATAATCAGACTATCTTCATTGTAGTCCATCATCAACTGCGTGCGGCGGTTCCACACTGCATGCATGCGTGTACGCCCCCACCTCCGCCTCCTATCAATAGATGCATCGGTTATGAAATAAAAACAAATATTTTATCAATACATGTTATAATGAAAATAAATAATGGTGTAAATTTTTTTTAGGGTTGTATAAGTATTCCTGTGGTAGTCTGATCAATGGGCGCCACTGAATCCACAGAAACTGAAGGAACACCCTATACAGATGGAGTGGGTCCCAATATATGCTCCGCAGGGACAGACTCTGGAAGAGCAGGAGTCAAAGAAGATGGAATATAAAATTCTAGAGAGAAATAAGTAGAAGTAAAAGAAGATGACGGGGATGGCTGGCCAAATGCTGGATGGGGAGTGGGAATCATCATCAGATATGGTACAGACGGGTGAGGAGGCTTAGATGTAAAGGGTGGTGAAAACATGGGAGGCCTAAATATCTCGTGTGTCTCTAACGGCACACTGGGATCAGAATGTGGGATGGATGATATATCAGTGGGAGGGTCAGGGTCTAATCGGGTACGCTGACCAGGTCATCTAGCTCCCATACCCCCCCCCTCGTACGAACACCCCGAGTACTAGGACCACTACTAGGATGCTCATCAAATAATTGTTTCCTAATAGATGGATCCTGAAAAAATGTTTAAAAAAAATTAATCACATGACATTATATATTATTTAAATAAATATATTTGAAATAAAATACTCACTCCAGGCACTAGTGGTGGAATTCCCAGCTCAGTCATGCGACGATTGTTGTCCATAATCTATTTTCGTCACCTCTCTTTAATTGGTTTCATTTCTTGCATTTGAAAACAAATATGGAAGTAAATAGAAAAGGATAAATAATGTGTAACCCAAAAAACAAAATAAATGAGAGGGAATAGGGGGATTCATGGATAATTTAACTAACCATTGTTTTAGGTGATCTTGAACAAATATATAATGAAGTCAATAAATCGTAAAAAATGTAATAAAGAAATTTAATTTTTAGTAGGATGGTTATTTACTAAGTGTCATTAGTCTATTAAAATCATGTAACATTGATTATAATAGATTCATAAGTGTTAAAGTAGTTGTCAAAATTAAGGAAAAATTTAATTTCTTTAACTCAAGTAGATGATGCAGGTTTCAATACATGTTTTGCAGAAGAATACAAACCATCATGTTTATTACTTGGTAAAATGTAAAAGAGAGGTCTTAGAGTCATACAAATTTTATACAAATCACGGTTGAAGCATTGAAATGTTCACCAAGTTAGAAATTTTGTTTTTGTAGGTTTAAATACAGTTCAATTCCAAATTAGAAAATGAAATTCAAATAAAAATTCCAACCAATAAACATTGAAAATTCACATAACAGTCAAGTCGGATAAAACATATTTGTAATCAATATTAAATAAATTTGAATAGTACCAACCTTAAAAACCCAGGTCAAGGTAAACCAAAATAATTGAGAACATGAATGGACGATTTTATATATTTCCCACCACAACTTCAAGTTCACAATCAACTCTGAAAATTGAGCTATTAGAGTCATAAAAAGTAATAAATGGATCGTGTCCAATGGAAATAAGGATGGTGTCAATTCCATCATCACCATCATCAAAAATATATCTTGGAATAACTTCAATAATGACACCAAATTCAGGTCAAGATGGTATTTGACATACATTTTTTTGTCATTGATTCCAATACATATGGTTCATCAGTAGTAAGAATGCGAGTCATATCAATTACTTGAAATCCACAATCATCAATAAATGTGTCATGCCTCTTCATCGAATCAAACCACTTACATTTCATCAGCGTGGCTCGTCCTTGAGAATAACAATCCAATAATATTATTTTTTCAATGAATACGTAATAACCTACATTTTCAAAATCACGGTATACTATCCGATGCACTAGCATAAAAGTCTGTTGTGGCTGTCACAACCCGACCTTACCAGTCTCGAGCCGCAACTACCCCAAGCCCGCCTCCATAGGCCAGGGGCTAGCGACAAGCGCCGAAGGCAAAACAATCTCAGGGATGTCTTTTCCTAAGTACCTGTACACACACACATCCCACTCAATGCAGAAGAACAAAGTAAAAAAGGAAACCAAAGTATGGACTATAATATCCCAACCAAAAAGCATGCATCGACCTCTAAAAACAGAACGAGTAAAGTTCTGAAAATTGGACTGACAAGTAAACTGAACAGTAAAGGGAAAAACACGTGCCCAACTAGAAAGGTGCCACAACCCGGCAACAGGTAAATGAAAGTAAACAGTTGGTGAGTCTCACGCCTGAAAGTCCTAGTGAGACCAATGAACGCAGCCCAAGCTCCTATGTCCTCTACGCTCCTCCATAGTCTCGATCGACCTGTCAGTCGTATACAAGGGAACACCAAGTGCGGGCAAAGCCAAAACAGGGGTGAGTAAAAAGATACTCAATAGGATGCCCCGAAAGTTCGAGGGAGCAACAAAGGAGGTACTAAAACTATGAGAAGTAGACAAAACAAAGAATTGTGTAAGAGTAAAATAGAGAGACGACAGCTCAACCCAACAAAATAAAGGAAGTAGACTCTTCCAATCCAAGAGGAGCTAGACATGGAAAGCATGTGGCGTACCCCACACATCTTCGCCCCTCCTAGAAGGAGAGTAACCGAACCCAAGGAGTGGGAACAAAATTAGGGTGTATATATATATGCTCAACAAGAAACCCGAACGAGTGTGTAAGGGGATATCTATCTCCAAGATCATCCAAGGAAAAGTCTCCAACAGTTCTAAGGATATCCATCACTGATGCCCAAATGTCTCACACATCAAAGCTGTCTCATTGCTAAACCATACAACCAAGGGTCTCGCTCTGGTAATCACGGAGAAAAGTCACTGACTAGCCTCATAGAAAAGGGATGATTCTAAAAGAAGTCGCCGGGTAACCCACTGCCCATCCCAACTGGAGGGTAAACCCTAAGAATTCGTCGGGTAACCCACTGACCAGCCCCGCTGGAGGGTAAACCCTAAGGTCAATAGGTAACCCACTGCCCAGCCCCGCTGGAGGGTAAACCCTAAGGTCAACGGGCAACCCACTACCCAACCCCGCTGGAGGGTAAACCCTAAGGTCAATGGGTAACCCATTACCCAGCCCCGGTGGAGGGTAAACTCTAAGGTCAACAGGTAACCCACTACCCAGCCCCGCTGGAGGGTAAACCCTAAGGTCAATGGGTAACCCACTGCCCAGCCCCGCTGGACGGTAAACCCTGATACGCCGGTGGGTAACCCACTACCCAACCCCGCTGGAGGGTAAACTCGGAACTGGTCCAATAACTCCGCACTGCTCGTACCATCACTGGGTGTCACTAACATAGCTACCGTGCGTTGGTTCAGAGTGCGTCAAAGGAACCTCCGACCAACGACCTTTCATGTTTCCACATTTAATGAGATCTTGAATGAGGCTCCGCACGCCCAAACAGATTACACTATTTCAATCCTTGCAGAAAAAAACACAAGATCGACTAATCACTCATTCGAAATGGACTCCTGAGGCAGAAGCTGCAACTCCTAGCGTTCTGCAAATGGGGCCCTATGGGGCCCACACCTCGACCCTGAAACACGTCACGCAGATCGTACCATTGAGTTCCTTACAGATAACCATGAGGCATAGGCTATTCATTTTCCCTGAATGGAATTATGAAGCATAAGTCTTAAAAACGCAGCATATGTCCGAAAGCCGCCTCGTGGGGCCCACGCCTAGGGACCAAATTTAGGCGGGCAGATTGCGTCATTGTAATCCCCTTGGAAGAACACTTAGAAACGAGTGCTCAAACACTCCAAACGGATGTCGGGTGAAAAGGTGTTATTTCACCGTAAAACGTGTGAACCAGGCCCTATGGGGCCCACACCTTGTCTCCAACTCTAAAGTTATGGAAAACATCTCAAAAAGTCCGCACGAGGACTAGGGTCATGCTGCCGCTGACAGCGCGTCAATCAGACATCCCAAACAGGAGTTAGGTCCGACGTAATAATAATTAATTAATTATTCGCATTAACTGTTTCGTGCCACCGAGCAACGAAACCAAATCACAAAGGTTCCGAACCAACTTTAGAAGGACAATCTCAACTCCAGGGCCACAGCGCCTCTGACGGCACATCAAACGGGCATCTGGCTCGCGAATAAGTCTGTTGCAAACATTAATAATAATTTATTATTATTAACTGAAAGAGTTTCGGGTCACCCACCTTCGGGATCAGAACTCAAAATTTCCGAAACCCACTTCAAAATGTCTGCCTCGCCGAGATGAACCCAAGGACATTGACGATGCATCAAACGGACGCATCTTTTAGGACATACACCCCTTTGAACAAAAGGGGCCCAAATTGGGCCGATCCACCCCGGTCGGCCCGGTCCAGACCGCCGGCCGCGGCCCAGCCGCGGGTCCGCCCCAGCTCGCCACGGCCCGCTGGCTGCGGCCCACCTAAAAAACACCATACACTAGGTCTGGTTCTTCCAACCAAACCGGCCGCGCGACCGGTCCCTTTCCACACGCCGCACCAACAGGACCCGCCAAATGTGGGTCCTTGTCTGTGGCTCCCCCCTCCCCGAGGTCAGCACATTGGGTTTTCCCCTTGACCGCGACCGACCGAGGCCGACGCCTACCCCACTGGATGAGAACACCACCGCACACCGGCCACCTACACCGCAGCTGCTTGGGCTCCTCTCACTGCCGTCTGGGCTTGCCACTGCGCCACCTGGGCTCGCCGCCAGCGCCTGCCAGCGCTGCTGTCTGCCGGCGCTGCTGTCTGCTGGCGCTGCTGTCTGCCGGCCTCGACTAGACCGGCCTCCTCCGTCGGGTCCCGAGCCTCCGTTGTGCTCCAAAACGCAGCCACCGCGCCTCCGGCTCGACCTCTAACTGCCAACCCTTTCCGGATCCGGACCTTCATTCGGTCCCCCCAACCACACCAGTGGTCGGAAAAAGGATCTGAAACTGGTTTCAAAATCCTTGAGGCCAGATTTTCACAGCGACGCCCCTGGCTCGTCGTTCCGTCACGATTTTGGTGCATCCTAAATTTTGGATGAAGAACGCTCAAGAACGGGATTTAGAACGAGGCTCGGACGGTGGCCGTGTTCGTTCGGCCATCGTCCCAATTTTAAAATTATAGAATTTAAAATGACAGATTTGACAAAAACTCAAGAGATTGACGAAGGTGCGGAAAAGCAACAGAAAGCCTACCTTGAATCAACACCATGCTGGCAAAACACGCAAACCAAAGGGATGGTTCGTACTCAAAAGGTCTTCCACTTTAGATGACATGCGTAGGAACACACACGCACCTCATCAGCTGCGACACGTGGAAGACGTTGTGCGCCCACTCCTACGATTGGGAGGATAGGGAAAGATGGTAGGCAACCTCTCCAGCTCTTGCACGATCCCCGAACGGCCCAAAGAAACTTGAGGGACTTCCCCGTCTGAACCTCTACTTTCCACGTCGCGACCGAAATCACGGTTTGTTCCTGGAGCATGGTCTCATGATTACCTCCTTCAGAATACCCATTTGGTGAAACACCCATGGATATCCGGGCACACAAGTTTTCACAGTCGGTGCATCACAACCGAGACTCTCTTACACACTCAAGAAGTGGATGAGTTAACACCATCGACTAAAGAAAAGTTGCACCCTCCTGGTCCAACATGGTCAACTGTAGGGAAGCTAACTACTACGAAACTTCCCGCACCTGACGAGTCTGGGACTCTCTGCTAAGGGAACCTGCAACAACACTTCCATTTTTCTGGAACATAGACTACCTCGAAATCATAGTCCTGCAGACATTTCAACCAGCACTGTCATCTCAGGTTCAAGTCTCTCTGGGTGAGGAAGCACCTGAGACACCGGTGGTCTAAGCAAACCACAATGTTCTCTCCCAGAAGATAGCGTCTCCACATTCTCAGGGAAAAGACTACCACTACCAGCACTACATAGTGAATCGCATAGTTCTGTTTATGGGGTGTCCATCACCTTGACTTGTACTTGATAACGGTAGTAATATTGACATTGATCACGCAAGGTACCAATGAACAGGGCAGGGGATCAAACTCATCCAACCGCCAGAGACTAGACACGAAAAGCACATGGCATACCCCATGTGTCTTTTCCCCTCTTCGAAAGAGAGTAATCCCCAAAACAGGCACTCTGCCAAACCCACTAGTGGAACCTCAAGCAAAGGTAGGTCAAGCAGAAAAGACCCACTGGAAAATCCAGAACCTTCTCTGACACTCTATCGCACAACCCCGCCATGAATGCACATGTCAGAGGGACTCATACACCACAGACCAATACTATCCGATTTGGGTGGTACTGACTCTCCCTCGCGGTTTTGATCGCATCACAAAAACGCGTCTCAGTGGGGAAAGAACCCCTCTTTCCCTTGAATTCAAAGCTACATCGAACAACACCAACATAGGGTTACACCGACACCCTGAGTCACCATTGGTAACTCCTCGAACAAGGAGTTAGACAAAAAGAGTACCTCACTGAGTGTCTAACAAGTTCTACTGAAAAAAGTAGAAAAATACACAGATCGTACCTATTATCTTCTCATGCGATGGAGGATTGTAGACATCCATAGCACACAGTCGCCTGCGACCTCGTTCGTCAACTCCCTGAGCCTGACATGGGTCACCTAATGGTGGTGGAAGGACCTCGAAATGTCATCCACCAACCACAGTTCTTCCTGCTCTTCTTCTAACACCGCCTCCCTGGAGACCACCTTGTCCTCACCTAGAAGTTCTCTGATCACGAAACTACCTCTATCATGGCGGTGTATCTACCAAATATCTGGAAAACTCAGTACATTTGGTCTGGTAGTCTCATGCCACGTGACCTCGCACATCACAATCATAGCACTAGTCCTCCCTGGGCTGTCTCAGTGCTCTACGCTATCCCTGACCATGTGCCTGAGTCTCATCAAGGGGAGACCTCCGGCGTCGAGGCCCTACCAATTGACGTCCCTCTGACAGAAATTTCTCTATCACCAGTGCCTACTCCAGCACCCTAAGATGGGTGAGGATGCACAAGGGCACTACGTTGGCACGAATCTCCTCTACAGAGAACTCACTCAAACTTCCGTGCTCGGAAGTTTCCATCATGGACCACATCCAAAGAGTACCAAGTAAGGTCTGTGAACATAGTCGCGTACTCAGCCACTGCCATCACTCCCCACTGAAGCCCCAAAAGCTCCTAAAACCATATAAAGTGTAAGTAGGAGGGGTAGTAATCCTCACGAAACAGCTGCTAGAAGTCATCCCACGAGAGTACCAACTCACCGTGCATATGAGTAACCTTGGCTCTACTAATGCCAAACTGGTTGTCAAAGCCACCATCTAACCTGTTAGTGTCCGAACAAGCCTGAAGAGGCGAACCACCGACTCTAGCCAACCCTTCACTGTCTGAGGGTATGGCTCACCATTGAACCTCAGCGGTCTCTGACGCTGGAACTCACGTAGCACGCCCATCCTGTACTCGTCATCATCCTTCACTGTCGGTACTATCTGCTACTCCACAAGTGAAGGTGATGATGCCTATCCTCCTGGAGAAAGGGTAATCGTATGATGGATCTTGAACTGAGGCCTCATCGCTCACGGAATCTTCATCACGAACCGAAGCTAATATCCTGGCTGGCTATCATCGTAGAAACTTCCTGAATCTGTCAAGGAGTACCGCGATCAAATGAGCATATATATATATTACCAACGATGGGGAGCTGACTCAAGAAGGACAGACAGAGACTCAATCCAATATGATGCACGAACCAATGTTCCCTGGAACAAGTGTCTCAGCACACCGAGTCAAAAAATGGGTAATCAAGGTCCTCGTGAATGGATACGTTGGCCGCCGCACCATCACTGAACTCCCTGGCCTGAGAACCACTCTTGAGAAACTTTGACACTATTTCCCTAAAACCCAACCAATTCCTTTTTAGTGATCGTCTGAATAACATTCCAAGTAATGAACCACCTCTGATACCACTTTTTCAAGACCCGACCCTACTGGTCTCGAGCCGCAACTACCCCAAGCCCACCTCCATAGGCCAGGGGCTGGAGACAAGCACCGAAGGCATAACAATCTCAGGGAGGCCTTTTCCTAAGTACATGTACACACACACACAGCCCACTCAATGCAGAAGCACAGAGTAAAAAGGAAACCAAAGTATGGACTACAATATCCCAACCAAAAAGCATGAATCGACCTCTAAAAACAGAACAAGTAAAGTGTTGAAAAGTGGACTAACAAGTAAACTGAACAGTAAAGGGAAAAACATGCACCCAACTAGAAAGGTGTCACAACCTGACAACAGGTAAACGAAAGTAAACAGCCGGTGAGTCTCACACCTAAAAGTCCTACTATGACCAGTGAACGCAGCCCAAGCTCCTCTGTCCTCTACGGTCCTCTGTAGTCTCGATCAACCTATCTGTAACCTGCAAGGGCACACCAAGTGCGGGAAAAGCCCAAGTAGGGGTGAGTATAAAGATACTCAGTAGGATGCCCCGAAATCTCAAGGGAGAAACAAAGGAGGTACTAAAACGGTGAGCAGTAGATAGAACAAATAACAGTGTAAGAGTACAATAGAGAGAGTGTAGCTCAACCCAACAAAAGAAATAAAGTAGACTCATCTAATCTAAGAGGAGATAGACACGGAAAGCATGTGACATACCCCACACATCTTCGCCCCTCCTAGAAGGAGAGTAACCGAACCCAAGGAGTGGGAACAAAATTAGGTTGTATATATATATGCTCAACAAGAAACCCGAACGAGTGTGTAAGGGGATCTCTATCTCCAAGCTTAGCCCTGGAAAAGTCGCCAATAGTTCTAATGATATCCATCACTGATGCCCAAATGTAACGAACGTCAAAGCTATCTCATCGTTGAACCGTACAACCAAGGGTCCCGCTCTGGTAATCACGAAGAAAAGTTATTGACTAGCCTAATAGAAAAGTGCTGAGTCTGAAAGAAGTTGTCGGGTAACCCACTGTCCAGCCCAGCTAGAGGGTAAACCCTAAGAGATCGTCGGGTAACCCACTGCCCAGCCCCGTTGGAGGGTAAACTCTAAGGTCAACGGGTAACCCACTACCCAGCCCCACTGGAGGGTAAACCCTAAGGTCAACAGATAACCCACTACTCAGCCTCGCTGGAGGGTAAACCCTAAGGTCAACGGGTAACCCACTACCCAACCCCACTGGAGGGTAAACACTAAGGTCAACAGGTAACCCACTACTCAGCCCCGCTGGAGGGTAAACCCTAAGGTCAACGGGTAACCCACTGCCCAGCCCCACTGGAGGGTAAACCCTGATACGCCGGTGGGTAACCCACTACCCAGCCCCGCTGGAGGGTAAACCTGGAACTGGTCTGATAACTCCACATTACTCGTGCCATCACTGAGTGTCACTAACATCGCTACCGTGCATTTGTTCAAAGTGTGTCAAAGGAACCTCCAACCAACGCCCTTTCATGTTTCCACATTTAATGAGATCTTGAATGAGGCTCCGCACGCCCAAACATATTACACCGTTGCAATCCTCACAGAAAAACACGCAAAATTGACTACTCACTCATTCGAAACGGACTCCTGATGTATAAGCTGCAACTCGCAGCGTTATGAAAACAGACCCTATGGGGCCCACACCTCGACCTCGAAACACGTCATGTAGATCGAACCATTGCGTTCCTTGTAGATAACCATGAGGCGTAGGCTATTCATTTGCCTTGAACGGACTTATGAAGCATAAGTCGTAAAAACGCAGCATATGTCTGAAAGCTGCCTCGTGAGGCCCACGCCTTGTGTAACACCCTAAGCTTCCACGATACGCTTCTCTTTCAATAATGCAATAGCTTGCATTGTATGCAAGTTCGAGATTCTAACACACCGCGACCAATCAAAATAGCCATTATGAATAGTAATACCCACTTTTTGAAATTATATATTTTATATTTCAAAATGGACTTCATTTTTGGATTCGGAATATCGAAATTAGCCTATGTTGAATTTTTGGTATTTTTCTGAGAACTTCCAATTTTTTATGAATAGTGAAAAATACTTAAAAACAACTTTTTTAATCAAAATAATTTATAGTGATAAATTATACTATTTAGTGGTTTTAAATTATAATTAGAATATATTTTTACCATTTTATCCAATGGTGTTCATTAGAATTAATTTCACTTTGAAATTGAACATAAACAATTGTCAATCTTTTGATATATATTGTTTCTTAAAAACACGCTATTTGTTGTGACAGCGGGAATTAGTTATAAAATTAATTAATGCAACTTAAATGTTTGGAATTTTTTAAAATAGACAACATTTTTGAATTAGGAATATCAATTATAGCTTAGGGTGAAATTTTGGCATTGTTCTGAAAAACATCAATTTTTAATGAATAGTGAAACCACTAAGTGGTAGTTAAAAAACTGATTTTTCGTTTAAATGAAACATTACCACTTCTGTGATTTGATTTTAAAAAATCTGACATACATGGTTGTCATTAGGAAGTAAAATGTGGTTCAATGGGATAAAAATAATTTTTGGTGAATAGTAACTTTTAAGTTTAATTAATCGTGATTAAAGGTAATTAGTGAAATTTAAGGTAAAAATGGTATTATAAAAATATGAAAATACCATTACACTTGTCCTACCCCTATTGGATGAGTCATGGCCGACCAAGACAATCCATGGGTCAACTTGGGGACCCCATGGAGCCACTTTGGTAGGAAAATGACATTAAAAACTTTTTATTTAATGTTAAAATAAAAATGTCACAAACATGAGTTGTTTTACTAAAACAATTTTTAAATGGGGTTATACAAGTAATATTTTTTACTATAAATATTCATTATAAAGACAAAAAAAATCCTACATCATGGTAATTTTTTTATAATTTTTAGACATTAAATAAATTAAAATTTTAATGACACCATAATGATGCAGCGATTACCTCATTAATTAACAATTTTAATAAAATGGAAGGATAATGTAAAATATAAGAATTACACTTGTCCAAAGCCTATTGGATGAGTATATTTATAACCCTTATCACCTTATCCTCGAAATATATAAGTGTGAGACCTTTAAAATCCAAAACTCATTATATAATAAAGTAATGCCAAGAGTGCCCCTCCTCTCCTCTTATAAAAGGCCCCCACCACTACCACCTTATTCACACCTTCAAAGTCTTTTGGCTCGGCAAACCTCTGCCCAAATACTCTCTCAACTTCCCTCTCTTACTCCTGGAATCCTCACTTTGGGCAGAATTCTTCCCAAGGAAGCCTTTGGCTCAAATCAAAAAAGAGTTTCCCGATTTTAAGGCAATGTCTTCTCTTATGTTATTTTGTTTTATTTTGCTTCTCCAACCCCTTAAACTCTTTTTATTCCTTTCTTTTGTAACAAAAACAACATCTTCAATATACTAGGATGTTTTTATGAGAAGGATTTGATTTACACTTACGCACACCTTCGTCTAATGGTTAAAGAACATACTGTTTCTGTGGTTGGCAAATTTCTGCCTCACGAAACGATAATTGTTCAATCTTCTTTTAACACCTCTCATGGTGGCCATTATGATGACACTATTTTTATATATGATATATATTATGTTTTTGTTTTCCTTATGATTATGTATTTTTCATTTATGGCATACCTTTACGATTTCCATTATGGGTAAACACGATAATTTCATTTTAGGAAGTGCGGACTACCGCCCCCTCAAAGTGATTTGAATCGTTAATGCCATATGTGAGATTCATAAAGGATGTAGTAAATGGTATTATACATTATATTATACTAGAATTATACTATAACTTTATATCATTATGATTTCATTCCATTAAATACGAAATAGAAATGAAAGTAGCGTTCATGCGTACGTACGGATTACCGTCTCCATGAACGGTGCATTTCATTTCTTACCTCTAAATGTTACGTAATATTATGAATGAATGTATATATTGGATATATATGATATATATGATATCTAAATCATGGATATAATTATGGAGATAATGGATATTCTACCACATAAACAACTTGTAATTATAAGAAGTTTATTGTTGACTCAAGTACCAAAGATCGACAAAAAGACCGTTATTAACTTAAATGACTACATAATTTTCGTAACATTGTAATAAGTGATATAAAAGGGATAATGAACTTGAAAAAGGTTCTTAAGCAAGTATATATTAACTCTAGTTTATTATTCAGGAGGTTAAAGAGCGGTCGAGTCAAGTCGAACACGAGGTAAGGGAACTTCTTAACCCAATTTCTGTTCTTTGGGTTAATCTCCTACTTTCAAATTATGTCATGATATTATTATGTCCTATCTAGTATTTGTACTTTATTTATGTGTAATTATAGTGAATACACATAATATATTTATTTTATTTAAAAAATGATCTTTGTAATGGACTTCGTCTCAATCTCCTTTCATTGAGGCATATTTGGTTTTATACACAACTTTCCTTTATACGGTGTATAAACCTCTTTCACTTTTACTTTTATTCAAAAGGAATCTTTTTATACGAAGTGTTTTTACTAAAAGACAAAAGGAATGTTTTTTCTTACGTATGCGACGACAACGACTTCTCCACTGCCGTGACTATTATTTGAGTTCTGGCTTCCTCTATAAGCCATAACTTTTTTTAAAATGAAAAATAAATACCATGTTTTACTTTCCTTTTATTTTGGAAATGAAAATTCTTTTGATAATGTTTTTATTATATCAATGTGTTGTATTGATATCTTGTGATTGAAATGTGGAAATGTTATGTTTCCTTTATGCATGTTTTATGTGATATGATTATGTTATGGTTTATGATATGTTTAAACCTGTTAATATGAGGAATGTATTAGACTTAATAAGTGACGGGTGGAGCCCGCTATAAATCCTCGATGCATCGGCAGGTCTCATGAGACAAACTAGTGTCTTGGCACGAGGCCTTGACAAAATCTTATTTGTAGTCTTGGCACGAGGCCTTAGCTACGTGGTTATGATAGTCTGACATTATGCATTCCATCATTATGAAAGTGGTTATTGATATTGCATGTGATTATTCGACCAGTAGAATATCCATGTGAATAAGTAAATGACATTATTTCATTTTACTTTTTCCATATTATGTTGAAGTTCAAGTTCAAAAGGCTTTTGTTGGTTATACATTTCCTTAAATGTTTATATTTATTTATGAAAGCTTCCACTATATTGTTATCCTTACTGAGCATTTGAGCTCACCCCTTTCAATGTTTTAATTTTTTCCAGGATGTGAAGAAGTATTTTAGGAATGACCTGCAGGGATAGTCTAAAGGGAATATGAGTGTGGAAAATGAAGACTATGTTATTGTAGTTTTTCACTTTATGATGTAATGTAACATTTATGAATGTATCTATTGTTTCCAAGGTTACTTAACTAATCGGTCTTTCGAGACTTGATCTTTTGTGATCATGCCAATGTTACGAAGTAATGCACTGACTTTGGGTAACTGGGGTCAGGGCGTTACACCTCGGGCCCAAATTTAGGCGGGCAAATTGTGCTGTCACAATCCTCCCAGAAGAACACTCAGAAACGAGTGCTCAAACACTCCAAACAAATGTCGGGTGAAAAGGTGGTATTTCACCGTAAAACATGTGAACCAGGCCCTGTGGGGCCTGCACCTTATCTCCAACTCGAATGCTATGGAATGCATCTCAAAAAGTCCGCACGAGGACTAGGGTCACGCTGCCGCTGACAGCGCATCAATCAGACATCCCAAACAGGAGTTAGGTCCGACACAAGAATAATTAATTAATATCATTAACTGTTTCATGCCACTGAGCAACGAAACTAAACTGCAAAGGTTACGAAGAAACTTTGGAAGGACTGTCTCAACTCCAGGGCCACAGCGCCACTGACAGCACGTCAAACGGACGTCCGGCTCGTGAATACGTCTGTTGTAAACTTTAATAATAATTTATTATTATTAACTGAAAGCGTTTCGGGTCACCCACCTTCAGGATAAGAACTCAAAATTTCTGAAACCCACTTCAAAAATTCCGCCTCTCCGAGACGAACCCAAGGCCTTCTACGGCGCGTCAAACGGACGCGTCGTTTAGGAGATAGGCCCCTTTGAACAAAAGGGGCCCAAATTGGGCCGGTCCACCCCAGTCGGCCCGGTCCAGACCGCTGGCCCGTGGCCCAGCTCGCCGCTGCCCCCCTGGTCGCGGCCCACCTCAAAACCATCTGACCCAAGGGTCCAATTATTCCACCCAGACCGGCCGCACGGCCGGTCCCTTTCCGCACGCCGCACCAACAGGACCCGCTGAATGCGGGTCCTTGTCCGCGGATCCCCCTTAAGGTCAACGCCTCAGGTTTTCCCCCTGACCGCGACTGGTCAAGGCTGACGCCTCCCCCACCATCTGAGAGCACCGCTGCACACCGACCACCTGCACCGCGACTGCCTGGGATCCCCGCTCCGTTGCCTGGGCTCACCGCTCCACTGCCTGGGCTCAGCACCAGCACCTGCCGGTGCTGTTGTCTGCTGGCCTCGACAAGACCGGCCTCCTCCTCCAGGTCCCAAGCCTCTGCCATGCTCCAAAACTCAGCCGTTGTGCCTCCAGCTTGACCTCTGACCACCGCCCCTTACCGGATTCAGGCCTTCAGTCGATCCCCCCAACCACACCAGTGGTCAGAAAAAGAATCTGAAACCGGCTTCGGTATCCTCGGGGCCAGATCTTCACAGCACCGCCCCTCGCTCGTCGTTCCATCATGATTTTGGCGCATCTGAAATTTTGGATGAAGAACGCTCAAGAACGGGATTTAGAACGGGGCTCGAATTGTGGCTGTGTTCATTCGGCCATCGTCCCAATTGTAAAATTATATAATTTTAAACGACATATTTTACAAAAACTCAAGAGATTGATGGAGGTGCAGAGAAGCAACAGAAAGCCTACCTCGAATCGGTCGTGCGTCATTGGCGACATGTCCATGACTCTCCTGCTTCGATCCACCAAGGTTTCGGCGGAGGTCGCTCCTCGATTCGGTGAAGAACGGAGAAGAACGCCGAAGAACAGTTGAGAGAGAGTGGAAGAGATAGAGAGAGAGGAGAGAGAAGGGAAAACCCTAACTCCAAACTCCTATTTTTCTATTTATAGAAGAATCTGCTTAGTGCGGAATCTGAAATTGTTGTGCCCTCTCATTTTATATCGCACCTAGGCAAAACGCCCCATTTCGAATTTAACGGAAGTCTCGGATTTCTATTCCGAGCCTTCGTCTGAAAGTTATTCAAAAAGAACGCCAGCGATAAAAATCACTAATTGGTCGTTTCGAAATGACGATTTTACCCCTGGGTGACTTTTCTCACAGCGGTCCTGCACTGACAAAGTTTATACCCCTCCTAGGGTAAACGACACACTCCGAGATCAACCTTGGACTCATATTTTCAATCCTAATTACCATTTGAGAGTTAATTGGATTTGAGCTATTAAATGAATGAATTAATAAATTAATTCATCCATTTACTTACCGCTAACAAGAGAGGGGTCCGAACATCCCGCGCCGACATGCTTTATGTCGCGCCTAGGGTAAAAACTGCATTCCGGACCCAGTAGTGGTCTCAGATTCCTGATATGATCAACCTTTTAAGAGATATCCCTTTTTCGTTGTGTGAATAGTATAAAAACAGTTAATATTTTTGTATAATTTATTTCGGGCACACTGGGCCTCGGAATCGCACGCCGTCTCAGCTCCTAGCTCTGTAAATATATATAGAAATATTCCAAAGTCTTACAGGGAAAAAACTAGGTCTCTAAATCATTCCTTCCTTTGAGATTTTCATCCCCTAAAAGCAAAACTAGGAAAAAAACTCTGGATACAGAGCTCACACATATCTCTCCCACTCCCAAGAAAACATTCACAACACCATGCTGGCACAACACGCGAACCAAAGGGATGGTTCGTACTCATAAGGTCTGCCACTTTAGATGACATGCATAGGAACACGCATGCACCTCGTCAGCTGCGACACGTGGAAGACGTCGTGCGCCCACTCCTACTATTGGGAGGGTAGGGAAAGACGGTAGGCAACCTCTCCAGCTCTTACACAATTCCCGAACGGCCCAAAGAAACTCGGGGGACTTCCCCGGCCAAACCACTACTTTCCACATCATGACCGAAATCACGGTTTGTTCTTGGAACGTGGTCTTGTGATTCCCTCTTTCAGAATACCCATCTGGTGAAACACCCAAGGATATCCGGTGACACAAGTTTTCACAGTCGGTGCATCACAACCGAGACTATCTTACACACTCAAGAAGTGGATGAGTCAACACTATCGACTGAAGAAAAGTTTCACCCTCCTGGTCCAACAGGGTCAACTGTAGGGAAGCTAACTACTACAAAACTTCCCGCATCTGATGAGTCTGGGACTCTCTGCTAAGAGAACCTGCTACAACACTGCCATTTTTTCAGAACATAGACTACCTCGAAATCATAGTCCTATATAAATTTCAACCAGCACTGTCGTCTCATGTTCAAGTCTCTCTAGTTGAGAACGCACCTGAGACACTAGTGGTCTAAGAAAACCACAAAGCTCTCTCCCAAAAGATAGCGTCTCCACATTCTCAGGGCACAGACTACCACTACCAGCACCACATAGTGAATCGTGTAGTTCTGTTTATGGGGTGTCCATCACCTCGACCTTTATTTGATAACGGTACTACGATTGACGTTGAGCATGCAAGGTACCAATGAATAGGGCAGGCGACAAAACTCATCCAACCGCCAGAGGCTAGACACGAAAAGCAAGTGGCATACCCCATGTGTCTGCCCCTCTTGGAAGGAGAGTAATCCCCAAAACAGGCATTCTTCCAAACCCACTAGTGGCACCTCAAGCAAAGGTAGGTCAAGTAGAAAATCCCCACTGGAAAATCTAGAACCTTCTCTGACACTCCACCGCACAACCCCGCCATGAATGCACATGTTAGAGAGACTCATCCACCACACCTCAATATTATCCGCTTTGGGTGTTACTGACTCTCCCTAGCGGTTTTGATTGCTTCAAAAAAATGCATCTCAGTGGGGAAAGAACCCCTATTTCCTATGCATTCAAAGCTATGTCAAACAACACCAACACAGGGTTACATTGACACCCTGTGTCACCCTCAGTAACTCCTCAAACAAGGAGTTAGACGAAAAGAGTACCTCACACAGTGTCTAACAAGTTCTACTAAAAAAAGTAGAAAAAGACACAGAGCATACCTCTTATCATCTCATGCGATGCAAGATTGTAGACATCCATAGAAAACAGCCGCCCGTGGCCCCGTCTGTCAGCTCCCTGAGCCTGACATGGGCTGCCTAGTGGTGGTGGAAGGACCCCGAAATGTCGTCTGCCAACCACAGTTCTTCCTGCTCTTCTGCCAACACCGCCTCCCTGGGGACCACCTTGTTCTCACCTAGGAGTTCTCTGATCATGGCACTGCCTCTGTTGTGGTGGTGAATCTACCAACTATCTGGAAAACTCAGTACATTTGGTCGGTTAGTCTCACGCCACATGACCTCGCACATCACAATCGTAACACTCGTCCTCCCTGGGCTGTCTCGTTGCTCTACGCTGTCCCTGACCATGTGCCTGAGTCTCATCAAAGGGAGACCTCTGGCGTTGAGGCCCTACCAATTGACGTCCCTCTGACAAAAATTTTTTTGTCACCAGTTCCTGCTCCATCACCCTGAGATGGGTGAGGATTCATAAGGGCACTACGCTGGCACGAATCTCCTCTATAGAGACCTTGCTCAAACTTCCGTTCTCGGAAGTTTACTTCATGGACCACGTCCAAAGAGTACCGAGTAAGGTCTGCGAACCTAGTTGCGTACTCAGCCACTGCCATCACTCCCCGCTGAAGCCCCATAAGCTCCTAAAACCGTATAAAGTGTAAGTAGGAGGGGTAGTACTTCTCGCAAAACAGCTACTAGAAATCATCCCATGAGAGTACCAACTCATCATGCATCTGAGTAACCCTGGATCTACTAACGCAAAACTGATTGGTTGAAAAACTGGCTTTCAAAGCCACCATCTAACCTATCAGTGTCCGAACAAGCCCAAAGAGGAAAAACACCGACTCTAGCCAACCCTTCACTGTCTGAGGGTATGTGTCACCGTGGAACCTCAGCAGTATCTGACGCTGGAACTCACGTAGTGCGCCCAGCCTGCGCTCGTCATCGGCCTTCGCTGCTGGTACAATCTGCTACTCCACAGGCGGAGGTGCTGCTGCCTGTCCTCCTAGAGAAAGGGTAATCGTATGATGGATCTTGAACTGAGGCCCCGTCGCTCATGGAATCTTCATCACGAATTGGAGCTAGTATCCTGGATGGCTATCATCGTGGAGACATCCTGAATCTGATCAAGGAGTACCGCGATCAAATGAGAATATATATATCAACAACGATGGGGAGCTGACTCAATAAGGACAATCAAAGACTCAATCCTATATGATGCACAAACCAATGTTCCCTACAAACACTACTACAAAAACGGGCAAGGGAAGCGCCCCCTTATATCAGCGCTAAGCAAAAGTGATGATAAAACAACCCTTTATCAGCGCTAAAATTTTAGCACTGATAAAGAGTACCATTATCAGCGCTAAAAAAGCACTGATAAAGGATACTTTTATCAGCGCTAAAATGTTAACACTAATAAAGGTAGTATTTATCAGCACTTTGTTAGCGCTGATAAAACCTTAGTCCATTTTTTTATAAATTTGGTCGCGCAATGCTCTCGTTTTATCGCGACCTAAAGCTCTCGCGGTACTGGAACCTTGCGACTCCCCTTTGCCGCCCGCTGAGTTCATGTTGCCGGACCTCCGCCGCCCTCGCTTCTCATTGCCGGACATCCGCCGCCCTCGCTTCTCATTGTCGGACCTCCGCCGCCCTCGCTTCTCGTTACCGGACCTCCTCCGCCCACAACACCCTCTTCGGTTTGCCAGACCTCCGCCACCCACAACGCCCTCTTCGGCTTGCCAGACCTCCCTTTAAGGCATGTTTTCCAAATATTTTTTTAATATTGTTCTTGTTGTTGGTTGAATCATTGATGGATATTGATTGTGTTATTTCATTTGGATTCATTGGTATGTTTTGGGTGTACCTTTCCTTAGGTTTCGAATTATGCTCTTAGTGGTTCTTCATGGTTAGTGGTTGTAGTCTCTTATTTGGGTGAAGGGATGTGTTGTTAGTATATTTACATCTTATGTCCCACCATTTTAGTGAAAATTTAAATGGTTGGGTGACCTATGCTAGGTCTCTGGACATTATTGGGATTTTATCTCTTCTTAGTGATGTAGACTTGTCATTTGGAGATGTATGATGTTCTTAGAGGATATACATTAAGGGTTCTTGGGAATATTGGTTATCTGTTCATTTTAATTTTTTTGTAGTGGTCCTCTATTCGGTGAATCTTCCCATTTGACCCTCTATTCCAAGGTGAAAATCCCTCCCTTTCTCTCTTCCCTTGGGCTCCATTTTTAGGGTGATTTGGCCTTTTATCTATAAGGAATCTTTAAGTAATAATCTCATATTCTCTTTTATTCTCCTTTCTTGGTCACTACTTTTTTCTCTCTTGGGTTATTTTTCTATAGAAAGGGTTTTGACCTAGGTTGGCTTTAATCTCATTTATTTGGGTTAAATCTTTATGGTTATGGTGTTTAATTGCATCCTTAGGGTCTTTCCTTAGTTCAGTTGGTGGTTTCATTCTGGTTTTGTGAAGATATCAAGAAATAGGTAGGTTGTTCCATTATTTGAAATTGTTTTAGGTGTTTAATATGATTTATTTGGTTCTAAAATGGTTTTATAAATTGTCTGGGTTGTGGGAAACATGTTTTCCAATTTTTTTGTTGTGTGTACGGGTTTGATAATGATTTGACTATTTTAAATGGTTGTTTTTCATGTGTGTTTCTATTATTGGAAGTGTGATTGTATAAAATAGATATAATTTTATATAGGGGTGGAATTGAGCACAATGGAATCCTAGTTATCTAGGTGGGTAGACTAAGTCTAGTATATTAGGTGAATTATTTAGGCCGATGATTGGTCTCCTTAATAAGGATATACATAACAACACTAACTAAACATTCATGTGCTAGGGATTAGAGGTTCAAATGGGACCTTCATGTCTAAGAGATGTGATCACCAAGAGTACGAGGATCCTAGGACCCTAGTAACCCTAATACCTTAGAGATTTTCTATAGTGCTCATACTATTCTTACCATTATCTTGTCACGTTTACTTTCTCTTTTATTTCAAAGAATTTTTTATTTAAATTGTATCTTCCTTTTTCTTAAAAAATAACATGTTAATGTTTATCATAATGTCATTACATGGAATCTATTTTTGTTGTGTCCTACTAGGTATGTTGGATCACACCTTATATACACCCTCAGGTTCATGTAGACCTTATTATGTTTTACCCAGTTAAAGGCAAGGTTCCCTTGGTGGTGATGGTGGATATATGTGCTAGTAGTTCCCCTTTTGGTGACTGTTATTGGTTGTGGAATGGGGATGTTGACCCTCATGTTTCATGGAGGCTTGGTTGTATTGTTGGTTCGCTTACCTTTTTTTTTGTTATTTTGGTTTTGGTTGAAATTGTTAAATGCTTATCCCCTATTGCAGTGTTATCTTTTGGTCTATTATATTGTGAAATTTGGTTATGATATGGTGTTTGATTATTATGTAATATTTATGGTTTTTTACATGAAAAAACCATTCCCAAAGGTGTTACTCAATGCCTAGGCACTAGTTACAACCCATGGGGATTGTTAATTCCCTTTGGAACTTCCTACGAGTTGGGTCAGGTGTCAAGTGGGATGGCAACCTGGCCTAGTTCCTGACAAGAAGTCTACACCATAGTATGATTGTCTAAATCCTTTCTGTACTGTGTCCATGGGAGGTTGCAACGTGGTATCTTTTTTTATAGTCTTAAATTCCATGAGCCCCATTTTATATTATTTTTTCTCCTACACAACTCTCATTTGAAATCTTGATTCTTTAAGGCTTACAAGAGTCATTTTAACTCCTCCAAACTCCCTTCTTCTCAGATAGAAGCTCCAGCGGATGCGTTTGGTTTCTCTCTGATAAGGGGATCGCTCATCGATTGGAAATACTCTATCTCCTCTTATATCCTCCTTATAGAGTGATAGATCATCATCTTTTTAGTGAATCTAATATTATTTTTTTATGAATCTTGATTATAGGTTAGACTACTTGATCTTCTACACCTTCATTATTCATTGACAAATCCCATTATGGGTGTTAAGTTGGGTTGATCACTAATTAAAGGCAGGTGGTTCCACAATGTTTCTTCCACACAATTGAAACTTTTTTTCTTGATTTATTCAATATGAATTATAAAAATAATTTAATATGATTTGAATTAAAGTGGATTTTATTTTTGATTTTAGAGGCATGTATTTTTGAAATAAATCCCCTTCTTAGTTGTTTTTTGTGTCATGGAATGATTTGAGAAAATATATATTTTAGTGGGAATATTTTATAAAATAATTAGCCTTGATTTCAAAAAAAATGATTAGAATATAATATTATTTGAAAAGGGAATAGATTTTATGAAAACCTATGATTTGGTTTTGAAATGAAAATTCACGTTGAAAACTAAAATTGGGTATTTGAATGTAATAAATGAAATTATTTGTAATGATTGATTTTCCCATGTTTGGTTGATTATTTGATTTGAAGTATATGAATCCAGGGTATTTAGTGGTAATTTGGATAATAATGTTAGGATATAATCTCCTAGCACTAGATTTATGATGAAAATACTAACTTAAACATACTATGACATGAATTTTTCCCCAATGGGAATTTGAGTCTCGATGACCTGAGTCGTGGGATGTGTTCACACATTGAGCCAAGATCACTGATTGAGTTGTTTGAGGATCATATTAATAGAAAATAACATACCATAGGGTTTGATACATGTTACTATGATATAATTTTTTTTATTATTACATGACATTGATTATATAACTATTTTGTTCATGCCAACTAATTTATATAAGAGTTTTATATACATTGTTCATTTAAGTCAGTTTTTATATATCTTCCATCTTTTTTATTATGAAAGTATGTGATGTTGAAAATATGTAAATACTAAGATACAATATTGGTATATGTTACTAAGATTTATGTGTGACTATATACTTATTATATTTTCTTATTATTTCTTACACACCACCACTTGAGTCGAGTAACCTGATTGAAATCCATATTGGTACTTTGGTTCTGATGTGGATATGGTTTTTTATGTGTTTGTGACATGGGTATGTGTGGATATATGGGTACTTAGGCATGATGATATTGAATGTAGGGTAGAGACCTAGGAGTGGTAGATGTATCATTCTTGATTATTCTTGTGTTTGGTCTGGGGTGATTTGAGGAAACTATAATGAATCTAAAGTAATTATATTTAATGAAGATGAATAAATACTAATGGTTAGGCTCTATTAATCACTATTTTTATAAGGAAGTGGTTATCTTCTACTGTATTTGGAAGTCTTGTTTTGTGTACTTGAACCATAAATACTAATATTTGAGATTCAAATAGGATGAAGATGAATAAAGATTGGATGGATGCTAATCGTTTAACAATAGAGTATGAGAACAGAGTGAAAGAGTTCATCAAGTTTGCAAAGGATCACGCAAAGGATCCTTCTCAAATACTTTTTTCGTGTTTACATTGTTGTTATTCTAGACTACTTACTCTAGAGGAGTTGGAAGAACATTTGATATGTCATGGAATAGATCAGAGTTATAAATGTTTGAATAAACACGGAGAAAAAGCGAATGTAGCTACTGGCTGGGATAAAACTGTGTTTTATGGATCGTCAGATATGAATACAAATATGGATAATGAAGAAGACCGTATGGAGGATGTGATTACAGATGTCAATGATGATGAAGATCGTATTGAGGAAATTAAAAAGACAATTCAATATGAACTCCTTGATTGCCCAAAATTGTTTGAGAAGTTAAAGAGTTGTGAAAAGACGTCATTGTATGCTGCTTGCACTAAGTATACAACATTGTCAGCTGTACTGAAGTTGTATAAATTGAAAGCAGGCAACGGATGGAGTGATGTCAGTTTTACGGAACTACTTTCTCTCTTGAATGACATGCTCCCGGAAGATAATGAGCTCCCAAGCCGGACATATGAAGCTAGACGAATGCTACGCTCGATGGGAATGATTTTTGAAAAAATACATGCCTTCTCGAAAGACTGTATATTGTTTTGCAAGGAGAAAAAATCACTTACAGAATTCCCAAAGTGTGGTGCTTCTTGATACAAGAAAGATAAATCCAATCCTACGAAATTTGTATGGTACTTTCCAATCATTCCAAGGTTTAGGCATCTATATGGAAGTGAAGAAACTGCAAGACAATTTTCGTGGCATGTAGATAAAAAAAATAAATATGGGTTACTAAGTTATCCGACCGACTCTCCTCAATGGAAGAAAATTGATCATGAGTATCCTGAATTTGGAAAAGAGCCGAGAAACCTTCATCTTGCATTATCTACAGATGGAGTGAATCTTTTTGGTTTTCAAACCAGCACTCATAGTACATGACCTGTTATGTTGGTAAATTATAACTTGCCACCCTGGTTATGCATGAAGCGGAAATTCATCATGTTGTCTATGCTTATATCAGGACCAAAACAACCAGGTAACGATATTGATGTTTATCTGGCTCCTTTGATCGAGGATTTGAAGTTATTGTGGGACTCAGGTGTAATGGTGTATGATGCTTATAAAAGTGAATACTTCATGTTGAGAGCGATGTTGTATGGGACAATAAATGATTTCCCTGCTTATGGAAATTTGTCAGGCTATAGAATTAAAGTAACTCAAGGGTGTCTCGTGTGCGAAGAAGATACATAATCAATTAGGCTGAAACATTCATCGAAATCTGTGTTTCTAGGACATCGTAGATTTCTACCTCGTCAGAATAAGTACCGATCTTGGACGACATCATTCAATGGAAGTTCAAAAAAACGTGAAACACCGTCTCCACTAACAGGTGATCATCTATTTGAGAAAATAAAATATTTGAACACTGTTTTTGTTAAACCATTTTCGAAAAACCTTACGAAAATCGGTTGGAAAAAGAGATCAGTTTTTTTTGAATTACCATACTGGAATTGTTTGTACGTCAGATATTTTCTTGATGTGATGCATGTGGAAAAAAATGTATGTGACAGTGTTATCGGAACGTTGCTAAATTCCCCTAGCCAAACAAAAGATGGAATTAAGGCAAGGTTGGACATGGTTGACATGGGAATACGAGAAGAGTTAGCTCCCGTGAAGGGTAAAAATCGAATGTTTCTTCCTCCAGCTACTTATACTCTTTCTAGGGCAGAGAGATATCAGTTTTGAAACTTCTTAAATGATGTAAAGGTTTCATAGGGGTACTCATCAAATATTAAGAACATTGTGTCAATGAATGATTTGAAGTTAAAAGTTTTGGAATCACATGATTGCCATGTTTTGATGCAAGATCTAATTCCTATAGCTTTACGTTGCATTTTGCCCAAGAATGTTTGTCATACGTTAACCAAACTTTTTTTCTTTTTCAAAGATATATGTAGCAAATTTTTAGACCCAGGGAAATTTCCATCTATGGAAAAAGAAATTGTCATAATATTATTTGAATTAGAAATGTTCTTCCCACCAACATTCTTTGATATGATGGTTCATTTGATAATTCACTTGGTGAGAGAGATTTGATTTTGTGGTCCTGTGCACTATAGATGGATGTATCCTGTTTAATAGTATATGAAGATTTTGAAAGGCTATGTCAAAAATCGAAGTCGTCCAGAGGGTTGTATAGTGGAGCGATATATTGTTGAGGAAGCCATTGAATTTTGTACTGAATACCTATCTGATGTGGAAAGCATTGGTCTCCCGAAATCTCGTCACACTGGACGCATTGAGGGTAAGAGAATTTATGGAAGAGAAGTTGTGACAATCAGTATTACAGATCGGGAGCAGGATCATCTTTATGTTTTTCATAATAGTTGGGAGGTTTCTCCATATATTGAAACTCACAAAGAATTTCTTAGGCAGATGAATCCATCAAGGGCTGAAAAATGGTTATCAGATACACATAATTACCAGTTTATGGGATGGTTTTAGGACCATATTTTTAAGTAGTTGGATGAAAATCTGAATTCAATTTCAGAATGACTTCGATGGCTAGCCGCTGGACCAAGTGTGTATGTATTATCTTACAGTGGTTATGTAATTAATGGTTATACATTCTATACAGATGAACATGATGAAGATAGTACCGTGCAAAATAGTGGAGTTATACTAGTGGCTGAAGCAATGCATGTTTCTGGTAATAAGGACAGAAATCCAATTTATGGAAATATGTCATACTTTGGCATTATCAAACTAATATGGGAGTTGGATTATATGACATTCCAATTGCCGATTTTTCAATGCAAATGGATTGATAAAAACCATGGTGTTAAAATAGATTAATGGGGATTTGTGAAAGTTGATTTTAGTAAAGAAGGGTACAAAGACAAAAGTTTATAATGTCATCACAAGTGGTACAAGTTTTTTATGTTCCAGATCCCACAAACCGAAAGTGGTCGATTGTTTTGTTATCATCCAAAACTACTGAAGGTTCCGATAAAAATTCAATTGAGGACGATCCTTTTAGTGGTACGTCGCAATCATTTAGGAGCGGTCCCAATGCAGATGATGTTTTGTATGTTAGAGGAGACCACAATGAAGGTATTTGGATAGTCGATAGAGGTTTCATATCCCTTTAACCTTTGAAAAAAAGAGAGTTCAGTAAATAGGTTATATTTTGTTTGTAATATAGATCTTGTTATCTTATGTTATTATCTTATCATTACTGAATTTATGTAATCTGAATTAACTGTTCAACCACTTTTGTAGATAATGACTTCTGCACATTCTGGTGCTCCTAACCTTGAGGCTGAACAAGTCTCTCAAGCTGCTCCTACTGTGGCTGCTGCTGCTCCTACAGCTCATGCTGCTGCTGCTGTTGCTCCTGCTGCGGCTCTTGTTTCTCCTGATACTCCTCCTGCTGAGGCTCCTGCTGCTCCTGCTGTGGCTGCTGCTGCTCCATGCTGCTATGGCTCCTGCTAATCCTAGTGTTGAGGTCCAACAACCATCATCACATGCCGTTGATACCATTTCAGATGAACATATAGATGATGTTGATATCGATGAAATGGTCGGGAATGAAGGACCGATGTCGCTAAAAACATAGGTGCGTTGTAGTTTGACGGTGTTAGCCAAAATTATTAAGGAAAAAAGCAAAGGCATCAAATTTGAAGTCTGATGGAATGCACGAGGCCAACATGTGAATCCCAACAAGTCTATGTTTAGCAGCTACATTGGAGTTGTCACTCGGTAACGTGTGCTGATTGACATAGATTCATGGCACCATGTTGTGTCCGAGCTGAAGGCTGTGATCTGGGAAGCAATTACGGTAACATTATGAATTTATTTATTTAATTTAATAGCAAATAAAATAATGAAACAATGTATTACTCTTCTCAATCTCTTGCAGAGTACATTTATAGTAGATGATTCACACAAGGATTATGTACTAAGGCTTGCAGGAAAGATTCATCGAGGTTTTCGCACTATTTTAACAAGATGTCACCTGAAAGATTCTAAAGGTAAAATAAATCTGTACCCACCCATTGTCTATGCTCACCTAATATCCCAAGAATCATGGGATGCATCTATTGGTCGTCGTGGGGATGAGAAGTTTCAGGTACATTGTGGGTGATAATACGTTGTTTGAGGATACCTGTATTCATCACTTTGATTTTCAATATTTCATTTATGAAACAGAAACTCTGTACTGAAAATAATGAACGTGCATCAAAACCAACATTCCCCTATCATAAAGCAAGGATGGGGTACGCTTCATTAGAAAAGAAAATGGTACGTATTTTAAATTTACAGTAATATTGTTAGGTGTCAATAAACAACATCATAATTATCTTTCTATGTTTATATGTAGATTGATGAGTCTAAAACCAAATGCACTTCCATCCCATGTCATGTGCTACGGAAGGAGGCACGTGTGAACAAAGAAGGGAAGTTAGTATATGAGAACACATAGAAAGTGTAGGAAATATGTGTAATTATGACACGATGATAAAAAAGATTTGTTTAAAATTTCTATTACATAAAAATAATTAGTTATTTTCCTATATCCGACAGTCACAGGAATCAGCTACTCCTGTAGAGGATATAAACCTATTATCGATGGATTTGAAGCAGCCAGGAAAATACGGTCGTGTCAGAGGTGCAGGGTTTGGGGTGACACCCCGAGTATATTTTGAGAAGAAGAAAAAAATGGATGATACTGATGAAAAATTGGAACAAATGAGCAAAAAAATAGCAACGCTTGAAGAAAAATTGCAATGGAAGGAAGATTTGCTAGCAACTTTTATGGGTGGGAAGAAAAGGGAAGACACAACTCAGGAACAACCAGCGCGTGAACATCCCCCCCCCACCCCCCACCAGCTTTGAGGCGAGCCATTCGCCTCAAAGAACTGTCTTAGCCATGGTAATCAATATTCTAATAATTGTTCCCATGAAATGTGAATCATACAAACACTAATAATTTTTCTGTACTGATCTTCTACAGGGTGATAATGATTGTGATTTATATCTGTCAACACCCACCTATCACCTTGTAGCGATGGCTACAATGTTCAATATCTCAGATGTCACACTGCATAATAGACCACTTCTGAAAGATCATCTGAAAGTGATGATTACTGTAGCTCATGATCCAAATGCAGAGCTACCTATTCCACTTGATGACGATGATATTCATACGGTCCAAAAGGCTATTGGGACATTCATTGCATGGTCGTCACAACTTGTAAGAGTAAATGTGGAAAAAGAGGTATTTATTTCCTTTTTTTTTCAAGCTAAACCCTTAACAATTAATGAAAAAAGGGTCTGAACCAATGATTGTTGTTATAGATGGAGAAAGGGAAGGGGATGAAAAACGTCGGCTCAAAACCATCCAAAGGATCGACTAACCGATCCCAAGGAGCTACTGAAAGCACAATAACACCACTTGTTCCCTATCCACATTTACTAGCATTGAAGACTCATGTGGATACAAAGCTAAAAGATGGTAATAGTCATCTAGTGGTTTTCAAATAGAATATATACGGAGAGAAAAGTCAAGATTTCGTTGCTGCTGAAAATGTAAATGAAATACTTGAAAACGGTTGGCTAGGCGTCATAGTTGTAAATGTATATATGAGGTATGTTTCCATGAATTGATTTTCTAAAAGATGATCTAATATGAAAATTATGACTAAATGCATTTTATATTGTCGACAGACGCATTTATGAAAAACAGTTGAAAGAATTTTCCCATGAGCCAAGATTTGGACTCGTTAGTCCTCGTATCACATCAACACACCTAACAAAAATAGAGCCATCAAAAAAGATGCAATAGTGGATGCTGAAAAAATTTGAAAGCAAGATTAAAAATGACAGACTTTTCCTAATACCAACCATGCAGGGGTAATACTCTACGATTAAAGCATATCAATTATATTTTCACTTATTTTATTACTTATTCCTTTTTGTGTTTTTAGGCAACATTGGTTACTAATTGCAGTGAACTTGGATACTCCGAAGATTTATTTTCTGGATTCAAAGCAAGGATATCCATCAAACCGACTACACATGATAGAGTTTGTGAATCTGTAAGACACTAAATCTTACGTTTTTGGTCTAAACATCAAGTAATATAATTTATATTATCTTTTACCGAGGATTATGTTATGATAGGGTGGTGTATCATTATCTTCTAAAAAAAGGAATGAGGACAGGGGCTAAGCATAGGGAGGTGAGCAAGTACTACGTCTGGACAAATATCAGGGTATATATAATAAAATTTCACTATCCAAACACAACTCAACACAAGTTACTTATTCTCTTAATGATCAATTTTTTTTGCAGTGTCCAAAACAAACAAACGATAATGATTGCGGTTATTATGTTTGTAAATTTATGAAATAGATCATTTTTCATTAGCAAACTAGCATCCCTAAAGAGGTATTTTCAAAAACAACTATTAGTTCATTTAAGTTATTTATTAATTCTTCATTTTAATATTTTGTAGTACTACTCTGACTGCCGAAAAGCCTCATACTCACAAGATGATATAGATGTGTTCAGAAACAAGTGGGTCGCATACCTGATGGCAGATTGTACATAAATACAATGAAGATCTGACTCGGGGACATGTACAATTGGTGGTCATTTTTGAGTGGGGTTAAGGGGATCAAAAGATGAAACATTGTTGTATGTAAATGTTCGTAGGAAAATTGTAATTGTTATTAAATAAAATATCCTTTCTCCAATGATTCATTTTACCATTTTAACAGATGATATGCACCAGCAACATGCAAGAATGATGAACCACTCAAAGGGTCTCTCTTTTGTTTAAAATGGACACGATTTTAAATGAAAACAACAACTGACCTACGGAAATCCGACCAAACGCATTCAGATTGTGTTAATCATTTAGGAGAATGATACATGGGTCCTTTGTGACATGTAGAGTCAACCCCGCCTCATTCCGAGGCACGGTGTGGCCAGTACCACTCAAAGGGTCTCTCTTTTGTTTAAAATGGACACAATTTTAATTGAAAACAACAACTGACCTACAAAAATCCGACCAAACACATTCGGATTGTCTTGATCCTTTAGGAGAATGATTTACGGATTCTTTGTGATGTGTATGAGTCAACCCTACCTCAATCTGAGGCACGGTGTGGCCGGTACCACTCAAAGCGTCTCTCTTTTGTTTAAAATGGACACGATTTTAAGTGCAAACAAAAACTGACCTGTGGAAATCTGACCAAACGCATTCATATTGTGTTGATCCTTTAAGAGAATGATCCACGGGTCCTTTGTGACGTGTAGGAGTCAACCCCGCCTCAATCTGAGGTACGGTATGACCGCTACCACTCAAAGGGTCTCTCTTTTGTTTAAAATAGACACGATTTTAAGTGAAAACAACAACTGACCTACATAAATCTGACAAAACGCATTCGGATTGTGTTGATCCTTTAGGAGAACGATCCACGGGTCCTTGGTGATGTGTAAGAGTCAACCCCACCTCAATCCGAGGTACTGTGTGACCGCTATCACTCAAAGGGTCTCTCTTTTGTTTAAAATGGGCACGATTTTAAGTGAAAACAACAACTGACCTACGAAAATCTGACCAAACGCATTCGGATTGCCTTGATCCTTTAGGAGAACAATACAAGGGTCCTTGGTGACGTGTACGAGCCATCCCCACCTCAATCCGAGGCATGGTGTGACTGGTACCACTCAAAGGGTCTCTCTTTTGTTTAAAATGGACATGATTTTAAGTGAAAACAACAACTGACCTACGAAAATCTGACCAAACGCATTCGGATTGTGTTGATCCTTTAGGAGAACGATCCACGGGTCCTTAGTGACGTTTAAGAGTCAACCCCGCCTCAATCCGAGGCACGGTGTGACCGCTATCACTCAAAGGGTCTCTCTTTTGTTTAAAATGTACATGATTTTAAGTGAAAACAACAACTGACCTACGAAAATCCGACCAAACGCATTTGGATTTCCTTTGATCCTTTAGGAGAACAATCCAAGGGTCCTTGGTGACGTGTACATGCCATCCCTGCCTCAATCCGAGGCACAGTGTGGCCGTTACCACTCAAAGGATCTCTCTTTTGTTTAAAATGGGCACGATTTTAAGTGAAAACAACAACTGACCTACGGAAATCCGACCAAATGCATTCGGATTGTGTTGATCCTTTAGTAGAATGATCCACGGGTCCTTTGTGATGTGTAAAAGTCAACTCTGCATCAATCCGAGGCACGGTCTGACCGCTATCACTCAAAGGGTCTCTCTTTTGTTTAAAATGGACACGATTTTAATTGAAAACAACAACTGACCTACGAAAATCTAACCAAACGCATTCGTATTTCCTTAATCTTTTATAAGAATGATCCAAGGGTCCCTGGTGATGTGTACGAGCCATCTATGCCTCAATCTGAGGCACGATGTGGCCGGTACCACTCTAAGGGTCTCTCTTTTGTTTAAAATGAGCACGATTTTAAGTGAAAACAACAACTGACCTACGGAAATCCGACCAAACGCATTCGGATTGTATTGATCATTTAGGATAACAATACACGGGTCCTTTTTGACGTGTATGAGTCAACCCCGCCTCAATCCAATGCACGGTGTGAGCGCTGTCACTCAAAGGGTCTCTCTTGTTTAAAATGGACACTATTTTATTTGAAAACAACAACTGACCTACGAAAATCTGACCAAACGCATTCGGATTGCCTTGATATTTTATAAGAACAATCCAAGGGTCATTTGTGATGTGTAAGAGTCAACTCCGCCACAATCTGAGGCATGGTGTGACCGGTACCACTCAAAGGGTCTCTATTTTGTTTAAAATGAACACGATTTTAAGTGAAAACAACAACTGACCTACGGAAATTTGATCAAACGCATTCGGATTGTGTTGATCCTTTATGAGAATGATCCAAGGGTCCTTTGTGACATGTAGGAGTCAACTCCGCCTCAATCCGAGGTACGGTGTGACCGCTATCACTCAAAGGGTCTCTCTTGTTTAAAATGGATACAATTTTAATTGAAAACAACAACTGACCTATGAAAATCTGACCAAACACATTCAGATTGCCTTGATCTTTTATAAGAATGATCCAAGGGTCCTTGGTGATGTGTACGAGTCAACTCCATCTCAATCTGAGGCACGGTGTGGCCGATACCACTCAAAGGGTCTCTATTTTGTTTAAAATGGACACGATTTTAAGTGAAAACAACAACTGACCTACGGAAATTCAACCAAATGCATTCAGATTGTGTTGATCCTTTAGTATAATGATCCACGGGTCCTTTGTGACGTGTATGAGTCAACCCCGCCTCAATCCGAGGCATGGTGTGACTGCTATCACTCAAAGGGTCTCTCTTGTTTAAAATGTACACAATTTTAATTGAAAACAACAACTGACCTACGAAAATCCAACCAAATGCATTCGGATTGTGTTTATATTTTATAATAACAATCCAAGGGTCCTTAGAGACGTGTACGAGTCAACCCTGCCTCAATATGAGGCATGGTGTGGCCGGTACCACTCAAAGGGTCTCTATTTTGTTTAAAATGGACACGATTTTAAGTGAAAACAACAACTGACCTACGGAAATCCGACCAAACGCATTCGGATTGTGTTGATCCTTTAGGAGAAAGATCCACGGGTCCTTTTTGACATGTATGAGTCAACCACGCATCAATCCGAGGCACGGTGTGGCTGCTATCACTCAAATGGTCTCTCTTTTGTTTAAAATGGACACAATTATAATTGAAAACAAAAACTAATCTACGGAAATCCAACCAAATGCATTTGGATTGTGTTGATCCTTTAGAAGAACAATCCACGGGTCCTTTGGGATGTGTAAGAGTCAACCCCACCTCAATCCGAGGCACGATGTGACCACTATGACTCAAAGGGTCTCTCTTTTGTTTAAAATGGATACAATTTTAATTGAAAACAACAACTGACCTACGAAAATCTGACCAAACACATTCGGATTGCCTTGATCTTTTATAAGAATGATCCAAGGGTCCTTGGTGACGTGTACGAGTCATCCCCTCCTCAATCCAAGTCACGGTGTGGTCGGTACCACTCAAAGGGTCTCTCTTTTGTTTAAAATGAACATGATTTTAAGTGAAAACAACAACTGAGCTACGGAAATCCGACCAAACGCATTCGGATTGAGTTGATCCTTTAGGAGAACAATCCACGGGTCCTTTGTGATGTGTATGAGTCAACCCTGCCTCAATCTGAGGCACGGTGTGACCTCTATCACTTAAAGGGTCTCTCTTGTTTAAAATGGATACAATTTTAATTGAAAACAACAACTGACCTACGAAAATCCGACCAAACTCATTCAGATTACCTTGATATTTTATAAGAACGATCCAAGTGTCCTTGATGACGTGTACGAGTCAAACCTGCCTAAATCTGAGGCACGGTGTGGCCGGTACCACTCAAAGGGTGTCTATTTTGTTTAAAATGGACACGATTTTAAGTGAAAACAACAACTGACCTACGGAAATTCGACCAAACGCATTCGGATTGTGTTTATCCTTTAGGAGAACGATCCACGGGTCCTTTGTGATGTGTATGAGTCAACCCTGACTCAATCCGAGGCACGGTGTGACCTCTATCACTCAAAGGGTCTCTCTTGTTTAAAATGGACACAATTTTAATTGAAAACAACAACTGAACTATGAAAATATGATCAAACACATTTGGATTGACTTGATCTTTTATAAGAATAATCCAAGGGTCCTTGGTGACGTGTAAGAGTCAACCCCGCCTCAATCTGAGGCACGGTGTGGCCGGGTACCACTTAAAGGGTCTCTATTTTGTTTAAAATGGACACAATTTTAAGTGAAAACAACAACTGACCTACAGAAATTCAACCAAACACATTCGGATTGTGTTGATCCTTTAGGAGAACGATCCACTGGTCTTTTGTGGCGTGTATGAGTCATCCCCGCCTCAATCCGAGGCACGTTGTGCGTTCTAGCACTCAAATGGTCTCTCTTTTGTTTCAAATGGACAAAATTTTAATTGAAAACAACAACTGGCCTATGAAAATCCGACCAAACGCATTCAGATTGTCTTGGTCCTTTAGGAGAACGATCCATGGGTCCTTTGTGACCTGTACGAGTCAACACTGCCTCAATTTGAGGCACGGTGTGGCCTCTATCACTCAAAGGATCTCTATTTTGTTTAAAATGGACACAATTTTAATTGAAAACAACAACTGACCTATGAAAATCTGACCAAACGCAGTCGGATTGCCTCGATCTTTTATAAGAATGATTCAAGGGTCCTTGGTGACGTGTATGAGTCAACCCCACCAACCCCCTGGACCACCCCACACCCCCTGGACACCAATCCACCCCCTGGACACCCTCTACCCCTATGGACACCCCCACCCCCTGTAAAGCCCCCCGATACCTTGGACACCAGCCCACCCCCCTGGAAAGCCCCCCGGACACCAATCTACCCCCTAGACCGCCCCCACCCCCTAGACACCAATCCAGCCCCACTCCTCTGGACACCTCCCCACCCCCTATAAAGCCCCCCCCCTTGAAAGCCCCCCGGACACCAATCCACCCCCTGGAATGCCCCCCACCCCCCCTGGACACCAATCCACCCCCTGGACACCCCCACCCCTTTGGACACCCCACCCCCTGTAAAGTCCCCCCAACACCATGGACACCAGCCCACCCCCCTAGAAAGCCCCCCCCCCCCCCCGGACACCAATCCACCCCCGACAGCCCCCCACCCCCTGGACACCCCCACCTTTCTGGACACCCCACCCCCAGTAAAGCCCCCCCGACACCTTGGACACCCAGCCCACCCCCTGGAAAGCCCCCCAGACACCCCCTACCCCCCCTTGGACAGCCACCCCAAACCCTTGAACAACCCCCAACCCCTGAATTCTGAATTGAATTCAATATGTACTTAATTAACTTATGAATTATGTGTTAATGGTGTACGAATATACTTGTTGTATGGGTATACTTGGTCTAATTAGCTTATGATTTATGAGTTAATTTTGTATGGGGTATACTTGCTTTAATTAACTTATTGAGATGCTGATTTTTTTTGCAGGTGTTCGGGTGTGCTGCTGCATATTTTTTCGTAGCAGCAGAGAGGGCATTTATCAGCGCTAAAAAAACGCTGATAAATTGTGCTTTTATCAGCGCTAAAAAACGCTGATAAACTACACCTTTATCAGTGCTAAAAAAGCGCTGATAAAGGATACATTTATCAGTGCTAAAGGAGCGCTGATAAAACACTCATTTATCAGTGCTCTTTTATCACTGATAAAGGGTTGTTTTATCAGCGCTCTTTTAGCACTGATAAAGTCTACCTTTATCAGTACGTGATTAGCACTGATAAAGGTTTCATTTATCAGCACTTTTTTAACACTGATAAAGTACCCCTTTATCATCACTTAGTAAGCGCTGATAAAGGGTACCTCCCTTTATCAGCGTCGAGCTTTACAGCGCTTTTTTAGCGCTGTTAAAGCCCGTTTTTAGCACTGTTAATGCTCGTATTTGTAGTAGTGAACAAGTGTCTCAGCACACCGAGTCGACAAACGGGTAATCAAGGTCCTTGTGAATGGATATGTCGGCTGTTGCACCATCACTGGAATCCCTGGCCTGAGAGCTTCTCTCGAGACACGTTGACACTATTGCCCTAAAACCCAACCAATTCCTTTTTAGGGATCGTCAGAACAATGTTCCAAGGAATGAACCGCCTCTGATACGAATTTTTCATGACCCAACCCAACCTGTCTCGAGCCGAAACTACCACAAGCCCGCCTCCATAGGCCAGGGACTGGCGACAAGCGCCGAAGGCATGACAATCTCGGGGAGGCATTTTCCTAAGTACCTGTACATACACACACAACCCACTCAATGCAGAAGTGCAGAGTAAAAAGGAAACCAAAGTACGGACTACAATATCCCAACCAAAAAGCATGCATCGACCTCTAAAAACAAAACAAGTAAAGTGCTAAAAAGTGGACTGACAAGTAAACTGAACAGTAAAGGGAAAAACATGCGTCCAACTAGAAAGGTGCCACAACCTGGCAACAGGTAAACGAAAGTAAATAGCTGGTGAGTCTCCCACCTGAAAGTCCTACTATGACCACTGAATGCATCCCAAGCTCCTGTGTCCTCTACGCTCCTCTGTAGTCTCGATCGACCTGTCTGTTTCCTGCAAGGGCATACCAAGTGCAGGCAAAGCCCAAGCAGGGGTGAGTATAAAGATACTCAGTAGGATGCCCCAAAATCTCAAGGGAACAAAAAAGGAGGTACTAAAATGGTGAGCATTAGACAGAACAAAGAATAGTGTAAGAGTACAATAGAGAGAGTGCAGCTCAACCCAACAAAAAAAGGAAGTAGACTCGTCCAATACAAGAGGAGCTAGACACGGAAAGCATGTGGCATACCCCGCGCGTCTTCGCCCCTCCTAGAAGGAGAGTAACCGAACCCAAGGAGTGGGAACAAAAGTAGGGTGTATATATATATGATCAATAAGAAACCCAAATGAGTGTGTAAGGGGATATCTATCTCCAAGATCAACATAGGAAAAGTCGCCAACAGTTCTAAGGATATCCATCACTGATGCCCAAATGTACCACACACCAAAGCCGTCTCATCGCTGAACCATACAACCAAGGGTCCCACTCCAGTAATCACGGAGAAAAGTCACTGAGTAGCCTCATAGAAAAGGGTTGAGACTGAAAGAATTCATCGGGTAACCCACTGCCCAGCCCAGCTGGAGGGTAAACCCTAAGAGGTCGTCGGGTAACCCACTGCCTAGCCCCGCTGGAGGGTAAACCCTAAGGTCAACAGGTAACCCACTACCCAACCCCACTGGAGGGTAAACCCTAAGTTCAATGGGTAACCCACTACCCAGCCCCGCTGGAGGGTAAACCCTAAGGTCAACGATCAACCCACTACTCAGCCCCGCTGGAGGGTAAACCCTAAGGTCAATGGGTAACCCACTGTCCAGCCCCGCTGGAGGGTAAACCCAGAACTGGTCTGATAACTGCGCACTACTCGTGCCATCACTGGGTGTCACTAACATCTCTACCGTGCGTTGGTTCAGAGTGAATCAAAGGAACCTCCGACCAACACCATTTTATGTTTCCACATTTAATGAGATCTTGAATGAGGCTCTGCATGCCCAAATAGATTACACCGTTGCAATCCTTGCAGAAAAAATGCAAGATCGACTACTCACTCATTCAAAACGGACTCCTGATGCAGAAGCTGCAACTCCCAGCGTTATACAAACGGGGCCCTGTGGGGCCCACACCTCGACCCTGAAACACGTCACACAGATCGTACCATTGTGTTCCTTGCAGATAACCACGAGTCGTAGGCTATTCATTTGCCCCGAACGGACTTATGAAGCATAAGTCGTAAAAACGCACCATACGTCCGAAAGCTGCCTCGTGGGGCCCATGCCTCAGGCCCAAATTTAGGTGGGCGGATTGCGCCATCGCAATCCCATCAGAAGAACACTCATAAACGAGTGCTCAAACACTCCAAACAGATGTTGGGTGAAAAAGTGGCATTTCACCGTAAAACGTGTGAACCAGGCCCTAGGGGGCCCGCACCTTGTCTCCAACTCGAACGCTATAGAAAGCGTCTAAAAATTCCACACAAGGACTAGGGTCACACTGCCGCTGACGACGCGTCAATCAGACATCCCAAACAGGAGTTAGATCCGACACAAGAATAATTAAATAAATAAATAAATAAATAATTATTCGAATTAACCGTTTCGTGCCACCGAGCAACGAAACCAAACCGAAAAGGTTCCGAACCAACTTTGGAATGACCGTCTCAACTCCAGGGCTACAACGCCTCTGAAGGCACGTCAAATGGATTTCCGGCTCGCGAATACGTCCGTTGCAAACTTTAATAATAATTTATTATTATTAACTGAAAGCGTTTCGGGTCACCCACCTTCTGGACCAGAACTCAAAATTCCGGAAACCCGATTAAAAAAGTCTGCCTCTCTGAGACGAACCCAGTGTCGTTGATAGCGCGTCAAACGGACGCATCGTTTAGGAGATACGCCCCTTTGAACAAAAGGGGCCCAAATTGGGTCGGTCCACCCCGGCCGGCCCGGTCCAGACCGCCTCACACCGGCCGCCCGCGCCGCGACCACCTCACACCGGCCGCCCATGCCGCGACTGTCTGGGCTCCCAGCTCCGCCGCCTGGGCTCACCGCTCCGTCACCTGGGCTCGCCGCCAGTGCCTGCCGACGCTGCTGTTCGCCAGCCTCGACTAGACCGGCCTCCTCCGCCGGGTCCCGAGCCTCTGTCGTGCTCCAAAACGCAGCTGTCGCGCCTACGGCTCGACCTCCGACCGTCGCCCCTTATCGGAGCTGGACCTTTAGTCGGTCCCCCCAACCACACTAGTGGTTGGAAAAATGATCTAAAACCAGTTTTGGAATCCTCGGGGCCAGATCTTCACAGTGCCGCCCCTCGCTTGTCGTTCCATCGCAATTTTGGGGCATCTGAAATTTTGGATGAAGAACGCTCAAGAACTAGATTTAGAACGGGGCTCGAATGGTGGACGTGTTCGTTTGGCCATCGTCCAAATTCTAAAATTATAGAATTTAAAACAAAGGATTTGACAAAAACTCAAGAGATTGACGAAGGCGCGGAAAAGAAACAGAAAGCCTACCACGAATCGATCGTGCGTTGTTGGCGGCATGTCCACGACGCTCCTGCTTCGATCCGCCAAGGTTCTAGTGGAGGTCGCTCCTCGATTCGGTGAAGAACAGCGAAGAACACCGAAGAACAGTTGAGAGAGAGTGGAAGAGAGAGAGATAGAGAGGAGAGAGAAGGGAAAACCCTAACTCCAAACTCCTATTTTTCTATTTATAGAAGAATCTGCTTAGCACGGAATCTGAAACTGTCTTTCCCTCTCATTTTATATCGTGCTTAGGCAAAACGCCCCATTTCAAATTCAACAGAAGTCTCATATTTCTATTCCGAGCCTTCGTCTGAAAGTTATTCAAAAATAATTCCAGTGATAAAAATCACTAAGTGGTTATTTCGAAATGATGATTTTTCCCTTGGGTGACTTTTCTCACAGCGGTCCTGCACTGACAAAGTTTATACCCCTCCTAGGGTAAAATACATGCTTCGAGCTCAACCGTGGACTCATATTTCCAATCCTAGTTACTTTTGAGAGTTAATTGGATTTGAGCAATTAAATGAATGAATTAATAAATTAATTCATCCATTTACTTACCGCTAATGAGAGAGGGGTCCGAACATCCCGCACCGACATGATTTATGTCACGCCTAGGGTAAACACCGCATTTCGGACCCATCTGTGGTCTCGGATTCCTGATATGATCAACCGTTTAAGAGATATCCCATTTTCATTATGTGAATAGTATAAAAACAATTAATTTTTTTGTATAATTTATTCCGAGCACACCGGGCCTCAGAATCGCATGCCGTCTCAACTCCTAACTCTGGAAATATATGTAGAAATATTCCAAAGTCTTACAGGGTAAAAACCGAGTCTCTATAGTGGAAGTAACCATAACACCATCATGTTGTGTTCTCATGTTCTTTTCTTGTTCAGTGATAATAAATCTGTACCCATTGATAACAATTGATTTACAGTCACGAACCACGGTATTAGAACCAAAAGACAAAGCTCTTATTTCCTCAGAGACAAAGTCAGCTGGAAAACTCAATACCTGAAATATAAATCAATATTAAACTTAATTAATTATTGTTTTAATTATTTTAAACAATAATACTATTACCTTCAATTTTAACCAAGCAGAAAACTCTTTGTTATGCAAAGTCTCCCTCCTTATCAAAGATAAAGAAAAATTCTTTCTATTTATAACTGCTTTATGTTCCCTATAGATAAAAATAGGAATAGTTTAACATATATATATATATATATATAAGATATAAATATACAATTTACTTACAAGATGTAGTCATTGAACAAATCACAGTTGAACAAAACTGTGTGATGTGCCATCTCCCGCTCTTCAAGGCTTAATGTCATCAATGTGTATGATCCAGGAATTCCTCCTGTTTGAGGAAGTGATGGAAAAATAGGGTCAATTTTCTCATACTATTCTTCTTCGTTTCTCATTGGTCTGTTCATTCTTGTAGTAAGATCAGACAAATACATAGATCATAAATCCATACATTCTTGAGTCAAGTAACTGTTCACGATAAAACCTTCGGGATGATTCCTATTACGGACATAAGACTTTAATGTGTACGTATTTTTTTCAGTTGGATACATCCAATGAAAAGAAATAGGTCCTCCAAGAAGTATTTCAGTTGGAATATGGACAGTCAGATGCAGCATGCATGTGAAAAATGATGGAGGAAATATTTTCTCTAACTCACACAAAATTAATGGGGCATCTGCAAACATTTTTTGCAAGAAAGACTTGGAAAAATTCTTAGCACAAAAATCTCTAAACCAATGGCACAACCGAATAAAAACCACCCTTACATTATTAGAAAAAAGATGGAAAATTCCTATTGGAATCAACTCATGCAGAAGGATGTGATAATCATGAGCCTTCAAAGATTTTAGCTTCAACTCTCTTCTGTTGACCCATTTAGATATGTTGCTTGAATAACCATCAAGAACTTTAATAGTCTCTAGTACATCCAGAAATTTATTTTTTTCTGTAGGTGTCATCACATAAGAAGCACATGGATGTTGAAATTTATTTTCACTGATACGCACAGGATGTAATTCCGGTCTGATGCCCTAATCCACCAAGTCACGTCGAGACCGTAAATAATCTTTTGTCTTTCCCTTAACATTTAGAAGAATCGAAAGCGACATTTCACATATATTTTTTTCAATGTGCATTATGTCTAAGCAATGGCGTAACAAATTGGTTGACCAATAAGGCAAATCAAAGAAGATACTTCTCTTCTTACAATTGTAATAGGTTTCAGTGGAAACATTCTTTCTCTTTCCAGATTTCATTTGACCCTTCCCGAATGAAAAATTGAAATCTTTCAATTCATTAAGCACATCAGTTCCAGACATACGCTGAGGTGGATCATCATTCTCCATGGTATTGTAAAATCTTCGACGATTAATTCTATATGGATGGTCCATTGACAAGAATCGTCAAAGTCCCATAAAACTAAAACTACAACGATGTTTCAGTCTTCTGGATCGTGTATTCTTTATAAAAATAGGACATGATAGTTTTCCCTTCGTTCTCCATCCATACATCATTGCATAAGAAAAAAACCATTGATCGTCCGCATAAGCGCAGCACACATCTGAAATGTCTTTCGAACATGCATCGTATGTGCACACCCCCACATCCCAAAGAAGTTTCAACTCTTTTATTAAAGGTTGCATGTATACGTCTATATCATTGTCGGGATCAGAAGAGCCAGATATGAGTATACTCATGAAAATGAAAGGTTTTTTCATACACAACTATGGGGGAATATTATAAATGTGTATAAAAATCGGTCATGTGTTGTGTAACGTAAGCATCTTCCCAAACAGATTAAAACCGTCACATGAAAGACTCAACCTCACATTACGCATGTCAACTGCAAAATTAGGATATCGAGCATCAAATATCTATCATGTAAATCCATCTGCAGGGTGAACCCACTCATCATTAGTCTTCTTTCTCTCGGTATCATGCCATCACATTTTTATTGATATTTCATCAAACATAAAAATATTATGGAGTTTGGGGATCAATGGAAAGTGACACATTACTTTCTGTGGCACACGGGATGATGTTCCATCAGCTTTTGGCTTCTAGCGGGATGTTCCACATTTTATACAATCATTCCGTTCAGTATTGTCCACCCAGAATAAACTACAATCTTTCGGGCAAGCATGAATTTTGTTTCTTGAAAATCCAAGTTCCTCAACTAACTTCCATGTCATATAGTGGTTTGAGGGAATATCTGCATCATCAGGAAGTCCTTCAAGAAGGTAAGAATATAATTGATGACAGTATTAGAAATCCCATACATATTTTTCCCATGAAATAATCGGATTAAAAATTCTAGCTTTTTCATTTTACCGTATTGTCAATATACTGGAGTCGTGGCAACATCATTAAATTTTTTCACCCTGACAACATCATCATTTTCATTAGACGCATCATGTGTGCTCATATCGAAATCTTCTTGGGTCGTAATCCTTTATTTTTCATGATGATGAATAAATGGAAATTAGTCATATAACAAATTCTCCAATCCAGTCCTCTCATTTGGATCATCAGCAATTTGAGATTTCATTTTCTCCCCATTTTGATTTCACACAAAGTAGTTTTCTTGAAAACCATATTTGGTTATGTGGTAGTTGACTTCTTCACTGCTCAACCAAGGTCTTCCAACACACTTGTAACATGGGCAATGTATGTGACCACTATCTGAAGCATTGTGAAATACAAAATCTAAAAATCTCTCCAAATTGTTTTGAAAATCGCTTGAGATCCGATCGGTTTCATACATCCAACTTCTATCCATTCTGTAAAAAAAATTGTTATAAGTCATTTCATCAAAATCAATTCAATAAGATTGAAGTTTCATCAAAAATATATTTAAGTAAATGAGAATTTTTCACTTTATATGAAACCATAATTGGCACACTACTCTATATGAGAATCATAATATAAAAGACAACAAAATACTATATTTACAAAAAAATATCTTTGAAGAACTATACATAAGTGTACAAGATCATGTACACCCGTGGAGGAGAATTATTTAGGAGTTGAATAATTTTAGATCGAAGAAATTTTATATTTTAGTAGATTATTTGAGTGATCACATACATTGCCCAAGGGGGTGGGAGTTTCCAGGGGTGCGGGGTGTCCAGGGGGTGGCGGGGCTGTCTAGGGGGTCGGAGGTGTCCAGGGGGTGGGGATTGTCTAGGGGGGTCGGGGTGTCCAGGTGGGCGGGCTGTCCACGAGGGTGGGGGGGGCTGTCCAGGGGGTACGGGGTGTCCAGGGGGGTGGGCGGGCTGTCCACGGGGGTGGCGAGGCTGTCTAGGGGGGTCGGGGGTGTCTAGGGGGTGGGGGGGATTTCCAGGGGGTGGGGGTTGTCCAGGGGGTACGGAGTGTCTAGGGGGTGAGTGGGGTGTCCAAGGGGTGGGCGAGGCTGTCCAGGGGGTACGGGGTGTCCGGGGGTGGGCGGGCTGTCCATGGGGTGATAGGGCTGTCCAGGGGGGTACGGGGTGTCCAGGGGGGCGGGCGGGCGGGCTGTCCATGGGGTGGGCGGTCTGTCCACGGGGGGTGGTCAGGTTGTCCACGGGGATGACGGGGCTGTCCAGTGGGGTCGGGGTTGTCAAGGGGGTGGGGGGCTTTCCAGGGGTGGGGGGATTTCCAGGGGTGGGGCGTCTGGGGGGATGGGGGGTGTTCGGGGGGTGGCGGGGTTGTCCAGGGGTATGGTGTGTCCAGGGGGGGTGGGCGGGTTGTCCACAGGGGTGGTAGGGCTGTCCAGGGGGTACGGGGTGTCTAGGGGGATGGGCAGGCTATCCACAGGGGTGATGGGGCTGTCCAGGCGGTACAGGGTGTCTAGGGGGTGGGAGGGCTATCCACAGAGGTGGGTGGGATGTTCAGGGGGGCAGGGTGTATCCATGGGGGTGGGTGGCCTGTCCACGGGGGTGGTGGGGCTGTCCAGAAGGGTATGGGTATCCATGGGGGTGGGCGGGAAATCCACGAGGGTGGGGAACGAGGGTGGGGGTATCTAGGGGGGTACGGTGTGTCCAGGTGGGGTGGGTGGGCTGTCCACGGGGGTGTCAGGGCTGTCCAGTGGTGTACAGGGTGTCCAGGGGGGTGGGAAAGCTGTCCACGGGGGTGGCGGGGCTGTCCGGGGGGTAGGGGGTGTCCAGGGGGTGGGTGGGTTGTCCACAGGGGGGGGTCTAGGGGGTGCGGTGTGTCCAGGGGGTGGGCGGGCTGTCCACAAGGGTGGCGGGGCTGTCCCGGGGGATACGGGGTGTCCAGGGGGTGGGCACGCTGTCCACGAGGGTGGTTGGGCTATCCAGGGGGTACGGGGTGTCCAGGGGGTGGGTGGGCTATCCACAGGGGTGGTGGGGCTGTCCAGGGGGGTACCGTGTGTCCACAGGGGGTGGGCCTGCTATCCACGGGGGTGGCAGGGCTGTCGAGGGGGGTACAGGGTGTCCAAGGGGGTGGGTGAGCTATCTACGGGGTGGAGGGGGCTGTCCAGGGGGTTTAGGGTGTCCAGGGGGTGGGCGCACTATCTACGGGGGTGGCGGGGGTGTTTAGGGGGGTACGGGGTGTCCAGGTGGGTGGGAAAGCTGTCAATGGGGGTGGCGGGGTTGTCCAGGGGGTAGAGGGTGTCTAGGGGGTGGGGGGCTATCCACGGTGGGGGGTGTCCAGGGGGATAGGGGGTGTCCATGGGGTGGGCGGGCTATCCACAGGGTGGCAGGGTTGTCCATAGGGGTAGGGGGTGTCCAGAGGGGTGGGCAGGCTATCCTCAGGGGTCATAAGGCTGTCTTGGGGGTAGGGGGTGTCCAGCGGGTGGGCGGGCTGTCCACGGGGGTGGTGGGGCTGTCCAGGGGGTAGGGGGTGTCCAGGGGAGTGGGCGGGCTATCTAGGGGTAGGGGGATGTCTAGGGGGTAGGGGTGTCTAGGGGGTGGGCGGGTTGTCCTCAGGGTCACAAGGTTGTCCTAGGGGGTAGGGGGTGTCCAGGGGGTGGGAGGGCTGTCCACGGGGGTGGAGGGGCTGTCCAGGGGTAGGGGTGTCCCGGGGGGTGGGTGGGGTGTCCAGGGGTGGGCGAGCTATCCACAGATAATTTAACTAACCATTGTTTTATGTGAGTTTGAACAAATATATAATGAAGTCAATAAATCGTACAAGATATAATAATGAAATTTTATTTTTAGTAGGATGGTTATTTACTAAGTGTCATCAATCTATTAAAATCATGATACATTGATTCTGAGGCTTTATTTCACTCAACAAACAATAGAGAGAGAGCATCCTGATTTATGCCTCTAGAAAATTCAGCAAGGTATATATGGTCATCAAGAGTGAGAGCTCACTCACATTTCAGAGATCCCATGATAGTTAGAGTTACATTTTGAGCATGTGACTATGGTTTTTAGTTTTTTATTAAGGAAATTGGTGCATGAGGTTAATGTGTGATAAGTGAATTAACAAAGTGTGGTTAATATATGGGCATTAAGAGTGATGCAGGAATTTTATGAGCATTGAGTTTGATGTGGTATTTTAATGTCATCATGTATAGTGTGATTGTTAAATGAGAATATGATGGGATGTGAGAAATGATGGTTTGTGATGCTTCTAATATGGGTGTTATGGGATGATGATTGTTGTGGAACCACCAGGATATTGATACCTTCCGTTGGGAAGTGGTGAGGTAGGTAATTCCTATAGGGGGGAGTTCCCACAGAAGGGATTGATTAATTATATTTAGTAGTTGGGGTATTCTAGGCATGTGGGAATGATACATCTACATTCAATGTCATATCAAATTTTGGGACAATGAAGATCGGGCAGTTGAGATGGAGGAGAGTTGTGGCCTGTGTATAGCCAAAATAGCATAAGGATGTGCTATTATATGTTTGGGATATGGAAAGGCATGTGTATTTTTCATGGATTTAAATGATTTTAGGGTTGGGAGTGTACATCCCCCAATCCTACTGCACACCCCCCCCCACAGCCCTTCACCTCCCACTACATACCCCCCCTGCAGTCCCCATCCCCCATCTCCCTTACAGCCCCCACCCCCCACATTACACACCCCCTCACCCCTTGCATCCCCCCCCCACCCTGCACAACCACCCCCTACAGCCCCCCCCCCCACTGCACTCCCCCCCCACTCCCACTACACACCCCCCTATAGCCCCCTCCCACTGCACAACCCCCCTACAGCCCCCTCCCACTGCACAGCCCCACCCCCATTCCCTTGAAAAATAAATTATGAAATGGAGACTCATAATAGGTCTCCCTACCATTTAAGAACTCACTACCATGTTGGATCAATATAATACGACTTCACACTAAAATATCACTATAAGACATGAAGCATGATTCTAATCAAAAGGGTCTCAATAGAACACCTAAAAGTAACTCTATGCAGTGGAATGATGTGCAAAGGAACTCTATGCAATGACATAACATTCCATAGATACAAATTTTTGAACTGGAGGAACCATCATTTGAATAGATATTCTACTAGAGGAATCATGTGTTATGTTAGGGGAAATAGGATACACCATGTTACCATCTATTAGAGTTGGAAGAACAAACACTTACTTGAATCAAGGATTGATCGCAGGTTGGGAAGAAGGGTCCGCAAAGAATAGGGGAGCTGTCGTTTAGGGATAATCAAAACAAAAAACAAAAAACAACCTCATCTTCAAAGAAATACGAATGAAAAATGGAATAAATGGAGGTAGAACATAAAACTGAGTTATAACTTACAGATTTGATGTGGAAGAACAAAAAACGAGTTGCTAGGAATAAGGGTTTGCACGCTGCTGGAACAATGGAGCTCTTGGTTTAGGGCGCAATGTGGGCAGATCAAGATTGGAATCGCGTGCTACATTTGTGGATTTTTATCCTAACAGTTTTTAAAAACCGTTGGGAAATATTATCAAAGATACCACTATCCCAACGGTTTCAAAAAACCGTTGGGAAAACTAGGCCTATCCCAACGGTTCTACAAACCGTTGGTAAAATACAGTCTAAAACTTCCTATACCTACGGTTTTCAACAAACCGTTGGTATATTAATCCTATCCCAACAGTTTCTCTAAATCGTTGGGATAGAGGCGTTGGTATAGGATGAATTTCCAGTAGTGTACACCGAACTACATCTCAACAAACTCGTAATGTCCATGATGACAGCAGAAAGTAGTCTTTGGGATATCCTCATCCTTTACACGCATCTGATGACATCCTGACCGCAAATCGATCTTCGAGAACCAACTTTCACTCTTTAGTTGATCGAATAAATCATCAATCTATGGAAGAGGATATCGGTTCTTCACTACCACTTGGTTCAAGTGATGATAATTGATACACAACTGCAAATTTCCATCAGCCTTCTTCACGAACAAAACTGGTACACCCCACGGTGACACACTCAGCTGAAAAAAAAGCTGCACTACAACAGAACATCGAGCTATATATGAAGCTCTTGCAACTCAGAAGACGCCATACTATATGGATACATCGAGATAGGAGACACGCTTGATTGTAGTTCGATCCCAAACACAGTCTCTTATCGAGGGTGTAATGCTACAACCCCCTCTAAAAATACATCAGGGTACTCTTCTACGACCCTGGGAAACGCCGACTACTGAACCTCCGACGAACTTAGTATCAACTCATCCATCAAGGATGACAAGGAAAAAACACACCTCTAACCCATCTTTCTCACCAACAAACACTACTGGATCTCCATCAGTATCGAAGAACACAACATGCCTCCTGAAGCAATCCACGATAGCCTACACTGAATACAACCAATCCATGTAGAGGATGATATAATATGGTTGTATCTGTAAACATAGTAAATCTCCCCAAGAGCAGTGTTTCCCTAACACTAGCTCTCAATCTCTACATACATCAAACAAGTCAACTCGACCTCCAACTGGCATAGTCAACGCCAAGGACACCGGAAGTCTCTCTACCTCCAATCTGAAATCATGGACAAGGGCATATGATATGAAGGAGTGTGTCACTCCCAGATCAAACAAGGCATGCACCCAAGTAGAAAACAAGCAAAGGGTACCTCAAACGATGTCTAGCTCGCCTGATGCTAGAAACGTTAAAGCATGAAGTTGACCACAAACTCTCTAACCATGATAACGACCGCCTCCATGGTCGCACTCTGCTATATGAGGATGAGGAGCATCCTAGGGCTTTCCTCTACATGACCCATCTACTCTCTATTGATCCCAAATTAGAGTAAACCTCTATTGGTGCCTCGGTTGGAACTGCCTAAGCAGAGGAGCCTGAAGCGGAACAACTAGTGCACACACATTGCTCAGAAAGGTTGGACACTCTCTCCCCTGAGGACCACATCCTCCATAAGAAAAACATGTGTTTGATCCCTTGGCATAGACTTGAGAGCCACCGCCCCCAGAGAAACGATACGTTGAGGGATAAGACCTACTCCTGGCTGATCGGAAGCTCTTTTTTCCTGGCAACTGGGAACCCCATACCACAAATCTGCTTCATGAGGAATCCTGTTGAATCTCATCTCATGACGATCTGGTTCTAGATAACATCCTCTCGATGACCTTAGCTCTCGCTAGCACCTCGAGATACGTCTTCAGTATAAATGGGGTGATCTGGCGCTGAATCTTTGGATGCAAAGCCTCCTCGAAATGTCTCTCTCTGGCCTCCTCATCTGAAAATAGGTCTGAACCATATCGCAGAAGGTTCCTGAAAAGGATCCCAATCTCTCACATACTAGAGCTCCCCTTTCGAAGGGTAAGCAACTCCTGGCGACTAGCCGCCTTCGCGGTTGAAGAAAGAAACTCGGCTCTGAATTGGTCTTGGAACTCCTCCCATGAGACTGTTGACTCCTCACGGTCTTTGAGGAACAAGAACCACCACTACCTCATTGCCCCATGTAACATTGTCACAACCAACGATACTCAGTGCTCCTTCCGAGCACGGATCAAACTGAAGGTCATCTCAACCTCATCCAGTCAGTCTTCTGTGAATGCATTTGAAACGAATCCCTCGTACCCCTGCAGACTCTGGAGCTGAAACTCTCGGAGTGTCCTCCTCCAAGTGTCGTCGTTGTCAACCTTTACCCTACGACGATCTGCAGGTGCAACCTGCTGAACATCTTCTGCGCGAACCTGATGAGGACGTCAATTTAGAGCCATGCCTGCAAAAGAACAAACATTTAAAGCACCTAACATGGAATATAGAAGACTTTAACATTCATTAATTATTTTCTTTTATTCATTTTAGCTTTACCAATCTCAAGGTCTACCCATTCAAACAGATGCGCAAAGAAGAATTATGCATGATCCTTTCCTAGGTCTCTACTCTGCAACCAGCATCACCTTGTTTAGTAGCTATTGTAATCTTAAAGGTCCATGCATCATATCAAAGGAGGCCCTGAATACCTGTGTCTAAGACGGTCTCCCGTGTTTACAATGCTTTCTAAACTTAGCTGACACTGTTTCCCTACTATCACACACAACATCACCTGTGCCTAAATCCAAACTCCATCATATCCCTCAACCAGAGCTATGATACCACTCTACCACGACCCCCTCCCCACAAAGTGTACCCCTCCTGGGTCGGCAGTGAGAGAAGAGAGATAGTGACACCCAAGTCCAGACTCCAGTAGGCCCCGAGTTAACGACTAACACTGAGGGTATAATAAATACACAGATGGGAGGCATTACCCTCTAAGAGAACACATGCGAAAGAGAGAGATAAGACAAACACCAATCAACTCCTGCTCAGACTCCAATATAAAAGAACACCTAAGAGCACATATGTAATGACATGAAATAACTGCTACAACTAAAAGGAAAACTGCAAGTACCAAAAGAAAGGTAAAGACGACGACCACCACGAAGCCCAAACAGCTCATGCAAAACCCACAAGCTAGTAGTAATCATTCTGATCTCAAACGTGCTCCCACTGACCTGAAAGAAAAGATTTATAGATACATAGGGTGAGTATAACAGTATACTAAGTAGGATCCTCCCTGGATCCTCTCATGCAAAAGATAAAGAAATCATGTTAAAGCGTAGTGAACAACAAGTGAAACTAAATCGTCACCTAAACAGGTATATTAACTTCTCATCCTTATCATGGCTACTCTCACCAAATATAGTATACAAGAGTATATAATATAATAAAGAATATCAAGGGTACCCCACTACCACTTCCCCACTGGTTTGCTGCTCTGCCCCAACATCACATGTACTAAGCGTCTCTCCAAAAAGACTAGCCCGCAGATAGATGAGTGAAGCTCCATAACATGCACCTTATGCATCACACCACCACGTCCATGTAACCAAAAGTAACCAGGTATTTTCCAGGAGCCACCACAACTCATATAACATGTATGATACATCAAGTATTATACCTCAAGCCATCACAACCCATACACCGAGTAAGGATTCTCAATCCATCACAACCTATACACATTATACCTATAGTAGTCCTTAAGAAACTATATATAGAATACATGTGTGTGAAATAACCACAAGCCATTACAGCCCTCTATACACATATATGGGGAAAACTAACTGTCGTGCATACCAGCACAATTAACTACCAAAAGAAGAGAGCGGAGCCAAAGGGGGTAGTCACCCATCCATCCTCTCACTGGGATATTGGGGAAAACACCCCCCATGGCTCAAAATCCTCGGGGTGTCAGTTTCCCTAACCGACAGGGTGGAGTAGGGTATAAAAACACTATGTACATGATATAATATAGCTCAAACCACACTATGGGCATAACCTAGTCTCATACTCAATTGCAGCTAACGTCTCTCAAACTCTTGACTGCCACTGCAAAGACCGGATATCCTATAAGCACACAACCATTTAAAGAACTACGTTAAGTTATTTTATTCACTTTCATCAGTTGCACTTTATGTTAATTAATTCATTAACCATTAATTAACAATTAAAATTTCCAACGTTACATTACATTAGCATCACAACAAGTTCCATGCCCTTCGAGCATAAGCAAACTGAGTCCATGGCTTCTTAGAATTATAACCTCAGCATTGTATCCCAGTAAGCTCTAACCCCATGGGTTAAACATTTATTCATTTATTAACAACATTACTTTCCATATTACCAGGTACTCTAGGAAACATCCTAAGCTACCAAATAAGGTATACAACCAAGCACATCCATCTGCCTCAAGCAGTGGGGAAAATAAAGAAGATAAACAAACAACATGGGCATCATCCAAACAACAGATTCAAACAAGCATCCAACTTTCATATCAACGGGTAAGTCCAACTTCAATCTGTTTTTTCATCCACAGTGTCCTCCCCAACACCCACATGCATATCCCGATGCATCCCGCCATCACATGTGTCAATTGTTGCCACAAAAATCGGGCCCCCCCGCCCCATATACCACAACATCCCTCCAGGCTCAGTCATCCCAGACTCACATCACATCTGGGACTTCTCGGACCATATACCACAACATCCCTCTAGGCATAGCCATCCCAAGATCACATCACATCACAAGCAGCAGGAAACAAACATAGCAACCAGACTCTTGTCCATAAAGCAAGACATCCATCCTTCACACATAACGAGCCCTCATAGCCCAAAAGCACAAGGTACTTGGCCTTTACAAGCAAGCGGGCAACTCAAGCCCCACAAAGCATTATCTTTTTATCACACAACCGATTCTTATTCCATCTTGAATTAATCAGTTCATTATTTACATGTTTCAACTGCAGGAAACCTAACCAGCGAACCAACACAAGCTGTCACAAATTAATTAAACAATTAATTTAACATGCCTTTAATTCTTTTATCAACAAGCATAATCATGCTTCACGTCTTTATTCAATTCCATTAATACATGGAAACTCAATTCATTTAAACATGTTCTCATCATTTAAACCACAACACGCCAGATTCAATAAACATGTATCTTTAATCTTTTAGTCAATTAATTAACAATTAATTCCGACTTTACGTTCTTTATCAATTTCCATCAAGAACAACATGCAATCCAATCAAGACATAGATATCACACTATCTATCAAAATAATAGGCAAACTGTTATCACGATGTAAAATAACAACATCATCATGCGATCGATATCAATTTCTTTAATCTGGTTATTATTAGGTTAATTTCATTGGCCTTCAAGGGGCTAAATCATTCTAGCTCTGCGATTGCACGTAAATAAATAGAGAAGCAATGAATCCCCTACCTCAAAAAGGGTGTCAATGTTCTTTGCACGAGAATATACCAACGTTGCAGATCTCGATCGCCTCTCCCACAAGAACTGCATCCACCCGAGGACGTTTCGCCACAACCGTGCCAACGAACAACCAACAAAACTCCTTTAGAAACATGAAGATCAAGTGCCAACACATGGAAAAGAGGAATGGGAGGGAATATATCGAAGAAACCGTAAGAATGAAGGTAGAACATACCTTAGATCAAAGACAGATCAAAGAAAGGAATCTAGAGGTCGATCATTGACAAAGGAAACCCAAAAACATCGAAGAGGGGGTTTCTAGGTCACCTGGAATTGGGAGATAGGTGCTGCAACCGTAGGATTTGACAAACCAAAGTGGCTGAAAACGTTTAAAACATACAACATCGGGGGTTTACACGACGTGTAATCCCCTTTCACAACGTGTAATCGTCAGGGTTTATTTTCCGCCGAAAAACATGTCTCCCTTTTTATTTTTATACCCCAATTTATTACACATCGTGATCTGATCATTACAAGTCGTGAAACCTACTTTCATGTCGTGTAAATGTTTACATAGCGTGAAATCTCTCTGCTTCCAACTTTTAGAAGTCAAACTCCTCCAGACTTCCTCTGAGCACCTCGGTCTTCAGAAACACGCAAAGGGTCGATCCACGTGGATCTGGGCCCTTACAAGTACGCTACCGAACACAGTTGTTCTTTTAAAATATTGGGATATTTCAATATGAATCCATATCCTCATATTGATTTAGATTCTCACTGGATATAGAGGATATCACGAAACATCAGACATCCATTGCATCATCCATATGTTTTAGGTAGATAGATACTTCTTCCTCACTAGCCTCTTTTGCAAGCGACTTGGGAAGTGGGGTTTCCAACACGTATAATTTCTATTCATGGCATATTATAACATGTAAGCGCCTAAACCATTCCTAGAAATTCGAGTTTGTGAGAAGGTTTTCATTCTCTAGTATAGATCACAGTGATATTATCGAAGTTGTGTGGTTTTTCCATTTCTACAAAAAATTAAGAGCAAATTATTAATACTTCCTTGATTACCAAAATAGATTAAGAAATTAAATTTTATTAATCTCCCACTATTTTGTTGAAACTTAATACCCCTCACTGTTAGTTTTGAAATATCCTATTGCATAGATCTTCCGGTTGAAAGGACCCATATTCCACTTCCCATAACCTAGACTTTGACCTGACAAGTTATTTCAAGAGTTTTAGATTGGCGTATATTGTCGATTGTATTAATTCGCAGTTCCTTGATCTGTTGAGTGGACTCCTCAGTCCTAAAATTTCAGATAAAGATTTCCTCAACACTCACCTCTCACTTACACCAAGTCCTACTTGGGTATTCAACCCTTGATATGAACCAAGTTAAGTTAACCCAAAACTTCATGTTAAAAGTCACACAATAATTGAAAGCACCCCGAGTTGGGTCGGTCAAGCACTTTGAACTATGAGTTCGATTCTAACTTAAGTATATAAAGCTATATTGACTTTATATTTTAGTTAATAGATTTTTATCCTTATACATAAAAGATCATTTTATCTTATCACATGTCTTGTTAATATTAAGTGGATTTGACATAAGTGATTAACCATGTCTGATAAAATTTATGCATAATCCAGTTTTATTTTTATTTCATCTTGCATACTCATTAATTCAATTATTAAGTGATTGTGCAGCATCCAAAAACATAAATAATCAACCATGAAATTGATAGAAATAAAAAATAAGTGGCGTGATCATGAGATTTTCTAATGGTTAGTTTATCCAGCAGATGATAAACTAACCCTAAACCTTATGGGAAAACATCTTGAACCGTAGCTTGGTTCGTGTTCTGACATTCCACCCCAGCTCCTATGTATCACCACAATTGGCTTCACATCGGCTCTTGGGATCAAACTACCTCCTCTCGCTCGGGAGCTGCATCCTGACATAAGCTTTTAATTACACGTAGGTGAGGAGATTCAATAGATTTGATAAAGGGGTTTACATAAAAGAAATCACAGGCACACAGACCCTTACATAATAATTAGGATGAGATGACACACATACCATCATTTTAATTTAATGATAATAAATTAAAGAAAACTAATCACATACATAGTTCTGGTCTAATCTCATGATCATCAACACAACATGCAACAACATACATTTGAAATTTATTCATCAATTACTTCAATTTGTTCTTTGATTAAGATAAAGCATCGCGAATTAATCCAATTAGATCAATTTATCTTAATACCATACGAGCATCCTTAAATTCCATAATTCATAATTTTAAACTAATTAAATAAATTAATTTTATTTAAAATTAATAGAGTACACAAGTGTACTTAGAGGCAATGACGTGTACTCGCCTAAACTGCCTGGAATGAACCTTATGCTTGTTCATTCCTTTGGCATCAAACTACATGCATGATGGATAATTACATGGTTTGTACTGTTAAATAAATGATACACGAAACACATGTGAATTACATTGCATGTGATGCTCTCGATGAACACAGAGTGCACTATAAGCAAAGATCATACACAACTTGTAGTTTTAGAATTTAACACGGAGATTAATTCAATATATAATTAACAATCCTATGACATGGTGTGTATTGTCAAATAAATGACACTTAAAACACATGTGAATATGTTTAATTATACAATTAATTCTTCACTCCGCGTCAAATTAAGAACACTCCTTAAGGAAGACTACACGGCGTGTACTTGGTTACATGGCATGTACTGTCTTCTGCCTGTGTCCACGACACATGCATAGGGACTGGACATGTTTTCAACCGTGGATGTGTACAAGGTACAAGACATGTAGGCTACTCACATGATGTGTGGCCTCAAAGTTGCACGGTTTGTCAGTCCCCATGTTGTGTAGTAGATACACGCCACACTTAGACCCCCCATATTCTCCATTATAAAGACAGGAGGACTACACACCATGTATGCAGGTTACACGACGTGTGGTTCTTCAAACCACATGTCAGTATGTCCGAATCTATGTGATGAATCGGATCACTAATCTGATTTCATCGGTTTGATCCGATATTATGATGAGATACACACAAGATACATGGGTACACGATGTGTACATTTGGGGTACACACTGTGTATTCTTATGTTACCTGGACATAACCTTTAGCATCTCCAGATGGCGTTTTCGGATGTCTCTTCATTTTATCTTAACCTGTTTATTGGTTATTTGAGCGAGAGTGAAGAAAGAGAAGAAAAAATGATGCTCAGATTCCAAGAACGAATAGATTTGAGGTAAAATAAACACATATCATTCAATCAATGATTGATAAATAATTATAAATTAATCATGTGACTGCTTTAATACCACTTGTAGGGTTCCGGGTGCAGCGGAAGCGCTCATATGGCATGGCCGACTTGACTTTTTAGTCTTAATTAATGAATAATCGTTGTTTTGCATGACAAATGATGTCATGACCAATGAATTTAAATCGTATATTACTTGAATTGTAAAACACTAAAATCAGAATAAGAGGATCTTCACATGTAGTTTATAATTAATTTATGAGCAGAACAAGAATTACCTGAACATGTAATTCTTTCTTCGCTGATGATATGGTTGACTCGATCTCATCGTATCTTCATTACATTGTAGGATCCCAGTGCATAATCCCAGTAGTGGTGATCCACACATATACCACAATCTTTGAACGTCCTTGTGGAATCGTCGGACTGGTCCCGGCGGCCCCCTCCAGGCAGTCCGGCTCCTCCCGACCCTTGTGCGGCTCCCGGCGGATCGGCTCCCGTCATCCCACACGAATCCCGTTGCGACATCCCGACGCAGCTCTTTTCCTCCATGCGCGCGACTCTCGTCTCTCCTACGGCCTCCCGGTGACATCTGGCCCCACCTCCTCCGCCAATCCTGCCCTACCCGGCAGTCTTTCCGGCTCCCAATGGTCTTTTCGGCTCCCCGCAACTGTCGGCACTCGCTCCCGCATCTCCCGGCGAGAAGAACGGTCGAATCCTGCATCTCTCGCTACGCACGAACCGCCCTCCCGTTCAAGCGGCTTCCGGTGCCACCTCCCTACCGATCCAGACTCCTGCTACGCCTTCCCCGACAATCTGCCTAGCTCCGCCTCCCGTCGCGATCCCGTCCGCTGCGTTGAGTCGCGACTCCCTCCTGTTAAGGCTCCCGCGACGAAATCCCAGCGCGCCTCCCCGCGATTCTCCCGGCACCTTTGCTTCTCCCAGCTCCGCCTCCTGTGCTAGATTCTCGGCGACAGCGCCTCAAGGTCACGACCCTCCAACGGTGCCTCTCCCCGCTCGACTCACAGCGCTTCTCCCATGCAACATGCCTCTCCCCGCGCAACTCCTCTTTGATTTTCCAGGCGTCCCCAGTGTCCCCTCCCGTTGTCCTGATCCCTCGCCGGCCTCCTCCTGCCCTCCTCTTCCGGCAGCCAGCCGGCTCTAGTTTCTCCCAACGGCTGCCCTGATTCAAGTTTCGGCTCTCTGGCATCTCCTGCGGCATCCCCGCCTCACCAGCATCTCCCAACGACTCCTGAAAGCCGCATCTCTATCCGCCGGCATGCCCATGCGCTGGCACAGTAGCTTGACCACCTAGGACTGGGCCCTTTGGCGCCGCCAGATCCCACAACAATTCTGCGGAATCCCCGCCTCCCGTCACCGACCCCGCAAGTACAGCTTTCCCGGTGCTAGTGTGGATTTCCCGGCGTTTCATCGACCGGCTCCACTAGTGTGGAATTCCTGGCGCTCCGTCAACCGGTCGGTCTGAGTGGTTTCTTCTACTGCGCCCGCGACATCATCAATCCATCATCGTGAGGGGGAGCTGCGATCGTGAGGGGGAGCAGCAGCCTTGCAGCTTTATCTTTTATTATGCTTTGTCCTGTTTTGTCATCAAGTTGGGTATGTCTAGCTTGAGGGGGAGTGTTTGCAGCCTGTTGCTTGCTTTGTTTTTTATTTATGTGTCCAAGCTAGGTACACCTAGCTTGAGGGGGAGTGTTGGAGTCTGCAACCCACATCGGACTTGAGGTCCGGTGTGGTCTTTAGCATTTGTTATAAAATAACCCCAAGGGCTCCTTTAGAGAGTACACCTTGGGGGTTCGGATCTCTATATTTTATTCTCCTACAGTCTTAATAATATTATAATTATTATTCACTTGACATTTACAACACCTAAGAATAAATAAATATCATTTATATTATTTTCAATCAGACCATTAAACTCGGTTCGCTTATCCTCTTCAACATTTACCGAATCTTGAATAATGACTATTTATTTAATAAATAAATATCATTGCATTATTCATAGATAAATATAATAAATATAATATTTTTCAAACCTTGAAAATAAATATTTATTTAACTCACTTATCAATGGTAGGATTTTAACTCACTTATTCTTTCGAATAACTTGCGATTAAATCTTAGTGATCAACCAAACCTGAATAATTATTAAACCATAAAGCATGAATAATATTTATTCTAACTTGTTAAATTCAACATTGAATTTAACCTACATCATGGATACAATTAGTGTGCGACCCTCTAGACCACTTTATCAGTGGAAATAGACGGAAACACCTAAATTTCAAGGTTAGTGTCTATCAACACATTAAGGTACCTATATAGAAAGAAGTTAATGTCACAACGACATACAACCTCCTGTAAACATTTACTGTGTAATATAATCACTTTATCACGATATCTCTAATCAGGCATGTTGCACACTGGTGTCATAAATCTATGTGATTGATGTTGCTTTCTTTGACTTTTTGAAAATGAACTTGACCATAAAACACCATGGTCATTGATTTATCCAGGCAGTTCTATTTCCATCTAAGGGCCCAAGATATCAACATCTATTAATAGACGGATGAGATAAATCATTTCCCGTATTATCCATTGATGAAATACCACTCATGATGCACCCAACACATCCTACTTCACCACGAACATATGTCATCACAATTTTCATCAATACATCAAAGTATACAACTTATTGTAACATTCTGTTACTGTTCTGACAGGTATGTCTTACACCTTGTCAGGGTTTTCCTTTTCGTTGTTTGGGTAAGGTTTGAGTTTGGATTGGGAGGATACCTATAATGGTAAAGTTTGACATTTGTTGGATTTTTCAACTTTAAACAGGGTGTTTTTGTAAACTGCCAGGATATTACACATTGTGTAACTGATGTCGGGTGTAAGCCGTGAAACGTGGTTCATGGTGTGATGGGTACACGCTGTGAATGCCCTTTACACGATGTGAAGTATTTTCAGGTCGGTTTTTAATGACTAATGATGGGGGTTTTGTCCGTTACGAATCTCAGGCATTACACGACGCGAATAGGGGTTACACGTCATGTAATACCCCGAATTTAGAGGGTCGTTACAAATTCAATGTGTTTTCACTGTTACAAAAATTAAATATTTCATGGTGTGTAACTGGATTACACACCGTGTTACTCCTCGAAAACATCCTATAAAAGGAGGCAGTGTGTTTGGTTTTTTTCATTCACTCCTCTCCAATTCCTCTTCCTTCGACCCAAAGTCTTCCCTAGTTATTATTGGAGCCTTCCAACCCTTCCAGATCTATTCCTTTGGTGATCAATCGTCATTGCTTTGGCGGGTGATATCTAGGTTAGCATTCTTCATCTATCTCTCTTTCTCCTCTCTTGGATCATCTTGGGATTAATGGATCTATGCCATGTGGTGTTGGATCTTACTTCTATGTTGAGTTTCAAGGTCTTCTCCACCTTCGTCCTCGTTGATGGGTGTCATTGTGAGTGTTGAGTTTCGGGAAGAGGTAGGTGGTTCCATCCCGAATTACCAAATTGATTATTCCTAAATTGCTTGATTTATTTCAATTGTTGATTTAAATTCAATTACTCAAACTTACTTTCAATTAAATTGATAAAAACCTGATTCCAGTAAATCGGGAGATTTGAAATGGTTTTGGCATGAAGATTTGGAAAACCCCCAATTCCATTGAAATGGGGTATGTTTATAGAAATTGATAGATTTAAATTGTTGAATTTAAATTATGGATTTGATGGAAATGTTTTCAATTTAATTGTTTAATTTAATTGTTGAAATGAATTGTAAAAAGGATGGAATTGGTTTTGAATGGATTTCAAACTTGTGAAAATGACTTAAAATGATTTGATAGAAACCCGGTGGTTTTATCTTGTGAAAAGAGCATGTTTTTTTTATTAAAACCCATTTTCGTTTTAAATGGAAAGAAATTTGCATTTTTGAAATGGAAGAATGAGAATTAATTGTATTTTAAGCAGTCTTAAAATAAATTGCACATCATGTAATAGCACATGCAAACCTTAGGTAGTTGGTGAGTTATTTGGACACACTCTATGCTATTACAACGTTCTAAAACATTCATGTGTCAGGTCACATCCCTAATGGGAGGGTGACGAGTCCCCTCTGACCAGTGTCAAGAGGGCGTGAGTATACTCATTTTGTTGAGATCACTTAGAGAGTGCAGAGTCCTATAGCCGAAAATATTGTCGTACCTTTTGGAAGATGACCAAGTTCCTCGCTTGTTTATTTATATATGAGATATAAATGTATGTCAATGTTGTAGAACTGCTTTACATGTCTTTGCTGGATTTACATAAACTGTTTTATGTAACTGTTTTATTTAATCCATTGTTTTAAAATATTCCATCTCTTGTAAAGTAAAAGCTTGCGCTTTAAAATTATTTTACATCATTTTGAAAATGTATAGAATGTTTTGTTTAAATATGATTTTGAATTGTCAAACCTGATTATTTTGAAAATTGAAAGTCTTTCTTTGAATAATCTATATTTGACATCTGTTATGGAATCTTTGGTGGTATCCTACTGGGCTTAGGCTCACACCCTACTTTTGCCTTCAGGTGTTTGTAGACTTTCTTCTTCCAGGTTTGAATAAAGGGAAGAGATCTCTTGGAGGTGGATCCAACTGTTGAGCTTTGGACTTGGTGAGTTGTGTCCTTAGGGACCTTGAGACTATTTTCCCTATTTTTTGTACTTGGGTTGTAGTACTTTGGTCTTCTTATGCCTTTTTGTATTCTGTTACTTTACTCCCAGTGTAGTTTCATTTATATGCATATTGACTTTCTTATCTTACTTCCGCTATGTCTTGTGGAAAAAAAAAGTTCTCACTTTCATGTTGTATGATGTCAATAGCTAGTCATCGACCCGTGAGGATCGGGAACACCCTTCGGGCTATGTTAGGGTCATCTCGGTTATCAGGTTACCAGGGTACCCAGGATGGTTCATAACAAAGTGGTATTAGAGGAGGTAGTTGAGCTTTTGTCTTGAAGTCAATATGCATTTTTGAAATCTTGTCGGGACATAGGAGGTAGTTACGATTGAGTGTCTGGTCATCTCTAACCGCAATGAACCTTAAGTTTCCAGGGGTGGTTAGGGACGGACGTCTTATGGATTAGTTCTAGGCCTTTCCCTGTTCTGATTTGGATAGAGTGGAATCAAAATCTAGTGGTTCCATGTGTTGGGACTTTTTTCACTTATTGTTTTGTTTGAGCACTACCTAATATCTTCAAGGTTGTCTGCTGATATTGTGTAGCATCGTACCTCTGAGAAAATGTGCAAATCATATCCAGAAGGAAGATGCTACTGAACTGTAGCGAGTGAATCCTCCAGTGGACCATAATCTAGTTGAGGTGATCGTGCGCACAACCCAAACTCTGGGAAAGACACCACCTCCAGTCCTCGTTCAGGCTCCATCTGTGGATCCTTAGGGGGGATGTTCTTCAAAATCGTTCTTAAGATTTCTTTCACCAGAAGCCACCAATTTTCAAAGATTTCACTGATCCTCAACATGCGGAGAAATTTTTGGGCAAGATAGAATGTATGTTTGAGTTCTTAAAGATACCAGATGTGATCGAGGTGAAGTGTGCCACCTTCATGCTGGAGGGACCAAGCAGGAGAGATGGTGGGACACGATGATGACGACAAAGAAACATGAGGACTTAGAGTGGAAAGACTTCAAGGTTCTTTTGACTGAAAGTTCTCTTTTTTTATTTTCTAAATACCCGCTTTATGGGTGAGCGGTAACCACGACAACATAACACCCCCAAAAAGCCTTACACCAAACGCGGGATCCGAATTCAAAGGATCAAAATGAAAATTCAAAAATCAAAACCGCCACAGGACCCGAGGAGACCTCGATTCACGAGAACCACAACTATCAATCACATCACCCACCATCAAGTTGTTCACCATACTCATCAACACTTCAGAACTTTAAGAAAGAAAGAGCGACGATGCTGCCCTATCATAACCAGAGCTAATAACCAGATCACCAAAAACATAGAAATCCCATCATCCATGAAAAACAAACTCAGACGCGTTCTCCCCCATCACCGAAACTGGTAACCGAAGTGACCAAGAACCCAATTTCACGAAGACAATATCATGAAAAAACCCAAGCATCAACAAACTTCAAGCAGTAAAAACAAGTTCAGCAAAATTCAAAATCATTGAGGAAGGCAAACGAGTTCCATCGTTGCACCTATTGCGTCTTTGGCTCAGACCATCAAAAAGGAACACCATCAGAAAATCTCACCGACGAAGACAACAACCCGGTCACTGGAAAATGCTGGAGCCCCACCGCAACAAACCCACAAGCCTCCCACCGAAACCGCAGTCGATCTGAGCCGAAACCGGGAAGACACACCAGAGGCCGAATCGAGCAAGCTTCCTAAAGCAGAAGGGGGGAAGACCAGAGTCAATGGTATTGGCCAAGGATGTGGAGTTTTTCAAGCTTGGGCAGGCCGACAGAACCGTGACTGAGTATTCAAATCATTTTGTTGATTTGGTGCAGTTTGCACCTGCGATTGTATCTAATGAAAGGATGAAGGCTCGACGCTTCGAGTTAGGACTTCGATCAGATATTCATTCTTAGGTTTTCTTATTGAAGTTTCCCACTTATACTGATGTTAGGAGCTTGGCGGAGACAACTCACTTCCTGCACGCGAAGCTTGCATGGGAGTCCATTGAAGCTAAAACCTTGTGGGGGAAACAGCAATCCCATAGATATAAGGACAATACGGTTTTCAGGTCAGCTAGGGGGTCGCTTCTCTGGTCCTTGGTGTTTAACATCATTCTGAATCTCATTCCGCTCTCCCGTTGGATTATCGGAGAAGGGAGTATATTGTTCTGGAAACAAAACTGGGTCGGGGAAGTCCTAGGATACCTGGGTTGCCCGTCCCCCTTGATCTCCTTCAGGGAGGCAAGCTTGTACCCCCTGTTTCACAGATCGGTCCTGGACGCCTCCCAGCAAATTTTTTTTGACTCTATGGTTATGAGCCCTGAGCAGGATAGATGTGTCTTCACGCCTTCCATCTCGGGGGGGTTCAATGCAAAAGACTTTCAAAGATTGAACGGTACACAAGGGAAAAGTGATAGGTGGAATAGCATGGCATGGTGCCACAAGATCCCGATGAAACTCAATTTCCTTTCCTGGCGGATACGTAATAAAGCTATCCCCTCAGATGATCATATTAAACGCCTTGGAATCAGTCTCACCTCTTGCTGTCAATGCTGCGATAACAAAAGAGAAGAAACCTTGGATCACATCTTTTTTGAAGGCGAATGGGCTCGGCATGTGTGGAGGTTTTTCGGTGCCTGCTCAGGATACCATGCTCTTGGGGGTAATGTGGAGTTGGTAATGGAGAGCTGGTTCCAGGAAGCAACTGTGTCAGCGGAGGAGTCCAAGGTGTGAGCCGCCATCTTCAATGCGATCTGCTGGAGCCTATGGCAAGCCAGAAACAGGGCCAAATACGAGGGGAGAAGCGCCACGGGTCGGTCTGTGGTGGCAAGTACCCGGTGCTTGCTGATCAACTTGATCGGCACTATGGGCTTCGGGAGAGAGAGGTCAGCTGAGGGTACGCTGCAGGGGCCTCGGAGGAGCGTTACCCGGAATAGCGGGGTGGAACAGGGCAGATGGATCCATTGGATTCCTCCATCTGAAGGCCTCAAGCTTAATACTGATGGTTCCTGTGTCTTGGGTGACATAAGAGGAGGTGGAGTTCTTCGAGACTCCAAAGGGATTCTAGTGCTGGCCTTCTCAGCTCACTATGGCAGCGATTCTTCTCTACGGGCGGAAGCAATGGCGGCTCTTACAGGCCTTTCTTTATGCAGACTCAAGGGTTTTCTTATTACCCAAATTGAAACGGACTCTATGTTGATACATGACGCCCTTCTCGGTAGAGGAACCACTCCTTGGTCCATCATCTACACGATTAGACGGTGTAAGTCCCTCCTCAGTGACGGAGTTAGTATTACGCACACATGGCGTGAGGGGAACAAAGTGGCGGACTATATGTCTTCTACTGCGGTTTCGGGTATGCGGGTGATGTGTTTTACCAATGTGTCCAGCTTGAAACTGGAGGGGGTGAACCTTGTACGGGGTGATGCCCTTGGGCTCCATTATTTCCGACCTCCTTGATACGGGTTGTTTTGTATGCTGGCCCTTCACGGCCCTTTGTCTTTTCCCTTCATAAATAAAAATGTTAACGTTGGATGGATGATGGTTGAGATGAACCTGGCTAGCAAGTCAGGGTTATCGGGAGTTTCCTTTCCTCCCAATGGCAGCATTGATTCCTTCAAAGGAAATAGAAACGTGATGATTCTTGCGGCAGTTCTCGACGGCAAGGTCAATCCAGACCTCCTATAGTACCAGGAGGAAGATCTTTGATTTTCTACCAGTGTGGCAAGTCAGGACATTCTAAGAGGGTTTGCACTGAGGCACCTAAGAACTGTAGCTCCTGCGAATGTTCAGGGCACTTATAGAGATTCTTCCATCACTTGTCTACTCCGCGTAGTGGAATAAGACCATCAGCTCCTCCTAAAACTACGGGGCAACCAGATTCTTCACGTATAAAAGGATTCCAGCCACATGCATCTGGAATGAAGCTACTTCACGTAGTGGAAGAGTCTCCAGAGGAAGAAAACACGAGCCCAATGATCGTGAGAGGTACCATTACTATAGCATCGTCATTAGGCACATGAGCATCAACCCAATTGGTGATGTATCCTTAAGTGCATCCACGAGATCCAGGTTCGAAAACAGGCGGAGGCATATTTCTGGGTATTGTAGTAGTATGTAGCAGGCACTGTAGCAGGCACTGTGCAGTACTGTAGTAGATACTATAACAGGTACTGTTCGGTACTATAGCAGTCATGAACTATTCACCTTGGGCCACCGATTTGGGCTTGGAGTCCTTAAGGCCTTCGGGTCAGTAGGGCTTTCAGGCCACCTTTAAGGATTTTGGGCCACCTCAAGGCCTTCGGGCCTCATGCAGTTGCCCCAGACAGACTCTACAAAAAGGAGCATCCCTAGAGGAGGATTCAGAGTAGGCGCACTCACCAGAGCAGAACTAATGGATTGGGAAAGAATGAGAGGGTATGACTATGCCATCGGGACTAGCCTGTGCTTGCACGAGATGCTTAGCCAGATGGCCATGCGAAGGTAGAGAGCTACCAACACGATGCAGATGCTGGTAAGGGACAGTTCCTTGTAGTTATAGTCTGGTTGAATTCCCTAAGACCTTCGGGTCATGTAATGTCTCTCAAGCCTACGGGTCATGTAATAACCTAAGCCTACGGGCCTTGTAAGGGTTCCCCCTCATCCCTTGAAAGGGGGGTTATCAAAAATGAATAAAAATGAGGCCTTCGAGCCATTCGGGCTATAACATCGTCATTAGTGACTGCTCTTTTTGATACTAGTGCATCTCACTCCTTTATTTCAACCCGTACTATTAATCTGCTTAATCTTCCTATAGAGAAACTATCTTATGAAATGGATATTACTACACCCCTTGGTATGAAGAGAGAGCAGGGTCTTCGTAGTCATGCTTGTGTCTTCTCTCTTTCAAATGTTGAGCTTGCTTGGAGTTTTCTGATTCTCGACATTAAATCTCTTGACGTCATATTCAGGATGGATTGACTCGTTGCTAATAAAGTCTGGATCGATTGTTATCTTCGATGAGTCTACCTTAATACACACAGCAGTGTGTCTCTTGTCTTTCAAGTAGATTGGGACCCAAGGTCGAGCAGAGCCAGACCCTCTTATCCAAAGTTGGGGAAAGTGATATCAATATTTTCTTTTGAACTGGAGCGAGATTCAGTGAGTGAGGATTTTTCTCCAGTTGTCGTTGAGTTTCTCGACGTGTTTCCTTTTGATTTCTCTGGTTTACCACCAGTGAGGGAGGTCAAGTTTTCTATTGATTTAATGTCTGGTACTCAACCAATTTCAATTCCCTCTTACCGCATGACACCAACTGAACTGAAAGAGCTAAAGTCACAGTTGGACGATCTTCTTGAGAAAGGCTTTATACGCCCGAGTGTGTCACCTTGGGCGGCACTAGTTCTCATCGCTAAGAAGGTTGATGGTTCTCTTCACGTATGTGTTGATTACCGAAAGCTAAATTGAGTTATGGTAAAGAACAAGTATTCATTGACACGGATTGATGATCTGTTTGATCAATTGAAAGGTTCGAAGTGGTTTTCAAAGATTGACCTTCGATCTGGTTACCATCAGTTATGGATAAAAGAATCTAACATTCAGAAAATCACCTTTCGGAGCAGGTACGACCATTATGAGTACCTTGTTATGCTCTTTCGTCTGACAAATGCTCCTGCAGTTTTCATGGCTTTGATGAACAAGATTTTCCACGAGTATCTAGATAACTCTGTGGTAGTATTTGTGGATGACATTATTGTTTACTCTAAGTCTGAGGAGGATCATGTGCATCATCTGAGAATAGTTCTGAGTCTGCTGAGAAATCATAGACTTTATGTTAAGCTTTCAAAGTGTGATTTCTGGATTTGGGAAGTGAAATTCTTGGGACACATGGTATTTGAACAGGGTATATCAGTTGATCTTGAAAAGGTGAAGGTTGTTATGACTTGGGAGCAACTACGAAATGTCTTTGAAATTCAGAGTTTCTTGGGCTTAGTCGGATACTACCGCAGGTTCGTGAAAGACTTCTCAAGTTGGCTTCTCTGATGATTGCTCTGACTCGGAAGGGGTTGAAGTTTGTTTGGGATGATAAATGTCAGAATTCTTTTGTTGAGCTGAAATGTCTTTTGACTACTGCGCCAGTGTTGACTCTTCCAGAGGCCGGGTAGGTCTATGTGGTCTTTTATGATGCATCGAGTTCAGGCTTGGGTTGCGTTCTTATGCAGGGCGACAATGTAGTTGCTTATGGATCTCGTTAGCTTAGGCCAAACGAGAAAAATTATCCTACACACGATCTTGAATTTGCAGTTGTGATGCACGCGTTTAAGAGTTAGTAGAATTACCTTTATGGAAAAAGGTTTACTGTGTTTTCAAACCACAAAAGCCCGAGTTATATTTTCTCTCAAAAAGATTTGAACCTTCACCAGAGGCGTTGGGTGGAGTACCTGCACTCGTTCAACTTCGACATCGCTTATACCCCGAGGAAAGGGAATGTCGTAGATGCATTGAGCAGGAAGCTTCCAACCCATGCTGTGAAAGAATCTTCATAGGAGTGGAGTTTGATGACTCTCTTTTCACAGTTGCATATTGAAATTCAGGAGAAAGGGGTTGAAGTATCTTTAGCCAGCATTCAATTGACATTTTCTCTTCTCAAGATGATTCTTTAGGACCAAGAGTTTGATGATGAATTTCGTAGCATTAGAGACTCTCTTTATGGTGGGGAGTCAGTGGCCCAGTGGTCGTTCTCCAAGGAGGGTGTTCTGTGTTATCAGAACTGTTACGTTGTGTCGTTAACAGCAAGGAAGAATGTAATGGGGGATTGCCATAATTCTAAGTGGGTTGTGCATCTAGGAACCACTAAGATGTTCTATGATATGCGGTGACAGTTTTGGTGGCCAGGTATGAGATGGGGCATTGCTGAATTTGTTTCTCGTTGCTATACATGCCAACAGGTGAAAGTCAAGCACCAAAAACCTTTGGGTTTACTTCAGCCACTTCTTGTCCCTACATGGAAGTGAGATGAAATCTCTATGGACTTTGTGGTTGTGTTGCTTTGTACCTAGATAAAGAAGAATGTTATTTGGGTTGTGATCGATAATGTGACCAAATCGGCTCACTTTATACTCATTCCTGATACAACCAAAGTTAAGGAGTTGGGAAATCTCTATATAAAAGAGATTGTTCGTTTGCACAGAGTTCTGATAGAGTTAATATGTTCAATATTATTAATATGTTTTCAATGAATTAATCCCTCTCAATTATTCAATTTGAGTGTATTTGCATCAATTATGTGTTTTTGGTATATTTTGGGCTTAAATGTGAAAATGGGGTAATTCTGTAAAATTGACAGTTTTATATAGCTTATGTTTTTCGGGCATAACTTTTAAAATATTGGTCCAATTTAAGTGAATCATTTTTTGTAGGCTTTCTATGCTCATGGGATTCAAATATGTCTTCTGGACCAAGACCCAATTCGAAACCCAATGGTACAGAAAAATCAATCAAATAGAGAAATCAGTTTTGCTGGCAGAATGGACCCCACCACATTAAATCTACAATATCTCATTCAACCGACCTTCAAATGGGGTTATTCCAGCTGGTGTCGACGGAGGACTTTCAAGGGACAGTTCATATTAAATTTCATAAAATATGAATCTCATTAAGGCATCTTTTGGGCGCGTCCAAGTGGAGTGGGTGAAACAGTGTTTGGAGGCCAGAAAAGTAATGGTCATTGATTCAGCCATATCTTTCTTTACACCTGTCCAATGACTCTAAAATTTTGATGGTCGATAGAAAACTTCATTTCCAAAATTCTATAAGAAGGGACCTCAGTGAGTTTCGACCGGCTGGTGGGAAAAACAGAGGCAAACTTCTGGAGGACAGAATCTAGAGCATCAAATTTTCTGTTCTTTGTTTTCTCTCTTTTGTTCTTCTTATTTTTGTAATGAATTCTTCTTTCCCCTTAGTCACAATTACCCTTACCATGGTGGGGTAAAAATCTTTGTGATTGGGGAAGGAGAGGTTTTCCATGTTGTATTTCATGAGTTCCTTTTCTTAATGTTTTAAAATCCTCTTCTCTTCTGTGAATCAGTTTCAATTTCCTATAACCGTTTTTATTATCATGTACGATTGTATCTGATTTTAGATTCTGTTGTTCATTTATATTTGGTCAATGATCAATATCTCCCTCCACTAGGTTCTGGTTTATAAACGATGGAATAGACTGAGACTTAGTGGTGAAGTACTCGGTGATCACAGGTACGTGTGTGAGGAGTAGTTGGGAGTATTTTCTATAACTCTATTACACATTGAAAGGAGAGTAGACCAACCTAAGATTTTAGTAAGGTTTATTCTCACATTTTTAATTGATCAAGGGAGTGAGAAGAAACGATTGTGGATTCTCACTCTTAACGGTTTAGAAGAAGAGAATTGGATAAATTGGAACTATGATAGAATTACAAATGGAGAACCAACTCTAACCTAATCACCCTTCTCATATAATAGTTTCAATTACTTGTTTTATCAATTTGTTCTCAATACTTTTCTTAAACCTCTTTCCTTCACTCTTGTCTTTTCAAAATCAATCAATTTCTAAAAACATCCTCACTTCTTTCTCTTATTTTAAGGTGACAACTTAATTGCTGTGCACTCCTCTCTGGAGACAACCTAGGATAACCACTATACTACATTTTAACTTAGGTTATATTTGTTTTTGTCACACCCCACGACAGGCACGTGTCAAAACTTGGCGCTGTTGCCGGGAGGTAGCGCCAACATTTCTTTTTTTTTTCTTTTCTCTCTTTTCATCTTTTCTCTTCAAAATTGCATGACTCGAACCTCAAAAACTGAACCTTTACCCATAGATCCTGAGATTGAAAGAACCTTGTTGAATAGACTTAGGAACATTAATTTGGAATCTGAATTTGAGGAAGTTCCCCTAGTAGACTCAAGTGAAACTTCAAGTGTTCACTCTGAGCCTATCATCATGGCTGAAAATCAAAACCTAACTCTTAGAGACCTCTGTGCACCACAATTCCTTAATCAAAACAATCAACTTGTCATGCCAGTGTTACAAAATGATTTTGAAATGAAACCTAACATGATTCCTTTGCTTTCAAAGTTTCATGGTTTGGCAGGTGAAGATCCAAACAAACTCATTAAAGAGTTCACACATCTGTGCTCAACTTTCAGACCCCGTGGAATTACTGAGGAGCAGGTTAAGTGGAAGGCATTTCCGTTTTCATTGGATGGAGCTGCTAAAGAATGGTTGTACGGCCTACAACCAGTAGATGTACATGACTGGAATGACCTGGTAAGATGTTTCATGGCAAGATTCTTCCCCACCTCTAGAAGCACAACCATTCGGAAAGAAATCTATGCCATACGACAATCATCTGGAGAAACCCTTTACGAGTACTGGGAGAGATTTAAGAAGCTATGTGCCAACTGTCCGCATTAAGCCATTGAGGAACATCACTTTCTCGTCTTCTTCTATCAAGGACTACTGGAAAATGACAGAAACCTTCTTGATGCATCATCCGGAGGTGCCCTGATTGACAAGTCATCAGAAGAAGCCAAGGGCTTGATTGAGAAGATTTCCCAAAACTCACAACAATTTGGAACAAGAGGTATTGGAACAAGAGGTATTCATGAGGTACGCACTTCTCATCCATCACCCTTATTAGAAACTAAGATTGAAGAGCTAACTAGTATGGTGAGGCAGATGGCCTTGAAGCAAGTTAGTGACCAACAAGCGTCAGCTAAGGTATGTGGTTTATGCTCATCGCCTGATCATTTTACTGACCAATGTTCTGAAATACAGGGAATGGAAACATGTGCAGCAACCTTTCAGCCAAGACAGTTCCAACAAAATCAAGGATAAAGAGATCCTAACCAAGTCCAATATGGGTTTGGAAATCAACAAAATCAAGGTAGACCCCCATACCAAAACCAGTTTCAAAACCAACCACCATTCCAAAATCAATTCCAGAACCCACCACCATTTCAACAAAAGCAGTCTTATAATCAGCCTTCATACCAAAAACCACCCACTTTCCAAAGAGCCTATGAGCAGCTATCCACCAGTTCACAACCTCCAATTCAAAGCCAGCAACAAAAATCTGAGTTTGAGGGGTTGAAGGGCACCGTTAAAGATTTTTCCAATAAGTTTGAAAGTCTCATGGACTTTCTGACCAAAAATCCAGGTAAATCCCTTCTCAAACAATCCCAAACCCAAGAGAGAATGTTAGTATAATAACTACAAGAAGTAGAAAAGAACTCCAACCACCATCCACCATTGAACCTAAAACAAGAAAAACTGATCTGGGTGAGAATGAAGTTAGAAATGATGAGAATTCTATGAAAATGCATCAGTAAGAATATAAGAAAGAGGAGGATGATAAGGATAGGACAAGGAAGAAGAAACAAGAAACACCATTTCAAAGGTAACAAAGGGAGAAGAAAGATATACCACCACAATTTCCATCAAGGATGATTGAATCAAAGAGGTTACAAGAAGAAGCACTACAAAAAGAAATTCTGGACACCTTCCAGAAAGTGGAAATCAACATACCTCTGCTTGAAGCACTCAAACAAATTCCAAAGTATGCTAAATTTTTTAAGGATCTTTGCACCAAGAAGAGGAGACTTCAAGGGAATGAGAGGATCAATTTGGGAAGAAGTGTCTCGGCCCTTATCACACCGCAATTGCCAACCAAATGTCAAGATCAAGGGACGTTTTATATTCCATGCACCATTGGTTCATTAAATTTCCCTAATGCTTTGTGCGATTTAGGTGCATCAATTAATGTATTGCCTCACTCAGTATATACTTCTTTGCAGATGGGAGACTTGAATCCCACAATAGTGGTGGTCCAGCTTGCAAATAGATCCACAGTTTTCCCAGCAGGAGTTCTAGAGGATGTCCTGGTAAAAGTCAAAGATCTTTTATTCTCTGCTGACTTTTATGTGTTGAATATAGAAGATGATAGGATTCCATCACACTCATCCATCATTTTGGGGAGACCATTCTTAAAGCCGGCCAAAACCATCATCAATGTCCATGAAGGGACACTTACCATGGAGTTTGGAGATAGCACTGTCCACTTTAATATTTTTGAATCCATGAGGCACCCATCAGATGATCATTCACTCTTCGCACTCTCCCATGAAGATGGCATAGAACCAATTGAATAATCAGGTATGTTTCATGAATTTTTATCATTAGGAGAGAAGTTTTCCATTAAAGATATCACTGAACATATGGATTCCCAAACTCTTGGAGATTCTGATTTCCTATTGGAAGAAGAGGTAAAATCTGATTTCTTTGATAATTTGTTAAATGATGATGAAGATGATATGATTTCTTGTGTGCAGGATGTCAAACCATTGGAAGTGGAGAAGCTCAATTTAGTTTCATCCCTTGAGCATCCTCCTGATCTAGAATTAAAACCACTCCCCAGTGATTTAAAATATGTTTACCTTATGGAAGGGGAGAAATTACCAGTAATAATTGCTAATAATCTATCTAAAACTCAAGAAAAATCATTGATTGAGATTTTGAGAGAGAATGTCCAAGCAATAGGGTGGAGCTTAGGTGATATCCCTGGAATAAACCCAAAAATTTGCTCACATTGAATTTTTCTTGAGGGAGATTCCAAACCTGTCAGACAACCCCAAAAGAGGTTGAACTCTACCCTAATGGAGGTTGTGAAAAAAGAGATTGAGAAGCTTTTAGAAGCTGGGATCATCTATCCTATATCAGATTCACAATGGGTTAGCCCCATCCATGTAGTCCCAAAGAAAACTGGCCTAACCATTGTGAGGAATGAAAAGAATGAATTAATCCCTATGAGAATTCAGAATAGCTGGAGAGTATGCATAGATTTTAGGAAGTTGAATCAGGTCACTCGAAAAGATCATTTCCCTGTCCCTTTCATTGACCAGATGCTAGAGAGGTTGGCAGGTAGAACTCATTATTGCTTTTTGGATGGATTTTCGGGTTATTTTCAGGTACCCATTGCTCCCGAAGATCAAGAGAAGACTACATTTACTTGTCCTTTCGGTACTTTTGCATAAAAAAGGATGTCATTTGGATTGTGTAATGCTCCAGGTACATTTCAGAGGTGTATGGTAAGTATATTTTCTAATCACATTGAAGATTTCTTGGAGGTTTTCTTGGATGACTTCACAGTTTTTGTAAATTCGTTTGATCATTGTTTGAAAAATCTGGAAAAAGTTTTGAAAAATTGCATTGAAAATAACCTTGTTTTGAATTTTGAAAAGTGACATTTTATGGTTGAGAGAAGAATTGTCCTTGGGCATATCATTTCACAGAAAGACATTGAAGTTGATAAATCAAAAATTGAAGTGATAAATTCTTTGCCTTACCCAACTTGTGTGAAACATGTTAGATCATTTTTAGGACATGCAGGATTCTACAGGAGGTTTATAAAAGATTTCAGTAAAATTTCTCTCCCTCTCTCTAGATTACTTTTGAAAGATGCTGATTTTGATTTCAACGGTTCATGTAGGGAAGCATTTGATGAGTTGAAGAAGAGATTGATTACACCACCAGTGATGCCGCCACCAAATTTGGAAGAACCATTTGATATACTTTGTGATGCTTCAAACCAAGCAGTTGGAGTTGTCCTTTCTCAGCGAATTGAGGGCAGGCCACAAGTCATTGCATATGCCTCGAAAACCTTAGATGCGGCCCAATTCAACTACACAACAATAGAAAAAGAGTTTTTAGCAGTTTTTTTTGCTTTAGAAAGATTTAGATCGTATCTGCTTGGAACTAAAGTCATTGTGTTTTCTGATCATGCAGCTCTTAGGTACTTGATGAAGAAGGTTGAAGCAAAACCGAGGCTAGTGAGATGGATGCTACTACTACAGGAGTTCAACATAGAAATCAAAGATAATAATGGATCTGAGAACCAAGTGGATGATCACTTAAGTAGACTACCCAACACCGCTGAAGTTGAAATTCCAGACACTGAACCACTAAATGATTGCCTTCCAGGAGAGTAGTTGTCCTTGATTGAAGGAAAAGTACCTTAGTATGCGGACATGGTCAATTATCTGGTAACATCTCAGGTCCCATCTCATTTAAATTATCACCAAATTCACAAATTGAAAGCTGAATCTAGATATTACATCTGGGATGATCCATTTCTATGGAAGATTTGCAATGACCAAATGATAAGAAGATGTTTGCCTAAAAATGAAATTGATTCTGTCTTTAAGTTTTGTCACACATTAGCTTGTGGAGGCCACTTTGGACCTCAAAGGACAACAAGGAAGGTTTTAGAATCTGGACTTTATTGGCCAACACATTTCAAAGATTCTCATGAATTTTGTAAACGGTGTGAAAAATGTCAATTTTCAGGAAATATTTCAAAGAGACAAGAAATGCCCCAAAAGCCACTTAATTTTTGTGAAATATTTGAAGTTTGGGGGATAGATTTTATGGGACCTTTCCCAATGTCATTTGGAAATTCTTATATTCTTCTTGTTGTTGATTATGTTTCCAAATGGGTGGAAGCAAAAGCAACCAGGACTGACGATGCTAAAGTTGTTTGTGATTTTGTCAGGGCTAACATATTTTATAGGTTTGGAGTTCCTAGAACCATCATTAGTGATCAAGGGACTCACTTTTGCAACTGAAGAATGGAGGCTTTGTTAAAAAAGTATGGGGTGCATCATAAAACATCAACTCCCTATCATCCACAGACTAATGGGCAAGCTGAAGTGTCCAATAGGGAAATCAAAGGAATTTTGGAAAAGACTGTTAATCCAAATAGGAAGGATTGGAGCCAAAGGTTAGAAGACACATTATGGTCTTACAGGACAGCCTACAAAACCTCAATTGGAATGAGTCCATATAGACTGATTTATGGGAAAAGTTGTCACCTACCTGTGGAATTGGAACACAAGGCATACTGGGCTGTGAGGAAGATGAATCTGGATCTTGAAAGTGCTGGGAAAGAGAGAAGATTGCAGTTACAGAAGCTGGAAGAAATTAGAAGGGAAGCATTTGAAAATTACAGGATTTACAAAGAGAGAACACGAATGGCTCATGACAAACTGATCCAACCAAAAGACTTTCATCCTGGAGACAAGGCGTTGTTATTCAATTCAAGACTCAAACTGACGCCAGGTAAACTTCGTTCCAGGTGGGAAGGTCCATTTATAGTTACTAATGTATATCCTTTTGGTGCTGTGCAGATTGTGAAGGATGGAGCGAAGGATCCATTCACTGTTAATGGGCACAGATTGAAGAAATTTCTTGGGACCACGCCATCAGAGCCAATGGAGGAGATCACACTCCTCCAACCTGTTTATCAATAAACTCCATCAGGTTGTACCTCTCCTTTATATTTTCATGATTGCTATGATTCAATTTCCAATATTCTTACGTGTTAAATACATTTTAATGCATTGCGGACACTGCATCATTTAAGTGTGGGGGAGGGAACCTTTGTAGTTTAGGATTTTTATGTGTTGTTTGTTTTCCTATTTGTTTTAATAAAAACATGTGTGTGTTTCAAATTTTGTGTGCTTATTTTTAAATTTTTGTGTGTTTTTGAAACTTTTGTGCTGAAATGATTATCTTTGACATTTTTGAAACCCATGTCCATGGGAGAAATAATGTATTCCTTGAAACTAAGCTTAAATGAATGCTGAAAATGACATTGTTTCAAGTTCAATTCTTTGGGAATTTCATGAAAAATACTCTGTTTTTTTGAATCTCATGCCACATATCACTGTCTTTATATTTGAAATCACATTCTTGTGAGGCTTCTGAACCTATTATTTTTATATTCTTTACATTCACCTCACTTCTTGAGAGAACCAAACCATGCTTGTTTTAACCAGAATTTGATTTATTCCTTTCAAAACTCGAGGGTTTGGGGTACATGTGTTTTAAATGATTGAGACATTTCTTTGGTTTGAAAGCCCCCTTTTCAAGATAATCCCTTTCGTAATGGCCTACCTTGAACATTTAATCCTTGTAGCCCATAGAAGCCATGAACATCCTGTTAGGTTAGCCACATTACAAGCCAATATTCCCTATCCAACCTGCTCTTGAAGTAAAATTGCATGATCTATTTGAACATAAGTGTGGGGGGAAGATGTCTTGTATTGTACTACCTTATTTGGGTATAATTTGGATGAAAAAAATGTTGAAGAGATGTTATTGTTGCTGAAAAAAAAACCATCTTGCTGAAAGCTGTGCCTTTTCTGGAGCTTTCATGATGAGAGAAGTCGTTCCTTTCTGGAGCTTCTAATGTAAAAAAGAAAGCTATGACTTTTCTGGAGCTTTCAAGAAATATTATATCTGAGAAGATTGAAATGTTTGCTGCTAAAATGATGAACTGTTTGAACATTCCTTGATATTCCATGAAGAAGGAGCTTATTTTCTACTAAGGGGAGTGAAGAGGAGACCATACTTTTGTGAAATTTAGAGTAATGCAATTTTGCTTCAAAAAGAGCCAAGCCCTCTACATTCAGCCTCAGAATATTTACATCTAAATCCTACCAACCTAAAGCCACAGAACAACCTTGACAAGTCCTCATGATAAACATATGTCTTTGACTCACATCGGGTGGAGATGTAGGAATTTATCAAGCCTATGGTGACCCTTGTATGAGTTTGGATGAGAAAGATATAGCTAAAAAATTGAAAATTTGTGTGATGAGAGATAATGAAGTTAGGTAAGTGTTTCATGTGCATGAGATGAGAAATGAAGAGTAAATATATTGAATGGTCTTAAATTAAGAGCATGAAATAATAGATTTTGATGAGGCATGATATATTTTGTTTCTTGTTTTCAAATTGGTGGATCTCATGGATATGTGTTTTGAATTTACTTTGATTTTATTTTGATTCTAACTTGTCCAGGAGACCAAGTGATAATTGTGGGGGAATTGATAGAGTTAATATTTTCAATATTATTAATATGTTTTTAATGAATTAATCCTTCTCAATTATTCAATTTGAGTGTATTTGAATCAATTATGTGTTTTTGGTATATTTTGGGCTTAAATGTGAAAATGGGGTAATTCTGTAAAATTGACAGTTTTATATAGCTTCTGTTTTTCGGGAATAACTTTTAAAATATTGGTCCAATTGAAATGAATCGTTTTTTAGGCTTTCTATGCTTGTGGGCTTCAAATATGTCTTCTAGACCAAGACCCAATTCGAAACTCAATGGTACAGAAAAATCAATCAAATAGAGAAATCAGTTTTGCTGGCAGAATGGACCCCATCGCATTAAATCTACAATATATCATTCAACCGACCTTCAAATGAGGTTATTCCAGCTGGTGTCGAAAGAGGACTTTCAAGGGACGGTTCATATTAAATTTCATAAAATATGAATCTTATTAAGGCATCTTTTGGGCGCGTCCAAGTGGAGTGGGTGAAACAATGTTTGGCGGCTAGAAAAGTAATGGTCATTGATTCGGCCATATCTTTCTTTACACCTGTCCAATGACTCTAAAATTTTGATGGTCGATAGAAAAATTCATTTCCAACATTCTATAAGAAGGGACCTCAGTGAGTTTCGGCCGACTGGTGGGCAGAACAGATGCAAACTTCTGGAGGATAGAATCTAGAGCATCAAATTTTCTGTTCTTTGTTTTCTCTCTTTTGTTCTTCTTAGTTTTGTAATGAATTCTTCTTTCCCATTAGTCACAACTACCCTTACCATGGTGGGGTAAACATCTGTGTGATTGGGGAAGGAGAGGTTTTCCATGTTGTATTTCATGAGTTCCTTCTCTTGATGTTTTAAAATCCTCTTCTCTTCTATGAATCAATTTCAATTTCCTATAACAGTTTTTATTATCATGTACGATTGTATCTGATTTTAGATTCTGTTGTTCATTTATATTTGGTCAATGATCAATATCTCCCTCCACTAGGTTCTGGTTTATAAACGATGGAATAGACCGAGACTTAGTGGTGAAGTACTCGGTGATCACTGGTACGTGTGTGAGGAGTAGTGAATGTTCTTGATTACTTGGGATAAACAAGACCCGATTGGGAATTGCCTAAGATAATTGAGAGTATTTTCTACAACTCTATTACACATTGGAAGGAGAGTAGACCAACCAAAGATTTTAGTAAGGTTTATTCTCACATTTTTAATTGACCAAGGGAGTGAGAAGAAACGATTGTGGATTCTCACTCTTAATGGTTTAACAGAAGAGAATTGGATAAATTGGAACTATGATAGAATTACAAATGGAGAACCAACTCTAACATAATCACCCTTCTCATATAATAGTTTCAATTACTTGTTTTATCAATTTGTTCTCAATCCTTTTCTTAAACCTCTTTCCTTCACTCTTGTCTTTTCAAAATCAATCAATTTCTAAAAACATCCTCACTTCTTTCTCTTATTTTAAGGTGACAGCTTAATTGTTGTGCACTCCTCTCTGGAGACAACCTAGGATAACCACTCTACTACATTTTAACTTAGGTTATATTTGTTTTTGTCACACCCCACGACAGGCACGTGTCAAGTTCCATCTGTTATAGTCTCTGATAGGGATTCATAGTTTACTTCCCATTTCTAGAGAGGCCTTCAGGAGGCACTGGGATCACAGGTTTGTTTGAGCATGGCCTATCATCCGCAGTCAGATGGTCAAATAGAAAGAACTATACAGATTATTGAGAATATGATTCACACATGTGTTCTCAACTTCGATGGGGCTTGGGATGATCACTTGGGACTGATTGAGTTTTCTTATAACAATAGTTACCAGACCGCGATCAGAATAACACCTTTTGAGGCCTTGTATGACCAGCCTTGTAAATCTCTATTGTGTTGGTCAGAGATTGGTGAAAGCTCCTTGGTTGCACTAAGTCTGATGCAAGAGACGACAACAAAGATTCAGCTGATTCATCAGAGGATGTTGACAGCACAGAGCCGATATAAGTCTTATGCTGATCGTTTCCATAGACCTTTGGAGTTTGCAATCGGTGACCATTTGTTCTTGAAGGTTTCACCTCGGTTGGGTCATCGGCATCTTGGGATGCAATGAAATCTTTCTCCTCGTTTTGTGGGACCTTTTGAGATTGTTGATCAGGTGGGGAAAGTTGCTTACCATATAGCACTACCACCGCAGTTGACGTCGATACATAACGTATTCCATGTATCACAACTGAGAAAGTATCTTTCTGATCCATCTCACGTTTTGAGCTGGAGTGATCTTGAGATTGAACCTGATTTATCTTTGATTGAGCAGCCAGTCAAGATAGTTGATTCTGAGACCAAAGTACTTCGCGGGAGGATGATACATTTGGTTCGTGTGTTATGACAACATGGTTCTGATAGTCACGAGATGTGGGAATGCGAGACACTGATGAGAGATCAGTGGCCTAATCTTTTTGGCATGGAAGCTTCTTCATAGGGTTTCTTGGGACGGAAATTTCTTATGGTGGGGAGGTTGTAACATCTCATTGCCATTCTAACAGGTACGTCTGGTCTTCCTTTTCGTTGTTTGGGTAAGGGTTGAGTTTGGATTGTGAGGATACCTATAATAGTAAAGTCCGACAATTGTTAGATTTTTCAATTTTAAACAGGGTGTTTTTGTAAAGTGTCAGGATATTACACGTCGTGTAACTAGGTTACACGTCGTGTAACTGCTGCCGGGTGCAAGCCGTGAAGCGTGGTTCACGATGTGATGGGTACACGCCGTGAATACCCTTTACACGACTGAAGTATTTTCAGGTCAATTTTAAATGCGTAACAATGGGGGTTTCGTCAGTTACGAATCTTAAGCATTACACGACGTGAATAGGGGTTACACATCGTGTAATACCCCGACTTTAAAGGGACGTTACAAATTTGACGCATTTTCACCGTTACAGAAATTAAATCTTTCACGGCGTGTAACTGAATTACACGCCGTGTAACTCCCCAACAACAGCCTATAAAAGGAGGCAGTGCACTTTGTTTTTTTTTCATTCACTCCTCTCTAATTCCTCTTCCTTCAACCCAAAGCCTCCCCCAATTATTCTTGGAGCCTTCCAACCCTTCCAGATCCATTCCTTTGGCGATCAATCATCATTGCTTTGGTGGGTGATATTCGGGTAAGCATCTTCATCGTTCTTCATCTATCACTCTTTCTCCTCTCTTGGATCATCTTGGGATTGATGGATTATGCCTTGTGGTGTTGAATCTTACTTCTAGGTTGGGTTTCGAGGTCTTCTCCACCTTCATCCTCGTTGATGGGTGTCGTTGCCTCCACTTTGATTTTTTTTTTCAAGCCACTATTAATGGTGAAGTGGGAACTGCACAAATATCCAACAGAGGAAACATACCACCCAATTACAAACCACCACCGATCCAAATTCAAAATTCAAAATTTAAAAAACAGAATTCAAAATTCAAAAACAGAATTCAAAATTCAAAAATAGAACCGAAGGCCAGCACTCGCGTACGGTCGAGCGCAGTGCACTGACCAGCAGAACGCTGTAGCCTCGTACCAACCGCCTATAGAAACCCATCAACAACACCACTGCAACTCGCCAAAGGAATCCATCAAGACCAAACAATAGAAGCACATCATCAACGTTGTTGCCGGTGTAAACCGAAGATCGACGAGATCGAAACAGAACATCCCACTGTCAACAAACAACAAAATCCACAAAAATGACCGAGCCTTCGGGAACCACAAAAAAAACCATAAAGAACCAGCCATGAAGACCCACGAACCCGGTGCAAGAGCAGGAGCATGAGCCAAACAACAGATGAAAAGCAGCAGCAAAACCTCAAGAAGTAGAACCAAGCATTGATGCAGACCCTCCCGCACCATCCCAGTCCCAAGCTACTACAATCACCTTCGTACAAGACCGATATGAGGTCTGGAACAAAGGGCTCGACAACAAGAGTAGAGTAACGGTCGAGCATGGCGACGAGGGAGGCACCGCCAAACACCACCTCCGACACAACCCCAAACCACTGAGGCGTCATCATAACACAATCCTAAATCGCACAACACAATCCTAAATCGCACAGCACAATCCTAAATCGCATGAGAACCATCGAACAAAACCAAATCAGGGTTAAAAACAACAAATCTAGCGATAAAATCAGAAAGGCAACACTGATACCATCAAACAACAAAACTACATACTGCACCGAGATGAAAGGGAACCCGGAACAAAAAGGGAAAGGGGGATGATGAGAGGAAGCATAGAGAAGAAGCGCTCACCGTTAGAGGGACAATGAGGGGGAGGAAAAAGAGAAGGGTCAAAGATCAGAAGCACCATCAACAGAGCCGTAAAGAGATTCAGGAGGAAACCCTAGCGGATGCCAAACATAGAGAGATTCCGAAGCACCATCGTTGCGAGTATTGAGTTTTGGGAAGAGGTAGGTGGTTCCGTCCCAAATTTCCAAATTGATTATTCCTAAATTGCTTGATTTATTTCAATTGTTGATTTAAATTTAATTACTCAAACTTGATTTCAATTAAATTGATAAAAAACCGATTCCAGTGAATCGAGAGATTTGAAATGGTTTCGGTACGGAAATTTGGAAAACCCCTAATTCCATTGAATTTTGGTATGTTTATAGAAATTGGTCGATTTAAATTGTTGAATTTAAATTGTGGAAATGAATTGTAAAAAGGATGAAATTGGTTTTGAATGAATTTCAAACTTGTGAAAATGACTTAAAATGATTTGATAGAAACCCAATGGTTTTATCTTGTGAAAAAGACATGTTTTTTTTATTAAAATCCATTTGGCTTTTAAATGGAAAGAAATTGGCATTTTTGAAATGGAAGAATATGATTTGATTGTATTTTAAGCAGTCATAAAATAAATTGTTCATCATGTAAGAGCACATACAAGCCTTAGGTAGTTGGTGAGTTATTTGGACACACTCTACGTCATTACAATGTTCTAAAACATACCTATGGTGGGTCACATCCTCGATGGGAGGGTGACGAGTCGCCTCTGACCAGTGTCAGGGGGATGTGAGTATACTCATTTTTCTGAGATCACTTAGAGAGTGCGGAGCCCTATAGCCGGAAATACTATCATACATTTTGGTAGATGACCATGCTGCTCGCTTGTTAATTTATATATGAGATATAAATGCATGTCAATGTTGTAGAACTGTTTTACATGCCTTTGTTGGATTTACATAAACTATTTTATGTAACTGTTTTATTTAAGTCATTGTTTTAAAATATTCCATCACTTGTAAAGTAAATGTCCGTGCTTTAAAAATATTTTCCATCATTTTGAAAATGTATAGCATGTTTTGTTTAAATATGCTTTTGAATTGTCAAACCTGTTTATTTTGAAAATTAAAAGCTTTTTTTTAGATAATCTATATTTGGCATCTGTTATGAAATCTTTGATGGTATCCTATTGGGCTTAGGCTCACACCCTACTTTTTCCTTCGGATGTTTGTAGACTTTTTTCTTCCAGGTTCAAGTAAAGGGAAGAGATCTCTTGGAGGTGGATCCAGCTGTTGAGTTTTGGACTTGGTGAGTTGTGTCCTTAGGGACCTTGGGGCTGTTTTCCATGTTGTTGGTACTTAGGTTATAGTATTTTGGTCTTTTTATGTCTTGGTGTATTTTGGTACTTTACTCACAGCGACATTTCATTTATACGCATATTGACTTGATTGTCTTACTTCTGCTATGTCTTGTGGCAAAATTGTCCCCACTTGCACGTTGTATGATGTCAGGTGCTAGTCACCAACCCGTGGGGATCGGGAACGCCCTTCGGGCTATGTCAGGGCCGACTTGGTTATCAGGTTACCATGGTACCTGGGATGGTGCGTGACACCTATAGTATTCAATAATGATAATCTTAAAATATGAGGATCAATACACACGTCTGCATATAGGAACATCCAATGACACATAAAATGTAGATTTCCTACTGACGGGTCCATTCTCATTACCTCCCTTGGAGATTATTAAGGGTGAACACCATGTGAAAGTGTCTCAATGTCTTATGATTCTCCTACCCCTAATAGCATGTATCATCTATGCCCCGTCAAACAATATCATCCGACCATATAATATTTATTCAAGAATGTCGTTGTGCCGCCTCCAGGTTCTCATCATCGCAGAGAATTCCTATGATCTTTTACAACGACATATATTCTTAAGATATTTTTACATACATGTCATGTAGAGGAACAATCATGATGTGATAAGAAACGTTATTAATATTCAAAACAATGAATACATGTAATCATCAAGTACTAAGAAGTTGGTTCTAAGGCACCAACTCCAACATTATCTTGGCATGACCATGCACCTTGTCAAAATTCAATTGTGGGCCATGATGCCATAACCCATTATATGGACAAATACATCCTATTTTGGTTAATCAAATCCCTATGCTTAATTAGTGTCATACCCAATTACCTTTTATTAAATAAAATTCTCAAATAACTTTAGATAGATTTCATAGTATGCAACTTCACAAGGAATCCATTTAACAACCTCAAGTTGAAGGATCCATACCCAATGTTCACTTGAGTAACACCAATGACACACACACACACACACACATATATATATATATATGGTATTGCATGTGTTGTACTCTAAGAGAATCAATCCAAATACAAGTTCGCCAACTTATATCCTATGAGTGATCAATTGTATTTGTATACAAGTGAGTCTACTCATACTAATCTTAACATATCATCACAACCCAATACGCCGATCATTAATTAGAGAAAACCTTGCAACATAAATATTTTAGGGGGGGTTATCATATCATCTTTCATGTTCTATGCAACAAACATAAATGAATGATAAAGTATTTTCATTAATATACATTACATGATATAAAATGTCTCCAAGTCAACAACACTTCACTGGCTTTAAGACACAAACACTAACATAAACATGAATCATTTCTTTGATTCTTGTTAACTCGTGAAGGGGTAAACACTTTTTTTGCTAAGATTTCTAATGAAGGGTGGTTGAATGATTTACTTCTTTTATTTTTATGATGGTTTTGTTGAGTTTATCCACTCATTCATTCTTCTATATATTTTCTTCCTTTAATTAGCAAGATCATTGCTTGTTGATTGAGGGATTGTTATTCAATGCATAAACTAGTTTATTGGATTTATTTTTGATCATAGAATAAGTTTGAGTTTACTATGTTTAAATATGATCTTGGATTGACTAATTATAATATGAATTAAAGTACTTTATCATAGGAAAAAGATGATTAGTGTTACGAAAACCCTAAGAGCAACAACAAAAGTCGATTCCATAAGAAGAGTAAAATGGAGAAAAAATAAAAGAAGAAGAAGATCACAAGACATAGGATTTATGTGGTTTAGGAACAATCCCTACATCCACAGAGAGACAGAACAAATTCACTATATTGAGAGCAAGATTACATAGAAAATCCCATAGTACAAAAACCATAACTTGAAATGAGCTCATAAAGCAACGTGGTGCTACAGTAACTTATGTTACTACAATGCTAAATCCACACAATAAGTCTACTGTGTTATAATAATGGTGGTAGTAAGTTTGCTAAGCTATAATATCATGTCGGTGTTGTTGGTGTTGCGGAAGCATCGGGAGTCGCAACGACGGAAATGAGATACGGAAAGAAAATGCAGAAGAAAAGAAAACACACGGAACACACAAATTTACGTGGTTCAGGAATAATCCCTACGTCCACAGAGAGGCAGAACTTCACTATGATTCGGGAGCACAAATTACAGATTTTTCACACAAAACCTAGCCTGGAAATGAGCTACAAAAGGAGGAAGACGATCCACTGTTCTGCACAGGAAGTCTGCATCGCTACAGTGAAAGACGACCACCTTAGTCAAAAGTGTTGCAGTGGGTGTCGGCTGGAAGTCCAAAAGGCTACAGTAAAGTTGACTCTGAAATCTGCACTGCTACAGTGCCTCTGTCGTCGTCGGTTGGTCAACTCTGCTACAGTGGTCAGAGATGCTACAGTACCGAAAAAATTGGGTCGGGCCCTTCGGCCCCCGGAACAGGGGCGCGTTGCCCCTTATAACCCCCAACGAGCTCACTGCGGAGCTCAACCCGCGACAGTTGTGGGCCATAAGCATTTGGCCCAACTGGATTGGTGTAACTTAATCTGTTCTGGATGATGATTGGCTCGAATGCTTCCGGCCCATACTGCATACCAAGCCGCAACTCCGCAGGTCGAGCTACGCAGTGAGCTCGTTGGAGGTTGCAGGGGGCAACGCGCCCCTATTCTGGGGGTCCGGGGGCCGAAGGGCCCCGACCCAAATTATAGGGTCTTGTAGCAACTCTGACATTGTAGCATAGTTGACCGACCGACGCCGACAGAGAACTGTAGCAGTGCGGACTTTTGGCATGACTACTGCAGCAGGTCAGACTTTTGAGTAAACACTACTGTAGCGACGCAGACTTACAGCCGCCGACCGTTGTAGCATCTTGGACTTGGGTGGTTGCGGCACTATAGCGATGCAGACTTCTTGCCACCTTTCACTGTTGCACAACGAACTTCATGTGCGATTGTTGGAATAGCACTTCGTCCTCCTTATTAGCCCATTTTGGGCTAGAGTTTTGTGGGTGCTTGAGAACCCTATAATTTTGTGCTCCCAAATATAGTGAAACTCCTGCCTCTCCGTGGACGTAAGATCATTTTCCAAATCACGTAAATCTCTGTGTCCAAGATCTTCTTCTTCTTCTTCTTTTGTTTTTTCCCTTTTACTCTTCTATGAATCGTTTCTTTTTGTCGTTGCGACTCCTGACATTTTTGCATTAGCCGTCGTCAGTCTGCTCTGCTATAGTAACCATGTCAAGAACAACATACATAAATTTCTAAACATTTTTTCCTTTTTATTATGTTTTTTTAATTTTTTTGTTGCTTTTTTAAAAAAAGGGAAGAATTAAAAATGAAAGGGAAAATACCTACATTATAAGTAACTCCCCCCCCCCACAATTAATTATTTTATTATCCTCAATGAAACTCAATTATGATTTGGATATGTTTTTTAGAAGGTGGACAAAACATCAAAGTGTTGAGGAAAGTTACAATCTTATGTTCTCATTGATAAGTTGTATAGTGCAGAGAATCTTCCTCCACCACTTAAATCCATGAAATCTTTTAAAAAAAGGTTTTAATCTTTGCCTGATAACTGCGAAACATGTGTTGTTGGATTCATTGTCTGTATATGAATATATGGAAAAACATAAGTAAAAATATATGGATCCAACCGATGAAAATGAAGCTTATCAGACATCAACTTCATCCATAAGTTATATAGGACTTTCTCTCCCATCTTATGTAAAATCATCATATCATGGAAAACCTTTGTCTTCTCTTTGGAGATTCAAGAGTTCTCATAGAAATTTCTCCACTTGAATTTGTAAGCGTACTTGCATATGAGAGATTCATGTTACATTGATTGATGGTTTAATATGAACAGTACTCAAACTCAATTGGAAGGTGAAAAACTTTCCCAATCAACAATCGTAATGGGGGTTTAAAAAGCAGTACAGTATCCCCACAATGTGTCATCTAATTGAATGCTTCAATATTTCATGTTGGGCTAAACTATTTTGGTCAATATTTGTTTAACCTCCCTATTGGAAACTTCTGCTTGACCATTAGCTTGGGAATGATACAGTGTAGAAACACGGTAGGTAACCCCATAATGCAATGACATGTGTTGTTAAGTGTTGGTGGAAACGAGAAAAGGTCGAGTATCGTATAATTAAAATCTGGTGGAATTTGAATTATGAGAATTTAGATTGAAGGGAGGATCTTTAAGATATGTTGTGGATGCTTAAATTGTGGTTTTTGAGGTGGTGAAGCAAGTGATGAAGGCCCGAAGGGAAATCTCGAGGTTCAAGTAAGTGGTCGGACCTGGTGGGACACAACAAGTACCCATCGAAAAATTAGTGGCATCCCACCAGATGTTTGGTGGGCTAGGCAGGGGTGCAATGCCCCTACCCTTTCCACCGAGATTCCGGTAGACTTCAGATAGGGGTCCATTGGAAATCTGATACGGGACCCTAACCCCACACTCTAAGTGGGGGGGTTTCTGATCTTTGTAGGGGTTTTATTATACCCCCTTGCCACTGAGATTCAGATAAACTTTCGATAGGGGTTCATTGGTAATCTGATAAGTGACCCTAACCCGCCACTCAAGTGGGGGGTTTCTGATGTTTTTAGGTGTTTTATTAAACCCTCGTTGGGGATTTGAGCTGGGGTGGATGGATGGAAAGGGGAGGACACTCCCTTGCCTCTCCCTCTCATCTCTTCTCCTTTGATGATCCTTGATGATTCATGAATGGTTCTTCATAGCAGATTGAGGTAAGATATTCCTATTTTCTCTGCTTCTATCCCTATTCCTCTTTTCCTCGGATTTTGGATGGTCTCAGTTAGGGATTTGCTATGGATTTTAGTGGATTATGGTGAAATCCATTCGATATCAAAGGGATTTCACGTGTGATGGCTAAAGGAGGCTTGATGGCGATGAACACGTATCATCTTTCACCGTTCCAATGGAAGTGAGTTGTCCGGTGTGTTTTCTAGGGATTTTGTTAATTTCATTCTAAATTGGCAATCAATTGGATGTCGAACAATAGGATTTTGCTCGTGGGAGTTCCGAAGATGCGTCTTCCGCGTGATATTAGTCATGGTTTCTGTGTCACTACATCAGTTGATGAGATTTTACAGGTCATACCTCATCAAATTAAATTAGTTTGTAAATGATAAATTTTTATAAATAATAAAGTTAGTGGCATGGGATAGGAGCTTGAAAACTAGGGGATTTCATGTGCTTAAGGTCAATGGATGTGGGCATGGATGGTTTTGCATGAACGGGCTTTTGGGGTAACTTTGAAATGAGGTAGGTGGTCCCTTACATATTAATCCATATTCTTTAGGTTTTGTATGTGATGTATGCCTGCATGGGGGTTCAGGTTTGGGTAAATTGAATTGGGACCGAGTGTCCGGGATTATGAGATGGGTTAGGTAAAACTTCCCAGTATTGGAACGAGTGTCTCGCTCTAGGTTCGAAGATTCTAGAAACACCTGGCAATTTCGTTGCTAAGGGGTGCAGGTGCTAGTCATGTTATAGAAATGTCAAGAATCGCAGCGACAAAAAAGGTTTGCAGATGAAGAAAAAACTGAAAACAAAAAAATGAGAAGAAGATCGCAAGACACAAAAACCCTAGCTCGAATGAGTCAAAGATTGCAAGACACATATTTACGTGGTTCAGAAGAAGAAGACCGCAAGACACATATTTACATGGTTCGGGAAAAATCCCTACATCCACGGAGAAACAAAATATTCCACTAATTCGAGAGCAGAATTACAGGGAGATAATCAGAGCTTTACATACAGAAACTCTAACTTGAATGAGTTAATAAAGAAGATGATGCACTGTTCCACCAACCACACAGTAAATCCACCGTGTTTCAGTGCCACAACCACCCAAGTCTACACTGCTATAGTACCGCAACCACCTAAGTCCAAGCTGCTACAGTGTCGGTGGCAAGAAGTCTGTGGAGCTACAGTGACTGCTGCCTCCAAAGCCCGAGATGCTACAGTGTCTTGTCGCATACTGCTACAGTGAGTGAGTCTGCATTGCTACAGCGCTCTGTCTGGTGTATAGTCTAGGCCGCTAGCATTTGCCCCAACTTCATCCAAACGGATCGGACTACACCATTCCAACAAGTTTTGACAAACCTCGAACGGGTCTCTAAGATTGAAAAGATTTAAGAATAGCCTAGGATGGTCTTCCTTAATGCGAGCGGTTCTCCGGATTTAGACCTCATGGAAGGTAAGCAGGGCAACCAACAACCACTTGGGTGGTTTGGTTTCTTCCCTTGAGATGAATGGAGTTGTGGGTATAATTTTGAATTGGATGAGCCTTTTGTGGCTCGATGCCACTTCTTAAAGAGGCTCTTTTTTAGTGGTTTAGTGGATTGGTTATCGCTAATGCTCCCATTTTATGGGCATTATCATTGGACAAGTGATAGGAGGTGGTTCCTAGGTCTGGAGTCCCTTTAGAAAGGGAAGTTCATTAGCATCAGGGCATGGGCCTTAAGATGGCACCTTGATTAGTTTGGTAAGCTTGAGGGAATACCCAGCCTAGGGGTACGTCAAAAGGTTTAATTGATAGTGAATTGGCCAACATGCCTAATGCATGTTTCGATTAGAAAAATAGCCCTCGGACATTGGGAAATTGGGAATGGACATTTGGTATGTCACTTAAGACCTAATTGGGTAAGGCCCGCGGGCTATGAAATCAGAATTTGAACAGATTAATCAAAATCATGTTTTTACAGGGCAAATTCAATCGATTCCAATGAAGAAGTATCATGAATTGCTTAAAAAACGCATCACAACTGCGTTAGAAAACATTGTTCAAGAAAAACGAGTTGGGATTGAAAGCATCCTACCACGTTCGAGCTTCCACCGATCGTGATCGTTCCCCGAGATTTTATGAAGGTGCTAAATTTTTATGGGTGATCACTCCTGGCAGCACCCAGAAACCCTTGAAGCATCGTGGGCGAAGCAGAGGTGCTTCGACAATCCGTTGCATCGAAGCCGATCAGTACGTTGCAGCCCTCTCCTCTGAATCCGTTCGAGCCGCTTTCAAGTCCGCGAACTTATTTGAGTCCCACTTCAATGAACCCGAGTGCGCCGATCGATTATACTTTCGCAAAACTCGGACCAAGACCTAATTATAATAAATATTTTTTTTTTTCTAAATTCAACATAATTTATAAATAATTTTAATTATATGTACATAGATAATTAGTGTAAATATTTTAAAATTTTTATATAATTTTTTTGATAGTTGTTGAAATTTAAAGGTTTAAAAATTAATTTATACTAGTGATTATGTATAAATTTAAAATATATATAATTTAGAATAAATAAATATATGGAATCTGTAATTGATTTTAATGAATATACGAAATCACTTTTGTTTAAACAAGTATTTTAATTTTTGATTTTATATTAATATATTTGACTTATTTTAAATTTTATCTTATTTTGGTGTGTTGAAATTATGATGATATATTAGAATCAAAATTATTATTGTTCGATCTGTTGGTAGAAAACAAAATAAAAATGTATTATTTTTAAAAAGTTATTTGTGTCATTTAATATAAACTATTGACATTAATCATACATGGTGGCACCTTTGGTGCCTGTGGGGATCTAATCTACGATTGTTTTTCATCTTGGGCAAGTATGTGTGTGTTTTCCTTTCTTTTATTTTAAAAAATTTCATCAAATAAGATAGAGAGAAATTACACTCATTTCTTTTCATAAACTAAATTTCGATTCCAAACTAAATGGAGAGAAATAAAAATCTTTTCTCTTTCTTTTATGAATTAGGAAATCATTTCCTTTCTTTTACTAATTCATGACCAAATATAGTGTGACTACTACAACTATTGCTACATTTCTTGTCTTTACTTAATCGAACCTTATTGGCTCGTCAGAACATCTCTCTTCTTCTTCCACTCCTTATTTTTTTCTTGAGATTCACACATACTTGTACATTAAAAAACCTCATCTTTTAGTTCTTTTCTTCTTTCTGTGTTCGTAAGTTTTCTTTTAAGTTTTCAGGCCTAAAGAGGAGTTGCCTTTATTTCCTACGTTTTTCAAAGGTGAGAAAGCTTCAGTGGATTGTGGGTGGCAATGAGAGGTATGGGGAAGCAAACAACTAATGTCTGATGGGTCTGATTTGTATGAGAAATTCTCAAATCCTTAGGTACGTGGTTCGTTTAGTTTTTCCTCTTCAAAACTAATGGCATGCTTGAGATTTATATGATCTCTTTAGGAGTTTATATTTGGATGGAATGAAATGACATGGGATGGATTTGGCTGAAAGTCTTGAGAGATATTTTTAAGAGGCAGTCATCCATGTCATCTCCCACCCTCCATTTTTCCACCCTCCAAATCGGAGGGTCAATAATGGAATATACCAATAATATGTATTTATAATATTAAAAAAAATTAAATTTAAAAATAAAGAAAATAAAAAATATAATGATATTTTTTGTTTGAAACAAAAACCCCGACCCGATTCATTACAATCAATGCCATTCCCAACACAATTTGTTCCTCACATGAGGTGTTGATTGAACCTCAAGTCTCGGATGTGTCTAGTAGAATTGAACCGGGTAAAATCGAGCTCCCTACCTTGTCCTGTTTTTTGGGGGTTATTAAATTGCACGGTGGTGAAATTGCGATGGAAAGTCACAACTAGTGGGAATCAAACCTCCAACTCCGTGGAACCAAGTGAATGACCCTAACCACTAGGCCTCCCTCACAGGGGTTAATATAATGATAATTTTGTAAAGTATAAGTAAAACTTAGATTATTACATTTATTTTTTATTTTTTTCTAAAAAAATGATCACGATGAATCATTCTATTTCATTATAAAACTTTTGAACAATGAAACATTTAATTCAATTCCATTTAATTATATTCCGTTAATGATCATTCCATTTTATCCCCTAAAAACTCCCAAACATAGCTTTAAATTGTGAGGAGTGGCATTGCATGGAATGAAATATACGATAAATTCATCATTTGAGAATTTTTTTATGAGTGATTGAGATGGAAAGTAATGGCCTCTTTGGCCATCCCTAGTCACCCCATACCCTCTTTTTTCCGACTCTTCAAATTGGAGTCACGAATGAAATAGATAGAAAAGTGTGTAATTTTTTTAAAATATATATATAACAAAAATTAGAGAAAATAAAATGGATAGAAATAATGAGAGTAGTTTTGAAAACTATTAATAAAAAATAATTTTATTTATTTATTTTATAAATAATGATATGGTAAAACCATTCCATTCCATCATAAAACTCATAAATAATTGAAGATTCAACTTCTTTCTTTTCCTTGTTATTTCATTCAATTATGTTCAATCAATGACCATACCATTTTGTTACATAAAAACTTCCCAAACATATCTTAAGTTTTGGTGCAGTGGTGCCTAGAGGTGTCATGGAATTATCATTCCATGTGCAAGAACACTAGATATTTATGTGGCTAGGTCAATTTGACCTATGTCCACGGTCACCGGAGAACAATATCCATTAAGGTTGAAATCATGAGTACAAGTCCCCCTGCCTCACGAGACCCCTTAACACACATGATATAAATGTCACGAGTACAAAGATCTCTAACACATTTTTTCGATGTTTTCAAGATCTTCAATCCATGGTGATTCTTAGGCTTCCCATGAGAGTAACGCTTTCTCACCCTCTTAGTTTGACTGAACCTTCCTCTAGGTTGCACATGTCCTAATGTAACCAAAGACATGAAAAGAGAAACATTCATAACACCTCATGAGGAATGATGAAGAATAATGGTGAGATAATGGAGGGATTAATTTTGGGAGTTACAAAACATAAACGTGAAGTTAATGGCATGAAAACATACCTTGTGAAATAAGCTATCCACACACATCCTCTTTTCTATCTATTATTTTGGTGACACAAGACAATCAACAATCTCCACAATCAATGTTGTGGGCATAGTGATAAAAAAACAAAAACATTGACTCATAATTCATATACTCTGATAGGAATGTGGGAAACGTAAAGGAGGGGGAAGGGGAATGTTATGTAACTTCTTGGGGGAAATGGTGTATTTTATATTAGATTGTTTGGTTGGTTTTTTAGGTAGTAGGTTGGGTTTTTCAGGCAGTAGGTTATGAGGTCGTTAAATGTGATCTCCAATTAATGGGAGAAGAGGATTCATATATTTGAGGTCTAAATTTTCTGTTGGGAGGATTCATCCTTGGCCTTAGGGAGCATTTTCATGGGGAGTTTCTTCTTATTCTTTTTTCTTTTTCTTCGACTACTTCTAGAATGTTATTTAATACTGTTACATTATAGAGTTTACAATTGATTCCAATCCTTATTATATAATTCTCTCTTGGATTATTCAATATTTTCTCATACTAGCACCTATGGTTTTATCAATTGGTGATTTCATTGAGAGTTACTGACTTTGTGAGAGAAGATAGAGCCATTGTTGAATGCCAACCAAAATGGAGTCACGACTAGCCTTAGTGGAGCCTTTGAATTCCACCTTGGAGAAAATGATATAGACGCAGGCGACATAAACATTACAATAGAATGAAAGGTTGGATAAACAAGAATATCATATTCTGGAAGTGTAGTTGACCGTCAAAATTCTTGTCAGGGGACATATAGAGCTCTTTTGTTAGTAGTGTGCGATATAGGTGGCGATGCAAGAAAAGAAAAACCCATTACTAAATTATTAGTACAACAAACTTATCGGAGGTAGTTGAGGAAAATAGAAGATGATGTAGTGTGTAACATCCAGATATTTTCTTTTAGGTACATTCTTTGGTTCATGATGTTTTCTTTCACTTTTGGATGTGTTGGGGGATTTTTATGCTCTTTAGAACCCTTTTTGGATTTAATTTTTTTGAGTCTTCTAAAAGAAAATTTAATAAATTTTAAGTTACCTTTTCTCTTACATAGAGCATGGGGTCTATGTAAGGGTAAGGACCTTCTACCCATACACAAGGGGTGTTTCATTAAGGTAACCCTGAAATTATAAGGGTTAGATAAGGGTAAGTCACCCGTTGTGTAAGAGTAGGGTGAAAATCTTATGTGCTTCATATGGGTAGTTTATGCACTATATAAGGGTGGAGCGCCTTTTACATGGGCTGCATAAAGGAAACCCTGAGTTTTCAAAGGTTGCGTAAAGGTACCTTAGCCACTGTGTAAGGGTAAACCCTTACTTCTAAAGGCTATGTAAGGTTAGCTTGAAGTTGTGTAAGGGTAATGACGAGTTTTCAAAGGTTGCGTAAGGGTAAAATAGAGTTGTGTAAGGGTAATGTCGAGTTTTAAAAGATTATATAAGGGTTAAAAGTTCCCAGTCAGTGTATTGTATCATTGAGAGGGTGAGGGGGTGAATCAGTAATACTCTTTTTTTCTTTTATATTTCTTTTCAATTGAAACAAAATTCACCTCCTGTTAAAGATTCAATTCCCTGCTGAAAATAATTCAATCCACACATCCATAAGAACACAAAGATTTACAAGATTCACTATTTAATAAGAATAACTACATCCTTGGTATGGTTTGGAAATGATCCAATACCATAAAATCCACTATAAAATATTCATTGTATTACAATGAGTAGGATATTCCCTTACACTCATGTAGCACTATGAAATAATCCCACTAGTGCGTGTGCACCCTCTGAGCATAAAAAGTGAAACACTAATCTCTTCTTCTTGGAAAATCAGGAATGTCTCAAACACTATCCATTTCAAATAACTTTATCATATTTCTCTTACACATATGTCTAATCCTTTTATGCCACAACTAATTCTATTCCACCATGATCATGTAATAAGAGTTTTGTGAATCACCAACCTGAAAAATTCCCTTTCGTATGTTGGACTATTGTAATAATATTCCCATATTCTTCACTCTTCAAAACAAACCCATCTTTCTTGAAAATAACATTGTTACCCTCATCACACGGTTGTGAAATACTTAGCAGATTGTGTTTCAGTCCATTAACATACAATATTTTCTTAGACTTCAGCTTTTCTTTTTCAATGATGGCTAACCCTACATCTTTGATTTCAATGATTCTTCATTACCAAATGTCATTGTGTTGTCTTTAAAATCTTTCACACCCTTCAAAAATTTCAAGTCTCCTATCATGTATGAGGAACACCTACTATCAAGTATCCAGGGTCGTTCTCCTTTTGCGTCTTTCAATGCAATTTCAACAATAATAATTTTTATCCTTTCTTTTATCTCTTCACCTATGGATTATGAGAATTAATAATATTTTGTTGAGCTGGTAACAAAACAATACATCCTTTTTCAAGGTGTCTAGGTTGTTCAAATATTTCACAAATATTTTCTAGGGGTTGGAACCTATTTTCAATATTTACTCCAACCTTCTCTGATTTCTTCACAACAAATCTCTCAATCTTCTTTCTTTGAGGATATTGACTCCCTCTCAATATTTTCCTTTCATAACTTGTGGGATAATAGTAATGTTTCTAGTTGAACTAACACATACTTTCCATATGTCTTAATCCCCCATAATACCAGTAATATCTATAGAATGAATATTTTCCTCTAAAACTTCCATATTGATTAGAATTGTGAATACATTTCTCAGCAAGTTTCTCATATCTCTTTTTTGATCCACCAACATTCTTGCTATCATTCAGATTCTTCTTATTCTTTATAGTTTTTCTATATCCTTATTATTTCAAAACATTTTTGGATTTAGGTTTCATTGAAACTTTATAATTCCCATCATTGTTGGTTTTGGCCACATACATGACATTCCCATCTTTCTTCATTTCAGAAATAATTCCATCTTTCTTTTCACCCTTTGAAGGTAAATTTTGTTGAACCTTATCTAATTTCTCATTTTGAGAACTTTCACCAACCTCAGTGATAGATTTTTGGAAACTTGTGTTTCTCAATTCAGCTTTTGGGAGTTTTTGTTGGACAAGTTCAAACTCTTCTTCTTTTTCCTTCAGCTTAACCTCCAGATGCTCATTACAATTATTTTCTTCTTCAAGCGATTTCTTAAAATCATCAATATTTTTCACCATATTTTCTCTCTCATAAACAAAAAATTCTTGTTTGTTTGAGTATCCATATTCCAAATTTTTGTTTTGTTTTTCAAGTCTTCTAATATTTCTTAGACATTCTTTCAACTATTCTTTCAAATGGATTTCTAGTTGAGTTTTTCTTCTATAGAACTACTGATTCCATATTCTTCGTCATTCACAATTGCAATGAAAGTATTTTAAATACCATACTCAACTAACTTTTTAGATTCAACATCACTTCATTCTTATTCTTCATCTTTAGATAAGAAACTTCTTCTTTTGGATTTGAATAATTTCTTTTCTTTCCCTATGGAATACAACTTTCCTTTATCAGCTTGTTTATTCCATGATATTCTTGGATTTTTTCTTCTTCGTCACTATCCTCTTAATTATTTCCCTGAGGACAATTATCCGCAAAGTGACCAACTCCTTCACATTTAAAAAATTTCAAGGAAAGTTTCCCTTTGTATTTACATGTACCTATTTTCAAATTTTTAGAAAACAAGGATAATATATCATTGAGATTTTTACATACCTCATTTTCATAGTTAGAATCACCATATTTTTCTTCAATAAGAATATTATTAAACTTTTCTTTCTTCATGGCCTTGAAAGAAATTTCTATATCAATATTTGTTTTTCTTCTCATATGTTTCTCTCTTCTCATTTCATAATTGATAAGAGTTCTATGTAAATCATCAAGAGATAGTGTCTCAGGATCTCTATCTTCTAATGAAAAAAATTTGCATCGAATTTTTCAGGTAGGATTCTCAAAATCTTTTCAACAACTATATAGTTATCCAACTTTTAACCAATACATCTGATAGTACTCATGATATCATTCACCTTGGTAAAGAAATCCCTAACAGATTCATGATCACCCATGTTCAAGTATTCATACTTCAATATCTATATTTGAAGTTTTTCCTTCTTGACTTTTGTATTGCCTTCATGTATGTTTTTAAATTTGTCCCATATAACTTCGGTTGTGGAAAAACCTTTCACTGTCAAGAATTCACTTTCAGAAAGTGATGAAAATATTGCATTCTTTGCCCTTCCATCATTCTCAAGATTCTTCTTATCAACATGTGTAAGTGGAGCTTTATCATCAATGGGTGGAAACCCAACTGTTGCAGCTTCAAGAACATCATAACTAATAAACATAAGATAAGGCAACATTATATCATTCCATATATGAGAATTATTTCCATCAAAGACCAAAATACCTTCACCATTCACACAGTTCAAATTCTCCATCAGCAAAGAATAACAAAGGGAACCTTCACTCTGATACCACTTGAAAGTGCCCAGATAGTGTATTGTATCACTAAGAGGGGGAGGGGTGAATCAATGATACTATTTTTTTATATTTCTTTTCAATTGAAATAACCTTCACCTCCTGTTAAAGATTCAATCCCCTACTGAAAACAATTCAATCCACACATCCATAGAAACACAAAGATTTACAAGGTTCAATATTCAATAAGAATAGATATGTCCTTGGTATGGTTTGGAAATGATCCAATACCATACACTCTACTATAAAATAATCCTAGTATTACAATGAGTATGGTATACCCTTATACTCATTTAGCACTATGAAATAATCCCACTAGTGCATGTGCACCCTCTTAGCACAAATAGGGTAATAAAATTGTTATGTAACAACTTATGTTACATGTGATTCTTTTCAATTCAACAAATGTATTCAATTGAAATACAATTATTCAATTCCTTTCCCAGAAGAAATGTAAGAACTTCCTAGACTTTGTTGCAGAAAAATTAGTCTGATTTTTATGGGTTTGATTTTCCCAGTATGATTCCTCTGAGTTCAATTCTCCCCGATACAATTCTCTCAGTCCAATTTTCTAATATAATACAATAGAAATGAATCAACACCACTTCAATCCTTGAGTATGATAAAACTAAGTATGATACTTCCTCGGTCCAAAAATATTCAATACAAAAATACCCAGTACAAAAAATCCTGTTCCGATTAATTCAGCCCAGTACCAACATCAGCCAAATACAATTGACAAGATGAATATGATGATCTGCTGAGTATAATAAATTCTGAGTATGATGATCAGATGAATACAATCATTACAATCTTGTCTCTTCTCTTTCACTTATCCATCAAAATTTCTTCAATACAGATCAATACGATATCACTTTCTCTCACAGAAAATTCAGAGCTCCTCTCTCTACTATGATGAACAATACACCATTGTCAGTCAAGTACAATATAATTTTTCAGCTTTTATAGGTGACCTTCTAGGGTTTTGGAAGGAAACCCAAAAACCATTCCCACTCACACAAATTCACCCAAAATTCAATTTCCCCTGAAATCTTGGAATGTATTTTGAATTCTTTAACTCTTATCGAATTTTCTCGAATCTTATTCAAATTTCATCTCTTCTTCTCCAGACTTCCATTTCAATTGTAAGTCTGATTTCAATTACTAATACTTATTTCAATTACTGATACCGATTTCAATTACTGGGACTGATTTCAATTGAATGTCGTGCTCCCTCTTGATAGCACATCCAACAATACATGGGTTTGATCATCTGAGTTCGATTATCTCAACATGATTGATGAATACGATTCTGAGAACTAATTTGAATCAAAATATTGTATTTGAAAGTTAATATCCCCTTCAACAAATCATTCAACAATCTCTTTTCTTCTAATAACTCATCCAAACAAAGTAATTCAACCATTTTGAAATGGTTGACTACATTTTTGATCATCTTGTTCATTTATTCTCTTGACCCACTTGAATAAATCACTTTAAAGGTTATGTAAGGGCATCCTAAAGTTGTGTAAGAGTAATGTTGAGTTTTCAAAGGTTGCATAAGGGAAACCTAGTGTTGCATAAGGGTACTCAATCACTATGTATGTTTAGTTCTATATATGAGAGTGGCATAAGGGTAAAACAACTTACCATTATGTAGAATCTATGAGTTTCATAAGGTAAAACCATGTTACCCTTATGAAATGACCTTTTTATAGATTTTTTTAAACCCAATTTTCATTCTTATTCTTCTTCTTCTAGAATGACCTATAATACCATTTTGGTGATTTAAAAAGCTGAAAATAATAGGAATTGAATTATTTTGACCCATTAAAGATTTTAAATCTATTTCTAAATAATTTTAATCTATTCAAATTAAATAATTATTTGAAAACTACAAATTAAATATTGTTTTAATTTATATTTTTCTTTCTGTAAACCAGAATTCCTGTGTCATTTAAAAAAAATCCCAAACCTTTTCTACTTAGATTTCTATTATCCACATGAGAAAAGTTTAGGGAATCCAACTACTGGGTGATCAACAAAAGAGTGTTTGTTGTCATTTTTCATTTGATCATGGGGTTTGGACCTTCCCCTTCCTTTTGTGGATCCCTTTTTCACATCCTGTGATATTATAATTAAGGTAGGTGGTTCCATTAATCCTTTCCTTGAATTTTAAAACCTAACGACTTAATTGATTAAAATTGAATTTTTAATTGATTTTTGAACCTTGAATTGATAATATTTAGATGATTGTTTTTAAAAAGGCATGGAATGATGAAATAAAACCCTTCTTTGAAGGATTTGAAAATATTTTGTGGATTTTTGAGAAAAGATGGATTGAAATGAAAAGTGATTTGATGAAATGATTTTATGTCGATTCTTAAGGAAAAAGGATTTAAATGAAAGAATATTTTTAAAGGAATGGACTTGATATAAATCTATGATTTGGTTTTGAAATTGAAATGGCATGTTAAAACTTGAAATTTGGAATTTGAGCTTTGAATGATGAATTGGATTGGAAAGGATTATTTTACCATGATTGATTTTTTGATTGATTGAAATCACATGTGATCTTGAGTAGTTGGTGGGTGATTAGGGTAAGCATGCTAGGATTCTGACACCCTAGAAATAAATTGATGATGAAAACTCTAACTAAACCAAATTCATCATAATTTCTCCTAGATGGGGTGTTGATTGATTATATCCCTATATCCCAGGACTTAGGGATGTGTGTACACCTTTATCCATGACTGATTGACTGAGTAGTGTGAGGATCCTATATCCAAGAACTAATGAACACCATGGCATATTACCATGGTGACATATTTGGATTTGATTATTACATACCAATGTTTATTGAACTATTTTATCATTCCCTTATATTTTATAAAAATTATCATTTAAGCCTATTTTTTGATATAATTTCCATCTAGTCGATTTAAAATTTTATTTTATAGGAAATGTAGAAAAAAATGTTTTTATGCCTTGTTTTTATTTAAATGAAAGCATGAATGATTTATTTGTTATGGAATTGCTTATGGAACTTTTCGTGATATGCTACTAAGATATTTTTTTGATGAAACCCTATCTTTTCCTTCATACATTTATAAATTATATTATGATAGATCCAGGAAAAGGGAAGCACTACTTAGAGGTGGCGGCTGTTCTTGACTAGGAGGACCTTGGGAGTTGACGGTGACAAGCATAGTGTGTGTTCCACCTATTTTGAGGAGACCTTGTGATGATGTTTCCATTGACTTAAGATGTTTGGTTTTATGTTTATCTTCCTCTTGGAGTTTTACTCTTGATGAATACCTTGGAATACTGAACGTTCATGGTTTCCTTCCACTTTTTTCTTTTAATTATTTATTCTTATAGAGAAATTGTTCCCTTATGAGGTTTATTGATGCCTTGTCACTAGTCACCGGCCTGTGGGGATTGGGAACATCCTTCAATCCATGTTTGGATTGATTTAGGTACCGTTTAGGTGGATTATTTGGGTCGGTTCCTAACAAATTGGTATCAAATGTGGTCAATACTCTTAATTTATGTTGGTATATAGTTTGGGATGTCTTGGTAGATAAAATACAAGGTTTTCAAGACTTAAGGGGTAGGTTACAAGTGAGTGTCTAGCTAGATCTCATTGTAATGAGCCTTAAGTTACCATGAGTTATTGAGGAAAAGTGTCTTTGAGGAAATTTTATAATATGATTCAAGAAGTTTTCTAAGATTGATTTGGGTTTTGTGTATCCTTGTTGAATTTTTCTTGAAAAATTTTATGATCTTGTGTCTCTTGAATGACATTTCCCTTATTATCTATTGATGTTGTGTAGTACCATGCCCCTAAGAAGGTGTTTGAAAAAACCTCCAGAGGGAGCTACTGATGACCCATAAAAAGTGAACCCTCTAACTGATCATAACCATATTGCGGTTGTTGTGTATATGGTGTAAGATTTGGTCTAGGTAGCTATACTTATTTCTATTTAGACCACAAAGGCTATAAATTAAAGGAAATATAATTGAGACCATGCCTAAGAATTTCTTCATTTGAATCCACCATATTTCTAGGGTACTAATGATCCTCAAAAGGTAGAGGATTGGTTGAATAAAGTTGATCAAATATTTTATTTCTTGGAAACACATGACCCTATTATGGTGAAATTTGATGCCTTCATGCTTGAATGGCCTAGTATAAGGTTATGGGACTCAATATTTTAGATGGAGAAGAATGTGGGCTTAGAATAGAAATAATTAAGGGATTTTTTCATAGACTAGTTTTATCTAGAATTGATGGTGTTTTCTAAATTGATAGAGTTACTTAAACTCAAAAAAGGCAATCAAACTATTACTCATTATACCAACCACTTTGTTGCGTTTGTTCATTTCTCACTTGAGGTAGTATCAAATAAGAAACCGAAATCCTAGAGATTTGAGATGGGAATTTGATAAGATATTCGATCTCAGGTTTTCTTGTTTAATATAAACTTGTATTTCGATGTTCTAGATAGATATTTGATGGTAGAAGTTGACTTGGATGGGAAGTTAGGGATGATGGGAGTTTCCTCTCACTCCTAGTGGCAATTTCGGTGGCCCCTTTAAATGGAATAGGAAGTAGGATGAGTCTCATGATAGATACTGATAGCAGACATCATCCATACCTTTTTCATTATCTAGAAAAGGCCCATTTACTTTCTTTCAATAAGGAAATATCAAACATTCAAAGTGGGTTTGTACAGAGGCACCAAAAATTTATGGTTTGTGCAGTCACTCAGGATACCTGCAGAAGTTCAGCCATGTCTTTTCTACCCCACATAGTGGAACGATCTCATCAGCACCAAAAAACAATGTGTTGCATTCAGATACTTCAAGAACAAAGGGGTTCCAGCCACAAACATCATTAATGAAGCTTCTTAACACAATGGATGAGTCTCCATAAGAAGATGATGCAAGTCCAGTGATAATGAGAGGTACCATCACTATAGCTTCATCTTTAGTGACTACTTTATTTGATACTAGTGCCTCTAATTACTTCATATATACCCATATTATGTAATTATTGAATCTTCCTTAGATCTTGTGCCTAATGTTATGGATATTTATATGCCTCTATGGATAAAGAGATAAAAGGGTCTTCGGCGCCCTTCTTGTACTTTCTCTCTATCGGAATTAAAGCTTTCTTGGGACTTGTTAGTTCTGGATATGAAAACTATGGATATCATTCTCAGGATGGATTTTCTAATTGCTCATAAATATTATATCAACTTTTATCTTTGGTGGGTCTCCTTTACTGCCCATGATGGGGTGTTCTGTGTTTTCTAGGGAGAATGAGACCTGAGGTCGAGTAGAGGTGGACCACCTTTTCCAGAGTTGAGAAGGATGATATCTATGTTTTATTTTAGCCTAGAGAAATAATCAATGAGTGGTGATATTCCTATAGTTTTCATCTAGTTTCCTAATATTTTTTCATTGGAATTTTCTGATTGTCCACCAGTGATGGAAATTGAGTTTTCTATTGAATTGGTACTTGGTACCCATCCTAATTATATTCCCTCTTACCGTATGGAACCAACAAAATAAAAAGAGTATAAATCTTGGTTGGATGATCTATTTTCCAAAGTATTAATTTTTCCTAGCATGTTTCCTTGGGCATGGATAGTTATTGTTTCCAAGAAGGCCAATAAAACCCTTCACCTTTATGCTGAATATATGAAGCTCAATCGAGGAATAGTCAAGAAAAAATATCATTTTCCCTAGATTGATGATTTGTTTGACCATTTGAAAGGGGTGAAGTGGTTCTCAAAGATTTATCTCTAGTCTGGTTAACACCATCTTAGGATCAAGGAGTATTATATCCCTATTACTACCTTTAGGAGTAGGTATGACCATTATACGTACCTTGTTATGCCTTTTGGTCTGACCAATGCCCCTGTAGAGTTCATGGTGTTGATGAAAATTATTTTCCATGAGTACCTAAATTATTTTGTGGTGTTATTTATAGAATAAATCTTGGTTTACTCTAAGACCAAGGGGGACCATATACATCATTTGAGAGTAGTGCTGAAAATATTTATAAATATCAAAATTTATGCCAATCTTTCTAAATGAAACTTTTTTATGTGAGAAGTAAAATTATTGGGACATGTCACTACACCAAACTAATGGTTTAGTGGTGGTTTTTTAAACCACCATTATATTTTTTTAAAAATAATTTAGCAGCGGTTTTTAAAAAACCGCCACTAAACCATTATTTTTTTTAACATATGACTCCCCCCCCAATACCCCCCCCCCCTCGACTCTGCGAAGCCCTACCGGACCCTTCGTCACTCACCGCACCTTTCCACCGCCCCTCGCCACGCCTCACCACCCTCGCTGTGCCTCGCCACGCTCGCTGCACCTTGCTGTTTCACCACAACTCTCTTACTCTCAGTCCTCCATTGAAGCCTCCTCAAGGTTCTTTGGAATTTTCTTCTTAGTTTTAAGGTGTTTTTCATATTATCCTATTTTCCCTTCCTTGGTTCCTTCTTATTTATTGTCTTGGATCTCTCTTGGAGGGGACATGTTTGATGTTTTGTTTAATTTTCTTAGATTATATGGTGTGCAAATTGTTCCTCAAGCCTTGTTCTTCCATCTATGAGAGTTTTATTGCATTCTCACACTGTTGAGGTAGGTGTCTCTATTAAGTACATTTTTGTAATAATATTTCAATTCTTGATCATTCTTAATTAAATTCTAAATGAGTTGCTCATGATTATGGTGTGTTTTTATGAATTATAGTGTTGTTTTCATGTTATATTTTTGATGAAAAAAGGGGTTGCAAATGATTTCATTTAGTATGCCTATATATGTGTGCATCTAAAGAGTTTGATAAAATGTAAATTTAGCTTATAAAGTGTAATTGAGTTCTTTTCATATTATTTTAACCTTGGTTGGATTTTTGTAGTTGGTTATCATGTGAAATTGAGTTGGGTGAGTAATTTGGTTTCCTTTTTTTGGTTTGAGGACTATTTGTAAATTCCTATAGATGGTTACAATGTTCCTTATGATTTTTAAATTGGAGTCTTCTATGTTTTTGAGATACCTTATGGGCATTCCATTATATGTGGGCATAACTGTAATGACCCGCCAATCCTCATTGGCTTGAGAGATCAATGAGTCATTACTAGGCCTTAAGCGACATCTCCGAGGTGCCAAAGGCTGGAAATAAATGCCAAAGGGTTTCAAAACAAGTGGGGGACAATTTAAACTTTTTGAACATACCACCTAACCAACAACCATAACCAAACTGATCAACTAAATGATGCATGATAACAGCTAAAGCAACTCAACCATTTATATTATCATAACTAACCAAGAGTACCACAAAGGAAACCAACACTAATCAGAGTAAACAGCGGAAAGACAAACTCAAAGACTAAAAGACAACAAACTAACTCCATGCTGCACAAGCTCCAAAATCCAACATCATGAACCAACCCAAGCATCACGAAGAAGTATGCAACACTTTACCTTTGCCAACATCCCAGTACATGACATCTGCAAAAGCACCAATGTGCCAAATCATGGGGTGAGTAATGAAACTCAGTAGGTTTTACCCGATGACTTCCCAACCCATGCCTCTAGGATAAAACATGTCATCACATTTATATAAAACAATTTATATAAAACAATTCCAAAATAGTTCACAATATAACAAGTTCCATGTCAAAACCATTTTCCAACAAAACCCATCTTTCTCAAGAAAAGCAGCCAAGAAAAGTTTCCAATCAAATTCCCATTTCCATTTTGGCACATTCATTCCATTTCACAAATCCACACAACCAACCATGCATGCAACCTGGACCTCCCTATACTCGTGAGTGGTGAGTTATCCTTCCACTAAGTCGTCACTTAGTGAACTACCTTGATGGGGGTACTTCATGACCTTATCCATCCCTTTTGCTGGGGGTACTTCTCACCCTTATCCATCCCAACCTTTTTGATGGGGGTAATTCTCGCCCTTATCCATCCCAATGAATATAAACACACACCAAAACCCATGAAAGTCCATGCCCAAAACCAAGTGTGTTCAAAACCTTTCAATAAAGCATCACCCTTTTATTGAAAACCATTTCTTTCAAGCAACAAAACCATATCCAATTTAAAATCACCATTTTAAATTTACTTCAACAACCACTTTCCAAAAACACACAATTTCCATCACCTGTTACTAAAAAGGGGTTTCAACCATTCTTTCATCACAGACAAACAAACCATTTAAATCAAGGAAAACAATTTTAAATTAAGACTTTAAGTTCTACGAAAGAGGAATTGAGAGTGAAGCCACCTACCTCAACAAAATAGGTAAAACCAACCAAGAACTGGGTTGAAACACCACGAAACCTCCTTAGATTCCTTCCCCTATAACCAAAAAGACCAAAACCCGACTTAAAAGTCATCCACTACCTTAGATCTACTCACCTTGGGCATAGATCTAAGGATCCATCAAGAGGGAAGAAAAAGATCTAAGAAAACTCAAGGGAATGAGACTTACCTCGATCAACCGACCTATAAACGCCAAGGCAAGCCTCCGGATCGCTTCCAAAATTCCTGGTAAGTGTTCTCCTACCTTCACCAGAGGGAAATACTGAGTTAGGGCTATCTAGGAGCAAAAAAAATTGGGTTTAAGGATAAAACTGATTAGATCCTTAAAAATAGGATCTAAGTTGACTTCGCGCACGGTTAGTCCACATGGTTAGTCAAATTGTGCGCTAACCGTGCAGTAGTCACTGCTTGGAAGGGGGGCCTCCTCGAATGGTTTGCCCAAACCGTGCACACACTGTGCGGTCTCCTCTATCCAAATTACCACCACCTGCATGGCTTCTGCACGGTTTGGGCAAACCATGCTCAGCCCGTGCGTCCCCACATTTTTCCCTTTTCTCTTTAAAATTCTCTAAACTTTCCCCAAACATTTCTTGTATGATTCATGTACTTAAAAAGCATAAAACAAGGGTTACTTACCAGAAACCAAGGGTACTACATTCTCCCCACCATTGGAATTTCTGTCCCCGGAAAGTAGAAAACCATTGCTTGCCTGAATGACTTCGGGCCACTGCTCTTTCATTTCTTTCTCGCATTCCCAAGTCTCTTTCTGAATCTAACCATGTTGCCACAAAACCCACAATAGACCGATGCTTTTTCCATGCAAGACTTTATCCTACCTATCCACAATCCATACTGGAATATGTAGCAATGAAGCATCTAACTCTAGGTCAACATGATCCCATCTGATCACATGGTCAGGATCAGGTTGATACTTCTTCAACTGAGATACATGGAACACATTATTCACTGCACTTAACCACGGTGGTAATGCCAACCGATATGCCACCTCGCCAACCCGTTCTAGTATCTCAAAAGGAAAAATATATCAAGGAGATAATTTTTCCTTCTTCCCAAAACGACAATGTCCAAGCCTTGGAGAGATTCTCAAAAAGACATGATCACTCACCGCAAACGAAAATGGTCTTCAGCGATGATCCGCATAAGATTTTTGACGACTCTGTACCGTATCTATCCTATTTTTAATCAAATGAATCTTCTCCGTTGTTTCTTGGACAAGGCTTGGCCCAACTAGTGAAGTCTCACCTGTTTCCACCCAACAAAGTGGACAACGACAAGGACACTCATACAATGCTTCAAACGGGGCCATGCGTATCGAGTCTTGATAGCTGTTATTGTATGATAACTCCACTAAGGGTATATTCTCATCCCATGAGCCCCCAAAATCCATTACATAAGCCCGCAACATGTGTTCCAATGTTTGTATTGTCCGCTCGGATTGCCCATCCATCTGAGGATGATACACCGTGCTCATCATCAACCGAGTCCCAAGGGCTTGCTATAAGGATCGCTAGAAACGAGATGTGAACCTTGGATCTCTATCTGAGACAATATAAACCAGTACACCATGCCTCTTTACCACTTATCATATATATATTTTTGAAAGATCTTCCACCGAATGAGTTTCACGAATTGGGATGAAATGGGCTGACTTGGTTAGAAGATCCACTATCACCCAAATGGCATTGTGTTTCTGGACCATTCTTGGAAGAACTATAACAAAATCCATAGCTATCTGATCCCATTTCTACACTGGGATAGGTAAAGATTGTAACATACCAGCTGGCCGATGATATTTTTCTTTAACTTGATGACAAGTTAAACACCTTGAAACAAATTCAACTACCTTCCATTTCATGCCGCTCCACCAAAACTACGCCTTCGATGCCTTATACATCTTATGTATTCCTAGATGAACAACCCATCTGGAATGGTGGTAAGTATGAAGGAGTTGTTCCTGAGCAGTTAAAGGTACAACCATCCGATCTCAAAATTGCAAAACTGAACTACCATCCAACTTCCATCCCTCAATGGTCTCCCCACCATTGAGTTTTGAACTCATCGCAACACAGTCTACATCGGATGCCTATGCCTCCTTTACTATTTCCGCCAAATTAGGAACAAGCACAACTGGAAAGAAAACCTCAACATCGGTTCGATCTTCATATTCCATACGCATGTCGACTAGGAACGACATCAACTGCCACTCATCTGAAGCTTCTTTTACCAACTGAGTATACAACTTCCTGCTTAATGCATCGACCATCAAATTGCCTTTACCTGGTGTATACATCAAGTCAAAGTTGAACATTTGAAGATACTCCATCCATTTCCTCTGCCTCAGATTCAAATATTGCTATGAGAAAATGTGTTTCAAGCTTTTGTGATCCGTAAACACTTTCAATTTCTCACTAAAGAGATAATGTCTCCATGTTTTCAAAGCATGGACAACTATATCCAACTCCAAGTCATGTGTTGGGTAATTTTTCTCATGCACCCTCAACTACCTTGAGCCATAAGAAACCACATGGTCTCCTTGCATGAGAACACAACCCAAACCTATTTTCGAAGCATCATAATACACCACATACCCCTGTCCTGATTCCGGAAAAATCAAGATGGGTACTGATGTAAGGCCAACTTTCAACTTTTGAAAAGATCTATGACATTCTTCAGTCTATTGAAATGCACTGTTCTTCTTTGTCAATGTTGTCATAGGCAAATCTAGTTGTGATAATTCATGGAAAAAGTGTCGGTAATAACCATCTAGACCAAGAAAACTTTGTATTTCAAAGACATTCTTCGGAGGTTGCCAAGAAAGAACAGAAACTATCTTTTCTGGATCCACTGAAATACCTTTCTCAGAAACAACATGGCCCGGAAAGCGTACCTCTTGTATCCAAAAATCGCACTTTGATAATTTGGCATACAATTGATGGTCTCTAAATATTTACAACACTACCGCCAAGTGTTGCTCATGTTCAACCCTTGTTGTTGAATACACCAATATATCATCCACAAACACCACAACAAAAGAATCTAGATATCGCTGAAATATCTGATTCATCAATTCCATAAAGACTGCTGGTGCATTCGTAAGGCCAAAAGGCATGACTACATATTCGTAGTGGCCATATCTACTTCTGAAGGCTTTCTTCGGGATATCCTCTTTCCGAACTCACAACCGGTGATATCCTGAATGCAAGTCAATCTTGGAGAACCACTGAGCTCCCCTCAATTGATCAAACAGGTCATCAATGCATGGAAGTGGATATCTATTCTTTATTGTAACTTGGTTAAGTTTATGATAATACACACATAGCCTCAAAGTTCCATCTGCTTTCTTTACAAACAAAATTGGTGCTGCCCATGGAGACACGCTTGGCCGAATGAAACCCTTTCTTTCTAGCTCCTCTAATTGTACTTTCAATTCTTGTAACTCTGTTGGTTCCATCCTATAAGATGGAAGTGAGATAGTACTGGTCCCCGAAAGGAGATCAATCGTAAAATCCAATTCTCTTACAGGTGGTAACCCTGAGAAGTTTTCAGTAAAAACATCAGGAAATTGATCCACCACAGCTGGAAAACTATTTTCCACAATCTCTTCCAATGATGCCAAAGTCAACACTGCCAATTGGTGAGAGATAATTCCCACCATTGGTGCCAAAAATCTCTTTGCGCGTTTCTTTACTATCCTTTCTCCTCTAAAGAGATGGTCGATGCCATCCTCAGTCATGAAAATAACTGTTCTCCTATAACAGTTGATGTGAGCCTTAAACCTTGTCAACCAATCCATACCTAGGATTACATCATAGACATCCATATCCAACATGGAGAAGTACCATTTCAACTCAACTCCATCAACAGTTATAGCCCATGCTCTACAGACTAAGGCTTGACATTCCCTTTCACCTAGAGGAGTTTGCAGATTCAAGACAGAAGGCATCATTTTTAGTTTTAAACATAGCAATTCAACAGCACGAGAAGCAATGAAGGAATGTGATGCACCAGTATCAAACAACACTTTCACAAAGGTAGAATTCAAAAGAATCGTACCTCTTAATATTGATGGTCCAGACTGATCATCAATAATCATCTGCTCAGCTCCATAAAATTTCTTCATCGCTGCATTGTTCTCCTTGTTGACTTGATGAGATTTTCCTGGTTGAGGATTCATGGTATTTCAAGAATCACCATGGCTAGCTCTGTTATGATGACGATACTGACTCTGTTGTCCTCATCCTATCGAAGCATACGATGCTTGCGATGCCTGGGAAGTTTCACGTGCACCTGACCTCGGAGTATTTCTACAATAGCGGTGTAGATGCCCCATCTACTTGCAATTGTGACATTGTCTAGGTTACGCTATACACTTTCTCTTTATGTGATCAGTCGAGCCACATTGAAAACAACCGACTTTCATCATGGGCCGTGGAGGAAGATTCACCAATCCACCTGTATGATTCTGATTCGCACTCCCACCTTGGAAGTAGGTGTCCCTCTTCCGCTTGTTCCCAGCATTAGAGTTCCCACCCGTTCCCGTGGGTATCATTATACTTCCTCCTCCCATAACTTTCAAGATGTATCTTTCAGCTACTATTTCTTTGTTTACCATTTCCGTATAATCTGTAATACAGAGCACAACTATCTTCGAGCGAATCTCCTGTCGCAACCTTGATTCAAAGATGTGTGCCTTCAGTGATGCACTTGCAGCAACTATTGGTGCAAAGAGCACTAAATTCATGAATTTAGACCCATATTATATGACAGATAGATTCTCCTACTTCAGGCTGAAAAAGTTTTTTGTCCTCTGGATCTTGAACGTGTGATGATAGAATTGTTTATTGAACAATTACTCAAATTCCTCCCAGCCCAGGCCTTGATCCACCTTATCCTGCACCACTATCTCCCACCACTGTCATGAAAGATCCTCTAGCATATACGTCGCCAACTTTACTTTCAGTTCTGCTGGTGTACCGATGAAATCGAAGATACGATTCATCCTACTCATCCATACCTCCGCCCTCTCTGGTTTAGAATCACCCCGAAAGATGGGTGGATTCTGCTTCTGGAACTGGACGAAATGGTCTACATGCCTTGACTCATCCCTATGATTCCTCATGTCCACATCCTGGAATGCTTGAACGATACTCTGAACCATCTCTTGGTTCACACTTGGTTCAAGTGAAACCACATTCTCCGCAGCTTCTTCGGGTTGGTTTCTACGACGCCTAACGGGTGCCATTTTCTATACCAACAATTCACGTCGTTAGTATCACTTCCTAGCAACTGAAGGCTTAGAATTTCAAATTCTATCACATCAACTATCACCACATTGTTTTTCAAAACAACCTTTTTCCATGTTCAACCATTTTTGAAAACATCCCACATGCTTTTTAAAAATCAGACCATTTTCAAAATACACCAAATATCCTGTTTTCAAAATCATTTTAGTTGAAAACAATTTCTGCATTTTTCAAAAATTCGCACCTTGCCCAAAATCCTTACTCATTCCTCACAATGATATATTCAATCCTAGTGGTAATTAATTCCTCTACAATGCATTTCATGCTCATCTCATCGGATAAACCCATGACAATGAGATTTCCAAGATTCTAGAAGTGTATCCAAAAAACTTATGTACCCAACACCCTGGTAACTTGAAGTTCAGCATAAACGGGTTAGCTACGTCCTTTTATGCTGTACATTTCAAGTTCCGACAATCCTACTCCTGTATAAGATTCCAACCCAAGGAATGGATGAAAAATTTTTTCAACTCCATGACCGAGAACATCGATGACCACTTGTTAGGCAAGGACTGAACAAGGTGATACCATTTGTAATGACCCGCCAATCCTCATTGTCTTGAGAGCTCAACGAGTCATTACTAGGCCTTAAGCGACATCCCCGAGGCACCAAAGGCTGGAAATAAATGCCGAAGGGTTTAAAAACAAGTGGGGGGTGATTTACCCTTTTTGAACATACCATCTAACCAACAACCATAACCAAACTGATCAACTAAATGATGCATGATAACAGCTAAGGAAACTCAACCATTTATATTATCATAACTAACCAAGAGTAACACAAAGGAAACCAACACTAATCAGAGTAAACAGCGAAAAGAAAAACTCAAAGACTACAAGACAACAACCCAACTCCATGCTCCGCAAGCTCCAAAATCCAACATTATGAACCATCCCAAGCATCACGAAGCAGTATGCAACACTTTACCTTTGACAACATCCCGGTACATGACATCTGAAAAAGCACCAATGTGCCAAAGTAGGGGGTGAGTAATGAAACTCAGTAGTTTTCCCCCGATGACTTCCCAACCCATGCCTTTAGGATAAAACATGTTAGCACATTTATGTAAAACAATTTATATAAAACAATTCCAAAACAGTTCACAATATAACAAGTTCCATGTCAAAACCATTTTCCAACAAAAACCATCTTTCTCAAGAAAATCAGCCAAGAAAAGTTTATAATCAAATTCCCATTTCCATTTTGGCACATTCATTCCATTTCACAAATCCACACAACCAACCATGCATGCAACTTGGACCTCCATATACTTGAGAGTGGTGAGTTATCCTTCCACTAAGTCATCACTTAGTGAACTACCTTGACAGGGGTACTTCATGACTTTATCTGTCCCTTTTGATGGGGGTACTTCTCACCCTTATCTATCCCAACCTTTTTGATGGGGGTACTTCTCACCCTTATCCATCCCAATGCATATGAACACACACCACAACCCATGAAAGTCCATGCCCAAAACCAAGTGTGTTCAAAACCTTTCAATAAAGCATCACCCTTTTATTGAAAACCATTTCTTTCAAGCAACAAAACCATATCCAATTTAAAATCACCATTTTAAATTTACTTCAACAACCACTTTCCAAAAACACACAATTTCCATCACCTGTTACTAAAAGGGGTTTCAACCATTCTTTCATCACAGACAAACAAACCATTTCAATCATGGAAAACAATTTGAAATTAATCCTTTAAGTTCTACGAAAGATGAATCGAGAGTGAAGCCACCTAACTCAAAAAAATAGGCAAAACCAACCAAGAACCGGGTCAAAACAGCATGAAACCTCCTTAGATTCCTTACCCTATCACTAACAAGACCAAAACCCAACTTAAAAGTCATCCAATAAATTAGATCTACCCACCTTGGGCGTAGATCTAAGGATCCATCAAGAGGGAAGAAGGAGATCTAAGAAAACTCAAGGGAATGAGACTTACCTCGATCAACCAGCCTCTAAACGCCAAGACAAGTCTCCAGATCGCTTCCAAAATGCCTGGTAAGTGTTTTCCCACCTTCACCAGAGAGAAATCCCGAGTTAGAGTCGTCTAGGAGCAAAAAAGAGTGGGTTTAAGGATAAAAAGGATTAGATCCTTAAAAATAGGATCTAAGTTGACTTCGCGCACAGTTAGTCCGCACGGTTAGTCAAATCGTGCGCTAACCATGCGGTAGTCACTACTTGGAAGGGGCACTCCGTACGGCCTCCTCACATGATTTGCCCAAACCGTGCGCACACCGTGCGGTCTCCTCTGTCTAAATGACCACCACCTGCATGACTTCCGCACGGTTTGGGCAAACTGTGTGCAGCCCATGTGTCCCCACATTTTTCCCTTTTTTGCTTTAAAAGTGTCCAAACTTTCCCCAACCATTTATCATATGCTTAATATACTTAAAAATCATAAAACAAGGGTTACATACCAGAAATCGTGGGTACTACAATAACCATATGTGAATGTGGGCATATATACTATATGTGTATTTTATTCTTCCACCATGAACAATCTCAACCATGACCAATCTCAACCACAAAATCATCATGATCATAAAATATAGGTACACAAGATCTCAATAAAATTCCAAGGACTTAGTCCTTACCCAACTTAAAATCACGAATAATAGGTAATATATATCCACACTTAACATTAAGCCTCTTGGAGTCCATAAACCCCCTCAAAGGTAATCATGGAATATATTCCATCACCAACTCCCATCACTAGAACAACACTAGGATCCAACCACAAACTAAGGTGTCTAACTAGTTACATAGATTCCATCTGATTCCCTCAGGAACCATGAGGATAAGGAATCCCAAGCATCAACTTCATTATCACCAATTTACTCTAGGAACATTCTAGTGAGTGGTTAATCACCTCTACCATCTAATCCCATGATCATCCCAAGACCAACATCTTATCACAAGCTACTAGACTCTTTAACAAAATCATACCTCTCTCAATTAAGGTGTTTATATGTTCTAGGTCATTTCCTATAGATGTTCCTAAAAAAATCCCAATCTCCAATGCTAACTATTCTATTCCTAAACGGTTAACCACTTGGATTCCATTAAACTATCTCACTAAGGATCTTCCCATTCCAAACACAACTCATCACACCAATAAAGACAACACATAGGTACATCAATTTGTTTATGACTCAATTATTCCTACTGGTATAGCCATTGGGCATTTTTAAAATTCATGGACCAAGCATAAAATTCCCAAATTTATTTTATATGGTTCAACCCAAGCCACTTGAGGCACTTTGAGCCCAACTAATCCTTACCCACATTCCCAAACTCAGTCCCTTATCATTCACATACATGCACATTCATGCATGAATATTTCTATGTATTAACGGGGATACCTAACATGATGTTAGATTTACCCCATTCCATATCCCATTTACTATCTTTATCCAAGATTAGACTAAGAATCACTATACTCTTGAGCCCCTTTCTCATACCTCAAGGCTCCAATAGTTAATTATAAAAATTTATAAATAATTATCCAACTTAATCCAATAAAGAATAACCATTGATAAATCACCAAGAATCATCGCGACATAAAAATATCGACCAATGATGTGTTAAAGGCTCATATCATTCCTCTAGAACTCCTTTGACCAAAATACCCATGAATTTACTATCAATTCCAGTCTAATCTGGTTGAATTCCCAAAAAAATACTTCAAAAATCCATTTTTCAAATGATAAGAAACAAGCATCATTTATCCTCCTTAGGAATCCTATAGCCACAATACCATAAATCCCCATGAATCAAAGATAAAACCACCATGATTTGGTGGAATTTTCCTTAAATACATAGACGAAACCGTCCAAAATTAGAGGAAGAACCACAAAGAGAAAGAGAGAATATGGGTGGAGAAGATTACATAACTTTAGTATGGTGAAAAAACTTCTAATCAACCTCCAATAAAGGGGAAGGGGTAATCAAAATAGGGGAACAAATGGGGGAGTGGGATAAAAAAATTACCACTTTAAAGAACCTACCTAACTGAAGAAGTAATAACCAACCCTCAAGTAATAGGTCTAACCCTTCCAAAAAAATAGGATCGAATGACCATTTCAACACAACTTGTGGGGGGATGTCTTAATTCCAAACTTATATGGTTTTTTTTGTAGAACTACCCAATGGATCATGGCATAAAAATAAACCCTAGAAAAAAACCCATAACATCCTAACCACACATTGCATCATGACTAGGGAACCAAGGCACAACCAACCACTCAAGGGAAACTTGATAAAAACCCACCAAAAACCCTTTAGTATGAAAACATTTGGTTTTAATATGACACATTCTCCTCAAGTATCATTTATAGAAAAACAGTAATGTTGTGGTGTGATTTCCTCTAACCCCAAATTTTAATCTTATGAAACATACACACCATGCCATAATGACCATTGTTGTATTAAGATTTAGATATCCCTTCAGTCATCCAAGATAAAACATCATGAAAACTACTCATAATTGAATCAACCTCCTTGACATGGATTTCACCATTATATGTTGTTGAATAACTGATTATTAGGCCTTCAAAGTTCTTCAAACCATGGTCATAGTCCTTTTGTATTTGACCATTTTTATATGATACTCCACCTATCAACCATTCCATCATTTACCATGGGTGTTGTGTCTTTTTTTAGTCTTTTTCAATTATACATCAACATGTTGAACACAACATTATTTGATGCTTCATTTTATACCTAGAAATTTTTTTATTTCATTTTTGGATATTTTATAAATACAACAAATATTTGGATGGAATTCTCAAGAGAAGTCTATACAACTAGTTTTAGTAAGAATGTGATAGAAAAATTTATTTAAAATGAATTATTATTTACCATATGTATTTATATAGGAAAACCTTATTTAACATATTCTTTTTTTTCAACTAGTATATATGAATCTATTTATCTATTTAGTAATAGTTATGTGTTTTATTTTTTTTAATATTGTGTAGGCACATTGTGATATACATGGATAAAAGATGGATCACATTACCAAGGAACACACCTCAGTATTCTAAGGGTTTGAAGGAGTTTTTAGATTTTTTAGTTTCCAATAGATTTGTTGAAGGGATAATAATATGTCCATGTCTTAAATGTAAATTTAAAATATGGTTGAAGAGAGATGAAGTTTATGAACACTTGATATTGAAGCAATCACCTACTCAATATTTGTGTTGGATTTGGTATAGAGAATCGAATGTTATAGAAAGGTTGAGCACTGATGTTAATCCATATAATGAGCCCCCAACTTCATCAACAATGGAAAATGAAATGTAAAAACTTATAAATAATGCATTTGGAATTGTAAGACACAAACATCAACATCAAAACATATAATAAAAACCAGTTGAGGGTGCTACAAATAGCAACATGACAAGTGATGTTTTTGAGATTGTAGGACAACAAGATCAAGATTGTAACATATCATTGGATCCTACTCTTGACTCTGTGGAGAATAATGTAAGATAAAAGTTCATTGAGAAAAATAAATTTCATGGTTTAGTTGATGATGGAAATTAAGAGTTGTATAGTGGATGTTTGAAATATTCAAAAATTTCTTTTATGCTAAAGTTGTACCACATCAAATGCCTATGTGGAATCACAAATAAGGAAATGTCCATGATATTGGAATTTTTGCTTGATGCATTTTTTGAAGAAAAAATCCATGAGTATTTTTATGATATGAAAAAAGTTGTTAACAGACTTGGTATGAATTATAAAAAAATACATGCATGTCCCAATGACTGTATGCTTTATTGGCAAGATGATTCAAGCAAACAGGATTGAAAAAATGGTCTTCTTCAAGATGGAAGTCAATGGGTGATGTTGGAAGTATGAATCAACATACTACCATGAAGAAGAAGAAAAGGAACACACCTAAAAAGGTTTTGAATTAATTTTCTTTAAATCCTCGACTGTAAAAATTATTCATGTCATCAAAAAATGTCTAACACATGAAGTTTCATTCTGTAGATAAAAAAAATGACGGGTTAATGCGACATCCACAAGATTCACAATCATAGAATACATTTGATTCATTACATCTAGATTTCTCATCTGATCCTAGGAATGTTCGATTAGGATTGGTTGCCGATGGATTTAACCCATTTGTGACTTTGAGTACCAATTATATCATTTGGCCAGTTGTTTTGATCCCTTACAATCTTCCTCCATGGATGTGTATGAAAAAAACGTCTTTTATCATTTAGATGATTATTACTAAAAAACAAATGCTTGGAAATGATATTGATGTATACTTTCCGCCTTTAATTGAAGAATTTTATGAGTTATGGAGTAACGGTGTTGAGACATATGATGTTTCTTCTAAAACAATGTTCAAAATGAATGCTGCTCTAATGTGGACCATTAGTGTCTTCCTTGGACTTGGGAATTTATCTAGTTGAAACACTTACATGGGTTTGGCTTGTCCTGTTTGTAACATTGATTTTGATTCCAAAAGGCTACCTCATAGTAGAAAATGGTTCTTCATGTGCCATCAAAGATTTCTCGATGCATCTCATATATTTCAACTATAGGTCAAAATTCAACAGTTTTATTGATCATAGACCACCTCCAAAGTTGTTAACTAGTTCTGAAATATTGGAACATCTTGGAAATGTTGAAACAGAATTTGGGAAGGTGCATCATTTTAATGATAGTGGGAAAATAGTTCTAAGTACATCTTCAAGTGAAATCGACATGCAACAATGAAATAAAAAAAGTATATTCTTCAAACTTTCATATTAGGAATTTAATTTGTTGTGGAATAATCTTGATGTAATTCATATTAAGAAGAATATTTGTGAAAATTTGATCTTCACATTGCTTAATGAGCATGGAAAGTTGAAGGATCATCTCAATGCTTAGAAAGACTTACAAGTAATGAATATAAAACGTGATCTCTGGCCAGATGAGAATAAAAAGTATGCTCTGACAATTTTTTGTAATGAAAAATTGGAATAAAGACACATTCCTTCAAATTTTAAAGCACGTGAAGGTATATGATGGGTATTAAATTAACATATCAATGTGTGTTGACTTAAAGCATTGTAGGTTACATGGATTTAAAAGTCATGATTCACATATTTTGTTACAATAGTTACTACCATTGGCATTGCATACATTATTACCTGAAAAGGTTACTGTTATTGTACTCCAATTATTTACATTTTTCATATAATTATTTGAGAAATATCTATATCCATTTGAGCTTGAAAACCTTTAGGATAGATTTTTATTGACACTTTGTGCAATAGAGATGATATTTCCTCCGTCGTTTTTTACTGTTATGATGCATTTCACCGTGAATTTGGTTGGCGAAGCTAAATTAGGAGGCCCCATACATTATCAATGGATGTATCGAATTGATAGGTACTTTATTTATATGTTTTTTCAGTTAATTAGACAATTATTTGAACTTAATTAAATACATAATTATGTTTTTTTATTTTATTTCATAGATATCTTGGGCATTTGAAATCATACATGAGAAATAAAGCTCAACTTGAAGGCTCTATTTATGAAGGCTATTTGGAAAAGGAGTGTCTTAACTTTTGTTCTAAATACTTGGATGATATTGAGACAAGATTTAATTGATTTGGACATGTTGAATACATATCAACTCAATCTCAAATACATAGTAAATCAAAAATATTTCCTACTATTGGCTGGTCAGTTGGGAGGACCTCAAATGTTACACTGACAAAAATTGAATTATTATAGGCACATAGATATGTGCTTCTAAATAGTGAAATTTCAGATCCATTTATTGAAGAGTTGAGGATACAAACAAAGATGTGAATGAGAGACCAAACATGAAATGAGAAATATATAATGAAATATGTTAATAAAGAGCTTGTAGAATGGTTTGCACGACATGTAAGTTCATAAATATTGCAATAAATACAAATATTAGGTTGAAACATATATTTTGAAAATATAATAATGTATATTTCTTTTTTAGATCATTAATACTAATACTCTATCAGATTTGTCATAAGATTTTAAGTTTCTTGCTCGAGGTCTTCTAAAACTAGTTATAAAGTTAGACGCGTACAACGTGAATGACTTTAGATTTCATACAGTCGATCGAGAAGAGGGTTTGAAAACATAGAACAATGGTATATTTACATTTTTTGAAGTGGGATACTATTTAAATTTTACCAATATTATACAATTAAACTACCAAATGCATTTTTTAGTTGTTTTATTCAAATGAAAATGGGTCGATATTATCAAAGGTGTTAAAAGAGATTCCTTGAAATTTACTTCTGTGAACTTCTCTCGCTTGATGGATGTTGGTGATCATGAACTGCATGATTCACATATCTTATCATCTCAATAAAAAATGGTATATTATGTGAATGATTTTGTGTATGAATGGTGGAGTGTAGTTTCTCATGTAAAACAAAGATATTTGTATGATATGGGTGATGAAGTGGAAGATTTGACCTCCGACATTGAATCTCATCATCAACAAGAAGAAGACTTATTTTTCCATCATGATATTGAAAATATTAGTCTATCAAGGGCGGATGAAGTAATGGAGCATAAAACCAACATGATTTAAGGGGAAAATGATTGTATGTACAATTATGCATTAATTTAGAAACCACTTATTTCATTTGTGTAGTTATTCATTATCATTGTTATATATATATTTTTTGTTAGTACTATGCATATGTTATCATTTGTATTTATTTTTTCTGTATAATTTTTTTGAAATATATGTTTTCAAATTAATTTTATTTGATTAAATGATAATAATGCCAAGGAGGAAGCGGGGTGCCACTTCAAGTTCTTTGCGGGGATACTTGAGGGTGACTGTTATAGGTATAAATTCTAATATGAATAAATTTATTGCACTTTTTTTTATACTAATTGTTTGTTCATAAAATATGGAAACAATGAAAGTATGGAGAAAAATATGAAAAGTTTAGATGTATGGAATCTAACAAGATAGAAGATAGTTGCCCCATTTGATTCCTATGGGGTCCCTACGGATGAAGCTTTATTATTACTTGGCCAAATTCTAGGCCAACTGGCCGCGAAGCCTATTTCCCTTCCAATTACATATGATGATTGGAGATTGTGCAGTGATGTTAACTTGAAAAGAAAGGTGGATGTAAATTGTGGCTCTTGGATTACTTTTATGGTGTTATGAATTTAGTAGTGGTTGTAAAAATGGTGGATGTAAATTGGAACTCCTGTTATGAACTCATAATATGGGCATGTATGTGGATATATATATGTGTGTATGTGTGTGTGCATTGTACGTGTCTTTTTATTTCTATATGTACCCCCCATCCCAGGCGTTATATGAATTTTTCACATGTTTTTTTCAGGGTACTAGTACTGGGGTGGCAGAATTAGCAGCTTTTTTTAAATTGTAAATCTACCTTTAGCGGTGGTTTAAACCACCACTAAATAAATGGTCCATATTTAGTGTCAGTTTAAACCGCCACTAAATACATACACCGTACAATTTAGTGGCAGTTTTTGTGCTTTAGCGGTAGTTTTTGTGGAAAAAATGAATATTTTTAGTGGCGGTTAAAACTGCTGCTAAAGGCTCCTCATTTTCTGTAATCATTTAGTGGCGATTGGTGTGGTTTTTGTGGCGTTTCCCCTGGAAAAAATGAATCTCTTTTTAGCGGTGGTTAAAACCACCGCTAAAAAAGCTTTCATTTTTTCCGAGCCAAACCACCGCAAAAATCACACCAACTGCCTCTAAATGTGTTTACTATAATGGTTTCCAAAAATGAATACTAAATTAAAGAAACTACCACGTATTGAACACCGATACCAAATTTAGTAGTGGTTTTTTGAAACCACCGCATAAGCATAAGGCGACAGTTTAAACCACCACTATTCAGTGAATTTCTTCTAGTGCATGGTTTCAAAATATGGTATTTTAGTTGATCCTAGGAAGGTGAAAGTTGTTGTGTCCTGGGATGAGCCAAAAAATGTCTTTGAGATTCAAAGCTTCTTGGGATTGGTAGGGTATTATCATCATTTTGTGAGGGATTTCTCTAAGATGGATTCTCTGATGACCTCTCTTACTCAGAATGGAGTAATTTTTTTTATGGGATTTGAAATTTCAAGCTTCCTTTGATGATTTGAAACATTATTTAACTTTTGTTCCAATGTTGATTATTCCAGAAAATATGTAAGGATTTGTGGTCTTCTATTATGTATCATGTTCAGGTTTGGGATGCATTCTTATATAGGGTGATCACATAGTGGTGTATGGTTCTCATCAACTTCAACCACATCTGAAGAATTACCCCACATGTGATCATGAACTCGCAACTATAATGAAAGCTTTGAAGAGGTAGAAACATTACATATTTGACAAAAGGTTTACCATTTAATCTAATCATAAAATCTTGAGTTATATCTTCTCATAAAAATATTTGAACCTTCAGAAGATACGGTGGGTGGAGTACCTAGAATCCTTTTATTTCGACATTTCCTACAATATTGGTAAGTGGAATTTCATTACTAATTCTTTGATCATGAAGCTTCCATATCATGTCATGAAAGAATCCTTTGAGGAGTATAGTTTGATGAATTTATTTGGCCATATGAATTTCGGAGTTTATGAGGATGTGCCAAGATTTATTTGGTAAGTATTCAGTTGAAATCCTCACTTCTCGAGATGATTCTTTTGGGACAATAACTCAATTATGAGTTTTGGTCCATTATAGGTTCTTTATATGGTGGGGTTACCATCAGTGAGTGGTCTATAACCTCACAGATTATCCTATAATTCCAAAGCTATTTTTTTGTTCATATACCTTTGTGAAAGGCTATGTTGGGGGATGATCATAATTCTCAATGGTAGGTACACCCTAGCACCAAAAATATGTTTTATGATATGAGGAAATGTTTTTGATGGCTAGGCATAAAATTGAAGATTACAGATTTTGTTTCCCATTTTTATACTTTTCAATAGGCCAAGGATGAGAATCAGAAGCTTTTGGGTTTTCTTTATCCCCTTACAGTGATGACTTGGAAGTGGGATGAGATATCGATGGACTTTTTTGTTGGGTTAACTCATACACCTCGAGGAAATAATGCGATATGGGTGGTGATTGACTGATTGACCAAATCAGCTCACTTTAGTTTGATTCATGATATGACCAAAGTTGAGGACTTGGGAAGTCTGTATATCTTGGAAATCATTAGATTGCATGGAATTATATCTGCTCCCATTTTTGATAGGGATCCCTAGTTTACTTCTTGTTTTTAGGGGCCTCCATGAGGCAATGGGATCCTAAGTAAAGATGATCATGAATTATCATCCCAAGACAGATGGTAAGATAGAATGGTCTATTAAGATTCTTAAGGATATGCTATATTCTTGTGTCATTGAATTTGGAGGATCTTGGTATAACCATTTGGTATTGGTTGATTTTTCCTATAATAAAAACTACTAGTCATCACTCAAGTTTACATCCTTTGAGGCCTTATATGGACAACCATGTAAATCTCTACTTTGTTGGTTGGAGGTTGGAGAAACTCCCTAGTGGGACCCAGTTTGGTCCAGGAGATGATGATAAATATTCTTTCTATTAATCAAATAATGGTACTCGAATATATCCATCATAAATCCTATCTTAATCATCATAAATGTCCTTTTGAGTTTGGAGTTGGTGACCTGGTGTTTTTGAGAGTTTCACCTTGGTTAGGTCATCGATGGATTAGAAAATAGGGAAAGTTGACACTGAGAAATGTGGAACTATTTGAGGTTTCTAAGAAGATTATAAAGGGGAATTATCATTTATCTTTCCACCATATATTACATCGATCCACAATATGTTCCATGTGTCACAACTCAGAAAGTATCTCTCTGATCCATCTCATGTCTTGACCTAGGAAGATCTTGACGTGGAACCTGATTTATCTGTGACTGAGCAACCTGTTCATATTGTTGATTTTTAGATAAAGGTTATTCATGGGAATTCCATACCATTAGTTATGGTGTTATGGAAACATGGTTCTTATTCACATGATATTTTAGAGCATAAGGCACCGATGAGAGAATATTGGTCTCATCTCTTTGATATGGAGTCTTCTTGACAGATTTTCTGGGGGAAGAAAGCATTTATGGTGGGGAGAATTTTAATATCTCGATCTTTTCCTTTAGGTACATTCTTTAGTTTATGATGTTTTCTTTCACTTTAAGATTTAGTGGGGGATTTCTATGCTCTTTATAACCCTTTTGGATTTAATTTTTAGAGTCTTCTAAAAATAAATTAATAAATTTTATCTTAATTTTTACCCTTACATAGAACATGGGGTCTACGTAAGGGTAAGGATATTCTACCCATACACAGAGGATTCTGTGTAAATTTAAACTTTAAATTCTAAGGGTTACATAGGTTTAAGTCACCCACTACATAAGGGTAGGGTGAAAATCCCATAGGTTGTGCAATAGTAGTCTATATGCTGCATAAGGGTAGAGTTCCTTTTAGAAGGGTTGTGTAAAGGTAACCCTGGGTTTTCAAAGGTTTCATAATGGTACTTAATCTATTTCGTAAGGGTAATCCCTTACTTCTAAAGGCTATGTAAGGGTATCCTGGAGTTGAGTAAGGGTAATGCTGAGTTTTCAAAGGTTTCATAAGGGTATCCTGGAGTTGCATAAGGATAATATTGACTTTTCAAAGGTTATTTAAGGGTATCCTGAAGTTTCATAAGGTAAATGATTAGTTTTAAAAGGTTATGTAAGAGTATCCTAGAGTTACGCAAGGGTAATGATGAGCTTTCAAAGGTTATGTAAGGGTAACCTGGAGTTGCATAGGGGTACTCGGTCACTGCGTATGGGTAAGTATAGATGTGAGATATGTATAAGGGTAAAACCCCTTACCCTTACATAGAAGCTATGAGCTGCATAAGGGTAAACCCTATTACCCTTATAAAGCATCCTTTTTATATAATTTTTTTCTTATAAAACCTGATTTCTATTATTATTCTTCCAGAATGACCTCTAACATCATTTTTTTCAATTTCAAAAGCTAGAAATCATGGGAATTGAATTATTTTGACCCATTAAATATTATAACTAATATTATAAATGATTTTAAACCTTTTTCATTCAATAATTAGTTAAAAAACAAATTAAATATCATTTTAATTTTAGGTTTTTTTCGTGAACTGGAACGCCTAAAATATTTTTAAAAATACCTGAAATTTTACTGCTTCAATTTCTGTTATCCTCATGAGCATAGTTTAGGGTGTCAAACTACTAGGTGATAAACATAAGAGTGTTTGTTTTCATTTTTATTTTGATTATTGGGAATGAACATTTTTCTACCTTTTAAAGATCCATCATCCATGTTCTGAGATATTTTCATTAATGAATGTAGTTCCATAAAGATTTTCCCTATACTTGAAACCTTAACTAATTTCTCAACTAAAAGATATTTTTAATTTTTTTATGAACTTTTAATTGAGAATATTTAGATTATTGTTTTTCAAAAGTCATGGAATTGTGAAATAAAACCGTTATTTAAAGTATTTGAACATTTTGGGTTGTTTTTTGAGAAAATATATCTTGAAATGAAAAGTGATTTGATGAAATGATTTGATTCCCATTGTCAAGGAAAATGGATTTAAATGAAAGTTTATTTTGAAAGTAATTAACTTAATAAAAACCTATGATTTGGTTTTGAAATTGAAATGGCATGTTAAAACTTGAAATTTGGATTTTGAATTATGAATGATGAATTGATTTGAAAAGGATGATTTTACCATTATTTATTATTTGTTTAATTGAAATTAAATGTGATATTAAGTAGTTATTGGGTGATTAGGTCAAGAATACCAATACTCTGAATCCCTAAAAATGGACTGATGATGAAAATTCTAACTAAACCAAATTCGATATTTTTTCCCTGAGATGGGGTGTTGATTGATTATATCTAAACAGCTTGAGCCATAGGGACATGCACACATTTATTAATGATTTATTGACTAATTAGTATAAGGATAATGTATCTAGGAACTAAAAAACCTTAGAGAATATGACAATGGTGCTTTATTTTTATTTGATTATTACATGCCATTGTTTATTGAACTGTTTTATCATCCCTTCTATTTTATAAAAATGATCATTTATGCATGTTTTGATACACATGAAATCTAATTTATTTTAAAGTTTTTTGGACTTGAAATGTATAAAACAATGTTTTCTATGCCTTGTTTTTATTAAAATTTAATCATGAATGGTTTATTTGTTATGGAATTTCTTATAGAACTTTTTATGAAAACCCATATAATTTATACACTTTATTTCATGATTTATTACATAAATACACACACAATACAATAAAAAAAGATCTAAATGCCAAGTTTATTTGGTTAATTAGATAAATAATATAGTAACTTGAAATAGGGATACAAAACCATTATTTAAAAATCTTCAACATGCTCTTAAAATACCATCACTCTTCTAAAAATGCACAAGATAACCTAGGGATGTAAATAAAAAAGTGGTAAGCTATAATTCCCAATAAGGGAATAATAAAATCATAACATGATGAAAAGTAATACATGTGATTAAATAGGCACACCATGGTGACATAAAAGGTATGGGAATCATAAACATGAACATCGCAGTATGATATAAGATGATAACATCAAGGTAATATAGGACTGTGGAAACAACATAAAACATGAAATCATAAGAATAAGTTAAGTCTAACCATAGAGACATCATAACATAGTGTTCTTAGAATAAAATACCATGCACCATACATGGTATATCATAAAATAAAAACATTACACAATGCATTATAGGGCTATATAATTCTAATCCCAACCGTCACATTCATATCATGTACATAAATTTGTGTGCCACATAGATCATACAACATATGGATATATTTAATCACCTTTAAACCCATAATTAAGGAGTGTGAGTTACATACATGGAATTCCCTAATCAATTAATCATAGGTATATCTAGGAAAATACCTTTTAGTCGAAATGAGGATGTGTATTCAAAAATGTTTGGCATGAAAAATCATTGGATAATTTCAAAAGCATAATGGGTATACATAAAGATCCATGGAAGAGTTTAATGAGAGTAAAAGGGGGTATCAAATTACTTTGAAATAATAAGGATAGTAAAAGGAATGTGTAAAAATATATTTCAACATGAAAAATTGGAAATCAAAAGGCACAACTCAAATAAAATGAATAAAGAGGAGGAGAGAATCTTCGTACCTTGAGAGGATGGTTATAAAATATTGAGAGGAACTTATTAAGAGATTTGGATAGCTTGGGAGGGATTTAGAGAAGAACAAGGAGAGTAAATTTTTTCTCGAAGGGTTTTGAGTGAAGAAGAGTGGGAGTATGGGTGGGTATTTATAGAAAAATAGAGTGGAATTCACTACTAGAAAGGGTGTCTATACCCATTCCCCTATACCAATGGTTTATAGAAATTGTTGGTATAGGGGGTCCTATCCCAATGGTTCAACAGAACCATTGAGACAAGTCAATTTTATGAAGGCTATCCCAATGGTTTAAAAAAACTATTGGGATAGATAACTCTATACTAACGGTTTTAAAAAACCATTGGTATAGAGTTCCCCCAAATACCAGCATGGGTAACACCTCCTCATTTCCGAAATCGAGCCACATTTTTTCCTACTGAGTGGTTTCATCTTCTTCCCTAGGCATGACGATCCATCATTAGTTTCACTTTTCATTTGGTTTATTCAACATCAAATTAGTGAGTTTGAAATGGATCATATATTCTACCAAGAATCATTTTCATTTTTTATCTACATATAATACACCAACCTACAACATTATATTTTATTTTCCATTCATAGCAATCTCTCATCCCTTAATGTAAGTTCCCGATCTTTACTGAAGGTGTATACTTGTTATTTTTTTTGTTTAAACATTCTTTCATGAATAAAGAAGTGTTTCTTGATCACTTGAGGCGTTTTGGAATTGTTCTGAGGGTGTGGGACATGAAAAGAGGAGAAAAGTGGCCCATAGTGCATAGTGCATGGTTGGTGCATAGTTAGTGTGAACCCTACGCCTAGCCCAGAAAACCATGAGGCTTGGTGACCATTTTGGAAAAAGGGCTAGCACAAGGTTACCACACAATATTCCAAACCGTGTGGGTGTCCCTACGAAACTGTACAACATGAATCCACTTGGATAGAGGGAGCCTCATGGTTGGCGCACCATTTGTAAACCATGCAGACAAACTGTGTGTCCCCTAAAAAGAGAGAAATTCATATTTTTTCCTTAATAACCCACTTCTCCACCTTATTTTTCCTCACATTTTACCCCCTCTACCCTAGATGATGAACCAACAACCCTCTCCCTCCATGGATGATTCTCCTTTGATTATTGGGTGTTTGGAGTGCCGTTTGGTGTGAATCGAAGATCTGGGTGAGTCTAACACTTTTGTTTGCTCTATTTTCTGGATTAGGGATTTTAGAAACTCCCCTCTTCTTTCAAAACCCTAAAACCCTCACTTTTCCATCAATTTATATGTTGGGTCTTTAAAGGGTGTTTGAGTTCGAATCAAGAAATTATTTTGGTCTAGTAATCATCTTTAAACATGAGTTAGTTGGTCTTTAATCTTCTCCCAATAGTCTTGATGTTTTACATGTGTATGTGGTTGTGCCAATGTGTTTTCTTATTTCATTTTCTTGTCTTTGGTGACAGAAAGTGAGTCAAACGTTATATTGAGGCGTGAAACCCTTCACGAACCCCATAGGGTTTTTTGATTATGTGAGACCAAACCTAGGGTTACCCTTGGGGTGTTCCTAACCCTTGAAATGGTAAAATAAATTGGTAACATTAATATAGGGGAAAACATGAGAGAAAATGGGTTGTAAATTGTAATCAGGTATGTGTCTTGGCTAACAAGGTAATTTTTTTTATTGTGTATTATATTTGTAAAGTGCCAAAGGGGATTTTGAAAAGGTTTAAAATATGTGTTTTGGGGTTTTGACCCAACCATGGTTTTAAATGATGGAAATGATATTTTAAAATGAGTAATGTTTTGAAAGGAGGTGTTGACCTCAAATGATTTGAAAAAGGGGGTTTTATTAATTGATTTAAAATGATGATTTGAAATGGGGGTGTGTCCCTTCCTTGTGAAAATTTTATATGATTGTTTTAGAATGGTTGCAAAAGGAAATGAGAGCCTTGGGGAATGATTTATTTTTTCAAATAGGAAGACTCGTACTTCAATGTGTGGTTTCAAAATGATTTCAAATGAGTATTTTGAGTTGTATTTGTTTCCATGATGTAGTTTATAAAGGTCCGATGGGACCATAGTAATTGAAGGGATGTAAGGGTTAGTGTAACTAAACCCATAAAAACTATGTTGTCATGTTAACATGATATGAAATGATCTAAATGATAAATGTTCTTAGTTGGTGATGTAGCATAAGAGGGGCTGTTTGACATGATGTGAAAAAGGGGTTAAAAAGGAATAAAGTGATTGTGTTAAAAGACTTATGGGATGATAAATGAAATTCATAAATGGGTTAATGCATGTTAATTGATGAATATACTAAATGGGATAAGGTATAAAAAGGTAAATGGGATAAATAGACCATGCCATGTAAGTGGAAAATGTGTTAATGGGTCAAGGCATAAAGATGACTTATGTGTTAAATGAAATGTGGATTTTAATGGTTTATTAATTTATTGTGTATGGTTGTGACATGGTTTATATGGTGAATGGATATATAAGCATGTGCACATGGATTGGTAGAGTGGGGTACTAACATGAGGTTCTATGCCCGCAGGTCAAGTTAGATTGAGGGTCTTGGATCCAACTCCATAATGATTGGGTTGGGGAAGGGGAAGGAGTTTTATTCCCCTAACAGTTTCATTCCACTCATATTGAGGCTTCAAGGTGAGGATGATGTGTTTTTTGTGTTTTTCTTATCCCTAATGAGATAGAAACTTGACTTATCCCCTTATCCATGATAATTGATTGGATTCAGCCGTAGTGTAAATGATGTAAATTTCTAACCCATGGAACACACGATGAAGATGAATTTAGTAATAAAGATAGTATAAGTGATGAAATGAAAATAATGATGAAAATATATTAAGTGAACATTTCAGAAATTGGGCATGTGATGAGTTGTGATTAGTTAATTCCCTTATGGTTAAAAGTGTGTGTAACCACTTGTGCCTCGACTTAAACTCCCATTATTAACTTAGTTGATTTTTTGGTTGATTGACTTTAGAGAATCTAATGGATAGATTGAACATTAGATAACTACCTTGTTTCCTTGTTTCCTTGTTACACTTTTTTATCTGCATACACCATTGTACATGCTATTTGTTTCTTTAAACATCGTTAGTGGTGGCCTACTAAGTAGTACTCACACCCTTCTTGGGCCATAATGGAACTTGGGTCCCCGAAAAGATGTTACTTGTTTCAGAAACATGTTTAGGGAAGGGACATGATGTGTGGTTCATGCATGGGATATTTGTTTAGAGCATGTGGTGTTAGGACTGGGTTGGGACTCGGGTCCATGTTTTGGTTTTTTTGTTCTTTTTGGTTTTTGGGACATTTCTTGTATGACTATCTAACATGTAGAGTATACATCTTATAATTATAGAAAGTGATACTTGGTTACTTTTTGGCAATGCCACATGTTGTCTATTGATTTGTTTCCATGGGTTATTTTATCTATTGATATTTTTTTTTTGTGTCTTACTTTGAAAAGTGGGTATAGTCTCCCCAATGTTCCTCCATAGACCTGAATTTCTAGTCGACGACCTTTAACATACGGGGAGGCATGCCTGAGGTCTTGTGATGACCCAGCTCGGGACACTGGATAGTGGCTAATGGGTTGGGGACATTACAAAGTGATATCATAGGAGGTCTTTTATCTTACTATTTGGGGTATGATAGACAATAGACTAGGATCTTTTCGAGGCCTATTAATGATCTCGTTCCTGGGTGCCTGCAACCCCACATACAAGGGAAAATCCAAGTTTCCAGGGGTGGGAATTGATGTTTGGTTTTGTGCTTTTATGGTCGATTGTTATTTCCACCTCTAGTGGTTCACCTAGACATGATGTTATTGATTTATGAATTTTTACCTCTTGGTCCAGTGTGGAAAGAGATGGTGTGTGAGTTCATGCATCATAATAGGCACATAGGATAGATATGTCATATGTATGTTGCCTATGATTGACTTTTGAATTACAATATGATAATCCAAATGGGTATAAAAAGTGAAATTTAATGAAACAATGGATGTTGAAAAGTGGGCTAAAAATGAATTTATAAAAGTGTAAATGCTTGGGTTTTGAAAATTAAGAGTTTTGTGAAATGAAATGGTGGGTTTAAATGGTAAGGCTAATTAAGTGGAAATAATGGAGAAATGGTGGAACTTAGGGACACTAGTGGTGGTTATCCCGCATGTTGGTTGTTGACCTTGGGTACAAGTGGTTCGGGTAGTGAGGGTGCCATAGTTTTGAGACCTTGTGAGTTGTATTTTGACCCTAGAGTGGGTTCTCAGTTCATGGTTCCTGTTTGTTTGTGTGATTATCTTTGGTGTGGGACCCATAGTAAATGGTTGTTTGGTGTGTTTGACGTAGTATGTTTTGGAGTGGGGTAGGAGTGCCACTGTGAGCAACGAGTTGGTTGAGGTTTGATGTGTATGTCCCAGGGAGGGGGATCTAGTGACCTTTTCTTGATGTGACTCCAGTTTAGGGATTTGGTGCTGTTTGATCTTCGATGATGACCTGTGAGAGAGGTCGGCTGGGTGGTTAGCACCTTTGGGTGCGTATAACATAAGAAGTCGTTTCAGACCTTGGAAATGGAATATAGAGAGTATTCCCTAGTGTATGATTAACCTAGAGGGATAAGTGGAAAGTTTAATGGCTTTGGGAGATATATCTTGGGTTGTAGATATGAGTTGAAAATATTAAGAAATCAAGGGTAGCCTCGAGGGAGGTCGACCTAGTGTTGTAGGTTCCTTGGAACGCTAACCACATGTGGATGCTTCAAAGGTGAAATTGATGCATGGTGGGTGCCACTAGGATTTGATAGAAGCTTATAGGTATTCCTTAGACCCGCCTCAGGGAAGCACCAGGGTGATTACATATGGTCGTAAGAGTGCTTGTGAAGGGTAGGATTAATCTGAGACCTGACCCTGTGGTTTTGTTGGAGTTAGAAACTAAAGGCAATGTTAGTTTGAGTAGACAAGGAAAGGGTGATCAGAGTATGAATGGGAAGTTTGTGGGAGTGTTTTTTTTGGGGGTGAGATTTTGAGAAAGACTTGGGTCCAATGAAGTTGGAATATTAGGTAGAATTATTAGCTCATGTGTGCTAGAGATGGGTTTTGTGTTTGGTCATAGGAGAGTGCAAGACCACAATGGTTCTAATGAGTACCAGGTGGTGGGAACATGTTAGAGATAAATAGTGTCATTAGTATATGTGCCCAGGTGGGTTGGATGTAATAACGCATGTTTTCCATGTAATCAAAGTGGAGAAGCCCTGGTAGTGTTAGGAACCAGTTGGTTTTGGACTGATGAAATGCATCATTGCACATTTGTTGTGATTTGAAGGACTACATGAGAAGAACTTGAGTAGGGTGATGATAATGGCGACAAAAAGAATGTTGGTTCACGACCACTTAATAGAGGGTCATGGGGTAGAGGTGAGTTTGGTTGGAAATTCCATTCGAGTTGTGGTGGTGTTCATCGACAACTTCTTAGCATACTTTAAGCAGTGATGATCATGCCCAATATATTGACATCATCCCAGGTGCACTGAGAAGGCTTTGGATTTACACCTAGAGTCTTGAGTGTGTTTTGGATGGGAATGGATACTCTTTAAAGATACTCTCAAAGAGTGTTATGTGTGTGGGAGTCATATGGTGGGGGAGTACAACATTGGCCATTTACGGGAGAGTGCCTTGGGATGGACCAGATGTTGATAAATGCCATGAGTGTCATCCTTGGAAGCTGGGAATGAGTAGTGAGTGTTTTTGAAACTTTTTTCAGGGCACGTGCCCATATATGAGGACGCACTGATTATTTCTCTATATTTCTGCTTTCCAAAGGCGGTTGACATCTGTTTCTTATTCAGGGACGTTTTCTCCTTGATTGAAACATGATTATGGGATGTCTTTTCCTCCTTCCGTGGATTCCTCCTCAGAACTCATCACCTAGTCCGGGTCTCCCTTAAAGATTAAGGCATTTTTCGTGAACCTCATTATCAGTGCCATATCTTTGTGGATGCTAGTTAATTATTCTGCTTATGTTTGGACATTCCAAGGGGTCTTGATAGGGCAACAACCTTCGATCAGAGTAGATTGTGACATTAGGAATGTCGAGGCATCTATGGATGTGTGGAAATTGGGGAACCTGTATTCTTCCTCACAAGAGGGTATCTCATGGGTGTAGAACCCAAGGTATCCCACATCGGTTGCGGGGTATCTTATGTCGGAGGCATGTCTCTAAGGTTTTCCTCAGCTTCCCATGTTTAACATGGGGTATGTTGCGAGTTTAATGTCTTGCGGAGATGGTTATTCTAAAGGCATGTCTTCTGAGGTTTTCCTCAGGAATATCATGTTTAACACAAGATAGGATATGAGTTTAACATATTGCGTAGATAGTATTAGAGTGATCATAACCTCCCATAGAAACAGATCAAATTGGTACGTCCCTAGGAGGGATCACTTGGAAGGTTTACCAGATGGGTGGATTAGAATTCCCATTGAGGACGGATCCGAGGTGGCGTGTCCCATAGAGGGAAGATATCACACCGTGAGGGATGATTTGGACACCAATGAGGGTGGATCACAAAGACTGCACCCCAGAATAGGGAACATCAGATGGATAGGTTAGAACTCCCAATGAGAGAGGACCCAGGGTGGTGTGTCCCATAAAGGGAAGATGTCACACCGTGAAGGCTGATCTGGACACCATTGAGGGATGATCAAGGAGAGTGCACCCCGGAATGGGGAACACCAAGGTTTACCATTGGCTAGGATTTAACCTCATGGAGGTTTCCTACATACCCTATGTAGGATCAAAACCCATGTAGTTCGAAGGGCGAGACATGGAATCGGGGTGTACATAAAGGACAATGACCTAGAGACATGCTGGGGCTTACGCGTGGTTAGAATCCCATCGCAAGAGGGACACTCTTGGTTGAATGGTTATGAATTTTGTAGGGAATATGCATGGTTAGCTTCCTGGTTGCTGCAAAGGGAAGAAACTGGATGGATGTCATGATCTCACTGGGATGTGAAAGCCCATGTAAGAATCATGATGAATGACAAATGGTTGAGTGAAGTGGATGGGAGGAATGGGATGGAACCAACGTGAAGATGATGGTGATGTTGAGATTGAAACTTAGGAAGGCTTCCTATATATCCCTATGGAGGATAAACAAAGTCCACGTAGTTTGGTGGGGCGATGGTACACCTGAGGAGGCGACATGTGAGAATGGATGCATGGATGAGACCTAGAGGAAGTAGAACCACCGGGTTGGGGCATGACCTTCCCAAAACTCAAAGGCTCAAGGGAGAGTCCAGGATGGGACATGGGTGATGGGATTAATCCTTAGGGAGGCTTACTATGTATCCCCATTTTAGGGAATAAAATTCCACATAGTTTAGGGTGGGGGTATGGAATCAAGGAGTATGCATAAGACAATGACTCGAAGACATACTGGGGCTTACGCGTGGTTAGAGGCCTGAGAGTTAGTATGACACCACTGGGATGGACCAGGGATGTGGGTGTCATAGAGAGGAAACCAAAGTTTACCGGTGTTTGGGGATAGAATGGCTTACCACTGGTTGAGGTTACAAAGACTTATTACTGGTTGGGGATACAATGACTTACCACTAGTTGGGGTTACAACATCTTACCGCTGGTTGGGGTTGAACCTCACAGAGGCTTCCTACATACCCTGCATAGGAGACAAGGATCAGATCCCATGTAGTTCGGAAGCATACAATTTAATGTCATGCGATATGGAAAGGGGTGTGCAGTTTAATGTCATGCAGGATGAGGGTGAACCGACGTGGAGTGGTCGGGACTGATGGGTGTTGGGATTGAACCCCAGGGAGGCTTTCTATGTACCTTTCTTGGAAAGGGAAAGGATCAAAGTCCATGTAGTTCAGAAACATACTGTTTAACATCATGCGGGATAGAAAGTGAACCAATATGAAGGGGTTGGGACAAGTAGGTGTTGGGATTGAACCTCAGGGATGCTTCCTACGTACCTTGTTTGGAAGGGTCAAGGATTAAAGTCCATGTAGTTCGGAATGGGGGATTAGGGCTTACACGATAAGGCGGACTGAGAAGAATGCCATGGTCGATGCTTACTCTAAGCCCATATGAGTCATTCTCAGTGTGAGAAACAAGAGGCATCAAATACCTGACGATCATGGTGCAAAGGTGCAACCACGAAGGGTGGTGAATGAGGCTTACACATGGAAGCTTCCCGAGTGCCGTTAAGGAGTGGCAACAGTGAATGGGTCTTACATATGAAAGCATCTCGGGTGCCACTAATGAGAAACAATGGTGGATGGGGCTTACACATATAAGATTCTTGGGTGCCGCTAAGGAGCGTAAACAGTGGATGGGATTACACATGAGTGTAGCCCCAGTGCCACTAAGGAGCAGCAATAGTGAATGGGGATTATGCATGGGGTGTATCCCGGGTGCCGCTAAGGAGTGGAAATGGTGAATGGGGCTTATGCATGGGTGCATCCTGAGTTCCGTTAAGGAGTAGAAATGGTGAATGGGGATTACGCATGGGTGCCTCTAAGGAGCGGCAATGGTGAATGAGGATTACGCATGGGTGCAGCCCAGGCGCTGTTAAGGAGTGGCAATGGTGAATGGGGATTATGCATGGGTGTAACCCATAATGTCTTCCTCATGTCTAGCCATGAGGGAATCCCAACTAACTGGTGGTTTGAGGCACAAAATTGTGGGCTACACCTATGTGCTAGTGCATAAGTGGGATAATTCCAAGGGCATTGGAACCAGTCTGAACAAGGGAGATGAAAAGTTTGAATCACATGACCAAAATTTGGAACACAATGGGGGAGGCATGATGAAGGGAGATAACTACTGACCATATTTGAAACACAACACCCACATCACATTATCCTGAGATGGAAACAAACAAACGAGGGCCAACCACTGACCTTATTCGAAACACAGGGCCAAACACATTAGCCAAGCCAAGGTGGCATGGGACCAGGCCATTATGGTGTCCCTTTATACATAAAATAGGATAAAGATCCATATAAAGGACACACAAATCATGAGGTGGAGTGGTGGAATGCTCGAACAGATTCTAACAATCTTGAAATTATGCCACTGTAATCATGGCATGAGGCATCTTATGCTAGTCACATAAGCCATCTCTTATTTGGAACAAGAGGAATCCTATTATTTAATGATAGGGAATGATAAAATTTAAAGTCATGTAGTGAGGAATATTGGCATCTTATGATTGGTGCACAAGGAATCCCTTGTTTGGATTAAGAGGCGTCCTATTTTTTTCATGTAGGGTGTACTACATTTTAAAGTCATATAGATATAACTATTTCCATCTTATGCTTGGTGCATAAGGCATCTCTTATTTAGAACAAGAGGCATCCTATGTGTGTAATATAGGGTGTACTATAGTTTATAGTCATGTAGAGAGGAATATTGGCATCTTATTCTTGGCACATATGGCATCTCTTGTTTGGAGTAAGAGGCATCCTATATTTTTCATATAGGGTGTACTACATTTTATAGTCATGTAGAGAGGACTGTTGGCATCTTATGCTTGGTGCATAAGGAATCTCTTGTTTGGAGTAAGAGGTACCCTATTATTTAATGATAGATAATACTATAGTTTATAGTCATGTAGAGAGGACTATTGGCATCTTATTCTTGGTGAAAAAGGAATCTCTTGTTTAGAGAAAAAGACATCCTATGTTTGTCACATAGGGTGTACTATAGTTTATATTCATGTAGAGAGGACTGTTGGCATCTTATGCTTGGTTCATAAGGAATATCTTGTTTGGATCAAGAGACATCCTATATTTGTCATATAGGGTTCACTACAGTTTAAAGTCATATAGATAGGACTATTAGTCATAAGGTTCCTAGCAATGAATGGTGTTGAGACTTACGCAAGAGCAGACCTTTCGGGTTCAACCTGGCATAAGAGTCAGGTGATGGGGTTTGGATGAGTTACTCGAGGAATGGTTCGACTCAAGGTACTTGGGGAATTGATGAAGATAATCTCAACTCATGACATGGGAAATGGACTAAGATGAATATTTCAAATCAAGGTGTTTTATGGAGTGTGGAGGAGTATCTAAAATCATGGTATTCCATAGGTGGAAGGTGGATGCGCATAAGGGCGCAATGAAAAATGTCGACGTCCCGACCTGAAAAGTTCAAGTGCGACTCTCCATTTTTCATGGGGGTCTGTGATGGTAGTGAAGGGACCAACCCAAAGGGTCAGGACCATAGCCTAACACTGATCCCGAGCAGAGGTGTGGGGGCACAACCCCCATGGTATAAACTGGTGGGCGCAAAGGTTGGAGCTTCATGAAGGATAGGGCTTCGTAAAGGAATGATGTTCACAGAGCTTAGGGTCTCATGAAGAATGGAGCTTTGCAGAGCTCAGGGTCTCGTAGAGCATGGAGCTTCATGGAGGAAGGGTGATTCACGGAGCATGGAGCTTCACAGAGGAAGGGTGATTCGTGAAGGTAGGGTGAAGGATAGAGCTTCGTGAAGGTAGGGTGCTTCATGAAGGAAGGGTGATTCGCGAAGGTAAGACTTTAGTGAAGTAGGGATTCACCCTAGAAAATATCTATTTATTTGGGGAGTTCTTTGAGAAGGTTCTACAGTTAGAGAAGCCTCGAGAAACCTAAAGGTGATCCCTCCTTCGTGAAGGGAAGAGGCCTCTTCACGAAGGGCATCCCTTCGCGGTGCTCGGGAGCATCGTGAAATGGGGGATCAGTCGCCGAAGGGGCGGTGTAACCATGTTTATGAGGGGGGGGGGGTGGGGTGAGCCAGCTATTTATAGGCGATGGAGGTCGAAAGATCTCACCGCAGAGAACAAATGTGCACTGCGAAGAGAAAATGACGCCACGAAGGAAGTCACACTCTGTAACCGAGGGAGTTCCCTCAAGTTTCTTGTAGTCGCGGAGGCTACCTCCATGACCATCGCGGTGCTCATGGAGGATCTTTTAAAGTTCTTCAGACTCGCATAGGATTCCTTCATGGACTTCGTGGTGCTTTCAGAGGTTCCGGTCAAGTTCCTCTACTCCGCGATCATGGAGGGAGCTTCGTGAATGGGCTCTACGAACCAGTTTTCCATCCCAAATTCGAATGTCAATAACTCCTAATCCATAAATCCATTCCGCCTCTACGAACAGTAAAATTGAAGCTTGAAAAACATCTATGCTCTTAGATCATTTATAGAAGCATTTGTAATATTTTATAGATGCATTTTCTGATGTCAACAGTGGGTGATGACTGTTTTTTTATTACAGTGGAAGCTGGATGACCACATCTAGAGTTTTGGGTTCAGTTGTGTTTGAGTGTGAGCCGCGGAGGTTGAAATTTCATGAGGAAAGTGGTTATAATGATACTCCTAATGTGGTGAGAATTATTTTAAGTCATGGGTGTATATAGAAAGCTGTGAAGTGGATGTGGTGGCATGAATATTCCAATGAGAATCTTATGAGGTGCATGTTCGGGTTCCTTGGGAAAAACCTAATTTGGTCTTTGGTGCAATGATTTTAGGATAGTTTTAGAGGTAATTAGAGTGGTCACATTGGATATGTGTTGATAAGTGTTGTAGATCATGATAATAGCTTGAAGATAAGCGAATGTTGTGACGATGGAAGTTTTACTGGATGTCAAGGATGACTTCAGTAAGTGCATGCAGATGATGGAAGTATGACTTAAGTGAAAAGGTCAAAATGGATAGGTAAAGTGGAGATGTACCAATAACAGATGTTGGGAATCAAAGGAGTGAGTTGACCAAGTATGGCCTAACTCAGCTGGGTAAGAAGGAATGGATGTGGTGGGTTGTAAGACACCTTTTATAGCACCCCAAACACTTCATGGTATGTTTCTCTTAAATACATTCTAGTTATAGCCTATATTTCATGAATCAATGAGCCTATATGGAACAAAACATGGTTAGTTATAGGAGATATCTATAACCTAGACATTAAACTTAAATTTTCCAACTCTGCGATTTGAATTTTAAAAATCTGACATACACGGTTGTGTTCAAGATGATATTTAGAGTCTGATAGAATTAACTTAATATTTGGTGAATAGTAACCTACCTTTATGAATAGTAACCTATCCTTATGAATATTAACTTACCCTTATGAATATTAATATGAATTTTATGAATGGTATCCATACCCTTGAGTGTATAAGTGAATTCAGACACCTTAAAAATGAAGATGAATATTTTAAGTGTTTATATTTTTTGATTAAATAATGTTTTTAATTAAATATTTAATTAATCATATTTAGAAAATTATGTTTGAAAAATGGACTTCATTTTTTGATTCTACACATCAAAAAATTGTTAGATTAAATTTTTGGGATTTTTATGAAATACTTAAAATTTTGATTAATAGTAAAATGCGATAATTTACGAAAAATGATAAATAAGGAATTTATTGAGTCATTGATGATGATATGCTGATGTAAGACAAATTGGTTCGAAGTCACATTCATATATTATTATTCTTGGTCATGTAAAACTCACTATTGGTTGTCTTGAGAGGAAATAATAAATTAATGATTATAATATTAAGAAAACTCCTCTCCCCTCCACTATATAAACCACCCCTCACCCCCTCTTCCTCCCACACCACTCAAGCTTCAAGCCTTGTCTAAATTCTGCCAAATACTATTAAAAAGAACTCTACTAACGTCCAAGACCTACTGGTATCACAAAAAGGCCAAAAGAAAAGGCCTTAAGGTGATTCTCAAGGAGGAGTACTCAAGAGGTGAACCTTCCTTCTCTTTTCTTTCAATTTCTTTTACAAAGTTCCATTCTTTTGTTCTCCCTTCTCACCTACACTCATAAAAATTCCATGATAATTCTAGTACCTTAAATGTACTGGATTTTCATTGTGCTAATGTAATATTTCATCATAATCTCTCTTTTCCCCTCCTTTTATATAATAAATGAAAACACCATCCGAGATGTGTAAATTTATCACACTCAAGGAAGACGGGTTTCAATTTGCATTACTATCTTCAATACTGGCCATGAAACCTTTTCAATGGTTGAACCCGGTCATAATATATGTATTTTATCTTGATTAATGTTCTTTAATCTTTACACGTTCATAATATGGAATAATAATACAAAACAAGTTTATTGTGCACAAAACCGCCAAGCCAAAATCCAAGCGTTTATTTTAACTCATCGAATGAGTCATCCTCACGGTGTATAACCAGAATCATTATAAGATCATTTATATCTCTTTAATTTCACTAAGAATTTATATTAACAATTCTGTATGTTTAACCATATTTCAAACAAACATCCATTCATGAATACAAGTAAACGGATCATGAAAACCAAAGAAGAAAATGCTACCAAAACAATAAAATTTAATATCTTAAACCATAAAAAAGGCCATTAATGAACCTAATAAGGTCATAAAATATAAATTATATGTTTATTAGGTTCTGTAATTATTAATTAATGAAGATAAATTTGATTATTCAGGTCGTTAAGAATAATCAAGAACACCTTCGAGCATAAGGTAAAGGATCCTCTCTCTCACTTTTGTTGAAGAATCTTCCCTATGTTGTGCTCTTTTATTTTTAATTAATAATGATGGGGTATGTTTTCACACCTACCCCATACTTCCATTATGACATATAAATAATGGAATACCTATTTACTTCTCATTAATCCCTTGCAATAACACTCATTACCATGCCGAAATGTTTGTAAGGGGTTTCTCATCTCACTTTCATTTCTGTGATATTTTCATTGTTCGCCACTTATTTCTTGTATGTGGTATATGTGTACTGAAATTTGATATATAATAACACGATTCTATTTATATTCATGTTATTCAATGATTTATTTGAGAGTTATTATGTTTTGGTCATATGATTCGACTGATTACATTGAGGTAAGAGACTTTGTCTTAACTACTATTTTGTTGTGACTAACTTTAATTGTGCACCTAATAATCCCTATGTGGTGTACCTACTTCCCATTTGAGATCAATTTTCATTTGAAATTATATTTATTTTAAATATTCATAATCTCATATCATGGATATTTTTGTTGTCTAAACCGCATACCATTTTACATATAGTGTTTATTTGGAAAGTTATTTTAATTATGGAAATATTGATGAATCCGTATACTCTACTCTATATAGATATTGAAAAGGCATATTTCTATTGTATTGAATAAATTTATAAAGAATTATTTGGACATGAAGTGGTGGGTAGGGCCCGCTATATCCCCTTGATGCATCAGTAGGTCTCATGAGACAAATCCGTTGGCGACAAACCCTTCGAGTTTGTTTCAAAAAACGAGACGGGTTTCTACCCACAGAACTAAACCATTTTAACGGTGTTATGGTTTCATGTGATAGATATATGACATCCAATTAATAAGAATTATCTTTATTCATTATCAGTTATTATTATTATCCATGAGGTTTTCACTATGACAAAACCTATAGATGCAATTTCATTCTCAGTTTATTAATGGCATTAGTTTTTCATTTATTCACCATGCCATATTGATTATATCAAATTGACTATGATTCACTTATTATTGTATCCATGCTTCCACTATTTTTAACCCTTACTGGGCATTTAATCTCACCCCTTTCATTGTTTACCCTCAAGAGGTGATGAAGATAAGGTCATTTATTGAGTTCATGTGGTCGTAGTTTTTAGTTTTGTTATGTATTGTATTTTGTAACCTTTTTCAATGTAATTTGTGTTACATCTATGTATCTAGTTTCTTCAAGACTACTAAACTGATATTTCCTTCAGGATTTTCATTCCTTATAACCATTCCAATATCACAAGTATTCACCGGCTCCAACCTAGAGGGGTCGGGGTGTTATAGTTGGTATCAGAGGAAGTTTAATAGAAAACTTGGAAACTAGAGTAGGAAATGTATAGTATGGAACAAAGCCCTAAAGTAGTATTTGAGGATAAACGTACAAGAACGTCCTGGTATTTTGGTAAGGAATATATTATGTGGATCTTTTAAGCAATAAATTCCTGTCTGGATATGAGCAGGTAGAGGTGGATCTGGCACATATATATCTAGGGGTAAAACACGAAAACACTGCTTTGAGCTAGACTCGAACAGGAACTGGTGCACGAAAATGGGCCTTACTGCACTCTTGGTTACGACACTCCTAGGGGATATGCTTAGGATAATTCACATTTTCTTTACAATCCATTATTAAGGAGTTTAATGTAATTTTTTTCTCAGAGAAACCATGTTTATAATATTAGATATGCATAGAATTTCAATCTATGTTGAGTTATTTTCTATTTGAGATTCATAAACTAATCTAGTGTATCCCATTATTTAGAAATGGCGTATAATGGAAGAAGGGGAATAAATACTCATGGGAAAGGTAGGGATCTCCCTACCGAGAAAGTCAACATAGTCAATGTTGAAGCTAATCAGATCATGACCATATTGGGACAACTTACTCAGGTTGTAACAAATAACCATTCCACACCTATGTTGGATCGTTTCATGTGATAGAAGCCCCCATATTTTAGTGGGACTACTAATACAGTGGTTGCTGATCAATGGATCAAGTCCCTTGAAAAGATATTCATTCCATTATGATGTAATGAAAATGAAAAGGTTGTACTGGCAGTATATTGTCTCAAGGGAGACGCTGATCAATGGTGGTCCTTGATTCAGAATACCACAGAGGAAGAAGAAATAGAAGATATGAAATGGAATAATTTTAAGGAAATATTATTTGAAAAATATTTCCCTCATGAGCAACGAACTGAAATGAAGAGAAAATTCCTTAGCTTAAAACAAAGGGAAGAAGACAGTGTTGTAGAGTATGAGGCTACTTTCACAAGGCTATCTAGGTATGTCGTAGATTACATATGTGACTCGGTAGAAAAGATTGATCATTTCTTTAAAGGTATTAAGCCAAGTCTTCTAAGGAAACTGGCTTCTCAATCATTTTCATCATATGATGAAATTGTATCAAGTGCCATCAAAACAGAGAAGGAATTTTCTAGATCAAATATTTTCAAAGGAAACCAAAATAAGAAGCGGTACTTTGATAACAAAGGAAAATTAGAAGCACTAAAGAAGAGAAAGGGAACAAAGCTATTTCCATTATGTGAGAATTGTGGAAAGAATCATCTCGGGAAATTCTTGAAAGGCATGAGAATCTGCTATAACTACGGAGAAAAGGGTCATCGATCTGATGAATGCAAGGGGAAGTAACAATTCAATGATATTCAATGATACAATTTCATAGAGATGGGACACTATGAAAATGAGTGTCCTAAGTTCCAAGGAAACATGCCTCAGAAAAATCCAAGAGAACAAGGGAGAGCCTATGCGATTACAATCGCGGAGGTTGAAATTCCTAATGACGTGGTGGCAGGTACTTTAATTATTTCCTCAAAATTAGCCAACAATTAATTTGATTCTGGATCATCACATTCATTTTTATCTTCCCAGTTTTCCAAGAAAATTAGATATGTTCAATTTGATTTAATAAAGGAGTTGTCAGTCAAAACTGTTAGGGGATGTATCATTGCAACAAATTCATGTCAACTAGTCCCCCTTTAGACACCAAAACATGATTTAGTTTCTGACCTTATAATCATACTAATGAATGAATTTGATATAATTCTCGGTATGGATTGGCTGTCAAATTATGATGCGAATATTTATTGTAAGAAGAAGGAAGTTACAATTTTTGAAAATGGTGTAGAATCCCTTGTATTTAGAGAAGAAACTTCGCCACCTGATTCTTATCTATAACCACCCCAGTAGCTCTACTAAATGAAATACTTGGAGAGTAAGATAAACTAATATCTATGGGCGAGGAAAGAAATCTTCAAATTGAAGATGTACACATAGTGAAGGAGTAGATTGATGTATTTCCATAGGATTTACCTGGACATCCTCCAGAGTGGGAAGTTTAGTTCTCTATTGATTTAATTCCTAATGCAAGACCTATATCAAAGACTCCCTACTATGGAATTAGTAGAGCTAAAGAAAAAACTAGAGGATTTGAGTGAAAAAAGGATTTATTTGACCTAGTGTTTCTCTATGGGGAGCCCCTGTCCTCTTTGTCAAGAAGAAATATGGATCCATGAGGCTTTTCATTGATTACAGGGAAATCAATGCTATTATAATAAAGAATAAGTATCCTATACCCCAGATTGATGATTTATTTGATCAACTTAATGGAGATCAATACTTTTCGAAGATTTACATTCGATCCAGATATCATCAGTTGCGTGTGAGGAAGGAAGATATTCCTAAGACAATATTTCGGACCAGGTATGGGCATTACGAGTTTACAGTGATGCCTTTTGGACTGACAAATGCACTCTCTATTTTCATAGATTTAATGAATAGAGTTTTCAAGGAATATCTTGATAAATTTGTTGTGGTATTCATCGACGATATCCTCATACACTCAAAAATCTATAAAGACCATGAGAATCACTTGCGGGTTATTCTGATAACTCCTAAAAGAAATAAATTATATGGGAAGTTTAGAAAGTGCGAATTCTGTATTCAATCAGTTTATTTTCTAGGCCATATTATCTCTAAGGATGGAATCCTATTTGATCCTATGAAGACAAAGGAAATCCAAGATTGGCCCATACCAATAAACATAACTGAGGTACGCAGTTTTATTGGATTAGCAGGTTACTATCAGCGTTTCATTCAGAATTTTGTCCGACTGGCTAACCCGCTAACTAAGCTCACACATAAAAGAGTTAAGTTTGTGTGGATAAAATAATGTACATAATGCTTCGAAGAATTTAAAAGAATATTGGTCAATGCTCCAATTTTGACTCTTCCATATGGAAGTGATGATTTGTAATATACAGCGATGCATCAAAGAATGGCCTGGGTTGCATCCTTATGCAAAATGATAAAGTTATTGCTTATGCATCAAGACAATTGAAGAATCATGAGAAAAATTATCCAACTCATGATATTGAGTTAGCAGCCGTAATCTTTGCTCTAAAAATATAGAGGCATTATTTCTACAGAGAGAGATGTGAGATTTATATGGACCACAAGAGTTTGAAATACATTTTCACACAAAAAGAACTCAACATGAGGCAAAGAAGATGGATTGAGTTACTCAAAGATTATGATTGTTCAATACACTATCACCCAAGAAAGGGGAATAAGGTGGAAGATGCATTAAGCAGGAAAGATCATGGACTTATGACTCAAATGAGGATTGAAATAGATCCTATATTCATGGATCTACTGAAGATGGATATGGGAATTGTTAAGGAAGGGGAAACATCACTCCTATTTCAAATGATTGCTAAACCATCTTTACTAGAGAAGATAAAAATCTCTCAATCTAATGATGATAATCTGCACAATAAAATTAATGCAGTTAAGGATAGGAGACTGGTTGAATTCGTGCATGAAGAAGGAGTTCTGAAATTTGGGAAGCAGTTATGCGTTCCATCAGTACTTGAGCTAAAAAGGGAAATATTAGACGATTCTCATAGCTCAAATTTCTCTATACACCTAGGTAGCACCAAGATGTATAGAGATATGAAGGAATATCTTTGGTGGGATAATATGAAGTGGGAAATTGCTGACTACGTCTCAAGATGTCTAATTTGTCAACAAGTGAAGGTAGAGAGAAAACATTCCAAAGGAGTTATGAAACCTCTACATATTCCTATGTGGAAGTGGGATAACATTATGATGGATTTTTTCACCGGACTACCAAGGACACCTAGAAGGAATGATGCAATATGGGTAATTGTTGATCGTCTCACAAAATCATCACATTTCATTCCTATAAGAGAGTATTTTCCACTGGAGTGCTTGGAAAGAATTTATATTAATGAAGTTGTAATACTTTATGGTGCAACTCTATCGATTGTGTATGATCGAGATCCCTAGTTTACATCAAAATTCTGGAAAATTCTCCAAAAATCTTTGAATACTGATCTTTATATGAGTACTGCTTATCACCCCCAAACTGATGGAAAGTCTGAAAGGACTATTCAAACTCTAGAAGACATGCTGAGGTCATACTCTCTTGACTTCCAAGGTATGCGGGGTCAATAATTTCCTTTGGTGGAATTTTCCTACAACAATAGTTTCCATTATAGTATTCAAATGGCTCTATATGAAGCATTATATGGAAAGAGATGTTGAACTCTAACTTGTTGGGATGAAGTTGGTGAGAGGAAACATATAGGCCCAAAACTTATTGAAGAGACTAAGACAAAGGTGAAGGCAATCCAAGCCCATATTAAAGCAGCCCAAAGTAGGCAAAAGAGTTATGATGACAACTGAAGAAAGGATTTGTAATTCCATGTGGGAGATCATGTCTTTCTGAAAGTATCTCCATGGAAGGGTGTCTTAAGGTTCGGTAAGAAAGGGAAACTGAGCCCCAGGTATATCGAATCATTTGAAATTCTGGAAAGAATCGGAGCAGTAGCTTACCGTTTAGCAATGCTTCCAAATCTCCCCAAATTCCATGATGTGTTCCATGTGTCATTATTGAAGAAATACATTCCATACCCAACACATGTACTCACCTATGAAGAAATTGAACTGGAACCTGATTTGTCATACTGTGAAAAACCTATTGGGATTATTGACACAAGGGAGAAAGTATTGAGAAATCAGACAACTCGTCTAGTAAAGGTTCTTTGGTGGAACTAGAATATGGAGGAAGCAACATGGGAACCATAGGATTTCATTAAAAATAACCACCCATATCTTTTTTGTGGGATTCATACATAAAATTTCGAGGACGAGATTTCTGAAGGAGGGAATAATGTAGCACCCCAAACACTTCATGGTATGCTTCTGTTAAATACATTCTAGTTATAGCCTATATTTCATGAATCACTAAGCCTATATGGAACAAAACATGGTAAATTATAGGAGATATCCATAACCTAGCCATTAAACTTAAATTTTCCAACTCTGTGATTTGAATTTTAAAAATATGACATACACGGTTGTGTTCAAGACGATATTTAGAGTCCAATAGAATTAAATTAATTTTTTGTGAATAGTAACCTACCCTTATGAATAGTAATATGACTTTTATGAATGGTATCCATACCCTTTAGTGTATAAGTGAATTCAAGCACCTTAAAAATGAAGATGAATATTTTAAGTGTTTATATTTTTCGATTAAAAAATGATTTTAATTAAATATTTAATTAATAATATTTAGGAAATTATTTTTGAAAAATGGACTTCATTTTTGGATTCTACACATCAAAAAATGGTTGGGGTAATTTTTTGGGATTTTTCTGAAATACTTAAATTTTTTATGAATAGTAAAATGCGATAATTTACAAAAAATGCTAAATAAGGAATTTATTGAGTCATTGATGATGATCTGCTGATGTAAGACCAATTGGTTCGAAGTCACATGCATATATTACTATTCTTTTTCATGGAATACTCACTATTGGTTATCTTGAGGGGAAATAATAAATTAATGATTAAAATATTAAGAAAACTCCTCTCCCCTCCACTATATAAACCACCCCCACCCCCTCTTCCCCCCACACCACTCAAGCTTCAATCCTTGTCTAAATTCTTCCAAATACTCTTCCCAATCCCTCTCCCCACGTCCAAGAATTTCTGGTCTCACCAAAAGGCCAAAATGAAAGGCCTTAAAGAGATTCTCAAGGAGGAGTACTCAAGAGGTGAACCTTCCTTCTCTTTTCTTTCAATTTCTTTTACAAAGTTCCATTATTTTGTTCTCCCTTATCACCTCCCCTCATCCAAATGAAATTATAATTCCATTACCTTACATGTACTAGATTTTCATTTTTCTAATGGAATATTTCATCATAATCTCTCTTTTCCCCTCCTTTTATACAATAAATGAAAACACCATCCGAGATGTGTAAATTTATCACACTCAAGGATGATGAGTTTTCAATTTGCTTTACTATCTTCAATACTGGTCATGAAACCTTTTAAATGGTTGAACTAGTTTATCATATATTTATTTTATCTTGATTAATGTTCTGGAATCTTTACACGTTCATAATATGGAATAATAATACAAAACAAGTTTATTGTGCACAAAACCGCCAAGCCAAAATCCAAGCGTTTATTTTAACTCATCGAATGATTCATCCTCATGGTGTATAACCAAAATAATTGTAAGATAATTTATATCTCTTTAATGTCACTAATAATTTATATTAACAATTCTGGTTGTTTAACCATATTTCAAGAAAACATCCATTCATGAATACAAGTAAACAGATCATGAAAACCAAAGAAGAAAATGCTACCAAAACAATAAAATTTAATCTCTTAAACCATAAAAAGGCCATTAATGAACCTAATAAGGTCATAACATATTAATTATATGTTTATTAGGTTCTGGAATTATTAATTAATTAAGCTAAATTTCATTATTTAGGTTGTTAAGAACAATCAAGAACACCTTCGAGCATAAGGTAAGGGATCCACTCTCTCACTTTTGTTAAAGAATCTCCCCAATGTTGTGCCCTTTTATTTTTAATTCCTAATGATGGGGTCTATTTTCACACCTCCCCCATACTTCCCTTGTGACATATAAATAATGGAATACCCCTTTATCTCTCATTAATCCCTCACAATAACATTCGTTACCATGCCAGAATGTTTGTAAGGGGTTTCTCATCTCACTTTCATTGCTGTGATATTTTCATTGTTCGCCACTTATTTATTATATGTGGTATATGTGTACTTAAATTTGATATATAATAACATGATTATATTTATATTCATGTTATTAAATGGTTAATTTGAGAGTTATTATGTTCTGGTCATATGATTCGACCGATTACATTGTGGTAAGAGACTTTGTCTTAACTACTATTTCGTTGTGACTAACTTTGTATTGTGCATCTAATAATCCTTATGTGGTGTAACTAATGCCCATTTGAGATCAATTTTCATTTGAAATTATATTTATATTAAATATTCATAATCTCATATCATGGATATGTTTGTTTTCTAAACCGTATACCATTTTACACACAGTGTTTATTTGGAAAGTTATTTTAATTATGGAAATATTGATGAATCTGTATACTCTACTCTATACGGATATTAAAAAGGAATATTGATCTTGTATTGAATCAATATATAAATAATTATTTGAACATGTAGTGGCAGGTGGGGCCTGCTATATCCCCTCGATGAAACGGTAGGTCTCATGAGACAAATCAGTTGGCGACAAACCCTTCGAGTTTGTTTCCAAAAATTAGATGGGTTTCTACCCACAAAACTAAACCATTTTAACAGTATTATGGTTTCATGTGCCAGATACATGACATCCAATTAATAATAATTCTCTTTATTCATTATCAGTTATTATTATTATCCATGAGGTTTTCACTATGACAAAACATTTGGATGCAGTTTCATTCTCAGTTTATTAATGGCATTAGTTTTTCATTTATTCACCATGCCATATTGATTATGCCAGATTGACTATGATTCACTTATTATTTTATTCATGATTCCGCTATTTGTAACCCTTACTGAGTGTTTGATCCCACCCCTTTCATTGTTTACCCTCAACAGGTGATGAAGAGAAGGTCATTTATTGAGTTTATATGGTCATAGTTTTTAGTTTTGTTATGTATTGTATTTTGTAACCTTTTTCAATGTAATCTGTGTTACATCTATGTATCTAGTTTCTACAAGACTACTAAACTGATTGTTCCTTTGGGATTTTCATTCCTACTAACCATGCCAATATCACAAGTAATGCACCGACTCCATCTTAGAGGGGTCGGGATGTTACACCTTTGGTTAATGTTGGAAGTAAAAGCACATTTTGGTTTTGGGAATGAGTTCTGAGGATGAACCAAATCACCCATTAATGTGTATGAATAGAGGAGGTGTCCAATTTAGTTGGTTTCAATGAAATGGATGAATGCTAATGCTAGATGATGCTCTTGTGGAAGTTTGAGTGTTGTGAGTTGGAAAACATGTCAAGTAATTTGTGAAGTTAAGTTGAAGTTCTGTTGGTATCTTTTTCGATTATAGAAGTTCTCAATACTAGAAAAAGGGTGGTCAGAGGCTGAATCATATGGTGGGGAGCACCATAGCGGGTAAGTAGTCAGTTAATGACGTAACTAGTGATTTGAGTTGAATGAAATCAGGTAGGAGACATCTTAGTGATTTGGTATTGGTAACAGGCATTGGCTTGGGTGTTGTATGGTTGATTATCTATAGATGGAGATTATGTTGGGTTTATTCTTTTTGGATGTTCAAAATGAACTGAGGTTGTTGGGCCTCGTGTTGTGGACTGTCGTAGGTCATGAGGTGTGGTTAAAATCGGGGTGTTTCCCTCAATGATGTCAGACTTAGAACATCATTAAAGTTTTGAAAGGATTTGGGTGAGATAGCGCCAAGTGATTTGGGTCATGAGATGTGGGGAGGATGGGACTGAGAGTGTTCCAATTGGTCATTCCAGCTAAATATAGTGCCTAGTAGGTATCCTTTCATGTGGTGTTCTAGTGGTGTTAACCAGACCTTTCTCGTATGCTTGGTGTTGGTAATGACGAGTTGAGGTGATTGTGTCGCAAGGAGAATCAAATTGTGATTATAGAACTTGGTGAGGGAAATATTCTTGGGGTAGGAATGTTTCCATGTTATGAGCATTTTTGTAGCACAGAAAAGTTCAGGGAGAAAATTAGAAGGTGAAGGTTGATTGGTGGGTCTGTGGTCTAACCTTTTTAGTCTTAATGGATTGAAAACACTTGAAAGTGTGGCTCGAGGATGAGCTGTTATAAGGTGGGGAGTTTGTAAGATCCTGATCTTTAGTGAAGGTACTTCCTTGTTAATTTTTTAGTTAAACCCTCTTTTATGACTAAAGAAGTGTTTCTCAAGTTTTTGAGGAGTTTTGGAAGTGTTCTGGGGGTGTGGGACATGAAAATAGGAGGAAATTAGCCCACATTGCATAGTAAACAATTTTGCAAACAGTTGGTGTAAACCGTGCACCTGGCCTAGGAAACCATGTGGCTTAGTGACCATTTTTGATAGAGGGATAGCGCATGGTTTTCCAAACCATGATGGTGCCCCCAGGAAACCATACGACATGACTCTGCTTGAAAAGAGGGATCCGTAAAGTTGGTGCACGTTTTTTAAACCATGCGGACATACCGTGCGACCCTTAAAAAGAGGAAAATTTCTATTTTTCCCTTACAAACCCATTTCCCCCCTAATTTTCCTACCATTTAACCCCCTCTACCCTAGGTGATGAATCAGCAGCCCCTCTACTTCCATGGATTATTCTCCTTCAATTATTGGGCATTTGGAGTGTTGTTTAGTGAAAATTGAAGATTTGGGTGAGTCTAACACTCCTCTTTTATCTATTTTTTAGATTAGGGATTATAGAAACTCTCCTCTTCTAATGAATCCCTAAAACGCTCACTTTTCCAATATTTTATATGTTAGGGATTTCAAGTGTGTTTGAGTTCAAATCAAGGTATGCGTTTGGGATAGTAATCATCTTCAATCATGAGGTAGATGGTCTTTAAGATTTTACCCATAGTCTTGATGTTTTACAAGTGTATGTGGTTGTGAAAATGTGTTTCCTTATTGATCTTCCTTATCTTTGGTGAAAAAAGTGAGTCATACCTTAGATCGAGGCTTGAAACCCTTCACAAACACCATTAGGTTTTTTGATCATGTGATACCAAACATAGGGTTACCCTTGGGGTGTTCTGAACCCTTTAAATGGTAAAATAAATTGGTAGCATTGAGATAGGGGAAAACATGAGAGCAAATGGGTTGTAAATTGTAATCGGGTATATGGCTCGGTTAGAAAGGTAAATTGTTTTTATTGTACGTTATATTTGTAATGTGCCAAATGGGATTTTGAAAAGTTTTAAAATTTGTTTTTTGGGGTTTTGACCCAACCATGGTTTTAAACGATGGAATTGATATTTGAAAATGAGGAATGTTTTAAAAAGAGGTGTTAACCTCAAATGATTTTAAAAAGGGGGTTTTATTAATTGATTTCAAATTATTATTTGAAATGAGGGTGTATCCCTTCCTTGTGAAAATTCTTTATTATTGTTTTGGAATGGTTGAAAATGGAAATGAGAGCCTTGGGGAATGATTTAGTTTTTCAAAGAGGATTACTCATACTTGAAAGGTTGGTTTCAAAATGATTTCAAATGAGTATTTTGAGTTGTGTTTATTTCCATGGTGTAGTTTATAAAGGTCCAATGGGACCATAGTCATTGAAGGGATGTAAGGGTTAGTGGAATCGAACCCATAACAACTGTGTTGGCATATTAAAATGATATGAAATGAGCTAAATGATAAATGTGCTTAGTTGGTGATGTAACACAAGGGGGTGTTTGGTATGATGTGAAAAAGGTGTTAAAAAGGAATAAAGTGATTGTGTTAAAAGACTTATGAGTTGATAAATGAAATGCATAAATGGGTAAATTCATATGAATTAATGAATATTCTAAATGGAATAAGGTATGAAGAAGGGAAATGGGATAAATGGACCATTCCAAGTAAGTGAAAAATGTGTTAATGGGTTAAGGAATAAAGATGACTTATGTGTTAAATGAAATGTGGATTATAATGGTTTGTGAATTGATTTTATATGGTTGGGATATGGTTTATGTGGTGAATGGATATATAATCATGTACACATGGCTTGGTAGAGTGGGGTATTAACATGAGGTTCTATGCCCACAGGTTGAGTTAGAATGAGGCACTAGACTCCACCCCCATAATGCATGGGTTAGGGAAGGGGACAAAGTTCTATTACCTTAATGGTTGAATTACACTTGGATTGAGGCTTATAGGTGAGGATGATGTGTTTGTTGTGTTGTGCTTATCCCTAGTGAGATAGAGACTTGACTTATCCCCTTATGCATGGAAATTGACCGACTTTAGCTGTAGTGTAAATGATGTAAATTCCTAACCCACAGAACACGTGATGAATATGAATTTAGTAAATAACATAGTATAAGTGATGAAATCGAAATAATGATGAAAATGGATTAAATGAATATTATAGAAATTGGGCATGTGATGAGTTGCAATTAGTTAAATCCCTTGTTCTTAAAAGTGTGTGTAACCCCCTGTGCCTCGGTTTAGACTCCCAGCATAACCTTAGTTAATTTTTTTGGTTGATTTACTCAAGAGAACCTAATGGATATATTGAACATTATATGATTACTTAAATGAATCCCTCATTTCCTTGTTTACCTATTTCAATTTTTTATCTATATACACTATTGTACAGTCTGGTTATTAATTTAGAAACCATTGGTGGTGGCCTACTGAGTTATACTTAGAACTTGCTCAGGCCGCCATTGAACTTGGGTACCCGAGCATATGTTACTTGTTTTAGGTGCATGTTCAGGATATAGTCCTAATGTGTGGTTCATGCAGGGGCTGTTTGGTTGGAGCATGGGATATCAGGACCGAATTGGGACTCGGGTTCAAGTTAAAGTTCTTTTGGTGGTTTTGGTTTTGGGACATTTCTTGTATGACTGCCTAAAATGTAGAGTATTCATATTATTGTTAAATAAAGTGCTACTTGGTTACTTATTGGCAATGCTTCATGTTGTATATTTATTTATTTCTGCTGGTTATTTTATCTGTTTATATTATTTTCTACTATGGATTACTCTGAAAAGTGGGTATAGTCTCCATAACATTCCTCCATAGACTCGAACTGCTAGTTAGAAACCTCTAGCATATGGGGAGGCATGACTGAGGTCACGTGAAGACCCAACTTAGGACACTGGATAGTGGCTACCTGGTCGGGGATGTTACACTTAAGGTTTTCATTCGATTATTCTTGAAAATAAAATTGGTAAGTTCCAAATACTTCATATCTTCTTTCAACCATCATTTTAATTTATTTTATAGGTCTGAAAAAATAAACAATATTTTTTTGTTAGATTCTAGATTCATTGAAAAAAGGTTAGTTTTAATTATATTTGTTATTGAATTGCATAATAAATCTGATTGTGTGTTATGTATTTTTTTAATTCTGTTACTCTCCACTTCTATATAAATCTAATATGAACCTATTATTTTTATGATATATATATAATCAAAATAGAAATGGGTGTTTATTAAAAAAATATTTGAAGTGTTTAAAATTTTTAGTTCTTGTTTTATTGAATTCTGTTCCAAGTGATTTTGGGTGAGATTTGTAGTTTAATTTCATTACATTTAAAACATATTAGGTAATGAAAAAAAATACAATACTATTAAGACAACATATTAACTATATGTGTCCTATAATTTTAGATATATAAATTAATACCAATATATTTAATGATTTATACATGCTATATGATTATTTGAATTGATATTTAATATGTATGGTTATATAATACATGATAAATATTTATAATATTATTTTTCATACATGTTATTACATTTTGTGTTTTATTGTGAAATTATTGAAAAAAATATAGTGTTAATAGGGGATGTTTCATAGATAGGATATAAGGATATAATCCACTAATATGGTGTTTTTTTCTTGAATCCTTGACCATTAGTGACACTATACACCTCAACCTCATGTACACCAGCTTCATAAATATTTTATTAAATATTTATAAATTAAGTATAACTTTATTAGGTGGTGGAAAATTATTTTATATTATTTAAATGTTAAATAAAATTACAAATTTTTTGATAAAAAATAATTATATATCGATAGGGTAAATCATGTTAGTATATTTAATAATCCTTCGCTATTATAAAAATCTATTGGAAGGGGAATTCTATTGTGAATTGTACAAGCCTTAAATGTCGAAGAGTGTCTTAAGAAGGAAATTCCTTGAATAGGATTAACTATTAGAGTGCATAAAAATATGTGAATCCCAATCACATTATTGAATAAGCCTTAATATTAAATGAATATCCATATAAGGGTAATCGTATCACATCCTATAAGATAGCCTATATTTTTAGAACACTCATATATAAAGGAATTCAAACTCAAATAGAAGCCTATATAAAACCATACAAGTCCCATGAAAGTCATTAACAATATATGGAATAAAAAATGATAAATAAAATTCAACAAAAAACTAATTTTCCAAGATGTATACCTTAAAAAACACCCTATAAAAATATCATCTTAAATAGTGTATAAAATATTTAACATATACAGCTTATTATGATAAGATGTTTATTATTGAAACATACCACTATGAAACCATTGATCACTAATACTATAATTTTTATTCCATAATTCCAATACACTAAAAAAATATCTTTACTTGAGGGTAACTATTGATTAGAAATATCATTAATTATGAAATATAATGATATCTATAAACTTAGACTTAATCCTAATAGTTTCTCATAATTATAATAGAGAGATATTTCTTTATATAATGATTGTCCATTATATCCACTATGTTTCACATAATCTCCCAATTTATTCCTTGTTATGATGACCCACTAAAGTTTACCATTTTCATTGATCTATAAAAAAATAATGTTCTAAGATCCCATAAAGGTATTATGTCCAGAAAAAAATTTCAAGTAACCCAATTCAAATGCAACCCCTTAGAATTATTTTATTAATTTCAATCATGTTGTCATTACTTTGTTCAGTTTCTCACAATTTTATCTCATACACTCATTGTTCACACTTTCTCATTGCTTCTAACATTTTTCATCACACACTAATTTAATTTAATTTCACCACTATTTTATAATTTTCATTTATGTTATCACCTCTATCACACTTTTACTCATCGTCACACACACTTAAAAAGTGAATTGAAGAAGAAAAAAAATAAAAATAAAAATCATAAACACTATTTTATATAGTATTATGTATAGTTATTAATAAATGATATAATGGAATTCAATATCATGGTTTTATATTGATAATATTTTGTTATATATATATATTTTTTGTCTTTTATATTATTATTCTCATATAGACTAGTGTGTCAGTTATGGTTTCATATAAAGTGAACAATTATCATTCATTAAATATATTTTTTATTTAACTTCAATATTATTTTAATGATTTTTCAACATGACATATAACATTTTTTTACAAAATAGATAGAATATGTATGTATGAAACTGATCGAATATCAAGAGATTTTCAAGAAAAGTTGGAGAGTTTTTTAGATTTTTTATTTAACAATGCTTCATATAGTGTTCATATACACTTCCCATGTTATACTTGTTTTGTAATACTTTGGTTAAGTCATGAAGAAGTTAGATACCATATAACCAAATATGGTTTTCAAGAAAACTATTATGTGTGGTATAACAATGGGGAGAAAATTTAATCTCAAAATATTCATGATCTAAATGAGAGGACTGGATTGGAGAATTTATTAGATGATCAGTTTCTATTAATTTGTCATCATGAGAAATAAAGGATGTAGATCCAATAAGACTTTTATATGATCACACATGATTCATGTAAGTGATGATGTTGACATGGTGAAAAAATTGAATGATGCTTCCATGATTCCAGTATATTGATAATGTGGTAAAATGAAAAAGCTAGAATTTTTAATCTGACTATTTCATGGGAAAACCATGTATGGGATTTCTAATACTACCATTGATTATATTCTTAAATTTTTTAAGGAATTTTTTCCATATGATGTATATATTCTCTAAAACCATTATATGGCATAGAAGTTATTTTATGATCATGGATTTTATAAAAAAAATAATTATTTCCTGAAATATTGTAGCTTATTCTGGGATGAAACAATTGAACAAAATGATTGTATAAAATGTGTCACATCTTGATGGAATCCAAATGCTGACAGAACACCATATTTTGTGACATAAAAAGTAATGTGAAACTTTCCATTGATTTCCAGACTCCAAAATATTTTCATATCTGATGAAATATTAATAAAAATGTGATGGCATGATACTGAGAGAAAGAAAAATAATGATAAGTTTATTCATACATTATATGGATTTTCATGGTAGACATTTGATGATTGATATCCTATTTTTTAAGTTTACATGCATAATGTGAGGTTGGGTCTATCATGTGATGGTTTTAATCTATTCTGGAAGATTCTTACTTCGCATAACACATTGATAGTTTTCATAAACATTTATAACCTTCCTCCATAGATGTGTATAAAAAAACCTTTCAATTTCATGATTATACTCATATATAGACCTTCTTATCCTGTAAATTATATAGATTTATTAATTAAAACTTTAATAAAATAGTTTAAGAATCTTTGTAATGTGGGTGTATGAACATACTATGCATGTTTGAAAGACATATTTCAGATGCGTGTTGCAATTTTGTGGAAAATAAATGATAGTCCTATTTATGCAATGATTTCTGGTTGGATCATGAAGGAAAAAATATCATGTCATGTTTGTATGAAGAATACATGATCCAGATGACTTAAACATCATCATAGTTTCAATTTTATGGGACATCGATGATTCTTTCCAATGGATCATCCATATAGGAATAATCATCAAAGGTTTGAAAATAACATGGAGACCGATAATCCACCTCAACCTATGTATGAAAATTGTGTGATTAATGAATTGAAATATGTTAGTTTTCATTTATAAAGGTTCAGATAGAATCTATAAATAAGAATAATGTTTCCACTAAAACCAATTACAATTGGAAGAAGAAAATTATCTTCTTAGATTTTTCTTATCGGTCAACCAAATTGTTATGTCATTTATTAGATGTAATGCACATTGAAAAAAATATATGTGAAATGTTGATTTTAATTATTCTAAATGTCAAGGGAAATAAAAAAGACGATTTATGATCTTGGTGTGACTTGTTGGATCGGGGTATTAGGCCATAATTACATCTTGTGTGTATTAGTGAAATAAGTGGAAAGTTCTGTGTGCTCCTTATGTGATAACACCTACAGAAAAAAATCAATTTCTAGAAGTATTAGATACTATTAAAGTTACTAATGGATATTCATACAACATATCCAAATGGGTCAATAATAGATATTTGAAGCTGAAATCTTTGAGGACTCATGATTATAACATCCTTCTGCATGAGTTGATTCCAACAGAAATCCGAAATCTACTATCCAATAATGCAAGGGTGGTAATTATTCGGTTGTTCCATTTTTATATAGATATTTGGGATAAGATGTTATCCAATTATTTCTTGAATTTTTTTGGAAGAGGTAACATTAATTTGTTGTGAGTTAGAGAATATATTTCCTCCATCATTTTTCACATGCATGCTCATCTAATTTTCCATCTTTCAACCGAAATACATCTTGGAGGACCTATTGATTTTCATTAAATGAATAAAAATAAAATAAATGTGTAAAAATTGAATAATTATGTATGAAATAAGAATCATCATGAAGGTTCTATCATGAAAGGTTATTTGGATCAAGAATGTATGGATTTCTGTTCAATGTATTTGTCTGATGTGACTACAAGATGAAACGAACCAATGAGAAATGAAGAAGATAAGTATGAGAAAATTGAGCCTATTTTTATATTACTTCCCCAAATATGGGGAATTCCCAGATCATATACATTTACCACATTAATCCTTGAAGAGTGGGGGGGGGGGGGTGGAATATCTAACAGTTTTGTTTAACTGTGATTTGTTCAATGACTACATCAAGTAAGTAAATTGAAAATGTATATGTTATCTCATATCATGTAATTATACATATCTAGTAAATTATTTATATTTTTGCTCTATAGGGAACATAAACAAATGATAAATACAATGAATCTTTCTTTATCTTTGGGAAGGAGAGAGACTTTGCATTCCAACTAGTTTTCTTCTTGGTTGAAATTAAAGGTAGAAGTATTATTGTAATAAATTAATAAAATCAATATTTAGTTAATTTTAATATTCATTTATATTTTAGGTATTGAGTTTTATATTTGACTTTATCTTTTATAAAATAAGAGCTTTGGATTTTGATCCTAATTTTATGGTTCGTGAATGAAAATCAGTTATGATCAATGGGTACAGATTTATTGTCTCTGAATGAGAAATGAAAATGAGAACACAACATGATGATGTTATGGTAACTACCAAAACATATAGTTATTCTAGTGAATCAGATATTAGACCTTGATTTAAAAATGTATCTTATTATGATTTGTTGAGAAAATAAAAATATTATATTATTACTCTCATGGTACGGTTGTTATGATGAAATTAAAGTGGTTTGATTTGATGATGAGGCATGAAACATTTATTAATGATTATGAATTTAAATTTATTGACATGACTCACACTCTTTCTACTAATGAGATATATATATTGGCATCAATGGAGAAGCAATTTTTTTATGTGAAAGATCATTCACGACCTAAATTTGGTGTCATTATTGAAGTAATCCCAAGACATATTTTTGATGATGGTGATGATGAAATTGACACCATCCCTTCTCCCATTGGCCCCGATCAATTTATTATTTATGATGACTCTAATAGTTCAATTGTCAGAGTTGATTATGAACCTAAAGTTGTGGTGGGAAATATATAAATCATTCATCTTTGTTCTTATTTCTTTTTTTTTAGCTCAACTTGGTTTGTTAAGGTTGGTACTATTTAAATTTCTTTACTATTGATTAAAAATATTTTTTTATCTAACTTGACCTTCATGTGCATTTTCAATATATACTGGTTATAATTTTATTTTTGTTGCATTTTCTAATATTAAATTGAATTGTATTAGAACCTACCAGACTAAAAAAACTGAAACAATTAAATTGGAACAAAAAACAAGATGAGTTTAATTAAAACATATTAAAATAATTAAAATGAAAATAAAAACCAATGAAAATAATAACCTAACCAAAAAAATGAGAAAAATTACTAACCCAAAATATGAACTGAATGACCTAACCCTAAAAAATAGATAAATGATCTAATCTATTGACCAAAATGAACCAAATGACCTAACCAAAATTAAATTGGATCGAATTGAAAATATAATAAAACTATATCATACCCTTTCCAAGCATTATAATTTGAACGTATTTATTTTTCTATGACATGTATTTTATGTTTTGATATTCTTCACACTAAATATGAAATGTTTTTTCTATATCACTATGTATCCTTTATTTGGTTTGAAAATTGGTATTACTTAATTAAGTCATGTCCCATATTATTTATTTTTTGGATTACAAATTAGTTATGGATTTATAATTAATTCCATATTTGTTTTTAAATTTAGGAAATAGAGAAAATTAAAGATATATGAAGGAAAATGATGATAGAAAATAATCGCCGAATAAGAGAGATGGGAATCCCTCCTTTGGTGCATGTTGTGAGTATTTTATTTCATATATATATATATACCAATAATATATACTATCATGTGATTAATTTTGTTTCTTACTTTTAATCAAGATCCAAAACCTATGAGATAGTTATTCTCTGACGAGCCTAGTGGTACCAGTGCTTAGCCAAACTATATGAGGGGGTGGTACTAAAGCTACACAAACCACTCAGTGTACCCGATCACACCATGTCCCTTCATCTAACATGCCATCTAACACACCTTTTTATCCCACAGTGTCGTTAGAGGCACTTGGGATATTTAGCCTGCCTATGTTTTCACCACCATTTTCATATGATCTTTCTTTCCTATCTTTCCTTTATCTAATGATGGCTCTTACTCCCCATCCATATTATACATTTCTATAGTCATATATGACATCTTATTTTATTTATACTTTATTCACCCTGAGCTTCTATATTCATGATCCTTAGACTTATAATCCAATACATTTCGAACCTCTAGAGAAAACATTGGGTCCCACTCCTTATGTATAGGTTAAAATTGCTTCAGAGCCTAAGGATCCAGTGGAACCCACTGATCAGACTACCTCAGGTATATTTATCGAACCCTAGTAATTTTTTGATCATAATTTATTTTCATTATAAGATGTATTGATATAATATTTTTTTCTTTTCACAGATGGATCCACCACTAGGTGGAATGAGCATACACACATGCATGTGGTGCATAACTGTCACACAAAATTTATGGTTGAGTACAACAAGGACAATCAAATGATTGAAAAAACTGGGCAAGAATTTAGTAGTTTTGTGAAGATGATTTCCAAATACCCTGAAATCATTCTCATCAGGCCACTCTCCTAGAGACACCTTCCAAATGAAGTAAAGGATAATTATTAGGTGAAAATATGGGTAAGAAAATTCATTGGATTTAATGTTATATTATTATTTTTATTTATATGAATTAAAATTTTGGTTCCAGATTCATTATAATTTTCCTAATGGTGAGGCTGTAAGGAAAACTCAACTCACGGAATTAGGTGAGATGTAAAGAACATATAACCACGAGTTGTAAAGTGGTTGGTGTAATAGATTTGGTAAAAATTTATAGGCCACACCTATCATGAATGAGTATCTAGTAACATATTATTGGGAAATGATTTATTATTAGAAGAGTACAGAGTTCAAGGTATTAATAAAATTTTAGGTTTTTGAATGAAAATTACCATGATTTGCATTAATACTCAGTGTTTTTATTATTAAAAATTATTTTTTAGGAAGTGTTAAGAATAAATAAAAAAATAATGATGCTATGAAATACCTCCACACTTTGGGGTATACTACAATGCCAGACCATGAGAGGAAGCAGGTACGACACTCGTTTAGAAAACATATTCTAGTACAGTCTTTGAATTTTTTCTTAAATTCAAAATAGTATAAGTGATGAATTTTTTATTATTTCAAATATATAATATTTGAAACCTGTATTTTTATATGAATTTAAATTTCATTATTGGAAATATGATCTTTCTGAATTTTTGAATAAATTTCAAAAAAATTCCCTTCACTTCTCATGGTTGGCCAATTATTATCCAAGTTATTTGAAACAAGCTTTAAAGGTTTTCTTTTAATGAACTTAATTTTTATAAATATCATAATGTTTAAACTATTCATAAATATCATAATTTTTATTTAACATATTAAATATTTTATATAAATAAACTATGTACAAATTCTCATAAGGTTTTATCCCACTAAAATTATGTATCATTTTCTAATTTTTTGGTTGAAAGGTAGATATTTTTGGCGAATATATATTCATGTTTTATCCCCTTATAATGCAGTTATAGAGGTCCTTGTCAGTTACTTTCATGAAGTTTACAACTAATCTCTAATTTTAATTTTCTTTTTGTTCCTTTTTTAAATTTTTGAAGAAGAAAGTGTATTTATTTGAAATATGTGAAAGGATCACGAGATGTAATTTTTTAAATGAGAATATTATATTAATAGGTAAAATAAAATAAATGTGAACTAGTATCAACTTTAGGATTACACATTATTCATTGTCAAAATAATTTTCTCTTATTGAAATTTTTAATGCCCAATCTAACACCATATAAAGTGTATATAATCCAACTTGTATGATGAACTAAAACCTTAATATGAATTTTATTATTCCTCTAAAAATGATATAACTTCTTAATAACCATCAAGTAATAAAAAATAATTGAATTAAGATTTTTCCTAAACAAAATCTTGATTAAGAAATTTAAACAGAGAATATAATTACTTTACTTTCATTTGATGAATAGCCAATCCTCATCACAATCAAAAAATGAAACCACATTCACAAATAAATATAAGAAGTGAATTAAAAATAGAACCATAAAAATTATCACATTTTAGAAAAAAACAACCATTTTACTGCAAGAAAAATAATTCCAGAAAAAATTAGATAAAATAGAAGAGAAATATTGATTTATAAGGGGATCCATAAGTCTCCATTAGCTCACTTCTACAATATACTTAGCTAGAAATTTCCAAATAGATTGAAGACCCCATTTATAACTCATTACTCTCACTCAATTGATGACCCAATCAGTACCCATCAATCTTGTCTATCTAATCAAGAAAAACAACCTTCTTAAAATCCTAGTCAAACTTCACGAGATTCTCTTCCTTTATTTTAAAAAATACACATCTTTGAAATCTCTCTAATATTCCATTTTTTGGGTTTCCCTTTAAATTTACCCAATTATTGAGTTTCTTTCATCTCCATTAGATTAATGAATTCACTAATAATTAGATACAAGAATATATTTAATGGTAAAGTATCATGGGATGCATTCCACACAATGAAAGCTTTTCCTCTTCTAATTTTTGGAAGGACATGACCCATATGTATACCCTTTGATTTGAAGTGAACCTTTATGCATCAGTCGAAATAACCCTTATATACATACTATCCCTCCTCTATGGGAAAGGCATGAACCTTTACATATTTTTCAGAGACTCTTATATATTAGTGTGTTCACTAGGCAAAAATCCTCCCCTATGGTAAAGGAATGAATCTTACACATTATTGTATCCATTGTTTTGAAGTGAATGAATGATGATCAAATCAAAAAGATAAAAACTAACCCAAACTTAACATACCAAACCAACCATTATTTAACAAAAATGAAATGAACTATATTTAACCAAATGAAACTAAACCAAACTAAATCTATAAAAAATGAATCAACAGATGTAAACATTCATGAACTAAACCTGATTGAATGTAATAAACACTGATTATAATGAAATATTAAAAAAATAAACTAAAATAAAAATAACCAATGTAAACCAAAAAAGACTTACAATTACCAATACAAAATGAATCAAATAGAAACCAACCAAGATAAACTTATTTGAAACAATTTGACCTGAAAAAAACCATACCAAAATCAAACAAACTGAAAAAATCAACTAGACTTGAATTTAATTGTATTGAGTCAAACTAGATAGGCCTAGAAAACCCATACCAAATTTTACCAAAAAAATAGAATCCATCAATAAAGAATTAAGTTGAATTAAACATAAAAAATTGTCAATGTTATACAAAGAAAATCAAACGTAAAAATCATAAGTTTAATCAAGACAAAAGGAATATACATGACTTAAATAACTCTAAATCAACTAGAACTGAATGAATATGAAACTAAAAAACCAATAATTAAGGATCAAAACCAAATCAATGCATCATGAACCAACCAATCCAAAATATAACCAAATCAATAATGAACAAAAATTTAACAATAACAAAATTAAATGATTGGGATATGATGAAACTGAACCAACCTAACTGGAAGAAAAACCAATATTAAAAGAAAAAACCTAAATGTACTAGTCTAAAAATAATCCAAAAAAGTGAATAAAAAATGAAAAAATCACACTAAAATAAATAAAATTGAATAAAATTGAATTGAAATAAATCAAATGAAAGATAAGTTAACTAAATGAATATAAAGTAACATATACTAAACTGAATCATATGGAGGATGAAAAATTATAAACAAATATAGGTGAATTAAGATAAATAGATCTGATCTAGAATAAACCAAAATGAATTAAGATGAAAAAATAAGATAAACATAATGAAATGGCCCATCATTAATAGAAATTGAATATAATTGAACCAAACTGAATTGAATTGATCCATACTTAACCAAATTGAATTAAAAATAACTAAATAAAACAATACTATGTAAAAATGAATAGGAACAATGAGGATCAAAACCAATATGACCTTACATGCACTCATGCTAACTAAAAATTAACATTCTTTAACCAAATAAACAATAAATCCAATTCTTTCATGTGTCTTTTTAATAAAAAACACCAATATTTACTATATAGTGTCATCAATATCCATAAATGAAAAACTTACCTTAATTTTCCCAATTTTACCCATTTCAAATTAAATCATAAAAACATAGAAAACTAAATAGGAACAAATCTAGCATACATTTCACCATTCCATTTGACCATATTATACATGTATTTAATCTTGATTAGTTTTTTTGAATAAAGACATTCCATTTCCATTATTTAATAATTACATTTCCCTTATATTCATATAAATAACATATACAAACAAGAATCCTTAAATTCCACTTTAAGTTTATTTATCAAATTATTATTTAATCATATTATCAATTATCCCACTTTATTATATAAAATTTCTTTTATTAGCCAAATCATATCATACTAGAAAAAAGTAATCAATAATTATAGAAAATCATATTGCATCATTGAGTATATCCATTAGATTTTGGTTATAAAATTCATTATTAATAACCTATTTTTAGTTACGGTTTTCTAAATCCAATGTCATTGTAGAGGGAGGTTTTAAATATTGAAGGACATGTGCCTTGAGAAAAATTATTTTGATCGAGCATAAAGAAGAAATATGGAAGCTCAGTAAATGAACCAACACAATAGTATATTTTATGTTTTAATTTTTTGATTTAAAATATCTATTTTATAACTAAGTAGTCCATTTATATTTTTAATAGTGTTCTTTGGAGGCACTTGATGAGCAGGAATCTTTCAAATTTGGCCCAAATGATCATTTACATTAGTTTTTGGGTGATGAGAATCGTGGTAGAGTACATTTTCAACTAGGGAAGAGAATTGTTTTGAATAGATATTGGCCCACTTAAGGTTCAAGTTCTAGTAGCACCGAGTTGGAAAAATCTAATGCATGGGTAGCACAGGCTCAGGTCGAGGCAGATGAGGACAAAAAATGGTTATACATGATCTTTAATGAAATTGAATGGTCATCGATGAATTTATGAAATTCATGGTAGGCTAATGTTCATCAATTACAATAGATTCATCTAATTATTGTGATTCATATATATCGATGATGTGTATGTTATATAGTGCACCAGGTGGTGGTCCTAGTGGTGCTTAGGATGATGTTGTTCCTTACGATGGTGATGATGAGGATGATGGTGAAGATGATGGTGAGGATAATTATGAGGATGAAAATGATGATTATAGTGAGGATGATGAAGATGATGATGATGAGTATTATGGTGACAATGGTGATGGTGATGGTGACAGTGTTGGTGATGAGAGACAGATTGATCCTTTACATTTTGATTGATATTTATGACATTTGATGTTTGATGATTAGTTATGAATAAATATATGTGATGTTTTGAATGTGTTTTATCACTGGTTGAATGCATTAATTGATTTCTTGTGTTACCATTGTTTTTATATTGTTTGGTGATGTTTTTTTGAAGGTAATTGACCAAGGTGGGGTGTTGTTGTGATCTTGGTGGATGTTTAGGTAGGGTGGGGGTGATTCTGCTTGTGGAATTATCAGGGGGTCTATACCAATAGTAACCATTGGTATAGACCTATACTAGTGGTTTTGATAGAACCATTGGTATATACCTTTACTAATACATTTATAAAAACCTTTATTAAACTAAAACTCAAGTAGCCTTATACCAACGGTTCACTGGAAACCATTGGTATAGGCTAATACCAATAGTAAATTAGCTGATGGTTTAGAGAACCATTGATATAAGCTATAAAAATAGTTCTCTAGCCTATACCAATAGTTTTGAACCGTTGGTATAGCCAAGAATTATCGTAGTGATTCTTTATTAATTTCTAAACATAGGTTTTGGGATCTATATAATAAAATGATAAAAAATATAAACCTTAACATTGTTATTTCTCATGGTTTCAGAAAAATAGAAGTGGTTTTAAATATCTGATATGGACAAGAACCAAACTCCTTAAAATAACACCATTGGTGATGTGGAAGTGAGTCATGTTCATAAATAATTGATTTTAAAATCTTAAAATCTAATATAAATCTTGGAGGATTAAGTAAAGGTTTATAAAATTAATAAAATAAATTAAAAACACATTAATTTAAAGTGGAAATCTATATTTTTTATGGATTAATTTTATAGAATATATTATATCACTTTTGAGCTATTATTATGGCATAATATAGATCGTATATTTATACCATATTTAATTTTTACCCAAATTTTTTTTTGTCTCATAAAATTATGAAAAACTCACCATCGGATAATTTTGATGATCCGATTTCAAAAATAATATTTATTTTATCAAAATAATTTTTTAAATATGAGAACTTTCACTTTTAAATAAAACCCCCTATTTATAGGAAAATTATAGTTTTTAGGATATTAAACACATTATAACCCTTGTAAAAATTACCCTAGAATTTATTAAATTATATCATAATTTATATTTAAATAATTATCATATAAAAAAAGTATTTTATTAAAATATCATTTATTGAAATAATTCTTGAATTTATCAAAATATTATCTTAATTAAAACTATATATTTCCCAAAATCACAATTTTGATATCTTTGAGTCAAAATATAATTTTTTTAGAATCATTATATAATCATTTAAAATTAATAATAAAAGGGATAAATATAATCATTATTTTATTAAAAAATAAAATATAAAAATTCATATTACTTGGTTCTAGATCCATTGCCCCTTATTACACCAGCATATTCCCTAAGGATAAGGTGTGCAATTGTGACACTTTCTTGGGGTGGTTTAGAGAACATGGTTTGTGTCCTGATCTTGATAAGCTTGAAATTATCCTATAAATTATTTTTCTCAATATTTAGTTACCGAATCTTAGTTTGGGATTGTTTATAGGAGAGGCCCAATGATTCCATCTCCCTTGGGAGCTCTAATATATTGGTTTTATAGGGTACTATCCTATTAGTCGAGGCCGTCACTTCTTCTATCAGTGTAAAATGGAATTTATCATAACCCTTAATATATACTAATCTTAATGATTACTATAAAATGACTATATTATAAATGGTTAATATGATTAATGGTCTTTTAAATCCAACAAGATATATTGGTCCAAAATAACCAAAGTAGTGCATGTTTTTCTATATCTATAAGGAGTTTAATTAATCAAAAATGGAATTTCATTTGTAAAAGTTTAGTTCATTAAATTATTACCCACTTAATAAATTTCACCTTAAAAATTTTATTTTGTAAACTATAATGGATGAGGGTACTTATGTTTCATCTCCTCTTCAAGTTCTCATGTTTCTTCCTTAAACTTGTAGTTCTGCCACAACACTTTCATGAGGTGAGTTATTTTTTATAGAACTTTTTCTATACCATATAAGATCTTCATCATCTACTCATAGTATAAAATATCATTCTCCAAGGGTACCACCTCTAGATTAATTACATGCGAGGGGTCTGGTATGTACTTTCTTAATATGGATACTTGGAACACATCATATACTTGAGATAGGTTAAGTGGGAGTGTTAGTCAATTGGACACCACTCTGATGTGATCAAGGATCTTAAAGGGGATGATGTATCTAAGAGAAATATTTCCCTTATTGCCAAACCTCATGACTTTATTCTATAGAAATATATGAAGGAACGCCTTATCTCCAACCTCAAACTCTAGGTCATGTTAATGATTTTTCTTAGATTTTCTATCGAATTTATGAAGATTTCATATGATGTTGAATTGTTTGAACCTTATCTATTATCTCCTAGATAAGATTAGGTCCCATAAGAATGTACTCTCCAAATTCATCCCTACATTTTAGATTCTGACATCTCTTCCCATACAGAGCCTCATAAGGTGTTATTTAAATTCTAGAATGGAAATTTTTGTTATATAAGAAATCCACTAGGGTAATGTGTTGATCCCAAAATCCTTGGAAATACATTTAACATGATATTATCATATCCTTTAGAGTTTGGATAGTTTTCTCAGACTGACCATCCATATAAGGGTGTTAAGCAGTACTAAAACTCAGCTCTGTATCCAACACTCGGAGGCTTCTCTAGAACATTGAGGTAAATCTTAGATCTCAATTTGATACAATGGAGAGTGAAACTCCATTTATTCTTACATATTACCTTATTTATGTATTAGTGAGTTTGTAAATAGAGAAATATTTCTTAATAACAATGAAATACACTAAATTTGTAAGGAAATGAATTACCTCCCAGATAGCATTATTGCCTTTAGATATTCTAGGGAGTCCTATGATGAAATCCATGGTTATATTTTTCCATTTAAATATTAGTATGGGAAATATTTTCATCATACCTTTAGACTTATTTCATTTAGCCTTGACTTGTTAGCATACCAAGTATCGAGATACAAATATATTACCTCCCTCTTCATGTTATCCCACTATAATTTTTGCTTAAAATATCTATACATCTCATTGATTCCTGGATGAATATATAATTATGAGATATGAAAATCATCTAGAAGTTCCCTTTTTAGTTCTAGTTTTTATGGGACACATATCCAGGTTCCAAACCATATAACTCCATCTTTATCAAAGGTGAACTCCAGAATACTCACTACCTTTATCTGCAGCTCCTCATCATCTTTTTGGGCCTCCTTGAACCTCTAAAGAATGGATGGTTGATCATTTATTTGAGAAATTTACTATGAATATCCTTTTATTATTCCCATTTACATCCTTTTCATGTACAATAAGACTATATCACTTTCAATCCTCATCATGGATAGGGTTTCAATATCCTTTCTACTTAGAGAATCTTCCACTTTGTTCACCTTCCCAAGATTCTAATGGATTGAACAATCATAATCCTTAGTTAGCTCTAACCACCTTTATTAGATCATATTAATCTCATTTTGTGTAAATATATACTTAAGGATTTTATGATATGTATATATTTCATACTTATCCCCATAGATAAAGTCACCAAATCATCAATGTGAATACAACTGCAACCAATTCTAGATCATGCATTGGGTAGTTCTACTCATGGATATTTAATTAGTAGATGGAATAATCTATCACTTTTTCATCTTTAATGAGAACATAACCCAATCCCTTTTTGGATGGATCATTTTAGATAAAAAATCCTTACCCACTAGTGGGTAATGTGAGAACATGTGTATTGATTATCCTCTTATTTAACTCTTTTAAATATCTCTTCACATTCATCATTCTATAAAAACTTCACTCCATTCTGAGTTAGCTTGGTTAGTGGGATTGAAAATCATGAGAAGTTTCTCAAAATTTGACAATAGTACCCATCTAGTCCAAAGAATCTAGGGATCTCCATCATAGATATTGGTTTGGTCCATCTTTTAATTGCCTATATTTTTGAATAATTCATAGGTATCTTTTTTCTAGTGAAAAAATTCCCCATGAATGTTACTTTCTCCATCCAAAAATCACATTTAATATACTTCACATATAACTTTTCCTTTCATAACGTCTTTAGTAAAATATCCAAATTCTCCTCATGTTCCACCTTACTTTTGGGGTAGATAAGAATATAATCTATAAATAGTACCACAAATTTATTTAGGTAATCCCTAAAGACTCTATTCATTAAGTCCATGAAGATAGTTAGAGAATTAGTGAGTCCTAATGGAATCAATATGAACTCACAGTGCCCATACCTTATACAGAAATAAGACTTGGTGACATCCTTATTCTTCACCTTTACTTGATAATATCATGACTAACGATCCAACTTAGAGAAGTACTAGGCTCCACATAGTTGATTGGACAAGTCATCAATCTGTGGTAGAGGATAATTTTTCTTTATCATGATCTTATTGAGCTCATGATAATCAATGCAAAGGCGCATTGACCCATCCTTCTTATTGAAGAATAGGACCAATGAACCCCATGGTGAAACACTTGGGAATATAAACCCCTTGTTTATATTCCCCTGTAGTTGCTTCTTATATCTTCAAGTTTAATAGTGTCTATTCTATATGGAGTCTTGGATATTGATAGATATCTAGGTATAAGTTCAACTGGGAACTCAACATCTCGACCAGGAGGAAGACCAACCAATTCTTTAGGAAACACATCAACATATTACCTTATAATGGGTATGTAATTAATGATGATATTTTACTTAGTATCAATCATTTTAGCTCGAAACACTTACTCATAAAGAAATAATATCCATGCTTGAGATGACGATTCCAAAGGAGATTCATCCTCTTCCTTGAACTTGTATAGAACTGGAGGGAGATTTTCGATACAGAGGGTGATTTTCTTCCCTTGAAAATTTATGTTGGATCTAAATAAGGAAGGCCAATCCATACCCAGAATTTCATTGAATTCTACTAAAGGGAGTATCATAAGGTTTACTAGGAATTTCAATGCTAAAATATGGAAAGGGGAGAAGTTATATACCTGGGATGCAATAACTTCCCCATTTTCCATTTTCACAGATAGCTCCAATTCCATGATTTGAGGTGGTGTTTGAATAGTTCTAATAAACTTGCATGATATGAAAGAATTCATAAATCCATAGTCACATAAGACATTTAAAGTTCATGAATGGAAAATAAGCCTACCTTTAACTATTTTGTTTTGGTTCTAATCATTTAATTCATCCACAATAGACTTAAGGATTATAATTTTTAAACTATTAATCATATAAATGGAAACTATGAACATTGAAGGGATAACTCATAAATGATATACATTCCTTAACCTATGAACTTATAGGTTTCAATTTAAGTTATCCATGACCTATTTCCCAACATAAATTTTTATGGGAATTTTTATTCCTTTAATAATGGTTTGTAAATATATTTTGAATTTACCAAAGAATATCCCACTTTAGTTCTAAACTAGGTGTGCAAAAATTCCTCTTTATCGTGTGCCAGGTGAAAATTGAGTCAATTCCCAATGCACCCTTTTTAGGGTTATTACCCCTAGGTATAACTATGATAGAGCCACATCCACTTGTAGTATCTAGAAAAAAGATTTTTTTTCTTGGAAACCAATTACTACATACTTCACCATAATTTAAGGATGTTTTACTATGTTTACTCTCATCCCTGATGATTTTACTAAAGTTTTCTAATCCCAATCCCCAAATATAGTTATAACTTCCTTTGATACCAACTATGAAAACACATATCTTTTATACACTTTATTTCATGATTTATTATATAAAGGCACACATAATAAAACCCCAAAATATTGAAAGGCCTGGTGTCTTTTGATATTTAGATACATAACATAATAACTTGAAATAGGGATATAACAACATTATTTAAAACTCCTTAATATACTCTTAAAATTTCTTCACTCTTCTAAAGCTACATGAGATAACTTGGGGACATACATAAAAAATGGGTAAGCTATAAAGACGAATAAGGGAGTAATTAGAGCATAACATGATGAAAATTAATACATATGAATCAATAAGAATATCAAAGTTACATAAAAGGGGTGGGAATCAAAAACATGAACATCGAAGCGTGATATAAGATGATAACATCAAGGAAACATAAGAATGTGGAAATAATACAAAACATGAAATCATAAGAATAAGTAAAGGATAACCGTTAAGACATCATAACATAGTGTTCCTAGGATATACTACCATGCACTATACATGGTATCTCATGAGATTAAAACATTACTCAATTTATTGGAGGGATATATAATTCTGAGCTCACCCATCACATTCATATCATGTACATGAATTTGTGTGCCACATAGATCATACAAAATAAGGATGTCTTTCATCACCTTTAATCCCAAGATTAAGGAGTGTGGGTTATATACATGAAGTTATCCATTAATTTAAGGGTAGTTATATCTAGGTAAATACCCTTGAGTGGAAATGGGGATGGATATTCACAAATATTTGGCATAGAGAATCGCAAGATTATTTTAGCAATGTAACTGGTGTACATAAAGATTCATAGAAGAGTTTAATGAGAGTAAAATGGGGTATATCGTTACTTAGAAATCATAAGCACAATAAAATGGATGTGTAAAAACATATTCCAAAATGAACAATTGGAAATCAAAATTCATAACTCAAAGAAAGTTCTTGAATAAAGAGGAGAGAATACCCTTACCCTGAGAGGGCATTTCTAAAAGCTTGGTAATAAGTTCTTAAGAGCTTGGAAACACCTTGGGAGGTATTTAGAGATATATAATGAGAATAAATTTATGTTAAAAGGATTTTTAATTAAGAAGAGTGGGAGGACGAAATGTTATTTATATAAAAAGAGAGGTAGATTCTTTATTAATTTCCAAACATAGGTTTTGGACTATATATAATAAAATAATAAAAAACAGAAACTCTCCCATGGTTTTTCCCATGGTTTCTACCAAATAAGATTGATTTTAAATATTTTATAAGTCCAATATCCTAACTCCTTAAAATAATACCACTAGTGATGTGGAAGTGAGTCATGTTCATAAAGAATTGATTTTAAAACCAAAAAATATAATATAGGTTTTTGAGGATTCATTTAAAGTTTATAAAATTAATCAAATAAATTAAAAGAAATATTACCTTAAAGGGGAAATCTATATTTGGCTATGTATTCCTTTTATGTCATTTATTATGTCAATTTTGATCTATTATGATTTTATAATACAAAAAATATATTTATAAAATATTTAATTTTTACCCAAAAATTTAACTGTCTCAGAAAATTATAATAAATTCACCATCAGATAATATCGATGTTTTGATTTAAAAAATAATCTAATTAAATTTCTAAATATTTGAATTTTTAATTTTGAATATAAATCTACATTTACTAGAAAATATTATTTTATGACATTAACCTCTTTCCGAACCTTGTAAAAATCACCTTGGACTTCATTAAATTATATTATAATTTATATTTAAATATTTATTATCCAATAATAATATTTTATTAAAATATAATTTATTTAAAAAATTATTTAATTTAACAAAATATTTCCTTATTTAAAACTATATATTCCCCAAAAATACAGTTTTGATTTCTCCATGTCAGAATCTATTTTTTATCAAACTCATTATATAATCATTTATAAAGTAATAATAAAAGGGGATAAATATAATCTTTATTTTATTAAAAAATAAATCATACAAATTCATATTACTAGGGTCTAGATACCTAACCCTGTATTACACTAGCGTGCCCTCTAAGGGTAAGGCGTGCAATGGTGGCACTTTCTTTGGGTGGTTTGATGAATAGGGTTTGGGTCATAATCTCGATAAGCTTAAAGTACTCCCATAAACGGTTTCTCTTGAGATTTATTTATTAATTTTGGATTGGACTAGATCAAGGGTAACTCCCAGTGATTCCATCTCCCTCAAAAGCTTTGATAAATGAGCTTCATAGGGTATGATCATACTGGTTGAAACCATCACTTATTCCATCTATGTAAAATAGACTTTATCATAACCCTTAATATATACTAATATTAAAATTTACTGTGACTATATTATGAATGGTTAAGAATATTAATGGTATTTTAAATCCAATATACTATATCATTTGAAAATAACCAAAGTAGTGTATGTGTTTCCTATAACTATAAGGAACTTTCTCAATAAAAAAGGTAATTTCATTTATAAACATTCAGGTCATTACAATTTTGGTGATATCATATTAGGATATTGTTATATCACACCCCAACTTTGCCTTTGGGTGTTTGTAGAATTTTTTTCCAGGTCCAAGAAAAGGGAGAGTTCCACTTAGAGGTCAGGGATGTGCTTTACAAGAAAGACGATGGGAGTTGGCAGTGACAAGTAGAGTGTGTTTTCCACCTTTTATGAGGAAACTTTGTGATGAAATTATCATTGAATTGATATGTTTAGTTTGATGTTTTGTATTTGTTGTGGAGTTTTAGTCTCGATAAATGTCTTAGCATACTAACTATTCATGGATTCCTTCTATTATTTTAATTTTATTGTTTGTTATTATGGAGAAATCATTCCATCATGATGTTTCTTGATGCCTTAGTGCTAGTTTCCATATTGTGGGGACCAGGAATTCCTTTTAGGATATGTTAAAATTGATTCAAGTATCATTTAAAAAGGTTATTTAGGTCGGTTCATGATAAGTGATTTTGAAAACTCACAGTACTAGACAAGAAATGAATGACAAGTACCAGATCATTTCTAATCAGAAATGGATAAATAAGTTAATCTTTATCCCTCTTCAAGTATATATAGGAGTAATCTAGAAAATTAAGTTAATGGATTGAGTTCCCAATTAGAAGGATAAGGATACACCAGATATTAAAAATTAAGCGATGAACTGAGTACCGTAACCATTTTTTCTATTAATTAATATACATTTATACATTTTAAACCTATGCATGAGAAGCTAACCAGTTTTATTGGTCATAGAGTTGTTCAAGATTGTAAAGATAAAAAATAATTTTGTATCTAATCAAGATTAGAGGGTAAGGAACATGTATGATCATAGTTTTAGTCATTATGGTGGTAAAATTGATCTTTATGAGTTGATTTCGGGGTTCAATTCACATGTATTTGGTGTATAAAATTGCGAAGGAGTGTGATTTCCAATGGGGAAGGGAATATATCTTGTGGTTTACTTTCTAGTAGATAAATAAATTATTTTGAAACCTAGGTAAAATAAACCTTACCTTAACAATGATGAAGTGTTGAAAATATAAATTTCTAGTGATAAAAAAGATGCATTAAGTGATCAAAATCTGATAGAAGGATGGATTATTTTAGAAAATAGAGATACACTATTACCTATCACCAAATACACCTCTATGGGAATATCCATTGTAGATTCATCTGGATGCATTACACATTGATATTTAAAGGATGTCTAGGCCAACATCTCAAGCTATTTACTAACCAATGACTCATATATGGAATGAAACCATGAAGTTTTTCAATGTGATTTTTTCATTTGAGAAAGAATTACCAAGGAAGTCAATTGCTATTGCTTCATCTCCCATGTGGTTGGTGCTGAATTGATTTACAATAAAAGAGGTCTATAGAATTAGGACTGTATTTAATCACATTTCCAAAACAATCATGCTTGATACTATTCTTATAGATTACCCATTACTTGGTTTGTTGATAATTTTTTGACCAATACAATAAAATATTTTCTGTTCACACTTAAAGAATGGCACTATGTTAATGACAGCTTACCATGCTCTAACACATGCAATTCAATTTTATTCTTAGTGCTTTGTTCCATTGCTGCCCAAAGTACTCGATTGTTTATTAGTAATTTTTCTATTTTTTCAATGTTATGAATTCTATATCTGAGTAAATTCTATCATTATTAAATAATTTAGTCACATAGAGGAGTAAAATTCTCTATATAAGATAACTTTTGAAAGGTTTATGTATGATCAATCAATACTTGATCTCACTTATTATGTTTGTGACCAAGATCCTATTTTAGTAGAAGCCCACATTGATTTTTCATCTATATTTGTTCATGGATATTTGAAGAAGGCATTGGTTGTACCTGGTTCCCTCCTTGAATTGTGCTTCCAAATGGAAGTTATACATTACACAATGATGTGGCTATTATTTCAGGTACTTTGCCACATATTTTTTTTGTTTTTAGTGTTTTTTGTTATCAAAATAATATATTATAATTAATAATTATAAAATTTTGTCTTTTTTTATATAATTAATAAAATAGTGATTTTTTGTTCAAATATGTATTTTAGGGTTTAAATTAGTCTTTTTGAATAATTTTTAAATTAATTATTTCATTCTATTTTTTTACTTTATTTTTTTTTTATTTTGTTTTTTTTAAATAATAATTTTTCATTTTTATTCTATTAATTATTTTATTATTTCTGTTATTATTATTTTTTCTTTCTTCTGTTTTCATTACTTTTCGATTATTATTTTTTCATTTAATTAATTCATCATTTTTTATTTGTAAATAAATAAATTTTCACTTTTTTTGACACATGTAATAATTACATTAATTATAACAATTTAATTATATTCTTTAAATATTTTAATACTTAGTATTATATAATTTCAATTTAATTCTTTGATTTAATTAATTATTTTAATTAAAAAATTAGTTAATTTAAGCGATTGAATTTTAATATTTTTTAATATAATTATTTTTTCTGTAACAATTGTAATTTGAAATTTTCAATCTATTGAATAGTTTGTAATTTTGATTTTTGGGTTTTAACATTTTTTTAAATGTGAATTAGAATTTTAATTTCATTTGTTAATTAAGTTAATTGATTTTTTTAGTTAAATTAATTATTTGATTTTAGTTTTAATTTATTCTTTGTTTTTTTTGTTTTTTAGGTTCTCGTACCGCCATGCCATTCACCCACTACCAAGTCTTGCACCGAATGCCAGAATTTTGTAACGGTGGCTCATTTGAGTCACCACCTGGTTCTTCAACACTGACTCAAATGAGTAATTGCCAACCCCTTTATTACCATTGTACCTCCTCTAATGATGACTCATTGATTCACCGCCAACATCCCCCACTCTCTGTTCAAATATTCCATCAGTGATGACTCTCGATTCACCGACAACATATGGGACCCCCTGCAACAGTGACTCAGGAGTCAATGTTGAGCCTCCCTCAGCCAGCCACCACTATATTCTTCTACCTTCCCTCTGCTGTGTCATGGATCTCCATCCACTAGCTGCAATGGTGACTTCATTAGTCACCACCACTCATTCAACCCACCACCACCCCATCAATGGTAGAACCAAATATCAACCATAAATAGCACAAAGAAACCCACAACTGCAACAAAAAATAAAAGAAAATAAATGACAACATCACCAAATACAAATCCAAGAAGAAATCAACCAAAGAAAAAGGATTATTTCTAAAAATCAAAGAACATATCATATTGAAGATTCAAAATACCATATTCAACATCAATAAAAGATATAAGCTGAAAATAACACACTAAAGCCACTGATTGAACCTTATACAACTTGAAGAAGAAGCCGCCGCCGCTGTTGCCAGCCGACGCTGCTCGAACCACTACCGATTCTTACCCAAACCCCACACCCTAGCCTTGCCCAACCCCTCAACACCACACCCAACCTGACCCAACTTATGTAAACCCATCGTGATTCGTTCCATCGAGCCACCGTTCACCGACCCACCTTCTCTTCTCTTGCTCGTCACTACTCCACGCGACCCCACTCCTTCCCCTTTCTCTTCTCCACATGACCCCCAAGCCACCCTGCCTTCCTTCTATCATGGAACACTCTCTTCTTTTGATTCTTAATTTTTTTATATTATATATAATAACATATAATAATATATAATATATATAATAATTAATATAATAACAATAATAAATTTAAATAGATTAATTATATCAAGTATATATTTATATATATTAACACATGTATTTATGCATATGATATTTATTTTTATAGTATATATAAGTTTTTATATATCTAATTATATTAATAATAATTATTGGTTTATGTAAATATATATATTTTAATAATTTTACTATTTATAAACATTTTTATATATCTATTATTACTATATTTATACATTTTAATAATAATAGTTATGTTTTTTATTATGTCTCATGATTGTTTTCTCCTTTCTATTTTCTGGTAGGAGTCGGTGATCGAAGGCAAAGATCATGGGCACTTCATCGCATAATTGAAGGGAGGTGAGGGTCATTTCAACAGGGAGACTAAATTCATCAGGTGTTCACTAAAGGATGGGGATGCACACATGAAGGCACACCACATGGATACTGCTACCTGTTATGATGTCTCTATTTTTTCTATTTTTTGTTTTCCAAAAAATATGAGACCTCTCATTACTATTTCCATAGAACACAACACCCCTAGACATGGGGAAAAATTTCTAATTCTTGGATATGGGAACCCCTGTCCCACTTCATCTTCCACTTCTTTTTTTTTCATTTTTGTAAATACCTTGTTGTATTGTATCTGTTTTGTAATTAGAATTGTGATATTTGTCTGTTTATCCTCATTTGTGTTTTGTGATCTTGGATCTCCATAAATGGAGAGTGAATTTGTGAGTCTAAATTCAGGAAGTGGATCCCTATGTGACCTGGAGATCCAAACTTCATCATGATCGTTATTTTCTCTTTATCATTCCGAGGAGATCATGAAGCTGATTTGGGGGGGGGGGATGCGTGAGAAAATTATTGAACCATATTTGTTTCCTTATCTTTCCACCTTGATCTATTTTTCACTTCCTCCCTTAAATTTATCTAATGATTATTTAGGAGAGGTTGTTTGATTTTTGATCCTTTGATGATCATTTCAGTTTGGAATAAATTCTTGGCTGCAGTGATTTTATTTGGATATTTCTTCACTATGGGTGTGTTCTTGTGTGTTTGAAGTAATTCTGTGAATGAGTGCTCAAGGTTTTGGGAAAGAGAGGTGTGTTTCTCGAGCTATTGACCATGCACTGAGTGAGTTGAGAGTTTCTGGTTTTATCCTTAGTAGATCTATGATAGAGAGTTGAGGTTGGATCAACATGGGTTTGGACCTGTTCTTACCGACCTTCTTTTCATTCATTTTGTTTTGTCCTCTCTATTGGTATTCAGTTTTTTTATTGTTTCATTACTCCATCTATGTTTTTAAACACTTTTTTGTTCTTATTTTCATTGGATATTTTCAAAATATAAAAACTAAAAAATATTTTTAGAAATACCACTGAGTCTCTTGATAGTACTTCCTTGAGAAAAACCTCAATGTTAACCATTGTGTTATATCTCGGGTACTATAAATATATCTTTGACTGTCTTTATGGTAAGGATGCTGTCAAATTTTGGTGCCGTTTATAGGGAAGAAATATTTTCTTGAGTGGTTTTTCCAAATTTTCTTTAAAAAAATAGTTTTTTTCAAAAAAAAATAATGATGAGACCACCTTGAATATTAGAGGATTATATTGGGTTTCTTTCATATAGAATCAGGGAACAGTTCAACATTTTGTATCCAGATGATTTTGTAGAACTAATTAAATAATTTAAGTAGGATTTAAGACCACAAAATTTATAAGTCTTAGTTAAGGAGCTCAAAGAATTTCCTCACTTTCCCCCTAAGTTCTATGTTGTAGAAGAGCTGTAGTTTCCCACATTAAAAACTGTACTACCCCTAGAATCACGTTTGGATTTGTAATATCTGCATTTTGAGGATATTTTCAAGTGGTGGTAGGAGATGAAACATCCAAACATTAAAGAATCCAAGCATAATTTGGAATATCATTTTATTTCCAACACTTCATTTGATGATTTTATGTGCACTAACATTTATTAGGATTTTTCCTTATCTCAATTGGTCAAACCAGCATAAGAAACAATATCCTTTTCCTTAGAGGAAACCACACCCGAGGTGGTGTGTTTTGAAGAGATATTGGAGGAGGTTGACTACCTCACTCCTAACCCAACCATACTCTCAAGATAACTATTCAACCAGGAGGAAAAATGCGCTACTTTAGGGAGTTGACTTTTTCGAAAGTATCTGTATTTTTATTTGACTTTGATTATATTGAGGATGATCTTAATTATGTTCCTCCCAGTATAATAATTGAGAATTCATTCTATTTTTGTGATTTACTAGAGAGTCAATATGAATTTGAAGCTGCACCTGCTAAATAATTAATGGAACTCCCAATTCTCAATGAAAATTCATGTTTGGGAATTATTGTTGAAGATGAGTTTTTTTGAGTTGTGAATATAATCATAAGTGGATGATGCACATTTTCTTCCCAAGAGAAAATAACTGATTGGATTGAACTAGAAGAAAAGTCCCATCCAAAAGATAAATTCTCATAACCAGTGCACATTAACCCTTAAGATGAAGAAGAGTGGTAGTACCCCTAATTTTTGTTTTCCCCTCCATCACTTCATAAGAGGTACTTTACTGCCAAATAGGGGGATTAGTTTGAAGCTAACCAATAGGTAATCCACCAATTTCAAGTCACTAAATCTTGAAAGAATCACATCTAGTGGTTTTTAAGAAATAATCCTCATCCCCCATCAAACTAGGTTTGATCCACTAACTGTCTAGTTGTGAACAGTCAAACTATAACACCCCTTGGGGGGGGGGGTATCCCAAGATTATCCCTTTCATTTACCGCTCTAGTTTCTTTATGTATACTAATTTAATTTATGATGTTTTCTTATAGGAAATTAATTAGGTAGTAAATACACGTGGAAGTCAGTTAATAGAAAAGGAATCATCACATTGGATTAGTGGATAATACTCCCTAACTCACTTTGTGGTTCCATTTTACTTTGAACGTTAATTATTGAAGTCTAATGTAGAGTTTTTTTACATATATAGGGACTTGAACTGAGCACCCATGGAACTTGTAGAAATAAAATAAAGGGAGGAACCATGAGTCTAAAAAAATGAGAAGTTTCCACCACATGGAAGTACTTTTTTTAATTTTCCAAATTTTAAATCGTTGCATTTATGTTTCATGCTACTAAGACTTATGTGTGGGGGATTCCCCCTAAATTCTTGTGAAAATTTTGAATTTGTTTTATCACTGGGTGTTATCTTTCTAAAATCTAGTGAGTTGAAAATTATTATGAGATTATTCGTGAAACATTATTGCACCCACTATTTTCATTTTCATTCAACTAATACTGAACAACATTTATCATCATGCTTCTTTTTAAACTAAATTAAGAAAAATAATTTGTCTATTTATAAAATCTTAAAGCATGAACTAAAAAAACACTTTTTACTTGTGGTGGATAGTGGGGTTTCTTTTGTTTATGCGTTTTGTTTTATATTTTTTTCCTTGTGTGTCGCATGGTAAAATTTTGAACATTCCTATTTACACTTCACAATCCTTAAACTACTGAATTTCCAATATATTTTGAACTAAGATGCCTCCCACCTTGACTGTCAACATTAGGGATAATTTTGAGTTTTAAGTATGGGGGAGAGGGTCCTTTTTCTCACTTAAAAATTCCACTTAATTTTTTTTAACAAAAATGGACCTTTTTTCAAAAAATTTCAATCTTTTTTCAATTGTTTCACAACCTGAGTGTCCTTTACCCACACTTTGAACATTAATTTAGTCCTATCTAGTGGATAATTACTTCTGGTTGTTGAGGGATGTAATGATTCTAAAACTATTGAGTATGTTTGATTTATGAGTGGAGTAACATACTATTTCTATGGATTTTTTTTGTTTGGGAACTATGGAAGAGAGTGAGATAGGATAGTTTTGTGGAATTGTGATCATGACATTAGAAAACTAGATATTTGAACTCAAACTCATGGGTCTCATTTTTTTAAAAAAAATAATCACTTTAGGGAGTCAAATCAAATGGTAATCTTGGAAGTCCTTTGAAAGCAGAGCAATATAGAAAAATTGGATCCCATGGTGAATCTATGAGACTCTAGGAACTTGGTGCATGAGTTATCCCTCTATACATATCAAATAAGTGATTTTTTATAGTGCTTCGTGCACATACATGGTTGGGTAAAATTAAAAAAAACAAATTAAAAAAAATCAATAAAGTGCCTAGAAGTAGAAAACGAGTTCATTAAGGTGAGGGGAATTTTGAACCTCGATGAAGAAGAGGAAAATATACTTTTATGAAGATCATTTGAATTATATCAATAATGTTATTAAAAAAATAAAAAATAAACCTTTTTTAAACCTAGGAGAAAGTGAAAATTGAAGGTGCCTTTTGTTAAGATTTTAATTCCACTTGATCTAACCTATCACCACTCTTTGAATTGGAACTTAAACTAGAATTGAATAAGGGTAGTAGGTGATTTTATATAGGAGGCTTTACATAATTGAAAGTTAATGAATTTATGTTCCCTTGATTTCTAGTGGGTGTTTGAAGTTAGGCAGGACCTCTTTTTGAGAATTCTTAGATAATCCTAACCATGTTATGCTCCTATATTTTTAAAAGTCTTAACATGTTTATTTTGAATTGAATTTTAAAAATCATTTCCTTATAATTATTAAGTCAAAGAGTATTCATTTGTTTGAGGATAAACAAATATTTAAGTGTGGGGGAGTTTGATGTGGTTGTTATTTTATGCACTTTTATACATCATTTTTTTACTTCTTAGTGTCTTTTTATTATCAAAATAATGTAATTTAATTAATAATTATTACATATTGTCTTTTTTATATAATTAATAAAATAGTGATTTTTTTGTTTAAATATGTATTTTTAGTGTTTAAATTAGTCTTTTTGAATAATTTTTGAATTAATTATTTCGTTTTGTTTTTATTTTCAATTTTTATTCTTTTTTTTTTAAATAATCATTTTTCATTTTTTATTCTTTTAATTATTTTATTATTTTTGTAATTAGTTTTTTTCTTTCTTCTATTTTCATTACTTTTAGATTAATTCTTTCATTTAATTAATTCATCATTTTTTATTTGTAAATAAATAAATTTCCACTTTTGTTTTTGATACTTTATATAATTAAATTAATTATAAAAATTTAATTCCATTCTTTAAATATTTTAATACTTAGTATTATTTAATTTTAATTTAATTGTTTAATTTCATTAATTATTTTAATTAATTAATTAGTTAATTTAAGAAATTGACTTTTAATATTTTTTATTACTTTATTTTTTCTGTCTGTAAAAATTGTAATTTGAAATTTTTTATCTGTTGAATAATTTGTAATTCTATTTTTGGGTCATTAACATTTTTTAAAATGTGAATTATAATTTTAATTTATTTTTTAATTTAGTTAATTGATTTTTTAGTTAAATTAATTATTTGATTTTATTTGTAATTTATTTTTGTTTTTATTTTCTTTTTAGGTGCTGCTGCTGCCATGCCATTAACCTACTGCCAAGTCCTACACCCACCGCCAGAATTTTCCAATAGTGATTTATTTGAGTCGCCACCAGCTTCTTCAATAGTGACTCAAATGAGTCACCACTAGCCCCTTTCTCACCATTGCACCTCCTCCAATGGTGACTCATTGAGTCACTGCCAATACCCCCACTCTCCGTTCACATATTCCATTAGCAGTGACTCTCGAGTCACCTCCAGCACCTCGGATACCCTACAATGGTGATTCAAGAGTAACTATTGCACCTCCTTTAGCCAGCCACCACCATCTTCTTCCACCTTCCCTCTACTATGTCACCGCTAGGATCTCTATCTGCCAGCTACAATAGTGAATTCCTTAGTCACCTCCACTCATTCAAACCATGGCCACCCCATCAATGTCAGAACCAAATCTCAACCAATAGCATCACAAAAAACCAACAACATCAAAGAAAAAAAAACAACAACATCACCGAATATAAATCTGAGTAGAAATCAACCAAAGAGTAAGTGTTCTTTCTAAAAATTAAGAACATATCTTATTGACGTTTTGAAAAACTCTATTTGATATCACTACCAGATCTAAGCAAAAAATAGATCACTGAAGCCGCTAATTGAATCTATCAAAACTTGAATAAGAATCCATCGTAGTTGTTACTAGTCGACGATGCTTAAACCACTATTATTACTTACCTGAACCCCACACCATAGCCTTTACCAAAACCGATACACCACACCCAACCCGAGTTAACTTCTTCCAACCGCGCCACCAAGCCGTCATTCGTCGATCCCACCTCCTCTTCTCTTGCTCACTACTGCTTTGCGTGACCCCCTGTATCCCACCTTCTCTTATCCACACGACCCCCAAGCCCCTACCTTACTTCTGTAAAGGCGCACCCCACCTTCTTTTGATTCTTCTTTTATTTTTTATTTTTATATTATACATAATAAAAATATATATAATATAATATATATAATAATTAATATAATTAATATAATAATAATAATTAATTTAAATAGATTAATTATATTAATTATATATTTACATATATTAATACATGTATTTATTTATATGATATTTATTTTTATAGTATATATAAGTTTTTATATATCTAATTATATTAATAATAATTATAGGTTTATTTAAATATATATTTTTTATAAGTTTACATGTTTATAAATATTTTTATATTTCTATTATAATTATATTGATATATTTTAATAATAACATTTATGTTTTTTTATTCTATCTCATGCTTGTTTTCTTCTTTTTGTTTTCTGGAAAGAGTTGGTGATCGAAGATGGAGATCGTGGGCATTTCATCACATATGTGAAGGGAGGTGAGGGCCATTTCAAGAGGAAGACCACTTTCACTGGGAGTTCATTGAAGGCTGTAGATGTGCACATGAAGGAATTCCATGCGGATACTGCTTCCTATTAGGTTTTCTCTATTTTTACTATTTTTTTTCCAAATAAGAGGAGACCTATCCTCACTGTTTCTATAACACCCCTATACACAAGAAAAAATCTCCAATTACTAGAGATGAGAACCCTTCTCCTCCTTCATCTTTTTCTTATTTTTTTTTCTTTTCTGTAAATACCTCATTGTATTATTTTTTTAATTAAAATTGGGATGTCTATTTATTTTTCCTCATTTGTGTTTTGTGATCTCAAATCTCCAAAAATGAAGAGATAATTTGTGAGTCCAAATTCAAGAAGTTAATCCTGATGTGACCTGGAGATCATAACTTCATCATGATCATTGTTTTCTATTCATCATTATGAGTAAATCCTGAAGGTGATTTGGTGTGTGTGTGTGAGTTCATTCTTGCACTATATATTTTTTGGTTTTCTTTTCAACTTGATCTATTTTCCCCTTCCTACCTTAACTTTCTCTAATAAGAAGTTAGGAGAGGTTGTGTGATTTTTGATACTTTGATGATCATTTAAATCTGGAATAAATTCTTAGCTGGAGTGATTTGAGCTAGATATTTCTTCACTCTAGGATAGTGTTTGTTTGTTGGAAGTAATTCTGTGCACAAGTTCTCAATGTTTTGGGTGAGAGAGGTGTGCGCGTCAACCATCGACCATGCACTGAGTGAGTTGAGAGTTATTGGTTTATCCTTACTATATCTATGATAGAGAGTTGTGGGTGGACTTACATGGGACCATATCTATTCTTACTGACCTTATTTTCATTCATTATGTTTCCCCCCTATGTTATTCTTTAGTTTTTTCACTGTTTCATTACTTCTGTTGTGTTTTTCAAAAGTGGTTTTTCTTGTTTTCATAAGATGTTTTCAAAATATAAAAACACAATTTTTTTTTCAGATATACCATTGAGTCTATCGACACTACTTCCTTGAGAGTGACCCTGAGGTTAGCCACTGTTCTATATCTTGAGTACTATAAACATATCTTTGATCTTCCTCGTTAGAAGGACACTGTAACACAACTATGCATCGCAGGGAAGCATTATCATTACTACCGTATATGTCTTGTTTCTTTGACTGGAGAGGGACTCATATCAAATTTAATTTACTATGATCAATGTTTTAGAAATATTAAAGATTCACAAGGCTTCAATGATATTAAAATAATTGGATACGATTTGTAGATTAAGAGAGTAGACAACCTAAAAATATTTACTTAGTTTCCCATATTTGCATAGAATGATACAATTAGTAGTTTATGAGTTTCTAGTGAAGTATATGAGGATTTGGGAAGCCAAAACCATGGGATCCACTAGTGTGGGATCACCCATTCTATCCTTATTTCCACCTTGTGGGTAATATGGATTTTCCAAGTGGGTGAGAATGAATGGCTTGTGGGAAACATAAAGGATGGGGAAGGGGAATGTTAAATATCTACAAGGGGTAGTGATGTATATTACATTAATTTGTTTGGTTGGGTTGTTAGGTAGTAGGTTGGGGTTGTTAGGTAGTAGGTTGGGGGATATTTAAATATGATTTCCTACTTGTGGGGGAAGGGGATTATGATATTTGAGGTCCAACCTTGCTCTTAGGTGGAAAATTCCTTAGCCTTAAAGAGAAATTCCTAGGGGAGTTTCTTTTCTTCTTCTTTAACCACTTCTATAATGTTATTTACTATTGTTACATTCACTAGTGCAAAAAGGGTTTTTCACGTTGGTTTTTTTGGTTTTTAATTTTGGTTACCTCATGATGTTATTGAAGGAAATTTTGTAAATAATTTTTTCACATCTATTAATATTAACCAACATTATAAATGTTACATATTTGGATGTAGTTTTTCATGTTGATTTTTTTCACAACCAATGTGAAAAATGATTTATAATGTCAGTTAAAAAAAATAATTTTATAAATCCTATAAAAACCATTATAAAAACCACCATAAAATCACATATTTGGTGTGTTTTTCTCATTTTTTATATAAAAAATGACCTAAATAACCATTTATAATATATTTTTTTCATAGAAATCGATATTATAAATAGATTATCACATTGGTTTGATAAAACTAACCTAAAAAATATTCTATTTAAAATTTTCACATCAGTTATAAAATAACCAATGTGATTTTTTTTAAATTAAATTACATATTTTCCACCATCCCATCAGTACAATAGATGACCAAAACAAAAAAAATTGCAGTAATTGAACCAGAAAACTACATCACAAAATCAATTCATTTTAACATTAGAATTTATATTATAAATAAACTAAAACCCAACCAGACCTGTGAAATAATCTACCCATTATCTTTTTAAGTTTCATATCTCTTCTCGATTATAAGGAAGAGGTTCATAAAAATGCTAAAAATTAAAAATAAAGTTTTGACAATGTATTCTAAATATAACGAATGAAAAATTAAAGGAAAGGTTCATACCAAAATCTAAAATTATATAATTTTTTAAGTGTATCAACTATAATTATTTTAAACATAAATATTATAACATAGTATCCACATTAATTTAATCCTCTTTGAAGATTACACTTATTTTTAAAAATAATTTTTCAATTCAAAATAACATTTCATGTACTTACATCCAAAATGTAGAAATTATAAATGAGAATTCACCTTTGATTTTATATATTTGATATTTATGCCCTGCTTTCCTATTGCCTCTCTAAATTAATCCTATGTCCTGTTTTAAAATAATATATATGAATTAAATTTAATTTTTTTATAATATATAAAAGTATTCAAATATTCAGACCTATGTTTCAATACATGCTTCAAATCATCTCTCACTTAACCATGGATAGAGCATATCCAGTAAAGTGTCTTATCCCTTGTACAAAAAAACACTCTACATCCAATTTAAAAAAATATTAAAAAAAAATATAATGTTCATGGTTATTTAGTTAACAAATATAACACTTTATAAAATATATTTTCCATACCGTTGAAGATAAGGAGATATCCAACACTGAAATTACATTATTTTGAAATCATTATATAATATAAACATTTATTTCACTATCACTTATTGTACTCGCTATATGTGAAATGAATCGTGATTACATAAATCCATATAATGATGTACTATCATGTTGAAGAAAAATTTTATAAAGATACCTAATGAAAAACAAATATAAGTATTAATTTTAAATAAATTAAAATAACTTAAATATATATGATAATCGATTTACATGGAAAGAACTTGCATCTTGTTGATTACCAACTCATCTCAAGTTACATGCTCTATGATATCATTGTTCAGAATCATCACATTCATTTTATTCCCATAAATGTTAGAATCCACTAGAATGTCATAAAAATATAAATTGTTTTTTAATATTTTGATAAATTTTTAAAGTTAAGAAAATATTGATCCGCCTCCTACTTTAGTGCTTTTGTGATGACCTAGGTAGCGATGTCGGACGCTGTAGTCCCTCCCCCATCTAGGGGGGATACCTTCACCTTCTTCTGGTGCTCATATGCCTCCATTAATTCCTTTCTCTAATCTAGAATCTCTCCTGCCCTTCCTAGACATCAATCTTTTCCATAAAGTGGTTGATTTCTTCAATGGCTACTCGCTACTTTTGATTGCAATTTTAGAGTTCACAGAGGGATCAACTCTTCTAAATGTGACTTTGGTGGTGTGTTTTACTTGAAATCAACCTTTAGTGGACTCTTTCGACAGATTATTTTTCATCACTTGGGGATTACAAGATATGATCGTCGTTGTGATTCTTGAAAAGTGACACATTATGATCCTATTTTCTTTGGAGGAGGATTTGATAAAGAATTGGTCCAAAGTTCCCCACTTCTATCATGGATGTCACTTATTTATCTTCTTTTGGTCATACAACTTCTATTTGAAGTTAGATGCTCTAATGACAAAATTCTATGTTAGTCTCTCTGAACTCTCCCTTCCTTTTCAAAATCCTTCCATCCTTTATATGTTAGGGAATATGACTGATCAATTCTTGTTCATGGACAACAGAGATAAATTATTTTTCCATCTAATTTCTCCATGCATATTCATCAAGGATGATGTTTCCAAACCACCAACTAATTGGGTATAGATTACTATTGGTGAATAATTTTAGTAAAAGCAGAAGGTGTTATTGAATCATGGATAGAGTTATATTCATTGTGTAAGATATTGGTCCATTCTACTATAGTTTTTCACCAGGGGTGTAGGGATACCCATGGGGTGTATGATCCCACACAAAAAATTGAACCAAATTATATTAATCTTCATGAAATTTATTTGGACTTTTTATAAGATCTTAGTTTGGATCCTACCTTAGTTAAGACGAAGACTGTGAATCATGAACCAAGAGTTGAGTAAATATTTTCAATTTTATATCATGATTTGGGTGCTACTAAGATGATTGAGCTAGCCTCAGGAGTTCCTTGTTCCATGATAGTACCTTCCTTTGATGATATAGTCAAGGATAGAGGGATGGTTGAAGGGCAAGAGACCGAGAAATATACTTACAACAATGGTTATAACATCCATACTAATGCAAAGGTTTTTGTAGAGATACATAATACTCCTGACCTGAATGTGGAAGTGTATTTGAGTCAAGGGCTACCTGATCAATGCAAAGCATCAAAACCAATCATGATCCAAAATCCTTTATCCACATTAAATGGATATGGAAAGTAAAATTCAGACTTTGAATGATGGAAAAACTATATCCCAATATGGAAATAGAAACAAATTGGGTTGAGTTCTTTAAAAGATAAGGAACCAAGTGATAAAGAGGTGGAATCCCAACTAACATCAGATTATGAGCAGGACTCTCAAGGCCTCACACTGGTTAGTCCTATCTCACAGAAAGGGAAGCAAGAAAATATTATCAATGGGAATTTCCCAGTCCATAGGGGGGATAAAGAACCCACAAGTATTACTCAAACAATCAAGAAACAATTGTAACCATATCATTATGAAAGGAAATAAGTATAGGAAAAAAAAAATAAATCGGGGGAATCTAAAACGATTGAAGGGGTGAACCCTATTTCAGGAAAGATGGGAAAAAAGACTCCTACTATAGATAACAAATCACCTAAGGGTGGAGACAAGGTGAAGGAGTATACAGTGTTGGAAGAAAACTCAAACATGGTGGGAGGACAAGTGGGGGTGGAGATAAATAAATACTTGGATATTGTTCTTCATTCTGAGGAGTAAATGTTAGAATAATTCTTCTACATCAATACTCCAAAATAGGTAATCAATAATATGTATGAGATAATTATTCAAGTTTCCATTAATGATGAGAAAAGGAAGTGGATTAAAAAACAACACCACATTTTGGTGTGAGTATTCAATGAAGGGAATATCACTTTATAGGAATATATTCAAACTTTGATAAAACGGTAGATCATATTGAATCTCATTTAAAGTTCATTCAAGATATATAGGCAACTTAGTGGCATTAGGGATTATATAGAGTGGTTGACTCTAATATTCTTATCTTTTTCTTTGATGAATTTTTGAGCTCCTTTTTTGGTTGGTTTTTGTGTGTAGGTCTTGTTTCATTTCTCACTTTTCCTTAAAAGTGATTTGAAATAAAAAATTTACTTTTCAATTAAAAAAATGTTGATAATCTATCAAGTCCAGAATAATTTTTATTCGATGTAATAACAAATTTTAATTATTGTTGACTATACAATATGTCTTTACTTTTAAATTATTATTGTAAAAAAATATATAAATATATAAATTTTAAAATGTTAAAAAAAATTCAACACCTATATGAAATAAAGGATATAATCTCCACATACCTCAATGGTAATTTGTCGAACAAGTCTAGATGGAAAAACTAAAATAGAGCCAATAATTTTTCCAATTGTAGTGACCTCATATATAGGAAATGGTATTCTTGCTAATATACCTATAATATCTTGTACATTGATCCTAAGATTCTATGTCTCTATCTGTTGATGATGAATATTATCCCCAATATAATATATAATCCCATATGAAACAATATAATGCTAGGGATCCTCAACATAAAACTCACAATAAATCAGAATTTATGGTGTATTAGGTGTAGGAGTTTGATAATTAAGTGGAGGTGGAGGTGAGGAGTGGAATCAATAGCCTAAAATTGTATATACATGTCTACAAACATCGACTGTACTGAATATCTGATCCTATCCTCCATCAGATCACCCAAATCCTGAACTTTAGCTTCTAAAGATTCTATTTTTATTTTATAAACCTCCTCCATTGAATAATATTTAGAATTAACATACAATTTTTTAGTGATACAACTACCGAGTATCCTCATACACAACCTGGGTGTTTGGGACTTCCCAATGTAGTAGCTAAAATATCCTTCTTACCCTCAACTATGAAGCCCCCCATGTGATCTTATCCTCAATGGATTACTATATGAAATATTTGAAAAAATTAGTAGTAAATAACAATATATAAATAATTGATTTAACTTAAATATAATAAATAAATTAAATAAATTCTTATAATTCTCTCAGATACAACCCTAAAATAATTCATAAGATATTGTCCTTTTTTGATAATATGGGACCTCTTCCATTTTTCATGTCTAGATAGGGTGAAGGAGGGAAAAACTTTGCGAATCCTGAAGACTCATCTCTCAGTTTATGAAAATATTCAGCTATCATTTGTTATTCTAATAATGTATACCCTCCATGAGATAAAGTATGAGGGTATACATTTTTGGATTGGACCTCCTGATGAGATTGACTTGTTTTCTATAAATTAAGAATACATAAATCATTAATATAAAAAACTTCTAAAATATAACATTACACTTACCAAAAGGATTATTTTCATCTAATTTAAATAAACTTCTTCCATGTATCTTCATCTAGAAATGGATATATATCACAATGATTTTGATTTTCTCTATCCCCAAAAATGAAATTTGATGTGAGGGTTAATTTTAAATCCCTTAATCTCTAAGCAGCCAATCCTAAACATTTCCTCCTGACACCTCCAACATCAGGTATATCATATTTAATCTGATAAGAAGGGGAAAAACCTATATTAGTAAAAAACATTCATGACAAGTAAAATATTAACAAATGAGATTACCAAAATTTTCTACCATAATTGATATAGCATCACCTTGTCAACACTTCTCCAATCAAAAATCAAAATACAAACTTTTTTCCTTTAGCCTATAATGCAATAAAATTCTTAAATTATTTTGAATATGGACTCCTAATAATATCATTATCATAAAATTAAACCGGTATCCTCTGGTCTTGGATATGGGAAACTAATAATCTTTGAAAATTCATGCTTCCACATTTACCAACCCTCGAAGTCTTATCTCCCACTTTGGAAGTAAAAGGATCATATATAAATGTATGAGGATTCTCCTCAACAAGAGTATGCTAATGGTTCTCCCAAGATGTATGTGTACGATCCTCCCTAGAAGCTCATGATGAATCAAATATTTCATATGCTATTATCATAAAAATCAAAGTAACAAAAAATTAGTACATAAATATACAAATCCAACTATTATATATAAAATTAAATAAAAAATGAATAATTATCCAAAAGAAATTAAACTAAACTAAACACATTTTTTTTAAATTTGTTAAAGTAGCTAACTAAAATTATAACAACATTAATGAAAGATGAAATGACATAAAGGAATGAAAAAAAATCCAACTGATATATAAAAATTTGAATAAAATTTTTAAAATGATATGAAGAAAACAAAAAATAATTAATAAACCACTCTTTATCAAATTTATTAGAGGATATCTAATTTAATACACCATTATGGAGTAGAGTTACTCCAAAAATGGTGTGTGAATAGTAAAAATTCTCCAACATATCACAATATTTTTCACACAAAAAAGAATATTCTTTAAATATACTCTATTATACCTTTTTTTATTTTAAAATATATTAAATTCAAATTAATTTTTTTCTATAAAAATAAAAAAATAAAAAACTAATGTAAGGGTAAACATAAGTTAATTAAGGGTAAACTAAATAAAACTAAAATAATTTTAATTTTTTTAACTTATTAGTTTAATATGTGTTTTAATAATAAAATAAAACTAATATATCAAAAAAATTATGAATTTTTAAAAAGTAAAAAAGAAATAAATATGTGTTACCTATAATATTAGGAAATTACGAAAGGATTGTTTTCCCAAACTCCTTCCTCATGATCGTTCCGTATGGCACAAACCATGTATATATCAGGGTCATCAATATTATTTGTTAATATTTCTATAGAAGTAAGGATACCACATAAACCAGAATCTTCGTTAAGTTTTTCATCACCAACATACTTTTTTTAATTATAAAATGATAAACCAATGCATATCTGATGGATCAAGAACATAGAGTTTTTTTTCATGTGTTTCCATGATAAAAGGATTAGTTATGTGTTCCAATATATTCATATTAACTAGTTTCATATTGAATTAATTATGTATAATACTATTGTTATCGATAAACTAATTGTATTTAAATATTGGAACTCAAAATTTAATGTAATTGACCTCCCATATTTCTTCAACGACTCCATAATATGCACTTGATTTAGAGATTGGGTTTTTTTCTTTAGCACTCAAAAAACTAATTGCTTTTATGAACAAAATAATATAATCAATCAAATTTTATGTGTATTATTTGTGGATACTATATGGAATATTTTTAAGACCATGCACTAATATGACGTGTGTTTATGAGGCCCAGTAAGACCAGAAGAAATGTTTGAAATATATTAAATATATTAAATAACACACACACACACACACAGTTTCCCTGAAGAACTGGAATAAATTCTAAAAGGAGGATCAGACCAGAAATCTGAGTCCATGGTTTAGTTCAGAGCATGGGTTTTACCCTAGGAGTGATATAACTTTGGAACACGTCGGGTGTTCAGGTTGAAGCGTAGTTGTGGATGGGTGTTTAAAAATAAAATAAAATAATAAATTAATTTATTTCTATTACTTTACCTGAAAATAATTATATAAATACATTCTTATGGAAAATTTTAGGGTTATCCACATAACCTTGAAAATTGATGAGATCCATTAGAGAGAATTGGAGGAGCTCCATTGGTGAACAAAAACCAGATCGAAGATCGAAAACCAGTGTGTGACAGAATTCAAGGATCTCGCCAATGATAAAAATATTGAATTTTTATTCATTAGTGATCAATACAAATTGAGTTAGGATATTAATTTGTTTGAATTTTTCCCCAATTTGTTATTTCTACGATGAAATTAAGTCAATAAAATAACAACTTGATTCATGGATTGTGTATATTGTGGGTATGAGTTAGATCTATACATGAATTGGGGAATTTCTTTTTGATTATCTTATTATTTCTTCATTTTTCATTCTAATGATTGAAAATTGAGGCTAACATGAACATTATGAAAGGTTTTTTCCTCACATTTATGGATTTCAAATTTCTTCCCCATTTCTTCACTCATTATGGGAAAATCCCTTGGCTCATGGTTCGATGGATACGTGAGAAATTGAATATTGCACACTAGATTATTGGTGAAATGGTTCGATATTGTAGATCTATACTTTTTATGTCAAGGGGATCATATGATTAAAAATTCAGAAATAGATCAGACATGGTGATACCCAATCTTCATATTCTTCAGCATGTGATGAGGAATGACGTATGAGTGAATTTTCTAAATGAATTTGAAGGTCTGATCCTGGTGTTCGATGATGGAAAGGCCCGTCTGATGGTGTTCCTTGGTTTTCGGTAGGGGAGTAGCAAGATCAACTGCTAGATAAGTGAATGAATATGCATAAAATGGATCGAGGATTCTTTAAAATCCTATAACACAAAGTGTGTAATCTGGGATTACATGGTGTGTGGGACCCCTGGTGTGGCATTGAGGTTTCCATGGTTAAGTTAATATCACACGGTGTGTGACCCCATCATACGACATGTGACTCAACTTGGAAGATCAACATGTACATTGGAGGGTACACAGACATGACCATGAGTACATGGTCATGGACATTCCATATACTCTGGCACAGACATGGACAAACTAGGTGTATATGGGAAAATCCATGAACTTAGAAATGGTCAAGAGTACACAAGTTAGGACATGCCATGTACTCTTATACAGACATGGGTATGGGATGTGTTACATGGGAAGGACTTGGTGCTGATGGGACACTTCATGTACTACTAGTAAACATCATGTACTTCTTCAAAGCTGTCTTGGAGCCCTTATCCTCTTTAGCATAGAAAAGTTTTGTTAAGATACGTTCCCTTGATCCTTTCCCTAATTGTTAGTATGGAATCACATCCTACACTTAGTATAGTGATCCCTTCAGTGGGATTTATTAGATAGAGTTGTTGGAATCCTTCCATGAGGCCCATAGCGAGATACTCTATCATTATATTTCCCTAGGTGGATTACATGGTATCATCATGACCAACACTACACGGGCACCAATCCTCTACTTAACGAGTTATTCCAGATTGATTTGTTGGTATACCCCATGTAATTGGGTGTGATACACATATTCATATCATTCTCTTCAAACTTCTAGTATATAAATCTTATGGTGGGACAATATGAGTAGTACATCTCAGATGGGTTCCATTAGTACTATATGACTTGTGGAGTGTGTTCTCTTATATGAGTGCAATGTGGAACTTTTGAGTAGGATCCTTAGATTAGATTTATGATTATGAATTTACCTTGAGAATTCAATACTGAAAAATTAACCTATACCCACAGTTTCAATCCGTGGGTATAGCCACTAAAACCATGGGTATAGGCTATACCCATGGTTTTGAATACCATGGGAGAGTTAAGGCATTAATATAGCTCTGATCTATACTAATGGTTTGGAAAATTTTATACCAAAGGTTTTTAATTGTGAGAATAGGTGTATGGAAAATTTTTCATGCTATCAACAACCCTATACCCACAGTTCTCAAACCATGGCTATAGGATTTAAAAAAAATCTTCCCACGGGATTCAAACCCTGGACTGATTCTTTAGAAACACTATGCCTAACCACTACCACAACTTCAGTTATGCATATATAAATATATATTTACTTAAATATACTTATATAAACTATGTATATAGGAGGAAAAACATGGGTATAGGTTTTACTGTCGAAAATTTTCTATTCTTGTAGAATTTTCTTTGTTTCCTAAGCTTAAGTGAGAAATCTATACCCATGGTTCTTGAGAACTGTGGGTATAGGTTTTAAACCCAAAAATATACCCACAATTTTTTTGAGAACCATGGATATAATAGGTCTTAAACTGAACTCTATACCCACATTTTTGGTAAACCATGGGTATAGGTTCTAAAAAAACCCCATACCCATGGTTTTACCCAAAACCATGGGTATAGGGTCATTTTCTAGTATTGATGTGTGTATTTTTTGAGTATATCAAGATATTATTTTTATATGTGATGTAGAAATATACATGTGTAGATATGACTATCATTCTTATTATATGCTTAGTGATTTTAGAGTGTCCTTTGGGTATTTTTATACTCACCCCTGCATGGGATATACCTGCACGTGTCATGTCTTATGTAGACAATTGACCTTTTGATGGAGTCCTAGAGGGACAAAGTCCATGTGGTTCTTATTAATCTGAATAGACCAAGGTGTGTTCACATGATTTCATTGATAATAACCCCCTTCTATAGTTTCAGGTTGGGCTTGTTTTTACAATCTTTATGGTGGGATTTTATTTGTCCCTATTTACTTTACAGTACTTATTTTCATACTTTGGTTGTGGGATTTAGATGTATGCTTTCATAGTTTATCAATTGTTTTACATTTTAGCATTGTATGGGCTTGGAGATGTGTGTGTGTGTACATGTACTTAGGCTAAGGCCTTCCATGTTAATGATATGCTTACTCGGCACTAGTCACCAGCCCCTGGCCTATTGAAGGCAGGCTTGGGGAGTCTTGGCATAAGCCCCATTAGGACGGGTCAAGACAAATACACTACTATTCTAAACCACGCTTCTATTATCCTGATCTTTAATATAAAATGTATGGAAATTAATGTCATACCCAGACCATGTTATCAAATTTATACTTAGACCACCCACTAACCATCTCAATGTGTTTGATGCATCAGACCTACCATGCACTATCTCTTTAAACTATGGAAAAAAGTTTTGTTATGCTCATTCAAAATACACATATCTTTCTTATTTGGATAAAATTATTTTAACACATTAATATGAAATGTTATATATGACTGAGCATTATATATGTTATTCAAGATGTATAAATGTTTCTGATTTATATATTCACCTTTCAATGATTTTACTTTCATTCAAAAGATCTCTTTTCCCTCATAATTGACTCATTCATAGTGAGATGTAGGCAAATATATGCGTTCTAATACATATAAGTATCCTATATAAAACTTTTCAACCTCCTCAAAAATATAATTCTCAAAAATAAATGCTTAATATTAATATGGATTCTCCACATACCCATTCAATATCTTGATATAACTTTCAAAAGGATACAACCAACATAGATATACAGGACCATGAAGATTTATTTCTTTCACCAAATGAACCATTAAATGCACCATGATATAAAAAAAAGACAGAGGAAAATACATTTCCAATTGAAAAATTATAAAAACTAGATAATTCTCTAAACCATTCAATGAATTTAAATCAATCAAATTATTACAAATTGAATTAAAAAATAACATACCTTCATGATAGTCATTATGAAACTGATGGGAAATATTCCATGCAATGAAATAGGTAGGAGTTATTTCATCATTATGTGAAAATAACGATATTTTATACTTATCAACTTCAAATATTTTATTTACAAAATATTTTTACATTTGAAGAATAACCTTGTGGAATTTTGATAACATAAAGACATAGAAAAAATCTAACTTTCTCCCTCTTGGATAATGTATGATAATCTAGAGGTAAGTATTTTATTATTCCACTAGGTGTGGGAGCTAACTCCAAACTTATTCCCATTAAGAGTATGTCAAATCTTGCATTCAACCCATATTTAGTATTTACTTTAATATATAATAATGTTTTAATAAAAATGTCCTAAATATTCTTCTCCATAAGAACGAAATCAATGGTATATTTGACCTCAAGATATATTCAATATAAAAGTTTAAAAAATATTGATTGTTTATTAGAAATATTTCTATCATTACTTGATTTTTGTGTCTTTCCAAACGTGACATCAATGTTTTTCACCCTCTCAAAATACTGATCGGTAGACAAAGGTTGTGGAGAAATATTAAATTCTTATGAGCAGTCGAATTTATTTTTTAGTCCTTGATAAGAGTGATCTATAGAAAAAAACCTTCTATGAACAATGTATATCATTTTTCTCCCATGCTGTAGTTGATAATATGAAGTATATTGTTCACAAATTGGACAATCTCTATATTCCTTAAGATTATATCTAGAAAAATTTCCATATGCTAGGAATCCATTTATAGTGAACATAATTATTGAATGTAGTTAAAATTTTCCAATTTATAAGAATCATACAATCTAATACCTTATTCCCATAAAATATTAAAATCATCAATTAATGGTGACAAGAAAACATCAATATCATTTCCATGCTGTTTTGGTCTAGAAATCAATAAACTACGCATGAAATTTTTTATTATTCATACAAAGTTCAAAAGATAAGATGTAAATTACCTATAAAATAGGCCATGAACTATGTTTTATACTAATTATTAGATATTATTTCATTATATCTATGAACATTACAAGTTTTATATTTCTAACTTAATTTTACAAATGTCGAAAACTATTGATCACATTTCTTCCACTATGGATAATCAGTTGTATGTCATAACTTTACATTAGATATTAGCTCATCTGCATGCCATATTAACCTTTTTTTATCATTTTAATTTTCAAATAAATGTTTTAAACAAGGAATTATTAGAATAAACCAAATTTTCCTGGAAGGAGTCTCTATAACTACTAAATTAGAATGTGATTTTCTTTCAATTTATATCATGATGTCCCACATTTAGGGAACTCTAATAGACCTTAATATTCTTTTATATATATCACACTATCATTTATGAAGGCATGTATCCAAACCCATTAGGCATAATATTTTATTCTCATTATAATTTAAATATAGAAGATCATTTTCTTTAGTAATCACTTCTTTCAAAAACTATAACAACTTTGTAAAAATCTTATCACTCCACTCATTTTTCTCCTCCAAGTTTATCAATCTTAACATTTTTTATAAAACCATAAATTTTTTATAACTTGGATATATTGTTTTTTCAACATCACCATATATATGCTCAATTATCAATTCTTTCCCAATTTCTTATACTTCAATATCACAAATCATTTCTTCAATTTTATCAGACTTATCATCTTGAAATTTATCATCATTAAAAGATATAAAATTATATTTAATTTCACCATGCCAAATCCAAGGGATATAACTCAGACTGAAACTATGAAAAATTAAATGATCGTTTATTTCTCTTCTTTTCAACTTCTTTATATTTAAATATTTCAAGCATGGACTGGAAAAAGTTGTTATTTGAAACATTTCATTTAGAAAATTACTTAAAATGCATCGATACCTTCCTTATATTCATCACTTGTTTATAATGAAACAATCCAACTTCAATTCATTATTACCTATGAGAAATATCATGATCTGAAAATAAGTTATTATATATTTGAAATTTAATTTTATAAATAACAGTAAAAAAATATCATATAATTTATCAAAAATAAAATAAATAAAAAATATTTGATAAAAATATCACCTTTAACATATTTACTTATCATTATTTCATAAAAAATAAAAAACCTTGATAAAAAAACATTAATTAATTAAAAAATACCTAAGGTGTGTGAATAATTAGAACTGTGAATACAAATAGAAAAAATAGAGTGACATATATTGAAAATTAGACCTAAAATTACAAATTAAAATACCTTGGATTCATGAAAAATTGAAATAATAAACACAAACCATAAATTGATATAGAATTAGGATAATTGATAAGGCAACGCCAATGGGAAGAATACACGAGTGGTGGACAAAGATAAGTGACAGTGGATAGTGGTGGTTAAATCCATCTAAAAGATATTCAAGGATAAAGATCGAATAATGAAGATATTCAAGGCCACATATAAAATATATAAGGGTTAGGGTTATCTATATAGAGTAAAACCGAAGTCTGTCGCATAAAATAATGAAACCAAAATGACTGGGCCTGATATTTTATTAAAATTATAAAGGTTCTTCATATCAGTTATTTAATATCCAACATGAAAAAGATGATATTTTTAATTTTGATGTTTTTTATTTGATAACCAACATGAATAATAACTATTTACACATTGGTTATTAAATAACTAATATGAAAACTATACCAGTTTTTTACCTCATCAATTATCAACGTGAAAAATGTTTTGGGATAAATGAATTTTGTAATAGTGATTACAATGTTTATGATTGATTTCACACCCTAATCTATAATTCCCTCTTGGATTATTCTATATTTTATCACACTATCACTTATGGCATCATCATACTCCATGACCAACCTATTCCTTATTAATCAGAAAAAATATTTTCCCTTCTCAATAATAATTCAGAACAATCTCAATACATGTGGATAGATGCATTGATGATCCACACTACAACATGGGAAATAGACATGGTTGTGGCTTCCACCAAATGACTATGAACTACCTCCTCTTAAAGATTGAGGTTATTTTAACCATTGAGTCTAACTATCATGTCAAAACCACATCTAACCTAATTAATGAAAACCCCAACTCATAATATCTCTCTAGCCACTTATTTACTAATTTACCTTCGAACATGATATCTTATTTATAAAAAATTATTATGCTTTCTTTTCTACCTTTATCACCTTTCCATAAATTCTCAGAATCGGGGTACCTTTCGGCCCATGGATCTTCAAATGAAGTTCCCCCTTAAAATGTTTGGCCCCCCAAATCCTCATTAGCTAGCTTTATTTAGTGAATAATACACTATATTCATGAAGCTCATACTATAACCGTGAATCCTGTAATTTCATTAATGGTTAATAAATCTCATTGATGATTAACCCTGAGGGTTTCAAATAAAAAATCCTTCCTAAAATGATTAAAAAAATGGGTCTACCAAACCACTAATTCATCATAATCTCCTTGTAAAATCATCCATCACGAAATATTTTGTTCCTACCATAAAATCATTTCTAAAGGCAATTGATAATTCACTGTAATTCAAACCAATCAAAATGCTATATTCATAATCTCCAATGAATTCCCAGTCTCTTAACCAGACATTGATCCCTTATACCGAGATAATAAATACCACTGAAAATGTTATAGTGTCACATCCCAAGCCTCGTTTGCTATTGGTCTTCCCATTTAACCTGCTGAAAAATAGTTATTTGTGCCTGCTACACCACCCCAAATACAACCCTTTAGAAATGAACTAATGAAATAACTATGAACATACACAAGTGATTTGATCGATCTCAATTCAAAGACATGAATATAGATGAATATAAATTTTTTATTCCTCATTCCACCCCATGAATATCATTTTTCTCTCATTAACACACTTAAACATTATGATCTATATATAAGTACATGCTACATGTCCCACATATATGATATTATCTTATATATTATTGTCCATGTGCACATGGGTTCTCTTTATTTGTAGCCAATTTATATTTCATTATTTACTTTATAGGTCTAATAATACTAATTTATTACTGATCCATTACAATCCTTAATGCATGTTTACTCCAAATACCACTATAAACATCACACTGATACCACTTTGACATGAATCATCTTCGTCGAGTCCCTGCTCTAGATAGATAATAAAGAATGAGTGTTCCTTCCCAAGTCCATTTCTTATAGGACATACATTGACTACTAATGTCTTAGTATAATCACACACACATAAGAGACATTGTCATCATTAACCACTAAGCAAAAGAATAATATGAAAACCTATAATATAGAAAATAGATATAAGTTTGATCAATAATGATCATAATAATGTAAAAGTGTACATAAATTCCAAGCAACATAATATTCTGTAATAAAAACTTTGAAGAGAATAAAAATCATAACTTTCAAAGATAATAAACCAAAACCCATGGCATAGCTCTATTTATGCTATATAAAATCAACATATGGTCTTCCTATGATCTCCATAACTATTTGAGTGAATATTGCTGGGATTTGTAGGTTTCTAGTAACAGTTATTAGAGGAAACACAAGTGATTAATGGAATCTGATGCCAAGATATCCCTGAATAGAAGGAAATAATCATGCATACTATAATAGAAATAAAGAAACCAGTGCGTACCTTAAATAATCACTATCATTTCTCCATCTTCATATGGGATTGATGATGATCAAAATAGTGGAAACCAAATGGCGACCCACCCCCATAGGTATCTATAGGTTATATTGAATCATTCAATGAAAAAATGGGATCCTTCATCCTCCGTGACGTGCTAGTGCCTCATCTTGTAAAGGAGGTATAAAAAAAAGAGAGCATTAGGATCATAGGAGTTTTGACCAAGCATGAATAAACAAGCATTACCCCTACCATCATATGGAAATGGGACTTTATTGTCCCTCTAGGATACTCATCGACATTATATGAATTACCTCATGTGTAAAAATGCATGAGTTAGTGCCTCGACCAACTCATGCATGAATTCCCACTCACAATCCGTTTAATCTAATGAAAGGATTGTTTTATGATACCTTATTTGGTAATATCACTCAAACATTTAACTCTTAAAATTCAACTTCCCATACAAATCAAAGGAAATGACATGTATTCCATGCCTTATGATATGGCCTCGATATTAGATTACAATTAGCCATATGCAGTATCATGGAATCATATCCCTTGACTTATGATATTCTTCAATCATTAAATATTATTGGGACTATTGTATCATATCAAAATGGGATTTTAGGTCATATCAACTCCTTCAATATCCTTCTTGTACAAACTCATAATAGACTTTATTCTATTTCTCATTATATTGTATCATATACAATAAATTGTAAAATTGTATCTAAAAATATTTTCGATATCTTACAAAATAATTTTGGAAATTTATCTTTAAATCAATAATTTATCAAATTACATGTAATCACTTATCAATACCCATCTAAAAATATTTTATATTAACTCTAAAACACTTTTAGATCATCTCTCCGAGTCAAACTCAATGCTACCCAAGCTATAAATGAATCATACATGATCTATATAAAACACATATATCTCAATACCTGTTTCCACTATTCATATCAAATGCTAGTGTGTATTCTCATATGTTCCATTTTTACAAGATATTGAGTGACTTCGGAACATATAGTATTTTAATCCCATATATCAAGCTCATACAATCTCAATTCACTGAGTATACACCAACCAAGTTGATGAATACATTACATGTCCTTCAACTTTATGGATTCGCACACCACAAGAACCTAATACAAATAGATAATAACATCATATATATTAGGTGTTACACCTCAATGAATCACTTTCTTAGTAGTAATCTTGTGGTTGTTTTTTCCCTTGGAATTTGGGCATTTCGAGTTGAGATTTTTTAGTTTTTGGGAGTTTTCCATAGGTGAAAAGGTTAAGGTACATTGACTGTGCAGTATAACCACATGATCTCGTGTATTGGTGGATAGAGGGGAGTTCATGGTATGTGAATGATTAATAAAACAACGTGATACAACCATGTGACCTATGGGGTTTATGATAGTGGCAGATACATGGTCTACACACGATTTAGAAAACCGTATTAGATAACAATGTGGCTTACCCATTTTTGAGTATTTTTGTCTTTTAATATTATGTTTAGATGGGTATTACAGCCCAATACCCCCTCATCCAAATTCCATGAACCAAACACCTCTAAATGGGTTCTCCCTCCTTCTCCAATCTCCTCTAAGTGGATTCAAGGTGGTTTCTTGGAAATTATTCACCTATTTCAAGAGGTATGAGTCTCTCTTATCCTTACTATTTGGGTTTTTCTTATTTTTATCATCTCTTATATATCCAATGTTCATTTTTTTCCAATTATATTATTTATGTTTTTTAATAATCAGGGTTTTTTATTTGTAATGGTTATGAGCCATCCTAGGAGTTCATCTTCAGTGGATTTCATTGGAGGTGACATGATCCCACCACATGAGGTAGGTGTTTAAATGTAATTGAATTTTATTTAAGAGTTTCATGAATGATTTATGCTTTAAAAGTGTTTTTTAATAATATTAAATATTCATATGATATCTAGTTTGGATTTGTCAAAGGTTTTCCATGACTATGTGGGGTTTTCCTCTGGAAAAAGAGGTGAATTGTTTAGTTCTATAAAACTTGGTTTTCAAATGGTATTTTATACATTATTTATGTTTGATAAATGAAAAAGAAGGTTTACATTAATAAAAATACTTGTTAATTGGGTTTTAATCCAAATGGGGTTTTCAAAGTGGGTTTCCCTTTTTGTGTTTAAAGAGTATCCTTGTTTCAAAGGGTGGTGTAGTTTTATAAAGTGAAATGGGGTTCCCCTTGGGTTGTTTTATTGAGATTTTTGATTATTATTATTTCATTTGGAATTATGTTTGGATTCTAAATCATTTTAAAAATGGATTTCCAAATGTATATTTTATATGTGATAAGTGAAGGTCTATTTGGAACTTTGTGAAGTGATTTTGATTATTCCCTTGTTGACCCCCTTGTATTATTGGTGATGTTTATAATTATCCATGTGATGGATGATTTATTATGTAAATTATGTTTTTATCATGGATCAAGGCTCTTTATAAGGGTATTATGTGAGGTGGGAAGGATGTGATTGTGGTGTTATCCCTTGGGGATTTTCTATTGTCATGTGATGACATTGTTTGATAATATCCAACCACCTTTATTATTCTATAGGGGTATTGAGGCTATTAAGTGGGAATATTTAGGATGATATTAGGCTATTTGATATTTACACACTAGTTATCCCCTAATTATATGTAACACTTGTCTAGTGGTATTTTCACTATGGATAATGGTTAGAGTGATTTGGTTGGCAGATGTGTGACCGTTAACTTACTGATAATAAGTCCACCTGTACATGTCCTATGATGTCCCATTAGTCCTTATGGTGTTTCCTCATACTATGTATCATATATTACATATCTCTTGGGATATATCTTATGTTATAACTTTTGTTATATATTTTCATGTATGTTTATTTTGATTGGATGATCATGTTTCGATTCCTTGTTCTCTATTTTGATTTGGTCATGATGTTAACTTGTGTTGTTCCACATGTATATTGTAATATTGATTTCATGATTATTTTCCCCTGTTTAATTGTTTAATTTAGAATTGGGTGTGTATAAGCTTTCAAATGAAAAAGGGGAAGGTGGTTTGGAAATTTTAGTTTTGTTGAAAAATATTTTGAAATGTTTTTGACTATGTATGGGTTTAAATTCAAAAGTGGGGAGTTTTGAAGATATTTTTTTTGGCATTGGGAATGGATTGGTTTTGGATAAAATGACTTTATAGAATTTTTTATAAGTTTTGTGATTTGTGAAAGTGAATGTTACATGTTTTACTTATTTCTATATTATGTAAAATGGAAATGAAAATCTATTTGTTTACATTATTCCCAAACTAGAGGTTTTAGTTTATTTTATAAAATAAATGAATTGGAGTCATGGTGGTATCCTATTAGATTCAGATCACACCCTATATACTCATGTTTGTGGGTATGTAGTATTCGTGTCTTGTGTAGGCTTCTTTAAGTTTGGATTTTAGTCGGATCTAGTGCTATATTCCTTGGGAATTATATGTTTTTAGGATCATGGTAGTGACTTGTGAGTCACATGGAGATGGTGATAAAAACTTCAGTTTCATGGAACTGATTGGCTTGAGCTTTGGTTTTGGATTCTTTTGTTTTTTGTTATGTTTATTCTAGCTTATGTTGTAGTTTGTGATTTTGTATTTTATTTTTTTATGTGATATGTTCCTTGAGCATGTATCTTTACCTATTTATAATTGTGTCTTGTTTGGACGATTTATTTGTATTATTGAGGGTGAAACCATCCCTAGTGGTTATGTTTGATACCCTTGGTTCTTGTTTTTAGCCTGAGGGGATCATGTCTTTTGTTATGTTTCTTGTAGCTTCTATTGTAGTTTGTAACCATGTATTTTATTTTTGTTTATGTGACATGTTCCTTGAGCATGTATCTTTACCTATTTATCATTTTGTCTTGTTTGGATGATTTTTTTTATATTATTGAGGGTGAAACCATCCCTAGTGGTTACGTTCAATACCCTTGGTGCTTATCGTTAGCCTGATGGGATCAGGACGCTCCTTGGGTATATAGTAAGCCGGGTCCAGCATCCGTCAAATGGATAGCCCAAGATGGTTCATTACATTATATGTAGACACACACACTCCCTAGTATATCTCAATTGAGGTACCAAATGTCATACTCATCATATGAGAGTTCAAACCCCATATTTTTTGAACTCCAACTGATGAAATGATCAACAACACACCCAAACACCTATTGATTAACTAATCCTTCATTCTTGTGTAAGAAAGGTATCAAAACATGAAGGTTTTCATGATATGTATCTTTCCAACCTTAGGTAAAGGGGACTCTAAACATGATCCATGCACCCCTATTATACCAAATATACACTATATGAAACTTCTTGTGGTATACTTAGTGGGTCATCCAACACACAAAAACATTTTTTACTCCTCATAATCATATTCTGTATCTCATACAATAGTCCTACTAATGCTAACCTTTACATTTTTTCGTAACCTATAATACTCTATGAAGGAAATTAGTTGAGGAGAACTCAAAGTCATATTGAGTGGTTATTAATTATTACATTTCACAAAATGTATATAAATATATACATTTATGCTACTAATGTAAAATCATGATAAAGTGGAGATTTATTTTTTATATGATACATTTTATATTCTTAAAACTCTTTTAATAATACTTAACAAAACCCTATATAATCACATATATATCTTATCATATATATGATAAACTATCATATAATATTTCTATTTACTACACTTTTTTTGGGATTTATTAACTTATTACATCTATATATAATTCCTTCCACATCTCTATGTAACTATATTTATTTATTTATTTATTTACTTATTTATTTTTTGTTTTTTTGTTTTTTGTTTTTTTATCTCTATGTAACTATATGATAAAACTCTCCCATTAGACTCTTTATAGAGTAAAATTTATGATTTTTTTGAATAATGATGAGATTTAGGAATCATATTCCTAATGTTAAACTTCTTGAACATATTTAGACTCCTTAACTCCACAACATCCAGTGTTACAATGTTAATAAATTTTACTATTCACTTATAACTTTTTAAGTTTAACATCATCATCCTTGTAACCCTTTCCATAAAACTTTTATTTTTAGATATTATTGTAAATAATTCAATTATTTACATTATTACTTACCAATACATATTAAACTCTTTTAAGACAAGGTGACATTCACTTTATGATGACAACTAAATATAACTCTTTACATCACTTTTACCATCATACCCTAAAGACATTTTAATATATTAAGTGAATAACCACTTTTTAATTTGACTAGAACAATCCTTTAGGAGATAATGAAATTATATTTCTAATAATAACTAAATGTAAATTTTTTATTTTTCTTTACTATTATATATTTTAATCTTGTTAAAATACTAAGTGAAAAAGCTTTAATTATTTTTTGTTATAATCTTTTATTTGTTAACTTTGAACTTCTCTAAGTTAAAATATACTTCCACTAGATTATTAGACACTATATTCTCTTTAGAATATCATGATAAGATACGCAAACTAATTTTTATTAGGAAATAACACTCATTTCATTTGAGTAAGAATATTTTAAAAATAAACTATTTATTATATATCATATATCATATTCTATATGTTTGGATAATTTTTTCCTAAAATTAAGAATATTTATCAAAATATGCCACCAATGGGAGGTAGGATAATATACCTCATTGTTAAAAAATATATAGATAAATATTTTATCTTGGATAAATCACTTTTATACACACCTCCTTTTCAAAAAATGTTTTAGAATATGATAAATCATAAAACATGTATATAAAGTTAATCATATCAATTTTTTTATAACAACTCTTTGTTAAATGATATGGGATGAATTTAGGTAGCCTATATCTAGTGTAAAATTTCATTAAATCTTTATATGACATGGATCAAATGTATCAATATTCTAATACTCAGTCATTTCTTGGAAGTAATGCACTGCATTACTCGATTATTCTATCAAATGAGCTAGATCTTCTACATAGAATCCCAAGTGTAGTGTTAAATGAGAAATGGTATTCACACCTTTCTAGGTGTATGTGATGAGTAAGGAAGCTAGTCCAAAAACATAAGCTTAGGATAATTGGTTTAAATATTGATACTTTAATAATTAAATATATTAAATTGGATGATACTATGATTAGAATAGAGACTAGTGTATTGTGATTACAAAAGTCTAAATGGGTGGGAGAAAAGGATTTTTTTGGATAAATCCAGTTTAAAACATTGGTAATCAGGTAAAAGTAATACTAAACATATTGTTGGTATTATAGTGGATAATACTTTTAGAGAAAAAGTATTTGGCATAATAATATTAAAGGATTATAATTATATCCATTAAGATATTTTAAGGAAAAAAGACATTAAAGTTCATTAGTGTCTATTCACCTCAACGAGGTCTCGATGTACAAAATTATACCTTTTTGGTTAATTTAGAAACATTGATTTAGATTTTTCCAAAATATGAGAATATTTTTACAGGTGTTAATCTAAATGATAATTTAGGAAAGTATTATAGAAATCTCATAGATTTCTGTGGAGGGTTTGGTTTGGGTGTATCAAATGATGAAGAATTAACTATCTTAGAATTTACCTATAGTTGTGATTTTTTAGTTTCAAATAAACTCTTTAGGAAATGAGAGAAACATCTTATTAATTATTATAGCAGATTAAAAAGATCCCAAATTGATTATTTATTGGTAAAAATGTTATATGGATTATTTATTAAGGATTTAGTTTATTACCTATGAAAGTCTAACTACCCAATATAGTTTATTAGTTTTAAACCCATAATAAATGAATTGTAAGAGAAATATAAAAAAATTAAGGAATATGAGAATCATATCGTGGAACCTAAAGGATAACCTTATAATGGAATTTAAGGATAAAATTTTGATAGAAGTGGATTGGGAAGTTCAAGGAACTACCGATTACATGTGGAATGAGGTGGCTAAATGTGTTAACTAATTTTATTATAGGAGTATCTAAAGGATTTTTTCCTAAAGAAAAAGAATCATGGAATTGGAATGGGAATTTCAAACTTAACATTAAATAGAAACAATAATGTTTTAAATATTTACTCCATTATAGTAATGAAGTTAATGAGGCTAAATCTCATGTTTTGGAGGAACTGTACTATTCATTACCTACTAAAAATGGTTAAAGAAATATCTATAATTTTACTAGAGGTAGAGAGAAAAAATACATAGATTTAGATCAAGTTCCAAGAATACCTTTTTTAATGATGATTAAATTAATAAAATATGGGGATGATACTTTAATAATCTCTTTAATGAAGGGTAGATTTGTGGATTATACTTAGATAGTCTAAATGTTAGTAGATATAAACTTAATTATAACTATTATAAAAAATTTCACCCTTTTGAGGTTAAAGAGGATTTAATAAGGATGGAAAATGGTAAAGAATTTGGGTTAGATAACATATACATTGAAGTTTGGAAATATTTATTGGATTTTGGTATTACTTAGACCACTAGGTCCTTTAAGGAAATTATGAAATCTAAGAAAATACCTGATGAATGGAGGAATAGTTCTGTACCTTTTTATAAAAATAAAGGATTTTTTTATGTTATGATAATTATAGAGGCATTAAGATTATAAGTCATACCATGAAACTTTGTAAGAGAGTGATTGAATAGAGGATTCAAAGGAAAACCAAAGTTTCTGATAACAATTTTTTATGTTTGGATATTCAACCATAAAAGTAATTTATTTTATTAGAGATATGATGGAGTATTATTGAAAAAAACCAATATTTTCATATAGTTTTCATTTATTTGGAGAAGTCATATGATAAAGTTACTATAGAGGTTTTATGGAAAGCTATTGAAAGAAAAGGGGTGCATGTGGCATATATTAAACTCTTAAAATAAATGTATAAAGGGATTTTAACTCAAGTTAGAACATTGATAGGTTACATTACAAACTTCCCTATCTTGATAAGACCGCATAAATTTTCAAATTTAAGCCCATACCTTTTTTCTTCGATCATAGATGAAATGAAAAATCATATTCAATATGAGATACCCAATTGCATATTTTGTGTGTGGATGATATAGTTCTCATTGTAGAATATAAAGAGACTATCAAATTAAAGTTAGATATTTGGAGAGATAATTTTGAATTGAAATGTTTCCATATTAATAGGGACAAGAAATAATATATGGAGTTTTTTTAGAAAATATATGTCTAGTAATATTATGGATGTGAGATTAAGAGACCGTTATTTCAAAAGCTATTCATTCTTGATATTTAGTCTTATTTATGCAATGTGATGGATATATTAATGTGGATATCTATCATAGGATTCAAACTAAATGGATAAAATGTAGAAAGGATTCTGGGGTTCTTTGTGATTGTAAAATTCCTTTGAAATTGAAGGGTGAATTTAATAAGGTTGTTATTAGACATATTATTCTATATGGTAGTGAGTGTTGGCCTTTGAAGATACACCATGAACAAAAAATAAGGGTAGAATAAATGAAAATGTTAAGATGAACATGTGTACATACTAATATGGATAAGATTAGAAATGATATTTTTGAGTGAAAATTAGAGTGGATTTTATTGATGAAAAAAGGAATGAGACCGAATTAAAATAGTTTTACAAGTTAGAAGAAGACATAGGGATGTGGCAGCTAATAGTGTAAGCTTAATGATTACTTTAATTATTAATAGAGTTAGAATTAGACCTAAAAGTACTCTTAAAATAATCATTCCAGATGATATTATTCTAAATGGTTTCAATAAAAATATAGTCTTTAATAGAGCTAATTGGCGATGTTTGATCAATGTAGCCAACCCCATTTAATTGGTTTTATGTATTGAATATTTTTGTTCTCATATATTTACAACACTATATAGTCAGTATCACATACCCTTCAAAACTGAAGAATTGAGATCAATAATACTAATACATAACATAAAAATTACATAGAGTTTCACAAAACCCTTCAGGCATCCTAAACAAATTTTGGGTTTCAATGACCTTGAATGGATACTTGAAGAAATATTTTTGGACTTTCTAACTAACTTTTCTTCTTCCAGTTTAAAATTTTACCCACTTAAACTATCTATACAACACTAGAATCTAGACATTACATGCCTAGTTTATCCATTAAACACTTGAGAATATCAAGTAAACTTTTGTTAAATTTATCTGTCTTGTCTGAACATTTTCATTAATGAATACATGATGAATTCTTTAACTCGGACAAGTCTTTAAGGAAACCTTTAGTCTTTCCAAGTCATTAGCATACTCAATAATAAGGAGTATATGAGAATAAAATTCCTTAGTTAATTTTTCATATAATTCCTATGAAATCCTAAGTTAATCCTTCTATGATTCAAATAAGCATATAGATTGTAACACCCCAAGATTCCATAGTATGTTTATTTTTATAAATAAATTCAATAGCTTGTGTTTTATGCTACATCATGATAATCTTTCACTACACATAACACCAGCTTAGCTTGCGGTATACACAACACTATTATTAGATTGTGTTACACAAAATTTAAAGTTCTTTTGATAGAATTAATTTCACACAAGACTGAGTTTAAGTGAACAACTAAATATTATCATGTTACCTAATAACCTAGTCATTATAATGGTGGGTATGAACAATATTAAATTTCTACTAAAAATATACTTAAATGAAAATAAGTAAGTTTATAAAATAATAAGATCACTATTTATGGATTTTATTAATTTAATATAGATGTAATATATTTAATCTAATATTTAAAATTCATCTTATATGTTTTCTAGAAATGATATAAGAACAAATTCAATTCTTTTTCGGATAAAAGAAGTATTCATCAAAAAATGAAGCTTTGCCACCTTTTGATGGTGTACCCATTTTAAATATAGATTTTGACACTTTTATATATTATATTTTAAAAAATAAACTTATTATTTTGAATCGGGATATTTGATATTTTTATGATATGTTTTAAATTTTGATGAATAATAAAAATATAATAAATTTTAATTGAAAACTTTTTTCATAAAAATAATTTATGTTGATAAATTATATTATTTAATGGTTTTAAAGTAAAAATAGAATATATTTTTATCAGTTAATATAATTTTGGTCATTGTAATTAATTTTATCATGAATTTTTATTTAAAAACATTTCAATCTTTTGTAATGTTTTAACTTTTAAAAGCCCATTTTTCATTATGACAACAAGATTAATTTTAAATGAATTATTGAAACTTCTATGTTTTGAATTTTTAAAAGTGGATTCAATATTTGGAATCATAATTTCCAAATTATCTAAATATGTCCCTTTTATTTTTGGAGATTATGAATAGTAACTTGGTAACAAATTTTATTACCATAGTTAAGGGTAAATCAGACAATTAAAGGTAAGTATTATATTATTAAAATATCAACACCACCCTAAAACTTGTCTAATTTAATTGGATGAGTCTATTATGACCAATTTAATCCGTGGGTCGAATTGAGGGCCACTTGGAGTTGCTTTGATGACTTTAATGCATTTATAATATTATATTCAATGAAAATTAATTTTTGTTACACCTGTGTTTTTAACAAGTAAAGTATTTTTAATATGTGGTTATACGGGGGATATATTTAATTATAAATATTATTTATAAAGATAAAATAATATCCTAAGTCCTCATAACTTATTTATATTTTATTAAATACAGAATTAAATTAAATAGTGACACAATGATGATGTAGTAATTGCTTCATTACTGGAAGAATCAAATGAATGATATTAAAAATATTAAAATAAATATAATTTTACATAATAAATGATATAAAAAAATTTATAGATAACATAGACATGTTAGTGACATATTGGAAGTATTTTTTAGAAGTTATAATGTTGGTTTTGTATTTTTAAAAATGAAAATATTGAATAGTATCAAAATTGAAATAAATGATACTTTAAAATAAATAAAATTTTATTAAATATATTATAATTCCTAAAAATATATAACCTTTCTCAATAACTAGTATAATGTCCAATATATAATAATTATAGTTTTTTAATCATTTAATGGACGTTTTTACCTTAAAATGACATAGATATTATTAAAATCAAATAATGTGACAAAATGTCACACTCACATTTCTTATAAGTACAATAATTTTAAAATAGGGATAACATAGAGATAAATTAGATAATTAATAATATATAGAAATATAAAATCATTATATATATCATAGTAATTTATTTATAATTTTTATAGACTAAATAAATACCATAATTAATGACACAATAGTGAAGAAGTAATTATTTTATTAATAGAAATATCAAATAAAGGATTTTAAAAATATTAAAATAAATATAATTCAACATAATTGATATGATACACAAATTTTATAGGTGACTATGACATGTTATAAGTGTATTAAATATTTTTTTTAAAGTTATATTTATGTTTTGATTTTATTTAAAGTCAAATTAATGAATAGTGTCAAAATTTACACTATTGATATTTTATAAAAATAAAATTTTATTAAATTATTTAAAAATAATAAAAATATTTATAAAATTACAAAGTGATAATTATATAGTCTAAAAATTCATGAATTATCCATTTATAGTCAATTTACAACATATACATAAATATTTACAACCATTTAATATTTAGAATATTATTACCACAATTAAAATTAAATAGATTAAATAAGGATAAATCAAAATGATAAGGTTTAACATTAAATAAAAACATTTCTACATTTTATCAGTTTAAAGGATCTAGAACTGTACTCATATTATCTTTGAAATAAATCACTTTTTAACTATTTGAAATTGAAAATCCATTTATAATAAATTAATAGTTTTTGAAATTCCTAAAGTACCCCTCCCCTCTCTTATAAAAGGGAACCCATCATTCTATTTTATTCACACCTATAAAACCCTTTGTATCATCCAATACCTGACCAATTATCCCCCCAACATCCCTCACTACATTTTCGAGGCCATACTTTGTGATGAAATCCAACCTAAGAAGTTTTTTCTGTGAAAATCAAAAGAAGACACTAGAAGAAGAGGTAATTGTTTTACCAATTCAATTCAATTTATTTTCTTATTCTAATTAATATTCCTAATTTGTTTCCATAATAAAGTAATAACACCATAATATGATATATTATGATATGTTTTTATGATTATGTAACAACCATATTCACCCTTTTACCCATCCTACAAAAAATAACATCACTATGCGTGTGTGCGTACGACTTACTGTCTCTACGTCATGGTGTAATTATTTATTAAACACTACTTTATTTGGATGCGTATAATGATGATAATAATGGATATAAATAATCAATATAACATGATAATTATTCTTTATAATTAATATATCATCCAATTCCATACCATTTAACCATCAAGGTAATGATACCGTCGCTCGTGCATACGTACGACCTACCGTCTCCACGACACGGTGAGATTCATTCTCTATGTTAACCATTAAATAATTATTATAAAATTTATATTATGAGTAAATATAATATTTATGAACTTAATATCATTTTTTATATTAATTAAATATATCAAATTCCTAAGAAACATTATTTTCACAACGAAACATGCATAGGAAAATGAAACAGTTAACACCCGAAAAAATGGTAATACTAAAATATTATTAAGAAAATTATATAAGAGGATCATATATGATATAATAAATATGTATATGGCTATTTTATAATTTAATAACATGATTTAACCATTATACATAATGTTAAAGGACTCTTTAATAAAGGAAAGTACAAGGTAAAGGTTTATTTCACAATGTCATTTTTATTCGAGATTGTTTATACATAAGTATCTATTAGGAAATCTTTATCATCCATGTCAATGTTTCTTAAAATGTATTTAAAAATATTATAAACAATTTTTTAAAGTCCTTTTTACCCATTTTTTACTTTTTATAAAACATTCTGAAAGGAATCTTTCTATCATTTTCCAAACGAGGTACTTTATGACCTTTTCGACAATTTAAGAAAAGAATGTTTTTTAACTTATATGGTTGGAGCAACTATTTTATGGTGTTATGAATACTTACCATTTTTAATATTACCTTATAATATTATAAGTTTATTTTCAAAAGAAATGTTTTATTTTATAATTTCACAACTTTGAAACGATTTCAAAGTAAAAAAGGGATATTTCTCTCAAAGAATTTTAAGGATTTTTCTAGATTATTTTCATCTATTTGAAAATAATTTGTTAGATTTTATGCTTAATTGAGGTTTATTTATTATGATACAATCTCAAATATTTTATTTAAGGTTTTATGATATGTTGGACTATTAATGTACTATTTTAATACCATTATTGGTTTATGGTTAAAGTATTAACATTTTGTATGCTAGTTTTAATACAAATGTTTATGTTATGTTTCACCATTTTCATATGGGGAATGAATTAGACTCAATAAGTGATGGGAGAGTCCTGTTATAGCCCCTTGATTAATCAGTAGGTCTCATGATACAAACTAGTGTCTTGGAAAGAGGCCTTAATGGTATGATTATGTATGGTCTTGGCATGAGGCCTTGACAACATGGTTATGATGTCCAACATTATGCATTCCATCATTTTGAGATTAGTTATTGTTATTACATGTGATTATTTGACTAGTAGAATATACATGTGAATGATTAAATGGAATTATTTGATTTATTCTTGGTATATTATTCTGAATATTATGTTCAAAATGCTTTTGTTTCGGTTTTATATATTTCCTTAAAAGTTTATGCTTATTTATGATAGTTTTCACTATATTGTTTACCCTTACTAAGCATATGAGCTCACCCATTTCTTATGTTTTTTTTACCAAGATTCCAAGATGTGTATTATTATTTATATTTAGGGTTAAGATAGAATAATAATGGCATTATCAAAGGATTATCCATGTTGTATTTTATATTTTGAATTATAATGTAAAGTTTATATATGTAATCTATTTTCCAAGACTTTTAAATCGATCGGTTCTTCAGGGTTTGGTTCCTTATAATCATTCCAATGTATTAAAATAATGAACCAACTCCGGGCTTCTGGTTTTGGAGAATTATAGTTGGTATGAGAAAAATTTTAACAACAATCTTGGAAATTAGATTTAGAAAACATGGATTAGAAAACAAAACCTTATGACTAACTTTGAGAATAAGTCTAAGTATAGGATATAATACTTTAGATTTGGTAATGGATAGCCTAGGTTAATCATATGGACTTATATATTGAGAATAAGATGGAATAATTTAGAGATCCTATAAATTATTCTTCATGATTGTATCGTTATGATTAGTGTTTCTCACTTTTTTCTTTGATTTTTGGTCAATGGTTAGAATCAGTAAGGTTATAAAATAAATGAATATACTGCTGATAATGAAGAGACTACAAATGAGAAATGAGATGGATGAGTTATTAAGGAATAAGATTTTGAAGTGTAGTTAATGTTTTAAGAGTGAAGTGGAATGAGTAAGGTTATTTTTTATTTGGATTCAAGAATTATTACATTAATGGTTCTATGGTTAAAAGATTCATGAGATATATAAGGATTTTACTACAATACCTATTCATCAAGTATTTGTATGCATAGATTGTTTCATTAATGTTTTTGAGGTTATAAAAGTATTTCTCAATAAGAGCTACATTACGTTGTTTGGTTAATATGATGTTACAATTCATTTTGTAAATTTAGAGACCTTTTTAGACTGTGAATTTAGACATGAGTATTTTGGAAAAGTATTAAGGTTGGGATGGTGTAAGTTGAACATTGGATATTATTTTTTGAGGTTAAAGTATGATTTATTGGATACTTTGTCATAACATTATTTATTTCAGTAAATATTTAGAGGATGAAGGAAATACATGCAGGACTTAAGATTTTCTTCGGGTGTGAAAAATTCATTTTGAACTTTCATTTACAGGATTAAGGGATGAAGTGAAAATAGATAAAAGAACAACCAAAGGATGAGATTATACTTATTAAATGGAAATAAATAAATTAAGTACTTATCATAATAGTAAAATAATTCTTCAAATTTAGGTAAAGGATCTTGAAACCAAAAATTCTATCATAGTACTTTTTTTTTAATAAATCAAATAGTCCCTTAGATCATAATAGATTTATAGCTTTGTAATTTTTAACTTTCTCCTAACCATGTTCTCTATCAATTTCCATCAGAACTTGATGGTTGGATCTATCTTTTATGTCCATGTTTTCCTATATGGAACACTTGTATGTGTTATCTCTAGAAACCTTATTACTTCCCTTTATTTATTTTAAAGTGGAAGTTTTATCGACCATTGTTCCGATATGGGATTGCAATAAAGGAATTTTGAATAATCAAACCTTAGTTACCAAAACCAAATTTGAAAATTTCAAGGACAAAATTTATTGAAGGATTATAGAATGTAAAACTATAATATTTCATGATAAATTTCTTTTTTTAATAAATTGAATATCTTGTGTTATACGCCACACCATTATAAGCTTTCACTGCACACAACACCGACTTAGCTTGGGGTATACACAACACTATATTTGGATTGTGTTACACACAATTTAAAGTTAATTTGATAGAATTAATTTTATGCAAGCAAGATTTTAAGTGAACAATTAAATATTATTGTGTTACCTAATAACCTATTCATCATATGGTGGGTATGAACAATGTTAGATTTTTTTAAAAAACTATTTAAATGAAAATAAGTGAGTTTATAAAATAATAAAATAATTCTTGATGGATTTTATTAATGTAATATATATGTAATATATTTAATATAATGTTTAAAATTCAACCTATATATTTTCTAGACATGATATAAGAACAAATTCAATTTTTTTTGGATAAAAGAAGTATTTATAAAAAAATATAGTTTTGCCACCTTTTGATGGAACACCCATTTTAAATCTAGTTTTTCAAAATTTTATATATTATATTTAAAAAACTAAACTTCTTATTTATAAAAGGGATATAAAAATTTACCTTGGAGAATTTTTGTTATATTTTTGTGATAAGTTTTAAATTTTGATGAATAGTAAAAATATACTAAATTTTAATTGAAAACAAATTTTTTCATTGAAATAATTTATGTGGATAGATTATATTATTGAATGGTTTTAAAGTAAAAATAGAATATATTTTTATCAGTTAATATAATTTTGGTCAATTTCATTAATTTTACCGTGAAATTTAATATAAAAACATTTCAATCTTTTGCGATGTTTTAACTTTTGAAAACCTATTTTTCATTCTGACAACGAGATTAATTTTAAATTAATTACTAAAAATTTTGTGTTTTGAATTTTTAAAAATGGATTAACTATTTGGAATCATAAGTTCCAAATTATGTAAATAGGACCCTTTTATTTTTGGACATTATGAATAGTACTTTAGTAATAAATTTGATTACCACAGTTAAGGGTAAATCAGGTAATTAAAGGTAAGTATTATATTATTAAAATATAAAAATTACCCTAACACTTGTCCTAATTTAATTTTATGAGTTTATTACTACCAAGATCATCCATGGGACGAATTTAGGACCACTTGGATCCACTTGGATGAATTTAATTCATTTATTATATTGTATTCAATGAAAAGTCATTTTTCTTACACTTTTGTTTTTAACAAGTAAAATATTTTTAATATGTGGTTATAAAGAGGATATATTATACTATAATTAGTATTTAGAAATATAAAATAATAAACTACATCATAGTAATTTATTTATAATTTTTAGGAAAAAAATAATTAAATTAAATGACAACACAATGATGATACAATAATTGTTTCATTAATGGAAGAATCAAATAAATAATATTAAAAATATTAAAATAAATATAATATGACTTAATAAATTATATAAAATAATTTTATAGATAACATAGACATTTTAGTGACATTTTTGAAGTATGTTTTATAAGTTATCATGTAGGTTTTGTATTTTAAAAAATGAAAATATTGAATAGTATCAAAATTGAAATAAATGATACTTTAAAATAAATAATGTTTTATTAAATGTTATAAAATTATTAAAAATATATAATTCATAAAAATAACTAGGATAATGTAAAAGATATAATAATGATATATTTTGAATCATTTAATGGATACTTTTCCATAAAAATGACATAGATATTATTAAAATCAGAGAATGTGACACAATGTCACACTCTCTTTTCTTATAAGTACAATAATTTTAATATAGGGATAACCTAGAGATAAATTATATAATTAATAATATATATAAATATAAAATCATTATATATATAATATTATTTTATTTATAATTTTTTGAGACTAAATAAATACCATAAATAATGACACAATAGTGAAGAAGTAATTATTTTACTAATAGAAATATCAAATAAATGATTTTAAAAATATTAAAATAAATATAATTTGACATAATTGTGGGGATAAAAGAATTTATAGGTGACTATGATATATTAGGAGTGTATTAAAGTGGGTTTTTTGAAGTTATATTTCTGTTTTTATTTTATTTAAAGTCAAATTAATGAATAATGTCAAAATTGACACTATTTATATTTAAAAAAAATAACATTTTATTAAATTATTTAAAAATCATAAAAATATTTAAAAAATTAAAAATTGATAATTATAATGTCTAAAATAACATAAAGTTTCCATTTATGATAAATTTACTCCATATAAGTAAATATTTATAACCATTTAATATTTAGAATATTATGACCAAAATTAAAATTAAATAGATTAAATAAGGATAAATCAAAATGGTAAGGTTTAAAATTAAATAAAAAAATGTCTAAATTTTATGGGTTGAAAATATTTAGACCCATTATCATCTTTTCCTTTAAATAAATAAATTTTGAGCAATTTGAAATTGAAAATATATTTATAATAAATTAATAGTTTTGGAAATTCCTAAAGTGCCCCTACTCTCTCTTATAAAAGGGTATTCCTCCTTCACTTTTATTAACACATATAAATCCATTTGGCTAAAAAACACCCTAAAAAATTATCCTCCAAACTTACCTCACTTCATCATAGATGCCATAATTTGGATATAAATCCAACCTAAGGACTCCTTTTGTGCAAATCAAAAGGAGACACTCAAATAAGAGGTAATTATTTTGACAATTCAATTGAATTTCTTTTATTCCTTTACTTACTATTACTAAGTTGTTTCAATAATAAAGTAATGACTCTAGAATATAATATATTTTTATATGGTGTTATGATTATGGGAAAACCATATTCATCCATTTACCCATCTTATGAAAAACAATATTACCATGCGTGTGTACGTACGACTTACTGTCTCTATGCCGTGGTGTAATTTGTTATTCAACACTACTTTATTTGGATGGGTATAATGATGATAATAATGGATATAAATAATTAATATAACATGATAATTATTATTTATAATTAATATACCATCCAATTACATACCATTTAACCATCAAGGGAATGATATCGTCGCTCGTGCGTACGTACGACCTACCGTCTCCAAGACGCGGTGAGATTTATTCTCCATGTTAACTATTCAAGAATGTTATAAAATTTATAATATGAGTAAATATAATATTTATGAACTTAATATAATTCTTTATATTAATTAAATATATCCTATTCATAAGAAACATGACTTACACAACAAAACATGCACATGAAAATGAAACAGTTAACACCAGAAAAATGGTAATACTAAAATATTATTAACAAAATGATATAATAGGATCATATATGATATAATAAATATAGATATGGTCATGTTATAATTTAATAACATAATTTAACCATTATAAAAGAGGTTAACACACCCTCTACTAAATTAAAGTACATGGTAAGAGTTTATTTCACAATCTCATTATTATTCAAGATTTTTTATACATAAGTACCTACTTGGACATCTTTATAATCCATGTACATATTTCAAAAAATGTATTTAAAAATATTATCAATATGTTTTTAAAGTAAATTTTACCCATGTTTTAATTTTTATAAAATTTTATGAAAGGAATATTTCCATCATTTTCTAAACAAGGTACATTATGACCTTTTTGAAAAATTAATGAAAGAATGTTTTCTTAACTTATATGGACTGACCAGATATTTTACACAATTATGACTCCTTACCATTTTAAAGATTCCCTTACAATATTACAAGGTTATTTTCAATATAAATTTTTTATTTTATAATTGCATGACATTTAAATTATTTCAAAGTAAAAAAGGGATATTTCTCTCAAAGAATTTTAACGATTTTGTTAGATTATTTTCATATATATCAATAGCCGTTGTTAGATTTTATGCTTAATTGAGGTATATTTGTTATGATACATTATTCTATATTGTATTTAAGGTGTTATTATATTTTTTACTATGTATGTGCTATTTTTATACCATTCATGGTTTATGGTTAAAGTATTAACATTTAGTATGCTAGTTTTAATACAAATGTCTTTGTTATGTTTCAACCTTTTCATATAAGGAATGAATTGGACTTAGTAAGTGATGAGAGGGGCCTTCTATAGCCTCTATATGCATTTTTAGGCCTCATGAGACAAACTAGTGTCTTGGAACAAGGACTTGATGGTTTGGTTATGTATGGTCTTGGCACGAGGCCTTAACAGTGTGGTTATGATCTCCGACATTATGCATTCCCTCCTTTTAAGATCAGTTATTGATATTTAATGTGATTATTAGACTAGTAGAATATCCATGTGAATTTTTAAATGGAATTATTTTATTTATTCTTACCATAATATGCTTAATATTATGTTAAAAATTATTGTGTCTTAGTTTTATACCTTACCTCAAAAGTTTATGCTTATTTATGATAGCTTCCGCTATATTGTTTACCCTTATTGAGTATATGAGATCACCCATTTCTTATGTTTTATTTTACTAGGATGCCAAGATGTGTATTATTATTTATATTTAGGGTTAATATAGGACAATAATTTCATTATAAAAGGATTATCCATGTTGTATTTTATGTTTTGAATTGTAATGAAAAGTTCATGTATGCAATCTATTTTCCGAGATTGCTAAACTGACCGATCCTTTGGGATTTGATTCCTTATAATCATGCCAATGTATTAAAACAATTCACCAAATCTGGGATTATGGGTTAGAGTCATTACATAGATTCACCTATTGAACTGATTCAATACTTGGTTACTCAGGAAGGTTTTCCTCAAACACATATAATTTTTCTTACTTATGAAAATTTCTTAAGTTACTAGTCTTAAGAGTTTCTCACATTAGTATTTTTATTCACAGGATTAATCTAAAAGTTACGTTTGATGATAATAATGATATTATCCAAAATAGAAGCTTTTATTAGATGAGTATCATGTTCTTATTACCATTTAATAAATACTTTTATTAAATATTCTCCCACTAAGATGATGTCCCCTATTTGAATGCACCATATCCATTAGTCAGCCAAGATCCATATTTCACTAAGAATTGAGTTCGCTTTGGTATTATTCTCACAAATTATCTATTTAGGTAGGTAATTATACTAATCATATCAGATATGATTCTTGGATAGTTGAGAGTGTAACTCTTTACCTAATCCATCAAATGGGTAAACCCAACTCTATTTCTTTGGAATCCTAACTCTCATGATTTTTTAGCTAAGTGTAACCCAACGTAAATAGTGATATTTGTTTACCTAAATCTTAGGGTTTTCCATTTCCATCATGCCTTACATAAGATAATATATGGTCACCCTACTTTGGTAGATCCTACTCTGTTGAATGATAGAGGTCTTGAAATTGGTTTCATTGGAAGGAATATAAAAATTAATATTTTAAAGGGGATTTAATCTCACCTTATTATCTCATATTATTCCCATTATATGTATGTATGCTTATAATGATTTAGTTTGGAATCCCTAATCCAACCACCAAGTCAATATGTTCAATCCATATTGATGTGTAACTTTTCATACAAATCACAGTTTATGTTACTCACCCAAAAATAGAAGCCAAATATATTTACACATATCCAAATGAATCTCATGCATAAGAGAAACTAATTTTTTATGTAAAGGTTTAGAATCACATGAAATTGATAATCTCCGCATGACTAAGCATCGATCCATAGATAATCATCCCCCATATTTCTTGAATAAGGAATAAGACTCTAACATAGTGGGAATTCTAAACCAAAATTCCTTTATCTAGAGATACTTTACTCAAGATAAAACCCAATTCACCATAACTCTAAAACCTGAAATGTACAAACTATCTTTAACAACTAAATTCAAGTTAATAACATTAATCACAAACCACGTTCATGGTAAATGAAAACTAAATCTTTTTCAAGGATTGATAATTTTATATAAATTAGATTAACAAATTAAACTAAAGAATATAATTCCTCAAAATATAAATAATTTATATCCATAAATAATAAAAAATTATTATTTTTTAAATAAATGAACAAATCAAGTATTTAAATATGAGATAAAAATTTATATACAATTCATGAAAAAATATAATTATAAACAATTTATAATTTTAACTATTCATTATGAACATTCCATAATCTTGAATATAAATATTTTATATTCATTTAATAATATGAACTTTATTCATATTATATATCATATGACATTTATATTTTAAATATATGTTATTTTATTAATTATAATCATTTCATAATCAAATTTATATTATTTAAACATTTTACATAATATAAATATCATATACTTAACATTTCATGAACCTTGATCAAATAAACCATCAAAATTCTTCTGAGATGGTCTAAATAGTAACCCAAATAAGCCCCCTAATTTGAAAAATTCAAATTAATAAATTATGAACAATTCATAATTCAAATATATATACTCAATATTATCCTTATTTTGGTAATTATAAACACTTTATAAATTTCCCTTATGATTTATAAATAAACACTTTATTCAATTCATAATGTATGGAATATAATTTTGTAAAAGGTATTTTTAATATTAAAGACTATTTAATAATAAATTCTTTATAAACATTAATTAATTAATTATACTCTTTATAATTAATAAATTTGTAAAGACTTTTTAAATTAATAAATATACCCCAATTTTTTTATCATTATTTATATACAATTTATAAATAACACAATTCATTTCAAAATTGAAAATAAAGAAAAATATTTTTTTTGATGAATTATACTATACAATATAAGGGGGTATCATAGATTATGACTAATAGGACAATAGTTCATAAACCCTTTAAAAACTATTTTATGTACTCTACGATAGATAATCCTATTGTTAAATATGATATACCACAGACATAATTTTTTTATAGTTTAGTAGTAAAGGGAAAAGCTTGCATATCGGTGATAAAAACCTTATGTATTGACAGAAAAAACCTTATGCATCATATCATATTTTATGATTCATATGTATATCATAGTGGTGATATGGGGATCTTTTTTATGATACATAGAACAAAAATCATAGGATACAATATCTTTAAATAAAATGCTATGATATATAAAAATCCACAAGATTTGTTAGGATTTGCTGCTTATGACATCCCTATATCATAATCCATGATTCAACCCTCCTGAACAAAAACACACATCATATTATAAAATTGGATTATAATATATAATATGACTTTTATTTCTTTAATTCTTAGCATGATTTCAATAATCTAATTTCATGGTAGAAACTTATACAAATTATAGGATTCATAGGTTTCTAAAAAAACTTGTTAGAGGAATTAGAAGTGATTAAAGGAATCCCATATCAATATCTCTATACATAGAAGGATGAAAAAATGCATATTATAATAGGAATAAAAAAACCAATATATACCTTAAATCATTATTGTTGTTTCTCCATCTTCATATGAGCTTGAGGAAGATCACTATAGTAGCATCTGAAGGGACTCCCACCTCCAAAGGTATCTATGGGTTAGACTGAATCATTACATTCTTGAACAAAATCCTTTATCGTTCACAATGTGCTAGAACCTCATTGTGTATAGGAGGTATATTAAAGAGAGAATTAGGGTCATAAGAGTTTCGATCAAGCACGAATGAACCAGCATGTCCCCTACCATCGTATAATAGGAGGATTTTATAGGCCCTTGTGGATTCTCTTAAAAACACATGAATTTATTATAGCTATATATCTCTCTCTATCTCAGGTGTTTTCATGAAAAATAAAACTCATCTATGTAACTAATATTTTCATTTGAGTGGATGATAGTTACATTATTTATATATCATGTTGTGGAATTGATGAACTAAATGAAGAATCATATCTAATATTGGAGTAACATGTTTTCATATTGAAATAATGATAAAGAATTATAATTGGATTTTTTTGAAGGGTTAAATTGGCATTTATCACTTATTGATAACATATATATAAGATGGAGGATCAATTAAGGATTTGAAGAATAATATGAAGGCCAAAGTGATGTTTGAAGTGCTGTAGGATACACTAGATAGTCTGTTCCAAATAGACATAACCTCAAGTCTATAATAATACCTTTAGGTAGCCAATGCTACCCACTAATCAGCTGTTGGCATCTAGTAATATCATAAGAGCTTTAAGAACCCCAATATCTTGGTGGACCCTATAATTATTAATTGTTGTTTAAAAATGACCAATGATGATAAAATCTCCTAGAATATTCCTATTATCTTAGATCTTATAAAAGAAGGAATTTTTAGGCTTAAAGGTCAACAATTGTGTGATGAACCAATCTTTAATCAAATCACATCAATGGAAAAGTGCTAGTGAATTCTCACTAATATCAAATCCACTCAAGAGAAAATTGTAATTATCAATATTTTAGGCTCTGTATTTTAATTCTATCACTCTATATCTCCTACCAAATTGTATTATCCATATAGAGAAATTAGAGTTTGGATTTATAATGGATCTTCTCTAAGTAAATACTTCTCTTCTCACCTCTACTTTATACCAACAAATTTCTTTCTATAACTGGAGAAAAACAAGGGATGATGAGTAATCACAATCAGAGAAGTTGTTAAGAATATATTGATCTAATAATATTCTTTAAATTCTACTTGATTTTGATGCTCACAAATACCCTCATATTTTTTACCAATGAAATTAATTTATGTGAATTTCAGGATTATATTTATTGATATATTTATTTCATTCTGAATTTATTTAGATTAAAGTTTTTTAAGTGCTCTGTACATTTCTAAGGAGTTTGGAATCACTATTCTAAACCATATGTTTTTGGAGAATGTTAGTTTTGGTAACCTAACTTTCAAAAAGTAATACTACTTTTGTACTTTATGTTTAAGATAAAAATTTATATTGAGAACCAATTTTTTTTAAAGAAACCTATGTTCATGTATGTAACATATGGTTAGTGATTCTAACATTTGAAATCAATGGTAAATTGTGAGCCGTAATTTTTAAGATTTTTTATGTGTAGAAATATATGAATTTAAAGAAGTATTATACTGAATTTTCATTCGAGATATTTATTGAGATTTCATAAAGAGTTTTTCTAGAATAAATATCTCATTATAATCTGTTCAAAGACTAATTGAAAGGTTTTTAATCAATGAATTAAGTTGTTCCTATTTCTAGTGGAAGTTACAATTTCTAGTGAGTGTTTAAACTAAAATTTAAAACACACAGATTTTTTTGAATATCATGACTTATCTGATGATATTTTTGGATCTATTTGACCAAGATCAAATTGTGTTTCTATTTATTCTCAACAGTTTCAGTGTGAAAGGATGCATGATATTAATAAAAGGGATCTGATAATTTTTATGTACTACTGTATAATCAAATTATAATGATATTTTTTAAAGAAGTTTAACAATCAAATATCGTACTCTATTTTTCATTAGATTCATATTTTACAAAGGATAAATTTCTATCTATTAAAGCTATTATGTTATCTTTATTTTTTATCAGACATATTTTTTTTAAGTAATACACTTTGTATACATACATATTTATCATATTATAAAGTATTAATATTATAGTTACAATAATAGTTTGTCTTACTTCTACTACATGTATCTAAATAGTTCCTTAATAGAAAGAACAAATATTATTTTGAAGGTATCTATTTTGAAGATTATTTATATTTTATTTTGAAGACCCCATAATCTATTAGTTACAGAAGTAATTGTGTATTGAAACTACTTTCAATAATAAATAATCTCTTTTATATTGGAGTTAAATATTCTCATACTAATCTATGTACATTAAGGTTCCCTATAAAATAACATAATCAATTTATGGTATTAACTACCTATACTTAGTTGTAGAGGTCCCAAAATAAAGGACCCCTTTAGTGAAAATCATCAAGCTCGTAGAGAGGGTGTTTGTTGAGTGGAATAGGGGATCTTTGTGCCCTAGAACACTATAAAAATTATTGTGTTATTATTGTCTATATTACACTACTCAATATATTAAATAATAGAATACTACATCACATCACAAATGGGGATTAATTTTAAGTAATCTAAGTGTTTTTAAAAGGACCCAATTTACCCCTATTATGTATTCACATTTTCTAAAAAAAAGTAAGAGATCTTCATCAACGAGTGATTACTACTAATAAAGTATGGGAAATAGGTTTCATTCCATATCTACAAAAAGGAAATAGAGAAATTGGTTGTTGTATCTCCATTAAAATCATGAAATAAATAAAACAAACCTCTCAATCCAAGGAGAGGAGGCATAGGGACTCACACCGAGCTATTGCCGAACTCCTTTATGAAATATTTATCTTTATACCTACTATCACTTCCCACATTCTATCATATATTACCATAAAATCACATAATCACATAATTTTGAATTTCAAAACTCTAATACACTTACTTTCTTAATTAACTATGAAATTATTTTTCTTTATTTCATATTGAATTTATCATGATCTCATATCTTTTATAATCACTTTAATTGATAAAAATACATTCACTATTATTATATATCAATTTAATTATTAAGTGAATTATTTAATTAAATACCACTATCACTTTATCATTATTTAATTTTATAATTCCTTTATGCATAATGTTTATAGTATTTTTTTTGTTTTAATTGGTGATTTACATCACACATTAATTATTTTATTTTATAAAGGAAACTCACCCCAATCCTATCATCTTTACCCCAACCTACAATTTAAATCTATGATAAATTTACTTTTTATTTTATTTTTTTGAATCTTAACTAGGTTTTAAGTGAACATTTAACTAATATGTCATATAACTCTTATTCACATTCTCTTTTCTTTTATGGCACTGATTATTCCTTTTGAAAAAATTACTTGTCAACTTTTCTTAGCATCTTAGGTTACCTTGTTTGGAAAATGGTTATTCATGAATATACACCTACTAAAGAATCAAAAGATAAGTGGACACCTGATGATATTAAACCCATTTAGCTTAATATAAAATCCATGAATACTCTATACCATGGTATTTAACAAAATGAATTTAATCATATTTTTACATGAAAAACTACCCATTAAATATGGAAATTTATATAAGTCACCCATTAAGGAACCAAAATAGTCTAAGATACTATATTATACATGCATATGAAATATTTTGAAATATTTTATATGCATCCAAATGAATCAATTACTAGTATATTTATATGGTTTACTAACATATTATATGGTCTAAAGTCTCTTGGTGATGATTTGTCTATAAAAAAATTAAGTAAAAAAAGAAACTATGGTTCCTTCCAAGTAATTAGGAACTCAAGGCAATGACTATACAAGAAGTGAATAAAATAAGGAAAATGGTGGTTAAAGAGCTTATTATATCTCTTATGACATAAAAAATCATAATGAAGCATCAAGCTGTAAAACATTCTTTCAAATACAAAGAAGATAAAAATAATATAGTTTTCAAATCCATTGACGATGATGATTAATTTGATAATGAATTCAAAGTTTAAATTTTTTACAAGAAGTTTCATAAACCAATGAAAAGGAAAAAAATTACCCATCATGTAAATAAAGTAAAGAAAGAGGAACAAAAGTGACTTACTATGAATAAAACAAGAAAGGTAATATTAGGATGGAATATCCCATCTATAAAAAGAATATGAAAGAAAATAATAAAGATGCGAAATAACTTAAAGTATTAACCTGGAGTTCTAGTGAATACTCCCTTAACTCAACCCCTTCAAGCAACTCAAGTGTAAAATTACACATCACACATATCGAGGTAGTTGATGAGGTTAGTTCTCCTATTTTTTGTTCTCTCTCTCTCTCACTCTCCTTATCATTCCTAATATTCTTCTAATTCATCCTATTATTTTTTATCTTCAAATCAACTAAAAAAAATTGAGAATTTATATAAAGAAATCATTTATAAATAAAAATAACTCAATAATAAATACAAAAAAGTTATTAATGAAAATGATAAACTTTTTAATAAAAAAAATTATATCTAAAGGAAAGTAAGAGCTGGTTTTGAAATTGAATGATCAAACTAATGTTGAGAATTTAAAATCCCAAACCAAGGAGCCTAAAAATACTCTGGGTACATGGATATTAATAAGATAACTTGATTTTGGGTTCTCAAAATTATACCAAAGGTAACTCTACATTTTTTTTCAAATTAAAATATTTTTTCTTTGAAACACATTATTTTAAAGGGATGTTCCCAATTTTTTTGCAATTATTGTCTGAAATTTTGGCATCTTATTTATGAGTGTGATTGAAAAAATACAATATACGAGATATCTAAATATATTCATATTTCTTCCCATAATTCTAATATAAAATATCATAATAAGAAAGTTTGGATTACTAATACTTACTATACAATATTGTTGGACCCAAGTTGTTTTGTATTAAAATGTTTTTTAGCTAATATCAGACCCAATTTCACATGGGTAACAAAAGGCACTATAAAATGATATTTTTCAAGACTATTACACTGATTATTATTGTCATATAATATAGTGGTTTCTCAATGTTTACAATTAGAGCAATCAACTCTAAAGTTGTTTGTTTTATAAAAATATGAGATCCTTCAAGATCAAATGTGTTTTGTTTTTTTACTTTTGATTAATATGAACTAAATATCTTATTCAAGGGGAGTTGATTTATTATTATATCATTCCCATATATATTCTTTTTTCTATATTCTATTTTCTATATATAACTTAGGTATGAGTTTATAATTGTTTATTTGAGAGAAGATAATTAAGTACTATCATGTGATTTATTGTAATATCTTTTATGATTTTTATATCTTACCTTATGGTTTATTTTAGATAATTACTTACTTGAAGTTTATTTAAAATGTTTTCATGATCAATCTCTTTAAATGTTTTACTTAGGGGGAGTTAACATTTTCAAAATATTTTCATCTTTTCTTTTTAAATTGGACTGTTTTTAGGTATTTTTCTCATTCATGATTATATTTAATTTTTTTAATACCACTATTAAATATATTTGATTTTTTTCCTTTCTTTAAAATTTATTTTTGTATTTTTAAAAAGTGATATGGTTATATTTTTGAAATTATTTAATTACTTGACTTGTACTAGATATTTTGTAATTATTGGTTTATTTATCAACCCTTTAAATCTTTGATCCAACTTTAATTCTTAAAATTATTCATATATCTTATAAAATTACCTCTTGAATATATTAGTGTTTCTAACTCTACCTCATGGTGAATTTTTTATTTCCTCTTTTTATGCACCAATCAAGGGGGATTCTACATTGTTTTCAATCCAATGAAGATTGATAGATAAACTTTTAACATGGGGGAAAAGTTATTGATTTCAAATTCACCTCTCTCACTTTCTATATCTCATATATACTTCCTTGTACATTCATTCTCATATTTAGAAATATAATGTATTAAAATGTTCACTTTCATATTCAAAGGTTTATTTATAAAAATAGATAAGTTGGTTTTACAAATTTTCTTTTCCTTTTAAAATTATTTTATCTTATCTTTCTCTTGAATTTATTTTCAAAACCATCACTTTTTCTTAACCATATAAATATTTTAAATTTTACTTGATGTATGATTCAAATTTATTTTTCTATTTTTTTATTTCTTATTGGTTTTAAAATATTATGATTCACACTTATATTTTTCTTTATGTCTTATCTTGAAGTTCATTCTTTATCTTTTTAAACTTTTTATATTTCTCATTATTTGATTATCTTTGAAAATAATATAAAATAAAATTTAGTGCCATATATTATATCCATATCATATTTTTTTCTTATTCCAAACATTTTAATGAATCTATTTCATTTTAGTGCTTTTGTAATATTATTAAGGGAGAGTTTTCAAATGCATAAAATTAATTGATATATCTTTTTCTAGATAAAAATATTTTATTTATCTTTCCAATCCTTATTTTTATTTTGATAATAAAAAAAGAGGATAAATTTTATGGTTATAATTTATATTGGGAGAAGTTTATTGTTTTTGGGGGAGAAAATTGTTTTATCACAAAGAGGAGAAATTTGGTTATGTTTTTGTTTTGATAAGGGGGAGAAATTTTTGGACATGTTGAGACTTGTTTAATTCTTGAAAATATTAAATATCCTATTGTAAATATATATAATTAATTTGAACATATCTAAAAAACATTGGTACTTTATTCTTGATTGATTCAATTGATATATCCTTTTATATCAAACATATGTGATCATGAAAAGTGGAGTGGATGTTATAATTCTATCTCTCTCTCTTCTATTTTCATGATCACAAACACTCATTTATGTATCTAATATTTTCATTTTAGTGGATTAAAAGTAAAAATTTATATATCAACTTATAGAATTGATGAACTAAATAAAGAATCGTATCTAATACTAAAAAAACATATTGTCATCTTGAAAAAAAGATAAATAATCATAATTGGGTTTTTTAAAAGGGTTAAGTTGGAAGTTATCAATAGTTGATATCATAGAAAGAATTTGTAGGATCAACTCGAGGCTTTAATAACTAACATAAAGGCTAAAGTGGTTTTTGGAGTGCTGCTGGTTGCACCGGTTAGCCGGTGATGGGAACCAGCCAACCGTTTCTTGATATAAAAAATATACAGGATATAATAAAACCAATAGGTATCCAGTGGTACCCACTATCTAGACGGTGGAATTTAATAAAATTATGAGATCTTTAGGAAGCCTATCAACTATCTAGCGGGGCATGTTTGGTAGTTGGCAGCGTTCAAATAAAAATTCAAAGTTCTTAACTTTGATGGGCCCCAATACTCTTAATTATCATATTATAATGATTAATTATGTTCAAATAGTATAGAGTATTACAAGAATCTTGGATCCTATAAAAGGATAAATTTAGAGGTTTATATATCAAATTTTTTTTGATGAACCAATCTTTGATCAAATCACATCCATGATGAATCACTAGTGAATTATCACCAATATCAAATCCTCTTAAGATCCAATTTCAATTCTCAATATTTTAGGTTATATTATTCTTTTACCTCTCTATATCCCCTCTTAAATTGTATTATGTATCTTTAGTGATTAGAGAATGGATTTGTATTGAACTTACAACAATCAAAATTTTCTATTCTCAACTATAGTTTCTACAAAAAGGGTTCTTGCTATAATAGGAGAAAGAAAGGGATGTTAGGTATTCACAACCAACAAAGTGAGGTATTTTCATAAATGGGTGATTAATATTGAAAAATTAAGGGAGACATGATTATTTCTGCAAACATGAAAATGAAAAGAATAAATTGGTTTCTTGATCTCCTTTAAAATAAAGGGATAAATAACACAAACCCTTACACTTGAGGAGAGTATATGTAGGGGATCACACAATCTATTTCCAAACTCCTTTATCAAATATATCTCTAGCCTTTTACTTTCCACATTTCATCATTTTTATCATAAAATCACATAATTGCATAATTTCAATATGCCTAACTCAACTATGCTTACTCTATTAATTAACTTTGAAATATACTTTTTTATTTTGTATAAAAATTATTGTGATCTCATATTTTTTTTAATAACTTTAATTTATAATCATTCTCTCACTCTTATTATATATTGATTTAATTATTAAGTTTATTCTTCAATTAAATAGCATAATCACTTTATTATTATTTAATTTTATATTTCTTTTATACAAACTCTTTATATAATTTGTTGTTGTTTTATTTTGAGAATTACATCACACTTTAATTAGTTTCTTTTATAAAGGAAATTCACCCCACTCTTTTCATTTTACCTTAACTTGTAGTATTAACTCATGTGTAATAACACATGAGTTAATGCCTTGATCAATTCATGCATGAATTCCTACTCATAGTCGATTTTATCTAATAAAATGGTTGTTTTATGATAGCTTATGTAAGAAGATCACTCAAAGGTTGAATTTATAATGTTTTACGGCCATACAAATCGATGGTAATAGCATGCATGCATACCTTATGATATGGACCCAATGGTACCATGAAATTGGCTATAATAAGTAACTTGAAATCATATTTTATACCTTATAATATGATCCAATATTTAGATATGTTGGTAATATTTTATTATATACAAATGGGATTTTAGGGAAATTTCATAATTAGGTTTTAGAAATAATAAATTTTTAAAAACAAGATAGAGTTTGGCATATTTTTGAAAAAAAGATGAATTATGCGGGAACTCTATGCACACATCTTCCTTTAGTGAGGAAGCATCAACATGGTTCACACTTCTTCTACTGTTGGAATGGAAGCTTGGACCCCGTTCACACTTCCTGTGAACCTAGAAAATATAAGGCATGAATTAGGTTCATGATTCCCACCAAAAAAACTATAAAAGGCCACCCCTCATATTTCTCTCAGCCCTTCCTAATTTACAGTGAAGCTCTAGAGAATAGGGTTTTCTCTTAAGATATTAATTGCGACCATCATGAAGGTAAAATTTGTTTTTTAAAATTTTAATTTTCCAATTATTTTAGTTATTTTGTCTGTATGATTTATTTATTTAAATTTTATTACTATATTAATGTATGATTTAATTTAGATGTTCTTTGTATGATTCAGATTATGTTGAATAATTTATGAATTTTAAATATAATTTTTGGATAATTTAAATAGTATTGAATTATGAGTAATTAGGTATAAAATAATATTATTTATATTTAGGAAAATATAATTGTTAATAAAAATATACTTTTATAATTATAATTTTGAATATAAATAATTATATTAGAATATATTTATATGTAAATATAATATTATATATTGTATTTAAATTAAATTAAATTGAAAATATATTGTTGGATAAATAAAATTATTCTATATAAATATTTTTAAAAAATTATATATGTTATATTATTTATCATTTTTAAATTTAATTTAATTTATAATATAGTATTAAATATATATATATATATATATAATATTATCATTAATTAAATTGAAAATTTTACTACTAATTTTATCTTTTAAAAAATATTAATTATAAATAATAAATATCATGAGTAATTATGTATAAAATGAATGTATTTATATTTTAGAAAATATAATTACTTACAAAAAAGTATATAAATAAATTTATTTATTATATTTAAATTAAAGTAAGTTGAAAATATATTATTGGTTATATGAATAGATCTAATGTTATTTTCCTTAATTACATGAAAAAATTTAAATTAATAATTTTTTTAAAAAAGCATCATATACATATAATATTATTAGTAATTATGTATAAAATAATATTATTTATATTTTAAAAAATATAGTTGCTTATAAAAATATATTTTTATAATTATAATATAAAATATTAATAATTAAATTTGAATATATTTATATGTATATATATAATATTATAGATTATATTTAAATTAAAATAAGTTTACAATATATTATTGGATATATAAATAAATAAAACTACTCCAATAAAATATTTTTTTATAACATTATAATTTTAATAATGTTTTATAAAAAATATTATTATCATTTTTTGAATATGATTATATATATATATATATATAATAAAATGTATCATATTTAAATTTAATTTTATTCATATTAAAAAATATCGATAATAAAAAAATTCATCGAGTAAATTAAGTATATAAGTTCTTATCATTAATTGAATAATATATATATACCATTAATTACATAGCTATTTAGTACTATATTTAATTATATTTAAAAATATTATTACTATATATTTACTATATGCAGAAGATATAAACTATCCTAAAAAATACCTGGTAAGAGTATTGAGTGATGGAAGATCTTGAGATGGATGATCAATGCATGATTCAAATTATATGTCATAATTATTTTGTATTTGCTTATATAATTTGAAATAATAGTATTTTATTTATTTATTGATGACCTGCATGTCACCCCTTTCTCTAATAATGTATGGGTCTATGTGTCCATGGTAAATTTTTTTTGTTCTAATCCCTTAGAACCCCTTACTTTCATGTCAGTAATAATGTAATAAAAGGAGGCTCTACAGGAGGCATTGATGTTTGATGCTGGATTTGTACACCATGACTCAAAGGAGACTGGTGGCTACTGAAATCTGAGATAATGGAGGCTCTAGGGGTTTCCCCCAAGGTTTTGGATGGTTTATTGATTAATAATAAACCAATCCATATAAAAAGTATCAAGATCAAGTCACCTTTATTTAAAAATAATAATATAAATAGAAATAAAAATATATATTGATATTTATTATTTATCATATATAATTTTAAGTAAAGTTATAATATACTATTATAATCATTAATTAAAAGTAAAAAATTTATTATTTCTTATTTAAATAATTAATTAGATATATGAATATATATATTATTATTATTAATATGAAAAATGTTAATATTTATATTTAAATTATATTATTACTTACACAACTGTATATTAATATATATAATTATATATAAAAATATTATTACTAAATAGTTATTGTATGTAGAACATAAGAACTGACCTAAAAAACTTGGTAAGATTATTGAGTGACGACTGATATTGAGATGACCAACCAATGTATAATTGTAATTGAATACATAATTATTTTGTATGTGGTGATATGATTCATAATAATTTAATCTTCTTTCTTCATTTATAACTTTAGTTTCATCCCTCACTCTAAAAATATAAGTTCCTACACATCTATAGTAAAATTTTATATATCCCAATCCCCTAAAACCCCTTACTTAGATGTGAGTATTTTGTAATAAAAGGAGTCTCTGTAAGAGGCATTGATGTTTGATGCTGGATTTATACACCATGATTGGAAGGATATTGGAGGCTATTGAAATTTGATACAATGGAGGATCTAGCAGTTTTCCCCTAGGTTTTGGTTGGTTTATCAATTAAGGATAAATCATTACATACAAAAAGTCTAAGGATCAATTCACTATTATTTAATCAGATATAATTAAAAAATGTTAAGAATTTCATGATTCTCTTGAGATATATATAATGTTTTAGTAAATTTTCTTTCTCTGAAATCTTGTCTATGTCCATATACTGTAATGGTGAAGTAATTTATAATGATCAGAGATTTATTTATATTTCTCCACCAGAAAAAGAGGTTAACCCTCATGAATATTTGGAATTGGAAGAATTTCATAGGAAGATTCATAGTCACATAAAATTGAAGGTTGATCAAGAAATTACTTCAATCACATATTGACATATTCAATATGTTGATCATATATTACACACCAAGTATCCTCTATTCGATGATGATGATGATAAGTTCAGAGCATCATCATTGTTTAGGAAATAGTATAGTAATGGTCTAATAGAATTATATACCGATATTTCTATTATTGATGAGGTACATCCTACTACTATAGAACCCTATTATGGGACATCTGTTAAAGTAAATACTTCACAACATTATAATTCATTGTCTTCTCATATTCCTTAAGTAATAGAAACTAATAATGAATAAGATAATCAGAATTTGAAAAAAAATTGCGGCATACACCCATATTGACACTCTTGATTTAATGAATGTCATTCCTTAGACTAGGAAGTATTTGATGATGCGATAGGAGTTGATGTAGGTGAGGAATATCTGGCCAATGAACCATATCAGGTTCTTTTGAAAGATAGGCAAGAACTAGAAAGTGGTAACCATCCTCCCTTATTGACTTACTTTGTGAAGGGAATGTTATATGCACATGGGTTTGATTGGGGTTCCATTCACCAAGTACTGAATTCCCTGGAATTCAGGGTAACACATCTACTATAATTGATAATACCTTTTATATTGGACACGATTTAGAAACTAAAAGTGAATTTAAAAACATGTTTAAGCAATAACACATAAAATGAAATTTTTTATTTGTGGTTTATGATTATAATAAGGAAAATACATCACTCGACATGATAAGTATGGGTCTGATTTTAAATTTCAAATGCAAGAAATATATGGTTTTTTTTCATATTATAAGATAACTAATTTGGAAGTTCCACATACTTGTGTGCACCCAATTCTATCACAAGATCATTATACTCTAGATATATATTTTATATCAACTATTATTATTGAGATGATATTAAAATATCAGGATGTTTCCATGTTACTCATTCTGGAATTAGTGAAGTAGTTATTCTATAACAAACCACGCCAATATGTGTCATGAATTTTAGAGGAAGTTTAAACTTTTCATATAGTGGACAACTCATTCAGAGAACTGAGTGATGAATTGAGATGATACATGTTTTAACTTATTGAAGAGGTTTTTTACACTTAAAAAGGAATATTGGTGGGTGGATTGAGGCTTGGGTTTTTAGCGAAGGAGCCCAAAGTAGTTGAGGCCATTACTATAGCAACTGGCTATCCAGTGGGGCGTACATAAGAACTTATACCTATCAGTACCCATTGGTCATCTAAGGAACCTACACTAGGTGGCTGGTGGCCCACTGGATTGTCGGTGGACCCTGAATAACTAGTCAATGGGGCACACTGGGTAGTTTTTAGTGGGGGTTCTTTTGTTCATTTTGGCCACCAATCTCCCCTTTGGTTTATTATACCTCACTCAAAATTTTAAGTTCTATCCTACCATACCCTCATATTTTCCTTCTTCCATGATGTAAAGACCCAAAAATCTCAAGGAAATTTTTTTTCTTCTTAAATTTTTGGAATTTTACGAGTCTGCGGTTTTTGACGGCACTTGATTCCAAGGCCCGGTGTGCCTGCAATCAATTTCTGAAGTTTTGTTCATGTACATTCAGTAAACATACGTGCGGGGTTTTCTATATTTTGAACCGTTGCTCGGAATTGAAAACCGAGGACATCGATGAACTCGCAGCGCCGATATTCGCTTAAGGGGACCTTTACCACAGTTCCGTTTTATGTGGGTTGAAAGTTATTTTTTTGAGGAATTCATACTAAATTAATAAAATTGTTGGTACACAATTTTATTATTTAGTGGTGGTTATTTTCTCTCAAGAGGAGTTAGAGGTGGGGCTCACACCCACATAACCTCCCATGAGAGGATTTAGTGTGTTGGGGCACACACGAACCCCTAACCTTTAAACTCCCTTAAACTCCCCATTAATCCCCCCTTAATTAATTTGACAACTCTCCCCTTAATTAATGTGATCTCTTCACCTCCCTCTCTCCCATTAATTTTTTCCAACACTTTTGATTAATGAATTGAACCATACAATTAATTAATTAAAGTGTTTGAATTTTAAAAATTCATGGGTGAATAAAATAATAGCCTTAGCTATTATTTTAGTTTGACACACCTTGTGTTGAGAGAATTTTGGGAGAGCTCTTGAGAAATAGAAGAATAGAGTTTTTCTTTCAATGAAGAACCGCTGAAGAATGAAGATCATCTCCTTCGATATTCGGCCAAGCCGAAGGATAAGGAGCCACCTGGAAGGAACGCCGATGATGGTCCATCCTCGGCCCCTTCTTCCTCGACGTCAACGAGTTGACGCCACCTCCCCGCGACTCCATATACAAACGAATCTTATTTCGAGGTAGGGGGTTTGTTTAAATTTTAATTGAATAAAATTGTTCTTTGTCCCCCGTATAAACCATGTTTTATCTTCATCCTGATGATACCGCCTAACGTAGAGGGCGCGGGCTGAACAAACATGGCCCGACGACCCTCCGTTGACCCCTGTTTTATTTTGATGGAAGAGGTGGCGGTGACCGGAGGAAGTGGCGGCCGTGAGCCGACCGTGTAGAGAAGAACCGCGGCCCGAATCCGCGGGCCGCTCGGCCGAAGAAGAACAGGCCGGCTGTAGCCGGCCGGGTTGGTGGAACTACGGCGCCCCATGGCGCCACGCTGCGTAGGACTACGGCCTGCGCTCTGCGGGCCGCTTCGGCGGGCGAACCAGACGGCTCGTCGGTCGGCCGGGTTGGTGAGGGACGCGACACCCACAGGTGATGCGTAGAAGGACCGCGGCCTGCCCATGCGGGCCTCTCGTGCCAGGAAGATCAGCCGGCTTCAGCAGGCCAGAGAGGAGGGTGGTGCCGCCAGTTCATGAAGTCGCCCCCCCCGCATCGATCAGCCACACGGACCGAGCCGCGGCCTGCCAGGCCGTTCCGCGCCCCGCCGGGCCGGGCCTTTGCCTCTCGGTCTGGGTCACAAACCACCGGGCTGGGCCACTGCTTCACTGGGCTGGTCCAACACCAGCCAGTTCAGACCCGCCAAAACCGGGTCGACCTGACCCGCCAACCCATTGGGCTTAACGGGACGGGCCCGTTACGCTTAAATGAGAATAACTTCACAACCATGCATCTGATTGACGCACCGTCTATGAAATTGGGATCCTCGTGATGAGGTTGTCCTTTTGCGTTACTCTAAGTTAGTTTTGTATGACTTTGGAAAATGGCCAGGTTGGTTTGGACTTGAAACCACCGGGCCCTCGGAGCAGAAACGCTTATAACTTAAGGACCGAATGTCCGATTGATGTGATATCAACTATGTTGGTTTACTTTTTAAGAGACAATCCTTTTGGAATACTCCACATGAGATTCGAATGAGACTAGAGTATGGCTGGGTAGGATTGTACCCAAAATCCAACCGGGCCCCTGGAAGGGAAAAGTTAATAACTCTCAGACCGGGCATCCGATTGACGCGCCATCTGTTGCGTTGGGTTTCTTATGACGATATGGAACTTCTAGAAACATAAATTCAGGAATTCATGATAGATGATGTATCAATCCCTTGGATTGAGGAGCGGACCCTCCCGAAATCGAGCGTGCTGTGTGCGGGAACCCTAGAGCTGGCTGCGACTGCGATGACTACCGTACTAGGATCCTCCATGGGTTCGACGACGATGACTTCCGTACTAGGATCCTCTATGGGTTCGACGACGACATTTAACATACTGGAATCCTCTATGGGTTCGACGACGATGACTCCTATACTGGGATCCTCTGTGGGTTCGACAACGATGACAACTATTCTTGTATCCTAAGTGGGTCTGACAGTTTGACTTCTGTACTTGTATCCTGAGTGGGTCCGACAGCTTAACTGGTCTAGTATCCTACGTGGTTCTGATAGCTTAGATGAATTAGTGACTACATCTGATCATCTATATCGCAATATGAAAGATGTATACCTATGTGAGATGAGTCTTGACTTTCAATCATTATCATCGATGTGATTGACTTGCTTTCCTTTGTGGGATGGGTTGTGCTTGGGCTCGAGAGTTGGAGCCAGAATGTGATTGATAACTTAGGTATATGTATGGTCATATACCTAAGTAGGGTTGGTTGATACTTCGTGATTGTATCTTTCTTATGTGGTTTATCCTTCGTGGATTATGGGAGACCTTCGAGGTTCTCGGGGTCCCTACTGAGTATCGTATACTCACCCCTACACAGGTTATGCCCACACTATGTTGTGTTGGATGCAGATGACGAACATCACTGATCGAGGTGGAGGCTTGTGGAGCTGGATGGTATCCAGAGGTGGACCACTTGGTGAGACGTACACGGAGCGGAAGACCAGACCCAAGGTGCTGAGGAGGCCATCTGTACCCACCCTTCAGGTGGTATTTCTAGAGGATGACTTAGTGGTTGTTGTTTTACTTTACTACAGTTGTACTAGATTTTTAGTTGTACTGTACTTACAGTTGGGATTGTATTTCCATCCCCTTTCCTTTCAGCACTTACTTTTGTTTTCAGTATTACTCAGTGCTATCTTTTGTTGTGTACTCTGTTGTGTTTGTTTACTTTTATAAAGGCAATACCTTCCCTTTTTATTGGTATATATGCCTTTGGTGCTAGTCACCAGCCCCTGGCCTATGGAAGGCGGGCTTGGGGTAGTCACAACACGGGCCCCGAGGACGGGTTGTGACAAATTGGTATCAAAGAAGTCGGTTCTACCGTAGAACTCAGGACTCTAATTATTCTTTTCTGTGAAGCAATAGTGTTAAGAGTATTGAGTGTGGTTATCAGTCCAGGGAGTCCAGTGTTGGTTCGGCGGCCGACGTATCCATACACCATGACCCTGACCTCTGATTTATGACTCGGTGCACGAAAAAACTGATTTCATGTGTGTTTAAAAAGTTTTCTTCATGATTACTTTGTGTCAGCTCACTAGGAATACTATTTAAACCGTGGAATACCTGTTCCTTTTCAGGATGGCCCCAAAAAGGAAGCTATCTAGGGTTCTGAGTTGCATACGAGATGGAATCCCACCAAGCGACAAGGACTTGGTGCAGGGCCCCATCACAGAGGAGGCACCAGCGGTACCACTACCTGCTGGGCCACCGATACCACCAGCCCCAGTAGTAGAGAGTGCACACCGCCTGAGTGCATTGCACAAGTTCTAGCGATAGAGGCCACCTAGGTTCTGTGGAGATACTGACCCATAGGCAGTTGAGGATTGGCTGGAGGCTATCTTCAGGGTTTTCAGATTGGTAGGGACACCAGCTAACCTTGTGGTGATCCTTGCCGTGAGTCTCCTACACGCAGCGGTAGAAAGATGGTGAAGCCTGATGCTCCAGGTGCATGATGAGGCATCTTTACTATGGATGGACTTTGAGAGTATATTCCTCTCGGAGTTTGTTCTAGCCACCCTCCGTGCGGTTCGGATTTAGGAGTTACTTCATCTGCAGCAGGGCAACATGACAGTAGCTCAGTACTCAGTGAGGTTTACCAACCTCTCACGCTACTCCATGGACATGGTACGAGACCCATTCTTCAAGGCCCAAACCTTTGAGCAGGGACTCATACATGAGATCATTGCTTCTATGATCTCCCTCAACATCTCGACGCAGGCGGGGGTGCTAGAGAGAGCCCTTCTAGTGGAGAGTTTTCTTACTGAGAAATCACCATCGGCGAGACCCTCTGCAGGATAACACGTAGAGGAGTCTTCTACATCTGACAGTACACAGTTGACGCAGAGGTCCAAGAAGACCAGGCCATCAGGTGGGAGACCTCAGGATATAGGTTTGGTTGTGTGGAGCACACGAAATAGATCCAACCATATGAGGAGCAGACTGTGCTATGTATACGGCGGGCAGGGTCACATGGCTCGAGACTGCTCGACCCATCCAGCAGATGAGTAGTAGGAAGTAGAGGAACCTTCCAGGCATAGGTAGAGGTTCGACTGTGGAGGTCTGCCAGGAGTGGGAAAACGTGGCAGAGGAGCTGATCGAGCGACAAGTGGACAGGAGCGGGACTAGCTTCGTTGTTTTCATTATCTGTGGATGCTTTGTGTGTTTGTAATTTGAGATGCAATAATAAAAGAAACTTTTCCTTGTGATGTTTTCTTCCCTATCCTTTTTGTATGGTTGATACTGAGAGGTTTCGGTTAAAACTGTTGACTTGAACCTCACTTTCGAGATTCCTATTGGAGGAGACCCAGTGACCACACACTACTGCCGACAGTGTGACTCAACCCTTGGAGGCGAGAGTAACGGTTGGATCTATTGGTATTAGTGTCTAGGCCTTACGACGTCGTCCATGGTATGAAATAGTACCATTTATGTCAGGATTGACTATTTTAGGCAAAGGACGTGGTTCATCCAGGGGATGATACCGGATTTATCTTTTCAAAAAAGGAGAAATCTTAGCATCCCTTGTAGGATGTAAGCAAAAAGGGGTGAGAGTTCTTTAAAAAATGGCTAGTCACACCCGTAGTTCATTGAGTGAATGGTTTCAGGTTTACTCTAATCTCAAAAGTCTCGGGTGTGTCTTCTCGTAGAAGGTCCTGGACTTGAGACGGTGACGTTGTATTGAGTTATACCAGGACTATGACTTTGAGATAGTCTAAACTCATGGGAAGGGAAATGTAGTAGTATAGTTCGTCTCACGATGCCTCACTTGTAAGCAAGTGAAGGTAGAGCACCAGGTACCAACAGGCTTGGTACAACCCTTAGAGGTCCCAGAGTGGAAGTGGGATGGGATATCCATGGATTTAGTGACGGGGATTCCATGTACATCCAGAGGACACGACTCTATCTAGGTGATCGTAGACCGACTCACTAAGTCGGCCCACTTCCTACCGATCAGAGTGTAGGGCTCAGTAGAGATCTTGGGACGCCTCAACATTTAGGAGGATTTTGGGACATAACTTCGCTTGAGCACCGCCTTCCATCCTCAGACAAGGAGTCAGTACTTTTAGGACCATAGATGGTTCAGGCTATGACAGAGAAGGTGCAGATCATCCAGGAGTGGATGAAGACTGCACAGAGCAGACAAAAGTCCTATGCTGGTAGGAGACGGAGACCACTAGAGTTCGAGGATGGTGACTAGGTTTTCCTACGAGTCTCACCTCGATGAGGTCTAAAAAGATTTTTCTAGGGTGACAAGTTATATCCACGATTAATCGGACCTTTTTAGGTCCTCATCAAAGTAGGCGAGGTGGATTACCTCATGGCCCTTCCACCTCAGTTGCACCGGGTGCATGACGTCTTCCACGTATCTTAGCTGAGGAGATACGTGCACGGTCCGTCCCATATCATCGATCATGGGGAGCTGGATATCGATGACGGGGCGACATTTATGGATCTTTCGGTGGAGATCGAGGGTTAACAGGAGCACGTCCTACATGGACGGTCGATTCCTCTGGTGCAAATTTACTGGCAGCACAGAAACCTCCAAGATATCACTTGGGAGCGGGAGGCTTAGATGTGAGCTAAGTACCCCCATTTTTTTCCTAGTGTGTGTTGTAGCTTTACAGGTACATAAATTCCTGAGGTGGGAGTAATGTAAAGACCCGAAAATTTCAAGGAAATTTTTTTTCTTAATTTTTTGGAATTTTACAAGTCAGAGGTTTCTGAAGGCACTTGACTCCAAGGCCCATTGTGCCCGAAATCAATTTCTGAAGTTTTGTTCAGGTACGTTCAGTAAACGTATGTGTGGATTTTTCTATCTTTTGAACCGGTGCTTGGAATTGAAAACCGAGGACACCGATGAACTCGCAGTGCCGATATTCTCTTAAGGGAACCTTTAACGTAGTTGTGTTTTATGCGGGTTGAAAGTTATTTTTTTTGAGGAATTCAAACAAAATTAATAAAATTTTTGGTACACAATTTTATTATTTAGTGGCGGTTATTTCCTCCAGATAGGAGTAAGAGGTGGGTCCCACACCCACATAACCTCCCATGAGAGGATTTAGTGTGGTGGGGCCCACATTAACCCCTAACATTTCAACTACCTTAAACTCCCCATTAATCCCTCCTTAATTAATTTGACAACTCTCCCCTTAATTAACGTGATCACTTCACCTTCCTCTCTCCCATTAATTTTTTCCAACACTTTTGATTAATGAATTGAACGCTACAATTAATTATTTAAAGTGTTTGAATTTTAAAAATTCATGGGTGAATAAAATAATAGACTTAGATATTATTTTAGTTTGGCACTCGTTGTGTTGAGATAATTTTGGGAGAGATCTTAAGAAATAGAAGAATATAGTTATTATTTCGACGAAGAACTGCCGAAGAACGAAGATCATCTCCTTAGATCTTTGGCCAAGCCAAAGGAGAAGGAGCCACCCGCAAGGAATGATAACGACGCGCCATCCTCGGCCCCTTCTTCCCTGACATCAACGAGTTGACGCCACCTCCTCGCGACTCCGTCTACAAAAAAACCTTATTTCGAGGTAGGGGATTTGTTTCAATTTTAATTGAATAAAATTGTTCTTCGTCCCTCATAGAAACCATGTTTTATCTTCGGCCTTATGATACCACCTAACGCGGAGGGTGCGGGCCGAACGAACATGACCCTATGACCCTCCATTGACCCATGTTTTATTTTGATGGAAGAGGTGGTGGTGACTAGAGGAAGTGGCGGCCGTGTGCCAGCCACGTGGAGAAGAACCGCGACCTGTATCCGCAGGCCACTCTGATGAAGAAGAACCGGCCGGTCGTAGCCGGCCGGGCTGGTGGAACAGCGGCGCCCCCTGGCACCGTGCTGTAGAGGATCGTGGCCCGCACCCCACGGGCCGCTTCGGCGGGCGAACAGGTCAGCTCATCGGTCGGCCGGGTTGATGAGGGCTGCAGCACTTTTAGGTGCCACACAGAAGGACCACGGCCCGCCCATGCGGGCCGCTCGCACCGGGAAGACCGGCCAGAGAGGAGGGCGGTGCCGCCGGTTCGGGAAGTCAAGGGGACGCACCCCCCCTACATCGCTCGGCCAGCTGGGCCGAGTCGCGGCCAGCCAGGCCAGGCCAGGCTGCACCCCGTCGGTCTGAGCCACACCTCTCGGGCTAGGCTGTGCCCCACCAGGATAGTCCGTATGCTTCACCGGGCTGGTCCGACACCATTCGGGTCGAACCCGCCAAAACTGGGTCGACCCGACCCGCCAGCCCACTGGGCTTAACGGGCCGGACCCGTTACACTTAAATGCGAATAACTTCACGACCGTGCGTCTGATCGACTCATCGTCTATGGTACTGGGATCCTCATGACGAAGAGGTCCTTTTGCATTACTCTAAGTGAGTTTTGGATGAATTTGGAAAATGACCGGTTTGGTTCGGACTCGAAACCAACCGGTCCCTCAGAGCGGAAACACTTATAACTTAAGGACCAGACGTCCGATTGACGTGCCTTCCACTACGTTAGTTTACTTTTGACGAGACAATCCTTTTGGAATACTCCACATGAGATTCAGATGAGACTGGAGTATGGACGGGTAGGATTGTACCCAAAATCCAACCGGGCCCCTGGAATGGAAAAGTTAATAACTCTCGAACTGGGCGTCCGATTAACGCGTCGTCTGTTGCGTTGGGTTTCTTATGACAAGAATGAACTTTTGGATACATCAACTCCGGACTTCGTGATAGTTGATGTATCGACCCATTGGCTCGAAGAGTGGACCCTCCCAGAATTGAGTGTGCTGTGTGCAGTAACCCTAGAACTGGCTGTGACTGCGATGACTACCATACTAGGATCCTCAGTCGGTTCGACGATGATGACTTCCATACTAGGATCCTCCGTGGGTTCAACGATGACGTCTATCGTACTGGAATCCTTTATGGGTTCGACGATGATGAATTCTGTACTGGGATCCTCCATGGGTTCGACAACGATGACTACTGTTCTTGTATCCTAAGTGGGTTCGACAGTTTGACTTCTGTACTTGTATCCTGAGTGGGTCTGACAGCTTAGCTGGTCTAGTATCCTACGTGGGTCTGACATCTTAGATGAATTTGTGACTACATATGATCATCTCTATCACAATATGAAATATGTATACCTATGTGAGATGAGTCTTGAATTTCAATCATTATCATCGATATGATTGACTTGCTTTCTTGTGTGAACTGGGTTGTGCTTGAGCTCGAGAGTTGAAGCTGGACTATGATTGATAACTTAGGTATATGTATGAGCATATACCTAAGTAGGGTTGGTTGATACTTCGTGATTGTATCTTTATTCTGTGGTTTATCCTTCGTGGATTCTAGAAGACCTTCAGGGGTCTCGAGGTCCCTAATGAGTATCGTATACTCACCCTTGTAGGAGCTATGCCCACACTACGTTGTGTTGGATGTAGACGACAGACAACACTGATCGAGCTGGAGGCTTTTGGAGCTGGACGGTACCCGGAGGTGGACCACTTGTCGAGACGTACTCGGAGCGGACGGACATACCTGAGGTGCTGAGGAGGCCATCTGTACCCACCCTTTAGGTGGGATTTCCAGAGGATGACTCAGTGGTTGCTATTTTACTTTATTGCAGTTGTACTAGCATTTCAGTTGTACTGTACTTACAGTTGGGATTGTATTTCCGGCACCTTTCCTTTCATCACTTACTTTTGTTTTTAGTATTACATAGTGCTATCTTCTGTTGCGTACTCTGTTGTGTTTGTTTACTTTTATAAAGGCAATGACTTCCCTTTTTATCAAGATTTACGCCTTTAGTGCTAGTCACCAGCCCCTGGCCTATAGAAGGCAGGCTTGGGGTAGTCACGAAACGGGCCCCGAGGACGGGTCGTGACACATGAGTTCCCCTCGATCTGGGGTTGATCTACGCAAGATCCATTGGTTTATTTGGGTGAGGTCCTTCATTATTCATTGATCTTGGCCTCCTTCTTCCTTATGTGGTGGAAGATCATTATGCCATTCATCATGGGTGATTTATCTTAGTAAGTATTAGAATTTTTAATCTTTTGATATCTTAATAACCCTTGAATCATATTTACATTGATCATCTTAGACATCAATTAATCCTTTTCATGTTACTAATTAGATAATTGGATGGAAATTCCACCAGTCCTTGATAAAATTGTTCAAGAATGATGGGGATTTGGATCAACATGGCTAGAGGATGTACCATGATGACGAACACATTTTCTTTATGGAATTTTCATTGAAGGTATGTTTATTGTTGATCTATTATATGGTTTTTAGTTGAATTGATTTGAATAATCCATCATATCATGGAATTAGTTTGGTCCTTTTTTGTTCCTTAGGGTTGGGATTGCATTGGGAGTGGCTTTAACTCCGTTGGATGACATTGCGGCTAAGGTACATCATTTAGTTGAATTGTTATAGAGGTTACACATTAATTATATTAAATTTTCCTATTTTTGTTTCCACATGAGAGGTATTTTTCCCTGAATAATTTTCGAATTATTTTAAGCACCGTCCATGGGTGGTTTGTCATGGTTTTATCTTGGTGGTTATACCCAGTAATTATTTTGGAAAGTATTCCTTAACCATTTGTTTTAAGTTTTATTTTAAAATTTTAATTAATTATATTTAGGTTATAATTAATTAATTTTCAATGCTTAGAATTGAGTTAGAAACTCATGACTATCAATGGAGGCCCAATAGACTTTGATGAATCAAAAAAAGATTCCAGAATTTTCTTAGTTTGTAACTGGCTCTGTTTGAGGTAGTTGGTCCCATGTATTGTACCCTATGTTATTATGAATGGTTATTATAATGTGATATTAGGTTCACCACTTTTGGTGAACAACCCTCAATTCATAATTGATTTATGAACTAAATATTTTTTTAATTAATATAATGGGATCCAAGTCTTAATTTATTAAAGAAATCATGCCTAATGTAACTAAGCAAAGTTCCAAGGGCCGTGAGGGACCCTTTCACAACAGCTTGATGTTGACCATTTATGGATGAGTATTGAACAAAAATGAGTGCCTTAGATTATATGGAACCCCTTGGGTGTGTTTTTGTGTTATATGAGACCTAGATCTAGCTAGACCATGTTTAATGTATTGATATAATGTGTGTGAATGTGTAGCCCATGAGACCATGTTTTATGTTTTATCACATGTGTGTGTGTATCTTGTGAGACCATGTTTGAAGTATTGATCACATGTGTGTATGTTTCTTGAGAGACCATATTTTATGTTTGATGACATGTGGGTGCGTGTGTATCCAGTGAGACCCAAATATGATGATTGATTCTATGAGTGTGATTATATATATTGTTGTACTATATTGGACTATAATCATATATATTCTTATGTTGCTACTAAATACTCATGATGGTATGTTATGCTCCAACCCTATATTCTCTACCCTGTTATGTGTTATTAACTTTCCTTTGGAGGAATTTCTTTGGTACTCGGGACAATTTGACCATCATGATATGGTTATCCTTTATAGGGGGAGTGTGTATGAAATGTGATGATAACAATTATGGAATTAAACACAAGGTATGATCATGAAGACCTTGATTCCAGACTCGTGGTAGTGGCATTGGAGTTACAGTGATCTTATGGCCTAAACTAAGGTATAAATCAGATAATATGACCTTGAGGCTTAACATGTGATTGGTGATGAGACATGATGGTCTTGAGTCTTGACTTGTGATGGAGATGGGATGTGATGACCTAGTGGATCGATCTGACTCGATGCTTCAAGACTACCAAGAGACATATTCTTCGGCCTTGTAGACCAATTTGACTCTTTAGCCTTGTGGTTACTATGTAGTACATGAAGTGAACTTATGACCAACTATAGTTCACAACATTTGTTATGACTATCCTTCTGTAATAAAGATGAATAAGGTATGGATAGGGTTTTTGGTAGCTTGGTAAGTGCACGCTTTCTTATCATATGGGTTCCTGTTACTTACTTTTTCATTGGTGATTATAATTTATGTTTTCACAGTTATGTATTTTCCTATTTACTTTCTATTGAGATTATCACTTAAATATTCATTGCATTTACCAGTTAGGTACTAGACCACACTTTTTCTACCCTACCAAGTTGTACCCATACCCTTCTTGGGTGGCCATGGCACTTGGGTACTCAAGTTACCCTCACTTCTTATAGGTAAAGGTTGGGATGAGCCCTAAATTTGATCATTGATGGGGATATCTCACTATGAGTCCAAAGATTGAAAGGTGGTAAGGATTGGGGTTGGGTGATGAGCCCCTTTTAATTTTTTTTCCTTTATTAATTTTATATATTATCAGACCGATGGGAAATCAATTCCCTTTATTCAAGTGTGATCCTTCAAGTCTATTTTTTATTCATTCATTTATTATAGATGATATAATAGTGGTTATAGATAATTTTATTTAATATTGTTAAACATTTGGTTGTTTATATATTATTGTTCACTCTAATTGAGGGTATATTTTCCCCATGAATTCACTTTATACCTTTTCTTCTAGTCAGAAGCCTTTGGTATATGAGGAGGAGCGCTTAAGATCATTTGGAACTCCAACTCAGACCTGGTTATTGAGGTTGGGATGATACAAAATGGTATTAGACCTATATTATTTTACTGATTTGAGGATTTGGTATAAATATGACATATCAATTTTGTGGATATTGTGATGAAACTTAGTTTAGTGTGTCACAAACACCTTTCCCGGGGGAATTCTAGGTTACCAAGGCATGGGATTGATGTTCTTAGTTATTTCTGTTATGGTTATATGATTTCACCATGTGTGACACACATGGATTTTTGAGGTTTATGATTTCATATGGATTTTAATATTGTACATATTGGAAATAAGAATTTCATGTATCAAATTAAACACATAGTTTTCACATGACATATATGCTGCTTATATTTGATTGTACTAATGATGGAGTACTCAAATGCTTTAGTGTCAACAAAATATATTTTGTTACACGTATGAGTTCTTGATGACATCCTATGTGGCCAAACCTCAATGTATGTCTACTTTTGATATAAGGTTATATGAGATGTATTGTGGTTCACCCAAGTGATGAGGATAATGCAATTTCCATATACATTGAAAGTGAAGTGTACCTTGTTAGGTTGTTGTCTTGAATTAATTTCCTTAATAATAATATTTTCTAAGTATCGATTAGATAAGTCCAATTTATTAATGTTCTAACTATAGCCTATATGGAGTTATCTATTTAACACATAGTAGCATTATATTTAACCAAACTAGGCATATATGGCCCCTCAATGTATATATTCTAAGGGTGAATTCATCATGGAATGTATGTAAAGATGTTCTCAGATGACATTATGTGAGTTATAACCATTGTTAGATCTTGTTTCAAGTTATGTGTAAGAAATTATGGCCTTAAAAAATAGACTCTGGTTACTGGTGAGCTTGTGTCTCATGATGTGTGAATGTAACCAAAGTGAGGATATTCCTTCTGAAGGAATATTCATTGTTAATATCATAGGGGCAATCTTTGTTGATGAGGATTCCCTATGCATGTGAGTAACCTTTTAAAGACATAGAGTAATGACTTAAAAATTTCCTTATATCCTTAGAGCATAAAGAAAATTTAGTGATATTACTCATGATATAAGGTTGGTTCTTCGAGTGCTTGGAGACTTGAGACATTGAGGGAAAGACCAATGGATTCATGTCCTATTAGTTCAGAATGAAATTCTTATTGGATACTGAGTGAATATCCTAGGTGGTAAGACCTAGGTGGGTTATATCATGGGTGGATTCTAAACAACTTTAATTGACACCTGTGTGATGGGTGGTGTGTGGTTAATCTGGGTAGCAAGGGGATTCCAAAACTAAAGAGGAATACTGAGAGTGATCAGTGTATTAGAGATGGAACCTTATAGTTTATGGATATAAAAGAGGCATGCGAGTCTAGTTTGGAGGTATGTAACTCATGAGAGATCAATCTGTGTTAATAAAAGAGTGATATTTTTATCCCTTTCAAGGAAATCCTCAATGCAGGAGCATTCATCCTATGTTATTTCATGCGTTTGGATGAATCAATAAGAATGGGATGGAGGGATGATCATTGATAATGATCTAGGTTTATTGGATGAACCTAGAAAAGGTAGTGGTGGTAGCCCAATGATGTTTTTGGTTGAAGGTCACCATAGGAGTTGGAAACCAGTGTGTTTATTATGAAGCTCATGGGGATAAACCACCAATAGGTTGATGAGTGAAGAGCTGTCTATATGGTGGAAGATGAAATTTCCAATGGATTGATGTATCATTGTGAAGTTAACCCATGTTTTTCTTTAATGTAGGTTTCATAGTTCAGAGTACCAAATTTCAAGGGGGGGGGGGGAAGACCCATTGATTTGGGGGTTGTATCCCATGCATATGATGATAGAGGACATATCTCACACTGATAATGGATCATAGAATGCAATAAACTGTATTTTGAGAAATCCTCGTGTGTGCATTGCATTGTATCCTGCATAGAAATTGGGTCTGAACAAATGATCATGTTTAGTCATTGTGTTCAATGATGGACTATTCAAGGGCTGGGTAGACCAATGTGTGCATTATAAGGCAGTGATTAGGATACTCCAATGGTGTGTAGAATCAATCTAGTCATGTTTTAATGAATCACCTATTGGAAGGGTCATTTTCATGGGTAATACTGACTGTTGGATGGCCATGGTGACTCAAGGAGACTGAAGTGTGAAACATACCTATGAGTTTCTCATTCCTTAATGAATTATTAATATTTCTTTCATATTTAGAATTGTGTGGAGACTATATATTGGAATTAGACTTAGGGTAAATAGGTAAGAACTGAGAGGGATTTAGATCATTGGTGAATAACTAGGAGCCTTACAGTTGGTGTGAGAGGTTAGTGATCCAACCAAGAAGTTTCATTTGACGTTGGTTCAGACTTTGGTAAGGATGTATGATTGATTTAAAAATGTCTTCAAGGTTTAAGTAATCTTGATCAGTTTATTCATGGAGTGTCGAGTGTTTATGTTGAGTAACTTTATAGGAAGTTTTTTAGATGAATACTGACAAGTGTTCCACCTAAACCTGAATCTATTGGGCTGGAACTGCATTGATATCATCACATCGATTATAAATGTGGTTTTAAAGGACCTGAAAAATCTTTTTTATAAATCTTATCATATATGGGTTATGTTTAGTCAATTGAGACTTATTGGTTTGACTCAAAATCAGGAACTATTTTGATGAAGACTCTTAATCTATATTTTGCATTAAATCAAGGATGATGGAACTAAACATCACCTAGAATGTCATTGGACCACTAAAATCTTGTTCCATATAGTGATTTATATGGAGGGGATCACCTTTATGCTTCAATAAGAATTATTTGAAGACACCGTGGTGGGATGAGTTGAACGGTTGCACTGATTGCGATCTTGATGTTTTGATAATAATGAGATTTTGGATCAACATCTAGTGTTTTTTCTTGTAGTTACACTAGAAGAGTGTAATGGGTGTATGGAAAAGATAATGACCTTGGGGAGGTGAGTTTTCATTTAGGTATGGACTAAAAATAACTCATTATGGGTGATGATCAAGGCAGATCATGAGGTGTGATTCACATGCTACAAAAACTTCACAAGGAATAGAAGTGCTATGGTGGGGATATTATAATGACCCACATCATTATGTGTCTTGAATTTTGTAGGAAGTTTGATCTTTTCACCTAATGGATGGTTTGTTCATAGAACCTAGTGATGAATTGAGATTCTATCTATTTAAACTTCTTAAAGAGGTGTTTTTAAAATTGAATGGAATATTAGTAAGAATATCGAGGAATGGATTTTCAACATAGGCTCAGACCAGTTGGGGAAAAAACTGTAATGACTGGATTATAAGTGAGGTGGGAAGAATCCTTACAACCTAGAAAGGCTCACCATACGGCTAATGGGGTGTGTTGGGTAGTTTTTAGTGAGGTACTTTTGGTCATTTAGTCCACTGATCCCCCCTCAGGTTTAACATACCTCACTCATATTTTTGAGGACCATTTGATTTTACCATCCTCTTATTATTCCTCCACAAGTTACCCTTGATTTAGGGTGATCTTGGTGATATTTTTTTGGTGAATCCAAGTGAGATCCTTCATTATTTATAAATATTGACCTCTTTCTTCCCCATGGGGTGGAAGATCATTGTTTCATTTATAGTGAGTGATTTCTCTTGGTAATTATTATCCATTTAGATCATTTGATGACTCAATTATCTTTAAATCCTATTTCCCGTGATCATTTTGTTCACCAATTGATTCTTTTCATGATATTGATTACAAAATTGAATGAAAATTCCACCGGTCCTTTATGGAATTATCTGAGAATGATCGGGATTTGGATCAATATGGATAAAGGATGTCCAATGATGATGAATGCATGTCGTTGATCGGAGTTTCATTGAAGTATTTACACTTGGTGGCCTCTTAAATAGTTTTTGTTTGAATTAAGTTGAATCCCCCACCGTATCATTAAATTGGTTTGGGTATTTTTCATTCCTTAGGCTCATGAGTGAGATGATGGTGGCTCTAACTATGTTAGATGACATTACAGCTAATATAAACAACTTGGATGAATTATTCTAGAGGTTAAAATTTAATTATATTAAATTATACTTTGTTTTATTTCCAAACAATAGGGATTTTTACTGAAAAAATGTTGGAAGTGTGTTACAGACCTTCCATGGGTGGTTGGTCATGGTTCTATATAGGCGATAAAGCCTAGTAATTATTTTAGAAAATATTCCTTTGACCTTGGTTATAAATTTTCTTCTAATGATTTATTTAATTATAATCTAGTTATAATTAATTAATTTATAATTATAGTGTATAAATTAGAACCTTATAGAGATCGATGGAGGACTAATGGACTTGGATGACTTGGAAAAAGTTGATGGGATTTTTTTTTGGTTTGGAGTTGAATCCATTTGAGGTAGGTGGCCTCATGTGATATACCCTATGGTATTATACATGGTTATGGTCATGTTATATAAGGTTTTCCAATTTAGGTGAATAACCCTTAATTCATAATTGAGTTATAAATTATGTTTTTTCCTAATTATTCTAATGGGATCTAAGTCTAAAATAATTAAAGTATCCATGCCTAATGAAACTAAACAAAGTACCAAGGTACATGATAGACCCTTGCACACTGGCTTGATTCCAACCATCGATGGATGAGGCTTGATCTCAAATGAGTTCATTAGATTCCATGGAATCCCCATGGGTGTGTGGCTATACTACATGAGACCTAGAGAAAGTGTGGCCATGTTTGATGTATTTTCCACTTGTGTGTGATTTTGTATCACATGAGGCCATGTTTATTGTTTGATCACATGCGTGTACATGTTTAGCTTATGAGACCATGTTTGATGTATTGATCACATGTGTGTGTATGTGTATCATATGAGACCATGTTTTATATTTTATTACATATAGGTTTATACATAGACCATGAGACCCATATATGATGCTTGATTCCATGAGTGTTCTTATGTATCTTGTTATACTATATTTGATAATGATTAAGTGTGTTTGTATGTTGATACTAAATACTCATGATGACATTTTATGCCCTACCCTTGTATTCCATACCCTATTATGTGTTATTAACTTTCCTTTGGAGGCATTTATTTAGTACTCAGGATAGGTGAACTATCATGACATGGTTATCCTTTTGAGGAAGAGTGCACATGATTTACAACGATAATGATGATGGGACCGAACATAGGGAAGGGGCATGATAACTTTGGGACCAGACCTGTGGTAGTGACATTGGGTGTATAAGGGCCTTGTGGCATGACCCAGGGTATAGAAAAAATATTAAGACCTTGAGGCTAGACCTATGATAAATGATGAGACTTGGTGGTCTTGTTTCCTAACCTGTGATAGAGCCAGGATGCGACGAACTTATCGACCATCCCAACTTGATACCTTCATATTACTGAGAGACATTTTCACCAGTGTTGTGGCATGATTCTACTCTTTATCCTTGTGAAAAATATGGAGTATTTGTGGTGACCTTGTGGTTGAATATAGTTTATGAAATCCATGATTAATATCCTTCTAGGATGGAGTCAAAATAGGTATGACCAGGGTTCGTGGTGGATTGGTAAGCACGTGACAACTCGATATATGGGTGTTTGTTTTTTTTACTTTTTTATTGGTTGTTATATTCTATATTTGTGTAGTTTTGTATATTCCTAATTAATTTATACTGATATAATCGTATGTATGTACACTGCATTTATTGGTTAGGTATTGGACCATATTGGTGGTGCCCTACTGAGTTGTACTCACACCCTGCTTAGGTGACCATAACATTTTGGTGATAAATAATCCCCCACTTATTGTAGGTACAACTTTGGATGAAACTATAGTTTGATCATTGTGTGGGATATCTCACTATGAGACTAGAGACTAGAAGGTGGTGCTTGTTGGATTTGGGTGCATAACCTCTTTATATTTTGGTTCATTTATTTATTTGTATATTTGATCAACCAAGTAGGTGATAAATGTCCTATATTTAAGTGTGACTATTTAGTTTTCTGTTCATTCATTCATTTACTACAGATGACATGTTATTGATTTGGTGTACTTTGATTGTATATTGCAACATATTTGGTTATTTATATGTTATTTTTCACTCTAATGGAGGATATAACCTCCCAAAAACTTTACATTAGACACTCACTTCTATTCATAAGCCTTTGGCATATGAGGATGTGTGCCTAAGGTCATGTGAAACTTCAACTTAGAACTGATGATTCGATTTGGGATGTTAAAAGTTCAAATACATGATTTATTATATAAAACATGATTGGAAAATAAAAATTAATTATAAACATGTATGGTTATTGGTATGAATCATATAAAGTTTTACCATAGCTAATGGGATTGTTGTCTCTAACAAATCTGACCATTTATCATCTTGAAACTATTTTTTATATTTCCCATGATGACCAGGTTGATCAAATAAAGGTGCGGTTCCATAGTCTATTTTGGGTATTCAGGCTTTGTATCACCATATTTTCTTATTGGTAAAAATTTATTTTGGTTCATAGAAATTTTTTATGGAAATTATACTTGTTTATTACTCATTAATGCCTCACAGGATGATAATTATGCTCCTCTCCCACTAGTATTTACTATTGTTGAAAAGGAGAACTTTAATCATGAAGTTTATTCTTGGCTTGTATATACATACATGTTACACAAAGACAAGGATTTTTTGTGATATCTAATAACCATCATGAAATTATATAGGTCATTAATAATGATGGGTTTTTATATAAATAACCAAATGGTTATCATCGATATTGCATCTGACATATAACTATTATTGTCTATAAGAATTTTAAAGATATGGTAATAAAGAAGATAATCATCAAGTTGGGTATCTTTTTTAAACTAATATATATTTGAATAATTTTTTATATCACTTTAAATTAATTGTTGTCTTTTTTTAGTGTATAAACCAAAATGGGGAAAATTTGATGAGCGACTGGAAGGAATTAAAAGGACTAATCAAGATGTGTATAATTATATGATGGAAATTTTAAATAAAAAATGGTCATTAGAATATGATAGTGGTAGGAGATATGGCCATTTGACTATTGTGGGGTGAATAAACAACATATTCAAGGGTGTTTCTAAACTACTAATCATAGGCTTAGTACATGATACATTCTATCATTTTATGGATTACGTTGTCAAATGCTCTCAATATGCTTATTAGGGGATGTAATCGGGAATGCAATTTGGTCACCACTTACAAAAAAACTACTTGTTCCCTTTCTTGAATCTCATTTAATTTTAGTGTTTAAGATATCTTAGAACATTCAAAAACTCCTTCGGTGTCATCACACTTTTTAATAGATTTATTATAGAAAATAAATGAATTTACCATCCTTTTTTATCTTATATTTTTTTCATCATTTTTTATTATGAATGATAGATGTGTACATCATTTTTTTACTTTTATTTACTAAAAAATTATTTTAAAAATTTTATCACAATAACTATAAATATTAATGACTATATAAAATGTAGTTATGGAAGGAATTAATTTTATCACCTTCTAGGATAGACATATTTATTGTCTTGTCTTAGAGGAGAATCTTGTTCTTGCACTAAGTGTATGGAGGTCACATCAATTCCATGAAACTGCACCCCCTCCTTCCATTATCCCTCATCTATGATATGTAGGGTTCTATGGTGTAGCGATGTGTGATTTTTTCCTTCATCAATAATTAGATCATAAAATCCCTTATAGACAGATAGAAGATGAAGACATATAATTTTCATCTATCATAGGGAGATATGATGATTACCCTAAAGATGTATCCCTTAAATTGGGCCTCTCTATTGAGGGTGTGACAATGATAGGCTGAGTTAGTGGTGACAAGTTTGATTTAGTTTATAGAATACTGGGTATTGAGGTCTAGGATGATATTAGGTCTGTTGTTGGAATTCAAACTCACATTCCATGGATAGATGAGCACTTCAACCATTTCGTTGATGATACTGGAAAGACCATCGTACTCATATTTTTACATGCATATATTTTGAGACTTGTTGGCAACATGATCTTTATCAATCATTCCACTAAATTTTTCCATCTAATTTATTTACCATTACTTGATGACCTATATTGGATAGGGTAGTGAAGTTGGGGGTGTACATGTATTTCTTATACATACAATGCACTATGTAGTGAATACCACATCGATAAGATACAAATTATAGGATGTGTTATTTTTATCCATATGTGGGTATGAGAGAACATCCCTCAACAAAAGTGGTTTTCCTAGTTTAGCGAAAAATGGAAAAGCTTACGTATTGGTTATAAAAACTTTACATATTAACAACAAAAACCTTATGAATAATATCATATTTTACTATTCATATGGACATAGTGATAAAGATATGAGACTTTATTTTTAGTGATACATGGCCCAACAATCATAGGATATGATATACTGATATCATATTCTATGGTTAATACAAGTCCATGTGATTTGTTTCAAGTCACTGATTATGATATCCCTATATAATAATACATGATTCAACCATCTAGAACAAAAAATGTATCATATTTTATGATTATATTACAATAGATAATGTGATTTTAATTTCTATAATTCTTATCACGATTTCAAGAATCTAAATGCATGGTAGAAACTGATACCATTACTAGGATTCATAGGTTTATAAAAACACTTTTTAGAGGCATAATAAGTGATTAAAGTAATTCAATACAAAGATATCCATTCAAAAATGGATTAAATAATGCATACTATTAAAAAAATAATGAAACTAGTATGAACCTTAAACTAATTCTGTTGTTTCTCCTTCTTCATATGCACATGATGACGATCACTATAGTTGCATCCAATGGGCATTCCACATATGGAGGTATCCATGGTTTAGACTGAATCGATTGACACTCAAACAAGATCATTTATCCTCTACATTGTTCTATCACCTCATCATGTAAAGGATATTGATGAAAGAGAGAATCTGGATCATTGGAGTTTGATCCAACCATGAATGAACAACCATGTCCCTTGCCATTACATGGAAATAGGATTTTATAGCCCCTCGAGGAGGCTTCTCAACAACACATACATTTGATGTACCTCGATCTCTCATGTGTTTTCATGATAAAAAAACTCATCTATGTATATAATCTTTTCATTTGAGTGGATGGTAGTTATATTTTTTAGATATCAAGTAGTAAAATTCATGAACTAAATGAAGAATCATATCTAATATTAGAGGAGCATGTTATCATCTTGAAAGAATGATAAATAATCATAATTTCATTTTACTGAGGGGTTAATCTATAAATTTTCACTTTTTATAACATATAAAAAAGTTATAGGATCAACCAAAGTCTTTGAAGACTATTTTAAATCCCAAAGTGATGTTTGGAGTGCTATAGGCTACACTGGATGACTAGTGCCGGGCACCGACCAACTAGTTCTAAATGGATAGAACCTCCAAGATATAAGAATACCATTGGGTAGCCAATTGTACCCACTTACTAGCTGGTGTCATCTGGGTAGATTAAAAGAGCATCAGTAAGCCCACCAACAAGTTGGTAGAGTATATCGGGCTGCCCGTGGTGTTCAAATAGAAAGTTAATGTTCTTAACTTTAGTCGACCTCATAGATATTAAATTTTTTGACAATTTTAAATGAATATAAATTATTCCAAAATATTTGTAGCATCTTGGAGCCTATAAAAGTAGGAATTTGGATACTTAAAGATAAAATATTGTGTAATTAACCAATCTTTGATCAAATCACATCAACGATAAAGCACTACTGAATTCTCACCAATCTTAAATCATCTCAAAGTCCAGTTGAAATTTTCAATATTTTATCCTCTCTTCTACTTTTACATCTTTTTATATCCTCATAAATTATATTATCCATATTGAGATATTAGAGAGTGTACTTTGAACATATTTTCACCAAGAAAATATTTCTCTTCTCACCTATACTTTTTACCAACAAGTTTCTTACTACAACCAGAGAAAAGAAAGGGATGAAAGTGATCACAAAAAAAAAGTGAATGATATTCATAAATGGGTGATTACTAATCATAAATTAGGGGAGATTTTTTTTCCACAACCAAAAAAAGTGAAGGGAGAAATTGGTTACTTGATCTTTATTAAAATCAAGCGATAAATAATACAAACCTCTCGACCCAATGGGAGGAAATATAGGGGCTCATACCGAGATATTACTTAACTCCTTTATCAGATCTATCTCTCCTTTTCCTTTCCATATTGCACCATCTTTTATCATCAAATATCATAATCACATAATTTTGATACGCTTAACTCTAGTACACTTACTCACTTAATTAAATTTGAAATTATTATTTTTTATTACATATCAAAATTATTGTGAGATCATATCTTTCATAATATCTTTAATTGTTAATCATGTGATCACACTTATCATATCATGATTTAATTATGAAGTTAATCCTTTAATTAAATACCTTCAACAATTTATCATTATTTAAGTTTATAATTCTTCTATGCATACTCATTATATTATTTGATGTTGTTTTAATTGGTGAGTTTCATCATAATTGTTTTATAATGGGAATTCACCCCCATGACCTTATTTTCCTCAGCCTGTAATTAATATCAAAGACAATTTTTTTTTAATTTTTTTGAAAGTTAACCATTTTTAAGTTATAATTCAACTAAGATGGAATCTAAAACTTATTCACATGCTCATGTCTTTGATGGCATGGATTATTCCTATTGAAAATGTAAGAACCTGGACCTTCTTTTCAGGTGTGTTTTTCCTTTTCTGGTCATTTTTGAGGAAAAGAGGAAAATTTAGAAATTTTCAAAGCACACACCGTGTACTTTATGAGTACATGCCGTGTACTTTGATGCCGCTGGTGGCTATGTGCTGGTCGTGTCATGGCCACACACATAACCATGTAGGGGTGATGTGGAGGCTGCCTAAAGTAGAGTACAAAAACAATAAGTACATGCCATGTACATTTTTTAAATTAAACGCACCGGGGTCACATATTAACCCCAGAACTATCTTCTTCTCCATCTTTTTTGATCGAGAGCATCCCGTACGGCTGAAAATATTCTCCAAGCCCCTGGTCCTCTGTTTGTTCTCCGAATCCACTATTGTCAATTGTGTTAGAACCGTAGCGGTAAGCTCTTCCTTCTTCTAGAGCTTCGTTTCCTAATTTTCCCTCTTTCTCAAGTTATTGTAGGTTGAAAATTTTATGAATTTTTGAAGATCTATGACATTCTAAGGATAATCAAGCCTTGTGGTTCGAGTATATCAATCTCCTAGCATCAAGGTAGGTGGTTTGTGCCTTTCTGTAGAAAGTCTTTGAGTATTTTGTGCAAATTCCACCAATACCCTTGAACGGGGTATTGCATGTTTCCTGTTTTTCCCTTGTTGTTTTCATGATTTTCTTATATGCTTGAGTAGAGGATATTGTTTGTGAATAGGGTAATTTACTATGATTTATATGTTTTCCCATGCGTGTTTTTCCTGTTTATGACCGTTTGGTCTAGTTTTTCCTGTTAGGCTCTTTCCAGTTCCATGCCTAGTTTTTAGGATGGTGTGACTGTTATTCCATGTTGAGATGCTGTATAATTCTAGCCAAGTAGTTCTTGAGGATACTTTGGCCGTTACGTGATGAGATACTTGCTGACTTTACACAGGGCTGTGGGAACCTAGTGTAGTAGACCATATGGAGAATGGACTTAAGGACTTCTCCAGAGTGTTTATAATACGATGCGAGACCACATGGGGAATTTATGTTGAGTGATTCCTCAGAGTGTCTGTAGTTCATCGACATGGTCCATAGGGGGAATGAGATATTGAGTGCTTCCCCATAGCGCCTTTAGTGCGATACTAGACTATAGGGGGAATTGACAGTGAGTGCTTCCCCAGAGAGTCTATTCTTTAGTTGAACCAGAGGGGTGAGACTGTGTGTGCCTCCCATAGGGTTGCTAGTACATGTTGGTTAAACCATAGGGGTTCGTCTGTGAGAACTACCCAGAGGGTTAACTTTTGTTCTGATTACTTGTTTGTAGGTTATATTCTAGAAACTGTGGATTTTTTATTATTGAGTACTTTCATGTTTACTATTTTCTGTACTTTTACCTACCATATATTCACTGACTATTAGGAACAGATATTCGAGTGGTTGCCTACTGGGATTTAGTCTCATACCCTATTTGGGTCATTCTTTTGGGCCCAAACAGATTATATTTTTGCAGGTATAGATAAGGTCAAACACCCTTCGACTTCAGGTACTTGACTTGCTATGGAGCTAGAGAGCATGGGACCAAGCGTGGGCTTGTGATGCTATGGAGCTGTTTATCTTTCTTTTGTACTTGTTTTAGTAATGTTTGTATTTATAGCATTGTGACTTGTTTTTCTGCTTTCCTAGACATATGTATCATGCATCATATATATATATATATGTTCTCCTGCTGATTATCATATTTAGTCTTCCAATGTTCACTTGTGTATGGATTGTTTACTACTTACACTATTGTTTATTGTTTTCTCTCCCACTTTGTACTCTGCCAATGAAGGCATAGTTTCCCCAATATCACACCCAAGGCCCTTGCTTCTAGTCGGTAGCCTCTGGCGTTTGGGGAAATGCAATTGAGGCCATGTGACGAACCGGGTATGGGGTGCCTTTGGGTGGCTTCCAGAACCGGGACGTTATAGAAAAATTTCATGTTAAATTTTCTTAGTATAATGGGTTACCCTCTATTGAAAATGGATATGTGTGAATATAAAACCGTTAAAAAAATAGAAGATAAGTTGACACCTGATGATATTAAATCCTATGAGCTTAATGGAAAATCCTTGAATTCTCTACACTATAGTTTTGACCAAAACAAATCTAATCATATCTCTACATGAAAAAATGCTCATGAAATATATAAATTACTAGAATTAACTCATGAATGAACAAAAAATTTAAATATAATAGATTATTCATGTATAGAAATGATTTTAAAATATTTTTTATGCATCAAAATGGATCCATTTCGAGTATGTTTACACAATTTATTGACATATTATATGGTTAAGATTATCCTAGTGATGATTTTTCTATAGAAACCTTAGTAAAAAATATACTATGAGTCCCTTATATAAATTGGGAACCTAAGGTCATTGCTATACAAGAATCTAAGGATATAAATAAAATTGAATTCAATGAGCTTATCAGATCTATTATGACATATGAAATCTTGATGAAGTTTCAAGTTGTAAAAGAATCTCTTAAAGACAAAGAATCTAAAATGAATACTGATTTCAAAGCCACTGATGATGATGATTTATCTGGTAATGAGTAATAAGTTGAAATTTTTTACAAGAATCTGATTAAACTAATGAAAAATAAGAAATTTACCCATCATGTCAAGGATTAAAAGAAAATTGGATCGAAAGTGACTTGCTATAAATGAAGAAAGAAGAGAAATATCATGCTAGAATGTACCATTTATAAAAATAATATGAAATAAAAGGATAAAGCAAAAAAAATATTAAAGTCCCAACCTAAAGTACTAGTGAATAATCCATTGAGTCAACCTCCTAAAGTGAATCATGTGATAAATGCCTCACATAACATATCAAGATAGGTGATGAGGTTAGTTCTCTTGTTTCTTGTTTTTACTCTCACTCACCTTCTCATTAATCCTCATATTCTCATTCATCATCATCTTCTTACTCTTCTTGCCAACTAAAAAAACTTGATAATTTTTGCGAAGAACTATTTTTTAAATACAAATAACTCAACATGGAATTAAAAAAATTTATTAATGAAAAATTCAAAATTTTTAAGGGAAAGAACTTATCTCTAAAGAAAAATAAGAGTTAGTATTGAAATTTAATGATCAACCTAACATTGAGAATTTAAAATACCAAATCAAGTATCTTAAAAATACTATTTCTCAATTCATACATGGAGATAAATATCTTAATATGATTTTGGGTTATCAATGTTATAATAAATGTAACTACAAAATTTATTTTTCAAATTCGAATATTTTTTCTCAAAAAACCACTTTTGCAAACTGATGTTCCAAAATCATATTTTGCAATTATTTTTGGGAATTATGGAATCTTATTTATGAGTGTGGTTGTAAAACTTAAATATATGGGAGACATAAATCTGTTCATCTTTATTAACATAATTCTAATATAAAATATCATACTAAAAAAGTTTGGGTTCCTAAATCCTCACCATCCAATATTAGTAGACCCAAGTTTGTTTCGGTATAAATTTTTTTAGCTAATATTATCAGATCCAAGTTCACATGGGTATCAAAAGGAAATTGCAATTGATATTTTTTAGGACTACACCACCAAGAATTATTTTCATATCACAGGGTGTATTTTCAATGTCTATAATTATATTAATAAACTCTAAAGATTTTATTTTCTACAAGAAGGATGATCTTTAAAAATCAAAAGTGTTTCATTTTTATTTTTATTTTTACCATTGGTTAAAAATCAATAACTACTTTCTGAAAGGGAGTATGATTTATTGTTTTATATTTCCCCTATTTATTCCTTTTACTATATTTTATTTTCTTTATATAGATCATATATGCATTTATAATTGTTTATTTGAGAAAATATAATTTTTATCATGTGATTTATTGTAATATATTTTATGATGTTTTTATCTTACCTATTGGTTTGTTTTAAATAATTATTTACTAGATGATTATTTTAAATGTTTTCCGGACCCATATATTTAAATTGGAATGTTTTTTAGTATATTTTTTTTCTCACTCTTGAATCTATTTTACTTTTTTAATCTCAATCTTGAATCAATTTGAATATTTTTTTCCATTCCATGATTTTTTTATATTTTGAAAAGTGGATTTTGTTATAATTTATAAATTATATATTTACTTGACTTGTGCTAGATCTATTGTAATCATTGGTTTTTTTATTAAACCTATAAGTCCTTGATCAATATTTTATTCTTGAAATTATTGATAGATATTTTAATCTAAACTATTAAATATATTGGTCTGTCTAAATCTCTCCTAGGGTGAAGTTTTTATTTCTAATTTCCATGCACCAATTGAGGTGAAGTCTATATTAATTTCAATCCACTGAAGAATGAAACATATACTTTTAACACGGGGGAAAGGTTATTGGTTTCAAATTCACCCCACACATTATCTCTATTTGATATAATTCCTTTTATATTCATTATCATATTTGGAAAGAGAATATAATAAAAGGTATGATTTCATATTCAAAGGTTTATTTATAAAAAATGAGAAGTTGTTTTTACAAATTTTATTTTCATTTTCAAATTATTATTTTTTATCTTTTTTTTAAAATTAATATATTTTTATTGACCTTATATATTTTAATTTTATCTTGATATATGATTCATATTTATTTTTCTAATTTATTTTTATATTTTCCCTTCATATTGGTTTTATAATCTTGAGATTTACACTTCTCTTTTTTTTCTTTAAGTCTTATATTAGAGTTCATTACTTTTATTTTTGAAATTTTCATCTTTATCATTATTTGAATATCTTTGAAATTATTTTGATATGAAATTTAGTGATATATATTCAATAAATCTCATGTGTTTTCATTATTTCTACTTTTTCAATGAATCTTTGGTGTTTTAGTGGCTTTAAAATATTATTAAGTTCGAGTTTTCAAATGTATGAAATCAATTGATATATATTTTTATTAATAAAAAAACTTTATTTATCTTCCCTCTCCTTGTTTTCTTTTTTATAATAAAATTAGGGGATAAAGTTTTTGATTTTTATATATATTGGTAGAAGTTTAATAGTTTGAAAACCCATAGGTGGATGAGGTGTTTAGTAGTTTGAAACATGACCTGAGTATTAAATTACAAGAACCGGGTGCTAAGGAGCCACAGCCACCGGGGCAGCCTGTTTTCTTCAGTCTTGTACCAGCATGTGTGCCTCCAGGAGAAAAGGGAAAATCCTTAATCACCAGGGGGACCTTTAGCTGTGCTGCCATTGGGATTGACACTAGTGGGAAGACCGAGATATCTGAAAAAAACTTGCAGGAGGAGTCAGCTGCAGTATCACAGATTGGACAAGACAGGATGAATGAGGTGAATGTCTTGGGTACCTTAGACCCCAACACCCTCTAAGAGAAGGCTATGAGTGGAGGGAAGAATAATGAATTTGAGGTTAAGGCAGGACTGGTGAAGTCTTTGTGCAGGCAGAGCCCTCTCAAAAAAGACCCAGTTGTGGTGCTGGGTAACCGCTTTGATGGGATGGATGTCCAAGAACCAACGCTAGCTTCTGAGGAGGAGGAATCAGGTGTTGACAGTTACAGCCAATACTCAGTGGATAGTTTGGAAATAATTCAGGCAAATGGCCTTCATAGTCGTAGAAGGAAGAAATGGCAGAAAGGAAATCGAGACTCCAGAAAGTGAATTGTGGTCAAGGGAAAAAAATCCAAGGGACGGAAAGACTATTCCCACTTTCTTAAGATGATAGAAAATAGGTTGACTAAGAAGGGTGGAGACAAAAAAAGAAAAGCCTTACATAGAAGGGAAAGTGGAGAACAAAGTGAAAAAGAAAGAGTAGTTGAAGTAGAAGAAGAAGGGGAGTGTCTGAAACGCATCCTCCATTCCAAGGAAGAAATGTTTGAAAAAGATGTTCAGATCAACGCTTCAAAATAGGAGATCGACAGAATATATGAAAGAAGGTTTCAAGTTTACGCCAAGGAGGAGAAAGAGGCATGGTTAGACAAACAAGACCAAATCCTAGCCAGAGGTTTCAACAACTGCAAAATCAACTTTGAGGAATTCATACAGACAATGGATAGAATGGCTACCCACCTTGAAGAGCTTATCAGCAAGGATCCAGACATCCAGGTTAGCGCTCTACACTGGGAATTTTATAGAGTGTTTGATTCTAATAATCTTAGTCTCGTGTTTAATCAATTTTTGAGTTCTTTCAATACGTAGTGGTATCAATGGTTTTGTGAACTATGGTTTCCCACTTCTCCTTAACGTGGATTAATAAAAATTTATATTTGGTGGTGGTGGTTATGTTTTTATTTTGATAAGGGGGAGAATTTTATGAAAATGTTGATACTTGTTTACTTCCTAAACATATTCAATATCTTATTAGAAATATATTGAATTAATTTGAACATATCTTGAATACATTGGTACTTTATTGAATCTTGATTCACTTAATATATCTTTTTATATTAAGTGTTTATGATCATAAAAATGGGAGATATTGTTATACCTATCTCCCTCTCACGTGTTTTCATGATCACAAACACTCATCTATGTATCAAATCATTTAATTTGAGTGGATTATAGTTACATTATTTAGATATCAAGTTGTGAAATTGATGAAATAAATGAATAATCATATTTAATATCGAGAAAAATGATTTCATCTTGAAAGAATGATAAAGTATCATAATTTTATTTTATTGAAGGATTAAGTTGGATGTTACCACTTATTGATATCATAGAAAGAAGTTATAGGATAAAATAAAGGCCTTAAAGACTAGTATGAAGGCCAAAGTGATGTCCGGATTGCTGTAAGCTACACCATTTAACTACTTCTCAATAGACACAACCTCCAAGATATAGAAATACCACTAGGTAGTGGTGGTACCCACTAGCCATCATGTGGCATATTGGTAGATTTTATGATATTTAAGGAGTCCACCAGCTAATTGGTGGATCATACCATATAGTCGGTGGCATTTAGATAGTAAGTAAAAGTTCTTAACTTTAGTGGACCTTGCATCTCTAAATTTCCATTTGAAAATTCTTAATGACGATATGATATTACAGAATATTCTTAGCATCTTTGATCTTATAATAGGAGGAATTTTTAGTCTTGAAGATCAAAAATTGTATGATGAACTGATCTTTGATCAAATCACATCAATAGTGAAGCACTAGTGAGTTATCACCAATATTAAATCCACTCAAGAGCCAATTTAAATTCATAGTATTTTTGGATCTCTCTTATTTTTACCACTCTATCACTCCTATAAAATTGTATTATCCATATTGAGGGATTAAAGAGTGAATTTGTAACATATTTGTGTGAAAAAATATTTTTCTTCTCACCAATAATTTCTACCAATAGGTTTCTTGCTATAATTGAAGAAAATCAAGAGAAAATGGGTGCTCACAATTGAAAAACTAAGGGATCTTCATCAGTGGTTGATTAATACTAATAAATTAAGGGATATGGGTTTTCCAAAACCATGAATAGGAAAGGGAGACATTTGTTTATTGATATTCAGTAAAATCAAGGGATAAATAACACAAACCTCTCATCCCTATGGGAGGATATGTAGGGGATCAAACTGAGAAATTGGCTAACAAATTTATCAAATATCTCTCTCTCTCTCTCTCATTTTACTTCCCATATCACATCATCTTTTATAATCGAATCAAATAATTGTATAATTTTGATACACCTAACTCTTCTATGCTTACTCTATTAATTAAATTTGAAATTATTCTTTGTATATTTCACATTGAAATTATACCGATCTCATATATTTCATAATCGCATTAGTTGATAATCATGCGCTCATTATTATCATATATTGATTTAATTAATAATTGCACCATTTATTTAAATTCCATAATTACTTTATCATTATTTAATTTTATAATTTTTCTATGCACACTCTTTACATTATTTGTTGTTTTGTAATTTATGATTTCTATCAAACTTTAATTGTTTTTTTATAAAGTAGATCCAACCCCTCTCCCCATTTATACCTTGACCTATAATATTAAATCATGCAAAATAATACATGAGTTAATGACATGGAAAAATAATGCATGAATTCCCAATCCAAATCCATTTCATCTAATGAAATAGTTGTTTTATGTTAGATTGCATGGGATAATCACTGGAACATTTAATTATTAACATTCTACAGCTCATACACATCAAAGTAAATAACATACATGTATGCCTTATGATATGGACCCAATCATACCTTACAATTGGGCATATGTAATAGAATTTAATCATATTCTATGCCTTAAGATATCATTCAATAATTAAATATAATTAGAAAAATTGTATTATATAGAAATGGGATTTTAGGGAAATTTTTAAATTAGGTTTTAAAAATAATAAATTTTTAATAATAAGATAGGGTATGCTATAATTTTTAAAATATGACACATGATGCGTGAACCCTATTCTTGAATCTCCCTTCAACAAAGAAGCATGAACAAGGTTAAAGCTTCTTCTACCGCCATAATGGAAGCATGTACCCCATTATTTCTCATATGGAACTAGAAAATAAGAGGCATGAATGAGGTTCATGCTTCCCACTGAAAAAATTATAAAAAGGTCACTCCATATAATTTATCCCACCCCTACTAATTTGAAAATAAGATCCAGTGAATTTGTTTCTCTATTTATCAAGATATTAATTTCTTCCATTAGGAAGATAAAATTTCTCTTTTAAAATTTTAATTTTCTAATTATTTTATTTATTTTGTTTACGTGATTTATTTATTTAAATTTTATAACTGTATGGATTAATTATTTAATTTATATGTTCTATGTATGATTTATAATATGATGAATGATTTAGAAAATTTAAATATGAGGGTTGAATAATTTAAATTGCGTTGAATTATGAGTAATTATGTATTAAATAATAATATTTATATTTAGAAAAATATAATTACTTATAAAAATGTATATGTCTCATAATAATCTAAAATATTAATAATTATATTCAATTATATTTATATGAAAATATAGTATTATATATTTTATTTAAATTAAAATAAATCGATAATATATTACTGGATAAATAAAATTATTCCATCTAAATATTTATGAAAAATTATATATGTTATATTATTTATCATATTTAAATTTAATTAAATTTACAATATAATATTACATATATATATATATAAATAATATTATTATTAACAATGAAATTAAAAAAAATTACTATTAATAATAACTTTTAAAAAATATTAATTATACTTAATAAATATTATGAGTATTTTTGTATAAAATAAATGTATTTTTTGGAAAATATAATTACTTAAAAAAGTATATATAAATATATTTTTATCATATTTAAATTAAAATGAGTTGATAATATATTATTGGTTTATAAATGGAAATAATGTTATTTTCTTTAATTACATTTTAAAATCACAATTAATAATTTTTTTAAAATTCACTATATGTATATAATATTATGAGTAATTATGTATAAAATAATATTATTTATATTTAAGAAAATACAATTTATTAAAAAAATGTATTTATATAATTATAATTTAGAATATAAATAATTACATTTTAATATATTTATATGTATATGTAATTTTATTGATTATATTTAATTCAAAATAAATTTAAAATATATAATTGGATACATAGATAAATAAAATAATTCTAACTAAATATTTTAATAAAAATTATATTATAAATAATATTTTATAAAAAATAATATTAAATTTATTTTAATATGATTATATATATATTATAAAATTCCTCATATTTAAATTTAATTTTATTCATATTTAAAAAATATCAATAAGAAAAAAAATTCATAGAGTAAATTAAATATATAAATGCTCATTGTCCATCCAATGGCCCTAAGGCCTTCATTTTTTATTGATTTTTGATAATCAACCTTTCCAGGGCTGAGGTTGAACCCTTACAAGGCCCGTAGGTGTAAGTATTACATGGCCCGTAGGCCTTAGAGGAATTCATTTCCCGTAGGCTTCAAACATTACATACAACCTAGACTAACTACTTGGAACTGCTCTTCCTCAGCATCTTTATCTTGAAATCAGCTCTACATCTTCACATGGTTGTTCAGCTAGGCATTCTTGTGCATGCACAGGTTTGTCCCGATGAAAAGTTCCACACCCTCTCATTCTTGAAATCTGTTTAGCTTCTGCTATGGTGAAAGCTCCTTTTCTCATCCTCCTTGTAGAGCTTGTTCCTTGTATGTTTTTTGGTTTGCATCTACACTTAAGGTGGCCTGAAGGCCTTACGGACTCAAAGGACTGGGTGGCTTGAAGGCCTAAAAGGACTCAGGGACCAAATCGGTGGCCCGAAGGCCCAAACAGGGGCATATTCCCTGCTGCTACAGTGCCAAACAGTACCTAGTACAGTTCCCGCTATAGTATCTACTTCAGTACTGAACAGTTCCCGCTACAGTACCTGCTATAGTTCTGCTACATTACCCCCCCTAAAATTATGCCTCCACTTGGATTTGATTCTGGGTCGCTTGGATGCACTTACGAAGTCTTTACCAACCGGGCTAAGGATCATGTGCATAAATTCTCATATTTAATTAAATAATATATATATATACTATCAACTTTATAGATGTTTAGAAATATATATAGTTATATTTGAAAATATTATTACTATATATTTACTTTATGTGGAATATAACAACTATCTTAAAAAATAATTAGCAAGATTATTGAGTGATGACTGATCTTGAGATGTCAGACCAATCTATGATTCAAATTATTTCATAATTATTTTAATTTGGTTACATAATTTGATATAATTACATTTTCTTTCTTCATTGATGACCCGCATGTCATCCCTCTCTCTAAGAATATAATGGCCTGAGTGTCCATGGTAAAATGTTTGGTATTCCAATCCCATTAAACCTTTCACCTACATGTGAGTAATATTTTAATAAAAGGAGGTTCTATAGGAGGCATTGATCTTCAATGTTGGATTTATACACCATGACACAAAGGATATTGGCGAGTACTAAAATATGTGATAATGGAGGATCTAGGAGTTTCCTTAAGGCTTTAGTTTGTTTATCGATTAATGATAAACCAATCCATAGAAAAAGTCTCAAGATCAAGTCACCATTATTTTAAAATATTAATATATATATATATATATATATATTTATTATTTATCATATATAATTTTAATAAAAGTTATAATATATCATTATAATGATTAATTAAAAATAAAAAACTTCTTATTACTTATTTAAATCATTAATTTGTTATATATTTATATATAATATTATTATTAATTTGAAAAATATTAATATTTATATTTAAATTATGTCAATACTTACATAATTGAATTGTAATATATATATTTATATTAAAAAAATATTATTACTGAATATTTACTATATACCTGACATAAAAAATATTATAAAAAACTTGGTAATATTATTGAGTGATGACTGATCTTAAGCTGACCAAACAATGTATTATTATAATTAAATATATAATTATTTTGTATATAGTTATATAATTTATAATAAATCTATTTCATTTCTTCATTAATGACCTACATTTCATCCCTCTCTCTAACAATATAAGCCCGTACATTTCCATAATAAAATATTATGTATACCAAACCCCTAGAACCCCTCACTTATATGTGAGTATTATTGTAATAAAATGGGGATCAATGGGAGTTGTTGATGTTCAATGATGAATTTATATACCATGACTGAAAGAATATTGGCAGCTATTGAAATTTGAGAAAATGGATTCTGTAAGAGTTTCCACTAGGTTTGGTTGGTTTACCTGTTAATGATAAACCAATCCATAAAAAAGACTCAAGATCAAGTCATCATTATTTAATCAGAACTAATTAAAAAAATTAATCATTTCATGATGAGTAAGATATATATATAAAAGTATTTTATAAATTTTATTTCTAGGTAATCAAAACTACAAACATATAGAAAAATGGGGAAACATTGACACAGATTAGGGATTTAACTATAATTTTCCCCTATAAAAGTGTTTAAACTTTATAAATGTGTGGCATAAGAAGAATTTTATTGGAAGATTCACAATCTCTTAAAACTAAGAAATTATTAGGTAATTAATTCAATCATATACTGATATCTTCATTATGTTGATCATCTATGGAACACTGAGAATCCATTTCTTGAGGATGAGGATTAGGTGGGGGCATTGTCACTATTTTGCAAACAGTGCAGTAATGGTCCAATGGAATTATATATTTACATTTCTATTATTAATGAGGTGCGATATACTAATAAATAACCTTATCATGGGTCATCTATTGATATCTATCCTTCATAAAGTTACCATTCATTGTCTTCTTATATAACTCAAGAAACATAAACTAATTATAAAGAAGATGATCATAATATGGATAGAACTATAGGAGATTACCCTATTGATACTTCTGATTTAATGAGTGATACTTTCTCTAATGATTAATTATTTGATGATGTAAGATGAGATGACATGGGTGAGGAAGATGTTTTCATTGAACCTTCCAAGGTTCCTTTTATAGCTAGGAAATATATTGGTAACCATTCTCTCTTATTAAAATCCTTAGTAAAAGGAATTTCACATGCACAAGAGTTTGATTGGGGTGCCATTATAAAAAGTATTGAATTCCTAGGAATTCTCAGTAACCCATCCGTGACAACTAATAAAACCTTGTATATGGGACAAGAGTTTGAAACTAAAAGTCCATTTAAAAATGTGGTTAATAAATACCACATATAATGACATTTTTCATTTGTGTTTGATGACTCTAATATAAAAATACATCATTCAATAGAGAAAATATGGATTTGAATACGAATTTCACATGAATTCAACATATGACTAATATTTTTTCATATTGGAAGATAACTAAGTTGGAAGGCCCATATACTTGTGTGAAACCAACGCTGTCACAATATCATTATACTCTAGATATATAGTTTATATAAAATTTTATTATTGAGATGATATGAACTTGATAGGATGTTCTTATTTTACTTTTTGAATAATGTGTGAAATATTTGTTCACATATAGGATTTCTTTTGTCAAAAACTGGATAGAAAAATAGAAAGAAATTTTTAAAGTGTATGGTGATTGAGATGAATTGTATAAATTTTTTCCATAGATAATAGGATTTTGGTATCAAAATAATATGGGTTTTTATAATCATGAAACCATTTAGTATATCTTTTATGATAATCATGTTGATCAAATAAAGGTGAAGTTCTGTAGGATATTCTGGGCAATAAGGTTATGTATCACCATATTTCGTTATTGAAAAGAAATTAATTTAGGTTGATAAAATTTTTATGGAAAGTATATAGATTTATTTTAACACCCCAAGCTCTTTATAAAATATATTTTTTAAAATAATTTTATTTATTTGATATCTTGTGTTACACTCAACACTAACTTAGCTTTCGTATTACACAATATTGAGTTTCTACAAAACATCATTTTATTATTATACTTATTTAAACAAGAAAATTATAACCTAGAAATTAGAATGATAGGTATGAAAAAGATTAAATGAATTTTAAAATTATGTTTTACACATAATTCTTTTACCGATTAATTATAAATGAATATAAAACCATTTTTTAATATAAAAGGAAATGTTTTTCTGTTTTTTTAAAATGTGCACAAGTGTGTTTTATACCAATAAATAAAACAATAACTCTTATTGAATTATATTAATGATATATATATATATATATATTCAATATAATGTTTAACATTCATATTATTTATTTTCTAGACATGATATAAGAAAAAAAATCCAATTTTACACATAGAAGAAGAATTTTTCAAAAAGGAAGTTTGGATGCCTATTGATGGTACACTTATTTTAAATCTAGTTTTTGATACCTTTATAAATTATTTTTGATAAAATAAAATTATTAGTTGAAAAAATAATATAAAAATTTACTTTGGTTGATTTTTTGGCATTTTTCTGAGAAGTTTCATGTTTTGATGAGTAGTGAAAAATATTGAATTTTAATTGAAAACTTCTTTTTCATCTAACTTATTTATATAATTAAATTATGGTTTGAATTGGATTTAAAGTATTATTAGAAATATTGTAAATATATTAACCCAATTAAGGTAATTCAAACCAATTTCACATTGAAATTGGATATAAAAACATTTCAAACTTTTAGATTTTTTTCACTTTAAAAACCCTTTTTCTAATCCCGTCAATGGGATTAATTATAAATTAATGTTAGAAAATTATATATTTATAATGGAGAAAAATGGATTCCATATTTGGAATGAAAAGTTCTAAATTTATTAATTTGGTACCTTTAATTTTTGGACAATATGAATAGTAACTTTAGTAATTTTTATCATCAGGGTTAAAGATAAATCCGGTAATTAAGTATAAAAATAATATTATAAATATTAGAAAACTACAATAACATGTGACCAAATGTTTTTAGATTAATTTAATTCTACCATTATCACATAAGGTTAAAAATTCAAATATTTAATAGACTCTTGTCCATGAAAATGAATTCGATATTATTAAAATCAAAGAGAGTGACAAAATATCACACAATTACTTTTAATAAGTATAATATTTTTAATATGGGGTTAAATAGAATATATGATCAACTATATATATTATTATGAAATATAAAAGGTTTATCTACATAAAAGAATTTTATTTTTAGTTATTAGTTAAGAAATTATTTTCATAAATAACTATATAATGATGGTGAATTAATTATTTAATTAATGAAAAACATAATTAAGTTATTTTAAAAATATTAAAAGAAATACATTTTTAATTACTTAAGGTGACAAAAAAATTTTATATGTGAAAATGAAATTTTATGGGTGTATTAAATGAATTGTTCTGAAGTAATATTTATGTATTTATTTTATTAACGTCTTTATAACGAATAATGTTAAAATTGACACTAGTTATATTTTATGAAAATAATATTTTATTAAATTATTTAAATATTATAAAACATTTTTGAAAATACAAAAAAGGTCTAAAATGTTATGAATTATTTATTTATAATTTAATTTACATTTCATAAGTAAAAATTACCACCTTTTAATATTGAAAAGTTGTTACCTTAGTTAAAATGAAAATTGGTTAACTAAGGGTTACAAAAAATGATAAGGTATAAAATGACACCAAAAATTGTATAAAATATATTTACTGATGATATTAAAACCTTATAATATAATATATTATAATAAATTTCCTTTTGGTAGTATTTGGATTGATATTGAATTTATTATAAATTAATATTTTGAGAAATTCCAAAAGTGCCCCTCCCTCTCTTATAAAAGGGCATCTATCCTTCTCTTCTCTTCACACTTTATAACCTATTTGAATTGAAAAAACTCTATCTAAATATTCTCCCAAATTCCCTTCCATAATCCTATAATCCTTATTATGGGCATAAATCCAACCAAATAATTCATTTTGTGCAAATCAAAAGGAGATACCCAAAGAGGAGGTAATGTTCATCAACAAATGTTTTTTGTTTTATTTCTTCATTAAACCCATTCATTTATTTTTATTTCATTGTTATATAATAACATAATTATAGTAAATATACTTATATGTTGTTATATTAAGTGTTTGGCCTACAATCAGACACACTTTCATCAAATGGGATACACAATCATCATTTGTGTGTATGACGGACTACCGCCTTGCAAACCGATGTCATTCGTTCTTCCATTGGCACCTTTCAAGATTGGAAATAATTATAGAATTTATATTTTTATTTGATATATATATGATATATATGATATTTGTGATGTATTTATTCTTCTATAATTATTATATAACACATACCTTCATGATTTCCATTTTTTTGGGAACATGACAACTTCGTTTGTGGACGTGTGGACTACCACCTCCTCAAAATGATGTGATTCATTCACACTTTACATGGAATGTTTTAGGTATGGGTTTAGTAAATTTATATGATATATTTGAAAAAATAATTCTACTATAATGTTAATATAAACACACATATATATATATACATTTCATTTACTTTATTTGTTTCAATACGATAAGAAAACAGAAGCAACGTTCATGCGTATGTATGACCTACTATCTCTATGAATGGTATATTCCATTTTATATTTATATATTTGCGAAAAACAAAGTGGTTATTACTCAAAACATAAATTTAACTTGGAATTATTAATAAAGTAGTAATATAAGGAAATAAGTAAATCACATGTGATATGATATAATTGAACATGGTTCTGTAATATATTTATAATAAACTTATATATATCATACATGATGGTTTGAATGAGTATGAAGTGAGTTAAGACATAAGGTAATGGTTTTCTCGTCTCACTTTTATTTCTATAAGATATATGCTATATTCACCACTTATTATTGTTTTGTGGTGTATATAATGACTTATGAAATTTTATTTAATGAATTTAATTTATTTTATTATATTAAAATTTTCAATTTATGTTACTATTTAAAAGGGATCTTTATTCAAAAGTTACTCTAGTAGTAAGGGGATTTCTAGTCTCACTTTTATTTCTGTGTGACTTATTCCATATTCAACACTATTTTATTTTTTGTGGTATATATACTTACCATGAATATAATATATGATAATTATCCTTAAATTTATAGTTATTTACATATCCATTTGATGATCACTCTTTTATGGGGTTTACATTGCAAAAGTTACCAAATTGTTAAGGGAATTTTGTCTCGATTTGCCTACTTTGAGACACATGTTATGTTATGAACCTAAATTCTTCTGTGATGTGTGTATAATAAACTTTGAAATTTTTTATCATGAATATAATTATTTTCATGATATTATAATCTTTATATAATTTTATTTTCTCTTTGGTCGGAAATATGTGTTCCTTCAAAACAAAGTTTTCTAAAAATGTTTTAAAAGTGTTTAAAATGATATTTTAGAAAATTTTAAGGAAAAACGATTTTAAATATGTTTAAATTAGTTTTTAGAGCTTAACTTATAATATTTTAAGGTTATTTTCAATGAAAAAGGGTTTTGAAAATGTTTTATGATTTAAGAACGTGTTTTTTAAATGGAAAGAATATTTTCCTCAAGAATTATTTCAAGTGATCTTTCAAAATAACATTCTATCTAAGATAGTGTTTTTTGATGTTATTTATAATTTACTAGGGATATGATAAAAAGATACGATTATTATTATTTCATTGAATGAATTATTTTTATGATGGATTGATGTTTAAGAATTATGTTTCTTTTCCATGAGTTATGTTATGATTAAATGTTTATGAAACTCATTTCTTTTATGAGTTATGATATGATTTATGTTCTTGTGGCACACATATGTATGTTTTTTATTATGTGATAGATGAGACATATATCTCTCTACAATGCTTTGGGTAAATATTTATACCTCATGAGATAATGATGGGAAGCAAGTTAGTGGGCTTGATCCACTATATAAACATGGGGAAACCTGATCTATTACAAGTAAATAATTGCGATTGGGGATGATTATGTCTTCCGCATAGTAGGTGAAGTCCCCATGAAGTTCCATTTTATGTTTTGGAAATGGGCCTTGTCTTATAAGGAATTATATTACATGTTTATTTTTCTGACATAAATTCATAATATTATTCTTATGTTACGATTTCATGGATCATGCTCTTGATTTCTTCATGATTAATGTCTTATGAATTTCCATTATTTATGACATGATTCATGTATATGATATTTTATATGCATAGTTTGATTTTATAATGTTAAGATCATGTTCTTATACCCTTGTGTTCATGATTATGCTTATGTATCTCCCTTTCTTACCCTCACTCAACATCTGAGCTCACCCTTTTTTATGTTTTCTTTTCCATAGGTTATAAAGAAAGGTTTTTGGTAGGGGTACTAAAAGGGAAGACATTTTTGGGAAACATTAAATATCTTTAAATATAATAAAAGTTTTTGTTCCAAGTTCCCAAAGGCACTAAAATAATATGGTATTTGGGTGTTTTTTTGTGTAATATATGAAATTTTTCACAAACATTATGTAATATCCATTTATGAAAATATTGGGTTGTTATAGTTAGTATTAGAGAAAAGGTTTAGTCAAACATTGGAAACTCAGATGAGAAAACTTTAGTGAGACCCCTAGTTAAATTTCAAAGGACATGTTTAGTTAAGGTGTTATTGATTTAAATTAGGTGTCATGATTTAGGCATCATATAAATAATTTTTCATGATTATGTGTTTTCACCCACGATAATTGTTTCTCAGAATATGATTTCTGGTCTTAGTCAATAGTGGGAACTAGAAGGAACAAGGTTTGCATTTAATGTTTCATATATGGACAGTATGGGCATTACAAAAATTGATGTACTAAGTGAAAATCACAGGAAGAGAATTAGGATGGTGGTACGAGTATTAGTTATACTTTTGAGGGAAAAGAGATCAAAAATGACATGTAAAAGGTATGAGATGTTCTAACAATATTTTTTTTCATTAAAAATAATAAGTATAATTATATTGAGGTTTGTGAACCTTCATACATGATTCATATTTTATATTTTAGGAAATAATAAGATGATGAATCCTTAGTAATGTTTTAAGAATAAAGTTGGATGATTGAATCATATATGTTTTGGAATTCAAAGATTATAAATCATGAAATATATAATTATTTTTAGTATAATTTTTTCATTAATTATTGAAGAGCATATGTTTAATGTTATTAATAACCATGAAAAGTAATTGAGGTGGTAGGGTGATATGTTTGGAGAACACATCATTAAGGAGAAGATAACCCTTAATATGTATATGATGTTGGGATAATAATTGGATAAAGATATTTTTGATTATGTGATAAAATAAATGGGATAATATTGTTGACCTTAGAACTATTTAGTAATATAATTAAATGGTGGTTTAATTATTAATTTTATATAATTTTTGGATTTATGGCATGAGTAAAGTGTTAATTTTTGAAATCATTCATGTTTTCACTATGGTTTTTGGTAATTTAGGTTATTAACATGTTTTAAGAGAATACATGAAAATGGTATTCACATATTTGGTATATGACAATTAAGATATACATCATATTTTTTAGGGATACATGATAAGTTTAGTGACATTCTTTGGAAAGTCTTGGATTTTAATCTTTTGAAAGGTTCATAAGGGTAACCATTTATGAAATTGTTTACATTGAAATTTGGATGAGGTTTTACAGATTATTATTTCATAATATAAAGATTTATGAATATTGGATAACACGTGCCAACCATTTTGTTATGATGATAACTAGATACATAAGTAATGACTTTTCATCTTGTTGTGGATCTTATAATCCACTGGTTTTGAAGGTATTACAATTTCAACTTTATTTCTTAGAGTAATAAATGAAGAAGAGATTGATCAAGGTAAAACCACTGAGTGAGATTGTACTTATGAGATTAAATTAAGTAAGTATTTCTTCTCAGTTGATTTTGAAATAAGATTTTATTATATTATCACCATTTATGATGATTTAAATGACCTTTTCCATACCTATTTGGTCCATAGTTTTGTGTTCATTAACCATATAATGACCATATTATCTATCACTCTCCATCATAAATTGAAAGTTAGTTTTCTATTATATTTCCATGTTTTTAATTTCCACCTATGTTCTTATATGAGGAAACCTAGTTATGAGTTACTTTTGGTAACCGTTAAGTTTCCTTTTTAAAAATGAAGTTTTAGTATTCATTTTTACGATGTGGGTTTTTATTAAAGTAAATTTTATGTATTAAAACTTTGATGACCCTAATGAATTTTGATGGAGAAATTAATTTTAAGGGAGGTAGAATATAACACCACAATATTATGATGAAATAGATTTTTTAAGTAATTTTATTTCTTTGATGTCTTGTGTTACACGCAACACCAGATTAGCTTGCGTATTATGCAACATTGAGTTTCTATGAAACATCATTTTATTATTATACTTATTTAAAAAAGAAAATTATAACGTATATTTTAGATTTATAGGTATGAATAGGATTAACAGAATTATAAAATTATGGTTTACACATAATTCTTTGAATAATTAATTATAAATGAATGTAAAACCTTTTTCTAAATAAAAGGAAATGTTTTTTCGAAATAATTATTTAAATGTTCCCAAGTGTGTTTTATACCAATAAATAATCAAATCAACATTGATGAATTATATTAATGAAATAGATATATAATATATTCAATATAGTTTTTAAAATCAATCTTATTTGTTTTATATACATGATATAAGAACAAATCCAATTTTATGCATAAAAGATGTATTTTTCGAAAAGGCATTTTTTCTGCCTTTTGATAGAGAACTTATTTTAAATATAATTTTCACACTTTTTTAAATTATTTTTGAAAAAAATAAGCTTCTTATTTAAAATAGTAATATAAAAATTTACTTTGGTTGAATATTTGGTATTTTTTTGAGAAGTTTCAAGTTTTTATGAACAGTGAAAAATACTAAATTTTAATTGAAATCCGATTTTTTGTATAACTTATTTAAATAGTTAAATTATGTTTTTAATAGGGTTTAAAGTATAATTAGTAATATTTTACATATATAAGTTCAATTTATGAAATTTTAACCAATTTCACATTGAAATTAGATGTAAAAACATTTTAAACATTTGTACTATTTCACTTTAAAAACCCGTTTTCTCATTCCATCAACAAGATTGATTTTAAATTAATTTTAGAAAATTATATGTTTTAAATTTTCAAAAATGGAATAAATATTTGTAATCATAAGGTCTAAATTTACTAATTAGGTCCCTTCTATTATTAGACAATATGAATAGTAACTTCATTAATTTTTATTACCACAGTTAAAGGTAAATTAGGTAATTAAGAGTAAAAATAATATTATAAATATTATAAAACTGCCCTAACATTTGAAAAAAATGTTATTAGATAAATTTAATTTTACCCTTATCACCTGATGTTCAAAATTGAATTATTTAATGGAAACTTGTCTATAAAAATTACTTAGATATTATTTTGAAAGATAGAGTCAATTCCCTTTTTATTGAATCAAAAGAAAGAGGACAAAGAGATAGAGTAAAAGTTCTTACAAGACATTAAATATTTTATCAAGGTGTCCCAAGTTTCTCCTTGATCTTATCAGCAATTTTTATTCTTCTTCTCACATAACTCTCCATTCCTCTCCTCTCTAGCACCCATGACCTCGACCCCTGGGGTAGCACTCACCAAATTTTTCCAGTTGTAGGTATATACTATCCATGTCAGAATAATCTAATCCAGGATCTTTAAATTGAGTTTCCTCCCTAATATAATTCTAATCAGCTCACCCATATAGTGTATTGATCTGACTCCATTCTTCAAGACTACCAAGAGACATATTCTTCGGCCTTGTAAGACAATTTGTCTCTTTAGCCTTATTGTTACTATGGATTAAATGAAGTGAACTTATGAACAAATATAGTTCACAACATTTTTTATGACTATCCTTTTGGAATAAAGCTAAAGAAGGTATGGTTAGGGTTTTTGGTAGTTTGGTAAGTGCATGCTTTCTTATCATATGGGTGTTTGTTACATAATTTTTCATTGGTTATTATAAGATATTTTTTCACAATTATGTATTTTCATATTTAATTTCTATTGAGATTATCACCTGAATCTTCATTGCATTTACCGGTTAGGTACTAGACCACATTGTTGCTACCCTACTAAGTTATACCCATACCCTTGTTGGGTGGCCATGGCACTTGGGTACTCGAGTTACCCTCACTTCTTATAGGTAAAGGTTGGGATAAGCCCTGGACTTGATCATTGAAGGGGATATCTCACTATGATTCCAAATAACGAAAGGTGGTAAGGATTGGGGTTGGGTGATGAGACTCTTTTTATTTTTTCCTTTATTAATTTTATATATGATCAGACCGATGGGAAATCAATTCCCTTTATTCAAGTGTGACCCTTCATGTCTATTTTTATGCATTCATTTATTATAAATGATATATTAGTGGTTATAGATACTTTTATTGAATATTGGTAAACATTTGGCTGTTTATATATTATAGTTCACTCTAATTGAGGGTATATTTTCCCCATGAATTCACTTTAGACATTTTCTGCTAATTAGAAGCCTCTGGTTTTTGAGGAGGAGTGCTTAAGATCATGTGGAACTCCAACTCAGACCTGGTTATTGAGGTTGGGATGATACAAAATGGTATTAGAGCTATATTATTTTTCTGATTTGAGGAGTTGGTATAAATATGACATATCAATTTTGTGGAGATTGTGATGAAACCCAATTTAGTGTGTTACAAACACCTTTCCCAAGATAATTCTAGGTTACCAAGGTATGGGATTGCTGTTATTTGTTATTTCTGTTATGGTTATATGATTTCACCATGTGTGACACACATGGATTTTTTATGTTTATTATTTCATATAGATTTTAATATTGTACATATTGGAAATAGGAATTTCACGTATCACATTCAACACATAGTTTTCACATGACATATATGATGCTTATATTTGATTGTACTAATGATGGAGGAATCAACTACTTTAGTGTCAACAAATTAAATTTTGTTACACGTATGAGTTCTTGATGAAATCCTATGCGGACGAACCTTAATGTATGTCTAAATTTGATATAAGGTTATATGAGATACATTGTGGTTCACCCAGTTGATGATGATAGTGCAATTCCCATATACATTGAAAGTGAAGTGTACCTTGTTAGGTTGTTGTTTGGAATTAATTTCCTTAATAAGAATATTTTCTAAGGATCCATTAGATAAGTCCAATTTATTAATGTTTCAACTATAGCTTATATAGAGTTATCTATTTAACACATAGTGGCATTATATTTAACAAAACTAGGAATATATGTCCCCTCAACGTATATATTCTAAGGGTGAATTCATCATGGAATGTATGTAAATTTGTGCCTAGATGACATTATGTGAGTTATGAACATTATTAGACCTTGTTTCAAGTTATGTGTAAGACATTATGAACTTAAAAATTAGACTCTAGTTACTAGTGAGCTAGTTTCTCATGTTGTGTGAAAGTAACTAAAGTGAGGATATTCCTTTTGAAGGGATATTCAAGGTTAATACCGTAGGGGGTATCTTTGTTGATGAAGATTACCTATGCATGTGAGTAAACTTTTAAAGCTGTAAAGGAAGACCTTGAAATTTTCCTTATATCCTTTGAGAATATAGAACCTTGAGTGATCGTACTCATAATATAAGGTTGGTTCTTGGAGTGCTTGGAGACTTGTGACATAGAGGGAAAGACCAAGGGATTCATGGCCTGTTAGTTTAGAATTAAATTATTGTTGGATACTGAGTGAAGATCCTAGGTGGTTAGACCTAGGTGGGTTATATCATGGGTGGATGCTCAACAGCTTTAAGGGAAACCTGTGTGATGGGTGGTGTGTGGTTAATCTGGGTAGCAAGGGGATGCCAAAACTAAAGAGGAATACTGAGAGTGATCGGTGTATTAGAGAAGGAACCTTATAGTTTATGGATATAAAAGAGGCATGTGAGTCTAGTTTGGAGGTATGTAACTCATGGGAGATCACTCTGTGTTAATAAAAGAGTGATATTTTTATTCCTTTCAAGGAAATCCTTGATTCAGGAGCTTTCATGCTCTGTTTTTTCAGGATTTTGGATGAATCAATAAGAATGGGATGGAGGGATGATCATTGGGAATGATCTAGGTTTGTTAAATGAACATAGAAAAGGTAGTGGTGGTATCCCAATGATGTTTTTGGTTGAAGGTCACCCTAGGAGTTGGAAAAAGTGTGTTTATTATGAAGCTCATAGGGATCAACCACCCATAGGTTGATGAGTGCATAGATGTCTATATGGTGGAAGATGAAATTTCCAATGGATTGATGTATCGTTGTGAAGTTAACCCAAGTTTTTCTTTGATGCAGGTGTCATAATTCAGAGTATCAGCTTTCATGAGGGGACAAGACCCATTGATTTGGGGTTTTTATCCCATGAATATGATGATAGAGGACATATCTCACACTGATAATGGATCATAGAATGTCGTGAACTACATTTTGAGAAATCCTAGTGTGTGCATTACATTGTATCCTGCATGGAAATTGGGTATAAACAAATGATCATGTTTAGTCATTATGTTCAATGATGGACTATTCAAGAGCTGGGTAGATCGATGTGTTCATTATAAGGCAGTTATTAGGATACTTATATGGTGGGGAGAATCGATCTGGTCATGTTTGAATGAATCACTTATAGGAAGGGTCATTGTCATGTGTAATACTGACCGTTGGACAGCCATGGTGACTCGAGGAGACTGAAGTGTGAAACATTCCTATGAGTTTCTCATTCCTTAATGAATTCTTAATATTTATTTCATATTTCGCATTATATAGAGACTATATATGGGAATTAGACTCTAGGTAAATAGCTAATAACTGAGAGAGATTTAGATCATTGATGAAAAACTGGGAGCCTTACGGTTGGTGTGGGAGGTTAGGGATCCAACCAAGAAGTTTCATTTGAAGTCGGTTCAGACTTTGTATGGATTTTTGATTGATTTAAAAATTTCTTAGAGGTTTAAGGAATCTTAATTAGTGTATTCATGGAGTGTCGAGTGTTTAGGTTGAGTATCTTTATAGGAAGTCTTTTAGATGATTACTGACAAGTGTTCCACATAAACCTGAATCTATTGGGCTGGAACTGCATTGATATCATCATATCGATTATAAAGGTGGTTTTAAAAGACCTGAAAAATACTTTTTATAAATTTTATCATGTATGGGTTATGTTTATTTAGTTTAGACTCGTTGGTTTGAATCAAAACCAGGAACACTATTTTGATAAAGACTCTTAATCTATGTTTTGCATTAAATCAAGGATGATGGAACTAAACTCCACCAGTAATGTCTTTCGACCACTAAAATCTTGTTCCATATAGTGATTTATATGGATGGGATCACATTTATGCTTTGATAGGAATTAGTTGAAGACACCGTGGTGGGATGAGTTGAACAGCTGCATAGATTACAATCTTGATGTTTTGATAACAATAAGATTTTTGGTCAATATCTAGTGTTTTTTCTTGGAGTTACACTAGAAGATTGTGATGGGTTTATGTAAAAGAGCACGACCATAGGGAGGTGAGTTTTCATTTAGGGATGGACTGAAAATAACTCATTATGGGTGATGATCAAGGTAGATCATGAGGTGTGATTAACATGCTACAAAAATTTCTCAAGGAATAGAAGTGCTATGGTGGGGAGAATATAATGACCCAAATCATTATGTGTCTTGAATTTTGGAGAAAGTTTGATATTTTCACCTAGTGGATGGTTTGTTCAGAGAACCTATAAATGAACTAAGATTATACCTATTTAAACTTCTTAAAGAGGTGTTTTTACAATTGAATGGAAGCTTGGTAAGAATATCAAGGATTTTATTTTAAACAGAGGAGTCTCGGACCATTTGGGGATAAAACTATAACCACTGTCTTACAAGTGGGGTGGGAAAAATACTTACAACATAGAAAGACTCACCATATGGCTGGTGGGGTGTGGTTGGTAGTTTTTAGTGAGGCACATTTGGTCATTTAGGCCACTGATCCCCCCTCAGGTTTAACATACCTTACTCAACTTTTTGAGGACCATTTTATTTTACCATCCTCTTATCATTCCTCCATGAGTTTCCCTTTATTTAGGGTGATCTTGGTGATATTTTTTTGGTGAATCCAAGTGTGATCCTTAATTATTCATAAATATTGGCCTCTTTCTTCCCTATGTGGTGGAAGATTGTTGTTTCATTTATAGTGGTTGATTTATCTTGGTAATTATTATCCATTTAGATCCTTTTATGTCTCAATTATATTTAAATCCTATTTTCCTTTATCATTTTGTTCACCAATTGATTCTTTTCACAATATTTATTACAAAATTGGATGAAAATTCCACCGATACTTTATGAAATTATCTGAGAATGATGTGGATTTGGATAAGTATGGATAGAGGATGTCCAGTGATGATGAATTCATGATGTTGATCAGAGTTTCATTGAAGTATTTACACTTTTTGATCTCTTAAATAGTTTTTAGTAAAATTAAGTTGAATCCCCCACTGTATCATGGAATTAGTTTGGGTATTTTTCATGCCTTAGGCTCGTGAGTGCGCTGAGGGTGGCTAGAACTATGTTAGATGACATTGCGGCTAATATACACAACTTTTTTGAATTATTATAGAGGTTAAAATTTAATTATATTAAATTATAATTTTTTTATTTCCAAACAATAGGGATTTTTACTGAAAAAATGTTGGAAGTGTGTTACAGACCTTCCATGGGTGGTTGGTCATGGTTCTAGATAGGCGATAATATCTAGTAATTATTTTAGACAATATTCCTTCGACTTTGGTTATAAAATTTCTTCTAATGATTTATTTAATTCTAATCTAGTTATAATTAATTAATTTATAATTATAGTGTATAAATTAGAACCTTATAGAGATCGATGGATGCCAAATGGACTTGGATGACTTGGAAAACGTTGATGGGATTTTTTTTGGTTTGGATTTGAATCCATTTGAGGTAGGTGGTCTCATGTGATATAACCTATGGTATTATACATGCTCATTGTCATGTGATATAAGGTTTTCCAATTTAGGTGAATGACCCTTAATTCATAATTGAGTTATAAATTACATTTTTTACTAATTATTCTAATGGGATTTAAGTTTTAACCAATTAAAGGATCCATGCCTAATGAAACTAAACAAAGTACCAAGGGACATGATAGACCCTTGCACACTAGCTTGATTCCAACCATCGATGGATGAGTCTTGATCTCAAATGAGTGCATTAGATTCCATGGACTTCCCATGGGTGTGTGGTTATACTACATGATACATAGAGCAAGTGTGACCATGTTTGATTTATTTTTCACTTGTGTGTGCTTGTGTAGAACATGAGGCCATGTTTTAATGTTTGATCACTTGTGTGTACATGTTTAGCCTACGTGATAATGTTTGATGTATTGATCACATGTGTGCATATGTGTATCATATGAGACCGTATTTTATATTTGATTACATATAGGTGTATGCATAGCCTGTGAGACCCATATATGATGCTTGATTACATGAGTGTTCTAATGTTTCTTGTTATACTATATTTGATAATGATTATGTGTGTTTGTATATTGATACTAAATACCCATGATGACATTTTATGCTCTACCCTTGTATTCTCTACCCTTTTAGGTGTTATTACCATTCCTTTGGAAGCATTTCTTTAGTACTCGGGATAGGTGGACTATCATGATATGGTTATCCTTTAGAGTAGGAGTGTGCATGATATACAATGATAATAATGATGGGCCCAAACACAGGGAAGGGGCATGATGACTTTGGGACCAGACCCGTGGTGGTTACATTGTGTGTATAATGGCCTTGTGGCATGAACCAAGGTATAAAAAAATATGAAGACCTTGGGGCTAGACCTATGATCAGTGATGAGACTTGGTGGTCTTGTTTCTTGACCCGTGATGGAGCCAGGATGCAACTACCTTATGAACCGACCCAACTTGATGTCTTCAGATTACTGAGAGACATATTCACCAGTGTTGTGGCATGATTCTACTCTTTAGCCTTTGGAATAGTATGAAGTATATGTGGTGACCTTGTGGTTGAATCTAGTTTATGAAATCCCTGATTAATCTCTTTCCAGCATGGAGTCAAAATAGTCATTCCTAGGGTTCGTGGTGTATTAGAAAGCACATGACCACTCAATATATGGGTGTTTTTTTTACTTTTGTATTGGTTATTATATTCTATATTTGTGTAGTTTTGTATCTTACTAATTAATTTATACTGATATAATCACATGTATGTACACTGCATTTATTGGTTAGGTATTGGACCACATTAGTGGTGCCCTACAGAGTTGTACTCACACCCTACTTGAGTGACCATAACATTTGGGCAATCAATAATCCCTCACTTATTATAGGTAAAACTTGGGATGAGACTAGATTTTGATCATTGTGTGTGAAATTTCACTATGATTCTAGAGACTAGAAGGTGGTGCTGGTTGGATTTGGGTGCATAACCTCTTTATATTTTTGTTTCTTTCATTATTTGTAATTGCGATCAACCCATTGGGTGATCAATGTCCTATATTTAAGTGTGACTATTTAGTTTTTTGTTCATTCATTCATTTACTACTGATGACATGTTATTGGTTTGGTGTACTTTGATTGTATATTGTTACATATTTGGATATTTATATGTTATTGTGAACTTTAATTGAGGATATAGCCTCATCAAAACTTCACTTTAGACAATCCATTCTATTAATAAGCCTTTTGAAAATGGGGATGTGTGCCTAAGGTCATGTGACACTTCATCTCGGAACTAATGACTCGATTTGGGATATTACAAGTTCAAATACATGATTTATTATGAAAAAACTTGATTGGAAAATAAAAATTAATAATAAATGTGTATGATGATTGGGATGAATCATATAAAGTTTTACCATAGATAATGGGATTGTTGTCTCTAAAAAATCTGACCATTTATCATCTTGAAATAGTTCATTATATTTTCCATGATGACTAGGTTGATCAAATAAAGGTGTGGTTCCATAGTTTATTTTTGGGTATTCAGGCTATGTATCACCATATTTTCTTATTGGTAACAATTTACTTAGGTTTATGGAACTTTTTTATGGAAATTATACTTTTTTATTACTCATTGATGCCTCCAAGAATGAAAATTATGCTCGTATTCCACTAGCATTCACTATTCTTGAAAAGGAGAACTTTTAATCATGAAGTTTATTATTGTCTTGTATATACATACATGTTACACAAAGATAAGGATTTTTCTTGATATATAATAATCATTATGAAATTATAGAGTTCATTAATAATGATGGGTTTTTATATAAATAAACAAATAGTTATCATCGATATTGCATCTGAAATATAACTATTGATGTCTATAAGAATTTTAAAGATATGGTAATAAATAAGATGATCATCAAGTTGGGTATGTTTTTTTAAACTAATATCTATTTGAATAATTTTTTATATCTTTTTAAATTCATTGTTGTCTTTTTTTAGTGTATAAACCAAAATGGGGAAAATTTGATGAGCGAGTGGAAGGAATTCAAAGGGCTAATCAAGATGTGTATGATTATATGATGCAATTTTTCAACGAAAAATGGTCATTGGAATATGATAGTGGTAGGAGATATGGCCATATGGCTATTGTGGGGTGAATAAACAATATATTCAAGGGTGTTTCTAAACTACCAATCATATGCTTAATACATGATACATTCTATCATTGTATGGATTACTTTGGCAAACGCTCCCAATATGCTTATTAGGGGATGCAATCGGGAATTCAATTTGGTCACCACTTGCAAAAAAACTACTTGTTCCCTTTCTTGAATCTCATGTAATTTTAGTGTTTAAGACATCTTAGTACATTCAAAAACTCCTACGGTGTCATCACAATGTTTACTAGATTTATTATAGAAAATAAATAAATTTACTATCCTTTTTTATCTGATATTTTTTCATCATTTTTTATTATTAATGATAGATGTGTACATCATTTTATTACTTTTACTTACTAAAAAAGATTTTTTTAAATTTTATTACAATTACTATAAATAGTGATGACTATATAAAATGTAGATATGGAAGGCATTCATTTTCTCACCTTCCAGGATAGTCATATTTATTTTCTTGTCTTAGAGGGGAATCTTATTCTTGCACTAAGTGTATGGAGGTCACATCACTTCCATAAAATTGCACCCCCTCATGCAATTATCCCTTATCTATGACATGCAAGTATCTATGGTGTAGCAATGTGTGATTTTTTCCTTCATCAATCATTGGATCATTAAATACCTTATAGATAGATAGAGGATGGAGACATATACATTTCATATATCAGAGAGATATATGATGATTACCCTTGAAGATGTATCCCTTATATTGGGCCTCACTATTTAGAGTGTGACTATGATAGGTAGAGTTAGTGGTGACAAGTTTGATTTAGTTTATAGAATACTGGGTATTGAGGTCTAGGATGATATTAGGTATATTGTTGGAAGTCAAACATGCATGATATGGATAGATGATCACTTCACCCATTTATGTGATGATGCTGGCGAGATCATCATACTCATATTTTTACATGCATATTTTTTGAGACTTGTTGGCAGCATGATCTTTATCAATCATTCTACTGCATTTTTCTATCTGATGTATTTACCATTACTGAAGGACCTATATTGTACAAGGTAGTGATGTTGGGGGTGTATATGTCTTTCTTATACATACAATGAACTATGTAGTTAATGCCACATCGATAAGATAAAAATTATAGGATGTGTTATTTTTATCCATATGTGGGTATGGGAGAGCATCCCTCAGCAAAAGTGGTTTTCCTAGTTTAGTGACAAATGGAAAATCTTACGTATTGGTTATAAAAACCTTACATATTAACTACAAAAACTGTATGAATAATATCATATTTTACTTTTCATATGGACATAGTGATAGAGATATGGGCCTTTATTTGTTGTGATACATGGCCCAATAATCATAGGATATGATATAATGATATCACATTATATGGTTTATACAAGTCCATGGGATTTTTTTCGAGTCACTGATTGTGATATCCCTATATAATAATACATGATTCAACCATTTAGAACATGAAATGTATTATATTTTATGATTATGTTACAATATATAATGTGATTTTTATTTCTAAAATTCTTATCATGATTTCAAGAATCTAAATGGATGGTAGAAACTGATACCATTACTAGGATTCATAGGTTTATAAAAACACTTTTTAGAGGTAGAAGAAGTGATTAAAGTAATAAAATACTAATATATCCATTCAAAAAAGGATTAAATCATGCATACTATAACAAAAAATAAAGAAACTAGTATGAACCTTAAACCACTGCTGTTGTTTCTCCATCTTTATATGGGCATGATGACGATCACTATAGTTACATCCAATGGGCATACCACCTATGGAGGTATCCATGGTTTAGACTAAATCTATTGACACTAAAACAAGATCATTTATCCTCTACATTGTTCTATCACCTAATAATGTAAAGGAGATAGATGAAATAGATAATCTGGATCATTGGAGTTTTAGCCAACCATGAATGAACAACCATGTCCCCAGCCATTGCATGGAAATAGGCTTTTATAGCTCCTCAATGGAACTTATCAACAATACATACATTTGATGTACCTATCTCTCTCATGTGTTTTCATGATAAAAAAATCATCTATGTATATAAACTTTTCATTTGAGTGGATGGTAGTTATATTTTTTAGATATCAAGTTGTAGAATTGATGAACTAAATGAAGAATCCGATCTAATATTAGAGGAGCATGTTATCATCTTGAAATAATAATAAATATTCATAATTTCATTTTATTGAGGGGTTAATATAGAAATTTTCACTTTTTTATATCATATAAACAAGTTATAGGATCAACCAAAGGCTCTGAAGACTATTTTAAATCCCAAAGTGATGTTTGGAGTGCTATAGGCTACACTTGATGGCTAGTGTAGGGAACTGACCAACTAGTTCTAAATGGAAAGAACCACCAGGATATAAAAATACCATTGGGTAGCCAATGGTACCGACTTACTAGCTGGTGTCATCTGGGTAGATTAAAAGAGCATCAGTAAGCCCACCGACAAGTTGGTGGAGTATACCGGGCTGCTGGTGGTGTTCAAATAGAAAGTTAATGTTCTTAACTTTGGTCAACCTCATAGATCTTAAATTTCATGACAATTTTAAATGAATATCAATTATTCAAAAAAAATTTATAGCATCTTGTAGCCTATAAAAGTATGAATTTGCGGACTTAAATATAAAAAATTGTGTAATGAACCAATCTTTGATCAAATCACATCAACGATAAAGCACTACTGAATTCTCACCAATATTAAATCCTCTCAAGATCCAATTGAAATGCTCAATATTTTAACCTATCTTATACTTTTACATATCTTTATATACTCCTAAATTATATTATCCATCTTGAGAGATTAGAGAGTGTACTTTGAACATATTTTCACTAAGAAAATCTTTCTCTTCTCACCTATACTTTTTACCAACAAGTTTCTTGCTACAACCAAAGAGAAGAAAGGTATGAAAGTGATCACAACCAAAAAAGTGGTAGATATTCATCGATGAGTGATTACTAAAGATAAATTAGGGGAGATTCTATTTCCACCACAAAAAAAGGAAAGATATAAATTTGTTACTTGATCTTTATTAAAATCAAGGGAGAAATAACACAAACCTCTAAACATGATGGGAGTAAATATAGGGGCTCATACCGAGCTATTAATTAACTCCATTATCAGATCTATCACTATCTCAATTTTTTTCCATATTATATCATATTTTATCATCAAATCTCATAATCAAAAAATTTGGATACGCTAAACTCTAGTACACTTACTCACTTAATTAAATTTGAAATTATTATTTTTTATTTCATATCAAAATTATTGTGACCTCATATCTTTCATAATCTCTTTAATTGTTAATCATGTGATCACTCTTATCATATCATGATTTAATTATGAAGTGAATCCTTTAATTAAATACCTTCACCAATTTATCATTATTTAAGTTCATAATTCTTCTACGCATACTCATTATTTTAATTGATGTTGTTTTAATTAGTGAGTTTCATCATAATTTTTTTATAATGGGAATTCACCCACTATGAATCTGTTTTCCTCAGCCTATAATTGAAATAAAAGATATATTTTTTAATTTTTTTGAATCTTAACCATTTTTAAGTGAGCATTCAACTAATATGGAATCTAACACATATTCACATGCTCATGTCTTTGATGGCATGGATTATTCCTATTGAGAAATTGCATGTTAACTTTTCTTAGTAGTATGGGTTACCCTCTCTTGAAAATGGTTATGTATGAATATATAACCACTAAAAAATAGAAGATAAGTTGACACCTGATGATATTAAATCCTATGAGCTTAATGAAAAGTCCTTGAATTATCTACACTATTTTTGTGAACAAAAAAATCTAATCATATCTATATATGAAAAAATGCTCATGAAATATAGAAATTACGAGAATTCACTCATGAATGAACAAAAAAAGGTAAATATAATAGATTATACATGTATTGGGATGATTTTAAAATATTTTTTATGCCTCAAAATGGATCCATTATGAGTATGTTTACACAATTTATTGACATATTATATGGTTGAAATTTTCTTAGTGATGATTTTTCTATAGAAACCTTAGTAAAAAAGATAATTTGGGTTATTAATATCAATTGGGAACCTAAGGTCATGGATATACAAGAATATAAGGAGATAAATAAAACTGAATTCAATGAGCTTATCTGATCTCTTATGACATATGAAATCTTGATGAAGTGTCAAGTTGTAAAAAAATATCTTAAAGAAAAATAATAAAAAATGAATACTAATTGCAAAGCCACTAATGATGATGATTTATCTGGTAATGAGTAATAAGTTGAAAAGTTTTACAAGAATCTGAATAAATTAATGAAAAATAATAAATTTAACCATATTGTCAAGGAATAAAAGAAAATTGGATCGAAAGTGATTTTCTATAAATGAAACAAGAAGGGAAATATAATGCTAGAATGTACCATTTATTAAAATAATATGAAATAGAAGGATAAAGGGAAAAAAATATTAAAGTTTCAACCTAAAGTACTAGTGAATAATCCCTTGACTCAACCTCCTAAAGAGAATCATGTGCTAAATTCCTCATGGAACATATCAAGATAGGTGATGAGGTTAGTTATCTTGTTTCTTGTTTTTACTCTCACTCACCTTCTCATTACTCCTCATATTCTCATTCATCATGTTCTTACTCTTCTAGCCAAGTAAAAAAACTTGAGAATTTTTGTGAAGAACTATTTTCTAAATACAAATAACTCAATATGGAATTAAAAATATTTATTAATGAAAAATTAAAACTTTTTAATGAAAATAAATTATCTATAAAGAAAAATAAGAGTTAGTATTGAAATTGGATGATCAGCCTTACAATGAGAATTGAAAATACCAAATCAAGTATCTTAAAAATACTCTTTCTCAATTTATACATGGAGATCAATATCTTAATAAGATTTTGAGGTATTAATGTTATACTAAATGTAACTACAAAATTTATTTTTCAAATTCAAATAATGTTTCTCAAAAAACAACTTTTGCAAAGGGATGTTCCAAAATAAAATTTTGTAATTATTTTTGGGAATTGTGGCATCTTATTTATGAGTGTGATTATAAAACTTAAATATATGGGAGACATAAATCTATTCATATTTATTACCATAATTCTAATAGAAAATATCATACTAAAAAAGTTTGGGTTCCCAAATCCTCACCATCCAATATTAGTAGACCCAAGTTATTTCGGTATAAATTTTTTTAGCTGATATTGCTAGATCCAAGTTAGCATGGGTATCAAAAGGAACATGCAATTGATATTTTGTAGGACTAAACCACAAAGAATTATTTTCATATCACATGGTGGCTTTTCAATGTCTATAATTAGATTAATAAACTCTAATGATTTTGTTTTCTACAAGTATGATGATCTATAAAAATCAAAAGTGTTTCATTTTTATTTTTAGTTTTACCTTTGGTTAAAAATCACTAACTATTTTCTGAAAGGAAATATGATTTATTGTTTTCTATTTACCAAATTTATTCCTTTTACTATATTTTAATTTCTTTATATAGCTCATGTATGAATTTATAATTGTTTATTTAAGAAAATATAATTTTCATCATGTGATTTATTGTAATATCTTTTATGATGTTTTTATCTTACCACTTGGTTTGTTTTAAAGAATTATTTACTAGATGATTATTTTAAATGTTTTCAGGACCCATCTATTTAAATTGGAATTTTTTTTAGTATATATTTTTTTCAAAATATTGAATCGATTTTACTTTTTTAATCTCACTCTTGAATCAATTTAAATATTTTTTCCATTCCATGGTTTTTTTTATATTTTTAAAAGTGGAGTTCGTTATAATTTTGAAATTATGTATTTACTTGACTTGTGCTAGATCTATTGTAATCATTGGTTTTCTTAATAAACCTATAAGTCCTTGATCAATATTTGATTCTTAAAATTATTGATAGATCTTTTAATCTAAACTATTAAATATATTGGTGTGTCTAAATCTCTCCCAGGGTGAAGTTTTTATTTCCAATTTCCATGCACTAATTGAGGTGGAGTCTATATTAATTTCAATCCAATGAAGACTGAAAAATATACTTTTAACATGGGGGAAAGGCTTTTGGTTTCAAATTCACCCCCCCACACTCTCTCTTTGATATAATTCCTTTTACATCCATTCTCATCTTTAGAAAGAGAATTTAATAAAAGGTATGATTTCATATTCAAAGGCTTATTTATAAAAATTGAGAAGTTTTTTTTACAAATTTTATTTTCATTTTCAAATTATTCTTTTTTCACTTTTTTTTGAAAATAAATATATTTTTATTGACCTTATATATTTTAATTTTATCTTGATATATGATTCAAATTTATTTTTCTAATTTATTTTTCTATTTTCCCTTCATATTGGTTTTATAATCTTGAGATTCACTCTTCTCTTTTTTCTTTAAGTCTTATATTAGAGTTCATTACTTTTATTTATGAAATTTTTATCTTTATCATTATTTGAATATCTTTGAAATTAATTTGCTATGAACTTTAGTGATATATCTTCAATAAACCTCATCTGTTTTGATTCTTTCTACTTTTTCAATGAGTCTTTGGTGTTTTAGTAGTTTTGCAATATTATTAAGTGGGAGTTTTCAAATGTATGAAATCAATTGATATATATTTTTATTAATAAAAATACTTTATTTATCTTCCCTATTCTTGTTTTCTTTTTGATAATAACATTGGGGGATAAAGTTTTTTATTTTTATATATATTGGTAGAAGTTTTTTTTAGGGGATAAGATTGTTTTATAATAAAAGGGAGGAATTTGGTTATGTTTTTATTTTGATAATGGGGAGAATTTTATGAAAATTTTGATACTTTTTTACTTCCTAAAAATATTTAATATCTTATTAGAAATATATGGAATTACTTTGAACATATCTTGAATACATTGGTAATTTATTGAATCTTGATTCACTAAATATATCTTTTTATATTAAGTGTTTATGATCATCAAAAGGGGGGATATTGTTATACCTATATCCCTATTATGTGTTTTCATGATCACAAACACTCATCTATGTATCAAATCTTTTAATTTGAGTGGATTATAGTGACATTATTTAGATATCAAGTTGTGAAATTGATGAACTAAATGAATAATCATATCTAATATCGAGGAAAATTCTTTCATCTTGAAATAATGATAAAGTATCATAATTTGATTTTATTGAAGGATTAATCTGGATGTTACCAGTTATTGATTTCATAAAAAGAAGTTGTAGGATAAAATGAAGGCCTTAAAGACTAGTATGAAGTCCAAATTGATATCTGGAGTGCTGCAAGCTACACCATCTAGTTGCTTCCCAATAGACATAACCTCCAAGATATAGGAATACCACTAGGTAGTGGTGGTAACCACCAGCCATAATTTGGAATATTGGTAGATTTGATGAGATTTAAGTAGCCCACCGGATATTTGGTGGATCATACCAGATTGTCAATGGCATTCAGATAGTAAGTCAAAGTTCTTAACATTAGTGGACCTTGCATCTCTAAATTTCCATTTGAAAATTATTAATGATGATATGATATTCTAGAATATTCGTAGCATCTTTGATATTATAATATGAGGAATTTTGAGACTTGAAGATCTACAATTGTATGATGATCTGATCTTTAATCAAATCACATCAACAGTGAAACACTATTGAGTTATGACCAATCTCAAATCCTCTCAAGAGCCAATTTCAATTCACAATATTTTTGGATATCTCCTATTTTTACCTCTCTGTCACTCTTATAAAATTACATTATCCATATTGAAAGATTATAGAGTGAATTTGTAACATATTTGTGTGAAAAAAATATTTTTCTTCTCTCTTATACTTTCTACCAACAGTTTTCTTGCTACAATTGGAGAAAATCAAGAGAAAATGGGTACTCACAATTGAAAAACTAAGGGATCTTCATCAATGGGTGCTTACTACTGATAAAGTAAGGGATATGGGTTTTCCACAACCATTAATAGGAAAAGGAGAAATTTGTTTCTTGATGTTCATTAAAATCAAGGGATAAATAACACAAACCTCTCATCCCCATGGGAGGAGATGCAGAGGCTCAAACTGAGCAATTACCAAACACATTTATCAAATCTCTCTCTCTCTCTCTCATTTTACTTCCAACATCATAACTTATTTTATAATTGAATCACATAATTGTATAATTTTGATACGCCTAACTCTGTTGTGCTTACTCTATTAATTAAATTTGAAATTATTCTTTTTTATTTCGCATTGAAATTATACCGATCTCATATTTTTCATAATCGCATCAATTGATAATAATGCGCTCATTATGATCATATATTGATTTAATTATTAATTTCACTATTTATTTAAATTCCATAATTACTTTATTATTATTTAATTTTATAATTTTTCTATGCATACTCTTTACATTATTTGTTGTTTTTTAATTTATGATTTCCGTCAAACTTTAATTTTTTTGTTTTTATAAAGTAGATTCAACCCCTCTCCCCATCTATACCTCAACATATAATATTAAATCATGCATAATAATACATGAGTTAATGACTTGGAAAAATCATGCATGAATTCCCAATCCAAATCCACTTCATATAATGAAAGAGTTATTTTATGATATATTGCCTGGGATAATCACTGAAGCATTTAATTCTTAACATTCTACAACTCATACACATCAAATTAAATAACATGCATGCATGCCTTATGATATGGCCCCAATCATACCTTACAATTGGACATGGGTAGTATAATTGAATCATATTCTATGCCTTAAGATATGATTCAATAATTAAATATAATTAGAATAATTTTATTATATAGAAATGGGATTTTAGGGAATTTTTTAAATTAGCTTTTAAAAATAAAAAAATTTTAATAATAAGATAGGGTATGGTATATTTTTTTAAAAAGGAAGCATGATGCGTGAACCCTATCCTTACACCTCCCTTCAAAAAAGAAGCCTGAACAAGGTTCAAGCTTCTTCTACCATCATAATGAAAGCATGAATCCCATTAATGCTCCTATGGAACTAGAAAATAGGAGGCGTGAATGAGGTTCATGCTTCCCACTGCAAAAATTATAAAAAGGTCACTCCCTCTAATTTCCCCCACCCCCTACTAATTTTAAAATAAGATCCAGGGAATTTTTTTCTTTATTTCCCAAGATATTAATTTCATCCTTTAGGAAGATAAAAATTCTCTTTTGAAATTTTAATTTTCTAATTATTTTATTTATTTTTTTTACATGATTTATTTATTTAAATTTTATGACTCTATGGATGAATTATTTAATTTATATGTTCTATGTATGATTTATAATATGATGAATGATTTATAAAATTTAAATACGAGGGTTGAATAATTTAAATTGCGTTGAATTATGAGTAATTATGTATAAAATAATAATATTTATATTTAAAAAAATATAATCACTTATAAAAATGAATATGTTGAATAATAATTTAGAATATTAATAATTATATTCGAATATATTTATATGAAAATATAGTATTATATATTGTATTTAAATTAAAATAAATCTACAATATATTATAGGATAAATTAAATTATTCCATCTAAATATTTATGAAAAATTATATATGTAATATTATTTATCATATTTAAATTTAATTAAATTTATAATATAATATTACATATATATATATATATATATAATATTATCAATAATGAAATTAAAAAATTTCCTATTAATAATAACTTTTAAAAAATATTAATTATACATAATAAATATTATTAGTATTTTTGTATAAAATGAATGCATTTTTTTGGAAAATTTAATTACTTGAAAAATGTATATATGAAAATATTTTTATCATATTTAAATTAAAATTAGTTGAAAATATAATATTGGTTTATAAATGGAAATAATTTTATTTTCTTTAATTACATTTTAAAATTACAATTAACAATTTTTTTAAAAAAATTCACCATATGTATATAATATTATGAGTAATTATGTATAAAATAATATTATTTATATTTAATAAAATATAATTTATTAAAAAAATATATTTATATAATTATAATTTAGAATATTAATAGTTACATTTTAATATATTTATATTTATATGTAATTTTATTAATTACATTTAATTCAAAATAAATTTTCAATATATAATTGGATACATAGATAAATAAAATAGTTCTAAATAAACATTTTTTTAAAAATTATATTATAAATAATGTTTTATAAAAAATAATATTAAATTTATTTTAATATGATTATATATATATTATAAAATTCGTCATATTTAAATTTAATTTTATTCATATTTAAAAAATATCAATAAACAAAAAAAATACATAGAGTAAATTAAATATATAAATACTCATAGTTAATTGAATAATATATATATATATATATACTATTAACTTTATAGATGTTTAGAAATATATATAGTTATATTTGAAAATATTATTACTATATATTTACTTTATATGGAATATAAGAACTATCCAAAAAAATACTTAGCAAGATTATTGAGTGATGACTGATCTTGAGATGTCAGACCAATCTATGATTCAAATTATTTCATAATTATTTTAATTTGGTTGCATAATTTGATATAATTACATTTTCTTTCTTAATTGATGACCCGCATGTCATACCTCACTCTAAGAATATAATGGCCTGAGTGTCCATGGTAAAATGTTTTGTATTCCAATCCCCTCAAACCCCTCACCTACATATGAGTAATATTTTAATAAAAGGAGGTTCTTCAGGAGGCGTTGATGTTCAATGTTGGATTTATACACCATGACACAAAGGAGATTGGCGACTACTAAAATATGTGATAATGGATGATCTAGGAGTTTCCTTAAGGCTTTAGTTTTTTTATCGATTAATGATAAACCAATCCATAGAAAAAGTCTCAAGATCAAGTCACCATTATTTTAATATATTAATATATATATATATAGATATTTATTATTTATCATATATAATTTTAAGAAAAGTTATAATATATCATTATAATCATTAATTAAAAATAAAAAACTTCTTATTAGTTATTTAAATCATTAATTAGATATATATGTATATATATTGTTATTATTAATTTGAAAAATATTAATATTTATTTTTAAATTATATCAATACTTACATAATTTAATTTTAATATATATATTTATATTAAAAAATATTATTACTGAATATTTACTATATACATGACAAAAAACTATCCTAAAAAACTTGGTAATATTATTGAGTGATGACTGATCTTAAGATGAACAACCAATGTATTATTATAATTAAATATATAATTATTTTGTATATAGTTATATAATTTATAATCATTTTATTTTATTTATTCATTAATGACCGGCATTCCATCCCTCTCTCTAACAATATAAGGCCCTACATTTCTGTAATAAAATATTATGTATCCCAAACCCCTAGAACCCCTCACTTATATGTGAGTATTATTGTAATAAAATGGGGCTCAATGAGAGGTGTTGATGTTCGATGATGAATTTATATACCATGACTGAAAGGATATTGGTAGCTATTGAAATTTGAGAAAATGGATTCTGTAAGAGTTTCCCCTAGGTTTGGTTGGTTTACCTGTTAATGATAAACCAATCCATAAAAAAGTCTCAAGATCAATTCCTCATTATTTAATCATAACTAATTAAAAAAAATTATCATTTCATGATGTGTAAGATATATATATATATAAGTATTTTATAAATTATATTTCTAGGCAATCAGGACTACATACATATAGAAAAATGGGGAAAAAATATGTATGGATTGGGGATTTAACTATAGTTTTCCCCCCTATAAAAGTGCTTAAACTTTATAAATGTGTGGAATAAGAAGAATTTTATTGGAAGATTCACAATCTCTTAAAACTAAGAAATTATTAGTTAATTAATTCAATCATATACCGACATCTTCAATATGTTGATCGTCTATGAAACACTGATAATCCATTGCTTGAGGATGAGGATTAGGTGGGGGCATCATCACTATTTTAGAAACAGTGCAGTAATGGTCCAATGGAATCATATATTGACATTTTTATTATTAATGAGGTGCGACATACTAATAAAGAACCTTATTATTGGACATCTATTGATATCTATCCATCATAAAATTACTATTCATTATCTTCTTATATAACTCAAGAAACATAAACTAATTATAAAGAAGATCACTATAATATGGATAGAACTATAGGAGATTACCCTATTGATACTTCTGATTTAATGAGTGATACTTTCTATAATGACTAAGTATTTGATAATGTAATATGAGATGATATGGGTGAGGAAGATGTTTTCGTTAAACCTTCCAAGGTTCCTTTTATAGCTAAGAAAGAACCAATGACTGTTAACTATTATCCCTTATTAAAAACCTTAGTAAAAGGAATTTCACATGCACAAGAGTTTTTTTGGGGTGCCATTATAAAAAGTATTGAATTCCTAGGAATTCTCAGTAACCCATCCGCGACAACTAATAAAACCTTGTATATTGGACAAGAATTTGAAACTAAAAGTGCATTGAAAAACATGGTTAATAAATACCACATATAATGACATTTTTCATTTGTGTTTGATGACTCTAATAAGAAAAAATACATCATTAAATAGAGAAAATATGGATTTGAATATGAATTTCACATGAATTCAACATATGATTAATATTTTTTCATATTGGAAGATAACTAAGTAGGAAGGTCCACATAATTGTGTGAAACCAACGCTGTCACAATATCATTCTATTATATATATATAGTTTATATAAAATTTTATTATTGAGATGATATGAACTTGATAGGATGTTCTTATTTTACTTGTTGAGTAATGTGTGAAACATTTGTTCACATATAGGATTTCTTTTTTCAAAACCTGGATAGAAAAATAGAAAGAAATTTTTAAAGTGTATGTTGATTGAGATGAATTGTATAAATTTTTCCCATATATAATAGTATTTTTGTCGCTAAATATTATGGGTTTTTATAATCTTGAAACCATTTAGTATATCTTCTGTGATAATCAGGTTGATCAAATAAAGGTGAAGTTCTGTAGGATATTCTAGGCATTAAGGTTATGTATCGCCATATTTCCTTATTGAAAAAAATTAATTTAGGTTGGTGGATTTTTTATGGAAACTATATAGGTTTATTTTAACACCCCAAGCTCTTTATAAAATATATTTTTTAAAATAATTTTATTTATTTGATATCTTGTGTTACACTCAACACCGACTTAGCTTTCATATTACGCAATATTGAGTTTCTACGAAACAGCATTTTATTATTATACTTATTTAAACAAGAAAATTATAACCTAGAAATTATAATGATAGGTATGAAAAAGATTAAATTAATTTTAAAATTATGTTTTACACATAATTATTTTACCAATTAATAATAAATGAATGTAAAACCTATTTTTAATATAAAAGGAAATGTTTTTATGATTTTTTTAAACGTGCACAAGTGTGTTTTATACCAATAAATAAAACAATCACCCTTATTGAATTATATTAATGATATATATATATATATGTTCAATATAATGTTTAAAATTCATATTATTTATTTTCTAGACATGATATGAGAAAAAAAATCCAATTTTACACTTAGAAGAAGCATTTTTCAAAAAGGCAGTTTGGCTGCCTTTTGATGGTGCACTTATTTTAAATCTAGTTTTTGATACCTTTATAATTTTTTTTTGATAAAATAAAATTCTCAGTTGAAATTATAATATAAAAAATTACTTTGGTTGATTTTTTGGCATTTTTTTGAGAAGTTTCATGTTTTGATGAATAGTGAAAAACACTGAATTTTAATTGAGAACTGCTTTTTCATCTAACTTATTTACATAGTTAAATTATGTTTTTAATTAGATTTAAAGTATAATTAGAAATATTGTAAATATTTTAATCCAATTTAGGCAATTTTAACCAATTTCACATTGAAATAGGATATAGAAAACATTTCAAACTTTTAGATTTTTTCACTTAAAAAACACGTTTTCTGTAACATCCCAAGTAAGTAATGAATAATAGATATTTTTATCTATGTCTATTAATGATTAAGATAGTGTTTTAGAGGCTTAAAATGAAAATAAATCCAATCTTAAGCATGGAATACACTAATATTCTTAAAAGATTGTTTTACTGCCTTATGATGGAAAACCCTTTTTAAATCTATCTTTTGAAAATTATATAAACTATGTTTGTCAAAATAAATTTATTCTTTATGATTGGGACATCAAAATTTACTTTGTGTGAATTTTTTATATTTTTCTGACAATGTTCATTTTTTAAAGAATAGTGAAAAATACTGCATTTTACATCAAAACTTCTTTTTAATCTAATTTATTTATATGATTAGATTATCTTTTGAATTGGTCTTAATGTGTAATATGAATATATTTTTACCATTTAATCCAATGGTGGTCATTGGAATCAATTTCACTTTGAAATTGGACTCAAACTAGTGTCAATCTTTTGATACTTATTGTTTCATAAAAACACGCTATTTGCTCTGACAGCGGGAATTAATTATTAAATTAATTAATGTAACTTATATGTTTTGAATTTTGTAAAATAGACTTCATTTTTGAATTCGGAATATCAAATATAGCTTAGGGTGAATTTTTGGTAATTTTCTGAAAAACTTCAATTTTTGATGAATAGTGAAACCACTAAGTGGTACTTATAAAAACTGATTTTCCGTTTAAGTGAAATTTTGCCATCATTGTGTTTTGAATTTCAAAAATCCGACATACATGGTTGTCATTAAGAAGTAAAATGTGGTTCAATGAGATTATAATAATTTTTTGGTGAATAGTAACTTATTAAGTTCTTAATCGCGATTAGTGGTAATTAGTGTAGTTTAAGGTAAAAATAATGCTTTAATAAAATAAGATGAGCTTGAAACATGTCCTACCCTCATTTGTTGTGTCATGGCCGACCAAGACAAGCCATGGGTCAACTTGGGGACCCCATGGAGACACTTTGGTTGGGAAATGACATAAATAACTTTTTATTAAATGTTAAAGTAAAAATGACACAAACATAATATGTCTTACGAAAACAATTTTTACATGGGGTTATAAAGATCAGATTTTTGATTATAAATAGTCATTGGAAATCTAAAAAGAGTTCCTACATCATAGTATTTTTTTTATAATTTTTATACATTAAATAAATTAAATTATTTATGACATCATGATGATGTAGCGATGACCTCATTATTTAACGATTTAAATAAAATGGAAAGATAATGTAAAATCTATGAACTACACATGTCCAAAACCAATTGGATGAGTGTATTTCGGACCCTTATCACCTTATCCACGACTTATATCAATGTGGGACCTTTTAAAACCGAAACACATTTTCAAATAAAGTAATATTTCTTTACTTTCCAAAAGTGCCCCTCCTCTCCTCTTATAAAAGGCCCCCACCTCTACCTCATTTCACACACTCCTCAAGCCTTTGTCTCAGCAAAACCCTGCCCATTTACTCTCTCCACATCCCTCTCCTCATCCTATAGGATTCTATTTGGGCAGAATCCTTTCAAAGGAATCCTCTAGGCTCAAATCAAAAGGAGTTACACTTTTAAAGGTAATTCATTCTCTCATGTTCATTTGTTTTATTTTGTTTCTACAACCCCCTAAACTCTTTTTATTTACTTATTTTGTAACAAAACCAGTATCTTCAATATACTAGGATGTTGTTATAAGATTTATTTGAGCTACACTCTCACACAGCTACATCAAATGGTTAAAGAACATACAGTTTCTGTGGATGGCGAAATTCTGCCTCCCGAAATGATGATTGTTCAATACTCATTTAACACCTTCAAAGGTGGCCATTATGATGTCACTATTTATATATATGATATATAATATGTTTATGTTTTCCTTAAGCTTCTGTTTTTTTCATTTTGGGCATACCTTTATGGTTTCCATTATGGGTAACCACGATATCTTCATTTTAGGAAGTGCGGACTACCGCCCCCTGAAAGTGATTTGATTCGTTAATACCATATGTGGGATGTGTAAAGGATAAAGTTAATGATATTATATATGTTATTATACTGGAATTATAATATAATTATATATCATTATGATTCCATTCCAGAAAATACGAAATAGAAATGGAAGTAGCGTTCATGCGTACGTACGGCTTACCGTCTCCATGAACGGTGCATTTCATTTCTTACCTCTAAATGTGATTTAATATTATAAATACATGTATATGATAAATATATATGATATATATGTTATCCAAATCATTAATATCATTCTGGATATAATGAACCTTTGACCAAATTAACAACATGTAAGTGTAAGAAGTCTATTTTTGACTTAAGAACCAAATACCGACAAAATGAACATTATTAACTTAAATGATTACATGATGTTCATAACATGGTATAAAAGGAATGATGAAATTGAAAAAGGTTCATAGGAAAGTAGAGATTAACTCAAGTTTATTATTCAGGACATTAAAGAACGATCGAGTCAAGTCGGACCCGAGGTAAGGGACTTCGTCTCAATCTCCTTTCATTAAGACATATTTCGTTTTATACACAACTTTCTTTTATACGGTGTATAAACCCCTTTTACTTTTACTTTAATACAAAAGGAATCTTTTTCTACGAAGCATTTTACTAAACGACAAAAAAGAATGTTTTTTTAACGTACGCGGTGACAACGACCTTTTCCACCGCCGCGAGTATTATTTGGTCTTGGGCTTTCTCAGCAAGCTGTAATGTTTTTAGAATAAAATAAATACCATATACTCTTTTATGTATTTTGGTATTGAAAATGGTTTTGAAAAATGATTCTATTATGTCAATATATTTATGATATATTGTGACTGAAATGTGGAAATGTTATCATTCCTTTATATTGGTTTTATGTTTTATGATTTTATACTGGTACTTGGACATTTTAACGGGTGGTTACGTTATAAACCATATGACGGGTGGTGCCGTGAATACCAGGACGGGTGGTTACGTTATAACCTCCAATGCATTGGGTATGGAAGTCAGCCGTATGGATATTCCATTAAGTATGTATGGAAATTGGCCGTATGGCTATTCCATTAAGTGATATGTGTGGAAGTCGACCGTATGGTTATTCCACTTAAGTATGTTTATGTCCCAAGTTACCTTTATATATGTTATGTGCTATTTTTATTGATTTTATGGCAATCCTTTGGTTACAAAAAGGTAAGTAATGATACTTTATTCAGTGAAGAGTTTTTACTACTTCATGAAGGTGAAGGTATCACTTTGATAGAGTATATATGGTTTATTTGATGTTTGAAAAACTAACAGTTTTCATTCTTTCTGTATCCCTTACTGAGCTTTTTATGCTCATCCCAAGTTTTTTTTGAAATGTTTTTCACAGGTCAAGGGAAAGGTACATGATATGATAATAGTGTCAAGGAAGTGTCAAGAAAGAATCCATGTTTATTTTAAATATGTTTCCATTGATGGGAATGAAGAATACTATCTTTATGTAACCACTTTGTTTATATGTGGAATGTAATGCATGTTTTATGATCTAATTCTCTAAAACTCTAAACCTGAAAAGGTCCTCAACGTGTAATCTTGTGATAACTCAAGATTATGTAAGGTTTAAGGCTGGGGCCTTATAGTTGGTATCAGAGGTCGGTTTAGACAACTTTAGGAGTTATAATAGTGCTAAATTATAATATGATTGAAATGATATAGCACTTACGGATTACCATGTTGCTTCACCTAAGATATTTCTGTATTCAGAATGGTTTTCCGCAGAGGAAACAAAGCAGCTATGTTGGGACGACATCAGGAGGAAGATAACCTTCCAAATCAGCAACCTGAGATGGTCGGAATCGGAACTGAATAGTTTGTTGCAGTGATGGCACAGTTGACTCAGGCTATAAATGGTGGTGGTATCCATGCACGAGATCAGCCAGATCAACCGCAGAGGAACATGTCAGTGGTGGAACATTTCATGAGGCAACATCCCCCATCATTCAGAGGATCATCTGACCCTGTGCAAGCTGAAGGGTGGATTAAAGCACTGGAGAATATTTTTGATGTCATGGGGTGTTTAGAACATCAAAAGGTTAGTCTTTCTATTTACCGTTTGGAGGGTGAAGCAGATCAGTGGTGGTCTATGGTTAAAAATATCAGGGATAGTGATGAGATTGAGGATCTTCACTGTGACTAATTCAAAGGTATGTTTCTTGAGAAATATTTTCCTAAGGTGGTTCGTCTTAGGATGGAAAAGTAGTTCCTAGAATTGAGGCAGGAGGATGATTCAATGGCTTCTTATGAAGAAAAGTTCACTCGATTGGCAAGGTATGCTCCAAACTTCATACGAGATCTTGATAGTAAAATAAACCGTTTTTACTCAGGGTTAAATCCAAAGTATCAAAGGGCTTTAGCTTCTCGTGAGTTCAAAAGTTATGAAAAACTTGTTCGATGTGCGGAGAAGGTGGAAATGGAGTTTGCAGATGATCAGGTGTTCTATGACAAACAACAGAATAAGAGGTCTAGTTGGCAGACAAAGGGGAAGAATTCATCAAAGAATCAAGGAGGTAAGAAAACCAAATATCCATCCTGTGAGAAGTGTGGTAAAATGCATCCTGGAGAATGTTTATCCAAGTCTGGTAAGTGCTTTCGGTGTGGTAAGTCTGGTCATATTGCTCGTAACTGTAAGGAAGCTGATCAAGTAGGAAATGAAAAGCCAACGGTAAGATGTTTTAAGTGTAATGAAATGGGTCATTATGCAAACGAGTGTCCAACGAAGAACTCAACTGGGGGAATGCAGCCAGACTACAAGAAGAAAGGGGTGGTGAAATCCTTTGCAACAACTTCAGCAGATGTTGGGCCATCAAATGAAGTGGTATCAGCTCCAGGGAGCTCAATATTTTTCGAAGATTGACTTGAGGTCGGGGTACCATTAGTTGAAAGTAAAAGAAGCAGACGTTCCGAAGACTGCGTTCCGTACTAGATATGGACATTATGAATTTGTAGTTATGCCTTTTGGGTTAACCAATGCACCTGCTGTATTCATGGACCTTATGAATAAAATTTTCCATGAGTTCTTGGATAAGTTTGTGTTTGTGTTTTGAGATTTGGGAAGAGGTTATGTGTGCCTTGTGATTCACAGTTGAAGAATGAGTTGTTATGTGAGGCTCATAGTTCCCCGTTTTCAGTTCATCCCGGCAGTACTAAGATGTACAGAGATCTGCGGGAGTATTACTGGTGGGATGGAATGAAAAGAGACATTGCTGATTTTACTGTGAAGTGTTTGACATGTCAACAGGTTAAAGCAGAGCGGCAGTTACCGAAAGGGATGCTTCAGCCTTTACCAGTGCCAGAGTGGAAATGGGAAAACATATACATGGACTTTGTTGTGGGATTACCGAGGACATCTCGAGGTAATAATGCAATCTGGGTTATTGTTGATCGCTTGACCAAATCTGCTCATTTCCTTGCTATACGAGATAATTTCTCTCTTGATCAACTTTCCCATTTGTATCTTAAATAAATAGTCAGGTTACATGGAGTTCCTCTCTCCATTGTATCAGATCGTGATCCCAGGTTTACTTCTAACTTTTGTAAAGGCCTTCAGAAGTCGTTGGGTACTGAATTAAATTTTAGTACAGCTTTTCATCCTCAATCAGATGGGCAATCAGAATGAAAAATCCAGACATTGGAGGATATGCTACGAGCTTGTTCTATGGATTATCAGGGAAGTTGGGACCAACATATTTCTTTGGTTGAGTTTTCTTATAATAAAAGTTTTCATTCCAGTATACAGATGGCACCATTTGAGGCATTATATGGGAAGCGGTGTCGAACTCCATCATTTTGGAATGAAGTGGCTGAAAGGAAGCTGATGGGACCAGAATAGGTAGAAGAGATGGCAGAAAAAGTTCAGTTGATTCAGAAGCACATGAGAACAGCTCAGAGCAGGCAGAAGAGTTATGCGGATAACCGGAGGAAGGATATATCTTTCGTGGTAGGTGATCATGTTTTTCTCAAGGTTTCTCCTTGGAAAAGTGTGATGAGATTTGGTAAGAAAGGAAAGCTGAGTCCAAGGTTTATTGGACCATATGAAATTCTGGATAGAGTTGGATCAGTTGCTTACCGAGTGGCTTTACCTCCGAGTTTATCTCAGGTACACAATGTTTTTCACGTTTCGATGTTGAGAAAGTATATGCCAGATCCATCTCATGTTTTGAGTCCAGTGGTAGTTCAGCTGGAAGAGAACCTATCTTATAAGGAACAATCGGTCCAGATTCTTGACCACAGGGAGCAAGTGTTACGGAATAAGGTGATTCACCTGGTAAAAGTTTTGTGAAAAAACCACATGATTGAAGAGGCAACATGGGAATCTGAAAATGCAATGAGGGATAAGTACCCTCATTTATTCGATAAGTAAATAAATTGTGGGGACGCAATTTTCTAAAGGGGGGAAGGATGTAACATCCCAAGTAAGTAATGAATAATAGATATTTTTATCTATGTCTATTAATGATTAAGATAATCTTTTAGAGGCTTAAAATGAAAATAAATCCAATCTTAAGCATGGAATACACTAATATTCTTAAAAGATTGTTTTACTGCCTTATGATGGAAAACCCTTTTTAAATCTATATTTTGACAATTTTATAAACTATGTTTGTCAAAATAAACTTATTATTTATTATTGGGACATCAAAATTTACTTTGTGTGAATTTTTGATATTTTTCTGACAATGTTCATTTTTTAATGAATAGTGAAAAATACTGCATTTTACATCAAAACTGCTTTTTAATCTAATTTATTTATATGATTATATTATCTTTTGAATTGGTCTTAATGTGTAATATGAATATATTTTTACCATTTAATCCAATGGTGGTCATTGTAATCAATTTCACTTTGAAATTGGACTCAAACTAGTGTCAATCTTTTGATACTTATTGTTTCATAAAAACACGCTATTTGCTCTGACAGCGGGAATTAATTATTAAATTAATTAATGTGACTTATATGTTTTGAATTTTGTAAAATAGACTTCATTTTTGAATTCGGAATATCAAATATAGCTTAGGGTGAATTTTTGGTAATTTTCTGAAAAACATCAATTTTTGATGAATAGTGAAACCACTAAGTGGTACTTATAAAAACTGATTTTCCGTTTAAATGAAATTTGGCATCATTGTGTTTTGAATTTATAAAATCCGACATAAATGGTTGTCATTAAGAATTAAAATGTGGTTCAATGTGATTATAATAATTTTTTGGTGAATAGTAACTTATTAAGTTCTTAATCGCGATTAGTGGTAATTAGTGTAGTTTAAGGTAAAAATAATGCTTTAATAAAATAAGATGAGCTTGACACATGTCCTACCCTCATTGGTTGTGTCATGGCCGACCAAGAAAAGCCATGGGTCAACTTGGGGACCCCATGGAGAAACTTTGGTTGGGAAATGACATAAATAACTTTTTATTAAATGTTAAAGTAAAAATGACACAAACATAATATGTCTTACGAAAACAATTTTTACATGGGGTTATAAAGATCAGATTTTTGATTATAATATTCATTGGAAAGATAAAAATATTTACTACATCATAGTATTTTTTTTTAATTTTTAGACATTAAATAAATTAAATTATTTATGACATCATGATGATGCAGCGATGAACTCATTATTTAACGATTTAAATAAGATGGAAAGATAATGTAAAATCTATGAACTACACATGTCCAAAACCAATTGGATGAGTGGATTTCAAACCCTTATCACCTTATCCACGACTTATATCAATGTGGGACCTTTTAAAACCGAAAAACATTTTCAAATAAAGTAATATTTCTTTACTCTCCAAAAGTGCCCCTCCTCTCCTCTTATAAAAGGCCCCCACCTATACCTCATTTAACACACTCCTCAAGCCTTTGGCTCAGCCAAACCCTTCCCATTTACTCTCTACACATCCCTCGCCTCATCCTAGAGGATTCCCTTTGGGCAGAATCCTTTCAAAGGAAGCCTTTAGGCTCAAATCTTAAGGAGTTACACTTTTAAAGGTAATTCATTCTCTCATGTTCATTTGTTTTATTTTGTTTCTCCAACCCCCTAAACTCTTTTTATTTACTTCTTTTGTAACAACACCAGTAACTTCAGTATACTAGGATGTTGTTATAAGATTTATTTGAGCTACACTCTCACACAGCTACATCAAATGGTTAAAGAACATACGGTTTCCGTGGATGGCGAAATTCTGCCTCCCGAAACGATGATTGTTCAATACTCATTTAACACCTTAAAAGGTGGCCATTATGATGTCACTATTTTTATATATGATATATAATATTTTTATGTTTTCCTTAAGCTTCTGTTTTTTTCATTTTGGGCATACCTTTATGGTTTCCATTATGGGTAAACACGATATCTTCATTTTAGGAAGTGCCGACTACCGCCCCTGAAAGTGATTTGATTCGTTAATACCATATGTGGGATGTGTAAAGGATAAAGTTAATGATATTATATATGTTATTATACTGGAATTATAATATACTTATATATCATTATGATTCCATTCCAGAAAATACGAAATAGAAATGAAAGTAGCGTTCATGCGTACGTACGGCTTACCGTCTCCATGAACGGTGCATTTCATTTCTTACCTCTAAATGTGATTTAATATTATAAATACATGTATATGATGAATATATATGATATATATGTTATCCAAATCATTAATATCATTCTGGATATAATGAACCTTTGACTGTAAAGACCGTAAAATTCAAGGGAATTTTTTTTTTTCTTAATTTTCTTTGGATTTTTACAAGAGCGCGATTTCAGACGGCACCTGATTCCGAGGCCCGGAGTGCCCGGAATTAATTTCCGAAGTTTGGCTCGGGTACGTTCAGTGAACGGACGAGCGGGAATTCCTAACTTTTGATCCGGTGCTCGGAATTAAAATCCGAGGGCACCGATGAACTCGCAGCGCCGGTATTCGCTTAATGAGACCTTTTCGGGAGTTGCGTTTGTTGCGGGTTGAAAGTTACGTTTTGGGGTTTTTCAGTTAAGTTGAATAAAATTTGTGTAAAACAATTTTTATTTTAACTTATTCTTTTAAAACCTATCGGAGGAGGTTGAAAGTGGGACCCACACCCACTTAACCTCCCTTGGGAGGATTAAGTGTGGTGGGGCCCACACGAACCCCTTTTCTTTTCTTTTTCTCTCAACGTTCTTAACCCCCCTTTTAATGGCTTAAGTTACCCTTGTTTAATTATGGGAGTTATGCCTTTTTGAATTTCAAAGCTTTGAAATTCCCTTGTGTTGTGTTAATAAAATAAGAGGTAATCTTATTTTATTGAGGGTTCTTAGTTTGTCTTTGGGAGCTTTCTCATCTTCAAGCTCTGACGAAGAACGAAGAACGTCTTCATCCTCAACGAAGAACGATAACACTTCGTCAAGGATCATCGACTCGGAGACCCGGTATCTTCGGACCTCTACTTCCTCTTCGGACCTTCTTCGTCGACAAACGAAGATCCGCCAACAACGTATCGCATCGGACGTAACTCTTCGTCAACGGATTTGACGAACGACGACCGCGACGCCCGACTTCCGCGACGCCGTCTTCCGCGGAACGTAGAGGATTTCTTGAATCTCAAACCCGAGGTAGGGGATGTTTTTATTAATTATTTTATTCCATTCCTGAATTGTGGATTTTAGCATGACTAAACGTGAGACTTTTTAGTTATGTTATTTGTTAACGCGAGGGGAGTCGGACCGCACGAACACGGCCGAAACCCCCTCCTTCGTTCATATTGATTCATGCGGGTGGAAGCAAAAGGCGTGGTGCCGTCGCACCACGCGGATGAACATGCTTATGAATTCCGCTATACCGTCGCGCTTCGCCGAGGAGAGATTTCAAGACCGCGACGCCGACACGCCGCGTTGGGAGGATTCTTGGCACGGCGAAAGGGGCGCGGTGCCGTCGCACCGCGCCGGACGACGAACACCGCGGCCGGTTCCGGGCCGCGGTGAGACGAGGAGACCGCGGCCGGTTCCGGGCCGCGGCGGAAGGAAAGACCGGCGGCCGGGCCGCCGGCGTCGGAAGTCAAGGGCGGGACCGGAAATTCCGGTCCCGTTGGTAAAAACCGGCCGGCCAGCAGGCCGGCCGGATATCATAAAAACCGGGGGTTTAAACCCCCGGCCGGCTCTTCAAAACCCCCCTCTTAAAGAGGGGGGGGCGGTTCAATTAAGGAGGGGGGCAAAGCCCCCCGGTTTTTGTCCAGCCGGCCCCCACCTGCGGGGGCCGTTTATATTTCAAGGCACGGCTTTAAGCCGTGCCGTTTTGTTAGAAACGCGGGGCTTAGCCCCGCGTGCCTCCCGCATGCGCCGCGGCACCCCGCCGCCAGCGCGGTCCGCCAGCCGCCGCCGCCACGCGGTCCGCCAGCCGCCGCCGCCACGCGGTCCGCCAGCCGCCGCCGCCACGCGGTCCGCCAGCCGCCGCCGCCGCGCCACGCGGCCGCCGCCGCCACGCGGCCCGCCGCCGCCACGCGGCCCGCCGCCGCCACGTGGCCCGCCGCCGCCGTCCGCCGCCGCCGGCCGCCGCCGCCGGCCGCCGCGCCACCCAAGGGGGGGGGGTCGGGCCGGGTCGTTCCGGACCCGGACCCCCCCGTTTCGGACCAGATTCGGTTTTTGGCTCATAACTTGAGCCTCGGACCTCCGAATGACGAACCGTCTGCGGCAACGCGATCCTTGGATCGAGACGGTCGTTTCGGTATATCGCACTCAAGGTTTCGGTTTACTTTGAGTTCGGCCGGGTTGGTTCGTTCACGAAACCAACCGGGCCTTCGGAGCGGAAACGCTCATATCTTGAGCTACGGACGTCTGATTGACGCGCCGTCAGTCGCGTAGTGTTCCTCTTAGTGAGACGGATCTTTTGGCATACTCCGCCCGAGGTTTGGACGCAGGTGGAGTACGGTCGGGTTGGTTTTGCCTTAAAAACCAACCGGGCCCCGGAGACAAAAATGCCAATAACTCTCGGACCAGGCGTCCGATCGACGCGCCGTCTGTTGCGTTGAGTTCCTGTTGGCGATACGGAACTTTTGGATACATCAACTTCGGTCTTCGTGACAGTTGATGTATCAGCCTCTCGGCTCGTAGAGCGGACCCTCCGTACGAGCTTGCTGTGTGCGGGAACCCTAGTGCTGGCTGCGACTGTTCTACTGCTACGACTGCTACTGTGACTGCGACGACGACAGTACAGAGATCCTGTGTGGATTCAACGACGACAGTACAGAGATCCTGTGTGGATTCGACGACGACGACTACAGCACTCAGCGATCCTACGTGGATCAGTGCTACAGGTTCTGTGTGAGCCCGATCCTGTGTGGGTCCTTGCGCTCAGCGGTTCTGTGTGAGCCAGCGCCTACAGGTTCTGTGTGAGCCCGATCCTGTGTGGGTCTTGCGGGGGTTAGTTACCTATCGATCCTTCGTGGGTCCGACGACTTAGATGGATCAGTGATCATCTTTATCGTCCCTGAAGAAGTATACCTGTGTGAGCTGAATCCTGTTACTTTCCTTTGTGGAATACGTATACTTTCCTGCGTGGACTGAGTTATACTTGGGCTCGGAGGTTGGAGCGTTTTTTTTGAATTGATGACTTAGGTATATGTATGGGCATATACCTAAGCAGTGTCGGTTGTTACTTCGTGATTGTACTTTTCTTCGTGGTTTATCCTTTGTGGATTTTAGAGATCTTCAGGGGTCTCGGGGTCCCTACTGAGTAGCTTATACTCACCCCTGCACGGGCTTCGCCCGCACTACGTTGTGTTGGTTGCAGACGACGGACAGCGTTGACCATAGCTGAGGCTTGTAGAGCGGGACGGTAACCGGAGGTGGACCACTAGGCGGGACGTGCACGGAGCGGACGGCGGGACCCGTGGAGCAGAGGAGCTATCTGTACCCACCCTTCAGGTGGGATTTCCGGTGGACAGTACGGAGTAGCGGCTTTACTTTACAGTTGCTGTTTTTCCCTTTTCGAGTTGTACTTTACTTGCAGTTTGGGTTTGTATTCTGGCCCATTTACTTTTCCGCACTTTCAGTTGTACTCTGCTTGTTTAGTGTTTACTTTCCGCTTGCTTACTCTGTGGAGTTGGTTACTTTTCAAAGGCAATGCCTTCCCTTTTTACTGGGATTTACGCCTTGGTGCTAGTCGCCAGCCCCTGGCCTATGGAAGGCGGGCTTGGGGTAGTCACGGCACGGACCCCGAGGGCGGGTCGTGACAAATTGGTATCAAAGGAGTTCGGTTCTACCGCGAACTCTGATCTTTTCTATGTGAAGCAATAATGTTTAGCGTATTGAGTGTGGTTATCAGTCCAGGGAGTCCAGTGTTGGTGCGGCGGCCGACGTATCCATACACCAGGACCCTGACTTCTGATTTCCGACTTAATGCACGAAAACATTGATTGCGTGTGTGTTTCAAAGTTTTCTTTGTGATTACTTGTGACAGCTCACCGGGTATACTGATCTGCTTAATGAAAGTCTCAAGTTTTCTTTGTGATTACTTAATTCAGCTCACCAGGTATACTGTTCTGACTATGGCACTCTTGATCTCCTTTTCAGGATGGCCCCACGACGACAGCCAGCTAGGGTTCCGATGGTCGAGCGAGACGACAGCCCACCGAGCGACGAGGCCTCGGTGCAGGGCCCTTTTCCAGTAGTGGCACCGGCGGTAGCTTTACCCGCCGAGCCCCCGATGCTTCCAGCAGCAGCCGCTGACGATGCACGTCGCCTCAGCGCACTACATGAGTTTCAGCGACAGCGACCGCCCAGGTTTCGCGGGGAGACGGATCCCCAGGCAGCAGAGGACTGGCTGGAGGCAGTAGTTCGAGTGTTTAGGCTAGTGAGGACACCAGCAGACCTCATGGTGATCCTCGCTGCGAGCCTACTACACGCAGCAGCAGGACGATGGTGGAGCCTGATGCTCCAGGTGCACGATGAGGCATCTCTACTCTGGACGGACTTCGAGAGCCTCTTCCGCTCTGAGTTCGTCCCGGCCACCCTTCGAGCGGTACGCATCCAGGAGCTTCTACAGCTGCGGCAGGGCAGCATGACGGTCGCCCAGTACTCGGCGAGATTTACCGATCTCTCGCGCTACTCGACCGACATGGTACGAGACCCATTCTTCCGGGCCCGGACCTTCGAGCAGGGTTTGAGACACGAGATCAGGGCATCGCTGATCTCCCTCAGCATACCGACTCAGACAGGAGTACTGGAGCGGGCTCTTCTGATCGAGAGCTTCCTTGCTGAGTCTACACCAGCACAGCGACCCACCGCAGGACGGCACGTGGCAGAGTCATCTGCAGCAGGCAGTCGACGGATGACTCAGGGGTCCAGACAGACCAGACCTTCAGGCCGACGACCTCAGGGCACTGGCTCAGCAGTGCGGGGCACACAGCGCGGAGCCAGTCTTCCGAGAGGCAGACAGTGATACTCATGCGGCGGACAGGGCCATATGGCTCGTGACTGCCCGACCCGCCGTACCGAGGAGCAGCAGTCAGTAGATGGACCACCGAGGCAGAGGCAGAGGGTCGACCGTGGCGGTCCGCAGGGAGGAGGCGGACGAGGTAGAGGAGCTGGACGAGCAGCTGGTGGTGGCCGACGCTTTGAGGCTCTACCACCACCACCACCAGGAGGTCCACCCCGACCACAGGGAGCTGGCGGGCAGCGACAGGCTCAGCTCCAGGCAGCAGAGGCCTACGACCACGGCGCACCCGAGATGATTCGAGGTACTATCTGTGTCTATTCCACCCTTGCTGCAGTTCTTATAGACACAGGAGCGAGTCACTCTTTCATAGCCGCTGCCCTTGTTCGGAGCTCGGAGATTCCGACTGAGCCGTTGGCTCGATCCTTACGGCTAGAGACTCCTACGGGAGCAGACTCGACGATTACGCACTGGTGCCGGCAGTGTGAGCTTACTCTAGGAGGCGAGAGCTTCGGCTGGGATCTTCTTGTAGCAGCGTCGAGGCCTTACGACGTCATCTTGGGCATGGATTGGCTGTCTACGGTCCATGCACAGATTGACTGTTTTAGGCGCAAGGTGCGATGTGTACGCACCGACGGGAGCAGGTTCACCTTCACCGGCGAGAAGGGAGCCTTAGCAGCACAGGATGGATTTCCGCGGAGGAGAGGACAGCCCATCACTCATCAGTTGGCTAGCCTTATCCTTGGAGCAGTAGACGTGCGGAGTCCTGGTTTTCCTGCAGTGGTGGATCAGTATGCGGACGTTTTTCCCGACGATGTTCCAGGGCTACCTCCTCGCAGAGAGGTAGACTTTTATATTGTCTTGTACCCCGGGACAGCCCCGATATCCACTCCAGCATATCGGATGGCCCCCGCCGAGCTTCGAGAGCTACGGGTACAGTTGGAGGACTTGCAGGGCAAGGGATTCATCCGACCCAGTGTTTCACCCTGGGCTTCCCCGATATTGTTCGCCAAGAAGGCGGACGGGAGCTTGCGACTTTGTGTTGACTATCGTCGCCTGAACCAGGTGACAGTGAGGAACAAGTATCCGCTACCGAGGATTGATGACCTCTTTGATCAGCTCAAGGGAGCACGGTGGTTCTCGAAGATAGACCTCAGGTCAGGCTATCATCAGCTCAGAGTCAGAGACGAGGATGTGCAGAAGACGGCCTTCAGATGTCGGTATGGCCACTATGAGTTCTTGGTTATGCCTTTCGGTGTAACCAATGCTCCAGCAGTGTTCATGGCTCTCATGAACAGGATCTTTCAGCCATACCTCGATCAGTTTGTCGTGGTTTTCATCGACGACATTCTGATTTACTCTACGACAGAGGAGGAGCACGCCTATCACTTGCGAGTTGTTCTTGATACACTCCGAGAGCACCAGCTTTATGGTAAGCTCTCGAAGTGCCAGTTCTGGATACGTGAGGTCCACTTTTTGGGACACGTAATCTCTGAGGCGGGAGTTGCAGTGGATCCCGCGAAGATTGAGGCTGTGTTAGCATGGGAGCCACCCAGGAGCGTGACTGAGGTTCGGAGTTTCTTGGGACTAGCTGGATACTATCGGAGATTTGTGCCGAACTTCTCCAGAGTTGCGGCATCACTCACAGCGTTGACGAAGAAGGGGAAACCCTTCGTGTGGTCAGACAGTTGTCAGCAGAGCTTCGAGGAGCTGAGGCAGAGATTGACTAGCGCACCTATCTTGAGGTTGCCTGAGGAGGGAGTAGGGTACGTGGTCTACTGCGATGCATCGGGGACCGGACTCGGATGTGTTCTGATGCAGGAGCGGGCAGTGATCGCCTATGGATCACGACAGTTGAGACCGCATGAGCAGAACTACGCTACCCATGACCTGGAGTTAGCAGCAGTGGTCTTCGCTCTGAAGACATGGCGACATTATCTGATGGGCGAGCGCTTTACAGTCTTTTCCGATCATCAGAGTCTCAGGTATATCTTCTCGCAGAAGGACCTGAACCTGAGACAGCGACGATGGCTCGAGTTCCTCCAGGACTATGACTTTGAGATAGTCTATACTCCTGGGAAGGGAAACGTAGTAGCCGATGCCCTCAGCAGGAGGACGGGCATTCAGCTACTTGAGGAGGCGACGGAGCAGCTAGCCTCTTTGCAGATATCCTTCGTGGATAGAGATGGAGCAGCCTTTCTTCAGTCTCTCACAGTCACTCCTCCACTACTGCAGCGAGTCAGGGAGGCACAGCATGGGGACGCTGACTGTGAGACACGACGTGCACAGATATCCTCGGGACAGACACCTGATGGTTTCTCCCTTGGAGTAGAGCACGACATCCTTTTCAGAGGACGTACCATGGTACCAGTCGCTTTGCGAGAGGAAGTGCTGAGGGAGTTTCACACTTCACCATTAGCGGTACATCCTGGAGTGGCGAAGATGTACCAGGACCTCAGACGACAGCACTGGTGGCCGGGCATGAAGAAGGCAGTAGCAGAGTTCGTTTCTCGATGCCTCACCTGCCAGCAGGTGAAAGCTGAGCATCAGGTACCAGCAGGCTTGGTACAGCCCTTGGAGGTTCCGGAGTGGAAGTGGGACGGCATATCTATGGACTTCGTGACTGGACTGCCACGCACTTCCAGAGGTCACGACTCCATCTGGGTGATTGTTGACCGACTCACCAAGTCGGCACACTTCTTACCCATCAGAGAGCAGGGCTCGGTGGAGAGCTTGGGACGTCTCTACGTTCAGGAGATTGTGCGGCTCCACGGCGTGCCATCATCTATCGTTTCCGATCGTGATGCCCGCTTTACTTCCCGGCTTTGGAAGGGGTTGCAGGAGGCGTTCGGGACGCAGCTACGTCTTAGCACGGCTTTTCACCCTCAGACGGATGGTCAGACGGAGAGGACCATTCAGACTCTCGAGGACATGCTCCGTGCATGTGTCCTTGACTTTGGTCGTAGCTGGGAGGACCACCTACCTTTGGTGGAATTCGCATACAACAACAGCTACCACTCCACCATCGGAATGGCACCGTACGAGGCGTTGTACGGCCGACCATGTAGATCTCCTTTGTGCTGGACAGACCCAGGGGAGTCAGCACTAGTGGGACCGGAGATGGTCCAGGCCACGACAGAGAAGGTCCAGGTCATCCAGGAGCGGATGAGGACAGCTCAGAGCCGGCAGAAGTCATATGCTGACAGGAGGCGGAGACCACTGGAGTTCGTGGATGGCGACCACGTCTTCTTGCGGGTCTCACCTCGACGTGGTATTCGGAGATTTGGCCGAGGCGGCAAGTTATCTCCGCGCTTCATCGGACCTTTTCAGATTCTCAGCAGGATTGGCGAGGTGGCTTATCGCCTGGCTCTACCACCTCAGTTGCACCGGGTACATGACGTCTTTCACGTATCCCAGCTAAGGAGATACGTGCACGACCCGACGCACATCATTGACCATGGGGAGCTTGACGTTGACGATGGGGCGACTTTTACGGAGGTCCCGGTGGAGATAGAGGATCGACAGGAGCGGGTCCTACGTGGGCGATCGATTCCTCTTGTGCGCATCAGATGGCAGCACGGGAATCTCCAGGAGAGCACTTGGGAGCGGGAGGCTCAGATGCGTGCTCAGTACCCCCATTTGTTTCCCTAGTTTTTGTTGTATCTTTACGGGGACGTAAAGCCCTGAGGTGGGAGTAATGTAAAGACCGTAAAATTCAAGGGAAATTTTTTTTTTCTTAATTTTCTTTGGATTTTTACAAGAGCGCGATTTCAGACGGCACCTGATTCCGAGGCCCGGAGTGCCCGGAATTAATTTCCGAAGTTTGGCTCGGGTACGTTCAGTGAACGGACGAGCGGGAATTCCTAACTTTTGATCCGGTGCTCGGAATTAAAATCCGAGGGCACCGATGAACTCGCAGCGCCGGTATTCGCTTAATGAGACCTTTTCGGGAGTTGCGTTTGTTGCGGGTTGAAAGTTACGTTTTGGGGTTTTTCAGTTAAGTTGAATAAAATTTGTGTAAAACAATTTTTATTTTAACTTATTCTTTTAAAACCTATCGGAGGAGGTTGAAAGTGGGACCCACACCCACTTAACCTCCCTTGGGAGGATTAAGTGTGGTGGGGCCCACACGAACCCCTTTTCTTTTCTTTTTCTCTCAACGTTCTTAACCCCCCTTTTAATGGCTTAAGTTACCCTTGTTTAATTATGGGAGTTATGCCTTTTTGAATTTCAAAGCTTTGAAATTCCCTTGTGTTGTGTTAATAAAATAAGAGGTAATCTTATTTTATTGAGGGTTCTTAGTTTGTCTTTGGGAGCTTTCTCATCTTCAAGCTCTGACGAAGAACGAAGAACGTCTTCATCCTCAACGAAGAACGATAACACTTCGTCAAGGATCATCGACTCGGAGACCCGGTATCTTCGGACCTCTACTTCCTCTTCGGACCTTCTTCGTCGACAAACGAAGATCCGCCAACAACGTATCGCATCGGACGTAACTCTTCGTCAACGGATTTGACGAACGACGACCGCGACGCCCGACTTCCGCGACGCCGTCTTCCGCGGAACGTAGAGGATTTCTTGAATCTCAAACCCGAGGTAGGGGATGTTTTTATTAATTATTTTATTCCATTCCTGAATTGTGGATTTTAGCATGACTAAACGTGAGACTTTTTAGTTATGTTATTTGTTAACGCGAGGGGAGTCGGACCGCACGAACACGGCCGAAACCCCCTCCTTCGTTCATATTGATTCATGCGGGTGGAAGCAAAAGGCGTGGTGCCGTCGCACCACGCGGATGAACATGCTTATGAATTCCGCTATACCGTCGCGCTTCGCCGAGGAGAGATTTCAAGACCGCGACGCCGACACGCCGCGTTGGGAGGATTCTTGGCACGGCGAAAGGGGCGCGGTGCCGTCGCACCGCGCCGGACGACGAACACCGCGGCCGGTTCCGGGCCGCGGTGAGACGAGGAGACCGCGGCCGGTTCCGGGCCGCGGCGGAAGGAAAGACCGGCGGCCGGGCCGCCGGCGTCGGAAGTCAAGGGCGGGACCGGAAATTCCGGTCCCGTTGGTAAAAACCGGCCGGCCAGCAGGCCGGCCGGATATCATAAAAACCGGGGGTTTAAACCCCCGGCCGGCTCTTCAAAACCCCCCTCTTAAAGAGGGGGGGGCGGTTCAATTAAGGAGGGGGGCAAAGCCCCCCGGTTTTTGTCCAGCCGGCCCCCACCTGCGGGGGCCGTTTATATTTCAAGGCACGGCTTTAAGCCGTGCCGTTTTGTTAGAAACGCGGGGCTTAGCCCCGCGTGCCTCCCGCATGCGCCGCGGCACCCCGCCGCCAGCGCGGTCCGCCAGCCGCCGCCGCCACGCGGTCCGCCAGCCGCCGCCGCCACGCGGTCCGCCAGCCGCCGCCGCCACGCGGTCCGCCAGCCGCCGCCGCCGCGCCACGCGGCCGCCGCCGCCACGCGGCCCGCCGCCGCCACGCGGCCCGCCGCCGCCACGTGGCCCGCCGCCGCCGTCCGCCGCCGCCGGCCGCCGCCGCCGGCCGCCGCGCCACCCAAGGGGGGGGGGTCGGGCCGGGTCGTTCCGGACCCGGACCCCCCCGTTTCGGACCAGATTCGGTTTTTGGCTCATAACTTGAGCCTCGGACCTCCGAATGACGAACCGTCTGCGGCAACGCGATCCTTGGATCGAGACGGTCGTTTCGGTATATCGCACTCAAGGTTTCGGTTTACTTTGAGTTCGGCCGGGTTGGTTCGTTCACGAAACCAACCGGGCCTTCGGAGCGGAAACGCTCATATCTTGAGCTACGGACGTCTGATTGACGCGCCGTCAGTCGCGTAGTGTTCCTCTTAGTGAGACGGATCTTTTGGCATACTCCGCCCGAGGTTTGGACGCAGGTGGAGTACGGTCGGGTTGGTTTTGCCTTAAAAACCAACCGGGCCCCGGAGACAAAAATGCCAATAACTCTCGGACCAGGCGTCCGATCGACGCGCCGTCTGTTGCGTTGAGTTCCTGTTGGCGATACGGAACTTTTGGATACATCAACTTCGGTCTTCGTGACAGTTGATGTATCAGCCTCTCGGCTCGTAGAGCGGACCCTCCGTACGAGCTTGCTGTGTGCGGGAACCCTAGTGCTGGCTGCGACTGTTCTACTGCTACGACTGCTACTGTGACTGCGACGACGACAGTACAGAGATCCTGTGTGGATTCAACGACGACAGTACAGAGATCCTGTGTGGATTCGACGACGACGACTACAGCACTCAGCGATCCTACGTGGATCAGTGCTACAGGTTCTGTGTGAGCCCGATCCTGTGTGGGTCCTTGCGCTCAGCGGTTCTGTGTGAGCCAGCGCCTACAGGTTCTGTGTGAGCCCGATCCTGTGTGGGTCTTGCGGGGGTTAGTTACCTATCGATCCTTCGTGGGTCCGACGACTTAGATGGATCAGTGATCATCTTTATCGTCCCTGAAGAAGTATACCTGTGTGAGCTGAATCCTGTTACTTTCCTTTGTGGAATACGTATACTTTCCTGCGTGGACTGAGTTATACTTGGGCTCGGAGGTTGGAGCGTTTTTTTTGAATTGATGACTTAGGTATATGTATGGGCATATACCTAAGCAGTGTCGGTTGTTACTTCGTGATTGTACTTTTCTTCGTGGTTTATCCTTTGTGGATTTTAGAGATCTTCAGGGGTCTCGGGGTCCCTACTGAGTAGCTTATACTCACCCCTGCACGGGCTTCGCCCGCACTACGTTGTGTTGGTTGCAGACGACGGACAGCGTTGACCATAGCTGAGGCTTGTAGAGCGGGACGGTAACCGGAGGTGGACCACTAGGCGGGACGTGCACGGAGCGGACGGCGGGACCCGTGGAGCAGAGGAGCTATCTGTACCCACCCTTCAGGTGGGATTTCCGGTGGACAGTACGGAGTAGCGGCTTTACTTTACAGTTGCTGTTTTTCCCTTTTCGAGTTGTACTTTACTTGCAGTTTGGGTTTGTATTCTGGCCCATTTACTTTTCCGCACTTTCAGTTGTACTCTGCTTGTTTAGTGTTTACTTTCCGCTTGCTTACTCTGTGGAGTTGGTTACTTTTCAAAGGCAATGCCTTCCCTTTTTACTGGGATTTACGCCTTGGTGCTAGTCGCCAGCCCCTGGCCTATGGAAGGCGGGCTTGGGGTAGTCACGGCACGGACCCCGAGGGCGGGTCGTGACATTGACCAAATTAACAACATGTAAGTGTAAGAAGTCTATTTTTGACTTAAGAACCAAATACCGACAAAATGAACATTATTAACTTAAATGATTACATGATGTTCATAACATGGTATAAAAGGAATGATGAACTTGAAAAAGGTTTATAGGCAAGTAGAGATTAACTCAAGTTTATTATTCAGGACGTTAAAGAACGATCGAGTCAAGTCGGACCCGAGGTAAGGGACTTCGTCTCAATCTCCTTTCATTGAGGCATATTTCGTTTTATACACAACTTTCTTTTATACGGTATATAAACCCCTTTGAATTTTACTTTTATACAAAAGGAATCTTTTTCTACGAAGCATTTTACTAAACAACAAAAAGGAATGTTTTTTTAACGTACGCGGTGACAATGACCTTTTCCGCCGCCGTGAGTATTATTTGGTCTTTAGCTTTCTCAACAAGCCGTAATGCTTTTAGAATAAAATAAATACCATATACTATTTTATGTATTTTGGTATTGAAAATGGTTTTGAAAAAGGATTCTATTATGTCAATATATTTATGATATATTGTGATTGAAATGTGGAAATGTTATCATTCTTTTATATTGGTTTTATGTTTTATGATTTTATACTGGTACTTGGACATTTAAATGGGTGGTTACGTTATAAACCATATGACGGGTGGTGCCGTGAATACCAGGATGGGTGGTTACGTTATAACCTCCAATGAATTGGGTATGGAAGTCAGCCGTATGTCTATTCCATTAAGTATGTATGGAAATTGGCCGTATGGCTATTCCATTAAGTGATATGTGTGGAAGTCGACCGTATGGTTATTCCACTTATGTATGTTTATATAGCGACCCCCAAAACCGGGGTGCTTAATGAGACATGATACACTTAACACTACATCATTACAAACAAAAAAATCATGTCTCATCTCAACAGAGGATCGTGAGGTCCGGGATTCTGGGAAACCAGCTGCTTTTGTTTAGCTTCATTAATATCAACCGTACCTGAAAATTTTTAAACAAAACGTAGGGTGAGCAAAAATGCCCAGTAAGGGGGTTTAAAAAAAAATCATTTTTAGGAAAATCCTTTCATACATAAATCCTTTGAAAAGAATACAAATACTTTTCTCAAACATTATCATTTATTATAAACATGAAATCCAACTTTCTTTGAAAACCAGTTGCACAAAGAGGCACGTACTTGCAATAAGCCGTAATGTAAACATGGTCAGAGTGCGCAAAATAAACAGAGTAAGCAATACATAAAGTTAAAACAAGGTTACTTTAATTCCAAGGGAATTACTATGGCTAGGTAGGAAAACATGCATATCATGGTTCGTGAGAAGAATGCAGTTCATTTAACAGTTCACCATAAGAAAACAGTTCTTGTCACGTTAAGTATGGTTACATGATCATGGGAGCATCTCAAGGAAGACATTTTAGAAAGTGATAAAACATTACATTAAACAAGACAAGGACACGTAAAGTTCTTATGATACCAAACATATGTTTTTCAGTTCTTATCACATGTTTCCTTTCTCATAGTCTAAGGGAATTTACCCAGTTAGGGATGTCCTGTTAGTTGAACCATCCCCTGGTTCACCATTAATCTACATATGTGGAGGGAAAGTATAATGCCGGACCTTGTCAAGACCTTGCGTCAAGACCATAAAAACATAACTTAATATGGGTCAAGGCTAACCGCCAATCCCGTTTCCATAGAAGCACAAGCCGAGGCTAACCGCCAAGACTGTAGCACATAACGTCTCATGAGACTCATCCTTTACCCAATGCATTGGAGCGCTATATAATTCCGGGCGCACCCGTCCATAACATGTAAGTCCAATACTTCCCTCTCATATTTAGACATGGTCATACGTTCATTAGGTTTCATTCATATATTCATAGTCAAAGTCTCTCATACATATTCACCATTTGAAGCAGATCATGTCATGAGCATAAAGAATTTGAAGCAGATTATGTCATGAGCATAAATAAAGAATCAGAAGCAGATTATGTCATGAGCATAAATAAAGAATCAGAACTGGAAACAACAAGCTTATTACACAAGAAATAATAACTTAAACACTCAATGTATTGGTTTGTCATGTAGAATTACATTATTACTAAGGGCCACTTCCAGGCTTAAGGATATCTTTAAAACATCTCCTTTTAGAACCATAATGTGCTAGAAAATTAAAAACAAGGCAAGTGTCATTTCTTGCAACTATTCGGAGTTCTAGAAATGGATAAGAATTAAAACAATCACCAAACAATGTTAACTTTCGTTTGCCAAAAAAAACTGTCAATCAGTCCACAGTTATGTATATATGTAACACACGAAGCCGTGTATTGTGTATATGTGTCTCAGTGGTCTAGTTAATTAAATAATACTCAATTGATTCATTACATTATTCACATATTCTTAAGAACATAAATTTTCTAACAAAAGAGGTAGATAGGGTTTTATAAATGCACATAAGGAAATCAACTTAACACTTGTCAAGGGATTCAGTTTTATTCATACTTTGGATTCCCACAAATCTTGTCTTAATTTGATGTACACAAAAAGAGTTCTGATTTGGAAGAGGTTTCATACAAAAGAAAAACATGTATATGTATATAAGTCGAATTGTAATAAAAACATAACTTAAATTTGATCTTCCTCGTTTATATTTCAAAACATAAAACATGTATATTTATATATATGAAAAATATAAAATAACATAAAACGAAAAACAAACATGAACCCAAACCGAGTTTCAAAATATCACCCTTACCAGTACGGAGAGGAGGAGAGGAAGACAACGAAGCCAGCGGAATCAGGTGCATAGCCTCAGGACGTATGTATACATTACACACATAGTGCGTACATGCAAATGGGTTTGTGTTTATATAAACATGTCTATATTTTTTTATATTTCGAAGTAAAAGAAAACACAAAAGCACACTTGACCCCTTTCAAGTTTTTGACACATTAAAACATGAGTTTAGAACTAATAATCATATTTAGGGAGCCCAAAAACAAAGGATTGAAAGTTATATCCAAATATATTTATATATGTTTACATATATAAGCGTATAAAAAAAAAGAAACACAAAACTCAACCATCCCTTACCAGCTCGTCGAGAAGGAGGAGGAGCAAGGTGCAACTGCAGGATCCCGAAAGTATGCACATGGAATACATATATATACATATATAACCAGTATAAAAGTATATATATATATATAACCCCTAACAACCCGGTACTTACACAGACTACACAGACTGAAAAAAAAACAAAAGACCCTTACCTCGGCTTGGAGGACGGAAACAGGAGATGACTCGGGGCGATGCTGGATCGGTGGTCGGCCAACAAGAGAGCTCGGTGCAAGCTCTTCTCAACTGGTGCAGAAACAACCCTTTCCTGCGGTGAGGTCCGATACTTAAGAGGAGACGACGGAAAACCAGGGAAGAGAGCAGTACAAACCGTGTGGAAAAGTAAGGATGCCGCCGGGTCCACCCGCTGGACTAAGGATAGAAGGGTTGCAGAAAGAACGCAGCAACTTGCTGCTGGTTCGGCGCGAGGGAGATGAGCGCGACGTGGAGAAGAAAAAAACGCGAAACGCGACGTGGAGGAAAAAGAAAAACGACGGCCGACGGCTGGGATTTAATCGACCCGATCCAGCGGCTGAGGTAAGATGAGGCGCAAAGGCAGGAGGAAACACGGGCCTCCCCTACCCGCGATTTGTTTCCTTTTGAATTTTTTTTTATTTTTTTATTATAAAACTTTATCATTATTTAACATTCAATTATTTACAACTTTAATTATTTTAATAAAAAGTCTTTTGTCAATCAATTTAATCAAGACTAATTTATATTATTATTATTAAACCATTCTTATTTAAAATATATTATTGGTTAAAATATATATATATATATATATATTGATTTAATCAAAACGTTTTATTATATGTATATATATATATTTTGCAACATCAAAAATTAATATAAGATTTACATTATTATTAATCCTTAATTATTAATTACATACTATTTCATTAAAACACGACACAAGTATATATATTTTAATTCCCCTTGCTAGTTAACTATCCTATTTTTCTTAATTAGAAGGTAACATTTAGTGCAACTATATTTTATCACACATACAAGTGTGTGTTGGTGAAAATATTAACACCACAAAACACACAAGTGAAAGAAACCATAATTTGACGTAGTTTCTAAAATAATTAATAAAAGGTTTAATCATACGAGAAATAAGGTATCTAATTTGATGCAAACTCATAAATGAAATTCAACAGGTTTGATATAACTATAAAAACAATTGTTTAATTATTTAATTAAAAAGTATAGTGGAAGAGGACAATAATATTAATTCTTTCCTTTTAAAACATAAAATACAAATCTTATTTTTTTTTTGAAAATAAGGGATAATTAACATTGAGGTCATTTAAAACATTAAAGAAAACTACACATGTATCATTCGGATCATTTTATTTCCAACGGTCAAAACGATCTTTGGATTCTTTGGGTACCAACGGTCGGATTTATGGTCGTTTGGGGTCCAACGGTTAGATTTATGACCGTTTGTGGTCCAACGGTCATCTTTGGTGCTTATAAAAGAATTAGGTCTCGGGTGACCCTTACCCCAAGTGGCTGAAGGAGAAACAAGGATGGTTCGTATGATCCCCTTGGTGTTGAGCACGGTCGCGGTGGCGTCAGCCATTCTTATGTTCTTTATGATGGATGTTCGGAATCCCTACCGCATATTCGGGCTCCTAGTAGTTCTAAGCAGTCTTCCTGTCGTTGTAATCGGATTCTTGGTTGGAATCCTTGGTTAGTGATGTTTTGATTGTGGGAAGTTGTAAACGTCATGTTTCTTAATAAAGGAGTGTTCCATTCATGCTTGTTGTTGCGTTTTTCATTTATTTTCATTTTCTTTTTAAAGCAAGATGGTCCAACTAAAAGGGGAAACATATCATTACACAAAACATGAATTCTCGGGTTGTTACATTATCTCCCCCTTAAAAGAATTGCGTCCTCGCAATTCTATTCGTAAAAAGACAAGAAAAAGGCTTCGGTCTCACAACATTACCAAAACTGAAGGCCTGGCTCAGTTAACGGAACCCCTAAACTGGTACACAGCTCCTCTGTTTCCCTGACCCAGATACACTTTGAGCAATAAGACTTGTGCTCCTGCTCATGGGCACTACACACAGGCTTCCACAGGGAGGCTCGTGCAATAAACAGCTCTGAGACGTCCGAGCGGACGAATCCCCTAGTAACCCTTCGAACTTCATTACGCGCGAGGTAGTTGAGGGGTACAACGCGATTGAGAAGGCTGACGTTCAGGATCTGAAACATGTAGGCGGCTCTGAGGTTGCCGTCCTGAGCTGCTATGAGAAAGGAGGCTCTGGCGGAGAAGTTCCATGCCAGAGAGAAACACTGAAAGAGACCTTCATAGTATCTCCCCCTTCGCCTATAGTAGGGGAGCTGGGTGGCGGCAAGGAGGTGGATCACATATTCATTCTCCTGACATGCACGGAGAATTTCTGGACTGTTTGCTATGTCCAGAAGACGTTGACAGGACCCTCATAGGTGGAGAAAGGAGGGAAAGTCCTCCATACAGGTTCTGATCAAGACAACCTCTATTAACTCGTCAGGCAGAGACGAGAGGTTCATCTGACTTGCCATCTGGAAGAAAAGGTAAACAAGAGAGGTCACTTAACAACACTAAGAGGAAAGAGATCATAAACTTTTTAATTAAGAAATTTTACACATTAAAGTCTTATTTTTCCAGACGGACACTACAAAGAGAGGCGAAACTCTCTAACTCCACAAACCATACACAAGATGAACATACAGGACTAAAGTCATGGGGACATTTATAGCGCCTCTTGAGTTTCGCGTGAGGGGTGTGGAGTTGGGAAACGTCGGTGTACACTTCTTGCCTAAGAGACACACGAGTGGACTCATTCTCCAACGCTTCGAAGTCCAATAACTGGCCCCAGAAGCCATAGTGCAGGACCTGGCACAGATAAGCCGCTTGAAGATCTCCGGCAGCAGCAGCTTCTTGGAAAGGGTTATCTAGCATTGTGCCAAACTCCTCGCCCGCAGTAAACACTCGGAAGAGTCCTTCGTGATACCTTCCTCGACGTGCATACGAGGGAAACTGGGTCATCATCATTAGGAGATAATCCATTCCTATTCCCCGGTGGATACTAAGCACCCTAGATGAGTTCGACACATCGTATAGGTGCTTACACGTCATGCGAATGTGAGCGTAGTTCAAGAAGTTTTCACGGCTAACTAGAGAGCATCTCAAGGAAGACATTTTAGAAAGTGATAAAACATTACATTAAACAAGACAAGGACACGTAAAGTTCTTATGATACCAAACATATGTTTTTCAGTTCTTATCACATGTTTCCTTTCTCATAGTCTAAGGGAATTTACCCAGTTAGGGATGTCCTGTTAGTTGAACCATCCCCTGGTTCACCATTAATCTACATATGTGGAGGGAAAGTATAATGCCGGACCTTGTCAAGACCTTGCGTCAAGACCATAAAAACATAACTTAATACGGGTCAAGGCTAACCGCCAATCCCGTTTCCATAGAAGCACAAGCCGAGGCTAACCGCCAAGACTGTAGCACATAACGTCTCATGAGACTCATCCTTTACCCAATGCATTGGAGCGCTATATAATTCCGGGCGCACCCGTCCATAACATGTAAGTCCAATACTTCCCTCTCATATTTAGACATGGTCATACGTTCATTAGGTTTCATTCATATATTCATAGTCAAAGTCTCTCATACATATTCACCATTTGAAGCAGATCATGTCATGAGCATAAAGAATTTGAAGCAGATTATGTCATGAGCATAAATAAAGAATCAGAAGCAGATTATGTCATGAGCATAAATAAAGAATCAGAACTGGAAACAACAAGCTTATTACACAATAAATAATAACTTAAACACTCAATGTATTGGTTTGTCATGTAGAATTACATTATTACTAAGGGCCACTTCCAGGCTTAAGGATATCTTTAAAACATCTCCTTTTAGAACCATAATGTGCTAGAAAATTAAAAACAAGGCAAGTGTCATTTCTTGCAACTATTCGGAGTTCTAGAAATGGATAAGAATTAAAACAATCACCAAACAATGTTAACTTTCGTTTGCCAAAAAAAACTGTCAATCAGTCCACAGTTATGTATATATGTAACACACGAAGCCGTGTATTGTGTATATGTGTCTCAGTGGTCTAGTTAATTAAATAATACTCAATTGATTCATTACATTATTCACATATTCTTAAGAACATAAATTTTCTAACAAAAGAGGTAGATAGGGTTTTATAAATGCACATAAGGAAATCAACTTAACACTTGTCAAGGGATTCAGTTTTATTCATACTTTGGATTCCCACAAATCTTGTCTTAATTTGATGTACACAAAAAGAGTTCTGATTTGGAAGAGGTTTCATACAAAAGAAAAACATGTATATGTATATAAGTCGAATTGTAATAAAAACATAACTTAAATTTGATCTTCCTCGTTTATATTTCAAAACATAAAACATGTATATTTATATATATGAAAAATATAAAATAACATAAAACGAAAAACAAACATGAACCCAAACCGAGTTTCAAAATATCACCCTTACCAGTACGGAGAGGAGGAGAGGAAGACAACGAAGCCAGCGGAATCAGGTGCATAGCCTCAGGACGTATGTATACATTACACACATAGTGCGTACATGAAAATGGGTTTGTGTTTATATAAACATGTCTATATTTTTTTATATTTCGAAGTAAAAGAAAACACAAAAGCACACTTGACCCCTTTCAAGTTTTTGACACATTAAAACATGAGTTTAGAACTAATAATCATATTTAGGGAGCCCAAAAACAAAGGATTGAAAGTTATATCCAAATATATTTATATATGTTTACATATATAAGCGTATAAAAAAAAAGAAACACAAAACTCAACCATCCCTTACCAGCTCGTCGAGAAGGAGGAGGAGCAAGGTGCAACTGCAGGATCCCGAAAGTATGCACATGGAATACATATATATACATATATAACCAGTATAAAAGTATATATATATATAACCCCTAACAACCCGGTACTTACACAGACTACACAGACTGAAAAAAAAAACAAAAGACCCTTACCTCGGCTTGGAGGACGGAAACAGGAGATGACTCGGGGCGATGCTGGATCGGTGGTCGGCCAACAAGAGAGCTCGGTGCAAGCTCTTCTCAACTGGTGCAGAAACAACCCTTGCCTGTGGTGAGGTCCGATACTTAAGAGGAGACGACGGAAAACCAGGGACGAGAGCAGTACAAACCGTGTGGAAAAGTAAGGATGCCGCCGGGTCCACCCGCTGGACTAAGGATAGAAGGGTTGCAGAAAGAACGCAGCAACTTGCTGCTGGTTCGGCGCGAGGGAGATGAGCGCGACGTGGAGAAGAAAAAAACGCAAAACGCGACGTGGAGGAAAAAGAAAAACGATGGCCGACGGCTGGGATTTAATCGACCCGATCCAGCGGCTGAGGTAAGATGAGGCGCAAAGGCAGGAGGAAACACGGGCCTCCCCTACCCGCGATTTGTTTCCTTTTGAATTTTTTTTTATTTTTTTATTATAAAACTTTATCATTATTTAACATTCAATTATTTACAACTTTAATTATTTTAATAAAAAGTCTTTTGCCAATCAATTTAATCAAGACTAATTTATATTATTATTATTAAACCATTCTTATTTAAAATATATTATTGGTTAAAAAATATATATATATATATATATTGATTTAATCAAAACGTTTTATTATATGTATATATATATATTTTGCAACATCAAAAATTAATATTAGATTGACATTATTATTAATCCTTAATTATTAATTACATACTATTTCATTAAAACACGACACAAGTATATATATTTTAATTCCCCTTGCTAGTTAACTATCCTATTTTTCTTAATTAGAAGGTAACATTTAGTGCAACTATATTTTATCACACATACAAGTGTGTGTTGGTGAAAATATTAACACCACAAAACACACAAGTGAAAGAAACCATAATTTGACGTAGTTTCTAAAATAATTAATAAAAGGTTTAATCATACGAGAAATAAGGTATCTAATTTGATGCAAACTCATAAATGAAATTCAACAGGTTTGATATAACTAGAAAAACAATTGTTTAATTATTTAATTAAAAAGTATAGTGGAAGAGGACAATAATATTAATTCTTTCCTTTTAAAACATAAAATACAAATCTTATTTTTTTTTTGAAAACAAGGGATAATTAACATTGAGGTCATTTAAAACATTAAAGAAAACTACACATGTATCATTCAGATCATTTTATTTCCAACGGTCAAAACGATCTTTGGATTCTTTGGGTACCAACGGTCGGATTTATGGTCGTTTGGGGTCCAACGGTTAGATTTATGACCGTTTGTGGTCCAACGGTCATCTTTGGTGCTTATAAAAGAATTAGGTCTCGGGTGACCCTTACCCCAAGTGGCTGAAGGAGAAACAAGGATGGTTCGTATGATCCCCTTGGTGTTGAGCACGGTCGCGGTGGCGTCAGCCATTCTTATGTTCTTTATGATGGATGTTCGGAATCCCTACCGCATATTCGGGCTCCTAGTAGTTATAAGCAGTCTTCCTGTCGTTGTAATCGGATTCTTGGTTGGAATCCTTGGTTAGTGATGTTTTGATTGTGGGAAGTTGTAAACGTCATGTTTCTTAATAAAGGAGTGTTCCATTCATGCTTGTTGTTGCGTTTTTCGTTTATTTTCATTTTCTTTTTAAAGCAAGATGGTCCAACTAAAAGGGGAAACATATCATTACACAAAACATGAATTCTCGGGTTGTTACAGTTTATGTCCCAAGTTACCTTTATATATGTTATGTGTTCTTTTTATGGATTTTATGGTAATCCTTTGGTTACAAAAAAGGTAAGTAATGATACTTTATTCAGTGAAGAGTTTTTACTACTTCATGAAGGTGAAGGTATTACTTTTATAGAGTATATATGGTTTATTTGATGTTTGAAAAACTAACAGTTTTCATTCTTTTTGTATCCCTTACTGAGATTTTTATGCTCATCCCAAGTTTTTTTGAAATGTTTTTCACAGGTCATGGGAAAGGTACATGATATGATGATAGTGTCAAGGAAGTGTCAATAAAGAATCCATGTTTATTTTAAATATGTTTCCATTGATGGGAATGAAGAATACTATCTTTATGTTACCACTTTGTTTATATGTGGAATGTAATGCATGTTTTATGATCTAATTCTCTAAAACTCTAAACCTGAAAAGATCCTCAACGTGTAATCTTGTGATAACTCAAGATTATGTAAGGTTTAAGGCTGGGGCCTTATAGTTGGTATCAGAGGTCGGTTTATACAACTTTAGGAGTTAGAAAAGTGTTAAATTATAATATGATTGAAATGATATTGCATTTACGGATTACCATGTTGCTTCGCCTAAGATATTTCTGTGTTCAGAATGGTTTTCCGCAGAGGAAACAAAGCAGCTATGTTGGGACGACATCAGGAGGAAGATAACCTTCCAAATCAGAAACCTGAGATGGTTGGAATCGGAACTGAACAGTTTGTTGTAGTGATGGCACAGTTGACTCAGGCTATAAATGGTGGTGGTATCCATGTACGAGATCAGCCAGATCAACCGCAGAGGAACATGTCAGTGGTGGAACATTTCATGAGGCAACATCCCCCATCATTCAGAGGATCATCTGACCCTGTGCAAGCTGAAGGGTGGATTAAAGCATTGGAGAAGATTTTTGATGTCATGGGGTGTTTAGAACATCAAAAGGTTAGTCTTGCTATTTACCGTTTTGAGGGTGAAGCAGATCAGTGGTGGTCTATGGTTAAAAATATCAGGGATAGTGATGATATTGAGGATCTTCACTGGGACGAATTCAAAGGTATGTTTCTTGAGAAATATTTTCCTAAGGTGGTTCGTCTTAGGATGGAAAAACAGTTCCTAGAATTGAGGCAGGAGGATGATTCAGTGGCTGCTTATGAAGAAAAGTTCACTCGATTGGCAAGGTATGCTCCAAACTTCATACGAGATCTTGATAGTAAAATAAACCGTTTTTACTCAGGGTTAAAGACAAAGTATCGAATGGCTTTAGCTTCTCGTGAGTTCAAAAGTTATGAAAAACTTGTTCGATGTGCGGAGAAGGTGGAAATGGAGTTTGCCGATGATCAGGTGTTCTATGACAAACAACAGAATAAGAGGTCTAGTTGGCAGGAAAAGGGGAAGAATTCATCAAAGAAGAAAGGAGGTAAGAAAACCAAATATCCATCCTGTGAGAAGTGTGGTAAAATGCATCCTGGAGAATGTTTATCCAAGTCTGGTAAGTTCTTTCGGTGTGGTAAGTCTGGTCATATTGCTCGTAACTGTAAGGAAGATGATCAAGCAGGAAATGAAAAGCCAACGGTAAGATGTTTTAAGTGTAATGAAATGGGTCATTATGCAAACGAGTGTCCAACGAAGAACTCAACTGGGGGAATGCAGCCAGACTACAAGCAGAAAGGGGTGGTGAAATCCTTTGCAACAACTTCAGCAGATGTTGGGCCATCGAATGAAGTGGTATCAGCTCCAGGGAGCTCAGTAGTTTTCGAAGATTGACTTGAGGTCGGGGTACCATCAGTTGAAAGTAAAAGAAGCAGACGTTCCAAAGACTGCGTTCCGTACTAGATATGGCCATTATGAATTTGTAGTTATGCCTTTTGGGTTAACCAATCCACCTGCTGTATTCATGGAACTTATGAATAAAATTTTCCATGAGTTCTTGGATAAGTTTGTGTTTGTGTTTTGAGGTTTGGGAAGAGGTTATGTGTGCCTTGTGATTCACAGTTGAAGAATGAGTTGTTATGTGAGGCTCATAGTTCCCCGTTTTCAGTTCATCCTGGCAGTACTAAGATGTACAGAGATCTATGGGAGTATTACTGGTGGGATGGAATGAAAAGAGACATTGCTGATTTTACTGTGAAGTGTTTGACATGTCAACAGGTTAAAGCAGAGCGGCAGTTACCGAAAGGGATGCTTCAGCCTTTACCAGTGCCAGAGTGGAAATGGGAAAACATATCCATGGACTTTGTTGTGGGATTACAAAGGACATCTCAAGGTAATAATGCAATCTAGGTTATTGTTGATCGCTTGACAAAATCTGCTCATTTCCTTGCTATACGAGATACTTTATCTCTTGATCAACTTTCCCGTTTGTAGCTTAAAGAAATAGTCAGGTTACATGGAGTTCCTCTCTCCATTGTATCAGATCGTGATCCCAGGTTTACTTCTAACTTTTGGAAAGGCCTTCAGAAGTCGTTGGGTACTGAATTAAATTTTAGTACAGCTTTTCATCCTCAATCAGATGGGCAGTTAGAACGAACAATCCAGACATTGGAGGATATGCTACGAGCTTGTTCTATGGATTATCAGGGAAATTGGGACCAACATATTTCTTTGGTTGAGTTTTCTTATAATAACAGTTTTCATTCCAGTATACAGATGGCACCATTTGAGGCATTATATGGGAAGCGGTGTCGAACTCCAGCATTTTGGAATGAAGTGGCTGAAAGGAAGCTGATGGGACCAGAATTGGTAGAAGAGATGGCAGAAAAGGTTCAGTTGATTTTGAATCAAATGAGAACAGCTCAGAGCAGGCAGAAGAGTTATGTGGATAACTGGAGGAAGGATCTATCTTTCGAGGTAGGTGATCATGTTTTTCTCAAGGTTTCTCCTTGGAAAAGTGTGATGAGATTTGGTAAGAAAGGAAATCCGAGTCCAAGGTTTATTGGACCATATGAAATTCTGGATAGAGTTGGATCAGTTGCTTACCGAGTGTCTTTACCTCCGAGTTTATCTCAGGTACACAATGTTTTTCACGTTTCGATGTTGAGAAAGTATATGCCAGATCAATCTCATGTTTTGAGTCCAGAGGTAGTTCAGTTGGAATAGAACCTATCTTATGAGGAACAACCGGTCCAAATTCTTGACCACAGGGAGCAAGTGTTACGGAATAAGGTGATTCACCAGGTAAAGGTTTTGTGGAAAAACCACATGATTGAAGAGGCAACATGAGAATCTGAAAATGCAATGAGGGATAAGTACCCCCATTTATTCGATAAGTAAATAAATTGCGGGGACGCAATTTTCTAAAGGGGGGAAGGATGTAACATCCCAAGTAAGTAATGAATAATAGATATTTTTATCTATGTCTATTAATTATTAAGATAGTTTTTTAGAGGCTTACAATGAAAATAAATCCAATCTTAAGCATGGAATACACTAATATTCTTAAAAGATTGTTTTACTGCCTTATGATGGAAAACCCTTTTTAAATCTATATTTTGACAATTTTATAAACTATGTTTGTCAAAATAAACTTATTCTTTATGATTGGGACATCAAAATTTACTTTGTGTGAATTTTTGATATTTTTCTGACAATGTTCATTTTTTAATGAATAGTGAAAAATACTGCATTTTACATCAAAACTGCTTTTTAATCTAATTTATTTATATGATTAGATTATCTTTTGAATTGGTCTTAATGTGTAATATGAATATACTTTTACCATTTAATCCAATGGTGGTCATTGGAATCAATTTCACTTTGAAATTGGACTCAAACTAGTGTCAATCTTTTGATACTTATTGTTTCATAAAAACACGCTATTTGCTCTGACAGCGGAAATTAATTATTAAATTAATTAATGTGACTTATATGTTTTTAATTTTGTAAAATATACTTCATTTTTGAATTCGGAATATCAAATATAGCTTAGGGTGAATTTTTGGTAATTTTCTGAAAAACTTCAATTTTTGATGAATAGTGAAACCACTAAGTGGTACTTATAAAAACTGATTTTCCGTTTAAATGAAATTTTGTCATCATTGTATTTTGAATTTCAAAAATCCGACATACATGGTTGTCATTAAGAAGTAAAATGTGGTTCAATGAGATTATAATAATTTTTTGGTGAATAGTAACTTATTAAGTTCTTAATTGCGATTAGTGGTAATTAGTGTAGTTTAAGGTGAAAATAATGCTTTAATAAAATAAGATGAGCTTGACACATGTCCTACCCTCATTAGTTGTGTCATGGCCGACCAAGACAAGCCATGTGTCAACTTGGGGACCCCATGGAGACACTTTGGTTGGGAAATGACATAAATAACTTTTTATTAAATGTTAAAGTAAAAATGACACAAACATAATATGTCTTACGAATTTTTTTTTTACATGGGGTTATAAAGATCAGATTTTTGATTATAAATAGTAATTGGAAAGCTAAAAATATTTCCTACATCATAGTAGTTTTTTTTATTATTTTTTGACATTAAATAAATTAAATTATTTATGACATCATGATGATACAGCGATGACCTCATTATTTAACGATTTAAATAAAAGGGAAAGATAATGTAAAATATATGAACTACACATGTCCAAAACCAATTGGATGAATGGATTTAGAACCCTTATCACCTTATCCACGACTTATATCAATGTGGGACCTTTTAAAACCGAAACACATTTTCAAATAAAGTAATATTTCTTTACTTTCCAAAAGTGCCACTCCTCTCCTCTTATAAAAGGCCCCCACCTCTACCTCATTTCACACACTCCTCAAGCCTTTGGCTCGGCTAACCCCTGCCCATTTACTCTCTTCACATACCTCTCCTCATCCTAGAGGATTCCCTTTGGGCAGAATCCTTTCAAAGGAAGCCTTTAGGCTCAAATCAAAAGGAGTTACACTTTTAAAGGTAATTCATTCTCTCATGTTCATTTGTTTTATTTTGTTTCTACAACCCCATAAACTCTTTTTATTTACTTATTTTGTAACAACACCAGTATCTTCAATATACTAGGATGTTGTTATAAGATTTATTTGAGCTACACTCTCACACAGCTACATCAAATGGTTAAAGAACATACGGTTTCCGTGGATGGCGAAATTCTGCCTCCCGAAACGATGATCGTTCAATACTCATTTAACACCTTCAAAGGTGGACATTATGATGTCACTATTTTTATATATGATATATAATATGTTTATGTTTTCCTTAAGCTTCTGTTTTTTTCATTTTTGGCATACCTTTATGGTTTCCATTATGGGTAAACACGATATCTTCATTTTAGGAAGTGCGGACTACCGCCCCCTGAAAGTGATTTGATTCGTTAATAACATATGTGGGATGTGTAAAGGATAAAGTTAATGATATTATATATGTTATTATACTGGAATTATAATATACTTATATATCATTATGATTCCATTCCAAAAAATACGAAATAGAAATGGAAGTAGCGTTCATGCGTATGTACGGCTTACCGTCTCCATGAACGGTGCATTTCATTTCTTACCTCTAAATGTGATGTAATATTATAAATACATGTATATGATGAATATATATGATATATATGTTATCCAAATCATTAATATCATTCTGGATATAATGAACCTTTGACCAAATTAACAACATGTAAGTGTAAGAAGTCTATTTTTGACTTAAGAACCAAATACCGAAAAAATGAACATTATTAACTTAAATGATTACATGATGTTCATAACATGGTATAAAAGGAATGATGAACTTGAAAAAGGTTCATAGGAAAGTAGAGGTTAACTCAAGTTTATTATTCAGGACGTTAAAGAACGATCGAGTCAAGTCGGACCCGAGGTAAGGGACTTCGTCTCAATCTCCTTTCATTGAGGCATATTTCGTTTTATACACAACTTTATTTTATACGGTGTATAAACCCCTTTGACTTTTACTTTTATACAAAAGGAATCTTTTTCTACGAAGCGTTTTACTAAAAGACAAAAAGGAATGTTTTTTTAACGTACGCGGTGACAATGACCTTTTCCGCCGCCGCGAGTATTATTTGGTCTTTGGCTTTCTCAACAAGCCGTAATGTTTTTAGAATAAAATAAATACCATATACTCTTTTATGTATTTTGGTATTGAAAATGGTTTTGAAAAAGGATTCTATTATGTCAATATATTTATGATATATTGTTATTGAAATTTGGAAATGTTATCATTCCTTTATATTGGTTTTATGTTTTATGATTTTATACTGGTACTTGGACATTTTAACGGGTGGTTACGTTATAAACCATATGACGGGTGGTGCCGTGAATACCAGGATGAGTGGTTACATTATAACCTCCAATGCATTGGGTATCGAAGTCGGCCGTATGGCTATTCCATTAAGTATGTATGGAAATTGGCCGTATGGCTATTCCATTAAGTGATATGTGTGGAAGCCGACCGTATGGTTATTCCACTTAAGTATGTTTATGTCCCAAGTTACCTTTATATATGTTATGTGTTCTTTTTATGGATTTTATGGTAATCCTTTGGTTACAAAAAGGTAAGTAATGATACTTTATTCAGTGAAGAGTTTTTACTACTTCATGAAGGTGAAGGTATTACTTTGATAGAGTATATATGGTTTATTTTATGTTTAAAAAACTAACAGTTTTCATTCTTTCTGTATCCCTTACTGAGCTTTTTATGCTCATCCCAAGTTTTTTTGAAATGTTTTTCACAGGTCAAGGGAAAGGTAAATGATATGATGATAGTGTCAAGGAAGTGTCAATAAAGAATCCATGTTTATTTTAAATATGTTTCCATTGATGGGAATGAAGAATACTATCTTTATGTAACCACTTTGTTTATATGTGGAATGTAATGCATGTTTTATGATCTAATTCTCTAAAACTCTAAACCTGAAAAGATCCTCAACGTGTAATCTTGTGATAACTCAAGATTATGTAAGGTTTAAGGCTGGGGCCTTATATTTTCTAATCCTGTCAACGAGATTAATTATAAATTAATGTTAGACAATTATATGTTTATAATAGAGAAAAAATAGTTCCATATTCGGAATAACAAGGTCTAAATTTATTAATTAGGTACCTTTAATTTTTTGTCAATATGAATAGTCACTTTAGTAATTTTTATTACCATGGTTAAAGATAAATCCGGTAATTAAGTATAAAAATAATATTATAAATATTATAAAACTACAATAACAGTTGAACAAATGCTGTTAAATTAATTTAATTCGAACATTATCACATAAGGTTAAAAATTCAACTATTTAATGGACTCTTTTCCATGAAAATGAATTCGATATTATTAAAATCAAAGAGAGTGACAAAATATCACACACTTACTTTTAATATGTATAATATTTTTAATATGGGGTTAAATAGAATATATGATCAACTATATAGATTATTATGAAATAAAAAAGGTTTATCTACATCATTGAATTTCATTTTAAGTTATTAGTTAATAAATGATTATCATAAATAATTATACAATGATGATGAATTAATTATTTAATTAATGAAAAACATAATTAAGTGATATTAAGAATTTTAAAAGAAATATATTTTTAATTACATAAGGTGACACACAAATTTTATATGTGAAAATGAAATTTTAGGGGTGTCTTAAAAGAATTGTTCTGAAGTAATATTTATGTATTTATTTTCTTAATGTCTTTGTAACGATTATTGTTAAAATTGACACTAATTATATTTTATGAAAATAATATTTTATTAAATTATTTAGAAATTATAAAACATTTTTGAAAATAAAAAAAGGTATAAAATGTTATGAATTATTTATTTATAATTTAATTGAAATTTCATAAGTAAAAATTACCACCTTTTAATATTGAAATGTTGTTACCTTAGTTAAAATGAAAATTGGTTAACTAAGGGTTACAAAAAATGATAAGGTATAAAATGACACCAAAACTTGTATAAAATATATTTACTAATGATATTAAAACCTTATAATATATTATATTATAATAAATTTCCTTTTGGATGTATTTGGATTGATATTGAATTTATTATAAATTAATATTTTGAGAAATTCCAAAAGTACCCCTCCCTATCTTATAAAAGGGAATCCCTCTTTCTCTTCTCTTCACACTTCATAACCTATTTGAATTGGAAAAAATCTATCTAAATATTCTCACAAATTCCCTTCCATAATCCTATAATCCTTATTATGGGCATAAATCCAACAAAATAATTCATTTTTTTCAAATCAAAATGAGATACCCAAAGAGGAGGTAACGTTCATCAATGAATGTTTTTTGTTTTATTTCTTAATTAAACCCATTCATTTATTTTTATTTAATTTTTATATAATAAAATAATTATAGTAAATATAATTATATGTTGTTATATTAAGTGTTGGTCCTACAATCAGACACCCTTCCATCAAATGGGATAGACAATCATCATTCGTGTGTACGACAGACTACAGCCTTACGAACCGATGTTGTTCGTTCTTCCATTTTCACCTTTCAAGATTGAAAATAATTATAGAATTTATATATTTATATGATATATATATGATATATATGATATTTTTGATGTATTTATGCTTATATAATTATTATATAATACATACCTTCATGATTTCCATTTTTTGGGAATATGACAACTTCATTTGTGGATGTGAGGACTACCACCTCCTCAAAATGATGTGATTCATTCACACTTTACATGGATTGTTTTAAGTATGGGTTTAGTAAATTTATATGATATATATGAAAAACTAATTCTACTATAATGTTAATATACACATATATATACATAAATTTCATTTACTTTATTTGTTTCAATACGACAAGAAAACAGAAACAACGTTCATGCGTATGTATGACCTACTATCTTCATGAATGGTGTATTCCATTTCATATTTATATATTTTATAGATTATTATAAAAACATATATAATGAATGTATATGATATTTATATCAGGTTTTACATTCTTGAGATCATGATATAAGTAAGAGGACCAAAAATATAACTAATCAAAACACATGCGAAAAACAAAGTGGTTATTACTCAAAACATAAATTTAACTTGGAATTGTTAATAAAGGGTTAATAGAAGGAAATAAGTAAATTTTAACATCCCAATTAATTAATTAATAATAGATATAGTTATCTATGTCTATTTATGAATTATATAGTGTTTTAGAGGCTTAAAATGAGAATAAATCCAACCTTAAGCATTAAATACTCTAATATTTTTAAAAGATTGTTTTACCGCCTTTTGATGGCGAACTTTTTTTAAATCTATATTTTGAAAATTTTATAAGCTATATTTGTCAAAATAAGCTTATTATTTATGATTGGGACATTGAAATTTACTTTGGATAAATTTCTGGTATTTTTTCGATAAAGTTCTTTTTTTAATGAATAGTGAAAAATGTTGTATTTTAATTCAAAACCTCTTTTTAATCTAAATTGTTTATATGATTAGATTATATTTTGATTTGGTTTTAAAGTGAAATTATAATATATTTTTACCATTTAATCCAATAGTGGTTGTTTGAATTAATATCACTTTGAAATTGGACTTAAACTAGTGTCGATCTTTTGATATATATTGTTTCATAAAAACACGCTATTTGTTCTCACGGTGGGAATTAATTATTAAATTAATTATTGTAACTTATATGTTTTGAATTTTTTAAAATAGAAATCATTTTTGAATTCGGAATATCAAATATATCTTAAGGTGAATTTTTGGTATTTTTCTGAAAAACATCAATTTTTGATGAATAGTGAAACCACTAAGTGGTACTTAAAAAAACTGATTTTTCATTTAAATGAAATTTTACCACCTCTGTGTTTTGAATTTAAAAAATCCCACATACATGGTTTTCATTAGGAAGTAAAATGTGGTTCAATGGGATTAAAATATTTTTTTGGTGAATAGTAACTTTTAAGTTTTTAATCGCGATTAGAGGTAATTAGTGTAATTTAAGGTAAATATAATGTTTTAATAATATGAAATGACCTTGACACATGGAATACCCTTATTGGATGTGTCATGGCCGACCAAGACAACCCATGTGTCGATTTTCAGGACCCCATGGAGCCACTTGGGTAAGATAATGACATTAATGCCTTTTATTTAAAGTAAAAGTAAAAATGACACAAACATGTATTGTTTTACTAAAACAATTTTTACATGGGGTTATAAAAGTCATAATTTTGACTATAAATATTAATTGGAAATATAAAAAGATTTCCTACATCATAATATTTTTTTTATAATTCTTAGACATTAAATAAATTAAATTATTTATGACATCATGATGATGCAACAATTACCTCATTATTTAACGATTTAAAAAAAATGAAAAGATAATGTAAAATATATGACTAAAATATGTCAAAAACCTATTGTATGAGTATATTTAGAACCCTTATCACCTTATCCTAGAAATAAATCAATGTGGGACCTTTAAAATCCGAAACTCCTTTGAAAATAAAGTAACATTTTATACCTTTAAAAGAGTGCCCCTCCTCTCCTCTTATAAAAGGCCCCCACCTATACCTCCTTACCCACACCTCTCAAGCCTTTGTATCAGCCAATATATGATAATTTTGTCTCTCCAAATACCTCTACTCATCCTAGAATCCTTACCGTAGGAAGGAAGCTCTTCAAGAAACCCTTTTGGTTCAAACCAAAGGGAGTTACCCGATTCAAAGGTAAAGTCTCCTCTAATGCTCTTTTATTTTATTTTGCTTCTCCAACCCCCTAAAATCTTTTTATTAATTTCTTTTGTAACAACACCATTATCTTACATATACTAGGAAGTTTTTATAATAAGTATTAGAGCTACACTTACACACACTTACATCTAATGGTTAAAGAACATACTATTTCTGTTGATGGCGAATTTTTGCCTCATGAAACGATGATTGTTCAATATTATTCTAACACCTTCAAAGGTGTTCATTAAGATGTAACTATATTTATATATGATATATAATATGTTTATGTTTTCCTTATGCTTCTATGTTTTTCATTTATGTCATACCTTTATGGTTTCCATTATGGGTAAATGCGATATCATTATTTTAGGAAGTGCGGACTACCGCCCCCTCAAAGTGATTTGATTCGTTAATACCATATATGGTACGTATAAAGGATTGATTTAATGATATTATATATGATAACATACTTTAATTATAATACTATTATGTATCATTATGTTTTAATTCCATTAAATATGAAATAGAAATGGAAGTAGCGTTCATGCGTACATACGACTTACCGTCTCCATGAATGGTGCATTTCATTTCTTACCTCTAAATGTTATGTAATATTATAAATGCATGTATATAATGGATATATATGATATATATTATATCTAAATAATAAATATAACTCTTGATATAATGGATCCATGAACATCTTGTAATTATAAAGAGTTTATTTTTGACTCAAGTACCAATGATCGTTAAAACAACAGTTATTAACTTAAATAATTACATAGTGTTCATGACATGGTAATAAGTGATATAAAAGGAATAATGAACTTGAAAAAGGTTCTTAATAAAGTATAAATTAACTCAATTTTATTCTTTATGAGGTTAAATAACGATCGAGTCAAGTCGGACACGAGGTAAGGGAATCCGTCTCAATCTTCTTTCATTGAGGCATATTTTGTTTTATACACAAATTTATTTTATACGGTGTATAAAACCCTTTGACTTTTATGATTATTCAAAAGTAATATTTTTATACTAAGAGTTTAATAAATGAAAAAAGGGAATGTTTTTTTTGTCGTACATATGCGGCGACAATAACTTCTCCGCCGCCGTGACCATTATTTGAGTTTCGGCTTCCTCTACAAGCCATCACTTTTTTTGAATGAAAAATAAGTACCATGTTTTAATTTTATTTTATTTTGGTATTGAAAATGGTTTTCATAATGTTTTTATATCAATGTGTTGTATTGATATCTTGTGATTGAAAGGTGAAAATGTTATGTTTTCTTTATTCATGTTTTATGTGATACGATTATGTTATGGTTCTTGGGAATTATTATGAAGATGGGTGGTTCCGTGATAAACTAAAGGAAGGTGAGCCCGATATAGCTCTCCAATGCATTGGGTAACGTGAAGGAGTTAAACTTTAAGGTTTCTCCGAAGAGATTTAGGGAATATACTGTGATGGGTATTCCAAACATAACCAAGAGGGTTACTCCCTACGTAAGAATGCTATGAATGCCTCAAGTTTCCTTTATATCTTATGATTTCTATGATTTGTTCATGATTTGATGAGGTATGTTAAAGTGCTTATATTTTATGGGTAAAGTATGATTTCATTGATTCTTATGTATACATGTACTCATGTTTCCTTTCCATATTTTTATACCCCTTACTGAGCTTTTTATGCTCATCCCAAGTTTTTGAAATGTTTTTCATAGGTCAAGGGAAAGGTACATGATATGATGATAGTGTCAAGGAAGTGTCAATAAAGAATCCATGTTTTATTTTAAATATGTTTCCATTTATGGGAAAAATTAATACTATCTTTTATGTAACCACTTTGTTTAAATATGGAATGTAATGCATGTTTTATGATATAATTTTCTAAAACTCTAAACCTGAAAATATCCTCAACATGTATTCTTGAAGTAACTCAAGATTAAGTAATGTTTAAGGCTGGGGCCTTATAGTTGGTATCAGAGGTCAGTTTAGATAACTTTAGGAGTTAGAATTATATTAAATGATTATCCAAAAATATTTTTTTTATGGTCAAATTGAAATGATATAGAATTTGAAGATTACCATGTTGCTTCATCTAAGACATGTTTGTTCAGAATGGTTTTCCGTAGAGGAAATAGGGAAGAAGTTCTAGGAAGGCATACAGAAGGAAATGACCTTCCAAATCAGTATCCTAAGATGGTCGGAATTGGAACTGAACAGTTTGTTGCAGTAATGGAGCAGTTGACTCAAGCGATAAATGGTGGCGGTATCCATGCATGAGATCATCTAGATCAACCGCAGAGGAGCATGTCAGTGGTGGAACATTTCATGAGGCAACATCCCCCATCACTCAGAAGATCATAGGACCCTGTGCTAGATGAAGGGTGGATTAAAGCACTGGAGAAGATTTTCGATGTCATGGGGTGTTCAGAAAATCAAAAGGTTAGTCTTGATATTTACCGTTTGGAGGGTGAAGCAGATCAGTGGTGGTCGATGGTTAAAAATATTAGGGATGCCGATGAGATTGATGCTCTCAACTGGGATGAATTCAAAGGTATGTTTCTTGAGAAGTATTTTCCTAAGGCTATTCGACTTAGGATGGAAAAACAATTCCTGGAATTGAGGCAAGAGGAAGACTCAGTGGATGCTTATGAAGAAAGGTTCACTAGATTAGAAAGGTATGCTCTAAATTTTATCCGAGACCTTAACAGTAAAATCAATCATTTTTACTCAGGATTAAATCCAAAATATCGAAGGGCATTAGCTTCTCGTGAGTTCAAAAGTTATGAAAAGCTTTTTCGATGTGCTAAGAAGGTGGAAATGGAGTTTGCTGATGATCAAGTGTTCTATAACAACCAACAGAACAAGAGACCGAGGTGAAAGGAGAAAGGGAAGAATTCTTCAAAAAAGTCTGATGGTAAGAAAACTAAGTTTCCAGTTTGTGATAAATGTGGTAAAAGGCATGCTGGGGAATGTCTTCTGAATTCTGGAAAGTGCTACCGATGTGGTAATATGGGACATAATGCTCGTGATTACACTGAAAAAGATCAGGGTGATGTTAAGAGCAAATTTTATTTACAGTTAGTGAAATGTTTTAAGTGCAATGAGATGGGTCACTATGCAAATGAGTGTCCGACAAAGAGCTTGAGTGATGGGAAGCAGTTAGACTACAAGAAGAAAGGGGTGGTGAAATCCTTTGCAACTACTTCAGCAGATTTCGGGCCATCAAATGAAGTTGTATCAGGTACTTTGTTTGTTTTTTCAGATTATTCCAGTGTGTTTTTCGATTCGGGGTCTACACATTCTTTCATCTCTGAAAACTTTCTAGTAAAATGGGAATACCATCTCAAGAAATGACTCCTGAACTTATGTTAAAAACACCTGGGGGAAATGTTGAGGCAAAAAGAATTTATAAGAATCTTCCTATCCTTATCTTTGGAAAGAACCTACTTTAAAACCTTATTATTTTACCTCTAGTAGAGTTTGATGTTATACTGGGTATAGATTGGCTCTCTATTTACCATGCTAAGATTGACTGTAGAGCTAAATAAGTCTCTTTTAAGAAATACTTTCAATTTGTGTACAAGAATGAACCCTTACTATTGATAACATATCAAGAGGTCGAGAAACTTGTAAAATATAGAAATGAATGTTACCTTGCACATATCGTTGAAAACAAGGGAACTGTTCAGATTAATGATGTGCCAGTGGTAAATGAGTATACTGATGTTTTTCCTGATGAGTTGCCTGGAATAATACCAGACCGGGAAGTTGAATTTACCGTTGACTTAGTTCCTGATGCTAATCCCATTTCAAAACCCCCTTATCAAATGGCTCAAACTGAACTTTTAGAGTTAAAGGACCAATTGCAAGATTTATTAGAGAAAGGTTTCATTCGACCTAGCACATCACCATGGGGTGCTCCTGTTTTATTTGTTAAAAAGAAAGATGGTTCAATGAGACTTTACATTGATTATAGAGCCTTGAATAACATCACTATTAAGAAAAAATATCCTTTGCCTCATATCAATGATTTGTTTGATCAGCTCCAGGGAGCTCAGTATTTTTCAAAGATTGACCCGAGATCGGGGTACCATCAGTTGAAGGTAAAAGAAGCAGATGTTTCGAAGACCGTATTTCATACAAGATATGGCCATTATGAATTTGTAGTAATGCCTTTTGGGCTAACCAATGCACCTGCTGTATTCATGGACCTTATGAATAGAATTTTCCATGAGTTCTTGGATAAGTTTGTGGTGGTTTTCATTGATGATATTTTGGTGTTTTCTAAAAGTAAAGAGGAGCATGAACAATATTTAAGGGTTATCTTGAAAACCTTGAAAGAAAAGAAAGTGTATGGGAAATTCAGAAAGTGTGAGTTTTGGTTGCAACAAATTTCTTTCCTTGGTCACATTGTTTCTAAATATGGGATAACTGTTGATCCTGCAAAAAAAAAGGTTGTTGAAGAATGGCCAAGACCCACAAATGTAACTGAGATTCGTAGCTTCCTTGGTTTGGTAGGCTATTACCGAAGGTTTGTTAGAAATTTTTCATGGTTATCTAGTCCAATGACTAAGCTTACTCAAAATGGTGTTAAGTTAATCTGGACAAAAGAATGTGATGATTGTTTTCAGGAATTGAAAAGAAGATTGGTGAATGCTCCAGTTTTGGCACTACCTTCTAGGAATGGTGAGTTTGTTATCTATAGTGATGCTTCATTTAAAGGACTTAGTTGCGTCCTAATGTAGAATGATCAGGTAATTGCATATGCTTCACGTCAGTTGAAAACTCATGAGGTAAATTACCCCACACATGATTTGGAATTAGCTGCTGTTGTTTTCGCTTTAAAAGTTTGGTGGCATCATTTGTATGGAGTAAAGTGTGAAATATATACCGATCACAAAAGTTTAAAGTATGTATTCAATCAAAAAGAATTGAACATGAGATAGAGGAGATGGCTAGAATTAATCAGGGATTATGATTGTACAATTCATTACCATTCGGGAAAAGAAAATAAAGTGGATGATGCTTTGAGTCGAAAAATTAATGCTTCATTAACAATGTTGTGTTTGGAACGTGATCCTTTGGTTAAGGATTTGACGAACTTTGGCATAGAAGTTTTTGGTGTTGGAAGTTCTTCTGTTTTGTTTCAGGTATCAGTGAGATCATCTCTATCATACAGAATTAAGCAAGCACAGAAGCAAGACAGCGGGTTTCATAAAAAGTTAGAGCTGGTTGAGAAGGGTAAGTTGAATGAATTTAACATTGATAATGATTGTGTTTTGAGATTTGAGAAGAGATTGTGTGTGCCTTTTGATTCACAGTTGAAGAGAGAGTTGTTATGTGAAGCTCATAGTTCTCCGTTTTCAGTTCATCCTGGCAGAACTAAGATCTATAGAGATCTGTGGGAGTATTACTGGTGGGATGGAATGAAAAGAGATATTTCTGATTTTACTGTGAAGTGTTTGACTTGTCAGCAGCTTAAAGCAGAGCAGCAGTTACCTAAAGGGATGCTTCAGCCTTTACCAGTGCCAGAGTGGAAATGAGGAAATATATCCATGGACTTCGTTGTGGGATTGCCGAAGACACCTCGAGGTAATAATGCAGTCTGGGTTATTGTTGATCACTTGACTAAATCTGCTCATTTCTTTGCTATACAAGATAATTTTTCCCTAGATCAACTTTCTCATTTGTATCTTAAAGAGATAGTCAGGTTACATGGATTTCCCCTCTCCATTTTATCTGACAGTGATCCCAGGTTCACTTATAACCTTTGTAAAAGCCTTGAGAAGTCGTTGGGTACTGAATTAAATTTTAGTACAGCTTTTCATCCTCAATCAGATGGGCAGTCAGAACGAACAATTCAGAATTTGGAGGATATTCTATGTTCTTGTTCGATGGATTATCAGGGAATTTGGGACCAACATCTTTCTTTGGTTGAGTTTTCTTATAATAACAGTTTTCATTCCAGTATACAAATGGCACCGTTTGAGGCATTATATGGGAAGTGGTGTCGAACTCTAGCTTTTTGGGATGAAGTAGGTGAAATGAAGCTGATGGGACTAGAGTTGGTAGAATAAATGGCAGAACAAGTTCAGTTGATTCAGAAACACATGAGAATAGCTCAGAGTAGATAGAAAAGTTATGTAGACAACAGGAGGAAGGATCTATCTTTCGAGGTAGGTGATCTTGTTTTTCTCAAAGTTTCACCATGGAAAAGTGTGATGCGATTTGGTAAGAAAGGAAAGTTGAGTCGAAGGTTCATTGGACCATATGAAATTTTTGAGAGAGTTGGATCAGTTACATACCGAGTGGCTTTACCTCCGAGTTTATCTTAGGTACACAATGTTTTTCATGTTTCAATGTTAAGGAAGTACATGCCAGATCCATCTCATGTTTTGAGTCCAGAGGTAGTTCAGTTGGAAGAGAATATATCTTATGAGGAACAACCAGTTCAGATTATTGATCACAGGGAGAAAGTGTTATGGAATAAGGTGATTCATCAAGTAAAGGTTTGTGTAAGAACCACATGAGTGAAGAGGCAACATGGGAATCTGAAAATGCAGTGAGGGATAAATACCCCCACTTATTCGATAAGTAAATAAATTGCGGGGACACAATTTTCTAAAGGGGGGAAGGATGTAACATCCCAAGTAAGTAATTAATAATAGATATAGTTATCTATGTCTATTTATGAATTAGATAGTGTTTTAGAGGCTTAAAATGAGAATAAATCAAACCTTAAGCATGGAATACTCTAATATTTTTAAAAGATTGTTTTACCTCCTTTTGATGGCGAACTTTTTTTAATTATATCTTTTGACAATTTTATAAGCTATATTTGTCAAAATAAACTTATTCTTTATGATTGGGACATTGAAATTTATTTTGGATAAATTTCTGGTATTTTTCAGATAAAGTTCTTTTTTTAATGAATAGTGAAAAATGTTGTATTTTAATTCAAAACCTCTTTTTAATCTAATTTGTTTATATGATTAGATTATATTTTGAGTTGGTTTTAAAGTGAAATTAGAATATATTTTTATCATTTAATCCAATAGTGGTTGTTGGAATTAATATCACTTTGAAATTGGACTTAAACTAGTGTCGATCTTTTGATATATATTGTTTCATAAAAACACGCTATTTGTTCTCACAGCGGGAATTAATTATTAAATCAATTATTGTAACTTATATGTTTTGAATTTTGTAAAATAGACATCATTTTTGAATTCGGAATATCTAATATAGCATAGGGTGATTTTTTGGTATTTTTCTGAAAAACTTCAATTTTTGATGAATAGTGAAACCACTAAGTGGTACTTAAAAAAAATGATTTTTCGTTTAAATGAAATTTTACCACCTCTGAATTTTGAATTTCAAAAATCCAACATACATGGTTGTCATTATGAAGTAAAATGTGGTTCAATGAGATTAAAATAATTTTTTTATGAATAGTAACTTTTAAGTTTTTAATCGCGATTAGAGGTAATTAGTGTAATTTAAGGTAAAAATAATGTTTTAATAATATGAAATGACCTTGACACATGTACTACCCTTATTGGATGTTTCATGGCTGACCCATACAACCCATGGGTAGATTTTGGAGACCCCATGGAGCCACTTGGGTAAGATAATGACATTAATGCCTTTTATTTAAAGTAAAAGTAAAAATGACACAAACATGTATTGTTTTACTAAAACAGTTTTTAAATGGGGTTATACAAGTCAGATTTTTGAATATAAATATTCATTGGAAATCTAAAAAGATTTCCTACATCATAGTAATTTTTTTATAATTTTTAGACATTAAATAAATTAAATTATTTATGACATAATGATGATGCAATGATTACCTCATTATTTAACGATTTAAATAAAATGAAAAGATAATGTAAAATCTATGAACTACACATCTCAAAAACCTATTGTATGAGTATATTTAGAACCCTTATCACATTATCCTCGAAATACATCAATGTGGGACCTTTAAAATCTGAATCTCATTTGAAAATTAAGTAACATTTTATACCTTTCCAAGAGTGCCCCTCCTCTCCTCTTATAAAAGGCCCCCACCTCTACCTCCTTACCCACACCTCTCAAGCCTTTGTATCAGCCAAGATCTGATCATTTTTTCTCTACACATCCCTATACTCATCCTAGAATCCTTACCTTAGGCAGGAAGCTCTTCAAGAAACCCTTTTGGTTCAAACCAAAGGGAGTTACCCGATTCAAAGGTAAAGTCTCCTCTAATGATCTTTTGTTTTATTTTGCTTCTCCAACCCCCTAAACTCTTTTTATTAATTTATTTTGTAACAACAATAGTATCATAAATATACTCGTATTTGGTTATAAGAAGGATTTGAGCTACACTTACACACACCTACATCTAATGGTTAAAGAACATACTGTTTCCGTGGATGGAGAATTTCTGCCTCACGAAACGATGATTGTTCAATATTCTTATAACACCTTAAAAGGTGGCCATTAAGATGTAACTATATTTATATATGATATATAATATGTTTATGTTTTCCTTATGCTTCTGTATTTTTCATTTATTTCATACCTTTATGGTTTCCATTATGGGTAAACGTGATATCTTCATTTTAGGAAGTGCGGACTACCGCCCCTCAAAGCGATTTGATTCATTAATACCATATGTGCTACGTAAAAAGGATAGATTTAATGATATTATATATGATACCATACTGTAATTATAATACTATTATGTATCATTATGTTTTAATTCCATTAAATATGAAATAGAAATGGAAGTAGCGTTCATGCATACGTACGGCTTACCGTCACCATGAACGGTGCATTTCATTTCTTACCTCTAAATGTTATGTAATATTATAAATGCATGGATATACTAGATATATATGATATATATTATATCTACATAATAAATATAACTCTTGATATAATGGATACATGAACAACATGTAATTATAAAGAGTTTATTTCTGACTCAAGTACCAATGATCGTTAAAACGACTGTTATTAACTTAAATAATTACATAGTGTTCATGACATGTTAATAAGTGATATAAAAGGAATAATTAACTTGAAAAAGGTTCTTAAGCAAGTATAAATTAACTCAAGTTTATTATTTAGGAGGTTAAATAACGATCGAGTAAAGTCGGACACGAGGTAAGGGAATCCATCTCAATCTCCTTTCATTGAGGCATATTTTGTTTTATACACAACTTTCTTTTATACAGTGTATAAACCCGTTTGACTTTTACGATTATTCAAAAGGAATATTTTTATATGAAGCATTTACTAAACGACAAAAGGGAATGTTTTTTTGTCGTACTTATGCGGCGACAACTACTTCTCTGCCGCTGTGACCATTATTTGAGTTTCAACTTCCTCTACAAGCCATAACTTTTTTTGAATGAAAAATAAATACCATGTTTTAATTTTCTTTTATTTTGGTATTGAAAATGGTTTTCATAATGTTTTTATATCAATGTGTTTTATTGATATCTTGTGATTGAAAGGTGAAAATTTTATGTTTCCTTTATGCATGTTTTATGTGATACGATTATGTTATGGTTCTTGGGCATTGTTATGAAGATGGGTGGTTCTATGATAAACTATGGGCGGGTGAGCCCGATACAGCTCTCCAATGCATTGGGTAACGTGAAGGAGTTAAATTTCAAAGTTTCTCCGAAGAGATTTAGGGAATATACTGTGATGGGTATTCCAAATGTAAACAAGAGGGTTACTCCCTATGTAAGAATGTTATGAATGCCTCAAGTTTCCTTTATGTCTTATGATTTCTTTGATTTCTTCATGATTTGATGAGGTATGTTAAAGTGCTTATGTTTTATGGGTAAATTATGATTTCATTGATTCTTATGTATACATGTACTCATGTTTCCTTTCCATATTTTTATATCCCTTACTGAGCTTTTTATGCTCATCCCAAGTTTTTGAAATGTTTTTCACAGGTCAAGGGAAAGGTACATGATATGATGATAGTGTCAAGGAAGTGTCAAGAAAGAATCCACGTTTTATTTTAAATATGTTTCCGTTGATGGTAAAAATGAATACTATATTTTATGTAACCACTTTGTTTAAATGTGGAATGTAATGTATGTTTTATGATCTAATTATCTAAAACTCTAAACCTGCGAAGATCCTCAACGTGTATTCTTGAAGTAACTCAAGATTAAGTAATATTTAAGGCTGGGGCCTTATATAAATAATATATTATATGATATAATTGAACATGGTTATGTAATATATTTATAATAAACTTATATTTATCATACATGATGGTTTGAATGAGTACGAAGTGAGTGAAGACATAAGATAACAGTTTTCCCATCTCACTTTTATTTCTGTAAGATATATGCTATATTCACCACTTATTATTGTTGTGTGGTGTATATAATGACTTATGAAATTTTATGTAATGAATTTAATTTATTTTATTATATTAAAATTTTCAATTTATGTTACTATTTCATAGGGCTCTTGATTCAAAAGTTACTCTAGTAGTAAAGGGATTTCTAGTCTCACTTTTATTTCTATGTGACTTATTCCATATTCACCACTATTTTATTTTTTTTGGTATATATAATAACCATGAATGTAATATATTATCATTATAATTAAATTTATTGTTTTTTACATATCCATTTGATGATCTCTCTTTTATGTGGTTTACATTGCAAAATCTACCAAATCAGTAAAGGAATTTTGTCTCAATTTGCCTACTTTGAGACACATGTTATGTTATGAACCTAAATTCTTCTATGACGTGTGTATACTACCCTTTGAAATTTTGTATCATGATTCTAATTATTTTCATGATATTATAATCTTTATATAATTTTATTCTCTCTTTGGTCGGAAATATGTGTTCCTTCAAATCAATGCTTTCTAAAAATGTTTTAAAAGTGTTTTAAATGATATTTTAGAAAATTTTAAGGAAAAATTATTTCAAATATGTTTAAATGAGTTTTTAGAGCTTCATTTATAATATTTTAATGTTATTTTCAATGAAAAGGGGTATTAAAAATGTTTTATTATTTAAGAATGTTTTTTTTCAAATGGAAAGGATATTTTCCTTAAGAATTATTTCAAGTGATCTTTCAAAATCACATTCCATCTAAGATAGTGTTTTTTGATGTTATTTATAATTTACTAGGGACATGATAAAAATATACCATTATTATTATTTCATTTAATGGATTATTTTTATGATGGATTTATGTTTATGAATTATGTTTCTTTTACATGAGTTATGTTATGATTAAATGCTTATGAAACTAATTTATTTTATGAGTTATAATATGATTTATGTTCTTTTGGCACACATATGTATGGTTTATATTATGTAATTTATGAAACCTATATCTCCCTACGATGCATTGGGCAAATATTTATATCTCATGAGATAATGATGGGAAGCAAGTCATTGGGCTTGATCCACTATATGAACATGGGGAAACATGATCTATTAGAAGGAAATAATTGTGACTGGGGATGATTATGTCTTCCGCATAGTAGGTGTAGTCCCCATTAAGTTCCATGTTATGTTTTGGAAATGGTCCTTATCTTATAAGGAATTCTATTACCTGTTTATGTTTCTGACATAAATTCCAAATCTTATTCTTATGTTACGATTTCATGGATCATTATCTTGATTTTTTCATGATTAATGTCTTATGAATTTCCATTATTTATGCCATGACTCATGTATATGATATTTGATATATAGATTTTGATTTTATAATGTTAAGATCATGTTCTTACACCCTTATGTTCATGATTATTCTTATGTATCTCCCTTTCTTACCCTTAATCAACATCTGAGCTCACCTTTTTTTACATTTTATTTTCCATAGGTTATAAAGAAAGGATTTAGGTAGGGGTACTAAAAGGGAAGATATTTGTGGGAAACATTAAATATATTTCAGTAGAATATAAGTTTTTGTTCCATGTTTCCAAAGGAACAAAAATAATATGGTATTTGGGTGTTTGTTTGTGTAATATATGAAATGTTAAACAAAAATGTTGTAATATCCATTTATGAAAATATTGGGTTATTTTAGTTAGTATTATAGAAAAGGTTTAGTAAAACTTTGGAAACTCATATGAGAAAACTTTAGTGATACCCCTAGGGAAATTTTAAAGGACATGTTTAGTTAAGGTGTTATTGATTTAAAGTAGGTGTCATGATTTAGGGATCCTATAAATAATTTTTCATGATTATGTGTTTTCTCCCATGATAATTGTTTCTCAGACTATGATTTTTGGTCTTAGTCAATAGTGGGAACTAGAAGGAACAGGGTATACATTGAATGTTTCATTTGTGGATGGTATGGGCATTACAAAAATTGATGTACAAAGTGAAAATCATAGGAAGAGAATCAGGATGGTGGTACGAGTATTATTTATACTTTTTAGGGAAAAGAGATAAAAAATGACATGTGAAAGGTTTGAAATGTTCTAACAATATTTTTTACATTAAAAATAATAAGTATAATTATATTGAGGTTTAGGAACATTCATACATGATTCATATTTTTTATTTTTGGAAAGAATAAGATGATGAATCCTGAGTAATTTTTTAAGAATAAAGTTGGATAATTGAAGCGTATATGTTTTGGAATTCAAAGATTATAAATCATGAAATATATAATTATTTTTAGTATAAGTTTTTCATTAAGTACTGAAGAGAATATGTTTAATGTTATTAATAACCATAAAAAGAAATTGAGGTGGTAAGGTGATATGTTTGGAGAACACGTCATTAAGGTAAAGATAACCCTTAATATGTATATTATGTTGGGATAATAATAGGACAAAGAGATGTTTGATTATGTGATAAAATAAATGGGATAATATTGATGAACTTAGAACTATTTAGTAATATAATTAAATGGTTCTTTAATTATTAATTTTATATAATTTTTGGATTTATGGTATGAGTAAATAGTTAATTATCAAAATCATGCATGTTTTCACTATGGTTTTATGGAAATTTAGGTTATTACCATGTTTTAAGATAATAAATGATAATGGTATTCACATATTTGGTATGTGAAAATTAAGAGATACATCATATTTTTTTGGGATAAATGATAAGTTTAGTGACATTATTTTGAAAGTATTGGATTTTAATCTTTTGAAAGGTTCATAAGGGTAACCATTTATGAAATTGTTTACATTGAAATTTGGATGACGTTTTAGAGATTATTATTTCATAATATGAATATTGGATAACACGTGCAAACCATTTTTTTGTGATGATTACTATATACATAAGGAATGAATTTTCATCCTATTGTGGATCTTATAATCCACTGGTTCTGTAGGAATTATAATTTCAACTTCATTTCTTAGAGTAAGAAATGAAGTAGAGATTGATCAAGGTACAACCACCGAGTGAGATTGTAATTATGAGATTAAATAAAGTAAGTATTTCTTCTCAGTTGATTTTGAAATAAGATTTTATCATATTATAATCATTTATGATGACTTAAATGACCTTTTCCATACCTATTTGGTCCATAGTTTTGTGGTCATTAACCTTATAATGACCATACTATCTATCACTCTCCATCAGAAATTGAAAGTTAGTTTTCTATTATATTTCCATGTTTTTAATTTACACCTATGTTCTTATATGAGGAAACCTAGTTATGAGTTACTTTTGGTAACCATTAAGTTTCCTTTTTAAAAAGGAAGTTTTAGCATTCATTTTTATGATGTGTGTTTTTATTAAAGTAAATTTTATGTATTAAAACTTCGATGACCCTGATGAATTTTTATGGTGAAATTCATTTTAAGGGAGGTAGAATATAACACCTAAATATTTTGATGAAATAGATTTTTTTTAAATAATTTTATTTCTTTGATGTCTTGTGTTACACACAACACCATATTAGCTTGCGTATTATGAAACAATGAGTTTCTATGAAACATCATTTTATTATTATACTTATTTAAAAAAGACAATAATAACCTATATGTTAGATTTACATGTATGAATATGATTAACTGAATTATAAAATTATGGTTTACACATAATTCTTTGGCTAATTAATTATAAATTAATTTAAAACATTTTTTCTAAATAAAAAGAAATGTTTTTTATGAAAAACTATTTAAATGTGCAAAAGTTTGTTTTATACCAATAAATAATCAAATCAATATTGATGAATTATATTAATGAAATAAATATATAATTTATTCAATATAATTTTTAAAATTCATCTTATTTTTTTCTATACATGATATAAGAACAAATTCAATTTTACGCATAAAAGAAGTATTTTTCAAAAAGGTAGTTTTTCTACCTTTTGATGGAGAACCTATTTTAAATCTAATTTTCACACGTTTTTAAATTATATTTGAAAAAATAAACTTCTTATTTAAAATAAAAATATAAAAATTTACTCTGGTTGAATTTTTCATATTTTTTTGAGAATTTTCAAGTTTTTATGAATAGTGAAAAATACTAAATTTTAATTGAAAACTTATTTTTTTTATAACTTATTTAAATAGTTGAATTATGTTTTTAATTGGTTTTAAAGTATAATTAGTAATATTTTACATCTATTAGTTCAATTTTGCAAATTTTAACCAATTTCACATTAAAATTAGATGTAATAACATTTCAAACATTTTTACTATTTCACTTTAAAAACCCGTTTTCTCATTACATCAACAAGAATGATTTTAAATTAATTTTAGAAAATTATATGTTTTATATTTTGAAAAATGGAATACATATTTATAATCATAAGGTGCAAATTTAGTAATTAGGTCCCTTTTATTTTTGGACAATATGAATAGTAACTTCAGTAATTTTTATTAAAACAGTAAAAGGTAAATCAGGTAATTAAGAGTAAAAATAATATTATAAATATTATAAAACTACCCTAAAACTTGAAAAAAGTTATTCGATAAATTTAATTTTACCCTTATCACCTGATGTGCAAAATTTAATTATTTAATGGAAACTTTTCCACGAAAATGACTTAGATATTATTTTGAAAGATAGAGTCGAGGCCCTTTTTATTGAATCAAAATCAAGAGGACAAAGAGATGGAGGAAAAGTTCTTACAAGACATTAAATCTTTTATCAAGGTGTCCCAAGTTTCTCCTTGATCTTATCATCAATTTTTTATTCTTCTTCTCACATAGCTCTCCATTCCTATCCTCTCCAGCACCCACGACCTCAACCCCTATGGTAGCACTCACCAAATTTTTCCAGTTGTAGGTATATACTATCCATGTCAGAATCATCTAATACGGTATATTTAAATTGAGTTTCCTCTCTAATATAATTATAATCATCTCACCCATATAGTTGATCGATCTGACTCGATTCCTCAAGACTACCAAGAGACATATTCTTCAGCCTTGTAATCCAATTTGACTCTTTAGCCTTATTGTTACTATGGAGTACATGAAGTGAACTTATGAACAACTATAGTTCACAACATTTGTTATAACTATCCTTCTGGAATAAAGCTGAAGAAGGTATGGCTAGGGTTTTTGGTAGCTTGGTAAGTGCACTCTTTCTTATCATATGGGTGTTTGTTACTTACTTTTTCATTGGTAATTATAAGATATGTTTTCACAGTTATGTATTTTCCTATTTACTTTCTATTGATATTATCACCTGAATCTTAATTTTATTTACCGGTTAGGTACTAGACCTCATTTTTGCTACCCTACTAAGTTGTACCCATACTCTTCCTGGGTGGCCATGGCACTTGGGTACTCGAGTTACCCTCACTTCTTATAGGTAATGGTTGGGATGAGCCCTGAATTTGATCATTGAGGGGGATAACTCACTACGAGTAAAAATAATGAAAGGTGGTAAGGATTGGGGTTGGGTGATGAGCCTCTTTTTATTTTTTTCCTTTATTAATTTTATATATGATCAGACGAATGGGAAATCAATTCCTTTTATTCAAGTGTGACCCTTCAAGTCTATTTTTAATGCATTAGTTTATTATAGATGATATGTTAGTGGTTATAGATACTTTTATTGAATATTGGTAAACGTTTGGCTGTTTATATATTATATTTCACTCTAATTGAGGGTATAGTTTCCCCCTAAATTCACTTTAGACATTCTCTGCTAATCAGAATCCTCTGGTGTATGAGGAGGAGCACTTAAGATCATGTGGAACTCCAACTCAGACCTGGTTATTGAGGTTGGGATGATACAAAATGGTATTATAGCTATATTATTTTCTTTATTTGAGGAGTTGGTATAAATATGACATATCAATTTGGTGGATATTGTGATGAAACTTAGTTTAGTGTGTCACAAACACCTTTACCGAGGGAATTCTAGGTTACCAAGGCATGGTATTTATGTTCTTAGTTATTTATGTTATGGTTATATGATTTCACCATGTGTGAAACACATGGATTTTTGATGTTTATGATTTCATATGGATTTTAATATTGTACATTTTGGAAATATGAATTTCATGTATCACATTAAACACATAGTTTTCACATGACATATATGATGCTTATATTTGATTGTACTAATGATGGAGGACTCAACTGCTTTAGTGTCAACAAATTATATTTTGTTACAAGTATGAGTTCTTGATGACATCCTATGCAGCCAAACTTTAATGTATATCTACATTTGATATAAGGTTATATGAGATACATTGAGGTTCACCCAGGTGATGATGATAGTGCAATTACCATATACATTGAAAGTGAAGTGTACCTTGTTAGGTTGTTGTATGGAATTAATTTCCTTAATAAGAATATTTTCTGAGTATCCATTAGATAAGTCCAATTTATTAATGTTTCAACTATAGCCTATATGGAGTTATCTATTTAACACATAGTGAAATTATATTTAACCAAACTAGGAATATATGGCCCCTCAATGTATATATTCTAAGGGTGAATTCATCATGAAATGTATGTAAATATGTGACTAGATGACATTATATGAGTTATGACCATTGCTAGACCTTGTTTCAAGTTATGTTTAAGAAATTATGGCCTTAAAAATTAGACTTTGGTTACTGATGAGAAAGTTTTTCATACTGTGTGAATGTAACTAAAGTGGGTATATTTCTTTTGAAGAGATATTCAAGGTTAATACCATAGGGGGAATCTTTATTGATGAATATTCCTTATGCATGTGAGTAACCTTTTAAAGATGTAAAGAAAGACCTTGAAATTTTCCTTATATCCTTAGAGCATAGAGAACCTTGAATTATAGTACTCATAATATAAGGCTGGTTCTTGGAGTGCTTGGAGACTTGTGACATCGAGGGAAAGAGCAAGGGCTTCATGGCCTGTTAGTTCAGAATGAAATTATTGTTGGATACTAAGTGAAGATCCTAGGTGGTCAGACCTAGGTGGGTTATATCATGGGTGGATGCTCAAGAGCTTGAATGGACACCTATGTGATAGGTGGTGTGTGGTTAATCTGGGTAGCAAGGGGATTCCAAAAATAAAGAGAAATACTGAGAGTGATCAATGTATTATAGATGGAACCTTATAGTTTATCGATATAAAAGAGGAATGTGAGTCTAGTTTGGAGGTATGTAACTTATGGGAGATCACTCTGTGTTAATAAAAGAGTGATATTTTTATTCCTTTCAAGGAAATCCTTGATGCAGGAGCATTCATGCTATGGTTTTTCATGAGTTTCGATGAATCAATAAGAATGGGATGGAGGGATGATCATTGAGAATGATCTAGGTTTATTGGATGAATGTAGAAAAGGTAGTGGTGGTAGCCCAATGATGTTTTTGGTTGAAGGTAACCCTAGGATTTGGAAACTAGTGTGTTTATTATGAAGCTCATAGGGATCAACCACCCATAGGTTGATGAGTGAAGATCTTTATATATGGTGGAAGATGAAATTTCCAATGGATTTATGTATCGTTGTGAAGTTAACCCAAGTTTTTCTTTGATGGAGGTGTCATAGTTCAGAGTATCGACTTTCATGAGGGGACATGACCCATTGATTTGGGGTTTGTATCCCATGAATATGATGATAGAGGACATATCTCACACCAATAATGGATCACAAAATGTTGTGAACTGAATTTTGAGAAATCCTAGTGTGTGCATTGCATTGTATCCTGCATGGAAATTGGGTATGAAAAAATGATCATGTTTAGTCATTGTGTTCAAGGATAGACTATTCCAGAGCCGGGTAGATCGATGTGTACATTATAAGGAAATTATTAGGATACTCCTATGGTGGGGAGAATCGATCTGGTCATGTATGAATGAATCACTTATAGGAAGGGTCATATTTATGTGTAATACTGACCATTGGATGGCCATGGTGACTCGAGGAGACTGAAGTGTGAAACATACCTGCAAGTTTCTCATTACTTAATGAATTCTTAATATTTATTTCATATTTATCATTATATGGAGACTATATATGGTCATTAGACTCTGGGTAAATATCTAAGAACTGAGAGTGATTTAGATCATTGGTGAAAAATTGGGAGCCTTACGGTTGGTGTGAGAGGTTAGGGATCCAACCAAGAAGTTTCATTTGAAGTCGGTTCAGACTTTCTGAGGATGTTTGATTGATTTAAAAATATCTTAGAGGTTTAATTAATCTTAATCAGTGTATTCATGGAGTGTCGAGTGTTTAGGTTGAGTAACTTTATAGGAAGTCTTTTAGATGATTACTGACAAGTGTTCCACATAAACCTGAATCTATTGGGATAGAAATGCATTGATATCATCATATCGACTATAAAGGTGGTTTTAAAAGACCTAAAAAATACTTTTTATAAATTTTATCATGTATGGGTTATGTTTCGTTAGTTGAGACTCGTTGGTTTGAATCAAAATCAGGAAAACTATTTTGATGAAGACTCTTAATCTATGTTTTGCATTAAATCAAGGATGGTGGAACTAAAATTCACCAGTTATGTCTTTCGACCACTAAAATATTGTTCCATATAGTGATTTATATGGAGGGGATCGCATTTATGCTTTGATAAGAATTAGTTGAAGACACCGTGATGGGATGAGTTGAATAGTTTAATAGATTTCAATCAAGATGTTTTGATAACTATGGGATTTTGGGTCAATATCTAGTGTTTTTGCTTGGAGTTACACTATAAGAGTGTGATGGGTGTATGGAAAAGATCACAACCTTGGTGAGGTGAGTTTTCATTTAGGGATGGACTGAAAAAAACTCATTATGGTTGATGATCAAGGTAGATCATGAGGTGTGATTAACATGCTACAAAAACTTCTCAAGGAATAGAAGTTCTATGGTGGGGAGATTTTAATGACCCACATCATTATGTGTCTTGAATTTTGGAGGAAGTTTGATATTTTCACCTAGTGGATGGTTTGTTCAGAGAAACTAGCAATGAACTGAGATTATACCTATTTAAACGTCTTAAAGAGGTGTTTTTACAATTGAATGGAAGCTTGGTAAGAATATCAAGGATTGGATTTTAAACAGAGGAGGCTCGGACTAGTTGGGGATAAATCTCTAACCACTGGCGTACAAGTGGCGTGGTAAGAATACTTACAACCTAGAAAGACTCACCATATGGATGGCGGGGTGTGCTAGGTAGTTTTTAGTAGGGAAATTTTGGTCATTTAGGCCACTGATCCCCCCTCAGTTTTAACATACCTCACTCAAATATTCGAGGACCATTTGATTTTACCATCCTCTTATCATTCCTCCATGAGTTCCCCTTGATTTAGGGTGATCATGGTGATATTTTTTTGGTGAATCCAAGTGTGATCCTTAATTATTCATAAATATTGGCCTCTTTCTTCCCTATGTGGTGGAAGATCATTGTTTCGTTTATAGTGGGTGATTTATCTTGGTAATTATTATCCATTTAGATCCTTTGATGTCTCAATTATATTTAAATCCTATTTCCTTTGATCATTTTTTTCACAAATTGATTCTTTTCACGGTATTGATTACAAAATTGGATGAAAATTCCACCGATCCTTTATGGAATTATCTGTGAATGATGGGGATTTGGATAAGTATGGATAGAGGATGTCCAATGATGATGAATGCATGATGTTGATTGGAGTTTCATTCAAGTATTTACAGTTGGTGATCTCTTAAATATTTTTTTCTATAATTAAGTTGTATCCCCCACCGTATCATGGAATTAGTTTGGGTATTTTTCATGTCCTAGGCTCGTGAGTGCGCTGAGGGTGGCTAGAACTATGTTAGATGACATTTCTAATATACACAGATTTTTTGAATTATTATAGAGATTAAAATTTAATTATATTAAATTATACTTTGTTTTATTTCCAAACAATAGGGATTTTTACTGAAAAAATGTTGGAAGTGTGTTACAGACCTTCCATGGGTGGTTGGTCATGGTTCATGATAGACGATAATACCTAGTAATTATTTTAGACAATATTCCTTCGACTTTGGTTATAAATTTTCATCTAAATATTTATTTAATTCTAATCTAGTTATAATTAATTAATTTATAATTATAGTGTATAAATTAGAACCTTATAGAGATCGATGGAGGCCAAATGGACTTGGTTGACTTGGAGAAAGTTGATGGGATTTTTTTTGTTTGGATTTGAATCCATTTGAGGTAGGTGGTCTCATGTGATATAATATATGGTATTATACATGGTCATTTTCATGTGATATAAGGTTTTCCAATTTAGGTGAATGAACCTTAATTCATAATTGAGTTATAAATTACATTTTTTCTTAATTATTCTAATGGTATTTAAGTCTTAACTAATTAAAGGATCCATGCTAAATGAAACTAAACAAAGTACCAAGGGGCACGATAGACCCTTGAACACTAGCTTGATTCTAACCATCGATGGATGAGTCTTGATCTCAAATGAGTGCATTAGATTCCATGGACTCCCCATGGGTGTGTGGTTAGACTACATGATACCTAGAGCTAGTGTGACCATGTTTGATGTATTTTTCACTTGTGTGTGCTTGTGTAGCACATGAGGCCATGTTTAATGTTTGATCACTTGTGTGTACATGTTTAGTCTACGAGAGCATGTTTTATGTATTGATCACATGTGTGAGTATGTGTATCATATGAGACCATATTTTATATTTGATTACATATAGGTGTATGCATAGCCTGTGAGAACCATATATGATGCTTGATTCCATGAGTGTTCTAATGTATCTTGTTATACTATATTTGATAATGATTATGTGTGTTTGTATGTTGATACTAAATACTCATGATGACATTTTTTGCTCTACCCTTGTATTCTGTACCCTTTTATGTGTTATTACCATTCCTTTGGAGGCATTTCTTTAGTACTCGGGATAGGTTGACTATCATGATATGGTTATCCTTTAGAGTAGGAGTGTGCATGATATACAATGATAATGATGATGGGCCCAAACACAGGGAAGGGGCATGATGACTTTGGGACCAGACCCGTGGTGGTGACATTGGGTGTATAATGGCCTTGTGGCATGACCCAAGGTATAAAAAAATATGAATACCTTGGGTCTAGACCTAGGATCAGTGATGAGACTTGGTGGTCTTGTTTCCTAACCCGTGATAGAGCCAGGATGAAATGACCTTATCAACCGACCCAACTTGATGCCTTCATATTACTGAGAGACATATTCATCAGTGTTGTGGCATGATTAAACTCTTTAGCCTTTTTAATAGTATGGAGTATATATGGTGACCTTGTGGTTGAATCTAGTTTATGAAATCCATGATTAATCTCTTTCCATCATGGATTCAAAATAGGCATTCCCTGGGTTTGTGGTGGATTGGTAAGCACACGACCACTCAATATATGGGTGTTTGTTTTTTTACTTTTGTATTGGTTATTATATTCTATATTTGTGTAGTTTTGTATCTTACTTATTAATTTATACTGATATAATCACATGTATGTACACTTCATTTATTTGTTAGGTATTGGACCACATTGGTGGTGCCCTACTCAGTTGTACTCACACCCTGCTCGGGTGACCATAACATTTGGGTGCTCAATAATCCCTCACTTATTGTAGGTAAATCTTGGGATGTGACTAGAGTTTGATAATTGTGCGGGATATTTCACTATGATTCTAGAGACTAGAAGGTGGTGCTGTTTGGATTTGGGTGCATAACCTCTTTATATTATTGTTTCTTTCTTTATTTGTAATTGTGATCAACCCAGTGGGTGATCAATGTCTTATATTTAAGTGTGACTGTTTAGTTTTTTTTTCATTAATTCATTTACTACTGATGACATGTTATTGTTTTGGTGTAATTTCATTGTATATTGTTACATATTTGGATATTTATATGTTATTGTGCACTATAATTGAGGACATAGCCTCCTCAAAACTTCACTTTAGACACTCACTTCTATTCATAAGCCTTTTGCATCTGGGGATGTGTGCCTAAAATCATGTGACACTTCATCTCAGAACTGATGACTCGATTTGGGATGTTACAAGTTCAAAAACATGATTTCTTATGCAAAAACTTGATTGGAAAATAAAAATTAATTATAAATGTGTATTATGATTGGGATGAATAATATAAAGTTTTACCATAGCTAATGGGATTTTTGTCTCTAAAAAATATGACCATTTATCATCTTGAAACTATTTATTATATTTCCCATAATGACCAGGTTGATCAAATAATGGTGTGGTTCTATAGTCTATTTTGGGTATTCATGCTATGTATCACCATATTTCTTTATTGGTAACAATTTATTTAGGTTTATGGAACTTTTTTATAGAAATTATACTTGGGTATTTCTCATTGATTCCTCAAAGAATGATAATTATGATCCTATTCCACTAGAATTCACTATTTTTGAAAAGTATAACTTTTAATCATGAAGTTTATTATTGGATTGTATATACATACATGTTACACAAAGATAAGGATTTTTATTGATATCTAACAATCATCATGAAATTATAGAGATCATTAATAATGATGGGTTTTTATATAAATAACCAATTAGTTATCATCGATATTTCATCTGACATATAACTATTGATGTCTATAATAATTTTAAATATATGGTAATAAAGAAGATGATCATCAAGTTGGGTATGTTTTTTAAACTAATATCTATTTGAATAATTTTTTATATACCTTTAAATTCATTGTTGTCTTTTTTTAGTGTATAAACCAAAATGGGGAAAATTTGATGAGCGACTGGAAGGAATTCAAAGGGATAATCAAGATGTGTATAATTATATGATGTAAATTTTAAATGAAAAATGGTAATTGGAATATTATAGTGGTAGGATATATGGCCATATGACTATTTTGGGGTGAATAAACAACATATTCAAGGGTGTTTCTAAACTACCAATCATAGGATTAATACATGATACATTCTATCATTGTATGGATTACTTTATCGAACGCTCCCAACATGCTTATTAGGGGATGGAATCGGGAATGAAATTTGGTCACCACTTACAAAAAAACTTCTTGTTCCCTTTCTTGAATCTCATGTAATTTTAGTGTTTAATACATCTTAGAACATTGAAAAACTCCTACGGTGTCATCAAAAATGTTTACTAGATTTATTATAGAAAATAAATCAATTTACTATCCTTTTTTATCTGATATTTTTTTTCATAATTTTTTATTATAAATGATAGATGTGTACATCATTTTCTTACTTTTATTTACCAAAAAAGTATTTTAAAAATTTTATTACAATAAATATAAATAGTAATGACTATATAAAATGTAGATATGGAAGACATTCATTTTTTCACCTTCCAGGATAGACATATTTATTGTCTTGTCTTATAGGGGAATCTTATTCTTGCCCTAAGTGTATGGAGGTCACATCACTTCCATGAAACTGCACCCCCTACTGCCATTGTCCCTCATCTATGACATGCAGGGTTCTATGATGTAGCAATGTGTGATTTTTTCCTTCATCAATCATTGGATCATTAAATCCCTTATAGAGAGATAGAGGATGAATACATATACTTTTCATCTATTAGAGAGAGATATGATGATTACCCTTGCAGATGTATCCCTTATATTGGGCCTCTCTATGAGGGTGCGACTATGATAGGCTGAGTTAGTGGTGACAGGTTTGATTTAGTTTATAGAATACTGGGTATTGAGGTCTAAGATGATATTAGGTATGTTTTTGGAAGTCAAACATACATTCTATGGATAGTTGATCACTTCTCCCATTTAGTTGATGATTCTGGTGAGATCATCGTACTTATATTTTTTACATGCATATATTTTGAGACTTGTTGATAGCATGATCTTTATCAATCATTCTACCGCATTTTTCCATATGATGTATTTACCATTAATTGAGGACCTAGATTGGATAGGGTAGTGTAGTTGGGGGTGTACATGTCTTTCTTATACATAAAATTCACTATGTAGTGAATGCCATATCGATAAGATACAAATTATAGTATGTTTTTATCCATATGTGGGTATGGGAGAGAATCCCTCAACAAAAGTGGTTTTCCTAGTTTAGCGACAAATGGAAAAGCTTACGTATTGGTTATAAAAACCTTACATATTAACAAAAAAACCATATGAATAATATCATATTTTACTTTTCATATGGACATAGTGATAGAGATATGAGCCTTTATTTTTTGTGATACATGTCCCAACAATCATAGGATATGATATACTGATATCACATTCTATGGTTTATACAAGTCCATGGGATTTGATTTGAGTCACTGATTGTGACATCCCTATATAATAATACATGATTCAACCATCTAGAACAAAAAATGTATCATATTTTATGATTATATTACAATAGATAATGTGATTTTGATTTCTACAATTCTTATCATGATTTTAGGAATCTAAATGCATGGTAGAAACTAATACCATTACTAGGATTCATAGGTTTATAAAAACACTTTTTAGAGGTAGAAGAAGTGATTAAAGTAATCTAATACTAAGATATCCATTCAAAAAAGGATTAAATCATGCATACTATAACAAAAAATAAAGAAACTAGTATGAACCTTAAACCACTACTGTTGTTTCTCCATCTTCACATGGGCATGATGGCGATCACTATAGTTGCATCCAATGGGAATCCCACCTATGGAGATATCCATGGTTTATACTGAATCGATTGACACTCAAACAAGATAATTTATCATCTACATTGTTCTATCCCCACATCATATAAAGGAGATATATGAAAGAGAGAATATGGATCATTGGAGTTTCATCCAACCATGAATGAACAACCATGTCCCCTGCCATTGCATGTAAATAGGATTTTATAACCCCTCAAGGACACTTCACAACAACACATACATTTGATGTACCTCCATATATTATGTGTTTTAATGGTAAAAAAATAATATATGTATATAATCTATTCATTTTAGTGGATGGTAGTTATATTTTTTAGATATCAAGTAGTAGAATTGATGAACTAAATGAAGAATCAGATCTAATATTAGAGGAGCATGTTATCATCTTGAAAGAATGATAAATAATCATAATTTCATTTTATTGAGGGGTTAATCTAGAAATTTTCACTTTTTTATATCATATAAACAAGTTATAGGATCAACCAAAGGCTTTGAAGACTATTATAAATCCCAAAGTGATGTTTGGAGTGCTATAGGATACACTTGATGGCTAGTGTAGGGAACCGACCAACCAGTTCTAAATGGACAGAACCTCCAGGATATAAGAATACAATTGGGTATCCAATGGTACCAACTTACTATCTAGTGTTATCTGGGTAGATTAAAAGAGCATCAGTAAGCCCACTTACAAGTTGGTGGAGTATACCGGGCTGCTGGTGGTGTTCAAATAGAAAGTTAATGTTCTTAACTTTGGTCAACCTCATAGATCTTAAATTTTTTGACAATTTTAAATGAATATCAATTATTCCAAAATATTTATAGAATCTTGGAGACTATAAAAGTTGGAAGTTGGAGACTTAAAGATAAAAAATTATGTAATGAACCAATATTTGATCACATCACATCAACGATAAAGCACTACTGAATTCTCACCGATCTTAAATCCTCTCAAGATCCAGTTGAAATGCTCAATATTTTAGCCTCTCTTCTACTTTTACATCTCTTTATATCATTCTAAATTATATTATCCATCTTGAGATATTAGAGAGTGTACTTTGAACATATTTTCACTAAGAAAATCTTTCTCTTCTCACCTATACTTTTTACCAACAAGTTTCTTTCTACAACCAAAGAAAAGAAAGGTATGAAAGTGATCACAACCCAAAAATTGAAAGATATTCATCAATGAGTGATTGATAATGATAAATTAGGGGAGATTGTTTTTCCACAACCAAAAAAAGGAAAGAGAGAAATTGGTTACTTTATCTTTATTAAAATCAAGGGAGAAATAAATCAAACCTCTCAACCCGATGGGAGGAAATATAGGGGCTCATTCCGAGCCATTACTGAACTCCGTTATCAGATCTATCTCTCTCTCCTTTTACTTTCCATATTGTATCATATTTGATCATAAAATCTTATAATCACATAATTTTGATACGCTTTACTCTAGTACACTTACTCACTTAATTAAATCTGAAATTATTATTTTTTATTTCATATCAAAATTATTGTGATCTCATATCTTTCATAATCTCTTTAATTGGTAATCATGTGATCACTCTTATCATATCATGATTTTATTATGAAGTGAATCCTTTAATTAAATACCTTTACCAATTTATCATTATTTAAGTTTATAATTCCTCTACACATACTCATTATATTATTTGATGTTGTTTTAATTGGTGAGTTTGATCATAATTTTTTTATAATGGGAATTCACCCCCTATGACTCGATTTTCCTCAGCCTGTAATTGATATCAAAGATAATATTTTTTAATTTCTAGGAATATTAACCATTTTTAAGTGATCATTTAACTAATATGGAATCTAACACTTATTCACATGCTCATGCCTTTGATGGCATGGATTATTACTATTGAGAAATTTCATGTTAACTTTTCTTAGTAGTATGGGTTAACCTCTATTGAAAATGGTTATGTATGAATATAAAACCACTAACAAAATACAAGATAAGTTGACACCTGATGATATTAAATACTACGAGATTAATGGAAAATCCTTGAATTATCTACACTATTGTTGTGAACAAAACAAATCTAATCATATCTCTATATGAAACAATTCTCATGAAATATAGAAATTACTAGAATTCACTCATGAATGGACAAAAAACGTTAAATATAATAGATTATACATGTATTGGAATGACTTTAAAATATTTTTTATGCCTCAAAATGGATCCATTTTGAGTATGTTTACACAATTTATTGACATATTATACGGTTTAAATTATCTTAGTGATGTTTTTTTCTATAGAAACCTTAGTAAAAAAGATACTTTGGGTCCTTCCTATCAATTGAGAACCTAAGGTCATGGCTATACAAGAATATAAGGAGATAAATAAAACTGAATTCAATGTGCTTATCTGATCTCTTATGACATATAAAATCTTGATGAAGTGTCAAGTTGTAAAAGAATCTCTTAAAGAAAAATAATACAAAATGTATACTAATTGAAAAGCCACTAATGATGATGATTTATTTGGTAATGAGTAATAAGTTGAGATTTTTTACAAGAAGCTGAATAAACTAATGAAAAATAAGAAATTTAATCGTCATGTCAAGGAATAAAAGAAAATTGGATCTAAAGTGATTTTCTATAAGTGAAACAAAAAGGGAAATATCATGCTAGAATGTACCATTTATTAAAATAATATGAAATAAAAGGATAAAGGAAGAGAAATCTTAAAGTCTCAACCTAAAGTACTAGTGAATAATCCCTTGACTCAACCTCCTAAAGAGAATCATGTGTTAAATTCCTCATGGAACATATCAAGATAGGTAATGAGGTTAGTTATCTGGTTTCTTGTTTTTACTCTCACTCACCTTCTCATTACTCCCCATATTCTCATTCATCATACTTTTACTCTTCTATCCAACTAAAAAAACTTGAGAATTTTTGTAAAGAACTATTTTCTAAATACAAATAACTCAAAATGGAATTAAAAATATTTATTAATGAAAATTTAAAAAAATTTAATTAAAAGAACTTATCTATAAAGAAAAATAAGAGTTACTATTGAAATTGAATGATCAACCTAACATTGAGAATTTAAAATACCTAATCAAGTATCTTAAAAATACTCTTTCTAAATTCATACATGGAGATCAATATCTTAATATGATTTTGGGGTATCAATTTTATACTAAATGTAAAAAAAAAATTATTTTTCAAATTCAAATAATTTTTCTCAAAAAACCACTTTTGCAAAGGGATGTTCCAAAATCAAATTTTGTAATTATTTTCAGGAATTATGGCATCTTATTTATGAGTGTGATTGTAAAACTTAAATATATGGGAGACATAAATCTATTCACATTTATTACCAGAATTATAATAGAAAATATCATACTAAAAAAGTTTGGGTTCTTAAATCCTCACCATCCAATATTAGTATACCCAAGTTTGTTTCGGTATAAAAATTTTCAGCTGATATTGTCAGATCCAAGTTCACATGGGTATCAAAAGAAACTTGCAATTGATATTTTGTAGGACTGCACCACCAAGAATTATTTTTATATCACAGGGTGCCTTTTCAATGTCTATCATTATATTAATAAACTCTAATAATTTTTTTTCTACAAGTAGGATGATCTATAAAAATAGAAAGTGTTTCATTTTTATTTTTAGTTTTACCTTTGGTTAAAAATCACTAACTATTTTCTGAATGGGAATATGATTTATTGTTTTCTATTTCCCCTGTTTATTCCTTTTTATATATTTTAATTTTTAATATAGATGATGTATGAATTTATAATTGTTTATTTTAGAAAATATAATTTTCATCATGTGATTTATTATAATATATTTTATGATGTTTTTATCTTACCTCTTGGTTTCTTTTAAAGAATTACTTACTAGATGATTATTTAAAATGTTTTTAGGACCCATATATTTAAATTGGAATGTTTTTTAGTATATATTTGTTTTTTGAAATATTAAATCTATTTTACTTTTTTAATCTCACTCTTGAATCAATTTATAATTTTTTTCCATTCCATGGTTTTTTTTATATTTTGAAAAGTGGAGTTAGTTATAATTTAGAAATTATGTATTTACTTGACTTGTGCTAGATCTATTGTAATCATTGTTTTTTATTAATCCTAGAAGTCCTTGATCAATATTTGATTCTTGAAATTATTGATAGATATTTTAATCTAAACTATTAAATATATTGGTGTGTCTAAATCTCTCCCAGGGTGAAGTTTTTATTTCCAATTTCCACGCACCAATTGAGGTGGAGTATATATTAATTTCAATCCAATGAAGACTGAAAAATATACATTTAACATGGGGGAAAGGTTCTTGGTTTCAAATTCACCCCCCACACTCTCTCTTTGATATACTTACTTTTACATTCATTCTAATATTTGGAAGGAGAATATAAGAAAAGGTATGATTTCATATTCAAAGGTTTATTTATAAAAAATGAGAAGTTGTTTTTACAAATTTTATTTTCATTTTCAAATTATTCTTTTTTCTCTTTTTTTGAAAATAAATATATTTTTATTGACCTTATCTATTTAGATTTTATCTTGATATATGATTAAAATTTATTTTTCTAATTTTTTTTCTATTTTCCCTTCATATTAATTTTATAATCTTGAGATTCACTCTTATCTTTTTTATTTAAGTATTATATTGGAGTTCATTACTTTTCTTTATGAAATTTTCATCTTTATCATTATTTTAATATCTTTGAAATTAATTTTATATGAACTTTAGGGATATATATTCAATAAATCTCATCTGTTTTGATTATTTCTACTTTTTCAATGAGTCTTTGGTTTTTTAGTGGTTTTGCAATATTATTAAGTGGGAGTTTTCAAATGTATAAAATCAATTGATATATATTTTTATTAATAAAAATACTATATTTATATTCCTTCTCATTGTTTTATTTTTGATAATCACATTGGGGGATAATGTTTTTTATTTTTATATATATTGGTAGAAGTTTATTTTTTTAAGGGATAAGATTGTTTTATAATAAAGGGGGGGGGGGGAATTTGGTTATGTTTTCATTTTGATAAGGGGGAGAATTTTAGGAAAATGTTGATACTTGTTTACTTTATAAACATTTTTAATATCTTATTAGAAATATATTGAATTACTTTGAACATATCTTGAAAACATTGGTACTTTATTGAATCTTGATTCCCTTTGAATGTTACCAGTTATGGATATCAGAGAAAGAATTTGTACGATCAAATGATGGCCTTAAACACTAGTATGAAGGCCAAAGTGATGTCTAGAGTGCTGCAAGCTACACCATCTAGCTGCTTCCCAATAGACATAACTTCCAAGATATAGGAATACCACCAGGTAGTGGTGGTACCCACCAGCTATAAAGTGGAATATTGGTAGATTTGATGAGATTTAAGAAAACCACTGGCTATTTGGTGGATCATACCAGATAGTCGGTGGCATTTAGATAGTAACTCAAAGTTCTTAACATTAGTGGACCTTGCATCTATAAATTTCCATTTGAAAATTATTAATGATGATATGATATTCTAGAATATTCTTAGAATATTTGATCTTATAAGTGGAGGAATTTTGAGACTTGAAGATCAACAATTATATGATGAACTGATCTTTGATCAAATCACATCAACAGCGAAGCACTAGTGTGTTATCACCAATCTCAAATCCTCTCAAGAGCCAATTTCAATTCACAATATTTTTGGATCTCTCCTATTTTTACCTCTCTATCACTCTTATAAAATTCCATTATCCATATTGAGGGATTATAGAGTGAATTTGTAACATATTTTTCTGAAAAAAAATATTTTTCTTCTCTCTTATACTTTCTACCAACATGTTTCTTGCTACAATTGGAGAAAATCAAGTGAAAATGAGTGATCACAATTTAAAAACTAAAGGATCTTCTTCAATGGGTGCTTACTACTAATAAACTAAGGGATATGGGTTTTCCATAGCCATGAATAGGAAAGGGATAAATTTGTTTCTTGATATTCATTAAAATCAAGGGATAAATAACACAAACCTATCATCCCCATGGGAGGAGATGCAGGGGCTCAAACTGAGCAATTTCCAAACACATTTATCAAATCTATCTCTCTCTCTCTCATTTTACTTCCAACAACACAACATATTTTATAATCGAATCACATAATTGTATAATTTTGATACGCCTAACTCTACTATGCTTACTCTATTAATTAAATTTGAAATTATTCTTTTCTATTTTGCATTGAAATTATACCGATTTCATATATTTCATAATCACATTAATTTATAATCATGTGCTCATTATTATCATATATTGATTTAATTATTAATTTAACCATTTATTTAAATTCCATAATTACTTTATCATTATTTAATTCATTTTTTTCTATGCACACTCTTTACATTATTTGTTGTTTTTTAATTTATGATTTCAATCAAAATTTAATTGTTTTGTTTTTATAATGTAGATTCAACCCCTCACCCCATCAATACCTTGACCTACAATATTAAATCATTCAAAATAATACATGAGTTAATGACTCAGAATAATCATGCATGAATTCCAAATACAAATCCATTTCATCTAATGAAATAGTTATTTTTTGATAGATTTCATGGGATAATCACTGAAACATTTAATTCTTAACATTCTACATCTCATACACATCAAAGTAAATAACATGCATGCATGCCTTACGACATGGCCCCAATCACACCTTATAATTAGACATAGGTAGTAGAATTGAATCATATTATATGCCTTAAGATATGGTTCAATAATTAAATATAATTAGAACAATTGTATTATATAGAAATGGGATTTTAGGGAATTTTTTAAATTCGGTTTTAAAAATAATATATTTTTAATAATAAGATAGGGCATGGTATATTTTTGAAAATAGGAAGCATGATGCGTGAACCCTATCCTTGCATCTCCCTTCAACAAAGAAGCATGAACAAGATTAAAGATTCTTATACAACCATAATGGAAGCATGAATCCCATTCATGCTCTTGTGGAACTAGAAAATAGGAGGCGTGAATGAGGTTCATGCTTCCTACTGAAAAAATTATAAAAAGGTCACTCCCTCTAATTTCTCCCACCCCTACTAATTTGAAAATAAGATCTAGTGAATTTTTTTCTCTATTTCCCAAGATATTAATTTCTTCCTTTAGGAAGACACAATTTCTCTTTTGAAATTTTAATTTTCTAATTATTTTATTTATTTTGTTTACACGATTTATTTATTTAAATTTTATGACTGTATGGATGAATTATTTAATTTATATGTTCTATGTGTGATTTATAATATGGTGAATGATTTATAAAATTTAAATATGAGGGTTGAATAATTTAAATTGCATTGAATTGTGAGTAATTATGTATAAAATAATAATATTTATATTTAAAAAATATAATCACTTATAAATATGTATATGTCGAATAATAATTTAGAATATTAATAATTATATTTGAATATATTTATATGAAAATATGGTATTATATATTGTATTTAAATTAAAATAAATCGACAATATATTATAGGATAAATAAAATTATTCCATCAATATTTATGAAAAATTATATATGTTATATTATTTATCATATTTAAATTTAATTAAATTTATAATATAATATTACATATATAGATATATAAATAATATTATTATCAGCAAAAAAATTAAAAAAATTTATTACTAATAATAACTATAAAAAAATATTAATTATATATAATAAATATTATGAGTATTTTTGTATAAAATGAATGTATTTTTTTTGGAAAATAAAATTACTTAAAAAAAAGTATATATAAAAATATTTTTTTCATATTTAAATTAAAATAAGTTGAAAATATATTATTGGTTTATAAATGGAAATAATTTTATTTTCTTTAATTACAGTTTAAAATTACAATTAAGAATAGTTTTTTAAAAAATTCACCATATGTATATAATATTATGAGTAATTATATATAAAATAATATTATTTATATTTAATAAAATATAATTTATTAAAAAATGTATTTATATAATTATAATTTATAATATTAATAGTTATATTTTAATATATTTATATGTATATGTAATTTTATTGATTACATTTAATTTAAAATAAATTTACAATATATAATTAGTTACATAGATAAATAAAATAATTCCACCTAAACATTTTTAAAAAAATTATATTATAAATAATGTTTTATAAAAAATAATATTAAATGTATTTTAATATGATTATATATATATTATAAAATTCGTCATATTTAAATTTAATTTTATTCATATTTAAAAAATATCAAAAAACAAAAAAATGCATAGATTAAATTAAATATATAAATACTCATAGTTAATTGAATAATATATATATATATACTATTAACTTTATATATGTTTAGAAATTTATATAGTTATATTTGAAAATATTATTACTATATATTTACTTTATGTGGAATATAAAAACTATCTTAAAAAAATACTTAGCAAGATTATTGAGTGATGACTGATCTTGACATGTTAGACCAATCTACGATTAAAATTATTTCATAAATATTTCAATTTGGTTATATAATTTGATATAATTACATTTTCTTTCTTCATTGATGACCCACATGTCATACCTCTCTCTAAGAATATAATGGCCTGAGTGTCCATGGTAAAATGTTTTGTATTCAAATCCCCTTAAACCCCTCACTTACATGTGAGTAATATTTTAATAAAAGGAGGTTCTTCAGGAGGCGTAGATGTTCAATGTTGGATTTATACACCATGACACAAAGGAGATTTGCGACTACTAAAATATTTTATAATGGATGATCTAGGAGTTTCCTTAACGCTTTAGTTTGTTTATCGATTAATGATAAACCAATTGGTCTCGCTTGTCGTTGACTGAAGTTATATGCGTCCAAAATTAATTACCTATTCTTAGAACTTTAGTATAGCATAAGTTCGAGGTCAATCCATAGGGAACTATGGCATCCATGAATTCAATTGAGTTAATACTTAATTAGGTAAATTATGTAGAATTTAGAGTTGATTGGTTTGGTTTTGGTTTTGGATTAAAAATATATTGTTTTACTTTGAATAAATGATTAACAGTTTTAAAGAAAACAATGAGTGAATTTAAAGAGTTTAAAACAGGAAGAAAAGACTCTTCGGGGCTATGGTGATTAAAGAGTTCTTATGCAGATTGTTTAAATGGTTGTGTTGTTCATAATAATTCAATCATACTGGATTTAGTTTTGTTACAAGATTTCCTTGGTCTGGTTCCTCCTGTTTGGAATTAGAGCAGTTGACTCCTTGGTCCAGTAGTCAATGTTCTTAATTCTTTATTAAGTTCAGTACATTATTTGAATCGGTGAAATCTTTCCAATGGTCATGGATGTTTTCACCGTTACTTCTCTTTTGCGTCACTGAGAATTCTTCCCTTGGTCTAGCTCAGAATTTTCAGTTATATTTGACAGTGAATTAAGAAGAGTAAGATGAATTACAATGAGAAAACACAACTATATAAAACAAAAAAATTACAATCCCTTCATCAAAAGCCCCAACACGAGGGGTTTAGTTACGCATAGAAAGTGGAAGAGAAACGACACATGTGATACCTGATAGATTCATCGTGTATGCATTGAGGTAAGGTGTCGGAAGGCGGAATAGTGGAACTATGGAACCATGGTGGCTCGAGAATGGTAGCAGCAGAGCTTCTTCTCTCCTCCAATGGTTTTGAACTATCAAATCCGAAAGCCAAGGCCTCTTTTTATAGAAAAATAAAGTACATGACATGTATAGAAAGTACATTCCGTGTACCACCGTCAACGCGTTTTGGCACCCATTTTTCTTCGCTGGCAGGTGGCCTAACACGCCGTCTTTAGCTTTTGAACACGGCTTCGCCAGAAAGTTGAGTGTACACGGCGTGTAGTTCCACCATACATGGCATGTAGTGTAATTTTTTTGCCACCAATCCCTTCTAGAATAGCAGACATGGCGTGTAAAAATGGAACATGCCGTGTCTCCTTCAACAGCCACATGGGCGTGTAGAATTCTTCTTTGGCAACAACCGCTTCTAGAATGTAGTACACGGCGTGTAGCGCCACCATACACGGCATGTATCTTCTGCCTGGTGACATGGGTGTGTACTCCCTCCTTCGGTCTGTGTCCTTGTCTGGATGTACACGGCGTGTATAAAAATACATGCCGTGTAGTTTCAAAATTTTCACAGACTTCCCTTGATTCGTGTATTTAGCCAAAAAGCTCCTGAAAGTAAACAGAATCACCAAAATCAAAGAATATGTTCATAAAACAACATATATTTGATGAAAACATGTTTTTATCTTCAATTATATATATGAAAATGTATACACAAATTGGGTGCATCACTAATCCATATAAAAAGTCTCAAGATCTAGTCACCATTATTTTAAAATATTAATATATATATAGATATTTATTATTTATAATATATAATTTTAAGAAAAGTTATAATATATCATTATAATCATTAATTAAAAATAAAAAACTTCTTATTGCTTATTTAAATCATTAATTAGATTTATATGCATATATTATTATTATTATTAATGTGAAAAATATTAATATTAATATTTAAATTATATCATTACTTACATAATTGAATTTTAATATATATAATTATATTAAAAAATATTATTACTAAATATTTACTGTATACATGACATAAAAACTATCCTAAAAAAACTTGGTAATATTATTGAGTGATGACTGATCTTAAGCTGACCAACCAATGTATTATTATAATTAAATATATAATTATTTTGTATATAGTTATATAATTTATAATAATTGTATTTTATTTCTTCATTAATGACTTGCGTTCCATCCCTCTCTCTAACAATATAAGGCTCTATATTTCTGTAATAAAATATTATGTATCCCAAACCCCTAGAACCCCTCACTTATATGTGAGTATTATTGTAATAAAATGGGGCTCAATGGGAGGTGTTGATGTTCGGTGATGAATTTATATACCATGATTGAAAGGATATTGGCAGTCATTGAAATTTGAGAAAATGGATTCTGTAAGAGTTTCCCTTAGGTTTGGTTGGTTTATCAGTTAATGATAAATTAATCCATAAAAAAGTCTCAAGATCAAGTCATAATTATTTAATCATAACTAATTAAAAAACATTAATCATTTCATGATGAGTAATATATATATATATAATGATTTTATAAATTTTATTTCTAGGTAATCAGGACTACATCCATATAGAAAAATGGGGAAAATTTTATATGGATTAGGGATTTAACTATAGTTTTACCCTATAAAAGTGTTTAAACTTTATAAATGTGTGTAATGGGAATAATTTTTTTGGAATATTCACAATCTCTTAAAACTAAGCAATTATAAGGTAATTAATTCAATCATATATCGAAATTTTCAATATGTTGATCATCTATGAAACACTGAGAATCCATTGCTTGAGGATGAGGATTAGGTGGGGGCATCATCACTATTTTGGAAATAGTGCGGTAATAGTCCAATGGAATCATATAATTACATTTCTGTTATTAATGAGGTGAGACATATTAATAAAGAACCTTATTATAGGTAATCTATTGATATATATCCTTCATAAAATTACCATTCATTGTCTTCTTATATAACTCAAGTAACATAAACTAATTATAAAGAAGATGCCATAATATATATAAAACTATAGGAGATAACCCTATTGATACTCTAGATTTAATGAGTGAGACTTTCTCTAATGATTAAGTATTTGATGATGTAAGATGAGATGATATAGGTGAGGAATATGTTTCCATTAAACCTTCCAAGGTTCCTTTTATAGTTATAAAAGAACTAATGATTGGTAACCATTATCCCTTATTAACATCCTTAGTAAAAGGAATGTCACATGCACAAGATTTTTATTGGGGTTCCATTATAAAAAGTATTAAATTCCTTGGAATTCTTAGTAACACATCTTTTGAAACTGATAAAACCTTGTATGTTGGACAAGAGTTTGAAACTAAAAGTGCATTGAAAAATGTGGTTAATAAATACCACATATAATGACATTTCTCATTTGTGTTTTATGACTCTAATAAGAAAAAATACATCATTCGGTATAGAAAATATGGATTTGAATATAAATTTCTCATGAATTCAACATATGATTAATATTTTTTTCATATTAGAAGATAACTAAGTTAGAAGGCCCACATATTTGTGTGAAACCAACACTGTCACAAGATCATTCTACACTAGATATATAGTTTATATAAATTTTTTTTATTGAGGTGATATGAACTTGATAGGATTTTATTATTTTACTTTTTTAGTAATGTGTGAAACATTTGTTCACATATTGGACATCTTTTGTCAAAACCTGGACAGAAAAATAGAAAGAAATTTTAAAATTGTATGTTGATTGAGATGAATTGTATAAATTTTTTCCATAGATAATAGGATTTTTGTCTCTTAATAATATGGGTTTTTATAATCTTGAAACCATTTATTTTATCATCTATGATAATCTGGTTTATCAAATAAAGGTGAAGTTCTGTAGTATATTCTTTACATTAAGGTTATATATCGCTATATTTATTTATTGAAAAAAAATTTACTTAGGTTGATGGATTTTTTATGGAAAGTATATATGTTTAGTTTAACAACCAAAGCTCCTTATAAAATATATTTTTTTAAAATAATTTTATTTATTTGATATCTTGTGTTACACGCAACACCATCTTAGCTTTCGTATTACGCAATATTGAGTTTCTACGAAACATCATTTTATTATTATACTTATTTAGACAAGAAAATAATAACCTAGAAATTAGAATGATAGGTATGAAAAATATTAAATGAATTTTAAAATTATTTTTTACACATAATTATTTTACTAATTAATTATAAATGAATGTAAAACCTTTTTTAATATAAAAGGAAATGTTTTTCTGATTTTTTAAACGTGCACAAGTGTGTTTTATACCAATAAGTAAAACAATCAATCTTATTGAAGTATATTAATGATATATATATATATATATTCAATATAATGTTTAAAATTCATATTATGTATTTTTTAGACATGATATGAGAAAAAAATCCTATTTGACATATAGAAGAAGTATTTTTCAAAAAAGGAAGTTTGGCTGCCTTTTGATAGTGTACTTGTTTTAAATCTAGTTTTTGATACCTTTATAAATTATTTTTGATAAAATACAATTGTTATTTGAAATAATAATAAAAAAATTTACTTTGGTTGATTTTTTGGAATTTTTCTGAGAAGTTTCATGTTTTGATGAATAGTGAAAAATACTGAATTTTAATTGAAAAGTGATTTTTCATCTAACTTATTTATATAGTTAAATTATGTTTTGAATTGGATTTAAAGTATAATTAGTAATATTTTAAATTTATTAATCAAATTTCGGTCATTTGAACCAATTTCACAATGAAATTGGATATAACAACATTTCAAACTTTTAGATTGTTTCACTTTAAAAACCCTTTTTCTCATCCCATCAATGGGATTAATTATAAATTATATTAGACAATTATATGTTTATAATGGATAAAAATGGATTCCATATTTGTAATAATAAGGTCCAAATTTATGAATTTGGTACCTTTAATTTTTGGACAATATGAATAGTAACTTTAGTAATTTTTATTACCATGATTAAAGATAAATCTGATAATTAATTATCAAAATAATATTATAAATATTAGAATACTAAAATAACAATTGAACTAGTGTTATTGGATTAATTTAATTAGACAATTATCACATATAGTTAAAAATTTAACTATTTAACGGACTCTTGTCCGTGAAACTGAATTTGATATTATTAAAATCAAAGAGAGTGACAAAATATCACACACTTACTTTTAAAAATTATAATATTTTTAATATGTGGTTAAATAGAATATATGATCAACTATATATATTATTATGAAATATAAGAGGTTTATATACATCATTTAATTTTATTTTTAGTTATTATTTAAGAAATAATTATCATAAATAATTTTACAATGATGATGCATTAAGTATTTAATTAATGAAAAACATAATTAAGTGATATTAAAAATATTAAAAGAAATATATTTTTAATTACTTAAGGTGACACAAAAATTTTCTATGTGAAAATTAAATTTTAGGGGTGTATTAAATTAATTTTTATGAATTAATATTTATGTATTGATTTTCTTAAAGTCTTTATAAATAATAGTGTTAAAATTGATAATAATTATATTTTATGAAAATAATATTTTATTAAATTATTTAAAAATTATAAAACATTTTTAAAAATAAAAAAAATTATAATATGGTCTAAAATGTTATGAATTATTTATTTTTAATTTAATTGACATTTCATAAGTAAAAATTACAACCTTTTAATATTGAAAAGTTGTTACCTTAGTTAAAATGAAAATTGGTTAACTAAGGGTTACAAAAAATGATAAGGTATAAAATGAGACCAAAACATGTATAAAATATATTTACTGATGATATTAAAACCTTATAATATATTATATTATAACAAATTTTCTTTTGGTGGTATTTGTATTGATATTGAATTTATTATAAATTAATATTTTGAGAAATTCTAAAAGTGACCCTCCCTCTCTTATAAAAGGGTATCTCTCCTTCTCTACACTCCACACTTCAAAACCTATTTGAATCAGAAAAAATCTATCTAAATATTCTCCCAAATTCCATTCCTTAATCCTATAAGCCTTATTATGGGTATAAATACAAGCAAAGAAATCATTTTTTGCAAATCAAAAGGAGATACACAAAGAGGAGGTAACGTTCATCAACGAATGTTTTTTGTTTTATTTCTTCATTAAACCCATTCATTTATTTTTATTTAATTTATATATAATAACATAAGTATTTTAAATATACTTATATTTTGTTATATTAAGTGTTTGACCTACAATAAGATACACTTCCATCAAATGGGATACACAATCATCATTCGTGTGTATGACAGACTACCGCCTTGCGAACCGATGTGGTTTGTTCTTCCATTGACACCTTTAAAGATTGAAAATAATTATATAATTTTTATTTTTATATTATATATATATGATATATATGATATTTATGATGTATTTATGCTTATATAATTATTATATAACACATACCTTCATGATTTCCATTTTGTGGGAATATGTCAACTTCGTTTGTGGACGTGTGGACTACCACCTCCTCAAAATGATGTGATTCATTCACACTTTACATGAAATGTTTTAAGGATGGGTTTAGTAAATTTATATGATATATATGAAAAAATAATTCTACTATAATGTTAATATACAAATATATACACATATATTTGATTTACTTTAGTTGTTTCAATACGACAAGAAAATGGAAACAACGTTCATGCGTATGTTTGACCTACCGTCTCCATGAACAATATATTCCATTTTATAATTATATATTTTATAGATTATTATAAATACATATATAATGAATATATATGATATTTATATCATGTTTTACAATCTGTAGATCAATATATAAGTAAGAGGACCAAAAATATAACTAATCAAAACACATGCGAAAAACAAAGTGGTTATTACTCAAACCAAAAATTTAACTCAGAATGTTAATAAAAGGGTAATATAATGAAATAAATAGATCATATATGATATGATAGAATTGAATATGGTTCTGTAATATATTTATAATAAACTTATATTTATCATACATGAAGGTTTGAATGAGTACAAATTGTGTTAAGATATAATGTAATGGTTTTCTCATCTCACTTTTATTTATGTAAGATATATGCTATATTCACCACTTATTATTTTTGTGTGGTGTATATAATGAATTATGAAATTTTATATAATGAATTTAATTTAATTTATTATATTAAAAGTATCAATTTATGTTATTATTTCATAGGGTGCTTGACTCAAAAGTTACTATAGTAGTAAAGGGATTTCTAGTCTCACTTTTATTTCTGTCTGATTTATTCCATATCCACCACTAATTTATTTTGTGTGGTATATATACTAAAAATGAATGTAATATATGATCATTATACTTAAATTTATAGGTATTTACATATTCATTTTATGATCTCTCTTTTATGGGGTTTACATTTCAAAAGCTACCAAATCAATAAGGGAATTTCGTCTCAATTTGCCTACTTTGAGACACATGTTATGTTATGAACCTAAATTCTTATATGATGTGTGTATTCAACCCTTTGAAATGTTTTATAATAAATATAATTATTTTCATGATATTATAATCTTTATATAATTTTATTCTCTCTTTGGTCAGAAATCTGTGTTCCTTCAAATCAATGCTTTCTAAAAATGTTTTAAAATTGTTTTAAATGATATTTTAGAGATTTTTAAGGAAAAATGATTTAAAATATGTTTAAATTAGTTTTCAAAGCTTCATTTATAATCTTTTAATGTTATTTTAAATTAAAAAGGGTTTTAAAGTTTTTTATGATTTAAGAACGTGTTTTTTAATTGGAAAGGATATTTTACTTAAGAATTATTTCAAGCGATCTTTCAAAATCACATTCCATCTAAGATAGTGTTATTTGATGTTATTTATAATTTACTAAGGATATGATAAAAAGATACCATTATTATTATTTCATTTGATGGATTATTTTTATGATGGATTGATGTTTATGAATTATTTTTCTTTTCCATGAGTTATGTTATGATTAAATGTTTATGAAACTCATTTCTTTTATGAGTTATAATATGATTTATGTTCTTGTGGAACAAATATGTATGGTTTTTATTATGTGATGGATGAGACCTATATCTCCATCTAATGCATTGGGTAAATATTTATATCTCATGAGATAATGATGGGAAGCAAGTCAGTGGGCTTGATCCACTAAAAGAAGATGGGGAAACCTGATCTATTACAAGGAAATAACTGTGACTGGGGATGATTATGTCTTCCACCGAGTAGGTGCAGTCCCCATGAAGTTCCATGTTATGTTTTGGAAATAGGCCTTGTCTTATAAGGAATTATATTATATGTTTATGTTTATGACATAAATTACAAATCTTATTCTTATGTTATGATTTCATAGATCATGCTCTTTATTTCTTCATGATTCATGTCTTATAAATTGCCATTATTTATTCCATGACTCATATATATGATATTTGATATGAAAAGTTTGATTTTACAATGTTAAGATTATGTTCTTATACCCTTATGTTCATGATTATACTTACTTATCTCCATTTATTACCCTTAATCAATATCTGAGCTCACCCTTTTTTAAGTTTTCTTTTCCATAGGTTATAATGAAAGGTTTTAGGTAGGGGTACTAAAAGGGAAGATATTTCTGGGAAAAAGTAAAGATATTTCAATAGAATAGAATTTTTTGTTCCATGTTTCCAAAGGCACTAAAATAATATGGTCTTTGGGTGTTTGTTTGTGTAATATATGAAATGTTACACAAAAATGATGTAATATACATTTATGAAAAGATTGTGATGTTATAGTTAGTATTAGAGAAAAGGTTTAGTCAAACTTTGGAAACTCAGATGAGAAAACTTTAGTCAGACCCCTAGGAAAATTTCAAAGGATATGCCTAGAGATGTCTCTAAGGACAATCCTTAGGTGTTATTGATTTAAAGTAGGTGTCATGATTTAGGAATCTTATAAGTAATTTTTTATGATTATGTGTTTTTCTCCTACGATAATTGTTTCTCAGACTATGATTTCTGGTCTTAATAAATAGTGGTAACTAGAATGAACAAGGTTTACATTAAATGATTCATATGTGGATTGTATGGGCATTACAAAAATCAATGTACTAAGTTAAAATCTCATGAATAGAATCAGGATGGTGGTACGAGTATTAGTTATAATTTTGAGGTCAAAGAGATCGCAAATGACATGTAAAAGTTATGGGATGTTCTAACAATATTTTTTTACATTAAAAATAATAATAATAATTATATTAAGTTTTAGGAACCTTAATACATGATTCATATTTTATATTTTATCAAAGAATAAGATGATGAATCTTGAGTAATGTTATAAGAATAAAGTTGGATGATTTAAGTGTATATGTTTTGGAATTCAAAGATTATAAATCATGAAATATATAATTATTTTCAGTATAAGTTTTTTATTAATTATTGAAGAGAATATGTTTAATGTTATTAATAACCATAAAAAGTAATTGAGGTGGTAAGGTGATATGTTTGGAGAACACATGATTAAGGGAAAGATAACCCTTAATATGTACATGATGTTGGGATAATAATAGGATAAAGAGATGTTTGATTATGTGATAAAATAAATGGGATAATATTGATGAACTTAGAGCTATTTAGTAATATAATTAAAAAGTGGTTTAATTATTAATTCTATAAATTTTTTGGAATTATGGTATGAGTAAAGAGTTAATTTTTGAAATCATGCATGTTTTCACTATGGTTTTATGGAAATTTATGTTATTACTGTGTTTTAAGAGAATACATGATAATGGTATTCACATATTTAGTAGGTGAAAATTAACAGATACATCATATTTTGTTGAGAAAAATGATAAGTTTAGTGACCTTCTTTTGAAAGTCTTGGATTTTAATCTTTTGAAAGGTTCATATGGGTAACAATTTAAGAAATTTTTTACATTGAAATTTGGATGAAGTTATAGAGATTATTATTTCATAATATAAATATTTTTGAATATTGGATAACACGTGCCGACCATTTTGTTGCGACGATAACTAGATACATAAGGAATCAATTTTTATCCTATTATAGATCTTATAATCCACTAGTTCTGTAGGAATTACAATTTCAACTTCATTTCTTAGAGTAAGAAATGAAGCAGAGATTGATCAAGGTACAACCACCGAGTGAGATTGTACTTATGAGATTAAATCAAGTAAGTGTTTGTTCTCTTTTGATTTTGAAATAAGATTTTATCATATTATCATCATTTATGATGATTGAAATGACCTTTTACATACCTATTTGGTCCACAATTTTGTGGTCATTAACCTTATAATGACCATATTCTCCATCACTCTCCCTCAGAAATTGATAGTTAGTTTTCTATTTTATGTTCATGTTTTTAATTTCCACCTATGTTATCATATGTGGAAACTTTTTTATGAGTTACTTTTGGTAACCATTAAGTTTACTTTTTTAAAAGGAAGTTTTAGTATTCATTTTTACAATGTGGGTTTCTATTAAAGTAACTTTTATGTATTAAAAATTTGATGACCCTGATGAATTTTGATGGAGAAATTCATTTTAAGGGTGGTAGAATATAACAACACAATATTTTTATGAAATATATTTTTTAAAAAAATTTATTTCTTTGATGTCTTGTGTTACACGCAACACCAGATTAGCTTGCGTATTACACAACATTGAGTTTCTATGAAACATCATTTTATTATTATACTTATTTAAAAAATAAAATTATAAACTAGATGTTATATTTATAGGTATGAATATGATTAAATGAATTATAAAATTATGGTTTACAAATAATTATTTGACTAATTAATTATAAATGAATGCAAAATCTTTTTTTAAATAAAAAGAGATGTTTTTTATGAAAAATTATTTAAATGTGCACAAGTGTGTTTTATACCAATGAATAATCAAATCAATATTTATGAATTATATTAATGAAATAAATATATAATATATTCAATATAACGTTTAAAATTCATCTTATTTGTTTTTATACATGATATAAGAACAAATCCAAATTTACGCATAAAAGAAGTATTTTTCAGAAAGGCAGTTTTTCCACCTTTTGATAGAGAACTTATTTTAAATCTAATTTTGACACTTTTTTAAATTACATTTGAAAAAAATAAACTTATTATTTAAAATAGTAATATAAAAATTTACTTTGGTTGATTTTTTGTATTTATTTGAGAAGTTTCAAGTTTTGATGAATAATGAAAAATACTAAATTTTAATTGAAAACTAATTTTTTGTATAACTTATTTAAATAGTTAAATTATGTTTTTAATTGGTTTTAAAGTATAATTAGTAATATTTTACATCTGTTAGTTAAATTTATGAAATTTTATCCAATTTCATCTTGAAATTAGATATAAAAACATTTCAAACATTTGTACTGTTTCACTTCAAAAACCCATTTTCTCATTCCATCAATGAGATTGATTTTAAATTAATTTTAGAAAATTATATGTTTTAAATTTTGAAAAATGGAATAAATATTTGTAATCATAAGGTCCATATTTAGTAATTAGGTCCCTTTTATTTTTGGACAATATGAACAGTAACTTCACTAATTTTTATTACCACAGTTAAAGGTAAATCATGTAATTAAGAGTAAAAATAATATTATAAATATTATAAAACTACCCTAACACATGAAAATATGTTATTAGATAAATTTAATTTGATTCATATAACCTGAGGTTCAAAATTTATTTATTTAATGGAAACTTGTCCATGAAAATGACTTAGATATTATTTTGAAAGATAGAGTCGAGGACCTTTTAATTGAATCAAAAGAAATTGGACAAAGAGATGGAGGAAAAGTTCTTACAAGACATTAAATCCTTTATCGAGGTATCCCAATTTTCTCCTTGATCTTACCAGAAATTTTGCATTCTTCTTCTTGCATAGCTCTCCATTCCTCTCCTCTCCAGCACCCACGACCTCGACCCCTATGGTAGCACTCACCCAATTTTTCCAATTGTAAGTATATAATATCCATGTTAGAATCATATGATCCAGGATCCCCAAAGTGAGTTTCCTCCCTAATATAATTCCAATTAGCTCACCCACATCCCCTTCTGGGACTTATAGGATGATGTCCTCATTTCCACTATTTGGTTTGTTACAAAGATCCATCTTCTATGTCTTTATATGCTTCATTGAGTGTCACTTTTGTGATCATCTCCAAACCATCTAGCACATCTTGTTTTCCAATTATAATTTGGGTCATATCTTCATGATGCTTTAGAGCCTCTTCAATGGGAACCTCAAGTGCCTTTAATGGATTAGAATAGGTGATAGTTTTATTTGAATGTTCCAGTTCATAAAGTATTCTACAAAATGAGTACCTACAGTGACATAAATATCCCTAACAGAAGACCTAGAATTTTTGTAGTGAATAATTTGGAACCCTTCCCCATCAACAGAAACCTTGTTTGTAGATTTCTTTAGTAATTTTTGTATTGTTTCATCCATGACATCATTTGATTCTACTATTGGACCTTCTCTGAGCTCCTTATAATCTCATGAACTGGTTTCCAAAGGCATGAGGAGTGTAGGGGAAGCAACAATCTGAGCTTCCATTAATGTAACTTGAGCCTTAACAAGTTTTCTGGGGGATTTTGCACCAACACATTGCTTACCTTTTTGCTGTCTATCTACAACTCTTTGTTCTAGCACTAGAATATGGTCAATGTATTTTTGAATTTACTCTTCCTCCACTGATTGTTAGTCAGAGAGGTCATTGGTTCTTGCAAGTTCAACAACAGGCACAATATTCTCAGCTTGATAGTGCAATTCAGCATTGATTCTAGGATCCTCCATTGCTGTAGAAGTCTTCGGCACTGCTAAAACCACATCCTTGTAAGAGGGTACACCCCTTTCACCCATTCCACTTGCTTCAAGCAGTGAAGATTACTCATCATCTTGGACAACAACATTATCAATGATGTATGCCTATGTTTTGATCTACAATTGTGTATTTTTTTCCAAATGTCATCAGAGATCTTATTTTCATCAGAGGAGGGGTGATTCCTTGGTATATCTAAAGAGATTCCAGCATTTTCTCCCTCCTTTCTATTACTGTCTGCATATGCATGTACTTTTAATTTACAAAATTCATAACACTTCTCATATTTTAAATTCCCTTTATTGTGACCAATAATTTTTAAACCTCTATAGAAAAGTGGCAGTATCTCATAGAAAATGTGAAGCTCAAAGTTTAAGTCCATCATGGATAAGGACACATTATCTACAGGAGCTGAATTAAGATCAATTTCAACTATAAACCTAGAAAAGAATCCATATAAAGCTTCCTCTATTTCCATGTACAACTTGATTGATGTTCTTATTGGTAAAACAACATAAAATAGGATTTCGGTATGCCATTAGATCTAGCTAAGACCATATACTTGAACCCAGACTTGGGACATTGAACAATGATAAGAAAACTGATTGAAGCTTGGATGCCAATTCTGCAGGGAGATCATACCTGGTTTGAGATAGATATGTCTATGACCCCATGCTTTCCACTTTATCTCCTCAGAGTGGAATAAGATGCGGAAAAAACCTCATCTAATAGGGATACACTTCTAGTCACGGAATCCCCAAGTATCAGACTACCTAAAAATCACATCATCTATTTTTCATTTTTTATGTCCCAATGGAAGAACTGTTCTTGAAATGATTGAGAATTCACAATTTTTATCCTATCAAGAATGAGGTCTTGATTGGAATGAATTTGGGCAGAGTGACCTCATTTGAATATCCTCTTAGAGATTCTGTCACCTCCGAATGCAAAATATCAGGACAGTTCATGCTTTGTCTTTCCTACTTTCATCCTCCCCAGCCGATGAAGAGAGGAATACAAGGACCATTCTCTTTCAACCACAACTTTTTGAGAGTCGAATCTACCATGCGTGGGAAAATATTCAGCCATGAGGTCTCCAATGAACAACTTCGTTGACGAAATCCCTAATTTCCATTTCAAACCCACAAACAGAGCTCCCAAAACCTCCCCATATCATATCATAACTCTCATTTATATTTAATATGGGTTTAAATAGAATATATTCCCAAATATATATATATTATTATGACATATAAATTTTTTATCTACATAATGGAATTTTATTTATATTTTTTAGTGAATAAATAGTTATAATAAATAATTATACAATGATGATGCATCAAGTTTTTAATTAATGAAAAACTCAATTAAGTGATATTAAAAATATTAAAATAAATATATTTTGAATTAATTAAGGTGATATATGAATTTTATAGGTGAAAATGACACATTATGGGTGTATTAAATGAATTGGTTTCAAGTTATCTTATTGTATCTGTTTTCTTAAAGTCAATGTAATGAATAATGTCAAAATTGACACTAATGATATTTTATGAAAATAATATTTTATTAGATTATTTAAAAATCATAAAACATTATTAAAAATAAATAAAAATTACAATATGGTCGAAAATGTTATAAATTATTCTTTTATGATTTAATTTATGTCACATAACTAAAAATTATATCCTTTTAATATTGAAAAGTTGTTACCTAAGTTAAAATTAAAATAGGTTAACTAAGGGTGAAACAAAATGATAATTTTTTAAAATGACACTAATACTTGTCTAAAATATATTGATTTATGATATTACAACCTTATAACATATTATATTTTAACAATTATCCTTTTTTAGGTATTTGGATCTAGATTTAATTTATTATAAATTATTATTTTGAGAAATTCCAAAAGTACCCCTCTCCTCTCTTATAAAATGAAACCTCTCATTATTTTCTCTTCACACTTAAGAACCTATTTGGATAAAAAAAATTGGCCCAAATATACTCCCAAATTCCCTTCATCGCAGAATCATTAATATTGGTACAATTCCAACCAAATAAGTCCTTTTGTGCAAATCAAAAGGAGATACCCAAAGAATAGGTAACATTTATCAAGGAACCTTTTTGTTTTATTTATTCCTTAAACCCATTAAATTGTTTTATTTAATTTTTAAATAATAACCTCCTTATATTCCATATAATTATATATTTTTATATTAAGGTTTCAACCAAAACTCACACACACTTCCATCAAATGGGATACACAATCATCGTTCACGTGTACAGAGAACTACTGCATCACCAACCGATGTCGTTCGTTCTTCCATTACTACCTTTCGAGGTTGGAAATAATGATGAAATTTATGTTTTTATATGATATAAATGATATTTATGATATATTTATTACACTTTAATTATTATATAACAAATACGTTCATTCTTTCAATTTTTTGAGAATACGATAACTTCATTTGTGGATGTGTGGACTACCACCTCCTCAAAATGATATGATTTGTTCATACTTTACATGGAATGTTTTAAGGATGAGTTTAGTTAATGAATATGATATATATGAATTAATAATTATAATTTAATGTTAATATACATATATATAAACATATAAAAACACATATATTTCATTTGCTGTATCTCTTTCAATACGATAAGAAAACAGAAACAACGTTCATGCGTACATACAACCTACCATCTCCATGAATGATGTATTTCATTTCATATTTATATATTTTATAGATTATTATAAATAAACATATACTGAATATATATGATATTTATATCATGTTTTTAATTCTAGATATCATGATATAAGTAAGAAGACAAAAAATATAGCAAATCAAAATACATGCGAAAAACAAAGCAGTTATTACCTCAAACATAACTTCAACATGGAATTGTTAATAAACTGTTAATAGAAAGCCATAAGTAAATAATATATGACTTGAAAAAATTTAATATGGTTCTTTAATAGATTCATAATAAACTTATATTTATTATATAGGATGTTTTTAATGAGTATGAAGTGAGTCAAGACATAAGGTAAGAGTTTTATCATCTCACTTTTATTTTTATGAGATATATGATATACTCACCACTTATTCTTATTGTGTGGTTTATATAATGACTTATGAAATTTTATATAATTAATTTCATTTGTTTTATGATATTTAATGTTTATATTTAGGTTACTATTTCATAGGGATCTTGATTCAAAAGTTACTCTAGTAGTAAGGATACTTATAGTCTCACTTTTATTTCTGTGAGACTTATGCCATATTCACCATTAGTTTATTTTGTGTGGTGTATATACTAAAATTTAATTTAATATATTATTATTATCCTTAAATTTATGGGTATTTAAATATCCATTTGATCAAATCTCTTTCATGGGATTTACAGTTCAAAAGCTACCAAATCGGTAAGGGAATTTTACCTCAATTTGCCTTCTTTAAGAAACAAGTTATTTTATACACCTAAATTATTTTATGAGGTGTGTATATTTACCTTTGAAATGTTTTATCATGAATATACTTTATTTAATTATATTATAATTTCCCTATAATTTTATTATCTCTTATATTGGAAATTTTTGTTCCTTCAAATCAATGTTTTCTAAAAATGTTTTAAAAGTGTTTTAAATTTTATTTTAGGAATTTTTAGGGAAAAATGATTTAAAATATGTTTTAAATAGTTTTAAAAGATTAATTTATAATATTTAAAGGTTATTTTCAAAGAAAAGTGTTTTATAAATGTTTTATAATTAAATAAAGTGATTTTTTTCAAAATGGAAAGGATATTTTCACCAGACTTGAATTTTGTGTTCTAAGTTTCCAAAGACACTAAACTAATACGGTCCTTGAGCATGTGTTTGTGTAATGTATGAAATGTTTTGAAAAGAATGATATAATATCCATGTATGAAAATCCTAGTTAGTTATATGTATTACTCATTACTTAATTACAAGACGACAATAATACCCATATCCTATTAGAATTCACTATTATCGAAAGGGAGAACTTTGAAATAGGGAGTTGGTTCTTGGCCTGTACACACATGCATGTTATACAAAGAAAAGGAGGTTTATTGATATCTGATCATCATCGAGTGATTATAGAGGCAATTAACAAGAATTTTTTTTCATGGAATGAATCTAATAGTTATCATTGATATTGTATCCAACATGTAACTAGTGATTTCTATATTCATTTTAAATATGATATAATATAGAAGGAAATCATCAAGTTGGGTATATTTTTTAAACTAATTTCAATTTGAATATGTTTTCCATACCTTTAAATTAATTTATGTATTATTGTTTTAGTGTATTAACCACAACATAGAAAATATTATGAGCTTCTAGAAGAAATTTAATGGGCTAATCAAGATGTGTATAATTATATGATACAAATTTTGAATTTAAAATGGCCATTGACTTATAATGGTGATAAGAGATATGGCCATATGACTATTGACACATGACTATCATGGAGTGTGGAAATTGTTTTATTACCTAAGTATAGTTCAGTAGTTAACCCTAGGCAGTCTCTCAAATAGAAGTTCATATAAAATAGTTTATCACTTTTGGTTTATTTCAAAAAATTGACTTTATTTTGTTTTAATAAACTGAAAACACGAAATAATTTAAATGATTGATTTTAAAACATTTTAGAAAGATGATGACTGTAGTGGACTTAGCTAGACCTTGTGAAATTATATCAGGGGGTTTACATTATTACTAATTATTATTTTACCATCCGATAAGAGAGAGATTCCTCTATTAATTTTTATCTCTCCTTTGGCTGTATAATATTAGTGAGGGTATCCCATATTGAAATCTCAAGTTGGTATACCTTCCTTGCTATGTGTTTATCATTCCAAATAATCCTCTTGATTAATTAGGGAAATCCTAAATTAGTTATTGTAATTCCCTAATTAATAAAAGTTTTAACCATAATTACAGACACGTACTGGAAATCATTGAGAAGTCACCACCGAACCCTAGCCTATTCCATCATATACATACTGTAATTGATTGGATGGAGTTTCTAGATCAGTGAAAAAGGTAATTGAAATTATATAATCTAACCGTAATGCAACCACAATTGATATTAAAAACTGAAATAGAAAGTTGAAACTAGAAATAAGAGGAAATAAATGATTTTATTCTCTTAGGAAGAAAAAATAAGACATAGAACAATTGGTATAGCCTCACCATTTCTAAATCACTCAAAAAACTAACCCTAAATAGATAGGGTAGTTGAGTGGACTAGGGATAGGGGATACACTGAAAGAATAAAATAAAATAAAAGAAAAGATAGTAATGCAGGAAATCAACGAATTAGTAGGATTTTCTCTTCCATTTGTTCCCCTCATTGACAAAGTTGGATTCCAATACCGAAATTCTCTTATTTATAGTCATAATTCATACCCAAAGGCATTATAATTTCCCAATAAATGGTATAAAATCATCCCATGCCATCAAGAGGTCATAATTGGGGGGTATTAATTATCATAAAATATTCTTTGTTTCTAAGCCTAGTCAAGTGATTTAAATCATAAAAGGTCATTTTACACCATAAAATGTTCAAGGCATGACCCTGAGAAGGTTTTATGGAATGAATTTATAACCATAAGAATTTTGAAGGACTGCCATGATGTGACACATGAGCCTGGTCAAGTGATTTACATCATAAAAGTTTATTTTACACCGTAAAATGTTCAAGGTATTACCCCAAGAAAATTTTACAGAATGAACTTATAGCAATACAAACTTTGAGTGACTGTCATGATGTGACATAAATGATTCATGCCATGACACATGTGCTCATCACCTAGAAAACTCTTTTTTTACTTTATGCTTTATTTTTATTCCTTGAATTCTCCAAGTTTTATGTCATAAATTACTATTTATGATGAAAATGAGTATTTTCCAACATATTTTTCTCCATTTTGGACAATTTATTTAGTGTGAATCCTTGGAGTTGTCCCATTTCTTATGGGATGTCACTGGACATCATTTTCATCCTAAATTCTTAATCTTTAATCTAGTCTTTGAAAAATATCTTTATCCTTCCATAAAACATAAAAATACCTAAATATAAGTTTGATTAATAAATTAATAAACATAACAAATTAATTTTAAATCATAATAAATGTGTATAATATGGCTATGTCAATTCCCTCACACTTAGAACTCTATTATCCTCAAGTATGTAATCTAAACATAAATTAAAGAGGAACACAATGTTATTAATATTCAAATTAAAAATTAATTAAATAAAATGATTGTAAATGTGGGAAAAACCTTTCAAGTTCATCATAAAAATATTAATTCAACTTTACACTCCTCAAAGTGACTAATCAACCCAATTATTTTACTATTTTGCATTGAAAATTTTTGGATCCTCTCCTTTTAGTCAGGCATATATCATAATTTATTATTATCAAACATACAAAGTCATGATTTACTTTAAAATGGTTTCTTTTCTCACATCATTCATAATACATATTCAAATAGAGTAATTCTATTATCATGAGTACATGATCCTTTTCCCAAGTCTTGAAAAAGATCTACATTATCCACTTTTTAAATATAATATTCACAAAAAATTGTGAGGACTTTTCAATAAATATTATGATGACTATGATGCTTAAGTTTGTTGGGGATGTATGTTCAAAATATTAAGGCTAAAAAGTACGGTTATCTCTAAGTCATACTGTAGGATATCTAAAGAAAAGTGCAATTAAAATCTCCTTTATAAAAAGAAAACTCACACTCCCCAGAACTCAAAGTATAGTCTTGATCAATGTAAGTGTAATGAAGAATTTCATCTTCTTAATTTTTTTCTATTTTTTTATTTTATTCATTAATTTTTTTCAAAATTATTCTTGAAAGAATCTCATACCCACCACCTAACCACATATGATAAAATCATCAGTTTAGTAATAGTGATTCTTGATTTTCCAAAACACAAACCATTTTTTATGTATTTTTTCTTTTTTTTTCAAGATGGGAAAAAATAAGTGTACAATTAATGTAACATGATCTTTTACCAATACCCCAAATAACATCCTTATACATTTTCCATACAACATAATGCGTCCCTTCATTCAAGACTCCCCTCACCCATACACTTCAATTTTAAAATATCATGTAATATAAGTAGAGTAGGGTAGGAATTGATATAAATGGATTGTGACATGGCTCATTCCTAGTTATTTTATTCATTTATTATATAGGATACATAAGGATTGATGTAAATATTAGTCTCAAGGATAATGTTTTAATAATAAAAATTGACACAATCATGCTAAATGTGTTTTTTCATAGTCATAGCTTCAATAAGTTCCAATGCAAGTTCTAGCAGGTGGAATGCCCTAGGACCACTCAAAAAATATGATCAATTTAATATATAAATCATCTGGTCTTGAAATACTCTCAAGAATGAAATATATTAATATGGTATAATAACTCATGGAATGAAACAATAATAACAAATCAATCGACACAAATGTCATAAATTAAAAGTATGAAAAAATGGTAGGAAATTTCATTTACCTGAATCAACTAATTCCTCTAAATAAAAATTCATCAAAATTAACATCTTAATATTACCTCTAATTATTAAATTCACATTTTATTCATTAAATCTCATTGAATAAAAAATATTAAACATGGCATCATGGGATTCCTAATAAATTCACGTCTCATAGACTAGTAAAGTAAAGTAAGAATGCTAAATGTGGGAATGAACTTTTCTTTTAAACCTCAAAATTATATTTAAAAAATATATATAGGGAGTTAAAAAGATAATTAATGTAAAATAAAACTCCCCTTAATAATGAATCATCAATCAGTTTATATAGGTCATTTTTAAAAGTCTTGTTCAGCTTCATTTTTACGTCGTAAATTCTCTTTTTATGATGTAAATTTTACTTTTATAATGTAAGATACCTTTTTACTGTGTGAAATATGTATGGATTCTTTTTGATACCTCATTTTATTTCAATGTTCCTTAAAATAATAATAAGGCATACCTGTTTGTTCATGCTTAAATAGGACTTAGGGGAAGAGTGGACTATGGAAAATAACATGAGTTTCCTCCTAGAATAACTTTTGTTCAACATTGCTGGATCAACTCAAAAAATTATTATTTTTAAATAAATACTAGAATAAAATATTACCTCCCGCACACATAATTTATATAGTGTCTTCAATTTATTTAAATTTATTATTCATGTATGTATATTTAAAATGGAATTACCACATTTAATCAAATGTAAAGGAAGGGTAAAACCTAGTGGGTCTTCATTAGTAATCAGGGTGAAGGAGTGTAATCTCCTCCACTAGTTCTTGAGGTATGGTCCCATGGTACTTCATCGGATTCTACCAATTTATAGTGATTAAATTTCCTCCTCCTTCCCTTTTAATCTTCATTTCACCAAAAGGGTATACATGAATAATAATAAAAGGTCCTTCCCATATACCTAGAATAAGTTTGAGTCTAGAGTTGTATAATAACACTTGGTCTCTAGGGTTGAAGGTTATTAGTTCAATTATCTTGTCATGGGATATACTTGTTCTTTCTTTGTATATATTCTAATTATTAAAATGTTCTCTCATTATATCCTTTATCTCCTATAGTTGAATACTCTACTCTTTCATAGCTCTATCAAACTCTAGATTAATCTGTCTTATAGCCCAATAGGATTTGTATTCCAATTACACTGGGAGGTGGAAAATATTACCGTAAATAAATTAGTAGGGGATCATTAATATGGGTGTCCCATAGGGTATCTTTTAACTTTTTTCTCTATCCCTTCTTATTAGGTTAGACCATATTTTCTAGAATTCCTTTGATTTATTTATTAGAAACATCAGTTTGTCCATTTTTTTGTTGATGGTATAAGGTTTATGTTTTACGATTCTCCCCATACCATTTCAGTAATACCTCTATTTTTCTATTGTAGAAGTGGGTCCTTTGATAACTAATTATGGATCATGATACTACAAACCTATATAATATGTTAGTCCTAATAAAATCGTATAAAAATTTAACATCATTAGTCCTGGTGGGTTTTTCTTCCACCCATTTTGAAAAATAATCTATAGTTATAAAACTATAAGAATATCCAGATGACATTGGGAGTGGTCCCATGAATTATATTCCCTATACTTCAAAAATTTGAATGGAGGTAATTTTTTGGGGAATCTATTTTCTTTTTGATATATTTTTGAAAAACCGGAATTTTTCAATTTTAATAAAAAATTCATCTGCTTATTTAAATAATGCGGGCCAATAAATTATTGATTCTATGACATTATTGTATATTATTTGGGATAAAAAATGGCCTCCAAAATATAATGTATAAAAAAATTCAAAAAATTATTCTATTTTACTTTCAGTTAAACATATTCTAATTACTTGATCAATGCATATCTTCTAAAAGAATGGGTCTTCCCAAATATAAAATCTAGAGTAAAATTTATGTTTGTGCTACTGATGCAAATTTTGATGAGATGGTACATGATATGTGACTAATAATTTACAATTTCAGTGTACTAAAGAACTTTTATTTCCATTATATAAAGTTTTTTTTCCATTTAGTTGATCATTGAGTGGGTCTTGATTTGGAATTCCTACTTTAGTGGTGTGAGGTAGTCGACTCTGATGATCAGAAACTTGATTTTTGATTCCCTTACTATCTTTAATTTCCAAGTGGAACCCATGTAAAAGATTTGTCCATCTCACCAGATATGTCTTAGAACATCCTTATTTATTAGATACATGAGAGTTACATGATAAGAAAAAACAAAAATTTTAGTTCTAAGCAGATAAGATATGAATTTATCTAGTGAAAAAAGAAAAGTAAGGAACTCCTCTTCTATAGTCGTGTAGTTGAATTTCATGGAATATAATTTAATAGAATAATATATAGTGACTTGTGGTTTTCCATCGATTATTTTTGAAGGGGATTCTTCTATATATTGGTTTTATGTATCATAGAGTATCTCAAAAGGATAGTCTCAGTTGGGTGGTTTCACTATTAGTGGTGTGATGAACCTTTGACTCAATTATTGAAATGATTTCCTTCACTCTTCATCAATATTAGACTCAGATTCATTTAATAGTAATCTAAATAGAGGGAGATAAATATTAATAATATATTTGATGAATCTTTTTTAAAATCATTTATGTCCTAAAAAGTGTCTAACATGTTTTAAAGAATTTTTTTATCGAAAGGAATTTATTACTCTAACTTTTGACTTATCTACCACAATTCCCTTATCCAGAATTATGTTCTATAACATGATTCCCTTTTCAACTATGAAATTAATTTTTTCAAAAATTTAAATATGATTTTTTAATGCACATTTTTAGAACCTTTTATAAATTCTACAACCACTAATCATATGAATTTCTAAAAATAGTAAAGTCATTAGGAAATACCTCTAGACTATCTTCAATATGATCTGAGAAAATACTTACCATACAATGTTGAAATTTACTTGGGGAATTACATAGGCCAAAAGGTATCTTTTTTTACATGAAGGTATACAAGGTATAGGGTAAGGTCTTCTTCTGATAGTCTTTTGAAGAAATTGATACCTGGAAGTATCTTGAAAAATCATCTGAAAATCAATAGCGAGTTTTTACTGATAACCTTTCTAGAATTTGATTGATGAATGGGATGGGAAAATGGTATTTTTAGGTAACTTGATATAGCTTCATGTGATTTTTACACACTATCTAGATATTTTGTACTCCTATGAAAATAAACTCATTTTACTCATTTTTTGAGAATGGTTAGGCCAGTTTTCTTTGGGACAACATGGATTTGGAAATACTGCTATGAATTAAAGATTGGGTAAATGATGTTGGCTGCTAGTAAATTTTCTATATCTTTCTTAAAAATCTCTATGATGGTAGGATTCAGTCTTTTCTATGGATATCTCACTAGACACAAATCACCTTTTAAAATAATTCTATATGATTATCCATTGGGCTTGATCCCTAGGATATCATATAAATTCTATCCTATGGCTTGTAAAATTCATTTTAGAAAGTTATTCAGAGTTTGTTCTTGGGTCTTATATAGATTATTGAAAACAATAATTGGTAATTTCTCTCTTATCATAAGGTAAACAAACTTTAAATCACTTGGAAGTGACTGTAACCCAAGACTTGGGGTTGTTCAATGGATGGTATTTAATTGATATTTTCTACTTATAAATCTTGTATCTCTTGTGTGATGTCATTTTATTTTAGTAAACCATTAAAACAATTAAAGGTTACATCATATTCTAACAATAAATTAGAATGTTTAAAATTTTGGGTATTGGTATTTTTAAATGAAAATTTCTCTCCTAAAGCTAAGAATTCACAAAGCATACCTAAATGATCAATTGGTTTTGTACCTTCCTCACGGGAGATTAAATAAAGTGAATGATTTATTGATGGGTGATTCATTGCATCAAGTATATTTAAGTGTACTATACTATCTCCAATTTCCATGGAATGTGTACATTTATGGACATTAATTATTTTTTTCTATATTTAGGAATGGTATCCCCAAAATGATGGGAGAGAGTGATGAACTCATATCTCCTTCCATGTTCAACACATAAAAGTTAGCCAAGTATAGTAGATATTTTAATTTCATAAGGATGTATTCCAAAAATCCTACAAGGAAAATAATGGACCTATTTTTGAGTTGGACCACCACCCTAGTGGGTTTCAATTATCAAATATAAAAATATTTATACATGGAGTGAGGCATAGAATTTATTGAAGAACCTAAATCACATAAAGCATTAGTAAAATTCAATTATACAATGGTTCAGGGTGTAGAGATTGTCCCTAGATCATGATTTTTTTTGGAACTAGAAGTGCGATGAGAGCCAAGATACTTCTTCCTATGATGATTCACTACAACTCATATTTTTTTATTTATTCAAAGAAAACAAAGAGAACAAGAAGAAAAGGCCCGAACAGACAGACCAAAAGAAAGAAAAGAATCAAGGGGGTCTAAAGTATTGTAGACCAAGAGAATCTCCTCAAATTATTTTAACCCCTTTCGGTTTCAAACTATAGAAATCATGAAAAAACAAAATTTCCATACCAAGAATATCAATCGACACAAGATAGTATAAATCCTGGTTTCCCTCCCTCCAGATGTGTTAGACTCTGATGTCATTCTCCAAAAATCTTTTCCACTTTCTCACAATATAAGCAATATACCAAGGAACTGAACCATAATCATGTAAAGAATTATATAAGAGTAATGAGTCTATTTTAGAAATGGTAATATCCAACTTCCTTTTCTTACAAATGGACATACCCGATAACATAGTCATAGATTCAAAATATAAAGAATTACCCTGCTCCAGCCTGATAGAAAAGGCCAATAATGTAGACCCACCACTGTCTCAAATAATACCTCCAACCCTACATCATCCTGAAATAGAAGAACCATCACTATTAAGATTTAGAACTTTTTAAGGAGGATGAAAACATACCCATTTTCCCCCAAGAAGAGGAGCAGGTCTAGCCATCTGAGTACATGCATCTTTCTATAGAGAAGGATCCTCCTTCCATTTCCCTAAAGCTCTGATGAAACTAGAAAGAAGATTTTTAATTCTGAAGATAATGATACAACTATTTAACCTAATATTTTCATAAATATACATGTTACTGGCCTACCATAAGCACCAGCATCCTACCAGAAGAATAACAGTGCGAGCAGATCTTTCAATACTCCCTGTACCCAAACTGTAACACCCCGAGATTTTATGAGAAATATTATTTTTAATTTATTTGATGTCTTGTGTTGTACGCTACACCAAGATTATCTTGTGCTATAAACAACACTGTTGTATCTTTTAGTATATTCAACACTATTCTTGGCTTGCGTTATACGCAAGAGAAACCTTCCTTGATAGCTTGTGTTGTACATAATACTGAGTTTCACTAAATAATTATATGTTATTAAAATATTATATAAACTAGCCGTTATGAATATTAATACCCACTTTCTGAAATTTTATAAATTTTATCTTTCAAAATGGACTTCATTTTTTGATTCGGAATATCGAAATTAGCCTAGAGTGAATTTTTGGTTTTTTTCTGAAAAATTTCAATTTTTGATGAATAGTGAAAAACACTGAGTTATAGTTTAAACCAAATTTTTATTTAAATTTATTTTAGGTCAAAATAGACACATAATACCAATATAAGTTCAATGTTATTCATTTGAGTCAATTTATAATAATTTTAGATATATAAAAATTTTATAGAACTTTTCACCGTCTTTTACCCACCTCCTAAGAGAATTTGCCAATTTACATAAAACTTAATTTTACCGCTTATGTGAGTTTAATTTTGAAAATCCAAGAGACATATTTTATATCAAGGAGTAAAATTTGGTTCAATAAGATAAAAATATTTTTTGGTGAATAATAACTTTTTACTTTTATTTACCACGGTTAGAAGTAAATAGGGTAATTAAGGGTAACAATGATATTATTATTACCCTAACACTTGTCCTAATTCTATTGGATAAGTTTAATTCGCCCCAAAACAACCTTATGAATAAAATATGACCATTTAGGTCCACTTGGATTAGATTAGTACATTTATTATTATTTAATTCAAGGAAGAGTTAAAAGAATTAAAATCAAAGTTCAATAAGTAAAATTTTTTTAATATAAAGATATACATAAGATAAATTTGACTATAAATATTCATTAGAAATATAAAAAGATTTCATACATAATGGTATTTTATTTATAATTTTAATAAATTAAATAATTTAATTTATTTATGACACAATGATGATGCAGTAATTAACTTATTAATGAAATATTAACATAATAGATATTATAAATACCCAAATAAATGTAATTTTAAAATTTTTATGAATTGCACTAATTTATAGGTTAATATAACATATTAGGGTTGGTTATATCAATTTTTATCGAAGTAATAATTCTGTTATGAATTTAGCAAAAACAAAATACCCAATAGTGTCAAAATTGACATAAAAGTGTTTTTAAAAAAAATATTAAATTATTAATTGATATTATTTTCCTAAAAATCAAAGGTTAATCCAAAAGACTTATATAATAATATATATGACATTAATGAACCAATTGTGGTTTGATTGGCAGTTTATAGTAAGTTTATTAACTATATAGTGTATGAATACAAGAAGACACGATAAAAGTTAAATTATTTATCTTAGAGTTAAATCTAAATGATAAGGTTAAAATAGTAACCTAAACTTGTCTAAAACCTATTTGTTGAGATTATTTCGACCCATCCCCACCCTATCCTCTAAATAAGTCACTTTGGAGCCATTATAATGTCACGACCCGACCCAACGGGGCTCGAGCCGCGACTCCCCAAGCCCGCCTCCAATAGGCTAGGGGCTGGCGACAAGCGCCGAGTAGGCTATCACACACATGGGAGGCATTAGCCTAAGGTACCTGTACACACGCACCCACAAACACCTCCATGCAATAGTGCATAGATATAGAAACTGAAAAGTAAATTCATGCATACAATCTATCCCAAACCAGAGTACAACAGAAGTACAAAAGGGAAAAACAAGGCCCACCAAAAGAAAACTACAAAAGCGCGTCCAACCTGCTCTGAAGAGGGGAACGCTACCAAAAACACCCACCAGAAAGCTCCCTCGGAACAGCTCCGGTAAACACCCCGGTCAACTCGCTCACTAAGCTCCTCCTGCTCCGGGTCCTCCTGGGACTCCGTCAAAAGGCCTGGGGTCTGCACAAGACACAAACATGTGCGGGCAATCCCGTGCAGGGGTGAGTATAAACATACTCAGTAGGCACCCCAAAAACCCAAAACCCAAGGGAGCAACTGAAAGGCAACAGTCCGCTCAACCCAACCAGAGGGAACCCAGACGATAGAGAAACTCCATCTCGTGACCATCCTCGGCTAAACACAACTAGTCATCTCAGCTCAGCTCAAGTGTATGCCCATACATACACCTTGAACAATCCAGATATACTCAGCTCACGCCACAAAGCCACAAGAGGTACCGACCTCACCACCAGCAACTGTCCACAACCAGGAGAGTACACCCCATGATCACTGTCATCCCAGATGACACTCATCCGAGAGATACACTCCATCGGGTCCCAAAAAAACATCTCAGATGCTCACCCGAGAGACCACGCTCGTCAGATAACATCACTAAGGAAACAACATAACCACTAAACTCCTCAGATAGGGGATCGCTTCTAGGGTCCGCTAGGGGATACCAAGACCCACTCCGGTATACGTAGCTCACAGATAGGGGATCACTCCCAGGGTCCTCTGGGGGATACCACGACCCAATCTGGCATACGTAGTTCTCACAGATAGGGGATCACACCCAGGATCGGCTGGGGGATACCACAACCCGATCTGGCGCTCGACAGAAGCTCCACACTCAGATAGAGGATCATCGTCCATATAAAGATGGTCACGACGATACCGGAACCCTATCCCGTGTAACTCGCGATGTAGGGGATCGAACCGACGATGCCGCAACCCTACCGAAACCACGCGCTGAGTAAGGGATAACATAACCAACGATACCGTAACCCTACTATAAACCACATGCTGAGTAGGCGATCGTATACCCAACGATTCCACAACCCTACTGGGCACGGCCCACCGCGTAGGGGATCATATTTCTGATGATGCCATAAAGCCTATGAGGTTTACCTGCTAGATAGGGGATCCCCGCCTGTAAATAAGCGGTCGCAGCGATACCAAGAACCCGATCTAGGGTAAAGATGCTAGAGGATCCGCTCCAGGCCCACCGGAGGGATACCAGAACTCTAACAGTTTAAACATCCCATCGAGAGGATCACAAACCCATACGAAGGTTGTGATACCACACAAACCCTCATAGGAACGAACCAAGGGAGAACCCTCAACCACTGCTGGTCCAAACGTCGCTAACCCGAGAGACCCGCCACAATGCCACACTGCACACCTCCTAAGCCAAAACCGAGGCCACCATCGCGTTCCACGCAAAAAAACACGCAGGATAGGCTGTTTAATCGCCCGAAACGGAGCACCTGTGAAAAAGGCACTATTCACCGTAGCTATCTCGTGCGGGGCCCACACAACGATCCCAAAACCCATCAAGCGGATCACACCACGACGATCCCCTCGGGAAAACAAGCGGAATCGACTACTCGCTCGTCCAAAACGGACACCCGGTGAAAAAGGTACTATTCACCGAAGGCCAGCCCGGGTGGGGCCCACGCCTGGATTCTGAAACTCATCGAACGGATCGCACCACTGTGATCCTCTCGAAAAAACACACAGGATCGACTATTCATCCGCCAAAATCGGACTCCTGGTGCAAAAGGTGTGTTTCTCCGCAAACGCCAAAACCCGGCCTCGTGGGGCCCGCACCCCGTTCTCAGTCCCAACACCCGGAAACCATCTCAAAAAGTGCGTCGTACCATCAGGGTCTCAACGGCACTAACGACACGTCAATCGGACGCTCCGGGTAGAAGTTACAACGGCCCGAAGTCGTAAAATAATAAAATAATAATATTTTTTACGACGTTTCTAGCTCCCGGGCCACGATCCCGAACTTTTAAACCCTCGAACCCACACCAGAGGGTTCGCCTCGTCGTCAGGGTCACATTGCCACAAACGGCGCGCGAATCCGGCTTTCGGTTTGCAAGATACGGGGGTTTAAAGACCCCCATATAGTAAAAGAGGCCGGACCGGCCACCGCCGCTGGCCCGCCCTGGCCGGCGGCCCTCCGCCGCCCGCCGCCAGCGCGCCACCGCGGCTCCGCCGCGGGCCGCCGGGCTCCTCCGGTGCCGCGCTGGCAGACCTTCCGCGGACCGCCGGGGGCACCCCGGTGGTCCGTTTTGCGATCCAGAGGCGTCTACATGACCCTCGGGACCCGATCTACACTGCTACGGCTTCAATTTGTAGAAAAACGCAGCAAAACGGGATCGGGGGTTAAAACTCAAATCCACCTACCTCGCGGGCGAAACGCCAACGTTCTTCCTCAGATCCGCGCTCCAGAGCTTCCGCTGCGCGCTCCTGGAACGTCCGTCGTCGAATTCTGAGCTCGTGGGCGCTTCGTTTGCTCGATTCGGCGGAGTGGCGGCGAAGAACGGTGAAGAACGCCGAGAGAAACGGTAAGGGGGGGGGGGGGGGGGGCTAATATTTATATCAGCCGCCCGCCGGCGCCAAACCCGTCTCGGACCCGACGCCCGATGCGAACAAAAGTAAGGTCACCCCTAGGGTAAACATGTCGTTTTGAACGCAACGGCGGTCTCAGATTTTCCATCCGAGACTCCGTTCAGAAGTTATTCGAGCTGACGCTCGCACACTAACTTCGACACTTATTTACGAAAACGCCCCTGGTGACGTTTCTCACCGCATGCCCGCGCCCGCACATTTTACACCTCGCCTAGGGTAAACGGCACGTTCTGGACGCAACCGTGCCCTCAGATTCCTGTTCTGAGCTACCTTTTAGGAGATATCACACCCCCGCCACGTGCATAGTATAAAAAAACTTAATATTTTTATAAAAATAATTCCGGGCACACCGGGCCTCAGAATCACACGCCGTCTTCGCGCCTAGATCTGGAATTATTCGTAGAAATAATCCAAAGTCTGATAGGGCCAAAAACCTGAGTCGCTACATCCTCCCCCCCTTAGAACTTTTCGTCCACGAAAAGCTCTAAGCACAAGGAAAGCGACTGGACTCTCAACTGGGTCTCACACACTAGCGAGCTCACCAACAAACACCCACAGAGGGTCTTATCAACGCCCTGAACACAACTGGAGAAAGAAACAAAAGGAAAGAGTACCTCTAAATAGTGTCTATCAAACTACTGCAGTAAGTAGAAAGACACAAGGCGTACCTCTATCCATCCGCGGTGCCTCTGGGTCGACTGCCTCTAGAGCATGCATCTGTCCTCGCCCTCGGCCACCAGCTCCCTGAGCTTGGCATGGACCACCTGGGGGTGGGGGTGGTGGCAACTGGTACTACCTACCACCGCCTCCCGCTGCACCAGTTCCGCCGCCACATTCGCCGCCCTGCGGACCTCCTTGCTCGAGACGTTTCCTCTGCCAAGGCGGTCCATCGACCGGCTCCCTCTCAGCAGCACGTCGGGTTGGACAATCTCTAGCAAGATGTCCCCGACCGTCGCAAGCATAACACCACCTCTCTTGTGGCTGATCAAAACTGGCCTGCGAGCCCTGAGCCTCAGATCCTCCATCCTAGGGTCGCCTCCTGAAACGTCGACCACGTCCAGACCCCTGAGTCTGTCATCGGCTACCAGATGCCGATCCGACCGATGAAGTCTCAGCTCTCGAGTGCCCAGCACTAGCAGGGGGAAACTGCTCAGCCAGAAAACTCTCCACCACCAACGCTCTCTCCAGCACTCCAGCATAGGTGGGCAGGCACAAGGAAACCACACCTGCTCGGATGTCCCTGCATAAGCCCTGCTCGAAGGTCTAAGCCCTAAAGAACGGGTCTTGAACCATATCCAGGGAGTAGCACGACAGGTCTGTAAACCTCGCTAAGTACTCCGACACGGTCATGCTCTCCTGTCGAAGCTGCAGAAGCTCCTGGATCCGCACTGACCTCAACGTCACTTGATAAAACTCCTCCCTGAAGAGCCGCTCAAACTATGCCCACGTGAGCGTCTCCTCGTCATGGGACTGCGTCACCAAACTCCACCATCGCCCAGCATAACCATGCAGAAGGCTCGCTGCTAGGACCACTATCTGATCTGGAGGTGTCCTCAATAGGCAGAAAACTCAGGTGACTGCCTCAAGCTAGTCATCAGCTGCCTGGGGGTCTGGATCACCCCGGAACCTCAGAGGTCGCTGCCTCTGGAACTCGTGCAGCGCACTCAGCCTGCGCGCAACCTCGTCCTGCACCGCCAGCACAACCAGCTGCTAGACAGGTGGTGGCTCAACCGGCAGACCACCTAGAGGTGCAACCTCAGAACCTGTGCCCTGCTCCACAGCCACTACACGGGGCGGGTCATCAGCACAATCCTGCTGCGGAACCCTCGCTGGCTGTTGTTGTGGAGGCATCTGGAAATACATTCAAGACGCACCATAGTCAAAGAGTATATCTGAAGAGCTGGCTCAATAAGGATAAGGAAAAACCAAAAACCCAGTCCTATATGATGCATGCACCATTATGTCCCCGCGACCAGTGTACGAATGTCCCGAGTCGAAAGGCAGGTTATCAGAGTCCTGGTGTATGGATACGTCGGCCGCCGCACCAACACTGGAGTCCCTGGCCTGAAAGCCGAACTCGAAACATCCTAACACTACCGCTATGCAACCCAAACCAAGCTCACAGCTAGACTAGCTACGCTCTGAGATCCCAAAGGTAGAACCTCCTCTGATACCACTCTGTCACGACCCGACCCAACGGGGCTCGAGCCGCGACTCCCCAAGCCCGCCTCCAATAGGCCAGGGGCTGGCGACCAGCACCGAGTAGGCTATCACACACATGGGAGGCATTAGCCTAAGGTACCTGTACTCACGCACCAACAAACACCTCCATGAAATAGTGCAGAGATATAAAAACTGAAAAGTAAATGCATACATACAATCTATCCCAAACCAGAGTACAGTAGAAGTACAAAAGTGAAAAACAGGGCCCACTAAAAGAAAACTACAAAAGCGCATCCAACCTACTCTGAAGAGGGGAACGCTGCCACAAACACCCGTCGGAAAGCTCCCTCAGCACAAATCCAGTAAACACCCCGGTCAATACGCTCACTAAGCTCCGCTTGCTCCGAGTCCTCCTGGGACTCCGTCGAAAGGCCTGTGGTCCGCACAAGACACAAACATTTGCGGGCAAGCCCGTGCAGGGGTGAGTATAAACATACTCACTAGGAACCCCAAAAACCCAAAACCCAAGGGAGCAACTGAAAGGCAACAGTCCGCTCAACCCAGCCAGAGGGAACCCAGACGAGAGAGAAAATCCATCTCGTGACCATCCTCGGCTAAACACAACTAGTCATCTCAGCTCAGCTCAAGTGTATGCCCATACATACACCTTGAACAATCCAGATATACTCAGCTCACGCCACAAAGACACAAGAGGTACCGACCTCACCACCAGCAACTGTCCACAACTAGGAGAGTACACCCCATGATCACTGTCATCCCAGATGACACTCATCCGAGAGATACACTCCATCGGGTCCCAAACAAGCATCTCAAACGCTCACCCGAGAGACCACGCTCGTCGGATAACATCACTGAGGAAACAACATAACCACCAAACTCCTCGGATAGGGGATCGCCGCTAGGGTCCGATAGGGGATACCAAGACCCACTTCAGTATACGTAGCTCATAGATAGGGGATCACTCCCAGGGTCCGCTAGGGGATACCACGACCCGATCTGGAATATGTAGTTCTCACAGATAGGGGATCACACCCAGGATCCGCTGGGGGATACCACAACCCGATCTGGCGCACGACAGAAGCTCCACACTCAGATAGAGGATCATCGTCCATATAAAGATGGTCACGACGATACCGGAACCCTATCTGGTATAACTCGCGATGTAGGGGATCGAACCGACGATGCCACAACCCTACCGAAACCACGCGCTGAGTAGGGGATCACATAACCAACGATACCGTAACCCTACTATAAACCACATGCTGAGTAGGCGATCATATACCCAACGATGCCACAACCCTACTGAGCACGGCCCACCGCATAAGGGATCATATTTCTGATGATGCCACAAATCCTACGGGGTTAACCTGCTAGATAGGGGATCACCGCCCGTAAATAAGCGGTCACAACGATACCAAGAACCCGATCTAGGGTAAAGATGCTAGAGGATCCACTCCGGGCCCACCGGAGGGATACCAGAACTCTAACAGTTTAAACATCCCACCGAGAGGATCAAAAACCCATATGAAGGTTGTGATACCACACGAACCCTCGTAGGAACGAACCAAGGGAGAACCCTCAACCACTGCTGGTCCAAACATCGCTAACCCGAGCAACCCACCACAACGCCACACTGTGCACCTCCTAAGCCAAAACCGAGGCCACCATCGCGTTCCACGCGGAAAAACACGCAGGATAGGCTGTTTACTCGCCCGAAACGGAGCACCGGTGAAAAATGCACTATTCTGCGTAGCTAGCTCATACGAGGCCCACACAACGATCCCGAAACCATCGAGCGGATCACACCACGACGATCCCCTCAGGAAAACAAGCGGAATCGACTACTCGCTCGTCCAAAACGGACACCCGGTGAAAAAGGTACTATTCACCGAAGGCCAGCCCGGGTGGGGCCCACGACTGGATTCCGAAACTCATCAAACGGATCGCACCACTGCGATCCTCTTGGAAAAACACACAGGATCGACTATTCATCTGCCAAAATCGGACTCCTGGTGCAAAAGGTGTGTTTCTCCGCAAACGCCAAAACCCGGCCTCATGGGGCCCGCACCCCGTTCTCAGTCCCAACACCCGGAAACCATCTCAAAAAGTCCGTCGTACCATCAGGGTCTCAACGCCACTGACGACACGTCAATCGGACGTTCCGGGTAGAAGTTACAACGGCCCGAAGTCGTAAAATAATAAAATAATAATATTTTTTATGACGTTTCTAGCTCCTGGGCCACGATCCCGAACTTTTAAACCCTCGAACCCACACCGGAGGGTTCGCCTCGTCGTCAGGGTCACGTTGCCACAAACGGCACGCGAATCCGGCTCCCGGTTTGCAAGATACAGGGGTTTGAAGACCCCCCGTATAGTAAAAGAGGCCGGACCGGCCGGTCCGGCCAGCCTGGACCGGCCGCCACCGCCGGCCCGCCCTGGCCGGCGTCCCTCCGCCGCGCGCCGCCGCGCTGGGCGGCCGGCAGCAGCGGCTCCGCCGCGGGTCACCGCGGGCCGCCGGGCTCCGCCGGCGCCGGCACCGCCGCGCCGGCAGACCTTCCGCGGACCGCCGGGGGCACCCTGATGGTCCGTTTTGCGATCCAGAGGCATCTACACGACCCTCGGGACCCGATCTACACTGCTACGGCTTCAATTTTCAGAAAAACACAGAAAAAACGGGATCGGGGGTTAAAACTCAAATCCACCTACCTCGCGGGTGAAACGCCGACGTTCTGCCTCAGATCCGCGCTCCAGAGCTTCTGTTGCGTGCTCCTGGAACGTCCGCCGTCGAATTCTGAGCTCGTGGGCGCTTCGTTTGCTCGATTCATCGGAGTGGCTGTGAAAAACGGTGAAGAACGCCAAGAGGAACGGTAAAGGGGGGGGGGGGGGGGCGCTGATATTTATATCAGCCGCCCGCCGGCGCCAAACCCGCCTCGGACCCGACGCCCGATGCGAACAAAAGTAAGGTCACCCCTAGGGTAATCGCGTCATTCTGAACGCAACTCCGGTCTCAGATTTTCCATCCGAGACTCCGTTCAGAAGTTATTTGAGCTGACGCTCGCACACTAAATTCGACACTTATTTACGAAAACGCCCCTGGTGGCGTTTCTCACTACAGGCCCGCGCCCGCACAATTTACACCTCGCCTAGGGTAAACGACACGTTTCGGACGCAACTGTGCCCTCAGATTCCCGTTCTGAGCTACCGTTTAGGAGATATCACACCCCCACCACGTGCATAGTATATAAAAAAACTTAATATTTTTATAAAATTAATTCCGGGCACACCGGGCATCGGAATCACACGCCGTCTTCGTGCCTAGATCTGGAATTCTTCATAGAAATAATCCAAAGTCTGACAGGGCCAAAATCCCGAGTCGCTACTTATAAACCGAATATGAATTTATTATAAAATAATAATTTAAGTTTTTCCTAAGGTGCCCCTCTCCTCCCTTATAAAACGACACCTCCTCCCTCTCCTCTTTACACAATTTTGAGCCTTCAAGCTCGGCCAAACCCTACCAATTTATCTTGTCAACCTCTATAGTTATATCATAGAGGTTTTGGTCTTCTCAAAAGACCAACTCTTGTTTCCTAATAGGGATTTTAAAAGAGGCACGTCGAATAAGAGGTAATCTCTTCTACTGATTCTTTCAAGTTTCTTTCTTCTTCTAATTACTCTTATTTAGTTGTTTCATTATAAAGTAATAACATAAGTATTAATTATATACTGATATGTTATTATAAGTATAAAACAACCCTATTTCACCTTCTATCCATCCTACGAAAAATGAAATCACCGCGCGTGCGTACGTACGGAATACCGTCTCCACACTGTGGCGTAATATGTTTTTCTACCACCACCTTACTTGGATTGGTATGATGGTGTAAAAAATATGTATATATTATTATTATAACATGATAATAATTCTGAGATATTATATCATCCACTCCAATTCCATTCAATAATTATGGGAACGATATCATCACTCGTGCGTATGCACGGATTACCGTCTCCACGATGCGATGAGATTCATTCTCCATGTTAACCATTCAAGAAGGATTATAAAGTATATATAATGAATAATAATGAAATATATGACATAATAAAGCTACTGGATTAATATATATATCTATATATATGTCATCTACTTAGTTCTATTCAAGTCGATAAGGAAAGGAAAACAATGGTCATGCGTACATATGACCTACCGTCTCCATGAACGGTGTATTTAATTTCATATATCTATCTATTATATATATATACTGAATATATATGATATATAAATCATGATTTACATTCTATAAGTAATTAAATCATGATATAAGTAATAATAATATCAAAAACAACAAGTCCAAACACATACGATAAATGAAATGATTTTACCCAAAACACTTCTTTAACATGGAATCGACAAATGAATGGTTAATATAAAGCCATAAGTGAATCATATATGATATAATAAATATTATTATTATTATGTTACAAGATAATAATATGTTTAAACCAACTATATAGGAGTCTCAGACACATATAGAAGAAATTGGACCTAAGGTAAGGGATAATTTTGCAATCTCATTTTTATCTGAGATTGCTTATATGTATGTATTTACTGGGGTTATATTTTTCATCCATGTACATAAAAATGTTCTTCATAATGTGTTTAATATTCTTCCTTGTATGTTTGAAGTCATTTTTACCCCTCTTTGACTTTTACTTTGTGTTATGGAATGAATCTTTTTTTGTTTACCATACGTGGTACTTTTTGACTTTTCCGGCAAAAGTACGAGGAGAATGTTTTTTAAAACTTATATGACATGAACTGATTTTTATGGTTTCATAATGCCTTATTCTCATGAATCTTCCTGTACAATATTTTATGATTATTTTCAACAAAATACTTTTTTATTTAAAATTGCATGTCATTTTGAAAAAAGAAAATGATTTTGAAGAAGAAAGAATATTTTCCTAAAGAATTAATTTCAAGTGTTTTATCAAAACTATTTTCCATCTAAGATGAAATTATTTAATATGGTTATGTTTGAAGTATAATGTCCCTATTATTTACATGTTTCTATTTTTTTATGATGAAATGATATCTATTTATGTTATGATGGGACGATGTTTATGAAACCTATATTATTTTTTGGGTTATGATGAATGATTTATGTTTATTTTGTGGCACACGAAAGAATGATTTCATTATGAGATGGATGGGACCTATATATCCCTCCAATGAATTGGGTAAAGATTTATATCTCATGATATAGACATGACTGTAATAGAATGTAAATATGGTACAGTAATATAGGGCTGGAACGACAGGTAAAACCGATTCAGTAATGGACTTTGTCCACTATAATGGTCTTGACAGCAATGCCTTAGCTACTATGGAAATCATATCATGTGCTTAATGGTTTTTCATAATTACATGTTTTATTCCCATTCTATTTTATCATGATTGATGTTCCATTATGATCTGTGCCTTACGTACTACCATGTTTAATGTCATTGCTCAAGATTTTTATGTTTAAACTTTACGTTCATGTTTTTTTAAGTTCAAATGTATATGTGTTGTTTTATTTTCTCAATGTTTACCCTTAATGAGAATTTGAGATCATCCTTTTTATATTTTCTTTTCCCCAGGATATAAATAAAGGTTTTAGGTAAGAAAACAAAAGGGTAAGATCTTTATGGGAGATGTTGAAGATCTTTCAACATGATTAGAAGTTTATGTTCCAAGTTTCCAAAGACACTAAACTATTACGACCCTTGTATGTCAGTTTTTGTTATGTATTAAGTATTCCACAAAAGTAATGTAATGTCCATGTACATTAAGTTTGGGTCTCTACAATTGGTATCAAAGGAAAGGTTTAGTCAACTTTTGGAAACTAGGATGCAACAAATTTAGTGAGATCCCTAGAGATATTTCTAAGGTATGTCTAGGGATGTCCCTATGGTTAAGTATAAGTATAGGTTATAGTCCTAGAATTATAGTAACGATCTTAGAATTAAACATAAGATGTTATATATTGAAGGTAATCCCCCTTTATTATGTTGTTTTCTGAGCATGATTTTTGCCTCTTACACTATTATTTTTCGGTTTTAGACAATGGCTGGAACCCGAAGGAACCATATTGATCAATGTAATGGGAAATGCAATGATTTTCCTCTTGAACAAACCAATGTTATGGGAGATAGAGTGAAAAATCTTATTGCTATACTTACACAAGCTATGAATCATTCTGGACTTCCGAATGAGCAGAGAAGGGAACAATATTCTTTTGAGTTCTTCTTGAGGCAACACCCACCGTCTTTCAGTGGGTCTTCTGATCCACTTGTTTCTGAACAATGGATCAGTACCATTGAAAAGATATTTTCCATACTTCGATGTTCGGAACATGAAAAATTCATGCTGGCTGTTTACCATTTAGAAGGTGAAGTAGACCAGTGGGGGACTCTAATTAAGAATACAAGGCCCCAAGGTGAAATTGAATCCATGGAATGGGATGAGTTCAAGAACTTATTTTTCAATAAGTACATCCCTCGTATTCTTTGAAAAAATATGGAAAATGAGTTCCTTGATATTAAGAAGAAGGATGATGAATCTTTTGGTATATACGAGGAAAATTTTACATGGCTTGAAAGGTATACATCCGGCTTTATCATCCAACCTGAAAGTAAAGTTGATCGATTCTTCAGTGGCTTAAAACCAAGTCTTCAAAGGGCATTAGCTATAAGAGACTTCAGTATCTATGGAGAAATTGTGTGTTGTGATATCAAGGTAGAACTGGAAGTTGGTGTTTTATATCCATCTCATGGTTTTGAGAGGAAATGAAAGATGGAGTTCAAGGAAAAATCTCAAAAAAATGGTGAAAAGAAGACGAATGTTTCTTTATTCTCAAGGTGTGTAAAGAAGCATGGTGGAGATTGTCTTAAAGGGACTAGAAAATGTTTTAAGTGTGGAAAATAAGGTCATAGAGAAGCTGGGTGTCGAAGTAATGGAAAAAAGGGTAGCTAATGATGTGAATAAAGAAAAGACTACAGAGAACGTACCCCCAACACTTCAATGCTTAAAGTTTAAGTAAATGGGGCATTATGCTAATCAATGCCCTAATCCAAGGGTTAATGATGATCGATGTGAGAAACCTCTTAAGGAAAAGGACAAAGGGAAGTCACATGCGATCACTATTTGTGATGTTGAGTATGACAATGATGTTGTGGAATGATTAACTTTTTATGTAATGGGATTTCAAAATAGTATCATGGAATCTCATTTATAGTATTATGGAATATTGAAATATCTATGTGTTGGTTAATTATGGTTTTCAATAATTATATGGTACCGGTAACCATGAAAAGTGATTGAAATATTTTTGGAAAGTAGGTGATATGCGCATAATGAAGGGATAAGTAGAAAATGAAAATTTTGATAGTATTCCTGATCTCATGACTAATATAAGGACAAAGTGATATCATGGTTTGAGTATATAGAAATTTTGGGACTTAGGTATGTGTAAAGAGTTAACTTTTGATAGCATTCAAAATTTCAGTAAGGTTATATGGTAATTCATGTTTCAAAAGAATACATTATTAAGGTATTCACATGTTTGTAATGTGGCCAAAAATATATATCTTATGATATATGGGTGATAAATTATGGTATTCACGTGCTTGTTATGTGACCTTTCAAGTAATCCTTTTCTTTATACTATGATCTTGGACTGAAGTATTTTGGATAAGCCTAAAGATTGGAAAGAATTAAGTTAGACATAAGATAATATTGTTTAAGGCTAGAACGTTTTTTGATATTATTTATGGAATGTTATAATAATGTAGTTTTAGAAAAAGGGACAACCTATAGGACGGGTGACAACCCGTCGCGTCAGACATGGTTGTGGGAATCAAACCCACAACCGAAGTGCGACGGGCCTTTATCGCCTACCTCTGGCTTATAGGAAGTCCCTGATTAGTAGAAACTAGTTTTATTTTATTAAGTGGTATGATAGATGAAGTATAAGTCCATTTTTGGAATCATATACAATTAACCTCACCATAGATGGACTTATTTATATTTGATAACTTTTTCTATCCTTTTGTTTGATACTGATGGAATGAACCATCATTCTATCATATGATCTGTTAACACTTCACAAATTACAAATTCAACTTCATTTCTTTAAGTTATTAAGTGGAAATTGTTCATGGAACAACCAATGATGATATTGTACAAAAATCAAGTAAGTACTTGTTCTATTTCTTCTAATTCAAAATTTTCAACTTTAGGGAAATGATATTGAAAACCAAAAACGTTGTCCTAGTACCCTCATATCCGATGAATCTTATGGTACGTTAGATTATCACAAATTTATGGCTTTGTGATTGTTGGATTTTTCATATCCATGTTCTCTACCACTCTTTATCAGAACATGATGGTTAGATTTATCTTCCATATTCATATTTTCTCCAATATTCTCCTATATGGAAACCTAGTGATGAGTTACTTTGGGTATCTGTTATGTTTCTAACGTTCCTTTTTTAAAATGATGTTTAGTATTACTTTTTACAATGTGGGATTCTATGAAAAAAACTTTCAAGTAGAAAACCATTTATAACCCAAATGGATTTCGAGGGCGAAATTCATTTTAAGGGGGGTAGAATGTAACACCACGAGATTTTATGAGAAATATTATTTTTAATTTCTTTGATGTCTTGTGTTGTATGCTACACAAAGATTATCTTAAAATATATGCAACAATGTATTATCTTGTAGTATATGCAACACTATTATTGGTTTGCGTTACATGCAAGAGCAACCTTCGTTGATAACTTGCGTTGTACGTAATACCGAGTTTCACTAAACAACGATATGTTATTAAAATATTATATAAACTACCTGTTATGAATAGTAAAACCCACTTTTTGAAATTTTATAAATTTTATCTTTCAAAATGGACTTCATTTTTGGATTCAGAATATCGAAATTAGCCTAGGGTGAATTTTTGGTATTTTTCTGAAAACTTTCAATTTTTGATGAATAGTGAAAAAACACTGAGTTATAGTTTAAAACCGATTTTTTATTTAAATAATTATTTATTTTATGTCAAAATATAAACATAATACCTATATAGGTTCAATGTAATTAATTTGAGTCAATTTATAATAATTTTAGATATATAAAAATTTTATAGAACTTTTCACCGTCTTTTACCCACCTCCTAGGAGAATTTGCAAATTTACATAAAACATAATTTTACCACTTCTGTGAGTTGAATTTTAAAAATAAGAGAGACACCCTTAATATCAAGGAGTAAAATTTGGTTCAATAAGATAAAAATAATTTTTGGTGAATGGTAACTTTTTAATTTTATTTACCACGGTTAAAAGTAAATAGGGTAATTAAGGGTAAAAGTGATATTATTATTACCCTAACACATGTCATAATTCTATTTTTAAGTGTAATTAGACCCAAAAAAACCTTAGGAATAAAATATGATCATTTAGGTCCACTTGGATTAGATTAGGAAATTTATTGTTATTTAATTCAAGGAAGAGTTAAAAGAATGAAAATCAAAGTTTAATAAGTCAAACATTTTTAATATAGAGTTATACATAAGATAAATTCGACTATAAATATTAATTATAAAGATAAAAATATTTTCTACATAATGGTATTTTATTTATAATTTTTATACATTAAATAATTTAATTTATTTATGACACAATGATTATACATTAATTACTTTATTAATGAAATATTAACATAATTGAAAATATAAATACAAAAATAAATTCAATTTGAGACTTTTTATGAATTAAAATAATTTTATAGGTTAATATAGCATATTAGGGTTGGTTAGATGAATTTTTATCGAAGTAATAATGCTGTTATGAATTTAGGGAAAAAAAATAGTGTCAAAATTGACATAAAAGAGTTTTTAAAACAAATATTAAATTATTAATTGATATTATATTCCTAAAATTCTAAGGTTCAGAAAAAAGACTTATATAATAATACATATGACATTAATTAACCAATTGGGGTTCTATTGGTAGTTTATAGTAAGTTTATTGGCCATATAGTGTAAGAATACAAGAAGACACAGTAAAAGTTAAATTATTTAACTTAGAGTTAAATCTAAATGATAAGGTTAAAATGGTAACCTAAACATGTATAAAACCAATTGGTTGAGATTATTTCGACCCATACCCACCCTATACTCGAAATAAGTTACTTTGGAGCCATTATAAACCGAATATGAATTTATTATAAAATAATATTTTATGTTTTTCCTAAGGTGCCCCTCTCCTCCCTTATAAAAGGGCACCTCCTCCCTCTTCTATTTAAACAATTTTGAGCCTTAAATCTTGTCCAAACCCTGAAAATTTCTCTTCTAAACATATCTAGTTATATAATATAGGTTCTGGTCTTCTCAAAAGACCAACTCTCGTTCCCTAAGAGGAAGTTTAAAAGAGGCACGTCGAAGAAGAGGTAATCTCTTCTACCGATTCTTTTAAGTTTATTTCTTCTTCAACTTCCTCTTATTTAGTTGTTTCATTATAAAGTAATAACATAAGTATTAATTATGTACTGATATGTTATTATAAATATGAAACAACCCTATTTAACCTTCTATCCATCCTACGAAAAATGAAATCACCGCGCGTGCGTACATACAGAATACTGTCTCCACGCCGTGGTGTAATATGTTTTTCTACCACCAACTTACTTGGATGGGTATAATGGTGTAAAAAATATCTATATATGATTATTATAACTTGATAATAATTCTGAGATATTATATCATCCACTCCAATTCCATTCAATAATTATGGGAACGATATCATCGCTCGTGCGTATGCACAGATTACCATCTCCACGACGTGATGAGATTAATTATCCATGTTAACCATTCAAGAATGATTATAAGGTATATATAATGAATAATAATGAAATTTATGACATAATAAAGCTACTGTATTTATATATATATATATATGTCATCTACTTACTTCCATTCAAGTCAATAAGGAAAGGAAAACAACGTTCATGCGTACGTACGACCTACCGTCTCCATGAACGGTGTATTTCATTTCATTTATCTATATTATATATATATACTAAATATATATGATATATAAATCTTGATTTACATTCTATATGTAAGTAAATCATGATATAAGTAACAATAATATCAAGAACAATAAGTCCAAACACGTACGATAAATGAAATGATTTTACCCAAAACACTTCTTTAACATGGAATCGACAAATGAATGTTAATATAAAGTCATAAGTGAATCATATATGATATCATAAAAATTATTATGATTCTTTTACAAGATAATAATATGTTTAAACCCATTATATAGTAGTATCAGACACATACGAAAGAAATTGTACATAAGGTAATCGATAATTTTGCAATCTCATTTTTATCCGAGATTGCTTATACGTAAGTATTTACTGGGGTTATATTTTTCATCCATGTACATATTTTTTTTCATAAAGTGTTTAATATTCTTCCATGTATGTTTGAATTCATGTTTACCTCTATTTGACTTTTACTTTGTGTTGTGGAATGAATCTTTTTTTTGTTTACCATACGTGGTACTTTTTTACTTTTCAAGAAAAAGTACGAGGAGAATGTTTTTTTAAAACTTATACGGTATCAACTGATTTTTACGGTTTCATAATGCCTTATTCTCATGAATCTTAATGTATAATATTTTATGATTATTTTCAACAAAATACTTTTCTTTTAAAAATGAATGGCATTTTGAGAAAAGAAAATGATTTTTAAGAAGAAAGGATATTTTTGTCAAGAATTCATTTCAAGTGTTTTATCAAAACTATTTTCCATCTAAGATGAAATTATTTAATATGGTCATGTTTGAAGTATAATGTCCCTATTATTTACATGTTTATATTTTGTTTGTGATGAAATGATATCTATTTATGTTATGATGGGACAATGTTTATGAAACCCATATTATTCTTTGGGTTATGATGAATGATTTATATTTATTTTGTGGCACACAAAAGAATGATTTTGTTATGAGAAGGGTGGGACCTATATCTCGCTCCAATGAATTGGGTAAAGATTTATATCTCATGATATGGACATGGCTATAACGACATGTAAAATCAGTACTGTAATAAAGGGATGGAACGACAGGTAAACCCGATTCAGTAATGGACTTTGTCCACTATAATGGTCTTGGCAGCAATGCCTTGGCTACTATGGAAATAATATCATGTGATTAATGGTTTTCCATAGTTACATGTTTTATTACCATTATATTTTATCATTATTAATGTTCTATTATGATCCATGCCTTAAGTACTTCCATGTTTAATGTCATTGCTCAAGATTTTGATGTTTAAACTTTATGTTCATGTTTTTTTAAGTTCAAATGTACATGGGTTGTTTTATTTTCTCAATGTTTACCCTTACTGAGCATTTGAGCTCACCCTTTTTATGTTTTCTTTTTCCCAAGATATAAAGAAAGGTTTTAGGTAAGAAAACAAATGGGTAAGATCTTTTTGGGAGATATTGAAGATCTTTCAACATGATTAGAAGTTTATGTTCCAAGTTTCCAAAGACAATAAACTATTACGATCCTTGGATGTTAGTTTTTCTTATGTATTAAGTATTCTGAAAAAGTAATGTAATGTCCATGTATGTCATGTTTGGGTATCTACACAAACCATGAAACCAACGATCAAGAAAAGAAAGATTAGCTATAGCTGAAGATGAAAAAGTCATGAAATAACCAAAAAATCTCCAAACATCAAAATCCCAATCAATATAAAAAAAGATGATTATAAATTTCTTCTCTATGAATCATACAACAAACACATCTTGAAAAAATGGATATCCCACATATTTTAACATTTTAATCAGTAGAATCAGTACCATTTCTAATCCTCCACAATAGAAAATTATAATTCAAGGGAATGGCCTTAACACAAAGGATATTATTCCAAGGATTCACAAGATTCTGAACATTGAGGATCCTATGATAATCACTCATTGTGAAAGATCTAGATGAAGAAGGAGTGAAAACACACTTATCAGATTCAGATGATAAAGTAATAATATTGACAAGGGACTATTTTTTGGTGTCCAAAACTGAACTAATAAAATTTGGGTGTTGAAAGGCTTATTTGAAGGATATGTTTGAAATAGGACAACCCAGATATCCAATTAATTCACCACTCCAGTTTTGGTGCCAAAACAAAATTTCACTCTTCCCAACCATCCATCTGGAGTTATACTTAATGGAATTTATACAGGAACCAATCACCTTCCAGAAAGGAGACCCATGTCCATCCAGAAAAATTATATCTCCCATTAAATTGACATGCATAGTTTACCCCATAGAATTTGACATTACAGAACTTCCCATGCTAGTTTTCCATGCATAAAACTAATAGTATCATTAAGGCATTGAATATTAATCTCCCCTTTATTCATAGAATGATCCATTCTATCCCATGACACCCAATTTCTCTTACCTCTATATTTAAGATCATATAAAAAATTAATAATAATTATATCAATATTCTTCATCACACCCTTAGTAACCTTAATAGAAGATAGTGCTTGAATATGAGAAGCAAGAAGAACACTATTAATCAAAGTAATTCTACCCCAAAATGATAGAAAAAAGTTTTTCTAGTTAACAATTTGGGTAAAAAATCTACTGATCAGAGAGTCAAAATAAAAAATTCGAAGCCTCTTATAAGATAGAGGAGCCCCCAAATATTCCATAGGAAAGTCACCCTTCTGCATGTTCAGAATATAACTCACAAAAGACACACATCTTGAGGTACATGTTTTGGATATATAAAAACAGCTCTTTATATTGTTAATGATTTGACCACTCCAAAGACAATATTCCTCCAAGAAATTATTCAAACCACATATAGAACTACTTGAAGAATTAATGAAAATAATATCATCATTAGAAAACATGAGATGAGACACCGAATGGGAATTCATACCATGCTAATAAGGAATATTAACAACAAGATTCATACCCCTATGAATCAAACCACTGAGAAAATTCTGAACTAAAACAAAAATACTTGGAGAAATTGGATCCCCCTGATAAAGACCTCAAGTATATTTAAAGAAACCATATGATTTACCCATAAAAGAAATATCCAACCAAGCATAATAATAACAACGAAAAAGGAGATCAACATTCCATGAAGAAAAACCCATACCTGCCAAAACTTTATTGATAAATCCCCATTACACACAATCATAAGATTTTTTCATCTCAAGTTTAATGGCCATATTAGAACCTTGAGTTTTAATGTTAATGTACCTAACCATTTCCTGAGCTAAAGCTATGGATCCCTGGATAGTTCAAACTTTCACAAAACCATGCTGCTCAAGAGATATCTGCTTGGGTAAATGAAATGAAACCCTTGCATTAATGAGACTAGCAATAATCCTATAAGACACATTACATATGATTATAGGGTGATAATGGAGGATAAAAGTAGGATTTCTATTCTTAGAAATAAGAACCACCGTGGTGGCACAATTAGCTTGAGACAACTACTCATCCTTGAAAAAATCATGAATTGAAACAATAAGGTCATCCTTAATAATCTCCCACAATGATCTATAAAAAGCAATAGGAAAGAAATCAGGTCCATAAACACTGTTCAGATTGGGATTCATCATAGCATAAAAAACCTCTCTTTCTTGAGGAAGGGATCTCATCTCATCATTAACACTGTCTGAAACACACTGTAGTATAACATCAAAAAGGCCATTAGATATTCTAGGATAACCATTAGGCATGTTAACATTGGGTTCAACAAGAAGATCTTTAAGATGGGAAAAATCATATTTCCAATCAAGTACGCTGTATTTTTATCTCCCTCTTGTGACCATTTTATCCTAGCTTTATCCCTGGATATCTGCATCTATTTAAGAATAAAATCAGCTAAATAATTTTTCTTATTAGAAAGATCCTCAAAAATTTTCTCATCCCATTCCTCCTCCAGACGACATTCAAGAAGCTGAAACTTTTGCAAGACATCATGTAAAATTTTCTCTGGAAGAATGAGATTCTTTGACCATAACTTTAAATTTTCCTTGAGAGGCCTATGTTTAATCTGAACATGATTCCAAGAATGACCCTGAACAGGTTATTCCCAAGATATTTTTACCAAGTCATGAAAAGATAAATCATCATTCCAGTGACAACAATATCTAAATTTCTCAAAATTATCATTTCTGGAAGAAATAGAAATCAATAATAGAGAATGATCTGGAATACCTCACATCAAATGCTCAACTTTTGTATTATTATATGTGGATATAACATGTATTTTACCCAATCATCTGTCCAAATGAATCCAAGATCTATTTTCACCCTTTTTATTATTACACCACGTAAATTTATCTCCATGATAACCAAGATCCAGATGTCCTTTTCCAGTCATAAAAATCTTGAAATCATTTCTGGTTTGTCTAGGAAAAAGACCTCTACCCTTCTTCTCATCTGGTTCAGCTATTATATTAAAATCACCAGCAACAAACCAAGGAACATTAATAGGATCAAAAGAGTATAGATTATTCCATATTAAAAGACTAAGTTTAGGATCATAACTCCCATAAATTAAAGAGATAAAAAATATTGATCATCTCGAGATTCTCTAACAGTAATGAATTGATCATCTGTAAGAATAAGACCAACCTTAAGACTTTTGTGCCAAAATATCCAAATATAATGATTAACCTGGCCTGCATGCATGAATCCATGCATATTGATCCTTCTAAAAAATAACCAATTCTATCTAGAGGCTGTTTATGTTCAAGAATACCCATCAAAGCAATCTTATGAATGGATACTTCAGAATAAATAAAATCTGACTTAATACAGTTACCAATACCGTGAGCATTCTATATGAAAACAAGAATCAATGAAAAAAAGAGATCTGGGATTGGCACCAGAACAAATTTCCTTCTCAAAATGGGAAAATAATCTCTCCTTTTGCACTATAATACTTAAATAATAGACATATCTATTAAAAAAAAGATAAAATACATCCAAAGGTAATTGAAGTTCATGATAACTCCCCTTTCTTTCCAAGGTGAAAGATGCCACCTCACCTAGGTTATTTGAGAACAAGTAAACAACCATATCCTTCGAACAAGGAATATAAGAACCAATCTGAGACCCATAATATGAATTATCCTTCTTTTCAACACCAATTTGTAACCCAGAATCAGAATTATTCTTCATCTCAGAACCAATATGTGACCTAGGATTTGTAATAACCTTATTCTTAGAACCAATCTATGACTCAGAATCTGCATAATCTACATTATCCTTCTTCATAGAACTAATATGTGACCCAGATTGTACATACAACAGAGGCCAAGAAAAACTAGGAATCATACATTGACTAATATCACAATATTATGAAGAAAAGAAATGATTGAAGAGAAAATAAATACAATCCTCAACTTGAAATTCAAACACTTGTCGGGGGATATATGGTACTATCTCTAAACAAGAAACCCTAGACATTATCATCTGTTTATTTGAAGAGGTAGATACATGAACCATTTCATCAATGATCTGAAACTCTTCATGTATCACATCAAAAGAGACATCAATATCATAAGAAAGAATATCTGAATCATTTCAAATAATCTTATCCTGCCTTTGAGTTGATCCGGACCTCACATCCTGACCATGATTTTGAAACTTGGATGAAATTTACAACTTGTCTAAATTGGGTGACCTTGGAGATGAAAATTAGAACAAAAAATGTGGAAAAATAGGATACATTATATCTTGATTCCATGAAAATGAATCTTGCACAGAAAGAACAAGTTTTTCTGGTATCTAATGAGACAAATTCAATTACACACAAATCCTATGTTGATTCACTTATTTCCATCAATTATTCTTCTTTTTATTCTCAGATAATTGATAAATTTTACATATTTTGGATTTTTTGGATGGATTCAAATAGTGGTATATTGATTTTGATCTTTTGGAAGGTATCTTGAATCTATTTTTAAAGATACTCTTCTTAAAAATTCATTAACCAAATTAACACAGAAGGGAATGGTGATTAAATATTATTCTTCTCTAATTATTTATTTTTCATAGGTTTATTTAGGTTATCTTTCCTAAATATAGTTCTCACATCTTACTATTTTTTATCTTCTCTTAGAATTTTGGGTTGATCTTTAAAATTATACCTAGAATAGTTAGTATTTATTTTTTTAGTTAGATAGATCTCTTTTCCACTTTATGTTGTAATCACCCTCACACTTTCCTTGGGATTTATAACTATTTGTGGGGGTAGTTTTCTTGGATTATTTGTCAGAAAGTAAAAAAGAGATAAAACTTGGTTTTTTATCATATCCACCTTATATTCTAGTCCAAAAACCTTGTACCTCATATGGTGCTCTTTAGTTGATGGAGTATTGGATTAAGGATGATAAGAAGTCCTTTTCTAGAAAGGTTATGGTTGAAAGGACTGTTATTAGTAGGGTTTCTTGTAAGATTATTGAAATAGTGGTGGGTTTTGGTATTATTTCTACTTGAATTTTGGTTGATTAGGGTACGGATTATGAAAAGGGGTTCTAGTGTAGTTTTTTGGAATTTCCTTGGTTTTAATGTGGTGGTACAACTTTAAATCCACTAAAATTCAATAATCTAGTCATTAAAATGATGGGGTGAAGAACATAAAACACATACCTAAGGTGGCCCATATTTTCTATTTACTTGATTCATATCCATTATTCTCAATAAACATTCAATTTATTCAACTTATGTTATAAGTAAAAGCGAGGCATCATAATTTTGTACCTTATGTATGGATCTTATACCTATACCTCTAGTGAAAAAATATTATAAGTTCTAAGAAATATTCTCAATAAGACCTTTGGATTTTGTTGGTGAATTTTCAATTAAGTCTCCTCCTGATAATGCATCATAAATGTTTTTATCATTATCGAATAGTCCTTAGTAGAAGAAAATAAGAAAGTGGTTCTACCCATAGTATAATGCGGGAGGAAAGAACAATGCTTCTTAAACCTCAACTAGTATTTATTGAGATTATCTTCAGTTGATTGGTGGATTTTGTAGATCTATTTTTTTTATTTAATTACTTTTGAATTTGGAAAAAATATATGTATGAAGAATATTTGGAGATCCCCCCAGCCATTGGATTCTACTAGTTACATATTGTACAACCATTCCTTTACGAGTCCTTCTAGTGAAAAGGGGAATGCCCTCCACTTAAATTTCTCTTCTGTGACTCCTCAGGGCTTGAAGCCAGGGCAATCAAATATGAATTCTTGGATGTTTCTATTTGTTTATTATCCTACATGTCCATGAAATTTTAGAATCACTTGAATCATGTTAATGTGAGATAAAAAATAATTTTAAAGGTTAAGACAATTATTTGGTTATTTTGATTAGAAAACTAAGGTGCATAGATGTATCATAGGGTTTAATTGGGATTACCAACCATTTCTTTAGATTCATAGTGAACAAAACAAGTGTAACTTGAATATGTAAAGTTTATTTTTTCAAACCCTAACTAACTTTTTTTTCCTCAGTTGGGTTAGAGTTCATTCAATTTTAGGATCAAATTCAATTAATGGGTCATTAGAACTATGCGTCATTTGGGTTGAAATTTTTTTGGTCGTTTTGAGGCACTTATTTCCATGGAAATGACACCAAGTTTGACACACACCTATCTTGGGATATGGAAAAACAATTTTTTATTACCTAAGTATAGTCTAGTGGTTAACCCTATGTAGTCACCTAAAGAGAAGTGAACAAAAATAGTTTGTCACTTCTATTTTTTTTGAGAAAATTAACTTGATTTGGTTCTGAGAAATTGAAAAGAGGAAATAGTTTAAATGCATGATTTTAAAACAATTGAAAAAGATGGTGACCAGAGCAGGATTAACTAGACCTTGTGAAATCTATCATGGTTTTTCAATTATTAATAATTCTTCTTTTTGTATATGGTAAGAGATAGATTCCTCCATTGATCCATCTCTATACTTTGTCCAGAAGGTGATAATGAGTTTATCCCATATTGAAATATCAATTTGGTCTACCCTTATTACTATGTGTCTCTCATTCTAGTGGATTCTCTTGATTAATTAGGGAAATCCCCAATTAGATAATTTATTCCCTAATTAGTAACAGTTCGAACCACAATTCCACACAAATTATGGAGATCATTGAGTAATAACCACCCCACCATAAGATGTTTCATCATATACATATCGAAATTGGGTTGAGGGATATTTTGGATCATTTATCGAGGAAATTGAAATTATAAAATCTAACCCTAACATAATCACAATCAGTATTAAAAACTAAAATCTTAAATTGATACCAGAACGAAGAGGAAAGATATGATTTTATTCATTTAGGAACATAAACTGAAACAAATCACAATCAGTCTAGCCTCCCCTTCCTCATTCACTCAAAAAAATTACCCCTCCATGGATAGGGTATTCGAGTTGATTCAGGAGAGGGGAGACATCACAAGAATGAAAGAAAACAAAATAAAATATAAGAAGGCAGAAAAGCATTACAATAACATGTTTTCTTCACCCATCTCTTCCCCTTATTGATTGATCCAGATTCAAATACCCCTAGGTTTCTTATTTATAGGCATAAGTCACCCCCCTAGAAAATCATAACTTAAAAATAAATGCTATAAAATTAACCCAGGCCCTCAAGGGGTAATAATTGAGGGACTAGGTATTTATTATCATCAAATATGCTTGTTTTTGTGCCTAGGTAAGTGATTTATTTTGTAAAAGGTCATTTTAAATCATAAAATATTTGAGGAAAGACCTTGGGATGGATTTACAATCTAAAATTATGACTACTAATTACGAGGGACCATCACGGTGTGACACAAATGTGTCACACCATGACACATGTGTTCATCACCCAGACTACTTTTTTCCTTTGTGATTTGTTTTTACACTTTTAATTATTCAATTATTACATTATAAATTACTATTTATGACATACATGAGTGATTTTCAACACCCATTAATCTGTCTTTGTATGTTTATTTGATTTGAATCCTTGTAGTTGGTCCTTTGCCAATGGAATGTTGCGGGAAATCATTTTCATCCTGAATTCTTCATCTTTAATCCAGTATTCAAAAAATATATTTGTCTTTCCATAAGTCGTAAAAATAAATAAATAAATATAAAGACAATTAATAATTTAATAAACATAAAAAATTCCTTTTACATCATAATAAACATGTAAAATATGGCTATGTGAACTATTAATATTTTGGAGTTCATAAATGTCATCTTTAAGGTTGTTTTTAAACTAATAATAATATGGTTAGTCTAAGAGACATTCTATCACTATGTAAAGTACTTTTTCAAACACTACCAATAGGATTATAAAGGGATGAAACATGAGATGCACTTTAGTCACAACTTTCAAAAACAACACTACTAGTTTTGCAACTTGAATATCATGAAATTTTAGAGTTTGATATGTTTTAGAACATTTATTAACTTATTCAGTATCATCACAACACTTACTAGATTTATTATATAAAATATGTCAATTTACCATCCATTTTTATCTGATAAATATTTTTCATAATGTTAATAATGAATACTAATCATGTATATCATTTTATTACTTTTATTTACTATAAAATTATTTTAAAAAATTTATTGAACTAAAACTAAATAGTAATGACTATATCAAATGTAGATATAGTGGATGTTCATTTTACCACCTTCTAGGAAAGACATATTTATCATATTGTCTTAGAGGGGTATCTTATCCCTGCTCCGAGTTTACGAAGGTCACACCACTTCCATCATACCGCACCCATCTTTCCGTTGTCCCTCATATTTAACATGAAGGGTTCTATGGTGCAGCAATGTCTGATTTCAATTTCATCAATCAAAAACTAATTGGAGCACTTGTAGGGAGATGAAGGTTAGATACACATACTTTTCATCTATCAGAGGGAGATATGACAATCACTCTTGAGGATGGCTCTCTTATGTTGGACCTCTCTATTGAGGGTGTAGCTATAAAAGGCTGAGTTAGTGGTGATTGGTTTGATTTAGTTCAGTGATTACTTGCATTGAGTTCTAGGATGATGGTAAGTATGTCTTTGGTAGTTAGATATGAATGGGATGGATAAATGATCACTTCACCCAATTAGCTGTTGATACTAATAGGATTACCATACTTGGATTTTCACTCTAAAAATTCTGAGAATTATTGGTGGCATGATCTTTGTCAATTATTTTACTATATTTTTCTATCATATGTATTTACTATTACTTGAGGAATTGGACCAGACATGATAATATAGTTATGGGTCTTCATGTATTTCTTGTAGATACAGAGTGCTATGAAATACATGATGTATTGACAAGACACAGATTAAGGGATGTGTTATTCGTATCTAGATATGGTCATGAGAGTGCATCCCTTTCTTCTCTCCATATAAACACACACCATTTCCTTATGAAGTTTTTTAGGATACCCTGTATGGATGATGGCATGTTTTTCCCTACATGAAAATAAAATCTGTAAATTTATATTATAAAACTATAACTGAAAAAACGTTATCTATCGGTGGTGATAAACCCATCGACATTTAGATATTTAAAGACATGATTCCCACACTTACAAACTTATGTTGGATAATCTCTGACCAAATTATGTACATGAGTTTTAATTATATACTAAAATTATAATTATTTTTAGTATATGAGGTAGTTCAAATACCATCTACCCATTGTTAAACTACCCAATCATTTAGATTCACTCAATTACTTGGATATATCAGGAAGATGAGACTTTAAATGGAGTTGATATCAAACATGCATTATTTAGATGCATGATAGATGACATGAGTCCTGATTATGAGGAGTAGTCATAGTACATATGCATCTACTAGATCTATTGTATTATGAGAACTAGTACCATATGAACTCATTTTTATATATTACACAACACAGACAAGGCTATCATTAGTTTTTAAAAATTCTTCCTTCCACTTTTGAACAAATTTTTTACTAAATTTAGTTAAATTAATAATTAGTTTTTGCAGGATACTAATATAACACACCTGATTCACATTTATGATCTACTAGAATGAGGAACATTTGAAAAGACATATTTTCATAGAGGAGCGACAAAGATGCTTCATCCCATGGATGAGATTCATCATGATATTTTCTTCAATGTTCTAGACTCTATAGGCCCAATTTTTTCCTTGTAAGAATTTAAAATATTTCTAAATATATTTCCAGAGTTAGGCACTAAGACGATGTGCGATTTCAAGTCCGAGTGTGTCTAGAATTAATTTTATAAAAATATTAAATATATTTTATATTGTGCACACATATTTTAATTAAATAAAACTAGATAACTCGTAAATGTTTTATTAGATTGTAAATATGAGTCTATGATTGGATATGGAACATGGTGTTTACCCTAGGAACGAAATAAAAAGAGTTAGTGTGGGATGTTCGGACCCTTCTATCGTTGGTGGTACAATCTGTGAAAGAATTAATTATTAAATTAATTAATTAAATCACTTTATCCTAGACTATTTTTTTTAAAATTCACTATTATGGATACTCTTCTAGGGTTGTACCCATAACTTTGATATCGATAGCGATAGCTCTCTCCACCTCCTCCTTTGGTGATCAACGACCAACCTCTGGATTAAGGAAAATTAAAGCACGATGAATGCATTAGCTTCTTCTGATCATTGAAAGGGCACATTATTCACCAAAAATCGATCCACAAAATTGGCAGGACTCATCTTTTGGTGTTTTATGACCTGAGATTAAAATAATTGAGCAGATCCATCATTTTTCATGTATTTTCACCAATTGATAACCTTTCATGCACCCAAGAACTGAAATTTTACTTGTTTAAATATTTTTAAATCAATGTTCTAACCCCAGTTCCCCATTCTCATTCACTGGGAAAGAATGCTTGGCCAAAAACTCAAAAACCTTTATTTTTGGTGCTTCTCTCCCTTGTTTATATACACATTCTTTATCAGTTGTATTCCTGAGGTCCCGATTCGATGATTGTTGGAAAAAATGAGATTGATTGGGCACCCAAAGATGAAGCAGATTGATGAAACATCAATAGATTTGTCAACAAAGCATATATATGGAGACATTACGAGAAAAGGATGACCAATCTGATGTTCAATCTCCAGGAACTTGATGAACGGAGATTCAGCGGTGTATGGAACATACGACGATTCCCAAAATCTTTACCAGAAGTTATTCCCAAAGAATGATGACTGAAAAGTGTGAATCATGCATATATCATAAGTTTTTGGGAAGAATCATGATGTGATATAAGGTGGTTATTCTAGATTCAATGCGTAGAGAACAGATCTACAAATATGAACTTTTTGGAAAATTCCCAACTACACGCCATATAAAACTAAGAACACACGGTGTGTAGCCTCCCTCAGTAGCGATGCTAGGGTTTTGGAAACCCATTAGGATATAATGATGTGTAATCCCCTTAACACACTGTGTACTACCTATCCATGTGATAAAGGGGTATGATGGATCACATGGCCACACACACGCTATGTGCTAAGTACACAGACATGGGTTGTCCAAACGAGCATCATCTAGTGTGTGCTAAAACATTGTGTACCTAAATACACACACGGGGTTTGAGTGCACGAACATGTACAACAAACACATATCGATCCCCATATAGGTGGGACACACCATGTAGTACTCCTACATGGCATGTACCCCTACACAGATGAGAACTGTATACTAACCAAGGACACATCCATGCTGTGGAGTGGGACCACACGTTGTGTGGGTCCCCTAATACACCATGTTCCCCTTGATTAATTATAATAAAACATCAAACATTCATATCTACTTCAACTGAACATGGATTTTGGACCATTAGAAGCCTATCCTGAGTGTTTTTCCACATATAATGCAATAGTTCCCTCAGAAGAGGATTTTGAGTTATGATGTGAAATGTTCTGGGTTTGGAACGAGCTAAGGTGACACCCGGTGATGGGAGAAATAATATATAATTACCTTAACATCCCGAGCGTAACCCTATAGCTGTGTTGGGTAGTGGAATTTCCTGAATATAGTACTGGGCCTAACCGTCTAGCAGGAATGGGTCGTGGAATTCACTGATGATATTTCTGATTTACCCTCTAGTAGGACTGGGTAGTGGAGTTCCTTGACATTCTAGGCTTACCTATTAGAAGGACTGGGAAGTGGAATTCCCTGATTATAGTTCTGGTCTTACCCTCCAGTAGGGCTAGGTAGTTTCATTCCCTAATGACATCTTCTAAGAGTAACCCTCTAGATGATCTTGGTAGTGGAGTTACCTAATGAATTACTGGGATTACCCTCTAGTAGGACTGAGTAGTGGAGTTCCCTGATGACATTATTTAGTGTACCCTTCCAGCCAGGATTGGTAGTGGAGTTACTCAGTGTCTATCAGATTAATACCCTCCTATTACACTATGGTATGTGATCATTTCCTAGAAATTGTAGCCCCTCGATTGTACGACACTATTACGAGATGTGGTTTGACATGGATTAGGACTCACAAGGAAGAGTGACTCTTTATCCATTGAGACATATTTTTTATGACCTTACCTAAAACCATGTGGGGGAGTTAGTTCCACCCAAAGAAAATATTATCAATATGTGGTGATTGAGTCCCTTAGACTTGTGTGTTTAGGAAAGATGCGTGAGGCTATGAGCGTCATTGATGGAATTCTTTTGGAACTATTGGATACTCTTCTTCTTAGGATGAGATGTGATATGGAGGTCCCCTTAATCTCTCATTTGGAATTCTTTGATTGAGTATATATATATATATATATATATCCTTATGCGGTACCCACTCCTTGGTTTTTGGTTACTCTCCTTCCAAGAGAGGAGAAGACACACGGGGTATGCCATGTTCTTTCCATGTATTCTTTCTCATGGTTTGATGAGTCCACTCTCCTATTGTAGGTAGTGAAGACTCGATGAGAAGTTCATATTCTCACTATTTATAGATCCTTGTGTTTGGATGAGTTTACTTTCACTCTATTGTTGGGTTGAGTTGTACTCTTTTACTATACCTTGTTCTATCTACTAGTTTCTTATTCATTTATATCACTTATTTCTCCCCCTTCACCCTTTTTGGGGTGTTCTACTGGGTATGTATATACTCACCCCTGTATGATATTTTACCAACATGTGTCATGTATTTTTTAGATGGTGGAAAGGTCGATCATGACTTCAGAGGAGCTTAGAAATACGAGGTTCTTAGACCATTTACGATGGTCATAAATTGGGATCTAAAAGCTAGTATCTCTTAGCTATTTTATTTTTCTATTTTTCCTTTAGGTTGGGATATATTTCAAGTTGGGAAAGTATTTACCCCTTTTATTTTCATTTTATATGACCATATTTCATATTTTTTAGAGGTCCATGCATGTTTGGTTTATTTATATCAGTGTTTCACCCTTTATTTATTTCCCTCTACACTCTTGCATTTAGTTGGCTATGTGTGCATGTATAGGTACTTAGGAAAATGCCTCGCTAAGTATAATTGTGCTTTTATCACTTGTCTCCACCCTCTAACCTATGGAGATGGTCTTGGGGTAGTTATGGATCAAACCCCAACTTGGGTTGTTTCATGACACAGACGATGGTGAGGGTGATGAGGCTATTGTAGATGTTCTAGAGGTTGAAGAGCCTATTATGGATTTGAAACATAATGATGTGTCACATGAGGATCATGTAAAACATGATCAAATAGATGCTCCTCTAATTCTTATCACAGATGAGTCACAACCATAGGCTATACCTACAGAGGTCCACATCACATATGTTAGTGTTTCTGCTTCAATGCCCCTTACATTTTCAGATCATGATGAAATGCTTACTAGCGACTTTAGTGTATTTCATTCAAAATTTATCTATAGTTAGGAGATTCACATTACACAACAACCATATTATTCCCATGTAGGATAGTTTTCTACCCAGTAGGCACTTTCCTTCTAGCCAAGATACGGTATGGGCAAGGGGACTTTGAATCTGCCTCTTATCACATAGGATGGTGTAGAGGTGGCTTCAATAGATGCTCCATAGGAGGTGCATATTCCAGAGAAAACACATCGATAACCATAATGTGGACACATTATCTTTGCACTATGACATAGAATGAAGGACCATCTATGACAGTGACACAGACCAGAGTGATACATTTCCCATAGTTTATAAATTTTTAACTAAGATCGATGTGAAATGTTTTTTAAATTAAAAGATTTATATATATTATAATTAGTTACATAATTTATCTGTAACCATATTATTAATAATAAGAATGAATTAATTTTCACTTGAACATTATTTAAAAATTAATAATTATAATTCATATTAATTATATAATTAATCAATAATTAAATAAAATATATTATTTAATTACTTAAGTAGTAGTCATTATATTATTGAATATATAACTAGTATTTATATTAATAACATAATTAGTTAATGTTAATATAATATTATATATTATTACTTTTTTTATTAATTATATAATTAAAATCACATTTTTTCTAATTATATTAAAAATATAATTAATAATTATTTGACACTGGGGTGTTATTCGAGTGGGGCACCTGGTTGGTACCAATTTTCTACCTAGGGGAACTAGCACACACATAAGTCTCAACAGACTCAGACACTTATCATATTATAAACATGATGATATAAATCAATTTCCTAGCTGTGGAACATGTTGTTCACACTTGGCTTGGTCACCCCCATTAGGAGTCAAGTGTCATCCTACACATATTTTTATAGTAGAGTTTGGCTTAGTGGTAAGAACCCTGTAATACTACATCCAAGATAGGGGGTAAAAATCCATTAGGCACATGTTACTATAGCAAGGTGCTATAGTAGTACTGTAGAAGTGGTAGAACTGTAGCACCATTGACACTGTAACAGTGTTGGGTACTATAGCATGTACTATAATGATGATGATACTATAGAAGCCCAAGTGAAAAAGTAGTGCTATTTATTGAAGGGCCTTTGGGCTAAAAAATGGGCATTCAGGACTATAATTAGGGATTATAATCCCCCAATCCTTCAAGCTACGATGAACGGGACTTTGGACCATGATGAAGAGGGCCTTCATGTCATCAAATTGGAGGGCCTTTAGGCCATTAAAATTTTTCAAAGGGCTGGGTGGATGGGTTATCCCTGAGGGTGGGGGGGGGGGGTTATGACTTTTCTTTCCAATACTATGGGCGTGAGTGTGAGTGTGTGTTTCATTGCATTGTATCCCCAATAAATAAATGAGATAATGAGCAATTATTAATATAATAATATATATTTATAATTACATTACTAATTATATAATTATTAATTCATAGTATCGTTAATAGTTAATATTTACATTATTGGTCAATATATTATTATTAATTATATTAATAATTATTAATTATTACATTAATAATAATTATTATCGATAATTATATATTATTAATCAATAATAAATAATATAATTACTAATTACTAATTATATTATCTATTAATATATTACTAATAATTATAACAACAATTATAAACAATAGATTAATTAATATATTCTAATATATCATATTATATATTTATTAATATTTATTAACATATTGATTATATATTAATAATTATAAAAAAATTAACTAACAAATTTAATTAATAATTTACAATAAACAATTAATAGTATATGTTATAATTAATATGTTTGAAGTAATATATTTTTAAATACAACATTAATTACTACTTATATTTATTATATTATAAATGAATAATAATGTCAAATATATTCACTATCCATTTATTTATTATATTTATATAATTATTTAATTAATTATGTATTATTTATTCAGTAATTATTTAATTAACCATGTTTTTCTTATTATATAATTAATTACTAATTTTATTAATAAAATTATAAATCAATTATTTTATATATAATAAAACCAAAATAATAATTTAAGTTAACATTTCTCAAAATTAAAAGGGAGGTGTGGACCCCATTCATGGCCCATGTGTGGAGAAATCACAAGAAGCATGAATAAAGTCCACACTTCCTATACCAAACAAAAGAAGCATGAACCCCATTCACGCATCACACGTCCAATTTTCAAAAATATACCAAACCTTAACTTGTTATTTAAAATTTATTAATTCTAAAACTCAATTAAAAAATTCCTTTTGGGGAATATCATCTATTGAAAACGTTTTGCAACACCATGACCAACTTGATCTTTTTTATCTACAATGAAAAATTTGAATACATGATACATTTGAGTAAGAGTATAAAATCCTCATTATGAATACTTATTGATTAAAGGATAGTTTTATTTATATGCTATCATCCTTTGATTGAGGGATTTCATAAATTATCATCAACTTTATTTTTTAGTGGGTTACCTTTGATGATTGTTCTCATGTGATAAATGATTTATGATACACGATATTGTATAGAATTGTCTTTAAAGTATTAAATTTAATCCGAGATAAGTTATATAATGGGTAAACCCAAAATTATCTATTTATCAATGCATTGGGTAATGATTAATCCCTGGTGATCCTATGAAGACTTGGGGGTTAGTATTGATTATATGAAAACTTAATTATGAGACTTGATAATATGTTTATAATACATTGGTGATCAACCTTGATAATATTTTTATGATACCTTGGAAATAAGTCTTGGAAATATGTTTACAATGTTCATATTCATGTAATACTCATAATGACCACTTCATTACTTGTGTCTTACGAAAATCATTTCATTATTTATGTCTTGTGATGATTCATTTACTGTTTATGTGTCAATATTATTATAGATCCTATCTATATTATATGACTATATATTTCTTATGTTATATGGATAGTTCTGATATAGGTATTCCCTAAATCCATTTACACATGATAAATTTTGGCACATATCATATTGTAGAATATGAAATATATCATAGTGCATGATATGCCTGATCTAAAGGAATAACGTATTCCCTTGATATGTATATCGAATCAACTAACTTGGAATGACTGTTTAATGTTAAGGATTAATGTTAAAATCTACCTAATATTGGTTATCATTAATGAATCATTTTATATGAATGAATGAGAGAATAATATTTGATTGGAGGACTCAAGGGATTGCGAAAATTTCTATTTAATCATGTTTTTTGTAATGCATGAGTAAAATCATAGAGCTCAGGGAACATCCAAAAGGTATTATATAAAGGTCAAAATCCACAAAAATGATGTGTGAGATACCGATAAAAGTTCTTAGTTAAAACTCTACCTCCTTAAAAACTATTTTTTCCCTCTCCCTTTGCCTGAGTGAGATACTAGCATATCATGGGTGTGAGGAGAATCTAGCCCATGTGATGGGTGATTCAGTTCAACTCATGGATACACCATAGTGGATAGAGTCCAATGAATATCTGAAAGTGTTTGTAATCAAGCATGTGAATAGAGAAAAAATGACCATCAATGGTGAGATATATACAAATCTATTTCTTCGTTATATACATTTGAAAGGTGTTGGGTTTGAAAAGTTTTCAGATAATCCAAGAAAAATATTGAGAGAATTTTAGAAGCTAGAAACTCAACCAGAAAAATGAGAATGATAATAAATTTGGAAAAGTATATGAAACCACAAAACAACCAACATTTTCTTCATAACAAATATTTTATGCAGAACCTACTCCTTCGCATAGAGACTCCCCATAAAAAAATAATAATTTGTCACACAATGCGGTTACTCGATACACCCCACAAAAAAAATTGATTAATGTGTGTGGCGGTCACTTGATGTATCCAATAAATGAAATTCAATTTTATTTCAAGGTGGTTAATTGATGTCCCCCACAAACTAAATTAATTTGTGGAAGAAGCGTTGATTATCGCTTTCTGTATAGTTTCAGATTTGGTATGTGGACATAAATTTCAGGAAAGAAGTTTTTTTTTCACCACTTATAAATACCTAATGTTTCCCCTGAACGAAGATATTGTTGGATGCAGAGGTGAACCAACAAGATACATGAGATATATATAGAATGTTAAATTTCTATTTTGGGAAACTTAGTGAAAAATATAGGTAATCTCATTATCATAAAGAAAAAGGAACCCTGCTGTAGAGTCATCAATTTAAAAATATTTTCCTAGAAAAGGAAACACTTTGTGAAAGGAAGACCCACCTAGTCATATGTAAAGGGGATACCCCCATTCATGAAGGAATCCTTTCATGAAGGAGTCTCCTTCACAAAAGAAACCTCTTTTTTATATCCCAATTCCATATAGCTCGGCCAGTATGAGAAATGGGGAATACTTGGGTTATTTCCGTCTATACTCTCATCTCTTCTGTTCTACAAAGATGGAAAAATTAATACCCCCTATAAGGCCTCTAGACCTGTACGATCATGGTATCAGATGCATCACTGTGTCTCTCTTTTGAACATGTATTACCTTGGTAAAATATATCACCTATATAACCTACCAAGAAGTTGGGGTCCTCAGGATGTTCATGATCATGTATCCCCTTGGTAACGAGGATTCTAAACTTGGAGATAGTAGTGGGAAGCTTCTCAGATTAGGTAGGGGTATTAATCTCTTGCATGCAGATGCGTAAGACCCATTTCGGGGTTTATAAATAGAAAAAGAGATGAAAATAGGAATCCCTCCTGGAGTAATCCCCTATTCTTTCTTCCTATCTACCCCTTCGTAGCCTTGAACTCATACACATGCATAAAAGGAGAAAATTATCATCAAAATCCCTCTTGGAGTAAGCCCATAGCCTTTCTTACAAGATGCTATACCCTTATTACTTTCTGTATCACCTCTCTCATTCACTAGTGGATGAGGAAGGGAGTTCGGCCCATGGGATTCCAGTTCAGACACAAGTCCTATTAAAAATGATTGTGTAATATGATAGATTATATACTATCACTTATTTCTCACACTAATCATGAATAACATAGTCTTAGAGATAAAAAATTATCACATCCCTAGAATAATCAAAATATCTTTTTTGGGCCTCCCCCATAAGTGTAATATTTAACACATCTAAACTACTTAGTCCTTGATTCTCATCCCTACATGATACGTAGGATGCCTCCCTAATATTTAAACCCAACATCTTCAATCCATTACCATATTTAATGTGCTATATTATTAGTAATATCATACCCCCACATGGAGGGATACATTCCTTCTAGGTCCTATCATCTCATCCTCATCGAATCATATTCTTGATGAGAGCTATCTTCACATGTACATATTAATTGTATGATCAATTTGATCTTGATAATCCATATTCCATATAAGATCAACCATAAAGTTCCTCTCACATGTAATCCCTACAACATTATTTTCTAGGAACCTTTCACTTAGACATTATAGTCAAATGATGTTAAACTACACAAAAACATATAAATAACATGATGTTAAACTACACAACAATGTCCTTTTCGTATGATATTAAACTACATGGTCTATTCCTTATTACATGACCTTAAAGAGAATTATGTTGGCACTGAACTATGTGGGTTTTTATTCCTTTCATGATTATATATAGTGTAACGACCCAAATATTTATGAATAAAATTCCATTTCTTTTAATTATATGTCTTATGGTTATAGAAGACATGTACAATTATTTTATTATATCCAATTAGATTTAATTGACTATTAAGTATCATTACTGTTGATAATATAGCCATTAAATAGTGATAACGAGACTAGTATAAATATAGGGTTTTAACAAATCCTTTTGACACAGACAAAGGAAGGGATGACCTCACCCAGTAGGATCTTTCCCTATGAAGTCCATTTATCAGAGCTTCAAAGGGAGATAATATTTTTAGTATTTTACCTAGACCAAGCCCGATACCAGATCCAACAACTTAAGCATGAGTGAAACTATTTACAGGAGAAGTTCACCCTCATTGAGATCATGATCCAAACCATGTTCACCGAACAACCCCATGAAAACCCCACCATCACGCACCTTAATCTTAGGGTGTATGATGGTGTATTAAAGGGATATAAAACAAGACCCTATCATTATGATTATGTACATTATTTTTGTATAGAATAATGAATATACTTTCATTCTATTATTTTTACTTTTTAAATTCTTTTTAAAGCGCAAATAGTATTTTTGGTTAATATTCAAAATTCAATTAAGAAATCTATTTTAATGAATTAAAGTATTTTTCAAATAAATAATATTTTAATAAAATATTATTGTGAAATTAATTTTATTATATATAAATTATCATATATTTTTATAAAATCAAATGTAATCTTCATTAAGGTTTAAAAATTGTTTTTGTCCAAACACGTCAATTTTCAATAACTGTCGATTTTTATTTTAAAAATAAAAATTAACATATATATAAAATTATTTAGATAAAATTAATATTATTTTTTGAATAAGGACATTAAAATTATCCAAATGTTAATTTTTCATAATTTTCCAAGATAGTCAAATTTTTGGGTAAAAATTAAATACCATATAAATATACGGTGTGTTTTATGACATCATAATGGACCAATAATGATGTAATAAATACTATAAAAGGTATATTCAGAAAAATACATGTTTTTAATTCAAAATAATATAATTTTAAGTTTATTTTATTTAATTTATAAATCCTTAGTTAATCCTCCAAAACATATAAGATATTCTAAGATTTTAAAATAATTTCCTTGAAAGTATGAATCACCTCCACATAAAAAAGGGAAATATTTTAATATATTTGGCCCTTATAATTATAAAAAAATGTATACCACTCCCATTTTCGATAAACCATGGGAAGAAACCATGGTATGGTTTTTGGTTTTGAATATTTTATTATGAGGTGTCCAAAACAAAAATAATAAAGAAATCCCCCTACTTTCCTATATAAACCCACCCAATCTCCAATTCCCCTTCACTAAAACTCATTAAATCTCATAAAAAATCCTCTATAAACTCCCTAGAGTCCTCTAAAGGCTCCCCAAGCTCCCAATAATCCTCTCCCAAGCCTTTTGAGTCACACATCCATGTAAGGGATCTTCCACTCCCCTCTTTTATCAAGCACTCCTTTTGTGTTATTCCTTTTAAATTTAAATTTTCATATGTTGGGATATGTTCATACATACTCCCCTTACTATAAATTTTATTTATAAACAATTTAATATTCCTTCCAATCTCATTAATCCATACATTATCCTTTATATACACCCGTTACCATGCTGAAATTCTGTAAGGGATTTCTCTCTCCGCATTCCCATCAAAGAACTTCTTTTATATTATGAATCTTAAATTCCATTTAATTTGTTGGGGTATAAATATCCATTATCACCTTACTTTTCATTTCATATATAAATGATGATAGGACCATTTCTCTTTCATTCCCCCATTTTATGAATTTATACTTGACACCATTATGTTACTGAAATTTCACTATGATTTTCCATCGTATAGTGAATACAAAAACCGTTTCTCTACCAAGGGTATTCAGATTTATGTTCATATAATTCTTTATTGGGACTTAAATTTATGTATTCCACATTCTTTGATCCTGTAATAACTTATTATGTTGAATTATTCCATGTTTTATGATCTATGAGGCACACTTATGCATGAAATGAAATGTTTATGAAGGGTTCACCCTGATAGTGCTTCAATGCATTGGATAATATTTAGTATCATGATACATCATGTGAAATGAGGGTTTATGAATGAAAATTCACGTGAAATTAGGTTTTACTCATGCTAATTTATGTTCAATGAGGGTTTATTCAAGCCAATCTATGTTAAATGAGCCTTGACGCATGCTAATATCATATTGTACGTTGTTCCCACATTTCCATGTTATGATCATTACGCTATATCATGACTTTATGTTCATATTTCTTTTATGTTCCGTTGATATTCCTATTGACTAACATGTATTTTATTTCTCATTTTATGCCATGTTTATTCCCTTACTAGGCTTTATAGGTCACCCTTTTCTTATGTTTTTCCCAAGGTTATCCCATGTAGTGTTAAGTATGAAGGAATGTTGTGGTCATAAAAAAGATGTTTTTAATAAAGATGTTGTATTTTATGTTTTAAGTTATTATATAATGTTACTAATCCCCAAAGAAACTAGAACTATAGATCTTATGAGTTTTATTAAGTAAAAATCTGTGTAATAAATCATTTTTAAATGTGTAATAAAGATAAGGTTTTTTATAGTTAGTATCAGAGGATAGGTTTAGTTATTTTTGGTATTTGGATTAGAAAACCCTAGTAGAAACCCTTGCGGATAAGACTAATTATAAGAAAAACATCCCTAAATTTTTGTGAGTATAGAGTATGTGGTTTATCAGTAAAATACATCCCTGTATGGATATGAACAAGTAGACGTGTCTCTAGAATAGATGTATCTTGTGGTAAAACCCGAAAACACCACTTTGAGAAAGACTCGAATGGGAACTGGTGCATGAAAATGGTCCTCGATGCATATGATAGGATGAAATGGTGTTTTGTTCTAAGAGTCTTGGATTTCATGGGGTTCTTCAACTAGACTATCTATCTCCTTTTCCATTGCTTTAGCTCAGCATGGATTTCTACTTCATTCATGGGAAATCATTTTGTCATTTTCAAGGCATGCCGTGGTCTCAGGCAAGGGGATCCTCTAACCCCTACTCTTTTCATTCTTGCACAAAAGGCTTTCAGCTGCTACATTAATAAGGGAATCAGCTCAGGTAAAATCCTTCCATATCACAATAGGTATGACACAAGGGTAATTTCTCACTTGATGTTCATGGACGACACTATTATTTTAATCAATGGTAGTAAAAGATCTGTGATGGGTCTCAAAGGGATTGTAAAGGAATATTGCAAGTGGAGTAGGCAGTTGGTGAACAAGGAAAAAAGTCTCTTCTTTGCTTCAAGGAGGACCTCTATAAGGAGGGAGAGGCTTTTGAGAGCTATCTTGAGCATGGGAAGGGGCTATTTTCCCATGGAATACCTCAGAGCTCCGGTTAGTCCTTCTTCTCTGAGGGTGCATCATTTTTATAAGCTTATAAGCAAAATTACAGGGCGTGTCCAGAACTGGAAGAATATATTTATTTCTTTTAGAGGCTGTATCACTCTAGTCAACAATGTTCTTGTTTCCATCACTATGCACATTATTTCTAATCTGAAGGTTCCAAAAAGTGTAATATCCAATTTGGAAAGGATTATGGTTTCCTTCATATGGGATGGTCAGATGGAAGGCAGGCACCAATGGGCTTCGGGGAAACGGTTAACAAGATCTCTATCTGAAGGGGGTATTAATATGAGAAGTGCCTCTAGTACCATGCATGGGATCCATGCTAAGTTAGCATGGGAGGATATGGAAGGCCGATCACTATAGGGAAGAATCATGAAAGATGTATATGGCTTGAATGTGAATACTCAGAGAAGGTGACCTTCTAGGATATGGAATCTGACCCTCCCGCATATGAAAATTCTACATCATCACTCTCGATGGATTATGGGTAGGGGGAACATCAACTTTTGGTAGTAGGATTGGGGGGGTGGGAAGTCTATGGTTCCCAAGGTGTCCTACCCCAGAATTATCTTTTAAAGAGGATATTAATCACCCAAGTTTCCTTCAGGCTATCCTTGATGTGAGTCAAAGGGAAGTTTTCAGCACTATTGTTGCTAACGAAGAGGAAGACATGATGGTTTTCATGGGCTTTTCGTAGGGTTCTTTCTCTATTAAGAATTTTGATTGTGTGTTGAGGAACACAATGAATGTTGATTCATGGGGGGAGTCTCTGTGGAGCAAAGATATCCCATAAAAATTTAACTTTTTTTTATGGCATGTGCGGAACAAGGCTTTACCGACTGATGACAACCTTCAGAAGATGGGTTTTAATATGGATTCAAGGTCTTGGTGTTGCAGGTTATCCAACCAAGAATTAGTAGGACATATTTTCTATGATAGTGAGTGGACCAGAGGGATTTGGTAGGCCTATGGGTATTTCTTCGGCTGGAATGGGTATGAAGGATCTCTTGCTGACTTTCTCCATGATTGGTTTAGTGGAGCTGTAAACCAAGGGGTGGAGAGAAAGGCCAGATCGATCATCCTATGCGTCAGGTGCTGGAGAATCTAGAAGGCCTAGAATGAGGGTTGACACAATAATGCTTCAGGATCCCTAGGCTTCCTTCTTTTCAAAATGAAAAACAATATCAAGGATCTGCTTCGTTTATCCCCAAATTGTCATTCAGCGCCATCGGTTAATGCTTTGGTCTGGTCTATTTCTACCGATCACTAGGTGAATGGTTTAGGGCAGGGATGTTGGGTACGGTGGTTTCCTTCGAGCCAAAGGATAAAACTAAATTTAGATGGGTCATTGTGCGGGGGGGGGGGGAATGCATGGGGGTGGTGTTGTGAGAGATCAAGACGGGTCAGTGTGTACGACGTTCACTGCTTCGTTCGGGGAAGGCGATGCTCTTCTGGCGGAGGCCCTGACTTTAGCCAAGGGTTTGAAGATGTGTTATAGAAGTCAGATTTAGTTTACGGTGGTGGATACTGACTCCCTTATTCTGTATAGAGCCTTTCTAGACATGGGAATAATTCCTTGGAATATAGTTTATACAGTCAGGAGATGCAATGTTTTCATGGGGAATCACATGGTGATATCACATACATGGCGGGAGGGAAATACAGTAGCAGATTTTCTGGTGTTAATGGATACTTCTAATCATGGTATGGTTTCCTTTATTAACTTGGGTTAATTTCCTAGTGAGGGGATGAAGTTTTTTGTCGATGATTCGTTGGGGTTGCATTACTTTAGACCTTCGTGATGCTTTTCGTTCTTCCCATGTATTGTGATCACTCAAAATCAATAAAAATGATAACTTGCAGTCAGTCAAGAAAGAAATTCCCAAAAGAATATATGTTTGGAAGTAGATCATGGATAACATAGAATGAATCCTAGAAACTCACAAGTTAAAGAGATAAATGTAATTAATATGTTTTCCCTTTAATGTCATTGTATTCCCCTTTATATGTTTAACTTATTAAGATAATCATATGTAATTTTCCTTTTATTCTAGAAAATATCCAATAATAGGATGAATTAGGTTAAAAACCGATGCACAGAGCAATGTGATGACTACCACAACGAGATTCCCAATCAGATGGGAGCTCAAGTAGGACATTTCATGATTTTAAAAAACCAACTATCAAAAAGAAATATTAACAATTGGAACTTTGTTTAATTCCCATGTACATAAAGGAATAGAAATATTAGATCTCATGAAAGTCCATCTGATAAAGGTGATAAGGGAAAAAAGTACCAATTTTCTTCACAAAATAAGTGTGGAAAGAGGGACCAAGGGAAATTTCACAAAGGGACTAAGAGATGTTCTATGTGTGGAAATACAGGGTATAAATTATCCAATTTCCACAAAAAATGGATAATGTGATGGATAGAAACAAAGTTCCATTTAAGGCATCTTACACAGTTCTATGTCATAAATGTGGAGAATTTAGGCATTATCCAAGATAATGATTTATTGTAGGGGTTGAGAAGCATAATGATCATCAACAATCTCCATGATCAAGGGAGCATGGAAATTACTATGCTAATATGGATAATGATGAATGAATTATGTGTAACCACTACTTTAATGTAGTGCATGTCATAATTTATTTCAATTCATGTATTATTAGTACATATTTTATGTTTTCAATGAATATTGAGTTCCCACTTGAAATGATATTAAATATTTAGGGAAAAATTATATGAGTATTGTATCACATGTTAATGTTTGTGGGAATGTTGTTCTAGAAAATATTATAACTTTGGTGGAATTTAAGAAAAAATTACAAAGTCATTCCCTATGCATCAAGAAAGTTTAAAATTCACGAGAAAAACTATCCCACGCATGATCCTAAGTTGGCAGCAGTGATCTTTGTATTGAAAATATGGCAGCATTATCTCTTTGAGGAGAAGTGAGAAATATATACAGATCACAAAAGTCACCAATATATATCTATATAGAAAGAGATGAATATCCTTCAATGAATATGGTTAGAGCTCATTAAGGATTACAAATTCTCAATCCACTACCATCATTGGAAAGTGAACTAGGCGGTATATGCTCTTAGTAGAAAAGACCCAAAAACTCTATAATTGGAAATAATTTAAAAGGATCTAATCTTCTTATATTTGATGAATATGGACATTGGAATCATAAATAAGGGAAAATCATAAATCCATTCACATATGATTTCTCAACCATATCTTTTGGAAAGGTTAAAATATGATAAAAAAGATAATGTGGGAATTCAGAAGAAAGTGGGAACTATCAAAAAATAAAAATAATTAGAGTTCAGTGTTAATGAAGAAGGAATTGTGATATTTTTTTTTGAGACTATGTTTTCCATCAAATCCTGAGTAAAAGAAGGAACTTTTGGATGATGCACAATGTTTGAATTTATCCATTCACCCAAGAAACAAAAAGATGTATTGATATCTCCAAGAGAACTATTGGTGGGATAACATTAATAAGGAGATCACTAATTATATATCAAAGTGCCTGGTATGTCAGTAAGTGAAGGCTGAGAGACATAAGTTTAAGGGGATGATGAAACCATTACCCATACCAACATGGAAATGGGAAGACATCACCATGGACTTTGTCACTATAATATCAAAGAAATTAAAAGGAAACAATGATATCTTGGTTTTTTTGGATCATCTTATAAAGACTGCACACTTCATTGTGATTCAAGAAGATTTATCACAAGATCAAAAGGAATAGATATACACCTGAGAAGTGGTAAATCTGTATGGAGTACCACTATCAATTGTGTTTGATCAAGATCTAAGATTCACCTCTAAGTTTTGGAAAATTTTCCATCATGCTCTATATACTGAGCTGAACTTTAGTATGTCCTACCACCCTCAAAATGATGGCCGATCCACACAGACTATCCAAAAACTTGAGGACATGTTAAGAACTTACTCAATGGACTTAAAAGGCGCATGGGACCATAATCTTCCTTTTGTGGAGTTTTCTTACAACAAAAGTTTCCATTCAAGAATCCAAATGGATCCTTACGAATACCTTTATGGGAAGAGGTGAAGAACACCAACATGTAGGCATGAAGTTGGGGAATGAAAAATTCTAGGTCTAGAAATGATCAAAGAAATGGTGGAGAAGGTTAATACCATACAGAAGTAGATCAAATATACTTAGAGTCAACAAAAGAGCTATCATGAAACTCGTAGACTTAACCAAGAGTTCAATTTTGGAGACATGATATTCCTCCTCATATCTCCATGGAATATATTAATGAGATTTGGGAAGAAGGGAAATCTTAGTCCAAGGTAAATTGGCCCTTTTGAGATCCTTGATTGCATCAGACCAGCGGCCTATCGACTAGAACTCCCACCAAACCTATCTCAAGTGCATGATGTATTCCATGTATCTCTATTAATGAAGTAAATCCTAGACCCATCACATGTACTCAGTCCATAAGTGGTACCATTTGATAATGAACTTTCCTATGAGGATCAGCAGGTGAAGATCTTAGATCATAGAGAAAAAGTTCTACAAAATAAGACAATTCCCCTTGTTAAGGTGTTGTGGAGAAACCATATGTTTGAAGAAGCAACATGTGAACCAGAGGTGGTGATGAAGCAGAGTTACCCTAATCTGTTTTAGTGTGGGAAAATAAAATTTCGATGGTGAAATTTATTAAGGGGGGAAGGTTGTAATGACCCGAACATTTATGAATAAAATTATCTTTCTTTTAATTAAACGTATTATGGTTATAGAAGACATGTGCACTTATTTTATTATATATAATTATATTTAAATGAACGTTAAGTATCCTTACCATTGATAATATATCCATTGAACAATGATCACATGACCAATATATATAGGGTTTTAAAAAATCCTTTTGACACATATAAAGAAAGTGATGGCCTCAACTAGTAGGATCATTCCCTATAAATCCCATTTATCAGAGATTCTGAGGGAGATATCATTTCTGTGATTTTTCCTAGACCAATAAAAAGTTGATATCCAACAACTTAAGCATGATTGAAACTGTTTATGGGAGAATTTCAAGCTCATCAAGATCATAACCCAAACCATGTTCACCGAAAAACCCCATGAAAGCCCCACAAGCACACACATTACTTTTATGGAGTATTTTTCTGTAATAATGGGATATATAAAAAGACCCTATAAGTATGATTATGTACATTATTTTTGTATAGAATAGTGAATATAGTTTGATTATATTAATTTTACATTGTAAATTCTTTTTAAAGAACAAATAGTATTTTTGGTTAATATTCACATTCAATTAAGAAATCTATTTAAATAAATTAATGTATTTTTAAAATAAAAAATATTTTAATAAAATATAATTATTAAATTAATTTTATTAATTATAAATGATCATATAATTTTTATGAATTCAAATGTAATTTTTATTAAGGATTAAAAACTATTTTTATCAAAACCCATCAATTTTCAATAAATATCGGTTTTTATTTTAGAATTTAAAATTCAAATGTTTATAAAATTAATATTATTTTTCGAATCATGACATCGAAATTATCTAAATGTGAATTTTTCATAATTTTCTGAGAGAGTCGAATTTTTGGGTAAAAATTAAATACCATATAAATATACAGTGTGTTTTATGAAATCATAATAACACAATAATGATGTAATAAATAATATAAAAGGTATATTATGACAAATATATATTTTTTAATTTAAAATAATGTAATTTTAAGTTTATTTTATTTATTTTATAAATCCTTAGTGAATCCTCCAAAACATATAATATATTTTAAGATTTTAAAATTATTTCCTTGAAATCATGACTCACCTCAACATAATAAAGGGAAATATTTTAATATCTTGGGCCCTTATAATTATAAAATAATGTATACCACTCCATGTTTCTAGAAAAAATGGGAAAAAACCATGGGATGGTTTGTGGTTTTGAATATTTTATTATGAGGTGTCCGAAACCAAAATAATAAAGAAATCCCCCTCCTTTCCTATATAAACCCACCAAAGCCCCCATCAATCTTCACTAAAACTCCTTGAAACTCATAAAAACTCTTCTATATACTCCCTATAGGCATACCAAGGCACCCCCAAATCTCAAGAATCCTCTCCCATTACATTGAAGTCACACTTCCGAGTAAGGTATCTTCTACTCTCCTCTTTTATCAAGCACTCCTTTTGTGACATGCATTTTAAATTTCAATTTGTATTTGTTGGGATATGTTCCTAAATACCCCTTACTTTAAATTTGATCTATATGTAATTATAGTTTCCTTCCAATCTCATTAACCTATCCATTATCCTTTATATACACCCGTTACCATACCGAAATTCTGTAAGGGATTTCTCTCTCCTCATTCCCATTCAAAAAGTTCGTTTATATTATGAATCTTAAATTCCATTTCATGTGTTGGGGTATAGTGTTCCATGTTCCCATTAATTTCCATTTCATGTATAAATTATTATATACCCATTACTCTCTCATCAACCCATTTTATGAATTTCTACTTTACGTTGTTATGCTGCTGAAATTGAACTATGATTTTCCATCATGTAGTGAATACCAAACCTATTTCTCTACCAATGGAATTTCCCTTTATGATCATATAATTCTTGATTGGAGACTTAAATTTATTTATTTCACATTCCATTATCATGTAATAACTTATTATGTTGAATGATTCCATGTTATATGATCTATGTGGTGCACTTATGCATGAAATGAAATGTTTATGAAGGGTGCACCCTGATAGCACTTCAACGCATTGGGTATTATTTATTATCATGATAAATAATGTGAAATGAGAGTTTAATCATGCTAATTCATGTGAAATTAGGGTTTACTCATGCTAATTTATGTTCAATGAGGTTTTACTCATGAGAATCCTTGTGTAATGAGCCTTGAATCATGATAATATCACGTTGTATGTTGTTTTCACATTTCCATGTCATGATTATCATTCTATATAATGACTTTATATTCATGTTTCTTTTATGCTCCATTGATATGCCTATTTATTAACATTTATTATTTTATTCATTTTATTCTATGTTTATTCTCTTACTGGGTTTTATAGCTCACCCTTTTCTTATGTTTACCCTCAGGTTATCCCATGCAGTGTTAAGTACGAAGGAATGTTGTGGTCATAAAAAAGAAGTTTTCAATAAAGATGTTGTATTTTATGTTTTAAGTTGTTATTTAATGTTACTAATACCCAAATATACTATAACTATTGATCTTATTAGTTTTCTTAAGTGTAAATATATTTAATAAATCATGTTTAAATTTGTAATAAAGATCAGGGTTGTTATATATAGGATACCCCATCAAGGGCATGATGCCAACATCGAAACAATGACTATCTCCCAAGATGAAGACAAACACCTGAGTGCACACCTATTTTTCTTAAAAAAGATATCATAAAATAATAAAATAAATAAAATAGAGAACCTTTGAAACAAATATATGTTCATATCCACATGTCTAATTTAATGATTGAAAATTTAAAGGGTTAATGACCTTGTATTTGGATTTTGTAAGGATTCATGAACGTGACTTAAATATATAAGTGAGTATTAGATTATGTAATAATCCCCCCTAAAATTGAGCAATGAGATCGACCTCCCATCCTCTAGACCACTGTGAGTTCCTATGTGTCATTGGGAAAATTCCCAATGATTACCTACCTTTGGAAAGTAGGACTGTAGATCATCATGGATTTGGGAACCATTGCATATTTTCAGTTACATGTATAAACCCAATTAAAAATTTCATAAATGTTATGATTAATTCCCTATATATGAAAAATCTAATGAACATCCCTCTAAGTGTGAAAAAACAATGGTGAACTTGACATAAATCTTTTATTAACAAAAATAACTGCATCTCACACATGTCAGGAAATTTCCTCTTATGTACTATTAAGAAATGAAAATGAATACAACATGGATACTCTAAAGAAATAAATCAACCATGTGTTTTTTTACTTATGAATATACTTTGATAGGTTTGTTTTTTTCGTTCTTAGCCTTAGTCACATTCAAAAAAACTCTCTTCAATCCAAATATTTTCTTACCATTAATGAAAAATGTACACTTCTATAATCATATGAAAATTGTCCTCATTAAATCAGAGGACACCATCACCCAAAAAATGTCTTCAAAACCATGTAAAAACACACTGATTTTGGATTACCTTCTCAATGAAACTATCATGACCCAAGAGATCTCACATGAATCCCTCCAAGGAATGAAGAGTAAATTACTTTTCACTCAATGATGAGTGGTTATGAAGAATCAAGTAGAACCTATTTCCATATCAAATCATTTTTGGATCCTTTCTCTAGAACACAACAAAATGTTCCTCCCTTATCTTAGGGTGAAAAATCAGGAGGTTGATAGTGGACTCATACCAATATCATAGGATCCACCTAAAATGGCTCCTGCCAACAGTTGTCACCAACAACACCACATGATATCAAGTGCTTAGCCCACTGAGGATATAACCCCGCAAAACTTAGCTCAAGTCACCTAGACTTGAGTGCCCATGACTACCCAAAAAGGGTGTAAAATAATCAAAAACTAGGTTTTGGCCAATATCCCTACTTCTAGTAAATAATCCCCCCTGAATACCATGGAAACAATTATTGAGAAGGTGTATATTCTTTCCCACACCCATAAAGTCTTTTGGCATAGTTTGGAATCACCTAGAGAAATTTTTCTATATACTCAAACAATAAATAGAGGAAAAATGATGTTTTATCCCTTGAACATGAATCATGTTGGTATATTCTAATAGGAATTGTAAGATAATAGCACACACACATCCCTTCTCTAACCAAAGGATGAGTATATATTCTAATTACAACCACCGAAGTCTACCAGGACATCTTGGTGATACTGGAGTGTAGGCTTATATCCCTTCCCATATTCTAAAAATCATTCAACACATATTGATAACAACATCAATAGTCAGGGAGAGGGAACACAAACTTCCCCCCATCATCAGAGTAGATCACCAACATAATGTGAAGGATATTTAGGATTATGTACATATTCCTGGCCAAACCCCAGAATATTGTCATCATATCCTATGATTAATATGATAGTCACTCAGTAAGGATCCCATATATGAAAGTAGATATTCATAACATGTGATTATGACCGCCCAATGAATAATGTCTAAACATAAGTCTCATCAAGGGAGATATGAAGTATAAAGATAATCCCACAACCTGACTCCACTTAATATCAGTGTTATTGAGGCCCTCAAGAATCTATAAAAGGGGGCACAATATCCCATTGACTCATCTTCATATCAAGGATACAACAATTTTAGTTGTGAAGGTCCTCCCCATAATTTTTCTACTAGAAACTCTGGTGGTCCTCCCCAGAATATTTACCATGAAGGACTCCTTTTTGGCCATATTGAGATCAATCATGAGAAAACATCGTATGATGAGTACCATAGAATCACTCCTCATGGTTAGAAGATAAAATGATAATCATTTACTAACCTTTCCACTATCCACCTTGAAGTTCCTCCACAAAGTGTATACTGTTGGAATCCTTCACGTGATTGGATGCCATTACATGGTGGTAGTCCTCTCTATGATGATGTTCAATGCGAAGTTACTCCCTAAAATGATGTTTTATTTTGATAAGAAGATCCTCCCCTTGCCGAATCAATTAAGATAAATCCCTTATATCATGAGGAACTTGGGAATATGAGGCTGACTATGCATGATTTGTTATTATTGAAAATTGATATTTTTTCTTAGTAGGAAGATATCCCAAGGCAATGGTTATCCTATAAACCACCCTCAGATCTCTTGGCTTCCAACACAGTAGAGGAGATTACTTCCAATCCTTCCACATACAATAAGTCACTTGGTAAATGTCCAATTTTGTTTGGATAATTAGAGGATACTATAATAGAAGACAAATATAAAACATTTATTATGATTATAAAACTAGAAAAAGTTAATATACCGGTCATGTTTTGTCCCTTAGAAACTCCTCAGTATGATATTATAAAAAATTTGACCAAAGAATGAATACATCACATTCATATAAATATTTGGATGAACCTTACCCATTCAAAAGACAAATTATCACCTTATGAAGGATATTAGAATCATATCAAATAAATAGAATAAATTCACTATTATATTGAATTGGGTTCCCTTTTAGCTATATGATTCCTAAAATTGGGATGGAAATACAGGGGTCTTCAATTCACATGTCTTAATTATTTGTGCAACCAACGTTAGTTAGTTATTGATTCCCCATCCAATATCTATATTAGGGTATGATATGAACATGGATTATTGTATTTCACATTTCTCCCTAATCTTAAAATCCCACAAAAAATGACATCATGCAATTTCATCTCTTCTAATTTATTTCTAGAAAAAAGACATGCCCACAATATATGAAATGCATAGTTGAAATCAACCATAAACAAATTGTACAAGCATTGATCCTAAAGAGAGTGAGTCATAAAAATAATATTTCATCAAGCATCTAAAAATATTGAGAAAGATTATCACTTAATAAAAGTCAATCATTGAGTTGCATCAATTTATTCAAATGAATGAAGATCATAGTCAAAGTATGTATTTCACCCAAATCATGCTCGAACAAAGATTCATGAGATCAAAAGGGTTTCCATGATAGGTGTATCCAGAAAAATATAGTAGTATCCCCAACCCACATGTCGGGGGGTATCTTTACCAAAACCACCTCCATAAAGGCTGACAAACCTATCCTAAAATGTTACAGTAATTAAGTAGGAGTACCACCACCCAAAAGGGATGGGAGAATTTTTATCTCAACCTCCTCTCTCAGGTAAGTAATAATTTATCCATTTAGGAGGTACATCGTGAAATGATTCTTCATAGTATGTCTCATCTTGTGACCCATATTTCTCCTTGGGAATATGTTCAATAACATTTCTTGGAGACTCTCTTTGTATTAACCTTCACAAATCCACTTTGGGAGAATCCTTTAAGAAAAATATAAGGCCTCATAAAGGTCATAATCCAAGGAGACCCATAAAGTGTACCATCGCTCTAGAATATTTTGGATTTTCAAATGGATATCATGAGATTAACTAAACCTCCAATCGTTACAACGGTGGTATGATTTATGAAATGAATTATGAATCAATAAACGTCAACAGTTTTATCCTTGTAGATTTTATATGACATGAAACCAGTGTAGGAGAACAAGGAAAGGATGTTTCTATTCAAAACATAGTCAACATTGAAATTACTAAAGAATGTATGAATACCCGAAATAAAATGATCACTAAAAATTTAAGGAATCCCTTGAATGTTCACCTACCACCCATTTGGTGGGATTTATTCAAATAAAAGGGTAAATATGTGGCTACATCCCACCCATTAATTAAAATATTTTAACCTTTTATGTTTGATGAATGATTTAATCAGTATGATATGAAGATGAAAGATTTGAAGAGACTCAATATAGAGTTACTCAAAGCCAATATACCAACTTGGTATGTTCTTTAAGTAGAGAATTATCTTACTCCACAATATATCCAACTCAATATTAAGAACCCATCATGCCAATAAAGGTGGATCCATGAAATCTGCTTAATCTAGGATCTTGGACACCAATTTATTTAGATCTAATGGAAACATGATGTTAAGAGTTCCCAAAATTAGGGAAATATATGGATCTATGTCAGAAAAATTACCAAAGGATAGTCGATGCTGGTTATTAGATACAAATATAGGCAGACCCAACATGTCACACTCCACCCATTCCTAATCTAATTTAAACACATACTGAACTGACTATCCCATAATATCTCATCAATAACATTGATTCAATGTTAGGTAGGATGGAAGCTATGTAAAGATGATTTCACTAGTGAAGTTGGAGATAATTACTTACCCCGAATGTGTTGTTTCAACTCTTCCCCCACCCAACTTTGGAAAGACCATGTTTCCAATGTTCAATGGATCGGGGGATCTAGAACAACACCTGACACAATTCTGATCCTAGTGTGGTCCCATGATGGTAACCCTTGAGAAGTAAGAATAAGAAAAAATTAGGTGAATCATGTATACTTTATATGTATTGACCTTTTTATAGTATACCAGTTTACCAGTTTGGGCAATCAAAGGATGTGAAGATTTACACTAATAATTTCTTTATCAATTAATCTCTATGCTATGGAAGATAAAAATACTTGAAATTTCAAATTGAAAAAATGAGAGAATGAGAGAGTATATGATTTCATTTTTTGGTGGAAGGGTTTGACCTACCCCTAAACCCATAGTTTCCTCAAGAATATTTGTTGGGTGTATGTATAGAGAACGTTTTTCATGAGTTTCAAATTACACTCATTCTGGTAAAGTATCCAGGAAGGTTTTGAGAACTTGACACAATTTCACACAGTCTAAAAGATTCCATTTATTGAATCAGATCCAAGTCTTAAACAACACCGGTATCTCAAAGAAAGAGAATAAGTAAGGTGGAAATTTTGATCATCACAGTTAAGATATCTCCCACATCGGCTCTAGCTCTAATGACTGAGCCATATCTTTTGAAAACTCATCCTAAAAAAATATAATAGAAATATTCATTTAGATGAAATAAATGAGAAGAAACATCTTTAGTTTGAGGACTAGAAGAATAAATTTCATTCCTTCCAAGATGAAAAATTTCTTGACTACTTTATAGTTTCTATCGAAAAAAATTTACTAATGTTTATAGAGCCTGAAAGGCCTGATTAGATTGGTCTCAATGAATACCTAAATTATTTTCCCTTTAAACAAACATTGGGATATACCATCCATGATCAAATTTATTTTTAAATACATTATGTATAATATGGTTGATTCTGGTTAGGTAAATTGGGTAAACAACTAGCATAAGTGGCATATGTTTCTATTATTGGTCAGGTGGAAGAAGGTTAATGATAAAAATTTACAAAAAAATAGGAAAAATTTCAATGATTAGATGATTAGAAAGTTGATCAATCAAACTCATTCTATCCTTAGGGAAATTTTAAACCAACTAATTCTACCCTCAATCTCATCTACTAGGTGTGACCATCCTCTTCGACACCAAAATCCTACAAGAGTTGATATTCCAAGAGTTGAAATAACCAAAAAGACAAAATATAAGTTTAAGAAGATGAACCTATTCTATTTCCAAATCCATTCCTAACCCTCTCAGAATTCATACCTATAGTCATAAGAGAATGGGAACCATCCAACTAAATAGTACCGTGGGAACTGCCTTGCCAAATAGAGTCCTCATCAGATGAAGAATTACTCTTAAGTTCTATTAGTGTCATTAATTTAATGGATCCATTATTTAATGATGATAATTATTATGAGTCCGAGTTCCCTATGCATAATTTGGGAACCAAGGGTAGAGGCTTCATGATCGGAGGGAACAGAGGAAGGAGTAGTCATGGCCGAACTTAATATTTCAACTACGTACCTATGAGAGTTATTTATACTACCAAAACCCATGGGAAATCATTTTAGGAAGCCCAAAAATAGAGTTAAAGTGCTCCCACATTTTTCAAGAGGTTACAAGACCCAGTTTTTTTAAGAAATAACTAGAGGGGTACAAAATTCCAATCAATATAGATGAGCGGGTAGACCAAGTTGGCCTAATCCATTAACGACCTAAGTAACTTTAAATTATGTAAAAATACCTAACCTATCTACATCAAAAACTTCATCCCCTAAAGATCCTACTAAAGAGTAACCTCCCATTGGGAAGCATAGACATTTGGCTCAAAAATATGACATCCTAAAACAATTTTCCAAGATCTCAAACAAAATTTCAATCTTGGATTCTCTCAATATATCAAAAGATATTTGGGAAGTGATTTTAAAACCCCTTCTTAAACCTCAAGAGTTTGAATATGTGGTTACCAATACTGAATTATATCATACATAGATTGATCCTATGAAGTTTAATGTGGTTATCTTTTTCATAGAGTATGGAATGGATACTATTATTCTAGGACACATAAAACCCTTGAATATATCTAGAAATCTGGATGACATTGACATTAGATAAGACTTTATTGATAATGGATTTGGATTCAACCTCATTCTAGTCTGAACAATTCATTGATTGGTTTATAATGAAGATAATTGTCCCCTTTCACTCTAACAATTTAGGGTTATGAAAAGAGTGATAAGAATCCAATCATCTAAATCAAGCTGAGATATTAATTTTTTAACCTTGTATCCTACTCAGAATTCCTAGTTGTTTGGTATAATACAACTTTTAACGTCCTACTAGAGAGGTCTTGGTCACATAGACATGAGAAATTCCCTTTATCATACCATAAATTTTGAAAATACTATATTAATGGATAGTTTGGGACATTTCATGGTGATAAATCTCTATTTTAATCTTATGATACATTAATGAAGGATTTTACTAGAGAGAGAAATAACCCATGAATGATGATGCCTCTTAGATTACTACCTCGAATGGTTTGGAAATGACATCGTATAACCCATTTAAAGAGCTTAATGACGAATATGCATTTCAAATCAATCAAATTGAAACTATAAGTTCATATTTGGATATGTATTTATCAAATCTTATGTTATCAATTACACAAACTGAACTAAAAAAATAACAAAGAGACCTATGATCCTCACAACAACGGAAAAACCCAAGGTGAAAATCCACTCATTTGATCCCCAGAGATTTAGAAGACCCCTACGTCATTATATAACTTTAAATAAACTCTCATTTCACTAATAGAGAGAAGGAATTATCCTAATTAATTTTCTGAATTTTAAGATATTGATATTTATTTTAGCCTAGAATGTTCCCCTTTATTACCCATTCCTCCTGAGATTGGTGTAGAGGAAGAAGAAGAGGATCTCAAAGATACCCCTTAAACATTTGGGGAAGGCATATCCACTACCATTGATGAGATCTGATAGATAAATATGGGTATCTAGGAGGATCCTTAACCTATATTGATTAGTGAGGCCATACCCCACAAATAACAAGAGTTGTATAATTATTTTCTAAAGCATCACTGAGATGTGTTCATCTAGAATTACACAAAAATTCCAAGCCTTCACCGACATGTATCCACCCACCACTTAGGTTTTCTAGAAGATCACCCTAGTTATAAGAAGCCGACTAGAAGAATACATTTAACTCACATATCCATAGTTAAAGATAAATTTGACAATCTCATCAAAGCCATCTTAATTTGGGAGGTCTAATACCTGAAGTGTCTTTCCAATATTGTCTCATTCAAGAAGTGGAACGAGTAGATAAATTTTTTATTGATTTTAGAGATCTCAATAGGTATTTTACAAAAGATAATTCCCTATTACTGATTATGGAACTTATAATCAATGATAATACTAGCTATCAAGATCTCTCCTTTATGGATGGCTATTCAAGATATATCCAAATCAGGAAGGCCCCTTAAGATGAAGAAGCCATTTTTTTAGGGAACACCATGGAATATACTAATATTATGAGATGTATTTATATTTGAATAACACACATGATACATACCAATATTCCATGCATCAAATTTTCAAACACTTATTGGGAAAGTTTGTTAAGTGTTATGTTGATGATTTGATGGTGAAATCAGGGCAATTTTTTGATCATCTTTCCGATATTGATATTTTTTAGTAATATTCGACAACATAGATAAAAAATAATTCCCTTGAAATGTTATTTTCATGTTACTTTAGGAAATTTTATTGGATTTATAGTACACTATAATGGAATTGAAGTTGATCCTATGAATACCCAAGCTATCCTTAAAATGTCACCTCCTTGAAATATAAAATAGTTGAGTATAATTTATGGAATCCTCTCTTATATTCTATACATTATAAAAAAACTTACAGGTATAAGTTTATCCTTCACTAGATAATTATAAAGGGAGTTACCTATCAATTCAATGATTATTATAAATAATACTTTGATAGTATCAATAAATATCTTTTGAGTCCACCAATTCTAATGCATCATATTCAAGGAAAATCCAATCATTCTATATGTTATGACCTTAGAGTGATAATAGGTTGATTTCCTTTCATAAAATAATAATGTAGGAATAGAGAATAATATATGTTATTTGAAAACTGTGATCAATTTTGATACTCGATATCTAAATATCATGAAGAGATACATTACATTAATATTTTGAGTTTAGAAACTGATGCACTACATGAAAAACCATGAGGTACACTTGGTCTCTAGAAATGACCTACTCAAGTATATCCTTGACCATCCTATGCTGATTGGATGTTTGGAAATTTGGGTGATCATTCTATAATAATTTGACATTTGGTTCATACTAAAAAAGAAAATAAAAGGGTATGAATTAGTAGATTTTATTATAGACCATCCTTCTATAGAAAAATTCCATTGAATATCAAATTTCTTAATAAAGATTCCTTCACTGTTCAAGGTTTCCCCTATATATGGGAGTTGTACTTTGATGATGCTTTTAGAATACCAATAGGGAAAATAATGGAAGAACACAAAATCAACAGAGTTAGTTTGGGAATAATGTTTATCTCCATATCAAAGGTAGTTCTTCCCCCTTAATTTTGGTTGTTAGAAGACAACATCAATAATGATGAATAATTCCAAGACCTCATTATAGGTTTAGAACTATCATTGTAACTAAAAATGGACCGGTTGAATGTCAAAGGCAGTTCAAAGTTGGTATCAAGTAGATCAATCAAGATTATTATATCATAAAGTACAATTTTATTCCCATGATTGACTATGTGTGAGTCTTGATGGAAGGATTCCCCTTAGATCTAACATTAACCCATATCCTGTGATTATATAATTCTCAGGAAGTTGAATTAGCCAATGTAGTTATAGACTTAGTGGATACCAATCCGAAAAAAAATACATCAACATTGTTCATTGTAGAATGGAGTATCCATTCATTGGTAATATCATAAAATAGATTAATGAGGTCAATTACACCTTTGAAACATAAAATTCTCTAAATGGTTGGATAAATAACATATTTTACTACCTCCAAGGTGGGATTATTCCATAGGAAAAAGCAAGAAAAGAGAAAATATGATGGTGGGTAGTCAAATTTACTATTTACGATAGCTCAATTTGTTATAAAGTCATATATAAATGAGGTTTTTATGAAGTTGTCCTTAGATACATTAATAGTGGAGAAGTTGTTACTAGTATGTAAGAAGTACACACTGGTGCCTATAGTGCTCACCAGTCAAAGATCAATATTTCTCATCAAATAAATATGATTAGGTATTTATAGACTTCAATTATATTGGATTATATAAAATTCACCAAGAGTTTTCAGTCCTATTAGATACATTCCAACTTTATCCATTGACCCCTACAACTATTCCACACTACAAAATACTTTGGCCCATTTTTCTGTATGGGGAATATATGCCTTAGGACAATGTCCTCTAGCTATAACCAAATAGTTTAAGCACATATTTACTGCTATAAAATTATTATTCAAATGTTCTAAGTCCATAACCCTCAAGGAAGTCTGGATAAATAACATCATCAACATCATGAAGTCTAATATCATCATTATATTTGGTTTCCCTCAAACTATATTGATAGATAAAAACACTAATTTCTGTTCTCTCAAAATGAAAAGGTTGTACCAGGAGAATAACATTGAGTCCTACCATTCATCTTTCTATCATGTATCAGAAAATATGTAGATATATTATTTCAATAAAACACTGTCAAATATATTCTAGAATATGTTGGATAAAAATAATAAATCTTGGACTGAAAATATTCTTCATGAGTTGTGGTCTTATCATACCACAACCCGTTCCCCAACATAGAAAACCTTGAATTTACATGTTTATGGGATAAAGTTAGTTCTACCAATTGAGGTCAAATTACCTTTAATACAAATTTCCATTTGTAATCAATTATCCATAGATAAGAAATATCATAAGAAATTATATGAATTGAAATGGATCGATGAGAAAATATTTTATACCCTGTACCACTTAGAGGTTCACCAAAACTAAATAGTGTGATATTTTACCCATAAATATCACCTTATTTCATTCCTATAAAGTGAAAAAGTTTTGGATCTTATAACCCCAATGATACCTGGGAAGAAACCTTCAAAACATGAACCAAAATGGGGGGACCTTTAATTATTCATAATTCCCACTCAAGTGGTGAATATTACCTAATTGCCATGGATGATAAGCATATCACAACACCTATTAACGAGAGGTTACTCAATAAATATTTCACATAATCCAAATCTATGGTATTGGTTGAAACACCATAAAAGGAACACTATTAGTCAAATTTATATGACCATAAACTATAGAAACTATATTTCATCACCATATTATGTTAAAATAAGTGTCTAATATACTTACCATAATATGCGAAACTCTATGGTCATCCATTTTTCTTTATCATGTGATGTAAAACTACATGTTTTCATAGACTTTTCCTAAGAGGACCTACACTCCTAGTTTTAATATCTTACTGAACCACCTATGAAAACTATGTGTGACTTAATTAACATTTGTGAGATATTTAGTTACACACAAATCCTTTTTCTTGGGCCTAGTCTTTAAATTATCCCCCATCGTTAATTTTTTTATGCTGGCATTAGGTACACATGATTCCCTCTATTCACGTCAGTCTTATTTTTCTGTGGTAGTAGTCTCAAAAATCTTGGTCAAATATATATGACCCTAAACTGTAGTAAACTATACATACTTAACATAAAATGTTAAACTATGGGAAAAAATATCCACCCCATGGTAAAAATTCATATGGTGCATGTCAGAAATAATCCTTGACTATAATTTTAATACTATTTGGACAACCAACAATTTCCTCTCATTTATCACACTAAGAAATATTAACGTGAACTTAGATATTTTGGGAAATTATTCCATTTTTCATAATTAAACCATACCATAACTATATTCAAGGATTATTTGGTCTATCCTATATGACCTTCAATTTTTTGAGTGATCACCCTTTCATGGATTTTTATTCCTCTTCATATGAACCAGATATATATAAGGAATTTTCTTATAATAATGTAGGGATTGATTATAATTTAGATGAGATACATAGTGACATATGGATCCTCTATCCCAATCCTAATCGTGAATTAAAAAAATGACATTCCCTTACATGCGAGTTAGATTTACATGGTAGAGATTCTTCCTTATAACTACATGTTCCTTGATTCTCATTCTAATGAGATACATATTGATAGATGGATCCCTTACTCTAGGACCAACCATGAATTAAAAAAATTATCTTCCCCTGTATATGAGTCATATTTACATATGGGACCATATTCCTTATAATTACATGTGGCTTGATTCTCATTCCGATGAGATACATAGTGATTTCTAGATCCCTTATCATAGGCCCAACTATAAATTAAAATAATTCACTCCCCTTAAGTACGAGTCCGAATTATGTAGGGGACCATATTATTTAGAACTAAAAATGGATCGATTCTCATTCTGATGAGATACATAGTGATTCTTAGATCCCTTATCCTAGGCCCAACCATGAATTAAAAAAAAATACACAAATGCCCTTTTTCCCTTGCACATGTGAAAGATTTATATAGGGAAACCCTTACGAGAGCTATGTAAAGTTTTGTATCAACATATTAATGGGATAAGAATCACCTAGTCATGGTGAAATTAATTCTAAATTATTCCATTATACTTTTTGAACATATTATTTTCATAATATACACTTCATGTTTTTAGAAACTCATATCCTCATAGATCTTCCATGGATTTCGGTGATAAGAGAATCCAACACTAGAGGAAAACCCTATTTCAAATATACATTAATTCTCCAAATATGGATCGATAATATGCTACTTCAGTATGGATTATCAACTAATTTCATCTTCATCCTTAATAGAAAGTTATTTTATTTCTGTACACCTTGAAAATATCACAATAAAAACTTCTTTTCAAACATGGTCCATGGATATTAATTACATACCTTTCCAATGTGACCAACTCAGATATGAGAACCCTAAGATCACAAATTACAATTTCTATTATTATGTTCAAATGAAATTGGAAAATCCTTAGCATATGAGACCTATTAGAGTTATTTTCTCCATAGCCATTGGTCAGAGTTGTTCGACCTAAAACATCAGCAACCCATTAGTCCATCCTACATGACCTTAAATTACTTAGAAAATTCTTAATTGTATGTATTGTCCCTCCTTATATATGATCTAGATCTATGTAAGTAATTTTACACTCGAACATTTCCAATTATGGCCTAAATGCTTCTATTATACTTTATGGACATCTTTTTTCCATGAATCACGTTTTTTGTCTTAGGAAAACTCAGATCATCACAAACCTTCTTTAGAAATAAGTGATAAGAGCATCAAAATCCGAAGGACACCTCTATTTTGAAAATTAATATTGAACCCTCAATATGGATTTGCATATGTTCCCTTGGTATTTCATGCAAACCAGAGGCATATTCATCCTCAAGAGAAAGTTATTTTATCTTCATACACCTTTAAAACATTGTAACAAAACCTATTTTCAAACATGGTCTTCAATTATTCCTTATGTACTTTTCCAATGAAATCACATCATATTCGAGAGCCCTAATATTATGAAGTAAAATTTATCGCTTCATGTTAAAAAGATGTTGTATCATTATTTTCTTGATAGGTCCTATTTAAGTCATTGTTACCATTTTAATACTCCAAGCATCATGACCTTAAACTGTGTGGAAACATTTTTTTGTATTGCTTCCAAATGACATCTTCCCACCTTGAGTAAATATTGAATAAAAAATGATACAATCACTAAGGGTCATGGATTATTCTTAAATTACTCACCCTAAATATTATATACTTATGTATAGAACTCACTTTCAAGACCAGAACCATTGGTTAAATCTATTTTACCTAAAACATTATCTGCATTTGTTTGGATTACATGACCTTAAAATGACAATGAAAAAAAGAAATAGTACTCTCCAGGTTAAAAAATCACAAAGGGAAATGTGGAAAAAAGTCAAGTCTCTATCCGCTAGATATGAACCCAATATTTCTTAGGCTAAACATGAGTATTTTATACTAAAGTAAAAAAGTACAAATCTTGTTAGGTGAAAAACTTATAAAGGGTTGCCTAAGAAAAATCTATGTATTTCCCACTAAGTATTATTTATATCAGACATATAAAAAAGTTAGGGTGATGACACCAAAGACACAATTCTTTTAAATCCCACCATGTGGCTCTAGAAATAGTCAAGCTATGCTCACTAGGTCCTTATCTTAGAAAAAATTTACAGCATTAAATCCTTCAATTCCTAATATTTTAGTTTAGATATTTTAAAGAAAAAGTATTTGAAAAACCATGAGACTAGACCAATCATTCAAACATTAAAAATTCTAGTGTTTTGGTGATATTAATTATACCTATACCTACGCATGATCCATGCCAAGAGAAAAAAAATCCAAAACTATTTTGACTAAAGTATTCATAATTATGAATGATATTTTTAATTATTGGCTGAGTGATCATGGATGTCTTTTTATTACCTTTAAATTTATTTCAAGTTGTTATGGGTGACAATCGAGATAAGAAAAAAGATATATAACTAATCATTACTAAGTTTTTATTTATTTACCAAAATATGAAGAAGGAGGGGCATCTACAATTTAGAGTCTCTCCTTGACATTATAAGTCAATAGAAATATAATAAATAGATAGCCATAATAAATCTTGATCAATTTCACCCAAAAAATCATCCATCACCTATTGACCAATATTGAGGAACTCATGTAGGTATACCCATTGGTCAAATTTCTATTTTTCCATTGAGTGTGTTTATAAATACCCTGACCCTAGTAGTCTAGAGTCCATGGTTACTTTATTATATTGTTTCTAGATATAAGAAATTTCATCCTAAAGGACTGAATAATTGATAAGTATTGGAAAACTAGATACATACTTGAATTTCACATTACATTTGAAAACTCAAAATAAAAAATAGTATTTTATTTGAAAACGCTACTATTTGCTTTATAATATCCCTATATATGAATTAAAATACATTTCCTGGAATCCTACAGAAAGGAATCATAAGAAAGTGGTAAGACCATATTCTCAGTAAGGTTATTCAATAATGGAATATATCATTAATACAACATGTATAATCAATATATAAAGGTAAATAATTGAAAAAAATCCGATTTAATAAATAACTTGAGCATGAATAATTAATATATATAAGAAATAAATGATGATTAAATAAATCCATATTACAAATCAAATAATATTGAAACCTATCCATAAATATCATAAATAACCAAATAATAACATGGAAATCAATAACTAATCTCCTAATTATGGATAATTATAATAATTATAAACATACCGTTAAGGTATCATTCCAAGACATATTACATAAATCGGTAAAGTCTCATCCAAATACCCATGCTAGTTTGTCTCATGAGACCAAAAAATGTATCGAGGGGCTATAGAGGTCCCCATCCATCACCTAAAAATTCAAGGAATTAATTATATAAAAGGGAAGAAACATAATCAATGTAAACATTTTAATTGAAAAACTATAATGTCAAATGTTAATAATTTCCCCAATCAATAAACATAATCATAAACCATCCAGAGTAATATGGAGAATGGTATAAAAATAGTACATCCCCAGTAAAACTGATCATAAACTATCTAGAGAAATAATAAGGATGATATCATTAAAACATATCCCCACTAGAGAATAATTAAAATAAGGGTTTTTTTCATTTATTAATAGAAATATCATAAAAATTTCCTTAAGAACATTGTTAAGGAAAATACACTTTCACCTTAAAAATCACTTTCAAAAGATAAAATTTATATGAATATTAGGGACATAATTTTCTTTGTAAATAATAATGGAAAATTGTACGGTAATATTCAAAGAAATTAGTGGTCATGATGGTGGTAAATTCCATTCATTCCGAGTATTATAAAAATAAATATTCCTTTTATATTTTTGGTAGAAAGTTAAAAAGTAAATTGTTTATAAAATGAAAGGAAGATTAATTTTAAACCATTTTTTAAAAATTAAAGCATTGGAAAATATTAATTTTAAAACTTATAGGATAATATTAAAAATATTTTTTAATTTTTTTTAGAAAACATGGACATGGGAGAGAAATGAATTTCAACTAATGAGAGTAATACAATTACTTTTTCTTAAAAACATTCTTCTGGTATCGTGAGTTCTTATAGAGAGGAAATTTAATGGGAAACTTTTAATTAATAATAATAAAAATTATATAATAATGTATATTGGTTTTAATATAGAAATATAAAATTATTTCCATAGTGGTGATATAAACATAAAAAATTCTAAATAAGGATGAGATTGTGAAAATAAACCCATACCGCTTTTGTAAATCTGGAATCATAACACACATGAAAGAAATAAAATCAAATAATACTTTAAATAAAATTAATATAGATATATTAAAGATATAAAATTTAAAAGGGGATTTATATATACCACCCAAAATAAATTAGTGGTGAATATGGCATATGTCTCACGGAAGTAAAACCGAGACGAAAAACCCTTTCCTTTGGCTCAATTTCTTTCATATGTGTCCAAAACTATTTTATAAGAAATATAGATTTATTATAAATATATTTCATAAATATAATCATCTATATTATACCTTATATTATTTTCTTATAATATTTCATTTCCTCTTTATTAAAAAATCTTGTTAAAACAACTATTTCTGGCAATAATTTCTTCGTTTTTCATTTATGTCTTGGTTCAATAGTTTTGGTCCCTAAACATTGATCATGATTCCATAATATATATTTTTTAATTATGATATAAATATGATATATATATTCATTTTATATTTATTTAAATTAATCCATAAAATTAATACATAAAAATGAATTACACCATTCATGGAGATACTAGGTCATATGTATGCATGAACGTTGTTTCCATTTTTTAATAGATGAAAATAAAGAAATTTATATAATAATTAATCTTTAAATAATAATTATAATATCATATATATCATATATATTTATTAAATATATCATTATTTATATCCATTTAAAAATAAAATGAAAAATGCATCACATCACTTTGTGGAGGAGGTAGTCTACATGTACGCATGAGTGACATTATCATTTTCCAACAGATTGGATTGTAAAAAGTTAGATGTGATATTATAATTTAATAAGTATAATGGTTTTATAAATAATATATATATATATATATATATATATATATATTAAATCCATCATTATATCTATCCATGAGAGACAATGATGGAAATTGAATGACATCGGTTTGTCAGGCGGTGGTCCGTCGTACACACCATCAACGATTTCATTTACCATTTCATGGAATAAGAGATAAATTTAGGTTATGACACTAAAATAATAATATATATTTATAATAAAGATATTGGTGTTTTTATTTTAGAATAGTTTTATAATAATTTGATGGGTAGAGGAAGAAATAAAACAAAAACACATGGTTAAGAACTATATCTCTTCTTCAGAGAACATCTTTAGGTTTATACCTAAATCATTACTAGAATTATTTTTTGATAAAAAGGGACTCTATTTAATAGGGAGGGATTAAATTAATTTATTTTTTTAGGTTTTGGATGAGACAAAGGTCTATTTAAGTGTGAATAGGAGAGGAGAAAGGGTGTCCTTTTATAAGTGGGGGAGATGACACACTTTGAATTTATGAAAAGAATAAATCATACACACATTTTCACAAAACATGGATAAAAAATGGACCATTATAAAAATTATTATTATAAAATATCTAAATATTTTCATAAAATATAAATTTGACATGTTTTCAAGTTATTTTAACCCTTATATTTTTAGTTTAACCCTTGGTAAACCCATTTTAACCTTAACAACAATACTTAATATTTATTGTTTTTACTATTATTTATGAACAAAAATAAGTTGAAACTATTAAAAAATATTAATTATGATGATCCAAAATATGTAATATATCTTAAAAAATTCAATTTTCATAAGTGGAAAATTTTAATTTGAAATTAAACTCAAAAACATGTCAAAAAAACAGGTTTCCAATGAAAATATTTCTTAAGTATAAAAAGGTTTTATATCAAAACTAAACATAAAATTGATTCCAATGAACTAAATTAGATTAAATATAATATAATTTAACTAATTTTACTGTTAAAACAATTTTAAAAGCAATTGTAACTTTGTAAAGTCATTAAATGAAAATGCAATTTTCATTAAAAATTATATTTTCACCATTCATCAAAAATTTATTTTTTTAGAAAATTATAAAAACTTCACTCTAAGGTAATTTATATATGATTATTTAAAAAATAAATTTCATTATTTAAAATTAATTTTCTAAAATATTCAAAAAATAATTTTAAAACAAGTGCGTAAAACGCGATGAAACCTCTTTTTAGAAAAATATAGTTTTTGAGAAAAATATTTATTTTTATTTTAAATAATTTTTACTCTTATTTATAATTGATTGATAACCAATAAATTTATTTTATACAATTTTAAAGAATATAATTTTCATAATTTAGTTATTACTATTCATACCCACTAATTTAACGATTATATTGTAATAATATACCATATTATTATTTATTTAGAGTCAGGGTTGCATATATTGCAAGTAATCAAAGATGTCAAATTTATTTAAAATAAATATTTCATAAAGTCTCGATGTAGTATCCCAAAATTTCCATGTAATTTTTTTTTGAAATTATATTGAATTATTTTGAGACCGGACATTGAGACGACACATGATTTTGATGCCCGAAATAAATGTTCGAACTATTTTTACATTTATTAAAAATAGCACCTATGTACAGTTTTAGTAATTTCTAAATGGGTGCCCAAATTAGAAATATTAAGGCACCATTGAGCTTAGAGTAGAGATTTTACCTTAGGCGGGGCCTAACCTCGACCGACGTGGGTTGATTTCAAAAGTTAATTTATGGAAGTTTTAGGATAAAAATAAAATATAATTAAAAAGTTATTTTATTTTATTTCTTCATTGTTACGTGGTGACTCATCAGCATAGAAATGTGGAAACTAAATGATGCTTCAATGCAGCACTGTGGAAACACTGAAAAACATTTAAAACACTGAAACATGATACAACATTTCCTCCATTAATCCATGACATTGACCAGTATTAGAATTCATAACGCTGGAGAATATCCCCTGGATCCCTGAGGTTTCCTTGTGGATGGATAAAGAAAAGTCTTTCGCCAGCGAAAATGATTTTGAGATCAGAGCTTGAATCAATAATTAACGAATTATGGATCAAGGATGTTCATGGATGTATATTCATCAACAACAAACTCTCTCCTCTGACTGATCCTCTTTCCAAGTAGGGGGTTTATTTTCTTTGTGATTCCTTTCCCCGTTCTTGTTTCAAACAATGAACATAGACCAAACAATGAATAGGTTGATATATGGATAAATCATTCTTACAGGATGGATAAATTTTGGGATTAAAGGGAATAAATTTTATGATTATACTTCTTTTTAATCCTACAGACATGAACTAGCCAGAGCCAACATGAATAAGGAGAAGGTCCGTTTTAAGGGTGATCTTGGGCCTATATTTCTTCCCCATTCTTGCGTTATTCATCGATGGAACCTCATAGCTACATCATGTTTTCCTGGGTGTTTCTAAATGTGGTCATACCCCTAGAGTGATGGCAAGAAGTTTTGGAACACACAATAGTTGTGAAACCATAATATTTTATGAGATAGATTCTTTTTAATTTCTTTGATGTCTTGTGTTGTTCACTACACCAAGATTAACTTGATCTATATGAAAAACCGTATTAGCTTTTGGTATACACAACAATATTCTTTGATTGTTTTATACACAATTCCAAGTTCTTTTGATATAATTAATTTCACACAAGACCAAGTATAAGTGAGGAACTAAATATTGTAACCTAGTCATTACAATGGCAGGTACGAATAGTATTAAATTTCTTCTGAAAAACTATTGAAATGAAAATAACTGAGACTATAAAATGTATTTTATTAATGAAAAATATATGTAATATATTAAATATAAATTTTCAAATTAATGTTTTATGTTTCCTAGACATGATATAAGAACAAATTCATTTTTTTGGATAAAAGAAGTATTTTTTTCAAAAAATCTAATATTACCGTCTTTTGATGGAACACCGATTTTAAATAAAGTTTTTGAGACTTTTATATATTATATTTAAAAAAACAAACTTATTATTTGGAATTGGTATATAAAATTTTTAGTTGGATGATTTTTTGATATTTTTCAGATTAGTTTTAAATTTTGATGAATAATAAAATTATACAAAATTTTAATTGAAAATTTTTTTTTAATTGAAATAATTTGGAAATTAAATTATATTATTTAATGTTTTTAAAGTATAAAGAGAATATATTTTTATCATTTAATATAATTTATGTCATTAGCATTAATTATACATTGAATTCATAAGTAAAAACATTTCAATCTTTTGAAATGTTTTAACTTTTAAAAAACCCATTTTCTCTTTTCAACAACGAGAATAATTTTAAATTAATTACTAATTTTTTTTTTGTTTTGAATTGTGAAAAATGGATTCCATATATTTAATCAGTAGAACCAAATTATTTAAATAGTTTTTTTTTATTTTTGGGCATTATTAATAGTATCTTTTTTAATTTTTATTAATACGGTAAAAAGGTAATAAATGTAAAAATACTATGATAAAAGTATCCTAACACTTGTATTAATATTAATGGATGAGTTTAGTTTGAACTAAATCATCATATGGTGGGAATTGTGTCCTTTTTAAGCAACTTGGATAAGATTAGGATATTTTTTTTATTTTATTTCATGAAAAGTTAAATATGTCTCACTCAAATTTTAATAACTAAACTTTTTTTATATAAGGATATACAAAAGATAAATTTGATTATAAACACTTATTTGAAATATAAAATGTTTTTATTTATCATGGTAATTTATTTGTAATTTTTAGGAAATATATAATTACATTAAAGACTTATACTTTGATGGTGTACAAATTAATTAATTGATGATAAAACTTTAAAATAATTATTATTAAAATTCTAATAACCATCAAAAGACCCAAAAACGTTCCAAATTCGAATTTTTATAGTATATATCGACCATAATAATAATAGTGTCATGTTATTGACCATTTTGAGCTATATGGAAGAGATTGTGACACTTATATTATTTTATTTAAAGTGATTTTAAAGTTGTCACAATCATAATTTAATAAGTATAACATTTTTAATGTTTCATTTTCCAGAAGATAAATTATACTAAAAGTATTACTATGAAATATGGTATATTTATATTCATATTAGTATTTTATTTTTAAATTTTACCCAAAAAATAAGTATATTTAATAATTACACAAAACTGATGTAGTGATTATTTATTAATGGAAATATCAAATTAATGTTATTAAAAATATTAAAATAAATAAAATTTGAGATAATTAATATATATAATTATTTTTATATATTACCTAGACCATATAAAGATATTATAAAAATCTTTTTTTATAATAACATCTTATCTTGATATTTTGAAAAATCCATTAATTGAATAGTGTCAAAATTGACCCTATTGTTGTTTTGTTAAAACAATGTTTTGTAAAATTAATTAAAAATCATAAAACATTTATAAAAATTATATAATAATTATAATATGGTCTAAAATTATCTAAGGTACGTATTTAGGGTCTATTTTACATTAAATAAGTAAATATTGACCCTTTTAATATTGGATTATTTGTTACCACTTGTTAAAAATTAAATTGAAGAACTAAGTTATAACTAAACAGATATTGTTTTAATTGATAGACATACTTGTCAAAAATTTATTGGTTGATTATATTGAAACAATATATAATATCATCATCTAATTTTGTTCATTTTTTATATTTTTTAATAGGTTTTTATTTTATTATAAATTATTATTTATGGATTTTCCAAAAGTGACCCTCACCTCAATTATAAAAGGTTACCTCCTCCCTCACTTCTTCACATCAATTTGAGCCTTCATGCTCAAACATATCCTATAATTTTCCCTTATTAACTTCCCTAGTTACATTATAGATATTTATTTCTTCTTTAAATTCCAACTCTAGTGCTCTAAAGAGAGATTTAGAGGAAGCATGTTGAGGAAGAGGTAATCTCTTCTACCGATTCTTTCAAACTTCTTTCTTCTTCTACTTCATCTTCATGAGTATATTCATTATAAAGTAATAAATAAATTATCAATAATATACTTATATGTAAATATAATTATGAAACAACCATATTACACCTTCTATCCATCCTATGAAAAGTTAAATCACTACGCATGCGTACGTACCGCTTACCGTCTCCACACTTTGGTGTAACACATTTTTCACCACCCCATTACTTGGATGGTTATAATTATGGAAGTAAAAAATATATATGACTATTAAAACATGATATTAATCTGAAATATTATACACCATAAAATTCAATAGCATTCAACAAAATTTTGGAATGAAATCATCGCTCGTGTGTACGTACGACCAACTGTCTCCACGATGCGATGTGATTAATTATATATGATATTCTTTAAAGAAGGATTATATAAATAAAAATAATGAATAAATATGGTATATAATATGTTAATATAAATTTTTATGGATATAAATATGATCTAATATGAATAATAAAAACTTATTTGGCAAAACATGCATAAGAAAATGAAGCAGTTTATACCCAAATAAGGCATAATAATGAAATATTATTACCAAAAGAATGGTCATATGAGCGTATATGATGTCATAAAAATTAATATGATTCTGTAATAAGTCAATTACATCATTTAAATCATTATAAATGAGGTTTAGATTCATACAATGGATATCAGACCAAAGGTAAGGGATTATTTGTTCTCACTTTTATTTCTGTGGGACGTATGCCTTATACACTACATATTACTTTTGTGTGGTGCGAATGATTCACATGATTTTTTATGATTATTATTATGAAGGTTATGATATTTACATATAAATATAAATCTCTTTATTTTATAAGACACCTGATTCGACTAATTATACTTATTAAGGGACAATTTTTCAATTTCATTATTATATGATATTGTTTATAAGAAAGTATTTACTGGTGTATATTTATCATCCAAATCCATGTTTCCTAAATATGTAATATTATTTATATTCTTATACAATTTTTTAAAATTAATTTTACCCTATGGAGAATTTTTATTAAACAATATGAAATTAATCCTTTTTCGTTATTCGATTCGAGGTACTTTTTTACTTTTACGGCAAAAGTACGAGGATAATGTTTTTTAAATTATATGTAATTAATGCATTTTTATGCTTTTATAATGCCTTATTTACATGAATATTACTTTAAAATATTTTAAATTTATTTTTAATCAATTTTTTTTCTTTTAATATTGAACAAAATTTTGAGAAAATAAAATGTTTTTGAAGAAGAAAGGAAATTTTCCTCAAGAATAAATTTCATGTGTTTTATCAAAATTATTTTCCATCTAAGATTAATGATATGTTTAAAGTATACTACCACAATTATTATTATGGTTCATTATTTTTATTATGGAATTATATTTATTAAATCCTTTTGTTTTACATGGATTTTTTATGAAGGAAAGATGTTTAAGAAACCCCTTTTAGTCATTGGGTTATGCTAAGATAAATGATTTTGTTTTTGTGGCACATATAATAATGATTTCATTATGAGATGGGTGAAACCTATATATCCCTCAAATTAATTGGTTAAAGATTTATATCTCATGATATAGGTAGGGATAAAATGGAAAGTAAATCTGGTTCAATAATACAGATCTAGAATGAGAAGTGAACTTAGTTCAGTAATAAACTTTATCTGCAATGATGATATTGGAAACGAGCCTTGGATAATATGGAAATGATTTTATATTCTTATGTGTTTGTGACACTCCAAGATCCCACGATATACGTCCTTTTAAATAATTCAATAGCTTGTGCTATACACAATATTGAGTTCGAGCGCACCGTGACCTTTCAAACTAGCCGTTTAAAAAAATAGTTTTGAACATTATTAACCACATTTTGAAGTTTTATAATTTTTATTTTTCAAATTAGACTTCATTTTTAAATTCTGAATATCAAAATTATATTAGGGTGAAATTTTGGTGATTTTATGAAAAGTTTCAATTTTTGATGAATAGTAAAAAACGATGCATAGGTGTTAAAAAACTGACATTTTTTATTTAAATAATTATTTTAATTTATAGTTATTTTAAAGTCCAAATAGATACTTAATACATATATTATTATAATTTAAGTCATTGGAGTCATTTTATATATGAATTAGATATATAAAATTTTATTGAACTTTTGAATGTCTTTTTACCCACCTTCTAGCTACATTTACAAATTAGAACTAAACATAATTTTACCGCTTCTGTGAATTTAATTTCAGAAATATGCCATACACGGTTGTAAAAAATCTGAAAATTGTGTTATAATAAGATCAAAATATTTTTTGGTGAACATTAACTTTTGAATTTTACTTACCACCTTTAAAGTTATATATGGTAATTAAAGATGAAAATAATACTATAATAACTTAAAAATACCCAAACACATGTCCAAATTCTATTAGATCAGTCTATTTCAACCAAAATAAACTTTAGGTCGAAAATGTGATCCTTTTAGATCCACTTTTGTAAGATTACAACATTTATTATATTATATTTAAAGAAGAGTTAAAAATGTCATATTCAAATTTTAATTACTAAACCATTTTTAATATAGGGTTATACATAAGATAAATTTAACTATAAATATTCATTATAAATATAATAAATTTATCTACATAATTATATTTTATTATAATTTTTAGACATTAAATAATCAAATTTAATTGCGACACCATGATAATGCAGTAATTAATTTATTAAATAAACAATCAAATAAATGATCTTAATAATATTAAAATAAATATAATTTGATTTAAATAATAACATCCACTAAATTTAGAGATAACATAGAAATTTTATTGACATATTAGAGGTAACAATTCAAAGTAATCATGTTGGTTTTATATTTTTCAAAAATGAAAATTTTGAATAGTATCAACAGTGATATAAATGATACTTTAAAATAAATAATATTTAATTGAATGTTATAAAATCAATAAAAATATCATGTTCCTTAAAATAACTATAATAATGTTAAATATTTTATAAATTATCCAATTGGGGTTCGTTTGGCATTTTATAGTAACTATATTAACCCTAAAATGTCAAAATACAAGAAGACACGATAAGAGTTAAACTATTTAACTAAGGGTTAAATCTAAAATATAAGGTTAATGTTATGACATATAAATGTTTAAAACTGATTGTTTGAGATGATTTAGACCCATAATCATCTCAACCTTTAAATAAATCAATTTTTATCTATTAAAAACTGAATATAATTTTATAATAAATTAACATTTCAGGATTTTTCTTAAAGTGCCCCTCACCTCTCTTATAAAAGAGAACCTCCATTTCTATTTAAATCACACCTCTAAATTCTTTTGGTTAGGCCAAAACATAAAAATTTCTCTTCCCAACCTCCATAACTTCATCGTAGTGGCCAAACTTTGGGAAGAAATCCATCCTAAGGATCCATTTTTTTCAAATCAAAAGGAAACACCCGAAGAAGAGGTAATTGTTTTATCAACCCTTTCAATGTTATTTTCTTCTTCTACTTCCTATTTATATGTTGTTTACAAATTCAAAAATAACTACAGTATCATACATATACTAATATGTTATTATAATTATGGTACAACCATATTACTCATTTTATCTATCTTACAAATAAAAATATCACCATGTGTGCGTACGTACAGCTTACTGTCTCCACGCTGTGGTGTAATTTTTTATTCGACACTACTTTGTTTGGATGGGTATAATGATGAGTATGATGGATAATAATAATGAATATAAAATTATAATGATTATGAATAATTAATATACAATCCAATTTCATACCATTTAATCATCAAGGGAATGATACCATCGCTCGTGCGTACGTACGATCTACCTTCTCCATAACGTGGTGAGATTCATTATCTATGTTAACCTTTAAAGAATGATTATAAAAGTTATATGAGGATTAAAAAGGATAATTATGAACTTAATTTAATTCTTTATATGAATAAATTATATCCTATACATAACAAACATGACTAACATGACAAAATGGGAATGGTAAAATTAAGGAGTTAACACCCGAAAACGGTAATACTAAAATATTATTACCAAAGTGATATAAGAGGATAATATATGATATCATAAATATGTATATGGTCCTGGTATAATTTAATAACATGTTTTAACCATTATATAGGAGGATAACTCACCCTTGACTAAAGGAAAGTATAAGGTAAGTGCAAATTTCTCAACCTATTTATTATCAGAGATTGTTTATACAAAAGTATCTACTAGAAAAACCTTATCATCCATGTCCATGTTCCATAAAAGGTATTTCAAAATATCATATAATTTTGTTTAAATAAATTTTTACCCGTGTTTTAATTTTTATAAAACATTTTGAAAGTAATATTTCTATCACATTCCAAACGATGCACTTTATGATCTTTTCGACAAATTAAGGAAAGAATGTTTTTTAACTTATACGGCTTGAGAAGCTATTTTCCACCAATATGGCACCCTATAATTTTGAATATTTCTGTACAATATTACAAGGTTATTTTCAAAGTAAATGTTTTATTTTATAATTTCATGGATTTTAAATAATTTCAAAGTAAAAAAGGGTTATTTCTATCAAAGAGTTTTATTGAATTTATTAGATTATTTTCATATATGTCAACATCATTTGTTGGATTTTATGCTTGATTAAAGTTGATTTATTATGATACAGTCATCCAAATTGTATTGAAGGTTTTATGATATGTTTGTCTGTGGATATGATATTTTTATACCATTCATGGTTTATGGTTAAAGTATTAACATTTCATTTTCTAGTTTTAATACAAATTTTTAGGTCATGTTTCACCCTTTTCATAAGAGGAATACACTAGACTTATTTAATGATGGTGAGTCCCACTATAGCCTCTCGATGCATCAGTAGGTTTCATGATACAAACAAATGACTTGGTACAAGGCCTTTATAGTATGGTAATGGTCTTGTCCTGAGGCCTTAACGGTATGGTTATGATGTCCGAAAATATGCATTTCCTCGTTATGAGATTAGTTATTGAGATTGAATTGATTATTTGACTAGTAAAATATCCATGTGAAAGTTTAAATAGAATTATTTGATCTATTCTTGACATATTATGCTGAAGATTATGTTTAAAAGACTTGTGTTTCAATTTTATACCTTTATTTAAAAGTTTAGGATTATTTATTATAGCTTCTGCTATATTGTTTATCCTTACTGATCATCTGAGATCACACCTTTCTAATGTTTTATTTTTCCCCAAGATGAGAAGAAGTATATTATGATTGACCTGTAGGGATATTCTAAGGAATATGGGTGTTTAAGAAGGAGACACTATGTTGTTTTTCAATTCAATATGTAATGTAAAACTTATGTTTTTATCTAGTTTTTCCAAGGATACTAAAACGATCGGTCCTTCAGGATTTGATTTTATTATTATCATGCCAATGTAATAAAATAATGCACCAAATATATGCAGCTGGGGTCTGGGCATTAAAGTTGCTACCAAAGGAAATATAACACCCTAGTATGATAAAAGGTTTAATGACAAAATGATATGACTCATGTAAACAAGGTGCACCTTCCTTTTCAAAAGTCTAACTGATTAAAACTCCACAGTTAAGTGTTCTTTGTCTAGAGTAGTGATTAAGATGGGTGAACTTTTGGGAAGTTCTCTAGGGTGTGTGTGAGTGAGAACAACACACACTAGAAAGGACATGTGTTAGCCTATGGGCACTATCATTAGTCAGATGGCCCGTTCAGGCATGTGGGTGGGCCCCTAGGTTGGGACTGCATGTCTGTGGGGCTACTGGTGGTACTTGGATGGCCAGGACCAGACAACCATGTTAAAGTAAGGGTGTCTATGCTGTCATCGGGGCCTAGTTGTCACATTTGGTATTAGAGGAACAATTTAGTTAACTTTGGGGATTAAGTGTTGTCGTCTAAGTGACCAAGTCTAAAAGTTTTGTTGTCCTAGTGTTTCTTAATTCTGAAGATTAAAATTCATAGTTTTTTAGTCTGATGAATAGTCATTAGTTAGATGACCCATTCATGCATGTGGGTGGCTCCTGGGTGGGGACCATAAGTCTGTGAAAAAACAGGTGGAACCTAGAGCGCCAGGACCCCACGACCATGTTAAGGCGAGGTGTTTGCACTGTCACTTGGGAATTGTTGATACATTTGGTATCAGAGGTGGTAACCAACCTTAAGTGCGGTACAGTGCTTAGGTTGATATGTAGGGCCCACAATAAGGATGTTGTGATCTAGGGGGGATGGGTGAATGTAACACCCCCGAATGATAAAGGGTTAAATTACTAAATGGCGTGACTCATGTCAACAAGGTGCACCTTCATTTTTGAGAGCCTACCTGATTAGAACTCCATAGTTAAGCGTGCATGGCCTGGAGTAGTGATCAGGATGTGTGACCTTCTGGGAAGTTTCCCAGGGCGTGTGTATGTAAGGAAAAAGAACATTGGAAAGGACATGTGTTGGATTGTGGGGACAATCATTAGTCAGATGACCCATTCAGGCATGTGGGTGGGCCCCTGTGTGAGGACCACGTGTTTGTGGGGCAACTGGTCATACCTTGTGGTCCAGGACCCAACAACCATGTTAAGGCTGGGTGTCTGTGCTGTCACTGGGGCCCAATTGTTACATTCATTTGAGGTGGGAATATTGTATTAGCCCAGAAATTCTAAACATAGTTTTATTATGAAAATATTTTATTAAATGAATTTATTTATAATTAATTTTTTTAAGATTATTTTCTTTGAAATAATAATTCAAATCAATTGATTTATTAAATGTATACTTTTCAAATTTATTCTAAAAGTAAATATTATTTTACTTCATTTAAAGAATATTTTAGAATAACTAATTCTATTAAATAGAATTTACATTTATCAAAATGATTATTTAATAGAATTTTTTAAATTATTATTATAAATGAATATAGTTAAATTGTTTTTGATTTTCAAAATTAGTTTTAAATTATATAAAATTATGAATATAATATAAACTAATACTATAATAAAATAATAATTTTATTTTAATTAGATTTTGAGATTATACATGACATTTAAAATTATTATTTTAAAATATTATAAGTTTTAATAATAATGTCAAATATTTAAAGTAACATTTCTTTATAAAAATAATATGCACTATTAATATTCACATTTTTATAAAACCTAACATATGAATAATTATATTGGAATTATTTGGGTTTATGCATATTTTTATTTTCAAAAATATGATATATATATATATATATATGAAGTAATAAAAAATTGTTTTAAATTAGAAATTTTTATTTGGATTTATGTTTTATAAAATTATTAATAATATGATTTTTTATAATAGAATGTTAAAATTATACATATATGAATGATATTTTTTAATTGAATTATAATTTGTTTTATAAAACTTGGATGATTTATAAATTATGATAATATTCATTCTTTAAAAAAATATAAGGAATTTTTATAAAATTTAATTTTCAAATATATGATATATATTAGTTTTGAATTATATATAATGATTAAATTATTTTTTTATAACTTTTAATTTTTAATGTTTTGTTTATAATAATAAAAAAACAAATTTCATATATATATATATAATAAGTTAAAGGATTATTAATAATGAATTTTTATAATAATAAAATTATGATATAATAATAATGATACAAAAATAATAATAAAAAAATAAAAAAAGGAGAATGGAAAGGGGGTCTGTAGTGGTGTATTGCGATGCGAGAAATAGGTAAGGGAGGATGAGTTAGGGTTTCAGGTGATGATGGGGAATCGATGTCGAGTATAGAGGGGGTTCGAGCAGCAGGTGATTCACGTCCTACAAGTTCGTCCGAGACTAATGACAGTCCCCACATGTTAACACATATCATTTCTAGTGTTCTTTTTCCTCACTCACAAATACCTTGGTGAACTTCCCAGAAGGTCACACATCTAGATCACTACTATAGGCTAAGCACACTTAACTATGGAGTTCTAATCATGTAGGATCCCGAAAAGAAAAGTTCACCTTGTTGAAATGAGTCATATAATTTATTCATTAAACCCTTTATCATCTTGGGGTGTTACATTCACCCCCCCCCCTTTAGAGCACAACATCCTTGTTTTGGTCCCTATATCTCAACCTAGGCAGTGCGGCACACTTAAGGTTTAGTTCCACCTCTGATACCAAATGTAACAACTTGACCCCGGTGACATCACAAACACACCGCCTTAACATGGTTGTCGGGTCATGGATCTCCAGGTACCACCGGTTGCCCCACAGACACGTAGTCCCCACCATGGGGCCCAACCACATGCCTGAACGGGTCATCTGACTAATGAAAGTCCCCACTGGACAACACAACACAAAGGTAGAAAAAAATATAATAACTGTGACAACCAAATCTGTGACGGACCAAAATTGTTCATCCATAGAAAAAGACAGATCAATATAAAATAACAAAAATAGGGATAGGTGATTAAATAGCTTCGGACTAAAACAAAACATCTGTTGTTCATAATCTAAAATTAAATGGACAATGGTTCACATAAGAAATTTAAGGGAGTAGAAAAAAAAGAAAACACCTAAAACAGATCTGGAAAATCAGATACCTATAATGCAGTAGGTCTAGAAACAGAACCCTAACTTACCCAGACCACTACCACTAGAAATTGAGTACCCAAAACAGAACCTCACCGGTAGCGATGATCCTTGAACGTCGGCCTCCACACCCCAGTCGATCATGCCTCCAGTGAAATCACAACCCAGCTCAAACCTCTGCTTGACTTCTACCGAATGTGGACGAAACACTATCCTGATCCCTTCTCCCACAACACCACACAAACCCGAGGCCAAGCCTCCTCTACTTGAGATCCCCCCTGGTGCCACAACTCACAAACCTTGAAATCTCCATTGACCATGCTTCGAGCCTCAACCTGGATTTCCCAACGCCTCAAATTCTTCTCCCTGGAAAAAACTTGCAGCATCTCCCCAAATCGAGATCCCCATATGCAATTTCCCAGATTTTTTAGTTTTTATTTTACTCTAATAATCCTTTATTTTTATTATGTCATTAAATATTATCATGAGTTTAACTTTATTATAAAAATAGTTATACTATATAGTTATAATTTTATTAAACAAGATTTAATTTTTTTTATAAAATAATTTAATCAAAATTTATATTTCAAAACTATTATAATTTCATATCAATTTTATAAGACCAAATTATAGTCCAATTTATATAATAACATTCATATTATTATCATAGTATAATATATATATAATTTCAAAAATATCTAATAGTTAATATTTTTTATGAAGCATAAATATTAACCATATTAATAATTCATGAATAATTATATTCAATAAAATATATTACCTTTAATTATTTTTATTTATTAAAATAATATATTATAAAATGTCATTTCATGTTACTATATAAAAGTATAACTAATTTATATATCGTCATATATTTCAAAAATGTAATTTGAAAATAATATAAATTAAAGTAACAAAATTTCATTTTATTTAAATGAAACCACATTGTTTTATTAAAATAATTCATAATAATGGTTTCATTTAAAAAATTTCATAATTATATTTATTCAATTTATAACACGTTTATTAGTTAAAATTCTTTTTTTGAAACTTGGTGTTTTATAGGAAGTTTAGTAAAAACCTTGGAAACAAGATTTAGAAAATAACCTTGATTAGGTAACATTACCCTAAGATAGAATTTGAGGATATATATTTAAGAGAATCCTAGAATTTTAGTAAAATAGAGATTATGTGGGTATTCCAATCAAATAAATCCATGTCTGGATACTAAAAGTAGACATGGTTCTAGAGTAGATTTAAATAGGTATGAAAACTCTGAAAAGGTGTTCTGAGCTTGACTCGGGGTAACCTGGTACATGACAACGGGCCTTACTATGCACCTGGTTTGACACTCCTAGGGGATATTCTTAGGATAATTCATATTTTCATTAAAAACCATTATGAAGGATTTATGATTAACTATGTCCTCAAAGAAACCATGTTTATGATTATGGATTAGATATGCATAAAATTTTCAATTTATGTTAAGTATTTTACTAGTTTATAGTTATACATTATGATTCATAACCAAATCTAGTGTTTTTCATTGTTTAGAAATGGTGCCTAGTAGAATAATTGGAAATAGTATCAACACACATAATCCATGTAGGGATTTTCCTCCCAGGAAAGATAATGATAGTGGAACTGGTGATAAAAATAATGCTGAACAACTTATAACCATACCGGGACAACTGACTCAGGTTATTAATCATAACCGTAACTATGTGGAGAAACATGATCCACAATGTGGAGGATCAATGTTAGACCAATTCATGAGACAAAAACCACCAATATTAAATGGGAATACAAATCCTTTTGTAGCAGAGCAGTGGATATATTCCTTAGAGAAATTATTTCTTTCTTTGGAGAGTAAAGAAAGGGAAAATGTTATTATAGAAGTCTATCACCTTTTATAAGATGCAGATCAATAGTGATCATTATTTCAAAACATGAAGGATGATAAAGAGGTTTAAAATATGGAATGGAGGTAATTTAAAGAGCTCTTCTTAGAAAAATACTTTCCTAGGGATCTATGAGCGGATTTGGAAAGGAAATTTCCGAGTCTAAGGAAAAAAGAGGATGAAAATGTTGCAAAGTATGAGGCTAACTTCACGAGGTTAGAAAGGCATGCTGCAGACTATATACGTAACCCAAGAAGTAATATTGATCAATTATTTGATGGGTTAAAACCATTTCTCCATCATTCATTAGTATCATAATATTTCTTATCATACGAAGATATAGTCTCTTGTGCTGTCAATATAGAAAATGGAATTCTACAAGTCTTATGACATTAAATGGAATTAAGAGAAGAAGAGGGTTGTTGAACACTTTGGGAAAAAAATAATGGGAAGAAGGAAAAAACTGACTTTCCACCCTATAATAATTGTGGGAAGAAACACCCAAGTACATGCCTAAAGAGGATTTGAGTTTGTTATAAGTGTGGAGAAAAAGGCCACCAAGCTCATGACTATAAGAGGAGGAAAGAGGTTTTCAATGTTCAATGCTATAATTGTAAAGAAATAAGACATTATGCAAATGAATTTTCTAAGTTTCAAGGAAAATTTTCTCAAAAAAGGACAAGGGATAAAGTAAAAGATTATGAGATCACAACTAATGAGGTTGAAGTTCTGAATGACGTTTTGGTAGGTACTATTATCATTTCCTCAAATTTAGCCAAAGCATTATTTGATTCTGGATCCTCGCATTCATTTATATATTCCTAGTTTTCTTTTAAAATTAGATATTTCCAATTCACATTAACAAGGGAGTTGTTAATAAAAACCCCTTAGGGAAGTCTAATTGCAACAAATATGTGTTAGACAGTTCCCATTATGGCATATAAACATTCTTTATCTGTTGTCTTTATTATTATAACTATGGTAAAATTTGATATAATCCTCGGTATGGATTGGATATCAAAATATGATGCAAAAATTTATTACAAGAAGAAGGAAGCTATGATTTGTGAGGATGATGTATAATCCATTATCTTTAGAGCATAAATTTCATCATTTGATTCTTATTTAGATCCACCCCCAATATCTCTTTTAAATGAAATTCCTTGGGAGGAAGAGAAAACATCATCTAAGGGTGAAGAAAGAAATATTCGAATTGAGTATATTCTTATGGTACAAGAATATATTGATGTATTTCCAAAGGATTTACCTGGACATCATCTAGAGTAGGAAGTTGATTTTACTATTGATTTAATCCCTAACGTAATGCCAATATCGAAAACTTCCTATAGAATGGGTTATGTGGAATTAATATAGCTGAAGAAAAAACTAGAGGATTTGAGTAATAAAGAATTTATTCACCCTAGTGTTTCTATATGGGGAGCCCCCGTTCTTTTTGTTAAGAAGAAAGATGGATCAATGAGGCTATGCATTGACTATTGAGAAATAAATGCTATTATAATAAGTAAAAAGTATCCTCTACCTTGTATTGATGATTTATTTGATCAACTTCATGGAGGTCAATATTTTTAGAATATTGAACTTTGTTCTAGATATCATCAATTGTGTGTAAAAAGGAATATATTCCAAATATAGCATTCCAAATGAGGTATGGTCATTAAGAATTTACAGTAATGACACTTGGATTGACTAATGCACCCACTTTGCTCATGGATGTATTGAATAGAGTGTTAAAGGAATATCTAGATGATTTTGTAGTTGTAATTATTAATGATATCTAGGTATACTTAAAAAGCTATGAAGACCATGAGAACCACTTTAATATTGTTTGGAAGATTCTTAGAATAAATGAATTATATGGTAAATTTAGAAAGTGTGAATTATGGCTTTAAGAAATATCTTCTCTTTTCCATATTATCTCTAAATATGGAATCTTTGTTGATCCTGAAAAAAAATCAATATAATAATTTCCAGCACTGATGAGTATAACTGAGGTACATAGTTTTATTGATTTAGTAGGTTATTATCGATTTTTTGTCCATAATTTTTCCCGATTGGAAACCCCATTAACCAAGCTCACATGTAAAGGGGTTAAATTTGTTTGGACAAAAGAGTGTGAAGAATGTTGTGAAGAATTGATGATAAGATTAGTCAATGATGTTATCTTGACTCTACCATATGGGAATGATGGGTTGTTGATTTATAGTGATGCATCAAGCAAATGACTCGGTTGTGTACTTATGCAGAATGATAAAGTTATTTCTTATGCATCAAGGAAATTAAAAATTCATGAACAAAACTACCCAACTCATGATCTGAAGTTAGAAACAATAATCTTTGCTCGGAAGATATGGAGACACAATCTCTATAGTGAAATATGTGAGATATATACTGATCATAGGTGTTTTAAATATATTTTCTCATAGAAAGAACACAACATTAGACAAAGGAGATGGCTTGAGCTACTCAAGGATTATGATTTCACAATACACTACCACCCAATAAAGTTAAATAAGGTGGAAGATTATTCGAGTATAAAATACCATAGAGTTATAAAAAAAAAATTAGAGTTGAAAGGGATTCTATTTTTATAGATATAGTAAATATGGATATGGGAATTATCATAGAAGGTGAAAAATCACTACTCTTTCAAATGGTTGAAAAACCTTCTTTACTGGAATGGACAAAAAGTTCTCAGTCTGGTGATGAGGAGTTTCAAAAGAAAATTAAAGATGTGAATTATGGGAGACTGGTTGACATCATATTTGAATATGGTGTTTTGAAATTTGGTAAGAGGATTTGTGTTCCTGTTATGCATGATATAAAAAGGAAATTATTGAATGATGCTCATAGCTCCAATTTCTCTATACACCCTGGTGGCACTAAGATGTATATATATTTGAAGGAACATTTTTGGTGGGACAACATGAAGAGGGAGATCGCTGATTATGTGTCGAGATGTCTAGTTTTTCAATAGGTGAAGGATGAAAGAAAACATCCTAGAGGTGTTATGAAACCTATTCTTATACCTGTGTAGAAATGGGATGATATTAAAATGGAATTTGTCATGGGGATACAAAAGACTCTGAGAAAAAATGATTCGATATGGGTTATTGTTGATTGTCTTACCAAATTAGCATATTTTCTTACTATAAGAGAAGATTTACCACTTTAATGTTAAGAAAGACAATATATTAATGAAATTGTAAGACTTCATGGTGTCCCCCTATCGATTTTTTTGTTTGTGATCCCCATTTTACTTCACAATTCTAGAAGAGTCTTTAGAAGGCCCTAGATACAGATCTTCTCTTGAGCACAACATATCACCCTCAAAATGTTGGAAAATTAGAACATACTATTCAAAATTTAGAAGACATGTTGAGATCTTACTCAAATTAACTTCATGGTATGTGGGATCATTATTTACCTATAGTATAATTTTCTTATAACAATAGCTTCCATTCAAGTATTCAGATGGCACTATATGAAGTGTTATATGGAAAGATATGTTGTACATCAACTTGTTGGGATGATGTTGGTGAAAGAAAAATCATAGGTCCAGAAATTTTAAAGGAAATGACGAAAAAGGTAAAAGCTATTCAAACCCATATAAAAGGAGATCAAAGTAGGAAAAAGAGATATTCTAATAACTGAATGAATGATTTGGAATTTCAATTGGGAGATCATGATTTCTTGAAGGTATCTCCATGGAAGGGTGTTATACAATTCAGTAAGAAGGGTTAATTATGTCCTAGGTACATGAGACCTTTTGAAATTATGGAATGAATTGGAGCATTATCTTACCATTTGAAAATTCCACCAAGTCTCTCCAAAGTTCATGATGTGTTCCATGTACCAATGTTAAGGAAATACATTCCACACCCAACACATGTACTCACTTATAAAGAAATAGAACTAAAAACCAATATATATTATTGTGAAGTTCCCAAAAAGATTCTTGATACCAGAGAACAAGTGTTGAGAAATCGAATGACTCATCTAGTAAAGGTTCTTTGGATAAACCATAAGATGGAGGATGCGACGTGAGGACCTGAAGAACTTATGATGAGAAACCACCCGAATCTTTTTATGAAGTAATATTCTAGGAATTTCAAGAATGAAATTATTTTAAGGAAGAATGTAAGACCCCAAGATTCCACAGTATGCTCCCTTTTAAATAATTTAGTAGCTTGCGATGCACACAACATTGAGTTCGAGCGCATCATGACCTTTCAAACTAGCCGTAAAAAAATGGTTATGAACAATATTAACCACATTTTGAAATTTTAAAATTTTTTATTATTTCAAAATAGACTTCATTTTTGAATTTATAATATAAAAATTATCTTAGGGTGATTTTTTTTGTAATTTTCAGAAAAGTTTCAATTTTTGATGAATAGTGAAAAATACTGCATTGACGTTAAAAATTGATTTTCTTATTTAAATAATTATTTTAATTTAAATTTATTTTTATGTAAAAATAGATATGTAATACATATATTAGTACAATGTAAGTCATTGGAGTCATTTTATAATAGAATTAGATATATAAAATGTTATTGAACTTTTGAGCGTCTCTTTTACCCACCTTCTAGGCACATTTACAAATTGGAAATAAACGTAATTTTACCACTTCTGTGAATTGAATTTCAAAAATACAATATAAATTGTTGTAATAAAGGTTAAAAATTTGTTCTAATATGATAAAAATATCTTTTTGTGAATAATAACTTTTGAATTTTATTTACCGCAATCAAAGGTAAATAAGGTAATTAAAGGTAAAAATAATATTATAATAATATAAAATTACCATAACACATTTCCTAATTATATTTTATGAGTATATTTATACTAAAATCATCCTTATGTCTAAAATTTGATCCTTTTTAATCTACTTGTGTTAGATTAGGATATTTATTATATTTTCTTTAAAGAAGAGTTAAAAATATCATATTCAGATTTTAATAACTAAACCATTTTTAATACAGGTTTATAAATAAGATAAATTAGAATATAATCCTCATTATAAATGTAAGAATTTTATCTACATAATGATATTTTATTTATAATTTTTAGACATTAAATAATCTAACTTAATTGGGACACCATGATGATGAAGTAATTGATTTATTAAAGAAGTAATCAAATAAATGATATTAATAATATCAAAATAAATATAATTTAATTTAATTAATTACATAAAATAATTTTACATATAACATAGACATTTTAGTGAAATATTAGAGGTAATTATTTGAAGTTATCATGTTGGTTTTATATTTTAAAAAAATGAAATTTTTTAATAGTATCAAGATTGACATAAATGCAACTTTAAAATAAAATAAAATTTAATTAAATGTTATAAAATTCATAAGAATATCATTTTAGTCAAATAACTATTATAGTGTTAAATATATCATAAATTATACAATTGGGGACCGTTTGGAATTTTATAGTATCTATATTAACCCTATAATGTGAAAATGTAAGAAGATACGGTAAGAGTTAAACTATTTAAATAAGGGTTAAATCTAAAAGATAAGGTTAATTTTATGATCTAAACATGTCTAAAAACTATTGGTTGAGATTATTTAGATCCATAATCATCTTATACTTGAAATAAATTAATTTTTATCTATTATAAAAGGAAAATAATTTATAATAAATTAATATTTCAAGGTTTTTCCTAAAGTGCCCCTCACCTCTCTTATAAAAGGGTACCTCCCTTTTTCTTTAACTCACAAATATAAAGACTTTTGGTTCGGCCAAATCCTGACCATTTCTCCTCCCAACCTCCCTCACTTCATCCCAGAGTCCTAACTTTATGTATAAAGCCATCATAAGGAGCTCTTTTGTTTAAATCAAAAGGAAACACCCGAAGAAGAGGTAATTGTTTTATCAACCCTTTCAATGTTCTTTTCTTATTCTACTTCCTATATCTATGTTGTTTCAATATCAAAATGATAAATCCAGTATCATATATATACCGAGATGTTATTATAATCATGGTAAAACCATATTCCTCATTTTATCCATCTTACGAATAACAATATCACCTTGCGTGCGTATGTAAAACTTACCGTCTCCACGTTGTGGTGTAATTTGTTATTCAAAACTACATTATTTGTATGGGTATAATGATGAGTATAATGGATATACATAATTAATAAAACTATATAATTTATATTTATAATTAATATACCATCCAATTTCATACCATTTAACCATAAAGATAATGATATCATCGCTCGTGCACACGTACGACCTACCGTATCCACGACGTGGTAAGATTCATTCTCAAATTTAACCATTAAATAATGATTATAAAAGTTATATTATGTGTAAAAAGACTAATTATGAACTTAATTTCATTCTAGATATGAATAAACTATATCCTAGTAATAACAAACATGACTTACATGACAAAACAGGAATTGGAAAATGAAGCAGTTAACACCCGAACCAACAGAAATACTGAAATATTATTACTAAAGTGATATGAGAGGATAATATATGATATCAAAAATATGTATATAGTCTTGGTATAATTTAATAACATGTTTTAACCATTATATAGGAGGCTAAATTACCATCTAATAAAGGAAATTATAATGCAATAATTAATTTCACAATCTCTTTATTATCAGAGATTCTTTATACAAAAGTATCTACTGGGACAACCTTATCATACATATCCTTGTTTCATGAAAGGTATTTTAATATATTATCAAAATTTTTCTAAAGGAATTTTTACCCATGTTTTAATTTTTATAAAACATTTTGATAGTAATCTTTCAATCGCTTTCCAAACGATGTACTTTATGATCTTTTCGACAAATAAAGGAAAGCACATTTTTTAACTTATACGACGCGAGCGGATATTTTTCTCCACTATAACACCTTTACATTTTGAATATTACAATAAAATATTACAAGGTTATTTTCAAATAAAATGTTTTATTTTATAATTGTGCAGCTTTTAAATAATTTCAATGTAGAAAAGGGATATTTCTCTCAAAAAGTTTTAATGAATTTATTAGATTATTTTTATCTATGTCAACATCCTTTGTTGGATTTAATGCTTGATTGAGGTTGATTTATTATGATAAAATATTCTAAATTTTATTGAAGGTTTTATGATTTTTTTACTATAGATGTTCTATTTTTATACCATTCATGGTTTATGGTTAAAGTATTAACATTTTGTATACTAGTTTTAATATGAATGTTTATGTCATGTTTCACCCTTTTCATAAGAGGAATGCATTGGACTTAGTAAGTGATCGGTGGGGCCCACTATATCCCCTTGATGAATTGGTAGGTCCCATGAGACAAAATAGTTTCTTGGAACAATGCCTTGATAACATGGTAATGGTCTTGGTACGAGGCCTTGATAGTATGGTTATGATGTCCGACATTAGGTAATTCCTTGTTATGAGATTAATTATTGATATTGTATTGATTATTATACTAGTAGAATATCCATGTGAAATATTAAATGGAATTATTTGATTTATTCTTGACATATTATGCAGAATATTATGTTTAAAATGATTGAGTTTCAGTTTTATACCTTGACTTAAAAGTTTATGATTATTTATGATAGCTTTTGCTATATTGTTTATCCTCACTGAGCATCTAATATCACCCATTTATTATGTTTCATTTTCCCTAGTATGTGAAGAAGTATATTATTATTGACCTGAAGGTATAGTCTAAGTAATATAGATGTTTACTAAGGATACACTATTTTGTTTTTAAATTCAATATGTAATGTTAAACTTATGTTTGTATCTAGTTTTTAAAAGGTTACTAAACAGATCGGTCCTTCGGGATTTAATTTTCTTGTGATCATGAAAATGTAATATAATAATGAACCAACTCTAGGAAACTGGGTTCAGGGCATTAAAATGTTTTCCATAAGTTTATGTTTTATGCCAATTCTATGTTTAATGTTCCTTTATGATTTATTCCTTAAGTACTGCCATGTTTTATTTTATGACTCAAGGTTTTGATATTCAATATATATGTTCATGTTTTTACAATTTTAAGTTTATTATTTGTTTTATGTTCTCCATGTTTACCATTACTAAGCATTTGATCTCACCCTTTTTATGTTTTCTTTTCCATGGGATATAAAGAATGGTTTTAGGAAGGAAAACTAATGGGGAAGATCGTTATGGAAGATGTTGAAGATATTTCACCAAGATAGAAGAATGTGTTCTAAGTTTCCAAAGACACTAAACTAATATGGAATTTGGGTGTCTATTTGTGTAATGTATTAAGTATTAAAAAAATGTAATGTACATGTATGTTAATCTTTCTTCATTAGAGTTTTTATCAGAGTGAAGTTTTAGTTAACCTTTGGAAACTAGGATGAAAAAACTTTCATGAGATCCCTAGACAAATTTATAAGGATACAAATAGGGATGTACCTAAGGATAAGTCTAACTATAGTTCATTATCCAATAATTATGGTGAAAATCATGAATAACCTATGTCTAAACCTAATATTTTAGAGATTGAAAGTACTCCCCCCTTGATTATGTTGTTTTCCGGGTAAGATTGTTTCCTCTCACACTAATATTTTTTGGGTTTTAGAAAATGGATGGAAATAGGAGGATTTATATTAATGGAGAACATGATGGACAAGGGAATGATATTACTCATGAGAAACCAAATTAAATGGGAGTTGGAAGGTGAAACATCATTATTATTCCTAATTAGAAATATCATAATATGATCAATAATATCAAATTTGGTGAGTTTCATAACCCACATAATAAGAGAAATATGGAGTTTCATGATGATCATAGAGGAAATAAAGTTCAAATTTTCCTCATTTAAATCATGTGGGAATTGATATCTAGGATGATGTTTCAAAGGAACTGGAAGATGCTTTGGGTGTGGAAAATAAGGACACAAATCCAGTAATTGCAATGGAAAAGGTTTAGTTAACACAATTGACTAGGATAATGGTATTGCTAAGACATCAATGACGGTTAAATTTTTTAAATGTGGAATTTATGGGCATTATGAAAATTGATTCCCTAATGGAAAATCTCATGAAGAGAATCAGCATGGTCGTATGGGTAGTATTTATGTTGCTGATGATGAAGAGACTACAAATGATTTATGAGATGAAAGAAGTGTTAAGGAATAAAACGATGAAGATCAGTCAATGGTTTAAGAAGATATTGGAATGAGTGCATGTTTATCATGAATAATTTTTTATAAGTAATTTTATGGTACTAAATAATAAGGAAACATATAAGTATTGTTACATTATTGTTTTTCATTACGTATTTGATAGTATATGTTAAATTCTATTGGTACCCATGAAAACTTATTCATATATTTTTGGAAAACGCATGATATGTGCATAATGATGGGTTAAAGAGATAATGAAATGTTTTATTGTATTAATGACCTCATGAGTGATATAAGGACAAAGTGATATCATGGTTTGAGTATATATAATTTTTGGTATTTTTTGTAAGAGTTAATTTTTGATAGCATGCATGTTTTCACAAAGGTTTTATGATAATTCAAGTTATCAGCATATTTTAAGAGAATACATGATTAAGATACTCAAATGCTTGGAATGTGAAAACCAAGAAATCCACTATGAGATATGGGAGATAAATTCTAAGACGATTTAGTTCACCTCTTTCTAAAGATATAGATTTTCAGTTTTTGGAAAGATTGTAAGGTTACAAATTTATGGATAATATAATTTATACTTCAGTTTCAGTCTGTTAGATTAATTTATTATATCACTATAGTTGGAATTATGCATATTTCATAACCTATGGTAACCATTTTTTTGAGAAATATGGAACAACCTATCATTATATTTATGGATTTTATGATCTGCTAACACTTTAGGAATGAAAAATTCAATTTCATTTCTTTGAATAAGAGATCAAGTGGAAATTATTTATGGCATAACTAATGGTGAGATTGTACTAAAATAAAGTAATTATTTATTCTCATGTTCTTCATCTTTAAGAAAAGGATATTGAAACCAAAAATGTTATCCTAGTACAATCTTATCTGATGAATTAGATGACCCCTTAAATCATCGCAGATTTATGGATTTCCAGTTGTTAACTTTCTCCCAACCTTATTACCTATCACTCTCTATCAAAACATTATGGTCATATTTTTCTTCTATATCTATGTTTTCACTTCCCACCTATGTTATATTATGTGGAAACCCAGTTATGAGTTACTTTGGGAAACCGTTATGTTTCTAACTTTTCTTTTTAAAATGAATTTTTAGTATTCCTTTTTCTGATGTGGCTTTCTATGAAAGAAAATTTCAAGTAGTAAACCATTTATAACCCTGGAGAATTTCTAGGTATAAATTAATCTTAAGGGGGTAGAATGTGATACCCCAATATTTTATGAGATATATTATTTTTAATTTCTTTGATGTCTTATGTTGTACGCTACACCATGATTATCTTACACTATATGAAACACCATATTAGCAACAAATATATGCAACACTATTCTTGGCTTTGGTTACATAAAATTTCGTTATTTTTGATATAATTTATTTCACGCAGGACTGAGTATAAGTGAGAAACTAAATATTGTAACCTAGTCATTATATTGGCGGGTATGAATAATATTAACTTTCTTCTAAAAAACTATTTAAATAAAAATAACTAATCCTATAAAATGGATTTTTTATTGAAAAATATATGTAATATATTCAATATAATGTACAAAATTCATCTTCTATGTTTTCTAGATATGATATAAGAACAAATTCATTTTTTTTATTAAAGAAGTATTTTTTCAAAAAATTTAGTATTTCCGCCATTTGATGGGTTTAAATAATTTTTTTGACATTTTATATATTATATTTAACAAGAAAAACTTTTTCTTTGGAATCGGGATATAAAAACTTTTTTTAGAGGAATTCTTGATATTTTTCTGGTAAGTTTTAAATTTTGATGAATTGAAAAATTATACGAAATTTTAATAGAAAACAACCTTTTTCATTGAAATAATTTATATAATTAAATTATATTATTTAATGGTTTTAAATTATAAATATAACATATTAGTATAATTCAATATAATTTATGTCATTATCATTAATTTTACATTGAATTATTATGTAAAAACATTTCAATATTTTGTAATGTTTTAACTTTTAAAAAACCCGTTCTCTTTTTCCAAAAACCAGAATAATTTTAAATTAATTACAAAAACTTCCATATTTTGAATTTTGAAAAATGGATTCCATATTTATAATAAGTAGTCCCAAATTATGTAAATATATTTATTTTATTTTTGGGAATTATGAATAGTAACATTGATAATTTTTATTAATACGGTATAAGGGTAAAATCGGTAACAATACTATTATAAAATTAATATAACACTTGTATTAATATATTTGGATGAGTGTGGTTAGACATAAATCATAATTGGGTCTAAATGGTGGGATTTTTAAGCCACTTGTATAATATTAGTACATTTAATTTATTATGTTTTATGAAATGTTAGATATATCTTAGTCAAATTTTAATAACTAAACCATATTTTATATATGGATGTAAAGAATATAAAATTTATTATAAATGTTTATTTATAATATAAAATGTTTTTATTTATCATGGTAATTTATTTATAATTATTAGAAAATATATAATTTCCTTAAAGACTTATACTTTGATGGGGTACAAATTAATTAATTGATGAGAAATAAATAAAACAATTATTGTTAAATTTATAATAACCATAAAAATACCCAATTTTTTTTTAAATTAATATTAGTTGCGTATATATAGACCCTTATAATAAAAGAGTATATTTAGTGACTATTTGGATCCATATGGAATAGATTTTCATACTTATATTATTTTATTTAAAGTGATGTTAAAGTTATCACATTCATTATTTTATAAGTATAATATTTTTAATGTTGATGTTTTCATAATATAAATTATACTAAAATTATTATTATGAAATATAGTATATGTATCTTCATAATATTTTTTTTATTTTTAAATTTTACACAACAAATATGTATATTAAATAATTACAAAAAAGTGATGTAGTAATTATTTTATTAATGGAAATATCAAATTAATGTTGTTAAAAATATTAAAATAAATAAAATTTGAGATAATTAATATATCGAATGATTTTTATAGATTAACTATACCAAATAGTGATATAATAAAAAAATTGTTTCTATGATAACATCTTATATAGATATTTTTAAAAATCCACGAATTGAATAGTGTCAAAATTGACAATATTGTTGTTCTTTTAAAACAATGTTTTATTAAATTACTTAAAAATCATAAAAAATTTATAAAAAATATATTATAATTATAATATGCTCTAAAAGGATCTAATTTACTTATTTATGGTCTATTTTACATCAAATAATCAAATATTGACCCTTTTAATAGTGAATTATTTTTTACAACTAGTTAAAAATTAAATAGAATAACAAAGTGATAATTAAAAATATAAGGATTAAATTGAAAGACAAACTTGTCAAAAATTTATTGGTGGATTAGATTTATAACTTATCTAATATAATCTTATAATTTGGGTCATTTTTTAGGTTTTTGGTTAGGATTTTATTTGATTATAAATTATTATTTATGGAGTTTCCAAAAGTGATCCTCACCTCAATTATAAAAGGGCACCTCCTCCCTTAGTTCTTAAAATAAATTTGATCATTCAAGATCAGTAATACCATGAAATTTTCTATTATAAACTTCTGTATCTACATTTTATAAATTATTATCTTCTTCAAAGTCCAATTCTAGTGCTCTAAGAATAGATTTAGAGGAAGCACGTTGAGGAAGAGGTAATCTCTTCTAGCGATTCTTTCAAACTTCTTTCTTCTTATACTTACTCTAAATGAGTTGTTTCATTTTAAAGTAATAAATAAAGTATAAATAATATAATTATATGTTATAAAAACTAATAAACAACCATATTAAACCTTTTATCCATCCTATGAAAAAATAAATCACCACATGTGTGTACGTACGACTTACCGTCTCCACGCTATGGTGTAATATGTTTTTCACCACCACCTTACTTGGATGGGTATATTGATGGAAGTAATAAATATATATTATTATTAAAACATTATATTAATTAATTAATGTTATAAACTTTCCAATTCAATACCATTCAACAAATTTAGGAATGATATCGTCGCTCGTGTGTACGTACGACCTACCGTCTCCATGATGCAATGTGATCCATTCTACATGACCTTAATTAAATAATGATTATATAAATGTAAATAATGAATAAATTTTCTATATATTACATTAATATAATTTTATAATGATGTAAATATGACCTAATAAGGGGAACCAAAACTTATTCGGAAAAACATGCACAAGAAAATGTAGCAGTTTATACCCAAATAACGAGTAATAATGAAATATTATTACCCAACAGAGGATAATATGATCATATATGATATCATAAAAATTAATATTATTATATAATAATCCAACTTCATCATCTAAATCTTTATATAGGATGTTTGGATACATACAATGCATATTGGACCTAAGGTAAGAGATTATTTTGTCTCACTTTTATTTCAGTGGGACATATGCCTTATACCCCACCTATTTATTTTGTATGGTGTTTATGCTTCCCATAAATGTTTTATGATTATTATTATGAAAGTTATGATATTAACATATGCATATAATTTTCTCTATTTTATTAGGAATATTAGTTGACAGATTGTAATTTGTAAGAGATAATTTTTGAATCTCATTACTATTTGAGATTGTTTATACGCAAGTATTTACTGGGCTATATTTATCATCCACATCCATGTTTCCAAAATTAGTAATAATATTTCTATTATTATAAAATTTTTTAAATTTTATTTTACCCTTTGGTTAATTTTTATTAAATGGTTTGAAAGTAATCCTTTGTTGTTATTCGATTCGAGGTACTTTTTGGCTTTTCCCGAAAAAGTATGAGGATAATGTTTTTTTAACATATATGACATGAATAGATTTTTATGATTTCATAATTCCTTAAGTCCAATAATATTCCTTTATAATATTTCACATTTATTTTCAACTAAATTATTTTCTTTTAATATTTTTCTGCATTTTGAGAAAACAAAATGTTTTTGAAGAAGAAAAGATATTTTTCCTCAAGAAATAATTTCAAAGGTTTTATCAAAATTATTTTATAGCTAATATTAAAAATATGTTTCAAGTATAACATCACTATTATTATTATGGTTGATTATTTTTATTATGTAATTATATTTATGAAATCCATTTGTTTTACATAGATTATTTTATGAAGGAATAATGTTTAAGAAACCCATTTTATTCCTTAGGTTACGCTATGATGAATGATTTTGTTTTTGTGGCACATGTAAGAATGATTTCATTATGAGATAGGTGAGACCTATATATCCCTCCAATAAATTGGGTAATTATTTATATCTCATGAGATAGATATGTATAAAACAACATGTAAATCCAGTTTAATAATACAAGGTTGAAACGCTATGTATAACCGAATCTGTAATACAGGGTCGAAACGAGGAGTGAACTCAGTTCAGAAATAGACTTTTTCCACTATGATGGTCTTAGAAATGAGCCTTGGATAATATGGAAATTATTTTATATGTTTATGTGTTTTACCCAAGTTCATGTTTTATTCCAATTCTATGTTTAATGTTCTTTTATTATTTATGTCTTACATACTGCCATGATTTATTTTATGACTCAAGATTTTGATATTAAATATATATGTTTATGTTTTTAAATTCTGAAGTTTATTTTTTGTTTTATGTTCTCCATGTTTACCCTTACTAAGAATTTTATCTCACCCTTTTTATGTTTTCTTTTGCTTTGTATATAAATAAATGTTTTAAGTAAGAAAACTAATGGGAAATATTTTTATGGAAGATGTTGAAGATCCTTCTCCAAGATAAAAGAATGTGTTTGGAGTTTAAAAACACACTAAAATAATACAGTCTTTGGGTGTCAATTTTTGTAATGTATTAAGTATAACACGAAATAAATGTAATGTCCATGCAATTCAAACTTGGGTCATTAGAGCAGTGAAGGTGATGACCATAGGTTTGCAATACTGTTCCCAGTTTGAAGAATGGACCACCACAAAAATAGTGGCATCCTACAGAAGGGGGAGCCGGCGGCAGTGGTGCGATCACCTAGTGGAAGTAACCCACAGAACAATGACCACAGGTAGTGGATAGGGCTACCAGATCGACAACCGGTGGTGGGATCGACAACCTGTGGTGGGATTGATGGCCGGTGACAGGCTCGATGGTTGACAGGAGTCTCGACCAGACGCGGTAAGAAGACAAGTCACGCGACAGAGGGCCGCAGTCCAGTTGGACGGTGGGGCGGCCACATGGTGGAATGCCCCACGTTGACTAGGTGGGGACACAAAAACCATTGCATCTCTAGTAGATAAATCAGTCTACATGAGTGGGCCAGGCCTAACCAGGTCGGGTCAGACCCGGTGGGTCGGGTCAGACCCACATGGGTTTTGTCAGGCAGGACCTGGGTCAGACCAAACCCAGACCCAACCATCCCATTTTTACATAAATGCTCATAAATCTCAAACCGCGTGTTTATTTGATGAGCTGTTTGCAGCATTGTGACCCTCACAATGAGGCGGTCCTTTTTAGATACTCTATGTGATGTTTTTTTTGAGGTTTTCATATGACATATTGTCTTGAAGAGTAGGTAATTTCAGAACAATCATGCTAAGGAAGGAATCGTACGTCTGGCTGTGGCAAAGACGTGGAGCTGATATCTTGTGAGGGTACAAAGTTGGTCTCCTACGAGGGTATAGAGTTGGTCTGCTAAGAGGGTGTGGAGTTGGTCTCCTATGAGGGCGTAGAGTGGGTCTCCCGTGAGGGCGTGGAGTTGGTATCCTATGAGGGTGTAGAGTTGGTCTACAGTGATGTTGCGAAGTTGGTCTCCTACAAGGGTGTATAATTGGTCGCCTGTAAGAGCACATAATAGGTCTCTAATGAGGGTGCGGAGTCGGTCTCCTTTTGAGACCATATGTCTCCATGGATTTGGATATGCATGGACTTTCTTTTTAGATGTATACTGGTGTGAGATGACTCCAGTGACTCTCTTTATTATACTTCTTAGATGCTACATTTAAATTATCTCTTTGGTAATCTACCTTGTGTCATTCTTTATTGTTTTCATTTGTGGTTTGGGGTCCCTAATGAGTATTGTTTTACTCACCCCTGTATGGAATTCACCTTCACATTTCATGTCTTTTTTAGACGATTTAAAACTTTGATGGAGTGCTTGGTGGGCCGAAGATAGGTGGAGTTTTAGGGTGACCTGATGGATGCGGTAAACTTCAACGACCTTAAAAAAACCTACTATACCTACCCTTTAGGTAGTGTTTTATGTGAATGAGATATAGGATCTTGTACTTTTTTGTTTCATTTGGCCTTTTATTTTAGCCCGTTTACTTTTCTATTTTGTACTGTTACTCTCAGTGGTTTTATTAGTGGTATGTATGTCTGTTTACACAGTGTTTTTAGTTTTAGTACTTTTTCTTGGATATAGGTGTGTGTGTACAGGTTCTTATGAAAATTACTCCCATTTGTTGGATATTCCAACTCAACGCTAGTCACTGACCACTGTCCTATGGGAGGAGGGGTAAGGGTAGTCATGGAACGGGCCCTAGGAAATAGGTCACGACACTCAAGGTGTTAAATTCTTCCCTCTTTCAAAAAATTTCAACCTTGAAATTTCTATAATATCACCTCATGAAAATATTTTGGTAGTTCATCATAATTTCATCTGGTTTTTACATCCCCTGTTATATCTAATGATTTATCTGAAGTAACTTAACCAATAGAGTCTTCTGATTCCTTAACACTTGTTCTTTAGTACTTATAATTTGGATAGAATCTTTATTGTAAGATAGACCGGGTTATAATTCTATTTATTTATAGGTGAGCACATGTATTGGATTTGGCATGTCCTTCCTTAAAAATAACATATGGAACACATCATTTACTTTAGAGAGGATTTGTGTTATTTTCAAATGGTAAGCTACAACTCTAATTCTTTCCATGAATTCAAAAGGGTCAATGTAACTGGGGTTCAATTTCCCTTTCTTACTAAACATTATAACACCCTTCCATGGAGATAATTTCATGAAAATATGATCTTCCACTTGAAATTCCAAATATTTCCTTCGATTATTAGCATAAATAGTTTTCCTAATTTGAGATGAATTGATATGGGTTTGAATTGTATTTACCTTTTATATTGTCTCCTCCACTAGTTATTAGCTGGTATTTTTCTTTTCATGAACTTTATATCAACAAGTTTGAGTAGGAAATATCTTTCCATATAATTCCTCATACGACACCATTTGAATTCCTGAATGGAAGAAATTGTTATAGGTGAACTCTACTAAAGGTAAATACCTATACCATATACCTTGAAGGTCAAGATATAATGACACCAATATTCCATCTAATGTTTGAATAGTCCTTTAGGTATGTCCATCGATTTGAGGGTGATAAGCGGTGCTCAAACTAAGCTCGATATTAAGATCCTTGTAAAGACTTTTCCAAAATTTTGATGTAAATTGTGGATCATGATTAGACAAAATTGAAAGAGGTTCACCCTAAATACCTATGACTTCATTAATATAGAGTCATGAAAGGTTCTGAAGAGGTAAATATTATCTTATATGAAGAAAATATGTAGATTTAGCTATGCGATCTATAATAACCCATATTACATCATTCAATCTGAGAGTATTTAGTAATCCATTGAAAAATTCCATAGTAACATATCCTTATTTCCACATAATAATATGAATAGGTTGAATGGATCCTCTAGGATGTTACATATTAGCATCTACTTGTAAAACTAAACATCTTGACATATAATAAGCAATTTCCCTCTTTATATTATCCCACCAAAAGTATTCCTTAAAATCTCAATAGATCTTGGTTCTACCATGGTGTTTATAGAAATTAAAGCTATGTGAATTATCTAATAATTACATATTCATCTCTAGTATATATATAACACATAGTCTTTTTACAAATTCCAGAACACAATTTTCACAAATGAAGTCTACAAATTATCCATTATTCACAACTTTAATTTTATTTTAAAAATTCCCATCACCAGGTTGAGAAATTTTTATATTTTATAATAAATATGGTTTGGAAATAATTTGAAAAAAGTTTGATGTTTTAACTTCCTTAATAATTCCCATATCCACATTTACTAGATCCATGAACATAGGACCCATTCCAATCTTTATTTTGGTATGAAATCCATGATATTCTGTACAGAATTTATCTACCACCTTATTTTCCTTCACTTGGTGGTAGTTTATTGAGAAATAATAATCCTTGAGTAGATTAATCCATATCCTTTGACTTAAGTTGAGCTCTTTCTATGATTTTTTTTTAAACTCTTAAGATCTGTTCATATCCCAAATCTTTCAGGATATAGATAACGTCTCCATATCTTCAAATCAAAGATCAAAACTGCCAACTCAAGATCATTTGTTTTATAGTTTATTTCATGAATCTTTAAATAACATTATTCATATGAAATAACTTTATCATTCTGTATAATTACATAACCAAGTCCCTTCTTTAATGAATTACTATATATCACAAATTCATTATTTTCTAATGGTAGAGTCAAAATCAAAGCACTCACCAATATCTTAATCAATTCTTCAAAAAATTATTCACATTAATTTTTCCACATGAAATTACCCCATTTATGAGTAATCTTGGTTAACAGAATATCCAACCAGATTTTATTGAATAAATCACTGATAGTAACCTACTAAACTAATGAAACTATGTACCTTAGTTATTTTCATTGGTGTAGGCCATTCTATGGACACCATTTTCTTTATAGGATGAACTAATATCAAATACTTAAAGACAATATGGATAAGAAAATAAACCTTTTGAATATATAATTCACACTATATAAATATCAAATTTAACTCTTATCTTCTATGATTCTTAATAATAACCTATATGTAATTATTATGGCCCTCACAGTTATTAGATTACATCAAGATATCATTAATAAATCCAAAAAAAAATTATCAAGATATTTCTTGAATTATTTCATTAGTTCCATGAAGATATAAAATGAATTAGTCAATACAAATATCATTAATGTGAACTTATAATGTTCATACCTCATACAAAAAGCTATATTAAAAATATATTTCTTCTTTACTTTCATTTTATTATACATAGAATGAATTTCTATCATTGAAAAATATTTATCTCTATGATGTTGATAAAATAAGTCATCAATGTGAGGAAGAGGACACTTGTTCTTTATCATAATGGAATTTATTTCACTTAAATCAATGCAGAACCTCACAGATCTATCTTTCTTATTAATTAAAAGAACCAGGGCACCCCAAGGTGAAACACTATGGTCTATAAATCCCTTATCACAAAACTCCTATAGTTGTTTCTTTGACTCAACTAATTCCACAATGACCATTCTATAGGGAGTCTTTGATATTGGTCTTTCACCTGGGATTAAATTAATGGAAAATTATACACCATGATCTAGTGGATGCCTAAGTAATTCCTTATGAAATACATCAATGTATTCCTATATAATAGGTACATCCTCAATTTGAAGATTATATTTTCCATTCATAGATTGAGTTTGCTCTTCTTCTCCAATTATCTCATTTTGAAGAGCTACTGGGGGTGGATCTAGACATTACTCAAATGAATAATCCTCCCCTCTAATGATAAGGAATTCAACATCTTCATCTTGAATCGTAATTTTCTTATCTTTATATTAATTCTTCTCCATATTTTGAAAGCTAGTTCATACCAATGATTATATAAAAATAATCCATTGGTATAACAATGAAGTTAAAAAATAGGCCATGTTTATATGTCATAATGGGAAATGACTGAAACATTCTTGTTGTAGAGATAATTCCACTAGTAGTATTAATTGATAACTCCCTTATTAAGGTGATTGGAAAATATAAACTTTTCTTGGAAAACTTCAATGATATAAAAGATTTTGAATATATATAATCAAATAAAATATGAGTTAAATTTGGGGATATAATTAAATTACTTGGCAAAACATCATTGGGGAATTCAACTGTATCTTTTTTAATCATATAATCTTGGACTTGGTCTGTTAATGTTTTTTGGGAAAATTATTTTGATGTTTGTGAAAATAATTTTCATTGTGTCCCATCTTCTTAAAGATTAATAATTTCACATTAGAAGCTTATTTATTACAATTTCAATCACGAGCATGGTTTCCTTTATCACCACACTTACAGAAAACTCCCATTTCCAAAAATAATGTTCCACTATGTTTCTTTCCAAATATATTACAAGCTATAAATTACACTATTCCATTATTCTATTTTTCTATATTTCCTTATCTAGATTTATCATACATCCTATGAAAACCCTGATTTTTATTACAACTTAAACATGATTTATTACATAAAACATCACTTGATACAACAAAGAAGATCGAGAGGTTTAGTGTATTTGGGGCTTAGGATCATTACATAAAAACATAAAACATGATATAAAACATCTTTATTGAAAACATCCTTTACATGACCACTACATTCCTCTGTGCTTAGAATTGCTTGGGATAACCTGAGGACATGCATAAGAAAAGGGTGAGCTATAAAGCCCAGTAAGGGAGTACACATGGAATAACATGAGGAGTACAATACATGTTATACAACAGGTATATCAATAGAGAATAAGAAAAACATGAACATAAAGGCATGATAAAGCATGATAATCATAACATGGAAATGTGGCAACAAAACTTAACATGGAATTAGCATGAGCCAAGGCTCATTGTGCATGGAGCATGAGTAAATCCTCATTGTACATAAAGCACGAGTAAACCCTTGTTGCACTTTAATTATCATGTGTCAGCACTCATTTCACATTACATATCATGATACTATACTTTACCCAATGCATTGAAGCGCTATAAGGTCACACCCTACTTAAACATTTCATTTCATGCATAATTGTGCCACATGGATCATAAAACATGGATTAATAAAAAATAATCATTTATTACATGATAAAGGAATGTGGAATTAATACATGAAACTTTACAATAAATAAGTAAATGTGAATAAAGGTGAATACCCTTGATGGATAAATGGGCATGGTATTCACTACACAATGACATTGGCTTAGAAAATCAGTGCGATTTCGACAGTGTAATGGCGTGAAATAAGAATTCATAAAAATGGTTGATGAGAGAGAAAATGGTTACTCATCATATTTACATGTAATGGATAGTAATGGGGTCATATAGATACATTTCCCAACAATTTTAGTGGAATTTAGATTCATGATACAAAAGTATTGCTTGAATGTAAAAGAGGAGAGAGAAGTTCCTTTCGGAATTTCAGCATAGTAACAGGTGTACATGGGAGGAATTTAATGAGAGATAAAGGGGTATCCCATCATTCACACATAAAGAGGGAAGTATGAGGGAGGTGTGAAACTATACCCCAACATTTATAATTGAAATTAAAAGGGAAAACAACTTAAATAAAATTGGACAAAATTGAGAAAGGAAGAAAAACCCTTACTTGGAAGTGTGCTTCCAAAGGCTAGAGAGAGGCTTGTAAGAGGCTTCTTGGGAGCTTGAGGCACCTTGGGAGGATTATATAGAGATTAGGGCAGAGGTTAGACTAACTACAAAGTCTTTGAGTGAGGAGGAAGTGGGAGCTTGGGTGGGTTTATATAGGAAAGGTGAGGGAATTCTTTATTATTTAGGTTTGGGACCCATTATATTAAATTAATCCAAAACACAAACCATCCCATGGTTTTTGCCCATGGTTTTTGGAAAAGGGTAGAATAAAACATTATTTTATAAGGCCAAATTTCTAACTTCTTAAAATAATAGGGTTTCTTATGTGGAGGTGAGTCACACTCCCATGGAAATTAATTTAAAAAGACAAGGTGTTTAATAAGTCTTGAGGGGTCCATTAATGCTTTGAAAAGTAATAAAAATAAACCCAAAATCACATTATTTTAATGGTAAAACATATATTGGCCGAACATTAAGATTATCGTATTTTATTACATCACTATTGTGTCATTATGATGTCATAAAACCCATTATATATTTAAATGGTATTTAATTTTTACTCAAAAATTTGACTGTCTCAGAAAATGATGAAAAAATCACCGTTGGATAATTTCGACATCCTAATTCCAAAAATAACATTAATTTTATCTAAATAATTTTCTAAATATGTTAATTTTTTATTTTAAAATAAAAACCGACATTTATCGAAAATTCACGGGTTTTGACAAAAATGGCTTTCAACCCTTAATAAAAATTATATTTTCATTCATACAATTATATGATCATTTATATATAATAAAATTAATCTAATAATAATAATAATAATATTTTATTAAAATATTATTAAATTCAAAAATCCCATAATTTAATAAAATAGATTTCTTAATTAAATAATTACTAAAAACACCATTTTTACTTTAAAAACTATTTAAAATGTATCAATAATGACAAGAAATTATATTCATTATTATATACAAAAATAATGTACATGAACATAGTACTATCTATTAGTTACATAACCCCTTAAAACAGCCGCATAAGACCTAAGGGTAAGGTGTGCGATGGTGACAGACTCTTGGGGTGGCTCGAATAACATCACTCAAGTGGTAATTTCTATCAACTTCCACTTCTCCTGTAGATGGTCCTGTTCGAGCTTGACATGGTGAAGCTCAGCTTGGGCTTGGTCAAGAGCGAAGCCCAAAGATGCCACCTCTTTTCTGAGCTCCGATAAATGGGCTTCGTATGGGGTAATTCTACTGGATGAGGCCATCGCTTCCTTTTTCTAAGTAAAATTGGATGTGTTAAAGCCCTATATTTATATTAATCATGTGATCACTGTTCAACATCTATAAAAGTAACGGTCACAATTCTTATCATTAAACTAATGAAGTTGAAATTTTATAAAAATATTTTATATAAAGAGACATTTAATAAGATCAAGAGGGATTTTCCATTAATGAATCTTTGGGTCATTACAATATTCCCCCCTTAAGAAATTTCTCCCTCAAAATTTTCATTTTCCCACACTAAAATAGATGTGGGTAACTCAACTTCATCACTTCCTCCGATTCCTAAGTTGCTTCTAAAAACTTGTGGTTTCTCCATAACACCTTGACGAGGGGCATTGTCTTATTTCGTAGAACTTTCTCTCTACGATCTAAGATCTTCACTGGTTTCTCCTTATAAGAAAGATCGTCTTCCAATTGTACCACCTCAGAAGAGAGTACATGTGAAGGGTCTGGTATGTACTTCCTTAAGAGGGATACATGAAAGACATCATGTACTTGGTCCATAGTAGGCAGAAGTTCTAGTCGATAGGCTACAACCCCAACACGATCAAGAATCTCGAAGGGGCTGATGTACCTTGGACTTAACTTCCTTTTCTTTCCAAAACTCATGACCTTATTCCACGGAGATATGCATAGAAAAACCATGTCTCCAACTTTAAACTCAAGGTCTCATCGATGATTATCTGCATATCTCTTCTGTCGACTCTGGGCTGCCTTGATACGATGCTGAATGGTTTTCACCTTCTCCACCATTTCCTCAACCATTTCTGGTCCAAGCAGCTTACATTCACCGACCACATCCCAACATGCTAGTGTTTAGAACCTTTTCCCATACAGGGATTCATATGGTGCCATTTGGATGCTCGAGTGGAAACTGTTATTATAAGAGAACTCAACCAGAGGAAGATGTTGATCCCATCCTCATTTAAAGTCCACTGAGCACACTCTCAACATATACTCAAGTGTTTGGATAGTCCGCTCAGATTGACCATCAGTTTGAGGATGATATGCCGTACTAAAGTTCAGTTCAGTATTCAGAGAATGCGGAAGACTCTTCCAAAACTTAGAGGTGAATCTTGGATCTCGTTCAGACACAATAGATAGTGGTACTCCATGCAACCTTACCACTTACCTGATATATATCTGTGCTAGTTGATCCAATGAGAAATCCTCCTGAATAGCAATGAAGTGTGCAGTATTTGTAAGATGATCCACAATAACCCATATTGAATTGTTGCCTTTGGATGTCATCAGAAGTCCAGTGACAAAGTCCATGGTGATGTTTTCCCATTTCCATTATGGTATGGGCAATGGTTTCATCATCCCCTTAGACTTCTGCCTCTCTGCCTTCACTTGCTGACACACTAGGCACTTTGATGTATATTCAGCAATATCCTTCTTCATATTATCCCACCAAAAGTTTTCTCAGAGATCTCGATACATCTTTGTTCTCTATAGGTGAATAAAGAGATTTGAACTATGTGCATCATCCAAAAGTTCCTTCTTCATCTCCGGACTTGATGGAACACATAGCCTTTTCCCAAACCGCACAATTCCTCCTTCATTAACATTAAACTCCGAGGATTTCCCTTTTTCGATAGCTCCCACTTTTTCTTGAATTCCCACATCATCCTTTTGAGCATCCTTTAACCTTTCCAAAAGAGATGGTTGAGCAATCATTTGTGAAAGGATTGATGATGTTCCATTCTCTATGATTCCCATGTCCATCTTCATCAAGTCTAAGAAGATTGGATCCTTCTCAATTCTCATCATTGATAGAATCGCTGGATCCTTTCTAATTAGGGAATCTGCCACCTTGTTCCCTTTCCTAGGGTGGTAATGGATTGAACAATCATAATACTTGATGAGCTCTATCCATATTCTCTGGTGTATATTAATCTCTTTCTGTGTGAATATATATTTAAGACTCTTGTGGTCAGTATATATCTCACATTTCTCTCCATAGAGATAATGCCACCAGATTTTCAAGGCCAAGATCACCGCCGCCAACTCCAGATCATGCGTTGGATAGTTTCACTCATGGATTTTCAACTGCCTTGAGGCATATGATATCACTTTATCATTCTGCATCAACACACATCCTAAGCCCTTCTTCGAAGCATCACTGAATACCACAAAAATCTCCCCACTTGTGGGTAAAGTGAGCACGGGTGCAGTGATAAGCCTCCTTTTCAACTCCTTAAAGATTTATTCGTATTCATCACTCTAAGAAAACATTACTCCCTTTCGAGTTAGCTTGGTAAGAGGGTTGGACAATCATGAGAAATTTCTCACAAATCATCGATAATATCCAGCTAACCCCAAGAAGCTATGGATATCTGTTACCGATGTTGGCCTCAACCATCCCTCAATTGCATCTATTTTGGAGGGATCCACAGATATCCCATTTCTTGTGATGATATGGCCCAAGAATGAGACATCTTTCAACTAGGACTCACACTTCATGTACTTTTCATAGAGCTTCTCCTTGCACAAAGTCTGTAGTACAGTTCTCAAATGCTCCTCATGATCCTCCTTGGTTTTGGAGTATATTAGAATATCATCTATAAAGACTACCACAAATTTGTCTAGGTAATCTCTAAGGACTCTATTCATCAATTCCATGAAGATTTCTGGAGCATTGGTGAGTCCGAAAGGCATTACTATGAATTCATATTGCCTGTATCTTGTTCGAAAAGCAGTCTTGGGGACATCTTCCTTCTTCACCCTTACTTGATAATATCTAGACCGCAAATCTACCTTGGAGAAGAATTGTTCTCCACGCAGCTGATCGAACACGTCATCAATTCTTGGGAGAGGATACTTGTTATTTATCGTGATTTTGTTAAGTTCACGATAATCGATTCAAATCCGCATTGACCCATCCATCTTCTTGATGAAGAGGACTGGTGCACCCCATGGTGAAGCACTTGGGCGTATAAACCCTTTATCCAGATTCTCCTGTAGTTGTTTCATCAACTCTTCAAGCTCTAAAACAGCCATTATATATGGAGTCTTGGATATTGGTAAAGCCCCAGGTATAAGTTCAATTGATAATTCAACATCTCTTCTAGGAGGTAGACCAGACAGTTCCTCGGGAAACACTTCAACGAATCCCCTCACAATAGGCATTTCTTCAAGGACAGTTTCTTCCTTGGAATCAATCATCTGAGCTAGATACGCGTGCTCATAAGGTAGTAATATCCACACTTGAGATGATGGAGCTAAAGGAGATTCATCTTCCTCCTTACACTTGTAAAGAATCGGGGGTCGATTCTCTATATGGAGTGTTATTTCCCTCTCCCTACAATTTAGGTTGGCTCTATATAAGGAAAGCCAATCCATCCCAAGAATTGCATAAAATTCCACCAGAGGGAGTATGACGAGGTTCACCGGGAAATTAAATCCACATATTATAACAGGGGAGGACTTATATTCATGGGATGAAATGATTTCCCCATTTTCTGTACTCACCGACATCTTCACTTCCATGATTTGTGGTGGTGCTGGGATTGTTCTACTAAACTTTCAAGATATAAAAGAATGCATAGAACCTGAATCAAAAAGTGTGTTCGCTATTCTTGAATTAATAACTAGCGTACCTATCACCACTTCATTGTTGGGGTTCACTTCAGCAGAAGTGATGGAAAAATCTCTTCCTTGCTACCTTGGAGGTTGTTGGTTGTCTCTGAAAACCCTTGGATTAGGGCACTAATTTGCAAAATGACCCGATTCTTTTCATTTGTAGCATTGAACAACGCGTTGAGGTTCAAATGGAGAATTCCTCTCCTTTGTCGTAGTCATGGGTCTTTCTTGCCGATAGTTAACAGCTAGGTGCCCTTCTCTTCCACACCTGAAGCATTTCCTCATTCCCTTAAGGCAATTTCCAGGGTTCTTCTTTCCGCACTTTTGGAAAGTGGGGTGCTGGATCTTCTTAGCACCATTGGATTTATCCATCGACCCACCAGCATTGAAGTCCACCTTACACTTCTTATCCTCATGATACCCCTGTGATTCTCTGATCTCTATTTCGAACTTGAGGGCACATCGGAAAATTTCCTCATAGCTGTCGAAGTCATGGATCTCTAATGCTTTCCGTAGGCTAGGCTTTTGCCCACCAAAGAAGCGGTCATCCTTGCATTCAGGGGTAACGACAAAGCCGTAAGTGTATCATGAAATCCTTGTGAAGTTTTCCTCGTACACTCCAACAAATTATTCATCTTTTTTCTTGAGGTAAAGGAAGTCCCTTTCCATCTTAAGTCAGAGGGTGTGCGGAAAATATTTATCGAAAAACATCTTCTGGAAATCCTTCCATTCCAACGCCTCGATCTCCTCCTCAGGCTTCGTATTTTGGTAAACATCCACCATTGATCAGCTTCACCCTCCATATGATAATCTTCCAGGAGAACCTTCTATTGTTCAGAACATTGAAGGATAGAGAAGATCTTTTCAATGGAGTTGATCCATTGTTCAGCGATCGTGGGATCAGATGATCCACTAAAAGTAGGAGGCCTTTATCTCATGAAGCACTCGATAGCGATTTGTTCTTTCTTAGGGGGGTTTGTGTTGTACCTCTCGTACCCCTCGTGGTTTAATTTTCATGATCACAATCACCTTCCTTTTTATCTAATCTTGTTTTAAGTGTTTTTGGATGATAGGCATAATTTTAGGTTGCCAAGGAATTGGGCCAAGAAGGCCAAGAAGGCAAAAAGCCTAAAATGGACTGAAATTTAGTCCACCGGCCAACCGGTGGCCTCAGCACCGGCCAGCCGGTGGCACCCAGACAGAAGGGGTAGCTACTGCCTCAGCACCGGCCAACCGGTGGCCTCAGCACCGGCCAGCCGGTGGCACCCAGACAGAAGGGGTAGCTACTGCCTCATCACCGTCCAACCGGTGGCCTCAGCACCGGCCAGCCGGTGGCACCCAGCCAGAACAGTGGTTGCAACTATCTCAGCACCGGCCAACCGATGGCCTCAGCACTGGCTAGCCGGTGGAGCCTGAGCCCGAGCCCTCCTCCATTTTGCACACACCGGCCAACCAGTGGCTCAGTACCGGTCAGCCGGTGGAGCCAGTCAAACTAGCCGTTGGGCTTTTGACCAGCCTGTCCACTTGGCCTCCAACGGCTCCGAAAGCCTCTCCAACGGCTCCAAAGGCCTCCAACGGCCATATGAGGGTTCCCCCTCTATAAATAAAGGACTAGGAAGCCTCAGAAACTTAAGTAAGCCATACGGAAGCCAATGTACACATTTCTCATCATTTGGCGAACCTCCGGCGGACTTTCTCCAAGGAACCCCAATCGTTCCAACTCAATTCCACATCCAAGGAACATAGCCGGAACTATTGTGAAGCCAACGGACAATTGGTATCAGAGGGAAATTTGAGTAATACCCTAACCAGTTTCAAATTTAAGATCCTTTTTTGATGGCTTCCACTTCTTTCGCCCCCGAAGGCTTTTCTTTGGGTCGTGCTCCATTTTTTGATGGAACCGACTATAACTATTGGAAAACCCGCATGACTACTTTTCTTAGAAGCATTGGCTATCCCATTTATAAAATTTTCATGCAAGGTTACACTCTCTCTTCCCCCGATGAATCCAAATGGACTCAAGCCGATATTAAAAATTTCGATCTTGATGGCAAAGCCATGAACGCTCTTCATTGCGGCCTTGATCGTAATGAGTTCAATCGAGTTTCCACATGCACCTCCTCACATGAAATCTGGAAACTATTGGAGGTTACCCATGAGGGGACCAACAAAGTCAAGGATACTCGATTGGACATGTACCGTCAAGATTTTGAGTCTTTTACCATGCATCCATCTGAAAATATTACTGATATGTTTACTCGTTTTACTGATGTTTTCAATGGGAGAAAGTCCCTTGGTGATGATGTGTCTACAGAAACAATGGTCAAGAAGATCCTATGGATCCTACCAAGCTCATGGGCTCCAAAGGTGACGGCAATCCAAGAAGCTAAGGACATCAAAAACATGCCGGTCGAAGAGCTCATCGGATCCCTCATGACTTATGAGATCACCATGAGGAGGCAAGCTGAAAAGGAAGGCAAACCAATCAAAACTCCAAAGAACATCACTTTCAAAGTTCAACAAGAAGAAAGCTCCTCCTCCTCATCGTCTTCCTCTTCAAGCGGCGATTCCGAAATGGAGAATCTTGCCCGGAAAATGCACAAATTCATGAAGAAGCACAAGAAGAAGAAATCCCGCAAGGCTCAATCCAACGAAAAATCCGAGCCCAAGGTAAAATGTTACGGGTGTGGCGAGAAAGGCCATTACAAGCCCGATTGCCCACTCAACAAGAAAAAGGCCAAGCAAAAAGAGAAGAAGAAGGCATTCAAGGCCACATGGAGTGATAGCTCCACATCATCCTCCTCCTCCTCCTCAAGCGACAAAGGTAACAAATGCCTAATGGAATTCCATGAGGTAACTTCTTCCGACTCCTCATCCTCTAGTTCTTCGAATTCTTTTAATCATTTGTCATACGAGGATCTCCAATACGCTAGAGATCAATTGGAGGAAGGTTTTCACGAACTTTCTACCAAATTTGTTGCTTTAAAAAAGAATTTCAAAAAACTCTCTTCCGAAAAAGAACAACTTCTCAAAGAGAAGGAAGAGTTGACCCTCAAAATCCAAAACCTTCCCGATATTGATTCCATGGAATCAACAATCAAAGATTTAAGGGAATCTCTAGCCAAGTTCACCCAAGGGGAACAAAATCTGTCCAAACTACTAGGTTCCCAACGTGTATCTAGAACCACCCAAGGGATTGGGTATTCCAAGCAAGCTTCCTCTTCCCATTCTCCAACTATTTTTGTAAGGGGGAGCTCCCAATTTAAATTTTGCAATTATTGTAAAAAACCCGGGCACTTAATTTATGAGTGCAATTGTAAAAATGCCCGGTATGGCCGCCCCAAAAGATTTTTTCTTAATGATGAATTTTATAGGAGAAGACCCGCCACTAAACAAGTATGGATTGAAAAATCCATTTTAGCGAGTCTTACCGGGCCAAAATTTGTCTCGGTTCCAAAAACCTCTCCCCGATGATTTGTTGTTTTTATTTAGGGGGAGTTAGGATCGTTTAAGACCTTTTGATTTCAATTTCAAAATTTTCGATTCAAACTTTCAATTCCAACACTTGGTATCAAAATTTTCATTTCAAAATATTCAATTCAAAGTTTTATTCAATTTTCTTTTCAAAACTTTCAATTCAAACTGTTATTCAATTTTTCATTCAATTTTTTCATTTCAAAATTTTTGATTCAAAACTTTCAATTCAAATTTCAAAAATTTCAATTGGTTTAAATTCTCTATCTCGTTTTTCAACCATTTCCCTCAATCAAGTTTTATGCCCCATGCTATTTTGATAATCACAAAGGGGGAGAAATTCTTGATTGATTGGGGGAAAAATATTTTAAAGTATGCCTTTCATTTAAGTCTTTTACATTGTTTGTTTTGGTGATTGTGATCATCAATATAGGGGGAGATTGTTGTACCTCTCGTACCCCTCGTGGTTTAATTTTCATGATCACAATCACCTTCCTTTTTATCTAATCTTGTTTTAAGTGTTTTTGGATGATAGGCATAATTTCAGTTTGCCAAGGAATTGGGCCAAGAAGGCCAAGAAGGCAAAAAGCCTAAAATGGACTGAAATTCAGTCCACCGGCCAACCGGTGGCCTCAGCACCGGCCAGCCGGTGGCACCCAGACAGAAGGGGTAGCTACTGCCTCAGCACCGGCCAACCGGTGGCCTCAGCACCGGCCAGCCGGTGGCACCCAGACAGAAGGGGTAGCTACTGCCTCATCACCGGCCAACCGGTGGCCTCAGCACCGGCCAGCCGGTGGCACCCAGCCAGAACAGTGGTTGCTACTGCCTCAGCACCGGCCAACCAGTGGCCTCAGCACCGGCCAACCGGTGGAGCCTGAGCCCGAGCCCTCCTCCATTTTGCACACACCGGCCAACCGATGGCTCAGTACCGGTCAGCTGGTGGAGCCAGTCAAACTAGCCGTTGGGCTTTTGACCAGCCTGTCCACTTGGCCTCCAACGGCTCCGAAAGCCTCTCCAACGGCTCCAAAGGCCTCCAACGGCCATATGAGGGTTCCCCCTCTATAAATAAAAGACTAGGAAGCCCCGGAAACTTAAGTAAGCCATACGGAAGCCAACATACACATTTCTCATCATTTAGCGAACCTTCGGCGGACTTCCTCCAAGGAACCCCAATCGCTCCAACTCAATTCCACATCCAAGGAGCATCACCAAAGAAGCTTGGGAGTGCACGTCTTCAACTCCAATCATCCATTAGTTCCCAAGGCTTCTCCAAATACGGTTTTTCATTGTTTTATTTATTTTGAGCATCAAATTGGGTTTGTACCTACAAACCCCACCTCTTTCTATCATCCTCTCTTTTTGGGTTCTCACACCACCTTCAAGGTGTGAAGAGGTTAGTCAAGCCTTTCCTTTTAAAAGTCTTGAGTCAAAGGTGAGCTAGCCTTCACCCGTAAAAATACTAGTGGGTTTCTTGCTCAAACCATTAAAAAGAAAGCTGTAATAGGTGAGCTAGCCTTCACTTGTAAAAAGGCTAGTGGGTTTCTTGCTACAACCATTGAAAAGAAAGCGGTAGTAAATCTCTCAACGGTTGAGTTGGGAGCGGAGACGTAGGCCGGGTTTTAGGCCGAACTCCGTTATCAATTCTTGTGTCTTGCCTCTTTTATTTCCGCTGCTCTTTCACTTTGATTTTAAATTGTTAATTAATTTTTAAAAGGCAATTCACCCCCCTCTTGCCATCACTTCCTTCTTTCTCCGCCCAACAGTTTGGACGTTCCTATTGATCTATGTTTCTATTCAATGCTTGAGTTATCTAAGAGAGAAGCGTGAAAAAGTTTGCAATTCCCGCTCCCATTGGATTGGACATCTCACTAGTACAGTCATCAAGCTGATCTTCACATCGGTTGTTAGCCCGAGTCCTCATATTACCATCCATTGGCTGGAATAAAAGGAATTTTAGGGGTAACACATAAAGGGTAATCCAAAGACAAAATTTGATGACTTATAAATAAACTTTCATTTCCTTAACTCATGAGTCTATAGGCTTCAATCTAGGATTTTCATGATCTACTTTCTAACATATATCCTTAGGGGAATTTTTTTAATTCCCTTAATAAGGGTTCATACTAAGATTGTGAATTTACCAAAGCATATAATCCAAGAGTGTCGTAACCAAGAGTGCATCAAGGACCTTTTTCATCCACCAGTTCCCATTCGAGTCTAGCTCAAAGCGGTGTTTTCGGGTTTTACCCCTAGGATACATCTGTGCCAAAGCCGCCTCTACCTGATCGTATCCAGACAGGGATGTATTTTCTTGATAAACCGCTTACTCAATACTCACCAAAACTTAGGGATATTTTTATTGTACTTAGTCCTGTATCTAAGGCTTTACTAGGGTTTTCTAATCCTAATCCCAAAAATAACCAAACCTATCCTTTAATACCAACTATGACAACCCTGCTTTTTATTAAAACTTAAACATGATTTATTACATAAAACTTTACATGATACAACAAATAAGGTTGAGAGGTTTAGTGTCTTTGGGGATTAGGATCATTACATAAAAACATAAAACATGAAATACAACATCTTTATTGAAAAATTCCTTTACATGACCACTATATTCCTTCGTACTTAGAATTGCATGGGATAACCTGAGGACATGCATAAGAAAAGGGTGAGCTATAAAGCCCAGTAAGGGAGTACACATGAAATAACATGAGGAGTAAAATACATGTCATAAAATAGGCATATCAATAGAGCATAATAAAAACATGAACATAAAGTCATGATAAATCCTGATAATCATAACATGGAAATGTGGCAACAACACTTAACATGGAATTAGCATGAGCCAAGGCTCATTGCACATGGAGCATGAGTAAATACTCATTGCACATAAAGTACGAGTAAACCATCATTGAACTTGAATTAGCATGAGTCAACACTCATTGCACATGAAGTATCATGATACTATACTTTACCCAATGCATTGGTGCGCTATAAGGGTGCACCCTTCTTAAACATTTCATTTCATGCATAAGAGTGGCACATGGATCATAAAACATGGATTCGTAAAACATAATCATTTATTCCACGATAAAGTAATTTGGAATTAATACATGAAACATTATAATCAATAAGTAAATGTGAATAAATGTAAATACCCTTGATGGAGAAATGGGCATTGTATTCACTACACAATGACATTGGCTTAGAAAATTGGTGCGATTTCGACAGCGTAACGGCGTGACATAAGAATTCATAAAAATGGTTGATGAGAGAGAAAGGGGTTACTAATAATATTTACATGTAATGGAAAGTAATGGGGTCATATATATACATGTCCCAATAATTTTATTGGAATTTAGATTCATGATACAAAAGTATTGCTTGAATGTAAAAGAGGAGAGAGAAGTTCCTTTCGGAATTTCAACATAGTAACGGGTGTACATGGGAGGCATTTAATGAGAGATAAAGGGGTATCCCATCATTCAAACATAAATAGGGATGTATTAGGGAGGTGAGAAACCATAACCTAACATTCATAATTTAAATTAAAAGGGCAAAGCAACTTAAAGAAAATTGGACAAAAATGAGAAAGGAAGAAAAACCCTTACTTGGAAGTGTGCTTCCAAAGGCTAGAGAGAGGCTTGTGAGAGGCTTCTTGGGAGCTTGGGGCACCTTGGGAGGATTATAGAGAGATTAGGGAAGAGGTTGGATGAACTCCAAAGGCTTTGAGTGAGGAGTAAGTGGGAGTTTGGGTGAGTTTATATAGAAAAGGTGAGGGAATTCTTTATTATTTAGGTTTGGGACCCCTTATATTAAATTAATCCAAACCACAAACCATCCCATGGTTTTTGCCCATAGTTTTTCTAAAAGGGAATAGGAAAAAAGTATTTTATAAGGAAAAAGTCCGAAATTTTTAAAATAATAAGGTTTCTTATGTGGAGGTGATTCGCACTCCCATGGAAATTAATTTAAAAAGACAAGGTGTTTAATAAGTCTTGAGGGGTCCATTAATGATATGAAAAGTAAGACAAATAAACCCAAAATCACATTATATTAATGGTAATACATATATTGGCCTAACATAAAGATTATATTATTTTATTACATCACTATTGTGTCATTATGATGTCATAAAACACATTATATATTTAAACGGTATTTAATTTTTACTCAAAAATTTTACTGTCTCAAAAAATTATGAAAAATTCATTGTTGGATAATTTCGACATCCTAATTCCAAAAATAACATTTACTTTATCTAAATAATTTTCTAAATATGTTAATTTTTACTTTTAAAATAAAAACTGACATTTATCGAAAATTCACGGGTTTTGACAAAAATGTCTTTCAAATCTTAATAAAAATTATAATTGCATTCATACATTTATATGATCATTTATATATAATAACATTAATCTAATAATAATAATAATAATAATATTTTATTAAAATATTATTTAATTAAAAAATCCCTTAATTTAATAAAATAGATTTCTTAATTAAATAATAACTAAAAACACCATTTGTACTTTAAAAACTATTTACAATGTATCAATAATGACAAGAAATTATATTCATTATTATATAAACAAATAATGTAAATGAATATAGTACTATCAATTAGTTACATAACCCCTTAAAATAGCCGCATAAGACCTAAGGGTAAGATGTGCGATGGTGACAGACTCTTGGGGTGGCTCGGATAACATCGCTCGAGTGGTAATTTCTATCAACTTCCACTTCTCCTGTAAAATACCAAGTAAGTAATGAATAATATATATAGTTATATATGAATATTTATGAATTAGATAGTGTTTCAGAGGCTTAAAATGAGAATAAATCCAATCTTAAGCATGGAATACACAAATATTTTTAAAAGATTGTTTTACTACCTTTTGATGGAAAACCATTTTTAAATCAAAATTTTGACAATTTTATAAGCTCTATTTGTCAAAATAAACATATTATTTATTATTGGGAAATTGAAATTTACATTGGATAATTTTTTGGTATTTTTCTGACAATGTTCATTTTTTTATGAATAGTGAAAAATACTGCATTTTACATCAAAACTGAATTTTCATCTAATTAAATTATATGGTTAGATTATCTTTTTAATTGTTCTTAAAGTTTAATTTGAATATATTTTTACAATTTAATCTAATGGCGGTCATTAGGATTAATTTCACTTTGGAATTGGGCATAAAATAATGCCAAACTTTTCAAAGATATTGTTTCAAAAAAACCCGCTATTTGTTTTGACAACGGGAATTATTTTTAAATTAATTATTGAAATTTCTGTGTTCGGAATTTGGTAAAATATATTACATATTTGGAATCAGAAGGTCCAGATTATGTAATCAAGGCTCTTTTGTTTTTGGACATTATGAATAGTAACGACAGTAATTATCTTTAATTATCTTGATTAATTAGTAATCAGGTAGTTAAGGATAATAAAATAATATCATAATAATAAAAAATTACCCCAACATGTGTACTAATACTACTGGTTGTGTCATTTACGACCATGGTATTCCTTGTGCCAAACTTGGGGACCCCATGGAATCACTTTTGTGTGATAATGACTTTTTATCTTTTTATTTTTTAAAGAAAGTAAATATAACAAAGAATGTATCACCTGAGTAAAACATTTTTAATTTTGTCTAAATAAATGATATATTGGACTATAAATAGTCATTGGAAACCTGAAAATATTTCCTACATCATTGCATTTGTTTTATAATTTTTAGACAATAAATAAATTAAATTATTCATGACATCATGATGATTCAGCGATTACCTCATTATTTAACGATTTAAATAAAATGAAAAGAAAATATAAATTCTAAGACCTAAACATGTCAAAAACCTATTGGATGAGTATATTTAGAACCCTTATCACATTATCATCGAAATAAATCAATGTGGGACCTTTAAAATCTGAAAATCATTTGAAAATAACGTAACATTTTATACCTTTCCAAGAGTGCCCCTCCTCTCCTCTTATAAAAGGCCCCCAACTCTACCACCTTACCCACACCTCTCAAGCCTTTGGCTTGGCCAACCCCTGCAAATGTTTTCTCACCACATCCCTCTATTACTCCTAGAAGCCTCACTTTGGGCATAAGTCTTCCCAATGAAGCCTTTCTGCTCAAATCAAAGAGAGTTACCTGATTTTAAGGTAATGTCTTCACTTGTGTTCTTTTGTTTTATTTTGCTTTTCCAACCCTCTAAACTCTTTTTATTCCTTTATTTTGTAACAAAACCAGTATATTAAATATACTAGGATGTTTTTATGAGAAGGATTCTAGCTACACCTACACACACCTCCGTCTAATGGTTAAAGAACATACTGTTTCTGTGGTTGGAGAATTTCTACCTCACGAAACGATGATTGTTCAATATTATTTTAACACCTTTAATGGTGGCCATTAAGATGTCACTATATTTATATATGATATATATTATGTTTATGTTTTCCTTATGATTCTGTATTTGTCATTTGTGGTATACCTTTATAGTTTCCATTATGGGTAAACACGATAATTTCATTTTAGGAAGTGCGGACTACCACCCCCTCAAAGTGATTTGATTCATTAATGACATATGTGGGATGTATAAAGGATTGAGTTAATGTTATTATATATGATGTTATACTGTAATTATAATATACCCTTATATCATTATGATTTCACTCCATTAAATACGAAATATAAATGAAAGTAGCGTTCATGCGTACGTACGGCTTACCATCTCCATGAACGGTGCATTTCATTTCTTATCCCCAAATGTAATGTACTATTATAATTACATATATATAATAAATATATATGATGTATGTTACATATAAATGATGAATATAATTCTTGAATTAAAATATACATATCTCTCATTTAGTTCTAATTCCATTAATATGACATAGAAATGAAAGTAGCGTTCATGCGTATGTACGACTTACCATCTCCATGAACGGTGCATTTCATTTATTACCTCTAAATGATTATGTAATATTATAAATACATGTATATACTGGATATATATGATATATATGGCATCTAAATCATGAATATCATTTTTGAGATAATGGATATTTGACTACGTGAACAACTTGTAAATATAAGAAGTTGACTTTTGACTCAAGTACCAAATATCGACAAATGGACCGTTATTAACTTAAATGATTACATAATGTTCATAACATGGTAATAAGTGATATAAAAGGAATAATGAACTTGAAAAAGGTTCTTAAGAAAGTATAAATTAACTCAAGTTTATTATTCAGGACATTAAATAACGATCGAGTCAAGTCGGACCCGAGGTATGGGACTTCGTCTCAATCTCCTTTCATTGAGGCATATTATGTTTTATACACAACTTTAATTTATACGGTGTATAAAACCCTTTTACTTTTAAATTTAATCAAAAGGAATCTTTTTATACAGAGCGTTTACTAAACGACAAAAGGGAATGTTTTTTTTGTCGTACGTATGCGGCGACAACGACTTCTCCGCCGCCGTGACCATTATTTGAGTTTCGGCTTCCTCTACAATTCATAACCTAACTTTTTTTTAAAATGAAAAATAAATACCATGTATTAATTTTATTGTATTTTTTTATTGAAAATGGTTTTCATAATGTTTTTATTATATCAATGTGTTGTATTGATATCTTGTGATTGAAATGTGGAAATGTTATGTTTCATTTATGCATGTTTTACGTGATACGATTATGTTATGGTTCTTGGGCATTGTTATGAAGACAGGTGGTTCCGTGATAAGCTATGGGAAGGTGAGCCCGATATAGATCTCCAATGCATTGGGTAATGCAAAGGAGATAAACGTTAAGGTTTCTCCGAAGAGATTTTGGGAATATACTATGATGGGTATTCCAAACGTAACCAAGAGGGTTACTACCTACATAAGAATGTTATGACTGCCTCAAGTTACCTTTATGTCTTATGATTTATATGATTTATTCATGATTTGATGAGGTATGTTAAAGTGCTTATGTTTTATGAGTAAAGTATGATTTCATTGATTCTTATGTATACATGTACTCATGTTTCCTTTCAATATTTTTATATCCCTTACTGATCTTTTTATGCTCATCCCAAGTTTCTGAAATGTTTTTTCACAGGTCAATGGAAAGGTACATGATATGATGATAGTGTCAAGGAAGTGTCAAGAAAGATTCCATGTTTTATTTTAAATATGTTTCCATTGATGGAAAAAATGAATACTATTTTTTATTGTAACCACTTTGTTTAAATGTGGGATATAATGCATGATTTATTATCTAATTCTCTAAAACTATAAACCTAGAAATATCCCCAACGTGTATTATTGAAGTAACTCAAGATTAAGTAATGTTTAAGGCTAGGGCCTTATAGTTGGTATCAGAGTCGGTATGACAACTTTAGGAGTTAGAAAATTGTTAAATTATAAATTTATTTATGGTATGATTGAAATGATATATCATTTGAAGATTACCATTTTGCTTCGCCTAAGATATTTCTGTGTTAAGAATGATTTTTCATAGAGGAAACAAAACATATTTTTTGGGAAGGCATACAGAGGGAAATGACCTTTCAAATCAGTATCCTGAGATGGTCAGAATCAGAAGTAAACAGTTTGTTGCAGTGATGGCTCAGTTGACTCAGGTGAAAAATGTTGGTTGTTTTTATTGATGATATTTTGGTGTTTTCTAAAACTAAATAGGAGAATGAAAGACATTTAAGGGTTATTTTTCAAACCTTAAAAGAAAAGAAATTGTATGGGAAATTCATCAAGTGTGAGTTTTGGTTGCAAAAAATTTCTTTCCTTGGTCACAATGTTTATAAAGATGGGATAACTGTTGATCCTGCAAAAACAAAGGTTGTTGAAGAATAGCAAAGACCCACAAATGTAACTGAGATTCATAGCTTCCTTGGTTTGGCAAGCTATTACCGAAGGTTTGTGAGAAATTTTTCCCAGTTATCTAGTCCAATGACTAAGCTAACTCAGAAGGGTGTTATGTTTATCTGGACAAAAGAATGTGATGATTGTTTTCAGGAACTGAAAATAATATTGGTGAATGGTCCAGTTTTGGAACTACCTTCCAGGAATGGTGAGTTTGTTATCTATAGTGATGCTTCATTGAAAGGACTTGGTTGTGTCCTAATGCAGAATGATCAGGTAATTTCTTATGCTTCACGTCAGTTGAAAACTCATGAGGTAAATTACCCTACACATGATTTGTAATTAGCTATTGTTGTTTTTGCTTTAAAAATTTGGAAGCATCATTTGTATGGAGTAAAGTGTGAAATGTATACTGATCAAAAAAGTTTAAAGTATATTTTCACTCAGAAAGAATTGAACATGAGATAGAGGAGATGACTAGAATTAATCAAGGATTATGATTGTACAATTCATTACCATGTGAGAAAATAAAATAAAGTGGCTGATGCTTTGAGTCGAAAAATTAATGCTTCATTAAAAATGTTGCGTTTGGAACGTGATCCTTTGGTTAATGATTTGATGAAATTTGTCATAGAATTTGTTGGTGCAAGATGTTCTTATATTTTGTTTCAGGTATCAATGAAATCTTCTCTATCAGACATAATTAAGCAAGCACAGAAGCAAGAAAGTGAGTTGCAGAAAAAGGTAGAGCTGGTTCGTAAGGGTAAGTTGCCTGAATTCAACATTGATAATGATTTTTTTAAGATTTGGGAAGAGATTGTGTGTGCCTTGTGATTCACAGTTGAAGGGAGAGTTGTTATGTGAAGCTCATAGTTCTCCATTTTCAGTTCATCCAGGCAGTACTAAGATGTATAGAGATCTTCAGGAGTATTATTGGTGAGAAGGAATGAAAAGAGATATTGCTGATTTTACTATGAAGTGTTTGACTTGTCAGCAGGTTAAAGCAGAGTGAAAGTTACTGAAAGGGATGCTTCAGCCTTTACCAGTGCCAGAGTGGAAATGAGAAAACATATCCATGGAATTTATTGTGGGATTACCAAAGACATCTTGAGGTAATAATTCAATCTAGGTTATTTTTTATCGCTTGACTAAATCTGATCATTTCCTTCCTGTTCGAGATACTTTTTCCCTAGATCAACTTTCTCGTTTGTATCTTAAAGAGATAGTCAGGTTACATGGAGTTCTTCTCTCCATTGTATCTGATCTTGATCCCAAGTTCACTTCTAACTTTTGGAAAGTCCTTCAAAAGTCGTTGGGTACTGAATTAAATTTTAGTACAGCTTTTCAACCTCAATCAGATGGGCAGTCAGAACGAACAATTCAGACTTTTGAGGATATGCTACATGCTTGTTCGATGGATTATCAGGGAAGTTGGGACAAACATCTTTCTTTGGGTGAATTTTCATATAATAACAGTTTTCATTCCAGTATACAGATGGCACCGTTTGAGGAATTATATGGGAAGCGGTGTTGAACTCCAGATTTCTGGGATGAAGTGGGTGAAAGGAAGTTGATGGGACCAGAATTGGTAGAAGAGATGGCAGAAAAAGTTCAGTTGATTCAGAAACACATGAGAACAGCTCAGAGCAGACAGAAAAGTCATGCAGTCAACAGGAGGAAGGATCTATCTTTCGAGGTAGGTGATCATGTTTTTCTCAAAGTATCACCATGGAAAAGTGTGATGCGATTTGGTAAGAAAGGAAAGATGAGTCCAAGGTTCATTGGACCATATAAAATTCTGGAGAGAGTTGGATTAGTTGCATACCGAGTGGCTTTACCTCGGAGTTTCTCTCAGGTACACAATGTTTTTCATGTTTCAATGTTAAGAAAGTACATGCCAGATCCATCTCATGTTCTGAGTCCAGAGGTAGTTCAGCTGGAAGAGAATCTATCTTATGAGGAACAACCGGTCCAAATTATTGACCAAAGGGAGCAAGTATTTCAGAATAAGGTGATTCATCTGGTAAAGGTTTTGTGGAAAAACCACATGATTGAAGAGGCAACATGGGAATCTGAAAATGCAATGAGGGATAAATACCCCTACTTATTCGATAAGTAAATAAATTACAGGGACACAATTTTCTAAAGGGGGGAAGTATGTAACATCCCAGGTAAGTAATGAATAATAGATATAGTTATCTATGTCTATTTATGAATTATATAGTGTTTTAGAGGCTTAAAATGAGAATAAATCCAATCTTAAGCATGGAATACACTAATATTTTTAAAAGATTGTTTTATTGCCTTTTGATGGAAAACCATTTTTAAATCAAACTTTTGACAATTTTATAAGCTCTACTTGTCAGAATAAACTTATTATTTATTATTGGGACATTTAAATTTACATTGGATAAATTTTTGGTATTTTTCTGACAAAGTTCATTTTTTTACGAATAGTGAAAAATACTGCATTTTACATCAAAACTGATTTTTCATATAATTAAATTATATGGTTAGATTATATTTTTAATTGGTCTTAAAGTTTAATTTGAATATATTTTTACCATTTAATACAATGGTGGTCATTATGATTAATTTCACTTTGGAATTGGGCATAAACTAATGCCAAACTTTTCATAGATATTGTTTCAAAAAAACCCGCTATTTGTTTTGACAACGGGAATTATTTTTAAATTAATTATTGAAATTTCTGTGTTTTGAATTTGATAAAATGGATTAAATATTTGTAATCAGAAGGTCCAAAATATGTAATCAAGACTCTTTTGCTTTTGGACATTATGAATAGTAACGACGGTAATTATCTTTAATTATCTTGATTAATTAGTAATCGGGTAGTTATGGATTATAAAATAATATCATAATAATAACAAATGACCCCAACATGTGTCATAATACTACTGGTTGTGTCATGACCAACCATGGTATGCCTTGTGCCAAACTTGGGGACCCCATGGAATCACTTTTGTGTGATAATGACTTTTTATCTTTTTATTTTTTAAAGAAAGTAAATATAACAAAGAATGTATCACCTAAGTAAAACATTTTTAATTTTTTCTACATAAATGATCTATTGGACTATAAATAGAAATTGAAAAGATAAAAATATTTCCTACATCATAGTATTTTTTTATAATTTTTAGACATCAAATAAATTAAATTATTTATGACATCATGATGATGCAACGATTACCTCATTATATAACGATTTAAATAAAATGAAAATATAATATAAAATCTAAAACCTACACATGTCAAAAACCTATTTAATGAGTATATTTAGAACCCTTATCACCTTATCCTCAAAATACATCAATTTGGGACCTTTAAAATCCGAAACTCATTTCAAAATAAAGTAACATTTTATACCTTTCCAAGAGTGCCCCTCCTCCCGTCTTATAAAAGGCCCCCACCTCTACCACCTTACCCACACCTATCAAGCCTTTGGCTTGGCAAAAACCAGCCCATTTTGTCTCACCACATCCCTCTATTACTCCTAGAAGCCTCAATTTGGGCAGAAGTCTTCCCAAGTAAGACTTTCAGCTCAAATCAAAAAGAGTTACCCGATTTCAAGGTAATGTCTTCACCTATGTTCTTTTGTTTTATTTTGCTTCTCCAACCCTATAAAATCTTTTTATTCCATTATTTTGTAACAAAAACAGTATATTAAATATACTAGGATGTTTTTATGAGAAGTATTCGAGCTACACGTACACACACCTCTGTCTAATGGTTAAAGAACATACTGTTTTTGTGGTTGGCAAATTTCCGCCTCACGAAACGATGATTATTCAATCTTCTTTTAACACCTTTAATGGTGGACATTAAGATGTCACTCTATTTATATATTATATATATTATTTTTATGTTTTCCTTATTTTTATGTATTTATCATTTGTGTTATACCTTTATGGTTTCCATTATGGGTAAACACGATAATTTCATTTTAGGAAGTGCAGACTACCGCCCCCTCAAAGTGATTTGATTCGTTAATGCCATATGTGGGACGTATAAAGGATGGAGTTAATGTTATTATATATTATGTTATACTGGAATTATAATATACCCTTATATCATTATGATTTCACTCCATTAAATATGAAATAGAAATGAATGTAGCGTTCATGCGTACGTACGGCTTACCGTCTCCATGAACAGTGCATTTCATTTCTTATCCCAAATGTAATGTAATATTATAAGTACATATATATAATGGATATATATGATTTATGTTACATATAAATGATGAATATAATTCTGGAATTAAAATATACATATCTCTCATTTAGTTTTAATTCCATTAATATGACATAGAAATGAAAGTAGCGTTTATGCGTACGTACGACTTACCGTCTCCATGAATGGTGCATTTCATTTCTTACCTCTAAATGATTATGTAATATTATAAATGCATGTATATACTGGATATATATGATATATATGGCATCTATATCATGAATATAATTCTTGAGATAATGGATATTTGACTACGTGAACAACTAGTAAATATAAGAAGTTCACTTTTGACTTAAGTACCAAATATCGACAAAAGGACCGTTATTAACTTAAATGATTACATAAGGTTCATAACATGGTAATAAGTGATATAAAATGAAAAATGAACTTGAAAAAGGTTCTTAAGCAAGTAGAAATTAACTCAAGTTTATTATTCAGGACATTAAAGAACGATCGAGTCAAGTCGGACCCGAGGTATGGGACTTCGTCTCAATCTCCTTTCATTGAGGCATATTATGTTTTATACACAAATTTCTTTTATAGGGTGTATAAACCCATTTGAATTTTACATTTAAACAAAAGGAATCTTTTTATACGAATCGTTTACTAAATGACAAAATGGAATGTTTTTTTGTCGTACGTATGCGGCGACAATGACTTCTCCACCACCGTGACCATTATTTGAGTTTCGACTTCCCCTACAAGCCATAACTGAACTTTTTTTTAAAATGAAAAATAAATACCATGTATTAATTTTCTGTTATTTTGGTATTGAAAATGGTTTTCATAATGTTTGTATTATATCAATGTGTTGTATTGATATCTTGTGTTTGAAATGTGGAAATGTTATGTTTCCTTTATGCATGTTTTACGTGATACGATTATGTCAAGGTTCTTGGGCATTGTTATGAAGACGGGTGGTTCCATGATAAACTAAGGGCGGGTGAGCCCGATATAGATCTCCAATGCATTGGGTAACGCGAAGGAGTTAAACGTTAATGTTTCTTCGAAGAGATTTAGGGAATATACTGTGATGCGTATTCCAAACGTAACTAAGAGGGTTACTCCCTACGTAAGAATGTTATGAATGCCTCAAGTTACCTTTATGTATTATGATTTCTATGATTTATTCATGATTTGATGAGGTATGTTAAAGTGCTTATGTTTTATGAGTAAAGTATGATTTCATTGATTCTTATGTATACATGTACTCATGTTTTCTTTCAATATTTTTATATCCCTTACTGATCTTTTTATGCTCATCCCAAGTTTCTGAAATGTTTTTTCACAGGTCAATGGAAAGGTACATGATATGATGATAGTGTCAAGGAAGTGTCAAGAAAGATTCCATGTTTTATTTTAAATATCTTTCCATTGATGGAAAAAATGAATACTATTTTTTATTGTAACCACTTTGTTTAAATGTGGGATATAATGCATGATTTATTATCTAATTCTCTAAAACTATAAACCTAGAAATATCCCCAACGTGTATTATTGAAGTAACTCAAGATTAAGTAATGTTTAAGGCTAGGGCCTTATAGTTGGTATCAGAGTCGGTATGACAACTTTAAGAGTTAGAAAATTGTTAAATTATAAATTTATTTATAGTATGATTGAAATGATATATCATTTTAAGATTACCATTTTGCTTCGCCTAAGATATTTCTGTGTTAAGAATGATTTTTTATAGAGGAAACAAAACATATTTTTTGGGAAGGCATACAGAGGGAAATGACCTTTCAAATCAGTATCCTGAGATGGTCAGAATCAGAACTAAACAGTTTGTTGCAGTGATGGCTCAGTTGACTCAGGTGAAAAATGTTGGTTGTTTTTATTGATGATATTTTGGTGTTTTCTAAAACTAAAGAGGAGCATGAAAGAAATTTAAGGGTTATTTTGCAAACCTTAAAAGAAAAGAAATTGTATGGGAAATTCATCAAGTGTGAGTTTTATGCTCATCCCAAGTTTTTGAAATGTTTTTTCACAGGTCAAGGGAAAGGTACATGATATGATGACAGTGTCGAAGAAGTGTCAATAAAGATTCCATGTTTTATTTTAAATATGTTTCCATTGATGGGAAAAATGAATATTATCTTTTATTATAACCACTTTGTTTAAATGTGGGATGTAATGCATGATTTATGATCCAATTCTTTAAAACTCTAAAACTGAAAAGATCCTCAACGTGTATTCTTGAAGTAACTCAAGATTAAGTAATGTTTAAGGGTAGGGCCTTATATCTCCTGTATACGGTCCCGTTCGAGCTTGACATGGTGAAGCTCAGCTTGGGCTTGGTCAAGATCGAAGCCCAAGGACGCCACCTCTTTTCCGAGCTCCGATAAATGGGCTTCGTATGGGGAAATTCTACTGGATGAGGCCATCAATTCCTTTGTATATGTAAAAATGGATGTGTTAAATCCCTATATTTATACTAATCATGTGATCACTGTTCAAGGAGTATAAAAGTAACAGTCACAATTATTATCATAAAACCAATGAAGTTGACATTTTATAAAAACATTTTATATAAAGAGACATTAAATAAGATCAAGAGGGATTTTCCATTAATGAAACTTTGGGTCATTACAAATCACTTTCCTATATTTATTTACTATGAATCCATAATACCTAGAGAATTATTTCTCTGTATTGATATCATATGATATTCTGTCCTTGTATGATGAGAATCTTTTGAAGATTAGCACCCTTCAAAGGATTTTCTTAAGCCCATCAAATAAATGTTCAATATTTATATTTGTATTATCCATGTAGTCTATATCATGACTTGATAACCTTGTAAAGTTTGATTCATAATTTGAAACATTATCATATTCCTTTTTTATTAGACTCAAGAATTGTCTCTCCATATATGCTCGTTTCCCATAAGGAAAAATAATTTTCCAAGAAGAGTACCTTAAATACTTTTGCTCTAAGTTTTCTATTTTTTATTCATTATTAGTATTTTGAATCAATAACTACCATTTATCAGAATCCTCTGAGAGATGATAAACTACCATGAAAACCATCTCCAATTCATTAATTCCCAAAGGAGAAATATGTTCTCCATATAATTTATCAATTTATTAACTAAAAATGGATTTATAGTCCCATTAAATGATGGAGGATGATGACACATAAAGTGGTATAACATTATTACACTACCTTGTGGATTATTAGGATACTCCATATGGTCAAGATTATAGGTCATAACTCAAGTCATCTTCAACAATATAGTTATAATTTGTTCTGCTCTAGCTGCAAATCCTACTCCAACTTCATTATCTTTTCTAGGAGGTAAATCCCGGCATGGATTACATTCATTGATATGGATTCTATTCCTTATACTAGGATAAATTTCTAAAAAATTTCATATGCTAGATTATATCATAACATTATGAATCATAATTTATATTTTCAAGACTGTTGAAACACACGACATAAATTGAAAATTTATGTATAACTTATATCAGAATAAAAGACTTGGTATCTGTGGGAATATTATTAAGCCATAAAAATATTTTCAAATACTTAATAATGTTTTTAAGGAAAACCAGAATTAAACTATGAATATCACCTAGGAGTGTCAATCAAATTAATTGAAAATTCTCATTATCATGAATCTAGTGAAAATCGAGTCAAATCATAATTCACCATTTTTAGAGTTATTAACCCTCGTTAAAACTATCCTAGATCCACAACCACTTATAATATCTTGATAGGGATGTATTTATAGTAAAACCACATAATATCTATATTTGAAAAACTTTAGGTTGTTATCCTATACTTAGACTTATCATTAAAGTTAGTCATAAGGTTATGTTATCCAATCTATCTATTCCTAAGTATATTTACCAATGTTTCTACTAAAATATCTCTAATACCAACTGTATATACCCGAACCATAGTAGCCTAGATTTGGTGGTTAATTTCTTATATTAGTTCTAGATACAAGTGATCACATCCTAAATGACTAAATAATTTTTCAGTATTACAAAAATAGACACATACTTGAATTTTACATTACATTTAAAAACTCAAAATACAACATAGTATTTTATTTGATAAAACCACTATTTACTTTAGAATATTCCTACATGTCAACCAAAATAAATTTCCTGGAATCATAAATAAAGGAAATATAAGAAAGGGGTGATCTCAGATGCTAAATAAGAACATTTTTACAATATAATATATCATGAATACATAAGGAATAGTCAATACATAAAGGTAAATAACTGAAAGCACATTCCATATAATCAATAACTTGAACATGAAGAATAATATAGTAGGAATAAATGATGATCAAAGAATTCCATTTAATTAATCTCATAAGCTTGAAATCTGTCCATGAAAATCATAACTATTCAAATAATTACATGGACATAAATAAATAATCTCATAATGAGGGAATTAATAATGTTAAACATCATAAACATACCATCAAGTCATCATTCCAAGAAATCTTACATAAATGGGTAAAGCATCATCCAATTGACCATGATAGTTGTCTCATGAGACCGATCAATGCACTGAGGGGATATAGAGGGCCTTTCCCATCACATACTAAGTAAAATTCATTCACCATGTTAAAGGAGAGAAATATAATGAATGTAAACATTCATATTTGAAAACTTGCATATGAAATGTTAATAATTTACCCAATAAATAAACATAATCATAAACCAGCTAAATTAATATAGTAAATGGTATCTAAATAGTACATCCACAATAAAATTGATCATAAAATATCTAGATAAATAATAATTATGATATCATTACTACATATCACCTATGGATCATAAGTAAAATAATTTTATTTTTATTTGATGAATAAAAATTCCATAAAAATGTCATTAAGAACATTCTTGAGGAAAATACCATTTTTACATTGAAACCCACTTTTAAAAACTAATTTTATTCTGAATATTATGATTTTTTTGAAACTAATCCTGTAAAATTGAAATGTAATATTCAAATCAATGAGCGTTCATGATAGTGGGAAATTAAATTCATGTAAAGTATGTTAAAAACATAGATTTCTTTCACATTTTCAGTAAAAATTCAAAAATTACCTCATTCAAAAGAAAGAAAATTAATTTTAAAACATTTTTTAAAAATTTTAAAATGGGTAAAAATTAATTATTAAAATCATATGGTAATAGTAAAAACATTTTTGGAAACATTTCTTGAAAACATGGATATGAAAGGGAAAATATTTTCTACTAAAGAGAGAAATGAAGTCAATTTTCCTTAAAAACATTCTTTTAGTCACTTGAGTTATTAAAGATAATAGGTTGAAAGGAAAAATAGTAATTCATAGGAATAACCAGAGGATATGAAAGTATATTGGATTAATATATAAAGATATAATTATTTCCCAATAGCGATATAAACATAAATATTCATGAATAATGATGAGATTGTGAAATAAAACATTACCACATAGGTAAATTTTGAATCATATTCCCCATGAAATAAATAACTTCAAATGAAACATTAAATAACACAAATATGAATATATTAATGATATTTATTATCAAAGGGGTAGTATATACCGCACAAAAAAGAGATAATTAGTGAATATGACATATGTCTCACATAAGTAAAACTGGGATAAGAAACTCTTAGCTCAGGCCCAATTTCCTTCATATGTGTCTGAACCTCCTGTACAATAAATAAAAATTTATTATACATATATTATAGAACCATAATCACATATATCATACCTTATATGATTTACTTATAATATTTTATTACCCAATTATTAATAATTCTTGTTAAAATCATTATTCTGGGTAATAATGACTTATTTTTCCTTGTGTGATTTGGTTCAGTAGTTTCAATCAAAATATTTTGATCATGGTAATATAATCTATATAATTTAAATAATTATATAAATATATTATATATTCATATTATATTTATTTAGAGTAATCCATAAAATTTAGATAGAAAAATGAATTACACTATTCATTGAGGTGGTAGGTTTTACGCACGCATGAATGTTGTTTTCATTTTTTAACGAATAGAAATAAAGAAAGATAAATAATATGTTAAAATTAAATAATAGTTATTATATAATATATATTATATATATTCATTAAATCTATCCTTATTACCATCTATTTCAACATAAAATGAAAAACATATCACATCGCTACGTAGCGCAAGTAGCCCACACGTGTGCATGAGCAACGTTATTGTTTTCCAATGGATTGGAAGGTAAAAAGGTAGATGCGATATTATAATTTAAGAAGTATATATATGTCATCAATACCATATATATACATAAAATCCATCATTATATCCATCCGTGTGAGGCAATGATCAAAATAGAGTTACATCAGTTCGTGAGGCAGTAGTACACTGTACACATGATTGATAGTTTCATTTCCCATTTGACGGAAGAGGGGATGGATTAAAATTATTACACAAACATAATAACATATAATTATAATGAATATAATGGTGTTATTATTTTATTATATTTGTAGAATATTTGTAGGGGGTAGAGGATGAAATAAAACGAAGATGCATGGTTAAGAATAAATTATACCCACATTTTTCACACACAAAATGAAACCAAATTCGAAAAAATAGATGATATAAGGTCTAAATGTGACCATAAAATATAAACTATAAATTTTTATGCCATTTTAACAATTATCGTTTTAGTTTAACCCCCAGTTAACCCGTTTTATCCTTAACCATAGTAATTAATTTTTACTGTTTTTACTATTCATTATGACCCAAAATTAATATGAGATTATTAAATAATATTAATTTCCATTATTCCAAATATGGAATAAATTTTTAAAAATTAAATTCATATAAGTGTTACAATATAATTTAAAATCAAACATGTAATCACATAAAAAAAGGTTTTCCAAAGAAAGGTTTTCTTAAGTATAAAATGTTTTGATATAAAAAATCATCATAAAATTTATTAAAATGAACTAAATTGAATTAATTATAATATAATATAAATAATTTTACTTTTAAAATAAATTTTGAAAAAAAATTAACTTTTAAATTCTTTAAACGAAAAAGTAGTTTTCAATAAAAAATTAGTATCTTTCATTATTCATAGAAAAATTTATCTTTTAAGGAAATTATAAAAAATTAACTCTAAGATAATTTCATAATTATGATTTCAAAAATTAAGTTCATTTAATTAAGTAAATTTTTTAAATTGGAAAAGATTAATTTAAAAATAAGTTCTCAAAGCATGATGAAACCACTTTGAAGGAAAATATAATTTTTCGCAAAAATATTTCTTTTTCTTTCAAATGATTTTTATTTTTAATTATAATTGATTAAAAACCATTAAATTATTTTATAAATGTGTAAACCATATAATTTTCATAATTTAGTTAGTACTATTCATACCTGTCAATTTAACACTTAGGTTATAATGGTATACTATAATATGGTTCATTTAAACTCGGGGTTGCGTGTATCATAAGTTGTCGTGAAGGTTAAATTTATTTAATAGAAATATATTGTAAAGTCTTGAGATTTGATATTGTCCATTTAACATATGATTATAGGTATTGAATTCTTCTTTTGATATATTTAAGCCTAGTATTTTCTGATGATAACTACTCCTTTACTCTTTCCACATGAGCTTTATATTACCATAGTTATGAAATATTCATGGATATCCAATCATGAAGTCATGATTTATTAGTGTCTAAATGAAGAAAATACATCATAACATCCTAAAAAGATCCAAACTTATGGTAAGAAAGATCAAATTGATTAAGGTCACTTTTCTAAGCCACTAGTTCCTCTCGAGATATGAGATCTTGATGGATGACATCATGTAAATGTTGATTATTAAACCCACCTACACCAAGGCCATATAAGAGTTATAGAATACTTTAAAACTTATCAATAATCATTCCAAAAGGATACTATATGATGATAGAACAAACTTGGAACCAATACCATTTTCTCACAGCCTTATTTTTTATGGTTGTATTGGGATCTAGAATCCATGAACTTGTTATTACATGAATGTAGTCTAAGATTAGATCATGTATAGACATGTTAGACATAGACGTAGGTATGGATATAGAGAGAACTTATGTCATTGATTTTTAATTTAATTCAATGACTTATTCAATAAAAGTTATCCCAATTGATGAACTACTCAACACTGTCGTAGTGAGGACAATGCTATTAGCTTAATCAATAAATTTTGTCAATAACTCTAGGTTTGTACCACTCACAACATAATAGAGACATGAAATTGAAGATTATATGTAATTTTTTAAATGTTTGGATATAATATTATCCATCTTGGAAACCATTTTTAGAAGTATAGAAAGAGAGGGACCCTAGGAAATTAGCGGTTTATTCACCCATCAAACTAGCTAACCTAATATTCCATCCTATAATACATCACCCAATTTTAAAATATTCCCATGAAAAGTTAGTCGAATCACAAAATATGGGAATTATGTTTTTTATTCCAATATCCACATGCATATACATCATCCAAATTTGATGGAGTATGGATGGATGTTTCTCCATATTAATCCTGATAAAGAGTAAGGACATTTCTTATTGTAGGAATCCAAACCTTCATGAGAACCTATAAGGGGTGTAAGGCTCATAAATGACCGTTAAATATATTAAATAGGTTATAATACCATCTAAAAATGACACCATAACACCATGAACTGAACCGTTGGTTTCAAGATGGAGGGTCACATGACATCATGCTCACTACCCTGTATGCAAGAGGGTGCTGAATAGTAGTGATGGTCTATGTCTGTTAGTGGGGAGACTGTACCCTCAATATCATTTCATAGAAATAATAATAATAAAACAATATAATAAATAATTAGAGTAAGATTTAGAATTTGAAATATGTCATACATGTCATACAAGTAATAAATGGGCTCCCAAAGTGGCATTATAACAACACTTCCATTTATTACACATAATTTTTATTTCATTACATAAGATTTCTCACAATACAACCCGAAATATAAATAATTCTAATTTATTTTGGAATTAGGTACATAAAAAATTAAAATTTAAAACACATCATCTTTATTGAAAAATTCCTTAACATATTCATACTATTACAACATACTTAAAACTTCATTGGATAACCTGGGGATATACATAATAAAGGGGTGAGATATAAATCTGAATAAGGAAATAAAAATGGAATTACATGAAGAAATTAATACATGTTAGACAAATGAAATATTAATGGGACATAAAAGGTTTCATATTCATAACAATGATCAATAGGGAATGATATAGCATGATAACATAAAGGAAACATGGAAAATGTGGCCCCAAATTAAACCACTGCATCATAAACATAGGTCAAGGCTAACTGCCAAGACATCATGAAGGAGAAATTACCTTAATGGAATCAGGTTCACTCAATGTCACAACATTAAGTCTTATTAGACTAAACATTACCCAATTCATTGAAGCGCTATATAATTTCAGGCACACCCATCACTTACATTTAATTCTCATGCTTAAGTATGCCACATTGATCACACAACATGGATTCATTCATCATAATATTTTATTCCATGATCAAGGAGTATGAAATAAATACATTTAAGTATCATGTAAAAGAATTATAATTTTATAAATGTGAATACCCATGATAGGAAATGGGTATGATATTCACTACATTATTTTTTTGGCCTGGAAAATCACAGTGAAATCTCAACAGCATAACAACATTGCTTAAAAATTCCTAAAATGGGTTGATGAGATATAAAGGGGTATATAATAATTTTTACATCAAATGGGAAATAATATATACATGTAAAGACATATTTAAACATTAGTAATTAGAAATATATGATAAATGATAATAAATAAACTTTAATAAATTGGGGAATGGGAGGATCCCTTACTTGAGTGTGCGGATCCAAATGATTGGGAGGAGATTCTTGAGAGCTTAGGTACACCTTGGTAGGATTATAGGGAGAGTAGGTAATATTAAGTAAGAGTTCCATGTATTTTTAGTGAAGATAAATTGTATCTTAGGGGGATTTATATATTAAATGAGTGGGTAATTCGTTATCATTTCTCAAACATAGATTTTGGACTCTATACAATAAAATAACCAAAACCACAAACCATTCCTTGGTTTGTTCCCATATTTTAGGAAAAATAGGGGTGGTTTTCATTATTATATATGTACAAGTGCATAAAATTCTAAAATAATACCCTTGGTGGTGTAGAGAAGAGTCATACTCTTAAAGAAATGGTTTTAAAACATTAAAAATATATTAATGGTTTGGGAGTATTCATAAAGGATTTATGAAATTAATAAAATAAAAATAAAAACACATTATTTTATAGTTAAAACATATATTTGGTCATGGATACCATTTATAGTATTTATTACAACACTTTTGAGTAATTATGATTTCATAAAACACACTATATATTAATAAGATATTTAATTTTTTCACAAAAAATTGACTATATTATAAAATTATATAAAATTAACTATTGGATAATTTCTACATTATGATTCTAAAAATAATATTCATTTTATAAAAATAATATTCTAAATATTTTACTTTTTATTTTTAAAATATGAATTTACATTTATTGAGAAATGCAATGTTTTTGGACAATAACAGTTTTTGAACTGTTATCAAAAATACATTTAAATTTCTAAAAATTATAGGATCATTTGTACATAATAAAAAATATTGACTAATAATATTTTAATAAAATATTATTAAATTAAAAAACCATTAATTCTTGAAAATAAATGCCCTAATTAATTTGAACATTAACCAAAAATAAAATATTTGTTTTATTGAATAAAAATACAAATAATTTATAAAGTAACAATAATAATATGAAAATATATTAATTATTCTATACAATATACATATTAATTTAGTAGGGTCTTGATACATATCCCTTTAATACACCATAAAATTCCCTAAGGGTAAGGTGAATGAGTGTGAGCCTTTTATGGGGTGGTATGATGAACAAGATTTGAGTCGTGATCTCAATGAGCTTGAGCTTCTCCCATAAACAATTTTGATCATGCTTAAGATGTTGGATATAATCTTAGTATTGGTAAAGGGAAAATCCTAGTGAGGCTATATCCCTCAAAATTTCCAATAAATGGGCTTTATAGGGTGTGATCCTACAAGTTATGACCATCACTTCCTTTTTCTATGTTAATTGGATTTGTTAAAAAATTATATTTATACTAATCATGTGATCACTATTCAATAGCTATATTATCAATGTTAATGATACTTATATATCTTTTAAATCCAATTGGATATAATTAATTTAATTAAGTGCATGTGTTTTCTATAACCATATAATATAATAAGATATTTAATTAAATTATAAAGGGAATTTATTTACCAATGTTCGGGTTGTTACAATATTCTCTCATTAATAGATTTTTCCCTAGAAGTTTTTATTTTCCACAATAAAATAGATGATGGTAACTATTTTTTATTACCTCCTATTGTCTTCACATTGGTTTTTCAAACTTTTGGTTTCTCCATTTCACTTTAACAAGGTTCATTGTCTTATTTCGTAGAACGTTGTCTTTAAGATCTAATATTTTTACTAGATACTATGATTAAGAAATATCAATCTACAATTGTACCAACTCTGGATTGAGTGATTGTGAGGGGTATGATATGTACTTCCTCAAAGGGGATACATGGAATAAACCATGCACTTGAGATAGGTTATGTGTGAGTGCCAATCTATAGGCCACAACTCCTATGAGATCAAGGATCTCAAAGGTGCCAATGTATCTTGGATTAAGCTTTCCCTTATTCCCTAATACAATCACTTTATTCCATGGAGATATGAAAAAGAATACCATGTCTCCAACATTAAACTCTTTGTCTCATCGATGATTGTGAACTTATATTTTCTATCGACTCTAAGAAACCATGATGTGCTGCCAAATGGTCTGGAATTTTTCCACCATTTACTCAACCATTTCAGGACCTAACAATTTTCATTCCCCAAAATCATCCCAACATGTCGGTGTTCTTCACCTCTTCCCATAATGTGTGTCATAGGGATCTATTTGGATGCTCGAGTGGAAACTGTTGTTGTAAGAGAAATCAACCAGAGGTAGATGTTTGTATCATACTCCTTTGAAGTCCATAGAAAATGATATCAACATGTATTATAGTGTCTAAATAGTCTGATCATATTGAACATTATTTTGAGGCTGATAAGTCTTACTAATTTTCAACTCAGTATTTAGAGAATGTTGGAGACTTTTCCATAACTTTGAGGTAAATCTCAGATCTCGATCAGATATAATCAATACTGGTACACCATGTATCCTTACCAATTATATGATGTATATCTATGAAAGTTAATCCATTAATAAGTCCTATCAAATTGAGATAAAGTGATATTTCTTTATAAGATGATAAAAAACAAACCATATAGAATTTTTTCCTTAGGATGTCTTCGGAATTCTGGTGACAAAGTCCATGGTGATTTTCCCATTTCCATGTACGTATGGGTAATGGTTTCCTTATCCCCTTATACTCTTTTCTTTCATCCTTCACTTTCTAAAATACCAGGCACTTTGAAGTATATTTAGTGATATACTTCTTCATATTTCCCCAAAAATAGTTCTCTTAGATATCTCAATATATATTTGTGCTTCTTGGATGTATGAAGAAATTTGAACTATGTGCATTATCCAATAAATCCTTCTTTAGCTCATGATTTTATGGTATACATAGTCATGACCCAAATATGACAACCCCATCTTAAATAAAATTAAAATATAGGTATTTCACTTTTTTAGAGATTCCACTTTTTTTAATTCCCACATTATCTCTTTGATCATCATTATTTTCTCTATAGGGTATGGTTGAGAAATCATTTGTGAAAGGATTGGTGATGTTCCTTCCTTTATGATTTCCATGTCCATAATTTACAAATTTAATAATATATGATCCCTATAAATTCTCTTCAACTATAGACATTCTAGATCTTTTATACTTATATCATCTTATACTTTATTCTCTTTCCTTGGATGGTATTGAATTGAGAAATCATAGTCCTTGATCAGCTCTAACCATCTTCATTGGAACATATTCAACTCTTTATATGTGAATATATACATAGGATTTTTGTTATCTTTATATATTTAAAACTTATCCTAAAATAGGTAATTCCAACCTATTTTCAATGTGAATATAACTACAAAAAAACTACATATCATGTGTTGGGTAGTTCTATTCATAAAATTTCAATTGCATTAAATAATAGACTATCACTTTTTCATTCTTCATTAACACACAACTGAATCCCTTATTTAAAGAATCACTGAATACTACCAAAATTTCTCCACTAGTGGGTAGTGTGATTATTGGTGCAACTATAACCCTCATTTTCAACTCCTTTAATATCTCTTCACATTCAAAATTCTAAGAAAACTCGACTCCCTTCCACGTTAGCTTAGTATGAGGGTCTGAAAATCATGACAAATTTCTCCCAAATCAATGATAATACCTAGACAACCAAAGGAAAATATAGATATCTATCATAGATGTTGTATTTGACCATACTTTAATTGATTCTATATTTTAAGGGTCCATATATATCCCATCGTTTGTGTTGATATTCCCCAAGAAAGATACTTTCCTTCAAACAGAACTCACATTTGTTATAATTGGCATAAAGATTCTCCTTTTATAATGTCTTTAACATAGTGCTCATATCCTCCTCATTCTTCTTCTTTATCTTGGAGTTTATTATAATATCATCTATAAATACTACCACAAATTTCTCAAGGTAATATCTAAAGACTATATTCATCAATTACATGGATATTACTGGAGAATTAGTGAGTCTGAATGAAATTACTATGGGCTCATAGTGAAAATACCTTGTATGAAAGGTAGTCTTGGTGATAACATCCTTATTCACCCTAACTTGGTAATACCTCAACCACATATCCACCTAGGATAAGTATAGCGACCCATTTAGCTAATCTAAAATGTCATCAATATGTGGCATATGATACCTTTTATTTATCATGATATTATTTAGCTCTTGATTATCAATTCAAAGGTGCATCAAACCATCATTATTTTTTATGATGAGGACTGGTTCACCCCATGGTGAAGAACTTGGAAATATGAACCCTTTATCAAAATTCTCTAGTAGTTGGTTCTTTATATCCTCAATTTCCACAACAACCATTATATAGAGATTATTGGTTAATGGAAACACCCCAAGTAAAAGCTTTATTGGAAATTTAACCTCTCGACTAGGAGGAAGACTAGAAAATTCATTTGGAAACACATCAGCATATTTGCTCACAATGGGAATGTCTTCAAGGATTATTCTTTCCTTATAATTAATCATTTAATATAGATATTCTTGATCATAGGTAAATACTATCCATGCTTGAGATGTTTGTGCTAAATTAGATTCATCATCCTCCTTCTACTTATACGGAATCAGGGGTTGATTCTTAATACAGAGATTAATTTCTTTCTCATGGTAATTTATGTTGGATTTATATATGGGAATCCAATACCTGCCTAGAATTGAATCAAATTACACCAAAGGGAGTATTAATAGGTTCTATGAGAAGTTTATCCCACAATTTTAACAAGGGGGGAGTTATATACTTGGGATGAAATAAATTTACCATTTTTTATTTCATCAACAGCTCTACTTACATGATTTGTGATGGTGTTGGAATAGTTATACTAAATTTTTCAATATGAAGGAATCCATAGAACTACAATAAAAAATTATGCTCAATGTTATTTAATGAATAACCTGCGTACCTATCACCACTTTATTTTCGAGATCCACCTTAGTGGTTGTCATGGAAAAATGTCTCCCTTGCTACCTTAGAGGCTGTTGTTGTATCTCAAAACCCTTTACTTAGTTCATTGGTTTTCAAAGTAACCTGGTTCCTTGTATTTGAATAATGAAAAATGCATTGAGTGTTTAATAGAGAATTATCCTCCTCCAATGCATTACTGGGTTTATCCTTTAGATAATCTCTAGTTAGGTTTCCTTCCTTCCCACACCTAAAGAATTTAATCATTCCTCTTAGACAGTTTCCGAGATTCTTCTTCCTGTACCTTTGATAAGAATAATGTTTATTTTTTTTAGAAAAATTAGATTTCTCCATCAGAACACAAAAATTAAACTCCACTTTACACTTCTTATCTTCTTCATTCCCATGAGATTTACTAATCTCCATTTTAACTTTTAGGGAATGACATGAGCTTTTCTCATAGTTATCAAAGTCTTAGATTTTCTGGGCTTTTCTTAAACTAGGCTTTATCCCACTAAAGAAGTATTCAACCTTGAATTAGGGGGTAGCGATTAATATGGAGGTGTATTGTGAAAGTCTTGTGAATATTTCCTTGTACTCCTTGATAGATTCATCATCTTTTTTGCTTGAGGGAAAGAAAATCAATTTCCATTTTAAGCTAGAGAGTGTAAGGAAAATAATTATCAAGAAACATTTTATAGAATTAATTACACCCCATTACTTAGATCTCTTCGTCAAGATTTGTATTCTGGATCAATGTCCACCAATGATCATCTTCTCCCTCTATATGATAAATATCCAGTAAAACCTTCTTTTGTTCAGAACATTTAAGGATGGAGAAGATCTTCTCAATGGATTTGATCCATTGTTATGCAATTAAGGGATCAGATGATCCATTTAAAGTTAGAGGCCTTTATCTCATAAATGAATCAATTGAATATTTTTCTCTTTAGAGGATTTGGACACTCCTGATCCAGGTTTCCATTTAGAACCTGCGTTAGATGAGGGAGTACCATCATAATTTTTTTCATTCCGGCTCCCATCGGGTTGGGAATCTCATTGGTATAGTCGTCACATTTCCCATCACATTGATTATCGACTTGATTCCTCATATTTACACCCATTGGGTTGAATAAAAGGAAAATTATGGATGATTATTTTTAAAATATTAAACACATAAAGGGGGTAATATAATGAAATTAAAGGTTTAACTTTATAAATTACCTTTATTTCTTAACTTATGAATTTATAGGCTTCAATTTATGTTATCCATGATCTATTTTCTAACATATATACTTATGGGAACTTTTTTTGTTCCCTTAATAATGGTTCAAAATGAGATTATGAATTTTCCAAAACATATCCCATGGGAGTATCAAACCAGGTGTGCAACAAGTCCTCTTGTAATGCACCAGTTCCCAGTTGAGTCTATCTCAATGTGGTGTTTTTAGGTTTTAACCCTTTGTACATATGTACCAGAGCCACATCCACTTATAGTATCCAGACATGGATGTATATTATTAATATTCCAATTACTCTACACTTACCAATATTTAGGGATGTTTTATTATACTTAGTCCTATCCCTAAGGTGTTCTCTAGAGTTTTCTAATCCTAATACAAAAAATAACTACACTTTTACTTTGATACCAACTATAACAACCCCTCTCTTTATTTCACATTAATTCATATTTTATTACCAAATATTACACTCAATACAACCGAGATGGTCAAGAAGTATAGTGTATTTGGGAATTAGGTACATTACATAACAAATTAAAATATAAAATACATCATCTTTATTGAAAAATCACTTAACATTCTCATACTATTCTAATGTACTTAAAACTGCTTGGGATGGCTTGGTGATATACATATGAAAGGGGTGACATATAAAGCCCATTAAGGAAATAAACATGGAATAACATGAATAAAGTAATACATGTTAGACAATAGTAATATTAATAGGACATAAAAGGTGATAGATTCATAAACATGGACAATAAGGCATAATATAGCATGATAATATAATGGAAACATGGGAAATGTGGTAACAACTTAAAATAATGCATCATAAACATAGGTCAAGGATAAATTACAAGACATCAAGATAAAAAGATACGCTTAAATTAATTAGGTTCACTCTATGTCCCATAACGGTGTCTTATGAAACTAAAAATTACCAAATGCATTGGAGTGTTATATAATTTTGGTCGCACCAATCACTTTCATTTTATTCTGACGCTTAAGTGTGCCATATTGATAATAAAACATGGATTCATTCATTAAAATATTTTATTCAAAAATAAAGGAGTGTGGAATACATAAATGTAAGTCCCAAGTCAAATAATTATAAGTTTTTAAAGGTTAATACCCTTGAAAGGAAATGAGTATGATATTCACTACACAATTGTTTTGGCATAGAGAATCAGGGTGAAATCTCAACAGCATAATGACATCACTTAAAAATTCATAACTTTTTTTGATGAGAGATAAAGTGGTATATCATAATTTGGACTTACAATTTTCAGTAGTAGGGAAAATTAAAGATATATCACAACATTAGGAATTGGAAATATAATACATAAGATAACAAAGAATCTTTAATGAAGAGGGGGAATGAGAGGATCCCTTACTTGAGTGTGTGACTAAAAATGATTTAGAAGAGCTTCATGAGAACTTAGGTGGACCTTAAGAGGACTCTAAGGAATAGAGGAAAAAGTAAATACTTTCTAAAATTATTTTTACTGAAGATAAATGGCAGATTGTGTGGGTTTATATAGAAAATGAGTAGGAAATTCTTTATCATTTCTCAAACACAGGTTTTGGACTCTATTTAATAAAATAACCAAACCAAAAAATATTAACATGGTTTTTTCCCATGGTTTCTACCAAATACGGTTGGTTTTAATTATTTTATAATTCCAAGTTCCAAAATAAGTAAAATAACACCCTTGATGATGTGAAGGTGGGTACTACTCTTAATGAAATGATTTTAAAACATTTAAATATATTAATGGTTTTGGAGGATTCATAAAGTGTTTTTAAAATTAATAAAATAAACAGAAAATAAAACTATTTTAAATGGAAGTCATTTATTTTCTCTTGGATACCCTTTATAGTATGTATTACATCACTTTTGGGTCATTATGAAGTCATAAAACAGACTATATATTTATACGATATTTATTTTTTTACTTGAAAAATCAGTTGCCTCATAAAATTATGAAAAATTCACCATTGGATAATTTCAATGTTATAAATCCAAAAAAAATATTAATTTTATAGAAATAATTTTTTAATTATGTGTGTTTTCACTTTTAAAATACGAATCAACATTTATTGAGAAATGCAGGGTTTTTTTTGACAATAACAGTTTTCAAACCCTTATAAAAAGTACATTTGAATTCATAATAATTATATGACCATTTATATTTAATAGTTTTTTTAATAATAATATTTCAATAAAATATTATTTATTTAAAAAATCCATTAAATCATGAAAATAAATTCCTTAATTGAATTTAAACATTACTTGAAAATACAGTTTTTTTTTATTGAAAAAAATAAAAATCATTTATAAAGTAACAATAATAAAATGAAAATTTATTCATTATTCTATAAAATATAAATATTAATTTTATTAGGGTCTTGATACCTATCATTTTAATACACCAGTATAAACTATAAGGGTAAGGTGTGTGACCATGAGACTTTCATGGGGTGGTTAGACAAACATGGTTTGCACCGTGATCTCAATGAGATTTAACTTCTCTAGTAAACAGCTTCACTCATGCATAAGTTGTTGGATCTCAGTTTGGGATTGGTCAAGGAAAAATACAAATAATTATATCTCCCTGATAATCTCTAATAAATGGGCTTTATAGGATAAAATTATACTGGTTGAGGCCATCACTTCCTTTGTCTATGTCAATTGGTTTTGTTAAAAACCTATATTTATAATAATCATGTGATCATTGTGAAATGTCTATATTATCAATGGAAAAGATACTTATTGATATTTTAAATCCAATTATATATAATAAAACAAAAAAAATATCATTTGTTTTCTATAACCATATTACATAATACTACATTTAATTAAACCATTAATGGGATTTTATTTATAACACTTCAGACCATTACAGGAAAGCTAAACAGGGTATAATCAAAGTAGGTAAAAAAATAAAAAAACCAAGGTTTTCTATAGATTATATCCTAGTATAGTACCAGATCCAAGATCCTCTGATAATCAATTATCCATGGTCCCCTTTCCCTTACTCGTATCCCTATACATGATGTCTACACACACGTTAGGATTCTAGTGTTGGGTGTGAGTAATAAAAACCAGTAGGACAAAACCAATGCATCATTAAAAAATGTTCACATGTATAACAAGTGTTTCCAAGATAATAATAAATGTGTAATAGGAATACCATCCATACAATCACATATCAAGTTGTTGTGATCTAACCAGGCCTCCACAAACCCTCGTACATACCTTCTTCAGCTCCATGTTGGAAGAATAATGAGGAGATGTCATAAGTAACCAAATCTAGTCATAGGGATAGTGAATCTACCGATTTAAATCTTCCTGGAAACATGTGTACATGTGACTTGACATTTCCCCTTCCTTAAGTATGGTATGTTGCTCACAGATCACTAGGAATTGAGTGCACAACTCATAAATGACTAGGCATCGAGTATGCTACTCAAAAATCACTAGGCATTGAGTGTGCTACATGAAAATCAATAGCCATAAAGTAACATGATTCTGGGGTTCTAGGGACTAAGTGAATACTCAAAACTATATACCATTGTATTATTGTATCTCCACCTTGTTCTCATGGCCATAACCAACATCCTCGAAAGTTAGGAACTCTTCCCCTCTAAGGGAAACTTCAATAATGATGGTCCACTTGTTATAAGAACCAATAATGATACCTCCCAAGGAAAGTTAAGATTCATATCAAGTTAGAGTATACAAGAAAAGTGTATAATCATGAAAACGAATTAGAAACACATAAAAAAATTGTGATTATAATCAAACATGGAAACAAGCTACTCTAGAAATACTCATGGAATCAAATATCATAACAGGTCTCACTGGCCACACACACACACACCCACATGCGATCACAATCAAGAATGAACATAAATATACACAAAAAATAGAATTATATCCAGTAAAACATGTGTATACAAGATCCCTATAAGATAATGAAATTCCAACCATAACGTTTTCAATGTTATCACTAAGGTTCTTCAAGAAATTGTCACTCAAACCATGTCCACATTTTCATCGGCTCAAACTACTCACCAAGGATTCAAAGCCCATATTTTATTTTATTTCCAAAAGAAATAAAAATATCACATGTGATAAAAGATTATCTCTCCTAGATAATCTAGAAAAATCATGAAAATTCTATATTATCCTTCTTGATAATTCTATAATATTTCGTAGAGATTAATTATAATATCACATGTGATAATATCTCTCTCTCTAGAATAATCCAAGATATTAATGTGATAATTATTTATAATAATCCTTAAATAATTTCAGAACATTATCATTTCAATATTTCTTTAAAAATTTCCAAAAATGTTTAACATAGATTAATTAAAAAACTGTTTATGAAAATATAATTAGAAAATATTGCCTATAAACACCATACCTGATTTTATAAGCGGAAGAGAGAACTTTTCCATTCTTGAAAACTAGAAGAAGGCCTTAAATCTCTTGAATAGGACTTATATATCTTTCATAAAGGAATTTATGGACTACTTGAACTCGAAGGAATATAAAAAACAAGGTCAGAAAAAGGTTTAAGTATTTTTTCAAGGAAAAGGACAAGGGCAGATCACAATATTAACATTCCCAAATTAAATTCATCATTTACGTATTATCCTATTTACTCATATATAGTGAATGAGTACAAATAATTTCCCTTATTTAGGTTAATCATACCCTTAAAAATTGCATGGAAAAGTGAATTTACCTTTATAAAACTCAAGGAAAAACCCCTATACCCTTATGAAACCTTTGAAAAAAATTACCCTTACACAAGGCATTGGTGCTATGTAAGGGTAAGAATAAAATTGATTTTTTTTATTTTTTTACTCAATAGGATTATAAAATATAAAAAAGGGTTTTAAGAACATTAAGAGATTGAGAACATTACTATTATCCCCGTCTAACAACCTCTAATCATCAAGAAGTTTCTCTATCAATATTTCTCTAACAACTTGGTCCATTGAGTTCAAACAAAAGACTCATACTCTCATGTATCTTCTTGGATTCACCCATGCTGCCACATGAACCAAAAAAGCGGTATCATATTTCCTTAAAGGTATTTCTTTCCATGTTAAACAATATACACCAAATGATCCTCATAAGATGAATCTGACTCCAAAGAAACATCCTCATAGTCCATAATATACAAAGGTCATGGTATATACCTTTAAAACTGAGATATGTGGAGCACATCATGCATGCCTCAATAATGTGAAGTAAGGTCCAGATTGTGCCTGATTGTCCCAATCTGATCAATGATCTCGAAGGGTTCAAAAAACCATGGTGATATCTTAGCTTACCTCCATAAGCGTTGGTGGCTTAACCAAGGGGACACTCTCAAGAAAAATCAATCACCCACTACGAACTCCAAAGGTCTCATCCGATGGTTGACATACTATATCAGTTTTATCATAGAGATGATCAACCTTTTTTAAATTGGGTACACTCTCTTAGAATTCTCTTGAATTAATCTAGGTCGCACAACTGCTACCTCACTGGACTCATGCCAACAAAGCGGTGAACGAAAAGGCCACCTATAAAGAACCTTGTAAATTACCATATGAATCAAATCCTGATAGCTTTTTATATATTTGAACTCATCCATGTCTAGATAATCATAAAAATATCCATCAAATTCCAAAACACAAGCTCAAATCATATCCTCTAATATAAGAATTGTTTTCTTGAACTGTTCATCTGTCTGAGGATGGTATATTGTGCTAAAACTCAACCAAGTCCCTAAGTCATTCTACAAGGCCTAAAAGAAATATGATGTAAAAACATGCATATTTTTAGATATTATACTCAAGGTAAATCCATTAATGAATATTATATCATAGACATAAGGTTTTTTCCATCTTGTCTACTAAGTGAATCTCTCAGATTGGTAAGAATTTTGAAACTTCCATCAATTGATCCACAATCACCCATATAGTATCATGACTCCTCAGGGTCCTGGGTAACCCTATTACAAAGTCCATCATGGTGTCCTCCCACTTCCACATGGGAACTGGACGTGGATAGAGAAAACCACTAGGATGATGGAACTCAACCTTTACCCTATAGTAGGTAAGGTATAAGGAAAAAACCTAGAAATTTCTACCCACCTAGAGGTATATAAGTCCCTCATCATTTCCACTATGATGTAATAATAGACTAATAAATTCCCATGTATGAGGATCACATCATTTTCGACTAATGACGTATCAATGGAAAAGTAAATTAGAGGAGAACTTGACCAGTAAGTCAAGTCCAGTCATAAATTGAGTAGATATAAAGGAAAGGAATACAGTGGATCAAATAAGGTAATAGATTAATTTGAAATTATAAAAATGAAAACATGAATAATATATGGTCCCTCACAACTATCTACTAGATTATGTTCCACTGTATAGATATGAACTACCTTATCTATGCAACCTTGTCCCTAAGATGCATACCCAATTTGAGTCATCATTTGAGCCTACTGCTAAGGACTCTGACCAGACCCTTACGCCATAGATCAAATTTATCCAATACCCTTAAAAAACTTAAAGATTTGATGTATAACTTCTAGAGGTTCCCCATATTTTCATACCACCAATAGTTACTTGGAAGAAATGGAAAAAACTTTAGATAATTTCCAAACTCCTCATAGTTTAATCACTACAGACCCAATTATTTCAAAAAAGTGTAGAAAATCCATTTATATTCCTTATATGAGTGCCACCTCTCTGCTGTGAAACCTCAACCTTCCTCTTCATTCTTCTGGTTGTATTTTTGGAAGGTCCATTGGTAACCATAAGAATATCCACTACTCTATTCTCCTCCATACCCTTCTCTTTCACCGAAGCCTTTTGAAGCACTTCTTTGAGTCATGTCATATAAGCAGACACTACCATAAAGCTCTTCCAATGATTCATGAGTTCTTGAGTACTACTCATATCCAACATTCATGGAAGGAACTCTTCAAAGAAAATGTCCTTGATGGTTTTCCAAGTGTGTCCTTTATAACATTCAGTAAAGTTCACAACACCCCTCCACCACTTGGAAGGTCCCTATAGCATGAATGTTGGTAGATTTTACTTTATATACTCAGGTGTATAAATGATGGTGAAGATACCATTGATGATTCACATCCAATCATTAGTATCCTATGGTCCTCCAATTCCCTAAAAGAAAGAGGATTTTAGAGATAAAAATCCCTAGCATAATCGACTATGGATCTCAACAGAAGAACCCTTGGATGGAGTGGGCCTACAAATAGCACTGTTAAAGAAGGTGGTGGAATATGCTATGGAACATCCTCCTACACAATAGGAAGAAGAACAGAGGAATTATGAGTACTTAATCCCATGTTAGCTGGTGGTCCCATCATAATTTTATGGGGCACCATCTTTAATATCACAGAGGGAAACATTTAGGAAATTCGAATTCATTAGAATAATCCCTAATCATTCTATTGAATCACACGAACATTCTACTAAGGTTATAACCATAAACAAAGGGTTATCCAACCTAGTGCTAACCAAGGTATCCATTCCTACATATTATATTCATTCATATATATAAAAACACAACAATATGATCATGTTCTACTAATTAATTCCAACATAGATATATTACAAAATATAAAATAAAAAATCTATCCCAAACATATAGAACAATTAAAGGAATTCAATTTAAGAACTAATTTTTAGCACAATAATAAGTATATATATGGCTTGAAGAACTATGTTTCATTCATGATTCACGAATGCACCTGAAATCTCAAGAAAATAGTAATAATAATTCCATCCATGGTAACTTGGAGATCTATTACACATGTGTTGGATCAGAAAATAAAACCCCCCCTACTCAATTCCTACACTACTATATATTTTATACCATGTAATATGTTATTCTAAAAATAAAATAAGTAACTATTCTCTAATATCATTTTGTAAAACCCTGAACCGAACCACTGGGTTTGAGCAGGAGGGTCACATGACCTCATGCATGGCTCCCAGTACGCAAGAGGCTGCTGACTAGAAGAAATGATCAAATTCCATCAGTGGGGAGACTTTAACCTCAATATCACGTCATATCAAAAATAATATTAAAACAATATGATAAATAATTAGAGTAATATATTGAAACTGAAATATGACATACATTTCATATAAATAATGAAAAGGCTCCCAAAGTGGCAATCCAAACTAAGGTATAATGAAAGTTGGTAAATAAATAAATAAATAAAATAAAGAGTACTCTAAATCATGTCCTGACATAATACTAGCTTCAATATCATCTTATCATCCATCATACATGGTCCCCTTTCCCTTACTCGAATCCCTATACATGAAATCAGCACACACATTGGTATTCCCATGTAGTATGTGAGTAATAAAACCCAGTAGAACACCACTAATGAATACTTAAAAAAATGAATAAATATATAAAAATTGTATTCCATGATAATAATAAAATGCATAATATACATATCAAACAAACAATTACATACCGAGTGGTCATATAATGACTAATTTACCGTAAACCCCCAATCGTACCTACTTCGGCTCCATACCAGGAGAATAATGAGGAGATGATGTAAGTAGCCAAAACTATCCACTTGGATAGTGAATATATCACTTGATATCCTCATAGAAACATGCCTACATGGGACTTGACATTTCACATTCCTCAAGAACTACTTCTGAATCATGAATCACTAGGCATTAAGTATGCTAATCACGAATCACTAGGCATCAAGTATGCTACTCACAAATAACTCAGAATCGAGTATGGTTCTTGAAAATCTACAGGCATTGGGAAACACGATACTTGGATTCCTGGGATTGAGTTTATCCTCAACACAACATATCATGGTATCATTATATCTTCACCATGTATGTAGGTCCATCATTTCAATCATCACAAGTCATGCACAAGCACCAAGATTGATACCTCCCCAGAAAAGGTAACATACATGACAAGGTAGAGAATAAAAGAAAATCATATCATCATGATAATAAATTAGAAACACACAACAAAATGTTATCATAATCAAACATGGTAACAAGATACTCTAGAAATACTCATCGAATCAAATATCATAACATTTCTCACAAGACACACACACACCCACCCACATGTGATCAAAATCTAGAAAAATAATCAAGATATGCCAAAATGAGAATTATAACAAGGAAAACATGTATATATGTGATCTCTATAAGGTAAATAACTTCCTACCTCAAAATTTAAGATGTTATCTACAAGGCTCATCAAGGAATAATCACTCAAACCACGTCCATGTGTTCATAAACTCAAACCACTCTATAAGGATTCTTAGAACCAATGCTTTAATTTTATTTCCAAAATAAATAAAAACACTGACATGAGATAAAATATTCTATCTAATAGATAATATATAATAGAAAAAATAATTCCATATTATACTTCTTGACAATTCCACATTATTCATTATATATTAAGAATAATCCCACAGGTGATAATAATCTCTCTCTAGAATAATCTGAGATATTAATGTGATAATTATTAATAATTATCCTTTGATAATTTTGGTTCATTACCATTTAAATAATTACTTAAAATTTTTTAGGAAAGGTTTATGAGATATCAAATGAAAAACAATTCACGAAGACATACCTTGAGAATATTCCATTAAAATTCTAAACCCAATAGAGGAAGAGGAAGAGAGAACTCTACCACACATGGAAACTAGAAGAAGGTCTTGAATCTCTTTAATAGGACTTACAGATCTTTCATTAAGGAAATGATGGACTGCCTGAACTTGAAGAAATTTTAAAAATTAGGAAAGGATAAGGTTAAGGTATTTCTTAAGTAAAAGGATGAGGGTCGATCACAACATTAACATTGCCAAATTAAATTCATCATTTAATTTTCCATTTGAATGATTCTCGAATGTAAAGGTTTTAAAAATACTTTATAAAGGGATTATAACTGTTAAACGATTCAAAAGAATCAACCCCCTGATTTTAGACATTTAAAATTTTCAAAAACTCATTTACATGTTGAAGAATAGGAAATTATGAAAAAATGGGTAAAAATCATTACCCTTACATATGGAGTATGAAATATGTAAGGGTAACTTGGTTTTACCCTTACACAGTTAGTTACCATTATGTAGGCTTCAGAGAATCGAAACTACCCATAAGCAAGTAATATTTTTTTCCTGATGCATCCGTTAGAAAATCCACCTTACCTTTACATAGCACTAGAATAACCCTTACATTAATTGGGTATGGTTGACTAAAAACCATTCAAACCTCTTAGTTTATTCTACTAAGATACGAGCATGTTCTATATCTTGACATCATCATTGATTCACTAAGATAGTGTTGATCTTACCCCACAAAAAAGATTTAAAGTCCTTGGTATTTTTTGGTGTTTTTATATGGTTTTACACTGGATTCATGGTTTTATTTGAGGCTTGGTTCGTCCTGATTGATGATTGGGTTACCATGTAGGAAGGTTTTGGAAAGACTCTTAGACACTAACTGTTTCTTCTAACATGACCACCATGAAGATTCCACTCTTGGATCAGTCAATGATATGATGTGATCATTGTGGGCTTGTGCTAATGTATCTCTTTTAAGCATGATGTATGGACTACCATGGGTTAGTTCCTTAAACTACATTTCATTCATTCTTAGTATATCCTAGACTAATTTTCAGGATATGTGATTCTTTAATCAAGGAATATCACCAAAAGTCAGGTATGAACTTTGGTGGATGTGTTCATGGTGAATACAAGATTCCTTGGAAGGATGCATCATAGTTTAGTTGGAAATTCATTGGCTCTATAATTCGAGCATCTTGATAGTGTCATAAATAGGTGGCTTTACTCGTGTTTTCCATTTTTCAATTAGTATGGTTGGTGAAGAATAATTTTGAAAAATCATCTCTAGGTGAATGGTGGATTTGAGTTAAAGGGTTGGATAAGTATTTCAGGAAGCTATTTTGTGACCTATAATGACACATATTTTTCTCCAATTTATTTTTATAAATTAATTCGGAAAATTACGGGACTAGGCATTTAGACGACATGTGATTTTGAGGCCCTGTCTCCCCAAACAGTTTGACAAAAAATATTAAGTTTTCAATAGCGTGTGTAAGTGGTTTTCCTAAAAAAGTAGAATAAATTCTAAACAGGTTCCTGAATCAGAAATTTGAGGGCATCGTTGTGTTCATAATGGAGGGTTTACCCTTGGAATTACTTAACTTTAATCGGTGCAGGTCTTCAGTGAGAAAACCCTAAAATAATGTAACCGTAACTAAAATAATTAAATAAAATTATTTTATTTTAAAATACTAATAACTCATGAATGGTGACTAGTATTGGAGATATGAGAGCACCATTGAGTTATTAATGTAGAATTTTACTTAGCCAGGGCCTAACATTGACTGGCATAGGTCTACTATGAATGATAATTTTGGGACCTTTTAAAGGAGAATAAAATAAAATTAAAAAGTTTATTTTATTTCATTTTGACATTTTATAGTGATGCAGTGATGAAATAATGATGCGAACGGGAAACCCATTTTCTTTAATAAATGAAACAACATTGATGCACAACAACACAATAACGTGGAAACACTGAAATATGTTTTCTTCATTTAAAAGGTTGAAAGAGACACAAGATTAGATTTAAAATCCTAGAGTAATTCCATAGAATCTCTAGAGAAAAGATGCTGGTGGACAAAGAATGATGACGAACAATAGATCACCAATGAAAAAAGCCCTCCTCTTTGAAGGATCTCACCAACAACGATGACATAATGATTGATATTCTTCAGTGAATGATCCAAAACTAGGTAGAGGTTGTATTTTGAATTCTATCCCAATTCTTGTTTTTAATGACGAATGCGGACCAAACCATGAACAGGTTGATCCATGGTTTAATCGTTCTTGCGGGATGGTTAGACTATAGGATTTGAAGGGATTAAACCTTAGTGATTACCCCTAATGTTTTTCCCACTTTTCTAATGGGATTAATGAAGGCTGAAATGAATAAGGCCAACATTTATTCTATGGGTGTTCTTGGTGTTTTATTCTACCCTGTTCTTTTATTCTTAATTGATGGACCCATGTGGTCGCATCATGAGTTTGCGGGAGGTTTTGAACATGGTCGAACTGCCAGAGCGATGAAAAGATGTTTTAGAGTCCACATTAGTGAAGATTTCAAGGGTGTCCTAATTTTGAAAAATGGGGAACATGAGGAGATGAGGTGTTCCACGGAGCAGAACCCACTGTAGTTCATTGACGGCAGAGGCACAGTGATGAATAGAGCTGTCCATTGGGTCTATGCTAGCCAAAGGGACCTATGATGCATGACAGCGTGCAGTGACCAGGGCTGCAGGCGACTACTAGGGCCATCAGTGGTGACCAGGGATGTAGGCAGCAATCCGGGCCATGGGCGGAAACCAGGGCCGCAGGCAGCAACTAGGTCCATGAGAAAAGACCAGGGCTGCGTGCGGGGACTAGGGCCGCCGATATGGTGGGTGGAGACAAATGCAACTGAGATATGGTCGGAGGCTGCGTCATGTGACTGGAAGTCGTGGTCTAGTGGGAGTGCCCCAGGACCCCATGGAAACTACTGTGGGGTGGGTGATAAAGCGGCCAACCGCGTTGACCAGGTGGGGATGTGGTTGTGACTACGTTCGAGTGAACTGAACCGAACATCTCAAGCGGGCTAGGCCGGTGGCGGGTCAGGCTGGAAGAATGGGCTGGCCCTAGATAGTGCAGACATGGTCGACCTAATGGGTTGGGTCAGACCGGGCAGGTCGGGTCGATGGGTCCCAAGTTAGGTCGGGTTGGTCCGACCATGATGGGTAAGACCCAAACCGAACCATCCCCTTTTCACTAAAAGGCCCATAATTTCAAACTGCATGTCCATTTGACAATCCATTTGTGACGTTGGTACCCTCATGAAGAGGCAGTAATTTTGAGATACCCTATATGAGTTTGTGTGGTGTTCAGTGTATAAACATTTTATCTTGAAGAGTATGTGTTCTCAGAAGGAGCGTGCTAAGAGCGGAATCCATTGGATGACTGTGACCTACATGGAGTGTGTCTCCTATGACCTACATGGAGTGTGTCGCCTATTACCTACATGAAGTGTGTCTCCTACAGAGTTTATTTCCTACTCTTACATATAATATGTCTTCTACGGAGTGTGTCTCCTATGAAGACCCGTAGTGTGTCTCCTTGGATTTGAATATTCCTGGAATTTATTCATATTTGTATGACATACACATATACTATTGTGAGATGGATCTTTTGATTCTATTAACTTCACTTATTAGAGGCCACACTTCATGTACCTCTTGGTAGTCTGCTTTATTTATTTATTTGTGGTATACCTTTGTGGTTTGGGGTCCCCACTGAGTATTATTTTACTCAACCCTACATGGGATTTGACTGAATATGTCGTGTCTTGGGTAGAATACTGATAGCTTTGAAGGGAGACTTGGTGGTCTAGACAGAGGTGGTACTTAGAGGGAGGCCTGACAGACGAGGTGCACTTAAATGAATTCTGATAGCTTCTGTACCTACCTTTCAGGTAGGGTTTTTGGTAGATAGATTCCAGGAGATTGTTTTTTTATTTTGTTTGGCCTATATACTAGCCCCCTTTACTTTCAATTTGTACTGGTTACTCTATGTGGGTATTCTTAGTAGTATACATGCATGTCTACATAGTGTTTTTAGTTTCTTCACTTTTTATTGGAGATGGGTACATGTGTACATGTACTTGGGAAAAGGCCTCCAACTATGGGATATTCTTACTCGGTACTAGTCACCAGACCCTGGACTATGAGAGATGGTTTTGGGGTAGTCACAACATGGGCCCCAAGGGATGGGTCATGAAAGAGTGGCATAAGATCCCTAGCTGGTTCTATATTAAGGACCAAGAGTCTATGAATTTGTTTTGGGGCAACAATGTTAAGTGATTAGAGTTTGGATTTCAGGCCAAGGAGTCTAGTGTGGGTGCATTGGGAAATGTACCCATAAACCAGGACCCTAAATTCTTATTTTTGACATAGTACTTGAAAATACTAGTTGAATGCATCATATAGTAATTGAGTGTGTTATCATGTCTTTCTTGAGTCATAGTCAACTCATCAGGTACACACTATTGACCGTGGTACATCTTGTTCTATTTCAGGATGCTTCTACACATGCAACTAGATATGATTCTAGGGAGGGAGCACAAGGATGGTCTAAAAAGTGATTAGGAATCAGTACATAGACCGTTGTTAGAGATAGAACCTCCTAGTGGTGTACCAACTATACCACCACCTGGAGAGTAGTAGTTCCTACCGGCATTACGGGTGGATGATTCATACAAGCTTAGTGTGTGGCATGAGTTTTAGAGATAGCGACATCCTAAGATCCAAGGTGAGACAAATCCTCTAGTAGATGAGTATTGTATGAAGGCTGTTAGGTGAGTTTTCTGCCTAATGAGGTTGTATCTCGACTAGATGGTAGTCTTAGATGCGAGCCTTCTTTAGGGATCAGTGGGGATATGATAGATCTTGAAGATGCAGACTCATGAAGAGGTGACCCTCTCCTAGATATACTTTGAACACCTCTTCATGGTGGAATTATTACATGTGATATTACACTATGTATGTATATAAAAGCTTCTACACCTAAAAAATGGTTTTCAGATAGTAGTAGAGTACTCAGTGAGATTCATAGATATTTCTCGTCACTCTACCGACAAGGTATGAGACCCATTATTCCAGGGCAGGACCTTTGATCAGGGACTACACCAGGAGATCAGGGTGTCAATGATATATATTTTTATTCTGACACATTTTTGGGTCCTAGAAAAATCTATACATGTAGAGAGATTTATAGAGGAGTGGGCACAGGTGATTAGAGCTACCACCAAGAATTAGGTAGTTGAGTCATCAGTAGTAGGTAGCTGATAGTTGATGCAGGGGTCCAAGAGGTCCAGACAGTCAATGGGATGATCCTAGGATCTAGGATCAGTATTGCAGGGATTCTAAGGCATAACAAGTCATCCGAAAGAGATGTTGTTCCACTCATGTAGCGGTTGGGGACACATGGAAAGAGATTGTCCGACCAGCCATATGACCGATCTATAGAAGGTTAAGGGACTACTGAGGAAGTGGCAGAGGTAGGAGTATGGTGGTCTTCTAGGTGGTAGAAATGGTAGAGGAGGAGGATGAGAAAAAAGAGGTGGGTGGAGGTTCAAGGTATCACCACCACCACCCCCAGGTGGTCCACCACAGGCTCAGGGAGCTGGGGGAAAGGGGCGAGTCCAACTCTAGGTGATAGAGGCTTATGAACCCAGTAATCCAGATATTATTAGAGGTACTATATATGTTTTATACACCCTATCTATAGTTATTATAGATATAGGTTCCAGTCACTCCTTCCTTTCCACATACCTTGTTCCGAGCTTAGAGATTCTAGTGGATCCATTAGCTTTATCCTTACATTTGAGACTCCTACGGAGGGGGTTTGATGATCACACACTGGTTCTGACAGAGTGAGCTTACTCTTGGGGTAAATAGCTTTGACTGGTATCTCAAAGTAGCTGTACAAAGGCCTTTTTATGTCATTCTAGGTATGGACTAGTTATCCACAATCTATGCTTAGATTGACTATTTTAAGAGCAGAGTGCGAGGTGTCTGTAAGGATGGGACCAGATTTTCCTTTGTTAGAAAAAAGGAAGCTCACATAGTTCAATATAAACTTTCTCAGAGAAGAATGTTGCTGATTACTCACCAGTTATATATCCTCACCCTCGGTGTAGTAGATGATGAGATTCCTCAGTTTCCTATAGTGGTGGAGGAGTATGAGGACATATTTCATGAGGATGTCCATGGATTACCTCCCCACAAAGAGGTAGACTTCTGCATTGATCTTTACCCCAGGAAAACACCTCTATTTACAACTTAATATTGGATAGCTCCCACAGAGCTTTTTGAGTTGAGGGTACAATAGAGGATTTACATAGAATGGGATTTAGGAGGCCCATTGTTTCACCCTGGGTGGCCCTAGTTTTGTTTTCCAAGAAGGAAGATAAATGCTTGAGGCTATGTGTGGACTTCCAATGCCTGAATCAAATGATTGTGAAGAATAAATATCCACTGCCAAGAACTAAAGACCTCTTCGATCAGCTGAAGGTAGTGAGGTGGTTCTCGAAGATAGTCCTTAGGTCTGACTATCATCAGCTTCATGTATGGGATGAGGATGTATGAATAAAACCTTCAGATATCGGTATGGCCACTACAATTACTCAGTAATGTCGTCAGGTGTGACCAATAACCCAACAATTTTCATAGAACTCATGAACAAGATCTTCCTACCTTATCTTGACCAGTTTTTCAAAGTCTTCATTGACGACATACTGATGTACTCGGTGTTCGAGGAGGAGTACACAATACACTTGAGGATGGTCCTATATACACTTCAAGAGAACTAGATTTCTGGGAAGCTCTCAAAGTGTCTGTTCTGGATTCCTATGTTCCACTTTCTAGGATATGTAATTTTGGAGGCTGGAGTTGGAGTGGATTTGGAAAAGATAGAGGTGATGCTTTCTTGGGAGCCTCCCAAGAGTGTGACTGAGGTAAGTAGTTTCTTGTATTTGGCTAGACACTATTGTAGGTTTGTGCCCAAATTTTCCAAGGTAGAAAATCCCTTAACAGCTTTGACACGAAATGGAAAACAATTTGTGCGGACAGAGAAGTTCCAATAGTTTTTTCAAGAGCTAAGGTAAAGGTTGACAAGAACCCCCCATCTTGAGACTTCTAGAGGAGGGAGTTGGGTATGTAGTGTTCTGCGATGCATCAATGACCATATTCAGTTGTGTCCTAATGCAAGAGAAAGTAGTGATTTCATACAATTTTCCACATTTAAGACAACATGAGTAGAACTACACAGCCCATGATATTGAGCTTTCAATAGTGGTCCTCTCTTTGAAGATGTGGAGACACTACTTGATGGGTGAGCAGTTTACTATCTTCTTTGACAAAAAAAATCTCAAGTATATATTCTCCTAGAATTATTTGAACTTGAGATAGAGGTTATTGATAGAGTTCTTCCAGTATTATGACTTTGAGATTGTCTATACTTCTATAATGGGGAATGTGGTGGAAGATTAACTCAACAGGAGATCCATTTTGTAGTTGATGAGTGAGGCATCCGAGTATTTATCCATGATGAGGATATCCTTTGTGGATGATGATGGATCAGATTATCTTCAGTCGATAGTTATCACCCCTCCACTCTTACAGTGTGTCAAGGAGTCACAATAAGGATATATCAAATGTGAGGTTCTACATGCTTAGTTTTCCATAGGTTAGGCCCCTAATGAATATTCAATAGGTGGGGATAACATTGTCCTTTTCGAGGGTGGACCATTACACCATTGGCCCTATAGGAGGAGGTGCTGAGGGTGTTCCACAAATCCCCTTTGGTGGAACATCTGGGTGTTGTAAATATGTACCAAGACCTCTAAAGTTATTACTAGTGATCAGGGATGAATAAATCGGTGGAATATTTCATTTATTGGGGCCTCACTTGTCAGTAAGTGAAGGTAGAGCACTGGGTTCCAGTAGGCTTGACTCCGCCACTCGAGGTTCCAGAGTGTAAGTGGGATGGAATATTGATGGAATTCATGATAGTTTTACCACACATGTTTAGGGTACATGATACCATCTAAGTTGATGTTGACTAAATCACCAAGTCATCCCACTTCCTACCTATCCGGGACTAGAGTTTTGTAGAGAGGTTAGGAGTCCTCTACACACAGAAGATAGTTTTACTCCACATAGTTCCGTCGATGATCATTTCAGACCATGATTCTATTTTTAAATCCTAGCTGTGAAAGGGGCTACCAGAGGCGTTTTGGACTCAGTTGATCTTGAGCATGAAATTTCATCCCTAAACAGATGGCCATACTAAGAGGACCATCCATGTTCTAGGGGACATACAACATGCTTACATCCTGAACTTTGGACGTTGTTGGGAGGATCACCTACCTCTGGTGGAGTTTGTGTACAACAACAGATACCACTCCCCCAATAGTATGGAACTATATGAGGCCCTGTATGGGAAGCCATGTAGGTCACCACTATGCTAGATGAACCCAAGGGAGTTAACACTCATGGGTCTAGAGTTGGTACAGGATACCACTGAGAAGGTGAAGATCATCCTGGAATGGATGACGACTGCACAGAGTCATAAGAAGTCGTATGTGGATAAGAGATGAAGGCCCTTAGAGTTCTAGGAGGGATACCATATTTTCCATTAGATCTCCCCTCAATAAGGATTGCATAGATTTGTCTAGGGCAACAAGTTATCTATGAGATACATCAAACCTTTTCAGATTCTGAGCAAAGTTGGCAAGGTGGCATACCGACTAGCTCTACCCCCATAGATACATCAGGTGCATGATGTCTTTCACATGTCACAGCCGAGGAGGTACATGCATGATCCATCACAAGTTATCGACTGGGGTGAGCTAGAAATTGATGATGGAGTGATGTTTGCAGAGTACCTAGTTAAGATAGAAGATCAACATGAGAAGATCCTTGGTGGGTAGTAGATTCCTCTGGTGCACATTTGGTGGGGGCATGAGAATCTCTAAGAGATCACTTGGGAGTGAGAGGCTCATATTCATGCTCAGAACCCCTATCTTTTTATTGAGTAACCATTATTTTGGATTCTGGAGATGTAACTCACTAAATTGTGGAGGATGTAATGAATTGTATTAATCTCTAGTTTATTTTTATAAATTAAATGTGAAAATTCCAAGAATAGATAATGAGATGGAGTTTGATTCCAAGGCCTGATGTTCCTAGAATGGTTCGATAAAAACTATTAAGTTTTTGATAGCCCATGTAACCAGTTTTCATGAAAAGTGTAATAACTTCTGAATGGGTTCCCAGATTAGAAATATGAGGGCACCATTGCATTCATAATTACATTTTTACCCTAGGCACAACTTATCTTTTGTCGGTGCATGCCTTTAGTGAGAAAACCAAAAAAGTATGTAACCAAAAATTAATTAATTAAATAAAATTATTTTATTTTAAAATTATAATTACTCATGAACGATTACTTGGATTGGAAATCTAAGACCACCATTGAGTTCTTAATGTGGAGTTTTACTTAGGTGTGGCGTAACATCGATCTAAATAGGTCGATTATGAAAGATAATTTTTGGATGTTTTAAAGGAGAAAAAAATAAACTTAAAAAGTGTATTTTATTTATTTTTTATGTTTTTCAGTGACGCAGTGATGCTGAGATTCCATGATAGAGAAATCCGTTTTCTTTCATAAATAAAACAATGTGGAGACACTAATACACAGTGACACAACAATGATGAAATGCATTTTCCTCATTTAACAGCTTGATAGGGATACATGATTAGATTCAAAATCATGGAGAAATTCCCTAGAAGTATTGGCGAAAATATGTTGGTGGATGATGAACGATGAAAAATAATGGATAAACAAAGACAATAATCCATCCTCTTTAAATGATTTCACCAATAATGATGAAACAATAATAAATCATCATCAGTGAGTGATCCAAACCCAAGTAGGGGTTTTATTTTGAATTATTTCCCCATTTTTGTTTTCAATGATGAACAAGGACCAAACCACAAATAGGTTGATCCATAGTTTGATTGCTCTTGTAGGATGGTTAGACAATGAGATTTAAAGGATTAAACCATAGTGATTATAATTTTTTTTACATCCCACTTTTTTAATGGGATGAATGAAGGATGAAACAAAAAAGACCAACATTCATTCTTTGGGTGTTATTTGAGTTTTCTCCTACCCAGTTCATACATTCTTCACTGATGGACCCATGTGGTAATACACGGATTTTCTTGGAGGTTTTGAACGTGGATGAACCCCCAAAGATATGAAAAGATGTTTTGGATCTTACGTTAGTGAAGATAATGACCTAAGGATTGAAAGGGTGTCCCCATTTAGAAAAACAGGTCACTAGAGGAGATGAGGCGGTCTGCGGAGCAGAGCTTGCAAGTGCGGATTTCCAGTAGGGTGGTAGTGATGGGAGCGGTCCAGCAGGACCGTGTCGGATGAAGGGGCCCGCGGTGCACAGCTGTGGTCAGTGACGAGGGCTACTGGTAGGGTGTCCAGTAATGGATGTGACTAAGATGTTGCCAGAATCTGCAGTCCAATGGGACCACAATGGGACCCCGTAGTGGCCGTGTAGAGACCCAAAGCTTGATGTACATAGACATTACATTACTTTTTCGGAATATCTAATACATAACAAAAAAATACACCAAAGGACCATAATAGTTTAATGTCTTTAGAAACTTGGAACATAATCTTCTAATCATGGTGAAAGATCTTCAACATCTCCCATAAATATCTTCCCCTTTTGTTTTCTTACCAAAAACCTTTCTTTATATCCTGGGGAAAAGAAAACATAAAAAGGGTGAGCTCAAATGCTCAGTATGGGTAAACATAGAGAACATAAAACAATCCATAAACATTTGAATGCAAAAACTTGAATATAAAATCTAAACATCAAAATCTTGAGAAAAGACATAAATCTTGGAAGTACGTAAGGAATATATCATAATGGAACATCAATCCTTATAAAATAGTCTGGGAAGAAAACATGTAATTGTGTAAAACCATTAAGCACTTGATATGATTTCAATAGTAGCGAAGGCATTGCTTCCAAGACCAACTTATTGGACAAAATGCATTACTGAACCGAGTTCACTCCTCGTTCCAGTCTTGTATTACTGAACCGGATTAACTTGTCGTTCTAGCCATGTCTATCTCATGAGATATAAATCTTTACCCAATGCATTGTAGGTAGATATTGGTCCCACACATCTCATAATTAAATCATTCTTACTTCTTCCACAAAATAAACATAAATCATTCATAATAACCCAAAGAATAAAATGGGTTTCATAAACATCATCCCATCATCACATAATCCATATAAAACAAATGGATATCATTTCATCATAAGAAAAGTGAAACCATTTAAATCATTGAGACATTATACTTGAAACATACACATATTAAATAATGTCATCTTAGATAGAAAATAGTTTTGATAAAACACTTGAAATGAATTCTTGAGGAAAATATCCTTTCTTCTTCAAAATCATTTTATTTTCACAAAATGCCACACAATTTTAAAAGAAAAGGATTTTATTGAAAATAACCATGATATTTTGTAGAGGAATCTTCATTGAAATAAGTCATTATGAAACCATAAAAATCCATTCACGCCATATAAGTTAAAAAAACATTCTCCTCGTACTTTTGTCGGAAAAATCAAAAAGGACCTCGTATGGTAAAAAAAAGAAATATTCCTTACATACCACATAGTAAAAGTAAAAAATGGGTAAAAAGGACTTTAAAAATACATGAAACCATTTTCAGAAAATAGGGACATGGATGATAAATATAACCCTATTAAATACTTAGGAATAAACAATCTCAGATATAAACGAGATTGGAAAAGTTATCCCTTACCTTAGGTCCGATATGCTTTGTACGTATTTGAACCTCTGGTATAATGATTTAAATAATTTCATTGGCTTATTAAAGAAGAATATTCATTTTTATGATATCATATATGGTTCACTTATGACTTTATATTACCCATTCTTTTGTAAATTCCATGTTAAAGTAGCGTTTTGGGTAAAATCATTTTATTTATCGTACGTGTTTGGACTTGTTGTTCTTGATATTATTATTAATTATATCTTGATTTACTTACTTCCAGAATTTAAATCATTATTTATATATTATATATATATTCAGTATATATATAATATATATATATAAATTTAAGGAAATACACCATTCATGGAGACGGTAGGCCGTACGTACGCATGAACGCTATTTTCCTTTCCTTATTGACTTGAATGGAAGTAAGTAGATGACATATATATATACATAAATCCAGTTGATTTATCATGTCATATATTTAATTAATATTCATTATAAATAATTTATAATCATTCTTGAATGGTTCACATGGAGAATGAATCTCATCACGTCGTGGAGACTGTAATCCTTACGTACGCACGACTGATGATATCATTCCCATTATTATTGAATTGAATTGGAGTGGATGATATAATATAATAGAGTAATTATGATGTTATAATAACTATATATAGTTATTATTTACACCATTATACCCATTCAATTAAGGTGGTGGTGGAAAAACAGATTACACCACGGCGTGGAGACGGTATTCCGTACGTATACACGCGTGATGATTTCATTTTCTGTAGGATGTATAGAAGGTGAAATGGGGTTGTTTCATATTTATAATAACATATAAGTATATTAATGATACTTATGTTATTACTTTATAATGAAACAACTAAATAAGAAGAAGTTGAAGAAGAAATAAAACTTGAAAGAATCGGTAGAAGAGATTACCTCTTCTTCGACGTACCTCTTTTAAACTTCTTCTTACGGCACTAGAGTTGGTCTTTTGAGAAGACCAGAACCTCTATGATATAACTAGAGAGGTTGAAAAGATAAATTCGTAGGGTTTGGCCGATATTCAAGGCTAAAAAGGGTGTGAAGAGAAGAGGGAAGGGGTGCCCTTTTTAAGGGTGGAGAGGGGCACCTTAGGAAAAACTTAAAATATTATTGTATAATAAAGTCATATTCGATTTTAAATATCTCCAAATTGATTTATTTAGAATCTAAGGTGGGGATGGGTCTAAATCCTCTCAACTAATAGGTTTTATAGAAGTTTAGGTTACTATTTTAACCTTATCATTTAGATTTAACTCTAAGTTAAATAATTTAACTTTTACCATGTCTTTTTGTTTTCTTGCACTATATGGTTAATAAACTTACTATAACAAGCCAAAAGAACCCCAAGTGGTTCATTATTAATATATATAACCTTATCTAAGTAATTTGACCGAGCCTTAGATTTTTATGAATAGACTAAAAATTAATAATATAATATTTGTTTTAAAAACTATTTTAGGTCAATTTTGACACTATTTGGTACTTGATTTTTGTGAAATTCATAAAAGCATGATTAGTTCTAAAAAAGTTAATTAAATCAATACTAACATGTCATATTAACCTATAAAATTAGTGTAATTAATAAAAAGTCTCAAATTACATTTATTTGGTTATTTATAACATCAATTAGGTTAATATTTCATTAATAAGGTAATTACTGCATCATCATTATGTCATAAATAAATTAACTTATTAAATGTCTAAAAATTATAAATAAAATACCATTATGTAGGAAATCGTTTTATATTTCTAATGAATATTTATTGTCGAATTTATCTTATGTATAAACCTATATTAAAAATGTTTTAGTTATTAAACTTTGATTTTAACCATTTTAACTCTTCTTTAAATAAAATAATAATAAATGTCCTAATCTAATCCAAGTGGACCTAAAGGGTAATATTGTATTCCTAAGGTTGTTTTTGGTCGAATTACACTTATCCAATAGAATTATGACATGTGTTAGGGTAATAATAAAATCATTTTTACCCTTAATTACCCTATTTACTTTTAACTGTGGTAAATAAAAGTAAAAAGTTACTATTCACCAAAAATTATTTTTATCTTATTGAACCACATTTTACTCCCTGATATTAACCATGTCTCTCGGATTTTTGAAATTCCACTCACAGAAGCGGTAAAATTATGTTTTATGTAAATTTTTAAATTCTCCTAGGAGGTGGGTAAAAGACGGTGAAAAGTTCTATAAAATTTTTATATATCTAAAATTATTATAAAATGACTCAAATGAACAGAATTGAACATATATAGGTATTATGTATCAATTTTGACCTAAAATAAATTTAAATAAAATAAATAATTATTTATATAAAAAGTTGGTTTTTAAATAGTAACCCAGTGTTTTCACTATTCATCAAAAATTGAAAGTTTTTAGAAAAATACCAAAAATTCACCCAATGATAATTTCGATATTTAGAATACAAAAATGATTTCCATTTTGAAAGATAAAATTTATAGAATTTCAAAAAGTGGGTATTACTATTCATCATGACTAGTTTATACAACATATCATTGTTTAGTGAAACTCGGTATTGCGTACAACACACACTATCGTGGAAGGTCGCGATTGCGTGTAATGCAAGACAAGTTAGGTATGTGTGTAGTGAAAGATTCTTTTGGTGTAGCGTACAAAAAAAAGACATAAATGAAATTAAAAAGAATATTTTTCATAAAATATCAGGGTGTTACATTCTACCCCCATTAAAATGAATTTCTCCTTCAAAATTTGTCAGGGTTATAAATGGTTTACTACTCGAAAGTTTCTTCAATAGAAACCCACATCGTAAAAAGGAATACCAAAACATATATTTAAAAACTAATGTATGAAACGTAATGGTTACCCAAATTAACTAATCACTGGGTTTCCACATAGGAGAACATAGGTGAAAATATGGATACGGAAGAGAAATCTAACCATCAATTTCTGATGGAGAGTGGTAGAGAACATGGATATGAAAAATCCAAAAATCACAAACCCATAAATTTGTGATGATCTATGGTACCATCTGATTCATCGGATATAAGGGCATGAGGACAAAATTTTTGGTTTTCAAGATCATTTCACTATTTTTGAATAATTTGAATTAGATGAAATACTTACTTTATTTCGGTATAATCTCACCGTTGTTCGTGCCTTGAACAATTTCCACTTCATCTCTTAAAGAAATGAAGTTGAATTTGTCTTTCGCAAAGTTTTATCAAATCATGCGATAGAACGATAGGTCATTCCATCTGTCTCAAACATAAGTTAGAAAAAGTTATATACATAAGTCCATATATGGTGAGATTAATCAGATATTGTTCCAAAATGGACTTATACTTCATATATCATCCTGAAAAATAAAATAAAACTAGTTTCTACTTACCAGGGACTTCTTATAGGCTAGTTGTAGGCGATAAATTCCTGTTGCACTTCGGTTGTGAGTTCGATTCCTACAACCTTGTCCGACACGACGAGTTATCGCCCATCCTGCAGGTTGTCCTTTTTCTAAAACTACATTATTATAACATTCCATAAATAATATTGAAAAAAGTTCTAGCCTTAAAAAATTCTGACTTATGTCCAACATAATCCATTCCAATCTTTAGGATTATCCAAAATACTTCTGTCCAAGCTCATAGTATAAATAAAAGAATTACTAGAAATTTCATCTACTGAGCATGTGAATACAATCATTTATCCACCATATATCATACGATATATCTTTTTGGTCAAATTAAAAACATGTAAATACCTTAATCATGTATTCTCTTAAAAAATGAATACTCATTGACCCTTAGTGAAAACATTAATGCTGTCAAAATTTAACACTTTCCTCATAACAAAATCCCAAAATTTCTATATACTCAAACCATGATATAACTTTGTCCTTATATCCGTCATGAGATCATTTCAGTTTTTCTTTATTGCTTCATTATGAGCATATCATCTTATTTCCAAAAATATTTCAATCACTTTTCATGGTTACCGGTACCATATAATTATCGAAAACTAATACATAGATATTATAAAATTCCACGATGCCATAAATGATATTCCATGATACTATTTTAAAATCCAATTACATAAACACTTAATCATTACAAAACATCATTTTCATACTCAACATCACAAATAGTGATCGCATGTGACTTCCCTTTATCGTTTTCCTTAATAGGTTTCTCATGTTGATCATCATTAACCCTTGGATTAGGGCATTGATTAGCATAAAGCCCCATTTCCTTGCACATGAAGCATTGAAGTGTTGGTGGAGCATTTTCTGTAGTCTTTTTTCTATTCACATCATTAGAAACCTTTTTCCCATTACTTTGGAAGTCAGCTTCTTGATGAACTTATTTTCCACACTTGAAACATTTTATAGTACCTTTTAGACAATCTCCAGCATGCTTCTTTCCACACTTTGAGCATAAAGAAACATTCATCTTCTTTTCACCATTGTTCTAAGGTTTTTCCTTGAACTCCATCTTTCGTTTCTTGTCAAAACCATGAGATGGATATGTTACAACAACTTCCAGTTCTACCTTGATAGCACAACGCACAATTTATTTGTAGCTACTTAAGTCTCTTATAGCTAATTCCATTCGAAGACTTGGTTTTAAGCCACTGAAAAATCAATCAACTTTACTTTCAGGTTGGATGATAAAACCAGATGCAAACCTTGAAAGTCTTGTAAAATTCGCTTCGTATATACCAACAGATTCATCATAATTCTTCTTAAGCTCAAGGAAATCCTTTTCCATCTTTGTTCGAAAAATACGAGGGAATTACTTACTGAAAAACAAGTTCTTGAACTCGTCCCATTCCATGGATTCAATTTCATCTTGGGGACTCCTATTCTTAATTAGAGTCCACCAATGGTATACTTCACCTTCTAAATGGTAAACAACTAGAATGAATTTATCATGTTCAAAATAGAGAAGTATGGAAAATATCTTTTCAATGGTATTGATCCATTGTTCAGAAACAAGTGGATCAGAAGACCCATTGAAAGAAGGTGTATGTTGCCTCATGAAGGACTCAATAGAATATTGTTCCCTTATCTGATCATTTGGAAATACATAGTGATTCATAGCTTGTGTAAGTATAGTAATAAGATTTTTTACTCCATCTCCCATCACATTTGGTTGTTCAGGAGGACAATCATTGCATTTTCCATTACATTGATCAACATGGTTCCTTCGGGTTCCAACCATCGTCTAAAACCCAAAAATAATAGTGTGAGGGGAAAAAATAATTCTCGGGAAAACAACATAATAAAGGGGGATTACCTTCAATATATAACATCTTATGGTTAATTCTAAGATTGTTACCATAATTCTAGGACTATAACCTATACTTATACTTAACCTTAGGGACATCCCTAGATATACCTTAGAAATATCTCTAGGGATCTCACTAAAGCTTTCACATCCTAGTTTCCAAAGGTTAACTAAACCTTACCTCTGATACCAAATGTAGAGAACCAAAGCTTGACGTACATATACATTACATTACTTTTTAAAAATATCTAATACATAACAAAAACAGACACTAAAAAACTGTAATAGTTTAGTGTCTTTGGAAACTTGGAACATAATCTTCTAATTATAGTGAAAGATCTTAAACATCTCCCATAAAGATCTTCCCCTTTTGTTTTCTTACCTAAAACATTTCTTTTTATCCTGGGGAAAAGAAAAAATAAAAAGGGTGAGCTCAAATTCTCAGTAAGGGTAAACATAGAGAACATAAAACAATCCATAAACATTTGAATGCAAAAACTTGAACATAAAATCTAAACATCAAAATCTTGAGCAAAGACATAAATCATGGAAGTACATAAGGAATATATCATAATGAAACATCAATCCTGATAAAATATCTTGGGAAGAAAACATATAATTGTGCCAAACCATTAATCACTTTATAGAATTTCCATAGTAGCCAAGGAATTGCTGCCAAGACCATCTTAGTGGACAAAGTCCATTACTGAACCAAGTTCACTCCTCGTTCCAGTCTTGTATTACTGAACCAAATTAACTTGTCATTCTAGCCATGTCTATCTCGTGAGATATAAATCTTTACCCAATGCATTGGAGAGAGATATAGGTCCCATCCATCTCATAATGAAATCATTCTTACTTGTGCCACAAAATAAACATAAATCATTCATCATAACCAAAAGAATAAAATGGGTTTCATAAACATCATCCCATAATAACATAATCCATATAAAACAAATGGATATCATTTCATCATAAGAAAAGTGAAACCATGTAAATCATAGAGACATTATACTTGAAACATACATATATGAAATAATGTCATCTTAGATGGAAAATAGTTTTGATAAAACACTTGAAATGAATTATTGAGGAAAATATTATTTATTCTTCAAAATCATTTTCTTTTCAAAAAATGCCACACAATTTTAAAAGAAAAGGATTTTATTGAAAAAAAATGAAATTTTGTAGAGGAATCTTCATTGAAATAAGTTGTTATGAAACCGTAAAATCCATTCACGCCATATAAGTAAAAAAAACATTCTCCTCGTACTTTTTTTTGGAAAAGTCAAAAAGTACCGTGTATGGTAAACAAAAGAAAGATTACTTAAATACCACATAGTAAAAGTCAAAAATGGGTAAAAAGGACTTTAAACATACATGAAATAATTTTTAGAAAATGGAGACATGGATGATAAATGTAACCCCAGTAAATACTTACGAATAAACAATCTCAGATGAAAACGAGATTGGAAATGTTAACCCTTGCCTTAGGTCCGATATGCATTGTACGTATCCTAACCTCCAATATAATGATTTAAATAATGTCATTGACTTATTACAAAATCATATTCATTGTTATGATATCATATATGGTTGACTTATGACTTTATATTACCTGTTCTTTTGTAAATTCCATGTTAAAGCAGTGTTTTGGGTAAAATCGTTTTATTTAGCATACGTGTTTTGAATTGTTGTTCTTGATATTATTATTACATATATCTTTATTTACTTAATTCCTGAATTTAAATCATGATTTATATATCATATATATATTCAGTATATATATATAATAGATATATAAATGAAATGAAATACACCGTTCATGGAGACGGTAGGCCGTACGTACGCATGAATGCTGTTTTCCTTTCCTTATTGACTTAAATTGAAGTAAGTAGATGAAATATATATATGCATAAATCCAGTAGATTTATAATGTCATATATTTCATTAATATTCATTTTATATACTTTATAATCATTCTTGAATGGTTAACATGGAGAATGAATCTCATCGCGTCGTGGAGACGGTAATCCGTACGTATGCACGAGCGATGATATCGTTCCCATAATTATTGAATTAAATTGGAGTGGATGATATAATATCACATAATCATTATGATGTTATAATAACTATATATATTTATTATTTACCCCATTATACCCATCCATGTAAGGTGGTGGTGGAAAAACAGATTACACCACGGCGTGGAGGCGGTATTCCGTGCGTACGCACACGCGATGATTTCATTTTCCGTAGGATGTATAGAAGGTGAAATAGGGTTATTTCATATTTATAATAACATATCAGTATATTAGTGATACTTATTTTATTACTTTATAATGAAACAAATAAATAATAAGAAGTTGAAGAAGAAATAAAACTTGAAAGAATCGGTAGAAGTGATTACCTCTTCTTCGACGCACCTCTTTTAAACTTTTTCTTACGGCACTAGAGTTGGTCTTTTGAGAAGACCCAAACCTCTATGATATAACTAGAGAGGTTGAGAAGAGTAATTTGAAGGTTTTGGCCGAGATTCAAGGCTCAAAAGGGTGTTAAGAGAAGAGGGAAGGGGTGCCCTTTTTATAAGGGAGGAGAGGGGCACCTTAGAAAAAACTTAAAATATTATTTTATAATAAAGTCATATTCGATTTTTAATAGCTAAAAATTGATTTATTTATAATATAAGGTCGGTATGGGTCTAAAACATCTCAATAAATAGGTTTTAGAGACGTTTAGGTTACTATTTTAACCTTATCATTTAGATTTAACTCTAAGTTAAATAATTTAACTTTTACTGTGTCTTTTTGTTTTCTTACACTATATGGTTAATAAACATACTATAACAAGACAAAAGAACCCAAAGTGGTTCATTATTAGTATATATAACCTTATCTAAGTCATTTGGATGAACCTAAAATTTTTAGGAATAGAATAACAATTAATAATATAATATTTGTTTTGAAAACTATTTTATGTCAATTTTGACACTATTTGGTACTTGATTTTTGTGAAAATCATAACAGCATGATTAGTTCAAAAAAAGTTAATTAACACAATACTAACATTTCATATTAACCTTGAAAATTAGTGTAATTCATAAAAAGTCTCAATTTACATTTATTTGGTTATTTATAACATCAATTATGTTAATATTTCATTAATAAGGTAATTATTGCATCATCATTTTGTCATAAATAAATTAAAATATTTATTTTCTAAAAATTATAAATAAAATACCATTATGTATAAAATAATTTTATATTTCTAATGAATATTTATAGTCTAATTTATCTTATGTATATCCTTATATTAAAAATGGTTTAGTTATTAAACTTTGATTTTAACCATTTTAACTCATCTTTCAATAAAATAATAATAAATGTTCTAATCTAATTCAAGTGGACATAAAGGGTAATATTTTATTTGTAAGGTTTTTTTTGGTCTAATTAAACTTATATAATAGAATTAGGACATGTTTTAGGGTAATAATAATATCATTTTTACCCTTAATTACCCTATTTACTTTTAACCGTGGTAAATAAAAGTAAAAATTACTATTCACCAAAAATTACTTTTATCTTATTGATCCACATTTTACTCCTTGATATTAACCGTGTCTATTGGAGTTTCAAAATTTCACTCATAGAAGTGGTAAAATTAAGTTTTATGTAAATTTTCAAATTCTCCTAGGAGGTGGGTAAAAGACGGTGAAAAGTTTTATAAAATTTTTATATATCTAAATTTTTTATAAAATGAATCAAATGAATATAATTGAACTTATATAGGTATTATGTATCAATTTTGACCTAATATAAATTTAAATAAAATAAAGAATTATTTAAATAAAAAGTCAGTTTTTAAATAGTAACCCAGTGTTTTCGCTATTCATCAAAAATTGAAAGTTTTCAGAAAAATACCAAAAATTCACCCTAGGATAATTTTGATATTCCCAATCCAAAAATGAAGTCCATTTTGAAAGATAAAATTTATAAAATTTCAAAAAGTGGGTATTACTATTCATAACGACTAGTTTATATAACATATCATTGTTTAGTGAAACTCGGTATTGCGTACAAAACACGCTATCGTGGAAGGTCGCGATTGTATGTAATGCAAGACAAGTTAGGGATGCATGTAGTGTAATATCCCTTTGGTGTAGCGTACAACAAAAGACATCAATGAAATTAAAAATATTTTTTTTCATAAAATCTCAGGGTGTTATAGGCCGACCGCATTGACTCGGTGGGGACATGACACCGGCTGCGTCTGGGGGGACAAAATGGGCCTGCATGAGTAGATCGGGTTGAAGTAGGCTAGCTAGGATGGTAGAACAAGCTGGGCCTAGCCGAGGTGGGTTAGGCCCAGTATATCGGGCTGACCTAGCAAGTTACGTCGGTTCAACTAGTTTGTACCAGACCTAGACCCAACCGACCCATTTTTACTAAACAGCCTGTAAAATTTAAACTCTATGTTTGTTTTATGAGTCATTTATAGCATTGGGACCCTCCCGACAAGAATATCCTTTTGAGATAATCTATGAGATTTTATACGAAGGTTGGCATACAACCATTTTGGCTCAAGGAGTAGGTTCTCTCGGAACGATGGTGCTATGAGCATAATCCAGTGGCTAGCTGTGACCTACACGGAGTGTTTCTCCTATGGAGAATGTCTTCTATGATCTACATAGAGTGTGTATCCTATAGAGTGTTTCTCTTGTGACCTATATGGATTGTTTCTCTGGTACCTACACAGAGTGTGTTTCATATTGAGTGTCTCTTGCACCTATGCGATTCAGGTCTCCTTGGATTTGAATATGCCTGGAATTTCTTCATATATGTATGAAATATGCATATACTAGTGTGAGATGACTCTAGTGACTCTCTTGAACGTACTTCTTAGTGGCTACAGTTCATTTATCTCATAGTAGTCTTCTTTGTTTATCGTTTTGTACTATACCTTTGTGGTTTGGGGTCCCTACTAAGTATTTTTACACTCACCCTTGCATGAGATTCACCCACATGTGTCGTGTGTTTTTTAGATAACCAATAGCTTTGATGAGAGACTTAGTGGGCCAGACACATGTGGTACTTAGAGGGAGGCCTGACAGATGATGTGCACTTCAATGACTTCCGATAGCTTCTGTAACTACCCTTCAAGTCAGTTTATTTGGAGATAGATTATAGGATCTTATGATTTTCTTTTATTGGGATTGTATACTGGCCCCCCTTTACTTTCAATTTGTACTGGTTACTCTGTGTGAGTTTTTTTAGTAGTATACTTTCATTTCTGAACAGAGTTTTTTGGTTTTAGCACTTTTTCTTGGAGACAGGTGTGTGTGTACAGGTACTTGGGAAAAGGTCTCCCACTTGTGGGATATGTCTACTCTACATTAGTCACTATACCCTAGCCTATGATAGGTGGGTTTGGTGTAGTTACAATATGGGAACCAGGGGATGGGTTGTGACATGACCAGTTTTAGTTAGGTTGACTGAGATTTGACTACTTATTTCTAAGAGATATTTGTTATGTTCTCAAGTATAATTAGGTTCACCCTAATGTTGAAAACATTCCATGAACATTGTTAAAATGTTGAGAGGCATGCTTTATAAGGAAATCCTAATGGTAGAGGTACCATGGATCATAATTGGCCTCTTTATAATTAAAATTCATATAGTGGGAGCACGTTTGGATAGATATTTAATGAGATGAAGAAATGATCATGTATCTAGTTACATGAGATTGGGTAAGCTTTGTCTCGATGTTTTGTTTGGAAAACAAGAATTGTCCCAAGTTATGACAGCTTAAGCGCCATATTCTTAAGAAATGCCTAAAGGTGTGTTGGTAATTTAGAAATGAAACATGACCATATGAATGAGACGTCACACCATTATAGTTTTGGTAATGTTTTCTTTTTACCCTAAGGCTTCTCAGGGATGAGATGTTCTAAGGTTGGGAAGTTGTAATGACTCGTGTTTTGAACCAGATAAAAATTTAAGGGAATTTGAACTCTTTCATTTACTGGGTGAGACATTTTATAAACCATGATTCGAAATGGAATTCCAAGAGCTGTAACACTTCAATGTATTTTTGTAATTAAGTGAAGACCCTAGATGTTTCCTGGGTGTTTTGAGGAGTTTTGGGAGCACTGGAACCAGAAAATTAGGTTTTAAAAGGGTCTGCATAGGGTGCATAGTTTTTTTGAAACCTTGCAGCCCTCATTATAAAACCATGAGATCTAAAATAGGTGGATAGAGGTGGTGCGTATGGTTACCCAAACCATGCACCTAGGCCGCACGAGTAATGCCACTTAGGAAGTACCTCAGCACCATTCACTCCACGGTTTGCGCACGAGTTTTCTATTTGTGTGGGGAAAACCATGCGAGGTGGTTTCTAAGGTAGGGGATTCCACATGATTGGTGAATATTTTGGATAACAGTGTGACCCAAATCATGTGGTGTGTTTCTTTTAAAGTAAATAAATAAATTAAATTAACTTAAAATTAAAAGGAAATAAATTTTATGAAAATAATTTGGGAATAAAAATAAAGAGAAGTTTTAAAAATAATAATAATAATAATAATAATAATAATATTATTATTATTGTTATGATGATGATGATGATGATAATTATTAATATTGATTTAGATTTTATGAAAAACCTAAAGGGAGCTCACCATTTTCTCCCCACTCAATCACGTAACACCCCTCCCCCTAGAGCCCTCGGTGTGCGTGACCTCCCACTTCTCATGGACTCCTTTGGTGCTACTTTTTCCACAATATTTCTTCATGGTTCTTGTTCTATTTAAAGATTTAAGGTCTGATCACCCTCTTATCCCTCATTTTTGATGATTTTCCTATCATCGTTTCCCTATCTAGATCAACCAAACCTTAGGGTTTGGGATAATAAGTTTTTTGGTTTTTCTTTTTGTGTTAGGGTGTGTGGTTCACCTCTCGGGACCCCTTCATATATGTTTCAGTGTTCAGCACTGAAGGGAAGTCATTTCAGGTCCTTTTTGGGTTGTTTTAAATACTTAAGGCAATTTTACTTCCACTACCTTATATATAACAATTTTCTTTTGGGGTATTTGGTGATTTTTTGGTTCCCTCTAGGTTAATTAGATCATTTGGTGGACCCTCTAAGACTTTCACACACATACATAGGTATGTTAGTATATATATATCATCCTTGTATATATTCCATCATGGTGAGGGTAATGTGTACATTGGATTAAGGGTTATATATATAGGAGTGTATGTGTGTAAGTGTGGAGCGATCTTCATCAAAGGCATTGAGTGCCAAAGTGTTTGGATTGGTCTACTTTTGAGGTAGGATCCCTTTACATCACCTTTAAATTTAAGAATGCCTTAAATGATAACTTTATTCACCATCCATGGATATTAATTATTACTATTTTATTTTTAGAATTAATGTTCAAATATGATAAATGAATTGTTTGAAGAACAATGTCATGTTTTCATAATAAAACCCCTCGATGGAGGTATACTTTCTTCAATTGGAAAATAATATAAGCACTTCCTTGTAGTTTTTTGCTTATGCTTGATGATTTATCTTATATGTCACATAATTTATATTTCAAAATATTATGCACATTGTATGGATGGTTTTAATTGAATTATATGATTGTTCAAGCTTGTTATCTTTATTTTTTTAAATTTCATTAATGACATGTGATTAAAGGCATGTAAATACCACATGCCTATGTTTGTATTAAATTGTTTGTGATTATGAAATGATTCCTAATTATCATATACTATAGCCTATAGATTATGAATTGTGCTTAATTCCTTGTATGTTTTTATAGTTTATTTTTAAAATATGAATAAATTTCTAGATTTTGGCATGCGATATTTATTTAATGACATGCAATTATATAAATTCTCTACCTTGTGATGTGAATTACTTGATATCAGTCACTTGATATGGGTCATGATAGAAAATGGATTCCATATTAAGGATTCATGGATGGAATCGCTGTACTCGGTTGGTTATGACCTAATGTGTTGGGGGTGATGCTTTGTCTTTTTAGGTGAGGGCTGCCTAAGCGATTTCTTATACTTCTGAGTGACATTAGTTTCACAAGGGAGAAAAAGTGGATGGACCCACTGTCAAGATGAATCTGTCCCCTATGTGAGATAACTAGGATATAATAAAAGTTACTACGCCTAGAGTGATACACGGGACAATATATGGATCTCCTTGGTTGGTCTTGATGTTATTGGGTTATTGGATGTTCCCATTTCAATACTTGGGATTCTATTTAGATCTCCTTGGACTTCCATGAGACTCCACCAATGTATTTTATGGATATCCTATTTATATTTTGAATTAAAATTTTTATTTAAAGGCTTATGATTAATTATATATATGTATTAACTTGTGATATGTCTTGTTGATATGGTTCATCTAATATGGGCTAGGAAATAACATGGGTTCTATATTAAGGACACATGGATGGACTCACCGTGATTGGTGGGTTATGACCTGACAGTCCAGAAGTGATGCTTTGTTATTCCAAGCGAGGGATTCAAGGGGGTTTCATATACACCTATGTGATACTAGTTTCATAGGGGATTAACCTTGGATGGTCCCATTTTCAAGATGGTTACACCTTGCCTTGGGTGATACTCAATCCCCTATGTGAGATACCTGTGATGGAATTAGAGTTCACCATGGCTCAAGTGATACAAGGGAATCCATATAGATCAACTTGAAAAAACTCAATGGTATTATATAATATTGGATGTTATTTTAGAGACACTTGGGATTCTATTTAGATCACCTTGGATGGGCTCCAGACTCCACATATGGATTTGAAAGATTTATTGTATTGCATTGATTTCTTACTCATATGAGTTGAAACTTTTATTATTATTATTATTAGGTATCTTATGAACTTGTGAGGCTTCTACCATGCTTTAATATCATAATTTCATGATAAAATGTTAATTAGAACCCAATCTAGAGCAAAATATTGGGGTATGCTTTATTGGATTTCCTTGTTTACTTTGGATCTTGTATAAACATTATAGAATTCATAATTACAATATTTTGACATCCGAATTAGGATAAAGCAGGTGATAAGGGATGAGTGTACATTGGGAACCCGGACCAAGTTGTCATCATTTAATCTTTTTTACTACTCTACATTGTTATAAATTGGCACATTGTTTATTATTTTATTGCTCGAGATGGATTGGCCTAGAAACCGTGGGTGATGGCCTACTGAGATTTATATCTCACACCCTATTCCGGAACTATTTAGAAACTGAGTAGATATTCTTGATCAAAGGTTTTGGGATTATTTTTTTGTGTTGTGATGTGTAAATGGGAGATAGGGAGCATAAGACCGAGCTTGTGTTCAAGATAATCAAGGAGTTGACCATTGGGGTTTTCTTTTATTTTGTTATATTATACTACTTGTACCTTGTCATAACACCTGACATTACATGAATCGTTATATGGAATTGTAATTGTATACTTTATTTCAGTTGTTATATTATTATTCTACTACTATCTATCTTTCCATTATTATACTAATTCTGATATTGTCTGTTATTTACCTTCTGTAATACTGTTGTGCTACTCTTATATAAGGGTGTAATATCACCACTATCACCTCCTGAGTGCCTTGAAACTAGTCACTAGCCTCTGGAGTATAGGGAGACACACTTGAGGTCACGTGGTGACTGGTCCATCTACTATATTAGTGGTTAATAGTAATGGGACATTATAGTCCTGATGGTCGAAATTTTTTTCATGTCGTGTACATTAAAATAAATATTACTTTCACATTTTCAATAAAAATTCAAAAGTACTTGATTCAGAAAATGATAAGAATATTTATTTAATTTTTTATAAAAATAAATCCTGGGTAAAAATATCATTAATAAATAATTGGATATTAACAAAAAATTTTTTTAAACATTTTACAAAAAATATGGACATTGAGGAAAAACATTCCCGACTGAGTATAAAAACAACGTCAGTTCACCTTAAAAACATTATATTTGTATATAGAGCTACTAAAGAGAGGAAAATGATGATTTTTTTTAATTTATAGAAAAAAATATGACAATAAAATATATTGGGTTTAATATAGAAAGATCAAACAACTCACCTAGTGGAGACTAAAACATAAACAAATACAAATAATGATGAGATTGTCAAATAAACCCTTATCGCTGTGGTAACTTTTGAATCATAAAAAACCATGAAATAAATAACATTGAATGAAATTTAAAACATAATTAATATAAATAGATTCATTTTATAATAGATCAAATTATATATATATATACACCACACAAATGAAACAAGTGGTGAATATGACATATGTCTCATAGGAGTAAAAGTGAGATGAGAAACCCTTACCTTGAGTCCAGAATATCCATGTATATACATTAATTACTATATAATAATCTTAAATAAATTAAATTATTACATAAAACAAATTTTTATTTTTAATACTTTATCCTTATAATATTTTTTTCATTTATTTTAATGTCATATTTAATTAATTAATCAGTTAATTCCACCTCAGGTGTTTGGATGATGTTTAGTTCATAATACCAATACAGCTTCAGTAAGATGAAAATATTCAAAGAGGTAATTAGTATATCATATATAGATTAATAATAATGTAATAATAATAATTTTTATACATAAATTATAATTTTAAAACAAACCATTAAATATAGTAATAAAAAATTAATTGCGTTACAATCATGGAGAGGGTATGTTGTACGTACAGATGAGTAACGTCTCCATTTTACAATGATCGTGATGAGAAGAAGGAAATTATTATTTAATATTTAAATAATTATAATTAAATAAAAAATATTATCATAAATCTTTAAATACACTTATATATACCATCCATGTGATGCAATTATAAAAAATGAATCACATCACTTCAAGGATGTGGTAATCTACACATACGCACCAACAACGTTATCATTTAAATATGGATCAAAAGGTAATGATATAGATGATATAATAACTTTAAATAATTATTATTATTTCATGAATATATTATATATACATTAAATCTATCATTATTCCCATCCTTGAGAGGTGGTTATAGAAAATGAATTACATTAGTTTGCGAGGTAGTAGTCCACTATAAACACGAATGATAGTTTCATTTCCCATTTGATGGAAGATGAGATGAATATAGGTTATGACATTAAAATAAAAATTTATAATCATATTTAATATCTTTTTTCTATTTTATAATGATTTAAAAATATTTTAAGGATTTATAAGAATAAATAAAACTAAAACATTTAGTTAAAATCTATACCTATTTTTTGTACAACATCATTGTTTTACATCTTAAGCCTTCTAAGGTTGCTATAATTCCCAAAATAATACATCTATAATGAGAGGAGGGATTTTAGAAAGGTATTTGGGTAAGGATTTTCTTAACCAAATTACTCTTTATGTATAAAGAAAAGAGGAGGGGAGGTTCCCTTTATAAGCGAGGGAGGGGTACTCTTGGAAATACAAAAAGTATTTAATTAATATAAATTAATTTTTATAAATAAATTTATAAAAATTGATTTAATAAAAATATAAGATGATTAGAAGTCAAAAAATATCTCATATAATAAAATTTGGACATTTTTTGTTTATGTTTTCACCCTTATCTCTTAGTTTTAACATCTCATCAACCCCTATGGTTGTTTCCATAAAAGTAATTTTTTTTAATCTTTAGGGACTAAGAAAGTTACTATAAATATAAAACAGAAAAAATGGAAAATAGTTTATATTTTACACCTTATCCCTTTCTCTTTATCTATTATAGTATTTTTATTAATTTTAAATAATTTAAAAAATTATTTTTTATTATAAAATACCATTAAAGTCATTTTTAGTACTATTCATTTAATTTTGATGTAAAAACAACATAACCGAAAAGGAATTAGGATATAATCCTTTAAAACATCAATAATATGTTATATGTATCTAAAAAATAATGTAACATAACAATTCATTCAAATTATATTACTTTTTAAAATTTTAAATTAATTAATTTTATTTTTCTATTAACTGAATAAATATGTTTTCGGTCTTGTGTAAGAATTTAATGTAATGATTTAATCACCAAAAATTAGAAATAAATGTTCATGATAAAAAATATTTATATTATATATAACCATTTATAATTGAACATATTTTTTTATCCCTATCACAAAATAATATAGACATGAAAATTAAGAGAATGACATCGTTGACATTATATTTAAAATAATATATGTAATTTTCAAAAAAAAAAAAGACACCAAATGGTAATAAATTTAAATATTAGATGATGGTGGTTTAAAACCACTCATAAAATATATTAAAGGAAAGTGTTAGGTTTATTTTTAGTCCTTATAATATTATTTTTAACTTTAATTAACTGATTTACCCTTATTGAGGAAAAAAAATTACTATGGTTACTCTTCATATTGACAGGAAATAAAAGAGACATATTTACCAAATTTGTACATAATAATTAAAAATATTGAATCCATTTATATGATTATATTTATAGATATGGGAAAAATTAATTTAATATTAAAATATAAAATGCAATGAAAAACAATTTTTTAGAAAAAATGTGTTTTAAGCCCAAAAATAAACATATACCAAAATTATTAATAATGATAATTATTATGTAATTGACTATATTATTTATAATTAAAGGATAATTATGTTAATTTTAGATAAATTACAAATCATAATGGTACATTTAAATTAAAATAACTATAAAAAGTGTACAAAAAAGTTATTTTTATTATTTACTGAAGAATCAATCTTTTCAGAATAATCCTAAAATTTTACCCTAAGATAAATTTTATATGATGATTTAAAAAATTAAATTAATTTAAGAAAATGAATTTTATAAAAATTATTGGAAATAATTATGATATTTTCTGTTTAAAAGAAATAAAAAATTATTTTTTGAAGAAAATATATTTTTTAAGTATAAAATTACTTTACTAACAATTTATTTCTTATTATATAAAATTTAATCAATACATTTGTATCAAGTATGTACTTTATATATATATATATATATATATATATATATTTAATAATTCATTGAATTCTATTCATACACACCAAATCAATGGATAGGTTATAAAGGTCACATTTAAATAAAATCATTTTTTATTATTTACCTTGATTTCCTTAAAGCTCAGTGTTGCATGTCGTATATGCTATAAAATATAATGTCCTTATTTTAATATCTATGGGCATTACATTCTACCCTACACCATTTAATAAATTACATATTATCAATTTGAACTTGTTCTCAATAATCCTGAGTTTGATATTTGAAAATTTCTTTGTTGAGAACACACATTGTAAAAGGGTTAATAAAAATTCTTCTTGAAAATTCGGAAATGGAAAAATTAATTCCATCTAGAATAACACAAAACCATGTTTCCAAATAAAAGAACATTAGTGAGAAGAGAAAATATAGATATGGATTGATTTCAAAATAAGTATGGAGAGTGACAAATATCATTAATCATAAGAAGGTGAATGATCAAGAGAAATTTAAGGACCATAAAACAGTAAAACAAAGATGTGTGAAATAGAAAATAGATTCTTAATAAATGATGTTAATAGGATAACATTTTTATTTCAATATTCTTTTCCTAGAGTTTATGAATTATTTTTCCATATTGATTAATAACATTTGGAAATATACATACTTTACAAGTATATTTTCATCCATTAATAAATTTATACTATACTCTCAGATTATTCACAAAAAAATGAGTATTAAAGATTAATTTTTCACGCATGAAGTACTAAAATAAACTTCTAATGAATCTTATAATCCAAAATATAATGAAAATATATTCTTCCTATATTTACTAAATCCAAAAGATTTAGCACAAGGTAAGATAATTCCCAAAATGAATAAATCTTCATATTAATAAATAAATCATTAATATCTAAAGCCTCAATAGTAATACCCAATGTACAAATTAGATCATGTGATAACTAAATAAAATTAAAATTCCTCAAATTTTCAAAAATAGATTCAAAACCCAAAAAATAGAAGGATTTGATCACATATTCTTATGAGATTAATTTAATATTGATCTTCAATCAAAATTAGTCACTAAAAAGTCATATACCGTAAATTTTATATTCCTAAATCATATAATATCTAAAATATTCTAATAATTTCAATAAATAACTTAAACCACCATAAATACACATTAAAATTTTATATACTTACAAAAAATTATTCAACCTTTATTCATAAAATAAAACTCCATCTCATATAATAATATTTTTTTACATTAATCATATAATGTTCCAAAAAATATAGTGATATTATTCTGAAATAACATTAATCAAATAATCACCAAACCACTTTTATATCTCATGGTTATCTATATGATAAAACATATACCCCCAAATTGTATTAACCCATAATTGCCTCAACATCAAAGATCATATCAACCCTAAAGGTTATCAATACCTTTAAACTTTTTTCTATAAAATAAAAATCATTATTCCTCAAATAAACCTTTCCCAAAACACATACTAAACCCGTGAGTTGTATTAACCTAAATGTATACCATAATACTCTTAATAATTTTAAAATCCCTTTACCTAAAACCTAAAAATCAGTATTTATGCTTTTAAACATATGATCAACCTTTGAATTAACTTCCCAAGAAACTTTAGGCTTCTCCCATATCACTATTTCATATCATAGGTTTCCATAGGTTTTATTTTTTCATTCATAATAATGGTTTATAAATAAAATTTTAATTAACCCATACACATCACCCAAGAGTGTCAAACTAGGCACTTATTAGAGGAAAATCCACCATGATTTATAGTTATGGCCAAGATATACTCAAGAAAATCTTTTTTATGTTATTACCCCTAGATTCATCAATGAAAAAACTATGAATACTTATAGTATCACGTAACATGATGTTATTTGTTTTTCATTTTGGGAGATTTTTGGAAATTTTGGAAGACCATGGGTCTTTGAAGGGTTGGCACATGGTTAGAGTAAACCGTGAAATTTTACCTAGAAAACTGTGCACCCAATTGTGAGCCATTGGAAGGGGAGAATGGTTTTTCCAAACCGGGGGATCACCCCCCCAAACTATGCACCCTTTCACAGAGGGGGTTTTAATGGTTAGTGAATGGTTAAAATAACAATATGACCAAACCATGATCTCTTTATAGAATCCTAATAAGGTCGTATAGTTAGGGTGCATAATTACTATTAATCATGTGACCAAACTAGGAAACCATGCATGTGGGTTTTTAATTGCTTGAAAATTTTAATTAAAATCCCATGAACGCTTCCATTTAACTCCTAATCACATCCATTCAACCCTAATTTATTTTCTTAGATTTTTAAGGTACTCTAGGGGGTTTCTTGGCTCCTCCAACCTTTTATCTTGTGAATCGAAGTGTCAGTGGAGGATCTTGATCCCTCTACGTTATGTGGGTTCTATCTTTTTTTTTGGGGTTTCCTCCCTCTAATATTTTTATACCTTTTAAGAGTAGTGAATACTCACATTGTTTATGGATTAGATCTTGATTTTAAAGGATCTTGTTTTGATGGTTTTGAATTACAGGGATTGATCTCATATCCTCTTCACCTTCTTCCCTCTATTGGTGTTTCCCATTGCGACTATTATTTTATGTGATCATGTGATTAAAAGGTAGGTGGTTCTATAAGTATTTTCTATATAACTAGAACTATAAATTGTTTTGATGAATTTAATTGAGTTTTTAATTGATTTATAAAACCATGGGTTGATATGATTTGATGTTTGATTTACAAATGACATTGAAATTGTGAAAAATCCAAATTTCAATAGCATTGAAATTATTGGGTAGGATTTGAGAAACATTATGGCTTGAAATAGAGGTATGATTAAATTTTTATTTTTGAGAAAATTGGATTTAAATGAAATATTATTTGAATGGAATAAATTTGATAAAAACCCATGATTTTGTATTCAAATTTAAAGGCATGTTGAACTTTAAAATTGGGACCTTAAATTCTGAATGATGAATTGATTTGTAGTGATTGATTTTCCCATGATTGATTGATTAGTTTAAGAACATCTGAAACTTATTAGTTAGTTGGTGGCTTGGAAAATCATGAAAAGACTCTAACCCCCTTGAATTATATTAACAATCATAGCTATAACTAAGACAAGTTTGATATGATTTCCCTTGGTGGGGTGTTGATTGAAATTATCCTGATGGATTGATCCTTAGTGATGTGTGCACACATACTGAGCTATGATGATTGACTAAGAAGTGTGAGGATCCCATGGTCAAAAAATAATTTACCTTAGGGCCTATTAACATAGTGTTATGTTTTATTTGATTATACATTCAAGTTATGTTGAAATGTTTTATTCATGCCATCTTTTTAACATAAATGTTTTATATAAAATATTTTTATAAGCATGTTTTTATATGCCTACCATCATTTGTTTTGAAGGAATGTTTTGGATTAAAATATTCAAAAGAAATTTCAAGACTTTTTTATTTAAATAGAGAGTATAAATGGTTTAATTGTTAAGAAAATGATTATTGAAAACTTGGTGAGACCATACTAGGATATTTAGATCAAAAAATAACTTTTCCTTGGGAGTTTAGATATTTTTATATTAGGTACAGGGAAAGAAAAGTTCCACTTGGAGTTGGTGAGTGTAATTGATCTATGGGACTCATGAGTGATGGTGGTTACTAATGGATTTACGGTCCACTTTATACACATGGATTGTTAGACTTTTCGTTTGGATGTTAAGTTGACCATTGGTTCATGTTTCACCTTAGGATGTTTATCTATCTACTTATATTAGTTTTATCCTTGATGAGTGTTTTGAATACCGACTATGTATTATTTTTTTTATGTAGTTTTTTCATACATTTTTGGAAAAAACCATTCCCTTGATGTCTGATATGATGCCAGGTGATAGTCACCAACCCCTAGGGATTTAAAATTCCCTTTGTGTCATGTGTATAACATACTAGGTATTGGTGTATGAGGGTATCTAGGTAGGTTCATAAAAAATAATATCATAGTAGGTTGAGTATATTTTCTTAATATTGGTATATAGTCTGGGATATCCTGGTAGACAAGAGGTAGGATTATCAAGACTTGAGGTAGTTACAAGTGAGTTCCTGAAAAACTGTCACTATAGTAATCCTTAAGTCACCATAGTGTTGGGGACAATAATATTTGAGGAATAAATTGATCTAAGTAGTCTAAAATCCCATAACATTGAATTTATTATGATAGAATATATATTCTTGTATTTTTTGATTGAGTTGATGATCTGAGTATCCTTGCTTAAGTTTTTATATTTCTAGTTGATATTGTGTAGCGCCAGGCCTTTGAGAATACATTATAACCTGATATAAGAGGAAGCTACTAGTGTACCATAAAAAGTGAATCCACTAGTTGAATTGAATCTTATTGAGATAGTGGTGTGTGCTGTCCAAGCTTTATGATAGGTAGTTGCACTCATTCCTATCCAGGAACTAGTATTGAAACCTCAAAGGTATGAAATAAGTGATCATGCTCAAGATTTTCTTCCCCAGAGACCACTAGATTTCCAAGGCTCAAATTGTAACAACCTGAAATTTTGAATAATTTTTTTTCCTGAATTCGTGTATTATTTTAATTTAAACTCAAAAAAACATTATCCTTTAATTAATGAAGGGAGTATAATTAAAATAATACCACTTAGTTTTGACTGTTATATGAAAATTGGAAACTAATCTCTTAATGTTATGATTATTGTTTATAAATACAAGTGATCATGTTTAATTAAGGCAGAAAGAGGAGTTTATCACCTCATCTAGTCGACTCCGGCCATATGAATCCCATCTATCAGATCTTGGGAAAGAGGTTTCATCAGTAGGGTTTTCTCTAGACCAAGCCCAAGATGATCTTCAACATGTGAAGCTTGAATGGAATCACCTAAGGGAGAAGTTCAAGCTGAGAGAAATCACCACTTGGGAAATGTTGCCCGAGCCACCCCAAGATTCTATCACCATGGAACACCTTACTCTTATGTGCTATACAGGTCTTATAAGGGGCTATTCAATGAGGCCTTAGATACATTGTGTAATCCCTTGGTATAAATAAAATTGTTATTTCATCATTCCTATTTTTGGAATATTTTTTTTAATAATGTATATGTTTAATTAAGTCAAATTTGATAAATTGATTTTAGAAAGTTTCACTTGTCAAAGATTTTTCATACATAGAGAATTATTATGGTAAAATAAAATGCCTTTTTGAATTTCATATGTCCAAATTAACCTAGGGTGAATTTTTGGAAATTTTCTAAGAAGTTTCAATTTGATGAATAGTGTTTTAAGAATAGTGTTTCTTTGATGAATAATATTTGATAAATAGTGTTTTTTGATGAATAATCTAAATTTTTTTATTATTAAATAACTTTTTCTATGAAATGATTTTTGAAAATCAGACATACATGGTTGTAATCAGGGTGAAAAATGTTGTTCAATAAGATCAAAATAATTTTTCAGTGAATAGTAACTTTACTCTTTGGAATAGTAATTTTACCCTTATTAATGGTAGTTTTACTAATGGAATAGTTTCATCACCTAAGGAGGTATAAATATGTTTTAGTCACCTTAAGTGGTAATGTAATATAGTTATATCATAATATAAGTAAATATATGTTTTAGAAATTTTTAGTCAAGTATTAGTATTTTATTTATTCAATTTAATTTAAAATTAAATTATTTTTTATAAAATAGAGTTCACTTTTGGATTTTACAAGTCGAAAAATGGTTAGGGTGAATTCTTGGGATTTTTCTGAAATAATTGAATTTTCAGTGAATAGTAAAAATACAATTTTGAGTTTCGGTGTGTTTAATGAAATCATTAATGATGTAATAATTATTTAATAATTCTGTTGTACTTGTGAATAGTAATATATGTTATTATGTTTCCCAAGTGGATAATACCATGGGAAAGCCCCTGGTTTTTCAAATACCACCGATGAGGTGTCCCTTAGAAATTAATAAAATATTCCCTCACTTGTACTATAAAGTCCAACCCATTCCTTACTTCCTTTCATTCAAAAATCCTCATTAATGAATATATAGTATTTTTACCTCACAAGGAGTCCTCCCAAGGTGCCCTCAAGCTCCCAAGGACCCAACCTTTGAGTTTTTGAAGTTACTCTTCAAGGTAAGGGAACCTTTCACCCTCCTCTTTTAGTCATGACTTCCTTTATGTTATGTCTTATAGTTTCCATTTTATTATGTTGGGGTGTGTTATTATAAGTCCTTATTTATGTCTATTTTATGTACAAATTATGAGAGACCCTTTCCACTCTCATAAACTTATTTTTCTAAATTCTAAGCGATGTCGTTTGGCTGCCGAATGTTTCATAATAGAAATCGCATATTCTCTTTTCTTTCAAGTTTCCTTTTCATGTGGTATGTCATTAAAATATACATACGATGATATTATTATTTTTTATTTTGTACAAATAATTTATTATGAGTTATTTATGAGTGGTTGACCCTTTTCCCCTCTCTTTTAGATGTTTTCTAAAACCATGTTGTATAACCGTTATGCTGTAGAATTTTCATCTCAAAATATCTGTCTCTTTTTCTGAAGAAAATTTTCAATTTTATTTATGTGAATGACCAAAACAATTTCTTTTTTATGGGTACTCATAATGAAAAAAATGATATATTATATTATATAATTGACATACATGAAACCCTCATTCCTTTTCATGGGCTATAAATGACATAATGATCTTATTTTGTAGCAATTTTAAAACATCATGATTTTGAAGCGAAAACCATTTCCTTTACTCTCTATGGGTTATTCATGAAATTTATGATTATGATCTATGTTGATCACATTAAAATAAATACATATTAAGGGTGCACCCTGATATTTCTCCAATGCATTGGGTAAATAATTTAATCTCTTGAGATGTCAAGTTTCACGATACCTATGTGAATAACCCTGGTAATTTTTATGACACCCTGAGGATGAAAATTGGTGATATGTTCATGAATGTATAAATTAAATCTTATAGACACATATTCAAGTTATGATTCATGTTATTTTTATTATTATATTCCTATTCATCCATTTTTCATGCCTTTATGTTTTTCATTGAGTTCTTATTGGTATCACAAGTAAACTGATTCCCTTGTTTACCCTTACTGAGCCTTCAGCTCACCGTTTCCTTTTATGTACGTATCCAGGTTATGAGATGAATTAATTTTTCTTAGGATGAAATTTTCAAGAATATTTTCAAGGGGATTAAAATAATGTTTTAAGTTTTCATGTATTCTGTTCCTGATTTCCAAGACACTAGACTTTAAAGATAATCTGTTTGTAAAATGTAATGAAACGTTATGTAATAAAAAGGCGAGATTCCATAGTTGGTATCAAATGATAGTTTAGTTATTTAAGGAAATTAGGATTTTTAAAATTTAAGAATAACCCCATAAAAAAGTTTAAATATAGGAAAACTTCCTGGTATTTTGGTCAAATATTAAGTAAGTGGTTTTCGTACAAATAAATCCATGTCTGTATATGAACAAGTGGATATGGATCTGGAAAAGATGTACCTAGGAGTGAAAAATCTGAAAAGTAGTTTTGATCTTGACCAAAGGTATCCTGTTACATGACAAAGAGCCCTGATTCACTCTTGGTTTGACACTCTTAGGGGATATTTTTGGTTAATCACAATATTTTTATGAATCATTATGAAATATTTATAGAGAAATATAATTGTTTAAGCATGATGTTTTCAGACATAAAAATCCTTTAAAGTTAAAATATTAATAAATGAAAAAAAATTCGAAATAAGGATTAATTCTTTTAAAAAATTGTGTGAAATAGGAGGAATCATGAAAATGGTGACCACAATGGACCATGCATTGACGACCCTCCCATGGAAGTTGGAATGGAAAATTTCCTAAGAATGATGAACCAACTGACTGAAGTTATGGGAAATAATTTGAATCAAGATGAGAGACCGATCTCACCATGAATGGAAAAACATTCTATTGATTCATTTATGCGTCAAAGTCCACCAAAATTCAGTGGATCTATCGACCCATTGATTGTTTAATCTTGGATCATCTATATCGAGAAGTTCTTTTCTGTGCTCCGCTGTTTGGAACAAGAGAAGGTCACCCTGGCTGTTTATCGCTTAGAGGGAGAAGCTAATCAGTGGTGGGAGATTGTTAAAAACACGTGGCCAAGAGTGGTGGTTGAATATATGGAGTGGGAAGAGTTAAAAGGGATATTCGTCAATAATTATTTCCCTTGTTCAATGAAAACAAGAATGGAGAAGAATTTTATCGAGCTGAAGAAGAAGGAGAATAAATATGTTGGAAGCTACGAGATGAACTTAAAAGGCTTTCCCTATATACCTCAAGATTTGTCATAGATCCAAATGGTAAGGTTGATAGATAATTTAGTGGACTAAGGCCTCATCTGTGGAAGAATATATCCAACTGATACTACGATAGCTATGAGGAGATCGTGCGATGTGTGATGAAAGTCAAACTGGAGTTCGGTGAGACACAATGGACAAATAAATCCAATGAAAAAAGAGGTCGATGGAGCCAAACTTAGGGAGGAGCTTTGATCAGGGAAGATGAGGAAAGAAAGTACAACATCCCATGTGTAATAAGTGTGGGAAGAAGCATTCGGGGAACTGCCTTCTCAGGAACAAGATGTGCTACAAGTGTGGAAGAGATGGCAATATTACATGGAATTTTCATAGAGAGGTGAAACATCAACTCCCAAATACTAACAACAAAGGTAATATGGTGCATTCCCTACCTGATGTATAATGATTTAAGTGTGGACAACTTGGACAGTTTTCCAATCACTATCCAAATCTGAGGGCCGTGGAGGGGAACTACCATCAGCCTCAGCAACGACCAAGGGAGAAAGGTCATGCTTTTTCTATCATGACGACGGAAGTCGAAGTGCCAAATATGTGGTGGAAGGTACTCTTGTTGTTCTATTAAATCGAGCAAGTACTTTGTTTGATTTTGGTTCTACTCATTCCTTTATTTCCTCTATGTTTTCAATGAATTTAAAATCATCCCTTAAATTTCTAAAAGTAGAGTTATAAGTCAAGAATCTTGGTGGGATTATCAAATCATCGTCAGTGTTTATAAAATCTATTATTTACCTTAGTGAGAATAATCTCATTACAAATCTAGCAGTCATTCCCATGCTAGAATTGAACTTTATATTGGGGATGGACTGGATCTCAAAGTATAATGCTACGATCAAATGCAAGAACAAGGAAATATCAGTCATTTTGAATGGAAAACCTATTGTTATATTTTAAAGAGAGATGTCTCAACCTGATATTTTTCTAGAAGAACCTCCTATATCATTCTTTATGGAGTTGATCTACAAATAATAAGAAGGAAATAAGAGTATAAGGATAGAAAATGTCCCAATAGTCCAGGAATAAATTGACATATTTCTTAAGGAGTTACCCGGACCTCCTCCAAAAAGAGAGGTAGAGTTATCCATTGAACTTGTACCTATATCTCATTCGATATGAAAGACCATGTATAGAATGGATAATGTGGAGCTGGAGGAATTAACTAAGAAACTCCAAGATATTTTGTAGATGGGGTTTATCCAAATGAGTGTGTCTCCTTGGGGAACACCTATTCTCTTTGTGAAGAAAAAGGATGGATCAATGCATCTTTTCATTGATTATAGAGAACTGAAAGGGATCACAGTAAAGAATAAATACCCTCATCCAAGAATTGATGACTTATTTGACCAACTTATTGGGGCTCAATTCTTCTCTAAGATTGATCTTCGATCTGGTTATCATCAATTGAGGGTGAAGAAGTAATATATTCTAAAAAATACCTTCTATTCAAGATATGGAAATTATGAATTTGTTTTTATAACCTTCAGACTGACTAATAAAACTTCTATTTTTATGGATTTGATGAATAGAGTATTTAAGTAATACCTTGATAAATTTTTCGTAGTTTTTATTGTTGATATTTTGATATATTCCAAAATTCTCAAGGATCATGGGAATTATCTAATGGTTATTTTGAAAACTCTAAATAAGGAGAGGATTTTTGGAATGTTCTGAAAATGTGAATTTTGGTCACAACAAGTTTCTTTCTTAGGGTACATTGTAACCAATGAAGGAATCCCATTTGACCCTAAAAAGAAAAAGGTTATAGAGGAGTGGCCTCAACCTACAACAATAACTAAGATTAGTAGTTTTCATAGATTATCGGGATATTATAGGAGGTTTTTTAAAAACATTTCATGAATTTATAATCCATTAACCAAGTTTACTCGAAAAGGGGTCATGTTTATATGGAAAATGGGGTGTGAGGAATGTTTCCAAGAGCTGAATAAGTGATTGGTTACTGCCCCCGTGTTAACTCTACCCTCAAGTGGAGATGGATTCGTTATTTTTAGTGATGCATCTATGAAAGGTATTCGGTGTGTCCTCATCCAAATGACAAAGTCATTGCATATGAATCTTGATAGTTGAAGACTAATGAGTAGAACTATCATACACATGATCTAGAGCTGGCTGCGGTTATTTTTTATATAAATATATAGAGTCACTATCTTTATGGGGAGAAATGTGATATATACATAGGCTATAAAAGTTTAAAGTATATTTTCACACAAAAGGAATTGAACATGAGACAAAGGAGATGGTTGGAACTTCTTAAAGACTATGATTTTTAAATTCATTATCATCCCAGAAGAACAAAAAAAGTCACTAATGCATTAAGCAGGAATGACGTAGTTGTTATTTTCATGATGAGGAATCAAAGAGATCCTTTGATTAATGAAGTAGTAAAGCTAGAAATGAGAATTATAAGGGAATGGAAATCATCAACCCTAACACAAATTATTTCCCACTCTCATTAATAGAGAAGATAAAGAAAGCTCATAAAGAATATCCTTTTAAAAAAAATAAGTTTGAGGATGTAAAGGATGAGAATTTTCCTGAGTTCAATATTGATCAAGAAGGTGTAATGAAATTTTATACAAGACTATGTGTTCCATCTATTCCGGAAATATATAAGGAGCTGATGGATGAAGCTCATAGCTCTACTTTCTCTATACATCCTAGAAGTACAAAAATGTATAGAGACCTTCATGATCATTATTGGTGGGATAATATGAAATGGGAGATTTCCGACTACACTTCAAGGTGACTATTTTGTTAGAAACTGAAGGCAGAGTGACAACTTCCTATAGGAGTTTTGCAACCACTACCCATACCTACAAGGAAGTGGGAAAATATAACTATAGACTTTGTTATTGGTCTCCCGAGAACATTCAAAGGAAACAATTTGATTTGGGTTATTGTGGACCATCTCACCAACAATTCCCATTTTATTTATATATGGGAATATTTCTCTCTTGATCAATTTTCCAGGATCTACGTGAAGGAAGTGGTAAGGCTGCAAGGATTTCCACTTTCTATCATATCTGATCGTGATCCAAGGTTCATATCAAAATTCTGGAGAAGTCTTCAACATGATCTGAGTACCGAATTGAATTCTATTGTGACCTATCACCCCCCAAAATAATGTACAATATTAAAGGACTCTCCAAAAACTCAAGGACATGATGAGAACATGCTCAATGTAATTTTAAGGTGGATGGGATCAACATATCCCTTTAGCTGAGTTCCCTTACAACAACAACTTCCACTCGAGAATTCAAATGGAACCCTATGAAGCTCCATATGGGAAGTGATGTAGAACTTCTACTTATTGGGATGAATCTTTCGAGAAAAATATTCTTGGTCCTGATCTTGTGAAAGAGATGTCAGAAAAGGGTCATTCCATCCAATAACACATTAAGGCTACTTAGAGTCGAAAACAGAGATATGACGACAACCGTCGAAGGGACTTTGAGTTTGATGTTAGTGACAATGTTTTTCTTTGAATTTCACTTTAGAAGAGATTCATGAGGTTTGGGAAGAAAGGGGAGCTCATACCTATGTACATTAGCCCCTATGAAATCCTTGATCATATTGGAGTAGTGGATTATCGACTTTCACTCCCTCCAAATCTAGAACAATTTCACAATGTCTTACATGTATCCCTCATGAGGAAGTACATACCTGACCCTTCACATGTAATACATCTAGTGGTGGTATAGCTATAACATGACCTCTATTATGAGGAGTAGCTGGTGGAGATCGTGGATCGTAGATACAAGGTTCTATGAAAAAAGACTACCCACCTTGTTAAGGTGTTATAGAGGAACAAAAAATGTGAAGAAGCCACGTGGGAGCCAGAGGAGTCAATGAGGGAGAAGTATCCACACCTTTTCTCTTATGAGGGTATGAGTTTAAATTTCGGGGACATAATTTCATAAGGTGGGAAGAATGTAACGAACCAAACTTTTGAATAAAATTTGTTTCCTAAATTTGTGTATTATTATATTTTATACTCAAAAAAAACATTATCCTTTAATTAATTAAGTGAGTATAATTAAAATAATACCACTTGGTTTAGACTGTTATATGACCATTGGTCAATATGACTGTTGGAAACTAAACTCTTAATGTTATGATTATTGTTTATAAATATAAGTGGTTATGGTTAATTATTACATAAAGAGTAGTTTATGGCCTTATCCAGTAGACTCAGGCCATACGAAGCCCATTTATCAGAGCTTGGGAATGAGGTTGCATCACTAGGATTTTCTCCAGACCATGACCAAGTTGAGATTCAACATGTGAAGCTTGAACAAAATTGCCTATGAGAGATGTTCAAACTGATAGAACTCACCACTCAGGAAATGTTATACGAGCCACCCCAAGATTCTATCACCATTGCACACCTTACACTTAGGTCCTATGCATGTGTTATAATGGGCTATGTAATTAGGCCTTCGATAATTTGTGTAATCCCTTGTTATAAATAAAATTGTTATTTCATCATTCTATTTTTTCGAATAGCTTTTCTTAATAAAGTATATGTTTAAATAATAAAAATTTGATAAATTGATTTTATAAAGTTGTAATTTTCAAAGATTTCTCATACATAGAGAATTATTATGGTAAAATAAACATCATTTATGAATTTCATATGTCAAAATTAACCTAGGTTGAATTTTTAGAAAATTTATAAGAAGTTTCAATTTGATGAATAGTGTTTTATGAATAATGTTTTTTGATGAATATTATTTGATTAATAGTTTTTTTGATGAATATTATAATTTTTTTTTATTATCAAGTAAATATTTCTGTGAAATGATTTTCAAAAATCGGATATACAAGGTTGTAATCAGGGTGAAAAATGTGGCTCAATAAGATCAAAATATTTTTTTGGTGAATAATAACTTTACTTTCTTGAATATTAATTTTACCCTTATGAATGGTAATTTTAAAAATGTCATAATAACATTAACTAAGGATATATAAATATGTTTTAGTCACCTTAAGTGGTAATGTGTTATAATTATATCATAGTATAAGTAAATAAATTTTTTAGAAATTATTAATAAAGTGTCAGTATCTAATTTATTTAATTTATTTTAAATGAAAATTATTTTTTATAAAATGAAGTTAACTTTTGGATTCTAAACGTCAAAAAATGGTTAGGGTTAGTTTTTTGGATTTTTCTGAAAGAGTTGAATTTTTAGTGAATAGTAAAAATATAGGTTTGAGTTCTTGTGTGTTTAATGACATCATTAATGATGTAATAATGATGTAATAATTATGGTATAATTTTTAATAGTATGATATGTTATGAGTTGTCCCATGTAACCAATACCATTGGAAAATACCATGGGCAAGCCCATGTTTTTTTTCAAATACCATCGATGAGGTGTCTGTTGGAAATTAATAAAATATTCCCTCACTTTTGCTATAAATACCAACACATTCCTTCATTCCTATCATTAAAAAATACTTATCAACTAAGATATGGTCTTTTTAACTCTCAAGGAGTCCTCCCAAGGTTCTTTTAATCTCTCAAGGTCCCAACCATTGAGTTATTGATGTTACTCTTCAAGGTAAAGGAAACTTTCACCCTCCTTTTTTAGTCACGACTTCCTTTATGTTATGTCTTATAGTTTCCATTTGATTATGTTTGGTTATGTTTTTATATGTAATTATTTATATCTATTTTATGTCCAAATTATTAGAGACCATTGCCACTCTCATCAACTTATTTTTCTGAATTTTAAGTGACGTCGTTAGGCTGCCGAATGTTTCGTAAAAGAAATCGCATCTTCTCTTTTCTTTCAAGTTTCCTTTTTATGTGGTATGTTTTTAAAATATCCATACTAAGATATTATTTTTTTTATTTTGTACACATACATTATTATGAGTTATTTATGTGTGGGTGACTCTTTTCACCTCTCTTTTCAATGTTTTCTAAAACCATGTTGTATAGCTGTTATGCTATAGAATTTTCAACTCAAAACCCCTCTCTCTTTTTCTTAAGAAATTTTTTTATTTTATTTATGTGAATTAACAAACCAATTTCGTTTATATGGATATTAATAATGAAAAAATAATAATATATTTTATTATGTAATTTACATACAAGAAACCCCCATTCCTTTTCATGAGTTATAAATGACATAATGATCTTATTTTGAAGCACTTTTGAAACGTCACAATTTTGAAGTGAAACCCATTTATTTTACTCTCTATGGGTTATTTATGAAATTTATGAATATGATCTATGTGTATCACATGAAAATAAATATATATTAAGGGTTTACCCTGATATTACGCTAATTCATTGGGTAAATAATTTAATCTATAGAGATGAAAAGTTTCACAATACCTTGGTGAATAACCCTAGTAATTTCTATAACACCTTGGGGATGAAACTTGGTGATATGTTCATGATTGTATAAACTAAATGTTGTAGCCACATATTGAAGTTATTATTCAAGTTATTTTTATTATGATATTCCTATTATTCCATTTCTCATTTCTTTATGTTTTTTATAAAGTTCTTTTTTATGTCACTAGTAAACTGATTCCCTTGTTTACCCTTACTTGGCCTTCTGCTCACCCTTTCCTTTGATGAATGTCTCCAGGTTATAAGATGAAGTAATTATAATTAGGATTAATTTTACAAGAATATTTTCAAGGGTATTAAAAGAATTTTTTAAATTTTCATGTACTATTTTCCTGATTTCTAAGACACTGGGCTTTAAAGATTCTCTGTTTGAAAAATGTAATGAAAAGTTGTGTAATAAAAAGGAAGTATTCCATACAAATGATCCTCAAGAGGTTGAGGATTGGTTGAGAAATACTGAGCTTCTCTTTGAGTTCTTAGAAACACTATACTCAATAAAATTTAAATATTATACCTTCAACATTGAAGGGTCTAGTGGGAGGTGTTGCAATTTAATGGTTATAGAAAAGAAATATATGGCCTGAAAGTGGAAATAATTTAGAGATATTTTCAAAAAATAGCTCAATCTAGATTTGATGGTTTTGGTAAATATTATGGATTTATTGAACCTACAAAATAGTGATAGGATTGTTTCTCAATATGCAACCCATTTTTATGAACTTTTTTAATTTTCCCTTAAGGTAGTGATGAATAAAAAATTGAAGGCTTGAATATTAGAGATGGTCCTTCCAATTGATATATGATCTTTGGTTTTCCTATTGAAACTAACCTATTATATTGATATATTGGATAGGGCACTGATGGCTATGTAAGGAATGTATGATAATTCATGGTTGATGAGAATTCCTCTTACTCCCAGTGGCAGTTCTATTAATTCCTTAGAAGAAAAGATAAATCATGATGAGTCTCTTGGTGTTTTCGATAGAAATAATCATCTAGACCTTCAATGCTTCTTGGTATGGTCCCATTTATTTTTTTTCAATGTGAAAATATCGATCATAAAAAGTGGATTTGTTCTTAGGTACTAAAGATCTTGGTCTTGTGCGGTCACTCAAGACACCTGTATATGTTCTTTCACGTATTTTTCCCATGTAGTGGAATAGGATCATCATCAACCAAAGGTATTACAATGGAATCAGATACTTCAAGATCTATGGGGTTATATCTGTAGGAATCTAGAATGAATATTCTCCATGTAGTTGAATATTATCAAAAGAATTTTAATGCTAGTGCAATGAATATGATAGGTACCATTATTATAGATTTATCTTCATTTATTGATTTATTTGATACTAGTGTATCAAACTCATTCAAATAGACTTGTATTGTGAATTTTATAAATCTACCTTTAGAGATTATGTCTTATGTAATGGATATTCTTGTGGCCCTCAGAATGAAGAGATATTAGGGTCTTCAATGTCCCTATTGAGTTTTATCTCTATCATAAATCAATCATACATGTATTTTTTCTTGACCTAACAACTCTTAACATCATTCTTGGGAAGGATTGGATGATTTATCATAATGTCTAGATTGATTGTTATCTTTGATGGGTATACTTTAGAATACTCAATGGGGTGTGCCATGTTTTTTATCGAGAATGGGACCTGAGGTCGAGTAGATCCAAGACATCTTTTCTGGAGTTGGTTAAGGTTGTATTGGTGTTTTATTTTAACTTGGAGAAGGAATCTCTGAGTAGTGATCTTCCTCGAGTTGTCATAGAGTTTCCTGATGTGTTTCTATCTAATTTCTATTGATTTACAATTGTATGGGAGGGGGATTTTTCCATTTATTTAGTACCTAGTAACGATCATGTTTCTACTCCTTCTTGTAGCATATAACTAGATCAATTGAAATATCTAAAAACATAGTTAGATGATTTGAGGGAAAATTGATTTTTTACACCTGTGTGTGTCACCTTGGGTTGTGCCTATTATTATTTTGAAGACATATAATGGGAAAATTTTCCATTATGTTGATTAATAAAAAATCAATTTAGTTATGGAAAAAAATAAATATCTATTTCAATGGATATATTATTTTTTTGACTAGTTTAAAGGAGAAAATATTTTCTCAAAGACCGGTCTTTTATTTGGTTATCACTAGTTGATAAAAAAAGAATCTAACATCCTGAAGAATTCCTTCAGAAGTAGGTTTGGCCATTATTATTACGTTATTATGACTTTTTTTTCTAAACAATGATCTTATAGTCTTTATAGAATTGGGAAACATTATATTCCATAGGTGACTCAAGTTTGTCATAATAATATTTTTAGATGACATCTTGGTTTACTCTAAAATCCTGGTGGATTATGTGAATCATCTAAGAAAACATCTGAAAATTGTGATAGATCACTGACTTAATTCCAAGATTTTGAAATGTACTTTCTAGATTCTGGAAGTGAATTTCTTGGGACATGTGGTCTTATAATATGTTATTTCAGTTTATCCTAAATTTTTTAAGGCTTTTATAACATGGGTGTAACCACATAATGTCTTTTACATTTGTAACATATTAGGTTTATCAAGGTATTACCACCATCTCATCAAAGATTTCTTGAAGTTGGATTCATGAATGACTTCCCTCACTCAAAAAAGTGAAGTTTATGTTAGATGTAAAATATCATATTTCATTTGATGATTTGATATTCCTTTTGAATTATACACTATTTTTGACTCCTATAAGAGTTGGGTAGGGATATGTGGTGTTTTTTTAACTCATCTGGTTTGGGTTTGGGCTATTTTCTCATGTAGAGTGACCACGTGGTAGCCTATGGTTCTTGACAGGTTAGTCTGTATGAGAAGAATTATTCAACCCATAATCTCAAACTCACATCCATGAAGCATTATCTCAAGAGTTGGTGACATTAATTTTTTGGAGAATGGTTTTCCATTTTTTATAACAAAAAATTTCATAGTTATATCTTATCTAAAAAATATATGAATCTCTGATAGTGGTGTTTTTTGGATTACCTGAACCCCTATGATTTCGACATTGATTACACCCCTAGTTAGGTTAATTTCATCACAAATGCTTTGAATAGGAAAATTCTAATCCATGTACTGAAATAATCATCAGAAGATTATAATTTGATTTCTCACTCTTCTCGGTTGCTCTTGGGAGTATGGGAGGATGAGACTGGGGTTTCTTTGGAAATCATTAATTTGACCTCTACTATCCTTGATATGATTCATCATGATTATAAAAATTATTATAAATTCTATAGAAATAAGGACTCTATTAACGGTGTGAAGACCATTGGTTAATGGGTTTTTTCCTCTAAATGTGATGAACATTTTTGAAATCAGTGCATTAGGCCTTTTCTAGTGAGAAAGGATGTGATAGGGGATTTCCATAATTCCTTGTGGGTAGTGAAACCTAGAAATGCGAAACAGACGGGTTAGGGTAGGGAAGTCCAAACCAACGCGGGCTATGGACCATTCGGGCTTGGGATCTCAAAAGCCCGCATATTAAACGGGCAGATTCATCAAGCCCGCCCCGCCCCACAGCGGATGCGGGTAAGCCCACAGGCAACCCGCCATATTATTTATTATTATTATTATATTTTTAATTATTAATATAATTGAAATGTTATGATAAATAAATATATATATGTATATGATAACAATATAATAAAAATAATAAATAAATTAAAAAATCCAACTGAAAGGGTGGATATACATATATATAATCTAAGAAAAAAAACAATGTCTGGGCAGGGGGTGTCTGACAGCGTGGTGGGGGGGGGATGCGACTGGGGTGGGGGGCGGTGGGTCAGGGAGACGAGTTAGAGGGAGGTGGAAGCAGCGACAAAGTGGGGAGGAGGCGGCAGGATCAGGGTGACACAGTGGGGGGAGGCGGTGCAGGGAAATAGAGTGGGGGAGGAGGAGGTGGGGTCGGGGTGACGGAGTGGGGGAGGAGGCGAGGTTGGGGCAATGAGGTGGGGGGAGGCGACGGCGGGCGACGAGGTGGGGGGAGGCGGCGCCAGGTGACAGAGGGATGAGGGAGTGGGGTGGGGGGAGGTGGGTCAGGGCGACAAGGTAGGGGGAGGCGGAAGCGGGCGACGGAGTTGGGAGGAGGCAGCAGGGTCGGGGTGACGAGGTGGGGGGAGGTGGCGCAGGGCGACGGAGTGGGGGAAGAGGAGGCGGGGTCGGGGTGACAGAGTAGGGGGAGGCGGCGGCGGGCGATGGAGTGGGGGGAGGTGGCGGCAGGCAATAGAGGGATGAGGGAGGTTGAGTCGGGGGACAAACGAGGGGGGGGGGATTCCGGTACCGATGGCGAGTTAGGAGGGTGGATTCGACAATGAACTAATGGACCAGTGAAAGGGAAGAAGGGAGGTGGGGCGTCTTTTAGCGCATCGAGTCTCGAGGTCAGACGGTCAACCCATCTGGAATGGAGGGAGGTAGGTAAGTCGACGCATCAGGAATGGATAGTCAAACGATCACTACATCGAGTATAGAGTGGTGAGGGAGCTGAGGCGAAAGTGTATGGAGCAGGGCAGACAGTCACTGCATTGGAACTTGAAGCTCTATAGGCATGCAGAATCGATGGCTCAAAATTTTAGTTGGATGCGGTTAGAAAATTATTTATATCATATGTTTTTTTATTTAAAATTTAAATGTTATGATGGACCTTTTATTTTAAATCAAACAATAAATTTTATTTAAGTTAATTAATATGTAAAAAATATTATCTTGTAAAATATTTCACTTAAAAAACAAGCTCGCAGGCTAATCCGCACCCGCGCGGGCTTACCTGCCTAAGCCCACACCCACACAGGCTTACTCGCATAGGCCTGCACTCTAAACGGTCAATTTTTTTTGGCCCGCCCTACCCTGTATCCGCCCCATATCCGCAAAGCCCATGAGCCGTGGACCCATTTTTCATTGCTAGTGCAACCCAGTACCATGAAGATTTTCTTTGAAATTAAATAATTATTTTTATGGACATGTATGAGATGATAAATTTCTTATTTTTTTTCTCATTGTTATACTTTCTAACAGGCCAAGACCAAGCACCAAAAATCTTCAGGGTTGCTTTATCACCTTCTTGTGCCAACTTGGAAGTGGGATGATATTTCTATGGATTTCATGATTGAGTTTCCATGTACCCATCAAAAGAAGAATGTGATATGTGTAGTGATCGATTAGATGACTAAATCATCTCATTTCATCACCATTCGTGATATTACTAGAGTTTAGGATTTAGAAAGTATCTATGTGAAAGAGATTAGCAAATTTCATAGAGTTTCATATGGTATAGTTTTTTATAGGTATCCTTAGTTAAATTATTGTTTTTTGAGAGGGATCTGGGAGGTAATGGGATCTCAGGTGAGATTGAGTATGATATATCATACATAAAAGGATGGAAAAAATAATGATCTATTCAGATCTTGGAAGACATGATTTTTTATTATGTTATTGAATTTGGTAGAGATTGGGATAACCACTTGGGGCTGATTGTGTTTTCCTATAACAATATTTATTAGTCATCCATCAATATGAAACTCTTCGAGGCCTTGTTTGGATGATTGTATAAATATCCATTTTATTGGTCAGATATTGGTGAAGCTTCCCTAGTTTGAACTAATTAGGTCTAATAGATGACAACTAAGATTTAGTTTATTCTTCATAGAATGGTGATGACTCAAAGCTGGTAAACATCTTATTCTGATCACCATCATCACCCTATTAAGTTTTCAGTTGGTGACCACATTGTTTTGTTAGTTTCACCTTAGTTAGGCCTTTGAGGTATTGGTAAATAGGTAAATATTAAACCAAGATATGTGGAACCATTTGAAGTTGTTGAGAATATTAGAAAGGTGGATTATAGTTTTTGTGTTTCTACTATAGTTGAAATCAATTCATAATGTATTCCACATATTATAGCTCATGAAGTATCTTTAATACCCTTGTAACATCTTGAACTGGGAATACCTTGATGTGGAACCTGATTTACCCATGACTGAGCATCAAGTTAGGATAATTGATTATGAGACACTGGTTTTTGATATGAAATCTATACATATTGTTTGTGTGCTATGGAAGAATGTTTTTGATTTACATGATACATGGGATCTTGAGGTACTAATGATAAATTATTGGGCTCATTTATTTTACTTGGAGTCTTCTTAATAGTATTAATGGGGAAATATTTTTATGGCGGGGAGGTTATAATATACAATTAATTATTTTTCAGGTACTTATTGACCATTATTTTGATCTTACTTGGACTGGGGTTTGTTTTGAGTCATTTCATATGTTTTTTGGAAATTTTGAAAGCCCATGGGGCTATGCATAATTATAACATAGTAAGGAAAAACTATGCAGTTTTCCCCATCAATTTGTGCGCACTATTGTGAGCAAATGGAAGGGTATAAAGTTTTTTCAAACTATACAACCAACCCTAAAAACCATTTACCATTGGAGATTAGATATTTTAACAGTTGGTTCATGGTTAAACTAAACATAAAACAAAACCATGAACCCATCACATATTCCAAGTAATAGAACAAAACTAGTGTGTACAATTACTATTAACTGTGAAACCCAACTAGGAAACCATGCACTCATGTTTTTAGTTCCTCAAGAAAATTAATTAAAATCCTAAGACCCAAAAATTTTAACTCTTAAACACCACTATTCAGCACTAATAAATTTCCTTGTATTTTGAGGGCTCTCTAGAGGTTTTCTCATATTCTCCAACCTCGTATCTTGTTAATTGAAGTGTTTTTGAAAGATCTTGATACCTCTATAGTATATGTTTTCTCTATTTTTTTGGGTTTCCCCTAAATTTTTTTCTCCATTTTAAGAGTGGAGAATCCTCACATTTCAGATATATTAGATATTAATTTTTATTGATCTTTTTTTGATTGTTTTTAATTATAGGGATTTATCCTAGATCCTCTTCACTTTCATCCCTTTATTGGTGTTTCCTGTTGCGGGTGTTGTTTTGTTTGATTATGTAAATAAAAGGTTGGTGGTTATATATGGATTTCACCTTAAATTGAAACCCTAAATGTATTGGTTGAATTTAAATGATTTTTCAATTCATTTATAAAACCATGATTTGATATGATATGATTTTTTATTTAGAAAGTGCATGGAAATTGTGAAAACCCCCAATTTCAATGGAATTAAAATTATTGGGTAGATTTTAAAAAAATAATAGATTCAAATGAATGGTTTATTTGATGTTTTTTAATAACATTTTCTTTAAATGAAATATGATTTAAAAGTTATGAATTTGATAAAGACCCATGATTTAGTTTTGAAATTGAATGGCCCATTGAACTAGAAAATTGGGATCTTAAAATGTGAATCATGATTTTATTTGAAATGATTGATTTTACCATGATTGGTTTATTGATTGATGGGTGACTAGTACATGCATTCAAGGAATCTAAATCTTCAGTATTGGATTGATGATGAGAATTATAACTAAACCAATTTTGACAAGATTTCCCAAGATTGGGTTTTTATTGATACTATCCTGATGGCCCAAGACTTAGGGATTTTTTCACACATACTAAGCTAGGATAATTGACTTAGAAGTATGATGATATTATATCTTGGAAGTAACTGACCCCAGGACTTATTAAAATAGTGTTATGTCTGATTTTATTATACTTTATAGTGATCAAGAACTATTTTATTCAGGCCAAAATTTTTATATAAGCATTTTATATGAAATCTTCATTTAATGATGTTTTGAAATACCTTGCATCTATTATTTTTAAAGTATGTTTTGGATTAAAATATTAAAATGAATTTCCATGCCTTGTTTTATTTAAATGGAAAGAATAAATGCATTTATTTTTATATAATTGATTATGAAACACTTGGTGAGACCCTTCTGGGATATTTAGCTCACACCGTACCTTTGCCTTCGGTTATTTGTAGATCATGTTATTATAGGTATATGGAAAGGGAAATAACCACATATAGGTGGTGATTTAACTTAATGCACAATACTTAGGAGTTATTTTGGTTACTGGTGGAGCTTTTTCCCACTTGTTTCAAAGAGATTGTGAGACATGTCCTGTGGATGATATGTTTTCCTTTGGTTTATGGTTTACCTTAGGATGTTTATCTATAATATTTTGGTACTTTCATTAGTGGGGAGTATTTAGAATATAGAATTTGTATTGTATTTTCTTCCTTTTATTTCTCATACATTTTTGGAAAACGCATTCCCTTGTTGTTAGATATGATGCTAAGTGCTAGTCACCAACCCATGAGAATTAGGAACACACTTTAGGCCATATTAGGACCAGCCCATGTATTGATGTTTGAGTATAACTGGTTTGGTTTATGACATATCCAGAAATGGATGTATTTCTAGTAAAGCCACATAATTTCTAAATTACCAAGAACCTTATAATAGTTTCCTATAATTTAATATATTATCAATGTATTTCATAGGGTTATGTTCCACAATATATGTTTTCTTAAATTTAGTTCTCATGGTTTCTTCTAAACTTCTTCAAACACCAATTGTAAAGAACCCAACCTAAGTATCCCAGATATGGTGGTAAATTTATTATATTGGTACTAGATACAAGTAATCAGATCCTGAAGTACCGACTAGTTTAGTAATATTGGTAAACTACATATATACTTGAATCTCACATTACATTTGATAACATGAAGTAAAATATATTATTTTCAATGATAACAGAATTATTAAATTTAATACATATTTTCATATTAATCATAATAAACTTCCTAATATCTTGTGGAAATAGAATCATAATAAATGGGTGATCTCAGATGCTCATTAAGAGAATGTATACAATAAAATATATCATATACTAAATAAGGAAAGAATAATATAGAAACATAAACAATATTAAAATATTCCATATAACTAATACCATAAAAAGAGGAATTAATCAATGGATAACATACCAACATAAATAATCACATAGATAACAATAACTAGTTTCATGATGATAAATTTCATAATAATGGACAATATAATCTTACTATCAATTCCTTGTGCTAAGAAAACATATGTAATAGGTAAGGTGTATGAAAAATACCCAAACAGTTTTGTTTCATGAGATCTATCAATACATAGAGGGAATATAATGGGCCCCACCCATCACATAATTAGTCTAATTATTTCATCATACGAATAAAAAATTCAACTTAATCAATATTCCTTAATAGTAAAAAACTTTCTATATTGGAAGAGATAGAACACAGTATGTCAATAAATTTCCTAATAAAACCAAGCATAAACCTTATATAGGAAAAATATGGATGGTATCATTATAATATGTCCCCAGTGTAGTATAATTAAAATAAATTGGTTTTTCATTGATGCATATAAACACCTTCAAAATATCATTATAAACATTCTTGAGGAAAATAATTTTTTCACATTGAAAATCTCTTTTTGAAACTACAAATTTCTTGAATATTAGGAAAATAATTTTATTTGAACATAACCATGGAAACATATAAATTAAGTTTCCAAACATTTATTGTCCATGATGGCGGGAAATTTTGTTTATTCTGTGTACGTTAAAAAAATATCTTTTCAAATATTTGATAAAAATTTAAAAGTACCACATTTGAAAAACAACATGAATATTTATTTTAAACCATTTTTTAAATATTCAATAATGGGTAAAAATTTATTTAATAAATCAATTTATATTACTAAATACATTTTTTAATCATTTTGGGGAAAATATGGACATTGAAGAGAAAGATTCTAGAGCAAGTAGAAAAAAATTCAGTTTTTCTTAAAAACATTATCTCAATATCTTTAGTACTTAAAGAGTGAAAAATGATAGGAAAAAATTATAATTTATACAAATAACTAGTGGAGAAAAAATTATATTGGTTTTGATATATAAATATCAAATTATCCCCTTAGTGGAGAATTAAACATAAACATACTCAAATAATATTGATATTGGGAAATAAACCCTCATCCCTATGGTTTATTTTGAATCATAACCACCCTAAAATAACTAAGTATGAATGAAAAATTAAATTAGATGAATATAAATATATTTATAATATAAAATATCAACGATTATTTATATATGAAACACAAAATAAATAAGTGGTGAATATGGAATATGTCTCATAGGAGTAAAAGTGAGATGAAAAACCGTTACCTCGAGTCGAGACTTGCCATGTATATCGTTTAACCACTTTATAATAAACATAGATAAATTATATTATTTACTAAAACCCTTTTTATTTTTTAATACCTTATCCTTAAAATATTTATTTCATTTATTTTTAATTGTATATTTAATTATTTAATCAGTAAATTATACGTTAGGTGTTTGGAGGATGTTCGGTTTATAATCCCAAAATATCTTTGGTAGGATGAACATTATTGAAGTGGTCATTAGTACATCATCCACAAAATAATAATACTAAAATACTTATAAATTTTATTTTTTAATTATTGTTTTAAAACCAACAATTAAATATGGTTATGAAAAATGACTTACCTTACAATTATGGATAAGGTAGGTCATACTACGCATGAGTAACATTTCTATTTTTTAATGATCATAATAGAAATAAGGTAAGTAATATATTATATTTATATAGTGATAATTATATTATAAATATCACATTATCTCTTTGAATACACACACTCACACAGACACATATATACACCATTCATGCAATGTAGTGGTGAAAAATGAATCACATCGCTTCGTGGTGGTGGTAATCCACACATACTCACAAACGACATTTTCATTTTTCAATGGATGAAAAAGTAATAAAATAGATGATATAATATATTTATATAGTTATAATTACTTCATGAATATAATATATATAAATTAATCCATAATTATAAAAAAATAGTGATATGTGGCGATGGAAAACAAATTACATCAGTTCGTGAGGTGGTAGTCCATTGTAAACACAAATAACAGTTTCATTTCCCATTTTATGGAAGAGTAGATAGATATAGATTATGAAATTAACATAAAAAATATATAATTATATTTAATATAATGGTTATATTATTTATCATGTTTTAATAATATTTTAATGAGGTAGAAAAATAAATAAAACTAAAACATTCAGTTAAAAGTTATACCTCTTCTTTGGACAATACCATTTACATTACATGTTAAGACCACTAAGGATGGAATTATTTCTAAAATAACACCACTATAACATGTATATGGATGTTATTAAGGTATTTGGTTTGGTATTTTATAAAATAAATTGTTCAAGAAGTGTGAATAAAAGAGAAGATGATGTGCACTTTTATAAGTGAGGGGAGAGACACTCTTGGAATTACTTAAAAGATTAAATTAATATAAATTAATTTTTATGGATAAATTGATCCAAATTGAAACAATTTGAAAAATATATAATTATGAGTCTAACAAATCTCATAAAAAAAATAGACAAGTTTTTTCTATCTTTCCCCCCTTATCTCTTAGTTTTAACCCCTCATAATACAGATTGACGATTATCATGAAATCAATATTTTTTACTCTTTAGGGGTCAATAAAATTATTATAAAAGTAAAAGAGACCAAAAAATGGACTAGGGTTGATATTCTCAACCATATAGAATTATCTTTTATAAAGTTATAATTTTTAGGAATTTGAAACCATTTAATAAATTATTTTTTGTTATATAATATCATTAATGTCATTTTTGGAACCATTTATTTAATTTAACATTTAAAAAAACATGATAGAAATTGAATTCAAATATAATCCTTCCACATGCCCTTAATATGTTATATTTATCTAAAAAACTAATGGAACACAATAATTAACTCCAATTACTTTACTTTTAATATTTTCAAAATCATTTCTTTTTATTTTTCTATTAATTGAATAAACACTTTGTCAGCATTACGTAAGCATCTAATGTAATTATTTCATCACTAAAAATTAGAAATAAATTACCATAATAAAAAAATAATCTATATTTTAGATAAATATTTAAAACGGAACTTAAGATGTTTTTATCCCTGTCAAATTTTTTTAAAGATATTAAAATTAAGAGAGTGCCATTTTTGACATTATATTTACTTAAAATAATATATAATAATTTTCCAAGAAAAACTAAAAAAATTGAATAAATTATAATATTGGTGTGTATGGTAAAAAAATACTCTTAAAATATATTAAAGGTAAGTTTTAGAGTAATTTTTATCCCTTATAATATTATTTATAAAATTAATTACCTGATTTATCCATATCGAGGTAACATATATTTACTATGGTTACTAAAAATAATGACTGAAAATAAAAGTGTATTATTCATCAAATTTTGACCTCATTATTGAAAATATGGAATAAATTTTCTAAAAATAAATATCTATAAGTGGAATAAATTTAAGTAATATTAAACCACAAAACACAATGAAAAACAATTTTTTGGAAAAAATGTATTTTTAAGCCCAAAAACGAACTTACAAAAAAAGACATAATGATTATTACTATGTAATTAACCAAATTATTTATAATTAAATGAGTAATATTTTAATTTAGGATAAAATTTAAGTTAAAATGGTATATTTAAATGAGAATAAATGATAGTTTTACAAAAATCATACAAAAATGATATTTGTAATATTCATTGAAAAATTAATCTTTTCTAAAAAATCCGAAAAGTTCAGCCTAATATAATTTTGATTTTATAAGTTCAAAAAACGAAGTTTATTTTATCAAATAAATTTTCTATAATTTCTATAAATTAATTATAACATTTTTTATTAAAGTAATAAAAAACCATTTTTTAAAGAAAACACATTTTTGAAGAATAAAATGACTTTACTAAAAATTGAGTTCTTAATCTATAATAATTGATCATTAAAATTTTATTGAGTATAAAATTTATATATATTTTATAAAGTGGTTAATCCTATTTATACTCACCAATTAAATGTCTAGGTTATAATAATCAAATTTAAATAATAAAATTATGATAGTATATCCCAATTCTCTTCAAGCCTGGTGTTGTTTATCATATAAAATATCAAGAATAATGTATTATTCTAATGTATTGGGGTGTTATATTCTAATAAACTAATAAAATTAATCCTATAAATTGGAAAAAATTGGTAATTGAGGGTTTGATATTTGAAAATTCTTTTATTGAAAACCCATATCGTAAAAAGGGTTAATAAAAACTCTTTTTGAAAAAGGGAGAGGGAAATATGCAGGTCATATGAAATAAAACATAACTAGGTTTCCAAATAGGATAAAAGTAATAGAAATTAAAAATATATACATGGATTAATTTTCAAATAATGATGGGGAGTGAAAAAGATTGTTGATCACAAGAAATTGAATGATAAAGATAAATTTAATGATAATGAAACTATAAACCCAAGAGGTGTGAAAAGACAATCATTTCATCATAAATAAAGGTAATATGATATTTTTTTTATTTCAAGACCCCTTTCCTAGAATTGGGGATTTCCTTTTCCATATACACTAATAACATATAGAAATATACATACCTGGAAATTAAAATTTGACCCTTTAAATAATTTCTATTATAAAATCATATTTTTCTCAAAATAATGAGTATTCAAGTAGATTTTTAAAACTAATTGACTAAAATAAAATTCTAATGGATCAGATAATCCACAAAATAACAACATGGTATTTCTACATATTTTCTAAAACAAAAATGGTTATCACAAGGTAATATAATTCCCAAAATGAATAAAAATTCATATGAAGGAATACAACATTAATGTCCAAAGACATAACAGTAATACCCAAAGTTTAGCTTAGGTTATTTAATAACTAGATAACCTTAAAATCCTTCAAAATATTCTTAACCAAGTTCAAAACCCAAAAAAAATGATTTTATCTCATATTCATCCAAGATTAATTTAGTGTTTATCTCCAACAAACATTAGTCACTCATAAATTAATATACCCAAATATGCATATGCCCTAATCATATAATCTCCATAATATGCTAGTTATTTCTATAAATAAACTGAATCACCCTAAATGCACATTAAAATAATATATGCTTCTAAAAGATAATTTAACGTTTAATCCTAAAATAAAATCTCATCTTATTTAATAATATAATGTTTACCTTAATCATATAATGTTCCCCAAAATATATTGATCTTCTTTTAAAATAACTTCAATCACTTAATCAGAAAATCAATTTTTAGTCCCATGGTTATCTATGTGATAAAAAATATGTTTCCCAATTTTAATAACCCATTATTACCTCAACATGAAAGATCATATAAAACCTAAAGGTTATCAAAAACTTTAAAATTATGTTCATAAAATAAAAATAATTATTCCACAAATAAACCTTTCTCTAAAACACTTATTAATCACATGGGTTGTATTACTATAAAGGACTTCCAAAATACTCTTAACCATTTTTAAATCTCATCACTTAAAACATAAAAAGGGTATCTATGATTTTAAACATATGATCAACCTTATAATTATCATATCAATACACTTTATATTTATATCATATAACTATGGAATATTGTAAGATCCTAGGTTTTTCGTGAGGTATGAATCTTTCCTTTCAGTTTAAATGTGTTTGATTTTCTTTTTGGCATAGACCCTAAGCTGGGAAATGGTACGGTTGGGTTGTTTTTGGGAAATAAAGGGGAAAACAGGTTTAAATCTAGTTATAGGCTAGGTACATGCCATGTACTTAGCCTACACGTTGTGTACTTCCAGTACACATTGTGAACTAGCCCATCACAATGTGTAGCTAGTTTGGATTAGAAAAAAATAAAAGGGCAGTACACGCTGTGTACTTGGTCGCACTCTATGTACTTTCCCAACAGTTTTTTTATATAAAAGATGAACTAGATTAATATTTCGATCGAAAGAATTTTTTTTCTATAATTTTTGAACCCAAAACCACTCTAAACTATTTTTTATGATATAAAAACCATTAAGTTTCTCATTTAAGCTCCATCTATAACATTGGAATTTCATCAGTAATTACTCGATTAATTTTTATTTGTTCTTTATTTTTCCAAACAATGAATATGCTATTTGTATTTAGTATATATTCCCTAATATCATATTGTTCATTTGTTCTTAAGATTTATTCCAAACCAGGACGAATCAGGACTTGATACTGGATGAGCTATCTACTACTAAGGTGTGGTAGGTCATATATAATTTCTTTAATCTTTTTGGGTACTTTTCAGGCATTTGGCCTTTTCTTTTCCCATCATATATTCCGTCCAGGCCTCATTTTTGAGCAAGTTACTTGTCGTAGGTATAGTCGGACCTAGTGAGGATGCATGTAGGTTCTGTTTAGTTGTGTTGACACCCGTTTATCATTTCAAGGTCATCCAAGTGGTGTACCTTAAGGAAATATTCTACTTATACCTGTTAAAACCACCAAAGTGGTGTGTTCTTGTTCTTTCCTAGTTATAGGAAGTCCTTAGATGCCTTAATATCTTGAGTAGCTTGTTTATGAGATGCACTGCCTCCTGGATTAATGAATATCATGTTATGCCTTATCTGTTTTGAGAGTATGAAATGTTTAAATGAATTATATGGGTGGATATACCTATTTAAAATTACTAATGGAATGTGAAATGGTTTATATGGAAGGGTATACCCATATGATTATTATGATAAACGGTTTAAATGATTGGGTATACTTAGGGATTGTGTAGGTTTATGTGAGTGCGTATACTAATATGGAATGAATGTTTTATTTAAATGAATTAATGCTTGATTTAATTATATGATAGATGCCTTGGACTATTCTCTAGAGATATGGAATGTGTTAGTGGATGCCTTGGGTTGACTCTTCCCCTTGGTTCTTGATTCTCTAGGATGCCTCAAGAATTGCTACCCCATGGATCCATATTTCTTGGGCTCACATTGGACTTGATATTCCCATGCTCCTAGTAATGAAACCAATGCCTAACTGATTTTCCACTAGGAACTCCCATGGGACTCAATGGAATTCCTTGGACAAGCTCCTTGGATCCAGCCTTATGTGGTCTAGATATATTACATGGATGCCTTGATATACTAATACCTTGGATTAGGCCCTTGAGGTTTTCTTTTCACTATATGGCATGTCCATAGTATAATAGAATTAACTATATGGAATGGTTGTGGGATACTTGTCTTATTTATACAGCGTGGCTGTGGTTGCATGATACAGATGGATGTACAACGTGGCCCTGTGACTTGCATTTTTTACTTTCTTATATCTTCCTTATTAGGAGCTGACTCTCTTTTACAGGTAGCCTTGATGACATTTTGGTTTTACTTGCTATAGTATACTTATTCCATGGGAATACAAAATTACTTATTGGTTGTTTACACTCGCTATAACATTTGTAGAATTTTTGTTAGAACTATATAGACCTGGGTGATTTCCTATTTGGATGTTTATCTCCCACCATATTTAGGCATACTTAGGGATCCAAATAGATTATATGGTTATAGGTGATGATAGAGGAAAGAGACCTAGTACATGATGTTGATTGTGGCTTTAGAGAAGGGGAGCATAGAACCAAGTTGAGGCTTGGGATGCTGGGATAAATTTTAGGTATTTTGTTATTTTTGGGATGCTTGTACTATATTTTATTTCCATGTACTATTCTAGATGCTTTTTAGATACTTATACCATCTGCATCATTCTTTATATGAGACACTTATAGTTAATTATATGTATTATTGTCTTGACTTATCTCCATTTGATTGTATATTTATTCTCTTTATATATTGAATGTATTTTACTTATATTGTGATACTTTGGTAATGAGGGCATAGTCTCCACAGTGACTCACCTAGGCCCTTGCTGCTTGTCGAAAGCCTCTGACATTTGGGGATATGCACTTGAGACCATGTGACCAACTGGGATTGGGGCACCATTTCATGTAGCATCCTAATCTAGGAAGTTACAAAGTGGTATACAAAGAGTTTTATTTTGGTTTGAATTACTATTTAGAGACATTATACATGGATAATAAGTAAATTGAGTTTGGTAATAAACTGTTCCTAGGAGTTGCTACCCTGCGTACATGGAAAATCCAAATTTCCTCAAATTGAGTTATGATTTTCTGGATTTTGACTATTATAGTTCATTTTATTTCACCATTGGATGAAACACTTGATTTATTATATTATTATTTATGAAATTTTGGGTTCTATTTCAGTTGCAACCCAATGAGATGAGGGTGTGAATTCTCATGCATCATATGGGAACTTTTTAGAACCACTTTTAATGAATTTTTCCATGCTCTCTAGGATGCATTAGATATTGCATACTGCTATGATAGTTGATGTGATAGTAGTGCCTACTGGTGTTTTAGTTGGGTGCGGTAGATAAAGGTGTTATGTTATCTTTTAACCTATAAGGTTTATGGGCCCTTATGAATTGGTAATTGAAGCACTAATTAAATGTAAATGTTAAATGAACCCGTTATATGTATGGTTTGAATGAGTGACATGTTTTGGGTTCATGAGGTGTTATGGGGCATCATGGATTCAAAAATTAGTAAACCCTTGGTGGAATTTCCTGAATAACCGAATGTGAAATGGAAACGGAAACTTGAATGGATAGATTCTTGACCTAGACATGGATTTTGAATGGGAAAGAGGCATAGTTTCTAGTGGTTTTTTGAATGTTCTTTATATAGTCCTAGAATTGGGAGTAGGCTGTTGGTTTGACTTGGTTTCTAGAAGGGTTTTGACCTATCATATGCTTCTGAGATTTGTGCTTGATGTTGTTGTTTCCTAAGGGGTACATTTAGAATTGTGGAGACATGCCACCATAATGAACTCTAGTGGTACTCCATGATGGAGGTGATGAATATACATCAGAGAAGGTGGGCCATGGGATAATGGTACTATAGTGCATATGAGGTACCTAAGGCTATTCTGGACTTAGGTGCTGAGGAATAGTTCCATGAGTGGTTCTTTGATTATATGCAGATGATCCAGGGAGCACCGCATCTAGCATAAACTATGGATGATCTAACACAGGTGTTCTAGTAGTAGTATCCTCCTACTCTTTAAAGGGATGGTGGACCATAACCTATGGAGCTACGGCTAGAGACCATATTATTTATTTTGAGCATCTAGAGATGCCTCCGGAGTGGAGGGTCAAGCTCGCGACTAACATGCTACGTAGAGCAACAAAGCACTGCTGTGCCATTTTGAACTAGGATGATGGAATGCGGAATATGGGTTGGGATGAATTCCAAACCCACTTCTATGATTACTTTTAACTCGTGACTCTGAAAACAGAGTGGGATAGTGAGTTTATGTGTCTCTAGCTAGGTGTGATGATAGTTATGGAATACTCAGCATGCTTTTCAAAGCTACAAAATTTTGTGTCGATGTATTTTACTGATGAGCTGTTGAGGGTGGGATGCATCAAGGAAGGTCTTAGTCATGCTATCAGATCTTAGGTCAACTTGGATAGGTTTCCTTCTATCACTAAGACTGTGAATCAAGCACTGATTTTAGATATGAACCTGATTGAATCTTGGGGTACATAATATGGGAGTACAGTTTGTCGCACCAATGGATCTACATATTCAACAAGGAAGTTATGTTTTGAGGCTTCTCATGACATGAGTTCTAGTCAGGCTATGGGTGCAGGTAGGTTTTTGTATTTCCAATAGTCTGGTAGGTGAGTCTACAAGAAAAATTAGTGTAACTACGACCTAGTTGAGTAACGATCTTCTAGAAGGATGGGGAACATGTATTGGTTTTATAGGATCTTCCCTTCATCTATGAGTGTTAGGGGGTCATCTTTGACATCGGGTTCAAGAGTAGGTTCTTTAGGTCTGTGTCAAGCTGGGAGTTGGAGTAGTGTAGACTGGTCAAGACATGGCAGTGGTGGTCATGTCTGTGGTAGTCATACACTAGGTTCTTAGAGACAACATGGTGAATCAGCCCAGGGTAGCCAGGTAGGGTCATGGGGCTGTGGTACATTCCAAACCAATGTAGTGAAATAGACCGAATAGGATAATTATTTTGGACCGTCTACTATGAGAGGTACGATCTTATTATCTTTTAATATTGCATCTACTCTTTTCGATACAGGTTCCTCTCACAGTTTTATCTCTACATGAGTGGTAAAAATCCTTAGGCTTGTGTGTTTTTAGGGAATTTTGATGTAGAAACACCGTTTGCAGTCGGAACGGGTGATGTACGACATTGTATGGAGTGACCCCTTGAGGTTGGTGGGTTCCACTTCCTCTGGAGTTTATATTTCCTTGAGATGATAAGGCTTGACATCATTCTTATAATGGGATGTCTAGTTGCTTATGGGGAATAAGTTGAATGCTATCACTGGAGGGTGACTTTCACATCACTAGAGGGTGTCGTGTTTATTCACAAGGGTGAATGGGATTCCCATGCACGAAGAGATGGACCATTGCATAGCGAGCTGGGTGGGATGAAATCCCAGATTTCTAGTCTGTTTTTGGATGATCAGGGAACGAGTCATAAGGACTTTCCTCCAGTGGTTGAGTGCTTTAGGGACATCTTTCCTCACGAAGTTTCTGCTTTACCTCTTAAAAGAGAGGTGGAGTTCCCTATCAAGATAGTTCTAAGAGTTTCGCTGGTATCCATTCGTCCTTCTAGGATGGCTACGATGGAGTTGCAGGAGCTCAAGAGGCAGCTAGAGGATTTAAAGGTTAAAGGGTTTATTATACCCAGTACTTATCAATGGGGTTCACCGGTCCATTTTTGTGAAAAATGTGCATATAACTCCTTGTATATGCACGAATTATCAGAAACTGAACCCTTTGATGGTTAAAAAACGAAATAATTTTCCACAGATAGATGACATGTTCAATCATATTTGAGGAGCTCGAGTGTTCTAGAAGATCGACTTGTGGTCAAGATATCACTAGGCATGTGTTCGACCTATGTACATACCTCATACAACCTTTCATAGTAGGTATGGGTTATATGAGTATCTGGTTATACCATTCAGTCTCATGAATTTGCTTGCAGTTTTCATGGATTTGATGAACCAAGTATTCCATCCTTACTTGGATTCTTTTGTGGTGTTTTCATGGAAGATATCTTGGTGTATTCTCACAATGGACACGACCATGCCAACCATCTTGATATCGTTTGGAATGCATTGAGAGAGCATAAATTTTATGCTAAGCTCACAAAGTTCCACTTTTGGATGGATCAGATTCACTCCCTAGGTCACATCATCTCAGAGACAAGAATGTCATTTGACCTATAGAAGGTGAGAGATATGGTTTCCTGGGAACAACCTAAATTTTTTTTTCAACATAGGAAGAATCTTGGGGATATATGGTTATTATAGGAATTTTATATATGACTTCTCATACTTAGCAGCCCCGCTTATATGATTGACTAAGAAGGGTGTGAAGTTTTTGTTGTCATAATCTTTTGAGACAACCTTTTTGGAGCTGAAAGGGAGGTTGAAATTAGCACCATTCCTGATACTGCCAGAGCAGGTCAAGATCTACACAGTGTACTATGATGCATCAGGTATTGGGATAGTGGAAGTGATGATTTAGGGAGATTGGGTCATGGAATATGAGTCATGGAAGATAAGGGCTCATGTGAAGAACTTCCCTATGCATGATCTCAAGTTAGCCATAGTTGTTCATGCATTGTGATGTTGGAGGAACTATTTACTTTGAGATCATTTTATGGTCTACACAGACCAAAAAAGCCTCAAGTATATATATACATAGCATGATCTAAATTTGAGGTAGAGAAGGTGAGTGGGGTACCTTCATTCCTTTGACTTCAAGGTTACCTACACGCCTGGTAAGGGAAATGCAGTAGTTGATGCACTAAGTAGGAGGACTCATATATAAGAAGTGTGGTAAGCCAGTAGCGAGTGGTAGTTTATGGAATTGTTTTGTGAGATGCATCTGGAGGTACATAATAGATGGGGAAAAACATTTCTATCATCCTTATCTAGGACCTCTACCCTGATGGAAATAGTTAGTATGATGTAGATATCATATTATGAAGACCTAGTTCTATGGGAAGGTGTTGTAGGTGATGACCCTCCTTTTGGTTGGATGGTAGGTGATGATGAGATTCTACATATCCATGGACCTATTTGTGTTCAAATGGACATACATGAGGAGATGATGTTGGAGTTTCATGATTTATCTTGGGAAGTGTATCCCGGGGTCACAAATCTGTACTGTGAATTTCGACGACAGTATTTTTGGTCGACAATGAAGCATGACGTAGCTAGTTTTTTACTAGGTGTTCCACCTGTCAGCAGGTGAAGGTAGAACTTTAGTGACCAACTGGGATTTTATAGTAGTCACCTATCCTGGAGTGGAAATTAGATGATGTTGAGATGGATCTCGTGAAAATTTTACCAAAGTAAACTCAAGGTAACAACACTATATGGGTTTCCATTGACATGCTTATGAAGGTTGTACATTTCTTTCCGATCAAGGAGACATTTATTATTGATGATCTGGGAATGTTTTATATCCGAGAGGTTTTACAACTTCATGGGGTCCCTTAGACTATCATTTCAAATAGGGATACCTGATCTACATCACATTTCTAGTAGAGTTTTTAAAGGGAAATAGGTACATAGGTGATTTTGAGCACAACATATCACCCTCAGACTTATGGCTAGTTAGAGTGTACGATACAGGTGCTAGAGGACATGCTACGAGCATTTGTCCTAGATTTCAGGGGCTCTTGGGAGAGGAAAATTACCCTGGTAGATTTCAACTATAATAATAGTTACCAGGCTATGATATAAAGGGTAAAATATAAGGATTTATATGGTAGTCCATGATGTTCTCCCTTGTACTGGTAAGAGGCTAGAGATACAGCTTTACTAGGACCATGTCTTGTGCAGGAGACTTCGGAGCAGATCCAGATGATTCAGAAGCATATGGTTACTACATAGTCTCATCAGAAATCATATGCCGATCTTTGTAGACAACCTATAGAGATCATTATTGAGGAGAAAGTTTTCTTACGTGTTTCACCAAGGTTGGGACACATGCGTATCAGGAGAGAGGGTAAATGTTCACCGAGATATTTTGGTCCATTTGAGATTCTAGAGAGATTCGGGTCGGTTTCCTGTTGGTTTTAGTTACCTTATATTTACCAAGCCATTCATGATGTATTCCATGTATCTCAGCTGCTCCACTACCACTCGGACCCTCTCACATTTTCATCCCAAAAAGGTTGATGAGCATCTGATTCATATCATTGACAGGAGCATAAAGGTTCTTCGAGGCCAGTCAGTTCCTCTAGTATGAGTTCTATGGCAGCACAGTCGTTTATAGGATGAAACTTAGGAGAGGGAGGCCAACGCACATGCTTAGTGGATGGATTTGTTCTAAGATGAATCTTTTCCACACTTCAGAGAGAAATTTAGGGAAAAATTGATATAAGGGTGAAGATTATAAGATCCCAGGTTTTTTTGAGCTATGAATCTTTCCATTTGGATTAAATGTGTTTACTTTCCTTTTTGTCTTACTCACTAATCCGAGACATAGATCAGTTGGTTTGTTTTTGAGAATGAATGGGGAAAACATTCTAAAATCTCGCTTCATGCCAGGTACATGCTGTGTACTTGTCCTATACGCCATCTACTTCCAGTACACACTATGAACTAGCCTTTCACAATGTGTAGCCAGTCTAGATTAGAAAAAAAATAAGAGGGAAGTACACGCCATGTACATAGGTGTAATGATGTGTACTTTCTCAATGGGGGGTTTTTTTATAAAAGAGGTAGTAGCTTAATATTTTGACAGACAAAATGTTTTTCTCTCGTTTTTGAACCCAAAACCCATCTAAACTTGTTTTTCGGATATTAAAGTCACATGGAATCTGATTCAAGCATAATATATCACATTGGAACCACATCAGTAAGTACTAGATTCCTTTTTAGTCATTATTTATTCTTCAGAACAATGATTATGCTATTTGGATTTAGGATCATATTCCATAATATCCCATTCTTCATCCATTCTTCAGATTTATTCCAAACCAAGACAAATCAAGACTGGATACTAGATGATCTATCTACTACTGAGGTTAGGTAGGTGGTTTATACTTTCTTTCTACATTTTAGGTGCTTTTGGGGCATTCAGAATTTTCTCCTCCCTTCATACTTTCTAGCGAGGCCTCATTTTTTGAGAGAGTTACTTCCTATAGCTGTAGTCGGACCTAGTGAGGATTCCCGTAGGTTCCGTTTAGGTGCGTTGACACCCATTTCTCATTTCAAGCTCACCCAAGGAGCGTGCCTTAAATAAGTATGCTACTTGTGCCTGTTTTAACCATCCAAGGGGTGTGTTCTTGTGATTTAATTGTTAGAGGAAGCCCTTATATGCCTTGATAGCTTGAGTAGCTTGTTTTGGAGATGTAGTTCCTCCTTTCTTAATGAATATCATGTTATTCCTTGTCTTCCTTGATTGTTGGCATGGTTAAATGAATGATATGGGTGGGTATACCTATATGAAATGACTATGGGATTGTAAAATGGTTTATATGGGAGGGTAGGCCCATATGATTGTTTTAATAAATGGTTTTCATGAGTGGGTATACTCATGGATTTTGCAGGTTAATGTGAGTGGTGATACTCACATGGAATGAATTTTTAATTTAAATTGTTTAATGATTGATTGAATGGTTTGATAGATGTGTTGTAATGATCTCTATGGATCTGGAATGCGGTACTGGATGCCTTGGGTCTTGATTCTGTGGGTTGACTTGGGCCATGATACCCTGTGAATTCGGATTACTTGGGCTCACATAGGACTTTCTATTGCCATGCTCCTTGGACCCCAACCAGTGCCTAACCAAGTTTCCACCAGGGTTTCCCATGGGACTCAATGTGATGCCTTGGACAAGCTCCTTAGATCTGGCCCTCTATGGTCTAGATATATTACATGGATTCCTTGGTCTTATGACACCTTGGATCCATCCCTTGAGGCCTAATTTTCACTATACAACATGGTTGTGGGATATTTTACATTACTATATGGTGTAGTCATGGGATAATTGACTTATTTATATTGCATGGATGTGGTTTTATAATACAGATGGATGTACGGTGTGGACATGTGAATTTCTTGTTTACGTTGTTATAGCTTCCCTATTAGGAGCTGAATCTGTTTTGTAGGTATACTTGAGGGCTGTTTGGTTTTACTTACTATAACAGACTTATGCCATGGGCATACACACTTATTTACTATTTGTTTACACTTTCTATAACTTTTGTAGAATTTATGTTATAACTATATAGACCTAGGTGGTTGCCTATTAGGATGTTTAGCTCACACCATGTTTGGGCCTCCTTGGGGACCCAAACAAATTATATGTTTACAGGTGATGATAGGGGAAATCTCCCTAGTACATGATATTGATTAGAGATTTGGAGCAGGGGATCATAGGACCAAACTGAGGTTTGGTATGTCGGGATACCATTTTGGCCTTTTTTCCTTTTTGGGATACTTGCACTGTATTGTATTTTCAAGTACTATTCTGTATGATTTCCAGATACTTGTTCAATCTGCATCATTTTGTATACAAGAAACTTCTTATCATTGATATGTTTTCCTATATTTTCTTATCTTTAGTTTACTGTTTATTTATTCACTTCTGCTATTGTATGTATTTGACTTCCACTGTGATACTACAGTAATGAGGGAATAATCTCCCAATTGAATCACATAGGCCCTCACTGCTAGTTAGGAACCTATGGAATTTGGGAAGATGCACTTGAGGCCATGTGACCAACCGGGCTTAGGGCACCATTCCAGGTGGCATCCACGTTTGGGAAGTTACAAATATAATAGGTTTCTATAAGTTATATTCTCTCATTCATCCTAAGTGTTCATAAAGTTAATGAGAATAAACCCAATTATATCCACCATAATTGAAAAACCAGGTGTGTAGTAGGGGCACATTGACTATGCACCAGAATAAAGACCATGATTTACTCGACCAACTCTTTTTAGGGTTATTACTCCTAGATTCATATCTACCAAAACTATTCCAAATTGTAGTATCCAAAAAATGATGTATTTCTAGGAAAACCACCTAATCTATACCTTAAAAGAACCTTATGTTATTATCCTATAAATAGACACATCCTACACGTTTTCTATAGGGTTACATTCCTTAATTTATTTTTCTAAAAATAGTTCCCAAGGTTTCTACTCAACTGCATCTGATACCAACTACAAAGAACCCGGCCCTAGTATTTCAGAACTAGTGATTACTCTATTATATTGGTACTATATATAAGTGATCACATCCTGAAGGACCGACTAGTTTAGTAGTATTTATAAAATATATATATAATCTAATATCACATTACAATTGAAAACATAAAATACAACATAGTATTTTCTTGGAGAACATCATTATTCAATCTATTATATTTTTTCATATAAATAATAATATACTTTCTAGAATCCTAAGGAAAAGGAAACATAAGAAAGGGGAGAGATGATATTCTCAGTAAGGGAATGCATAAAATGGAATCTATCATAGAATAAATAAGGCATGAATAATATGTTCAAGGTAAACAATAATAAAATATTCTATATAACTAATACATAAAAATTTGACTAAATTCATGGATAAAATAACAACATAAATAATAAAATGGAAAACAATAACTAGTTTCATAATGCTATAATGCATAATGTTGGACATCATAATCTTACTATCAAGGACTTGTACCAAGACAAAATATGTAATAGGTATAGTGTATGAAAAATAATGAAAATTATTTTTCTTATGATACCTACCAATGCATCAAGGGGCTATAACGGGCCCTTCCCATCAATTAATAATATAATATAACTTAATCAACATTCCTTAATAAAAAAAGTATATGTATCGGAAGAACTGGAATAAATAATGTAATTACTTTCTCTAATAAAACTAAATATAAAAAATATAGACAAAAAATAAGGATCTTATAATTACAAAATATCCCTAGTTTATTATAATTAAAATAATGTTTTGTTTTCATTGATTAATAGAAATATCATTAAATCATCATTAAAAAAATTCATGAGGAAAATACATTTTTATTTATTTTTAAAATCACTTTTTAAAATTAATATTTATAGATTATTAGGAGAAAAATTTAATTTGAAAATAACCATGTAAACTTATTACGGATTCTCTAAAGCATTGATTTATTATGATGGTGATAAATTCTGTTTATGCCATTTACATTAAAACAAATATTTCTTTTTTATTTTTGGTAAAATTCAAAAGTACATCATTCAAAAAATTAAAATAATATCTCTTTTAAACCATTTTTTAATAATAAAATCATGGGTAAAAATGTATTCAATAAATCATTGGATATTAGTGAAAAAATTCATTTAAAATTTTATGGAAAATATAGAAATGGAAGAAAAATTCCAAACTATGTAGAAAATAAATTCAGTTTTCTTTATAAAAATTTTATCACTATATTGAGTAATTAAAGAGAGAAAAATTAAAGGAAACTTGTAATTTCTAGAAATATCCATAGGAGAAGAAAATATATTGGTTTTAAGATATAAATATCAAACAATTCAACCAGCAAAGACTTAAACAAAAACAAACTCCAATAATGATGAAATTGTTAAAAAACCCTTACTGTTGTGGTAACTTTTGAATCATAACCCCCAATGAAAAAAATAACTATGAATGAAACCTTAAATAGAATAAATATAAATATATTCAGGATATAACATATCAAAGATTTTTTACATACACAAAACAAAATAAATAAAGTGTGAATAAGGCATATGTCTCACAAGGGTAAAAGTGAGATGACAAACCCTTACCTTGAGTCCATAATTTCCATGTATATCCTTTAAATCCGATATAATTTAATTGGATAAATTATATAATGTCCTAAAAAAATTATGTTAAATAATTTATCCCTAAAAAATTTATTTTGTTTACTTCAGTGATATATTTAATTACTTAATCTCTTATGTTCATGTCAAGTGCTTGGAGGACGTTCAATTCATAATACCAAAATCAATTCGATAGAATGAAGATGGTCAAAGAGGTAATTAGTCAATGATATATAGAATCATAATCATAACATATATTTAGATTTTATATATCAATTATACTTTAAAAACCAATCACTAAATATTTTTATGAAAAACGAATTATGTAGCAATCATGGAGACCATAGGCTGTATGTACGCATGAGTAACATTTCTATTTTTCAATGAATATTATGGAAATAAGGTGAAAAATATTTTAACATTTTATAATGATAATTATATCATAAATATAATATTTTATCTTTATATACACTTATATATATAAACTACATGATGTAGTGATGAAAAATGATTCACATCACTTCGTGGAGGTGGTAATCCACACGTACACACAAACAAAATTGTCATTTTTAAATAGATTGAGAGGTAAGACAAATATATTTATATAATGATAAATATTCAATTAATATCATATATATATTTTAAATCTGTCATTTTAAACATCTGTAATAGGTTGCAATGGAAAATTAATTACATTAGTTTTCGAGGCGGTAGTCTTCCGTACACATGAATAATGTTTTTGTTTCCAATTTGATGGATGTGGAGGTAGATATAGGTTATTAAATTTACATAAAAACATATAATTATATTTAATATAATTTTTTTTGTTTCATAATGTTTTAATATTATTTTAATTAGGTATAAAAAGAAATAAAACTAAAACGTTTAATTAAAACCTAGACCTCTTCTTCAGACAACGTCCTTTGTTTTACACCTTAATCCCAATAAGGTTGCTGTTATACTTTAACTAATACCTATATAATTTAGGGAGGTAAGTTATAAATTCATTTTTAAGGTATTTTTTGATCCAAACGGTTATAGAAGTGTGAATAAAGGAGGAGCAGAGGTGCCCTTTTATTAGGGATGGGAGGGGCACTCTTGAAATTACATAAAGTATTAAATTAATTTAAATTAATTTCCAATTTAAAAAGGATCCATATTGATATAATTTGAATACAAGATTATTATTATTCTGAAATATCTAATAAAATGAAATTTAAACAAGTTTTAGATATTCTTTCACTCGTATCTCTTAGTTTTAACCCCTCGTTTACCCTTTTGACAATTACCGTAAAATCGATATTTTTTACTCTTTATGAGTCAAGAAAGTTACTATAAAAGGGAAAGGGAAAAAATTGATAATGGTTGATATTTTTAACCATATTACATTTTCTTATATGAAGATATGTTATTTTTGTAATTTTAAATAATCTAATATATTATTTTTTTTGTAAAATATCATTAATGTCATTTTTGAAACTATTCATTTAATTTGACTTTAAAAATAATAATACATCAAATAAATTAGAATATAATCCTTAAAGAAATCCCTAATATTTTATATTTATATAAAAAATTCATGTAACATAATAAATAATTCAAGTGATATTAATTTTAATATTTTTAATATCATTTATTTTTTATATTTATTGAATAAATACTGTGTCAGTGTTGTGTAATAATTTAAGGTAATTATTTAATCAATAAAAATTAGAAATAAAATACCATGATAAAAAATAATTTATCTTTTAAATAAAAATTTATAAGAAAACATAAGTTGTTTTTATCCTTTTCACAAAATTTTATACTCATTAAAAGTAAGAGAGTGACATTTTTGAATTTTTATTTACTTAAAATAAAATATAAGTCATTTTAAATGAAAAATGGAAAAAAATATCCATAAAATTAAATAATTGATGAGTATGGTGTAATAGCACTCATAAAATACATTAAAGGAATTTTTTATGGTTATTTTTAGTCTTTATCAAACTATTTTTAACCTTAATTACTCGATTTACCCTTACCGAGGTAACACAAATTTTCTATGGTTACTTTTAATAATGATTGAAAATAAAAGGGAAATATTTAAAAAAAATTGGCCTCCTAAATCAAAATATGGTATCCAATTTCTATGATTCTATTTCTTAATGTTTCATAAATTAATTTAAGATTAAAATGCAAATTTCAAAGGAATTTTTTTAAGAGAAAATGTGTTTTAAGTTCAAAAATGAACTTATACCAGAATTAGGTATAATGATGATTCCTATGTAATTAACTAGATTATTTATATTTATAGGATAATTATTTTAAGTTAATAATAAATTCAAATCATAATGGTACATTTAAATGAAAATAAATTTCAGTTTTATAAAAATCATACAAAAAGAGTATTTTCACTATTGACTAAAAAAGTACTATTTTTAGAAAAATATAAAAAATTCATTCAAGGATAATTTTGATTTGATGATTTCAAAAATTAAGTTAATTTTTTTAGATAAAATTTATAAAATTTATAAAAATTTATTATAATAATTTCTAATGAAAATAAATAAAAAGCATTTTTTGAAATTTTTTTTGAAGAATAAAATGTCCTTGAAAAAATTGAGTGCTTATTCTCTAATAATTAATAAATAAATTTATATTGAGTGTTAAATTTATATATATTTCATAATGTGGTTAATCCTATTCATACCCACCAATTCAACAACAAGTTTATGATTGTCAAATTTAAATAATAATATTTTTTAGTATATCCCAATTTGATTAAATATTGGTGTTGTGTGTCATATATACTATAAAACATAATTTTATTATTTTAATATATCATGGTGTTATATTCTACCCCCACTTTCATAAATTTAATACTTGAAATTTTAACTCTTCTTCGGTAATCAAGGGTTTGATATTTGAAAATTCATTTTTTGAAAACCCAAATCGTAAAAAGGGTTAACAAAATTTCATCTTGAAAAGAGGGAAAGGGAAATAAATAGTTCATCTAGAATAACACTTAAATAGATTTCCAAATTGGAGAAAATTAGTGGGGTGTTAAAGTATAGACATAGAGTAATTTCCAGATATTGATAGGGAGTGACAAATATCATTGATCATAATAATTTGAATAATGAAGAGAAAGTAAACAACTAAAAAACATAAAACAAAAAGGTGTGAAAAGACCATAATTTCATCATAAATAAAGGTAACATGATAACATTTTTATTTCATTATCATTTTACTAGAGTTGAGGAATTTTTTATGATTTATACTAAGAACATAATGAAATATACTTACTGGAAAAGTATAATTTCATCCTTTAATCAATTTCCACTATAATATTAGATTTTTATCCAAATTATGAGTATTAAATTTGATTTTTTCTTGAATGAAGCAATAAAATCATCTTCAAAAAGATCACATAATCCAAAAATTAATAACAAGATATTCCTCTTATCTTTAATTAAATCAAAATGGTTATAATAAGGAAGGATAATTCTCAAAATGAATAAACTTTCATATGAAGAAATACAACATTAAGCTTCAAAGACTCAACATCAACACCAAAATATTAACATATATCATTTGATAACCAAAAAACCTTAAAAATCTTCAGAATATTCCTAACCAAGTTTATAACCAAAAAATTAGAAGGACTTTATCACTTATTTTTTATATATTAATTTAATTTTTATCTCTAATCAATATAATTCACCCATAAAGTCATATACCCAAAAAATATATATGTACTAATCATATAATCTTCAAAATATGATAAAAAATTCCCTATGTAACCGGAATCTCCATAAATCCAAATTAAAATTTCATATTCTTCCAAAATATAATTAAAACTTTATTCATCAGATTAAATCCTATGTTTTCTAATAATATTCAATTTACCATAATCCTATAATGTTCCCCAAAATATATTGATATTATTCTGAAATAACATTAATCATGTAATCATCAAATAACTTTTCTATCCCATGGTTATCTATATGATTAAAAATATGTTCCCAAATTTTGATAATCCATAATTACCTCAACATCAAAGAACATATAAAACCTAAAGGTTATTAGTAACTTTATACTAATTACCATAAAATAAATATCCTTATTTATAAAATACACCTTTCACTAAAACACATATTAAAACTAAGTGTTCATTACCATAAATGTACCCCAAAATAATCTTAACCATTTTAAAATTTTACCACTTAAAACCTCAAAAGGGGTATCTATGATTTTAAAAATATGATCAAACTTAGATTTATCTTCCCAAGTAACATTTAGATTATACCATATCACTATAGAATATCACTGGTTTCTATAAATTATATTCTCTCAATCATTATAATGGTTCATATATAAAATGTGAATTAACCCAAGCATATACCCTAGGAGTGTCAAACTAGGTGCCTAATAGGGGAAGAGTCACTGTGCACCAAAATGATGACCAAGATATACTCAACCAACTCTTTTCAGAGTTATTACCCCTAGATGCATTTATGCCAAATCAACATCCACTTGTAATATACATATAGAGATGTATTTCTATGAAAAACACATAATATTTACCACATCATTAACCTTATGATATTGTCCTATAATTAGACACGTCCTCAAAGTATGTCATAGGGTTATGTCCTTTATTCTATGTTTTTCATAATCTAATTCACAAGTTTTTTACTAAAATTCCTATGATACAAACTATAAAAACCCTAAACCTAGTATCCTAATGTTTATAGTTATTTTATTATATTTGTATTAGATATAAGATATCAAATCCCAACAAACTGACTAGTTTAGAAGTTTTGGTAAACTAGATACATACCTAGATTCATAGAAATTTTGAAACAAAAAAATAAAACATAGTATTTTATTTTATAATATCATTATTCAATATATTATATCTTTATATATTAATCATAATAAACTTCCTATAATCCACGTGAAAAGGAAACAAAATAAAGGGTTGAGATTAGAGGCTCAGTAAGGGAATACATATAGTGAAAGTTAGCAGTGAATTAGTAAGGCATGAATAATATAGCCGAGACAAACAACAATAAAATACTAAATATAACTAATACCATAAAATAGGACTAAATACATGGATAACCTAAAAACATAAATAATGACATGTATAACAATTACTCTTTTTCACAGTGATAAAATGCATAATTCCAGACCTTATAATCTTACCATCAAGGCCTTGTGCCAAGACAACATACTTAACAGGTAATGGGTACTCCAAATACCCAAACTAGTTTATATCATGAGACCCATCCATGAATAAATGGGATATAATGAACCTTAAACTTAACTTAGTAAGTCTAATGCATTTATCATATGAATAAATAATACAACTTAATCAACATAACTTAATAATAAAAAAAACTATATGTATTGAAAGAACTAGAATACAAAATGTCAACACTTTATCCAATCAAACTGAGCATAAAACATCCAGAAAAAATAAGGATGGTATCTTTATAACATATCACCAGTGTAGTATAATTAAAATAACGGTTTATTATCATTGATGAATAGAAATACTATAAAATATCATCAAAACATTATTGAAGAAAATACCCTTTTCACTTTGAAAATAAAATTTAAAACCTAAAAATTTATAAAATATTAGGAATAACATTTTTTGGAAATAAACATGAAAAATTATAATGGAATATTCAAATAATAAAGTGCTCATGATTTTGGGAACTTTTATTCTTATCGTGTACATTAAAGAAAATATTCCTTTCTCATTTTCGGTAAAAATTCAAAAGTAGCTCATTCAGAAAATGAAAAGAAGAACTCTATTAAACCATTTTTAAAAAGTATATAATGGGTAAAAATGACTTTAATAATTTAATTTTTGTTATTAATAAAATTATTTTACACATTTTAGGGAAAATATGGGCATGGAGGAAAAATATTCTTGATCGTGTAGAAAAAAATTCTGTTTTCCATACAAATTTTTTTTGAGTATATTGATTACTTAAAGAGATTAAAATTAAATGAAAAATTATAATTTCCATAATTAAAAAGTTTATAATAAAATTTTTTGTTTTTAAGTAATAAATATCAAATAATTCTCCTAACTAAGACTTAAACATAAACAAATTCTAATAATGACTAGATTGTGAAATAAACCCTTATCATTGTGGGAACTTTTGAATCATTATGCCACATGAAATAAATATATTTGAATGTAACTTTAAATACCACTAATATAAATAGATTAATGATTTCAAATATCAATGGTTCTATATATACACCACATAAAAGAAACAATGGGTGAATATTGAATATGTTTCACTGGAGTAAATGTGAGACAAGAAACCCTTACCTTGAGTCCAAAAATTCCATGTATGTCCATTAAATAATGTATAACAAAATTACATGAATTATATTATTTATTAGATTTTTTTATGTTTTAATAACTTATTTTTAAAAAATTTATTTCATTTATTTTAATGATATATTTAATTACTTATTCAGTTAATTCCACATCAGGTGTTTGGAGGACATTCTGTTCATAATACTAAAACAACTTCGGTAGGATGAACATGGTCAAAGAGGTCATTATTTCATCATATAAATAATAATAATGATGAAATAATTATAATTTTTATACATCAATTATAATTTTAAAACTAACCATTAAATATGGTTATGAAAAATAAATTACCTTATAGTCATGGAGATAATAGGCCGTATATACACAAGAGTAACATTTATATCTTTCAAAAATCACGATGGAAATAAGGTAAGTATTATTATAAATTTATATAATGATAAATATATCATAAATGTCATATTATATCTTTAAATACATATAAATACCAATAATATAATCAAGGGATGAAAAATGAATCAAATCGCTTCATGGAGGAGGCAATCCACATGTATACTGGAACAATGTTATCATTTTTCAATATATGTAAAGGTAAGAAAATAGATGATATAATATCTTTCTATAATGAAAATTATTTCGTTAATATCATAAGTATACATTAAATACATTATTATAACTAGCTGTGAGAGGTGTAAATTGAAAAAAAATTAAATTAGTTTGTGAGGTAGTAGTCCACCGTACACACGGATTAAGTTTTTGTTTCCCATTTGGTGGAAGAGGTGAAAAATATAGGATATTACATTTATATAAAAAATATCAGTATATTTATGTTACTGGTGTTATTATTGTATCATGTTTGAATAATATTTTAATGAGGTATAAGAATAAATAAAAATAGAACATTCAGTTAAAAGCTATTCCTATTCTTCAAACAACATCCTTTGGTTTACACCTTAATACCTTTATGGTTAGTATTCTACCAAAAAATAAGACCTATAGAATGTGGGTTGAAACATTATTAAGGTATTTTTTAATGTTCTGGATGAACTAAATGGTTCTTTATCTATGAAGAAAAGATGAGAGGATGTGCCCTTTTTAAGTGATGGGAGGGGAATTCTTGGAAATACATAAAGTATAAAATTAATATAAATTAATTTTCCTAAAAAATAGATCCAAATTTATACAATTAAAAAATAATATGACTATGATCCTATAAAATCCCATCCAATAAAATTTGAATAATTTTGGTTTTGTTTTTCACTCGTATCTCTTGGTTTTAATTCCTCACTAACCCTTTGGATAGTTACCATACAATCAATGTTTTTTACTCTTTAGGGTTAAATAAAGTTACTATAAAAGGGAAATAGATGAAAACATGGAACAGGATTGACATTTTAAACAGTATAAAATTTTATTTTCTAAATATAGTATTTTTATGAATATTAAATCTTTTAATAAATTATTTTTCATCATAAAATACCCTTAATGTCATGTTTAGAAATATTCATTTAATTTGACTTTGAAAATGACATGATAGAAAATAAACTCAAATATAATTGTTAAACACTTCCATAATATGATTTATTTATATAAATAATTCATGGAACTCAATAATTTATTCAAATTATATTAATTTTATTTTAATAAAATCATTTAGTTTATTTTTCTTTTACTGAATAAATATTATGTCATCGTTTCATAAGTATTTAATGTAATTATTTCATCACTAAAAATTATAAATAAATTAACATGATAAAAAATAATTTATTTTTAGAATACCCATTTATAATATAACATAATTTGTCTTTATCTCTATAATAAAATTTTATAGTTCTTAAATGTAAGATAACGACATTTTTGAATTTATATTTATTTAAATAATATATAAGTAATTTTTAAATTAAAATGGAAAAAAATTACCATAAATTAGAATATTGGATGTGGATTCTATAAAAACAATAATAAAATAAATTAAAGGAAAGGTTTTGGGTTATTTTTAGTCATTATCATATTATTTTTAACTTTAATTACCTAGTTTACCATTACCGAGGAAATAAAAATTTAATATGGTTACTATTCATAATGACTGAAAATAAAAGGGGCATATTTACCTAATTTGGACCTTATTATTCAAAATATGGAACCCATTTTATATGATTCAATTTTTAAATTGTAATAAATAAATTTAATATTAAAACATAAAATGAAATAAAAAATAGTTTTTAGTTAATAAGTGTTTTTTAGGAAAAAAATGAACATATAACAAAATTTGGCATAATGATGACTACTATATAATTAACTATATTATTTATAATTAAAGGAGACTAAATTTATTTTAAGATAAAATTAATATCATAATGGTACATTTAAATATAAATAAATGATATTTTTATAAAAATCATAGAAAAACGATGATTTCACTATTCATTGAAAATTTTATCTTTTTTAGAAAAATCAGAAAAAATAACTCTAATATATTATTGATATGATAATTTAAAAAATGAATTTAATTTTATGAAATACATTTTCTAAATTTATTATAAATTAATTATAATATTTTGTCATGAAAAGAAATAAAAAATCATTTTTGAAGAAAACATATTTTTTAAAGAATAAAATGACTTTACTAAATACTGAGTTCTTATTCCATAATAATTAATCAATAAATTATTTTTTAGTATGAAATTTATATTTATTTCATAATTTGGTTAATCCTATTCATACCTTCTAAGTCAACAATTATGTTATAATAGTCACATTTAAATAATAATATTTTTATACTATATCCTAGTTTGATTAAAGCTCAGAATTTCATGTCATATATGCTAACAATCATAATGTTCTTATTTTAATATCTTGGGGTGTTAAAGATTATATTTTGAATATTTGTGTCTTATTTAGTTTAACTTGTTAAACTACCTCTATAAAATGACATACATCCATATAAGAAATTACATGCTAAGTACATTAATTGAATTTAGTTTTCTTCTTCATTAACTATAAATTGTTAAAGTATACTGTAAAATGTTACACATAAATATTATTTGATCATATTGATTTAGTGGAAGGGAAAGGGAAGCTCATCCCTAGGTACATTAGTCCCTATGAAATCCTTGATCATATTGGAGTAGTGGATTATCGACTTTCACTCCCTCCAAATCTAGAACAATTTCATGATGTCTTACATGTATTCCTCTTGAGGAAGTACATACCTGACCCTTCACATGTACTAAATCTAGTGGTGGTACATCTAGAACATGACCTCTCTTATGAGGAGTAGCTGGTGGAGATCTTGGATCGTAGATACAAGGTTCTATGAAAAAAGACTACCCACCTTTTTAAGGTGTTATAGAGGAACAAAAAATTTGAAGAAGCCACGTGGGAGCCAGAGGAGTCAATGAGGGAGAAGTACCCACACCTTTTCTCTTCTGAGGGTATGAGTTTAAATTTCGGGGACACAATTTCATAAGGCGGGAAGAATGTAACGAACCAAACTTTTGAATAAAATTTGTTTCCTAAATTTGTGTATTATTATATTTTATACTCAAAAAAACATTATCCTTTAATTAATGAAATGAGTATAATTAAAATAATACCACTGGGTTTAGACTGTTATATGACCATTGGTCAATATGACTGTTGGAAACTAAACTCTTAATGTTATGATTATTGTTTATAAATATAAGTGGTTATGGTTAATTATTACATAAAGAGTAGTTGATGGCCTCATCCAGTAGACTCAGGCCATGTGAAGCCCATTCATCAGAGCTTGGGAATGAGGTTGCATCACTAGGATTTTCTCTAGACCAAGACCAAGCTGAGATTCAACATGTGAAGCTTGAACAAAATTTCCTATGAGAGATGTTCAAACTGATAAAAATCACCACTCTGGAAATGTTGTACGAGCCGCCCCAGGATTCTATCACTATTGCACACCTTACACTTAGGTCCTATGAATGTGTTATAAGGGGATATGTAATGAGGCCTTAGATTCTTTGTGTAATCTCTTGTTATAAATAAAATTGTTATTTAATCATTCTATTTTTTTTGGAATAGCTTTTCTTAATAAATTATATGTTTAAATAATAAAAATTTGATAAATTGATTTTATAAAGTTGTAATTTTCAAAGATTTCTCATACATAGAAAATTATTATGGTAAAATAAACATCATTTCTGAATTTCATATGTCAAAATTAACTTAGGTTGAATTTTTGGAAAATTTATAAGAAGTTTCAATTTGATGAATAGTGTTTTATGAATAGTGTTTTTTGATGAATATTATTTGATGAATAGTTTTTTTATGAATATTATAAAAATATTTTATTATCAAATAAATATTTCTGTGAAATGATTTCCAAAAATCGGATATACAAGGTTGTAATCAGGGTGAAAAATGTGGCTCAATAAGATCAAAATATTTTTTTGGTGAATAATAAATTTAATTTTTTGAATATTAATTTTACCCTTATGAATGTTAATTTTAAAAATGTCATAGTAACATTACCTAAGGAGATATAAATATGTTTTAGTCACCTTAAGTGGTAATGTGTTATAATTATATCATAGTATAAGTAAATAAATGTTTACGAAATTATTAATTAAGTGTTAGTATCTAATTTATTTAATTTAATTTAAATGAAAATTATTTTTCATAAAATGAAGTTAACTTTGGATTCTAAACATCAAAAAATGGTTAGGGTTAGTTTTTTGGATTTTTCTGAAATAGTTGAATTTTCAGCGAATAATAAAAATATAGGTTTGAGTTTTTGTGTGTTTAATGATATCATTAATGATGTAATCATGATTTAATAATTATGGTATAATTTTTAATAGTATGATATGTTATGAGGTGTCCCATGTACCAATACCATTGGAAAATTCCATGGGCAATCCCATGTTTTTTCAAATACCATCGATGAGGTGTCTGTTGGAAATTAATAAAATATTCCCTCATTTTTGCTATAAATACCAACCCATTCCTTCATTCCCTTCATTAAAAAATACTTCTCAACTAAGATATGGTCTTTTTAACTCCCAAGGAGTCCTCCCAAGGTTCCTTTAATCTCTCAAGGTCCCAACCATTGAGTTATTTATGTGACTCTTCAAGGTAAGGGAACCTTTCACCCTCCTTTTTTAGTCACGACTTCCTTTATGTTATGTCTTCTAGTTTCCATTTGATTATGTTGGGGTATGTTATTATATGTAATTATTTATATCTATTTTATGTACAAATTATTAGAGACCATTCACACTCTCATAAACTTATTTTTCTGAATTTTAAGTGACGTCGTTAGGCTGCCGAATGTTTCGTAAAAGAAATCACATCTTCTCTTTTCTTTCAAGTTTCCTTTTTATGTGGAATGTTTTTAAAATATCCATACCAAGATCTTATTTTTATTATTTTTTAAACATACTTTATTATGAGTTATTTATGAGTGGGTGACTCTTTTCCCCTCTCTTTTCAATGTTTTCTAAAACCATGTTGTATAGCTGTTATGCTGTAGAATTTTCAACTCAAAACCTCTCTCTCTTTTTCTTAAGAAATTTTCTTATTTTATTTATGTGAATTAACAAACCAATTTCGTTTCTATGGATATTAATAAAGAAATAATAATGATATATTTTATTATATAATTGACATACATGAAACCCCCATTCCTTTTTATGAGTTATAAATGACATAATGATCTTATTTTGAAGCACTTTTGAAACGTCACAATTTTGAAGTGAACCCCATTTATTTTACTCTCTATGGGTTATTTTTGAAATGTATGTATATTATCTATGTGGATCACATGAAAATAAATATATATTACGGGTTCACCCTTATATTACACTAATGCATTGGGTAAATAATTTAATCTATAGAGATGACAAGTTTCACAATACCTTGGTGAATAACCCTAGTAATTTTTATAACACCTTGGGGATGAAACTTGGTGATATGTTCATGATTGTATAAACTAAATGTTGTAGCCACATATTCAAGTTATGATTCACGTTATTTTTATTATGATATTCCTATTATTCTATTTCTCATTTCTTTATGTTTTTCATAAAGTTCTTTTTGATATCACTAGTAAACTGATTCCCTTGTTTACCCTTACTTGGCCTTCTGCTCACCCTTTCCTTTGATGAATGTCTCCAGGTTATAAGATGAAGTAATTATACTTAGGATTAATTTTACAAGAATATTTTCAAGGTTATTAAAAGAATTGTTTAAATTTTCATGTACTATTTTCCTGATTTCCAAGACACTAGGCTTTAAAGATTCTCTATTTGTAAAATGTAATGAAAAGTTGTGTAATAAAAAGTCAGGATTCCATATAAATGATCCTCAAGAGGTTGAGGATTGGTTGAAAAATACTGTTCTTCTCTTTGAGTTCTTAGATACACTATACTCAATAAAATTTAAATATTATACCTTCAATATTGAAGGGTCTAGTGGGAGGTGTTGGGATTTAATGGTTATAGAAAATAAATATATGGCCTGAAAGTGGAAATACTTTAGAGATATTTTCAAAAAATAGTTCAATCTATATTTGATGGTTTTGGTAAAGATTATGGATTTATTGAACCTACAAAAATGTGATAGGATTGTTTCTCAATATGCAAACCATTTTTCTGAACTTGGTTAATTTTCTCTTAAGGTAGTGATGAATAAAAAATTGAAGGCTTGAATATTAGAGATGGGCCTTCCAATTGATATCTAATCTTTGGTTTTCCTATTGAAACTAACCTATTATATTGGTATATTGGATAGGGCACTGATGGCTGTGTAAGGAATGTATGGAAATTCATGGTTGATGAGAATCCCTCTTACTCCCAATGGCAGTTCTATTAATTCCTTAGAAGAAAAGATAAATCATGATGAGTCTCTTGGTGTTTTCGATAGAAATAATCATCTAGACCTTTAATGATTCTAGGTATGGTCCCATTTATTTTTTTTCAATGTGAAAATATCGATCATAAAAATTGGATTTGTTCTTAGGTACTAAAGATCTAGGTCTTGTGCGGTCACTCAAGACACCTGTATATGTGATTTGATGTATTTTTCCCATGTAGTGGAATAGGATCATCATCAACCAAAGGTATTACATTGAAATCAGATACTTCAAGATCTATGGGGTTATATCTGTAGGAATCTAGAATGAATATTCTCCGTGTAGCTGAATATTATCAAAATGATGTTAATTCTAGAGCAATGAATATGATAGGTACCATCATTATAGATTTATGTTTATTGATTGATTTATTTGATACTAGTGTATCAAACTCATTCAAATAGACTTGTATTGTGAATTTTATAAATCTCCCTTTAGAGATTATGTCTTATGTAATGGATATTATTGTGGCCCTCAGAATAAAGAGATATTAGGGTCTTCAATGTCCCTATTGAGTTTTATCTCTATCATAAATCAATCATACATGTATTTTTTTCTTGACCTAACAACTCTTAACATCATTCTTGGGAAGGATTGGATGATTTATCAAAATTCCTAGATTGATTGTTATCTTTGATGGGTATACTTTAGAATAATCAATGGGGTGTGCCATATTTTTTATCGATAATGGGACCTGAGGTCGAGTAGATCTAAGAAATCTTTTCTGGAGTTGGTTAAGGTTGTATTGGTGTTTTATTTTAACTTGGAGAAGGAATCTCTGAGTAGTGATCTTCCTCCAGTTGTCATAGAGTTTCCTAATGTGTTTCTATGTAATTTCTATTTATTTCTAATTGTACGGGAGGGGGATTTTTCCATTGACTTAGTACCTAGTAACGATCATGTTTCTACTCCTTGTAGCATATAACTAGATCAATTGAAAGATCTAAAAACATAGTTAGATGATTTGAGGGAAAATTGATTTTTACACCTGTGTGTGTCACCTTGGGTTGTGCCTATTCTTTTTATGATGACATATGATGGGAAAATTTTCCTTTGTCTTGATTAATAAAAAATCAATTGAGTTATGGAAAAAAATAAATATCCATTTCAATGGATATATTATTTTTTTGACTAGTTTAAAGGAGAAAATATTTTCTCAAATATCCGTCTTTTATTTGGTTATCACTAGTTGATAAAAAAAGAATCTGACATCCTGAAGAATTCCTTTAGAAGTAGGTTTGGCCATTATGAGTACGTTATTATGACTTTTTTTTCTAAACAATGATCTTATAGTCTTTATAGAATTGAGGAAAATTATATTCCATAGGTCACTCAAGTTTTTCATAATAGTATTTTTAGATGACATCTTGGTTTACTCTAAAATCCTGGTGGATTATGTGAATCATCTAAGAAAACATCTGAAAATTGCGATAGATCACTGACTTAATTCCAAGATTTTGAAATGTACTTTCTAGATTCTAGAAGTGAATTTCTTGGGACATGTGGTCTTATAATATGTTATTTCAGTTTATCCTAAAATTTTTATGGCTTTTATGACATGGGTGTAACCACATAATGTCTTTTACATTTGTAACATATTAGGTTTATCAAGTTATTACCACCGTCTCATCAAAAATTTCTTGAAGTTGGATTCATGAATGACTTCCCTTACTCAAAAAAAGTGTTTATGTGGGATGTAAAATATCATATTTAATTTGATGATTTGATATTACTATTGACTTATACACTATTTTTGACTCCTCTAAGAGTTGGGTAAGGATATGTGGTGTTTTTTAACTCATCTGGTTTGGGTTTGGGCTATTTTCTCATGTAGAGTGACCACGTGGTAGCCTATGGTTCTTGATAGGTTAGTCTGTATGAGAATAATTATTCAACCCATGTTCTCAAACTCACATCCATGAAGCATTATATCAAGAGTTGGTGACATTAATTTTTTGGAGAATGGTTTTCCATTTATTATAACAAAAATTTTATAGTTATATCTTATCTAAAAAATATCTGAATCTATGATAGTATTGTTTTTTGTATTACCTGAACCCATATGATTTCGACATTTATTACACCCCTAGTAAGGTTAATATCATCCCAAATGCTTTGAATAGGAAAATTCTAATCCATGTACTGAAATAATCATCAGAAGAGTATAATTTGAATTCTCACTCTTCTCGGTTGCTCTTGGGAGTATGAGATGATGAAACTGGGGTTTCTTTGGAAATCTTTAATTTGACCTCTACTATCCTTGATATGATTCATCATGATTATAAAAATTATTATGAATTCTATATAAATAAGGACTCTATTAATGGTGTGAAGACCATTGGTGAATGGGTTTTTTCCTCTAAATGTGTCATACATTTTTAAAATCAGTTCATTAGGCCTTTTCCAGTGAGAAAGGATGTGATAGGGGATTTCCATAATTCCTTGTGGGTAGTGAAACCTAGAAATGAGAAACAGACGGGTTGGGGTAGGGCAGTCCAAACCCACCTGGGCTATGGACCGTTTGGGCTTGGGATCGCAAAATCCCGCATATTAAACGGGCAGATTCATCAAGCCCGCCCCACCCCACAGCGGATGCGGGTAAGCCCGCATGCAACCCGGAATATTATTTATTATTATTATTATATTTTTAATTATTAATATAATTGAAATGTTATGATAAATTAATATATATATGTATATGATAAAAATATAATAAAAATAATAAATAAATTACAAAATACAAATAAATGAGTGGATATACATATATATAATCTAAGAAAAAAAATCAATGTCTGGGTAGGGGGTGTCCGATAGCGTGGAGGGGGGGGGGGGGGATGCGACTGGGGTGGGGGGAGGTGGGTCGGGGAGACGAGGTAGAGAGAGGCGGAAGTAGCGACGAAGTGGGGAGGAGGCAACAGGATCGAGGTGACACAGTGGGGGGAGGCGGTGTAGGGTGACAAAGTGGGAGAGGAGGAGGTGGGGTCAGGGTGGCGGAGTGGGGGAGGAGGCGGGGTTGGGGAAATGAGGTGGGGGGAGGCGACGATAGGCGACGAGGTGGGGGGAGGTGGCGCCAGGCGATAGAGGGATGAAGGAGTGGGGTGGGGGGAGGTGGGTCGGGGCGACAAGGTAGGGGGAGACAGAAGAGGGTGACGGAGTTGGGAGGAGGCGGTAGGGTCAGGGTGACGACGTGGGGGGAGGTGGCACAGGGCGACGGAGTGGGGGAAGAGGAGGCAGGGTCGGGGTGACAGAGTAGGGGGAGGAGGCGGCGAGCGATGGAGTGGGGGGAGGTGGTGGCAGGAAACAGAGGGATGAGGGAGGTTGAGGCGGGGGACGAACGAGGGGGGGGGGAGGGAGTCCAGTACCGATGGTGAGTTTGGAGGGTTGATTCGACAATGAACCAATGGACCAGTGAAAGAGAAGAAGCGAGGTGGGGCGTCTTTTAGCGCATCGAGTCTCGAGGTCAGACGATCAACCCATCTGGAATGGAGGGAGGTAGGTAAGTCGATGCATCAGGAATGGATAGTCAAACGGTTACTACATCAGGTATAGAGTGGTGAGGGAGCTGAGGAAAAAGTGTATGGAGCAGGGAATTCAGTCACTACATTGGAACTTGAAGCTCTATAGGCATGCAGAATCGATGGCTCAAAATTTTAGTTGCATGTGGTTAGAAAATAATTTATATCATATGTTTTTTTATTTAAATTTTAAACGTTCTGATGGACCTTTTATTTTAAATCAAAAAATAAATTTTATTTAAGTTAATTAATTTGTAAAAAATATTATCTTGTAAAATATTTTACCTAAAAAATGAGCTCGCGGGCTAACCCGCACCCGCGCGGGCTTACCTACCTAAGCCCACAACCACATGGGATTAGCTCGCATAGGCCTGCACTCTAAAAAGTCAATTTTTTGGCCCTCCCTGCCCTGTATCCGCCCCATATCCGCAATGCCCATGAGCCGCGGACCCGTTTTTCAATTCTAGTGCAAACCAGTACCATGAAGATTTTCTTTGAAATTAAATAATTATTTTCATGGACATGTATGATATGATACATTTCTTATTTTGTTTCTCATTGTTATACTTTCTAATAGGCCAAGATCAAGCCCCAAAAATCTTCAGGGTTGCTTTATCACCTTCTTGTGCCAACTTGGAAGTGGGATGATATTTCTATGGATTTCATGATTGGGTTTCCATGTACCCATCAAAAGAAGAATGTGATATGGGTAGTGATCGATTAGATGACTAAATCATCTCATTTCATCACCATTCGTGATATTGCTAGAGTTGAGGATTTAGAAAGTATCTATGTGAAAGAGATTAGAAAATTTCATAGAGTTTCATATGGTATAGTTTTTGATAGGGATCCTTAGTTAAATTATTGTTTTTTGAGAGGGATCTGGGAGGTAATGGGATCTCAGGTGAGTTTGAGTATGATATATCATACATAAAAGGATGGAAAAAATAATGATCTATACTGATCTTGGAAGACATGATTATTGATTATGTTATTGACTTTGGTGGAGATTGGGATAACCACTTGGGGCTGATTGTGTTTTCCTATAACAATATTTATTAGTCATCCATAAATATGAAACTCTTCGAGGCCTTGTTTGGATGATTGTATAAATATCCATTTTATTGGTCAGATATTGGGGAAGCTTCCCTAGTTGGAACTAATTAGGTCTAATAGATGACAACTAAGATTTAGTTTATTCTTCATAGAATGGTGATGACTCAAAGCTGGTAAACATCTTATTCTGATCACCATCATCACCCTATTAAGTTTTCAGTTGGTGAACACATTTTTTTGATAGTTTCACCTTAGTTAGGCCTTTGAGGTATTGGTAAATAGGTAAATATTACTACAAGATATGTGGAACCATTTGAAGTTGTTGAGAATATTAGAAAGGTGGATTATATTTTTTTGTGTTTCTACTATAGTTGAAATCTATTCATAATGTATTCCACATATTATAGCTCATGAAATATCTTTAATACCATTATAACATCTTGAACTGGGAATACCTTGATGTGGAACCTGATTTACCCATGACTGAGCATCAAGTTAGGATAATTGATTACGAGACAAAGGTGTTTGATAAGAATTCTATATATATTTTTTGTGTGCTATGGAAGAATGCTTTTGATTTACATGAGACATGGGATCTTGAGGTAATAATGATAGAGTATTGGGCTCATTTATTTTACTTGGAGTCTTCTTAATAGTATTAATGGGGAAAAAATTTTATGGTGGGGAGGTTATAATATACAATTAATTATTTTTCAGGTACTTATTGACCATTATTTTGATCTTACTTGGACTGGGGTTTGTTTTTGAGTCATTTTATATGTTTTTTGGAAATTTTGAAAGCCCATGGGGCTGTGTATAGTTGGAATATAGCAAGGAAAAACTATGTAGTTTTCCCCATCAATTTGTGCGCACTATTGTGAGAAAATGGAAGGGTGTAAAGTTTTTTCAAACTATACAACCACCCCTAAAACCCATTTACCATTGGAGATTGGAGATTTTAATAGTTGGTTCATGGTTAAACTAAACATAAAACAAAACCATGAACCCATTACATATTCCAAGTAATAGAACACAGTTAGTGTGTACAATTACTATTAACTGTGAAACCCAACTAGGAAACCATGCAATCATGTTTTTAGTTCCTCAAAAAAATTAATTAAAATCCTAAGTCCCAAAAATTTTAACTCCTAAACAACACTATTCAAAACTAATAAATTTCCTTGTATTTTCAGGGCTCTCTAGAGGTTTTCTCATATTCTCCAACCTCTTATCTTGTTAATTTAAGTGTTTGTGAAAGATCTTGATTCCTCTATAGTATATGTTTTCTCTCTTTTTTTGGGTTTCCTCTAAATTTTTTTCTCCATTTTAAGAGTGGAGAATCCTCACATTTCAGATATATTAGATATTAATTTTTATTGATCTTGTTTTGATTGTTTTTAATTATAGGGATTTATCCTAGATCCTCTTTACTTTCATCCCTTTGTTGGTGTTTCCTGTTGCGGGTGTTGTTTTGTTTGATTATGTGAATGAAAGGTTGGTGGTTATATATGGATTTCACCTAAAATTGAAACCCTAAATTTATTGGTTGAATTTAAATGATTTTTCAATACATTTATAAAACCATTATTTTAGATGATATGATTTTTTATTTAGAAAGTGCATGGAAATTGTGAAAACCCCCAATTTCAATGGAATTAAAATTATTGGGTAGATTTTGAAAATAATAATAGATTCAAATGAATGGATTATTTGATGTTTTTTAATAACATTTTCTTTAAATGAAATATGATTTAAAAGTTATGAATTTGATAAAGACCCATGATTTAGTTTTGAAATTGAATGGCCCATTGAACTAGAAAATTGGGATCTTAAAATGTGAATGATGATTTTATTTGAAATGATTGATTTTACCATGATTGATTGACGGATTGATGGGTGACTAGTACATTCATTCTATGACTCTAAATCTTCAGTATTGGATTGATTATGAGAATTATAACTAAACCAATTTCGACATGATTTCCCCAGATTGGGTTTTGATTGATATTATCCTGATGGCCCAAGACTTAGGGATGTTTTCACACATACTAAGCTAGGATAATTGACTTAGAAGTATGAAGATATTATATCTTGGAAGTAACTGACCTCATGACTTATTAAAATAGTGTTATTTCTGATTTTATTATACTTTCTAGTGATCGAGAATTATTTTATTCAGGCCAAAATTTTTATATAAGCGTTTTATATGAAATTTTAATTTAATCATGTTTTGAAATACATTTCATCTATTATTTTTAAAGTATGTTTTGGATTAAAATATTAAAATGAATTCCATGCCTTGTTTTATTTAAACGGAAAGAATAAATGTATTTATTTTTATATAATTGATTATGAAACACTTGGTGAGACCCTTCTGGGATATTTAGCTCACACCGTACCTTTGCCTTCGGTCATTTGTAGATCATGTTTTTATAGGTATATGGAAAAGAAAAATCACCACTTATAGGTGGTGATTTCACTTAATGCACAATACTTAGGAGTGATTTTGGTTACTGGTGGATCTTTTACCCACTTGTTTCACAGAGATTGTGAGACATGTCCTGTGGATGATATGTTTTCCTTTGGTTTATGGTTTACCTTAGGATGTTTATCTATAATATTGTGGTACTTTCATTAGTGGGGAGTATTTAGAATATCGAATTTCTATTGTATTTTCTTCCTTTTTTTTCTCATACGTTTTTGGAAAACTCATTCCCTTGATGTTAAATATGATGCTAAGTACTAATCACCAAGCCATGAGAATTAGGAATGCAATTTAAGCCATATTAGGATGGGCCCAGGTATTGATGTTTGAGTATAACTGGTTTGGTTTATGACATATCCAGAAATGGATGTATTTCTAGTAAAGCCACATAATTTCTAAATTACCAAGAACCTTATAATAGTATCCTATAATTTAATATATTGTCAATGTATTTCATAGGGTTAGGTTCCACATTATATGTTTTCTTAAATTTAGTTCTCAAGGTTTCTTCTAAACTTCCTCAAACACCAATTGTAAAGAACACAACCTAAGTATCCCAGATATGGTGGTCACTTTATTATATTGGTACTAGATACAAGTAATCAGATCCTGAAGTACAGACTGGTTTAGTAATATTGGTAAACTATATATATACTGGAATCTCACATTACATTTGATAACATAAAGTAAAATATATTTTTTTCATTGATAACATAATTATTAAATTTAATACATATTTTCATATTAATCATAATAAACTTCCTAACATCTTGTGGAAATAGAATCATAATAAAAGGGTGATATCAGATGCTCAGCAAGAGAATGTATACAATGAAATATATCATATACTAAATAAGGAAAGAATAATATAGATACATAAGAAATATTAAAATATTCCATATAACTAATACCATAAAAAGAGGAATGAATCAATGGATAACATACCAACATAAATAATCACATAGATAACAATAACTAGTTTCATGATGATAAATTTCATAATGATGGACAATATAATCTTACTATCAATTCCTTATGCTAAGAAAACATATGTAATAGGTAAGGTGTATGAAAAATACCCAAACAAGTTTGTTTCATGAGATCTATCAATACATCGAGGGCATAAAATGGGCCCCACCCATCACATAATTAGTCTAATTCATTCATCATACGATTAAAAAATTCAACTTAATCCATATTCCTTAATAGTAAAAAACATTCTATATTGGAAGAGATAGAACACAATATGCCAATAAATTTCCTAATAAAACCAAGCATAAACCTTCTATAGGAAAAATAAGGATGGTATCATTATAATATGTCCCCAGTGTAGTATAATTAAAATAAATTGGTTTTTCATTGACGAATATAAACACCTTAAAAATATCATTATAAACATTCTTGAGGAAAATAATTTTTTCACATTGAAAATCACTTTTTGAAACTACAAATTTCTTGAATATTAGGAAAATAATTTTATTTGAACATAACCATGGAAACATATAAATTATGTTTCCAAACATTTATTAGCAATGATGGTGGGAAATTTTGTTTATTCTGTGTACGTTAAAAAAATATCCTTTCAAATTTTTGATAAAAATTTAAAAGTACCACATTTGAAAAACAACATGTATATTTATTTTAAACCATTTTTTAAATATTCAATAATGGGTAAAAATTTATTTAATAAATCAATTTATATTACTAAATACATTTTTAATCATTTTAGGGAAAATATGGACATTGAAGAGAAAGATTCTAGAGCAAGTAGAAAAAAATTCAGTTTTTCTTAAAAACATTATCTCAATATCTTTAGTACTTAAAGAGTGAAAAACGATAGGAAAAAATTATAATTTTTACAAATAGCTAGTGGAGAAAAAATTATATTGGTTTTGATATATAAATATCAAATTATCCCCTTAGTAGAGATTTAAACATAAACATACTCAAATAATATTGATATTGTGAAATAAACCCTTATCCCTATGGTAACTTTTGAATCATAACCACCCTAAAATAACTAAGTATGAATGAAAAATTAAATAAGATGAATATAAATATATTTATAATATAAAATATCAATGGTTTTTTATATATGAAACACAAAATAAATAAGTGTTGAATAGGGTATATGTCTCATATGAGTAAAAGTGAGATGAAAAACCTTTACCTCGAGTCGAGACTTGCCATGTATATCCTTTAACCACTTTATAATAAACATAGATAAATTATATTATTTACTAAAACACTTTTTATTTTTTAATACCTTATCCTTAAAATATTTATTTCATTTATTTTTAATTGTATATTTAATTATTTAATCAGTAAATTCTACGTTAGGTGTTTGGAGGATGTTCCGTTCATAATGCCAAAATATCTTTGGTAGGATGAACATTATTGAAGTGGTCAATAGTACATCATCCACAAAATAATAATACTGAAATAATTATAAATTTTATTTTTTAATTATTCTTTTAAAATTAACCATTAAATATGGTTATGAAAAATGACTTACGTTACAATTATGGATAAGGTAGGTCATACTACGCATGAGTAACATTTCTATTTTTAATGATCATAATAGAAATAAGGTAAGTAATATATTATATTTATATAGTGATAATTATATCATAAACATCACATTATCTCTTTAAATACACACACACACACAGGCACATATATATACCATTCATGCAATGTAGTGGTGAAAAATGAATCACATCACTTCGTGGTGGTGTTAATCCACACATACTCACAAATGACATTTTCATTTTTTAATGGATGAAAATGTAATAAAATAGATGATATAATATATTTATATAATTATAATTACATCATGAATATAATATATATACATTAATCCATAATTATAAAAAATACTGATATGTGGCGATGGAAAACAAATTACATCAGTTCGTGAGGCGGTAGTCCATTGTAAACACAAATAACAGTTTCATTTCCCATTTTATGGAAGAGTAGATAGATATAGATTATGAAATTAACATAAAAAATATATAATTATATTTAATATAATGGTTATATTATTTTATCATGTTTTAATAATATTTTAAGGAGGTATAAAAATAAATAAAACTAAAACATTCAGTTAAAAGTTATACCTCTTCTTTGGACAACACCGTTTACATTACATGTTAAGACCACAAAAGATGAAATTATTTCTAAAATAACACCACTATAACATTTATATAGATGTTATTAAGGTATTTGGTTTGGTATTTTCTAAAATAAATTGTTTGTGAAGTGTGAATAAAAGAGAAGAGGATGTGCGCTTTTATAAGTGACAGGAGAGACACTCTTGGAATTACTTAAAAGATTAAATTAATATAAAATAATTTTCATGGATAAATTGTTCCAAATTAAAACAATTTGAATAATATATAATTATGAGTCTAACAAATCTCATAAAAAAATTAGACATGTTTTGGCTATCTTTCCCCCCTTATCTCTTAGTTTTAACCCCTTATTATACACATTGACGATTATCATGAAATCAATATTTTTTACTCTTTAGGGGTCAATAAAATTTTTATAAAAGGTAAAGAGACCAAAAAATGGACTAGGTTTGATATTATCAACCATATAGAATTATCTTTTATAAATTTAGAATTTTTAGGAATTTGAAACCATTTAATAAATTATTTTTTGTTATATAATATCATTAATGTCATTTTTGGAACCATTTATTTAATTTAAATTTTAAAAAACCATGATAGAAATTGAATTCAAATATAATCCTTCAACATGCCCTTAATGTGTTATATTTATCTAAAAAACTAATGGAACACAATAATTAACTCCAATTATATTACTTTTAATATTTTCAAAATCATTTCTTTTTATTTTTCTATTAATCGAATAAACACTTTGTCAGCATTACGTAAGCATCTAATGTAATTATTTCATCACTAAAAATTAGAAATAAATTACCATAATAAAAAAATAATCTATATTTTAGATAAATATTTAAAACTGAACTTAAGTTGTTTTTATCCCTATCACAAAGTTTTAAAATATTAAAATTAAGAGAGTACCATTTTTGACTTTATATTTACTTAAAATAATATATAATAATTTTCCAAGAAAAACTAAAAAAGTACATAAATTATAATATTGGTGTGTATGGTCAAAAAATACTCTTAAAATATATTAAAAGTAAGTTTTAGAGTAATTTTTATCCCTTGTAATATTATTTCTAAAATTAATTACATGATTTATCTATATCGAGGTAACAAATATTTACTATGGTTACTAAAAATAATGACTGAAAAATAAAAGTGTATTATTCATCAAATTTTGACCTCATGATTGAAAATATGGAATATATTTTCTCAAAATAAATATCTATAAGTGGAATAAATTTAAGTAATATTAAACCACAAAACAAAATGAATTTTTTTTTGGAAAAAATGAATTTTTAATCCCAAAAATGAACTTACAAAAAAAGACATAATGATTATTCCTATGTAATTAACCAAATTATTTATAATTAAATGAGTAATATTTTAATTTAAGATAAAATTTAAGTCAAAATGGTATATTTAAATGAGAATAAATGATAGTTTTACAAAAATCATACAAAAATGATATTTGTAATTTTCATTGAAAAATTAATCTTTTCTAAAAAATCCGAAAAGTTCAGCATAACATAATTTTGATATTATAAGTTCAAAAAATGATTTTGTTTTATCAAATAAATTTTCTATAATTTCTATAAATTCATTATAACATTTTTTTATTAAAGTAATAAAAAACCATTTTTTGATGAAAACACATTTTTGAAGAATAAAATGACTTTACTAAAAATTGAGTTCTTATTCTATAATAATTGATCACTAAAATTTTATTGAGTAAAAAATTTATATATATTTTATAAAGTGGTTAATCCAATTTATACTCACCAATTAAATGTCTAGGTTATAATAATCAAATTTAAATAATAAAATTATTATAGTATATTTCAATTATCTTCAAGCCCGGTGTTGTTTATCATATAAAATATCAAGAATAATGTTATTATTCTAATGTATTGGGGTGTTATATTATAATAAACTAATAAAATTAATCCTATAAATTGGAAAACAAAATTGTTAATTGAGGGTTTGATATTTGAAAATTCTTTTATTGAAAACCCATATCGTAAAAAGGGTTAATAAAAATTCTTTTTGAAAAAGGGAGAGGGAAATATGCAGGTCATATGAAATAAAACATAACTAGGTTTCCAAATAGGATAAAAGCAATGGAAATTAAAAATATATACAATGATTAATTTTCAAATAATGATGGAGAGTGAAAAAAATTGTTGATCACAAGAAATTGAATGATAAAGATAAATTTAATGATAATGAAACTATAAACATAAGAGGTGTGAAAAAGACAATCATTTCATCATAAATAAAGGTAATAGGATACTTTTTTTTATTTCAAGACCCCTTTCCTAGAATTGGGGATTTCCTTTTCCATATACACAAATAACATATAGAAATATACATACCTAGAAATTAAAATTTGAACCTATAAATAATTTCCATTATAAAATCATCTTTTTCTCAAAATAATGAGTATTCAAGTAGATTTTTATACCTAATTGACTAAAATAAAATTCTAATGGATCAGATAATCCACAAAATAATAACATGATATTTTTACATATTTTCTAAAACAAAAATGGTTATCACAAGGTAATATAATTCCCAAAATGAATAAAAATTCACATGAAGGAATACAACATTAATGTCCAAAGATATAACAATAATAACCAAAGTTTAGCTTATGTTATTTAATAACTAGATAACCTTAAAATTCATCAAAATATTCCTAACCAAGTTCAAAACCCAAAAAAAGGATTTTATCTCATATTCATCCAAGATTAATTTAGTGTTTATTTCCAACAAACATTAGTCACTCATAAATTAACATACCCAAATATGCATATGCCCTAATCATATAATGCCCATAATATGCTAATCATTTCTATAAATAAATTAATCACCCTAAATCCACATTAAAATAATATACGCTCCTAAAAGATAATTTAACCTTTAATCCTAAAATAAATTCTCATCTTATTTAATAATATTATGTTTACCTTAATCATATAATGTTACCCAAAATATATTGATCTTCTTTTAAAATAACCTCAATCACTTAATCAGAAAATCTATTTTCAGTCCCATGTTTATCTATGTGATAAAACATATGTTTCCAAATTTTAATAACCCATTATTAACTCAATATCAAAGATCATATAAAACCTAAAGGTTATCAAAACCTTTAAAATTATGTTCAAAAAATAAAAATAATTATTCCACAAATAAACCTTTCTCTAAAACAATTATTAATCTCACGGGTTGTATTACCGTAAATGACTTCCAAAATACTCTTAAACATTTTTAAATCTCATCACTTAAAACCTCAAAAGGGTATCTATGATTTTAAACATATGATCAAACTTATAATTATCATCTCAATGCACTTTATATTTATATCATATAACTATGGAATATTGTATGATCCTAGGTTTTTCTTGAGGTATGAATCTTTCCATTCAGGTTAAATGTGTTTGATTTCCTTTTTGGCATAGAACCTAAGCTAGGCCATGGTCCGGTTGGTTTTTTTTTGCGAAATAAAGGGGAAAATAGGTTTAAATATAGTTGTAGGATAGGTACATGCCATGTACTTAGCCTACACATTGTGTACTTCCAGTACACATTGTGAACTAGCCCATCACAATGTGTAGCTAGTTTGGCTTAGAAAAAAATAAAAGGGCAGTACACGCTGTGTACTTAGTCGCACTCCATGTACATTCCCAACAGTTTTTATATAAAAGATGAACTAGATTAATATTTCGATCGAAATAATGTTTTTCTCCCATTTTTTAACCCAAAACCACTCTAAACTATTTTTTATGATATAAAAACCGTCAAGACTTTCATTCAAGCTCCTTCTATAAAATTGGAATTGCATTAGTAATTACTCGATTAATTTTTATTCGTTCTTTATTTTTCCAAACAACGAATATGCTATTTGGATTTAGTATATATTCCCTAATATCATATTGTTTGTTTGTTCTTAAGATTTATTCCAAACCAGGACGAATCAGGAATTGATACTGGATGAGCTGTCTACTACTGAGGTGTGGTAGGTCATATATAATTTCTTTAATCTTTTTGGGTACTTTTTGGGCATTTGAACTTTTCTTTTCCCATCATACATTCCGTCGAGGCCTCGTTTTTGAGCAGGATACTTGTCGAAGCTATAATCGGACCTAGTGAGGATGCATGAAGGTTCTGTTTAGTTGTGTTGACACCCGTTTATCATTTCATGGTCATCCAAGGGGTGCACCTTAAGGAAATATTCTACTTATACCTGTTTAAACCACCAAAGTGGTGTGTTCTTGTTCTTTCCTATTTATAGGAAGCCCTTAGATGCCTTAATATCTTGAGTAGCTTGTTTATGAGATGCACTGCCTCCTTGATTAATGAATATCATGTTATGCCTTATCTGTTTTGATAGTATGAAATGTTTAAATGAATTATATGGGTGGTTATACCTATTTAAAATTACAAATGGAATGTTAAATGGTTTATATGGGAGGGTATACCCATATGCTTGTTATGATAAATGGTTTAAATGGTTGGGTATACTTAGGGATTGTGCAGGTTTATGTGAGTGGGTATACTAATATGGAAAGAATGTTTTATTTAAATGAATTAATGCTTGATTTAATTATATGATAGATGCCCTGGACTATTCTCTAGGGATCTGGAATGTGTTAGTGGATGCCTTGGGTTGACTCTTCTCCTTGGTTCTTGATTCTCTGGGATGCCTCAAGACTTGCTACCCCATGGATCCAGATTTCTTGGGCTCACATTGGACTTGATATTTCCATGCTCCTAGTAATGAAACCAATGCCTAACTAATTTTCCACTAGGAACTCCCATGGGACTCGATGGAATTCCTTGGACAAGCTCCTTGGATCCAGCCTTATGTGGTCCAGATATATTACATGGATGCCTTGATATACTAATACCTTGGATTAGGCCCTTGAGGTTTTCTTTTAACTATATGGAATTGCCATAGTATAATATAATTAACTATATGGCATGGTTGTGGGATACTTGACTTATTTATACAGCATGGCTGTGGTTGCATGATACAGATGGATGTACAACGTGGCCTTGTGACTTGCATTTTTTACTTTGTTATAGCTTCCTTATTAGGAGCTAACTCTCTTTTACAAGTATCCTTGAGGAAATTTTGGTTTTACTTGTTATAGTATACTTATGCCATGGGAATACAAAATTACTTATTGGTTGTTTACACTCCCTATAACATTTGTAGAATTGTTGTTAGAACTATATAGACCAGGGTGATTTACTATTTGGATGTTTATCTCCCACCATATTTAGGCATACTTAGGGATCCAAATAGATTATATGGTTGTAGGTGATGATAAGGGAAAGAGACCTAGTACATGATGTTGATTGTGGCTTTAGAGATGGGGAGCATAGAACCAAGCTGAGGCTTGGGATGCTGGGTTAAATTTTAGGTATTTTGTTATTTTTGGGATACTTGTACTATATTTTATTTCCATGTACTATTCTAGATGCTTTTTAGATACTTGTACCATCTGCATCATTCTTTATATGAGACACTTATGGTTATTTATATGTATTATTGTCTTGACTTATCTCCATTTGATTTCATATTTATTCTCTTTATATATTTAATTTATTTTACTTCTATTGTGATACTTTGGTAATGAGGGAATAGTCTCCACACTGAGTCACCCAGGCCCTTGCTACTAGTTGGAAGCCTATGACATTTTGGGATATGCACTTGAGACCATGTGACCAACTGGGATTGGGTCACCATTTCAGGTAGCATCCGAGTCTAGGAAGTTTCAAAGTGGTATACAAAGCGTTTTATTTTGGTTTTAATTACTATTTAGAGACATTATACATGGATAATAAGTAAATGGAGTTTGGTAATAAACTGTTCCTAGGAGTAGCTACCCTTCATACATGGAAAATCCAAATTTCCTCAAATTGAGTTCTGATTTTTCTAGATTTTGACTATTATAGTTCATTTGATTTCACCATTGGATGAAACACTTGATTTCTTCTATTATTATTTATAAAATTGTGGGTTCTATTTCAGTTGCAACCCAATGAGATGAGGGTGTGAATTCTCATGCATCATATGGGCACTTTTTAGAACCACTTTTAATGAATTTTTCCATGCTCTCTAGGATGCATTAGATATTGCATACTGCTATGATAGTTGATGTGATAGTACTGCCTACTGGTGTTTTAGTTGGGTGTGGTAGATAAAGGTGTTATGTCATCTTTTAACCTATAAGGTTTATGGGCCCTTATGAATTGGTAATCGAAGCACTGATTAAATGTAAATGTTAAATTAACCCGTTATATGTATGGTTTGAATGAGCGACATGTTTTGGGTTCATGAGGTGTTATGGGGCATCATGGATTCAAAAATTAGTAAACCCTTGGTGGAATTTCCTGAATAGCTGAATGTGAAATGGAAATGGAAACTTGAATGGATATATTCTTGACCGAGACATGGATTTTTAAAGGGAAAGAGGCATAGTTTCTAGTGGTTTTATGGATGTTCTTTATATAGTCCTGGCATTGGGAGTAGGCTATGGGTTCGACTTGGTTTCTAGAAGGGTTTTGACCTATCCTATGCTTTTGAGATTTGTGCTTGATGTTGTTGTTTCCTAATGGGTACATTTGGAATTGTAGAGACATGCCACCATAATGAACTCTAGTGGTACACCATGATATAGGTGATGAATATACATCAGAGAAGGTGGGCCATGGGCTAATGGTCCTATAGTTCCATATGAGGTACCTAAGGCTATTCTGGACCTAGGTGCTAAGGAACAGTTCCATGAGTGGTTCTTTTATTATAAGCAGATGATCCAGGGAGCACCGCATCCAGCATAAACCATGGATGATCTAACACAGGTGATCTAGTAGTAGTATCCTCACACGCTTTAAATTGATGGTGGACCATAACCAATGGAGCTAAGGCTAGATACCACATTATTTATTTTGAGCATCTAGAGATGCCTCTAGAGTGGAGGGTCAAGCTCGCGACTAACATGCTATGTAGAGCAACAAAGCACTGTTGTGCCATTTTGAACTAGGATGACGGAATGTGGAATATGGGTTGGGATGAATTCCAAACCCACTTCTATGATTACTTTTAACTCGTGACTCTGAAAACAGAGTTGGATAGTGAGTTTATGTGTCTCGAGCTAGGTGTGGTGATAGTTATGGAATACTCAACATGCTTTTTAGAGCTATAACATTTTGTGTCGATGTATTTTACTGATGAGATGTTGAGGGTGAGATTCATCAAGGAAGGTCTTAGACATGCTATCAGATCTTAGGTCAACGTGGATAAGATTCCTTCTATCACTAAGACTGTGAATTAAGCACTGATTATAGAGATGAACCTGATTGAAGCTGGGGGTACATAATAGGGGAGTACTATTTGTCGCCCTAATGGATCTACATCTTCAAAAAGGAAGTTATGTTTTGAGGCTTCTCACGACATGAGTTCTAGTCAGGCTATGGGTGCAGGTAGGTTTGTGTATTTCCAATAGTTTGGTAGGTGAGGCTACAAGAAAAATCAGTGTGACTACAACCTAGTTGAGTACCGATCTTCTAGAAGGATGGGGCCCATGTATTGGTTTAGTAGGATCTTCCCTTCATCTATGAGTGTTAGGGGGTCATCTCTGACATCGGGTTCAGGAGTAGGTTCTTTACCTCCACGTCAAGCTGGGAGTTGGAGTAGTGTAGGCCGGTCAAGACATGGAAGTGGTGGTCATTTCCGTGGTAGTCATACACTAGGTTCTTAGAGAAAACAGGGTGAATCAGCCCAGGGTAGCCAGGTAGGGTCATGGGGCTATGGTACATTCCAAACCAATGTAGTGAAATAGACCCAATAAGATAATTCTTTTGGACCGTCTACTATGAGAGGTACGATCTTATTATCTTTTAATATTGCATCTACTCTTTTCGATACAGGTTCCTCTCATAGTTTTATCTCTACATGAGTGGTAAAAATCGATAGGCTTGTGTTCTTTGTTTTGAGGGAATTTTGATGTAGAAACACCATTTGGAGTTGGAACGGGTGATGTACAACATTGTATGGAGTGACCCCTTGAGGTTGGGGGGTTCCACTTCCTCTGGAGTTTATATTTCCTCGAGATGATATGGCTTGACATCATTCTTAGAATGGGCTATCTAGTTGCTTATGGAGAATAAGTTGACTGCTATCATTGGAGGGTGACTTTCACATCACTAGAGGGTGTCGTGTTTATTCAAAAGGGTGAATGGGATTCCCATGCACGAAGAGCTGGACCATTGCATAGTGAGATGGGTGGGATGACATCCCAGATTTCTAGTTTGTTTTTGGATGATCAGGGAATGAGTCATAAGGACTTTCCTCCAGTGGTTGAGTGATTTAGGGACATCTTTCTGGATGAAGTTTCTTCTTTACCTCTTAAAAGAGAGGTGGAGTTCCCTATCAAGATAGTTCTAGGAGTTTCGCCGGTATCTATTCCTCCTTCTAGGATGGCTACGATGGAGTTGGAGGAGCTCAAGAGGCAGCTAGAGGATTTAAAGGTTAAAGGGTTTATTAGACCCAGCACTTATCAATGGGGTTCACCGGTCCTTTTTTGTGAAAAATGTGAATATAACTTATTTTCCATGCATGAATTATCAGAAACTAAACCCGTTGATGGTTGAAAAACGATATAATTTTCCACAGATAGATGACATGTTCAATCATCTTTGAGGAGCTCGAGTGTTCCAGAAGATTGACTTGTGGTCAAGATATCACTAGGCATGTGTTCGACCTATGTACATACCTCATACAACCTTTCATAGTAGGTATGGGTTATATGAGTATCTGGTTATACCATTCAGTCTCATGAATTTTCTAGAAGTTTTCATGGATTTGATGAACCATTTATTCCATCCTTACTTGGATTATTTTGTGGTGGTTTTCATGGAAGATATCTTGGTGTATTCTCACAATCGACACGACCATGCCAACCATCTTGAGATCGTTTGGAATACACTGAGAGAGCATCAATTATATTCTAAGCTCACAAAGTTCCACTTTTGGATGGATCAGATTCACTCCCTGGGTCACATCATCTCAGAGACAAGAATGTCATTTGACCTATAGAAGGTGAGAGATATGGTTTCCTGGGAACAACCTAAATTGTTTTTCAACATATGAAGAATATTTGGGATAGATGGTTATTATAGGAATTTTATATACGACTTATCATACTTAGAAGCACCGTTTATTGGAGTGACTAAGAAGGGTGTGAAGTTTTTGTTGTCAGAATCTTTTGAGACAACCTTTCTGGAGCTGAAAGGGATGTTGAAATTATAACCATTCCTGATACTGCCAGAGTAGGGCAAGATCTACACGGTGTACTATGATGCATCAGGTATTTGGATAGGGGATGTGCTGATTCAGGGAGATTGGGTCATGGCATATGAGTCATGGAAGATAAGGCCTCATGAGAAGAACTTCCATTTGCATGATCTCAAGTTAGCCGTAGTTGTTCATGCATTGTGATGTTAGAGGAACTATTTACTATGAGATCATTTTATGGTCTACACAGACCAAAAAATCCTCAAGTATATATATACATAACATGATCTGAATTTGAGGTAGAGAAGGTGAGTGGAGTACCTTCATTCCTTTGACTTCGAGCTTACCTACACGCCTGGTAAGGGAAATGTAGTAGTTGGTGCACTGAGTTGGAGGACTCATATATAAGAAGTGTGATAAGCCAGTAGCGAGTGGTATTTTATGGAATTGGTTTATGAGATGCATCTGGAGGTGCATAATAGATGGGAAAAAACATTTCTATCATCCTTATCTAGGACCTCTACCCTAATGGAAAGAGTTAGTATGATGTAGATATCATATTATGAAGACCTAGTTCTATGGGAAGGTGTGGTAGGTGAGGACCCTCCTCATGGTTGGATGGTAGGTGATGATGAGATTCTACATATCCATGGACCTGTTTGTGTTCAAATGGACATACATGAGGAGATGATGTTGGAGTTTCATGCTTTATCTTGGGAATTGCATCCCGGGGTCACAAATATGTACCGTGAATTGCGACGACAGTATTGTTCGTCGACAATGAAGCATGTTGTTACTAGTTTTTTTACTAGGTGTTCCACCTATCAGCAGGTGAAGGTAGAACATTAGTGACCAACTTGGATTTTATAGTAGTCACCTAGCCTGGAGTGGAAATTAGATGATGTTGAGATAGATTTCGTGACAAGTTTACCAAAGTAAACTCAAGGTAACAACACTATGTGGTTTTCCATTGACATGCTTATGAAGGTCGCACATTTCTTTCTAATCAAGGAGACATTTATTATTGATGATCAGGGAAAGTTGTATATCCGAGAGGTTTTAAAACTTCATGGGGTCTCGTAGACTATCATTTCAAATAGGGATACCCGATCTACATCACATTTCTAGTAGAGTTTTCAAATGGAACTAGGTATATAGGTGATTTTGAGCACAACATATCACCCTCAGACTTATGGCCAGTTAGAGTGTACGATATAGGTGCTAGAGGACATGCTATGAGATTTTGTCCTAGATTTCAGGGGCTCGTGGGAGAGGAAAATTACCCTATTTGATTTCACCTATAATAATAGTTACCAGGCTATGATACAAAGGGTAAAATATGAGGATTTATATGGTAGTCCATGCTGTTCTCCCTTGTACTGGTAAGAGGCTAGAGAGGTAGCTTTACTAGGACCATGTCTAATGCAGGAGACTTCGGAGCAGGTCCAGATGATTCAGAAGTAGATGGTTACTACATAGTCTCATCAGAAATCATACCCCAATCTCCGTAGACAACCTCTAGAGTTCATTATTGGGGTTACGTGTTTCACCAAGATTGGGACACATGCGTATCAGGAGATATGGTAAATGTTCACCGAGATATTTTGGTCCATTTGATATTCTAGAGAGATTCGGGTCAATTTCCTATCGGTTGTAGTTACCTTAGATTTACCGCGCCATGCATGATTTATTCCATGTATCTCACCTGCTCCACTACCACTCAGACCCTCTCACATTTTCATCCCAAAAAGGTTGAGAAACATCTGATTCATATCATTGACAGGAGCATAAAGGTTCTTTGAGGCCAGTTAGTTCCTCTAGTATGAGTTCCATGGCAGCACAATCATTTACTGGATAAAACTTAGGAGAGGGAGGCCAACGTACATGCTTAGTGGCTGGAGTTGTTCTCAGATGAATCTTTACCACACTTCAGAGAGAAATTTAGGGAAAATTGATATAAAGGGGAAGATTGTAAAATCCCAGGTTTTTTTGAGCTATGAATCTTTCCATTTGGATTAAATGTGTTTACTTTCCTTTTTTTATTACTCACTAATCCGGGACATAGATCAGTTGGTTTGTTTTTGAGAATGAAAGGGGAAAACATTCTAAAATATAGCTACATGCCAGGTACATGCTGTGTACTTGGCCTATATGCCATGTACTTTTAGTACACACTGTGAACTAGCCTGTCACAATGTGTAGCCAGTCTAGATGAGAAAAAAATAAGAGGGAAGGACATGTCGTGTACATTGCTGTAATGATGTGTACTTTCTCAATGGGGGTTTTCTTATAAAAGAGGTAGTAGCTTAATATTTTGATAGAAAAAATGTTTTTCTCTCATTTTTGAACCCAAAACCCATCTAAACTTGTTTTTCGGATATTAAAGCCGCATGGAATCTAATTCAAGTGTAATATATCACATTGGAACCACATCAGTAAGTACTAGATTCCTTTTTAGTCATTATTTATTCTTCAGAACAATGATTATTCTATTTGGATTTAGGATCATATGCCATAATATCCCATTCTTCGTCCATTCTTCAGATTTCTTCCAAACCAAGACAAATCAAGACTGGATACTAGATGAGCTATCTACTACTGAGGTTAGGTAGGTGGTTTATACTTTCTTTCTACATTTCAGGTGCTTTTGGGGCATTCATAATTTTCTCCTCACTTCATACTTTCTGGAGAGGCCTCGTTTCTGGGCGAGTTACTTGCTATAGCTGTAGTCGTACCTAGTGAGGATGCCCGTAGGTTCGATTTAGGAGCATTGACACCCATTTCTCATTTCAAACTCACCCAAGGAGTGTGCCTTAAATAAGTATGCTACTTGTGCCTGTTTAAACCATCCATGGGGTGTGTTCTTGTGATTTACTTGTTAGAGGAAGCCCTTATATGCCTCGATATCTTGAGTAGTTTGTTTTGGAGATGTAGTTCCTCCTTACTTAATGAATATCATGTTATTCCTTGTCTTCCTTGATAGTTTGGCATGTTTAAATGAATTATATGGGTGGGTATACCTATATGAAATGATTATTGTCTTGTAAAAAGGTTTATATGGTAGGGTAGGCCCATATGATTGTTTTGATAAATGGTTTTCATGAGTGGGTATACTCATGGATTTTTCAGGTTAATGTGAGTGGTGATACTCACATGGAATGAATTTTTAATTTTAATTCTTGAATGATTGATTTAATGGTTTGATAGATGTGTTGTAATGATCTCTATGGATCTGGAATGCGGTACTGGATGCCTTGGGTCTTGATTCTGTGGGTTGACTTGGGCCATGATACCCTGTGAATCCGGCTTACATGGGATCACATAGGACTTTCTATTGCCATGCTCCTTGGACCCCAACCAGTGCCTAACCGAGTTTCCACCAGGGATGCCCATGGGACTCGATGTGATGCCTTGGACAAGCTCCTTAGATCTGGCCCTCTATGGTCTAGATATATTACATGGATTCCTTGGTCTTATGACACCTTGGATCAATCCCTTGAGGCCTAATTTTCACTATACAACAAGGTTGTGGGATATTTTACATTACTATATGGTGTAGTCATAGGATAATTGACTTATTTATATAGCATGTATGTGGTTTCATGATACAGATGGATTTATGGTGTGGCCATGTGAATTTCTTGTTTACTTTGTTATAGCTTCCTTATTAGGAGCTAAATCTCTTTTGCAGGTATCCTTGAGGGCTATTTGGTTTTACTTACTATAACAGACATATGCCATGGGCATACACACTTACTTACTATTTGTTTACACTTTCTATAACTTTTGTAGAATTTTTGGTAGAACTATATAGACCTAGGTGGTTTCCTATTAGTATGTTTATATCACACTATGTTTGGGCCTCCTTGGGGACCCAAACTGATTATATATTTACAGGTGATGATAGGGGAAATCTCCCTAGTACATGATATTGATTAAGGATTTGGAGCAGGGGATCATAGGACCAAACTGAGGTTTGGTATGTTGGGATACCATTTCGGCCTTTTTTCCTTTTTGGGATACTTGTACTGTATTGTATTTTCAAATACTATTCTGTATGATTTCTAGATACTTGTAAAATTTGCATCATTTTGTATACAAGACACTTCTTGTTATTGATATGTTTTCCTATATTTCCTTATCTTTAGTTTACTGTTTATTTATTCACTTCCGTTATTGTATGTATTTGACTTCCCCTATGATACTATGGTAATGAGGGAATAATCTCCCAATTGAATCACATAGGCCCTCACTGCTAGTCAGGAACCTATGGAATTTGGGGAGATGCACTTGAGGCCATGTGACCAACCGGGCTTAGGGCACCATTCCGGGAGGCATCCAGGTTTGGGAAGTTACAAATATCATAGGTTTCTATAAGTTATATTCTCTCATTCATCATATGTGTTCATAAAGTTAATGAGAATAAACCCAAGTATATCCACCATAATTGAAAAACCAGGTGTGCAGTAGGGGCACATTGACTGTGCACCATAATAAAGACCATGATATACTCGACCAACTCTTTTTAGGGTTATTACCCCTAGATTCGTATCTACCAAAACTATGCCCAATTGTAGTTTCCAAAAATTGATGTATTTCTAGGAAAACTACCTAATCTCTACCTTAAAATAACCTTATGTTATTATCCTATAAATAGACATATCCTACATGTTTTATATAGGGTTACATTCCCTAATTTATTTGTCTAAATATAGTTCCCAAAGTTTCTACTCAACTGCATCTGATACCAACTACAAAGAACCCAACCCTAGTATTTCAGAATTGGTTATTACTCTATTATATTGGTACTATATATAAGTGATCACATCCTGAATGACCGACTAGTTTAGTAGTCTTTATAAAATAGATATATAATCTAATATCACATTACAATTGAAAACATAAAATACAAAATAGTATTTTCTTGGAGAACATCATTATTCAATCTATTATATTTTTTCATATAAATAATAATAAAATTTCTAGAATCCTAAGGAAAAGGAAACATAAGAAAGGGGAGAGATGAGATTCTCAGTAAGGGAATGCAGAAAATGGAATCTATCATAGAATAAATAAGGCATGAATTTTATGTTCAAGGTAAACAATAATAAAATATTCTATATAACTAATACATAAAAATTTTACTAAATTCATGTATAAAATAACAACATAAATAATCAAATGGAAAAAATAACTAGTTTCATAATGCTATAATCATAATGTTGGACATCATAATCTTACTATCAAGGACTTGTACCAAGACAAAATATGTAATAGGTATGGTGTATGAAAAATAATGAAAACTATTTTTCTTATGATACCTACCAATGCATCAAGGTGATATAACAGGCCCCTCCCATCACCTAATAATATAATATAACTTAATCAACATTCCTTAATAAAAAAAGTATACGTATTGGAAGAACTGGAATAAAGAATGTAAATACTTTGTCTAATAAAACTAAACATAAAAAATATAGAGAAAAAATAAGGATCATATAATTACAAAATATCCCTAGTTTATTATAAGTAAAATAATGTTTTGTTTTCATTGATTAATAGAAACATCATTAAATCATCATTAAAAAAATTCTTGAGGAAAATACATTTTTTTTATTTTTAAAATCACTTTTAAAAATTTATATTTCTAGATTATTAGGAGAAAAATTTTATTTGAAAATAACCATGTAAACTTATTACGGATTCTCTAAAGCATTAATTGATTATGATGGTGATAAATTCTATTTGTGCCATGTACATTAAAACAAATATTTCTTTTTTATTTTTGGTAAAATAAAAAAGTACATAATTAAAAAAAAAATATCTCTTTTAAACCATTTTGTAAAAATGAAATCCTGGGTAAAAATTTATTCAATAAATCATTGGATATTAGTGAAAAAATTCATTTAACATTTTATGGAAAATATGGAAATGGAAGAAAAATTCCAAACTATGTAGAAAATAAATTCAGTTTTCTTTATAAAAATTTTATCAATATATTGAGTAATTAAAGAGAGAAAAATTAAAGGAAACATGTAATTTCTAGAAATATCCATAGGAGAAGAAAATATATTGGTTTTAAGATATAAATATCAAACAATTCACCCAGCACAGACTTAAACAAAAACAAACTCCAATAATGATGAAATTGTTAAATAAACCCTTATTGTTGTGGTAACTTTTGAATCATAACCCCTAATGAAAAAAATTACTATGAATATAATCAATATAAATATATTCATCATATAACATATCAACTATTTTTTACATACACAAAACAAAATAAATAAAGGGTGAATGAGGCATATGTCTCACAAGGGTAAAAGTGAGATGACAAACCCTTACCTTGAGTCCATAATTTCCATGTATATCCTTTAAATACTATATAATTTACTTAGATAAATTATAGAATCTCTTAAGAAAATTATGTTAAATAATTTATCACTAAAAAATTTATTTTGTTTATTTCAGTGATATATTTAATTACTTAATCTCTTATGTTCATGTCAGGTGCTTGGAGGACTTTCAATTCATAATACCAAAATCAATTCGATATAATGAAAATGGTCAAAGAGGTAATTAGTCAATGATATCTAGAATAATAATCATAAAATATATTTAATTTTTATATATCAATTATACTTTAAAAACCAATCACTAAATATTTTTATGAAAAATGAATTATGTAGCAATCATGGAGACCATAGGCTGTATGTACGCATGAGTAACATTTCTATTTTTCAATGAATATTATGGAAATAAGGTGAGAAATATTTTAACATTTTATAATGATAATTATATCATTAATATAATATTTTATCTTTATAGACACTTATATATATCAACTACATGATGTAGTGATGAAAAATGATTCACATCACTTCGTGGAGGTGGTAATCTACACGTACACACAAACAAAATTATCATTTTTAAATATATTGAAAGGTAAGACAAATATATTTATATAATGATAAATATTCAATTAATATCATATATATATATATTAAATCTTTCATTATAAACAGCTGTAATAGGTTGCGATGGAAAATTAATTAGATTAGTTTTCGAGGCAGTAGTCTGCCGTACACATGAATAATGTTTTTGTTTCCAATTTGATGGAAGTGGAGGTAGATATAGGTTATTAAATTTAAATAAAAACATATAATTATATTTAATATAATTTTTTTTGTTTCATAATGTTTTAATTTTATTTTAATTAGGTATAAAAATAAATAAAACTAAAACGTTTAATTAAAACCTAGACCTCTTCTTCAGACAACATCCTTTGTTTTACACCTTAATCCCAAAAAGGTTGGTATTATACTTTAACTAATACCTATATAATGTAGGGAGGTAAGTTATAAATTCATTTTTAAGGTTTTTTTTATCCAAACGGTTATAGAAGTGCGAATAAAGGAGGAGCGAGGTGCCCTTTTATTAGTGATGGGAGGGGCACTCTTGAAATTACATAAAGTATTAAATTAATTTAAATTAATTTCCAATTTAAAAAGGATCCATATTGATATAATTTGAATATAATAATATTATTATTCTGAAATATCTGATAAAATGAAATTTAATCAAGTTTTAGATATTCATTCACTCGTATCTCTTAATTTTAACCCCTCGTTTACCCTTTTGACAATTACCGTAAAATCGATATTTTTTACTCTTTATGAGTCAAGAAAGTTACTATAAAAGGGAAAGGGAAAAAATTGATAATGGTTGATATTTTTAACCATATTACATTCTATTATATGAAGATATGCTATTTTTGTAATTTTAAATAATTTAATATATTATTTTTTGTTGTAAAATATCTTTAATGTCATTTTTGGAACTATTCCTTTAATTTGACTTTAAAAATAATAATACATCAAAGAAATTATAATATAATCCTTAAAGAAATCCCTAATATTTTATATTTATATAAAAAATCATGTAACATAACAAATTATACAAATGATATTAATTTTATTATTTTTAATATCATTTATTTTTTATATTTATTGAATAAATACTGTGTCAGTGTTGTGTAATAATTTAAGGTAATTATTTAATCAATAAAAATTAGAAATAAAATACCATGATAAAAAATAATTTATATTTTAAATAAACATTTATAAGAAATCATAATTTGTTTTTATCATTTTCACAAAATTTTATACTCATTAAAAGTAAGAGAGTGGCATTTTTGAATTTTTATTTACTTAAAATAATATATAAGTCATTTTAAATGAAAAATGGAAACACATATCCATAAAATTAAATAATTTATGAGTATGGTGTAATAACACTCATAAAATACAATAAAGGAATTTTTTATGGTTATTTTTAGTCTTTATCAAACTATTTTTAACCTTAATTACTCGATTTACCCTTACCGAGGTAACACAAATTTTCTATGGCAACTTTTAATAATGATTAAAAATTAAAGGGAAATATTTAAAAAAAATTGGCCTCCTAATTCAAAATATGGTATCCAATTTCAAAGATTCTATTTCTTAATGTTTCATAAATTAATTTAAGATTAAAATGCAAAAGGCAAAGGAATTTTTTTAAGAGAAAATGTGTTTTAAGTTCAAAAATGAACTTATACCAGAATTAGGTATAATGATGATTCCTATGTAATTAACTAGATTATTTATAATTATTGGATAATTATTTTAATTTAATAATAAATTCAAATCATAATGGTAAATTTAAATGAAAATATATGTCAGTTTTACAAAAATCATACAAAAAGAGTATTTTCACTATTGACTAAAAAAGTACTATTTTTAGAAAAATAAAAAAACTTCATTCAAGAATAATTTTGATATGATGATTTCAAAAAATAAGTTAATTTTATCAGATAAAATTTCTAAAATTTATATAAATTAATTATAATATTTTCTAATGAAAATAAATTAAAAAATCATTTTTTGAAATTTTTTTTTGAAGAATAAAATATCATTGAAAAAATTGAGTGCTTATTCTATAATAATTAATAAATAAATTTATATTTACTGTTAAATTTATATATATTTTATAATGTGGTTAATCCTATTCATACCCACCAATTCAACAACAAGTTTATGATGGTCAAATTTAAATAATAATATTTTTTTAGTATATCCCAATTTGATTAAATATTGGTGTTGTGTGTCATATATACTATAAAACATAATTTTATTATTTTAATATATCATGGTGTTATATTCTACCCCCACTTTCATAAATTTAATACTTGAAATTTCAACTTGATTTCGGTAATCAAGGGTTTGATATTTGAAAATTCCTTTTTTGAAAACCCAAATTGTAAAAAGGGTTAACAAAATTTCATCTTGAAAAGAGGGAAAGGGAAATAAATAGTTCATCTAGAATAATACTTAAATAGATTTCTAAATAGGGGAAAATTAGTGGGATGTTAAAGTATAGACATAGAGTAATTTCCAAATAATGGTAGGGAGTGACAAATATCATTGATCATAATAATGTGAATAATCAAGAGAAAGTAAACAACTAAAAAACATAAAACAAAAAGGTGTGAAAAGACCATAATTTCATCATAAATAAAGGTAATAGGATAACATTTTTATTTCATGATCATTTTACTCGATTTGAGGAACTTGTTACGATTTAGACTAAGAACATAATGAAATATACTTACTGGAAAAGTATAATTTCATCCTTTAATCAATTTCCACTATAATATTAGCTTTTTATCCAAATTATGAGTATTAAATTTGATTTTTTTCATGCATGAAGCAATAAAATCAACTTAAAAAAGATCACATAATCCAAAAAATAATAACAAGATATTCCTCTTATCTTTAATTAAATCAAAATGGTTATAATAACGTAGGATAATTCTCAAAATGAATAAACTTTCATATGAAGAAATACAACATTAAGCTTAAAAAACTCAATATCAACACCAAAATATTAACATATATCATTTGATAACCAAAAAACCTTAAAAATATTCAGAATATTTCTAACCAAGTTTTTAACCAAAAATTAGAAGGACTTTATCAGATATTTTTTATATATTAATTTAATTTTTATCCCTAGTCAATATAATTCAATCATAAAGTCATATACCCAAAAAATATACATACTAATAATATAATCTTCAAAATATGATAATAAATTCCCTATGTAATCGGAATCGCCATAAATCCAAATTAAAATTTCATATTCTTCCAAAATATAAGTAAACCTTTATTCATCAAATTAAATCTGATCTTTTCTAATAATATTCAATTTACCATAATCCTATAATGTTCCCCAAAATATATTGATATTATTCTGAAATAACATTAATCATATAATCATCAAATCACTTTTCTATCCCATGGTTATCTATATGATTAAAAATATGTTCCCAAATTGTGATAATCCATAATTACCTCAACATCAAAGACCATATAAAACCTAAAGGTTATTAGTAACTTTATACTCATTACCATAAAATAAATATCCTTATTTCTAAAATACACCTTTCAATAAAACACATATTAAACGTAAGTGTTGATTACCATAAATTTACCCCAAAATACTCTTAACCATTTTAAAATTTTACCACTTAAAACCTCAGAAGGGGTATCTATGATTTTAAAAATATGATCAAACTTAGATTTATCTTCCCAAGTAACATTAAGATTATACCATATCACTATAGAATATCATTGGTTTCCATAAATTTTATAACTCATTCATTATAATGGTTCATATATAAAATGTGAATTAACCCAAGCATATACCCTAGGAGTTTCAAACTAGGTGCATAGTAGGGGAAGAGTCACTGTGCACCAAAATGATGACCGAGATATACTCGACCAACTATTTTCAGAGTTATTACCCCTAGATGCATTTATGCCAAATCAACATCCACTTGTAATATACATATAGAGATGTATTTCTATGAAAAACACATAATATCTACCATATCATTAACCTTATGATATTGTCCTATAATTAGACACGTCCTCAATGTATGTCATAGGGTTATGTCCTTTATTCTATGTTTTTCATAATCTAATTCACAATGTTTTTACGAAAATTACTATGATACAAACTATAAAAACCTGAAACCTAGTATCCTAATGTTTCTAGTTATTTTATTATATTTGTATTAGATATAAGATATCAAATCCCAACAAACTGACTAGTTTAGTAGTTTTGGTAAACTGGATACATACCTAGATTCATAGTAATTTTGAAACAAAAACATAAAACATAATATTTTATTTTATAATATCATTATTCAATCTATTATATCTTTATATATTAAAAATAATAAACTTTTTATAATCCCAGTGAAAAGGAAACAAAATAAAGGGTTGAGATTAGAGGCTCAGTAAGGGAATACATATAGTGAATGTTAACAGTGAATTATTAAGGCATGAATAATATAGCCGAGACAAACCACAATAAAATATTAAATATAACTAATACAATAAAAATAGGAATAAATACATGGATAACCTAAAAAAATAAATAATGACATGTATAAAAATAACTCTTTTCACAGTGATAAAATGCATAATCCCAGACATTATAATCTTACCATCAAGGCCTTGTGCCAAGACAACATACTTAACAGGTAATGGGTACTCCAAATACCCAAACTAGTTTATCTCATGAGACCCATCCATGAATAAATGGGATATAATGAACCTTAAACTTAACTTAGTATGTCTAATGCATTTATCATATTAATAAATAATACAACTTAATCAACATACCTTAATAATAAAAAAACTATATGTATTGTAAGAACTAGAATACCAAATGTCAACACTTTAGACAATCTAACTGAGCATAAACCATCCATAAAAAATAATGATGGTATCTTTATAAAATATCACCAGTGTAGTATAATTAAAATAAAGGTTTATTATCATTGATTAATAGAAATACTATAAAATATCATCAAAACATTATTGAAGAAAATACCCTTTTCACTTTGAAAATAAAATTTAAAACCTAAAAATTTATAAAATATTAGGAATACCATTTTTTGGAAATAAACATGAAAACTTATAGTGGAATATTCAAATAATTAAGTGGTTATGATTTTGGGAACTTTTATTCTTATCGTGTACATTAAAGAAAACATTCCTTTCTCATTTTCGGTAAAAATTCAAAAGTATCTCATTCAGAAAATGAAAAGAAGAACTCTATAAAACCAATTTTAAAAAGTAAATAATGGGTAAAAATGACTTTAATAAATAAATTTATGTTATTAAAAAAAATTATTTTACACATTTTAGGGAAAATATGGGCATGGAGGAAAAATATTTTTGATCGTGTAGAAAAAAATTCTGTTTTCCTTACAAAAATTTTCTGAGTATATTGATTACTTAAAGAGATTAAAATTAAATGAAAAATTATAGTTTCCATAATTATAAAGATTGTAATAAGAAATGTTGGTTTTAAGTAATAAATATCAAATAATTATCCTAACTAAGACTTAAACATAAACAAATTCTAATAATGACTAGATTGTGAAATAAACATTTATCGTTGTGGGAACTTTTGAATCATTATGCCACATGAAATAAATATATTTGAATGTAACTTTAAATAAAACTAATATAAATAGATCGATGATTTAAAATATCAAAGGTTCTATATATACACCACACAAAAGAAACAATGGCTGAATATTGAATATGTCTCACTAAAGTAAAAGTGAGATAAGAAACCCTTACCTTGAGTCCAAAAAATCCATGTATTTTCATTAAATAATGTATAATAAAATTACATGAATTATATTATTTCTTAGATTTTTTTTATGTTTTAATAACTTATTGTTAAAAAATTAATTTCATTTATTTTAATGATATATTTAATTACTTATTCAGTTAATTCCACATCAGGTGTTTGGAGGACATTCTGTTCATAATACTAAAACAACTTCGGTAGGATGAACATGGTCAAAGAGGTCATTATTTCATCATATAAATAATAATAATGATGAAATAATTATAATTTTCATACATCAATTATAATTTTAAAAGTAACCGTTAAATATGGTTATGAAAAATAAATTACCTTATAGTCATGGAGATGATAGGCCGTATATACACATGACTATCATTTATATCTTTCAAAGATCACGATGGAAACAAGGTAAGTATTATTATAACTTTATATAATGATTAATATATCATAAATGTCATATTATATCTTTAAATACACTTATAAATACCAATAATATGATCAAGGGATGAAAAATGAATCAAATCGCTTCATGGAGAAGGTAATCCACATGTATACATGAACGATGTTATCATTTTTCAATATATGTAAAGGTAAGAAAATAGATGATATAATATCTTTCTATAATGACAATTATTTCATTAATATCATAATTATACATTAAATCCATTATTATAACTAGCTGTGAGAGGTGTAAATTGAAAAATATTACATTAGTTTGTGAGGTAGTAGTCCACCGTACACACGGATTAAGTTTTTGTTTCCCATTTGATGGAAGAGGTGAAAAAATAGGATATTACATTTATATATAAAAATATCAGTATATTTATGTTACTGATGTTATTATTGTATCATGTTTGAATAATGTTTTAATGAGGTATAAGAATAAATAAAACTAGAACATTCAGATAAAAGCTATTCCTCTTCTTCAAACAACATCCTTTGGTTTACACCTTAATACCTTTATGGTTAGTATTATACCAAAAAATAAGACCTATAGAATGTGGGTTGAAACATTATTAAGGTATTTTTTAATGTTTTGGATGAACTAAATGGTTCTTTAACTATGAAGAAAAGATGAGAGGATGTGCCCTTTTTAAGTGAGGGGATGGGAATTCATGGAAATACATAAAGTATCGAATTAATATAAATTAATTTTCTTAAAAAATAGATCCAAATTTATATAATTAAAAAATAATATGTCTATGAGTCTAAAAAATCCCATCCAATAAAATTTGAATAATTTTGGTTTAGTTTTTCACTCGTATCTCTTGGTTTTAATTCCTCACTAACCCATGGGATAGTTACCATACAATCAATGTTTTTTACTCTTTAGGGTTAAATAAAGTTACTATAAAAGGGAAATAGATGAAAAAATGGAACATGATTGACATTTTAAACAGTATAAAATTTTATTTTCTAAATATAGTACTTTTATGAATTTTAAATCTTTAAATAAATTATTTTTCATCATAAAATACCATTAATGTCATGTTTAGAAATATTCATTTAATTTGACTTTGAAAATGACATGATAGAAAAGAAAATCAAATATAATTGGTAAACAATTACATAATATCATTTATTTATATAAATAATTCATGGAACTCAATAATTCATTCAAATTATATTAATTTTATTTTTTTAAAATCATTTAGTTTATTTTTCTTTTACTGAATAAATATTATGTCATCGTTGCATAAGTATTTAAGGTAATTATTTCACCACTAAAAATTATAAATAAATTAACATGATAAAAAATAATTTATTTTTAGAATACCCATTTATAATATAACATAATTTGTCTTTATCTCTATAATAAAATTTGATAGTTCTTAAAAGTAAGATAACGACATTTTTGACTTTATATTTACTTAAAATAATATATAAGTAATTTTTAAATAAAAACGGAAACAAATTACCATAAATTAGAATATTGGATGTGGATGCTATAAAACCAATAATAAAATAAATTAAAGGAATTGTTTTGGGTTATTTTTAGTCATTATCATATTATTTTTAACTTTAATTACCTATTTTACCATTACTGAGGAAATAAAAATTTAATATGGTTACTATTCATAATGACTGAAAATAAAAGGGGCATATTTACCTAATTTAAACCTTATTATTCAAAATATCGAACCCATTTTATATGATTCAATTTTCAAATTGTAATAAATAAATTTAATATTAAAACATAAAATGAAATGAAAAATAGTTTTTAGAAAATATGTGTTTTTTTAGAAAAAATGAACATATAACAAAATTTGGCATAATACTGACTACTATATAATTACCTATATTATTTATAATTAAAGGAGACTAAAATTATTTTAAGATAAAATTAAAACCATAATGGTACATTTAAATATAAATAAATGATGTTTTTATAAAAATCATAGAAAAACGGTGATTTCAGTATTCATTGAAAATTTTATCTTTTTTAGAAAAATCAGAAAAAATAACTCTAATATATTTTTGATATGATAATTTAAAAAATGAATTTAATTTTATCAAATACATTTTCTAATTTTTTTATAAATTAATTATAATATTTTATTATGAAAATAAATAAAAAATCATTTTTGAAGAAAACATATTTTTTAAAGAATAAAATGACTTTACTAAAAACTGAGTTCTTATTCCATAATAACTAATCAATAAATTATTTTTGAGTATCAAATTTATATTTATTTCATAATTTGGTTAATCCTATTCATACCTTCCAAGTCAACAATTATGTTATAATAGCCACATTTAAATAATAATATTTTTATACTATATCCTAGTTTGATTAAAGCTCAGAATTTCATGTCATATATGCTAACAATCATAATGTTCTTATTTTAATATCTTGGGGTGTTAAAGATTATATTTTGAATATTTGTGTCTGATTTAGTTTAACTTGTTAAACTACCTCTATAAAATGACATACATCCATATAAGAAATCACACGCTAAGTACATTAATTGAATTTAGTTTTCTTCTTAATTAACTATAAATTGTTAAAGTATACTGTAAAATGTTACACATAAATATTATTTGATCATATTGATTTAGTGGAAGGGAAAAAAATTCAAAAATAAATCATTAGATTCATATAAACATTTAAATTTAATAACATGAGATAATATTGTGAGATTAAACTCCCCTTAAAATATCAGGTGTTAGATTTGTTCTAAAGTGAACACTTGTCAAGATCTTGATTATCTAACTGGGTATGCTATTCCAAATATGGGTGCCCTTATATTATCTTTTTTCATTAAAAAAAGTATCTAAGCATGATTTTAAAAATTGAATATAGTTTATAATAGGCCAGTGGTAATATATTTTAACTTAAGGAAGTTAAAATCTAAAAAATAAAACATTATACTAGTAAAAATACAAAGTGGATGCCACATTATCATAAAAGAGTTTATTTTTTTTAAATAGTTATATAAAATATTTAAGTAAAAGGTTTGATGAAATGAGTTCCAATAAATTTTTACAATGTTAAAATTTAATATAGTTTCAAGTTTAAAATAGACGTTTTGAACATCTTCCCATTTGATGTTGTGAAGTTAAGAAGTCTGAATACCATGTTCAAAGTATTAAGCATTTGGAATATGATACATAAGTCTCACTATTAGTCAAACTTTATTTCTTTATATATCAACTCACTAAAAGAGTATAGTTATAGGGATTTGTTAGATGGTTATATATATGGGTAATGAATTACTTTGAGATTTAATGAGTTTAACAAAACCCCCTAAAAGTGCAGAAAACAATAGGAAAATATTACAATCTATCATGTTTGATTTTTAGATAGAAACTTATGTTTAGATTTATTAATAATTTTTAATGATGTTTAAGGATATAAAATGTATCTTGTTATATAAAATATAATATTCAATTTATCATTATTTCACAGTGGATATATATATCATGAAATGAAATGAAAATTTCCATCTCAAATTATGAAGTTGAGTTATTCCTAACTAATGTTCATCATGGCCACAATCCATTTTTTATTTTATTTAAAATACACTTTTTGGGTTAGTGGGAACCATAGAAAGAGAGCCACACATATCCGAGGTGCACTTAAGCCACAACCCACACATTCAAAATTCAAAAATTATACCTTCAAATTTCAAAAGAAGAAATTCAAAAACCGACCAAATCCACCTCGAAACAGGAGTTAACCCACTTCGAACCACGAACCATCATCCATCACAAGGGATCCTGTCACGTCCCTGCCAACCGTCAGTGTCATCACCATCACTGACCTCACCACAGTAGAAGAAACGCACCACCATCGACGTCGTCCAGACCACAGCCGCCGTCACCTTCACAACATCACGCCGGTCACCAGAAAAAACCATTCTGACACCGTCATCACCATCCTCATCTGTTCAATAGAGTGGTCATAGAATTCACATAAAATAGCCACCAGATCTAGAAAAACAACCACAACATCATTGATCAAACAACCCAACGGAACACCGAAACCCATCAACAACACCATCTGAATCCACAGACTCCACTTCACGCTAAAAGCGACCAAACCAGAGATGAAACCACCAACTAAAACAAACACCTCCAACATGAAAGATGACCAAAAAATAAGAAACATAACTAGGGATGAAACCCTGAAAGGAAACATCACGACCGCCTAACCGTGTGGTCCAAAACCCCTCTATAACCATCACCCCAACTCCGACCTGGAGAGGAGCGATGGAACCCTGGATTAGAGCTGGTTTGGGCGGCCGGGACTGAAACAGGACACCAAAAATGACCATCTCCAGTAGCGTGATAAATTCACCATCCACCTCACCACAAATCCCAAAGCCTCTATGTTAACACCACCCCAACTCTGACCAGGAGAGGTGCGGATCAACTTGAGGCCAGAGTAGGGTATGTCGACAAAGGGCATCCACATCATGTACCTTCGTCGGAAGAGAAAAAGTCGTAGAGAAAACCCACAACAGTGAGCGCCAGGGGTGCATGGTTCATATTTAGAGTCTCCACTACCCGATATTAGAGAGATACCGAACATCATATCCTTTATACTTTGATTAAATTATTATATAATTCAATAGGATTAGTTAATCTTTTATGGTTGGGTATGTTTCTAATTATATCATCAATTAGAGATTAACCAAGATTATATTTGTTCTCTTATTCGATGAGTTGGAAATTTGGTCCCTCAATTAAGATAAACTAAGGAAATTCATGACTATACCTAGATAATACATTTTATGCACTTCTATATTTTAATATGGATCATTTGATGTGATCATCATATTAACATGAATAGAATGTGACATATTCATCAACTAGGTAAATATATACTTGGATAATTGATAATGTATTAGTTGGATGTATGATATTAACATACTCTGTGTCCCAAAGATACATGATGTCTTGAAAAAACTGGTTATAAGAAAATACATGCTTGTATATGATACAACCATAAGATATAGGCATATAGATAAATGTGTTAAGTGGATATCATAGAAGATTCCTATATATCTTGATTTACACTGATGATTTTCTAGAGGCCACTATTTGAGAATTCTTATTTTTTTATTAATGAAACAATGGCATGTGGGGTAACACTTTGGGGTTTACTAAATAATGATTATTTTTTATTCAAATAATTTTCCTAAAATTGTTTTAGAGTTTATCCAAAAAAAAAATTGGATGCATATTCCCAAGGTATTTTATATGTTGTGAAACAAAGTGAAGTCAATTATAGCTTTCCAAAAGTATTTTGGAAGATATCCAAAAGAAATTTTGGATAAAGTTTATATTATTCAATATTAGGTGAAATGACACTAAGTCTATTAGGATTTAGTAAAAGTGGTATATTTTTTGAAATATTCCCTAAATCAATTTACATGTGATGTATTTGGATATAGTTTCAAAAGTTATTATATATGAAGTGATGAAAGGTGAAATAAACCAAGTTTATAAGGATTTAGTGAAAGTAGGATATTTATGGAGATATTACCTAAATCTGTTGACATATGATGTATATTATAATATATCATAGTATATGAGATGGAATATATTACAATCAAAGACATTGTGAGTGAAGAATGAAGGTGTAGGAATATTTAAAATTTTCCCTTAACTTGTTAGTTCTTTATTTAGTATTTTGTTTCCATAATGGAAATAACTGTGATCGACCTTCCACATAAGTCTATTTGTGATCTTTTTCACTGAATTAAAATTGATATGTAGTAAATTAAATAATTCAATGGAAACAAATATTTTACTTTGGTCACCACTAAGGGATAATATACGGATAATAATCTAATGATGTGTTGGTTATATCAGGTGGTAATATTACACAGTCTATGAATCACAATTGTTTAGGAAAGGTAGATTTTCAATCCTAGGGGAACTCCCTATTCTCATATTCTCACTAATTTAGTGAAGGAATTAAATAGTTTATAAATATATGGGTTTTCCCATGCCTATTATACTAAGAATGAATCCCGATATCTTAAATTCTAGGTAGATGTGAGGTCGATCTTCCAAGATCCCATTCCTCTATTTCTTCAAGATGGATGTGAGTATCCTCTTAGTATGAGGGATTTTTTACATCTTTCACAAAAAAACAACCAAAACAATTCCCCAGATGAGGATAATACCACACTAGAACTATCCTATTACATTATTCTTAAACATCACAATCTAGTAATAGTAATCCACCTTCCCACAAGACCCCTTCATTCAACAAAACTAGATATGGTTGATGGAATCCTCTTGTGGCTCACCTCCTCATCCCCACTATTTTCTTTGGAACTATAAATTCAATCTCTCTAAGAATATCCTATCACTTTAAAGTATATATTTAACAAGTATCATAAACTATTTCAATCCCTCTCTTATATTATTCATCTTCTATTCTTATAGAAACACCAAAAACCCACGTGAGATATTTTTTCACATTTTGAATATGAAAACTATATGATAGCTACAACATGGTTTTCTCTTTTTGAATTATTCAACCGAATATAGGGAATTAATTACTTAATTCAAAACTATATTTATTTTTAAAAAACATCCCATAAATATTATAAATACATTCCATGTGATATCTAATAAAAATCATACTCTTAAATCTTCCAAAACAACAACAAATTCCATATTCACATTTAATCTTGTTATCAGTTGTATATTAAAAATGATAATATTTCCATGCATATAGTATCTTAAGTGTGAATATATAAGTTGTAAAATTATATCTATAACAAATATTTAATTTTAAATTAAATTTTGAACCATATTTAATCATAGTATGATCTTCTTCACTATTAGATGATCATTAGAATTATTATATGAAATGGGAAAAAATATTCCAAGGAACAACTCACACACACACTTTCTTTGAGATGATTGTATTCCAAAAACGGTAAAGGAAATGTTCAATGATAAGACTTATGAAATATTAATAGAAACTTATGAAGTTTGGAAATACTTATGAACTCAATACTAAGTCATAAAAAATCCAAAAACTCTTACAAGAATAGATGAAGTCTTATATGGGTCACTAATAAGGCCTATGAGATCCAAAAAAAGTCGTATGATATCATTAAAGTCTTAAAAATTCCAACCAATGTATTATATAATGAATTATAAAAAAAATCAGCAAGTCTAATGAAATCCACCAAAAGTATTATTTGGTTAACTGATATGTCTTACAAAATCTAGATTAATGTCATTCAATGTTTTCCTATGCATAATAAAAGTCTTAAAAATTCTAGATAAGTTATTAAATGCATAGGAAGGATTCTTTACTTTTTCAAAATATGGATTCACGCAAATTATTACATAATTAGTTTAGGCTTCATAAATTTTTCATTTTTCTTTAACCTAAACACTAGTGATTCCTACACACACAAGAAATATCTACTAAGAATTTTACATAATTCATTTCTGAATTAACATATCATGCATAAAAAATTTTCTTATATATGAGACTACAATTCTTATGTATAAAGGGATATTTTCCTTTTTTGTATTCTTAACTTTGGTATATATGAATATGAACTTCCTATGTTTATAGGTAATTCTTAAACTTTAACATTTGTTACTCTTTTTAGAATATTATGTATGAAATGAATCTTGTTTTGTATGAGACTTATCCTCTCACGAGACAAAACTTCTTATGTATTATATACACTCTACCCCTTACATATGTAGATTCACTCTAGGATATAGTGAAATCTTAGTCCCATTTATATCTTCTGAATTGATACCCAATATCTTCAAGTCTAAGATTACTTCCAAAACCTCTTCTATTTTCTCTTTCAAATTTCCTGGACCAGTGGCACACCATGTACTCTCCTATAAACTTTAACGCATTAATACACACATGAATTATTTAAAACTATCCAATGTGGTTTCCATGTATATGGGAACCAAATTATCCATCATTCCTCAATTCAAGACACCATGACTTCTTAATACATTCTTCAAAAACTAGTCAAAATTTCCATGTAATTAACTTCTATCCTTCAACCACTTCAAACAATATTATTAAAAAAATCCAAAATACAACCTTGTGGTTTCAAAATTCCCACCATTTGAATTTTATTGACAATATTCCATAAAACCCATCCATTATTTAGAGGTAAGAATGATCTCTCACCCTTTTTCATAAAAACGTAATTTATCTTCACACTTATATATTAATCTTTTCTTTCTCCCCCAAAATCTCTTAAATTCATAGAGATACCCATCAATATTTATCCCCTTTTAACATAGAAATTTATGTTGTAAGTTTCTCACTCTTACTCCCCCTTTTCTAATAAAAGTATTTTTAGGTTCTCACTAACCTTTTGAAAGGAATTCTTAGGGCTAATTGAGTCGAATAAACCCTAGAATTAGAGGATTTTCTCTCCCCTATATCATGAAACTATTATCTATCCCATTTGATATGGGGATTTACTTTAAAAAATATATTCTATTCATATCCAGCTTGACACCTCTCAAAAAATAGCTAAAACTCAAGAACCCTTGAATTTATATACCACCTAATAACATGAGTTTCTTTCTCAACCACTTATTTATAGATCCTTTATTCTTAATTCCACTAGTGATACCACTTTACTGACACCACTTTATGAATATACACTATTCTATATTTTTCATCCTTAAAGTTCCAAAAAGTTTATTCTAATCATGGTTACAATTTCTTATAAATAATTTTAGTGAGTATATTTAACACTTGACAATTGATTTATTAAAAAATAATTTAATCCTACTACACTAAGGATAATTATATGAAGTAAGTGTTTAATTAAACAATCCTAGAGATATCCATGTTAATCACTTATTCCCATAAGCACATAGAACATTAATTTTCTCAAATTCAACTCATCCTGTGAACCAATACATACTCACACCAAAACCATCAGTAGATAAACAATAAAATTACAAGTGTGTGAGACATACCACTTATAATATAAACCAATATAAATTTTTAATCATAATATAATGAGAAAACTCTTCACTTATATTCCACTATTCTTCATAGGGATTAATCTTTTCTATATAAGGCTTAATGGACTTTGAGTATTCTTACCAACTCCCCCTAAGATCCTTATATTCATAAAACTAGATATGATATAGTCTTTACTTCATAAATGACTCCACATTGCCTAAACTTTCCTTGTAATTATTGTAACTCATATTGTTTTCTATACGAACAAACTCTATCATGAAAACTTTTTGCAGTTTTTATTAAATTACTTGAATCAACTCTCTAATCCATCTTCATGGGAAAATATAATTCATAAAATTAGCATGACTATTCCAAACATTTTTATAATAATGTTTAAAATGAGAGTCAGAATTATTATCTTTGATAAGAGAGTCTATCTTCTTAGGAGTCTTCTTATATTTATTTTTTACTCTTTCATTTTTTATAAGGAATTATTCACTAACCTTGTTCGCTGGTTTCTTATCTTGAATAGTTTTGTGATATTATCATGAGATAAACATCACAACCTCCTTTTACTATTATAATTTCAATAGAAAATTCATAAGGTCTTCCATATTTTTCAGGAAGTTTCACAATGAGTGATTTTCTTATTAACTTCATTGTATAATTATCTTGAAATGATCATTTTAGTCCTTACATCACTATTCCTTTCACCATGTTTTTCTAGATTAGAATATCAAAGAAATACTCTAATACATCCTTGACTCAATACTGAAGAAACATAAGAATTTATTTATTAGAATAATTAAAGTTATAACTCTTAAAAATGGAGGCTTAATCATTAATTACATGAGATAAATAAACCTAAAATAATATTTTTAGGTTGAACACCATGACAAGACTTTGGGTAGTGAGCTGTCTAAGTGGGGGAATGGGTTATGTAATTACCCGAGGTAGTATTGTACATTGATATAGATAGTTTATGGAATATTGGTATTATATTATGAATCAAATATATGGAATGATATTTTTTGGAGGATATATGTATTTCATTTGAATTTCAGATATAACCTATAAGAGGATTGGACATAGATTAGGGGAGAGAATCCCAAGGGTTTATTTTTCTTTATCTGCATTTTCTTAATTTATTTCTATTATAACATATGTTTCATATATAAATATATAATAATTTAATAATAAATAACTCCACAGTCATATCAATTGGTGATTTAATTTATAGAATATCCAATTGTATGAGAGGATCTTTATTGTATTGAGTGACGATGGAACTGCAATTGAACTCGACTAGGATAGATATGCGAACCACTTATGTGGAATTTTTGAGTGATGGTATAAATTAGTTGGTGAAGAAGCATGCATAGTTCATGAAGCATCATCATGAGTTTATGAGTTTTGTTTTAGGAATGGATAATAACATTATCTTTATCCATATTTTTGTATTCATATACAATAATAATATATGAAATAGAAGAAAAAAATAATCAATGATTCTGTAATTTTGAAAAATCATGTGGAATGCTTGAAATATTTTCTATATGGATGAGAAATGTTAAATAAGGAGAATAAATTTTATACTCATATATATCCTTAATGTGATATGATGCTTCTATCTATGCCGACACAAGTACATGCTCGTCCTACGATTTCTGTTTGAAGAATTCTTTTTAATTATTTGAAACCTCTGTATATAGTGACAATGAGTCTGAGTATTATAAAACATAGTGAAACTTGAGAAGATACAGATCATAATTATCCACTTGTGTGAGTAATTAGTGATGAAATATCTAGGCACATTTCCCAAAACACAAGTTGATGAATTTTGAGAAGTAGATCCCTAGTGACTGATCATAGATTTCTTATTTGCCAATTTACTCTAGGATTTCCAAAACCTATGCATGTGGTTTTTCTAGTAGAGACAACATGAATTGAGGAAATTAGTTCATTTTTAAAAACTTTTATCAATTAAGGATTTGAAATGTGTATATTTAATTTGAATATATTCAAGTAGGATTGGTAAATTTTTAACCTAGTTTTATTATAGAAAATTAGAACAATGATGTTTTTATTGATAAAAAATATGCACTATGTTTTCCCCAATTATCCATTAGATGGATTTCTTTAAGAAATGTCCAAGAAGTCACTAATTATTTTGAATGTATCTTATGTATAGGAATAAATTTCAACTCCCTTATAATTGGTACAAAATTTCATGGTATATGAGGGTGTTCAAAATAATTCTTTAGCAGTTGATCATGATGTAGATTTAGAATGGCTAAGGGTGACTCAACATTGAAAATATAGGGTCCATAAAGAAGGAAAAGAGAATCAATAACCACTATAGTTAAATGATAACCATAATGTTACAAAATATATTGCTATTTTGGAAGTCAATGTTTTTCCATAAATGGGGAAAAGAAGAAAAAAACTAAAATCTATAGTTTCTCAGGCATTCGCATAAGTGACGAGTTTAGTGGAAAATTGAGGTTTCAACTCGTGTAAGGGTTTTGTGGTGGATCAAACAAGAATTAACACTGTATAATATCCTATAAAATCCATTTATCTTGCTGATGGAGTGGAATTTATTATTCCATATCAACCTCATGTTACATGCATCGATGTATTATGGGAGTCTCAACTTGAGTTCTATATATGTCACACTAACTCAGATAAGGTATCCATTTTTTTGGATGTGACTCCATTGTGTTTATGTTATATGAAATCCTTATAATAACAGAACTTGATATTATTTTTAATCAACATTGTCTTGATATATAGGATTTGAATTCATATCTTTTTCAATTGAGTGGTTATTCACAAATAGGGGTGCCTGGAATACCCACAATTATTGGATCTTCCTAGAAAGTAATAGTCCTAAGAGATTCAAATTTATATGTGGATAAAATAACATAATAAAATTTGTTTCATCTAAATTGAAACTTGTTAGTCTAGGTATTTCAACTCATTTCATATTCCAGGTTTCCACATATCCTTATAGTAGAAGGTCTTTTGATCATGAAAGTCCATCTCATTTGGACACTACATCTTCTAGATCATAGTTTTAGGAAAGGTGTGAAACATTAATTTGGAAGAAGAAATCCAATCAAAATGATAGTTTAAAATCAAATGAAAATTTATATAGGATAGTTTCATCAACGTACTTGGATACTAATGTTGGTGTTCCAAAACATTTATATAACATGATATTGTAGTTCCCTGATTATAGGGAAGCCAACACTTAATACAATCCCATATACAATTTTTACCATTAAAGGTAGACCTATTAGGTAGTCTCATAGTGGTGGGACTAGATCATGAGGTTCTTATCCAACTATAAAACCTATATTTCTAAATTTTATGTAGTTTAATTATTTTTCACTTAATCAAAATGGTTTGATCTCTAGGTCAGTGAAGAAGAAGAGTGGGGATTCGTTTTCTGCTGTTTTCGATTGTGTGAACTACACCCACATGGACCATGTAGAAAGAATGTGCATAGTAGAAATGAGCTAAGGAGGGACAAGAAGGTGTTTAAGGCTTGGATCCTTCCTTGATGCTACTCCATCAACAACACAATAAGTTCATCATGTTTTTACACATTGAGGGAAATGAATTTTTTTCAAGAGGAAAAAAGTAATAGGATTATGGGTAGTGGGTTGTTCAGGTGGGAGATGGTTTATTTAACTACCAGGGACAATATTTTACATTTATGTATATAGTTTTTGGGATTTATTTTGGGTTGGGAATTAAATATAGGAGATTATTTTGTGTGAAATATGTAAATATCTCATTTATCTTTCTAATATATATGATAGGAGGCTCGACCTTGGCCTAAGGAGTTAATCCCAAGGGATTATTATACTTCTCAATTTTCTTCTTCATATTCTATTTTTTCAGTAACTAAAATTTCTAATAAAAATATATAACAATTAATCACCCAATAAATCCATAGTCCTAGAACACCAAGATACTGCCTTTTGGTTATGATACCATTTGTTATAACTATAGACACCTTGAGAGGGGGAGGGGTGAATTAGGATATAATATGATTTAAATATTTCCCTTTACTTGTTAGTTATTTCTCTAGGATATTGTTACCACATTGGTAGAAACTATGTCCAAGATTTCACTTAAATCTCTATTCAATCCTCTTTTGTGAATGATAAATTGATATTTAGTAAATTAAATCATTCAAAGAACAAGGAGGATTTAATTTTTTCACCACTAAGGGGTAATCAAAATGAGAGTATCCTCTTAAAGTAGGGGACTAATCTATGTATTTAAAAACAAAAATAATAACATCTCTTATTTAAATGAGGATAATTCCATAGTATAATTGTCATATTTCACTCTTTATGAACCTCACAAACTAGAACTAGTACTATACCTTCATATGATCCCCCTTAATTTAATTGAATTGAATATGATCTATGGAATCCTCTTATGGCTCTCCTCCTCCACCTTTTCTTTGGAACCAAATATTTAATCTCACTCAGAATCTCCTCTCATTCTTTTACATATAAATTTTACAAGGATTTAAAAAAAGTTTCAATCATTATATATTCTTCTTCACTTCTTATAGAAACATTGAATCCCTATCTGTAATATTTTACCATATTTTGAATATGAAATGTTTGTGATGACTACAATGTAATTTTATCCTTTTGAATTATTCAATGAAATCTCATGAACTAATTCCTTAATTAAAAAATCTCTTTATTTTATAAAAACTTCCCAAGAATATTGGAAATATATTCCATAGAATCCCCCTTAAGAGCCACAATATTCAGACTTCTATAAAAACCACATATTCCTTCTTCACATTTTACCAAGTTATCTATTTTATATTATGATTGGTAACATTTATATTCATGCTGTCTCCCTGGTGAGAATATTTGAGTCATGAAATAATAAATGTTAAGAAAAATATTTTCATGAATCTTGAATTTTTAATCATTTATTGAACCATATATGATCTTAGTATGATCTTATTCACTATGTAAAGATCTCTGAAATCATTATCTTTATCTAGATGAAATATATCAAGGAACAACAGACACATACACACATCCTTCGAGATGAGAATTTTCCACAAATGGTAATGGAATTATTCATTTATAAGTCTTGAAAAGTACCTATAAAGTATTACAAAGTCTGTAAATCCTTATAAACACTAAAAAAGGTCATATGAAATCCAAAAAGTCTTGTGATAAATAAAAAGGTATTACACAATTCACTAGAAATTCCTATGAGATCCAAATAGATACATATGAGATAATCAAATTCTTAGAAAACCCAAAAAACATTTTATGGAGTGAAGTATTAAAAAATTTAGCAAGTCTTATGAAATCCACCAAAATTATTACAAGTATCACTAATAAGTCTTGAACAATCTGAACTAAATTCTTAATAAATCATCCTTTGAGTTAAGAAATCCTTACGAAGTACAGATAAGTACTTAAAAACATAGGGAGAATTCATTCCTTTTCCAAAATCCGAGTATACCTAAAATGTAATGCCCCAACCACAGTTACCTAGAGTTTGTGAATTATTTTAATACATGGGAAAGATATAAGGAATCATGTCCTGAAAGACTGATCAGTTTAGTATCCTTATAAGTACTAGATACATTTTTAAATTTTACATTACATCCTGAAATAAAAAAATTAGAAACATTTTGTCCCCATTTTGAACACACTTATATCCTTATCCAAACCCTCCAGGTCAACCATAAAATAATTCTTCACATCCTTAGAAAAATAAAACATAGAAAGGGGTGAGCCCAGATGCTCAGTAATGATAAAAATGTAGAGGAAACTTTCGAAAATAAGCCTAAACATTTAATTCAATGTATAATACAAAAACAAAAGCCTTTTAAACATAATCTTCAGTAGAATATGGCAAAGATAAAATCAAATAATTCCATTTAATTATTCACATGGATATTCTACTAGTTGAATAATCACATGAAATATCAATAGACACATTCATAATGATGGAATTCATAATGCCAGACTTCATAACCACCTAGTCAAGGCCTTATGCTAAGAATAAAAATAAGATTTTGTCAAGGCCTTGTGCCAAGACACTATTTTGTCTAATGAGACCTACCGATGTATCGAGGAGATATAGGAAGCTCCACCCATAACTTATTAATTCTAATGAGTTATTTATATGAAAAGGTTTAAACATAACATAAACATTCATATTAGAACTACCATATGAAATGTCAATACGTTATCCATAAACCATGAACGATATAAAAATAATACATCCACAGTCAAACATATCACAAAACCTTCGATACAATATGGAATATTTGTATAATAACAAATCAACTTCAAACAAGTTTAAAATCAATCAAAAGATGTTGACATAGATGAAAATTATTTGTAAAACTCTTTGAGAGAAATATAAATTTTTCATGAAAAAATTTAAAAGTCATACAATTTAGAAAGGAATAAATTTAAAGAAATATTTGAATAAAATTATCCCATAAATCTTTGAAATATTTTAATGGAATAAAAATTTTAAAAACATTCATGTATATATAAATAAATCCTTAAAAACCATTTTGAAAACATGGACATTAATGAGAATGTTTTAGAAGAATAAATATTTAAAACCTTTAAAATGATGTTTTGGTAAAAAATTACCTTAAAAATAATCCCTTTGAAAACTCTTTTATGAAACATGGACATGGATAATAAATATTTCCTAGTAGATAATTACGTAAAAACAACCTCAGATAATAAAGTGATTGTGAAATTAACCATTACCGATTTGGAAACATATGAAACACACACCCCATGAAAAAAAGATCATACAATGATGATGTAAATACCCATAAATTAAAGTATATTATGAAAAAAATATAATCATGGGTAGTATATACACCACACAAAAGGTAATATTGGAAAATATAGCATGAATCTCACGGGAATAAAGGTGATATGAAAACCCCTTACCATGTTGCAATCAATCGAGTCGTATGAACAAAAGTTAATAACCACCAAATGAATCAAAGAATACCATGACAATAAATAGAATAATGATAATATATATCAAATTTAATTACACAATACACCACATTATATAAATAATAGGTGAACAATGGAAATCTCATGGAATTAAAAGTGAGATAAGAAACCCCTTACCTTGTACGTTTCCTTGGTCGATGGTACGTATAACCTCCTGTATAATGACCATAGTATGTTATTAAGTTATAACAAAACAATATTCATATTTATCATATCATACATGATTCATTTATGACTTTATACTACCCATTTAATAATTATTTCTATGTTAAATTAACATTTTGTGTAATAATCGCTTTCTTTATCATACATGTTTTAACTTGTTATTCTCGACTGTATCATTTAGATCATGATTTAAATAATTACATAAAATAAAACATGATTTATATATCATATATATTTAGAATATAAATATTTATAATAGATAAATATATGAAATGGAAGGCACCATTTATGGAGATGCTAGGTCGTACGTACTCATAAACGATGTTTCTGTTTTCATATCGTATTGAACGAAAGTAAGTGAATAAGACATATGTAAGTACTTACATATATATATATATATATATATATGTATACATACATACATACATACATATCTCCAGTAGAATTATTATTTCATATATTACATACTTATTAATAATATATATTTTTATAATCATCGTTGAATGGTGAGCGTGGGAATGAATCTCATCGCATCGTGGAGACGGTAATCCATACGTACACACGAGCGACAATATCATTATATTGAAGGTGATATCCTATGTAATTGGATGGTATATCATATATACATGATCATTAACATTTTATATTTATTATTTATATTAGTCATACTCATTATTATACCCATCAAAATAATGAAGTGTTTGAATAAAAAACTACACCACGATGTGGAGACGTTAAGACATACGTACGCACGTATGGTGACTTTGTCATTTACAGGATGGATAGAATAAATAATATGGTTGTTAAATATTTATAATAACATCACAGTATGTAGTAGGTACTGGAGTTATTATTTTGGTATTGAAAAAACAAAGAAAGAGGAAGTGGAATATGAAAATAACTTGAAAGTGGGTGGTGAAATTATTACCTCTTCTTCGGGTGTTTCCACTTGAGTTTATCAAAAGGGATCTTTAGGTTGGCTTTCTGATAAAATTATGGACTATAGTTTTATGTGAAAGAAGTTGGGAGGATATTTGGGTAGGGGTTGGCTAAGCCAAATGGCTTTGGAGTTGTGAAATTAAGAGAAGGGGAAGTACCCTTTTATAAGAGAGGTGAGGGTCACTTTAGGAAAAGATTGAAATATTATTATATAATAAAATAATTTTCGGTTTCTAATGGCTCCAAAATGATTTATTTAATGGATAAGGTGGGTATGGGTCAAAAAACTCTCCACTAATAGGTTTTATATAGGTTTAAGTCACCATATTAACCTTATAATTTAGATTTAACTCTTAGTTATATAGTTTGACATTTAACATGTCTCTTTGTATTTTTATATTACATGGTTAATAAACCTACTATAACAAGCCAGGAGAACCCCATTTGGTTCATTATTAATATATATAACTTTATCTATGTCCTTTTGCTGAACCTTATATTTTTAGGAATATTATATCAGTTAATAATATAGTATTTTATTTAAAAACTCCATTATATCAATTTTGGCACGATTTTGTGTTTTATTTGTTTGAAATCCATAAAATATTTATCACTTAGAATAAAATTTATTCACCAACCATAACATGTCATATTAACCTAAAAAATTAGTGGAATTAATCATAAGTCTCAATTTAAATTTATTTGGATATTTATAATATCAATTATTTTAATATTTCATTAATAAGGTAATTACTACATCATCATTGTGTCATAAATAAATTAAATTATTTAAGGTATAAATTTTTTAAATAAAATACCATTATATAGGAAATATTTTTATATTTACAAATAATATTTATAGTCAAATTTATCTTATTTATAAATCTATATTAAAAATAGTTTATTTATTAAACTTTGAATTTAACTCTTTAACTATTCTTTAAATAAAATAATAATAAATGTCCTAATCTAATACAAGTGGACCAAATGGGGTCATATTTTATTCCCAAGGTTGTTTTTGGTCGAATTAAACTTATCAAATAGAATTAGGACATGTGTTAGGGTAATTATAATATCATTTTTACCCTTAATTACCCTATTTACTTTTAACCGTGGTAAATAAGAGTAAAAAATTACTATTCACCAAAAATTATTTTCATCTTATTGAACCACATTTTACTTTCTGATATCAACCATGTCTCTCGGATTTTTGAAATTCAACTCACAGAAGCGGTAAAATTATGTTTTCTGCAAATTTGTAAATGCTACTAGAAGGTGGGTAAAAGATGGTAAAAAGTTCAATAAAATTATATATATATAAAAACTTATTCTAAAATGACTCCAATGAATTGCGTTGAACATATATAGTTATTATGTATCTATTTTGGCCTAAAATAAATTAAAATAAAATAACTAATTATTTAAATAAAAAATCGGTTTTAAGCGAAAACGTAGTGCTTTTCACTATTCATCAAAAATTGAAAGTTTTCAAAAAAATACCAAAAATTCACCCTAAGATAATTTTGATATTCTGAATTCAAAAATTATGCCCATTTTTACCAAATTCAAAACATAGAAGTTACGTTTAATAATTTAAAAATAATTCCCATTGTCAAAACCAAAAAACGTGTATTTAAAGAGTAAAAACTATCAAAAGATTGACAAGTGTTTATGTCAAATTTAAATGTGAAATTACTTATAATGAACTAAATTGTATTAAATGATAAAAACATAATCTAATTATACTTCAAAACCATTAAAATACATAATTTTACACTATAAATTATTTCGATTAAAAAAGTTTTTTTCAATTAAAACATAGTATTTTTCACTATTTGTCAAAATATGAAAGTTATCATAAAAGTACCAAAAATTATCCATACTAAATTTTTATGTCCCAATTCTAAAGAAAAATTTAATTTAATTTAATTTAATATATAAAAGTTTCAAATATTGGTTTTAAAAATGGTCCACTATTAAAAGGCGGTAAAATTGCATTTTTTGAAAAAATAATTCTTTTATCTGAAAAAATGAATTTGTTCTTATATTATGTTTAAGAAAAAAATAATATGGATATTAAAATTATATAGAGTATATAAGATTCAAAATGCAGTTAATACTATTCATAACCTCTTTTTGAACGGCTAGTTTGGTAAGTTGTGGTGCACTTGAACTCATTGTTGCTTGTAGCACAAGCTATTGAATTACATTAATTATATTATGTACTATGAAATCTTGGGGTGTTATATAAAAACTTAGGTAATCATAGTAAACTTCAATCATTTTCTATTTTTCATTTACTTTAACACTAGTGATTCTTACACACTTAAGAAATATCTTTTATGCCTTTTCCATATTTCATAAATGAACTAACATCTAATGCATCTAACATTTTCTTTTGTATGAAACTATACTTTTTATATAAACATGTCTCTTTATCTTTTCTGAATTTTTTGAATCTAGTATATATGAATATAAACTTCCTACATATACACGGAATTATCAGACTTTATGATTTTTTCCTCTTTTAAGTATCCTTTATTTGAAAAAAAAATATTATTACGTATGAGGCTGCTCATATAATGGGACTAGATCTCTTACGTATCTTCAACACTTAAATTCATAGGTATGCGGAGGCACTCTAAGACTCAGTGACAATATCTGTCCCATTTCTATCTATTAGACTGCTACCCAATATCTTTAGTTCTAAGATAAATTATATAATCTTTTTAATAATATATTTCATAATTTTTGGACCAGTCGGACACCATTTATTCATTCTCATATCATTATTTGTCTATTAATATATGCATTAATTATACATTACTACCAAATATTATTTCCATGTGTATGGGAACTATCTTCTCCTTCATTACCCAATTCAATAAAGTATGACTTCTTAATCAATTTTATATACACTAGTCAAAAATGTTACATTGTTCACTACCATCCTTCAAAAATATCAATACATATTATCAAAAAATCCAACATAAAACCTTGTAGTGGCCACAAACTATATCACAATGTATGATATAATTTATCCAAGGGAATATTTTATGTCCTTGATAGGTATATCAAATCAACTTCATTGGCATGGATGTTGAATGTTATGGATAAAATTTTGAATCTACCTTATATTGGATATCATCAATGAAGTGTTTTATATGAATGGATGGGAAAATAAGATCCCTCAGAAGGTATTATGGGGTTGTGACCATTTCAATTTACTTATGTATTTTATAACACATGAGTAAATGCATGAGGATCAGAGAAACACCCCCAAGGGATATTATAGTGTCTAAAAGATATAGAAATGATTTTTGTGATACTGATTCAAGTTTGTAGACAAATAAATTCACAAAATCGCTCTTTATACCTCACCCCTTACCTATGTGAGATACTAAGATATCATGGGTGTGAGGTAAATCCCACCCATATGAAGAGTGATTTTTTTTTTCAGTCAGTGGATACAACATAGAAGAGAGCATTCAATAGACATCTTTAAGTGTTCTTCATAAATCATGTGAATAGAGATAATAATAGTTTCCATCAATGGTGAAATGCACATCAAGATGTTCCATTATTTTATATAATTACATAATTTTGGGTATTCATGCATGGTATATCTTGGTTTCTGTTTTTTATTTTTTTTCATTTACTTTAGTAAGTGTTAATCAATCCTAATAAACCTGAAAATTTCAATCTTTTTTTTATATTGTATTTTCATGAAACCTTCTGGGTTCTTTAAAATTAAACCATTTATTTATGTTTCCTATTTTACGTAAATTTCAATAATTTTATGATCATTTTATTATATAATTACCACATACATGTTATAGAGAGTACTATAAGATTTTTTAAATAAATAGTGTTGTATATTATTTAATGTATTATGGTATTTGGAATTGAATAAATGAAATATTTTCATGAAAAGTATGTATTTATAAAAATAGATTCAATATTGTGGGTGTGATATGTTTCAGTTGATATTAGAGAAAAACTGAGTTATTTTTGGTAAATAGTATAGAGAAAAATTTAGAGAAAAATTAAGTGTCATAAAAATAGTCCAAATTTAGTTTTAAAGATTATATATATAGGTATTCCACTCTAGATTTGATTAAATTTATTTTCTTATTCTGATCAAATCATTACTTTAATAAATTTAATAAATTTTGGTAGAGTAAGGAGATATAAAAACCAAATCTACAAGCAATGTAATGAACAATACGGTGATTGTCCAAATTTTTAATCTAATTTCATGAGTGTTGAGAACATCATAACTATCTTATGAATATGTATTAGATTATGGTATATGGAACAAACTACATGAAATTTCCAATATATTTGTTTCATGAATCATATATTGTAGATTAATTAATGAGGACACAACCAATCTCATTCATTGGGGCCAGACATATAGTAGTTGTTGAGCAGTGGGTAAATTATGTTTTGAAAGTATTTTTTGTAATTAAATTATGAGAGAACCAAAAAAATTGTTCTGATGGTTTGCTACTTGGAAGATGAAACACATCAATGTTATAAATTCATCAAAAACACTAATAACTAAGTGTAATGGGAAATAAATTAAATATATTAATTGAGAATGATTAAATAAATTATTTCTTGGAAAATAATTCCTTTACACACTCTATGTCAGGATGGAGATGTAGTTTCTTTAACCTAGGAAATGTGATGATGTGATAGTAGAACAATACAAGGATGACTTCATTAGGTTATCCAATTATGATTCTACTTTTGTGGGAGGAAGAACCCAAGGAAACTTCTTTCTTGTAAGTATACAATGCTACAAGTGTGAAAATATTTTCCAAATAGAAATCGATTTTTATAGGGACATAAAACCTCATCCTTCAAACATTAACACTTGAAAAGGATGACGGTGAAACCAAAACCACTGGTTAAATCTTTTATACATGGATAAAAAAGAAAATTTTCTAATCAGTATCCTAATAAAATGATGTTATAAGGGAACTAACATCAATCAAACAAAAGGCATAAGGGTTCTGGATTCACTTTTACAATTACAATAATTGAGTTTGAGGCCACAAATAATGTGTTGTCATATTCACTCAACGTATGTTTGAAGTTGGATAATACGATATTTGATTCTAGATTTATTCATTACTTAATTTGATTCAAATTTGAAAAGAATATCAAATAAAATATTAAGAAACTAAAAAAGTATTAATCTGTAAGAATTCCAGAATGGTTTTTAAATGAAATGATGGTCTATAAAAACTCAACTTTTTATTTCTATATGTGAATTATAATTAAAAACCTAGTGGTTATATGAATTATATATTTTGATGTAATATCAATAATGGATTGACATTAAAATATTAATCCAAGATTAATTATCAAGACTATGAAAATTCATTTTTTTGAGAGATAAAACAAAAAAAATTATAAAAGAAATAAGTATGTCTAGATCTATTTAAGAACCATTTCTTATGGAATAATTTATGAAAAATATTATTGAGGAATTGGATGAGAATAAAATATAGGGATGAGATAAATACCTATTTTTTGAGAATAAATTAATGTTTTTACAAATGAATTATATCACACCACCACCTTGGACCACTCATTAGTGCTCAGATCCACAATCACCATGTGACCTTAGGTATTTCACCTCATATGAAAGAGGTTGTCTACTAGTAGTGGGGGTCTTTAGTGTAACCATGGGGTGACTATACCCTCATATTAGAGTGTGAAATAATAGTAAAATTACCAACCATAATCCATGAAAAATAAATATCTGAGTATATTGAATCAAATAACTAAAATAAAAAATACATGAAATGTATTAGAAAATTAGTCATACAGACTCTTTGACCACCCACCAGGCTTACATTATATAAAAAATGAATACATGAATGAAATAAATTAACAAGAGGATCTTATATATCCCTGAGCCTTGGATCTTCCGAATATCTAATCTTGACTGAGCTATCCTGCTCAAACCAACTACCTTAGGCCTATGCCCAACCTGAACCTGCAACTAGTGAAGTCTTATTGGGTACCCAAGTTCCATGGCCACCTGTGCAGGATGTGAGTAAAAATCAACAGAGAACAACCAACATGGTCCCAGACATGACAAGTAAATATTGTGTAAATGAATGTGATATGATCATATAGATAAGTAATTAATATGTGTAAGAATAAATAAATAATCACCATCGACCATTGGGTCCTAACCTAATACCCAACATAAAAAAGACCTGCTTCATCCAATGTCATAGTTTCTATAATAATGTCACATAAACATACCAACTAATACCGACCCCAAAGACCATATAATAGAGGGATGACATTCAAAATCCATATAATTATCCAAAGTAATCTCAATAATATAATACTCATTGACCAGATCCTAGTATCATTTTTTGGTAATACAATAATAACATCAGGCTATATATCTGATTCCAAGGGGAATAAACCCAAGTAATGTAGACGTATCAGGCTCCACAACATATTTCATTGGGGATGACCCTAGGTAATCTTAGTATCAATATAAAAAACCCATTCTTAGGGGTATGAACCTGAGAAATCATCAAATGAGTCTCAAAATAAAATTCCTAGGGTAGACCATAGGAATTCCATATATAACTCAATAGTTCGATCCCAACATCCCAGGAATCCAATATCATATAAAAACATAGGGGATTCCTTGGTAAACAAATCACATAGTATCAAGCTCAAGAAAAAAAACACAGGTGATCTATAGGGTGTTTCATAGTAATTATACAAAAACAACAAATCCCAAGTGGTAATTATAGGGGTTTCATAGCAGTAGGCACAAAGGTCAGATCCAAGGAGAATATCCAAGGAATCTCATAGTAGTAGACATCATCGCCAATTATGAGGGGATGAACCTAGATAATAAATCATATTAGTCATGAATACTAATCAAAGGGAGATTAACCTAACAAATTATCAACATTAGGATCACAATAGATTCATGTGTTAAGGTGACACCTGCAAACATCACTACTAAATTCCCATAAACACCCTCTCTTGGGGCAATAATCACCGGGGCACCCACTGAGGTACCTAGGTAATATTATTACATAGAAAACAATCATGGGTTTCTATATCCCATTTTCATCACTTAGGTCCAATAACAAATGTTATACGTTATAACATCCCTCAAAATCATCATAAGCTTATAATGGGCTCACTGACCCTGGTATCAAGAAATGGAAAAAATTACATCTCACATTCCATGTCATCTTAGTTAAGTCCTCTCACCCAACCTTTCAATAATTCTTACCTAAGTCATACCCATATAGGTTCTTACATCTCAATGGAGGAAAAACCATCCCTGCACTATCATCTCATAACCCAAACATATCTAATACAACACAAGTGTCTAATAAGGGCTACTAGGGAATCTCATTCCCATAATGTCACATCCCTCTACTTAGAGGTCACTAAGGTACCTATTTTAGGCCCACTATAATTACTCGGTTCATTTTCATTACAACCGTCACAGTAAAAGCTTCATATATCATTATTTTATAATCAATTCCTTGACCATCAGTGGCTATGGCGATCAAGCTAGTTTCCAAGGGCCCATCATGTCCCTTTCCACTTTTTTAAATCCAGGAATTTCATTTAAACTTAAATAATTATTTTTAAATAAAATAGTTTGATCACATGAAGTGGTGAGACTATATACCACATGCTATAAATAATGTTCATAATACCACAAGGCATGTACTATAGGACACCAACCTCAATCTAGGGTTATTTCCCTTTCTTAATTCATAGTCCAACAACTCTTGTACCAAATTGTACAATTCCAACAACCATCATCCAAATACCCGAGACTCTAACTCAATCCAAATTACATAATTTAATTAATTAAAATCAAGTTACAATCGATTAAAAATTTACAATTAATTTAAAAATTGATTTAGAAATTGATTTAATTATACATAAATCCTAAAAAATGACTATGCTGTAACTGATATCCAAAACCTCAGGCTACGGGGTAAGGTCCACTATTGAAAAAGGAAGGAGACAAGAACAAAACACACTATTAATTAATTTAATCAAAATTAATTAATTCTATAATTAATTCAAATTTTCTTAATGCTGAAAAACTCATCATTCGACTTCATCACATTAAAACTATAACTAAAAGCATGAAGGAGGTCCACAACACTAACCTAGAAAAAATACCTATCAGTTGGAATGAAACCAATCACTGAATTAAATTAATTTTACATAAATACTTAGAAAAATCAAAATGCTGACACACATTTACTGATATAGAATGTGATTATTTGCGAACATCATCTTGGGATTCCCTCTATGTAAGTCAAGAAAAATATCCACCAAAATTTGGTTGATTACACTATATTCTAATGGAATAAGTATGAAAACCATACAACAAAATCACCCAAAGTCTTAAATTATTGAGGAAAAGAAAAATGGAAGGAAGAATAGGGTGTGGAATACCTAAAATTATATATAATCTACACTCAAAATTACCTTCTATAAGGGGGATCGAGAGAGGAGGGGGATGAGTGCTGACAAAAAATGGAACCTCTCAACCCTCTACTCACATAAAGAATAAGGTATAACATGGATAAATAAGGGTTTTACCCCATTTTAAAAAACCTAGTAATCATTCACAACGTGAATAAGCAGGTTGACATCATGAAATAATGAGGTTAGAGGACGAATCCTTCTAACTTGAAATGATGATGGATTAAACCAATGGTTCTTGATGTGAATTGTTTTAGGTTGTAGATCCTCCATCAACCAATCCATTCATATCCTATAATCACCCAATGAATTAAATTAATGGCATGAACTTCCATTCATAGTGTGAATGGCCACATCAATTGAAAATTCTACTCCCTATCTACCCCACCTTTCTCTAACGCTCACCCAAGAACCCATACTATCAAATGGGTCTCAAACCACATTCAAAAAAATATATTTAAGATATCCCATCATTCATAATTCCAATATGAATTTTGGTTTTGAAAATAAAATTTTCACCAAACTCAATATTTAAATTCCCTTAGAATTTATCAACTCAAAAGGGGTGGTGTTTTTGAAGCTCAACAACATAGAAATTCCCACCCCTATAAGACTTAGTGGTCATTAAACTATTTAACCTAACCTATCGTGGTCATCAAATTCATAATCAACTCACTATGTTCTACCCTGGAACATCTAATGACCTTCATCTATGCAACTCCAAACATAATTCACACTATTCATACAAAACCATGAAACCTTTTTCTACTAATATCTAGAAACCATGTGTAATATCTCAGCCTTATCCTAGTACAGAACATTTATTTTTTTTGTTTAATTCCTTAAAAGTTTCTGTTGCAGGTTCTGGGTAGTGGGTAGACAAATGGTCTATTCATGGTTATTTATGTCGTGTGCCTTGACTGTGCATAGTGTTTTGAGCATAAGAAAATTGGACTCTTCCCTTTTATTTTAATTTATTTATCTTTTATTTTATATTTTATTTTATTTTTTATTTTATTTTCCTTCTCTTTCTTCCTTCCTCCCTTCCTTCCCTCCATCATGGTGCACCACCCCCTCTCCCTCTAGGCACCTCATTTTTCTACCCCTCTATGCATGGTGGTCTCTTACTCCAAACTTGGGGGGCTTTGATCTTACACCAATTAATTCTCTTACATTTTAATTATTGTCAGATGCACTGGAAAGAAGTCAGTAAGCTTTATGTTTCACACTGATTTATTTCTTGTTGCTCCACGTTTTGTTGTGCTATTTTGGTATAGAAGGATTTGTGACCTATTTTGGTTTTTTTCTAAATCTTCTAATATCACCATTTAGGGTGAATAAAAGGTCATTACTGAACATAGTGCGTGACACAACGTTGATGTAAGGCATCTATTATTTTCCCCACTTGTTTTAATTTCAGGCCTCATGCCGTTGTACCGCTTGCCAGAACCTTTTGGTAAAGCTTTAATACTTAATTTTAAATTAATAAGACTATTTTCAGTGTCCGTATTTGCCCTCACTTATAGTGAAACCATTTCATGGGGTCTTCACTTCACCTTCAACCACCCCTTTTGGAAGAACCATCCATTTTATCCTACATTTCTCTTGGTTTTAAATGTTGAAATTACATTGGTTGTGTGTGGAAAATTGGTTAAATGTTTTAAATTGATAAATTTATTTAGGAGGGTGTTGAGCCAAGAAACAGATCCTTTGTTAATGAATATGTTTAATTAAGTTAGGTTGGCTATGTGTAATTTCTTATGACTTGGCATGCTTGATGTTTCATTTGAATATGACTTGTCATATATTTAATTTTTCATGATAGTACTAAATCACTTATTTTATGTTATATGTCGTTTATTTCTTTTAGGATATTCCAAGATTCTTGGGGTTAATGCTGTGGGATTTATCATATTCATGTGATGAAATGTGCCTTTATTTTAATTAGTGTTGAATTATGATTCTAGAATAAATGTTTAAATAATTTATTAAGGAATAATTTCATGATTTTGTAAAAAAACCCCTCAAACTGAGGTGAATTATCTTCTAAATTAAAATTATTGATGGGTGATATTAAATATTCTTGGATACCTTTCCATATAAATTGTGTCATTATTGTTTGGATTAAATTGAAAAGATTTATTCAATAGTAATATTTTTAACTTTTTATATTAAATTGAATGTGATGATATGAATTTTTTAAATTTATTGCCATGTTTCTCATCCCTTTATCTTATTTAAGTCATATTTCCTAGATATATTAACTGTTCCAATAATATTGTCTTGTATTTATTTATTTTATTTAATAAATGCACTGGTATTTAGATTAATATTTGGATGAAATTATTTATATATGTTACTTTCCTTGTGATATGTATATGCCTTGCTTATCATATGATTGGATACTTGTTTCACTTAACATGGGCCGGGAGTGGAAGTGAGTTCCATATTAATGACTCATTTACAGAATCTCCATGCTCAAAGGGTTATGACCCAACACACCAGGGGTGACACATTGGATTTCCAGGGAAGATCTTATCAGGTGGTTTATTATACTCCTATGTGATACCAGTTACTTATGGAAGAAATCATGAATGGATCTATTGGAAAGATGGATATTCCAAGACTTAGGTGATACTAGATCCCCTATGTGAGATACTTGGTACAAAATCAGAGTAACCAGGACACGAGTGATACTAGGGACTCATTATGGATTTCATGGGATAGACTTAGTGGTAATGGATTATATCGGTTTTACTGCAGTGATACTTGGGATTATTATTAGTTCACTAGGGATGGTCTCATACTCCACCTTTGGATTTGAAGGACTTGATATGAATACTTGAAATAAATGAGATGAATTTGGTATTAATATTAGTCTGAGTTTCTTATGCACTTGCGATGGTTATCTTTTTCTTATTAACACTTTTGGGTAATGACATGGGAATTACACCTTAATCCAAAGAAAAATTATGGGGGGTATGAATTCTTGGATTTCTGTCTTTTCTTGGGACTTGAATTTATATTTCACATTGCATAGTTATACATTATTCAGACATCTGACATATTACAAAGTAGGTGGTATGGGACAGTAGTCTATTTGGGAGCCCAAATCAAGTTGCATTTGTTTTCATTTATTTATCTTCTCACACCTTATTATATATCAGCACACTAATTTTGTTTTTAGCAAGAAATGGAATTGTCTAGAAACTGTGGGTGCCAGATTGATGGGATGTATATCTCACACCCTACTCAGGTTCCATTTTTTACCCAAGTATACTTTATGCTCACAGGTATGGATAAAGAAAGCACACTACTTCCAATGCTTGAGTGTTTTCTTGTTGCATAGGATAAATATTGGGGTAGAGGACCAAGCCTATACAAAAGATATTGTTGTTGCAGGTTTTTATACCTTACAGTTTTGACAACATTTATCTTTGCTTGTACCCATGTTTCCCTAAACTTCTATTTTGATATAGACTAAATAGATCATCATCATAATTTTTGTACCATGTAATATTATTAATATTTTATAGTTATCTGTTTACTCCACATGGGTTATTTATTTTATTCTGATGTTTTCTGCTTATTCCTATGGTTATGAAACTTTTTATATATTTTTACCACTATTTTATACCAAATAATATGAGGTAATAGTCTCTCCATAGTTACACTTAAGGCCCTCACTACTTATCAGAAGCCTTTGGCATTCGAGAAAATGAACTTGAGGTCCTGTGCCCCACTATATAGGGGCTTGGTTCAATGGAAATCAAGGCAGGATGCTACAAAGTTGTATCATATCTTTTCCCTTTTTGTGACTATTTAGTATAGATAAGATATTAGGATATAGGGATTTGGACATTACCCTGTTCTTGGATGTAGCTAACCCATGTATGAGGGACACCTGAATTGTCTAGGATGGTAATTACAGTAATTTATTATGATATTTATGGTTAATATGACTTCACCATTGGGTGACACACTTGTTTTGTGCAGTTATTGACATTGGTATTACTGATATGATGATTTATATTACTTTATCCAAATGATATGAGGGAACTACATCGAATTAATCATACTAGGAACTATAGGAATTGAAATGAGATGCATATTTCCATGCCACATCTACTTTTAGTGTGAGTATTTATATTTTCATGTGATTACTATTGTTCTTAGTTGTTATATCTTATAGTTCCTACTTTATTATAAATATAGAACTGTGCTAGTTTATTATACAAAATATTTTTATAAGATAGATTAAGTGGGCATCCAATTTCAATTTATAAGGTCCATGGGACCTTATAAATTGGAATTATGATCCACCTAATTCAATATTTTTAAAAGAATTTAAATGTTTACATGAATTAAGGTAATACAACCTGTTAAAATGAAATGTCCACTAGAAATGTGAGACCTCGAATGGACCCTTACCTAGGAAAATGGTAGTTGGTCGTGTGCCAATTATGATCCATTTGGAGGCTTCTTTCTTATGTAGACCTAGCTCTTAATGTAGGTGGTCAGTTGTGTTATTATCAGAGGCAGGCTATGCACCTATCCTCTTCATCACTTTCTATTTTTACTATGTCATGTTTTAGGGAGGTCTTTCACCTAATACTTCTTACTAATGCTTTAATTTATTAATTTATATGTTATATCTATTATAAAACCTTGTCTAAGGTGTGTGCTTGGAAATTATAGAGATATGTCTCCATAAAATCCTCACACTATATGCCAAAAGAGTGGAGATAATAACACCATGAAGGCGATAGTCCCTAAGCCGCCCACAGTACCTCCTGTAGTGCCTCATGTGGAATCTTCTTCTAATATTCCACTGGGAGTCGATGTTTAGTTCAGTGATAGTTTTATCAGTTTCATACAGATTGTTTAGAGTGCTCATAGGCCTACCACAACTATGTAAGAGATTTCACAAGACATTCAGCAGTAGAATCCTCATACCTTCTCTGGGGATGGTAGTCCTCATGCTATAGTTTCATGGATAGAAGTTATGATATACATCTTAGACTATCCTAAGATGACTCTAGAGTATAGGGTCAATCTTTCTATCTATATGATTCATGAATCCACCAAGAATAGGTGGGATGTTTGTTCTCAATCAGAACGTTATCAAGACATGGTTTGGGGGGACTTCAAAAGGGACTTCTATGATCACTTCATACCATATAATCTAATAGAGGATCATGGGAAAGATTTATTTCATCTTCAATAGGGCTAAATGATAGTTTTATATTATTCTACTCGCTCCACCAAACTTCAGGATTTTGGTCCATCTCTAAGTAGTGAAAACTTGATGATTGAGAGGAATTTCTAGGATGATCTCAAGTATGATATCTTCCCATAGGTGAACATATTTTTATTGATGACCGTTACAAATATTGTGAACCAATACATTATTATGGAAAATAATCTTAGAGAAATTGGTACTATGTGCCAGAGCAGTTTAGTTCTGAGGCAGGGTGATGGTTCTTCAGGCAATCAAAAGCACCATTTTGAGGGTTCATGTGGGGGTGGTTCTAGGCAGATGAAACATACTAATTTCTCTATAATATGTCATATGTGTGGATCTATCATTCATAAAAATCCCCAGTTCTCTAGGAAATCGATGTAATTCCGAGATTACCACAAGATGGGTCACCTTCAGTGATTTTCCATTTTTTTCTAGTAGCCAGTGGGAGGAGATCCGTACACGATCCTCCATAAAGTACATGATATGTAGCACCATGTAAAGAAGGAATTTGGAATGCCACTATCCAATTAGGCCAACGTATTGGAGGCTATGTATGGGGTAGTAATGCTCCATAACATCAGTGTAAACAGAGTAGATATGATCAGGATAGTTAGGCAGTATCTTAGGTCTGAGGATCAGGACATATGTATGCAGTGTATCTAGTTCCATTAGGGCCGGTTCTGAGGCCATCTACAGTTATAGGTACTATTCTGGTAGCCTATATTTTAGTTTTTGTCCTTTTTGATATATGTGAATCACACTCTTTTATATATGCTTCATTGGTGGAAAGGCTTGGTTTTGAAATAAAGTACTTATGTGGTGTTATGTACATAGACATTCCACTTGGGCTCACATCTGATGGAATATTATAGTTCTATGAGTTTCCCCTTAAGATAGATGGGTACCATTTGTTTTGGAAATTTTCATCCTTAAGATGACCAGTTTTGATGTCATTCTCGGCATGGACTGGCTCGAGATTTATCATTCTCAAGTGAATTGATATTGATATTGATTGTCCTTTATATCACCCAATGGAAGCACGTATGTAAATAATGGTTAATGGGATGTCTATAAAGATCATGCTAAACCCAAGTGTATGGGGCTGGGAAGAGTGACATCTCAGTTAGCAAGTCTCTTTTTTAGTGACCAGGGAACACAATTAGTGGAATTCCATCATATTTTTGATCATTTCAGGGATGTATTCCTTGAATATTTCTTTGGATTACCCTCTATGAGAGAGGTTGAGTTCAATATAGAGCTAGTTCTAGGTGAAAAACTAGCGTCCATTCATCCTTATAGGATGACACCAAAAGAGATTTGGATACTCATTAATTAGCTTGAAGATCTCAAGGCTAAGGGTTTTATCTGACCCGATATATCTCCATGGGGTTCAACAATCCTTTTCACTATGAAGGAGGATTGTAGGATCATATTTTTCATGAATTATATATGGTTGAACTAGATTATAGTGAAGAACTATTATCCATTACCTCATATAGACAACCTCTTGAACCTTCTCTGAGGAGAAGAAATTTTCTCTAAGATCGATATGAGATTTTTCTATCACCATGTGTGTGTGTGACCAGTTAATATACCACATACAACATTCTAGAGAAGGTACAACTTTTATGAGTATTTGGATATATTGGACAGTATGATGAACACACCAATAGTGTTCATGGCTCTGATGATTTGGGTTTTCCACCAATATCTTGATTCCTTCATTGTCGTATTCATAGATGACATCTTAGTGTATTCTGCCTCTATACATAACCATGTCAATCATATTTATATTGATCTAAATATACTAAGACAATACCGAATATATGTGAAGCTCATCAAATTACACTTTTTGATCAGTAAGGTTCACTTCTTGGGTCATATCATATTTTAGGTAGGCATATTAGTTTACCTTGAGAAGGTGAGCACATTAGTTTCCTCGGGACATCCCACAAATGTGTTCAACATAAGCAGTTTCTTGGTGATTTCTGGGTATTATAGGAGTTTAATCCAATAATTCTCCTACTTAGAAGTACCTCTTATGGACCTGACTAAGAAGGCTGTGATGTTCATCTAGAAGAAATATTATGAGAAATCTTTTCATGAGTTAAAGGGAAGACTCACCTCATCCATAATCCTGATTCTATTTGAGTTGGGTAAAAGTTATACTATTTACTATGATGCTTCCGGAGTCAGACTAGGTGTAGTTTAGATGCAAGATGACTAAGTTTTGTCTTATAGATCCCATCAATTGATGCCTCATGAGTGGAACTATCGTACACATGATCTTCAGCTAGTAGCAATGGTTCATGCTCTACAATGTTGGAGATACTATCTTCTAGGTGGGTAGTTCTTTGTTTACATAGATAATAAAATCATGAAATATATCTCCACATAGTGGGAATTGAATTTGAGGCAGTATAGTTTGGTAGAATACCTACATTCATTTCAATTTGATCTTGGTTACACCCACAGTAAGGGTAATGTCATGGCTGATGCACTATGCTAAAAGACTCAGACACAAACCATCCAGGAATCTAGTAGTGAGTGGAAGATGATGGCTATGTTTTATGATTTAAATTTAGAGGTTTAGGAGCAGTATGAGAAACTAGTTCTAGAATATTTGGAACTCATGTCTTTTATTTTGGATTGAGTAAAAATATGGTATCTTTCTGATCTAGAGGGAATCATTTTAAGGGAAAGTTTCATAGGAAAGAGCTCACATTTTGGTTGGGTTGTTGATAATAGTTATACCCTACTCCACCATGGAAGTGTATGGGAGGATTCTGATATACAAGAAGAGATGATGAGGGAATCTCATGCCTCTATTTGGGATGTTCATCTTGGGATTACCAGGATGTGTAGAGAAATGAATCATCATTATTGGTGGCCATGTATGAATAAGAAAACAGAGGGATTCATCACTCGATGTTCCACCTATCAGTAGGTGAAGGAAGAGCGTTAGTGACCCACTGGACTTATACAACATCTATCCATTTCTATGTGGAAATGGAATGACGCCACCATGGATATTGCTACAAGATTTCTAATATCTCCTCAAGGTAGAGATGTAGTATGGGTGATCATTGATAGTTTGACTAAATTTGTGTGCTTCATACCTATTTGGGAGACATTCTCTATTGATGAGTTAGGGAGGCTGTATACCGGGGAGATAATGAGACTTATTGGCGTTCCCCATTATATCATTTTAGACTGAGATGTATGTTTTACATCACGGTTCTAGAAAGGTTTGTAGAAGGAAATGGGTTCATAGGTGATCTTGAGCATTGTATACCACCCTTAGACCAATGGGATGTTCGAGAATATGATTTAGGTGTTAGAGGATATGCTACGAGTCTTTATCCTTGATTTCAGAGGTTCTTGGTAGAGGCATATTCTTGTAGTTGGGTTTTCCTATAATAACATATTTCAAGAAACAATATAGATGGCTTCACATGAGGGCATCTATAGTAGATAGTTCCATTCCACTCTATCATGGCTTGAGGTAGGTGAGGAAAATCTATTGGGTCCTCATATTGTTCAAGAGACTTCTGATAAAGTTTAGCTGATTCAGAAGCATATAAATACAGGTCAGTCCAGGTATAAGTCTTATACCAATTTTCACTATATAACTTTCGAGTTCTAGGAATGAAATTTGGTCTTCTTATGTGTTCCACCAAGTTTGGGTCATAGATGAATAAGGAGACATTGAAAGTTATCACTGAGATATGTCGGTCTTTTTGATATAGTGGAGAGAGTGGGGCTGACAATGTATTTGTTGTTGTTACCTCAAGGGTAATGTTCTATGCATGATGTATTCCATGTATCTCACCTTTTATAGTATTACCCGCACCCATCACATTAATTTGATCCCAATGATATCGATCTTGATGTGGATTCATTATTCGAGGAGCATCTGATTTGTATCGTTGATCGTAGTACAAAGGTTCTCCGAGGTAGGTCATTTCCTCTAGTCCTAGTGATATGGCTGTACAAACATGTTTAGGATGATTCCTATGAGCAGGAGAAGTTTGGTCCTTTCCTAGTGGTAAGTAAATATTATAAGCCTGCATCTCACTAAGGTTCAAATCCTTGTTGCCCCATGTTTAGGGATTTATTGGATTATGGTGGGGAGGGGTAGGAGGTTGGTACACAGTGGGATTAGGAGGAGGGTCATTGGGCTTGCCTCAGTAACAGAGGGGGAAGGATGTGGAATGGGTGGGATGGGAGGTAGTTTGGAGACTAAGGGCAGGAAGAAGATAATTAGATAGGGAGGCAGGTTATTGGTCTTGCCTCAGTAGTGGAGGGCTGAGATGCAAGAGGGATGAGATGGGAAGTGGGTCAGCGACTAAAGGCGGGAGTAAGGTGACAAGATCAGGATATGGGTAATTGGGCTTGCCTAGGTGGTGGAGGGGTAGGATGAGGGTGGGGTGGGATGGGAGAATAAGGTGAAAGGAAGGTAGTGGGATGTGGGGTGGGTCGCTGGGCATCAGCGATAGAGGATGTGTTAGGGGATTTTAGTGGCAAAAGAGCATGATGACAGGGGGATTGACTTTGATAGACATACACTACAATGACATGTTTATCTGGACTAGAAACAGATATAGTGGGGTTTTGGTGATGGTAGATTAATATTTGGATGACTAAAAAAATGGAATTGATCTCTACAGTTGAAAATATAAATGGGTTCATGCAACAACCCCTAGCTTTATAGGACTACCCAAGTGGTTTTTTTAGAGGGTATGGCTCTACCATCGGGGCCTGGCACTGTGTAAGCATGGGGAGATGCTAGAAGTAAATCCTTGAAAGGTTGGGAGTTTGATAAAAATTTATATAGATTTTTTGGGATGTTCTGCCTTGTGGTCAGTTCTCTTGGGCCTGAAAATGGACATGTATTCATGAATTAAAAAACATTTGGGTCTATAGACTATGTAATGGTTACCCCTCAGCATTTAAAATGGGATTATAAAAAATCATTAAAAAAAAATCCTTTGGACATTCAAGAAGGTGACCTTAGAGTATGAGGTTGATATACGTGCACAGTGGATAGAACATTTCTCAGAAGACATTCTACTACCCTAAGAAGGCCAACTTGGGGAAGTGTGTTTTAAGGAGGGGAGTCTGTAATGTCATGGCCTTATCTTGGTATGGACCATTTAAAATTTTGGTTTAATTCCTTAAAATATCCTATTGTAAGTTCTGGGTAGTTGGAAGAAACATGGTCTATGCATGGTTATTTAAGCTGTACACCTTGCCCATGCATAGTGTTTTGTGCATAGAAAAACATAAAATAGGGTTCATCCATTTTATTTTTTTATTTTATTTTTATTATTTTTTTATTCTTCCTATATTCCTTCCCCCCTATATCATGAAACTAACCCTCTCCCTCAAAGTGCCTCATTTTTCTCCCCCTTTATGAGTGGTGGCCTCCTTCTATAAGCTTGGGGGTTTGATCATGATCCCCTTAATCCTCCTTCTTTTTCATCTCCGTTAGATGTGCTGGAAATATATCGATAATCTCTATGTTCTAAAATACTTTATTTATTGGTTCCACCACATCTAATTACACTATTTTGACATGGATAGTTTTAATTCCGATTTTGGGGGTTTTGATAAATCATTTTATTTCTCCCATTTTAGGTTGAATTAAAGGTCATTACTGGATGTAGGGAGTACCAAAATGTTGAGTTAAGTCATCCATTATTTTCCCACTAATTTTTTTTACTTTTAGGGATCATTCAATTGTGCCTCTTACTAGAACATTCTACTGAAACTTTAATATTTAATTCTAATTAATATGAATATTTTTCCGTGTTCGTAGTTTCCCTTTATTCTAGAAAAACCCATTCATGGGGTGCTCTATTTTACATAGCTACCCCTTTTGGGTGATCTATCCATTTTGGCCTATATTTACCTTGTTTTTAAATGTGGAAATTACCTTGGTTGTGTGTGAAACCTTGGTTAAATTTGTTAAAATGGTAAATTGATTTAGGAGGGGTGTTGAGCCATGAATTAGATCCTTTTTCAATTAATATTTTTAGTTGAAGTAGGTTGGCCATGTGTAATTCCGTAGGACTTGTAATTCTATAAGTTTCATTTGAATATAACTTGTCATATATTTAATTGCTCATGCTGGTATTAAATCCCTTGTTTTATGTTATATGTTTTTTATTTATTTTAGGCTATGCTCATCTTATGGTGCTTAATGATTTGTGATTGCTCATATTATTGCTATGAAATGTGAATTTCTTTTAATTAGTGTTGAATTATGATTATACAACAAATTGTTAACTAAATATTTGAGGAAAAATTTCATGATTTTTAAATAAAACCCCTCCAACAGATGTGTGTTGTCTTCCAAATTAAAAGTAGTGATTAGTGATATTAGATATTCTTGGATTCCTTTCTATATAAATTGTTCTATTGTTGTTTGGATTTAATTGAAAATCATTATTAAATGGTAATCTTGTTATATTAAATTTCATGATATGAAATGAAATTATTTAAATATTATACATTATTTCTCTTGTATTACTCTTATTTAAGGCTTATTTTTTAGCTATATAAATTATGGCAATGATATTGGATTTTATTTCTTAGTTTGATTTAATAGAAACACCTGGAATTGAGATGATTATATCGATGAAATGCTTTATATATGTTCCTTACCTTGTGATATATGTCTGTCTTGATTGTGATATTCTTGGCTACTTGTTTCACTTGAAATTGGTTGGGAGAGGATATGGGTTCCATATTAAGGACTCATGGATGGACTCACTGTGCTCTAAGGGTTACGAACCAATGAGCCATGGGAGATGCTTTTTCTTTCTAGGCAGGGATTTTTGGACATTTTATTATAATCTTGAGAGATACCAGTTTCCTATGGGAGAAACCATGGACATACCCTTTGGCTAGATGGCTATGCCAAGCCTTGGGGGATACTCAGTCCCCTATGTGAGATACTTGGGATAAACTTAGAATCACCATGCCTCGAGTGATACTAGGGACTTCTTATAAATAACCTAGGATTGACATGCTGGTATTGGATTATACTTGATTTACCATAGCGATACCTAATATTATTTTTAGATTTCTAGGGATATGCTCATACTCAACCTTTGGATTTGATGGAAATGATTTGATGACCTGAAATACATGATATTCATCTACTATTATTATTACATTGAGTTTATTATGCACTTGAAATGGTTATCCTTTTCTTATTATAACATTTGGGTAATAAAATGGGAATTAGACCCTAAGAAAAAGCATAATATTGGTGGAATACCTTCTTGGATTGCCGTGTTTACTTTACCCTTGTATTTATATTTTTCCTTGCATAGGTATACTTTATTTGGACATCGAGCATAGGATGATGTAGGGGGTATGGGACAAGTGTCCACTTGGAAACCCAAACCAAGATGTAGTTGTATGCCTAAATGGCCTGAAGGCCTTATTTTTTATTTTATTATGGATAATCCTCCTTTTAAGGGTTGAAGGGGAGCCCGTACATGACCCGTAGGCCCAAGGCACAAGGCCTGCAAAATCCGCAATACATGACCCAAAGGCCCAGAGGCATACTATACCCAATACATGACCCGCAGGTCCAACCAACTTGAACTGCCCCTCCCCAGCTTTCTGCATCATTGATCTCCTATAACCCCACCTTACATTACAGATCGGCTAGCATTGCCCCATACAAAGCTGCACGGTGCCTGGTCCTGATGGCGGCTGCCATACCCTCTCATTCTTCCAATTTAGTTAGCTCTGCATCTGGTGGCTGCTACTCCTGTTGCTCTGATCCTCTTCTGGGGCCTGTTCTATGTGAATTGGGATACTCCACGGTCTATGTGACCGAAAGGCCCTGTGGCTCGAAGGCCTTTGATGACCCGAAAGTCCTAGAGACCTGTAGGCCCAAACCGGTGGCCCGAAGGCCCAAATCGGGTGAATATTTCCGAATTCTATAGTACTAAACAGTACCTACTACAGTACTGCTATAGTAATTCAATAGTACTGCTACAATATCCATAGAAATTTTCCTCCACCCGGTTTTGAACGCGGGTCTCTTGGATGCCAAGCAGGAGCCCTTACCACTCGGGTGCAGGCTCGTTGGCAACCAAGATGCAGTTGTGTTAATTTATTTATCTACTCACACATTTTTATATATTGGCACACAAATTTTGTATATGGCATGAAATGGAAAAGACTAGACACCATGGGTGACGAACTGCTGTGATTTATATCTCACTATTAGATTGGGTGCCATTTGGTACCTGAGTAGACTTTATGATCATTGGTATGGATAAAGGGAAGTGCACAACTTTTGATGCATGAGTGTTTTCTTGTTTCTTAGGATGGAGATTGGGGGAAAAGGATTGACCCTATGATCAAGATACAATTGTTGTATTTTTTCCACCTTACAGTTTTGAGAGCATGCTGTTTATGGTTATACCACTATTTCCCTACACTTCTATTTTTTGTAGACTCCTGAAATTATTATCATCACATTTTTACCATATATAATTATTCTTTATCCATAGTTATCTATTTACTCTTATTGGGTTATTTATTTTCTTTTCTATTGAATGCTTATTCCTGTGCTTATACTATGTGTTATATATTGTTTACTATTGTGTTATACCTAATCCCATGAGAGAATAGTCTCCCCACAGACACACCTAAGGCCCTCACTTATAGTCGGAAGCCTCTGGAATTTTGGGAGATGCGCTTTAGGTAATGTGGCCTATCGTCTCAGGGCCCGGTTCAGTGGCACTTGGGGGGATACTACACCTTGATGGCACTCCATGAAACCAATCTACCCCGAGACATCATTGTGTCTTCAATAAAATCATAGACAATATTATGATTCTCCTTACAATAATACTGAAATCATAAGGGCTGATTCAAATCCATGATGCCCCCAATCATTATAATTGGCTACTAATTCACAATTCTAATAGTCCAACAACCTGCTCAGTGCAATTTACATCCCACCACAATAGATTACACATAAAAACTAGTTTATAAACTGATATCACCCATCCTCTATGATTACAAATTTTATTAGAAAAGTATCCAATTTCTATACACAAGTCCCATTTATGGAAAATTTTCATTGAAAATATCTGACCAATTCCTGAAACACATTCGTCAAACCTGAAGCGACATACCCAATGAATTTCCCAACCCATCATATCTTATTACACGGAAATGCATTGGTCAAATATCTTTGTCTGAAACATTAATGAAATGATCATCCTCCATCACCGATGAACCATCTTATCACCCATTCATAATTCATTAACTCATGAAGGATCCTAGGATCATTCAACACTCACAATGAATTATGAATCCAACTCTTGGTGTAATTCCATAATTGAATCCTCAAACACTCACATAAGCTACCATGATCCCACCCCAATCACTAATGCATCATTGATACTACTATCATTCAGATCACATCAAAATTATCCAAAATCTAGTTCCAAGGCATTGAATCCATCCAACACTCCATCAAGTCTCAAATATGGTATTCACCATGGGACTAGATAAAAGCAGATTCATCTTCTCACCAGAATCTAAACACCACTCGAATGTCTAATGAACAATCTCAACATCCACAACTGTACTAAAATGAGTTCATTACTATATGTAAGAATAAAAATTATGTTCACATCTGAGAAACTATGAAAAAAATCCATTTTCATATATTTCTAAATTAGTTGGAACATCATCCTAGACAATCCACCAAAATTCCCCATTACAAGGGCCATACACTCCAATGACAAATGGTTCACTCCCCACTATATGAATTTACTTATAAAAATTCTAGGGAAAACCTCAATAAGTTCTATTACAACTCACATGTTACTCCTCATATGCCACACTTACCTAATCCTAGGAAACACTTGTCAAGGATAAACTCTTAGATTGATTGTGCCACTACACCCAACCCATTAAAAAAGATATCCCTCACCATAATGTGTATTTATCATTTTTTTAATCACAACCACCAAGCCACAATCACCTCATCAAATTCATTAGTTCTTATCCCTCATAAGGCCAGTAACCAATCCATGTTTTAATAATACCATACATAACCATTGTGTGCCACCTCAATCCCATCCAAATGTAATATGTGTATGCTCCCATTCCACCCAATCATAAAATTTGTCTCATGATTCAATGTGTTTTATATAATTAAACATAGTATCACTCTTCTATAACATTTAAAATGCACATTATCATGTAAATTTTATATATCTAGAATCACCATTGGTTCTCCTCTTCAAAATCAGGTATCTCACCCATGTCGTGGTCTACTACACAATCACCCTCCAAAAAGATTCATTTCAAAAGCACTAGTGTAAACATGTGTTCACACTGTGCCATTGAATGTGAATCCAAATACATAGGTATAAGCGTTATACTGATCTTAACCTCTAAAACTAAACCATGATAACAAAACACTACCACTCAAGGTTCTTTACTCATAAAATCTAAGGTATAATCAGACCTATACCATATATAGTAAAACCTCTTATTCACTGACATCCTAACTCCATGATTCTACCCATGTTTCTTATCTTTAATTTACTCACAACCTAGGCTAACCCCTCTATTGGGTTACCCTAAATATCACATCTCATCTCATATTATCCATATCACCCAACTCACTAATATCTTGAGTCATATCTCAAGACACTTGGCTCTCATGATAACCAATAAATAGTATATCTTTAGGCCATAACTCTTAATAATCATACATGTTCCTTACTATAATGTCACATGATAATTCAAATGTCAAAATACCAACTCTAGGGTTATCACATATGTATACATATTCAAAATCACATGCCATGTCATCATCCCATTCATGGGTACCCATCCTCATTAGGAATCAAAATATGACAATAGCCCCTCATGGATTGAAATAACATCCACACATATACACACTAATATAACATGCCAAAAATATCCTACTAGGACATTGATTATCACCAGGAATCTGCATATGGGATTACCCCTTCAAGAATCACAATCTCAGGGTAATCCACACTATGTCTTACCATATGATAACTACCTCCATGAGAATCAAAATATCATCCTAGTATAAACATATAACAACATTTCCCTATCAAATTTCGATTTGAGTATACCATAGTTAGATGGTTCAATTACGTTGAATGATTCCAAAATGTTATATGAGAAAACACCATATGGGTTGTTGTTGAAACTTAACTGAACATTTATTTTCTTGGAACCAGAACAAATACTATGATCACCCACAAGGGGTCCATCTCTATGGCATCCAAAGACTGTACTAACCTATTATGGGTTACTATACATCCCTTCCAAGAGTGATCATATAGTTTTAGTCATCTGGAATCATCCCTCCATAAAATCGATATGATTTTTAATTAGACAGAAACTATACTATGATTTAGTTAAGTATAATTCCACATAAAAGTTATATAGTATAATTCCACATAAAAGTTAATAGTAAAATTACATAAAATTTATTTCCAAGACATTAAAAATATAAACCCTATATTTTATTAAATAAGTCATATAAAAGTAAACACATACCATATATATCCAATTTACTAGATATAATACATGGAAATACTTTTTTCTAAATATCTAAGAGCTAGAAATAAATTAATCATAAATATAAATCTCTAGTGGGTCACTCTAGGTGAAATCATGTAAAAATAAATATAAAAAACAAAAAATAAATCCCAAGCCCCTGATAACATGGAATTATCACCGGGAAAGGTGTTCATGACGTACCAGTCTAATATTCATAACAATATTTGAAAATTTTTTATTTCATAAATCTATTATCTCCCTTATATAGTAAGATAAAATAAAACTCTAAAAAAATCTTTGAGATTAGTCACATAAAAGCTCTTATACCACTTTGTAACATCCCACCCCCCAGAACACTCATTAGTGCTCAAATCGGTGGCCACCATGTGACCTCATAAATATATCTCTCTATATGCTAGAGACTATTGACTAGCGGAGGGGATTTAAGGTGTAATAGTGGGGATATTTTACCCCAATTATAACAAGTAACAATAGTAAAATTAAAGAACATAATCCATGTATAGTAATCATTAGATTATATAAAATAAAATAATTGGAATCAATTATAAATAAAATATAGAAGTAAAGTAGTCATATAGAATCAATGTCCACCCATCGGGTCTTCCATATATTAACAATGAATAAAAGAATAAAATAAACGAACAAAAGGCTCTTCTACACCCTAAGCCTCACGTCATCCCAAGATCTAATCATGACTAAGCCACCTAACTTGATCTAGATACCTTAAGTATCTTCCCAAATGAAACATGAAACTAGTAAAATCTTATAGGGTACCCAAGTTCCATGGATACCCATGCATGGTGTAAGTAAATCATAGTAGGAAACAACCAATGTGGTCCCATAAATGACGATTAAATGAAATGTATATGAATGTGATGTTCCTAGATGAATAGATAAAAAAATATGGAAACATAAATAAATAATAACTATTGATCCTTAGGTTATAACATTAGACCGGAAATAAAAAATACCCTCTTCATCCACTGATGGAGTGTCTCTAAGTTTGTAACAAAACCATACTGACCAATGCTAGGACAATAAAATATATAGGTGCAAGAATAAATTCCAAATCCTTGTATGTATCCAAATACATCCCAATAATATAAATCACAATGAATGAATCCCCAGACCATGTAATGGGAATCCAATAATAACATAAATATCTACAATCAATTCCTAGGGGAATAACCCTAGGAAATCTAGTAGTACCATGATCAAATACCAATTACAATAAGGGTAACCATTTGGAATCATAACATCAGTCTTAATAGCCAATTCCTAGTGGGATAACCCTAGGAAATTTTAGTATTATGCTCAATAACTGATTCCTAGGTGGATGACCCTAGGTAATCCATATAGACCTCAATGACCATATCAAAATATTCCATGCATATAATCTCATATGAATAATTATGGGATTTCCCTGTTGGGAAAATAAATAACATTGTATCAGGCTCAAGGCTGAACCCCAAGTGATCTTTGGGGTGTTCCATAGTCATCACGCACAAAGGCCAAAACCTAAGAGGTAATCTTGAGAATTTTATAACAACATACATGAAGTATATATCCAAGGAGTATATCCAAGGAATATTATAGTATCAGGTGTTATCATTGATTCCTAGGGGGATGAACCTCATAAATCATCAACATTAGGCTCATCCTCGATTTGAGTTCTTAGGTGACACAAGCAATCATCACCACCTGATTATCATAAACACCATCTTTAGGGTCAATACATTACTAGGGAACCAAATGGGATCCAATAGGTCATATTTTAATTTGGATACTTCTAATATATTTCTCTATCCCATTATCATCACTCAGTTCCAAGACAAAAAAATAGAAGGAATAACGTTTCTTTACCTCCTCAAAAATATATATTGAACTCCTTCAGCTTGGTCTCAAGAGATGTCACAAATCCCATCTCACTTTTAAGGTCACCTAAGGTCTATCCTCACACCCAACCTATTGATAAGTCCTACTCGAGGCCTACCCACCTAGGTGCTCACATTTTAGTGGTGGATAAACACACACCCTATGGCCATATTACTACCCAAACAAATATAATGCATCTCAAGGATCAACTAAGACCTACTGTGGCTACTCGTTCCCATCTCATGACATCCCTCTACTCATAGGTAACCAGTGAACCTATTTTATGGATGCTCAAATTACTAAGTTCATTTCTATTACACTCCATTAGGGTCCAAGTGACATAAAGAAAGAATTCAAAACCAAGGCCTTAACCATCAACAACTAAGGAAATCAAGAATATTACCCAGTGTCCATCGTGATCATCGACACATTGCTCAATCCAGGTATTCCAATTAAACTCAAACAATTAATTTTTAAAAAATGGGTTGATTGAATTCTGTGGTGACACCACATACAAAATACCATAAATAAAGTGAATAATACCATAGGCTATTTACGAGATACCCCTACATATATATGATGTTATTATATTTAGTTTACCATTTGAAAACTCATTCCTGAGATCATCCAAGTCCAATAATGATCTTACAAACACTCGAGGCCCTAACACATTTCAATTCACTAAATTTAATTAATTATAATCAATTTAGAATTAATTAAAAAAATAAATTTAATTAATTAATTTGTAATATAATTCAATTAGTCATAAATACTAAAAACTAATCAATCCATAACCTCTTTCCAAAACCTCAATCCACGAGGTGTGTTCCACTACAGACATGTAACCAAACCTAGGCCACAACACCTCCTTAATTAATTTAATAAAAATTAATTAATTCCATAATTAATGAAAATATTAAAAATTTTGAAATCTCAGTGGTTGACCTCTTCACATTGAAACTACAACCAAAATCACATAATAGGTACACAACATTCTTCTAATAGAAAACTGTGAAAAATATATATCACTCAAAACCAAAACCAAAACCAAATTAAATTAATTTATGTCAAAAAATAAGATAAATACAAACTAGGATTTACCTTAATAGAAACGGCCTATGATGATGCAAAATATTTATCACAGGACACAATCTACACAAGATGGGAAAAATCCCCATCAAAATTAGCTTGTTCCACCACTCTAATGTGATCAGTGTTGAAACCATAAACCAAAATCAGTCATAGTCAAAGTCAATCTAAGGAAAGAAAAATAAAATTTGGATAAGGGAGAATCATAACTCAAACAACACAAAATCATCGCCCAAAATAACATGTTTGAAAGGATGGTCAAGTGAGGAGGGGGAGGGGGTATTATCAACCAAAAATGAAACCTCTCAACCCATAAATCACATGAAGAAGGGGGGAATTCATTGGTAAAAATTTGGGTTTACCACATTTCCCTATGCCATAAAACGTTCATGATATGAAACATTGGATTCATATGTGAATAGATTGAGGTAGTCCCCTGTCCCTCATACACCCCATTAATATCCTATAATGACCCCATTATTGTCATCCACAGTGTGAACTACTGTTCACGACATGAATGGCCATAGAAGATGAAAATTCAACTCTCAGTCTAGCCAACCCTTCTCGAATAATCACTTGAGAACCCATATCGCCAATTGGATTGCAAAACATTCCAAAAAACATCTATTTAAGAAGTAACATTATTTATAATTCCAATATGAATCCTGGTTCTCAAAATATACCATTCAAAAAACTCAAAATTAAAATTCCCATAGAATTTATCAACTTTAAAAGGGATAGGGGTTTACATGAATTAACTGGATATCCTATAGGCTGAAATATAGAGTTCTCAATCAAACACAGGTATGTATCTAAACCCATATATGAAAACACCATATAAAATGACACTTGTGGAGTTTTTATATCTAAAGATAGAGTTATAATAACATTTGGAGGAAGGTTTTATTTGACCAAGATTTTCACCTTAGGGTAAACTAGTCTAATTTTTCAAGAATAATTATGAATCAATGATTTTTTTCATTTATTATAGAGATCACAATAAAATCCATTTGAAAAATAATTACAATCATCCACATATTGATGATTTTTTGACCAAAATTATAGAAACCAATTATTTTCTAAGATCATCCTTCGATCTAGGAATCATCAATTAGAGGTAAATAATAGGATATTCTAAAGACTAATTTCAATAAAAGTCATGGATATTATGATTTCATTGTCATTACCTTTATATTAATTAATTATTCTATTATATTTATGAATTAAATGAATAAATTCTTTATAAATTACATTAATATATTAAAAGGGGTCTTTATTGATGATATTCTAATATATTTTAAAAGTAATGGGGCGAATGAGGGTCACGTTAGGGTTGTTCTAATAACTCTGGAAAAAATAGATTGGAATATAATTCTATATGTGTGTTTTTGTTACAACAACAAACATTATCATGATATATTTTAAATTATGAAGGAATATCAGCTACTACTACTAAGACAAAGGTTTGGAAGGAGTGGTCTTATCCCACAATAATAACAAATATGTTCACTTTCCTTAATTTATCTATGAGTATTATTGAAGGGTTGTAAAAAAATTCATGACTATCCAACCCACTAACCAATTTAATAATTTTCCAAGTTTATATGGACAAATAAATGGAAAATGAACCTCCACAAGTTGAAGAGAAAGTTGTTCAATACACCCATTCCAACCTTAACTTTGGGAGGAAAAGGGTGTAACATTTTAATAACAACATAGACACTTGGTATAAATTAAAGTAATAATAATACTAATCTAAGAACATAATAAGTAAATAAAAAATATAATAATAAAAAATAAAATAAAAATAAATTTTAAAAAATGTTTTTAATTCTTCAATCAAACTTCAATTGATGAATTCAATTCTCCTTCATTATCCAATGACAACACTAAACCCAAACACCTTGATGAGTTCATTTTCCTATCCAAAACAAGCTAGTCACTCTATAAAGTTAAGTGATTGATGAATGAATTAGAAAGATTGTTTAAAAAAACCTATCTGATGGGGGAAAGTAGAAAACATTATCATATAAATAAAACTAGATGACTCTACCTTATAATAGGGTAACTAGAGAACACTAGAGAAGCTTTATTTTCTCTCAATAGGATGAATAATACCACCCTAATTCATGGTATTTTTACAATGTGGGGAATTCAATAGTATCCATGGAAGTTAATCCCAAATCAAACTTAAGGTAGTGAAATAAATTTCCTAAAAAGGCAATTTGGAAGATTAAATAGTTTCCAAAAGTTTATTAAGTACAAAGCCATAGTGGGAGGTATATTAATAACCCTAGACATGGGTTAAAAGTGGAAAATTACATTCTTAACTAGTCTCTTTAGGTATTCCTTGAAATTTACCTTATGAAATGGGACTTGGAATCCCATTACTCCAAGCCAAATCCCAATACAAAAATCCCATTTGGCTTTTAGAATTTCCTCATGTTTATATATTAATAATATAAATACTTATTTTTTATATCATAATAAGAAATTAATTATTTAATTAAATATAATGAAGAACACCATTGGATTGTGATGAAGAGTGTTATATTTTTTGTTAATATGAAGTGATTTCAATGAGAAGTATATTAAATATGTTTTTATAGGTATGATATGAATTCTTGAATAAGATCATCCTTTTGATTACTGTCATGAAAAACTATGCATGTCTTATATGAGTGGGAATAATAATTTGAGTTGAATGTACAAGAAGCCTGAATGGCCTGAAGGCCTTCTTTTTTTATTTTATTATAGATAATCCCCCTTTTAAGGGTTGAAGGGGAACCCATACATGACCCGTAGACCCAAGGAACAAGGCCCGACATGACCCATAATACATGACCCGAAGGCCCATAGGCATACCATGGCCAATACATGACCCGTAGGCCCAACCCAATAGAACTGCCCCTCTCCAGCTTCTACATCATTGATTTCCTTTAGCTCCCCACCTGAATTGCTGATCGGCTAGCATTGCCCCGTACAAAGTCGCACGGTGCCTGGTCCCGATGGCAGTTTCCATACCCTCTCATTATTCCAATCATGTTAGCTCTGCTTCTGGTGACTGCTACTGGTGCTCTGATCCTCAACTAGGGCCTGCTCTATGTGAACTGGGCTACTTCATAGTCTTCAATGGCCCGAAGGCCCTGTGGCCCGAAGGCCTTTGATGGCTCGAAGGCCCTGAGACCCGTAGGCCCAAACTGGTGGTTCAAAATCTCAAATATGGTGAATGTTTATTAAATCACTATATAATATATATTACACATATATAATAAAATTTTAAGGAATATTTATTCTATAAATTTTATATAGAAAAAGTGTGATTGTTAGATAAATGTAACACCCATGGGAACGAAATACATAAAAGGATAAATGATACTACCAAATTAAAAAAGGTGAAACATTATTTTTTGGGACCCCATTTGATAATAAATCTATCGTTAAACATAATTTTTTTGGATTACTGTTAGGATGGATGAACTCCCAAGAAGTTTCCTAGAGTGTGTATGAGAGGGGACAAAGAACATTGAAAGAAAATGTGTTGTCCTATAGTGAGGTGCACATTTATTTTCTAGAGCCTATCTGATAAGAAATATATAGTTAAACATGATTGTATTAAAGTAATTTTTTGATGGGTAACCTCCTTATAAGTTTCTCAAGGTGTTTATAAGAGAGGATAATGTGCACTGGATGAACATGTGTTGGCTTGTGGTGATAATCATTGGTCTAGCAAGTGATCCTAGTGGGTAATATCACATGGTGTATTGGGAAAGTAAACCAAGGTATTATAAGGGACCCATGGGGTCATATTACCAGGTTCATATACTAGAGGGAATGTAATGAATATTTTTATCAACACTAATACCCAAACTGATGTGCAGAGACACTGCCTGGGTTTGAGGTCTGGGGTCTATAATAAGGATGTGTGTATTAAAGGGGGAGAGTGTTACACCCTTAGAAAAGTGATGGACACTATAGTAGATGATACTATCCATGTCAACAAGGTGAACCTTTATTTTTTGGATCCAATCTAATAATAACTCAATTGTTAAGAATTCTTGACTTGGAGTGGTTTCAGTGTGGGTAACCTCATGAAGAGTTCCCCAATGTGTGTGTGAGTGAAGAAAAAACACATTGAAAGAACATGTGTAGGAATGTGGGAATAATAATTATTCTGATAAGTAACCCCAATATGTAATATCATTTGGTGTTAATGGAAATTAAACAAAGGAATTATAGTATACCAAAGGGGTTAGATGACAAGGTTCATAGCTCATGGAGGTCGGGTTGTGACAATAGATGTGTTGAAGATTAACCCTAAGTAGCTATAAAAATTATTATGGGAATTTACTTGGAGAGTTGTGGATGATGAAATTAAGTTAATTTAGAATATAAAATATGGTGGAAGTTATAGAATAATAATATATGTTGATACAATTCCCAAAGATAAGTTAGCTGGAAGATGCATTCGTAGAAGAGGAACTTCCAGAAGATGGTTCAAATATACAAGATATTTTTATCCAGAAGTTAAAGTAATGAATATCTAAAGAATAAGAATGAGTAGAATATGTGAATGATCAAATATTTATATAGAACAAGAGAACAAAAGTTAAGGATTCTAAAAGTTAAAAGGAATGAACACTGGAAAAGATATAGAATACATATAAGTAAAAATATCATATGTAAGGGGATAACTAATTAGAGATTTACTAAAGTATTGAGGTAAATTATGATTTATATGACTATGTTTCTCTATACATACAATTTATTCTCATAGATGCATAAAGGTACTCCAAGGGAAAAATATTTAATTGGAATATATAATAGCTGAGGAATGTAGCAAAAAGAAAATCCTCTCTATGATATATAAGAGTAAAAACTTTTCATATAAACATCATTAGTTGTAAAATTTCAGGATCATAAATATGTTCTGAAAATTAAATCACCTGATGTTATATTATTTATTCAAAGTAATAAACACCACAATTTTTTGAGAATAATTTTATAATCTTTTTGATTTTGAAAGTTAAGAAGATTAAATAAGGTGAAGTATTTATAAGTTAAAATATCATAAGATAAAAAGGAAAAAAGTTTCTTGATTTTATAAGATCGAATTTTAAGTAAAATAGAATTATTTTAAATTTAGAAGATTGGACGTTAAGAATAATAGAATATCTAAAGATAAGAATATGAGTTTTATGGAATAAAAGTCTCATAATAAGAATGATCTATATGATTAAAATTTTATGAAGGATACTTTAATTTTTTTAGATTTATTGAGTTATCCTAGAAACCATTTCAAGGTGATAAATTACCAAAGTACAGATGTTCATAAGTTGAAACGTGGAACTTGTATATTCCAAAAGTTGGATAAGGAAGTTCAAAGTTGAATTGGGTTTAAAATAAATAGTTTTCACAATTATGTAGAATCACACGCAAGTTAAAATTATGAAAAATTATGGTAGTCATAGAATATGAGTTGGGTAAACCCAGATACGTTTGCGAATGGAGGTGTTGATTTTTGAAATCATGAAGGGTTGTGCAGATGGATTTTATTTTCCTATAAATATGGTTTAATGATATTATTAAGTGTGTTAAAACATTTTCTAGAAATATATAAATTCTCTATTATCACATAAAGCTTACATGAATGTATTACTTTCATGAAGACATTTATGTGTGAAAAATTTCATTGATAAAATTATAGGGAAATAAATTATGAAAGGTTATCTTTAATGAAAGAATTGTTTCACAAAATAAGAGAAGATGAACTATAAGTTTTGAATATTGTTTGGGTCAAATAATTTAAGGAATAAAAACTTTATATTTCTAAGTAAAGAGTTGTGAGATTCTAAAAGATAAGAAAATAGAAGTTAATGAGTTTGACTTGTGAGTTCTAGAATATTTTTGGAGTTATAGAAGTGAATGAAGATTTTTTTGGTGGACCTTTGTGACCTGAATTTGATTTTCTTTCATATATATGAATTTTTTAGTGGCCTTTTTTCCATAAATGATCATAAATAAGTTCTATCCAAATTCATAGTTAATATTTTTTATTGGATTTTATTTAAATTATTTCCTCTTTTTTTAAATAGAAACCCCCAACCCCTATGAAATGCTTTAGAATTCCTAGTGTGCACCATCCCAAACAGTTTAGATAAAATATTTTGGGATCTCATCCTTCATCATGCAGTTAAAGTAGGTAATATTTTCCCTCCCCACCTCACTTTGGACCATTAAAGTTGATAAATCGGGTGGGTGTGAAATTATGAAAACAAGACACAACTAGTAAGAATCAAACCAATGACTCTAATGAACCAAGTGAATTAACACATCCACTTAAGAACCCCCATGGAGGAAAATAATTTCCACTTTTTCATCTACATTTTTCATCTTGCATCATGTGAATACATCCATGTTTTTTCTCAATTCATGTAATAATTTGAAATTTTCGTTTCGTATTGATCATATGGAATGAAATAATTTCAAATTTATTGACTAATTATTTATCTATTTTTTATTGTATGGTGTTTTTGATAAAAAATTTCTCTTGAGGATTAATCATGTATTATTTAAGTGAATTATACCATATATTAATGAAATTAGAATTATCTCATGGTGGATGGAAAGGATCCTCCTGCTCCAACAAAGTATGTTGAATGGTAATTCCTCTTCTCTATTTTATTTTTTTCAAGTAATTTTTACAAAGTTTATTAATAATTTTGGCTCTAGGTAGAATGTAATTAGTTATTGGGAGGATTCATGACATGAAAAATCTTCAAATATAGTTTTTTCCATTGGTTCATGTGTAAGAAAGGATAATGAAATAATAATATAGAATAGATTATCCATGAAGTTAAACTATTAAAGGGTTTTTTTATAGAAAACATATTTTTTGTTATGATATAAAAAATCATTCAATATACTAGTTTTATATTTCTCTGTTACTTTTGATCACTTCTACACTAAATTTAATAAATTAAATATATTGAATTATTGGTCTTTGTAAAGGATCGTTCTCTAATAAAAAATTATACAATTTTGTTATTATTTAATTTATTTTTTTGGGTTTTGGTTATAGTTTAATTTAGATAAAATGAAAGCTAGGATCCATCTTTATGTGATTGGTTCTCTTGGATTTCATATAGTACATCAGGTTTTCAATATCAATTAACTTTTTGGTACTTCTTTGGACTGTATATAATTTTTTTATTTTGATTATTTGTTTAGAAATATTCAAATGAACAACATATAATAATCAATAAAAATAATAAATTAAAAGTTCTAAATACTTTCCTCACCATACTCCATGAGGGTTTTCCTTAGAGAGAAAATTGTGAGGGTTATAATGTATTGGTTACCCTAATATTAATTAATAATGGTTACAAGTTTGGAATGAGTGTATAAATCCACCCAAATTGATTATGGGAAAATAATATGAACAAAATTGTTTTTAATTCATTAATAATTTATTAAAATATTTCCTGAGTGGTTTTATTATCTAGGTAATACACTATTTTTAAATTTTATCAGTTGTTTCAAAGAAATATACACTTAAATGTATAAAAATCTTTGACATTATAACATTTATCTACCCAATACTCTAACCTCATAATAGTTTTTCCACTTTAATGATAAAATAAACGACATATGATAAATTTACAAGAGGGGTTTTATGGGAATATCTTAAAAGAAAAGGGTGATTTTAGCCTATATGAAACCCATCCAAGACTTGTATGAATATAGTTTGACTCGAGTTATAACTCCAGTAAGTAGAACTACAGACCTAATTATCTCAATCAGACTACATAAAGGTTATTACTTAGTCCCATACCTTTCTTCTTTGGTCTTTGATGATCTTATGATTCATATTCATGATGATATACCTAATTTAATTTTTTTGAGGATGATATAGTTCTTTTATATAAATATAAAAAGTCTATTATTTTAATGTTATAGATTTGGAGAGTGAATTTATAATAAAAAGGATTCTTTATTAATTGAGATAAGATATAATATTTGGAGTGTCATTTTAGAAAATATTTTCTAGTAATGTTATAGATATGAGATTTAGAGACCACATTATTAAAAAAGTTGATTGTTTTTTATATTTAGGTTCATTTATTCAATATCATGGATATATTAATGCATATGTCTCTCATAGGATTCAAAATAGATGGATAAAATGGAGAAAAAAAATTCTAGGGCACTTTTTGATTGTAAAGTTATTTTTAAATTGAAGGGTGAATTTTATAGGATAGTCATTAGAACAACTATTCTATATGATAGGGAGTTTTTACCTTCGATGGTACATTTTGAATAAAAAATAAGCATATCTAAAATAAAAGTGTTATAATGGACATGCATACATACTAAGATGGGTAATATTATAAATGAATGTGTTTGAGAGAAAGTTAGAGTGGATATGATTGATTATAATATGGTTGAGATACGTTTTAGATGGTTTGGACATGATATAAGAAAACCTAGTGATTAACCTATTAATAGGGTACATTTAATGAAAAATTCACTTATGAAAAGAGGTAGGGGTATCTTTAAAAGACCCATTAAAAAATCATTTTAGATAATATCATTTTAAAAGTTTTTAATTAAAATGTGGTATCTAATAGAGATAATTAGAGTATTTTGATCAAGGTAGACTAACTAATTTAAATTAATTTAAGGATTTTTTTTATTAGTGACATGAATTTTGAAGAAATGCATAATTTAATTGAATTTGTTTTATAGAGTTATTATTTTTGTAATGTTTTTTTGAAAACTATTTTTAAAAGGCTTTAAACCATGTCTCTCAAGTTATCACGGGTTACTTTATTTATAGATCATCATGAGAGATACATGACATGAGATAGGCAGGAGATCTGATGTTTAAAATATAGGGGATAAGTGCATAGGATGGATCTAATAAAAAATAATAAATCTATATATACATGAATATTAATCCATAACTACTCTAACACTCTCTATTAAACTAAAACGTATATATTTGTCATGCCCAAAATTTTATATGAGTTTTACCCATAATAATATAATCTTTATAGTCAACACATTTTCATGTTTTTATGTGTTCTCACAGTTCTCCTAAACAAAATAAAATCCCCCCTCAATGTGTCTCATCAAATCATGATAATATTGGTTGGTGTTTATCATGATGGATATATTAATAGTTTCTTGATTATTGTTCTAAACATGTATGACCTTCCCAATTGGGTAGTCAATGTATTGAAAAAGTTTTGTATAAAATATTTGTGTTCATGTAACAACCCGGCCTGTGAGTACCCTAGTCTTCAAACTATATCTTCATAAGTCCTTAATTTAATTCCCATGATTTTTTAAGGTTGGTTACATATGTTTGAGCTTAATATTAATTTGTGGTAGATCAATTTACTTCCATCCCAATTAAACCTTCTTCCATTGAAATATAATAAAATTTTGACATGAATTATCTACACGTAGGTCTATCCTGAAGTTACCATAGAAAAAATAAAGATCCCCCAATTATATTCACAATTTTAAAATCACATGTTTAACTCAAGTAAATAAATCAGGTAATAATATGAAATGTACAAATGTATTATGTAAATGAAACAACATTTCTGAGTATAAAAAGTGGGTGGTTTTCCAAATATTGATAGAAAAGGATCTCTATATAGGATATAAAAAATATTCAAAATAAAACTAGTTTCTTTTCCCTACTTTACCCTGTTGTACCTCATCTTGATCAGTTGGTTCACTAACTAGTCTTGATAATCTATAGATACGTATTTACCTCACTTGAATTTCAATATAAAAAACCTACATGTATATGAGTAGGGTACATGAACATGAACACATAGGGTTCATTTCTAATTCTCCATGACCTAATAACCCATCATAATATGCCATTGTGTATATCAGTTTTTGAATTCTTGAAATATAATTCAAAAGTAATTCATAAGAAGACCACCATACAAATCTATGACTATAAAATCAAACTGTCTCATGGAAGCATATAACAATTCATCATGCTAAAAAATATATAATATGACAAAAATTAAATGAAAATAAAAAAACATAAATTATGAATGTACACCTATCCAAATCAAATATCCATGGCATCCCTTGTTTATTCACTAGTATTTGATGAAAGTCAGACATTATGCTACTACTCAATAATCATATTTCAAATCTGATTCATTTTACCTAATCAACTTCTTATCAACTAATATCATTTTCCTGGCTCATAGATCATGGTCCAAAGTGAGAAAAATAATAATAATTTATGGATATTATCTGAAAAATAATTTATTTTTTGTTTTTATCCCGATCAATAAATCTCATGGGTTGTAGCCTTGAATATTGAGTACCTATGTCATAGGTCTTCACAAGAATAGTATAATTATCATCACTTGTCTCATATGATTTGTCATTGATTGGTGAGAATAATAATATGTATGTCCTGTTGACAGTATCCTTGATTCATGAAAGTCAAATATCTATTTATCCTATGCCCTAAGAGATAAATATCTATCTATCTTATCAGCCTTGACCTTGATAAATGAGGATAATTCTTCTCATGCTAAATATTCTATGTGTAAATATTTATTGATAAATACCCTAAAAATAATATCTCATGATGAAATATACTAGAAGTTTATGTATATCACATGGTGTGATATGCTAAGTGGGATTTTGAATTATAGTATATCACACTACCTCACTTTATTTCCTCAGATCCATGTAAACTATCATTTTTTAGAAACCGCATAATTTGATCTAGTGTATAAGGGAATTTTTAACATATTTCATTAATTATTTAAATGTTAAAAATTAATAAGATTTATTTAAGGGTTACAGTATGTTATATGACTTATAACATATTACTCTTGAGAGGTTTCAGAAACATTTTGATGATATATCTCTTGGATCATTATTTAATGATGAATGGCCATAAAAGAGGATCAAGACTCATTGTTCAATTACTTTAGACTCTATGCAGCCATATGAATATACTTCTCTATATATATTATCCTTCAGTATGTTGGTATCCTATAGAGATTAGAGAGAATATATGTTTTTGAATCATAATTATATTAACTAGTGAATCATTAGTGGAGGAAATAATCCACTAGTTTTTTATAGGATATCTTCATTAAGCTCTATATAGGTGATGGTTTTGATCATCATAGAAGAGTAATATTTTTCATGTTCTTCATTTATAATACTTTTTTAAATATCTCTTTATTCAATGTGGATTGATTTTTTTGTTTTTACTCAATGTTTAGACATATTGTATTTCTTATAAAAACATCAGTGGTATTGAATTAAATTTGGTGTAGTTTTTTTAAAAATACATATTTACAAAAAAACGTAAAATTAATGAATGTATCAACTCCAGGTTATTTTAGGTAAATATATTTTTTATTTCACTTTTCAAAATTTTATTAATAAGTTTTTAATAGTGTTTGGATAAAAAAATTTAAGGAACAAATATTGGATTTTGTGGGATCTTGGGCTTTTGAGTGTAGTATCAGGACACCACTAGAACTCTAGTGGGTTTAGATAGAGCCAATGAAGGATCTATTCACTATCTGATGTTTGGTGTTTATCTACTAGAACTCCAATGGGTTTTATCGGACCTCATTTTAATGTGGGGGTATTTTCATTATTTCGTGTATAGGTTTTCTTTATTTCACACATATATATATATATCATTTCTATGGGATGAATGGTAACTAGAACATCTTTTTATCCCTAACATATTTTTCTTATTTTTCTTCCACACTTAACGTCGTCTGACTGAATCACGATCAGTTGAGTGTGTTGGAATAATTGGGGCAAGATGAATGAGATATCTATGGTTCCATGTGTGATTATTTGGATTTTAATGCTATATAATAGAGATCTTGTAGGTACAACATATCCTATAAGTACAACCAAGAAGGATCCCACTAAAAGGGAAATAAGATTCCTCAATGGGAAAAATCATACGTTAAATCTACATTCTAGATGGGGTCAGTGCTTGACATGTGAGGATTAAGGATGGCTGTAAAGATATAGAGGGATGGGGAAGTGATAATATTTCAATGGAGGGATTGGATGATTTTTCTTGGGTGTGTGTACACCCATGCCTCTTGATTTAACATACATTCTTATCATTATTAATTATTATTCTACTTTATCCTTTCAACTAAAAATTTGGTTCATATATTGAAATATATACAATGCATCTTATTTTTGTTAGCCTATGTGAGTGATGAAAATTATCATTTGTTTCAACCTACTAGATAACTTCGACAGGAGGCAATGCACTACTAAAATATTTCTCATGAAAGAGGGATCATTTCCAGATGCTCTTAGGGGAAGAATACATGATGACTAAACTTTATGAGCTGGAAAAAAATCATGTGGATCAATGATACACTTAGGATAGATCCTAATGGTGTGAGAACACAATATGCATAATTTTAATCTTCAAGTGGAACTCCTTGAGAGGAAGATATAGCATGAGGTACTTTATCATCCATTAGTATTGGAGCTTCCCATGGTGCATTTGTAACTACAAGAACATTAGTACATGAGGGAAAATATGTAATTGAGTCTAATTTATCGTTAGATGATCTTTCTACACTACTGTAAAAAGATGAATGAATGAAACTGTATATGGAGGAGACTGGAAAGTGAATGGGTAGAGGAAATATCCGGGAGTAAAATGAAATAATTACATATCAAGATCATATAACATATTACAATGATGAATTTATTACAGTTACTATGACTAAAATGATCAATAGGATCCATATACATTGGGTTTTCCCTAAGACAACATGCATACATCAAATTTCAAGATGAAACCAGAAAAGAACATAACCAAAATTAATGAAAATACAATATAATATATAGGTGAGACCAATATGTATGTAGTGAATAACTTTACTTATGATTCGCTTATAGTTGTTCAATTAGTTTATTTACCAGTATTTGATGTTCTGGAGCCTCAGGGTGAGAGTAAATAGATTGATCTAAAAATAATATCTCGATAAAAAAATCCACCCTCTCTCTATCAGAAGGTAAAAAAACAGGTATAAAATGATTAAAAGGAAGAAGATAACTTTATCAATATTACAAGGTAATACCTATAGTAGAAATTACCAGAATGAGTAATGGGGCCTTAACTACAAACAAAATTAAATCCAAGTGTGGAATGGATGGTGGTTCCTATTTGAAGGTTATAGAAAGCTCCACCGGTACCACAACCACTATAAAATACACCTCCATGAGAATTCACCTCATTGGGTTTTTAGGAAGATCTACACATTTTAAGTGGCATGATGTTTGAAGTTGTTAGCCTACCTATTCCTTTTCACAGACTACATTCTCATCATCTAAACTTGAAATAGACTGTAGAAATCTGTAAATAAGTAATTTTTGAAGTTGATGTCAAAAAATATGTGTAGGATGGGGTCTTCATAAAATTTTTAATGAGAAGAGAGATATCAGAAATCACAACACATCCCTTTATATAGGATAAAGAGATATACATGTGAAAAACCAGGTTGAAATGTTTTTGAATTCAATAAGAAAAAATATTTCAATGATGAACCAGCATACTTATAGGTTTTTTTAGAAGAATTATTTTTTTTAATGGTTGGTGGATCCTTATTAGAGAGATTTAATCTTTTAAACATATTGATATCATTAACAATCTATTAGATTCAATCAGGTTGAGATAGGCAAGTACTAAGGCCTTTGATTATTTTTTTGTGGAAATGGAAAATGCATTAATCAGTGAACAATAAATACTATGTGAGATCTAGATTTAGGGATTTCACAATAGATACTTCCCAAAAATTTAGTTCCATTATCTGGAAATATGCAGATACATATAAAGAAATTACTCTATGGCCTATGGGATTAGTGTATATATTTGTTGGTTCCCAAGGAAAAGGACTATATAATATATTATGGAATATTCCTACTATGATTACCAATGGTATAATATCTAAAGGTTTTTTTAGTCACAAAGTTGAAAGGTATCCCTTGTTAGTTCTAGACCAAATTTATAGAAATTTGAGGGTAATGGAATATTAACTATGGGACAACATATTTTCCTATATTAGTTGTGGATAGGAATGCTTCAGAGGGGGGAGGGGGGGGGGGTTGTAGCACATTATTGTTTAATAGGGAATGTCATTTTGAAATACATTTTGGATTTAATTTTTTTCTCTTCTGAAATACAAATCATGGGAATTCCTCTAGTGTTTAAGCGAGGTTCTGAAGCCAACAAGAAGGAAAGGAAAAATTTGAGGAAGAATTAGTTAGTTTTCATAGAATTATCAATGGATATAATTCCTTTGCAAGATAATATAGTGTTAGTAGAGGCAGGATAATTCATTAGGATACAGAGGATTATACTGGAATATATATAGACCCAAACTTGCATGTTGGATATTGAGTGGTTCAGTTCCTCCATCCTATCAAAGGGTGACTTCCATGGGAAACTCAGTGAAGAATAATTCACTAGTTTTATGGTTGTTCACCAAATTTATGGTTTTGGGTTTTGGAATATTTTTATTTTTCAACATTTTTATTCCCTTAGTCTTATGTAAAATAGTAAATTTCAATGTGGAGAGAGTAACAGAGACCTGATAAGCATAACACATCCTAGAATAACAACAAATAAAGAACCTAATATAAGTGGAACATGAGTAATTATGAGAGAAGAATAGTTTTACTTAGATGTATATTCTTAAATGGGTAAGTGTTTTCCATATAAGGTTTAAGTCATTCTTTTATAAGATATAAGGGGAGGGTGAGAGAAGGGGGAATCAAGAATTTTATTAAAGGGGTTCAACCAATTCATCTTGGGTAGGATCACCATAATGATTCTATATTTTCCTTACTTTTCATCTTCTAGTTCAATATTATTGTTTCATTATCTACTTTACACTATAATTATGATTTATATATTTTAATAAATATAATGAAACTTATTCTTGGTACCTTGTGTGAGTGTGGGAATTTATCAGTCATCTAAATTTGACTTTCTTCCTCTAATTCAATAATATTTCTTAAATTTAGCGATTGGTGTGGAGTCAAAATTACATTTCTTGTGTAGAACATTAATATGACATCATGTAGGTTACCTTAATTTTTTTATGGATTTAAATTGGATATTTAATGTTTATTTTTATAACATTGAATGTGATTTTAGTTTCAAAATGTCATTGGATTGAAAATTTATTCCAAATGAAAGGGATAATATAATTTCATTATCTAAATGATATATTTTTACTAGTTAAATAAACTCAAACATGTGTTTAGTAAATTAATATTAGATATTGCATGGGATTAATATGAATTAAAATGATTAGTTGGCAATTTAGTTGATAAAGAATAATTTAAATTGGTGTCTTGTTTGATAGAAATTGTTTTAAAAATGTTGAATTTATATAATTAAATAGAGTAATATGGTTTTTGGTGTGATATTTTAATAGAAATATTTTTTGAAATAAAAAAAATCAAATTAGTTCAATTAAATATGTTTTTAGTGGTTATTTTTATTCAAGATATTATTTATAAAATGGGGTAATGGTTAATAAACTGATGAATAATTACACATGATCTATAAAATGTGTTTTTTCCTTATGAAATTTAATAATAGTTTGAAAATTTTAATCTATGTATTTGATTTATTTTTGTGAGACATGATTTTGTGATATTATAAAATTTATATATTCTAATCCCCATGTTTTTATATAATCAGGAGTAAGAAATGTGTCTGACTAAGCTATGAGTGTGAATATAAAATGGAGTAAATCATATGTTTGGATAAACCATTTTCATGACTATAAAATGGTAAGTCATGTGCTTGGATATAATGCGACTTAATATAGGTGGAAAATCACTGACATTGGATGAAACCGGTAAAGGGAGTGTTAGGCTTTCTTTGTAAGAACATGATTGTAAAAATGTGTGATATATTTTTTGATTAAAAATGTTAAATTAAACATATCACATTACAAACTATATAAATGATAGTGTTAGGATCTAGGATATGATTGGATTCTTTTAATTGTATCATAGTGATTTTATTGTCATACCCTATATATTCACATGTTGTGTACATAGAGATCTTACTTTTCATAATGTAGGTAAGTGTAAAGGCCTTGTGTGGGTGGGAAATGATTGTTGGTAATTCTAGAGATATGGTTGTAGTAGGGATTAGAGATCATGTATAGGGGATGTTTTTGAATTATATTTTGGGTTGTTTTAATATTAATGTATATTTATGCATGTAACTGGGGTTTGGTTTGTTTTCTATGTGATAATAAGACATTTACTGAAACTTATTGGACAATTTAGGATATTATCTGATGTTGTTTAGTTGCGGTTTATAATTTTTTTAGTTATTTAATTATTTATTATTTGTTAATATTAATTAGTGGTTAAATTTTTATTATCCATATTTTGTTAAACCCTTAGAAATAGTTACCAACCTTTGGTGATTGGAGAGTGTGCTTAAGGATTGGTGGAGTTTTTACTTAGTTGTATGATCATGACAAGGCAGGACATGATAATGAAGAACAACCATATTTTAGGGGATGGTATAAAATATCAATGATGTTACATCCTAACCATTAAATTAATATATTATCAGTGGTGACATGGTATGTCATAAGGTAAAACATGGGTTTCATGAGATATCTAAAATGGAGCACTATATCATACAGTGCAATATATCAGTATCATAGAGTGTGACATAGTTCAAATATTTGGTTTTATAATTTCATTGGGAGTGCTGTTATGATATAATAATATCTTATTAAAATCACAATTAGTGACCTTTGTCTAAAATGACGTGGATAAAATAAAATCCATTATTTCCATATTGACCTTTTTTCAGTATGTGGATATCCTCAAAGATATCATTCAAATATTGGTGCTTAACCTGATGCACCAAGAAGACTCTTCATCTACTGGTGAATAAAACACCGGAAATCCCACCAAAGAATAATTTTAATAAGAATTTTATAGTATTTTTTGTGAGAGGTGATACCTTAAATCATTAACTTATAACTGGGGCTGGGTAGTTCTACTTATAGATGAAAATAAAAGATACAAGTTTGAGATAGCGGAATATTTGAAATTCAAAATATATAAGATAAGATTGATGTTGTCAAACCCCAAATCCTAAATATCTAAATACAACACCACCACCTCTCAGGATTAGTTTACTTAGCTTAGATACATAATAAAAGAAAAAAAACTACCTATACACTTAATACTCCACCTCAATCTTAACATGATAAACTTGGCTATATAAAATAGAAAAAATAATATAAATAACATCTTTCACCTTTTTTTATAACCCGATAGATCACTCTATATTTTTTGGATATTTCCTCTTATAAATGGTTTCCCCTTAATATTAAGATCATTTATCTAGAGTAGAAATAATTATTTACAAATAATAATATGTGGTAACCAAATAACACTCTTGTTTATGGTGACTTGTGATTGAATATGTTAGATGAAATAATGACTTGAGATTAGATGATTAGAGGACCTATTGTGGGTTCTATAAACAATATAATTTAAATCCATTAATAATGTGATATAGAAACATAAGTTGTATCCCATAGAGTCCTAATAATAATATACTATTTATCATCACTAATATTATACATTTTTATATTTTAAATGAATGTAGTATATCAATGTATGGATTTTTTATGATGGATAAATAAAGTAAATGATGAAACATAAAATGGTCATAATAATAAGTAATTATGATGCATAGGAGGTTTATCAAATCCATTTAATCCTTATCTATGAAATGGAAATCCCTTTATGTTTCTCATTGAGGGAATCTATGATCCTATAACACTCTCCTAGAATTGATGATTCTTGGGAAGTTTACCAAATCCATTTCAAATTTTAATGACAATTGGAAATCCAAACTCTAAATCACTGAGTGAATCTATGATCAAAAATCACTCAAATTTCAAAAATTTAAATATTTAGTTTCAACACACCATGATCGTAGATCATTGACCCTCTTATTTCCTATGTGAATTAACTAGAACCAAGTAATTCAAATGTATCTTGGAAATCACTACTCGAAACAACACCCAGTTGGGAATGGAAACTTTAAACAAGTGAAATTCAAGAAATACACCCCAACTCCTATGTATGAAATTGCACATAGATCACTCCACAAGCTCAATCCATTCCATCATATGTGGATTAAGTAAGGGATATAGAATCATAATTAAAAATCAATCAGAATAAAAAATTCAACTAGGATAATTAATATTAAATTAAATTATTTCCCATATCCATTCATTTAACTTACAATAAAACCTAGAATAAAAGGAAGAGCACAGAACTAGATGAATGATTATAATTTTAAAAAATGGAATGAATATCCCACTTCTCAATAAACCGCTTAATAGTATTTTTTCTCTATATAATTTATAACTATGCAGGTAAAACACAAAAAATATCGAGAAATATAATTATAGAAATAAAACTCTTGAAATTACAAGGTCAAAAATACTTTCTACATAGTATTCCCACCCATTTTATAGAAAAAATCCACGTTCTTTATCCACTTTCATCCATGGGATTAGTTCACATGTATTGTAGTATTTTTGATACCTCCACATGGTTTTTTGAAGATTTGATATCCCCTTTCCATCTCAGATTCTCTTCATTAGATAACATGGTTTTAAACACCCATGATCCATATATTTTCTTGAGGGGGAATTCATATTAGTCTATTTGGAATATTTACCAATTTTTTTAGACAAATATACAAGAACATTCTACAATACTTATGAATGATTAGGATTTAATCTTCTTTGATCATATTAAAAATAGTGTGCTACAATTGTTTTATGATATATTGATTTTATGGGTGGTGATTTAATCATAAGTGTTGATTACCTCCATCATAATCATCAATATTGGTTTCCCATTAACACTCATTTTGATGGATTACTAATACCTATTTTCTATAAAATCGACTATATTTTTACTACCAACTACTCGATATCTCTCTTGCCGATTGATCTCCATGGAGTACATGCACAACATGATCTATTGACGTTACGTTGATATTACTCATTGTTTGGGGGTATACAAAATTCATTATGGATGCATTGTAAACAAAAATCTTATTATAATTTATGATTATATTCTATCAACTTATTTCAAACATACTCTTGGTAATGGTGGCAGTTGAAGCCTTACTTTTGGTTTTCCTCTATTTTTGTGTTGGGTTATTCACCATGTAATCCTTAACCTTGTACTTTTTTGTGTTTATTTTTTAATATATTTCTTAGGAACATGGATTGGGTTTTCCAAATCCATGGTTCACACTTTTAAATTTCTCTTTAAGCCTCAACATGTGACTTGACTTGTGATTCATAAAAATATGCCTTTAAATTAGTCCCACAAGCTTTGGGGAAAAATTTGTACTCCACATTAGACTACATACTTCATTTTGTTATCATGATGAAATCAATGATTTGAATGTTTAATTGAACATTATGGATGGTTTATTCTTGTAATCATTAAAATTTTTACGCATAGTCAATTGTGTGGTTCAAATTTAAAATTTCCCATATAATCTTTAGATTAAATGACATTGTCAACGATGCAATTCACTTTACTTTAAAATTTTAAGATGCTCAAAACATCACCTAAAAACATCAAAATAAATTAAATGTTAATTGAGATATTTAATAAAACTATAAAATAATAATTAATTAATTAAAAATAAAATATTAGTTTAGTTTCTCAATAAATACACAGAAAACCAAAAATTTTGTAAATGTGGTGAATTCCTTATTTATGTAAATATTTTAGAATATAATACAATGAAATACAAGTATAAATTTAAAAATATTCAACTCTAGCAATTCTTTATCTTTTAAAATTTTCACATTTGTACGAATATTATTATTGATTTCAAGGTGAAATAATTACCATACCAAGTAAAAAATTCAGTCCAAAAATAGAGAACTATTTTAATTCATCAATAATGAAATATATCATGCTTCAAATATGATCAAAGTACTATGTATCTCTTCCTTTTCTTTTAACCTTTTCTTATTATTAATTCACACTTGCGACATACATTATTAGAATATGAATCTCACCACTCAGAGATTATAAAATTATAGGTATGCTTATTCCTCAAAAAAAATATATTCTATTTATAGGCTTTCTAGGTTTCTAAATATTTTTTGTTGAAGAAAAAGTATTAAAATTGTAGAATTTTGACTAATCTTACTTTGGTCTTTAGGATTGATGGGAAATGGCATAAAAATTCAAACGATTAATGAGGGTGATTTATCTCTAAAGTACATTGTATAATATGTAATGAAAATTTGGGTAATCTGGAGAACATTATATAGGTGGATGCGATGGTATGATAATGGTCAATGGTGAAGTAAGAAACAGGATGATCATCTAAGTAACCAGTTCCTAACATAGGCAAATGAATTTTAGAGAATACGTAATGCCTCAGTCGAGGTGGATATGATAGGTTATAGATGAAACTTCTATGAATCAGGGAATGAAGATGACATGATGGTGGTATGGGATGCTACAAAATAATTTTTGGTTCCTATTAGCCTTCAGTACATGTACTCTGAGGCCTTCAGGAATGTATAATAGGGACTTTTGGCTATGAAAGGGTTCCCTATCAACCAAGTTAAAAGAGTTATTATCTTGAAAATAAAATAAAAAATAGAATTAGAAGGGTATAAAAGGAAATATTATCCAATAATATTGCTTAATTATAAATAATTCTATTTGTTTTAAGGGTATAAAGGTGGGAATAAAGGATATGGTGATGTAAATAAATTTATAGGGGCTTAAATTCAAACAATGTACCTAATAATATTAATAAAACTTTACCCTTATAGTTTTAAAAAATGAATAATGAATGTTCTAGTAATATAAAAGTCCTAGCACTATTAAGAAAGTGTGAATTTGAAAGAATAAATCTAAGTTAGTTTAGAAAACCACTTGTAAATAATGAATTTTTTTTCAAGAATCACTCATGAAATGAACAAAAATAGTCATTAAATTCACATAAATTTTATAGAATCAAAATCATGAAACAAAAAACACATAAGAAATCATCTAAATTAATGATTTCCTAATTGAGATAATTTTCACCATTTAAAAGATATTAAAAATTAGTAGGGTATCATTTTTATTTTTATTTTCTGAAAAATACATAAATAGAATCAAAAGAAAGCACAAAACACTAGATTGATCCTCCCCAAACTTATTTGGTATTAATCCTCAATATAACTCAAATATTATTATCTTATTTTTAAAAAGGTAAAATAATGGGAGGATAAGTAAACAAATATCAAGGAGAGATATAACTAGATGGGTTATTTAGTAGAAAACATAGAAAAATATATTCCACACTTTTCGAATTACTAAAATAAAAACAACTATATAATCTAATTATTTAAACAAAAACATAAATGAAATGAAATTTTAGAAAATAAATCATTATTTTTTCTTAAAAAATTGAATATATACTCTCTACAACTAGTTAGACTATAAAAATATACCAAATCAAAAGGGGGACTGGATTTACTGGATTTAAAGAACCACATTTTATCAGTTCTAATACTATAAATGCATTGTTTTTTCTAGATCCCCCCACATTGAAATTTTTATGTGTCCAACCCTATCTAGTGAAAAACTTGTAATCCATGGGTAGTGGGTTTGTGTATGGATATTTATTTTCTTCTTGAGGAAATATCAACTCCATTGACATTTTCTTGTTGATCTTAGGAAGTGTATTACCTTATTTAATTTTGGAAAATTCTTTTTAGGTAGTTATAACTCTATATAAACTTCCCCATATTCATCTATGTGAAATACATAGGAATCCACAACATTATATTCAAAATCAATTACATCATATGTAGTTTTTTTAATTCTCCAGTTTTCAAAGTGAAAATAAGAAAGATTAATTTTAATATCATTTAGTGAAAAATAAAACCGATATTATTACAGTTGCATGTAATATACCTTTAACGCATTAGAAATGATCTCATCATCCTTATGTAATAATTCTAGGAAACATATTTTTATATGAGAAGAAAAAATATCTTAATATTTTAATCTTTATTTGAAAAAAAAATTTGTATGACCTCTTCTTCTTCATCAACATCTATAGTATACATTAATTGCATTGAGTCCTCAATGTTAAAGTATGGAGGATATTTTTACACTTAATATTATACAAAATATTCCTAGTATATATCCAATGTTGATTGACCCCCCCTAAATTACGTAGCTACAATTGTTTCTTCCCCATTTAATCCTTTTGGTAGGTTGGTTATTGGGCCAAGTAGTAAAGGATATTCCAAGATTTCTTCAATCTTATTAATATCTTATTCAATGGATATATCAAATTATTCTGCTTCCTATAATTTATCTTGTTCATCCTCTTTGATATTTATTTTAATCTTTTTATGAGTGATAAATAATTGTTCAATTTATTCTATAACTTTTCTCGTAAAAATTTCTATTTAATCAATATCTTCCATATCCCATTAGGGATTTTCTCTAGTTCTTACTGGAATTGGGAGGTATTTATATTTTTATTGTGGTGTGAAATGATATTTTTATCTAAATTAAAAGTTGAAATTTAAACTCTCTCCCCATCCTTGACTATGTACTTGGTATTTTGGGTATTCTTCCCATTGATATCCTTCATCATAATTATCTTTCACTTGTGAAAAAAGTTGTTAGTCAGTAAATTGATTCATTGCTAATTGGATAATCATGCTAGTGAGTTATTAACATTTAGTTTTTAGTAATGGATTCAAAAAATTCAAATTAGAATTATTGGGAATGTGATGGAATTATAAAGTAAAAATGAAAAAAAAGAAACAAAATTAATTAAAAACACCGAATATTCAAAAGCAAAGAAAATTTAGTAAAATGAAACAATAGTCTTATAGGAAATGATATCAAATTTATTAGAGGACATTTAACATGGCCTCTAAATAAAAATATTAATATTTACTAAGAATGAAACATAGTGTAAAACTATTTCATCTCCTAAGGATACCTACTAATAACCCACTATTCTTATTGTCATTAATTTGTTATGTTTTTATATTTTGAATGAAAGCAGTTGACGATGATTTAGATTTTGTGTCATAGATACAAGAAGTAAATGAAAAAAATAAAATGGTAGTAAGAATAATAAATAATGTTCCATAGAAGGTTTACCAAATCCATTCCATCATTATTAGAGAAATGGAAATCCACCCTCTTATTCCTACTTAGTGAGTAAATCTATGATCACTGATCACTCACATTGTATTATGTCAATGGTTGCTTTCAAATTCACTAAGATCAAAATTCATAAAACCACTTGTTTCATTTTTTAATTTTACTCGAACACTAAATGAACATTTATTGATTTTTAAGTACTATATATATTACTATTCAAGACATCTACCAATTAGGAAAATACCCTTCAATTAGTGAAAATAAATAAATAAAACAAAAACCTTGTGATTGTAGTCACACATTTCTCACTCCATTGGTTAACTCAATCCCATCATATAGTAAGAAATTCATGTATAGATAATCATGAAGAACAATCAATTAATAGAGTAAATACAATTGGGAGAATGAATAAGCAAGTAAATGATCATTTATATCTATCCATTCAATTGATTGTAAAGCTCTAAATAAAGAAAGTATAAATAACTAGATTTTTCTCATAAAATCAGAAAAATAAAATGAAATTTTATATTTTAGATCATCCATTGAGTGGTTTTAGTTTTACATGTAGTTCAGAATTATGGGATGAGAAAATATAGAATAACAAGAAATGTAATTATAAATATTAAACTATTCTAATCCAGAGGCCTGAAATCCATTATCCTTAAGATTCTATCCATATTTATAAGCAAAATACATCATATTAATCAACTTACTCATATGGGAAAATTCTATGCATATTACAGTAGATTTGATTCATCCACATGTTTTTGTTATGTTTTGAGATCCCCTTTACAGATCAGCTTCTCTTCATCAGGTATCCTGGAATTCAGCTCTCATGATCATTCTCTTTATCTATTTTTGCCTAAGGGGACAATTGAAACATTTTTTCACGAATATTTACCATGTTTTTTAGAAAACCATAACATACATTTTCTTTATACTTGTTTTAGGTACCATGATGCCATTAATGGTTAAGATTTAATCTTTGTCAACTTATTAAAATAACTATCACATATATTTTTTTATATATTGTTATATTAGAAATAAATTGGATCATATGATTCAATGCACATTATTGTATTTGATGATATTGATTTTTAATTTGATACTAATTTTGATTACTTTATGATATATGTGCATCATAAAAGGAAACACGAGTCATCAGTTCATACCACTCAATATCGCTGTTACCGAATGAATAAAGGAAACACCCGATTTCATCAATATTATGGATTAAATTTTATCCCAGTGAAACTTTGATTCATCTCGTGTGTCTCTATTTAATATCATGTGTCTCTATTTGAATCTCAACATCCCCTATCTGTCATGAACCCCCCTCCTATAATACCCATTTTTTTTCTAATAATGAAGATGGGTATGGCCCCTAAATCCCACCTCTAATAGGCCACAAGTTGGTGACTAGTACCAAGGGTATAAAATAAATAAAAATGGGAGAAATTACCATATTTGTATAGATTTAAGGAAAATAGATAATATGAGGTCCACTAATAAAACCCATTACATAGATAATATATAAATCATACCAATACATGAATGTAATGTCATAAAAATATAAAACATTTACAATTACTAAAAACAAAGAATATATAGGGACCACTAATTTGAATAACTCCTAGATGAGCACTTTAATATTTTAACACCCATATTGATCACCAACCAACTCCTATAGTAATAATGAATAGTTTATATATATTTGGGGTCAGAATACAAGAATATTCAATAGGATTCTCCTCGTAACCTCCTGTGAGGATGTGAAAGAATCATGAAAAAGCCTTGTGAATAAAAAAAATCTAATTCATTACCTAAATAGGTAAAACCATATCGCATAATTTCCAAGGCTCTTTAACTAAGTATCACATACAATTAAAAAATTTATATCAAAATAATATACATTATAAAGTTACCCTTCTTCTATTTACCCATTAGTTTGTTTCTCTCATGACCGAACGCCAAAAATCATGTGCCACAATCCCTTCTATAGGTCATCATACACTCCATGCACACGTTCAAATATCATTCATAACCCCATGAAAAAATATCTCAACTACATATCATAACCATGAAACAAATTAAAAATCCATCACAACCCATATATCATGCATAATACCACAGGACATCACAATCCATGAATGTAAACCTATGGAAACCATAATCATTATAGCTAGAATATATGAATGTCCTATAACCTTAGGTCATTATATCCTACACATGAATGTATAATAAAAATGTTATCCATCACATACTTTGTATAAATTTACCCTATACCTTTAGATTTTATTACCTTGACATGCCTATACACCATGCTACATCTCAAGAGAGATCAAGGCAAAGGGAGAAATCAGAAATCTACTCCCTCACTAACCAATATGATGGAGAAAACAGTCAAAACATAAAACATTAGGGTGAAGACTACCCAACCAACTTGGGTGGTGGAGAGTATGAAATTAAAAACATAATGAATAGTATATCACACAACCAACTAAGGTAAACTACTTATCCATAGAATCAATTGAAACTATCATCCCATGTGACCCTCAACTGCCACCACTATGTTCTAGGAAACATGATCTCATATATACTGAATATTAAATATCATTAACAATTTTATTTAGTAATGATAAATTACCAATCATTCAATAATTTCATTGTAATGTACAGATTAATCATTATATTTCAACACAAGATAAGAAGATTTTATAATTCACATTTCAATTCCAGATTTCTAACCCATGCTCATGGGTTATCAATCCAACCATATCATAGTTATTGTTTAATTATATCCTTTATAAAATTGCATTAATCAAAATATATCCCATAAGATGTATATAATTCATTTACCATTCCATAATCTTGGTATTATAGGAATTGACCAAATGCAACATAAGAGAAAATTCTCCCATGGTGCATAGTCCAACTATAAGAGGTAGTTGGAAATAAAAAAACAATAACCATTAGGAAAACCATTCATTATATGAAAACATAAAACAACGTAGAAAAAACCATCTCCCAACCCATAACAATCAACCGATCATCAACCAAACTCATCAATTATATAATAGGTAACTTATAATGGACAAATTTTCTAGATCCACCCCTTTTAATTTTCCCAGGGCTTAGAGGTGATGAGAGGGAGTTAAGAGGTGTTCTAAAGTTGAGATAGAAGTTGTGGTTATGTTGATATACACCACACCATAATAGTGGGCATGGTGTTGGCAGTTTTGAAGATCATTTGGAGCTGTGGACATGGTGCATGCCATTTTGTCTCAGCATTTTGAAAGTTTTCTATGTTTAGGAGGTTTTTTGGTGGTGGGTTCACCATGATGAGTGAAATAAAAAGATGGATATTTTTATGGGTGTTTTATTTGGGAGGATAAATTGTGTGAAATAGGTACCCCTAAAATGATTTGGTTTTTGTTTTCAGTGAGCGTTTTGGTGCATGGGAATTGTAGTTGTCCATTTGGTTTTGTGGAATTCCATAAGGAGAAAAAAACCATGGGGGAAATTTTTCAAGGATTTTTCCTTGGATGTTCCTCCTATGAGAAACGAGGAGGAACATCTCACTGTAGTAGTGTCTGTGGTTCCATTAGAGGTTCTTATGAGGTTACCTATTAAAAATATTTGTGAGGAAACTCCAAGGGCATTGTAAATTTTGGTGTTCAAGGTCGATTCATGGATGAACATGCAAGGGTGTAAGAAAATGGTGTTCTTGAGATCACAATGCTAAATCCCTTGGTGTTTTGGGTCAAAATTTCAAGGGATCTTTCCCTACACTATGGTGATGGACTTGGTGGACTATTGTGTATCTGAAACACCTTGCACCTACCTTGGTGATGGGAGTGGCGGAGATCAAAGAATATTTAAAATGGTTTTTAATATGTGTGGTAATCAGTGATTCTAACTCTTTAAATCTAGATCTCTCTTTGATAGGAAGAACTATTAGCATAGTGAGATCCACTACACCATAGAGGTGGATATATAAACCAACTATATTAATATAGGGTCAAATTCCCCTTGGTTTATATTTCTTCTTATTCTCTTGAACCCTAGACAAACCCTAAACCTCTCACTACTATCCAGTCACCTCACTCTGAGAGTTTAAACCGTTTGGTTCATCTGGATCTAATTGTTGCAAATCAAGGTACTCTACATTCTCCTATTATACTCATTATCATTTTTCTGCTTTCATTTAGAGGTTAATAGTATAGAATTCATATGTTTTGGGTTGAGTTTCATGATAGAATTTATGGTGGTTTGATGTGGTTTGGATTAGATGAGATTTTCTTCAAGATTAGTGGTGGTTGATCCCAATTAATTTTTTCTTGCTTGGAGAATGTTCAACTTCTAATTGAGGTGTGAGATTCATCGCTAATATTTTTATTATGCTAAAGTGTGAACATATAATTCTTTAACAAGTTGGGTAATGATTGAATGAACCTAATAGAGACAATAACGAGAATTAGAATAATGAAATAAGGAATTGAGATACTGTGATAACATGTAGAGATGCATTGTTATCAGTGCCTCTTGATTTTCTAGTTTTCATTCTATTTATTTTCTATGTTATTGTTTTTTATCGTGACTAATATTATATAAATGTGATAAATAGTGTAAAGTTTCAATGATGTGATTAATGAAAGTGGTATGTTAATTTAATTAGCAACATTCCTAAAATTCATAAAATATAGAAGTTATTCTTAAATTATGTTTTATGTTTTATTCATTACTATTATTAGTTTATGTTTATAGGTTGTTTTTTTATGGAAACTATATATAATGATTTTTTAATTAATATATAGTAATTAAATATATTTTTCATGGAGATAATTGTTCAGAGGTGACCAAGCCCAACCTTACTTGTTAATATCTTGAATGACTTATTGTTATGGCCATAGTTTCCCCATGAGTGCGTCATGATAAAAATATTTTATTTTAATATGTGTGATACGTAGGATGGCACAATCTTTATTTTTTTATTGATAACCTAGTATTTTAGGTATATTGGGAACAATGGTTTGATTTTAATGTGTTTTTAGTAGTGGAATGATGCCGATGATTGCACGATGGTATATGTTGTGTGAAATGATGTCATGGATGACATTGGGGTGGTTTAAATGTGTAAAGATCAAGGATTTCTTATTGATTATTTCATAGAAATAATTTTTAAATGGTTAGATTATGGATGTTTGTTTAATATGATTTCCAACTGTTTGATGTAGTTTGAATATATGCATGGAAAGTGTTTCTTTAGTTGTGGTTGATTAAGATGAGTTATAGAGTACTTTAGAATCATGGAATAATAATTGGATTAATAATAAACTCACGGGATGAGTTTTTTTAATGGTGGAAGTGATATATGTTTAAATAATGGAAATCATGAGATTTTGGAATTAAATTCTCTAAGAGCATGGGTATTGAATCTAGAACCTCATCATGATTTATAAAAGCGTGATATCTTATGATTAAATGAAATTTATTAATTGGATTTAATGATAGGATATTAAATAAATGAATAGTAATTACTAACTACTAAGTAAAAGTGGTTAAAAATGATCAACCATGATTCTTGTGTTCTCGCATGAAATCTGAACTCCTAGGTATTAATGGGGGTAGTCGAGTGTCCTGTGAGACAATATCTATAGTTGAGTCTAAAGTTAGGTGGTTTCCCTTAGTGTAGTTGTGTGTGATATTATTATTATATTTTCTGATTTCATACTCTTCACCAACTGAGTTAGTAGGGAAACCATCGCTAAATTTTTTATGGGGCATTTTCCTCAATATCCTAGTTGGTGCGGGAACAGATCACTAACTCCACAATCACCCCATCTCTACCTTTGACTATAGTATATAATGTGGTCATACCCAGGCTGTGACAACTTAAGGTATAGGATATGGAATCATGTAAGATGTGATGGATCTCAGTCTTACTATAAATTTACATGGTGTATATAATGTATTGAGGTTATATAATTAAAATTTTCACAGGTCATGGAGGATATGGATTCCCATTGGTTTATGTGCATGGGATGTAGTGGATTTTGGTATAATTAATGATACATGAGTTGTAGTGTCTTTCATTATACTACTTGATTATAGATGAGGTTGTGATAAACTTTATGGGATGAATGATAGTTTTTATATGACTTATTGTTTTGGGGATGAATTATTTATGGAAGGAATGAGCATAGGTTGTGAGCCATTATGGTGTGAGATCGACAAAATAGTGGGAAGTGGAAATTGGGTACCTTCCTTACATATGTTTTATAATATAGATATGATTATTGGTATGAATGAATTAATTAGTCATCCATGTTAGGTATGAGATTTATTTTTACCTAATTGGGTAATTACTTAGTTTTATTTATTTATTCATTGGGTTTTGGTATATTTATTTATCATTTTTCTTGAGGTTCTGGGGAGGATCCTACTGAGTATACTTATATTATCACTATAGATATATATAAAATAATCTTAGTTCTGTAGGATTTGGATAGTGATAGGGCTAGAAATTACTAGCTTATGGAGTTGGTTTGGAAATTTTAGAGCCTTATGGTCACTGCCTAGGATTTATTTTTGGTACCTTTTAGTTTTTTCATCTTAAGTATGACATTAAATTTTGGTATTGGGATTTCCATTTTTTTATTCCATGGAGTTGGTTAGTGGATTGCATCTTATATCTTCTTTTTTAAGTCGATATAAACAGTTTAATTCCTTAAATTTGTGATTATATCCCCTCTGTTCCAGTCTCTGACCCATGACCTATTGAAGGAAGGCTTAAGGGATCATTATCCCACATTTCTCCCCTGGCCTAAGAGGGGTACCAATGGAGAGGGATTCATAATAGAGTGGTATCTGATTTGATGGGTGTGAGTTATAATGGAGATCTGAGATAGAAAAAGTGATTTTTTCATGTTTTGGTAGGGAAATGGTGTCAGTTGGATTTAATAAATGATGTAAATAAGGGAGTCCAATAAGAGCATGGTTTTTTAGGACCCTTGTTTTCTAAAATAAGGACCTTCTATGAAAATTGATACCGCTTTCAAAGTGGAAACCCATGTAAGGATAATGCATCATGATTTTTTGTATCTATGTGTGAAATGGGTATAAAATGGGGATTAGGTTAATGAAAATAAAATTAATTAATTAACCTTAAATATTCCATATTCTGGGATTATGAGTTTCTAAAGTTATTTATTTTTCAAGAATGAATCCAGTTCAATTTCCTCATCAGGTTTATTATGAAAATGTTTTTAAAGGATGTGCCAGTATACTATCAATGGGTTGAGGTTGATGAAGAATAATCTTAGAGGAGGAAAATACACAAGTTTTATCCTCAAGATCATCAAAATTACAAGGTCTATATTTCAGATAAAGAGACCAAGGATTGGTTAGAGGAGGTTGATATTACTTACACTTAAATCCATTCTTGGAAGGATCATTGGGTTTCATTTGAAATGGTGATGCTGCATGGGTCAGATTAGAATTGGTGTTTGTTCTTCCGCATGGATCATGAGGAGTTGTCTATTTCATGGGAGATTTTTTTATTTTAATTTTGTGTAAGAGTTCTTTTATTCAACAATGAAAGTTGTTTGTCAATATGAGATTCTTACTCTTATCTAGAGGAACTCTAGTGTGTGGGAGTTCTGTATATGATATAAGAATATATTATTTTATTATTCAGACCTTTTTCAAGATGATAAAGCTAGGTATACATAATTTATAAGGATTTGTTTCCTCAGATACAACACTATGTTACCCCATTTTTGGAAGACATACATTATTGCATTGGCAAGGGAAGAGGTCCTTGAGAGGATTGTAGCCCAGAGAAGATAATCTCAGGAGGAGAGTAAATGAGATTCTCCATGAAGAAAAGTTGTGACTAGAAGTTATCATTTTCTTGGTAATAATATGTTACAAAAAACAGAGAGTCAGTACCAGTCTTCTTTATGTTATTTCATCAGATCTGGAAGCACTTGACCTCCCACTAGTGGATTAGGCATGGTTTTTTTTCATATAGGGGTTTTGGATTTCAAAATAGAGAGTGTTTAATATTCCTCAGTAGTCTATATGATGTTGGAATCCCTATTTAAGAGAAACCATTGTAGGGGTATCTGCTGAGGAAGGAACAATAGTGGGGCACTCTGTATTTTGATTAATGGATAAATTATGAGGTAGGAAAAGGAATACCCCATGATGTCCCTCATCTTTAGGTATGAGTAGAATATTTTTTATGGATTTGGTCTCCATCATGTATAGAGAGGCCATGGAATAGTCTGTGGACATATGCATTCTTTATAGTTGAAAGTGATAGGTTAGATAGATGTTGTGTTAGGTATTATCTTCCCATTCTCTACTTGAGTGTATGCATTGCTTGATTTAATAGTTACACACTCTATTGAAGTATCCCTACTCCATGATTTGGAAATTGAGGTGGAGATACTTTTGATTCCCTTATATTTGACTAAATCAGTGGGAGGTCAATCTTTCTTATATGATGTGTATATATATTAGGAGATAATACTAAGGAATCATCACTCTTGGAGAGACTTCATATGTTTCTGGATATAGCCGTACGACATAATCCTCAACATGAAATGACTATATTAAGTGTAGGATATTGTAGATTTCGTAGAGTGTTGCATTATATTCTGTGACATTGATGGGAAACCAACTATTTTTATTGGAAATAGAGACCCTTATATGGTTTAGGGGAATATTTAATCCTTATATTCCTTGAGGGCTAGGAAGAGGACTAGACAATAGTGTTTCCTTGGGTTTTTGTGCAGTATCTTGATGTATTTTCATAAGATTTTGGGAAAATACCCCCTCATTATGAGATTGAGTTTGAAATAGTGTTAAAGTTGGGAATCTATCTAATATCGATGTATCCCTATATGATGGGACCTTTTGAGTTGAGAGAGCTTCACATTAAGATTGATGATTGTAATGAACTGAACACTTATAAATTAAATTCCTTTTTTAAATGAGTTAATTAATTATTAAGTAATATAGTAAATGAATACACAAGAACTAGTTTGGTTATTTCTGAATGTTATATCCTATCAAATTTAAAATACAATTAAGTAACATATCCTTTGATAATATTTCTTAAAAACCCTGATCATATGGATAATATATATAAAGGGGTGTGATAAAATCTTATTGACACAGATTGAAGAAGTGATGTCCATGATCAGTAAGATTATACCCTATAAATCCAATTTTTTGAGCATATAAGGGAGAAAGAATCAATGGGAATTTCCCTTGACCAAGAACAATATTAGATTCAATAAAGAAATAAATAGTGAATTCATTTAAAGGTTAATTTCATGTTCATCGGGATCACGACCCAAATCATTTCCACTGAACCACTCTAAGAAAATCTCACCATCTCACACCTTACCCTTAGAGAATTCACTCATGTAATAAAAGGATTGGTATCTAGAACCTAATAGTCTGAATTTAAATATTTTATTTGAAATAAAATAATTCCTATATTTATCCCTTTTTAATATTAATTTTTATTTTATTAAATAACAGGTTTAATAAAATTAGATTTTGATACCATGAAACAAAAATTGTATTTTTGGGAAATATATAGTTTCTATCAATACACACTTTTAATGGATTCATGATTTTTTTAAATAAGAGATATTTTAAAAAAACTATTTTTTTAAATACTATTTATTAAATATAAATTATAATATAAATTTGTGAATTTAAAAATTATATTTATAAGGGACATAAAAATTTATCGTCAAAAAAGATTACAATTTTTAAAAAAATTATATTTTTGGTTTGAAAGTTTAAATTCTCATAATTGGAGAATTTTATTGATAAATGAAATTTTATTTTTGAATTAATCACATCTAAATTAGTAAAAAGTAATATTTTCAAAACTTTACTAAATAGTTGATTTATTGGGTAAAAATTAATTACAATATAAATATGTAGTGTGTATTACGACATAAAAATTAACTAAAAGTGATGTAATATATTCTATAAAAGGCACACATAAAAAATATATATTTCCCCTTTAAATAATTGAGTTTTTAAAGTTATTTGATTAGTTTTTTGAAACCTTATAGAATCCTCTAAAATATATATTATATTTTAATTTTTTAAAATCAATTCTATATTATCATGACTCACTTCCACATCACCAAGGGTATAATTTTAATCATATCAGTTCTTAAACATGTAAAATAATAAACACCCCTCCACTTTGGTGGAAACCATGGGTAAAAATCATGGTATTATTTGTGGTTTTGATCACTTTATCATATAATCCCAAAACCTAATTTTGAAATTAATAAATAACTCTCTTCTCTTTTTCTATATAAACCCACAAACCTCCAATTAATATTCACTAACAACCTATTTATCATGAAATTAATATACCTTTTCCTCTCTCTAGAACTCCCTAGCTTCCTTAAATCCCTCAATAAGATCATATCAATATTTTATAAGAACCCTCTCAGGTTTAGGGATCCCCTATTCTTACTATTTATTCATGATCATCCTTTATATTATGCCTTTTTTCATGTGTTTTTCATATTAAGATATGTTTTCATACATCCATTTTACTTCACTTATGATTTTGAAGTGATGATAAGACTCTTTCACTCTCATTAATCCCTCCTATGAATATTTAAGTACCCTTGTTTTGTTTCCAAAATTATCCTATGATTTTAAATGACAAACATTAATGTTTTGAGTACCCATCCATATTTCCAGTCAATGTTATCCACCTAGTTATACCTATACTTCATTTATTGGGTATTTACAAGTTTTTAACCCAAAAACCACAATCATGAGGTTAAAATTGATGAAATACAACATTATATTGTATGATATATGTGTAACACTAATGCATGTACATGATATGAATTTCATGGGTGGGCCTATAATTTTATAGCCCTTCAGGCATTGGGTAATGTTATTATCTCATGATATTCCATTTATGGTCCATAAATGGATATCCTAATCTTACTATGTTATGTTTTTTGGTGTTTACCAATGAATTATGTTTATTATGTCATGTATTAGGTTGTTACCACATTCCCATGTTGTCTTTATATTGTCATGTTATGTCATTACACATTATTTATGAATCTAATTCTCACCCTTATTATGTCACCCTGATAATACTCTTGGATCACATGTACTATTTTACCTTATGTTATTCTTTCTTTATATTCTTAACGAGCTTTATAGATCACCCATTTCTTATGTACATCCCCAGGCTATACTGTGATGTTTTAGGAGAATTATGTAATTCTAAGAGCATTTTAAAGAAGTTTTTATTTATGTAAATGTGTTCCTATTTCATGTTTTAAGGATATGTACTTAATTTCCCAAATACACAAGGATTCATGATCTTTTGGTATTGTATTATTTGTAGAATTATGTAATAAATAATGAAATAAAGTGTATTAATGATATGGGTTATAGTAGTTGATATTAAAGAAAAGTTTAGTTATTTTTTTTGATTTAGATTAGAAATATCTAGTGAAATCCTTAGGGATAATACTAAAAATAGGAAAACATCCCTAAATTTTGTTAAAATATAGACTATGTTTTTTCCAATAAAATACATCCCTATCAGGATACTATAAGTGGATGTTGCTATAGAACTCAGGTGCCTAAGCTTAATAACTCCAAAAATGTATTATTGATCTAGAATCAATAGTCACATATTACACAACAATGTACCTTTCTTCACACCTTATTTGAAATTATTTAGGGATATCCTTTGGTAAATTCATAGGCTCCATCTAAACCATTATTAAAGAAGAATAAATTTCCTCAATATTTTTTGTTAATTAAAAGATCTTGGATAAATTAGATTGAAACCTAGAAATTCATTTGTTAAAGAATACATTTCATTTATTATTTATCCCTTAAATGTTCATGGTTTCTCATTTATGTGTTTAATATTTTAAAAACACTCATTTATAATTTTCATTTTATTTTTAATCAATGGCTATAAATAGGGAAAATAGATCCAACAATCAATGTGAGGGACAATGTAATGACATCCCAAAATAAATTAACAACCTGATGGGTGAAATAATCATGAACTTAATGATAATACTTTGTAAATTAACTAAATTATTTAACCAAAAATTGAATCTATGGGAATTCATGAATCCTCCAATGAAAGTGTATGTAGTAATTAAGAAATTTATGTGAAAAAGGCCTCTTAATTTTAGAGGATCTTTTTATCACTTAATCATAGAGCAATAGATCAACTCAATCATTCACTACACTAATAATGATAAGTTTGTGTTGGTTGTTTAACATATGGAGGTAGAAGCTAATCTGTGGTGGATTTTGATTGAAAATTTCAAGATCGAGGGGGAGATCAAAGAGATGAAGTGTAAAGAATTCCAAAAATTTTTTTTTGATAAATATTTTCCATACATAGAGATGGAATTATTTACCCTCAATAACAATGAAGAAAAATACATCAGGGAAAATGAGGAAAAGATCAAAAGACTTACATGATATGCACCCATCTTTTTGATTCCCCTAAAATTAAAGATTAATGATTCTTTATTGTGATAAAGTTAAATATAAGTAATGAATTATCCATTCACGACATTGAAAACAATGAGAAAATTTTACGATGTGAACTCAAATTCAAAATAGTGATCATAAAATATCATGGTTCTCTTGGGATAAGAGACAAGAAGAAGATAATTGATTTTAATTCTGGTGGTGAGATGGACAAATCTCATGTGGGTAAGAAAGTTAATCACCCCACTTTTCAAAAGTGTGTGAAGAATCATCCCATAAATTTCATGAGGGGGATAATAAAATTATTTAGTTTTGGGAAGGAAGGGAACCAAGGTAGATATATCCAGTAGGAGAAACCCATAAATGTGATGGAAGAAAGGAATGCTCAGTTATCCTCCAACCTATTGTCCAATGTTTCAATTGTAAGGAAGAGGGACACTATGTGAATCAATTCAATAAGCTAAGTGCTGTCAATGAGAAAACCTCTAATGCATAGAGAATAAGGGAAAGATTATTCCACCATAATTATTGATTTGTATCTCAATAATGTCGTGTTGACTGGTATTCTAGTTATTAATTTAATAATATAGAACATACTATATGATTCTAGTTCTAAACATTCTTTCATATCACACAAGTTTAGTATAACTATTCAAACACCACCTCAAAACATAGAATTCAAGCTACCAGTGAAGACAATAAATGGGTCAATTGTTGAATCCCAACTATATTACTCATCCACTATCCATATTTTAGGGCTTAATTTCCCATAAAACCTTGTGATAGTCCCCATAGTAGAATTTTATGTAATTATGTGAATGGATTGAATTTCATTATATAGAGGAAACATAAAATTCCAAGAGAAGGAAATCACCCTCCATATCATAAATTTCCCTCAAATTCTATAAAAATGAAAGGAGGTGGATGAATATTCTTTGGTACCATCATCTCAAGAATGGATATTATTTCCTTGAGAGAAATAATATATATCTCAAATAATTAAGAATAAAGAAAATATCATCCTTGATGGAATTTCCATTATAAGGGAATTTCATAATTTGTTTCTCAAAAAATTTCCTGGTCTACCTCTTAGCCGTGATCTTGAGTTCTCAATTGATATCATACTTAGATCTTTTTCAATATTGAAGACTCCATATATGATTACCATTATTGAACTCTTGGATATAAATAAATAATTAAAGGAGAATATGGATAAAGGATTTATACTTAGAATTTCATCACCATGGGGTACACTAGTCTTCTTTGTTAAGAAGAAGGACATGTCAATGTGCCTCTTCATTAATTATTCCGATCTCAAAAAGATTATAATAAAGAAAATAAATCCATTTTCAAGGGTTTATGAATTTTTCAATTAGCTATTTGTAGCTCATTATTTCTCAAAGGTTGATCTTCAGTTAAGATATTACCAAGAAAAGGCGAAGTAGGATAATATCCCCAAGACTTTTATCTAGACATGGTATGTATAATAAAATTTCACTATGACAACATTTGGACTCACTAATGATCTATAAATCTTCATGAACTTGATTAATCAATTATTTAAGGATTACCTCAAAAAAATTAGTATTCTTTATAGATAATATTCTTATCCAATCTAAAATCATGGAGAAACATGAGGATAATTTAAATAATATTACAAAGACCTTACTGAAGTAAAACATATTAGAAAAGTATATTAAATGAGACTTTTAGATCTATCAATTAATTTTATTGGAGCATGTTATCACCAATAATGGGATATCTATAGATCCCTTATAAATAGAGCCATCCAAAGGATGGCCCAAACCATTATCTATGATCGAAATTCATAGTTTCCTTGTATTAGTAGGGTACTATTTTTTTGAGAACATTATTATGATTTTCAAGACCAATAAAAAATCTTACCGATAAGGGAGTCATGGTTTTTTTGGAGTGATGAATGAGAATAAATATTTAAAGAGCTGAAGAAGAGGATAATCACTGCACCTATGCTCACATTACCCACCAGGGGGGAAGATTGTGATCTAAAATGATGAATCAAAAAAGGTCTTCAATTGTGTAGTCATGTAATATGACAAATTGATGACCTATTCCTCCCTAAAATTAATTATCAATGATAAAAACTACCAAACTCAGGATCTATAATTGCAAGTAGTGATCTACACATTGAAGATATGATGACATTATCTCAATTCAGAGAAGTGTGATATATATACATATCATAAAAGCATAAAGTATCTATTCAAAAAAGGGATCTTAATATGAATCAACATAGGTGGTTATAGATGATAAAATGTTTTTATTATTTAATATATAAACATATTAGGAAATAAAATAATGTTGTAGATTCTATGAGTATAAAGGACCCTCCAACTCTATCCATGATGAGGATTGGAATGAATCTGATATTTTTTATAATGAAACGTACGGATATGGGAATAAGAAAAATATATTTAAATTAACTTTCTCCAATAACTTCCTATCTCTCTCTTCTTGAGAGGATTAAGGAGGGCCACAAAATATGATGAGTTGCTCCGAAGAAGGTAGCAAATATTACAGAGTTCAAATTTCTTAAAGATAGAGGTGTAAGGGTTGGATCCAGGATATGTGTCCCATAAAAAATATAACTTAATAGGGAACTTATGAATTATGTGCATAGATAATATTTTTCTAATCATCTAAGAATCACTATGATGTATAGAGATTTGAAGTAAAACATTTTATGGGATAACATAATAAGGGAGATTTCTGAGTTTTTATCTCGATTCTTGGTATGGAAACAAGTCATGGTGGAATGATATAATTATATGTGTATGATGCAACCATTTCCTATTATAGTATTTTAATGGGAAAAAATAACCATGAATTTCTTCATAGGACACCCAGTGGCACCTAAAGGAAATAATTCTATTTGGATGGTAGCCGATTGCCTTACCAAGTTGGAACATTTTATTTCTGTAATGTAATATTTATCTCTCGATCAACTCACCATGATATACATAAGTTAGGTGGTAAAAATTCATGTAGTTAAACTCTTTATTATATCTGATCGAGATCATAGGTTTATCTAAATTTTATGGAGAATATTTTTACAAATGTTGGATAAAAAATTGAGATTCAACATAGCTTATCAACCTCAGATAGATGTTAAGTTTGAATGGACCCTTTAAACTCTGGAGGATATAATGAGATCATTTTCATTGGATTTCCTAGTATTTTGGTACCAACACCTTCACCTAGCGGAGTTCTCATATAACAATAGTTTCTATTCTAGTATAAAATGTATCCTTATAAGGATATTCATGGAAAAAGATGTTGTACTTCGACATGTTGGGATGAATTTGGAGAGTGGAAGCTAATAGGACTTGATCTTATCCAAGAGATGATAGAGAAGGTTAAAACTATTTAGCGCTCTATGAAATCTACACAAATTTGATATAAAAGCTATACCGAAAATCATCGATGAGACCTAAAGTTTGAGGTTAGAGATAAAGGATTTCTTTGTTTATCATTGTGTAAGAAATTATTGAGATTTGGGAAGAAGGGAATGATTAATCCTTGATCCATCATCCCATTTGAGATCCTTGATCACATCAGAGTAGTGGCCTATCGACTGGAACGACCACCTAATATATCTCATATACATGATGTGTTTCATGTATTCTTATTAAGTAAATACATACCATACTCGTCACATGTTATTAATCTAGAGGTGATACCATTAGAGAATGATCTTTCATACGAGGAGTAGCTAGTGAATATTGTAGATCATAGATACAAGGTTGTATGAAACAAGAAAACTCACCTGGTCGTAGTGTTTTTGTGGAACCACAAGTTGATGAAGTGGCATGCGAATAAGAATAGGCAATGAAACAGAAGTAACCTCATCTATTTTATTATTTGGAATTAAAAATTCAAGGGAAAAAATTCAAAATTTTGGAATAAAGTAAAAAACATAAACATTTATAAATAAAATTCCATTTTTAAATGATTAAATGAATTATTAAGTAACGTAGTTCTAGAAAAAACATTCACTACTTTGGTTATTTTGTAATATTATATCCTCTCAGATTTAAAAAGATGTTAATAATTATAAATGTTTATAATTTTTACATTGAACAAAGATCATATGGATATTATATATAAATGGTTATGATAATGTCCAATGGGAACAAACGAATGAAGCGGTGGCTTTGACCAGTAGGATCATACCCTATATAGCCCATTTATTAGAGCTTCTAAAGGAGATAAAATCACTATCATTTGGAGTTGACTAAGCCCAAGAAAATATTCAATACCCAAAAAAATATAACAATTATTTATTAGATAATTTCAAGCACCTTTAGATCATGGCCCTATCCATGTCCTCCGAACCAACCCATGAACATCTCACCATCAGACACCATACCCGTAGATATATTTATGGTGTAATAAAGGGATTTGTTTCTATATCATAATAGTATGTTTTTTATATTTTTTTTAATAAAAAATACAATATGTATCCCTTTTTAATACTACTTTTTATGTGGTTAAACAATGAGTTTGATAAAATTAGATTTTGATTCGATGAAATACACATTGTATCTTTTAGAAATATATAGTTTCAATCAAGACACACTTTTAATGAATTCATTATTTTCTTAAATAAATGATATTTTAATAAAATATTATTACTAAAAAATATTTATTAAATATAAATGATAATATGATTTTATGAATTCAAAAATAATTTTTATAATGGTTAGAAAAATATTATTTTAAAAAAACATCATTTTTCAATAAATTTGGATTTTTTTAAAAGTTAAAATAATTATACATAGATAATTGTTTTGATAAAATAAATATTACAGTTGATTTCACTACATTGAAATTATCCAACTTTTATTTTTTTTTTTCAGATTTCTCAAATACAGTTGAATTTTTGGGTCAAAATTAAATACAATATAAAAATATGGTATTTATTATGACATCATAATTTTACAAAAGTTATGTAATATATTCCATAAAATTTATCCACAGACAAATATTTATTTCCAATTTTATTTTTTTAATTTTATTTTATAAATTTTATAAATCCTTAATGAATCATCTAAAAATGATATTATATTTTAAGGTTTTAAAATCAATTTTCTTATAAATATGACTCACTCCCACATCACCAAGGGTATTATTTTAATTATATTAGTTCTTAAAATTTTAAAATAATTTAAAACACTCCAATTTTTTAGAAACCATGGGAAAAACCATGGGGTGGTTTGTCGTTTTGATCACTTTATCATATAGACTCTAAAACATAAGTTTGTGAATTAATAAAGAAATCTCATCTATTTTCGTATATAATACTACCCAACATCACATTCCTATTCATTGAAAACCCTTTTATAATGAAATTACTCTTTATTTACATCTCTATACCACTCCCAAGGTTCCCCCAAGCTCTCAATAATCTTCTCCAAAGATTTTCAAAGAACCCTCTAAATGTAAGGGATCTTATCTTTATCCTCTTTATTCAATCACCTCCTTTATATTATAATTTTCTTAAATTTCTAATATTGGGATTTGTTTTAAAAAATCCCTCCTAATCACATTATGATTTCTAGGTGATTATAAACTCATTTCACTCTCATTAGTCACTCCCATAAATCTTCAAGTACCCATGTTATGTTACTAAAGATATCCTATGACATTTCATTCCAAATATTTTTTTTGTGAATATTAATACCCATTTCACTCAATTTTATTCACCTAGTTGTACCTATCCATCATTTATTAGGTATTTACATGTATATAACCAGCACACCTTAATTATGTGGTGAAAATTGGTGAAATAAATCTTTATATAGTGTGATTTATGTGGAACACTTTTGCTTGTACATGATATGAAAGTTATGGGTGTGATAAAAATTATTTATCCCTCCAATGAATTGGGTAATGTTTCTATCTCATGAGGTTTCAAGTATATTTTAGGATAGGTTATCATAAGAACACTATGTTATGTTTTCCTAGTGGTTAGACTTGACTTATGTTTATGATGTCATGTTTTAACTTGTTTCCACATTCCTTTATTTCTTTTATGTTATCATTCTATATAATGACTCACTGTTTAAGATTATGATAATATCCCCTCTTATGTTACCTTTATATATCTCTTGGATCACATTAATTTCTTTTCCTTATTATATTATTTGTTCATACCGTTACTGGGCTTTATATCTCACCCCTTTCTCTTGTACATCCCCACGTTTTCCTTTGTAGTTTTAGAAGAATGATGGAATTCTAGAAGCATGTTATGGAAATTTTCAACAATGTCATTATATTTGTTTTTTAATTTTTTATGGTATGTACCTAATTTCTCAAAGAAACTATTCTTTATAGTCTTTTTTTATTTTATTATCTGTACCATTATGTAATAATTCATGATATAAAGTGTATTAATGATATGGATTGTCATAATGAACTTTTATAAAGAGGATTTATTTATCCTCATGTTTCCCCTTGGGGTGATTCAATTCTATTTGTAGAGAAGGTAAATCATAGAAAGATTTTATGTATCTATTATCACTACTTCAATCATGTGATAATGAATAATTTGTGGTGTTTCCCATGGATTGATGGTATATTTGACCAATTGAAGGGAGATAGTAGGTTCTCAAAGATCGATTTGTGATCATGATATCATTAGATGTGAGTAAAGGATAAAGATATCTATAAGACTGCCTTCATATATCATTATGGCAATTATGAGTTCATTGTGATTCCATTTGGTGTTGGGAATTCTCCAACCATGTTCATGGGAGTGTGGAATTTAATTCTCCAAGAGTTTATAGATCAATTTGTGGTGGTGTTTATCGAAAATATCATTATGTTTTCAGTGTCTAAGGAAGAGAATGCAGAGAAACTATGAGCTATTTTGTGAGTTATTCATCATTTTTTGTAGTTTTTGAATTTTTATATGTGTTATTACCAGGTATTGATGTCAATTTTTAGGACATGTAAAGTATTAATGTGGATTAGCTATAAATAATTTGGAGGTTGAGGAAGTTTTATCTTGGGTATCCCCCAAAAAGGTTATGGAGGTGTGGATTTTTCTTGGTCTTGTTGGATATTATATGAGGTTCATACCCAAATTATAGACTATTGTGATTCATATTATATATTTTAATAAAAACTATCAGGTTTTCATGTTTAATTACGTATTCCATTTTGCTTTTGAGTATTTGAATGAGAATCTAGTTAGTGATTCGGTTCTTTAGTTTCTAGAGGAATCCATTACATTTGAGATTTATTGTGATTATTTATGTATTGGATTGGTTTTTATTTTTTATGTAGTAGAGGGTTGTTATCTCTTATGCTTCTTGATAGTTAAAACTTCACAAATTTAACTACACTACCCATCCTCTTTATAATGATACAGTTGTGTCTAATTTGAAGTTGTAGATAAATTACCTCATTGGTGAGCGATTTATGGTCTTCAATAAACACAAGAGCCTGAGGAATGTATTTTACCATCATGATTTGAATTTACATCATTGATATTTGAGTGAATTATTTTATAATTATGAAATTTATATTTCATATACATTAGGAAATAGATTTTTTTTCACTGATAGATTTAGTAGGATATCGTGTTGTGTTGATATGCCTGATTTCAGTGACTCTTGAGGGTGGTAAAAGAGTTTGATGGGTTACACATTGAAATGGTTTGAAATTTATTGTATATGGTGTCTTTAAAGATAAAAATGAATTTATTTTTGGTGCAACAGGTGGAAGAGTCATAACTGGTGGATTCTAAGGCATATTTCTAAAAAGATCAATTTTTCTATGATGATGTTTCTGATGGTTTGTCTGAGTATGGATAACATTGGGTACTATTTCAGGTGAGGCTCCACATTCCTTTGATGAAGCATGAAACAATTATTTATGAGTTCCATAGTTCACCTTTGTTGGTACGTCAGACTATGGAAAATATGTATCTAACCTTTTGAGTTTTATTTTAGTGGTATGGCATGAAGAGATCTGTCACAAATTTTGAACCTTGGTGTTTGGTTTTCAAGATGGTAATGGTTGAGAACCATGTTCTTGGTGGGTTTCGTTATCCACTTTATGTCCCCCAATGGAATTTTTAGACATATATATAGATTTATTCACTGATCTTCCTTAATCTCATGCAGGCTATGACGCAATATGAGTGATTGTAGACCATTTGAAAAAGTCATCTCACTTCTTAGTGATTAAGGAGTTAAGAAAAAAAGGGGTTTTCAAGGATATATCTGGAGGAGGTGATGAGGATTAATGGGGTTTTAAAGATGATAATTTATAATATTGATCCCCCAAACACCTCCAGGTTTTATAGAGCTCTCTCATAGGCTTTTGGCTCTCGATTATGCCTTACCATTGCTTTTCTTTTAAAGATGGATGGTCAAAAATTTAAACATTAAAGGGAATGATGCGTTCATGTATTCTAGATTTTTGGAGGGTTTTGGATGGGGAACGTATCCTTGTTGGAGTTTTCTTACTATAATAATTATCACTCTACAATTTTTATGGCTCTATTCAAAGTCATATAAGGCTGATCCTTCTATTATCTTTCATACTAAACCAAGGTTGGAGAGTTGTTTTTTCTGGAATAAAATTTGTTAAGAGTATGATAGAGACGTTATAGGTGATCCATGACTTACTTAAGGGAGAAAAAAATCATTATAAGTCCTATACTGATTATAGGAGGATACATATGGAATACGATGTTGGAGATCATGTGTTATTAAAGGTATATCCACATCATAGGTAGAAACTTTCTGGTCATGAGGGTAAGAGTTCTTCCCAAATTTTTTGAACCTTATGAGGTGTTGGTGCATTTTGGATCTATTTTATACTAGTTAGCACTTCCATTAAATATGATCTTAGTACATGATGTCTTTCATGCGGCGTAACTTTGATAATATCTTCATTATGATGCCCAGATCCTTGATTGGAGTGAATTTGATGTTGAAGATCATGAAACCTTCAATGAGTGTCCAGTTGAGATCTAGGGTTTCTAAAAGAAAGTGTTGTGATTTCATTATATTCCTTTCATTCATGTCTTTTGGTGGCATACTCGGTGTGGTATTCAATCAAGTATTTCAGGGGATCATCCTCTCAAGGTGTTCAGGGCTCTAACATTCTGGATCACTTGTTACAAGGTGTGGGAATTGGGGGAGTGGAGTCGAAGGTGTGATCTCTCGTATTATTGGTTATCTTTTGGAAACCTCTATGTGCTCAGAACGCAACTTTAGTTGATGTTACTTCAAGTACGGGACATGCTATTTCCATAATAACCAAAGCCTATTGGTAAATATGGTCTGCCTCATTAAAAACTAGGAGGTGATGCCTTGTCTAAGACCACAGCTTTTTCATAAATTATGTGCACATTCTTCCAACCTTGATCAGGGTCACCAGATCTATTGGGAGCCCCCATCTCATATGAAAAACTCAACATTTATGGATCCTTTAGCATGAAGATTATGATAGGTGGTGGTGTGGTTCAGAATCATTAAGGGTGTTTCATTCTTTCATTTACTACATATTTTTTTCCATTGAGGAATCCCTCCAAGTAAAAGAAATAGTGATGATCAAACATATCCTTCTATTCAGAAAAAAAATCATCCTGAACGAGATGGAAATAGATGTATTAACTCTATAAAAATATCTATAGGGTCAAGGTAACATACCATGGTCAATTACCTACATCATTATAAGGTGAAGGGGTCTTAGTAGTAACCAGATAACAGTTCTACACACCTGGAGAGAGGAAAAAAAAGTATCAAACTCCAATTAATTAAAGACGCAACAAGGTGAAAGAATCTAGTGCTTACCTACCATGAATTATCTATAATTAGAGGTGGCTAATCTCATGGTTGTACATACCCTTGGACTTCAATATTTTTGGACTAAATAAATCTAATATGTCTTTGTTCCTTTCATGTTGTTTTCACTTTCTTTGCAGACTTTATTTTCCTTGATAATAAAAATTTAATTTTTATGATGATGTCTTTTAGTGGTAAAATGGCATTGAAGAGTGTACTTGGGAGTGGGATTCACATATTTGATCTCCATATCATGTTTTTTTTGTTTTTTCCATTATTGAGATAATTTTTAATACTATTTAATTTTTTATGAGATGGTAGATTTTTTTTCATGTTTATGTGATCTTTTCCCCGTGATATGTTAGTTTTGTTCTATTTCTGTGGGATCCTTGAGAGGTATCTCACAGGGTTACTATCTTGGATTTTTCCCTCTTTCTGAAGATTAGATTTAAATTATTGAGGATAAGAATTATTTGAGGGCTATGTGATGTAAGTTCCTAGATTTCTAGATCATTCCTTTTATATTTTCCCAGACATTGGATGTGTTGAGAAGGTGTTTAGTTGTGTTTTATATGATATAAAAGTTTTTGACCATCTTGAGGGCCACCATACCATATAAGTAAGAAGGTGATAGCCATTTTGATGATCACTTGGATATGTGAGTGTGGCACATGATTTTTTGTACAAGTTCTTTGTAAGGATGTCCATGTTGATGTGTTTTTATACTGTTGGGTTCACCAGGATGAGTGAATCTAACATGGTGGCTATTTAGGTGGTCATTTTGGCTATTAGGGTCACCTAAATGGAACAAGGGCCTTGAAATTCCTAAGGTGGAAATTTGGGAATATAATTTTAGATATTTTTCATTTTGAGTTTTCATTTTGGTGTTGGGAATCACTATATGGAGATAAAAACATTTGAAATCTGTTTTATAAGTTTGTTTCCATGGATGTTCCTATTATGAGAAATTGTGAGGAGAAACATGTTTTAGTAGAGGGTATGGTGCCATTGAAGGTGAGGCTGAGTGTGTGAGGGAGGAAATTTCCTTTTTCTTCAATGTATGTGTTCTCTTCGATGGTAAATCCTTTATGTGTTTTTTGATAACTTGGTATGGTTTTTATACTGAAAAAATGACTTGGGTTTCACTATGCTCATGTAGTTTCTTTATAATAGTGATGGAGGGAAAATATGTGTTGTGTGAAATGGTATCAGGGATGCCACTAGGGTGGTTAGAACGAGTTAAGGGATGATATTTATCATTGATTCATTCTTGGTGATTTCTTTTTAATGAATAGTTGTTGAATGATTGTTTAATATTGTTCCCAACTACTTGATTCAGTCTGGGTCAATTCATGGAAATTTTATATTTATTTATGGTAGCTTAGGATGAGTCCTAAATCACTAAAAAATTATGGAATGATAATTGGATTAATAATGAACTCAAGGGAAGTGTGTTGTTGATGGTGGAAATGATAAATGTTTAAATAATGGAAATAAGGAGACACTTGAATTAAATGATTGAAATCATGTATACTGAATCTATAATTGTAAAATAATTTAAGAAATCATGTTGTCTTGTGATGAAACCAAATGGTTAAACCTAATTTAATGTTGGGATAAGGAAAATGGGTAAATTTATAACCTATTAAATATATGAATATTAATTTCTAATTACTTAGTAAAAATGGATAATGATGTTGATCCTTTATTCTTTTATGCTTTAATACAATCTAGACTCTTAGGCCATAGTAGTGACAAATGAGTGTCTTGTGAGATGATAATAATAGTTGAATTTATGTCTTAGGTGGTTTCTCTATGTGTGGTTGATCATGATATTATTATTATATTTTATGATTTCATATGATTCACCACCTGAGTGAGTAGGGAAACTAACACCCAAATGTATTGGGGGGGGGGGGTGTTTTCCTCAACATTCTGGTTAGTGAGGGAATAAATGATTGCATTATCCCTCCTCCAATCTCCCTTTGGTTGTAGTATATTATGTGGGCATACCCTGGCTGTGATGGTTCATGGTATAGGGTATGGACTCATATGGGTTGTGATGGATATCAATATTACTGTACATTTATGTGAATTTAGTAATGAATTTAGGATATAATACATTCGTGTATCAGGTCATGGTGGATACAGTTCCCTATGGGTCTATGCACATGGGTTGTAGTGTCTTGAGGCTTAATGTATGATACATGGGTTGTAGTGGATTCTGGACAACAACTTGATTATATAAGAGGTTGTGATGAGATGTATGGTATATAGGATATATTTCATATTATTTCCCAATTTTGGGTGGGATTACATATTGAAGGGATGAGAATAATATGTGAGTTGTTTTGGAGTGGGAGTGAAAAAAATGGGATAGTGGAAGTGGGGTACCTTCCTAACATATTAATTTTTACACTAATTGTCTTATTAGTATGAATTAAATATTGAGAGATCCATAGTGAGAATGAGATATAGTTATACCTATTTTGGTAACAAGTTGGTATCATTTATTTATTTAAAGCGTCTTAGTTTTCTTCTTTCACAATATTCACGAGAGGTTCTAGGGAATATCCTATTGAGTAAACTTGTATTCTCACCCTATTTATATATAAACGATTTTATGTTTTTATGATCTTATTGGTGATCAATCTAGGCATTACTTGTTTATGGGGTTTTTTAATATATTTTTTTAGCTTCATGAGAATTTCCTAGAAATTATTTTTTATACATTTTAGTTGGTTCAACTTATATATGAAATTACATTCATGTGTTAGGATTCCATTATTTATGATATGGATTTGTTTGGGGAATTTTATCTTATATATTATTCCTTAAATCTATGTAAATATGGTAATTCTTCACATTTGTGATTATATTCAGTTAGTAATAGTTATCAACCCATGGTCTATGGGAGTATAGTTTTGGGGGTCATCATCCCTCTCATCACTTCCATCATAGGAGGGCTTCCAGCAGAGAGGGATTATGATACAAGACCCACTATCAACCTATCCCATATAGCCCAACATCAACATCCTATCAATTATAGGAAATATATAAGTCCCTCTCTAAACTTGTGTCATCCATCCCTTTCCTAGAATCCCAACCATTCTAGGATTCACAAAAATTATTGCATATGCCTCTACAATATCTCAAGGAACATATATAATGGAAACAAACATATTTTCATCACAAAAAAGGATGGTCTATGAAGAATAAAAAATATATAATTCTAGAAAAAAACCCTTTTAATTACCTTATTTAATTAACCAATTCATTATTCATAGGTTTTAGAAAAAATCAACTTCACATAACTTGATAACAATAGCTAAGAATCAACGGTAAACAAGATTCAAGAAATACATTCATATTTAGATATTTTCTAAAAATAATGATAATTAATTCCATATTCCTCTTTCATAATTCTATTAAAATTTACCATATTTAAATTTCCTAACTAATTTCAAGAATATTAACCATACTAAGGAATAAAAATATCACATAAAACATATAACACAATATCAAGAAATTATCATAATGAATTACCAACAAATAAAAACCATGTATGATCATAGAACCCTTTTAATACATTTTTATTCTTGGTTAATATCTTCATGTATGTTAATTACACTACTACCCAATGTTTCTAAATCATGTTAATCCCACACTTGTACAAAAAATAATGAGAATCAAAAAATCCCCTACCATGATGAAAAAAATTCAATAGTATCTAAGAAAGAAGAAATGAATAAGTGTAGGTCTCCAATATCCTATATTACAAGGAAATAAAAATGCATATTAACATAGAACCATGGATCCAAAATAAAACATCAATCGAAACCCCATGTAAAATTAAGGAAACAAACTATCATTTCCTGGAAAGAGAAAATTAAATAGAGAAGTTTGAATCAGAGAAGAAGAAGCTAACCTTGGTTCACCAATAATCAATCTCTAGAAGTGGTTAGGTTAAAGGAAAGAAAAGGGGGATTAATGTATCTATGATAGGTCTTGGGGTCACGTTGGGTTCATATAATAAGAGGTAAAATATATGAAATCAGAGTGGGGACCTAAATTTATACAGATTGGTTAATAGGTAAGACAATGGAGAAACCCCCTTGACCATGCTGGAACCCAAAGGTTTTTCAACAAAACTATATTGAAACACGGGTTATGCCAAAAGGGTTATTGATCAAACTCCCAATGCAGTTCATAAAACAATCCACTTTATATCACCCTGATATCCTATAAACCCTGGGTATGTCTATGGCACAACCTATGCATCAACACAACAATCCCCCAAATGATATAGAGAATAAAACATGATCCTTGGGGATCCATGGGGTAACCTATTCCCATGCCATAACTACCTAACAAGAAGAAGATATAAGATACATACCCCTAAATCTATAAAATGAATCTCTATGTTCCATTATACAAAAACAATCTTTGTAGGAATAGACACAAAAACCATCATGATGAGAATTCACACCACAAGGATCATGGCTACGCCACAAGACTATCTCTAAAATAAAACCATTTTGCAACCTATAGGATAATGTTTCAAACCTAGTTCCCAACTAAAATTTCAATTTAAAATCCCCTTTTACCCTTAAATACATTCTTATAAACCTTTAAAAAGACAAAAGAACAAAGAAATGGATCAAGAAAAACCATGCCCTTATATCAGATACCTCTCAAACAATTATCCTCCTCTAAAATTTAAACCAGAACCTAGAATGAAAAAGAATGGGGAACCGAATAGTCACCCCACTAGATACCTCTCAAAGTTCTATCTATAATAAGAACATAAGTAACACATTAGAGGAACATGACATATGACCATACAACATCATCCATCATCTCATGAACTAATAAAGTTTATACATAAAATCTCAAAAAATATAAAATATCGATGAAATCAGGATATTGAGGATGCATCAGTGAATCCGACTCCCTAGTACAATCCTCCAAGATATTGTTCCACTATAGTGTATGAACCAATGGAATAACACACCCACAAAACACCTTCTCATGACATTCCAAGTTCTCAAGACACTATTACTTGAGGGTCGTTTCAAATTCAACCTCTATCTTTCCCTAGTCAAATAAATCTGAATCAACAAGAAATTACCAAAAAATATGTAGTATGAAGAATGTCATGAATATGTATTGCATGTGAGGGATGTTATAGTCAATATACTATATCCCAAACACATTCTAACACCATGAAAGGTCCAAAAAATCAAGAAGGAATCTTATTCCCATGACCGAATCTTTACTTTTCTTAATGAGGAGATATATTTAGGAACGCATGATATCCATAATCAAACTCTATAATCCTAATACTATGATCATCATAAGATTTTTTATGATCTTATACTACCTTCAATCACTCATGGATCACATGGACCTTCTCTGTTGTTCTCTATACTAATTCTAATCCAAGAATCACTGAATCCCCAACCTCGATCCTACACAACAGAGATTGGAATGGTTGGACATACAATGATTTGAAGGGGGTCATAAAAATATTAGTGTGATAACTTCTATTATAATAATACTACACTATGGTAATGTTTCATACACAAAAATATCTAAAATATAGAATGCATGTGTGAAAAATATCGTACATAGTTTAGATAACTTACTCTATCTAACTATCAATTTGTAGATGAAAACAAGTGCTCATACATAACTAAGATCCAAATTCATGATCAGGACCTCTTCACATTTTGGAGGTGAAATAGGGATCATGATAAGAGATCATTCTCTTTGGAACCCCATGAAGCCTCACCACCTCCTGTAGATACTGCTTTAAAAAAACATTTTCTGAGATCGAATCCTTAATCTATAAGTGGTGAGTTGAAATTTTGAAATGGTATATGATCATCCATATTGCATCAAATACTTCATGATATCAGTGAAAATATTTGAATATTTCTATACAGATTTCCTTCCACTTCTATTTGGGTATATCATGCTGTTGAAGAAACCCATTAAAAACATGGTTCCCAACTTTCACCCTCTAAGAAACTAAATACCTAGAGATAAACTCTAAAACTGATCTCTTCAAGTTAGAGTATAAAAACTAATCTCACAAGGTGGGATACATATCTACCACACTAGGATCTACCAATAATAGATAATTGTGGATCTATATAAGAACCACATTACACATCTTTGATGGAATGTAGATACACCCCTGAAACAACACCCAATGTTGGTCATCCTTAGACCATCCCCCAAGAGCATCATGAAAAACAACTTGATCTTTACAAACCTCCACCTCAGAATCACCCGGTTGAGATTCCTCTACCTTCTACACTAAATTTGATGACACCATCATCTATTGAAGACATCCTCTACCATCAACTTCTCCCATATCAAGTTTCATCATATAAAGATCATCCATTAACCTCTAAACATCACTAGACTCACGCACAACATCACTATATGACTTTATGTTCAATGAATTATCCATAAAACATCATTTCTATAGTGTATAGGAAATATACAAGTCATTATACCACAAGTATTTTATCCACCATGTGTACTATAAAGTCAAATAATGTTGGAAGAAGATATACCTTATAGGATCCCGACATGGTGTTACACCCAAACAATGCTTCAGGCTGGTTGGACATTGGGTTTTAGGCTCACCTCCTTATACACTAAAGGCTTTCAAATAGGAATGAGGGAATTATTATGTGAATGTGGGGAGCCTATAAACTCAGTAAATGATAATAATAATGGAATATATATATATATAACACAGTTTAATAAGACCGAAAAAAAATAAAACTAAACGAAATCATAATAAACATCATTAGAAATAAATAATACCAAATGCATAACTACTTATAGATGATAAATCATGTCATAGCAGGTTATACAAAAAAATAAACAACTTGGTTTATCTGTGCCCGATCATATAAGTTCTTACATATAAAGTATAAAAAATATAAGTAGAAACTATATCTTGATATAGAGGAACCACCTAGTACCTTACCATCCTTCCCATGCAATTTGTACGTCTAAAATCTCTATGATCTATCTCCTCAGGTTGATCCCTTACCTGATCTCAAATACATAAATTCTACAATCATACTAAGGGGACCATGTAGGGTGTGAGAATGAACTCAATAGGCCACCACCAAAATGTTATTATCTTAAATCCATAATTATGCAGGTGTGTGTAAAATATAAATAAAATGGAAACATTTGTACATTTGATAATTAAACAGCTTCCCTTGTGCCCAACAGCTACAAGGAATTATTCATCTACTTCATCCATCGCCAGTATATCTCAGAATATGTGCCCCTAAATATAGATATGGAATATGAAACATGTTAATATATATATATATATATCTATATATTTGTATTGGAAACAACCTATGGATTAATGACATGGTGTCCCTGGATTATTATCATATTTGTAGAGCCCTCAGACTCCTCCTATAAATGTATCACATAGAACCTAATTCCATAAAACACCTCACCTTCCATAAATAAAGTACCCAACATCCCCATGTCATGCCCAACAATAAGTCCCTGGTCCTTCGGACCTCTAATCAGAATGTCACTGTCAGCTCAACAACTTGATATCCTAAGGTACAATGATATCCTTCCTACATTAAATTATCAACATTGGACCAAAAACATAATGTCCTAATTAATGGTAATATCCATCCTCCAACAATCTTGGACCATCATCCTCAAGTATATCTATGAGACATAGTCCCCAAATGATGGTATCAACACTATATCCTGATGGTCCATCACCATCCATGCCACTTCCTATAGAGAGCACCCCCAATATCACCAATGGTCAACACCATACCCTAAGCCTCAATATCTACATAGGCCTCTACCCACAACGAGCGGTCACCACCACCTCAGATGAGTCCAATTTATGTTCACACAAATCCAATGGTTCATTGGAAAACAAAAGTGAGATGAAATCACAAAAAATACCTAAGTCACATCATTTAGAACCTCATTCCCCTATAAACATGTCACAAACTCTAGATGGTCAATACCATCTCAAGTCACATGGGCCATTCCCTCATCATGATGATCTTGTCACCTAAAACAAACAACCATGTCACCTCGAACTGGTGATCATCATCACCCCATATATCCCAGTCCACACCCTCATCATGAGGACTATGTTTGCTCAGTTTAAGTGATCAACATCACCTAAATCATTTTTCAATTTCCATCATATTCCCATGTAACCAATACCATAAATATAAAAAATTTAATTAATTAAATTTTTTGACCGACCTATCCTACCCAAGTGGTCAATAACCCCTCACCTGACCTAGTACATTTATAATATAGCAAGATAATTCTCATGGGAAACTCATATCAACAATTTAAAAAATTAAATTATTATTATTATTTTATTTAGGGAGTCACTTGGTCAAACCAATGCCATATTTTGGAAAGCACCCCAAAACACCTATAAAATTAAGGATAAATATTGGAACAACCTTCCATATACTCATAGGCATTCTCTTATCTATTATTGGCCTATAAATCAAGATAAAATGATAGAAATTATAGATTTAGTTAGACACCATGAAAATAGAGAAAAATGGATTGCACATATATAGAATACCATATAGAGATAAAATTTAAGAAATAAGGATATTGGATTGAATGAATTACTAATGAAAATACATATCCATCCATGGATCTTGATTTCAAGTTCGATCGGATTCTAAAAGCATGAAGGGGGGAAGAGAAGAGTTCCAAGAATATTGAGAGGTGATTCACATGTGGGAGGTAAAATAAGGGGTAGGGGAGTCCTTCTTAAATGAAGAACATTTAAAAGATAAAATTTCTCTTTTTAAAGAGACACATGATTTTGAAAACGGTGTACTAACCATAAAAAACTCTCTATCCAAGAGGGAGGACCCCTTGAATGGTTTGGACGCATATTTTAACAAACCATGTTCCAAAAATATAATTGAATTTGATCACCTACACCACAGTGCACACTTTAAAAGAGGGGTCAGACTATTAAATCAAAATACATCCCTTTGAAAGCATGCTTCATAATTGAGGTTGCCCAGTTATACAGACTAGTTTCCAACCATACGCCTTGGTCTTTTTTTCCTAGAAAACTTTTATGGATATTGAATCTTACAAAACACATTCAAACTATCTAGGAAATTTTTAAGCTTTAAAATCCATTTAAAAAAATGCCTTGGAGTGTCCAAACTCACATAATTAGCTTCCTAAGCCCAAACTAAAATATGTTCCTTCCACTAAACTCAAATTTAAAAATTGTTGGGGAATTTTGACCTATTTAGAAACCTGGGATGTTATTGTATCCTTAACTTGAGATAGCTTGTCTATGAGCTATAATTTCTCACATCGAGATGATACCAAACATACCCATATTATCTACATTACCCTGATATACACTAGTTATTATGTAACATGCTAACTCCCCTGTCGCACTCCCCACCTTAGGAATTACCTAGCTGATCACTTCCTGACCCAAAATTAAACATTAAAATGGTTCAACCAATTATCCCTAGACATATAAGTCCTCTCATGGAATGACATCATTCATGCACCTCATTAGGTTCTCAATTCATTCCAATAGCATATAAAAAACCCATCATGTCCTTCATCTCACGATATGCCCACTTCATAGCTATTCTATACATGATACCAATAAGTCATGTATCTCATTATATTACCATACCATACCTATGCCATACAAAACACTCATCAAGAACTGTATCTTATAGGATTCACATAAGTCCGACATCTCAACATATGCTCACAAATAACCCTGTATCATATATATATATATATATATATATATATATATATTTTCCTGAAAATCATAGTCTCAATTACTATGAACCTCATATATATATATATATATATCACACATCATAAATGATTCCAACATACTAACCAATTCCTTGTTAGTCTAAAAAACACACATGAAGCTCATTCATGAAAATTGGTCGTGCTAATATGTAAGGAAAACCTGGTTACATCCTCATTTTACCTCTAAATTTTATCTACTCCCCATCCTTCTCTAACACTAGAAGCTCATATACATGAACTTGGACTAAATTCTGACCACCTAAGGCCTAGACTCCCTATGGATCTACACTAGCTACCATGCATTGAATCCATTGATGGATCTATTTATATCTACGATGACCTCCACATGCAGTTGAATCTTGGCTACCAATTTTTGCTACTACTCCTAGTCTATCCTTAGATCAATGATTCTGACTCAGTCCCTGGCTCCTAGTTGTATGAGAAGGATTTTTGAAGAACCTCTCTAAATGGACCATCTGTCTAAATGACCAACACTCATTCAGAACCTGATCACACTAGGTCAAAACATGTCCAGACTACCCACACTAGAAGACAACTATCAAAGAACCACTCCATGGTGGTATGGACGAATATTTTTCCTAAATTCCCTACTGAGGATCCTCACAATCTCACTTTTGGATACCCAAACCACCACCAATAAGGTCTCATAACACCATAACCCAACTCAAATATATCTGGTGGGTCATGTTTCTCTCATCTATAAACACTCTATTGAACACATCAGAGAATGAGGTCATCCTAAATATGTTTACCTACATACTAATGGAATGTGACAACCCATCATCAAAACTTAACAACTTAGAAATATTTCACCCACCACGACAGGTGAAGAATGGGGAAGGTCTATGAAATTATCTACATAGACCATAATAGATGTGTATCCCTAATGGAAGATCATGAAGTCATGGGCTTAGTCTACCCTCAGAATCTCTAGAAATAAGTTCTCGATGAACATAGCCTTGAAATACTTCCAAGATAGTCCCTCATATCTACCCACCTAAATCTATACATCCCACTAGCACTTTTCTAGTCCTCTAAGAAAATATGTTTCCAGATTCACCCTTCTATCAAGAGGTGTCTCAAGATGGTCAAAGATAGCCTTCACTTACTTGATTTAGCTATCTACTTCCTAAAGTCCACCCTCACCCTGAAATAGTGGTGGGTGCTGAGACCGGAAGTCATGAGTCACGTGCGCCATAGACGGATCAACTCCCAAACACCCTTATCAACTTCATGTATGACTCACACCAAGATATCCTTTAGCTGCTATTCTATCCATGGCCAAAATTCTTCCATATAATATAGATATAACACATATACCAGAGTCTATATGTGTGGATCATGATTATCTAGACCCTCAGGGGCCTTATCCCAGCCATCAGGGGCCTCATCACATGCATGCTCATGTGGCACTACATCTCCACCCTCCTGAAGCATCACTAGAATCCATCTTTGCGGCATCACGTTGAATGTAAAATATCATGGGTAAACAACTATAATAGCACATATATATATAACAGATAGGGAATATATAATAGGTAGACCATCTCACCACCATTAAAATCTCCTACCACACCCATGTCTGAAGACATCTAGCCTTATGTCCCCTAACTACCCATATCAGATTCATGTATCATATATTATTCTACCTCCTAGACCCTTTCCTACATGTAATAGAGTCAGGAATCATATATCATATATCAAGATATCATAAATATGGGGTAGCTAAGTAGAATGACACCAAAAAGGATATACATGAAAACACTATTTAGAATATTTATTAAAAATTTAAACAACTCACCCCTTTTTATCATCCAAGCCTAATGTTATGAAATTCAATACCATATATCACATATCAGTCTCATAGGGATCCTCATACATGGGATGGAGAAGTAGAATGCCACCAAAGAGGCTAAGTAGGCAAAAATTGTTTACATTTTTTTGAAACTATAAACATCCCAACCCCACTTAGCATATTTTATATTCCAAAAAATTATTACAGGAACATATATATATATATATATATATATAAAATCACCTTAGGTTCCTACCATGATGCATAAAAAATCCTCTCATTTCATACTAGTCCAAGGGCCAAATCACATAATAAATAAACATCACACCCAAGTTATCCACTCGAGGAGGAAATAAAATAAACTATAAAAGAACAAAACATAACATAAATTTACCACCCTTGGAAACTTTTTCTGTACCCCATGCATGGGGTATGAAAAACCCAAACATGACCTTAGACCTAGTTTTGACTACATTTTAGTCTTCGGTCTACCATAGAACAAATAGTAATAACAAGAAGTAAAATAAATATAATCTGATAACATATGTAGCCATACAAATATAATCAAAATTTATATCTATGCCTTGTAATGTTGTAAGGAATCACTAATAAAGAAACTGCTCTGATATCATTTGTAAAGACCCAACCTAGTTTTCCACCCTATCAATGCTCTAGGCCGATCGACCACTGGCCTTAGGCATGATTCCTTATATGCCAAAGGATGATGACTAGTGGAAAGGGTTTGATTAGGTTATATTGGAGAGACTATACCATTGGTTGATGATCATAATAATAGTGTATGTATATATATGACAGTAAAATAAGACCATAACTATGAAGAAATAACAAATGAAACTCAGCAGAAGTATAATAAAAAACATCATTAATAAACAAGACCAAAGGAATAATCATTTATAGATGATAAATAATTACATAGTTGGTCATACAAAACAATAAATAATAAGGGTATCCCATGGTTGACCATATAAGTACATATATATAAAGCACAAAACATTTAAGAAAAAACTCTAAATCGATGCAGAGGAACCTCCTAGTCCACTTCCATCCATCCAATGAAAAAGGTACATCTATGACCACTAAGGTCCAACTCCTAAGCCTAATCCCTTACCATATCTCAAAGAGATAAATACTACACATGTCTCAAGGGTACTATGTAGGGTTTAAGAAAGAACTCAGTAGTACATAACCAATTTCTTCCTCTCTTACATCCATAATTATGCATGACTGTATAAAATACAAATAAAAGGAAACACTTTCATATTAGATAATGAACCTACTTATCATGTGCTCAAAAACTGCAAGGAAGTATTCAATTTCTTCAGGAAACACCATTATATCTCTTAATACATTCCCCCAAATATATATATATACATATATATATGGCATACACTACATGTCTGCATATATATTTTTGTAGTGGAAAGGACCCATGGAATAATTCCTAGGAATCCATTGATCATATCATATATGGAGATCCCTACAACACCTAACATAAATTTATCTTATGACCCACATGAAATATAATGCCTCAAGCTCCATAAATGATGTACCCGACATCCTCACAACATTCCCAAAAATAAGTACCTGGTCCATTAGACATCTTCTCAGAATGTCCCCATTGTCTCAATAGATCAACATCATAAGGCATGGTGATATCCATCCTATAATAAATAATCATTGGAAGATCAAAAAATTATATCCCTAGGAATGATGATATATAACCTATAACAATCCTAACCCATTGACCTGAAGTATAATGGTGAGCCTCATCCCTCAACTTATGGTCTCAGCACAATCTCCAGATGGTTCATCACCATATATGTGGATTTATACGATGAGAACCTCCAATAAAACTTATGGTCAAAGACATCCCACATGTTTCAATATCTACATAGGTATCTACCAAAAAATGGGTGGTCAACACCACCTCAACTGAGTTCTATATATGTGCACATGACTATAATGGTGTGTCAGCCAACAAAAGTGAGAGGAAATAACAACAAAATACCTAAGACGCATCATTTAAAACCTGATAACCCTTTGACCATATTAATAACTCATGATAGTCAACACCATCTCAAGTCACATTTTCTATGACCACATCCTGATTACCTTGTCACCTGAAACCAACAACCAAGTTGCCTCAACCAAGTGATCATCATTACCCCATGTTTCTTAGGCTATACCTTTAGCCTGATGGCCATTTTACCTCAATCTAGGTTATCAACATCACTTCAATCCTTAGGATATTCCCTTCAAATTACATTGGAACCATAACCATCAATATAAAAAATTTAATTAATTAAATTAAATGACCAACCTATCCTTCCCAAGTGGTCACAAGCCCCTTATTTTGGATAGTCCATTTATAATTCCTCAAGATCATGCACATGGGAATATAATATCATCAATATGAACAATTAAAATAAATGGATCATTTTATTTAGGGTTTCACTTAGTCTAAGTAATGGATCATTTTTTAATGTACCACAAAGCACTCATAAAATTGAGGAGAAGTCTTGGAACCACATACCTTATACTTATAGGGGCTTTATTTTAACGTCCCAATATTTTTTCAATGGAAGTTAATTTCTTATAAATATTTCATAATCACATGAAATCACAAAATAATTAACTACTAAGTGATATGTGACCCATAAAACATAAGTTTTTTACTTCTGTGATGTGAATTTTGAAAATCTGACATACACGGTTGTGATCAGTAAGTTATTTGGTGTTCGATAAGAAAAACTTATTTTTTGGTGAATAGTAACCCACCATTATGAATATTAACATACCCTTATGAATAAAGATATACCAAAATGAATATTAACTTTACATATTATGGTATATAAATAATATTCAAGTGGAATTATGATATACATATGCTTTGGAATAAGTAAACAAATGTATTAAAACTGTTGTTTTTAGAATAAATTATTATTTTAATTAAATATTAAATTAATCATATTTAGGAAATTATTTTTAAAAATTGACTTCATTTTTTGATTCTACACGTCAAAAAATGGTTAGGGTGAATTTTTGGTATTTTTCTAAAATACTTGATTTTTTGATGAATAGTAAAATACGGTAAAATACCACATATACAAATTATCAGTTAAATACACTATTTATGACATTATAAGTGATGTAAGACCACTTGTTTCGAACTCACATGAATTTAAAACTATTATTGGTCTTGAAATTATCACTATTTCTGGTCGTGAAGGAAATTAATAAACTAATGATTAAAAAATTATGAAAACTCTCCTCTCCTCCACTATAAAACACCCTCTCACTCCCTCTTCTCTTCACTCCTCTCAGGCCCTGTTCCTTCTCCAAATTCTATCCAAATATCCTCCCAACAACCTCTCCCACTTCCATCAAGACTTGGTATCATAAAAAGACAAAAAAATTTCTCTTAAATAGGCTCTCAAGAATGTTTGGTTCCAGAGGTAAATTCATCTTTTCAATTCTTTGTCTTTCCTTTCAAGTTAATTTGTTTTCTTTTTCTATTATTACCAATCCTTATCCAAATGTTGTGATGAAACTGGTACATTAAATTAACTGTAATGTTATAATTATAGTGGAATAATTTATCACCATCTCTTCCTTTTACCTTCTTTTATATTAGTAGCAAGAACACCATTCGAGATGTGTCAATTTACCACATTCGAGGACAATGGGATTTTGATTTCTATTATCATTCTCAATTATGGTCATGAAACCAATCTTGTTATGGTTGAAACAGATTTTTATATATGTAATATACCCTATGTAATGTTTTTTATTCCCTTTGTACAAATGGTATTATGTTATAAAGAAAAATGAGTCTGTTGTAATCAAAGCCCACAATTTAACTAAAATAGTTATCATTAAAGATCTATATAATAATTCATCCACATTCCATGTAACCAAATTATATAAATGACCAATAAAACATATGTATGATTTTAAATAATATTATAATTCAATTCATGATATTTATATGACCTCCATTACTTAATAACAAGTGAATTAATTATGAAAATAATGAAAATGAACATTACGGAATGACAAAATTCAATATAATAAATTATCAATAAGGGAATAAATGAACTAAATAAAATTATGATAAACTAAATACATGTAAAATAGGTTCTGAAATATGTTATTAATAAGTGTAATTTCATATTCGAGGAGCTTATATTCAAGAGAGGATCACTTTCAGAGTTAAGGTAAGGGTTTTTTCCACCTGAACTCCCATTTTAATTTGGGTAAATTTTATTGTCTAATTACCTCAATGAAACTCCTGTGTATTATTATGTACTCCTCAAAAAATTATGTGTGTGGTTTATATATATGTTTACAAACCATAATTGGTCCTTATTTTATGGATGGTTACACGTTTTAAAAGTAACTTTCAAAATTGTTTCAGAAATACAAGCCCAATCCAAGGGAATTTCTCTAATTCTTACCTATTTTCAAGGGAACTCTATAATCTTTATTTGGAAACCGTTAGCTTTATAAAATCAATAATATTATTATGAAAATAATATCTTAATTAAATTATGGTTTTATACAAATATTTTTCAAAAAGAACTCTTCTTTTCATAGTAGAAGAGTATTTATCTCAAGATTTACTCGATGATTTTATAAGAGTATCTTCATCTATTTCAACGCTCTTGTTGATTTTTATGTATTATTGGGATTAGTATGCCATTATATATTCTAAAATATTTAATTTAGCAGTTTATGGTTATTTTCCTGTGGGTGTTCTATCTTAAATCCATTCCCTAATTTACTCTGAATGGTTTGTGTTTATGCTTAATGTTCGGGGAAAGTTATTTTCATTTATTATATTAATTTTAATATGAATGTATATGTTATTTAGGATTATCCCAATTAATATGAGGAATTAATTGAACCTATTATGTGTTGGGTGTGGCCTACTTTAGCCCCTTGTTGCATCGGTAGGTCTCATGAGACAATCTACAGTCATGGAATAAGGCCTTGATGGAATGATTATTTATGGTCTAGGCACATGGCCTTGAAGGTATGGTTATGTTATCCCACATTTTTCATTCCCTCATTATGAATATATTAATGATTCTTCATGTGTTTATTCGACTTGTATAATACCCATGATTATGTTATATTATGGAAATATTTCCTTAGATCATATTTTTTCCATATTATGTTCATGTTTATTTGTAAAGGCATGTGTTTTAAATTATTAACAATGTCTAATGTGTATGTTATCTTATTATATATTCCCTAATCTTATAGAGAATTTTATATCACCCCTTTCTTGTGTTTCATTTTCTCAGGACATGAAGAATTTTTTTAAGAATGACTTGCTGAAATAACCTTGGATTTTTGGAAGTTGTCTAAAGAGTTTCTATGTTGTTTTTCATTTCAAGTTGTAATGTTGAACCTATGTATGTATCATGTTTCCAATAAAACTAAACTAATCAATCCTTCAAGATTCATATTCCTTGTTTATATTCCAATGTATCCAAATAATTCACAAAATCTAGGAAACTATGGTCGGGTCCTTACAGTTGGGATCAGAGGAAGTTTAGTAGAAAACGTGGAAACTAGATTTAGGAAACATAGATTAGGGAAGAGTACCTAAGATAGTATTTGAGGAAAAACATACAAGAACATCCTGGTATTTTGGTAAATATTAGATTATGTAGATCTTTAAAGCAATACCTCCTTGTCTGGATACGAGAAGGTAGAGGTGGCTCTGGCACAGATGTACCTAGGAGTGAAAACTCCAACAAGGTGTTTAGAGCTTGACCTAGGGTATCCTGGTACATGAAAACGAGCCTTGTTACACTCTTGGTTATGAAATCCTAGGGGACATGCTTATGATAATTCACATTTACTTTATAAGCCATTATGATGGATTTAAATGTAAAGTTTTCCTCAAAGAAACATTTTTTATGATTATGGGATTTTCCATGCATAAGATTTCAATTTGTAGTAAGTATTTTTTTAAGTTAAGATTATACATTATGATTCATATCCTAATAGAGTGTATGGAATTATCTAGGGATGGAGCCTATTAGAAGGAATGGAAATTGTACGAATGCACGTGTCCCCTGTAGGGATTTCCCTCTGATTCAAGATAATGATGTTGGATTTGGTGTTGTGACTAGTGCTGAGAAACTCATAAATATACTGGGAAAACTTACTCAGGTTATGAATAATAACCTTACCCATATGGAGTATCCTGATCCACCATGTGGAGGAGCTATGTTAGATCACTTTATACAACAACAACCTCCATCATTAAATTGGACTACAAACCCATTTGTAGTAGAGCAGTGGATATGTTCCCTTGAGAAGATATTTCTCACTTTGGGATGAAACGAAAGAGAGAAGGTTTTCATGGTAGTTTATCATCTAATGGGAGATGCAGATCAGTGGTGATCATTAATCCAAAACACAAATGGTGAGGAATAAATAGAAGAGATGTAATGTAGAGATTTTAAGGAAATATTCTAAGAAAAATATTTCCCTCGTGAACTGTGAGTAGATATAGAGAGGAAATTCTTGAATCTAAGGAAAAATAAGGAAGAAAATATTACCAAGTATGAAGCCAAATTTACAAGTCAAGAAATTCATGCTGTGGACTACATACGTAATCCAAGGAGTAAAATTGATAAATTCATTGATGGTTTAAAACCATTCCTCTGAAGGGATATAGTCTCCCAAAGTTTCTTATCATATGAAGATATAATCTCATGTTCTATAAACATAGAAAATTAATTCTCTATGTCTTATTACTTTAAGGGAAAGTAATATAAGAAGAGGGCTACTAAAAAATCTAGGAAAAGAAATAAGGAAATGGGGAAGAAGGGAAGAGTTGAATTTACATCATGTAGTATTTGTGGTAAGAAACACCCTGGAACTTTCCTGAAGGGAATGGGAGTCTATTACAAGTGAGGAGAAAAATACCACCTATCTCGAGATTATAAGGGAAAAAGAAGATACCAATGTTCTATGCTACAATTTCAGGTACATGGGACATTATGCACATGAATGTCCAAAGATTTAGGGATATGTTCTCCAAAGAAGGCCAAGGGATCAAGGCCAAGCTTATACGGTCACAACTGTGGAGGTTGAAGTTCCTAACGAAGTGGTGGTAGGTACATTGATCATTTAATCAAACTTGGCAAAAGCTTTATTTGATTATGGATCGCCATATTCATTTATATCTTCCTAGTATTCCAAGAAAATTATACATGTCCAATTTGATTTAATAAAGGAGTTATCAGTCAAAAATCTTACTGGATGTATCATTGCAAAAAAGTCATGTCGATTAGTCCACCTCATGACACATAAACATGCTTTAGTTTCTAACCTTATTATCATACCAATGGTTGACTATGATATAATTCTCAGTATGAATTGGATGTCAAATTATAATGATAAGATCTATTTCACGAAGAAGGAAGTTGCAGTTTTTGGGAATAGTATAGAAACCCTTATTTTTAGAGCAGAAACCTCACCATTTGATTCTCATCTAGATCCATCTCTAGTATCTCTACTTAATTAAATTATTGGGGAGAAAGGGAATTAAATAAATAGGGGTGTGGGGAAGAATGTACAGATAGAGGGTGTACCTATTGTGAGTGAATATGTTGACATCTTTCCAGAGGATTTACCTGGACATCCTCGAGAGCAGGAAATTGAGTTTTCCATTGAGTTAATTCCTAGTTCAAGGCCCATATCAAATACCCCTTATAGAATGACCAATGTGGAGTTAGTGGAACTAAAGAAATAGCTAGAGAATTTAGTGATAAAGGATTTATTCGACCTAGAATTTCTCTATAGGGATCCCCTGTCCACTTTTTGAAGAAAAAATATGGATCCATGAGGTTGTGCATTTATTATAGGGATATAAATTCTATTAAAATAAAGAATAAGTATCCTATTCCATGAATTGATGATTTATTTGATCAAATTCCTCAAGCCCAATATTTTTCAAAGATTGATCTCTGATCAGGATATCATCAGTTTCTTGTGAGGAAAGAAGACATTCCAAAAAACCGCATTTCGAACCTGGTACAAGCATTATGAGTTTACAGTAATTCCTTTTGGACTAACTAATGCACCATATATTTTTATTGATATCAAGAACAGAGTATTCAAGGATTATATTGATGAATTTTTAGTGGTGTTTATTGATGACATCCTGGTATACTCTAAAATCCATGAAGATCATGAAAATAACTTGCTGACTATTCTGAAGACACTTAGAAGAAATAAATTATATGGGAAGTTTAGGAAGTGTGATTTTTTTCTCCAATCAGTCTCCTTTATAGAACACATTGTCTCTAAGGATGGAATATCTATAGATCCTACGAATAAAAAGGTTGTGCAATAATGGCCTACTCCAACAAACATAACCGAGGTACGTAGTTTTATTGGTTTAAGAGGATATTATCAGAGTTTATTTAGAACTTCACCCGTTTATCTAATCCAATGACCAAGGTCACATGAAAAGGGGTTAAGTTCATATGGTCAAAGTAATTTGAAGAATTTTTTGACAAATTGAAGAGGATTTTAGTGAATGGTCAAATCCTAACCCTACCATTGGGTAATGATGGATTTGTTTTCTCTAGTGATTCATTAAAGAAAGGACTTGGTTGTGTCCTCATGTTGAAGGATCAAGTGATTTCCTATGCATCTGGGAAGCTAAGAATTCATGAAAAAAAATATTCAACTCGTGATCTTGAGTTAGTAGCGACAATATTTTCTCTAAATATTTGGAGACATTACCTCTATGGAGAAAAATTTGAGATATATACAAATCTTAAGAGTTTGAAATATATATTATCACAAAATGAAATCAACATGAAAAAAAGAGATGGATTGAGCTACTCAAAGAATATGATTTCAGAATACACTACCACCTGGGGATGGAAAATAAGATGGCAGATTATTTGTGCAGGAAAGTCAATGGAATTCTGAATAAGATGAGAGTTGAAAGAGATCCTATGTTCATGGTCCTAGTAAAGATGGATATGTGAATTATCAAGGAAGTTAGCACATCAGTAATTTTTAAAATAGTTTCCAAACCTTCACTATTGGAAAGGATAAAATGTTCTTAGGTTGATGATGAGGAGTTTCAAAATAAAATTAAAGCTGTAAATGATGGGAAGTTGAATGACTTTGTATATAAAGGTGGCATTTTGAAATTCTGGAAGAGGTTTTGTGTTCCTGCTATTCCTGATCTAAAGATGAAACTATTGGATGATTCTCATAGCTCTAATTTCTATATACACCCTAGTGGCCCAAACATGTATCGATATCTCTGAAAAAACTTTTGGTGGGACAATATGAAAAGGGATATTGCTGAATATACATCAAAGTTCCTGGTATGTCAACAAGTGAAGGATGAGAGGCAAAAGTCTAAGGGGATGATGCAACCACTACCCATACCAACATGGAAGTGAGAGAACATTACCATTGAATTTTTCACTGGACTTACAAGGACATCTAGAGGAAACAATGCTATATGGGTCATTGTGGATCATCTTACAAAGTTAAATCACTTTATTGTGATTTAAGAGGACTTCTCATTAGATTAACTTTCAAGGATTTACATCAAAGAAGTGGTACAACTACATGGAGTACCGCTATCTATTGTATCCGATCGTGATCCCAGATTCACCTCAATGTTCTGGAAAAGTATCCAACATGCTCTAAGCACTAAACTGAACTTTAGTATTGTCTATCATTCTCAAACTGATGTCCAATCAGTGTGGACTATTCAGAAACTACAAGACATGTTGAGAGAATGTTCTATAGATTTCAAAGGAGGATGGGACCAACTTCTTTCACTGGTTGAATTCTCCTACAACAAAAGTTTCAACTCAATCATCTAAATGGAACCATATGAATGCCTTTATTTCAAAAGTTTTGGAACATTGGTGTGTTGGGATGAAGTCAGTGAGCGTAAGTTGCTAGGACATGAAATGGTCGAAGAAATAGCGGAGAAGGTGAAAACCAATCAGCAGCATATCAATGCAGCCCAATGTTGACAAAAGAGTTATATGGATAACCGTTAACGAGACCTTGAATTCAAAGTTTGAGACCTGGTATTTCTATGTATATCTCCATGGAAGAAGGTCATGAGGTTTGGGAAGAAAGGAAATCTAAGTCCTAGGTATATCGACCCCTTCGAGATCCCTGATCGAGTCAGAGCTGTGGCCTATAAATTGTAACTTCCACCTACCATGTCGAAAGTACATTATTTCTTTCATGTATCCCTTTTAAGGAAGTAAATACTATACCCTTCACATGTACTCTCTTCAGAGGTGGTACAGTTGGAGGATGATCTTTCCTATGAGAAGCAGCCAAGGAAAATCATTGATCATAGAGAGAAAGTTATACACCACAAGACTACTCATCTGGTCAAGGTACTATGGTGAAACCATAAGTAAGAAGAGGAAACATGGGAACTGGAATAAGAAATGAAGGAGAAGTACCCCCACCTATTTTTTCCTAGATCGTAAAATGAAATTTTGAGGGTGAAATTTCTGAAGGGGGAAGAATGTAATGACCCAATATTTATTCAATGGAAATTTATTTATTATAAATATGTCATAATCACATGAAATCACAACATAATTAACTACTAAGTGCTATGTGACCCTTAAAACATAAGTTTGTCACTTCTGTGATGTGAGTTTCAAAAATATGACATACACGGTTGCAATCAGTAAGTTATTTGAAGTCTGATAAGAAAAACATAATTTTTGGTGAATTGTAATCCTACAATTATGAATATTTAAATACCCTTATGAATAGTTCTATACCCTAATGAATAGTAACTTTACCTATTATGGTATATAAATAATATTCAAGTGGAATTATGATATACCCATGCTTTGGAATAAGTAAATAATTGTTTTAAAACTGTTGTTTTTAGAATAAATTATGATTTTAATTAAATATTAAATGAATAATATTTAGAAAATTATTTTTGAAAAATTTACTTCTTTTTTGGATTATACACATCGAAAAATGTCTAGGGTGAATTATTGGTATTTTTTAGAAATACTCAATTTTTTTGATGAATAGTGAAAAACGTTAAAATACCGTATACAAATATTATTAGTTAAATATACTATTTATGACATCACAAGTGATGTAAGCTCACTTGGTTAAACCTTACATGAATTTATCACTATTATTGGTCATAGAATCATCCCTATTTATGTTCTTGAGGGAAATTAATAAACTAATGATTAAAAAATTATGAAAACTCTCCGCTCATCCACTGTAAAACCCCCTCTCACTCCCTCTTCTCCTCACTCCTCTCAAGACCTGTGCTATCTCCAAATTATATCCAAATATCCTCCAAACCTCCTCTCCCATGTAAAATAATCCTTGGTCTCATAAAAATACCAAAAACTCTCCCTTAAAGCGGCTCTCAAGGAAGTTTGGTTCAAGAAGTAAATTCCACTTTTCAATTTATTGTCTTTTCGTTCAAGTTCATTTGTTTTCTATTTCTATTATTAACTCTCGGTATCTAAATGTTATTATGGACCCAGAACCTTACATGTATAGAAATTTTTTTCTGAACATGGAATAATTTATCATCTTCTCTTCCTTTTACCTTCTTTTATACTAGTAGCAAGAACACCATCCGAGATGTGTCAATTTACCACATTCAAGGACGATGGGCTTTCGATTTATATTATAATTATCAATTATGATCATTAAACCATTATTGTTATGGTCAAAACATATTATTATATGTCTAATATACCCTATTTAATGTTATGTAATCCCTTTGTACAAATGGTATTAAGCTATAAGGAAAAATGAGTCTGTTGTAATCAAAACCCACAATTTAACCGAAACAATTATCATTAAAGACATATATAATAATTCATCCTCATTATATGTAACCAAATTATATAAATAACCACTAAAACCTATGGATGATCATAAATAATATGATAATTCAATTATATAGATTTTTATGAACTCCATTACTTAAGAACAAGTGAACCGGTTATGAAATTAAAGAAAATGAACATTACAGAACGACGAAATTCAATATAATTACTTATCAATAAGGGTATAAATGAACTAAAAATAAATATGTTAAACTAAATAAATTTATACTAGGTTATGAAATAAGTTATAAATATTTATAATTTCATATTCCGAGAGCTTAAGTTCATGATCGGAACACGTTCGGAGTTAAGGTAAGTGTTTTCCACCCAAACTTCCATTTTCATTCGGGTTGCTTTTATTGTCTAATTAACTCAATGAATCTTTTGGGTATTATTATTTCTACTCAAAATATTATGAGCGTCGGTTATATATATATTTACCAATGATAATATTTAATTATTTTAGGGATGGTTACACGTTTTAAAAGTAATTTTCGAAATTATTTTCGAAATACAAGCCCAATCCAAGGGAATTTCTCTAATTCTTACCTATTTTCAAGGGCACTCTATAATATATTTTTGGAAATCATTATCTTTATAAAATCACTAATTTTATTACGAAAATACTATCTTACCTCACTTATAGCATTATAAAAGTATTTTTCCAAAAGAGCACTTCTTTTCAAAGTAGAAGAGTATTTATCTCAAGATTTACTCGAAGATTTTATAAGAGTATTGTCATATATTTTAACACTATTGTTGATTGTTATGTATTATTGGGATTACTATTCCATGCTTTCATCTACCATATTTAATTTAGTGGTTTACGATTACTTTGGATGTGGATTTGCTATCTTAAATCCATTCCCAAATTTATTTTGAATGGTTAGTGTTTATGCTTAATGTTCGGGGAATGTTATTTGCTTTTCCTATATTAATTTTAATATGATTGTATATATTGTTTATGTTTATCTCCATTCATATTAGGAATTCACTGTACATATTAAGTGTTTTGTGGGTCCCGCTATAGGCCCTCGGTACATCATTTGGTCTCATGAGACAAACTACAGTCATGGCACAAGGCCTTGACAAAATGATTATTTATGGTCTCGACATGAGTCCTTGACGGTATGGTTATCTTGTCCCACATTATTCATTCCCTCTATATGAATATATTATTTATGATTCATGTGGTTATTCGACTAGTATAATACCCATGATTATGTTATATTATTGCAATATTTACTCAGCTCATTATTTTTTCCATATTATGTTCAAGTTTATTTTTAAAGGATTGTGTTTCCAATTATTCACCATGTATAATGTTTAAGTTATCTTATGATGTATTGCTTACTCTTACTAAGCGTTTGATCTCACACCTTTCTTTTGATTCATTTTCTCAAGAGATGAAGAGTTTTATTATGAATGACATACTGAAATAACCTAGGAGTTATGGAAGTTGTCAAAGGAGTTTCGGAGTTGTTTTTTTATTTCAAGTTGTAATGTTGAAAATATGTATGTATAATGTTTCCAATAATACTAAACTACTCGGTCCTTTAGGATTCATATTCCTTGTTTATATTCCAATGTATCCAAATAAGGCCCTGACTCTAGGAAACTGGGGTTAGGCCTTTACATTTCTCACATGATATCGGCCTCTAACTCGGGCCAAAATGAGAGAAATAAGAGATTTATACAAACACCCTAAAAGTAGGAAAAAAGAACTTATAGATTTATCAAGTCTTTTGGTGAAAGAAATAAAGAATAGAGGATAATGGGATGAAGTCCTTATCAAGAAAAATTTGTAGCCACCTATAGATCTTGATTTGGAGTCTAATCGATGGTGGAGGCTCAAAGCCTAAAGAGGGGAGGAGAAGTGGTCCATGGATACTGGGAGGTGCTTCATACAAGGGAGGAGAAAGAATGAGGGAGCCCTATTAAAAAAAGAAGGTGAAAAAAATATAATTTGAAATTTTTTAAAGAGAAACACGATTAATGAACATTTTGGAAAACTATATGTCAACCATATAGTCCTCATAATCCAAGAGGTGAGTCCCCTCTCACAGTTTGACTGCATAGCATGAAAAACCATGCACCAAATATGTGGGTGAACATGATAACGTACACCACCACACACTCTTGATAGGAGTGGGTGACATGGTTATATCAAACTATGTCCCTTTGAGAACCAATTTCTTGGTTGGGGCCGCATGGTTATACATATAATTCACCAATTGTGTGCCTTGGTTTTTTTCCCCAAAAGTCGGTTTCTAGAGCCCAATTCTTCTGAAACACATTCAAAATCTTGAATAAATTTCCCATCCATAAAACCCAACAAAACAACAATGAATTTAAGCATCCAAACTAATGTAATTAGGTTCCAAAGCCAAAAAATAAATTTGGACCATCCACCAAACTCAGAATTCAAAAAGGTTGGGGAATTTTGACTTTCTCAGAAACCCTTGAAGTTATATTCCTCAAGATTTTATTCTATTTGAAGAAAAAAAAGATATAAAAAATGAGGTAATTATACCACAACATCAAATCAAACACGACCTTAGAAAGATCAAGATTATGGGTAGTGTATTTACATTTATGAGTCTATAATTTCAAAGAGCTATATGAGATAACCTCTCTATATTTCATCAAAATTCAACCCGTGACAAGATGTGAAGTTTCTCAATAAACCTCGAACACAACTACCTCCCCTAGAAAATAAAAAACTATAGCACTGACCATCTTCTCATTTAAATACTCAAAATATTCCATACATTGGTTAGTATACACAAAAACCTGATCCTTCATGGTATGATTTTTCATATGAGTCAAAATCTGAGAGAGGCCAGGTATTAAGCTCCTTTAATAGCCAGAAAGATCATAGAGATAGTGAACCTTCTCAATATTACTAGGTAATACCTAAGAGAAAACCTCCTCAACCTTTGAAGAATACAAGAATACTCCATGATGGAACATAAAATTACCCAAAAAATGAAACTCATGAGCCTAAAAATTACACTTAAAAATCTTCCCAAATAGATGATTATATCAATGAAATCCTAAAACATATCGAAGATACTCTAAATTTTCATCCTAAGACACTAAAAACATAAGGATATCATTGATACAAACCACCATGAACTAATATAGAAATTCATAGAACAAAAAATTCATCAATCCCATGAACACAGTGGGAGCATACATAAAATTGAAAATTATTTCAAAGAACTCATAATTACCACAACTAAATATGAAATCCATATTAAATGTATCCACATCCATAACTTTCAGCTGATGATACCCTGATCACAAATATATCTTTAACAACTTTCTAGATCTCTTTTTCTGATTAAAAAAACATCAATCCATGAAAGGGGATAGTGGTTATTCACTATCACTTGATTCAAGAGATGATAATAAACACAAAAATACATAAGTTTTGTATACCATATTTACAAATAGAAGTGGATCATTCCAAGTGACAGACTAGGATAAATAAAACATCATTTTAGAAGATCATTAATATTAATCTGAATATCTTGTAAATCAAAAGGATAAATAATATATGGATACATAAACAGTAGACTGATACCCTCCCATATATCTATCCCAAACCCAATCTAACATCAAGGGGTTTGTTTCACAACCTATTCTAGAAATCATAAATCTATTCTTCCATAGTGTGGTGGAAATACCAATGGATGATCCAATACTAAACTCAAAATCAACTCAACCATCAAGTAAGATAATAACTTGACATGCCTTTGACCCATCAAAGGATATTGGTCACAAAAAAACACAATCAAATATCCATTAGAGTCCTAGAATATAACTCACCCCCATGGAAATCCACAATATCATGAACCGGATATAACCAATCCATGTTGAGGGTGATGATACATGGTTATATCCAAGAACATAGGAAATATATACAGGATAAATTCTTCTCTAACATTAACTCTCAATCTATACACACATAATAAAATATAGCCCAAAATTTAGCTAACATAGAGAATGCTATGGTTAATCAAAGCCTTTCCTCCACAATTCCCAAAGAATAAACTAGGGAGGGATCTTTGAACAAGTGAGTAGCTATTGAATCAAACATAGAATACTCCAAAGTATTACATTATAGGATGATATATTTCATTATTCCTAGATCAAGTGATGCTAACAACTCCAAGGCATGCATCTGACTACACTCAACAACATGGATTATTTGGACCGGATAAAGACACATCCATAGCCATGCTCTGGTATCTATTCTTGAGGATAAGGGTAATCATGGTTATATATTATGGAAACCCAATCCCCTCTATACTAATAAAAATATAGAGTACCCTCCTACATCCTCAGAGGATACTCACTCAATAATTGATTCAGAAGAGGTCCTCCATTCCGTTTCTGACTATTGAGTATGGTTAAGAACTCAAGCATCTGATGGCTGCAACATTCACATGAGAAACAAACCACACCCAATCTTCTATAAAAGTCCCAATAAATATCTTTCCCATTGGAGTGGGATGACTAATGATAGAACTAACTCCCTGCTATCTAAATCTTCTATTTACCAAGAAAATAAGAACTTCTGACGAATATACTCATCCTTGGATATTCTTTATGACTCCCTTCCAGCCTGGATACAGTTTTAGCCAACACCCTCTCTCTAACCTCTATCATCTCCAACACCTCGAGATATGTCATTAACATGGACATGTTGACCTAAAATTGAATATATTGATGAAAATCAACCATGAATGTCTCACCCTAGACTTTTCATCTGATGCAAGGTCCAATGAATAACATAAGAGGTTCATAGGTAGGATAATTAAATCCCAAACATTGGTATTATATTGATGGAGACAAAGAATCCCTTGCTAACAAGACGATTTCATGACCGATGAAAGAAACTCAGTCCAAAAATAATCACAAAAATTCCCCCACAAATAGAAAAATCTTTATGAATGGTGAGGAACTAGAACCACCACCACTGAGCTGATCCTAACTGTATTGTCACAACTAATGAAACCCAGTTCTCTCTTCGAGAATAGATTAAACCAATGGAATTTCCCACCTCCTACAACCAAGTCTTTTTATTTTGATCTAAAATAGAGCCCTCATACATCTACAGACCCTGGAGATGAAACTCTTAAGGCATTTACTCTAGTCATCTTCATTACACCGAACTCTATAACTATCTTCGATCACATCTTGTACAACATATTCAACATCAACTTGATGGGTACATTGACATGGAGACATATGTACAAAATAAAAAATGTTCCGGGCTCCCTAAGCTCAGAATATTTAATATATAATGTTAATTAATTCAAATTCTAATTAATTACAATTTTCAACCAAATTCAAACATAGATATAAAAAACCATGATGCATAATCCTTACTTATGTCTCTACACCAAAATCAGTATCATTTTACCTAGCATGTCCAGTAAACTTGAAGTTATTCACATTAGATAACATGGGGATTTAAAACCTTATCTCTTAGTGGGTCACCCTTGTTTACATTATGTTCTAAGTATAGGAGCTACTATTACTCTACCATCATTTGATACTATTACTCTACCATCATTTTCAATCCTCACAAGTTCCCATTTCCAAACCCCATCCTATCTCTCAACCATTAGCTCTGATAACAACCTTTCATGAAACCTACTCTACTGGTACCCCTTCTAGTTCGATAGTGAAGATAGGGATGACCCCAAAATTCCACCACCTATAGCTAACCTTTTGATGACAAACACTGAGGGTATATAATACCTATAAATTGGAGGCATTACCCTATTTATATAAATGTAATGAAAAGAGATAATATGGTATCCACCATTAAAAAACATCACATAGATAATGGATAAACATATTTATACATGAATTCAATGTCATAAAAAATGAAAAACAAATAAAATGACCAAAAACAAATCCTAGGATGCGACTAAAAAAATCAACAGCTCTTGAACGTAAACTCCAAGATAAAAAGGCCCAAATCAATCATCGCTAAATATCTAGGACCTAAAACAGTTTATATATATATATAGGGTGACCATAAAAGTATACTTAGTAGGATCTTACATAGATACTCTCATGAAAATATGAAAGAAGCATATTAAAGATCAGTGAACAAACAAATGAAACAATATCATTACCTAAATAGGTAAAACTATATCCCATCCTCACCAAATCGTTCTCACCAAATAGCTCATAGAAGTAAACAACTCTATATCAAAATAAAATACATAAGAAAGGTACCCAACCTTAAATTATCCACTAGTTTGTTTCCCTCATGGCCCAATTCTAAACTTCATATGCTAAAATCCCTCCTAAGTCATCCTGTACCCAATACACACATATCAAATCTCATATGGGACCTTTCATAGACATATCTCAACCACATATCAAAACCATGAAAAATAAAAAAATCAGTCACAACCTATGTATCATGAATTATACCTTAATCCATCACAACCTATGAAAGTACACATGTGGTAACCATAGTCACTATAACAAGAATACATGTATGTACTATAACCTCAAGCCGCTATATTCCCCACACACATATATGGTAGAAATGAGAGCTACCATAGCCTTTGTATACATGTATCATATACCTTAACCCATTATAGCCTTGATATTATAACACAAAATTCAATGTATGAAAAGAGATTAGAGAAGATGGATAAGTCATCCATTTGTTCCTTCACTAACAATGATGTCAGGGAAGACACACATAACCCAATATATTTGGGCATGGGAATCCCACTCGACTCAAGTGATGGAGTATATGGAATCAAAAAATAATGAATAGATATCACCAAACCATGGTAAATTATTAATCCATAAAATTAACTATAACTATCATTCCACATGAAACTTGGATACTATTTCTATGGCCTGGGAAACAAGATCTCATACATGCACAAGATTAAATATCACTAATCATTTTTATTAAATAACTAGAAATTACCATCCATTCATTAATCTCACTAAAATTTCATATTTATTCATTCCACTTCAATTTAGTCCAATATGCTTTCATAATTCACATTTCAATCCCATATTTCTAACCCACTCTCATGGAGCTTGAATCCAACCATCCCACGGTTCCCATTCAATTCTATCATTTATACTATTACCATACTCAACACCCATACCATGAGTTCATTATAACTTATTTACCATTCTTCAATCTAGTTATTCTTGGACTCTACCTGAAGTACCCCAAGGAAATATTCACTCATGGTGCATAGAAATATTAAAGGAGGTTATTGTGAATCATAGTAAACATCTACAAGGGAAACCATATTTCAAAAGTAAACATAAAAAAGAGGGGAAATCCTAACTCTCAACCCATACTAATCAAATGATCAATATACAGATAAACAAATTTATCAATAAGAAAGTCCTAATCTCAACCCATGACATCTATACTAACATCAACCACATCTCAATGATCTGAAACAAGAAAGGACCACTCTCAACTTGTGTCACTCATCTCATGCCTAACATACCAACCATTACTTGTTTTACAAAAATTCATAGCAAGGTGTCTACAATATCCCAAGGAACAAATATGTTAGAAAAACATATTTGTAGCACAAAAAAACTCAATGGGAAACCAAGACGATAACTCATAGGTGTATAGGTCTAAAACAAACAAAGACAATCTCTCTAAAATCCCAAATATGTAATTCCAAAAAACACCCTTTTTCATTACTAGCTTGAATTAATCGATTCATTATTCATAGGTTTTAACAATAATAAATCTAACATTAATTTCTTACAATAGTTAAGAATCGATAGTAAACATTATTCGAGTAGTACTTTCAAATTTACATAATTTTTAAAGAGGAAAAACAATTAATTCCATAAGATTGTTTCATAATTCACTACATCATTACTCGATATTTATGTTCTTTAACTAATTTTAAACATATCAACCATTTTAAGGAAAAAAATATCACTTAAAATAGATAAGACATTATCTATAAAATATTATGAGGCGTCATCAATATAGAAAAGACACATACAATCAAAACCACAATCCAATTACTTCTTATTTCTTATTATTATCTTCATTTAGGCCAATTCAACTACTACCCATAGAAGTTAAAACATGCTAATCCAAAACTCCCACATTAAATAAGGATAATTCTTAAATACCCTACCTTGATGTGAAACATTTTATGTTCTATTTGGAAAAAAAATATAAGAACAAGAACAGATCTCCAATCACACCTTCCATAAGAACTTATGACTGTTATGGATATCTCATCATGGATCAACCATGAAACATGAACTAAAACCCCATGGTAATAGAATGAAACCTACTTTCATATCATGGAAATAGAGAATGAGAGATAGAGGGTGGTAATTAGAGAATACAAAATTAACCTTAGATGACTAATAATTTATCTCTAGAAGTTAGAGGGTCAAATCCAAGAAAAAGGGGATAAAATTCTTTGAAAGTGGCCCTAGGGTCACCTAGGGTTTAAAGGCAAAGGGTGAAAATATGAGACATTTGAGAGGGGTTTGAAAATTAATACTAGTTGGCTAAAAAAGAAGACCCCGAGGCAAAACCCTTGAGCAAACAATAACCCCTATGGTTTACACCAAAAATATAGTACATCAAGGAAGGATATGTTACAATGGGTCCTGATATAACCCCCTTCAAAATCCAAGGTGAAATCCCCATTGTATCTCCCTTAGATTATATCAACCAATGGTAAAATTGCGGTAAAGCCTATACATCACACAATAGTGGTCCCCAAAATGGAAGATAGAAGAAAACACCATCCCTGTTGCTCTATGGTGAAACCTACACAAACACCACAACAACACCTCAGGAGGTATAGAGAAGAGCCCTCCCCCTTGAGCTCTACTATCACTACGAGAAGAACAATCATTTGCGCCAGGGTATTTGCGACGGGTCAGGGGGCCGTCACAAATAACCCATCAAAAGGGGTTATTTGCGACGTGGGGGGGGGGGGGGGGGGGTAAGGACTCGTCGCAAAAGGTTTGGTGCAAAATGAGCGCCAAACCGCGAGCAAGGGTATTTGCGACGAGTTCCTATTCCCGTCGTAAATACCCGGCGGCAGTTTTTAGTATTTGCGATGGGATACTTGTCTCGTTGCAAATACTCTGTCGGTAGGTACCCATTTGTGACGGGAATCGTCAAAAATAACTTCTTAACAGCCCACTATAATTAATGCGGGAAGTGGGCATTTGTAACGGGCCCCGTCGCAAATAATATAACATATATATATACCCCCATTTGTTTTCTTCCCATTTGACTCCTTTCTCAACTTCTCTATCTCTCTCTTTTGGAAAATATTCTTCTAACATTTTTCATATATTAAACTTTTAAATTGGAGCATAATCTGCGACTTTGATACTCTAAAAGGTTCAGTTTCAAGGTATTTATCTATTTTTTTATTGTTTAGTTATGTTATTTTATTTAAAATTATATATAATTTTTGTTAATTAGATGCAATTTAATTTAATTAATTTAGAATTAGATATTTGTTTCTTCATTATTTATTTTTATGAATAGTTATATCTAAGTGTTATTTAGTAATAAATTGAGATAATTAGTAATAAATTGAAATAATTAGTAATAAATTGAAATAATTATTAATAAATTGAAATAATTAGTAATAAATTGAAATAATTAGTAATAAATTGAAATAAATTGTAATGAATAGTAATAATTATAATAATTAGAAATAATTGGAAATAATTAGGAATAATTAGAAATAATTAGGAGTAATTAGTAACAATTAGGAATAATTATGAATAATTAGTAATAATTAGGAATAATTAGTAATAATTAGAAATAACTGGTAATAATTAGTAATAATTAGTAATAATTAGTAATAATTAGGATTAATTAGTAATAATTTTGATTAATTAGTACTAATTAGTACTAATTAGAATTAATTTGGATTAATTAGAAGTAATTAGTAGTAATTAGTAATAATTAGTAGTAATTATTATTAATTAGTAATAATTAGTAGTAACTAGAAGTAACTAGTATTAATTAGTATTAATTAGTATTAATTAGTAATAATTAGTAGTAATAAGTATAAATTAGTATTAATTCGTAATAATTATTATTAATTCGTAATAATTAGTAACAATTAGCAATAAATTGTAATAATTATTAATAAATTGTAATAAACTATGATAATTAGTAATAAATTGTAATAATTAGTAATAAATTTTAATAATTAATAAAAATTATAAATAATTAGTAATAATTAGAAATAATTAGTAATAATTAGAAATAATTAGAAATAATTATGAACAATTATAAATAATCAGTAATAATTAGTAATAATTAGATAAAACCATAATAATTTGAAATAATTAGTATTAATTAGTATTAATTAGTATTAATTAGTAGTAATTTTTAATAATTAGTAATAATTATTAATAATTTGTAATAATTAGTACTAAATTTTAATAATTAGTAATAAATTGTAAAAATTAGTAATAAATTGTAATAAATAGCAATAAATTATAATAATTAGTCATAAATTGTAATAATTAGAACAGTTAGAAATAATTAGTAATAATTAGAAATAATTATTAATAATAAGAAATATTTAGAAAAAAATGTGATAATTAGAAATAATTATTAATAATTATTAAAAATTAAAAATTCTTAATAATTAGAAATAATTAGAAATAATTAGTAATAATTAACAATAAATTGTAATAATGAGTAATAAATAGTAAAAAACCGCAATAATTAGTAAAAAAGATGTAATAATTAGTAATTATTAGGATTAATTAGTAATAATTAGGATTAATTAGTAATAATTAAGATTAATTAGTAGTAATTTGTAATAATTGGTATCAATTAGGATTAATTATAAAAAATTAGTAATAATTAGTAATAATTAGGATTAGTTATCAACAATTAGTAATAATTAGACATATTTATCAATAATTAGTAATAATTAGTAATAAATTTTAAAAATTAGTAATAATTAAGAATATTTAGTAATAATTTGAAATAATTACGATTAATTAATTATAATTAGGATTAATTAGAAATAACTTGTAATAATTAGTAATAATTAGGATTAATTAGCAATAATTTGTAATAATTTGGATTAATTAGGATTAATTAGTAATAATTAGTAATAATAATTATTAATTATGTAATAATTTGTAATAATTAGAAATAAATTGTTATAATTAGTAACAACTAATAATAATTAGTATAGATTAAAATTAATTAGTAATAATTATGATAAATTTGTAATAATTAAGATTGATTAGTAATAATTAGGATTAAACAGTAGTAAATATTATTAATTTGGATTAATTAGAATTAATTAAAAATAATTTGGATTGATTAGTAATAATTTCGATTAATTTGTAATTATTAGGACTAATTAGTATTAATTAGTATTAATTAGTAATAATTAGGATTATTTAGTAATAATTTTAATAATTAGGATTAATTCATAATAATTAAGATTAATTAGTAATAATTAGGATTAATTAGTAATAATTAGGATTTATTAGAAATAAATAGTAATAATATTGATTAATTATTAAAAATTAATAAAATTTAGTAATGTTTTATAATAATTAGAAATAATTAGTAGTAATTTGGATTAATTAGTAATAACTCATAATAAATTCGAGTACATTGATAAACTGGCACAATTTCCAGTAGATTAGCGACATTCCTTTTAATCGACTTCTTAGCTCCTTGAAAATTTCCCCCATTGAAATCAATATGAAAAATCTGCTCAGACATACGTCGAAGAATATTTTTTGTTGTGATTTAATTTGGGGAAAGGTGCAAGGATGTGATTTGTAGGACAAAAGAGGGTCTTTTTTCCAACAAATCATCTGCTTGAAGCTTTCTGCGACTAAAATCACTATAAAATGTTTACTTCAATGTCTGAATATTCATTTTCATATGCACGAGCATAGAGACCAGCATGGTGAGGCCTCCCTACTCTCTATTCTTGTACATACAAAAATAGATATTCGTACATCGGAGCAGACTATTCATAGTGATCTTAGTTGTAGAAAGTTTCAAGTCTATGAGTCATCGGGAAAAAGAGCAGCCACCAATCCATTGGAAATTGTTCTAATGGTAATTAATAATAATTAGTACAAAATACCTGAAATTAATAATAATTAGTTATAATTAATATAATTTTTTATAAATGACTGTAGATTATTATAAAAGATTAAAAATTATATAAATAACTATAAAATAGTATAAATTATTATAAATTTCCAGAAAATATAATTTAATTGTTTTCTCATTTTTGGATAGTGTTTTTCTTATATCTAATTATACAAAAAAACTAATTATTTCATATTTTTTTAGAAAAATATAGAATGAGGAAGTTGAAAATAGTCATTATTAGATGATCATTCTTGGATAAATTAGTATAGCAATCCAAACGGTTCTAGTTTAAATCCTATATATAATGAGGGTGTTGAAGCTTTTTTATCATTTTCATCATTGAATCAAAAATTTATTTCAGAAGGGAAAATTAAGTGTCCTTGTAAAAAATTTCCTTTGAAGATGCATGAAACTATTGACAACGTTGGAGATCATTTATTGAATTTTGGTTTTCAACCAGATTATGTTGTTTGGTATTAACATGGGGAATGTAGTTCCTAAGAAGATACTAATAATTTGTTTTTAGATTCAGCATGGTTTCAAAATTTAGTACATGATGTGTTAGGTCTGTTTGTTCAACAAACTAAAACTCAGGATGATATTGATTTAACTCATGATTTGGAACCATATCATTTATATGAGTTGATGAGGTCCAATAAGGATTCCTTATATCTTGGTTGCAAGATAGGAAAGTTTGAAGCAATTTCTAAATTTATGGATATTAAATAAGATAATGGAATGTTAAATAGTTATTTTGACCAAATATTCTCTTTGTTAAACACACTAACAGCTGAAGGACATGTATTTCCTACAAATTTATATAAGGGAAAGAGGCTGGTTCATAATCTAGGTCTTGGTTATCAAAAGATTCATGCCTGTTCAAATGACCTCATCTTATATTATGGTGAAAACGATTCGTTGGATAGTTGTCATGCATGTGGAAAATAAAGGTTCAAAGAAACTCAAATAGGGAATTTTGGATTTATTCCTATAAATAAATTGAGATATTTCCTGCTCAGACTTAGATTATAATGTTTATTTATGTCTTAGAACACATCATCATTGATATAATGGCAAAAAACAAACATTTCAACCCATAAAAGCTTAAATCATCCATCTGATGGTGATTCCTGAAAAACTTTGGACCATGTGCATTTGTATTTCTCTTTAAAATCCCGAAACATGTGATTAGGTCTTTCAACCGATGGTTTCTATCCACTTGATTCTTATGGTAGTCAGTATTCATATTGTCCTGTCTTTATAACTCTGTAAAATTTACCTCTATGGATGTTAATGAAGGAGCCATATATCATTTTGGCCTTATTAATTCCTGGTCATCTGAAAAAGAATATAGTTGTTTATTTTAAACCATTGATTGATCAGTTAAATTCACTGTGGAGTAATGGTGTCAGTACATATGATTTTTCTACGAAACAAAAATTCCTACTGAAAGCTGCATTGATGTAGATAATTAGAGACTTCCCAACTTATGTAATGTTATCTAGATAGAGTTCACATGGTCCAAAATCATCTCTGTACTATATGAGAGGCAACAAAGTGTTTATTCCCATCAATGGAGAAAAACTTTGTTTTTTCGATTGTCATCACATATTTTTTCAAACTGATCATCCATTTAGAAGAAACAAATATCATTTCAGAAAATGAATAGTTGAAAAATATGGGCCTCCAATAATGATATTAGGTATAGAGTTAATATCAATTGTATCTTCATTACCTCCATCACATTTGGACCAAAAATAAACCAAAAAATATATTATGGGTTTGGAAAAGATCCCAATTGGATAAAATAAAGCATTTTTGGGATTTTTTTATATTGGTATGATTTATTGGTCCATCACATGTTAGATGTGATTCATATTGAGAAGAACTATTTTGATAATTTATTTCATATAGGTTTGGATACACCAGGTAAGACCAATGATAATGTAAAGAAACAATTATATCTTTCCAAAATTTGCAAGCGATCAGAACTTGAACCGTTTCAAAATGTCAGATATTAGAATTTAATAAAGACAAAATCAACTTATAAAATGTCCAAAGATAGTCACTTATTGTTTTGTCAGCGAATTTCAGATTTGAGTCTTCTAAATGGTTATTATTCTAATTTGGATAGTTGTGTCAAAATGGTCATATTACCGAATTGAAAAGTCATAGATGTCATGATTTAATGGAAAAACTTATGCTGATTGGATTAAGAGGTTTGATAAATCCTATGATTTGTGATGCGATAACAAACATGTCATATTTTTGTGATACATTTGTGCATTGACAACAGACTATGATGCAATAATAAAATTGAAAGAAGATGTCATTTTAATTTTATGTAAAATGAAAAAAAAATCTTCCCTCCAGGTTTGTTTTACTTAATGGAACATTTGATATTACATTTTCCACACGAAATAGAATTTGGAGGTTAGATACAATTTTTATGGACGTAGCCATTCAAGAGATGCATGAGAAAATTGAAAAAAAGTACGTAACAAAGCATCGGTTGAAGGATTAATTACAAAAGCATATTTACTAGATGAATTTTTTTTTCTACTCTCATTACTTTCAATATGAATATACCTCAAAACACACGTGCATGAGACATAACATGGGAAATATCGATGGGGACATGAGTAATCAATTATCAACTTTCAATTAGCATGATCCCAGAATTGGTGGAGTTCATGAATGATGGATTTTGAAGATAAACATCACATAGCTCATACATATATTCCGCTCAACTGTGAAGAAACAAAACCATTTGTATTATGAGTGCCCCTATCCCTTATTCTATAATTTTTTTAATAGTACATTAATCTTATTTTTTTAGGTTATATGAAATTCATATCGAGAAATTGTTTCAACAAATTACAGTAACTTTCCTTGAAGAATGTCATCCAATTTTTTTTCGTACAGGTTTCAAAAAACATGAAACAAAAATTAATTTTTTATTTAAAATAAAAATTCACTTTAATACTTATAATAATGATATTTTGTTTTTAAATTTTCAGGTATCTCAATATGCTGATAAAATTGATATTTGATTGTGTGTATTGAGTGACCCACCATCCAAAATAGTTAAATATTATAATGAATATGTGGAGAATAGTTTTTGATTTCATACAAGTGAATATGGGGAATCCGAAAAAATGAATAGTGGTGTTATCTTGAGAGGATATAATCATAGAGAAACTGAAGTTTACTTTTACGGCATGGTGGAAGAAATCATTGAACTATGTCATCTAGGAAAACATTACATCATGATGTTTAAATATCAGTGGTTGGATACTAGGAGAGGAGTGCATGTTTATCCAATCAATGGAATAATTGATATTAAATATAAATGTATTCTTGCGGTAAATGAACCATTTTTATTTTCTCAATAGGCACATCAAATTTATTATAAAAATTACTACGCTCCTTTAAGTTAGTTGGGTGATTGGTAGAGCATAATAAAAATTAAATCTTGAGAGAATCAGTTTACTGAAAGTGAATGTAGTTCATCTAAATTTAAAGGAATTGAAAATTTTCAAGATACTTATCCAAATGTATTTTTTTTTGAAGAGACATTAATATAATTGATGACCCCACAGTTAAGGGAGGATGGTGATGATGATGTTAATGATGTAACCACAGAATTTGAAATGAGGAGAGATGATGAAACTAAAACTAATATATAAATTGATGATGATGATGATGAGGAAGATGGAGACATTAAAATCGAAAAAATATGAAGATGAGGATGAAGATGAACATTGACACAAATAAATTCTAGTTATAATCATATATAATATATATCTATATATAATAGTTGTTTTCAACTATTTTCTAGAAATACTAATTTTGTGTTTCTGATGGATGAGGATCTATATCGTCTGTTACAGGAGGTTGATCTATCTTTGGATGAATAAGATGTTAGATCATCAGACCCTCAAACTGTTTTCGGTTTAGGGGCTACTCAAATGGGGTGTGGTCTTTCTAGATTGATGATTCCTGACCCTATCCCTGTACTACGTACACATATTGGGTTTGATTCCTGCACACAAAGGTAGGTTTACCTTTGTACTTGAGTTAGTTTTCATTAATTTATTTATATTCTAATTTTTTGATTAATTGTAATTTTTTTAACTTCTTTACGCATATAGCTATTGGACTGGGGAGTGCTATATTGTGAAATTATTTTTTGATGCATGGGTGTCATGGGATTAGATTTTCTTTGATGTAAAACACCACATATTCGAGATTTTAATGGTACTTAAATAAATAATATTTATTTTTAATTTAATTTAATTAATAAGTTGATATAATAGATTATTTGTAGGGTATATGGTATCCAATTGATGAGAACATGCATGAGGCTATCTGAAAGTCATGGAAGGGAGTTATACATCAGTGTTGCATTTGGTTTTTTCACTATTTGAAAAGGAAAACAATGGAGAAAGTAAGAGTCACAGAGTTTGATGAGACATATCGCATCCACCGACATGATTATATTTTATCTCAGGTTTGGGAAGGATTATGTGCACACTATTTGGGTATGCAATTTCAGAGTAGATCATCAGTAGATCGACAAAATCAGGGGTGAAATGAGGTGACACATCGAGATGGCAGTCGTACATTTAGTACACATAGGGAGAATATGGTAAGTAATTTATTTTTTAATATTTTATATAACATTAAATGTAAATGGTTTATTTTATATTCATATAGGTAGTCTCACAGCTCTATATTATAGAGTACGACATTTATAGGAGGATTTACAGTGATCTACCCACTGCAGAGATTAGAAGTGGTTTCCAGCATTAGATTGTGGTCATTATAATTTTTTTGAGTTTTAAATTTAACTAAAAATAATATTTTAAATATATTAATTTTAAATTGAAATGGAAGGAGTCATATGAGGCTACGTCATCTTAGAAACATGGTGAGAGTCAGGCCGAGATCGATGGTCAGAGAAGTGTCCCCCGATTTGATGAGGTAGCATGGATGTAGGCAACCCAGTATGCCTTCATGAAAGGCCGAGTTGTTGGTATATGACCTCGATTGACTCCTTTGTGTTTTTATGGACCCTATGCGATGCCGTGGTATAACTTGAGAGGAGATAATGAAGAGTCATCATAATCTAATGCATAGTATGAGGAGAAAATACAAGCTTAGAGTGAGCATATAGAGAATATGTATGGGGAGCAGGAGGAGATGCATTAGTGGAAGCATCAACAGCATGAAGAGTTCCTATGACAGTAGCAGAAACAACAGCAAGAGATATAAGATGATATGAGTTGATGGAAACATCAGCAGGAGCATAAGTCGATGGAGTGCATGCGGCGTTTGACTCACAATTTAGGGATGAAGTTCCCTCCACCATCTCCTCAATCTCCTTCTGAAGACCGTCCCCATCAATGATGCATTTTTAGTTTATAATAAAAAATATTAATTCAATTTTTTTGTAATATTAACTATTTAATGTTTTAAATAGTTCATCTTTTTATAATGTCTCAAATATTACAGTTTTTATTATATGTTTAATTTTTTTTATTAAATTTATTATTTTATTAAATAATATATTTTTATATTTTTGCGAATACTGAGGTTTTTATTACATTACTAATATTAATATTATTATTTCATTAATAATAATAATAATATTATTATATTATTTAATTATTTTATAAATAATTTAATTTTATGAATATTAATATCAATATTTAATTTATACTAATCTAATATTATTATTATTGTTATTTTATAAATAATTTTATTGTACTAACATTAATATAATGATTTCATTTAGATTATTATTAATATTATATTATTGAATTGATTTTTTTATTTTTTTCAACTATTTACGATGGCCTCGTCACAAATACTAATTGAGATGGTCTGTCACAAAACAGTTTATTTTTATTTTTGAATTTTTATAAGTATTTGAGACCGTCCATCGTAAATACTAATTAGGATGGTCCATTGGAAAAATGTTTTTAAAAAATTCAGGAAAACTATTTGCGAGGGAGTCATTGAATGTCGTAAATAATAAATTTTTATGATGGTCTGTCATAAGAGGTAATATTTACGATGGTATCCCATCATAAATGGCCCGTCGTAAAAAATTATTTTTCCTGTAGTATGTGCATCCCTAAGAACCTCAACATATCTATCTCTATCAAGAAAGATAAACTAAATCCTATATGTTGAGCATCCATACTGTAAGGATCATGGCTATGTCATAATCCCATCTCCAAAACTGCACCATTTCATAATCTATATGATCACACTATAAAACCTAGTTATTGACAAAAATTTCATATTAAACATCACTTTTACACTTCTATCTATTCTAGAACACCTCACAACACTAAAAAACACAAAGGAAGGACTCTGGGAAAGTTGGGCACTTACACAAGCATCGATAACCCTATAGTTAAGGATAATCTCTTGGTACATCAAATTCATGGGTTAAATTACCATTAGTTGCAGGTTATTATCTTAATTTAACTACTACATGATTTAACAACCTCTACATTGTTGGTAAACGTGGGGAGGCACTGTTTTACTTTATCAGATCCATATAGAACATTCGAGACCAAGTATTCTATACAACCGTAGGGGAATCAGTAATGCTATGAAGATCATGAACTATACATGGGTCAAGTGGGGTTTCTATTAAAAAAATTCAACATGTGACTTTTCATGTGATTCTAAAAAATATGCCTTTAAATTATCCATGAAAACTTTGGGGAAACAATTATACTTTATAGTTTTCCATGATCATTTTTTCATCATAGTTAACTCAATAGTTTCATGGTTGAATTGACCCTTCTACAAAATTGACTTTAGGTGATTCACGACCACTTCAATTCTTCCACATATTCAAATTCATGGTTCAAATTTCTCGTTTATCATTATTACCTTAGAATGAACTCCATGATAGACAATGTAGTATATTTTTCCTTAAAATATAATGTCACTCAATGCATCTCTTATAAATATTAAAATGAAACAAGGACTAACATTTTCAATAAATCTCCAAAATAGTATTTAATTCATTAAAAACCCAAAATTACATAAATATATTAATAAATCCAAGAAACACCTAAAACTATGATAATGTGATAAATGAACTATCCAAGTGAATATTATGGGATAATAATTCCATGAAATATAGAGATATATGAATCTATTTATCTCTATCAGTGACCTTAAAATGACCAAGTGAAATGGTGCCCTACTTATAGAACCAAACAACCAGATGTAATAGCATTGAAATAATGGACCCAAATATTTTGGTGAAAAATATCTCAATTTGTAGTCCCAAAGGGTTGTATGAAATAATATGACTTTTAAATCCAAATGAATAAGAGAAATAACCCCCAAATTGCAATCCCAAATGGTCAGGTGAGAAAACCTTCATCTTGTTGATCTAAATGATCATGTAAAATGACATCAATATTGAAAGACCTAATATTTTTTCATTAGTAGATAAAGTGATACTAGAGGTCTGGGTTTCCTAATGAAAATCATAGTAGAAATAAAGTGACCTGATGGAGGTTCAGGTAGCATGAAGGTGACTTGAGCAACATCAAAGTGTCTTGATGATGATTCAACCAATAATAAAGAATAAAAATAGTGATTTTAGTTTCCCGATGATGATAAAAGTAGAAATAAGAAGGTAAAATATTAATTCAGACAATATTATGCTACTTCTAATAACATCAGAGTCTTAATGGTGATATGGATGTTTGATAATGATATGGGGAACGATGAAGAATTCTGAAAGAGGTTTTACCAACTTGATGGTGATCCAAACTATGAAAATGAATCATGGAGGAGGATTGGTTACCCCTACTATGATCCAAATATGTGTTTTTACAGTCTTTATTTATTGGTTTCTTGGTTTGGGTTTCATGGAAGTGGGGATATACTAGATGTATAGGTAATTCTTGGTGAAGCAGTGCTATGATAACGGCTTGGAGAAGCCACACCATAATAGGCGGTGGTGAAAATGGAAGATAAACACATGATATGTGCTATAAGATCATGAAATAGATTGGTAAAGGGAGAAGTAATACTCGTATTATGACATTTGGCCAAGGATTCATCACCCCCATTTGAGAGGACACCCTAGTGTTTTCTCTAGGATGAGATAGAGGGGAGGGGGATGGGGTTGAGAAACCCCCTATTAACCACGTAAAAGAAGACCCTTGATATGCACATCATACATGAGTTATAAAAGATCTATTTATAGTTAATGATATAATACAAAAACATATGATTATGGAATATTTGAAATTCAAAATTATATAAAATATAATTGACCCTTTCAAAAACTGTATGCTAAATATCTAAATACTCTAATAGTTTTATGCATGTTTTATTAATTCTCATGTCGATATTGGTTTTTCTTAAGGTACATCTCATGAATAATGTATTCTTGACTATGATAAATTCTAACACTTCATGTGGAACAAAAGAGTTTAGAGAATCAAAAAATTAACGGTTCTTCTTATACATGGTAATACCATTGTCACTACTATCTGTTGAAGTAGGAGGTGCAGTGGAGAATACTATGATTACAAAAAATTCAAAAGGATATAAATAATAATTTTTTATAATTGTTTTCATGAACACATTTTAGAGAAATGGAAATCTAATTCTTAATTTAATTATAAATTTAACAACATAAATTTAAAAAACATTTTTTTTCATTTTATAGACCATGTACATGAGAGAGTAATTACCAATAAAAGGCACATCATAATGGTATCCCAAATTACAGGGGTTGAGGTTGAGTCCCCATATATTAGAATTAATTACAGTGATAGAATTAGTGATGTTCTATACTGACTAGGAAAATTAGGTGCACTGATGATTCTTGGTGATGTGATATGGATCATAGTTAATAAATGTAAAATAACTTAACTTAGGGGATATAATTTAAATAATTATACAATGTGGGGATCTATGATGGAAATTGAGATTTAGGAAAGAATTAGAAAGGGATGTGCTAGTTAGGGTAGGGGATGAATTTAATAAGTAGTCTATTTCATGGAGTTTTTTATACCAATTACATGATTTGTTGAGACTTCATGAAAAGAAATCTTTATCAGTGAGAGACTATTAATGCATCATAGATCATGGGTAATCTTCATAATAGATAAAGGATCAAATGAACTATATGTAATAAAGGACACCAATGAAAATTTAATAATAAGAGTAATGAAAAATTATAAAACTCGATAATTTATGTTGATTAAACATTTGCCTCAGTAATAGTATCTCTATCCAAGATTATATGATAATAATAAAGAATACCTATAGTGTAAGTGATGTGATAAAAGTTACTATATTTATTCAACTATGTGGTTGGATACTGAGATAGTAAAGTAGTATGTGCATCAATTTAAGTGACCAGTGGACTCTGTATGCTAAGATTGTATGTGTCAAAATTACTTAGAGAGATAGAACATGCATCATTTATTGAGTGTGATGGGGGTGGAATAAAAAACAACAACAAGAATAGGATGAGAGTTTATATTAGGTGGATGATTATCTAGAATAAATAAATATTTTAATAGGAGTCTATAGTATGATTTTAATTCCCATATTGAGTATACTATAGATGATAGGGGTTTCCACAACCTAAGTATTCAACTCTAGAACCACCACCATGAGTGTCGTGAGTCATGTACTTAGAGAGATCTGAAAAATTATTGGTAGAGAGAAAAAATTTCATGATGTGATTAATAAACTCATGAAAAATGTATAGTGTAATGGATGACATATATATTTTTCATTGTAGTACAAAATTGTGGGTTTAATCCCAAGTCAAGGGAAAAAGGAATAATTTATCTTGTAATTACATTTTTTTCTTGAGTTCATAAGTCGAAGATATTTTCCACAATTTTCATCTAGTTAAAATAATAAAAATGTATTATGAAAGATACCTGATGAAGGGAAAAAATATACTGACAAATTCTAGAAAATTTGAACTATTTATCAATCTTAGATTACATAATAATCAATGAGTTTTGGGATTTTTTAATTATATTTTATTTTTTTCCACATGTTTGATTGAATTATCCCTTAAATTGATGTGGTGAAATTTTATTACCTAAACTTTCTAAGAAAACCATATTTGGGATTATTTGGACATAGAATAGATCTTGTTAGATTAACAAAGTAGTCAATTCCCTTCAAATAAATAATAAAAATATTTTTTTTCACATGGTAAAATTGGATGAATCGAGGTGTTCATTGACCAACTGTAAGGACACAATTATAATATCTTATTTAGTAACTGTATCATTTTTGGTAGTTATAGGGATAAAGAACATGGGCAATTTTAATTAAAGGGAAAATTAACCAAGGGATGAACTAAAATATACAGTCATCACTATAGTAAATTAGAAATCATTATTTACACGTTGGAGAAATAATGGTAGAAACCTGGGGGGGGGAGCTATAAAGAGGTGCCACATGGGTGATAACAGAATGGGTGGACATCATAAGGAATAAATTGTGTATGAAAAGGTGTTCATGACTAGGTTCTTCCAAGGTTACATGATAGAGAAGGGGGTTTGGGTGAGAAGGGATTAGAGAGAGAGGGTGCCAATATGGACTAGGTATGGTTTTGAAGAAGGGATATGTTTTTTTGAGTTTGAATTTGATATCATGTTGTATAAATATATAAAAAAATTATTACTCTCAAGTATAGTCAGACCCCTTTATATATATATCATAATGAAAGAACAATAATTTGTGATAGAAAAGATATTTGAAATTTATAGCACATAGGATAATGGGTTATGACCTAGTCAAATGGAATGATTTTTAAAATACTGACATACTAAATACATAAATACTCTATAACTACCCTTGGAATAATTTATGTTCATTGTTTAGTTTTTATCGAGAATCCAAAATTGTTAATGGATTGAATAACATGTTGTTGTCTTGACAAGCTAGCATGTACCTTTTGGATGGGTTGGACTGATTTAAGGAAATTTTTTAAAATAGGATTATAAAAGCTAGGGATAGAATCTCATAATCTTGAGTAGGCTTGCACCCATTAATTTTAGTTCCTCCATGGTTGTAGGTTGTTTTGCAAAGATAGTGGTATTTTTTATTCAATTTTTTAATATCATCTTATTTTTATACATTAGTTTCTTAGCGAAAGAGAAAAATCACAAATCATGCAAGATATTCTTGTATAAATTAATATTTTTCATGATAATTACTGTTTTTAATGTTTAAATTTTTCTATTAATATTAATATAATTTTTATTGTAAAGTTTAAAATTTTAATAATAGTTCAAAATGGTATTGGTATTATTAAAACTCAAACTATACTAGATATTTTTTAATCAGCTTTAAATTCAAGCATAAATGGGTCTTACCCATGCATAATTTTGTCCAATATGATCTAGTACATTTTGGTTAGGTAAACACGACTTAGTGGTATTAGTATATATTTTTGAGGCTGTAGTGGTCATGTTGATTATTCTATAATAATGTTGAGATGAACGTGGTTGGAACATTCCTTGCTATTTGGTTGGATGGGACATATCATGGTGTGGGTCATTATGATATTTCAACGGTTTGTTTCCTTTAAAATAAAGGTATAGAAGATTCCCTTAACACAGATCTATATATTTTACCAATGAAATCCTTTGTTGTTAACCAATGATTGAAAATATTATGATGGCAGTGAATATTATTGAATATAATATTTCCTCTAATAATGAAAGCTGTTTTATGTTTGGTTTTAATGGCGATGTGCTATGAAGATTATAAAATCCCATAAAAGTCCATTATAGAGAGGTATTTACCCCATCTATAGTTCATTTTAAAGTGAAATTTTCATGTGAGTTTGGAATATAGGTGGTTTTTATATGTTTTTTACACTTGTAATGTTTTTCTATAAGTTATAAAATTTTAAATAATTAATTTTTAACCATATAAATTTATTTATCATAAAATACAAATGTTTTATATAAACATCAAACTCTAGAAAATAGATGTGAATAAATTTTTTGGGAATGTATTATAAATAAAATGATTCAATATCTTTTTATAGGTTTGATGGGATTTAGGTTTCCTCTTTATAAAGAAGGATACATTGTTGATAATGGAAGAGATGTTATAGATAAAATCCACTGGGATTATTAAATTTTTTGGGTTATCTTTCAAGATGTGTTATTTTAGTCAGTTCAATTTATTTCCACACATTTTTTACAACTTCATGCATTTATAACTGCATCATAGAATTAATTTTTTTGGAATATGATTTCTCTAGTGTTTTAGTTTTAAATTTATATAAAAAAGGAATAACCCAACTTGAGTAGGAGAAATTATAAAAAGAATTTAACACATGCCCTCTAAGTTGGGGACAATTTTATGCATACTTTTTTGATAAAATGGGGATTTACATTAGAATGAGATGTACCATTATTGATTCACTGAGGGTCATTGTTGCATATTGTTGTCTATATAATTATTAAACGATTCTATTATTATTTTTTGGTGGATTCATTCATAGATTAATTTAATAATAATAGTGGGTATCATATTTATGTATGTGCGTGTGTTTAGGTGATTGGGTTAAGTCATACATATGTATTTTTTCATATTAGTTTGATTCATGTAATTTGTGGTGGGGAAATGATCACTAAAAAATAATAGGTGGACAAAAATTAAAAGTTAATTATATAAGACTAGTCTAGTTAGAGTTACAATCTCATTTACATTTTTTAGAGGGGATGATGAGTATTCACTCTAATTGGATGGTAAGAGCTAGTTAATTGACTTCCATACAGAGAAAAACATATTTTTTGAGGAAATGACATGTTACTAATACTGAAGGGTAATTTAGTGATCTTGATTTTTTTATAAATGTGAAATTAAATTAGAGGATGGGAACATCAGGAATAGATCGGTAGATCACCTATTAGAGACTATAGACTTAGCTTCTATGGTATATTCTAGGAGATTATTCATCTTCTTTTTATTTTTTATCATATATAGAGTTCAACTACTTTATTCACTTTTAAAATTATTATTTTTATTCTGAAAATTCCAATTTATATTAACAAACAACAGAAGTATTTTGGTTGTTTTCTTCTAAGGACCATTTATTTTGTGCTTTAATTGAGAGACACACCACTTTAGGAGGCAGTTAATGGTCATTAGTGAATATAGTAGAGTATGGAGAGATGATTTTGAATGATTGATATTATGATACAAGTTTATGTGGAGATCCAACAAAATCAGGAAGGTTAGCTTTAGGAGGTACAACAGTATTTAGAGGAGATACTAAGGGAGATATGATAGTTAAAGAGTGTACTATAAGAGCTCTCAACATGAAAGTATATTAAGGAATGGTTTATGAATTGAATATATGAGATTGACAGGATGAAAATTTCTTATATATAATAAGAAAAACCGACACAAAAGAATTTGTAAAATCTAATACCTTATGAATAGTAGAAGACAATTTTGTTTCTAAACATAATAAGAACCAAAATAATAAATAAAATGAAAATCTTGGATCATATTTCTGTATTTATAATGGATGAATCTTCAAAGAGGATGAGCTTAGTATTGGGTTGAGTTATTTTAATAGGAGAATTGAACTTCCTACATTAATAGGCGAAGATTCAATTGCATGGATTTATATGGCTAAAACCTATGCTATGATACATTGGGCTCAAAATATTTTAGAAGTACCTATAACCTAATTGTGTATGGATATGTTTGGGTAGCATTTGATTCTTTCATTAATTTCACTTTATCCAAACCTTGTTTGGGAGTAAATAAAAGTGAATATTATACAAAGTTTTGGGACTAACATGGATAGTGATCAATTAAATAATATAAAAGGAATTCATGAAATAATAAAATAATATAATATATAAGAAATTTTGAGAAATTTTCCTTTTGAATACCATGACTACATAATTCATGGTATATAAGTGTTTTCTAAAGAGATCATGATTACAAAATTAATAACAATGGAAACTCATAATCCATGAAACAAATCTAGGTTGATATCCTTGATGAGGAACATTGAGGACAATTTCTTTTATAAGAAGTGTAATTATGGATCTAGAATAATTAAAGACATGCCAAAATTTTATGATTTGTCAAAATTCCAATGGGTGAATAGTTAAAATAAAACCTAACTCTATGGTTATATATATAAGTATTGGGGATAATAATGTATAGAAAAAAGTGATTGCACTATGGTGGAAGGGAGTTAATATTTCTTATGGAAATAAATATGGGTCAACACATAAGTTTTTTAATAAGAGGATATAGTTGATGGTACGAAAGACTGTAGAACCCCAACAAGAAGAACTTGCGACAAGAACTAGAAAAGAAGATAAATATTATATCGATAATAAAGGACTCAAGTAAATGACATGTCTAGAGTTGTTTCTTATTGATCTTGATGACAATGACCCAAAGTGATAATTCCTTGTTATTGTAGGGTAAAATAGATGGAGTGAAATTTTTGGTGATAATTTTTAGTCTAGATATCCAAAATATTATATCTAAGGCCTTACTAATGCTTCTTGATCTTTTGGTCACATAAAAAAAATATTTTTGTGTTTTTTTATAAGAAGGAAATCAAGTTATATCCAATGGGAAATGTTTAGAACTTTCAATTAAATTGAATGACATGTAATTCATGGTGTATACTTACCTATTTGAAACCACCAGTCTAGAAAACATACTGTGGAGAAAATGGTTTAAAATTCCCATGTTCGTGACTTCTCACTATAAACAATGGACTATAAGTTGCAAATAATTGGGATAAAAGACACATTATAGGGAAAAAGTTACCAAAAGGAGGTTCTATTAGATTTATAGACAATTTTAGATGGATAAAAACTTATAGAACTTAGTAACTAATTGGAATCTAGCATGAAAGTTATAGAGAAATAATATGTTTTAGACTAGGAATTTGAAAAATGTTTCTTAATATTATAATAAATGAATAAAAAATATTGAAATAACCCAAGATATTTCACCCAAAACTTTCTATATATCATGCATTTAGATTATTATAGAAAATCCTTCCAGTAAATATGAGGCCTTTTAGGATTTCACACCAGTTTAAAGAAGTAGTGGATAAGTATACTTGAGACCGACTAATGAAAAGTGTATTTCAAAATAGCAAAAGTCCCTATTACAGTCTAATCATCTTGGACAAAAAAATACATTGGATGGATCATGTGTGTTTACTTAAAAAATTAAATAATCATTCTATAATCTATAGTTTTATCATTCCAATAATAGTGGAATTATGGGACAAGTTACATGGGGATCAATTTTTTTTACTAAACAAGATGTTAAATACGGGTTTCATCATGTATGGGTTAGATATGTGTAGATAAAAAAAATTCTATATGGATGAGGGGAATTATGAGTTTTTGGTTATTCCCTTTGGACATATAAATGACTTGACAATGTTATAGGCTATTATAAATTTTGTATTCAAACATTTTCTCTAAGAAAAGTGTGCTGGTAATCATTGATGTAATATTTTCATATAAAAATCTATGAGAGGACCATTTGAGTCTTTTAAACTTTTTATTTTTCATTTTTCTTCAAAATATCCACTTTTATGTGAATGAAAGGAATTTGTTTTTGAAGGAAGGTCATAGAATAATTGGGACACAAATTTTCCCATTTTTGGACGACAATGGATCCAAGGAAAATATATTGTGTTTAAGGGTGTTCTATTCCTAAAAATATGAAATAGGTGAGGGGTTTTCTTGACATCACTAGTTAATAAAGAAAATTTATCAAATATTATTGGAAGGTATCAAAACAACTTACTAACCTATCTGACATGTATATCTTTAAAATTGGAAGTGAAGTTAAGACATCATTTGAAGCTTTAAAGGAGTGTATAGTTTCATCTCTTGTACCAGGATTTATATATTTTTTCTAATATATTCTATATGGAATGCGATTCTTCAAGTTGTCACTTATGGGTTATTATCAAGAAAGAAGGATCATTATTATCTTTTTCTAGTAAATCCCTATCTAATTTGAGTTTCGATGAATCCTTTTATGGGAAAGATTTGATAGAATTAGTGCACAAAATTTAATATTGGAGAAAATACATATTGTTCCATCATATTTTTCTCAAATGGACCATAAAATCCTCAAGCAGTTCCTGAGTCAACGTATCACCTAAATGGACCAAAAATGATGGAAAATAATGTTTTCGGGATATGATTTTGAGGTTGTGTATAATTCTATAAGATCTAATTTTGTAAAAAATTATCTTTCATGATTAGTGGAAACTTTGTTTTTGCAAATGGATATTTATAAACCATATCGGGTAAAAACATAGTTTGTGAAGAATGGAATTCATTCGGATAATTATTCATAGACTCTTATATCTACATTTCATCAATATTATGATTCAAAACTAGGTTATTATCTAATCTAAATACAAAATTTCTTCTTTACTGTCATGAAATTATAGTGGGGGGAAATTTGGGTTTTTTTGAAAACATAAAAAAGACCAAAGTTAGGTTATACTTGAGTAGGATGACACAATTAGTGATTAAGTTTTTTTAGAGATAAATTTTGTTAATTCCATAAGTATCATAACTCTAGTATAACTAGTTTTTTACAAACACTTTTTATTTTATAGTTATATTGAGAGGAAATTTATATAGATTTCAAATCTATAATTTGTAAATCTCAGGGTTTTAATGTAATTCCTATTTTTTGGATATACTTTAAAATTATGTTCTCATCCTATTTAAAAATATCTTAATATAATAATGTATTTTTTAGAACTTTTTATGAAGGAATAACCTGACTCCTTGGAATTAGATGTGCTACTATTATCAGTTGAGACCCACTTTTTATAATATTTTTTAGATGGAGTTATTTAGAATACATGTTTCTATATTTACGTTGAGTTCTTCCTAATATCCCCAAATAGATGGGTGGTCTAAGTTTGTTAATATAAGTCTTACAACTTATGGTGTTTCTATTATGAATAACCTTGAACATGAATTACATGATTTCTTAAAGAAGAATATTATTATAATACCACTTTACATAGTTCAGTTAGAATGATTTAACATGAGATAATATATGGGAGGGATCCTCCTCCCTTTCCACATTATAATAAGGGTGAGACTACTATTGATGCAATGGATACAACTTTTATTTACCATGATGAATTCTTTCATTAGTTGAGGTCCATTTGTTGGAAGCATAACAGTCTATACAACAATTAGTGAATAAGAAGAGGCAGTTGGTAAAATTCTAATTTAGAGACATAGTTTTTTAGGATTTATTCCAATAAACCTTCTTTGAAATCCTATAAGATATATCCAAATATTATTGTTTGGTTTTATGTGTCATTATATTTACATGGAAAAGTGGTCACAATCAATTATAACCAAGATATTCTGGAAAAAATTAAAATACATATAGTTTTCAATGTTTCTCATCTCAAGCTGGCTATTGGCGACCATGTTTTCAATTAATTTTTGAAATTTTTTCCAAATACATAGAATATGTAGTGTTTATAGAAGATATTTTAGAAACTATAGGTATTTGTTAGGAATTACAATGGCTAGTTCAATGGACTGGGTGACCTATTGAATATGTTAATTGTGAGAATTATCAATTGTTTTACACCTAGTTTCATTATTTTCCCCTTGGGACAAAATTGTTATTCAGAAAGACATAAATTATAAGATGGATAAGGATGGGCACTTAATTCCATGTTAATTGACACTTATTTTAGGAGTAAAAGGAACACTACTAATACTGAAGGGTAGTATAGTAATATTTTTATTTGTTATAAATAGGAAATTCTATTAGAGGAAGGGAACATTAGGAATATAAGGGTAAATCTACTGTTGATGGTTGTGTCCTTAGATTATATGGTGTCTTCAAGGTGAGTCTTCTTCTTATTACTTATATTTTTATAAACTAGAAAGGTCTGTTATTCTACTTAACTTTTAACTTTCAATTATTCTTTTATATACTCTGATTGATAAAAATAATAATTGAAGTATTTTGGTTATTTTATATTAAAGATCTCTCATGCTCTCTCACTATGTGTCCATTATGAGGCAAATATGGAATTTAATTAGAAAGTTGTAGTTTGTTGAAATTATATTTTGTGGTGTAGAATATACTTTATCATTATATTTTCTTGTTTATTGATTTTAGGAAAATATTTAAAGTATTTTTCTTTTCTTTTTGGTGTAATAATTTCTTTTTATTCATTTGATTTTTTATTATTATTTCCATTGATAAAATATAATCATTGTCTATATATTGATTAACCTATCAATAATAAGATAAAGGCTCACTAATGAATTAAATATTTGGATTATATAACTTGAGTGTGTTATCCATTGATTATTTAAATTCTCAGTAATTTTATCTGTATTTGGATAGGTTCACTTGTCGAATCCATTGTTGTTTCTAGATTGGAAATTTATTCTTATCACTGAAACATATTCTTACCTGAAGGAATTTATTTTTAGTCAGAACCATATCACCATTATTCCTTTGAAATAATATCCTTAAATGGGTGATGATCAACCAGATATAGGGGAGAGGGTAAGAGGGTTCATTGGGGGAGATGATCATTTTATGTATATAAATCAATTTTTTAATTTTCATTTTAAAATAATATAAGTATTCCATTGAAATATTATTACACGCCATTCAAACTTTGAAATAACATTCAAATTAATTTCACTATTACTATCCCATTATTATTCCTTGTATAATTCAATTAAAATCAATCCTAGAATACCAAAGGGGCGTAAATGAAATTTTTTATTTGAATTATGATATGGTGAGTGGTTCTCATTATAATTCCATGTTTTTTCTCTTTCTTGAATTTGATATTTTTTTATAAATATTGGGTTATGTATATTGTATCTACCATTATAAAGTGTTTCATCCCTATTAAAGAGAAATGGTTTATAGGATTTCTTTTTTTTACATGGAATCATAGACCATTTAAACATTGGGTTTTCTCCTCTATTCTAGGAACTAAGGTTTTCATGCATCTGTGCATGGCTCCATACCACCTCCTGCCAAACATAGCACCCAACTATAGAGGGACCATGACTCATGATCTATTGTTTAACAATACCTCTACACATATAATAAATACCCTGTAGACCATTATTTTATTCCAACCCCACAACTGATTCCTCCCCCTGTATGCCTCCAATGTTATGAAAACATAGTTTCATGCACCTTTTCTACTTGAGCACTCAATGAGATCCTCCATGTGCCTCATCCTTTAGTTTTACAGAGGTGCACCACCCAAAGAAACACCCAAAAACAATGAACATTACAGAACATTTTCTCCAACATCTATATTTTCTTGGCTATGCCACCCCTATAGTGCTACCCTCATGTATTGAAAGACACTTCTAATCTCCCATAGTGAGGCTGAAAATTCTCTCTACAAAACTCCCAACCAAATAATTTAGAAATTATTCCTTCCTAGAAAATTGAACAGGTTCATCAGACACCCCTCTCTCTATCTCTATCTCATTAATCCTTAGGAACCAAGATTCACTCTATTGGAACATCTCACCAAATATCCCTCCTCCTCTACATGTTTCTCCATGTATAACACTATGAATTTGCTGAGAGAGTCCATCCATTGAATGGTTCATCTGCATTGGGTGCCCATTATATTATAGGCTATGAATGAGAACTAAATATGTGTTTTTATCTTGATCATTTTGACCAGCATACCCAGTGCTACTCTTTCTATCATGGGTGTAAATTTCATCATCACTCATGCAGACCAGGTTCACCACTTGTATCCTTCATTCAAAATCCTCATGTTATACATGTGCCTCTCATGTATCATATTCATCCAAGGTATTAGTCAAGGTGTGCTATTTTAGATTATCATTAAATGCATCCTTTTTATATGACCATTTAAGGAATCCTTTTTAGAAAATTAATTCAGGAATCCATTTAGAAATAATAATTATATGAATTTTATTTGAGACGATCATTTTAGAAATCATATTTTCGACCACCATTTCTATAATCCTCTACATCCTTGACCTTTCCTAGTACTATATGCTTTCTATGAATGCTCTTATACTACATAGTACACATGCATCACACACCCCTTCCTATATAGGAAATGTAGGTGGACCTACTGGTAATTTTATACTAGATGTTTTGGACCAAATACATAGTTCTTATCTATCTGACATGGGCACAATTTTCTTTGACACTTTTCCAGATGAAGCACACCTTGGATTTCATTCATCCATGTGCCTCCAAATATGTTCATGACTCCCCTGTTCCCTATAAATCCTTGTACACAACCAAGGAGACCTATTGAAGACTGCCATTCCTTGAATCCACCTCAGATGAAAATTTTAGGCATTATATCTAGATGATTTCATTATAATAATCTAATATAGACATCCTATTTTATGATAGTTTTGATTATTTATATGATAATAGAGATGATTATAGTGTATTTTCTATGAGAATTTTTGAATCATATCTAGTTCCCATGTGTTTATGTTCGAAAGTCATGCTATCTTATTTAGTATTTTTAATTAGTGTCGAAAACTAAGTATGATTTAATTTTAGGGGAAACATAAAGATTTAATTTTTCATTTCATTTCCATATCGAGATTTTTAATCTCATATCTATATTTATAAATAAGTGTTTCATCCTCAGTTAAAATAAATTTTTTCTTGGACACTTATTTTTACCAAATTTTAGGATCACATTTGATAAATATTTATATCATTTATCATGTTATTAGGATCTATAGTTTTTGAAACATTTTTTTTGAGATGTTGAAAAAAATGTGTTTACGTATCCTATTTTTTATTAAGACCACATAAAATATGATATTATGGGTTCTTAATGGAAACATGACCTCAATGATTCTATGAAAAAATCTAGTACAATTGATTTTTTGATAATCATAACATCTTATAAATGGGTAATAAAAAATGTAGAAAAAGTGAAACAATCCAACAACAAAAATTAACTATGAAAATTATTTTCACTGATTCTATAGAGACACTAGTGAAATGTTTCACTTCAAAATGAATCTTCTTATAAAAAAAAAATAAAATCAAACAAGCCTTAAACCCAATTAAATTTAATCAATTACGTGGACCGAACATAAAAAAAATTATATCTTTTGAAGACCATACATTCATTTAAACCATTTAAAAAAAGATCATATTTAATTAATGATTGAATATTGCATTTAGGTTTACCTAAAGTCATTTTAAATAAGGAATTTTTCATTAATAATAGAAAAAATAAACAATATTGAAACCCAATTAAATGAAATCAATTGCATGGATAAAATGTTACTAATTAGATTTATTAATGACCAAATTTTCATTGACAACTTTAAGAGATAGATCATCATGAATTATTTGTTTAAGGTTATTTTTAGGTCTATATCTACTCTTTTAATAAGTGAATTTTTGTAACACCTTGAGATCTTAGAATATATATTTTTGTCTCTCTCTAAATTGATACTATGTTCGATAGATTGTTAAAGATGAAATAGAAAACTAAAATTAGTCTATGAAAATTATATTAATATTACTAAGATAGTTTTAGAAATCACAAATCCTAGAGTAAATAAAAATAAATTACTCAACTAAAATTTCTTACCTTTAGATGATAAATAATTAATATAATTAAATATTAGAATATATTTTTCTTCCTCAAATACATATTATATAAAGTATTTTATATCATATTTTAATTAATTAAATTAAATTTTTTTAAATTATTATTATATATGAGCTAATATATTAAATATAATTAAATTATAAATTAATATGAAATAATATTAACAAGAGATAAAAATACTATTTTACAATAGAAACAATTTTTTTCCTTATATTTTTGAATTTTATTTTGGAACCTAAATTTATAAATTTTATGATTTTAAATTTCTAAAATTAAATTAAATTTTGAATAAATCATGTAAAAATTAATTTGTGATGAATTATTATAAATTTTTAAAAAGGATGAATTTGGGGTCAACAATAAAATTATTGATTTTTCAAATACTATCACTTTTATGACACTATCAAAATACAAGAATAATTTAAAAGTTTATGAAACCTTTCTTCCATAAAAAATATATATTAATAATTTAAAATATATCATTTAAAAATATAATTTTGAATTTATAAAATCCATTTTTTACATTTTAGAAACATAAGAAATTTTTTTTCTCTAATAATAACATTCTTTCATTTTTTTCTTTTAAATAAGTATAAAAAAGTTGTAATTATGGTTTGATTTTTTTAAAATCCATATAAATGTTATTTGGTTAATAGTAAACAAATTAATTTCATATAAATCAACCAAATTGACAATTTTTCTTAAACCTAATTTTTCGCTTAAAAATACACTTTTTCAAAAAAGTTTTTCTAGGTGTTATGTTTGCTAATATTAAAATTAATTTTTATTATCCATATAAATATTATTTTAGAAAATTTATTTAATATTTTTAATAATTGGTTTAAAATAATTTAATAAGTACAATATTGTTTTTAGGCATTAGAAGTAAATTACATAGGTAAAAATTAGTTACCACAATTAAACCAAAAATAGTGATAGTTAAAAATCTAAGAGTGAAAGCCATAAAAAACATGATAAAAAAATGTGTTTAATTACATGGTTATGTTTTTATTGACTATACCCCTTCCCCCAATCCATTATTTTCCATTATTGGATCCACTTGACCTTTGTATAGCGAGTTCTCCATTTATATTATTTCAAAGATGCCACTCATCTCCATTTTAAAAGGATCCATCACCACCTTGTTACTCCTCACATAACATGAATCTTTTATATGAAACAAATCTACCCAAATAACTCCCCAAAAATCATATCCATGTCATAGAGGTTCCAGTATTCACAAAATACAACCTCTTAAAGCCTTAACCCATTTAGAAAAAGAGTTTTTTCATAGAGTATGGTAAAATTATCAATTACTCTTTAATTTATTTTGATTTCCTTATTATTATAAATACACCAAATATAATCTACATATGGTGATAAAATTAAATCAGTATCATAAGTATATTTAAATTTTATTATGTTTAAGGGATAACAATTTTATACCATCCTACCAACCATTCAAAAAATGAAAATATCACTTGTGTTACGTGAAGACCACTACCTCCGTAAGTGACGGGAACCATTTTTCATAACTTCCTTACATGTATATTTCAAAGGGGGAATTTAATTAATAAATATAATATTTATTTATTAAGACTCTAAAATTATTAAATATTCCCTATCTTCCCCTCTTTCCATGGAAACGAATATGTCTCTCGTGCGTATGTGCATAATAACATAGATTTTCTTTAGTATAAGTATCTCTTAAAATTGGTCTAAAAAACATAAAAACATAGAAATAATATCATTATGATTCTATAATATTCATATTGTTAAAAAAATTCTCAGTTTTATATCTATAATCAACCATAGATTATAGCATGTTCTGGTTTGGGTCGGTTTACCCACCTACCTGAATAATGATATAAATATCTATCATGGATGAATATGAAAACATAAATACTAATGTTAGAAGAAATTAATGAGAAAATAATGTTTATATTTTTTTTAGAAAAGTTATATTAATATCTATCTTATTGTTATTGTAGATATTTTTTTTGTTATAAAATACCAAAACAAACTCATCCCTAACTTCATCAACATGAATCATAACCAAAATAATTATTAAATGAAATTAGAACATTATAAATAATTATAAAAAATATATTTAAGTACCGATAATTATCTCAAAATTATTAAATTTGAATCTATAAAAATGAATCACCACTGCCATTACAACCCTAGTACTAAACAAATAATCAAATCTAATAACACCCAATAATAAAAATATACTATAAATAAAAAATAAATTTATAATAATTTTTTATAAATTAAGTTTATAAAGGGTTATAAATTTTAATAATTTTATAAAATAGGTTTTTAAGATAATTTTTTAATATGTAGGAGGTTAAAACATGTTTGGATAAACAGGATTAAAGGTAAGTTTTTTTTGTTAATTCAATTTACTTTTATTGAGTTTTGATTGTTCTTAATGAAATTTATTCTTATAAGATAGATTTATTCTACCCAATGATTGTATTATATTGAAATTACAATTTATTTTCTTTATATTTACATTCATATAATATAAACCCCTTTTCAAATGTTACATAGTTCATGAATTGTGATCTTCATAGGTTATTCTAGCCTCATTTTTTTTTCTTTGGGAGTTATAACATATTCATAACTTGTTTAATTATGAGTGGTGTATATAATGATCATGTATGAATTTTATCATGTTCTTCATGAGATTCAATAAAATTACAAATCCATATTATTTCATACCATTCATGGTTTTATAATTGAAAATATAATGATGTTATATGGATTTTGTTAACTTAAACGCCATTTAATTGAGTTATAATGTTTAATTTTGAACTTATTACAAATATGTTTGGTTTCTTACATCATATGATTTTATATTAAAATTTATCTTTATATATTGGTAAAATAACACTTTTAATTTAAATCTTCTTTTATGATGAATTTCTTCCCATAGAAGTTTAACAATGTTAAGAATTATTCACATCCTCTTTAGTAATAATTTTTCTTCCACATTCATATTTTCAATTCTTAAAAATGTTTTCCACTATATTTGGAAACCTAATTATGTGTTATATTATGTGGTCTTCAAATTTACCTACTCTTATTTTCAAAAATAATGTTTCATTATCCATTTTTTTATGTTTCATGATTTCAATAAAGGTTGTTTAAAATTTAAAAAATGGGTTTCTTTATATAATTGTTTGTTTTATCTTACACTCCAAATTTCCTTAAGGAAATAATGATTTATTGTTAAAGGATACACTGTCTAATATTCTTTTTAAAAGATATTTTTTTTCAAAAATGTCACTTCTTCCCTTTGAAAGTAACTTGTGAAAGTGACCTGAAAATTCAACTTTTTATGATAATGTTAAAAATGTTTTTGAAAATATAATTTTAAGGTTTTTCCTTGTGAACACATTTTTTTTACATATTGAAAATTATTTTCAATTAATAATATATTATTTTTTGGAAGGCTTTTCCAAATTATCCAAATTCGTAATGATTTTAAATTTAAAAGGGTATTCCTGCATATTCTTTAAAGTGATTTATCAAATGATATTAAAAAAGTTTTTTTCCATTTATGTCAACATCCTTAATGATCATTATGTTATATTGGGGATATATATTATATGAAAACACACTTTTTTTTTTAGATTTATTATTTAATTTTGTATGTAATTTTTTATAAAATATGTTTCTTTTACACATGTTAGTTAAGTGATGTTTGAAAAATTAATGTTTTCTTGTTCTTATGACAACCACATGTATGGTTTTAATAGTGTTATGAGTGATAATTGAATTATATTTATCTATTTGTAATTATTTAATGTTTCCATCTCATTATATACCATGTATGCTTCATGGGAAGTCATCCTAGAACACTATGTCTTGTTGTATTGGTAGCAAGCCTTGAATAATGATTATGATTCCATGATTTATATTGTTTATCCATATTTATAATTCAATGAAATTATGATATCATTCCATTATTCCATGTTTTTGTGTTTATGAACATTCTCTTTTGATATCATGATTTGACCCCTAAAATAATAAATTATGGAAAACACTTGTTATACCATGATATTTTTAATAAGATATTTCTCCCATGTTCTTGTTTTTATATATGGTTATGATCTAACCCAGGATTACATATTCATATGTTTCCCCTTACCAAGCATTTAAGATCACCAATTTCTTATGTTTCTATTCCCAAGGCCATAAAGATGAGTATAACCAATGAGGATTCTAGAAGTGGGTTTGGCATGGTTTAATTATAGAGAAACATTAACAAGTATTATAAAATTAATTACTTATATAGATAGTCTTCAAAGAAAATAAACAATACATTCATGGGATTGTGATATTTTGTTTAGGTGTAATTCTTATTTTATAAATATGGTGTAATTTATATGTATATGTATATTTATCTTGGTTTATTCCAATTTATATCAAATATATTATTTAAAGGAAGTGTTTCTAACACCAGACTTAGAAGTGTGGGCCTGAGGGTGCTCAGTTAGTATCCATATAGGGTTTTGTTATTTTTTTGGATTATTTTAGTTTTTTCTGGGGACTAGGATAAGTGAACTTTATTGAATTCCCAATAGATACTTCTAAGTATAGGATAACACTATAAAGATTTGGTAAAGTAGATATTGTGTGGTATCATAAAAATAACATCCCAAAATGGATACTTTCAAGTGGATGTCTCTATGACACATATGAACTTATGGTTAATCATCATGAAAAAAGATGGTTGAGTATCAACTTGATATTCAATCGATGTATATTTAGTGGGCCAAAGACTATGTACCTATCTAGACTATCATGAACCAACATGGTTCGACCCCAAACCAGTCACCAATGTTATGCCACAATAAGGCATGAGTGGCATTTCCAATCATCCAAAGATGCCAATTAGTGCTGAGCATAAAGCATGAATCAATTGGGAATGATTTATCACCAAAATTAAAATCAAATAAAAATGAACAACATGAACTAAAATAAACATTAGCAGTGGAAATAAATAAAATCTCGGTATACCTTCATGTGAATCTTTGGTCACCATCATCCAAAAATCCATCCTACTCTACAAGAGAACATGAATGAGAAACTGAACCCATAAAATAGCTTGGTTTCACCAACATTGAGTTGAAAATTTAGGGTGTGATCATAAAATAGCTCAGTAGGTAAGCACCATAGATTCCATAGATTTTCTCTCCCAAAATAGTCTATAAATATTGATATGAAATATAATTATAAAATAGATTTTCATCTTTTCGAAACCAAGAAACTTTTTTGAAAAACCCCAAAATATGAATTTCATTTTAAAACATATTTCAATTTTCAATAAAAATGTTAAATCCATATTCTAGAAGAAAAAATAGCTCAATTTCATTTCAGAATAGGAATAATCAAATATAAACATTGGAATTAGGGTATCATATGCATAATTCCATGAGTTAGGAAACAATAGAGGTATAAAAAATAAGATATGAATAAATAAGGTAATCAAGAGAAACAAATAATACCAAAAGATATAGATTTATAATCATGGTAATGTTCTAAAAATCCTGAGAGGAAACCCTATATGCATTAGGTTCAGACCCATCTATTGGCCAAAATTGGGATAGAGTTCATACTAATCTCATGTTCAACAATAGTGAGGATAAAAACTAAAATAAAAATATAATAATAAGGGAATGGAGGCAGAGGAATACTCACAAGGAATGATTGCACCAAGAATTGGGGGGAGAAATAACCAATCTGAGGAAGAGGAGGAGGTGCACATGATTGGAAGCCCCTTTGGATATGGTGTGTCACACGATATATAGAGGAAGGTGAGGGGGTGGGGGTAACGATGGATATGGGAGGGGTAGATTTAGGTTATTATTATCAATAATTTTTTTATTTACTATTTTTTTTAACTCATATGGTTTGGATGCACGGTTGTCCAAACCATGCGCCAAATGTGTAAAATACTCTGGTTCTTTGGACACCTCACATAGGTAGGGAATACTATTAATGAAACCATGAAATGTGCATGAATTTGGATATTCATAAAACTATTGACACCCTCACATAGTCTATACATGGTTTCAAGGAACTACGCACTAACTGTGCTCCTATGATGAAAATCCAAAAAAAATTAAATTTAAAACCAGTTCGACTCAAAACTAAAAAAAAATAGATGAATATAATTAAATAATATAAATAATTAATAGATAATGGTTAGGGTGTGAAATTTCTCCCCACAATTAAAAATATTCTTCACCCAGAAAGTTGTGTAGCTTAACAAGGAACAAAAGAGAGGACTCGAAATTGAAAAAAACCAAACAAAACCACAACCCTCGATGTGACCTTTAAACTCCACAAGTCATAGTTGTCTAAATCAAGAGTGAAAACAAGGAGATCCATGCGGAAAAATAATCGAGGGTTTCCCCACCATTAAATAAACATACAAACATGAATCCAACGTCTACATGATAATAACAAAACTAAAGAAAAAACCACCGAAAAATAAAAATTCCCAAAGGAAACATACATATATAAATGGAAATATTCTAATGAATCACTCTAAAACAACACAAAAAGATCCTAAAATAAAAAGGATACCAAACCACCAGAATGAAAGGTTTTCCAAAAATTTAAATCCATAAGGGGAAAACATAAATAGTTTTTATTCTGACATCATAAAAAAACATGATTCAATACTCCTCCACACCTATCAACTCCTCTCTATATGAAACGATTCACTCAGAGGCCTATCTATAGAGACCTTATGTATTGAATCATATTCCTCCCCATAATAAGGATCTAACAATATTCAACAAATACCTCATATTCCAGTCGTGCAACTTATAGAACCCCTTTAGGCATCTCAGGAAGCCACACCGACCGTACATTAAGTAAACAAGTGAGTGGTATTCTTGATAAAAATAAGTAACTAGAAAATAATACCACTCAATAATAGGTTCCTATGGTTTACCCACTTGACTATATGGGGAACTATCATAATAATGAAAATAAACAAGGATTCCAACTATAAAATTCTACCATCTCAAAAACAACTCACCTATAAATTTCTCATCCATTCATTTCCTGATCAGAAATTTCCTAGAAAAAGAGTGTTATCCATATCCTATAGACAGATAAACTACACAAAGGGAGTAGATATTAATATATCACATAACATTGATTCTAAATAAAAAGGAACCAAATCCCTGTAAACTCTCTGTGGTTTTGGGTGTAATACATTAAATAACACAAAAACACAAACCAAGTCAACATTAATCAAAAAATGAATCTAAAAAATAACCCCAATAAAAATTACAAGATCATAAACCAAGGAATCATTAAAAAAATAAAAATCCGCTTCAAAACCCACTATTTCCACTCCAAATAAAAAACATTTCACACTCAAGAAATTATTTTAAATACCCAAACCATTTCAAACCTAGTTTACAAACCCAATTTCAATTTCAAGTCCTCTTAGACTAAAATCATTATATCTCATCAAATTTAAAATAAAAATCACATATTCCACTTTCCCTCTTAAAATCACACTTCCCATTAGAAAGTAATCCCCCCTTTTAAATGAAAAAAACTGCCTGAAAACATTTCCCTTTTAAAACCAATTTTTTTCACACCAAAAACCATTTTATTTTCAAAATCCACTCAAACAAACAAATATTATAGAAATAACACCAACCAAATTAAAACACAAAAAATATGGAACTAGTGTTCATTTATAACCATGGAACATGATTTAGTAGACAATGTTATGAGAATAACCCGACAACTAGAAGAATATTAAATTGTGAACTTGGGGTCCACAATGTTTTCTATGACATGTAATATAATTGTGTGACACTATATCATCTGTATCTTCCAACCCCAACAAGAACATGCTCATAAAACCAAACTAGAATTGAAAATATGAACCAAAAATGAAAATATAATACTCAAAGCCCAACTACCTCTAGAAAATAATGCCTTATCACAGGTGGTGGTGATAATACACCGCACCATGACTACCTCAAGAGACCAAAAAGTTATATTTCTCATCCACCAAACACCCTAAATAACAATGGCTACCCTTGATACAATTTTTTCATGAACATGCCTTGGACGACCTTGAACTGATTACCTGAGTTGACCCACAATAAGCCCTGAGAGGCATTCTTGATTATCCAAGACTGGAAACTAGTGACGAGCATCAAACATGACTCAATTATAATAAATTATCCCATAAATAATAGTCAAATAAAAATTAAAAGTAAGAAATAAATAAAAAGTGTCAGTGGTTTGAAATAAAATATTGGATAATTCCATGTGACACTTTGGCCACCACCATCCAGAAAACCTTCCTTCTCAATGAGTGAACCAAAATAAGAACCTGAACCTATATAAAATATCAGGTCTACCGACACTAAGTCGCATAAGTTGGTTGTGAATATAAAATTTCTCAACAGGTAAGTACCAAAGAATCCATACACTTCTTTCTCGAAATAATCTATAAATGCTGTATTAAAATATAGTTTTAAAATAGGTTTATTTCTTTAATAAAAGAAACACACATTTTCTTAAATCCCTTGAAATAAAAAAATATGACTTTCCATTTAAAAAATATTCCCATTTTAAATCCTAGCTAGAAAACCAAAATCTATAATAAACACAACTTATATAAAATGAACAATAGGAAAAATAAAATATAAACCTAGGTAGTAGCATATGACAAGAATAATTACCACTATGAGGAAACAAAACATGTATAAGATGGAAGATATGAAAAAAATTGGTAATCCATAACAATAAAAAATACTAGTACATATAGATATATAATCATGGTCATGTCATAAAAATATTAAGAGGAAATCATAGATGTACTCAATTTAGACCCATATTCCTGTGTATGATGTAATCCACTTTCAATAACCGGCCTAGAATCTCTACATAGCCTCACCAGGGGCATAACACCTATACCATCATCTATATAGGAGGTTATAGTCCATCTAATATGGACTAGAAATAAACTGTCCATCGACCCTCTAAATGATGTCAAGGATCCCATTATAACAGTATAAAGGGAAGCTGAAGAGGTTATGACATGATTACTGTTAAGTATAGCCCAAATTTTACTCCTTGAATGATTTTACCACAACTACATCATCTTTGTGAAGTACCCTCTTCAAAGGCGGACAACAATATGGGTGATTTTCACGCATAAAACATTTTACATTTTCCAATAGGGTATATACATCACTATAATTCAAACTGATTTCCCTGAAAATATCTCAAGGTACAAAATGAGACTTAGTATTTGAGTTTAAAAACTATTTCCAAGGAAACCAAATTTCTTTTGAAAAATATTTCCAAAACAATGGTGTTTGTGGAAATACAATTTCAATTGTTTCAAACAATCCTACAAGTAGAATGATTATCATATCATACTTTTAAGGCACCAAATGGGTGAATCCTTAGAAAATTTACCTGAAAACCACATTTGAAGTCATTTGGAAACCAAGAAACAATTTGTAAAAATATTTAGAGTATTAGAGAAAATCATTTGGATGAAATAAGGTAAAAGGAAGGAAAATGGGAGGGAATTGTTTTTGAAATCCAAAGTCATCACATATACATTTTATAGGGTTTCCATTTATATTCATGTGCATATCTCTAGGTACACCCATTGAACATATTGATATTACAATATTCAATGGAATATAAATGTATAACTATAATAATTTATATGGGTCCAATAAAAGTAGAACAATGAGATAACCTATTGAAAATGAGGATATCCCCACACATCTATTAATACTAATTAGATAAACCCTGGATATAATGATCATAGATAAATATATACACAAAATTTTCAAAAACTATTAGTATAGGGTATGCTATACCAATAGTTGTTTAAAAACCATGGGTATAGATCCTTAACATATCAGGTTACCCCTCCAATTCTCTCCTCCTGTCCTCATCAACGAGCCCTAAATACCATCCTCTCATATGAGCCTCGACCTCCCCCTCCCCTCCTCAGCTGATTCTACTACCACATTCCAGCTCTTCTACCTCCATTTCTTTCATTTTTTTATTTTTTTATTTGTGAGGTGAGATTTCTATCCCCCCGTCCTCACTTTCTCCCCTAACCTGAGTGATAGATGGTTGCCTTCTCTATAATTCTCCCTTAATTCAATGATTTTATTATTATTATATTCCTCAAAATAATATTAGTGAGTTCAAAATCCTTCTTCTCTTCTATTGGCTGTTATTTTCATTTTTATCTATAAATGTGATTATACTAGATCATGCTGGCATCACATCTATCATTGTGTTTGTAAATTCATAGTCTAATAGATATAAAATACATTCTATTAAATTATAATAAGTATTTTTTCAATTATAATTTATTTATTTTGAAATCTATAATACAAATTCATATTAATTTAACATAAATTTTAGATTCTTTTAGTGGAATGTTTTAGGTTTTTATATATTTCTAGTGTTTGGAATCATATTTAAGTTAACAACATGGGTTAAGTTTGGTTTTTATTATGATTGAGTTATTGAATTTAATAAAAAAAATTAATTTTTTATATCATGAACCATGGTGAAACTATTTATTGGATTGTTTTTGAAAATATAAGTAATTGTAAGATGATGTACGCGATTATACAATTATAAGTAAATCTAGAATATTTATTTATCTATGAATGTTAGATCTTAAGGAATTCACTATTTTATTTATGGTACTTGTCAAGAATTTTTCTCAGAATTCATTATTATGATTTAGACATGAATGAATGATAAAATACCATTTCAAATAATTAAATATTTAGATTTAAAATGTTCAATAATTTTAAAACCTTTATTATGTACACATATTTATAGAGGCCTTTGTTAAATGTAATGAAATAATTATATTTGTTAGAATGGAAATCATTCTGGATCATATTCTATTTATGAAACATGGTTTCTATTGATAAATATTTATATAAATATTTCTTTCTTTAATAAAAGATTAATGGGTTAAACCTATGTTTCACCTATTTTGATTTTTGGTTTAGTATAACTTTGTCTTTTGTTTAGAATTATTCATTACATCATTTATCACGTATTGATTAGTTATCCATTTATTTACACTACATGGTAAATGAATTAAAATCCATATAACCACACATTACCTCAATTAAGATATTTTATTAGTGGTTAAGTAATGTATGGGTTTCATAAAGTGGGATGGAAAAGATTAATTAATTATTGTTGATGGATTTTCCTAAAATTAAATACTTCTTAAATTGAAATAGAACATCATGTAAAATCTATTTTCCTTATGTTTGAATGATATAAATAATGTTAACCTTAAATAAATTCTTTTCACAATGAAATGATATCCTAAATTATGTTTTCAAATGATAATACATCTATGGATATGAAATACACATTTTTCATCTATTATTATTTAGATTCTATTTATTCCAATACATGCACCTTGTTTGAATTTATATGAGTATGCCTTTTTTTCTAATGATATTCCTTGTTTTTTGTTTGTATGGATAGCAGTATTCTATAATGGTCACTTGGATCATGAAATAAATCCATGTTTGTTTACAATTTTAATTATTTAATTTCCTCGACACTATAATTTTAATTCATCATTGAATTTGGATATCATCATTGCATTATAGTCAGCATAATAGAAATTTTCATGTTTATTTTCATATTATTAAGAATATAAAAGGGGATATATTTATGTGACAGATCCCCTAATATGGTATCATATCCATTTATGAATAGGTTTTGAAAAAAGGTATTGATATTTAGATATGCTGACTATAAATGGGATATTATCATGGTGCTATAACTCTAACCAATTTTCCCATCCCCACATATGATGGTATTATAGGTTCTTTAAATCTGTATATACATTAATATTTTGTATACTATATAACATGAGGCTTTCATATCATTCATTACATTTTGGAGATATTTTAAATTCATAGTTTCGATGATATTAGGATAGTATGATTATTTATATTTATTTCAATTATGGTAGAATTTCCATGATATTATTATACAATATTTTTTTTGGTTTTGATGATGGGTTAAACATTGCTATTATTATTGAGTGAATTTTTTCATAAATAAAATTTTATTAAATTGGATTAATTTCATATTAAAAACATGGATGTTTGAAATTTTTTTTATAAAGATATATTTATTTCATTTTATTATGTAATAGTTTTTTATCATTCCATGTCTTATACTTTTTTAGGTTCATTATTTATAAGAATTGATTTTAGAATATGTTATTTCTCTAATTATTTGTTTTTATATCTACTAGTATGCTTTGGTGGATTTCATATTAAAATTAATTAAAATTAATTTTATAATTATGGTTTACATTTTATATTTGAATATAATATTCCCCCATGTAATAGAATGGTCAGAAGCTAGACATATCAAACCAATCCGATTTCAACTAAGTTTTAAAATAATTTGGATACTTTTGCAGGATTTTTCATTTAACAATACTTCATACAGAGGTATTATATACTTACTATGTTATAATTATGTGAGAATTCCATGGTTCTATTAGGATGAAGTTAGATACCACATAAAAGAATTTTGATTTCAAACAAACTATTATGTTTGGTATCAAAATGGAGAGATAAGACAATATTCCATTATTCCTGAATAGAAAGAAATAAGTGGTATGGATAATTTGATATTTGATTGGTTTCCATTTGTACATTATCATAAGATATATATTATGTTAGTGAAAGAGTAAAATGATATAAATAAACACAATGAAAATAATGAAGATGATGTTGAGAGAGTGAAAAAAAATTAATGGATAATGGCAGAACTCCTGTATATTATAAATGCACTAAAATGAAAAATTTATAATTTTCAATGGGGTTATATCATCAAAAAACCATGTATGAAATTTCTAATACCTGAATTTATTATGTTATTACCTTTTTGAAATTATTTCTTCTTAATGGTACAAATATTCCCTCAAATCATAAAAAATTGTGGAATATAATTATGGAACTCATATTTTATAGTGCTAAAATGCATTCTTGTCCAAAATTTCTGTTTATTTTTAGAGCAAATGGTAGACCTTTGTGACTATAAAGTATCTGGTAAATATCAATTGAAGGAAATTATATATGAAACACTATATCATGTGCCAAATGATGTGATGTGGCACTTTCTATTGATTTCCAGGCTTCAAAATATATTCATGTATATAGAAATATTAACCAATATGTAATGGAATTATGCTGAGAGAATTATAGATAATGATGATTTGGTTCCTCCTACAGATGGATTATAATGTTGTGAATTTGATTCACAACATCCCAATTTTTTAGAAGAGGTATGTAATGTATTTTTGGAACTATCATGTTATGGTTTTAATATGTTTGGTTAGATTCTCACTGCTCATAGAATGTGGCTAGTTTTTATTCATTTTTATAATATTCCTTCATATATGTGTATGAAAAAACATTTCAATTTCTTTATTATAATAATATATAGACCTTATGATCCTATACATGATATATATATATATAATTTCAACATTTAATAATAGAGTTGAACCAGCTTTAAGATATGGGTGTGTGCACATTCTATGCTTCTTCAAAACATTTATTTCAAATGTGTGCAACCATTACGTGTACTATAAATGATTTCGCTACTTATGAATTGTAATTTGGTTTAAAAAAATGTGAAACTATGATGTCATATTTGTATGAAGTATAAAAGTTCAGTAAGACTTAAATATCATCAAAGCTTTAGTTTTATGGGACATTGATGATTCTTTCGAATTGATCATCAATAGATAAATACGTGTTGGAGGTATGATAATATTGTTGACACTGAACAAAAATACCATTTTATTTCAAGAACTAATGCGATTAACGAATTGAAATATTTTAGTTTTTCACTGGGTAAATGCTATATGGAATCTAAAAATAGGAAGAATGCTGATATAAAATCCACTTACAATTGGAAAAGGATAAGTATATTTCTTATGTTTACATTTATTCTACCATTTTTTATGTCATTTTTTAGACATAATTCTCATTGAGAGAAATATATGTGTATTTTTTTAATCAATTCTTCTAAATATCAATGGAAGACCAAATAAGAATTATACTCATACTAAGACTTATTGGAATGGGGTATTAAACTAGAACTAAATCATGTGTTTATTAGTGAAAATAGAAGGAATGTTCTATGTTCTTTTTATGTGATCAAACCTTTAGAGAAAAATCAATTTTGAAATTTATTAGAGAATATCATGGTTCTTGATGTTTATTCTACGATCATATCTAAAAGTGTCAACCAAAGGTATTTGAATCTAAAATATACAATACTCATGATTATCATATTCTTGTTCATGAATTGATTCTAATAGAAATCCATCAATTACTATCCAATAATGTAAGGGATAAGGTGATTCCCTTGTGAATTTTTTTATATAACTATGTGCAAAATGTTTATCCAAATGTTTCTTGATAAAAATGAAGTAAGAGGCACCATTACTTTTGAGTGAGTTATAAAAAACATTCCTCCATCATTCTTCACTTTCTTTACGCGTTTAACAAATAAACTTCCAACTAAAAAACTTCTTAGTGGAACCATTTAATTTCAATGTATGTATAATAATGAAATTAATATGTTCACAATGAAATATTATGCCCAAAAAAATAACAATCATGAAGTTCCCATTGTGAGAGGTTATCTGAATCAAGAATGTTTGTATTTTTGTTCAATTTGTTTTTGATGTGAGAACAAGACAAAATTGGACAACGAAAAATGAATATGATTAGAATGGATAAGGTGATTCCTCATTTCCATCTATTCCCCAAATAAGATGAATTTTTGGGTTATATACATTGGCTATATTGATCCTTGATGAGCCGGATACGACACATAACATAGTCTTGTTTAACTGTTGTTTTTTATAACTATATCATGTTAGTAATTTGAATATTTTTATGTTATCTCATACTATGTCCTTTCAAATATACCTTAAACGTTTATTGTCATTTTAAATAGGAAATATAAATAAATTATAAGTATATTTCATTGATATTTTCGTTTGAGAAGGATAAAGGCTTTTCATAGCAAAAGGTTTCCTGCTTGGTTAAAATCAAATGTATAAAAATTACTTTAATTAACATAATATATATATATATATATATATATTAATTTAATTGTATTATTAATATATATTTCAGGTATTTTATTTACCAGTAGACTCAGTATCTTAAGAATTAAGAGTGTTGGATTTTGGACCCAAATTCTTTGGTTCATGAATGAAAATATTTAACAACCAATCATTATAAATTTGATACAACTGATCGAGTAGTGAAAATGAGACAAAAAATAATTGTATTATGTTAAATTAAATAATAGACTGTAATTATATTGAATTAGATAGTAGTCCTCAATATTAAAATGTGTCTTATTATGGACTTGTTGATAAAATATTGTTATTAGATTACTACTCTAATGTTTGAGTCACTATGAGAAAATGTAAATGGTTTGATTCAATGATGCGACTTGGTACATTTATTGAAGACTATGGATACAAAGTTATTGATATGAATCTATTCCTAGATACCTATGAACCATATATTTGAGTATCAATAGAAATACAAGTTTTTATGTGAAGGATCATATGATACCTAATTATGGTTTCATTTTTGATGTAATTCAATGAAATATTTTTCAAGATGGAGGGGAATAAATTGACACCAATAACACACCGAGTTTATTTGACCAAAATATTTTATTTGATGACTCAAATTGTCCCTATGTGAGAATTTATTTTGAACCTTAAGTATTAATGAGTAATATATAAAACAAACCATATATGTTCATAGTTCATTCAGTTTACCTTGACATGGGTTTCTCAGGTTGGTACTACTGTAATAATAATAATTTAGTTTCAGTTGGAAATGATATGTTTGTTTTATTATTATTTATGTTTGTTTCATTTAATTATATTTATTTAAAATTAAAAAACAGGGTTTAAAACCAATTTTTTAAAAAATGTTTAACTTTATTTTAAGTAATAGTATTTAAAACTTGTTATGACATTGTTTAAGAATTATTTGAATTGTAAGATGTATGCATAATTTTTAAAAACTGTTTCTAAAAAGTGTACATTTTATTCTTATGAATATTATGAAATAAATTGAATAAGTTCATAGGAATTGATTCTTTGATATTGATAAATGGACGCGTGAGCTCAGGATTCCTCCTATGGTTCCCTTAGTGAGTATAATAATTGTAATATTTTTTCTGCATTACCTGGAATGTCATGTTCTTATTATTTAACAATTTTTTTAGGGTATTTCATCTCAACTAGAGTCTAATTATAATCATATTAATAGTATTGGTCCAAGAATGGGTGATATTATTTCTATATATAGCACCCGTGATACCCATTCACACCTTGACCCACCAGTAGAAACCCCATCTACCACACATTTATGTCCTCCACTTGAGCCTCCAGGGATGTTCCCACTCATGCCTCCATCAGGATGTCATTTTTTCTCTTCATTCTATACCATGTCTACACCACCTATATGGAATTTCCCACCTTTATAAAATCTATATCATATAATTTATCTCTACCCCTTCTATCCTTATCCAGCCATGTCTAATCCGGTTCCATTTCCCACAATCCAACCAGGATATAATGATTTTGTTCCATCAACTTTTACTCTAGTGCATGCAGATCACCTAGTGCATGCTTTCGAATAGTAACATCATTTAGAGGCTATTGATTTTGGATAGCCTACAGATATATCATATCCAAATGAGTAGCTTGCATCTTGTTTTTATTATTATTATAAGTTCATCAAATTATTTGAAATCATTTTTTCCTACTGTACTATAACTTAATTCTTCTCATTTTTTCCTTCTATATTATTTAGTGGGATCTTATAATTGGATATATGTTCTCACCCATATGCATAAATCCTAGAATCAAAAAACACTAATAATGGTGGATTATAATGAATACAATCAGATGATAGCTAAAAATTTCAGGCATTATAAAAGTTTTATGGTAACTTTAGGAAGGTAAAAGATATCATTTTGATGAATCTTGTATCATAGAGGTATATCGGTAATGAAATTCTAGAAAAACCATTAGTAGATATATGGGTAAAAAAATTGTTAAATTAAATTCTATTTAATTTTTGTATTAATATGAATTAATATATTCATTTAGCATTAGTTTAGCTATGTTGATAGTGAAGCTGCTAAGGTCACATGGTTGATGGACTGAAATGAACATACATGGAGAATATATATAATACCCATATTTAACATTATAATTATTGTGTATTTATTATGTTATGACACTAGTATTAAATTTCTAATTAAATGTATTTTTAGATACTTCGTAATTTTATGGATTTATCCAATAACTAAAATTTTAATCCATGTCTAGTTAATCAATTTTATATTATTAAATAATGTATTATTATAGTAATCAATTTCATTTGCATAAAATGGCATTAGGCATCAAAGGTCATGTGCGTCGAGGAACATTATTTTTCCCAAGTAGGAAGAAGAAGAATGGAAGTGCTATAAATTCAAAGGCCCAAGAAAATATTGTAAGTATTTTTATTGATATTTCAAAAAAAATTTATGTAATTAATAAATTAAAATCTTGTTTATATTTTTAGTGGTGGACCATGGAGGCCCTTGGTGAGAAAGAAGATGAAAAATTTGGTCTGAATAATCATTTTAGAAATTTATTAGGTGAGGATCACCAAGGAAGAGTCAGATGTAGACCTAGGAAAACATCATCCCTACTAGGTATTATCTCTGATCAGGAACATCTCAACCTCTCACACCACCATGATGCAAAAAACTCATTATAAACTATTGAGGCCAAAACAATAGCTATACAGGAGATTGAAAGAGGTAAAATGGTCATCATACACTTCATAAAATCTATGTTAGTTAAATATTCATAACTTCCATGAGAGGAAAATATTGTTTTTTATTCATGTATAGAATCTATGCACTATTTATATGATGCTCTGATAGATATCAATGAGGGTCTTATTGGTGGGTGAGATGATGGTATTGGTGATGGCAGTGGTGGTGGTGATGATGATACTAATGATGATGTTGGTGCTATAGACGCCGATACTGGTGATGATTATGAGGGCACTAGTGGTTATGAATGAGATATTAATCCCCTACATTTTTGAGATTAAGTAAATTAACATGTGTGGATAACTAAAACTAATTGACGATGAATATTGTATATGTATGACATAGTATTGTAAATGGTTTGAAAACTATTTATAATATACTGGTTTAATAATGAATATATAATAAGTGTACTCTATTAAATGTGTGCCATATATGTAATTTATTTGCAGGCACTATGAGAGGTGTTTCATGACGTTACTGCTATCCAATGAGGGTAGGTATCTATACCCACAACTCACAAAACCATTGGTATACATGAAATCTAGACACACCTACATACCCATGGTTTTAAGAACCATGGGTATAGACATATACGTATGGTTTTAAGAGAACCACGGGTATAAAAACAATCCTCATAGGCTTTACAGACAGTTTCTTTAGAAACCGTGGGTATAGATCTATCCTGATATCTTGAGCACCCAATGTTTATAGAACCATGGGAATAGCCTATACCCTTGGTTTTTTGGGCTAAACTCATAGTTTTAAATTAATGTTATATGTTATTATTAAATTAGTGATCATAACACCAAAGCACAAGAGTTCTCACATAATAATCAAAACAATTAAGAGACACCAAAACCCAACCAAACCTCAATTAAACACACATAACTCAATAATAAATAAACTAAAAAAAGGAAAAAAACATTTTGAAATTGCAAAAATCCATTTTTAAATTCAAATAGAATATTATAAAATGATTTATATATATATAACGTTAATTTGTATAGGAATGACAATTTAATTCCATTGAAAACACATTTTAATCAAGACACCAACATGAAAAAGTTGAAAATACCCATAATAACACACTCTAAGAAAAAATAACACATTTGAAATTAATTTTGGAAATTTAAATAATTTAAATTCATGCTTCGAAAAGAAAATGGATAGAAACTTTTACCTCAATGATGTTTGAACACAATGAATCTTCAAAAATGTCTCATAAAGAACCCAATAACTAATATACACACCCTTAACACATATAGATATTGATATATAAATATATATACCCCATGTTAAATGTTTATTTTACTACCTCCATGTGGTAAGATGTGAAAAGTGGGTATATATGTGGACCTATTTATGTATATTTGTGCAGGACACATCCATAGAGCCAAAAGCCTTTTCCTTCTCAAATGGCAGCCCAAAACTACCTCAAGGAGGTCTAACATAGACTAGAAAAATACAAGATACCCAAAATTCACAAAAATCCATAAATAAAGTTTGGTTAAATAATTGGGATAGTGGAAAACCTATCCAAATACAAAGGATAACTCACTACTATCAAGGACTGCGACAATAACTCTCCTAAATCGAACCTGATGAACCCTAGGAACCAAGAATCAACCAAAATGAATCCCCTAAATCAGGTTTTGGTCGAGATGAATCACATGTGTCACAAGGTGAAGGAGAAAACCTATATAAATGGAGGAATAAGATGTGTAGGAGGAGGAATTCTCACCAGGCATGATAAAACCAAGATTCAGAAGAAAAAATGGCCAACCATAGGGACATGGGGAGGAGGTATGTGCGGCTGGGAGCCCATTTGGGGATGGTGTGTCACATGGAAAAAATAGGAAGGGGATGGGGTTTGGAATGATGGGTAGTGGGTGGGTATATTTAGGTTTTTATTAATAATTTTGTCTTTTTATTTATTTATTTTTTATTTCTCGTAGCTCAAATAGTGTAGGCACACAGTTGGGAAAATTTTATGCCAATCATGAATCCCTCTTTGTGCCTATGGACACCTTGCATGAGTAGGTCAAATGGTTAATGAAATAATTTGTCATCTATGTGGTCAAATTTTTTGAAAACGATAGACACCCTCACATGTTCTGTTCAAAATTTATATTAACCATGTGCCAACCATATACCAACCATGTACCTATGCTAAAAATCCTAAAATTTTAATATTTTAAACCAATTCAATCCAATACTAAAAAACAAATATGAATATAATTAAATATTTAAAAATAATTAATAGCTTATTTTTGTGCTGTGACATAGACATCCCCAAGGGATATTTTTGGTTTAATCACATTATATTTATGATTCATTATGATGGATTTATTATTTTAAGGAATTAGGTCATGGAGTATGAGAGAACCGAACTTAAAGAAGCTTAGACTCAACCTAGAGTGATTTATGTTGAAATTAAAGCTAATGGGATGGTTTCAAAGAGGAATACATTTCTAGGTTGATTTTTTCATTATATTATTTATGATAATTTTTTTATGAGGTCAATTGTTCATCACTCATGTTAACCCCTTTTGGGTTTAGTAATACTAGAATACCAAAATAACCATGTTAATAATATATTTCATGAGTAATATACATATTTTTCCAATGAGGAAGTTGACAAGATAAGAGATGGTGTAAGAAATACTGGGGTTATTGCTAATAAGATATAAAAAATCACAAGTAATGTGAACATAGTTTAGTTTCCAAACACACCAAAACAGAAATGGATGAAGTCCCATAAAGTTTTATGTAATTTATATGATAAAAGAAATAATATAAAATTGCCTCTGTGTAAAAAATGTGGGAGGGGTACCTAAGGGAATGTCTCAATGGAACTAAAATATATTTTTCAATGATAAAAGGTAAAATATAGTGGTAAATTTATATGGGGAAATAAAGAGTTCAATTGATATAGTGAGAAGAAATAGAGTTCATCCTCAGGTACTACTAATTGTTCAATGCCATAATGTGGGAAAGATTGGGAATTATCCATGTTAAATCTCTAATATAAAATATAACAAGGATAAATTCCATTAAAGATTTCCCAGACCAAGGGACAAAGTAAAATCTTATGAAAAAAAATACAAATGAAATAGATAGTGATAATTAAGTGGTGTTAGGTGTTCTTACATCTATATTTTGGATGTCTTATGTCATGTATGTTTCCCCAACTATTAGCTTTCAAATTTTGGATAAAAGTACAAGGTGGAATCATTATTGTATCCAAGATATTTTAATAACCTTCAAGTATTATTGTATTTTGATTCATTAAAGTCTCAATATCCTTTTTTAGGTGAATTGGATGTGATTTTAGAGATTTGTTGTTTATCTCCACATAGAATCCGTATTAATCAAAAAAATATAGAAATAAAATTTCATATCTCAAATAAAATTATGAAAATATATCATTTTAATGATTACTATGAACTCTCTAAGAAAATTAATTACATTATATAGATCTTAATACCCAATCATGAGGGGTATTTATCTTAAATGGTTGAATGAAAACTCAATATTGGGATATATTTACATAATTTTCACTGTATTTCCCTAAATATTATGGAATAGATCTCATTTGAAATAATATTTTGATCCTTTTATATCTTTTTTAAACCATTATATATTGTCATTATTATGTGATAATTAATTTTTTGAGGGCAAAATTTATTTTATTTGGGAGAATTTAACCCTCTATGATTTGAGAAAATATATATTTCTAAATTAATACTACGTTTGTTAGCTTATTTCACAGACAAAATAAAAAAAATTGATCCATGATATAAAATATGATTATTATTAATAAAATTAAAATAATAATAAAACCCCTAGTGAATAAAAATATATTACTCAACTAAAATTGCTTACATTTAGAGGATGATTAATTAAAATGACTTAATATTAAAAGGGAATGTTCTTTCTCAAATAAATGTTTTTCAAAGTATTATATATTTATCCAAATAAATTAAATTAAAAAATTTAGGATTATCATTATATATACAATAATTTATTAACACTATAAAATTATAAATTGATATGAATTAATATTAAAAACACCTAATAACACTATTTTTTCAAAAAAAAAACCCTTTTGGTAATGTTTTTTATTTTTTTAATTTTTTTTAAAATTGTCAAAATTTATTTTTTTAAAATTAGATTTATTTTATTATTTAAATTTTTCAAAATTAACTTAGGAGGAATTTTGTTTTTTTTTTGAAAAAGATCAATTTTCGGTGAATAATGAAAAATAACAATTTTGCAAATACTATATGTTTTATGAAATTATCATAATATGAAAATTATTTAAAATTTTATAAAACCTTTATTATATAAAATATATATATTTATAAATTTAAATAAATAATTTAAAAATACATCATTGTATTTATAGAACAAATTTTTAACATTTTGTAAACTTAAACAATATTTTCATTTAATAAAATCATTTATTGGTATATTTCTTTTAACAAAATATCCACTATATTGAATTATATTATTTAATGTTTTCAAATACAAATAAATATTATTTTATCAACAATATAAAAAATAATTTCATATAAATAAAATTCATTGATAATTTTTTATTAATCATAAATTTATGCATTAAAATTAACTTTTTATAAAAATAGGTTTTACACATTATGATTTTTAATTTTAAAAATAAATTTTATTATCCTTATAAATATTATTTGAGAAAATGGATTTCATATTTTTTTATTATTAGGTTAAAATTGTGTAAAAAGGATAATTTTATTTTTAGTTATTAACTGTAAATTACTTAGTTTAAAACAAGTTACTACTGTAAAATCCCAAAAAATGGTAAAAGTGAAAAAATATAATAGTAAAATACATAATTTTTTTTAAAAACACATGTGACATTATATGGTTGAGAATTTATCAAACATATCCTTTCCACCACTCCATTATTTTTCATTATTGGATCCACTTGACCATTGAATAATGACGTGTTCTTTTATATTATTAAAAAAATGCAAATGATATCCCATATAAAAAATCCATAACCACCACACTTTTTGTCACACAACATTTATATTATATTGAAAAAATACCCAAATAACTCCCCAAAACTCTTATCCAAGTCTTAGATGGGTTTTTTTCTTAAAATGAAACACAATAAATATTTAATCCATTTTTCAAAGGAGTTCTTCCATAGAGTAAGGTAAAATTCTCAATTACTAATCTTTTATTTATTTTAATTTATTTACTCTTCAACTTAATTAAAATATAATCTAACCATGTTGAACTAATTAAATAAGTATCATAACTATACTTAAATTTTATTATTTTAATGGAATAACCATTTTAAACCTTCCTCCCAAACATTCAAAAAAATGTAAATGTCTCTTGTGTTATGTGCGGACTACCGCCTCCATTAGCGATGCGATCTATTTTTTATAAACTCATTACATGGATGGTTTTAATGGGTTATATAATGAATAAATATGATAATTATAACATTATTAAGATTATAAAATTATAAACCTTTGTTAGTCTTCCTCTCGTTATAAAGAAATGAATGTGTTACCCGTTCACATGTACAAACTACCACTTCCACGGAAGTGAAGTATTTCGTTACTCATCTAATATTATATTATCTAGAAAAAAACACTTAAAAATTTAATCACCAAATTAAAAACATATAACTAATATAATTTTGACTATTTAATAATGATATTATTCTAATGGAATCACATTATTATCCATACACACTGATAGATTATAGCTTATTCTTGTTTAGGTCAGTTTACCTGGATACCTAAAACATACTATACATTTCTATCATGGATGAATATGAAAACATATATAATGGTGTTATTATAAATTAATTCTTCATTTATGGTTCTATAAATGTTATATTAATATTTTAATTATTCTTATTGTACCACTATTTTGTTCATTATAAATTACAAAAATAAGCTCCCTACCATCTTTGTCATCACAAATTATAACATAAATACTTATAAAATAGAAGCACAACTTCATAAAAAATTATAAATAATATATTGTAGTATATATAATTATTTTTTAATTGTTAAAGTTTAATCTTTAAATAATAATCAAAACCATAATTATGAAATTTCCACCAAGAAACCAATCGAATGAAATAACATTATATGATGAAAATAAAATATAAATACCTAAAATATTTTTTTATAAATGAATATAAATTATTTTTATAAATATTTATAGGTATGAATAAGGTTCTTAAATATGTGATTAAAATATTTTTCCTTGATAAAAAAGTGTTTATATAATGTTTGACTATGAAAGACTAAAGTTAATGTTTTTTAGCTCAATTTTTATTCATTGAGATCCGATTATTCTTCTTGAACATTATTTTTGTACATTTGGTATGTTCTACCCTATGATTATATTATTTTAAAATTCATATTTATTTACTAGGGATTGAAAAATCTATTACATAAGATAATTTTCAAATTTTATCTACTTTATGAATTATGATATTTTAGGGGATTATCATCTCACCTTTTATTCTCTAAGACTCATGCTATATTCACCACTTATTTATTTTTTTGTAGAATTTATACTAAAAATGTATTACATTTTATCATTTTCTTCATGAAATTAAAAATAATTATAAATATAACTATTGTTATACCTCTAATGGGTGTATGATTTGATATCTAAATTTGTTTTAGTGATTTGGTTAACTGAAACCCCATTTATTTGAGTTATAATTTTTTACCTTGAACTTTTTACTTATATGCTTGGTTTATTCCACCCTAGGATTTGATATTTAAATTTATCTTTCTCTATAGGGGAAATAACACTTTTAATTCAAATCATAAACTTTGATCAATTTATTCCACTAAAAATTTGACTGACTGACTGAAAATTGTCTTATTATTTTATTAAAGTTCAAATAGGGAACAAGACCCCTCCCCGAAGAGATCAGGGTGGTCTAAAGTGATGTAGTCCAAGGGTATCCCTTGAAAAAAATTCTTACATACCTGGGGTAGAGAACCCACATTCATGAATACCCTTCGAGGTTCCTCCGGACCTCTCTCTCAAGAGAGAGCGTTCACTACAATGTTAGATTATCTTGGAATATGACTTATTGAGAAAAAATTAGGGATCATAGTAGCACATATATGAAAAATTTAAGTAAAGGCCCATGACACCTTCACTTTCCCATTCAAGGCCCAAATCAAGATCCCATAATTTTATTCCACTTCTAAACACACCAAGGATAAACTAATACAAAGATCCATGCCTAGGTGTAATGCATGAACTTCCGCCTCTAATGAGTTGCCTGTTCCTTGGAAGCCCCTAAAGGCCGTAATGACCAAACCATTCCCATCACGCACCAAACCACCCCCAAACATCATCCCATCCATGAACGAGCCATCAACATTAAGCTTGAATCCCATTACTGGGGGAACCCACCTTACCCAGCAACCCTGCGACCAAGAGCATACCATCGGCCTGTACAAAAAATTACAAAGAGTTAGAGAATGCTAACCTCTTTTCAGTAGAGAGAATAATTCATGTAACTTTCCTTTCATCTTCACCAGCATTAAAGAAGGGGACCACCTACTTTCAACACATGCCTTATTTCACCCCTCCCAAAGCGTCCAGAAAACTACTGTAAGCACAATGCAAAGGATTTTAGACTCCATCTCATTCTGTCCCGTACCTGAGAACCAGCTTATGAGGAACTACTACATGGAGGAGCATGTGACATTGATCCTGCCCCTAAAATCCAAACTGGTCCCAAGATAAACGGCCTAGTCACTCTTAGGAAATAAGTGAAACACCGACTTCATCCGTGGGTGAGAGCAACAGAAACATCTTAAAGCCAGATTGATTCCATTCTTCTGGATGTGGTCATCCATCACCAGAGCTTGTTTTCTTACCCTGAAAACCAGAAAGGACATCTTTGTGGGAAGTTCTTTGTGTTCCCCACTCATCAAGACTCCCCCCCTTACAGATCATATGCTGGTAGTCCTGCCCATTAAAGACCCTAGAGCTAGCTTCTGTAAAACCTAGTCTGTCAACTTCCTCTGAGAACATTACCTCTTTATAAACTTCTATCTAATTTGTGCTAAGAATAGCTTCATTAAATCTGGGATGATTACTGGCATATTTGATAGGGAAATCTGGAACTGGGCAGTGAGGGAAGAAGAGCTTCTCTATCTACTTCCATGTCAATATTTTCCCTTTTTGAAAATTATCTGCTTTATATTTAGAAACCAAATTTGGTCTTATCTCATTTTTCCATTATATAACCCCTATCTTATTTTTAATTTTTTTTAATTATCTATATTTATATTTTTGGATTTAATAAGGCTATTTTAAAATATTAAAATGGTATTCCATTAATGATCATTTTTTATCAACCACTCCAAATTTTATTGAGATAATCTTTATATATATTCCAAGGTTCAAATATTTAAGAATATTTTAAAATTAAAAATTTTCATAAGTTTTAGCTTCCCAATTTTAGAAATAATATTTTATAGTTACCCTTAACTTTATCTTTAATTATAATATTAATTTTTTTATTAAAATATCTCTCTAATGTTTTTCTTTGCGAACATATCATTTCATTGTTACAACTATTATAGTAAATGAATCTTACTTTCCATGTTTTAAAATTTTCTTTATAATTAACTTAATTGATAATGATTTTAAAATGAAAATTGTTATTTCCACTTATTATTCAAATTGATTTATCCAAATATCCTGACAAGATATTTTTCATTTATTTTAACAAGAGTGTTGTTAATTATGTTATACTAGGGATATGTTCTTATTCCACCATTCACCTTCTTTTTCTAGATTACTTACGTAATTTGATTTGTAATTTTTTATGAAAACCATTTCTTTTCCATGAGATAATTAATTTTTGTTTGAAAGTGGAATGTTTTCATATTCTTATCTCACACATATGCATGGTTTTAATTATGTAACTTGTTGTAATAATGTTATATAGCCTTCCAATGCATTGTGTAATGTTTTTATCTGATGGGATACCATGTATTGTACATTAACAGTTATCCTAGAATATAATGTAATATTGTATTTTTAGTGATCCCTGAATTATTCTTATGATGTTATTATTTATGCTCTTATCACATATTTATGATTCAGTGAACTTTTGATATCATTCTCTTATGTCATATTTCTATTTAGAAGATCATTATCTTTATGATATCATGTTGTTCCTCCAAAAACCATGATTTATGGAAAACTCTTATTATCCCATGTCATTTTTAATAAGACATTTTTCTTATGTTCATGTTTTCTTATATTCTTATGATCTAACTCTTGATAATATGATAATTTTTTTTCTAACAGAGCATTTAATCTCACCACTTTCTTAGGTTTCCATTCTCTAGGTCATGAATTTTAGAAAAACCTATGAGAGGTCTATTGGGGGGTCTAGTGTGGTTAGATTATGGATAAATATTCCTAGGTGTTGTAAAATATTTTTCTTATATAGATAGTATTTGAAGACAGTAAACCATTAATGATGGGTATTGTAAAATTGTAGTGAAATGTAACGTTTATTTTTTGAAAATGAAGTAAACTTAATATATGTCTATCCTAGGTTATCTAACTTGGTATCAAAGACACTATTTTGAGAAAGTTATTTAAATAATATAATAGAGAGTGCAGTTTTTAGGGAACCACCATTTTTCATAACGTTCACCTTATTAATAGGTGAATCACTAGGTTTTCTTCTAACATTTCCAAACCATGTTAATATAGTCTCAATAATCTTCTCATCAATCAATGTTTCTCTAATTTTCTTTTGATCACATTCATTTCTAATCATATCCATCTTATTATGTACAGATTTCTATCTTAACATTATCATTTTTATTACCCTTATTGTTTATTCAATGTGTCTTGTTAATAGTAAAAAATCACTATGATATATAATAGATAGTCTAATAACAATTTATAAAATTTATAATTCAATATCAAAGAATTTTTTACCCCAAAGTATCCCATATAAGACTTTAATTATTTTATCCATCCAATTTTAATCCAATAAGAGACATATATATTAAAATATCCATCACATTAAAAAAATGAGCCCAAATAATGAGAATGATAAACTTTTGATTAAAAAATATATGAAATATTTATTGGGTTCTGGATGTGCATCATAATAACTGACCAATACCATGCATGTTGTATACCTTTTGATATAGTGAAAGCACAGTTCTAGAAAAATCCATTTACAAGAAAAATTAAAAAAAAACAAAAAATAGACATGTCATATATACTTTAATAATAATGCTTGAAATTTTATTTTAGTCAATGGTTTAAACCTTAAAGGTTCAATTAGTGAGAGATTTTATTTTTTCCATGGTATAGAGAGTATATATAGTTATATTTTTATAATATATCATGATCTTTGGCCTTAGAAACCCATGAAAATATTTCATATAAATCATAAATAATATATATTTAATTTTTGTGTGAGGCTAGTGAAATATTATGTACTGTATATCCTAAATAATAATAAAACAAGGTATCATTTAAGGAAAAGGAACTACACTTGATTCTTGTATTGGTGTCTACTATTGATTCTATTTGACCAACATTTTTATTTTTATGTGTTTCTCTTCTTTTCCATCTTCTCTGGTGATCATATTTTATCATCACTTTTAATATGAAATTATGATACTATTATTTTTTTGACCATATAATGGAATCTTTTAAATATATTATTTTATGTTTTACCCTTTTATGATTTCGACCATATAATGGAGGCTTGTCAATATTTTTAATATTTCCTTTTTTATTTTAGATTTCACTTTTATTTATATTTCTCTCTTATCCCTATTTATTTAATAAATTTCCCTAATCATGTGTAAATTTTTAAACCCATTTCTTATCTATCTATGAACATGGTAAGAAATCAATTGATTCCTTAAAAAAATTCTCTGGCATTATTATTTTTTAACCAATAGAGAAACTGAAAATATTTTCTTGAAGTATCATGATATACTGAATTCTGGAAGTTAAATTTAATGGTTATCTACTTATAAGAGGAGAATAAAGATAAATAATCTAAACAAATGGTGAAATATTTTATATTAGTAACAATATAAACTAGACATGTCCATCCTCATGCTTGGATGGTTGTGTAGAGGTTGTGTTTAGTGTTCGAGAACATTTAGTCTTATTTTTTGCATATTTTTGGGAAAATAATGATGAATCTATGGTTTTATTTTCAAGTAATATTTTTGAGTAATAACATAAGTATTTAGATATGTATATCCCCATGTTTATAATGTTTCATATAAGTTGTTTTTAAAAAATATTTGTTTTTCAATATTTTATAATGATTGAAATTTCTTCAATATTAATTAGATTTTTTTCATTTAAAATGGGAACATTTTTCAAGTAATGAACCTCTCACATCTTATACACGCTTACCCAGACACATATACATACACACAAAAATATTTATATGCATACACACACAGATAAAATAATATATATTTGAAAATTAAATATTATTACGAAAAAGATCCTGATGGTTTAGAAAAATAATAAATCTTATTATGAAAAGGATCTTGATGGACTAGGCAATACATCTGCTAAAGAAAATGTTACAAATTACTCATATGTTTTACAAATAAAGGTGTTTTTTTGGTTACATTAAAAATAAGTACACTTATTATGGAATATGTTATGAAATTTTAAATGATAGGACTTCTAGAGAAATGGTTATATCTTTCTCTTATTCCTAACCGAGTTTTTTTATTTTGTTCTGCAAAATTTATATATTTATATTCATATATGTATTTGGATTACTATGTTACCTTCCTATTATTGTATATAATAAGGTATAATTTTAAAAATCAATTGATTTATTGTTTTCTTATATGAAGCTTTTTTACCTCCCATAATTAATCTCTTTTTTTCAACATTGTTACAGTAGAATTCATAAAAAAATTTCGGAGTTGATGTTTTTGGATTTCTAGTGTCTTTGAATTTAATGTAGTAATGTGGATGTTTTCCTCTTGGCGTTTCTTATTTTAAGCTATCAAACATTCAAATTTTTGTTTAATTGGTCATTTTTGTTAAAAATTAATAAGTTGTGTGTTTTCAATTTTTTAGTTTTCATTTTTTCATTTTTTTGAAAGATACAATTAGGGTACATGATAGGAATTTTGAATAGGAATTCGATTGATTTAATCATATTGTTCAACTTGATCCTCAAAATGTTGAAGCCTAGATTAATATATCTTGATTATACTATCCTTTCACTATTTTCAGTTATATATTGTTTTTCATTATAATATTTTTTTTTAAAATAAGATAATTTAATCAATTTTATTTCTCTATAAAAGACATCGGGTCAAATTTTCTTTGAGTATAGTTTTCACTATTGGTAGACCAAGGATATCCAAAATTTTGGGAACTACTGATGGATAAACCCTTTTAGATACACTTAAAAATTCTAAGAGTGATTAGACATATATTTTATAATAATGTATATTTATCTTTTACAAGGAATGATGGAATGATATTGGAATATAAAAAGTGGTTTACATATGGTTTTCAATGAACTTAAAACTACTTATTAGGGTATCCTCGGAAGTATTGTTAATGTTTTTAAAATGAGAAACATTAATATTAAATATAAATAAGAAACAAAGATAAATATGAGTATCAAAATTTGAATAGGTGATATAAAGAACATTATTGTAAGGCTTGGTTTATATCATTTATCATCCTTTCATCTTTACTTATTCTTGGTTTTAATTTTTTTAACTAAATACATACAAGAAAAAAACCTAGGCTATTTATCAATGATATATTTTTAATTAGGAAAAAAAGATGTTGTTAACAATATACATGAGTAACTAGATATGTTATTTTCATAATTATATGGTGTTTTTTATTAAGAATTATTCTTATCTCACAAGACATATTCAAATTTCAGTGAGTAATCAACATGACATTTTTTACATCATATAATACTTCAACAAACCAAAATTAGGTTCTAATTGTCACACACTCTTTAGAATTTTCATATGATTTCAGAGTGGTGAACCTTTATTTTTTTATTTTACTTCATTATGGTTGTGAACTACTGATAAATAAAACTTTTTAGATACACTTTAAAATTCTAAGAGTGATTGGACAAAGATTTTTAAATAATGTATATTTATCTTTTATAAGGGATGATGGAAGTATATTGGAATATAAAAAGAGATTTACATATGGTTTTAAATGAATAAAAACTACTTATTAGGGTATATTGGGTAGTATTGTTAATTTTTTTAAAATTAAAAACATTCATATTACATATACTAAGCAACAAATTTACATCTGAGTATCAAAATTTGAAGAGGTGAGATGAAAGACATTATTTTAATGCTTGGTTTACATCATGGATCATCCAATCATCTTTACTTAGTCTTGGTTTTAATTTTTTTAACTAAATACATACAATGGAAGGGTAACAGGAAACATTAATCTCTTAATTATATGGTGTTTTTCATTAAGAATTATTCTTGTCTCATAAGACATAATCAAATGTCTATGAGTAATCAACAAGATATTTTTTACATTATACAATCCTTCAATAAACCAAAATTTTGTTTTAATTATCCTATACTCTTTAGAAATTTCATATGATTCTTGAGTGGTGATCCTTTAAAATTTTATTTAACTTAATTATGGTTGTGAACTACATTTGGATAAAACTTTTTAAATAAACTTTAAAATTCTAATTGTGATTGGACATAGTTTTTTAAATAAAGTATATTTTTCTTTTATAAATGGTTTTCAATGAATTAAAAAGTACTTATTAGGGTATCATGGGAATTATTTTTAATGTTTTTCAAATGAAAATCATTCATATTACATATACCTAAGAAAAAAAGATAAACATGAGTATCCAAATTTAAAGAGGTGAGATGATTGAAATTATTGTAAGGCTTTGTTTACATCATTTATCATCCCTTCATCTTTACATAGTCTTGGTTTTAATTTTTTTAAATAAATATATTCAAAGGAAAATACCAAAGATATTTTTCAATGATGTTGTTCTAATTATGAAATAAAAAAAAGTTTTTAACTATATACATGAGTAACTATAAAATTTATTCTCAAAATTGTATGGTGCTTTTTATTAAGAATTATTCTTGTCTCATAAGACATATTCAAATTTCAGTGAGTAATCAACATGATATTTTTTAAATTATACAATCCTTCAATCAACAAAAATTATGTTCTAATTATCCTACACTCTTTATAATTTTCATTTGATATCTGAGTGGTGAACCTTTATTTTTTATTTTACTACATTATGGTTGTGGTTTGGACTATATTGAAGATAAAGTGAGATGAGTATCACATTTCTTGAGTTCAATCCAATTACATTAAATAGTTACTAAAACTTGACTTGCACTTAACCAAGTAATATTTTTTGAGTTTAATCTCAAGATCAACTTAAGATCAAACAAGTTACTAAATTATGCTCAATTACAATTGATTTAAATACTTCATCACAAATATAATTATAATCTTGAGCCTGAAAAAATTTATCAAAATCAAATTTTAAGTCAAGATAAAAATTAAAATTAAAAGTAAATAAATATAATTTTTAAAATATATAAATATTAAAATATTCTATACTTAATTAGGCTATAGAGTTACTCGATTAAGGTATTTTAAAACTCAAAATTGGATTGAGTTAATACTTGAGTAGCTCAAGATTGAGATTGACTTGAAAAAAATAAATTCAAATTCATGTATTCCTAAATCTAGGCCTGATCATCTTATTATTATTAGTGTCATTTACACCCCTTTTTATGGGTTTTTTATTTGGTAATTCCCCATCAATTATTAATTTGAATTAGGTCATTCTATACCATGGGTTATAATATACCTGTACATAGATTAATGATATGGGGGTTTCAATGGTATGATCAATTCTAGTGGGGGGATCATAATATTTTCTAATTAATGTGTCATTGCCACATTTTTTCAACTTATACACAATATTTAGTAGGTATGTAAAAATGATTTTAGTGCATTTATAGAGGTACTAAAGTACATTTTTGTATTCAAATTCTCTTGTTTTCTATCTATTCCATTGTAGTTTGTTCTTTATCTATTTGATAAACAATTATAAATTATGAATAGGTGAGACAAATAGAAGTTATAGGGAAATTAAAGTCATGACGTAGTAGATATCAGACATTTTTTAAGGAAAGTACTTATTTTTCTATTTATGTAAACATTTTTGTCCACTTATGGAGTAGTTTTGTTATAATTTTATTTTATATCTATGTCATATCCATTTTCCTTGTTTATGAATTTATAAAAATATATGATAATATTTTTAATATATTTGAATTTATATTCCTTTATGGCACACACTTTCATTTCTATTTTTACTTTTTCTACATTTTCTTAGAAATTTCTCTGATATCAGGATTCTAATTTAATTTTCTTCATGGAATATAATATTCCCTAAGGCTGTTTGAAAGTTCTCTTTATTCCCATGAAATTAACTTTATCCTTTTCTCTAGAACTCATACACATGATTATTTTGTATGTTAGTGATTTATTATTGTAGGAATTTCTTTCTTTTTATTTTTTAAATAGAAAAGCTGGTGCTTTTATAGAATAATACCGATAAAACTAATTCTAAAAAAACCACTCATTATATTTTCTATAAAAAAAATTTAAACAATGATGTAGTAATCAGGAATGTTAATTGAGTCAAGGATTCATGTAAGGGGATCATAGAGTTGAGTGATCTAATTTCCATAATAGAAAACTTAAGACCATAGAGAGTAAATAATTTTGATATCCTACTCGTATTTTTTTCATTTTTTTTTTGTTTTTACTACAAATTTCATGTTTTTTAGAATTTTGTTTCTGCATTATTCTGAATCATATATTTACATATGTTTATTAGGCATTGAACGCTATACAAATGGTCTTGTATTTTACTCAAAATAAAATAATTGATGCTGAGTTGTTAGATAGGTTGATGGCAGGGGTGGAAAGAACTATAAATTAGAAATCAATTGATTCCAATAATAGTTGAACAAATAAATCATCATCTCTTAAACTAGGGTATGCTATGTAATAAAATAAGTACATTATATAGTTATTAGGTAAAATATTCTAGTGAGTGTGGGATTCATTTCTTTATCATTGTAATTTGGCTTATGTATTTTTATTTTGGGATCATTTTGTTTTTTAATTAAAATGAAATAATATTTATTATACATTCAATATCTTATGACTTAGTTGTTCCACTTTTAATTTATGAGCATGATAGATTAAATGACTTCCATATTGTGTACATTTATACCACAATTTATAGATAAGATATTTATTATCAATTTTTTATGGGTGTCATAGTAATTATTTATCTAGGATTTACATGTGTCTTGATTTATAACGTTTGAATTGGTATATCTGTTTATTATATCATATCCCCTTGTTTCATTAGTTTGAATTATATATATAAATTTTATCCTAAGTTGCGAGTGTCTATAATTTTTTTATATCATTCCAGAGATACAACATATGATTTTATTTGGATCCTTACATAAAAATGGTATTAGGGTTCAAGAAATACAAAAATAATCTTTCTCTCGTTATAAATTCCATTTAGCCACATCGACACCTAAGAAAGAATGGAACCCTAGGTAAACCAAGAACCTTGGTCTAGGCCATTCAAAAAAAAAACTATGCCTTGATGTTACACTCACCTAGAACTCATGTTTGAGGATCCTTCTTTAAACTCCAAGACACTTCATTATGTGTGCCCTTATATGGGTTTAAATAGAGTTTCCTTGGGGTCTCTTTTTCTAATGTCGAACTATATACTACTTTAAATAAAAAAATTTCTAAAATTTTATTGATAGAAAATAAAATAAAATAAAATAAATGATAAGATAATAATATTAAGAAATTAATTTTGGTTATGTTTTTGTTATATAATGAAAATGAAATTAATTTTATATCTATAAAATATTTATATTATAATAGAAATATTTTATAATTAATAAAAATATATGATAAATAATAAAATAATATTAAAAATAATAATAAAACTAGTTTGACTACCTTTTATAACTAATATGAGTGGTCTTATCTTGATCTACTCTCTGTTTTTAAATAGATGGTATTATTTTGAGAACATAGAAAACATCTCATAATTTCTAATTATAATGAATTTAATCAGTTGGAAATTTAAGGAGTTATAATCAGAATAGAATTTTTATTTAAAAAATGTTTACTTAAAAATTGAAATCAAATTTATAGATAATAAAAATAAAAACAAGAGTGAAATCAAATAGAAATATATTTATTTAGTTTCATGAAAATATATGGTTATTTGTTTTTTTGTTAAAATTATTTCTTGACTCTTGCATTGTGTTTAGTATTCATGTACCCAAATTCTTTCTTCCTAGGATTTTTAATTTATTTAATTTGGAATTATAAATGTTAAATTAGTCTACCTTATTCTTATCTGTTGAAGATATTTCAAAATCTTTTTCACGTTTCTTATTCATTCTTCCATGTTTTTTATTAAATAAAATTTTTCATGGATTTATTTCAAGGTGCATGACTCATTTATATAATGTTCCCCAGATCACCACACTTGTGTGCCTTAAAATATTGTGGCCCCCCTTTCACCTACCATTTTTAAAACATAGTTTACTTGATAAACCTAACCCTATTATTCTTGATAGTACCGAGATCATTTCTTAAAATATTCTATATAATTTACATTGTGAAAAATAGTGGTACAGAAAATATACATGGATTATATGAAAGGTTGAAAAAATACCATGTAATTTTAATAATGGGATCTTAATCCCTTGTAAAGCAAGTCAAATAATACTAGGTAAATTATGGGTAGTTTAACTATTTTTATCATTATTTCTTTTTTGGAAGGAAAATTACTTTTCATTTTCTCTAAACTCATTTCCTCTTTACCTACTTGGAATTTTTTTAATATATAATATGAATTTCCAAATGTGTTTTGATTTTGAAGCGATTGATGAATATTCTATTTGAACTATTTATAAGTAAAATTTTCTTATTTGAAAGGGTGGATAGAAAAAAAATTCAACTTTCTCACAGGGCCTTATCTTGTAGAATGATGAGATTATTTTTAGAAAGTTTGTTGATTCATAATTGTAATTGTGTGGAGTGTACATGACAATGGTATATTATTCAAGGATTTGGTGTGAAATTATTTCTCCATAAATGCACTTAAATAGAATAATTAATCATTAAATCTATTTAATCAACCCATTGATGTTAAATCTATAACATGATAATACAATTAACATTATTTTATCAAATTAATTATTTCATCTGATCTGTTATTGTATGCTAATGATTGAAATTAATTTTTTTATTTCTTAAATGGAAGGAAAGATTCTTTATAGAGACCCATGAATTTAAGAATCTTTTTTCATACCGTATTAAAGTAAAAATAAAATTTCAATAATCTTCTTGATTATTAGACATGGCTCTCACATTTTTAAAATAGACAAAAACGTTAATTTAGAAAATGATATCCATTTTATGGTAATGTTAGAGTCTCACAACTACAAATTCTTCTCACACCATAGATAAAATGTGTATTTAAATGCTGGATTTTTATATATATGATCTATGGGACTATGAATTACTGTATTAAACATCACAAAATCGATTATTTTAATTGGTATGAAATGTTCTATATAATAGTAAAATTATTGTACATGTGTGAATTTGACATATTTAATCTCTATTTATGGTTTTTTATGGCTTAATTATGTTTCAACATATTATCAAGATGTGTTTGGTTCAAAAAAATATTTTCATTTTTTAGTTTTTAAATCAATTTCAATGATGTGTTGAATTACATAAATAATTATTTTTAAAAATGAAAATGAAAATTATAGATTTTTTAAAACAAACTATCACTATAACAAAAAATTATCAAAACTAAAAATTGAATTTCACGGTTATAATAAGAAGAATTGATAGGAAATTCCTTATCACTGTTAAATTATATCCTTGATAAAGGATCATATTTTATGTTGTTGTATTAAAGAGAATACTAGCCTACTGAAACAATAAAAAAACATATAAAATCATATGTTTCATTAATTATTTTTAGAAAATTAGTATATTTTCAAATAATGAAAATAATTCTTTATATTAAAACAGTTTTGAACAAACATTCCAAATTATCAATGACCATCCTATCAAATTTTCCACATCGCCAGGATTTCAATTTTTACATGTAAATGATGGTAAAATTCATAAATAAATAGTAATAATAAATCAATTTTGTTTATATTTAGTTTAACATTATTATAATATAATACAATCTTTAGTAAGAACATACATGATAAAAATTTCTGGATTTATTTAGCATCTTAAATAATACATTAATTTCATTACAATATAAACTAATATTTTAATTATGGGATAATAAATACCTTTATATAATAATATATATACATTGTTCTATACTCTAATCTTTATTGAATGTTAATGAAAGTCTATTTATGTCAACTAAAGTTTTTATAAAAAAGTAAATTCAATTTTATAAAATGAAGAAGTAAGTGACACATGTAAACAATTTACAGAAGAAATTGATTCATGATCAAAATTTATTGGAATCTTGATTCAATAAAAATGAATTTATTATCAAATGTGGGAAAAAAATATTTTTCATGGATACAGTTATAATATTCCTTAAGAAAAAATTGACACTCCTACTTTTGATATTTTTTTGAAAAGTTCGATGAATCTGCATGAATAAAATTTTCATAATCCGGCCATGATACCCTGGTACCCTTAAACTTAAGCTTTTATATACATACCCTAGAGGAAATTTCTGATCTCCGCAGGTTGACTAAGAACACCTAACATCATACAAGATCAAGTGGTAGTAGTTTTTACATATAAACATAGTAAAAACATAGATACAAATCAGATTTCTCAAAGGAAAACCCCAAGGGAGACTATATTAGAAGTCAAATATGTACAAAAAAACCAAATAGTACATCATCAAAGTACCATAAAGAAAAAACAGATGTCCCAAGTCCCAACAGATAGGGCACTCGAAGCCCAAAATATCAACAACCACCACCTCCAAGTAGTGTATTCCCCTTGCTCAAACCCGGTAGAAGGAAATCCTCAAATTCTTGAAGGAAAAGGTAAGGTGTGAGATAAATTCTTAGTATGGTCTCACAAAAGATTATATAATAATATTTCACAATAATTAACCATATAATTCTTTTAATTTTAATAAAATCATGAATAAAAGTAAAATATCATATTCAAAACAAAACATTCTATTCATTTTAATTAATAAAAAAATTTAAAATAATGGTTTAAAAAACGTTTTATATAATATAGTTATATAATTTCATAAGGAATATGTAAAGAAGTTTTATAACAATGGAATATATATTGAAATAATCTCAATCAATTAATATGGACATCTCCCAAGAGGTATGATAGTTCTAGGTCATGGGATCCTCACACCCTCATATAATGATAATATGAATGTGCACACATGTCTCTCTAGTACTATTCATCGAGGACTAAAGTACAACCTACTAGGGAATTGATCTGTTGAGATGTTTTATTTTTTGAGTTTTGAAACATCAATATGGTGATATGGAAATTATAACCTAGTGTGTTTGTCCTAAATAACTCACTAACTACTTAGGTTTACATGTTCTCAAACAATAATCAATAATGGAAAAATTATTTGAAAAAATTTAGAAATAAAATTTCCCCATTTACCATTAGAATATACCAATTTCTCTTTAAAGAAATATGGTATTTTAATCAATTCATCCCTTTTGTGGGATAAAACCAATCCACGGTTCTTATCAAAACAATTAAATCCAATTTTATTGAAATCAATTTCACAAATCATTTTCAAAAATAAAATTACACATTTTTTGTCAAATCCAAATGACACCCCAGTTCATTAGAATTGGTGGGTTTTCACTAAAATCAATATTACTTCAATTGAAAATCCAAATTCTCAAAAAATTATTTTTTTATAGTTTAATTGAAACAAATTAAAACTTTCAAGGAATTCTAGGTTAAATTAATTGGAAAAACTTTTATAGAACCACTTAATATAGATCATAAGATCACATAGCAGAACACTACAACGAGAAAATCCAATGAAGAGCATCAGCAATAGATATCCAAGAATAAAACCTAGTTTCATGATCTAAAACAACAGAGTTTAGATCTATCAATAATAAGAAGATCTAACAAACTCTAATAAGAAGATAAGAAGAGACTGGGAGATAAGGAATATAGAAATAACTCTAATCAGGGAGAGATTGAATGATGTTCACTTATCTTCCATCCAAATTGGTGGGTTTTTAGAGGATCCAAAATTGGTTCTTGAGAGATCCAAATTCCTAGGAAATAATCCAAACCAATGTTAGCATTCAGTAAGGGTCTATATGACGGTTTATGATTTATTTAATAATTATTGGAAATTAAAATGTCTACTCATAATGTTAGCTAGGTAGGGTCACACAGTTCTCTCCAAACCATGAACCCCTATATATGGGTGAATGGTTTCTACTTAGTGGTTTTATGGTTTTTCAAATCGTGTTCCAAACATGAAAATCCTCAGTGGATGGTTTTTCATGATTTTCAATATCCTGACACATAGTTTGGGAAAACCACACGCAACCCAAGAGCCTTCCAAAATTTCCAAAATTTATCCCAAATAACCCCTAAATTATCCCAACCAAATCATATTCGAAAGAGGGGGGGGGGGTCAAGGAATACCTAAAAATAGGAACACTATGTTACAACCTCCAAAATATAGAAACTTGTTGTCCTAAAAAAAGACTGTTATGAAGTATCCTTGTAAAAAAGATAATGAAACTATTCTCATTTAAATACCTATCTCTCCCAATCCTCATGAGTATAAGAACCATGCTACCATAGTAATAAAAACAAAGGTATTGTGATTCCATGAAGTACCTTGGTTTATCAATCATCTATCATGAATGGGTGTTTAGTCATAGATAAATCAGGATCAACATCAAGGTCACTCTAGCTTAGAACATGAGAAGTATCCGAATGATACATCTATAGATGAGATACATGGAACACATTATGTATCAACATCAACTATGGTGGAAGTTATAAATGGTAAGACACTTTCCCCACCTACAAAAAAACTCAAAATGTCCAACAAAATGAGGAGAAAGCTTCTCTTGCCTCCCAATCCATCCATGACCTAAACAATGTGAAACTTTCAAGAACACCTTGTCCACAAATTAAAGTTCAAATGGTCTACAGTTATTATCATCATAATACTTATAACATATTAGTTCCATCAAAATTATATGATGAATCAACCAGATATTTTATGTTATCTCTTGATCTATGCTTAGAAAAACAAAGGAACATTCACCAATCTTCGCCCAACACAATGGAGATCTACAAGGACAACCATACATATCATCAATAGTAGAAATTATGATCATAGACTGATAAGTATTTTTATAAGAAAGTTTAACCACCTCTAAATTGTCATCCCAATCCCCACTAAATTTGAAGAAACAATCAAAAAGAATTTCCTCAATAATCAACATAGCTCTCTCAATATGGCCATCCAAATATGGATGGTATAATGTACTCAAACTATCCTGAGATCTTAATACCTCTTGAAAGCCTCTTCAAAAGAGATATGTAAAACAAGTATCCCTATTAGAGACTATAGGAGATAGAATATTGTGCAAACAAATTTTCCCTCTCACATATAGAATTCACAGCTCCTAAACTTTGGTTGCATCTTGAATGAGTATAAATTGTTCCTATTTTTATAGCCTATTGATCACAAACCATATCAAAATATTTTATTTATTAGTATCCAAAAACCCAACCACAAAGTCCATTGATATCTCATCCCACTTCCAAGATATCATTGGAAGTGGATAAAGAAAACCGAATCATATTTGATGCTTGACCAATATGTGTTGGCACATATAACAATGAGGGAGAAAATCATTAATTCCTCATGCCATTCCTGACCACTAGAATCATTGTATCATTCCATAGAACATCTTTTTAGTATCCAGGTTCACTACCCACTAAAAATTAGGTTAATACCCCATAATGTATTTTCTCATAGGAAAATGAACTAAGTACTAGTTCCAAAAACATAGAATACCCTCCAATAACAATAACCACTCAACAATAGTCTCCCAGCCATAAAGAGAGTCTCTAATGATATAGAATTCAACATAAAGATGCTTCCCCAGAATAATCATGATGAGAAGAGTGGAGATCAAACGAACACTAGACAATGAAACCACGATCTCTGTTTCCTAAACCCCAACATGTAACTATGAAAAAAGATCCATATGTTTCCAATCTTCTTATGACTATTTCAAAGTCTGGGTTTGAATTTTCCTTTTCAATGCATATGTGATGGCATTCCCTTTACCCGGGGTATAGGTGAAGTTAAAGTCGAAAGATTTCAGAGATTCAACCAAATGCATGTTGTGGGAAATAAAATATTTTTTTAAAGAAGATATAACACAATATCTAGTGGAAAGAATACATGGTAAACCATTCTCCAAAAATTTAGTGTCTCCCACTCTTTCTATCATTCATTATAGTAATGAGTTCAAGGTCATGAGTTGGATAATATTTCTTGTGTGGCCTAAGCTAATGAGATCCATAAGCAACGATGTGACCACCTTGCATAAGAACACAACCCAACCCCAAACCTAATGTATCACAGTAGACCAAAAACACTTTCTCAATATTTGGAATGGTCAATATTGGCATAGAATTCAAAAGATATATCTTATTAATAAAATAACTCTAACATTTATCATCCCAAGAAAACCTTACCCCCATTTGAGTTAGAGTAGTTATCAAAGAATCCAACTTTGAGTAGTATTTTATAAACCGATGATAATAATCTGATAAACCCAAGAAGATATGAATCTCAAAAAAATTTCATGGATTCCTAATTTCATAAAATCTTTCACTGTCTAAGGATGAACTGAGATACCATGTTTTGACACCACATGTCCCAATAACTTCACATCGCGAACCTAGATATCAAATTTCACATTCTGAGAATAATGTCAGTGATTTCTAATCAATTCCAAAACTACTATCAGATAACACAAACAATCCTCCTCAGACATAGAGTAGTAAAGGATTCCATCTATAAAGACTACCATGAATGTATAAAGATACTCATTGAAAATCCTATTCATTAAATACAAAAATACTATATTTCATTAGTTAGACCAACTGGTATGAGAAGTAAATCATAATGACCATACATATTTTTAAAGGTAGTTTTTGAATGTCAGATTATTTTATTCTCCATTGGTGATAACTAGATCGAAGATCAATCCTTGAGAACCACTCTTCCCCTTTAAACTAGTCAAATATATCCTCAATCCATGGAAATATATACTGTTTCTTTACAGTAACTCAATTGTGTTTTTGGTAATCTATGAAAAGGTGAAGTGACCCATAAATTTTATTAGAAAAGAGAACCAGTGTCTCCCAGTGTGAAAAATTCAGGCATATCAAGAATTTTTATAAAATATCATCCAACTGGTTCTTAATCTATTTAATTTCATTTGGTGTGATTAGGTAAGAATTTATAGATACTATTAGAGTACTAGGAACTATATCAATAAAAAATTATACCTCCCTTACTAGTGGGATAGAAGATAATTTAGAAGAGAAAATTTATGGAAACTCAATGATAATTGGAGGGTTATCATCACTCAAAGATTATCGTTCCATGTCAAAATCGAACTCTAACACTAATTTACCCAACTATGGATAATATGTTTTAGCATTGATTGAACTTGGGTTCTATTCTCCTTGAAAGGCACAACATAACCCATCAGGTGCCAAAAAGGAGAACCGTTAAAGATAATAATAAATTTGGGCTTTATTAGCATTGAGAGAATCCATCCAAAATATGGCATCAATAAGTTTTATATCGAGAACCATAAAATCCCAAGAACAATTTATGAATGATAAAGATAATACACAAGTAGGAAAACAAAACCCTTGAATCTCTTCATTTTGAGGGCCATGGTAATATCCATCGTAGAAGATAAAATCTCTATAGGAAGATTTAACATATTGATAAAACATGTTGATATAAATGAGTGATATGTAATAGTATCAAGCAAACCATTCAATAAATATTAAGTTATAGTGATGGTACATCTCTTGATCATTCTATCTGTTTCTTCTTCCTCTGGTGACACTTCCATTATGTGAAGACTCATTATTCCGGATGCCTATGGGTGGAACAACTTTTTTCTTGAAGCATCTGATTTCACCGTGGTTCTTCTTGGTGTAGATGATTCTATACAACTATGTGAATCAAAATAGGCATGACATAACATTTTCAAGATTCCTAAGAATCCACAAGATCCAAATACATTTTGTTTCCCAGTGTAAACCCGTTTTGAGTGCCCATGCTTTCCACACTTGTAACAAATCAAAAGGCCTCTACTAGGAACTATAAGAGATATAGATGAACCCTACTGCTGATAACCACCATGAGACTCATCACACTTTCCCTTTCAAATTAATTAACTCACAGAACATCCACTAGGAGAGAAATGAACACCTGTTAACCCTGAATTACCATCTAGGTCTATGTCAACCATCAATTCCTTATCCAAAACTTCAATATAATAATGGATCCTCAATAAGAAAGCCTAAAAACTAATATTACCCAGAAGTAACATGTCAAACCCTTATTTCATAATATTATCATTTAGTATAATCACATGTGTGTAATAAACATGATTAGTAGAGATATTTTCATATTCTATCACCATTAAATTAGTTTTCTCATGTTTGGAAAACATTATGGCCTTGGACAACACCATAGACCCTGGATAAAACTGGTAAGTTAAAATTGCATTACATTCCTTCCACTCTAACACCTTGACATTATTTTTAGTCACCATAATTTCCCACCATATTCCACAAGTTCCCTTTAGCTTGATGGTGGAACATTTCACCTTGATTGAATCACGTTTTTCTAATAACTCAAATAAAATCTCAACCTTTATCAACCAATCCACAACCTCTTGAGGATCATTTAAGACTTGGAACTATAATGTCTTTTGATGAAGGATTTTATGAGCATGAATCATAAAATAATCACTTTTAGGTTCAACAACTGGATAATGTACATCAATGGGTGAAAGTTCCTATCTTAGAGCATGGATAGTACTCACAACAACTTCAAATGGATTTATGTCCAATAAAGGATTTTCTCATTGTGTTTCATCAACAACATCCTCTTAAATACTACTAACACATAATACTACAAGAATTATACCACACTACATCAGTAGAAAACATTAAAGATTCTAGAAGATACCCAGATCAAATCCCAAATAAGTGAAATAAGGAAATATAATACCATGAGGTAGATAAAAAATATTTAGAATTATGCCTACCCAAATAAATACTAGAGAAAATACTAAAACTAATCCTTAATAGTCATTTCTAAAACTACCCCTACTTACTTAAGGATCATTTTAGTGTGATATGGATAGATACTCACTCACAACTATCTTCTAAATAAAAAAATATTATAGAACAACATTTTGGCGGTAATGAAATAATCTCAACTTGGATCTCTAATACCAATTTATAATAAAGCGGCCCAGATACCCTGGTACCCTACCACACGAGCTATAAATGACATAACACAAAGGGTAATATTGATCCACATGGGTTCAGAAATAGAACCTAGCATCATACAATATCAAGTGGGAATAGTTTTCCAAATAAAAATATCGGAAGAAATAGATACATATTCACATTCACAAAGGAAACCCCTAAGAGAGAGAATACCTTAAGTGAAACAGGTATAAAAAAACCCAAACAATATATCAAAAAATTATTATAAAGACAAAATAGACAGTCTAATTCCCATCAGAAATAACAATCAAATCCCAGAATATCAACAAAAACCACCTCCAAGTGGTTCTTTCCCCTTGGTCGAACTCGGAAGAAGGTAATATACAAACACCCAAAAGTTATTATTAGGGTGTGAGATAAAATTCTTGTAGGTTCTCAAAAAATATTCCATAATACGATGCCACAATAAGTAAACGAATAATTATTTTAATTTTAAATAAAATAGGCATGGAAATAAAAGAAAACATTTAGAAAAACATGCTTTTTATTTCAGTTGTTGAAAAAATTATAAAAAATGGATTAATAAATATTTGATATAAAATTGTTATATAAATTTAAAATTCATATGTAAATATATTTTATATAAATGAAATATATATGGATTTAATATTAAACAGGAAACATGGTCATCTTCTAGGAGGTATGATAGTTCTAGGTTATGGGATCCTCATACTCTCGTATAATGTGAATGGAAATGTGCAGATACATCCCTCAAACACTGGTGGAGATGACTAATCAACATCCTACTAAGGATAATATATTCTGAGGTATATTTTTATTAAATATTTAAAGAATCAATATAGTGCAAGGGAAATTCCAACCTAGCTTATTTGTTCCAAATAACTCACTATCAAACAAGGATTGGATGTTCTAAAAAAAATTAATAATGGGAAAATTATCATAAAACTATTTAAAATACAGCTTCCCCATTTACCATTTCAATATGCCAATGTAACTTTAAAAAAAATAACTCAAGATTTAAAACAATTCAACCCTTTTTCTATATAAAACCAATCTTATATTTTAATCAAAAAAAATCAATCCATTTTTCTAGAAATTAATTCTATAACTCAATTTCATAAATAAAATCCCCCAATTTCCAAAAAATCCAAATCATACCCCAATTCATTGGAATTGGGGGTTTTCCCCAAAATCCATACTATATCAATTTAAAATCCCAATTCACAATGAATTGAATTTTTAAATAAATTGAAATAATCAAGCAATTATATGTTAAATTAAATGGAAAAACTTATACGGAACCAACAATCTTAGATTACGAAATCACGTAGCACAACACACACAATGGGAAACTTCAATGAAGAACATGATCAACAGATATCCAAGAATAATACCTAGTTTCAAGATATAAAATAAAGTAGTTTAGATCTCTCAACATGAATAAAATATAAAAAACCTTATAATGATATAAGAAGAGAGTGGGAGACAAGGAATGATGGAATAACTCTTATTAGGGAGAGATCAAATGATATTCACCTAGATTCGACCGAACTTAGAGGGGGATTAGAGGATATAGTTTTTTTTCTTTTGAGGTCAGAATACCTAGTAAATCATCCAACTTCGAGTAAGGGTCTAGGGGGGTTCTAAATGGGGGTTTAAGAAATTTTTTTATGAAATTTTCAGAGTAAATAAAGTTTGGACGAATGGTTTTTCTAGGTAGGGTGGAAGGGTTTTCCAATTCATAAATCCTTATAATGTTCCCCTATAAAGGGATGCATAGTTTCTATTAGGTGGGTGAATAGTTTTTCAAATAACATTCCAACCATGTAAACCCTCACTACTTAGGTTTTCACAGCTTTCACTAGAAGGGCGCATTGTTTGGTCAAACTGTGCACCAACGATACACAGTCCAAGAGCCTTCAATTTTTTTTAAAATTTCTCTAGAAGAACCACTAAAAAATCACCAACCAAATCATGGTCATAATAGGGGGGGTTAAGGAGTACCTAAAAATTGTAAAAAGATTTTATGAAAAAAACCTAGTTAAAATAAGCATAAATAATTATGAATGAACTAGCATCAAAAGTTATAAAGGATGAAATTGTTTAGAAAACTATTTCATTGAAAATATAACATGTATAAATATTATATATTATCTATATATCAAATATGTTATTTATAATAGTCTCAGTTTCAAATCATTATTTTATACATTGTGTAAACATGTAATGTGACCAATAATGGGGTTTAATGTCATAAAATTTCTCTCAATATAGTGGAAACTAAATTCCAATATCAATATCATTGGGTAAATTGAAAGAATAAAATATTAAAAAAATAAATATGTTATAAAAAATTATATCCATTAATTTTTATCTTGTGTGATTTATGATGACCAATGAGAAAAAAACTAATATGTTTGTGACTTTATAGAATTTGTGGGCACTAAGTTATCCTTCTAATTATGTTGAAATTATCCTATTTATATCATCCTATCACAAGTTTTGTTGTGAATTAAAAATATGATTTAATTATAGCAATCTAGAGTTTATTTATCGTATAATACTTATTTGGGATCCATATGATTTGTTCCATTGTTTTCTATTACTTAATGATTGGTACCCCCAAGATCCAGGAATCATATAAAAAGAATTTTTGAAATATGGATCAATGTAGTGAATGATATTATGAAAACATGAAACAAAAGTAAAATTGGATAACCTAGTGAAGTGTTTCAATTTTATGATAAATGACCAAAAAATTATAAAAATTAAAAACTATTCATTAAAAGACCATAAATTTTATTAGAAAAATTTTAAGAATTATTAATAACAGTTTCACACCAAATCTCTCCACATTTTTTACTTTGAATTCCTGGTCAAAATCCTAATATATTTATTTTATAAATTATTTAAAAGAAATTTTTGGTGATATTTCTCAATCCATGATGTTTTAACATATAATGTAAACATAATTAATGATAGAAAAATGAATAAATAATGTATAAAATTAATATATCAATAAAAATGAATGTAATTGTCTCATAAATTGTCTTAGGGAAGAAAATTTAGATCCATTATATAGAATTAGTGAAAAAATTATGCATCAATTATGGTACCATTTTCCCATGTGGGTATGTGTGAAAACTATTTATAGATTTTTCTTCCACTATATTTTCATTATATATAGATCAAGTGAAAAAAATTTCTTACCAAGTCATTTTTCAAAAAACTGTCTCTTTTACTTTACAATAAATTTTTTAAAACCCACTACCTTATGCATTATCATTAGTAAAACATTTTAAAATAAAAATTGATTGTGTCTTAATGATCGAGTTGTAATGGAAGAAATTGAAAATATGAAATTATAATGGGAGGTTGTGGTATAAATTTTTGGTTGATGATAATTAAAAAGAGAACCGTATTGAAATTGTAGTGAGATATAATTTATATTATGACATAATATCTTAGATGAAGAAATATATAAATTTATTGAAATTACATCATGACAAGATATTTTAAGGTTTTTTGTGATTTTTTAGATATGGATATGAAATTAATAAGATACATATATTTCACTTCATTCATTCCATTATATCATGATTTATGTTGGATTAAATCATTTTTGATATAAGGATTCTACATATTATAGAGGAATTGAATTGATTGTAAGGAGAAATGTTTATTGATTTAGGAAGACCAAATATTGGTTTTTATTAATTAGGATTATAAATAGACATATTCCTTTCTAAACAATAGGTTTTTAAAAATTATAATGACTGTTGGAATATATAATAAGTAATAATAAGACCCATCCAAGATCATAATGAATAAATGAAGAACACTATAAATAAATAATAAAATAATTTTTTTAATTTTTTTTGGAATATTCTGATCATGCTCAAATTATCAAATATAACCCTCCATCGGTATCCACTAATAATTCTAATAATGGATTCATTGGTTAGATCCTCCCACTATTCTATTGATTCTATCAATTGTAAAAAGTAATTGATGGAAGAAGTATAGAGAAAGACACTATAAAATCTCATGGATAAAGAAAACCAGGTAACTCTCTTGGATGAGGAATATTAGATAATTTTTTCTCAAATAAAGAAAACTAGAAAATATTATGAACAATGTTTTATTATTCTTAATGGTATGAAGAATGTACCCCACATTTTCAGTTTTTAATTAGAGGGGTAATCAATGTTCCCAAAGAAATTTAATCCCATAAAAAATTTAAGGAATTTTAATTAATGATATTCAAATGACATTTTAATCATTATATATTCTGTAAAAGTAGATTAATTCATAACACGAATTTGGGGGTGAATTAATGATCAACCAAATGGGTTGGATATAGAAAATGAGGTTCTTAAATAACCACTTGAGGTAGGTTTACAGATTTTCCCCATGTAATGGGCCTGGGATACACATCACTCGAAGCCAATGCCTAAGACCCATTTAGACTATTATTGCCTAATTTTTATGAATTAATAATATAAATAAATTATTATTTATATTCTAGGGATATACTAATTATTTAATTAAATAACTATTATTTAATTAAATATTTTAAATATGTAAAAAAATATATTTATGTTTATAGTGTACATAAATATTTTTACAAATGAACTAATCATATTAGTACAAAAATTCCAATTATAGTTATATTAATTGTGACCCCAAGATCCCTTTGTAAAGTTATAAATGATCATGTAACATATTCATAATCATAAATTAATATTTTTATCTTAAAATTCATTATAACAACCCAAATTATAAAGGGGTATGGTGTGATATAATCAACCAGTAGTCTCTTTGAAAATGTTAATTTATCCTAATCATCAAGATTAAGAATGAGACAAATATAATTTCAATATTTTATAACTTGTGTATTTTTTCTCAATTTGAAAGCATACAAATTCTTACCTAATTTCATTACATGAAATTTTCTTTTCATGACCTTGCACTTAGTCAAAACAAAATTCTAGGATAATGGCACAACCCATCATATGGGAGGACAAATCCCATAATTTTTAATAAAATACCTATTATTGATTAGTTTCAAAAACAATTACCTTCTATTAGATATAAATCTTAAATGAAATTATCTATATTTCATCGTATGAATCATTAAATGTATGAAATCCACTCTATAACCTCAACTTGAAAGATCCATACCAAATCATCACTTGAATAACACCAATGACATATATGTATATATTTGAAATTTCTTATGGTGTATTATACGATGTTCAATACTAATTCAAGTTCACCAACTAATATACCACGAGTGATCAGTTGTATTACTATACTAGAGATCCTTCTCATACTAATCTTAACATATTATCATAGCCCAATATGATGATCATTAATTAAGAATAACCAAGAAGTACAAATATTCTTGGGGGATGTTATTATATTATCTCTCAAATTATTGGAAATAAACATAATTGATTGATAAAGTATTTTATTTAATAAATATTACATGTTATAAAATTTATCTAAGTCAATAACAATTGACTGACTTTAAAGAAAAAACAATATCATAAACATGAATAAATTTTTTGACTATTGTGAACTCATGAATGTGTAAACACTACTTATTCTATGATTTATAATAAATGAGGGTTAAATGATTAATTCATTTCTTTTTATGATGTTTTTTGGAGTTTTTCCAATCATCCATTATTTTATATATTTTCTTCATTTAATTTGGAAGATCATTATTTACTAATAAATGAATTGGTATTCAATGAATAAACTAGTTTCATGGGGTTTTACCATAAATAAGTTTTATTTTAGTATTATTAAATATTATTTTGAATCACCTACTTATTATATGAATTTAAGTATTTGATTATAGGAAAAAAGTGTTTAGTCTTATGAAAACCCTTGGAGAAACTATAATAGTTGATTATATTAGAAGAGTAATTAGGAGGGAAAAAATAAAATAACAAGAACAATCTCACAAGACATCGGATTTATATATTTTTAAAATAATCCCTATATCCACAAAGAGGAAGAAAAATTTTACTACATTGGGAGGAAGATTATTGGAAAAAATATCAAAGTAAAAAAACCTTGTCTCAAAATGAGATGAAAATTCAACATAATGATACAATAATAATTTCTACTATAGTGCAAAATCAACATAGTAAGTCTACTTTACTAAAATAATTGTGGGAATAAGTCCCCAAATATACAATATCCTATCCATTTCTCTAATTAGATCTATTATAAAAACAATGATTAATTCCAGCATGCTAGAGTACTGGTATTGGTTACACCAGTTAGATAAAATCTTATAGTTAGGATTTGTTTATGTCATTTAGGAATTTGGATTGGGGGTATTTAGAATCCAGACTCCTAGACACCCAACATGGGGTCAATGCCCCCTTATTACCCCTAGTGACTTTATCATAGAGGTCAAACTGTGAGAGTTACTACTAAGTGTAAAGTACAAGATGCTATCAGTGGGCCCAATTACATTCAATGGATCGAAAATCACTATTCATATATTTATTAATTTCAGAAAAAAATGATGAATGAAAAAAAAATTTATATTCAATTATAATAATGATGTGATTTTTCATTAAGAAAATTATAAAATTTACCTTATCATGATCCTAGTACACTCTTATCAATTAAGTTTAGTCAATTAGTAATAGTTTTATTTTAATAGTTTCCATCAATCATCGTATCTTTCAAGTCAATGTTCCATTATAGGGATCACTTATCTATGAGTTTGAAATCATATTATCCATATATTATACCTTTGTACTTAATTATTAAGAAGATTATATATCAAATTATTTACTTTCAATTATTAATTTTTTCTTTTACCAAATGATATTTTTATCTTTCTTACTAATTTTATTCCCCTAAAATGAAAAATATATATTCATTGTGTATATTAAATATATATCATGACCATAAAAAATCAATTATGTAATGTGGAAAAAATACATAAACTAGAATCATAAAATAAAAATATATAAGAAATTTTTTTATCCCAATCTATCAAATCCAAATTTATTTTAAGATTACTTGTTCATGAAAATAGTGTTAAAGACATTTATTACAAAAATAAATCATTAATTATAAATGTGAAGACTGTTTACAAATATATACACACTCTTCTTAATCACTATCTAAAAATACATTATATATAGAGAATCTATGGCCAAACCCATTGAGGCGAGTGATCCCTTGAATGGAACTTTGATTAAAAATATATGAAAATAAATTGAAATAATTAAAATAAAACTATAACTAATTGAATAAATGTTAAATAACAAGAATTAACTATGAATTTATAAGTATATGATCATGATATGGTTATGTTTTCAATATTATTATTGAAAAATATTATCATTTTTCAGAATTGAATCTATAAAAGTCATTGTCTTCTAATTTTCACTCTAATTACTAGACAATATTTATCTTGTGATCATATAATTTTATACATATAATAATTAGTAAATAAAAAATATATTTAATAATATTATACTCCAAATTATTATATAGTCAATAATAAATATAAATAACTAGTTACTAAGTTAAATAAAAATTTCTCAATTAATAAATAATGATCATAATGATTAAAGGAAGAAAATATATAAAAGAATGCGTTAATTTATAGAATTAATTAAATAATTTTAAAAAATATAAATGAACTAATTTATTCAATCAATATTTATTATAAATCTCAGTATAAGAACATTTTACCCTTAATGAGTTTATAAGAATCAGAGAATAGATACATGTTTAAAATGGAATAAATATGAGTCTAATCCTAACTAATATAAAACAGGTACTTTTGCACTTCCTTGTAATCAAATAGAAGTCCCACTTCCAAATTATTGAATTCATATCTAATAAATAATTACCGCTATTTATAAAATATCCGAGATAATATAAATCACAGTGTAATGGCTTCCTCATGACATAATTTATGTATCTTCTCAAATTCAACTTGATATATTAAAAAATCATGAAATAATTCTAAAATATCTCATCATGATATAATTTATATATATTTATATATTTCATTATACCAAATATTATTTCATAGTATAAAATATATCATACCGAAAAATCAATATAATTCTTTTCTCAGTTATTATCATTAACTCTTTTACACCATTACCTAACATCACAATTCCACCTTCGGAGAAATGTCCATTGTACCTTGATAATTATAGTGAAATATATCCCTGTGATTTTCTATTATTTAAGAGTTTCAGAACTATTTATTATTTATATGTTTACTATTACTTAATATCATTCTTTTTTCCACGTTTTTCAAACATAAATATGTATTATAATTCATTATATATCCCTTATTAATAATATTTTTCAAATAATTATAGATTTTCACTCCTCAAAAGTATCATGTTATGATTTCCACCTTTTATCTTTAAAATTATTCTTGAATCTAATACCAGATCTCTATTATTCAAAAAACCATTGGGGACGCATTCAATCTCTAAAAATGAAATTTTATATACCTTCAATTAAGTATGAAATATTACTAAGTAATGATTCTGTATAATGATTTTTTGAGATATTATTTGTAATTGTTTTCATAAAAATACCAAATAGACTAGTTTGAAAATCTCAAAGGATATAGAAAGATATAATTTATCAAATCACTAACATAAATAAATAATTTTTATAACCAATTATTATTTTTTAGATCATGCTCATATCTCACATGATTTTAATATATCTATATTTTAAAACATATTATATTCTAGAAATTCAAAAAAAAAATTTAGTAAGATTCTGTAGGGTAATAAAAATATGGAATCTGTTCTTCCATAACAAATATGAAAATATAAAATTTGTAAAAAACCCACTAAAATAATAAAATTAATGGATTTTTTCCTCTTTTATTATGTTTTTAATTTTATTTTAATTTGTTTTAAAAAAGAGAAAAAATAAATATTAAGGGAAAAAATAACTATATTATATGTAACCCCCCATGATAAATTATATTATTATAATCAAGGAAACTCAATTATTTGTTTAATTTGTTTTTAGATGGTGGAAAAACAACAAAGTGTTAACTAAAGTTACAATCTCTTATTCACATTGATAAGGTTTATGGTATAAAGAATCACCACTCACATCTAAAACCCATTAAATCCTTATGAATGTGATTTATTATGTTCTTGTTAACTATTGAAAATGTGTTGTTGGATTTATTATCCACACACTAATATATGAGCGATAATATATGGTTCCAATAGATAGAAACGACGCTTATGAGGCATCCAATTCATACATGTGTTATACAAATGGAATTTCTCTCCCATATTAAACTCTAAGAAAAATCATTCTATAATGGTAATCCTTTTTCATCTCTTTTTAGATTCATGATTTCTCATTGATATTACTCAAAATTTATTCAAACACATGAATTTATATGAGTAATTTAATCTTATAGATTTATGTTTCATTTATTGATGGCTTAATATTATTAGTACTTAAACTCAATGAGAATTCGAAATAATTTACAAAAAAACCAAGAAAATATAGATATTCTAATGGAGGTTTAAAAAAAATATAGTATACTATTTATGTATCATCCAATAGAATTATTTAATATTTTAAGTTTGATATACTACTTTTCCCAACATCTATTTAACCTCTATATTTGAAGCATCTTCTTTACTATTATCCTGGGATATATTATAGAAACAGGATATGAAACCCCTTAATGTAATGACCTATGTTAATATGAACCAGTGGAAATAATAAAAGTTTGAGTATACTATAATTAAAATCTATTGAAATTTTAATTATTAGAATTTTTATTTATGGGAGGATATTTATGATATGATTTTTATTCCTACATATTGATTTTTGAGGTAGTGAATTAATTGATGAAGGCCCATAGGGAAACTGAGATATTCGGGCATATGGACAGATCTGGTGGGACATAAAATGCGATCACGGTAAAATTAGTAGTATCCCACTAATTTTTTGGTTGTATGGGAAGGTTTTAGGTTCCTCTATCCTTTACATTAATATTTTTTTGGGATTTCAATTAGGGTACATCAAAAATCTAGAAGGTTACCCTACACCCCCACTTAAGTTGGGGGATTTTTTATCATTCTATGGTTTTATTATACCACCATTCAAGGGTTTGAGATAGGTGTGGTTGGATGGAAAGGTGATGAATTTACATCACCTCTCAATCTCCTCACTTCTCCTATATTTACCAAATATAATTTAAGAATGGGTTTTTATAATGGATTGGGGTAATATATTTCTATTTTATCTACTCATTATCAAACTCCACATAATCTCTAATTCGAGATGGTTTCAGTTGGGTATTTTGAATGGATTTTAATAGAGTAGGGAACAATACAGCTGGTATCAAAGATATTTTACTTGTGATGGCTAAATGATGCTCGATAGTGATGAAAACATGTCTTATTTCACAGTTTCAATGGATGTGAGTTCTCTAGATAGTTTTTTTGGATTTTGTTATTTTATTTCTAAGTTTAAGATCAATTAGTAGGTGAATGATATGTATTATTCTCATGGGATTTCCGAATATGAACTATTGACCATCCACATAATGATAGTCATGCGTTCTATGTCACCTATTCTCATAATGATATTTTATAAGTCATACCTATTTAATTTAAATTTTACATTAAATTATATATTTTTATAACTAATAAAATGATTATGTGTAATGAGATAAGAAATTTAAAGATAGGGTATTTCATGTTATTAAGGTATATGGTTGCGAGCATTGACGAATTTTCATTAATGTGATTATAGGGTATCTTAGATATAAGGTAGGTGGTCCATTGAATATTAATCCATATACGTTTTGTTTCATATGTGATGATGTATGTATTAATGGGGGTATACATAAGGGTAAATTAAATTGGTATCGATCATGTTTGAAATTGTGAGATGTGTTAGGTAAATCCTCCAATTATTAGAATAGTTGTTCCACTCCATCTTCAACAATTTGAGGAATGCCTTATGATTTTGTTGCTAAGGGGATCATGCGATATTCATATTTGATAGACCATGAATGGGTGTTTAATACTGAAATTATTTGAGAATATACTATAATTGTCTTCTTTTTGCTATTGTGAGGGTTTTTATAGATTTAGACCTCAAAGAAAGAAGTCAGGGTGACCAGTGATCACTCAGGTGTTTTGGTTTGTACCCTTAAGATTATGAATAGTATCTTAGGTATAAATTTGAGTTGTATGAGTCTTTCATGAATTGGTTTCACTTCATAAAGAAGATATTTTTAGTTTTTTAATGGGTTGGTTATAATTATTTCTCTTATTTAGGGGTATTACAAATTTAAGAGAGATAAGAGGTGGTTCCAAGGTTTGGGGTCCATTTATAAATATATGTTGATTATCCTCAAGGCATGAGACCTAATAGGGAACCCTAATTAGTTTGGTGATGTTGAGAGAATACACCACTTATGTGTATGTCAAAATGTTTGCATGTTAATTTGTAATCCAACATTCTTAGGGAATGTTTTATTTTGAAAATAAAATTAGAAGACATTGTGTCCATGATGGTATTATGAGAAATTGGGAATAGACATTTGGTATGTAACTTAAGGCCCAATTGTGTATGGACCATGGTCTGTGAAATCATATTTAATTAATGGAGGCGATTTAGTCTCATAGTATGAATCAAAATATCTTAAAAGGATTCAAGTGACATGGTTCCTTTGAGTGAGAAGGAATAGATTATTAGTTCAGCTTAACAATATTTGGGTCGTGATACATTTTGATGGAGATACCATAATTATATAGTAATGTTTTGGAATATATTTTGGGAGTGTATGTATATGTTAAAGGTGGATAGATCCAAGGTTGTGTTCCATGAAAAGTGATACACCATATTTTTCAGATAATAGTAGAGACCTAGGGCTTAGGATGAGTATGAATAATACTATCTTGTTGTATTTATGAACTAGATGCGATGTAACATGGAAAAAAGGTGAAATATATTATTTATAAGTGATGATTTTAGACTCCAAGTCTTGATTAACATTCTATTTCTTATAGTGTGGATTTTTCATGAGGGTTAAGTTATGTTAGGCATGTCCCATTTTTGGATACTTACAATGAAGTGGCATGTTCCAATGGGTGGTAGTTGTGACCCAAAAAAATATTCTATTGAGTGTTAGTTATGACTTGAAAATGTGTATTTGGGAGTGGAAGTGAGACTTGACAATGTGTTCTAGAGATTATGTGTATGACTTGATGGTGCATTCGAGTGAGTGACGCCTCATGTCCTGATGACATATTTTGGTAGTTAGTGTTGTAATCCAATTTAAACATATGATTCATCATTTTATGAAAATTTTAGAATGAAAAATGTTACTTAATGAAATTTTATTAAACAATTGAGGATGAGTGACATGGTATTTTGGTTTCCACATGATGACCTAACTTGATTTCTTGTATATTGTGTTTTATAAGTTTATTTATATATCTTATATAAACACTGGTATATTTCAATATATATTGGGGGGTGTTGTTGGTGGTGGTATATTGATATTTTTTATCATAACCTACATGTACACTTTAGTGGGAGTGTAAACCTTATATATGATATATAGGTTTGAGTACAGGTTTTATTGAAAACCAGGTTAAAGTTTCTCAACTAGTTTTGGAAAACAGACCGAGGAGATGCTCATTGTTACGTACTACGGATTCTTTGACTGGGTTTTTGATTTGGTTTTTTTATTATTTATGTGGGATACCCATATGATGTATGTGAGGTATTACCTACATAATTCATTTTTTATAGCATGTATATTAATATATGATTATGTTTTTTATATTATCAATAATTCCATATTTATACTATAATATCAAGTTATGGAATATACCTTATTTATTTATTTATTAATGTATACTTATGATACTAAGAGTACAGTCTCCCCAATATAAATAAAAAAATCTCTCCACAAGTTGGGATTATTTTACGTATAGGTAGGAATGCTTGAGATCACATAACATAATTAATAGGGTTGGGGGATTTTCATTTTTGTTTTTTCAATTATTGTTTGGTTGTTTATGAGAATATGATGTTATATTATTTTTAATTCCCCAAATTTGTATTTCCTCACATGATCAATATGGGTAGTTATATGACATCAAGCATGCCTCTTCAAACACCAGAGGTTACCAACTAGCAGCGAGGGTGAAAGGAATATAGTAGAGATACTATACCCTCTGAAATAGAGTATAAATCATAATATAAATAAGTTAAAGTTATCATGACACACAAATCAAGAAAAAGAAATATGATTACCAAAACATACAAATAAGAATAATAATCCCTATCATGCCACAATTCATTCCAAACAAAATTCAAGCTGAATTCCATATAAAAAAACATGTAAATTAGACTCATAATACTCCAAAACCCAAGTCTTAAACCCCGTGCATTGTCCTCTCTCCATTCTCTAATCCCAACGAGTAGGAAAAAAATTTGTCCTAGGGCACCATTAAATTTTCTATACATGCATCCATGAAATGTTCTTGAGTACCAAATAGTGCACAAACATCGTGAAAGTACAACTTAGTTGGACCACTCCCACAATGTATAAAAAAACTATATTGAATAAATAGTGAATAAAAAAATATGTTAAATCGGGTAATTAATTCATAAATTAATATAGAGCATAAAAAACATTATGATTCTGGATGAAACATGGGGTCAACCAAACCTACTTATGTACAATACCATATATCTCAATGAACTGGTAGATTCTATTAGCTAGGATGAATCATGAATACTACTAGAAGATTATATGGTCGAGGATGAATCAAACATATCATTGATCAAGAAACAATGTGTCTCTCCATCAGGAAATCTAGTAACCAAGCATCTCGCCCACTAGAATCAAATATAAATATATACCCCACCCTTAAGAATTGAGAAACCATGTATATGTCCCTCATGTGGTATATACCCAGGCATTTTGACCTTAGGTGGTGTGTACTATTCATATAGCCCTCATGTAGTATATAACCATGCATTTATCCCTTAGGTGGTATGTTACCTTCCCTCTAGCCCCTGGGAGGTATGTAACCATGAACCTAGAATTCAGGTGGTATGTAACCATGCACCTAAACCTTAGGTATCAAGCACAATAATTTTTCTTTAATAAGACATATAACTAGGGAACCCAATTATCACTCTAACCACCAATCTATCCCAACATGTTTGCATATTTCATATTGGTCAATTCATTAATTTACCCATTAATAACACATTTATTCCATTATTCCACGTTTCCTATTTATTAATCATTCTTGCGTAGTTTCCATTTACCATTTCATGACAAAGCACAAATGAAGCGACTAAAACCATTTACTGGCCAAGTTACCAATTATCATAATAATAGTGAAAATTTCATTAACATTCCTTTTATTTCCAAATTAATATTTTACAGGTCATTCTATCAATAAATTATTGTGGCATTATACCAATTCCACCATCATTCCATTTAACTACTTTCATGCCAAGTGTAACATTATCAATACAACTATCACAATTACCAAGTTATGTTAATTCCATATTAATAAAATTAAAATAATAATTTCAATTCATCATAGGCTCTAGGTTCAATTAATCTAACCTCTAAACTAGGGTCAAAGTTTGGTACACCTCTTAGGTGGTCTGAAGTCCTGATCTCAACACCAACAGACATAATGAGGTCTGAGAGATGTCTAAGCATATGAATTCATCAATTTTAGAGGGTTAAAAATTAGGTTAGTTTACATTCATAGTGTACCAATGAGATATCCCTTACTTCACAGACAAAATAAAAATTAAAATATAATTTAGGGTATTGTTCAAGACCTCCCAACTCAAGAAGTGAAGAAGATGTAAAATGAGAAAAAGTTATTGATAGATGTTTAATATAATGATCCCCGTGGTTGGATCACCGGTTTGAAAAACAAATAAATAGGATGAGAATTATCATTGGATAAGTCACCGGAGTTGTGTAGAACCCTATAAATTAATAAATCATGAGTTAGGGTAACAATAAGGGTTAAGAGGCATTTAAAATATTTTTTAGGTGGGTTGAATTTTCCCCCAAATTTAGATGTCCTAGATTGACACCAATGCATATCCATTGGTGTTCTCATGTGTTTTTTCAAGGATAAATACCTCACTAGCTAGCCAGTGGGTCTTATATGTTAACCAGTGGGTCTGTCCAGTTATTTGGTGGGACTACTATATCCTTATTGGACTACCAGGTAGCCGACTCGTTGGATGGTGGACTACACTAGCCAGTCGGTGGACCTAAAGTACCTCCAGTACAACTGGACACCTCTAGACTTTAGCTGAACTTGATACATAGATCCCTAGAACACCTCTAATACCTTGATTAAATCAAATTATGAGCCTTAATTATAGAATTAAAGAGGCTCATAAAGTTATAAAGAGGAATATAGTTGGAACAGACAAGATATTATGATTTTACTGTTGTACTAAGGTGCTAAGTGGAATGTATGAATTTATATAGATGGATTGTTGTATTACTATACATGGGAATGACCACTTGTTATTGGTAAATTAATTTAATATTTTTCAAAAATAAAAATAATTGTTTTATATTTTTTTGTAAATTATAAAATCAAAAATAATTTATGTAGTGTTTTATAGAATAACCTATTGTGTGATAATTAATTAATTAAAACTTCTATTGATGGTTTTTCTATATTTTATAACATTTATATTATTTTAATATGATGATAAATTATTTATGAACATTTTTTATTTTTCTTAACTTATTGGGTAGTTTTGGGAATCAAATTCCTAATCCTTTTATATGGTTTAAAATATGAGTAAGATGCCTTAGTTGTTTAATCATCCTTGAGAGGGTAGATAAAGATTTTAGGGTGTCTTATACTATTGAAAAGTAAATAATTGATATTTATTAGGGTATCATGGTTATGTTATTATGGTATGACTAATTCTAAGCCTATCCTAGGGATTGATTAGTATGTAATGAGATAACATTGTTTTTCATGTCTATGGTGAGGTTGTCTCTGAGTTGTTTGATAAGTATGTTATTTAGTAGGAGGGTTCATTTAAACATTCTTAATTATTTAGGTGTTTTGGAAAACTAAATCATGGTTTGTTATTCCATTAGTATTTGCTAGACACCCAAAAGATACATGTTTTTATGTTCGTTATGTAAGCGTAGAAAATTTGAGATAAAATTCAGGGAGAAATGAGTCAGAATGTAATGTTGAGTAGTATAAAGTGAATAATAGCTCTTGTATTAGAATAGATGGAGAACATTGATGGATAATAACTGGTGATAATATTATTTAATATCCACTCTATCACTAGGTTAAAATATAAAGTTCGTAGGTGAATTATAATATGAATCTACAACAAACAATAGATACTGTATATCTATTATATAAGAGTGTTCTTTCATATGTGGATTGCTAAAATGGGTCATGTGTGAGAAGCTTTGATAAAATTAAGAGACATTGAAGACCCATGAAATGTAATATAATTTTATAAATTATAGTAATATTTAAACCCCATCTATTTAGAGTTTATTAATTGGAATCTAGTGTAATTTGGTTAATTACCACCCTTAGGGTGTGATTAAAAATGTGGTGAAACCCTTTGTGGTTCATGAATGGCATTACATGATAGTAATGTTTAGTTGGATTCTGATGGTAAGGGTGAATCTAAGAATGTGGATGTGAGTTAGTGAGGTGTTTTCCATACATGAATAAAAAATACATCATCAAGAATTCATAGATTTCTCAAATAGACATATGTATTTAACTATGGAAGGAAACATGAGAATTTTCTAACAATGATTAAAATTTTAATTTTTGGATATGCTGTTAGAACTTGGACTTTGGGTGAAAGATAATTAGTATGGATAGACATTAGTAACACATAGAACTTCCGTTTAATCATAACCTAAGGTGAGGAATTGAGTGTGTTTGTTAATATCATATGATCATGTTTTGTACATAATGATTCTTGAGTGATGATTATATTTGGTTAAGTAAGTTATTAGGAGAAATGATAAAGGAAGACATATAATGGGGAGCACACTATTGATTATTAGAAAGTATCATTGGGGGAGACATTTCAAATGGTTTAGTCACATTTCTTTAATACTTTTGGTAATTACGTTGATTGAAAATTTAGGAATCGATTATTTTTGTTTTAAATCATGAAAATATGTATAATCAGATGGTTGGGGAATCCTCTCAGTTATTTGGGGATAAAAACCATGATTATGAGGATTTGATATGTAATGAGATCGGTAGGATTGTGGGAGATATATAAAACAAGATACCTAGGTGTTGGTATACTAGTTTCACCATGTTTATTGATAAAATATATATTTATAATTTATATCGTATATTCGAGAAGATTTATTATGTTGGGTAATTGACTTAGTAAATAATTTGATAGATTATCCAAGAAGGACCCTGATGTGGACTTTATTGGTACTGTCATATAGAGTATATTGGTTGGTTTACTAATTTGGAGAGTTTCTCAACGTATCTTACAATGATCTGATAATTGAATATGATGTAGATAATTCAATGATTTTTAAATATTCCATTGAACTATGATTTCATGACCTAAATGAGAAATGTCACATTATATTATGCATGTTAGGTGTTTTCAGAAGATATAAATGTGGTAGAGGAATGAAAAATGGTTTTAATTTGTTCCCAAGTATGGTATAGTGGAATTAAATCCCAATATGTAAATTTTGAAATGACTGATGTCTATTTTAATTAGAGTAATATTTTTAGAGAAAACCATGTTTTTTTTGTATTGAGTGTTTAGGTAGTGGAACTAAACCAAATTCAAATTCATGAAAAAGGAGTGGTATTATATTTCGATTAATGAACTAAATGTAAAAATATATTTATAAATATTTCTTAGGGACGAGGAACAGTACGTTGGGAAGTCAGTAATGACCTGCATCATTATTTGTTAGTCGAACAAAAAACTTTCTAGTATTAAAGAATTAATATTTGAAGGAAATTAAATTTTTAGAACTCTTATGAGAAATATGATCCTTAGGGAATGTTTTTATTCTAAGATAGATGTTTTTTAGGTGAAAAAACAAGTGGAGAAGTCACATAGATAAATATTGTGGTCCAAGTAAGTGTCTCGACTCAATGGTACACAATAAGTTTCCAAAAAAATCCTTTTGGCTTCCCACTAAAAGGCTAGTGGGTTCTGAAGGGGTGCAATGTATATACCCTTACCACTAAGATCATGAGGGAAGTCTATTGAGATTATAGTGGACCAATAAACTTCTATTTTGGGTCCACCAGAAGTGTCATAGGGGACCTAGACCCCTAACTTAAGTGGGCATGACTTTTAGTCTTTTTAAGGGTTTTATTAAACCCCCATTTGGAGGTTTCTAGCTTGCAGTGACCGAATGACAATGGGAGTGTAGGGACCCTAACCCCATATGCTTGGATCCAATATCTTCTACCATTATATTGGAAAATGATTCAAGGAATCCCATCATGATAGAAAAAATATTTTTGTAGTCTTGGTAAACTAGATACATACATGAGTCTTACATTACATTTGAATACAAAAATTACAAAATAATTTTTATCCAAAAACATCATTATTCCACCTAGTATATCGTTTCATATATATCATATTAGGCATCATATAATCCTATATAAAGTAAAAAAATGAGTTAGATCAAATTATTAATAAGGGAAAGTAAAATGGAAGAAATAGTGGATCAATAAGAATAATAAACATGTAAAGTTAGATAACTTAACACACATGAATGAAAACAACTAATAATGGAATGCACCAAGAGATAACGTGATAGTGAAAATACCCTTGATAGAAATAAATAAATACTAAATGAAGTAAATTCATAATTATTAGGCACCATTATTCCATGGTACATGGTACCTTTACCATCAATACATTTCACAAGATGGTTTAAAACATATTGGGTAAAAACCCACTTAACTAGGGATAGCCAATTGATTCATCTCGTGAGGATACTGATGCATATAGGGGTTATCTATAACTAGGACCCACCCATTTAATACCTATACAAATCATTCCTCACATATCTAATAATCTATTTAATTCATAAATAATATTCCATATCATAAAGTATCCATATTAATTAAAGGATCTATATTTATCTATATTTCCCATGTTAATCAACAAACTTTCAAAGTAAAACACCTTATGTAGAAATGAGATATGGCTTAATAAATAAGAATATACATGATAAATAAAATATATATTTAGGGGAAATTTAATGTCTAATGATTACCAAAAAGTGAATATTTCAAGGGGAAATTAATGACTATAAAATTGAATCAAGGAAGCGAATATTAGAACTATCCATGGTAAAAATAATCATAAACCATAATAAGAAAGAATAAATATTGTATCAATTAAATATATACCTATTTGGGGAAGAATAAAGGGTTTTTAAATATAAATAACATAAAAATATATTCAAAATCATTTTTGATGAAAATATCCTTTTTATTTAGAAAATAAAATTTGAAACCTAATTTTTTTAAAATAATTTTTTGGAAATATTTTATTTAAAAAGAACCTTTTAAACTTTCAAATTAAGCTTTAAATAAATTATAGTAGGTAATTCCATACATGCTGTAAAGAACATTCCTTATGATAAATACAATTATTAGAAAAGTGCCTTGTTCGAAAAGTTAATGAAGATTCCACTGATTTTTTTTGTAAAAATACAAAATGTTAAAAAATGTATTTATATTAAAAATTTAGAAAACTATAACGAAAAAAAATTAATTTTTTTTATAAATCATATTTTTGTAAGAAAATAATTTTCTACTAAAAAGAGAAATAAAGTCACATTTTATTTAAACATTTTATCAATAATTTTAAGTACTAAAGAGTAGAAAAATGATAATATCACTAGAAAGATATCATTAATAAAAAAAGATAATAAATTTTATGGTTTTATGAAAAGATGTTCATATAATTTCTTTTAATGTAAATTCAATAAAAAAATCATGATTAGAATGGGATTGTGAAATAATCTCTTAAAATGATCATAATGTTGAACCAATAATTAATCAATAAATCAATTATGTGTATCGAATTTAAATCCACATAAAACAAGTGAAAATAATGCAATATATAGTCAAAATTTTGTATATACATAATCATATAATATTAACGACGATGAGGAAGTGATATAACCCAATAAAAAATAATTGAGTTATGAAATCCTTTACAACTTGGTAACTTTTAATTAAAATACACTTAGAATAAATAAATCAAATTGATACATAAAATACCAATAATAATAAATTATTCATGATATTACATGTAAAATATAAGTATATACACCATATAAAAGCAATTAGGTGTATAACATTACAATATTCCAGAATGAAATAAAGTTGAGATGAAATCCGTTACCTTATGCTTTCTTTTGGAAGAATGTGATTTGACCTCATATATAGAAGTTTTAAACATTATTAACTTATTAAAAATCCATATTAATATTTATTATATCATATATTATACTTTTATAATATATTTTTACTCGTCCATTGTTAATGTTTTGTTATTTTCATTATTTTGGGTGTTAATAGCCTTGTTTTCTCTTGAGTGTGTTGTTATGAAAGTTATGATTTTTGAACATATTAAGTAGTTATATCATAACTAAAATAACATTAATGAAATATTAATAATATTTACAAGGCAATTATAATTTTAAAACCAATCATGGATGATGTCTATGAAAAATTAATTACATTATGACCATGTAGATGGTTGGTCGTATGTACGAATGAGTAACATTTTCCAAATTTCATTGTTCATTATAGAAAGGGTATAAGTAATTTTTTATCTTTATATAATTATTATAACATCATATACAACATAATAATTATTTATTTATAATTATATATATTTAATTCATGTGTTGTGATGATGAAAATATAGTTGGGTTGCTTCTTAAAGGCGGTAGTCCACACGTACACGAATGACATTATCTAATTTCATTGTGTGAAAATGTAAGAAAATAAAATGATATATTATATTTATAGGATGATAAATATGTCATTAATATCATAATTATTTCATTTATATCACATATAATCATTCCATATCACCTTCCATGTACACTGTAAGTGAAAGACAAGTCAAATTGCTTCAAGAGGTGGTAATCCTCTATACACATTAACAACATTATCATGTCTCAAATGGAAAGGAAAGAAACAATTTATATATGATATTATGATTTAATAGGTATAATAAAGTTATATATATATATATATGACTTATATACCTGATATCCTTAATAATACCCAACCTTGATAGGTGGTAATGTAAAAAACGAACGACATTGGTTAGTAAGGCGGTAGTCTGCCGTACACACAAACAATGATTTCATAACCCATTTGATGGATTTTTTTATGGCTTTAAGTATTAAAATTAACATAATATAATATAATTATATGAAAAAATTGATGTTATTATATCATCATTGTTTGAAAATAATTGAAGGATGTGGAGAAGGAAATAAAATGAAGACACTTGTTGAAGAACATTACTTCTCCTTCGGGTATCCTATTTAGGTTAGGACTAAAGCTTTCAAATAATGGATTTGTGAACAATATAAATCATCTCATATTAGTAGAGGTATTTTTTAAGTGATTTTGGTAGGAATTGGATGAAACAATTTGGTTTCATATAGTGAACTGAAGTGGAGATGGGGTGACCTTTTATAAGTGGGGTGACTGGCACACTTGTATTTTTTTAAGACAGTTAGGTGTATCCCCATTTTTACCTAACACATGGTTTAAATATTGATCCAAATTTGATAACTGAAGGTTTAAGTTCGATATATGGTCAGCCAATGGGTTTTAGAAATATTTTTTTTCTTTCTTATTCATTTTATTTTAAGTTTAATCACCCTGTAAACATGTTTTTACCTTAATCACAATAATTAATTTTTTCTTTATTAACAAATCATTATGTTAAAAAATTAAGTTGACATTATTTTATATTTTAACTTATAATTATTTAAAATATTGAAACCATTTTTCTAAATTCAATTCATATAAGTGGGAAAAATTAATTTAAAATTAATCCCACATTCTTAATAAGAAAGAGGGGTTTTAAAGTGAAATTCTTAAAACATTTACAATGTTTTTATATCAAAGATTAATATAAAATTAATTTTAGTGACCTAAATTGTATTAAATGATGTACAATTGAAGTATTTTTACTTTAAAAATAATTCAAAATATAATTTATCATTATAAATTATTTAGATGAAAATACAATTTTCAATTAAAATCAAATATTTTTCACTATTCTTCAAAAAATGAAACTTCTCATAAAAATAAAAACAATTAACCCTAAGATATGTTTTGTATTCTGATTTAAAAAAATTAAGTTTATTTTTTCAAATTAATTTTATAAATTTTTAATAAATTAAATTTAAATAACGTGAAACATGCATTACTAAACATTCTTTTAGAAAAATACAGTTTCACCCAAAAAAATCAGATATTGTTTTAAAATAATGATTGTTATTATTTTTAATCAATAAATAACCAATAAATTCAAATAAAATTTATATTTTCATAAATTATTTAATCCTATTTATATCTTCAATTCCAATGGTTGTGAGATAACTATCATGTTTAATAATAATATTAATAGTCTATTGCTATTTAGTAAAAAACATTCTTGTGTGTAACATAAGATTTGGAAGAAACTCATTGTTTCATGTAACATGATGTAAACCCAATGTTGTTTTCATTGCAAATCTATATAATGTATTGATTTTATTTATAAGATTAAATATATCATAATGTCTCAGGATGTTATATTATTTTATATTCTTGGTGTTGCGTGTCATATACATTATCAAATATGATCATATTTTAAAATTTCAAGGTGATACATTCTCCACACATTAAATAAATCGTATCCTCACAACTAAATATCAATATATAATATCAAGGGTTTTACATTTGAGTTTTTTTTTGAAAACCCACATTGAATATGGGTTAATGAAATAAAATTTTGATAATAGAGAAAGGGAACTACCAAGAACACATATCTAGCTTCTTATACAGGAGAATGTTGGTGGAAAGTGATGTTCTGGACATGGAAAAAAGAATAAATATTTATCAAGATTGACTAAGTTTAATAATCATAATAAAGAAAATAATCTATAGAAATTTAATGTCCTCAAACCATAAATATTTGATGATTTTAAAGTTCATATGATTCATTGGATGTAAACATAATAGGTTAACATTTTAGTTTCAATACTATTTACTAAATTTGGGGAATTATTGTTCTATTTAGGAATATACGTAAATATAATTACTAGATATATTTATATTTCAAAAAAAAATTCATCCTTTTATTGAACTTTGATCATTTCCTATTTCATCCCTTATATCATGAAATGAATATCCAAAAACATAATTTTTTTCCTGAAGCACTAAAATTTACTTTTAAAGGATCGTAATATCAATAAAGAGTGTAAAGTCTTTCCATCTATATCTAACTATTTTCCAAAACAAATATTTTTTACAAAAGATACACACTATAATAATTAATCTCTAAACCAAATAATTAATACCACTGGTTCATCATTAATATTTATTCATCAAACTATATAACTAAACATAATAACATATTAACCAATACATCGATTAGGATGGTGGTTGATGCAAAACCATTATCGTTATTTGGTTATGGGTTCAAGCCAAAATACATTTCTAGATGTGAGGGGTTATCACCCTACATAAGGCGTTTCCTATTTATAAAATATATTAACGTAATTCCTATAATATTCCCAGAAATATTATGGAAATCATTGATGTAAAGTTAATCATTTAATCAAATAATTTACAATGGTCTTAAATAATTTTGTTACAAAATATATTAATTTTATTTGAATATTATTCCAATGTCATTAATTATAATATTAACCTTAATGGATATAAATACTTTTAATCTTATTTCCATAAAATTTAAATGCATTATTATTAAAATAAATTTTCCAGTAAAACATATTCTTTCCATAAATATTTCCCAAAATATCCTTAATCCTGTGACATTACAATCACATAAGACCTAAAAATAGGTGTTTATGAATTTTAATTTATGCTCAAACTTAATCTTATAAACCATGAAAGTATCCATGACTCTTATTTTAAGTAATAATAACTTTCTTCTAAAAATTAGCACAATCTTAAGATGTTTCATAATTATTACAACCAAAATAGCATTTGTAAAATACTTATACAATTTAATTTTTGAATCCCAATTCATTAATACATTATTTTTTTCATATATGTCCTTCCTTGGACGAAAATTTAACCTAGGCCATTCAATTTTATTATCTATTCTAATACTTAATCATATTTTGTAAAGAATATCTTAATTATCCTAAGCATATCCCCCGAGTGTGTAAAATTATGTGCACAATTAGTCCTGTTATTGTATACTAGGTAATGCTCTAGTCAAGCCTAATGCATCATTTTTTGTGTCATTAACCCTAGGTACATCTATGATATAACCATGTACACTTTTAGTATCCATGAAAGGATTTATTATAAGTTAAAATAGCATAATCTATATCTTTCCAAAACACTAAGATAATATTATGAACTTATCATAAAAGACTTTATTAGAGTTATATTACCTAATTTATATTTTCTGAAATCTAGTTTCTTTTGTTTCTACTAAAATCCATTTGATACCAACAGTAATGATCACAAACCTAGAAGCCCAGAGCTGGTGCCTACTACCAATAAATTGGATTAAGATATAGGGAATAACATCACAAAGGACTAAATAATTTATTAGTCTAGGTAAAATAGATATATAAATAAGTCTTACATTACATTTGAATACAAAAATTATAACATAATTTTTTTATAGGAATATCATTATTACCTATATAATATCCTTTCATATATATCACTATAAAAATCATGTAATCCAGGGGAAAGGAAACAAAATAATGGTGATCTCAAAGGATATGTAAGGGGTAAGTAGAGAAGATGAAATAATGAATTATTGTGAATAATAAATATTGAATAGTAAATAACTGAACACACATGTCATGTAATAGATAAAATAAGAAGAAGTGCATAAAAAATGTTGAAAGGTAAATAAATAAAAACACATTCCATTTAATCAGTAAAATGAACCTTAGACTTTGATAAGGAATAGTTGATATGGTATGGTAAATAACTAAAACACATTACATTTAAATAACTAAGACTGAGATGTATCTAGAGATAATGTCATAGTGAAAATATCATGGATAAAAATTACTGAATGCTAAATGAAGGAAATTATCAATTAGTGGACACCATATTTCCCATGTATATGATAATTTTACCATCAAGACATTCTAAATGATTGTTTAAAACATACTATTTAAAAAACCACATAACTAGGTATTTCCAAATTATTCTTTCCATGAGACTACCAATGCATTGAGGGATATCTATAATTGGGCCTTGCACATTTAATACCTTTCTGAAGCATTCCTCATATATCGAACAATAAATTAAAATCATATACAATGTGCCTTATCATCAATTATATATATTGAGTAATGGGAAAAATTTATAAATATTTCCCCAATTACAAATTTAACATTCAAAATAAAACACCATATGTATATATTAGATATAGTTTAATAAATAATAATATGCCGGATAAATAATATGTACATTTAGGAAAATTTTAATGACCAATGAGAATTTAAAAATGAATATTTCATTGGGAAGTTATTGACTATAAAAATGAATAAAGGAGTGAATGTCAAGACTATCCATAGTCAAAAAAATCCTAAACCATCCAGAGAAAGAATAAGGACAACATAAATTTAAACATATACCCATTGGGGTAAGAATAAAGGGTTTTTGTATTTAATGAATATAAATACCATAAAAATATGTTTTAAAAATTCTTGAGGAAAATATCCTTTTAATTTTAAAAATCCCATTTTATAACATAAAACATTTTCAAAATTATTTTATTTGAATTCATGTTCTTGAGAAATAACCTTGTAAACTTGTAAGGAAAGATTCTAATAAATTATGGAGTGTAATTCCATACATTTCATAAAAAACATTTCATTTTTATGGCAAAATTGTTAGAAAAGTGACTTCATCCAAAAAAGACAAGATGATTCCTTTCATTTTAAAAAAAACCCCTAATCATTAAAAAATTATTTTAATAAATTAATTTGAAAATGTTAAATAAAATTTTTATTAATTTTTTTTAGAAAACATGATTTTATAAGAAAATGGATTTCTGAATGAAGAGAAAAATTAAGTTAGATTTTATTAGAACATTTTGTCAATAATTTTAAGCACCAAAGAGTTTAAAAATGGTTCTGTCACTTGAAAAATATAATTAATAATCATATGAGAATAAAATTTATGGTTTTATTAAAAAAATTCATATAATTTCTTTTAAGGGGAATTCAAGAATAAATAATCTCAATTATAATTAGATTTTGAAATCAACCCTTAAAATGATCCAAACATTAAAGTGTGAATTAGTCAATGAATTGATTATGGGTATAAAATATATATCCATATAATTTTTTTAAATATAACTATAGATAATAAAAATTAATTATACACACAACCATAAAATATTAACGATAATGAGGAAGTAATATGACGTAATGAAAAGAAATTGAGTTATGAAATTTTTTACCACTTGGAAACATTTAATTTAACTACCATTAGATGAAATAATTAAAATTTAAACTTAAAATACTAGGAATAATGTATTATTCATGATATTTCATGTCTAATGGAAGAACACACACCATTTAAAGTAAATTAGGTTTATAACATTATAATATGCATCAATGAAATGAAATTGAGATGAAATCCCTTACCTTATGCTTCCTTTTAATTGAACATTAATGAACCTAATGTATAGGGGTTTAAAAAATGTTATTAACTTATTCCAAAACCATATTAATATTTATGACATCATATACGAACCATTTATAACATATTATAACTAGTTTGTTAATAATATTTCATTATTTTTATTGTTTTAGTTGCAAATTTCCTTGTTTTGTCATGCTAGTTTTGTTATAAAAGGTCTGATTATTTCAAATATTATATAGTTATAAAATATCAATAATAATATTCATGACACAATCACTATATTTATAATTTATTTATACTTTTAAAACCAATCACGCATGATGGTTGTGAAAAATGAAGTACATTACGATCATGGAGACGGTAGACCGTACGTACGCATGAGTAACAATTTTCCATTTTTCAATGATCATTATGGAAAGGATGTAAGTAATATTTTACCATTAAATAATGATCATAAGATAATATATAAAATATTATTTCTCTATTTATACATATATATATATTTCATTTATGTGGTGTAGTGATGAAAACAAAGTTACATTGCTCCGTGAAGGCGGTAGTTCACAAGTAGACGAACAAAGTTATCATCATTCATTTCATGTAAAAGTAAGAAAATAAAATGATATATTATATTAATATAATGATACATATTTCATAAATATAATAGTTATGTCATTTATATCACATATAATTATTACTTATCACCTTCCATGTATAGAATTAGTGAAAGACAAATCACAACGCTTCACGATATGGTAGTTCATCATACACAGAAGCGACATTATCATGTCTACTATGGAATGATAGGTAATAAGTAATATATGATATAATGAATAAGTATTTATAATAATTACATATATATAATATAATTTTTAACTATCACAATACCAAATATTGAGAGGTGGTAATGAAAAAATGAACAACATCGATTCGTGAGGTGGTAGTTTTCTGTACATGCGAACGATGATTTTGTAACCCATATGATGGAAGCGCCTATGGTTTTAGTTTGAAACCAAAAAATAATAACATATAATTATATGGAATATACTTAGGAAACTATATCATAATGTTTTTAAAATAAATGATTTTGGTGGAGAAGGAAATAAAATAAAGACGCTCGTTGAAGAACCTTACCTCTCCTTTTGGTTTCCTCTTCAGGTTTTCCCTAAATCCATAAAAGGATATATTTTGAAAAAGATAATTCATATAAAATTATGGGAGGGAATTTTGGAGGTTATATGAGTATAGATTGGCCAAAATAGTTTTTTTTAAAGTTTGAATTCGAGAGGAGAGTGCGTGAACTTTTATAAGTGGGGGGAGTAGCACACTTGTAATTATTTGAAGAAAGTTAGGTGTAACCTTGTTTTTAACTAATCATAAAAATGAACCAAATTAGATAAATTAAGGGTTAAGGAGAAATATTTACATAAAATGAGTATTGGATAAGTTTTGGGACATTTTTATTCCCTTTTCTATTATGCTTAATCACCCTGTAAACGAATTTTTACCTTAATCGCAGAAAATAATGTTTACTACATTCACTAATAATTATGGTAAAAAATTAAGTTGAACTTATTATTAATTAAAAATTCTGATGATTCAAAATATTTAATCCATTTTTAAAAATTCAATTCATATAATTAGGTAAAATTAATTTAATTTTAACCTTTTTGACGAGACGAAAAAAGAGAGTTTTTGATGTGAAAAGGTTCAAATGTTAATAATTTTTTTATCTATAAATTTGATTAAAATGAAATAAATTGGATTAATATAGGTATAATTTAACATTTTTTATTTAAAAAAAATTCAAAATCTAAGTTAATGTTATAAATTAGTTAGATAAAAATGCAGTTTCTAATTAAAATCCAATAATTTTCACTATTCATGAAAAACTGAAACTTCTCATAAAAATTAGAAAAATTATTTCCAATATAATTTTATTATTCAAATTTCAAAATTGAATATTATTTTTTGAAATTAATTTTCTCTGATGTAAAAAAATTATTTTACATTATGTGCACCAAACATGACTAAACTGTCTTTGAGGAAAATACAGTTTAACCGAAAACAATTATTTTTCTTTTAAATGATTATTATTATTATTTATAAACAATATACAACCAATAAATGTGTGTAATATAAATATTTTTATAAGTTATTTAATCGTATTCATACCTTCCATTAAAAATTCTTGGTGATAACTAAGATGTTTAATAATAATATTAGTAGTAAATTGTTGGTTGGTAAAACTTGGCCTTGTGTGTAACCCAAGATTTCAGAGAAACTCATTGTTGCTTGTAATAGAACGTAAACTTGGGTTTTCATTCATTTTAATCTATAAAATGTAATAATTTTTTTTAAAAAAAGTATATTTTAATGTCTCATGATTCTATATTCCTTTTTTTGCTTGGTGTTTCATGTCATATATGATTTCAAATATGAGGTTGAAATTTTAAAATTCTTGGTTATTACGTTCTACCCACCTTAAAAAATTTATGTCATATAAATTTAAAATTGATTTCAGAAATAAATGGTTTTTCATTTTAAAATTATTTTGTTGAAAACCCACATTGAATAAGGGTTAATAAAATATCCTCTTTATAATAGAGAAACATATGTTCCAAGTTCACATACCAAGGATTCTATGTAGGAGAAAAATGGTGTCTAGTGAAGATGTGGACATGGAGTAAATGTGTCAATATTTACAGAGAGTGATTGAGGTCCTTGATGATAATAAAGAGAAAGATCAATGCAAAGTAAATGACCTAAAAACCATAAATATGTGGGGATTCAAAAGACCATACAATTCATTGGATGTTAATGTAATAGGATGAATTTTTTGTTGCAAGATCCTTTTAATAATGTTAAATAATTATTTTACTCTAGGAATATAATAAAATATAGGTACGTGATATATTTCTACTTTATAAACACAATTTCATTCTTTGGTTGTGCATTTATCAACTTTGAGTGCATATTTATCCTCAATAATTGAATATCAAAATAATGATTTTTTGATCAAATCACAAATAATTACTTTTAACAGATCATAAGATCCATAATGAGTGAAAATTATTTCCATTAATATATAACTAATTTCGAAAACAAATATGTTTAAAACAGGTTACCCAATACAACAAATTAATATCTAAGCCAAAAAATTAATACTTCTAGTTCATAATTAATATTTATTCATCCATTTCATTACTAAAATCAAGGACATATTAACAAAGAAATCACATAGGCAAGTGGTAAAATTTAAAACCTTATCATCCTTCGGTCATGGTTTCAAGTTGAACTACATCGCCTAATTTGACAAGTTTTCATCCCACATTAAGTTTTTACTTTTTATAAAATATATTAAAATAGTTACTATAATTTCCCGAAAAATATGATGAACATTCATGAAAAAAAATTAATCATTAAATAAAATTTTTTTGTATGGCTTTCAATTTTTTTACAAATTTTATTAATCTTATTTGAATATAATTAAAATTTCATTAATCATCATATTAATTGTAAGGATATCAATACCTTTAAAATTATGTCCATAAAATTTAAAGGAATTATTCCTCAAATATATTTTATACTAAAACATATACTTGACATAAATGTTTCCCGAAATATCCTTAATCTTGTTAAATTACTGGCACATAATTCCTAAAAAGAGGTGTTTAGTAATTTAAACTTCTGGTCAACCTTAAAATTATAAACCATGATTACATGGATAACTATTATGTTTGTGAATAAATATGTGCTTCTAAAATTTAACACAAACCTTAGATGCTTCATAATTCATATAAGAAAAATACTATTGGTAAAATACTTCTATAATTTAATTCTTTAATCCCAATACATAAATACAATATCTATTTTGGTCTAGGTTTAACCCTAGGTCATTCATTATATTTAACTATTCCAATACTTCATAATAGTTTGTAAATAAAATGTGAATTATCCTAAGAAAATTCCTTGAGAGTGTCAAAATAGGTGCACAATAATGCTTGTTTTTAAGTACTGGGTATTGGTCAAGTCACTCCCAACACACGCTTTTTTGAGTTATTAACCCTCAGTATATCTGTTCCAGAACCCTGTCAACCTGTCGTATCCTAAGAAAGATATATTGCGATAAAAAACCACATAATATATATATTTATAAAACATTACGACATTCTTTAATAATTATCCTCAAATTATATCTTAGATTTATGTTCCCTAATCTTTGTTTTCCTAAATCTAGTTTCCATGATTTCTAATAATGTTCATTTAATACAAAATGTAGTGACCCTAACCCCAAAATCACAGTAATAGTGCATGTCACAATTACATTGGCATAAGATACAAGGAATCAAAACCCAAAGGACTGAATTGTTTAGTAGTCTTGGTAAACTAGATACAAACATGATTCATACATTAAATTCAAATATAAAAATTAGAACATATTGTTTTTTGAAAATATCATTATTCCCTCTTGAATATCCCTTCGTATATATCATTGTATACATAATGGAATACTTGGGAAAGAAAAAACATAATGGTGATCTCAAATGCTCTGTAAGGGTCATTTATAGAAGCAGATAAAATGAATTATTGATAATAATCAACATGTCCAGTTAAATAATTGAACACACATTCCATGTATTAAATAAAATTAGGCATAAGTGTGTAAACAATATAGAAAAGTAAAATAACTAAGAATACATGTAATTTCACCAATAAAATGACTATCATAACATGATAAAGAATAATCGATATAGAAAGGTAAATAACTGAAAAAAAATCAATTTAAAAAACTAGTAATGAAGTTCATCAATATATAATGTCATAGTTAAAATATCCCAGAAAGAAATAACTTAATACCAAATAAAGATAATGTTTAATTATTGTATTCCATGTTTCCCAGTTATATGATACATTTTCCATCAATACCTTTCACAATATGGTTTAAAGCATACTAGTTAAAAACCCAATTAACTAGGTTTAGCCAACTAATTCATCCCATGAGACTACCAATACATTGAAGGGATATTTATAACTACTCCCAATGCATGTCATGCCTGTCCAAGTCATTCCTCATATATTAAATAATTGTTTTAATTAATAAACAATATACGTTATAATTAAGTATCCATATTGAGTAAAGGATACCAATTTATCAATATTTCCATAGTCAATCAATTAACTTTTAATGTTTAAAATATTGTGTATAAATGAGATATAGTTTAATCAATATTAATATACGAGATAAATAATTTTAATATTTAAGGGAAACTTAATGTCTAATGATCACTAAAAAGTGAATATTTTTAGGGGATATTAATGACTACAAAAATAAATCAAGGAAGTGAATGTTAATACTATCCTTGGTAGAAATAGTCACAAATCATCCAAAGGGAGAATAAGGATGGTAAAAATTCAATATATACCAATTAGGGTAAGAATAAAGGGTTGGTATCTTTGAAGAATATAAATACCATAAATTGAAATTTAAAATTATTCTTGAGAAAAATAACCATTTTATTCTAAAAACAACTTTTTAATGCATAAAAAATATTGAAAATGTTTTTTTTAATAATTTTTATTTAAATATAACCTTTTAATCATTAAAAGTAAATATAAAATAAATGAAAGTGGGTAATTCTATAAATGATATAAAGAACATTCTTTTATCCATTATAAAAAGGTTAGAAAAGTGACTTGTTTTGAAAGGGACAAGAATATTAGTTTGACTTTTTTTGGTAAAAAGAAAAAATGGGGAAAATTTTATTCAATAAATAAATTCCAAAAGGTTAATAATATGTTATTTAAAATGTTTTTAGTAAACATGGTTATGTAATAAAACATATTTCTTATTGAAGAGAGAAATACAGTCAGATTTTATTAAAATATTTTCTCAATAATTTTAAGTACCAACTAGTGGGAAAATAGTACAATTACTTGATAAAGATCATGTATAACTAGAAGGGAAATATTTTAAATGGATTTAATAAAAAAAATTCATATAGCTTCCATTAATGTGAATTCAAAATTACAAAATCAGGATTAGAATGATATTATGAAACAAACCCTTAAAATGATCATAATGTTGAATTGAGAATTAATAAATGAATATATTACTTGTATCAATTTTAAACACACATTAAAAATCCAAAATAAAGTAATATATAGTCAAAATTCATTATACACATAATCATATAATATTAATGACAATGTGTGAGTAATATAACCCAATGAGAATGAATTGAATTATGAAATTTTTTACAACTTGGTATATTTTAATTCAAATACCATTAGATGAAATAAGTAAAATATAAACATAGAATTCGTTTAATAATTAATTAAAAATGATATTACATTTCAAGGAGTATTATATACACCATATAAAAGTAAATAAGTGCATCACATTAAAATATTCCTCAATGAAATGAAATTGAGATGAAATCCCTTAACTTATGATTACTTTTGGTTGAACATGATTCAACCAATAATATAGTGGTTTTAAACATGTAATTAACTTATTTTATAACTATATTAATATTTATTCCATTATATATAATCCTTTTATAATATATTATTACCTGTTCATTACTAATCATTCATTATTTCTTTGTTTGAAGTGTTACCTTCATTGTTTTCTCAGGCACATTTTTTATTAAAGTGTTGATTAATTCCCATATTATATAGTTATATAATATATAGAATAATATTCGTTAAATAATTGTCATATTTATGAATAAATTATTCTTTTAAAACCAATCATGAGTGGTGGTTACTAAAAATGAAGTACACTATGATCATAGAGACGATAGGCCTTACGTACACATGAGTAACATTTTATATTTTTCACTGATCATTATGAAATGTATATAAGTAATATTTTATATTTTAATAATGATAAAATAATCATATATAATATATTATTTATTGATCTATACTTATATGTATATATCATTAATGTGTTGTTGTGATGAAAAGAGATTCACATCGCTTCATGAGGCTAATAGTCCCCACATACATGAATGATGTTATCATTTTAATTTTGTGAAAAAAGTAAGAAAAAATGATATATTATCTTTCGATAATGATAATAATTTCATTAATATAATATTATTTCATTTATATCACATAAATTTATTCCTCTTCACCTTTCATGTAATGATTTAATGAAAGATGGATCATATCGCTTCATGAGGCGATAGTTTGTCATACACATGAGCAATCATGTCTCCTACAAAATGAAAAGTAATAAGTTATATTTGATTTTACCACTAAATTGGTATAATAATTATATATATATATATCATATATATACTTTATATCCATTATAATACTCAACCTTGAAAGGTGGTGAATGAATATAGAATGAAATCAGTTCGCGAGGTGGTAGTATACCATACACATGAAAGATTATTTCATGAACAATTTTATAGAATTTAGTTCATTTTCATGTCCTAAAAATAATATAATAATATCTAATTACATGAAATTTACTGACTTTATTATATCAACATGATTTGAAAATAATTTAAAGAGCTGTACAAGGAAATAATATGAACATGCTTGTTGAAGAACATTGCCTCTCCTTCGGGCATCCTCCTTAGGTTTTCCCTAAATAATTCAAATGTATGGTTTATGTACAAGATATGAAAAGACCTGAAATTTACATATAATACTTTTTAATATATGGGAATTTTACGAGTCTGTGAAAACTGACGGCGTGTGATTCTGAGGCCTGGTGTACTCGAAATGAATTTATGAACTTTTTTTTGGGTACGTTCAGTAAACGTGGGAGCGAGTTTTTGGAACTTTTGAAATGGTGATCGAAATTTAAATCCAAGGTCATCTTTGAACTCGTAGTGCCAATATTCACTTAGGGGGACATTCACCACGACCGCATTAGGTCAATGCTGAAATATAGATTTTGGGTTTTTTGTGAAAGAATAAAATAAAATAAAATGGTGTAACATTTTATTTTCTTTGAAACTCCTTATGGATGTTGTGAGGAGGGGACCACCAGAATTAAAAATTCCCTTGAGGTTATGGAGGTTGGGACCACCGAACCTAAAACCTCCCTTGAGGGGTTATGGTGGTGGGGACCACCTGAGAATAAAACCCCTATGAACCTCCCACATAAATGAGGGGAAGCCTCTTGAACTTCACCATGATTAATTATGCCACCCCACTTAAATTAATACAAAAACTCAATTAATTAATTATTCAAATTTTAAATTATGCCAAAATATTCTATAATATTGGCTAATTCATTTTTGGGTAGATTGGGGATGTTTTTTGGAAAAGGAGAAGGAGAGAGATTTGGGTAGAATTAAAGTTCTCCATTGAAGAACATCACCTCCCAACGAAGGAAGACCACCGGAGATCGATGAACGAGGAAACCGACCCCAGGAAAGATTAGAAGCACCTTGCAGAGGCAACTAACATAGGACATCTTCAATTGAAGACCGCCCTTCCTTCCTCATTGACACCAACAGAAAAATCGAGGTAGGGTTGATGTTTGAATTTTTCCCCTTCCCGTTCTTAACACTTATTCGTGAATCTAGGAAGAAATTATAACCGATTTCTACCATCCTAATGCGGAGAGTGTGGTCCAATGAAACATGTCACATCCCATCTGAAAATCTTGGTTCTTTTGTGTGTTCTTCATGATGGTGACGGCGACAGGTGCCAGTGGTTGGCACAGGAGGAATTCAAGAACCGTGATGAAGGAAACGAATGAAGGGTGGCCGGTAAAACCTGTCGTCGAAGAAGGCACGACACTCTGCTACCCCGCGGCGCTCCGCCGTCCGTGGCCATCACCATCCTTGGACATGCCACTCACGAACTCCACCGTCTACGGCCACTATCTTTCGCATCGCTCCGCCATCCGCGACCCTGTTGCCCGGGGCCTCCGTGCCCATGCAGCGTTCCGCCATCCAGCAGCTCCCGCGGCCTCGCGGCTCCTGGCGCCCCCCCCCCCCCCCCCGCGGCCTCCCTTCGCACGAAACACTGTTCCACCTCGAGGTCCTGCCACCTGCGGCCCCCATGCCACCCCGTGGCCCCACCACCCGCGGCACCCCACAGCCCGCGACCCCCCATGCCCCCCCACGGCCTCGCCACCCGTGGCCCCCACATCGCCCCGCGACATCTGCACCCTCGTCCCCCATGCCGCCCCGCGGCCTCATAGCCCGCGGCCCCACCACGCCACCCCGAGGCTTTTCCATCCTTGCGGCCCCGTAGCCTCTACACCGCCGGGTCGGGCCGCACCATGTGTCAGACTTGACCCAGACCCACTTTGACCCATTTATGTTCTTTTGGCCATATCTTTGGCACCGGACATCCATTTTACGAACCATCTACGGAGCCAGAAAGCTTGGAGAGAAACTATCCCTTTGGTATACTCCACTAGAGATGTGGATAAAGTTGGGGAATAGTCCGGTTGGATCGAGCACGAATCCAACCGGGCCCTCGGGACTAAAATGCTAATAACTCACAGACCGGGTGTCCGATTGGGGAACCATCTGTTGCACTGAGACCTCTATGAAGCGAAGGTCCTTTTTGATACTTCCTCATGAAACTTTGTGGTCATTGGATTATCGAACATAGTATTGTGGAACAAACCCTCCTGGAGACAAGTGAGCGTAGTGCGGGAACCCTGTAGGTGGCTGTGACATGAAGAATGAAGAAAGATCCTGTGTGGGTCAGCACCTTGCGATCCTATGTGGGTTAGCATGTAGGGATCCTGTGTGGGTCAGCACCTTGCGATCTTGTGTGGGTCAGCACCGAGCGATCCTGTGTGGTTCAACACCTAGCGATCTAGTGTGGGTCAGCACCGAGCGATCCTGTGTGGGTGAGCACTGAGCGATCCTGTGTGGGTCAGCACCGAGCGATCTTGTGTGGGTCAGCACATTGCAATCATGTGTGGGTACACACTTAACAATCCTCTGTGGGTCAGAACCAAGCGATCTAGTGTGGGTCAGCACCGAGCGATCATGTGTGGGTCTGCCTCTTAACAGAGTAAGATGATTCAATAGTTACATCTAATCATCTTTACTACTGTACAGAAGTTATACCTGGTGTGAGTTGAGTTCGTAACAGAGTGGTAATTTTTTTGTGGTATTACCTTTGTGGTATTATTATATGTGGAATATCTGTGTGGTACTTACCTTTTCGGTATTCCTTCCTTTTTGGAATAGTTGAGGTTTGGGATTTTGAGATGGATTCCGTGTTTTCCTCATGATTGATTCTTGATAACCTAGGTATATGTATGTTTATATACATAAGTTGGGTTTTTAGTTTATTTAATTCTTGTATATTATCATTTTTAGATTTTGTGAGAACTTGAGGGTCTTGGGGTCCCTACTATGTATCGTTATACTCACCCATGCATGGGCTATGCCCGCACCTCATTGTGTTTGGTGCAGGCGATGGACAACGCTGACTGAGGAAATGTGTTCCAGGAATGGTGGTAGCTAGGAGGTGGACCTTAGATGAGGCGTACCACAGATACGACCAATCAAGAGTTTTACCTACCCATTAGGGAGGATCCTTGGCAGGTGTTCACTGGAGCGGTTTTGGTTTACTTGTACTTTCAGTTCTTTTAATTTTCTGTTGGGCTTCTATTCGGGCCCGTATACTTACTGTACTCACTTTGTAATAATGATTACTTGTTGATCATATCTTTATGGGTTCTTGGTTGTGTGTGTTTACAGGTTATAAACACAATGCCTTCCCAGTTTTAGAGAATATGCTTTTTGGTTCTAGTCTCCAACCCTTGCCCTATGGAAGGCTCTCTTGGGGTAGTCACAACCCAGGCTCCTGGGGAAAGGTCATGAAAAATTGGTATTAGAGGAGTTGGTTCTACCATAGAACATAAGACCCAGGTCTTTCTTTTTAACGGCAATAGTGTTATGTGTAGTGAGTGTGGTTATCAGTTTAGGGAATCTAGTGTTGGTGCGGAGGCTGACGTATCCCTACACTAGGACCCTGACTTCTTATTTCTGACTCAGTGCACGAAAACACTGATTGTGTGTGTGTTTTGAAGAGTTTTCTTAGTGATCTATTTGATTCAGATCACCAGATATAACATTTTGACCATGGCACACCTGTTTCTTTTCAATATGCCTGCACGAAGATAGCCTGCAAGGGTTCTGAGAGTTGTATACACTTATATCCCACCGAGCGACGTGACCTCGGTAAAGAGCCCTCTTTCATTATAGGCAGCAGCGGAGGCACCAGTGGTGCCATTTCATGTTGGGCCACTGATTCCCCTAGCCCCAACAGAAGAGGGTGCATGGAACTTGAGAACGTTTCAGGAGTTCCAGTGATAGAGGCCACCTAGGTTTAGGGGATATACAGACCCACTGGCGGCTGAGGATTGGCTGGAGGCCGTGGTGAGAGTTTTTCAACTAGTAGGGACACTAGCCGATCTCATGGTGATCCTTGCCTCCAGTCCTCTACATGTAGCAGTAGACAGATGGTGGAGCTTGATGCTCCAGGTTCACGACGAGGTGACTCTTCTCTGGGTAGACTTCAAGAGCCTATTCAGGCATATTTTTTCCCAATGACTCTTCGTGAAATGCGCATTCAGGAGATTCTTCATCTGCAACGTGGAATCATTAGTGTGGCTTAATACTCAGCGATGTTCACTGACATCTCATGCTACTCCACAGATATGGTTCGGGACCCATTATTTTGGCCTTGGACCTTCAGGCAGGGACTCAGGCCGAAGATTCGGGCTTCAATGTTCTCACTCAGCATCTCGACGAAGGAAGGGGTGTTAGAGCAGGCCCGTTTAGTGGAATGTTTTCTTGCTGAGTAGTCACCAATGGAAAGACCCACTACCAGTCATCATGTTGAAGAGTCTTATGTAGATGGCAGTTGACAGATGTTGCAGAGGTCCAAGAGGACCAGAACTATAGGTGGATGACTATAGGATTCAGGATTTGTTGTGTAGGGCACACGAGGCAGAGCCACTCATGCCAGGAACGGGCAGTGTTACACATGCGGAGGGCAGGGTAACATGTCTCTTGACTATCTGACCCACTGTACAGATGAAAAAAGATGATCTAAGGACCTCCTAGGAGGAGATAAAGATTTTAACTAGGAGGAAGACATGGCAGAGGAGCTGGTCGTGCAGTTGGCAGTGGGCGACGATTTGAGATGTTACCGACACCACCACCCGGTGGTCCACCCCAACCACAGGAAGCATGAGGGAATGGGTGAGCTTAGATCCAGAAAGCTGAGGCCTACGGTCATGATGTTCCGGAGATGATACGAGGTGTGATCTGTGTCTACAAAACCTTAGCTGCAGTACTTATAGACATAGGTGCCAGTCCTTATTTTATTTCCAATGACCTCGTTCAAAGCCTGAAGATTTCGACAGAGTCTTCAGCTCAATTCTTAGAGCTAGAGACTCCTATGGGAGAGGATTCGATGATTACGCACTAGTGCCGGTAGTGAGAGATTACTCTAGGAGGAGGGAGCTTTGGCTGGGATCTCCTAGTAACGGGGTTGAGGCCTTACGATGTTATCTTGGGTATAGACTGGTTATCTACAGTCCATGCTCATATTGATTGTATTAGGTGAAATGTACAGTGTTTACACATAGATGGGACCAGGTTTACCTTCACTAGTGAGAAGGGAGCCTTTGCAACATGGGATTGACTTACCCAGAGGAGAGTACAACCCATCACTCATCAGTTGGATAGCCTTACCCTTAGAGTAGTTGACGTGGAGAGTCTGATCTATCATATAGTGTTGGATAGGTATGTAGATGTTTTCTCTGATGATGTTCTGGGTCTACCTCCTCACAGAGAGGTGGATGTTAACATTGACTTGTACCCCTAGGATGGTAGCGATATCTACACCAGCATAACAGATAGCTCTCGCAGAGCTTCATGATTTGCGGGTATAGTTAGAGGACTTGTAGGGGAAGGGATTCATTCGGCCCAGTGTTTCTCATTGGGTAGCCTCGATTCTATTCACCAATAATGCGGATGGGGGCTTGAGACATTGTGTTGACTATCCTTCCCTAAACCAGGTGACCATGAAGAACAAGTACCCACTTCCAAGGATTGACTACCTCTTTGATTAGCTGAAGGGATCACGGTGGTTCTCGAAGATAGACCTCATATCAGACTATCAGTAGCTCATATTAAGAGATGAGGATGTGCAGAAGACAGATTTCAGATGTTGGTATGACCATTACGAGTCCTCTGTTATGCTATTCGGTGTAACTAATGCTCCACCAGTGTTCATGGGACTCATGAAGAGGATCTTTCATCCATACCTTGATCGCTTTGTAATAGTCTTTATCAACAACATACTGATCTACTCGACTACTGAGGAGAAGCATGTATATCATTTGCAGGTAGTACTGGACACACTCTGAAAGCACCAGATTTATAGCAAGCTCTCAAAGTTCCATATTTGGATCTGAGAGGTTCACTTTCTTGGATGTGTCCTATTGGAGGTCGGAGTAGCTGCTGATCCAGAAAATATTGAGTTGTTACTTTCTTTGGAGCCACCCAGGAGTGTGGTGGAGGTACGGAGTTTCCCGTGTTTGGCTAGATACTATCGGAGTTCTGTGCCAAATTTCACTAGCGTTTCAGCACCTCTATCCACATTGATGAAGAAGGGGAAACACTTCATGTGGTTGGATAGATTCTAGAAGATAATTCAGGAGCTGAGGTAGAGGATGACTAGTGCACCCACCATGAAGCTACTGGAGGAGGTCTTAGGGTACGTAGTCTACTACGATTCTTTAGAGACCGGACACGGATGTGTCCTGATATAGGAGTGAGTGGTGATCACATATGGTTGTCTCCAACTGAGACAACATGAGCAGTACTATGATACCCATGACCTAGAGTTAGCTACAGCGGTCTTCACCTTGAAGATGTGGTGACACTATCTGATGGGAGAATGCATTACAGTGTACTCTGATCACAAGAATATTAGGTATATCTTCTCTTAGAAGGACTTGAACCAGAGACAACGACGTTGGCTTGAGTTAATCTAGGACTATGTATTAGAGATAGTCTATACTCCTGGGAAGGGGAACGTTGTAGCAGATGCACTTAGCCGGAGATCTCGTATACAAAATCTAGGTGAGGCGACAGAGTAGCTGGCCGCTTTACGGATATTCTTCATGGAATGTGATAGAGCAGGTTTCCTTCAATCTCTTATAGTCACTCCCCCACTTCGTCAGCGAGTAAGGGAGGAGCAACATGGGGACACTGACTGTGAGACATGACGTGATCAAATATCCATAGGGCATACTCCTGTTGGATTTTTTGAAGGTGGGGAGCATTTCATCCACTTTATAGGACATACCATGCTACCAATGTCACATTAGTGGGTAGTGTTGAGGGAGTTCCACACATCCCATCTAGAGATACATCCAACAATGAAAAATATGTACCAGGATATCCGATGACATCACTGATGGATGGGAATGAAGAAAGAAGTTGCAGAGTTTGTCTCTCAGTTCCTCACTTGTCAGCAAGTGAAGGCAGAGCATCAGTTACCATCAGTCTTGGTTCATCCTTTAGAGGTCCAAGAGTGGAAGTGGGACATGATATCCATGTAATTCGTGACATGACTTCCACGTTCATCTAGGGGTCATGACTCGATTTGGGTGATCGTCGACCGAAACACCAAGTCAACCCACTTCTTAATGATTAGATAGTAGGGATCAATAGAGAGCTTGAGACTCCTCTATGTGCAGAAGAGTGTGTGGTTATATGTAGTACCCTTGACGATTGTCTCCGATAGTGATACACATTTCACTTCCTGGATATAGAAGGGGTTGTAAGAGGCTTTCAATATGCAACTCTGTTTGAGAAACGCCTTATATCCTCAGATGGATGATAAGACTGAGCGTGCCATTCAGACCCTCAAGGACATGCTACGTGCTTGCTTCCTTGACTTAAGTCGAAGCAAGGAGGATCAATTTCCTTTAGTGGAGTTTTCATACAACAACGACTATCATTCCACCATTAGGATGACACCTTTTGAGGTGTTGTACGGGTGACCTTGCAGATCACCTTTGTGCTGGAATAACCTAGGGGAGTCAGCACTAGTGGGACTAGAGAGGGTACGGGATACCACAGAGAAAGCGAAGATCATCCAGGAGTGGATGAAGACTGCACATATAAGGCATAATCCTTATGCCGACAGGAGACAAAGACCTCTGGAGTTTGAGGATGACAACCACGTCTTGCTACATGTCTCACCTTGATGAGGATTACCGAGATTTTGGCCGAGGCAACAAGTTATCTCCGAGGTTAATCGAACTTTTTCAGGTCCTCGACAAAGTTGGTGAGGTGGCATACCACTTAGCTCTTCCACCTCATTTGCACCATCTGAACAACATATTCCATGTATCCCAGCTGAGAGGATATGTACACGACCCTTATCACATCATCAACCATGACAAGATGGATGCCAATGATGGGGAAACATTTATGGAGGTTCTAGTAGAGATTGAGGATCGACATGAGTGGGTCCTTTATGCGTCGTCGATACCTCTGGTGCACGTTCATTGGCAGCACAAGAACCTCCAAGTGATCACATGGGAGCGGGAGGATCATATTCGTGCTCAGTACCCCCACTTGTTTCCATAGTTTGGGTTGTGTCTTAGAGGTAATTCAAAGCCCTGAGGTGGGTAGAATGTAAAGATCTGGAATTTCCATGTATTTTTTTAATATACGGGAATGTTACGAGTCCATGAAAATTGACAGCGCGTGATTCTAATGCCCGGTGTGCCCAGAATGAATTTCTGAACATCTTTTTGGGTACGTTAAGTAAACATGCGAGAAGGTTTTTGTAACTTTTGAACCAGTGCTCGAAATTGAAATCTAAGGGCACCGTTGAACTCGCAGCACTGGTATTTTTTTAAGGGGACCTTCACCTCGACCGAAGTTGGTCGAGGGTGAAAGATTGATTTTGGGTTTTTCATGAATGAATAAAATAAAATAAAATGGTGTAACATTTTATTTTCTTTGAAACTCCTTGTGGAAGTTGAGAGGTGGAGACCAATAGAATTAAACCTCCCCTTGAGGTTATAGAGGTGTGGACCACCGAACCTAAATCCTTCTATGAGAGGTTATGGTGGTGGGGACCACTCGAGATTAAAACCCCTTTGAACCTCCCACTTAAATGAGGGGAAGCCTCTTGAACTTCCCCTTGATTAATTATGAAACCCACATTAATTAATACCCCATTTAAATTAATTTATTTTTCCAATTTGAACTTCCCTGTGTGGGTCAGAACATTGCCATCTTATGTGGGTCTGCACCAAGAGATCCTGTGTGGGTCAGCACTGAGTGATCCTATGTGGGTCTGACTCTTAATAGAGTAAGATGATTCGGTAGTTACATTTAATCATCTCTACTACTCCACTTAAGTTATACCTGGTGTGAGCTGAGTTCATACTTGATAAGTACTTTCCTTTGTGGAAATACCCTGTTCGTATTCTTCTGTGTTGCGTACCTGCATGGCACTTACCTTCGCGTTATTCTTTCCTTTGTGGAATAGTTGAGCTTTGGGATTTTGAGTTGGATTCCGTGTTTTCCCCATGATTGATTCTTGATAACTTAGGTATGTGTATGGGAATATACCTAAGTTGGTTTGTCAATTTATTTCATAATTGTGTATTATCTTTTGTAGATTTTGTGAGACCTTAAGGGTCTTGGGGTCCATACTGAGTATTGTTATACTCACCCCTTCATGGGTTATGCCCGCACCTCATTGTGTTTGGTGCAGACGATAGACAATGCTTACTAAGGACGTGAGTGCCATGACTAGAGGTAGATTGGAGGTGGACCTTAGACGAGTCATACCGCATAGACGACTGATCGAGAGATGTACCTACCCTTCAGGTAGGATCCATGGCATGTGTTCACAGGAACTGTTCCAGTTTATTAGTACTTTCAGTTCTTGTACTTTCTAGTTGGGATTGTATTCTAGCCCCTTAAACTTATTTTAATCACTTTTTTATACAATTTACTAGTTCATTGTATCTTGATGTGTGATTCGTTGTGTTTGTTTACAGGTTATAAAGGAAATTACTTCCCAGTTTTAGGGAATATGCCTTTCGGTGCTATTTCCCAGCCCCTGGCCTATGGAAGGCGGGCTTGGGGTAGTCACGACATGGGCGTCGGGGGACGGTTCATGACTAGATAAGGCCTTTAGATGAGGGAATAGAATTGGGGTTGTGATTTGGGTTGTTTTTTATGAAAATTTTAGTTTGATGGTGTGAAGTGGAAAGGATAGGGGTGGCCTTTTATAAGTTGGGCGAGTGACACACTTATAATTTGTTGAAGAGAGTTTGGTGTAGCCTTGTTTTTATATAATAAAAGGTCTCAATAATGAATCCGATTTTATTCATGAAGGGTTAAGGTTTAAATATGGATAGTCAATGGGTTTTTGACAAGTAGTGGATAATTTTTTAACTATTATTTTATGTATAATCCCTCGGTAAACTCATTTTTACCTAAATCAAAATAATTAATTTTAACTACATTCACTAATAATTATGGTAAAAAATTATGCATAACTTATTATAAATTAGTAATTATTTTGATTCCAAATATTCAATACTTTTATCTAAACTCAATTCATAGAAGTGGATAAAACTAATTTAAAATTATTCTCATAGACGTGATGAGAAAGCGGGGTTTAAAAGTGAAAATGTTCAACAATTTAGAATGTTTTTTATCAAAATTTAATATTAAATGAACTCAAATGAGCTAAATTGGATTAATATATGTATAATTTTACTATTTTGGCATTAAAAAAATTAAAAATACAATTTATCATTTTAAAATATTTATACCAAATGGCAGTTTTCAATTAAAATACAACATTTTTTTACTATTCATCATAAAATAAAACTTATAAGAAAAATCCAAAAAATTCACCATAAGTAAGTTTTTCAATTAAAAATTTGAAAAATAATTTTCTTCAATAAAATAAATTTTCTAAAAGTGATGAAAATTAATTTTAAAATATGTGCACCAAGCAAAAATAAATCATATTTTATAAAAAATTCAATTTCTCCAAAATCATTTATTTTTCTTTTAAATTATTCTTATTAGTATTTTTGTCAATATGTAAACAATTAATGTGTGTGAAATATATTTTTACACAATTTAGTTAATCCTATTCATACCCTCAATTCTAATAGATACGTGATAACTATCATGCTTAATTGTATTATTAATAGTATATTGTTTTTTGGTGAAACTCAATCTTATGTGTAACATAATCTTTTGAAGAAAATTGTTACTACGTGTAATAAAGGATAAAATTTGTTTTGTGTGAATTGAAAGCTATATATTGTATTGATTTTATTTAAAATAGTAAATATATTGTAATTTATTCGGATATTATATTCCTTTCTATGCTTGGTGTTTAATGTTATATACGCTATCGAATATGATGTTCATATTTTAAAATTTTAGTGTGTTATAGGGATATATCTTTCTTACATATCTCTCTACTACCTCCTCCTTTGATGATCCAAATTAATTTCAGATTTTTTATTCACACTAGATTATTGTAATATCATATTATTTTTTCTGAAACATCCCCCTTCCTATTTCCCTACGATTATATATGGTCTCAGTTAGATATTTTCCATGAATTTCCCTTATCATTGTGGAATTATTCTGATATCGAGGGGATTTCACATACAATAGATTGAGGAAACCCATTTTTTAATAACATGTGCCATCATTCAATATTTTGATGTAATTATGTTTCTCATTTATTTTTTATATATTTTTACAATTTCATTAAAAATTAATAATGAATTATATACTATTAAATATAGATTTTTCTCATTGGAGTACCACATATGCACTACATACCTTCCATAAAACATCAGTTGTGATTTTTGGTTCTAATTTGTCACCCGGTGGGATTTTATAGATAAGGATTCATGATATTAAATTGGTTAATTAATTATAAAGGTTTATAATTAATTAAACTAATTTTCAGTGAAATAATATATCTTAAAATATAATGGATCTCACATTCTTGATTTGGATGAATGTGGGATTGGATGGTTTTGTTTGATCATGCTTATGGGGTAACTTTGAAATGAGTTATGTGGCCCCTTTCGTATTAAGAAATATAATTTGGTTTTTATGTGTAATGGTGAATTCCTCCTAGGGATTAAGATAGGTTAAATTGAATAGGTACCAATATTATTTTAAATTATAGTATGGGTTAGGTAGAGCATCCTAATATGTGAAAAAATATTATCTTTTGTTTTAGTGTTTTCTGAAATTCTTGAAGACTTAATTTCCAAGGGGTACATGTGTGAATCCTGTGATATGGATATAAATTGTGTCTATAAGCTTATATAAATTTAATAATATCCTGCGATGGTTTTCCTTAGGCTATTATGAGGATTCTATGGGTTTAGACACCACGGAAAGTTGGTGGGGTGGTTGGGGTTCACTCATGTGATTTGGTTTCTTCTCATAAAGGGGTGAATGAAGTTAATATAATAATTTTGATTAAGATAATACTTCAATGAATTAGCATCACTTATTAATGGGGATAATTTTTTATTTTAGTATATTTTTATCATTTATGGTCCTATTCTGTGATAATTATCAACATATTAGTGATATGACATGGTTAATAGGTTTGGAGTCCTTATTGAAAGGGAGTTATATTATTCATATTTAATGGGACTTAAAAGGGATCCTTTATTGGATTGTTGAGAATGAGGGAATACCCAACATAGGGCGAGGTTAAAATATTTGATTGATGATGGGTTAACCAATATGAACACTGTATGTTTTAAATAAAAAATGGTTCTTTTACATTATATCCCAGATTGTAGTATAGAAAATTAGGAATAAATATTTAGTAGGTCTCTTGATAAATATAATTGAAGAAGTCCTATTGGTTTTGAAATAACCATTTAGTTATGGAGATGGATTAGTTTAGTTATGTAAGAATTTTAATAGGTTCTAAGGAATCAAGAGATATGATTTCTCTATGTAAGAAAAAAAGTTTATCATATCAGATTAATGACATATAGGTTGTATTGGGTAATATTTGAGATACCCGTGTTGCACAAGAAATGTTTATTCTATTTTATGAGAAATTATGTTTATTGCATTGTTAAATCTAGCCTAAGCTGCGAGTCCAAATATTAGATTAATCAAATATGTTATATTATTATTGAGATTTAGATCTGATGTTTGGTTTTCCTGATATTGTTTTGATTGTTGTTATGACTTGGATGGGCTGTAGCATGTCAAAAAGGTAAAAAAATTATTTTCACGTAAAAATTTGGGATTCTATGGGTTAACAAGTGTTCTATCACCCAAAATTTAGTTCTTTCCCAAGGGTTAGGATATGTTGGGAATCTCCAATATTAAGATGCTGGTGAACTAATAGTGTGTTTTGAAGAGTGGTAGTTGAGTCCTGGTGACCTATTTTGAAGAGTGGTAATTACAAATCATTGGCATGTTTTAGAGAGTGTGAATGTGATCCAGTGGAGTGTTCTGAATAGTGTGAGATTGGTATAGACACATTATTTTGGGAGTTATTCCATTTTTCTAAGGATGTTTTTGATACATAAATACTCATGTGAAGGGGAAAGTGGATAAAGGTATGGCCTGTTTAGAGTGAGTTTGATCTAAAATGGCCCAAAATCCCTCTAAAGTGTCTTATTCGTGAAGAACATATTCTTCAAAAAAGGTTGAAGATCATTAATCTCCATATTCAATAAGGTCCTTCAAAAAAGTACAAAGGCTTAATGGTAAACCTCCGAAAAACATTCATCGATGTTGCAGAGTGCTTCACAAATGTGAAAACGACTAACGGTGTCTTCACGAGTCTGACATGTAACTCCCAGATCCATTCCAATTTTTTATGATCATTAATTCATTAAAAAATAATTCCAATATTTGCAAAACAAATTTCCTATAAATAACCCCTTTAGTCAGTCATTTTAGGGATGATGACCGACCTTTTAGCTTTATAAAATGCTTTTGATTCATAACCTCACATGGTTTTTAAACCAAAGTAAAAAAATGAATCTTACAAGTTATCTAAGATTAATGAAACATCCTCCAATGTGTACATGAAAGACTCTAAGAAATGTGATAATTCCTTTATCAAATTCCCACACCATTCATGAATGGATAAGCCCCCTCCCCTGTGGCACTTGTGGCTTCATGAAGCATTCAACCTTCACGAAGCACTGTTATCCTGAATCAGGGCATCCCTTTGATGCAAGTTCACCCTGTTTCATGAAGCGTAATCCTTTATAAATCCGCTAACATCTTTGAGGACCCCAAGACTAATAATAAAAACCTTTGAGAACCCTAAATACTTATGAATCACCTCTCCTAGGCCTCTTCAAGGTGCCTCACTTTTACTGACCCTCCTTCACAAAGGCTGAGTTAACAGGCACCCCACACCCATCTAGGACCAGTTCAAATAAACCTGTAGTAACCATATGAAAAGTGTCTCCCACTCCTATGTATACCCACACCACTACAATTGTGGATTTATCCTCCCACCTACCTTTTTCTTCTTTACATAGGAACCATAACCTTTTTTTCTTATAAGCATAGTGACCACAACCTATAACTTAGGATTGAACAACCCTCCATGATAGTGCAAACACCATGTACCTCCCAAAAGCACATTATTGATGGTAACTTAAGCCATAGGGGTAATAAGTGAGCCAAAAAATGTTCCAGGTTTATGACATAAAACTTCATAGTTACACATCCTAGTTATAAGACATTAAACTGCATGATAACATCCTCAAGACATGATGTAAAATTGTAATCTTACCCTATGTGATAAACATAGGATGCTCTATGTATGGATGGCATGAGATAACCCCTACAACTCTTACATGTAGTATGATCTATGTGAATCTCACATAGGTTTAGATTTTTTTGGGAGCATCCATGTGTAAACCCCATCCATATTTTTTCTTCTCCTAGTAGCACCCTAGATACTCAATTTTTAAGCCCCACACCATTCCAAAAAAGATAAATACTATTTCGATAGGAAATTTCAAAGCATAAGCCCCGTAACATCCTTTATAGATGTTCCTTCTGCAACATGAGCATCCTTATCACATGACATTAAACTACATGGATCAGTCCTGTCATATTTCCTTAAATTGAGACATCGAACAATGTGCGGTTTGATTTATGTCTTTTAAATAGGGTACATAGGATGCCTATATGAGGTTCAATTCCAACCAATCGTAATATTTGGTGACCCCTCCTGGGGATTCACCCCTGTGATCCACATCAAGGGGTGTTATTATCAACCTTTCACGTTTACCACAAAGGGCCTCCTAACTAATGGTAAATTTGGTGATCCACCTAGGGATGGACCTCCCTAATTATCCTTATGGGTAATTCTAATCAACCTCTAGGATCTACCTCAAGGGGTGTTATGATCAACCACTAAACCATCCAAGTGTTACATCTTCCCTCCTAGGGATGCATATCCCAGATCCACCTTAAGGGGTATTCTGGTTAGCCAACCTAGATCCACTGCCATGGGGTGTTTTGATCCATTGACAAACCACATAGGTGTGACATCATCCATCCTATAGAGAAACATCTCTGATCCTCTTTAAGGGGAATTTTGATCATACATTTAGGTATACCTCAAGGGGTATCTTGACCAATCATAATCTTTGGTTATCCCTCCAAGGAACACACCTCCTTGATCCACCTCACATGGTGTTCTGGTTGACCTTACAGGTCCTCCTCAAGGTGAATCCTAGTAAACCTAGGTTCTTCCTACTAGGGATAAACCTTCCCAATACACCTAAATATTCTTTCTAATCAACCTTTTGGGTCCTCCTACAGGGTTATCCTGACCAATGGTAAACTTAGGTTCTCTCTCCTAGGGATTCATGTCTTTGATCAACCTCAAGGGGCAGTTTGATCGGCCTTATAGGCCCACCTCAAGGGAAATCCCGGCCATTGGTAAACTTAGGTTCTCCCTCCTAGGTATGTACTATCCAAATCTAGCTCAAGGGAAATTTTTACTAACCTACCTAATCTTTCTCAAGGGGAGTTCTAATCCATTTTTAAAATATTCTGGTCTGACATTGTCCCTTATAGGGACATACTTCCCTAATCCATGTCAAGGGGCATTCTAATCATCCTTCAGGATCCACCTTAAGAGGAATTTTAATCCATTGGTAAACTATTCATGTCTGACATATTCCCTCCTAGGGACACACCTCCCTGATCAACCTCATTGGGAATTACAATCAAACTTTAGGATCCAACTCAAGGAGTGTTTTTATCCATTGGTAAACTTTTCAAGTGTAAAATCTTCCAAACTTGTGACCCACCTCTTGGTTATTCCTCCATGGGGTGTTCTAATAAATCCATCCTATCCCCACAAGACTTTAAACCTACACCATTCTCCATAAGAAGTTAAAATAATTCCCTAATCTATCTAAACCAGATGTTTTGATTCTTCTGCATAAGATGTAAAGATCGTGACCTGACCTAAATACCTACCCAATTTATAACTGTGTGTTGATTGATGCAAAGATCCTTGGAATAATTACACTTATAGAATCATTAGTTCATGATTTACATGGAATGATATAGGTTCCACTCCTTAAGGTGCCTCACAAGAGATACCATCCCAAGAAGAAGAATAAATGTGTCCAATGCGCCCAATGTATATACATTCCTAGTGATTCCCAATGTGACTACTCTATGGAATGAAGGTTTCTAACCTATCAAGAAAAAGTAGCATGTCCATACAGAATTAGCATAACTAATCAGTGTCCATAAAGAGATAACACTAGAAATGAGTTCTATGAAAATGAATTAAATATACGAGGGAGAACTAGAATATGAAATAATCTCAAAGGAGGAATCCATGGAAGGAGGAACTGACATGCCATCATCAAATTTCGATCAAGAAGTAGACATCACCGATGAAAGTGATGAAAGATTCTCACCTTGAATAGTGGGAATGTGTGGAAATAGAATAATCCAATGTGTGCATCCATTCTGACAAACATGTAGTCCTCGGTGAAAGAATTAGAAATAGAAAATGGGGAGCTCGATGTGAAACTATTATCCTCAATATTAGGCCAGTAGTGATCAAGACATTAGTAGATTAGAATGTCTCTATATCCAAATATCCATCACTAGCTCCAACCAAAAAAAATGGTGGTTCCAAGATGGAAGTCACTTGAAATTAGGGCAGTTAGAAATTATTCAAGTTTGGCCTATCAAATTTTCCACGAGGATCTCTCTCTATCCTCAAAATATTGGACAATTATGGGGCATTGAGAATAACATTCCTTATACCTATAATGACAGCTGAATATATATGCCTTATAGTATTAACACTATAGGAAATCTTAAACCAATGCCCCTAGGCACCAAGGTAGGAGAATTATGGATGTGGAAACCCCACATTTCTCTAACCCTTCAACAACTTATTCCATGACTTCAACCACTGGGAAAAATTTCCTTGTGTCAACCTTGAAGATCATATAGAGGGGGGTGATTGACACCGTCATATGTTAGTATGAGTAGAAGCAAGTCATCCCATGAGGTACATGGCATACCAGGACCTAGAGGAATCATGGCCTCAGTGACACTACCACCCCCAATGGTTGTGTATGGAATTACCACCCCTTCTAATAACAAATAATTTTGGGAGTCTCTCCCTAGAGCGGTTTTATGACTCTTTCCCCTACGTCAAGGAGGTGGGGGATGTTTGAGTCACCCTGATTGTGACTACTATATAGAATCCTCCAAGGAGGCTACCACCAATCCCCATAAGCACCAGAAATGATGGGTCCCTCAGGAGGAAGAATAGGAAGACCTTAACCCTACTTCACTATCCCCGACCCAAACCTCCTGACACTAACATTGAGGGAAGGCTTAAGAAAATTCCAAAAAATGGGTATCATCTTCCATATCTCCAAAGGAACATTCCACCACCGACACATCAAGATAGATCCCTACAATAGGTGGATATGGATCCATCTTCTACTGATTGGTATCAAGACCCCATACCCCTCAAAAAAGGTTGGGTGGAATCTTTTAATCAATGGAACCCCTAAAAGCCTTCAAAATAAAACCTATGATGAGGAAATTATGTGATACAGTCATCCCGTCACTACCAAAAACTCAAGAAGAGGTCCTCCCTATAGCATCACCAACTCAAGTGGAGTCCCACACTACTCCATCAACTACTAAGTAGGATTCCCTTCCTGATTTGTCCACAAGATGTATTGAGGCCCTTCCCACTCTTTTTAAAACTAGTACATAGGTATTATCCATATGCATGATTCTCAACATAGAGGTCTACTCCATGTCCACTTCAACCAGCATCTAGTTCCTTCTCATGATTCAATAAACCAACATGGTGGTCTTCCACATACCGAATTGGTACCCTACCCTATTGAACCTTCATGAGTCAGAAGGGAGAATACTCACCACCAAATTTGAAATCATGGGGAATGACATGTCGTCGTAGAACTTGTTGACCTATATAATTATGAGGACATAGACAAATTGGTAATGGATCCTCCACCCCAACTTCCAGATTCTAGGGTAGGATCCTAACAAGTGAGACTCCCCATTCTAAAATCTAAAGTCCATTGGATCCCCAGATCCCTCCACTGGTACATGTTGGTGGAATAAATTCTGGCCCCCTTTAAGGGGATCATGGTGTAACCCTCTCCATCACCAACAATTTACCTCCTCTCTAGATCTACTTGAGATATAGGATAGGTCTTATAGACTCTACTGAATCCTACATACGGTGAAAACCCTATTGAGTCACAAATGAACACTACCACCATTTCACATGAGGCACTAGTGAATAACACATCCTATAGGGATGTAGTGAAGTGGTTGGTACCACCACTAAGAGATGTTCCATAATACAGTGAAAAATTTACTCACGTAGTGACTCCATTGCTGGACAATCACCCGATGAACCGATCCACATCAATATTTTCACCTATCTCTTAATCAGAATCGATCGAAGCCTAGAATTACCCATAACAGATCACATATGATGATTAGGAGGGACTATAGGAAACTCTAGCCACTGATCAGCTCTTAGTAATATAGTGTTATCCTTCAATGCCCAACATTAACATCCTAACGTCTCTCTATGAGGACCAAGTCATGTGATTCATCCAAACCATCTGGGTGATGTTTCAGCACCAGCATAAAAATTAGTTGGTTTTTCCAGGATGAAAAGGTCACCTTGGGGATATCGAATAGTAGTTCCAAAGTGTTGAGTTGGCAGAAATCCCAGTGGATCATCACCCTGAGTCATTCGACTACAATCAGACCCTCCAACAATGTTTCGTTAAGAACCTTATAGTGCTCCACTGAATTATGGTAAATGAATATCTACATGTGTATTTTAGGAGCTGAAGATAACATGATACTATCAACTTCAAGTCTATCTTGTAACAACCTAACGTACCCATAGATGATTAAAATTCCAATTCGATCATAGTTACTATAAACATGGTCATCCCTAACCCACTAGAGGATCATATGGACTAGGACATTGGCATAGAGTTTGATAGGGAAGATCTTCCTCAAGGGGAAGTGCAGTACCAGACTAACCCACATATATGTGTCTAAAACTATTAAAAAACGAAGGTGTTTTACCTTGGGGATCTTTCCAATTACAAAACAATTCCTACCCATTAGAACATTGATAAGGGTAAGAATCATGTTGGGTCCTCGGATCCATCCATGGTTTCACCGTATAAAAAGGAAAAACCCACGATAACCTCATTTCTCTAGTAGATCACGGAGTAGAAATGGATCATCAAAGAGATCATTGTTGATCAATGATTAGATTAAACACTGCCCAAATAGGATCCCATTTATCATCCAGTGGGGAAATAAGTCCTCCTTGGATGGTTGGACCCATCCAATTTTAGAAAATATCATGCTTCTAGATGGAGAAGAGGAAAGGAATTATTGAAAGAATCCAAGAAATGAGTCTTCGTACCCTCATGAGTAGCATGATTACCCTTCTTAAGATCCATGTAATGCCACTCCCTAATACCTTGAGTTTGTTTACCATGATGAAAAGGTCCTAAATGAATTTGTGGATAGGAATCCCCATCAATATTGAAGTCCTTATAAAGATGGTTTGATAACAACTCTCACCTATAACCTTGAGGCCATAGAGACAATATATATGGTGATCCCACCTGATATAATTCCATAATAAGTATGGTTTTATGACATGAAAGAACCCCAGGATTTTAAGAACACCAGCTTTTCCAGGTTCAATGGGTTTAGTGACCCATTCTAGCATCTAACCAACTTCGTCTCAAGGTGTAGACCAATTTTGGAAACTATAGAAAAAAAAGAGGCATCAAAGATTTGGTTTTTTTGTTTAAATATTGAAAGGACCTATGTTCATTTGGTACAACCAGCTACTCATAGGGTTCATTGATTGTTGGGAAGAACTTCAGAGACCGTTCCTCTACCTGTTTAGCTCCACCATGTGTATGAAAAGTATTTCTGACCTCTTCAAGTTCATGGAAATGAATAATGAGTGAGTCAAAAAAATTTCACAAGGTAAAAAGGTCCCACATAGTAACTGGACATGCCGGTAAATCAAGAGTATCTACTAATAATTTGTGTGAGGAATGTCCAGATAGAGCTAATCTCTACACTCATCATCATGAAAGTTTTAGTTGGGATCCTTGATTTTTTTGATAATTCCCATCATCTATAGGAATCATTAATGTATTTTAAGTAGGTACACACATTTCCTATTCCAAATCCTAAAATAAGGTCTTCCAAAGGGAATATTATTGTCATAGTATAGGTAGAACCCCCTGATCAATTAGATTTGTTGGCCCATCTACCTATAGAGCCTCACTAATTACAATACTATTATGTGTAGCCTTTCCCAATATATAACCGACAAGAACTAACTCACCAAGGACAACTTACTAGTTGAGGTGGTGTGGCTCTAGTCCCTCATAAGGGACATGAACCCAGAGCACCATTCCAAAAAAATGAATCAAACATATTTGTTCAAGAATCTACTTATCCCAAACTATTTAATCTGTGCTATGGAGATTGGGATCGTGAATCTTTCATAATATAAGTGTACACAGGAAGATAGAGACATTGATTACTCCGACCATTTACCTTAACAAAATATCCTCAAACACTCCATAAATGAATTATATGTGTTCAAGGATTGCATATATGACCTAGTGGAAAATAGTTTGTCCATGTTAGGTTACATACCAGTATAGGAAACACATATATCCACCCATGCTGGTAGTGACATTGATAGTTAAAGTGAATGGTAGATAACTTCTTACCAAGGGACCCATAAGTATGATGATTGATTGTCTCACAGAGTAGTCGCTCACACCCACGATATTATTCATACATTCCTAGGTATTCTAGAGCATTATATAGTCACCAAAAATCCTCCTAACATTGTTAATAAATTGGAATAATAGACTTATATATATCAAAGGAAGAAGAGATAACAATGAATTGGAAATCAAAGACCCCCTTCGGTTCCAAAGACATCATTCAATCTCGGTGACTTCATGACTTCAAGGATTGAAATTACACCAAGGGTTTTTCCAACATTGGAAGACCTATTTGATGAAGTGTAGGATAACAAAATAATTAATTTATTCAATGTTGGTAGACTGATTCACACTACCAGATAGTGGAGAATATCAGGTAAACCCCCTAGAGCCTCTGGCCGACACCGTCAAAGGAAAGGATGAGGGCATCTGAACCATTAAAATACTCATGGAAATGACCAGGACCAAGACATGTATGCTACTAAGACTGAATAGTGGGTGTTTCATAGAGCTCATGTGGAACTATCATCTCAGATCAATCCATCTAACATGTCTCCATAGTATATAATGTTGGTTTAATGGGTAGATTGGCTATGACTGCACGATGATCAGCTGTGTTCGGTCAGATCTAGGCCACAACCACCATATAACCAATAGTGGTTTAAAGTGGGTTAGCCGGTTAGTAGAGGGATATTTGTAGTACTATTCAAAACTTAGAAGTACAAAAAATAACATCCATTGTGCCTCCTTCATAGGAATGTCCCTATGGGTTGAAATGTAAATATGGTGCAAAAGTCTGACATGTTAAAGCACATATCTATCATACCAGTAGAGATGTTGATTATTGAGGCCTTATTATTGTTGAAATGAATGCATTAGGACCTATGGAAATCATTTAGAAACCCAGTCTTGTTCGAAGCCAAGGTAGTTACCTGATGGGCCTACTATGCGAACAAGGTTGAGTGAGAGGAATGCAAAGCCATCATCTCATTCTTAGAAGTGGATAAGTGTTACCACACACACGAGAACATAAGTTTACTATAGATATCAATATATTTAAGTGTCATGGAGGTCCACCACTACTTGGTTGACAAAGGTTGTGGGATTAATCTCATATTTAACTGGAAGATCCACAAGATGTGGCATACTGAAGAAGAAGTGACTCCATTTGACCTAAAGATTCATGGTTATGATAGGGCAGAGAAGAGACCTTATAAAGGATTATAGTGAATACATAATTGTGTGGATCGATATAAAGTGATAAATTCTAGGTAGTAACAAAATATACTACATAAAACACATTTCTTGGTAGGCCCTAACTTCATTTGAATATACCAGTCCCCTTGTATCAACAATTTCTTAAGTACTTTCTTAACGATTGAGTAGGGTTAGTCCAAGTGGATTTGTCTCCCTTTGACTCATATGAAGATATCTATTTATAAACCAAATAATAATATAGATAGTTGAATTATATTTATAAAAATGATTTTTGGTGCATAATCACCATAACTAGTCTATGGGAAGACTTGGATGATTCTTTCATTCTTCTGATTCATTGGATAGAGGCCACAATGTCATACTTGGGTTGTTTTTCGGTGTCTCTGATAAAAAGAATAATCGAATACCTCAATGGATGGAACATCCATAGATTACCTAATACTAGTACATAGTAAAATCCCATGTGATACTAGAAACCATCAATCCTATAAGGTACTGAGATGTTTTCCCAATGTACATTATCTCATGGCACTCCCACATGTTTTGTAGAGTTTGTTTGAATCGACAGATGCCAAATAAACACTACTTATTTGATATAATGAATACCCCCTAATGTCGTAGGTATGATGGAATTGGATCTAAAACCTTTATTGTGATGGGTTCAGGAGATAAAGGGCCCCTCGCTAAGGGTTATGTATCTACCGAGGTAGGATACATTTCCCCCGAAGTCATTTTTCCTAAATGAACATCCTCTTACTAATTATGATGAATTTCATTATGAAGATTATTTGGATGATTATCGTATTCTATACAAATATGGTGTCTCCACCACCATTGATGGGTTAGTCCCGATGGAACTTGGTACCTAGGAAGATCTGAGGCTGACACTAATCAATAAAACAATGAATCCATGGTAGAAATAGTAGTACATGATATTCTAAAAGAATAATCATGCTATTTTCTCTGGAGCTAAGATAAAATGTCAATAATAGACCCTCGAGTCACCATCCACCATCTTGTTATCTTTAGGAGTCATTGTGGGTTCATGAAGCCTCACAAAATGATGCACACCTCTCATGATTTCATGTTCGAGGCTATGGTTGATAAGCTTATTAAAGAATTTTTTAGGTAATTCTTGTACCCCAAATGGATTTCTAAAATCATTAGAGTTATGAAGAAGAATGTGAATATTCGAGTCTATATTGACTTCCGATATCTCAACTACCATTGTCCAAAAGGATGATTTTTCCCTTTTGATGATTGGTCTATTGATCAATGATATAGTTGCATTCTAGGAGGTATCCTTTATGGATGGATACTATGGGTACAATCAGATCAATGTACCCCCCAAGGATGACTAGTTTTCCACCTTCATGGCACCCCAAGAGACTTTCTACTATCAGGTGATTCCCTTCAAGATGACGAATGTTGGATCCACATATCATGAGGCCATGAACCACATCTTCAAACCAATTTTCAGCACAATGGTGTTATGCTACCTAGAATACTTGGTGGTAAAATCCTACCAGAATCAGAACCATATTAGAGACTATAACAAAGTGTTTGACTTCATACTCTCTCAAAATTTTAATATGACCCCCTTTATGTGTGCATTATATGTTACTTCTATGATGTTTCACGTCATTTTTATAAGATACATAGGCATTTCGATTAAAATAGAGAAAATTATGTACATCATGTAGATGCCTCCCCTAAGAAATCATCAAGAGCTAGAAGGCCTTCAAGGACATTGATCCAACATTTTCCAATTCATCATGAATATGTATAGAAAGTGTAATCCATTTTCTAATCTCATGGAAAATGGAACCACCTACAAGTGGGATTTGGAATTCTAGGATACCTTTTAGGAAATAGATCTGAATTTTCTACAACTTTAGTTTCTGATTCAACCCATCTCTTGGAATCCTCTGGTCCTCTATGTGACCTCCCAAGAATGGTCACTCAGTGACCTAATCACCCAGATTACCAGTAAGGGGTGAAATAATATTTTATACTATTTTAGTAGAATTCTCATCGAAATGGAGACAAGGTAATCTGTTATTGAGAAGACCTTCCTCACAATAGGTTTTATAGTGAAAACTTCGTGTCATTATCTACCGCATCATGTTATATAGATAGTGTCCCATATGGAACCACTCAAGAATATCCTAAATATCCCCATGCTAACTAGACAACTAGAATGTTGGGCTGTTATCATCCTGTAGTTTTATATCTTTTTCATTCCATATAAAACCATCATAGTCCAAGAATTAGAAAACATCACGGATTCCCATCTATCCCTTAAAGAGTTTTCCCTAGTTGTTGAAATACAATATAAGGATATCCCTATAGTGGACCAGGATATTCCCTTTTGGTAGATGCACAAAGATGGTTCTTCCTAGATCCTGACTAGTAGGAATATCAATGTCCTAATCTCAATAGAGTGGGAATGGGGATTTTCTTCATCACCCAGATATAAGATCTCCTTCCATACTCATTCCTTCTATCAGAAGAATAAATTGGCCTCAAAATTCTTGTCAAGGTATATGTCCCTCACCTTCATGTGAAGGGGGACACATAGATAATTACCAAACAAAGTAATGGTGATTACTTCATCAGGAAACCGGAGCTCATACCCCTACTGAAGTTCACTAATCAGCTGATGGCTTGATTCCATTATTAGTTTGAAGTGACTCATTTCCCTTGGTCAAAGAATGTTGAAGTAAATTACTTAGCACATTTAGCCTCCAACTTTGATGATCTTGACTAGGTTGACCTGTTCATTCATGTGGAACATCAGAGATTCATTTCTCCCTGTCATTTCTAATAATGTTGATAGGTCACAGGTAAACTAGCTGACTACCAGTGCTTCCTCATCAAGACCTCTAGGTTAGCCCATAATGATGGAAACACTTACTGGACAACTCCTTTAGTTTATTATCATCAGCATGGAATTATCACAGCGTATCAAGAAATGAATCAGCAAATACATATTCATGGATCACAAATTACCCTCCAGAGTACGCCTAAACTGTATAAGAATCTCTATGGATGTGGATTTGATATAATTCACCTCTGTTTCATATAAGTAGATGAGATTACCTAGTTTGTGTAGAAAGCTTATTTTAGGTCCTATGATGCTTATTAGGTGTGATTTAATCTCTCCCACTAGATTCATAGAAAGAGTGACATCTATCCCACCATGGTCCATGATTTCATTGAGTATGCCAAGAGGTGTCAGGAGTTTCATATCTATGCCAAAGGTTTTACATCGGCCGCCAATGATTCTCCACACAACCATGGATTCTTGGACCTTTCCAATATGGGGACTCGATGTTACAGTCCCATATCCTCCAGGGATAGCTATCTAGTGTAGTTTTATTCTGATCATGATGGACTTATTGTCTAATAGGGAAGATGTAATTTCAATAAAGTAAGTAAATGATAGATCTGTGACCAAATTATTGAGCTCCCACATCATTCACCAATTTGGATTCTCTTACTCCATTCTCACAGAAAATAATACCAACTTATGGGCTACCAAGCTAATGATATTGTACACCGAAATACATTATTTGATCAAACAATACTTTCCACTATCATGCGTAGGTGAATGGATAGATCGATGAGTTAATAAAACCCCCCTAAAAATTATGAAAAGGATGGGAGGCCAGAATAATAAAAGTTGGCTAAGAGAGATCCCTAATGGCATCTCGGACTATTAGATGACAACTTAGAATCCCACTCAGGTGACTCCATATTCCCCGATGTAAAAAATAAAATAAATCTTAACCGTTTTAATTTGTTTTCTGTCACTTTTTATAGATGTCTACGACCAGAAGAAACCAAACATAATAACATAAGTCCATCTAGAAGAACTAGAATCCCTCGAAGAGAATATACTATAGGCCTTTCATAATCCAGAGAGGCCACTGAAAAGGATAACAAGATCATTCAACAAGAAGGTTCTTCTCCTATATTTTCTATAGGGTGAGATGATACTATCTCTCAGAATTCCAATGATACATATAAAGATCCCTCCAAAGTTGTAGATTAAGTGGGAAAGACCTTACATCATTCATAAGGTCTATTGTAATGGTTAATAAACATTGATCACTATATATGGAGAGTGTATCACACCTCCATCTAATGCTGTGTTTCTCAAATATTACTTCATATAAATACCTAACCATGTTCTGATCACATGAAATTAAACTATAAAATGTCGTCCAAATATTATGATGTTAAATTGAATGTCCACATCTTGATCACATGACATTAAATTGTACAATTGGTCTGAACTCTATTTACATAAACTAGGTACCTAGGTCTGAACTCTACAACCTTCAACTAAGAGATACTAGTATATGAATCATGTATTTAAATTCATTAATGTACCCTTAAGAATATATGGTGTGGCGTTGGTCCTCCTTGGCCCTCATTCATATTTACTCCGCTACACTACACATATCCTCTTGGGACACTCAACTTCCTTGGAGCATAGTGCTAAACTGCTGCCTCACCCCATTTTAAACAATGATGGCTCCTAATAAGGGATGAGAATTACCTCATTCCCCAAAAATGGGAAGCCCCGTGACAAATATGGGATGCCTTAATTTCCTCATCATAGAGGGTAACCCCTACTAGCGTTAGTCTATTACCACACCATGTTCCAAGACAATGTGTGGCTGGATTCCTATCCTCATGTGATATGTAGGGATGCCTATACTTCTTATCTCAAGGCCCAAACATGAGTTTTAAACATCCCAATCACATAATCTTAAACTGTGTGATTGTTATGATCTTTGAGTCTTTAAACTAATACCTACCCTCAGTCTAAGCATAATGACATTAAACTATGTGTAAGCCTTCTCATGAATGTGATGTGTGGAAGTTGGGCTCCTTGGACCTTATTCACATTAGGTTACTCCTATCATTCCACACATATCCATTTTTCTTAAAATTCCTACCTTTAGCTTAAAACTCTATGGACATAAACTAAGAGATTAAAGTAGAGGAATCACAATATTAAATTGTATTCATGTATATTCTTGAATATTTGGTGTGGCTTTGGGCCTTCTTGTCCCTTATCCACAATGCGGTTTTCAATCCTCTATGATACATATATCTATTCGATAATCCACCCATTTGTCTGAACTCTATGAACTTATGATAGGATCTTTAGTCCAAGAATCCTGACTTTAAACTATGTGTGAGTCTTTTTAGAAATGTGTGGTGTGGTGTTGGGTCTCCTTGGTCCTCATCAACATTGGTTTTTTCATTCCACCACACTACACACATCCATTTGAGACAACCACTTTATGTTCCAAACTCTATGAACTTAAACTAAGATAACATCGAAAGATATTTAAGACCTTAAAATAATATCCACCCTATGGTATATACAATATGAAATTAAACTCTTTTTTATAGGTCTAAGAATTATGACCTTAAACTATTTGTATCCCCTATAGTCTGTGTTGAAGGAATTTAAACTACAAAGCCCAATATCATCAACACAAGATGTTAATCTACGATTTTAACCCCATTGAAACTAGGATGCCCTAAAATGAAAAATTTGGGATGAAAAAACACTAACATCCTCAAAACATGACATTGAACTGCAGCCTTACTCCATATGAATTCAGGATGCCTCATATCCATGTATGAGAAGATTCCATACTCTCATTCGAGAGGATAGGACCGAATAACATTGTTCATATACAACATCATGTTTTAGAACAATTTTTGTGTTTGATCCCATTCATATGAGATACATATAAACACCCATATATTTTGTCTTGGGCCCATCCCCTCTGTTGACTCATCACAAAGCCTTTTTATTTCTTAGTTTCATGGCCCAACCATTATGTCCCTGACCTAAAATCAATGGTCCAAGCATCGTGGCCTTAAACTGTTTGCAACTATCCATTTACATTTCTCATAGCACACATGCCTTCCCAACCCCTTCATTCACATCAGGACTATACACTTTTATTCCATGATGAACACATTAGGGAACCCGATGGTCTGAATTCTATGACCTTTAACAAAGATAAAAGACAATGTCCAAACAACATGACTTCAAATTATGTGTGGTTTGTCTCTGGGATGTTTTTTACAATAGTAGGCAGCCTCTTAGGCCACTCCATTTATTTCAGGTAACATTCCTTTAATTTCTCATAAATTTCTTAAAGATACCCTCCCCATGGTCCATAAAATATTAACTTAAACTATTTCCAATAACTCCAATCCTTATGACCACAAACTGAAATCCATGATCCATGAATCACAACCATTAAAATGTACATGACCAACCCCAGATTCAATTTCTCTATATAAGGTATCACATCATGATACCCTCCTTTTCCCTTATCTCCCACAACTGGGAAGGGTATCATTGACTTCAGTTCACTACGTCCTTCTAGAACAATGTTAAACTGTGACTCTGTCCAATGCAATGGACATAGGATACACTATTGGCTAGACATGAGGAAGATATGTAAGGAAGCTCAATGTATAATACCCATGTACCACATCCTCTCTGTATGACATACAACTATGTGTCTGACTCCCTTGTTGAATGACTTGAAAATACAAAGCACCTTGGGACGTTGCCTGAGAATCCATTTTTTCCATTGACAATCATCTACAACAACGTTCATTTTCAATTCTACCATTGTTTGGAATTCAATAGGATGCTCCCTGGAAGATGAGTTTGAGTTTTTTTTAGAATGATACACATGATCTAATGTTCACTAAGTCACAGTGTTGTAATTATAGGAGCATTGGAATCCATTAAAACATTCTCTCACTTAATCTCTATGGTTTTCATTCCCCTTATTTGGATCTTCATCCTCATCTACGTATGAAGGAAACCCATAACATAATGGTGGATGGCTATAATGTCTCACCTACCATCTTTTGGAAACTCATTATAGGACATAGGATTACATTATAAGATAAGTTCCATGTTTCGAACACATTCAATGATCAACCCTCGTATTTTTATCCCCATTCCTAGCTAAGATAAATAAGTGCAGTCTTTCAAACATGGTCAACAATTTTCATATATCGTGATGTCATTCCCAATATGTTCTAAATATCAGTCATCATGATTCAAACTCCTCATTCCCCCTTCATTAGGGTAGAATTCAACACCCATAGCGTTATCCCATTCATGCACAAGAGAAATAAGGAAAAGTAAATTGTCTGTACTGAGGGCCATATTCTCCAACCATAACCTATCGAAGCCTAAACACTATCAATGGTAAGTCAAAAATAGCAGAACATCAGTGTTTGATGATTTTATACCACTATTATATGAATGTAAAATCACATGGTCATCCACTATTTCTCACACTGAGAATCACCCACCTGAGCATGAGGATTGATTGTTGGTTGTCTAAGAGATATGATCAAAGTGTGATAATAAGATAAGGACACATGTTTGAGTATGAAAGAGTTGAAAAAAAAACATTGTATTGGAGGGTAATACACATATTGGAGCCTATTCATTGAAAATACACCATTACTTATTGACCTAAATGATCGATTTATAGTGAACTAGGATTTACATATATGGATATAAAATCATTTTAGTGCAATAGTCATAACATTACAAAATTACATTCCCAAGAATTGTAATAGTTTAGTGTCTTTGGAAACCCAGAACACATTATTATAATTTGGTGAAATATCATTAAAATCTCCCATAAATATCTTCCCCTTAAGTAATCAAACATAAAAACTTTCTACATAACATGGGAAAAGGAAATATAATAAAGGGTGAGCTTAGATACCTAGTAAGGGTAAATAAATGAGATACTTAAGAATAACATGAGTATAAGGGTATGAGAAAATGAGAATAACATTTCAAGGTCATACCTAGAATATCAATGATCGTATACATGAGTCATGGAAAAAATATTGGTTGTTAAGAAAACATGAATTATAATGGAATCAAGAGTGTAATCCATAAAATCACAACATAGTAATAAGATATGAAATTATATAAGACACATAGGAATCTAAAATCATTCCCTATATGTCAATGATCATTTCAAAAACATATTAGAGAACTTAATATGGGTTACAATTACTGGGCAGGAAACACCACCATCCTTGATTGCTTCCCTTTCCTTGTAGTGGAATGAGCTTCCTCCCCAAATCTTATTAGTAGTCAAGGTTTACTCCCAAGACCATTTTATTAGTCACGGTTCACTCCGAATACTATCTTAGTATTCAATGTTCACTCCCAATATCTTATTATAAAAAAAAACCCCTTTACTGAGTTCACTCCCCATTCCAACAATGTCTATATCATGATACACAAATATTTATCCAATACATTTGAGGGAGATATATTCCCCCACCAATATCATAATTAAATAATATATATGTGTGAAACAATATCGTAAACAATCATCTCATAAACCATGAAATGAAATAGGTAACATAAAAATGTCTTCATATCATAAACTATGTAAGATAGGCAGGTTTCATAATAATTAATTATAACATATGAAAATAAGCGGGTTTCATAAGAATATAACTCCTAAAATAGAAATGAGTTTCATAAACATATAACCCATGAAATAGAAACATGTTTTAAAAACGTCACTCCATCAAAACATAAACCATTTAGAGAAATAATATAAATATAATCCTTATATAATATCCCCATTAAGGTATGCATATCACCATTTAATATCATCTTATATGGAATATAATTTTTAAGGATCTTTTAAAAACATTTCTTGAGAAGAATAAATTTTCTACATAAAAAATTTTGAACACACTTTTATTTAAAATAACCTTTTAAAAACATATGAATAAATATTTAAAAAATATTTGTAACAATTCTTGAACATAATTTTTTTTGAAAACCTAATTCATTGAAAATTACATTGGAAACATATAAAAGAATTTTTGAAATCGTTGAAATCATTTTCATTTAAAATAAACTTGAAAACGTATAAAAGAAGCTTGATTTTTTTTGAAATTATTTTTAAAACATAAAAATTTTTAAAATAATATTCCTTGAGAATGAGTTTAAATATCATTTAAAAATTTTTTGGAAAACATTTTCCATAAACATTGTTTTTTAATAAAATAGGTTGCTGATCGAAGAGAGGAATAAAGATGGATTTTCTTAATTTTTATTTAATAATTATATTAAGTACAAAAAAGTGAAAAAATGGTACCATTAGTCGAATATATATTGAATAACTATAGGATAAGAAAATTTATGATAATTATTGAGAGATGGATCATAATATTTCATCAATAGAATCATAATCATAAATAATCTTGGGAAATGATGAGATTATAGAAATAAAATCTTACAACCTTGGAAACTCTAAATCCTAAACCCAATGAAATAATAAAATTATATGAAGCATAAAATATATAGAAAGGAAATATATCCAGGATATAACATTTCAAATTTCATTATATACACTTGTTTAATTCTTATAGGTTTGAACAAAACATGTGTCTCAAAAAGGGAAAAATAAGACTAAGATACCTTATCGATTTCCTAACTTTTGATCCCTAAAAAATCTCATGAAATAGAGATAATAAAATGGATATGTAAATAATGATAAATTTAAGGAAAATTATTATATAAAACATTCTTGGTCAATATATACACTACAAAAAATAAATGAGTGGTGAATAAGGCATGGGTCTCATAGAAATAAAAGTGAGACTTCAAATCCCCTTAATACTTTAGTAACTTTTGAATCATGGGATCCCTGAAAGAATAACATCAACTAAAAAATTTAATATCATTAAAAAATTAATTCCATGATATAATAGGTCACAATTAAGTTTATAAACCCGAAAAAATGAGTGGTTAATATAAAATGTATCTCATAGAAATAAAATTTAGACGAGAAAACCCTTACCATAAGTCTTGCACTTTTTCACACACATTAAAAACTCAAGTATAATGAATATTGTATTATTATGAATATACCAAAGAACCATATTCATATATATCATACCATATATGATTTAATTTTTAATTTTTATTTCCCATTTATTAAAAATTTCTTGTTGAAGTTACATTTCAGGTAAAAACCAATTTTTTTTCATATATATTTTGACTATTTATTCTTTATCCTTTTAAATAGACCATGATTTAATTATTTATAAAATTTTAAACATGATTTAAATATCAAATATATTCAGTATCTAATTATTTATAATAATATATAAAATATAAATATGTTAAATGGAATGCACCATTCATGGAGACGGTAGGCCGTACATAAATATGAATGTTGTTTCTGTTTTCTTTTTGTATTGAAAGAAAGAATGTATATGGAATATATGTTTATATATATATATATTATAATTATAGTATAATTAATTTTTCATATATATCAAAACATTTTACTAAACCCATCCAAAATATATTCGTTGTAAAGTGTGGGGGAATCATATCTCTTTGAGGAGACAATAGTAGACACATCTGAAAACAAAGTTATCATATTCCCAGAAAATAGAAAGCAAAAAAGTATTTGTTATATAATAATTATATAATAATAAATAAATCATAAATATAATAAAAAGTATTAAATCGATAATTATTCCCAAATCAAAAATGTGTTAATGGATGAATGAATGACAATGGATAGTGAGGTGATAATCCTCCATAAACATGAATGAAGATTGGGTATCACATTTGGTGGAAGTGAGTGTAGGTGTATGTAGATCTTTTAACATAAAAATATCTTAGTATATTTATGATAAATAGTTTATTTTATAATAATAGAATAATAATAATTTAGGTGGTGGGTAAATTAATAATACACAAGTTCTTGGTGAAGGATGTTACCTCTTATTTTCGAAATTCCTTTTAGTTTGCACCAAAGGAATAACATGTTTTGATTTTTTTTTCAAAAAGTGAAACTTCTAGGATTATATTGGTGAATTTTAGATATTATTTGGGATTTTTTTGGATGATACAAGTTTATTGTGATGTGTTCAAAAGTGAGGGGTATGAGTACCTTTTTATAATAAAGGAGGAGTGTCATTCTTGTAAATATAAAAAGGTAAACAATATTGAGTGGTCTCCCTTACATCATGTGCCTCAAAAAATGGTATTTTTTAGATAAAATGGAGGTTATGGTCGAAATATAATGATATAATTTATTTTTTAAATGTGTATAGGTTTTTTGGTCCCTTAAGTAAAAATTTAACCAGCAAGTAAACTCATTTCTACCTTAATCGTTGTAATTAATTTTAATTGATGTAATCATTTTTAACTACTCTAAATAATATTTTTGTTAAAAAAATAAGTTGAACTTATAATAAATTATAAATTATTATTATTCAAATTATTTAATACATTTTTTCAAATTCTAATATCATTATATGAAAAAAATAATTTAAAATTAGTCATGTGGATGGGATGAAACAACATGTTTTTAAAGTGAAAATGATCAAAATTTTGAAATGTTTTTATATCCAAATTAGTTTTGAAATTTATGAAAACAACCTAAATAGTATTAATATGTTTTTAATTTTTCTAAATATACATTAAAAATGATTTAAAATACCAATTAACTATATAAATAAATTACATGAAAATGCAACTATCAATTAAAATTCAGTGTTTCTCACTAATCATAAAAAAAGAATATTCTCATAAAAAACAAAAAACTTACACAATATAATTTTTTATATTATGATTTCAAAAAATGAAATATATTTTTTCATATAAAATTTCAATAATTTCAAGAAATTATAATTAAAATCGTTGTACACTTAATAGTTATAAAAATTACTTTTTATAATGAATATATATCTTTATACGTAATATTAGATTTATTCTTATCTCTTGTCTAGAAAACACAAAAGATGAAAATAAAATTGTAAAATTAACATAAAATATAAATTTTATTAAAATAGTTTATAAAATGTTGTTTAATTAATTAATTTAGGTAAAACGTTTTTGGATTAAAAAATATCTTTTTCCTGCAAATAATTTTCTATATTTTTAAGAATTTTCATGTTAATTTCTATTTAATTGCTTCTAGATAATTCTTATTATGTACATGTGTAGACAAAAATTTCATAATTTAATAAATATTATTCATAACCACCATTCCCACAGATAGGTGACAACTATAATTATATTTTGATAATATTATAAATAGTATATTGTATTTTGGTAATCTAGGTCATTCATGTCATGAAAGTTATCAAAGGAACGCAACATTATTTGTAACCCATACAAAATATAGTGTTGTGTGTACCGAAAACTAATCAATGTGTGGGATGTAGTGCATGTTAGACTAGGTGTTGCGTAAAAATAAAGAATAACTTTGTGCTTTCATATAACACATGTTATATTTAGTGTTTTGTGAAATGAAAAAGATCCAAAATACTAAAGTAAATCAAAAAAAATTCCCAAAAACTTGAGGTGTTACATTCTTCCCCCTATAAAATGAATTTCAACATCAAAATGTTTCTTGGTTATCATTGTTTTAATACTTGAAATATCCTTTCAGAGAAACCCACATCATAAAAATTAATTCTAAAAAATCCTTTAAAATGGAATGTTGGAAACATAACGGTTATCCAAACAAACTCATAACTAGGTTTCCACATAGGAGGACATTGGTGGAATGTGAAAACGTGGACATGAAAGAGAAATTTAACTATCACGTTTTGATCAAGATTGATAATGAACATGGTTAGGATAAAGTTAATGATCACAAATCCAAAACCCAAAGAGGCTCAGAAAAGGTTATTGATATCATCAAAAATGATGATAATGGGATTTTTTTATTTCAAGACCCTTTTCAAAAAGTTGAATAATTTTAATGATAAGATATACTTACTTTATTTCAGCATAATATCTCATTTTGTGCTTTTATATATTTCCGATTCATCTATTATTCCAAGAAATGAGGATGAATTTTTCATTCTTAAATCATTAGTAGATCATGATATCCATAAATAGAATTATAGGTCAATCCATCTATATTTTTCCCAAAAATTTTTTTATAGATGTTATCCAATATTCATAAATCCTCATGTGATGGGATAATACTTTAAATTTTAAAACCTCATTCAAAGTTTAACATAAACCATTCAATAAATGGTTGACATTATAACCCTTTAGAAACTTGAATTCCTATAAATATATAAAGAAGGTCACTAAATTTCTCAAAATCAACATAACATTGATCCCATATATATCATAAAGTAGCTCTTGGTTGTCACATTATAAACCTATGAATAACATCATCATGTATTTTCTTAAAATAATGTAATAACCTGAATTACCATAAATCTATATTGAAAACATGCATTCTTTATTATTCAAAAGACCATTGGATATATTCCTTAAATACAAAAATGATATAAACTTCATCCATGATAACACAAACCAATTTTTCCATAAACCATATATCAGTTATGTGGTCATAAATAATATCCAATTTACATTATCCGTATGATCATATCTTTATCCATATTAAATATCATCTTCTCATTCTTAAGAACAGGTTAAGGGTTTCCTTCCCTTAATAAAAATATTGAATTTCCATTAAATAACTTTTCTAAGTCATCAAAACCATTCAGAATATCCTTTTAAATCATTAATGAAAAACTTATACTAAAAAAATTATATATTTCATGATTCATATAACATAACCTTTTAATTTCTAAAACATATACACTTCAATCAATGAACATTATTTTTAAACCATTAGTCAGGATTCATTATCTCATTCCTTAATAAACATTTACTATAATATGAAATATAAATCATGTCTTAAGGTTCCTCATCTCAATATAATCATGCTTCTTACATTTAATATAAATTGTACTATTTCAACATCCCCTAAATTTCACATGTCATTTGGGGTCTCTTTATCCTTAGCAGTATAACCAATACTTATACCACCTTCCAGATTATATTAATGAGATTTCAACTTAGGACATTGATTTTTATAATTCCCATACAATCCATATCTGAATTATTCAAAATTAACCCAGTTCCTTCTAGTTCCAGATATTCATTAAGACCATAATGCATTGTGTGAGAAACACATATCATAGTAGAAAACTACATAATCTGGAAAAATTACTTATTGGATGCCTAAATAATGACGCCTACTTCTAAATAGATGACACCATAGTATTATCATTATATTAATCACTTGAAATATACTTAGAAATATCCATATGTATCTCACTAAAGTTTTCACATCATAGTTTCTAAAGGTTGACTAAGCCTTTCTTTTGAAACCAACTATAGCGACCCAGGCTTGACAGACATGGATATTACATCATCTTAGATTAATATTCATCACATTACAAAAGTAAATTCCTTTGGACTATAATAGTTTAGTTTCATTGTAAATTTGGAACACATCATCTAATTGGGTGAAAAATCTTCAATATCTCCCATATATATGTTTCCATTTAGTAATATTACACAAAAAATTTCATCACAGAATAGGTAAATGAAACAGAATAAAGGGTGAGTTATGATTCTCAATAATGGTAAATACAGGATATACGAAGCATAACATGAATACAAGTGTTTGAGAACATGATAAAAACATTTTAAGATCATAACATGCATTTCAAAGGTCTCATACACAAGTCATTGAATAAATAATGGCATTTTATAAGACATGAATCATAAAGGAATCAAGAGTAGAATCCATGGAATAATAAAAAAGGAATAAGAAATAGAATTTTTGTATACAAATAATCATATAAAATCATAGCAAATAAGTCAAGTATCATTTAAAAAATATAATAGGGATCTTTATGGCAGCTTCACCTACTGGTTGGGACACACCAAAATCCCCAATCACTTAAATTTCTTTATAATGTAAGGGGTTCACTCTCTAAACAATCTTAGTTGTAAAGGATCACATCCAATTTCATTTTAGTAATAAAGGATCACTACCAAGACCATCTTAGTAGTAAAGGTTCACTCCCAAGACCATCTTAGTTGAAAAAAGTCCTTTACTAAATTGATTTCACTCCCCATTCCAATGATGTCTATCTCATGAGATATAAATCATTACCCAATTAATTTTAAGGAGATATAGGACCCACACATATCATAATGAAATCATACATATATGTTTCGATAGATCATAAAAAATCATATCATAACCCATGAAATGTAATGGGTATCATAATAATGTCATCATATCAAAACCTATGTAAAATATACTTGTTTCAAAATAATTTCAACAAAGAATAACCTATAAAAATAAACAAGTTTTATAATTATATAACCCATTAAATAGTAATACGTTTCATAAACATATAACCCATGAAAGAGAAATGAGTTTCATAAACATCCTTTCATCAAATCAAAAACCATTCATAGAAACAATATTGATGGATCCCTAGGATCATATCCTCATTAAGGCATGAGTAACATCATTGGATATCATCATAGATGGAAAATAATTTTCAAATATCTTTTAATAAAATTTCCTGGGAAAATTAAATTTTCAATGAAAAACACCTTGAATGTCATTTTCTTTGGAAATAAAACTCTGAAAATATATACATGAAGATTTAAAAATAATTTCAAACACTTATTTAATATTATTTTTTTAAAACCATTTTCTGTGAAAATATCTTTCAATAAATATAAAATAATCTTTCAAATCAATGACATTATTTTCTTTTAAAATAACATTCATAACTTATAAAGTAAGCTGAAATTATTTTTGAAAACCATTTTAAAACATGAAAAACATTCAAAATACTTTTCCTTGAAAATAATAATAAAATAGTAATGAAAAAATTTGAAAACATTTTTTTGGAAGCAGGGTTTTTGAATAAAATGAATTTCTAACCGAAGATAGAAATAATGTGATATTTTCTTAAAAACATTTTATTAATTATATTTACTACCAAAGAGTAGAAAATTGTACAATTATATTTGACATCATGAAAAACCATAGGATAATTTATGTTATGATAATTATTGAGAGATATATCCAAACATTTCATCAATACAAACATAATCATAAATAATCCCGATAAACGATGAGATTGTAGCAATAAACACTTACAACCTTGGAAAATTTGAATCCTGATTAACATGAGTTAATAACATTACATGAATCATAAAATATCATGAAAGGAAGTATATTCAGGATATAACTTGTCAAATGTTAGTATATAAACCTCATAAATGAATATAGGTGCATGACAAAACATGTGTCTCAATGGAGGCAAATTTAAAAACAATTACCTTACTGCTTTGGTAACTTTTGAATGAAAAAACACCATGAAATAAATAACCTAAAATGTATACTTAAATACCCTAATGTTTAAGTATAATTATCATAGAACATATTAATGGGATGTATATGCACCATGAAAATAAAACAGTGGTTAATAATCCATATGTCTCATAGAAATAAAAGTGAGGCTAGAAATCCTCTTATACTTGAGTAAAATTTGAGCCATGATATCCATGAAATAATAAAATAAATTGAAACTTTTAATATCATAAAATAAATTAAATTCAAGATATAACATTTCATAGGGAATTATATACATTTCACAATAAGAATAAGTGATTAATATAACATGTATATCATAAAAATAAATGTTAGATGATAAAACCCTTACCTTAAGTCTTGAATTTCTTTATACACATTAAAAAATCCTATATAATAAATATAATTTTATTATGAATATACCATATAACAATACTAGTTTATATAATACCATATATTATTTTATTATGACTTTATATTACTCAATTGTTAATAATTTCTTGTCAACCATACGTTTCAGATAATAACATCTTTTTTGTATATGTTTTGACTTGTAATTATTGATCCTCTTACATAGATCATAATTCAATTATATAAATATTGTAAAACATGATGTAAATATCATATATTTTCATTATATAAGTATTTATAATATTATATAAAAGTATAAATATTAAATGGAATACACAGTTCATAGAGATGGTAGGTCGTATGTACGTATGATCATTGGTTATATTTTATTATCATATTTAAAGAAAGAAAATAAATGATATAAATGTTTATATATATTAAAGTGACAATATGATTATTATATCATATACATTTACCGAGCATATCTTTTATACATTCAAGTTAAAGAGTGAACGAATCACATTGTTTTGAGGAGGAGGTAGTCTATATATCAATAAACAAATTTATCGTATTCCCACAAAATGGAAAGCATAAAAGTGTATGTATTATAACAATTAAATATAATAAAAACATACAAAATATCATATATATCATATAAAAATATTAATTACATCATTATTCTCCACCTTGAAATGTGGTATTGGAAGACAAACGATATCAGTTCATGAAGTGGTAGTCCATTACACATACAAACAATGATTGTGTATCCCATTTGATGAAAGTGTGTATAGGTTTAGGTAGATACCATAACTAAAAAAATAATATTTTATTTAGGATATTGATGTTATTATATAATCATGGAATAAGATGAATTGAGGGGTTGGATAAATAAATAAAACAAAAGTTCTTGTTGAAAGATGATACATATTCTTTGGGTAATTCTGTTTGGTTTTCACGAAAGTGAGCCTTATAAGATTATAGAAGCTTTTTGTGAGATTATTTGGTTAGGGGTTGGATGATACAAAAGGATTAATATTTTTTAAGAAGTTAGTGGGTGAGTTCCCTTTTATAGTAGAGGAGAAGTGACATTCCTGTAAATATAAAAATATAAACATTATTGAGAGGTCTCCCTTATATAATGTGCCTCTAATACTGGTAAATATTTGATATAATGGAGGATATATAAGAAAAATGTCCATATTTTTTTTTCTGATGCGTTTCTAGGTTATTTATCCTTTTACTATGATGTTTAACCACTAAGTAAACTCATTTTTATCTTAATCAGTATATTTAATTTTAATTACAATCACTATTAATTTTGGTCAAAAACTCTGTTGATATTACTTGACATTATAAATTATTATTATTCCAAATATGGAATCAATTTTTACAAATTATAATCATTTAAGTGGAATAAAATTATTTACAATTAATTCAATAGATTGTATGACACAATGAGTTTTTAATGTGTAAATGTTCAGATGTTTGAAAAGTTTTTAAATCCAAATTCAATGTGAAATTGATTTTAATGACGTAAATTTTATAAAAATATATATAATAAATATGTATATACTTTAAAACCAATTTAAAATATAATTCAACAATATAAAAATATTATACAACAATTTAGTTTTCAATTAAAATTCAGTGTCTATCCACTATTCATAACAAATGAACCTTCTTAGAAAAATACCAAAAATTAACCCATTGTAAATTATGATATCACGATTTAAAAAAAATGTTTATTTTGATAAATAAAATGTTTCAAAATATAAAAATTATATTTAAAATATATTCAACCATAGAAGGAGGTAAAGTTATGTTTTAGAAAAAATATGTATCTTTATATGTAAATTTGGATTTATTATTCTCTTATATCTGGAAAACACATATGATGAACATTAAATTGTTTATAGAACATAATAATTATTTTTCATTAAAATATTTTATCAAATATTGGCTTAATTAATTTATTGAGTTAAATCATGTTTAATATCAAAAATATTTTTTTCCAACAAACTATTTTCTATATTTTTAATAGTGTTTTATTTTCATTTATTATTAATTGTTAATAAAATAATTCCTCTTATATACATGTGTAAACCATATTTTCATAATTTAATTAATCTTATTCATAACCATCATTCCAACATCAAGGTAAAAATTATAAGAATATTTTAAAAATAATATTAATATTACAATTTAGTTGGATAAAACTCATTCTTGCGTGTCATTAAAGTTACCAATGGAACTAGAAATTGTGTATAACACAATAAAAACAAAGTGTTGTGTTTACTATAAGATAATATATATGTTTTCTATAGTGTAAGATCATCTTGGTGTTCTATATAAATTATATATAGCTTGGTGCTTTCATATAACATAAGAAATATTTAGTGTTGTGAGAAATAAAAAATATAAAAAAATAAATTAAATCAAAAAATAATATTTCATAAATACATTGGGTGTTACACAAGATATTGAGCTTGGAGAACATCCAGGATCCACTTCCACTCTACCAAATATAATTTCTCCTCTCCAACCTTTGCCCAAATGGCCTAAAGGCCTCTTTTTCTGTTGATTTTTGAAAACCCACCTTTCAAGGGATGAGGGGGAACCCATACAAGGCCCGTAGGCTTAACCTCTTCCTACTGAGCCTCATCCTCCTTGGCTTTAGTTTCTACCAGTAGAGCCTTTATACTATTAATGATCTCAACTTGAGTATTAGTGGCCATTACAAGATCCTATTCCAGCACCTCAAGGTGGGTGATCTCTTCCTTGACATCCTAAAGCACCATGGATCTTTTAACCATGTGCCTCTTCCTAGAAAGGTCAATATCTTGCCACTACATAGGGACCTTATCAAGGGTGAAATACCAGGAAAACATGTGAAGGTTTTTGGAGTTTATGCCATCAGCCCCCATGCTGAATAACTATTGGAAGAGAGATGCCACCAACTATCTCAATTAAACTATCTGAGTGCTGGTAAGGAAATTATACACACACCTCAATTAAATATGGTGAAATATCTGATTCTCCTCAATAAACTCCAAGATAAAATCATCAAAATATTACAGTGGTGTAGGCTCATATAGGGAAAAGGAATAAAATATATTATTATCTAGATCCTCAAGGAGCATGTCTTCAGACATGAGTGGCTAGAGAACTATGCTAGGTAATAGTTCATTGTCAGCATCTTTAATAGTGACAGAAGCCTCTATTTCCCCCAATGTAACCCCAGAGGTGGATGCGACTATCTTATGTACCTTGACTACCCCTGTTGGTGGAACAATCTCAAAAATTGATTCCATGTCCAACACCAATGATAATTCTATGATAGGCATGATGAATGAAGCCTCCCAAATTTCTCTAGCAGCTGGAACAATTTTCCACTCTTCCCTCATATATTCAACTGAATTAGCTACTCTTGGTGGTGCCACCCTGGTTTGATAGACCACTATGACACCTTTTTCCATCCCTATCCTGGACCCCTTATCACCCCCCATAAAAGGAATTATCTCAAAAATTCCTTCCAATGGGACCTATGTGGTTGGCCCTACCGCCAGAGCCACCCTACCCATATATATCAGTAGAGTAGTCCCATCCATCCCAACCTCATCCCTAGGTGATTTTAATGAAAGTGTTGGTTCTAGCAGATGAGTCCTGAGAATAGTTCAAACTGCCATTCCAAAATGCATCAGTCAAGCATGTGGATAAAAAGTTAAAAATCCAATTATGAGAAGGGAAAGATAATTATGTGAATTGTATAGTCGGGCAAGGATCTCTTGGAGGTTCATAGGTAGTCCCCCTAATAATGTTACCTCTATGGGAACTTCCTTTGTTTGTAGGTTCTAATGGTTGGCTTCTCGTAGCCACAAAATCATAAAGGGACCCCACACTTTATCCATCAAGGGTTGAGGATCCCTCAATTCATGTGTGAGGCTGGTCGCAGACCTCTCCTTTTTCAGTGGTCATCAATTATAATATAAGTGAATCTGGAATTAGTACATGGACTTAATGGATGAGTTTTTTCTAATATGAAAAAAGATTAGCGAATATACCTTTTCAATAGAAGAATATCTCTCTCCATATGATATTCGATAGGAATAACTCCCCTGGAAGTCTTCTAATTATTTACCCCTGACCGCACATACCACCATATGACCTACAAGGGCCACTAGAGGGGAGGAAATTCCAAAGATCATCCTCACATGACCGGTCAAGAGACGCCAAATATCCCATGAGTAGATTAAATCCTCTATCATTTATATATATTGCGTCCCCTAATCATGAGGATTGTAAAAAACCACCTTTTCTAGGCTTAGTTCAGTAAGTTTTATCCAATCAGTGATGAGAAACTAGCATACCCATTGAGGGGCGGGGAGTTTCTTATGAAGTCACCTAGTCTCCCTAGAATTAGTAAACACAACATCACTAAGAAAATTTGGGTGATGTCCGTTTTTTTCCTATTCCTTGAATGTGAACCCTCATTATCCCCGCTGAGGGATCCCCTTATTCTCGTAACCTCCTTCCTAGGAGTGTTGATCCTAATACTTCTCCTCTACTTGTGGATCCCACCTATTTAAGGATATAGACTGTTGAACATACTATAACTACCCTTCCCACTAGGCAGGCTCATCCTCCATGGAAGGAACCGACTACCACTCGACCCTAAATATGTGGGTTAAGGGACTCAAATTCGTTGGATTGGTTGGACCACTACCTCATTATATCCCTAGGATATACACGTAAAAAATCATCATGTTTTCATTAATGAGCCCATATGTAGTGGTTAATAGTGGTAACTCGCTCTGCATTTTCTTATCCTCGCATGTGAACATGCACCATATCTACCTCTACATTGAAGGATGAATCTAATGTCGATCCTCTGTGTATACCTTTGTTGTCAGCCTATGTAGATACAAGAACTATATTCTGAACCTGTTTTGATTGTATGGTTCACTGATCTACTCACAACATACCCTCACCACTAGTAACTCACATTGGAAGACCAGGAGGTACAGTCTATATTTGAAGGTACATGTACCATCATGGGAAACCATCCCCACTAAGAGGGGAAACAAGTGAAATTTTAAGTTCTCTTCCAACATAAATTTTTCCAGCCATCCTCCAAACCCAACACAAATGAGAGACTCCCTATGATATTTATGATCTCTGACCACATGTTTTTAGTAAGAGGAGAAATGGGGTTCGGGTACTCTAGTTCACCCTTTTGTGACTCCACACATGTATATAAGAAATGGAGAGGCCCAAACACAAAAATCTACTTAATTGCTTTGCTGATGAGGTGAAGCACCTTGTATAACTTCACCAATACATCAATATCCAAACTGACATTCTACCTTGTCTCCAACATCTCCTCCATTATGAAGGTGCTTGGTTGAATCCCCATGTGTGTATACATCACCATGTTCATCTAGTCATAGATAATAACTATGATGATCCCCACCATCATGACTATATGTTGAACCTCTTGATTAATGTTGTATCCCCACATCTTCCAATGGCTCGACTCTAAGATCCGTTAGTAGGTGCCTTACTTACACTGCTAGTATCCCACAAGACATGTGCACAACCTCATCGGTAGCTTCTTTTCAAGGTAATTCCCTTTGGGAACCTCCTCATCTATTTTATCATTCATTAAATATCCAAACCATTTATTTAAATGGATATACATCATCCCCAACATCTCTTTTTTGGTTCCTCATATTAGAACCAACAACGTCTTTTCTAGGGTCGACAACTTCTATATGTCCTCCCATACATTCTCTATGAGGAGAAGTCCATCATACATAGCCCCTAGAATCAGTATCACAGTGATTAAATGATGTTTCCATAGGCTAACATCAATCTTATCATGATACAGATCAAACATGTTGGTTCTCAATGAACATCTTCTCAACATACCAGAAATTATTTCTTAGGGTGATAAACATGGAACTATGAGGACCATGCTTCCTCATAGATCCCTAATTGCTTCATATTTTCTATTATATTAGAAGCATGACATACATTCCCAGTAGGCCCATGCCTACTCATCGGTGAAATTTCCTCCTTGGCATAAGTCCCAATTGTTGTTCCACCCTTTGGGTGGATTTCCCAAACCTTCCTTGAGTATAGTCTCATATAGTGGTGGGGATGCATCGTGCTACAACTTCTACACCACAATTTTGTTGATGTTTTTGTAGATAACATCTTATTTAGGTGGTTCATGGACCTTCTGGATTTGTCTTTCAGTAGACTTATTCCACTCGCATTTCCCCGATATGCCTCTGAACCCATAGGCTAGTTCGTCTCCGCTCTCCGCTGGGATAAAGACCTCATATATCAGTCTGAATATGTAAAGAGAAAGTATCCTGAATAGTAGGTAATCCTTATGTGTCTCTTTTAGTTGTTCCAGAAGTGATTTTTGGTTAGAGGTTCTTTAAATGAACTCCCTGATCCTGATTGTATAATCCCTTCTTTATCTACAAGTAGTGACATCACTGATTCCATGATCGGACATTTGATTTATGACTTAGTTGTTTTCATTGAGTATTGATCATGAAGTTAATTCGTAGAGGAATATCATGGAGATATATCTTATAGAGGGTTCATCATGAAGATTTGGTTCTTCATGAAGATTTTTTTCATAGATTCTAGTTCATTGAAATCATTCATGTACTTATTTTCATAGAGAAAATGAGATTCATGAGTGATGAGGATCAAGATCAAAAATACCTTATGAAGGATTGGAGCTTTGTGAAAAGCGAGTTCAATTTTTTTTGAAGAATGTTCGGTGGCTTTGAGGGGTACCCCATAACCATTTATATGCGTAAAACTGACCAATGATTCATGATGTTATTTTTGGATTCAGCATCAAGAGTGAGCTTCACGAGCGAGCATCACGAATGATATTGGTGAGTACACTTCATGGAAAGGAGTTAATGGGTAATTTTCATCAATTATCACTTATAATATGACCTTCCTTTTCCCCTATGGATAACATTTTGATAGGAGAATATTTCGACACCAAAATACATGTGTTTCAAGGATATTGGAGAAATGCATGGAATGTTTGGAGAAAATTCGATCCAAAACAGCCCAAAATTCTTCTTAAGGGTCTACTTTGTGAAGCACATCTCCTTTGAGAAAGGCCAGACCTCATGAAGCACCCTATTTGAGAAGGTTCATTCATGAATTCAGGAATTCTTAATGGTAAACCTCCGTGAAATGACCATCATATTCACATATTTCTCTGAGAACGTGTGAACGATTGAGAATGCCTTCATGAGTAACACACTCAACATGAAGCTCTATTCCTATTCAAAGAGCCTAAGAAATCTTTAATAAAAGCTTCAAATATTCTCAAAAAATAGTTAATATTAGTACCTTCTTCAGTATAACATTTTAGGGATGATGATTAGACTTTCATCTTCCTAAATCGCTCTAGATTGTGAAACCTCCAATGCTTTGAGAACCAATGAAACAATTGACTATCAAGGTTATTCGGGCTTCATAAAAATACCTAACATGTGTTCATGAAAGCCTCATACTAAGGTGGGGATTAATTTGATGAAGGTTCACACACTTCATGAAATAAGATGTCCCTATTTGTAACTTAAGGCTTTATGAAGCATTTAACCTTCATGAAGCGCTCTCCTTGTGATTTAGCGCATCCCTTTGAGGTAGGGTCACACTGCTTCATGAATCCTACTCCGTTGTGAATACCCTAAACCCCAGAGAGGATCTCAAGCCTTGAAGTACCCACCTTTTTGAACATACAATATTTTAAAAGCACCTCGCCTGGGGCCCTTCACAGTGCCTCCCTTATACTAACCCTCATTCTTGAAGGTTGTCTGCCTAGAACCTACACACCCATCCAGGACAAGTTCAAATGCACCTCGAGTCCCCATGTGACCAGTTCCACTCACATCTATATCCTCCCTCTCTACTCCAAGTTTTTCTTGAGCCTCCCACCAACCTTTCAATTCCCAAAAAATGTAAAATAACCCCTATTTATTCTCAGAATATAGACCATAACACATACCTCGCTATTGACCACTCCAACATGGTTGTTCTAATGTCATGTCCCTCCCAAAGGTACATGAGTAGTGTCCACATATTCCCTTGGGGTAAGAAGTGAGTCTCCAATGTCGGAGTTGGATAATATAAAACTTCCCAATTCCATGTCCTAGTCATACGATGTTAAACTGAATGACAAAATTCTCAGCACATGATGTAAAATGAAAATCCTACCCAAAGTAATAAACATAGGATTCTCTATGCATTAGTGTAAAGGAATACCCCAACACTAATTACTTATAGGATGTTACATGTACAACTCACATTGAATGAAACCCTATGGGAAGCTTCCATGCATAAGGACCATCCAAACCATCGTTGCTTATAAAATCACCCAGGCTACTCAATGTGCAAGCCCCACACCACTCCAACCAAGAGAAATCATCTTGAGAAGGGATGATTCTATTCATACTCACCACACCATACCCTATTTGATCTCATTCTATGAAATGATAATCCTTACTACATGATGTCACACTTCATGGATTAGTCCTATCATATGACATTAATCTTTGACATCGAACTACATGGGTTTTGATCACGTTCTTCTAAACATGGTACGTAGGATGCCTTAATGAGGATAAATCTCAATGAATAATAAACATAGGTTCTTCTTCTTAAAGAAGAACCTACCTAATCTACCTCAAGGGGTGTTCTGGTCATCATTTTGGTTTGACATAAAGGGAAATTCCAACAAATGGAAAACAAAGGTTCTTAGTTCTAGGAACACACCTCCTTGATCTACCTGAAGGGGTGTTCTGATTATCCTTCCGGATCTACCTCAAGGTGAAATTTTATCCATAGATAAACCATCCATGTGTGACATATTACCTTATAGAGATTCACATTATAGATCCACCTTAAAGGGTGTTCTGTTCTGCCCTCTTAGATTCACCTCCAGAGGGAGTTCAGATCCATTGGTAACCCACCAAGGTGGGAAATCTTTCTTCATAGGGGAAAACTCCATGATCCACCTCAAGTGGTGTTATGACCAACCTTCCTGGAATGCCGTAAGGGTAATATTTACTAATGGTAAACTTATGTTCTCTATCCTAAGGACACACCTCCCTAATCTGTGTCAAGGGGTGTTCTGATCAACCTTCCATGTCTGCTTCAAGGGGCGTCTCAAAAATGGAAGACTTAGGTGCTCCCTTATAGGGATAAACCCACTTTTTCCACCTCTAGAGGTGTTATAATCATCCTAATGGGTTTTTCTCAAGGAGAACCTAGACCAAAAGTTAACATAGGATCTCCGTCTTAGGTAAATTCCACCTTGATCCACCTCATGAGGCATTCAGATCAACCTTCTGGGTCCTCATCATGGGGAGTAATAACGAAGTGTAAACTTAAGAGATGCCTCATAGGGACATGCCTCCTTGATCTGACTCAAGTAGAATTCTGATCAACATCCATTATTTGACTCAATAGGTATTTTGATCAACCACTCTAATCCACCTCAAGGGAAATCTAATCCATTGGTAAACTATTTATGGGTGACATCTTACCTCCCACAGATGCACCCCGTGATCCGCCTGAAGTTTCGTTTAGATCGACGTTCAAGATCTGCCTCAAGGGGAATTTTGATCCATTGGTTAACTATTCCGGTGTTAAATATTCCCTCCTTGGGTTAAACCTCCCTAATCTTACTTAAAGGGAATTATAATCATCCTTTAGGATCTGCATCAGAGGAATTATGATCCATTTGTAAAGAATTCAGCTGTTAAATACTCACTCTTAGTGACACACCACTTAGGTTCACCTCTATAGGGAATTTGGTTCCATCCATCTCATCCTAGTAAGACATTAAATAGGTACCCATATCCACAAGATATTAAATTTGTGCCATGATCGATCTCAACCAGACATCCTAATCCATGTCCACAGGATGTAGAACTTGTGAACTGACAAAAATAACTATTCAGTTAATAATTGTGGGATTTTTGAGGTAAAAATATATTGAATAATTAAACCTCTCATGTTGTTACCTCATCATTGACATGGGAAGCTTTGGGTTTCATGCATTAAGATGACTCAAATGAGATACCCTCTTAAGAGGAATAATACATTTGACCTATGTTCCCAACATCTATACATTCCTAGCAATGCCGAACATTACTACTCTCTTGACTAAAGGTTGCAGCCCTATCTAGAAAAAATAAGTATGTAAAGATAGAATAAGTTTAATTAATTATTTTTTAGAAAGATATTGCACTAGAAATGAGTTCCATGAACATGAATTAAATCTATGAGGGAGATCTGTCCTAGGGAATGACCTCTAAGGACGAATCAATGGAAGGAGGAATTGATGTACCATCATCCTATTTTGATCATGAAATAGACATAGATGATGAATGTGATGAATTCTAAACACCTTTGCAAAGTGAGAATGTGCGTAAATAGAAGAATCCAGCATGCACAGCTGTGCTGACATAAAGACGTTCCCCAGAAAAGGTGCTAAAAAAGATTAGTTTTTTTGGGTGAGAGTTATGGACAAAATTATAGCTAAAATGCACCATGTATATAAAATTATGGAATGAATTTAGTTATTAACCATAGTTATCCAATGAAGATGAGGCCAAGTTTCATGGTATCCTGGTTAACAAACAATGATCTGACTTGATTTATTTTATGTTGTGTGTTACAAAATTGTTTAGTTTTTATGCATATATCAGTTTAGTATAGTGTATATTAAGGGACCCATTGGTGGTGGCCTACTAATATTTATTCTCAAAACCTATATGTGCACTTCAGGGGGATTGTTGATGTTATTTTTGATATATAGTTAATAATGATGGTTATACTAGAGGTTTGGTTGAAGTTCATTAAATGGGTTTGGAGATGAGACTGAGTAGAGGCTCAAGGTTATATAGTGAAACCACTTTTATTATTTTGTCCATTTATTTTATTTCTTTATGACCAGCTCCGTGGAAAAACCTTATTATGTGTCGGATATATGAACTATAAGGTTTATTTGTTATAACATATATATTCTTATTTGATTATGTTTTTATTTTACCTATAATTCCACATGATTATTATGATATTTTGTTATGAATTAGACCTTATATTATTTATTTTTTATTGTGTAGTTATGATTCCATGAGTATAGTTTTTTACGTTTTGATCAAAAACTCTCATTATTAGTCGACGACCTCTAATATACAGGGTAGGATGATAGAGATCAAATTTCACCACCTTCATGATTTCTATTTAAGAAAACTGGATTTAGGGAATTAAAATAATATCATTAAAGTACTTTCTCGATGTAATTATAAAATTGGGAACACTAGACATTAATAATACATTATGGTTTACCAAAATTATAAAAGATATGTCACCCCATAGACTAAATACTTACTAAGTATATATTTATAAATGTTTCCTTTTCTAATATCCATTAAAATATATAATCAACTCTAAGAAGAATATAAATGGTTCCAAGCGAACAAATAATTGGTCTCAAGATGTAAAAAACCGAAACACTAATTATCTCAAAATAGATCATGGGTTATTAGGGAATAAAATTCCTCCTAGAGACATTTCAAGAAAATTAGTATCATGTAGATGACTTGTAAAAATGATGATCATATCAAAATAATATAGTAAGTAAATAGAGTATAGTAATCTACTAAGATTTCATTAATGAAAAAAGTGACCCTCGTAATCAATTGTATAGTGGAATGTGTGGACACATGTGAACCTATGATTTGGTAGACAATACCATATAACATGGTAATTATAAATATTACATAAATCAGGGCTATCAAAAATATAATTACTAGAATAAATATTAATATTATATATTTGAATTTTATTGAATCTATGAGGTAACCCTGAGGGAATTCAAAATTCCACCATTTTAGTGAACGACGAGATAGTATCATGTACAATGTATAAATTATCATTGGGAATGGTTTATTTAATTAATAATACATTGGATGTAAAAATTACATTTTAAATAATAATGAAACTAATATAGCTAGAAATAAAACTTTCAAACCCAATTTATCCGGAATTTACATGCCAAACTTTTGAAGTATAATCATCCATCAAATAAGGCATGGTTTATTTTCAATTTTCCAAGAGATATATTTAATAAGGACATAGTTAAATACCACCATGAATTTAGATATAATGAGATGTGAATATAAATTTTCCAAAGAAAACACTATATCCTAGAATTTATTTTCAGTCATGGTGTAGTTTTCAAATGATGGGTCTAAAGTTCAAGATGTATATACAATGGCATGATGGGTATGATTTTATCATTATGAAAGGATGACCCCAACTACACAATTGGAAGCCTTTACCATGATTTCAAATTATCATTCCCAAATTATGAATGGATGATTGGTAGTGAAGTAAAAATATTTTAATCTATAAATTATTTAAAAAATTTGATTAAAAAAATGTTCCCATTATTTTTAAAAAGATGAAATAGTGAAACAAGAATTTTAAAAAGACATTAATAAATCAGATATAAAAACCAGTATGTCATGAAAATTAATGTATACATTGAACTCATTTAGTGTAGTATTATAAATAAATAACATCAATGTCTTGACTTTTCAACCAAGATACCCTCTATAGAAAAAACATGAAACAAATTATTTAATGTTTTACCATAAAATGGCATTTTACATAATTTAAATCAATGTTATCTTCAATATATTATTTATGGAAGAAATAGAATATTGAAATAAATTCATCAAAATAAGATAATAAAATATCGAAATACTCCATGAAGAAATGTATTCAATACTATAGATAATATAAAAAGAATACTAACCATACAATGCTAGAATGAACACTAATTATTATAAAGGATGAATTCCATCATATTTTATGAAAATGTAATAAATAAGAATGTAAATTTTTTCCCTAATCCCCAGGGTATATAGAAAAAACTAAATACCCATAAATCTATGATAATTACATACCAACTTTTCTAAAAACATTTCAATACATTATAATGAAAAATGGTCATTACAAGTTAAATGGTTAAGCTTACGATGCTCTATGAAGACTCACTAACTATTTTACACTCAAGTTGGATTTCATTCATTAAACACATTATAAACAACTATAAGAGAATACTTTTTTGGATTTTTTATTATACTATCATATTAACTATTAGAGATAAGAAATAAAACCTTAAGTACAAATAGTTTTATTGCCTCATTTTTTAAAACATTAAGGACAACAAGGAATAGAAAATGTCATGGTTTCCTTAGAGATTACTCTCATACTCAATAAGAATATTATAAATGTATATTAACAGTATAATAAGGGTTATACTATCCAATTTATATCAAATAAAATTTCTAAACTCTATCTAAATTAAATTAAAATTTAATTCATATTTTATAGGGAGGCCATTGTAAATAATGAAAAGTAATATAACATCCATGGATTTTAGTATGTATTTACCTTAAAAATATTGTGTTCTATAACTTTTAATATATGAAAATCAAAAATAAAAAACAATTATTTTTTTCATTATGGTAGAATATTACAGTTAAATGTTAATTACATTACAATATAACTAAAAATACATAATTAGTAAAATTAATAAAGCAAAGAAACCATAAGTAAAAAAATACAAGGAGGTTAAAATTATAATCATCAATATTTTCAATGAATTTTATCCCACTAAGGATAAATATATAAATAATAATTTTTTTTCGAACTATGATAAAATATTCAAAATGAATTTGGAGAATGGGGTGGATTATTTTACATATTTATGTAATTTTATATAGAGGAATGTAATATGAACATTATATATATGTTCTTTAGGCATATGATTATTAGATATATAGCTGTTGGACATATGGTCATGTATATAATTTTACATAATACGTATATAGATGTTTTTTAATTGTTTATAAAAAATTTAAAGTAATATAATTCATTAAGAATAAATATTTTTGGAATGAAATAAAAATAATTAATAAAAGTCATCTATTATAAAAATATGTATTTTCCTTTATATACTGTTAATATTATTTTAAAAAAGAATGACTTGATGTGTTTATAAATTTAAAAATTTAAAAATATTTTAATACAATGAATTGATAAAATTGAATGGTTTGATGATAAATAATTAATTTTAATGGGATATGATTTAATGCTAAAAATAATATGTTGTTTAAAGAACAATTTTTCTAAGTGTTGTGTATTTTTTTAATAAATTCAATTCACCAATTTTAAAATATTATTTTAATAAAATTAAATATTTAAATGTATAATTTTAATTATTAATTCTCATTTAATCTGAAATTTTTATGAAATATGACTTATAATACATAATATTTTAAAAATTCATTTTTCATAATTTTTTATATTTCATGTTTCCATTTTGAAGAAAATATTATCACATTTTGAAATTTATTTTAATTAAATATATTAATTTTTTTTAATTATCATGATGAAATTAGGTAAGAAGTTCTGTTTTGTTTTTAGGAAAAAAAACTACCTAGGTCAATAATGCATAACATCAGTAAATTATAAAAATATAAAAAATGAAATATATGTTTAAAATTTTGTATAATAATTATAGAAATAAAAATAAATGTGGATAATGGAATTAAAATAGATATTATTTGGGGTTTTCCCCTAATGAATCACTTTTTATTTAAAATTGGACTTTTTTGACCATTATGTATTGAGAAATTCAAAAAATGCTACTCAAACAAACCTTTAAAAGTGCGCCTATAAAACCCCTTTCAAACTATACAAATACATTGGTTATCTATTGAATAATTAAATATTTCTCTATTATATGGTTATGTTCCATGTTGGGTTTCTCATATTCCTAAGAAAGAGGCCTCAATCGTTCACTCATAAGGAACCCATTTCGAGAAGGAGGTATTCCATCAAAGTAAGTAGCTAAGTTCTAAACTAAATTCTTTAATAAATTTATCATCTAAATGATTTTAAATATAATTATAAAATATAATGATATTATATTTTCATCATTATTCTTTTTGATAAAATTTTATGACTATTTGATAACTTTAAACTCTTATTTATTAATTAGTATAACACGTTATTGTTTGGGTAGGTTGAACTACCTAGATGAATGACCCAATACCCACATCCCAATTGTATTCCTCAATAAGAATAAAGACATTAATATTGGTAATATATGATATTAATAGCTAATTTTTGTTATTAATATGGTTATATAAGGGTGAAAAAAATGAATGGTCATTATAAAATAACTTTTTTTATCAGTAAATTACCTTAAACATGCTCATCATGGATTCCATTCTCATGAACCATAACCATAAATTCCATAAAATGTAAATGGTATTGGATAAATAATTAAATAAAAAATAATAAAATACCTTTAATAATATGTAAAATTTTAAATTATTATCAATTAATGAAGAACGACATTGCCAATATGAAACATGAATTAATCAATATAAATTAATATCTTCAAATATTAAAAATAAATATTATATAACAAATATATGAATTTCAAATGATTATAATTAATGAACATAAAATATAATAGATATTAATTAAATTCTAAAAAAAGTGATAAATATAGTAATATCTATTATAGATGTGGATGAAGATCCTTTGTGGAAGTTGATAGTAAAGGTAAGGGTTTTCTTTTCAATATCAATTTGGAATCAAGATTGTTTATGTATAAATTCCATTTTAGGAACTTATATGTTATTTATCTCTAAAACCCATTAAATTTTATTCTCTTCTGATTATTTTTATGGTTTACTGGTATTGTTTTTATTTCCCCTCCCGATGTATAATAATTCACCCAAAATGATGGATGTAAGTGAAAATAACATTATCTCTTCTTTTTTAATTCTGGAATCTTTCTCATTCATATCTATATTTTTTATCTTTTTTTTAAATGTTTCCAATTGCCTAATTATATAATTTAATAAAGAAATATTGTATTTTATTTCAAGAGTGTGAACTGATTATTTTAATTTTTTCCTATACGTTTAGTTCTCCCTACTATTTTCATTATGATGTTTTATTTTCATGTTTTCATAATTCTTCAAGTAATTTATATTCACTTCCTTATTATTTTCATAAATCGATTTTTTTATAAATTATTTCATTTAAAAATAAATTTTATTATAATGTAAAGTATATTAATTCTTTTTAAATCAACATCCTAATACTCTTATAACATTTTTTATCATCTATATCAATATCTATAAATATTTTTTTCATTGGGGATATACTCTATGGATAACATCCACATTCTTCATATGGATGACATGTGATCATGTATTATGAACATTTTTGTGAAACTTATTTATTAATCATTGGTTAATTAATATATGATGTAATTATGAATGTTTTTATGATTATATGACACACATATGAATGAATTTTCATTATGTGAATGGTATAACCAGAATTATATATACATCTAATGCATTTGGTAAAGATTTATATCTCATGTGATGAATTTTAATCGATTTGGGAGTGAACGTAATCTATCATGGGACTCTGTCTAGTATGTGATGATGTTATTAGAAATGAACCATGACATACAAAATTATTTTCAATGATTATGTATATTCCACATTTATATTTCACATATTTATTTTATGAAACATTTTTATGTTATGTTTTCAAGCATCACAACTATAAACTCATGTTTCCATCCACCCATGACTCATGTATTATTTTATTACAAAATCCTTATGTAGGGAGCCATGATTTATGATATATGTTTTAATGGATATGATTTTTATAGGTTATATTCATTCAACATGATTATGTTCTCATAACCAAATATTTATCTTATTCTCACTTATAATGTTTGATTATTATCTCTTATGTTTACTATGACGTCCCAGAACTAGATTCTACTTAATCAGTGCCCCGATCCTGGTGGGCCACATGGCCTCAAGCGCATCTCCCTAAACACTAGAGGCTGCTGACTAGAAGTGAGGTCCAAGGGTGTGTCCGTGGGGAGACTATGCACGAATTACAAAAGTATAACACAATGGGTGAAAGTAAATATATGGTAAATAGTATAAGAAATATATGTAAACAGAAGTTACAATAGAAAATAGGGACCACAATAACAATAACTGAATATCTGGAATAGAATTCAACAAATAATGATATGTCATGTTACTAGAAAAAAGAAAAACATTGATACAAGATAGAATTCATAAAATGGTCTATAGAAGTATAAATGAAATAAAATACTATCATAAACATCTCAGGCCTCGTCTTGGAAATATACTATCATTCTTGGTCCAAAATAGTAAGCAATCTGGTGTCCGAAGATGTATGCTTCCTTTTACCAACACCTGTAGTCATTTACTCTACTCCGGGTATGAAACAGTTCCCAAAGAGGGTGAGAGACAAATCTTAGTGGTCCCCTATAATGGTAACTATAACCTGTATCCCATGTAATTGAATTGTAATATTGTGAAATAATGCATATATAAAGTGATACAGTACAATGTAACAAAATAACCAATTAACTTCTTTAACCCTTAGCTGGTTTCTGACCATTTAACCAGTTCATTTAATTAATTAATTACCAATTTTATATTGATATGTCTCATGAGTCATAGCCAACACTGACATCACTCTTTGATATTATAAATAGGGAAGGTTCCAAGATGTATCAAGGAAACCATGATCAATGAAATTTAAGAGTGAAGTCCCAAGGTGACAACCAAGGTGATGTAGACCTCAAGGGTCACCAACTTAGTAATAATTGTTGTCCAACATGGGGTAAGAGTGTAATCCATGGTGCATAGTTTAAGGAATTCCATAATGAGTCACCTATTGATTCCATGGAGATCGATCAAGGTAAAATGGGGCTATGTAGAGATAGCGCCCGATGGGCACTGACCATGGAACCTACTTGTCAATGATGGATCCAAGGAGTGTATCAAAGGAATACTATAATGAGAATTAATGGATCATACAGTGTCATTTCGGGCATCTAAGAATAGAAAAGGATCATGATCTAGGTGGGTTTTAACATAAGAATGTTGTATCCTTGAATAGGAATTGTGTTGTTGAGTGCTCATGGAATTAACTGATCAAAATTCAAGGTGATCTTATGTTAGTCCATCCTTATTTGATTATGAATTCACATAATATCTACTTCATTTACAGACTTTCAATTCATTAGTGTGATAAGGTCAAGTAGGTTTTAAAATTTTTACCAATTCAATTGGTTCGACCATTTCCATTCATTCGTATGAAAAGGACAAGTGGCATGCAACCATTTAATCCATTTAAGGCGTATTCCATATTATTGGTTCATTCTTCTACCTACCATTAATGTGGTAATGAGTTCTATATATATGAAACCAACTAATCATTAAAATTTAATCATCAATTTTAATCACTTACCTAAGGTGGGGCAAGTAGTTAGCACATGTGGCACTATTCAGTATTCTTTTCTCATTACAAAAAGCCATTTAATATAGAAAAGGTTACCCTTAAGAAGGTAAATCCACAACAAACATGAACGGTGGCTCAAACCTGTCAAAACACTAAAAGGACAATTATGTAACAACATCCTTAATGGGATGAATGGATTTGTGGGCATAAGAACCAAAATTTAATCACATATATAGAAATATCATAATGATAAAATTCTAATGATTATAAGCATAACATATAAATTCAAATAATGACATTCGATGAAATCGGTTGGCCCCACCTGACAAATCCAAAATCAACGAACTTGAGGGATGAGTTATAGAACACCCAAATTTGGGTTTTATGATATTTATCCTTCAATATTAGACATTTATTTGGATTTGATAAGGGTATATCTATGAAAGAGATAAAAATTATCACTCTACGATATATAGGTTGAGAGAAAAAGGGAAGGATAATGGCTCAAGTGGACTCATGTACTTACTGTTATGCATCAAACACAATGAATAAAAGCGTGAAATGATCCCAAATGAAATAGATATTTTAATACCTAAAGTTATTCTAAAAACTCTCCAAATTGAGAGATAAATAGTTTTATCACACTAAAATACGGAATACAGAGAGAGAGGGTTTCTAATATATCATTAAGGGAAAATTGGGAATTTTACCCAGAAAAATGGCATGTCAACAGTTTGTCCCCATGGTTTGAAAAACTATTCCAAAACCATTCACAATTACATGAGTGGAAGGGTACTTTATATGGTTAGGCCGCATGACTAGGCAAGGTGGCTCTGTCTATAAGAGCACAATCCACACAGTTAGGAAAATTGTGTGCCAACTGTGCACCAACCATACAACTTGACCAATTTTCTAAAAAAGATGGGTTTCAGGCTACATAAATTCCCTAGACACCCATGAGACCTTTTCTAAATCATTTTTCATCCACATTAGATCCAAAGTAAAGATTTAGGATGAATATTAAAGGATCCATACCTGATTAAAAACCCATTTTCTTAATGTATTCCCCACTTAAATGAACTCATCCCTGAGTCAACCTTCCAAAGGTGTAGAAACATAGTCTAAGAATTAATATAGCCACTGAGCATGAATATAGACCCCCAATCCCAAGTGTAAAGACCCGTGAAATTCGAGGGAATTTTTTTTAATTTTATTTGGGATTTTACAAGAATGCAGTTTCTGACGGCACCTGATTCTGAGGCCCAGTGTGCCCGAAATCAATTTCCGAAGTTTATCTCGGGTACGTTCGGTGAACGAATGAGCGGGTTTTCCTAACTTTTGAAACAGTGCTCAGAATCTAAATCAGAAGGCACCAATAAAACCACAACGCCGATAATTTCTTAGGAAGACCATTTCCGGAGTTGCGTTTTCTCCAGTGTGGTTATTTAAAAAAAGGGTTAACTAATGAATAAAATAAAAGTTGTGCAACAATTTTTATTTTATGTTCTATGTAGTTTAAACCTACTTATGTAAGTTGATGTGGGACCCACTATATCCTAACCCCTCTTGATAGGATATTAGTGAGGTGGCCCCCACACGAGCCCCACCTTTTCAACTTCCTCAAACCCCCATTATTTTTGTAACACACTCGCACCCCCTTATTATATGCCAAGTAAACTCTCACATTAATTGGACTGTTAAGACTCTTCAATTAATTCAATTAATTGAATGAATTCTTTTGAATTTTCAAATGGAATGTTTGCTTGTCTGTATTAATTAAATAATACAATGTTTTATTTCATTAGGGGTTGCTTCGTTGTGTTGAGAGGGGGAGTTCCATGAAGAACTTAATCTTCCTCCTTGAAGAACGCGAATAACGCACCGACACCGACGAAGAACGCTAATTCCTCGGAGATCGACGACGCGATGACATGTACTGCGATGCCGACGATCTTCTTCACCGCGACGCCATGTAACTTGATGTCGACGACACTTACGAAGCCTCCTTCCGCGACACCGTCTTCCACGACGTCTTATTTCCGCGACGAGCCTCGTTTGACGACTTCATCGAAGTAGGGGTTAATTTTTGTTTTTGTTTTCTTTGCCATTAATCGACTTTTATGTTGGGCCGCCTGTTATCGTTATAATGGGAGGTAGTCGGACCGCACAAACACAGCTGAACCACCTCCCCCTTTGATGTTGTACTTGTTGTGGCACAAGCAAAGGCAACGCGGTGCAATGACACCGCATGGAAGCAAGAGAAACGAGCGAATATGCGCGGCGCCGTCGCACCGTGCCGTTGAAGCCGAACGAAGCTGCGGTGTCGTCACGCCGCGCCGGTCGAACCAAGGCCGCGGCGGAGCAGGGAGCGGTGGTCGGAACCTCCGGTTGCCGGCGCATTGGAGGGGCAGGACTGCAGGGTCCTGCGGAGGTAGCACGGTCGGCCAGCCGGGCTGACCGATCGAAGAAGGCCGGGGGTCATAACCCTCGGCTGGACAAAGTAGCATCCCCCCATGTGGGGACGCCGTTTCACACAGGGGGGCAGCGCCCCCCCCCCCTTCTGTGACAGCTCGGCCAGCGTCGAGCTGGCCATTCGGGCCGCGCCTACGCCAGGACAACAGGCCACCCAGGCCGGGCCGCACCCTGTTGGGCCGGACCGGGACCCAGGTTGGGTCAACCCAGTTCGGGCCGACCCATGGGGTCTTGGGCCGGGTCGGTCCGGGCCCAAAACCCCCTAGAAAAACGGAGAGTTCATTTAAATGCTCGTAACTTGGGATACAGATCTCCTATAGACGCACCGTCAGTTGCGATGTGATACTTTGATCGAGATGGTCGTTTTGGTAAATTACAATCAAGGATTCGGAGAACTTTGGGTACGACCGGGTTGGTTTGAACACGAAACCAACCTAGCCCTCGGATCGGAAACGATTATAACTTGAGCTCCGGACGTCTGATTGACGTGCTGTCGACTTTGTTGGATTCCTCTTAGTGAGACAAACCTTCTGGATTACTCCGCTCGAGGTTTGGATGCTGTTGGAGTATGGTCGGGTTGGTTTTGACATAAAAACCAACCGGGCCCCTGGAACGAAAAATCCAATAACTCTCAGACCAGGTGTCCGATTGACGCGCCGTCTATCGTGTCGAGTTCCCTATGTCGAGATGGAACTTTGGGATACATCAACTTCGAACTATGTGTCAGTTGTTGTATCGACCCCCCTTGGCTCGTGGAGCGGACCCTCCAAGAAACGAGCATCCTGTATGTGGGAACCCTAGAGCTGGCTGTGACTGCGACGACGATGACGACTGCACTGAAATCCTTCGTGGGTTCGACAGCGACGACGACTGCACTGAAATCCTCCGTGGGTTTGGCAGTGATGAAGACTGTACTGAAATCCTCCATGGGTTTGACAGTAATGACTACTGTTCTTGTATCCTATGTGGGTCTGACAATATTACTATTCTTGTATCCTACGTGGGTCCGGCAGTATTTGACCTCTGTTGTAGTATCCTACGTGGGTCTGACAGAGTAGCTGGACTTGTATCCTACATGGCTCCGACAGCTTAGTTGGTTTAGTATCCTACATGGGTCCTATCTTAGATGTATTAGTGGCTACATCTGATCGTCTCTATCACCTTAAGAATAAGTATACCTGTGTGAGCTGAGTCTTGACTTTCAATCATTATCTTCGATATGATTGACTTGCTTTCCAATGTGGAGTGGATTGTGCTTTCCTATGTGGATTAGGTTGTACTATCCTTTGTGGATGTGATCGAACTTGGGCTCGGATGTTGGAGCCTAACTCAAATTGATGACTTAGGTATATGTGTGGTCATATAACTAAGTAGTGTTGGATGTTACTTCGTGATTGTATCTTTCCTTTTTTGATTATCCTTTGTGGATTCTGGGAGACATTCGGGGTCTCGGGGTCCCTACTGTGTAGCGTATACTCACCCCTGCACGGGATATGCCCACACAACATTGTGTTGGATGCAGACAATGGACTGTGCTGATCGTGGTTGAGGCTTGTAGATCAAGTCGGTATCTGGAGGTGGACCACTGGGCGGGACGTACACGGAGTGGATGGCTGGACCCGAGGAGCTGAGTAGGCTATCTGTACCCACCCTTTAGGTGGGACTTCCAGTGGACGTCTCGACGTTGCTGCTTTACTTTTTATTGCTGTAATTTCTTTCCAGTTGTACTTTACTTTCAGTTTCGGTTTTTATTCTGGCCCACTTACTTTTCTGCACTACTATTGTACCCTGTTTTACTTAGAGTTTACTTCTGCTTGCTTACTCTGTGGTGTTTGTTTACTTTATAAAGGAAATACCTTCCCCTTTTTATCAGGATTTATGCCTTAGTGCTAGTCGCCCACCCCTGTCCTATGGGAGGAAGGCTTGGGGTAGTCATGACACGGGTCCCAAGGATGGTTCGTGACAACTTGTCTCATTCAGTACCAAGTGGTGCTACCATTGAACCCATACTAGAGGGGCAGACCGGCCTCAGAGAGCCTTTGTGCTCTGGTAAATGATGCATATATGATACTGCTAAAAGGTAGCATCTGCATCTATATCAACATCCTCTAGATCAAAAATATGATATGGTTCAACATGATAGTTGAGAAGCTAAAAAGCATTGAATATATTAGGATTGTCATGGTACCTTTGAGGTAGTAGCAATTGATGGGTTACCGACCTGACTCTTTATAGGATCTCAAAGGGACCTACATAATAAGGAGAAATCTTCCCTTGATTCCTTAACCATCTATGACCAATCCTATGTGATACCCAATGGATAACACAATCCCCAACCATGTACTCTATATGTTGTTGACAACGATCGGCATGATACCTTTGTCTATATTGAGTAATAGTTATATGCTTTCTGATTAGCTGAACCTACTCTAAAGTCTCCTGAATGAGATGATGACCTATTAGGGATTCCTCACCTACCTCTAGCCACCATAGTGGAGAATGGTATGACCTACCATATAAGGTCTCAACTACCGAGATCCATATGAAATGACTCTATCTTCCTACATCAATATTGCTCCATGTCCAATACCTGATGCATCCCAGAAGATGATATAACCTATACTCGGATTTGAAAGAATTAGAATAGGTGCTCAAACAAGCCACCCCTTCATCTCCTGAAAGGATTTCTCACATGATTTTGACCATATAAAATTGGAACCCTTATTTGTAAGGACAACAATTGGTGAAACAAGATGTGAAAAGTCTTTTATGAAACACTGGTAATATCTAGCCATCCCCATGAAACTCTATATATAAAACACATTATTGGGATTCTATCAAGAATCTACAACACATACCTTTTATTGGTCAACACATACCTATGGTTCTGATATTATATGACCAAAGAAGTGGAATTTTATAATCTGGATGAGGAACTTAGTTGGATTATCATAAATTTGATGATCTCTCAGTGTACACATAATGATACCAAGAAGTTTTTCATGGTCTCTATGAGTGTGAGTATACACCAAGATGTTTCCCACAAAGACCACAACAAAATAATAAAAATATGAGTGGAAAAACCAATTAATCAGAGCCATGAAAATGGTGGGTGCATTCATAAGATAGAATGGAAGAACTAGATACTTATATAGACCATACATGATATGGAAAGCTTTATGAGGTATTTATAAGAGTCTGACTCATATTTAATGATTACTCAATATTAGGTTGATCTTGTTGAAGACATTTTCTCCTTAGACCTAGTTGAATATGTCATCCATTCAATGCTGTGGATACTATTTCTTGACTGTCAGCTGGTTCAACTTTCTTTAATCAACACATAGATGTAAAGTTCCATCCTATTTCTTCAAAAAAATATTAGGTGACCCCAAGGGGATAAATAGGGCCATATAATCCATTGGCATCTAAATCCTCTAACCACATCTTGATCTCCTGATGCTCTATTGGTTCCATATTTTATGGAGTAATGGGCATTGGTGCTACTCCTGGAACAATCTCAATTGTAAAATCTACCTCTCTCTCAGGAGTTAATTAGGAAAAATTATTGGGAAAGAATTCCCTAAAACAATCCACTTCTGGGGAAAATCATCTTATCATAAACACTGATCCTCCATCAAGATATTTTCAATCTGAGTGGTCACTTGACTTATACCATGGTTCTCTGGTCTAGATCTACCAGCCTTGACACCCCACTCACCCTTATGTAGATAATTGCTTCCCTATGGTGATGTAAAAGATACCCTATAATGATAGATGTCTAGAAAATCATGATAGTGGACCAACCATCCCATTCCATGAATAAAATCAAAGCCTATCATATAGTGAACGAAGAGGATCTATAATAACGGGTAACTACCAAACTCAAGGGGAAAGTCTCTATATGGTTGTATGCCCTTTCTTTGTACACATAACTATATATCCATGGACATTACACCATAGTAATGCTGTATATCTAGTCCAAGGAATTAAACTGTGGAAACATAGATATAAGATTTCTAATCACCCATATCAAACAAATAATATACTACAGGAGGGGATAAAATAATAGTAAGTCATTTTGTTGAAGGTCCTACAACCTGATCCTTGGGTATTATATGTAGTGCAAGAAACTGAGCTGATCCATGGTTCTGTGCAGAAATGGCCTACCACGATCATAACTACTCTATTGGTCCATCTAGTGATTAGGTGTTTGGCTACAATTATCACGACCTTCACCTCATCCAGACCTACCTGTGCTATTCCAACTCCCTTCCTAACATGGCATAAAAGATCCCACTCTTAAAGGTGGAGCTGGTGTAGAACCTATTCCACTTGAGGTTGGTGGAATGGTCCTAAAGAAATACTAGAGATGATCCATATGGACAAAGCCTGAAACTACAGTGGGTCTCTATCACACTGAGGCTTTGAATGCCTCCATCATTCACATTGATGGAACAATTTCTGGAGGTCAAAATAGATACTCTAGTTATCACTAATCTGATGAGAAAATTTGAGAGAACGCTTCCTTCCACCAGAAGAACAACTATCATGATGTGACACTAGTCCTCAATTCCGGGTACTATTTCCATCCCTCATGTTGTGCTCGGTGATAAGATCCGGATTAACTATCTTAGAAAAATTTGGTAGGCAAAAGGAGTTGACCTGCATATGGTTGGTGTACTGGATCCCATTCTCAAAGTATCTAATAGAATAAATATCATCACCAAAAAGAATTGGTGAAAAGAACGACAACTCTATGAAACAAGATTATTATTCCATAACTCACATAAAACCATATTCAAGATGCATAAAATCCCGGGCTCTATAAGCTCTCAGTGTCTGAGGAAGGAACTAAGCATAAAAGGATGTCTGGAAATTATCCCATAACATGCCCTGATGATGAACAACCTGGGTAATAATATCCCACCAGTGCTTGACTAAATCCTAAAGAATATATGTTGAAATATTTACACTTCACTCTAGAGGCATCTCCAGATTCTCAAAGATAGATAGGGTGGCTTCTAGTCAAGACTCAACAACCAATAGACCACCATCCCATGAAAGGGTAGGAGGATGCTACTACTGAAACTCATGAGCCAGATCAACCATCATTGTCACATGCTGTGGAGGACCATGCATGGAATGCATCTGATGTAAGAAACAATAGAAAACATTAGCATCGGTTCCCATATAAGATACAACAGGAAGTTCCTCAAGTGGAACTCTTGGAATTAAGATTGGAGGCTCAGGGCCCACCATGTATGGAGCATGGTCATCGCCACCCTCTTGGTGAATGATACAAGTATGTCATGGTAGAATTGGTCAACCATTTCTATGAACACACCTCAGAAAAAGTGTAAGTATAAATATGTCATCACTAGCGGAAGCTGAATGTAGGAGAACTCACTACCAAAGGAATACCACCCCATCTACCTGCTAAGACAATAAGGTATTGATAAGTGTGCAAGTATAAGATTCATTTAATTTTATATTTAATTCATAGGTTCACACTTTTGTTAGGAAAGAATATACACAGTAACACACAAGAGGGGGGGGGTTGTCTTTTCAAAAATCATCCACAATTCTGATTTTAGGCACCCTCTGTAAATGATAAAGATTTGAAGTGTGTGTATTTTTTATGAAAGTATGTGAAAAATATTAACAGAATGAAAGAACAAACGTTTTTATACTGTTTTGGGGAACATAGAACACCTAGTCCCCTCTACCAAATACCCTCTCTGCGATCTTGGTAAATTTCACTTGATTTATCCTCTTATCACAAGACCAATTGTTCAAGACTGAGTGCGGGAACTTGAATCCTTTACAAGAATAATTAAAAAACACTTACTGTTCTATAACAGAGAACCTGTTATCCAAATCATAGATTAAGAATATGATACTCCACTAAAACTGAGTACGAGTAGTTGAAACTCAAGAAAATCAAATAGAGATTGATTTGATGAAAAAGGTTGTACTTCACAATTTCAGCATCATTCAATTGACAGTTAAAGGATCTTCTTCTTCTTCAGAAAAGATAAAATTCAAGATATAGAACTGTATGAAGTGATCCACATTGAAAAATTATCTTCGATTATAAATATAAACAAAACAACAGTAGTGATATTGCTGTAGAACAATGAATAAGTATGTCACCAAAGTGTAGCACTCTTTATCATGGTTGATCATACTTCGCAAAACATGAAAAATATTTTCAATGATATAGTATATGAGCAAATATATATTATTGATTTTTTGAAGAAATTTTCTAACGATAAATATAGCCAATGACTTACATTGATATTTCATATCCAAATAAATAGTCTAAATTATTTCAAAAATTCAAAATTGAATTTTACAGGAGAGTCATAACCTCCCATAATAATATGAGCGGTAATATTTGATAAACTTGGTTTTGTAGAAATATCAAAATTATTCTTGAATAAGTCATTAAATATAACACGACTGTGTCAATAATCACAAATTAAAGATATGACTTTGATAAATCACTCCGTTAAAAACACAACAAAGTGTTGAGTGCATAGGATAGGGCTGAACACATAGCATAGGGTTGAACAAATTGCATAAGTAACATTTTCCTAATGTAGAGATGATTATACATATAGATATACTTTTAATCATATTAACTAGAATGTAGCATTGAGGGAGCATACATTCAAATATCCCAAATGTAGGGTAAGATCAGTAAATCCAGACTCCAATGTAGGGTTGCTGATCTATATGCATGTCGATCCAATCGAAAATATATTAATGTAGCATAGAATTGATACCATAAATAAATGGTGTTCTTCCATCATAACGTGGGGATGAAAAACAATTTCTATAATCATTCCTTAAATTCCAAACTCTTTACAATAGAATATAAAGTCATGTAAACTAACTCAGAAAAACTTCATTAGAAAGAAACAAAGGGTATTTGTGAGCATCAAAATCATCATTAATTATGGATTAGTGTTAAGAAAAAATATTACCAACCATCTCACCCTTTTTTATGATAAAAAAACCATTATAATTCATAAAAAAATATAAATAAATTATGGGATTAGAAATACATAAAAGTAAATATAGTTATAGAAAAACATTTCGATTTCACAAAATTATTTTGATAAAGAAAAATTTCAAATAAAAGATGTTGTTGGAAAGTATTATCCAAGGATAAATAATTTCTTCCCATTATAACCCTTTTTGTGACATCAAAATGATGAAGGAAAATAAATAAATAATATAAACCAGAGTTAATATTGTATTGAAATAAGTTAAATGTTATATTACTAGAAAAATAAAAATAAATATAGTTTTGGTAGTAATGTATTGAACTAATAAAAAGAGAAATAAAAGAAAAAAAACTAAAATAAATTAAAGCATACATTCAAATTTTTTAAAATGATTAAAAAAAGATACATTATTATTTTGAGTCTTCAAAATGAGTGGGATCAATTCTCGGTTTCAGCAGGAACAGAGGGCTATTCTGGACGAGGAATGGCTTGCACTACACTGCTAAGATACAACAACTTTTGAAAAAAAATGGAAATGATTATTGAAAACTTCTGTTCAAATTTTAAGTAGATTCTTAGAGTCATCAACAACATTCACGGTCTCTACTAAATTGATGTGGAAAAAATAATTCACTTCGTCCTCAGACTGAATAAATGACGTTAACTTATCACTAATCTGATTAATCATTAGTCCCAACTAAGATTTATTGTAAGTCAACTGACTAACTAGATGCTTTTGGTTTTCCAACAGGACACCAAAGGAAATACTATCACACCGAATATTTTGTTTCTTATCATTAAACACAGAAAAATAGAATAAATTGCTTCAAATTTCCTTAGCAATTCTAGTGGGCTCTGTTGAGAATAAAAACTAGAACATTTCCTGAAAATTGAAATTCTCTCCTAATCATGACCTTTAAATCATCCAAATCTGTCATCTTGATAGACTCATCCTTAAAGTTAGAAATTCCCATGAAATTTTTTCAATAAAATCCTTTAAATATCTAAAATAGATGAGAATTTTCTTAAAATACCTGAAATGAACTTCTGAGCTTCATACAATGACCTTGAAATAGAAATATCCTTAAACTCAACAAACTTATTCTTTCGACATCCAATTTCTCTCTTAAGAATGAATTTTGAGCTTCCAGTTGTTGAATATTTATTTTTTAAGCATCAAACTCAGTGTTAGAAGGTTTAGGAGATCTAGATCATCCTTAATTGATCCCAAAAATAGCCAGACTTGGCTCATCACCCCTTATAATCTTCTCCTAAAAGGAGATCATTCCACAATATCAACATCAGGAACATTCCGATTTCTTGCATCAAGGATCTCTTCCATATGAGGTTCTTGAATTTGAGCCTCCTTCTCAACTTTCTCAATTATTGGGGTCCCAATCTTAGTTTTTTATGGTTCACTAAGTGGAGTGAAGTTCACATCACCAATAACTTATTCGACTCCAATATCAGGAACATTAACATAACCTCTGTTTTTTTCTCAGTAAGAGTGTCCCATGGCCTAGTTGTTCCTTTATATTTATACCATTCTTAAACAGAACCAACTGAGGGGATCACCCTATTCTCCCCCTAAGCACTATCCAATATCATCCATTATTCCTCAGCACCAGTTGGTAGAAAATTGTTGCTTAAGTTTCTCCATAAAAATCTTAGCTTTTTTACAGTTCCATCAATTATTGTATTACTATGGTGGTTATTATTTTCATAAAAAATATTTAAAATTTTTCCATTACTCATCAATAGAAAGGAAATAATTCTTCAATAATGATAATAAATCATCTTGGATTTATCATGAAAACAGTGAATGAGATCCATAATCCTAAACTGGCTAAAATTAATTATGATGTTGTTGAAAAAAACACGATGAACATGTCTAGATAGAGAACTTTATCTAACTCAGTTTTCCTTAACAGAATCCATGACTGGATAAACTTCATCAAAACTAGATGATCAGGTGTTAGATCCTTCGTAAATACTTTCTTGAAAACCCTTGTTCCAAAAAATAAAACATGATATCCTCAAAAGTTTAATGTCCATCTCTAAAGTTTCTCAGGTTGAACTAAAACTCCCCCTCATGAGGACAATGAAGTAATTCTGCCATATCAACAGAAGATACTGAAAAATAATTATTATCAATTTTTGAAATAATAGATTCCTCCTCAAAACCTAAACTAAATTTAGAATTTATATCGAACTCCTTTACTTTTATCTCTTAGTCCATTGGCATTTTGTCTTCCCCAAAGGCATAAACCATGCCTTGAAAAATCATTTTTCCATAAGTGATAAATTTTTCGAATATAAATATCCAAAATCAATGACCTTACCATGAAAGACTTAGCGAGATTTCCAATATCATACATATTGTTTTCTATCTCAACATCATTGGATCTCTATGAGGATGCCATCTATGATGGTTGAGAAACAGAAGGGTAGGAAGGTTTAGGGTTGTCGGAAATCTAGAGTCAAAAGAGAGAGAGGGGCTTTGTAAGTTTTAAGGGATGTGTGGGATTGAAGAATATAAGTGGGAGAAGAAAAATGGTTTCTCGTGCCGATTAAGGATTTTACTCATTAAATTTGTTAAAAATGAAAATAAAGCTAAAATGAATAGAATGAAATACCTTTTTAAATCATATTTAACTGGGAAAAAAATAAACAATTTAAATTTTTTAGAATTTTTGATGGTAAAAATAGAGGGACTGAAAATAAAATTCTACTTAAATTTAAAAATAGATAACTCCCCATAATAAAATAAAAACTATCACTGTGTAGTGGTTTTGTAAAAATATAAGCTAATGGATATTCAGTTTTAACAAAATTCTAAATATATATTCTTTTTAAGTACATACTCTCTTAGAAAAGGATGTCATATTTGAATGTGTTTTGTTCTAGAATGACTTATAAGATTTTTAGAGATATTAATAACACTAGTATTATTACATAAAATAGGAATACTATTAAAATTTATTCCAAAGTCCAATAGAGTGTTTTTCATCCACAATACCTATGCATAACAACTACCAATAGTTAAATGTTATGGCTCAGTAGTTTATGGGAAATAGAGTGTTGTTTCTTACTAGATCATGAAATTTAAAATCTTCCTAAACAGTGTCATGTTCCTGCGGTACTTTTTTATATCTAATCAACATCCTCTAAGGTCAGCATCTAAATATGATATTAAATTAAAATCATATGTTTTGGGGTAAATAAGTGATTGAAAAACCATTCCCTTCAAATATCTAAAAACTCTTTTAACAATAGTAAGGTGGTATTCTATTGGATTTGACTGAAATCTGGCACAAAGACATTCTGAATACATAATTTCAAGCCTACTAGAAAGAATATATAATAAACAACCTATCATACATCTATATAAAATTTTTTCCCACTGGTTTTCTAGCTTCCTCAAAATCATGTTTTATATTGGTACATATAAGAGTTTCATATGTATTGATATTTTCAAGTCCAAACCTTTTTAATAAATCAATAATGTATTTTCTTTGGTTTAAAATATTTCTAAAATAGTTTTGATTGATCTAAAATCCAAAAAATAAATTCAGTTCTCCCATCATACTCATTTCAAATTCTTTTTTAATATGTTTTGGAAAATGATGAAAATGTTTTCAATTTGGAGAACTAGAAAAACATCATCAACATACATTTTTACTAATAAAATATTACCAAAAACTATTTTCTTAAAAAGTATTGGATTTCTAAAAAAATGTAAAACAATTTTTCAAAAGAAAAAAAATTATTTTTTCATACCAAGATCTAGGTGCCTGTTTAAGGACATAAAGATCTTTAGTAAGTTTAATAAAAGAATCTAGTTTTTGAGCATTTTCAAAACTAGTCTGTTTTTCACATGAACTTCATCAGGTAAATAAAAATTTAAAATTTCATATTTAATGACCATGTGATTTAATTTAAAATTCCTTTGAGATGCATAGTCTAAAAGAATTCTAATTAAATCAAGTCTAGCTACAAGCGAAAAAGTCTAATCATAATATATAACTTCCTCTTGATTATAACATTTGGCTACTAATTAAGCATTATTCCTAGTGATGATCCCTTGATCATCTTATTTGTTTCTAAAAACCAATTTGGTTGCTGTTACTGGATAGTTAGTTAGTCTCTCAATAAGTTCCCAAATATCATTCCTCTTAAACTGGTATAACTCTTCCAGCATGGATAACATCCAACTCTCATATTATAAGGATTATTCTATTATCTTAGTTTCTAACTATTATAGAAAGGCATAGAAAAAAACTATATTTGCTACATTTTTTCTAGTTCTTATACCTACATCTTGGTCACCTATAATAGTTTTTAAAGGATAGTTCTTTTGAGTTATAGACTATCTAGATAGAACACTTTCATGTTCTTCAGTTTTATATTCTTCTGAATTAGAGTGAATTTTGTTAATATAAAAATATTAATCTTATTTAATGGGTTCAAGTCTCATGGTATCAAAAGAGTTAGTGACTTCATGAGTTTGATCTTTTTCATTAATAAAAGGGTCAGTTTCATCAAACATCACATGGTCTGATTCTTCAACAATCCTAAATTTTTTATCAAAAACTCTATAAGTATTAGAGGTAGTAGAATATCCCAAAAATATTCCTTCATCATATTTTGGATCAAACATACCAAGATTATCCTTGGTGTTCAGGATATACAACTTTCATCCAGAAATTATAATGTACTTTACTTTAGGATTTCTATTATTTCAAATTTCATAAGGTGTCATTTTGAAAATAGGCCGAATAAAACATATAATCATGATATAAAAGGATGTGCTTATAGATTATACAGAAAAATAGGTAGGTAGACTATATTCATTCAGTAAATTCCTTGTCATTTTATGAATAGATTGATTTATTCTTTCAATAATTCCATTTTCTTGAGCTGTTCTTGATGTTGAGAATGAGTGTTTAATACCCATATTTGATAAAAAAAAGAATTGAATTTTTGATTATCAAATTCCCCACTATGATCACTTATCAATGAAATTATTGTAGATCATTTTTATTTTTGAAGAAGAAAACCAAAACACTCAAACATTGAAAAAAAAATCACTCTTACGTTTAAAAAAATAAACCCAATTAAATCTAGAATATTCATTAACTAAAACATAAACAAATTATTTATTAGCCAATATTGCTAATCTAGATGGTCCAAAAAAATCCATATGGATATGTTCTGAGGGTTTTGATGTAGAAATATTTTTAATCAATTTGAATGAAAATTTATGTTGCTTTCTAATTTGAAATGCATTAGAGAATCCATCATTATCAAATTTAAGAGTGGGTAAATCAAAAAACAATTGTTTCATAGACTATTTATTTAAGGTATATGTATTAAAGTGTCTATGTATTATATGAAAAATCTAAGATTCATTTTTCTTAACAGATAAATAGTTCACTTTTTTCCCACAGTGAATGAAATTCCAAAGTGTAAACATTATCAGTTATAGGTATTCTAAACCTATGAAATTCACTTGTAAAAAATTAATAGGAATGGTTAGAGAAATCAAAATAAAAACCACCATCACAAATTTGAGAAATACTTATTATATTCTGCCTTAGACCTTGCACATAAAGTACTTTCTTGATAGATATGGTCTTCTGTTCTCCAACAGTTCCAACTCCAACTATTTTTTCCTTTGTAATTATCACCAAAAGTGGAAAAGCCTCCATTCATTTTAGTCAGGGAATGAAAATTTGAGGGATCTCAACTCATATACCATAAAAAACACTATCTATATACCATATAATATTTGTTTTCTCTCTCCTCTTTCCGAAAAAATAATTTAAACAATTGTTTATTTTGGTACCAACACTTTCTTGGGTCCAGTTGTGTTGTCTAGAAGAGATCTGAGAATCCAGATCTATATTGTATTTTCACAACTCATATCAATTTCTTTCGATACACTTTTTGAAATAAAATAATTTTTAATGACACTGATTTTAGTATTTTTTAAATAACATTTATTTGATATATGTAATTTTGTTCCACAAAAATGACAAGTAACATTTTTTGAATTAGGAACAAAATAATTCTTATATAGTTTATATTTTTTTCCCTTACATCCTATACTGAATCATTAATTTTTAATTACATTCTTACTAAGAATTTTATTCAGAATATGTTTTCCTTTCATATAGAAAAGAACATCACTTTTATAAGTTTATACTTTATATTGTAATGGTTTAATAATTTTTCATAATTAGAATAGTTTGTGGTAGATGAGTTAAATTTATTGATTAACTCATGATGTTTTTTAAGTAAGGTATCTCTTATTCCTAAATCTTCTTTATGAATATTCTTTAAATATTTGTGCTTTTTTAATAAGGAAATATATTTATCTTTTAAAATTGTGAAATTTCCATCCAATTTATCATTTTAACAACTAGAATCAGATTTTGAGGAATAATAGGTTTGTAATTTATCTTCTTTAAAATGAAGCACATATTATATTTTATACTTGATTCATCATTTATTGAATTAGATTTGGATGAGGTGATGGAGTTTGAATAATTACGCCATGTAACTTTCATTGATCTTTTACGTTTATGCTCATAATCAACATTTTTATAATATTTTTTTTGTGTCTTTCTCATTTAACATTTTAGTTGAGGATAATAAAGTCTTATATGACCCAAGTTCTTTCATTCATATCATCTTAATTATCTTGATTCTTAATCATGATATTTAAATGTATTTCTGAATCCACTCTTCTTCTTATAAATGTTTCTTAACTTTTTGGATAACTGAGCCAATTTAATTTCAAAATTAGCTGAATCAAAATTCTTCTCTTTTCCCACTTCTTTCTTTATTTTTCTACTTTTCTTCTGAGATGTTACTTTTAGAGATGTATTATTAATTTTCAAGATAATTTTATGATCGTCAGCTTTAGATTTCATTATAGATTCATACATCATCAATGTCCTGACTAGTTATTTCTTGGTTAGATCTTTGATAGGTGATGATTATCAAAAATAAATAGATATCCCATTCCATTTAAAATGTAGTACTCTCAGTTTTATCAAATCTTGATATGATTAACTGAAAGTCTCATCTAAATATGTAATATTTTTAACTATTTCAATAATCATTCCATTAACTTGAGTAATGATTCATGTGTTAAAAATTTTGATGGTGTCAAACCTTTTATTAGCTCTTGCATACCGCATCTGTCTTACGTTATCTATTCCTTCATAGGAAACTAAAGTAGTTTTCCATATTTCATAAGTAGTAAGACATTGTGAGACACGATTTAACTCATCTCATCCTAAAATAAAAATGATTACAATCATAGATTTTGAATTCATATCATAGTTAGCTTCAATTGTAGCAACCCATGTTTCTAGTTTCTCAGGAATATTATAGGGGTATTTATTTTTGAATAAACTATATATGAAATATATTTTATATATATGATCATCCTTGATTTCTAATACCCAAAATTTTTACCATTAAAATATGGAGCACGGAACATGGAAATTTATTCTTTAGGATTAGCTATTTATATATTTTTATAGACCTATATACTTCATGTTTTCATTAGATTTATCAAAAAAATCTATTCTCTGATATGAATTCTCAGGTCACAATATACAAAGTAGCACACAAGAGGGGGGTGGGGTGAATTGTGTCTTTTTAAAAATATTCCACAATTTTAATTTTAGGAACCCATAGTAAATAATGATGATTTAAAGTGTTTGTCTTCTTTATGAATGTATGATAATCCACTATATATACTAAATCTCGGTTCCTCCAGCCTGACTTGTCGCCTCCACAGGCAGCCACGTCACCAAATCTACACATCCATTCCCAAAACTGCCCCCACACCGTCGTGATTTTGCTTGGATTACCTAGGGTTTCCGCAATACTCCACGACGCTGCGATCCCTCATTTTCCAGATTCTCGTCTCCAGCCGACTGCTCCTCCACCGCGTGCTCCGCCTCCGCGTGCTCCGCCTCCGCGTGCTCCGCCTCCGCGTGCTCCGCCTCGGCGTGCTTCGCCTCCTCGTCCTCCGCATTGGCATGATCCGTCTCTGCCTGCTCCAACTCCGCGTCCTCCGTCTCCTCCGCGTCCTCCGTCTCCTCCGCATCCGCGTGCTCCGCTTCTTTGTGCCCCGCCTCTTTGTGCTCCGCCTCCACGTGCTCCGAGCGATGCATCACCGCGACCCATCTTTGACATTAGGGTACCTCGCATCCAGCTTCTTCCTCCTGCGTCCTCTCGCACTACCCCTATTCTCTCCATATCCCTACGGTTGCCTCTATGGTTATCCACTATATATACTAAATCTCGGTTCCTCCAGCCTGACTTGTCGCCTCCACAGGCAGCCACGTCACCAAATCTACACTTCCATTCCCAAAACTGCCCCCACACCGTCGGGATTTTGCTTGGATTACCTAGGGTTTCCGCAATACTCCACGACGCTGCGATCCCTCATTTTCCAGATTCTCGTCTCCAGCCGACTGCTCCTCCACTGCGTGCTCCGCCTCCGCGTGCTCCGCCTCCGCGTGCTCCGCCTCCGCGTGCTCCGCCTCCGCGTGCTCCGCCTCCGCGTGCTCCGCCTCCGTGTGCTCCGCCTCCACGTGCTCCGCCTCCGCGTGCTCCGCCTTGGCGTGCTTCGCCTCCTCGTCCTCCGCATTGGCATGCTCCGTCTCTGCCTGCTCCAACTCCGCGTCCTCCGTCTCCTCCGCGTCCTCCGTCTCCTCCGCATCCGCGTGCTCCGCTTCTTTGTGCCCCGCCTCTTTGTGCTCCGCCTCCACGTGCTCCGAGCGATGCATCACCGCGACCCATCTTCGACATTAGGGTACCTCGCATCCAGGTTCTTCCTCCTGCATCCTCTCGCACTACCCCTATTCTCTCCATATCCCTACGGTTGCCGCTATGGTTATCCATCCCAAACCTGCTTCTACTCCTGCAATCCATCGACCGCATCTACATCGCAGTATCAATCCTTCCTTACATCACGAGATTCTTCTAGAATTGACTGGTAAACTCCCTGGATTTTCTTTTTTCAACTTCTTATGTGTGGATTCTTTTTATTTCAGGAGTTGGGTTCGCATAAGCAATAGGTAAATCTATGGGAGATGCATTAAATAGGAATGCGATGAAGATTGCTGAAATGTACCACCACATGAAGGTTATTTTTTTTCATATACATTTTTACATATTTTTAATTATCAGTCATTTATTTGATTCTAATTTCATTATCAAACACCATTGTCAATTGTGCATTATTCAGAATTGGTAATTTTTTAAATGATCCTCATATATATTGAAACTGTTTATTTTTTAGCAAATTTGAATGATGTTTTGAAACTTTCTTATACTAGAAAACAACACTATCATTCTGTTGGTTGGGTGGGTGTCATCATTTTGATCTGTTTTGAAGTGTCACCTACACATTTCTCTTTTTCATCATTAAGAGTTTTATTTGAGGTTGTGGTTTTTAAATGTTCTATGCTCATTTAAGTGACTTTAATGTTAGTTTTATTTACTGCTTATAATTTTACTGACTACTATTCTCATCCTCACATAGCAAATAACATATTTCCTAATGAATGTGCATGGGTTTATGGAATGAATGTCTTCTATTTACGTGCATGGAGGAGGACAAACATAAGATACACATCACTTATGGATCAAGGAGGTTGGATCCTGGTGTTTTTTTACCAACTCATTCTTCATATGGATTTGAATTATGGATAAGGACTGAAAAATTTTATATTGTTCAAAACTCATGGATATAATGATTCAGCGATATTCATGTGCTTCTTCAGTTTGACAAGACAGTACTTGAATATGACTTATTTGGGAAGGTATGGGTTATTTTGGTTTTTTTTTCCAATTCATAAATGTTCATTATGTAATATATTTTTTCAGCAGGCATGGTTTCCTTTTTTATTTTCAAAATATCATGCTCGCATTTCCTTATGTTTTATTTCATTTTATTTTGGCTTAAATTAATCTCACTAAACATGTTTTGTAAGCCCAGTTTTATATTTTTTAGTAACTTTAATTAAGTTTCTTATCTTTGTAACTTTTGAATTATGCTGGTTATTTTCATTAAATATATTTGAGATTTGAAAGCTTGTAATCTTATGCGGGATTAAATTGAACTTGCTGAACATGTTTGGCAATCCCAGTTTTCCCAGTTTTTAATCATGTCAATAAAATTCCTTATCTTAGAAAATTTCTATATATCTTGGTCATTTTTTTTAATCATTTTTAGATTTGAATGGTGGTCATTATATAAAGGCTTATAGTGAACTTGCTGTGTACATGATTGGTAAGCTCAATTTTTCCAGATTTTAATCATTTTAATGAAATTGCTTATCTTTGTAAATTTCTAAATATACTGGTTATTTTCATTAATCATTTTTGAGATATGAAATGTGGTAATTTTATGTTGGGTTTATTACTGATTTTCATTGAAACCGAACAATCACAAAACCTTACATTTTTTTCATTACTATATAGGAAGATCAAACCAGTGGGTGTTCAAGAGTAAGCAGTGGCGTTGATTATATCCAGGTATCATATCATTCAATTTTTCCAATTTCTTTCTTTAAAAAATTCTTATCACATTACTGACATTATTTTTAACATTTCATGATCGGTCCATCAAAGTGTTAGTTCTTCTCCTGGGATATTAAAAATTGGCACAATATTTCATATGTCAACATCGATCATGTCTTCAACTGGGGTATATAACTCCTCTTTACTATGTTCTTAATTCTTTCCATTATTACAATAAAATTTTCTATAAACTAATTTATACTCTACATTTTAATTTTTTATAAAAAACATTTTCCTTTCAATCTTGACCTATATACTTTTAAATAACAGTTAACTGTTAAATCACTGATATGTGTTTCACTACTTTGAATTGCTACAGATTCAATCATCAAATCATCTAACAAAAATTTCTATTTAGAAAATTCTGTCACATGATTTTGATAATGAGGATGAACTTCAAGACTGTCCAAATTTTTCAACACAACAAGGCTACTCCGATAAATTCTATTGAATTACACACCTGAATGAAGGGAAATGTAAACTGGAGAACATAAAAACAGACTCAAATGTGATACTGGAAACTAATGGGAAACATACCTGTTCACTGTTTAATTTGTTTTCTTTGCTGTTTTTTAAATTCCTATTTGAAGGGTGACTGTCACTTGATTTAGGAGAATACACCATCATAAAAGACTACATCAAGGGTATATTTTCAAGAATTGGGTCTTTTTTTCAATTAATAGTTTATTTTACATGTATTAAATGTGAGTTGTCATTCATTTTTTGCACTGCATGTACTCTCATTCAAGTAGTGGATGTTGTGGACCATAGACCTGGGGCTGAACCTGCTACTTTTTATTCTGCACTCCTGATACTGTTCCATTATTTATCAATCAGATGCTTAAATAGGAAATTATACATGGGTTTCTTATGGCAGGGGGAGAACTGGTGGTGGCCATATAAATGTTAGTGCAAAGATCATTCATTAGGAGGTAGGTCAGGTATGTCAAACTGGGGATTTTTCTTTGATGAAATGCGCCCATTTCAGTGTTGAAGTAAAACAAGGACTGTTGTTGCTTAGCTGTGCAGATGCATGGTGGAAAACTGTTGAGGGAAATCCACCGTTTGGTTATGATGGAGTTCAATGCGTCTTTGGTGATGGGTCTTCTCTTGAAGAAAAGTAGAGGTCTCTTCTGCTGGGATTGATGATATGAAGGCAGCACAGAATTGTTATTGCTGAAGTGGAATCAGATTTGGGACAACTGGTGAGTATTGAACACGGTATAAAAAATTATCCTTGGTGGAAAACTTATATTGTTACAAGGTGCAGAATGTTGATCATTCATGATGTCCTCTTCAAACAGACCTTCAGGGAGGGTATCTTCGTTGTGGATGCATTAGCTTCTCAAGGAACTATCGCCAATAATTGTATCATTTATGATGAAGTATGGTCCTTTCCATTTATGAATTACTCCAACGTATTTTTAGGTATAATTCCATATCTATAAACACATTTATTTTCTGTTACCATTCTTCCAAACTATCTATTTTCAAAGAAGTGGATGTTTAGGAGTCAAGTGCCACAATGACAAAGGATTTGTTACAGCAACTACAAATTCTTCCTCCACTCAGGTATTAGTATATTTATCTTCATCATCTTTTATTTTCATTACATCATTTGAATGGACATTATTGATTTTTTGACATGTCTACTTTGAATCTACTATCTATACTAAACTTGGCTTTTTTCCAGCCTACGTGTCACCTTCTCATTGATCCACATCACCCTGGAACCTATAATTCTACCTCTAAATCCACAAAAAAACGCGGCCCCGAGTGGGATTTTGTTCCGCTTCTACTAGGTTTCCCGCTCCCCTCCGCTCCCCGACTCTCTTATCCCGCTCCCATTCCCGACGATCCTCTCCAGTCCCATCGCCGCCTCTGCATGCTCCGCCTCCACATGTTCTATCTCCGACTCCTCTGCCCACGCTACCAACATTCTTTCCTCCTTATTAGGGTTCCCGAAGTGAGCTTACTGCTTCTCCTCCCGCTACCGATTTTCCATTCTTCCCTTTCCTGTCTCGCCTCTCCAACCACGCCTCTACCTCCACCTTTTCCTTCGATCTTCCTCAGCCTTGATTTCCCACATCCTCCCTGACTATGTCTATCCTCTACCCCCACCTCTCCACACCACCGACCTCCCCCATTTTCTAATTCAAACCCTAGAATGTTTATTTCACTCATATATGTTGTATTCTGTGTTCCTTGCTGAATTTTGTTGTCTTAGGATGCTGTAAAAGAGGCTTTAGGTAAGGTTTTCTATGTGCCAATTCGACCTCATTTTTCCATAGCATGCGTTGTATGCCCTAACTTGGAATTGGGACCTTTTCATCCACTCGTATGAATTTTGAAGTCAATTATTCTTATTAACGATTCTGGTTGTTGTATGTGTGCATGCTCATATTCGTTGGATTGTGGTTGGGTTTTATTTTGATTTTAGATAACACAAAAGTTGGGCTCCAAAATCGCTATCAATACCAATTCGGCTACTGGAATCATTGGACGGGACACCCTGACTTGCGAATTTAAAGAGGTTCTCCCTTATCCAATATCACCCGTTCTCTTTAAGATTTTGAAAAGAACATGAAGTAGATGAGTTTAATATCCCATTAAAAAATAATGTAGGTACTTCTGGAAGTGAATGATTGCAATGATAATAGGCGTGTAGTTTTGATTGTTGGCTTATTCTCGGGCATAAAAGATGATGTTATTCCATTGGCACAGCCTTTTGAGGTCTTAGTTCTATGTTTTTCTTTCTAAACTATTACTTTTTAATTCTATAGAAATTATTCGTGATGTTTCCATGTTATTTTAAGAATTTATTTTAGTTTTTATTCATTCAGCATCACTCATCATCGTTGGTTGATATATTTGTGATGGATATCAAGGATTTTTAAACTTCTTTTACACACTGTGGAAGCCCAGTTGCAATTATAATACTCAGGGTAAGTTGATTTCTTTTAATTTGCATTATCCAAATTCTGCCTCCTTTTATTCAACTTCGCACCTTCAATTGAGATGTTTCTTCTATTGATTTTTAACCTTTTTTATAAATTAAATTACAAGATTCATCTGTTGGTATGACGCCCATTCTTGATAGCTTGGGTGAGTAGTCGTCTCAATACTTAAAATCATTTGTTTCATTCTTATCCACCTTTGATGCTTTTTTGTTTTGTAGGTGCTTGAGTACTGTACTGTATTGATGTTACTCAACAAAAATACATTCCTGCTTTGTATGAGTAATTTTGGTTGTTTCTTCCAGTTCACAAATATTCAATTTCTAAAATATTTTCTCAGCATGAAAGGTTTAATGTTGTAACCATTCTATAAAAAAATGATATGTTAATAAAAAATATATTATCTTCTCTTTCTATTCATCGAAACCCTATTATTGACCTCTTTTCGGCTGCTAAGGCAAACACATTCTACGGATGATGTGTCAAGTTCTTAAAATCAGTCTTTCTCTATATGGGTGGTAGTTTGGTTTTCGGTTTGTTTTGGTTTAGATTCAGTTCAGGGGCTATTTGATACAATGCATAAAAATGATTACTGTGAAGTGAGGATAATGATTGTTGCTAAACTAACATTGCAGTGAATTGTATGTAATACGTTTTCATGTTCAAAATAAAGTTAATGTATCAATGCTTTGTTTGGGGTATATTTAACTTGCTGGTCATGTCAACTCAAAATCCATGAAACCTATTTTTAGCTGTTAAAATGGATGTATCGTATTTTTAAAATTAACATTCCTTTGTATTAGTAGTTTTTTGTTTTGTTTATCTTGATTCAGATTCAATTTCAGTGTCGGTTAGTATTTTTTGTAAAAAGTGATCGATGGGAAATTGATTAAAATAAAAATACCTCCCCCAGTTCCCAGTTTTTGAGTTTTTAGTGTTTTTTTGATATTGATGGTTCTCTCAGAGTCTGGGCACTCATCTCTTGGATTTATAGGCCTGTATTTGTTTCAATTTGAAAATTGTTTAGTGTCTTTACTATACTATCTATTTTTATGTGGTCGTGATAGTAATGTGGTTCTATTTATTATGTGCATGATAATATTCTTTGAGGTTTCATTTGACAACACTTACTAAAACTTCTTATAGTGCTTATCACTTACTGATTGGTTTTATACACAGTTTTCAGCAGGGTTTTCAAACAGAGCCTGAATGACTTGGAAAACACCATACTAATAAACACCAGTTTTTGTGCATTTCCCAGATGGATCTTGATGGCAAGGTACAATGTGCTTCATTCTATTTTCATTCTTCTTAAATAACAGACATAAGTAATGTTACTATAATTCTCCTTCCAACCTTGCATAATAGGAGCATCAAACCGGTATGTCTTCTCCATCAACTTCAAACACTACCTGTAGGTTTGATTCTTGTACATCTAATCGGTTATCTACTCAGGTATGTAACAATCATCATATCTGAATAATAACTTACTTCATTTTCATTAACAATACATGCATGATTAGTGTTGAGTTTCAATGAATTAAATATAAATGACGTTTATTTCATTGAAGCTTTTACTGTCCGCTGTTAAAAACCACATATGTTCTGCATTGATTTGAACTTCATCAAGTAGCTTCAAATTCTGCTAACTATATTCTCTATGTAGAAAAACCTTTCACAAGAATTTGATACAGAGGATGACATCCAACATGGTCTTCAGTGTAGTCGAGATAGTTTAGGTATAATTACTCATTGTACTCAACAAGAAAGGGGAATGAAGGCTGACTTGAACAAGAAAAATGAGAAATTAGATTGACATTTTTTGCTTTACTGTCACGGTAATAATACTAAGTGGTTGTTTAATAGGATTTTCTTCATTTGATTTCCAGCCTTAACTGCAATACACAATGATCTGCAGTATAATGTATTTGTAATTTCTCATGGAGTCTATTTCAGTTGGGATTATCTACAGATTTATTATAATATTAACATGCAAGATGATTTTCATGCAGGACACATATAATGCTGGATAGTTTTCATAACATGCTGGACATACTTCATTAATTTTGATTTTGTATCAGTTATCATTCATCGGAAATTTTTCATTATTCTAGATGTTACTCATTTTGGAGTAGGATAATGGTGGTGGTGTTTAATTATAGATATTTTAATGCCTTATTTTGGGTTTCTATTACTCACATTAGACGCTATTAAAAACTTGGTTATATGTTATGTATTTGGTTTTCCAACGATATTGTACGTTTCTTGTATGGATGTTACACATAGACTCATCTGCTTGTATTGTGTAGTAAAACAGGGAAGTGAACCTCTATTCCGACACTCATCTTCTTGCAAGTAATTTATTCATAAAGGTTTCTTAATTCAGTATGCAAATTCAATACACTGGGATTTATGTTTCATTAAATTCGTTTGAGGCAGTTATAACTTTTCTAATATTCTGTTCATTTCTCATCTGCTTGCAAAACATAAATATGACCTCTAGAAAAACATCATATGGTTTAATGGAAAAACCATGGACACCTTGACTGAAATTCTGGTCATGAAATTCACCCCATGGTATGATATCTATCTTCACCCTTGCATTATGTTATCTTTTGTTTCCACTTTACAAATCTATGAAATACTCAAAATATATACAATATACCACTGTTAGTACAACTTAACATGTTATAATACCTCTGGAATGGGTTTGCATTACGTCTCACCTGGTAGGGAAACTAAAATATTCCCTCTAGCAGAACATCATATGGATCAATGAAAAACCCATGGACACCTCGAATGACATTTTGGTGATGAAATTCTATACTAGGTCTAATATTTATATTCACCCATGTAGTATGTTATCTTCTGTTTCCTATTTCTTAATCTATAAAATACTCAAAATAGTTACAATATACAACTGTTAGTACGACTGAACATGTTATAATACATGTTGACTGGGTTTGCATTATGTGGGAAGACAATGTGTATGTGTTTTAACTGTATATATGTTTTGACAGTTATTGACTTAAAACTCTATTTTATCTCTTGATAAGGATAACAAGGCCCATAGTGGGACATATATGGATCTCTATTCCTTTGCAACCCCATATGGTGTAACATGGGATCCCTATTTAACAAGTCAGGTGCATACTCATGAGTTTGATTGGGAAAAAAGACCATAGCTTGAATATGTTAGGTTTTAATTTTATTTATTTTCTAAATAATTCAATCTTCTGAATTTTTTAACGATTATTTCTTAAGGTCCCATTCTCTCTTGAGCACTGGACTTGAAGCTACATATGAACTGATGCTATACTTTCTCCCAGTTTTCTCCTATGAATTCATATTAAAGTCCTCCGGCTTTATTGAATAAGTCTTCCCTTCATTCACATTCAAATTTATTGGGGTAAGAAATCGTTTTTTTTTGAAGGTTGAACATGAGAAATATTTCCCAAATGAGTGATGCTAATGGAACTTTCTATATTTAGCTTTTGAGAATCCAAATTATAAATTGAATCTATCTTTGTAATTATTTTGTATTTGTTGGGATGTTTTTTGGTTCTGATCAATGTTGTTTTTGATATTGCATTTTCAGTGATTGTACTGAGCATCTGTTTGTTCCTTTTAATTTATTTTCTTTCCTTTAACTATTTAAAAACATTACCTTTCTCTTTTCTGGGTAGGAAAAAAATAGGACACCACTCCACACTGCACTCTACCCACCTCTTGATAAAACAGAATGCTGCTGCTGAGAAGAATTTCAAAGCTAATACTATCATAGAGAGTATTTCCATCATTGCTCGATGGTTGACTACAGGGAGGATTTCAATATCCTCTACCCCACCCCATGTAGGAACATTATGGAAGAAAATATCAAGGGGAGGACTTTCATTCTATTTGAATTATGGCCATGAGGAGGGCTACCGTGTTACTTCTCAAAAGGTATTCTATCATTATTTATCAATTTTTTCCCATGAATGAGGCACTCATGGTAGATAATATAGGGTGGAACTTTTGAGATGCTTTTAATAATGATTTTGGTAGGGACTTCAAAAATAATAGTAACTCATTAATAATTTTGTAATCGATTTATATGATCAGTGATCGCCTGTGATAGTTTTTTAATGGCATTCAGAACTACTTCCTATAATAGAGCATGGTTATGAGGTTGGTCTTAATTTTTCCATGACCTTTGGCATGATTTATTTTTTATGTGATATATTACAGGATACTAGGAAGACTTTCTATAAGTGAAAATCTTCATATACAGGTTTCTTTTATTGTGTTTACTTTGGTGCTTTTGATAGATTCCAGAATGTGTTACAGTGGCCACTAGAGTGGAACAATGACCCGGATTTGGAACATGAATCAGTTTGCAATACTGTTGATAATCTCATATAAATTATCTCCAATAACTCTCCTTGGAGGAGGAAGGGATTCATGTAGGGTACTGAGTGACCATCCAATTGCACAGATGAGTGACCCCACATTAGAAGGTGCGATCATGGGCTTGAATCCTGTATATTTACATTGACACAATTACATCATGGATGGTTTGTTGGATATGTCCCCTTTAATTTATTTTCTTTCCTTTAGTCATTTTAGTATTTAATAACAGTTCCTTTCTGTTTTCATGGTAGGAAAAACAAGACAACACTGCACCCACCTCTTGAAGATCAAGTCATATTGTTGTTGTAACCATAGCCAAATCTCCAGGTTTGTGTTTGTAAATTGTTTTCAATGTTTTTGATGTTTTCGACCTTCCTCATTAAATTGTATGAGAGAAATTTCTCTTTTAATGTGTTGATTTCTCTAAAATACATTTAATGTGAAAATTTCAGGTAATTGTTATCGAAGATGTGATTTACTGCTCTTTGTACTGGACATTTGTGAGACTATTCAAGTAAATATCTCAGAATTTCTACTTGAAGATGTGTGTTTTTACCAATTATTTAAATGAGTTTATTCTGAATAAGGTTCACATGAAGATGGGAGATGGGGCGTGGTGTCTATATGGTCAGGATTGGGTGGTGGAAAACAACAATCACCGATATGTAGTATGCAAGATGACCTGTTATTCAATCAAATACCAAGTCTCTTGACATTTAGTTTTGTAACAACCAGAATCAATTATTCTTCATCTATTTTTCATTCAATAACATGTTAAGTATTATGTAGTAGATGTTGAATATCTATTTTCATTTATTTAATTTGTTCAATAGTGTCCTCTATTCAATATTTGTCTCTAATATATTTTTCAACTAATTGAATGATGTATTCATGTTCTATTCCCCCTTTTTCCATTACCAGACAATAGTAATTCCTAATTATAATTTATTCAACATATGTTTTCTTTGTAATTATTCTAAAAATTAGACCATTATTAGAAGAAAAACCATTAATTGAATATGCCGTGCAATAGCACGGGCGAGTACTAGTTGTATTTAAAGAAAGAATGAATATATATATTTTTTAGTGGTTCAGGTTACATAGATCCCCTCAACCACTCTAGCAAATACTCTCTATGCGATCTTGGGAAATTTCACTAGATTGGTCCTCTTATCACAATACCTTGTTTTCACAACAGAGTGCAGAAAGATGACACCTTTAAAAGACTAATTAGAAAATCCTTTAGGTTTTATAATATGGAACCTATTATCCATATATTAAAATTAGATGTTGATACTCCACCATAATAGAGTATGAGTTGTTCAGACTGAAGAAAATCAAATAAATATTGATTTGATGAAATAAGTTGTACATTACAATTTCAATAGAATTCAATTGATAGTGGATTAATCTTCTTCTTTAGAAAAGATAAACTTCAAGAGATTGAATAGTTTGATGTGATACACATTGAAGAATTTTATTTGATTACAAATACCAAGAAAACAATAGTAGTGATCTTGGATTTTAAAAATGAATAATTATGTCACCAATGTGTAGCACTCTTTATCAAGGTTGACTGTTCCTCACCGCACACAAAAAGGATTCTCAATGATACAAAATCTGATCACATATATATTATTGATCTTTTTGAAGACATTATATGAAGATAAATATAGCCAACAACTTTCATTGATATTCCAAATCCAAATAAATTGCGTGAATTATCGTGAAAATTCAAACATTAATTTACCAAGAAAGTCCAATCTTCTCATAAAAATAGGAGTTATAATCTTTGATAAACACAGTTCTTTGAAAAGATAAAAATGATACTCAAATCATTCATTACATATAATTTGAACATTGTTGCAATCAAGAATCGAAGAAATGGCTTCCAGAAATATCGCTGTTAAGAACACAACAAAGGGTTGATCACGTGGCGCAGGGTTGAGCAAGTAGCATAGGGTTGAACATGTAGCATGGGGAACATTTGTGTAACATAGGTATGATTATCCATACAGATATCCTTTTTCTTCATAATATCTTGAATGTAATAATAATGAACCATACATTCATATATCTCGAACATAAGGTAAGAACACTAAATCCAGACTCTAATGTAGGGTTGCCGATCCATACAAATTTCAATCCAAACACAAATATTTTAATGTAACATAGGGTTGATACCATACATAAATGACGCCCTTATAGCATAACGTTGGGATGAAAAGATTGTTTCTAGAATCATTCTTGAAATGATAAACTATTTATAATAAAATATTAAATCTTGTACACATAATCAAAAAAACATCATTTAAAAAACAGAGGGTATTTGGGGGAATCAAACTCCTTATAAATTTAGCATTATTGTTAAGAAAACATATTCCCAACATCTTTTACCTTTCATAAAAATTACAATTCAGGATAAGGATATGAAACTATTTCATTTTATAATTCATATTTTATCTAATAATGGATATTAATTCCCACTAAATCAGTTCCCATGCACCTTATCAATGGAAAAAACACCCATTTATTTATAGAATAATGTATCAACTTGGTAAATTACTCATCCCAACCCATGAGGGACTATACATCTCATGAATTGAGATAAGAAATCACTCAATCACAACTAATAGTAATACATGATTATGATAATTATCATAACATCACTCAAAAATCACAGGCATATCAAGCAATGAAAAGTAGTGAAATGCACCTATAGGGAATGACAATATGCATGACATGTGAATTTTGGGTGCCTATAATGATGCATGTAACAATTATCTTTTCGCTCATATAATCAGGCCAAGGATGGAAGAAAATCCTAAAATAGAGTAAAAATCAACAACACAAAACAAAACATGCATCACCCAATAGTCAAATAATGATAAAATTAATAGTAAAAAGAATAATAACAATTATATCTGGGGTAATATGACATTTACCTCGAGCATGGGTTCATGATGCCCAACCATGACTTATGAAAAACTCTCAAGCATTCCAAATATCTAATATATTGTCTCCAAATAGTAAATCATGAAAATACAACCTCACTTTAGTACCACATTGTTACATCCCATACCCAGATTCCACTAGATAGGTTCCCCGATACCGATGGACCATATGGACTCAAGCGCATCTCCCCAAATGCCAGGGGCAACTAACAAGTAGTGAGGGCCTAGGGTGTGTCTTTGGGGAGACTATTACCTCATTACCAATGTGTAGCATAATAGGTTAAAGTAAACATAGGTAAATACTGGAAGCAATATTAGTAAACTGAAGGCATAACAGAAAATAGGGATAAAAATAACAATAACTGAACTATTGGAATAACATTCTATAACTATTTATATGCCATGTTACTAGTAAACTGGAAAACATGGATACAAGATAGATGGAATAATATATTCCATAGAAGTATAAATGAAATAAAAGACTATCCAATGCATCACAAACTCTATATTGGTCATCTTCTATCAATCATCTTCCTAAACAACAAGCTATCAAGTGTTCAAAACCATATGCTTCCCTTTATCAACACTTGTAGTCATGTAATATAATACGGGTACCAAATGGTTTCTAGAGAAGGTGTGAGATAAATATCAGGGGGCCACCTCCAACAATGTCAATAACATCTGGCCCATGTAATGGAAATGTAATAGTGTTCAAGCATTCATACAAAATGTAAAACAGTAAAATGTAACAAAATAACCAAGTACCTGCTTCATCCCTCGACTAGTGTCTGACCATGTAACAAGTTCATTTAATTAAGTAATTACCAATTTCATATTGATAGGTTTCGTGAGGCATATCTGACACTGACATCACCTCATGATATTATAAATAGCGATGGTTCCAAGATGCAAAAAGGAAACCATGATCAATGACATTTAATAGTGAAGTCCCAAGGTAACAACCTAGGTGTTGTAGGCCTCCAGGGTCAGAAAATTAGTAATAATTGTAGCCTGACATGGGGTTAGAGTGTAATCCAAGTAGCATATTTCAAAGCATTTCACTATGTGGCACCTACCGAGCCCAAGGTGATCAACCATGGTAAAACAGGGCTATGAAGAGATAGGGACTGATGGGATTTAACCATATCACCTACATTTCAATGTTGGATCTATGCAGTGTATCCAAGGAATCCAATAATGATAATGGAAGGATCCTATAGTGTGATACAAGGAATCCACAAATAGAAAAATATCGATATCTACGTGGGTTTCAACCTTAGAAAGAAGTATCCTTTAATCGGAATGGGGTCCCCGAGTGCTCATGGAATTTTTCGATAAGAATACAAGGAGAGATCGAGTTAGGTCATTCATATTTGATTATAAAGTCATGTAATATATCCTTCAGTTCAAGACTTTCCTTTCATTAGTGTGATAAGGTTAAGTAGCATGAAACCTTTTTATCAATTCATTTCATTAAATAATTTCATTTCATTAGTCTGACAAGGACATGTAGCATGAAACCATTTAATACATTTATGGAATATTCCATATTCAAGGTTCGTTCTTCTACCTTCCACTAAATTGGTAAGGGGTGCTATGGATATGAAACCAATTAATCATTAACATTTAATCATCAATTTGATGCAATTTCCATATGAGGGTCAAGTGGTGAGAACACATGGTACTTTTCATTATTATTTTATGATTAAAAACAAGGCATTTAATATATAAATGCTTGACATTTGGAAGGTCAATCCAAGTAACACAAAAACAGTGGCTCAAACATGTAAAAACACTAAAATGACAATTATGGCATAACATCGTAAAAGGGATGAATGGAGTTGTGGGAATAACCACCAAAATTTAATCACATATACAGAAAGAGAGCAACGATACAATTAATATGATTATAACCATGACATATATATTCAATTAATGAAATCAGAGGAAATTGATGGGCCCCACACAATAAATCCAAAATAAATAAACATGAGAGATGAGCTATAAACCACACACCTTAGGGTTGTACAATCCTTCTCCATTGATATTAAACCTTGATTTGGCTTGAATTAGTGTAGATCAATGAAAGAGGAAAAAAATCTCACACCACGATATCTAGGTCATGAAAAAAGGGAAAGAGAACAGATCAAGAGGACTCATGTACTTACTGTTATGCATCCAACATGATGAACAATTCCTAGATGAAGGACATATCTTTATCCCTAAAATTGATCTGATAAGATATCCAAATTTATAGAGAAATATGTAAATCCTTCTGAAATACGGATGTGGGGGGTAGAGGGGTTCTAGTAGATAATTGATGTAAAATTGGGAATTTTACCTAGAAAACTGGCATGTGAACAGTTTGTCCACAAGCTTTGAAAACCCATGTTCAAACTATGAATGATTATCTGGGTATAAGGATACTTTTCATGGTTAGGCTGCATGACTGTTCAAGGTGGTTATATCTAGAAAAACACAATCCCCTTATTAGGAAAACGATGTGGCAATTGTGTTCCAACCATGTGACTGGTCCAGTTCTCCCAAAAATATGGGATTCAGGCTCCAAATCGTCCCTGAAAACCCCTAAGTAATTTTCCAAATCATTGGGAATCCATATTAGGTCCAATGTAAATATTTAGAGTGAAATTTAAAGGATCCATACTTGATTGAAAAACTAAGTTCTTACATTTACCATTACCAAGAATTTACGCCCACTCTTTTCTTATATTTTTCATTCCCCAATAAATAAAGAAGAATATTATGGGTAATATTTATTAAAGGGGATCATGGGTAAATAGTATTCATAGGCGATATTATATAATGTTTGTAAAATGATTTGGTTTTTATCGAAGCTTCAAAGAAAATATACCTAGAGTCTTTGGGTTTGTGATTTATTATGAGATATAATTAATATTCAATTAAAATCATGTAATATGAACATATTATATGGATGGGTCATCTTGATAGTAATTTTGGAGGGGATTATTTATTTTTTGGGATTAGGTTATGAAAGAAAAAAGTATTTAAACTCAAATAAACCTATGATAACTGATATCTTCAATACATATTAATTAATGATTTATTACATAAAGATGCATATAATGCAACAAATAAAGATAAAAAGACATAGATAGTTTTGTTAGTTAGATATATAACAAAACTACTTAAAATATGGATACAAAAACATTAATTAAAACTCTATAAAATTCCATGAAAATTTAATCTCTCTTCTAAAAATGCATGATATAACCCAGGGAAATTCATAAGAAAGAGGGGAGCTATAAATCCTAGTAAGGGAATAATCAATGTATAACATGATTAAAATTAACACATGTGAGTCAAGAGGCATATCATGGTTGAATAAAAGTGGTGGGAATCATAAGTATTAACATAAAAGAAAAAAATAATATGATAACATTAAGACAACATAAGAATGTGGAAACAAAATAAATTATAAAATCATAAGCATATTTCATGGATAACCATCAAGACATCACACCATCGTTTTCCAAAGATAACCTACTATTAACTATATAATCTATCTCATGTGATAAAAATATTACCCAACATATTGGACATCTATATAACTTTGATCACACTACTCTCATTCATATCATGTATATTAATTTGTGTTTCACATATATCATACAACATAACGATTTATTTCAGAAACATTAATCCCATTATTAAAGAGTGTGGGTTATATAATGGAATTCCCAAATCAATGAAGGATATGAATATGTAGGTTAATACCCTTATATGGAAATATGGATGGGTATTCACAAAATTTGTCCTTTAAGACTACACAATAATTTTAGAATCATAAGAGATGTACATAAAGATTCCTGGATGAGTTTAATGATAATGAAATTAGGTATTTAATTACTTTTAAATAATAAGGATTGCAAAATGTATACCTAAAAGCATATCCTGACATGAACAATTGGAAATAAAACGGCATAACACAAAGACTTTTATCAAATAAAAAAGAGGGTAGAATCCCCTTACAATGAGAGGATGCTTCTATATTAATAGGAGAAGCTTATTATGAGAATTATTTTTTGTATTTATAGAGGTATTTTGAGAGTAAATTCCTGTTAAATAGATTTTTATTAAATGGTATTTAGTGGTTATGTGGTTTTTTATAGCAAAAATATGGTAATTCTTTATTAATTACTAAACACTGGTTTTGGAATCTATATAATAATATAATCAAAACCAAAAACCATTCCACATCTTTATCTAATGCTTTCACCATGTAAGATTTCATTTAAATACTATATAATTCCAAGAAATTAATTGCTTAAAAATACCATTGGTAATGTAGATGTGAGTTGTGTTCATAAATAATTGATTTTAAAACCTTAAAATATAATTTAGGTTTCGTCTTATTCATTAATAGTTTGTAAAATTAATCAAGTAACATTAAAACACATTATTTTAAATGAAAAATCTATATTCGGTCCTGCATTCCATTAATATAATTTATTACATCATTTTGTTCTATTATGTTTTCATAATATGGACCTTCTATTTATACCGTATTTTATTTTTACTCATATAATTGATTGTCTTAGAAAGTGATAAAAAATTAATCATTGGATAATTTAAAAATGAGGATTTAAAAAATAATATATATTTTATCAAATAAATTTTATAAATATTAGAACAATAAATTTTAAATTAATATATATATTTATTGGAAAGTACTGTTTTTGTGATATTAACAACTTTTTGACCATTAAAAAATTACCTTGGACTTTATTAAATTATATTATAATTTATATTTAACTAATTATTATCTAATAATAAAATGTTATTAAAATATAATTTTTATAAATATTTATTGAACTTATCAAAAGAGTGTCTTCAGTAAGACTAAATATTTCGAAAAAATAAAATTTTGATTATTTATGTAAAAATCTTGTTTATATCAAACCCAGTTTATAATAATTTATAAATTAATAATAAAAGATATAAATAAAATAATTATTTTATATAAAATTAAAATATAAATAATCATATTTGTAGGTAATAGATACAAAACCCTTTATTACACCAGCGTATGCCCTAAGGGTAAGGTGTTCAATCGTGGAACAATGTTGGGATAGTTTAGTGAACATGGTTTGGGACATGATCACGATAAACTTGAAATTCTTCCATAAATGATTTCAATAATGTTTTAGTTATTTAATTCCATCATAAGATAGGCTATGGAAAAATTCTAGTGATTCCTTCTCCCTTGAATGCTCTGATAAATAGTCTTCATATCGTACCGTCCGTCTGGTTGAGGCCATCACTTCTTTTGTCTGTGTCAATTGGAATTTGTCATAAACCTTAATATAATAATAGTAATGGTCACTATATAATTACTATATTATCCATGGTTATGATTCTTAACATTATTTTAAATATTTCATGATATATTTTATAAGAGTAAAAAACAACCAAAGTAGTGTAAATTTTTTCTATAACTGTTAGGAATTTACTTTATAAAAAAATGAATTTAATTTATAAAATTTCCGTTCATTAAATTATACACCTTTATAAATTTCACATTCAAAATTTCATTTTCAACACTAAAATAGATAGGTTACATCTATTTCACCTCCCCTTCTAGTTCCCATGTTTCTTCTTGAAACACGTGGTTATGCTACAATACTTAAACCAGATGAGTTTCCTTGATTCACAGTACATTGGCTCTATAATATAAGATATTTACCAACTTATCCTCTTAAGAAATATCATTCTCCAAGGGTACCACCTCTAGATTAAGTTCATGTGATGGGTCTAGTATACAATTCCTCAAAGGTGATACATGTAACACATAAGGTAATTGAGATTTGTTAAGTATGATTTCTAGTAGATATACAACCACTCTTATGTGATCAACAATATGAATGGGGGAGATGTATGTAGGAATATGTTTTCCCTTCTTCCAAAACCTCATGAATTTCTTCCACAATCATATAAAAATTATGAACTTATCTCTATCCTAAAACTCTAGGTCTCATTGATAATTGTATTAAAATCTTTTCTATTGACATTACATGTATTTCATATGACGTTGAATGGTTTTATTTTTTTCCCATATCATGGATAATATCTAGTAACATAATATTATTCTCTCAAAATTCATCCTATCATGTTATAGTTTGACCCCTCATCCCATAATGATCCTCATAAGGTTCTATTTAAGTATTAGAATGGAAACTATTGTTATATAAGAACTCTACTAAGTGAAGGTGTTGATCCGAACATACTTGGAAATCCATTGAACATGAACTCAGAATGTACTCTATAATTTCAATAATTTTTTCAGACTATCCATCAATCTGAAGGAGATAAGAAGTATTGGAATTCAACCCAATATTTAATTCTTTCCGAAGGCTTCTTTATAACCCTTATATAAAAATAAAATATTAATCAAACATAAGTGCGTGTGGAACTCTATGAATTATTAATTGTTACTTTATGTATATATTGGTGAGTTAGTAAGGATATAAATACTATTTTATAAAAATTAAATTCATGTAATTTTTACAGATACTGACTACCATCTAGATGATGTTATTTCCATAGATTTTATGGGGATCCCTTTCTTTAAATCCTAGGTTATGTTTTCCCATTTATAAATTGGTATGGGAAATGGTTTCATCATACCCTTATAATTTTTTCACCAATCCTTAACTCGGTGACATAATTAGCATCAGAATGAAAATTATCAAATAAACCTCTCCATGTTATGCCACCAAAATTTATTCTTCAAATATATATACATTATAGAACTTCCTCGATTAATAGAGATGTATGTGATACACATATTACCCAGAAGTTACCCTTTCAACTCTAGAATTGATGGGACAGATATTCACGTTCCAAACCTTGTAATTACATATTTAGAAAAGGTAAAATCATGAATATTATCAACCTTATATCGTATCTCCTCATTATCATTTTGGGTCGCAATGATCCTCTCAAATATTTATGGTAGAAGAATTATTTGAGAAATGTTGGATGAATATTCTTTTATTATTACCATTTAAATTATTATCATTTCCAATAATATTATATCCCATTCAATTCACATCATGGATTTGTTTTTTGGTTAATTTTTATTCAATGTATCTTCGTATTTTATCACATTCCCATTTTTAGTAATGAATTTAACAATAATAATCCTTGAGGAGATCTAACCAAATTTATTGGTGCATATTGAGATCCTTTTGTGTGAATATATACTGGTGGATTTTATAATCCATATATATGTCAAAATTCTCCATATAGAGATCATATAACCAAATAATCAATGTTAAGATTACTATAACAAATTCTAGGTCATCAATTAGGTAGTTCTGTTCATGTATATTTAATTGGTGGGAAGAATGGGTTATCATGTTTTCATTTTTCATGAGTATACACCGAAGTCCGATTTTGATACATCATTGTAGATAAAAAACCATTCCCCATCAGTGGGTACTGTTAGAACATGGGTAGTTATTATCCCTTTATATAAATCATTAAATATCTATTTACATTTTTCATTGCAGACAAATTTCACTCAATTTTGAGTTTTCTTAGTTAGTGGTCTTTACAACCACAAGAAGTTTCTTATAAATCTACAATATTACTAATATAGTCTAAGAAAACATTGGTTATCTATGAAATATTTTTGTCTGTACAATCCTTATAATACCACTATTTTAATAGGATCCACATATATCACCTTATTGGTGATAACATTCCCCAATAATGTTACATTCTCCATAAAAAAAGTACATATTTTATAATTGCATATATATTTTCCTTTCTCACAAAATTTAGTATAGTCTTCAAATAATCCTTGGTTTCCTCCTTAATTTTGGCTTAGTTATGAATATCATTTATAAATTCTACCATAAATTTATTTAATTAATCATTAAAGACAATATTCATCAAGTTGATCATGATAACTAGAATAATGTTGAGTAAATGGAATCCCTATAAAGTGGTAGGTCCCGTACCTTGGATAAAAAGTAGTCTTGGGGATATCCTCTTAATTCACATTTACATGATAATATCCTAACTAAATATCCACCTCAGAGAAGTAATGTTTTAAATATAGATGATTATACAAGTCATCAATTCATGGAAGAGGTTACTTATTCTTTATCGTGATTATTTTATGATCATGATAATCAATGTGGAGGTACATTGAACCATCCTTCTTCTTGATGAAAAGTACTTGTACCCCCCCCCCAAAGTAATGAACTTGGGAATATAAACCCTATTTCTATATTCTCTAGTATTTTCTCCTTCAAATGTTCATGTTCATCATTTTACATTATATATGGAGTCTTTGATATTAGAGAATATCTCGGTATAAGTTTGATTGAGAATTCAACCTCTCAATGAGGAAGAAGACCAAACAATTATTCATAAAACACCTCATGATATTCCCATAAATGATATTATCATCAAGGATGATCTTTTCATTAGTCTTAATCATGTAATATTGATAAAATTTCTCATAAGGCAATAATATATATTCTTTAGATGATTATACAAAAAAATATTCATCTTCCACCTTTCAGTTATATAGAATCATAGGGACATTCATGATACAATGTGTGATTACATTCTCTCAAAAATTTATGATGTATCTATATAACTAAAGACAACAAATACCTAGAATTTAATTGAGTTCCACTAAATGTGGGATCACAAGATTCATTAGGAAGTTTAACCTGAATACATACACATGGGATATGTTATTTAACTTGGATGAAATAAATACACTATTTTCCATTCTCACTGATAGCTCCTCTTAAATTTTTTGAGGTGGTATTTTAATTTCTCATCTGAATATTCTTGATATTTAATAATGTGTATAATCATAGTCACAAAGAACATTTAATGTTCTTGAATGGACAATGAGACAACGATTCACTATTTTATTATGGTTCGAATCATTTCATTCATTAAAAATAGAATTAGTAAGGAAAATTCTCAACTATTAAGAATATAAAAAGAAACAATGAAAATTTAAGGGATAACTTATAAATGTCATACATCCATTAAAAAATGAGTTTCTAGGTTTCAATATATGTTATTCATGGTCTATTTGATAAGATAAAATTTTATGGTCATTTTTGTCCCTTTCATAATGGTTTGTAAAGAGATTCTGAATATACCAGTGAATATACCTCAAGAGTATCAAACCTGGTTTTTAGTAAGGCCTATTTATCATACAATTTTTGATGGTTGAGTGAATTCCAAATCTACCATTTTTTTGTTATTACCCCTAGGTACATGTTTTCCAGAGCCACATCAACTTGTACTATACAGAAATGGGTTTTTTCCTTGGATTCCACTTGTTCTATACATTACCATATTTTAGGGATTTTTACAATTTTTATTCATATCCATAATTCTTTCACTAAATTTTTTTAATATAAATCCCCAAAATAACTATACCTTTCACTGATACCAAATATGATAACCCATATATTTAATACCCCTTAGTTCATGATATGTTATGTAAATACACAGATAATACAAACCTAAAATATCGAATGGACAAATGTATTTCTCTAATTAGATACATAAAATAATAACTTGAAATAGGGATACACCAAAAATATTTAAAACTCTTTAATATTCGCTTATAATTCCATCACTCTTGTAAAACTTCACGAGATAACTTTGGGGAAGGCAGAAGCAAGGGGAGAGCTATACAGAATAGTAAGGGAATAATCAAAGAATAATATGATGAAAATTAATATATATAAGTCAAGAGGATATCATGGTGACATAAAATGGGTGGGAATCATAAATATTAACATCAAATCTTGATATAAGATGATACCATGATGGTAATATAGGAACGTACCAACAACAGAAAACATAAAATCATAAGTATAAGTCAAGGATAATCGAATAGTTTTCATAACATACTGTTCTTAGGATAACCTCACATTTACCATAAATGGTGTCATGAGATAAAAACAATATCGAATTTGTTGTAAGACTATATAATCTCTATCCCACCTGTCACATTCATATCATGTACATGAATTTGCATGCAACATAGATCATACATCCTAGGGATGTCTTTCACCACCTTTAATCCCACTATTTGTGTCTGTGGGTTAAATATATGGAATTACCCAATCAATTAAGGAAATGTATATATAGTTCAATAATATTTAGTGAAAATGGGGATGTCTATTCAAAATGTTTTTCCATTGAAAATCACATGATTAATTCAATAGTATAAAGGGAGTACATAAGGATTCATGGAAGAGTTTAAAGAGAGTGAAATGGATTTTATCATTACTTTTAAATTAATATTACATTAAATGAAATTTTTAAAAACTTATACCAATATTAAATATAGTAAATAAACCAAAATAAATCCGAGAAATTACTTGAATAAATAAGATGAGGAGAGAATCCCCTTACCTTGAGAGGGTGTTTCTAAAAGTAAGATAGGATATTCTAAAGAGACTGGGAACAAATTGGGTGGAATTTAGAGAGGTAAATAGAGATTAAATTAGTTATTAAATGGTTTTTAGTTAATATTATTTGGATAATGTATGGATATTTATTGAAAAATAGAGGGGAATTCTTTATTAAGGCTTAAACATAGGTTTTTGACTCTATATAATAAAATAATCAAAACCATATACATACCTATGGGGTTTATGATATTTTATACTAAAGGGTATTTATTTAAGATATTTTAAATTTCTAGGAACCTATATACTCAATATAAAACCATTGGTTATGTGGAAATGAGTCATGTTAAAAAAAAATTTATTTTAAAACCATAAAATAGAATATAGGTTTTGGAGGATTAATTAATGGTTTATAAAATTAATCAAATAGCATAAAAAAGTTATTTTATAGTAGATATATATATAGGTCTATGTATGAATTTTATACAATTTATTACATCAATTTAGAGATATTGTGATTCCATTAAATAGACTGTGTATTTCTACTATATTTATTTTTTTACCAAAAAATAAGAATATCTCAATTTTTTTGATAAATATACCATTAGATAATTTTGAAATGATGATTTAAAAATTAATATTTATTTTATCAAAATAAATATCTAAATATGAGATTTTTCACTTTTAAATAAAAAACCATATTTACTATAAAATACATTTTTTGACATTAACCACTTTCTCAACCTTATAAAAATTACCTTGGAATTATTTAAAATATATTTTAATTTATTCTTAAATAAATATTATATTATAATAATACTATTTTAAAATATAATTTACCTCAATAATTATTGAATTTTTCATAATTTTAACCTTATTAAAACTATATATCTTCAAAAAATTCAATTATGATTTCTACATGTCAAAATTTAATCATTATCGAACTCATCATATAATCATTTATAAGGTAATAAAAAATTGATAAATATAAAAATTATTTTATTAAAAATGAACTATTCAAATTCATATTACAATATTTTGGATATATAACCACTAATTGCACATGTGTATCTTTAAGGTTAGGGTGTGCGATGTTTGTGTTTTCCTGGGTTGGTTCAGTGAACTTGGTTTGGGCTAAGATCTCGATAAGCATGAAATTATACTGTAAATGGTTTTGTCCATGTTTTAATTATTTAATCTTAGCTCATAAGTAGTCATGGAAAAAGGACAGTGACACATTCTCCCCTATAATCTTTGATAAATGGGTTTTATAGGTTATGATCCTACTCATCGGGGCCATTTCTTCTTTTTTCTATTTAAATAATACTTTATCATAACCCCTAAAATATTAATATTAATGGTAATTTTAAAAATGATATATTATCAATGGTTATGATGTTTAAAAATATTTTAAATTTGAAATAATATATTCTATAATGGCGTAAAATAAAAAAATCAGTGCATGTGTTTTCCATAACAATAAGGCATTTACTCAATCAAAAAGGGAATTTAATTTATATAATTTTAGGTCGTTACACAACCAATAATGAACCAAAAATATTTTAGAATAAATAAAGAATGAAATACATTGAACCTAATATATTATAAGTTAAAATGAAGGTTTCATAATTTGTGAAATATTAGGAAATATTTTCATTATCATCTGATTAATTACTATGAATGTTATTTTTTTAATATACATGCTAACTATTTGGGTTTTAGAAGGGGAGAAGATATAATCATGATATTTTTGTCGTGGAAAGTATACTTAATATTGAAAAATGTTATTTGTACCTACTTCTATGAATTCAATCTTGTAATGAAATTTCTCTAACACTATTAACTCATTTATCCAATGTAAAGATATTTAACTATCTGTGAACATTCATAGTGGAATGATGATAACGTTCTATGTTTATAAATAAATTTTAATTTTTTTTGGGAAATGTAATTAATTTTTTTATTAATCTCCCATTAGATTAATTTGATGTGATTTTTTTTCATGAATTGGCTCTCCCTACATATATCCATCATTATTTTTTGGTATAGGGAAGTCACAGTTCATGTCCCAAATAAAACTATGATCATATATCAATGCATGTATGACTATAAAATCCCTATGGAAATTACATCATTTGTATGGGTCTTAGTACCCAGTCATGAAGATTATTTAGTGATAATGGTTTGGAAGAAACTAAATTTTGAGGATATAATGATTTAAAATGAATACATTTTTTCCAAAAGTTTTTTCTAATATTCTCCTAGATCATGATGTTGAGTTTTCCATAGAACTCATAACAGACGCTAAATGTATATTAAAAACATGTTATATAATTTTCCCACATAAAATGGAGTAATTAAAGAAGAAGCACTAAATAAACATTGAAAATTATTTAATATTCCCAATTTCTTCACAATTATTTGAAATAGTTCTCTTTTTTAAAAATAACTATATATCAATGCATCTATACATTGATTATAATGTACATAACAATATCATGATCATGAAAAAGTACCATCTACCCCTTATAGATGACTTGTTCGATCGAATGTAAGGGTCTCAATACCGCTCTGAGATTTAACATTGATTTGGGTATCATCAACTAAGGGTAAAAATAGAGTATTAAACCAAAAAAAAAACATTTGTAAAAGATATGAACACTATAAATTCATTGTGATTCCATTAGAACATACAAATTCACCCAGTATATTAATTTATATAAGGAATGGAGTTTTTAGAAATTACCTTGATCAATATGTGGTATTTTTTATTGATTATAATCTAATATATTTTATGTGAAAGGAAAACCATGAAGATTATTTGAGGATTATCCTGAAGTCCTTGTGAGAGGAGAAATTGTATACCAAATTTTGAAAGAGTGAATTTTGGATATAAAAAATAATATTATTTGGTCTTGTAATCATAATCATGGGTATATCTATGAATTTTTCAAAGATATATGTGATTTGGGAATGAACTAGTCCAACCATTGTAATGGAGATCTATAGTTTTTATGGATTGGATAGATATTATCGATGCTTTAGAAGAAATTTCTTATAATTATTAAATCCAAAAAAACTAGTTAACTCAGAAGAGAGACAAGTTCCTTTAGGGAGATGAATTTGAATACAATTATACGGAGCTTACGATATGTTTTTCAATACACTTTTACTAATACTACCATATAGTGGGGAGAGTTTTGTTTTAGATATTATGATGTATCAAAGAATGGATTGGGATGTATCCTCTTGAAATATGACAAAGTCGTTTCATATGCATCATGTCAATTAATGTTTCATGAGAAAAATTACCTGATACTTGATTTTGATAAAATAAAGGTAATTTCATCATTAAATATGTGGATGATTTATATCTATACTTATAAGTGTGAAATATCTGTTGATCAAAATAGATTAAAGTCTATATATACCCAAGAAGAGTTAAAAAAGAACAAAAGGAAATGGTTAGTGTTAATCAAGGAATATGACTGCTTAATAAATTACCACCTTGGGTATAGTGACCCATAATTTTTATAAATAGATAATATATCTTATTAGATGAATACTCATTACAAAAGAATATGGTCTACACCATAAATATATAGGTTTATTGTCTTCAGAAATAAGGATACATAAAAAACATGTTCAAATGTGATCTACATCACCGCCCATTTATTTATTTATAAATATAAATTTTCATAATGATAACACACTTACAATTTTTCTTCATAACGTAGGGAAAGGAAACATAATAAATGGTGATCTTAGATGATTAGTAAGGTTAAAAAATGAAGATATCATAGATATATTAAGACTAACATGAGCATAAGTGTATGAGATCTTGATCTTAACATTTGAAAACAATAGCCATCATATCATAGACTATATTTTTGAATTGTGACATAAGTCTTAAAAGTTCGTAATACATGAATCATTACAGAGTCGAAGAACATGATCAATGAGAGTATAACAATATCATAAGACATATGTTTTTGTAATAGACATAAGAATGGAAAATAATTTCCTTAGAAGTCAAGGCTCACTTCTAAGACTATCATAAAGGATTGTGTTTACTCCCCAACCAATCATATCATTAGTCATGTTTCACTACCAAGACAATCATATTAGAAAAATTCCCTTACTGAACTAGGTTCACTCTCCAATCCAATCACTATTTTCTCAAGAGATATTCAATTTTACTCAACGAATTTTATGGTCATATAATTTTGTTCCCAAGAATCCCATAATTAAAATTATACATACGTGTTCCATAAGATAATTTATCATTAAACATATATCATAACCAGTGGAAATAAAACGGGTTTCATAAAAATTTAAACATTTCATCATAGCTTAACCAGTGGAAAATAAATTGTTTTCATAAATAATTAATTATCATAATCATAAATCATATAATGAATGAATAAGGAATATATCATTGGATCATATCCCCATTAAATACTAAGTAACATCAAAAGAGAAATCTTAGATGAAAAATTCCTTTAAAATATTACTTGGAATGATTCTTGAGGAAAATATCATTTTCATTTTTAAATCACTTATTTAAAAGATATAATTTTTTTAAATATTAAGGAAAAATATTCCTTGATAATAAACTCGGAATCACGTAAATAAATATTCAAATCATTGAGTTTTCATGATGATGGGAAATTATATTCAGGTGTTTATGTTAAAATAAATATTCCTTTAGCATTTTTGGTTAAAAAGAAAGAGTATTGCACTATGAAAAAAATAATATTTCTATTAATAGTTTTTATAAAGTTTAAAAATTGTTAAAAATAAATTTATATAATAACTGGAAAATATTCAAATAAAAACAATCCTTAAAACATATTTAGAAAACATGAACATGGAAGAAAAATTATTTTTTACTAAAGAGAAAAATAATGTCAGTTTTTATTAAACAAACTATTTCAGTCTCTTGAGTTCTTAAAGAGAGTAAAATTAAAGTAAAATGTGAAATATATTTAAATAAATATATGAAAATAAAATTCTTGAGTTTCTTCATTATTAGAACATAAAATTTCATCATCAGAAACTTGAACATAAAGATTCTAGATAAATAATGATATTGTAACATAATTCCTATACCACTTTGTTAAATATCATATGAAAACATCATGAAATAGATAAACACAGATAGATGTGTAAATAAACATAATCTTAATGATAATAATAATAAAATGTATTCAAGATGATTATATATTCCATTTAAAAGAAACAAGTGGTGAATATGGCATATGTATCATATAAAAAATGTGAGATGAAAATCCTTTAACTAACATTTAAATTTCATAGAATGAGCTATAAAATTCTATATAATAAATTTTAATTTATAATAATTATATAATATATTCAGGATAACAATAAAAATATCATATATTATTTACTTATATAATTAAACACCCATTTATTAATAATTTCTTATTAAACCCATCTGTTCTGGGTGTTATCTGTTTTGTTTTTCATTGGACTATTGGTTTCGTAGTTATAGTACTTATATTTTGAACATAACAACATAATATACATAATGATAATTTTTTCTAAATATAAAATATATTCATTAAATACATATACATTTATAGATTCACTCATAAATATTAAATATAAAAAAATGAATTACACCATTCCTAGAAATGGTAGACCGTGTGTATACAAGAACGTTGTTTTTACATTTCAAAGGATGAAATGAAAGAATGTTAAATAATAATTAAACTTTATAAAGAAATTTTTATATCATATATATCTAATATATTCAGTAAATTTTTCTTTATTTTTTTTTCACGTAAATATAAAATGAAAAATGAATCACATCGCTTCATGGAAGTGATAGTCTACATGCACGCATGAACGATATGATCATTTTTTCAAAGGATGATAGAAAATTGGATTATGGGTGTTAACTAATAACAATAACTTCTTTTATTTAGGATAGGGATTTAATTTTTTTTTCAAAATGGAAACTATTTATTTAAAGGATGTAGAAGAAGAATAAAATTGAAATATGTCGAATAAGATGATTACCTATTCTTCGGTAGTCCTGCCTCAGATTATTTATTAAGGAACCACAAAATTGTGTTTTAAAGAAGACTATGCCTATAATTTCTAGATATGTAATCATATAATATAATATGGTAGGTTTTATATTATATAAGTGTCTCGATGTGGTGCTAGGAAGAGAGGAGACAATGTTCCCTTTTAAATGTGAAGAAAGGGCGATGTTGGAATTACATAAATTTTTAAATTAATTTATATTAGTTTTCATTGAAAAAATTGATATAAATGGATATAATTAAAATATAAAATTATTATGATTCTAAATAATGTCATAAAATAAAATTTAGACAATTTATGGCTATGTCTTCACCCATATCCCTTATTTTTAACCCACTATCAACCCTTTTGACTATTATTGCGATATCAAAGTTTTCTTTATTATTTAGAGGCCACGAACGATACTATAAATGGAAAAGTGACCAATAAATGTACCATTAATTATATTTAAAACTCTATATAATTAATTTTAAAAAATACAAAAAATTTATGAATTTTAAATCATATAATAAAATATTGTTTATTATGAAAAATTATTTTAATTTTTTGAAATGCATGAAATATGATAATATAATATCCAGATAAATCATATTAAATGGTTCTAAAATGGAATTAATTAGAATATAAGAAATTAATGGTCTTATTATAATAATTTAATCAAATTATTTATAGATTTATGTATCATTTTAAACATTATCTTTGGGTTTAACACCTTGGTTAACCAATTTTAAACAGAACCGTGGAAATGAATTTTTGTAATATTAAAGGGTGATGATTTTATTTGTTGGGAGAAAATTGGATCATAAAAGGTAATGTTATGATATTTTAGACCATTTATAATCCATGTCGTATTATTACAAGATTGTCCCGATTTTTAAAACATTTTATTAAATATATTTAACATAAAAGGCTATTAGTGACATTTTAAGAATTATTCACATTATTTGACTTTGAAAAAAAACATGAAAACAATATAATTATAATATAACACTTTAAAAAAATATTAAATATGATATTTTGATATATAAAATGCATAGTATACTATAAATAAAACAAAAAATATTACATTTATTATTTTTAAAATAATTTACTTGATTTTTGTACTACTTGCACAAGAATTGTGTCAATATTGCGTATGATTTTTAATGTAATTATATTAACACTAAAAACAATTATCAGGATAATTTTTTTATTAATCATTAAAATATACAATTATAATAGGAAAAAACTTATTTTTATCTTTGTCACAAAATATTATATATATTAAAAGTAAGAAAGTAACTTTTTTGACTTTATCTTTTAGTTAAATTCGATAAATGTAAAAACAATTAAATATAAAAAGGTCACATTTTAATTTTTTGTATGATTTTGTAAGATATAGACTAATCCAAAAAAATAATGGCATGTGATTTATTGAATTTAATGCCTCATCACATTAGTTTTATCCCAAATCAACCCATTTTACCTATACCATGTCAAGAAGAACATACTATGGTTACTATTCATATTGACCCAAAAGAAAAGGAAAATATTGAATTAATTTGAACCTATTGATTTAAAATATTGAATCAAATTTTCAATATTAAATTTCTATAATTGTAATAAATAAATTAAAGATAAAATTGAAAAATGATAAAAAAATTCTTGAATGATGGCTTTATATGTATTAAAATGGTTTCCTATCAAATTCAACCATAAAATAGATTATAATGAACATAATTATATTACTAATAGTATAATATAAGTAATTTTACTTTTAAATCCTTTTAAATCAAAATATTATATTGTATATTATTGAAATAGAAATAAAATTTTCAATAAAAATATATATTTTTCACTAATAATAGAAAATCAAAATATTAATAAAATTATACAAAAATTACTCTAAGATAATTTTGACATGATTATTTCAATAATGATATATTTTATCAAATATTAATTCTAAAACATATAGATATTATTCACAATTTTCTCTCAAATTGACCTAAAAATCATTTAACAAAAATGTATTTTTTAGCATAAAATGACTTTACTAAAAGGTTGATGCCTATTTCCTAAGAATTAATCAATAAATTTTAATTGAGTAGGATATATTTATATATATATATTTAAATATATACGATAATGTGGTTAATCCTATTCATACCCATCAATTTAATAACCATGTTATAATGATCACAATAATATTTCATGGTTAGTTTAAGCTCGATGTTGCGTGTTGTATAACCTATCAAACATGATGTTATTTTAATATTTTTATGTGTGAGATTATTTCCATTTAATAAATTTCATCAGTACAATTTGAACTTGTGCTTGTTAATCTAGGGTTTTGTTTTTGAAAATTCATTTCTTGAAAACCAAAATCATAAAAAGGGTTAATTAAACTTCTTCTTGAAAACAGGGAAATTAAAATATAAAGAATTTATAGAATAAAACATAACTAGGTTTTGAAATATGATATCATTAGTGGGAAGTGAAAATATATACATGGAGGAAAAGATTAATCTCTTAGTAATCATAGATAGTGATCGAGATTGTTAATAACTGATGTTCCCGGTCAGGATCCAAGTATCATTGAAAGGGGGAGGGGTGAATCAGTGATATCTTTTTCTTTTTACGTTACATTTTCATTTTAAAAACATTAACCTCCTGTTAAATAGTTTCTTATCTGGTGAACACACACAACCATATGAACACAATATTTACAAGGTTCACTACTCAACAAGAGTAGCTATGTCCTTGGTATGGTATGGAAACAGTCCAGTACCACACAATCCACTAGAAAACAATCCTTTGTTGTGAATTACAATGAGTAGGATATACCCTTAAACTCATTTATAACATGGAAAAAAATCCGTCAGCACGTATGCACCTTCTTAGTGCAAATAGAGAATTACAATATTTCAGTGCTTCTTTACAATTGAACAGTTGTACTCTCTGAAGTACAGATCTTCACTTTCCTACCTAGAAGCTGGTAAGAACTCCCATACGCACAACCAAATTTGTGCAAAGACCCCAAATTTTTCACGTAGACTTTAGGATACCTTGCGCTCTATTCAAATGTCTTGTGTGTAAAAATTCATTTTTGGTTCGAAAAATCATTTCTCTCAACTTCCCTTTTTCGCGCAATTTTTTCTCTTTTCTGCACAACTGTCCTCTTTTTGCGCAAACTCTTTTATTTTCGCGCAACTCCCTTAGCGTAAAATTTTATACGCACCAGAGCTCGAAATTTCATCTAAGTGTCGAGAAAAAACAAATGAGAGGGGTTCACATCATATTTATAGGATTTTTTGATCCCACACAAAAACCACTAATCCACGCATAAAACCCTCTTCATGCATGTAAAAATTCATTCACGCAACATCACATTTCGCGCACTGATACAATATTCCGTGCATCTCATGCCTTTGCAAAATTTTGAGCTTCTGATCTTGAAACAACGTTTTTGGGAAAAACCTCTTTCCTCTATTTTGCGCATCCCGATACTATTTCACACAAAACATTATTTTTTCGCGCCACCTTCTTAAATTTCCGTACACACCATTCCTTTTAAATTATTCGATGTTCTGACCATAAATCATTCGTTGAACATAAAATTCTAAACCATCTTAAATCTGTCGTGTGACATCTATTGCCAAAAACACTTCTTCATCTCCCAATTTTCAGGCCCTAAAATTTGGCAAACACTAGAAAAGGACGCCACCTAAAACTGCACTTTTGTGCTGCCCCCAGATTGTCTATTGCATTATAATTTCTCTCTTCACATATTCCCATAACCATTCTTTAGCTTTCATCACAAACTCCACTATCGTGATATATATCCTTTGATAGATCAGTTTTAGCATCGTCAAAGTTACAATGGGATGTACTGAAACATCCCATCTTCTAGTATCATCATTCCTTACAATAAAAACTGTATATGATTTGCATCATCATTTCTCCACCTTTCCATTATAAGGCTTGCATCACAAGTTCTCCTAAATAATGATATTTGTGAAATACAAATCAGAAAATCATCATCTTATTTCTAGACATTTTATAAAGTGAATTGATTTATCTTATTTGATAACAAAATAAAAAAATTGCAGAGGATATCTCTTCAAACATCCTTCTCCATTCAACTTGGTCCCAAAAATAACACGAAAGTGAATGATCAAGAAAATTTTAATGATAAAAAAACTAAAAATAAATGATGGGTTAAAAGACCATTGAATCATTAGAAATTATTTTAATAGGAAATCTTTTTTTCTTAAGATCCTTTTCAAAGATTTATGGAATTCCATTACCATATAGACTAAAAACATAAGTAAATATACCTAATTTAAAAGTACAATTTCACCCTTTAATCGATTTCCACCACAATCTCATCATTTCTCCATATAATGAGTATTAATGATGAATTTTTCAATTAGGAATCAGTAAAATAAAATCCATAATCCAAAAAAGGATATCAAGATATTCCTTACGTCTTTAAATATTAAACCAAATTTAATATTTGGTATAATGTGAGAGAACATCCATAATGTATAGACCATCACATGATTAAATAATACATTTAACACTAAAACATCCAAAATAATAACCAAGGTTTTAATTAAATGATTTCCAAAATAACCCATCATGACAAATAACCTCAATAACCTAAAAATTAAAGAAAGATTTAACCATAAAGGTGATCTCATACAATTCATATTACATCCCCAAAAATTTCATTGCATTCTTCCCAAATAATCATCCATGTTAAATCACATGTTAAACCTAAAGGGTACATATAGCTCAATCCAAGGATGCGTATCCAAAAATATCATTAATCGCTATGATAAATAAGTATATAATATTATAATGTAGTGAACATCACCAAATTATCATGAATAAAATTTATATATGAACAAAAAAGGTAAACCATATATTGACAATAAACACCTCTAAAAGGATTTCCTTTTTCAATGAAATATTCTTTAACCATAAGAATTTTCTATATCCCTCTTTTAACCTCCTAAAACGGGAGCCACTGAAATAGTCTCCCAAGATGGTGGGTCACATGGCTTCAAGCATTTCTTTCTATATGACAGAGAGTGTTGAATAGAAGAGAGGGTCCATGGTGTTTATGTGGAGAGACAGGGACCTCATATTAGAGTGCCATAATAGGTATAAATAGATATAATAAAAAATAGTATAATAATAATATAACTATAAACATAGAAAAAATAACATAAATAAGTATAATATAAAAGGAAACATCAAAGTAGTAATAATAATCACGATAATGGTCAAATCATATGAAAAACGATGTCCTCGAATAGTAATGTACAAAAGGGGTACGTGGGATACAGAGTATAGGAATATAAAAAATTCTACAAAAAATTTACTAAAAGATCAAAATGCATATCCATTAGAATAAAAAATATATTTCTTTTCCCTTTAATCTTATACTCCTAGATAAATTAAAACATTTCAATCATTAGTGACGGGTTTCTTTCCCTTACCCACACTTATAATCACAAGGTCTACTCAGGTACAAAGGGTGACCTGAGTAGGTAGTGAGACAAACTCAGAAGGACCCCACCAATGGTTTTTATAATAATATAGTTAGTGCATATTGAATATCAGTGTTCATGTATAATGAATAACAAACAATACTATAAAAATAAATTCTAGTTGGTTCGGGTTCTGGTTGGACACATAACAGACTCTATCTACTTCAGCCTAGGCCTGAATGAGTCTGATCAGTTTACCATATATATAAATATAATATGTATAAATGAATATACACTCTATATAGAATGAAATTTAGAAGATTATACATGTATACTAAGTGCTAGCTAGAACAGACACGTAACGTAGGAATCCATGACCAGTCAAAACCAGCTATAGGCTCCAACGGTAGTAGTTGACCCAAATATCATATTATTGTGATAAGTTACACACATCACTTGAGATAGTGCTATGAGTCATCATACCCAATACCTGATGTAGAAGAAAGAGGAACGTTAGGACCATCATCCAAGTAATGGTAAATGATATGAGACATGATTAACTTAAACCAACTTAAGGGAGTATGCAATTCAATGCTCAAAAAATTCCTTAAAAAATGTCCAATGACTAGTAACCATGGTCTAATCATAATTATCAAGAGGAATTTCCACCTAATAATTTATACACATTACTCACAATCTAACAATGGGAGTCAAAATTATATAATATATTTAAAAATAAGTATGAAACACTTATGGTTTCCTTGTCTTGCATTACAATTTGGTTTAATTAAAAACATTATATAAAATCCAGGAAAATCCATTTAAAGGGAAATCCAAACCACTTAGATGGTGGTCGGGTAAAATAAATATTTAAATCAAAGTAGTAAATTCATTAATTACACCCAAATGAGTGTTATCCAAGTGGTAGGAAACCTCTGATAATTTAATACGGGTCTACATGTGTATCTAAACATGGTTCAATTAATTTAAGAAGGAAATTAATATTTTAAGGAATCATATAGAAAATTATGGTGTGTGTGAAAATGGAGAAACAATAAAAATAAATAAAATTGTAGGTTAAATTACTATACAACCTACCTTATTCCCATAATACACTCATCCTCTAGTTTTTACCTTCGAATTGTTCAATAAAGGGAGAAATTAGAAGAATAAACTGATTCCTTGAAAAAAAGGTCATATGATCTCACACCAAAATAGCATAATATGAGGGAAGATAAATTAATATATGATAGAATATGATTATATAACATACCATTATGGATCCCACTTACCTGACATTGATTAAAATGGAGTTATGATGAAGGATTAATGGAAAATACTAGCTTGTCTTATAGATGATCTCTCACTGTGATGAAAGAACTGATCACAGGAGAAGAAATGAGGGAGTAAGAAGAATTAAGGATTATTTATTTGGGAAATATGGTAGCTTATACTTTATTTAAGTTTTCTCATGGTTTGGATGCTTGGATGGCCAATCCATACGCCAACCATGCACCCAAAACTGTCCAAGATCCCTTATTGCATGTGCTTGGTTCATAATTTGTCTAACCATGAGAAAGACATGTGGCATGTATCTCAAAAAAATTCTATAGAAAATGATGTGTTTTGTGTCTTATCACAAATTGTTAGTGAAAATTGTGCATCCTCCAACCATGCATTGAGTTCCCTACATAGTTGAGTCTCACGGTAAATAGTAACCATGTGCTAACATTGAAGCTCAGTTTATCTCTCAAACATATGAAACTCTAGGCTTTGAATAAGCATCAGATACTCCTAAAATAATTTTTAAGATATATGTAATAGTGATTAGGATAAAAAAAGAATTTAATTCTAAAAAATGACACATACCTTTATGAATAGTTAGTTCATTACAACACCCTCTTAAAGCAACTCCTCCATGTATTGGACTTACAAGGGTAGTGAGAGATCATATGAGAAAAACCTTGGCCACTAGTCACATATATTAGATTCCCATGCCTAGGTATCATTATATAATCTCCAGTGCTTCCATAAAACCTTTAATAAAGGAAAATACATTCCCCAAATATTCTTCATGCTTTGATAAATGATACACATTGGGTAATCCTAAAAAGAATAATCCATATCCAACTCATCCTCATCAGAATGGAAAACATGAGATGAGTCTGGATAATAGCAATGAATATGAGAAACATGAAAAATGTTGTTCATAGACTAGTATATATGAATAAGTGATATCTGGTGGGCTACTGGTCCGATTATCTCCAAAACGTCAAAGGTTACAACATATTGAGATGTAATATTAGCCTTCCTCTAAATCTGTTGATGGCCTAACCTATCCCAAACATACAAGAAAAGTCATTCCTTGAAATCAAACTCTAGATTTCATTAGTTTCAATTGGCATATGAATGATGCATGGACTGATCTTTCAATATACACTTCCTAATCAAATTGACTTCCTCAAAAGTCTCCCGAATGATACTTGGTCAAAGAAAAGATACATACCCTTACTCTAACCAACACTGCTGTGATTGACAAGGCCTATCGTAAAAGTCTTTATACAAATCCATTTGGATTATAGGGTAAAAGTTGTTATTGTAAGATAACTCATTTAGTGGAGTATGTATCTCTTAGGAAACTCTAAATCCAAGGACATAGGCATGTAGAATGTCCTCTTACACATGAATCATGTATTCTTTCTATCCTTCAGTTAGAGGGTGATTGTCCATTCTCAGATGTACTAGTGTATGCAAGGACTTCTTCAAACACTTCAAGAAGAAAAATTTAAATTGAGTATCACTATCCAATATGATAGTGCATGGAGTTCCATGACAGTTTATTATATCCATGATATATACCCTTCTCAGATCGTCAATTACTAATGTCTCTCAAATAATATAGAAGTGTAAAAGCTTCATTAAATTGTCAATGATAATAAAATATATCAATACCTGTTGGTGATCTAGGAAAACCTATCATGAAGTATGTAGTGACACTCTCCCATTTACACTCGGGAAAGGACAACAAATGTAAAAGTCCCACCAGTCAATGATGTTCTTCCTTCACCAAATTAAAGGTGTATAAACTAGTAACAAAGCCACAAATCTTCCATTTCATAAGAGACCACCAATAATAGTGATGTATGTCTCAATATATCTTTGTGAAACTAAGTTGTACTTACCATGTCAAGGAATGAGATTCCCGCATCCACTAATTTTAATGTTTTTTGGAACCCAGAAACACCCATAAACTTGTAGGATATCATACTCATACACTGTCCAACCAATTATTTCCTAAAGGACAAGGCCCTCATGATCTAAAAGTTTCCTCATCTTTATCCACATTAAAGAGTTATAGGTTACTACTAAAGTTGATAGGACTTTCTGACCACGAACCTTGTAAAACTCAACATGGATCTCAGAAAACAAGCCCATATGCTTCCATTCACCACTAGGCTCCTGAACATCCGGTGTTTGAGTCTTACAACTCAAAGCATAGACAACTCGATTAATATTACCAGGAGAATAATAAAGATAAAAGTCAAATGAATTTAATTATTAAACCCATCTAAGCTACCTGATATTTAGATCACATTCTATATATATGTAATTGAGGATTTTAGGATCAATGAATAGTAAAAAATGACCCCCATGTAAATAATGACCTAATATCATAAATAATAGAGAATATATTTTAGCTTGAGGTTGTGATTTGGGTAATTATTCTCCTTTGGCATCAACTGATGAGACCTGTGGGTTATGAATCTCTTATCCTGCATCAAAACTGCTACCATCCCAATGCTTGATGTGTCATAATAAACTGTATAACTCTTCCCTGGCTCAAGAAGAATCAAAATTGGCATTGAAGTCAACCTACTTTTCAATTCCTAAAAGGCTATGTCACAATCTTATGGATATACATATTTTACACTCTTCTTAGTGAATCCTACAAGAGGGACTTATAGGAGTGAAAAAACATGGATGAAGTGTCTGTAATAATTGAATATTCCTAATAATTATTTCATACCAAATATGTTTTGTTCTGATCCATGTAAAAGACAATTATCACCTGCATTGGGTCTAATAATTATTCTATCTCTAAGATTATGTGACCTAGGAAGTACAATTTTTTATCCAAAATTGTAATTTAGTGATATTTGTGTAATTATGATGCTCTGTTAGTGTATTCAACATGATCACAAGTTATTGAGAATGGTCATTTAGATTTAAGGAATATAATAAGATGACATCCAAAAATACTGCCATGAATTAATACAGATATGGGTCGAAAACCAAATTCATTAGATCCCTAAAAATTATTAGTGAGAACCTGAGACCAAACAAAATTACTAGGTACTCACAAGAACAATACCGGCTCCATAAACTTGTGAGAGGTATGTATGATGTATTTAAATGCAACTGATATTATCCCAACCTAAAATAAATATTTTAAAACACCCTTGTCTATATAGTTTACCAATGATGCCATCTCTTCAAGGCTATGGATACCAGTTATTAACTGTAAGCTGGTTCAATAATCTGTAATCCATGTAAATCTTGAGGGTAGCATTCTCCTTCATATAAAAATGACCAATGAACCCCAATAAGAAGTTATAGAGAGTATAAATCCGTATACTCTAAGTATTACCTCTAATTATTGATCTCTATAATCAGTTTAGGTTCCATTTTATATAGAGTAATGGATGCTAAAACACTCCTGAAACTCGCCTAATAGTAAATTCTACCTGTCTCACTAGAGGTATCCCTGAATAGAAATCAGGAAATCCATACCACAAATGATCGATGAAATGTGTAAAAATATTATGTTATAACCCCCAGTCAGCTAATAAATGATTAACAATTTGAGCTATCACTTTACCGGACCCCTGATGGTTAGGTCCTTCTTGAGACACTTGGACATCCCATTCTCCATTGTGAACCTGTCTATTGACCTATGGTGATGTAAACTATATCCTATAGTGATAACAGTAAATATGATATTGATAGAGAACTAACCATTCCATCTAGATAATTACATGAAACCTCATCATGTAAGGGTTGAAAAGACTCCACAAGAAAAAACAACCACCTATTCTAAGGGGATACTCATTTCATCTGAAGAAAGTATTTGATCGGATTCCCAATGGGGTTTTGAGTGTCATAAAACCACAACGGTACTCTATCTCAAGGAAAATACTCACAATAATTTCCCCAGATACAAAAGAGTGTGGTGCACTAATGTAAAATAAAGTAGACACTAGAGTGGAGTCTACAAAAATAGTACCTGAAATAGTAGAAGGTCTGGGGCTCTATTCATCCAGCATAGGTTGCACTGTATTTAACAATAATTTTTCATATTCTTGAGTAAAAACATAAATTACTTTCATAAGACCTCCCTACATGTTCCATGAACCCTGAGTGTGATTTCCTCTACCTAGACTACCACTTTATCCTGAGTAGCTAGTGGTATTCCAGCTACTTTTCTAGAGATATGATATTGATCCATCCCAAGAGAATGTAGTTAGTGATTACTCCCTATCACAAGTTATTGGTGAAAAATTCCTAAAACTTAAATAGATATTCACTATCCTACCAAAACCTCTTATCTCAACTGGATCTTGTATACATTTGGGTTTCATGTGTTCTATCAACCCACACCAGTGATATATATGGAAGCTAATATTATGAGTTCTGTGACTACTACTATACCCATGAGTAACTTCAAAGTGATTCTTCTGTCTGCTATAAGATACACTACTAGGTCTAGGTGATGAACTACCTTGGATCACAATGTTTAATTACCTCAATGTCATCTCATTAATGAAGATATGGTTGAATATCTTATAAATAGAGGTCAATAATAAAACATTAACCATTAATAAAATGGAATATTCCATCCCAACATCAAATTAACTTATTGTAATGAGTTTATCACCCACTAGATTTGGTGAAAAATATTGCAGCTCAATAATGTGACTACAGTACTCCATTACAGACATGGCTCCCTATTACAAGTTTATGAAATCCTTAGGCTAGTAATATCTTCATGTATAGGGAAAGAATTAATCATATAATACCATCTATAAAACCCTCCAAATCTTATCTCAATGACAATTCTTCCTAGTTAAAGACATCCCCCATCCATTATAAGAATCAAAAAACATATAATCAGTGATCTTTTACCTCCTCTTTTAATGGATCTCCAGAATCTCAAAAAATAGAAAGCACGACTTCCTTCCATGAATTAGTAGCCTATGGTCCACCATCCCCACAAAAAGATGGAGGATGATCATCCTAAAATTTTAGAGTCAACTCTTCCATAAATAAGGTAGGTCAAGAAACTAATTGTGTAGACTGTATCATACAAAGGAAACCCTCTTGAAACTGGGCATCACTTCCAATGTCAAGAATAAATGGCAGTGCTTCAAGTGGTACTATGGGAGGTTTTATTGGTGCCTCAGGCCACACCACCTCTAGAGAATGGTTTTCACTACCCTCATGACATGTGACTCCTGGTTTTTGTGGTGGAATGATTCTATAATTCCAAACACATGCATCAAAAAATATTTTAATAGTTGAAAAGACTATAGCAAAATGATTTGGATAGGTACACCACCTTCCTATAGAAAAGGTCACAACACTCTTCTTCCTCAAAAATCCAAGTTTAAGTGATAAGGGGAGACCATAACATGAAATAATAATTAACATATAGACCCTCCAACTACACACTACTATGGTCAGGTTTGGGTGTATGTATCATATCATATGAGAGGGGTTCTATTAAATGGAGTGTTAATTTTATGTTATAGAGGAAAACACCCTTTACATTGTAATTGGAATCCCCATTTAGTAATAACCATTTCATTTAAGGGTTTTAATTTCATTTCATTTCATACTCTTTAATATATATATATATATATATATATATATATATATATCACATTCTAGTTCAATGTGTCACCGTTCCCAATTTATAAAAGTCATGCCTCTAGTAAATTACAACTTCCAAGTCATTTAACTACAACCAAACTATTACATTTGTTATGAGGATGTAATAGGTCATTTTCAATGATTTGATTACATAAATATCTATTCAAGATTTATAGAAGTACTTCATAAATTCCCATTAGAATTTAAGAAATCTAATCAACTAATGTTTCTTATGTTTATAGAACTAGTTGATCCAGAAACCACAACATGGAATAATTTTCAAATTCACGTGTCATCATCAATCTATATGGGAAAAGTCCATTTAGATTTATGTTTTTAGTTTAATTAACCAAATTGTTTCACCGATAAAAAATCATTCGAAAATTTCAAATACATAACAAGGAACCTAAATAAACATATAGCAGGAAATTCATGTAGTAAATAAAATGTCATTGAAAATTGAATGACATTTAATTCTCAATGTTTCAATTATGATGCATGAGATACTACCCCTTTCAATAACGGGCCAAGGGTAAAAGAATTTTAAAATAAAAATTTAAAAAATAACATCCTGTCAAAATTTTTTCATCACAAAACACTGAAATTGTATCAACTATAATATGGGTATTCCAATAACAGAAATAACCCATCCTAGGTAATTTCTGTCACCCCTATACATGGGTTAGCTACTCCAAGTAACATGATCATTACCAAATTTTGACACATCATAGTGTAATGTATAATAGAGAAACAATAATATAAAATAAAATAAGAACTTCTAAAACCACTTCATAACATCCTGAACCAAGGGACACTGAAATTGTACCCCGATTCGGTTTGTCACATGACCTAAAGTATGCCTCTTCATACACCATAGGATACTGACTAGCAGTGAGGGTCCGATTCCATATGTCAGGGAGACTACACCCTCATACTAGAGTTCAACAACAATTGTAAATAGATATTATATGTAGATAGAAATAACAGAAGTGTAATACCACTAATAGCATAATAGAAGCAAATACCATAAATAAGAATAATGTAAAAGTCAACAGACAAGTAGTAATAACAATCATGTTATAGGCCAAGTCATATGAAAAATGATTTTAGGTAATGATAATGTACAAAAAGGTGGTATATAGGATACAATTTTCAGGTATATAAAAGATTATGTACAAATGTAAAAAAAAATAAAAAATACATATCCATGTGCATCATGAGCATATGATTGGCCCTATGCTCGCATGATCCAAGATAAACAAAAATAGATCAAGAATCCGTGATAAGGTGATTAATCTGTTATAAACCTATAATCATAAGGTCTGCTCGGGTACTGTAGGCAGCCCAAGTAGGGTGCAAGATAAACTCAGTAGGTCACCACCAATGGTGTCTAGAATAATAAATTTAGTGTGTATTGAATTCTTGTGTGAAGATATAATGAATAATAGACAACACAGTAAAAATAAATACTAGTCAGATCAAGTTTCTTGTACGACTACTAACAGACTCTACCTTGTTCATAATAGGTCAGAATGTGTCTGATCAGTTTACCATATATATAAGTAATCATACATACATATATATATATAATATGTATACCTGTGTATAGACTCTATATGTAAGGACATTTAGAGGATTATCCATGGATACAACGTCCTAGATAGACCTAGGGTATAACTCAGGTTTCAATGAAAAGTCTAATGAGATCTAAAATCCAAAAAGGTTACTAGCCTTGAATCTCATATGAATGAAAGATTTCATGATTATCACTGAATATTGTCGGGTGATTCATCATTCTTAATACCTAATAAATTGGATCGCGTAACATCATTAAAATATCCCAAGTAAATGTAAATGGTGTGAGCCATTATGACCATTACCTAATGTAAGGGTATTTGAAACATTGTGATCAAGAATTCCATTAACCATTTTCCAATGGTCTAAACATAATAATCATGGGGAATTACCTCTTAAGTATTCATAAACCTTACTACCAATGTAACCATGTGACTCAGAATTATATAATCCATATAAATATAAGTATGAAACACATGGTGTGTCCTTGAAAACCATTGCCATTTAGTTTAATTAAACCATTTGATTTATAAGAAGGCTAAATCCATTTAATGTTCAATTAATACCATATATATAATTGTTGGGTAAAATAAACATTTAAATCCCAGAGGTAAATTCATTTAACACAATCAAAGTGGTGGTATCCAAGAAGTATGGAACATCTAACAATGTAGTATGGGCCCATGGGATTATCTAAAAATGAATTAATTAATTTAAGAATGAAATTCACAATTTAAGGCATCTTAGGGAACTCTCCAGCACACGATACAATAGTGAAACCAGAAAACACCTGAAATTTTTGGGAAAATAACTAAACCACCTATGTTTGTCATGTATAACTCTCCTCATCCTATATCATCCTTTTAATTGTGTTAAAATGAGAGAAATTAGTAGAACAGATCAATGCCTTGAAAAGAAGGCATATAACCTCACACAAAAATAGCACAAGATATGGTAAGTCATATTAATATAGGGAGGAAGAGGATTATAGAACATACCATTGATGATATAAACCACATAACAATGATGAGAATGGAGTTCTGATAAGTAGAAAAGGAAAAGACAAGCTTGGATTGGGGAGGATCTCTCACATGGGGTAAGGGCTATCCACTAGAGAAGAAATAAGGTAGGGAGAATAACTAAGTGTTAAAAACATTTAATGGAAAAAATAGAAAATTCCACTTTATTTAAGGGTTATCATTGTTTGGACTCATAGTTTTCCAATCTGTGGATGAGTCGTTCGTCAAACACAATCCAAGAACCCCTCTCACATGGGCTAGGTGCATAGTTTGTCTAACCATTCATAATTCATGTGAACTGCCTCTTTTAAAAAGCCTAAAACACATGCATGGCCATGGATCCTTGATCATATAGTTATTTAAAACCATTTGGCTTTCTTCTATGCACTATGTTCCTTGTACGATTGATTCACTTGGTTAGTAATCGCCATGCACTAACTGTGTGACTAAGTTTTTCTCTAAAATTTTCAAAATTATGGTCTCTAAACTAAACCCAGACATTTTCTATATCTTATTTAGGTTGTAGGGTAGACTAAATAGGATAAAAAATAATTTAATCTAGTTTAAAAATGATCCATACTATCATGAAAATTAGGTTCATTACATCACTATCCAATAGACCATAAATAAATTAACATATGATCATATATTAACCTAATGTGTTATTTAACCATAAATATTGTATTAATACTAAAATATAATAATAGTTTCCAATAACCTCATAATACCATAACTAAAAACATAAAAAGTGATATCTATGTGTTAGTACTTATGATCATCCTTAAACTTATAATCCCATGATGGTATCTATAAATCTTATATTAGCCCCACATGAAAAATTATATGCTTCTAAAAATTAAAAAAAACATATTCCTCAAATGAAATTATAGGATATTGAATATATTCTATAAATCAAAAAATGAAATAAACATTATCAATGTAGAAGTAAATCACTCGGTCATTAAATCACTTACTGATTTCATGGTCTCTAAAATTAACCCATTTCTTTCATCAATGTCAGTCATCTCTTTATCTTAACAAAATATTATCACATTACCACTAAATGACTATTATTGGTTATCAGTACCATTGAAAATATGTTTTTAAATCCTTAATGAAAAACTAATTTGGAGTATTACTTATATGTTTCATGACTCTAATATCTCTAATATCACTGATATAACAATTTTGAATCATAATTCTCAAATCCCAATACATAAACACTTTAATCCATTCACTTTAATGATTGGCTTAGCATTGTTACTACATTAGTATTAGAGTTAACCCTTGGATTTGGGAGTTGGATTAGATAATTCCCATATTCTCCACACATAATTCATTGAACTATAAATGGACATGTAAGATAAACTTCATATCCATCCATTGAATTATTTACTTTTCTTCAAAAAATTACTTTCTGCATGCCCTTATTTTCTACACATAAAACAACTTCTCATTCCTCTATGAAATTCCCGAGATATATTATTCCCACATACTTGATATGTATTAATATAAATCGGCCTCACTCCATGGTATTCCTAAAAACACATTTTCACTTACTAGGCATTTCATGAGGTCACCCATGTGATATTTTTAATCGTTTAATTATATAGTTTGTTATGAATAATCAAAAAGTTTCAATTCCCATATCCCATTTCATTTGGTTTCTTAAGAGGAAAATCATTCCGTTACCCATAACAGTTTGTGTTAACACAAATATTCTTAGTTCTATCCACTGAATAAAACAAAATTTTATAGTATAAGAAAAAATAATCAAAGCGTGGAAATATAAAATCATAAAAATCATTCATATGATATCTAAATCACGACACATTCTTTTCAATATATATAACCATATGGTTAACCTAGGTCATATTTAGTTATCATATATTAAAATACATTATAATGGTATGTTGTAACACCCCAAGCTTCCACGGTACGCTTCTATTTGAATAATACAATAGTGTGTTGTACGCAACTTTGAGTTCTAACACACACCACAACCAATCAAACTAGCCGTTATGAATAGTAATACCAACGTTTTAAAATTTTATAAATTTTATCTTTCAAAATGGACTTCATTTTTGTATTCTTAATATTAAAATTATCTTAGGGTGAATTTTTGTATTTTTCTGAAAACATTCAATTTTTGATGAATAGTGAAAAAACACTGAGTTATAGTTTAAAACTGAATTTTTATTTAAATAATAATTTATTTTATTTAAATTTAATTATGGTCGAAATAGATACATAATACCTATATAATTTCAATGTAATTCATTGGAGTTAGTTTAGAATAATTTTAGATGTATAAAAATTTTATTGAACTTTTCACCGTCTTTTACCCACCTCCTGGGAGAATTTGGAAATTCATATAAAACTTAATTTTACCTCTTCTGTGAGTGGAATTTTGAAAATCCAAGAGACACAGTTAATATCAAGGAGTAAAATGTGGTTCAATAAGATAAAAATAATTTTTGGTGAATAGTTACTTTTTACTTTTATTTACCACAGTTAAAAGTAAATAGGGTAATTAAAGATAAAAATGATATTAATATTACCCTAACGCAAGTCCTAATTCTATTGGACAAGTTTATCTCGACCGAAAAAAACTTTATGAATAAAATATTATCATTTAGGTCTACTTGGATTAGACTAGGACATTTATTATTATTTAATTTAAAGAAGAGTTAAAAGAGTTAAAATCAATGTTTAATTACTAAAACATTTTTAATATAGGGTTATACATAAGATAAATTCTATTATTAATATTTATTAGAAAGATAAAAATATTTCCTACATAATGGTATTATATTTATAATTTTTAGACATTAAATAATTTAATTTATATATGACACAATGGTGATGCTGTAATTACCTAATTAATGAAATATTAAAATAATTTATATTATAAATATCAAAATAAATGTAATTAGATACTTTTTATGAATTAAACTAATTTTCAAGGTTGATATTACATATTAGTACTGGTTATATGAATTTGGTTTGATGTAATAATTCTTTTATGAATTTATAAAAAACAAAATACCAAATACTGTCAAAATTGACATAAAAGAATTTTTAAAACAAATATTATATTATTAATTGATATTATATTCCTAAAAATATATGGTTTGGAAAAATAACTTATATAATGATAGGTGTATCAATAATGGACCACTTGGGGGTCTCTTGGATGTAAATATTATGTTTATTAACTATATAATTTAAAAATACAAAGTGACATGGTAAATGTCAATCTAATTAACTAAGAGTTAAAACTAAAAGATAAGGTTAATATAATGCCAAAAACCTATATAAAATATATTGTTTGAAAGGATTTCGACCCATCACCATATTATACATTTAATAATATACTTTTTAGCCATTAGAAACCGAATATGAATTTATTATAAAATAATACTTTAAGTTTTCCTAAAGAGCCCCTCCCCCCCTTATAAAAGGACACCGCTTCTAAAAAATTATTCACACCTTCGAAGCCTTTTGGATCGGCCAAAACCTGCCCAAATATTCTATCAAATTCCCTCAATTCAACCTAGATGCCTTATTTTTATCATAAAGCTAACCTAAGAATCCCTTTTCATCAAATCAATAGGAAGAACCCGAAGAAGAGGTAATGTTTTCACCACCCTCTTTCAAGTTCCTTTCTTCTTCAACTTCTTCATTCTTTGTTATTACCGTTGTAAAATAATAACTACAGTATCCTATACATTCTTTGATGTTATTATAAATATGGTACAACCATATAATTAGTCTATCCATCCTTTTAATGGCATATCACCATACGTCCGTACGTACGACTTACCTCCTCCACATCGTCGTATAATTGTCATTCAAAACATTATTATTTAGATGTGTATGATAATGATATTTAATTCATGTAAATAATAAATATAACATGATAATAATTCTGTATATATGATATAATATCCAATTATATTTTATTTTAATATCAAAAGAGTGATATTGTCGCTTGTGCGTACGTACGGACTACCGTCTCCACAAACTCGGTGAGATTCATTCCCCATCGTATCGATTCAAGTCTAATTATCATTTGATGATTAAAAATAATTTTTAAGTACTTGATATAAATATGTATATGAATAAGATACAACCTACCCATAACAAACATGTCTTATTTAACAAAAAATATAATAGAAAATGAGTAAGTTAACACCTGGAACGACGATAATACTAAAATATTATTAACAAAGAATTATTAGAAGATCATATATGATATCATAATTATATATATGGTTCTTTTATAATTTAATAACAATGATTTTACTATTATACAGGAGTCTAACATACCATTGACTAAGGAAAAGTAAAATTTACGGGTTTATTTCACAATCTCTTCATTATCCGAGGTTGTTTATACGTAATTATCTACTGGGACCTCTTTATCATCCACATCCATGTTTCATAAAAATGTATTTAAAATCATTATTAATATTTTATAGACTATGGATTAAAGTCATTTATACCATTTTTGACTTTTTATAAGAAGTTTATAAATGAATCATTCTGTCGTTTTCCAAACAAAGTCCTTTTTAACCTTTTCGACAGAATTAAGGTAAGAATTTCTTTCGTAACTTATACGGAGGGTGCGGCTATTTTCCGCCATTATAAAATCATTTATGATTCCATTACAAGATTATAAGAATATTTTCAAAGTAAATGTTTTATATTATAATTATTTTAATTTTAAATGATTTCAAAAATAGAGATATTTCTCTCAAATAGTTTTGATTTCATCTATGTCAACATCCTTTGATGGATTTTAAGCTTATATGAAGGTGATTTATTATAAAAAACTTCGATATTTTATTGAAGGTTTTGTGACATGTTTTACTGTAGATGATTTATTTTTATACCATTCATGGTTTATGGAGAAAGTATTGACATTTCATATGCTAGTTTTAATACGAATGTTTATGTTATGTTTAAACCTGTTCATACGAGGAATGCATTGGACTTAATAAGTAACGGGTGGAGCCCGCTATAGCTCCTAGATGCATCGGTAGGTATCATGAGACAAAATAGTGTCTTGGTAGAAGGCCTTGAAAAAAAATCTTATTTGTAGTCTTGGCACAAGTCCTTGACTATGTGGTTATGACAGTCTGAGATTATGCATTCCATCATTTTGAAAGTGGTTATTGATATTTTATTTGATTATCCGACTAGTAGAATATCAATGTGAATATGTAAATGGAATTATTTAATTTTATATTTTATATATTATGATGAATTTCATGTTTAAAAGGATTTTTTTAGTTATACATTGACATAAATTTTTATTCTTATTTATGAAAGTTTCCGCTATATAGTTATCCTTACTGGGAATTTGAGCTCACCCCTTTCTATGTTTTATTCTTTCCCAGGATGTGAAGAAGTATTTTATGAATGACCTATAGGGATAGTATAAGGGGATATGAGTGTGGAGACTAGATGTTGTTCTATTTTTCACTTTATGATGAAATTTAAACTTTATGAATGTATCTAGTGTTTCCAAGGCTACTAAACTAATCAGTCTTTTGAGATTTGATGTTTTGTTATCATGATAATGTTATGAAATAATGCACCTACTCTAGGTAACTGGGGTCAGGGAGTTACAGTTGGTATCAGAGGATTTTTAGTTCAAAACATGGAAGCTATATGTAGATAAACTCTGATTAGAGAACATATCCCTAAGATAGACATTGATGATTAGTATAGAATAAATTCCTAGAATTTTGGTATTGTAGAGATTTTGTGTGTTTTCTGAGCAATAAATCCCTGTCTGAATATGAACAGTTAGAGGCGGCTCTGGCACAGATGTACCTAGGGTTAAAACCCCAAAACACTGCTTTGAGCTAGACTCGAACGTGAACTGGTGCACGACAACGGGCTTTGCTGCACTCTTGGTTACAACACTCCCGGGGGATATGCGTAGGATAATTCTCATTTTCTTTACAAACCATTATGAAGGGTTTATGAGTTCATACTTCCTCAAAGAAAACATTTTTATTATTATGGTTTATATCCATAAATAGTTCAATTTATGTTTAGTGTTTTACAATTATGGAATTATGTATGTTGATTCATAAATTGATGTAGTTTATGCCATTGTTTAGAAATGGAGCCTAGTGGAAGACATGAAAACCATATCAATGCATGCACTCCATGTAGGGATTTCCCTTCTGCTCAAGATAATTATAGTGGAGCTGGTGATACAACTTGTGATAATCAGTTAATCACCGTATTGGGACAACTCACTCAGGTTATGAATAAAACCTTACCCGTATGGAGAACACTGATCCGCGGTGTGGAGGATCAATGTTAGATAGCTTCATGAGGAAACGACCACCAACATTGAATGGGAGTACAAATCCATTGGTAGATGAGAAATGGATATGTTTCCTAGGGAAAATATTTCAGGATTTGGGGAGTAGTTAAAGTGAAAAAGTTATCAAGGTTGTTTATCGCCTCACTGGAGATGCTGATAAATGGTGGTCATTGATTCAAAAAATAAAGGAGGATGATGAAGTATCAAATATGTACTGGAGGGAGTTCAAAGATCTGTTTTTAGAAAAACATTTTCCTCGTGACCATCAAGAAGATATGGAAAGGCAATTTCCAAGTCGGAGACAAAATGAGGATGAATATTTCACAAAGCATGAGGTTAACTTTACAAGGTTAGAAAGTTATGCTGCAGATTAGATACGTAACCCAACACGTAAGATTGATCGTTTCTTTGATGGGTTAAAACCATTTCTTCATCAAGAATTAGTCTCACAAACGTTCAATTTGTACGAAGATATTGCCTTATGTTCTTTCAAGACAGAAAAATAATTCTCTAAGTCTTATGACATTAAAGCAAAGAAAAAGAAGAATAATTCTGTTGATCACTCCTAAAATGGTAATAAGGGGAAGAAGGGAAAAGATGAATATCCATCCTATAGTAAATGTGGGAAGAAACACCCCGGTACTTTCTTGAAGGGAATGGGAGTCTGTTACAAGTTTGCTGAAAAAGGCCACCAAGCTCGTGATTGCAAGGGGAAGAAAGAAGCTACTGATGTTCAATGAAACAACTGCAGGGAGATGGAACATTATGAAAATGAGTTTCCTAAGATTCAGGGTAACTTACCTCAGAAAAGTCCAAGGGATCAAGGCCAATCTTATTATATCACTACTCCTGAGGTTTAATCTCAGAAAGACGTGGTGGCTGGTAATTTAATGGTTTCCTCAAGTTTATCAAATGCATTATTTGATTCTGGATCATCGCATTGTTTCATATCTTCCCAGTTTGCTATGAGAATAATATATTTTCAATTTTATTTAAAAAGGGAGTTGTCAGTCAAAAATAATAAGGGAAGTATCATTGCAAAAAAGTTTTCTGAATCAGTCCACATTAGAGCACATAAGTGTTCTTTATCTGTGGATCTCTTCGTCATACCTATGATTTAATTTGATATAATCCTCAGTATGGATTGGTTTTCAGACCACGATGCAAAATATTTATTGTAAGAAGGAGGTTAATATTTTTTATGATGATGATAAAGAACACCTTATCTTTATAGTAGAATCATCACCACCTAATTCTTACCTGGATCCACCCCCAGTAGCTCATCTAAATTCAATTATTGGAGAGGAAGATAATGAAATGACTCCGGGTGGGGAATGGAATGTTCAAATAGAGGATGTACCAATAGGGAGAGAATATGTTGATGTGTTTCCAAAAGATTTACCTGGACATCCTCCAGAATGAGAAATTGAGTTTTCCATTGATTTAATTCATGGTTCAAGGCCTATATCGAAGACACCTTATAGAATAACCAGTGTGGAATTAGTTGAACTAAATAAACAACTATAGGAATTGAGTAATAAGGGATTTATTCTCCCTATTGTTTCTCCATGGGGAACCTCTGTCCTTTTTGATAAGAAGAAAGATTGATCAATGAGGTTATGTGTCAACTATAGGGAAATCAATTCTATAACAATAAAGAACAAGTATCCCCTACCTCGCATTGATGATTTATTTGACCAACTGCATGGAGCTCAATACTTTTCAAAGATTGAACTTCGATCTGGATACTATCAGTTGTGTGTGAAGAAAGAGGACATTATGAAGACAACATTTCGAACTAGGTATGGGAATTACGAGTTTACAGTAATGCCTTTTGGGCTGACTAATGCACCCTCTGTATTCATGGATCTAATGAATACCATTTTCAAGGAATATCTTGATGATTTTGTGGTGGTATTTATTGATGATATCGTGGTGTACTCCAAAATCTATGAATATCATGGAAATCACTTGCACATCATATTAAAGAATTTGAGAAGAAATTAATTATATGGGAATTTTAGAAAGTGTGAATTCTGGCATCAAGAGATTTCATTTCTTGGACATATTGTCTCCAAATATGGAATCTCTGTTGATCCTTATACGACCAAGGAAATCCAAGAATGGAAAACACCAACGAGTATAACTGAGGTGCATAGTTTTATTGGTTTAGCAGGATATTATCGACGTTTTGTCAATAATTTTTCCCAGTTGGATAACCCATTAACAAAGCTCACACGTAAAGTGGTTAAAATTGTTTAGAAAAAAGAGTCTGAAGAATGTTTCAAAGAACTAAGGAGAAGATTATTCAATGATCCTATATTGAATCTACCATCGGGTAATGGTGGGTTCGTCATTTATAATGATGTATCGAAGAAAGAACTTGGTTGTGTCCTTATGTAAAATGATAGGGTTATTTCTTATTCATCATGGCAATTGAAAATTAATGAGCAGAACAATCCTACTCATGATCTTGAGTTAGCAGTTGTAATCTTTGTTTTGAAGATTTGGAGACACTATCTCTATGGTGAGAAATTTGATATTTATACTGATCACAAGAGATTGAAGTATATTTTCTCACAAAAAGAACTCTATATGAGGCAAAGGCGATGGCTTGAACTACTCAGGTATTATGATCGCACGATACACTACCACCCATGGAAGGAAATAAGGTGGCAGATGCTTTGAGCAGAAAAGATCATGGAGTTTTGAACATGATGGGAGTTGAGAGGGATCCTATTTTCATGGATCTAGTAATGTTGGATATGAGAATAACCATGGAAGGTGAAACATCAATACTTTTTCGAATGGTTGCCAAAACATATTTACTAAAAATGATTAAGAGTTCTTAGAATGATGATGAAGAATTTAAAAAGAAGATTAAAGATCTGAATGATGGGAGATTGAGAGTCTTTGTGTATGAAGAAGTAATTTTGAAATTTGGGAAGAGACTTTGTGTTCCCGATATACTTGATTTGAAAAGGGAATTGTTGGATGATTCTTATAGTTCCAATTTTTCTATACACCCTGGGAGAACCAAAATGTATAGAGATTTAAAGGAACATTTTTTGTGGGACAACATGAATAGGGAGATTGCTGATTTTGTGTCACGATGTATGGTTTGTCAATAAGTGAAAGCTGGAAGGCAACAACCTGGAAGAGTCATGAAACCTATTCCCATACTGGAGTGGAAATGGGATAATATTGCGATGGAATTTGTCATGGGCCTACCAAAGACTCCTAGAAGGAACAATTAAATATTGGTTATTGTTGATCTTATTACCAAGTCAGCACATTTTCTTGCTGTAAGGGAGGATTTACCACTCGAATTCCTAGCAAGACTATATATTAATGAAGTAGTTAGATTTCATGGAGTACCACTATCAATTGTTTCTGATCGTGATCCCCATTTTACTTCAAGATTATAGAAGAGTCTTCAGAAGGCCTTGGATACTGAACTTCATTTGAGCACTGCCTACCACCCTCAAACAGATGGACAATCAGAATAGACTATTCAAACCTTAGAAGACATGTTGATATTTTTCTCACTCGACTTTCAGGGTATGTGGGATCAATATTTACCTCTGGAAGAATTTTCCTATAACAATAGCTTCAATTCAAGTATTCGGATGGCACCATATGAAGCATTATATGGAAAGAGATGTCGCACACCCACCTATTGAGATGATGTTGGAGAAAGAATACTTGTCATCCCAGAATTGGTGGAGGAAACGATGGAAAAGGTAAAGGTAATCCAAAACCACATCAAAGCATCTCAAAGTAGTTAGAAGAGCTATGCCGATAACTAAAGGAAGGATTTGGAATTTCATGTAGGAGATCATGATTTCACGAAGGTATCTCCATGGAAGTGTGTTATATGTTTTAGTAAGAACGGAAAATTGAGTTCTAGGTACATCGGACCATTCGAAATTCTAGAAAGAATTGGGGATGTAGCTTACCGTTTGGAAATGACGCCAAATCTATCCAAAGTTCACGATGTGTTCCACGTATCACTATTGATAAAATGCATGACTGACCCAATGCATGTACTCACCTACAAGGAATTAGAACTGGAAGTCGATATGTATTATTGCGAAGAGCCTGTCAAGATTTTTGATATGAGAGATCAAGTGCTGTGAAACCGGACAACTCGTCTAGAAAAAGTTCTATGGAGAAACCATAAGATGGAAGAGGAAACGTGGAATCCCAATGACCTTATGATGAAGAGCCACCCAAGACTTTTCATGTGGTAGTATTCTAGAAATTTTGAGGATGAAATTATTTGAAAGAGGGAAGAATGTAACACCTCAAGCTTCTATGGTGCGCTTCTCTTTGAATAATATAGTGGCGTGTGTTGTACACAACTTCGAGTTCTAGAAAACACCACAACCAATCCAACTACCCATTATGAATAGTAATACCCAATTTTTGGAATTTTATAAATTTTATCTTTCAAAATGGACATCATGTTTTGATTTGGAATATCAAAATTAGCTTAGGGAAAATTTTGGGTATTTTTCTGAAAACATTCAATTTTTGATGAATAATGAAAAAACTCTCAGTTATAGTTTAAAACCGATTGTTTTTAATAATTATTTATTTTATTTAAATTTAATTAATGTCAAAATAGATACATAATACCTATATAAGTTCAATGTAATTATTGTAGTTAGTTTAGAATAATTTTAGATATATAAAAATTTTATTGAACTTTTCACCGTCTTTTACCCACCTCCTAGGAGAATATGGAAATTCATATAAAACATAATTTTACCTCTTCTTTTAGTGGAATATCAAAAATCCTAAAGACATGGTTTATATCAAGGAGTAAAATGTGGTTAAATAAGATAAAAATAATTTTTGGTGAATAGTAACTTTTCAGTTTTATTTACCACAATTAAAAGAAATTAGGGTAATTAAGGGTAAAAATGATATTAATATTACCCTAAAACATGTCCTAATTCTATTAGAAAACTGTATCTCGACCAAAAACAACCTTAGGAATAAAATATTATCATTTAGGTCCACTTGGATTAGATTAGGACATTTATTTTTATTTAATTAAAAGAAGAGTTAAAAGAGTTAAAATCAAAGTTTAATTACTAAGTTTTTTTACTATATAGTTATACAGAGGATAAATTCGATTATAAAATTTCATTAGAAATATAAAAAGATTTCCTAGATAATGGTATTTTATTTATAATTTTTTGACATTAAATAATTTAATTTATTTATGACACAATGGTGATGTAGTAATTACCTAATTAATGAAATATTAAAATAATTGATATTATAAATATCAAAATAAATGTAATTTGAAACGTTTTATGAATTCCACTAATTTTATTGGTTAATATGACATATTAGAACTATTTATATGAATTTGGTTCGAAGTAATAATGCTGTTATGAATTTATCAAAAACAAAATACCCAATAGTGTCAAAATTGACATAAAAGAATTTGTAAAATAAATATTATATTATTAATTGATATTCTATTCTTGAAAATCTAAGTTTCTGAAAAAGGACTTATATCATGTTATGTGTATAATTAATGGACCACTTAGTGGTCTTTTGGATGTATTTATTATGTTTATTAACTATATAATATAAAAATATAAAGTGACATGGTAAATGTCAATCTAATTAACTAAGAGTTAAAACTAAAAGATAAGGTTAATATAATGACCAAAACCTGTATAAAATCTATTGGTTGAAAAGATTTCGACCCATCCCCACCTTAGACTTTGAGTAATCCACGTTTTATCCATTAGAAACAGAATTTTAATTTATTATAAAATAATACTTTATGTTTTCCTAAAGTGCCCCTCCTCCCCCCTTATTAAAGGACACCACTTCTAAAAAATTATTCACACCATCAAAGAATTTTGGATCGGCCAACCCCTTCCCAAATATTCTTTCAAATTCCCTCAATTCAGCATAGAAGCTTTACCTTGATCATAAAGCCAACCTAAGGAGCCCTTTTGATCAAATCAAAAGGAAGAACCCGAAGAAGAGGTAATGTTTTCACCACCCTCTTTCATGTTCCTTTCTTCTTCAACTACTTCTTTCTTTGCTATTTCCATTATAAAATAATTACTCCAGTATCTTCTATATACAGTGGTGTTATTATAAATATGGTACAACCATATTCATTATTCTATCAATCCTTTGAATGACATATCACCATACATGTGTACGTACGGCCTACCGTCTCCACGTCGTGGTGTAATTGTTATTCAAAAAATTATTATTTGGATGGGTATAATAATGATGTGTAATTCATGTAAATAATAATTATAACATGATAATTATTATTTATATATGATATAATATCCAATTATATTTCATTTTAATATCAAAAAAGTTATATTGTCACTCGTGCTTACGTACAGACTACCGTCTCCACGAACGCGATGAGATTCATTCCCCATCGTATCCATTAAAGTCTAATTCTCATTTGATGATTAAAAATAATGTTTAAGGACTTGATATCATTCTATATATGAAAAAGATATAACCTATCCCTAACAAACACGACTTATTTAACAAAACATATAAAAGAAAATGAGTAAGTTGACACCCGAAACGATGATAATACTAAAATATTACTAACAAAGAATTATTAGAAGATCATATATGACAACATAATTATATATATGGTTCTTGTATAATTTAATAACAATGTTTTAACTATTATATAGGAGGTTAACATACCATCTACTAAGGAAAAGTACAAGTTAAGGGTTTATTTCACAATCTCTTCATTATCTGAGGTTATTTATACGTAATTATCTACTGGGATCTCTTTATCATCCACATCCATGTTTCTTAAAAATGTATTTCAAATAATTCTTACTAGTTTACAGACTAGGGGTTATAATAATTTATACCACTTTTGACTTTTTATAAGATTTTTAAAAATAAATCTTTCTGTCATTTTCTAAACAAGGTCCTTTTTATCCTTTTCGACATAATTAAGGTAAGAATATCTTTTTTAACATATATAGCAGGTGTGGCTATTTTCTACCATTATAAAATCGTCGAAGCTTACCTTAAAAGCTTATAATAATATTTTTAAATTAAATGTTTTATTTTATATTTATGTGACTTTTATATGATTTAAAAAAAGAGGTATTTTTCTCAAATAGTTTTTGATTTCATCTATGTCAACATCCATTGATGAATTTTTAGCTTATATAAAGTTGATTTATTATACAAAACTTCCATATTATATTGAAGGTTTTGTGATATGTTTGACTGTGGATGTGTTATTTTTATACCATCCATGGTTTATGGAGAAAGTATTGACATTTCGTGTGCTAGTTTTAATATGAATGTTTATATTATGTTTAAACGTGTTCTTATGAGGAATGTATTGGACTTAAGAAGTGACTGGTGGATCCCGCTATAGCTCATTGATGAATCAGTAGGCCTCATGAGAAAAACTAGTGTCTTGGCACAATACCTTGACAAAATCTTATTTGTAGTCTTGGCACAAGGCCTGGACTATGTGGTTATGATAGTCTGGCATTATGCATTCCATCATTATGAAATTTGTTATTGATATTGCATGTGATTATTCGACTAGTAAAATATCCATATGAATAAGTTAATGGAATTATTTCATTTTAACTTTTCCATATTATGCTAAAGTTCAAGTTTAAAAGGCTTTTGTTTTAGTTATACATTGACTTAAATGTTTATGCTTATTTATGAAAGTTTCCTCTATATTGTTATCCTTACTGGGAATTTGATCTCACCCCTTTCTATGTTTTATTTTTTCCTAGGATGTGAAGAAGTTTTTTATGAATGACCTGCAGGGATATTATAAGGGGATATGAGTGTGGAGACAAGATGTTGTTGTAGTTTTCACTTTATGATGTAATTTAAACTTTATGAATGTATCTAGTGTTTCCAAGGCTACTAAACTAATCGGTATTTCGAGATTTGATCTTTTGTGATCAGGCCAATGTTATATAATAATGCACCAACTCTGGGTAATTAGGGTCGGGGTGTTACATTAGTAATGTGAGTTAACCAAGGAATATACCATGAGAGTGTCAACATAGGTGTGCAGAACGAGCACACTCATCACACACCCAAATAATGAAGGCTATATAATTTGAAAAAAATATTTTCGGGATTATTACCCCTAGATAAATGTATTCCAAATCATGTCCACATGTATTTTCAAGACATGGATTCATTTCTAGTAAAACCACATAATATATATCTTAACAAAAATTTATGATGTTATATAATAATTATGATTATCTCCTAGGTTTTCACTAAAGTTATCTAATCCTAATAACCAAATATTGACTAAACTCTACTCTAATACCAACTATAGATTCCCAAAATTTTCAAACATTGATATTATTTCTTAATTGATAAATATTCATTTAATAAAATTACAATCTAGGACATAATATAAAATGAATAATTTCTTTGAAAAACATGAAACATAAATAACTATTTTACAAGTGATCTATATTATCCCTCTCTAGGTTATTTATAACTATCTCCCTTTTTATAAATAACATACTAAAAACATTTCTTCCAAATATAGGGAAATGTAACATATGATTGGGTGATCTTATCTGGTTCGTAAGGGAAATAAATAGAGATATCAATGTTTACATAAGAATAATATTAGAATAAGGGTATGATAATAGGATCTAAACATTTGAAAACCATACCCAATATATCATAGACCCAAATCTTGAATCAAGGAATAAATCTTGACAATTAATAGGGCATGAATCATAATATAATCAAAGAATATGAGCCATGATAACATAACTTTGGCATAAGACAAAATTTTTTGGCTTACAAATAATTATGGAAAATCAATTCCTTTGTAGTCAAGGCTCACTACCAATAGTATCATATTGGATTGGTTCACTCCCCAAACCATTGTATATTCAGTCTAAGATCACTCCTAATACTATCATAGTAAGAAATGTCCCTTAATAAATAGGGTTCACTCCCCAGTCTAGTCTTTTTTATATCATTTGATATCCATATTTACCGTATGCCTTGTAGGGACTTGTAATTACAAGACCACCCATCAGCTAATGGAAATCATATATTTGTGTAGAATAAGATCATAAACCATTTATCATATATCTCAAAAACTAGCCAGGGAACCCTGATAACATGATAACTGAGCCAAACATGACACAGTCTGTAGGGGGTTACTGATCCCCATGGGTAGGTGACTGGCACCTGGAATCAAACAAAATGAATGTGAGAACAAATTCTACACCAAATTTAGTGGAAGCAAGGCAAGAAAGTCAATATGCATATAAAAAAACTCCACTATGAGTAAAGTACCATAATACATCAAGGAATAATAATCCCAAAGTACTACATACCATGTACCAAATGGGAAAAAATATCCCAAGTTGATAAGGACAAACTCACCATGACCAAGGATCAACAACTGGATCCTCTACTAAGAGAAACATCACCCTTATGAAAACTTGGAAGAAGAAAGCCCAAAAAAACCAGAAGGAAAAATTAGGGTGTGAGCCTAATCCCAGTAGAATTCCACAAGAGATTCCACAAAAAATTCTAAATATATATTATCCAAACAAAGGAATTATGTTTTAAAAATAAATTAGTTTGGAAATTTAAATTCATATTTAAATAAAACATGCTATACAGTTTCAAAATTATGAGAAATAATTTTAAATCACATGATTTACTTTACAAGAGATGGAATTTATCTAAAATAATGGCTTATATAAAATAGTTACATGAATAATATTATATAAAATCAGTAGTAATGTAATGTAGTTCAAATTAATTGTCATACATTTATATTTAAAATATGAATAACAAGCGAACAACATGGTCATCTACAAATAGGTATGATAGTATTACAGTTTATAGGAATCCACACTCTCTAATTGAATTCATTAATAATTGTGTAAACACATCCCATTGACACTAGATAGAGGCAACTCATCACCCTCTCATCGGGGATGTGACATGCCACATGTATGTTTTAGAATGTTGTAATAATGCATAATGTGTCCTAATAACTAATCAAATACCTAAGTATTTCAATTTATATTACACAATAAATGATGTGAAATTTATTTTAAGTCTACATTAAATAAAATAAAATCTTATTCTTCCATTTTAATTCCAAATTTCTATTTAAAACAAAAATGAATTTTATTTAAAAACACCCCTTTTCATAAGATAAAACCACTGGGTTGGCATTATATCATTTTATGAATTTTTCAAAAGTTTAAAATCCATTCAAAACCAATTCCATAATTTTACAATTCATTCCCCTAATTAAATTCAATACTAATCATTTCCATAAAATCCAAAATTTGATTTTTATAATTTATATCAACTATGTTTGTTAATCACAACCCAATTGAATAGAATTGGGAGTTTTCCGGGGTCTCATGTCGAAACCATTTCAAACATCCCAATTCACTAGAATAGGGTTTTATAAAATAAATTTAATGTAATTTTTAGCAGTTTAAGTTAAATCATAAATTGAAATAGATCAAGAAATACAAAGGTAATCAATTTGGATAATTGGGACAGAACCACCTATCCCTTCTTGAAACTCAAAACACATAACAACAACCATCAACGAGAACAAAGGTGATGAAGCCCTCAAAATCCAAAATAGAAATGAGATATAAGATAGAAGGGAATTTATCCATAAATATCAAGATGATCTATTGAAATCCAAAAATAGGAGAAAGAGTGAAACCCAATGAATGAGGGAGAAGACATACCCAAAAATCAAACCACAAGCATAACAACGACCCAAAGCCAAACTAAATTATTTAGAAGGGTTGGATGGGATAATGATCACATAGGGAATGAATTAGGTTAAGGTAGTTTATTCTAGATCATAGGGATAGGAAAAAACCATCCACACTACCTATTTAAAATAACACAGTTGGGGTATTACCTGATGTGTAATCCCAATACACATTGTGAACACCTTAATTTTCATAACCACTGATTAACATGTCACCTGAACATAAATTCAAATGTCCAGAATTAAAAAATTATAATTAAATACTTCATGACATGAAATTTATAATCAAAATGTGTACCCATCACTATATGAATTCGTTCACAACTTTCAGTAGGACCATGTAAACCTGTTACTCAATGTGAAATCCCTCGATAGCCTGCAAAAAAATCCAGTTTAAGGTGAGAATCCAAAAAATATTTGTCATCACAATTATATGAATCCTAAAAATCCATTCTAAACCCTACCCAGTAAATGAATGGGATGAACTATGACTTTGTTTAAAGAGTTCCTATCAAAATCGTAACAATATGTTACAATATATCATAACATAAGGAAAGAAAAATAGTTTCATAAACATTTTATCATTTCATAATTGAATAACTACTAGAAAATAAATGAGTTTTATGAACATCCCATAAATATAACTATAAAACATCTATAGAGATTATAAGGATGGTATTGTTGGATCATATACATAGTTAAGCTTATGTGACATCAAAATATGTCATATTAGAAGGAAACGACTTTAAAAGATCATTTGGATCCTTTCTTGTGGAAAATAACCTTTTGATTTTGAAATGTCTTATTTAAAATCAAATATTTTACCATATTTTAAGGAAAATATTTATTCAAATGTAACCATATAAATTTGAAAAGAATATTGAAAGCATTGAGTGGTCATGGCTATATGAAATTCCATTTATGTCATGTACGTTAAAACAAAGGTTCCTTTCACATTTTTTGTAGAAAGTAAAAAGTAACTTATTTAGAAAAGGACAAGAATGTTATTTTTCATCATTTTTTTAAAATGTAAAAATCGGGAAAAATAAATTTTAAAAAATAACTTTTGAACAGTAAAATACAATATGTTTTGAATTTTTTTTTATAAATTATAGATATTCAAGAAAAATTATTTTCATCCATAGACAGATATAATGTATGTTTTCCTTAAAATTATTATTTCTACCTATTGAGTTCATAATATTGGTAAAATGAAATAAAATAATGTAATATTCAACAAAAATCTATAGGAGTAGAAAATTAATATTTTTCATGGGAGTTATATTAGGAAATTTCATCATAAAAAACACAACAACAAAAAATCTTGATAAACAATGATATTATAACATAAATCCCATAACACTTTGGTAAATTTTGAATCAAAACCCAATTAAAGAGATAAGATTATATGGATATGTAAGTAAATATTATTTTCATGATAATAATCATAAAATTCTTACATGAGAAGTATATACCACATATAAAATAAACATGTAGTTAATATCATATGTGTCACATAGAAATAAATGTGAAATGAAAATATCATACCTCATGTTCCGCATGCTTCAAAAGTGATACAAACACTTTTATATTGAATTTATGTTTGAAATAATTCTATATGTAAATATTTTACATAATTATAATATCATATATGTTCCAAATATAAAATTTTAAGACCCATTTATTTAAAATATCATTTTTAAATCTTTGTTTCGATGTGTTAACTATTTCTTTTATAATGAGTTTTTTGGTTTAGTAGCTCTAATTAGTGTACAATGATCTTGGTTCCATTGTATGTTGAATTTTAAAAATGACATAAATATAATTAATATTCAATATGTTTATGCAATATATTTTCCCATACATTTCATAAATACATATTACATCTAAATAAATGAATATTCTTTACATAAGACAAAAATCCACATCAGAATCATTTAGGACATGTATTTTTGAAAACTTAGAAACATAAAAAAATGTTCCATAAATTATCTATATAAAATTCGACCAATTTAATCAAAACTAGAACACTTATTAGACTTATCATATTTAATATCATTATTTATAACCTAGGGAAATTAGTCATAAATGAAGGGTGAGATCAGATATTCGATAATTATAATAAAGGGAGATGTTAATGATCATATAACAATAAAATTATAAAAAGGGATTGGTAAATTGAAATTAACATATTAAAATTATACATCGTATATCATAGATCATAATCATGATTCATAGTAAAAATATTTTAAATTCATAATATATGTATCATATAGAAATCAAAGAACCTAAGCCATGAGATAACAATATTGACATAAGACAAGGAATTATTGCATACACATAAGAAAAGAAAATCAATTCTTTAGTAGTAATTGATAATTTACAAGACCATTATATTGGAATGGCTTCGATCCCCAAACCATCATAGTAGTAAAGGTTCACTCCCAATACTAACATAATATACAAATTCCCTTTCTAAAATTGGTTCACTCTCCATTCCAGACATGTTTATCTCATGAGATATCAATATTTAACTAATGAATTGGAGGAATTTATAGGAACCATCAATCACATAATGAAAATAAAATATAAAGAAAATAAAATATTCATCATAATAGAACCACAAAAAATAAATGGGTTTTCATAAACATTTCATCATAGCATAACGTATAGAAATGAAATGGGTTTCATAAACATTTCATTATTTCATTAGAGCATAACCCATGGAATAGAAATGGGTTTCATAAAATTTTTGTTACAATATTCATAAACAATAAATAAAAAAATAAATATTATATCCTTGGATCATATACCTAGTAATGTATGGGTGTAATCAAGGGTGTTTTAGGAATATAAATACAATTAAAATATCATTAAAACATTCTTGCAGAATATAAAATTTACATTTTGAAAAACCATATAAAAAAATTAAAAAAAATAATGTAAATAAATTTATTTGAAAATAACCTGGTATAATTTTAAATTAATCTTCAATAAAAAAATTATTCATGATGTTGAGAAAATTTGTTCATTCGGTGTCTGTTAAAAAATTCCTTGATACTTTATTTCAGAAAACTCAAAAAGTACCACATTTGTAAAATAAAAAAAGATTGATTTCAAACTATATTTTTAAAAGTAAAATATGGGTAAAAATTAATTTTAAAAATAAATCTATAATATTTAACACATTATTTAAATTATTTTTTAATATTATGGAAAAATATGAAAAATTGTTTTTCACTGAAAAGAGGAATGAAGTCAATTTAAAAAAAAAGCTTTTTGGTTTCTTGATTACCTAATGTGAGAAAAATGAATGGAAAAATTTATTTAAAAGATAAAACCTAAGGATAATAAAATTCATAAGTTTTCTTGAGTGTTATATCATAATATTGCATGATTTGAGTCATAGTCTTATTCAGTTGTGATAAACAACGAGATTGTGAAATAAAAAAAATACCTAATGTTTTCCTTACATTGAGATCACTATAAAATCATGTATAATAAATTTAAATTTATTATAATTCAATACTAGTGTCATTTTAATACTTTTAATATCATATATGATCCATTTATAGAAATTAGACACCCTCTATTATAAAAAAATTCTTATTAAAATCATCATTGTAAACTGTTTGATTTATCATTTGAATTTTATATCAATTGTTCTGGTCCTTATAAATTTATCTATGTTAAATCTTATAAAAAGGTTATTTTTTATATAAATATAATATATATTCATTATATTAAAATTTAGAGTCATTTATAAAAGTTATATATAGAAAAATAAATTACACCATTCATGGAAATAGTAGGATGTACGTACATATGAAAACTATTTTCATTTTTTGTGGTACAACCTGAAACAATAGTAAATATTAATTCACATTTATAGGATTATATGTTATCATATATATCAATTATATTCATAAATTTCTTTGATATTACCATCCAAGTTATATATAAATGAAAAACGTATCACATTGTTTCATGGAGGTGGTAGTCCACACGTACACTTGAATGACATTATCATTTCCTAATTAATTGGATGATAGGTAGGTCGATGTGAAATTATAATTAAAAAAGTATAATTATTTCATATATATCATATATATATAAATATATTAAAATTATTATAATACCCATCCATATTATATGATGATGAAAAATGAATTGTATCACCACATGGATATGATAAGCCGTATGTACGCACAAATGATACTTTCACTTCTCGTTTGATGGGAAATTGGGTGTATAATTGAAATTTTATAATAATAATAAAATTTAAGAATATTCACTGTATATAATTTATTATACAATTAAAAATAACATTTAATTATAATAGGTAAAGAAGAGTATAAAAAATTTGAACGGTTAAGGAAATTACTCTTCTTTGAAACAAATCATTCAGATCTCACCTAATGGGATCTTGGGATGGTATTTTCAGAAGAAAATAAACTTTAAAATGTGAGTAGAGAATATAGTAATAGAAATTGGTAGAGATTAGTTGATGTATGAGGCTCAAATTGGTGTGAAGAAGGGATGGATTAGATGCCCGTTTATAATTGAGCTAAGGGTATTTCAGTAATTTATCAATATATTAAATTACAATAAATTCATTATCATGGAAAATGGATCCATATGGATAGTTATTATAATATAATGTTTAATAGGTATGTAATCCCATAAAAAAATATAAATTATGCAACTTCTGAGGTTATTATAAACGCTATCATTTTGATTTACTCTTAGTTAACCAATTTTATTTTTAGCTATGGTAATAACTTTTTAAAAATTAATGTTTTATATTTTTTACATATAAGGTGAAAATTGGATTATAAATGGATATGTTATAAATTTTTTGACCATATTATATCCATATTTTTTTATTTAATTCTTATTTATATTTTTTAAATAACTTAATAAAATATTTTTTTAAAATATCATTATTGTCAATTTAACACTATTAATTTAATTTGACTTAAAAGACAAAAAATAAAGGGAAGATTTAGAATATAATATTTTAACATGAAAATAATTTATCATATTAACCTTTAAATGTTTTTAACTGTAAGAACCCAGATCTTGGTTTCAGGTATGTCATTCGTTTTACTAGTGTTTTTGAGAGAAGAGGGGTTTCTAGAAATTTTAGAAGTACATGCCGTGTACTTTCTGAGTACACGCCGTGCACTCCCTTGCCCTGCCAGGCCATGTGTTGGCCATGTTCGGGCCACACACACGGTGAGTAGATGTGATGTGGCGGCTGCTCAAAGAAGAGTATGGGAAAACAGAGTACACGACATGTACCCCAGAAGTACACGCTGTGTATTTTCTTTTTTTCATTAAATAGACTGGGGTCGCACCTGATGGACAGATCGCTCTCCTTCTTTAGGTTCTTTGTCCGAGAGCGACCCATACGACTACGATTCTTCTCCGAATTCCCGAGCCTTTGACCGTGCTCCGAATCAACCCTCGTCGATTGCGTTGGAACCACATCAGTGAGTTCTTCCTTCTTCTAGAGCCCTATTTTCGAATTTCTCCTCTTTTGCAAGGTATCGTCGGTTGATCGTTTTTTATGTTTTCTCAGATCTTCGACGATATAGGAGAATCAATCATCGGGGTTCACGTATATCGTTCTCCTATCATTGAGGTAGGTGGTTTGTACCTTTCCGTAGGATGTATGTGAATATTTTGTGTAAATTCAAAAAATACCCTTGAACGTGGTATTGCGTGTTTCCTGTTTTGCGCTATTGTTTTCCTGCTTTCTTGATGGATTGAGTAGAGGTATTTGCTTGTGTGTAGGGTAATTATTTTATTGTACTCTGGATGATTTTCCATGCTTGTTTTGATTATTTGGCTTTTTTCCAGTTTCCATGCCTAGTTGTAGGATAATGGAACTATTGAACTATTATGCTGTTGTTCCATATAACGATAGCCAAGTAGTTATTGAGGTTTACTTGGGACGATATGCACGCTATGCATGTTGTTATACGTAGGGCTATGAGAACCGAGGGTAGTGGACCATATGGAGAATGGACGTAAAGGATTCTCTAGAGTGTCTTTAATTTTCGATACGAGACTACAAGGATAATTGACGTTGAGTGTTTTCTCAGAGAGTCTGTAGTTCCTCGATGTGGGACACAAGAGGAGTATATGTTGAGTGCTTCCCCAGAGAGCCTTTAGGATGTTACGAGACTATAGGGGGAATTGACGGTGAGTGCTTCCTCAGAGAGTCTATTTTTTTTAGCTGAACCAGAGGGTTAAGATTATGTGTGGATCCCAGAGGTTTGATAGTACTTGTAGGTTGATCATTATGGGTTAGGCTGTGAGATCTACCCAGAGGTAGCCTTTTTGTTCTAGTTTCATGAGTGGTTGTTTCTTGTTTGTAGATTATATGATGGAAACTGTGGATTTTTACTTTTGTGTTTTATCCTGTTTACTATTTACTGTACTTTACCTGCCATATATTCACTGACCGTTAGGTACAGATCTTTGGGTGGTTTCCTACTTGGACCTTGTCTCACACCCTGTTTGGGCCATGCTTTTGGGCCCAAACAGATTATATTTTTTCAGGTATAGATAAGGGAAAACCCCCTTCTCCTTCAGGTACATGACTTTCTGTGGAGATGGAGATCACGAGACCAAGATCTGGATTGCGATGCTGCGAGTTTACCTGTTTTCTTTTTCAGTTTAGTTTAGTGTTGTATTCAGAATTGTGACTTGTTTGGATGTTTTCATAGATCTATGTATCATGTATCATTTTATATACATGTGTGTGTGTTCCAGCTGTTTGTTTTTAGTCTTCTTGTTGTTTATCATTTACTCTTGTATGGATGGTTACAGTTTCTACTACTATCTATTTGTTTCTTTTCCACTATGTACTCTGCCAATGAGGGCATATTTTTTCCACTATCACACCCAAGGCCCTCGCTGCTTGTCGGCGGCCTCTGGTATTTGGGGAAATGCGCTTGAGGCCATCTGACCAACCGTGTACTGGGTGCCTCTGGGTAGCTTTCAGAACTGGGAAGTTCCCGACCCATGTTGTGGGCGACACGACCAAGTACACAGATGACCCTTACACATCATGTAGTCTCTATTTAATGGGACCGTGTGAGTTAGCAGTGTAATGAGACATGAGCAGGGGAATAGAGTTAAGTACATGCCATGTACAATTTATACACGCAGTGTAGTCATGTTTTGTAAACCGGAATGTTTCCTTCTCCTGTTTCCATTTTCCACTCCTTTATTCTCTGTCCTTGTTTTTATGATCTAAGGTATGATTTTGATCTTTAAGATCTATGCCTCCAAAACTTCCTCCAGTTGTACGTCAATTGTCAGGCAATGATCAGATGCTAGATATGGCTGATCAGGGACTTCCTGCCGATCCTCCAGTCGGGCCAGCCTTGGCACCATAAGTCATACTAGTTGCAGGCACTAACGTGCAGTTCATGGAAGGATTCATGAGGATGATGCAGAACTTTCAGGGAGCACCACCTCCTGCCACTTCTATGGTAGACTTGACACGTGTTTTCCAGCAGCAACATCCTCCTACTTTCTCGAGGGAAGGAGGACCACATGTTGCAGAGTCATGGGTGGAAGCCATGATGACTATCTTTGAGTATCTGGAGACACCTCCATAGAGGCGAGTCAAGATCATTACCTATATGCAGTGAGAATCCTCCAAGAGGTGGTGGGACGAGATCTCACATGCGGGCCATCAGCAGGTTATGGCTTGGGAGGAGTTCCAGCACGTGTTTTACGATTACTTCTACCCAGAGACCTTGAGGGCCGATCGAGCCTGGGTGTTCATGAGTCTAGAGAAGGGTACTCTTTCTGTTATGGATTATTCCTCTCGTTTCACCAAGATGCAGCGTTTCACACCCCTCCGGGATGGAAGTGGGGTGTTCTTAGCATGGAAGTTTGAGGATGGTCTCAGGCGGGAGATCTGCTCGCAGGTGAATATCTTCCAGTTGACTTCCATCACTTCCATCTTCAACCATACGCTGATTGTGGAGCACAATCTAAGAGATATCGGAGCTACGATCTAGGGTGGTTCTGCTTCCAGAACTATTTTTCCTTCAGTTGACAGTAGGAACCACCATAGAGAGTCTACACATGATGATCCGAGGAGGAGAGATACATCTTCAGGTAGCTAGGTCGTATGATACCTGTGTGGAAGGCCAGGGCACATGAGGCCACAGTGCCATAGAGACCCAATAGAGTGCCGATATTGCGGCAAGATGGGTTACCATTAGTATTTCTTCCAGGTTTTCTCACCAGTAGCTGGTGACAGGGGTTCTTCCATGAATCCTCGTTCAAGTGCAGCACCACCAGTTTCTCACCAGTTATGAAACTGTAGTTCTTCCGGCGGTTAGGGCCGAGGTGGAGGTCGAGGCTATGGAAATCAGTCACCAGTTCTTCAGCGTCAGTAGGTAGGATCAACTCAGAGTGGTCAGGCAGGGTTACAGGACCACGGGGCAGGCCAGACTTTTGCGGTGGAGCAGACCTATCAGGGGAAGGATCCCAGACCTTCTATAGTTCGAGGTACGATTTTAGTAGCATCAGTTTTATCTTCAGTTCTTTTCGATACTGGTGTTACGCATATCTTTATCATTGTTGCTATTATGAAGAGCCTTGAGCTCTGTATCTTTTCTTATGCTGACTTTTTGGCACTGGACACACCTTTGGGCAGGAGGAAATCAACTGTAAATCAGTGTAGAGAGTGACCTATCGAGGTTGCAGGGTATCGTTTTTTTAGATCTCTATGTCCTAGAGATGACAGGCTATGGCATCATTCTCGGGATGGACTGGTTGGTTACCTTCCAGTCAGTCATCGACTGTTATCGCCGCAGGGTGAGTTTCATTTCACCAGAGGATAAATCTTTTCTTCATAGAGGAAAATGAGATATCCAAGAGAGTGGAGCAGGACTCGAGTATCATGGGAGAGGAAGGGTTATGGCTCAGATTTCTAGTATTTAATTGGATGACCAGGGGACTTCACAGTTGGACTTTCCTCTAGTCGTGGATCATTTTAGAGATGTCTTTCCAGAGGACTTTTCTGGTTTTCCTCGAGAGCATGAGGTAGACTTCTCGATTGATCTCATTCCAGGAGTGGCACTGGTGTCCATTCCTCCTTATAGGATGGCTAAACCTGAGTTGCAGGAGCTCAAGAAGCAGTTAGAGGAGTTGTAGGAGAAGAGTTTCATCAGACCTAGTACTTATCCTTGGGGTTCGCCTGTCCTGTTTGTGAAGAAGGAAGACGGTACCCTTAGGATCTGTGTGGATTATCGGAAGTTGAACCAGTTGACGGTCAAGAACCGATATCCCTTAAGGAGGATTTATGATCTCTTCGATCATCTTCGAGGATCCCGAGTGTTCTCGAAGATTGATTTGAGGTCTAGTTATCATCAGCTGCACGTTATACCATCAGATATACCTCTGACAGCCTTCAGTAGTAGGTATGGTCTCAACGAGTATACGGTTATGCCGTTTGGTCTCACGAATGCACCAACAGTTTTCTTGGAACTGATGAACTGATTATTCCATCCTTACCCGTATTCCTTCGTTGTGGTATTCGTGGATGATATCTTGGTGTAAACTGACACTCGACACGACCATGCTACCCATCTTGAGATCATTCTAATTACACTGAGAGAGCATCAGCTTTATGCTAAACTCCTGAAGTGCCACTTTTGGATGGATCAGATCCACTTCATGGGTCACATCATCTCATAGGTAGGAGTATCTGTGGACCTAGAGAAAGTGAGAGATGTAGTTTCCTGGGAGCACTCGAAGAACTTTTTTGAGGTGCAGAGTTTCCTAGAGATGGATGGATAGTACATATGCTTCATTCAGGACTTTTCATGCCTTGCAGCACCGTTGAAGGGTCTAACCAAGAAGGGGGAAAAGTTCTTATGGTCATATTTTTGTGAGTCATCCTTTCAAGAGCTGAAAGGAAGGTTGACAGTGGCACCGATACTAGTATTTCCAGAGCTAGGAAAGAGCAATATGGTTTATTGTGATGCTTCAGGTATCGGGCTGGGCACTGTGCTTTTGGAGGGAGATAGAGTCGTTGCATACGAGTCTCCACAGTTGAGGCCACATGAAAGAACTACCCGACACATGATCTGGAGTTGGTAGTTGTTGTTCATGCCTTACGTTGTTTGAGACATTATCTTCTAGGAGAGCACTTTGGGGTTTTCACCGACCACAAGAGTCTCAAATACAATTTCACTCAGAATGATCTGAATTTGAGACATTGCAGGTGGGTCGAGTGTCTTCAGTCTTTGAATTCAGGCTTTCTTATACGCCTAGAAAGGGCATTGCGGTGGCAGATGCGTTGAGAAGAAGAACTCAGATTCAGGCAGTTCCGGAGGCTAGTAGAGAGTGGCGGCTTATGACTCGGTTGTCTGAGATGCATCTGGAGGTGTGTGACAGACAGGGACAGACTTACCTATCTTTTGCAGCTATTACCTCTACACTTATGGATCAGGTGAAGATAAGGAAGCTTTCAGAATCAGAAGTCTTAGGCTTGCAGGAGAGTGTGTAATGAGAGGACCCTATTCCTAGATGGATAGTGAGAGAGGATGAGATCTTGTGTTTCCAGGGATGCGTTTGGGTGCCAGCAGACATACGCGAGGAGCCGATGCGGTATTTTCATTCCTCATCTTGGGCAATTCATCCTGGCATCAGCAAGATGTATTGGGATCTTCATCACCAGTACTGGTGGCCAGGTATGAAGAGGGATGTTTCTGGTTTCGTCTTGAGGTGTTCTACTTATCAGCAGGTGAAGGCGGAGCATCAGCAACCAGCAGGCCTTTTTACAGCAGTTACCCATTCCAGAGTGGAAGTGGAATGATTTCGAGATGGACTTCGTTACTGGATTTCCAAGGTCTCCCCGAGGGAGCGATGCTGTTTGGGTTGTCATCGACAGGCTTACAAAGGTTTCTCAATTCTTACCGATCAAGGAGACCTTCAGTGTTAATTATCTAGGACGACTATACATCTGAGAGATTGTACGTCTGTATGAAGTTCCACACTCTATTGTTTCAGAAATGGATGCGTGTTTTACTTCTTGGTTCTGGAAGGAACTTCAGAAGGCCTTGGGTATACATGTACTTTTGATTACATCATACCATCCCCAGACGGATGGCTAGTCCGAGTGTACGATCTAGGTGCTTGAGGATATGCTCCGAGCTTGCATTCTAGACTTTGGTGGTTCTTGGGAGAAGCATATTCCTCTAGTAAAGTATGACTATAACAATAGTGTTCAAGTGACTATTCATATGGAATCTTACGAGGTTTTGTACAGTAGGCCATTCTGATCACCCTTATCCTGGCTGGAGGCAGGAGAGGCATCCTTATTGGGACCTCATCTTGTTTAGGAGACCTCAGAGCAGATAGAGTTGATTCGGAAGAGTATGGCTACAACATAGTCTCGATATAAGTATTATATGGATTAGCAGAGATGAACTTTAGAGTACGAAGTTGGGGATCATTTTTTCCTACGTGTCGCACCGAGGATGGGACATAAGAGGATTCAGATACAGGGTAAGCTTTCACAGCAGTATGTTGGGCTGTTTGAGTTATTGGAGAGAGTTGGTCCGGTTGCCCATCGGTTGAAGTTACCTCAGAGGTACCAGGCCATGCACAACGTCTTCCATGTATCTCAGATCCGACATTACTTTTTAGAACCATATCATGTCTTTCAGCCCGAGGAGGTTGAGCTTGAATCGGATGCATCATTTGAGGAGCAACCAATCCCAATTTTCGATCGCAATACGAAGTTTATCTGTGGGTGGTCTGTTCCTCTAGTACGAGAGCTATGGCAGCACAGGTGAGTATAGGACGAGACATGGGAAAGGGAGGTCGATGTATGATCGCAGTGGCCAAAATTGTTTTGGGTTTCTCCTTCTCCGGCTCATTAGGGAAATTTGGGGACAAATTTCTTTAAGGGGGGAAGTTCGTAAGAACCCGAATCTTCATTGCTGGCATGTCTTTAGTTTTCTTGTAGTTTTTGAGAAATGAGAGGTTTCTTGAAATTTATGAAGTACACGTCATGTACTTTCTGATTACACACAGTGTGATCCCTTACCGCACCAGGCCATGTGCTAGCTGTGTCCGGGCCACACACACGGTGTGTAGAGGCGATGTGCCGCCTGCTTAAAACAGAGTACGAAAAAACAGAGTACACGCCGTGTACCAAAAAAGTACATGCTGTGTATTTTTTTCATTAAGCGGACCATGGTCATGCCTGACGGATATAATGCTCTACTTCTTCAGGTTCTTCGTTCGAGAGTGACCCGTACGACCACGATTCTTCTCCGAATTCTCGAGCCTCTGTCCGTGCTCTGAATCGATAGCCGTCGATTGCATTGGAACCGCAGCGGTGAGTTCTTCCTTCTTTTAGAGCCTTGTTTTCCAATTTCTCCTCTTTATCAAGGTATCTTTGGTTGAGATTTTTTGATGTTTTCTCATATCTTCAACGTTATAAGGAGAATCAATCATCGTGGTTCACGTATATCATTCTCCTAGCATTGAGGTAGGTGGTTTGTGTATTTCCGTAGGATGTCTGTGAATATTTTGTGCAAATTCCACCAATACCCTTGAATGAGGAATTGTGTGTTTCCTGTTTTTACCTGTTGTTTGCTTGCTTTCATTATGGCTTGAGTAGAGGTAATTTCTTGTGTGTATGGTAATTCTTTTACTATACTCTAGATGTTTTTCCATGCTTGTTTTGCTAGTTCGGTGCTTTTCTAGTTTCCATGCCTAGTTGTAGGATAGTAGAGCTGTTGAACTGTTATGCTGTTGTGACATAGAATGATATCCAAGTAGTTCGTGAGGTTTACTTAAGCCGATACGTGCTCTATTCATGTTGTTATATGCAAGGCTATGAGAACCTAGTGTAGTGGACCATAAGAAGAATGGATGTAAGGGCTTCTCCAGAGTGTCTTCAATTTTCGATGCGAGACCATAGGGAGAATTGATGTTGAGTGCTTCCTCATAGAGTCTGTAGTTCCTCGATGCAGGCCACCAGGGGAATAGACGTTGAGTACTTCCCCAAAGAGCCTTTAGTACGTTATGAGAATATAGAGGGAATTGACGGTGAGTGATTCCTCATAGAGTTTGTTTTTTAGATGAACCAGATGGGGGAGAATGTGTGTGCCTCCTAGAGGGATGCTAGTACTTGTAGGTTGAACATTTGGGGTTAGGCTGTGAGAAATACCCAAAGGTTACCTTTTTGTTCTTCTTGTTTGAGTGGCTGTTTATTGTTTGTATATTATATGCTGGAAACTGTGGATTGTTACTACTGTGTTTTATCCTGTTTACTGCTTACTGTACTTTACCTGCCATATATTCACTAACTGTTAGGCATAGATATTTGGGTGATTACCTATTGGGACCTTATCTCACACCCTGTTTGAGCCATGATATTGGTCCCAAACAGATTATGTTATTGCAGGTATAGATAAGGGCAAATGCCCTACTACTTCAGGTACATGACTTGCTGTGGAGATGGAGAGCACGGGACCAAGCTGTGGCTTGCGATGCTGGGAGTTTACCTTTTTTCTTTTTCACTTTGGTTTTGTATTGTATTCTGCATTGTGACTTGTTTGGCTGTTTTCGTAGACATATGTATCATGCATCATTTTATATCCATGTGTGTGTGCTCTAGTTGTTTGCTGTTAGTCTTCCGCTATTTATCATTTACTCTTGTATGGATGGTTATGGTTTCTGCTGCTATATATTTGTTTCTTTTCCGCTGTGTACTCTGCCAATGAGGGCATAGATTCCCCACTATCACACCCAAGGCCCTCGCTGCTAGTCGGCAGCCTCTGGAATTTGGGGAAATGCGCTTGAGGCCATGTGACGAACCGGGTATGGGGCATCTCAAGGTGGCTTTCAGAACCAGTATGTTACAATAAACACTATTAATTACTAAAATAATATCACTTTTATTATTTTGAAAATAATTTATTTTAATTTACCACTAATTGAAAACAAACTGTTTCTGTGTTGTGTAACAATTTAAGGTAATTATCTAGTACATGGAAATTAAAAATAAAATTACATTATGAATATAATTTTATTACCCCCAAAATTATAGTTAATATTTATTTATAACTAGTTTTTCCCGATTAGAACACACAAAGGGTATTTAAAATGATGAGAGGGACATTTTTGCGACTTTATTCGATTTAAATTTTATAATAATAATTTTCATTGAAAATTTTCCATTAAAATAATAATTATGTAGAATAAAGTAAAAATGGTTGAATTTACTTAATCTAATAAGAAATAGAATGAAAAAACATGACTTTGTCAATTATTTGTAATCTAGATTAACCTTATTTACTCTTTAATGAGGTGATAAATTTCTCCATGGTTAATAATCATGTTGACTAAAAATAAAAGGGGAATATTTAAAAAAATTAATTACTAATTATAAAAATGTAATTAAATTTAACTAATTCAATACCTATAATTTATATAAATTCATTTTATAGTCACTGTGAAAAAATCAATAAAAAATAATTTTTAGAAAAATCACTTTTTTAGCATAAAACAACATTTATTCTTATCATATATTTTTAAAGTATTTTTTGAATGTTTAAAAAATTTGATCATTTAAATTATTCAAAAATTTCCTTAAAATAATTCTAAAATAGTGATTAATTTAATTTAATAATATTAAAATACATTTCATGTATAAAAACTATATTTTTTTTTAAAAATATATATTTTTCATTTAGTATATTTTTATATTAATTTATAATCGACTGAAAACCAATGAATTAATTTTATAGATATATAACCATATATTTTTATAATTTATTTATTAATATTCATACCCACTAATCCAATGACTAGAAAAAAACATTCATTTTAAATATAATATTTTAATAGTATATCATGATTAGTTTAAACTTGGGGTTGTGTGTTACACAAAATATCATAGGAATTTAATTTATTTGAAAAAATATTTCATAAAACATTTTTATTTCACATTATAACATTCTTAAAATGAAAATTTATCTTCAAAATTAATCACTCCGAGACAAATAATTGTTGACACTTATACCTCTTACATCCTCAGGTTCCCATATAGCTTCCTCAAAGTGGGGGACTTGCCACAAAACAATGACCAAGTTTGTGGACATTTTTTGTAGAACATTATCTCTAAAATCCATAATATATTCCGGTTGATTTATATAATAATTGTATTTATCTAGTGGTATGACTTCTTAGTTCAATGCATGTGAAGGATCAGGTAAGTACTTTACCAGGAGAGATACTTGAACCACATCAGAAACTTGAGAGAGATTCAACGAAAGATGCAATCGATTTTCTACCATATATATATGATAAAAAATTTCCAAATTGAAAATATAACTAGGGTATAGATATGTTTCCTTTCCATATATCATTACCGTATTCCAAGGATATATACATTAGAAAACCTTGTCACAAACTTCAAACACTAGATCATCCCAATTTTTTTTAGCATAATTTTGTTGTCAACTCCGAGCTAATCTTTTGTTTTTCTAAATGGATCTAACATTCTATAATATTTACTCACCTATATTAGGTCATAATAGATTTTTTCTCCAAATTCATTATAGTATGTCAGATTTTTACACTTTTTACCATAGATGGATTTATAAGAATCCATCTGAATGCTGGAGTGAAAGAAATTCTTGAATGAATATTCATCTAAAAAAAGTTTTTGATACTAATTTTTTTTTAAATCCTTAGATAAATCTATCAACATGTATTGTAGAGTTTCAATGGTCTTCTCAAACTGACTATTGGTATAAGGATGATAAGTAGTGCATAAACATAACAATGTATCCATAGACTATTGAATACTTATACAAAAAATTTAGGTAAACATCATGTATTGAGAAAATGTAATTGACAGTGGTAAACTATTCCATCTTACCACATCATTAATATATAACTGAGTGTTTTGATCAAGAGAGAAATCTTATCTAATGAAAATGAAGTGTGATAACTTTTTGAGAAAATCAATTAAAACCTAAAAGGAATTATTCCCTTTAGATGTTCTTGGGAGTTTGATGAAAAAATACACTCTGATGTTTTCCTTTATCCATTATTGTATGGGTAATCGTTGTAACATACCCTTAGACTTTTTCCTCTTAGAAATAAATCTCAGACACTCTATGAAAAGAGGAACTTATTTTTCAATATCTATCTTCATGTAATCCTCCCAGAAATATCCTTTCAAATCATTATACGTCTCCATACTTCTAGGATAAATAGAGAACGAAGAGCTGTGAGATTCATCCATCATATCCTTCATCAAATATAATACTAAAGTGATACATACATGGTTCATGAACATCAATATTCCTTCACAATCATGATTGAACACCAGAACATCTCTTACTTTATTTTTTATCTCAATAACTTCCTTCGACACGTATTTAATCTTTATATAAATATATGGATGCAGAATCATCTGAGAAAGACAATATTTCTACCCTTATTGTAACGCCCTGACCCCAGCTACCCAGAGTCGTTGCATTATTACAAAACATTGGCATGATCACAAATTATCAAATATCGAAAGACGGATTAGTTTAGTAGCCTTGGAAACACTAGATACATTCATAAAGTTTACATTTCACCATAAAGTGAAAACTACAACAACATCTTGTCTCCATAATCATATACCCTTATACTATCCCTGTAGGTCATTCATCAAATACTACTTCACATCCTGGGAAAAAATAAAACATAGAAAGTGGTGAGCTCAAATTCCCAGTAAGGATAACAATATAGAAAAATCTTTCATAAATAAGTATAAACATTTAAAGAAATGTATAACTAAAACAAAATAATTTTAAACATTAAATTAAGCATAATATGGAAAAGATAAAATGAAATAATTCCATTTACTTATTCAAATGGATATTCTATTTGTCGAATAATCACATGCAATATCAATAACCTCATTCATAATGATGGAATGCATAATGCCAGACTATCATAACCACATAGCCAAGGCCTTGTGCCAAGACTACAAATAATATTTTGTCAAGGCCATGTGCCAAGACACTAGTTTGTCTCATGAGACCTACCGATGCATCGAGGAGCTATAGCGGGCTCCAACCGTCACTTATTAAGTCCAATGCATTCCTCATATGAACAGGTTTAAACATAACATAAACATTCGTATTAAACATATCATACAAAATGTCAAAACTTTATCCATAAACTATGAATGGTTTAAAAGTTACACATCCACAGTCAAACATATCACAAAACCTTCAATACAATATGGAATATTTTTATAATAAATCAACTTCATATAAGCTTAAAATCCATCAAAGGGTGTTGACATAGATGAAATCAAAACTATTTGAGGGAAATATCTCCTTTTTTAAATCATTTAAAGTTACATAATTATATAAAAAACATTTACTTTGAAAATATTCTTATAAGATGGTAAGGGAAGCTTCTACGATGTTATAATGGCCGAAAATAGCCGCACCCACTGTAGAAGTTGAAAAATACATTCTTACCATTATTCTGTCGAAAAGGTTAAAAAGGACCTTGTTTAGAAAATGACAGAAAGATTCCTTTATAAACATCTTATAAAAAGTAAACAAGGGTAGAAATGAATTTAACCCATAGTCTTTAAAATAGTAAGAATGATTTGAAATACATTTTTATGAAACATGGATGTGGACGATAAAGAGGCCCCGGTAGATAATTACGTATAAACAACCTCAGATAATGAGGAGATTGTGAAATAAACCCTTACCATGTACTTTATCTTAGTTGATGGTATGTTAACCACTTGTATAATAGTTAAAAAATTGTTATTAAATTATACAAGAACCATATACATAATTATTATATCATATATTATTTTATATTAATTCTTTGTTAATAATAGTTTAGTATTATCGTCATTTTGGGTGTTAACTTACTCGTTTTCTTTTATATCTTTTGTTAAATAAGCCATGTTTGTTATGGATAGGTTGTATATTATTCATATCCAGAATGATATCAAGTCCTTAAACATTATTTTTAATCATCAAATGAGAATTATACTTGAATGGAAACGATGGGGAATGAATCTCACCGCGTTCGTGGAGACGATAGTCTGTACGTACGCACGAGTAACAATATCACTTTTTTGATACTAAAATAATATATAATTTGATAATATAACATATATACAAAATAATTATCGTGTTATATTTATTATTTACATGAATTACACATCATTATTATACCCATCAAAATAATAATGATTTGAATAACAATTACACCACGACGTGGAGACGGTAAGCCGTACGTACGCACGCATGGTGATATGTCAATCAAAGGATGGATAGAATACTGAATATGGTTGTACCATATTTATAATAACATCACAGTATATATAATATACTGGTGTTATTATTTTATAATGGGAATAACATATAAAGAAGATGTTGAAGACGAAAGGAACTTGAAAGAGGGTGGTGAAAACATTACCTCTTCTTTGGGTTCTTCGTTTTGATATGACCAAAAGGGCTCCTTAAGTTGGCATTCTGATCAAACTATGGCCTCTAGGTTTAATTGAGGTAAGTTTAGATAATATTTGGGTAGGGGTTTGCTGAGCCAAATGGCTTTGAGGGTATGAAGAATTGGTTAGAAGTGGTGTCCTTTTACAAGGGGGCGGAGGGGCTCTTTAGAAAAAATTAAAGTATTATTTTATAATAAATTAATATTCAGTTTCTAATGGCTCCAAAGTAAATTATTCAAAGTATAAGGTGGGGATGGGTTGAAATACGTTCAACCAACATATTTTAGATAGGTTTTCATCATTATATTAAACTTATCTTTTATTTTTAACTCTTAGTTAATTAGATTGACATTTACCATGTCACTTTGTATTTTTATATTATATTGTTAATAAACATACTATATACATCCAAGATACCCTAAATTGGTCCATTAATGGTACACATACCATGATATAAGTCCTTTGGATCAACCTTATATTTTTAGGAATATAATATCAATTAATAAAATAATATTTGTTTTAAAAATTCTTTTATGTCCATTTTGACACTATTAGGTATTTTGTTTTTGATAAAATCATAACACCATTATTACTTCAAAAAAAATTCATATACCCAGTAGTAATATGTCATATTAACCTAGAAAATTAGTGGAATTAATAAAAAGTTTAAAATTGCATTTATTTTGTTATTTATAATATCAATTATTTTAATATTTCATTAATTAGGTAATTAGTGCATCACCATTATGTCACCAATAAATTAAATTATTTAATGTCTAAAAATTATAAATAAATTACCATTATGTAGGAAATATTTTTAGCTTTCAAATGAAAATTTATATTCGAATTTAACTTATGTATAACCGTATATTAAATTTTTTTTATTAATTAAACTTTGATTTTAATTCTTTTAACTCTTCATTGAATTAAATAATAATAAATGTCCTAATATAATCCAACTGATAAAATTGTAAAACAGAATTAGGACATGTGTTATTGTAATATTAATATTATTTTTACTTTTCATTAATCTTTTTACTTTTAACTATGGTAAATAAAAGTAAAAAGTTACTATTCACCAAAAATTATTTTTATCTTATTGAACCACATTATAATCCTTGATATTAAGCGTGTATCTCAGATTTTTGAAATTCCACTCATAGAAGCGGTAAAATTATGTTTTATTTGAATTTCAAAATTATCCTTGGAGGTGGGTATAAGACGGTGAAAAGTTCAAGATAATATTTATATATCTAAAATTATTCTAAACTAACTCTAATGAATAACATTGAACTTATATAGGTATTATGTATCTATTTTTACATTAATTAAATTTAAATAAAATAAATAATTATTTAAATAAAAATTCGGTTTTAAACTATAACTTAGTGTTTTTTCACTATTCATCAAAAATTGAATGTTTTCAGAAAAATACCAAAAATACACCCTAAGATAATTTCGATATTCCGAATCCAAAAATGATGTCCATTTTGAATGATAAAATTCATAAAATTTCAAAAAGTGGGTATTACTCTTCATAATGGATAGTTTGATTGGTTGTGGTGGGTGTTAGAACTTGAAGTTGCGTAGAACGCATGCAACTGTATTATTCAAAGAGAAGCGTACCGTTGAAGATTGGGGTGTTACATTCTCCCCTCCTTCAAATAACTTCATACTCAAAATTTCTAGAATAATAACGCATGAAAAGACTTGGTTGGTTCTTCATCATAAGTTCCTCGTGTTCCCATGTTGCCTCTTCCATCTCATGGTTTCTCCATAGAACTTTTACCATATGAGTCGTCCGGTTTCTCAGCACTTGTTCTCTCATATCATGAATCTTGATAGGCTCTTCGCAATAATATATATCACGTTGTAGTTCTAATTCCTTATAGGTGAGTACATGCATTAAGTCAGGGATATATTTTCTCAATAGTTATATATGGAACACATCATGAATTTTGGAGAGAATTGGCGGCATTGCCAAACAGTAAGCTACATCTGCAATTCGTTCTAGAATATCAAATTGTCTGATGTACCTGGTACTCAATTTTACCTTCTTTACTGAAACTTATAACACCCTTCCATGGAGATACCATCAAGAAAACATGATCTCCTACCTGAAATTCCAAATCCTTGTTTCGGTTATCGGCATAGCTCTTCATCCTACTTTGAGCTGCATTGATGTTGTTTTGGATTACATTTACCTTTTCCATCATTTCCTCAACCAACTATGGGCCTACAAGTTTTCTTTCACCAACATCATCCCAACAGGTTGGTGTACGACATCTCTTTCTGTATAACGCTTCATATGGTGCCATCTAAATACTTGAATGGAAGCTATTGTTATAGAAAAATTCTACCAGAGGTAAATATCAATCCAACATATACTGAAAGTCAAGTGAGAAAGATCTCAAAATGTCTTCTAAGGTTTGAATATTCTGTTCTCATTGTCCATCTGATTGTGGCTGGTAGGCAGTGCTCAAATAATGTTCAGTATCCAAGGCCTTCTGAAGACACTTCTAGAATCATGAAGTAATATGGTGATCACGATCAGAAAAATTTTATAGGGTTACTCCATGAAGACTCTCAACTTCATTAATATATAGTCTTGCTTGGCGTTCGAGTGGTAAATCCTCCCTTATAGCTAGAAAATGTGCTAACTTAGTAAGACGATCAACAATAACCCATATTTCATTGTTTTTTCTAGGAGTCTTTGGTATCCCCATGACAATGTCCATCGTAATATTATCCAATTTCCACTCCAGTATAGGAAGATGTTGCATGAATCCTACAGGCTGTTGCCTTCCAGCATTCACTTGTTGAAAAACCATACATCGTGGCACAAAATCAGCAATCTCCCTCTTCATGTTGCCCCACCTAAAATTTTCCTTTAAATCTCTATACATTTTGGTGCTCCTAGGGTGTATAGAGAAATTGGAACTATGAGCATCGTCCAACAATTCCCTTTTCAGATCAGGTATATCAGGAACACAAAGCATCTTACCAAATTCCAAAATTCCTTCTTCGTACACAAAGTCTCTCAATCTCCCATTATTCACAACATTAATCTTCTTTTGAAATTCTTCATCATCGGTCTGAGAACTCTTAATCCTTTTTAGTAAAGATGGTTTGGAAACCAATTGAAAAAGTATCAATGTTTCACCTTCCAGGGTTATTCCCATATCCATATTTACTAGATCCATGAAAATAGGATCCCTCTCAACTCTCATCATGTTCAAAACTCCATGATATTTTTTTCTCAAAGCATCGACCACATTATTTTCTTTCCCCAGGTGGTAGTGTATTGCGTAATCATAATCCTTGAGTATTTCAAGACATCACATTTTCCTCATGTTGAGTTCTTTATGTGATAAAATATACTTCAAATGCTTATGATCAATATAAATCTCACATTTCTCACCATAGAGATAGCGTCTCCAAATATTCAAAGAAAATATTACAGCTTCTAACTCAAGATCATGAGTAGGATAGTTCTGCTCATGAATTTTTAACTATCGTGATGCATTGGCAATAACCCTATCATTTTGCATAAGTACTCACCCAAGTCCTTTCTTCGATGCATAACTATAAATGAAGAACCCATCAATCCTTGATGGTAGAGTCAATATCGGAGCACTGAATAATCTTCTCTTTAGTTCTTCGAAACATTCTTCACACTCTTTTGTCCAAACAAATTTTACCCCTTTATGTGCAAGCTTTATTAATGGGTTATCCAACTGGGAAAAATTCTGGAGGAAATGTCGATAATAACCTGTTAAACCAATAAAACTATATACCTCAGTTATACTCATCGGTGATGGCCATTCTTGGATTGCCTTGGTCTTAGAAGGATAAAAAAAGCTTCCATCTTTGGAGAAAATATGGCCAAGAAAAGAAATCTCCTGAAGCTAGAATTCACACTTTCTAAACTTCCCATATAATTTATTTCATCTCAGAGTCATCAATATAATGCGCAAGTGATTTTCATGATCATCATATCTTTTGGAGTATACGAAGATAACATAAATAAATACCACCAAAAAATCATCGAGATATTCCTTGAAAAATCTATTCATTAGATCCATGAATACAGAGGGTGCATTAGTTAGCCCAAAAGGCATTACTGTAAACTTGTAATGCCCATACCTGGTTCAAAATGTTGTCTTTAAAACATATTCCTCCTTCACACACAACTTATGGTATCCAGATCGAAGGCCAATATTTGAAAAGTATTGAGCTCCATGCAGTTGGTCAAATAAATCATCAATGCGAGGTAAGGGATACTTGTTCTTTATTGTTATAGCATTGACTTCCCTATAGTCGATACATAACTTCAAAGATCCATCTTTATTCCTTACAAGAAGGACAGGGGATCCCCATGGAGAAACACTAGGGAGAATAAATCCCTTATTACTAAATTTCTCAAGCTATTTATTTAGTTTAACTAATTCCAAAGTGGCCATTTTATAAGTGGTCTTCGATATAGGCCTTGAACCAGGAATTAAATCAATGGAAAACTCAATTTATCGTTCTGGAGGATGTCCGGGTAAATCTTCTAGAAACACATCAACATATTCTCTCACAATTGGTACATACTCTATTTGAACAGTCCTTTCCTCACCCATAGTCATTTCATTCTCTTCCTCCCCAATAATTGAATTTAGTTGAGCTACTGGGGGTGGATCTAGGTAAGAATTTGATGGTGATGATTCTGCTCTAAAGATAATGTGTTCCTTATCATCATAATAAAAAAGAGTAAACTCCTTCTTATTGCAATAAATTTTTCCATCATGGTCTGAAAGCCAATCCATATCATGGATTATATCAAATTCAATCATAGGGATGGCGATGAGATCCGCAGATAAATAACATTTATGTGCTCTAATGGGGACGGATTCACAAAACTTTGTTTCAATGATACTTCCCTTAGGAGTTTTGACTAACAACTCTCTTGTTAAATCAAATTTAAAATATCTAATTTTCTTAGTAAACCGGGAAGATATTAAACAATGCGATGATCCAGAATCAAATAATTCATTTTCTAAACTCGAGGAAACCATTAAATTACCTGCCACCACGTCTTTTGAAGATTCTACCTCAGCAGTAGTGATAGAAAATGATTGGACTTGATCCCTTGGATTTTCTGAGGCAAGTTCCCCTGAAGCTTAGGGAATTCATTTGCATAATATCCCATCTCCTTATAGTTAAAGCAATGAACATCAGTAGCTTCTTTCTTCCCCTTGCAATCACGAGAATGGTGGCCTTTTTCACCACACTTGTAACAGACTATCATTCCTTTCAAGAAAGTACCTGGGTGTTTCTTACCACATTTACTACATGATGGATATTAAACTTTTCCATTCTTCCCCTTATTTCCATTTCTAGAGTGATCAGCAGATCTATTATTCTCATGCTTTGCTTTAAAGTTATAAGACTTAGAAAATTCTTTTTCTGTCTTGATATCACATGAGACAATATCTTCATACAACGAGATGGTTTGAGACTAATGCTGGATAGATAAATGGTTTTAAAACATCAAAGAAATGATCAATCTTACTTCTTGGGTAACATATATAATTGCAGCATACCTTTCAAACCTTGTAAAGTTAGCCTCATACTTTGCGACATTTTCATCTTCATATTGTGTCAGACATAGAAATTTCCTTTCCATATCTGCTCGATGGTCAGGAGGAAAGTATTTTTCTAAAAATATATCTTTGTACTCCCTAAATTCCATATTTGATACTTCAGCATCCTCCTTTGTGTTTTGAATCAAAGACCACCATTGATCAGCATCTCTAGTGAGGTGGTAAACTACCATGATAACTTTTTCCCTTTCAATACTCCCCAAATCCTGAAAATTTTTCTCTAGGGGACTTATCCATTTCTTAACTACCAATGGATTTGTAATCCTATTGAATGTTGGTGGTTGTTGCCTCATGAATCTATCTAACACTCCACGCTGCGGATCAGTGTGCTCCATACGGGTAAGGTTATTATTCATAATCTAAGTGAGTTGTCCCAGTACGGTGATTAACTGATCTGCACTAGTTGTATCACCAGCTGCACTATAATTATCTTGAGCTGGAGGGAAATCCCTACATGGAGTACGTTCATTGATACAGTTTCCATTTCATCAACTAGGCACCATTTCAAAACAATGGCATAAACTAGATCAATTTATGAATCAAATACATAATTCCATACTTGTAAAACAGTTAACATAAATTGAACTACTTATGGATATAATCCATAATCATAAAAATATTTTCTTTAAGGAGGTATATACTCATAAATCCTTCATAATGGTTTGTAAAGAAAATAAGAATTATCCTATGCATATCCCGCAGGAGTGTCGTAACCAAGAGTGCAGCAAGACCCGTTGTCGTGCACCAGTTCCCGTTCGAGTCTAGATCAGAGCGGTGTTTTCTAGTTTTACCCCTAGGTACATCTATTATAGAGCCACCTCTACCTGATCGTATCCAGACAGGGATGTATTGATTGTAAAACTCAGAAAATCTCTACAATACCAAAATTCTAGGAAGTTCTTCTATACTAATCTTCAAATTCTATCTTTGGGCTATGTGCTCTAATTAGGGTTTATCTAAATCTATATTCCAAGGTTTGTACTAAACATCCTCTGATACCAACTGTAACGCCCCGACACCAGTTACACAGAGTTGGTGCATTATTACATAACATTGGCATGATCAAAAAAGATCAAATCTCCAAAGACCGATTAGTATTGTAGCCTTGGAAACACTAGAAACATTCATAAAGTATACATTTCATCATAAAGTTAAAACTACAACAACATCTTGTCTCCACACTCATATCCCCTTATACTATCCCTGTAGGTCATTCATAAAATACTTCTTCACATCCTGGGAAGAAATAAAACATAGAAAGGGGTGAGCTCAAATTCCCAATAAGGATAACAATATAGCAGAAACTTTCATAAATAAGCATAGATATTTAAGGCAATGTATAACTAAAACAAAAGCCTTTTAAACATGAAATTGAGCATAATTTGGAAAATATAAAATGAAATAATTCCATTTACTTATTCACATGGATATTCTACTCGTTGAATAATCAGATGCAATATTAATAACCAATTTCATAATGATGGAATTCTTAATGCCAGTCTATCATAACCACATAGTCAAGGCCATGTACCAATACTAAAAATAAGATTCTGTCATGGAGTTTTTCCAAGACACTAGTTTGTCTCATGATACCTACCGATGCATCGAGGAGCTATAGCGGGCTCCACCTATCACTTATTAAGTCCAATACATTCCTCATATGAATAGATTTAAACATAACATAAACATTCGTATTAAAACTAGCATATGAAATTACAATAATTTCTCCATAAACCATGAATGGTATAAAAATAACACATACACAGAAAAACATATCACAAAACCTTCAATACAATATGGAAGTTTTGTATAATAAATCAACATCATATAAACTTAAAATCAATCAAAGCATGTTGACATAGATGAAATCAAAACTATTTGAGAGAAATATCTATTTTTTTTAATCATTAAAAGTCACATAATTATAAAATAAAGCATTTACATTGAAAATATTCTTATAATATTATAAGGGAAGTTTCAATGATTTTATAATGGTAGAAAATAGACACACCCGCCGTATAAGTTAAAAAATACATTCTTAACTTAATTCTGTCGAAAAGGTTAAAAAGAACCTTGTTTGAAAAATGACAGAAAGATTCCTTCATAAACTTTTTATAAAAAGTCAAAAATGGTATAAATGAATTTAAACCATAGTCTATAAAATATTGAGAATTATTTTAAATACATTTTTAATAAACGTGGATGTGGATGATAAAGAGGTCCCAGTAGATAATTACATATAAACAACCTCGGATAATGAAGAGATTGTGAAATAAACCCTTACCTTGTAATTTACCTTAGTTGATGGTATGTGAAACTACTGTATTATAGTTAAAAAATTGTTATTAACATATACAAGAACCATATGCAAAATTAGGATATCATATATGATATTCTAATAATGATTTGTTAATAATATTTTAGAATTATCGTCGTTTCTGGTGTTAACTTACTCATTTTCTTTTATATGTTTTGTTAAATAAGTCGTGTTTGTTATGGATAGGTTGTATCATATTCATATCCAGAATGATTTAAAGTCATTAAACTTTATTTATAATCATCAAATGAGAATTATACTTGAATGGATACAATGGGGAAGAAATCTCACCGTGTTCGTGGAGACGGTAGTCCGTACGTACGCACGAGTGACAATATCACTGTTTTGATATTAAAATAATATATAATTGGATAGTATATCTTATATAAAGAATCATTATCATGTTATATTTATTATTTACTTGAATTACACATCATTATTCTACCGATCCAAATAATAATGTTTTAAATAACAATTACACCACGACGTGGAGATGGTAAATCGTACGTACGCACGTATAGTGATATGTCTTTCAAAGGATGGATAGAATACTGAATATGGTTGTACCATATTTATAATAACATCACAGTATATCGGAGATACTTGAGTTGTTATTTTATAATGGGATTATCAAGGAAAGAAGAAGTTGAAGAAGAAAGGAACTTGAAAGAGGGTGGTGAAAACATTACCTCTTCTTTGGGTTCTTCCTTTTGATTTGATCAAAAGGGCTCCTTATGTTGTCTTTCTAATGAAACTCAGGCCTATAGGAGTAATTGAGGGAAGATGAGAGAATATTTGGGTAGGGTTTGGCTGAGCCAAAAGGCTTTGAAGGTGGGATGAATTGGTTAGAAGTGGTGTCCTTTTATACGGGGGAGGAGGGGCTCTTTAGGAAAACTTAAAGTACTATTTTATAATAAATTCATATTCAGTATATAATGGCTCCAAAATAGATTATTAAAAGTCTAGGGTAGGTATGGGACGAAATCATTTCAACCAATAGATTTTAGATTGGTTTTTGTCATTATATTAAGCTTAACATATAGTTTTAACTCTTAGTTAATTTGATTGACATTTACCATGTCATTTTTTATTTTTATATTATATAGTTAATAAACTCAAAATATACATCCATGCGACCCCCATGTGGTCCATTAATTATACTCCTATCATGATATAAGTACATTGAATGAACCTTAGATTTTTAAGAATAGAATATCAATTAATAATATAATATTTGTTTTAAAAATTCTTTATGTCAATTTTGACACTATTGGGTATTTTGTTTTTGATAAATTCATAACATCATTATTACTTGTAAAAAAACTCATATAACCAGTATTAATATGTCATATTAACCTATAAAATTAGTGTAATCCATAAAATGTATCAAATTAAATTTATTTTGATCTTTATAATATCAATTATTTTAATATTTCATTAATTAAGTAATTACTGCATCACCATTGTGTCATAAATATATTAAATTATTTAATGTCTAAAAATTATAAATAAAATATCATTATGTATGAAATATTTTTATCTTTCTAATTAATATTTATAATCGAATATACCTTATGTATAACACTATATTAAAAATGTTTTAGTAATTAAACTTTGATTTTAACTCTTTTAATTCTTCATTGAATTAAATAATAACAAATGTCCTAATCTAATCCATGTGGACCTAAATGATAATATATTATTCATAGGGTTGTTTTTGGTTGAGATAAACTTGTAAAATATAATTAGGACATGTGTTAGGGTAATATTAATATCATTTTTACCCTTAATTACCTTATTTACTTTTAACTATGGTAAATAAAAGTAAACGTTACTGTTCACAAAATTATTTTTATCTTATTAAACCGAACATTACTAATTGATATTAACTGTGTCTCTCGGATTTTCGAAATTTCACTCACAGAAGCGGTAAAATTATGTTTTATGTGAATTTAGAAATTCTCCTAGGAGGTGGGTAAAAGACAGTGAAAAGTTCAATAAAATTTTTATATATCTAAAATTATTCTAAAATAGATGCAATGAATTACATTAAACATATATAGGTATTATGTATCTATTTTGACCTTAATTAAATTTAAATTAAATAAATAATTATTTAAATAAAAATTCAGTTTTAAACTATAACTCACAGTTTTTTCAGTATTCATCAAAAATTTAATGTTTTCAGAAAAATACAAAAAATTTACCCTAAGCTAATTTCGATTTTAAAAATCTAAAAATGAAGTCCATTTTGAAAGATAAAATTTATAAAATTTTTAAAAGGGGGTATTACTATTCATAATGACTAGTTTTATTGGTTGTGGTGTGTGTTAGAACTCAAAGTTGCGTACAACACACACTACTGTATTATTCAAATAGAAGCGCACTGTGGAAGCTTGTAGTGTTACACTTATTTAAATATTTAAATATCCATACATTTTAATTTCCACTAATATTGAATCTTATATAATACATATCATAGATAAGTTATCAAGATAATTTGTAATCCGAGCATCTACCACCTAATTGTATTTCCTAGGGTGGTAATGTGTTGAGATGTCAAAATATTTATTTATATCCAACAATATTATTTATTGCCTGTTTATATATTTTATAGTGAAAATATAATTTAAAAATTTGTGATCATTATATATTTCTTACATGTCTCCAAATATTTAATAACTCTAAATATTTCATGAAAAAATTATCGCAGCTAACTCCGAAGCATGAGTTAGGTAATTGTTTTCACAGATCATCAATTTTCGTGAGGCACAGTCTATAAAAATATCATTCTACATGGGTATTAATCATATTGCCTTCATTTATGAATAACTATATATTAGAAACCCATATCCACTACATGGTAGTGTAATAAAAGGTGAACTGACTAGCCATCACTTCAGTTCCTTAAAAAATTTATCACATTAAAATATCCAATGGAACCTGGTTCACTTACCAGTAAACATGGTGAGTGGATTCAATAATTTTGAAAACAATTCCAAAAAAGTTTTAAAAATTCCCATCCAAACTAAAAAAATATAGATCTCAGTCCTAATATTTCATCTTCTCCAAGGTTCAATAACTTCTATCATTGAAGGGACTACTGATATACCCTCACTTGAGATTATATGAACTAATAATGTAAATTTCTAAAACCAAAATTCACACCTGGTAAATTTTTCATAAAGATTATTTTTTATTTATAGTCATTACCACAATTATCAAATGATCTTCATGCTCTTCCTTACACTTTGAATAACTAAGAATATAATCTATAAATACAACAAAAAACTGATCAAGGTAACCTCTAAAAACATTATGCATTAAATCCACGAGGATATCGAGTTAATAGTAAGAACAAATTGAATGAATTTAAATTCATAGTCTGCATACCTTATTGAGAATTTTTTCTAGTTTATATCCTCCTTCCTGGTCATCAATTGAAGATATCAAGAATATAGATCAACATTGGAAATGTATTGAGCTCTGTATCATAGATAAAACAAGTCAACAATAAAAGGTAGCAGATAAATTTATTGATGTTGTTCTTGTCAACCTATCGATAATCAGTACAGAGTTTCATTGATCAATATTTATTTATAAAAAACAAGTCAGGTTCAATCTAATGTGATGCACTTGGATGAATGAATTCCATGCAAATATTCTCATGGGGTTTCTTCTCCAATAATTTTAACTGTATCGAAGTAATTCTATATGGAGTGTTGGAAATACATGTTTCACCAAGTAGGTGTTCTATAGAAAACTAAAATTCATTATTTTGTCGAATACCAAGAAAATATTATATATTGACATTAATAAATATCCATATAATAGGATTATATTTGATATTTAGTTTCTTCCCAACTATCTGTGACAAATTCACATTTTTAATAGTAATCATGACCCATTAAATGGATGTAATATCCATTTGAAATTCATTTTTTACATCACATAGATAGAAAATCATATTTTAGTTATGAATATAAAATTTAACTTCCCTTCCTCATAAATTTATTTGGGATTTATGTAAATAAATCCAATCCATACCTATAATTATATTTAATTTTCATAGATATAGAATGATAATATTTTTCAAGAAGTGAATTACACAACAATTAAATAGAATGATAATCATAGACTTGGGATGTGATTATCTTACCATTAATGTGTTTTAATACTAACTCAACATATATTTTTTGAGTTGGGGTTGTGATACCATTATAAAATTTTTTAGATATAAAAGAGTGAGTAGATTTGGAATCAAATAATACATTTTCAGTTCTAAATATGATGGTATGTGTAAATTTTACCATTTAGTTATCTTACACCTCAATAAAAATAGTTATCACATGATATTTAAATTTATCTATGAGATTTAGAGGCTATTGAAGTCAATCATCATCATTAACCTTTACATTTGGGAATTAGTTAACTTAATTCCCATAATCATTGCATTTAAATCACCAGAGTGTGTTAAATTCATATTGTGGAGATTTATCATTATTCACACCATTAGAAAACTTATTCTTATCACTTTTACACTCAACTGTATGATGAACTACCTTTCCACACTTGATACTTTTACATGTCCTTTTAAGACAAGTCCGTTCATGCTTCCTTCCACAATTTGAGCATGAAGAAAGGATCACATTCTTCTCTCTATGGTTTTTAAAATTACCATTGAATTACATATCAATTTATTTTCAAAACCATGATATTTATGGGTAAATCAAATATCCATCTCCACAATGATAGCATATAGAATGATTTATTCATAGCTACTAAAATCCCTTATGATTAATTCTCTTTAGAGATTTGGTTTTAACCCACTGATGAATTGATCAACCTTACATTCATGTTCGATGAAAATACTATAAGTATACCTCAAACTGCTTTTTAAATTTTCTTCCTAGGTAATGATATAATTATCATCCTAATTTTTTTAACTTAAATTAATCATTCTACACTTTCTTACAAAAACGATAAGGAATGTAATAGTTGAAAAATAAGCTTTTAAATTCACCAACTTCATAGATTAAATATCGTATTATTCTAATATGTTATTTATATAAGTCCACCACTGAAATTCGTTTCCTTCCAAATGATAAATAACCTGAATAAAGTTCTCATGTTATGAACACTGATGAATAAAAAATTTATTATCATTGGTACTAATCCATTTATCAGTTACTAGTGTACTAGTGGACCCACTAAAAAAAGCAGAAGTCACCTCATGAAGGATAAATAGAACGTTTCCCCTCCTTTTCTCATTTATAAGCTCAGATCAATTCATATATTGAGAATGTATTTTTAGTATAACAACAATATTTTTCATTTCATCTCCCATAACATTCATTTTATTTGGATTATAATTATTTAATTTTCCACCACATTCTGCATTAATATGATTCATTTGGATTCCATCCACTGACTAAAACAAAAAAGAGCAGTGTCGAAGACAAGAATCAATGTGGGAAACCACATAATCATTGGAAATCATTTATATGATTATAAACCTTAACACCATATTTTATGAAACCTTTGGTTTAATCTAGGCCATTCAGGATAATTACCAAAACGTTAGGATTTTATCATATAAACACACTATCCCTTGCATTCATACTAATTTTTTATCATTCATGTTTCCAAAGAATAACTAACCATTTCTCTAATACAAAATATATATAACCTTTCTTTTCAGACATATATATTACATCTAAATAGATGAATATTCTTGACAGAACACAATGATATTCACTTGAACCATCCAGGTATATCATCTTTTGAAACCAGGAAAAAATAAACTACTATTTCCTAAAATATCTATATCATCTCCCACTTATTTATTCATTACTATTACCTTGTCATAATACTTATTTTTAATACATTCTCTACAACATTTGAAAATAAAACATAAGAAAAGGGTGATATTAGATTCTTAGTAAGGGTAAATTAGGTAAATATCAAGGATGATATTAGAATAACATAAGGAAAAGGGTATGAGAACATGATATTATCATTTGAAAATTATACCCTTCTTTTCATATATCATTATATTGATTTATTTATTTATTCTTGCCAGTTCATAAGTCATAAATCATAATTTAATCAAAGAACATTAACCATGAGAGTATAAAATTAGAATAATACAAGGAATTGGGCCATACACATAATCATATAAAATCATTTCATTAGTAGTAAAGTCTCTTCAACAAGACTATCATAGTGGAATGGGTTCACTCCCCAAACCCTCATAGTAATTATGGTTCACTCACAAGACTATCATAGTGGACAAATTCCCCTACTGAACTAGGTGAACTACACATTATTGTCCTATTAACCTCATGAGATATAAATATTTACACAATACGTTGGAGGTAGATATAGGTCCCACCCATCACATTATTAAAATCATACATATGCATTCCATATGATCATAAATAATTCATTATATAAAAACCCATGATAATAAAAGGGGTTCATAAATATTTGATTATAGCATAACCAATGGAAATATAATGGGTTTTATAAACATTTTATCATTACATCAAAACATAACCAAGTGATAAGAAATAAGTTTCATAAACATTGTTGTATCATATTAATAAACCTTCCATAAAATGAAAAAGGAAGGTATCCTTTAATAATATCCCAAGTAATTAATAAGTTAACTCATGGTTTATTGTCTTTGATGAATAAATATACCAATAAAAGATCATTAAACAAATATTGAGAAAAATAAACTTTCTATTTTCTAATCATGTTTTAAGAATAAATATGAAAATATAAAATAAATCATTTTATTGGAATATAACTTTATATACTTTTCCAGCAATTATTAAATAAATATTTAGTCATTAGAGTGTGAAAATTAATTCATTCCATATGTTAAAAAATATTCCATCCATACTTTTGTCAGAATAATCACATGGTACCTCATCTATAAAACAAGAAAATATTTCATTCAAATAATTTTAAAAAAAATCCGACATGGATAAATGTTATTTTTAAAAAATTATAGTATAATTTTAAAAACAATACATTCAAATTTTTTTTATAAAATAGTAATATATAAGAATATGTTTTTTAATATATTAGAGAAATTAAGTCAATTTTCCTTAAAATACATTTTTGGTCTCCAAAGTACATATGGTGTGGAAAATGAAAGGAAAACATGTATTTTTAAAAAAATAACCCAAGGATTATAATTTTAATATGTTTTTTGAGTGGTATATCATAGTATCTCATCATCATAGGTATATTCACAATCACCCCTGATAAAAAATTAGAATGTTAAATGAATCCTTACCTTGATTTCGCCTTACTTCAAAAGATTCATAATGTAACATCTTGGCCTGACTGACTATCAAACTAGTAGCTGGAATTGTTCCCACATGGTATCAAGCAGGCCTCCCCATACACCAGAGAATTCAGACCTCTAGCGACAGCTTGATGGCAGTATTGTCGAAAGACTGTAGTATCATACTTAGAGTGGACCAACGGTATATCAAACATAAATAATCATGGACCACAACAGACATTGTAAAAATAAAGGGCAACACAACAGAAGATAAAAATAATTACTAATAAAATGGATAGATCCAAATACACAATTATGTATGAATAGACAAATAAAATTTCAAATACATGAAAAACGAATAAAACTATTTGTAAAATACAATAAAATAAATAAAAGAGAAGAATTAAAATCCCCGAGGGCATCCTATATGAAAATACTTAGTACTATATAAGCCTTTTGATAACCTCCCATCTACAACACAAAACACAAGTAATAAACCAAGGACCCTTAAACCGAATGATATGTTCGGGTACGCCAATGAAATGGCGTCCTGAGCAGAGTGTGAGATATACTCATTAAGAAACCAACAACCATGTATAACTAATTATCCATTATGTATATATAATGTATGATAGTTTGAATGTATTACAAGAAAATAAATAAATAAGAAAAATACAATAATAAAGTAGGCTCAAGTTCCTAAGGGAACCTGGCTGACCACACATTATTCAACCAAAGAATGATTATCTTTGAATTAGGATCAACATGGAAACATAGGATATAATGTATTGTTGAGTTATCAAAATTAATGTAGCAAGAATGAAGAAAGCTGATTTATATGATTTTTCCTAGTAGATTCTCGATTTTAGCTTGATTAATAAATAATGTTAATTTAATTAAAGGTTCTAAAGCATGTATTCAATTAAAATGAATATTGGTCTTATTAAAGGAGAACCATATAAAGGAACCCAAGTAGAACACATGGAGTGTAATAAATCATCTAAATCCATAGGATTATTTCCCTGATAATCCATAAATGGGATCCCAATTATCACTCTCTGCATAAAGTAATACATGTCCTCTTCACGCCCGTCTTTGTTATCTCACAAAGGGGCTCGAGTATCACTCATGGAATGGTGTAACCATATATCCATTGAACCCATCCGCAAGTTATCCCCAAGGAACCGGTATCACTCATATGGATATGTGTAATCCACACGAGGATCCCATTCATGATATAACATGTATATATCCCTGTGTATAAATTCTCAACAACCCATGTGATCTTCCTTGAAATTTTGTAAAAAGGAAACCAAGTGTTACTCAAGGTGTAAAAATTTTATTTAATAATTTAAAAATTTTACTTCTATTAAGGATGTCCAATCCCATTAATCATCCAAATTATTTAAAAAAGGTTCCATGTACTCAAATATTCCTTTTTGTACAATCCATTTATAAATAAAATGGATGGTTAATCTCATAAGCCTGACATAACAAAATAAAAGGTCACCAAAAGGGGGTATTTTATCCATGTACATTACATTTAATTAATTAGGTATTCATATTTATAATTTTAGAGTTGAAATAATTGATTTAATAAGTTAATACTAGGTTTTTTTCCCATAAAAAATAACACAATACATTAAAAGGTAAGAATATTCCATGTAAATATGCAAGCCATTTAGAATCACCATGTTTATTCTATAGGAATAAATAACTAACCACATATAAGATGGTTGGTTCACTAAGAAAGTACACAAAGGGGTGTCACATCCTACGACATTTCATTTAAACTACATATTCATATATTTTGAGTACAATGCTCCACCATGATGGGTTTCATTAGAAAACCATTAATTAATTTAATTTATTAATGGGAAAAAATCCCTTGAGGGTTGTCTAATATTGAAATTCGTGACCTTTAAAAAAACATTATTTTAATATATAATGGAATATAGGATTAGTGCATATGGTTCTACAAATTTAATTTCACATTTAAGATGCATCCTTTGTGAATACCAACATGCGGTATAATAAAAAAATTTATAAAACACTATGAATTTAAGGGAAAATTTAAAGACCACCTACTATATACCATGAATGACACACATGTACAATATGAAGGCTTGATCTAGTTCATTTTGATAGATACTATAATATTTGACGAAATCCTTATAAATAGGGTGAATTAGGTAACACAATAATAAAATAGATGAGAATAAGATAAAATGATGAAAAGGGGAAGGTGGGGTAATAATAAAACAAGGTATATCCAATTCACTTGAAAAACTCACATTCAACGCTAGGTGAGGGAGGTATCTCCATCCCAAGGAGAATATAGGAGGAGCTCAATCCGAATCCCCATGGTGTGCATGAATGAGAAAGAAAAGAAGGGGAGAATGGAATAAGACTCGAGGTGATTTGTTTTGTAATTTATAGCCTCTTTAATGAGGTACATCATTTGGTTGTACATTTTTCCAAATTGTGCTCCAACTGTGAAAGTGATATTGTCAAAAAAGGGAGTTCTCATGGTTCATATGCATGGTTTGGGAAAAAAATGAAAAAACAATGAATTTTCCCACTAATCAAGAAGTGATATAAGCCACACGACCATGTGGTGTGGTGCGCCTACTTAGACAAAACTGTGTGACACCATCATCTCCTTTGAACATGCCATATTTTTTTTCATCTGAAGGGTCTCATAGTTTTATACCAACTATTCACTCATATCAAGCTTCTCTAGATTTGAGATTTTGGTTTTAATACCACCGAATCACATTTAGACACCTATAACACCAATTAGACCTTCAAAAAATTCAAAAAACAACACGTTTGAGATTTATGACACTAAAATTTTCATTCGAATGCTCATTTTAAATAATGGGCCATACATAAAATGATAAAAATTAAATTCATTTGGATCATCATCTGGTTCAAAACCCCAATATGCTACAATCTTCCCACCTTAAAACTTATCATCCTTGAGAATCATTGGGGAAATGATGAAAGAATCACTTGACCTAATTGTGTTGTAAAGTCATCTTCAAATAGTCACATTTCTTTTCTAAATTTCCATTTCACCTCCAAGCCTCACCTTAATCATAAAACAGATAATCTATAGAAACTCGAGGAAACACCTATTTTCTGAATCTGAACATTATGATTGTGATTAAAAAATCTCCTTAACCCAATACATGATCACTTCATTGTCTCTTTCATCACTCATCAAATAGAACGTTCCACCATAGGTTCTACCAATTAAAGGCCAATTCTGAGTTATGGTATCTCCATCATCAAAATTTTACATTTAATGATACCCTTAGAAGTTTAGGGAAAATCATAGAAATATTTTCATATTTTATGAATGGTCGACTCCTAATCAAACTCATTTAGCCTGGTTGACCCAAAAATTCTATGAAAAAGATTGGATGGAATTTTCATCACAATATTATTAACATTATGGTGTTCCAAGAATGATTAATTACTGACTGTATTGAATAAAACTAGAGGGAAACTAGTCGAACCAATTTTGGACAACTATTCACAAATACTCTACTTAGACAGTTGGCATAACACAACCCAAAACATGATTAATTAACCCGAAAAAATTTTTTTTACTTCAAAAACGTCTACCAAATCCCATAACCATCTTATGTTGAAATTCTGTGATAAAAATACTTTTATTTTTTCTTTCCCAATAAAAACATGGGTGTATACCTGATCTAACACATTTGGTTCGTTACCCATACACATCACCTCCAATCCGAAATTAGGTATGTGGAAACCTCAAAATCATGAACTAGAGTCCATGTAGAACATTAAAGGTGGTGTACATGCTGACATTCACAAGTGAGATGTTAGTACATAGATGAGACATCCGCATATCAAGGACACTTACTAATCCAAAGTGGCCTTCGCTGGATAGTCATGTTAAGAACTGACTGGTGTCTGTGGGTCCATCCAAGAAAACCATTCTCGGGATTCCAAGTATCACTCAGGACTAACCATTCCCGGATACCAACCATGCGTCCAGAGTTTAACTCTAATAGAAACTGCTTATCAAGATTAATGACATTTAAATTTATATCATTGTATAACTGACACTCTATTTGTGTACCTGGATGATGTCAATATAGGGGACACAATCATCTCTAATATAATATTACACTAAGAATATTTAAATGATATAAAAAAGGATCTGTTACAATTTTTCTATTTCAGGATGAAGTGTTTGGTAGTGTTCCGGTCCAACTATAAACCAACTATGGGAAGGAAGAGTAGTTGAACCATTACTAGGTGACTTTTTTTAGAGGAAGATCAGCTTTACTTATCAATGCATAAGGAACATGGCCATAATGTATTCACCACATAAGGAATCCTAAAATCACTCAAGCATAACCACTAAATTACATCCATATATATTGATGTATTTATAGGTTGCGAATACATCCAACCACAACATCAATATGTTATCCTGAAATCACCAACAATAATCAAGAGATTACCAGTCACATGGGAGTTTTTAGGAAGATTGGTCATTTCTAAATGGTCCTCCTTGGTTGTGTTTCATATAATAGGATGGAAATTTTTTATTAGAATTAACTCAATTCCTGTACCTTAGGAGTATCCTTAATGCCAATTTTTTTTGAAAAAGGTAACTCATCCCCTGATATATTCCCTATCAACCACTAACTATGGGTTCTAGATATGGAATAAATGCTTTAGAAAGTTTTAGTTCAAGAGATAGAAAACCATACACATTAAAGTGCTTGGTTAGACTCACATTTATACATACACATGACTCTCCAATTTATGTTCATGTGCACCATAACATAAGGCCTAACAACCAAAACCAACCCATCCAGCATGTCAAAACACATGATCCACCTTTTAACTTCATCCCATGTATCAAGATGATTGTTATTTATCATTAATTTCTAGGTCTCTCTACACTGTAGAAAACTAGAAAATGAAGCATGAGAGCTCAAAGATCTTACTAATCTCACCGAACAAAAATGGTTCGTTGTATCATTTAACAAATCGATCGCTATTGTGTATACCAATGTATACTAAACCATGATTATAAGAGAAAATAACACATAGTTGATATTATAAATAAGATTATTATCCCTATATATTTAGGTATCAAATTGACCATCAATGAAAATAGACATACTAGGAAGATGACCATTATCTTTGAATTTATTACCTATTAAAACTGATAATTATACTATGATCATTACCATAATGAGGTTCAGAACACTAAGTGACCACCCATTAATACATGCAGTCATTTTTAAATGATAAGAGTCCTATGAGGGAAAAAATGACACCCAAATGACACCAAACATCAGGAACTGCTCATAGGGAACATGAAGGAGATTTAAATATTTGAGGGAACTACCAATAATGGTCAATCCCCTTACCGAAGCTCAAATAATTAACATAAAATAATGTCACAACTTAAAAATTTGAATAGGTTGAATGGTATATTATTTTGATTTTACTATAAGAGAAGATTCCAAAGGAAAATGCACTTGTCTCCATTTCATGGGAGAACATAAGAAAGAGTAAACTACTATTATATGAGGGTTAGACTATGAACACCACTTAAGGATCCATTTTTAATTTATTATCTTAATTCAAATTCAATTACTTAATAATTTAAGGGAACAACATGACATCAAGATCAAGTTAGGAATAACATTTATACAAGGTACCCTATTTAGATAAATCCACAATTAACTCAAGCAAGTCATACTAATTTTTTTTAAATAACATTTATTTAATTGAAACCCTATCATGATTAGATTATTTACAAAATATAATTCCTTTTAACCATTTTATTTTCTCAAATGGTTATTACAGTAGTCTTATTTAAAGAAAGTATTGATTTTTATTTATATAGGGAAAACTTGTAATGTTGAAATAGGAATTTTATATAACAAATTATACACATATAATAATAGATTAAAATAGTAGAAAAATTTTATTTTATTAATCAGAGAGATGACTATTCAAGTAAGATGCCACCATATGTCTACATGTACATCCATATAGGGGGATGAAAACACATTAAATGAAAAACACGATACTATATAAACATAAACCCATGGGGTTAAATAATAAGGTATAAAATGAAAATGGAGACATAGAAGGGTCTAATATGATGTCAATTTCTAAATCATCCCGAATTTTTTGATAATATAATGTAAATTCCCTAGATGACATACTTGATTCCGGTTATGCATTTCAGAATTTAACCATTAGGGTTGAGAACGACCTCTTTGGGTTGAGTAATTAAAAATGTCCTCAAGAAACCGATTTTACATAAGAGATAAAGTTAAATAGATTTATCAAATATATATATATCATATGATCATAATGATTATTTTATTATATGGTTCCCCATTTCCTAATTTATAAAGAGCCCAGAAATTTGAAATTTTGCAATTTGGATCCCATTTAATTACAACCAATAATTTTTTAGCCTATTTAACCAATGATTCATGGCTCAAACATGTCATCATAGGGTAGTAAAATAGAATTCCACCATAAATCTATACAATAAACCACCATTTAAATTTATGTTAAAATTTTATTTAACTCACCATTATTTTGAAATTTTTAATAGGGCATGCTATCATAAGCAGTAAATGAATGTAAACATGGAAATAAACACAAAAACATGAAATACAAATGAAAATCATGATAAATAAAAAAACATGATGTATATGAATAAAATACTAAAATAACCACACATCTATTATAAAAATACGCATGATAATAAATTACCTAAGCCGGAATAAAACTAAGCATGTTTCCAAAACACCTATCATGGTATATGACAGACATAATAATAAACGAACATGGCACATCCAAAATCACCTTGTGGTGCAATCTATATGGCCTAGATTATTAATGGAATGTGAATTAATCTATACATATAATTATTCATGTAATGTAATACCATTTCCATACAATGATAAAGGTAAATAATAAAATATAATAAATCATTAAGAAGTGAAAAGTAATTGAATCACTCAAGGTGGTATAATAATCAATTGTAATAGATAACAACATGAAAAAAATCCCATGCTTGGCCACTTGCACTTTTCCCCATAAGTGGGTTGATCACTCCCAAGTAGGACTATTTACTAATCACTAACACATTCCTAGTCTCCTTTCTAACAGTCTAAAAAATAAGTGAAAATGGAAAAAAATATTAGATACCAATTTGTAACATCCCATCATGACGTACTATCAAACAGTAGCCGAAATTTATTCTACATGGCGTCAAATGCACCGTCCCATATGACAGAGGTTGCTAACTATCAGATAAGGTCTAATAGTGGTTTTTTGGGGATCCCATACCTTCATTATTAGAGTAACACAATAGTATATAAGAATAAATAATTATGGACTACATTGGAATAATTAATTAAAAAACAAAAATATGTGTATGAGAAACATAATAATTAATAAAATAGATAGAACCAAATATATAATGATGTATACATGACCAAATGGGACTAAAATTATAGGAATAAATAATAAAAAGGTGGTAAAATAGATTACAATTATTAAAATAGAGTAATGAATAGCCCTAAGTGTGGTCTCTATGGGAATCCTGAGTACAAAAATAGTAATTTTCTTCTAATATCTCATGTACAATGAAAATCATAAGCAATAAAATAAAGACCTATTAACATGAAGATCTACTCAGGTACTGTAGTGAAACGGTTTCCTGAGCGTGGTGTGAGATATACATAGTAGGCCACCAAAAACTATGTTTTAAATAATTATCCAATTTGTGTATATAATCTATTAAAATGTGTAGGTATGACATGTAAAGCTATAAATAAGTGAAAGAAAATAATTAAGTCAGTTCAAGATCCTAAGGGAATATAGTTGACCATACCTACTTCAGAATAATCAAGAATGTCTCTGAACTGGGGTCAACCTGTACACATTGGATATAACATAATGATGGGTCATCATAAATAAATTATTAAGAATGTATTGAGCCCAGATATGCGATCTGGCATAGTGGAAAATACTTTTAACATAATTAATCAATAACGTTAAATTTATTAAAAGTTTCTTCTATTATATTCAATTAAAAAAAATATAATTCTTGACAAAGGAAAACCATATAAGGGAACCCAATTATTGCACCAAAATCATAAAAAGTAATCTAAAGCTGATGGAGTCCAACTAAGATAATCCATAAATGGAATAAAAAATATTAGTCTCAGTAAAAATTAAAACTTGTCGCCTCCAAGCCCGTCCCTGGTATCTCACAAAGGGGTATAAGTATCAAACATGGGATAGTGTAACCAGATTTCCCCCAAGCATGTCCATAAGTTCTCCCCTAGGAATTGTTATCAGTCATATGTAGTTATGTAATCCCTACAAGGATCTTATCCATGATATAACATATATCTCTCGTAGCATATAGTGTATGAATAACCCATGATCCTATCATCAGAACTTTTTAAAAATGATCCTGAGTATCGCTCAAGGTGTAAATAATTTATTTAATCATTTAAAAATTTAAAATCTATAAAAAAGGTCCATTATGATTAATCATACAAATTATTAAAAAATCTATGTAATAAAAAATTACATTTGTATAATCCATTTATAATAAAAAGATGTCCAGTCTCATAAGTTGGACAGAATAGAAAGTAGTATCACAAAATGTGATCATTTCCCACAAACATTCTATTTAATTAATTAGGTATTCCTCTACATTATTTAAGAGTTTTAAGAATTTACTTAATAATTTAATGCTATGTTGTCTGCCTAAGGAAGATAACACCATAAATAAAAAGGTTAGAATATTCCATTATAACTTGCATTCCATTTAGAAACATCATGTTCATTCTATAAGAAGAAAGATCTAAACAGTTAAGAGAGGATTGGTACACCATATAAAATCATAGAGTGGGTGTCACATCCTCCTAAATTTCATTTAAAATAAACATGTATATTTGTAGAAGACATCACACCACAATGTGGGGGTTTATTATAAAACCATTAATTAATTTAAGGTATTAAAGGGAAACACCCCTTAACGGTGGAATAATCTTAAGATCTTTGACCATTAAAAAATGTTAAATTAATATATAAAGGAAACTAGAAATAGACAATTAGGTTCTACAACTGGAATTTTTCATTTAAGAGGGTTCACATAGAAATAATAGCACATGTCACAATTGCGCAAATTATAAAACTCTAAGTATCTATGGTAAAATATATAGACCACTTACATTATAAAATGAATGACCCACATGACCAATATCGAACCATTATTCAGTTTGATTTGAGTGAAAATGGAATATTTGAAACCACCTTGGAAATAAGGTAAATTAGTTCACACCAAAATAGAATAGACGAGAAAATGATAAATGAAGAAAATAGGTATGAGGATGTTTAGAATTTCTACAATCTATCCAATACACTATATTATACTCAATTTAGAGGTCAAATGAAGTAGATATCTCTATCATTAGGATAGGAGAGGAGGAGACCTAGTGGGATCCCCTAGTACACACAAATGAGAGAGAAAAGTGGTAGAGAAGGAAATAAGGTTAGAGGAGAATTTTCACAATTTCCTGCCTCTTTAATGAGGTGTATAGTTTAGCTGCATAGTTTCCCAAACCATGTAAGAGAAACTGTCCACGAAGGGAGGTCAAATGGTTAATTCCTATAATTTGGGAAACCATTTGTAAATCAAGTGTTTCCCTCTGATCAAGACCCAAAAAAAGATGCACAAACATAAATACTAGTGAACATAGTTAGACAAAACCATGTGACATATGTAGGCCCTATGATCAGGATATATGGTTTTTATTGAAGGGTCTTATGGTTTCTGAAAAACTTTACATCCCTGTCATCCATCTCCAAATTTGATATTTCATGTTCGGTGAATCCAAAACACATCAGGAAAACTTTGAAAACCCATATTCATTTAACCATGTTCAATAAACATTGAGTGTTCTAACTATCATAATTTCATTCCAAATATTCGTTTAAAGAATATCCCATACATTGAATGATAGAATTCAAATTCTGTTGGATCTTCATTTGATCCGAGACCATGAGACATGACATTAACCTCCAATATAATAATTTTTAAATTCATTATAATTATATACCAAAATCATTTTAATACTTATAATATCATTTATGATCCCTTCATATCATTTTAACACTCCCTTTTATTAATATTTCTTTATTAAAATCATCATTTATGGGTGTTAAATTCTTCAATTATCACGAGTATTTGAGCTCAGTGGTTTGGATCATTGTATATTAATCTTAGTTACAACATCCCCATAATATTTACCAGGGTATTAATATCATATATATTCATTATAAATATATGTATAGTCATCTATTAAATTTAGAGATAGAAAAATTAATTACACTATTTATAGAGATGACAGACCGTATGTATACATGAATATTGTTCTAATTTTTCAAAAGATGGAATGAAATTATTATAAGTATTAATTCACAATTATGGGTTTTTTAATATCACACATATCATATATATTAATTATGTACTTCCTCATTACCATATAAGAAAAATATTAATAAAAAAATGAATCATATCACTACATAGAGGTGGTAGGCCACACGTGCGCACGAATGATATTATCATTTCCCAAATAATTAGATGATAAGTAGGTAAAGGTGATATTATAATTATAGAATAATAATTACATGATTAATATCACATATATACATTAAAACCATCATAATAACCATCCATAAAATACGGTGATTAAAAATGATTTTTTTGCTATATAAAGATGGTAAGCCGTACGTACGCATGGGAAATACTTTCACTTCTCATTATATGGGAAAGAGGGTGTATAATGGTGTTTTAATAATAATAATAATATTTAATAATACTTAAAATAATAAATTTATTATTTTATAATTAATACATAGATTTTGAGGAGGAAAAGAAGAGTTGAAAATAGAGTGATCAGTTATGGAAATTACCACTTCCTTGAAACGAATCCATTAGTTATTCAATAAAGGGATCTATGGTTTGTCTTTTAGGAATAAAATAACTTAAATAATGTTCTTGGTATTTTTATTTAAGTAATTTTCAAAGGATTTTTATGCTATATGGCCCAAAATGGTGTGAATTATTGAGCGAGGATGTTCCATTTTCTAACTGAGGCGTGGGGCACTTTTAGAATTTCACAAAAGTTTAATCTCAATTAATTATTTTATTATTTTAAAAGGTACTTTTTGGTCAAGTGGGAACCTAAAAAACAAAAAATTTCAATTAATACAATAAAAAACGAGATTCAAAATTGAAACATAAAATTTCAAATTACATAATTCAAACTCTAGTAAAATAGATGATGTCATCGCACCATCATAGTCATCAAAAAAATACAAAATATGAACACCATGAATCATTGAAAACATAATCAATAAACATAATCAAAGGATATAACATACCACCACCAAAGAAAACTATTTCTGATCACTGCACAATCAATGAAGAACCATCAAGATAAATCTGCTGCACAAACCATCATGAATATCAAGATTGGTATCTAAGGGAAATAGACTAAACCACTATAGAGAAGAACCACCTTAAGCACCAATAATTGAATTAATAATTGTTTAGTATTGTGTCATAACTCATGGTAATTATATAATATATAAAAATTAGAAATAATTTTCCATCATTAATAAAATTTTATTATGCAAACAATTACTCTTAATATTTTTCACAACTTATTTTTGTTCTTATGTTAACACATAAAGGTTATTGAAAACAAAGAGAGTGACATTTTGTAAATTTTATTTGATTAAAATATTATATAAATAATTTTAATGGAAAAGTGTCTATTAAAATAATATATTTATCAATTAAGGTAATAAGGGTTAATTTTCATTCATCTAATAATAATTAGGATTAAAAATATATCCTTATTAATTTTTTAATCTGGATTATCCCAAAGTACCCTTTACCGAGGTGAAACAATTTACAGGAGTACAAGTAATCTTTTCCAAATATAAAAGTGGTACATTTACCAAATTTGAACATCTTGATTATATATAATGAATTTATTTTATGTAATTAAACACTTATAAATTTAATAAATTAGTTTTAAATTAAGTGAAGAAATGTGAAAAAACATTTTAAAATACCGTTTTAAGGAAAAACTATATTTATTCTTATCCTATTCCAGGAAAAATATTATTTGAATTTTTAAAAAAGTTTAACATGTATTAATATATATATATTATTAAAATCATTTAAAAATAGTGATTAATTTTATTTATTAATATAATGATACATTGCACCCAAAAAATATATATTGAGAAAAAATAATTCTTTTTCTTTTAAATGTTTTTTATTTTGATTTATAAAAAAATGATTACAAATGAATTAATTTAAAAAAATATAAAAATTTACTTTTCATAATTTAGTTTGTCGTATTCACATCCTCCAATCCAATGTCTAGGTGATAACTATCATATTAAAAAATTAATAGTATATCATGGTTCATTTAAACTCAGTGATGTATGTAATGAATGATATCAAAGAAATTGAATTTATTTTAAAAAATTATTTCAAAAAATATGAGATTTTAAATTTATATTCATATATAAATGTTAAAGATATTAAAATTAATTACCCTATTTAGGGAGATGGTATTCTATACATACACATGAACACTATTTTCACTTTTAGACAAATATAAAGAAGGAATGGCTAATGGTATTTCAAATTTATATAATCTTTCTTATGTCATATATATATCTTATATATTAATTAAATATACATATAATACTATAATTTTAAATCATTAGTTAATAACAAATCACATTACTTCATGGAGGTGGTAGTCCATAAGTAAGCATGGGTGATGTTATTATTTCCCAACAGATGGGAAAAATTTTGATTACGGTTTTTTCATAATAATAATAATAATATTTAAATATCCTTAAGATAATAAATTAATTATTTTATAATATATATAATTTATTTAGTGGAGGAAGACTAAGAAATAAACTGAATGATGTCGTGGAGGATGCTTACTTCTTCTTTATAAGGCCTCCATTCAGTTCCTTCTTAAGGACCCTTGGAATGGTATTTTAAGAAGAACAATACTTATAATTTATGGATATTGTATTTTATAATGATATTGTTTATGTTCATTTAAAAATAGATGGTTCAATTTTTTTTGTGAAAGAATGGAGAGGTGGATCCCTTTTACAAGTGAGGGGAAGACACTCATGGAATTATATAAATTATAAAATTAATATAATATATTTTTTAGGAAAAAATGGATGCATATTAGATTAATTGGAATATAATATTATAATTAGTGAAAATAATATCATCCAATTACATATGGTTATGTTTTTTTATGTTTTCTCCCTTATCTCATTGTTTTATCCTCTATTAACCATTTTCACAATTACCACAATATAATAGTGTTTCACTCTTTAGGGGTTAAGAGAATAACTATAAAATTAAAATTGACCCATACGATGACCATGGATGATATTTTTAAAAATATCTCATTCACTTGGTAATATATATTATTTTATTGAATTTTAAATCATTTAATGAAATATTGTTTTTTATAAAACATCATTGAAGGTAATTTTTAGAAATACATGAAAAAGTATAATATAATATGTGTCAAAATCGTGTGAAATTATTCAAAAATGATATTTATTATAATATAAGGAACATTTTGTATTAATATAGTCATAAATTTTATTTTTATAGATTTAGATATAATTTTATATCATATATTTTGTTTGAACTCCTTGTTTAACCAATTTAAACCTCAACTGTGGTAATGAATTTTTTAATATTGAAGAGTAATAATATTATTTATAAGATAAAAATTGGAACATTAACTTATATGGAATAATATTTAAAACCATTTATAATCTTAATTGTCCAATTTAAATATTTTTATAATTTTTATATAACTAAATAGAATATATTTAACTAAAAAACTATCAATTCCATTTTAAAAAGAAATCACATAATTTGACTTTAAAAACAACATGAAAATTATGTAATTAAAATATAAAACATTAAAAAATCTGAAATATTTTATATTTATCTATAAAACTAGAGGTACACTATAAATCACCTGAAAATGTTATTTTTATAGTTTTTAAAGTAATTTACTTGGGTTTTCTACTGTTTACACATGCACTATGTCAGCATTGCATAAGAATTTAAGGAAATTTTTTCATCATTAAAAATTAAAAATAAATTTACATGATAAAATTCATTCACATTTAAAAAAAATTTATAACCAAGAATAATTTCTTTTCAAACCTATCATAAAATATTTTATTTATTAATAGAACGAAAGTGACATTTTTGACTTTATCTTTTAGTAAAATATAATGATGTTCCAAATAAATGATAAATCGAAAAAAGGTAATATATTCATTCTTGTAAATATTATTTAAGAAATTGACTCTTAAATTGAAATAAATTAAAGTTGTTTAATTATTTTGAATACTTATCACATTATTATTGACCATAAATAACCATGTATACCTTTATAATGGTAACAAAAATTTTATCTAAATAATATTTATTTCGAAATCAATTATGGGGACCTATTTATAAAATTTGGACCTCAGAATTCCAAATATGATATCAATTTATAATTATTAAATTTATAGAATTGGAAGAAATTAATTTAAAATAAAAAGTCAAAACACAATAAAAAACATTATTTTGGAAAATTTTCTTATCTTTAAGAATGTATTTATTCCAACTTCAACCATAAAATTTCTTTCAACGAATATAATTAGAATAAAAAAATATAATATAAAAACTGTTACTTTTAATCCATTTTCAAGAAAATTGTACTATTTAAATTCTTGAAACAAAATTATAGTTTTCAATAAAATTAACTAATTTTCAATATTCATTAAAAAATCAATCTTTTTAAAATTTTCTCCAATATTTTATCTAAGAAAATTTGGAAATGATTTTTAAAAATATTCAATCATTTATATATATATAATTTCAAAATTTCTAGAAATTATTTATAATATTCAATGAAAAATATTAATAAAATCATATTTAATTAAAGCATGATTTTTAAGCTTAAAATGATTTTACTAAACATTAGTACTAATTTCCAAGGAACTAATAAATATATTTATATAGAGTAAGAAATTTATATATATATTTTTTATAATTTAGTAAATACTATTCATACCCATCATTTAATTACAATGTTATAACAATCATAATAATATTTCATGGTTTGCATAAGCTGAGTGTTGCGTGTTATATGTGATATCGAACATAGCGTTCTTATAAAATATTAGTGTATTACAAAGGTAAGGTAAATAATGTGGATATTTCTCTGAGTAAAAATAATCATTCTACATTATCCATGATGTGGATTTAAGGAATTATAATTTTAATGGAATTACAAATTATTGTCATTAAAATCATATGGTTTTCAGATAAATCCTATCTATCATAATTCATTGCTCAACCATCCATCCATGTAAATTTTATGGGGGTATAAAATGAAGATATAGAGACAAAAAAGGTATGTGTTTATCTTTGTAAATGATATAATTATAATATTTAAAAATGAGAGAATAAAATCTTGTACTCCTAGGTTTAGTGCTTAAAACACATAATTTAAATTTAATATTTTATAATAAGTGAGATGACTAAAGAAAAACATCTATATTTTTCAAATTAATTATGAATTATTTCTCAAAATAATTTCACTATACCAAAACCTAAAGGTTTATTGTCAATAGATATTAGCTACATAAAAAATTATTTTCTATACTCTAAACATATCTTCATAATTACACAAAACCCATCCCCCTTCTAGGAATATAATATTTTATATTCTATATCATAACCAATGTAATGTAAAATATAATAAAAGATGAGATGAATTCCTCAATAATGAAAAACATATAATTATTTCATAAATGGGTGGATTATTAAAAATGAGAAAACATGTGCATAGAAGAAATATCCAGTTAAAAATAACATTAAATATTTATAGTTTTCAACAAGCTAATATTTAAGGACATGTAATATAAAATTAAAAAAAAATATACCATTGTATTTGAATTAAAATTATTGCGATAATATATAATATTTTTGGAATATAACATAGGTATATAACTTTAAAATGTGGAAAAATATTAAAAGGATTTATCACACAAAGATAACCATAATAAACTTTTTTCATAGAGTTTTAGGCATCAAAATCCCACAATCCATTATATGGTGTGTTAAGCATCATTACTTATGACTCATTAGTTACATGCACATCATAACTTTTGGTCTATTATTTAATTGATAATTATAAATCATGACCCATTAGTGACTCATGCATCATTAATCGAGACCCATTAGTGTCTCAAACATCATCCCTCTTGTCCATTTTATCTTATTATATATAAAACATTAACTAGTATATTTGAGGATAATATAGGACCTCACTGATAATCTTCCATATATATATTGGTTCCATATAAATGTAGTTATATATCATATCATGAAAAAACCTATGAAGGAAAATGACTTTTATAACATTTCCTAATGGAATCACATAAAATGTGCTTAATAATTGGATTAGTTGATCACAAAATTCAATCACCTGAAAATTATTATTTCATAAGACAATATTATGAGTGACCCATTAAATATAATTATATTTGGATAAATACTTTTTTTATATAAGGGGAAATGATAATTAAATGGTCAAAATGGATTTCATAAAAATATTGACCTCGTAGAAAAAGGATAACATTTTCTATCTTATTAAAATTTCATTTTTGAGAAGGTAACATGAATTTTTTTTAAATCCCCTCTTGAAAATAAATCCCAATAATTGTGATTTTAATGGATATAAATTTTATGTCGAAAATTTGTAGAGGAATATATATTAATGATTATAAAATGAGATTACTTTCTAATATTTTAAAAATATCATTACTGAAAGCCACATTTTAAAAATGATATTTAATATTTCATTTAAAAAGTCTAAATAAAAAAATAAATATCACATGAAATAATTCATATATGGGGTTGGAAAATAATAATCTAGACTTAGAAGAGAAAAATATACTATATAAGATCAAAATAATTTCTAGCTACTTATAATTCGAAATTAAATACATTAAAAAAGAAGCATTGAATCACAAATTTCATTTTATAATTAGATAAAGAGAAAATATGGAATAATAAATTCTTCAGATGAAATAAACTAATCATAGGAGAATGATGTTAAAGGGGAAAAATTATAACTCAAATAAATAAGATCTGAGTTTAACAAATCCATTTTGAATTTAGGGGAAAATTAAATCAATAAAATATAAATTGGAGATTCATGAAAAAACATGTAAATAACTAGAATAATACTTTAACAAAAATAATATAATATAATTCTCTATTTAATACACTATATAAAATAATAGTATGAGCATAATATAAAAACATTCATCAACAAAATGGATTTGAGATGAAATCCCTTACCACGAATCCCCACTAGGTAGAGTGAGATCTAAACTCCTATATAATAAAATTACAATTTTTATCAATTATTTAAGAAACTTATTATTATCCATTACCTTTTATACTTTTTTATAATTGTAATTCATTAAATATTTATTGGTTTGTTTTTGGTTATTTTCATCATCAGATGTTAGAAACTTTTATTGTTTCTCAAAATCTTCGTAATGCCAATATCGATACTCATTCATTGATACCAAGTTCATAATTCCTAGATTATTTAAGGTACATGAATATTTTTTTAATGGTGAATAAATTTCTAATTTCATTCCAAGATATTTTTAGTTATGATTATTGAGGGTAGAATTAATGAAGATCATGTTTCAATGATTTGTAATAAACAAAAGGTTATATATCAAGAAAAGCTTTTTTGTACTAATATTAACATTTTAGAAAAAAATTACTTATTAATATAGAATATTACCATAAATTAGTTTCTAATAGTCATCCATGATATAAATTTATACAATCATTCTTATTGGTGGTTAAACTGATGAAAACTAGAACATAAATTTTTTATCAATAAGTATGATTACGAAATTATTTAGTTATAATATCATTATTATAAAATTATATTGACCTAATTCATGATTTATTAATGTGAAAAATCCAAATATTTTAGTGGTATAATTTTGAATATTTATATGAATATATTAATTATAATTAAGAAATCATATTTTCATCTTGGTATACTCATTTTTGGTGGTTAAATTTACAACGATAACTTATTTTTAATATTATTAGTATGATGTATAACTTATATTTAAGAAATATAAAAAATTTCATAAATTTCAGATTTATTTATTAAAATTAATTTTATAACCATTATTGAAAGTAGGTGATGAAAAAAAATATATTGCTCAAGGAGGTAGAAGTCATTACATAATAAAAGCAATGTCTTCATTTTTTGGAATTGATGGGAGGAACAAAAAAAATGGTTGTTCAGTTATTATAGTATAATTTTAGTATACTAATGATAATTATTTTATTGTATTATTATATTTATATTACGTTTATAAGACGATTTATGTGAAAGATTGAGAAAAAAATCTTGGACATGGATAATTCCCATGTTGAGTGTTTGAATATTCTCTTAAAGAATCAATTAGAAATTCGGAAATTGGATCACTTTCATATAAAAATGGGAAAATAATTTAATATGTATTCATAGGATGTAAAATGGGAATATTTTCAAGGGTATGTCAAAGGAATAGTGTGGTTTGAATTTGGTGGAAGTGGTCTCCTTTTATAGGTGAAGAATAGGTACATTTCATTCGAAATGAACGTTAGGTGATAGGTAATGATGGAATAATTTGAGAGTTAGGCGAGTTAGGCGGGTAAAGGTTGTTGAGGTAGGTGGGTATGACTTTAAAAACTAAAAACTTTCTTCAATAAGGTCCTATGCCACGTTAATTTTTTAAAACTCAAGGCACTTTAATTTACCTCCTTTTACCCATATTAAAATTGATTACATTGTTACCATGGTAAATATTATATTAGTAAAAATATATGGTGGCCTTTATTATCTAACTTAGGGGTGGTGATTCTAAATTTTGACATTATTTAATTTAATTCAATTTCTAAATATGATAAAATTAACCATTAAATTTAATAAACGATATATAAAAAAATTGTTTTTGTAGAGAACAATTATTTTTGTACATTGGGATTTGTTATTATTATTTTCTAAAAACTGATAATTAAATTATTTTTAATATATTTTTTTTGATTTAAAATATTATTAGTTTCACTAGAAGAGATCAATTTTTTTATTTATAATAATTTCACAACAATTCTTGGATAAATAATTGTTTTACTTTGGTGACTAATATTTAATTTTGTAACATATTTTTATGTGAAATACATAAAAGAAAATATTAGCAAAATTATATATATTGATTAAATATATGAAGACTATTTTTTTAGACAAAATTTATAGAGTTCATAATGATTAAAATTTTAATATAATTTCATATAACAAATAAAAATGGTTTTTAGAAAAAGAAAATGTATTTTTTTAAGAATAAACAAATTTATTCATATTCCATGACATATAAACATATTTAGATGAAAATTTATTTCTTTGTTTATATATTTTATTAACATTTTTCAAAATATTAAAAAAATTGATTATTAATATAAAAGTGCACAATATATAGAATTTTTTTTAATTATTTTAAAAAGTATTTATACTGTTAAATGTTTTTATTCAAAATTATTGAAAATTGAAAAATTATTTAAATGGAGTTAAATTTTATCATAAAAATAATGTTAAATATTTTCATTCTTATTTAATTAAATTAATTTTAATTATGTTTAATGGAAATAAAAAATGTTTTATGTATACATAATAATGGTAATATAAGAGTTATTAATTATTACAAGATTATATAATCATAAAAAATACTTGTAAACTCCCTCAAAACATCCCTAAATGATATAAGGTTAAGATAAGATGTGGTGTATATCGCATGCAGCAATTAAGTTAACATGGACCACTTAATGATTTCCATGAGCTAGTATTTCTACTATTAATGATTTAAATCAAGACATACTTGATGGAGTTCATTTGGGAATGTATAGGTTAAACCCTAATGAAGCTACCTCCCTTCAAATATTTTCTATGTGATCTTCATAAGGAATACTTATATGACTCGATACCATTTATTTACATTTTCTAAATTGATTTAATAATATTTTTATTTGTGTTTATACCCACCAATTCAATAGTCATGTTGCAGTGGTCTTATAATCCCAATAGAAATATAAGATTAATGACCATAAGTAATGGTAATTTTTCGTTCCTATATAAGCCTAAAATCATTCATCCTTTTTTATTGTAATTTTTCATGTGTATTATATTTCTAATTCTCTAGCTTACTTCTATAGTTTCAATTGGGGTTATAATCCTCATAGAAAACCATGCGAACAATGATTTTATGTCTGTGCTATTATTATTTTCTTAGATATTTATTCCAATAATAAATATCTTAATGAAGTTTTGTATTAAATTTTTATAATGTATTAATGTTTTTCATTAATATAATATTTTTTCTCAAAAAATATATATCATGTCTTGTAATATTTCTATGATGTGTATAAAATAATATATCAATTACAAATAGTTTATTAAAGTGATAGACATAATAAAATATCAAATTGTTACATTCATTCACTTTAAATAAAATGCATCCTCACCATTTTAATTATCACTCACTAATTAAAATTGATAAGGGTATCTATATGATAAAAACTACTCAAGATATATTTTCCTTCTCACTATCATAAATAAGACTATAAAACACACATTTTCATTTATAATTACATTTATTAGGACTCTATAATATTTTTTACAGACATGAATCCTTAGGTATTTATATTTATTTAGATTTCATAGAGACTTACCCATAAAAACATCATATTCATGATCCTTTTTCCAACTAAAAACTACATGTAAAAAGTTGGAGATAATTTCCAATGAAATTAGTGTAAATGGTTATATGAATATGAAAAATAAATCCAAATAAGTCTTATTCAATGAAAACTTAATTTCAATATATAATATATTTAATTGAATAATGATATACTTTGATTAAACTATAATTAAGTTAGTTTATCCAAGGTTATCCACGGTCATTTTACTATTAGGTTCTCTAACCCATCTAGTTATATATTACATCCTCAAATTCCATTCAAATACTTAATCATAGTTCATAAAAAATATGTGTATTTACCAAATCATGTCCCCACAAAGTGTAACACTAGGTGTCTAGTTTGTATCATTATTTTTTCACCAAGTGAAGATGAGGTTAATACCCAAAAAAACTTTTCATCGGTATTACCCATAGGTGCATCTAGGATAGAGCTTACATCTACTTATTTTTATCCAGATAGGGATTCGATTTATAGGAAATCATATAATATATACATTACCAAATTTTTATAATGATTTATTTTATTTATATTTATCTATAGGGTTTTTAGTAATTATTTCTCAACCTAATCACCAAAAAGAAATAAAATAATCACCCATAATAACTAAACCCTTCTTTGATACGAACTAAGACACTCTAAACCCACGCTCTCTTGTCTGGTTATAAGAAACTACATTTCAAATTCTTGATCTGGTACCAAGTGAGATAGCCAAAGCTAAATAGAGATATATTTCACAATATTTAATCATTAAATATCATAATAAATTTATAATCATAGAACCTAAAGGATTAATGTATTTTGATATTAGTTTTGTAGACAAATTATTTTATATTACTTTGAACATTTATCCATAATTTCACCAAACATGCCCCTCTTTTTGATATCTTATTTATTATAATAATTTTTATAACTAGGGTAATGGAAAAAATAATACGGGGTGAGATAAAACGCTCATTATAGGAAAATCATATAAATATTTCATTAAGGGTTACATCATAGGCCTGAGAAAACCTGAGAATGAGAGAAATATATGATATAAAATAACTTGAAATAATAATAGTTTTATATAATTCAATATTGAAGGATATTTAATCTCGAATGAACTAACATATACAATGACATAATATTTCATAAATGTGAGATAAAAGATATTATCCATAGAGTATAACATTCTAATATAGCATAAAATGTAAAAAAATAACAAAGAACTTCTTCATAAACATAATAATAGGAATAAATTTACCCAGTGGACCATGAATAAAAATTATGTGACCCATTATATGGTGGCTCAAGCATCACATACTATAAACCATTTGTGACTCAAGAATCCTAAATAATAGACCATTAGTGACTCAAGAATTATAACCCATTGCCTAATAATGACTCAAGCATCATAACTCACAACCCATTAGCGACTTCAACATCATAACTAACAAACTATTATATCTCATGAGATATTTAACCTTAACCAATGAATTATAGGGTGATATTGGACCCCACCCATTACCATTCCTATATATGAGTTCCATAGAAAATCATTCATAAAAAATATCCTGAGAAAAAGTGGGAAAAATGGGTTTTGTAACGTTTATAAATGCTATCAAATAAAATGATCTCAAGAATTGGATTGGTTGATACCAATTTCAGTCACTATAATATTATTATTTCATAATATAATTTAGGTTGTGATCCATTAAATTTACCTTAATTGGGGATAGATTCTTCAGATATAAGGTTTAAAATGGAAGAGAGGTCATAAAATGAGATTTTATAAATCGCTTTCTACCTTATTGTAAAAATATGAAGTTACACATCACTTTCAAATGAAATTTTCAAAAATGTTACATAGGAAAAAGTAAAAATAACTTTAGAATAAATCTCAATAATGGATATTTTAAAATAATAATGGTTTACTAAAAAAATATAAAGGAATATAAAAGATACGATCATGAACCGAAATAAATTTTTAATATTTTTAAAATGTCTTTATTGAAACACACATCATACAAAGGGAAAAAAACAAAATTTGAAACGTTATTAGGAGAAAAATTAAGATAATATGAGAAATTACATATTTTAGGTTCTAAAATTATAATGTAAAACATTTTGGGAATGAATGAATATGGACATGGAAGAGAAAGATCTTATTAGAGAAGATGAGAAATATTCTCAACTAATTATACATTAAAAAGAACTGTTAATGAATAATATTTTAATTATGAGTTTATTTTTACCTAGATATAAAGATAAAGTAAAATATAAAAAATTCCTTGGATGGATGAAACCAAACATAGAAGAATGATGTTCATGGTTAACCATTATAACTCAAAGAAAGAACTGTTTTGTTAATAAATTACCTTACAAATTAAGTAACATTTGAATAAGAAGAATATGAAAGAGGTATTCATGAAAGGGATTATTAATGCTATTCATAAAATTTAATAATAATAATATAATCTAATGACATTGTAATTAAACCATATACTATAATATGGGGTTCATAATATAATAAAATGTCTCAATTAATGGTAATTGAGATGGAACCCATTACCTTAGATTCCATCTAGGTCAGATGATCTATAACCTTATATATAATAATCATAAATATCATAATAATTAATTTTAAAAACTTATTAATATATATATATATAATATTTTTTTCCCTTTAATTTTATTCATTCTTAATTAATTTTTTAGTTACTTGTTATTTATTTCCATTGTTGGATGTTAATGATTTCATTTATTTCACACAATCTTCATAATATTGATATTGATCCTCATTATTTGATACCAAATTAATCATCACTCTATTTTTTAAGGTCCTATAATTTTTTTTAATTTATTATTTAATAATTCTCTAATTTGATTCCATGAGTGTTTTTTTATGATTCTTTATGATGGAATCATTGACAATCATATTTCTGTGGTTTTAATAAAAATGGAGATTTATTAATAGAATGATTAAAATTTAATATTATCTTCCAAAAAACAATAGAAAAACCATATTTAATTATTAATATTTAATATTAACATTAACTTGGTTTCTGTTGTAATATATTATAGAAATATATAAAATCGTTCATGTAGGTGGTTAAACTAATGCAAACCAAAACATGTGATAATTAATGGATAAGTATGATAATGAAATGATTTAGTTATAATATCATTGTTCAAGAATTATTATTAAATTATTTAATTTTTATTAAATTTAATGAATCATAATTAGAAATATTTAAAAGAATATAATTTATACAAAGCTAAAACTTATAATAAATAAATCATTTTTTTCATCTTGGTATGATCATTCTAAGTATTTAAATGTTTAACGATCACTTATTGTTATTATTATTAATATAATATAAATTTTATCATTAAAGAATATTTATAATTTCATAAATATCATATTTACTCATTAAATCAATTTTTATAACTATTGATAAAAGAGAGTGTTGAAGAATTAAATTCATTATTAATGGAGGTGGTAGTCCATACAAAATAGAAGCGATGATTCCATTTTTCGAATGGATATGAGAGAGATAGATAATGGTTTTTCTTTTTATATAATATAACTTTACTACTATTATTTTACTTATTTTATTATATAATTATGTATAGAATATGATTTTAGGATGATGGATAAAAAATATAGAGATGAAAAAGCGTTGTATTGGATAAAACTCATGTTCAAAGTTTGAATCTTCTATTGAAGAATCCTATTGAAATTAAGTATTTGAATCAATTTATCATAAAAAGGATGAAAAAAATGGAATATGAATATATAAAAAGATAAATGGGGATATTTTTTTAGGTAATTTAAATAACACCCTAAAATTCTTAAAGAGTGACATTTTATTCAACATTGTATGTAAAAAACAACACCTATCTTATAAGAGAATATAATTCCACAAGTCCTTGAAATATATTTATTTGAGAATAAATTTAAATTATTAAATATATTTTGATAGATGTAAAAACTAGTTTCAACGATAGGGAGATAATTTGAGATACCATGAGGCCATCATTGGCCTTATTCCTCACTCGGATGACCTAGGTTGTAATGGTCATTGCTCCGGTCCATCTGTCACGACCCGTCCTCGAGGCTCGTGTCGTGACTACCCCAAGCCCGCCTTCTATAGACCAGGGGCTGGAGACTAGCACCAAAGGTGTAAATCCTGATAACTGGGAAGGAATTTTGATTATAAAAGTAAACAAAACACCACAGAGTACAAGTGGAAGAAAAACAATAAGTACAAAAGAAAGTGCTGAAAGGTAAAAGGGCCAGAATACAAACCCAACTGAAAAGTACAGCTACAACTAAAAGGAAGTACAACAGAAAATAAAAATAGATAGAAAAATAGAAGAATATCCTGAGTCGTCCACCTCGGATCCTACCTGAAGGGTAGGTACAGATAGCGTAGCTCCTGGATCGTCCACCACAGATCCTACCTAAAGGGTAGGTACAGATAGCCTCCACAATGCTCTCGCCTATCAACCTTATCCGAGTATCGTCTCATCGTGAAGTACACCAACGGGTACCGTCCAGTCCTCAAACACTGGTCTCGCCTGTCAACCTCTTCCGAGTATCATCTCGTCGTGAAGTACACCACCGGGTACCATCCAGTCCTCGAACACTCGGCCTCCGTCAGCGCTTCCAGTCGTCTGCAACCAGCACAACGAGGTGCGGGCACAACCCGTGCATGGGTGAGTGTACGATACTCAATAGGGACCCCGAGACCCTCAAGGTCTCTCTAAATCCAATAAAGATAACCACAAAGCAGAAACTCAAAAGATAACCCTTACTTAGGTATAAGCCCATACTTATACTTATGTTATCATGTAACCCATCTCAATCATGAGGAAACACATAGGTTATGAAATCAACAGATAACTGCTACTTAGATATATGCCCATACATATGCCTAAGTAATCAAGTGACCCAACTCAATCATGAGGTAAACACAAAGGTCATAGACAAAGCTCAAACCAGGATTTTCATTATCAAAACCATAACTGGTGAAGAGCCCCATCCCTGTCGAGTACAGTGATCCTGCGATGACTCCGAGGTACTGCTCACTAACCTAAGACTGCTGAGGTACTCCTCCTGTCGAGTACCATGGGTCAGCCACCCAAACACAGTAGTGCTTCCCGCCAGTGTCTGCCACCCAAACATAGTAGTGCATCCCCCCAATAGCCTGCAGAGGTACTCTCCGGATGAGTACCGTGGGTCTGCACCCAAACTCAGTAGTGCTCCGCCCTCCATGGGTCTGCACCCAAACAAAGTAGTGCTCTGTCCACTCGGCTAGTCGACTCACTCCAAGTCGAGTCGGTCAAGCAGTCGTCAGGTCTCAACCGGCTACACGGTCTCCGTACTCCGTACGCTCGTCTCTGGGAGGGTCCGTTACACAAGCTACTGGTTGATACTCCAAGTATCACAAAGTCCCACGAAGAAGTATCTCAAAGGACCGCCTCGTCATAGGGGTCTCAACACAATAGACGGCGCGTCAATCAGACGCCCAGTCTGTGAGTTATTAGCTTTTTCGTCCCAGGGACTCGGTTGGTTTTGAGTGCGAACAAACCCGACCATATCTCAAATGTATCTCGAACTCTCATAGGGTATATTCATAGGGACCGTTTTTCAACGTGATCATCAATGCCGTTGACGGTTCGTCAAACGGACATCCAGTCTGAAGGTTATCAGCTTTTCCGTTCCAGGGGCCCAGTTGGATTTTCGGTATAATCCAAACCGGCCACTATCCAACTGAATCCAAATATAAGGCTAAGTATGCCAATAGTTCCGTCTCATCAAAACAAATCCAACAAATTCGATGGCACGTCAATCGGATGTCCGAAGCTTAAGTTATAAGCATTTCCGCTCCGAGGGCCCGGTTGGTTTTCGGTTCCAACCAACCCAGACGTACCCCAAGTTCTTCAAAATCATTATTGTAATATACTGAAACAATCTTCTCAATCCAAGGATCGCATCGCAACTGACGGTGCATCGATCGGAGGTCCGTAGCCCAAGTTATGGGCGTTTGAACAAAAACTGCTCGAAAATAGGGGTTTTGGGCCCGGACCGACCGGACCCGAGACCCCATGTGTCAGCCCGAACAGGGTCGACCCGAACCGGGTCCGGTTACGGCCCATTTGGGCACGGCCCTTCCTGGATGGCATGGCGCGGCACGGCCTGGCGCGCTGGCACGGTCCGCTGGCCAGCTCGGCGTGGCCGAGCTGAGCGAATGGGGTGGGAGGGGGGGGGGGGGGCGTTGCCCCCCCCACCCCGTTTAATGAAACGCGGCCCCCACATGGGGGGCCGCTCCTCCTTCTAGCCGGGGGTTACGAACCTTCGGTCTCCCCACTGAATGGCCGACCCGCTCCGGCCGGCCGGTTGCTGCCGCCACGGGACCGGCGCGGTCCCGCCCTCCTACTCCGGCGGCCGGAAGTCGGCCGCCGCTCCCTGCTCTGCCGGGGCCAGAGGCCGCGGCCTTGGTCCGTCCGATGCAACACTACGGTGCCGCGCCCCTTTTCTGCAGCCCGAATCCAGCCACGGTCTCTTCCAGGTTCTCCGGCAGGGCAGGACGGCGCCACGTCTTGTTCGACTTCATTGGCGCGGCGCGACGGTGCCACGCTTCTTCGCCCATTCTCATAGTTTCCGCGCGGTCCAATGACACCGCGTCACCTTACACGTGCCACAAAAAATTCAAACAATCAAGGGGGGAGGAGGTTCATCCGTGTTTGTGTGGTCCGACCTCCTCCCATTATTGCGATAACAGGCGGCCCAATTTGAAAACAAAGAAAGGCAACACAAGTAATCACGAAGAAACAAATAACCCCTACAGTTTTCCCCACAATCAAGAATTCCCAACGCGCAAACATATTCTTCGTAGATCAACTTAATATTTAGTTGATCCACGTTATTTGATTTAGAAGGAAGTAAACATGGGTTCGTTAACATTCATAAATTAATTCCCTACCTTGAAAATGATGTGGCACGTCGTCGATTTGCGGAAGTCGAACGTCGCAGAAAAGAGAATCATCAGCGTCGCGTCGTTGATCTCCGAGGGTGGCGTCTCTCACCGGCTATGGAGAGGGAAGAAGATGGTATGACAAACTCCCATTTGCGGTGACAGAGTTCTTCGTCGAAGGCTCGATGTTCTTCGCGGCGACGGTTCATTCTTTGCGTTCTTCAAGGAGGAAGAACGTTCTTCGGAACTTAGAGCTTTCCTCTCCAAATCCCCTCCCACAACGAACTAACCTACCACGAAATAAGACTTCATCTTATTTAATTAACCCAGAAGCCAACATTTCATTTTAAATCAATTGAATCTAAGAATTAATTACTTTGAATACGTTAATCAATTAATGAGTTGACTTTTCAATTAATGGGGGGGGGGTGCGGATGCGTTACCTAATTAAAAGAGGGGGTTTGAGGAAGTTGAATAGGAGGGGCTCGTGTGGGCCCGACCCCACAAATATCCTACCTAGTGGAGTAGGATATAGTGGGTCCCACTCAAACTACTTAACATAGGTTAAACTACATTAAATAAAATAAAATTGGTTGCACCATTTTATTTTATTCTTTTACTTAACCCAAAATTTTAAAATCCACACCCAAGCAAATGCAACTCCAAAAAAGGTGTTCCTAAGAAATTACCGGTGCTGTGAGTTAATCAGTGCCCTCATATTTAAATTCCGAGCACCGGTTGAAAAGTTAGAAAAACCCGCTCGTTTGTTCCCGGAACGTACCTGAGCCTATCTTCGGAAATTGATTCGGGGCACATCGGGCCTCGAAATCAGGCGCCGTCAGAAACTGCGTTCCTGTAAAATCCCAAATAAAATTAAGAAAATATTTACCTTGAATTTTACGGGTCTTTACATTACTACCTCCTCAGGGATTTACATCCTTGTAAAGCTTTAACACAAACTAGGGATAAAAAAGTGGTACTGAGCACGAATCTGAGCCTTCCGCTCCCAGGTGCTCACCTGGAGGTTCACGTGCTGCCAATGAACGCACACAATATGAATCGACCATCCTTGTAGGACCACTCCTTTTGATCCTCAACTCCTACTGGAACCCCGAAAAATTCACCCCATCGCAAATGTCCAGCTCTCCATGGTCGATGATATGCGTCGGGTCAAGCACGTATCTTCCCAGTCGAGATATGTGGATGCCGTCGTGAACCAGGTGAAACTGAGGTGGATGGTTCATGCGGTAAGCCACCTTGCCTACCCTGGTGATGTCTTGAAAAGGTCTGCTGAACCTTAGAGGCTACTTGCGTCCTCGGCCAACTCCATAGACCTCGTCGAGGTGAGACCCACAAGAAAACGTGGTCACCATCCTCAAATTCTAGAGGTCTCCAATTCTTGTTAAGAACTAAAACTCAAAACTCCTGCTGCCACGAGGGTAAGGTTGACTTACTCAAGAGTGATCAGCTGCACCCTCATATTCATGATTTTTTCCAGTGCTTCCTAGGGTTTCCTTTTTGCCGACCAAGGAAAAACCATCCCGACATTGTAGTTAGACCACACCATGTTTTCCTAATACAGTCAATCTAAGCATGAATTGTGAATCCAATCCATACCGAGACCAACATCATAAGGCCTCGACACTACCACCAAGATATTCCAACCAAAACACATGTCTCGGGGGTCAGACCACACTGTCGGCGTAACTGTGATTATTGAGTCTCCTCCAAAGGTATCTCCAGACGTGAGGGTCAAGTCTACGGCTTGCCGGATACTCTAAGTCTGGAACAAGATTTGTGGAAGGAAGGAATGATTCATATCAACGTCTGTTACTACGGAAACAAGTAGTGGACACAAAGTGTCCCTTGAATCATTTTTAGAGCCATTAGGTCACACTCCTTGACCTTATGTAGCAGTTCTCCTCCCCCGCCCTCCAGCTTCCTAAGCCTGGTGGGGACAACTAAGGCGGGTGGTTGTAGCATGTTAAAACGTACACCAACTCATGCTCTTCTCCTAGCTCTGCCTCCATGTCTGCTACTTTGCATACTCTTCTCTCCTTAATTATTTCTCTTCTTGAAACATTTAACACACCCAAGTCTCTAAGACTGGCGCTAGTTTTCTGTTTCTTACTGTAATGTGCTGTCTTCATCGGCTCCTGGATGATCTGCACCTTCTTTGCCTATGATCTGTAAGAGCTGCTAAGATTTATCCTTTTCGGAAAAGAGAAACTCAGTCTCATCACCTGGATGAACCATGCCCATTGCCTAATACAGTCAATCCGGACATGAATGATGCATTCATGCCATGGATGACGTCGTAAGGCCTTGACGCTATTACCAAGAGATCCAACCGTCACTCTCGCCTCCAAGGTTCGAGTAACACTGTCGGTATCTATGTGAGGTCACTAGGTCTCCTCCAGTAGAAATCTAGAAAGTGATGGTCAATTCAATAGTTTAAACCGGGACCTCTCAGTATCAACTAAACAAAAGGACAGGAAAGCAGGTGTCACTAGGATAAGTATCTTTTATTATTGTAGCTCATAGTACAAAGACACAAATACCACAACAACATGGAACTAGAAGTACCAAGAACAAAAGGAATCCACTAGTTCCACTCTTGTCCACCTGCTCCCGGAGCTCTACTACCTTTCCCATCATTCGGCTGTTGCTCATGAACCCACCGCTGCTACTGCCTCGATGGCTCCTCTAATGCCTGCGGATCAACTGTGCGAGGAGTCAGACAGTCATGTGGCAGGTGACCTTTCCTGCCACATTCATAACACTTCCTGATCCTCGTATGGCAAGCTCTAGTCCTCTTGGACCTCCGCATCATCTGTCTGCTGCCCACAGATGGCTCGTCTACTGATTGAAAATCTTTCAGCAAAGGCAGTAGCTCCTGAACATGCTCGGGGTATAGAGCCACTAGTACAAACTCCACCCTGAAAAAGGTCTCGAAGTCCTCCCAAGTGAAGGTCATCTCATCGCAAAAATAGAACAAGTGGCTCACCTATCTTTCAGCTGCTTCCTGAAGGAGGTTGGCAGCAAAGATCACCATGAAGTGTGCCGGCATCCCTACTAGCCTGAAGACTCTCACCACAGCCTCCAGCTAATCCTCTACCGCCTGCGGGTCCGTCTCTCCCCTGAACTTGGGTGGCCTCTGGTGCTGGAACTCGTGCAGTGCGCTCAAGCGATGTGCACTTTCTACTTCTAGGGCTGGTGGCATCGGTGTCCCAATGGGTGGTATTACCGCCGGTGCCTCTGTTGTGCCTCAACTGGGATAGGGCCATGTACTGAGGCCTCGTTGCTTGATGGGATGTCAGTACATACAACTCTCGGGGATCTAGCTGGTCGTCCGCAGGGAGGCGTCTTGAAAGAAAAAAATGTGACACTGTCAAATGATTTATACCTGGTGAGATGACCTGGATTGATCTCACTTTTTAAAACTTTTGGAAACACACATGCAATTAGTGTTTTCATGAACAATGTCGGAAATCAGTTGTTAGGGTCCTGGTGTATGGATACGTCGGCCGCCCACACCAATACTGGACTCCCTAAACTGAAAACCACACTCGGTACCCTTAACACTATTGCTTCACAGATAGAAAATATCAGAGTTATTAGTTCTGCGATAGAACCGTATCCTCTGATACCAATTTGTCACGGCCCGTCCTCGGGGCCCGTGCCATGACTACCCCATGCCCGCCTTCCGTAGGTTAGGGGCTGGCGACTAGCAACAATGGCGTAAATCCTGATAACTGGGAAGGCATTGCCTTTATAAAAGTAAAAAAACACCACATAGTACAAGAAGAAGAAAAACACTTAGTAAGAAAGAAAGTGCTGAAAGGTCAAAGGGCCAGAATACAAACCCAACTGAAAAGTACAACTACAACTGAAAGGATGTACAATAGAAAATACAAACATCTGGAAGAATAGAAGAATCTTCTGGGTCATCCACCTAGGATCCTACCTGAAGGGTAGGTACAGATAGCACAGCTCCTGGATCGTCCACCACAGATCCTGCCTAAAGGGTAGGTACATATAGCCTCTACAACGATCTCGCCTGTCAACCTCCTCCGAGTATCGTCTCATCGTGAAGTCCACCACCGGGTACCTTCCAGTCCTCAAACACTGCTCTCGCCCATCAACCTCCTTCGATTATCGTCTCGTCGTGAAGTCTATCACCGGGTACCGTCTAGTCCTCAAACACTCGGCCTCCGTCAATGCTTCCCGTCGTCTGCAACCAATACAATGAGGTGCGGGAATAGACCGTGTAGGGGTGAGTATACGATACTCAGTAGGGACCCCGAGACCCTCAAGGTCTCTCTAAATCTAACAAGGATCACCACAAAGAAGAAACTCAATAGATAACCCTTACTTAGATATAATCCCATACTTATACTTAAGTTATCAAGTAACCCATCTCAATCACGGGGAAACACAGAGGTTATGAAATCAATGGATAACCACTACTAAGATATATGCCTATACATATACCTAAGTTATCAAGTGACACATCTCAATCATGAGGTAAACACAAAGGTCATAGACTCATCTCAAACTATGATTTTCATTATAGAAACTGTAACTGCTGAATAGCCCCGTCTCTGTCGAGTACAGTGATTCGGTCATGACTCCGAGGTACTGCTCACTAACCTAAGACTGCTGAGGTACTCCTCATGTCGAGTACCGCAGGTCATCCACCCAAACATAGTAGTGCTTCCCGTCGGGGTCTACCACCCAAACACAATAGTGCATCCCCCCAATAGCCTTCAGAGGTACTCTCCGGATGAGTACCGCGGGTCTACACCCAAACTCAGTAGTGCTCCATCCGCCATGGGTCTACACCCAAACAAAGTAGTACTGCATGAATCCACTGGGCTAGTCGACTCACTCCAAGTCGAGTCAGTCAAGCAGTCATCTGGTCTCAGCCGGCTACACGGTCTCTGTGCTCTGTACGCTCATCTCCGGCGGGGGGGGGGGGGGGGGGTCCGCTCCACGATCTACTCGTCGATACTCCATGTATCACAAAGTCTCACGAAGAAGTATCTCAAAGGACCCCCTCGTCATAGGGGTCTCAACACAATACATGGCGCGTCAATCGGACGCCCGGTCTGTGAGTTATTAGCCTTTTCGTCCTAGGGGCCCGGTTGGTTTCGAGTGCGAACCGACCCGGACGTATCTCAACTATACCCCAAATTCTCATAGGGTATACTCATAGGGTCTGTTTCTCAATGTGATCACCAACGCCGCTGACAGTTCGTCAAACAGACGTCCGGTCTGAAGGTTATCAACTTTTCCGTTCCAGGGGCCCGATTCTATTTTCGGTACAATCCAACTGGGCCACTATCCAACTGCATCCAAATCTCAGGAGAAGTATGCCAAAAGTTCCATCTCATCAAGAGTAATCCAACAAAGTCGACGGTACGTCAATCAAACGTCTGGATCTCATGTTATAAGCATTTCCGCTCCGAGGGCCTGGTTGGTTTCAGGTTCGAACCAACACAGTCGTACCCCAAGTTCTTTAAAATCTTGAGGTAATATACCTAAACGATCGTCTTGATCCAAGGATCACATCGCAACTAACGGTGTGTCGATCAGAGGTCCGTAGCCCATGTTATGGGCGTTTGAATGAAAACTCCCCAAAAATAGGGGTGTTGGGCCTAGACCGACCCAGCCTGAGACCCCCTGGGTCGGACCAAATCGGGTCGACCCAAACAAGGTCCAGGTCCGGCCCATTTTGGCATGGCACAGACCAGTTGGCGCGGCCCGGCTCGGCCTGGGCGGCCCGGCCCGGCGCGCTGGCGCGGTCCGCTGGCCAGCTCGGCGTGGCCGAGTTGAGCGGAGGGGGGGGGGGGCTGCTCCTCCTTCCATCCGGGGGTTACGAACCCCCAGTCTCCCCCCTGAACGTTCGGCCTGCTCCGGCTGGCCGGTTGCTGCCGCCACGGGACCAGAGTGGTCCCGCCCTCCGGCTCCGGCAGCCGGAAGCTGGCCGCTGCTCCCTACTCCACCGCGGCGTGATGGCGTCATGACCCACCGCCGCGGCCCTCCTTCCGGCCGCGGTCTCTTCCAGGTTCTCCGGCATGGCACGACGGTGCCACGCTTCTTCACCCATTCTCATAGTTTCTGCGCAGTGCAACGGTTCCGTGCCGCCTTACACATGACACAACAAATTCAAACAATCAAGGGGGGAGGAGGGTCGTCCATGTTCGTGTGGTCCAAACTCCTCCAGTTATTGCAATAACTGGTGGCCCAATTTGAAAACGAAGAAAGGTGACAGATGTAATCCCGAACAAACAAATAAACCCTACAGTTTTTCCTGCAATCAAGAATTCCCAACCCACAAACATATTTTTCATGGATCAACTTAATATTTAGTTGATCTGCGTTCTTTGATTTAGAAGGAAGTAAACATGGGTTCATTAACGTTCACAAATTAATTACCTACCTCGAAAATGACGTCGCACGTAGTCGAGTCGCGGAAGTCGAACGTCGCGGAAAAGAGAATCGTCGGCATCGCTTCATCGATCTCCGAGGGTGGCATCTCTCAGCGCCTGCAGAGAAGGAAGAATTTGGTATGACAAACTCCCATTTTCAATGACAGAGTTCTTCGTCGAAGGCTCGGTGTTCTTCACGGAGACGGTGCGTTCTTTGCGTTCTTCAAGGTGGATGAATGTTCTTCGAAACATAGATCTTTCCTTTCCAAATCCCCTCGCACAACGAACTAACCTCCCACGAAATAATACTTCGTCTTTTTTAATTAACCCACAAGACAACGTTTCATTTGAAATTCAAATGAATATAAGAATTAATTACTTTGAATATGTTAATCAATTAATGAGTTGACTTTTCAAATAATGGGGGGTGCGGGTGCGTTACCTAATAAAAAGAGGGGATTTGAGGAAGTTCAATAGGTGGGGCTCGTGTGGGATGTATAAAGGATGGATTTAAAGTTATTATATATGATGATATACTGGAATTATAATATACTTATATATCATTATTATTTCTTTCCATTAAAGTATGAGATAGAAATGAATGTAGCGTTCATGCGTACGTACGACTTACCGTCTCCATGAACGGTGCATTTCATTTCTTACCTCTAAATGATTATGTAATATTATAAATACATGTATATGCTGGATATATATGATATATATGATATCCAAATCATGAATATAATTCTGGATATAATAAAAAATTGACCACACGAACAACATGTAACTGTAAGAAGTTCACTTTCGACTTAAGAACAAAATATCGACAAAACAATCATTATTAACATAAATGATTACATAATGTTTATAAAATGTATATAAGTGATATAAAAGGAATAATGAACTTTAAAAAGGTTATTAATCAAATAGAAATAAACTCAAGTTTATTATTCAGGACGTTAAAGAACGATCGAGGCAAGTCGGACCCGAGGTAAGGGATCCTACTCCTCTCTTTCTTTTTAAGTACACTCTTTTATGTCATTCCTTTTAAGATCATCATTCTTGTGATTTAATTTTATATTACTCATAATGTAATATTTATTTTCATATGGTTAGAGACCTTATTTTCTCTCATCAATCCATTTTGGATGTTTTCAGTGGCGTCGTTAGGCTGCCGAATTTTCGTAAGAGATCTAACCTCTCTTTTTTTAAGTACTCTCATTTATGTCACTTCTTTTAAGATCCTATTTGATATGATGGGGTATGTTATTTTATATTACTTTTGTTTTAAATTTTATTTTAATATGATGAGATATTCTATTTGATCTCATCAATCAATTTTTGGATGTTTTAAGTGGCGCAGTTAGGTTACCGAGTTTTTGTAAGGGATTTTTCATCTCACTTTTATTCCCATGAGATTTATGCTACATTTTCCACAATCTCCTTTGAATGGTGTATGTACTGAACATTATTCAACTCTTTGTGTAATATAATTTCGTTTATGAGTATTTACATCAATGATGTATTGTCTTTCTTTCATGGGGTGTATGTTTCGAAAGATACCCAAGTCGGTAAGGGAACCTTTCACCCTCCTCTTTTTAAAAGACTTCTTTTGTTGGGTCCTTTAATTCACATATTGTTATGTTGGGATATGTTCTCATATATCCTTATTGATGTAAATTTTATGTCCAAGTGATGATATACCTTTTTTTTATCTCTCATCAATCCATTTTGGAAATTTTGAAGTGACGCCGTTAGGCTGTCAAATTTTTGCAAGGGAACTTTTTAAACCAAATTTGATTCTTTGGGATAAACTTGTACTCCTTGAATATGTCGTTCTATGAATATGTGTGAATAACCTCTGATTGTTTTACAATTAATATTCATCTATATTTGGTGTATTCGTTTGTCACACATAATTATTCAATTGATTTATCCTTAAACCAAGGATACTGTCTTTGTAAGGGACTTTGTCTCAATCTCCATTCATTGAGGCATATTTCATTTTATACACAACTTTATTTTATACGGTGTATAAACCCCTTCGACTCTTACTTTTATACAAAAGGAATCTTTTTTTTCTATGAATCATTTTACTAAACAACAAAAAGGAATGTTTCTTTTTACGTACGCGGTGACAACGACCTTTTCCGCCGCCGCGAGTATTATTTTATCCTTGGCTTCCTCAACAAGCCATAATGTTTTTAAAATAAAATAAATACCATATAATTTTTTTGTATTTTGGCATTCAAAATGGTTTTGATAAAGGATTCTATTATGTCAATATATTTAAATGATATATTGTGATTGAAATGTGGAAATGTTATCATTCCGTTATGTTGGTTTTATGTGTTATAATTTTATAATGGTACTTGGACATTTTACGGGTGGTTACGTGATAAACGATATGACGAGTGGTGCCGTGAATACTAGGATGGGTGGTTACGTTATAACCTCCAATGCATTGGGTATGGAAGTCGGCCGTATGGCTATTACATTAAGTATGTATGGAAGTTGGCCGAATGGCTATTCCATTAAGTGATATGTGTGGAAGTCGACCTTATGGTTATTCCACTTAAGTATGTTTATGTCCCAAGTTACCTTTATATATTATGTGATATTTATATGTGTTTTATGGTAATCTTTTGCTTACAGAAGGGTAAGTAATGAACTTTTATTCAGTGAAGAGTTTTTACTACTTAGAAAAGGTGAAAAGTATTACTTTGTTAAAGTATACATGGTTTACTTATTGTTTTGAAAAAACTAACAGTTTTCATTCTTTGTGTATCCCTTACTGAGCTTTTTATGCTTATCCCATGTTTTTGAAATGTTTTCACAGGACTTAACGTGGAATAGGGTCAATGATGGGATCAAGGGAAAGTCAAGCTACCAAAAACATGGAACTAGACATGTTTCATTTTAAGAGTTTTTATTTTATGGAAACTTCGTGGGAGTTTCTACTTTGTAATCTTTTGAGATGTAATAGTTATGTCCTAATTCTCTAAAACTCTAAACCCGAAAATATCCTTAATGTTAATTATCCATTTAATTCAATTTTATGTATGGTTTAAGTCCGGGGCCTTATATTTGGTATTAAAGGTCAGTTTAGATAACTTTAGAGGTTAGAGTATTCTTTAAGTATAAGTGACATTACCATAATGGTTAGGATTTCAGAAAGAGTCATAGTTTTTAGATAAAGTGAATGAGTAAGTATATCTTCCTCATTAGTACATGATGGTTTTGTTGATATACTCACACTGACCCTTTTTGGTTTTAGTAAATGGCTGGATCTAGCAGGCACCAAAGTAACAGTGGATGTGAAGGAAACTGTGACAGTTTTCTGAGCGAGCAGCTGAATGATATGGGAGCTACAATGAGAACTCTTGTGTTTATCCTCAACCAACTATCTGGCGTCATGATTGACCACCTAAACCTTGGTTATTTCTATAAGGCATCATATATGCGAGAAACAAATCCCTACAGAACTACAGGTAATAATCATAAAGGTAAGTGTTTTCAAAAACCTATGTGTCAAAGATGTGGAAAGAAACACCTAGTAAAATGTTTCAAAGGGACATAAATATGCTATAGCTGTGGAAATGAAGGTCATAAAGAAAGAACCTACCAGGGAAAAAGGAAGCATCCAGTTGACTCAAGGAAAGGGAAGGAAGTTCTTTCTGAGGGATCAATTGAATGTTTTAAATTTGGTGTGCATGGTCATTATGCAAACACATGTCCTATGAAGAAGTTTCGTGAATGGGATCACCAAGATCGTACAAATGTTCGTTTACCAATACCTGATGCCATTCCTATTGAGGATGAAGAAACTGAAAATGAACAATAATTGGTATGGATTATTTCATGACTATTGTTTTCCAATTTTGGAATCTTAGGATATGATTCATGATTTTGTTTTTAGGAAAGAATTATTTCTGAATAAGTTGGAAAGGAATGGTTAATGGATCATGAATAATGTTGAATGAGTAAGATGCCAACATATAAGGGCTTCAAGAGTTATGGTGAAATTCTTAAGAGTATTAAGTCTCTTTTGATGATGGGGTTAAATTAGAAGACTTTTTATATTATGTGGAACCCTGATGTTTAATATATAAAAATTTTATTCAAGGAATAGTTATCTTTTCTTTTGTGGACATAGTTATAAATAACCATTCGGGTTTATATGATCCTTACTTTTGAGGTGATGATGGGTTACTATATGTTATGATTGAAGTGAAAAACATGAGATAAAATTGAGGTTAAATTATGTTATGGTTATTTTTGATGATTTAATCCCTTTTTGGGGAATGTTTTTAGATTTATATAGTTTTGGAAAAAGGACAACACGCAGACCGTGTGACTACCCGTCACGTCGGACAAAGCTGTGGGAATCGAACCCCCAACCAAAGTGCGACTGGTATTTATCACCTACCACTGGACTACGTGGAGTCCTTGGTTAGTTTGACTGATTCTTTTTAGTTATATGATTTTATGAATTAAGAGTAAGTTGATTTTGGGTTATTTATGAAAATGATTATCCTATCATGGAGGATGTGTGATTAGGTTAATTACTTTTCAATATGTGACTTTAGGAGCAACTGATGTTGTTTGGAGATAAATTATACGATTTAACTTGGAAGACTATGTGACTAAATCCTTCAAATATTTGGATTTCAATCTTAGTTTGGTTTACTTTGAATAATTTTATGGACTAATTGTTTATCGGATGGTCCTCGTTGAACCTTGGATTTTGTTGGAAAAATTTTGGAGAGTAAGCATAGATTTTCTTTTTAAAGGGTTATCCTTTTCTAGATTATCTGATCTTGTACTAACCTTTTTGGTTTTTGTTTTGGTTAAAGCCTAAAGACATGGGAAGTATATAGTTCTCTTTGGTGAATTAGGTGATTCTCTAGAAGTTGATTATAATACTCTTAATATGAACAAGTCTTCCTAAATACTCATCTTTTAGAGAAAATATGAGTTTGTGTAATGAATCTAATAAAAGTTGAAAGTCAACATGATAAGTGATTATGGTTCCTTATGAATAAATTCCTCAATGAAAAGTAACATAAAACAAAAATGTTGTCTATTAACTTTTCTTACTGGGGAATGGAATACCGTTTAACCCATCACAAGTTTGTGATTTTCTTATGGTTAACTTTCTCCTAGACATGTTTACTATCACTCTCCCTCAAGAACATGACCCTTTTCTTTTTCCTCCATGTCCATGTTTTCCTACATGGAATCATAGTATGGGTTAACTCGGGTGACCTCTGTACTTATCGTTCTTTATTTTAATGTGATTGTTTTACTGACTCTTGTTCCGATGTGGGACTTTCAAGGATGTTTCCAAGCTTAATTTTAAAATTGCGAGGACGCAATTCCCAAAAGGGGGCAAGGATGTAACACCCCAAGTAAATAAAGAATATGGAATTTTCATATTTATCCATATTTTTGAATAAAATATTAAAATACTTTAAAGGGGACGCTATGCATGATGGCATACCCAATACGCAATAATGAGTTTTTTGGGAATCTTGCATTGCACTCTAATAATAAAATAATATTATGGTAGTTAATGCCTAGCCGTTGTAATGGAAGGAATGAACAGAACTAACTAAAAAATGATTATATATGTTTTTCAGATATTTTTACACTTTACAATAAATTTTATAGGATTAAAAATGCGAATGAATCCAATTTTAAGCGTAAACATTCCAATATTCTTTAAAAAGTCGATTAACCGCCTTTTGATGAGGAACCTCTTGTAAATCCACTTTTTCACAATTTTATGTGTTATATTTGACAAAATAAAATTATTTTTCAGAATTGGGACATCAACATTTACCTTGTGTAAATTTTTGGTATTTTTCTGAAAAAGTTCAATTTTTAATGAATAGTGAAAAATGTTGTATTTTAATTCAAAACCTCTTTTTAATCTGATTTATTTATATGATTAGATTATATTTTGAATTTGTTTTAAAGTTAAATTAGAATATATTTTTACCATTTAAAACAATTGTGGTCGTTGGAATTAATTTCACTATGAAAATGGACTTAAACTAGTGTCAATATTTTGATACTTATTGTTTCATAAAAACACGCTATTTGCTCTGACATCGGGAATTAATTATTAAATTAATTAATAAAACTAATATGTTTTGAATTTTTTAAAATATACATCATTTTTGAATTCGGAATATCAAATATACCTTAGGGTGATGTTTTGGTATTTTTCTGAAAAACATCAATTTTTGATGAATAGTGAAACCACTAAGTGGTACTTATAAAAACTGATTTTCTGTTTAAATGAAATTTTTCCATCATTGTGTGTTGAATTTAAAAAATCCGACATACATGGTTGTCATCAAGAAGTAAAATGTGGTTCAATGGGATTAAATTAATTTTTTGGTGAATAGTAACTTATTAAGTTTTTAATCGCGATTAGAGGTAATTAGTGTAGTTTAAGGTAAGAATAATGTTTTAATAAAATGAAATGACCTAGAAACATGTCCTAACCTCATTGGATGTGTCATGGACGACCAAGACAATCCATGGGTCAACTTGGGGACCCCATGGAGCCACTTTGGTTGGAAAATGACATAAATACCTTTTTATTAAATGTTAAAGTAAAAATGACACACACATGAAATGTTTTACTAAAACAATTTTTACATGGGGTTATAAAATTCAGATTTTTCACTATAAATAGTAATTGGAAAGATAAAAAGATTTACTACACCATAGTAGTTTTTTTATAATTTTTAGACATTAAATAAATTAAATTATATATGACATCATGATGATGCAGTGATGACCTCATTATTTAACGATTTAAATAAAATGGAAAGATAATGTAATATCTAAGACCTAAACATGTCCAAAACCTATTGTATGAGTGTATTTAGAACCCTTATCAACTTATCCTCGAAATACATTAATGTGCGACCTTAAAAATCCGAAATATTTTGAAAATAAAGTAACATTTTGTAACTTTACAAGAGTGCCCCTCCTCTCCTCTTATAAAAGGCCCCCACCTCTACCTCCTTACCCACACATACAAAGCCTTTGACTCGGCAAAACCCTGACCATTTTGTCTCTCCAGATCCCTCTATAACTTTTTGAGGCCTCACATTGGGCAGAAGTCTTTCCAAGGAAGCCTTTTAGCTCAAACCAAAGGGAGTTACCCGATTTTAAGGTAATGTCTTCACTTGAGTCCTTTTGTTTTATTTTGCGTCTCCAGCCCCCTAAACTCTTTTTATTCATTTCTTTTGTAACAACTACAGTATCTTAAATATACTAGGATGTTTTTATAAGAAGTATTAGAGCTACACTTACACACACCTACATCTAATGGTTAAATAACATATTGTTTCCGTGGAGGGCGAATTTCTGCCTCACGAAACGATGATTGTTCAACACTCATTTAACACCTTCAAAGGAGGCCATTAAGATGTCACTATATTTATATATGATATATAGTATGTTTATGTTTTTTTATGCTTCTGTATTATTCATTTTGAGCATACATTTATGGCTTCCATTATGGGTAAACACGATAATTTCATTTTCGGAAGTGCGGACTACCGCCCCCTCAAAGTGATTTGATTCCTTAATTCCATATGTGGGATGCATAAAGGATGGATTTAAAGTTATTATATATGATTTTATACAGGAATTATAATATACCTATATACCATTATTATTTATTTCCATTAAAGTATGAGATAGAAATGAAAGTAGCGTTCATGCGTACGTACGGCTTACCGTCTCCATGAACGGTGCATTTCATTTCGTATCTCTAAATGATTATGTAATATTATAAATACATGTATATCTAGATATATATGATATATATGATATCCAAATCATTAATATCATTATGGATATAATGAACCATTGACCACACGAACAACATGAAATTATAAAAATTTCACTTTCGACTTAAGAACCAAATATCGACAAAACAAACATTATTATCATAAATGATTACATAATGTTTATAAAATTTAAATAAGTGATATAAAAGGAATAATGAACTTGAAAAAGGTTCTTAAGAAAATAGAGATTAACTCAAGTTTATTATTCAGGACGTTAAAGAACGATCGAGTCAAGTCAGACCCGAGGTAAGGGATCCTACTCCTCTCTTTCTTTTTAAGTACAATCTTTTATTTCATTCCTTTTAAGATCATCATTATTGGGATGTTATTTTATATTACTCATACTATCAATCCATTTTTTAAGTTTTGAGTGGCACTGTTAGGCTGCCGTATTTTCATAAGAGATCTAACCTCTCTTTTTTTTAAGTACTCTCATTTATGTCACTTCTTTTAAGCTCCTCTTTGATGTGATGGGGGATGTAATTTTATATTACTTTTGCTGTAAATTTTATTGTAATATGATGAGATAATCTATTTGATCTCATCAATCCATTTTTGGATGTTTTAAGTGGCGCCGTTAGGCTACCGAGTTTTCGTAAGGGATTTTTCATCTCACTTTTATTCCTGTGAGATTTATGCTACATTTTCCACAATCTCCTTTGAATGGTGTATGTAATGACCATTATTATACTCTTTGTGTAATATAATTTCTTTTATGAGTATTTACATCAATGATGTATTGTCCTTCTTTCATGGGGTGTATGTTTCGAAAGATACCCAAGTCGGTAAGGGAACCTTTCACCCTCCTCTTTTTAAAAGACTTCTTTTGTTGGGTCTTTTAATTCACATATTGTTATGTTGGGATATGTTCTCATATATCCTTATTGATTTAAATTTTATTTACAAGTGATGAGATACCTTTTTTTATCTCTCATCAATCCATTTTTGAAATTTTGAAGTGACGCCGTTAGGCTGTCAAATATTTTCAAGGGACCTTCTTAACCCAAATTTGATTCTTTGGGATAAACTTGTACTACTTGAATATGTCATTCTATTAATATGTGTGAATAACCTATGATTGTTTTACACTTAATATTCACTTATATTTGGTGTATTCGTTTGTCACACATAATTATGCAATTGATTTATCCTTAAACCAAAGATATCGTCTTTGTAAGGGACTTCGTCTCAATCTCCTTTCATTGAGGCATATTTCGTTTTATACACAACTTTATTTTATACGGTGTATAACCCACTTTGACTCTTACTTTTATACAAAAGGAATATTTTTTCTATGAAGCGTTTTACTAAATGACAACAAGGTATGTTTCTTTTTATGTACATGGTGACAACGTCCTTTTTCGCTGCCACAAGTATTATTTGATACTTGGCTTCCTCAACAAGACGTAATGTTTTTAAAATAAAATAAATACCATATAATTTTTTTTGTATTTTGGTATTGAAAATGGTTTTGATAAATTATTATATTATGTCAATATATTTAAATGATATATTGTGGTTGAAATGTGGAAATGTTATCATTCCTTTATGTTGGTTTTATGTGTTATAATTTTACAATAGTACTTGGACATTTTATGGGTCGTTGCGTGATAAACCATATGACAGGTGGTGCCATGAATACCAGGACGAGTGGTTACATTATAACCTCCAATACATTGGGTATGGAAGTCGGCCGTATGGCTATTCCATTAAGTATGTATGGAAGTTGGCCGAATGGCTATTCCATTAAGTGATATGTGTGGAAGTCGACCTTATGGTTATTCCACTTAAGTATGTTTATGTCCCAAGTTACCTTTATATGTTATGTGATCTTTATATGGGTTTTATGGTAATATTTTGGTTACAGAAGGGTAAGTAATGAACTTTTATTCAGTGAAGAGTTTTTACTACTTCGAAAAGGTGAAAAGTATTACTTTGTTAAAGTATACATGGTTTACTTGTTGTTTTGAAAAAACTAACAGTTTTCATTCTTTGTGTATCCCTTACTAAGCTTTTTATGCTCATCCCAAGTTTTTGAAATGTTTTCACAGGACTTAATGTGGAATAGAGTCAAGGATGGGAACAAGGGAAAGTCATGCTACCAAAAACATGGAACTAGACATGTTTCGTTTTAAGAGTTTTTATTTTATGGAAACTTGGTAGAAGTTTCTACATTGTAATCTTTTTAGATGTAATAGTTTTGTACTAATTCTCTAAAAATCTAAACCTGAAAAGATCCTCAATGTAAATTATTCATTTAATTAAATTTTAAGTATGGTTTATGGCCGGGGCCTTATATAAGATGTTATCAAAGGATCCTATATGATTTTATAAATATTTATATGTTTCTAGAATAAATTATATATATGTTTAAAACCATTATACATGATGTTAAAACATGTTAAACTAAATGGGAACATGAGGTAAGGGGCTTCATCTCAATTTACACTCCATTGAGGAAAATTTGTTATTATTGTATTCTTCACTTTTTTTGGTGTATATATTGACCATTTTATTTATCTAAATTGAATAAATATTAATTCATAATGATTAATGATTGAATTCAATCCTATTTTTTCAATGGATTACAATTTAAAATTACCAAATTTGAATGAATATATTTTAAAAACCACTTTTTTTCTCTTTTAATTGGATATATTTTTCATCCTTGTACATGATTTTCAAAAATGGGTTTCAAAAATTCAAATTGTTTAATTGAATTATTTATTAAGGAAATTTTAATTCATCCTTTAATTTTAAAATGGTTTAAAAATAATCATTCTAACACTCTCTGAAGGGGATGCTATTTAATTTCATTACAAAATTTAAAAAGGAATATTTTAAATGTATATGGTGATAATAAAATTCCCCACCGCCATACTTTTTTTTGAAATTTATAATATTTTATAATTTTTCAATGGTTTTACAAATAAAAAATATTTATTAAATTTTATTTTAATAACACATTTCCAATCCCTTTTTTCTTCCAAATGAGATGATTTTATTACAATCATATATTCATGATGAAATAATGGTTGTCTTTTTTCTATTATTATTTTTATAGTCATTATATTTCTAATGAAATATTCACTTTATATTGATCATTGTATATTAAAATTCCCATAAATTTTATATTTTTTATCATATATATTACTATTTCTTAAAATGTATATCATTTATAAAAATGGAGTTTTAATTTGAATTTAATTTGATATACTATGTAAATATTGATATATAGAATCCTTTATTAAATATGAACATTTATTGATAAAACATTTTTTATTGAATTAAATCATTCATTATATTAATAAAGAATGCATTGGACATGTAGAATTTTGTGGGGCCTAGGATTATATATCCCCTCAATTCATCGATAAGTCTTATGAAAAAATTTAGTTAGCCATATTAAATAGTGGTTTACCATAATGGTAAAATATCTTGGTATGAGTTCTTGAAGATATAGATATCATGATGTTTTAGATCATGACATCTACATTTACTAATTTTATTCATTTAAAATTCATTTATCGTTATCCATGAAGTTATTATATTGATAATATCCATAGATGCATTTCATGCTCAGATTATTAACTAAATGAAATGTGTTTTTAGTTATTCGCCATTCGATATTAATTATTCCTTATTCACTCATGATATCCTACACTATATATAAGCCTTACTGATAACTTTCGATAACCATTATTTTGTTTATTCTTCCCAATATATGAAGATGGATTACTAGAATGATGTTCAAGGATGTTGAGAATTTTCTTTTGTTATGTTTTGTATTGTTATACAAATATAAAATTGGTATAATGTATGTATATGGATCTCCAAGATATATAACAAGAACATTACATCAGTATTAGAACCCTTTTATCTACACCAATTTTAAAAAGTTGACAAAGGATATTGGTTACTAGAGTAGGAGTTGTTACACTGTGTGTTAGAGAATGTTTAGTAGAAATTTTGTGAACTAGATTAAAGAAAACATAAATTATGGAACATAACCCTATAATAAAAACTTATTATAAGTATATAATAACATTCAAATTTTGTTAAGGTAAATAATATATGTTTTCTATGAAATAAATCTATGTTCGGATACTACTGGTGGACATGGTTCTAAAATAGTTGTATCTAGGGGTAATAACATTGAAAATTAAACATAGGGATTTGAATCGATCATCAACTGGTGCAAGAAAACAAGTCTTATTTTTAACCTGGTTTGGAAATAATGTGTTATATACATAGTTTAAATCACATTTTATTTAAAAACCATTATAAAGAATTTAAAATTAATTTTATGACTTAAATAAATTTCAAAATAATCCGTATTTAGGAATATGAAATTAATAATGCATAAATATTCATTTTTTGTTAAGTGATACAAAAAATTTTAAATTATATGTTATGATATAAAATTGATAATGTCAAGAGATAATTCAGTATATTACATTTTTTATAAATTCCTCCTTGAAGAAATAGTGTTATTGACAGTTATGATCAATATATAAATTTCCCTGTCGAGAAAGCAAGGACAACTAGTATTGTAATTTTGTAGATCGTGGATATATTATGGAATATTAATTTTTTTATAAAAAATTTCTTAAAAGAAGTGAAATTTTGTTCCAAAATGTTATTATACCATGATGGATCACTTTATGTGATAGAATAACCCATTATTTAGTGTGACTTATAATATTGTGGTAGCTAATTAGTGGATTAAGTTCGATGAAAAGGTGATTTTATCCTTTTGATATGGTGGAAAAATTTATACTAAAAGTATACTATCTTCTGGGTGATGTAGATAAATGGTGTCCATTGATCTAAAATACTAGGGATGAATAGGTAATAGAGAAAATGGAATGAAAAGCTTTTATAGAAACATTATTCAAGAAATATTTCCTTCTAGGGAAATGAACTAAAACGAAGAGAATATTTCTTAGCTTAAATTAAAAGGGGGATAAAAGTTTTATAGAATACAATGCTACCTTTACAAAAATATATTAGTATTATATAGATTATATATGAAATAAAAATTGCATGATTGGCCATTTCATTGAAGGGATTGAATCAAGTCATTGAAGGGAGATAGTTTCTAAATTTGTTTAATCATATAAAAAAATAGTTTTATTAAACATAAAAATAAAGAATAAAATTTATAGATCCTATAAATTGAAGGGGAGTAAAGAGAATAAGAGCTTATCTGAATACCATGAAAATTGGAAAACATCAGAGAAGAGTAAAAAAATGAATTAATTTCCTTAATGTGAATATTTGGGGAATAAGAAACATGGAATTTTTTTAATGGAATAAGAGTTTGCAACACATGCATCAATAACTGTCATTTGGATGATGAATGAAAGGGGAAAAATGAAATAAATGATGTGTAATGCATCAAATGTATATAAATGTTGTATTATTCACATGAATTCATCATGAATAAGGGGAATATACTATAAAAGAGTTTGAGAGATGAAGGCCTAACTTATGTGATCACTATTACTGAGATGGAAGTACCCAACAATGTGGTGGTAGGTATTTTAATCATAGAATCAAATTTATCCAATGTTTTTTTTTATTCTAGATCAATTCACTTTTTAATATCTTTCATGATCTCTAAAAATATGGTTTATTTCCCAAGAATCATAAAAAGGTATTTGCCAGTAAAAACTCACAGTATAAATCTCACTATGAAAAGAATATGTTATAGAGTTCCCATTATGACTTGTAAATGTGCTCTATTTTCTGAATTAGTTTTCATACCAATGTATTAATTCGATATAATCTATGTTATGTACTATATTTCAAAATATTATTCAAAAAAAATTCAAGGATAAGGGAACTTATATTCGTGATGAATATATAGAATTACTTATCTTTAGAGTGGATACCTCAAAATCTATTTCATGTCAAGATCTACCCCCAATAGCCCTTCTAAATGAAATTATTGTATATGAAGAGAAAACTAAGTCAATGGATGGGAAATTAAATCATAAAATTGAGTATGCACATACATTACATTAATATATTGATATATTTCATGAGGAATTACCTGGACATCAACCAAAGTGTGAATCCTAGTTCTCCATTTATTTAATCCCTAATGAAAACCCTATATCAAGGTCTCTTTATAGAATAGCCACTATGGAGTTAGTATAGTTGAATTAGTGACCTGAGGATTTCTATGATAATTTATTTATATGACATTGTGTTTCACCATGGGGATCCCATATTATATTTGTTAAGAATTAATATATATCCCTGGGGGTGTGTATTTTTTATAGAGAAATAAATTTCATTTTAATAAAGAACATGAATCCCCTGACTCACACTAATGACTTATTCAGTCAGAATCATGGAGGTTAATAATTCTCAAATATTAAACATTTTTATGAGTACCATAAATTGAGAAAAAACAAGGAAGACATTCCAAATATAACATATCAAACAAGGTAAGATCGTTATAATTTTATAATAATTCCACTTAGATTGGCTAATTCCCCATCATTTATGTGGATATAATGAATATAATTTTCAAGAAATATCTTGATAGATTCATTATGGTAATCATTTATGATATCTTGTTGTATTCTATGAGCTATGATGACCATTATAATCACTTGTAGATTATTATTTAGAGTATTATAATGAATTAGTTATATGGAAAATTATAAAGTTTGAATTATGGATTCATGAAGATTCTTTTCTTTGAGATATTGTCTCAATAGATGAATTATATATTGATCATATAGAGACAACATTTTCCAATGACATTCCTACACTATCGAACATATCAAAGTTAAATAGTTTCATTGGTTAAGTATGAAACTATCATCGATTAATTTGATATTTTTTCCAATTGGGAAAACCATACACCAAGATTACACTTAAAGGGGTGAAGTATATATGGTCCAAGGAATTTGAGTAATTTTTTGAATAATTTAAGATATGATTGGTCATTTATCTAATTTTGACTCTCCTACCAATAGATGATAAATTTGTGATATGTAGTGATGCATTGAAGAAAGGACCTGGCTGTATTCTTATAAAAATAATAATGTTATTGAATATGCATTAAGGAAGTTAATGTATAATGAAAAAAACAATCCATCCCAATATCTTGATTTAGAGTCATTAATTTTTTTCTAAAAAATAATTGAAAAATTAATCAATATCATAATATTTGTGAGATATATATACACCATAAGATCCTGAAATACGTCTTTTCAAAAAAAAAATAACTCACTATGAGGAAAAGAAGATTACTCTAGTTACTAAATGATTTAGATTCATTAATATAATACCACTATGAAAGTAAAAAAGGTAGATGATACATTGTGTATAAATGATTATGGAGTTGTGACCCAAATAAAGATTTAAAGGGATCCTATTTAAAGGGATCTATTAAATATGAATATGGGAATTATTAAAGAAGGGGAAAAATCTCCCCATTTTCAATTGATTGTGAAACCATGTTTATTAGAAATTGTACAATTTTTCTACTCTGATTATGAGAATTTTTATAGTAAAATTAAAGTAGTGAATGATGGGAAATTATTAAAATCCATTTTTGAGAATGTCATTATAAAAATTGGAATGATATTATGTGTTATATATATACCTAATCTAAAAATAGGATTGTTGGATGATGAAAATATCTCAAATTTCTCTACACTCCAATGTAGGACAACGATAAATAAAGATTCAAGGAAACATTTTTGCTGTGATATCATGAAGTAGGAAATTAGAGATTCTATATCAAGATACATGGTTTTATTATTGGTGAGGACTGAGATACAACATCCTAGGGTATTCAAGGAACCAATTATAATTTCTTTTTGGAAATTGGATGACATTAATATGGACCTTTTCACTATATTAACGAATACACCAGGAAGGTATAGATGAATATGGGTTATATTTAATTTCCTTACCAAATATGCACATTTAAACACTATAGTTATAGATTTACCCCTTGATAACATAAAAAATCTCTATTTTACTGATTTTTTATGAATTATTGGTGAGAATATTTCAATCTTTTTGATAATGATCCCCGTTTTACATCACAATTTCAGAAATTTCATTAGAAGTCTCTTAATAATAAGGTTTATTTGATCACCACCAGCCATAATCAAATAGATAGAGAGTCTAAAAAGACTATTAAAACAATGGAATCCATGTTGAGGTCATTTTTTATTCGATATTGAAGGAATATGGGATCATTTTTTTACCATTATTATATATTATATATATAAATAGTTTGCATTCATGTGTTCAAATGGATCCATATGAAGATTTATGTGGCAAGAGATGTTGTACTATAACCTGTTGGGATAAAGGTGATTAAGGGAAACTTATAGACCCAAAATTTGTTGAGGAGACAATAGAAAAGGTCGTGACAAATCATACTCATAATAAAGAAGCTCAATGGAGGTAAAAATATTCATTCTAGTAACTCGAGGAAATATTTGTAATTTGAAGTGGGATATCATATTCTCGTGAAATATCTCTATGAAAGGGTGTCCTAAGGAATGATAATATTAAAAAACTGATACCTAGGTATTCCAAAAACATTAAAATTTTGGAAATTATTGGATTTATGGATTAATGATTGAGAAATCCACCATGAATTTCCAATGTAGATGATGTGTTCTATATATCATTGTTAAGGAAGTACATGGAAGACTTAATGCATGTTCCCTATGAATAAATAGAATTGAACAAGGTCTATTTTATTATGAAAATACCATCTATATTATTGATACTATATAGAAAGTATTAAGGAACCATATGAATCAATATGTAAATATACTTTGTAGAAATAATAAAATTGTGGATGAAATGTTGGAAGCATAGGATGTTATGAATATGATCCACCCTCATTTGATTAGAAATTAATATCCATGAAAATTTCAATGTTGAATTTTTTATAGTAGGGAAGCATTTAACACCAAACCCTCAATTATTGTATGTTAACATTATATCTTTTTAAAATGTTTATAAAATTAAAATTTTATTATTTCATGACATAAAATTCTAATTTTATAATTTGAATAACGATTTTCAACTTACATGGTTATAATAAACCAAGAAGAAGTTTAGGAATTTTTCTCTATGAAATTAGGTTTTATGAATAATTTAAACCATATTATATAACTATTAGCCTTTATATTTGTAATAAAATATTAAAATATGTTTAATTAATTCTTTATTTTATATCATATTTATAGAAATAATGATAAGAACATTTGAAGGTAAAAAATTATATTTTCTATGAAATTTTTGTTTTGAAAGGCTTTATTTTTGTCCATTAAAAAAATTAAAATAGTATTTATTAGTTATTGATTTAAATTAAATTCAAATATTTTATATCTAAATATATGAATTTAAATAGATTTATTTATTATTAATAGTCTTAAAGTTAATATAATATCATCTTATACTTGAGAATGCATTTATAGAAAATCCAATTTTTGACATGATTATTGAGTTTATTTTTAATTTAAATACAACCATATATATTAGGTAAAAAGTTCAACATAATTTTTTTAAATAATGAATAGAAACAACAATAAAAATTAATTACCCCAGTCAAGGTTAAAAAAGGTTTAATAGGGAGGTGGATTCAACCAAATGATAAGGGTATGATTTCCAATTAAATATGTAAAAATATGACTATATATATTGACCCTACCATATCTTAACTCAGAATACAATTTTATTTTTTTAATTTTTTCTTTAGAATTAATTTATCATTTTTTATTCTGTTGAGAAATTTATAAGTGGTTTCGAAGAAGGTCCCCTCCCCAAGGCATTAAAGGGATGATCCTCCCATCATTTATTCACATATCTTAATCAATTTATCTCAAAAAACCTTAAAAAATATCTCTCCAAAATTATTTTCCACATTTTATAGGTTTTGTTATTTCCAATTTTTCAATCCTAGGGTCCTTAATAAGAGATCCAAAGGTGATTTCTCTATGAATTTGGATTCAACTTCACTAAGATCTTCCTTTTTTAATTATTATAATATAACCATCATTATGTTGTAAAAATTACAGTATAATAACACCATTATATATCATAAAATGAGAATTTATTATATCCATTTAATTATATTTATCCACCTCCTCTAACAAATTGGAAATAAATCCATCATTCATGTGTACAACATACTACCACCATACGAATCGATATAATTTTTTTTCAATCACTGACTCACATAGAAATTCATAATAATGGAAAAATTGAATATATATGAAAAATATGAAATGTTACTAATTCATTAAAATTAATATATCATCCACTTCCTAATCCTTTCACCCATTAAGGGATTGATATCGTTGCTTGTGGGTATATAGAGTATATCATATCCATGAAGCGATGTGATTTATTTTCCATGTATAAATTTTAAGGACTATTATAAAAATATATAAAGTAATGTAATATCATATTTTTAACATTAATTTAATTTTTTATTGGTTGTATTTAAATTATATGCAAAATAAAAAAATATTTTATGACAAAACATGCATGAGAAAACAGGGCTGCTATAGCCCAACAAATGGTAATAATGAAATATTATTAACGAACTGGTGGTATGATGTTTTAAGAGGATCATATATGATATTATAAATAATTATTATTAATATGTTTTAAATTAATTAAATGTTTAAAACCATTATATAAGAATTTGAATTACTTTTAACTAATGGGATGTTTGAGTTAAGAGATTTTGTCATAATTTACACTCCATTACGACATACTTGTTATAATAAACCTATTAACATTTATATGGTGTATATATTTCCCCTTTTATGTATTCAATGTGAATAAATATTTATTTATAATGATTAATTTTTCAATTAATGTCTATTATTTCAATGGGTTACTGTTTAATGGTTATCGAAGAGATAAGAATCTATTTTATAATCTCTTTTTTCTTTTAGGATTGCTTCAATTTTTGTTGAAGGAATCCTATCATTTATCATTCATAATCTATACTTATTTTCTTATCCACCATATATTTAGGGATTTAAAACATTTTCTTCATAATTTTCCAATATTTGGTACTTTAATTAAGTGATGAAATGTTTAGAAGATAGATAAATTTAATTTCTTTTTTAAAAAGATATATTTTTCTTATATGGACATGTTTTTTAAAATTATTTTAAAAAATTCTTTTTGAATGATGTAATGATTTATTAAGGAAATTTTTTGTTGTCGTTGAATTTTAAATTTTTTTTTAAATTAATATTTATAGTATTTTATGAAATGGAATTTTTTTAAATTTTTTTAAAAAGTATAAACGAATGTTTTTAATGTATATGGCGAAAACATAATTCCCTACCGCCACAACCATTTTACGAAATTTATATGATTTTAAATATATTAAATGGTTCTATAAATAAAAATATTTTATGAAATATTAATTAATTGTTTCAATATATTTTATTAATTCTTTCAAAATACGGGATTTAATTATAAACCTATATTCCCAATGAACTGATGGTCATGTCTTATATCATATTAATTTATTGGTCATTAACTTATATCGAAAAATTAAATTTATTGTTATTTTTGTTAATTTAATTTACCTTAAATATTCAAATTATTTACCATAGATATTATTATTTCACAACCTTTCACATATTTCTATATAGTGCATTTTATTTTGAATTTTATTTGATTGGTTTGTGAAATATTGATATTCTATATTATTTATTCAATAAATAAATTTATTATTAAAGGATATCATTAATAGATAAAATATATCTTTTGATATAAGAGGAATGTATTGGAAATTCATTGATGGGTGGTGAATAGATTTATATAACACCTTAATACGTCAATAGGTCTCATTAGAAATTGTTTTTGGGCTAATTAAATGGGTTTTTACCGATAGGTGTAATCTATATTGACACAAGGTCTTGATTGTATAGATATCATGATGTGTGATGTCCCTATGCAAAATATTCATAATTTCAATAATAGGGAATACATTTATTTTTTTTCCATGAGATCATTTTATTTATATTATCCATGGATGTATTTTATGCGCATATTGATGATAAAATGGATTGCATTTTTAGTTATTTACCTTTTCATATATATTATACATTATTTAAAAAAACTTTTTTTGTATGCGTAACCCTTACTAAGAGATAATCTAACATTTATTTTTTTATCTTAAATATGATATAAAGAGGAATTCATTGAATGAGTTTTAGGAATGTAGATAATTTTCTTTTGTTTTCTTTTTTATCTTATTCCCGATGTAAAATGGGTATCACGTATGTACCTGGTTCAGCAAGACTACTAAAGTTATAGATCCATCAGTATTAGAAAACTAGTATCTATGGAAATATAATAAAGTTAAACCGTCACTTAGTTACTGCAGTTAATATTTTTATAAGATTCATTAAAAATATACCAATTTATTTTATTTAGATAAAAATTATAAAACAATTCTTCAAAAAACAAAAATTTTACCTTGGTAAATAATATTCAATTGGGAAACATATTTTTTTTAAATATGGATTGTAACTTGTTAAAAAATTTAGATATTATGATTAAAAAAACATTAAAATCATTTTATTCAACTCAATTTATAGAGTTTAAAAATAACTAATTTTTAGTATAATTTTGTATAAAACAGAAAACCAGTTTTTCAGAAAAATTTTTTTTTAAAACCACAAAATTATTTTCCCATATTACATTCCAATTGAAAATATTTATATGAATATATATATATATAATATGTTTCAAATTATTTAATTAATTTAGTTTATTAAGATAAAAATTCCCAATAGATAAAAAACAATAACACTTTTAATATGTATTTTTATCATGAAAAGTTTTTATTTAAAATTATTTAAAATTGATAACTTTTTTAATAAGTAATAAAATTTAATAATACAATTATATTAAATAATAACATTATTATCTATGTAAAATAAATCCTTAAATGAAAATTTTATGGAAATGAATAATGTATAAAGTACACTAATAAATGAGGATATATAATTCTTTTACAATAACATTATTATTTCTTCAAAGATTCTACTTAAAATCTAATCAAAACATCGTGATAAGATATAAGGGTAATATAAGAAGTGATGTCTATCTTGGGTAGAAATGAAAATAGTATAGATATTTTAGAAATTTCCATGATATTGAACTTCTCTCATAATTGATTTCTCTCAAGCCACACTTGAAGAAGTTCAACATGGTATTGGTCTAGGAAAAACCATATTGATGCTACCTACCTTCCTAGCTTAGAAAAATGTACATCATACAAAATTATTATACTACAAATTACCATTTATTTCCCTTTTCTACATAGGTTTAATTATATGGTTACTTATGTTAATACCCACCAATTCAATTATCATGTTGCAACAATCATATAATCCAAAAAACTATATAATCCATATGACCATAGAATGGTCATATTTTATTCCTACATGTAACATAATTTCATTTATCCTATTTTTTATATATTAACATATAAATTATATTTTTAATTACCTTATTTACTTCCATTGTTTTAATTGGGGTGATAATCTTATTGGAAAACTAGGAGGATAAAGAATATATGTTCTTTTTAATTTAATTTTAAATTTTTTCCTATCAAAATTTTCTTAATGATGTTTCTATAGAATTCTCATAACGTATTAATTCTTTCCTTACACTATAATATATTACCTAAAGAAATATATAATATTTCTTTAGATTGGTGTTGCATTTTAAATAAGATATCAGTTACATAGTGTATATTAAAGGGAAATTCATACCAAAATTAAAGTCATTATAGGGGAATGTATATGTGTCCCATAAATACCATAATTAAAAGAGATATTAGATGATTCACATAGATAATAATCCTCTATACACCATAAAATCACAAATATGTATTGGTATCTGAAGAATCATTTCTACCAGGACAACATGAACGAGGAGACTTTATAGTATATATCTCAATGTTTATTTTTCTAACAAGTTAATGCTAAACATCCAAAGTATAAGGGGATTATTCATCCATTACCCATACATATATGTAAATGGTAGAAAATTTTGTAATCCTTCCTAAGTATTATAAAAAAAATACATTTTGGTTTTAGTTATTTAATTTTTGATGTTAGTACATTTCATTTCTATTTTAGAATATTTCTTACTTGATCAACGTGAAATACTATAATTGAATTCGTAATGATTCATGGATTACAACTCTCAATTGTATCTAATTGATATTTTAGGTTTACCGAAAAGTTATGGTCATGTATTTGATGATCATTGAAAAAAAATGATATTCCATACTGCTTATAATTTTCAATCTAATGGTCAATCTGGATGAACCATCCAATCCTTAAAATACATGGCGAGATCTTGTTCGATGCATTTAAAATAAGGTTGGGGTCCGTATCATCCCATAATATATTTCACAAATAATTACAGTTTTCATTACAGAATTCAAATGGAACAATATGAGTATTTATATCAAAATGGGTGTAGAACTCCAATTTTATAGGATGAAGATAGATATCATAATATTTTGGGATGAAATATTTCTCAGGAAATGTGTTTGAAGATTCTAAATTCTCAGTGATACATTAATACTTCAAAAATCTAATAGAATAGATATGCTAAAAATAATTGGTGATATTTTGAGTTTTAGGTCCGAGATAAGGTATTACTTTGAATATCACTATTGAATAATTCCATTAGATTTTAGAAGAAAGGAAATTTGATCCATATATGCATTAACCCCTTTGAAACCCTATATTTTTTGGGGATGATATCTTAAAATCAAACACTTATACCATACCTCTCCCAAGTAAATGATGTCCTCCATATTACTTTTAAAAAAGTTCATACTAGACCCATAACATACACTAAAATTTAATGTAGTACACTAATAACATGATCTCTATTATGAGAAACAACTAATAGAAATCTTGGATTTTATAGATAAAGTAATAATAAACAAGGAAACTCACGTGGTTATAGTTATATTGAAGAATATAGAGTTTGAGGAAGTAGCATGGGAACCTAAAGATGTAGTGTGGTAGATGTACCCTCATTTTTTCACCAGATTAATAAATTCATATTCTGAATTTTTTTAATATGGGTAGAATGTTACACCACATGGCATTAGTATGTATTATCCATTAAATTAAACTATGTATGATAACATGTGATACAAGAAAGACTAAAATAAAATGAAAAATTCATTACTTAATTATGAGATAATTATAAAATAAAAAATAAAATAGATTTAGCGATGATTAAATGAAACTTACTCAGTAAAATTAATAATGAATAAACTAAATGTAAATAAAAATAATATAAGGTTTAACTTATAATCATTAATATCTATGATGAAGATCATAACACTAATGGTAAATATAGAACGATAAAATCATATCAGAAATATAATTAATAGATTTAATAGTAAATTAAATATTATGATGAAGGAATTTAGAGGCGTATCGAAGGTTTTAAATAGTAATTTAATATGTGCATTTTATATATGGTAGTTGGACATAGGGTTATTGGATACATTGTCATTGGATATATGGCCATTGTATATGATTATATCAAAAAGGAATATTTATATTGTGTAACTGTTAGTAAAAAATTAAAATTAATGTAATTCAAAAATAATAAATAATTATATATTAAAACATAAATAAATAATTGAAATATTTTATTTAAATAATAGGCATCATTTTTTATACATGTTATTATTATTTGAAATAAATAATGATATGATGTGTTAATGAACTTAAAATAATGATTATAAAACCAACAGATTAACAAAATATAAGGGTTAGATGATATATAATAAATTTTTATGATATATTATTTAATGTTGAAAATGATATTTTTTTCAATGAATAATCATTCTACGTGTTGTATATATTTTTATAAATTAAATTGGTCATTTTAAAGGAATATTATGATAAAATGTATTATTTCAATTTTTAAATAAACTATTAACACTCGTTTAATTAGTAATTGATTTGAAATAATATTAATAACACTATAATATTAAAAATTAAATTTTTTATAGAAAATTATTTTATATATTTAATTTTTTATTTTAATATGTAAATTTATAATATTTTTAAATTTAATTAAATTAAATATAATACATATTTTTAATAATAATTTTGAAAATAATTATAAATCAATGTTTCGTTTTAGTCATAAGAATATGTTACTGGGGTGAATAATGTATAACATCATTAAAATGTAAAAATAATAAAATATAAAATATATTTAAAATTATTTGTAAAACATATAAAATAAAAATAAAAGGGGGTAATGGGGGGAATCTGTTGCCTCCATATTTTCTTTCTCTTATGGACTACAGTTCATTTAAAAATAACCTTCCTTAACTATAAATTAGAAATTATAATCATTTAAATCAAAACCCTCTATAAAATACACCTCAACAACCCCTTACAAACCATTTAACCCTTTAAATTTCCTCTTGAGTCCCTACCTATTTTTCTTTCATATGTTTCTATTCCATGTTCGGTTACTTCTAGTCCCAATTAAAAGGATTGAATCCTCTAATATGTTGGTACCCATTTTTTAAAGGAATGATTCGGTCAATGTTAGTATCTATGTTCTTATTTAACTTTTGTCAATTAAATTCCCATATAAATTATTTTTAAATCTCACTCTCCACTATAATTATGTTCTATTAGAATCATTTTTATTTTTTTATGATTATATTTCTATAGTACAACTCTAAACTCTTACTCATTCATTAGTATAACATATTATTGTATGGGTGCGTTCAATAAACTAAAACAATGGTGTTATACCAACATCATGATTTTATTTCTAAACAAGCATCAAAACATTAACCATAGTAATATATGATATTAAGGGTTTTTTCTATTATAAATATGGTTATACAAGGATGAAATAATTAATGACCATTTATAATGTTACTTGTTTTTATCTATAAATTACCCGAAACATGCATGTATTGGATTCCATTCTAACAAACCATACCCATACCTTCAATAAAATTTACATGGTAATAAATAAATAATTTTAATGTAATGATTACAATACCTTGAATAATTTGGGAATAATGAACCTATTATCAATGAACGGGGATAAACATATAGCTTACAAAACTTGCATAAAAAATGAAATTTATTTATATCCAATGATGAAAACAAACTATTAAAAACAAATATAAGTGTAAAAAAGTATTATAATTGATGAATATAAAAGATAATATATTTGAATAAAATTATAAAATAATTTATTAAGATATATATTTTATTATAAATGAGGTTAAAAACCAATAATGGGATTTATGATTAAAGATAATGATTTTTTATCTCATTTTGAAATATAAATTTTTAAATTCCAAATTCCCAATTCAATGATGATGGAGTGTGAAGAATCTTGGCCATATAATGGGATTTCAATACCACTGGGACTTTGGGCCACTCGTTTCAATAAATATCCCAATATATGGGTTATTCCTGTGGGGCTATGACTTATGGTTCCATCCTGGAGGTGTGTGTGTGTTTCATTGTATTATACCACCAATAACATAACTCTTAATGATTTTTATATTGTTATTTATATTAATTTTATATATTTTTTCATCTATGTCAATATCCTTTATTTTTTAAACTTTACCAAGTTTATTTAATTAAGATACCATCCAATGTACTTTTATAGATATATTATAATTATGTCTTGAAAATCTTCATGAACCCCAATCCATTATTATTGGTTAATTAATCTATAAGGGAATTATAAATGATTTAATATTCATATGTAACATAGATGTAGGGTTTTTTATTATGTGATGGATGGGAATTGAATTATACAGCCCTTCCATAAATTTAAAAAATCTTTATATCAAATGGGATAACATGTAATAGATTTGGGAGTGAACTCAATTCACTATAAGACTCCTCTGAAATTGATTTTGGTAATGGGGAGTGAACTCAATATATTACCGTATTCTATCCACTATATTTATGGGAATGGAGAGTGAACCCAATCCATTATTGGACTATTTACACTATATTATTATGGTCTTATCTTTGAGGCGTGGTCTAACAAAGGATTTTTCTTCATTTTGTTTGTGGTAAATTAATATTCCTCATAGCTATGTTATGGAACATTCCTAGGTTAGGTTTTCATGGCTCCTGATTATTGACTATTATTTCAACACTCTGGTTACTCGTGTAATATGTTATAAAAACAATTATATCATAAATTATGATTTATAACCTATGTTTTATTGGGTATTATTTTCTTATTTTTTATTCACACACCTTAATTATGTTCTCATACCCATGTGTTCATATTATTCTCACATTTTTTCTTCGATTGTTATCTCATACATTTTCCCTTATTGAGTGTTTGATATCACCATATTCTTATTTTTTCCATTACCTAATAAATAATGGGTAGTATTATGTGTAATATATCTATATAAGAATCAAGTGTGAATAATATATGTGGGATATGTGGAAGAATATTCAGAATGAGTTGGTTATTTATTATATCATTAAATACATTAAACCTTTTGGTTTTATGTGTGTGATTGATTATGAGGTCCATTAATGTAAAATGATGTAATATTAATGAATGTTATGGATGTATCATATCAATTAATTGGTTTATACCCTCATGAAATGTACATTTTATATATTTTATGAAGTGTTATCAATTCAAGAGAAGATGGATTGAGAATATAAGTCATTGATTTTGTGAGAAGACTCTAATGTAAACCATATATCTACTCAATGTTTCTATATTCAATGTGTGAGTAATTACCAATGGTCATTGTATAATATAATCAAAGGTTTTGATCATCATAAGATGTAATAAGTCAGTAATATATGTAACGTTGTGAAATTTTTCATAACAAATGAAACCATATATTGGTCAATCCTCACCCAAAATATAAAAAAATATAAGAGAAAGAAAATTGGGTATCGAAATATGAATTTACAATGTCCCCATACATAGTGAGAACTTTAATAAAATTAGTTTAGATGGTAAAGTTCCCAACTGATGTGTGTTTCATTGTATATAGAATTATAAAATAGACAACATCACTACTAAATTACATGGATGGGTTTTTATTATTTACATTATTGATAGTTTTTATAGTTTTAAAAATGTTTTTCCAATAATCATTGGTGCATATAATTTCATTTTTTCATCCATTATTGCTGCTATGTAGATATTTTCTAGGAAACAAAGATCCTTTACCTTTACTAGACTATCCCATAATAAACATGTAGAGTGTGTCTCTCTTTGATTCACTAATTGATATACTAACAGTATGATTCAATTCAACAATAAAAATTGATTATTAAATCAATTATAGAATCACAATAATATAGGAACCAATAATATGGATAGAATCATAGAAATAATAGCTCCTTGTAACCATCATAATGTTTTGAGGTATGATATATTGAAATTTTCATTAAATCATGTGTACTTATAAGTTTTTTGTTTTTTGGAGGAGTTTAAAGGGTTTAGTGGTCAAAAATTGAAGGTTACTTCATGTTTTATGGATAATAATATACTAAAGTTATGATATCATTCCCCAATGTTACAGAATACAGTATAAATTTTCTGTAATGGAGATTAAAATTATATATTTAAGGTTTTCCACGATGCAACCATTATTGTTGGACTTTGTTTCAGATCATTATGATGTGAAGATTTTTGTTACACTATAATAGATATCCTTAAGGTATAGGGCCCTATGAGATAAGGGTTTTCTTTGTGTCATGGAGTGGAGGATCATGTGAAAATGGGTGACCTAGGTCTTTGTGAACAACTTTGGAAAAGGTTGTTACACTGTGACATCTCTAGTCATGCAACTATGAGAATCCTCAACAGGGGTGTTCTGTCGTGGAAAATTGGACCATCCATTAAAACCTCCCTACCTAGTTTTTTTAAAATTTTATTTAATTATTTTATAAGGGGACACTATTTTAGTTGTTTCCTTCCTCCATAGGCCTTTGTACAAACAACAACCCCCTTAGAGCCTTCTTAATTACTTCTCCAAGCCATTCCTTCCTTATTTTGTGGTATTTTGTGGTACCACTAATAATTATCACCCCCTTTTGGTATGTAAAATGGAATGAGAGATTTAAATAATGTTTTTTTATTGCCTTTTGTTATTATCCAATATCGAATACCAAATTTTTGTATTTTTGCCGGGTTTTTTGATTATAGTGTATTTGGATTGCTCCGAGTGTCATTTATTAATGGTTTGGATCTTGGTTTTTTGATGTAAGGTATCGTTTCCATGTTTTATAATTTCTATGGGATGATATGATTTACCATTCATGATGGTGTATATATTATTTTTATGCCTCCCTCTAATGTGTAAAAGTGAATATGTGGGTTTTGGAAAACATAATGATACCTATATAAGATAGATTTTGTTTCTTAGGGTTTTAATGACTTAGTCATAAATATTATTTAATGTATGAGTATAATTTGATCCGTTGTTTATCTTGGAAAAGTTAGTTAGAGATGATTTTTATGGCACTAGAAGGTTTGTGGCTTGGCATGTGAGTATGGGTTTGTACCTCCTTTAATTGAGAAATGGTTTTTATTTAGACTAGTTGGAAAGTGATATTCGAATGAATCGAGATAAGAAAATTATAATGGGTTAACTCTGTGGTCCTTATGATGCATTTAATATGCTAGTGTGAGTGGTATGCCTCGAATTTTGGGGTGTCAGTCCTAATGATCCCAATTCCTAGAATATGATGTAAATGATGGAGATATCCATATGAATTTACTACCTAGAATGATTCTTTATTATTTCTCACTATTTTTATTGTAGTGGTTTGTTCTATTTCCAAGTAATTACAATAGTGATATTATAGTTTATATGTTTTTAGGAATTCATTATCATAATTTTATAACCTGGCCTAAAGTGTTGAATTCTAGTGAAAATATCATAATCTATGAAAAATAGTTTATAGTAGTTCATTTGATTTGTTTTTGATGTTAAATAATTTAGGGGATATGTCTTGGAAAGAACAAATTATGAATTCATGTTTCTATTAAAAAATTAAAAGGAAATCCTAAAACGATGTTGGGTGGCCAATATAGAGTGAATTATGCCTCCAGATGGCATCATATAGCTAATATAGTGCAAAGGATTCACATCAATAGGGTGCTCACGCATCAATGAAAATTGCATCAGCCCCTAAGTGTTTTTCAATATATAAAACAACCCTAACATGATATTTAACAATACATCAAAGCTCTAACATTATCCCATGAAGGAGTCTAATATTAAACTTACCTCACATATTTGTCAATAAACACAATTTAACTATTATTTTATAACTAATTAATCATTAAAAACAAATGAAAGAGATAAAACCGAGAAAAAAATATCTATATTGTGATACTATACCTCTAAATATATATATATATATATATATATTATTTTAAGTAATCACCTTTTACAGTTAATTTTGAACCCTTACAATCCAAGAGACAAAATTCAAAGTAAATTTGTCACATAAACATAAACCATCACTCTACGCCATCAAAAATGTATTGAAACAACCTTTTCAGTGCCATATAAAATCCATCTAACATTTAAAGCATTCAAAATTTAGAAATCAAACACATTGTGCCTCTCCAATAAATCCTTAGGAGATGAGAACCCGAACATCAATCAGCGTGGATCAACACCTTGAGACGCTTGATCACGCTATCAAAATAACCTACTTGCCAATGAGATTCTGTTGAAAGAACCACCTTGCTGAAGAGGTCCCATAATAAACTAAACACTGAAACCAAAAGAGAAAAATCACCAACCAGACCAATGCCATTTTGAAAACAACAAGAGGAACACCTATGGGGAAACAAATAGGTAGGAGAAAACTCTAATCATTCCCCCTAGAAAACTATCAACTGCTCGATCAACACCTCTCAGAACATTTTAGAAGGCCATAATTATAGACTAACTTGGATGATAGATTAGGACCATAATGTCAGAGACAAGGGAAGAAGACGAATCCCTTGATTGAGAGCTAAGCCTTGGCAAGAAACCCAACCCCATCTTCACGAACACCTGAAACCAAACAAAGGAAAACAATAAGGCAACACCCATCGCACCTCCATAGATTTCATCGAAGTATTATCCAAGACATCCCAAAACAACACCACAGGAACCATTCAATAGAATAAAAATGGGGTCTTTTACACAAGAAGAGGTTATAATATCCGAGGATAAAAATAATGAGGGTATCAATGGAATGATGAAACCACAAAGAAGAAAATTAAGGAAGAATCAACACCAAAATGATGGGGTCTGGAAATATGTGTGAAGAAATATGGGAGTAGAGGATAAAGAATGAACCTAGAAGAGGATATGATTCCAAGTATAAGAGGAGATCCATAATTTTAGAGCATGATAAACCTATGTGAAAGAAAAATGAAAAAAAATCTAAAATGGGACCGAAGAGAGAGGAGTATGGAGAAAGTAGAAGAAACATATCCGAGCACAGATGTGTCTCCAAATCCTTCACGGGGGATTTTGGGAGGACATCCTAGAAATAAAAGAATAGAGAAAGAGTTCATATAAGATAGTGAGGGGCCATTGAGCATATTTCAGTTAGCGACATTCTACATTTGGGGAATTCAAAATTCTTTTCATTACATAGTTTTAGGTGGATACAACAAATCCTATCATATATTCCCGATGCTATGAATGTAGGAAATAAAACCTTAAGAATCAATAAATCAAACTTTTTTATAATAAAACTATCTCACTCCAGAACTCCACATTCTATCAATTACCTAACAAAGTCTGTTTTATGACATTAAGATTATATAAGAAAACTGATGAAGCATAAAATTTCAATAAAAAATAGCATTTTGTTCATTGAAAATAATCATTCATAAAAATTTAAAACAAGTTTAAATTTCACATTTTCATAATGTTTTGTGATTGATTTAATAATATAAATATTTTTTAACTAGATTATTGTAGTGATAATTATGTTAGGAATTTACCATAGAATTACATATGATTTATTTTCAGTAGTTTTATTATAATTTATTAACTTGTAGCTCCATTTTTATGGTTTTATGTGAAAATATAGATCATATTAGATCACAAAAACCTTGTACACAAACAAAGATGTAGAAAATATACCTCACCCCTCCTCAAGTGTCTAAAATAAGTCCCTCTAACCTAGTATTCCTATCCCAGCTATTCAACTAAACAAATGAAAACCTAAGATAAAAAAAACTTTCTTTATATTCAGCCATGACTAACCACTCTAATTAAAATGAATCTCTAATCAACCAACCATGTGATATTATGGAAGATTTATTATGGTCAACCAACTATGGCTGGAACACACCTACAAAAACTCACAAAACCTACCATATTCCCTCTTTAATGGCTGACCACTTCACTTAAACCGATAGTGGCCTCCTTAATGATCACCCATTTCTCTCAGTTATAAAACCTATTATGGAAGAATAAAACCAACACACACACAAAAGTATTGAAAATAAATCCTAAAAGAAGTTATATTTAATATTCCACACAATATACGAATGGATAGTAAACTTAATACATGATAAACACCAAAACCCACCATAAGATTAATATACAGGAATCATTAAGATGACTATTTGACTAAAGGGGAGAAGACAACCTATAATATAATGATAACTCAAGACCATGATATAACAATCTGAATGACATTGAAGATCCAAATATGGATTAATCAATTGAATCAAGGTTAAATATAATTTAATAATACGATATTTTTTTAATACTAGAAGAAGTTTCAAATCAGGGATGCTTGTTGTGATCAGATGAACAAGATACCAGGATGAAAAACTCCATAATAGTATGATTAGTACATGTTTTAGCCAATGAAAATAGAACTTGTGAAAATACAATGGAACATCAACTAATTTAAATAAATAATAAGCTTGATTCCCTCAATGGAATCGATCTATAAATTTTAAACATGATCCAGTTGATCACATCACATCAATGTCATTTATTCCAACTCTGATCCTCCCATACATCATGGTTCAGTCCAATTATCATAGTGTTTCACTCCAACACATAATGTCGAATCCACAATGTAAGTATCACCCATGCTCTATATAATTCAAATAAGAAGTATCCAATGATATGTTATCAATGAATCAAGTGGAATAATTATCCTATATTACTGATAATGATATAAATCCATGAAATATAGATATTTGTTTTGTGAATTGTTCGCTATATAATTTTTCTAAATATCCTATATTTGACTCTTCCCCTTACACCAATTTCAAGAACGAAGAAATTAAAGTGAAAATTTATTTATCAAATGCCTCCATGAATTTAAAATATCAAATTAATAACCAAGATAATGTAGGTTGACTCAGGACCAGAAGTATCGATCCCACCGGCTCGAGATCAACCACCCAATCTCCCTTATTGATACTCACCAGCAGCAGTGTTTCTACTGTTTCATTTTTTTTGAACTAAACAAGACCAGAACCACTTGTCCCACTTGCTCTATAAAAATATTATCATTCCATAAGGCATCACTAAATCCCACTCCAACCATGAAGAATGTATTAATGTAAAATTCCATGGATAAATACATGAATCTCTCCGCCATGAATCTGAATCATACCATCGCATTTTATATTAAATATGAAGACAAAACAATCCACAACCTTAGAAAATATCCCCATGGTTGATACTCTCTACTAGTTTATACTTTGACCAATAGGGAAAAAAACTATACATTGGATCATGCCCAACATTTTAAAACACAACTATTAAGGTCCAAGAACACCCTCACTCATTTCTTGGGCTACTTGAACATGTGTAATAGTTCTAATCGAGGACTCACCCATTCCCCCTAACACATGTGTAGGATTTTATACTACATAATTTCATTATACATTCAAAAATATTAAAAAAACCCAAAAAATAGATTCCCATATCTCTTAAATTCAGAATTAATAAAATAAGATAAATATTAATAAGTGATTGCGATAATGAATAACTGAACCATGACTCATTGAGAAAAATCATGGTTAGTCCCACTAGACAACATTCTAGGTTTTATAAAATTTATATACAAGGTGCATGAAAAACATTCAAATAAATAGTTACATTTTTGGGGAGTTAGTCTAGCCATTCATTTTATTTCTCTTCAACACATTTTAAAAAATTTAAAATTTTTAATCAATTTTTTTAGTAAAATAGAGGACCTACTAAATAATATTTAGGTGGTTAATTTGATGGCCAAACAAATGTGAAAAAATGAGGTTCCCTCTGACCTTATGCCACCTATTAATCTAGCCAAACACATTGAAAATAAACTCAACCAAGATAAAATGATGATCATATATGAGAAAACATTATATGATAATCAGAAACTAAAAGATGATGAAGAAGTTCCATTTTAATATTCACTTCAATTGATGTTCTTGATTATTCTAACAAAAAAGTTTGTGGGGGAACTGTATGATATTGAAGAAGAGGATAAAGTACCAATTTTTTAAATTTAACCCATATTCTTAGTTTCCCCGCACTTTGAAGAATAATTAAAAGAGGGAATCATTAGGAGAGATTAAATTTTAAAATTTCATATTTGTAATTTTATTTAAACCTAATTTTATATTTATATAATTTATATTGTAAGTGATAACATAATATCCGAAGTATGATTGTAGGTCCTAAATTTTGTTGACAAAGATACTGATATTTAAGGGATCAAATATGGAGATGATTTGCAACAACCACTACTGCACCATAATAAATTGAGGAATTAAATGTGGAATTACACATAAAAGATAAAATAAATTATAAAATAATTGAGGGTGATGGCCATATCTTGATTTAATTTTTTGATTTTATATAACAATAACTAAAAAATTATTTTCCAATTTTTCAATATATAGAATCATAACCTTTTTTGGAGATTTGGAGGATTTTTTAATGCACCACAAAAGTAGAATAAGAAATATTTTAGAGAAAATAGTAATATAATTTGAATATAATGGTTCAGAGCATGATAAAAAATTCTTGGAAATTTTACTGCAGTCTATTTTAGAAGAAATTGAAATAGGGGGAGAATGAGAACTGGATGTCTTGATCTAACATTAATAGAAAGAGGCCCTGTATTTCATTCTTCTAATAAGATAGGTAGGGTTATACTATGCTACTAAGGGGTTTGACCTGATTAATTTTTTCTTGGGGACCACTATGATAAAGTAAAGATATGAAGCTATGGGAAGAGAAAAATTGTGTGGTTCTTACGACAAAATACAAACCATCTAACAAACTCGGTATAATACTGATCTTGTTTGGATGTATAAAGAATAAAATTTATCCCCTATTAGGTGATTTTTACACAAGATCATTCTTAACCTTTCTATAATTTTGCTTTACTTTTAATTCTATTTTTAATTTTGAATAAAATATAAATTCCTTTTTTTTATTTTACATAAAAAATGATGTAGAAAACAACTACAATATAAATATTAATCTCTATTAGAATCCAAATTATGTGTTAATGACTTGATCCCAAGATTATCCATGTCAAATGGAATAATTATAGCCTGATTGTATCCTTTTATAATAATTTATCATGTCGCTCTATTATCGATTATTTTTGTAATATTCATATTAATAATAAAGATAATTTATCATATGATGAAAAATAATTTTTGGGGAGGTAGAAACTCATAAATTCTTTATTTTCACTATTTTCTCCTTTATTATTTAATTTTTTTAAATTTTTATTATTTTTGTGAAATTAAATAAAAAATAATAGTAAAATAAAAAACAAAAAAAATTATATTCTATTTTTTACTTGTAAAAAAAATTTTATATAGTTTTTATGTTTTTAAGCATTTTTGAATTGAATTGAAAAGTATAATAATATTTTGAACACATAATTATTTTAAGGAGATTGATTATTTTAATAAACCTAAAAAGATCAAATGATTTATCATTAACCTTTTTCACTTTTCTTATAGAAATCTATTTTCAGAACTTGGTAAATGTGTATAAGTGAAAAAACTACATGAAATTGAAATTATAATACAAGGTCAATGGAATTTAGGGCTTAATTTAAGGTAAAATTTTCATTGTATAGAGGGACAGATAAGGGATAAAACTCGAAATAATTGATATATGTCCTTTGAAACTAGATTAAAATGGGAAATTTGGATCCCATAATTAAGCAATGAGACCTTACACATTGGGTGTGTGTGAAAATTTAATTCTTTATATTCAATAAGTACATTAAACAAATAATTGGTAGGATTTTTTTTAAAATACCATATATATCAAATTTAAATTCTGTCACATGAGGGGATATTGAACCTAGATGAATAAGAGGATACTTTACATATAACTACATAATTTTTGAGTTGTATCAATCAAGAGGAAAATGGATCTATTTTTTATGGAACATTAGAGAAAGTGATAAATAGAATTTACACTTATTTAAATGTTAATTGGAATTAATTGTTTGTATTTTAATCAGGGACTAGAAACATTTTATTGAATTGAAGTATTTCTAGTGGATTAAATTCACTAATGGATCCTGATGTGATTTTTAGTAGAAATAACATAAAACTTTTTGTCACATTATAATGTTTTTAAACTTAATTGAGTATATATTTCATTTTTATTTATTGCTTCCTATGGATAAATCCATTTAAACTAGAGTTTATAATTTTATTTTGAATCATTAATCCATTAATACTGTTTCCAAAATTATGGGTTTTATTTTTTTCTCCCAATACATAATTCAGTTTTCTAGTTTTTATTATGAAATTTTAAATACCCTTTAATGTTCTAACTGTAACATTCTATGAATTTAAATATTAAACCTAGGAAAGACTGTAACTATTTTATTGAAATGAAAAAAGGAAAACCACATTTATTACCATGATTTATATTGTGCTTTATGTGATTGACTACTTATTATTATTATTATAGAAATCATGAATTGTAGAGCTGTAATTATGATAAAAATATGAAAATATGATTTTTATGGCCATCATGTTGAAATTGGGAATTAAATGGAAAAAAATTTCTTTGGAGTGTAATATGATATGTGTGGGGGAGTGATTAAGAAATTATGTTCCTAATTTTTGTGAAATTTTTCATTAGAAATACTCTTTCAAACAACATTAAAATGGGGTAAATAAATCACATTTTAATAATTTAGTGTTTTTTAATTAAATATAATAAATATGTTTAAACTAGTTCATTTTAGTGTTAATTGTTTTTTGATTTTACATAGAATTACATATGTTTTGTTTTAATTATTTTTAGTTGTATTTATTTTGGAACTTTCAACATGATTTAATGTGTTTTTAATGAAAATACAACCATAGGCTCACAAAAACCTTGTAAATGCTCTAAATATTAGAACACCTATCGTGACCCCTCCTCAAGTGACATTAATAAGACTCTCCAACCTACCATACCTCTCATAGGTAGTCAACTGGATACAATATAACTATAGCTACCACAAGGCATCTCCACAGTCGACCGTGACTCATCATATAACCAACTGTATATCTCTAATCAACTGATCATGTGAGACTGTAGAAGACTTACCATTCCTGACCCAACATGGATAAAATATAGCTATCACAACTTACACAACCTATGAAACCTCACTTATTATCTTTTTATTCACTTTAACCTATAATGGCCTCATTATGGATCAATCATGCCACCCAATTCCTTAACCTACCATGGAATAAACATGTTTTTATTCCAACTTTTTGATAGATAAGAAATTCTCTAACCACATGTTATATATACTCATTCGAACACAATACCGATGATAAATTGACTTACCATGTGAAGAAAACAAAAAAAATCTTGAGATGAACCTCGAGGCCTCATTCAACCTACCACTTGATCAGATGGGTGGAGACCACCTGAAGCATGAAGAAATCCCGAGATAATGAGATAATGATTATAATGATTTTTTTAACTAAAGAAATATGGAAAAATTGAACATGGGATGTATCTAAGTTGATAATTCAATATTTTTTAATATTAAATGAATTATTAAAATAAGGATATTGTCTATGAACTATTGATGAAGATAGTAGGACGTCGAACTCCATTAATGTGTGATCAGATCTCATTGAGTTCAACTAAACTCATAACCCATTAAATAAAAATTTCACATGTAATAAGTAGAACACATATTTATATTGATAACCTTAGTAGAATCTAAAAATGAATTACAACCTAGATCCAATTGGGATGGTTTCATAAACCAAAATCACTCCATCTTAGAACCACTCATAGAGTCTAGTTCAGTCCTCCACCTGTAGAACTACACTATAATATATGATCTAAGATCCACTATGGAATCTAAACAATGTTTGATTAAACTGTGAGAGTAAGTTTAAAATTATGTGTGATCAATGAACATGGTAGATGAATTGACCTAGTATACGGATAATGAAATAAATATATGAAATCCAGGTTGTCTATATTATTTTATTCCCTATCTAGGTCTTTCAAATGTAGAGGATTTGACTCTACCCCATGCAATGATTTCAATCTAGAAGAACCTTTTTCCCCAAGCGATTAGTTTAATTACTCAAAGTGTTCGAAACATCCAATAAATTCCCATGATAGTGTAGGCCAACACCACCCAGGATGTATTGGTCCCACCTACTTGAGTGTACCCAATAGATCTCCCTTATTGATACTGAACACCTAATGGAATCCCACAATTCTATTATTATAGTACTAGATTAGATAAATATATCTTGTCCATTTTCTCCATAGGGAATTTCCTTCTAAAATCCGTAATTAAGGAACACTCCAACATATAAACATGTAGCATCATACCAAACTGAGGTTACCAATTAGAATCTATATACTATGAAACCTGATCATACAATCTTCTTTTCTATAGATTCCTAACACAAAACCATCCACTAATATAAAGCTGATCTAGAAGGCTAATTCTCTATACTAGTCTAGAACCCGACTAATAGTGGACATTCCCATACATAGGATTCAGCCTAAATTTTTTGAAGCCAACATCTTAGGACTGCACCTATAATCCCTCATGTCAAGGCTAGAATCAGCACATGTAGTTGTTATATTCAATTAATTTTATTATCATGATGAATATCAATCATATTCTACTATAATATGAAGTAGTTAATCACGCCACCTCCAATTCTTCTCAATGTGTATAGATTCTAATCATGGGATGAGTGTCCAAATTTGGTGAAATTTTTCCGACTATATTTGAAAAAATGGATTGGGATTAAATATAAAATGTGATTAGGGGAGAGAGAGGAAAGAAATACCAATTGGAAGGATGACTATTTCAAATTTCCTACTGCTTTTAATTTCAAACTATTTAATGTTTTTATAGTAAAATTCAATTTTCTACCACTATTATTCATTATTTTTGGGATTCCTCCTTCATATTTTGATTGTGATATCTTACCTCCATTATAATGGTGCACTGACCCAAATCTAATTATGGTGAAGGGATTACAGTTACCCCAGTTCCCCTCACATTTTAATTCATTAAAATTTCTTTAATGTTGTTGTGGAGTAGATGGATTTCCCGTGAATAACGAAGTGATTTCTCACATTCTTTTTGTATTTTCCATAACCTCATTCCAAACAAAACCAAATAACATCCTCTAACTTCTATCAGTTAATGATTAATATGAGGGAATTTATTTGGATCGATGCATGAACATTTAATGATGGGAAAAATGTGAAGGGGTGTATTATTGTCTATGATTACAACGTTTTCACTACTTCACAAGTGAAGTAGGTGAGACATGTTGTTACTATTTAATTTTTGAATGTAAAATAATCCTAAAATATTATATCAAGGATGGTGATATATGAATGAAATTTACTATATTATCAATAGGTATTAATTATTCAAATTGGATTATAAAGGACCCATGATTTCATAATCTTGAACAGAGATTCATTTATAACAATTTTGAAGTATGTTGTACAACTTCCTTTTATTCTATATTCAGACATAGTAAAAAAATCAACTCCCATTTCTCTTAATTTTAATGTTTTTAAAAAATATATATTAATAAGTGACCAAGATAGTGAAGTGATGACACATGAATTCTTGAGAAAACCCCTAGTAAGTCCTACTGTACAACATTATATGTTTTATAAAACATTAATGTGGGACCCATGACATAGTTTTTCATTACTTATAAATATTTCTCCTAATAATTAGACACTATATTTTTCAATTTGGTCATTTCAAACATCATCCAAGCACCATTTTCAAACCATATAAATGGGAATCCAAGGATGGGATAATAATACCATTTCATGGTCATAAATATCATCTCCACTTCATATGAATCACATGTTAGCCAATGGCATTAAAAATATTTCCCCATACTAAACTTCCTAAACAAATTTGCAAATGTATCAAAGAAAAATACATGTGTCATCATATCCCAGAGAGAAGGATAATTTGGGTAGCTTAGGATTGGGAGCCACTACTACAAATATAGCTTTTATCAGCGCTAGAAAGGTGCATTAACAGCGCTAAAACAAGCGCTGTTAATCGTGGAGAAGATAAAGGGGGCCCTTGTTATCAGCGCTTAGAAAACCACTAATAAAGAACCCTTTTATCATTGCTAAAAAAAGATTTGATAAAAGACCACTTTTATGAGCACTTTTTTAAAGTGCTGATAAAAGTAAAAAAAATTAAAAAAAAATTAAAAAATTATAAAATAAAAACTAATTTATATTTAGGGGCATTTAAGAGTGCTTGACCCCCCGTATCAGCACTAGACGGCCCCTCCCACTCTTGCGCGTTACCCTTTCCCGCACCTCCCACACATGCACATGCAATTCCTTGCTTCCACTCAAAATTGAACCCACGACCTCCCTCTCAGGCACTTGCACTTTTACCACAAAGCCATTTTTTTCTATTTAATGATACATCTATTTATTTATATGCATATTTATATTTATTTGTATATTAATATAGGTTCATATTAATATAAATATATTTAGTTCTATTAATACATATATGTTTATTCATATATTATTATATATATATTCATTCATATATTAATATATATATTTGTAGTGACAATTTTTATCCGTATAATTATTTGTATATTAATATATACTTATAATATCAGTTTTAAATACATTTATGAAATATGTTTTTTATGCGTGTTTATAAATAAATAAATAAATACATATATACAACACACACACAGACAGTCAGACACACACATATATATATTTATGAACAAATACATATATATGTGTATTTGAAAAACCATAGAATGTTAAAATGATCATAACTTATATTCCAGAAGCCTTATTTAACTCCACAACCATTAAAATAGAATAAAATGAAACAATATTCGATATGATATGTGGTACATGGATAACAGAAATACAGATCAGAAATTATACTTGTTTTAATGTTTAAAAATCAGGGTATCCTGAATAAAAACTCAGTTTTGGGGGTCTTCTAGGAATTTTTTAGCCTCAAAAAATATGACATAAGATTCTCTGGGTTCACAAGCTCGTAGATCTCATCGAAGGCTTCGATTTTAAATACTATTGAGCTCAAACAGACACCCGGATCAAAAGTTATGGCCGTTTAATGTTTGAGTTAAATTTTCAACTTATTTTAGATATTTTATTAATTGTTTTGATTTTTTGTGTTCTCAAATTGTTATTATATGATTTTTAATAGATAAAAATTAGCAAATTATTAATTAATTATATTTTTAACAATATTTTAAATCCATTTTCACTAAATTTAGTATATATTAAATGTAATTGTCTATTTATATGTATATTTAAAATACATATATTATATTTATATCAATTTACATATACATATATAACAATATATTATTTTTCATGAAAAATTATTTTTTTTGAAATAAAAAATTTATCAGTGCTAGGAAAAAGCATTGATAAATCCCCAATTTATTAGCACTATTAAAAAAAGCGCTGATAAAGGGGTCCCCTTTAATAGTGCTAAAAAAGCACTGATAAAGGGGTGGCCTTTATCAGCACTAAAAGAAGCGTTAATAAATGGTCACTTTCAACAACACTTTTTTAGAGCTTTTGAAGGCCCCTATTTATCAATGCATTTGTTAGCACTGATAAATCCCCCCTTTATCAGCACTTTTTTAGCGTTGATAAAAGGGTAGTTCTTCCCTTACCCGTTTTTTGTAGTAGTGAGCTAAAATGAATGAATAAAAATAAATAATCGATGATCTATTGTAAATGTGATCCATGATTCCACTTCCACCTATCTAGATCACATGAATTGGAATATGAATGAAATAAAATATAATTTGTAATATTTGGGGAATGAAAAAAGGGTATATATAGATCATTAATCGAGAAGAAAACATAGAAGTATGTTCTTAGACATCATCTAAAAGAGGGGATAACTGAGGGTAAACAAATGTTGGATAAGTGCACATGTGATCTGTTGGTACTCAATAAGGACAATATTCAAATCAACTAATTTTTTTCCCTATTTTCTATTTCAAATATATTATTATTGTTTAGCACAAGTTGAATATATATTCAAACAATGAGAGTTTTTTTCACTCATGTTATTTTTAATATTAATGATGTGTTTCTACAATTCAGGAATTTAGGCTTAATGCACCTACTGTATATACTATCGGTGAATGAATACAAGGGAATTCATGAAGTAGTGAGAATGGAAGCTCACCCATTGTAATAAGGTTTAAGACAATATAATAAGTGGAAATGGGATAGTAAAGAATTAACCATCTATACTCACTGGATTTGGACCGCATATATGTATATAAAATTACAAAAATAACACCTAGCCCCAAATAAGGTTGTTTTATAAACATCAAATTGAAGAAGAACTCAATGTACTTGATTTAAATTTTATAGGAAATATTAAAGGAACCCAAATGTTGGTTAGAAATCCTTAGGTAATGACTTGATAGGGATTTATTATGGACTTAGTGATGGTTTCTCATAGAAAATTTATAAAAAAATATGTTTTTTAGGGAGAGTTAGTTAAATCTACATCCCCTGCAAGAGAGAACCACTTCAGTAAAATTTGACTCCCTAGGAATTGAATTATAGGAAATAATTCAATTAATTATATTCCTATATATCATATCCAAACAATACCCATTACTTAATGTTTAATATTTTTTTTATAAAACTCTACCAATTACAATCATGACTTCTTTATCATCCCTATGTAGATTATATAATACTCACCAGTGTTATGTTGTTATGACCCAGTAATGTTACATGAAGATTTGTTGTGTAAAACCCTGGGATTTGAAAATAGTCAAATAATTTATGATAGCATGTGTGACATGTACCACCAAGAATAGAATAGAATAGAATACCCTAATACATTATAATATAATTATTTTAATGAAATTAAGTCCCTTTAATAGCTTGTGATGTATGTAATACAAGGTTTAGAAGAAAAGAAAATACTATAATAAAATATATTTATTTAAAATGCGATCGTTATTACCCAATAGTTATGTTGATGGGTATTAATCATAAACACTAACATTTTAAAAGAAATTTTTTTTACACATGAATAAAAAAATTTATTGGTTATCTAATGATTTTAAATTAAAATAAAACTAATTTGAATGAAAAAATAAATGCTCTCTAAAATTTTTTTTTCTAAAAAATAATTTCTTCATATTTTGAAAACCTATATTACTAATTTCTAAAAATTTATTCGACAAAAATAACATTATTTTTTGGGATTTTTTAAAAAGATTCATTTTTATGAATATTGAAAAATAATGATATTTATCTTAAATTTTCATTTTAATTTAAATTATTTAAAAATATAAATTATATTTTAAATTTAGTTTAGTTATATTATAATTTGTCTAATTTAGTAAATTGGTATCAGTTTGAAATTGATTTTTTATTTAATTTCATTAATATTTAAAAGGTTTTTTATGAAAAATATGTTTCTTAAATGTGTATATAGGTTTAATTTTAAATTTAATCCTGCAAAATCTATGAATTGAATTTGAAAAAAAAGTATTACATATTTGAAATAATAATAATTTAATTATATAATAAATTGAACATAATTTTTGACCTTTTTGAGTAGTTAGTTGAGTATAAATTAATTATTGTGATTAGGGTAAAAACATGTTTACATGGAGGTTAAACTAAGAAAATAAGTGTTTGAAATAATATAAAACATACCAAACACCCATTTTATTGCTATATTTAGACATCATAGCCTATAAGGTTTTATAATGTCCTATTTTATTCTTTTTATGTGAAAAACATATGTACACATTATTCTTTTGAACAATTTCATCCACGACCTCTCCCCCACTTATAAAAGGACACTCCCTTCCATAAATTCATCAAAACTATAAAGACAATTCTCTTGAAAAACCATCAATAAATATTTCCCAAAAATAATTAGTCATGTTTTATAGCTACTGTTCTTCTCATGAAAAAAACCCTAGGTTCTTTAAGAGGAGATCCAAATGAGGTTTTTTTATGTTAAGGTGATTTTATTATTGAAGTTCTTTCATTTTCTTTCCCATATTTCACCTTAAAATATTTATTAATGCTTAAAATATAATAAAAAATTATATAAAATATAATAATATTTTATTATTCATATTTAATAAAATTTATCTATCTTCCCCTCGATCAAATTGGAAATTTAAATCCTCAATCATGTGTATAGTGTTATGCCACCTCACGAACTAATGTAACTCATTTTACATCAACACATCACATAATTTTATATAATGATGGTTTTCATGTATATATATAACATTTATTAAATTTTTATAATTTTGGAAATATAATATCACATATATCTTCTTACTTTAAATTCTTTTTAAAAATACATTAACAGCACTCACGTGTACGGTGGACTATAGTCTCACAAAGCAATGTGATTCATTTTTCACATACAAATTACGTGGAAGTAATATGGATATATATAATTAAGATATGTGATATATATAACATAATCATTATTATGGAAAATTAATATACCATATAATTCCTTACCCTTTCACTCATTATGGGAATAATATTGTCCCTCATGAATACATACAACCTATTATCTCCATGAAGTTATGATATTCATTTTCCATGAACAACCTTAATGAATTATTCAAAAAATTTATAATAATCGTTTATTAAGATATCAATGGCATAATTATAATTATAGATATGATTTATCATTATCTTATACACAATAACATGATCATTCATGATAAAACATGTATGAGAAAACAAGGGAATTTACACAAAAAACAATGTAAATAATGAAATTTTATTAAAAAAAGGTCATATAATATAATAATAGTATCATATATGATATTATAAACATGTATATTCTTATTATATTAATTAATAAAATGCATAAAACTATTATACATGAGGTTAAATCATGTTAGCCAAAATGAAACCTAAGGTAAGGGATTTTTCCTCAATTTCTATTATATTGGGACATATCTGTAAATATAAACCAATTCACCTTTACATGGTGTATACACTGAAAATACGAATTATATAACATGAACAACTATTTACTAAAGATCATTAATTTTTTTTTTCCATGTTTATTATTTATGTGATTACAATTTAAATTTTTTTAGAGATGTAAGATTTTTTTGCAATTTCATTTTATTTAATGATTGACTAATCTTTACTGGACAAATCACATTCTTGGGATAAATTTTCAATGGAAATTCAATTTTTATTAAATATAAATATTATTTTATGAGGGTTATGATTATTTACCAAAACTTTATACCAATTTTATGTACAGTTTTTTACTTTGATAGTTATTCAAATAATTATGGATGTATTGATAAATATGTATTCATTACTCAATATGGACATTTGATGATAAGGAATATTGATTCGTGAAATAAAAAGATTATTCATTTTATGAGGAATTATTTTTACATACATTTCTGGGTGGGTCCTAGTTGTAGAAATCCCCTCAATGCAAGGACAGGTGTCATGAGACCCATTACATACCCAGATTAGATGGGGTTTTAACCATAGTTATAAACTATCCTATGAGAAGTTTTTATAGTAGAGGTATCCTAATGATTGAGATCATGAAGTCTAATAGTTATGAATTTAATTATTTAGTAATTAATTTGTTGTTACCCATGATATGTACACAGTGATATTATTTATGGATGCATTTAACTCTCAGTTTATTTATTAAATGAAATGTTTATTCAAATATTTACCTTTCCATATTTATTAATATTTATATAATCATGATATTAAAGTTAATTATTAAATGATATTTGTGTTTAGATATATATCCTTCCCTATTGATCACTCTTTATGTAATCAAAAAAAGTTGTGATTTTGATTAAATGACACGTGTCTTCAGATATTTACATTTCCATGTTTATTATTCCTTATATAATCATGATAATCAAGTTATTGATTAAATATAAAGTGTGTTCATATATTTACCTTTTTATATTTTAAATGACATATCTAACAATGGCTATAAAATTATTTTAATTGAATGTTTATTTAGGTATTTAACAATCCATATTGATTATTCTTACTAATTCATGATAGTTTTTTATTTATATTACTCTAAATGAAAATCATAGCTCATCCATGTTTTTTACTTTCCCAATAATACAAGTAGCCCACTATGAATTATATTCATGGATATAGAATATGGAATGAATAAATTTAATAAAAAATAATGTTGTAATTTTTTATTTTAATTTAATGAAAAACTAATGTATGCATTTAGTTTACCAATACTGATAAACTATTCATTCTTTCATAATGTGGCCACTTTTATATTATACCAATTTGTTAAAGTAACCACCATCTAGGGGATATTGGTGTTGGGGTATTTATAGTTTGTATCAGAGGAATTTTAATATGAAACATGGTAACGAGATGTAGGAAAACATATATTATAGAACATAATTCCATGATTGATTATGAGGATATGTATAGAAGAACATCCAAATGATTAGGTAAGAAACAAATTATGTGGTTTTACAAGAAATACATATATTTATAGATACTACAAGTTAATATGGTTCTATAACAGAAAAAAATTTGGCTAATAACTATAAGAATGGCATGTCGATCTCAAATTTAGCATTACCTGGTGCACTAAAACTGGTCTTACTATATTCCAAGTTTGAAACACCAGGGTGATGTTCTTTATATATTTTAAACTTTATTTACTAACTAATATTAAGGATTTGAATAGATGATGAAAATGATTAACCTTGGTTAAACATAAGATGTCTCATATTAAAAATGTTGTATCATGATTTAGACATTCTATAAATGATAATGTGGATCCCCAATATGACTATCTTTTATCAAACTACGATTTCTGGTTTTAATCAATTGTCAAAACCTAAAGGAATCATTCTAACATTGAATATAATAGAGAATATGGTGAATATGATAAAAAATGGGATGATTACTAGCGTGAAAGATACCATGATATTTCTAAAATTTTTATCCTAAAATACGATTAACATCATATACCTTAACCAAATTTCGGACTCACAAATTAAGATAAGGATGCTATTTTCTAAGAGCTCGAGTGGTAAAAAATATGATGGATTGAAGGCTAAATTTTCTTAATGTTATATATGTGGATGGCCACACCCAATATTGTTCATAAAAGGATTGGGAAAATGTTTTATGTGTGGAAAATAAGGGAATAAATCATTGAATCTTTAAGGATAAAAAATATTATGATAGAAGGAAACAATTTTCATCATAGAGATCCATTTGTAGTTTATTTCCATAAAATTGGAGAAACTATCAATTATTTAATTCAATTACCTCTTCTAAAGGACAACCCCTAGACAAAAGAAGGACCTATCTTTTAATAAAATTCGTGAAGAATTTATGTTTTGAGATTCCATAATTTAATTGTAGAAGTATTTTTACCCATTTTATTTTCGTTATAAGAATCATGAAATATCTAAAAATTATTGTAAAATTTATAAGAACCCATTAATTCATTAACATTATAGTTATAGATACCGTCATTGGTTTATGAGTTTAAGTTTGATAAAAAAAATTATGTATTAAACACCTATTTATTGGTATTATGTGATGAGAGTCTACAATGTTTAAGGATATTTTTGGATACATTCATAGCAATACAACCCATTAGTTTAGTATTTGTTATAGTGAAAATCTATTTAAGGAATAATTCCCTAACTAGTTATTAGAATAAGTTTAAATATATTGTTAACCTTCATGGTTTATCATATCATTTATGCTAAAAAAATTATATGTTTTTACAATTTTGAAATGTTATAGGAATTATATTAGAATGTTTTTATAAAAAGAAAAAATCCATATTCCAAGTGAGAACCATTCACATCCAGCAAGGCTGGGGGGCTTGAACCCGTAATTCAAAGGCCACAATGGTGTTGTTCCTACCACTAGCCTCTCTAATGTTTGAGTTAATATATCATTATTTTAACTAAATTTATTTGATGGAAAAATATTAATTAGTAACAAGTCATATTATAGTTGAGGTATAGATAGTAATTTATTATATTAGATAACTCGTTCTTACCATATCTTGTTTAAAAAATATTTAGAGAAACAAATAAGGACATTTCACTCTTTTATGGATTTCCTGATTTTTGAAATGTTAAACTTAGTACTTCATGCATAATAATTTAATATTTAGATATTCATTTATTGGAGTAAGAGATGAAGTGAAAATTAACAATGAAAAAAAGAATAATATTTTTTTATGAAATATAAATATATCAAGTAAGTATATTTCATTATTTTCATAATCAAGATGGTAAAGTGAAATATCCACTTTAGGAAAAATGGTCTGTAAAAAAATGGATTAATATTACCTTTATATATGATGAATCAAATGGTCTTTTAAATTTTCCATGATTTATAGTTTTGAGCTCCTTAGTATTCATTTTATCATTCACTTCCTTGCGATCAATGGTCTCTATCACTCTCTATAACTATTAATTCTTTTATTCTATGTCAATATATTTAGTTGCTGCTAATGTTATTTTACTTGTAAACCTATTTTTTTATTCTATATAATCATTGTAATTACCTTTCTCTCTTATCAATAAGATGTTTTATTAACCCTATTTACAATGTGGGTTTACAATAAATATATTAAAAAATCTCTAAACCATAATTTTTGAGACCAAGATTTAATTGTAAGGACAAGATTTATTTAAGGGATTTAGAGCATAACACACAAATATTTTAAAATAGGAACATAATGTTTGATAGAATTTATGACATGATAAAACAAGATTAGAAGAAAATATAACACCCCGAGACATTTTCATATAACACTTTTTAAATAAGTTCAATCTATATGGTTGCTTACAATTCATGCAACACTGAGTTTAAGAAAACACAATAAAATATTAAAATATTACTATTGAAAATGTGACTCTTATAACATATCAATTATGTTTTGGGAATGAATAGTTCTAAATAAATTATTAAAATTGTATATTTTAGACATTTGTAAAAAAATTCATTTATTATTTATTTATTATAAATATAAATAAAAAACATTTGAAGGAAAAAAAGATATTCCCTAAAAACTATATTTTTTATAAAAGTTGGTTTATTCTTGATTTTTCACACAGATTTGAAAATTATTTTTTAAAAACGTTTATAAAATTTATTTGACAAGCTTAAATTTGTTTTTGTTGAATAATGAATAATAAGGGTTTTGTATTAAAATGAATTTTAATTTAAGTTATATACAAAATTAAATTATATTTTAAATTGGTTTTAAAATAAAATTTGTTAAATTATATTAAAAGGTTACAAATTTATGTAATTTTAATCAATATCATGTTGAATTATAATATCAATATTTTTAAATCTTTAGAAAATTTTTCTTTGGAAAAAAATCTTTTTTCACATCTGCAATTTTATTTCTAATTGAATTCTACCAGTTATATGAATTGAATTTGGATAATGGACTTAATATTTTTAATTATAATAATATTTATTATATAATATTTTCGACCTAATTTTTTACCATTACGAATAGTAAAATAAATAAAAATAAATTACTAAGGTTAAGGTTGAAACATGTTTATAGTGGGTTTAAACTAGAAAGATAAGGGTAAACAATGACTTAAAAATTATCTAAAACATATTTTATAGCCATATTTCTTTCATATAACTTATAAGGTTATATAATTTCCCATTTTGAATCCCTTTGGTATCTGAAAAACTACGTCACACTAATATTTTAAAAAAATCCACCTGTGTCCTCTCCTTTACTTATAAAATGCCACTCTCTCCCTTCAATTATTCACACCACTCAAGCAATTTTTCTGGAAAAAACCCTACAAAAATATCACCCAAATATCCTTAGGAAAATTATAGAGCTAATATTCATCCAAAAATTCAGACCCAAATTCCATTTAGAGGTGAACCAAATTATTTTTATCTAAGAGAAGTTAATTGCCTTAACATACCCCTTTTTTTCTTTCTTCATTTTACACCTTCAATTATGTCTTAAAACATAAAATAATGTAAAAAGTATCTAAAATATACATAGATGTTATTTTCTTATGGGATTATATTATTATATATCCTCTACTATCAAATTGGGAAGAATATCATCGATCATGTGTATGATATACGACCACCTCAAGAAACGATGTAACTCATTTTCCATGAACATATATTGGAATTTATACAATGATAAATAAAATGAAAATATATATTACTAAAGATATTATTATACTTTTTTATTTATAATATCTCATATACCTTCTTACTTTCATATCAATTTAAAAATATGATATCTTTAGTCGTGTGTACAGTGGACTACCACCTCGAAAAGCAACATGTTTCATTTATTCCTAACGAATTACATAGAATAAAATAAAGTTAAATATAATGAATATATGTAATATATATGAAAATATATTTATTATTTAAAATTAATATAGAATCCAATTCCTTAACCTTTCACTAATTAAGGTAATGATATCATTGGTTGTGTGTATATACAGCCTACTGTCTTCATGGAGTGACAATATTCATTTTCCATGACCAGCCTTCAAGAATGATTTTAAAAATGTATATAATGAGTAAATATGATATTCATGAAATTATTATCATTATTTATATTATGGATCTATATCCTATAAATACCAATTATAACTCTAATTAGAAAACAATCATAATAAAACATGATAATTATCACTCAAAATAATGAAAATAAAGAAACATTATTTAAAAAAGATTGTAAAAGTTTATAATAGGATAATATATGAAATTAGAAAAATTAATATGGTTCCTTTATAAATTAATTAAAATATTAAAAATAATATATATGACTCTAAATCATTTTTTACTAGAAGGAATCGTATGTTATGATATTCAATCTCAATTTCCTTTTCATTAAGACATATTTGTTAATATTAACCTATTCACATTTATATAGTGTATATACTTCCCAGGGGACGAATATAACATTAATATCTATTTATTAATGTAGATTAATGTTTTGTAAACATTATTATTTATGGGGTTACAATTTAAAAGTTACCAAAGAGAAAAAAATTCTTGTACAATCTCATTTTCTTTTGTGATCGAATAATTTCTCATCAAACATTCAAAATATTGTGATAATTTTTCATTATAGATTACATTTGCATATGGTTTTTTACTTTTAAATTTATTTTATTAACAGGGGAATATAGATTAATACACATCCTTTACTCAATAGAGTTATTTGAAGATTATTAATATAGATTCATGAATAAAATTGATTATTATATTTTTGATTGATTATTTTGAAATAGAGTTATTGGTTGGGATCAATTATAGATATCCCCTAGATGCATTGATAGGTCTCATGAGAAATATTATTGGGCCAAATCTGATGTTTCTCTAAAAATAAATTTTAATGGTCTTGTAAAAGGTCATGATAGTATAGGTATCATGATGTTTTTGATAATAAAATACATTAATTATCAATTTCTATAAATAAAGATTCAGTTATCATTATCTCTAATATTAACAACGATATTATCTCTGGATGCATTTCATTCACGTATAATTTATTAAATGGAATTTGTGTTCAAACATATATCTGGAATATAGGTTATTCCTTATGTAGTCGTGATAGTCAAGTTAATGATTGTATGGAATGTTAATTTAGATATTTATTTTCCATAATGATTTTTCTTTATCAAATCATGATATTAAATTTATTAATTAAAAGGTATGCATCTTATGATATTTACCTTACCTTATTGATTATGTCAGATCTAATCATAAAAGACATGTTATTGATTAAATGAATTTTTTTCCAAATATTTACCTTTCTATATTGATTATGCCATATCTAACTATAACGGTTATATTTTTTTTAAGGAAATTGGTGTTAAATTATTCACCTTTCCATGTAGATTATTCTTATTGATTCATGATAGGTTCCAATTTGAGAAACTCTTACAGAGAATGTAATCTCACCCATATTTTGTTTCCTTTACCAAGAAGGCATGATGTGTACCATGAATGATATTATAGGATTTGATCGATTGAATAATGATATTCTTGAGAAAAGTCATGCGGTAATATTTTTCAAATGTAATTCAAGACTCATATATGTATCTAGTTTACCAAGACTACTAAACCATTTAGTCCTTCATGATGTGATCAATTATATCTAATGGCTAAGTAGAAAAGTAACCACCAATTATAGGATTTTGGGATTGGGGGTATTTATATGTTTTTGATTGATACAAATTTTTTCCATGCACTTTTGGAACCATTTTCAAGGATAGGGGGTTGAGCTACTTGTGTTTCTGGGGGGAAAGATTAGACAAATTTAAAAATCCATAAAAATATAATAATTAAATAATTTTAATATTATAAAAATACCATTCGATCATTCATTAATATATAATTTTTAGTAACATTATTTGATTACTCCATTAAGATAACATGTCTTATATGCCATTTGTAATGTTTTACTTCACCAAACATGAATTTAACTGATATATTTTGTTTTATAAGAAATGGATATCTTGGGTGTGAAAGGATCAATAGAAGAAAATATGCATGATATGTTACAAAATTAGACATCCATTTTGGGAATGTGATGGTTCAAATTTATTGAAATTAATGGAAACTATGTTCAATGTGAAAAATACGAACATGTTATACTATAAGTAACCAATTTTCATAAATTTCAAAGATATCCCAAGGTGGTCATCCCCACCACAAAACCACTATATTTGAACACAATTTATATTTCATGAATTTTTAATGATTTGGTTAGATTAATATAATTTTCCAAAAAGGGGAACTAAAAGGGTTATATGTTGCATTAGAAGTGAATTTTACAACTATAAGTCCTTAAAAACACATTATTTAAGTTATCATTTAATGGTATAGAGGAGAAAATCATAATTTATGGTTATTTTTGAGAAATACACACCCTTATAATACTAGGTATAGTTCATCATATAGATTCTAGTAATATGAATCAAAACCCAAGTGATGGTTTGAAGGAATCCCAAAAAAATCTTTCATTATTAGTTTAGTTGTCCATTAATTTCTAATAATTTACATTTCTATATATTGAATGATTGTTTATTTGATTAGGTTGGAGGGAAAATAACAAAATAAAATTAACATGGAAGTAAAATACATGGAAGATAGTTTCTTCATTATAAGGGATTATATTAATACTTACTACACTTAAACTTGAATTACATTGATCAACATTTACTACTTTTCCCAATATTTGTGAATAATATTAGTATACAAACCAAGTGTGTGGGGGGGGGGGGTCAGTGAGTATACATTTTTTATATCTCTCTCTAATCCACATTAGAAATTATATCAATATTAACTAGGATACAAACATACCATGAATGCATTGAATTTCATTGAATGTATTGGTGAATATACTATAATGATATATTTTAGGGGAATAAAATTTGAGACATGTATTCATTGGAATTTTAAAGTAAAACATAGAGTATTTGTTTGATATTAAAATATATAACCTTAGATACCCAACTTAAAAAATACTTATAAATTTCATATGAATATATGTAAAATGAGTGGTTGGGATTTTACATGATGTTTCCTAAGATGACATAGAACTGGGTGTGTGATTGAAAAAAAAATCCATAAATAATTATCAAATTAATTTTGAAATATAACTTTAAAATGATTTATTCCATACCTTTAATATTATAAATATTTCTAGGGTATGAATTTTGTTCTAGTATGGTTTAGTTATATATTTTTCTAACACATTAAATTAGTTTAAATTAATAATTAGCTGATTAAAATTGAAAAAATAGTGCACACCTTGATATTTGCAGGCATGGGAAGTAATGGGAATAGTAAACTCATTCTAAAATGGTATATGTGAATTATAATATTTTTTTAAGCTTAATAATTGATGTGATAATTGGTTCATTGGATGAGAAACCAAAGGGATAGTGATTTTTGAAGGAGACATCAATTAAGATCCCTATTCATCTAAGATCCTTCTATTTAATATTTATTGACCCATGAATCAATATGGGTTGAACTTAAAAAGGTTGAATTATTTTTTAGAGTAATTATTTGAGGTATATAAATCTTTCAAGTGGGTTAAATATTTTTAACATTGAATTTCAATTGTTTTTCATTATTTTCAGCAGTATTGTTTTTAAATTTGAAAAGTGTGATTGAAATTTGTAGGTTTTTACAAAATATTTATAATTATATTTTAAAAAATTATTATTGGATGAATTTATTTGAAAAAATCATATTTTTAATATAAGGTTTTGGTAAAAGAATTTGATTAACTTTTGTGGTTAAATAATGTTTGAGTCTTGTGAATAACAATTGATTAATTGAAGTAGCTACTCTAAAATTAATTTTATAGAAATATAATAAATTGTGATCCCAATGTATCATGTTTTTAGCCTCAAGATAGAATCATAGAACAAATTCATTATAGGGGACACCCATATATAAGGAATTAATTCAGTAATTATAGTTTTTTACCTCTGATTGTATTCCAATCTCCAATATATCCCTATGATGACCCATGGAACTACGAAAAAAGGTCAATGTTATCCCTTGTGGGAGACAGACATTATATTGGAAAAAACTATAGTGGTAAAAATACAATACACCTTTAGTTTTCTATATAATATATCTTTACAGCACAAAAAAATACTTGGACTCAATCAAACACAAGACTCATTGCAAAACTTTTCATTTTGGAAATTTTAAACTCCACCAACAACGTAGTCTATGGAGGATCCATCACAACTCCACATAAAAAATAATGAGTATTCTAGAAGCTAACATAGTCTGAAAATTCAATGTAGTTTATATTCATAATCCAATGATGGATCATTGCTAAAATCTAAATATTATTAATACCTAAATAAATTTTCAATTGTTATCTAGTGATTACCTCTATGAATCAACATATCATGATTTAATCAGAAACATTATTTATCACGTCGGGAACCCAAACCACCATAAAAACCATTTCAACATCATATGAAATGGAATTAAATTATCTGTCAAGTATATCATTTTATTTTAATGAATATCATGTCCACTCCATTATCACACATTCATTCCATTGGGAACAAAAATATTCCATTAAATCAAACCTCATAACCAAATCAGGAAACAAAATAATGAATAAGCCACTTGTTGATAAATCTTGATGAGATAAATAATTTTTAAATATTGGGATCAAGTTCTCCTTTCAGGGATTAGTAATGATGGAATAAATAATAACACCTATAAGTGATCAATTATTCCATTTAATCATGTCTAGATTACATGAATTAAAACACGTATAAAAATCTTTAAAATGTATAAGATGGGAGGATGTATATAGATAAAAGTAGAATCCTAAAAATGGAATGTCACATAAACAGATAATATTATAGATCATCCAACAAAAATGATATTGGGGGAAAATCTAAATTTTTAGGAGGGAACATGTGATCTAGATGATCTTTGTTGATATTAGTTTTTATCATGACATTCTCTTCTATTAATTATATTTCAGGTATATGATTATATTCTTATCTTAGGGTAAATATATATTAAAATAGAGGGCGTTATTTTTTGTTGGTCCACACTTGATCCATTCATTGTGAATCCTTATATAAATTATTGTTTCTTTTGTGTTTAATTCTTCTACTACACATACTACGTGAGGATGAATATAGGGTGATGGGTGAAGTTTTGAGAGTGAAATCTCACACTTTTAACTGAGTTGTAAGAAAACAAAACGCGGGTTAAGGGGAGAGTTAGTAAGTAACACTCTACACTCAAGTGATTTACAACCACCTATTTATGATTGAAAACACTACTCGAAAACCTAACCTATTTAAATGGTATTAGTACACACATCATATATAAGAAGATCCCAGTGCATCAAATTGTGATTTGGTAATATATACCATAAGAACTAAAAATTTATACGGTAAATTTAAAGAATGACTTGAGTGATCATTTTTGTGAACTTAGTTATGGTTTCTCATAGTAAATACATGTCCAATAGGTAGATTATGGAAAGTTTATTAGATTCACTTACCCTATAAGAGTGAACTACATCAAAAGAAGCTAACTCTTTGTGGATAAACTCCTAAGAAATATATCAGTTAACCATCTTACCTTATATCACATATATACATCATACTTTCCTATATATTTAATACATTTATTATAACACTCTTCCAATTATAGTTGTGACTTCTATCCATAAATTTGGAGATGAAATGTTACTCACTAATATTATGCTACAATAAACATCTATACTTGTTGGGGATGTGTATTTGAGGGCCCAAAATTTTCTTCAATAAAATAAATTTAAGGAGGGTTTTGGGTGTGATTTTATGGGAGGTTTTCTATATTATAGCATCATTATAAAATTTCATATAATGCATGTTATATGTGGGAATTATCCTTGGGACCATAACACCTAGAAGTGTGTTGGTTTAGAATGTGTGGGTTGTCAGATATGTTATTCCCATGTTATGTCAGTTCTTATATGAAAGGTGTATATGAGATATTGTCATGAGTACTTAACCAATGTCTTGGTATTTTTCAACCTTTGTGAGATATTTATTACATTAGTCCCTCCAAAAATTTCTTTTGAGGATAACTTTGATGGGTTCCTAGTGCAATATGATACCCTTCTTTTGAAATTGGTCATATTTGGTATGGTCAGGGTTCATTGTAGACTATTTAATGCATGATGACTCAACATGGGTGAATAATTTCATGATATTATTTATTTCTTATTAGTGTATAAACCCATATATATGTTTCTAGGCTTATAATACTAATGAGTTGGTGGATTCCTACTAGGATTTATTACATAGACCTTACATGGGAAACCTAGTGCCTAAGGAAATTTTATTATTAGGTGTCTAAGTTATTGAAAGGCCTCTATATTAATAATTGATCAGTTGGAGATGATTTGGATAGAGGTTGTTCCAGTATATACTCTGGGATAATTTTGTAGAAATAAATTTATGTGGTATTATTCTTTTTGATTATTTTATGTATTAATCTTGTATATGTGGGGATATTTAAATTATTGACATGTGAATATAATTTCAATATTTTATTATATCATGTGATGTTATTTATATGTTTTGATTAAAATTCAGATTCAATACTCCTATTTTTTTATAAATTCTATTTATTTTGGGAGTGATAGTTATTCGATATCGAGGGAACAATTTCTCGAATGTGTGGTTTAGAAACTCATCACTAGTTGATAACATCTTGTATATGGGGAGATGTTAATAATTTTTTGTAATTATTTGGATTGATATCAATGAACAAGGAAAATTCACTTCTAAATGGTTTCAGATCTCCATTTATTTTGATTGAGTATTTGTGTATGGTAGATTAGAAACGATATGATCCGAACTCATATGTGAAGCTATAATTATGTGTCAAATACACCTTTATAGTAGTAATTAAAGTTCTATGGTAGTGGAAATTATTTTATAACTTTTTATATAAATTTTTAATGTTGTTATTCATGTTAAAGTGTAACCCGATCGTTTAAAGGATTTTCTTCTTTCCAAGTGTGTAGTTAGCATATAATTTTATATATTATTATTTATTTTCTCGTTTCATATATCATTTGAAAAATCATATGTGATAAATAAAGGTTTAAAATAAAATTAATCTTAATAAAATAATAATTATTTATTTGGAAAATAAGTTTTTAGTAGAATCTATGTAATTCATTTTTTAAATTTTTGGGGTTCTGATGTATACATTGTTGTGACTAATTTACAAGTGTAGGTGATATGAGCTTAGGCCTTCGGTAGTAGTGGGTTGTAATTTTTGGTGACTTATGGGTTTTCCCTTAATTTTAACCTATTAGAGTTATTGTGTGTGTATGCGTTGGTTAATACTAAAAATCATTTAATATTTATTCTCTTAAAGGAATTTATAAGGTTTTGTGTTGGAATTTCAGAGATGTGTAACCTAGATGGGATCCCATAGTACTATTTAGAGATAGATTTGGTGATAAGCCTTAGGTTATGTGAACTCCTATCATACCTTGAAATATTAATTATGGTGATATGAAAATTTGGGATATATTCGACACCAAGTGAGGGTGAATGAGTTTTGGTCTAGTTTTGTTCCAATTTATTATTTTTATCACTTTTCTCTATGATCAATTATATTCTTGATTCTATCATTCTCTTTATTCTCCTTTATTTTTGATGAAAAAATTGGAAAATATTATTTTAGGTTCATGTTTCTATAAGAAATTCCAATACTTGGTGTAATCGAGAAACAATCCACAACCAAAAAACCAACTAGAAACAATGAGTGAGTTATAAATAGTATGGGTATATCCATGAAACCATGGTTCCACTATAGTCTCTTCAATTGTGATACAAGGATTTTTTTCACATAGGTTCTTCTTTTACATTATGATGATTTTGGTTGTAATACCTAGGTATTGTCCATACTCTATTATATTCACACCAATATGCAAGAAACACATATTCTTTTATACGTACAATAGTAGGCACAATATTTATAACAGTAAGTCCAAGTGATTATCATTCATTATGTTATTTATATGAAAACCAAACTACATAAACTTTTTCTTCTTATGAACATCATGTATAACTTTTCCAATTATTATTCTTCTTCTTGTGAAACAACTTAACACAACACTCTTATTATCCACTCTTCTTATTCATTTTCTTATATTCTTCTAATTCAATGAATGTTATCTACATAGGTTCTAATCTTCTTGGATTATACTAAAAAAATCTGTATGATAATTAATATCACAGAGTTTCGTCTCCTTCTTTTTGACACCAAAATATCACCCCTTGAATCTGAACATCAAACTTCTCTCTATTATTTTATATGTCTAATTTAATGACGCATAGTGAATATATATAATAGAAAAACATGCAACATCAGTTAAATTCATGTTCTTATTTTTAATTGATATTCCAAAAACTATGTAAATTTATGATTTGAATTACCAAGATATATTGTAATTATAATCCTCTATGACTTGGGATGGTACAATTTTTCTATATCTATATTAGTTGGAAATTCTATATTTCCTTATCACTGATACTATTAAAACATTTACTAAAGAATCTGACAAATAATCAGTTCTTACTAATTCATTTCATTCTCTAATATATGGATATATATAGTACACCCATCAATACAAAATATGTATTTTTAAATAATATTTTCATATGAATATTAAATATATAATTATTACAGTAATGGATCACTTTATTTATTTTATATAACTCAATGTTCTCCTTTTATTTTTTAAACACAAAAAAAACAATGGTAATCATAAATTAACCTCATTCAAATCTATTTCCATGATAACTTTTCAAAATTTAAACTATATATGAATATACAAGAAAACATGACCATGACCTATCTTTCATTTAATACTTAATATATTTTTGACTTCCTCATTAAATTCATTAGTGATATTTTCCCACAAGACACATCAAATTCTACCTTATTTCATCTTGAATCATGGAAGAGATTATTGTGATATATTAATTTATCTAATACCCAATTACATAATATCTTATGAATTATTCTAATTAATTCACAAATCTTCACCATGAACCTTTCATAATTTTCAGGTACATATTATATGGAACATCTATTCACATACATTATGTAATTCACATATGCGGTCAATTCACATACATCAAGCCTCACAAGAACATTATTAAACATGGACAATTCACATCTGTAGATAATTCATATACGTAAACCATTCTATTATGTGAACCACCACATTACCAAATTTATATATGTGGACAATTTTCTTATGTTACTAAATATGTATCAAAATACACATACATGACTCTTTCTCCTACATAATCAATCATTTATCAAAATATATGTACACATAGACATTATCATATAGATATTGATTAAAATTTTTGGATTCTCTATGTCGAATAAAATGGCTCAACACCTTCACAGATGATCATTAAAAATCCCCAAAATTCTAATTTTTTAATATGTATCATGGTGAAATAATATCATAATTTACATTATTTTAAATCAAAATATATCATGCATAATTATATTTCAACCAATTTTAATGAATGAATGTAGCAATACAATCATGTATGGTTAACCCACGGAATGTATGTACTCATTGATGGTTTAGAAAAATAGTTTACGATCACATTCTTGAGAGGTACACAACCATAGAAGGATTGTTTTGAAATTTCATACTCATATTCATGGATGGTGCATGCATACTACTCAGGTAATATACATTCTCATAATCTGGTATGATAATATCATGACACATGGAAGGTATGTAATTTGTTGACGTGGTAGCTTCATATTTATTAATGTGGAATCTTTATATAAATAATTCTTATTTTAAGGAAGATCACAAGTATTCATATTATCAATCCTAATTAATCGTGGAAAATTTTGGCATGATAGATTATTTCATGGATGTAAACCCTATATAATCATAGTGATATTCAAACAAAAGGACTCAAAAAACTCTTCTTATACAAGTATACTCATATATATGATAGTGATACAATATCCACCAATAGTTGTCATGAATTCCATGCAGAAAAACACATCAATAATCACATTTCTTCATTATTTAGTGTAATTCTCTATTGGAATCAAAAAAATTTAAATTATCTTTTTTCAATACAAAAGGAAAAAATAAATTTCTTTAATATTTTAAGAAACATCATATAGTACATCCAAGATGTGTCTTCTAATCTAAATTCATTTAATATTGTGGGAGATAATTTTTAGGATCTCTTATTCAATAATTTTGGATTCCGCATCATTCATAATCAATAATTAACCATCACTATATTCATTCAACATTCATGCTACATCATCTTGATATTATATTGACATATCTTTTCAGGAAACTATTAAAGAAATAAAATAACCAAAAATTGGGCTAAAAATTACATCATATTTTTTTTTCAATACCCACATGAAATAATATATCAATATGTTATCTTTATTCTATTCATTTATCTTCCCCTTTCTCATTAATCTTTCATTTTACTTTCTCTCTGCATTATTTATAATATATAATTTTTTTTGGAAAAGGGTATCAATTAATTCTTAAGAAATATTCCATAAATCATCTTACTCAATGTCTACATGATCCATTCTTGGCATAAAATTCAAGAATATTTTATTTAGGAAAAAATATATACATTATGACATGATCTTGACACCAATTATCAACTCAGATAAGAACACTTTACCTTTATGGAAAAGTTCCGTTGATTTATATTAGTAAATATGTAATAGATACATATTGTTATATAATTTTTTTAATAAACATAAATATTTTCGAAATTCATACACATACTTTAACAATGTACCCAAATAAATTTTAGAATAAATTAGGATTGACTTTATAGGAAAAAGTTCTGAATATTCATAAAAATTCCAATATAATGTAACATATTTAAAACAATTTTTACCCTTTATGAAATTATTTTATTAATGTTCTCAAGGATAATACAACAAGAAATATATACCTTTTAAATGAAACTCCTCCATGCTCACTCCATAATAGTTCAAATTTTCATAAAATATATAATTTGAAATTTCTATTTCATTCTCAACATAACTCCTCGTTAAGGGGGAACAAACATAAATATATTAATACCATATTATATTTTTAACTACATTCAAATCATCTCCAAGGAATACATTTTACAATAATTTCAAAATTTTTATAATTATGAGATTGTTAGTTCTTATTCAAATTATCTAATATTAGAAAAAAAACACATTTTTATAAGTTCCCCCTTGAGACCTTGGTTCAAATTTAGTTCCCTTCATTATGAGTAACCAATAAAATACATAGATAATAGGTAATGACCTAGATTTTATTTCCCCAAAATATTTATAACGAGGTTGAGAAGATTTTCTAAACCAAATGGCATCACCCTTCATGACTGCACATTTTTTTAAAATATTGTTTACCTATTGGAAGTATATATATCTATACATTAAAAATGCATTTGTTTGTGAAATTTCAATTCTTAGGAGTCTTTATAGAACTTTAATCTCCAAGTGAAAATTTTATAATCCTTAGAAACCCATCTTTTACTAGAATTATAGTAAATCAATATATAAGAGTTTGCCTAATAATATTTCACCACACACACATTACTGCATTACAATAAGAGCTATATTTTATTGAATTATTCATAGGGAATTTTGGAACATAATGTGTAATATTATATTTCCATTCAACACTATGATTTTCTTGTATGAATTCAAAATTCATTAATTTTTCAAAATATTTTGTCCATATTAAAAATAAAACCTTAGTTATTTGGATAAATTATTTGGATTTTCTACATGGTTTTTTATGAGTTATATTATTTATATATGATCTTTTTGAAATTTAGTTATTTTTTATCAACTTGTAATTCCCTTATACATATTTTTCTTCTTGTTGTTGTACAATGTAAATTTAGTCTTCATATAATACATCATTGATTAATTATGATTGAAAACATTATTTTCCTTGCATCCTGAGTTTATTTAATTCCTATTTACCGAATTTTGTGGTATTTTCTTGTGATTTTCTTTTGAAAATTTTTGATATGTACATAGACCAATCAAGTGGACAATATCCTTGAAACGATCACATACATATTTATGTACATCAAATTTATTTGATGTAAATAGATTCCTCCCCATCTGTTGATATTTCTTCCCTCTAACATTCTCATACTTAAAAAGGGATTACTTTTACATTATCATTTATAATATTATAGAAAATCCAATTCAAAATTCCGAAATATTTTGTAGCACCAAGAAGTCCATACAAAACCTGATAAATTTACATTGAAAAATGGCTATCGAAATTTGTGATCAAGATGTTTTTGGACCATTTTATCTTTGTTTTAGCTAATTTTGGGGGAGCAATTTTATTCTTCATATCCTAAGATAACTAAACAAGCTAATATACTTCTAAAAAAATTATTCTCATATAATTTTGTAGATTTTTTATCTTATATTGTTCATAAAAACAGATTGAAAAATATAATTAATGATAAGAATTGATAATAAATTTTTCACTAAAAAACATTTGAGAGATTTTATAATGATGTCATATTTTTTTATATCATGTTACATGTATTTTATCACATTGTTTCTCCATAGTTTATTAAGTTAAAAAATCTCATTATTTATTTTATTATGAAAAATCAATATGTATCTTGACTAAAATGGTCAATTTTATTTTTAATTCTACAAATTTTATATATGGAATATTATTATAATATTAAATCATTAATTTTATTTCTTTTCTACAATTATTTACATTTTTATTCTATACTTCTTGAATTTTTATCTTTTATTGTAGTAATGTGTTAAAATACTTGATCTTATTTGCATTTAGTTCAAACTGAACATATTTGATTTCTATGTTTTTTTAGTTTTCCTTCAAGTGCGTGGATCTTCTCTTCAAGAGTATTCTTGATCTCATCCTTATATTTAACTTCATTGATCCATTTATTTTAAAATTTTTAGGAACATATTTCAAGGTCAATGTTCCTTGTTCTTGAGGATCCAAAATTCATGGAAAGAATTATGCATTGAAAAACATTTTCCTTTAAATAAATATCCATATTTTCTATTTTGACTTCAATACGAGTGACCTCTTATTGATATTTTTTTTTAGAAATTACATACTCTAAATAAAATATGTTCTCGAAAATAAAAAAATTCAAATTATTTAATTCAAAAAATGATATACTTTGAGAACATGAAGATATATTATTATCAAAAAAAATCGTGGTTTCTCTTGGGAATACATTAAGTATAAATATTCACACACCACAAAATCAATTTCACTATTTGATCCTTATATGTTAAGGGGTGTTTTTAATTACTTGGTGTTAATATCAACCGCATATTATTCACTTTAGAATACCAATATCTCTTCCTTGTTTTCATGACATGGAGAAACTGAATTTCTATCTTCTTCACTTAATAGAGATATAGGATTTAACTTCTTTTTTTCTTTCTTTCTTATATTCTTCATGGTCTTGGTAGAGATTTAATTATCAGAACCTGGCACAAAAAGTCCCACCTAGCCCACGATAACCTAAGTGTTACAACCAACATCCCACCTCTAATTGGTTGGGGATTTCTATTAGGAACAAAAAGACATATCACATAGATGGGAGGCCTCATCCTAAGGCACCTACACACACACACACATATCCAAATACCCACACAATGATATAAGGTAAATAAAACTGATACATAATGGATAATATTTATATATCTAATAATCAAAGAATGAAAGCAATACTTGAAATAAATAACGGATATATACAATCCCAAAAAAACAATAATGAAGTACAACCTACAAGAATGGGGTGACTATATTCAAATGTGACTCTTGGAAGGAACCACCGTATGTCTACCCCAATATAAGAATTTTTTTCTCCTAGACTACCAAGGACAAAATCAAATGTCATGTCTTCTATATTAGTCAAGACATGTGAGGGAATATACCATACATGGGTTAGTATATCAATACCTAGTAGGAATCCCATAAATAACCAAGAATATAGTGAAAATATATTTGATAACTCATAATCAAGGCATCTAAATAAAAAATATGATACATATAATAAAACTCATCCAGATATACACATGATAGAAAATAAGCCTCAAGGTATAATCACAACCACATTTCTAGACTACGATTACCATTCATGGTTACAATAAACACTCACATAGGTGGAATGACTCTGCGAGTCTGATAGCACTGATGGTACCCATCCCAGAAGCTGCGATCATTGAGTATTTCCCCAAGGAAGTACACAATAGAACATAAAATAGATTGAGACAACAATGGTGGATCACACCCTGGTCCATATAGTAAATCAATAACCTAATCCCAAATAACCACCATTGTAATTTATTGACACCTAATTTAGGTTGATCATATTTATTTAGGTAATGCCACATAGGACTGATGATGATAGAGTATCCCATCTAGGGCCATGGGGGAACATCAAGAACTCTATATGTGGAAAATACCATAGAGGGGATTAAAATCCCATGTTCAAGAAAAAATTACATAATCCACACTCATTTGGATGGATTTAGGGAATTTCCCAAAAGAAATTGGCCCATAATGAAGATAACAAGGGCCTTAAATCATTATTTAGAATGTATATAACCTAAACTAGTTGTAGACGACATTTATTTCCTTCCCCTTTTATTCATGTGTTCTCTAAGAAATGCCTATGTACTCAAGGACAAGCTTGTGTACTCAAGGCTATACCCATGTACACCAATTCATTCCTATTTACTCCAATTCATGTGAGTGTACCCATCCCTATCTAGGTTCTTGTCCATGTGTGAGTATCTAACTGTGCCTATATACTCTGGTAGTTCCCATATACCTACCCATGTTTGTTCTAGTGTCCCATGAAGGTACATTGTAAGTCACTGGTTTGAGTCACATGGTGTGTGACACATGTCACATGGAATGTGATACTTTATTTAATTTCTAGATCATATCCTCTATAGTGGGGTCGATATGGTGTGTGTGCTTTCATTACAGGCTATGTAACACATTATTTTCCATAACCCATGGATCTTCACATATTTTCATCTTTCATCATTACTATTTAGGGTTCCATCTACCTATGTCACCTAAAACTCCATACCTGAGGTCAGACAAACCTAGATGTCACTAGAGATGGAATCAACCCCTTAATTATTCATGAAAAGTGATTTCCATCTTAGTGATCCTTTAACACACACAAGACCAGGAAACTGGAAACATCGATTCGATCGAGATCCTTTTTCATTGTAATTTTACTTTTATCACATCATTAATCTTGATCCAAAATACTTAGAATCAAGAAGATGTGATAATTTATGGTTTCATCTTGATTTATTACTTGCTATATGATGAAACTCATGGTAAATTGATTTTCTATGATGAACACTAGAAGAACATTGAGAAAAATTCCTCAAACACAAACATGAGGAAAAAATAATATAATGTTTAAATTGGACTCAATTAATTTCCGTATAAATCAACAAAAAAAGGTAATTACAAAGAAAATAAAATAACAAGAATCAATAACTAATATTCTAGGAAGATAAAACAGAACCTAAAAATAATCCACCGGTCTATGAATTTATAATGTTAGGTGTATTAACCCATGTCTGGGGTGGGAAAATGAATCATAAAAAATCTAAATTTATAAAAAATCCCTCATCATGATTGGATTTATTATTGATGAATAATTCTTCCAATCCATTTTTATTGATGATATCCACATGTTCAATTGGTGAACTAGTCACTAAATCCTGATGTGATGATCATGGTCCATGAAAGGTCCTCCATCGAATCAACTCTAAATCGACATGGTTATGTGTGATAACCATATGGACTTTACATAACCATATATTTATAGTTGATATTATCTCATAAAGATATAAAAAATAATAAATAGTTAAATTTATTTATTAAATTATTAATCTTCATGTGGATGCACTTCCCTAAATATCCAAGAAGCAAAAGGGGTTGTATCCCACATAGCGTAAAACCCACATTCCAAATTCAATGAAGATATCATATTTCCCATCTGAGTACCTTTTTATAATGTGTGATATAATTATATTTAATATTTTTATAATATCAATACATGGATCACCAGGCCTTGGAATCACATTCCATCATATGATTTGGATTTGAAAATATTATTAGACATATTCGAAATATTTATATGAAAAAAGAGATGTCACATTATTCCCACCTTTTGGGTTTTCATCCCAAAAATATAAATTTATTACTCAAAATTATGTGGTTACATAGCTCGTATTTGGGTCTCCTACTCTCAGGTTCTATATTTAATACTCCCATGCTTCCACTGGAAACACAAAGAGGGAATCTATTTCCCATTAATGATCATTTCCTGCTGGTCCTTGATCAATTTTGGGTGCCCTAAAAATGTACCACCACCCTCAATGTCTAGCTCTCACCTATCAATAACATGTCATAGGTCGTGATTATTCCTCCTTATCTACAACATGTGGAGGAAATCATGAACCTAGTATTATTATGTTGGTAGTTCCTAGCAATGTGGCACATCACTAACCCTATATAGTATCTAGAAGGGGCCAATGAATCTTTGTAAAAAATTCTACCTCGACCATATATACACACTCTATGTTGAGGTGAGACCCCTTGAAACATATAGTATCACTACTCAAATTCCAAATTCCACCATCATCTATTCTTAAAATAAATTTGATAGATATAGGTAGTATTTCTATTCTTTTGGATGATCTAAACCTTCCCTATAATCACTCACACCAATTCTATGCCAATGAGTTATGAATCTCATTGATCATTCCAATATTGTAGTGTTTTGAAGGGTGAACCATACATAGAATCAAATGGTTCCATAACTATGGTTTAATGGTAGAATTTTTGTACAAAAACTCTTCCAAGGGTAGGTTATCCTTCAAATCACAAATAATTTATATCATGAATTCCCAAAACATGTCTTCTAGAAGCTAAATGGCCTTTTGTTCTGACTATCAATATAGCTATGAAATGTTGTTCTCAAGCACAACTGAGTCCCAATGGCCTCTTTAAATCCTCCTCATAATTGTGATGTGATGTAAGAATCATTATATAAAATGACCAAAAATTTAAATCTATTGATCGAGATTATATCCTATATGTAGATTCCCAATCTATTTAATAAACTCTACTATTGGTTGGTTAAGAAGTGATATGATATATTGAGTCTGTCTACAATCACCCATATAAAATCAGGTCCTATAGTAGTACATCATAACCCCATCATGAAGTCCATAATATTATATGACTATTATACTATTTAACCTCAGGGTGTTGAGCTATACCAACTGAAACATAGTTCTCAAGAATCACCTAGTGACATTTGGGTCCTCATGAGATAAAATCTCCTACACTCTTATTATTATTTCGAAACCAGAACCGATGTTAATGGTCTTGATGCATCTTATCCACATTTGGATATTACACCAAAGGGGCTATAGTAAAACCCTTTGTATCATCCTCTTGTAACATCACTAGAAACATCATTCATCCTATGAAATGGTTAACATGCTCCCCACCATCAGAGAATCGAGCAGGAGAATGTCTAGTGGACGTATGAGTATGAAAGTTCTCAAATTTTTTATCACCATGCTGAGTCTCTCTAACTCGTGGTTGAAGAAGAGGGGTAACAATCATTGAATAGAGACAAGTTTTACCATCTTCATCCACTAAGAAAAACGTCATTGAGGTTAAATGTTATAAAGCCTCAGCCAAAAACTAAAAAATAAGATGCCATATTGATAGAATATGCTACCACATTCCACATCCTGACAGTATAAAATATCTCAATGATATAGTCATGGAGAAAATACATCCATCACATTGATCTAAAGTTAATTTTTTGATATAATATATACTTGAGTCACTTATAGTAAGAATATACTATAAACCTTTCACTGATAAGGTAGTGTCCCCATATATTCAGTGTGAATAATACAAATCCCAACTCTAGATTATTTTTCATATAATTCTACTTGTGAGGTATGAAATTCATTGATCTATAGTTAATAACCACTTACTTAGAATCATATCACAAACAAGTCTAGTCCCTAAGGAATCAAAAAACACTATGTTTATGACACCCTCATGTGGAGATCTCATGATGTTTGATCTCGCCAAACATTGCATTAACTCATGAAAAACCATATATCGCCATTATATTCAAAAAATGCTATCCCTTTAAGTTCAATATAGTCACAAAACTGATATCCTAAAGAAATTGGGAAAAATATATTGTACTATACAAAACACCCCTGGTAGCTATCAATCAATATCATGTTCTTGGGTGTCTCCCAAACTAGCGCTACCTTAACCATCACTGGGTCCACTACTAAAACCACTGTAGAGTAAAAATTTTCCAAAAACTGGACATTAGAAATCAAGAATTGTCACATATATATCTAAAAATAAAGATGGTTCTCTCAAAGTAAGTATGTGAATATCCTCAAGTGTCTAGTGTGATCCTCCTTGGATGTTGAGTACACTAGGATAGAATTGACAAAGACTACTACAAAATAGTATAATAAATTATAAAATAACTAGTTAATAACCCCATTAAAAACTATTGGGGAATTATTCATGCCAATGGTTATCAGTATGTACTCATACTTACCATAGAAACATCAGAATCCCATATTGTGTATATCCTCATCTCATACCCATAACTAGAGATAGCATGATTTAAAGTCAATAATCATGAACCATCTCACCTATCATAATTGATAAAAGTTATTTTTTCCTCAATATTGGATACATATTCTCTGTATTCAACAAGTTTAGGTGATCATAATCCAAAAACAAACTCAAGATCTCATATTACATCTTGTCGAACAAAACTAGGGCTTCTTTAAGTGACAAACTTGGTCTAACAAATCCCTTTCTCTACAGGTACACCAACCATAACCTCAACTCAAAAAGTTTTACAGGATCCATCCAATATACTAGCCTAGATATCAGGTTCATATTGGGATTTAATTCTATGGAAAAGTTAATCTCTTCTGTATGGAAGTAAGCCGGACACATCCTCGGGATAGATATCATCATACTCCTCCGCCACCATAAGAAATTTGTATCCCATATCATCCAGTAATAAAAGATCTATTATGGGTAAGTGTTGAGTAATCAACAACAATCTTCTATATATGAGTCCATTTTAATTTTTCTAGGTCTCCTTCTCACCTATGAAAGAAAATATCATCCCATATACAGGAAATCACTATATCCACATCCTAAAATAGGCATTCTATGTAGGACCTGTGTATATGTAGTCCAATTCTAAAAGAAGTATCAAGGAATCATCATTTCTACAAAGATATCCCTTAATAAAGTCTGCCACCATGCATTATAACACATTGTTGACCGATGTTTTTGATCTTTGTGACACCTCTCATAGGATTCGTTAAGCGTAATGGTTGAGCCTATGGTTCAACTAGAATCCTGATGTCTCAAACTAGGGAAATGTCAAGAATAGATTGGATCATGATTATTTCTGCCCAAAATGATGATAAATTAAAAAATAAACAAATAGTAATTCTAATCATCCCTAGAGAATATTGTTCATAAGGGCCCACTCTCTGCAGCTTCCATCACCCCAATCCACCATCTCCCTAATCCCGATGAGGACCACCTGAGGGTGGTTGTGGAAACCGGTCAATCTATGTTCCACCTCAAAATTCTCTCCATGCTTAACTTTCATGTATATGGACATTCATGCCTCTCATCTCATACCACACCCTCTACATAGGTGGGATATCCACTATCTCTTATTCAACGTTATTACAGGTCATAAAATATCAAAAGATGTACTTATCCATTACAAGAGTTGCACCACCAATCCCTAGGATGACTATAACAATCCATGGAGACCTAAACTATAGGACTTATTCCCTAAGATAACCTCTTGAATTGTTTTTCACATATGAATCCATATGTATATAATCTAAAACCTACTTATTAAGTCCCAACTCTTGTATTCCCACCATTAGTACCCACACTAGGAGTCTGATCGCTTAGAATGATCTATACAATTAAAAATCTAGGTGACTAGAAGTTGTTATTTTTTTATTTAGAAGGGTTTTAACCCCTCTAAATAATATAGTGGTGGTTATTGTTTACCATATCTAAAGTGGCCGCCTACTCTAATTAGAGGTGGTAATGGGAAAGCACTAATAAAATAGGTTTGAGTTTAGTAGTGGTTATATTTGAAGGTGTATTAAACCCCTCAAATGTTTCCATAAAATTCCACATAAAATGATATATTAGGGGTGGTTTTAAACCACTATAATTTAGAAAACTAATTATTAGTGGTTAGAAAACCCCCTAATTGACTTTAAGGGTCCATGTTTAGAGGTTGTTATATAACTACCCACTTCTAAACTACCAGTTCCATTTATTTATCTAAGTGATATTTTTCATTCAAGAAACATGAATATAGAAACACAATGGCATAAGTTTGGATTAGACTTCATGGCCTGAATTGGTTATTTTGGCATCAAAAAATTTTAAATGACATTGTCTCTTGTGCAGGAACCCCTCTCATAATAGACCGTAGAACTTTAAATACCGACTTACGACTTTTTGTGAGGGTGATGGTTTAAATAAACCTTGTTTCAAAATTGCCTAATTTTATTACCTTCATTGATAATAAATATAAAACTAAAATCAGAATTGAATATGAAATAAATTCCCCCTTCAATGATCTCTATATGATTATTAGTCACAAAATTTCTAATTTTAGGGTGGTTAGGAATCAGGTTAACTAACCAATTGAAAATGAATGGATGAAATTTAAGAAAAACAATAAAGACAAAGCTCCCATGATAGATTTACCAGAAAAACTGATGTCAAGGTAAAAAACACACACAACATGACAATATTATGTGACTCCTCAGGTGTCACTTGTGATGATGCTTCTAAAGAGCATGATAATTTAAATAAGGATCAAAATATTCTAGCAGAATTGGAATCTCTTGTTCTTGATACCATAAGACTCTCCAACCAGAAACTAGAGACAGAAGATATTGATACTTCTATTGAGAAAGTATTATTCTCTAAACTCACTAACAATTATGTTACTAACCTGGGTAGGAGGGAGAAACTATATCCACCTATTCAAATGAAAATTAATTCTTGTAGTGTTTTCACTACACCTAGTCATGGAACAGGCTCGGGCTCAATTAATGTGCAAGAAAAGAAGGATCAAAGCTTCTTAAATCCGGGAAATGGACTAATCTAGGACACCCCCCTTTGAATTCCACTTTTACACTGGCGACTAAAAATAAAAAACATAATATGAAAAAGGAATATGATTCTAATAGTCATCCACTTTATTTTTCTCTAATTAACAATTTCACGGGTAGCAATTTAAACCCTAGAACTATGCTCTCGAACGAAACAGAAGATCATTTGATTAAATATCCTTTTTATTTTGTCATATTCTATACTGGTGATAATTTCTAGATTTTTTTGAAGCCCATTACACTTGTATTATAATCCCCTATCTCGATGTAGGTTCTTATGAAGGATACTTGTCTCCCTATTGTCCTGGATATGGATGATAAACTTTGCTCTGTTGTGGAGTCACACATGGACTTGGCATATGATAATACTTCAGTTGGAGGAGAAAAACGTCCTGTTATTTTCCTATAGTAGGTCCTAGAAGTCACTAAGGACATGATATTGACTAATGAGGCTTTGGGTGCTTAGCAGAAGAATAAACACACCACTAGGCAGAGTAGCATGTCTTTTGGTTTGAATACAAAACAGCGGTCAGTTGCTCGTGCTAGAAACCAGGAAGGTAATCCCGACCTGAGTATCATACCATGTATATGAAACACTACTATTCATCATATTACTTGGTATAAAATTTTTTTATATGTTGTTAACAATATGGATATTAGTAACAATATGTCATTATCTGCTAATAATAACATGCAAGATATTTCCATGCAATATTTAACTATAGGTGATACTACCAAATCCTTGGATTCCAGTAAAGGTAAGAAAGGGTTTAACACAAGCCCTAATATTTCAAAAAATGTTAGAAGATCGACTAGCCATAAACACTCAGAAAGTAAGAAAAAAAGGGAGTTTCAACTCCCGACGTAGTTATAAGTGATGATTTTATATTGGAATTGTCAAGTTATTGGAAACCTTGGCACCATAATTATTTTAAAACTAATTGTAAACATTCAAAATCCTTTAATTCATTCCATTGATAAACCAAAAATAAACTTTTCCACTAATTTTTTTTTTGGTATACACCTTCATCGGTGCATGACAAAACCACACCAATCTTGATTCACTTTGGAATTTTGCTCATTTATCTATGACTAATGTTAATGTTTTCTATATTTCTGATCAAATATTCACCTATGACTTTATGATAGGAAACAATAATCTCTATTTTTCCTTTATCTATTCCAAGAAAAAATATGAAGATAGCAGGAATATTTGGAATGACCTCTACTCCTTGATCTCTAATATTCATTTCCCCTAGATTATTGTTGGTGATTTTAAACCTATTATTTTCAATGTAAATAACTTGGTCCTATTCATTAAACTCTATCTATGAGGTTTTTTAAGGATGAAATTGAAAACACCAACCTAACTGAAATTTCTCTCCTTAGTTTCCAAATATACCTGGTACAAGAATGATTACAATTTAGTGGTTGTAAGAAAACTGGATAGAGCCTTCAATAATTACCATGATTTAAATAAATGGGATATCATTTATCACACCACTCTACTAAAAATTCATTCCATCCATCATCCTATCATGGTCACTATTTGCAACAAAAATCTGACTCGCTCTCTTCCCTTCATATTCAAAAATTCTTGGGTCTTAGATATTGAATGTAGTAATATCATTAATCATTTTTGGACATCTACGTCTCACTTTGATGATGCTTTTTCTTATCTTCTTTAATTAAAATATCTCAACCACAAGATTAAAATTTGGTACAAAATTATTGCTAAACAAATCGACAATGGAATTATTTCTCTTGAGAATTAGCTTCATCAAATCCAAAATAACAACAGTCACTCGGATATTGCTTCAGATCAAAATAATGAAATTAAAATTACTATGAAACATAACTCACTTCTCACATTCAAAGAAAACCTTCATAAAAATCATTCAATATAATATGGTTAATTTATTTTGATAGAAATACAAAATTCTACAACTCATTATGAAGATTTTGGAAACCTTGTAGACATCCATCTTCCCTCAAATATGGAGACAACCTTATGGAAAATTAAGAGGACATACGTAATCATGTTGTCACCTATTTTGAGTCCTTCTTAAATTGTCCTAGAATTAACAAGGACCTCATTAATGAAATCCGTATTACAAATGTCACTGATGTTGATAACACCTTTTTCATTGGTGTTCCCCTTGATCATGAAATTAGAGACACTATTTTAGGATTGAATTCAGACAGTTCCCCGGGTCCTGATGGTTTCAATAATGGATTCTATAAAAAAATATTGGAATATCATCCAACATGATGTTTTCATACTCATTAAATATTTATTTTCTAATGGTTTTTACCTCATGGGTAAAATTCCTAATTCCATACTTTGATTCCAAAAGTTGATAATTCCATTGAAATTTATCTCTTTCATTCTATTTATCTTATCAACACTGTCAAAAAAATTATCACCAAGATGATTGCCAATATACTTAACAATATTACTAAAAAAATTATCTCATATAACCAATTTGGTTTTTTCAAGGGGAGATCCATACAATACTAAATTTGATTTTCCTATAAATGGACTAACATATTAAATAATAAAAATAGGGGTGGTAACATCACCATTCAATTGGACATTATGAAATATTTTTGACACAATGGATTGGGATTTCATCTTCAATTTTCTACAATACTTTAGTTTTAATGACATATTCATCTGTATAATTAAAAACCATTTCAATTCGCCTCACATTTCCATCTTGATCAATGGATCTCGCAGAGGTTATTTCAATTACTCCAAACATGTCAGACCATGAGATCCCCTATCATCAATTAAATTTTCTATTGTAGAAGACTATTTAATCCATTTACTCACTCTTCTGGTTGACCGAGATAAGCTCAAACCTATTCATGACTATAGAAATGCAAATTCTCCCACTCACATACTTTATGACGATTACATCATTTTATTTTGAAGGGTGATATATGAAACATTAGAACTCTTAAAACTACTCTGAATCACTATGAGGAGGTCTCTAGTCACGTCATTAGATGGAATAAATCTTTCTTCTAAATTGGAACAAACATTCTAGCTGGTAGGAAAAATAGCATCATCCATGATCTTAACATCAAATAAGGTATTATTCCCTTTAAATACCTTGGGATTACCATATTCTAGGATAGACCCAAAGCTTGCTACTTCTCAAAAATTGTTGATCAAATTCTTAATCAGCTTTCCACATGGAAGTGGAAATCTGATTCCATAGTGGGGAGTTTCTATTTTATCAATTCTTTCATTGTATCAAAACTGGTCTACATGATGATGGTTTACAATTGGCAGGTTGGTCTCATTAAAAAAATTATTGTGAACATCAAAAAATATGTTTGGAAAGGTAGTACCTTGGATAGGAAACTTGTAACTATTCCTTGGGAGAAATGTTGTAATCCTTTAGACAAGAGTGGTGTTGGTATTAAAAACATTAAACTCTTTAATAAGGACCATAAAATCAAATTAACTTCGAACATGATTCACAATGACTCCCCATCAATTGATTTCAGAAAAAAAAATATTGGATAGATTGAAAAGAGGCATCAAGAATTTATTTAATTTTTTCATTTCTACCTCTTTAAGAAACATGTATGAAAATATTATTTTCAATTCTAGATGGATGGTCTCTAGAAACTTTTCCAAGAGATTCTGGTTAGAAAACTGGACAGACGATCCTCTCATCTTTTGGACTCCCCCTGATCACATCCTTGAGAATATCAACTGCACTGTTAGTAATGTTCTTAATGCTCATATAGATACCCTTCCATACAATGTTATTCAAATTATTTATACATACACATTTTCTACCTCGAAGGATCTTTTGATTTAAGAACATGCTCACAATGGGATGCTTAATTCAAAAAAATTCTACAAAAACTCTTTATATAACCTAGAAAATGAGTTTAAATGGATTAAATGTTTTGAAAAGTCAAAGATTAAACCCTCAAGACACACTATTATTTAGAGTCTTGTCTACAATAGGGTTCCCACTAATTCTTGTCATGCAAATTATTGGAATCTATCTTTGTACTAAATGTCTTCTATGCAATCAACATAGAGAAGATACTAATCACTTATTTATATCTTGTGCAACCACCACTACCCTTTGGAACTCTATTTTTGACATTTTTGATTGCATATGGCCGGTTCTTAACTCTATCAATGTTCATCTAAATAATTTTGTTTCTATGGATAACTCCCAAAAAATTATAAACTTTTTCCTTGATGGGGTTTCCGATCTTTTTCATGTGATTTGGTATAATATAAATGAAATTTTTTACAATAATTTCTCACACAACATTAATGTAGGTAGAATGAGCTTCTCATGTCCATTCTAGAAGATGCATTGATACATAAAGGGAGTTGCAATAACTCTGTAGCAGATTTTATGATCCTAATATGTCTTCGGGTTGATGCCATTTTCATACAGCTGAAATGAACTATTTAGGTTATTTTAGAGACCACTGCTACTATGTCAGATTATAATCAATGTCGATAGACATTATAAAAGAAAATATAGTTCCTTCATGGTGTGGAAACATCTTTAGAAATCACCTTGTTCACATCATTGGGTGGTTTTTTGGTGGTTGTTGTACTGCAAACTCTCTGGAAGCTGAAATGCTGAGTGTGCTTCATGCCTTCAATTTCACCATGCACCATGGTTGGAATAACTTGTGGATTGAATGTGATTCTAATAATGTAGTACATTACATCTGGGAGGGAGTGATTCATCTAGCTTGTCCACTTTCTACACACTGGATGAATTGCCTTTTCTCTCTCCATGAAATCAACTACATTGAATCTCATACCTACCAAGAAGTGAATATGGTTATAGATGGTCTCTCCAATAAAGTAGTTGCTCAGGAAATAACATGGTTAGAGGATCTCCCATACAACTTTATTCCTTTTTATCTCAAATATTTTAATATGATGCCATCTTTTAGACTCATGTAATCTCTTTTTTCAGCAAATAAAATTTTTCTTTGGTCTATTGACTAAAGCACAACATTCATTAAAAAAACATAAAAAATATACGTATATTTATATTTAATTTTTTCAATATTATATATATATTTATACATAATATAATATAAATTTATTTATATAAAAAATATACAATAATAATGTATTTAATATAATACATGTATGATATAAATCATAATATAAATGTATAGTATTTATAAAACCAGATATACATTTTATAACATTGAATAAATAAATTTATAATTACATTTATATTATTTATACCTATATTTATATATTTATACATTTTTTATATGTATAAGTATTTATTTAATATATTTATATAATTTACTTATATATATTTGTGTGTTTATAGTGAATTTAAATACATTTCTATAATGTGTTTATGTGATATATATATAGAATAATGTTCACACACAAGTGCACACACATATATATTATAATATTTTATTTTTTGTGAGATTCATTTTAAAAAATAAAAAAAAATTAGAGGGTGTTAAAAATCCCCTCTAGTCAAAGGGATTAGTAGTGGTTCATGACTCCCATCAAATTTCATGAATTAGAGGTTTTTAACAATCCCTATATAATTTAATTAAGTATAGGTAGTTAAAACCCCGCCTCTAATGTCATAAATTAGATGGCGTTAACAATCCCCACTAATATCATGAATTACTGGGGTTAAAAACCCCCTCTAATTTCAAAAATTATAAGGGTTATAAAACCCCTACTTATTTCTTAAATTAGAAGGGGTTAAAACCCACCTCTAATTTAAGAGATTAGAAGAGGTTCATTAACTCCATATGTTATCTTATTATATAGGGGGTTATGAATCCACACTATTTAATTTTTTAAAAATTCAATTATATATATATTTATATGAATGATATATATATATATCGTCTAAAATACAACAGAATATATAAAGCCAATAATTATTTAATTAGAGATGGTTTTGACATGACATCATCTAAAATAAATGAAAATATTAATAAGATACATGTAAAAAACTTGAGGGGGTTTTCCATAACCCCCTCTATAAAAATCCACTAATCTCATGTTTTTTTGTAGTGATACTACCAGAGTATGATCCAGTACCCCACCCTTGGTAAATATACAAAGAGGTATGAAAATATCCCTTATATATCTACCTAACCATTAATAGATTTTCTGTTCCTAGTAGATATAAACCTAAACCATACCCATTGATTATGTGAGAGGATAGAAAACCTATATGAATACTCAACCATGGTTGTGCTATCATGTTGAATTAGTAGAAGCTCATGGATGTTAACAACATGAAAATGATCTAAAAACTCCTATATGAAAAGGAACTAAAATTCAATCCATGAAAGTGTCACCTTATCATAAAATAGACCCCCTAGGCTCTACAATAACCCTGCAGATCCATGAAGAAGGATCCCCTCCAGATCTACCATGTTTCATGTCGATGTCCTGATGAGGTAAAAAACTCACATGAGAACTATGAAAAATCCTTATTTTCCTAGGGGTCTTTCACACCTCATAACCTGAGAGGTAATTGAAACTAAAACTTATGATGCAAAACCAGACTATGTTCCCCATCCGTTGTTATGTTTGGTGCCATCTACTGATAAATAGGTGGAGGTATGGCTGCAAACCACCTTTAGGTAACACCTTCTAAACAAGTCCTTGTATTAAAGCCTCATCACTATGGGTATTTAACTCATGATCCTAATACTAAATATAACAAGTTAATCATCATGGAAGCATCCTGAAATAGACAAGATATACCACATTTAATGAATATATCTAGGGAGCTAACTCAAGAATCATTTTGAAACCACAACCCATTCCTTTTGGTTGCGTAACCCAATTTTTTCCCTGAATCCACTTCCTATATGTACCGAGTCAAGAACCAGGTAGTTGGAGTTCATATAAATAGATACGTCAATCACCACACAAAAACTAGTGTCCCTAGCCTAAGTGAATAACTATAAACACATTAACACCATTTCCATAAACCTCAATCTAAATCTCATCGCTAAAAAACTCCAAAATCTGACACTAATATGGAACCCTTTTGATACCACTATGCCATGAATGGAACCACCAATGTTTTCCTAGATGATGGAAAGCCATGTGTGAAAACACTTATCCCACCAACAATAAGACAAGGTCCAAAAGTATTCATTGAGTAGGCATATCACACATATGAGATACCTTTGCCTAAGGCACATGTAGACATGAACACATCCCCTAATACCTATATAATATAATAAGGTAAATAAAAATGATGAAAAATGAATATATAAATATAAATACAAAAAATAGTGTACATAAATAATACTATAAATAATAAATTGAAAATTACTAGACCAAAAAATTTGTAAATAAGTCCAACCTGCTAGAATAGGGGGACAATAGTAAAATGAGACTCTTGGTATGAAAAACAATATAATTATCCCAATAAAATAATCATCAAATCTAGGTCAGCCAAGGACCCAGTTGAATGGGTCGTCGCCTGGATAATAAACATCATGTAAGGAAAGAGCCCATGTAGGAGTGTATATAATAATTCCCATAAGTAAACCTCTAAATCACCAATAATATAGCATCAGGATAGAAGATGGTACATCATAGGAACATATCAATAATAAATATTATACATAACAAATATACACATCCAGATATACTCATGATCAAAACCATGTCTCAAGGTAAGTTCACAATTTCAATTATACATTTTGATTCTTGTATGAGGTTCCAAGAAACACTCACCTAAGAGAGCTCACTCTATATCTCTGACAACATTGATGGAGTCCATATAAGATATCACACTCACTGCGTCTTTACATAAGGAAGTACATAATTGAACATAGAAGATATCGAAGAAAAGGTGGGTGATTACACCCATGTCTATGGGGTATACTGATAAACCAATGAGTTTGAGGCTTAGGTAAGGTTGGAAATTCTGATTTTGGGAACCCTATTTTGGGAAGATGATGATGTAGAATCCCACCCATGGCTAGTGGGGGACAGTAAGAACACTATCTACGAAAAATCCCATAGAATAGACTATAATCATTAGTTCATGATGTAATATCATAATTTATGCCCATGGTGATGGATTAATGGAACATAACCAAAATAAACTAGTCTATACTAATGAGAAAAGGGGACCTAAAAATTTATAGAAAAATTGAATGATGTGTACTTGGAGTGTACAATATTTCTTTCCTACACCAAGACAACCCATGTTCTCTAGCCCATTACCCTATACTCCAGGCCATTCTCATGTTCTCAACGCAAGTACTGTGTACTCTAATATATTCTAGATTACTCTTGGTTATACCCACAAACCAGGTTGTGTTTAAGTACTGGGTTTTGCCCGTGTACTCTATCAATTATTGTGTACATACGTATTCCTATTCTTGGGTAGCTTGATTTTATAGTCTAAGTCACAAGGTCGAGTAACACAATGTGTGGTATTTATCCCATGGTGTGTGATATATTATTTCAATAACAAAACCCATCCACCATAGCTAGGTCCACAGAACATGTGTTCTTCTATTACAGGTCATGTAACGCAGGATTTCCTAGATCAGGTAGGTCTTTATCCATCCTCTTTCTCCACCGCTTCCACTTGTGAGTTCCACTACCTAATCTCTATAAAATAGTAAATCTATGGTTTTTTGAACACATCCTTCACTAGTATCTAAACCATGGCCGTCAATTCTTCCGAGAAATCATCCATAATCACACCGAGCTATTGCTCTATTCCAAAATAAGAAATAGTAAACTCAAATTTGATACTAACATTCATTCATAGTCAATTCACTTTGATCATGTCATGAATATTTATCCTAAATCCTCAAATTTAATACGATGATCTAGAGAATGGTTGTGCATCGATTTATTGCATGATACACTTCATACATCCATAAATAACCAATACCACTGATGAATTCATAAATAATGGGTCGAGAAATGCAAAGAAAAGAAAAATGAAGAAGGATCATTAGAAAATTTTAATGTTGGCCTTTATTCTTTATTATAGGACTTGAATAATGAAGAAGAATTACATGGAAAACTAAAAAATATATAATATATTTCTAATATTTTAGGAAGATAAAACAAAACAAGAAAATCAACTAATGATACATGAATCAATCCTATTAGGAGGATTAGCTCATATTCAGAGTTGGAGAAACAAATAGGGAGAAATAAAAATTAAAAAATCAGACTAGGATATTGTATTAATCACTGATAAAGAATGGTTCTGTGTTGTTTTAATTAATGAGATATATAGGTTTTGTTGGCACACCAATCTCTAAAGAAATATCCAGTAATAATTGTAATTCAAATAACCCCCATTGAATGCTCTCTCAATCACATCGGTTATGTGGAAATCCCTTGGTATTTTTTATAAACATATATTTATAGTGGATATTAGGTAATGTTAGTATAATAAATAATAAATAATAACTGTAAATTTATTAAGGTATTAGTATTCCCATGACTACATTTCCCTAAAATACCTAATGCCAAAAACGGTTATATCACACCTAGGGTGAAACCCACATTTTGGATTCAAATAAAGTCTCAAATTTTCCTTCTAACCCCTATTTAGGAGTTATTCCATTATTTCAAGAAAACTAGGTGCACATGATATTTATAAAATAAATATTTTTTTAATATCAATACTTGGATAACTAGGTCTCAAGAATCATGCTCTATCTCAATGGATGAATTCATAAATATTATAAGATATATTTCAAATCCTTACATTAAAAAAATAGATAAATTATATTTTTTTTGGTTTGGTATAAATGAATATTCCCAAAAAAATACATGTCATTATTAATAGAGGATACTAATCTAAAATATTAAAAAGGTAAAAACATTCAAATAGAGAATCCAATAGATGATCCATGGATTCCAATTAACAGTACATCTTGAGATATGCACAATAGTGATCACTAGGGGGTGGATTGGTGTTGGTATATATTTATTCCATTTTAATCTTTTTATCCATTTTCATTTTTGGTCACATAAGATCATAATTCACTAGTTCTTTTATCACTCATTTTTTTTAAGCACCCAAAAAAATTAGATAGAGTCTTTATAATTTTAACCTCTCCACAATAAACCAAAATCCCATGTGTAATTTAGAAAAAACATGACAAAACAATTCATGAGAAAAAATAATTGGGTTATAAACTGACAAGGTGTACCCTTGAAATCTTCTTTCCATTATAGTATCTATGACATTTCTTTGGGGATTCCTTATGCACAAGTGCCTCCTGCAACGTATGATGATTTTTATTGTGTTTCCCAGGTTTTCACTTTCCCATATTACTTAAACAGTAACATGCAAGAAACAAATGTTCTTTTGTATTCTAAATAGTACACACAATCTTCATAATAATAATTCTGAGTGATTATACTTCCTTTTATTCTTTATTTTCAAAACGAACTACAAAACCTTCATCTTATTCCAAAGAAAAACAAATAATCAACACTCTTCTTCTCCCCTCTTTATATTTTCCTCCCTTTTTTGTTTTCATATTATTTAGTTACTATTATCTATACTAGTTCCCTTATTCTTGGATTTGACTCAAAACAAGTGCATAAGGATGATTATCACAGAGTTCGGTATTCTTCTTGGAACTAAAATATTCACTCATGAAAAACATCATTAAAATTTAACCTCTTGTTCTATATGTATTCTTCTATAACATAAAATATATATATATAATACAAAAACCTGAAATTTTAGTTACCTTCCTCTTCCTCTCATTTTTTTATAACTACAATAATATTTTAATTCATGATTTGAATTACGATGATTTTTGGTAATTCAAATCATCCAAGATTTTTGGTGTCCACATTCTCCCAAATCCCCAATAAACGAACATTATTTATATTTCCACCCTTTGATACTATTCAAACATTCAACAAAGGCTCAGTTAAACACTTGGTTCTCCCTTATTCTTTAATTTCATTGATATATGAAATTATCATTCACTCATCACTCCATAAAATCAGTATATTTATACTATATCCATATCTTTATATTAAATATGAAATTATTTAAATCACGTCTCACATAATTATTGGAACACGACGGAAATTTTTTTTCCTTTTTTATGATCCATAAAAATAATCTTAATCATCACCAAACCTATAATATCCTTCTTTTAATGATAATTTCTATTAATTTAAAAAATAGATGAATATACCTGTGGACTTGATCATGAAATCTAATTAATTACCAAGATCTCATATCTATGTACCCCTCAAATTATTATATGAGATTTTATTTCAAAACTCCTGAGAAACTTATTTACTTCATCTTAAATAATGATAGTTCTTGTTGTGATACATATTTTCAATTAATTCATGTTTACCAAGAATCTTATAAATTATTATCATCATGAAAACAAGCATCATAATAAACCTTTTATCTATTTCAACATCATTTTTCATTGGAACCAACTTCATATATGTAATTTAATTGACATATGTAGCTATTTTTAATATATCATCTTCACCATTACATTCCATGATGTGTAAAATTATCATCTTTATCTAATTAATATGTGTGAACCATTTGGCTACGTGACCCACCATGTATCTATGTTCTATTAATTAGACCATTTGACAAAGTGGTCCATCTTTTATCCAAAAAAAATCTGTTTAACCAATTTACTTATATGACCAATCATGTATACTAATCTATATTCATTGAGATATTATTACATAGATATCACCTTCATGATATTGATTATATACATAAAATAAAATGAATGAATAACTTCACTACTCTTTAATCAATTGTTCAAGACTTCTCATATTATAATATTAATTATAATAATGTACAATTATCATGATATATATGGACTTTAAGAAAAAAATATCATGAATAAATATATTTTTAATAACTTTTTATGAATTAATGAAATAATATAGTCATGTAAGGTGAAATCACAAAAGGTTCACACTCATGTAAGGTTTCTTTAGATAGATCATTCTAATATACATAAAAGGTTCTTACTCAAGGAAAGTACATATAAATAGTTTATTGTTATATGAATTTACGGTCTATGTGTTTTTCTCATGAATGATCTATACTGATCATATGATCAGATGAAGTCATACCATCCAATAGGTATCAAACTTTTTCAGGTTGTAGATTAATGTTTGTTCATGCACAATCTTTATGTCACAAATTATCATTTAACAAAATCTCAGAATACTTAATGTGATCAAGAATCATTACTCATGGAATCTCATTTAACAGAAGTTTATTTCATATATTCTCATCCCATGGAATCATAATTATCTTCATCTAGAATTGATGAAAAACTCTTTAGAAACAACGCCACTCTAGAAGATGACGGTCCAATAATATCCCCCAACACTTTCCTTACATTCCAAAAAGAAAAATACATCAATGATCACATTTATTAATCATTGATAATAATTATTTATCGAACTCCAAAAATATTCATATAATAATTTTCCTTTAAAAAGTAATGAATTCCATTTGTATATATAAAATTAATCTTGAAATACTTGTCTATAGAATGTATTGTATTCTATATTCACTAAATATAATTGATAATAATTCCTAGAATCTCTTATTAAATAAGATTCGATTCCATATAATTAAAGATCAATAATTTATCACCACCATATTTATTCAATATCCAATACACTTTCCTATTGATATAATATTTAAATATCTTAATAATAAACTATAGAAATCAAATAAAACACACAAAAAGTGGTCTCAATAAAGTTTAGAGTTTTGCATGCCCCTATGATGGATTCAGAGTTTGGAGTAGGTGAGCCCCTTAAACCAATGGTGTTCCATATAACACCCATTATAGGAGGATGTACACATTAGAGTAGAGATACAATTGTATAATTCACTATGTACTTTGAAATATAACATCATCTACATTTATATGTTACTATTGGTCCTTAGTATACTAAGGATTGAATTAAAATATTATATGTTATCTATGAGATTGTATTGATATTTGATGAGTGGTAGGTTAATTTAGTAGCTTTTTTTATCAGTAACCTTCTTAGAGATAATGAGGTGGTGAAGATTAGAATAGGAGGCATGATGGCCTATTGTGGGAAGATTTCAAAGATCCAATATTTGAGGAGTTATGTCTTCAATGGACTGAGATGGAAAATTATCAAAAGTATATTGATCATTATATGTGATGGACTATGCCAACCATTTCTTATTAATATTTTGTATTTATTCTTTGATTTCTTAGAACAATTATTAAATAGCATGTGGGTTTGATAATGGCCTTTAGGTAAATTTCAAAATATATATAGGATGATCAAATTGATATCACATTATGATGTGGTTTTTATGGATCTCACCACTACTAAGAGCGCGGTGGAAGAAATTATAGTAGGTTCCATTCCTTTCCTTGGTGGTCAAACTGGTAATTCATGGGGTAGTCCTAGTGGTTCCTCTTCTTATTGTAGTAAGAGGATATTCTGTGAGATGCACAATGTTAATTTATTTCAAGACATGTTTTCCAAATAAATTAATTAAATATTGACATAATTGTGTTCAAAATTTTATTTTTTTGGGAAATATCACAATTCATTAATGTTCATAGAAATGTTATTATTTTTATATTTTAAATGATTTTGAGTAATTTAATGATTGATTGATCTTTACATTATTTTTGTTATTATTTTAAAATAATTATCTGGATTGTTTAAAAAAATCATTTAAAGTAATATTTTATATTGTTTTAATGGTTTGGGGTTTAGAGTAATCATTTTCTTGTGCTTTATTTCTTTTTCTGGTTATTTATTTATTAGAATAAATTTTTATCTCATTTTGGAATGTTTTGATAATTTTTCATAGAATTTAAAATTTAGATATATCTTTATACTATGTTCAATGGGGATGATAATTCAATGTTATTATGGATGCTTGTGGTATAATTCCAAATAGTTGAGTAATTCATAAGAATATTAGTCTTTTCCTATGACTTGTTTTGGGATGTAAGAGAATAAAATATTGTTAGGTCCTAAATTTCATAAGGCTTTCACCATATTAGTAAGACATTACCTTATTCCCATAAAACATTATAAATTCCATAATGAATTACTTTTATTTCAGAATAATTTGACAAGACCATAAGAAATTTTCAATTTACTATGTTATTCCCCATTTCATAAGGTGTTGTTAGCTTAATTTGATCAAATATAAAAAAATTCACAATTTAATACAATTTTTCCAAAACATTAGACTTATGAACTTTTTTTTGTTTCATTCTTTTAGATTTTAGTCACTCCATAATGATTTAATATAAAAGAATAAGTCTTGAGACATTTCCAAAAATGTAAGTTTGGGTGGTGTGATGTTTAAATTTAGAATTAAATTCCATGTGTTCCCTAGATTCAAAACTCTAAATTAAATAAATGGGAAATCCTAAGCTCGATGAGAGGGGCAATTGGAAAAATACTAAAGAATATTAAGTGAATAAATTGATTAATTAATCATGATAGGAGATACATAGAGGTGAAAGATGAACAGAGTCTAATCTAGGATAACATGGGGAAGTCATATATTCAGGTAAGCATATCTCAACTAACTATAATGGAAATAGTGAATATTTATGGGTATCACATGGTGGTTAGGGATGTGAAATTAGAGACATAATCGATAATGAAACACACTAGGAGATATATATTTTATTAAAAGTGTTGCATTATTTTTGTGGAGGTGGAGATTGAAAAATACTCTAGAGGAAAAGAAGGATTCAGGGGTTTGATCACGAAGGTTTCACAGGAAGTAGAGGAAATGACGATATGAGGGAGAGAGGATTATTGACTAGAAATAGAATATTTTTCACCTTATAAATATTTTCATTCCATTTATATCTCTGTTTCAATAGATAATATGCATATTATTTAATTGAAAACCATTTTTCGATAAATGTTTCAATGGGAATAAAAAATAATCCTTGTCATTTAATTTTTACTTAATTCATGCTTCATTTTCTATATGGGGTCATTATTGAGTTCAATTTCACTTTAATAATAAAAAATTTCTAAAATTTCCATCTGTTAAAAAATGGTTAAACTAAGTAAAAAGTTTATATTATTTAAAATGATTATTATATAACATATATTAAATATGTAATTTTTGACCATTGAGACTAGAACATTAATAAAAATAAAATTTTTTCGTCCTAAAAAACCATGTAGGTGTGTAATTGAATTTTAAGGTCGTGGTGGAAGAAAACATAATGTCAAACACATATTTCTAATCCTTATCTAGGTGGTTTCAAACATGTTTTATTTATTTATCTAGAAACAAAAAATGATTCCCTTATTCAATATATTTCACAGAACTACATTCCAATTGATGGTTTTAATTTGGTAGTAGACCCATCAAACTTCTATACACACATTAGTTGAGAGGATGGGAGGTTGGTCTTATCAAAACTTTTTTATTTGAATTATTACATACTAGGGTGCTCTCAAATATATTTAGGAAATATTCCTGAATCCATTAATAAATCCCAAATATTAAATAGTCCATCATGTGATAACAATCAATTATTAGAATGTATTGGATTTAGAATCATTTTTATGCATATAAAGTTATTCATCAATGGACACATATTCATGTATTATAGGTTCTCCATCTATGGTACCCTTTTGTGTATACAAATTATAAATTCTTATGTCTTTTTTTATATTTATGTTGGTTTTAAGCCATATAGTGAGGAACTATAGATTTTCTCATCATCCATAAAAGATGAGAGCAGTTTTGGTGTTGAGATCAGTCCCATGAGATGGGATTATAATGTATCCTTGAAAAAGGAATCAGAATAAACATAGTTCAATGCCACTTTTTGGGGTATGTCATACCTTTTATGGTCTTATTAAAAGGACCATACCAAGTAGTTTAACATTTTAGGGAAAGGATTTATAGCCAAATGGTTACGTGTTAAGGGCTAGTATAGAACATACACCATACCATCTCGAGCGATATAGAAGGGATGTTTCCTCGTTGGTCATATGTGAACCTACTGGGGATATGACCTAGAAATGATTATGGTGAGTTTGGGGTATTGGGTTGGATCCTTAGGGAGGATTACTATATATATCATTTGAATTGTAATCAATCCCATTTAGTTTGGAATGTTTGGGCCTAAAAAAATAGAGGGGGCCTATGTCAAGGTGAGAGTAAGATCGAAAAAATAATTCCCCAACTGAGAAAGGTATGTTGTTCCCTTATGTGATTCCACAATTAAGGCATATGTGTTCAGTTTCTGCACACTAATGGGTGGGGAATGGTATAAAAACTACCATGAAGGAGTGGAAATCAGGAGGTCCAAGTGATTTACTCATTGGTAATATGCCCCGCTGAGGTGGTCACATTGTTTTAGGGATTATATTAAATATGAAGACCAAGGGAAGGTGAGAGGAATTTTTGAAAATGGATCCCTCTCACAAGATAGGTGATTGATCACATGGATGTCATGATTATCACTAACCCTTAAGACCACATGATTCATTATCAGTGTGAGAAACTAGAGGAAGAGGATGATCTGGAAAACAATATGATCTCTTTCACCCACTTCTGAATGAGGATAGGAATATTTAATATTGGGGAATAACCCATAAGAAAGAATATGGGCTTAATCTATGATGGATTCCCTAGAGTGAAATATACTCCTAGTCTAAATGAATATGACAGTGGAGTCTTCGTTGGGGAGCTAGGGAGAGGGAAAGTTGTTTGATGTTCATGTATACTATATTTTTTAACCCTAGTGACTCATCATTATCCCTATGGTTGAGATCCTTATTAAAATAGGAATGTGTAGTTGATAACACTTTGAGGATCCCACTTATTAGGTTGGATAAATGTGGTACCTCCATCACCATGAGAATGTATAATAAAGAGGTGATGAATATTTTGAAGGTATCGATCATATAGAAAAAGCCCCAAATTCAGGTTTTTATTATTTTTCAATGATGAAAAACGTGATATTGCTGACATTAGTGAATCACTGCCTAATTACATACATAAGATAACACGTGAAAGAGATTAAGAAAAAAATTAAAACTGTAAAAAACATGGTTTAGATCCAAATCCACACACGATGATTGCTTGATATTGGCAATCACTGCTTGAAGAATCTGAACCCAAATTCCTATTTATCTTACACACATTCTTCATAAATTTATGGGATCACTGATCATTGAATTTTGGGTTCTAGCATGGAGATCTGATGACTCCCTCAATGTTGCAACAATCACCACATCGCCCTACTTGTGATGACTAAGAGGGAGAGTTTGATCTGACTTCTATAGATACATAGCCTCTCTATCAAACATTTAGGGGAGATATTTAGAGATAAAGAGTCCATGAAAATTAACTAGTGATAGGATCTCCTATTATATATATATTGTGTAAATAAAATACCTGGAGTCACCTCTTCATCCACCAAATACATTACACGCTATAAATGACATGTTATGACTATTGAACTGAGTACTAAATATTATTATCACTTTATTGTAATATATTAAATATATTACATCATAATAAATGTGTCATTAACTTGACTCATCATTCCCACAGATATTAATTAAGCCCTGAATATTTTACTATTAGTTAAAAAAATATTTTTGTATGTATTTACTTAAAAACTCTAAATACATTTAATTAATAAATAAAATTTTCACTATTTTTAACTTGAATAATATTAATTTATTTTTTATATTTGTGAAGTTATCTCCTTGGAAAAATGCCAAACCCCAGTTATGGGTCCCACTATGTTCAATATTTATATTCAATAGAATAGGGTATATTCATGAATATTATATTCTCTCTGACCATCTAGTCCATTTTCTCGATTGGAGTGAATACAATTCAATAACTAAGAGCGAGATCAAACAACCCATCATGGCCCCTGAAGATATATGTATTTTCACAGTAGAGAAAACCAACCTAAGAACATGCACTGTGTAATATAATCTCTTTGTCACTGAATATCTCATAAATCAAGATGCACAACTGTGTCATCACCCTTTTCATGTTTAATTTTATATTGATATAACTGGAAGGATTTACCTTGGACTACCATAGCCATAGATTTATCAAGGTACTACCATCTGTATCCACATGGACCGATAAATATAATTTCCTTAACCTGTAACCAATATCATGCCACTAATGATGCACCCAATAAAAACTATCTCACCACGGTTTCAATATCATAGTTTTCATCTTACATTAAAGTACACAATCAAATAAAATACATTAGAAATGATCTCATGTCTGGAAAAAATTTCACATGATCCTAGATAGAAACATCCAATGACACCGTAATCATGTGGTGTTCCCATTCATAGTTCTTTCCTCATAATCTCACTACTAGTGATCATGATGTGAAAAATTCAAGATAATAAGTCTCAATGATTATGATCCCACAACCCCTAATAGTCCACCATATATTATGTCAAGTCAGTAAGATGTACTTATACCATAGGACCTCTATTTATGATTAATGTCATAGTATCTCAAGGATCTCATTATAGCCTAGGATCTTCTATATCTTTTTGATATTACAATTAATCTATGGGAATTACCATTAAATAGTGGATGGAGAAAAATCTACACTATAATGGTATGTTAACATCATGTATATCTAAATAGACACATGATATGGTAATCAAAATCAGTGTATAGTCGGGTCTAGGGAATCCACTATTTAAACACTCCCACTTTCCCTAGATCCTTGTCTCTAACTAAAATTTTTAGCTACTCACATGATAAAATCATGTTTTTTCTGAGTAATAACTTGACAAGTAGGGCATTCCATGATTGCACTACATGGCTATTATATTATTTGTGACATCATCCCTCAAAGTAAAACATATCAAGAGATAACATCCATGTGTATATCCCATTTTTACACTATCAAAACTTGAAATCATGGCTAGTCAGAATATCATAAGTGGCATTATGATAATACATTAATTACTACTTGTGATTCCATGAACTGAAACAAATAATTGAATTTACTTGATTCTTATCTTCCTCTGAAGCTGCAACATACTTGGTATTTGTAGGTATTGCTACCTCTGGATTATAAGAGCTGGTCTCACTCCAAACCATATCCTAACTATGATACAATATCTCATTGATATAATGAATAATATTTTGGGTCCCATTAAAACCTAGTATCATTTATTCTCCACTTGTGAGGTACATACATTTTGTACCTGTTAAAGTATAATTAGATAGTTCTTACTACTACTCTTATAGTGATCCAATATATAATTGGTATTTTGATACTATTAAATATATTCTAGAAATATCATTTCTTATACATATTATGGAATACATGACTGTTTCATCACAAAAGAGTATGGAATTCATCTAACACTCATTAATCTCTTCCCATGTTCTAGACATATCATCCTAGAGAGATTATGCCAAGTGACATTCGAAAAAATTCTCTCATGAATTGTTCCAGATTGTATTTTTCTATATCATGTCACTATATGTACGATTGACTAGGTCTAAGAAACATTTAGATCCACCTCATTATATCTTGTTCCCAGGAAAATTGGTTTCTACTTAAATTCAATCATTAGAGAATAAAATTTTATTACGGTCTTAATTAATTAGAATACCTGTCAATTTTCTATATGTTTCCACATATATTTTACATGGTAAGCATGGAGATCCCACTAACATTTACTAGTAACATGGAAAATATTTATTTGACTTGTGTATTCTATGATCTTGTTGCTTACTAAAATACTAAACTAGATTTCAGTAACTTTCATCTTTTATTGGTAATTTATGACGTGATCATCCTCTTCAGGTTGCATCGTATAGACACCTTCCCTGATTTATGGTCATGAAATCTAGTGCCTAATAATATGATAATAGAAATTAGCTATGAAAATTAAAATTCAAACATATTTATGCATATCAACATGGTATTACCAATAGAAACTTATTGGCACTACACTTGTGCCATACATGTATCAACCTGTTTGAATACCCACTGTAGTTTTCCAAATAATATGCCCCTTTTGTAATTACCCAAACTGTTATGAATAAAATTCCATTTATTTTAATGTATAATGGATATAGAAAACACATGAAATTGTATTCTTTTATTAAATCCAATTATATTTAAATTAACATTATGTATCTTTACTATTGATAATATAGTTTTTGAATAGTGATCACTTGACTAGTATAAATATAGGGTTTCAACAAATCCTCTTGACACAGACAAAGTAAGTGATGTCCTCAACATATTCGATCATAAACTATGAAGTCCATTTATTAGATCTTCCTTGGGAGACAATATTTTTGGAAACTTCCCTAGACCAAGCCCACAATGAGATCCAACAACTTTAGCTTGAGAGAAACCATTTACAACAGAAGATCAAGCTCATTGAGATCATGGCCCAAACCATGTTCCCCAAATGGCCCCATGAAAGGCACACCATCTCACACCAAACTATTAGGGAATATGATGGTGTAATAATTGGATATTTAATAAGAACATATCATAATGATTACATTAATTATTGTTTTATAGAATAATTAATATACATTCATTCTGTTATTGTTACTTTGTAAATGATATTTAATGCAGAAGTAGTATTTTTGTTTATAATTGAAATTTAATTTAGAAATATATTTTGATGAATTAATGGATTTTTAAATTAAATTATATTTTAATGAAATATTATTATTAGACAACTTTTAAAAAATATAAATGATCTTATAATTTTTATGATGTTAATTGTAATTTTTTTTAAGGTTTGAAAACTCTTTTTATCAAAACTCATCAATTTTCAATAATTTTCAGTTTTTCTATTAAAAGTGAAAATTTAAATATTTATTAAATCATTTTTAAAAAATTAATATTATTTTTGGAATCATCATACAAAAATTATCCAATGGTGAATTTTTCATTTGAGACAGTCAAATTTTATGGTAAAATTTAAATACCATATAAATATATAATGTGTTTTATGACATCATAGTGACCCAATACTGATTTAATGAAATAGTATAAAATCTGTATTCATCCAAATATATGATTTAATTTAAAATAATATAATTCTATGTTAATTTTATTTATTTTATAAATCCTTAGTGAATCATCTAAGACATAAAATATTTTATGATTTTAAAATAATTTCCCTGAATGTGTGACTGACCTACATAAAAATGGAAATATTTCAATATATTCAGCTCTTTTCCTTTTAAAATAATGTATACATCTTCCATTTTCAAGTAACCATGGGAAAAACCATTGTATGGTTTGTGAGTTTTAATATATTTTTTTGTGTTGGGTATGAAACAAAAATAATAAATAATTCCCCCACAATTATTATATAAACCCAACCAAGAACCCCATTAATATCCTCTAATTCCATTTAATACTTGAAAAACCTCTTACCCCTACTCTCTATAGTTTTCCCAGGTCACCCCTAATCTCCCGTGAATCCTCTCCCAATCCTTTGGGATCACACATCCTTGTAAGGGATTCTCACTTTCCTCTCCTCCTTTCAAATTCTAGCATCTTATATGAATGTTGTTCTTGTAATTTCAAATTTTTATAATGTAACTAATTTATAATAATTTCATTACTTTACATTTGATGTAATTTAAATGATGGATCATTTATTCCCTCCCCATTTTTACCCATACCTAATCCGTTACTATGGCGAAATTCATTAAGGGATCTTCCACCCTCCACTTTTATTGAGAATTATTTTCTTGTAATGTCTTTTAATTTATTTTATTAATATATTAAAATATGTTATTAAATAATCTCATTAATTTAAATTTTATTTTTAAATTTTTGGATACAATTTAACTCTAATTTATGTTTCTTATTGATCCATATGTACACCCATTAGCATGCCAAGTTTTTGTAAGGGATTTCTCTCCTCCTCTTTGAATTCAAGCATCTTCTTTTGGAGCAATTAATTTAAATTAAATTTATTTCTATGAAAATCATTTATAATCATTACCATATTCTCAAAATTATGTTATTTCAATGAGGTATCATTTATCCACCATCATTTTGACCCTTAACTAAGGTGTAACTATTCAAAAATTCCATAAGGGATTTCAGTCTTCTCATTTCCATTCAAAAATTTCTTTTATATTATGCATCTAAATCACATTTCATATGTTAGGATATTATGGTCCGTGATCCCATTACATTCCATCCCATGTATAAATAATGAGATACACCTTTCACTCTCATCAACCCAACTTATGAATTTCAATATGACATCGTTATGATTCCAAAATTTCAGCACGATTTTTCGTGATAAAAATCACCATGTAGTGAATTCCATACCCATTCCTCAATCAAGAGTATTCTACATTATGAAAAAATACCTATTAAATTGTGAATTGCATGTAATAATTCCACATTACTTTATTTTTGAATAAAATATGATGTTTAATAAATAAATCTTATATGATCTAAGTGTCACACTTAAGCATGAGATTGAAATGATTATGAGGGGTGAAACCTAATTTTTCTCCAATGCATTGGGTAATTTTTAGTATAATGGTACTTCATGTTGGGATATGGGTTTACCTTATTCCTTTAAGATACCTTTCCCATAATGTAGGGATTGGTGTTTAATTGATTCTTTTATGTTAAAGATGCACTGTTTTATGTTGTTTCCACAATTCCATGTTATGATAATCATTCTAATTCATGAATTTATGTTCATGTTTCAATTAGGCTCCATTGATATGCCTATTGCATAACATGTATTGTAATCTTCATGTGATGCCTGGTTTACTCCAATAATTGGAATTATAGATCACCATTTTCTTATGAATTTCATCAGTTTATCATATTCAATGCTAAATTGGAAGGAATGGTGTGGTCAAGTAAAAAAAGTTTTCAATAAAGACATGTATTTCGTGTTTTAAGTTGTTATGTAATGTTCCTATGACATAAAGAAAACTGAACTATCCATCTTATGAGTTTTATTAAGTTAATTTTTATGTATTAAATCATTTTTAAATATGAAATAAAGATAAGTGTCACTATAGTTTGTATCAGTGGATAGGTTTCGTTATTTTTGGGATTTGGATTACAAAACTCTAGTGAAAGCCTTATAGATAAGACTAAGTATAATAAAATAATCCCTAAATTTTTGTGAGTATAGAGTAATTGGTTTATCAATAAAATAAATCACTATCTAGATATGAACAGGTGGAGGTGGATCTGGCACAGATGTATTTAGGTGAAAACCATGAAAATGATTCCTTAAGTTATACTTGAATGGGGACTAGTGCACGAAAACGTGATTTGATGCACTCCTGATTCGACACTCATAGAGGATATTCATTTGTAAATTCATAAGCCTAGTACGAAGCATTATTAATGGAATAGAAAATCCCTTTAGAATATATGTTTTGATATAGATCATGGAAAAATTAGATTGAATCCTTGAAATTCCTTAGTTATGTAGATAAATGTATTTAATAAGTTCTACATTAATGTCATTAGATTCCCCATTATGTATTTAACTATTTAAGAAACACATACCTAATTTCCCTTTTATAATATACAATGGTCATTAATTTGATGAATTAGGTTATCTACTGATGAAAAGGGAAATATAATGAATTCTACAGTGAGATTCCCAATCATAAGGGAGCTCATGTAGGACATATCATGATTTTTCCAAACCAATTATCGAATATCATAATTATCATTTATAAAATTGATGAATGCTGAAGGAAATCGAGGTAGAGGAAGTTGAAATCTCTTGAATGTCTATTTGATAAAGTTGATAAGGTAATGATGACCCAATTTACTTTGTGCAACAATTGTGGAATGTGACATGAGGGGAAATGTACCAAAGGGTCAGAAAGACGTTTTATGTATAGAAATATCAGGCACAATGTATCCAATTGCTATGAAAAAATGGATAATGTGATGGATCAAAACAAAGTTCCATATAATCCATCATACACAATTCTGTGCCACAAATAATGAGAATTCGTGCATTATCCATGGAAATGCTCTATTGTAAGGGCTGAGAAGTATGATGATCATCAACAATATCCACGATCAAGGTAGCATGGAATGACTGATGTTAATATGGGTAATAGATAACACATTACATGTAACCACTACTTCATGGTAGTGTATGACATAATGTATTTAAATTCATGTCCTATTAGTATATTATTTATGTTTTCTAAGAATATTGACTCCCTTCCAGAAATGATATTAAATCATTATGAAAAAATACTATGATTTTTGTATCGCATATTGAATTTTCTCGGAATGTTATTGTTTAAAATATTATAAGTCTCTATTTGGCGTAATATGAGGAAAAATGAAAAATTCATTGCTTATGCCTCAAGGCAGTTGAAAATTCATGAGAAAAACTATCACATGCATGATCTAGAGTTGATAGTAGTGATCGCTACATTAAAAATATAGAGGCATTATATCTTTAGGGAGAAGTGTGGAATATATACAGATCACAAAAGTCTCAAATATATTTTCAAACAAAATGATATTAAAATTCTCTAATGAAGATGGTTAGATCTCATCAAGGAACATTACTTCTTAATCAATTACCACCATTGGAAGGATATCATGGTGGAAGATTCTTTATGTAAAAAGTACCCATCAATTCTATCATTAATGATAATTGAAAAGGATCCAATTTTATTTGACATGTTGAAGGTTGACATGGGAATCATAAATAATGTAACATCAACAATCCTTTCCAAAATTATTTCTCAACCATCTCTTTTGGATAGGTTAAAGGATTCTCAAAGATATGATGTGGGAATTCATAAGAAAGTGGAAAATATAAGAAAGGGTAAATCCTTATAGTTCAATGTTAATAAAAAGGGATTGTGATATTTTGGTCAAGAATATGTGTTCAATCAATTCCACGGTTAATGAAATAAATTTTTTATGATTCATATAGTTTTAATTTCTCTATTCACCCAGGAAACACGGAGATGTATCAAGATCTTCTAGATAACTATTAGAGGGATAACATGAATATGAAGGTCACTAAATGGCTTCAAAGTGCCTAGTATATTTGAAAGGGAAGGATGATAGGTAGAATTATAAGTCTATGACACACTAATTAACAATTTAAACATGGGAATGGGAAAAACCCACCACATGCTTTGTCACTATAAATTCAAATACATCCAAAGGAAACAATGTAATCTGGGTTATTGTGGATCATATAATAAATATAACATACTTCATTGAAATTTTAGAGGATTTATCACTAGATAAATTGGAATATATATACATTAGGGAACTAGTAATGCTAAATGGAGTACCACTATCGATTCTGTCCAATCAAAATACAATATTTACCTCTAAGTTGTAAATGAATCCCCAATATTCTATGAACACTGATTTATACTTCAGCGTGGCCTATAACCCTCAAATTGATGGCCAATATTAGTGGACTTTCCAGAGGACATGCTGAGATCTTGTTTAATAGACTTTAAAGGTGGATGGGACCAACATCTTCCTTTGGTGGAGTTATCTTACAATAAAAGTTTCAACTCAAGAATCGAAATGGATCCTTATGAAAAAATATGATGGAATAGGTGTAGAACACTGGCATGTTGGGATGATGTTGGGGAACGAAAAATTCTAGGCCTAGAAATGGTCAATGAAGTGGGGGATAAGGATAATACCATCAAGCAGCACATCAAACCTGCTCAGAGTCGAAAAAAGAGATATACTGACAATCACTGATGAGACATATAGTTTGATGTTATAGATATGGCATTCCTCCGCATATCTCTTTGGAAGAGAGTTATGAGATTTTGTAGGAAAGGAAAACATAGTAAAAGGTACATCAACCCTTTTGAGATCCTTGATTACATTAGAGTTGTTTCCTGTCAGCTAAAACTCCCACTAAATATATCTCAAGTCCATGATGCGTTCCATGTATCAATCTTAATGAATTACATACTAGATCCATCACATGTGCTTAATCCAGAGGTGGTATCATTATACAATGAACTCTCTTATAAAGAGAGGCTGATAATATTCTTAGATAGTACAGAAAATTTTCTATGAAATAAGAAAATTCCCCTTGTCAATGTTTTGTGGAGAAACCACATGTTTGAAGAAGCGAGGTGGGAACCAGAGGAAGTGATGAGAAATAGTTCCCCCCATCTATATTATTTTTGGAAAAGAAAACATTGAGGGAGAAATTTCTTAAGGTGGAAGTTTGTAACGACCCAAAATATTATGAATAAAATTCCCTTTATTTTATTGTCTTATGGATATAGAAAACACATGCACTCCATTTTTTGTCATATCCAAATATAATTAAATGACTATTAAGTATCCTTACCATTAATAATATCTATGATGAATAGTGATCACCTGACAAGTATAAATATAGGGTTTTAAAAAATCCTTTCGAAACAGAAAAAGGATGTGATAGCCTCAACTATCATGATCGTACCCTATGAAGCCCATTTATCGAAGATTATAAGGGAGATATCATTTTTTGTAATTTTTCCTAGACTATTCCCAAGCTAAGATCCAACTACTTAAGAATGAGTTAAATCATTAATGGGTGAAGTTCAAGCTCATCAAGATCACATCTCAAACCATGTTCACCAAATGACCTCATGAAATCCCCACCATCACACACCTTACTATTAGGGAATATTCTGGTGTTATAAAGGGATATGTAACAAAACCATAACATTATGATTATATGAGTTATTTTATAATAGAATATTAAATATACATTGATTATATTATTGTTAATTTTTAAATTATTTTTAAATAATAAGTAATATTTTTGGTTAATAATAAAATTTAATTAAAAAATATATTTTGATGAATTAATGGATTTTTTAATTAAATAAAAATTTAGTAAAATAATATTATTATATTACTTTTACTAACTATAAATGATCGTATAATTTTTATGAATTCAATTGTAATTTTTTATGGAATGAATACTGTTTTTATCAAAACACGTCAATTATAAATAATTATCGGTTTATATTTTAAAAGTGAATATTAACTTATTTGTAAACATATTTAGATTAAATGAATGTTATTTTTTTAACTAGGATGTTGAAATTATCTGTTGGTGATTTTATCATAATTATGAGATAGTCGAATATTTGGGTGAAAATTAAATATCGTATAATGATATAATGTTTTTTTGAAATCATAATGGTCCAATAGTGATATTATGAAACATGTATACAAGTTATCTTCAAAAAAAATATTTTTTAATTTAAAATTATATAATTTTAATTTTTTTTATTTTAGAAATCTTTAGTGAATCCTCCAGGAAATATAAAATATTTTATGATTTTAAAATCACTTCCTCGAAAGTGTGACTCACCTCCACATCAGCAAGAAAAATATATTATTATATTCAGACCTTATAATTTTAAAATAATTTATACCACTTATATTTTCTATAATCCATGGGAAAAACCAAGTGTTGATTATTGGTTTTGAATATTTTAGTTTGTAGGGTCCAAAACCAAAATAATAATGAATTCCCCCACATTTCCTTGATAATCACACCCAAGCACCCATTACTCTTCACTAAAGATCTTTGATACTTGACCATCCCTTTCCTATACTCCATAGTGTTCTCCCAAGGCCTCCATATTATCCCAAGAATCCTCTCCCAATCTTTTGGGATCACATATCCATGAAATGGATCATTATTTTCCCCTCCTCCTTTCAAATTCAACCATCTTATTTGAAAGTTGTTCTTGTAATTTGAAATGGTTATAAAGTAATTAACTTATAATCATTTCATTACTATAACATAGAATTAATTTCAATAATGTATCATTAATTATCCCCCATTTGGACCCATACCTCGTCCGTTATAATGCTGAAATTCTTTGAGGGATCTTCCACCATCATCTTTTATCAATAAATATTTTTTTATGTTATGTATTTTAATTTATTTTATAGATATATTGGTATATGTTATTAAATATCCTCATTACTTTCCATTTGATTTAGAAATTATTAGAGACCATTTAACACTCATTTATGTCTCTTATGAACTGTTATGTACACCCGTTACCATGCCAAATTTTCATAAGGGATTCCTCTCCTCTTTGAATCAATGCATCTTCTTTGAGAGCTGTTATTTTAATTTAATTTTATTTCACTAAAATTATATTTTTATCATTATATTAGTATCCTATTGATATTATTTCAATGATGTATCATTTACCCTTCCCCATTTGGACCCTTACCAATGTTGTTACTATATCGAAATTCTGTAAGGGATTTCTCTCATCTCATTTCCATTTAAGAATTTCTTTAATATTATGCATCTAAATAACATTTATTATGATGGTATATTATGTTCCAAGATCCCCTTAATATCCATAAAATGTATAAATAATTAGATACCCATTTATCTCTCATTAATTTAATTTATTAATATCCATACGATGTCGTCATGCTGCCAAAAGTGCACCACAATTTTCCACGAAAAAATCATCACACAGTGAATACCATACCCATTTCTCTATCAACGGTATTAACCTTTATACAAATATACCTATCAGATAGTGTATTACATGTATGAATTCCATATTCCTTGACTGTGGAATATATAATGATGTTTAATGAATCTATTTTGTATGATCAATGTGGAACACTTAAGTATGAGATTGAAATTATTATGAAGGGTATTCCCTGATAACATTCCAATGCATTGGGTATTGTTTAGTATAATGATGTTTCCTGTTGGGATAGTGTTTTACCTGATTTATTTATATGATTTTTTCCATCATGTTGGTATGGGGGTTTACCAGATTCCTTTCCATTAATGATTCAGTGTTTAATGTTTTTTCCACAGTTCCAAGTTATGATAATCATTCTTTCTCATGACTTTATGGTAATGATTCTCTTATAATTCATTGATATGCCTATTTCCTAACATATATTGTATTCTTCATGTTATGACTTGTTTACTCCCTTACCAGGCTTTATAGCTCACCTTTTTCTTATATATGTCCTCAGGTTATCCCATGCAATGCTATGTACAGAGGAATGTTTTGGTAATGTAAAATATGTTTTCTATAAAGATGTTGATTTAATGATTAATATTGGCATGAAATGTTACAAATCCAAATTATAATATACATTTATATATTATGAGTTGTATAAAGTGATTTTTTTTAATAAATCATGATTAAATGTGTAAAAATGTACATTATTGTTATAACTCTTCACTTTGATACATGGAATCAATTTATATTAATCAGTCTTGTAAATAGTAATTATTTTTCATATACTACTTCTATGTTAGAAATATTATTCACAAGGAATAATATATCATTGGTTTTGTGGAATACAAAAATTATCACCATTATTTTATCCTTCCTATTGAATATGTGTCTCTAGAACATAATCTATTCCACATTCACTTGTGGAACTAGTTCCTATGCCAACTACCTGTGCATTCCTATTATTAACTAATCCTAAGTCAGCTTGACTCCCACTATCTCAAAAGTTTTGTTCACTTGTATATATCATTTTATTTTATCACATGACTACAACATTTCTATATTATATATTTATGTAATATTCAAATCAACCATTTGAATAATTCCAATATATTCACAATGTGTTTTTTCCTGAGACTAGTTTGTTTATGTCCTAACACACTCTTTGCATCCAAACATATGACCTTAAGACATATTGTATTTTCATTGTAATATTATTCATATGATATCCATTTTTCATTTTAGTTGTCATATGGTTATGGGAAATCATCATTATCTAAAAAGAATGTCATTAAATATAATAGATGTTTTTTCAAATTGTAACATTGATAGTTCTTACATCATTACTCTGATGTATAAAATGTGAATTTATGACTTACACCATGCTACATTTTTTTTGATAAATTTTGACAAGTGATACTTATTCATCTATCATCCTCATTAAAATAATTGTCATGATATTGATTATGAAATGTACATTTAGGAATTAATCCATTAAACATTATAATGATCTTTGAATTCTTGTTCAAGATATTCTTTGGCTTGCTGATCCAAAGAAGCTCATATCTTCTGACGATTATTATGAATCACTGTCACATTCATCAATATCTTAAGGAAATATTATGAGGCAACTTTATCTCTATATTTACATTGGAATAGTTTATCCTCACTTGATTAACTAATTCAAAAATCATTGTGGCCTACCATTATTTCTAAAGGATTCTTTATCCACACTAAAAACATTGATAATACCAATGGTGTTTAGATTTACAGAGGATAAATACTATACTATGTATAAAATTGATTTCCCTTTTTAGTTCATTTTGAAAAAGAATTATCTTATCTCAATTTGATATAAGTATTAGTTTTTATATTCCTTTGTTATTTTATATGATTCATGTATCACCAAACTATTGATTTAGTAATAAATACCAAACACACCTTCATTCTGAAACCTGGAATTATGTATCCTTGTGTCCAAAAGGACAAATTAGATGAATGTTTTTGTTATATTCGATAACAGTTATACAATAATAATTCACTTGGAAATATAGAAGTAATGTAGTTCTCACCAAAATCCTAGGTACCAACCTTTCTCATCAACTTAGAGACTATAAAGTACTTTTAATAATAATTACATACTTATTTGGTTACTGTATGTCAAAAAAAATATTTTCTAAAAATATTTTATCAAATACCCAAAAAGTAAAATTGTAACATTACTTTGATTAATATAACTTAATAATAATAAAGTACTTTCTTCCCTAATTCAGTTAATTTCAATTATACTTCCTTAGTTTTATTACATAATATGAATTTATAATAGCCTACTATTAACACCCCATTTATTGAAGGACGTTGAGAATGTGATAATCATGTTACTTTCCTTTGTACATTTCTCTTTTTCATTAAATTTATTCTCTATTAGAATAAAATACGGAACTATCTTTAATATTCTTATTCACTTGGAAACCCTTACCGAAAAGGTAATGAAATATTTACTCAATAATTTTTTATTTTTTAACTTCAAACAAAACATGTGTAAAGGGGTATAAATATTAGGAGAAAGGGATCCGTTTAAATATTATGATCCATATATCAATTTATTAATACTGGTGTAACCATCAACATATTCATATCTTGCTTCACATTCTCCTTGCAAACAACTCGGAGATGTCACTACATGTTATATAATCAATTTCCCGATTTAGAGACCACTACTAAAATGGGATGTTGATGATATAAAAATGGAATAACCATCATATTCTATATACATGAGTCAATTTTAATCAATTTATCACCCTCACTTCTTGTGGTGACTTAACAAGTGTAGTGGACACTGAAACCTTGAGTTTCCAATATCATTGTACAATTCCCATGCACTAGTTCTATTCTGGGATACTGATGTGAGTGTGGAATTTTTTTCCAATATTTATCATAGTTTAATTGCATTATAACTTTCCATTTTTTAAAAAATGAGTAATTTGAGTATATTAGTACTTTTTTATCTAGAATACAAATTTAGAAGTTTGATTAATTAATTAAATCAGTAAATGTCTGCAAATATTTTATCAAATTATAGGAACACTATGTACTAGAATTTTAATAATCCATAGCTTGAACATTCAAGTGAAATGTATCTCTGAACCTCCCCTCATAGTTAACAAGATATGGCTACACCACTACTTGTACAGTTCAAGGTAGGATTTTGGTAGGCCAATTACTTTAAATCATGGTTCCTTAATATGTTAACTGAAGTCCCAACTTCATAAATCATTACTTTATTTACTAAATGATTGTCACTAAAATGATAAAAAGTTAGCAATGGATAATCCTTACTACCAATTTAGTTATGTCAACCCACCACTCTCATAATAACTCCCTGGTAGTATGATCCACCAATAGTTATGGCATGACCCACATCCCAAACACTTTGTTCTATTCAATATTGAATGATGGAAAGAGATTTAGGCTAATTTTTCCTTGGGAGTTTTATATATTCCATGTGACAAAAGAAATAATTTTCTCTCTTCTAAGAATGTATTATGTGATCACACTCACAACTGAATATGCATGAAATAGAAATATCCATCACATCACATGTTAATTCCTTCTTATATGATTGATTATTATTTCTTTTTGATTGCACATAAAGTAGATATTCACAAAAAACTAAACCATGAAAAATAAAATGTCGACATGATCATGTGATTGTACTAATGGTTGATCCATTGAGTGAATAATGGATCAACCTAGACCCTAGAGGGTATACCTTGAGTTGAGTAACTTGTAACTCAAGTTGCAGCACCTACCCATCCAACACATCCAATTCATGTATGGTGTATCGCCATCACTTGGCATGAAAAACATCACTTATCATATCCTCATTATACAAAAAGACTCACACATATGAGAGGGGAAATCGGGAGTAAAAATAAATCTATGAAGTGGATGTGCATTCCCTTATACATATAATGACTCATAGATGATACATAGATTTCCATTTATTAATTACTTATTACAAACCCATATGCGATTATTAAATAAATAAATAAACATACACCAAAAAATAATTGGTCGGTCCATAACTCATAACCATTCAACACGCATTAAGCTCGTGTATATTAAAAAGAAATGTATAATTAAATTAAACATGCATTGAAATAAACTAAATGGAATTTAATTGAATTAAAAATTCACTCATTTTTCTAATTCAATTTTTATGTCGTTAGTCCTGATTAACTAATTCAATTTTAAAAACAAATAATAAATAAATTAAATTAATTAATTAGACAACAAATTAAATTAATTTTAACCCACAGTATTAATTAAATTAAACCATAATAATAATCAGTAAATTTAATTTTCAACTGAAATTAAATTAATAAATTTAATTATTTTGATTATATTGAATTACTCGAGCCCTAAAAACACCGTATAGGCCTGTGTGGGTTAGGACAAACAAACATAGGCCCATTTCAGACTAAGTCAACCCTGTGTAGGTGCGTTCTAGGCCCCGAAGGTCTGGCCATACCTATTTTGGGCTGGAAGGACCCACCCATACTTATTCTGAGGCATATATTCCCAACAAACGGTATTTGTCTGGTAGCCAATCAGCCATGGGATGTGGGGAAAGCTAAACTATAATGGGTGGTGTTTGGAGTCGGTACAATGACCCGACTAGGTAGAGGTAGAGAGGTAGAAAGCTGGCAGGTGTGTGATGTTTCTTGGGTTCAAGGTGGGAGGTCAGTAGTTGTGGAGCCTTTTTCGAGTGGTGGGATGAAGTGGGGCCGGAAAGGAGAGCCACACATGGCGGGAGGGCGGCATTGGAGGGAGATATGGTGGAATTGAAGACCTATGAGGTTACTACGGGCTTGAGTTTCCTAGGTGAAGAAACCGGGAAAGCAACGGGGAAGCATGGAGGTGGCTGAGCCGACCCCAAAGGCGACTCATAGGGATGAACGACTAGTATGGAGTAGGTGAGGGGAGGTTGGACGGTGATGTGGAAGCCCGACGAGGTCGGAGGATGACTGTTCTGGGGTGGTGGCAGGCACCACCTCATAGGTGGTTAAAAAAGTGTGGGGCAACTAATCCCAATAAAAAATTAACTATTTTTTCATATTCAAGTAAAATTTTAATTTTTGTAGGTCTTTCGACATTACATTACAATCATCATTTATTAAATTATATTGTATTACAAAGACTCGATCGACATTTTTTAACTTATAAAGTCCTGCCAAACATTTTTTTATACAAAAATCAAATGTTCTAATCTCTTAGGGTGAATGAATATTTATTATTATTAAAATAATAAAATATAATTACTCCTGATTAGAAAAACAATTCTAGTGAGATGAAGTGGAAATATTGATTTATTGACTTCAGGTATAAAACATATACATAAAAAATGTATGTTCTATAACCAAATGCCCCCAAAAATTTGAATTCAAATTTGATTTAATTCATCAGATGACCATAGAATGGTGATCCGATGTCAGATTAAAATGTGGTCGATGGAAATGGGACAATAATGAAAACCTTTTGAAAATTTATATAAAATTTAATCTTTGATGGGATTCAAATTTTTACATCACCCTTCGATGCCAGTTGTAGGTATCGTGCATGTAGCAGATGACCCAAAATCAGGCTTTTAAAAAATTTCATCGATGAATGACATGAACTTGTCAATATCAGTGAATCCCTGCCCGCTTACTTCCTCAGGATCACACATAAAAGAGATTAAGAAAAAAATTAAAACCATTAAATAATTTATTTGATGAATCTGAAGACAAATTCCTCAAGATCACCCACACATGCTTCAAAAATCCACTGGAGGGCCGATCCTCAAATTCCATCTGCTATCATGGATATCCTACGACTCCCTCAACACCCCAACAATCACTACATCACCCTACACTTGATGTCTGAGATAGAGATAGACTGATCAAATATCCTTGGATCCAGAGCCTCTCTATAAAATGAAGTGGAGAGACCTAAAGTGAGAGAGAGATGCCATGAATAGACCATGGTGGGCGGCTCTCCTCTTCTATATATAGTCTGTAATAAAATTCCCTGAATTTCCTCCACGTCCCATGAATACTTTACGCACTATAAATGACATGTTTTGACTACTGAACTAAGTCATATAAATTATTATCACTTTCTTTTAAAATATTAAATATATTTTGTGATAATAAATAAGCCATTAACATGACAAGTTCCCTAAAATATTAATTGATCATCGAGTATTTTAATATCCTTTCATATAATATTTTTCCATTTATTTACTTAAAACATGTAAATAAATTTAATAATTCAATTCAATTCTCATTATTCTTAACATGAATAATATAAATTTATTTATTTTATTGGTGATTGTATCTCCTTGGAAAAATATTAAACCCCTATAGTGGGGCCTACCATGTTCAATAAACCTATTCAACTAAATATGGAAGATTATAGAAAATGAACTTATGTGTGACCCTCTAAGACATTATCTCGATAGTATTGACTATTGTTTATAGACCAAGAGCGGGATCTTGCAACCCATCATTTCCCCTAAAGAGATAATTATTTTCAGATTAGAGATAACCTACATATGTATATGCACTAGTTCATATAACCTCTTTGTCTTTGAATATATCATCAAGAAGGACGCACACTTGTGTCATCTACATTTTCTTGTTTTATTATTTGTTGATCTATTTGGACGAATTAAATTGAACTACCATGAACATGAATTTATCAAGGTACTACTATCCAGATCAATGTGTCCGGGGATATATAACTTCATTAGCATAGAATAGAAAAATTCTTTCTTAACCATTCAAACAATATAATGCCACTAATGATGCACCCAAAACAAACTACCTCACCATGATTTCAATATCATGGTTTTCATTTTTCATTAGATCACACGATCAAATGGAATACATTGGAAATGATCCCAAGTTAGGATACCATTACACATGATCATAGTTAGGAATATCTAATGACACCAAAAAGATGTTGTGTCTTTATTGGTTGGCCTATCCTCATGATCTCACTACTAGATATCACCAAGTGCGAAATTGATGAGAAGAATTATAAATTATAATAAACCCCTAGCACCTGATAGTCAAACATCTACTTTGTTCTGTCAGTAAGATGTACCTAGACTATAAGACCTCGGTATAAGATTAATGTCATATTATCTAAAGGTTCTCATTATAGTCTGGGATCTGCTATAACGTTTCGATATGATAAATAATTTATGTACATTACCAATAAGTAGGGGATGTATAAATATCTACACTATAATGGTAATTTAAAATCATGCATATCTCACTCTACAAGGACATGGTAATCAAAATAACTAAATAGTTAAGTCTATGGAACAAGTATTTCAGAAAATATACACTATGATATCCTCATAAATATATGGAGGCTTTGGGGGAGGCCTTGTCTTGGACAAAATTAGATGAGGGACTAATTGAAAAGGTTACCCTACTATCAATGGTATAAAATAGGGCTCAAATAATTGATAAAATAGTTAAGGGAACACATATCAAGAAGTTGTAGATTCTTATTTGTTCCATTGAAAATCATATCCCTTCTTTGAGGTGAATGGATGATATGATCGATTGGGGTGCCCCTAAAGGGGTTAATTAAAATTCCACTTATGAATAGGATGAATTCATCAATAATCATGTTGTGATTTTTTCCCTTTTAATATTTCCTATTTCATCCTATTATTTTTGTTTTAAACCAAATGTTATCACTATGAAATGTGTTACCCTTATTTGTAGTGAGTGTAAGGAGAATAATCAAGGATCCCATCATGAAAAGTTTACCACACTAGAACCCAAATATAGGATAAGTGATCAAATCATAAATTAGTGTAGAAATACTTAGTCCAAAGGATGACATAGGAGGAGATGGTGGGAGACTATTCAAGACTGTGACTTCTAGTACCCGTAATTTATAAAGAATGGGAAAGTCTTCCTATAACAATATTAATGTAATTACAGAAATTTATGTGATTTTTCAAGTGAATATTATTCATTGTGAGTTTTAAATTAAACATTTCTTATTTATTTTTTCTATATAAGTGTCTGACCATGGTTTTGGGTTGCATGATCCACTCCCCTCTCCTCTCTGAAGGGGCTTAGAGAGGACCCTATGAAAATTGAAGAAGAGATTCTGCACAAGGAACAAGTTCGTATTGTAAATTATATCTATTAGATAAAATAAGTTACAAGGGAGGAGACAATATATGTTCATATTACTATAAGGAGAGTGTATGATCTGGTTATTGTCAAATTCATATCAAAAGGTGTCATGTACCAGTCATTGTCTTCTTTCACTTATAACATTTTAGGTCCACCATATATACTGGATGACCCTACCAAGTTGATGATGATGATATCATCATACCATAAGGGATTTATATGGACTCTAGAATATCTAAATAATTTGATAAATCTATTCTTAATTGGGGACCAAAAGTCTTGTTCCCTCTGAAAATAAAGTGGGTGATATTGAATGGAGAACCAATTTGGGTCTCAAGCATAGTGTCACATAAAGTATAAATGGTGAGGATAATGAGAGGCTTGAAGTTATATATAATGACAAAATGGGTAAAGATTATAAAGATATTGATATCCCAAATAAATGGATGATATTGGAGAATTCAATAAGGAATTTCACATATGTGAGTTTTCCATTTATTTTATTTTCAAATACGGCCGACCTCTTTATGTATGATTCTTTATTGAAAGGATTTAAATTTATAGATTTTTTTATAGAAAATATAACCATAATTATCCATAAATATGACTTCTATATCCATATTTCTCCCATTATAATGGTAATAATATGCAAGGGCCCTTAAACAAGAGATTATCATGACCCTTTTGTCCTAGTTTCTGAGAAAACTCAAATAGATGTTCCTACTGAGGAGATCAATTCTCAAAAAATAGAGTCCAATGGTGTTTGAGAGGCATCAATACCAAAAAAATTGATCCACGACGGGGTCTGTATTATTAACTACTATTATTTTATCCTAGGACATTCTGTCTATTATCTACCAATAATAACGATGGGTCCCATCTATCATCCAGTTCCATCGAATTTGATGGATGAACCTGAGGGAGGAGACTCCATTCCAATTTAGCCAAAAAAATGGAAGTAAAGACAATACTGATTTAGAGGGGGTAGAATAAGAGTAATAAATGTGTTCATTAGTCAAAATGTTGATATTTACCTTTGAAAGTGCAATGATTCAGACTTGGAGGCACAAAATGCCTTCCATAACACAAGTCATTTCATTTTCTGAGACATATGGAAATTAATTTATAAGATTCCTATCGATGATTTTTCATCATTAAATCACTAAATCCCATAAAATATTACTATTTTGGTTTATGGAATATTTTATTACCTAATGATCAACTATATTTTGATGTCAATCATTTAGTAACAAGAACAATACAGAAGATCACAAAAGACTGAGGCATAGCTAGTTGGATGGTTTTATTTTCTTAGAGATGATGTATCCCAGGGGGAGATTAGCTATTCTAATAAATTGGAGGATAATTAGTATATTATTTATGATAGATATATCCATATGTTAATCCTACAATAAAAAATAGATGATTTAATGGAATATATTTTCCCACCCTAACAATCCTTCTAGAGGTTCTTTGAAAAAACAAGATATTTGGTGGTTTTGGAGAATGGGAAACTATATCACCCTAAGGAGGAAATATCTTCACAACTACATCGAATATGAAAAACTAAAAATAATTCTATATCCACACTCCAAAAAAACAAATCCCATTTTGTGGAACTCTTGTAAAGAATATAATAGATAAACCAACATGTGGAAGCATCATTGAATTTTAACTCATTAATGAAAAATAATTTATTCCCAATAATCAAATTATTTTATAATATATTCATTGTAACCATATCATAATTTTAAAAATGGAACATTTGATGCAATTTAATTGTTTCATTATTTTTCGGTTACACCGAGATGAATAAGAGAATTATCTAATATTTTTTGTAATCCATGGGGCCTAGCGAGCACAATTTGAAGATTTCTTGAGTCACATAACAGAACCTAAAAACATTGTGCATTTTGATTCGTTGGCCAAACCATTTATTTAGTTCATCATAAATTAGACATAGCGATAAAAACATGTAGTTTATTTATTCCACCCTTTTCGGGTTTTCATCTAGACATATTTTATGCCTCTATTTTTCAATTTGGAATTATTTTTCTAATCCATGTGAAGTGAAATTTTAGTGAGATGAAACTCGACTCTTTCACGTTGATCCATTTTCTGGGATTTAAACCTAGAGAGAAGTAATTATTTGTTTTTAATCATTTTATAGTCTTGAAATCCAAACAAAAGCAACTGGTGTTTTTGGACAAACAACTTTGATCCAGAGTTTTGTGATGACAAACCAAGTAGGGACTGCTATATGAGAATGATAATACATTATTTAGTTTCAAAAAAGGATATTAAATTATGATTTATTTTATTGCAAGATATAAAATATTATATGAAATAATTATGTAGGGAATTACCATGGATCATATTTAAAAATATGTTTACAAATTAATGTTGTTGGGGGAATTACGAAGATAGAAGCGGTTTCTCCTGAGGGTGAATGTGCCTTTGGATGAAATTTTTTTGGGAGACTTATGGAAAGAAAAACTATGGAAGATCAATGAATAGTAAAAATAAAGGTTCCCTCTATAATAAAAAATTTTATTACCAAGGGTCTGGGTGTTTACGAGGATCTTTATTTCCCAAGACCATGGAGGGTGGTTTTTGAAAGGAAGGTGTATGAGAATTGAGGAAGCTTATGGATTAGAAATTTTCATGAATGAGAAACCAATCCTAAAATAATTTTTCTTGTTTGTAAAATAGGGGGAATTTTATTTCGTCCAAAATATTGAAAATATTGGGTCTTAGGAGATATCCATAACTACCCACTTAGATTGGGGTTATGTCTATGAATACAAGAACATTAATGTTTGGAGTAATGTAGTATTTAGGACTATAATAGAGGATCTAGGCATCGATACATGTCTTGATGGAATGATTATCAATTCACATGTAGTTCATTGGGGTGATTTAGTGGATCGACAAAACTAGGATGAGTGGCTCATCCCTGATGAAGGTTGAATCATATTACAATTAAACTTTATTCGAACAAGATAGAGAAAATGTAGTTTACCATCTTCTGATAAGGAAGTTGAGGGATTGGATTTATGTTAATTTATATTTGATGTAAATATTAGTGATTTTTCATGGAATGGTGCTTGGACCATGAATGTTCCATCATTTATTATCCATGGTGAATGAATGTTGTATGTCATAATATGGAAAAATTCTAGATTCAAAAAAGTGAAATGGAACACGTATAAAAGGAATTACCATAGAACATGTTTAAAAAGTGGTTTCATGCATGATGTTCTTAGAGATAAGAAATATATAAGGGGTTTATCCATAGGATAAAGGAGCCCCTAGTTTAATTTTCTTTCATAGGAGACTTATGCAATGCCAGAATGGGGTATAATATGCAGAGTCAAAATAAAGACACCCACAAGAATAATACATTATAACACTAATTCCTGGGGAACATTTATTGAGATCCTAATATCTCCATACATGGAGTTTGATTTGGGTATAGAGGGTTCTTGAGATTAGAAGGGGCATTTCATGTTTAAATCACATAAAAATGGGGAAAACTTTTCCTATGTGGGTATGAACCATATTTAATGATGTTATTTTTTTATATTTTGGATGGGCCCAAGATATAGGATCTCGGTGTTGCTAAAAATAAATCCACATGTAGTTCTAGGGTATATTACTGACACTGATCATATTCTGGGGGGAGGCTTTTTTATTTGAATACAGACACATGAGATGGGTGAGAAATTTTTTCGTCATCATATGAAGATCTGAAGTGTACATAGGAGAGTGGGGGAATTTTTATATTATGTCAAGAAAAGGAGGTAGGATATGGCAGTCCCTATATATATCACCAAAACAAGAGTCAAGACACATGTAGTTCTTATGTAGAGGGGTGGTGGGAGACTGAGACCTAAGAAAGTTGTTCTCTCGAGTGAGGACCATAGTGATATACAAATTTAAACCAGAAAAAATATTTTAACCTTGATTTTGAACATCAAATATAATGGATTTTTTGTGTTAATTTTAGGGACTTGTATTAAGGACCATGCTAAACATAACTTGTAATGACACAACTTGATCATGTAGGGGAAGCCATTAACAAACATCTTAAGACCACAAGAGCTACACTGGGTGTGAGAAAAAATGATTGAAAAATATTTATATCACCATAGAAATGAATCTAAAATAATGGATAAGATCATTTTGATCATGCATTGGATATACTAAAATATAGGATTTGATCATCTCTATGAATCTCACAGGGGTGAGAATAAATCCATACTTAGTTCTTAGGAACATGTTAACAGAAAATGAGAGGTATTTTAACCATATAATTTGAGATAGTGTGGTATGGATTAATGGTTTATTGAAATTATAGGTCATACAATTGGGACCATAAATATGAAAAAAACGAGCAACATAAGGATTACTAGTCCCTGGATATCTAGACACCCTTCATGAATGAATAATGTAATTGTAAAACATGATCTATGTGATTTTTAGATCAGGAGAAGAGATATGGGACAAGTAAGGAAAGGGTGACCATGGACCATGTTCAAATAGTGGTTTTGGCATGTTTTTGTTGGGTATTATGGTATGGAAGAGGTTTCTATTGTGTAATAAAATGCCTCTGGTTTAAAGGCATTTTTGGGTCCGATGTATGGAAAACTAGACTAGGTTATATCAATGCATAGTTAAAAAATGTTTCATCAGAATTATTGACTTCTATTATTATTAGTTGGGGAAATATTATGATGATCATGATTTTCCCAGACACAGAGTTTGATTTGTGGAAAGAATTTGTATGAGAACAATGAATGAATTTTGAATTGCACTTTCCATTGAGTGTGATGTTCCCTACATAGATATTTTTTTGTTTGTTTGCATGAATATGATAATTAATATAAAATTTTTATGAGAATAATAAATAGGGTATGGGTATCCATACATATCCCATTGATATGGGAATCCTGCCACACATAGATTTAGATATATGGTGTGGTGGGAAACTAACACCAAGTATTTTGATACACTCTTAAAAGAACTAAAATATTATGTAGTCTTACATCATGAATAAAGGGAATGAACCATAAATTCTTATACCAACTTGCAAGAATGTTGTCATACAGATTATTTCCCAGTGATTAGTATGTTTGGATATTAATCTTAGAGTTTTAAAACATGGAAGTTTGTGACCATTAGTTTTAGGTGGTATGACTAGGACCTTATTTCATTCCTATTATGGTCATGTGAGGGAGACCAAGAAGGATCTCATGAAAATAATTAATTGACAAACCATATATTTGAATGGGTTGTAATAATATCTCTATCCATCAATTTCAAGGAATAATCCCCATTATAGTTGAAATTTTTATATCATAAGGTACCTCCCACTTTTTCTAATTCTTTGCAGGTTTCTTCCCAAGTATCATCGGGTCCTGAGGGTGAAAACAAGATTTCCTTGTAGAAAGGATCATATGTTAAATTTTCTGTTAAAATACAATGATATTCATCTTCCATGGACCTACACATGATGCGGAGTATGTATTATTTTCTCATCCTGTCATTATAATTCATCCAATAGTTTTTGTCATTTCAATTTTATTGATATATGATCGTAGTTGGTAAAACGATGTGAGGGAAATTAGACCTCAATGGGAAGGACAAATTCAGCCCGTATGCCATCAAATATATGGAAATCTATGTGGTTGTGCATGTTATATCCTAATAATCCCATAATGAATTTAAGAGCATGTTCGGGACATGATTTTTATCTTTATCAATAATCTTCTAGAGTTTGTATGAAAAAGACTCATTGAAGTCCTCTATCTCTTAGTTAGTCATTTCATAACAGTGAGACGAATGGATGGATTTGACTTTATAATCCTAATATAACATCTCCGAGTAATCAGAATATAAATGAGTTCTATTATCTATCAGTATATTTGAGGGAGACCCAACATAGAAATGATAACATCATAAAAAATGATGGAAATTATTCTAGTCTTGGGATTTTTAGGGGTACTAACTCAACCCATTCAGTGAAAAAGTTAGTAGTGGTGAGGATGTATTAGAATATCTTGGCCATAGTGGATAAAAGTATATAATATCTATTACCCATAATGAAAATGGATATGGGTTTTTGGATGTGTGCTGTAACTCCGAGGGTTGATGGATAAATTTATAATGAATATGTATATATGGTTACCTTTTGGTGAAATTCGTGAAATCATGTTTAATTATATGCCAGATATATCCAATCCACCTGATTTGATGGGAATACTAAATCTTATGTAGTGGGTGAGTAGTCCCCATTGTATACTTCTTCATGAAAACAACAATCTCTTCTTCTTCAATGAACATGAGAAGGACACTATCAAATCCCTGTTCATAGAGTAATTTATGGTGATTTAGTCTATCATTATAACTGTTGTTAATTTATAAACATCGGGTCTATTATTTTCTATCTTTTTCTTATGGTAGTATTCTTTTTTGATGGTATTGCACAATGGATAACATCCAACTAGTAGTAGGAACTTTTGTTTTATGGATGGAATTAACCTTATTTCTTTTTCTATGCTGAATGAAAATAAGGTGATATTACTTGGTGGTGAAAATTGATAATGATTATCTCATATTGGTTTGAATCTTCCAAACTCATAACCACATTTTATAATTCATCTTACTTGGTATTATGCATTCATGGGGTGTGAGCCAATTTTTGATCTCAAGGGAAATATACACTTAGTCCTCAGATATATTCATGCATGGGGATACACTATTCCTTTTGAATGGAACAATAACCATTAATATACTTTATTACCAACTTTGAATCACCGTTTACCTGCATGTTTTTGATTGAAATTTGAATTGACAGTTCTATCACTAAAATGAGGTTTTAATACTCAGCCTCAATGTTTGTGTAACCTTCTTACAACAGGAATGAGTAATGTAATATATACTTTTCTAGAGAGATGATAAAAACACCTAACCCAAATTTTTTGAGATTGGGGTACTCCACTCCCTACCCTGTTGGGATTCTGGAAGCACCATTGAAATATATTTCCCATATTCAGGGTCCCTCTTTGATAGAGAATATATCTTCATTAGAAAATTCTGTATATATGAACATAATTTTTTTAGATGTATGTTCTACAAGGAATTATACCAAATCTAGGACTTTTATCACTTTCAGAGGCATGAAATGAATTTGGAACTGCTGCAAGATGACCACCCACTATACGTAACATCCACTGAACATAAGATGAAAGAAGATGTAATTTAGTCGGTTTCTACAACAAACCAAATGGACCTCATGTTGTTTCACGCAATGTCTCATTTAATAAACCACAAATATTAACTCTATAAATCTCAAATCAACATCTAAATAACCTGTTTCAACACCTACTGTTGTTCGAATGAGATAATAGAAACTTTTTTTTTAGTCTAGACACCAATATTTTGTGCAAGTAAAGTACCCATCAATCATTTTTGGACTATCACATAAAAAATGTCCAACTTCCACTGAAGAGGTGTATCTTCACTAGTGGAACACAAATATATTTCCTGATATTGATGAATAATTTTTAAAATTATCATTCCCCCTGATATGTGGCCCACTTTTTTATCATCATGGTGAAGGGTAACAATGTCCTACAAGTTTCACTATAAATAACCGAATATAAACAAGGTGTCCTTATAATAACCTAAAATATTTAGGGTTTCAAGGAGGTAAAAAATCAATGATATCATTTTTATTCTTGGGATGGACTTTGATTTCATGACGGTGTACCATGAAACTAAAAAAATTCCCCAAGGAAACTCAGAAAGTTCATTTCATGGGTTTTATCTTTAGTCAAATCTATTTCAATTTATTGAATATTGCATTAAGATCATCTAGTTATTTAGAATGTTGTAATTTATTAACCACAAATTCCTTGATGTAGAACTGAACAAACATTCCCATGAAGGGATTGAAAATATGATGCATGGAACATTGGAATGCAGTTTCAACATTCATTAAACCAAAGAGAATGACCTGATAATAGTACACCCCTTGGTGTGATTTGAATGTTTTGGATTCATCATCTTTAGGGACCATCATGATTTGGTTGCACCATGAGTAGCTATCCATGATGAAAAGGTCATAATATCTGGATATATTATCAATTAGTTGTTCCATGTCAAAAAAATTAGAAATCATAATTTTGAAAATATTGGTTTGGATCTCTGATATTATTTTATACCCTAATGTTCCCTTTCTCCAACATAATATCGACAATTATGGCTAGAAATTTGAGATACTAGAAATCCAGAATGAATTTTTACATGATAATATGTTTAACTTCTACCTAATTTTTTGAGATGTGAGTTCTGTGAAACATTCTAGAATCTTCTTTGAAATCCCTATTGTTCTCTAGAAAACCCAGGTGGTGAGTATCCACTTTAGGATTGAGGCCAAAAATTTCATTGTAATTCAACGAAAAAACATCCCAACATTACTTTATAAAAAGGCTATATACCTATTTTTCTTTAAAATTCACTGGAACCCTAATAAAAGTTGGACATGGGTCCACATCTAAACCTAGATATATTTGTTTATGTACATCAATAGTTGTATAGTCACATTCCTTGAACGCTGGAGGGGAAACGTGGAGGTTCTCCTCCTCTTCCTGTTTCCTCTTCCTCTTCCTCTTCTTCCTCACTCTTATGGGAAGTAGGTGATGAATAAAATTCATTAAATTTAAGAGAGGAGTCAAAATTTTAACATACGGAAGATGAAGAATCTTCCTCCAACCTTAATGAAGATGTGGGATTTTTTGAATCTTATGGGATGGTGTGAGGGATTATTAACTAGATATTTTATTATCATTCAATGGGTTAAAAACCTTTTCAACACTATCAGGATCAGTTTCCATGAATGATATCATGTTATTCATTGAATATATACCCAAATTGGGACGTATATCTTCTATCTGATTGATTGGAATCATCTATTATACACCAATATACTTTAATCAATTGGTTGTGGCCCTTTCTAGACCCTTAAGTGCATTAAACTAATCAACACTATTAATCATGGGTTTTCCCCTTCCCTCTAGAAGAATCCTATATTGATATATTATGATTCGAAAGATATGAATGGGGAGTTATCACCATGAAATGTACCAACTTAACCATTAATGAAATATTTTATTCATTGTTTGAATGAAAAGGGGAGTGATGATGAAACCAAGGCCTTATTAAAAGAATGATGAAAGCTATATCTTACCAGACAACCATAAATTCTAAGTCAGATATCGGCACCCAAAAGTAAGACAAAAGATTTATTCTATTGAGAGAACTTTTCTCACTTCTATCATAACACTGTAATGTTAGGTAATAAGAAGACAAGTGGTTCTCACAGTAACCAAGATGATGAAGTGTTTTTAATGGAATGAGTTTGACTTCTGAGACATTATCAACGATATTCAATCAGATATCAACATCCTTTATCATGCCAGACACAACGAATGGTATGATGTTTCCCTATATAATAGTGTCCTCTTCTAGATCCATGAAAAATGGAATAGAGTGGAATTTTTGGGGATTTATATTTGAGATATATACTTTAGAAGAGATAAATTCATCTTCAAACTCATATGGGTCTTGAAATTACACTATAAGTGCATCCTTAAGTTCAGTTAATAAACTAAGAGCATCTAGGATAGACATCATGGATGTAACCAGGGCCATTTTCATTAGAAATTCATACTTATGGAAAAACATTCCATTCTTCCTAGCATAAATCTTCTCTTTTATAGGTTATTTAAGGTTTAATGTATTTTATATAGGAATACTGTCCCATGGAATAGGAGTTGAAGGTACCATTGTCAATGGTTGGTAAGGTAAAATTGGAATTCCTTTTTGTTGAAGTTGATATAATAAATATACCCACTATAATCAAACATCTAGGATGATCAGTTCAGGGAAACCCCAATCATATTTGGGGAACATCCCAACACTTTGTATACCCATTGGACAGATTCCTAATGTGTTTTAGTGGAATAGAGTGTCTGAGAAGGTATGTGGTTGTGGTATTGAGTTTTTTCATGACTGCATCTTCTCCTATACCCTAGTCTCTAACAAACTCTTCTTCTAGTTCCCCAATAAATTTCACGTAATATGTGTTTTGTTCCATATTCATCATTTGATAATGGGTTCATTAATTGAATGAAAATAATGGTATCGTTGATCAATTCTTTTTCTGACAAGGATTCCATATAGTGTGTTAAATCTTATGGTATCATTTGAAGGAAAAGTTCACGTACATTCATGATTGAATCTATGATATCCAAGAGAGTCAAATATAAATTTTTCCTTGGTGTAATTTCATCTTATTTTATTTGTTTTATGATCATTCATCTATGTCATTTTTAGAAAATAGGCCTTCTGGAGGATTTCTATCCTGATAGTGTTGTATATTCTATAGAAGAGGTGACTGTGGGATTAATTGATAATTTTAACTATTAATAAAGTATATATTAAGAGTATAATATTGGTTTTATTGTCATATAATCACTAACCTAATATGCATTCTTGATATTATCTTCATGTCGTTCAAAATCCTCCTCTAGAGTGGTGGCAGAAACAATTGCTACTAGTGTAGATAGTTTCCTCAAAGTGACATTCCAATAATCATCCATCTTTTATATTACATATTTTAAAATGAAATAGACTTGGATGGTGTTCCCCAATATTCTATGAAAGGGGAATTAAAATCGGCTTTCATCAACACCAACTTGGTCAGATATTTTGTGTTTTGGTAGGTTTTGCAGGATGACTCCATGGCTGGTAAGAAGTTTCTAGGAACCTTCTCATATTATAAGGAGTATACATTGATCATTATGTTTTTAAATTAGGATCATTTCACTTTTTTCCTTTCACATATAGGGGATATTCTATATGTTCCTCTTGATATCGGACATCACATGATGGAGTGTGATCTTTGGAGTTGGAGCTAGTGTAGTGGCTGGTTTTAAGGTAACCCTTACTAATTCAACTCTACACATCCTCTTGACAAAAGATGTTAACTCAAGATGATAGTTAGCATTAATTTGAAAATTAAAATCTTCCAACTATTATTATACTACAAAATATCCTAAAAGTCGCTTGGATACTTTATTGGGATAAATAGTGTTCATAGTTTGTTACAAATATTTTCAATTAAAATGCCCAAAAAGTACTCTTGAGACAGCTCCATGTTCAAATATTGTGTCAAACTCTTCCAACTAATAATTAAATATAACAACAACCTGTTTTCATATTGTCCTAATTTTAAATGATTGTAGACCTTTTTTATACAATTTAGAATTGAATTGATAGTGCTGTTTTTGGAAATGATCTTCCCATCCCTTGATGGACTTGGTTAGTATACCAGTATACTAGGTGAATGATGGTCCTTCTAAAGTCTATATAAAAAATAATAGCATGGATGCTTCTTACTGGTAAAGGGTCCACAACATGGGTCCACACTTAGAATTGAAATGTTGAATATTTTTTTCTAGATCCTCTGATCCATTGAAAATTGGGAATGTAGGATTCCCATTTTTGGTGGGGGGGAGTTATATCCACCCTTTCAGGGGTAAGGCTTCCTCTATATTCTTATTGGTGCAAATCATCCTTACACGTCATTTAATTGAGATACCAGTGTCTTGATTGCTTCAATGAACTAGAAATTAATGTACAACTATAAAGGATCATGGCCACAAAAAATAGTATGATAGGCTCGCTATAGTAGTTTTACATGTACTCATGGTGGTTAACCTATATGGAATGGAGTATGAGGATTTTTATTTCCTATATATGGTTTTATACCCAATGGATGGATCTCTATATATATTCCCATTATAGGGTAAATATGTATTGGTTTTCAGTACCCCATATTGAGTGGATGTTACTTCTCTATTTTAGTTTCTATGGGAAAAACTCTTTGTTGAGATGTGTCAGCTAAGAGTGTGGGGTGAGTCTCTTATTATAGATTATATCCAATATGGATGTCTACTTTATATTGTTGTGTATTGAGTTTTATCAACTCTTTGATCACCTCTTCCAACAAATAAATTATTTACTCAAGTGTGATTAATTCAACCTATTCAAATGGTGGGTGAGATACGACTGCACTGATATGCTTTTCTTTGTAATATAATCCCAGAGTATGTAGTAGATAAGTACTTTAAGTGGTCCCAAAATTCATATAAATCCTTTGGTATTGGTTATGCATGCTTTCCTAAACAATTTCAATGCATATTGTATTGCAATGATTGAACTTCTCCTCCTATTCCACTATATTGGTCTCATGTTCTGTAGTATCTACAAGTGTGGTTAAACTAATATTCACTAATGCATAATGGATTTTAAATGTCACAATTTTTTTGTAACGGTAAGAGGAAAAAATTTCTGGGGGATATAAATAACATTGACAACCAAGAGGAGTTGTATCTTTGACAGATTACTTATTTTTTATCCACTATAAGGATTAATCATCTCTATTGCTGGTCCTATTGGAATCATTTAATTATGGGTGATCCAAAGTGAATCTACAGAAATTTTTTCCATGATTGATCTATGTGGGTAATTTTCATCACTAGGTAGGAAACACTAGGAAGATCCATTTTGTGGTGCACCCCCAAAATGAAAAAATAGCATCCATTAAGGAGGACGTTGAGGTAAACAATCTACAATCCGAATAGGCTAGGGACTCTCCCATTCAATTTTCACAACATTTAAATCATGTTTTTTTACCATGATTTTCTTATTAAAATATCCCCCAACCCTACGGGATGGGGGTGCTTCGGAATTGTGGTTGATTACCTATTTATTTTATAGAGATTTGTTATATCATTGTTTAGGTGCAATGTATGATTTGAACCCACTACACCTACTTCTAAATATAGTGTAACCGGTTTAATATTGACTTCACATGAGTGATAGGATTGGTTATTATTTATGGATTCATGATGCATGATTTTTTTTGATCTCTGTCTCTCTTATGGCCTGACATCATCGAGAGTCATTCTGGGATATTTTTTGTTTAGAACAATCTATTGCAAGAAGTTCTCATTTATTGAAGACATCTTGGGGATATGATATTACATGATTCCACCTTTGGTGGGATTTTATGATCAGTTACTGAGGATAAATGAAACACCATGGGTTCACCCCATCTTATATTATGAACACCAGATGGGTTTCAGTGATTAGATGACACAACTCTTATAATAAATTGACACATTCACATTGCAGATCAGTTTCTTCCCAATTTTGGATGTCTTTCTACTAGGAGGTCCTCAAATTCAATTTGGCTATTTATCCCTTTTATTAAAATTACATGTCTTGGTTATTCATCATTAGGAAAGACTTTTGTTTTTTGGTTATGAGGAGTACTCCATGAATTATGTCTGATTCCATGCACTTATTCTTATAAAAATTCATATACAATGATATATTATAGATTTTCTACAGGATAGAATAAGACTAATATATTTTATTTAGTCAAATTTATCCACATTTGATGTATGTATACTTCATCTTTTGCAAGAGGTTCTTCACCATGATCTATCTAAAGTTGACATTTCCCTATTGGTTTATTGTAAATAGAATGGTCAAAAGGACTTCATATGTAATATTAAAAGGAAGGTGACCCAAAGGTGGTTCAGAGAATGACTGTTTCCTTATGATATCTTCAAATTGAGAAAGAAATAATCATTTCAATAATGAGGCAAAAAGAATGACCATACTCATTTTCCAAAGGTCCTCATGATAGGAGGTCATTATCATGGCTGGTCCAACAAGGTAGGAACTCTTCGATGAATTTAAGTTTCTCTATGGGGAGGACCTTCATAGAGAATTCCATCATAAAGAGGACTAACATCATAGATTGATGTTGAATAGTGAAGAAGATTCCAATAGTGTATACCCTAAGGAGTCTTTCAGGGTGTAACATATAAATGGGAGGTACTTCTTATTGTTCAATCTTTTAGTTATGTGGATCGTTTCCATGGTGATTACCAAGATATGGGATCTTGTGATCAATTTTATTTTAAACATGTATTACTCGTTCATGGTAATATGTATAGGGAAGGAATCAGTAATTCCTAGTACCAAAGTTTGTAGGAGGACCATCAATATTGCATGTTCTATTTCTAAAATATGGTAACAGATGAGTAAGATCTTAAACCACCATATATAAACAAACAAGGGTAACAAGAACACCAAAATTGGGTAGAGTGGAATTGTACATTATATCTTATGTTTTCTATCACATTTAGTGAGGATTAATTATGGATTCTCTTTTTAGGTGACTGGGGCCATTTTTTATGGATATCATATTTTATATATGGGTTCATGTTTGAGTAGATATCATGTTGATGTTAGATGTTTTTTTAAAAATTTATATAATTTTGGCAGTGATGTATTACTATATTGGAGTGGCCATTGGGATGGACCAATGAACTCCATTTAGAAAACGAATATGGGCATGATCTGGTTATCCATTTATCATGGTATCTAGAACAAGACCCTTCTAGATAGGAGAAAGGAAATGCATTTACTCTGAAGTGACCCTCATATTTTGTTTATGAGTTACCCAAATTATGGATATAGAGGTTTGTGACCTACCTTAAACCACTAACATTCTTATTATTATATATTTTCACATTGGTGGGATGTGTGCATAAATTTTTGTCTTCCCTTTCATCATTTTTAGGATATGAAGAGTGATCTCAACAGTGAGAAGGGAGATATATGTCTGTTCCCTTGTTCATGTAGTGTTGTGGGATGTCTCTAATCCCCCATTTCCAATTGGTATATACTGAAAGAAATTTTTATTGGGGCTAAATAAATGGGTCATGCCTTTATTTTTCATCATGATTTTCTATCTAGTATCTCCAAGTGCTACCAAACTAGGATGACAGGCTGGGTGGATGCTATTATCTGTGTGGGACTTCTTGAAATTTTCACCTTTATTTTATTGGTGGAAATATTTGGCGTGAGAAAAGGTATCGTCTTGTTACATATTTATTAATCATTTCTCTCGATGGGATGTCCTCTTTTCCCAAGCCTAAGTGAGTTGTGATGTACTCACAAGGGCAATACCCTCATAACGTGGAGGGTTTGATGTATTGTTCCATTAGTGTTGTTAGTTACTAGCAGGAAACCATTTAAGGTACCCCTATGTTGTTGGGACATTTTTTTAGCTATCTCTTGACCAGACTTTCAATGATAAGGGTGGAACCTGTTGTTGAATTCTGGGGATAGAGTCCTGAAATTATTAGAAATAGTAGATGATGATGTTGAATTTTGGGCCAATAACTTTTATAGAGTTTATGGTTGGTAGGGATTCATGAGTTTGAGGGAATAGTTTGAAAACATAGAGGTAGGAAAGTACCTTTGGGATGGTACCCCTGAAATAATATTTTTGATAAATGATGTTGAAGTTGCAAGGTTGGAGACGACATCCTCCAATTTGATGAGGATCCAACTAGCAAGACTATTGATGAATATATACTGTTAAAATTATAGGAAACCTTTTGGATTTAAGGGTGTTCTGGGGAATGTTCATGATTATATATGAAAAAAATGAAAACATGGTCATATTAACATCTTAATAAATGAACTCATGCATAATATATTATTTTAGATAAATATTTGGATTTTTTTTGTGAGCACGAAATGGGATTAACATTTGGGTGACACATTTATGTTGGTTATATATTCATTTAGGGTTTACCATTTTTTTAAATTATATCAATCCACATGGGGATTGAATGAAATTATATGGTGGAAGTGTTATAACACTTCACGTTAGACACATATTTCCACTTCTTCTCAGGGCGGTTTCCAATAGGTTTTATCCATGGAGCTAGAAACACCCAATAATTCCCTTATTTGAGATGTTTTAGGAACCTGATTTTGAAATGTATGTGCCTATTGAAAAATGAATTTAATAACTCTTAGGGATTCACATTTTCTAAACGGATTGGAGGCTGAACTCGATAAACCTTTTTATGAGAATTATTTCCCACTATGGGACTACCATTTAAATTTAAGATAAATTAGTGAATCCTTTATCAAATATAAAATATGAAATTGGTAACCATTATGTTAAAAATAAATTATTATCATGTATTGGATTTTTAATCGTCTATATATATCTAGGGTTCTTCATCGACAAAGTCATATGTATGTATTTTAGGTTCTCCATCAATGGTTACCTTTTTTATATACAAAATAGAGATTCTTATGTCATTTATTATCATTATGATGGATTTCAACCACACATTCATGTGGTATAGAATTTATCATCATCTAGGAATAAAGGAGTAGTTTTGGTGTCAGGATTTGACCAATGACATGGAATTCCTATGTATCATTGTAAAAAAATCATACCCATGTAGTTTAGTGCCACATAATGGAACACATCGTACCTTTTAATTTCATTTTATGTGGACCGAACCATGTAGTTTAATTTAATGTGGAATGGATTTCTAGGGTAAACATTGGTAGTTAAGGGATGGTATGAGACTTATGCCGATGTGTCCTGAGTGACCTTAAAGGGATGTGGCCTCCCAGGTCAGATACGCCCATACGAGGGTTATATCCGAGATACTTTTAGGGTGAGTATAGTGTTTTGGGTTTATAAAACATGGAAGCTTCCTACTTATCCCATTCAGATAGGAATCAAAGATCACATAGATTGAATATTTTGGGGCTTACATCTATATAAGAGTACTATGTAAAGGTTAGAAGAATATCTAAAAAATGATTCCCCTACTAAGACCTTTAATTTGATTCACTTGATGATTCCTCATTACAGTATTTCATGTTCATTGACCATGCACCTATAGATAGAGAATTGTGTAAAAACTTCTTGTTAGGAGTTAAAATCAGGAGGTCCAAGGGGGTTCTTCATTGGGATTACGACTATTTGAAGTGGTGACATGGTTTTGGGTCTTAAAAAAATAGAAGGCCCAATAAAATGTTAGTGGAAGATCCCAAATAGGATATTTCTTCTAAGATATACATTTGATCGTGTGGAAGTAATTAATGTCACTATCCTCTAATCACACATGAATCATGTTAAGTGTGAGAAACAAGAGGAAGTTGATGATACAGTAAACCAAATAATCTCTATCACTCAATGGTGGATGAGGCCCTGAATATAGAAGGCAGGGGAATACCCTACTAGAAATACTATGGGATTACTCAATATGGGATTTCCTAAGGTAACATTTATTATTTATTTTCTGGCACATGAGGGCAGAGTTTAAGAGGGGGAGTTAGGGAGAGAGAAAGGGATCTGATGTTCTCATATCCTTTATTGTTTTCCACCCAATGATCATATCATTATCCCAAAGGTTGAGATTATCATTAACATTGGAATGAATAATTAATAACACTAAAAGGATCCCCCAATTATTTAAGATAATTGTGCGACCTCCATTACCAATTGAATTTATAATTGAGAGGATATACTTATGTTCCATGAGATCCGATCATACATATCTGAAGGCTTTGGGAGACGAATTATCTTGGTCCCCTTCAGAAGAGGGATCAAAGGAAAATGAAACCTATCTATCATTGGTTTAAACGGGTGATTAAAGGATGGTTTACATAGGTGAGGTAGGTTGAGTAGAAGATAGATCAAAACATTGTGTCCTAGGTTGAAAAAATATACTTTTCCCATGTGATGACTAGGCGAGAAAAAGATGTTTCACCAAGGTGTTGCTTGGGTGAGATGGATAATACATCATGCAGGTGAGGTCTGGGAAATATTTTATGAAGGGAAACCCAAGAGAAAATAAAAGGTTGATGATTTATTAAAATATTTTAGAGATTCCTTATGAGATTCTAGAAGGGGTTAACAAAGGTCCAAGGCTTGGAATGGTGCTTTGTCCCTAGTATATTTGTTGACTAAGGGAAAAGGATCCTCACATATTTCATTTGTTTTTTACACACTAGATGAAATCTAACATCACTAACCTTTTTAATTTAACCATTATTTGAGGTTTATTGTGATACCTGGGATGTTTTTATGTCCTACAAATAATTATAGGGTGAAAAAATATTAAAGGATTATTCTGGTCTTCTATTCATATCAAATCTGGAGCCCAAGTGTCTTATTTATAAGAAAACATGGGACCCTGGGTGATGGATGACACTCAAGAATTAATTTAATGTTATTTATCTCATATGTGTACACTACATGAGTCATATTAGTGTGCATGTCCAAGACCATATGATGACACTAGGTGTATAAGATAGACCTTCATGACAATGATATCCTTGTAGTCTAGGCCTGTGTGACAATATTACTTGGGCCTCATGTGGGATTACATTGGAGAATGAATTAGATCGTTAATGGATATAATTTATCTATTACTTGCGGTATTAACATTTGAAACATCTCATCCTCATGTGAACAGAGGGTGTTAATAATGAAAATTTAATTTTGGTTAAACCGATTAATGATTTTTCGAGATTTGAATTCATCATTTGAAAAATAATAGAATTTAACTAGGTATATATTGAACCCTTGATGGTTTAAATTGGATTTAATTTAATAATATTGTAACCATTAAACTCAATATTTTTTAAAAAGAAGAAATAATCATTAATGTACGGTCAATCAATATTCTAAAATCTATACCTTTCTTATATTATTAATTGGATTTATTTCTTATTAAAAATGCCTAGTATTTTGTGACTACTATTAACTAAGATTCTATTTTACTTATGAACTATTTTACACTTATTCTCAACACCATTAAAATTCATCCAATAGTTTTTTAATTTTTTTATCCTAGTGTTTATTTTTTACTTTGTTTATTTTTTTCTTTTGAATTCACAAATATTTCATTCCTTGTGGGATCAACCCTGCATTCCACAAGAATATATAGAGTTGGTTTGAAATAAAATTATCATTATTAAATTTCTTTATCAAAATTTGGTACTATTTTCATATAAGTATTAGCGTAGAGTGAATTTTGGTGTTATCAAAATAATTTTAAAAATAAAAATATTATCTTCATTATTATTGTCCCTAGTTTTCTTATGATGGAAAGTTTAAAATATTTTGTTTTTACTATATGCATGATATGTAAGTTTTTAATTTATTATTTCTATATTTACTTATTTAAATAACCTACTACTCACTATGTTTCTTTTTATATCATTATGAAAATTATTTTTATTAATGTGTTGGTTTCATTGTGTGCTAAAATGATGTCTTTTATCATTATTCTGATTAGTAATGGATTATTTTGTCATTTAGAATAATAAAAGTTATAGGTTTTATAAAATTAATTTGTATTATGCGTATTCTTCATGGACTGTTTCTAATAAAAAACTTTTGTAGACCCATAATTTTGGGGAAGCCAAAAACATTTGTGAGCATAAACTTTAAGATCAATCACATTTTGAACAACTTCTAATAGAGACTAATAATTATCTTGATCAAAATAATGAATTTAAATATAAAAGATTCAAATTAAAATACCATAAATTTAAAATTATATAGAATACGGATTAGGATTCATAAAAAAAAGTTTATATAAAAATATAGTAGTGAAATATGTAATGAAGAAAATGAGTAGGAAGACATTTATAATGTCTGTTTTTTGGAAACTGAGGAGGAAGAATAAATCAATGAGATAAAATATAATAATGAGTTAATTTTTTTTAATTTTTTTTAAATATATTATGTTGGTTAAGAACTTGAAATTGAAAATTTTAATTTTAAAAACTCTTGAAATCATTTTTATAAAATGTTGAGTATTGTGAAAGTGCCCAATTTTTTGGAATTTGAGGAAGAAAATAAGAAACTAAAAAATTATAATGTATAAAATTTGATATTATAGTCTGATGTGACCTACCCTATTTCAAAATTGTCAACAATTAAATATTTAATCTTCCTATTGATGAATATGATAAATAATTACAATTAAAAACTGGTTAAATGACAAATGGTCACTTTTTAATTCTCTAAAGAATTATTTCTCTAATTCTATTTTTTGTAAAACTTAAAGTTACTAAGAGGCATGTTTTTTCATTAAACTATTTGTTTATAATTCTAATTTTTTTTATAATTTTTAAAAGGAATTGAAATATATTATGTAATAAGACTTGAAAGATATGAATTAAATTGACAACACTTTATTTATTCATCATAAAACATTAAAACAAAGTCACATGATATTGTGTATTACATAAAATGAATTATTAATCACCATGAATTGTTGAATCCTTTAAAATAATATAAATTAAAAGGGTACAATAAATAGAAAATAATAAAATATTTTACACTTGGAGATTTAATGGATCACCTTAACCATTCAGGTTCACTGACAAAAAAAGAAAATATGTAATGAGGAAGAAAAACATGAAGGTAAATAATATTATGATATCAAATATGAGAAAATAGAAATTAGATGTGTGACTTAAGAAATGTTAATAAAGTTAATGAGTTTAGTAAGGCTATATATTAGTACAAAATATAGCCATTAAGAATACGATCATTGATAAAACTGTTGTTTGATATACATGTGTTCAATTGGTATAAATAACTCATGTATTTTTAGTATAAAATTTAAAATATCATAATTAATGAATATAAAATAATGAAATAAAAATACAATATTAAAATAATATATATATATATATATGAGTAACTTATATAAAATATTATTATTAAAGTATGATATGATGTAATTTTATAGAAGATATATATATATTATTTTTAATAGATTAATAAAAATAAAAATAAAAAAAATAAATAATTATCGGTATTTGGTAATGATTATTTATTAAAAAATTAATAATTTTAACAAAAAATGTTTTTGAAAATGTTATATATTTTTTCCAAATAAAATATATTCATAATATTAATATTTTATTTTATACATAAAAAATTATAAAAACATTATTAATATTATATATATTGATATGAAATAATACTAAGAACAATTAATGTTTAAAAATGCCATTTTTTAATAAAAAATGTTTTTCTATATATTTTGTATTTTCTTTAAAAATATAAATTTATAAATATTAGAATTTAAATTTTAAAAAGTGAACTTCATTTTGAAATAACTAATGTAAAAATTAAATTAGTATGAAGTTTTGTAATTTTTCAGAAGTAATTTATTTTTAGTGAATAGTGAAAAATAAACGTTCTGATAAAACTATAACATTTATGACTCTATCAAGAAGTAGGTATAAGTTGAAAACATATAAGATATATATTAAAGAACAAAGATGAATATAAAGAGTAAAAATATACAAATTTTTAAACACAATAATGAAATTAGAGTATTGTTTTTTAACATATTTTGATCTTATGTAAGAATTTGTGATAAAAGAAACAATTTTTGGTAATTTTATTTTAATTAAATATATTTTTTGTAAAATTTGGTTATTCTTTATTGTAAATTCATTTTATAATTATTATTATTAATCAAATTATATCATTTAAAATAGTTATATTTTTAATTTTATCAAACACAAAAAATTTATTCATAAATATAGATTTTTTATTAAAACAGTTTTTTTTGCGTTACGTGTGATGATGTTAACATTTAATTTTCACATATATATAAATTTTATTTATTAAAATTAACTAGGTATTTGGAGGAATTAGTTAAAAATTATTTAATAAATTTTAGTATATTTTTCGGAAAAAAATGATTTAATTACTTAATAACTAGTCATCCTGGTAAAAGCCAAAAGGGTAGATTGGGTTAAAAAGGGATAAATGAATAACATGTAACAAAAATGTTTCAAGTTTTTTTTATGAGGCGATCAAAAAAATTATCTCCACTCTATTATTTTCCATGATGGAGTCTTCTTATCATGTGAAATAAGTTCTCTCTTTATATTAAGATGAAATTTTTACAAAAAATTAATTATCTCCACATTTAAAGGGGTCCTCATGCCACCCGTTCAAAGGAAATATAAATTTCAGTTTCCTCATGAAAATATTCATAGTTTCCTTTTCCAATAATCCAATTTTACTTACTTAATATTTTGGACATCATATCTTTGTCTATGTCCTCCCTTTCCAAGTAATCCTCTATGGGAAGCTCAAATTATAATTAATTTTCTTATATATTGGTAATAAAAATTAACCAGATTTTTCGATTTCTATTAAGAAGAATGTTAATTCCATTTATTAATTTGTGTGGACTACCCAATCCATAAATTAAATTATTTATTTATTCATATAGTTTTTTTATTATTTATAAATATATATTTAAATGTCACTCATATAATAAAAAATATCTAAATGATATCATTCTACTTATGTAATAAATATATTATGATAAAAGAAACTACTTTCATAACCATACTCATCCATTAATTATTGAATGTTCTTGTTTGGGTTAGTATTTTATCTTAATTAAATAATTATATAATAAAATAGAATTGATGAACATGATTACTCAATTAATGAAAATATATTTTAAACATAATTAAATAATTATTTTATTTTTGGTTCTGTAATGGTAACATTAATATTAAACTCACTAATTAAGATACAAAAATCTATTCATTAAAAATGACCAAAACATGCCCACCAATAATTTCATTTTTAATGTGAATAACCAAAACTACAATATAACTAAATTATATAAATATAAATAATTATAAAGAATAAATTCCAATCCAATGTATGATCTAGGATAATTGAACATTGGGAGAAGAAGAAATAAAAACACAACTATTAAGAAACAAGTTCAAAACGGTCAAGATTACTCACATCTAATATAGAAAATAGAAAATAACTATCTAACATACATATAGATTATAATTATAAATTATTTTTTAATATATATATATATTAATAAGATTAAAAAATAGGTTATAAAGATTTTTTTGTTTATAGGGTATCCAATCACAATAGTGGAAGTCAAAAATTATTCTTAGGAGTTCTTCACATCAAATTTAATTTCTTAAGACATAATTCATTTTTTTAATCGTGATAAATTTTGTATTCTTTGATGAATACCTAATGAATTTATTTTCTCATATTCATGTAAGGCATGGGGTTTAATGAGTAATATTATGGAGACTTATGTTTTACATTATTGAGAAAGTGAGTAGAAATTTGAAAATTTACTTTCATGCGGGACTCATGTGGGGTAAAATTGGATTTCCCCCCCAAGTATATGATTTTGGATAATTTTTCCAACCACATAATTTGACCCATAATTTGTCTTTTACCCTAGAAAAGAAGTTTAGTGCAATTCCATGTCATTTGAGTTTCAACAAAATATTTAATATATAATTAATTAAATATTAAATTACTCATGATAGTTTTAAGGGATATATCATTTAAATGGAGGTTCAGATTGAAATTTAAATCCCACACTTGGGTCCAAAATTGGTGGTTTTTCTTAGGTCATGTTTAACCTTGCTTCCGGTTCTGGGACTCTAGATGATCATTTCAGGGGGTATTTAATTAACAAATTAAAGTAATTAAAAGAATCCCCCATTTGGGGAATCTTAGCATGGAATAAGGGGAAGGATCATCCCTACTGTAATTTAAATTTGGACATAGAGGTGGAGGTGGATATAGTGTTTAAATTCATTGATGGAAGATATCGGGTCAAGATCGAGGTGCAATGTATTTTGGGAGAAAATTTATACCTGAAGCTTCAGCATTTACTCTATGAGGCATTCCGTTTTTTGAGTTTTATGTCCTAATCCTCAGTTAAATGTTATTATTTATATTTTAGAGACATATTATGACTGCTAAGGACCCAATATGATTTGATTTGTGCCTGATCAGTGAAAATGGGAGTTTTAGGAGGTTTGTATGGGATTCCTAATCATACATCCTGATCACCTGGTGTGTTGTTTAAGAACACAATCAATTTATTATTTCAATTTAGTGAAGATTAAATTATTTAATTACATATAATTTAATATGTGTACACTCCAGGTTGGGGTGTTGGGCTAGGAAAATCTGTACTTGAGAAGGCAGAACATTGAGACAGTATATTTCGTATTATTGTTACACGACATGTAGTCCGACATGCCTAGGTGGCTTAGTACATGAGAAGAAATCCCATGTAAGGGGGACATGGTCATGTAGAAGTACATGAACATAAGAAACATATGTCAGGGTAATGTAATAGTACATGGGATGACCCATGGTGTTCTAAGCTGTGTGAAAGTGCCTTTCCTAGGGGAATGTTTCTGAGTACATGCATCGTACTAGTCATAAATGTTGTTTATAAATCCTTTGATAGAAATTGGAGATTTTGGGATGTGTTATTACCCCAGAGTCACAATTTTACACAAGAGGAGTCCATTTTGAGAGTTTTTTCTATATAGATATTGATGGTGAACTCTTGAGGTCTTTTATGGACTTCTATGTGGTTTTTTGGGAAGGAAGTTATGAAGGAGGTGTTTTCCTCCAAAAAACTGAGTTTATATATTTATTGATGGAGAGACATGTGATGAAACCTAAGAGAGGGTCATGATAATTATTGGGGGATGTATCATGAGTTCTTTGGAGACCTCAATTAGTGTTGGGAATATATTTTCCCAAATTAGAAGGACATATTTATGATAAGAGGTGAAATATAGACTGGGTGTTTGGGTTATCCTATTATGGTTTGGAAGGGGTTTGGTTATGGACATATCCATTGTGATATTTACTACTGTTGAGGCCTTTGAGGTCGTGATATTCTAGAGATTAGGTTGTGGAATGTGTTAGGCTGAGCGATGAGTGTTGGATTGAGATTTTGTTTTTGATCACGTATAGCGAGATGGATGTGTCTGTTTATTTTTTGACATAGAGGATCCATGGTGGGATGCCTCTACATGAGTATTATTTCTAAATTTCAAAAGAGGGATTCCTCTATTTATGCATTGAACTTGAGGGGAAAATAGGTTCTGAATTTATTAGATGAACTTGAGCGGGTGTATATGGTTGATTTGGATTTGTGATAGGTGTTCCCTTGGAACCTATATTGATGTATGAGTCGATGGGGCTGGTATTTTGAAGATGGGAAGGGAAATTCATCCAACCCAAATATGTTTTCTTGTTTAGTTTTTTCGAGACTTGGTTTAATCTCCCACGGCTGATGATGTATTAATTACATTGGTGGAAAAGTTATTCCAAAAATAGGGATGATATTAGTGGACATGAATTTCCAAGGATATGGATGATGTCAATAGACATAACATTGAACATAAATGGTTTAGGGTTTTGTTAATGGAATTCCTAACCCATGGTTTATGTTTTTGTTCTTGGTAGTCCACACCTATGGTTGAGGGTGCTGGTCATAGAGTTCATCCCTGCTGGTTAAAGTGTTTTTCATGGTGGCCCTCACCAATAGTTAAGGGTTTTGATTATGGAAGTCTACCCCCATTGTTCAAGTTGTTATTCTTGGTGGTCCTCACTTGTGGTTTAGGTTGTTGGTCATAGGGATCCTCACCCATAGTTTAGGAGGATATACATGATGATACATTTCAATATTGAAAGTTTGTTTATGGTTTGATTGGTGGAATCATGTTCTATGAATGCTTATTGATATTGTTTAGTGTGATGGACAAGTGATCCAAAATTTTGTTTCAGATGTTATACTAAGGCTCCGAGCATGGGTGGTATACTATATGGATTAGTTGTTAGACTGAGTCTCTAGACACTAAGATTATACTTCATGGTCTGTGTGCAAGACTAATGCTTTAGGAACTTTTTAATTTAATACTTATGTTAGATTCTAGTCGGATGTTATTGGTATTGGTAATGATTTCTCATAATATGAGTATGTGGAAATGATGCATCTTGGTACTATGTAATTAATATAAAGTCAATTCATGAGGTCTGGTTTGAGAAGACATTATTCTGGATCATACGTTGTTATTTGGGTGACACATTCATCAAGACATGCTCAAAGACACCCTAGTGTTGGTTGAAATAGGTACGTCCGATCAATGTCATGAACCCAAGGATTGATTATGGTTTAATTTTTATTCTTTTCAAATAAATTTATATTATGACGAGAATAGTTCATGTTGATGAACCTATTGAAAGAAATCATAGTTTCACTATTGGGGGTACCATAATAATATTTATTTCTCAACCCTTATATGTGAACCTCATCGTGTGTGACTATAACACCCCAAGAATATACAAATATATTTATTATAGAATACGTGGATCATCGAGTCTCTACAAACACTAATTTGTTATTACTAATCCAGGTAGACATAATTTTTTCACTTCTGTTGTGCGAATTTATAAAATCTGACATACAGAGTTGTGATCAGTAAGTTATTTCAAGTCAGATAAGAAAAACATAATTTTTGGTGAATAGTAACATACCCTTATAAATAGTGATATATACTAATGAATAGTAACCTTAACTATGATATTATATAAATAATATTCAAGTGGAAGTACGATAAACCTATGTTTTGGAATATATAAATAAATGTTTTAAAACTATTTTTTAGAACAAATTTTGATTTTAATTATTTATTAAATCAATCATATTTAGAAAATTATTACGGAAAAATGGAATTCAGTATTGTATTCTACATGTCGAAAAATAGTTAGGGTGAATTTTTGGGATTTTTCTGAAATTCATGATTTTTTTAATGAATAGTAAAATACAATAAATTTCAATAAATGCTATATACTTGATTTAATGCATCATAGGTGATTCAAGGTTGAATTAAGCTCAATTGGTCCAAAAAAAATCCATTATTACTATTTATGATCACATGAATATGGAATATTCATAATCCTGAGCAAAAATATTAAAATAATAATTAAAATAATGTAAAACACTTCCCCCCACCACTATATAAACTACCCTTCACACCCTCTTCCTCCCACACCACTCAAGCATCAATACATTCTTAAATTCATCCAATTACACTTCCCAAGACCTTTCCACACATCCAAAACCTTCTGGTCTCACCAAAAGGAAAAAAATAATGTTCTTAAGGACTTTCTCAAGGAGGAATACTCAAGAGGTGAACCTCTCTTCTCTTTTCTTAAAATTCTTTTACATGTTTTATTATTTTTTTGCTCTCTTCTCACCTAGCCTCATCAAAATTCCATGATAATTCCATTAACGTAAATATACTAGATTTTTATTATGCTAATGTAATATTTCATCATCATCTCTCTTTTCCCCCTCCTTTTATACAATAAATGCAAACACCATCTGAAATGTGTTAAACTATCACACTCGAGGAAGATGAGTTTTCAATTTGAAGTACCATCCTCAAGATTGGTCATGAATCCATTTTAATGGTTGAAATTTGTCTTAATATATTTATTTTACCTTATAAAATGTTTTGGAATCCATACACACTCATAATACAAAATAATAAAACCAAACAGGTTCATGATGCACCAATTGGGAAAAGTCATTCTAAGCTTTTATCAATAACATTTAACTAACGAATCATCCTCAATTATATAACCAGGAATCATTAAAATATCATTATTATCTATTTAATTTAAATAATAATATATATTAACAATTCTGGATGTTTAACCACATTTTAAAATAACATCAATTCATGAATACAAATAAACAGATCATAAAAGACAAGGGAGAAAATGCTTCTAAAACAATAAAATTGAATCTCTTAAAAACCATAAAAAATTTCATGAATGAACCTAATAAGGTTATACCATATCAATTAAATGTTTACAAGGATCTAGGATTATTATTTAATGATGATAAATTTTATTATTCAAGTCGTTAAGAATAGTCAATAACACCTAAGTGCATAAGGTATGGGATATCCTAACTCAATTTCCATTCTTTGAGTTAAACATCAATGTCATTGGTTTTGTATAATCCCAGAATATGTGTGAATGAACGTTGATTGTTTTTCCTGTATATCATATTTTATTTTGTGGGATTATGTTTTTCACACAAAATTATGTCATTGATTTGTCTTCAATCTAGTGACACATTCTTGGTAAAGGACTCTCTCTCACACATTTATTCAAGAATTCCCCCTATGTTGTGTTCTTTTATTTTTAATTTCTAAAGATGGGTTATGTTTTAGAAACTCCCACACACTTATATTATGATATATAAATAATGGGGTACCCATTTAACTCTCATTAATCCCTCATAAGGGCACATGTTACCAAGTAGAAATGTTTGTAAGGGGTTTCTTCATCTCAATTAAATTTTTTTGTGAGATATTCCATATTCACTACTATTACTTGTGTATGGTGTATGTATACAAACCATTGATGTTTCATACTGTGAATCTATTTATTTTCATGATGTTATATGTATTATTTTCTAACTATTAATTTTGGGGCATATAGTTCAATTGATTACAAAGTTGTAAGTATTTTCTACCCAAATGTCCATTTTCATTCAGGTTTCTCTTATTCTCTATCCACCTCAATGAAAATATTATTTATTCTTATTTACTCCTCATAAATTAATTTATAATTTCATATATATATATATATATTAGTTCCAATCATAATCCTTTGTTATTTTGTGGGTAATTACATATTTAAAAATAATCTTTCAAAAATTCTTCAGAAATGCAAGCTTTATTTAATGAACTTCTAAAATTCTTACATATTTTGATGTTCACTATATAATATTTTATAAGCCATATTTATATTTCATAAACCACAGATTTTAACATAAAAACAATATTTTGGTTAATTTCCAGTTTTATGAATGAGAACATGCCCTTTCTCTTTAAAATCTCTTTAATTAATTCCTTAATCTGCACTAAAATGTTTTAATTCCAAAGTTTCTTTAAAATCACTTTCTACATGATTTCACTGCAGTAGGACATCATATATGACTCAAATGTAATATCAGATTCCTTAAATTCTATTTTATTGGATATAAATGTTTAAAATTAGATTTATTGAAAATAAAAATGATTTACCCAAATAACTTTGCTTTCCAAAGTAAAGAAGATTTTTCTCATCCCAATTTATCTTTTTAAGATATATTCTTTATACGTAACATATTTTTTTCTTATGGTGTATGATCTGCCATTTGGTATATCATATTGAGAGTCTCCTTATTATCATGATATTCTAAGGAAATATTATATGAATGTTTCATGGTGGTATGAGATACTTCGGAATATTTAAGTATTATTTCCTCAATAAATTTTCAATGGTCTCATTTAAAAGTATATTTATGTAAACATATTTTGATGAATTCGTATCCTAAAATATGTGCAGATATTGAGAAGGAATATTTTAATTGTATTATAACTATATTTAAATAATGTTTTGGACTTGTATCGATAGGTAGGGCCCACTATAGTCCCTCGATGCATCGACGGGTCTCATGAGACAAATTAGTTGGCAGCAATCTGTTTGAGTTTGTTTCCAAAAATTAAATGAGTTTCAACCCACAGACTTAAACCATTTTGACGGTATTTTAGTATCATGTCCTAGATACATGAAATCCAAATTAATAATCATTATATTTATTTGTTTTCATTTATTACTCTCCATGACGTTTTCACTAAGACAAAACCTATGGATGTAGTTTAATTCTTAGTTTATTAAAGGCACATGTTTTTCATTTATTTAACATGACATATTGATTGTGCCTAATTGTTTATGATTTATTTATTATTGATTCAAGACTACACTCTTTTTAACCATTATTGAGCATTTGATCTCTCCCCTTTCATTTGTTTACCTTTAATAGGTTAGGAAAAGGAGCCAATATATTGAGTTCTCATGGATTCAGTTTATTAGTTTTTGTTATGTGTTGTATTTTGTTACCTTTCATAATGTAATATTATTTACATGCATGTATCTAGCTTCTTAAGGACTACTAAACTACTTGTTCATATGGAATTTTATTCCTTTTAATCATTCCAATGTAATTAGTAATGCACCGGCTCCTCTCTAGAGGGGTCGACACATTACAGTTAGTATTAGAAGAAGTGTAGTATGAACATTGAGAACAAGATTTAGAAGACGTAGGGTAGGGAAAAAAACCCTAAGATAACCATTGAGGATAAAAAACAAGGATGTGATATAATTTTGGTAAAGAATATATTATGTGGAGATTTCTAGAAAAAAAATCCATGTCTGGATATAAACAAGTAATGGTGGCTCTGGCATAGATGTACCCAGGAGTGAAAAATCTAAAAATGAGTTTTGGTCTTGCCCCAGGGAATCATGGTACATGACAACGAGAATTGTTTCACTCTTATTTGGAAACTCTCAGGGGATATTCTTAGGATAATTCAAAATTTGTATACCCACCATTATTAATGATTTAATGCCCCAAAGTTACCAAAGTATATGGTTCTATGATTTACAATGTATAAATTTTTTCTATGTGTTATACCATGATTAGAGTTGCAGAGTGGTCATAATTTTATGAGCTAATATATAATATGTAATTGATTTGAAATGGTTCCTAGAAAAATGAATGAGAACTTCCCCAATTAACACAATGGAAAGATTAAGAAGGATCATATCTATACTGGTTTTAAGCCATCTTTTCAAAGTAATATTGTCTCCCATATATCCTCTTCATAAGATGAAATGATATCATGTGTTAACAAGGTATGTAATGAATTGTCTGATCCCTTTGTCTTTTAAGGGATGAAAATATACAAGAGGATGAAAGATAGATATGGGGATTAAAGGAAGAAGGGAATGAAGTGTTTTCCAACATGTGATAAATGTGGAAAGAATCACTCTGGTAAATACTTGAAGGGAATTGGTGTTTGCTATAAGTGTGGAGACAAATAACACCAAGTTCATGATTGCAAGGGTAAGAAAATGGTTTCCAATGTAAAACGCATCAACTGCAAGGATATGTGACACTATTGAAATCAATTCCTCAGTCATCAAAGGAATATACCACAAATAATGATTTTAGATAATGATCAAGTTACAATGCTACCATAGATAACGTATAATGATTAATATTAGTAGTCAAGAATCACACCATTTGAATATTTTTTTCAGAAATGTAATTGTTGTATGAATTATGAGAAAAATAAGGATTGTACTCCAGTACTCTTTCATTAATGATTTGAGGTCATATGATGAATAGTAGAAAGGAAAAGTGATTTAGTATAAAGATAAACTATTTTGACAAAAACATGATTGAGGGAAAGATAACCCTTAATATATATTCTGATGTTGAGATAATGATGAAGAAATTATTGATTTATATATGTACTGACTACCTAGGAACTGATTATTGACTTGTCGAGAAGTGGTCTATGATATCATCGATGATGTTTACAACACTTTTTGATTTATGGAATATATACAATAACAAATATCCTACTTAAAGAATACAGAAGAATGCATGTTTCCAATATGGTTTATACAATAATTCATGTTATTACCATATTTAAAGATGATACATGATTAATTTTTTCACATGTTTGGAATGTGAAATTTAGAGCTGGTTCAAGTTGATTAAGGGTTAACGATAAATTCATATTGGAAATTTACAGGACTTCACTATAATTTATTGAATCATTATATTTTTTAATTTTTAACCATTTATGAAATGGTTTAAGTTGATCATTGTATGAGATTTTAGAGGTTAATGTATTGCTTCACCAAAGGGAATGTCCCATGATAAGTGATGAGGTATTGATATTTCAAGTGCAATAAAAGGATCATTTTTTAAGTTGAAATGTATATTTATACTCTTATAGAAAGGAATAATTCCTCGATTCAAAGAATCTTGTTTTAAATAAAATATTTTCCAATTTTTATAATCATTGATAATATCGATGATTTTTTATAGTGTTTTAGTAATCAACATTCTTCTGAACATGTCCTCTATTATTTTCCATCAGAACTTCATCATTAGATTTTTCTTCCATGTCATTTTTTTTTACTTCCAACAAATATCACCTCATTCAAAATCATAATTTTTGGGGTGATCACCTTATCCCCCTTGACACTTTTTTTGGAGGATATTGTATTAACCCTATTTTTTTATAGGTTTCCATAATGTAATTTTGAAGTATCAACCATTAACTTTTGAAGTACAATTTCAAATTTGGAGGATGAAATTTTTGTAAGGAGGGGATAATGTAACACCCCAAGAATATACAAATAGATTTATTATAGAATTAATGGATCCCTGAGTCTCTAAAAACACAACTTTGTTATAACAAAGCCATGTAAACATAAGTTTGTCACTTCTGTGATGTGAATTTCGAAAATCTGACATACACGGTTGCAATATGTATGTTATTTGGAGTCCAATAAGAAAAACATATTTTTTAGTGAATAGTAACTTACACTTACGAAAAGTAATATAACCTTATGAATATTGATATACCCTAATTAATAGCCACCTTACCTAAGATAGTATATAAATAGTATTCAAGTGTAAGTACGATATACCTATGTTTTGGAATAAGTAAATAAATATTTTAAAATGGGTTTTTAGAATAAATTATGATTTTAATTAAATATTAAATTAATATTTTATAGAAAAATACTTTTGAAAAATGTAATTCAATTTTGTATTCTACATCTCAAAAAAAATTTAAGGTTAATTTTTTGGATTTTTTCAAAATATTTGAATTTCTGAAGAATAGTAATATACAATAAATTACGATAAATGATAATTACTTGATTTAATACATCATAGGTGAAGGAATTCAACTGTAAGACCACATGGATCAAACTCACATGTCAATATTACTATTTTTATTTACATTAATGAACACTATTCATAGTCTTGAGCAAAAATATTAAAATAATAAATAAATCAATGTAAAAAACCACCCCCCTCCACTATATAAACCACCCCTCACCCCCTCTTCCTCACACACCAATGAAGATTGAATACTTTTCTAAATTATACAAAATACACTTCCCAAGACCTCTACCCATGTACAAGGCCTTCCAGTCTTAGCAAAATGCCTAAAACAAATGGCTTTAGATGTTTCTCAAGGAGGAGTACTCAAGAATTTAACCTCTCTTACATTTTCATTCAAATTCTTTTAAACATTATATTATTTGGTTACTCTCTTCTCACATCACCTCATTCAAATTCCATGATAATTATATTACATTATAGGTACTTAATTTTCATTATTCTAATGGAATATTTCAACATCATCTCTATTTTCCCTCTCCTTTTATACAATAAATAGAAACACCATCTGAGATGTGTTAATTTATCACACTCGTGGAAGGCAAGTTTTCAATTTGCATTAATATCCTCACGACTGGTCATGAAATATTTTTAATGGTTTAAATAGATCTTAATATATTTTTCTATCTTATTAAATGTTTTTTAATCCTTAAGCACTCATAATATAAAATAATAATACAAAACAGATTCATTATACACAAAATGGGCAATGTTTATCGAAGAATTTATCAATAAAGTTTAACTAATGAATAATCCTCGAGTATATAACCCAAAATCTTAATGAGATCATTTATATATATTTAATTTAAATAATAATATATATTAATAATTATGTATGTTTAGCCACATTTCAATCAAACATCCATTCATGAAAACAAGTAATCAAATCATGAAAATCATGGGAGAAAGTGCTTCCAAAATAATAAAACTGAATCTCTTAAAACCCATAAAAATGGTAATGAATGAACCTAATAATGTTATACCATATAAATTAAATGTTTACGAGGTTCTATACATATTATTTAATGATTCTAAATTTGATTATTCAGGTTGTGAAGAACAATAAATAACTCTTTCGAGCTTAAGGTAAGGGATATCCAATCTCAATTTCCATTTGTTGAGTTAAACATAAATGTCATGGATTTTGTATCTTCCTATAATATGTGTGATTGACCCATTTTAGTTTTATTATGTATATCCACATTTATTTTGTGGGTTTATCTTTTTCACACATAATTATGTAATTGATTTTTCCTCAATTTAGTGATACCTTCTTGGTAAAGTACTCTCTCTTTTTATCACTTTTATTCAGTAATCCCCTGTGTTATATCATTTTATTTTTAATTCCTAGTGATGGGGTATGTTTTCACACCTCCCACATACTTCTGTTAGGATATATAAATAATGTTATAACCCTTTAACTCTAATTAATCCTTAACAAGAACACCAGTTACCATGACGAAATGTTTGTAAGGGGTTTATTCATCTCACTTCCATATTTGTGAGATATTCTGTATTCACTATTATTAATTGTGTGTGGTGTATGTATACTGCACATTGATGTTTCATACCATTAATATCTTTATTTTCATGATATTCAATGTATCATTTATGACTAATAATTTTGAGTCATACGGGTCAATTGATTACAATGTTGTAAGTCTTTTCTACCCAAACATCCATTTTTATTCGGGATGTTCTTATTCTCTATTAAACTCAATGTAATTATTATTTATTATTATATACTCCTCATAAATTCAGTGTGAATTTCATATATATGTGTTCTAATCCAAATCTTTCTTTATTTTATAGGTAATTACAAGTTATAAAATAATACTTCAAAACTTCTTCTGAAATAAAAGCTTTATTCAAGGAACATATAAAATTATTACCTATTTTGATGTACAATAAATATTATATTTTAAGAAATATTTTTATTTTTAAATACAAAATTTTAACATGAAATTTATATTTTATTTCATTCATGGTTTTATGATAGAAAACATGACATTATGCTTTAAAATCACTTTAGTGAATTACTTAAACCTCACTAAAATGTTTTAATTATAAAGCTTCCTTAAAATCACAATTTACATGATTTCAATTCATTATAAGATCATTAATTCCTCAAATGTATTCTCAATGACCTTTTATCCTTTTTTTGGATATACATGTTTAAGACAATATTTTTATAAAATACAAATGATTTACCAAAATAACTTTTCTAATTAAATTAAAGTGGATTTTTCTCATCACACTTTATATTTCTGTGATATATTACTTGTCCACCACTTAGTTATTTATTTTTCTTTATGTACTTCCATTTTGTATTTAATATTTAGAGTCTCCTTATTCTCATGATATTCTAAGGTATTTTTATTTTAATGTTTCACAGATGTATGGGACACATTGGAATGTTAATGGAATATTTCCTTAAGAATTTTTCAATGTCCTCATTTAAAATTATCTTTATTTATGTCAAATTCCTTTGAGGAATTTGTATCCTAAAATATATATATATATATTGAGAAGGAATATATTTCTTTTAATAGATCTATGTACAATTGTTTTTGGACATGCAGTGATGGGTGTGGCTCGTAATAGACCATCAATGCATTGACAGGTCTCATGAGACAAATCAGTTAGCGACAAACCATTCGACTTTGTTTCCAAACATCAGATGGGTTTCTACCCATAGACATAAACCATTTTGAAATTATTGTGGTATCATGTTCTAGATACATGACGTCCAAATTAATAAGCTTTCTCTTTATTCATTTTTAGTTACTACTATCCATGAAGTTTTCACTGTGACAAAACCTATGGATATAGTTTCATTATCAGTTTATTAATGCTGTGTGTTTTTCATTTATTCACCATGACATATTGACTATGCCTAATTGTTTATTATTTAGTTATTATTTATTCATGCTTCCACTATTTTTAACCCTTACTGATCATTTTAGCTCACCACATTCATTTGTTTACCTTCAACAAGTTATGAAGAGGATACCATTTGTTGAGTTCTCATGGATGAAGTTTATTTTTTTTTGTCATGTATTGTGTTTTTTACCTTTACTAATCAAAAATGAGTTATGTGTATGTATCTAGATTCTTCTAGACTACTAAAATACTCTTTCCTTTGGGATATGATTCTTTGTAATCATGCCAATGTAATTAGTAATGCCCCGACTCTGGGATAGAGGGGTGGAGGTGTTACAAGGACGAACTCATGTATTGTTTTAGGTTAATAATAGATGAAAAATGGATATGGTAGAGGCCCAATATTTAATTATTGATTGGGATTCCTAGGTGGACTCTTCTAATACGGATTAGGTAGCTTAACAGGGTATTGGAGGATTGGTATGTAACATGAATTAGATTTGGTAGTATAACTGATGTATTTATTTCCTAGTTAATTATTTTGTATATGTGATTACCCTAGTGAGAGATGGATATTGTATATATGAAATGGATCTTTAGGACCTCGCTCTATTTCATTTTGTTGCAACTTGTTTGAGTTTTATATTATTTATTCCATCTATTCACATTAATGTGGATGATGTTTTTTTATTTGCTTCTATTTTTCACTATGTTATGGGGGTATATTATTCTCATAGTTCCTTCTTATACCCCAGATGATAGTTGGAATCCAATAGAATATGAGAAGATGGGATTATGGTCTTTTGGAAAACCATCTCAGGGCACCGAATATAGTATCACTTGGGATGACAAGTTATAATGTGATATAATAGAAATTTTCATTATAATTTTAGGATTTTGGTGGACTAGAGTTATATGAATGTATCGAAGCCTATGAAGGATATCATATGTTTCATTGTGAAAACATGTTCTAATAAAAAATCTTGGTTTTTGGGGTTGTTATTTCTACTCTTGGTTTTGGATTTTATGATTCTATGTGATGTTAAAATTGGGTGATGCCCATTTTTTTGGATTTAATGGGTAATGATGTATTTCTAGCTTTATGTCCTTTTAAAAGAGGCATTGTATTTTTTTTAATTTTATCCAATAATGTATAGAGCTTTCACATACATCTTGTGAGGATATGGGATCGACATGTTATAGTAATTCTAGTGTGGTATTTTAATAATTTTCTTATGATGGAAGATTATGGGGATCTATGGAGAGGTACTTGCTGTTGAGGATACTAAAGTGGTACTTATTTTATAGTAGGTTAAATTACCCTAATTGGTCAATATTGTAGGAGTATATGACTGTTGGACCCCTTGTGGGTTGTTTTGTTCAATGTTGTTTTTGTGACCTAGTCCTCTAGAGAGCAATCTAATATTAAAATGCTCGAAGGGGATAGATGGCCTGGTTGTGAGTGTGTGTGGGGGGGGGGGTTATTATATATCTATCATATTTCGGGTGGGATACCGTAGAGATGGGTGTTTTGAAATGTTGATGTTTGCAAATGTCAGGATGTGATCATGTTTCTACCTCAAGAGTTTTGACTTCCATAGAGGTTCACATGTGGACTAGGTGGTTGGAGCTAGTGGATTTCATGAGACATGACTGTTAGGGATATGTGGGAGAGCCTAGTGGCCTTCCTTGATGTGACACCAGTTTTCGAAGTTAGTGACATAGGGATTTCAAGTGTGACCTATGAGAGGGGTCCCCCATGTTATGTTGGAATTTTGGGTGTGTGAGGGATATATGGTTTTTTTGTGAAATTTGAAAATGTTGCACAAATGGTGAATATTGGTTTACCTTTTAGGATCGTTGGATTAATCTTGTTTTTAAGAAGGTAAAATTTTATTCTTCTATTTCATTGTTATGGTGGGTTTAAAGAGGGGAAAATTTGTTTATGTTTCTAGATTAGGTCGTGGGTGTGAAGGAAGGTTGTGCATAATTGTAATGAACTAGATTGAATGAAGAATAGGTTCAAAGGGTTATGTGGTTAGGTAATTAAGGTGAGTTTTTTTGAGATGTGACTCTTGGATTCAAAGTAATAATTGTGATTGGGTTACACAAGATAATATGATGGTTAAGCATTGATGGGATTTTGGAGACAAAGGCATTGTGATTTTTGGTTTGTGGTCTGGTTTCTATGGATGCATACCCCTGTGATGTTGATATTAAGAAGTCAGTTATGATTAAAATGAGAAATCATGTAGGTGTGGTGATAGGATTGTGGGAATGGTAACCCGAGACCCTCGGCGTAGAAATGTGATGTTCTTGGAATTGATGATTTTGTGGTGGTATTCGTCAATGAAATATTAATGTACTCCTAGTTTAGAGATGTTCATTTCCAATATCTTAACTTCTTCTTGAGTTTGATATGAATGTAGTGTCTATACATCAGGACATATATGGGTTTCTTTGGGTTGATAAAGGGACTCCTGGGAGGTTACACTGCTAGAGTGGTGTATGTGAATCTATATGGTTGGAGTGAACCATCATACATATTTGAGTGTGGTCCTTGAGATATGATATGATTCGATCAATACCATGGGATTTATTCTAAGATGATGAGAATGGGAAATATTTGATGTTTCATTTTTTCAATCTCGTGGGAGAGAAAAAACCATGCCTAGTTTAATGGTTTGGCTTTGATTGAGGCATGGGACATAAAGATGATGTTTTATTATGAGGTGATAGTGAGGATACTCTTATGGTGTGGAGTATCAGATCAGTTTTTGTGATGTTCCCTTGTGTGGGAAAGATTGACAAAAAAAGGGAATCATATTGAGATGTTCTATAGACTGTTATCGATGTGTTTTAGTTGGACATTATGATGGTGGGAAGAATCATGGATTAGAATTATCCATTGTGGGTTGTGTTCTATGGTGGAGAGCACCATGATGAAAAATATGAGTTTTGGATAATGGTGTTTTGTATGAGTATTTATGGGTTCAATTGGTCACTCTCATGTTAGATTGTTGATGAATGATAGTTGTGTGTTATACTTTGATGTGAAATACGACTTATCATGAGAGTTATGCGGAGAATCTATAATGGAATATTTGAGCAAAATAAAACGAGTTATAAATGGTTTGACAACCAAGGTAGTTTTCGATGTGAAGTTTGAAGGCTTCTCATGGAGGAGAAGGTTTATGGTGGGGAAGTTGTAGAGACCCATGTTTTTCAGGATTTTGAAATTGATTACAAATTCTAAATTTATCTCTCATAGCTCATGATGTGTAAAATTATGACTTTATTCATGTGTATTATCATAAATAATTTATCTGGAAGAACCATTTTTCTTGGAATATGGGGTTTACCATTGTATATGTTTTTAGTGGAATTTAAATTGGTTTGTGTTTTAGAGGAATAACTAATATTTAATTAAGTAAATATTAAATTATTAATGTGGTTTAATGTAGAGATATATTTTGGATAGAGGATTGGATTTATATTTCTACTATGTGGTGGAATTGTAAATGGGGTTTTGTATTAGGTGAGGTATAAACCCACACCATGTTTCGAGACTCGAGACAAGAATTTAAGTGGGTATTTAACTAACTAATTGATTAAATTATTAATATAATTAAATTATCCCCCTTCGTATTGGGATTCCTATACATAAAAGAACATAAGGGATACTCCTTTATTTGTGTGATTACTACACCATGAGGGGGATTAGGAGATGCTTCCAGAATCAATATATAGTGAAGACCAGAACATGATTAGTGTGAAACAACTTATGAGAGCATATTTGGACCCAAATATTAGATGTTTATGCCATAAAGAAAGGTAGTTATTTATTTTTATTCTTGAATATTAATATGTGTGTTATTTATAAATTTTACTGTTCTATTATAACTAATATCAACCTAAGGGGGGTGATCTGTGGCTAATCAAGGGTGGAATCATGGATTTGAGGAGGTTCGTATGGGATTACTGATTAGAAATTCGGATCATAGGATGTGTTTTTTAGGAAGAAACATTGTGTGTTCTTCCTGATCAGGTAATATGTGTGTTTCGAACTAGATTCCAAGTAATGGGGGCACATGTCGTGTAGTAGTGGATGGACATGGGGTCGAGTACTTGTGAAAGTTTAAATTTGGGACTACACATCATGTAGTCATGGTACATGACATGTAGTGGGACATGGATGGGTAGAAGGGTACTTGGGAAGACATCCCATGGAAGGGGGACATATATGTGTAATTACACAAATATACACCTTATATATCATATCTTTTTAGTAGTACATTGGAAGACCCTGAGTGTTCTAGTCCTTATAGAAGTATATGTATTGGGGGATGTTTCAGAGTACAATCTCTATACTGGGGGTACATTTTTTCTTCTACCACTTTTCACCATTTCATAAGTTTTGGAATATTTTTTACCGTAGAATCAGAATTGGGCACATGTGGTTTACATTTTGATTTCTTTTCTCATATATCATGATTGTGGAACCGTTGAGGTGTTTTGGGGACTTTCAAGAGGTGGTATGGGATGATAATGTTACGAGAGAGAGTTATTCCTAAATAATGTGAGTATTAATCTCCAAATGTACATATATGGGATGAGACAAAGGGTATGGTCATCAAAATTATGTGTGGATGTAGTATGAGTTCATTGTAGACCTCGATTGTTGTTGGGGTGCGATTATCCCAGTTTTGCAGGAATGAGATGTTACTCAATGTGCCAAATAGGTTGGGTGTATGATCCATGATTATATGGTTTGGAAGGGGTTTGGATAATTCCATTTCCCCTTTTGTGTTTTACTATTGTTGATGCATGATAGGTCACATGATTCTATATTTTGGGTTGTGGGTTGTATTACCCTGAGATATGAGCATTGGATTGAGACTTTGGTAGTGACCATAGATGGATGGTGAAATTTCATCATTTATTTTTTTAACTAGAGGACCTAATGGGGAATGAATAAGCACGAGTACTAGTTTTATGGATCCATATAGGGATGGATCTATTGATGTGTTGGCCAATAGGGCCCTGTAGGTTCCTGATTGGTTGGATGACCCTGACTAGGTGTGTTTGTTTGGGCAGTATTAGTTATGGTTGCTCCCTCCGAACCCAGATTGATTAATGCGCCGATGGGAAGAGATGTTGATGATGGAAAAGTGAATTTTACAAGAATTTGATATTTTTTCTTATTTAGTTTACATTAATAATTGGTTTATGCTCATGGGGATGTTGAGATATGAATGAGACTAAGGAACATGATGTTCAATAGATATTCATGTGGTTGGTCGACATAAAATTACACATATATTGATGTGGATTGTAGATATGATATTTTAAATATATGGTTTAGGGTATTGTTCATGGTAGTCGTCACCCATGATTTATGGTGTTTTCCTTGGAGGACCTCACCTACGGTTGAGGGTGTTGGTCATGGTGGTCATCACCCATGGTTTATGTTATTGGTAATGGTTTTCCTCACCTAAGGTTTAGGGGGGTTCTTCATGCTTGTCCCCACCCATTGATTAAGATGTTGGGCATAGAGGTCTTCACCAATGGTATAGGTTATAGGTCATGGAAATCCTTACACATAGTCTATGAGGATGGACATGATGCTCTATATTAGTACCGATATTTTGTTTAAGGTTTGATAATATGACTAATGTTCTAAGAAAATTGATTGATATTTTTGAGTATGGTGGACATGATGTCCTACATTTTTGTTTGAGATTATATACTGAGGATCTAGGAATGGGTAGTATACTATATTTATTAGGTGTTAGACTGGCGCTCTGGACACTGATATTATACATTATGGATTGGGTTCTATATTTATTGTCAATGAACATTTGACTTTGAGACATGGGATAAATACCAGACTAAAATATTTGTTGTTATTAGTGATTTCACATTGTATGAGTACCTAGGAATAATGTGTCTAGGTACCAAGTAATAGTTAGAGAGTCATGTCAAGAGGATTGGTTTGAGAGACCATGGTTGTGGCTCCCACATTGTTATTTGGGATTTATAGCCATAAATACATAGTTAGAAACACTATATAGCTGGATAAAGAAAGTATTGTTGATCAGGGTCATGGACTTAAGGATACTTGATGCATTTATCTATATTTATTTTAGTTATTCTCCCGTAAGGATAAGAATATTTCATGGTCATTATCATCTGATAGTAGGGTATAAGATAACCATTGGGGGTGGCCCACTAATTTTATTTCTCACCCCCTTTACATACACAATTGTGTGAATGAAAACCATATATATGATTTCTGATTGAGAATGAATGCATGGTGGATAAGATAGAGGGCTTGGTTTTCATTATTGATTTAGTTTCATTTGTATTATTTTTTGATCAGGCTGGTGTAGCTTGATAGGGTAACGGACAATGGGAATGTGACATAGCATGAAGTTAGTAGTAAAGCTGATGCATTTATTTGTTATTCTTTTATTTGTTATATGTGATTGGGCCAGGAGAAATAGATGTTTTCTCTATGACATAGCTATTCGGAAAAATACTATAAATAATTTTGTTACAAAATGTTTCAATTTCTATTTTAATTCATTCTATGTACTCACAATGGTATAATGTTTGGTTATTTACATATGATTGTCCACTCTGATATGGGGTAATAGTCTCCCCATAGTTCCACCATAGACCTATGATATTAATCGGTACCCATTGCTTTATGAGTAGGATCACTTAAGGTCTTGAATACAACTATATCGAGGAACCAGTTATAGTGGGACCAGACCATAAAAGATATAGTTATCATGTTATTTATTTAAATAGTTTTCAATTCAATAGATACCAATGATGTTAGGGTAATTTTTCACTAGTTCTTATTCCATGAGAGAATATTGATGTTATGCAAAATTATTCATTTTATATAGTGTATTGAATACACTATTTATACAATTTATACTAAATATATTTCATTTCATATAATTGGAATATCCATTTCATGAAAAACCTCTTATTTTCTATTGATTCATACATTATGATTACCGTAACTGTTTTTTATTCAATATCAATTTCATTTTGGGATTATTTGTTATAGATTATACAGATACATAGTTTTTATGATATTAATTCCTAAAACCCTGTATCATTTTCTTTCCATCTTGTATTTTTGGGGGTTTACATGTCTTATCATTATTTCACTTTCACCTGTTATTATATTTTACCCATTGTTAGAGAAAACAACTCATGTATTCTTCTCGATTGGGTATCATTTCCTTATTTGTTTTTATTCATTGTATTGCTTTATAGATACACTTATTTATGAAACAATTATTGATCAAGTTCATTTTATAATATTCTGAAAAAATTTAAAATGTTTTTAAATGATTTTTTTATATGATTATTTTTTTAAATGTGTTAGAAGAATATATTTTAAACATTCATATTAAACACATGCATCCAAAATATTAATTTTATCGGGAATAATCCTCTCTGTTTTAATGGTTTGAAAAATAAATACTTAATATCAAATTTTACTAAATATTTCTATTTTAATAACTTTTTTAAAAGGAAAGGGTTATTTATTATTTAAAATGCATATTTAAAACTGTAACACCACATGATTTAAGGGTTTCTCTCTTGTTAAATTTAACCTCTTCAATATCTTACATTTCATGCAACACCCATCTTAAACGACTATTAAACTATTTTTATAATATTGACTTTAAAAAATAATCAAAGAATAACATTAACCACTTTATCAAAAATTTTAATTATTTATTAAATATATAACCTAAAATTAATCATTTTGTTTTCTAATAATGATATAAAAATAAGACCACTTTTACACAAAAAACGTCATATCTTTATAAAGTTAGTTTTGCAGACTTTTAAATGAACACTTATTTTAGAACAAAATTTTGACACCATTAAGAATTATGATTGAGAGAACAAAATTTATTTTTGAAATCATAATATCAAAATGAAATTTGGTCAAATATTTGGTATTTTTTGGATATTTTTCATTTTTTGATTGATAGTAAAAGATAATGGATTTTAATTGAAAATTGACTTTTCATCAAAAAATTATGATGTTAATTTTAATTTTAATTGGTTTTAATGTAAAATAAGATTAATAATACATATTTTAATTCAATTAGGGTTATTATAATGTTCTAAAATTTAATTTTTATATATATTTTTTTAATCTTAGGAACATTTTCCCTTTAAAAGCCCTATTTCACACCTTTCCTATAGGATTAATTTGAAATTGATTCTATCCACTTATATGTTTTGAATTATAAAAAAATGGATTAATTATTTTTAATAATAATGTCCAAATTTGGTAAATAGTTTCATTTTTACTTTTAGGAAACATTAATAGAATACATAGTATTTTTAATTGTAATAGTGAAGGGTAAATTAGGTAATTAAGGGTAACAATAATATTATAAATACTATAAAATTACACTAATATGTGTACTAACTTTATTTTATGAGTTATTATTGAACCAAGTAATAATTGGGCCGATTTTATGAGCTCTTAGAGACACTTGGATGAAATTAATCCATTTTTTTATTTTATTTTAATTAAAATTCAAAGATGTCATACTTTTGGTTTTAACCAATTAAATATTTTAATATGGGGATAACTATGGGATATATTAGTATATAAATATTATTTTTAAATATTCCATTGTTATATTAATTATTTTAATTTATTTTAAATTTTAACGAAGAAATAATTACCCTAATAGATTTCATACTGATGGTGGAGTAATTGGTTAATTAATGGAAATATAAAATAAAAGATATTACAAAATAATATATTTAATATAATATGAGATAATTAGTGTCATTAAATAATTTTATATGTGGCCTTGACATGTTTGGGATGTATTAAATGATTTTGTTCAAATAGATAATGTTTTATCATAATTTTAAAATTCAAAGTAATGAATAGATTCGAAATGGACATTAATGATATTTGGAAATAAATATTATTTTTTTAAAATCATACAAAATTTATAGAAATATTAGTCTTGGCCATCTGATTGGGGTAATGTTTAGAATTTCATAAATGGTTCGTTTATGGTTTTTTGGCATGTTATTGTTACAATATTGATCCTCAATGAGTAAATATCTATGTCATCATGATAAGAGTTGAAGGGATTAAATATGGGTAAAAATCAAAAGATAAGGAAAATAATGTGAACTAAAGTTGTATATAAATTATTGTATGAATAGTATTCAACCCTTATAACCATAAGATCAAATTTTATATTTTTAATGGACACTTTTCTATAAAAACAATGAATATGTTATCTAAATCAATGGTCGTCAAAAAATGTCAATCTCTGGGTATTTAATATTGATTAAGTCCCTAAATAGAGAAGAATCTATATATTAATGATCAAAAATTTATATATTATATTAAGGAAATTAGTTTCACGAAAAAATTAATTTGACTTTTTGTAAATCATATAATAACCATTAATGCTTCTTTAATTCTTATATAATATTTTTTTAATTTAAATAAAATTATTATAATTAATATTAAAAGTATAAATTTTGATATATTTTTGAAACCTTAATGTGTCTAAAGAATTTTATTAATATCTATGATATATTAGATATGTTTTAAAACATTATATTCTAATTCCCACTTTTTCTTGTTGTATATGAATTCAAATTAAATGATTTTTATCAAATTTGACAGTAATGATATTTTATTGAATTAATATTTCATTAATTAATTTAAAAATAATAAAAATGTTAAATAATCCCAAAGTGAAAAAGATACGTTCTAAAATGTATTCCCTTATTCATTTACATGCAATTTGAAAGTCATTATCATTATAATAGCCTTATTATATTTAATATTTTTTGATATCCGAAAGTGCCCCACTCCTCAATTATAAAATGCCACCTACTCCCTCACAAAATTACAAAAAATTTAGCTATATATCTCCCGAAAAATATGACCATTTATATTATAAACATCATAATATTTCTTAGGTTCTGGTCCTTTCAAAAGATCAATCCTATATCCCTTATGAAAATATTAATGAAGTCTGCTTAAGAATAGGTAATCGTCTTTATCAACTCTTTCAAGTTGATTTCTTCTTATAATTATTATTCATGTTTTCTCCGTAATAATGTATTAAATCCTGTTTCATATATATTTTTAGTTATTATTATGATTATGGGAATAACATATTACATTTTTTTGTATCCAATGAAAAATGAAATCAACACGTGTGTGTACGTACGACTTGCCATCTCCAGGTTGTGGTAAATTTTTTCTCCATAACAACTTTACTTGGATGGGTATAATGATCATAATAATGGTTATATATGGTAATTATGACACTAAATTTATTCAAGAAAAATTTATATTTTATTCACTTCCTTATGCTTTCATGATTAAGGGAATGATACCGTCACTCGTGTGTACATACGACATACTGTCTCCACAATGTGATGTGATTCATTTCCCATGTTCACCATTATAGAATGAAAATAAAAATGTATATAATGGGTAAATATTATAACAATGAACTTAATATTATTCTGGATGTGATGGAACTATATCCCATGCACAAGAACCATTTCTAACATGATAATTCATGCACGGAAAAATGAAGCTTTTAGCACTCTAAACAAGGGTAATAACACAATATTATTAAAAAAAAAGGTAAAAATATGATCATATATAATATAATAAATATGAATATAGTGTTTTTATAAATTAATAACATTAATTAAACAATTTCTAACTAATGGAATGTGTAATGTAAGGGACATTATCTCAGTTTCAATTTCATTGAGACTTGGTATTGGGAATATAATCATTTTTATATCATGTATCTAAAACTCCATTAATATTACATAGAGTTTTATATCCACATTATTGATATAAATTAAATGAGTATTTAAATAAACTTATAAAATTTTTACATACATTATTTACTATGAATGTTATTTGATCAACTGAGGAAATATTGATAATTCTCCATCCTTTACTCAATATGAATATATGAGGTTATGGAATATTGATTCATGAATTATTTAAATTATTAGATATATGAGGAATGAAGTAGATGTGAATGAAAATGTGGTTCCTAATTATATATATCCCCTTGATTAGTTGATAGATCTCACAAGACAACATAGTTGGAAACAAATCCTTCATATTTTTTTCAAAGTAGAATCAGATTGGTTTCTACATATAGACATAAAGAATATTGTGAAAGGTATTGATATTAGTGTTTCCAATTATAGATACATGATTTCAAATAATTAATAATTAAATAATTTTTTTTAATTCAATAATTATTACTTTTCATTGGATTTTAACAATGAAAAAAATATATAGATGCATTTCATTGTCAGTTTATAGATTAAATTGAATGTGTGCTAAGTTGTTTACCATTCCATATTGATTATGATAACTTATTCAAGTTATCTTCAATTTTAATTAACCCATTATGATCATTTGATCTTACACATTTCTTATGATTTATTTTCCCTAGGTTTCTAAGATGTTTTATGATTATGAAGTATGGTTACTCTAAGGGGAATAATGGTGTTCTCATAATAAAATACATATTTTATTTTATTTTTAAAATGTAATTTGAATTTAAAATATGTATCCAGTTTAAAAATCCTACTAAACTATCTTATTCCTTTGTATGCTTCCTTGTATCTATGCCAATGTAATAAAGTAAGGCACCAGTATTGAGATACTGTAGTCTGATTCACTACACAAGTGATAGTAAAATGTGTTTTTCATCTATGTTTACATCTTTTTACATATTCTTTATTTGTCAAGGATATTCTTCAAATGATACCATCTAAATTATTTATTAGTACATATTATGAAACGTTCTTCTCTATCAAAGTAATAATCCATAACATACATTATATTTTCTAATCATCCATTGTGTATAAATATGCGTTTTCTTCTAACGCCTTCCCTATATGAAAACTATATATTTTATTCATATGATTTAATGGTGTTCACCTATATTACATATGTAAATTTATTGTATAAATTATTTACACAACCATTTAAAATTACTCAATACAATGTTAGTTTAAGGGATGCTTACATAGAAGTATAACCAATTTATTCATTAGGGAAATATTGAAAATAAATTTTAATGACATTTGAAAATGGATGTTCAATAATTATTATGGTTGGTTGGTTATGTATTTTAGAGTTTTTATTCATCATATGATGAACGAATTAGACGAAATTATTAATGGATGGGCCCCACAATATCCCATTGATGCATCGTTAGGTCTGATAAGAAAAACTATCTTAGGTATATGAGATATGCATTCCTATTTATTATTATGTCTTGGTTGAGTTCTTTATAGTAATTAGATTCCGTAGAAAAATAAATTAACAATATGTAATATCATAGAAAAAAGCCTTGTACAGTGAAACATTATGTATTGTATCACCATAAAAATTGTTGATTATATCTTTTGGGTAATTTATATTGTTATGTTATCCATATATTTATTTCAAGATCATGTGACATGTTATATAAAATTATTTAATTATCATTTACTTCATACCATATTATTCTTATACTTATTATTCTATAATATCTTTTGGTATAAACTTTTTTTTATAGTGTGTTTTTTCTCATCATTCATGTGCTTCAATTTCCCCATGTTATATAGAAACAAATTACACATGATATGTCTATAAGAATATCATGTGTATATAATTTGAGGGAGATATTTAAGACATACTATGGATTAATTATTTTATTATTTAGTGGGGAAATTTCAGTTGGATTAGAAATAAATGAGATTTTTAAGTTATTGATTTTTCATAATTATCTAAAACTATAAACCTATAAGGTCTTGGTAGTATATTTCATGTCATATTTTAAATAAATAATGTAATTTGGTGATGGTTATGTTTGGATGTCTCATTTTTAAATGAAATGGAAATAAATAATGATCGTCTTGTGGTAAATATGTTAAATCGTGAATTTATCAATTCTAAATTACATTGAAATGAATTGGGATATATATCCTCATAAATTGAGTTAGAACACTGAAATAATTTTTCATTATAGGGGGGATGTTTTTTAATTTTAACATTATGTAAATGTAACACCCTGAGATTTTATTTGAAATATTTTGTTTTTATGTATTATGTTATATGCAACACCAAAGGAATATTTCACTACACATAACACTGTCTTGGATTGTGTTGCACGCAATAGAAACCTTTCTCGATAGCTTTCATTGTACGCAATACCGAGTTTCACTAAACAACTATATGTTATTAAAATATTATATAAACTACTAGTTATGAATAGTAATACCCACTTTTTGAAATTTTATAAATTTTATCATTCAAAATGGAATTCTTCTTTGGATTCAGAATATCGAAATTAGCTTAGGGTGAATTTTTGGTATTTTTTCTGAAAACTTTCAATTTTTGATGAATAGTGAAAAATAATAAGTTATAGTTTAAAACCGATTTTTTTAAATAATTTATTTTATTTAAATTTATTTTAGGTCAAAATAGATATATAATACCTATATAAGTTCATTTCATTTCATTGGAGTCATTTTATAATAATTATATATATATATAATTTTTATTGAACTTTTTACCGTCTTTTACCCACATTCTAGGAGAATTTGAAAATTTACATAAACAATAATTTTACCGCTTCTGCAAGTTGAATTTAGAAAATCCGAGGGACACATTTAATATCAAGGAGTCAAATTTGGATCAAAAAGATAAAAATAATTTTTGGTAAATAGTATCTTCTTATTTTTAATTACCACTTTTAAAAGTAAATAGTGTAATTAATGGTAAAAATGATATTATTATTACCCTAACACTTGTACTAATTCTTTTGGATAAGTATAATTCAAAAAAAACACCCTTATGAATAAAATATTAACCTCTTTGGTCCACATGGATTAGATTAGAACACTTATTATTATTTTATTTAAAGAAGAGTTAAAAGATTTAAAATCAAAGTTTAATAAATAATACATTTTTAATATAGATTATACATTAGATAAATTCAACTATAAATATTCATTAGAAAGCTAAAACAATTTAATACATAATGGTATTTTATTTATATTTTTTAGACATTAACTAATTTAATTTATTTACGACATAATGATGATGCAGTAATTATCTTATTAATGAAATACTAACATAATTGATATTATAAATAACAAAATAAATGTAATTTGAGACTTTTTATGAATTAAAATAATTTTATAGGTTAATATAACTTATTACGGTAGGTTAGATAATTTTTTTCGAAGTAATAATTCTATTAAGAATTTATAAAAAAATACCAAATAGTGTCCAAAATGACAAAAAAGTGTTTTTAAAACAAATATTATATTATTAAATGATATTATATTCCAAAAAATATAATGTTTAGACAAAAGACGTATATAATGATAGTTGTATAACTAATTAACCACTTGGGTTTTCTTGGATGTATATACTATGTTTATTAACCATATAATATAAAAATACAAAGAGATATGGTAAATGTTAAACTATTTAACTAAGAGTTAAATATAAATTATAAGGTTAATATAGTGACCCAAACAAGTCAAAAACCTATTGGTTCAGTATATTTCGACCCATTTCTACCTTAGAATCGAAATAAATGAATTTTGAGCCATCATAAATTGAATATAAAATTATATTTTACGTTTTTCTAAGGTCCCCTCACCTCTCTTATAAATGGGCACTCCCCCTTCTATCTAATTCACAACTCCAAAGCCATTTGGCTTGGCCAAACCCTTCCCAAATACCCTCTCAACTATTTTACCTTCATCCTAGAGGCCTTACTTTAGTCATAAATCCAACCTAAGGATCCCTTTTGATCAAATCAAAAGGAAGAACCCGACGAAGAGGTAAATATCTCACCACCTATTTCAAGTTCCTTTCTTCTTCCACTTCCTCCTTCTTTGTTGTTCCCATTCTAAAATAATAACTCCAGTATCTTCTATACACTATGATATTATTATAATATTGGTAAAACCATATTATTTATTTTATCCATCCTATTAATGAAAAAGTCACCACACGTGCGTACGTACGACTTACCGTCTCCACATCGTGGTGTTGTTTGTTATTCAAACATCTCATCATTTGGATTGGTATAACAATGAGTATAAATGATATGAATAATAAATATAACATTATTATGATTCTTTATATATGATATACCATCAAATTATATACTATTTTAATATCAAAAGAACGATATAATCTCTCATGCGTACGTATGGCCTCCCCCCTCCACGATATGTTGCGAATCGTTCTCAATGATATTCATTGAATAAAGATTATATAAATGAATTGAATGAATAAATATGATATATTTTAAATTAATACCATTCTTTAAATGAGGTCTCTAGAACCTAAAAATAGGAATAAGAATTTATTCAACAAAGCACACATAAGAACATAAAGCAATGAACACCCGAATAACCAGTAGCAATGAAATATTACTAATAAAAAGATAAGAATATGACCATATATGATATCATAACAATGAATATGAATATGTAATAAGTTAATGACATTTTTTAAATAATTATAAAGATGTTTGGATATGTGCGAAGCATATCAGACCTAACGTAATGGAAAATCTCTCAATCTCAATTTTTATACGAGATTGTTTATACATCAGTAATTACAGGGGCATATTTATCATCCACATCCATGTTTCCTTAATATGTAAAATTATTTTAATCCCCCTAAAATTGTTTAAATCCAATTTTACCTATTGGTGAGTTTTTAGTAAAATATATTAAAGGAATCTTTTTTCATTTTCAGTACGAGATACTTTTTGACTTTTCCGGCCAAAGTACGAGAAGAATGTTTTTTAACTTATACGACATGAACATAATTTTATGATTTCATAGAAAATTATTTCCATGAATCTCCCTTTACAAGATTTCAATATTATTCTCAATTAACTCCTTTTAGTTAAAAATAGTATGAAATATTGAGAAAGAAGAAATGTTTTTAATGAAGAAAAGATATATTCCTTAGGAATGGAGTTCAAGTGTTTTATCAAAATTATTTTCCATTTAAGATAATATAGTGTTCTATTTCTATTCCAATTATTAAATTGATTTTATTATGTTATGATGGAAATATATTTATGAATTCCATTATTGTATATGGATTATGATGGCATGATTTTTAATAATCCCACTTTAATTACATGGGATATGCTATGAAGTATGATTTATGATTTTCAAGAACACATAAGAATGGTTTCATTATGAGATGGGTGGGACATATATCTCCCTCCAATTAATTAGGTAAAGATTCATATCTCATTAGAGAGACATGGCTGGAATGGTATGTTAATCCAGTTCAGTGATACAAGGATGGAATGAGGAGTGAACTCAGTTCAGTAATGGACTTTGTCTGCTATGATAGTCTTGGCAATGAGTCTTGACTAATATGAAAGGATTTCTATGACTATGACTGTATTCCACAAAGTTTTATGTTTTCTATTATGATTATTTGGATTACATTTCACTATTATGATTTATCCCATGTTATGATAATATGATCTCTTTTGCTGGTTATGACTTTCAAAATGTTATGTTTTTATGAATATGATATGATTGATATTCCCTTTTTTAGCCTTACAGATCATTTGAGCTCACCCTTTTGTATGTTTTCTTTTCCCTAGGTCAGGAAGAAGGGTATTATGTAGGATATTCCAAACGGTACTCTAGATATGATGAAATAAATAGGAGACAATGTAAATGCTTTATGAACCAGTTGTCTATGTTTCCCAGTTTCCAATGACACTATACCTATACAGTCCTATCATGGTTTTGTTATATGTTGTAATAAGTATGATTCAATTATGTAGTAATAACAATGTATGTAAATTATGGGTCATTATAGTTGGTATCAGAGTAAAGGTATAATAAACCTTTGGAAACTAGGATTTGAAAGCGTTAGTAAGAACCCTAAGGATATGTCTTAGAATAGAACACAATATTACTGTTTTAGAAATGGCCATGAATAACCTATGATCATACCTGATGTGTAATATTTTATTCTTGATTATGTGGTTTTTCTGTTTTGATTAGTGTTTCTTACACTATGCTTATTGGTTTTAGTCAATCGCTAGAACCCGAAGGAACCATGTTAATGCTGAATGAAGCAGGCAATGCAATGATTGTCCCCCTGAGAAACCAAATGTTATGGGAGTTGGAATGAAAAATCTTGTAGCCATGCTCACACAACTTTATCAAGATATGAATCATGAAGAACTTCCAAATGAGCAATTTAATGAGCAATATTCAGTTGAATCCTTAATGAGGTAGACTCCACCCTCATTCAATAGTTCTACTGATCCATTAGTGGCATAATAATGGATTAGTAAAACTAAAAATATATTTCCATTCTACAAAGTTCGGAACAGGATAATTTCATCTTAGTAGTATATTATTTGGAAGGTGAAGCTGATCAATGGCAGAATTTTATCTAGAATACGAGGCAAAGAGATGAAATTGAGTCCATGGAAAGGGACGAATTCAAGAAAATATTTTTAAATAATTACTTCCCTAGAATTCGTTGAACAAAGATGGAGAAGGAGTTTCTTGAACTAAAGAAAAAGGATGATGAATATGTTGGTACCTACGAAGAAAATTTTATAAGACTTGAACGGTGTGCTTCGGAAATTATTATCTAACCTGAGTGTAAGATCGATCGATTATTTTGTGTCATAAAACCAAGTATTCAAAGGCGTTAGCCATAAGGGACTTCAATAGCTAGGAGTAAATTGTTCGATGTGATCTCATGGTTGAGATGGAAATTGGAGTATCCCATATGTCATATGGGTTTGATAAGAAGAGGATAATAGAATTCAAAGGGAAATCTAAAGACCACATTGAGAAGAAGGTGAGTTTTCCCTTATTCTCAAAGTGTGGAAAGAAATATGTAAGGAATTTTCTTAAAGGTACAAGTAAATGTTTCAAATGTGGAAAAGAAGGTCATCGTGCATTTGAATGCTGCAGTGATGTGCAAAAGATATCTAGTGATACGAACAAAGAAAAGGCTATGCAGAATTCACCTTCTATACTTATACGTTACGAGTGCAAGGAAATGTGGCATTTGGCTAATCAATGCCCTAATCCAAGGGTTGTTGATGATGATCTACGTCAACAAACTCTTAAGTCCAAAGACAAAGTAAAGTCACATGAAATTTCTATCACCGATGTGGAGTACTATTATGAAGTGGTGAAAGGTACACTTACCATCCATTCTAATGTAGAAAATGTTTTATTTGATTCTGGATCTACCAACTCTTTTATTTCCAAATAATTTTCTAAGGGTATCGACGTACTACCTCAACAATTAGCTGTTGAGTTAGCTGTGAAAACTGCTAATGGCATAATGGTTGTGTCAAAAGTTAATAATTTTACTCCAATTGTCATTTGTGGGGAAGTAATTATTTCAAATCATGTGATCCATCCTATAGTTGAATTTGATGTGATTCTTAGCATGGATTTTCTTTCCTTATATGGAGCTCATATCGATTGCCAAATGAGGGAAGTCACATTTCATATTCCTGATCAATCTATGATAATCTATCGATGAAAGGATGAATATAACCTTATAGTGGAAAATTAAATCATCTTATGGGTCTTGATTCCAATAAATGAAGGTTAATTATCTCAAATGGTTGGAGGAAAACACACGATTAAGAATATTCCCATTGTATGAGAGTTTGATGATGTCTTTCCAGAGGAATTTCTAGGTCATCCTCCAAATCATGAATTTGAGTTTTCAAAAGAACACATACTGGGTGCTATGATGATTTCAATGACACCTTATATAGTGTCCCGAATTGAGTTGGAGTAATTTAAGAAGCAACTCCAAGAGAATCTTGATAAGGGATTCATATGCCCTAGTGCATCACCTTGGGGAGCAACTATTCTGTTTGTTAAGAAGAAAGATGGATCAATGAGACTCTGCATTGATTATCAAGAACATAACAAGATCACTACCAAGAACAAATATCCTCTCCCACACATTGATGACTTATTTGATCAACTATGCAGAGAAAAATACATTTCCAAGATTGATCATCATTCAGGGTATCATCAATTAAGGGTCAAAAGGGTGGATATACCAAAGACGAATTTCCATACAAGGTATGGACACTATGAATTTATTGTGATGCAATTTTGTATTACTAATTCCCCCACTATCCACATGGATCTAATGAATAGAGTACTTAGAGACTATCTTGATCAGTTTGTGGTAGTCTTTATAGACGACATTCTTGTCTATTCAAAGTGGAAGTAAGAACCTGAAGATCACTTGAGAATTGAATTAATGACCCTAAGAAAATAGAACCTTTATGAAAAATTTGCCACGTGTGACTTATGGCTTCAAAAAGTTTCATTTTTGAGCCATATAATCTCAAAAATAGTGGATATCTGTTGATCCTGCAAAAATAAAGATTATCGAAAGATGGTCGCGACCAACAACAGTAACTAAGATCAAATATTTTCTTGGTTTGGATGGATATTATCGACTTTTTTTGTAAGATTTTCATGATTATCAAATCCACTCACAAGGTTGACTCAAAAGGGGGTTAAGTTCGTTTGGATGGAGGAGTGTGAAGAGAATTTCAAGGAGTTAAAAATAAGGTTATCCAGTGCACCTGTGCTCACATTTCCTTGAAGTGGAGAAAGGTTTGTGATCTATAGTGATGCATCCAAGAAGGGATTGGGGTGTGTTCTCATGCCAAATGATATGGTGATAGCTTATGCCTCACGATAGTTTAAAATCCATGAGAAAAATTACCCAACTCATGAATTCGAATTGCCTGTGGTAATCATTGCATTAATGATTTGGAGGCATTATCATTATGGTGTAAGGAGTGATATTTATAATGATAATAAAAGTTTAATGTACATTTTCACACAAAAGGATCTGAATATGAGCCAAAGAAGATGGTTGGAGCTAATTAAAGATTACAACTGCTAAATTCAATACCACCCTAGGAAAGCAAACAAGGTGGAAAACAGATTAAGTCGACAAGACCATTCTGGCTTATCCATGATGAGGTTCACAAAAGATCCAATACTTATGGATTTACAATGGATGGATCTTGGAATTATAATGGAAGGGGAATGTCTTATCATTCTCAAATGAATGTTCAACAATCTATACATGTGAAGACTAAATAGGCACAGAAAGAAGATGTAGATTTTCAAAAGAAGGTGAGAAATGTTCCTAAATTCGACATTGATTATGATGAAATAATAAGGTTCACGAATAGGATTTGTGTTCCTCTCATCCCAAAAATAAAAAAGGAAATATTGGATGAATCTCATAGTTCTTCATTCTCTATTCACCCGGGAATCACGAAGATGTAAAAGGACCTGAAAGAGTACTTCTGGTCGGATGGCATGGAAAATGATGTTGCTGAATATGCCTCTCGATGCTTGGTTGGTCAGCAAGTTAAAGCTGAGAGACAAGTGTCTAAGGGGATGTCACAACAATTACCCATACTATAATGGAAATGGGAAAACATCACTTTGGACTTTTTCAGTGGACTTCCTAAAACATCCAAAGGAAATAATGCTATCTGGGTTATAGTTGATCCTCTTACGAAGTCGGCACACTTCATTGCTATTAGAGAAGATTTATCCCTTGATCAGATTTATAGGATATATGTGAAGGAAGTGGTAAGATTTCATGGAATACCACTTTCCATTATATTTGATTGGAATCTCAGGTTTAACTCGATGTTTTAGAGAAGTCTTTAGCATACTCTAGATACATAGTTGAGTTTCAACACTGCATATCATCTTCAGACAGACGGTCAGTCTGAGAGGAAAATTTATACTCTAGAAGACATGTTGAGAGATTTCTCTATGGATTTCAAAGGTGTTTGGGACCAAAACCTACCTTTTTTTGGAATTTTCATATAATAATGGCTTTCACTCTAGTATTCATATGGCTTCTTATGAAGGTCTCTATGGAAATAAATGCTGAAATCCAACTTGATGGGATGGAGTTGGGGGAAGAAAGCTATTAGGACCTGATCTTGTTGATGAGATTTTAGAAAAGATAAGATCTATTCAAAAACACATAATAGCATCTTAGAGTTGACAAAAAAGTTATCCCAACAATCGAAGAGAAGTCCTAGAGTTTGAAGTGGGTGATAAAGTGTTCTTACAAATATCTCTTTGGAAATGAGTAATGAGATTTGGAAAGAAGGGAACATTGAGCCATAGGTATATTGGTCCTTTTGAAATAATGGATCGTGTTGGGAAGGTAGCTTACCGAATTTCACTTCCAATGAATGTCTCTCATGTTCATGGTGTGTTCCATTTATCTCTCTTGTGAAAGTACACACCTGATCCTTCACATGTACTGAGCTCAGAAGCTGTACCGCTGGAGAAATATCTTTTTTATGAAGAACATACAGTAGATATTCTGGATCCTAGAGAAAAGGTTCTATGAAACAAGACTACTCACGTGGTTAAAGTTTTATTGAGGAACCACCAATTAGAAGAAGCTACATGGGAACTTGATGATATGATGAGGGAGTGGTATCCTCATCTATTTGTTACGAAGTGATGAATTTCTAGGGTGAAAATATTTTTAAGGGGGGTAGAATGTAACACCATGAGATTTTATGAGAAATATTTTGTTTTTATATATTATGTTATAAGAAACACCAAAGGAATATTTCACTACACACAACACTGTCTTGGCTAGCGTTACACACAAGAGAAACCTTCCTTGATAGCTTGCGTTGTTTGCAATTCCGAGTTTCACTAAAGAACAATATGTTATTAAAATATTATATAAACTATTAGTTATGAATATTAATACCCACTTTTTCAAATTCAATAAAATTTATCGTTCAAAATGGAAATCATTTTTTTATTCGGAATATCGAAATTTTCTAAGGGTTAATTTTTGGTATTTTTCTGAAAAATTGTAATTTTTGATGAATAGTGAAATACACTGAGTTATAGTTTAAACCCGATTTTTTAAAATAATTATTTATTTTATTTAAATTTATTTAAGATCAAAATAGATAAATAATATGTATATAATTTCAATGTAATTCATTGGAGTCATTTTATAATAATTTTAGATATATAAATTTTTTATTGAACTTTTTACTGTCTTTTACCCACCTCCTAGTAGAATTTGAAAATTTACATAAAACACAATTTTACCACATCTGTGAGTTGAATTTAGAAAATCTGAGAGACATAGATAATATCAAAGAGTATAATGTACTTCAATAAGATAAAAATGTTTTTTGGTGAATGGTACGTTTTTACTTTTATCTACCACGGTTAAAAGTAAATAGGGTAATTAAGGGTTAAAATGATATTATTATTACCCTAACACATATCCTAATTCTATTGGATAAGTATTATTCGACCAAAAAAACCATAGGAATAAAATATGAACCTCTTTGGTCCACTTGGATTTGATTAGGACACATATTATTATATTATTTAAAGAATAGTTAAAAGAGTTAAAATATAAGATTAATAACTAAAACATTTTTATTATAGGGTTATATATATGATAAATTAGACTATAAATATTCATTGGAAATAAAAAAAGATTTCCTAAATAATGGTATTTTATTTATATTTTATAGAAATTAAATAATTTAATTTATTTATGACACAATGATGATGCAGTAACTACCTTACTAATGAAATATTAACATAATTAATATTATAAATACCCAAATAAATGTAATTTGAGTATTTTTATGAATTAAAATAATTTTATAGGTTAATATAACAAATTAGGGTTCATTAGATAATTTTTTTCTTAGTAATAATGCTGTTATGAATTGAAAAAAACAAAATACCAAATAGTGTCAAAATAACCATAAAAGAGTTTTTAAAAAAAATATTATATTATTAAATAATATTCTATTTTTAAAAATCTAATGTTCTGAAAAAAGACATATATAATTATAGGTGTATCATTAATGAACCACTTGGGTTTTCATGGATGTATATAGTATGTTTTTAACCATATAATTTAAAAGTACAAAGAGACATGGTAAATGTTAATCTATTTAATAAAGAGTTAAATATAAATGATAAGTTTAATATAGTGACCCAAACCTGTCTAAAACCTATTGGTTGAGTGTATTGCTACCCATACCTACCTTATAATCGAAATAAATAAATTTGTTGCCATTATATACCGAATATGAATTTATTATAAAATAATATTTTATGTTTTCCCTAAGGGGCCCCTCTCCTCTCTTATAAAAGGGCACTCCCCCTTCTATCTAACTCACACAACACAAGCCATTTGGCTCTGCCAAACCCTGCCCAAATACCCTTTCAACAGTCCTCCCTTAATCATAGTGTCCTTTGTTTATCCAGAACTCCAACCTAAAGAACCCTTTTGATCAAATCAAAAGGAAGAACCCGAAGAAGTGGTAAATATCTCGCCACCGATTTCAAGTTCCTTTCTTCTTCCACTTACTCCTTATTTGTTGTTTTCATTCTAAAATAATAACTATAGTATCTTCTATATATTTCGATGTTATTATAAAAATAGTAAAACCATATTAGTTATTTTATCCATCCTATTAATGAAAAATTCATCACATGTGCGTACGTACGGCTTACCGTCTCCATGTCGTGCTGTAGTTTGTTATTCAAACATTTAATCATTTGGATTGGTATAATAATGAGTATAAATGATATAAATAATAAATATATCATTATTATCATTATTTATATATGATATACCATCCAATTATATACTATTTTAATATAAAAGTAATGATATCATCACTCATGTGTATGTACGACCTACCGTCTCCACAATGTGATGTGACTCGTTCTACATGATCTTCATTGAATAATGACTATATAAATTAATTGAATGAATAAATATGATATATATAACACTAATAACATTATGTAAATGAGGTATCTATATCCTAAAAAGATGCATAAAAATGTATTTTATTAAACACGCATAAGAACATAAAGCAACGAGCACCTGAATAACAAGTAGCAATGAAATATTACTAATAAGAAGATAATAATATGACAATATATGATATCATAGCAATGAATATGATTCTATAATAAGTCAACTAAATTATATATATATTTATACATGATGTTTGGATACGTACGAAGCTTATCGAACCTAAGGTAAGAGAAAATCTCACAATCTCAATTTTTATCCGAGATTGTTTTTACTTCGGTATTTACTAGGGAATATTTATCATCCACATCCATGTATCCTTAATATGTAATATTATTTATATCCGCCTATAATTTTATAAATCCAATTTTATCTATTGGTGACTTTTTAGTAAAATATATGAAAGGAATCTTTTGTCGTTTTCACTACGATATACATTTTGACTTTTCCGGCCAATGTATGAGAAGAATGTTTTTTAACTTATATGGCATGAACGTATTTTTAGGATTTCATAGAAAATTATTTCCATGAATCTTACTTTACAAATTTTCAGGTTTATTTTCAATTATCTCATTTTAGATTAGAATCGTATGACATATTGGGAAATAAAAAATGTTTTTAATGAAGAAAGTATATTTTCCCCAGGAAAGGAGTTCAGGTGTTTTATCAAAATTATTTTCCATATAAGACAATAAAGGGTTCTGTTTCTATCCCTATTATTAAATGGATTTTATTATGTTATGATGGAATTGAATTCATGATTTTTTTTATCATATATGTATTATGATGGCATGATGTTTATGAATCCCACTTTTATTACACGGGTTATGATATGATGTGTGATGTATGATTTTGTGGCACACATAAGAATGGATTCATTATGAGATGGGTGGGACCTATATCTATAACTAATGCATTGGGTAAAGATATATATCTCATGAGATAGACATGGCTAGAACATCAATTAAATCTTGTTCAGTGATATAGGACTAGAACGTGGAGTGAACTCGGTTTAGTAGTGGACTATGTCCACTGTGATAGTCTTGGCAATGAGTCTTGACTAATATGAATTGATTTTTTTTGATTCTGTGTGTATTCCATAAAGTTTCTTATTTTATGTTATGATTATTGGGATTACATTTCACTACTATGATTTATTCCATGTTATGATAATATGATCTCTTTTGCAGGTTATGATTTTCAAAATGTTATGTTCTTATGAATATGATTTAATTGATATTTCTTTTGTTTACCATTACTGATCATTTGAGCTCACCCTTTTGTATGTTTTATTTTCCCTAGGTCAGGAAGAAAGGTATTAAGTAGGATATGCCAAAAGTGACTCTAGATATGATGAAATGAACAAGAGACAATGTAGATTTTTTATGAACCTGTTCTTTATGTTTCTTAGTTTCTAAAGACACTATACGTATATGGTCCTATCATGGTTTTGTTATATATTGTAATAAGTAAGCTTCAATTATGATGTAATAACAATGTATGTAATGTATGGGTCATTATCGTAAATGTAGAACATAAATTTTTTTATGAAGTAGAAATTATTCAAAAGTAGTGACTTCATATTGTCTTTTGATAGTTGAGAAATACTCAGATTAAAATCACAATTTAATGAAAAGTGAATTTAAAAATTTTCATGATGATCATAAACCAGGTAATCCCTATTATTAGAATTTTTCAAAAAAAACATTCAGTGTTATATTTAAAAGAGATGTTGATAGTAAATGGGAAGATGTTTTCTTTCCTATTAGAAAATTTTAAAAACTATTCAAAGAATTATTGAAAAAAATATTTCAGAATAAATTTTTTAATACTAACACCTTCTCACCTTTGATTTTATGATGTTATAATCCAAAACAAGGAATATTAATGTGAGGATCATTGGACACCATTATAAAATCTTATAAATTATTGTATGTTCATGTAAATTAGAAATGTGTTAATATTTAATTTATTCTAGACGTGGAAAACATACATATTTATGCAGCCAAAAGATGTTTTGAAGGAATTTAATCCCATGTTTTTTTAAGGTTACTTTAGTGGAGCTGTAAGGAGTGACTTTTTTAAATTTATTAATATTTTTAAAGACACTAAGGAAATTTCATTTTTCATGATTAATTATTATTTTAATGTAGATTTCTTCTTCCATACACATCATTGAAGATATAGTTCCATGGTTTATTTTCACATGTTAATTATAATGTTATCTTTGTGGTTCTAAATCCTAAATAACTAATTTTTTATTTGAATCCATATGATTGTTTTAGAATTTGGTTTTATATTTATAAGAAATCTATTTCTCATGTGACTATGGATTGTTCACTAGGGATGTCTGATAGAATAAATTAAATTTAGCAATGTAAAGGAGGATACCCACGATTTGATAATAATTATTTTTTTTACATTCAATAAAAATAAATCAGCCTTTTGATTTTTTATCCTTACATTATTTCCAAATAAGAACACTCCATTTCTCACCACCTCATAGAGATGAAATATAATTATTTTTTTCAATATAGAAAAAAATATATCATTAGTGTCTTGGATATTCATTACCACATCCACTCACCTTGATCAAGGCTTAATTTTACTAATGTTGTATGATTTAATTGTATGATTTATTTGTTATTATATTAAAGCTATATTAATATGATAAAATAAGTAGATATTGATGTGATATTCATGGGAGTGATAATTGTTTTGTGTATTAATGTTAAAATAACTATAATGTGAGTTTTCCTTCCAATATTATCCACTTTTTTGGGATATTTACTTTTTTTGAATATAATTGAAATATTCCATGAAATTATCCTGGTTTTAATTTAATAATTTAATTAAATATATTGAAAATTTATTTATTATTGACAAGTAATTTTGGGGGGAATATGTATATTTTTCAAATTGTTTTCAACATAGTAACTAATATATAATTCTAATACCATTTGAATCTGAGTTCATAAAATATATTGGTTTAATTATATGGTTGTTATTTTTGATTTAATATATAATTTTGAATGTATTTTTGAATGATTTTTGTAACATTTTTTAGAATCTTAAAATTTCCTACTTGTTGCTGATACTTTTAACATGCATTTATTTAAAAAAATAATGGTTTTACATTCTTTTTTTGTACATCATTGTAAACAAATTTAATATCATGTTTTAGAATGCAATTTTCATAAAATATTGCAAGATAATTTAAAATATATTTTCATTTGTTCTGAATGATAATGTATGAATCTTTCATCAATAATTTTATTAATTTTTAATAATGATTAATATTTTAATCATCCATTTTTATATAGAATGTTTTACTTTTTTTTATTAAATTTTCATTTTATTTTAATAATTTGTTTTGATTAATATTTTTACAATTTATATAGTTTTAATTTTGTAACATACTACATTTCTCTCTTGAAAAACACATATTTTTTGTGAAATTTGGGGAGTAAGGTTTATAATTTCAATTGAATGTGATTTTATCGGTTGGAGTAAAACTGATAAACATAGTATTCAAGAAACCACAAAAATGAACTCTTAATCCTCATTGAGCTATGTGTCCGAAAATAGATTGATGTTTTTAATTATGTTTTTACTGTTATTTGTTAATATAATTCATTAATTAGTTGTGTTTAATTATTCTGAGTGACTAAATTATGTGTGTGTGTTCACTTAAGAGAAAATGAGAAGTTTGTTAGATGATTAGAACAAAAGGTGATGTTGATATTATTCTGTCAGAATTATATATTTTGATAATATTTTCCAAAATTACAAGCCATGTTTTTACCAAAACATTACGTTTTTTAGGGATCCATCAAATTTTTTTACTTAATAGAGTCCATGGGGGAAAACACATTCGAAAATGACTCTGTTATTGGCATAAAAATTATTCAATCTTGAGATTAATTGGATTTCACATAATATGTTAAATGTCATTCTTGAGAGAGATCAATTCATTAATTATAGGGGATGTTTATGTGGATTTATTTCGATATATTATTTCCATATGTATTTTAATAAATAATGAAATAATCTTTTTAAAATGTTATTTTATTGGTAATTTATTAAATCATTACTATTCCTGGTAGGAAATGATATGATTAGATTATTTTCATGAAAGTGAATATTTTTAGTGCTATAATAACAAAATATCGTTTTTTATTTACATATTCCTTTTGAATATTTTATTTGGTTGTTTTGGAAGAATTTTTATAGAAATATTTTATATAATAATATTTAAAGGGTTTAGGTTTATAATTAATATTTTCTTATTCTATAGTTTGTTTTTAAATAATTTACTTTTTTGAATAATGTTTTTATATTATTATTTTATGATTTATTTTTCTAAACCTATAATTTGAATAATTATTTGTACTTTCTTCATAAGAGATGATAACTTCATTAAATCATAATGAGTTGAGGAATCATTTCACAAAGAATAGTTTTTTTAAGATTTTCACAAATTTATTAAAACATTATCATAGGTAGTAATATGAAAATAAATGTTTATGTCTTTAGATTCATGTATATTTCCACATTTTATGTCTTTTCCTCAGTCTTATAAGAATATTTCAATTTCAAAAGGTCTTGCCTCAAATTTTTATTACTTCAACTAGTTTGAATTTTTTTTTCAAGTTCATATGGTTTTCCACATTTTATATGAAATAGTCAGCTTAGTTTCACATGAAATTATAAATATTTCTATTTAATATGAATTCTTCCCTAACATGTAAGATTTTTTTGTTCATTTTGTCAGAATTTTCCCCCACATAATAATTCAATCGCATAATAATAATTTATTTATATAGAAAAAGACTTATTAAATTTTCAATAATTGTAGTTCAACTACTATTAAGTTAAAATTTAATATTAAATGGAATATGTTTCATACTTTTTAAACTCAAAATTAAAGAAAGGGGGAGGCCTAAGATACAGGAGAGGAGTACCTGGAAGGCTATAAGAGAATTAAAAAATATATATTAAAGATTTTATTATTACTCTATATGTGACTAGGAACGAGATACACGATACCTAATCCAAGAGCACAAGGGATATGTATGGATATGGGGATGTGTTTCTTGATTCATCATGAAGAAGACAACAAAGAGTAATCAGAACCATGAGGAGATAAGGGATGAGAACATGGAGATTCAATATTTAATGAAATTTAATTGGGATCTCTATTTTATTTTGATTGTTCACTCCATTTCTATATAGGGTGATATAGAAAGTGATAAAGGATGGACAATAGGAATGGGATGTTCATTCATACCAACGTTATATGGAGAAGAGATGACGAGGTAAAGCTGGAGAGAGGAAAATTAACTCAGTAGAGAAGGTTATTTTCATTGTAACTATTTTCATTACCTATAACTAAATATTTTAATGAAAATTATTAATTATTTTTAGTTGAAAATAAAAATAATAAACACTAATAAAGGGAAATAAATTATTTTTCAGGCCAATTATTTTTTACGTGATTCTTGCATTATATTCTATATCGGGTCACTACACTCTTCAACTATCTTATGAAAATAATAAATTTATAAACATTTCAAGAACCAATATTGGATGATCTTTATTTAAAAATAACAAAACATTAATTATATTTTATTCATGATCACCACATAACCAGAGTTTTTGGATTGTCAAGTGTGTTATGCCAAGTTGAAACAAAGGTTTGATTTTTCTGAAATTGATTCACTATTTCAGATTAATGATTACTATTGTTGAAAAAAATTAATCTTTAAGAATCTATAATTTTACCTCTTAAAAAAATTAGTGTTCTATTATATAATATTAGGATCAGTTTAACTCATCTATTTCAAAAATAATGAAGGATGTTTTTTAAAGATTTTTCCATAAAGATACCCCGAGCACTCTCTTTATTATATTTACTTGGTTATTTATATATTATTCCCATTAGTAATATTTTAATATCACATTATACTAATCATATATATTTCTTCTAAAATACTTCATATCACTTCTCATCACCATAAAAATTCATCAAATATTTTTTTAATACAATGTTTGTTGTTTTCATTATTTTATTTTGTTTTCTTCTTAGTATGGATACAAGTTCATACTTTTATGTTCAATACTAAACTCTACTAGACTTGGTAGTGTATTTTTTAAAAATTTTATTTCCCAATGAATGATCATCACACTTGTCTAATGAGAGGTAGTCTGGGTAGTCATTGTTTAAGAGTTCCTCTTAGTGACACAATTCTAGTTTTGTATTATCTGTATAGGTGGTAGATCCATTATTATTTTTCATGAACTATAATAATAAGTGATTTCCATGGATATGGTGGGATGGGTTAACTACTTAAATTTTGTATGTTGATGTCTCATCGGGGGTTAGGCAAAGGCTTAGGGTATACACAAACTTCTCATGCTTGGATTGTAGATCATCAGAAAGATAGTAGGACCTTGTTTGGGAGGTCGAGATGGGATGAAATTTGTGAGTAATTTGGTCATTTAATTCCACAAAATCATTAGGAGAAAATTCACTAGAATAATCAAGGGTCACATTGTTAGGGATATAGATATAACTTTGGTTAGTTTTATACTCTATAACGAGTTCTCAATGATGGGTCAGAGGGTCCTTCTTCAATTAGTGGCATTGTTTTGTTTGCTTTTAAGATTTTCATTACTTTATTTGACAAATTAGGGTATCATAAATTTATAAATATATTTGTTGTATGTAGTTTATTTCTATATTTAGAGTTCTATTTCAAATATTAATCTCTTCAAACATCTCTTAGGAGGATGTAGGAATATACTATTAGATTCAAATGGTGTTCCATAAGGGTTTTGGACTATAGGATCTTACGGGAATTTTTCTTTAATATTTCATGTTTTGAAATCAACTTCAGGATTGATTTTTTAACAAAATTAAAATCATTCAATAATTACAATTGAAGGGATGTTCCATTTATTCCCATTAATTTGAATTCACATACCTCTATAAGTGAATGAGATATTGAGTTAAATTGATATTGACCTATACTCATTTATATGGTAGTGATTATAGTGTAGATATATTATTTGATTCTTGTGAAAGATCAAATTATGGTTAAATCAACATTTTCATTACTATTGGAGTGCATTTAGGATTTAATTATTGATATTTTCTCAAATTTAACTCCTAATTGGAGGATTAAGATCACAATTGACCTCATCTAGGTGACAAGCACATATCAATACCTTATCATCATATAAAAGTGACTAAGTGTATAGATGAAGGTGTTTCTCAAAAAACCCGAAGAAAAGGGTTTTATCCATTTCGGATCCCGTCATTGGGGTGGCCCAATTTGGGTTTTCTAATAAGGCTGGTGATAGTTGAGATTTTGGGTGGATCACCAAACACTAAATAAGGTAATGGTGAATAAAATGTTTCTATTTATGTTGAAAAATGTTTTGTTTGATCCGTTCAGAGGATCCTAATGGTTATCCAAGATTTATTTATACTTGAGATTCCATTTTTTATGGGTTTGTATGAATGATATAATAAAGACAACATTTTAGAGTGGATATGAGTCATATTAGTAGCTTATGAGGAGATTCAATTTAATAAATGTTCTAATGGTATTTATGGATTTCATTAATCAAATCTCTATCCCCACTTGGATTCCTTCATCTTGGTGTCAATCAATGATATTTTGGTATTTTCTCGAACATGGGGGTTTCATATCATGAGAATAGAGGTTTCATTGATAGTTCCCCAAACAGATTGGTTGTATTCAATGTACTCGGAGAGACATTTTTTGGATTCAATAAGTGGTCTTACATGGAGATGGTGTATCATAATTGAAAATTTTCATTGATTCATATATTTTTTTGGAAAATGAAATATTGGGATAGGCCTAAGAATGTAGTTGAAATCAGGATATTCCTATGATTTCATTGGTAATAAAATCATTTTATTCAGATGTTATTTTGCTTAGATGTGCGAATGAAAGGCCTATATAAGAATAGGTTGATGTTTTAGTGGAATTAATGATGTGATGCGGCTTTCAAAGAGTTGATGATAATATTTATATTTTTTCTAATTTTGATTTTTTTGGGCACTAAAAAGTGTTATAGCATAGACTGTAACACCTATGGGGTTGGTTTAAGGGATATATTGATGTAGTAGTATTGGGTGGCTGTTTATATTTCATGTAAATTATTCCTCTATGAAACAAACTACCCAACCTATGAACAATATATGGTGGTTGTGATCCATGACATATAGTTTTAACAATATTATTTCTTTAGTGGGATATTTGTCATCTATATGGACTATAAAATCATTTTATAAATTTAATCCTTGTGTGACATGAACCATCGGTAGAGTTAATGGGAAAAATACCAATAAAAAATTGATTTTTATCATCCACATTTTACATGAAAGAGGAATTTCATACAGATACACGAACTAGAATTATTAGGGTTAGGTGGTTTAGGATTCTATTGGGGAGTGAAAACTAATGTAAATTTTTTATAGAATGATGAATGGAAATGACTGAGGGGAAAGTTGCTCTATTTTTTTCTCCCTTAGTAATTAATTTCTCACTAGTGGATATGGTGAAAGCCTTACATGATCTGGATTCTTATTATATTATGTAATGAGGAAGACATATGGGTGATGAATTAGTTCTGTTACATGTAAAAAATAGGGATAAGGTTTTATATATCGATTGAAGGGTGGTTATTTCAACCATTATGATAAAGAAGTTGAGGAGGAACTCAATCAAATCTCAATGGCTTTTATACCCACGGTTAACAAAATATATACCATCATATCAGGCAATGGTTTCGGTATAATAGGATAAGGAAGGATATCTTGGATTTTTATATTATTTTTTAACCTACAATAGGGTGAGGTAATAACATTATTGACTATGTAGTTTACATTAAATTCTTATAGTGCTTGTATAGAAGTTGGATGAGGTGACCTTCGACTTAATCAGTAAGCTACTGGTGACCACAAGGTGTAATGATTTCTTATGTGATATGGAAAATATGTATGAATTTCATATATATATATATATATTCTATATGAGAGACCCAATTAGAGGATGAAATATGAAATATATTCATGATATAAGTATTATGAAATTATTGAGAATATATGATAATTTAAATGTAATAATATTATCGTTTTGTGTCTAAAATCCGGCAGTGACTACAAAAGGATATAAGTTATCTACTACAATTGAGTATAGTGATATGGCCAAATATCTTTAGTTGTGTTTTCCAATAAAAACATATAATATTATTTTTTTCAAATGGATCCCTATAAATTCTATTATTTCTGAACATACCACTATCCTCAATGCTGGTTAGATGTGGGAGGGTCAGTGATAGTCTTGTCAAGTTTGGTGTAGGCGACCACCGAGCTAGTGTAGTTGATATAGAAGTGGTTGGTTATCGATAGAAGATAGTATTTATTATATGATGAATTAAGTAAAAAAATCATGGAGTTATCCATGGGTGTTTAGGTATTCTTACAAGTATCAACTGAGTTAGAGAATCAATGTCTAAATTAGAAATAAAGGATCACACCATGATTTAAAGTCCATTCATGATTATGGATTGGGGTATAGAAGTTTTATTTCTGGTTGACTCTTTCTTTTAGAGATTAGGACATGAACGAGGTGTTTCATGTCTCATAGATCCAAAATTATGAGCTAAAACTAATGAATGTTATTGATATTGATGATTTCATATTGGATGCTGATATGTTTTTGTGGACCGATAGATACACATCATAGGGAGAAGTGGGAATGTGATATATGAAAATAAAATACCTTTCATCTATGTTCTATGGAATCATAATAATATCAAGAATGATACCTAGGATTGGAATTTGAATGTATGAGCCTAATGACCATAAATATTTTATATGTCTCCCTAGAGATGTTTTTCATGTATAATAATCCAATAGAGGCGGTTTTTTTTCTAACCTATAAAATTTTATGTATTTTTAAATTAAAACATTCCTATCCATTTTTATTTTAAAGGTTTATGGATCATGGAGGACCTATAAAGGGATGGGATTTAGTACATGAGATGTTGGTCATGTTTTGGGGATAAAAATTACATATAATTAGAGGATCTCAAAAACACATTGAGTACTGTGGAAGGACATGACATGGATTGATATTTGAATTTTAGAGTTTTGGCTAGTCATAATGAATCAATGATGTTGACATCAAGATTCAGATCATTATTTTGTGAGGCTCTAGCTCATGACACAATGAATCTTATAAATGTGTCATACCTTATAGAATGAAAGTGGTTATTTCATCATAGATTAAAGGGTTAAACCATAATTCGTGACTATGGTATTTGGGTATGTATATAGATAATTGAAGTGTGACATGAAATATATTTTCATGCATCAATGAGGACCTAGGATAAGGTAATTGCAAAGTCAAAAATGGGATCAAACAAAAATAACCATCCTTCATAGTTTTTTTATAATTTGGAAAAAATAATTTAAGAGGGGGATACTTATTCAAGGTTTTCCTTCCTCGTGATACCCTATTATAAACCAACCCCCAATGTATTTATTCTGTGCTTCTACATGATCAAACATCATCATTTAATGTCTATTTTAAGAACTATACTTTATTTTCATCCATGATTGGTATGTATAATGTCAAAAGGGTTTTATAACTAGGTTCCCAATATCATTTATTATTTCACAATGATAAATCTAAAATTATTAGGGGTTTTTAGGTTCATGAATTATGGTTCATTTAGAATGATGTAGGTTGTTTTCATGGTGGTATACCTTTAAGTAGATTGTGTTTGAAATACATTACCATGTTTTAGTGTTTCCATGGTATTTCATTACTGTTCATTCAGGTGTGTGAAAACATTTTATTGTTATACTTATTATTATGGTATCAAACATTCTAGGTTAATATTAATAGATGATATTTACCCAATATGATATTGAATGTATTAAATATGGTGTAAAGGACATATCTATGAATATTAGGTCATGTTTTAAAGGATTACATATTTTTATATTGAAAATGTTAATATCCAATGATTATTTACTACACTGAAAGGCTTGTGTCTTGGTTGGGGAGTATGAGTTTTGACCTCCTTCAATTGAGATGGTAGTGGTTAGGAATATTTATCATGAGTTTTTAGATTTATTTGAGATAACAATTATCCAATGGGAATGATTTTTTGGGGATTTTAATGGATTTTATATGATATTGTGAGTGGTTTTCCTAGGATATTGGTGTAATTGACTTAGTGATACCATTGCCTATCATATGATGTTTTATGATTGAGATGAACATGGGATATTAACATAGAAGAGGGAGTTGGTTTAGTGTCATGAGTGATTTACTATATTATTATTATCACATTCCATTTCTTATGATGCGTGGAATATGTGTAACTTATACATGAGAACAAATATAAGAGGAGTAATTAGGATTATATATCATTGGAGGTTAGCTATGTTATTCCCACATTCGATTAATTAATATATGACTAGTGGATACAATATAAATCCATAGGGCCTTTCCTATCATCTTGGGATGGTTTGTCTTTTGAAATAGGTTGGATAAGTTATTCTCACCTTATATCAATTCCAATGATATCCGTTATAGGTCCAACGTATTGGATGAATCCATTCTAATGAAAATTTCCCATCAAGCACAGTTAGTGATTATGTGCACCTGTTTAGCACATTATGACCCAAAATGGGTGTAGGATTTCATTCTTTTATCTATTTACTATTATTTAATTCACACTCACTCTATTAAAAACAAACAAATATTTCAACATGTATGATAAGCTTGCATTTATAAAATCCACTAGGTTTTATTACACACAACATGAATTAAAAGATAATGGCATTTGTAGACTTTGTTTTCATGGATCTCGTTTAAGAAAATGATATTATATCATTAATTTGAGTAGTTTAAACTAATTGTGGATAATATAGGTTCCCTGAAAAATATGGTATCCTTTTTTTTAGTTTGTCTATCTTCATTTATTTATTGTTTTTTTTATCAATCTCTCATACTGAGATTTTAATTAATGATTTTTGATTGGAATATGAACATTTTATTATAATTTGTGATTTTATTTACATAGTTGTCTTAATATTTTGATTCCATACTATTCTCATTATTATTTTTTAATGATTTAACATATTATATGATTTATAGTTATCTAATATTGAGGGTATAGTCTGCAAAAATATATGCTTCATTCCCTTACTGCAAGATTGTATACTATTTCATTTAAGCATATATAAATGATGACATTTACCACTTAATATCACTCTTTGTGATTTGGTCTAAGTTTCTACAATTCTATTCAAGGAAATTGAGTATATTCATGGATCCTTAAAATTTTTGGGTAAGGATGATTGAATCAATGTTGATAATTTTCTTCCCATACATTCTCTCTTTCCAGGTTGAAGTAGGCAATGGTGGGTACAGTGTTCCCTATTAAACATAAAATATTATGTATTTTTTTCTTCATATAAAGAAGAGGTATGTTGAAGAAAATATTCTTAAATTTATCATTAATTTTTTAATTAATTTAACTTTAAATATTTTTCAAAGAATTTTATTTTATTTAGAGAAATATAAGTTGTAAATCTTAATTAAACTGGTAGGTGTTCTTAAGAAATAAGTTACCTTGATCATTTTATTTATTTTCATTTGAATCTGTCAAATATTAAGAGATAAATAGATAAATAGTTATAAATAGTAGAAATAACCTAATTTATACAATCCTAGAGAGTAGTTAGATCATTACTATCATAGTGTGTATTAATTAGGACATTTATTTTTTCCCTTATGATTGAAAATATGATGTAATGGTGGATATTCCAAACCATCAATATTTATCTATTCGATGGTGTTTTATAATTTTCCTACTTATGTTGATAAGTCTTGAATTATTAACTCAGTGGTTTATTTGAAAGGGAGGGTTTGGGATGCAATCTATTTCACCATATTCTTGAGTGTTTGTTTATATTATTTTGATTTCTAAAATGTATTACAAGTAGTAAAATAATGATTATTATCACCTTGAACACAGTGGTACTATGACTAATTTGAGTTTCTATAATTTCCCCCATATCAATAATATTTATTCTCCTTCACATAGGGTTATGATTTATTTTATAGTTTCTCTGTTTGAATTGATCTTCTAACTAAAATGGATTCCTGAGAAATATTCCTATTCTAGACATAGATGAATCATGAGTTTGTGTAATATATTAGTGAAATGGTTATTAATAGTAGAAATACCGTAATGAAAAATATTATTCAGAGAGTTTGAGTTTCCATAAGTAATGAAAATATTTCAAAAAATGGGTATGAATTTTATTATGTTTTATGTCCATATTTTATTTATGTATAATAATTCACACATCATTCAAAACTCAAGTGAGTGTTTTCACTCATGTGCCAAATTATTTTTTGCTTTTGGATATGTTGGATATAAACCCATGGGAGGAATTTGGGGTCTTACCTTCTATAGATATACTATTTGAAACATCGATTAGTCCATTGTCCTTGGGGAAAAGTAACTTAGAAAAATATTGAATTAGTAATTGGTAAATAAATTTACAATAAGGGAAAATAACATAATGGTTCTTAAATAACTTCTAGTATTCATGATGGGTCTCTCCTTGAGATTGGTTAATTCCATATATTTATTAACTAATTGATAAATTGTGAGAGAAATAGGAATGATTCTATATCAAGATCCATTTGTGGCTTGACTAAACCCTAATAATGATATTTACATTGTATAATCAATCATTAATAAGATCATGAATAGAGGAATAAAAGACCCTATGTTTTATGGGGTCCTCATTGATACCTTGATGTTTTATGTTGGATCACACAATGTAGAACTCCTTAAGGTATTTTTTGTTTTTATTTATTAGAAATACAAATTTTTTAGAGGAAGTGGATGAGTCCTTATCTATGATCAATGTTGGAAGACTTTAGAGGGTATCAGATTTAAAAACATTGATACTTTTCCCCAGGGGAAATCAATTAATTTAAATTTAAATTATTTCTATCCCTGATTTCAGGATCTTTTATTGGATCACCATTGGTTTTTTTGAATCCCCATGAGTTTTTTTACTTTTTTTATTTAGTGTGAGTTTTTTTCTATAATTTAAAATAATTAGTTTTGTTTTGATGTTTTCTTTGAATTATGAGGCCTATATAATGTTACATATCATTAGATGTCCGATTTATATAATTACTAATAGAAATCAATATATAAAAATTATTATTTTAAAATAGAAAAATATAACCAAATAAAGAGAGATAAAATAACAAATTTAATGAAATAAAAATGAAAACATATAAATATGTAAAAAACTCCCAAAAATATAATCGTAAGAATAATTTAGACTAATCTTTTGTTGGGATCCATTTCGGAGTCCATTTTAAATTTTCATATAAATATTATTACCTAATTATTTTCAATTTGAAAACTCGGATCAAGTTGATATATGAGATCCTCTTTGAATCCTTATAATTATATAAGAAATAAAAAAATGAGAGAAAAACGGTATAAATATTAAAAATGTATAATCTATAAAATAAAAATTTCTTTCCATATGAAGAACCCTTTGTAATTAGAAGTATTTTTAAAGGCTTACTAATTGTTTTATTTTTTCAACAATGATATTGATGGGTTTTTTAGTTGATGATGATCATTTTAAATGATTTTGAATTTAATTTAATATGTTCTAGTATAATATTTAATTAATCCAGAAATTGGTATAAGTTGTAGAATATAAGGCTTTAGTGGCTGAGTTCATAAGAATTTCAAGTTCCAAATATATGAGTCTAAAAACAAGAATATGACTTCAAGGAATAACATTACAATTTGGAAACAAATTGTATGGATTTAAAGAAATTTTGTATATATTTTTGTATATAATAATAATTTACTGTAACCCATGAAATCCTTTGAAATTCCATATATGAATTAATTTTAAGACTTCTAAGAAATCTGTATTAATTTCACCAACATCTTTATGACACTTTTTATATGAAATATAAATTATTTTAAATATTCTATGAATTTAATGAATATTTATTCTAATGAGAAACTAAACCTGAATAATCTTTAACTATTACCCAAATATTAGAACAATAAGAACCAATTATTATTCATGAATTTTTAATAATATTGGATTCACAGATCATGATAAACAAGATAATTCTAGAGAATGGCCAAATTAATAATAAGCCAAATAAAATTGAATATATTTTCTAGAATAATATATTTGTTTATTGGTATGATACATTCACATTCTTCATATCCTAAATCACATGTTCATCAATCTTTGATGGTAACTGATATTATTGAAATTTTGAGTTAGTTTGAATGTTATTTTGAATGATATTTTAATCTATGAGACATCTATCATGTTGTGAGTAAAGGTCCTATCATTATTTGATCATGTAGAGGACTAAATGATTTTTTGAGTGATTTTTTAGGATTTAATGGGGTGTATTTTTTTAATATATTTTGATAAACTTGATTTTTCTGGTTTAAGAATTATATAATGTCAAGGGAAGTTGTGTAATGTTGATTAGATAAAGGTTCCTAGGTGAAGATACCATGTTCTAGGATTTATATAATGATCTCATGAGTTTATTGATGAAAAAAGTGGTTTGGTGATCAATTTAATCTATTTTGGAGGGCCTGAGGCAACTTAACAAATTCTATTTTTGGTAAAATAATTATTATGGATATATTAATGTTATTTCCTATTAAAGATTAACATAATATCAAAGGAGGATAAAACTTCATGTGTAAACAATATAAAATGTTTTTATTAGTGGGAAACCTAGAAAAAAATATAAATAACTAGTTTTTACAAGAGAGTGTGGGTAAATAAGAAGAAGAAATATGATTTTCTAAAGCCAATGTTTAGAGTGCTGAGAAAAATTAGAATACCCAAGGTTTTTTTAAAAGAGAAGATTAATATGTTCTTGAAGCTATGTAATTACTCCATTAAAATATGTTAATACTGATATTATAGTGAAAATCTTGAGAAAATAAGTTTCAACACATCCTTAAAGAATTTTACATATAGTGAAATGAGATAAACTGAGTTCATCATGTTTTATTCACCAGATATATTTGGAAACTAATTATGCTAAAGAAGGTGGAATTTATATTCTGGAAATTATCTTTCTCGTATAATCTATAAGGTCTTTAATATTTTATTGAAGAAACAAACATTTAAAACAAGACTTCTCAGATCATGTGGCAATTGAATTCTATTATAATTTCTCAAGAGAGAAGATTATGTGGTAGGAAGTTTATGTGATGGAAAACATTAGACCAAGATAATAATTTTTCTTACACCTTGTAATGATAATAGGATATTAGTGGATGTTTTTTATCACAAGATAATAAGAACATGTTGAAAAAGTTTTCATAGATAGTGAATCTAATCCATATAAAACTATTTTCTTTCTTACTCTCATTTTCATTCATATCATTTGGGTGAGGTTGTTTTTATGTACTAAATTAGGTTATGTAAAAACATACCATATAACTCTATTTAATAGTTTTCAATAATTAAAATATAGTTACACTGATTCAACCCTCCCCTGTAGGTGTATCCATTCGAACCACTAAGGCTATCTAGTGGTATAATAGAAAAAGGGTTTCGAGGAGACCTAAGTGTAATATATGTAAATATTAAATTATTTTATATGAAAACTATATATATTACATAGTAATTCATGTTCTAGAACCATAATGGTTTAGTGTCTTTGGATACCATATTCATAATTAACAAATCTCATGAAAGATCATTAACATCACCCACAATGATATTCACTTACATTACCTTTCTGAGACATATCCCACTTAAAACCTTTCATCATAACTTAGGTGAAATTGGAAATATAAGATATAGTGATCTTAGATGCTCAGTATGTGTAAACATGGCATATATCAATCCATGAACACATGAAACAATAAGGTAGTAATAAGGGAATGATATATATATATATATATCATAAATTATGAAATTCATAAACAATTAGTCATAGATCATAAATCATGATTCATGCAAAAATGATTTATCATTTTGAATGACATGAGTCACAAGAGAGGGGAGTCATCATTAATCAATCATAATCTGTGAGAGAATATAATAATCATTAGAACATGTCGTCGGAATTGTGAAACATTAATAATAACATATAATAATAATATTAGTTAAGGAAATAATCTATGTCTAACATCAAATATCGAATATTTACGATAATGGATTGGGATCCCATAGCAACCTATTGTCATCCCAGCAAGAGGTTTAATCACCATCATCATTATGTTATCTAATGAGATATCAATCATTTCTCAATTCATTAATGGGATATAATGGACCTAAATTTTTATAATGAAAAAAATATATATGTGTTTCATATGGTCATAAAAACATTTATCAATTAGACATACCATAACTATAATAGACCATACAGGGTCAACCAGACCAGTCACCCAAGTCATCCCATCACAAGGTGAGGTAAAAGAAAGATAAAAAACTATTCAAATATAGAAAAACAATAATTCTTAAAAATAGAGTACAAAGAGAAAAAAATAGAAGGTATAACTTACATAACGCATATAAATAAAAAAGAAATAAAATTATAGAAAATATGTCTTCATGTGACCAAATGTCACATCCAAACTATCCCAAAATGAAAAATCAATGAAAAGTGAAACCTGTTCGATATAGAATCTACTTGCCTTTACATGAATCCTACAAAAAAAGTACTACAACAACCAATAATTATAAGTATTGTGTGAGAAATAGAGACCAGTAAGATACCAATAAAAGATATATACATGTTCTAATAATATGAATACAAAAGTACAAGCATTAAAAAAATATTTTTATGAGTAGTTTTATAAATAAATCAATTTGAAATAATTTTTCAAACAATCCACATGTTTTAAAAAATTTCAGGACATGTTTTCAAATCTTGAAGAAATATTGTAAATATATTGAAAATATAAATATACATGTGATCCAACAACAATGAAATAAACTATCATGTAATAAAAAACTATAAACCATAATAAACATACCATTTGGTCTGTAGCATATGAGACAATATGTACAAGACACTCACATACCTAACATGGCATATAGTTGGATCGAATAAACATCAAGGCCTACCATAGAACATCGACATACATGAGGTTACCTCTTAGTAGCGACACACACAATAAGTCTCCCTATGTCTCTATCTCAACATACCAAAGGTTCCTGATGCAGAATTTTTGTCAATTTCTATTTTCAAAAACATGCCAAAATTTTTATAAAAAAATTTCAATGCTGAAGTAATAGGCCTTTGGGTTTAAAAATCCATTGTTCTATTTCAAATAAAGTAAATTACTTTCCAAAGAAAACCTCCTCAGAATAAGAACCCATTCCCATTTCAATTTCATCACATGAAATTCCATATTGAATCATAAGGAATCAATATAAATAATAATAAATTCAAGAGTCAAGAATAATAAAACAGATCCACCTACATCAAGGGTATATAAAAACTAAACTCCTTGTAAAACAGGGATTGGAAACTACAAGATATGCCTTATGAAGACATGAAAATACTTGATACTAAAAATTATTGAAAGAAAACATCATATTTTTACTAATACCTATAACAAATTTCACAATAACCATAAACAAGAGAGAAATCGAGAGAAATTATTACCTAGAGAAACGAAGAACATAACAATAACGATCAATCTCAAAACAAATCTATTCGAATGGAAGAAATAAACAAAAAATCTCTTATGATAAGATATATGGCCGAGAGGACAAGGATGAAACATATAATGAATCCTTAATCAAATACATGGTACCCAAAAAAATGAAACTTGGTTAATTCCACAATGTGTAATTTTTTTTCATGTTGTGAATCCATTTTATTATATAGCACATACAAAAATGCACCACATTCTAAATTAAAAACCTTATTTTCACATTACACAATGTGTATCCTATACATGATATCTAAATTATCACACTATGAATTCAACTTGTGGGATGAGTCCTTGTTGACATTACACATCCTGAGACATCATTTCACATCAGGTAACTAACTAGAAAACAATGTAAAGGTCGATGTAAAAGCTAAAAATACATAATATCCTAGAATTTACTACTACTAGTATCCTGAAAATTTAGGTAAAATATAATTTCTTAATGAAAAATAGAAACTATAAACAAAGATTCAATCATACCAAAAATTATGGTAATGAGGTATTACAATCTCCCCACAAAAAAATATTTTTTTCGTAAAAATAGCTCTAGATCCAAGATCAAAAAAATATTAAGACACAATTACTTTTTCAACAAATCACACTCCCACATCTCTAGTAGATCATGTTGATACTACCACAACACCCAGGCTATGGGAATCATTTTACTATGGCGTATTATATCTCAGAGATCCATAATATGAACTGGATACTCAACCAAAGTGGTATCGAGATCAAGAATAACACTTACAATCTAATCACATGGTGGTGATGTAGTATATACCCATATCAACTAAGAATAATTAAAAAAATAAAGTATAGAAGTTAATCTAGATGGTTTCAACAACTGATATGACAACCTGCCCAGTCACTCATCAATCTCAAAAGGCCCCGTAATCCTCAATTCCAACTTACCCTGCTTACCCACCCAAAGATATACCAAGTGAGGGGAAACATTGAGAAACAACATACCACCAACCTCAAACTCTAGGGGCCAACATCGATGGTCTACATAAGATTTCTTAAGACTCTTTTCCATGATCAAATTCCTCTAGATCCGTTATACTACTTCTTTTGTCCCCTGAAAAAAACTCATCCCAACCAAGGACCACTCTCACAACTCTACCACGCATAAGGGAGATCAATAGGGAAGCACATACGGATCCTAAAAGGGAACCACACTGATCGTTTCATTATAAATATTTTTATAATAAAACTAAAACAAAAAAATTTCTGTCCCATGTTCCATTGAAATCAAGAACATAATACTAGAACATATTATCATGAATGTGGACCTCTATGTCTTTCCAACCGTATGTGGATGCTAATTTGTACTCAATTTCAACTGGGAACTCATTTACTCTATAAAATAATCCCATTATTGGAATGAGAACATCAATTACCTATTAGTTAAAACTATTGTGGGAACCCCATGAAGCATTAAAATCTCTCAAACATACAATTCTCCAATTTGTTTCACATTCAACATTTCCTTGGTTGGAAGTAAGTGCACAATTTTAGTGAGTCTATTAGCAATAACCCAAATCAAATCCTTCCCACAAGGATTCCATGGTAAAACATTGATGAAATCACATTAAATATTATCTTACATACATAATAGAATGGGTAAAGGTTATAATAAACCTATAGGTCTCTTGGGTTCTCTCCTTAACTCTATAACAACTCAGACACCATGATAAAAAATCTAGAACTGCCCACCTTATCCACAACCAAAATTTTGGACGTCTCAATCCATGGTACATATTTCTATCCCCAGGGTTCACAGACCAACAAGGACAATGTACAATATCAAAAAACTTCTATCTCTTGGAATAAGGAACAACCAACTAGCTTTGAAAGCAAAAATCTCCATTGGGTGGCCAAGACAACTCACATGAAGTCTCCCCGCCATTTAAGATTTCTCTTAAGAATAAGCTCACAAAGTCTATCATCTACTCAAGATAAACCCACTCATCAAAATGCGAGTAAATATTATCAAATCAAAATTTCAACCATCCTCCCCCACTTCCATGTTCATATCAGAAAAAGCTCATTTGAAACCATTATTTTACTAATTCCATAATGAATTATGTCAGTAATTTTATGCTCAATGTATCAATCACCACATTACCATTCATAGAAGTATACATGAAATCAATATCAAGGTTATGAATATAATCAAACATACATATCTATATTATGTTTATGTATATCTATTTGAAAATGTACTTCAGTATTTTGTTATTATAATATACCATAAATAACTCTCCAAATAGATAGTGATGCCACTTTTTGAGTTCACAAATAATATATTTCAACTCCAAATCATGTGTAGGGTAGTTCTTATCATGAGGGAATAACTAGTGGGAGACATAATCCACAAAAAAATTCTCTTATATCAATACATATCCTATATTCATCATAGAAGTAATGAAATAAACACCATATCCCAAACTTGGTTCTATAAGGATCAAAATTAGTGCATAATTTAACATCATATTTAGCTCTCAAAAAGATATCTGACACTTTTCCATCCATTCAAACACTACAACCTGGTGGTTTAAATATTTCTTCAAATATTCGAGCATAGATAGTTCTTGAAAAAACCCTATATTGTGACCTTCTAAAAAAAGAACCATTATATCAAAAACATGTTTCTATGCTACTCCAAAGACATAACATCCATTAACTTCTCAAGATCAACTGATACACCCCTCTCATATATCACATGCCCTAGATACATAACTTATTTAATCTAAAACTAGTATTTGGAAAGCTTACCATACTTGAGATTTTCCCACAAGGTTCTAATAATTTAATCCAATTTGTCTTTGTGCTCATCTCCTGTCATGGAGTACACCAAGATATCATCTATGAACACAAAAACCAAACAGTCCATTAATAGATGCAATATTCATTTCATCAAATCCATGAATACCACATGAGTGTTAATGAGTCAAAATGTTATAATAAAAAACTAAAAATTCCCATTTTGGATCTTAATTTATGTCTTAGGTATATCGTTTTATCAGACTCTCAAGTTTTGGTACCTAAATATGGGTCTATCTTTAAAAACCAATGAGACCCCATCAACTAATTAGTGAGATCATGAATTCTAAGTAATGGATACATGTTCTTAACAATCACCAAACTCAATTTATGATAGTCAATATAAAGTGTAATACATTCATAATCCTTCTTAAAAAAGAGTACAAGTGAAGTGCTCAGTGACACGATAGGAAGAGTATATGCTTTCTCCTCTAGGTCCCCAATCTGGAAATTAATATCCATGACCTCATCATGTTCTATTTGATATGATGGCATAGAAATGGGCATTTTTCTTGGAAACTGGTCAATAGAAATCTAAAGATCTCTATGTGGTGGTAAACTAGAGAAATCAACTGGAAGGACCTCAGGGAAAGAACACACAATATTAGGTAGTTGACTCCCCATGCATGGGTCAACTACATCATCAAAAATTTCTAAAAACTGGAAAGAAATTAAACTAGCATAAGGAATAACCTGACAAGACCTTATAGATCTTGAGTCCCACTCCTCCTGACAAATACGGTGGACTCCATCAGTAGATAAGAACATTACTCTATGGAGAAAATAGTCTATATGGGTCTTTATGTTAATCTTCCAGTCCATGCACATGATCAAGTCAAAGATGTCAATATAAAGTACTAATAAGTCACCAACCACCTCGTTTTCACTTATCAAAACCCAATACATGGGTAATTTGAAACCATGTTCATACCTATTTCCCAGAGGCATGTAAAGATCTAACAATAATAGAATAAAATCCCAATTATAGAACAACATGTCAACCAACAATGATGAAATAAATTAATGGGTATCACTTGTATCAAACTGAGATAGATCTTGTCACCAATGATTACTTGAAGGATTAGATTATTCAAAAATGATATGATACCCTTGAAGAAATTTGAGAAACTCACTGGTCTTTTCATTTCTCACCATGGAAGTTAGGTGGAGTTTTCATGGTAAATTATGAACCATGATTCAATTCCCATCATGGGTTCACTTCACCCACTGACTCCAAAGTCTAAATGGTATGGGTCACTACATGATCCAGAAAAGGGTCCACTAAAGGATCCACCTGCATAACATTTCTCATATATTTTTCTATTGTATTTGTAATATCTATTTTTGGAGGTATTATCTATTAATAATAAGAAAACAACCAATCAACCACGAGAAAATTCCAAAAACCATGAAACCAAAAAAAATCAAGAAACACACATCAAAAAATAATAATGTAATGCATTTCTTAATCCAATCATAAATGGAAACACCTTTTGAATGTAATAAGACCTTATAAATAAACTACCCACTTAGTTTAGTCAAATAAACATATAGACACAAATTCTTTAGACATTGTAAATTTGTTAATTTATATTAAATTTGAATACAATTTATTAATTATAACCAAAATACTCGGTCTTTGACTTAGTTATGAAATTACAGCTACCCATGGAGACTCAAATTTAGTAATGGTGGTGAGATGACCAAGCCCCTTTTCTTCACTAACTTTTCAAATTCCAAATATCCTACTCATGTATACAAATGACACTAAATAAAATCAGAAAGCGCTGACCCACTTTAGGCATAGAATGGATCTGATATGAAATGGTAATAGATTAACCTGAATCGACCATATCATTCACCCAAGTTTTCCCATCACAAGGTGGGGTAAAACAAAGGAAAAAATAGTATCATATAAAATAAAAATACAATAAGAGTAATAATAAGAAACATAGATATATACAACTGATCTAAATTGGATAAACCAGAAAGAATTAAATTTATGAAAAAAATGGTCTCTATGCTTCAAAACGTCACCTCCAATTTATCCCAAAATAAAATATCAATGTTAATTGAACCTTCCATGATACAAAATTCTCTTCCCATTACCAGAATCTGGAAAAACAAGGTTTAAATATCCCTACAGGTATAATTAGTGTGTAAACAATAATGCCTAGTAAGATACAACTAATTTATCAATGAATGTTTTAATAATAAGAATGCACAAGTGTAAGATTTGATACAAAATAGTTTTTCAAGAACAATTTTAAATTATTCAATTTAAAATACTTTTTAAGAAATCCTTACTTATTTTAAAATAGAATGTCACATTTTCTAAATTGAGAATCAAATAAGTATTGATACCGAAATACAAATATACATGTGATCCAACATCCATGAAATAAAATATTTTACTATAAACAATCATAAATCAAAATGAACCGACTACCTAGGCCCTATCCCATGAGAAAATACATACTAGACACTCACAAGCCTTGCAAGAAATAAAGTTGGATCCAGCAGTCATTGAGGCCTACCAGATACCATCATCATACGAGAGGTTACCTCATAGTGGTGTCACACACACTAAGGCTACATGTGTTTCGATCATGATGTTCCCAAGGTCCCCACAATGAAATGTTTTTCACTTTTTTTTTAAAACATGTTCAATATTTTTTAAACTCGTTTGAAAGAAATCCAATATTCTTCAGGGTTTGAAAATCCATTTTTCCATTTAAAATCAAGTCATTTCTATTTCAAACAAACATCCCTTTTAAAACAATAATCCAATATATTTTCAATTTAAATATATTAATTTCCATCTCAAATAATAATGAATCAATAAAAAAACAAGAAATTCAAGATACTAGAACAATTGAATAGATCCACCTACCTCAATGGAGTAGAAAAATTAACCACCTTTGACAATGGGTAATGGAAACCATATTATCTGAATTCATAAGACAAGGAATGACTAAATAATAAAATGAAATGGTAGAAAACATAATATTATTTCCAATCCCTACATCAAATGGTCTTTTAACCACAAACAAGAGATAACCTAAGAGGAAGGATTACTGAGAGAGATGAAGAACCAAAACAAATTTATCAAATTCCAAACGAATTGATTTAAATGAAGGGAAGACACCCAAAATCCCCTAGGGTAAGTGATACGAATAATAATATAAGCCTATAAAATTGAATGAATACTCAAACACCTTCATGACACCATAAAAACTATAACTTGTGGAATTACATGGCTTGTAATATTTTACACATCATGACTCAAATTTATTATAAGTTACATAGAAAAATGCATCCCCCTTTTTAATAAGAATAATATTTTTCCCATTATATGATGTGTAACCCTTCCTTGATGTGAAAATTATCACACTATGAATTCAACTCATGGTATGAGTCTGGCGGCATCACACATCATGAAATATCATTACATGTCATGTAACAAGCAAGTGAATATTAGAAAGGTTGAAGGAAAATATCAAAACAAATATATTTGAATTTACCATTATAGGTATCCTCACAAATATAGGACAAACATAATCTGAAAATGAAAAAGTAAAAAGGGAAAAAAGATTAGAACAGAGCTAATAGAAATGAAATTGGGCGTTACAAAAACTATGGGAATGAAACAAGGTACATAAATATTTCCACATCATATAACTATAATACATTTATAAAAATAACATGTTTATTATTATTATATGATATCCCCACTAATACATAAAAAAAATTCATTTTTTTTACATGGTTTAAAATTCCATTAAAATAACATTTGAACCTTTATTTAAAAAATAAGAAAAATATAATTTTTATTTGGGTAAAATATTAAATAAAAAATTCCTAAAATATTTTAAATATTTTTTTCATTTTAAACAACCCTAGATAATTATAAATGAATCTTCATTTCCATGAATGGTCATGAGGTTGGGATACAAATTTAAAGTAGTAAATTCTAAAACCACGATTCCATTTACAGTAGTTCTAAAAATCATAAATTAAGGCCCCATAAAAATATAGTAAAAATTAGATTTTAATTTTTTAAATGAAAATTAAATATTTTCTTTAATAAATTTAAATAATCATTTTATCATATATAATATAATACTTCAAAATGTTAAAGAAAAAGGGTGTGGAAAAAAAATTTATCGACCAAAAAATAAAGAATATCAATATTATTAAAAACATTTTAATGATAATTTTGAGTACCAATGGGAGGAGATTGAATGTAAAAATTAAAACCATATAATTAAATAAATGAGAATAAAATATATGGGTCATAATTGTTAAATATTATATAATTTATTGATTTTAAATTTTCCCATAAAAAATCCTAATTAAATATTTGAATACAATATAACCCCTTACCTCAGGTGTTGAATTTATTCATAGACCCTCTTAGATTCAGGTATAATAAATACATATTTATTATACCTAATTACAGGAACCTTATTCAAACTTATAATGTTATATATATTATTCAATTATAATTTTTGATTACCCAACAATTAATAACTCTTCTTCAAAATCAACAAATGGGTGAAAACAAGTCTATTTCCAATGATTTTTTTAGATTGATGGTTATGGTATTTGCACCTTTATCATTTTCTCATCACATATAAAATCTTATTAGTCTTACAATTATATTATTTATTTATTATATAAACTTTTATAACCATTCATATAATATGGGGATGAAATGTGAATTACATTACTTTGTGGAGATGGTATTTTGTACAAACATTGGAATGCTGTTTTCATTTTACAATAAATAAAAATGAAGTAAATATTAATATTCATTTCCAAAAGTTCTAATAATATCATATATATCGTATATGTTCATGAAATACATACATATTAACATCCATGACTCTCATAAATGAGAAACTAATCACATTTCTTCATGGAGTTAGTAGTCCACACAAACCCAAGAAATCGTTATCATTTACCATAGGATAGATAATTGGTAGAATATTGAAGTAAAATTAACATAAAAACATTTTACTGTATTAATTATAATAATTTAATCTTGTTAATATTATTATACATGGATTATATAACCTATAATAGGAACTAATTTAAAATGATTTAGTGAAAATGGTTACCTCTTATTTGAGATAACTCTTTTTGATTTCATCTTTAGATCCCTTGAGTTTGATTTATAAGAATACCACTCCAATAAAACATGTATAAGATTGTTTAAGAGATATTTATATAGAGTTTTCTCATATATATTTCTTTATATATTGTTAATAAAAGAGGATAGGAGGTTCCCATTTATAAATGGGGGGGTGGGTGAGACAATTATAAATATTTAAAACAAAAAAATATAATTAATTCTTATTAAATTAAAAGTGGAACTAGTGAAAACAAATTAAATGATAAGATATATTTCCATTGAAATCCCATTAACCAATCAAAATTTTCAATGTTTTAGGGATATTTTATTCATTATCTATACGTTTAATCCATGTAAATCCTTATAACCCTTACCTTGGTGACAACCCTTTACCATGATTTCTATTTAAAATGAAAAAATGGAACTGAACTATTTAAAAAATTTGGACCATCAAAATAAATTTTTTTATCTGATCATTCAAATTCAATTCTTTTATGTGGTTGGAATTCATTTTGAAATAGGCTACCAAATTGAAATTGATCCAATTATTAGAAAACCTATTTTTTTAATAACATTAAATTTTATATCATTGCATGCATAGAGAAAAAAATTACATAAATATTAAAATAATTTATTGAATATATTATCTTCTAATATCATTAATATTATTCATTAATAATGATCAAATTAATTAATTAATAAATAATCTCAATGAATTCATAAATGTAGTTTTTCATAAATATGTCACTTTTTACCTTCAAATTCATTAATTTTCATTTCGAAACATTTGATAACCCATGAATATATTTTTCAAATGTTTATATAATTAAATTTAATTATATTAATACTAATAATTAAATCTAATATATATATATATATATATGGAAAAATTACCCTTAATAAAATATTTCCGAACAATTATTTAGATATAAAAACATTTTCAAAATGAAGTAGAATTTTTTTTCAAAAAGATTATTTTATTTCAATAATAAAAAATTTACTTCATTTTTTGATGTATAATATTTTTTCACATAATTTAAGGTTTTTGTGATTCAGATTCTTCCCAATAGAAAATATATGTTAATAAATCTTAGGTTGTTACATTCAAATCCTTATAATAATTTTACTGCTAAAATGTAACACCCTGAAATTCAAAAGTTAGAACATTATATCTGATATCATGCATGAGACCCAAAACCAAACATAAAAGGTAATATAATATCCTAAGACTTTATAATATGCTTAAAATTTCTAATATCTTCCAATTCCTAGATTAAAAAGTTAGCATCCATCTCACACAACAATGGCTTTCTTCGATAGCATGTGTTACACGCATGAACGAGGTTCATCGAATAATATATTTTTAAAATATTATCATTTAATATTATAATATATAACCTTGAAATTAAATTAGAATTTATGAATGACATTTAATAACCTATAAGATTGTATGTTTAAATTCACTGGTTATAAATAAATTATAAATAAATATAAAAATGAATTGAATATGAAGTAAATGTTTTTATAAAAAACTATTTTTAAGCCCTAATAGAATTTTATCCTAATAAATTAAATTAATTTATTTTATTTATATATAAAAAGAAAACTTATATGTATTATAAATTTAATAATATGATTTTACATTCATCCAATAGATTTTATAGCCATAAGATAATAACAAATCCAATTTTAAGCATAAAAATCTATATATTTTTCAAAAGGCATTTTTATTCATTTTAATGGACCAATATTTAAAAAAATAATGTTTAAACCATTTATAATTTTTTAAAAAAAAATAAAATTAATTTTATAAATATTACTGTCAAAATTAACATAGTGTAAATTTTTTGTATTTTTCTAATATGTTTTTCTGATAAATAGTTAAAAATAAGGATTTTTAATTGAAAATGAATTTTCATTAAAATAATTTATAAGGTTAAATTATATTTTGAATTTGCTTTAAAGTACAATGGAAACATTTTAAATTTTTGTGGGCATGTATTCTCTCAAAAATAATCTATAAATCTTATTGATTTTTATGCCTACAAATACCCTTGTTTCTTTATAAATTAAATTACATTAAGTATTTTTCAGGAATATAATTCGTAAGTTATGGGTTATGCTATTTTTAAGGTATTTTGAATGTGTTTTGTATATATTTTGGTAACACATTTCATACTCTACATTTGTAATCGTAGCATATGATTAATAAATATTACATTTGAAATGAAATGTATCGATCATGTACCCAATGCTATGGGAAAAGTATTTATCAACAAATTTATGTTTGAATGAAACATTAAATTATTGAAAAGAGAAAGTGTGGGTAAAAATCCTAAGTTAGTAAGGAACAGTAAGCATGAGGGAAGAATGTGTGGTTCATCAACCCTTCTTTTTTGATCAACTACATGTTGTCATCCTCGTGTTTGGTGTTCTTTCATCAATATAATGAACCCAATGTTTGACTATTCAACAATGGACCATAAATTAGAGTTATTTTCAATTATTACTCCAATAGTCCGAATGGATGTAAATTTCATTTTAATTCTTTTTAAAACTAATTCAAATGCTAATATTCATCATTGTAAATTGTATCTATTTATAAGGAAGTCATGACACTCTTAAGTGATTTACTTTTTTAATGATTTTTATCTATCAGGTCATATTTGTTGATCTACTCAACCGAAAGAAATCCATGATTTCCTTATAAATAGGAAGATTACTTTTCCTTACTACACAAAAGAATATATATATGAAATATCTTTTTGAATATAGATCCACTGAAAGGAAACAAAAGATTGAGTGACTCTTTTATTTATTAGTAAAATGAATTTTGGAGATATATGTGTTTCATGCTCTTAATGATATGTAACTAATAAAATTTTTTCATTGAAACTATTATTGAATACCATTTTAAACCATTCTCACATTGAATGTATTATTTCTTGATGACATTAAAATTTGAAGAAGATGGTACATATTCCGTTATTTTCTACTACAACTATGTAAATGAGCATGTCAATTCAATAAAATAAATCCCTTTTAATCTATTGGATTTTATATTGCTCAAAATTAGTCCTAGAAGAGTATCAATATATCATACTAAGATGTGGATTTATGGATCCCAATAAAAGAACTAGAATAATATGTAAATTTTTATTTGTTAAGGTTCCAACTAGATGCACTCAATTATGTTGGTCTTGTGAAAAGAGGACCCTGATAGTGAAAATCACTAAGCTCATAGAGAGAGAGTAAGTTGATTGGACTAGGGGATATTTTTTCCAAACCAATATAATAATTTTTTTCTTCTTTACTATTTTTCAACATCTTATATTACCTAAAAAATAATGATATATATCTGTAGAAATCAAAAAGAAGGATAAAATCTTGAATATGTCCATATTATAGAAAAGAAAAAATCCACTCCACCCCATTATTCTATACATTTGTTTTATTATAAGATAATAATTGGTATCAAATGAGAGATTTTTTGTATAAATCATATAAATATATAGTAAGATCAAATTATTATGTCTATATAAAGACAGATGTCAATGGTTGATCCTAGGGATGTATGTTAATGATACGTGCTGCATACTTCAATAGAGATAACTATTGATGTTAGAAATTTCATCTAATCATCTATATGGAAAATCTTGGATTTAAATTATATAGAAATATTTTTAATCCATATGAAATTAAAAAAAATAGAAATATGGGATGTTTCCAAAGAGGATAAGCAGGACATCAATTCAAAAGAAATTAATGTTAACATCAATGGAATTATTCTTAAATAATTTATCCAATAATATCAATGTACTACTGCATTTGAATTGTGGTAGATTATTTATTTTTCATATGAGGGAACTAGGAATGTTAGATACCTAATGTAAACTATTGAAAAGATGAATTTTAGCTTCATCAAGATGTTTTATATTTAAAGTATCATCCAAATGAATGGGCAGTTGGTAGAGATAGTCAATAATTTTGTTTCTTTAGGAGCATAAATTACTCAATCAGATCATGCGATGAAAGTACATATAGTAATACCCTCATAATGGAATTGGATATCTAGTACTCAAAGATAATCATAAAAAATCCGTGATTCGAAAATGAAAGTATTGTTTGAAACCCTGGTGATATACCATGTAGAGATGTAGGATGAATCTAAAGATCATAATATAGTAAAAAGGTAAGCTGTAACACCCAGACCTTTTTGTGTGTAATAATAATAATTTTATGTTTTAATTATCATGTTAACCAGTGTGGCTGTTAGAGTAAATATTACCTCACCTCGTTTGAATTTTGTTTAAGAAAAACAATTTTTGTCAAAAATAATTTATTAATATAATATTTTAAATATTAATTATACTACTATTGGAATATAACTATGTTGTTGCTCATTACAAAATATGATATATACATATATATATATATATATATTCAAATGTAAACAAGATTTTAATTAAAATTGTATAAAACTAGTACTATAATTGTATAAATAACATTGGGAATTATTATTTTAAAATATTTTAACACCATTATTTTGTAAAGGTGACCTGTTTTAATTATTTTATCAACTACATAATATATTATATGAGTTTTATATATTTTTCGTAATAAGATATGTTTATATATATACATATATATGTACATGTACTCTATATTTCATACAATTATTTAACTAATTATACGAATAATTATATGGGATTTATACATAATTATTAGATTATAAATTTTTAATTTTAGTTTCATAACATTATTAATATTGTGTAATTTTATAAATAAAATTATAAATTTATATTCATTTTAATAGTATGATTAAAAGTGCACATATATGGATTATCTTTTAATAAAAATTATTGTTATCTTGAATCATATATATATATATCTGTGTGTGTAATATTAACATTTGTTCTTATAAAGTTTCAAAATTACAAATTATGATAATTACTATATTGATAATATATCATCAATTATCAATTTAATTTATAACCATATAAAATGAGATATACGAAATATATGTGTGTGTGTGTGTCAAGTGTTTGTTTTGAATTACAAAACATGAATTATATTATTACCTTATATAGTTTTGTTATATATATATATTTCTTTTATATAAGTTTTAATAAAATGTGAACTGTTTTTTAACTATATATATAATTATTATATAGGAAAAGAAAAACCTTATTTATTAATTATATATAAGAATATGTTTATAAATATTGATAGTTATCATTTTTATTGGACAATATAAATGTTTTTATAATAATTTAATGTTTCTAAATTTATGAAATATTATTTTTACATCTATATTAGTTATATTATTGATGAAAAAAAGAAATAAAATCAATCAATTATATATATATATATAATAATATGTAATTATATTTTTTATTGTTTCAAAATATATATGTGTTATTATTATGAAGGTCAGATAAAAATAATAATAAATAAAAAAGGTGATATTGATGGAATAAAAAAAAGTAATTATAAAATTATGTTGACTGAATGAAAGGAGTTTATTAGTGGCGAGAGAGACTTGGCTCAATTTAAGAGGCTTGGAAAAGCAATAAAGGGATAAATTATTAAGTATTAAATGAATAAAAAAGATTGAAAATTGTAATTGGAACCAAAAGGGTGAATCCCGTAAGGAAAATAGGAGTCCGTGAAGAGGGGAGGGTCCCCCATTTTTGGAATCCCGGATTAGGGTTTAGGTGCCGATCTAGAAGAGGGAAAAAAAATAAAGAAATACCATGTGGGATTTGAAATCTATGAATAGGGGGTGTCCGTGCTCCGGCTAAAAGTCGCGGGTCCAGGCCACGTCTAGGGTTTCAGCAAGGTGGGGCGAGCTCGGTTGTGGCTTCAAGCATGTCCAGTGCTGGGGTTATCAGGTGCAGTCGAAGTCGAGGCTTGGTGTCGCTCGGGAATCGTACGTCGTGGCCTTCAGAGTATAGATGTCTGGAAGCATTCATTTTTGAGGTGAGGAGTCGGGTCGAAGTCCCCATGTCGTGCGGCTAGGGAGCTTCGTTTCAGACCAGATGAACTGGGTTGAGGTTGTGCCTCGTCAATGTCCAGTTAGGGTTTCGTTTTTTTCAGACTTAGCAGGGTAGGTCTCCTCTTAGAATCCATTTCATATTTAAGTTTTGTCTTTCTCTATTCATTGGTGAACTAAGGATTAATTATTTCTGTTTAAACTTTTTGAATGAATTTAGTCTATTTTTTTCCTCTTCAGTTTCATTGTATATTCATATGACATTGTTTTATAGATATAGAATTTTGTCCACTTTGATTGGTCTGTCCGTTTTAGTTGGGTCGCAATATAAAAATATATATGTGTGTGGGTTTACTATAATTATTTCAACAAGATACAAATATATAAATACCATATAGGAGTGTTTTTTAAGATACATCACCTCATGGTTTGAGGTTAATTCCTTCAATAAGGGTTTATTATAATTTTTCTAACATATATTTATAAGGATTATAATTATTTTTGATTGTATACTTTACGTAAAATATTTAAACATATAAATATATGTCTTAATGTAAGTTCATATATCTATATTTTAAAATGCATATATAAACAATGTTCTTGTACTGAATTTTTTTTCTAAATCCTATGATTTGTATGAGATTAGCCTTTTTCTTTATTTCAGTGTTTAATTTGTATAAAAATATATATACATAAACTTGTAAATAAATATACATCATCATATGGTTAGAAATTAATTCTTTAAAGTTACAGGATCATGAATTACAATGTATTAATAACCCTAAGCGTGGATATCCGATGAAAATTAATTTATTTTGTTTCGTTTGACTTAAATGTATGTACGGTTATATGCATATAACTATATATATGAAAATATATAAGTTTAATATGAACAACCCTCAGATTTGAATAAACATCATATGCCCAGGATAAAGATTTTCCAAGATTGAGTTAATGAAAATACAAAATTCATGGATTCATTTTGTAAAGAAACATTAATACATGATCATGTATGTTCTTAAATATCTATATATATTATATAAATGACCATTATTTTCAGTATATGTATACATAAGAGTATAATTTGGCCACATTATGGTTGTTATATGTGTGGGTATATATTTATTTGTACACAAATATGCCTTATTATGTGTACATGAGATTAGGGTTATTTAATTTATAATTATTTTTCTGTTGTACACTTAGGGTATAATTAGACACACATACATAATTCAATCTAATTATATTTTATGATATTAAAGATGATTTACAATATTTAATTAATTTAAGTGTGCGACATGTACATTATTTATGTATGTATATATATATATAGTTATGTGTATGCACCTATATGTTATAATCATAATCTGAATTAACTTAGCCTAAATAAACTTCATAGGTTAAAGTTTGTTTTTGATATGTTTAATTTAATATATCAATTATGGAAAAAAAAATGATGCGCTAAAAACAAATTGGCCCTCTATGCTATGCAACATAAGGAAAGGCCATTTAATAAGACGTGACTATTTATCAGTGCATTCTTTGTGTACAAATGAAATCTTTATTATTTCAAATTTGGTCAATTAAAACTACAAATATTTAATTCCATAAATTAAGGATAATTAAAATAAAGGATCTCTCATTTTATGTTGTAACCCAATACATTCATTAATTGTGTGTTTTAAATCAATATCGCATGTGAAAATAATGTTTAATATATGATGTATGTCACTGAGAAATTTATTACCTAAATGATAACATACACATTATAACTTAGTCCAACATCATTTACATCTATCACCACATGAATTGACCATGGAAAATGAGAATGTAATTTAATGCATTAAATGTTTACTACTATGTATGAGTTGTAAAGTTATTATTTTATGTGCTATTCAAAAAATTTATTATTAATAACATATGTGATATGAATTTAATTATTCAAAGTGGTATGGGACACTTTGAGTAATGTGAATTCTGAATCAATTTAATATGTGTACTGGGAATGATAAGTAATTAATAAATCAAAGTGGTACATAAAATTTGATTTAGAGTTATGAGAAATGCATTGGACCTAGTATGTTCTGGGTTGGGGACTGGTAAAAGTAATCCCTCCATGTTGGGGTCCGGTTAGAGAAGACCCTCCGGGTTGGTGTCTTGTTACAGAGGCACTCTAGGTTGGTGCCCGGTTATTAGAGGCACTCCAGGTTGGATTCTGGTTATAGAGGCTCTCTGGGTTAGTGTCCGATTACAGTTAGCCCCAAGGTCTTGGCACGAGGACTTGACACGGTCCAACATATACACTTCCCTCATTATGACTTTGTAATTTAATTAACCAGAAAAATATTCAACTAGTAGAATATTTGGTTAAAGAGCTTATGGATTTTGGCTGAAGCCTTAATCATTAGATGTCTCGACCAAGGCCTTGACAATATGTTTCAGAATATCTGGCATTATACATCATGTGTATGATATTTAATTAACCAAATAATTATTTGACTAGTATAATATCCATGGTTAAGAGCCATTACTTATGATTATTAGAAATGTAAAATCTTATGGCCTAACATATGTATAGAACTCAGTGATTTTAGTATTTGATGTATGAAATTGATGTGATTATAGTTTTGCGCAACTTTGAATATTCATTACAAGTAGTTTTTTTTGTGCTTACGTATACTAATGTCAATCATGTTTAGAATTTTTTTTATTCAGCATTCCTATATTCAAATCATGTATCCTTGTGATTCTGTTAGGATGTTTTAAATTGAGAACCTTTATGATGTGTACATGGGTTACAGCTTTCATTTAAGAAGATTTTTTATGAAATGGTTTAAAGAATGTTTTCAAAAAAGTTATATTGGTTTATTTTAAAACCACTTACTGGGAGTTCTTAATCTTACCCAATGTTTTTGGTTAACATTTTTCAGGTATGGGATTTTACAAAAGAATTTTTTTTAGAAGTAGCTGGTTTTTTAGAGCCTGAACCGAATTCGATCCTCTGTATGGCACTAGCTCCAGGTACTCGGAATCTGGGGAATGACATAAGCTATTACCCAAATGGTTACATCTCAAAATCATGAAAAAAATCAATATAAGATGTCAAAATATAAAAGGAATTTGAATACTATGATTTTAAAATGAAACAGGCTCAGTAAGAAAGAAAATTTAAAAAAAATTATAGGAAAAAAGGGTATTCAAAAAATCCTTCAAGAAATATGATAAAGGATACAATGAAGTAAGAATCTATCAATGTAAAAATATGGTTCATACTCGACCCTGTTTCCCCTAGAAAAAATTAGTTTAAGAAATGTGGAATAGAAATATCATGAGAAAATTTATTATAAAAATAGAGGTAAAAGAGACATGATGAATATAAAGAGTTTTTTTTGGAAGAATCCATCAATTGTTCCAAATCTGGTTCAGAAACATAGTGAAAAAATATGAAAGAAAACATGTGATTTTTGTATAAAGAAGAAGATAAGGTCCAAACCTATTACTCTTATGTTTCAAACACTAATAGATACTCATGTAGAAAACTGAATTCTTATTTCTCAATGATTGAATAAAAATATGAATCTTTTTCAAAAAGTTATAAGTCTCTAAAAAATATTTTTAATATAGTTTAATTAAAAATGGTACTATGTTAAAACTACATCAAGTAATAAAAATAAAATTCAATATATCAATATAAAATTGTTATGTTCATGGAAATAAAATAAAATAAATACAAGATAAATTAGAATCATTCAACTATTCTGCAGTCACATTATCCAATGGTAAAAAATCCTTAAATGAGAATATTATAAAAAATGTAATTAAATGTGAAAATATGGAATATTGGGTACATGAGGAAAAACCAATTTAATTAATAACTATTTCATGCCTTTTTCTAAAAATACTACATGTAAATTTTGTCAAATTGAACTAAATTATTCCAAAAACTTCATGTTAAAAAACCCTCCGATGAGTGGAATTAAAAAATTATTTTATTTCTATGAATACATCTTAATCATGTAATGTCAATTTTTGGTACGATAAGAGAAATATATATTCCATGATTATTTCATGATGACCAATATGTATTTAAGAAAATATGGGTAAAGAAACTATTGTTTAAATAATATTCTGGGTAAAAGACCATAGGAACAAAAATGATATTTTGTATATGGAAAGTGGCTAATCAAGACACATGAGGGGGGATCCTTTCTATTTTTATATAGTGGAGAAACTAAATGGAGGACATGTCACCATCAGATACAATTCCAAAATAAATGTAGTTGGATTTGGATTAATTATATGTACAATGCCAATAACAATCAATAAAGAGATACATGTTCAAGGACTAAAGAATAAACTTATAAGAGTTTCTCAACTCTTTAACAGTGGTTTCTATGTAGATTTATCTACTAATTCTTCTTCAATATTTGAGGATAAAATTATATTATTTAGATGAAACAGAACTATAAATTTTTATACCTTGTAACATGATTCCATATGTTAAAAAAAATTATTTAAATATAGAGACAAATGAGTCCTAGATATATAATATAAGACCTGGACACAAAAATATATTTAATTTATAAAAATTTTCTACGAAACACATAGTTTCTGATTTTCCATGTCTTAAATTTGATAATTATTTATTCTGTGATGTGTGCCAAATTAAAAAACAATAAAAATAATCATTCAAATAAAATAACAAATATGCTAAATCTAAACCAATCGAACATATCCATATGGATTTGTTTTGACAATAAAGGGGAGAATGATTGGTTGGAAAATTATATTTTTATGTATTGGTATATTATTTTCCAAGATTTACATTGGTTTATTTTATAAAACTCAAAATTTACGTATTCAAAGCTTTTAAAAGATATTGTAAAATTGTTCTAAATGAAAAAATCAATAAAAAATCATTATGAAGTGATCATGTTAGTGAATTTGAGAATCAGGAATTTAATTATTTTTTTTGAAACAAATATATTAATCACACCTTCTATACTACAAGTACACCTCAAAGAATAGAATTTTTGAAAGGAGAAATAGAAATATTGAATAGATGTTAAGAACTATGTTAAATGAATATAGTTTCCCAACCTATTTTTGGGAATAATATATAAATTCAAATTTTTATATCATGAATAGTGTATTAATAAGGCGTAATATTAAAAATTTCACACTATAAACATTGGAATAATATAAAACCTAAGGTAATGTACATAAAAATATTTGGATGCACGATGTATATCGCGAATACTAAGAAAAACCATGGATAATTAAATCCAAATTCTATTGAATGAATACTTCTAGGATATTTTTCTATGTCGAAATCATCTAGAATGTATAATAAAAATTCAATGATTTTTAAAGAATCATCTAGTGTGAAGTTTGACGAAATAGGTCATTTCGATAAAAGGAAATGTTAAATAGATAGAATTGTTGACTCTTCTCACAATATGATCCATGAATCACCTAATACTACTTTTGGATATAAAATGAATGAAATTCAATCTTGTCCTGAAGAAAATTTTACAGAATAACATGAAGGTTTCTTTCATAAAAAATCTAGAATCTTACGGTATCATCCGTAAGATAATTAATCGAAATTCTAGATACACGAGTAATAACTAGAAGAAATGTAGGAATCATAGAATAATTTTATGACTTTCTATCATAATAATAACCCAATACAACAAAATAATATCTAAATGGTGAAAGTTGGATATTATCTATGAAAAAAGAACATAATCAATTCAGTAGAAATAATGTTTAGGAATTAGTGTAATTATCAACCAAATTATCTATTAATAGGATCCAAATTTTCTTTTAGAAATAAAAAAATATGATCATGGCATCATGACTAGAAATAAAAAAAGATTAATAACAGAAGGATACAACTATGAATTAGGGATAGACTATGGTGAAACCTTTTGACCTATGTCATGATTAAAATTAAAATAAATATTTTAGCCTATTCACCTCATATGAATTTTAAATTATATTAGATGCATGTAGAATCTACCTTTTTAAATTAATATTTTATGGTGGAAGTTTATATTGAACAACTAGATGGTTTTGAAAACCCTCATCTACCAAATTCAGTTTTTAAACTTACTGAAAGCTCTTTATGGACAAAAATAATAACCTAGATATTTTTCTGAAATATTGAGCTCACTTTTAATGGAAAATGTATTTTTTTTAGGATTATAAGATCTTAAAATTTTTATAAAAATTGTTGGTTATAATATATTATTAATAAAAAAAATTGAAGATGAAGTTATTTTTAGATCAAAAAATAATAATCTCTATATTGATTTAGGAAATATTATGAATAAATATTTTTAAATGAGTAAGATGGGAGAAGTAATTTTATTTCTAGAATTTAATGTCAATAAAAATGATTGACTAAATGTTTTCAATCAAAGAAAATAAATTATTTATTTATTGAAATGTTTGTACAAGAAAAATTTTAGACATACATAAATCCCATGTGTACTAATTTAAAACATGATTTAGATGCAGTTGGAAAACCAATTGACACCTTGTTATATTGAAATATTATTGGTGGTTTATTATATATTACTACTAGTAGACCAAACATAATACTTTTTTAGTCTTATTAAGATAGGTTCTAATAAATTCCAATAAAATACCATCTTACTTTTCTCCCACAAATTATCAATTTAAAATGAAATATTTTTCATTCTCTACATTACCCAAAAACTACTGTTTTTAGTTAAATTTCAAACACTGTTGATGATTTTAGAGGATTTATATTAAATAGATAAAGAACAACATGAACTTTTCACTTTTTTGTAAAATATTTTGTTTCATGGTCAAGTAAGAATCAAAACTCAATTTCCCTATCAACAGTCGAGGCAGAATATATATCTGTTGGGAGTTATTGTGGACATGGTTTTTTGGATGAAACAAACCATACTATTTTTTAGAATTAATCGTAATAAAATGTCTATATTATGTGATAATAAGAGTGAAATTAATATTTCCAAAATTTTTATTTATCATTAAAGAAGAAAGCATATTGATATAACAAATCATTTTCTAAAAGATAATGTTCTTAAAAAGGATATATATTAAGAATTTATAAATATTGAATATAAACAAACTGGTATTCTTATTAAACCACTTCCCATTGAATATTTTTATATTATTCAGGCGGATTTAGAAATATTTAACTACAAACAACCATTTATTAATTTGTTTCATTAACTTTGTATTAACATTTTTTATTTCCTTAGGATAGTTATTTTATTATTTCTCTTTAAGTAATTTAAATGAAAACATGATTTTTTTCATTTTTAAAAGAGTTTATTTTCAAAATAAAAACTCATTGTAATATCATGGATTTTCGTTGTATTATTTTTAAATATTATAAGGAATTATTACATAACCATACCTTTCGACGACATGTGATTCCGAGTCCTAGAGTGCCGAGGATAAATGTTTGTGTGAAATTAATTTAAAACAGCACGTGTGAGTGGTTTTAGTGGAAAAGTGGAATAACATTTAAAAGGGTAATTAGAACCGAAATCTGAGGGAATCGTTGTGCTCAGAGAATTGACATTACCTTAGGTGGGGCCTAACATCAACTGACACTGGTCAGCTGTATGAGTTAGTTTTGGGAAGTTTTAATGGAAATAAAATAAATTAATAATTTATTTTATTTAGAAGTTACCTTTTTGTGTAGTTACCGAATTCCTCCATTTTAAATATATACTTAGGGAAATTTTCACCAGGTTAGCCTCGTAACCCATTGAAATGAGAGAGAGCCTCTTGGAGATTTGGAGGAGAACCCATTGGTGGACGACGATGACGTGATCGATTGACCCATCTCATATTCGATGAACCTCACCAACAAATATGAAACAACGATCGTTCACCAACCGGATTGAGGTAGGGTTTTTTTATTTCAATTCTTCTATTCCCTATTTTGGGATTTAACAATTAATGTGGATTAAGCCACAAATATTTTGATCTTCGGATCACATGTTCTTATGGAAGGGTGTTATTTTCCTTTTCTTTTGGGGTTTTTGATTCATAAATATGATTTTGAAAATTGGGAGATTATAATTTGTTCCAACCTATTTAATCCATCAAATGGGATCAGATCAACTCCATGATGAACAAAGACGGAGGTTCATTCCTCAATCTAGATTTTGGATTCTCCTTCCTCTTTTATTCGTGTTCTTCGTGTTCTTCATGGGGCTATGAAAAACAGATCATTTTATGAACTTTTTGCAACACAATAATCCGAAATTGAAAATCTAACATCGCAAAAACATAGAGGAGGTGCAATTTTGATGGCAGATAACAAATCAGATCGGATCGGGAGGGACCGTTCTTTTAGCGTTCTTCATGCGGGTGGATCGATACTCATTTATGGAGCCAATCAGAGGCTGAAAACATTATAGAAGACTTAAAGATGTTGATGTGACCTCATCCTTGGAATTTTGTGGGAATCAGATAACTAGAATGAATTGTTGATAATCTATGGAGGTGTCGAGTGAAGAACCATCAGTTCAATAAAATTCTAAAGAACATAGTGTGTATCTCAAAGAACACACCGTGTGGGACTGGTTTAGTGGCAGCTACAGTTCAGCGATCCATGAAGCTATGACATGACAATTTTCTCTTAATAACATGGCACGTGGGTCCTCATGCAATAGTCTCCATGTAACTCATATTATTAATGGACACGGGGTGGAGTACATGGCTATGGACTCCACTACATGGACATACGAGGCCAGCTGCATGGGTTACCTCGTGTACCAGCTACATGGGTTGTAACACATGGGTTAAATCCATGTATGTTCACATGGCCAACATAAACAAAGTCCTCCTCTGGTAGAGGAGCACACGATGTCACTCTCTTACAATCTGTGTATACATTTTTCAACATGACAAGCCTTGAGGCATAGGCTATTGTACACGGGCAGTACCCAGGGTCAGAGGACATGGTGTGTGGCCCATCTACAAGTCATGCACTTTTCAGTACATGGCTTTATCCTCTTTTTCCACCATACCATGGATATTTTATATTTGTATTAGTTATCTTTTTTCTTGTTCCCCTGAAGTCTAGGTTTCATTTTCATTAACAGGAGTATGATCTATTTAGTAGGAATATCTGAGATTGAGTCATGTATCCCTCCGAGAGGCCTAGAGCGAGATCATATGTCCATTCTTGACACCAGTAGAGTCAGGTATCAACTTGAATAATTCCATAGGGTAAAAATCCTCTACCTAGTAGGTGAATATGGATGAGTCATGGTATCCTACAAGGCCCTAGTAGTGATCCTCATCTCTGTATCATGATATTTCCACACTCAAGAGTGTGTTCTCCCAGAATGAGTATATCGATCTCCTATGGATTTTCCCAACAAACTGTAATTCTCAAACAGAAAACATCAGAGCTATCATACTGGTGGATTGAGTTCTCCCAGACTAGTGCTTCGTGGAAATCTTCGAACTAAATTTCTATCATGGGTATGCGGTCTTGTGAATTGTCCCTAGACTACGAGTTTGTGATTTGAGTATATCTAGATTGTGTTTCCCTTGTTATATGTTCATTAGACATATAGTATGTAGAGTTGATTGTAACTTCACTTTTTGTATTTCTTTTTGGTTTTCGGGAGGCCCCAACATAGTATTTTCATACTCAACCCTGAATGGTATTTTTTTTGCACGTGTCATATATGGTTCAGATGGGCACCTTTTTGACAGAGTCTAGGGTAGACGAGGACCGGACTGAGCTTTCTGAGTTCTCTACAGGCCAAGGAGTTCATACAACTACGAGCAGTAGTCCCAGTACATCTTTTTGATTACAGGTTGGATGTTGTAGTTTTTAGACTCTTGTTTTTTTGTGGTCTTGTATTCTGGCCTAGTTTAATTTCAGTACATTACCTTCCATCATACTTTATTGGTTGGTTTTAGATGCATTCATGCATTTTGTTACTTAATAATTATTTCATTTCAGCTTTTGTGTTCTTGGAGAAGTGTGCGTGTGTACAGGTACTTAAGAAATGCCTCCCATGTTAGTAATATTCCTACTCGGTGATAGTAACTAGCCTCTGGCCCACTATAGGTAGACCTAGGGAGTCGCGGCATGGGCCCCACTAGGACGGGTCTTAATAGAGTGGTTTTGGAGATGGTCGGTTCTACCATAGGACCAAGAGTCTGTGAGATTGGTTTGAGGCAACAATTTAAAGTGTTTCGAGTTCAGGTTTCTGGCCGGAGAATCCTATGTTGGTGTGGGCGGACGAAATATCCATACACCAGGTCACTAATAACCTTCTTTTCGACTCGGTACATGAAGACACCAGTTTTAGGGAAGTAAAAGAATGGTAGATGCATCATATAGAAATGAGTTTTCTTTTCCAGGTCCATTATGTCAAATATCTAGATATACTCGTTGACCATGGTACATCTTGTTTCCTTGTAGGATGCCTTCATGATGCAGACCCACTAGGATTTAGCAGAGCGATCAAGAGGATGATCCCCTCTTCCATGAGGATTCGATACATTGACCAATTCCCCCACGAATTACCTCCAAGTTGTGAACCTACTATAGCACCAACAGTGGAGAAGCCTATAGTACCTGTAGTACCAACTGAAGAGGGGTGTAGGCTGAACGTGCTCCATGAGTTCTAGATACAGAGGCCCCTCATGTTCTAAGGTGAGCCCATCCCTCAGGTGGCCGAGGACTGGCTTGAGGCGGTGACCAGAATTTTCCATCTATAGAGGACACCAACAGACCAGATGGGGATCCTAGGAGTGAGCCTTCATCAGGGATTACCCGGATGATGGTGGATTCTGACCACATAGACTAACGATGAAGATACTCTTTCATGTACAAAGTTTTAGTGACTCTTTAGAGAGTATTTCTCACTAGTTATGCAGATAAAAGTGCGTATCTATGAGCTTCTTCAGCTTCAACAGGTCATTTTGACGATGGATGACTATTCATTGAGGTTCACCAACCTTGCCAAGTACTTGATGGATATGGTCAGGGATCGGTACTTTAGATCATGGACCTTAAAGGAAAGTCTATGATAGGAAATCGAATATAGTTTTGTGCCTCTTTGAATCTCAACTTATGTCAGAGTGCTCGAACGAGCCTTGGTGATCGAGATAGTTTTGGCGGAGTAGAGACAACCGACAATAGTTAGCAGTTGGTAGACTGGTGCGGAGACCTTAGCAGTAGGGAGCCAATGTCAGGTATGTGGATCATGACTTGGGAAACATCACTGGAGGACCCATGACAGGGGTTTGTTAGCCGAGGTCTCTCTTGGTGGATCTAGTCAGCCTAGGGAGAGGTGATGCTACTCATGCGACGACAGGGGATCTCTCACTAGAGATTGTCTGACCCATTGGGTTGTTGACAGGAGGTAGTGGATGGACCATCGAGGTAGAGGAAAGGAGTGGGGAAGACAAACATGCAAAGCGGCGGATGTGGCAGATGAATCGGGAGAGCTACAGGTGGTGGCAGACGCCTTGATCTATTCCACCACCACCCACAGGAGGTCCACACCAGGCTCAGATAGCTAGGGGATAGGGGCGGGGACAAATTTATGCGGTCGAGGCATACGACCCATGGAATCTAGGGATGATATGAGGTACGATTAATGTATTCTATACCATAGCTACCATAATAATAGACACATGTGACATTAATTCTTTCCCCTCCACATGTCTTGTGTGAAACCTTGAGATTCTGGTAGATCCATTGACTGGACCCTTATGCATGGAAACACCTAAAATAGGAGACTCAATGATCACACACAATTGTAGACAGTGTGATCTCACCCTTGGAGGTGATAGTTTATGTTGGAACCTCTTTGTGGCAGCATCGAAGCCTTACGATGTCATTATCAGTGCGAATTGGCTATCTTCGGTCTATTCCCAGATTGACTGATTTAGGCAAAGAGTGTGGTGTGTCCACAGAGATGGGATGAGGTTTTCCTTTGTTGATTAAAAGCATAATCAAGAATAGTATAATGGAATCATTTATAGAAGGGTGAAACCGATCACTCATGAGTTGGCTAGCCTTACCCTCAGAGCAGTAAATGTTGCGAGCTTCTGATTCCCAACATTAGTAGCGGAATATGATGACGCATTTCGCGAAGATGTTCCAGGACTACCTCCCCACCGAGATATAGACTTCTACATCAAATTACACCCCATGATGACAACGATTTCCTCACCAACATATTGGATGGATCCCACAGAGCTTCACGAGATGAGGGTGAAATTAGAGGATTTGTCGAGAAAGGGTTTTGTAAAACCAAGTGTTTCACCATGGGCAGCCCCAGTTTTGTTTTCTAAGAAGGCGGATGGTCGTTTAAGGATGTGCATTGATTACCAGTGCCTGAACTAGGTGTCAGTGAATAAATAGTATCCACAACGAAGTTTTTACAACCTCTTTGAGCAGCTAAGTGGGATAATTTGGTTCTCAAAGGATGAAATTCGGCCAGGTTACCACTAGTTACGAGTACATGACAAGGATATACCGAAGATGGATTTCAAATGATGTTATGGTCACTATGAGTAATTGGTGATTCCTTTTGAAATGACGAACACCCCTGTAGTCTTAATGGGACTTATGAAATGGAACTTCCAACTCTAATTAGACCAGTTCTTAGTGGTTTTCATCGACGACACCCTTATGTACTCGGAGTTAGAGGAGCGTGCGAGACGCCTGCAGAGGCTTCTAGACATTCCCCGAGATAACTAGATTTATGGGAAGCTCTCGAAGTACCAGTCTTGGATTCAGGAGGTCCAATTTTTGGGACATGTCATATCAGCTGATGGAGTAGGTGTGGACCCAGGAAAGGTGGATGCAGTGTTAGCATGTGAACCACCTCGGAGCGTGACAGAAGTTCCGAGCATCCTTGGGTTGGAAGGATATTACCATAGATTCATTCCTAATTTCTACCTAATATAAGCACTTATGATAGCCTTGACTTGGAATGGGGCACCCTTCATGTGGATAGAGAAGTGCCAACATGATTTTGAGTTGTTGATGTAGATTTTGACGAGCACCCAGATTTTGAAATTACCATATGAGGGTGTTGAGTACATAGTGATCTACGACACCTCAGAGATTGAACTTAGATATACTCTAATGCACAGACAAGTAGTGATTTATTATAGTTCACGCTTTCTTAGACCACATGGTCATAACTATGTGACCCGTGATCTTGAGTTGGAAGCGGTAGTCTTCGTGTTGAAGATGTGGGGACACTACATTATGGGTGAGCGATTTATCATCTAATTTGACCACAAGTGCCTCAAGTACATATTCTCATAGAAGGATCCGAATTTGAGATAGAGGAATTGGCTAGATTACCTCCCAAATAATGATTTTTAGATCATTTAAACTCTTGGGAGGTGGAACAAGGTGGAAGATGCTCTTAGTAGAAGTTTTAGATCACAGTGGTTGAGTAAGGAGACAAAATAATTGGCCTTGTTAAAGTTATCCATTATGGATAAAGAGGATGCAGCTTACCATAAGTCGATGGTTTTCACCCCTCCACTCTTGTAGTGAGTTAGGGAGGCATGGATTGGGGATGTTGACTATGAGGCTTTACATGCTCAGTTATCCTCAGGGCATGCACATGACGGATATTCAAAAGGTGGGGGGCACATAGTTCATTTTAGAGGATGTAATTTTGTACCAGTGGCATTCCGTGAGGGGGTCCAAGTGGAGTTTCATATGTCCCACTTGGCGGTACATCCTGGCATGATGAAGATGTACCATTATGTCTGATGATAGTTCTAGTGTTCAGGCATGAATATAAAAGTAGCAAATTACATTTCTCGATGCTTTAAATGCCAGCAGATGATGGCTAAGCAACAGGTTCTGGTGGGATTATCTCACCCCATGGAGGTTACAGAGTGGAAGTGGGATAGAATATCGATGGAATTCATGATAGGCATACCACAGACTTCCAAGGGGCATGATTCTATCTGGGTAATCTTCGATCGACTCACCATGTCGGCCCGCTTCATAACTATCATGGAGTAGAGTTCTGTAGAGAGATTGAGATGCCTCTACATGCATGATATAGTTCGGATTAATTAAATACCTTCAACAATAGTCTCAGATAGATATTCTCTCTTCACACCTCGGTTGTGGAAGGGATTGTAGGAGGCTTTCGAGACTCAATTACTCTTGTGCATTGAGTTCCATCCTCAGACTTATAGTCAGACTGAGAGGACAGTTCCGGTTCTGGAGGATATGTTGGAGGCCTGTATGTTAGAATTTGGTCACATTTTGGAGGACCACCTACCATTGGAAGAGTTTGAGTACAATAACAGCTACCACTCCCCCATTTGTATGGCACTGTTTGAGGCTTTGTGTGGGAGACCCTATCGGTCACCACTTTGCTGGACCGACCATGGAGAGTATAGCATCCCGACATTTTCTTACATTAATATTACATCATTTTAATGATAAAAAACTTAATAGTATTATACATAGAGGATCCAATGGTTTAGTGTCTTGGGAAAACTAGGACCGTACATAACAATTACTACATCACGCATAATCATATATTTAATTTCTTCTTCTCTAGCTTCTTATTGGCATTTTTCATCTCCTTGGTAAATGTATCCACCTGAGGATATACATAAAAATGGGTGATGTAAAATCCCATTAAGAGGATATATAAGAAGAATATAGCGTTGGGTGAGATTAATCAGGACATAGGAAAAAGATCATGAACATGTGAGGTGCATAAATAAAGTCTTGAAATGTGGCAATGCATAAAAAATGAAGCATCATGTCTTAGTGGTTAACTACCACACATACATGTGAACAAAGATATCATCATGTTCAAACATCATTTCACATTTACTGATGAGATTCATCACTTTACCCAATGCATTGGAGCACTGTATAATTCTAGGCACACCCATCACTTTGAAATATTCATATTGGGCTATATAATTTCGGGCGCACCTGTCACATCATAACATTATCATTATCATGCTTTCCCCATGGAACATATATAAAAAGTAAAAATAACTAACCCCTGTAAAGGAATGGGTTACATATCATAATATCACATTCATAAACATTCTATTCCCAAAAGAAAGAGGGCATAACATACATGTTACAAGAACCATCCACTTTGAGTGAGAAGTAAAAGGTGTATTCTTAAAAGAAGAGTTATTTTGGAAAACATTTTGTTTCAAATAAATACTAGGGAAAATAATTTATATCAAATAAAATCAAAGACAATTATGAATAAATGATCTTTAAGGATTATCCATATCAAAATTGGAGTTAAACAGGGAGAACCCGAAGGATGAAAGTTGGGTTTGAGAATTTCCACTTACCTTGTATCTGAATGCTTTCTTCTCTTTAATGTCCTGTATAATGAGATTATATTCATTAATTAGAAATTCCAGAACCTTTTATACATGAATAGGGTTCATTATCGTTTCATTATGTCATTTTATATTTCATTTGATGACCTATATAGTTAAAAACATTGTTCGGGGATGTTCATTTTTATGATTTTTCTTGGGTGGTTTACTTGTATTCAAAAATTGAAGTTTGGGTAGAACATGGTAAACATCCAGAACATATATTACATGTTATTAATGAAATTAAATAATTTAAAATGATCTTATAGTGAATCATATTATATACATGTTTATGAATCATTAGATAAGAATTAAATGATGATTATTTGGGTTAATTTGGGCGTTTTTTTCAATCACAATGAACTTGTTTTAATTAATCACTTGGTAGTATGGCCATAAGTTATTTAAAGAACATTAAATAAGAAAAAATAAATATAAAAAATTATGTATCAACCATAAAAATGGTTTCATGTCTAGATCTAAAGGTATAAATGGAAGAAGAAGGCATGTCGTTCTTGAAGGTGAATAATTAACACCTCACGAACAACATACTCTTTAATAAAATAAAAGGACGAGGGAAAGGGGGTTGTATGATATAATATACAATTTTCAATATAAAATTCCATTTTATGTATAATATTGGATTTAAAATACAATTTAGATGAAGATAGGTGGGTAGAGATCAATAAATGAACTTGAACATTAAAGGAAATTAAAGGAGAAGAGGAAGAGAAATTACCTCTTAAACCCTCCTCTTGAGATCCTCCTTAAGAAATATATTCTTTGTCTTTTTATGTGACCAGAAGACTTGGACGTGGGAGAGGTTCTAGGGAAGATGTTTGGGCAGAGTTTAGAGATGTCTTTGAGCTTGAGAGGTGTGAAGGGTGGTATTTTTTGTGAAGGGGAGAGGGGTTTCCTTAATATAAAATTCATTAGTTTATTAATTTCCTCCAAGACAAGGAACAATGAGTCTTGAATGACCAAGAATAGTAATTGTATCATGTGATCCCAAACCAAGTGGGCATACATCATCCGAGCATCACACATGGCTCTATAATTAGATTATTTAGATTATTTTTGTAAAATATGGTATTTCACTATTCATAAAAAATTCAAGTATTTCAGAAAAATCCAAAAAATTTAACCCAACCAATTTTCGATGTGTATAATACAAAAATGAAGTCCATTTTTAAAAAATAATTTTATAAATATTATTAATTTGATATTTAATTAAAATATTGGTTTATTACTAAAAACAGTATTAAAACATTCATTTACATATTCTAAAATATAGGTACATCACACTTTCAATTGAATATTATTTTCATACTATCATAGGTAAGATTTCTATTAATTAGGTTATATCAATATTCATAAGGGTAGGTTACTATTCATAAGGGTAGGTTACTATTCAACAAAAATTATACTTGTTTTCTTAGCCTCCAACAAACATCTTGAACACAACCGTGTATGTCAGATTTTCAATATCCCAAACACAGAAGTGAAAAACATTTCTTTAAAGGTCAATTATCACTTAGTAGTTCATTATGTTGTGTTTTCAAGTAATTTTATTACATAATTATATGATTTGAATTTCTATTTAAAAACTTTGGGTCATTACATTCTTCCCCCGTTAAGAAATTTCGCCCCAGAAATTTCACTTTACACGAACAGGTGAGGGTGTTTCTCCTTCATTTCCTCTTCTGGTTCCCAAGTTGCTTCCTCAAACTTATGTTTCCTCCACAAAACATTGATAATATGAGTTGTCTTCTAGTGTAGAACCTTATATCTCCAATCCAGAATCATTTCTGGCTACTCCACATAGGAGAAATCATCTTCCAGCTACACCACCTCTGAGTGTAATATATGTGAGGGATCAAGTATGTTCTTCCTAAATAGTGATACATGAAAAACATCATGGACTCGAGCCATATTCGGTGGAAGTGAAAGCTGATAGGCCATAGCTCCTATGCGGTCAAGGATCTCAAATGGGCTAGTATACCTTGGGCTTAGCCTCCCTTTCTTCCCAAATCACATGACTCTCTTCCATGAAGATATTTGAAGGAAGACTTTATCTCAAATGTCAAACTCCATTTCCCTTCGATAGTTGTCAGCATAGCTCTTTTACTGTCTTTGAGCATCTTTGATGTGTTTCTGGATGAATTGAACCATCTATGTCATCTCTTGAACAAGATCAGGTCCAAATAGCTTTCATTATCCAAATTCATCCCAATAGGTTGGAGTTCTACATCGCTTTCCATATAGAGCTTAATATGGATCCATCTGAATACTCGAGTGGAAGATATTGTTGTATGAGAATTCAACCAATGAGAGATGCTGATACCATCCACCTTTGAATTCTAGAGAGCAGGATCTAATCATATCATCAAGCCTCTAAATAGTTTTTTCAGAATGGCCATCAGTTTGGTGGTGACATGCCATGCTGAAATTTTATTATGTACTCAAAGATTGTTGAAGGCTCCTCTAGAATTTAGATGTGAAACATTGATCATAGTCAGAGACAATTGAGAGTGGAACACCATGAAATCATACCAATTCCTTCGCATATATACTTTCTAGTTGTTCAAGTGAGAGATCTTCCCAAATATCGATAAAATTGGATGTATTGGTGAGTCGGTTAACCACAACCCATATCACATTATTTCCCTTCGATGTCTTTGGGAGACCTGTGACAATGTCCATAGTAACATTTTACCACTTCTACATGGGTATAGGCAATGGTTGTATCATATGTTTTGTCTTTTTTCACTCAGCTTTATCTTGATGACATACCAAGAACCTTGTATATATTCCGCAATATCATTCTTGATGTTACCCCAGCAAGAGTTTTCTTAGATATCATGGTACATTTTTGTACTCCCAGGATGGATAGATAATGTTGATCTTTGTGCATTATCCAATAGCTCATTCTTTATCACAGGTGATGAAGGAACACAAAGCCATGTTCCAACCCGAATCATACCATCATCATCGATATGGTAGTCTTGTAGCTTCCCTTTAATTACTGCATTCACCCTCTTCTATATCTCCACATCATCCATTTGTGCTTCCTTAATCTTCTCTTGGATGGACGGTTTCATAATCGTTTGGTCAATTTAGGATGTATTCTCTTCCCTTATGATTTCCAAATCCATTCATTGCATATCTAATAAGATAGGGTCTTTCCAAATACGTAACATGGATTGAGTAGCGGGTTCTTTTCTACTTAGAGAATTAGCTAGCTTGTTCACCTTTCTAGGATGATAGTGAATAGAGCAATCGTAATAATTGATTAGCTCTAACCATATCCATTGACGCATGTTGAGCTTTATTAGTGTGAATATATACATTAGGATCTTGGGGTCGGTGTATATGTCACACTTCTCACCAAAAAGGTAGTGCCGCCATATTTTCAAGGAAAAAATCACAGCTGCCAGCTCTAGGTAATGCATCAGGTAGTTATTCTCATGGATCCTCAACTGTTGTGTGGTGTAGGCTATCACATTACCATTTTTCATGAGTACGCAACCCAAGAATTTATTTGAAGCATCACTCTATATCAAAAAACCATCACCACTTTTTAGTAGTGGGAGTACAGGTGCTGTGATCAGCCTTCTCTTTAGCTCCTTGAATCTTCCCTCACATTCTTCCGTCTTGACATACTTTACCATTTCCTTGTTATCATAGTTAGCAGGCGTGAAAATCGTGAGAAGTTCATAAAACAAAAAATGATAGTACCTAGATAATCGATGGAAACTACGGATTTTTGTGACACTAGAGGCCCTAGGCCGCTCCTCAATTGCCTTTTTCATTGAAGTATCCATAGAAATTCCCTCACTTGTGATCACATTTCCCATGAACATGAATTGTTTCATCAAAAAGTCACACTTGTTGAACATGGAATACAAATTCTCCTTTATCAATGTCTCCTACACAAGTCTTATATGTTCTTCATGTTCCTCCTATCTCTTGGATTAGATGATAATATCATCAATAAACACTACCACATATTTGTCGAGGCAATGTCTAAAAAATCTATTCATCAAATCCATGAGATTGTATGGGAATTAGTATGTCCAAAGGGAATCACCAAAAACTCATAGTGCCCACACCTTGTACAGAAGGCCGTCTTCTGAATATGTTCCTTATTCGCCTTTACCTGATGATATATAGAATGATGATCCACCATTGAAAAGTATTCAACACCTCTTAACTGATTTAATAGGTCATCAATCCTTGGAAGAGGATACATGATCTTTATGGTGATCTTGTTGAGTTATTGATAATCAATACATAGCCACATTGTTCCATCCTTCTTCTTCACAAACTGCACTGGTGCAACCCAAGGTGATGCAGTTGGCCGTATGAACCCTTTGTCTAGATGCTCTTGAAGTTGCTTCTTTAACTCCTCTAGTTCGATAGGAGCCATCCTATAGAGACACTTTGAGATAGGAGTGGCTCCGTGTATGAGTTCAGTTGAGAACTATACGTCATGATCCTGGGGAATTCCAAGTCACTCTTCAGGAAATACATCACCGTATTCCCTCACAATGGGAATTTCCTAAAGGTTGGCACTTTCCTTCAACTCAACCATTGGGCGAGGTATGCTTCTTCATTGGGAATATAAACCCACACCATTGAAGGATTTTTCAAAGGAGATTCATGATCTTCCTTGAATTTGTAGAGATGAATGGGTTGGTTCAGAATATGAAAAGATATTTCCTTTTTCCAATAGTTAATATGTGCTCTATATAATGAGAGCCAATCAATTCCCATTACAGCATCAAATTCAACCAAACGAAGTATTACAAGATTTACTGGAAGAAGCTTCCCACATGCACCAACAGGAGAGGAGTCAAACACTTTGGTTGTAATGATTGCTCTAGATAGTGTTTTTATAGATATCTTATAGAGACCCAAAGCTTGACATACATAGAAATTACATTACTTTTGTGGAATATATAATACATAAAAAAACAGACACCAAAGGACCATAATATCTTAGTGTCATTGGAAACTTGGAACATAATCTTCTAATCATGGTGAAAGATCTTCAACATTTCCCATAAAGATCTTACCGTTTTGTTTTCTTACCTAAAACATTTCTTTATATCTGGGGGAAAAGAAAAAAATAAAAAGGGTGAGATCAAATTCTCAGTAAGGTTAAACATAGAGAACATAAAACAATCCATAAAATTTTGAATGGAAAAACTTGAACATAAAATCTAAACATCAAAATCATGAGAAATGATTTAAATATTGGAAGTACGTAAGAAATATATCATAATGGAACATCAATCCTGATAAAATAACCTGGGAAGAAAACATGTAATTGTGGAAAACCACTAACCACCTGATATGATTTCCATAGTAGCCAAGGCATTGGTTCCAAGACCATCTTAGTGGACAAAGTCCATTACTGAACTGAGTTCACTCCTCATTCCCGTCTTGTATTACTGAACTGGATAAACTTGTCATTCCATCCATGTCTATCTCATGAGATAGAAATCTTTACCCAATGCATTGGAGGGAGATATATGTCCCACCCATCTCACAATGAAATTATTCTTACATATTCCACATAATAAATATAACTCATTCATCATAACCCAAATAATAAAATGGGTTTCATAAACATCATCCCATTATCACATAATCCATATAAAACAAATGGATATAATTTCATCATAAGAAATGTGAAACCATGTAAATCATAGAGACATTATACATGAAACATACACATATGAAATAATTTCATCTTAGATGGAAAATAGTTTTGATAAAACACTTAAAATGAATTCTTGGGGAAAATATCCTTTCTTCTTCAAAATAATTATCTTTTAACAAAATGCCACGCAATTTTAAAAGAAAAGAATTTTATTTAAAATAACTATGAAATTTTTTAGAGGAGTCTTCATTGAAATAAGTCTTTATGAAACCGTAAAAATCCATTCACGCCATATAAGTTAAAAAAACATTCTCCTCATACTTTTGTCAGATAAGTAAAAAAGTACCTCGTATGGTAAAAAAAAGAAAGATTCCTTACATACCATGTAGTAAAAGTCAAAAAAGGGTAAAAATGACTTTAAACATACATGAAACCATTATTAAAAAATAGGGACATGGATGATAAATATAACCCCAGTCAATACTTACGAATAAACAATCTCGTATAAAAAATGAGATTGGAAAAGTTATCACTTACCTTAGGTCCGATATGGTTTGTACGTATCTGAACCTCCTGTATAATGATTTAAATAATGTCATTGACTTATTACAGAAGAATATTCATTGTTATGATATCATATATGGTTCACTTATGACTTTATATTACCTGTGCTTTTGTAAATTCCATGTTAGAGCAGTGTTTTGGGTAAAATCGTTTTATTTATAATACGTGTTTGGACGTGTTGTTCTTGATATTATTATTAGTTATATCTTGATGTAATTTCATCCAGAATGTAAATCATTATTTATATATCATATATATATTCAGTATATATATATATAATAGAGATATAAATGAAATGAAATACACCGTTCATTGAGATGGTAGGCCGTGCGTACGCATGAATGTCGTTTTCCTTTCCTTATTCACATGAATGGAAGTAAGTAGATGACATATATATATATACATAAATCCATTAGATTTACCATTTCATATATTTCATTAATATTCATTATATATACTTTATAATCATTCTTGAATTGTTAACATGGAGAATGAATCTCATAGCGTCGTGGAGATGGTATCCGTACGTACGCACGGGCGAGGATATTGTTCCCATAATTATTGAATTGAATTGGAGTGGATGATATAATATCACAGAATAAGTATGATGTTATAATAACTATATATAGTTATTCCTTACACCATTATTCCCATCCAAGTAAGGTGGTGTTGTAAAAACATATTACACCACGCTGTGGAGACGATATTCCGTACGTACGCACGCGCGGTGATTTCATTTTCCGTTGGTTGGATAGAAGGTGAAATGGGATTTTTTTCATATTTATAATAACATATTACTATATTAGTGATACTTATGTTTTTACTTTATAATGAAACAACTAAAGAAGAATAAATTTAAGATGAAAGAAAACTTGAAAGAATCGGTAGATGATATTGCCTCTTCTTCCACAAACCTCTTTTAAACATCTTCTTACAGCACTAGAGTAGGTCTTTTGAGATGACCAGAACCTCTATGATATAACTAGAGAGGTCTAGAAGTGGAATTGGTAGGGGCTGTCTGTGCTTCAAGGCACAAAAGGGTGTGAGGAGAAGACGGAAGGGGTTCCCTTTTTATAAGGGAGGAGAGGTGATCCTTAGGAAAAACTTAAAATATTACTTTATAATAAAGTCATATTCAGTTATTAATAGCTCCAGATTGATTTATTTCTAAGCTACGGTGGGGATGGGTCGAAAAACTCTCAAAAAATATGTTTTAGACAAGTTTAGGTTACTATTTTAACCTTATCATTTAGATTTAACTGTAAGTTAAATAATTTAACTTTTACCGTGTCTTTTTGTTTTCTTACACTATATGGTTAATTAAATTACTACAACAAGCCAAAAAAACCCCAAGTGGTTCATTATTAATATCTATAACCTTACATAAGACCTTTGGCCAAAACTCAGATTTTTAGGAATATAATAACAATTAATAATATAATATTTCTTTTAAAAACTATTTTATGTCAATTTTGACAATATTTGGAACATGATTTTTGTGAAAATCATAACAGCATGATTAGTTCAAAAAAAGTTAATGAAATCAGTAATAAAATGTCATATTAACCAATAAAATTATTTTAATTCATAAAAGCCCAAAATTACATTAATTTGGTTATTTATAACATTAATTATGTCAATATTTCATTAATAAGGTAATTAATGCATCATCATTGTGTCATACATAAATTAACTTATTTAATGTCTAAAAATTATAAATAAAATACCATTATGTAGGATTATCTTTCTAATGAATATTTATCGTAGAATTTATCTTATTTATAACCATATATTAAAAAAAATTAGTTATTAAACATTGATTTTAACCATTTTAACTATTCTTTAAATAAAATAATCATAAATGTCCAAATCTAATCCATGTGGACCTAATGGGTAATATATTATTCCTAATGTTATTTTTGGTCGAATTACACTTATCCAATAGATTTAGGACATGTGTTAGGGTAATAATAATATCATTTTTACCATTAATTACACTATTTACTATTAACCGTGGTAAATAAAAATAAAAAGTTACTATTCACCAAACATTATTTTTATCTTATTGAACCACATTTTAATCCTTGATATTAACTATGTCTCTCGGATTTTCAAAATTAAACTCACAAAATGTATAGAAAAGTTTTATGTAAATTTTCAAATTCTCCTGGGAGATGCGTAAAAGACAGGGAAAAGTTCTATAAAATTTTTATATATATAAAATTATTATAAAATGACTCAAATGAATTTCATTTAACTTATATAGGTATTATGTATCAATTTTGATCTAAAATAAATTTCAATAAAATACATAATTATTTAAATAAAAATTCGGTTTTTAAATAGTAACCTAGAGTTTTCACTATTCATCAAAAATTGAATGTTTTCAAAAAAATACCAAAAATTCACCCTAGGCTAATTTTGATATTCCGAATCCAAAAATGTAGTCCATTTTGAACGATAAAATTTATAAAATTTCAAAAAGAGGATATTACTATTCATAACGACTAGTTTATATATCATATCATCATTTAGTGAAACTCAGTATTGTGTACAACACACGCTATCGTGGAAGGTCATGATTGTCTGTAATAAAAGCCAAGTTAGGGATGCATGTAGATAACGAATTTTTTGGTGTAGCGTACAACACAAGACATCAATAAAATTGAATAGAATATTTTTCATAAAATCTCGGGGTGTGACATTCTACCCCCTTAAAATGAATTTCTCCCTTGAAATTCATCGGGGTATAAATGGTTTACTACTTGAATGTTTCCTTAACAGAAACCCACATCATAAAACAGAATACCAAAACTTATCATTAAAAACTAAAGTATGAAATGTAGCAGTTACGCAAATTAACTAATCCCAGGGTTTACACATAGGATAACACAAGTCAAAATATGGATATGGAATAGAAATCTAACCGTCAAGTTCTGATGGAGAGTGGTAGAGAACATGGCTATGAAAAATCCAACAATCAAAAAGCCATAAATTTGTGATGTTCTAAGGTACCATCTGATTCATCAGATATAAGGGCACTAGGAGAACATTTTTGGTTTTCAAGATCATTTCCCTAAAGTTGAAGAATTTGAATTAGAAGAAAAACATACCTTATTTCGGTATAATCTCATAGTTGTTCGAGCCTTTAACAATTTCCAATTCATTTTTTAATGAAATGAAGTTTAATTTGTCTTTCACGAAGTTTTAGCAGATCATGCGATAGAATGAAAGGTCATTCCATCTGTCTCAAACATAAGTTGGAAAACGTTTTATACATAAGTCCATATATGGTGAGATTAATCAGATATGGTTCCAAAATGGACTTATACTTCATATATCATCCTGCATAATAAAATAAAACTAGTTTCTACTAATCAGGGACTTCCTGTAGGCCAGTGGTAGAAGATAAAGGCATGTTGCACTTTGGTTGTGTGTTCGATTCCTGCAACATTGTCCGACACGACGGGATGTCGCCCATCCTGCAGGTTGTCCTTTTTTTAAAACTACATTATTATAAAATTCCATAAATAATATCAAAAAAAGTTATAGCCTTAAACAATACTTACTTATGTCCAACATAATCTATTCCAATCTTTAGGATTATCCAAAATACTTCTATCCAAGCTCATAGTATAAAGAAAAAATTACTAGAAATGTCATCTGCCGAGCATGTGAATACAATCATTTATCCACCATATATCATATGATATATCTTGTTGGTCAAATTACAAACATGTGAATACCTTAATCATATATTCTCTTGAAAAATGAATACCCATTGACCCTTAGTGAAAACATGAATGTTGTCAAAATATAACACTTTCCACATACCAAAATCCCAAAATTTCTATATACTCAAACCATGATATAACTTTGTCCTTATATCAGTCATGATCTCATTTCATTTTTTCTTTATCGCTTCATTATGTGGATATTATCTTCCTTCCAAAAATATTTCAATCACTTTTCATGGTTACCGGTACAATATAATTATCGAAAACCAATACATAGATATTCTAAAATTACACGATACCATAAATTAAATTCCATCATGCTATTTCAAATCCCATTACATAAACACTTAATCATTACAGAACATCATTTTCATAATCAACATCACAAATAGTGATCGCATGTGACTTACCTTTATCCTTTTCTTTAAGAGGTTGCTCACGTTGATCATCATTTACCCATGGATTAGGGCATTGATTAGCATAATGCCCCATTTCCTTGCACTTGAAGCATTTATGTGTTGGTAGAGAATTCCCTATAGTATTTTCTCTATTCACGTAATTAGAAACCTTTTACCCATTACTTCAGCACTCACCTGCTTGATGACCTTCTTTTACACACTTGAAACATTTTCTAGTACATTTTAGACAATCTCTAGCATGCTTCTTTCCACACTTTGAGCATAAAGAAACATTCATCTTCTTTTCACCATTTTTCAGAGGTTTTTTCCTTGAACTCCATCTTTCGTTTGTTATCAAAACCATGAGATGGATATGTTACACCAACATCTAGTTCTACATTGATAGCACAACTCACAATTTCTTCATAGCTACAGAAGTCTCTTATAGCTAATTCCATTAGAGGACTTGGTTTCAAGCCACTGAAAAATTGATCAACTTTACTTTCATGTTGGATGATAAAACCTGATACATACCTTGAAAGTCTTGTAAAATTTGCTTTGTATATACCAACAGATTCATCATCCTTCTGCTTAAGCTCAAGGAACTCATTTTCGATCTTTGTTCGAAGAATATGAGGGAACTAAATACTGAAAAACGATTTCTTAAACTCGTCCCATTCCATGGATTTAATTTCATCTTGTGGCCTTATATTCTTAATTAGAGTCCACCACTGGTCTTCTTCACATTCTAAATGGTAAACAGCATGAATGAATTTATCATGATTCGAACAACGAAGTATGGAAGATATCTTTTCAATGGTACTGATCCATTATTCAAAAACAAGTGGATTAGCAGACCCATTGAAAGAAGGTGGATTTTGCCTCATGAAGGACTCAATATGATATTGTTCCCTTCTCTGATCATTTCGAAATCTAGAATTATTCATATCTTGGGTATGTCTAGCAATAATATTTTTCTCTCCATCTCCCATCACATTTGGTTGTTCAGGAGGAGAACCATTGCATTTTCCATTACATTGATCGACACGGTTACTTCGTGTTCCAGCCATCGTCTAATACCCAAAAAGAATAGTGTGAGAGGAAAAAATCATGCGAGGGAAAAAAACATAATAAATGGGGAGTACCTTAAATATATAACATCTTAGGGTTAATTCTATGATTTTTACCATACTTCTAGGACTATTACCTATACTTATACGTAACCTTAGGGACATCCCTAGACATACCTTAGAAATATCTCTAGGGATATCACTTAAGTTTTCACATCCTAGTTTCCAAAGGTTATCTAAACCTTTCCTATGATATCAACTATAGAGACACAAAGATTTACGTACATAGATATTACATTAATTTTGCGGAATATCTAATACATAACAAAAATAGACACCAAAGGACCGTAATAGTTTAGTGTCTTTGGAAACATGGAACATACTCTTCTAATCATGGTGAATGAATTTCAACATCTCGTATAAAGATCTTCCCCTTTTGGTTTCTTACCTAATACCTCTCTTTATATCCTAGGGAAAATAAAACATAAAAGGGTGATATCAAATGCTCAGTAAGGTTAATCATATAGAACATAAAACAATCCATAAACATTTGAATGCAAAAACTTGAACATTAAATCTAAACATCAAAATCTTGAGAAGAGAAATAAATCATGGATGTACGTAAGGCATATATAAAAATGGAACATCAATCCTTATAAAATATCCTAGGATGAAAACATGTAATTGTGCAAAACTATTACGCACATGATATGATATCCATAGTAGCCAAGTCATTGCTTCCAAGACCATCTTAGTGGACAAAGTCCAATACTGAACCGAGTTTACTCCTTCTTCCAGTCTTGTATTACTGAACCGGATTAACATGTCATTCTAGCCATGTCTATCTCATGAGATATAAATCATTACCCAATGAATTGGAAGGAGATATAGGTCCCACCCATCTCATAATGAAATCATTCTTACTTTTTCCACAAAATAAACATAAATCATTCATCATAACCCAATGAATAAAATGGGTTTCATAAACATCATCCCATCATCACATAATCCATATAAAACAAATGGATATCATTTCATCATAAGAAAAGTGAAACCATGTAAATAATAGAGACATTATAAATGAAACATACCTATATGAAATATTGCCATCTTATATGGAAAATAGTTTTGATAAAACACTTGAAATGAATTCTTGAGGAAAATATTCTTTCTTCTTCAAAATGTTTTTCTTTTCACAAAATGCCACACAATTTTAAAAAAAATTATTTTATTGAAAATAACCATGAACTTTTTTAGAGGAATCTTCATTTAAATAAGTCGTTATGAAACTGTAAAAATCCATTCATGCCGTATAAGTTAAAAAACATTCTCCTCGTACTTTTGTTGGAAAATTCAAAAACTACCTCGTATGGTAAACAAAAGAAACATTCCTTACATACCATGTAGTAAAAGTAAAAAAATGGGTAGAAAGGGCTTTAAACATACATGAAACCATTTTTATAAAATAGGGACATGGATTATAAATATAACCACAATAAATACTTACGAATAAACAATCTCGGATAAAAACGAGATTGGAAATGTTATCCCTTACGTTAGGTCTGATATTCATTATATGTATCCAAAATTATTGTATAATGATTAAAATAATGTCATTGAATTGTTAAAGAAGAATATTAATTGTTATGATGTCCTATATGGTTCACTTATGACTTTATATTACCCGATCTTTTGTAAATTCCATGTTAAAGAAGTGTTTTGGGTAAAATTGTTTTATTTATCGTACGTGTTTGGACTTGTTGTTCTTGATATTATTATTACGTATATCTTGATTTAAATAATTCCAGAATGTAAATCATGATTTGTATATACTATATATATTCATTATATATATATAATTGATATATAAATGAAATGAAATACACCATTCATGGAGATGGTAGGCCGTACGTACGCATGAACATTGTTTTCATTTCATTACTGACTTGAATGGAAGTAAGTAGATGAAATATATATATACATAAATCCATTAGATTTATCATTTCATATTTTTCATTAATATTCATTATATATACTTTATAATCATTCTTAAATGGTGAACATGGAGAATGAATCTCATCGCGTCGTGGAGACGGTAATCCGTACGTACGCACGAGCGATGATATCATTCCCATAATTATTGAATTGAATTGGAGTGGATGATATAATATCACAGAATCATTATGATGTTATAAAAACTATATATAGTTATTCTTTACACCATTGTACCAATCCAAGTAAGGTGGTGGTGGAAAAACAGATAACACCATGGCGTGGAGACGGTATTCTGTACGTACGCAAATGCGGTGATTTCGTTTTCCGTAGGATGGATAGAAGGTAAAATGGGGTTGTATAATATTTATAATAATATATCTGTATATTAGTGATACTGATGATATTAATTTATAATGAAACAACTAAATAATAAGAAGTTTAAGAAGTAAGAAACTTGAAATAATCGTTAGAAGAGATTACCTCTTCTTCGACACACCTCTTTTAAAATTCTTCTTACGGCACTTGAGTTGGTCTTTTGAGAAAACCCGAACATATATGATATAACTATAGAGGTTTATAAGAGGAATTGGCATGGGTTGGCCAAGCTTCAAGGCTCAAAAGGGTGTCAAGGGAAGAGGGAAGGGGTGCCCTTTTTATAAGGGAGAACATGGGCACCTTAGAAAAAACATAAAATATTATTTTATAATAAAGTCATATTCGGTTTTTAGTAGCTCCAAATTAATTTATTTAGAATATAAGGTGGGGATGGGTCTAAATACTGTCAACCAATAGGTTTTAGACAAGTTTAGGTTACTATTTTAACCTTATCATTTAGATTTAACTCTAAGTTAAATAATTTAACTTTTACCGTGTTTTTTTGTTTTCTTACACTATATGGTTAATAAACATAATATAACAAGACAAAAGAACCACAAGTGGTTCATTATTAAAATATATAACCTTATCTAATTAATTTGGAAGAAGCTTATATTTTTTAGAATATAATAACAATTAATAATATAATGTTTGTTTTAAATACTATTTTATGTCAATTTTGACACTATTTGGTACATGATTTTTGAGAAAATCATAACAGCATCATTTGTTCAAAAAAAAGTTAATTAAATCAATAATATCATGTCATATTAACCTAGAAAATTATTATAATTCATAAAAAGTCTCAAATTACATTTATTTGGTTATTTATAACATCAATTAGGTTAATATTTCATTAATAAGGTAATTACTGCATCATCACTATGTCATAAATAAATTAAATTATTTAATGTCTAAAAATTATAAATAATATAACATTATTTATCTTTCTAATTAATATTTATAGTCTAATTTATCTTCTGTATATCCCTATATTAATAATGATTTAGTTATTAAATATTGATTTTAACCATTTTACCTCTTCTTTAAATAAAATAATAATTAATGTCTTAATCTAATTAAAGTGGCCCTAAAGGGTAATATTTTATTCCTAAGGCTGTTTTTGGTCGAATTACACTTATCCAATAGAATTATGACATTTTTCAAGGTAATAATAATATCATTATTACCCTTAATTATCCTATTTACTTTTAACCGTGGTAAATAAAAGTAAAAAGTGACTATTCAAAAAAAATTATTTTTATCATATTGAACCTCATTTTACTCCTTGATATTAACCGCGTCTCTTGGATTTTCAAAATTACACTCACAGAAGTGGTTAAATTAAGTTTTATGTAAATTTGAAAACTCTCCTAGGAGGTGGGTAAAAGAAGTTGAAAAGTTCTGTAAAATTTTTATATATCTAAAATTATTATAAAATGACTCAAATGAATTGCATTGAACTAATATAGGTATTATGTATAAATTTTGACCTAACATAAATTTAAATAAAATAAAGTATTATTTAAATAAAAATTTGGTTTTTAAATAGTAACCTAGTGTTTTCATTATTTATCAATAATTGAAAGTTTTCAAAAAAATACCAAGAATTCCCCCCAGGCTAATTTTGATATTAAAAATCCAAAAATGAATTCCATTTTGAAATATAAAATTTATTAAATTTTAAATAGTGGGTATTACGATTCATAACGACTTGTTTATATAACATATCATTGTTTAGTGAAACTCGGTATTGTGTACAACACACGCTATCGTGCAAGGTCACGATTGTGTCTAATGCAAGCCATGTTTGGGATACATGAAATGAAACCTAATTTTTGTGTAGAGTACAACACAAGACACCAATGAAATTAAAAAGAATATTTTTCATAAAATCTCAGGGTGTTACATATCTCTACTTCAAGGTTTCAGGGCTTCAATTCTATAGTTCTAGAAGAATTTCAAGATATAAAGGAATTCGTAGAACCAAAATCAAATAAGACTTTTTCCATTATTGAGTGAATAGGATGTGTAACTTGTACGGCTAAATTATCATGCTCCACCTTCGCAGTAGTGATGGAATAAGCATTCCCTTGTTCCATTGGCTTTGGTGATTACTGACGTTGATTGACCTCGAGAACTCGATGTTTAGTGCACTAACTTTCATAGTGACCTTACTCCCTACAGTTGTAGCATTGAACCATGGTGGTTCTCTCCATTATTTTCCCACACTCTCATTACTTTTCGTGACTTTTTGAAACTCTTGAGCCTGATGTCCTTCTTTACCACACTGGAAGCACTTCTTCATCCCTTTGAGGCAGTTCCCATGGTGCAACATCCCACATTTTTTTCATGTGGTTCATTTAGTTTTCTTACCACTTTTTTCATTAGATCTTCCAGCTTGAAACTCCATCTTTCGTTTCTTATCTCAATATACATGGGACCATTCTCCAAACTGCATCTCCACTTTGATGGCACATTTACAAATGTCTTCATAACTCCCAATGTCTCAAATTGCTAGAGCCTTTCAAAGGTGTGGTTTTAATCCACTAAAGAATCTATCAATTTTTCTATCATTTTTGATAAAAAACCCCAAAGAGTGCCTTTCAAGCATTGTGAAATTCACTTCATAGGTTGTGACAGATTCTCCTCATTTTTTCTTGATCTCTATGAATTCTCTATCCATATTTGTACGAAGAGTTTGTGGGAAATAATTATTAAAAAAACATTATCTTAAAGACTTCCCATTCCAACTGTTAAATTTACTTCCTTGTATTGGTGTTCTTATTCAAATCCCACCATTGATCGGATTCTCCATCTTGATGATAAACTTCTAGAGTCACCTTCTCCATCTCAAAACAGTGAAGCACAAAAATGATATTCTCTATGGTGTTGACCCACCGTTCTGCAACTAGTGGATCGGAAGATCCACTAAACGTCGGTGGTTGTTGCCGCATAAAAGATTCGATATCCATTTTATCCCTCTTTGGTGAAGGAGGTTGTTCCCCATTGTTATGGTTATTGTTCATAACCTGAGATAATTGGGTAAGCATCACCTTGTTGTTTTGAACTTGACCTCCCAATTCATTGGGGATGTCGTTCTGGAAATCATTACATTGGCCCTAGCACGAGTTGTTGGCCTGATTTCTCCTGGTTCCCACCATTTTCTAAAATAAAAAAGGTTAGAACAAAACATAAGTAAACAATTCATGAATACCTTAATCATTTGAACAATTTATTACAAAAACATAACATATGGGATCCCTATGTAAATATTCTTCTGTGCATATTTGTACTTAGTCTCATGCAATAGGTTTTATCAAGGGGTCACTAATCCTAATTCCCAAATTAACTAAACCATTCCTCTGATATCAACTATAGAATCCCAGACTTTTCTTACATTACTATTACATCATTTTAAATATAAACAACATAATAGTATTACACATAAAGTATCCAATGGTTTAGTGTCCTGGGAAAACTAGGACTATAAATAACAATTACAACATCAAGCATAAACATTTATTTAACTTTTTCTTCTCTAACTTCATATTGGAACTTGTCCTCTCCTTAGTACATGTAGACCACCGAGGATATACATAAAAAGGGGTGAGCTAAAATTACAGAAAGAGGATAGATAAGAAGAATATAGCATGGGGTGAGTGTAATCATGACATAGTCAAAAGATCATGAACATGATAGGAGCATAAATAAAAGAATTTAAATGTGGCAATGCATAAAAAATGAAAATCATGTCTTAGTGGTTAACCAATACACATTCTTGTGATCCAAGATAGAATCTGGTTCACACATCATTTCAAATTTACTCATGATATCCGTCATTTTTTCCAATGCATTGGAGCGCTGTATAATTCTTGGTGCACCCATCACATTGAAACATTCAAATTGCGCTCTGTAATTCTGGGAGCACCCGTCGCATCATAACATTATCTTTATCAAGATTACCACATGTAACATATATCAAAAGTGAACATAATAAACCCATGGAATGTAATGGGTTAAATCTCATTATAACACATTTATAAACATTGGGTTCCCAAAAGAAAGAGGGAATAACGTACATGTTACAAGAACCATCCACATTGAGTGAGAGGTAAAAGGTGTGTTCTTAAAAAAAGAGTTCTTTTGGAAAAAATTTTGTTTGAACTAAAAGCCAAGGACAAACATGTATATCCAAAAAACAAAAATAAAATAATGAAAAAATGTTCTTTAAGGAGTAACCATATCAAAATTGGAGTGAAAGAGGGAGAACCTGATGGATGAAAGTTGGGTTCGAGAATTTCCCATTACCATATAATGACATTATATTCATTAATTAGAAATTTAAGAACCTTTTATACATTACTAGTGTTAATTATTGTTACATTATGTCATTTTATGTTACTTTGGATGACTTATAGAGTTTAAAAACATTTTTTGGGGATGTTCGTTTTTATGATTTTTCTTGGGTGTTTCACTTGTATTCATAAATTGATGTTTGGGTAGAACATGGGTAAACATTCAGAACTAATATTACATGTGATAAATGAAATTAAGGAATTTAAAATGATCTTATAATAAATCATACTATATCTATAAGGCCCCATCCTTAAACCTTACTTAATCTTGAGTTATTACAAGATTACACATTGAGGATCTTTTTGGGTTTAGAGTTTTAGAGAATTAGATCATAAAACTTGAATTAAATTCCACATATAAACAAAGTGGTTACATAAAGATATTATTCTTCTTTCCCATCAATGGAAACATATTTAAAATAAAACATGGATTCTTTCTTGACACTTCCTTGACACTATCATCATATCATGTACCTTTCCCTTGACTTGTGAAAAACATTTCAAAAAAACATGGGATGAGAATAAAAAGCTTAGTAAGGGTTATAAAAATATGGAAAGGAAACATGGGTACATATATACATAAGAATGAAATCATACATTACACATAAAACATAAGCACATTAACATACCTCATCAAATCATGAATAAATCATAGAAATCATAATACATAAAGGTAACTTGAGGCATTCATAACTTTCTTACGTAGGGAGTAAACATCTTGGTTACGTTTGGAATACCGATCACAGTATATTCCCTAAATCTCTTCGGATAAAGCATAACGTTTCACTCCTTCGCGTTACCCAATGCATTGGAGAGCTATATCGGGCTCACCCGCCCTTAGTCTATCACGGAACCACCCGTCTTCATAATAATGCCCAAGAACCTCAACATAATCATATGACATAAAACATGCATAAAAGGAAACATAACATTTACACCTTTCAATCACAAGATATAAATACACCACATTGATATAAAAACATTATGAAATCAATTTTAAATACCAAAATAAAATAAAAGTAAAACATGGTATTTATTTGTCTTTTAAAAAAAAGGTATGGCTTGTAGAGGAAGCCGAAACTCAAATAATGGTCACGGAGGCGGAGAAGTCATTGTCGCCACATACGTACGAAAAAAACATCCCCTTTTGTCTTTTAGTAAACGCTTTGTATAAAAAAGATTCCGTTTGAATAAACGAAAAAGTCAAACATGTTTATACACCCTATAAAAGAAGGTTGTGTATAAAACAAAATATGCCTCAAATAAAGGAGATTGAGACGAAGTCCCATACCTCAGGTCCGACTTCACTCGATCGTTCTTTAATGTCCTGAATAATAAACTTGAGTTAATTTCTACTTGCTTAAGATCCTTTTTCAAGTTCATTATTCCTTTTATATCACTTATTTCCATGTCATGAACACTATGTAATTATTTATGTTAATAACATTCGTTTTAACGATCATTGGTACTTGAGTCAAAAATAAACCCTTTATAATTACAATTTGTTCATGCATCCATTATATCCAGAATTATAATCATGATGTATATATCATATATATCCAGTATATACATGCATTTATAATATTACATAATCATTTAGAGGTAGGAAATGAAATGCACCGTTCATGGAGACGGTAAGTCGTACGTACGCATGAATGCTACTTTCATTTCTATTTCGTATTTTATAGAATGGAATCATAATGATAGAAAGGTATATTATAATTCCAGTATAATATCATATATAATATCATAGTTCCATTCTTTATACGTCCCACATATGGTATTTAACGAATCAAATCACTTTGAGGGGGCAGTAGTCCGCACTTCCTTAAATGAAGATATTGCGTTTACCCATAATGGAAACCATAAAGGTATGCCCAAAATGAAAAATACATAAGCTTAAGGAAAACATAAACATATTATATATCATATATAAATATTGTGACATCTTAATGGCCACCTTTGAAGGTGTTAAAATAATGTTGAACAATCATCATTTCGGGAGGCATAAATTCACCATCCTCGAAAACAGTATGTCCTTTAACCATTAGATGTAGGTGTGTGTAAGTTGAGCTTGAATCCTTATTATAACAACAGCCTAGTATATATTGAAGATACTGGAGTTGTTACAAAATAAATTAATAAAAAGAGTTTAGGGGGTTGGAGAAGCAAAATAAAACAAAAGGACTCAAGTGAAGACATTACCTTAAAATCGGGTAACTCCCTTTGGTTTAAGCTCAAAGTCTTCCTTGGGAAGACCTATTCCCAAAGTGAGGCTTCAAGGAGTAATAGAGGGATGTGGAGAGACAATATGGGTAGGGTTTTTCCAAGACAAAGGCTTTGGGAGTGTGGGTAAGGAGGTAGAGGTGGGGGCCTTTTATAAGAGGAGAGGAGGGGCACTCTTGGAATGTAAAGAAATGGTACTTTATTTTAAAATTATTTTCGGATTAAAAAGGTCCCAAATTGATATAATTAGAGGCTAAGGTGATAAGGGTTCGAAATACATCCATAATATAGGTTTTGGACATGTGTAGTTTATAGAGTTTACATTATCATTTCATTTTATTTAAATCATTTATTAATGAGGTAATCGCTGCATCATCATGATGTCATAAAGAATTTAATTTATTTAATGTATAAAAATTATAAAAAAATACTATGACGTAGGATATAATTTTACCTTTCCAATTATTATTTATAATTAAAAATCTGACTTGTATAACCCCATGTAAAAATTGTTTTAGTAGAACATCTCATGTTTGTGTCATTTTTTCTTTAACATTAAATAAAAAGTTATTTATGTCATTTCCCAACCAAAGTCGCTCCATGGGGTCCCCAAGTTGACCCATGGCTTGTCTTGGTCGGCCATGACACATCTAATAAGGGTATGACATGTTTCAAGCTCATCTCATATTATTAAAACATTATTTTTACCTTAAACTACACTAATTACCACTAATCGCGATTAAGAACTTAAAAGTTACTATTCACCAAAAAATTATTTTAATCTCATTGAACCACATTTTATTTCTTAATGACAACCATGTATGTCGGATTTTTGAAAATCAAATCACAGAAGTGGCAAAGTTTCATTTAAATGAAAAAATAGTTTCTTTAACTACCACTTACTGGTTTCACTATTCATCAAAAATTGAAGTTTTTCAGAAAGATACCAAAACTTCACCATAAGCTATATTTGATATTCCAAATTCAAAAATGATGTCTATTTTACAAAATTCAAAAAATGTAAGTTGCATTAATTAATTTAATAACTAATTCCCGCTGTCATGACAAATAGCGTGTTTTTATGAAACAATACGTATCCAAAGATTGACACTAGTTTAAGTCCAATTTCAAAGTGAAATTGATTCCAATGACCAAAATTGGATAAAATGGTAAAAATATATTCAAATTTCACTTCAAAACCAATTCAAAAGATAATCTAATCATATAAATAAATTAGATTAAAAAGAGGCTTTGAATTAATATACAACATTTTTCACTATTCATTAAAAAATGAACTTTATCGGAAAAATACCAAAAACTCACACAATTTAAATTTTGATATCCCAATCATAAATAATATGTTTATTTTGAAAAAAATAGCTTATAAAATTGTCAAAAGATAGATTTAAAAAGGGTTTTCCATCAAAACGCAGTAAAACAATCTTTTAAGAATATTAGTGTATTCCATGCATAAGATTGTATTTATTTTCATTTTAAGCCTCTAAAACACTATCTTAATCATTAATAGACATAGATTAAAATATCTATTATTCATTACTTACATGAGATGTTACATCCTTCCCCCCTTTAGAAAATTGCGTACCCGCAATTTATTTAGTTATCGAATTAATGTGGGTACTTATCCCTCATTGCATTTTCAGATTCCCATGTTGCCTCTTCCATCATGTGGTTTATCCACAAAACCTTTACCTGATTAATAACCTTATTCCGTAACACTTGCTCCCTATGGTCAAGAATCTAGACCGGTTGTTCCTCATAATATAGGTTCTCTTCCAACTGAACTACCTCTGGACTCAAAACATGAAATGGATCTGGCATGTACTTTCTCAGCATCGAAAAATGATAAACATTGTGTACCTGAGATAAACTCGTAGGTAAAGAAACTCGGTAAGCAACTGATCCAACTCTCTTCAGAATTTCATATGGTCCAATGAACCTTGGACACAGCATTCCTTTCTTACCAAATCGCATAACACTTTTCCATGGTGATACTTTGATAAAAACATGATCACTTACCTCAAAAGATAGATCCTTCCCCCTGTTGTTCGCATAACTCTTACGCCTACTCTGAGCTGTTCTCATGTGTTTCTGAATCAGCTGAACTTTTTCTGCCATCTCTTCTACCAATTCTGGTCCCATAAACTTCCTTTCACCCACTTCATCCCAGAAAGCTAGAGTTCGACACCGCTTCCCATATAACACCTCAAATGGTGCCATCTGTATACTGAAATGAAAACTGTTATTATATGAAAATTCAACCAAAGAAAGATGTTGGTCCCAACTTCCCTGATAATCCATCGAACAAGCTCGTATCATATCCTCCAAGGTCTGAATTGTTCATTCTGACTACCCATCTGACTGAGGATGAAAAGCTGTACTAAAATTTAATTCAGTACCCAATGTCTTCTGAAGGCCTTTCCAAAAGTTAGAAGTGAACCTGGGATCACGGTCAGATACAATGGAGAGAGGAACTCCATGTAACCTGACTATCTCTTTACGATACAAACGGGAAAGTTGATCTAGGGAAAAAGTATCTCGTATAGCAAGGAAATGAGCAGATTTAGTCAAGCGATCAACAATAACCCATATTTCATTATTACCTCGAGATGTCTTTGGTAATCCCACAACAAAATCCATGGATATATTCTCCCATTTCCACATTGGCAGTGGTAAAGGATGAAGCATCCCTTTCAGTAACTGTCACTCTGCTTTAACCTGTTGACATGTCAAACACTTCACAGTAAAATCAGCAATATCTCTTTTCATTCCATACCACCAGTAATACTCCCGCAGATCTCTGTACATCTTAGTACTGCCAAGATGAACTGAAAATGGAGAACTATGAGCTTCACATAACAACTCTCTCTTCAACTGTGAATCACAAGGCACACAAAATCTCTTCCCAAATCACAAAAAAAAATCATTATCAATGTTGAATTCAGGCAACTTACCCTTCTGAACCAGCTCTACCTTTTTCTACAACTCACAGTCTTGCTTCTGTGCTTGCTTGATTTTGTCTGATAGAGAATATTTCACTGATACCTGAAAGAAAACAGAAGAACATCCTACACCAACGACTTCTATGACAAAGTTCATCAAATCCTTAACCAAAGGATCGCGTTCCAAACACAACATTGCTAATGAAGCATTACTTTTTCGACTCAAAGCATCAGCCACTTTATTTTCATTTCCATGATGGTAATGAATTGTACAATCGTAATCCTGGATTAATTCCATCCATCTCCTCTGCCTCATGTTTAACTCTTTTTTGAGTGAATATATACTTTAAACTTTTGTGATCAGTATATATTTCACACTTTACTCCATACAAATGATGTCTCTAAATTTTTAAAGCGAAAACAACAGCAGCTAATTCCAAATCATGTGTAGGGTAATTTACCTCATGAGTTTCCAACTATCGTGAAGAAAAAGAAATTACCTGATCATTCTGCATTAGGACGCAACCAAGTCCTTTCAATGAAGTATCACTATAGATAACAAAATCACCATTCCTGGAAGGTTGTGCAAAAAATGGAGCTTTCACCAATCTTCTTTTCAATTCCTAAAAACAATCATCACATTATTTTGTCCAGATAATCTTAACACCCTTCCGAGTTAGCTTATTCATTGGTCTAGATAACCATGAAAAATTTCTAAAAAACCTTCGGTAATAGCCTGCCAAACCAAGGAAGCTACGAATCTCAGTTACATTTGTGGGTCTTGGCCAGTCTTCCACAACTTTTGTTTTTGCAGGATCAATAGTTATCCCATCTTTAGAAACAATGTGACCAAGGAAACAAATTTGTTGCAACCAAAACTCACACTTGCGGAATTTCCCATACAATTTCTTTTCTATTAAGGTTTTAAAAATAACACTTAAATGTCTTTCATGCTCCTCTTTACATTTAGAAAACACCAAAATATCATCAATGAAAACCACCACAAACTTATCCAAGAACTCATGGAAAATTCTATTCATTAAGTCCATGAATACAGCAGGTGCATTGGTTACCCCAAAAGGCATTACTAGAAATTCATAATGGCCATATCTTGTACGAAACACAGTCTTCGGAACATCTGCTTCCTTTACCTTCAGCTAATGGTACCCCGATCTCAAGTCAATCTTTGAAAAATACTGAGCTCCCTGGAGCTGATCAAACAAATCATTGATATGAGGCAAATGATTTTTGTTCTTAATAGTGATGTTATTCAAGGCTCTATAATCAATGTAAAGTCTCATTGAACCATCTTTATTTTTAACAAATAAAATAGAAGCACCCCATGGTGATGTGCTAGGTTGAATGAAACCTTTCACTAATAAATATTGAAATTGCTCCTTAAACTCTAAAAGTTCAATTTGAGCCATTCGATAAGGGGGTTTTGAAATTGGCTTAGCATTAGGAACTAAGTCAACTGTAAACTCAACTTCCTGATCTGGTATTATTCCAGGCAACTCATCAGGAAAAACATTAGGATACTCATTTACCACTAGAACATCATTAATCTGAACAGTTCCTTTATTTTCAATGATGTGTGCAAGGTAACATTCATTTCCATCTTTTACATATTTCTCGGCCTCTTGATAAGTTATCAACAGTAAGGGTTCATTCTTGTACACAAACTGAAATTCTTTCTGAAAAAAAACTTTTTTAGCTCTACATTCAATCTTAGCATGGTATATAGAGAGCCAATACATACCCAAGATAACATCAAACTCTACTAGAGATAGAACAACAAGGTTTGAAAGTAGGTTCTTTCCACAGATAAGGATAGGAAGATTCTTATAAATTATTTTTTCCTCAACATTTCCCCCATGTTTTTTTAACAAATGTTCAGGAGTCATTTCTTGAGATGGTATTCCCATTTTACTAGAAAAGTTTTCAGAGATGAAAGAATGTGTAGACCCCAAATCAAACAACACACTGGAATAATCTGAAAAAACAAACAAAGTACCTGATAAAACTTCATTTGATGGCCCGACATCTGCTGAAGTAGTTGCAGAGGATTTCACCACCCCTTTCTTCTTGTATTCTAACTGATTCCCATCACTCAAGCTCTTTTTTGGACACTCGTTTTCATAGTGACCCATCTCATTGCACTTATAACATTTCACTAACTTTAAATCAAATTTGGTCTTACCTTCACCTTGAGCCTTTTCAGTGCAATCACGAGCCTTATGTCCCATCTTACCACATCGGTAGCACTTTCCAAAATTTAGAAGGCATTCCCCAGCATGCCTTTTGCCACATTTATCACAAACTGGAAACATAATTTTCTTACCATCAAGGTTTTTTGAAGAATTCTTACCTTTCTCCTGCCACCTCGGTCTCTTCTTCTGTTGGTTGTTATAGAACACATGATCATCGGCAAACTCCATTTCCACCTTCTCAGCACATCGAACTATCTTTTCATAACTTTTAAACTCACGAGAAGCTAATGCCCTTCGATATTTTGGTTTTAATCCTGAGTAAAAACAATTGATTTTACTATCAATGTCTCGGATAAAATTTGGAACATACCGTGCCAATCGAGTGAACCTTTCTTCATAGGTATCCACTGAGTCTTCCTCTTACCTCAATTCGAAGAATTTTTTTCCCATCCTAAGTCGAACAGCCTTAGGAAAATACTTTTCAAGAAACATACCTTTGAATTCATCCCAATCGAGAGCATAAATCTCATCAGCGCCCCTGATATTTTTAACTATCGACCACCACTGATCTGCTTCACCCTCCAAACGGTAAATAGCAAGACTAACCTTTTGATTGTATGAAAACCCCATGACATCGAAAATCTTCTCCAGTGATTTAATCCACCCTTCAGCTAACACAGGGTCAGATGATCCTCTGAATGATGGGGGATGTTGCCTCATGAAATGTTACACCACTAACATGTTCCTCTGCGGTTGATCTGGCTGATCTCGTGCATGGATACCACCACCATTTATCGCTTGATTCAACTATTCCATTACTGCAACAAACTGTTCAGTTCAAATTACGACCATCTCAGGATGCTGATTCGGAAGGTTATTTCCTTCTGTATGCCTTCCTAGCACTGCTTCCCTATTTCCTCTGCAGAAAACCATTCTAAACAAACATGTCTTAGATGAAGCAACACGATAATCTTCAAATGCAATATAATTTCAATTTGAACATAGATAAAGCAACATGATAATCTTCAAATGCTATATCATTTCAATTTGACCACAAAAAAATTTGGATAATCATTTAATAGAATTATAACTCCTAAAGTTATCTAAACTGACCTCTGATACCAACTATAAGGCCCCAGCCTTAAACCTTACTTAATCTTGAGTTATTAAAAGATTAAACATTGAGGATCTTTTTGGGTTTAGAGTTTTAGATAATTAGATCATAAAACTTGAATTACATTCCACATATAAAAAAAGTGGTTATATGTAACATCCCAGGTAAATAAAGAATAAAGAATTTTCATATTTATTAATATTTACGAATTAAATATTAATTTTATTTTAAAGGGGTTGCTATGTTCGATAGCGTACTCGATACACAACGATGAGTTTCTTTGAAACTTACGTAGCACACTAGTAATAAAATAATATTATTTTAAATGTTGGTTAACAAGTAGCCGTTGTACTGGCGGGAATGGATAGAAATAACTAAAATATGATTAGATATGTTTTTAAATGTTTATACATTCACCCAATAAAAGATAAAGGCTTAAAATACGGAAAGAGTTCAATTTTAGGGCATATATACTCTAATTTTCACTAAAGGTTCACTTATCACCTTTTAATGGTGAACCGTCATTAAATATAGTTTTGATCACTCTTATACTTTATTTTGGACCAAATATAACTCTTCTTTAGAATCGGGACATCAAAATTTACTTTGTGTAAATTTTTGGTACCTTTCTGATAAAGTTCATTTTTTATGAATAGTGTAAAATGTTGTATTTTAATTCAAAACCTCTTTTTAATCTAATTTATTTATATGATTATATTATTATTTTAATTGGTTTTAAAGTGAAATTAGAAAATATTTTTACCAGTTATACCAATGGTGGTCATTGGAATCAATTTCACTTTGAAATTGGACTTAAACTGGTGTCAATCTTTTGATACTTATTGTTTCACAAAAACACGCTATTTGTCCTGACAGCGGGAATTAATTATTAAATTAATTAATTTGACTTATATGTTTTTAATTTTGTAAAATGGACTTCATTTTTGAATTCGGAATATCAAATATAGCTTAGGGTGAATTTTTGGTAATTTTCTGAAAAACTTCAATTTTTGATGAATAGTGAAACCACTAAGTGGTAATCAAGCAAACTGATTTTTCAGTTAAATGAAAGTTTACCACTAATGTGTACGGAATTTTGAAAATCCGACATACATGGTTGTCATTAAGAAGTAAAATGTGGTTAAATGAGATTAAAATAATTTTTTTGGTGAATAGTAACTTTTTTTCATTAATCGCGATTAGAGGTAATTAGTGTAATTTAATGTAAAAATTATATTATAAAAATGTGAAAACACCATGACACTTGCCCTACACCTATTGGGTGAGTCATGGAAGACCAAGACAAGCCATGGGCCAACTTGGGGACCCCATGGAGCCACTTTAGTGGGAAAATGACATTAATATATTTTTATTTAATGTTAAAGTGAAAATGACACTAACATAAATTGTTTTACTAAACTAATTTTTGAGTGGGGTTATACAAGTCCAAATTTTGATTATAAATATTAATTGGAAAGATAAAAAGATTTCCTACATCATAGTAGTTTTTTTATAATTTCTATACATTAAATAAATTAAATTATATATGACATAATAATGATGCATCGATGACATCATTATTTGACGATTTAAATAAAATGGAAAGATAATGTAAAATATATGAACTAAACATGTCCAAAACTTATTGGATGGGTGGATTTCGAAACCTTATCACCTTATACACGAATTATTTCAATGTGGGACCTTTTAAAACCGAAACACATTTTCAAATAAAGTAATTTTTCTTTACTTTCCAAAAGTGCCCCTCCTCTCCTCTTATAAAAGGCCCCCACCTCTACCTCATTTCACACACTTCTCAAGCCTTTGGCTCGGCCGACCCCTACCCAATTACTCTCTCCACATCCCTCTCCTCATCCTAGAGGATTCCCTTTGGGAATAATCCTTTCAAAGGAAGCCTTTAGGCTCAAATCAAAAGGGAGTTACACTTTTAAAGGTAATTCATTCTCTCTTGTTCATTTGTTTTATTTTTCTTCTCCAAACCTCTAAACTCTTTTTATTTACTTCTTTTGTAACAACACCAGTATCTTCAATATGCTATGATGTTTTTATAATATTTATTTGAGCTACACTCTCACACAACTACATCAAATGGTTAAAGAACATACGGTTTCTGTGGATGGCGAAATTCTGCCTCCCGAAACGATGATTGTTTGATACTCATTTAACACCTTCAAGGGTGGCCATTATGATGTCACTATTTTTATATATGATATATAATATGTTTATGTTTTCTTTAAGCTTCTGTATTTTTCATTTTTGGCATACCTTTATGGTTTCCATTATGGGTAAACACGATATGTTCATTTAAGGAAGTGCGGACTACCGCCCCCTAAAAGTGATGTGATTCGTTAATGCCATATGTGGGACGTGTAAAGGATGGATTTAAAGTTATTATATATGATGTTATACTGGAATTATAATATACCTCTATATCATTATTATTTCATTCCATTAATGTATGAGATAGAAATGAAAGTAGCGTTCATGCGTACGTACGGCTTACCGTCTCCACGAACGGTGCATTTCATTTCTTATCCCCAAATGTAATGTACTATTAAAATTACATGTTTATAATGTATATATATAATTAATGATATATCTAAATGATGAATATAATTCTGGAATTAAAATATACATACCTCTCGTTTAGTTTTAATTCCACTAATATGACAAAGAAATGAAAGTAGCGTTCATGCGTACGTACGGCTTACCGTCTCCATGAACGGTGCATTTCATTTTATACCTCTAAATGATTATGTAATATTATAAATACATGTATATGCTGGATATATATGATATATATGATATCCAAATCAGGAATGTCATTCTAGATATAATGAACTTTTGACCACATGAACAACATGTAATTGTAAGAAGTCAACTTTCGACTTAAGAACCAAAATTTGACAAAACAAACATTATTAACTTAAATGGTTACATAATGTTTATAACATGGAAATAAGTGATATAAAAAGAATAATGAACTTTAAAAAGGTTCTTAATCAAGTATAAATTAACTCAAGTTTATTATTCAGGACGTTAAAGAACGATCGAGTCAAGTCGGACCCAAGGTAAGGGACTTCGTCTCAATCTCCTTTCATTGAGGCATATTTCGTTTTATACACAACTTTATTTTATACGGTGTATAAACTCCTTTGAATTTTAATTTTATACAAAAGGAATCTTTTTCTACGAAGCATTTTACTAAACGACAAAAAGGAATGATTTTTTTTAACGTACGCGGTGACAACGACCTTTTCCGCCGCCGCGAGTATTATTTGTTCTTTGGCTTCATCAACAAGCCGTTATGTTTTTAAAATGAAGTAAATACCATATACTCTTTTATGTATTTTGGTATTGAAAATGGTTTTGATAAAGGATTCTATTATGATATATTGTGATTGAAGTGTGGAAATGTTATCATTCCTTTATATTGGTTTTATGTTTTATGATTTTATATTGGTACTTGGACATTTTAACGGGTGGTTACGTTATAAACCATATGACGGGTGGTGCCGTGAATACCAGGACGGGTGGTTACGTTATAACCTCCAATGCATTGGGTATGGAAGTCGGCTGTATGGCTATTCCATTAAGTATGTATGGAAATTGGCCGTATGGCTATTCCATTAAGTGATATGTGTGGAAGTCAACCGTATGGTTATTCCACTTAAGTATGTTTATGTCCCAAGTTACCTTTATATATTTTATGTGTTTTTTATATGGGTTTTATAGTAATCCTTTGGTTACAAAAAGGTAAGTAATGATACTTTATTCAGTGAAGATTTGTTTTTACTACATCATGAAGGTGAAGGTATTACTTTGATAGAGTATACATGGTTTACTTGATTTTGAAAAAATAACAGTTTTCATTCTTTTTGTATCCCTTACTGAGCTTTTTAAGCTCACCCCATGTTTTTCGAAATGTTTTTCACAGGACTTAAAGTGGAATAAGGTCAAGGATGGGATCAAGGGAATTTCATGCTATCTAAAACATGGAATCTAGACATCTTTCTTTTTAAGATTTTTTATTTTATGGAGACTTAGTATAAGTGTCTACTTTGTAATCTTTTAAGATGTAATAGTTATGTTCTAATTCTCTAAAACTCTAAACCTGAAAAGATCCTCAATGTGAATTATTCATTTAATTCAATATTAAGTAAGGTTTAAGGATGGGGCCTTATAGTTGGTATCAGAGGACGGTTTAGACAACTTTAGGAGTTAGAAAAGTGTTAAATTATAATATGATTGAAATGATATAGCATTTACGGATTACCATGTTGCTTCGCCTAAGATATTTCTGTGATCAGAATGGTTTTCCGCAGAGGAAAAAAAACAGCTATGTTGGGACGACATTAGGAGGAAGATAACCTTCCAAATCAGCAACCTGAGATGGTTGGAATCGGAACTGAACAGTTTGTTGCAGTGATGGCATAGTTAACTCAGGCTATAAATGGTGGTGGTATCCATGCACGAGATCAGCCGGATCAACCGCAGAGGAACATGTCAGTGGTGGAACATTTCATGAGGCAACATCCCCCATCATTCAGAGGATCATCTGACCCTGTGCAAGCTGAAGGGTGGATTAAAGCACTAGAGAAGATTTTTGATGTCATGGGCTATTCAGAACATCAAAAGGTTAGTCTTGCTGTTTACCGTTTTGAAGGTGAAGCTGATCAGTGGTGGTCGATGGTGAAAAATATAAGGATAGTGATGAGATTGAGGATCTTCACTGGGACGAATTCAAAGGTATGTTTCTTGAGAAATATTTTCCTAAGGTGGTTCGTCTTAGGATGGAAAAACAGTTCCTAGAATTGAGGCAGGAGGATGATTCAGTGGCTACTTATGAAGAAAAGTTCACTCGATTGGCAAGGTATACTCCAAACTTCATACGAGATCTTGATAGTAAAATAAACTGTTTTTACTCAGGGTTAAGGACAAAGTATCGAAGGGCTTTAGCTTCTCGTGAGTTCAAAAGTTATGAAAAACTTGTTCGATGTACGGAGAAGGTAGAAATGGAGTTCGCCGATGATCAGGTGTTATATGACAAACAACAGAATAAGAGATATAGTTGGCAGGAAAAGGGGAAGAATTCATCAAAGAAGCAAGGAGGTAAGAAAACCAAATATCCATCCTATGAGAAGTGTAGTAAAATGCATCCTGGAGAATGTTTATCCAAGTCTGGTAAGTGCTTTCGGTGTGGTAAGTCTGGTCATATTGCTCGTAACTGTAAGGAAGATGATCAAGTAGGAAATGAAAATCCAATGGTAAGATGTTTTAAGTGTAATGAAATGGGTCATTATGAAAATGAGTGTCCAAAGAAGAACTCAACTGGGGGAATGCTGTTAGACTACAAGAAGAAAGGGGTGCTAAAATCCTTTGCAACATCTTCAGCAGATGTTGGGCCATCGAATGAAGTGGTATCAGCTCCAGGGAGCTCAGTATTTTTCGAAGATTGACTTGAGGTCGGGGTACCATCAGTCGAAAGTAAAAGAAGTAGACGTTCCAAAGACTGCGTTCCGTACTAGATATGTCCATTGTGAATTTGCAGTTATGCCTTTTAGGTTAACCAATGCACCTGCTGTATTCATGGACCTTATGAATAAAATTTTACATGAGTTCTTGGATAAGTTTGTGTTTGTGTTTTGAGGTTTTTGAAGAGGTTATGTGTGCCTTGTGATTCACAGTTGAAGAATGAGTTATTTCTTCATCCTCGCAGTACTAAGATGTACAGAGGTCTGCGGGAGTATTACTGGTGGGATGGAATGAAAAGAGACATTGCTGATTTTACTGTGAAGTGTTTGACATATCAACAGGTTAAAGTAGAGCAGCAGTTACCGAAAGGGATGCTTCAGCCTTTACCAGTGCCAGAGTGGAAATGGGAAAACATATCCATGGACTTTGTTGTGGGATTACCAAGGACATCTCGAGGTAATAATAAAATCTGGGTTATTGTTGATCACTAGACCAAATCTGCTCATTTCTTTTCTATACGAGATACTTTATCTCTTGATCAACTTTCCCGTTTGTATCTTAAAGAGATAGTCAGGTTACATGGAGTTCCTCTCTCCATTATATCTGATCGTGATCCCAGGTTCACATCTAACTTTTGGAAAGGCCTTCAGAAGTCGTTGGGTACTGAATTAAATTTTAGTACAGCTTTTCATCCTCAATCAGATGGGTAGTCAGAACGAACAATTCAGACATTGGAGGATATGCTACGAGCTTGTTCAATGGATTATCAGGGAAGTTGGGACCAACATATTTCTTTGGTTGAATTTTCTTATAATAACAGCTTTCATTCCAGTATATAGATGGAACTATTTGAGGTATTATATGGGAAGCGGTGTCGAACTCCAGCATTTTGGAATGAAGTGGGTGAAAGGAAGCTGATGGGACCAGAATTGGTAGAAGAGATGGCAGAAAAAGTTCAGTTGATTCAGAAAACACATGAGAACAGCTCAGAGCAGGCAGAAGAGTTATGCGGATAACCGGAGGAAGGATCTATCTTTTGAGGTAGGTGATCATACTTTTCTCAAGGTTTCTCCTTGGAAAAGTGTGATGAGATTTGGTAAGAAAGGAAAGTTGAGTCCAAGGTTCATTGGACCATACAAAATTCTGGAAAGAGTTGGATCGGTTGCATACCGAGTGGCTTTACCTCCGATTTTATCTCAGGTACACAATGTTTTTCATGTTTCGATGTTGAGAAAGTATATGCCAGATCCATCTCATGTTTTGATCCCAGAGGTAGTTCAGCTGGAAGAGAACCTATTTTATGAGGAACAACCGGTCCAGATTCATGACCATAGGGAGCAAGTGTTACGGAATAAGGTGATTCATCAGGTAAAGGTTTTGTGGAAAACCATGTGATTGAAGAGGCAACGTGGGAATCTGAAAATGCTACGAGGGATAAATACCCCCACTTATTTTGATAAGTGAATAAAATTGCGAGGACACAATTCCCAAAAGGGGGGAAGGATGTAACATCCCAGGTAAATAAAGAATAAAGAATTTTCATATTTATTAATATTTACGAATTAAATATTAATTTTATTTTAAAGGGGTTGCTATGTTCGATAGCGTACCCGATACACAACGATGAGTTTCTTTGAAACTTACGTAGCACACTAGTAATAAAATAATATTATTTTAAATGTTGGTTAACAAGTAGCCGTTATACTGGAGGGAATGGATAGAAATAACTAAAATATGATTAGTTATGTTTTTAAATGTTTATACATTCACCCAATAAATAATAAAGGCTTAAAATATGGAAAGAGTTCAATTTTAGGGCATATATACTCTAATTTTCACTAAAGGTTCACTTATCACCTTTTAATGGTGAACCGTCATTAAATATAGTTTTGATCACACTTATACATTATTTTGGACCAAATATAACTCTTCTTTAGAATCGGGCCATCAAAATTTACTTTGTGTAACTTTTTGGTACCTTTCTCATAAAGTTCATTTTTTTATGAATAATGTAAAATGTTGTATTTTAATTCAAAACCACTTTTTAATCTAATTTATTTATATGATTAGATTATTATTTTAATTGGTTTTAAAGTGAAATTAGAAAATATTTTTACCAGTTATTCCAATGGTGGTCATTGGAATCAATTTCACTTTGAAATTGGACTTAAACTGGTGTCAATCTTTTGATACTTATTGTTTCACAAAAACACGCTATTTGTCATGACAGCGGGAATTAATTATTAAATTAATTAATTTGACTTATATGTTTTGAATTTTTTAAAATGGACTTCATTTTTGAATTCGGAATATCAAATATAGCTTAGGGTGAATTTTTGGTAATTTTCTGAAAAACTTCAATTTTTGATGAATAGTGAAACCACTAAGTGGTAATCAAGCAAACTGATTTTTCAGTTAAATGAAAGTTTACCACTAATGTGTATTGAATTTTGAAAATCCGACATACATGGTTGTCATTAAGAAGTAAAATGTGGTTCAATGAGATTAAAATAATTTTTTGGTGAATAGTAACTTTTTTTCATTAATCGCGATTAGAGGTAATTAGTGTAATTTAATGTAAAAATGATATTATAAAAATGTGAAAACACCATGACACTTGTCCTACACCTATTGGGTGAGTCATGGCCGACCAAGACAAGCCATGTGCCAACTTGGGGACCCCATGGAGCCACTTTAGTTGGAAAATGACATTAATATATTTTTATTTAATGTTAAAGTGAAAATGACACTAACATAAATTGTTTTACTAAAATAATTTTTGAGTGGGGTTATACAAGTCCAAATTTTGATTATAAATAGTAATTGGAAAGATAAAAAGATTTCCTACATCATAGTAGTTTTTTTTTAATTTTTAGACATTAAATAAATTAAATTATATATGACATAATAATGATGCAGTGATGACATCATTATTTGATGATTTAAATAAAATGGAAAGATAATGTAAAATCTATGAACTAAACATGTCCAAAACTTATTGGATGGGTGGATTTCGAAACCTTATCACCTTATCCACTAATTATTTCAATGTGGGACCTTTTAAAACCGAAACACATTTTCCAATAAAGTAATATTTCTTTACTTTCCAAAAGTGCCCCTCCTCTCCTCTTATAAAAGGCCCCCACCTCTACCTCATTTCACACACTTCTCAAGCCTTTGGCTCGGCCAACCCCTGCCCAATTACTCTCTCCACATCCCTCTCCTCATCCTAGAGGTTTCCTTTTGGGAAGAATCCTTTCAAAGGAAGCCTTTAGGCTCAAATCAAAAGGGAGTTACACTTTTAAAGGTAATTCATTATCTCTTGTTCATTTGTTTTATTTTGCTTCTCCAACCCTCTAAACTCTTTTTATTTACTTCTTTTGTAACAAAACCAGTATCTTCAATATACTAGGATGTTTTTATAATATTTATTTGAGCTACACTCTCACACAACTACATCAAATGGTTAAAGAACATACGGTTTCCGTGGATGGCGAAATTCTGCCTCCCGAAACGATGATTGTTCAATACTCATTTAACACCATCAAGGGTGGCCATTATGATGTCACTATTTTTATAGATGATATATAATATGTTTATGTTTCCTTTAAGCTTCTGTATTTTTCATTTTTGGCATACCTTTATGGTTTCCATTATGGGTAAACACGATATCTTCATTTAAGGAAGTGCGGACTACGACCCCCTAAAAGTGATGTGATTCTTTAATGCCATATGTGGGACGTGTAAAGGATGGATTTAAAGTTATTATATATGATGTTATACTGGAATTATAATATACCTCTATATCATTATTATTTATTTCCATTAAAGTATGATATTGAAATGAAAGTAGCGTTCATGCGTACGTACGGCTTACCGTCTCCATGAACGGTGCATTTCATTTCTTATCCCCAAATGTAATGTACTATTAAAATTACATGTATATAATGTATATATATAATTAATGATATATCTAAATGATGAATATAATTCTGGAATTAAAATATACATACCTCTCATTTAGTTTTAATTCCACTAATATGACAAAGAAATGAAAGTAGCGTTCATGCGTACGTACGACTTACCGTCTCCATGAACGGTGCATTTCATTTCATACCTCTAAATGATTATGTAATATTATAAATACATGTATATGCTGGATATATATGATATCCAAATCAGGAATGTCATTCTAGATATAAAGAACTTTTGACCACATGAACAACATGTAATTGTAAGAAGTCAACTTTCGACTTAAGAACCAAAATTTGACAAAACAAACATTATTAACTTAAATGGTTACATAATGTTTATAACATGGAAATAAGTGATATAAAAAGAATAATGAAATTTAAAAAGGTTCTTAATCAAGTATAAATTAACTCAAGTTTATTATTCAGGACGTTAAAGAACGATCGAGTCAAGTCGGACCCAAGGTAAGGGACTTCGTCTCAATCTCCTTTCATTGAGGCATATTTCGTTTTATACACAACTTTCTTTTATACGGTGTATAAACTCCTTTTACTTTTACTTTTATACAAAAGGAATCTTTTTCTATGAAGCATTTTACTAAACGGTAAAAAGGAATGTTTTTTTTAACGTACGCGGTGACAATGACCTTTTCCGCCGCCTCGAGTATTATTTGTTCTTTGGCTTCCTCAACAAGCCGTTATGTTTTTAAAATGAAATAAATACCATAGACTCTTTTATATATTTTGGTATTGAAAATGGTTTTGATAAAGGATTCTATTATGATATATTGTGATTGAAGTGTGGAAATGTTATCATTCCTTTATATTGGTTTTATGTTTTATGATTTTATATTGGTACATGGACATTTTAACGGGTGGTTACGTTATAAACCATATGACGGGTGGTGCCGTGAATACCAGGACGGGTGGTTACGTTATAACCTCCAATGCATTGGGTATGGAAGTCGGCCGTATGGCTATTCCATTAAGTATGTATGGAAATTGGCCGTATGGCTATTCCATTAAGTGATATGTGTGGAAGTCAACCGTATGGTTATTCCACTTAAGTATGTTTATGTCCCAAGTTACCTTTATATATTCTATGTATTTTTTATATGGGTTTTATGGTAATCCTTTGGTTACAAAAAGGTAAGTAATGATACTTTATTCAGTGAATATTTGTTTTTACTACTTCATGAAGGTGAAGGTATTACTTTGATAGAGTATACATGGTTTACTTGATTTTGAAAAACTAACAGTTTTCATTCTTTTTGTATCCCTTACTGAGCTTTTTAAGCTCACCCCAAGTTTTTTGAAATGTTTTTCACAGGACTTAAATTGGAATAAGGTCAAGGATGGGATCAAGGGAATTTCATGCTATCTAAAACATGGAATCTAGACATATTTCTTTTTAAGAGTTTTTATTTTATGGAGACTTAGTAGAAGTGTCTACTTTGTAATCTTTTAAGATGTAATAGTTATGTTCTAATTCTCTAAAACTCTAAACCTGGAAAGATCCTCAATGTTAATTATTCATTTAATTCAATATTAAATAAGGTTTAAGGCTGGGGCCTTATATTATATAAAGATAGTATTCTTATTTCCCATCAATGGAAACATATTTAAAATAAAACATGGATTCTTTCTTGACACTTCCTTGACACTATCTTCATATCATGTACCTTTCCCTTGACTTGTGAAAAACATTTCAAAAAAACTAGGGATGAGGATAAAAATCTCATTAAGGGATATAAAAACAAGGAAGGGAAACATGGGTACATATATACATAAGAATGAAATCATACATTACCCATAAAACATAAGCACTTTAACATACCTCATCAAATCATGAATAAATCAAAGAAATCATAAGACATAAAGGTAACTTGAGGCATTCATAACTTTCTTACGTAGGGAGTAACCCTCTAGGTTACGTTTGGAATACCCATCACAGTATATTCCCTAAATCGCTTCGGAGAAACCTTAACATTTCACTCCTTCGCATTACCCAATGCATTGGAGAGCTATATCAGGCTCACCCGCCCTTAGTCTATCATGGAACCACCCATCTTCATAATAATGCCCAAGAACCTCAACATAATCGTATCACATAAAACATGCATAAAAGGAGACATAACATTTCCACCTTTCAATCACAAGATATCAATACAACACATTGATATAAAAACATTATGAAAACAATTTTCAATACCAAAATAAAAGAAAAGTAAAACATGGTATTTTTTTTTCTTTTAAAAAAAGGTATGGCTTGTAGAGGAAACCGAAACTCAAATAAAGGTCACGGAGGGAGAGAAGTCATTGTCACTGCATAAGTACACCAAACACTTTTCCTTTTGTCGTTTAGTAAATGCTTCATATAAAAAAGATTCCTTTTGAATAAATGTAAAAGTCAAAGGGGTTTATACACCGTATAAAAGAAGGTTGTGTTTAAAACAAAATATGCCTCAATGAAAGAAGATTGAGACGAAGTCCCATACCTCGGGTCTGACATGACTCGATCATTCATTAATGTCCTAAATAATAATCTTGAGTTAATTTCTACATGCTTAAGAACCTTTTTCAAGTTAATTATTACTTTTATATCACTTATTTCCATGTCATGAACACTATGTAATTATTTAAGTTAATAACGGTCGTTTTAACAATCATTAGTACTTGAGTCAAAAATAAACCCTTTATAATTACAAGTTTTTCATGTATCCATTATATCCAAAATTATAATCATTATGTATATATCATATATATCCAGTATATACATGCATTTATAATATTACATAATCATTTAGAGGTAAGAAATGAAATGTACCGTTCATGGAGACGGTAAGCCCTACGTACGCATGAACGCTACTTTCATTTCTATTTCGTATTTTATAGAATGGAATCATAATGATACAAAGGTATATTATAATTCCAGTATAATATCATATATAATATCATAGTTCCATCCTTTATACGTCCCACATATGGTATTTAACGAATCAAATCACTTTGAGGGGGCGGTAGTCCGCACTTCCTTAAATGAAGATATCGCGTTTACCCATAATGGAAACCATAAAGGTATGCCCAAAATGAACAATACATAAGATTAAGGAAAACATAAACATATTATATATCATATATAAATATAGTGACATCTTAATGGCCACCATTGAAGGTGTTAAAAGAATGTTGAACAATCATCGTTTCGGGAGGCATAACTTCACCATCCACGGAAACAGTATGTACTTTAACCATTAGATGTAGGTGTGTGTATGTGTAGCTCGAATCCTTCTTATAACAACATCTTAGTATATTTAAGATACTGGAGTTGTTACAAAAGAAATGAATAAAAATATTTTAGGGGGTTGGAGAAGCAAAATAATACAAAAGGACTCAAGTGAAGACATTACCATAAAATCGGGTAACTCCCTTTGGTTTGAGCTCAAAGGCTTCCTTGGGAATACTTATGCCCACAATTAGGCTTCAAGGAGTAATATAAAGATGTTTAGAGACAAAATGGGTAGGGTTTGGCCGAGCCAAAGGCTTTGGGAGTGTGGGTAAGGAGGTAGAGGTGGGGGCATTTTATAAGAGGAGAGGAGGGGCACTCTTGGAAAGTAATGAAATGTTACTTTATTTTAAAATGGGTTTCAGATTAAAGAGGTCCCAAATTGATATAATTCTAGGGTATTGTGATAAGGTTTCGAAATCCACCCATAAAATAGGTTTTTGAGATGTTTATTTTATAGTTTTTACATTATCATTTCATTTTATTTAAATCCTTTATTAATGAGGTAATCGCTGCATCATCATGATGTCATAAATAATTTAATTTATTTAATGTCTAAAAATTATAAAAAAAATACTATGATGTAGGAAATCTTTTTATCCTTCCAATGACTAATTATAATCAAAACTCTGACTTTTATAACCCCATGTAAAAAATTGTTTTAGTAAAACATCTCATGTTTGTGTTATTTTTACTTTAACATTAAATAAAAAGTTATTTATGTCATTTCCCAAACAAGTGGCTCCGTGGGGTCCCCAAGTTGACCCATGGCTTTTCGTGGTCTGCCATGACACATAAAATAAGGGTATGACATGTTTCAAGCTCATCTTATATTATTAAAACATTATTTTTACCTTAAACTACCCTAATTACCACTAATCGCGATTAAGAACTTAAAAGTTACTATTCACCAAAAAATTATTTTATTCTCATTGAAGCACATAATACTTCTTACTGACAACCATGTATGTCGGATTTTTGAAAATCAAATCACAGAAGTGGAAATGTTTCATTTAAACAAAAAATCAGTTTCTTTCACTACCACTTAGTGGTTTCACTATTCATTAAAAATTGAAGTTTTTCAGAAAGATACCAAAACTTCACCATAAGCTATATTTGATATTCTGAATTCAAAAATGGTGTCTATTTTACAAAATTCAAAACATGTAAGTTTCATTAATTAATTTTATAACTAATTCCCACTGTCATGAAAAATAGCGTGTTTTTATGAAACAATACGTATCAAAAGATTGACATTAGTTTAAGTCCAATTTCAAAGTGAAATTGATTCCAATGACCACCATTGGATAAAATGGTAAAAATATAATCTAATTTTACTTCAAAACCAATTCAAAAGATAATCTAATAATATAAATAAATTAGATTAAAAAGAGGTTTTGAATTAAAATACAACATTTTTCACTATTCATTAAAAAATGAACTTTATCAGAAAAATACCAAAAATTCACACAAAGTAAATTTTGATATCACAATCATAAATAATAAGTTTATTTTGACAAAAAAATCTTATAAAATTGTCAAAAGATATATTTAAAAAGGGTTTTCCATCAAAAGGCAGTAAAACAATCTTTTAAGAATATTAGTGTATTCCATGCATAAGATTGTATTTATTTTCATTTTAAGCCTCTAAAACACTATATTAATCATTAATAGACATAGATAATAATATCTGTTATTAATTACATAATTGGGATGTTACAATATCCATGTGGATGAATCATTAGATGAGAATTAAATGATGATTATTTAGGTTAATTTGGGAGGTTTTTCTTTCACAGTGAACTTATTTTAATTTATCACTTAGTAATATAGACCTAGGTTATTTATAGAACATTAAATATGAAATAATACATATAAAAAGTTCGGTTTCAACCATAAAAATTGTCTCATGACCAGATCTGAAGGTAGAAATAGAAGAAGAAGGCATGTCGTTCATGATGTTGATAAATTAACACTTCACGAACAACATTCTCTTTAATAAAATAAAAGGAAGAGGGAAATGAGTATTGATGAAATAATATCCCATTACCATAATAAAATTACATTATATTTATAATAATGGAGTTAAAATAACATTTGGATGAAGATAAGTGGGGAGAGATCAAGAAATGAACTTGAACTTGAAAGGAAATTAAAGGAGAAGAGGGAGAGAAATTACCTCTTAAATCCTCCTCTTGAGATCCTCCTTAAAGAAGCTAGGCTTGGTCTTTGGATGAGACCAACCACTCTCGGACATGGGATAGGGGCTAGGGAAGATTTGTGGTCAGAGTTTAGGGATGTCATGTATCTTGAGAGGTGTGAGGAAATGAGGGTGTGAAGGGTGGCATTAATAGTGGAGGGGAGAGGGGTTTCCTTAATATAAAATTCATTAGTTTATTAATTTTCAGTAAGACTAGGAATAGTGAGTCTTGAATGACCAAAAATAGTAATTTTATCATTTTACCTCGAACCATGTGGGATTAAATCAGCAGGGCATCACACACGACCCTATAATTAGCTTATTTTTTATAAATTACAGTATTTCACTATTCATAAAAAATTCAAGCATTTCAGAAAAATCCCAAAAATTTACCCCAACCATTTTTTGATGCGTATAATCCAAAAATAAATTCCATTTTTTAAAAATAATTTTATACATATGAATAATTTAATATTTAATTAAAATCATGGTTTATTACTAAAATAAGTTTTAAAACATTCATTTACATAAATATAGGTACATCACACTTTCGCTTGAATATTATTTCTATACTATCATAGGTAAGGTTACTATTAATTAGGGTATATCAATATTCATAAGGTTATGTTAATATTCATAATGGTATGTTACTATTTACCAAAAATTAATTTTGTTTTATAAGACTCCAAAAATCATCTTGAACACAACCGTTTATGTCAAATTTTCAAAATTCCAAACACAGAAGTGAAAACATTATATTTGAAGGTCACATATCACTTAGTAGTTCATTATGTTATGTTTTCATGTTATTTTATGACATAATTATACGAAGGTAATTTCCATTGAAAAACGTTGGGTCATTACAGAGATTCCGCACTTATAGGTCCAGAGTTGGTGCGACCAACCAAAGAAAAGATGCAGATCATCCGGGAGTAGATGAAGAAAACATAGAGCCGATATAAGTCTTATGCTGAAAGTTGATGCAGACCTCTATAGTTCATGGATGGAGACCATGTCTTCATTCGGGTCTCACCTCAACGAGGTTGACAGATATTTGGTTGGGGGGAAGCTATCTCTGAGGTTCATCAACCCTTTTCAAATACTGCATAGTGATGGTGAGGTGGCGTACCACCTAGCTCTACCACAACAGTTGCCTAGGATACATGATGTCTTCCACGTGTCACAGCCGAGGAGGTACATGCACGACCCATCACACATCATCTACTTGGGCGATCTAGAGATCGAGGATGGATTGACCTTTGATGAGTACCCAATGGATATTAAGGATTGGAAGGAGAAGATCCTTTATGGGAAATTGATTCCCTCAGAGGATGTCCGATATCGGCACATGAATCCTTATGAGAACACATGGGAGCGGGAGGCTCAGATTCATTCCCAATACCCACATATTTTTTAGTAGCCTTTTGATTTATATTTTTAGGATGTAAAGCCCTACGACGGGGAGAATTCAATTTCTCGAATTTTATGTTTTTTATTTTTAAATATTATATAGAATTATTTAGAGACCAGAACATTCAATGGAATGTGATTTCGAGGCCCAGAGTGCCCAGAATAAATGTCTGAATTAAACTAAACATTAAACAGTGCGTGCGAGTGGTTTTCCTAGAAATAGTTGAAGAAATTTTAAATATTTTCTTAGATTACAAATATGAGGGAACTATTTTGTTTAGAGAAACAACATTATCATAGGTGAGGACAAACATCAATCGGTGTGGGTTAGCTGCACGAGTTAGTTTTCGGTCGATTTAATAGAAATAAAATAAATTAATATTTTATTAAATTTAAAAGGTTCATTTTTTTCATTGAGACATAATTCCTCCATTTTAAATACCTTATTATTGAAAGCTCATAGGATTAGCCTCATACCCTATGAAATAAAAGAGAGCCTCTTGGAAATTTGGAGGTGAACCCGTTGGCAGATGATGATGACGTGATCTATCGACACATCTCTGATTCTATGAAACTCACTAACAAACGTGACACAACCATTTTTCATCAACTATATCTAGGTAGGGGCTTGTTATTTTAAATATTCTTTTCCGAGTTGTTGGATTTAACGATGAACACAGATCAAACCACGAAATTGTTGATCCCTGTATTGCACGTTCTTGTGGGACAATGTTATTTTTCCTTTTCTATTGGGGTTTTTGATTTGGGCATATGATTGTGATAATTATGGGATTATAGTTTGTTCCTCCCTATTTAATCCTCCTAACGGGAGTGGATCACTACCATGATTAATGATGATGAAGGTTCATTCCTCATTTGGCTTTGTTTAATTTTCCTTCCTCTTTTCTGCACGTTCTTTGTGGGGTGACGAACAACGGATTGTTGTGCATCCCATTCACAATTAAATAATCCCAAATTGAAGATCTGACATCTCAAAAAACTAGCATTGGTGTAATGATAATGTAAGATGAAGAATCCGATCATCTCAGTAGAGACAGTTCTTCGAATGTTCTTCACGCGAGTGGATCAATACGTGTTTTTGAGGCTGATTGGAGGCCCAAATACAATGGAGACGACATCAGGATGTTGGAGCAACCTCAACCTCAGAGTTTTGTGGCTATCAAATCATTGTAAGGAACATCAGAGTTTCTATGTGTTAAGTCAAAAGTCCTCTTTTGACATCTATATCATGTTTTGGAAATCACAAATGTATTCTATCATATGTTTGTAAATTACAAATTGTCTTGTATCATGTTTATCGTATCGTACAATGTTGATCATACCGACCATATCGTATCGTACTGACTCTGTCAATCGTACCATACTGACTCTGTCAATCGTATCGTACTGACTCTGTCAATCGTACCATACTGACTCTGTCAATCGTATCGTACTGACTCTGTCAATCGTATCGTACTGACTCTACTATTCAGATGTTCATTATTTGTTTTGGTACTTAGTCAAAAACACTCACTACATATGAATCTTACTCATGTTTTTCATTTCTATATATCTCTTATCCTAACAAAATGATGTCGTTGAGTTAGTTACAAACTAATCAAAACGATGTCGTTCTTTCTGTTTCAATATGACCGTTGGAGGCAATATGACCGTTGGAACCCGAGGCCTATAAATAGGAGGTCCTTTGAAGCTGAGAGAACAACGATGAACAAAGAGAACGAATGAAGAGACTTTGTGAACTACCAAGATTCTAGAGAGAGACACTATGACTTCTCTCATCTGTCTTGTGCGTTCGATCATCGTATCGAGGGATTTCAAGTAATTGAAAGACAGAGGTGCCGATTACCTACAAAATCGAGGGCTGCCGGGGATAGGCAGACAGACGTGCCGATCATCGTATCGAGGGATCACCAAGGTGTTGGTGAGACAGACCATTTATCCCAGGTGAAAGGATAACCCTTTTCTTTGGGTTAAAAGAATTGTATTACTTTTACTTTTCCGCTGTTACTTGTATTAGAAAGGGATCTGTATTGTTTCCTTTCTTCTTTACATATTCATTTGTAATTGTTTCAATTACAATCATTCTATTACTTTTTGTATTGATTGATTCTATACGCTTTAAGGTAGAGTCATTCATATTTGTATTACTCTGATTATTGTGTTCACCTTGAATACAATTGTTTTAATTTACATTAGTATTACAATACATCATACCTTTTATATTCAATACAATTGTGGGTGTTTGTATTTGTATTAGTTTAAGATCATTTAAACTAATCTCTTTGTTGCTAAAACTCAATGGTTTTTAAACCTACAATTCACCCCCCTCTTGTATTGTTCCATCTAATAGACATATATATCTACTATTCGATCCAACAATTGGTATCAGAGGAGGTTTTCCACTGATTTACTAGATTTATTTCTTATTACTGTCTTGAATACATCCTACACTAACGTGTGGAGTGGAAAAGTTGTTTTTGTTGTATTAGATGGCAGGAATGAATATTGGATCAATAGATAATCTGAATCCTTCTAGACCACCAATCATTGATGGGAATGATTATGAGTATTGGAGAGATCGTATGAAGACTTTTGTTATCAATACTGGTGTAGACAATTTTATTATGCTTACTGGGGGTTACAAAATTACTGACAAAGAAGTTAGTACTTTCACCAACCAAGAGAAGCAAGAATATCAACTGAATTACAAGGTACACAATACTTTATTATGCTCTATGACCAGGAATATATATAGTCAGATATCTTCATGTGAAGCATCCAACTGTATTTGGAAGAAATTATAAGTTACTCATTTTGGTACATCCAAGGTTATAAAAACAAGGAGAGCAATGCTTCGAGCAGAGTATCATGGATTTGTTTTTCCTTATGGAGAGCCATTATGTAAAGTGCAACAAAAGTTTATGAAAATTGTAAACAGCTTACAATCTATGGGAGAAAAAGGTCTTGATGATGAAGCTCTTGTTGATAAGATTATAGATATTATGCCAAATGAATGGGAGTCAAAAAGGACAGCTATTGATGAAAATAGAAAAGTTTCCCAGATTACTCTTGATGAACTCTTTGGAACTCTTCTACAGCATGAGACAAGAATGAAGAGAGATGTTGATTTCAACAAGAAGAAGAATGGGAATGGAAGTGTTTCTTTTGCATCTAAAGCTAAAACACCTGAAAGGCTTACAAGGTCTAAATCCAAGAAAATTGTTATATCTGATTCAAGTGACTGTAATCTTCCGGATAATGAGTTATCCAATCTTGCTCGAAGGATGAACAAGATTGTTGGAAAGAAATATTTTCAATATAGATTCAAAAAGAAAGATAGGAAAGATTCATAGGTAACTTGTTATGAATGCAAGAATGTAGGACATATAAGGCCTGATTGTCCTTTACTAAAGAGGAAAGATAGAAAGGAGAAACACTGTGAAAGAAACAAGAAAAGGTTTTATAAGACAAAGAAAGTCTTGAAAGAAAATGATACGTGGATTGAAAGTTGTAGTGATTCCTCAGATGATTCTTCAGAATATGAGACATCAGGACAGAGAAATATTGGACTTCTAGCCAGACTACCAATTGAAGATCATTGTCTCATGGCTAAGGTACATAATGTTGAAGCTATTACAAATGTCTCTTTAAATGCAAATTATATTGATAATAGATATTATGAATCTTCAAATGATGAATCTTCATCATTAGAGGATGATACATTACCTTCTTTCGAAGAGGTCTCTAGATTTTCTAAGTTACTTGAAAATGAAAATTCTAAACTCAAAAAGAGATTTGAAAAATCAAATTCTAGAATTTCTATTTTGACTAAATAAGTATCAAATTTTTCTAAAGATCCTGATGTGAAGACTTCTGATTTTGAAAGCATTTTAAAAACCCTTGAGAAAGTTAAATCTGATAAGGATAAAATTTCTAAGGATCTTGAAACTGTAATTTCAAAGAAAAATATTTTAGAGACTAACTCTAGTTCAAATTCAAATGTTTTAGAAAATAAGAATTTGGTTTTAAAACTAAAGTCAGAGATTTTATCTTTGAAAAAGTGTTTTTCAAACATTACTCATGGAAAAGAAAACTTTTATAGGATGTATTCTCAAATTAGACCTTTGAGAAATCGTTCTGGTCTTGGTTATACTTATTCCAAACCTGTTTTTAGCAATAACTATTTTGTTCCTCAAAAAACCATTTTCTGTTCTAAGTGTCAGTGTGGTGGACACTGGAGAAGAGATTGTTCTCTTAACAAAACTCAATCTTTAGGATTTCATAAATCACATTTTGCAAAACAAATGTGGATTCCTAAAATTCTTTTATCTAACCCTTCTGGATCCAAACAAGTTTGGATTCCGAAAATCTAATTGTTTCTTTTTTAGGAAAACGAGAAGTGTATCAATAAGAACATTTGGTACATAGATAGTGGTTGTTCTCTACATATGACTGGAAACAAATATTTCTTTGAAAAGGTTATCAAAACAAAAGGTGGAAAATTTACATTCAGAGATAATGCCCAAGGAAAGATTGTTGGTATAGGTAATATTTTTTTCTTGGAAAAGTTCTTATTTCAAATGTTTTGTTTGTTAAAGGTCTTAGGCACAATCTCATCAGCATAAGTCAATTATGTGATGAAGGTTGCCTTGTGAATTTTAGAAATGATAAGTGTCTAGTTCACAATTCCAAGGATGAGTTCATTCTATCTGCTCATAGGCAAGAGAATGTTTACACTATTAACTTAGAAGACCTTAGGAACCAAAACATACCTTGTTTATGTGTAATAGAAGACCAATCGTGGCTATGGCATAGGAGACTAGGACACTGTAATTTGAGAAACCTAAGGAAACTCTCAAAGAAAGGACTTGTAAAAGGGCTACCGGATCTTAGATATGATTCTTCAAAAATATGTGATCCTTGTCAATTTGGCAAGCAACATAAAACTAGCTCTAAATCAATTAATGAAGTCTCAACTTCTATTACATTACAGCTTGTGCATATGGATCTGTTTGGTCCTTCACAATCTGGAAGCATTGGAGGCAAATACTATGTATTTGTTTTAGTTGATGACTTTACTAGATTTACATGGGTCTATTTTCTCACAAAGAAATCTGAAGCCTTTTCCTATTTCAAAACTTTTAGAGACCAAGTTAAAAATGAGAAAAACCTACCATTGATAACTATTCATAGTGATCATGGTGGTGAATTTCAAAACTCAGATTTTGAAACTTTTTGTAGTAAGAAAGGTATTACTCCCAATTTCTCAGCTCCAAGAACTCCTCAGAAAAATGGTGTTGTTGAAAGAAGAAATCGTATTCTTCTGGAAATGACTCGAACCATGTTGAGTGAATACTCAATTGCTAAGCACTTTTGGGCTGAAGCTGTTAGTACTTCCTGTTATACTATAAATCGTGTTTAAACTAGACCATTTTTTAATAAAACCCCTTATGAGTTATGGACTGGCCGAAAATCTAAAGTTTCATACTTCAATGTTTTTGGATGCAAAGTATTCATTCTGAATACAAAAGATAATCTACACAAATTTGCACCAAAATATGATGAAGGAATCTTTCTAGGCTATTCTACAACCTCTAAGGCTTATAGAGTTTTCAATAAAAACACTTGTACTGTTGAGGAAACAGTACATGTAAAATTCGATGAAACTGATCCTTTTGTTTTCAACCAACCCAATCCTACATCCTCGGATGTGTTTTCTAAAAATGTTTATCAACCTTTATTAGAAGAACATTCTGATAAGGAAAATGTTCAAGAAAGTATTCCTGAAACATTTACCACAGAAGATTTTCTACCATATGTTGATGAACAGATTTTACAAAACTCAAATCAATTGTTACTTAGGAATCATCCCAGTGATAACATCATTGGTTATATAAATCAACCTGTAAGGACCGGAAATTCCTTAAGAAATGAAATAGAACATCTTGCTTTTCTTTCCCAATTTGAACCTAAAAGTCCAAGTGAGGCCTTAAGTGATGATGATTGGATCAATGTAATGAAAGATGAACTAAATGAATTTGAAAGGAATCAAGTCTAGAATTTAGTTGAAAGACCTAAAGAAACAACTGTGATTGGTGTAAAATGGGTTTTCAGAAACAAGTGTGATGAAAATGGAATCATTGTAAGAAATAAAGCAAGACTTGTTGCTAGAGGCTATAATCAACAAGAGGGAATAGACTATGAAGAAACATATGCTCCTGTAGCTAGACTTGAATCTATTTGTATTCTATTAGCCTTTGCAGCATATTTCAATTTCAAACTATTTCAAATGGATGAAAAATGTGCTTTTCTAAATGGTTTTTTTCAAGAAGAAGTTTTTGTCGAACAACCTCCTGGTTTTCAAGACCCAAAACACCCTGATCATGTTTTTAAACTTACCAAGGCTCTATATGGTCTTAAACAAGCCCCTAGAGCATGGTATGATAGACTTACATGATTTCTTTTACAAAACAATTATACAAAAGGTACAGCATATCCAACTATTTTTATCAAAATGGAAAACAAAATTGTTTTGATTGTCCAAATCTAGGTTGATGACATCATATTTGGATCAACTCAGAAATCTTTAACTGATTATTTTGCAAAATTAATGAAATCTGAGTTTGAAATGAGTATGATGGGTGAGTTAACATTCTTTCTAGGTTTTCAAATTTCTCAAAAACCAGAAGGAACTTATATATCTCAACATAAGTATATTAAAGATTTACTCAAAAAGTATGGATTTGACAAAACTAAAAGTATTAGCACCCCAATTGGTACCTCAAATACTCTTGATCTTGATGAAACTGGGAAACCAGTAGATCAAACAAATTTTAGAGGTATGATAGGGAGTTCGCTATACTTGACAGCTAGTCGACCCGACTTGATGTTTTCTGTATGCTTATGTACAAGATATCAATCTAATCCAAAAGAGTCTCACATAAAATCCGTAAATAGAATCATTTGGTATTTAAAGGACACTATGGATTTAGGTCTTTTCTACTCTTCTGGAAATGATTTTGTTTTAAAATTTTTTTCAGATGCTGACTTTGGTGGTTGTAGAATGGATAGAAAATGTACATCTGGAACATGTTATTTCTTAGGAGATACTTTGGTTTCTTGGTCCTGCAAGAAACAACACTCAGTAGCACTCTCCACTGCTGAAGCTGAATATGTAGAAGCTAGAAGTTGTTGTGCTAAAGTATTGTGGATGCAGCACACACTCACTGACTATGGTTTGAGTTTCTCCAAAACTCAAATTCTTTGTGATAATATGAGTACCATAGCTCTTAGTAAAAACCCAGCACATCACTCTCGTGCAAAACACATAGATGTTAGGCATCACTTTCTTAGGGATCACACACAAAAAAGAGATATTATTTTACAATTCATCAGAACGCAAGAACAACTTGCTGATATTTTTACAAAACCTTTACCTTCCGATAGATTTGAATATATAAAAAAGACGCTAGGAATGATTACATTAAAATAATCATTTATATCTACTTCCTGTTTTACATCTCTCATAATAGTAAGAAACTCCTCGTAGAAAGGGGGAGGACATTTCTTTCTTTTTTTATGTTTCTTTTTATCTTATGTTCTTTATCTATTTACTCTTTGGATTGTGTTTTTTTCTCCTGTTTATCATATTGACAATTTTTATCGTATCATTCATTTTTTCCCTTCTGTTTATCATATTGACAGTTTTATCGTTTCGTTCATTTTTCCTGTTTATCGTATTGACATTTTTATAGTATCATTTACTATCGACCGATGATGGTATTCAATTTCTTTTCCATCGTACCAATCAATCAATAGTATTGAATCGACCGTTGATGGTATTGAATTTCTTTTCCATCGTACCAATCAATCAATAATATTGAATCGACCGATGATGGTATTGAATTTCTTTTCCATCGTATCAATAGTTTTGTATTGACCGATGATGGTATTGAATTTCTTTTCCATCGTATCAATAGTTTTGTATCGATCGATGATGGTAATGATTTTCTTTTCTATTAAATCGACCGATGATGGTATTGAGATTGTTTTCCATCGTACTGTCAGTTCATGGTAACAAGATTGTTTTCCATCGTACTGTCAGTTCATGGTAACGAGATTGTTTTCCATCGTATTGTCAGTTCTTGGAAACAAGATTGTTTTCTATCGTACGGTCTTTTCATAGTAATGAATTTGTTTTCCATCGGCATGATGATGCATTTTGTTGTTTCCTTACGATTGTATTTTCTTTTGATTGATATCAAAACCAACAATTACCTTATGTTCTCCGAAAGGTATCTTTTTCATTTTTTTATTTTTTTTCTTTCTTTGTTTTAATCCTAACCATTGATCTGGTTTTCTCTAATCTTGACCGTAGAAGATCAATGGTCACCCTTTTTCGACCTTAGAAGATCAACGGTCACCCCTTTATCGCCTATAAATAGCCCCCCTCCCCTCCCCAAACCCACATTGGTTTTTCAGGATATCAGGCGATGCTCTGCTCCACCAGCTATAAATCATCATACGATCTTATCATCGGAAGAACCTTTATGTCTCAATCCTCTGCTAATACTCCCGCCGAAATGTCTTCAAAGACTTTTACAGAAAAAGACTTTAACAGAGAAAGGTTAGTATCCCGAGATTTTTTTGATACGTGCGATTCTACAATCAAGAGGATCATTTTGTTTCATGGATGGGAACAGCTGTGTGTTGAAAAGCCTGATTCTCAAGATCCGGTTCTTTTTGATGAAGTTTTTCAGTTTTATAAAACCATTTCTTTTGACAAAGACATGACTATATACTTTCCTGTGTACGATAGAAAATTTTCTATGTATGTGAAACAAGCAGCACATTTTCTGAATGTTTCTGTAGAAGGGGATTCTTTCTGTCCATCGCACAAACTACTAGAGGAAGTTGGTACGTTTAATAAAGAAAGTGCTGAAAAGACTTTGTTTGTTATTAATGAAGAAAAGAGAAAAGTGTCTCATCTTTCTTCGGAAAATTGTTTTGTAACTTTATGGATGCAAGGTTTTCTTATCCCAAGGAAAGGGGATAGAGAAACTCTAAAAGTTTCTGATATCTTTATGCTTGACTATCTTGTGAATATGAGAAAAGTAAATATCATGGGATATGTTTTTGAAACCATTAAGAATGTCAAGATAGGAGGGATTAAGTCCCAAATGATTATGTATCCAGCTATCCTTACGAAGTTCATTTTTGAATGTATGAAGTTCTGTAACATTCCTTTGAAAGGAAACCCCATGGATTTGAAGCCCTCATGGATTTGTAAGAGTACGATGAAAAAGCTGAATGTTTGTTTTGATCCAAATTCAAAACTTTTTCTCAGAGATGTGGAAGCTGAATTGGCTCAGAATCAATCGGCACCTATGCCAGCCAAAGACATTCAATCTACCGGTGTTACTCAAAAGTCTGATCCGCAAACCAGTTCAAAGCCAAAGAAGAAGTCAAGGTACAGTAAGGAGGTTGTAGCAAAATGGAGAAAGGATAAGGAATAGAGAAAGGAAGGTGATCCGAAGTTTGGTCTTCATCCTGCTGAGGCTTTTGCAGAAAGAGTAAGGGTAGAAGAAACCCTTCAGGCTGAAAAGAAGAAGAGAAGGTTCATTTGAAATGAAAGGCTCAGGACTTTGATGTCTCTAAAGTCTTGAAAACGGTTGAGGATGCTAGTGCCCAACTAACAGAAGAAGTGCATCAAGAGCCCATCGTACAGAGTTTCCCTGAGAATGAAAAACAAAAACAAGTGATGGAAGAGATAGAAGAAGTGGAAGAAGAAGAAGGATACTTTCTTTTAGAATTTATTCAATGTTCAAAGAAGAGTAGAGAGGAATCGGTTCAAAAGCTGAGTGAAGGTGTTCAACAAACTCCTCATGCCGATCAAGCTCGATATCCGGACAGAATGTCATCTCAAGAAAAGCAAGGTACTCAATCTTCTCACTCTGATAAAGTTGTTGTCATTAGTGACAAAGTGGAAGAACAAAGAAAGCAGAAAGAAAAAGCAAAAGGAAAACAGCCAGTTGTTGACTCAAGAAGATCGTATGAACTAGCATCGTACGATGAAGATACTAATTCAGACCATACAATCTCTCTCAAGAAAAGTGATTACATTGTTCATGTTTTGAGAAGGGTTGAGAAGACTATTCCCTATTTCCCGAGGCTGGAAGGGAAGATTGATTTTATTACTGACAATCAAAAGAAGAAGTTTGGCCCTGTAAAAGAATTGAGGTAGAAAGTTTTGTCAGTAGAAGCCGATTTGAAAGTTCTTTCAGATAGCTCGGTTGCTCATAAGAAGGCATGCAATAAAATGACCAAGTGGTCGTACAAAACAGAGAGCTCAATCAATGATTATGAAATTGCTATTGAAGATATTAGAAGGTTATCAAATGAGCTTGCAATTGCTTTCAACAAGCTTGACATAGAAACGGTTGAAAGGTTGAACCTTTTGTCTTCTCAAAGAGCCGATGTTCCTTCAGTAAAAGATTTGCAAGAGAGAATGAATGTTTTTCAATCTGAATTCTCGAAGGTTTCATCTTTCAAGGATGAAATGGTCTTGCTGAAGAATCAAAATTCTGTGTTGTCCAAGGATAACAAGAATCTGCAAAATAGAATTGATACCCTTGAAGAAGTAATCAGAGTCCAGGAGGAGACTATCAGAAATCAAGATCAGATTTTTGCAGACCAACAAGAGATTCTCAAAACTCAGGGAGAATCAATTTCTGATGACAAGAAGGAGATCAAGAAGATGAAAGCTGTTCTTCATGAGATTATAAAGAAGGATAAGCAAAGAGAAAACAAATGATTGTTGTATTTGTTATTCTTTTGGAACTTGTATTAGTTCTGTAATGACTCTTATGATCCTTTTCTTTTATCCATTGTCTTGTATTGCTTTACTAACTCTTTCAGACAATTCAAGATTACTCCTTTCATTTTGTAAATCACAAAGGGGGATAATGTTTACAAAGGGGAGAATGTTTTACAAAGGGGGGGAATTCTTTATAATGATCTTAAGGAAAATCTACGAATAGAATCCTTAGGAAAGTCCATACCTAAGGGGGAGTTAGTTGTATTCAATTTCTTATTCATAAGAGTTTTCAATAACTCAGGGGGAGATAAGTATTTCTTGTTACATTTACTTTGTATGTTTTGCTTTCCAAAAAGGGGGAGATTGTTAAGTCAAAAGTCTTCTTTTGACTTCTATATCATGTTTTGGAAATCACAAATGTATTCTATCATATGTTTGTAAATTAAAAATTGTCTTGTATCATGTTTATCGTATCGTACAATGTTGATCGTACCGACCATATCGTATCGTACTGACTCTGTCAATCGTACCATACTGACTCTGTCAATCGTATCGTACTGACTCTGTCACTCGTACCATACTGACTCTGTCAATCGTATCATACTGACTCTATCAATCGTACCATACTGACTCTGTCACTCGTACCATACTGACTCTGTCAATCGTATCATACTGACTCTGTCAATCGTACCATACTGACTCTGTCAATCATATCGTACTGACTCTGTCAATGGTATCGTACTGACTCTACTATTCAGATGTTCATTATTTGTTTTGGTACTTAGTCAAAAACACACACTACATATGAATCGTACTCATGTTTTTCATTTCTATATATCTATTATCCTAACAAAACGATGTCGTTGAGTTAGTTACAAACTAATCAAAAAGATGTCGTGCTTTCTGTTTCAATATGACCGTTGGAGGCAATATGACCGTTGGAACCCGAGGCCTATAAATAGGAGGTCATTTGAAGCTAAGAGAACAACGATGAACAAAGAGAATGAATGAAGAGACTCTGTGAACTACCAAGATTCTAGAGAAAGACACTGTGACTTATCTCATCTACCTTGTGCGTCCGATCATCGTATCGAGGGCTTTCAAGTAATTGAAAGACAGAGGTGCCGATTACCTACAAAGTCGAGGGCTGCCGGGGATAGGCAGACAGACGTGCCGATCATCGTATTGAGGGCTGCCGGGGATAGGCAGACAGACGTTCCGATCATCGTATCAAGGTATCACCAAGGTGTTGGTGAGACAGACCTTTTATCCTAGGTGAAAGGATAACCCTTCTCTTTGGTTTAAAAGAATTGTATTACTTTTACTTTTCCGCTGTTACTTGTATTAGAAAGGGATTTGCATTGTTTCCTTTCTTCTTTACATATTCAATTGTAATTGTTTCGATTACAATCATTCTATTACTTTTTGTATTGATTGATTCTATACGCATCAAGGTAGAGTCATTCATATTTGTATTACTCTGATTATTGTGTTCACCTTGAATACAATTGTTTTACTTTACATTAGTATTACAATACATCATACCTTTTATATTCAATACAATTGTGGGTGTTTGTATTTGTATTAGTTTAAGATCATTTAAACTAATCTCTTTGTTTCTAAAACTCAAAGGTTTTTAAACCTACAATTCACCCCCTCTTGTATTGTTCCATCTAATAGACATATATATCTACTATTAGATCCAACACTATAGGGTCATAGAAAGAAGAATCGTCGGTTCTAGAAACTTATGAAGAACATGGTGTGTATCCCGAAGAACGCACCGTGTGGGAATAGCTCAACGGTGGCTAGGTTTCCACAAAGAATGAAGACATGAAAAACCTTTTCTTAGAAGAAAAATGTGTGTGCCTCTTTACATGGTACTCTTATTGTATCTCGTACTATACACAGACACACGTTGGACTACACGACCATGTACTCCACTACATGGCCAGACTAGGAGGCTACAAGGGTAACCTCATGTACTAGCTACACGGGTTGTAACACATCGTTTGATGTCATGTACGAGAACGTTTCCAGTGTACATAGAGGCCTCCCAAGAAAGAGGAAAATAGTGTTTCACTCTTTTACACACTGTGTATAAATTTTTCTACACGAAAAGCCTTGCAATACAAGCTGTTATACACGAGCAGTACCCAGGGTTAGGGGACATGGCCTATGACCCTTCTGCATGCTATGTAATTTTTAGTACATTGATTGATCCTCTTTTCCACAAATATCTTGTACATCTTCCATTTGGGATAGTACCCCTTTTTCTCGTTTCGTTGAAGGTCATGTATCATTTCCATTCATATGAGTACGATCCTTTCAGTAGGACATTCTATGATAGAGTCTAGTATCCCATCTGAGAGTCCTAGCGTGATATCCCCTATCCATTCTTGACCCTATGTATATCGATGTATCGACGTGAATATTTCCACAGGGTTTCGATCCTATTCCAAGTAGGTGAATCTGGTTGAGTCATGGTATCCTCTAATTCCCTAGTAGTGATTCTCTTCTATGTATCATGATCATTCCACACTCAAGAGTGTGTTCTCTCGAAAAGAGTGTATCTATACCTCATTGAATTTCTCAAAAATTAGTACTTCTCATACGGACAACATTAGAGCTATCAGACTCTTGGAGTGAGCTCTCCTGGGTGAGGGCATCATAGAAATCGTTGAACTGAATCCCTAGCATGGGTATGTGGTTGTTTGACATGTACCTAGACTACGGGTTTGGTATTTGAGTATATTTGGATTGTGTTTTCCTTATTATATGTTTAATAGAAATATTTTGTGTAGAGATAATTGTCCCTTTACTTTGTGTATGGATTTCTTGTTTTGGGGTCCTCTAATGAGTATTGTAATACTATCCCATGCATGGCCCTTTCCAACACATGTCTGGTCCTATGAAGATGAGTGGCCTTTTGATGGGGTCCAGGGCAGACCAGGACCTGACCGAGCTTTCTGAGTTCCATATAGGCCTAGGTGTTCCTACGACTATGAGCAGTAGTCCTAGTACCTATTTGTGTTTATAGGTTGGACTGTGTAGTTTGTAGACTCCTGTTTTTAGTGGGATTTTATTGTGGCCCAGTTTACTTTCAGTTATTTACCATTTTTCATAATCTGTTGGTTGGGTTTAGTTGTATGCATGAATTTTGTTCCTTATTGTTTTTTTTCATTTCAGCATTTGTGGGCTTGGAGATGTGTTTGTGTGTGTATAGGTTCTTTGGAAATTCCTCCCATGTTAGTAATATGTGTTAGAGTTGGTGGTCTAGAACCAACTAATTTGTAATTTATTCATTAACAATAATCTTATCCCAATTGATTGTTCTTCTGCGTGACAATGCATGTGATAATGTCCTAAGGACAACTGTTGCATTAATGGGTCATAGCTGATCCTTACTATGATGAGAACTTAGAAGTGGCATAACACTGTTATTGAATATATGTTCTATGGCCAGATGATATTATTTGAGGGACACAAATAATATAGGTCATTAGGGGTGATGACTCATAATGCTTTGAGGCACCTTCTCATGGTGTGCGCCCTTGGTAATATCCAGGAGGATATTTTGAGAATGAGACCCGCTAGTAGGAAATACATATTTCATAGTGTCATTGGGTGTTCCTATCTACGGACGTGTGTATTGGTCCTTATACTTTGAGATTATTATTAATGGATATTACAACTTCCGCACTTAGATGTATTGATGAAAACTGCGATGACACACAGTTCGCAGCGAGATAGGATACATTTGGTGCGTCATGAGTAATACTGCATTAATAGATAATGTGAGAAAGGATTTATCCCTTCTGTTCCATAATAAAAGTAGATATCTCAGGCCCTTTGATGGAATTGATATAGTCTAAATAAATCCATTGCCATGGTAAGGTATGGGCGAGTTCAGTTCCACAAATTCAAATAATGAATAATCGAGCACATGGGTTGATGGCACTAGCATGCAACCTTCTTGATTAGAGATATCGAGACAAAGGGATTATATAACACAGTAAAAGTTCGTAGGAGGTGACACGTTATTGTGGCGTTAACTTCTTTCTCTATGGGTACCTTGGCGTGTTTCTAGACGCTAAACTTGGCCTTTAGGCAGGATCTGCCTAATGCCTCTGAGAAAGGGGCCTAGAGAGTCACACACTAAGTGTGTCCATGTATCTCAGTTAAATATTAGTTTAACATATTAAATAAAGATTATTCCCGACTGTGTTTTAATAATTATTTAAGGATACCTGGTCACATTTATTTCGACACTGGTTATTCGAGAGAATATATTTTGGGTGAAATAATATATATTTATTAGCGCATAATGCATTTATATTTATTTATGAAATAAATAGCCATTACTCAAGGTCTAATAAATATGGTGGAGGAAATAAATAAAATGAAAAATAAAAGTACACGTCGTGTATATTTATATACACGTCGTGTAGTTTGTTTTTTTTAGGATTCTTGAGAAAATATTGTTTATTTAATTAAATGATATTAAATGTAATACTTTGGGTGCATGTCAAGTAATAATGGTGGTCAACTATCATTATTAAGATACAGGGTATTACTAAAAATAAAATGAAATGATAAAATGATTTTTGGAAATTAATTCATTTTTATTATTCTATGTATTATAATCCCAATTACATTATTCTCATGGATGAGAGCCATTGTTGTGCACAACAGATTTGGAAATACTCTCAAGCCAAGAGAGAATTCCCTTTCCACTAAGAACGCTTTCAAGTTACGAGAGAGAGATCCTCCACCAAATCAAGGTGGTAGAAGGTGGACATCGCAAGTGATGGTTCTTCCGCTCTATCACTCAGAGATCCCATCAACGATGTCCAGAGATACATGGAGCTTTTGTGGATCACCACTAGAGGAATCATGTACTTGGATTCTACTATGCATCAATGGATCACAAGATAATGACCGGAGAATCCAACGAATAAAGAATTCCATTGAGGTAATTCTTATGAATTAATTAAATTAATTATAACCAACATATGATGATCCTATCTCAACGGTTCTGGGACTCTTCTTTTCTTTTCCGTTCTTCGTTCTATTCCGAATATCCGGCGTTTTAAATCGTGGAGAATCTCAGATTGAACATTGTTAATGTTAAAATTAAAGTTGGGGAAACTCAACAACGCTCTTCCACTGTTCCCGAAACCTACAAGTTGTATCAGAGCGGTCATATCGTTGATTATAATTATTTAGTTTTTCGTTGGTGATTTATTCATTTAATAATTTAGTTATTTCAATTCATGTTTAATTGTTATGGAATTCTGAATCTTGAGATCAGTTCCTCCTACCTCGTTCTCCTTCACCTCATAGAAATGAATTTTTCTTTTAATTTTGATTAAAATAAAATAGAGGAACACATCTGGAAGAGCCAACCGTTTCTCGCCATACAACACCAGAATACACGGCGTGTATTCGGATGTACATGTCGTGTAATATAGGATCAATGCATTGACTGATCCGCCAAATCAGGCTGTGTATTGCATTCTTTCTAAGAATTTAAGAGACTGTGTTTTGACCAGAAACAGGTGGCACACGGTTTCTGGATTACACACTGTGTGGTCCAATGAACAAGGTGTGTAGTCCCTTCGGGTTAGGGTTTGGCCGTGTACCCCATACACGTCTTGACAGACTGGAAACTGTGTAACATGGAAACTACATGGTGCGTGTCCCACAGAACACGTCGTGTACTCCAGAAATTTACAATGTACATTAACACGCCCTTTCCACGGGCATGTACTTTGAATGGATGGTGAAGAAAAGTACACGCCATGTAGTTGGAACTACACACCGTGTACTCACCCAAATTATGCAGATTTATTAAAACTTATTATTATATTATACAAACTGTTTAGACATGTACCATGGTTCTGACGTAAAGCCGAGGCACAACACATGATAAGTGTTTTATATATATGTGTTTAATTTAAAATTTTCGTTATGAACGGGAATTCATTGGGTTGCCTCCAAGGTACATGTTACGTACAAGGATAATTTTAAATGAATTTATTTGTTTAATATTATGATGGATGATAATCTCAAGGATGTTCAGAAAAAGAGTTTAAGATAAATGGATTGATTAATTAATGATAATTAATTAAGTCGAGCGTGATTTATCTTCAACAAGAACGATTAAAGAATTGAATGATAATTTTATTTATGCGTAAATATCATTTAATGTATGGATGATCATGAGATAGACCAAGAGCTTTGTATGTGAATGGTTTCTTTTAATTTATTTATTTAAATTAAATTTGTTGGCCTGCGAGCCATCTCCTCATTAATATGTAGGGCCAGCCTGCCCAAGGATTATTTTATATAAAAACCCCCTTTTACCCCTCACCTGCATGTGAGATAAATGCATATGTAATGGATGGATCTCCCAAGCTAGTGTAGGTGGCCCAATTCAGAAGCAATGGTGAAACCAATCCAAGGAGATACAAAGGTGGATAGGTGGAAAGCTGTAAACATGAACCCGAACGGTTCAAGGTGTTTTCTCCCCTAGGTCTTGGGTTAGTTTATCAACCGCTAGATAAACTAATCAATAGAAAAAGATCATTATCATACCATTTATTTTATTTCTATCAGTTTCATGGTTTATTTATTGTGGGTGTGTTGTCACGGTCACACAATTAATGAATTAAACAAGCATGCATGATGGAACTAAAATAAAACTGGCTTATACGTGAATATTATCTTAGACATGCTTAATCACTTAAGTATATCCCACTTAATATTAACAAGCATGTAATCAAAGATAATAAAATGTAAATTTAGGTATAAGTATAAAATCCCTAAAAAAGAAATATTAAGTCAGTATAGCCTTCCATACTATTGGTTAGAATTGAACCATAGTTCAAAGTGATTGACCAACCCTAGTTGGGGTGCTTTCAATTATCGGGGAATTATAATTAAAGGTTTTGGGATGAATTGAATTGGTTTGCATTAAGGGTTGACTGCCACAATAGGACTTGGTGTGACCAAGAGGCAAAGGTTTAGGAAATCCAAAATTAAAGGATTTCAGGATTGGGGAGTCCACTCAGCAGATCAAGGATCTGCGATTTAATGCAGTTGGCATTTGTAATTCCTACCTAAAACCCTTCACGTTTCTTGACCATCCCTAGTTGGGGTAATGCGAAGGTCAATATGGATCCTTTCCACTAGAATATTCAGGCAACATAATATTCCGAAATCAATGGTGAGGGCTATTGGATTTTGATAAAATAGTGGGAGACTAATAAGTATTAATTTATTTATTTGTCTCAATTTTGTAAGAAAGTACTAAAGCTTTTCTCATCTTAATTTGTAGAAACGGCAAGAAAATTACTTCAAACATATCATTGTGCACCATACACAAGAAGGACAACCTTCTCACTGGCACCAATTTCCAAGAGTGGCAGAGGTGTTTACGCGTCGTCCTTCGCCACGAAATGAAATTGTATATACTGGAAGAGCCTATTCCAGTTGCACCTAGGAAAGAGCATAGTGACGAGGAATTATCTCTCTACATGAAACACATGGATGATACCACAGATGTCCAGTATTTGATGCAATCGGCCTTGTCTAATGAGCTCTTGAAGCAACATGAAAACATGGATGCATATAGCATGATGTATCACCTGAATGATCTCTACCAAGAGATGGTGAGACAGGAGAGGTATGAGATATCTAATGTTTTGTTTACCATGAAGCTTGGAGAGTCTGCACTAGCTGGACCTCATGTAGTCAATCTTAATGGATACATTGAATGCCTAGACATCTTAGGGATTAAATTCCCGGATGAGTTGTGTACATATCTCATCCTATCATCACTTCCCAAGACCATCTCTAGATTCATTGTAAACTATAATATGAGTGGAAATGAGAATAGTCTATCAAACCTTCAAACCATGATTTTCTAGGTATACAAGGACATGGGGCGTGACAAACTCGTAGTCCTTATGGTGAACAAGAAAATGAAGGACAAGGAAAAGGGGACAAAGACTTATAAACGGTCTGAAGCCCCCAGGAACTATCCCTCCTAGAAGGGGAAGATCTAGAGCCAGGGCAAGGAACGGGAGGCAGTGTGTTTTTCATGTGGCAAGCAGGGCCACTAGAAGAGGAACTGCTCCCAGAAGCGTGGGGATGCTAAAGGTGTGTTCGTTATCGAGTGCAATCTTTCCATTTCTACACATTGGGTATTATATACATCTTGTGGGGCTCACATCTATATTCAAATATAGGAACTAAGTAGATTTAGAAAGATTACCAGAGGAGAGGTGGATATTTGAGCTGCCAATGGTGCAAGGATTGTTGCGTTGGCTATTGGCGACTACCACCTCTCATTGCCAACTAGCATGATTTTGGTTTTACAAAACTGTTATTTTGTGCCTAGTGTTACAAGAACATAATTTCAGTATCTTGTTTGGATATGGATGGATTTGTTTTAAAGATTGGAAATAAGGGTTGTCTCTTTTATAAGAACAACATATGTTATGGTATGGAACATTTGAATAATGGTTTGTATGTATTAAATTACAAAAACCAGGTTTTGTAAATCAATAACGAAACAGACTCACATTACTCATACATCCCCCAGTTGTGGCATCACCACCTTGGTCATGTGAACGAGAAGTTTTTGACCAAGCTCTGCCATGATGGATATTTAGACTCAATTGAGATAAAACTACTTGATAGATGTCATTCTTGTCTACAAGGTAAAATGACCATGCCACCATTTGGTGGATAGGGTGAAAGGGCCACATAGAATCTATGATTGGTACACACTGATGTATATGGACCATTTCCTGTAGAAGCTAGAGGTGGATATTCTTACATCATTACTTTTAATGATAATTTGAGCAGATACAGATTTTTATACTTCATGAGGTATAAGTCAGAAGCCTTAGAGAAATTTAAGGGATTCAAGATTGAAGTAGAGAATCAGCTTGGTAAGAAGATAAAGAAACTTCGATCGGATCGTGGTGGAGAATATTTGAATCAAGTGTTCATCAATCTTCTACTAGAGTTTGGGATTCTATCTCAGCTCACTCCTCCTTATAAACTATAGTGGAATGGTGTTAGTGAATGGAGGAACCACACCTTTTTGGACATGGTGAGGTCGATGATGAGTCATGTAGATCTTCCATTATCCTTTTGGGGATATGCATTACAAACTGCAGCATACACACTAAACTGAGTACCAACTAAGGAGGCAAGTGGAATTCCCTCCGAGTTATGGAATGGAAAGAAACCCATGTTGTCGCATACACATGTATGGGGATGCAAGGAGTTTGTTAAGTCCTTATCAGGAAACAAACTAGAACCCTGGGGCACGAAGTGTATCTTTATAGGATATCCTAAGGGAAAAAAAGAATATTACCTATATAACCCTCAGGACAAGAAAGTTACTGTCACCAGACAAGCCGTCTTTTTTGAGAGGGAGCTCATCCTCAAAAAGGAAAGTTGGACCATGATTGACTTCAAAAAAGTTGATGTTCAATATACACAGGAGTTAGTACAGGAACAAGTTCCAGAAGTCCCTGTGGAAGAGGTTCCATAAACACAAGCACTGCGTTGGAGCTCAAGAGAGGTATGGTAACCGGAGAGATTTGGTTTCCTAGTCACCGAGGATGGTGAATCGTTATTTTTTGACAATGATGAACCTCTCTCGTACAAGGAAGCAGTATAAAGCTCAAAAGCTGCAAGATGGCTAAAAGCTATGAATTCTGAGATGGATTCCATGTATCAGAACCATGTATGGGTTTTGGTCGATGAGCCAGTTGATGTAAAGCTTGTTGGGTGCAAATGTGTATTCAAGAGAAAACTGTACATGGAAGGTCAAGTTAGCACGTATAATGCAAGGATAGTGGCTAAAGGATTCAGAAAACATCAATGAATTAACTATGATGAAACCTTCTTGATAGTTTCCATGTTTAAATCCATAAGAATCATATTTTCCATAGCATCTTACCATAACTACGAGATTTGGATGATGGATGTCAAAACAGCATTCCTTAACGGGAACTTTTAGGAAGATGTCTATATGACACAACCAGAAGGGTTTGTGACACCAAGTGAAGCCGAACGGGTTTTCAAGTTGCAGAAATCCATTTATGTATTGAAGCAAGCATCCAGGTCATGGAAAAATCGATTTGATGAAGCCATAATGGAATTTGGTTTCACTAATAATGATTGTGAGCCATGTGTTTATAAGCGGTTTAATGGGAATGTTGTTGTTATCTTAGTAGTATATGTTGATGACATATTGCTTATTGGAAAAGACGTACCAGCCTTACTGTAAATTAAGTACTGGTTGAACAAGTGCTTCTCCAAGAAATATTTAGGTGAAGCATCCTATATTCTATGGATCAAGATCATTCGTGATAGATCCAAGAGGCTTATTGGACTAAGTCAGGGTACATACATTGACCAGATACTATAGAGATTTTGTATGGAACAATCTAAGAGAGGATTGGTTCCAGTGTCACATGGCTTACATATTTCTAAGAAATTGTGTCCTCGGGCACAACAAGAGAAAGAGAGGATAAGCAAGATCCCATATGCCTCGGCTATAGGATCCATCATGTATGCCATGTTATGTACCAGGCTTGATGTTTCCTATGCACTGAGCATGGTAGGTAGATATCAAGCGGATCCAGGGGAACAACATTGGGATGCTGTTAAGACTATCCTAAAGTTTCTGAGAAGAACTGAGGATATGTTCCTGGTGTATGGAGGAGACAAGGCGCTTGTAATCAAAGGGTATGGTGATGTTGGTTTTCAGACAGATCAGAATGATTTGAAGTCGCAATCTGGATATGTTTTATATCTCAATGGAGGAGCTGTGAACTGGAAGAGTTCAAAGAACCCAGCTGTCACCGATTCTACAGTGGAGTCCGAGTATATAGTGGCTTCTGATGCAGCCAAGGAATCCTTCTGGATTCAAAACATTGTCCAGAATCTTGATGTGGTTCCTAGCAGTAAATATCCCATTACATTGAATTATGATAATACTGAAGCGGTGGCTCTTAAAAAAGAACCAAGGTCACATCAACGGACAAAGCACATACTCTAGAAGTATCACCTCTTGAGGGATTTCTATCCAAGAGGTGATGTTGAAGTGAGAAGAGTGTATATGGAAGAGAACATGGCAGACCCCATGACTAATGTCCTATCTCTGCAGAAGCATGAATATCATGTGCGAGCTAGAGGGAAAAAGTTTTTTAGCAGTTGGCTCTAGTCCAAGTGTGAGTCTGTTGGAGTTGGTGGTCTAGAACCAACTACTTTGTACTTTATTGTTTAATAATAATATTATCACATCTTGATTGTTCTTTTACATGACAATGCATGTGATAATGTCCTGAGGAAAATTATTGCATTAATGGGTCATAGAGGATCCCTGCTATGATGAGATCCCAGAAGTGAAATAACACTGTTCTTGAATATATGTTCTATGGACGGATGATATTATTTGAGGGACACAAATAATACAGTTCATTAGGGGTGAGGACTCATAAAATGTTAAGGCATCTTCTCATGGTGTGCACCCTTGGTAATATCCAGGAGGATATTATGAGAACGAGACCCGCCAGTCGGAAATCCATATTTCATAGTGTAATTGGGTGTTCCTATCTACAGACGTGTGTATTGGTCCTTAGACTTTAAGAATATTATTCATGGGTATTACAACTGGCGCACATAAATGTGTTGACAAAAACTGTGATGACACACTGTTCTCAGTGAGGTAGGATACGTTGGGTGAGTCACGAGTAATACTGCATTAATAGATGATGTGAGAAAGGATTTGTCCCTTCTATTTCATAACAGAAGTAGATATCTCAGGCCCTTTGATGGAATTGATATAGCCTAAATAAATCCATGGCCATGGTAAGGTATGGGCGAGTTCAGTTCTGGGAAGTCAAAGTAAGAATAATATACCACATGAGTTGATGGAACTAGAATGCAACCCGCTTGATTATAGATAACGAGACAAAGGGATTATATTACACTGTAAACGTTCGTAGGAGGTGACACGTCATTGCGGTGTTGACTTCTTTCTCTATGGGCACCTTGGCATGTTTCTAGATGATAACCTTGGACTTTAGGCAGGCTTCGCTTAATGCCACTAAGAAAGAGGCTAGAGGGTCACGCACTAAGTGTGTCCATGAATCTCAGTTAAATATTTATTTAAAAAGTTAAATAAAGATTATTCCAGACTGTGGTTTAATAATTATTTAAGGATGCATGATTGCATTTATTTTGACATTGGTTATTCGAGAGAATATATTGTGGGTGAAATAATATATATTTATTATTGATTAATGTAGTTACATTTATTTAAGAAATTAATTGCCATTACTCAAGGTCTAATAAATATGGCGGAGGAAATAAATAAAATGAAAAATAAAAGTAAACGCCGTTTATATTTATATACACGTCGTGTAGTTTGTTTTTTTCGAGATTTGTGAGAAAATATTGTTTATTTTATTAAATAATATTAAATGTAATACGTTGGGCGCATGTCAAGTAATAATGATGGTCAACTTTCATTATTAAGACATGGGGTATTACTAAGAATTAAATGAGATGATTAAATTATTTTGGGAAATTAATTCATTTTTATTATTCTATGTATTATAATCCCAATTACATTATTCTCGTGGATGAGAGCCATTTTTGTGCACAACGGATTTGGATATACTCTCAAGCCAAGAGATAATTCCCTTTCCACCAAGAACACTTTCAAGTTATGAGAGCGACATCCTCCACCAGATCAAGGCGGTAAAAGGGGAACATCGCAAGCGATGGTTCTTACGTGCTAGCACCCGGAGATCCCTTCGGCGATGTCCAAAGATACATGGAGCATGTGTGGATCACCATTAGAGGAATCATGTACATGGATTCTACGACGCAACAATGGATCACAAGATCGTGACCAGAGACTCAAACGAAGAATGAATTCCATCGAGGTAATTCTTATAAATTAATTAAATTAATTATAACCAACATATGATGATTATATCTCAACGGTTCCGGGACTCTTCTTTTCTTTTTCACTCTTCATTTTTTTCCGAAGATCCGGAATTTTAAATAGTGACAAATCTCAGATTGAACGTTGTTAACATTAAAATTAAAGTTGGGAAAACTCACCAACGTACTTCCGCTGTGCCTAGAACCTACAACATGCATACTTGGTGCTAGTCACCAACCCCTCGCCTATTGGAGGTGGGCATGGGGAGTTGCAGTGTGGGCCACACTGGGATGGGTCATGACACTCATAATGATTATGGTGAGAAAATTAGCAAGGGAAACTAAAACAGTGTCACCAAATACATCAAAAAACACTTACTCTCCATCTCCCCCCCTCTCTCTCTATCATGCCCCCAAATTTAGAACCCTTTCAACTTACATATCTCTCATATTCACTTGAAATAGTAGAATCCTGACTATATATGTTATGATTCTCATAATTTTGAAGATAAATAGGACATATAAAAGTGAACTAAATGACTCAAAATGAGATCACGTCCCTTTTAGATAAATTATTCAAGGAAAGGTTGTCGAATTTTAATGGATATATCAGACATATGTTATACGAAAATAATGCCCTCACCTACCATGTTTTACAATTTATTTTTTGGGAATAAAATAATGAATTTATTTTTGAGATAGAACTGAAGAAGTTCTATAATAATATCCAGTATAGTTTCTATGAAATAGAAGATATCATTACATCATGAGTATATGATAAGGAATTTTCCATTTCATCAGTTTAAATTAAAAATATCTTTAAAAATTCTCATAAAATAGGGTTTCATTTTGATCATAATCCATTACAAAATCAGGAAACAAAATCATAAGATATTGTGTCATTTATCCTTAGCTCAACCTAAATTCAAAAAATGTTTGTTAAGAATCACGAGGATAATAAGATGGTACCAGTTATGTTCATTTTTCCCACAATCCTCCCATTAATTGAAGAATTAGAAATGATTATTTATGCTAAAAACTATTTCGTGTTATTTCTACATCTATGATATCATGATAAACATCCCAAGGTATATGCTTTGATATTTGAATCCCTGATGTTAGTAATAAACAAAGATGTGTTTCAATCTATATGGTCAAATTATTTCTCCTCTTTTTTATAGACAAAATAAGATTCTCCAGATAAATGTTTAAACTATGTTTCATGACAACAATGTTCTTAATGTTGATTCATTAAGATTTTTTTGTTTATAGTAGAGTACAATTAAAAGAAAAAAGTTACATGTTGGTGTTGATGACCTACAAAAATATGAAACTGTTGCTTAATGGGGGAAAAGAAATCATAAAATAGGTGGATCGGTTCGATTTTGAAATAAATAAGTTAGATAATCTAGAATAGAATATGTTGTACTACCTAAAAAAAGGAGACTCAAATATAATAATTATGATCAAGATGATTTAGATAATGATGAAGAAGACAAAAATGATCTTATTAAACATTCTAGGTGTAAAGAATAATCGTCCAATGAGAACCCATATATTTGAATAGCTCCACCTTGAGAGGATACCACATTAGTGTTTTAGGATGAAAAATTACACTTGAGGAACAATGAACAAACAATTATCCACAAGATGAACTTTAAGCTCATGAAAGATAAAATGATCAAGAAACATATCAAAGGGATAAGGATATTTTAATTTCAGTAGTTAAAACTACTAAAATATTTGGGAATAAAACAACCTCTTATATTTAAATATCATTGTAAAAAATATTATATCAATGGAGATAATACATAAGTTCTTTATAATATTTATTTATATTCCAATGATAAGAATATAGGAAAATAATTAACTTTAATGGGAGAATCCCAACACTCACAAAACTAAGAAGAAGATATTTATGATTTCAGATGTCCTCATACATAAGTTATATTCATAATTTTTAACAAAATTAAAGGAGGGACCTCATGTTTACTACATCATATCCTGTCTATAAGAAAAAATCTTGATTTTATGAAAACATTAACAATTTACAGAGTTGAATTTAAATGATTTTAGGTTAATCTACACAATACATTAAAAAATTTAGTTTCTAGAAGATATTTTTATGAATTTAAATAAGAAATGGTAGAAGAATTTTCTTCAAAAAAGTATAATTGGTCACAAAGATAGATTTTGGAGATTTTAAAAATTATTTTGGAAATTTATTTTAGTCATTAAGAAGTAACTCTAGTCAATTCAGATCATCTCCCTCTACTTATCAAACATCACGAGATTTAATTAGGAGGTTATATGAAATAAATACCATGATGTCTAATATGAATGATGAGGTTCATTAACATCAGCATAACAGTGCACCTTTGAATACACAGTCATGTAATCCAAGAGAAATTGTTGACAAAATAACATCAAATCAACCTAGATTTAGACTTATTCTCAATAATTTAAGTGAAATGAATAAAAAATTTCTTCACATGGGGGAGAGTTTTTATGAATTTCTAAATTTTAAAGTGATTGAATGTTTACATGTGTTTCAAGACTCATGAGTTTTGATATGACAGTTGGCTTCCAACATTACTAATAGTTTACAATGGTAGATGAAATAATTGTGGGAAATTATTTAGTCTATTCCAGATTCACTAGAGCCTGAAAGAAGTTTTATACCAAACAATTCACCTTAATAAATCCCTTATATTTAAACAATTCTCTACAAAATTATCTATTGTAATCATTAATATCCATTAATAAAATCTGTTTGTTTATTATTTTACATTCACTATTTTTTAGGTTTGTTATTACTACGAGAACAAAAAACTCATTTTTAACATATGGATAATGTAACATTCATTATAGTTATGTTTTATAATGATTTATTTAATCCGTTTTCATATAATATATTTTTTTTATCCTAAAAGGGGGATAAAATTTCATAAACACTATATTCTTTATCCAATTACAAATTATTATTATATAAAAAGGAATGGATGATCTATATTAATAAATATAATATCTATAAATTTTTGAAGAAATTAATTAATTTGTGTTTATAATTCCAATTTTTTATGTAATTTATGTTTTGGGCTTCATGATCACTAGACATGGGGAGATTTTCAGGATGTTTTGTCTCAATAATACTCTATAAAAATTATTGATTATGATGCTCACAAATACCTTATTTATTTTCCTAATGAAATCAGTTTAAGTATTTTTTAGGAATAGGTTTATGAACACAGGTTATGATTTTTGTTAATTTTTTTTGAAAATGAATTTAAATTATTCTTCAAACACTGTTTATACACTACATTTATAAGAATATTATATGGGTCAGAAATCGTGAATTTGAAATATCATGCATGGATCGTTTATCCAGCACTGTTGGAAAAGTATTGTTCAGTAACCCTATGTTTGGACAGAAACATATATTTGAGAAAGGGGAATGTGTGGATACACAACAATAAATTAGAATGATACCATAGGTTTGAGGAATGAAAAATATGGTATATAAACCCTAATTTTGGGTTCAACCACACCTTTTCAAACCTATATTTTGTGTTTTTATATCACAAGAAGCTACCTTATGTATTGTTATTAAACGATTGAATTTAAATTAAATATATATTCCATGATTATTGTAGTGGATTTGATGGAATGAAATATTTTTTTAATGATTTTTTATATCCAATTCAAATTCATGTATTCATTGGAGTAAATCATTCCAATTTCACTAAAAGTTACGACTCTAGCAACTGATTTGAATATTAATGATTGTGATATATCACGAAATATTTATGGATCTTTTTAAATAAAATAAAGACACTATTTACATATAAATATCAAGATAATTTCTTATTTATACCCACAATAATATATGCATATATATATATGAAATATATTATTAAAAATAGATTTTCAAGAATGAAAAAAAATTTTCGTGCAACTCTGTTATTTATAAAGGAACTACATTTTGGAGGTATACAGGTCTCAAAATTAAATTGCTACGTGACTAAAAATATTTGGTAATTGATCTATTATTGAATATAATTTTCAACCATGATATCTTAGAAACTATTCTTTCTTGGATACATTCATATTTTAAGTGGGGGATCTGTATTAATTCACTTATTACTACAACTTTGTATAAGAACCTTTCATCTAAATAATATAAAAATATTTTGACCTATTTGAGTTTCAATTTCAAGAAAATAGTCATGGAAAGGTACCATATTATTGTACTATGTTGGAAATTTATGGTTCCCTATAAAATAATTAAATGGAATTTTAAACACATGTTGTAATGGTGTTAACTGTCAACACTTAGCTTTTCTGTTCTTATGAAAAGAGAACCTTGCTAGTGAAAATCAACAAGCTCAGAGAGAGATTTTTGGGGGAGTACACTAGGGGATATTTATTCTCTGAAAAATTATAAAAATTTATGTGTTATTATTTAGTATTTTTCCACTCCATTACCCACTTACAAAAAAGAATGCTTCCTATCTATGTAAATTGTAAATAAAACTAAAACCCATAATCTGTCAAAAATATCAAAAAGACACATTTCATCCCCCTACTATGTATATTCTTATTATTCCAATATAACACATATGTAAATCTAATTTAGGTAATTACGATCACTTTTATATTCAAATTTGATATAAAAACATATCAAACTTTCGAACATAGTAATTTCAAAAACCAGCAATCGTGTTCCGTCAATGAGACTAATACTGAATTATTTCCTACACCGTATGTGATTGGAATTAGTGAAAATTAATTCCATATTTTGAATAAGAAAAATTTATAATGTCTAGTATGTTCAACAATTTTTTTTTACCAAAAACTACTACTTAATGTAATGAAAATTGATTATAATAAATATGTTGAAAATGAAGTTACCTAGTGGTTAAACCTTAATCTTAGGAGGAAAAATGACCTAGAAATTAAGAAAACACATTATAATGAAATATATAAACCATATCTCGTATTTTATATAATTGGGTTCATTATTGTAAGAAAATGAATCATGAAATACCTCCCAATACTATTTAACTCTATATTTTCAAGAATTCCACTCCTCCTCCACTATAAAAGGGCACTTACCCCCTAACTTCTTCAAACCTATCAAGCCTTTTGGATCATTAAAAAACTACCCACACAAAATTCCAATATACATACCCTCATCCTAGAATCCTCAATTAATGATGAAATGCAACTAAGGAAGTCCTTTTGGGAAAACCAAAATGAGTTACCCAAAATAGAAGTAACGTTATTTAGTAAACACTTTTGTTTTATATAGTTAAACACACCTTCAATTATTCTTATATCCCACTTATATTATAACTATAGTATATTAAATATACCAATGTGTTTTATTAAAATATTTCAACTTATATCTTAGCATCTAATGGGATATGAAATCATCATTTGAGTTTATAGAAGAGTACCACCTCACAAATAGATGTCTTTCGTTCTTCCATTTTCACCATTCTTGGTTGGGAATAATCATGGATTTATAGTTTTTGTATGATAAAAACATATTTATATTGTATTTATGATTCGTAAATTATTATATGACACATACCTTCATGATTTTCTTTTTTTGGTAATATGATAACATCATTTGTGGATGTGTGGACTACCGCCTCCTAAAAGCATTGTGATTCATTCACACCTTAAATGAAACATATTAAATATGTAATCAATAAACATATATGATATGCATGACATAGTTATGATACATTTATAATAATAACAATATATATCTCACTTGCATATCTTTCTTTTAATATCGAAAAAATGAAGACAACATTCATGCGTACATATGACCTACCTTCTCCATGAAGGATGTATTTCATTTCATATTACCAAATTTTTTATATTAAAATAAATACATATGTAATGAACATATATGATATTTACATCATGGATTAAAATATTTATATTAATAAGTAATTAAATATGTAATTGGAAAAAATTAACAATTCAAAATGTACACGAAAAAAACAATGTTATTACTGAAAATAATGAAAATAATGAAATATTATTAATGAATGTTTATTAGTATTTTATAAAATGATAATAGATGATATTATAAAAATTATAATGGTTACGATATAAGTTATTAACATTATTAAAAACATTATAAATTATTTTCAACAGTTCTTAACTAAAAGGAAGCATAAGGTATGGGGATTTATAGTATCTATTTTATTTTTATGAGTGTTATTCCATATTCACCCCTCATTTATTTTATGTGAGTTTTATAAATCCCTATGAAATTTTATATCATGACTTTAATTTATTAAATGATATCAAAAGTTTAAATTTATATTATTCTTTCATGAATCTAATGATTCAAATGTTACTTACGTTTTATGTGATTCTGTCTTAATTTCATTTCATTGAGGTATATTGTAATGTTATGCATCTAAATTGATTTATATGGTGTATAAATAACATATTTGACATGTAAAAGCATTAATACTTCATTAGTTAAGGTATTTTAATTTTAATTTTTAATTATTTTATTTAATGGGAATTTAATTTAAGAGTTACCAAATGGTGATGAATTTCATAATTAAATATCTTTTCATTGAGATATATTACTTCCACATTATAGTTAATGTTATATGATTTTGAGTATAATGAATTTTAACAATCTATTTCTGTATTTTTAATTATTTTATTTGTATTTTCAGTAAATAAAAATAATTGACTCATGGTTTGACTCTTAATTCAATGTTATGGACTTTTCAAGGGTTTACATAACAATCTAATTTTATATGGGATTTTTTAAAAATGAATTTACCATAAAGTAAATTAGTTAATAAATTATTAATAAACCATTGAATTTTCTTTTACTATATTTATTCATGACCTTTCTCAATTAACAGTACCATTTTTACATAGTTTTTTTTAAAAATATTTTAGATTTGTTTAAGAAAACCCGGCATCATATCTCTCCTCCATCAGTAATTGATTTTCTATTAAAACCATGATTTATTTTAAAGCGATGTTTTTTTTAAAATGTTTTAAAAAATGTTTTTAAATACTTAAAAATGATTTATTAATCAGTTTTTTTACAAAATTTTCTCAATGAAATCTTCTTTTCATTTTTCAAAAAAAGACCCCTTCTCACATTTTTACAATAAAAATGGAATTTGATATTTAGATTTTATGATATTTATAGATTTAACTAATATAATTTATTTAAAGAAACTTTTTCATGTTTAAAATGTTAATTTTTGAATATTTTTTAATGTTTTTTTGAAAGTAGATTATTTACAAAATAGTTTTCAAAATTAATAGGATATTTTATTTAATAATGTTTTTAAATGATATTTTTATAGTATTTCTATTCAGTAATGAAAAAAACCATTTATTTTTATTATACATGGGAAATTTTTTATTAATACCATATTTTTTATTCCATAAAATTGGTTACGATTGATTTTTCGAAGGATAGTGTTGAAATTCAATTCCTTGATTCATTTTTGTAGCCCCCTTGAAATATTCAGTCTCCTATGATCAATAGATAGTACATTTCTCTTAATTATACATATCATTTATCATTGATATGTTTTTTTATTAATCCTTACCCCAATTTCACTTATGGTGTTTATGATGATAGTTACTTAATACACAAAGTAAATATTGATAAATATATATCCTTTATTCAATATGAATATTTGAAAATAAGAAACATTTTTATTTTATTAAATCTATTTTTTTTAATATTAGGAATGATATGGACATACAATACACATGTTGGGGACCATTTGAAATAATTCCATCAATGTATACGTATTCTCACAAGAACAAATTCACTTGAGGAAAACCATTTTCATTTGATTTTAAGTATAAAAAAATGGGTTTATAACTACATGCATCAACAGTATTGAGAATAAGTCATCATTGTATAGTGGATCATATGCCAGATACGTGATGTGTGATAATTTGAAATTTCTATCATTTCAATAATTATTATACAAAGTATTTTTACTATGAAAAAATATATATGGATGGATTTCATTCTCATTTTATTTGTTAAATGGAATGTGTTTCCATTTATTTAACTTTCCATATATTTTACCCAATTACATAACATTTATTGACTATATTCCATGTGTTCTTAGTTATTTAACATTCCACATTGTTTATTCTTATTGATTCATTATTGCTTTCACTATACTTTAATCTTACTGAGCATTTGAGTTCAACCTTGTTTTACTTCACTTACCATGGATTCCATGAAGTGTACTAAGAATATATGAAGGTACATGCTATATAGATAAAGTTATTTTTACAAAAACATTATGTAGAAATTTGGGTATTCATTTTTAATACAAAAATCATGTATGTATCTAGTTTACCAAGACTACTAAATCATTCGTTCTATTGGGAAATGTTATACTTGTATATTCTGACAATGTAATCGTAGTAGGAATTGAATCTCAGCTGTCATGATTAGGGTCTCTATAGTTGGTATTAGATCAGGTTTACTAGAATCCTTGGAAACTAGATTTAGAAAACCATATATTAGAGAACATATCCATAAGATAGCTATTTAGGATTATCATAGAATCACATTTATTTATTATATAAATGTTTATGGATACAATCATTAGATAATGAGATGATGTTTGATTATATGTTCTTTGTCTCAAAAACATATTATTACATTTTTGGTGATCTATGTATACAAATATTAAGGACATTTCAGGGAAATTAGGTAATGTATATATTTTAGTGGAAATGATATTTGATGAAAAATGCCTTTATGTAATTTTAAAGGTATTGATAATATTAGGGTTTATATAATAATAATTTTATTAAATTATATGAAAAAACGTTGTATTGAAAACCAGATATAATGTTATATTTAATGATTAATTCAATATTAAGGATATCTATCATATTTTTGGTAAAATTACTAGATTGTAGTTTATTAAATGAAAACCTTTATTCTGGGTTACAACCCATTGAATCATTCAATGCCATAGGGATAGAACCAAAAATCGAAGGATACTAAGGCTTGAACACCAAACATTGGACTATGTGATTTCATGGTTAATATGTCATAGCTTTTAGTTGAAAAAATTATGAATAAATATTAATTATGAAACAATAATATTAATTTTTTGGTTTAGATATAAAGTATTAAACCTATTAGTTTTGTAAAATATTTAGAGAGAGATATAATTCTGTGTTTTATTGATCTTACGGTCCATTAAAAGTGAATTTTAGTGGTTTCAGAAAAAATAATTTTTTGATATTCATTTCATGAAGTAATAGAGGAATCAGAAATTGATTAAAGTGCAACCAAAGTGTGAAATTTTGTTTAAATAAATATATCATGTATATTTCATTATATTATTTGGTAGTATAATAATTAATATATATTGGGAAAATGATCTAGAAATAAAATTCATAACAAATACTTCTTTTGTTGAACTAATGGTGTTTTAAATAATCAGATAATTTTGATTTTTAGGACCGAAACATTACATTGATCATTAAATATTTTGTGATCAATGATATCAATCACACCCTATAATTAATAATTATTTTACTCCATGTCTTTATCATAACGTTCCAGTAATGTTCACCTATATAGAGACTTAGTTATAAATTATTCTATGTGACCATTGTACTATAATTCTATCTTAATATAATGATATTATATTAACTCTTTTAAGATGTGGGTTTTTTTAGAAAATTAATTTTCAAATATCAAACCATATTTTTTGTGATATTTATTTTATATTTTGAAGAAACATTTTAATTATGGTGAGGAGAATGTAACTCCTCAAAATTCAAAAGTAAGTACATTGTATGGAATAGTGTACGTGAAGCCTGGCACCTAGTGTAGATGGGACTATAACAACCTAATACATTAAAATAAATTGAATCTATTATATTGATAACAATTTGTGAATTATTGAGTTATCTTTCATCACATGCAAGATCACATTTTTTCTATATCTTGCATTAGACAAAAGACTTAGGTATACCAAACAACAATATATTGTTAAAATATTCTTAAGAAATATAATAATATATAAAATTGAAATTAAATTGGTGGTTATTTATAGGATTATGTGACTTTTATTAACCTATGGTTAAATTAATTTTTTACCAATTAATTAGAATTGGATATAAAACCCAATTCACTATAAATGAAATGTTTTTAAAAAAATTATTTTTATGCGCCAAAGGAATATTATCCAAATAAATTAAATTAGATTATATTAGTGAATGATATCAATTTTATATATATATATATATATATATATATATATTCAATTTTGTGTTTTTAATTTAAATAATATGTTTCATAGTCATAGATTTAGAACAAATCCAATTTTATGATTAAAGAGTTCTATTATTCTAAATTTCAATTTGGCAACCTTTTAATGGCACACATGTTTTTAAAATAAATTTTGACTATTTAATAATTTAAATTTGACCACAAAATGTTCATTTATAATATATTTATTTCAAGACATTACATAAGATGATTTTTTTGGTATTTTTATTAGATGTTTTATTTTTTCATGAATATATGAAAATATTGAATTTAAATAAAAAACAAACATTTCGTCTGAAAAATTTTTAATGTTAAAAGTTCTTTTTAATTGGTTTTGAAGTATAATTTTATCAATTTGAAATATATAAAATCTATTTATGTCATTGTCATAACTTCTATGATGAATAATAATATAAAAACATTTGAAACCTTTAAACACTTTCACATTAAAAACATGATTTCGTGTCCCCTCTATGGGATACATTTTTAATTAATTAATAGAAAATCAGTGATAATAATTTTAAAAAATTAAATATTAATTTTTAATAATAAAAAATTATAATTTATAGTTTAGTCAACTTAGTTTTTATAGAAAAATATTAGTGAATGTAATTAATATTTTTTGTAATGAGTAAGGTAAAAATGAGTTTACTAAGTGGTTAATCATTACTATTAAGGCACAAAATGAACAATAAACTTCTCCAGAACTAAATCTATATCTAATTTTCTACCATATACTTCATTGGGTCGAATTGAGATCATTATTGGTGGCACATGATGTAAGGAATACCTGCCAATAGTGTTTATGTTTATATATTTACAAGAATACCACTCCTTATCCACTATAAAAGGGAACTCACCCCTCAAATATTCAAACTTTTCAAGTCATTTTTGTCTTGAAAAACCTGAACAAGTAAACTCCCAAAAAGACTTAATTCATCTTATAAGACTCACTTTTTCATAGACACAACAATGGAAGTCCTTCGGTGAAAACCAAAATGAGTTACTTTAAAAAGAGGCAACATTCTTCAACAATAACTTTTTATTTATTTAATTATCCACCACTTCAATTATTCGTATATATTTATTATGTAATGACTTAATTATTTTCAATATAATGACATATCAATATTATCATATTCATACCTTGAACATCACATTGAATGGGATATGAAATCATCGTTCACGTGTATGACAGACTACTACCTTCCATACTAGTGTTGTTAGTTCCTCGATTACCACCATTCAAGGATCTGAAGAATGACTAATTTATAGTTTATATATGATATTTATGATTTACTAATTCCTTTGGAATTATTTTATAACACATAGTTTCAGCATTCCATTTTTTTGGTAATATGATAACATCGTTTGTGGATGTGTGGAATACCACTTCCTCAATGAGAAATGAGTCATTCAACCATTACATGAAATGTATTAAGGAAGAGTTTAATAGAAATAAATGAAATATATTTCCAAAAAATAATACCTGAATAATAATATACATATATACCATTTTCTTTTCTTTCTTGTAATATGGTATGAAAATCGAAACAGTCTTCATGCGTACGTACAACCTAATATTTCCATTAATGGTGTAATTCATTTCCTATATCCAAATTTTATGGGTTTATCTAAATAAATATGTAATGAATATATATGATATTCAAGCCTTGTTCCTAAATCTGGATATCATTAAATCATTATCGATTTAATATGAACAAAAAATAACAAGCCAAAATGAACTCTAAAACCAAAACAAGTTATTACCCAAAATGATGATAATGATGAAATATTATTAACAAACAAATAATATTATTTATGAATAGGGAATTATATGATATTATAAAATTTTTTATGGTTTTAGTATAACTTATAAACATTATTGAAACCATTATACAAGAGTTTTAGTAATTTTAAACCCAGATGAAGTGTAAGTTAAAGAGATTTCTTGTCTCACATTTATTTATGCAAGAAAAATTCAATATTCACAACTCATTTATTTTTTGATTTTTATAATATTATAGAAAATGTTATTTAATTAATTGAATTTATTTCAGGATATTCTAATTTTCAATTTATGTTATTATTTAATGGATTTCATGATTCTATCCTTACTTAATTAGTAAGGTATTCAGTCTCAATTTTATTGTATTGAGGCATATTTTAATGTTATACCGCAAATTTATTTATATTTTATAATCACATCCTATCTTATAGGTAATATCGTGATTAAGTTATTATTCAAGGTATTTTAATTTCCAATTCAAATTATTTTTTCTTAGGGGATTTAAATTTAAGAGTTACTTAGTGGTAAAGGCTATCATGACCCAATTGTTTTTCGTTGAGTTATATTACTTCCTCGTTGTTGTTAATATTCTATGATTTTGTGAATAATTAATTTTGAATACCTATTTTTATTATTTACACTTAATTTATATGGATTTAATTTTGGTATTCATATTCAATTTACTAGTTGAATCTCACATCATGATTATGGTCTTTTCAAGGGTTTACATAACAATCTCATTTTATTTGGGATTGTTTACACTAGAATTTCTATTAAAGGAAATTATTTGGTAATTTTTTGATGAACCCTTGGATTTTCCTCTACTATGATTATTCAAGACCAATTTCAAGTAATAATATAATTTTTATACTATTTTTTACTTAATGTGTTTGATAAAATGTTTTATGAAAACCCAACTTCATTTCTCTCTTCAGTCATAAATCAATTATTTTTTAAACCATGTTTTCAAAAAATGATTTCAATTTTTTTTAAATCAAAAAAATTATTTATTAATGGTTTTTATAACAATTTTTTTAATGTAATATTCTTTTTGTTTTACAAACAAGTCAACTTTGAAACCATTTTACAAGGAAAAGTAATGTACTTTTTACCTTCTACGACATATATTAATATAACAACTATCACTTCGTTGAATATTTATTTACAATTTTAATAGGTAAATTTTTACAAAAAAATGTTTTAAAATGTTGTTCTCAATGAAAAAGGGTTTTAAAAGGTTTTTGAATATAAAATTGATATTTTGTTCAATAATGTTTTTAAAATTTCTTTTTATAGTACTTCTATTCATAAACGACGAATGACATTTATTTTTACTCAACATGGTATATGTCTTAATAGTACCATAATTATTATTTATATAGTTTTTTTATGAATTATTTTTTCAAGGATAGTATTGAAATTCACTTCCTGTATTCATTTTGGTATCCCCCTTAAAAAATTCAATTTCATACGATCATTGGGCATTATATCATCCATAGTTTTCCATATAATTTATCATGGATATATTTATTGATTAAACTATATAAAATTTCTACATATGGTATGTAATTTTATATTTAATTTATTAACTAGGGAAATATTTATAAATCCCTAGTTTTTATTCAATACAGATATTTTAGATAAAGGCACGGTTTTTGTTAATTTAATCAATTATTTAACATATTTTGAATTCTTAGGATATGAAATACATGTATTTGGGACTATTAGAAATAATATACTAAATTCAATTGTAATCTCATGAGACAAAATATGTTGGCAACAGACCCTTTGGGTTTGTTTCCAATTAGAATCAGATGGGTTTCTACCCACTTAATTAATATGTCTAGATAATATGTATTGATGGTATAAAGGTTCTTGTTATGGATATATGAAGTCTAATAACTGAGAATTGACTTCATTTATATAATTATAATCTAGAGGACATTGAATATATAAATACATATGGATTCATTTTATTCTAATTATATTGATTAAATGATTTTCTTTTTGTTATTTTCATTGCCATATTATTTAGTGACTCCCTTCTCAGTTATTGATTACATGGATTGTGTTTTTAGTTATTTACCTTTCTATATTTATTATTATCAGTGATTCATTATTGCTTCTATTATAATTTACCCATAATGATTATTTGAGGACACCCATATTTTGTTCCTTTCCTAAAGATTCCATAATGTGTGCTATGAATGATATGAAAGGATATAGTAGATGAAATAAACTTGTTTTCACAAAAGAAATATGTTTTAAGTTGTGTATTTATTTTTAATAAAAGAATAATGTATATATATAGTTTATAAAAACCATTAAATAGTTAGATCCTTTGGATAATTATTTCCTTTTATCTTATTCCAATGTAATGATAGTTCGAAATAGCTCTGGGATTATATGGTTGGGGATACTACATGATTTTTTACTGTGAATCAAAAAACCGATGATACCACTAACTCATAACATCCATTGGTATCTATATAACATCATAATATTTCTCATTCCTCCAAATAATCATAACTAGGTGAGTGGTCTAGTTCCTAAAGACATTATCCTAATAACCAATAATTTTTATTGGTTTTTCGTTGTAAAAAAGATCACGATCCAATCGTATGACCACTATGTTCATTACATGTATAGGATCTAGTATGTACTTTCTCAAAATTGATAAATGGAATACCTCATGAACTTTATACAGTTTCAATTAAAGTTATATGAAATAATAAATGATCATGATATGATCAGTAATCTCATTAGTACCAATATATATAGGGTATATAATTTCATTCATTGTAGAGATCATTGAAATATTATAAGGTGATATTTAGAGGAATGCATTATAAAAAAATTTGAACTTCAACTCTACCTAATGATTATTCTCATAACTATTATAATGATTCTATGTTTCACTATAGTTTTATTGGATGGATATGAATGTCTTTACCCTTTCCTCAGATATCTCATGTCTTGATAGGTTTCATTCCACAGCTTCATCCCACCATACTGGAGTCCTATACTTATTTACATATAGGGAAGAATTAGAATAAAGTTGAATGACATGGTTCATAATATTTTTGTAAGAAATTTCAACTAGATGAAGGTTTTATCCCGTCCACATTTAGAATGTGTAGGGAAATATATTAGCATATCTTATAGGGTTTTAATGGTCCTCTCAGACTGAATATATCTTAGAGGATGATATTTGATCATAAATCCCAACACCCTATTCAAATCTTGTTGAACAATTCTCTATAACATTGACATAAACCATAGATCTTGATCAAATATGATTTTGAGTTTTACTCAATGAATCCTCAATAAACCCATTTCATAAAACTAGTGATCTTATCTTGAAAGAAATATTTTCTAATAGAAATGACATTTAATTATTTTATATGGTGACTGAGTTGAAACAAATTATAAATATGTATTTTATATTCCTTGGATGTCACATGTTGAAATCTATTATGAATCTTCCCCATCTCCACACAGGTATGGGTAATGATTATATTATCCCCGTAGACTTATATCTCTCAGCCTTAAATTTTTTTTATACCTAGAATTGAGATACATATTCCATAATATAATTCTCATGTTTTCCATTAAATGAACTCTTCAACATCTGTATACATTTTCATAAATCTTGGATAAATGAGGAATGATTAACCGTGGGCCTCATCTAACCCCTCCTCCTGCAATTCTAATAGTAATGGGACAAATACTCTATTGTTGAACCTTACTATTCAATCACTATCATGATAGAAATTAGGAACATTTCTTTCCTTTTTAGCTCTATGTCTTCCTTATGCACCTCTTTAATCATTATTGGAATAAATGGTTGTCCATTTAATGGTTAAATAATGTTTCTTGATCAGTTTTATATGATTTCAATATATATTACTTGAAAATACATAACCAATGTGTCATATTGAATACTCATCATGAAAAACTAACATGGTCCTTATGAATCAGATCATTAAACACCAGGTTCACCTTCCTAAGGTTTAATTATATTGAGTAGTTATAATCATTAATTAGTTTAAACCACCCCCTTTGGTTCATACTCAAATCTTTATATGTGAATAAATATATCGTGATATTATGGCCATTATATTTGGAACACCTTTCACCATAAAAAATTATTCTATTATTTCAAATGAAAATTACTAATTCTAGTTTTGATACATAATTTGAGAGTTTTTTATCATGAACCTTTAATTGGAATTAGGAATAAGTTAATAATATGTAATTATCTAAAAAGAGTCATCCTATACAATTATTTGATGCATCACTACAGTCCATATAACCTTCACCACTATAGGTCAATCTGATAATAAGTCAACTGACAAACCTTCTATTCAGTTCAATGAAATTTTAATAGAATTCTTTGGAAAAAAGGAACATAGAACTCTTCCATGTCAACATTGTTAATAAATTTCATATCCATGGGGTATTTCATAAAAATAATTATCTATATTCATCTATAGAGAGAAAACAAGAGATTTCAATCACCATGGTTGGTCTGGTCTATTGATCCATAACATCCATCTTTGAGGGATATATTGGTATTACATGACCAACAATTTCATGAAATAGGATTTATAACTTTTATATTCATGATTCATATTTAATAATTTCGCATACAACTTTTCCTTACAGAAGGTAATCAACAAAATCATCAGACGATATTCATGAATTTTTTTTCTCTTTAAATTTAATATAATTTCTTCTATAAAAACAACCACGAACTAATATATAGAATCTAAAATGAATTTATTCATTATATTAATAATGATAACATGAGATTTTCTATGTCTAAATTGAGTAACTACAATTTTTTTATAGCACATATAGATGTTTATCTTGGAAACATCATCCACTTTAACCCTCAACTGAGGATATCCATATTAAAGGTAAATCATTGAAAATTATTAAAATAATCATAGTTGGTCAAAAAAATAATACATACTGTTAAAGGGAAACATTTTATTGGAAATTATTTTGTTACATTCTTAATAATCAATGAAACAAAACACTAATCATTATTTATTATTAACAAAAGTTCAACTGTAACCCATGGTGATACATGTGTCTAAATAAATCCCTTATCATGTTTCCTATCAATTTTATTCTTAACTTACTATAAGTAAAAAAGGGATAATCTATAAGGAGTCTTAAAAATAGGCATATATCCATGAATGAGTTCTATTAGAAACTCAACTTCACGATATCGGTGAAAACCATACAATACATAGAGAAATACATTAATAAATTCCAATAAAATTAGAATATCTTCAAGGTTGAGTCTTTCAATACGATTTTGTGATAGATACCCCTTATGTATAGGTAATAAGATACATAAATTGGAAGAAGATTCCATTGTATTTTAATATTCTACCTCACATAGAAAAACACTCATGGGTTTATTTAGATTATGAAATAGGACATTCCTTCCAAAAAAATTTATATGTGATTTATATGATTAATTCTTATGTTTTCACAAATTAATATAAAATTAAATTAGGGGATGATTCAAAAGATTTGTAGGAATCATATTCCAAAAATATCAATTAGGGATAAACTATAAACAAGAGATCCATTCTTTCTCCTATTAGGTGTATTTATAGATAATTTTATTATTAATTGTTGAGGTTGTTAGGTGATAATCTTTGAAAATATTTAGTACTAAAATATTTGGTTGATTTGGTGTCAAATAAGAAAATTTTAGTTCTTGTGTAGATGATAATTTTACCATTCACCACTTTTCTCTTAGGGCCAACTTCATTTATTTTGATCATATGATATTTCCCATTATACATTGACTTAAGATTTTGTTAACACCAAGTATCATTAATAACCATTGGATTTAACTACCAGTTGTAATAAATCTAAAACTCTAATAGTTGTAACATTGTATTGTGGGTGGTTAAATTTTTGACATCTCTTTATATTCATTTGATTGTCCTATATCTTTACATATATTTGAAATTCAATTTCTCTGTGGCCTTCATTTCAATACTTAAAACGTTTACCAGTCCCCTCAAGAATATGTTCCCATATATATTTCCACACTTCTAGAATAAATTTATATTGATTAACTTTCAAACATGGGTTTTATTAATATAATTTCATCGAAACACCATATCTCTCTTCTTATTATAAGTAACATAATAATGGAAATAAAAACTATCTAATTATATGAAGAGATAACATAAAACTGTTTATTTATAACTACTAAAGTCCCTTGTGACCATCACCTTTCATTGATTTGGTTTTAAGACACTAAATAACTGATAAATTGTGTTTTCATGATCAACGATAATACCAAAAGCATACTACATAAATCATTTAATATTTTCATCATAGGTACAAAAAAAATCATCATCTTTATACATAATCTAATAGAATTCCAGTTCAATTTTTTGTAAGGATTTTAGGGAATGTTCAAACGAAAATAATATCTTCTAAAACTCATCTCATTCCATAGAGTAAATATGATCTTATTTCCACATATTTTTAGTAATATTTAACATTGTTCAACATCACCTTTTAAATGATATTCCATTTAGGAAACTTTTTCATTCCCCAAGCATTGGATATTGGAAAATACCTTTTCAGTGGTACACCTATAATGCTAATTAACTTTTGGATCAAAGAACCTAGAAAGAAATGAGAAAATTTACTCATTAAAGACTCAATATTTTGTTATTATTTTCAATTATTATTTCAAAACTCACATTCATCACGGATTGAGAGTGATTAGTGAGAATATCAACAATATTTTTCAATCCAACTCCCATAACACTTAGCTCCCAAAGGGGACAACCATTTCATTGTTTTCAACATTTGTTGGTGACACGATTACTCCTGGTTCTAGTAATTGATTAAAAATAGAAACCATAGTGTTCTAATTAATCTGTAATAATTAGTTTGAGTAATGATATAATCATGAAAAACATAAATGAAATTTCCTCCTTCCTATCAATCTATTATACTTTTAGGTTTCCCCTATTTCAATTATAGTTAATCATTCTTGGTATTATGTTAAATCCTCATATTCTTCATAAAATATTATATAAAAACAACTAAACCCTTCTCTAATACCAGTTGAGGTGTCTTATAAAAAATATGCATAAATATTACTTCATTATCAATGAAAATATAATATAATACAAAATAATTCACTCATTAGGACAATAAAAATTTAGTGTATTTGGAAACGAGATACACAATAAATTTATTTCATGATATATCATTACTATATCTCATAATTTTATACTATTATTGTTCAAATATTATGAATATTTAACATAAAGACATTTCCCAATAACATGAGGAGAAATAGAAACATAAGAAATAGTGATCTTACATGATCAAGAAGGGTAAACATGAAAAAAAAATATTTATTATCTGAAAGAATAAAATAAGGATATTAATATGATATCATGTTTATAACTTTTGAAATTCATATGCAATCTGTAATAGATCATAAATCATGAGTTTTAGAACAATGCTTTAGCATTTCAAAAGACAAGAATTTTAAGAGTGAGGAATCATCAATAATAAATCATGTCCATGAGAGTATATAATAAGCACAAGAACATTTCATATAAATTTTCTCTTAATCATAAGGAAATAAAATGATTTTATTAGTCAAGGATAAGTACCAAGATCATATAGCAGACAGCTTTCCATAATATATTGAGTTCACTCCCCTTCACATTTTCCTCCCTGGAATAGTCTTACTCACCATAATCGTTATATTATCTTAATTTATATAAATTAAAAACTAATTAATTATAGGGTTTTAGTGGAACCACCCATCAAATAATTTAAAACATATATATGTGTGCCACTCTCTGATAATAATCATTTATAAATTCATTATAAAATATCCCATGTAAAAGAAATGGGTTTTATAAATATTTCCACATAAAAAAATCATAAGACATCCTGAGCAAGAACATGCTTGGTATAATTTTATAATATCCCTAGTGATTCCTAAGAAACACCAATAGATTTAGACATAGATGAGAAATACATTTAAATGAACGTTAAAACATTTCATTGAAAACATGAGTAAAATATACTTTTTGTTTGGTAACATTTTAAATATAAATTCCCAAAATTTTGAGACAATTATTTTATTTAATAATTACCACGTAAAATTATAATTTATGCATCAAATTAAACAATCGTAATAACTACATGTAAATCCATTAATTTGATAAATATTAATACAGAACCACCATTCACTCTTTCGGTAAAGACCATAAATATCATACGTAGAGAAACATTATAAAAATTCATTTGTAATACTATTCCAAAAAATTAAGATATTGTTTCAAATTTCATTGCATAACAATGATATCATACAAAATGATATTCTCTACATCATTTTAATGAATGGGGACATGAATTTAAAATTTCATCAACTATAGAAGAAATAAGAGAGGATTTTCTAAAAAAAAATTCTCGATCGTTTTATATACCAGAGAGAAGGGAATGAAAAGAAAAAAAACTAAAAAAATATAGGGTGAGAAAATATATATATTTTAATATATAATGGTCATATAATTCCCCCAAAGGATATTCAAACATTAACAACTATGCCTAAAAATGAAATTAAAACCTAAAAACCTCTCATTGGTCATAACATTCTTTATACACATTATTGTCCTCCAGTATAATAAAATCATATTTTTTATACATATATAATATAAAAATATTCATACTTATGTAACTATATATCATTAAATTATATTTTTCAATTACTCATGCATTCAACATTATTTATTAAAATCAAAATTTGGGTGAAATGTGGTTTCTTTTACATGCATGTTTTGGTTTTATGGTTTTGATGTTTTCCTATAAGACATGATATAATCATAACCAAAATATTATTCATTTATTAAAAGTAATATTTACTCATTATATAAACATTTATTACTATTCACATAGTGCTTTGATGAAAAAATAATTACAAAACATAAGTGGAGATGGTAGTCATTTCATATGCACAAGTAAATTTTCCATTTTCCATGGAATGGAAATAACAAATGCAAATAATAATATATATTTATAGACTAATAAGTATATCATACATTAAAAATATATTCATTATATCCATCCATACGACTAGACATTAATAGAATGCTTGAAAAATTATTCACTTCACATTATGGATGTGGTAATCCACATTTATGCATAGATGATGTTATTATTTATCATCAAATTGAAAATAGGTATAAAATGGTTATACCATTAATTTATCTAAATTTAAATTTATTAATTATTATTTTTATTCATAATAATATAGTTATATAATATTTGGATGAGGTTGATGAATAAATAATTTAAAAGGATTTAGTGAAAACTATTTAATTTTAATTGAGTAACCTCCTTTGGATCTCTTCTTAAAGATACATATGTCAGCATGTATTGAATTCCAACACATTGATAACATGTATACAGAATTTGGTAAGATATTTAGTTACATTTTGGTAATCATAAGCTTCTCATGAATGTGTGAATCATATAGTAGAGGAGGAGGCCTTTTATAAGTGAGGGGACTAACTCTCATTTAAATATAAAAACATTAAAATATAATTGATTCATATTCAATTTAAAGTGGATCCAAAGATAAAAAAAATTATAATATAATATTTTTTCTAAACCCCTTCAACCAATTTAATGTATCGATGTTTTATTTATACTTTATTTTTTATCGCTAAGTTTATAACCCATTAATCCTTTTGACATGTTCAACATTGAAATAGTTTTTCTACCATTACTCTTCATAATTGACAAAAACAATATTTTAATATTTACCAAATTTAGGAAAAATGATTCCAAATTTGAAAAACACATTATCATGTTCATTTCATAAAATTGTTATAAATTAATTTCAAAATAACTCTGAAAAAATTTATGAAAATAATTTTTTCTAAAAATGACTTTTTAAGAAAAACACTGAATTTATAGTCATCCATTACCTTGTAAAAACCATTAAATTAATATTATAATATATCATTTAATATATTATCTAACTATTTCACAATACTTTTTCATTAATAGTAATTTATATTATTTTGTAAGGGAGGACACATTTCATGTATAAAAGAATTGTTTTCCAAAAATAGATATTTTTTTACTTTCAAATGATTTTATTTCCATATCTATCCAATTGATTAACAATGAAATAACTTTTCAATTATATAAAATATGACATCTAATAAGTTTAAAATTATTAATTAATTTTTTAAGAAAACATATTTTAAAAAAATAATCATAATCAAATTTTTTATAAAAAAATTATTAAGATCAATAATATTTCCAATTTGAATTAGAGATTATTTTTAAAAATTAAATATAATAAAAATATCATTTAATGTGATTTATTATATAATTTATAATAATTATTCACATAACTTCAGGAATGATTTATTCATAATTCCTTGAAAAAGAAATATATATTTTGTTGGAAAAAGATCCCTAATGGAATCCTCTCATTGTTTTTGGGTGTGATTGTATTTATTGACAAGGCCAGATGATCAAAAATGAGTTTTAATGGTGTTTACTAAAGTATGGGTTGAGGGTGGCATCATTTTCTTGTGTTTCTAAAAATTTTAGACCTCAAATCATGATTTTGGATGTAGAAAATGAATATTTTCCACAGAGTAGTGAACAATATGCAGACCATGAAGCATGGTTTGAAAATTTCAATGGATGTATGAGAGAATGGTTTGTATAAAGAAAATGGTATAAAAACCATGGAGTAGAAACTGTTTGTGGAGAGAACAAGGTTTTTGGGGAGTCCAACGGTACATGGAAGATGATTATATTACAGGATGGCTTGTCATTGGAGAAAACAAGATGGTGATTTGGTCCACTAAGAAGCTATAAAGGCAGTACATTACTACATTAAGAGAAAATTTCATGGGAGATCAAAACGTAATGAATATTTGGGTAAATATCATATTAGACGATTTTGTGGATCAATTTTCATATGTAAGGATTTCGAATCCCATAATTTCTATATATAATTTTTTATAAGAAAATATCTTTGCTACATAAATTCAGATAAATCTGAAGTGGTTCATGGGAATCATGTATCGAAAGGAGAAGTGGATCCTACAGAGGATTCCAAGAAAGGATAAGTAGTTTGTAGAATTATTTCTCAAAGAGGTTTTGAGATTTACTATAACATGTGAAGGCTAATGGTATGTAGAAGAGAGGTGGTTTGCGGATAAGAAGTGGTATTTGAAAGAGGCAGTATACAGAAGAAGGATGTCTTGTACTTATAAGCGGTACACAGATGTGGTTTGAAGATATGGTATGTGGAGGCGGTAAGAAAAAAAAGTGGAGGAAGTATGAGTATAGTGTTTTCCATGAATCATACATGCTACACAGTTCCCGGAGGAAGCTTGTGGTTTAAAAAGGGACATAAAATGTTCAAGAAAGTAATTTCCACTTTAAAATAGTATGTGGAAAAGTGGATTACATCCATGGGGGAAAAAGAACATCAATAGAGCATCTATCTATAGTAATTGATATTGGATTTCATGCAAATTAATAGACCAACAAGTCCATAAAATGTGTTTGGATCCCTTCCAAGAGTAGTAAGAGAAATAAGAGAAATACAGTTATCATTCCCACTGGCAGTGAGTCAGAGGAAGAGACATAGAGAGTGAACCTTGAGAATGTAGTAAGAAAATACTAAATCTTTTAAAATATATGAGCATAATAATAGAATATATATAATGAAACTAATAATTTTATATGAGCTTTAGTGGATTTGTTCTGCCGGAACATTTCTGTTGTATAGGCCTTGAATGTAACCTAGTAAGGGTGAACCATGTAAAATCATCATGTCATATTCCTAATTTAATTTCTGTAAATATATTTCAATTGGATAAATATAGAAGTTTGTTTTGTTTAATAATGAAAAAATATCTTAATTGGGAATTCATTATAATCTATGATGCCCTGATTCACACCCCACATAGGGTATTGCACTTAGTGGACCTAAAAATTGGTATCATATGGAATGGATGAATGTTAGTGGCTCTCCCTTAGTTTAATAATTGGAGGATGTAAATAATGAATGGATTTTTATCTTTAATGGAATTTTTTTATTTATGAATGAATAGGATATAACACTACTTTCTATAATTAAGAATGGATTGATTTACAACAACTATGAATGGAATATTTTCTAATATCGATAGTGGTGATTTATTTGATGTCAATATAAGGGACTGGGATGCTGATTCCAAAGTGATAATTCCATTAGGGGGAACCCTATCCAATTAAATATATATGAAGTTAATGTCATGTAAAACATCACATTCAATGTGGGAAATGATTTGGAACATTTACGAGTGTCACTCAAAAGGCCGAAAAGTGAAGTTTCATGTTCATATGGAAGAAATATAATGATCTTTGAATGCAACATAATGATTCTATCGATACATTATTTGATTGGGAGAATGTTGTTTTTGGAATAAATGCACAATATTGGATAAATTATTTAAGATATAAATATTTTCAAGTGCATCTTGGGAAAACGTCCACCTTAGTTTAATCCAATGGTTTCATTATTGGAAGACAAAGATATGAAGTAGCTAAAATTGGATAACTGGAACAATACTCTTGTTTCTAATGAAATGATAAATGACAATAACGACAATATAAAAAAGGGAATGTTAAAATAAGTGGACTTAAAGGCCAAGAATTAATTATATGAGTCTTAACCTAAATATTATAGTATTTAGATATCTAGATAATATTCTTTCTTTCATGGGGTATATGATTCGATTGATTACAATGTGGTCAGTGGATTTATTGTCTCAATTTTACCTCTATAAGGCTTATTCCATATTCACCATCCATTTATTTTTTAGGCTGTATATTCATCCCATGAATTTAATATATGATAATTAAACTTTAATTTATGGTTATTTACATATACATTTGATTATTTATCTTCTATGGGGTTTATAGTTAAAAACATTCTAATTTGGTAAAGGTGTTTAGTCTCAATTTTCTTTCTTTGAGACAAATATTATGTTATGAACCAATATTCTTGTATGAGGTTTTTTTGAAAACCTTTGAAATGTTGTATCATTACTCTTCATTGTGATTTATGCTTCATGTATTTTTATCCTCTCATGGGTTGGAAATATGTGTTTCTTCAATATAATGTTTTTTTAAATGTTTTGAAAATGTTTTAAATTATCTTATAATATTTTTCAAGGAAAACAATTTCATGTTCATTTAAAATTGTTTTAAAATACTCCTTTAAATTTTATTCTGTTAATTTTAAATGAAAATTGTTTCCTAAATTTTTTATGATATAAAAATATTTTTTTTTTCAAAATGTAAATGATTTATTTCTCAAAAAATATTTCAAATGATATTTAAAAATTACTTTCCATTTGAGATAACATTATATGATATTACTTATTCTTTAATAGTGTTATGATTCAATGATACTATCCTCATTCTTTCAGTTGTATGTTTATGTTTAGGAATTATTTATCTCATTGTGGCACACATTTGTATAGATATAATTGTTTGACAGGTGGGAACTATATTTCCCTCCAATTAGTTTTTTAATGATTAATATTCTATGAGATAAAAGGGTAAACATGAAGTCATACTAATCTAGAAACAATAGGGAACATAGGAGGTCATCCTTATTATATAACAATAGGGTACATGGAAGGTCAAACTAAGCTCGTAAGAAGACTGTATATGGGATGTCATCCTATGTTAAGACCCAAAAATTTATCAATTGTATTTTTCCCTTCTTATAGTAATATCAGATCATATAAATCACATTAAAATCCCTGATATACCATACCAAAAAAATTATAAATTTGGAATTAATGAAATAAGATGCATTTATTGAAGTTAGAGAACCAATACTAATTAAATATTAACATGACCATAAGAATAGTAATGTGACAATTATGAACAGTAAAATAGTCAAATGAATAATGACCTCACCCATGATAGTATAAGTAAATTATTTCCATATTATAAATTAATATATTATATATTAATTTCATAGTCTATGTAAATAATTTCTTTAAAAATTATTAAATAATTGATGGAATTTTTTTAGTCATAATTATCTAAATAAAATTTTATAATTAATTTATTATCATAATAGAATATTTATTTTCATAAAACTTATTCCTTCTATAATATTTTAATATATTTTTATTTTAATATAATTTTATGGTACCTTAACTAATGTTTCAAAGTGTTATAAAATCAATTGTAATTCTAAAATATATATTTTACATGTAAGTGGTGATTTTATTAAAAATTAAATTACTCACATTTAGAACATTTTTTTAATAAAATTATGTTGATTTTTTTATTCTATACATTTGAAAATGGTTAGGGTGAATTTTTGCGATTTTCTCAAATACTAGATTTTTTGGTGAGTACTAAAATATGGTAATTTACACCTCAAACACATTATAAGCTAGATAAAATAATCATTAATTCATCATTGATGAAAGGGACATAATCTAGAACATCTCTTTTTTATTTTAATATATTTTATGATAATTCTCAAACTATTACATGTTTTTCGAAAAAAAAAATTGATTAAAATATTTAGAAACACCCATCTCCTCCTCTACAAATACCACCCCCACACAGTCTTCTCCTCACACATATCAATATTTTATGCTTTTAAAAATTCTACCCAATAATCTTCCCTAGACCCCCCCCCCCATGTCTATGATCTCTTGTTATCATCAAAATACGAAGCCTATATTCTTTGAGGAGGATCTCAAGAGGAGAATTCAAGAGGTACATCCTCTATATTTTTCTTTTCAATTCCTTTTCGATTTCATTTCATTCCTTATTATCTCCTAACATAACTTAATAAAAAGTGAATGATATCAAAATTACCATACATATACTAAAATTAGATCATGTTAATGGAATATCCATCATTAATCTCCCCCTCCCTCTATCTCTCTCTCTCTCTCTCTCTTTTAATTTAAAAATGAAATCGTCGCTGCTGATGTGATAATTTAACGACATCATGGGTGATGCACTTTCATTTTCATTAAATTCATTCAAATATGATAAAAATATATTAAATGTTTTAAAAATGAATGTAAATTCTATGTTATAACCCTTTTTAAGTACTATAAATAAATTTTACACAGAATAATAAATGATAAAACAAAACAAGTTTGTTGGGATCGAAAAACTGTCATAACTATACAAAAATGATCCTCATTAAATGATTAAATATCATGGAATATAATAAATTTATTTATAAGTTAATTTAAGATTATGGAGTATCAATAATAAATTATAATAATAATTTCAGATATTTATCCTCATTTTACACAAACATATATTCATTTATACAAATGAACTGATAATGAAAACTGTGAAAATGAACAGTCCTAAAAAATGAAATTAAACTCTCTAACACATCAAAATTCCCATAAAAGAATATAGTAAAAACATAATTAATCATATTCATTTATAATAGGTTCTATAATTTTAAATTAATTAATATAATGTTGGTATATAGTACATTAAACTTGAGTAATCTTTTAGACACAAGTTAAGGGGAATTTTCTAACCCAACTCACTTTTTGTGTGAATTTTCTTATTTCACCCCATTTTAAGTATGAATATTTCAAAAATATCATATATTCATCACTATATTACCTTTAAATGTATATATGTATGTTTTCTTCTTGTGTTTTTTTACTATCATAATGTTTTCCAAAATTAGTCTTCTTTCAAAAAACACACCTTTTACTTCTAGAGAATATTTCTTCACTCAAGTTTGATGATTCAAGTATGTTATCCCTTATTTTATTTGGGATCCCAAATTTTATGAATGTATTATTATGAAGTGAAAAAAAATTACTTTATATGGTTTATGTTATGTTTAATATTGATATATTTTCTATTTTTAATGAAAGATAATGTAAATGTTAGGATGTGACGGGTGCACCCAGAATTATATAGTGAAATTTAAATGATACAATGTGAATGGTACACCCAAAATTATATAGAATAAAACATTAATGGGTAATGTGATTTATCTCATTAGAAAACTGAAATAATAATGAACATGATAGAATATTTGTTCAATACTATGTGTGTTAGTTGACCACTAAGACATGTTGTTTCATTTATATCCACAACCACATTCCACGCCTTTCCTTAATTCTTACACTCATGATTGCGATCCTATTACCATATTATGAAGATAATGATTATTGTCACACAATATAATTTTGTTTAATTCTCATATCTATCCTCTTATTGGGATTTATCTCACCCCTTTCATTAATGTACCTCTTATGGTGATTACATGTACTAAGGATAAATTAAAGACCAATAAGTTTCTAGAGAAGAAATAATAAAATTAATGTTTTTTTAAATTTTATGCATGGAAACTTTTTTTCCAATACACTAAATTTTTGGATCCTTATGATTCAATTATTTTATTTTGATTTTATTTAAAATTATGTGATAGCAATGTAAGAAAAATAATGGTATCTACATTTGGTATCAGATGAGAGGTAAAAACATAATTATGATGCACTACTTGGGTCCAGATATAGGGTCCAAAATAAGGAATTTATTTTCTAAGGGGGAAGGTGAATATGACACCCATAATGGTAAATGGTTAAATGACTAAATTATATGACTCATGTCAACAAGTTGTAGCTTCCTTTTCAGGATCCTGCCTAATTAGAACTCCACAATTAAGTGTGATTGTCCTAGAGTAATTATTATGATGTGTGACCTTCTAGTAAGTTTCCTAGGGTGTGTATGTGTGAGTAAATATAATAATAAAAATAACATGTGTTGGACTATGGGGGCTATCATTAGTCAGATTACCCTTTCATGCATATGGTTGTTCCCCCGGATGGGGACCACATGTCTGCGGAGAAACTGATGGTACCTTGCGGGCTATGACCTGATAGCCATGTGAAGGTGGTGTCATTGTACTACCAATAGTTCCAAATTATAATATTTGGTATCAAAGGATGGTTTAGTTAATTTTATAAATATTATTAGAAAACCGTAGTGTAAACCCTTAGTTTGAGACTAATAATAAGTAAGCACCCAATAATCATGGTTTTAGAAAATGAGAAACATTGGGATACCACAAGAGATGAGTTTATAAGTAATTTCAAAAAATAATAAATTATGTATTCATGAAGTGTTGATGTATGTTTTTTATAACCATTTCTATTCTAAAAAATGGTTGGAACCAAGAGAACTCAGGCCCACAACCCTTGTGTAGGGAAATCCAATGATTGCCCGAACAACACCCCTAATGCAATGTGAGGTGGAGTTAAAAATTTTATAGTGATTAATACCCAAATATCTCAGGCTATGAATAATAACCTGAATAATGGGAACATGCAACATTAAATTAGGATTTTTTTCTATAAGGGGGGGGGGGGTGGTGAATATAATACATCAGAATGAAAGAGTGTTAGATTACTAAATGATATGTGTCATGTCAAAAAGGGGAAGACACCATTTTAGCATCCAGCCTAAATAGAAATCCAACATTAAGCATGATAGGCCTAGAGTAGTTATCAGGATGGGTAACCTTCTATGAGGTTTACCATGGTGTGTGTGAGTGATGAAAAAGAGCACTATAAAGGAAATGTGTTGTCTTGTGGGGACATTCATTAGTTATATGACCTGTTCAAGAATATAGTCGGACCCCAAGATGGGGACCACGTGTCGTTGGAGAAACCTGTGGTACCTGGTAGGCCAGGACCTGCTAGAAATGTTAAGTTAGTGCATTTATATAATAAGTAGGGCCCAAGTTTTACATTTGGTACTATTGGATGGTTTATTTAATTTGAGAATTAGGATTATAAAACCATAGAGTAAACCCTTAGTGTGAGACTAAAATATGTTATCACCCAATAATATTTTTTTTAGAAAATTATAAACATATGGATCCCTCAAGAGATTCATTTAGACATAATTTCACAATATAATAAATTATTTATTTATGAATTTATGAATTACATTTTGTTCTATTCATTCTTACTTTAGAAATTGGTGGGAACTTGGAGAAATCAGACCAACAACCAGTGTGAGGAGAAAAACAACGATTGTCTAAAAGGCAATACAAATGCTTTGTGAGTTGGATTCAAAATTTTATAATGATGCCTACCCAAAAATCTAATGTTATGTAAAATAACCTGAATAATATGGGACATCCACCATCACCTAAGAGGGGAAAACATGCTCTCGAGTGATTTATGTGGGAACGACCACCAATGTTTAGTGGATCTTTCAAACCACCAGTCAGAGAATAGTAGTTCAACTCAAGCTAGAAAATCATTTTTTTGATTCACTTTTATGAGACAGGGAATGTGACTATGGTCATTTTTCTTTTAGATAGAGAGGGATGCCAATAGTGGGTTTGGATAAGAACACCAAGGCGAGGGACAAAATTGAATAGAGGAGTGGAATAATTTTAGATAATGTTTCTAAACAAATATTTTCACAGAACACTTTATATAAATTTGGAGGGAAATTTTATAGAGTTGAAGAAAAGGGAAGGATAATCTTTCACAACCTACGAAAAAAAATTCACTAGGTTTTCAAGGTATGCCTCGGGGTTTGTTATCAATAATAAAAAAATAATAGATTGTTTTTTTGTTTTAAAACCACATATTCTAAAGGCTTTTGTAATTCAAGAGTTTGGGAGTTATAAATAATTTTTATGATGTGAACTCAAAGTAGATATAGAGTTTGGATAATAGTCTCATGGCTATGATGATAATAAAGGAATGATGAAGATTCCAATCAGATGAGATACTGAGAAATGTAGAAAGAATTCTCAACCACCCACATGACAAATATGGGGGAAGAAGCATTATGAGAACTACCTCAAGGGAACAATGAAATGATTCCAGTGCATGAGAGAAGGCCACCAAGACCATCAATGTTAAAAAGAAATGAGTAAGTAGAATAATGTGGTAGAGGAAATGAGAGAACCACCAATGGTCCAATTCTACAATTATAGGTAGAAATGGAACTACAAAATCTGATGAACTAAACAACGAGTTCTTGAGGTCAATTAGCATCATCTTACACCAATACCAATGGATCAACGGAAGGATTAAGGCATAACTACTATAGAAGTTGATCATGAAAATGAATTCATAAAAAGTAAGATTCTTATTCCCTTAATAGAAAATGTACTATTTCATTATGTTTCAATATATTCCTTTTTATCTTGATTTTTGTGTATAACAATTGAATCAAATCCCTGAAGACATGAATAAGAGATATCTGTAATAACAACTAGTGATGAAATCATTTAACCCCTAGTGTTTGACTCTTCTCATGTTGGAGTATATGGGAAGATTCTACCAGATAATCTCATAATACATCGCTTGGTGGAATTCAATGCTATTCTGGGGATGGATTGTCTCTCATTATATAGAGCACATGTCAATTTTTTGGAATAGAAATTATCTTCTCATATTCTAAACCATCCCATGATCCTATAGAAATGATTGGAAGATCATGAATCTAATTTCAGAAATCCTTCAACAGTGTGGGTGTTGATTCCCTGTGACAAAGCATACCTTGCTCAAATGGTTGAGTCAAAGGAAGAAATCTACCTATGGGAAATTCCAATCATGAGGGAATACAGAGATGTATTTACTATTGAGTTACCAAGAATACCATTAAATTGGGAGGTATATATCTCAATAGAACTCATACATTGAGATACTCTTATATCAATGTGTCCCTATAGGATGGATCCTATCAAACTGGAGGAGTTAAAGAAGAAACATGATGAGCATTTGGAAAAATAGGTTCATACGCCCTAGTGCATCACTTTGTAGTGAATTAGAGCTCTTTGTGAAGAATAAGGATAGATCAATGAGACTATGCATTAATTATCGGGAACTCAACATGATCACAATAAAGAACATGTATCATCTTCCAAAAATTTATGACTTGTTTGATCAGCTGTGAGGAGCTCAGTACTTCTCAAAGGTGTATCTTTGTTTTGTATATCATCAAATAAATGTGAATAATGAATATATTCCAAAGACTTCCTTATGAACAAAGTATGGACACTATGAGAGTTTTTTGATTCCCTTCATATATACTAATTCCCTTATAATTATAATGGATATTATTAATAGAGTCTTTAGACATTACCTCAAACAATTTGTGGTAGTATTTATCGATGATATTCTCATCTACTCTATGATCAAGGAGGAACATGAAGAACACCTAAGGCTTGTGTTGGTGGTATTAAGGAAGGATAATATGTATTTCAATCTTAGAAACTGTGAATATTGGATACCATAAGTCACATTCTTGTGAAATGTGATCACAAGTGAGAAAATTTATGTGGAATCCTAAAAAAAGGCAATTGGGGAATGGTCGAGACCCTCTAGTGTCATAGAAATAGATAGTTTTCTTATCATATCAGGGTAATATCGACATTTGGTGACAAATTTCTCATGATGGACAATCCCTCTAACTACATTAAGAAGGAAAGAGGTAAAGTATGTATGTATGGATGAATGTATGGAATTATACAAGAATCTAAAAAGAAGGCTGATCATTAACCATTTACTCAAATTACTGAAAATTGTGATTTTTTGATATACAATGATGATTTTATGAAAGGCATGGGTTTTAAACTCATGAAAAATGATAATTTTATAGCGTACGCTGCATGGTAGTTGAATATCCATGAAAAAAACTACATGAAACATGATCTGGATTAATAGATGTGAATTTTTCCTATAAAATATCGTGTCACCACCTCTATGGTTACAAGTGTTACACATATAATGATCATAAGAGCTTGAATGATATATTAATAAAGGGTCTCAACAGGAATAAAAGGAGATGGTTAGATCTAATAAAATACTATGATTTCTCTATTCACTATCATCTTGAATTGGAAAATAAGGTATCTTATGCTCTTCGTCAGAATGAACCTTCTACTCTATCCATGTTGTGGAATGAGAATGACCTTATCTACATGTATATAAAAAATATTGATTTTAAAATCATAATTGTAGGGAATATATCTTGCCTTTCCCAAATGATTTCCCAACCATCTATCCAATAGAATATTAAAGTGGTGCAAAGGGCTTACCATATGTTACAAAAGATGCAAGATGCAATAAAGGAAGGGAAAATACAAGAGTTACATATTGATGATGATAGTGAGATTTGGATTGGAACAAGGCTCAATGTTCCTTCATAACATGGGATAAAGGAGATATTGGACAATGCAGATATATCAACGTTCTCTATCCACCATGGGAGTACCAAGATGTACCACGATCTTGGAGAACAATTGTTTTGGGACAACATGAAGAAGAATATTGCTGATTATATATCAAGGATCTTAATATGTAAAAAAAGTTGAATTTGAGTGAAATAAGTACAAAGGGATGAGGAAACCATTCCATATTCCCATGTGGAAATGATATAATGTCACTATGTAATTTTTCATGGGTGTCCCAATGACATCCAAAGAAAATAATACGATATGGTTTTTGGTGGACCAACCCACCAAGTCTTCCCACTTTATCGCTATTCACAAAGATCTCTCACATGAAAAACATGAAAATATAAATGCGATGGAATTGGAGAGAATTAATGGGGTTCCACATTAAATTATCTCTGATCATGGTTCCAGGTTCACATCTAACATTTTGAGGAGTCATCCACATGCTTTGAGTATTGACTTAAATTTCAGCACAACCTATCACCTCAAAACTGATTACTAATATGAAAGGAATATTTAGACACCTGATGATATTATAACACACAAATATTTATAATTAAAAGTCATATGAGATCATTATCTCCCATTGGTTGAATTATTATACAACACAAGCTTCCACTCAAGTATTTTGATTGATCCATTTGAAAATATGTTTGGGAAGCAATGTGGAACTCCAACTTTTTGGGAAGAAGTTGGAGAAAGAAAGCTACATGGACAATATCATATTTCAAAGATGACAGATAATGATCAAGCCGTCCAGAAACATATTAGAGCTTCTCAAAGTCCGTAAAAGGGCTATTCTAATAGACTTCAAAGGGAGTTGGAGTTCGACTTTGTAGATGAATTCTTCTTTAGAATATCCATATGGAAGAGAGTCAGGTAGTTTAGAGTTAAAGTAAAGCTAACTAAAAGGTACATAATCCCCTTTGATATCTTTGGTCGTGTAGGAGTTGTGGCCCATTAACTTGAACTTCCACAAAACATTGCACAAATTCGTGAAGTGTTACATGCATCACTACTAAGGAAGAAAATACCATATCCCTCACATATACTAAAATTGGAGGCGTTACAGTTGGATGTTGATCTCTCAAGTGAGGAGAAACAAGTAATGATTTTATACTAGAGAGATATGGTTTTACACAATAAGGATGACCATAATATCAATGAGTTTTCGGGGAACCATAAGTATGAAGAAGAATCATAGGAACCGTAAAAGGCGATGAAGGAGAATTAATCACACTTTTTTTATATAAAACAAAATTTTGAGAGAAGGATTTTAAAATAGGGGAAGAATGTAACTACCCAAATATTTATCAATCAAATTTCTCACATATTATAGTAATACCCGATAGTATAAATAACATAAAATAACATATAAACTATAATAAAAACATTAAAAATGATGAAATAAAGAAATAAGAATCATTTCTAAAAGTTATGAAACTCGTACCGATAAAATAAAAACTTGACCTTATAAACATTAAATCAAAACTTATGAATTGTAATCCAGTGAAATGAATAGTACCTGGCCATGAAAGTATAAATAATATTTTGGCTTATTATAAATTTAATTATGGAATAATTATATTATAGTCTAAGTAAATAAATGGTTTAAAATTTATTAATTAAGTATTGGTATTTTGTAAGTCATAATTATTTAATTACAATTATTTAATTAATTTTATAATTAATGTAATGATTAAATAGAACAATTATTTTCATAAAATTTATTCATAGATTAATTTTTTTGTCTTTTTATTTTAAACTAATTTTATTAGAACTTAACTATTTTTTCAAAGTGTTATAAAATGATTTATAATTTTATAAAATTGTATTTTCCATGTAAAATATGATTCTAATTAAAAATTCAATTCCTCATATTTAGAATATTATTTTCAAGAAATTTAGTTCATTTTTGGATTCTACACATCAAAAAATGATGAGGGTGAATTTTGTTGAATAATTTAATATGGTAATATACATTATAAAAACATTATAAGCTAAATAAACTATTCATTTAGCCATCTAGGATTTATGAAATATAATCTCGAGCATCATTTAATTTTTTAAATATATTTTATGATAATTCTCCAATTGTTCAAATTTTTGAGCCAAAATAATAAATTAATGACTAAAATATTACGAAAACACCCTTCTCCTCCACGTTAAATACCGCGCTCATCCCATCTTCTCCTCATACCTATAAAGCATTAATCCTTTCCCAAATTCATCCCAATACTCTTACCTATCCCCTACTCCATATATATGATCTCTTCTTATCATCAAAAGGTCATGCCTATGTTCTTTGAAGAGGATCTCAGGAGAATATTTTACTCTCTTTTTCTTTTAATTTATTTTCAATTTATTTTATGTTCTTATTATCTCTTCACCTAACTTAATAATATTTTAATTATATTTCCATTATATTTTATATACTATAATTATATCAATTTAATTTAATATCTATCATTAACCCCACCATGTCGCTCTTTTATTCTAAAAATTAAATTGTTTCGCATGATGTGTCAAGTTGTCGATATCATTAGCATTGCACATTAATTTTCCATAAATGACTTCAAGGATGTTAATAAAATCATTAAATGGTATAAAATATATTTTAACATTTATTTGATAACCGTTTTTATGCTTTGGAAATAAATTATACACGTTATACTAACTGATAATACAAAACAAGTTCATTGTGATAAAAACCACCAAAATTTTCCTAAAACGATCATCATCCAATTATTCATCCTCATGGTATATTTTTTTATTAGATCATTTATGATTATATATAATAAACATTCTGGATATTTATCCACATTTTACAAAAACATCCATTCAGGTATACAAATTAATCGATCCTGAAAACTAATGATGAAATTAAACTCTATAACTCATCCAATGTCCCATGAAGGAACACAATAAAGTTGTAATGAGATATATTCATGTATAAATTTTTTTTTAATTTTTAATTAGTGAATCTAGTTTGATATAATTTATATTAAATAGATTGATGCTTTAATACATAAGGTAAGGGGAATTCTCGAACCCAACTCTCTTTCTTTGGGTATTTTAATCTTTTTCCCCATTTTTAGTATGTATATTTATTAAATATAATTTATTTATAATTATCTCACCTTTTCATGGATAATTGTTTTTTCTTATTCAGTATATGACAAATACAATGTTTTCCCAAAGAACCCTTCTTTCAAAAAACACACCTTTTACTTCTCGAGATTGTTTCTTCACTCAATATTCATGATTCAAGTATGTTATTACCTATTTAATTTGGAAACTCTATATTTATGAATTTATACTTATGAAATGAAAACAACTAATTTAAATCGTTTATGTTTGATTAAATCTTTATATACGTTCTATGTGGCATTCATGACAATGAAAATGTTTTGATGTGACAGGTGCACGTGGAATTATATAGTGCAATGTAAATATCATGATGTGACGGGTGTGCCCGGATTTATATAGTGCTCCAATGCATTGTCTAATGTGATGTATCTCATGATAGAAGAAAAATATTATTGAACCTGATTTTATATTTTTTCACAACTATGTGTGGTATTTGGCCACAAAGACATGATGTTTCTTTTTTATTTATTTCCACATTCCATGCCTTTTCCTAGTGCCTCCTCTTATGATTATGATCATGTGCCTATGTTATGAGGGAAATGATTATTCTCAACCCATTTTATATTACTTAATGTTCTCATATATCTATTTAATGGGCTTTATATCACACCTTTCTTTGATGTATATCCTATGGTGATTAAATGTACTACAGAGACATCAAATGCCAATAATAAGCAAGAGAAGAAGGAATCAAATAAACGTTTATTTTTTGTTTAACTAATTTTATGTATGATCCTAATTTTTTCAAGGCACTAAAACATTGGAACCTCATTATGTAATGATATTATGTAGTTTTTCATTAAAATTATGTGGTAGTGATATAAGAAAACACATGGAATCTGAATCTTAATCCCGCATGAAGAGGGTACTAAGGAGTTCATCCTAAGCCTGGTAAAGAAGGGTACACGAGATATCATGCAAAGTACAAAACTAGAATGTACATAAGAGATCATCCCAAGATCGATGTAGGTACACATACGATCATCCCAAGCCTATAATACTATACATTTGTAGTTTGTTATAATTGACATAATATTTTATTAGATTATTTATATACCACAAATTCCATTTCTTATGCCATTGTTATACTCTCATGGATCATGTGATTTTATTTTCTTATGATTCATCACTTATAAAATAAAAATCGTTGTGTCATGACTCAGGTATATGATCTTTGATATCCTGGGTATGATCTTATAATGTTATACTCTTGTTCTCAAAACCCTTTTGTTCATTATTATGCTTAGGTATCTCCCTTTTTACCCTTATTGAGCATCTGATCTCACTATTTTCATTTGTTTTCTTATCCCTAGTATATAAATAATGGTTTTTGGTAGGGTTATAAAAAGATGATTTAATTTTTCGAAAAAATTGAATATCATTCACCAAGTAAGAATATTTTTTTCCAAGTTTCCAAAGGCACAAAACTAATAGATTATTTGGGTGTGTGTTTGTGTATTCAGAAAAAAATAAATTAATATAACTATATGAAAATATAGGGTCATTATAGTTGGTATTAGAGAACATTTTTAGTAAAAACTTGGAATCATAGATGAGAAAACTTTAGTGAGACCCCAAGGGATATTTTCATATACAATTATAGTAATGTGTCTAATGATTATCCTATTGTGTCCAATATTTAAAATTAGATGTCATGATTTTGGCATCCTATATGTAATGTTTTGTGATTATGTCATTTTTTTGTTTTTCAAACTATTATTTTTATTTTTATTCAATATCAAGAACTATAATTAATATGGTTAACATTGTATTTTTTAGATATATAATGTATAGGTATTATGAAAATCGATGTCCTTAGTGGAAATATCGTGAGGAGAATTTGGAATGTGGTATGATTATTGGTTATACTACTATGGATAAAGAGACTGCAAACAAAAAGGAAAAAGTATAGAATTTTCTTATAGTATTCTTTTTCACATTTGATATAAGAAGAATTATTAGTTTGAGGTTTAAAAACCGTAATACAAGATTCATATTTTATATTATATGAATGAATTAGATAATTAAGCTTGAGTAATGTATTGGAATAATATTGGATACTTAAGTGTATATGTTTTGAAATTCAAAAAATATGTTATACAAAGCATAGAAAATATGCATATTCTCTATATAAGTTTTTAATTAATGACAGAAATGGATATGTTTAATGGTCCTAAATACTTATGCATCTGATTTAATGGAAATGTAATATTCCTCGGGAACAAAATAATAAATGGAAGATAACCCTTAATATGTTTATAATTTTGAGACATTGATTCATGGATAATGATATGTTGGATTTGAGTAAGTAAATTGGAAAAAATTTATTACCTTGTAACTGAGTATGAATTATTTAACAATGTGGTATATTCTATGATGGGTGGAGCTTATGAAATTTATTTAATTATGGGATATATCCAATAATCACTTTATTAAAAAATAATATATGTTTTCAATAAGGATTTATGGTAATTGCCATGTGTCAAGAGAATAAATGATGATGGTATTCACATGTTTGGTTTGTGGAAAACATGAGCTAATTTATGATATATAGGGGATCAATGATAAGTGGTAATTGAAAAATGTAGTGACCCTATTTATAATGTTTTGGACATTTATCTATCAAAATGGTTATAAGGGGAACCATTTTTAGAACAGTTTTTGTAAATATTCCAAGGAGATTTTAGAGATTAATGTGTTATCTCATAGTATAACGATTTAGCCATATGGGATAATTTGTCCTAACCTTTTTATTTTTACTATGAAACATTGAATGGCCAATCATTCTATTTTTGTATCTCAGGATTTTCTAATACTTTAGGAATGAAAAATTCACTTTAATGTGATGGAATAATATATGATGTTAAAATTGTTCAAAGAACAATAAATTATGATATTTTATAGAAATAAAGTATACTTATCGATGAAAAATAGGAAACTTTAGTGAAAAGGGTCTTGAAATTAAATGTTTTTGTTATTATAATCATTTTTTATCATACTAACGACCTATTTCAAGACTCATTGCTTTATGTGTTTGTGACCATTATCTTTCTCCTAACCATGTTCTATATCACTCCCCATCAAAACTTGATAGCTATATTTCACTTTCACATATATGTATTCAATTTCCACCTATGTTTTTCGAAGTGAAAACCTAGATATGAGTTACTTTAGGTAACCATTATGTTTCCAACATTTCCACTTTAATGGGAGTTTTGGTATTTTTTTTATAATGTGGAATTCTATGAAAGGACATTTCTAGTATTAAACCATTTATAAACCCAAAAAACATTGAGGCGAAAATTAATTTCAAGGGGGTAGACAATAACATCCCTAGATTTTGTGAAATATATATTTTTAATTAATTTAATATTTTTGATGTTTTCCATTTCACACAACACTGAATATAGCTTGTATTATATGAAAGAACTAAGTTATTAATTATTGGTACAAATCACCATGTTTAGGTATCACTACATGCAACACTTAGATTATTTTGCGATGTATTACGTTGTATATCTCGTGTTACACACAATGTTGAGTTCTTTTCATAGATTATTTTACATGCACGACTGATTATTATAAAACTATAATATACTATAAATATTATTATAAAAATATTATTATAGAAACAACAAATCTATTGGAATGGAAATTACAAATATGATTTACTAAATTATGAAAACATTATTTAAAAATTTATATAAAATGAATCTTTTTTTAATAAATTCTCTATAAATGAATGTAAAAACTATTTTAAATTAAAGAAGTTCATTTTCTGAGAATCCTAATTTTATATGTAAAAACACCATTTTATCTCAATATATTAAAAAACAACTATTTGTGAGTGTATTTATTAAAATTTATATATTAAATATTCAATAATTCTTTGACACTCACATGATAGATTTGATAGGTATAAGATAAGAATAACTCAAATATTATAAAAAAATTGATTTATTTTTTGAAAGACCAATTTTACCACCTTTTAATAGAAAACTGATTGAAAATTTAAATTTTAAAAATTATTAACTTTTATATGATAAAATAAACATCTTATTTAAATTTGGGATATCAATATATAATTTAAATGAATTATTGACATGTTTCTGAAAAGCTTCATGTTTTGGTGAAGAGTGAAAAATACTGAATTGTATATTAAAACATCCTTTTCTATAACTTGTTTATATAGTTAAATTATTAAGAGAATTGGTTTTTAAGTTTAATTATTAATATTTTACAAAATTTAACCCAATTAATTCATTTTAACCAATTTCTGATTGAAAGTTTATATAAAAACAATTCAAAAATTTTGACTTTTTCACTTAAAACCTATTATCTCATTCCATAAAAAAGACTATTTTTCAGTTAATTTTTTTCTATTATGTGTTTATAATTGTGAAAAATTGACTCCATATTTAGAATCAATATTTAAAAATTTATTAATTATTTCCTTTTTATTTTTATGCAACACGAATAGTTACTTCAGTAATATTTATTACCATGGTTAAGTGTAAATTAAGTAATTAAGGCTAAAAGTAATATTATATATATTATAAAACTTCCCTAACACTTGACCAATTTTTATTGGATGAATTTACATAAATATTTATCTCCGAATTTTATAAATTGAAAATTTTAATGGACACTTTCAGATTAAAATGACTTGAATATTATTAAAATCCAATAGAGTGAAAAAATATCACACTACTAATTTTAATAATTATAATATTTTTAATATGGGTTTAAATAAAATAAATCCTCAACTAGGTATATTATTATGAAATATAAATTGTTTTTATAAATTATGGAATTTTAATTTTAAATTGTATTTGAGAAATAATTATCATCAATATTTAGACACTAATGGTGTAGAAATTATTCAATTAATGAATGATCAATTAACTTATATTAGAATTATTTCAATAAATATAATTTTACATAAGGTAGTTACTAAACGAATTGTATATGTTAATATAAAATTTTACGGTTGTATTAATTGTTTTTTTGAATTTTTCATTATTTATTTCTTTTATTAAATTCAATGTTACGAATTGGGTAAAGAATGACACTTAGGATTTTTTATGGGAATAATAATTTATTAAATTAAATAAAATTAAAAAATTATAAAAAAGAACTATGGTAAGGTATATGGTCTAAAATATTATAAATTTTCCATTTATAGTCCAATATCCACTTTTTATGTAAAAATTACATCCTCGTAATATTAAAAACCGTGTTACTGTAATTAAAATATAAATGCCTTAAATAAGGTTTAATCTAAATGATAAGGATTAAAATGACACAAAAACCTCACTAAAATATTTTTTTGACGATATTAAAACCTTATAATATCTTTTAATCTGATAAATATTATTAATTTGATATTTTTAACGATATTGAATTCATTATAAATTTTTCTTTTGAGGGATTTCAAAAGTGACCCTCCCATCTCTTGTAAAAATGCACCTATCCTTCCCTTCAATTAAAAAATAAGAACATATTTGGTTCAAAAACCCACTATCCAAATCTACTAACCCCCCCCCCCCCCCATTCTATAATCCTTAATTTAGTCATAAATCCAACCATATAGTCATTTTGTGAAAATATAAAGAGACACCGAAAGAAGATATAATGATAATCAATGAATTTTTTTATTTTATTTATCCATTAAATTCCTTAAATAATTTTTATTTCATGTTTATATAATAATATTAGTGTCTTCAATATATTGAGATGTTACATTAAGGGTTCAACCAAATCTTACAGACCCTTTTATCTAATGGGTAACGAACATAATGTTTGTGTGTAGGGTGGACTACTACCTCATCAAATAATGATTGTTCATTTATCCTTTACCACTTATCATGGTTTTCTCATTATGATGGAAACTCCATTTTTTATTTATATATATATATATATTATTTATTATATCATTATTATTAATTAATTATTAAATAAAACATTCCTCCATTTTTTCCATTTTTTGGAATTATGATAACTTCTTTTGAGGACATGTGGACTATCATCTCCTCAATGAAATATGATTCAACCAAAATTAATATAGAATGTATTAAATATGGGTTTAGTAAATTTATATGATATATTTGAAATAATAATTCTACCATAATTATAATATATACATATATATATATAAGTTTCATTCTCTCTTTCAATATGACAACAAAATGGAAACACCGTTCATTTGTAAATACAACCTACCATCTCCATGAACCGTGTATTCCATTTCATATTTATATTTTTTATAAATATTTATATACTAAATATATATTACATTTATATAATATTTTATATTCTTAAAATAAGTAAATTGTGATCTATATAAGGGTATCATAATTTACAAGTCAAAATATATATGAAAAGCAATGCAGATATTACCCACATCTTAACATTAACATGGAATTAATAATAAACCGGTAATAAATTGTACTAATAAAATAATAAGTTCTATTATACACATAATTTTTTTTTATAATTATAATAATCATAAAATTATTATACAAGTTGTTTGAATGAGTATGAAGAGAGTCAAGACAGAAGTTAAGGGATTTTCGTCTCTCTTGTATTTTCTATAACATACAAGATATTTTTACAACATATTCCTTATATATTTTGTATATACTGAACATGAATTTATTTTATGAGTATTATCATTAATTTTATGGTATTTAAATGTCCATATATTTTTATTTATTTCTTGGGGAATTCAATTCGACTTATTACAAAGTGGTAAGGGGATTTCTAGTCTCACTTTTATGTCTTTGGGACTTATTCTCTATTCATCATTAGTTTATTTTGTGTTGTATATATACTTCATGTGAATTTTATATATTATACATAACAATTATGTTTATGTTATTTACATGTCCATTTGATTATTTATCATTCATGAGGTTTATGGTTTAAAATATACTAAATTGGTAAGGGAGTTTTATCTCAAATTTCCTTCATTAAGACACATGTTTTGTTATGAACTGATATTTTATCATAAGGTGTATATACTACCCTTTAACATATTCTATCAGGAATATAATTCTCTTCATTACATTTCATGATTCATATAATGGTATTATCTATTTGTTCATAGATCTGTGTTTTTTAAATACAAGGTTTTTAAAAAATTCATCAATAGTGTTTTAAATGATCATTTTTCAATTTGCAAGGAAATATTTTTTAAAATATGTTTAAAATGATTTTCAGATTTTCCTTAATATTTTTTCAAGATAATTTCAAAAGAAAAAGCATTTCTCAATGTTTTATGACTTAAAATGTGTTTTTATGCTGAATGGATATATTCCTCATTAATTATTTCAAATTATCTTTCAAAATCATTTTCCATTTAAGATAATATTATATGATGTTACATATCTTTTACTAGGGTTATGAATCAAAATAAAAACTTTATCCTTCATATGGTTAGTTTTTTTAGGAATTATTTATGTTATTGTGGAACATATATGTATGGTATTCATTGTTTTATTGGGAATGAATATGTCCACCTCCACTGAATTGGGCAATGATAAATGTTTTAAGAGATCAAAGGGTACATAGGAGGTCATTCTAATCCTGAAAGAAGAGGGTACATTGAGGGTCATACTAAGACAACTACAAGAGGGTACGCAAGAGGTCATAATAATCCCCTAAAAATTGGTACCATGTTATATCATCCAAATACAGTAACAATAGGGTATATGGGAGGTCATCATAATCCCATAACAAGAGGGCCCACAATAGGCCGCCCTAAGACTGAAACTAGAAGTTAAAAAAATTCATCTATTGTCTGAAGTAGCTACATGAGTGAATATCCCATTACCAAATTACTATTAATTTCATTGTAGGTATAATTAAAATAATATTTTATATGCTTATCTATATTCTATAAATTCCATGTCTTATGCCATTTTTATACTCTGATGGCTCATGTTCTTTGAATATATTATGATTAATCTCTTATGAATTTCCAATGTTAATTCCATGACTCATTTATCTTTGATATGTAGGGTACAATATTCTGATATTATGATCATGTTTTCATATCCTTGTGTTCGTGATTATTCTTATGTATCTCCCTTTTTACCCCTGTTATGAATCTGATCTCTCCTTTTTTTGTGTTTTCTTATCCATAGGATATAAATAAAGGGTTTTGGTTGGGGTACTAAAAGATAATACCTTTATGAAATATATTAATGATATATCATTAAATTATAATAACTTGTTTCAATTTTCCTAATTCACATAACAAATATAGTATTTCTGTGTATGTATTTGTTGAGCATATAAATTATGTAATATACATGTATGAAAAGACTGGGTCATTATACTTAATCACTTCTAGGTATTTGGATTACCTTGTTATATAACCACAAAGAATGAAAATCATGGTATGTTTGATGAAAGAGATAATGAATAGAACATTATAGGAAATATTTAAAAGTTTAGTGGCTAGAAATTCTAGAAAAAATATTAAAATAGTTGGTGTAATGTTATTATATCAAGAACATATAAAATAAGTAATCACTTATGAATTATTTGGCTATAAATTGGATGCTACTAGCACAAAAAACATACAGATCCTAGAAAAATAGGTTAGGTGTTAGGATGAAAATGAGTATATTGGGATTGATATTGACTCACATGTGACTGATGTTGAAGAATAAGTTGAGTATTAGGGGAAGTGGAATCAAAATATAATGAAACATGTTTATTCTTGAGAATATTATTGGCCAGAAAGATACACCTATCTATACCAAAAGTAGTTTATGTTTATAAATCAAAACATCTCTTATTTAACAACAAGAACATCGAACTATTTATGAGGAAATAGAGCATGAATAATGGATTTATACTTTAAATAAAGAACATGATGAAAAATAAAATAACAACACTTGGGATATGTTATCATGTAATGGGAAAAATAGCAATGACACTATGTTGGTTATTAGAAAAAGTATGAATGTGAAAGGTGAAGTAAAAATGAAAAAATAAATGATGATTTTCAAGGAGTATTCCTAGATGGTAGGATTTAATATTGAAGAGACTATTCCACTGGTTTAAATGCATGATATAATTTAGATTCCCTTATAAGTGGAAACTCACAAACATTATATAATATACCAAACTGATTTGAAAATGAACATCATAAATTATTATCTCAGAAACTTTTTTTCATTGACCTACTATAGAGAATCATTCATTATAAATGTAGAAGATGACATATATGATTTAGAAAGAATTATATGTATTAAAATATTCCTTTAGTGCCTTGTATTCTGAACTATATAGATACATTAGATACATGAAATTTTCAAAAGGAATCATTTATTATAATGTCCTTATGAAAGAGAATTGGTATAATCATTTTCATAGCATATGTTGATGAAATAATTATTATAGTGAAAAATATCATCCTTGTGAGGGGTTTTCGATAAAATAAAGGGGATTTTTGAGATTTCTGTGATGGGTGATATGGAATATTATTTATGATTGGAAATAAAAAAATTGTTCGATCACATTTTTTTACCTCGTTAAAAATACAATAGATAACTATTAATGAGGTTCACAATTATGGAATGTAAGGGGATATATTTTTATAATGTTATTGGAACCATTATAATCACTTATTATGCTGGAACTAATTTTAGTAAAAATTATTACAAAAAAACTAATTTGTATCCTTATCTATATAACAACATTCAAACATTATATTTTTTTATTATAACATTTTTTTTCTCAATTTCAAACTGATCCAAAAGAATCTAAAATGTTGTAATAAATGAGGATTATGATAGATATTAAAAGTACATTAGGATATTGTCTTTTTTACAAATCTTGAATATATTTAATGTTATAGGGCATTATAGATGCTCACTGAGACATAGAATTTGTTGAACTGAATTTCTCATTAAAGGGAAAATTATTTCATCATGATATTTTTTTGGAATAAACTAGAAAGAATATTTTTTTTGTAATGACCACAATTGATGTTGGGTAACTTGGAACCATAGGTTCATATACTCAAAATACATGTATGCAAGTTCAACTAGAAGACTTAAGAGTTATGGTTGAGAATCCACTATTCATTGCATATGAAAATAAATGTTCTATATATATTTCTAAGAATCACATTCAATATTATATATAAAATAATATTGATCTTAGTTATCATTTAATCAATTAAAATTTTGAATAAGGTGATTGAAAACATGAGTTTGTTTTCACTAAGGAAAGATTTAGAGAAATTTTCACCAAATATTTTTAAAAGGATAACTTCTGTTAGTTAATGTTTAAAATTCATGTCTTTTCTTCCACTATAACATTAAAATTTGTGGAAAAAATCCAATATAAGGCCATTGATTTTTTAAGGGGGGGGGAGGCAGAGAGAACTGATACATCCATGTACTCTTTTCATATAAAGGGGGTAGTATTTAAAAAAAAGAGTGTGAAATTATTTTTCATCCATTTTTGTGGTTATTGAAAAAGGGGGAGTTTTTGATTTGGGTTTAAGAATAATGTCATTTGAATCACATAGATACTTTTTTTGTCATAGAACAATGGAATTATCTCAAAAACACTACATTAGCCAAGTTTTTAGTTTCATGATTCATCTCACAAGTAATAAGATATGGTTATAACATTATTTAGCGAGTTTCATAAATTCAGTGATGATTTTGAGTAGATAGAGAAAGAGTTAGACAAGTGTTGGAAATAAATCCAAATGAAGAGATTGGAGAACATATTATAATTAGATTTATTGTTTATGTCTTATTGATTGATTTATTTTTTCCAACCAGTTTAATGAATTTTTTTAGCTAATTGTCATTGTTTGAGTTGTTGATGATGTTATTTTATGTTGGTCTAGTATTATCTCTAATTAATATGTAACTATACAAGGAATTAATTTCTATAGAGGAGCATCAATGGAATTTTATTCTTCCATCGATCAATTACATCTTTCTAAACATTAAATCACAAGTGCAGGTTTTTCTCAGAGTTGGTACACCTCGTATGGAAGGAAGTCAAGTAAACATGATAGATATTTTATTCAGATGGATGGTGTGAACTAGAAATTTAGAATATCTAGGAACACCTTACCTATACATCACTTATATAATATCCCTATTTTAATGGAAATATTCACCCATATTGTCAAGAATATTTCCCTACCTTTTTATGTGAACAATGTATGGCTTGTGAGTTCTAGATGTTTGTAAGATATTATAGAGGATTGGTGGATAAATAAAAATGGAAAATTACAAAATATTCTTGATGAAAAGATTAATAATGTTAAAATACTCTTAAGATATTAGATCAATAGGTCGTCCTCTATGCATGATATAGAAATTCATGTTGCAAAGAGAAATCTAACTAGCTACTAATTTATAACTCCGCACCTAGACATCCCCTTTAGAGATGAGATTCATTATGCCTCTAGGATTTTTAATTTTCTAACTATGAAAGAATGGATTGACATAATATTGATTAATGATAGTGACAAGAATTCAAAATAATTTCATAATTTTTCGGGGGAGACAAGGATTAGGGAAAGATTAATTGCCATCATTATTAATGGATTCCCTTAAACCTTTGAGACTGAGATTAAAAATGTAGTGGTGAAATATTCCACGTATTATTTATTTTTTGATGGAATGGAAAACACAGCAGAAATGTTTGATAACATCACCCCATGCATTGATGACTATAAAAACCATTCTATTATAATTTCTCTTTTTAGGGTGGAAATTAAGAAATCACTATTATCTCTTATCATGGAAAATATGGCTGTTCTAGAAGGATTTAAAAATAATTTTTTCTTGTTTTATTGGAAAAAATTACAATACCACTTGACCAATGCAGTAATATACTTATTTACACCATCTTATATGTCGTATGGTATAAATTAAAATTTTATTTCATTGAATCCCATGGAAGAGAATGTAGTTGATATTAAATAATTCATAATTGTGCTTATTGAGAATACCATTCATAAAGTCATTAGAATAATTATAGTGACCAGATTGGGTGGTATTATTAAAGAACCATTTACCTGAACTAACATTGTTTTGTACCTGGTTGGTGCATTCCGAACTATCTATTCACTACATCGGAGAGTATTGATCTGATGAAAGGAAGTCCAAGAAAGTTATCCTTTTCCTCAAAATTGATATACCAAAGGCATTTAATTCCCTAAAGTGGATCCTACATATTTATGTTCTCATAGGGTTGGTATTTTCAGTTTATTTAATTTAACTTTTGACTAGTATTTTTGGATCTTCAAGGCTATCCCTCTAAATTAATAAAGAACCCACAGGTTATTTTCAATGCACTAGAAGAGTTATACAAGGACACCTCCTCTCAGGGATCCTTTTTTCCATTACTAAAGAATAATAGAGTATATGTTTTAATTAATTATCCTATATTGGTCTTTATAATTTGATTAAATATGGAAGGGACAATCATAACCCATACCTCCTTTCATATATTGATAGTATTCTTATTTTTTTTGACAAGCCTCAATAAGGTGTATCTCTATGGTTAAAGCCTTATTTTCACATTACGAGGCAGTGGCTAGATATTCTATAAGTTAGAAAAAAATTTAATTATTTTTGAATAATTTATAACTATTGGTAAACAACATAGAATCATCAAGGATCTTGGAGTTATGAAATGTTCTATACCCTTTATTTATATTGGAGTTCCCTTGTACTATGTTATGTTTTAATGGAAGAATCTTCCTGAAATATGTTTTGGAATCATTAATTAACTGGCTAAATGTAAAGGGAATTATATGTCTCTTGATGGGAGGGTGTCCCTTATCAAACGTGATTACATAAAAACATCATTACTCATTCTACCTCTATATATGGAAAATAATCACTCCTAATGACATACATTTCATGGTGAGTAATTACTTATCGACATGATCTGTGAATAAAATAATGTTGATGACGGTTTCATGGATGCATTGCATTAAAATCATTGTGATGGTATACCATGGAATCAATGATCAAAAAAATTTCAATGACTAGATTATTAATAAGTTCACATAAAATATTCTAATCTCTAAGGACTCATCTATGTATTTTTCTTCATAAAGGTTTAAGAGGAATATTCTTTAATGGCTATTCTTGTTATGTCTCTTCATCTATTTGGACTTAACTCATGTAATCTTTCATTGACATAATCTACAATTCTAAATGAATGATTAATAGGTAGTCCAGTCAGAAATATTCGCATCCCCCTAGAAGTACAACCCTCGTAGCACTGGAAAAATACCTCCCAACATGGATAATATGATTATAGTATATTCCTTTCTTTAAAATGGAAGGATTAATGATTTTATTACTCCTTAGGACAATATGAAAATACAAAGATACCCTTTCATGGAAAATGGAATATAGACCTAGAGTCAAAATAGGAATGGTAATTTTTATACCAAATATTATTACATCTTTAAATATTATGGTATCGCAAAACCAGCCACATGGCTGCATAAATTCAAGGCATCATTTGTTCATTCTGTAAGGGTCCTTCTTAAATAGGGAATATGGAATAATCGACTTCCCACTCATAATCAATTGAGTAGATCGGGAAAATTTATTATCTTTGCATGTGATATATGTTTGAATGATGGTGAAACTATGAAACATGTTTTCGTGAGATGAATATTTCCTCAAAAAAAATTTAAACTATAGTGGAAGAATATTTAATAATGAAATTTTTTTTCATAAGACTGTTGATGAACTAGTGATTCACATAACTAGGAGTGAAATAAGTGATAATATGACAAAAATTGTATTGGATACCACAAACATTACATTTTATGTTGTCTGGATAGCCTATAATGTATCCCTGTTCGATGGGACTCTCCCCACATATCATTTTGGTGCTCTTAAAATCCACAAATATTCTTATGTTGCTGACTTAATACAGGATGCCTCTATTTATAATATCATTAGAGATCTCTATAATCTCAAAATTTTAGGTCCCTCATGTATACTCAGAAGACTACTAATTATTGACATTAGATTTGTGGATCCCTCCCGTATATCCATGTGTCAAAATTAATGTTAAAGGAATATCATCTTGAAATTAGGGGTTATTGGGTTGTGGTGGTGTCTTATTAACACATTCTGGCTTCATTAAAGGTTAATTCCATCAATTTATTGGGTACGTAATAACATATGTATCTGAATTATGGGCTATTTTCTATTCTATTAATCATGTTATCTATCTTAATTGAAATGTTTTGTGGATTAAATTATATTCTGAGCTCGATGATAGTTATCTCAAGTCAAGAAAATGAAACGTGCCATAGATAGTTCTACCTCATTGGATTGGATGTATCTATTAGGTCAGGTATCTCAACTATACAATCACACATATTTACAGGGAGGAAAACCAAGTAGTTTATTCTTAATTAAATAGAGAAACCATGGATATGACTACTATGTATTCCTTTAGGACTGCCGGTTACTATGAACATTTGGGGGGATGTTATGAGGGGAGTGTTGCACTATCAATTTTCAAAAAACCAATGTAATTATTTCATTGCATAATTAAATTTATTTATTAATTTATAGGTCTAGGATATGTGGACCTTATATTTTCCAAGATAAGTTAATTTTTATAAGACATTGGTTGCCTAGTTCATATTAATTTTTAGTTATGAGGGTATGAATTTGTGGAATAAACAATGAATTTGTTAATATAATATGAATTTGTGGTCATTTCCTTTTTATTTTTCCATATTATAGACTTTTTTGTAGCCTAAGTAAAACATTGAGTGGCCTTGTTTGATTTCACCATAAGATTTCATCGTTGTGAATTTGATATTCATTAGTTCACAAATGATTTATTGTTTTGACTTCTAAATGATGAGTGAAAATGATAAATTTTATAACTTTATAATGTTATTTTTAAAATAAAAATACATTTTATTTAAATTTAATATTTTAATATATTTTATACTTCTCAGGTTCTATGTATGTTTTTGTACAAAGCAAATTATACTATTCGTATAAATACAATTTATCGAATGGAATTATTATTTTTAATCAAATAATATAATGGCATGTACATCATATGAAATATTACTTATTTTTTTATGATTTTCAAAATAATCAATGTTAATATATATTGAAGTCCATTAGTTCATGTTAAATCGTGACCATCACACAAACTTCATTAGACTGATGAATACATGTTTTTCGATTAATATTTAATAAATCAATTAGATGGTGAAATATTATTTCATAGGATGAAAATTATTTATTATAATTTATGGAATATATATACCCCATATAAGAGTACATTTTTTGAGCATTAAATGAAAAGTCTGAGTAGAGTCCTTTCAAGTAGAAGAGGATTGTTTCAGAATTCATTACTTCTAAATCTGAAGAATATTGGTTATAAAAAATATTTAAATGAGCATAAATAGAGGCAAATTTCATGTAGAAGAATCTTTTTTTCATCAATGATGTTCTAAAAGTTCCTATGTGTATTTTTAACATCTTCTTACTATGGGATAGATTTATTATAATTCATTGGTGAGTCTTTTTGTGAAATAATTTTCTATAAAGATATTCCCTAAATGAATAAGGAATTTCAATGGATAAATTATTTTTCTGATAATAATTTATTGAGGGTAGTATATGTTTTTAGTGATATAGGATTATCCAATATAGTGTGGTTGAGGGTTATTAGGGATAGGGAAATTAAGACATATAATGATCTTTGTATTGAGGTATTTGTTATTGTAAGAAAGAAAGAACATTGTGGTTTTGTGAAAACCATGGATACCTAAATCTGAGGTTATTTCATTACTTAACACATAAGGATAATGTATAACAATTATTTTTATGTGTAATGTAATTTTTCTTACTTAATTTTTATAATCGATTTCATTAATAATTTTTATAATTTATATTTTTCTATTGTGCATGATAACAAAAGTCTATATTATTGATTATAATTATTTCCAAAACATCGAATCAAATAGATTACCAATATAATAAACGTAATTATGTAGGTCGGTGATTTTTTGGTATATTTTATAAAATATAAGTCACCCATCATTGTTAGTAAATTGTTTAATCTTTCAATCATATAGTGATGTCTTATGAAATTATAATAATTTATAAAATATTTATTATAAGGAAAAATTAAACCAAAAGATGAAAATGTTCTTCCTGAGAGATTAAAATATGGAAAAACCATCCTAATTCCAGAATTTTGAATATTCCATGATTCAAACATAATGTATAATAATATCATTCTTATGAACATCCATATGAGGAAGAAATAAAATTTTATATAATTTGTTTTAAGAATAATTAATTTGATTGTTGGGTTGATTCTTAACTATTTTTTAGTTAGTAAATTAAAAGTTAATAATGATATGGTGCTAGTTTAGATATCCAGAAGATTGATTTATTTTGAGGTTGAGTTTGAATGAGAAGTTATTCCATGTGATACCAATCATGATACAACTTTTTTTTTGTTTTTTATTGGTTAATAAAAATATGTAAATGATTTTTCTTAAGTATTTGATGAATGAAAAGTGGGATTTATTTTTGAGGAGGACCATTGAAAATCCTGAAGCTTATTGTATGGTAATGGTATAAAGATAATGGGAGTAGTCAATAATTCTATATAGAAATGGAAATGGGTAACCATCCCTTATATTGGGATTTATAAGAAGAACACATAAGATTTGAATGATGAAAAATAAGTAATTATTCATTTTAATTATTTTAGTATTCAGGATTCAAGAAAGTTTATTAAATTTTGTGTAATATGAAAAGAATAGATATATTAATATTGTCTTCAATAAAAGAAAAATATAACATATGTGGAAGATAAAATGTTATTTGTAAATAAAATTAAATGCTTTTTTGTGGGATGTTGTGAAAAAAATAAAACATATGTGTGTGCAAGAGAATGTGTGTAAAGAAGAATAAAAAGTAGGAGTTTATAAAGTTGAGGATGTGTGAGGTGAAAAAAATCTTAATACTTAATCTTTTAGAATAAATTTTAATAAAAAAATGTTACTAAATTTAAGGTAGTTTTCATTAAATATTTTTGGAGTTCGTTCCCTAAAATGATAATCGATATACATTATGATTACCTGTATTTATTTTTTTTGAAAACTAATAATTATTTTTCCATATCAATGTCATTATTTTATGAGAATTATTATGTTATAATATTTTAAGAGTAACTATTGAACATAAAAGTTAGAGATGCTCCCCTATATGATTGGAATATAGAATTTCTATGATATTATTACATTATGTTATTTAATAACCATTCATGCTTTCTTGACCATACAAATTCAGACACTAGATATTCAAAATAACATTTAGGAGATTAATATTTAATATATATTTATTTTCTAGTTAATGAATATGGTATTTTTTTAATTGATAATAATGAAGAGATATCTATTTATTAAATAAATTTTCATTAATCTTGACAAAATAAATATTTTAGAGGAATGAATGACCATGTTTGAATTTCTTATGATAAATAATATATATTAACTATTATTTTACTATATTTAAAAAAAATTCATGAAATAAAATATAATTAATTAACATGTTTTACAGTATTTAATAAATAATAGTAATATTATTATTAAAATGGGTATTTATGTGTATTAATGAAATATTAATGGTGAATGTGTATTAATTATTTTTAACCCCTAACACCATTTAAATCCAATTATGTTATTTCTCACCCTAACACTAACTAGTTGTTTTTGTTGTGCACTACAAAATTTCTAGAATCGTCTAAATCATCAGATATAACCTCTCCATGAATGGTTTCAATAACGGGGAGTGATCCTAATACACCACACATCCCGATCTTAGAGAGATAAATGAGATTTCTACTTTGAATATATTCTCACGAAGATCATAGATGAACGATTCAAGCATTAGGATCTTCCATGCTAACACTTAGAGATTATTATGTCATCACTCAATGTTTCATAGGGAACATGTGAATCACCATTTCATGGAATCTACATGTGATTCCTAATTCCCAACAATGGTATGACATACAAACTCCAGATTCGTTAAGGAAAAAAGAATTTATTATAAAGGGGTTCCTTGAACACATAAATTTATTATGAATCATTTTGTGATGATCCTATATTTGACTTAGGAAGTCTTATGTCAATCAATATTTGATTCAATTCTATTTGTTATCAAGTTGTTCATCCTATACATATTAGATTAATCATCAATTATTATAATAATCCATGTTGAAAATTCCCTACCAGTGCTTCCTCTAAGTCATGAACCATCAAAAATATTCTTTTACAGATCTTAGTATCATAATTATAATAAAGATTAGTGGATCCTAAAATTGTTATATGTATTGTGAGTTGGGAAAGGTCATGTTTTTAATGTTTATTGACATGATCGATTATGAATTATCCATTCATAAATATTTTTAGATGAATATTATGACATTATCTTGCTTGATCAAATTGAGGGGGGATTCATTCTATATATGATGCAACCTACATCTATAAAATACTTCTTTGATATGGTGTGACTTGAATTTCATTATAAAATTCTTGTGACAGTAGAACCTCTGGGAAGATGTGTATGTGTTGGGATATAAGAGATAAGGATAATAAATGACCAAAACACTTTTATTGATAATAATATATTTGTGTAAAATCTCTATAATGGGGTAATATCCAAGTGTAATAATGAGTAGGCCCACACATTTTGGTCCAACCCTATACGTAATTTTGTATCCCTTTCACTTATTTTTATTCATTGAATTATGATGAGGATGATATTGATATACTGAAGAGGGTAATGTATTTACCAACTAGAGAGGTTTATTTAAAAGGAAACAATATTAAAATGGTAGATACATTGATTCACCCCTCAATTACCATCATATCCATTCATTTAACTTGGACATTCAACATCACTAAAACATTTCCATGATTTTTAATACATCATCAAGTCCATCAAAATTTATATAATAAAAATAGTTTCACATTATAATATAACTTAATTAATTTATTATGGATGTAAAATACCAATAAACTAATGTTGATTGAAACATATAGAGTTAATAAAATACAAGATGATGATTTAGTTTTTTGTTACAAATAAGTATTGAAAAGATACTCATAAAAGAGAGAAATAGTTTTCTAAAATGTGATCAACCTAACTATGTTTCCATTGATTCTTAACCACCATAGATATTATGACATGATTGATAGATCATTTATTAAATGAATTATAAAAACATAAACTAGTCTGTTATATGAGTTTCTACTCAGATAACACCAAGTATTTGATTTATTAAATGGAAATGATTACAATAAAAAATGAATAAAATTATTTTAGAAGTGATATCTGATAACATGAAGGAATCATATCAATAAAGCGATTCGAGGAAAATATTTTCAATAATATTTAATATTTTATCATTAAAAAATATCCATATTAATGAGTCTTTACATATGGTTTTTTAATTATTTAATCTACAACTTACTTATGAAAGAGGAAAGCTGAGAAATGAGTATATTGATATTAGATAATAATATATTATTATTTCTGAATGAAAGAAATAGGATATATATTACATTAATTATTTTTTGATAGAAACGACATAATTTATTGAAACAAAGGAGTAAAATAAAGAATAATAGACCCCGAAATAGAAAATACAATTTCATTACAAATATTATAAGAATGGATATTAGGATGACAACATGGTTCACTCCCTTAGATTGATTAATGTGATATTAGGAGACAATGGGAGAGAAGATAAATAAAATGAACAAATAAATAACTTCAATTGAACTCTCAATATTCCCTAGATATATAACCCTTCATAATGATGTAGTGTATTATTTTAAAAATATCAATGAAAGTTGGACCTAAGAGAATTCAGCAGTATGCGGTGTTTGGGGGGATATCCATTAAAATAAGTATCCTTATACATTACTATATGAAATACTATATAATACATATAATCATAAAATTTAAATGTAGTTATGTTTTTTTATTTCAATTTAGTTTTTTAGTAGAAGTAGAACAATCTCAATTGGATTATCATAGACAAATTTTTTGCCAAAATAATAAATGTGGGTCAATTAACCCTATAACGAATTTATTTAAAATGTAAGCTCTATTTGGGACTCATATAATAATATTTATTATTTTATCTTTATTTCATAAATTATATCCCAGTAACCCATGCATTCTATAAATATGAAAATTTCATTATGGATCATTACAGTAAAATTATTCCCCTTAGTGATATGATGAAAATTTATGATTGAGGGTCCAAAAAATTTAAGTATCCAAAATTATTTATTAATTGAGAATGTATTTGAGACAATAAATGTTAATAAGTATGAATAAAATTCCCTCAACATTAATATTTTAAAATAATATTTGAACTTTTTGTATATGAGTTATACACTTATTATATATGTTTTGTTATAATTTATGTGGCCATTAAATCAATAAATGATAAAATAAAAGTTTCATTATAATAAATATTTAATCACATTATTTGTAATATAAAAACATTAATAGATTAAGTGAAAAATAAAAAAAATATAGTTAATGTGATATCATATATCATATATATATATATATATCATATTGTGAAGAATTTTATGGAAAAAAATATAACTTATGTTGGATAAAATGATATAAACCATATCATGGGTTGGGAAATAACCCATATCACGAATTGTAATAATAGATTTAATATACAAGTTAATCCATAAAATCATAATTAATGGGATTCAACATTTTCCCTTTAGTTGAGGATCATGTTTTGTGGGATTTATTTTTTATCTTCATAACACCATATGAAAAAACATGAGTACAATATATAGACCCTGCCTGTGGGTAAAAAGCTTAATATAAATCAACTTTAGTCTTGAGTTTTAGAGGAGGAATTTTTCTCCCACATCTAAAACCTTTTATATAATAATTCCACCATGTAAAACCTTTATATTCACATTATATATTTAATAGTTTTCCTAGGAATTCTACCATATCACTTTATGCTCCTAAAGTTATAATTTTAAATGATTACCAATATTTATTAGAATCATGTTACATTGTTTGATCAAATAATGTGCATGGTTCTAGAACTAACCATAATTTTGATATCTATTGAAAAAAACTAATTAAAAGGGGTATATTTTATTTATGGTTTAAAATGAAATATTATATTACCACATTATATCCTCTTATTGAATTCTTTGAATTTTCTTCTTTTGATGAACCATTTTTGAAATATTTCTTTAAAGAACCTATTAGAAACAAATTCTTAATCATTGTTATAAAAATGATATCATTTAGAAGAATTATGTGAAACCTTATATCATTATAAAGGTTGTTTCATGATCTTATTACAAAAGTGTGATACCAGATCATTAGTAACGAATCATGGTAAAAAACATATAAATGAAATTAGTTCTCATAATATTAATAATGACTTCAAAGTAGTCAGTCAATTTCTTATTATACCCAACTCATTTTTATATATAACCGACCATAATAAAAATATACATGATGAAAAATGATCTTTGAAATTTTTCAATGAATTAAATAAAAAAATATCAAATTGATCAAAAAAGATGCTAACTTATTCGGGTATCTCATTCCTCCAGGACACATTTAAAATATTTCAAAATCAGGCACATGATGTATAAAAATTATCATCAACTTAAAACAATATGGACCAATAGTTATCATTGTCTAGTAATTTTCTATTATTTTACTAGTAACCAATGTGACCCCCCACAAAAATAATGTAAAAAATGTTAGGGTAGGTTAGAAATCATGTTTCAATACAAATATCAATATGATATAGCCATTATAAATTTTACACAAATTCTTTTTACCCCAAAATTAAATTCATAGTCTCAACCCTAAGCCTATCTAGTTGCTTTTTATTAAATATATGATGTTCTTGTAAGAAATTTAAAAATTTCACCGAGTTGGTAAATCGTCAGATGATACCATGTTTAAGGTATAGAAACAAATTGAGGATGGTTTTATCAACAAGATATATATTGTATGAAAAAAATTTCCAGACTAAATAAATATGTTTTAAATAGTTAGTGACTAAATTTGTTTCCCATAACTAAGAAGATTTTGTATACCAATCATTAAATGTAGGAGAATCCAACAAATAAAGAATAATTTTTTATTAGTCTTCCTAATATCCATTTAATATTTGTACGTTCATAATATAAAAATTAATTTAAATGTAATGGGATAAGAAAATCTTTCCCAAGTTGAACACTATGACGTTGAATTCCTTTTCAGTTTTTCAGTAGTTTACTTAATCTTGGTTTAAAGTAGTAGAATAATATGAAATGTCATGATAGGTATGATCTAAACATTTTTAAAAGACTAACCCAAATATATATTTGATATCACTACACATGATCTCAAAGGGTGGATCCTAACTTGGTGGTTGGATGATTAATTTCTATGTGAAACTCTTTTTCAATTCAATAAATTCTATTATATAATTTTTTTCAAAAACAAAATACACATCCTTTTATAATGTTTTATAAAATATTATTTTAATTATAATAAAATGACATGAGTGGTATGGTATAATAATTTTTAAAAGAATAACCCAAATATATATTTGAAATAATTACACATTATCTCAAAGGGTGGATCCCAACATGGTGGTTTGGATGATTAGTTCTAAACTGAAACTATTTTTCAATTCAATAAAATCTATTATATAATTTTTATAAAAAAAATAAAAATCCTTTTATAATATTTTATACAATATTATATTAAATATAATAAAATATATAAAAAATAAATGTTAAAAACTAGAATTTTTAATAAAGTAATAGAGATATCGAACACATTTAGTGTAAAATAATGAAGAAAACCCGTAATTTTTTTACTTTCAACCATAATACGCACTTTAAAAAGAACATGAACTAAAAATACTCCCCATTCCTCTCAGAAATTATATTTTTAATATATTAAAACCTTGGTTTATAACAAATTTATAATCAAGAAATCAAATATTAGATATGAATCTATCAAAATAGGACCCATAAATAATGTAATAATCTTTAGTGAACACAATTCAATAGTATAGGTATCCATGAAAATAAAAATAATACAACATTGTAATGTACTCATAGAATTTGATAGGCTCAATAGAATCCTCTTATATATGAATGTAAAAAATAAGAATCTAAATATTCTCTCATCCTAATTCATAGGGGATTTATAAATACAAAAATATCTATAAAACTATCAAATAAAAATTAATGGGACATTCCTTCCAACTTTTCCAAACATCTATTAATAAATTGTAATAGAATTATATTCCTTAAACAAATAAATTTGGTTTTTAGTTGTCTATATACACTCAAAAAAAATATTCCCTTCATTTGGGAAAAAATCATTTTTCTCATTATGAACTAACAAAACCTAGGTATGCAATATAATAATGATGGAACCAAAGAAGTTCAAATGATATTTTTTTATGTATGATAAATAGTGGTTTTAATTTTTTATTATAAGTTATATTGGATGGATTATATCATTATTAAATCACTGAATAATTTTGGTATATTTTAGTGGAAATTTAGAGTTAATTTTATAGTGACAAAAAATCAAATTGTAGTTGTCTTGGTCATAATATAATATTAATTGGATAATTTTAGAACATAATGGATTAAATATTATACCACGAATAAAAATTTCAATAGAATAATGAATTTTATATCTGGAATTTTGATGTGTTGTTGGATTTTATGATTTATAGGCTAACATCATAATTGGAAGACACAATGGAAAATAAGTTACCACTAAATAAAAATAACCTAACAATTTATTTATATTACATTATGATTATTGAAGAGATAGGGAGGCTGTGTAGGTATATTCTTTGTGTCCTGAAACTCATGACATAATATGAGGATAAAATAAACAATGATTGAATATAGACAGACTCATGTCACAACTAGCCTATGTAATTTTTAGAAGATGAGTTTTCATAGAAGAGTTGTTTGGGACCATGATGTCAAAATACAAATCCATATTGAAATTTGAGGTTATAGTATGCAGGATAACTATGGGCTATGTTATATTTAATTATGTTACAATGTTATAAATTTGTTTATTTATTAACTTAGATATTTTCCATGTGTTTTTAAGTGGATAAATATGAGGCAATTCCATGATTTTCAAGTGGATTTTCTAATAAAATAATTTTATATTTCAATGTTTTATATTAGATTATGACACGAGAGATAATAGAAAAATATATAACTCTGGTATTTTTAAATAAGTAAATTTTTTGGATTTTGGGAAATTATGGTTGAGTATGACTGGCATTTCAGTAGAATAATTAAGCACATAAATGTGGAACATATAAATAATTGATTTTAGAGAAAAAATGAGATGTTATTTGGAAAGGGAATGAATGAATATGGAGAATATAACCCAAAAAGTAAAAGAGGGGGAGAAATATATGAACATTAATTCTTATGATATCTATTATGGAAGAACTGGAATATAAATAAATATTTTTATATTCATAAAAAGTTGAAATTGTGGAGAAACACTCATGATTTCTTGATGTTTTGAATGTTCAGTCTTATATTCATTAGCAGTGACCTATAGAATGACCCTCACAAGATATCTAACATAAATATGTCTGTTGAAAGGTATAATAAAAATCTGATCCTTGGTATTTATAATTATATCACCCACAAAATCATAATCAAAAAATTTCATTAGTGTTTTTTGGAATTTTCACACATCATTATTATATTCTCCTCAAATATATCCCATTCTGAGTTAACAAAGTAGAATATAAATATCATCATGATTTACTTTCTAAATATAGATTTTATGGGGTTTAAATTGGATTTTACAGGTCTGATATGTGATTATCAATTTTTGGACAAGATAAATTCAAATAACAATTTTTATACCCCATAATTCAACACACATTAGGGTTTTAGACTTTATCACTACAAAAAATGGTATAAGAGAAAATGGTTAATTAGTTAATAATATGTCTAATTGATGATATTTGATATGGAGAGTTTAGTTAATGTAAACATATTACCTCTATTAATGTGATGAAATTATCATATTTTAAGAAATGGTATCATATATAATATACGATCTTAGATATTTTACTTTTTTATACTATTAAACATGAAAATAAAATTACTGGACATATAATTATATTCATTAATTAAATGAATATGATGCTAATAAATATTATGATAAATAAATTAAATTCCTTATCTAGTGATTTATCAAATCCAATATATAATAATGTAATGATTTTTAAATCCATGAAATCTATATGGGACATGTCGTCGAATATTTATGAAAGATACATCACGATTATGAAGGAGAAACTGTATATTTCAAAAAACAAGTTCAATTATTTGATAATGTACCATAATGAAGTCATTAATGGTTTCTTTAACCATGTCATCAATGTTGTGTGATCCAATCATCAGTTTGGAGATGAACTCAAATATGTAGTTACACATAAGAAGATTATGATAATATTTCCACCATTATGCAATCTAATGTTAATAAAATTTGAATAAAAATAATTTAATAGAGCTGTCTCTTGATGATTATTGAAGTATCTTATTTTATTATAAGATGAATTTGAAAACCGAAGAATCATGAAGTCATTCATCAAAGGATATAAAATTCAAAGTATTAATGAAGATTATTAGTAGTCATGTTGAAATATAATAATATGTGAGTGATAAATTTCTATAACTAGTGTAATGGAAATTGAAACATGGAAGATGAATATTATCTGGATGGTTATCAACAAATTTTTTAATGTGTCAAAAGTATATTCATATAACAGTGATGTATCTAAGGTATCCAAATAGTGATGTTTGTATGTTTTATCAACTATAAGAACATAAAAATATTTTCCCCTAGACAAATTTCTATGTTAAAAAAACCATTTTGAATAAATCGTAGTTGATTAGTTTGGTTAGAACAGAAAAATAAAATTAAGATATTTCTATTTAAGAAGCTGAAACGAATCAATATATATTTGAAGGATATTATGATGGTGACACTTAAAATTAAAAAATATAAAAAGGTAAAGAAAATTGAACTGGTAGGAGTGATTGATCTCAATGTTGATATTATAGTGGAAATTTAGGAATTATATATTTGAATGAAAAAAGAAAATAAAATTGGGGTACTATTGAAGGATTTTGTGAAACATGATTACGAACTACAATTCAAAATTAATCTATATGATAATATTATTAAATACTAAGCTACTACACAAGGAAAACCCGGTGAAGTGGTTGGCATTAAATTGAATATTGAGGAACTAAATAGGGAAATAAGTAAATACAATAAATGTATTGTGGAGTTAGGAAATAATAATGAATTATTTAAAGTGGTTTTTTTTCTACATAAGATATTTTAAAAATAAATTTAAATATTTAGGTTCAATGAAAAATAATAAATTTTGGAAATTGATGGATGAAGAGAATAAATAAATAGTCTAATGAGGAAAAATAAGTTCTGATATGTGGTTAAATTATCAGAGACAAAACTTCACAAGAAATAACATAATCAGACTTGAGGTTCAATCATCCAAGACTCAGACCTGATGTTATAATGGGAATAGAATGTAAAAAAATAGATAGAATTCTTAAAATAAATCATTCATAGTTATACATAAATCTTAAAATTAACTTCAATGTGGCAAACTTGTGGAGTGAAGTTGAAAAATTAACCCTAATAAGGTGAAAATTTTATAACTACATTATCCAAATGATGCACAATTTTTTTAATAAAGGGGTTATTTACAATGTGTATCACCCATAATTCATCAAAGGATAATGACAACATATCCTTGTAAATCCCTTAATGATTAAATAACCCATATAAAGTGAATTTCAACAGAGGGAGTTGTGAATATCTTAATTACTACTTGGTTAATATAATATTGATCTGTATATAGAGTGTTGAAGAACTCTAAAAACACTATTCTATGAAATGGTGTTGGATTTTATATCTCTATCATATAGAGTTATTATTATAAATATTATAAATAGATGATCATTAATGGGTATAACATACGTTTTAATGTTTTATTTATAATTAACATGCTCAGGGTTTGATGAGATATAAGTAAGGTATGAAGATACATTAATGAAATGTTATAATTTAAAAGAAGCGTAAACTATAATATTTTTAAATCAAAACATGTCATGAATGGTGTCATGTTAAAATTATTTTCCTAGATATTGAAAAAATAATAATTTCATTAGCTATATTTAATTATAATTTATTTTCATGACCTTGGTAATGAAATCCATCTAATGGTTTAGTACAATGTGTTGTCTTTTTGGGAGAAAAATACCATGGTTTATATGAAATGGAATTTATAGAAAGTAAGAATAATATTCTAATTGAAACAATGGATAAAAAATAAAATTAATGTACTCACAATATTTTATTTTATAAAAAATAATTCTAGTCATCATAGATTTCATAAAAATCATATAATTCTAGGCTTAGGGTAAACCTCCACGGTTAAGAGTAATTATGATTTGGTAAATTGATAAAAACCCAATATAATAAATAATACTAGATAAAAATAAGAAGAATGATGTTATAGTTTATAACAAACACATGATTTATTAGTTCAAAATGTTTTTTATAAAGACAAACATTCTGCAAGATTTAGTAAATTTCAATATTTTTATACAGGATTTACATATCGTTCTTTTACTAGACAAACTGTGGAATGTTCATTAATAACTTGTTGGGATTTTTGGTTACCTTTGTAGATTTTATTTCAATTGTATGAAAAAACATTATGAAACATATACATGCATTCTTAGAATAATTTAAAACAATTTTATTAATGGATTATTTAAATAAAAAATATTCACACTTTACCCATCATTACAGGAACATGAGTTAGATTAAAAGAGATAATACAATATCATGGATGATAATTGATGACCATATGACCCTGTATTATCATTGAAATACTTATAATATATTAGGACTATATTCCCACTATATCTTCATTATTCTTTATTAATAATAAAATAATGTCTAGTAAAATCGAATGATATCATCTGATCCTTAAGGATTCATTCACTAAATAATTAGAGTGAGTGAAACTTTCATAAATCTTTGATGTTATGTGTTTTCCATTACCTAATTGTATTTTTCATCTCAGTTTATTCATATCTATGAGATATTATGATTTAATTATCACATGAATAATATTTATGAACATGTTTTTATAGACCATTCATCCACGAGACTCTCAATGGAAATACATAATTTTCTTATCATCAAAAATTGGTTTTAGTGCAAGTTTCCATTATATATCTCTTTTAGATCAAGAGTTGAAGCTCTGGGTATTATTCAAAATTTAATTTTTTTCAAACTAATATATATTTTTATTATAAAATAATTTTTTGAATATTATGTATGTCTATAATAAGGGAATTCCAATTTTCGATAATTTTTTTCATCTATTGAAATAGAGAATTGTTCCCTAACATCCATCACATTATATGGAAAGTATTGATATCATCTAAAATAATGTAAATGTTCTCAAAATTATTTCATAATTTAATTTTCAAGGAAACAATGATATTAAAACTAATGAATGAGAATGTAATTAATTACTATCAACCCACTCAAAGAATTAATTAAAACATGTTATGGGTTCCAAATAAGTAACTCCATATGGCGTAAGTATCATGTAATTCATGAAAGAGATAATAATGTAATTGTGTTGTGATTAAAAAATTTCACATATAATTTGAGGATATTTGAATGTCTGAATATGAATAAATGGATGAGTTTTGTATTTCAGTGTATATAATTGCTAAATCAATTTAATGTTAAGGTATGTTTCTTAAAGTCTCTATAATACTGAAAAAATTTATAGAAAATCTATAATATAATTTCAATTATAAACTATATATATTATAATATCTAGACTTTTAATATTTTACCATTTAAAAATTCAAAAACATCTTGAAAACTTATGATCTTAAAAGGGGGAGAACCATGAAGAATAAAGGGAATGAATTGGAATTATTTGAAGGCCTTAATGATCATTAAAATTAATTATTTTTAGTTGTCTCATTTTGGGGAATTTAAATTTTCAATTTATTCCAAGGATTTTGATGATTCCATTTCAATTTTATATAAGGAATGAAAATCGGAAATGGTATGTATAATCAGAAACATTATTTTAAGTGTATTAATTATATAAATTATTTGAAAATTTTCATTTAGTTTCTCTAATAACAATATTTGATGAATTTGGGAATTGATATTATAAAATATAATTTTGGGAAACAATGTGGAAAGTGGTTAGAAGAGATGAAAATTGTCTAAAAGTAAATAAAACCCAATTTATTAACGAATAAAAGTATTTAATCAAAACATAAATAGTTATTTTTTTATGATGAGAGTAAATAAGTAAGATTAAATTTCAAATAATAATGGTCATCAATATTTTATGGATAAGTTAGTGAATAATGAATTCTATTAAGAAGAATAAGGTTAGGTAATGTAGGACAACAAGGATAAATATAATAAAAATTAGTACTAGTTGGGAATATTGATAATGGTTTCTTAAAATAAACTAAAAATTTTTAAAAGGAAAATTAATCAACAAAAGGTGTAAAGGAAACTTCTAGGAATTCCCCAATGACCCAAATGTCATGTTGGCTATTAAGTAGGATGGGGAGATTTCATGAATGATGGGTGATATCAATGAAATAATGGGATAAATAGACAATATGTGTGAAATCACTATAAAATCATTTTTCTATATGTTTGATAAGAAAAAGGACTTTTTTAAATGTTGATCTAAAATGAGTATTCCATAGTAATTATTAATTTTTATTTTATTAATTATATCAAAAAAAATTTGATAATATTCATTGATAGTGGTAAAAGTTTCTATAGAGAAAAAGTAACAAATTGTTTGTCTCAATATAAATAAAATACACTTTTTAACACTTAATATTAAAATTAAATTAATTATACTGACATAAATAATGGAAAGTTAGTTGTAAAATAACTTAAAAAGGTTGATATAGTTATTTTTACTTCAAATGATTGTGATGAATTTTTAAAAAAATGATGTTTAGAAGAATATGATAGATTGGTAGAATCATAATAGGATATAAATCTTTTTAGAAAGCTTAAAAATTTAAAGATAAATAAATATAATAAATAGGGTACTCAAATGAAGAAAATAATTTATGTAATGTTTGAGAAATAATTTCTAATTTAACATGAAATTTTAATTTGAAGGAAAATTTTGGTGTTATAGTCTATATGGACACATTGATTAAATAAGTTTATATAATATTTCATTCTATCAATAAAATAAATTCAATGATTTAAGGGGATTAAGTGTTGGATACAATAATGTAAAACCAACACAACATCTTAAAACAAAGATAAAATTTAAAATTAATTTTGATACTCATGTGGAAACCCATGTAAAGAGTGATAAATCAGAAAATAAAATCAATAAGTGTCTCACATTAATATGTAAATAGTAATGTATTAATTAAAAAATAATATATATAGAATATGAGGGACCTAAAGAATTGTGGTTAAGGTTGATTGAAAATCATTAAAAGTTAAAAACCATGGACAATTTAGAGTAGTTTGTCATTACACATGGAAATGATCAAACATATTTTAAAGAATATTCACTAAAATTATGAATGTCTGGTTAATTTTGGTAATGGAATATCATTTAACTAGAAATAAATTAGAAATAACCAAAATGGTGATAAATATTTTGAATCAAATGATATCCTCTTTATTTATGGGTTGTGACATGGTTTTTTGAGTGTATCAATACATTGTGTTAGTTAAAATGAGGTAATATTTTCGAATAATTGATGTGTCATTAAAAGTTTAAGGGGTGGAATTATCATAGCGAAATGGAAATAAAAAGTGGCAATATATTTCCTGTTTACAATAAGAAAAACACATGTTTAATAATTATTAATGAATAAAATGAACATCATAATAATATACTTGGTTGTTTGGATAAAAATAATATTAGAAAACTTATAAAATTTGAATCAATGAAAAAATATACTAAATATATATCATAAAAGAAGTAATAATTTATTCATGTTTTATAAAAGAGACATGGTAAATAAAATTCACTAGTTAATGGGATCCAGATAAAGAAAAAAGATATGTTATTAATTTCATTTATTAATGATTTTAATCATATAATACTTTTTTTGATTTATAATTTTTAAATCACAAAATATTGAGAGATTATTATGTTTGTGAGCCACTGAAAATAAAATAATGTGTATTATCAAAGGATTACAATATAAAATTTTCTAAATTAAAAGAATAAATAATTTTAATAATATATTGAGAATAATGTGATAAGGCATAGATATTTTTATGTAAATTCTTTAAAAAATGTGGTTTCATAATGGAATAATCCAATGTTGTTTGATATGTGTAGAACCATGTTTTTGGATCATGGAACATAAAATTTATCTTAGAGAGAATCCACAACAATGAATTTATAAAATCCCAATTGGTTAGTAATCTATATAATGTTTGTGAATACACGTTATAAGATTGGATGTGTAAAGAACCCAGACCTAAAAAACATGATGTTCATTGGTATACTAGTTAAATTAAAATAAACTAAATGAATTTTAAATTTCATAACAGTTGAAAAATACAAATGACAATGTATCTTGATTAAAAGTGTTTGTGAAACATGTAAAAACCCACTATCTCATTTATTTGTTTTATATTCCTATCTCTATCATTAATATTTTATAACAATTCATAGACTATTTTCATGATCCAATAAGGAAAATATATGGATATATATTCATAAGATTTAAAAAATATATTTATGTTAAAAGAATCACTAGATTGAGAATACCTGGTGTTCAAACTCAAATAAAATTTTTAGGTTTCAATCATAGAATTATACTTTCATAGGATAAAATAAATAATTTTTAAGAAAATTTTTAAGAAAATTATTTAATCATCGTAGTGATAGATAAATTATTTTGAACAAAATGATTATTAGGAGTTAACGTCATTTCATAAAGATAATAATATAATTTGGAAAAGTGTATTCTGAAATAGACACATTGATAATTGAAGATTAGCATGAAATAAAATATATCTTATTTTAAAAAAAATTCCTAAATTAATGAAATATATATATGAGAAATTTTTTATCATCACAATTATTGAAAGGATATAGATTTTTCTTGTCATTTACATTCCTAGAAACAAAAAAGTCGTCCAAATGGATGTTATGTAAGAATTATTAAATGTTGAGATTTATGGGGTGGATTACATATATTAATCAAAGGTATTTATTCTTCATAATGATTCCTATGATGTGTATAAGTTGAAAAATGATATATGGGATTTAACAAGTACCCTAATAATGATATTATAAGTCTAAATTGGATGTAGATTGTGAATTTAAATAAATTAATAGTGTATAATAATATTTATATAAATATAGAAGAGAAAAACTCAGTCATTTACATTGTGTATATTGATGATATAATATTTAATGGTAATTATGTGTAGACCTGTGGAGATTTTCAACCATATTTTTTTAATTATCAATGATCGAATAGATGACATTATTTTTTGTATTTTAAAGTTATCAATATAGAAAATTATGTATATTTGTTACAAGTAAAAAATAAATGCGGGTTGTTGAAATTTTTTTAAAATTATTATTTAGTATATTTAACAAATATTATTTTAAATGAGAATAAATTAATCTTTTATGAAAAATAAAAGATTGAGGATCAAATTAATTCCCAAAATTATATTGAAATCATACTTTGAAAATATTTAGACCATACATAGAAATTGTAGTTAACCTTTGTTATCGATTCAAGAAAAACCCATGAGAGTCATATTTTTTATAAGTGAAGTGTATCCCGAACTATGTCAAATGCACTCTTTGTTATGGATTAATCTTTTAAAAAAATCAGGAAAAATTTCAAGATTAATTTTTCTTTATTGGGTGGGTGATTTGGGAGATTAAAAATATACTTATCGTGGTAGATTATACTTAATAGAAATATATGTTTCCTAACACTCTAGAATGAAAAATTCAGTAATTTTATGCATAAAAAAGGATTATAATTTTTGGAATTGGAAACTCAAAAACATAATTATGTGCATGAAGTGACATATTTATATAAACTTGGTGGATGTTACATATCCTTAATACATTGGTATTGGTATCCAATGTGTTATTAAATCATCAATGAATACAATTAGATTCATAATCTAAAATCATATTCATATGAAATATCAATTTATCAAGGATAATGTGTAATGTGAAGAGTTTAATTTTAGATTATGTTTTAATGAATTTGAAACTAGTGGTTATCTTAACAAATCCAATGATTTAATAAGTACTTTCTTCCCTTATAGTTTTGTTGGGAGTGAATTCTATCCCAAAAATCTATGAGTTATTATTTTATTACCCCTCTTTCATTCATTTAAAATTATTCAAAGGGATATTATATTTTGTTATATTTTTAAGAAAAGGGTACTAATAATTATTGGTGAATAGAAAGGGGTCAACTTGTTAAGATTAGTTTCATTATAAGGCGGGACATCATGTTTTGGTTATTGATGTTCATGAAGGATATCCAAGAATATGTACATAAAATAAAATGTTCGATATAAAAGATCCATTTGATATTCAATATACATCATGATGTGAATTAAAAATAAGTATTTATGTTGATATTAATTGATAAATGGTAAATATAGTTTCTATATTTTATCCAAGGGTTGGAGAACTCTCAATAAAAATATTATTTCCAATAATGTAGTGTTGTAGGACTTTTACAATAAGAAATTTCTATGAAAAATTTCATTATATGATCACACTTGAGTTCAACATAATTTTTAATATTATATTTATTATATACATGGTTTTAGTTTTATAATAAATCCATTAGAGTTGAATATACTGTAAAATAATGTGAAATATTAATAGAAACACAATATAAATCATGGTTTTTATCAAAATATGTAATTTTTTGTGTCAAATGAAAATTACTTCAGTAGGGATTAAAAAAGTTGGCATTTCATTAGAAATGGTTCTCTATAAATATGACTACTCATAAAGAACTAAATCATGGATAAATATACATTTTCATGGTCTATAGAGAAAACAAAAATTAATTATATATTCTAGTAGGTGAGTAAATATGGGGTGGATTACTAATCCTACCACGAGTAGTGAATAAATTGTATTTTATTCACTATTATTTAGTTCTAATTAAATTAGAATTGTTAAAATAATTATTTTTTAATTAAAAATCTATGAAGCCATACTTTGAGTTGAAATTTATGGTTTAGAGAACAATAACTTGGTCATAGGAAAAAATAATTATTGAGTCGAAAATTATGGAGCTGAATATGAGGCACCACATCATATTTTATTTCAAAGAGACAGTATTTGAGAAAAAAAATATAGTTTGGAAGGAAAATTAGGCCTCAAAGATTATATATGAGTATGATCAATAACTTTTTTTTATATCTACATTGTAGAAAAAAAATTATTCAATGGTATTAATATAAACATCATGGTTTTGTATTACCAAAAATAATGGTGTAGATTCAATTTAACACATGTGATTATAAATCAATAAAACCATACATACATTATTTTAATCATTTTTTAATCATTTATGTTATGATTTTTTCAATAGAAATGGTTTTTTCTTGATCAATCGTTGGAGGTACTAGAGGAAAGTGGATTACGATCATTTAATATTTTTGACCCTCATTGTCCTTAAAATTACATTATATTTTCATTGAAATAATTTTAGTACTTTATGAAAATTTTCAACCACTACCTTATAATTTATGGATAATAAAAAAAAGACATGTAAGGTGTAATAGAAACCTATAAACACCAAGGAAAAAACCACTTGATTAAAAGTGTGTGTAAAACTTATAGAAATAACCTATTTTATCTATTTTTCATCATATTTATTTACCTCTATATATTTTTTCACATTTTATTTATAATATTGAGATCCAAAAATTTATAGAGAGTCAGTATAAAATTTTTGATAATTTTTTTTTGTGGAATAGTAATTCATACTCCCTTTATGTGGTTGAATATCTTTCACATGGGGGTTATAATCCAACAACTCAAAGAATAAATTTATTTTAGAGATATTTTTTATTAAACTAAATTTTCTAATAATGTTTTTATTATAGGAAAATGATGAATGAAAACAGATCCATATAAATTTCTTGGATAATGAAAATTTAATAAAATAGTGTTATGTATTTGGAGAATAAATTATCGTTATTGGAAGAAGATAATGAATATCGTGTCACTATATATATTGAAAACAATGAGGATATATTTAATTTTTTCACCACTAATTTGATAATTTCAAGGATAATGAATAGGAATATGAAGAATGATATTTTTTATGAAATATAATTGTTGGTGACTTAGAAGAGTTGTGTATAAATTCTTTATAGTAGGTTTTCATCCCTCAAAGTTGGAAATTAAAATTTATTAATGAATAAATATAATCATGATTATGGGGTGGTTTTTGGTAATCATGGGTATTTTAATGTTTAAGTAAGTGAAAAAACACGAATAAATATAAATTAAATGCTGAAAATTTATATACTATACTTATATGGGATTCAGTTTTATATTAATTATAAATCAACATATTAATAGTGGACTTAAAGCCATATTCAACCAAAAGAGATCCATTATCGAATGGATAAAATGAAATAAATTAATACAAGTATAGTGCCAAAACTATAATCCTTTTCAACATAAAAAAATAGAATTCATTATTTTAGACAATGAAATAAGTTAAAAATAGGTGGAATCATTTTCTTAGGAAAATTTATCAATGATGTAAAGAAAATTAATTAAATCATTATCTAGTGATAAAAATTCCAAATTTTAAAAGGGAAAAATAGAAGAAATGTGATGATTTCATAAGAAGGAAAGTGATGTGAAACCTATATATTGAAAATAATAAAAGGTATTTTCACTTACTATATTTGGATTACACTAAAATATTTGTTCCAATGAAACATATTAGAACTTGAGGGGAAACACATTTAATCTAGATTTTAGATTATTATATCAACATTATATGTATAATTATGATTAAAACTATTAATTAAGTGATATAATATATTAAATGGTATCCTAACTGATATGAGAATGAAATAGAGTGGTCAATAAAAATACAACAATCTTAATGATACATGAATGAAATGTAGTGAATCTCTATTGAAGTTGATAATTATTTATATAATCAAGGAATAAAAATTTGGTTCCATTACATAAAACTATTTAAAATTAGAGGGGATAAAATTTGAAACTACATGGTAAAAATATGCAAAATACTCTAATTATTTAGATTTATATCTCACAACATTGGTGTAAGATTTTATGTAAGTGGATGTGTATATTAATAAATATATATTTTTTATGTATGAAATAATAATGGATTCCATATAAAAGGTGTAACGGAAAAAAAATTTCTTTCTCACACCTTAGTTTATTTATAAGTTAATTTCACTTTAAAAAAAAGAAGGAAACAACGATAAATATAGATACGTAGTGGATAAAGATGTTTTCCTTGGATATTCGTCTAAAATCCTGGCCTCCTTGTGTTTTAACAAGTGACTCAAATATTTTTTTTTGTAAATTTCTTAAATTTTATGAAACAATAGGTGGAATAAAATATAGGAATTCATACATTGAATTTCTTTTTATGAATATGGTGATCATGAGATAAATTCTGAATAATCTCAAAGTACATCCCATAAGGAATATTTAAATTTTCAATTAGATGAAGTAATAGTTACTAATGTGAGATAACCACTAACACATAGTATAAAAAAGGGATATCATATTTTTGAGTGAAATATCACCAAATACCAAAATAATATGAAAAAACATTATCATTGAGGATTTTTGAATGCAGTACTCTGTTATCAAAGATTGATTCAATACCACTGGGAAAAGAAATAAAGGATAAATAATGTGTTTAATCCGTTACGGTGGGGTTGGGTAAAACATTTAATAATCAAACATTGAATCTTCTAAAGTGGATAAATGATTATGACATCATTGGAATTAAATGGGTTTTCAAATAAAAATATTATGAGTATAAAAATTTGATCCAAAATAAATCATGGTTGGTATACAATGGCTATTCATGAATTAAAGGAATAAATATTATGGATATATTTTAATTTATTGAAATACATGAATCATTTTTTGAGATTTAAATTAAACTTTAGTTTATGATTTTTTTAAAATATGATAAAATAACTTTATTTGATTAAATTGGAAGTGTATAAAGAAACAATATTAACATTTTATATTTTTGTAGATGAGTAAAAGATATATCATTTATGAAATGATTTATATTGTCTCTAACAGTCATTATTTTTTCATTTGGATTCATACATAAAGAATCAATATTTCATGTTAGATGGTGTTGATCACCAATTCAATGCAATATCTAACAAGGAAGATATATTTATAGTGGTTTTGTATGTGGATGATATCCTCCTTGGTGGAAAGAAAAAATATTTAGTTTCATAATTTGAAATTTTTTGGTGATATAAATTTGATATATCAATGACCAGTAAAATCATTTACATTCATTGGATATAATACCATTTATGGATTGAATATATGCTTATCTTTCAAGATAAATATTAAAAATGGATTCTTAAAATGTTTGACATACTTGATTGAAAATTTATTTGGAATTTAATTTTTGTTAGAACAAAATAGGGTAACTATGATTATATAATGGTTAGAAATAAAAATATATTCTGAAGATTTATGAGATTCTTTATTTAAATGATAATAATAAGGTCGAACACTGTCTATGTAACTTTTTTTGTAGATCTGGTTTAATGAAACCTAATGTGAGAACATCTTACTAAATTAATATGATTCTTGATTTTTTTTCATGTAAATAATAACTTGGTATAATGTTCAGTGTAGAAGAAAAATACTTTATGAAGGCTGATTAAGATGCAGATTGAGATGTAGATATCATGAAAAAAAATTACAATTGGATGTTTTTTTTCATTAATATTTAATGCGTTGTATGGATTAGAATGTAACAGAATATTTATCAAAATAACATCAATTTATTGGTGAAAAATGCATGCAATCAATTTATATATATTAAATAAAGAATGTTGGATCTTTGTAAGGGAATTTAAATTCTTATGATATTTTTTTTATGATTCAAAAGTGTGGATAAGTGAGTGAAGTAGCCAAATAAATATTCATATACAATGGACATTGAAATATAATTCCAAATTATCAAATAAAATTTGGATGATAGATTATTAAAGGTGGAATATATTTTATTAAATCAATAAGTGGTGGATATTTTCACAATATTATTGGCCACATAATTATTTGAGAAACAATGATTGAATTTTTGTTTTCAATAACATCCCAATAACTAAAAGTGGTTTATAATATCCACTCATACTATATAAATTATATTATTAACTTTTCTTCTCATGAAAGATAATACTATTCCATTTATATTTATCTTCAAGGTGGGAGAGATTAGAAAAAATAAATTTAGAAGATGAACAAAATAAAAATAGAATATCAAGATCATAACTAGTATAAGAAATATACACATAAGGGGGATTTATTTTAACATAATATTTATATAGAGATATAGTATGTGCGGAATAATATTTAAGTATGGTGAATAAATTCTGGGTCATATCATCATCATCAAAATTACTTTTTTTTAAAGGAGTCACGATGACAAAACCAACATCAAAAGAAAAAACTAGGGAGGTTTGAAATGGTGAAGGCCAAGGGCATCCCCTTTGATCAGATTAACACCATTGGTATTCAGAGAAATGATATCATGGAACAAAACTTAATCATTTTCAAGGACCTCAATCGAAGTAAGATGGTCCACCACTTGCTTTCCTTATGCCATGAATTCATAATTTTGATTCCATTATTGATCATGACCTTTCAATTTATGATAGTATAGATAATCAACTAAGAAGGAGGGAGTGAATCATTCATAAAATCTTGAAGGATCTTTAAATCCATTTCAACCTCTAATAAATATAGTCACCATTAAATGAATATATTGATACACATGATTATAGCTTTGGCATCGACCTGAAGAGAAGAACCATGTCCCAAGCTTGGGGAGAAAGCCAAGAGGACCGAACCCTGAGAGTCCTGGACAAACCCTCCCTCACACAGATCACTCATCCTACAAGATCCATCAGTATTGAGATTAAGACCCCTAGTAAGGGGATTCCATAGCAACTAACAGCTCTAGTTTTTTTTGTCGACCTCTTGGCCAGCATGTGTACGAGGAAGCATCCACTGTAAGAAGGGGGGTATCCATCTAGCCACCAATGAGATGAGCCAAATCAACAAGACAAATCTCATACCATATGATAATAAACATTCTAGATGAATGATTCCCCAAATGCCTCAGCATATTTATAGCTTTCCATATAGCCTAACACCCTTATAACTTTATCATTAGACATGCCATCTTCTCCAGGCCTTTGTCTCCCGAGTCATAGAACCATCATTCCAACAATGGGAGATCCTCAAGTTTTTTTTAAAAGGAGTTCTGTGAACTCCTCGAAGAATCACCACAATTCACACACCCATTAACCCTTGAAGATGAGGTGGCCAACACTTTCCTTTTATTGAACTTTAGAACATGGACACCAAGAAACAAATGTAATACCGAAAAATTTGATATTTTTATCTATTGGGATGGACTGGTGCATAATCATCCTTAATATGAAAATTGAGTTTCAAAGGTCCCGCTTTAAACCATAGGAGATCACTCCAAATAATCTTCTCCTCCATAATATATCAGGTATGAAAATAGTCCCGAGAGGTAAAGACGCCTGAGGAAAAAGCGGATAAAACACAACGATCAGGTTCTTACATAGAGACAATGAGGTCAAAGAAATCTTATTGATCCTCATTCAGCACACCCTTGAAGAAGGCCGGGTACAGGCTTGCCTCCCTGAATGAAATGTTGGGATCTGGGAACCCTGGGAAATGGAGAACAGTCCCCACCTAGTTAAGGTACCAAAAGGATAGGTCACCCCTACCGATGATCCATTGAGACTACACCAGAAGCACTGAGAATTGGTAATCAAGAGTATATAATACTGAAGAGGGCTGCCCATCCACCCAGGAATGGTTGAAAAACATAGGGTTCATTGTTTCCCCTATATCATGCTCTGTTCTAGCACTTCCAAAGCCAACCTTGCATACATTCAACTGAGGTTGTCATCCAAGCTTCGTGCATTAATACCACCATCCCCCACCAACATCTCCACCTTATACCATGATTCCAGGTGCCTTTTCCCCTCCGTGTGGGGTTCCCAAATGAAACCAGCCTTGATCTTATCAATACTGGTGGTCACAATTTTACGTTCCTTGAAAATTGATAGGGAATATATTAGAGTGTCCAAATCACACTATTTATATGATAAATGAATCCACCAAAGGATAGGAAATTGTTCTTCCAGTTGTGGATGTGATCCAAAATCATGGCGGAGAGAAAATCAAAGTCAAAAATCCTAAGTCTTCCGGGGTAGATGGGAGCCCTAAACACCCACATTCTATATTTGGGGTGGACTGACCATCAACAATTCTTTTGAAGGAGCTGGAGTTGGAGATGAAGAAGATACTCTCTTCTTTCTTGATAATCTGGCCAATCTAAGGGCAGTAAATTTCCAAGAGTTGGTTCCAGAATAAAATGGATTTCCCCCATTGGTAAATATAAGGGTGTAATTTGTGAACATTATGTGAGAAATTTCCACGGCCCTCATCCTCCATGGGTATGTTATAATATCACTATTATTAATGCCACTTTGAATGAGCTGGCCGGGAACATCTTTTGTTAAGATGAAGATGATGGGGAACAATGGGTCACTATTTCAAAGACCATGAATGTATTTGAATAGTGATTTATGAGGTTTTTTATTTCTAGTTATTTTTTTTAATGTATAATGAATCATTGTTTTTATATATAATTACCAACCATATAAAATGGGTATAATTCCATATCAGGTGTCATTCAAAAAGAGAATAATGGATCAATTTTTTTAAGTGAGGATAATTTTAAATTATTATTAAAATTGATTTTTTTGTTTTTAATATTTCATATTGGCTAGACTATATCATTACATAATCTTGGAAGAATTTTAATGAAATATTGAGAAATTTTAGTGTTAATTTAGTGGAAATAGAGAAAATAACACCACCATTTCCTTATTCATGGAGTACTATTTATTAGTGAAAATCTATGGATATTAGAATAAATATTTTTCTTTGAAGGGGTACTATAATTTCATGATTTGTTTTTGAGTTAAATTTTTTATTTATGGTTGTAAATTATGATTTTCAGAATCATTCCATTATTGGAATCCATAATGTATATAGAGTTTTAGATAAACTAAAATCACAATATAATTTTTTTATATAATGTATTAATTCTTGGGGAGCATTGAAGTCTCTGTAAATATTTTCAATTTTCCTTAAAACTCATGTAATGTTTCTTTCCTGTAAATAGGAATCAATGATTATCACCGATAATAACACTATAATGACACCATGGTATTTTTTAGGATGAATTTTTTAAAAGGATTTATTCAAGAATGTGAATTTTGAATCATGATCTATAATGAAATTTGTTTCCACATTATAGATGAGAAATTAAAATTTCACTCTGATGAATTATTCTACATCCTAATTTAATTTTATTGGGAATATATTATATATAAATTTCATAACATCAGAAGGATAAAAAGGAGAAAAATTTGAGATTTTGGGTTGATTTGGTAATCAAATACTATAAAAAAACAATGATTCATATTGTAATTCTATTTTATAGATAAAAGAAAAATCTAGATATTTGAATATTATAGAAAACTGAGAATATTTTTTCAGATTTTTTTATATTTAATTTAACCATAATAGATATTTTTATTGACTAAATAAGTTGGAACATGGCACATAATAAAAGTGAAGAATTTTGAGAAAATATTTTAATATACTTGAAAGGGGAATTAAAAAATATGGATAATAATACATAAAGATAAAAACTGGGATAAAATAACTACTTTGGAATTCATTTGATTCCTATCAAGTAATTAATGGAATATAATAATGTATTTTGACTTTTTAAGTGTAAATTGTTGAGAAACACCCATGAAAGGGTAGTTTTTTAATATTATATCATATATTTATTGTGAGTTACATGTGTCTTGGAATTAATTATGAATATTTATTACTGTAGTGTATGAATATTTATAAATTTTAAGTGATCCTTGGTATTCATTATCACTAGCTCAAAAAACATTAATCACAATAGTGTGTTAGTTATTTACTTGTAACATCAACACATTATAATATATAATCCATGTATGTAGCCCATTTTGGGTCAACCAAGTAAAATACCTATATATATTTTATTTATATTTTATATTTTTATAATATTTATGTTTGATAGGAATTGGTAGATTATTGTTGTTATTTACAACATGAGGAAAAGAACCTTTTGATGAATAAAAGTTAGACTCCCTAGTTAACCCCATATCTAGGTATTCATGGCAATATGGTTTCAAAATGAACCATCTCAAAACCAAAAATTTGAGAAAAAAATATATATTATACTAACCCATTGACTATCTAAGAGATGATATATGATCCCAACAAGTAATTATTTTATTAATTTGTTTTTGGAAATTATCAAAAAGGGTTGTATTTTTCTAATTTTATTATTTCCTTAATGGTCTAGTCTTTTCCTTTGGGACAACTATATATATTCAAAAGGATTAGTGTTTTCATTTATTGTCTCTTTGGTAAATCATTTGACAGGTATGTCTTTGAATATTGGGTTTTGTAGTAATAAGTTATTATTGGTACTATGGGTTCAAAATATCTATTAATTTAATTTATTGTTGGGGATGATTTTACCACTAGATAATATAATGCTTCATATGCATTTTTTTTATTTTTTCAATCTATTTTTGTGGTAAATTTATTTCCACATAAAACAATACCCTCTACCTTATCCCTATGGGTTTTATTATTTATATTATAAATTCTTTATCAAAATATAATGATCCTCAGGATGGAGGGGAATATTATGGGTTAATTTCTTATGTAATTAATACAAGAACAATTTATGATAAAACCCATTTCTTCCTTGAATCTTTGTTGAGTATGTTGTTTCAAAATATTCAATTTTTTTATCTATTTTGTTGTTAAATGATATTACCATTGAATTAAATAAGTTAATTTTGGGTATTAGTTGTATTACATCACTTCATTGAAATATATTTTTCATCGTAAAACTTCCTAGCTAAGTACCTCTATAAATGGTGAAAATCAAGTTGTTCCATCTGTAAGAAATTCAACTAAGTATTATCCAATTTTTATTATGTATCATTGAAATATCAAATCATATAATGGTATTATGGGTACTTAAAATTCACCAAATTAGTTTATATAAGAATAAATTGTAGAACTACAGAAAGATGAAATCGATACTCATATCGGTTCATAGTTCAACCCATAGTCAACTGATTCCACTTTGTTGTGGGTGTTGGGAATGATTTGTAGTGAAATAAAACCACTTTTTTCAATGTATGAGACATTTATGTTAATAAGATTCCCTATAATATTTGTTTTCATCAATAATATTTTCATTAAAGATATCAATTTTTAGTGGAAATGGGACCAAAAATCACGAGATAGAGTATTGAGAGGGGATGTTGTGATTTAGTGGCTAAAAACATCCATCATCCATTCTGTAGAATTATTGTATGATTGTAGGGAAATGCATACCCCAAAACTGGTCAGTGGATAATGTACAATGCGAGGTATTCATTGAATCTCTCTGACCAATTAGTGGTGGCAATATCTCACCAGTGATGCCCATCGGGTAGCTGGTTGGCCGAGTCTGGGGGTGAAATTAATGCACCCTAGTATTTTTTAATTTAACTCATTTTTGAACCACTTTACTACACAATTATGAACTACAATTTCTTATTCAAATTTTTTACTCCCTCTCGTGAATCAAGACTCCCCCATTCTCCTCCCCTTTTATCTTTAATATTTAACTGATCTAGTAATGCTATAATGGTGATTTTTCTCAATATTGATGCCAAATATTTCATTCTTATTGTATAAAAATAATGGATATATTTTGTGTTTATGATTTTTTAATGACATGATAAAAGAATTATCCATTTATTCATAGATTAGTGATAGGTCTAGAATGTTCAAAATGATTCATGTTTGAATGGATATCTACCCCCAAAAATTAATTTTTAATTGGTATATGTTTATGAATAATATACTAAAACTATTCTTAATAGTATGTTGATGACGAAACAATAATGTATTGACGATTCCTTGGTATATTTCTAGAAAATTATACATTTCAATGAAAAAACCACTCTATGAAAGGTATAACTCTCAATAATGTTAATGTTTTTTTTGTGATTCTATTCAACATGTTCATCATGAGACCTTATTCTTCTTGAATTACATCTTCATTCTCTTTTCCATTTAAAGATTGATTATGGTTACCTGATCATTGTCTAGAACAAAGGTTCCATTCTAAAATCAATGTATTAATCATGATATGTTGTTAAATATAAAATGAGTCTATTATTTTGGAATCCTATCCTTTGACATACCATGAAATAGGTTCTATTAATGGAAACCTTAAATTATGTAAATAAAGAACAACACTCCTTAACATGGAATATTCTTGAAGATCCTTTCTAAACATCTGTCTCTTTGAAAGGATCTAGAATAAAAAATATTGATGTGTGAGCTCATTATTTTTGCATGTGTTAGGTGGTTTTATCATCAATCCTTGATGAAATTGTGTTTTTAACATAAAATACATTTAGTTAAGAAGTTAATTTCCACATAGGACCTTTTATAGGATGTTTTCATAATGATGTTTTATGCTTAGTAACGTTTTAGGGGAGATTTATGTTGTTGTGTGAGTAGACCTTGAATTCCATTCTTAATATGTGATCTTTTTCTTTTTTGTAGATTTTTGTGCACAATTATTGATATTAATTATATTCAATTGTTATGTTATGTATTTTTCTTCTATTTAATATCTTGTGGAACCAAAATTCATGTATCGTGATGGTCAGGGTGCTTATTTTTTGTTAGTCAACTCCTAGGAGGAGGAGTGCGTCACTAACTGAATCTGGTCGCAGCCAAAAACGGCACCAAACCCTACCTGTGACAAGGCCTTAAGGGTTTTACCTATCCCCACGGGCAGGCAGAAGTGCCCGGGTATCATTTATCTTGGTTTGGGAATGATTTACCCGAATATGTATACATAAAACACAAAAAAATATTTGATAAAATGAATCTAAAAAATTCAAACCAACAAGGTTTATACAAAAATCCAGAACGGAATACATGGGTTCATATGAAATAAAACTGGTCCAGATACACAATGAAACAACAACAAAATAGACCCATGGACTCCACATGAAAACGGGGCATCACCCCCAAGCCGTCAGCACAACTCCACCCCAAGGATGGGGACTAACACCCTGAACCGCCATCACCCTTAGCCTTTCCTTTACCTGAGTCAATCACAACCAATTATACCTACACAAATGGTGTGTAAGTAGGGTGTGAGCCTAATCCCAATAGGATAACACCCAATGATTCCAAAGAGAATGCAATACAATGTGAAAAAGAAAGTAGTTTTAATATGCAAAGAAAAGCAGTGATAAAATCCATGAAATGAAACTTTCAATAGAAAAATTTTTTGAAACTAAAGTTTTCATAATGTTCACACATTTAAATAGAAATGTTAGATACTGTAATGTAATTCCAAAAACACCCCAACACATGGAAAAATACCAAAAATACAATGAGCAACAAGATCATGATCACCCCTAGGCACTAGATAGTGTCGGTCCCCATGTACCTCATACCTCTATGTAATGTATGCATATTAAAATCCATTATCATTCACAATCACCTAGTACGTAAAATACCCATAACCTAGTGGTCCCCAATAATCATCCACATAGTTTAGTTAGTGTTGTCGTTATCCAAATGCTAGGTGAAATAGGGACAAAACCCATCTGGTCCACTAGCCGTACTAGTACACATCCTCCCCACCTAGGTACCCGGGCTTCCCCCTTTGTGACCAAACAATTTCATATTGATAAATATATATATTCTCCTATAAAACACAACTAATGGTCACATACATTTAGTACAGTACCTACACACATTTTATACCATTTAAAACACACAACAAAACACTTTGAGTTTCAATAAAACAACTTCTCCAAATCATTCTTTGTTTTGCACCCAAAACCCTTTGAAAACACCACTTGAACACCATATTCAAACTCTTATTTATCAAAAAAATTCCAAAACACCATAAAAATTTATTTTAACCCATTACATGATTTATAATACAATCTCAATAAGCATCGCATAAAATACACATGTAAAACACCCAATTCAATCCCAAGTTGTTACTCATAAACCATTTTCTTAACAAACATCACCGAAAACCAATTTCACAGAAACAACCAATGAATAATAAAATTTAAAACATTATATTCTTCCCTAATATAGTTCAATAAGGTCAACTAAAAAATTAAATGGAATCCCTTAATCGACCAATAAAATATTTATATAAAAAATCACAAATTTCACATGAAATTGGCACTAACAACTCACTTGCATTAAGAACACCAGAAAAACCAATTTTACAGCATGAAATCAGTGGGATAAACATGAAAATACAATAAAAACAGTATCTACATCACACAAATTGCATAAAAAGTAGAATCACCTACCAAATTAACGAGAACCCTTGAATCAACGTGTGAAAATCAATTTGCACCACCACCGCCCCAAGAGGGACTTAGAACAAACCTAAAACCAAAAAATTGGACCAATAAAACACAAGGTTGAAAACTAGGTTCAAAACAATACCTCCTTATCATTTGGTACTTCAAAGAAAAGGGAAGAAACCCAACACAAATAGAATTAAACCATAAGCTATTTGAAAGAGGAATGGAAGAGACTCACTTACTTGAGAGATCTTGAGGAATCACCCCTAATACACTAGTATCCGAAATTTAATATAGTAAAAACATCAATGGAGGTTAGTAGAAGTATTAGGAGGTCATTTAGGAACTATAATTGAGGAAAAAGAGTAAGAATTGATAGAGTTATAATGGATAGAACTTACCTCCACAAATCTTCCTGATTTTAGAAACCCTAAGAAGTTCAACACTCAATCGTGATGAAGAAGAGCTCCAAAGACGGGCGAGAGAGGTTGGGTGCGCAAATGGGTTCAATGGGCGTGTGTCAGGCTTGCAATAACTGAAAAATATTTAAAATTGAATATGTTATTAATTTAACAAATTTAATTTTTGATACTGGAATTGGGATTTCGGGCAGGCCCAATACCTTAAATAAAAACTCATATACACCTTAGTAATGGACTTCTATAGACTCCAAACCACAATTGTGGTGTTAATATGTCATGTGATACCATTGAACAATTTTAATCGGTGGAAAATATTAAAAAATTAAAAAGTTAAAAAAGAAACAAAATTTATTTTTAAATTAGGTATTGGGCTCACGGTTTGGCCCAATTCACAAGAACTCACCCATTCCACCATAAAATCTTGAGAAACCCCAAAAACAAAGAATAAATTCAAATTAAATGAAATTTAACTTTAAAATAAGTCATTTATGTAAAAATTATCACCACCATGAAAACATTTCGTCACCATAAATCTACATCAATACCAGATACAAAAACAAATACCAATTGATAAACCAAGATGTACTTCTTTACCATGTTTCGCCCCCAAGGTCCAAAAAACCTCTAGTGATCAATTAAAGAATGATTAATCTCACAAACCAATATTTCACCAAAATATAGAAATGATCAATAACATTCATACTTTATCCCAAAATAAAACTCCTCAAACACTATCTGAACAAGACACAAGCAATTCACCCAAACGAACAACAACTTCGAACACAGTTACACTTACCTTAAATTAACTAAACCATTGGGAGCTCTCCAATCCCAATGTTTACTCAAGAAATATGTTGGCATCTAGAAAGTTCCAAACGAGACTACCAACCACCAAGCCAATACCATGGATAAATATGAGCTATTAGTTTGGGGGTACACAAATAGGTAGCCCACCATAAGAAGAAACCGATATTATTTTCCAAGACAGAATCAAGACACTAACAAAGGGAGGCCTGAATTTACTCCCTAATAAAAAGGTTAGAATTCCATTCACAGTTTATTAAGGAACATACATGAGAATCATAGTGGTTCTCCCCACCATAAGAACCATACATCTTAAAAAACCAGAATGGGCCGACATAGAATGACCTAATTTTGGTAAATGATTTGGGAAGGGCACAGGGTCAGTCTGCACGGTTTGGGAAATTCTTCCCTAACTATGTAGATCATTTTTTTCTCATGGATTTCTGGAACATGGTCACTACTAATCATACACAAATAGTGTCCTCAGCATGTCTATCCAAATTTCCAACCATTCTCTAATGACTTGATGGAAACCAAAGGGGGAGGGAATGACATTAGGTGATGACATGGGTACAAGGCCCTCGAATTATTTCCACCAAATGGGAACAATAGAAGAAAGATAATGAAAATACAGGTTTAAACACTTACTATCTTTCATATTAAGGATAAGACATTGTACATTAGTTTAAACAACCTTGGGATTTCCTCTGAATACATGTTAGCTTCTCTCTGAGACCTATGGCTAGAGCTCAAATGATTGAAGCATCTTCGACCTCACAGTTAGTCTTTGGGAAACCCCTTGAATGAGAATAATTTTTTTTTGGTGCCATCAAATACATTACTTAAATCCTCGATAAGATTCCCAATACATAACACATTGGAAACTCACTTTACTCTAACTTGATATTTCACTGAAACAAGGGCTTAGAAATGAACACACATCACACCCTATTTCGTCGAGTGAGAAACTATACAAGTAAAAAACACCTATATTCACCTTCCTTTAAAATGTATGATTTTGAAGTTTTTACAAAGGTAGAAATCTCCCAACATAAATAGACTCTTAGATGATTGCACGAAGTTAACCTTTAAAGTCTATCGAGTGCACGAAATCACAAGGCTTCAACGAAAATGACCATTGTGACTGATATAAACAATGCATAGAGTGGGACCTTATACAACATCCACAAACAACACAAAATTATAGAAAGTGGCCAAAATATCCTATCAGGACCAGATTTCCCAGACTAGTAGTTTATTGTGAACTCCTTCTTTGAAGAGACTATGACGGACTGAGAGGACCTCTTAGACACCGTCTAGATACTCATCCATGCTAACAACCCCAGACCACTTCCACCTTCAGAAAATCAGAAAACATAAGATGCTAATGTCTCTTTAAACATTACATTATCACTCTCCCACTACAATAGGATACAAAAACCCAAGAAAGGAAAGGGTGTAGACTCAATCTAAAAATCTCAAGTAAAAGATTTCTTATTTTGATCAACATTAGGGTCTTCAAATGAAGATACAATCTGGGTTGCACTTCAGTGGTGCACGATCCCTTAATGGGGCGTACCTTATCGAACGATTAAATCTAAGGACCCAACCAAGATGGCCAATTGGTAAAGATATACCACAAACCATATCAAAACACATGAAAGGAAACACTGTAAAATAATCCAAAAAGATTTTTTAGAAGAGACAACTAACCAGCCCTTCAACACAGCTTACCGACAAAACAGAAACCCAAACCACAATTCAAATTCGAAGGGTTCTTGGACACTAAACACCCCAAAACATCAACATTTTAAAAAAACACATAATACAGACAATCCAAAACAAGTAATAAATACATCAAGTTTCACATTTAAAATCATCTTTTTGAAAATAAATGATTTAACGGTTAGTTTATCCTCCAATGGTACCCAATGGGCCTTACATATGTATGTTTTTGTGGCATTATTGGTACCGTCCTCATATCCATCCCATAACGCATCCAGCAATTCCACTTACCATCTATCATCCCATATAACCCCATGCATGTGGTCGCTCATGGAAATACCAAAGGTTAAAATTATAAAATATATTTCCACTTTTCAAAACCAAAATAGTCAACCAATACCTCCTTTTTCTCAAAACCTCTAACCACAAAATCAAACAAAAATTACATCTTAACAATATTTTCATAAAGGAGCAATGATTTAAATGAAAACTCACTTTCTATTCATAAACATTAATTTAAAAACATCTCATCCCATTAAACCACCTTTCAATAGTATAGAAAACTCTATTGGAAACACTTTTTTCAAAACCAACATTGACATAGTTCATGCTTTCAAAAGAGGTGAAAACACACTATTTTCCATTCCAACACAATTCTAAAAATTCAGTTCTCCATTGTCAAAAATGTAACACACCAGGTAAATAAAGAATATGACATTTTCACATTTATCAATATTTGTTAATAAAATATTAATATAACCTTAAAGGGGGCTCTATGCTCGATGGCGTACCCAATACGCAACAACGAGTTTCTTCGGAATCTTACGTTGCACTCTAATAATAATATATTATTATTTTAAATTGTAGTTAATGCCTAGCCATTGTAATGGTGGGAATGAACAAAACTAACTACAAAATGATTATATATGTTTGTCAAATATTTTTACTTTTTACAATAAATGTTAGAGGACTAAAAATGCAAATGAATCCAATTTTAAGCGTAAACATTCTAACATTCTTTAAAAGGTGGATTAACCGCCTTTTTATGACGAACCTCTTTTAAATTCAAATTTTGAAAATTTTATGTGTCATATTTGAAAAAATAAAATTCTTATTTAGAATCGGGACATCAAAATTTACTTTGTGTAAATATTTGGTATTTTTCTAATAAAGTTCAATTTTTAATGAATAGTGAAAAATGTTGTATTTTAATTTAAAACCTCTTTTTAATATAATTTATTTATATAATTTTATTATCTTATGAATTGGTTTTAAAGTGAAATTAGAATATATTTTTACCAATTAATTCAATAGTGGTCGTTCGAATTAATTTCATCTGAATATTGGACTTAAACTAGTGTCAATCTTTTGATACTAATTGTTTCATAAAAACACATTATTTTCTCTGACAGTGAGAATTAATTATTAAATTAATTAATTTAACTTATATGTTCTGAACTTTTTAAAATAGACATCATTTTTGAATTCGGACGATCAAATATAGCTTAGGGGGAATTTTTGGTATTTTTCTGAAAAACTTCAATTTTAGATGAATAGTGAAACCACTAAGTGGTAGTTAAAGAAACTGATTTTTCGTTTAAATGAAACATTGCCACTTCTGTGAATTGATTTTCAAAAATCCTACATACATGGTTGTCATTAAGAAGTAAAATGTGGTTCAATGAGATGAAAATAATTATTGGTGAATAGTAACTTTTAAGTTTTATTAATCTCGATTAAAGGTAATTAGTGTAATTTATGGTAAAAATATAGTTTTAATAATATGAAATGAACTAGACACATGTCCTAACCTCATTTTATGTGTCATATCCGACCAAGACAATCCATGGGTCAACTTGGGGAGCCCATGGATCCACATTGGTAGGAAAATGACATCAATAACTTTTTATTTTAAGTTAAAATAAAAATGTCACAAACATGAGTTGTTTTAATAAAAAAATTAATTGAGGTTATACAAGTCATATTTTTGAATATAAATATTCATTAGAAATCTAAAAAGATTTCATACATCATGATATTTTTCTTATAATTTTTAGACATTAAATACATTAATTTATTAATGACACCGTGATGATGCAGTGATTACCTCATTAATGAACGATTTAAATAAAATGAGAAGATAGGGTGAAATATAAGTATTACACTTGTCACATACCTATTGAATGGTTGTATTTCAAAACCGTATCACCCTATCCTCGAAATATATCATTTTGGGACCTTTTAAATCCGAAAATCATTTTATAATAAAGTGATATTTTATAACTTTCTAAGAGTGCCCCTTCTCCCTCTTATAAAAGGCCCCCACCTCTACCACCTTACACACACCTATCAAGCCTTTGTATTGGACAACCCCAGCCCATACTATCTCTCCACATCCCTCTATTCATCATTGAATCCTCACTTTGGGCATAATCCTTTCCAAGGAAGCCTTTGAGCTCAAATCAAAGAGAGTTACCCGATTTAAAGGTAATGTCTTCCCTTGTGTTCTTTTGCTTTATTTTGCATCTCCAAACCCCTAAAATCTTTTTAATACTTTTTTTGTAAAAACAAAAGTATCTCAAATATACTAGGATGTTGTTATAAGAAGTATTCAAGATAAACTTTCACACACCTTCGTCTAATGGTTATAGAACATACTGTTTCTGTGGATGGCGAATTACTGCCTCACAAAACGATGATTGATCAATATTCTTTAAACACATTCAAAGGTGGCCATTAAGATGTCAATATATTTATATATGATATATAATATGTTTATGTTTTCCTTATGCTTATTTATTTTTCATTTATGGCATACCATTATGGTTTCCATTATGGGTAAACGCGATATCTTCATTTTAGGAAGTGCGGACTACTACCCCCTCAAAGTGATTTGATTCGTTAATGCCATATGTGGGACGTATAAAGGATGAAATTAATGGTATTAAATATTATATCCTACTTGAATTATAATATACCTTTATATCATTATTATTTCATTCCATTGAATACCAAAAAAAAAAAAGAAATGAAAGTAGTGTTCATGCATACATACGACTTACCGTCTCCATGAACGGTACATTTCATTTCTTATCTCCAAATGTTATGTACTATTATAAGTACATATAAATATTGTATATAGATTTAATATATTACATATAAATGATAGATATCATTCTGGAATTATAATATATATATCTCTCATTTTGTTTTAATTCCATTAATATGACAAAAAATGAAAGTAGCGTTCACGCGTACGTACGACCTACCGTCTCCATGAACGTTGCTTTTAATTTTTTTTCCAAATGATATGGAATATAATAAAATTAATATATAATGGATATATATGATACTTAAAACATCAATAAGATTCTGGATATGATGTCCCTATAACTACATGGAATTTTTATTCCAACAAGTTCAATTTTTACTCATGTACCGAACATCGACAAAAATGTCTGATATGAACTCACTTTATTATCCAATTGTTATAACATTATAATATGTGATATGAACTGAATAATAATATTTAAAGGATTTCCTTACGAAATTATAAATTGACCAAATTTTATTATTCAGGAGATTAAAGAACGATCGAGTCATGTCGGACACGATGTAAGGGATCCAACCTCTCTCTTTCTTTTTAAGTACTCTCTTTTATGTCATTTTTAAGCAAATATTTATTATGTTTGTGGAAGTTATTTTATAATACTCATACTTTAATTTTTATTTTAATATTATTATAGACCCTATTTTATCTCATAAATCCATTTTTCGACATTTTATGTGGTGTCGTTAGGCTGCCGAGTTTTCGTAAGGGATTTTTCATCTCACTTTTATTCCCGTGACATTTATACTATGTTTTCCACTATTTCCTTTGAAATGTGTATGTACTTACCATTATTATACTCTTTGTGTAATATAATTTCATTTATGGATATTTACATCTTCATTGTATGGCCCTTCTTCCATGGGGTGTACGTTTCGAATGTTACCCAAATCGGTAAGGGGACCTTTCACCCTCCTCTTTTTAAAAGACTTCTTTTGTTATGTCTTTTAATTCACATACTATTATGTTGGGATATGTTATTCTATATCCTTGTTTATGTAAATTTTAGGTCCAAGTGATGAGATACCATTTTCTCTCTCATCAACTCATTTCCTAAATTTTAAAGTGACGCGGTTTGGATTTCAAATTTTTATAAGGGATCTTCTTAACCCACTTTCAATTCTTTGGGTTAAACCTCTACTTCTTGATTTTATTATGCCAAGATTATGTGTGGAATCTCTATGTTTTAATTTCCACAAACTTTTATGTAGATATACTATTTCTACACACAATCATCTCATTGATAAATTCTTATGAACTTGTATGGGAAATAATAACCCAATCTCATATCAATGAGTTAAATACCTATGTCATTGGTTTTGTTTTTCCATGATTATGTGTGAATGAACTATGATTTTTTCACACTTAATATCCACTTATATTGGGTGTAGTTATATCTCTCACACATAATTATGTGATATATTTATCCTTAATTTATGTATACCATCGTTAGAATGGATTTTATCTCAATTTATATTTCCATTGATACATCATTGTTGTTATGCACCAATTCACTCTTATATGGTGTGTATACTGTCCTCTGACATATTATATAATGAATACCTTTATTCTAATGTTATTATAAAGCTCGGATTAAATGTTACTCCACAATTATTTTTATTCAAGTGTCTCTCATTTTGTTAAAAACTCTTTAACAAAAATATAGTTTAAAATGTTTTAAAGATTCATTATTCTAAATATTTTTCTTTAATGTCCATGTTTTCAAAATGGTTTTCAGTATTTATTTATATGGACATTAATGTTTTAAAATTATAATTCCATTAAAATCTTCAAAGTGGTATGGGACTCTTTGATTCAAAAATCACTTTTAAATGGTTTTTGAAAATGGATTGATTAATTCAATATCCTGGAATTACATATTGTGATTGCAAATGAAATGTTGTTATTAAAATGTTTATATTTTCCATATTTTATGTGTAATGATGGTACTTGGACATTTTACGGGTGGTTATGTGATAAGCCATATGACGGGTGGTGTTGTGAATACCAGGATGGGTGGTTATGTTATAACCTCCAATGCATTGGGTATGGAAGTTGGTCGTATGTCTATTCCATTTAGTATGTGTGGAAGTAGACCGTATGGTTATTCCATTTATGTATGTTTATGTCCCAAGTAACCTTTATATGTTATGTGTTATTTATATGGGTTTTATGGTAATCTTTTGGTTACAAAAGGGAATGTAATGGTCTTTTATTCCATGAATAGTTTTTACTACTTCATAAAGTTTAAAAGTATTACTTTGGTAAAGTATTCATGGTTTACCTATTGTTATCAAAAAACAAACAGTTTTCCTTCTTTGTGTATCCTTTACTGGGCTTTTTATGCTCATCAAAAGTTTTTGAAATTTTTTCCACAGGACTTAAAGATGAATAGGGTCAAGGATGGGTTCAAGGAAAGACATGCTATCTAAAACATGGAACTAGACATGTTTCTTTTTAAGAGTTTTTTTATTATTTTATGGAATCATAGTAGAAGTGTCTACTATGTAATCTTTTGAGATGTAATAGTTATGACCTAATTCTCTAAAACTCTAAACCTGAAAAGATACACTATGTGAATTATTCATTTAATTTATAATTAAGTAAGGTTTAAGGTCGGGGCCTTATAGTTGGTATCAGAGGTCTGTTTAGATATCTTTAGAGGTTTGGGTATTCTCTAAGCATAAGTGACATTACCATAATGGTTAGGATTTCAGAAAGAGTCCTAGTTTTGGTAAAGTGAAGGAGTAAGTATATCTTAGTGTTTATCTTCCTCATTAGTAGATGATGGTTTTGTTGATATACTCACACTGAAATTTCATTTTTTAGTGAATGGATGGATCTAGCAGGCACCAAAGTGACAATAGGTTTGAAGGAAACTGTGGTGGTTCTTTGATTAAGAGACTAGATGAAATGGGGGATTCAATGAGGAATCTCATGGTTGTTCTATACCAACTATAAATGAGTCATGATCAACCACATGTACCTTGGTATGTTCTATAATGCATCATGTACGATATGACCAATTGATGTAGAAGTTCAGGTAATAATTATAAAGGTAACCATTAGGGTTTATCTGATCCTTACTTTTGGGGAAATTATGGGTTATTATATGTTATGATGGAAAATGAAAGGCATGAGATAAACTTGAGGTTAAAATATGTTATGATTATTTTTGAAGACTTTATCTCATTTTGGGGAATGTTTTAAGAATTATGTTGTTTTGGAAAAAGAACAACACACAGATCGTGTGACAACCCGTCGCGTCGGACAAAGCTGTGGTAATCGAACCCACAACCAAACTGCGACTAGTATTTATCGCCTACCACTGGACAACGTGAAGTCCCTGGTTAGTTTGACTAATTATTTTTATTTAGATGATTTTAGGAATCAAGAGTAAGTTTATTTTGGGTTATCTATGGAAATTATTAACCTATCATGGAGGATGTGTGATTAGGTTAATTACATTTCAATATGAGAATTTAAGAGAAACTGATGTTATTTGGAGATAAATGTTAATTTGTATCTTGGAAGACTATATCATTAAATCCTTCAAATATTTGGGTTTCAATATTAGTTTGGTTTACTTTGAAGAATTTTATGGACAAATTGTTTATCTAATTGTCTTTGTTGAACATTGGGTTTGTTGGACAAATTTTGGAGATTAAGAATAGATTTTTTTATAAAGGATTATTCATTTGTGGATCTTGTTCTAACAATTTTTGGTTTTGGATTTTGTCTAAATACATGGTAAATATATAGTTCTCTTTTGTGGATTAGGTGATTCTTATGAATTTTATTATAGTACTCTTAATGTGAACAAGTCTTCCTAAATACTCGTCTTTTGGATAAAATATGAGTTTGATTAAGGAATATAGTAAAAGGTGAAAGTCTACATGACAAGTAAGTGTGTTTCATTTTGATTTAGTTAAGCTCACAAATAAATTCTTCATTGAAGAGTAATTTAAAACAATAATGTTGTCTATTAACTTTTCATTATGGGGAATTGAATACTGTTTAACCCATCACATGTCTGTGATTTTCTTATGGTTAACTTTCTCCTAGACATGTTTACTATCACTCTCCCTTAGAACATGACCCTTTTTTCCTGTATATCCATGTTTTCCTACATGGAATCCTAGTATGAGTTAACTCGGGTGACCTTTTTACATCTCTTTCTTTATTTTAAAGTGATTGTTTTACTAACTCTTCTTCCTATGTGGGATTTTCAATGAAGTTTCCAAGCCCAATTTTAAAATTGTGAGGACGCAATTCCCAAAAGGGGGGAATGATGTAACACCCCAGGTAAATAAAGAATATGAAATTTTCACATTTATCCATATTTTTGAATAAAATATTAATATAACATTAAAGGGGAATCTATGCTCGATGGCGTACCCAATACGCAATAACAAGGTTCTTGGGAATCTTACGTTGCACTCTAATAATAAAATAATATTATTTTAAATTGTAGTTAACGCCTAGCTGTTGTAATGGTAGGAATGAACAGAAATAACTACAAAATGATTATATATGTTTGTCAAATATTTTTACTTTTTACAATAAATGTCAGAGGATTAAAAATGTGAATGAAACCAGTTTTAAGCCTAAACATTCTAATATTCTTTAAAAGGTCGATTACCCACATTTTTTTGACGAACCTCTTTTAAATCCACTTTTTTGAAAATTTTATGTGTCATATTTGACAAAATAAAATCATTCTTTAGAATCGGGACATCAAAATTTACTGTGTGAAGTTTTGGTATTTTTCTGATAAAGTTAATTTTTAATGAATAGTGAAAAGTGTTGTATTTTATTTCAAAACCTCTTTTTAATATAATTTAGTTATATGATAATATTATCTTTTGAATTGGTTTTAAAGTGAAATTAGAATATATTTTTTCCATTTAATCCAATAGTGTTCATTGGAATTAATTTCATCTTGAAATTGGACTTAAACTACCGTCAATCGTTTGATAGTTATTGTTTCATAAAAACACACTATTTTCTCTGAGAGCGGGAATTAATTATTAAATTAATTAATGTAACTTATATGTTTTGAATTTTGTAAAATAGACATCATTTTTGAATTCGTAAGATCAAATATAGCTTAGGGGTAATTTTTGGTATTTTTCTGAAAAACTTCAATTTTAGATGAATAGTGAAACCACCAAGTGGTAGTTAAAGAAACTGATATTTCATTTAAATGAAACTTTTTCACTTCGGTGATTTGATTTTAAAAAATCCAACATACATGGTTGTCATTAAGAAGTAAAATGTGGTTCAATGAGATTAAAATAATATTTGGTGAATAGTAACTTTTAAGTTTTATTAATGTCGAATAAAGGTAATTAGTGGAATTTATGGTTAAAATAATGTTTTAATAATATGAAATGACCTAGACACATGTCCTACCATCATTGGATGTGTCATGTCCGAACGAGACAATCCATGGGTCAACTTGGGAACCCCATGGAGCCAATTTGGTGGGAAAATGACATAAATAACTTTTTATTTCAAGTTAAAAAAAATGTCACAAACATGAGTTGTTTTACTAAAAAAAATTAGATGGGGTTATACAAGTAATATTTTTGAATATAATTATTAATTAGAAATATAAAACTATTTCCTACATGATGATATTTTTTTTATAATTTTGAGACAATAAATAAATTAAATTATTAATGACACCGTGATGATGCAGTGATTACCTCATAAATGAATGATTTAAATAAAATGAGATGATAGGGTGTAATATAAGTCATAAACTTGTCACAAACCTATTGAAGGGGTAGATTTAGAATCCTTATCACCTTATCCTATAAATATTTCATTTTGGGACCTTTTAAATCCGAAAAACATTTTATAATAAAGTAATATTTTATAACTTTCCAAGAGTGCCCCTCCTCTCCTCTTATAAAAGGCCCCCACCTCTATCACCTTACACACACCTCTCAAGCCTTTGGATCGGCCAAAACCTGCCCATTTCATCTCTCCACATCCCTCTCTTCATCATTGAAGCCTTAATTTGGGCAGAATCCTTTCCAAGGAAGCCTTTGAGCTCAAATCAAAGAGAGTTACCCGATTTAAAGGTAATGTCTTCCCTTGTGATCTTTTGTTTTATTTTGCTTCTCAAAACCCCTAAACTCTTTTTATTACTTTTTTTGTAACAAAAATAGTATCTTAAATATACTAGGATGTTGTTATAAGAAGTATTTGATCTACAATTTCACACACCTTCGTCTAATGGTTAAAGAATATATTGTTTCTGTGGATGGCGACTTACTGCCTCACGAAACGATGATTGTTCAATATTCTTTTAACACATTCAAAGGTGGACATTAAGATTTCACTATATTTATATATGATATATAATATGTTTATGTTATCCTCAAGCCTCTGTATTTTTCATTTATGGAATTCCTCCATGGTTTCCATTATTGGTAAACACGATATCTTCATTTTAGGAAGTGCAAACTACCGCCCCCTAAAAGTGATTTGATTCGTTAATGCCATATGTGGGACATATAAAAGATGGAATTAATGGTATTACATATGATATCCAACTGTAATTATAATATACCTTTATATCATTATTATTTCATTCCATTGAATACAAAAAAAAAAGTAGCGTTCATGCGTACGTATGGCTTACCGTCTCCATGAACGGTACATTTCATTTCTTATCTCCAAATGTTATGTACTATTATAAGTACACATATATAATGGATATATATGTAATATATTACATCTAAATGATAGATATAATTCTGGAATTATAATATATATATCTCTCATTTTGTTTTAATTCCATTAATATGACAAAAAATGAAAGTAGCGTTCATCCGTACGTACGGCCTACCGTCTCCATGAACGGTGCTTTTAATTTTTTTTCCAAATGCTATAGAATAGTATAAAATGAATATATACTGGATAAATATGATATTTAAAAAATCAATACTATTCTGGATATGATGTACCTATAACTACAAGGAAAAATCTTTTCCAACAAGTTCAATTTTTACTCATGTACCGAACATCGACAAAAACGTCTGATATGAACTCACGTTATTAACCAATTATTATAACATTATAATATGTGATATGAACTGAATAATAATCTTTAAAGGAGGTCCTTAAGAAATTATAAATTGACCAAATTTTATTATTCAGGAGATTAAAGAACGATCGAGTCATGTCAGACACAAGGTAAGGGATCCAACATCTCTCTTTCTTTTTATGTACTCTCTTTTATGTCATTTCTTTTAATCTCATCTTTCTTATGTTTGGGGATGTTATTTTATATTAATCATAATTTACTTTTTATGTTCATATTATTAGATACCCTATTTGATCTCATAAATCCATTTTTGGATGTTTTAAGTGGTGTCGTTAGGTTGCCGAGTTTTTGTAAGGGATTTTTCATCTCACTTTTATTCCCGTGACATTTATGCTACGTTTGCCACTATTTTCGTTGAGTGGTGTATGTAATTACCATTATTATAATAATTGTGTAACATAATTTCATTTATGTGTATTTACATCTTCATTGTATGACCCTTCTTCCATGGGCTGTACGTTTCGAAAGTTACCCAACTCGGTATGGGGACCTTTCACCCTCCTCTTTTTAAAATACTTCTTTTGTTATGTCTTTTAATTCACATAATATTATGTGGGGATATGTTTTTATATATCCTTATTTATGTATATTTTATGTCCAAGTGATGGGATACCATTTTCTCTCTCATCAACTCATTTTCTGAATTTTAAAGTGACGTCGTTTGGCTGTCGGATTTCTATAAGGGAACTTCTTAACCGACTTTCAATTCATTGGGTTAAACCTCTACTTCTTGATTTTATTCTTCCAAGATTATGTGTGGAATATATATGTTGTAATTTCCAAAAACCGTTTTTTATATATACTATTTCTACACATAATCTTCTCATTGATAAATTCTTACGAACTTGAATGGGAAATAATAACCCAATCTCATTTCATTGAGTTAAATACCTATGTCATTGGTTTTGTTTTTCCATGATTATGTGTGAATGAACTCTGATTGTTTCACACTTAATATCCAATTATATTGGGTGTATTTATATTTCTAACACATAATTATGTGATAAATTTATCCTTAATTTAAGGATACCATCTTTATAATGGATTTCATCTCAATTTACATTTCCATCGAGACTTCATTGTTGTTATGCACCAATTCACTATTATATTGTGTGTATATTGTCCATTGAGATATTATATAATTAATCCCTTTATTCTAATGATATTATAAAGCTGAGATTAAATGTTATTCCGCAATTATTTGTATTCAAGTTTCTCTCATTTTGTAAAAAACTCTTTAACAAAAATATCGTTTAAAATGTTTTGAAGATTCATTATTCTAAATATTTATCTTTAATGGCCATGTTTTCAAAATGGTTTTCAGTATTTATTTATATGGACATTAATGTTTTAAAAATATAATTCCATTAAAATCTTCAAAGTGTTATGGGAAACTTTGATTCAAAAATCTCTTTTAAATGGTTTTTTAAAATGGATTGATTAATTCAATATCTTGGAATTACTTATTGTGATTGAAAATGAAATATTGTTATTAAAATATTTATATTTTCAATATTTTATGTGTAATGATGGTACATGGACATTTTACAGGTGGTTACGTGATAAAACATATGACGGGTGGTTCCGTGAATACCAGGATGGGTGGTTACATTATAACCTCCACTGCATTGGGTATGGAAGTTGGCCGTATGGCTATTACATTAAGTATGTGTGGAAGTCAACCGTATGGTTATTCCATTTAAGTATGTTTATGTCCCACGTTACCTTTATATGTTATGTGTTATTTATATGGGTTTTGTGGTAATATTTTGGTTACAAAAGGGTAATTAATGGTATTTTATTCCTTGAATAGTTTTTACTACTTCATAAAGGTGAAAAGTATTACTTTGGTAAAGTATTCACGGTTTACCTATTGTTTTTAAAAAAACTAATACTTTTCCTTCTTTGTGTATCCTTTACTGGGCTTTTTATGCTCATCCCATGTTTTTGAAATGTTTTTCACATGACTTAAAGATGAGTAGGGTCAAGTATGGGTTCAAGGAAAGACATTCTATCTAAAACATGGAACTATGCATGTTTCTTTTTAGGAGTTTTTTTTATTATTTTATGGAAACTTAGTAGAAGTGTCTACTATGTAATCTTTTGAGATGTAATAGTTATGACCTAATTCTCTAAAACTCTAAACCTGAAAAGATCCTCTATGTGAATTATTCATTTAATTCATGATTAAGTAAGGTTTAAGGCCGAGGCATTATAAAAAATCTAACCATTCCCTCTTTATTAGATAATATTTTCACAAAAACATTATGCTTATTAAAACCATGTCACATTAAAACCAATGATCCAAGATTTCAAAACTATAGAATACAAGATAATGCGAGAGGAAACTAGTTTTAGTGGGTGTCTTGGACACATGGTTGGATGAAAAATTCCAATCACTTCACTATCACAAAGAGTGTTCTAGGTAAATATCTCTAGGACCACATGGATTTCTAAACCCTGCGTGCTCACCAAGACCATTAACTAAACTCTATTTTCAATTCCCCTAATCAACATCCATCAAAGAAAACCAAAGGACTCATATAAATCACGACTTCCCCTGGCAACTTGAATCCCATCATGATGTGTGGTGATCATCCACATTACTCATAACTAGAATGCCAGGTCCCGATAATCCTAACTCCAGACTATCAAGACATTTCCCCAAATAACGTGACACAAAGAGAGCTAACCTCCTGGGTGACCTTCTGGTAAGTTTCCTAGGGTGTGTGTGAGTGAGGTCAAAACACACTAAAAGAAAACGTGTTGGCCTACAGAGACAATCATTAGTCTGATAAGTGACCCTAGTGAGAAACAATCTATGATGTGCTGGGAGGGAATCCAAGGTATCATAGGAGACCCATGGGGTGAAATGAAAAGGTTCGTGGCCCAGGGAGGCGGGTCATGACAGAGCGTGATGACATAAAGATGAATTTGAATGATGGTCGATCCAATGGTATAGTTTAGATCACAATGATGATTTTTGATATGGGAGTAGACCATTCATTTGATGAGAGTCCATCAGCTCTATTACAAATTGGGTGTCAGCATGGAAGGGTTATGTGTTATCAAGTTAAATAAAATATGCCAGGTGGGACTTACAAAAATTCAACAAAAAATGATCACCAATAGGGTGGGTTTTTTTGTGTTCTTGATAATAAAAAACGTCAGGGAGGGTAATTTAGTGTTTCATGAATGGAATTACTTAATTGATGGAGATAGACCTTATTACTGACATCATGGAACAAAAATAGGGGTTAGGGAACATTTAATCGTGGTTAGAACATGATGACTTCACACATGTGTGACTATATTTTTATTTTATAATTTAATTATTTTAGGAAATACTCTGTTATATTGTAATTTCATTAAGGATGAATTGGTGGTGTCTATTAGGGGTTATTACACGCACCATGCACAAATATGTTGATTCAAATGTAGATTTCATGACCATAGATATACTGAAGGGAAAGGGCCATATGACTGAGATTTGAGGCGATGGATTCTTGGATTTTGGGGTGACAATGGGATATTCTCTACACTATTATTGATACTTCTATATATTTACCTATTTACTTTTATTATGATGGTTTGGATTTCCACATTTGGAGCTCGTAGATTTATTCAATAAAATTTAAATAATTTTATTTTATATCCCTCTATATAGTTCACTCTAAAACATTCTATATATTTTATATTATTTGTGTAAATATATGATACTAAGTTTATAACCTCCTAACTAATAGGTTTAAGACACTCACTTCTAATTAGAAACCTCTTGTTTATGGGGTGGAGCACACGAGGTCAGTGACACTCTAACACATACTTAATATTTTAAGTCAGGGCATTACAAAATGGGATCAGAGTACAATTATCTTCTTTTATTTCTCCAATCTCGAGATATAGTATAATAATATAGGTTCTTGGAGACTTATGTAAGGGATATTCCTTGTGACTATCCAACTCATGTATAATTAACCAATGAGTTACCATTAATTTAATTTTTATTATAATTTAATGGGTTTTTAGTGAGTTCATGCATCAGGACTAGTCATGTAGGATAATATACCTTGTATATAATTATTTTATATTTCATATTAAATATTTAATTTCATTCATTTTTATGTTATATCTTTTTGGGATGGACTTGTATTTTTTGACATTGTGATACATTTGTTTTACATATTTTTATGATAAATTTTTTGGAGTAAATTTACTAAAAATGATAAAGATGTTAGTATAAGGCCCCAGCCTTAAACCCTACATAATATTGAATTAAATGAGTAATTCACATTGAGTATCTTTTCAGGTTTATAGTTTTAGAGAATTAGGAAATAACTATTATATCTCAAAAGATTACAAACTAGTCGCTTCTACTAAATTTCCATAAAATAAAAACTCCTAAAAAGAAACATGTATAGTTCCATGTTTTAGGTAGCATGACTTTCCCTTGATCCAATCCTTGACCCTATTCCATGCTAAGTCCTGTGAAAAACATTTAAAAAACTTGGGATGAGGATAAAAAGCTCAGTAAGGGATACACAAAGAATGAAAACTGTTAGTTTTTTCAAAACAACATGTAAACCATGAATACTTTATAAAAGTAATACTTTTCACCTCTTCTAAGTAGTAAAAACTCTTCGCTGAATAAAAGTTCATTACTTACCTTTTTGTAACCAAAATATTACCATAAAACCCATATGAAGAACACATAACATATAAAGGTAACTTGGGACAAAAACATACTTAAGTGGAATAACCATACGGCCGACTTCCACACACATAACTTAATAGAATAGCCATTCGGCCAACTTCCATACATACTTAATGGAATATCCATACGGCTGACTTCCATACCCAATGCATTGGAGGTTATAACGTAACCACCCGTCCTGGTATTCACGACACCACCTGTCATATGGTTTATCACGTAACCACCCGTAATATGTCAAAGTACCATTATAAAATTATAACACATAAAACCAACATAATGGAATGACAACATTTCCACATTTCGATCAAAATATATCATTAAAATATATTGACATAGTAGAATCCTTTATCAAAACCATTTTCAATACCAAAATACAAAAAGAAGTATATGGTATTTATTTTATTTTAAAAACATTACGGCTTGTTGAGGAAGCCAAAGATCATATAATACTCGCGGCGGCAGAAAAGGTCGTTTTCACCGCGTACGTAAAAAGAAACATTAATTTTTGTCGTTTAGTAAAACGCTTCCTAGAAAAAAAGATTCCTTTTGAATAAACGTAAAGTAAAAGGGGTTTATACACCGTATAAAAGAAAGTTATGTATAAAACGAAATATGCCTCAATGAAAGGAGATTGAGACGTAGTCCCATAAAAAGACGATATCCTTGGTTTAAAGATAAATCAATTACATAATTATGAGTGAAAAATAAATACACCATATATAAGTGGATATTAAGTGTAAAATTATCAAAGGTAATTCACACATATTCAAAGGATGACATATTCAATAACTATATGTTGAACCCAAAGAAATCGAAATTGGGTTAAGAAGTTCCCTTGACATCCTAACGGCGTCACATCAAAATTAGTTGATGAGAGATAAAAAGTGTATCTCATCACTTGGACATAAAAGTTACATCAATAAGGATATATGAGAACATATCCCAACATAACAATATGTAAATTAAAAGACCCAACAAAAGAAGTCTTTTAAAAAGAGGAGGGTGAAGGGTTCCCTTACCGACTTGGGTATCTTTCAAAACATACACCCCATGAAAGAAGGACAATACATCATTGATGTAAATACTCATAAAAAGAAAGTATATTACAAAAAGAGTATAATAATGGGAAGTACGTACACCACTCAAAGGAAATTGTGGAAAATGTAGCATAAATCTCACGTGAATAAAAGTGAGATGAAAAATCCCTTATGAAAACTCGGCAGCCTAACGGCGCCACATAATACTTTCAAAAATGGATTGATGAGATCAAATAGGGTATCTCATCACATTAACATAAATTTTATAGAAAGAGGAATATAAAAGAACATCCCCCCAACATAACAAAGTCGAGCTTAAAAGAAGTGACATAAAGGAGAGTACTTAAAAAGAAAGAGAGAGGTTGGATCTCTTACAAAAAATTCAGCAGCCTAACGGTGCCACTCAAAACTTCTAAAATGTATTGATGAGAGAGAATAGGGTCTCTCATCATATGACAATAAAAATTAAGGTAAGGGTAATAAAAATAATATCCCAATAACAAGAAATATGATCTTTAAAAGGAATGACATAAAAGAATGTACTTAAAAAGAAAGAGAGGTGTAGGATCCCTTATCTCGGGTCCGACATGACTCGATCGTTCTTTAACGTCCGAAATAATAAACTTGAGTTAATTTATATTTTCTTAAGAACCTTTTTCAAGTTCATTATTCCTTTTATATCACTTATTTTCATGTTATAAGCATTATGTAATCATTTAAGTTAATAATGTTTGTTTTGTCGATATTTGGTTCTTAAGTCGAAAGTGGACTTCTTACAATTACATGTTGTTCGTGTGGTCAAAGGTTCGTTATATCCAGAATGACATTACTGATTTGGATATCATATATATCATATATATCTAGAATATACATGTATTTATAATATCACATAATCATTTAGATGTAAGAAATGAAATGCACCGTTCATGGAGACGGTAAGCCGTACGTACGCATGAACGCTACTTTCATTTCTTTGTCATATTAATGGAATTAAAACTAAATGAGAGGTATGTATATTTTAATTCCATAATTATATTAATAATTTAGATGTATCATTAATCATATATATCCATTATATACATGTACTTATAATAGTACATTACATTTGGGGATAAGAAATGAAATGCACCGTTCTTGGAGATGGTAAGCCGTACGTACGCATGAACGCTACTTTCATTTCTATATCATACTTTAATGGAAGGAAATAATAATGATATAGAGGTATATAATAATTCCATTATAACATCATATATAATAACATTAAATCCATCCTTTATACGTCCCACGTATGGCATTAACAAATCACATCACTTTGAGGGGGCGGTAGTCCTCACTTCCTAAAATGAAGATATCGCGTATACCCATAATGGAAGCCATAAAGGTAAGCCACAAATGAAAAATACAGAAGCTTAAGTAAAACATAAACATATTATATATCATATATAAATATAGTGACATCTTAATGGCCACCTTTGAAGGTGTTAAAAGAATGTTGAACAATCATCGTTTCGGGAGGCAGAAATTCTCCATCCACGGAAACAATATGTTCTTTAACCATTAGATGTAGGTGTGTGTAAGTGTAGCGCGAATCCTTCTTATAAAATAATCCTAGTATATTGAGGATACTGTAGTTGTTTCAAAAGAAAATAATAAAAAGAGTTTAGGGGGTTGGAGAAGCAAAATAAAAAAGAAGGACTCAAGTGAAGTCATTACCTTAAAATTGGGTAACTCCCTTTGGTTTGAGCTCAAAGGCTTCATTGGGATGTCTTCTTCCCAAAGTGAGGATTAAAGGAGTAATAGAGGTATGTATAGAGTCAAAATGGGCAGGGTTTTTCTGATCCAAAGGCTTTGGGAGTGTGGGTAAGGAGGTAGAGGTGGGGGCCTTTTATAAGAGGAGAGGAGGGGCACTCTTGGAAAGTGAAGAAAAGTCACTTTATTTCAAAATGGTATTCGGATTTAAGAGGTCCCACATTGATGTATTTCGAGGATAAGGAGATAGGGGTTCTAAATAAACTCATACAATCGGTTTTGGACATGTTTAGGTCTTAGATATTACGTTATCTTTCCATTTTATTTAAATCGTTAAATAATGAGGTCATCGATGCATCATCATGATGTCATAAATAATATAATTTATATAACGTCTAAAAATTATAAAAAAATTACTATGATTTAGGAAATATTTTTATATTTCCAATGAATATTTATAGTCAAAAATCTGACTTGTATGACCCCATGTAAAAATTGTTTTAGTAAAACATCTCATGTCTGTGTCATTTTTACTTTAACATTAAATAAAAGGTTATTTATGACATTTCCCAACCAAAGTGGCTCCATGGGGTCCCCAAGTTGACCCATGGCTTTTCTTGGTCGTCCATGACACATCCAATGAGGTTAGGACATGTGTAAAGTTCATTTCATATTATTAAAACATTATTTTTACCTTAAACTACACTAATTACCTCTAATCACGATTAAAAACTTAATAAGTTACTATTCACCAAAAAATTATTTTAATCCCATTGAACCAAATTTTACTTCTTAATGACAACCATGTATGTTGGATTTTTGAAATTCAAAACACAAAGGTAGAAAAATTTCATTTAAACGGAAAAATCAGCATTTATAATTACCACTTAGTGGTTTCACTATTCATCAAAATTGAAGTTTTTCAGAAAATTACCAAAAATTCACCCTAAGCTATATTTGATATTCCGAATTCAAAAATGAAGACTATTTTAAAAAATTCAAAATATATAAGTCACATTAATTAATTTAATAATTAATTCCCGCTATCATGACAAATAGCGTGTTTTTATGAAACAATAAGTATCAAAAGATTGACACTAGTTTAAGTCCGATTTCAAAGTGAAATTAATTTCAACGACCACTATTGGATTTAATGGTAAAAATATATTCTAATTTCACTTTAAAACCAATTTAAAATATAATTTAATCATATAAATAAATTAGATTAAAAAGTGTCATTAAAAAATGAACTTTATCGGAAAGATGCCAAAAATTTACAAAAAGTAAATTTTGATGTCTCGATTATAAAGAAGAGTTTTATTTGGTCCAATAGAATGCATAGGAGTGAACAAAACTATATTTAATGATGGTTCTCCATCAAAAGGCGAAAAGTGAACCTTTAGTGAAAACTAGGGCATATACGCCTAAAATTGAATTCTTTCCGTATTTTAAGCCTTTATCTTTTATTGGATAAATGTAAAAACATTTAAAAACATATATAATCATATTTTAGTTATTTCTATCAATTCCCGCCAATACAACGGCTACATGTTAACTGCCATTTAAAATAATATTATTTTATTATTATAGTGCAACGTAAGATTCCCAAGAATCTCGTTGTTGCGTGTTGGGTACGCCATCGAGCATAGCGTCCCCTTTAAAGTCATATTAATATTTTATTCACAAATATGGATAAATATGAAAATGTCATATTTTTTATTTACCTGGGGTGTTACATCCTTCCCCCTTTTGGGAATTGCGTCCTCGCAATTTTAAAATTAGGCTTTGAAACATCTTTGAATGTCCCACATCGGAAGAAGAGTTGGTAAAACAATCACTTTAAAATAAAGAAAGATAAGTACAAAGGTCACCCGAGTTAACCCATACTAGGATTCCATGTATGAAAACATGGACATGGAGGAGAATACATAGGGTCATGTTCTGATGGAGAGTGATAGAAAACATGTTTAAGAGATAGTTAACCACAAGAATATCTCAAACTTGTGATGGGTTAAACAAGTTTTTGATTCCCCACTAGGAAAAGTTAATAGAAAACATTTTTGTTTTAAGTTACTTTTTATTGAGGAATTTATTCATAAGGAATCATAATCACTTATCATGTTGACTTTCAACTTTTATTAGATTTCTTACACAAACTCATATTTTCTCCAAAAGACGAGTATTTAGGAAGACTTGTTCACATTAAGAGTACTATAATCAACTTCTAGAGAATCACCTAACCCAAAAAAAAGAGAACTATATACTTCCCATGTCTTTAGACTTTAACCAAAACCAGAACCCAAAAGGTTAGTACAAGATCAGATAATCCAGAAAAGGATAACACTTTATAAAAAGAAAATCTATTCTTAATCTCCAAAATTTGTCCAACAAAACCCAAATTTCAATGAGGACCATTCGATAAACAATTTTTCCATAAAATTCTCCAAACTAAGATTGAAACCCAAATATTTGAAGGATTTAGTCACATAGTCTTCCAAGTTAAATCATAACATTTATCTCTAAACAACATCAGTTGCTCCTAAAGTCTCGTATTGAAAAGTAATTAACCTAATCACATATCCTCCATGATAGGTTAATCATTTTCATTAATAACACAAAATCATATTACTCTTAATTCATAAAATAATATAACTAGAAAGAATCAGTCAAACTAACCAGGGACTTCATGTAGTCCAGTGGTAGGCGATAAATACCAGTCGCACTTTAGTTGTGGGTTCGATTCCCGCGGCTTTGTCCAATGCGTCGGGTTGTCACACGGTCTGCGAGTTGTCCTTTTTCCAAAACTATATAATTCTCAAAACATTTCCCAAAACGAGATAAAATCTTAAAAAATAATCATAACATATTTTAACCTCATGTTTATCTCATGCCTTTAATTTTCCATCATATCATATAATAACCCATAATTACCTCAAAAGTAAGGATCATATAAACTCTAATGGTTACCTTTATAATTATTACCAGAACTTCCACATCGATTTGTTATCTCATACATGATGCATTACAGAACATACCAAGGTTCAAGTGGTTGATCATGAATCCTTTATAGTTGGTTTATAACAACCACGAGTTTCCTCATTGAATCCCCCATTTTATCTAGTATCTTAATCAGAGAACCACCATAGTTTCCTTCAAACCTGTTGTCTCTTTGGTGCCTGGTAGATCCATCCATTCACTAAAAATAGAAAAGTCAGTGTGAGTATATCAACAAAACCATCATGTACTAATGAGAAAGGTAAACCCTAAGATATACTTACTCATTCACTTTATCTAAAACCAGGACTCTTTCTGAAATCCTAACCATTATGGTAATGCCACTTATGCTTAGAGAATACCCTAACCTCTAAAGTTATCTAAACCAACCTCTGATACCAACTATAAGGCCCCAGCCTTAAACCTTACTTAATTTTGAATTAAATGAGTAATTCACATTGAGGATCTTTTCATGTTTAGAGTTTTAGAGAATTAGGACATAACTATTACATCTCAAAAGATTACAATGTAGTCGCTTCTGCTAAATTTCCATAAAATAAAAACTCTTAAAAAGAAACATGTATAGTTCCATGTTTTAGGTAGAATGACTTTACCTTGATCCCATCCTTGACCCTATTCCACGCTAAGTCCTGTGAAAAACATTTCAAAAACATGGGATGAGCATAAAAATATCAGTAAGGGATACAAAAAGAATGAAAACTATTAGTTTTATCAAAACAACAAGTAAACCATGTATACTTTATCAAAGTAATAATTTTCACCTCTTCGAAGTAGTAAAAACTCTTCGCTGAATAAAAGTTCATTACTTACCTTTTTGTAACAAAAATATTACCATAAACCCATATAAAGAACGCATAACATATAAAGGTAACTTGGGACATAAACATACTTATGTGGAATAACCATACGGTCAACTTCCACACATATCACTTAATTGAATAGCCATTCAGCCAACTTCCATACATACTTAATGGAATATCCATACTGTCGACTTCCATGCCCAATGCATTGGAGGTTATAACGTAACCACATGTCCTGGTATTCACGGCACCACCCGTCATATGGTTTATCATGTAACCACCCGTAATATGTCCAAGTACCATTATAGAATTATAACACATAAAACCAACATAAAGGAATGTCAACATTTCCATATTTCGATCACAATATATCATTTAAATATATTGACATAATAGAATCCTTTATCAAAACCATTTTCAATACCAAAATACAAAAAGAAGTATATGGTATTAATTTTATTTTAAAAAAATTACGGCTTGTTGAGGAAGCCAAAGATCATATAATACTCGCGGTGGCGGAAAAGGACGTTGTCACCGCGTACGTAAAAAGAAACATTCATTTTTGTCGTTTAGTAAAACGCTTCATAGAAAAAAAGATTCCTTTTGAATAAACATAAAGTCAAAGGGGTTTATACACCGTATAAAAGAAAGTTGTGTATAAAACGAAATATGCCGCAATGAAAGGAGATTGAGACGTAGTCCCATACAAAGACGGTATCCTAGGTTTAAGGATAAATCAATTACATAATTATGTGTGACAAATGAATACACCAAATATAAGTGGATATTAAGTGTAAAATAATCAAAGGTCATTCACACAAATTCAAAGGATGACATATTCAATAACTACATGTTGAACCCAAAGAAATCGAAATTGGGTTAAGAAGTTCCCTTGACAGCCTAACGGCGTCACATCAAAATGAGTAGATGAGAGATAAAAAGTGTATATCATCACTTGTACATAAAAGTTACATCAATAAGGATATATGAGAACATATCCCAACATAAAAATATGTAAATTAAAAGACCCAACAAAAGAAGTCTTTTAAAAAGAGGAGGGTGAATGGTTCCCTTACCGACATGGGTATCTTTCAAAACATACACCCCATGAAAGAAGGACAATACATCATTGATGTAAATACTCATAAAAAGAAAGTATTTTACAAAAAGAGTAGAATAATGGGAAGTACGTACACCACTAAAAGGAAATTGTGACAAATGTATCATAAATCTCACGGGAATAAAAGTGAGATGAAAAATCCCTTACTAATACTCGGCAGCCTAACGACGCCACATAAAACTTACAAAAATTGATTGATGAGATCAAATAGGTTATCTCATCATATTAACATAAAGTTTATAGGAATATGAATATAAAAGAACATCCCCCCAACATAAAAAAGTGGAGCTTAAAAGAAGTGACATAAAGGAGAGTACTTAAAAAGAAAGAGAGAGGTTGGATCTCTTACGAAAAATTCAGCAGCCTAACGGTGCCACTCAAAACTTCCAAAATGTATTGATGAGAGAGAATAGGGTCTCTCATCATATGACAATAAAAATTACGGTAAGGGTAATAAAAATAATATCCCAAATAACAAGAAATATGATCATTAAAAGGAATGACATAAAAGAATGTACTTAAAAAGAAAGAGAGGTGTAGGATCCCTTATCTCGGGTCCGACATGACTCGATCGTTCTTTAACGTCCGGAATAATAAACTTGAGTTAATTTATATTTGCTTAAGAACCTTTTTCAAGTTCATTATTCCTTTTATATCACTTATTTCCATGTTATAAACATTATGTAATCATTTAAGTTAATAATGTTTGTTTTGTCGATATTTGGTTCTTAAGTCGAAAGTGGACTTCTTACAATTACATGTTGTTCGTGTGGTCAAAGGTTCTTTATATCCAGAATGACATTCCTAATTTGGATATCATATATATCAAATATATCTAGAATATACATGTATTTATAATATCACATAATCATTTATAGGTAAGAAATTCAATGCACCGTTCATGGAGACGGTAAGCCGTACGTACGCATGAACGCTACTTTCATTTCTTTGTCATATTAATGGAATTAAAACTAAATGAGAGGTATATATATTTTAATTCCAGAATTATATTCATCATTTAGATTTATCATTCATCATATATATCCATTATATACATGTACTTATAATAGTACATTACATTTGGGGATAAGAAATGAAATGCACCGTTCATGGAGACGGTAAGCCGTACGTACGCATGAACGCTACTTTCATTTCTATCTCATACTTTAATGGAAAGAAATAATAATGATATAGAGGTATATAATAATAATTCCAGTATAAAATCATCTATAATAACATTAAATCCATCCTTAAACGTCCCTCGTATGGAATTAACGAATCACATCACTTTGAGGGGGCGGTAGTCCGCACTTCCTAAAATGAAGATATCGCGTATACCCATAATGGAATCCATAAAGGTAAGCCACAAATGAAAAATACAGAAGTTTAAGTAAAACATAAACATATTATATATCATATATAAATATAGTGACATCTTAATGGCCACCTTTTAAGGTGTTAAAAGAATGTTGAACAATCATCATTTCGGGACGCAGAAATTCGCCATCCACGGAAACAGTATGTTCTTTAACCATTAGATGTAGGTGTGTGTAAGTGTAGCTCGAATACATATTATACCAATATACTAGTATATTGAGGATACTGTAGTCATTACAAACGAAATGAATAAAAAGAGTTTAGGGGGTTGGAGAAGAAAAATAAAACAAAAGGACTCAAGTGAAGTCATTACCTTAAAATCGGGTAACTCCCTTTGGTTTGAGCTCAAAGGCTTCTTTCGGAAGACTTATGCCCAATGTGATGCTTCAAGGAGTAATAGAGAAATGTGGAGAGCCAAAATGGGCAGGTGTTGGCCGAGCCAAAGGCTTTGGGAGTGTGGGTAAGGAGGTAGAGGTGGGGGCCTTTTATAAGAGGAGATGAGGGGCACTCTTGGAATGTGAAGAAAAGTCACTTTATTTCAAAATGGTATTCGGATATAAGAGGTCCCACATTGATTTATTTCTAGGATAAGGAGATAAGCGTTCTAAATCAACTCATCCAATAGTTTTTGGAAATTTTTAGGTATTAGATGTTACATTATCTTTCCATATTATTTAAATCGTTAAATAATGAGGTCATCGCTGCATTATCATGATGTCATAAATAAATTAATTTATTTAACGTCTAAAATTTATAAAAAAATACTATGATTTATGAAATCTTTTTAGATTTCCAATGAATATTTATAGTGAAACATCTGACTTGTATAACCCCATGTAAAAATTGTTTTAGTAAAACATCTCATATTTGTGTCATTTTTACTTTAACATTAAATAAAAAGTTATTTATGTCATTTCCCAACCAGAGTGGCTCCATGGGGTCCCCAAGTTTATCCATGGATTTTCTTGGTCGGCCATGAAAAATCCAATGAGGTTAGGACATGAATCAAGTTCATTTCATATTATTAAAACATTATTTTTACCTTAAACTACACTAATTACCTCTAATCGCGATTAAAAACTTAATAAGTTACTATTCACCAAAAAATTATTTTAATCCCATTGAACCAAATTTTACTTCTTAATGATAACCATGTATGTCGGATTTTTGAAATTCAAAACACAAAGGTGGCAAAATTTCATTTAAACAGAAAAATCAGTTTTTATAAGTACCACTTAGTGGTTTCACTATTCATCAAAAATTGAAGTTTTTCAGAAAATTACCAAAAATTCACCCTAAGCTATATTTGATATTCCGAATTCAAAAATGAAGTCTATTTTACAAAATTCAAAACATATAAGTCACATTAATTAATTTAATAATTAATTCCCTTTGTCATGACAAATAGCGTGTTTTTATGAAACTATAAGTATCAAAAGATTGACACTAGTTTAAGTCCGATTTCAAAGTGAAATTAATTCCAACGACCACTATTTGATTAAATGGTAAAAATATATTCCAATTTCACTTTAAAACCAATTAAAAAGATAATCTAATCATATAAATAAATTATATTAAAAAGCGGTTTTGAATTAAAATACAACATTTTACACTATTCATTAAAAAAATGATCTTTATCGGAAAGATACCAAAAATTTACACAAAGTAAATTTTGATGTCCTGATTCTAAAGAATAGTTTTATTTGGTTCAATAGAATGTATAAGAGTGAACAAAACTATATTGTATGACGGTTCGCCATCAAAAGGCTTTAAGTGAACCTTTAGTGAAAACTAGGGCATATACGCCTAAAGTTGAATTCTTTCCGTATTTTAAGCCTTTATCTTTTATTGGATAAATGTAAAAACATTTAAAAACATATATAATCATATTTTAGTTATATCTATTCATTCCTGCCAATACAACGGATACATGTTAAAGAATATGACCTTTTCATATTTATTAATTTTTGAATTAAATATTAATATTAATTTAAAATGGTTGCTATGTTCGATAGCATAGCCGATACGCAACAACAGGTTTTCTTTGAAATCTTACGTTGCACACTAATAATATATTATTATAATAAAAGGTAGTTAAATCACAGTTGTTGTATTGGCTGGAATGAATGAAACAAACTAAAATATGATTATACATGTTTTTTAAATGTATTTACATTTATCCAATATAATTTAGAGGCTTAAATTATGAATGAATCAAATTTTAAGCATAATTTACATTATAAGGCCGATTTATCAACTTTTAATGGCGAACCCTTTTTAAATATAGTTTTTTACACTTTAATACATTATATATGAACAAATATAATCCTTCTTTAGAATGAGGACATCAAAATTTACTTTGTGTAATTTTTTGGAATTTTTCTGATAAAGTTCATTTTTTTTAATGAATAGTGAAAATTATTGTATTTTAATTCAAAAGAGCCTTTTAATATAATTTATTAATATGGATAATTTATATATTTAATTGGCCCTAAAGTGAAATTAAAATATATTTTTACCATTTAATCCAATGTTGGTCATTGGAATTAATTTCACTTTGACATTGGAAATAAACAAGTATCTATCTTTTGATTGTTATTGTTTCTTAAAAACACGATATTTTTTGATAACGGGAATTAATTTTAAAATTAATTAATTCCAATTAATTGTTTTGAATTTTGAAAAATATGCATCATTTTTTTAATTCCGAATATCAAATATATCTTAGGCTGAATTTTTGGTATTTTTCTAAAAAAAATAAATTTTTATGAATAGTGAAACCACTTAGTAGTAGTCATAAAAACTGACTTTTCATTTAAATGAAATTTTACCACTTTGGTGAATTGAATTTAAAAAATCCGACATACATGGTTCATATAAATAAGTAAAATTAGGTTCAATAAGATGAAAATATTTTTTGGTGAATAATAACTTTTGAATTTTATTTAATGCAGTTAAAGGTAAATAAGGTAATTCAAGGTAGAAAGAATATTATAATAATTCAAAATTACCTTAACACTTGTCCACACCTTATTTTTTGAGTCATTTACGAAAATGGTCATCATTGGGTAGATTTTGGGACCCCATTGAGCCACTTGGGAGTGATAATGACAATTTAGATTAATTAATTTATTGTGAAGTCAAAATTGACATTAACAAAAATCATTTAGTAATTAATTTTTATATTGTGTTATATAAGTCCTATTTTTGACTATAAATATTATTAGGAAATATAAAAATATTTCAAACATGTTGTTATTTGTTTTATAATTTTTATATATCTAATAATTAAATTATTTATGACACAATAATGATGTAGTATTTAACTCATTAATAAATGATTTAAATAAATAAGATTATAATGATTAAATTATTTTCCAAAACAAGTCCAATTCTGATTGGATGATTTTATTTCGAATATGAGTCATCTTATATTCAACCTTAATTATTTGTGTAACATTAGAAACTGAATATAATTATATAATAAAATAATAGTTTCACACTTTCCTAAAGAGCCCCTCCTCCCCCTTATAAAAGGAGACCACTACTAAAAAATTACTCACACCTCTCACGGCATTTTGATCATCTTAAGTCTTCCCAATTAATCTCTCTACATCCCTATACTCCTTCTAGAAGAATTAACTTAGGCATAAGGCACTTGAATAATTCTTTTGGTTCAAACTAAAGGGAGTTACCCAAATTAAATGTAATAGTTTCTCTTAAATTATTTTCTTTTATTTTACTTCTCCAACCCCTAAAATCATTTTATTCATTTCTTTTGTAACAAAAAAAAATTATCCAATATATACTAGTATGTTTTTATGAGAAGGATTTGAACTACACTTACACACACCTCCATCAAATGGATGATGAACATAATGTTTCTGTGGATGGAAAACTAACGCCTCACGAAACAATGATTGTTCAATTACATCTTACTGCCTCTCATGGTGGCCATTATAATGGAAAATTATTTATATATAATATATATTATGTTTGTGATTTATTTATTCTTATTTAATTTCCATTTATATCTCTCCTTTATGGTTTCCATAGTTGGTAAATACGATAATCTTATTAAAGAAAGTGAGGACTATAGCCACCTCAAAGTGATATGACTCGTTAATGCCTTATGTGGGAAGTATAAATGATGGAGTTAATAATATTGTATATGATATTATAATGGAATTATAATATAACCATGTATCATTATGTATGTAATTCCATTAAAATAAAAAATAGAAATAGAAGAAGCGTTCATGTGTACGTACGACTTACCGTCTCCATGAACGATGCATTTCATTTCTTACCTCCAAATGTTATGTACTATTATAAATACATGTATATAATGGATATATATGATATATATGATATCTAAAAAATTAATTTCATTTTAAATATAATTAACTATTGACCACATGGACAACTTGTAAATATAAGGTGTTCATTTTTTACTGAAGTAACAAATATCGACAAAATGGACGTTATTAACTTAAATGATAACAAAATGTTTATAACATGGAAATAAGTAATATAAAACGAATAATAAACATTAAAAAGGTTCTGAATTATTTTTAAATTGACATTATTTTATTATTTAGGAGATTACAGAACAAACGGGTCAAGTCGGACAACGTGGTAAGGGTTTTTCTTATCTCACTTTTAATTCCATGAGATTTCCATTATTCGCCACTTATTAATTGCATGTTGTATATTGTGTACTGAAATTTGATATATATTATAATTATTCTCATTATATTCATGGTATTATATGATTCATTCAGTGTTTATTAACTTTTGGTCATACGACTCAGTTGATTACAACGTGGTAAAGGGTTTCGTCTCACTTTTTATTCCCGTGAGATTCATGCTATATTTGCCCCTATTTCCTTTTGTGTGGTGTATGTATGGCCCATGATTGTACAATTTATGTAATATAATATAATTTATGAGTATTTAAGTCTTCTTTTTATGATATTTCATTAATTTGGCATATGTCTTGTTAATTTCCAGATCGGTAAGGGAACTATTCTTCCTCCTCTTTATAAAAGACTTCATTTTGTTATGTCTTTTAATCTATATATTATTATGTTGGGATATGATCTCCTATATACTTATTGATTTAAAATTTATATCCAAGTGATGATATTCCCTTTTTTATTTCATCAACTTAGTTTTGGAATTTTAATGTGATGTCGTTAGGCTGTCAAATGTTTACAAGGGAACCTCTTAACCACATTTCATTTCTTCAGGTTCAACTTGTACATCCGGAATATGTCATCCTATGAATATTTTTGAATGACCACTGATGGTTTTGCACTTAATATAAACTTATACTGGGTGTATTTATATTTTCCACACATAATTATGTGATTGATTTATCCTTAATTTAAGGATACCATCTTTATAAAGGATTTTATCTCAATTTACATATCCATTGAGACTTCATTATTGTTATGAACCAATTCAATCTTATATGGTGTATATACTTTCCTTTGAAATATTATATCATGAATCCCATTATTATCATGATATTATAATGTTCTGATTAAAATTTAGTCTGCAATTATTTGTCTTTAATCATCTCTCTTTTTGTTAAAAACTCTTTAACTAAAATATTGATTTAAATGTTTTAAATATTTTTGCTTCTAAATATTACTCATAAATGTCCATGATTTAAAAATGGGTTTTTGGATTTATTTATATGGACATTAATGTTTTCAAATGATAGTTCATTTAAATACTTCAAAGTGGTATGGGACACTTTGATTCAAAAATTACTTTTAAAACGGTTTTAAAAATGATTTGGTATAATATTGTTTATTTCAATACCCTGATTTGATATATTGGAATGTGGAAATGTTATCTTTCCTTTATACATGTGTCATATGTTATGATTATGTTATGGTTATTGGGAATTGTTTACATATATGGGTGGTTCCGTGATAAACCTAGGGCGAGTGAGCCTGAGATAACTCTCCAATTCATTGGGCAACGTGACGGAGGTAAACGTGATGTTTCTCCTAAGATAATTAGGGAATATACTGTAATGGGTATTCGAAGTTTAACTCCCTATGTAGCTATGATATCTACAATGTATGTTTGATATGGATGCCATATGTAACCTTTATGATTTATGATTTGTTTGTGTTATTCATAAATCTTATGATTTCATAAGGAATGTTATGATAGAATAGTATGGTTTCATAGATTTGTATTTACTGTTGGGATAATGTTTTCCATCCTTATTTTATAACCCTTACTGAGCTTTTTATGCTCATCCCATGTTTTTGAAATGTTTTCCACATGACTTAAAGATGAATAGTGTCAAATATGAGATCAAGGGAAAGTCATGCTATCTAAAACATGGAACTAGACATGTTTCTTTTTAAGAGTTTTTATTTTATGATAAAAATGGATACTGAGTAGTAGTTTCTACTTGTAATATTCAAGTTGTAATGTAATAGTTATGGCCAAATTTTCTAAAACTATAAAAATGAAAAGAGCCTCAATGTGAATTATTCATTTAATTCCATATTATGTAATGTTTAAGGCTGAGTCCTTACACAGAATGAGTAGAAGAAGTGGCTGAGAAAGTGAGGATGATCTAGTAGCACATGAGGACAGCTCCGAGTAGTAGAAAAGTTATGCAGATAACAGAAGAAAATACTTATCATTCGAGGTAAGTGACCATGTTTTCCTTAAAATCCCTCCTTGGAAAAGTGTGATGTGTTTCAGTATGAAAGGGAAGCTCTGTCCATGGTTCATCGGTGCTTTTGAAATCTTGGAGAAAGATAGAACAGTGGAATAACATGTAGCTTTTCCTCCCTGGTTTTCTTAGGTACATAATGTTTTTCATGTTTCGATGTTGAGAAAGTATGTGCCAGATTGATCACATGTCTTGAGCCCTAAAGTAGTTCAGCTGGAAGAGAACCTTTCTTATGAAGAGAAACCAGTTCAGATTCTTGATTGAGGGGAACATGTATTACGGAATAAGGTAATCCACCATGTAAAGGTTTTGTGGAGAAACCACATGTTTGAAGAAGCAACATAGGTGTCTGAAAATGCTATGAGGGAAAAGTACCGTAAGTTTTTTAATAAGTAAAATTGCGAGGACTCAGTTTCCAGCTGGTGGGGATAATGTAACACCCAATTTTTTTCTAAAAATAAATATAAATGCATGGAACGTTGTTTTAAATTAGAAATTTATAAATAGCCTTTAAACATAATTTTATTTCTTATAAGTGTTGAATTTTGAAAATTGGTCATCTACAATTGTGTTTAGTATGTTATTTAGAGTCTATTGGAACCATATTGTTTTTTTTGAATAGTAACAGACCCTTATGAATAGTAATATGAAAAGTAATATGACCCTAATGAATTGTACGTTTTGTTATTATTTTATTTTCTTAAGGTTTTAAGATAATAACATCTTAGTTAATTTTTCATCATGATATAGAAGTTATTATAGAAATTGAATTGTTAATTTTTGAATTAAGTATGATTTTATTTAAAAAGTAAATTAATTATATTTAGCAAAAAATTTTCAAAAAAGGGACTTCATTTTCTGAATTCTAAACGTTGATAAATGGTTAGGGTGAATTTTGGGAATTTTTCTGAAACAGTTGATTTTTTTGATGAATAGTAAAATATATAGTAATTAGTTTCAGTGTGTTAATGACATAATTAATGATATAATAATGATTTCATAAATCAGTTAAACTTTTTTATAGTTAAATAAGATGTTAGGTGTCCCAAGTGGCTAATACCATGGGAAAATACCATGGGAAATACCATGGTTTTGCAAAAACCACCCATGAGGTGTCCCTTAAAAATTATTATTATATTCCCTTACTTTTCTTATAAGTACCAACCCGTTCTTCCATTTACATCATTCCCAATTCCTCCTAAATGAAGCTCTAAACTCTTTAGCTTCATAGCTTTCATACCAAGATTTCCTTATTCCCCCAAGGTACCAACCATTATGTTCTAAGAGTTACTCTACAAGGTATGCAAATTCTAAATTTCTTTCTTTTTCTATTCATGTTCTCTTTTATGTTTTATAGATTCCAATTTTCCATAAAATGTTTTTATTTCCTTATTATTCTTGATCTAATCTATATTATGATTCATTTCTATATGGGTGACCATTGTCCCTTCTCTTTTGAATATTTTCTAAAACAATGTTGCGTAGCCGTTAGGCTGTCGAATGTTTGTATGAGATTTCTCACTTTTTCATTTATTTTGAGTTCATTCCTTATTGTTTCTTCATATCTATTTACCAAAGGGGAATGAAATCTCCAAAAATCTTATATATTCTGGATGATATCATGTTTATTGAAAATTCCTCATCATTATTATTCCCCTCTCTAATTTATATAAGGAATAAAAATATTATCCGCGACGTATCGAATTACCGACATCGTGGATGATGTGATTTCAATTTCCATTAGTTCTTTCAAGTATGGTCATAAAATCATTTATATGGTTGAACCGGATTATAATATATGTTTTATAAATCACCCAATGTTATGGAATTCTTTTGTACTAATGGTTTTAATTTATAAGACAAAATGAGTTTGTTATTATCAAAGAAGCACTAAAATGATCTAAATGAACATAATTAATGTTTTAACTTATGAATCATCCTCATATTAAACATCAAAATGATAAATGGTATAAATTATGGTACTGGAAATATGTAAATACCATTCCATTTCAATTCTGGAATTTCACTTCCAATCGACAAGAACATCCACCATGACCCAATCATGGAAATCATGTTACGAAATCACCCAAAAACAGTGCAAGGAACAAAATTCTAACAATTAAAGGGTGAAATGATGTTATGAAATGAAAATATAAGATTCTATAAACATGAAAATTATTCTTTAAACTAATAATAACATTATTTTAACCATTATACAGGATGTTTAAACTAATTTGCAATAAGATAGACCTGAGGTGAATGAATTCTTAACTTGATTTCCATTCATTGGGTTAACCTTCTACTTCATTATTTATGTGCTATTTAAATTGTTTGTGTGATGGGTTCTTTTTATGTTATGTTTTATTATGTGTATATAAATTATATATACATTATCCATCCACCCTATTAAGTCTCTCTTCAATTGTATGATATTTATAAGGGGCTTTCCTTAACAATCCTTTTTTTAATTCGGTTTTAAGAAATTCCAAAGTAATATTTTTATGGAATTATTCATGACTTATGTTTATGTTTTGGTTCTTGGGAAATATTTATGATGAAGGGTGGTACCTATATTTCCCTCCAATTTATTGGGTATGTGTATGTTGGAGGTATGCCGTATGGTTACTCCAAGTGTAGCAGTTATGGTTACACAAATTGTAAGGTAGTCATGAGGGTTACAAATTATAAGGTATACAAGAGGGTTTCAAGATTATGTAAGTAATTCCCCAAGATAACTCTATGATTATATTTATGTTCTCATGTTTTTTTGGAACCTACGTAATCTTATGTTAAACGAAGTATGTATATATGGGTGACAAGCATGTATTTTGAAAAAAAATTCATACGTTACGAGTATTCAAGAACTAATGTGCTCGTTCCTTATTTTTTCATCCCTTACTGAGCTTTTGTGCTCATCCAATGCTTTTAAATTATTTTCACAGGTTAATAGATGTGTAAGACAAGTAAAGAAGCCATGTTGAATGTTGAAGAATTATCAAGGTGTGTTGTTTTATGTTTTAATGTTTTATATTAAAAAAATGGAAACAGTTTTTATGGTATCCACTCTGTAATAATGTGTAATGTTATGAATGTATTGTTATAATTATCTAATGATCTAAACATTAAAATATCTCAATGTAATAGGACGTTTTTTCTATAAAAAATTCAATATAATTTATGTAATATGGCTTGGTCCTTAAGGATAACCTTATGTGATAAATTATACATGTTAGGATTTATCTTAAATTAATATATTCATTTAATTGAAATAATATTTTAGTATTTAAAAATGATTTTGTAGGGAATTTTTGTGGGATTTATAGCTATGGAAGCCCAATATTCTCCAATTCCAGAACCAAGGGTTTAATAGAATGTACCCCAATATGCTTTTATAACTAAACAAGTGACTCATGTTGTAGATCTAGTTCAATTATGGATTGTTATGATTGTGAATGTTTAGGGAATGGACATATAGAAAAACATATTAGATCATTCCTAGGACTTACATCTCCATTATACATTATATTTTTAGGTTATTGGTGTCCCACATGATATAGAGGATTAGCTAAATATTATTAAGAGAATGTTTGAAAGGATGTAGAATATTTATAGGGTCATGTTATTTTGGAAACCTTCATCCTAAAAAAATTTCTTGGAGATGTTGGAGTAGAATGAATAAATCTAGGAGTTGAGAGGGTTTTTCTTGTGAAACCTTTAAAGTGTAGTTTATATGAAATAGTTTCTTGACATGATGAAGTTGGACCATTACTATGATTTTATGGCTTTACATTTGGGATATATTACTATTTATATGTATTCTAATTAGATTATAGTGTCATTACACATTTCTCCTTTGTTAGCTGGGAATGGGACATAGAAGGATTAAATGTTTAAACTAGGCCTTCAACTAGAACTCAAGCATCATGTTTGGGCCTTTTACCTATCTGCATACATGAAAATTATTCATAAGGACCTAACCATCGATTAGGGAAAAAGGATAAAAGGAAAACATGATTACTAGTTGTCTATCGTGGAGTTGTTATTGAACATAATCTCACTACTATAGTATATTCTTCTAGTTTTAGGAAGAGCAAGGGGGTCTTTGAAATTTTAATTTTATTTGAAAATATTGATTTCAAATTAATATAATATTTAAAACCACTGTGAAAATATACAAATGCATTGAAAATGAAAAATATTCACAAAAAGAAAAAGAAAACATAAATTGAGTACTTTATAGTATGTAATTATAAGAATAATAGAATACTAGAAATGTTAAGAAGAAGAAAAACATTTATATCTTGAGGATATTTGATATAGTTAAAGACTATCTTGTTATTGAAAAAAGGATCTATATTTTTTTGTGGATTAACATTACACAAGTCCGGGGAATTGTTTTGTATACATGTGTATACAAATAAACCCTACTTATTATTATACACAATGGTGAAAATGGTGGATTGTATAGTCTCAGGTGACTCCATATCCTTCCATGTATTAGAAAATCATTTTGTGTGGTTAACGACATAAAATTTTTTGTGCATTCTTTGTGTGTGCCTTATTGTGCATGACATTGATCAAGGTAATCATTTTATTCCAATGGCCCAAAGGCCTTCATTTTTTATTGATTTTTGATAATACACTTTTCAAGGAATGATGTGAAACACTTACAAGGCTTTTTGACATTAGTATAAAATGGCTTGTAGGCGTTAGAGGAATTCATTGCCCGTAGGCTTTAAACATTACATAAAACCTAGACATAACTACTTGGAATTGCTCTTCCCCATCATATTCATTGTAAAATCAGATCTCCACCTTCACAAGGATGTTCGGCTAGGCTTTCCTATACATTTATAGGCTTTTACACACAGCAGGTTGCATACCCTCTCATTCTTGCCACCTGTTTAGCAACTGTTTTGGTGAAAGCTCCTTGATTATCCTCCGTCTGATGCTTTTTCCTCGTAGGTTGTCTGGTTTTTCTCTACACTTAAGTTGGATCTAAGGCCTTGTGGTGGCCTGAAGGCCATACTAATCCAAAGGCATAGGTGGCTTGAAGGCCTTATAGGACTCGAGGACTAAATTGAGGGCTCGAAGGCCCAAACAATGGAATAATACTAGCTGCTACAGTGAAAAATAGTAAATGATATTGTATATGCTATAGTACCTGATATAGTACCTACTACAGTAGACTGAAATATTCCTTCAACTAGATTTGATCTCGGGCTACCAAGATGAACTTAAGGAGTCATAAATAACCGAGATGAGGCTCATGTGCTCAATGTAATCATTTTCATAATTAAAGAGGGATATTTTTAAATGAAAGATAAAATGGATTTGAAATCATTGATTCAACACCACACTTATTAAATTCTCACTCATATTATGGTTCTCTTCCAATTAGTAATAACATATTTATATTTCTTCTAATGATGATATTTTGATTATAGTAATATGATAAAGAGTTCCTTTATGAAAAAATATTTCATATTTGGACTTATGGTATGAATATAGACATTCTTAATTAAGTTAAAGGTAAGGTTATTCATATTTTTGGTGGGAAAAGTAATTATATAGAGAAAGAGATGATGTTGTATTATTTATTATATTCAAACATTGATGTTTTGTGGGATATTACTAATGTATTTGTTCCTCATGTTAATGGTGCTGGTATAAGTTTTTTTTATAGAAGTAACATGAACAATGATGGTGATACTCATAATTTCATCTTATCATATGCTTTAGTGAAATAATTTTCACAGATCGAGGAATCATGACAAAAAAGGCATATAAGATAAGTTATGAAATATTTATTATGTAAATAATAATGTGATGAAATTTGATATATAAATTTTTTTTGCTGACATATGAAGATCCTAAAATTAATTGAGATAAAATATTAAAATCATTTTTTTTCCTGATTTAAAGAAATTGTGAACAGTATCAAAGGTTTTGGGGATAAATAGAAAGATATATAGGCTGTAAATAAGATGATATGTGTTCTTCTAGATAAGTTTTTTTTAAGGAATCAAAACCTAAAGGACATTTTTTAGTCACACTAACATTGGATTATCGGAATTTTATTTTATTTTATTATGAGACATGGAAGAGAAGTGTCTTCAAGATGTAAAGAAAAGCTAAAAGAGATATTTAATTAAAATTTTAAAAAAAGGAGCAAGAAATTTTTTTTTCGAAAAATAATATTCTAATAAAGATTTTATATTTACAAATATTATGAAAAAACAAATATTACTCATCATTAGATGTTTGAGGATAATAAAAAAAATTGGGATATCTACCAATGAAGTGTTTCAAGTATGGTTCTATTGGAAATTTTTTATAATATTTTCTCATGAAAAATGGTTGAGAATATTGTGAACATAGTGCTGATAGGATAAGATTATTTTCATGGAATAAATATAAAAATTTATATAAATTTTATTTTTTATATCCTGAGATTTTAAAATAATTATTTTTTCAATAGCATATACAACACACAACATCAAACATAAATAAATCATAAAATATTATTATTTAAATATAACATTTATAAACTATCCATTTAATAGGTGGTTATGAGAAAGAATAATGAAAATATGAAATATATAATTGGTATTCAATAAATAAATTTTTTGTATTACTTCGTAAGAAAAAATACTCATTTTTTAGAAAATTTTTTTTTTCTGAAAAAACAGGGTTTCTCAATAATTATTTGAGTTTTAATTCTTTGAGAAAATAGTATAATTATTTTTTCCAATTTCAGAAATTTTATTTTTAAATTTTAAATAATTTTTTAAATTATAATTTTAAAATTATCTTAGGAATTGTTTTGATATTTCTAAAAATTGTGTTTTTTCAATAAATAGTAAAAAATACTATTTTTTATTAAAATCTACATATTTGTTTCAAGAATTAAGAATGATGAATTTAGGTTAAAAATAATTAAAATAATAATTTGTTATAATATATTATTTATAATACTATTTTTGTGTTTTGAATGAATTTGATACATGAATTTTTAATCAAACCAATTTTTCACATAAAAAGTCCTTTATAAATAATACCAATTTTCATCTCACTTTTCATGTGTAATTTCAAATAAAATTATGCTAATTGGATGAAATTAATTCGATAAAATAAAATCCATATTTTTAATCATCATAATTAAAATATATAATGTGTTCAAATTAATTTTTTGTCTTTATGAATAGTGAAAATAGAAAAAACGTGTTTCTATGGGTTTTGATAAAAATGGTTTACTGAGGGTTAAAATAAATGGAATAGGGACAAAATGGACTAGAAACAAGTATAATTTCATGTATATGTCAATATTATTACCCTATATTATCTAATATTTTTTAATGGTATATTTTGGATTCATTTATATTGAGTATGGAATAAATATATTTCATTCTTTTTAAAAATTCCATGTATGTCATCTTCCCCACTTTTAATAGAAAACCCCTATCCTATATACACATAAAATTGATTTTTTTGGACATACCATACAAAATTACCTTACATAAATCCTTCCACCCTTTCTACAGGCCCTAGATTGACCATAAACCCATCCAAGGAATGTATTATTTGTGAATATATATTGGTTTCTTGAATAAGAGATATAGTTATTAAAAATTTGTTTTGGGTTCATATGTTTTTCCATCTCCTTAAAATATTATTATACCATTATAAAAAAATCGTAAATATAAATATATGTTTTTTTAATGGAATAACTTATATTTATCTCCCTTTCCATCAAATAATGAATGAAACAATCATTCATTTGTACAGTAGACTACCTCCTCCTGAACTGATGCAGTTCATTTCTATCACCGCCTCTCATGGATGATTATAATTATGTATTTAAAGTAAATATATTATATTTAATACTTGATCATATTTAATTAAATTTAATATATCATATATTTTCTTATTATTTCATTCATTGAAAAATTATAATGTCATTCACGAGTATGTGTGGAGTGCCACCTCCATGAAGTGATGTGAATTATTTTTCACCACCAAATCACATTGATGGTATATAAAATTTAATTTAAGGAAATTTAATGGTATTAATTATGTTATTAAAATTATATAAATATAAAATAATTCTTACATTCTTTGTATCATTATCATGGAAAAAAGGATGACATTACTCATGTGTGCGTACGACCAACCATCTCCACGATTGTCACACAATTCTCTTTTTCATGGCTATTTATAATGTTTAGTTTCAAAATAATAAAAAAATGTAAAAAAAATGATAATTATATCATTATTATTATTCTATATATTAGGAAATAATTAGTTATTTTACCAATGTCATACTGCTGAAGACATTATCGACATATGAACCAAATATCATCATAACACCCAATGTGAAATTAATTGATTATGTAAAAAAGTATAACATGGTAATAAATAAAATAAAAGGGATATTGTATCAATTTAAACTCTTTTGAGACATAGTTAGTATTATGAACTTATTAATTTATATGTGGAATATATAAATTCCCATTAAGTATTTAAAAATTATTTATATTTATTCATGATAATTAATATTTCAATACATGTTTTATATTATAATAAGCTTCCATGTTTTCATTATACCTTTCCTTTATTTGTAACGTGAATGATGCAATGAAATGGTAAAAAAAATTATTTCTTTATTTTTGATGAGATATAATTTTGTCCCTTGACCAGATTTTTTTGTTTTAAAAAAAATCCATTTTACTTAATCCAATTATTTATTAGTGATATTATAATTTATCCTTTACATTTTTTATGGGTTTAAAGGGTCATCCATAATGTTTTACAAAGAAATTTAATTTTTGATTTTTTTTATAAAAAAGTCAAAAGGAATGATTTCTTTTTCACAAATATAGTTTTAATAGAATTTCCCACTACCATAACCATTTTTACCCTTTATATATATCTATTATATTTATATCATTTTAAAAAGAACACTATTTATGAAAATTATTTTAAATTTATTCTATTATTTTTTTTAAATAATTAATTTTACCATATCATCTAATTTTATGATTGTTATTTCTTATCTGTTAATTAATTTTTGAACATCATATCACACATGAAACATTGAATTTTGTACAACTATTTTAAAATAAATTTATTATTGTCATCCATATTATTTTTCATTGATATTTTTATTTCCTACACTATATATCTTTTTTATATAAAATGTTCTACTATAAATGTTATTTGATTGACTATAAAAGGGAGAAAATGTTTCATTAATGACATAAAATATTTATTTCATGATAAAGAATATTTTTTATGAATTGGATATATTATTTAATATAAAATGAATGTATTACACTTGATTTTATATATGGGGACCAGTTACAGATAGCCCCTTGATCAATCAACATGTCTCATGTGAGAAATCATTTTTCTATCTTTAAATGGGTTTCTAGTGTATACCTACACATCGATAAAATTGTCTTAGCATATGGCTTCAATTTTATATATATATTGTTGTCTGAAATCATGGAGTACAATATTAATAATTTTGTTCATTGAGCATTATATTACTATTATCCATGACATTACCACATTGATAGTATCTAGGGATGTATTTAATGCTCAATTTGGTGATTAAATATCATGTGTTATCGGTTATTTACCTTTCCATATTGATAATGAATTATAGATTTTTGATAGATTCTACAATATGTAACTCTTAGCATGAATCTGATCATACCCTTTATTTGTTTTGTTTTTTCTAGGATATGAAGAAGTATATTATGAATTATATTAATGAATAACTTTTTTTTTCATGTTAAGTATTTTATATTAACAATGTAAAATGGAAATCATATATGTATGTAGTTCATTAGGGATACTAAACCAATTTGTCGTTTGGTATTAAAAATATTATATATATTCCAATTTAAAAATGTAGAAGAAATATCTAGGTTATTAGAGTTTGGTTGTTATAGTTAGTATCATAGGAACTGTTGTAGAATCCTTAGAAACTATATTTTAATAAACATATAACATGAGAATTAGGATAATCCTACATAGTATTTGTGCACTTTTACCGTTATATGGGTTTCTATTTTGTGTCTCAATATTCATAAATATTATGAGATAACTCAGTGTGTGACTTTGTTCAGTGATGGTTCCTAACATATCAAAGGAAATCAACACTGATAGACAATGTAGATATTACCTAGACGAGAAATCAAATATAGATGGTATTGGGACTGAGAAAATCATGTCTATAGTTGGGAAACATAATCAGGATTTGAAAAATATCCTTTAATGATAGGAGAAATTTTTTATTCTACAATATTATCCTCTAATGATAGATCACTTCATGACATATAACCATCCATCATTTAATATAACTAATATTAAATTAGTAACTAAGAAATATATTCAGCCTCTTAAAATGAAATTCCATGCATTAGGATTTGATGATGTTGAAAAGTAAATATGGGGTGTTCATTTTTTGAAAGGAGATTTAGATTAATAATTTCCATTGATGAGATACACTGAATTGGTTAATGAAATAGATGTATTAAAATAGATAACTTTTAAATTGATTTTATTTTATAAAAATTTCTCTTGTGAACATTAAGTTAAAATGGGTGGAAGTTCCTCACATTAAATTAGGGAAATGAATTTTTTTGGAAGATTATGATGGTAAATTTAAAATATTATCCAAATATGCTTCGAACAATATAAATATTCAAAATAGAAATATTGACCATTTCCATGACGTCATGAAGTTCAGTCTTTGAGGGGAAACTATTCCTCAAATGATTTAATCATATTATATTTTATTATCAAGTAGTGTTAAGATTTAGAAGGAATTTTATAAATTATTTATATTCAAGGTAAATCAGGAAAATAATAGGTCGTATGAATACCAAGAAAGAGATAATGGTTAAAATAAGAAGAATATTATGAATTAATTTCCATCTAATGCAAGTTGGGAAATAAATATCTTGGAAAACAATAAAATAGCAGGTGAGTATGTTAAAACTATAGGGATAAAGGCCATATATATAATTAATGTAATGGGAATAATGATACCACTTCTATATAGTGCATTAAAAATAAATAAATGGTGAATTATTCAAACCAATTTCATAAGAATAGAGAGAATCCCCCACAGAGAGGCCATAGAAATAAGGCCGAGCTTATATGATCACAACAAAAAAGGTTGATGTTCCTAAAACATTGGTTGAAGGTACTTTTATCATAGAATAAAATTTAATTTAATATTTATTTGATTCTATATCTTTTCACTCTTCACTATCTACCATATTTTCTAATAAAATTATATATTTTTAAAACACATTATGAAGGGATTTTACATTCAAAAATATTTGTACATATATCACAACAATAAGGGAATGTCAGTCTACTACAATTATAGTACATGAACATCCCCAATTTATAGAAATGATTATTTTAACTATGGTTGATTTTAATTTAATACTTTGTTATGGATTGTATTTCAATGTATAGTGAAAACATTTGTGGTAATGAGAAGGAAAATATTATTCATGATGAGGATATTGAATTCTTTATCATTAGAGGGTATATGTAATCATCTGAGTAATGTCGATATCCAACAACAGTAGCACTTTTGAAAAATATTCTTGCTGTAGAATAATAGACACAATATTTATATTGAAAATGATATCTCTAAATTGATGTTGTACCTATTTTACATGAATATACTATTCTATTTTTTGAGTAAATATGTATACATACATCAAATCATGAATTTGGGTTTTATTTTCATTTTATCCCTAATAAAAGTCCTATATCAAAGTACCCAAATGGAATATCCACTATAGAATTAGTGAAGTTAAATAAGAAACTACAATATTTGTGTAAAATTGGATTTATATGACCATGTATTTCACCTTTGGGATTCCATGTTATTTTTTTTATGAATAAATAGGGGTTTACATGGATTTGAATTGATTATATAAAAATAAAAGCTTATGTGATAAATGAAATGTATTACATACCATACATTGAAGACATAGTTGATCAAATTTACAAGGCTGAATATTTTTCAAATATTGGCCAATTTAATAGGCATCATCAATTACACGAAAAGATGTATGATATTCATAAGAAAATATCTCGTAGGATTTATGGAAATTATACGTTTTTTGTAATTACATTTGGATTAACTCATTGACCCTATAATTCCATGGATCAAATAAATATAGTATTCAAGTAATATATTAATAATTTTGTTGGGGTATTAATTAATGACATGTTGGTATATTAAAATAGCTATGATTATAATGAAAATCACATGAAAAACATTATTGTCACTCTTAGAAGAAAGGATATATAATATAAATGTAAAATTATGAATTATAGCATGAGAAAGTTTCATTTTTGGAAATATTTTCTCTAAGGATGGAATCTCACATGACACAACAAATAAAAAAATCCAAAGAATGGCCTACACCAAAAAACATAAATGATGTATGTAGTTTCTATGGTTTTCTAGGTTACTATAAATGATTTCTTAAATAATTTTTCATATTGTAAATCCCATTAACTAAGCTTAAATATAAATAGGTTATTCTTATATAGAAAAATTAATGTAAAAAATGTTTTGAGGAATATAAGAGGAGTTTTTTAAATCTGTAGATTTTGATAATTTCAAATAGATATTGTGGATTTATTATATATATTGTGGTCATGAATAAGAGACGTGGTTTTTTACTTATTCAAAATGATAATGTTATTACATATGCATCATTTTGGATAATGACACAAGAATAAAAATATATAAATCTGGATATTGAGTTTCCATCCATTATATTTACATTGAATATATGGAACAATTTTCACTATGTTGAAATATGTGAGATATATACCAATAATAAGAGTATGAAATACATTATTTCATATAAAGTGCTCAATATGAGGTAAAACATATATCTAGATGTACTCATTGATTGTGAATTTTCAATACTCTACTATATATGGAATGAAAATAATATATTAGATGCATCAAGCATGATTGATCAAGGAGTCCTATCAAAAAATGAGGATTTAGAGGGATACAATGTTCATGGATTTAGTAAAGTTATATTAGATAATTAATAAATAAGGAGAAACATAATTCCTTTTTCAAATAATTTCCAAACCATATTGATTGTAAAAGAAAAAATTTTCTCATCATGGTGATGAGAATTTTCAAATGAAAACTAATGTTGTGAATGATGGGAAATTATTATACTTAATATAATAAGATGAAATTATAAAATCATGAAATATGTTTCCATATAAACATTAGATAAAAGGGAATAATTATATGTTGTTCAATTATCAAATTTATGTATCAATACATTACCATGACTTATAGATATTTAGACAAAAAATTCCAGAGGGAAATAAAAGACATGAAATTGGTGACTATTATCATGATGTTTGGTTTTTCAACCAGTGAAGGTAGAGAGACATCATCCTAGAGGAATTATGAAACCTATACATATTCCTATATGGAAATGGAATGAAATTTTTAGGGACTGTTTCACTGGATTACCAAATAATCATTGAAGGAATGATAAAAAGTGTTATTGTTGATCTCTATACCAAATATTCATATTTAGTCGCTATAATATAATATTTACCTCTTCTTAACCTCATAACTTTCTATATTAATAATTTTATAAGACTTTATGGTGCCTCTTTTTCAATTAGATAAGATCATGATCGATGAGTTCCATATAAATTCTTTGAAAGTATTTAGAAGGATCTTGATATTTATCTTCACTTGAGAACAAGCAATCATCATCAAAGTGATGTATAGTATAAAAGCACCATTCAAACATTTGAAGACAGTTTAAGTTCATGATCACATGAAATTAAATGTAAGCTGGATTAGTATTTACCTTTGGTAGAATGTTCCTATAATAATATATTTCATTTATGTATTTAAATGGATTCATATGAAGCATTTTATGGAATATATATTTCATAATCTAACTTGTTGGAAAAAATATGGTGAAAGAATATTTGAGGATCCAAATATTCATGAGGAAAAAATCGTGTAGGTTAAGACTTTTTAGACTCATATTAATGTAGATGTAAGCTGTAAAAATAGTTCTATTAATAACCAAATAAAATACTTTGAAATTAAATTAGGATAAATAATTATCTGTAATGTGTTTCTATGAATGTTTTTTATAATCTTTTCAAAAAATAGAAATATGATCCCTTGGTACATTGAACATTTTGAAATTCTAGAAAGGGTTGGAGAAGTGGATTATTGATTGAAAATTCCACCATGTCTCTCTCATGTTCATGATGTGTTCAACATTTATTTCCCAAGGAAGTATATGGAACACCCACCACAACATCTCACCATTTATGAAATATTAATAGAAGTGGATTTATCTTACTATGAAGATCCTATCTAGATTCTTGACACTAGGGAGATAATGTGGATGAATTAGATGATTTGACTGGTAAAGATACTTGGATAAATCATAATATAGATGAAATAACTTGGGAACTTTAGGATTTTATAAAGAAGAATGACCCTTATTTTTTAGAAGGCAATATCAACGAAATTTTCAATGATTATATTTTACTATGAGGTAATAATATAGTATCATGAGTTTTTTGAAGAACACAGTGTTCGACAGCAAATACGATACACACCACAAAGCATAAAAAAGCAATATTATTATTTATATATTACTATTTTTACCCAGCGATTGACTTTATGGGTATTAATATTAATAGTGAGATTATTAAATTATATTAAATTAATAATAAAAAATTATTCATTAATTTTGATGAAATAAACACTCCATTTTTAGTAAATGAATTTTATTCATCAAATATACATTTTCTTCAAAAATGGTTTTCATTTATTTTTGTTAAATAAATATTTAATTAAATATTTCCCAATTATTGATATTTATTTTATAAAATGATCTCCATTTTTGATATCATCATATAGAAATTATCTGATGATGAATTGTCAGAATTTTTATAAAACGTTATATATTTCAATGAATGGTGAAAAATACTTCCTTTTATGAAAAATGTTGTTTTTATCAGAGGAATTTAAAAATATCCATGTCATATAAAAATTATTTCAAAAAAAAAATTCAATTATAAAATTTATAATTTAGTTATGATCTTTTAAATAAATTTTATACTTTCACTTGGTATAAAAACATTTTTATACTTAAAAGATATTTTTTTGAAAAACTATATTTTGTAACTTTTCTTATGATTAATTTTAAATTAAATTTTAAAAATTATATTAATTTATTTTGTTAAAATGGATTTATTATTTTTAAAAATCAAAATACATATTATGTAATATGTTTTGTTTAATATTTTATCATAATAAATAGTAAAATTTGTAGAAATCTATTGCCACAGTTATGGTTAAAGAAAGAGTATTGGGTTGTTAAACTAATGATAAAAGGGTTAAAATGAAATATTTTTTGGGTTTTTATTTTATGTAAATATATCTAAAATAACTAATATAATATTTGGTAATTGATCTTTTTTGATCCATTTATCTTATGGAATATATTAATATATTTTATTTTAAAAAAACAGCTGACCGGTTCCTCCACAAATACTTATAATTGGAATCCCCTCTCCTCATTTATCAAAGCATCATGATCAATTTGTTTCAGACAATACCTATCAAAATACATTTCATAAATGATATTTTATGTTCTAAAGTCCATTTTCTATCCTAAAATCATTATATTAATGAATTAGAAGTAAACCTAAAGAGATTGTTTGATGAATATTTATATTTCTTAATCACGTGTTTTCATTTTATTATTTATTCCACCTCATTAGAAATTTTTATAAACCATGATAAAATAAAAAAACCATAATCTTACATATAAAAATATATCTTTATTTTAATGGAGTACCTAATATGAATCTATACTTCTATTAAATGGTAAATGATACCATCCTTCATGTGTACGGTGGAGTACCGCCTCATGAACTGAGGCTATTCATCTTCCAAAACCACCTCACACATATGGTTATAATGATGTATTTAATATATTAATACTATATTAAAGTAAATTTCATAATTCATTGAAATTAATATATCATATATTATCTTACCTTTCTAATCACTAAAAATTATTATGTTGTTCAAGTGTACGTGTGGACTACCACCTCCAGGAAGTGATGTCATTCATTTTTCAACACTACATAACATTCATGTTATATATATGTTTTTATAAATAAATAATATGTATTTTTTTAATTAATTATCATTTTATGTAGATAAATTAATTCTTAACTTGTTTCTTTCATGATCATTGAAAAATAAAAAACCTTAATCATTAATATATAAGAACTACCTTTTTTGAGATTGTAACATAATTAATTTTTCATAACATTCATTGATGTTTGGATTTAAAAGTATAATTGACCTATTAAAATGATAATTATTTCATGTAAAATATTTTTTATAATACTTATCAATGATTTATTTTATCATTGTCAACCTATAGAAGTCATTTTGGACAAATAAGCTAAATATCAACAAAACCTATGATGGTAAATTTATTCATAATGTAAATAAAAATAACAAGGTAATAAAGAAAAAAAATTAATTTTTTGAAATAATTTATTAATTATGTAAAAAAATAAACAAAATATATATATTCAAGAAGATAAAAAAGATATGGACAAGTTGTACCTAAGGTAATGGAATTTATCTCAATTTTAACTCCATTGGGACATAGTTGGTATTATGAACCTATTTTTTTATGTGGTGTATATAAATCCACTTTTTGGTATTTAACATCAATTTATCATTAATCACAATTATTTATATTGAAATTCACGCTTACTATTTTATATTGTTTTAATAATTTTTCTATCTTTTCCTATCTTTGGAACATGAATCATGTAAAAACATTTAAAGGAAAATTGGGTATATTTTTATATTAATCTAATATATTTTTATTCCATGAATATATTCTTAAATATTATTTCAAAAAATAAATTTTTATTGATAAAATTATTTATCACGGTCATTTTATGTTATTCGTAACTATTTACATGTTTCCAAAGAAATGTTCATGACATTTTACATACTAGGGCCATTTCCAACATTAAAAAAAAGTAAAAAAGGAAATTTTTTTCTTTTGAATATGTATGGAGTTAATATATTTTGAAATTTCCATAAAAAATTTACAACCGTTATATTCTTCTATAATATTTCAATGACTTTAGAAAAAGAAACTCTTTATACAAAATTATTTTTAATTTTTCATTTATATTCTTTAAAATAATTGATTTTACCATAAAATCTAATTTTTATGATGGTAACCTCTCATCTATTAATTAATTTTTTTGATATTACCTTTCCATTGAAACATTATCTTTCCTGTGATAATTATAAATTAAACTTAACTTAAATATTCATATTATTTACCATGGATATTATTATTTCTTAATCCATATATCATTTTAATATATGGTATTTTATTATAAAAGTAATTTTATTGACTAGTAAATCATGATAAATCAATATTTATTACTCAATAAATATATTTATTGATAAGTGTTTTTAAGAAATTAAATTTATGATTTAATATATTATTAATGCATTAGACATTTAGTGATGTGCGGGGATGAGTTAAAGATACTCTTTAAATGTAGCGATAGGTCTCATTAGATAACTCAATAATATATCATTAACTGGGTTTAGGTGCACACCTAACAATAAATTAAACTATCTTGGCACAAGGCCTTGATGATATAAATATCATGATGGAAAAAATAATAACATCTAATATTAACCATTTCTTTCATGAAGAATTCAGTTACAATTATCCATGAGATTACAGAATTTATTTTATCATAATATGTATATCGTGCTTATGTTATTATTTAAATGTCATGTGTTTTTTATAAAATTATCATTCTATATTGATTATGAATTATTCATTCATGATAGATTCTAATTCATGTAACTCTTAATGAGTATCTAAGCACACCATTTTTTCTTTTCCACAGAATATGAATAAGGATATTATGAATAATATCAAGGTTGCAATCATGTTTTTATGCATTGTATTTTATACTTCCAATTTAATATGGGAATAATGTATGTATCTAGTTTCACAAGACTAATAAACAAATCAATCCTTTAATATTAGGTTTCCTATATATATTAATGTAATAAAATAAACTCTTGTTCTAGGTTAATGGAGTTGGCGTTGTTACAGTATGTTTTCATACAATAAAGTTAAAAAAATTTATAAACCGATAAAGTTAAATTTCTTATCAATTTTTGGTGATGATGATTGAAATGATCTTAAGTAAGGTGAGAGTTCCAATGATGTTGATTAAAATAAACTTATTCCTAAAGTGAATGATGAAGTGTTCATTATTGATGAATGTAGTAATACGAGATGTGATGAAGAAACCAAATTAGAATTTAGGGTAAATAGTGAATTGAAAGAATTTCATTCAATGATCTCAATGTTAGATAATTAAATAAAAAATTTAAATAAGTAAAATCATTCATCATGAAACGTTGGATTGATTCAGAATGACATGTAAACAATGTTGATGATGGTGATTGATGAAATGATGAAATTTTGTATGAAAGAGAAGATCTAAAATGTTGAAGTGGAAGATAATTTATAGTAAAGTATAAGGTGTATGAGATTTTATATCTGAATTTGACTATTTCTTAAAATTAATTTGAATGGAACAAATCCTAATATTATATTTATATTCAATAATTTATTGAATGCTCAAAGAAGAATATTTTTAAAGTTGTCAAACAATCAAAATCATGAAATTCATGTATAATATAAAATAGTATATTTAAATGATGATGAAAATTCTAGATTTTCAATGGTACTTTTCAATATCTGTTGGAGTTAATATGGTTGAGTTTATACAAAAATAAAAATAAAAATAATAAATAAATCTTTTACGGGAACACTAACATGTTGTTAAAAAATAATATAAATATTTACTTTAAAATTCATGGAAAGAATTATAGATCTAATAAAATAGTGTTTAGAGTATATTAAAATATGTTTTGCCAAAAAATAGTCAAAATTGATTGTAAATAAATGAATATAAGAGAAGGTGTCAACTCATTGAAAAAAAATTATTTCAGAGGACATCAGTAATTTTATATAGATTTCAGGCACTATAGAGAATTTGGGGACATTGAAATATTATATTAGTTTTGATGAAAATATATATCAGTATATAAGATCTAGGAGACAATGTTTTATGGGGGGGGTGTTAACCCACATAAAAAATAAAAGATAAATGAATCCTTAAAATTATGGATTGGATGTTGAAAAAATGATTCTACCATTAAAAAAACTTTGTTAAAGATTTAAAAAGAAATGATATTATATTGAATAATGTAGAACCATTATTCCTCCACAATTTTTTATGGTGTGTAATACAAAATACTCTCAAAATAATGAATATAGCTGAAAAGATAAATTTTGTATTATTGAATGATCATATAAAGAATCAAAAATCAATTGTCAATGGTTTCTAGATATGGTTGTTCCTAAAAAATGATAAGAGAATTAAATATATTGAGGTATTGAAAATTTTAAAAGGATGGTTTAGTGGCCTTTTAAAATTATGGGTGTTATAAAATAAAAAGAGTTGGATGGGTAGTGATCAGAAAGGAAAAGTTGAAGTCAATGAATAAATTGTACGTTTATGTCTTGAAAAAAATCAATTAACAGTATCTAAGCTCGATTATGATGGAAATAAAGTTTTGTTTAAGAAATGTATTCTTATTTAAATGTTTTTATGATAGATATCTATCGATGAGAAGAAAACTTACATTAGTAATCATGTGTCTAGTTGGTGATACTTGAAATTTTGGTTACCTAATCGTAGATTATGGAAATTATTTTGGGAAACATAAGATGGGTCATCTTGGCCAAAATAAAAGGTAAATCTTACATAATGAAATAAATTTTATGATATAATTATATGAATAAGATAGATTGGGAAACATGATATGTTATAGTTTTTAAACGAGTATGGTTTTTAATTCTTTATTGAAAAAAATAGAGATTGTCACATGTCTTTCATTAGAGCTTACTCATTATGAAATTCATGGCCCTTTGAGGTTGAAATATCCAATTAGATAAAAGTATTTATTTCTTTATTATATGACTTTACTTTTATCACATGAATTTTTCTCATTAAGAATATGTTTATGGATTTGAAAATGTTTAAGAGTTTTAGAATATGTGTTGAGAAACCATATAGTTTGTCCTTGAAGAGGATTTAGAAAAACTATTATCAATAAACCATTGAAAAATTTAAAGTGTATCATGAGAATAATGGTATTACCTATGATCATAGTGTAGTACACCCAAAATGGCACAAAGAACTTTACTTTTTTATTTATTTTTGATAAACCCCTTTCAAGGGATGAGGGGGAACCCTTACAAGGCCTGTAGGCATAGATATTTCATGACCTATTGGTCTATGTTGAAATATCTAGACTATAACTACATGGAACTACACCTACCTAGCTTCTGTATCATGATATAAGATCTCCACCTTCACATTGATATTTTTCTAGGCTTCTCATGCATGTACAGGCTGGCCCGAATGGAAATTACATACCCTCTCTTTCTTCCACATTTGTTAGTTTTTGTTCTGGTGAGTTCCCCTACTCTAAATCCTTATCTGGAGATTGAAACTTATTGATTTTACATAGTCCATTAAGCTAATTTATCGGTATACCAACTGCCCTGAGGTGGACCGGAGGCCTTGATATAGCCTGAAAGCCTTATTGGCCCAAAGGCCTTGGGTGGATCAAAGGCCTTGTAGGACCTGAGGACCAAACCAGTGGCCTGAAAGCCCTAAATAATTATTAGTTCCTAATACAATAGTACCCAATAGTACCTACTATAGTTCCCTCTACATTAGCTGCTATAATACCAGAAAATATTTCTCTGTCAGGATTTGAACTCAGGTCTCTTGGATTCACATGTTGAGTCATCACCAACTGGACTGTGGTTCTTAGGAACAATGGACTATAAACAAAAAAATTGTGTTTATAAATGGAATAATGGAATATTTTTGGTTTATGGATCATATTTTATTGATTGAGGAAGTTTTTTATATTTCCAGAGACAATAAATGAGGGAAATAGTTCATATTAAAATATATTTTTTGTATCAACCAAATTTATATATATCACTATAAGATATTTATTATAATAATTCCTCATTTATGAAATATTTATGACTTATTTGAATGCATTTAATTAACAATGTTTATGGTAATAATAATAGGCAGTTTTAAAGAATAGGTTTTGGTGTTGTCTTTCCATGTTGTCATTCTAATAAAATAGGGACCCACTTTTTACATAAATAGATAGTGTTGATTATGGTCAAAAATTATTTGAAGGTGTTGGAACTTTCATTTCATGAGATAAAACATCATGTACAATGTTCTAAAAGATAAGATAAACAATTTATAGTGATAATAACGGTGATTTTTCTATAAATAGTGATAATTAAGAAGATTCTCATGTTGAAAAATATCATTAAGAAATTAGAGTTAAGGATATTTTCCATTATCATATCGTACAAGGATAAGAAAATAGGTAGAGGTATGATTTTTTATTTTATAATAAGCACAACATGTTTAGGCTAGAATAAATTTTATGAAATCAATACACAACTAACTATTTTCATTAGTTGAAAAATTGATGTGAAAGAGGGTTTAATGAATCATGTGTGGAATAGTTATATGAAATAAGAGTTATATTAGATGTAGAAGAAGGATGCTTGGTAATTTTTAACAAATCTATATGATATTAATTTTATAAGATCAATGTTATTATTGTGTAACAACATGAATAGTAGTGGAAAGGTTGTTTGAAAAAAATAATGACCTTTGTTCAATGGATAGTCAATGTTTCAAGGAATTTATTTTGATGAGTCCTCCACATAGGATTCTAAAATGTGACCATTAATATATTTTTTATTATTTTATCAAATATGAGGGAATACTATTTTCTAAAAGTATCTCAAATTATCATTATTTAATTTAAATTTAAAATAGGAAGTATAATTTTAAAATCCTTGTAGTTTCTTACATGTATTGGGTTGATGATATGTTTTTTGGTTAAAAAAGGACATGTATAGTTTACTACAACATCATGCATGACTTTTCAATCCTAATGCGTCTAAGAATTAAAGGCAACCTTTATCAGCCACATCACACAATGGATGAGTTTGGGAGCCCCCTACCTAGATGGATCAAGATAAATATTGATAGCACCTCTAAGGAAAATTTGGGACCTATTGGGTATGGTTCTATTTTCAGGAATCACCTCGATCATATCCTAGGATGATTCATGGGTAAATGTGGCATTTCTACCTCCCATGAAGCTGATATTTTGTGCTTGATACATGCTATTGCCTTTTGCAATCTCTTTTGTTAGAATAACCTTTGGATTGAAAGTGACATGACCACTATTTTACATGAAATTTGGAATGGAATAATCCACCTTTCTTGGATGATTACTACATACTATATGGAATGCTCACGTTTTCTTATCTATCTCAACTTCATCATCACAAATGTTTATCAAGAAGCATAAACGGTTGCAGATGGTCTTCCCAACATGGGAGTCAATCAAAACATTAGTTGGTTTGAAGACCATCCCATTTCTCTTTTTTCCCTTCATTAATAATTTTTTAATTTGATCCCATTTTTAATCCCATCTAATCATTCTTTTTTGATAATATTTTTTCATTTTTCATTTTTGACCATGGCATCACCTTAAAAAAAGAAACCGCTAGGCTTCTCAATGTATAAACCCGCTTCTAAATTTACATTAAATAAAGATCATTTGGTATTAATTTAGAAAATATTTTACCTCCTACGTGATAAAATAATAAAAAATATTTAGTGGTCTCATTTTTAGAAACCAATGTGTAGGACTCATTGGTTTTTAAAAATTTGTCCACAAAGTTATTTTTTATTAATTTATCACATATGAGGTAAAATATTTTCTAAATGTATGTTAATTGATTTTTATTTGGTGTATATTTAAATGAATAAGTATACATTGAGAAGACTAGTGGTTTCTTACTTGGATAGGGTTAGTGATATGTTTTTAGGTTAAATAATGACATGTATAGTTTACTATAACATTATAGAACATTTTATTATAAGTTAGACTCTTTCTTTGAAAAACTAAAATACAATAAGTATAAAGTGGATAATAATGGAAAAATCAATGAATATAATGATTTATCATTTTATTGCATTGTATATGTAAATGATATCACTTTTTTATGAAATAACTAAGTTGATTGTGATGAATTCATCTGGAAATGATGAAAATATTTGAGATGATACGGTTTGATGATTTAATGTAATTTATAGAATTATGAATTTCCCAAGAGAAAGATTATATATTTATTACTCAAAATAAATATCCTCTGGAACATATAATGATGTTTGGGATGGAGGATTTATTGTTGGTTTCTATATTTATTTTATTGGGAAATAATATTTTCAAAATTTAAAATGGAAGGAAGTATATTCAAGAGAATTTAGGAATATTATGGGAAGTTTTTTATAATTTGTACCATCAGGTCTAGATATAATTTATTCTATTTAATTATGTTCTAGTTATAAAAGTGTACCTAATTAGTCTCATTTCATTCATGTAAATATATTTCATAGGTATATTAATGACATATGAAGATATGGACTGAAATCAAACATTAGTGTAAATCTTCAATAGTTTGGATTTACAAATGTTTTTTTAAGGATAAAAATATAGATTATAAAAGATCAACATGAGGTTAATTTATTTTTATAGGTCAAAGGTGTCTATGTTGACACAAAAAGAAATATATATCATAAATTGAGTATAGTTAAAGGATAATATATGGTTTCAACTCAAGTTATAACCCATTTTAAGGGGTCTATGACTTAATTAGAGGATACTATAGAGGGAGGGAAGTTTACCCTATTTATGGGCTATAATAATTAACCTATGATAAGTTTGTTGAGAATTATAGGTTACCATTATATGTGAAATCACATTGATATAAAATATAAATTTATTAAACTGATATTATAGAAAAATGTATTGAACTTCGAATTTATTTCAAAAATGGATAAATTAGATGATGTATTGGAAAAAAGCATCCAAAGTTATATAGAATCCATATATGTATCATTTTTTATTTTTATAATTTGTGTTATATTCAGATAAATAAAAAATAAACATATTTATGTTTTCTCATTAATGTGATTATAAAAATATTTAAAATAGAAGAAAAATATATAGGGGGACTATCTAAATATATATCTATAACCTAATGTTTGATAAAAATTTTTTTTGAGGAGGTCATGAATTTAAAAATAATTTCTAAAATTGGTCATATTTGAAGTCGACTTTTGTGTGTGTGACATTATATTCTTATTTTTTAACTATTTGAGAATGTTAGTTGAGCTTGTTTTCATATACTCATGGAATAGTTTTTAGAAGAGGAATAAGATTTCTAGTTGATTCTCAGTTGGTATCAGGATTTCTAATCCTTTTTAATAGGTAGATATTGGTCAATGTTTATGGAAAACGTTATTTTGTTGTTCAATAATCATTTTTTCTATAACTAGTATACCACATCAGGATTATAATTATTTAATTATGATTCACTTATATGTGTGATTAGTTTGAAATTGATCTATATTCATGTTATGGTAATAAAAATTAATGGGTATATTTCTGAGGCTAAAATATTTTTTAAGAAGATGTTGAATAAAAAGGTTGTGTGCCCTTGGGAAAGTTTTTAAAATCATGGGGCTATTTTTGGATAATTAAAATTTATAAAAACCCCATTTCATGGATTTTTGTAAAAGGGATGATAGATTGTAAAAATATGGTATGTATATTTTATTTGAGTATAAAAGAACATAAAGAAAAGTAAATTAAGTGAGGTGAAGGTTCATTAGATGTTTAAAATAAGTTTGAAAAGGGTTTGGAGTTTATTAGATGAAATATAAATGTTTTTTAGTTTTTAAAATTCTATCTTAATTCATTATAAGTCTCAATACAAAAGATTAATTTTACTCTATGAGTATAATAAAATCTAATTATAGTAGTGAAATTTTATGATTTCTAGAATACATAAGAGTAACCTCCCTTAAATTCATTATGGTTACTATGGATATAGAATTAAGAATTAGAGATTTTTCTAATGTTTATGTGTCATTATGCATTTCCAAAAAAATAAATTTGTGCTAACATAATAAAAATTTGTTATGCCCATTTGTACATAATTGTAAATTTGGTGGTGCATGAGTGTAACTCTAAACATGGACTAGAAAATCAATGAAGTAATTAATCCATTAAATATTTCTTTCTAATTCATTATGGTCACTCATAGGGATATAAAACACAAAAATGTTATGTTTCCAATGTATAAAATTTATTTATTTTGATATAGGCACAGTTTAAGAGTCATTTTTCGGGATTAGGTGATACGAATTAGTTAGGTAGGGATATGCGATAGGGATCATGAATTAGGATGAATTTGGGAATGATGAGAATGTAAAATTATTTAAAATACCTATTTGAAATTAATTCAATACAATCTATATATATCGGGTCTGCAATGGCCCAGACCTCTCTAGTCCATTCCATTGTGAAAATCTAGTGTTTGTGGTGTTTTAGGAGGTCATAGTGACTTATCCCTAACACTTAAAAAAATTTCCAGTTATGTGAACAGTTTCATCGATAACCTTAGGTGAACAGTGCAATGGTAGCCTTATGTGAATAGTTTCATCGATAACCTTAGGTGAACAGTGCCATCTATAGCTTTAGGTGGACAATACAATTGTAACCTTATGTGAACCATGTCATCTGTAACATTATGTTAATAATGTCATCAGTTGCGTTAGGTGAACAGTTCAATGGTAGCCTTATATGAATATTGCCATCAGTAACCTTAAGTGAACAATGTTATCAGTAGCCTTAGGTGAACAGTGTAATAGTAGCCTTTTGTGAATAGTGTCATTGGTAACCTTAATTGAACAGTGTCATCGGTAGCCTTAGGTGAACAGTCCAACCGTAGCCTCTTTCCTTTGCAATATTTTTAGTTCATGAAGTGTGTTTCCAGAACAATGAGGTTCCAACAGTAGCCTCTTTCCTTTTACAAATTATGAGTTCATGAACAGTGTTTCCAGAACTGTGGGGTTCCAATGGTAGCCTATTCCTTCGACAAATTCTAAGTTCCTGAACACTGTTTCCAGAATGGTGAGGTTCCAAATGCATCCTTCTACCTTTGGAAAACTTTGAGTTCATGAATAGTGTTTCCATAATGGTGAGGTTCCGACAATAACCTCTTTCCTTTTCCCAAATTTGAGTTCATGAACATTGTTTCCAGAACCACGATGTTCCAATGGTAGCCTCTTTCCTTTTCCAAATTTTGGGTTCATGAATAGATTTTCTAGTACAATGAGGTTCCAATGGTAGCCGATTTCCTTTTCCAAATATTGAGTTCATGAACTGTGTTTCCAGAATGGTGAGGTTTCAGTAGTGAGGTTCATGAATAGGGTTTTTTTCGTCTTCCAAATTTTGAGTTCGTCAATAATATTTTCAGCTTCTTACATTTTCTCACCTTTAATGTATCCTTTGACATAAAATACATTTAAGGCCTCATTTTAAATACTCTAAGGTTTATTCAAAGGCCATAACACTTATATTAACTTCCTTAAGGCTTGGGATGCTTTTACTTCTTCCAATCGTGTGGTTTAATGTGATCCACTTTTAATAGAAAATCAAACGTATCTTAAACCACTACTTCGTTAAATCTTTTAATGGGACGATATATATTCCTCCATATTTATTCCCCCATGATCTAGGTTGTGAGATACTCGAACCATTCATTCCATCTCATGGGAGTTTCACAATCAAACTGTCCTCCTCAGATTGGTTTCCCACTATTTTTTGACACAACCATGTAGTATCGATCAATCTTCAATATATGGTATGATCTATCAACATTCTTTTTTGTTCATCTTCTTATGTTTATCGTTGAACTTTTAGCGAATTTTACCCCCATGTTCCTAATGTGATTTTCTTTGGTGTTGGCTGATGCAGTGGTGTATCTACATCCTTTAGTGGACACAATAGTCACATGGGAGGAGATTGCAACCTGTTGTTTGGATTGTTCTCTTATAATGAATTCCAAGTACCATTTGAGGTAGGGTATTTGTTGCTACACATTTCATTAATGTGCAACTATATTGTTATCTTGTTATATCCCACTGGATTATAATGTAATTGTCCTAATAAATATTTGAACTTAATAAGTAAATTGATATTGATCGCATGTTATTGTATCTTATTTTGTTATATAGTGTGATATATATTATAACTTTATTTAGATTTTCATTTTGATGGAAATTGGTAAAGAGTGTAAACCGTAATTAATCACTAACTATTTCTCTATAGATAACGATGTATATAAATTAATCTATATGTTCTGGTTATAATTTTCTGTTAATAAAATTTCTACAGTAAGCATTTTTAATTATTTTTGATAGCTTACTGGTTAGGTTTCCCGAATTTGGGACATTCGAATAATAAATTGAATAATCCAAGATGGAATAAAGAACATGTTGATTGATGAATGTTAATTCTTTATATGGTTATGAGTTACCATCTTTATTGTTTAATAGCCAAGAGACCAACTGATATGATGTTTCATTTCCGGCTTCTGGTGTTGTGATGTTAACCTAGATGGCTGTTGTGATATGTGAGGTCATGGAGGCCCACTGGTCATGGCAGTCCTTGATTCTTGGAGTGGAGAGATGCATCAGTTTATGCATGTGGGTGTTGGGGAGTACACCGGGGATGATGAAATGATTTGGATGTGAATTTTTGGATTCATGATGATTCTTTGGTTGTCTATCTTCTTTACTTTCCCCACTACTCAAAGAAATTGTTACTGCTAACCCTTCTTCTGAAAGGGTTGAAGAGGTGCGGGGTATGCCACATCCTTTTCGTGTTTATCTTATCAATGGAGGATGGGTCTACCTTCTTGAAATAGGTGGAAAAAACATGACGGGTAGTTCATTTACTCAATGTTTTGATCCCCCTTGTGTTCAGTATCATAGAATGTTTTAAGGAATGCCTAGGAATAAGGGAAAGTAATTCTATAAATAAATAACTGAATAAATGATGTTAACCCATGGAGTTAGAGCTCACTGGGGGTGTAATGCGGAGGTTATAAGTTGAAGGAACAATGAACTTTGCGTGTGATTCTAATGAAATATAATGTGTAAATTATTGATGATTAATTAATGATTAAATAATTAATTAACATAATGTTCCACTGATAAAAAAGGAATGAAGTAATGTATTAAAGTTCTTTAAATGGTTGTGTGATTATAGGATACCTAGTCTTAGAAGTGGAAACCGGGAGTCTGGGAGACATTAGTTGTAGTTGAGTATTACACTAGGTTATTACCATAGTGCAGTTGTGAAATATTTTTTATTCTATACTTTTTATGCTTCTATACGCTACTCACCTTGCCAGTTAGGGAAACTGACACCATGGGGATTCTGAGTCGTGGGTGGGTGTTTTCCCTAACATTCAGGTGGGAGGATAAATGGATGAATACCCCCTTTCATCCACTCTAATTTATTGGAAGTTACTTGTGATGGTAGGAACAATAGTTAGTTTTCTCCACATATATTTTAGAGGGATGTAATGGCTTATGGTTATTCACACACATATATTCCGTATAAAGTATCCTATGAACTACTATAGGAATAACGTGTATAGGCTGTGATGGCTTGACAATTATTACTTTGTGTGTGGGATTTAATGGCTTGAGGTATAAAGCATGATGTATGATACATGTTATGTGAGATGTGGTGGCTCCTAGAAACTACCTGGCTACATTGCTTATATTGATGTGGTTGTTTTGTGTCATGAGGTGCATGTTGTGGTGCTTTTCCCAAGTGTATGTGGCTAATACATTTTGGATAAAGATTCTTAGGACGTGCAACATTGGGGAAAATCAAAAAACAATTTGTTAAGTAGAAGTGGGGTACCCTTGATATTATTTATTATATTATATACTCTTGTATGTGTTACATTACGTGGGTAGCATATAGAAACAAAAAAACTACAAAATATACTACAACTCACAACCGCACTATGGGAATAACTTAGTCTTAGAATCAATTGTATCTAACATATCTCATACTCCCAGGTGCCACTTCAATTACTTGGTATCCAATAAGAACACAACCATTTAAATAGTTTTAATACATTACTTCATTCTCTTTTTATTAGTTTCAATTTACGTTGATTAATTATTTAAACATTAACCATCGATAATTTAAACATTATATTTCATTAGCATGACACCCAAAGTTCGATGTTCCTTTAAATTACAACCTCAATAATGTTCCCCAGCAAGCTCGAACTCCATGGGATAACATAATTTATTCAATTATTTATTTATATAATTACATTCCCATATTCACAGGAATTCTAGAAAACATTCTATGCTACTAAACACAAGTGGGTCAACAAGGTGAGTAGTTTAACTACCTGTTGAGTCTTTTTCTCCTATATAAAGAGTGTAAACCCATCCTCCCTTGAGAAGAGAAACACAGAAAGCGTGTGGCATACCCCATGTGTTTTCTCCGCCTTTTGGAAGAAGTGTAAGAAAGACCAGTTACCATGAGCAGTGGAGAAAGTAATGAATATAAATAACCAATGAATCAGTAGGAATCCAAACATTCACATCCAACTCATTTCATCTCCCCTTGTGTCCTCCCTGACACCCACATGCATAAACTGATGCATCTCGCCACTCTAGGTGTCAACTGATGCCACAACCAGAAGGCCTCCATGCCCCACATATCAAAACAGCCATCTAGGATCATATCAGAACACAAGATGCAGGGAAAGAAACATCATATCAATTGGGATCTTGGCCCTTAAACAAGTAAGAGGGTAACTCAAGACCCTATGAGAAACTATCTTTTATCAAACAAGCAGTTCATTAATCCATCTTGGATTAGCCGATTTATTATTCGTAGATTCCAAAATTACAAAACCTAACCAATAAGTTATAAAAAATTATTAAACATTCTTACTACACAATATGATTAAAATCATATTACAACAAGAAGAAACAGATTCATTTACATGCCTAATTATCTTTATCCAAACAATTAGTGATTATTTATGGCTTTACATTCTTTACCAAAATCTATCAATATCTAAAACCTAAACAAAGAAAACATAGATATCATGCTACCTAGAAAAACATGAGGTAATAACACGTGAACAATATCAATTTATTTATCCGGTTCAAATATTGATTATGTCAATTCTAGTTTGATCTAGTGGGATTAAACATGTTAAATATATTTTTTCACATAAAAGAAATGTGAAGCAACAAATACCCTAACTCAAATATTACTTGACATTCTTTATACGAGAATGATCTACACAACGAGTTTAAATCTTCTCCCTTGTGACAACTATGTCCACCGGAGGATGCAGAGACACTACCACATTGGAAAACACCCAAGAAAATCCCATTAGGAACATAGGGGGTGAAATCCCATAAACGGTCATGAAGAAACAGAAGGAGATGATGCAGAAAGGATGATGATAGATCTTACATTATATCGATGATTGATTGATACTACTTTGTTGCTTTTGGGGGAACCCATCCAAGGATAAAAGTGTTATTTTGAAACTCATACATGATGTAATGAATGGTTTTAGCGTCTCACAACTGAGAACGAGGAGGACGAACTAGGTAGGAAGATATATCATCCCTTTAGAATATTTAATGGAGAAATGGTTTAAGATATTCTGGATTTTCCCTTAAAAGAGGATCGCATTAAACAACGCGGTTTCCCCATGTAAAAGAATCCCAAGCCTTAGAAGAATTAATATCAGAGTTATGGACTTTGAATCAGCCTTAAATTCCTTAAAACGAGGCCTTAAATGCATTTTATGTCAAAGGAAATTTTAAATGGGAGAACTATAGTAAGATTGAAACACAGTTCAGGAACTCAAAATCTAACAAAGGAAAAACACAGTTCATGAACCACACCATTGAAACCTCACTATTGGAACCTCACTGTTCTAGAAACATTGTTCATGACCTCAAAATTTTGCAAAGGAATGAGGCTACCATTGGAACCTCAACATTCTGGAAACACTATTCACTAAACCAAAATTTGGCAAAGGAAATAGGATAATATTAGATCCTCACCATTCTGGAAAAGCTATTCATGAAGTCAAAATTTGGAAATGGAAAGATACTACCATTGGAACCTCGTCGTTCTAGAAACACTGTTCATGAACTCAAAATTTGTCAAAGGAAAGAGGATACCATCAGAACCTCACTTTATGGAAACTTTGTTCATGAACTCAATGTTTTTAAAAGGAAAGAGGATACTATTGGATCCTCACCAATCTGGAAACATTTTTCATGAACTAAAAATTTGGCAATGGAAAGAGTCTATAGTTAAAACCTTACCATTCTAGAAATATAGCTCATGAACTCAAAATTTTGGAAAAGGAATGAGGCTACCGTTGGACTGTTCACCTAAGGATACCAATGAAACTCTTCTCCTAAGGTTTTTGATGACATTGTTCATATAAGGCTACTACTGCACTATTCACCTAAGGCTACCAATGACACTCTTCACCTAATGTTACCGATGACACTGTTCGCATAAGGGTACCACTGAATTTCTCACATAAGGCTACCAATGAGACTGTTTTCATAACGTTATCGATGACACTTTTTGTATAAGGTTATCATTGTACTGTTCACCTAAGGCTATAGATTACACTGTTCACCTAAGCTTACTGATAACATTGTTCACATAAGGCAACCATTGCACTGTTCACCTAAGGATTCTAATGACACTGTTCACATAATTGGAAAATTGGAAAAGTGTTGGGGATAAGTCACCTTGACCTCTCAAAACACATAAAACCCTATATTTTCATAAAAGAATTGACCAGAGATGTCTAGGGACATTACATCGGATAACACTCAAAAAATTCTCATCCTTGAGAATTCAATACTAACCTTAATGGGAACAGAAAAAAGTCTGAACAACAACCCAACGAGATACCTCTCAAAAGAGAGAAAGACACAAGTAACAACCAATGAAATCCATCTAATAAACTAAAAAGGTCAACAACCAGAAAGGAGACATCATTACATGAAAAGAATTAAACATCAAACAACTTGATGTACTTATCATATATATTTGACTCAATTTACCAAGTACTCTCCTCCATTGCACCATGATTCCACAAGACACGAACCAAAGGGATAGAATTCCCACACAACACCTTCTCTTTGCTGTTTGGGATCTCCATAGGCCACTCCTGAATGGTCGTTTCATCATCAATTTCGATCTCTCCAAAATCAACGACGTGAGACTCATCATGAAGATAATGACGCTGTTTTGATACATGAAAAACATTGTGTATCTGGCTCATCGGTGGGGGAAGTTCTACTCGATATTCCATAAATACAACATGAGATAACACCTTGAATGACCCAACAAAATAGGGATAAAACTTATTCCCATGACCAAAACTGTTCTTCCCATGATGGGTACTCACCTTCAGAAACACGTGATCCCCAACATCAAACTCTAAGGGTCTCTTACTTTGATCATAATATGATTCCTAATGAACTTGAACTATATTCATCCTCTCATGAATCACATTAACCATCTCTATTGTATCCTACACTAGTTCCCCTCCAAGAATTGCGGACTCTCCAACCCCAGTACCCCACAATGGAGAATGGAAAGGCTGGATATACAAGGCTTCAAATAGCTCCATTTTGATGGTGGAGTGAAAACTATTGTTGTAAGAGAACTCCACTAATGGTATGTGTCTAATCAAAGAACCTACAAAATCCATGACACAAGAGCATAACATATCTCTAAGAATCTGGATGTTTCACTCTATCAGACCATCCATTTGCGGATGAAAAACAGTGCTAATGCGTAGATGAGAACCGAAACCATGTTGGAGACCAATCCCCACCATAGAGGTAAAAAGAGGATCTCAATCAGAAATGATCATCCATGGGACTTCATGAAGTCTCACCACCTCCTCCAGATATTTCCTCAATAAAAACTTCATTGATCTTGATTCCGTGATCATTATGAAGTGGGATGATTTTGTTAGAGGACACTCTATGCCACCAAAATAGCATCATTTCCTCCTAGAGCTTAAGGTAAACTAGTAACAATGACCATGGAGATTTCCTCACACTTCCACTGAGAAATATCTAATTACTGAATCAAACCACCGGGAAAATGATGTTCAACCTTCACCTTCTCGAAAAACAAAATTCGAGACACAAATATCACAACTGCATGCTTTATCCCAGGCCACCAAAACCGAATCCTCAAGGCTCGGTACATCGTTTTCACCCCAGGATGCAATGCTAAATGAGAACTATGGAATTATCTGAGAATAATCTCATGCTTCTGAAAAGGAACAAATATCATTCCATGATATGACACTTGATGTTGTTCATCCCCAGACCAACCATGAGGTCCCTTTCCATAAACAGCTTGGTCTCTCCAGACCTCCACCTCTAGATCCCCCAACTAGGACTGTTCGACCTTCTGAACCAATGATGACTTCACCTTCATATGAAAAAGATATAATATGCCCCCAATTCTCCCATGTCATGATGGAACATTGACAATTATCTAATAACACTCTAGGAATCACCAGATTCATGCACCGCGTCACTATGTGACATCAAGATCAACACATCAGCTACAACATTCCCCTTTCCAAGGGTATATGATATTTTGAAGTCGTATTCTTCTAATAACTCCATCCACTAATGTTGTTGTAAGGTCAATTAATGTTGGGGGGAAAACATACATCAAAATCCTATGATCAGTGAAAACCACAATGCACTCTCCAATGTGGTAATGTCTCCACATCATCAGAGAAAACACCACGACTACGAACTCAAAATCATGGGTGGAAAAGTTACATTCATGGGGAAGCAACTTACAAGACCTATAAGAAACAACTAATATCTACTACATTAGAACGTAGCCTAATCCTAGAGGTGATGCATCACAAAATGCATCAAACTGAACTCCCTCAGCTGGAGGATTGAGAACTGGACAACTTACTAACTTCTAATTTAGATACTCGAAAGCTTCTTGACACTGATTAGTCTATATGAAAACATGATCCTTCCTATTCAAAGCTATCATAGGAGTCTCAACTCGAGAGAAATTGGATACTAACCTCTTGTAGTATCCTGTGAGACCAAGGAATCATCACACCCCTGACACTATTTTTGGGGCTTCCCAAGAAGCAACTTCTTCTATCTTCAATGGATTCATAGCTATTCCCTTATGGGACACAACATTCCCCATGAAAATAGACTTCTTGATTCCAAAACTCACACTTCAATAAATTCCCAAAAAGCTGATGTTGATAAATAATATCCAAAATAGTGTGTAGATGCTTTGTATTCTTCTCCTCAGATGTGGAGTACACAAGGATTTCATCGATAAAAATCACCACGAACTTGTCCAGGTTATCATTGAACAAATCGTTCATCAATCCCATGAGCATAGCTAGAGAATTTTTTCTGCTGAACGACATTACAAAAAAATCATAATGCCCATGATGACAATAGAATGTAGTCTTCAAGATATATCCATATTTCACATGCATATGATGACATCCTGACTGCATGTCTATATTTTAGAACTAACATGAACCCTTATGTTGGTAAAATAAATCATCAATACGTGGAAGATGATAGTTTTTCTTCACTGTCAATTTTATTTAAGTGATGATTATCGACACACAACCACAAACTGCCATCATCCTTTTCTTGAACCAAATTTTTGCACCCCACGATGACACACTCATCCGAACAAAACCGTAGTGTAATACCATCAAGAAGTATATGTAACTCTCGTAACTAAAATGGTGCCATCCTGTATGGGGACATAATTATAGGTGAATATCATGGATGTAGCTTGATCCTAAACTTGATCTCTCGTCAAGGGGGTAATGCTACACCCTCTTCTGGAAAGACATTCAGGTACTCTTCTACGACCCTAGAAAATGGAAACTGCTGAACCTCTGAAGAACCCAGAATCTTCTCAGCCATCATAGATGATAAGGGTGGAACACGCCTATGAACCATCAGAGGGTTTCGCTCGGTAACGAACACCCCCGTCTCTCCATCTGCATCGAAGAACACAACCAACTTCCAGAAGCAATCCAAAATACCCTGAATCGAATACAACCATTCCATGATGAAGATGAAAACATATGGTTGTATTCATTAACATAGGAAATCTACCGAAGAGTGGTGCTTCCCAGACACTAGCTCACAGTCTCTACATACTTCAAACAAATCAGCTTGACCTCTATCTAGTGTAGTCAACTCCAAGGGAACTGGAATCCTCTCTACCTCATGTCCCAAAGCATGGGTAAGGGTAGGTGATATGAGGGAGTGTGTAGCTCCTGAATCAAACATGGCATAAACCAAGGTAGAAGACAAGTAATGTGTACCTCGAATGATGTCTGGTTCACCTAGCGCTGGCAATGCCAAAGCATGAAGCTTTCCATGACATCCTCGACGTCCTGTCTGGCCCAGTTGACAACCACCACCATGGACGTGCTCTACTCTATGATGATGGGGAGCATCATGGGGTTGTCCTATGTCATCCCCATCAACCCTCTACTGATCTAAGGATGGTGCAATATGCTGCTGCAACCTCAACTGGAAATGACTCAATGGAGGAACCTGGAGTGGAAAACCTGGTGCATGATAACTACTTTGAAGAGTTGGGCACTTTCGCTGTTGATGTCCCCAACCACCTTAGAAAAAACAAGCACCTTATCACTCAGCATAGGCATGATAGCTTCCACCACCAGAGAAAAAAGATGATGAGGGCTGGGACCTACCCCCGAACAAATGGAAACTCTTCCACCCTAAAAATTGGGAACCCCAGACCACGTCTCTACTTCTCGAATAATCATGACGACACCCCTATCGTGATGAAATAGTTCTGGAAAATGTCTTCTCGATGACCTCTACCCTTTCCAACACCTCAAGATATGTCTTCAGAATAAATGCGGTGACCTGGCACTGGATCTCTAGATGCAACGCCTCCTCAAAATGTGTCTCCCTTGACTCCTCATCTAACAACATGTCCTAAGCATATCGTAAAAGGTTCATGAAATGTATTCCAAACTCTTGCACACTAGAGCTCCCCTATTGAAGGGTAATATGCTCCTAGCTACTGAACGCCTTTGTGGTCAAGGAAAGAAACTCAACTCTAATCTTTTTTTCTGGAACTCCTCTTGTGAGATTGGTGTATCCTTGCGATACCTGAGGAATAAGATCCACAAATGCCTCACTGCTCCACACAGCATGGTCACAACCAAGGACACCTAGTGCTCCTTCGGAGCACGAATTGAACTGAAGCCTATCTCAACCTCCTCCAACCAGTCTTCCCTGACAGAATCTGAAACAGAGCCCTCATACTTATACAGACTCTAGAGTTGAAACTCTTGGAGTGTCCTCCTCTAATTGTCATTGTCTTCCACCTCTACCAAGTGACGATCAACTAGCACCACATGTTGGATATCATCTATGTGATCCTAACGAGGATGTCGACCTGGAGACATACCTGAAAAATATGAAATAGTTAGAGCTCCTAAACCTCAAATATGGAAGAATCAGAATTTATTAATTAATATTTTTCTATTATTTATTTTAGGTTACCATATCCCATGTTCTACCTCTTAAAATCATAGGAATAAGGAATAATGATGCATGATCCTTTTTTAGGCCTCTACCCTACCATTAGAATAACCTTTTTAGTATCCATTGTAAACATAGAAGTCCATACATAATATAATATGGTGTCTTAAATGACTATGTCTTAGTCAGTCTCTAGTGTTTACATCACTTTCTAAACATGACTGACACAGTTTCCCTATCAACCCATGCAACCTCACCTATGCGTACTACCAAAATGCATCCTATCTCCCAACTAGACCTCTGATACCACTCTGTCACAACCCCCTCCCCCACAAAGTGTACCCCTCATAGGCCAAGAATGCGAGAAAAGAGATAATGACCCCCTATTTCCCACCTATAGTTGGCCCTGGGTTGGCAACTAGAACTGATGGTATAGTAAACACACAAATGGTAGGTATTACCCCTTATGAGAACACATGGGGAAGAGAGATATAAGATACACACCATCAAACTACAACTCATACATCCATATAAGATAAATCCCAAGTACAAATATGTAATGTCATGATAACTACTATAACTGAAAGGGGAAAAACTTCAAATACCCAAAATTAAGTAAAAACAACAACAAACACAAGCTCAAACTGATCTTTCAACCCTAAGCTATTAGAAACCTGGTTTATCTCCAACCTTCTTCCATGTGACCTGAAAATAGTTTATATATACATAGGGTGAGTATAGTAGTATAATGAGAAGGATCCTCCCCAAAACCACTTGTGAAAAAGTAAAGAAAGCATAATAAAGCCCAAGGGAGAACCAATAAAATGAACTCGTCACCTAAATAGGTATACTATGTTCCCAACCTCACTATGGTTACTCTCTCCAAGTATTGCATATAAGAGTATATAATATAATAAACATTATCAAGGGTACCCTACTACTACTGCCCAACTATTTTTCCTTTGTTCTTCAATGTCACATGTACTAAGCATCTCTCTTCAACATGTATTTCCCGCAGACACATGGGCGAAGCACCAAAAAATGAACATTGTGCAAAAAAACCACCATGTCCATGTAAGAAAAGTAACCATGTAGTTTCAACGAGCCACCACAGCTCGCATAATTTGTATCACACGTTAGGGGCCATTATCACCCTTCTCACATTGTCGGCCTAGAAGGGGTACATATTGTTCAGAGGGGGTCGTGATAGAGTGTCAGTTAGGGAAACTGACACCCTAGGGATTCTGAGCCCTGGGAGTGTTTTCCCTAGTATTCCTATGGGAGGATGGATGGCTGAATACCCCCTTTGTCCGCACTCTATACTCTTTGTAGTTACTTGTGATGGTAGGCATAGCGGTTAGTTTTACCCATATATGTGTGTTGAGGGCTGTAATGGCCTGTCGTTATTCACACACATATATTCTAGATATAGTATCCTATGGACTACTATAAGAGTATTGTGTATAGTTTGTGATGGATTGAGGATTGTGACTCGGTGTGTGGGTGTAGTGGCTTGAGGTATAATGCCAACATATGATACACATTATGTGAGCTATGATGTCTTCTGAAAACTACCTGGTTACTTGTATTATGTGGACATGGTGGTTTTGTCGCATGAGGTGCATGATGTGTTGCTTTTCCCAGGTGTCTGCGGGAAATCCTTTTGGAGAGAAATGCTTAGGACGCGCACCATTTGGTCAATGTGGAAAACTTAGAGAAAATTAGTAGAAGGGTACACTTGATATTATTTACTATATATCATATTCCTGTATGCATTAATTGGTTAGAGTATCCATGGAGAGGCTGGGAACTTAGTATACCTATTTAGGTGATGAGTTACTTTCACTTGTTGTTCACTCTACTTTAGCATGCTTTCTTTACTTTTTTCATGAGGGGCATCGGGGAGGATCCTACTGAGTATACTATTATACTTACCCTATGTATATAAAAATAGTTTTAGATCACTTGGAGCAGGTTGGAGATCAATCTGGTTTATACTAGCTTGGGGTTATAGAAGCTGTTCAGGCATGTGGTTGCTGCAATTTTTTACTTAATTTTGGGTATTATTTTGTTTTTCCCCTTTCATTTGTCGTAGTTTGCATGATATTACATATATATTGATTGGATTTATTTTCTATACCTGTCTGAGTTGGATTTGGTTGGTTTCAATCTTTTCTATCTCTTCCACATGTGTTCTCTTTGAGTGTAATGCCTATCATTTTTCTTTTTTACTATACCCTCGGTGCTAGTCACCAACCCGATGCCTACTGGAGGAGTGACTTGGGGGTCATTATCTCCATTCTCACATTGTCGTCCCAAGAGGGGTACACTTTTTGGGGAGGGGGTCATGACATGATTAGATCTCGTATCATCAAAAGGAACATATAAATTAAATACAAGGTGTTTTATAATTTTGGGATGATCCAAGGGCTCATATTTGAATTAGAAGTACTTGAGAAAAAGAAAGAAATATTTATCTACAATAAATGATAATTTAAATTTAAATTTTATACTATTAAAAATTTATTTTCTTCAATGAAGATTTTTTCTGTGTATGAATAAAAATGAAAATTTTAAAGAATGTAGAGAAGATGTGAAGAGAAATTAGAATCTGTAATTTTTCTAAAATTCATGTTTCAAACTCAGGTTTGAAATTAAATTTATACCATTGAAGAAAAAAAATATTTTCTACTATTGTTAAAATATAATATTTTCACTAAAATAAAAAAATATTCATAAATTATATATATTATCAAGAGAGAAATTTCATTAATGAAGGTTATAGAAGATGAGAAGAATGTGATGGAGAATAAGAAGAAAATATTTTACAACTCTATGGAAGTATGATATAGTTTAAGAATATCTTGTTGTTGGATAATAGTTTCTATATCGTTGTTTTTTTGGGAAATAATTTAACAATTCATGAGACTATAATGTATATCATTTATAATAGGATAAACCCAAATAATTTTAATCCATAATGGTGAAACTAGTAAAAATTATGGTTTTGGATGATTCCAGATCATTCTAAGGAATCATTAGTCATTTGGGGTAGTTAACCATGTAAAATATTTAATGCCTGATGTGTGTGTTCTATGATTTGTTTGACAATGATCAAGTTATCTAATTTAATGTGAGGTGAAGGGTTTTTATAAAATAAACATAAAAAGGGATTGATTTCACTTATTCACCCCCACTCTTAATGAATTCTATCTAATCATGACTGTGCCTTTCATCCACAAATTATGTGTCATCAAAGAGAACATTTTAATCATAAACAAACATAGGACTAGTATATATGGTATCATTGACGTTATGATACATCAAACATGTTGTTCATATGTAAAAAACAACATGGAAGAGATAACATATATTTTACGATACTCATTCTTTCTACACCTACAATTGGCCCCAAGAACATCAGTGAAAAATTCATTTACTTTAGGATAATATGTTGTCCCAATTTGGGTGACAATATATATAATAATCGATATCCCACATTAAATTATTAAAGGTGAACTCACCAGTTTTCATATGCCTTATGCCCACATTTAGTAAAAACCAATCTCTTCTTAATTATCCAGATATATTTTAATGTCTATCAAATGACAATTGGTCTTAAAATCCTAGACTCCCCAACCACAAACTAGTATATAGGATATTATCAAGGAATTAAATATATATCCTCAGAAGGTTCATTTTGAATCAAATCTTGATCACCATTTTATAGGAATAATCATTATAAGATAAATGGTTTTCCATTGAACCCTTGAATTTTAGAACATACACTCCCTCAAAATTTACTCTTCAATTCATATGGTATTCACAAACTAAACATATATCAACAGATGATAAAAAGTGGTTATTTGCATCTATGTATCGATTTACTTCTTCAACCCTATCTCGAAGTATCAAATATTACAATTTTCCTAGACAAAAGATATTAGGTATATTATGGTATTATAATTTTTTCATAATAAGGTTAATGATTTGTAACCAATAACGACACAAAGGAAATGGATTCTAGTGGAATTTATTGAAATGTATAGGAATTTTATAGAGATATCACATTATCATGATAATGGATAAAATAGTCATGATATTTTTCAATGTGGGTAATTCCACAACATAGTCAGTGGTCATGGTGACATAGAATATGATGGAAGAGGTGGATATACCATTCAATATGGTTTTATTATTAAAAATATGCTGAACATTGGAAAACTAGAATTGGACAGGGCATGGAGGTACCTGTAGAGTAATTCTAGTCCACCTTTACAACACAATAAGTCCAACATAAGAACGTAAGGTGTATCAGTGATTATGAAGTACATAAAGAGTACTAGGGGATAAACATGATCAGTTCAAGGTTGAATATGTTATGCTATATGTTGTGATGAGTGTAACATGTGTAAGGTTTTTTTCAATTCAATATAGGTTTCATCATGGTCAATAGTTCTTAAATGTTGAATACCTAATAGTTAATGTGGTAAACACAGTCAAGATATATGGACCACACTATTGTAAGTGGAGAGGTGTTTTAGTGTCTACGTATGATGCATGGGAGGGCCATATTAGGTGTGGTGATGGTTGTGTTGAAGTTGTTTCGTGTACAACATATATGGTCACTAAGATTTTCATGGGATAAGGAAACATGTCCAGTAAAATTCAAATATTGGAGTGCTGTAGGGAATGTTATCTTGGGGATAAATTTAAAAGCCTATGGTAATTGATGGAAAACTGTATTGTTGGGTCTATTTGTGGGAGTTGCACCCAGTATAGATTACTTGTCTATGAGGGTGATTGAACATATCATCAATGTTTAATACATCGTGATTATCAATTTTAAGACCTAGTTCAAGAAATATCCAAAGATAAATATTGTATTACCAAAGTAAATTAAATTGAGATCTAATTCATTCTATAACAGAGACAGAAACACTACTTGAAACTGGGTCTATTCCCACAGTTCTATAACCTCAGTTTAGAGAAACTGTGGGTATAGACATTCATTCTAAACATATACCCACTATTTTAATAGACCATTGGTATAGGTTGATTTAAACCAACCTTTTCAAAACAATAATGGTTATATCCCCTTACATAGCTTTCCTTTCTCAATCTCCCCTCCATTCCTCTTTCAAAATCTTATTTCACTCCCCTCGCCACCTCAGGTGACTTCGGTGTCCCCCACCCCTTGTAATGTGACTTTAACATCCCCTCCCCTCCTTAGCAAACATTATAACCCACTCATATTCTCTATTTGATTTTAGTCTTGTGATATTTGAGAGGAAATATTTATTTCACTCCTATTATTTCTTTTATTGTCTTCTCTTGTTGTCTTGTGTTCTTTCTCTCAAAATACCTGACTTATGGTTTTTAATTTTATTATTTCTCCATTGTGTTGAAAATATGAAATTATTTGTGTGAAAAATAGATTCCATGAAATAAATGTTTTCTACTTGATGTGATGTCTCAGGGGTTGTTTGTGAAAGGATTATTTTTCTATGACCATTTATTGTTTTCATACAAAGTAAATTATACTCTCATAAATGTTATTACAAGAATAGTTATTTTTAACATCTGATGTGTATGGTGACTTTTGATATTGAAATAGTTGGACACATTATTAAATATAAATGAATCATTATAAACGATTTTTTAATAGTAATTAGTTTCCTAATCATGATATAATGGTGTTTTAGAAAACTTATTTCTACATAAATATTTATAAAAAATAGAAATTTCTATAAGAATACTATTTTATCATGATTGGTATTTATCACATTAGTGGGTGGTTTTATTTTTTTTCAAAATGTGAATGTTTTGTGTTTAAAAAAGGTAGTCCTTTTAAAAAAAGTTCATCAATGATTTTTACTATTTTTGGGGTTCTTTCTTGGTATTTATCACTTATTTTGTTTTGGAACAAATTTAATTAGGGGATCCACAATTATAAAATGTGGAAATGTTTTATAGAATTTTGGTTATTTTGGAGAGTGGTTTGATTTAAGGGTAATTCCCATGTTGATTTGACTTATCATGTTGATTTAACAAAGGCATCTCAAAATAGTCTACTGTGAAGATGAAGTACTTGTCTTTGGGGGTCATTCCACCATCTAGATTAAAAACATCCCTTGCTCCAAATATCGTTACATTTTTTTATATTATGTTCTTTGTCTGGTTTTGTTGATATTTCTATACATGTGATACATAGTGATCATGTATATAGACCTTATAGTTAAGCTTGTTTATACTATCATACTAGTTCTGATAGTTGGATTGGTGAGGCTTGGTTTTTAGAAATACAAAAATATGTGCTAGATATTAAGAATAACATATATGAATATAACTTAGTTTTTTCTTATAGTATTCTTTATTATTTTTTATTGGATTGAACGTAGAGTATTCTATTATTGTCAGATACATCATTCATTGTATTAAATTTGGTTCCCTGTTAGTGTTATTTAATTTCATCTACACTATAATTTTAATTTTTCATTAAATTTGGATATCACTTTAATTATGGTTTGTATTTTTGACTAGAAAATAACTTTTACCCAATAATACAATTGATAGAAAATGCACATATAATACTGATCAGAATTCAACCAAATTTCAAGATAATTTGGAAACTTTTTTATATTTTTCATTTGAAAATGTTTTCGATAGAGGTTATATATACTGTCTATGATATAATTTTTTTAATAAAATTATAATGATAGGAAGAAGTCCACAGACATATAACGAAATACAGATTTAAAACAAACTATTAAGTTTAGTATCACAATGGAGAGATGATACAATCCTATAATTTTAATAAATGGAAAGAAATAATTGTAATGGAGAATGTCATATTTTATTAGTTTACACTAATGAATCATCACAAGATAGATAGTATGCCAGTGTAAGAATGAAATGATATCATTACTCATGAGGAAAAGACTAATGATGATGATGTTGAGAGTGTGAAAAAATTAATTTATAATTACAAAAATCCTTTATATCAGGAATTTTCTAATATGAAAAAGATAGAATTATTGATGCATTTATATCATGGAAAAACTATCAATAGAATTTCTAATACTAAAATTTATTATATTCATACCTTTTTTGAAGACTTGTTTCCTAATGGTCTAGATATTATCTCAAATAGTTATAAAGTTTGAAAGTTAATTATGTATCTCATATTTTCTACTAATAAAATTTATGCTTGTATGACATATTCCAATGTATTTTTGGAACAAAAAAAAACCATAATTAATGTAAAAAATGTTTTAAATATTGATGGAAGAAAAATATATATAGAACACATCTCATGTTCCCTAGAAATTCATGTGGATATTTCCATTGATTTCCATGAGTAAAAATATATTCTTGTCTACAGAAATCATATCTAATATGTGATTCCATTATTGTGGGAGAATTAAAGGTAATTATGAGTAGGTTCATGCTAAAAATTGATCAACCTGGTATAAATTAGATATACAACATCCTAATTATTCACCTGAGGTGCGTAATGTTATGTTGGGTCTCTACCATGATAGTTTTAACCCATTTGTTCAGATGATTACTTCTCACAACACATTGTTAGTTTTTATTCCTAATTATAATCATCCTCCTTGTATTTATATGAAAAAACATTTCAATTAATTTAGTATACAAATATATGTACCTTCTTATACAGAAAATGATATAGATGTCTATATGAAACCTTTAATAATGAAGTTGAATCGACTATGGGATATGGGTGTGCCCACATTCGATGTTTCATCATAAAATATATGTCTTATGTGTGGTTCCCTGATATAAACAATAAATGATTTCCCTAATTATGAAATAAATATTTCTTAGTTCATAAAGGGGAAAATATCATCTCCTTTTTTATAAAGAATATAAAATTAATAATTAATAACCATCAGCATAGTTTTAGTTTCACATAGAATCAATGATTCTTTCTAATGGATCATCAATACATGAAAAATAACTAGAGGTTTGATAATACTATTGAAACTGAAAAACCAACTCAACATACGTCAAGAACTAATGTTCTGAATGAACTGAATGATTTAATTTTTTTCATTAGTGAACGTGTAGATGAAATCTAATGAGGAAAAATATTGACACAGATGAAACAAACAATTGTAAAAATAGAATTATCTTTTACATGTTTCCATATATGTCTACAAATTTGTTACATTAGTGTTTAGATGTATAGAACATTGAGAAAAATATGTGTTAAATTTTTCATTCAATTATTCTAAATATCACAGGGAATAAATAATATGACTTTTGATCTAGTTGTGACATATTGGACTAGGATATTTGATAGGAACTATATCCTATGTATATTGGTGAAAATAGTGTAATATTTCTTGTGCTTCTGATGTGATGAAACATTAAAAGAAAAATAAATTTCTAGATATATTTGGGAATATAAAGGTTCATGATGTCTTTTTATGAAATATATCTAAATGAGTCAACAAGAGTTATTTGATACAAAAGTCTCTAAATACTCTTGGTCATAACATCCCACATCATGAATTGATTCCCTTAGAAGTCTGACATTTTCATTCCAATAATGTAATCGTGATAGTTATTAGATTGAAAAAATTTTAAATAAATTTTTTCTAAAACTTTATCAATGTATTTATTGAGAAAAATGAAAGATGAGTATCCTATATTTTTGTGTGAGTTGGAAAAAACTTCCTCCATCATTTTTTCACCTACATGCTTCATTTAACTATTCATCTTACAAAATGAATGTCTTCTTAGGGACCCATATAATTTTTGGTGGATGTATCCTATTGAAAGAAATATTTTCAAAATGAAATATCTTTTCTAAAATAGGAATCATCCTAAATGTTCCATTGTGAGAGGTTATCTTGATGAATAACGTATGGATTGTTGTTCAATGTATTTGTATTATGTGAACCAAAGAAATAACCAGAAAATGATAAATGAATATGAGTGGTATGAAAAAACTAAGCCCATGATTCCATATAATCCCTAAATAGGAGGAATTCATTGGTCATATACATTTCCTACATCGAGCCTTAAAGAGTGGGATATGAGACATCACAAGGTCTTGTTTTTATAAGTTTTTTCTATGAATATATCAAGTAAAAAAATTTAATATTTATTTTTATCTCATAATATTTCATTTCACATATAATTTGAAAGTTTATTATCAATTTATGAAGAGAACATAAAGAAATTATAATTAGAGTTAATCGATTTTCTCCCTAGAGAAAGGGACATGCTTTTCATATGAAAGATTTTCCTTATTGGTTTGAATTAATGGTATGAACATTAATTTAATTAACATAGAATATATATATTAATTAAAATTTAATTATTCATATATATTTTGTGTATATATTTTACCTGTTGACACTATTTTTCATGAATTAAGGGCCTTAAATTCCGGTCCAAATTCCTTGGTATGTGAATGAAAATCATTAATAGTCAATGGTAATAAATTTTTTACAAGTTATCTAGCTATGAAACTGATAACACAACATGTTGTAATTATGTTAACTGCTAAAATGGATTGTTGTTCTAATTCATTAAATAGTCATCCTTGATATGAAAGTGTTTCTGTATTATTGTTATATATATACGAATTAACATGTTCGGTGCAACATCAGTTCAACTTTCAAATGGAAAAAGCTGTTATGGTTGTAAGGATGATAGATCTTAGAGAGTTTTGGCGATCATATAAGCATGAGTTATATTTCCGTTCGAGGAGTAGATTCAGTTCCGATATATAGGTAGTTCCCATATTTCTCGACTGTATAATAACAAAATGTCAATAAAAAATCTATATTTCAATAGTAATATGTTTAATATATTCCCAATAGTTAATGTTTTACAATAAAATTAAATTATTATTGCGTGGAAAGTTTTTTACTATGTGTCAGGAAAAAAAGATTCAGTGATGTATATTCACACATCGAAGTTCACTACAATTCTCTAGGATGAAAAACACTTGATATTTTAATTTAAATATAAATAATATGAATATTTATTTAGTTATTTATCATTTCATTCTAAAATTTATGTTTTATTGTCACTAATCCCATTAATATAAGTCTTAAAATACCCCTTTCAAAAATTATAATGGTCAATTTTTCTAATGGACTAATATCCTAAAAACCTAATGGCCTAATGGTCAATTATTCTAATAAACAAATGGATAATTGGACAGTGGGAATAATTCCCAATTGGAAAAATTGTTTAAAATCCTAATTGGATGAGGGCCTAATTGTTAACTGGCTAGTTAGACTAATGGAACAATTCCCAGTTTTCTAATTGTCCAATTAGTCTAATTTCCTAATTTCCAAATGAGATAACATCCTAATGTATATTTTTCCTAATGGACTAATGGATAATTGTCCCAATAACCTAATGACTTAAAGTCCAATTGTCCCAATGGCCTATAGCATATTGTCCAATTTTCCTAATGACATTACTATCAAATTGACAAACAACCTAATGTATAATAGGCCTATTTGCTTAATAGAAAATTGTACAATTAGACTTATATCCTAATGGCCAGTTGGCCTAAGGGTATAATGCTCTATTGGAATAATGGAATAATTTCAAATTTTTCTAACAACCTAATGGAAAATTGGCCTAACGACCTAATGGCCAATTCTATAAATTGATGAATTGAAAATTGTCCTAAGGGCCAAATATCATAATAACCAATTGGAATATTGGAATTATGTAAAAAAAACTTAATGGGAAATTATCATAATGACATAATAGACTAATGTCCTCATGTATTAATTTCCTAATGACCTAATGGAAAATAGACCAATGACCTAGTGGCCCAATGGCCTAATGGACAAATGACCAAATGGACCAATGGCCTAATGTCCCAATGTCCTGATGTCCAACGGGCCTAATGACCTAATGGTCCAATGGAAAATTCTAATAAAAGACTAATGGTCAAATGGTATAATAACCTAATGGCCAACTGGCCTAACAATATAATTTCAAACTCACATAATGACCTAATGGACCAGTGGAATAATGGACCAATAGAAAATTTTCCAATTGGCTAACTAGACTAATTTACAATCAGCCTAATGGAAAATTGGTTATCAAGGATAAAGTCTGAATATTATCATGTCCAATAGAAATAAGGGCCAAACAACCTAATGTCCAATTGCCCTAATAGAATAATGACCAATTGGCCTAATGCAATAATGGCCTAACAATCTGTTGGGCTAACAACCCAACGGAAAAATTGGCCCAACAGCCTAATGGGAAATTGATGTAATTTACCAATGGAAAATTATCCTAATGGTCAAATGAATAATTGTAATAATAACCTAATGGACTACTGATTAACTGGCCAATTGGATTAATTTCGTAATGGACAATTGGCCAATTGGCATAATTGCATAATGTACTAATGGGATGATATCCTAATGGAATAACGGCTTAATATCATACTATCATATTGGCCAATTGACATAATGGCCTAATGGGATATTGTAAAATTTTCCTAATAGCCTAATGGAAAAATTTCCTAACATACAATATCCCAATTATCATAATGGACTATTGGCCTAATCACCGTATGGACAATTGGCTAATTTGACAAATGGCCTACTGACCAATTGTCCTAATGACATAATGACCAATTGTCATAATGGAGAAACATACAATTGGCCTAAAATACTACTGTAAAATTGATCTAAACACTTAATGGGAAATTATAATATAGGCCTAATGGCCAATTTTCCTAACAAACTAATATAAATTTGCATAATAACTAATTTTTCAATTGGAATAATGGACTAATGGCCCATTGGACTAATATACTATTGGAATATTGGATTAATGGCCTAATGGGAATTGAAATAATGGATTAATTTAAAGTTATACTAAATTCCAAATTTCTAATTGACCCAATAGACTAGTGAACAATAGTCCTAATAGCTAAATTCACTAATGAAAATTTTGCCTAACTGTCGATTGGAGAAATATGCAACTGTGTAATTTTCCTAATAGAATAATGGCTAATTTTCTGAAACATCCTAATATCTAATTGTCCAAAAAACCCAATGGCTAATTATCCTAATGGACTAATGAAAAATTTACCTATTCACATAATATCAAATCAACCAGTTGACATAATGACTTAATGGCCTAATGGGAAATTGACCCAATGGAATAATGGATAATCTTCCTAACGATCTAATGGGTGATTTGACTAAAGACTTAATGGCCACTGGACATAATTTCCAAAGGTTAAACTATCCAAACTACCTATTGAACTAGTAGAAAATTGTCCAAATGGCCATTTGGTCGAATGCCCTGATGAATTGGCCAATTGGCATAATCGCCAAATAGCCTATCAGCCTAATGACTAATTATCCAGTTGGAACAATGGACTAAAGGCCGATTTTTTTAATTGGCCTAAGATCCAAACAAACTAATGGTATAATAAAAAATTGGCCTAATGGACTAACTATAAAATTTCCATAATTCCATTGGGCCAATTATCTAAATTGCCCAATTGCCAATTAGACTAATTACCTAATGGAAAATTTACCTATGACATATTGGCCAATTTTCCTAAAACTGCAATGCCCAATTGGACTAACAACATAGAGGCCTATTATAGAAACATCCTGTTTTGTAATTTTCATAATGTAATAATCTCTTTATAGCTTAATGGCCACTTCACTAGTTGGAATAATGGATAAATGTTCAATTGGTCTAACAACCTAATTTTAAACTAGCTAAACAGCCTAATGGACAATTGGCCTAAAGGCCTAAGGGCTTGATAGACTAATGGACTGGTGACCAATTATCCTAATGACCTATCAAGAACTATCATAACTACCTAATGTCTAAATTGACCAAACAACATAATGGAAAATTTTTATTAATGGCATAATGGCCTAAGGAACAATTATCCTAACTGACCAAGGGTCAATTGGATAATTATAATAATTGAATAATGGAATAACGGACAATTTTACAATTAGACTAAGATAAAAATTACTAATTGGCCTAATGAACTAACGACCTAATTTCTGAATAGCCATTTGGCATAATGGACTTATGAATTGGCCAATTGGCCTAATGGACTAATTTCATAATTTAATAATGGCGTAATGTCCAATTGACCTATTTTTATCATGGGATAATGGTCAATTTTCCTAACAGCGTAATGGAAAATTGGCCTAACAGCGTAATAGACATTTGGCCTAACAATATAATGGCCTAATAGCCAATTGTCCTAATGTACTAATTTCATAATGTAAAATTGGACTAACGCATTTTTTTCGCAATGTCCTAATTACTAATTGGCCAATTAGAATATTGGAATAATGGATCAATGGATATATTTCCTAATCATCTAATGGACTAACGACCAATTAGGAAGTTGGACAAATAGAATAATGGTCATTTGGCATAATTCGCATAATGATCTAATGAAAAATTAGAAAATCAACCTAATGGAATAAGGACCTAATTCTCAATTGTACAATTGGCCTAATGGACTAATGTCTAATAGGAAAATTGTCTTAATGAACAATAGGACATTATCCAATTATCACTACTTATAACTTACAAATAAATTATTTACATTTATACATAATGAATGGTTCTAACATACATATTTTGAATTAATCAAATTAGAGACCTTGATTGTATATTATTGAAACAACATTAAAAGTTATTTGATGATTGATTTGATCAATGATTAAATATTATTAAATATGATAAATTTATATAATCTAAAAAGTTTCTAAAATATATTGAAATATAAAATATATATAATTAATAAAAATGTCATATATATAATGGTAATTCCATAAAATGAATAATATGGAGTGAAATTTATGAAATTATTTTAATGTATTTATATTCAGGATTACGGAATGTTCATAATGTGTATATAAAATTATAGTTAGTTTATGATTATGTGTTATTTATGATTTTTTCTTAATTATTTATAACATGTTTAAATTTATGAATTTTTCATTCATTTAAAATTTATTACCTTTTACTTTTATTAAATAATATAAATTGTTAATATTGTGAATATGTTTATTCAAATAAATTACATTTATATAAAGCTACATTGGGCTATGAAGGCTACGTGCCTTGAGAATAATTGTTTTTCTCAAGTAGAAAGAAAAAAATGGAAGTGTATTAAATGAAATAAGCATTTGAAAATATTGTATGTTATTTATTTATATTTAAAATATTTATATTAAATTCATAATTAAATATCCTATTTATATTACCAATAGTCTTACTCAGTGTCCGTTAATGATAAAGAAGTTGAAAACATAAGTCCAAATGATCATTTGAGTTAGGTATTAGGAGTGGAGCACCTAGGGCGAGTCTAATGTTATACTAGAAAAAACCTAACCCCTACTAGCTATTGGTCTTAATTGATCTCCTATGAAACCTCTCAGATAAATGAGTTCTAAAGAGCTCATGAAGAATAATTTGTGGAAAAAAATTTCTTTTTAGGAGCTTGAAATAAATTAACTGATCATCGATCACTAACTAAATTATATGTCAATTACAATTCAATCACTTTCGTGAAATGATGAAACAATTGTTGATTTATATTTAGAATCAATGTTCTCATTAAGTGATTCACTATGTAATGCCAGTGAGGGTCCTAGTAGCGATCAAGATGATGGTTTTGGAAATGATGATGATGTTATAACTAATCTAGATGATTCCATTGGTTATGAGGATGTTGATGGTGCTGATGAGGATGAGGATGTTGGAGATGGGGGATATATTAAACCCCTATATGTGTGACTTAGTAGAAAAGATAAATTTGGATGTTGTTTAATGGCTAGAATTGATTGTTTGTGTGGATACATAGGTATGTAATAGTATTTTAAATGGTTTGAAAATTATTCCATTTAGTTGGTTTAATGTTAAGTATATAATATTTTATTGAATTTAATGTGTACTATTCTTTTCATTTTATTTACTTGTTTTGGGGCTAGAAGAGCTACTACCACCTCCAAACAGGGACAACTACCTATACACACTGTTTAGAGAATTTTTGGCATAGTTTTTCTACTGTGAAAAAATATACTAATGGTTTTGAGATATATGGATATACCTATAATTTGGTAAAACTGTGGGTATGAAAAACATTCCTCTAAGGCTCTAGAAATTATTTCAATAGAAACTGTTGGTATAGATCAACATCGATGGGTCCCAAATCCATGGTTCCAAAAACCATAGGTATAGGATATACCCACTATTCAAAACTGTGGGTATATGATGTTTTTTCCAAAAGTGAAATTCATCATACGATATTAATTTTGTGAACCTTGGTTATGGAAATCATGGAGGAAAATCATAACTGTTGTTGATGGTTTTTTAATATACCTTAATGATATATGAAGGTCTTAAATTTTCAGGTTCATGGTCTCCCTATGTAAATTGGGGTGATTGAATGGATGTACAAAGAATAGAGACCTATAAATAATGAATATCTGACTTTCAGAGATGATGTGTTCCATGTGAGAAAATTGAAGAAACAGGATGCCATTTCTACCAGATAAGGCTACTATAAAATAAGTAGAATTAATTTTTATGGAAAAAATTATAATATGATATATATTTATATTTTAGAAGAAGATATGATGCAACATATATGCCTTCATTGTTTGTGATGGAGAATCCTAGAGGATATGTAATTGGGAATTTATTTATACTTATGGATTCATTCCCAGAATTTGATGCAGGTGAAGGGAATGAAAATTCAATAAACCATTTAAAGGTTATCCATTCCACCATAGTAAGTAGTGCAATGATATTTTGACGAAGTTTCCCTTGAGATGCAGTGAGTTGTCCCTAATGATTTTAAGAGTGTGATCATAAGTAAAGAGTGACCTAGACCAGACCTTATTTTACGTGGAATACATATTACAATGATTCTATTAATACACATCGAAGATGCATGGTCATTGTAGTATCCTAGTAAGTGTGAACAATTTAAATTCTCATACCCCTATTTACTTTTTTATATTAAAACTAAACCATTATAGAAAATCATAAATAACATCTAGACATAAGGAAAGTAATTTCAGTTAAATCATATCAAAATATAAGAAAAACAATAATAAAAATGACCCCCATGTTTGAGAGTTAACATTCATAAATGTATGTGTGAGTAAATAGAATATGTGATAAATTATATATACATTTTATACCCTGACCCCCCCCTCAGGGTAACCTCACACTAAGACCCAATTAAGAGACTAATAAGTTATATCAATGGGAAAAATATATTTTTCATTTATTTTTTATTAATCTAGTATGATATTTAGTTTTATGAAGAGAAATATCATTGTACATAAAAGATTTTTTATGGAAATAATTTCAAAATAATCCAAAAATAGTTCATTTCGTACATTGAAGATTCACCTATAGATCCATATGAATTAGTGGAAGAAGGAATTGTTCTATTGAGCATACATAAAGTTATCATTTAAATAGATCAAAGAAAATATGATATTTATGCCTCTGTAATAAATTATTTAAAAGGTTCTCTTAGAAAAAAACAATAAGGAGGTTTATCACGGAAGGTTATCAAAATATATGTGGATGAAATTTGAATACATATATACCAATGATAATGAATAGTGATTCATGTCCAAATAATGGGAAAAGATGAATGATATTTTAAGAAATAAGTATCGTTCCATGATAAAAAAATTTGAGTCTAATGATATATCAAAATCTGAAACTAGTTTAGAGGATGTATATGGAATTACAAAATATATTTTTGGATTTGAAAATAATATGTGATAATGATGTGGAAAAAATATCCCACTTTCAGTCATTGAGGTTCTCATGAAATGATCTCGAGGAGTTCAAAATTATACTATAGAATGTAGAATAATGGAATGTAATACCTGATGTGTATCTTTCAATGACTGAAGCTATGGCCTTTTGAAAAAATTATAATGAATGACAATGTTTCCCTAATTTGTAACACAAAAAAATTGGAACAAAGAGACATGATTGTAGAAATTTACCAATAAATTTTCAAAAATGGACACAAATAAATAATTGAAGGAATGAATCATTCCTCTCAATATCCAAAATGAATAATAATGACAAACCAAGATGGGTGATAATTAAGTTTGATGGAAATTTCTGCTTATTTGATGATGAAATATGATAATATTATAGATCCAAAGAATTTTATAACCATGTGAAATGATAATATGTAAACACATCTAAAGTAAGACTAAACTGTAGAAATAAATCCATGTTTTCATTTAGCAATTAAACATATGTTCTATGTAAATATTGAAGAGGAAATCCAAAAAAAGGATTAAAAATGGATAATTTTTAAGAGGGATTAGTAACATTATGATTACATACTTCGAAGAATAAAATCCAGTGAATGAAAGAAGAAATATAGCAGTGTCTATATCTACATCAGTGAGAGGCTATATGAGTTATGAATCATATATTAAATTATTTATTTGTTATAACATCATCCAGTTGGAAATTCATTACAGTTAAAGGAGTACGTAGAGGGGTATAGATTCTATAAGGATACACTCCACTAATAAAACTTATGAATAAATATTATATAACATAAAAAAGGCATATGATGCTTGAAAATATGATCAATATTTTAGAGAATAAATAGGATTATCAATAGAGGGAGTATCATAAAAAAATTATCTAGGTAGAGAAACCTAATTTCATTGACAGAAATACAACATATCAAGAATTATAATTATAATGACCCATAATTTACATACATTTTTATTACTTCAAAATTGAAGCATACATATTAAAATATATAATAAAACAATGAAAGGACCGTATAGGTATATTGTCTTTAGAAACTGGGAAACATAAACAACGGGTTCATAAAACATCTACACTGTATTCCATTTATTTCATCATATCTATAGTCCCATTGGGCATATCTTACTTAATAATCTTCTTCCTAACCTGGGGAAAGAAAACATACAAAAGGGTGAGCTGAAATGCTCAGTAAGGGTAAACAAAATAAATAACAATCACATCATATTCGTAAGAACATAACATTTTGGAAATCATAACCTGCAAAAGAGAGCATAATTTCATAACATGGGATAAATCATAGTAGTGAAATGAAATCCCAATAATCATAACATAAAATATGAAACATTGTTTCATACACACATAATCATTGAGAATCATTTCTTATTAGTCAAGACTCATTTCCAAGACTATCTCAGTGGACAAAGTCCATTTCTGAACTGAGTTCACTCCTTGTTTCAGTCCTGTTTCACTGAACCGGTTTAACCTGCCATTCCAGCCATGTCTATATCATGAGATATAAAATCATTACCCAATGAATTGTAGGGAGATATAGGTCCAACCCATATCATAATTATACCATTCTTATGTGTGCCACAAAATCATAAATCATACATCATTGCATATCCCATGTAATAAAAATGGGGTTCTTAAACAACACGACATCATAAAACAATTCATATAACATAAACGAATTCATAAAAATAATTCCATCACAACATAATCAAATCAATGTAATAATAGGGATAGAAACAGAAACCCATATTATCATAGATAGAAAATAATTTTGATAAAACCCTTGAACTCCATTCTTGAGGAAAATGTCTTTTCTACTTCAAAAAACACTTTTCCTTTCTTAACATGTCATACAATTCTAAACTAAAAGAAGTTGATAAAAATAAACATGAAAACATTTAAATGAAGCTTCTTGGAAATAATGTTTTAAAAATCCATTCATGTCGTATAAGTTAAAAAAACATTCTTTTCGTACTTTTGTCGGAAAAGTCAAAAAGTACCTCGTACGAAAAATGACACAAGATTCCTTTCATATCTTTTAATAAAAACTCACCGAAGGGAAAATTGGATTTAAACAATTTTAGGTGGATGGAAAAAATATTAAATATTGAGGAAACATGGATGTGGATGATAAAATACACACCAGTAAATTCTGATGTATAAACAATCTCGGATAAAAATTGAGATTGCGAGATTTTCCCTTACCTCTAGTCCGATTTGCTTCGTATGTGTCCGAAACTCCTGTATAATGATTTAAATAATGTTATTGACTTATTCCAGAATCATACTTATTTTTATGATATCATATATGGTCATATTCTTAGCTTATTATTAGTAATATTTCATTACTACTTGTTATTCGGGTGTTTATTACTTTTTGTTCTTATGCGTGTTTTGTCTAATAAATTCTTATTTTTCTTTTTAGGTTATAGATACCTCATTTCCAGAATGGTATTAGTGTAATATATATCATATTAATTCATTCAATTCATTTATATAATCATTATGCAATGAATATCATGTAGAACGAGTCGCATCACATCGTGGAGACGATATTCCGTACGTACGCACGAGTGTTGATATCATTCCCATGATCATGGAATTGTATTGGAGTGTATATATACAATTCCAGAATCAATATAAAATTAATATAATCATATATAGTTATTATTTATACCATTATACCCATCCGAGTAAGGTGGTGGTGGAAAATAGATTACACCACGGCGTGGTGTCTGTATTTCCTACATACGCACGCGTCGTGATTTCATTTTCCGTAGGATGGATAGATGGTGAAATAGGGTTGTTTAATACATATAATAACATATCAGTATATGAGTGATACTGATGTTATTACATAATAATGAAACAACTAAATAAGAAGAAGTGAAAAATAATAAAGATGAAAGAATCGGTAACAGGCATTACCTCTTCTTTGAAGCGCCTCTTTGAGACCTTCTCTTAGGGAACTAAAATTGGTCTTTGAAGAAGACCAGGACCTCTAGGATGCTTATATTGAAGTGTAGAGGATATATTGTCAGGGGTTGGAAGATATTTAAGGCTCAAAGTGGTGTGAGGAAGAGAGGGAGGAGGTTCCTTTTTATAAGGGAGGAGAGGGGCACCTTTGGAATAACTAAAAATATTATTTTATTATAAAGTAAAATTCGGTTTTTAATAGCTTTAAATTGATATATTTAGAAGCTAAGGTGGGGTGGGTCGATATCCTATCATCCACTAGAATTTAGACATGTTTAGGCATCAATTTTAACCTTATCATTTAGATTTAACTTTAAGTTAGATAATTTAACTTTTACCGTGTCTACTTGTTTTCTTACACTATAAGGTTAATATACTTACTATATTAAGCCAAACGAACCCCAAGTTGTTTATTATTAATATATATAACCTTATATAAGTCATTTTGCCTAGCCTTATATTTTTAGGAATAAAATAACAATTAATAATATAGTATTTGTTTTAAAAACTATTTTATGTCAATTTTGACACTATTTGGTAATTGAATTTTGTGAAAATCATAACAGAATTATTAGTTCGAAAAAATTTAATTAAATAAATACTAATATGTCATATTAACATATAAAATTATTGTAATTCATAAAAAGTCTCAAATTACATTTATTTGTGTATTTATAACATCAATTATGTCAATATTTCATTAATAGGATAATTACTGCATCATCATTGTGTCATAAATAAATTAAATTATTTAATGTCTAAAAATTATAAATAAAATATCATTATGTTGGAAATAATTTTAGATTTCTAATGAATATTTAATGTCGAATTTATCTTATGTATAACCCTATATTTAAAATGATTTAGTTATTAAACTTTTATTTTAACTATTTTAACCCTTCTTTAAATAAATTGATAATAAATGTCCTAATCTAATCCAAGTGGGCCTAAATGGTCATATTTTACTCCTAAGGTTGTTTTTGGTCGATTTAAACTTATCCAATATAATTAGTACATGTGTTAGGGTAATAATAATAACACTTTTACCCTTAATTACCCTATTTACTTTTAACCGCGGTAAAAAAAGTAAAAAGTTACTATTCACAAAAAATTATTTTCATCTCATTGAACCACATTTTAGTCCTTGATATTAACTGTGTCTATCGGATTTTCGAAATTCTACTCACAGAAGCAGTAAAATTAAGTTTTATGAAAAATTCCATTTTTTTAACTACCACTTAGTGGTTTCACTATTCATCAACAAATGAAAGATTCCAGAAAAATACAAAAAATTTGGCCTAAGATATATTTGATATTCTGAATTCAAAAATGATGTTTATTTTAGCAAATATAAAACATATCATTTACATTAACTAATTTCAAAATTAATTCCCGTCGTCAAAACAAATAGCATGTTTTTAAAAGATAATAACTATCAAAAGATTGACACTTGTTTATGTCTGGTTTACATGTGAAATTACATCCAATGAACAACATTGTATTAAATTGTCAAAATATATTCGAAATATACTTTAAAACCACTCAAATTAATAATTTATCACTATTAATTATTTTGATTAAAAAAGTTGTTTTTAATTAAAATTTAATAATTTTCACTATTCATTAGAATATGAAAGTTATCCGAAAAGTACCAAAATTTCACCCTAAGCTAATTTAGATATTCCAAATCCAAAAAAAAAGTTCATTTTGAAAAATAAAATTTACAAAATTTCAAAAAGTGGTTATTACTATTCATAACAGCTAGTTTTAATAATATTTTAATAGCATATCGCTGTTTAGTGAAACTCGGTATTGCGTACGACGCAAGCTATCGAGGACGGCCGCAGTTGCGTGTAAATCAGGCCAAGCTAGTGTTTTGTGTAGTGAATGATTTCATTGATGATTTATATAACAAAAAAACGAAATATTTCTCATAAATGTCTCGGGTGTTACATTCTACCCCCCTTAAAATGAATTTCGCCCTCAAAATTCGTCACTTTGTAACAAAAAGATGGGGATACCTCTCTCTCATCATATCCTCAAGCTCCCATGTAGCTTCTTCTAATTGGTGGTTCCTCCATAAAACTTTCACGAAGCGAGTGGTTCTGTTTCGTAGGACTTTTTCATTATGATATAGAATCTATATCGGCTGTTCTTCATAAGAAAGATTTTGCTCCAACAGTACAACATCAGAGCTGAGTACATGTGAAGGATCAGGTATGTACTTTCTTAGGAGAGATACATGGAACACATCGTGAACTTGAGAGGGATTCAGAGGAAGCACCAATCAGTACACTACCTTTCCAACACGATCGAGTATTTCGAAAGGACCGATATATCTAGGGCTCAACTTCCCCTTCTTTCCAAATCTCATGACCCTCTTCCAGGGAGATATTTGTAAGAACACTTTATCACCCACATTAAACTCTAGGTATTTTCTTCGGTTGTCGGCATAAATTTTCTGTCGACTCTGAGCTGCTCTTATGAGTTTTTGAATAGATCAGACCTTTTCTGTCATCTCCTCAACAAGATCAGGTCCTAATAGCTTTTTTTCCCCAACTTCATCCCAGCAAGTTGGAGTCCTGCATTTCTTTCCATAGAGAGCTTCATAAGGAGCCATCTGAATACTGAAGTAAAAGATATTATTATAATAAAATTCCACCAAAGGTATGTGTTGATCCCAAAAACCTTTGAAATCCATATAGCAAGCTCTCAACATATCTTCTAGTGTTTGAATTGTTCTCTCAGACTGACCGTCTATCTGAGGATGTTAAGTAGTGCTGAAACTCAACTCTGTATCCAGAGTTTGTTGAAGACATTGCCATAACATCGAGGTAAATCTCGGATCCCGATTAGATATAATAGAAAGTGGTACTCCATGCAATCTTACCACTTCCTTTACATATATCCTAGCAAGCTGATCCAAAGAAAAATCCTCTCTAATAGCAATGAAGTGTGCAAACTTTGTAAGACAATCAACTGTGACCCAGATAGCATTATTGCCTTTGGATGTTTTAGTAAGTCCTGTGACAAAGTCCATAGTTATGTTTTCCCATTTCCATTTGGGTATGGGCAATGGGTGTAACATCCCCTTGGACTTCTGTCTCTCAGCTTTAACTTGCTGACAAACCAAGCATCGGGAGACATATTCAGCAACATCTTTTTTCATGCCATCCCACCAGAAGTACTCTTTCAGGTCCCTATACATCTTTGTTCTTCCACGATGAATAGAGAATGAAGAACTATGAGCCTCATCCAAAAGCTCCTTCTTTAAATCTGGGATGGGAGGAACACAAACCCGATTCTTGAACTTTATTATCCCATCAAAATCAAGGATGAATTTAGGAACATTTTTCACCTTCTTTTGTAACTCTACATATTCTTTCTGTGCCTCTTTATTCTTCACATGTATAGATGGTTGAACATTCAATTGAGAAAGTTAAGATTTCTCCCCTTCCATTAAAATTCCAAGATCCATCCTTTGTAAATCCATAAATATTGGATCTTTTGTGATCCTCATCATGGATAAGATAGCATGGTCTTGTCGACTTAATGCATCTTCTACCTTGTTTGCTTTCCCAGGGTGGTAATTAATTGAGCTGTCGTAATCCTTAATTAGCTCCAACCATTTTCTTTGGCGCATATTCAGCTCCTTTTGTGTGAAAATATATTTTAAACTTTTATGACCAGTATAAATGTCACACCTTTCTCCATAAAGATAATGCCTTCAAATCTTTAATGCAAAGATTACCGCAGCTAACTCCAAATCATGTGTGGGGTAATTTTTTTCATGGATTTTCAACTGTCGTGAGGCATAAGCTATCACCATATCATTTTTCATAAGAACACACCCCAGCCCCTTCTTAGATGCATCACTATAGATCACAAACTTTTCTCTACTACAAGGCAGTGGGAGCACAAGTGCACTGGATAACCTTCTTTTCCACTCCTTGAAATTCTCTTCACATTCCTCCATCCAAAAAAATATAACTCCTCTCTGAGTCAACCTGGTGAGTGGATTAGATAATCGTGAAAAATCATTGATGAAACGTTGATAATATCCATCCAAACCAAGAAAACTTCGGATCTTAGTTACTGTTGTTGGTCTCGACTATCTTTCGATAACCTCTGTTTTTGCTGGATCCATAGATATCCCCTCTTTTGAGATTATGTGACCCAAAAATGCAACTTTTTGAATCCAAAATTCACACTTGGTAAATTTGGCATAAAGCTTCTCCTTTCTCAGGGAATTCAATATAATTCTCAAGTTATCTTCACGTTCCTCCTTTCTCTTTGAATAGACAAGAATATCGTCTATAAAGACTACCACTAATTGATCAAGATAGTCTCTAAAGACTCTATTCATCAGATCCATGAAGATAGCAGGGGCATTAGTAAGACCAAATAGAATCACTATAAATTCATAGTGTCCGTACCTTGTACGGAAAGCCGTCTTTGGTATATTCTCCCTTTTGAACCTTAATTGATGATACCCTGAATGAAGATCAATCTTGGAAAAGTATTGAGCTCCGCGTAGTTGGTCAAATAAGCCATCAATGCATGGGAGAGAATATTTTTTCTTGATAGTGATCTTGTTAAGTTCTCGATAATCAATGCAGAGTCTCATTGATCCGACTTTCTTCTTAACAAATAGAACAGGTGATCCCTAAGGTGATTCACTAGGGCGTATGAATCCATTATCAAGATTCACTTGGAGTTGCTTCTTCAATTCCTGCAACTCAATTGGGGCCATTCTATAAGGTTTCCTTGAAATAGGCAAAGCACCCAGTACAAGTTCTATTGAAAACTCAACTTCATGATTTGGTGGAAGACCAAGAAATTCCTCTGGAAAGACATCATCAAACTCCCGTAAAATGGGAATATTATTAATCGTGAGTTTATCACTAACCATTTGAGATAAATAACCCTCATTCAGTGGAATCAAGACCCATAAGATGGAAGAAATTTCCACTGGAAGGTTCCGTTCATCCTTGCATCGATAGACGATCATAGATTGATCTGGAATATGAAATGTGACTTCCCTTCTTTGGCAATTGATATGAGATCTATATAAAGAAAGCCAATCCATGACAAGAATCACATCAAATTCCACTATTGGAAGGATCACAGGATTTTTAGGAAGCACTTTCCCACAAACTTCAATCAGGGAAGAATTATAAACTTTTGATGTGACTGTTGTGCAAGTAGGTGTTGTCACAGCTAACTAAACATCTAATTGTTGATGTAATATGGTGATACCTTTAGAAAAATCTTCATAAATAAAAGAGTGGGTGGATCCAGAATCAAATAAAACATTTTCTACTTTAGAGTGGATGGTAAGTGTACCTTTCACCACATCGTTATCGTACTCCATATCACTGATAGAAATTTCATGTGGCTTTCCTTTGTCTTTAGCCTTAAGATTTTGTTGATGTCGATCATCATTAACAACCCTTGGATTGGGGAATTTATTGGCATAATTACCCATCTCCTTGCACTTGAAACATTGAAGTGTAGTAGGTTCATTCTGTGTGTCCCTTACTTTGTTTGCATCATTAGACATCTTCTTCCCATCATTGTGGCATTCAAATTCCCGATGACCTTCCTTTCCACATTTGAATCATTTACTTGTCCCGTTAAGACAAATCCCTACATGTTTCTTTCCACACTTTGAGCATAAGGGAAAGCTCATCTTCTTTTCAGTGTGCTCTTTAGATTTTCCTTTGAATTCCATTTCCCTCTTCTTATCAGACCCATATGACTGATGGGTTACTCCATTCTCCATCTCAACTTTGAGAGATCATAGAATGATTTCCTCATAGCTATTGAAGTCCCTTATGGATAAGGACCTTCAAAGACTTGGTTTTAAGCCACTAAGGAATCGATCGATCTTACTCTCAGGTTGGATAATAATACCAGAAGCGTACCTTGCAAGTCTTGTAAAATTTTCTTCATAGGTACCAACAGATTCATCATCCTTTTGCTTTAGTTCAAGAAACTCCTTCTCCATCTTTGTTCGAAAAATACGATGGAAGTACTTAGTGAAAAATAAGTTCTTGAACTCGTCCCATTCCATGGACTCAATTTCATCTTGTGGCCTCATCTTCTTGATAATATTCCACCATTGATCAGCATCACCTTCCAAATGATACCCTGAGAAGATGACTTTATCATGTTCAGAACATTAAAGAACTAAAAATATCTTTTCAGTAGTACTAATCCATTGTTCAGCAACTAATGGATCAGAAGACCCGCTAAAAAAAGGTGGACACAGCCTCATGAAGGATTCAATAGAATGTTGCTCCTTCCTTTGCTAGTTTGGAAGTTCTGCATGATACAAAGCTTGAGAAAGTTGTGTGATCATGGCTACAAGATTTTTCATTCCATCTCCCATAACTTTTGGTTGCTCAGGGAAACAATCATTGCATTTCCCGTCACATTCCACATTAACACGGTTCCTTTGGGTTCCATCCATTGACTAAAACCAAGAAGAATAGTGTGAGAAACAATAATTATAATAGGAAACCCACATAATCAAGAATAAAATTTCACACTTAAGGTATTATCATAGTTTATTCATGGTCATTTCTAAAACACTAATATTGTGTTCTATGCTTAGAATTTTCCTTAGGGTTCTTACTAAGGATTTCACATTCTAGTTTCCAATGGTTGACTATACCTTTCCTCTGATACCAACTATAACGATCCATACTTTACATACATTGTTATTACTTCAAAATTGAAGAATACTTATTACAACATATAACAAACCCATTAAAGGACCGTATAGGTATAGTGTCTTTAGAAACTGGGAAACATAAACAACTGGTTCATAAAGCATGTACACAGTCTTCCATTTATTTCATCATATCTATAGTCCCTTTTAACATATCTTAGTTAATAACCTTCTTCCTGACTTGGGGAAAGAAAACATACAAAATGGTGAGCTCAAATGCTCTGTAAGGGTAAACAAAATAAATATCAATCACATCATATTCATAAGAACATAACATTTTGGAAATCTTAACCTGCAAAAGAGAGCATAATTTAATAACATGGGATAAATCATAGTAGTGAAATGAAATCCCAATAATCATAACTTAAAACATGAAACTTTGTGGCATACACACATAATCATATAGAATCATTTCTTATTAGTCAAGACTCATTGGCAATACTATCTTAGTGGACAAAGTCTATTTCTGAACCGAGTTCATGTAATACCCCATGATTTCATAGCGTGTTATTACTTCAAAATAATTCAATAACTTTCACTACACGCAACACCGAGTTCAATAGCACCATGACATACCAAAAAAAGCCATTAAAAAGAGTTTATGAATAGTATTACATAAATTTTGAACATTATATAATCATTATAATTTTTGAATCCATATTATGAGTTTCTTAGACATAATGAAAGAAAAAATTCATTTTCAGTATTGCACTTTTACCAACTTTTAATAGTGAACCATTTATAAATACAAAATTTTAAACTTTTTGACTAAATGGGGGCATCAAAAATTTAAAATGAAACATCAAAAGCTTCCACATTATGCTTCCCTTTGAATAATGCAATAGCGTGTGTTGTACGGAACATCGAGTTCTAACACACCATAACTAATCAAAATAGCTGTTATGAATAGTAATACCTACTTTTTGAAATTATATATATTTTATATTTCAAAATGTACTTCATTTTTGGATTCAGAATATCGAATTTATCCTAAGATGAAATTTTGTTACTTTTCGGATACCTTTCATATTTTGATGAATAGTGAAAATTAATAAATTTTAATTAAAAACAACTTTTTTAATCGAAATAATTTATATTGATAAATTATGAATTTGAGTGATTTTAAAGTATATTTAGAATATATTTTTACCATTTAATATAATGTTGGTCATTGGACATAATTTTACAATTAAACCGGACATAAACAAGTGTCAATCTTTTGATAGTTATTATCTTTTAAAAACACGCTTTTTGTTTTAACAACGGGAATTAATTTTAAATTAATTTCTGGCACTTCTGTGTTTTGAATTTAGAAAAATGGATTCCATATTTGGAATCAGGTTGTTCAAATTGTGTAAATAGGTAACTTTTATTTTTATACATTTTGAATAATTACTGCGGTAAATATTTTATTTACCATGGTTAAGGGTAAATCCGGTAAATAAGGGTTAAAAAATAATATTATAATAATAATAAATTACCCTAAAACGTGTCATAGACTTATTTGTTGATAAATGTTCGACCATAGGAATCTTTGGGTCGATTTTGGGACCCCATGGAGCCACTTGTAGGTGATAGGGACACTTTATTTTAATTAAGTTAAAATGAATACAAAAATGACACAAGCATATATCTTTTCGAAAAACAATTTTTACATAGGGTTATATATGTTGGATTATCGACTATAAATATTTATTAGAAATATAAAACGATTTACTACATAATGATAGTTTAATTATAATTTTTAGACATTAAATAAGTTAATTTATTTATGACACAATGATGATGCAGTAATTCCCAAAATATTGAAAATTTAAAATAATTGATATTATAAATACCCAAATAAATATAATTTGAGTATTTTTATGAATTACAATAATTTTCTAGGATAATATGACATATTAGGATTGATTTAATTAACTTTTTTTGAAGTAATAATTCTGTTATGAGTTTCACAAAAATCAACTATTGAATAGTGTCAAAATTGACATAAAAGAGTTTTTAAAACAAGTATTATATTATTAATTGATATTAAATTCTTAAAAATCTAATATTCGATCAAGAGACTTATATAATGATATTTGTATCATTATTGGACCACTTGGGGATCACTTGGATGTATATGGTTAGTTTATTAACCATATAATATAAAAATACAAAGAGATAATGTAAAAGTGAAACTAAATAACTTAGAGTTAATACTTAATGATAAGGTTAATATAAGTACCCAAACCTATCTAAATTCTATTGGTTGAGTGGTTTTCTACCTATATCCACCTTAAACTTTGAATATTCAACTTTTAATACATTAGAAACCGAATATAAATTTATTATAAACTAATATTTCTAACTTTTTCAAAGGTGCCCCTCACCCCTCTTATAAAAGGGCACTCCTCATTATCATTTAATCACACCTTCAAAGCCTTTTGGTTCGGCAAAACTCTGAAAATATACTCTCCCAACTTTCCTCACTACAACCTAGAGGTGTTAGTTCGATCAGAAAGCCAACCTATGGAGCCGTTTTGATCAAATAAAAAGGAAGAACCCGAAGAAGAGGTAATGTTTTCACCACCCCTTTTCAAGTTCCTTTCTTATTCAAATCCTTCTCCCTTTGTTATTACAATTATAAAATAATAACTCCAGTATCATATATATACTGTGATGTTATTACAAATAAGGTACAACCATATTTAGTATTCTATCCACCCTTTTAATAACATGTCACCATACGTGCGTACGTACAGCTTACCGTCTCCACGTCGTGGTGTAATTGTTATTCAATATATTATTATTTGGATGGGTATAATAATGATGTGTAACTCATGTAAATAATAAATTTAACATGTTAATGATTCTGTATATATGATATACCATCCATTTATATATTATATTAATATCAAAATAATGATATTGTTGCTCGTACATACATACGGACTACCGTCTCCACGAACGCGACGAGATTCATTCTCCATCGTATCCATTAATGTATAATTATCATTTGATGATTTAAAAATGATGTTTAAGGACTTTATATAATTCTGGATATGAATAATATACAACCTATCCATAACAAACATGGCTTATGTAACAAAACATATAAAAGAAAACAAGTAAGTTAACACCCGAAACAACGATAATTCAAAGATATTATTAAAAAATCAATGGTAAAAGATCATATATGATATCATATTAATATATATGATTATTTTATAATTTAATAACAATTATTTCACAATTATACAAAAGGTTAACCTACCCTAACCAAGGAAAATAACAAGGTAAGGGTTATTTCACAATCTCTTCGTTATCCGAGGTTGTTTATACGTAATAATCTTCTGGGATCTCTTTATCATCCATATCCATGTTTCTTAAAAATGTATTTCAAAACATTTTTAATATTTACTAGAATATTAGTTAAAGTCATTTATACCCATTTTGACTTTTATAAGTGGTTTATAAAGGAATCTTTCCGTCGTTTTCAAAACAAGGTCTTTTTTAACCTATTCGACAGAATTAAGATAAGAATGTTTTTTTAACTTATACGGCAGGTGCAGCTATTTTCCGCCGTTATAAAATCTTCAAAGATTCCCTTAAAAGATTATAAGAATACATTCAAAGAAAATGTTTTATTTATATGGCTCTTAAATGATTTCAAAATAAAAAGAGATGTTTCTCTAAAAAGAGTTTTGATTTCATCTATTTCAACATCCTTTGTTGGATTTTACGCTTATGTGAAGTTGATTTATTATGAAACAAACTTCTATGTTGTATTGAAGGTTTTGTGATATGTTTGACTGTGGATGTGCTATTTTTATACCATTCATGGTTTATGGTGAAAGTATTGACATTTCGTATGCTAGTTTTAATACGAATGTTTATGTTATGTTTAAACCTTTTCATATGGGAATGCATTGGACTTAATATGTGATGGGTGGAGTCCTCTATAGCTCCTCGATGCATCGGTAGGTCTCATGAGACAAACTAGTGTCTTGGGACAAGGCCTTGACAAAATCTGATTTGTAGTCTTGGCACGAGGCCTTGGCTATGTGGTTATGATAGTCTGGAATTATGCATTCCATCATTATGAAAGTGGTTATTGATATTGCATGTGATTATTCGATTAGTAGAATATCCATGTGAATAAGTAAATGGCATTATTTCATTTACTTTTTCCATACTATGATGAAGTTCAAGTTTAAAAGGCTTATGTTTTAGTTATACATTGCCTTAAAAGTTTATGCTTATTTTTGAAAGTTTCCACTATATTGTTATCCTTACTGGGCATTTGAGCTCACCCCTTTTCTATGTTTTATTTTTTCCACGATGTGAAGAAGTAAGTTATGAATGACCTGTATGGATTTTATGTGGGGATATGAGTGTGAAATATGGAGACTATGTTGTTGTAGTTTTTATTCACTTTATGATGTAATGTAAGACTTATGAATATATCTAGTGTTTCCAAGTCTACTAAACCAATCGGTCTTTCTAGATTTGATCTATCTTGTGATCATGCCAATGTTATGTAATAATGCACCGACTATGGGTAACTGGGGTCGGGGCGTTACAGTTGGTATCAGAGGAAGTTTAGTACAAATCTTGGAAGCTAGATTTAGATAAACTCTGATTAGAGCACGTAGACATAAGATGAACTTTGAGGATTAGTATAGAAGAGTTTCCTAGAATTTTTGTATTGTAGATATTTTGTGAGTTTTTCGAGCAATACATCCCTTTCTGGATACGAGTAGGTAGAGGCAGCTCTGGCACAGATGTACCTAGGGGTAAAACCCGAAAACACCGCTTTGATCTAGACTCGAATGGGAACTGGTGCACGGCAACGGGCCTTGCTGCACTCTTGGTTACGACACTCCCAGGGGATATGCTTAGGATAACTCTCATTTTCTTTACAAATCATTATGAAGGGTTTATGAGTATATACTTCCTCAACGAAAACATTTGAATGATTATGGATTATATCCATAAACTATTTAATTTATGTTATGTGTTTTACAAGTTTGGGATTAGGTATTGTTATTCATAAACTTATCTAGTGTATGCCATTTTTTAGAAATGGCGCCCAGTAGAAGGAATGATAACTCCAGTAATGCACATGATCCAAAGAGAAAGAAGGATCATATCTTTCCTGGTCTTAAGCCAGAATTTATAAGAGAAATAGTCTCCCATGTATTATCATCATATGAAGAAATAATATCATGTGTTGATAAGATAAGTAAAGAGTTTACTGAGTCCTATGACTTTGAAGGGAAGCAAGAGAAGAAAAGGATGGAAGAGAGAACGATGGATAAAGGGAAGATGGAAAATAAGAAATTTCTCATATGTGATAACTGTGGGATGAAACACCCTGGAACTTGTCTGAAAGGAATGGGAGTTTGTTATAAGTGTGGAGGAAAAGGGTACAAAGTACGTGACTGCAAGGGTAAGAAAATGGTTTCAAATGTACAATTCTCCATTTGCAAGGAGTTTGGACACTACGCGAACCTATGTCCCAATCATCAGACTATGCCGCAAATGATGCTATTGGATAATAATCAAGTTATGATAATACCACAGATTAAGAGGAATGATTAGAGTTCTTATGTTGATTATGTCATTTGAGTGTTGTATCAACAATGTACTTCGTATAATAATTATGGAGTATATAAGGATTGTACTATATTACTATTTCATTACGGACTTGAGATTGTGTGGAACAAAGAAAAGTGACACAATAGCAGGTTAAATTTTTGGAAAATATATGGTTGAGAGAAAGATAAACCCTAATATGGTTCTGATACCAAGGTAGTGATTTTAGAATAATACATGATTGATTTGGATAAATTATATTGGATATTATTGACTACCTTGAAGCTGATTAATGATTTGTATATTCCATCATTATTGGGGTTTAAGACATTTTTGGACTGATGAAGTATATCCAACATTCTTTATGGAATAAGGGCGCATGAATGTAATCAATAAGTATTATGGTAATTTAGGATGTTTTAGTGTTTTAAAAGAATACATGATGAAGGTATTCATATGCTATTACGGGGTAAAAAGGATGTACATTAAGTTTACCTTTCTTATAAATATTGGACTGTGAGTTTGGACAGAAGTTTTTTGGAAAAATTCTAGTTTGAGATTAATTTTTGATTTCCATAAAAGGACAACCCAGAGGTCGGGCGGAAACCCATCGCGACTGGCAAGGCCGCGAGACTTGAACCCGCAACCGAAGGGCGACAAGGGTGTATCACCTACCACTGGCCCACGAGATGTCCTGGATTAAATAATTTAGATTTTTTTAAATGATCTGGTAGATGAATTATAAATTCGTTTTTTTGGAACCTTGTACGAATAGTATAAATAGAATTTTTTTACGAGTGAAAGATGAGTTTGTGGTAGAAATTTATTAATGGATAAAACTCTAATTATAAAGTAAGTATACCTCCTTATTATCTTATCCAATCTCATAAATAAATTCCTCAACATTAAGAAAAGGAACTTAGAACAAAAATTTTGTCCTATATGGTACCATAAATCATCACTAATTTATGGCTTTGGGATTGTTGGCCTTTTCATAGCCATGTTCTCTACCACTCTCTATCAGATAAATGATGGTTATATTTCTCTTCCATATCCATATTTTCCTACATGGAACCCTAGTATGTGTTATTTTCGGTAATTTTCATACATTCTACTCTTTATTTTAAATAGTGGTCTCATTAATTCATTTATCGATGTGGGATTTCAACTAAGATATTTTGAAACGTCAAAATTGTGTTATCTTAATACCATATGTTTTGTTGAACCGATGGTATTTTAAATCATCATAGATTGATGAATTTAAGGACCATAATTTTACACTTTTTTGTGACTAATGACCTCAATCACTACCTATAAATATTTACGTTTTCCTCTAATTATATGTCTCTAATTGACACCAATGTTCTCCTAATCGAGATCATAATTTGGTGGTGACCCTTTCATTTCTCTTTTCCTTATATTAAGACTAAATTTTAGTAACCCAATTTTTCATGTGGGTTTTACCACAAATATATTTTATATTTTCAACCTTTTATTTTCTAAGAACAATTTCAAATTTCGAGGACGCAATTTATTGAAGGAGGGGAGAATATAACAGCCCATGATTTCATAGCGTGTTATTACTTCAAAATAATTCAATAACATGCACTACACGCAACATCGAGTTCAATAGCACCATGAATTACCAAAATAAAAGCCATTCAAAAGAGGTTATGAATAGTATTAACTAAATTTTAAACTTTATATAATCATTATTATTTTAGAATCCATATTATGAGTTTCTTAGACATAATGAAAGAACAAATTCATTTTCAGTATTGCACTTTTACAAACTTTTAATAGTGAACCCTTTATAAATACAATATTTTAAACTTTTTGACTAAATGGGGACATCAAAACTTTATAATGAAACATCACAAGCTTCCACGTTACTCTTCCCTTTGAATAATTCAATAGTGTGTGTTGTACGGAACATCGAGTTCTAACACACCACAATTAATCAAACTAGCCGTTATGAATAGTAATTCCTACTTTTTGAAATTATATATATTTTATATTTCAAAATGTACTTATTTTTTGGATTCGGAATATCGAATTTATCCTTAGATGAAATTTTGGTACTTTTCGGATAACTTTCATATTTTGATGAATAGTGAAAATTACTAAATTTTAATTAAAAACAACTTTTTTAATCGAAATAATTTATATTGATAAATTATGAATTTGAGTGGTTTTAAAGTATATTTTGACTATATATTTACCATTTAATATAATGTTGGTCATTGGACAAAATTTTACAATTAAACCATACATAATCAAGTGTCAATCTTTTGATAGTTATTATCTCTTAAAAACACGCTTTTTGTTTTAACAACGAGAATTAATTTTAAATTAATTTCTGCCACTTCTGTGTTTTGAATTTATAAAAATGGATTCCAAATTTGGAATCAGGATTTTCAAATTGTGTAAATAGGTAACTTTTATTTTTAGACATTTTGAATAATTACTGCGGTAATTATTTTATTTACCATGGTTAAGGGTAAATCCGGTAAATAAGGGTTAAAAAATAATATTATAATAATACTAAATTAACCTAAAACATGTCCTGGACTTATTGGTTGATACATGTCGACCATAGGAATCTTTGGGTGGATTTTGGGACCCCATGGAGCCACTTGTAAGTGATAGGGACACTTTATTTTAATTAAGTTAAAATTAATACAAAAATGACACAAGCATATATCTTTTAGAAAAACAATTTTTACATAGGGTTATATATATTGAATTTTCAACTATAAATATTACATAGAAAGATAAATATATTTCCTACATAATTATAATTTATTTATAATTTTTAGACATTAAATAATTTAATTTATTTATGACACAATGATAATGCAGTAATTCCCATAATAGTGAAAATTTAAAATAATTGATATTATAAATACCAAAATAAATATAATTTGAGTCTTTTTATGAATTAAAATAACTTTCTAGGATAATATGACATATTAGGATTGATTTAATTAACTTTGTTTCAAGTAATAATTCTGTTATGAGTTTCACAAAAATCACCTATTGAATAGTATAAAAATTGACATAAAAGAGTTTTTTAAACAAGTATTATATTATTAATTGATATTAAAATTTTAAAAATCTAAGGTTCGGTAAAGAGACTTATATAATGATATTTTTATCATTAATGGACCACTTGGGGGTATCTTGGATGTATATATTATGTTTATTAACCATATAATATAAAAATACAAAGAGACATTGTAAAAGTGAAACTAAATAACTTAGAGTTAATACTTAAAGACAAGGTTAATATAAGTACCAAAACCTGTCTAAATTCTATTGGTTGAGTGGCTTGCGACCTATAACCACCTTATCCTTTGAATAATCAACTTTTGAGCCATTAGAAACCGAATATGAATTTATTATAAACTAATATTTCTAACTTTTCCAAAGGTGCCCATCACCCCTCTTATAAAAGGGCACTCCTCATTATCATTTATTCACACCTTCAAAGCCTTTTGGTTCGGCCAAACTCTGCCCAAATACTCTCCCAACTTCCCTCACTACAACCTAGAGGTATTAGATTGATTATAAAGCCAACCTAAGGAGCCCTTTTGATCAAATCAAAAGGAAGAACCCGAAGAAGAGGTAATGTTTTCACCACCCCTTTTCATTTTCCTTTCTTATTCAAATTCTTCTCCCTTGGTTATTACCATTATAAAATAATAACTCTAGTATCATATATATAATTTGATGTTATTATAAATATGGTACAACCATATTCAGTATTCTATCCACCCTTTGAATAACATGTCACCATACGTGCGTACGTACGGCTTACCATCTCCACGTTGTGGTGTAATTGTTATTCAATATATTATTAATTGGATGGGTACAATAATGATGTGTAACTCATGTAAATAATAAATATAACATGTTAATTATTCTGTATATATGATATACCATCCATTTATATATTATATTAATATCAAAAGAATGATATTGTCGCTCGTACGTACGTACGGACTACCGTCTCCACGAACGCGATGAGATTCATTCTCCATCGTATCCATTAAAGTATAATTATCATTTGATGATTTAAAAATGATGTTTATGGACTTTATATCATTATGGATATGAATAATATACAACCTATCCATAACAAACACGGCTTATGTAACAAAACATATAAAATAAAACGAGTAAGTTAACACCCGAAACAACGATAATTCAAAGATATTATTAACAAATCAATGTTATAAGATCATATATGATATCATATTAATATATTTGATTCTTGTATAATTTAATAACAATTATTTCAACATTATAAGAAGGTTAACCTACCCCAACCAATGAAAAGTACAAGGTAAGGGTTATTTCACAATCTCTTCATTATCCGAGGTTGTTTTTACGTAATAATCTACTGGGATCTCTTTATCATCCACATCCATGTTTCTTAAAAATGTATTTCAAAACATTTTTACTATTTACTAGAATATGAGTTAAAGTCATTTATACCCTTTTTGACTTTTATAAGTGGTTTATAAAGGAATCTTTCTATCATTTTCAAAACAGGGTCCTTTTTAAACTTTTCGCAGAATTAAGGTAAGAATGTTTTTTCTAACTTATACGGCGGGTGCGGCTATTTTCCGCCATTATAAAATCTTCAAAGCTACCCTTAAAATAATATAAGAATATTTTCAAATAAAATGTTTTATTTTATATGGCTCTTAAATGATTTCAAAATAAAATAGATATTTCTCTAAAAAGAGTTTTGATTTCATCTATTTCAATATCCTTTGTTGGATTTTACGCTTATGTGAAGTTGATTTATTATGATAAACAATTCTATGTTGTATTGATGGTTTTGTTATATGTTTGAATGTGGATGTGATATTTTTATACCATTCATGGTTTATGGTTAAAGTATTGACATTTCGTACGCTAGTTTTAATACGAATGTTTATGTTATGTTTAAACCTTTTCATATGGGAATGCATTGGACTTAATATGTGACGGGTGGAGCCCGCTATAGCTCCTCGATGCATCGGTAGGTCTCATGAGACAAACTAGTGTCTTGGCACAAGGCCTTGACAAAATCTTATTTGTAGTCTTGGCACGAGGCATTGGCTATGTGGTTATGATAGTCTGGCATTATGCATTCCATCATTATGAAAGTGGTTATTGATATTGCATGTGATTATTCGATTAGTAGAATATCCATGTGAATAAGTAAATGGAATTATTTCATTTTACTTTTTCCATACTATGTTGAAGTTCATGTTTAAAAGAATTTTGTTTTAGTTATACATTTCCTTAAAACATTATGCTTATTTTTGAAATTTTCCGCTATATTGTTATCCTTACTGGGCATTTGAGCTCACCCCTTTTCTATGTTTTATTTTTCCCAGGATGTGAAGAAGTAAGTTATGAATGACCTGCAGGGATTTTATGTGGGGATATGAGTGTGAAATATGGAGACTATGTTGATGTAGTAGTTTTTCACTTTATGATGTAATGTAAGACTTATGAATATATCTAGTGTTTCCAAGGATACTAAACCAATCGGTCTTTCGAGAATTGATCTTTCTTATGATCATGCCAATGTTATGTAATAATGCACTGACTCTGGGTAACTGGGGTCAGGGCGTTACAGTTCACTCCTCGTTTCAGTCCTGTTTCACTGAACCGGTTTAACCTGCCATTCCAGCCATGTCTATCTCATTAGATATAAAATCTTTACCCAATGCATTGGAGGGAGATATAGGTCCCACCCATCTCATAATGATACCATTCTTATGTGTTCCACAAAATCATAAATCATACATCATTGCATAACCCATGTAATAAAAAAGGGATTGTAAAACAACATGACATCATAAAAAAATTCATATAAGATAAAGGAATTCATAAAAATAATTCCATCACAATATAATCAAATAAATGTAATAATAGGGATAGAAACATAACCCTATATTATCTAAGATGGAAAATAATTTTGATAAAACCCTTGAACTCCATTCTTGAGGAAAATATCCTTTCTACATCAAAAAACACTTTTCCTTTATTATCATGTCATACAATTCTAAACTAAAAGAAGATGATTAAAAATAAACTTGAAAACTTTTAAAGGAAGATTCTTGGAAATAATTTTTTAAAAATCCATTCATGCCGTATAAGTTGAAAAAAACATTCTTTCCGTACTTTTTTCGGAAAAGTCAAAAAGTACCTCGTACGAAAAATGACAAAAGATTCATTTCATATCATTTACTAAAAACTCACCGAAGGGTAAAATTGGATTTAAAAAATTGTAGGTGGATGGAAACAATATTACATATTGATGAAACATGGATGTGAATGATAAAATAAACCCAAGTAAATTCTGAAGTATGAACAATCTCGGATAAAAATTGAGATTGCGAGATTTTCCCTTACCATAGGTACGATTTGCTTCATAAGTGTCTGAACCTACTTTATAATGATTTAAATAATGTTATTTACTTATTACAGAATCATAATTATTTTTATGATATCATATATGGTCATATTCTTAGCTTCTTATTAGTAATATTTCATTACTACTTGTTATTCAGGTGTTTATTACTTTTTGTTCTTATGCGTGTTTTGTCGAATAAATTCTTATTTTTATTTTGAGGTTATAGATAACTCATTTCCAAAATGGTATTAGTTTAATATATATCATATTCATTGATTCAATTCATTTATATAATCATTATGCAATGAATATCATGTAGAACGAGTCGCATCACATCGTGGAGATGGTATTCCGTACGTACGCACGAGCGATGATATCGTTCCTATGATCGTGTAATTGTTTTGGAGTGTATATATAAAATTTCAGAATCAATATCAATTTACAATAATCATATATAGTTATTATTTAAACCATTATACCCATTCGAGTAAGGTGGTGGTGGAAAATAGATTACACCATGGCGTGGAGACGGTATTCCGTACGTACGCACGCGTGGTGATTTCGTTTTCCGTAGGATTGATAGATGGTGAAATAGGGTTGTTTTATAATTATAATAACATATCAGTATATGAGTGATACTGATGTTATTACTTCATAATGAAACAACTACAGAAGAAGAATTGGAATAAGAAATAAAGATGAAAGAATCGGTAACGGGCATTACCTCTTCTTTGAAGCTCCTCTGTGAGACCTCCACATAGGGCACTAAAATTGGTCTTTGAAGAATACCAGGACCTCTAGGATGTTTCTAGGGAAGTGGAGAGGAGATATTGTCCGGGTTTGGCCGAACTTGAAGGCTCAAAGTGGTGTGAGGAAGAGAGGGAGGGGGTGCCTTTTTTTAAGGGAGGAGAGGGGCACCTTTGGAATAACTAAAAATATTATTTTATTATAAAGTAAAATTCGGTTATTAATAGCTCCAAATTGATATATTTCGAAGCTAAGGTGGGTATGGGTCTATATACTCTCATTAAATATAATTTATACAAGTTTATGTATTAATTTTAACCTTATCATTTAGATTTATCTTTAAGTTTGATAATATAACTTTTATCGTGTCTTCTTGTTTTGTTACACTATAAGGTTAATAAACATACTATATTAAGACAAACGAACCCCAAGTTGTTTATTATTAATATATATAACCTTATCTATGTCATTTGGCCGAACCTTATATTTTTAGGAATAAAATAACAGTTAATAATAGAGTATTTGTTTTAAAAACTATTTTATGTCAATTTTGACACTATTTGGTAATTGATTTTTGTGAAAATCATAACAGAATGATTAGTTCGAAAACATTTAATTAAATCAATACTAATTTGTCATATTAACATATAAAATTATTTTAATTCATAAAAAGTCTCAAATTACATTTATTTGGGTATTCATAACATCAATTATGTCAATATTTCATTAATAAGATAATTACTGCAACATCATTGTGTCATATTTAAATTAAATTATATAATGATTAAAAATTATAAATAAAATACCATTATGTTGGAAATATTTTTAGATTTATGATGAATATTTATAGTATAATTTATCTTATGTATAACCCTATATTAAAAATTATGTAGTTATTAAACATTGATTTTAACTATTTTAACCCTTCTTTAAATAAATTGATAATAAATGTCTTAATCTAATCCAAGTGGGCCTAAATGGTCATATATTATTCCTAAGGTTGTTTTTGGTCGCATTACAATTATCCAATAGAATTATTACATGTGTTAGGGTAATAATAATAACACTTTTACCCTTAATTACCCTATTTACTTTTAACCGTGGTTAAAAAAAGTAAAAAGTTACTATTCACAAAAAATTATTTTCATCCCATTGAACCACATTTTAGTCCTTGATATTAACCGTGTCTCTTGGATTTTTGAAATTCTACTCACAGAAGCGGTAAAATTGAGTTTTAGGAAAAATTCAGTTTTTTTAACTACCACTTAGTGGTTTCACTATTCATCAAAAAATGAAAGTTTCCATAAAAATACAAAAAATTAGGCCTAAGATATATTTGATATTCTGAATTCAAAAATGATTTTTATTTTACCAAATTAATAACATATCAGTTACATTAACTAATTTAAAAATTAATTTCCGTCGTCAAAACAAATTGCGTGTTTTAAAAAGATAATAACTATCAAAAGATTGACACTTGTTTATTTCTAGTTTAAATATGAAATTACATCCAATGAACAACATTCTAGTAAATTGTAAAAATAAAATCTAAATATACTTTAAAACCACTCAAATTAATAATTTATCACTATTAATTATTTCGATTAAAAAAGTTGTTTTTAATTAAAATTTAATAATTTACATTATTCATCAGAATATGAAAGTTATCCGAAAAGTACAAAAATTTCACCCTAAGCTAATTTCGATATTCTGAATCCAAAAATGAAGTCCATTTTGAAAAATAAAATTTAAAAAATTTCAATAAATGGTTATTACTATTCATAACGGCTAGTTTTAATAATATTTTAATGGCATATCATTGTTTAGTGAAACTCAGTATTGCGTACGACGCAAGCTATCAAGGAAGGACGAAGTTGCATGTAAAGTAAGACAAGCTACTATTGTGTGTCGTTAAATATTCTTTTGATGATTTATATAACATAAAAACAATATATTTCTCATAAAAGTCTCGGGTGTTACAATAATAAAGAAGTTTTTAAGTCGTGAAAGAGGTTGATGTATAGATGAAACCACCTAGTACGGGGGAATCCATGTTAACGTACATGGACATCAGGATGGAGAGTTTATAAAGTGGTATTCTAAAAAAATAAGTAAAAATACAGTGTTTCATAGGATAAAAAGATAAAAGTAATACCCACTATTTATGAAACACAATAAGATACATTTTGATGTGTGATTTATGTATTAATTTTTGAAAATCCCAAGAGAAAGATTAATGATAATTCTCACATAAATTAAAATAATTCAATGAGTAGAATCACATATGTATGATGCTTTTGTAAGAGGTTGATAAGGGTGGCTATAAATAATGATGATGCGGTTAACAACTTGATGTATTTATTTTCTCATAAGAATAAAAGGGGAGAATTAAATATGAATGTATAAGGGTTGGTCCAATATGACCAGACTCATTTATCAACCAGATGATCCTTGGGTATAACCTCTCCACTATGAATTATTATCTCGTAATATTTTTGAATTAGATCAAATTTTATGTAGATATATGATCTATTGGGTGACTGTACTAAAAAACAAAAGTTATGGGGGTAAAATAAGATCTGCTAAATCTATTAAGTAAGTGGTGTAATTGATAAAGAATAAAAAATAAAGGAGATGGAAAATAGATGCATGAACATTAAATTCCTATACATATTTTTTATATAATAATTTTTTCAGTATTTTGTATCAACTTTTGAATTTTCATATATCAAAAGGATTTTATAAAATAAATATTACCATAAGTGGTACCCCCAAAGTGAAAAACAACTTATCAGTATCTATAGTAACACATCTTAGGTATATTTTTTATCAAAATTAAAGGGTTGTTAGGGTTTATTTGACGATAATTAAATCTTGTGAAGAATTGAATGGCATGGAATAGAAGTGGTATAGAGTTCTTCATCGTGTTTTATGATCCTCAATACAATGTGATTTATTATTTATCAAATAACTTTTTGGGTCAAAGTGATTAATATTACTTGTTGTGTTGAGAAGTCAATAGAATAGTTCTACTTGAGACTTCATTATTTTAATGAGTGACACAGATAACATTAAGGATGTTTTGAATAACTATTTTTTCCTACTATTTGATTTGGATTAATATTGTTATTGAAATTTTTATCGTACCAAAAATTGAGTGTTATTTTCACTGAATATTTATCTAAACAAAATGTATAAGGAATAGAGACTGGAATATTGGATGATTCAACATTTAGGTATTTTAACAGAAAAATTTATTTAATTGGGTTCATAATATTTTTCTAATCAAGGTATATTTAATGAAAAATAATGAAATTTCTTAAAAATAGTAGGAGATGAAATAAGACAAGTAATTCATCCTTATAATCACAATGGGATTTGATGGTCGCTTAGATGTTTCAGAAAATGGGGGAATACCAATTTATTTTCTATTCCTCCCAAATGTGAAGAAGGATAATGTATTTATATTGAATGGAGATCACCCCATTAAAAAAGGGGATTAGAAGCTTAAAAAGAATATCCACATATTTCGTAATATATTTTATTTACAATGTATTTTAATTATAATAAGGGGGTGTTTAAAATAGTAGATATATTAGTTGGATATTGTTAAAAAATCAAAAGGGTGAGTTTGTTAGTAATCTTAATGGATTGTATTGGATTGGTTAACAAAATGGTTTTTGTGTTGGATTCATTATCCAAAAAAATATAATGGATCCTGGAATAGATAATTAATAATTAAGGAATTATAAAAAGAGACTAATGGTATAAAGAATTTCCAAATATGTGTTGATGGGATCTTGAAGAATGTGTTCTTGAAGTTTCCCAACATGGTAAATACCATGAAATAGTTAGTGGTCCTGGAAAACATGAAGAAGATGGAAGTTGAAACCATTTCATGCCTCATGTCCATGGAAGAGATGGAGATTCCCAAAATTGGAAAGATAGAATGGGGTATATAGTGGTGGTCAGTGTGCTGGAATTCTAGAGCACCTATTGAATATAATGATTCACACACATGGTTGAAAGGTGTTTTAGGAGCCGTGTAATTTATAATATGTCTTAAGGGAGAAACATATTCAAATAAAATGATACTATGTTTTGGCACATAATGTGATGATTTTAACACATGAAAAGTCTTTGTTCTGCATAATAGACGTGTCAATATGGTCAATATTTTTTGTATATTGTATATTTAATGCTAGAATTGGTAAAAAAATATGGAGAGAGATAGATGAAATCATGGTATTTTCCATGGTGGCGATACTATATTACTACATCCATGGGAATGACCATTATGGTTGTGGTGATAGACTTGGTGAAGTTGTTTTATTAGATGATAGAAGTAGTGGTTTGTATTTATACAGATGAAAGAAACACAACCACTAAACTATGAATCTAGGTTTTTCAATGGGGTTTTATACTATAGATACAAAGACCATGTATTGGTGTTTATAGGCAATCCTTCTAGTGTGTTTTCTAGTATGAGACACCTTAAATATGAAGAATTTTACTTTGAAGAGGCCAGAAAAATTCATCAATGTTTCATAAATCAAATGAGACTATTTTAGTCCATGATATAAGAAACATTTTATGGTGATTTAATTGTCACATAATTTTATTATTTAGAGAATTAAATCACCCTAAAGTAGAGATAGAAATGATCCATGAAATATTAATTTTGTGGAATAATTTTGTACAAACCATGAGGGAAAATTATGGGAGTTATGTGTGTTTTTATAGCCTATAATGATAATAACAAACCCACCCCATTTATCCATGATCTAGTGGATACTCTATTATATTGGTATTAGATATTACCAATTAAATATAGAGGGTTATAATAGTTTGTTAGTCTTGACAAACTACATACATTCTTTAATCTTAACTTAAATTTGAAAATATAAAATAAAAAATATTATTTTCATTAAGAATAATATCGTTCCCTCTAGAAGATAATTTCATATCAGTTATAGTAATCATCCTATCATCCTATGGAAATGAATCAAAATAAAATGGTGAGCTAAGATGCATTGTAAGGGAATTACTACATAAGATATTATCATAAAACAAATAAGGTACAAATAATATTGCAGGAATAAATTATGTCAAATAAATTCCATATAAATAATCACATGAGAATGAAACTTATCAATGGAAACTTAACCATTAAAATAATCAAATGGTTATCAATAATTGACTTCATAATTATGGAATTCACATTTTTTACATCTTAAAATTATCATCGAGGCCCCATTCCATGTCATCATATATAAGTGGTTAAGGAATATACTAAATACCTAACCAATTTTTTCTCATGATACGTACTGGTGCATCGAGAGGCTATGTAATTCTGGAACCCCCCCATTACATTATATGTCATTTGAATTCATTATATGATTGAACAGTAAAATTTATTTAAAATTCGTTAGTAATAAATTATTATCCATATTCGAGGAAATATAATATGGAATTACATTACTTTCTCTAGTGAAAATTATTATAATCCAGAAATTGAAATATGGTGGATGGAATCAATAAAGTATATTGAAATACCTTATTTAAAATATAAAAAAATTCAAAAAAATTTAAAAGACAAATTTATTTGAAAATACCATTGAAAATTTTTCTGGATGCTTCAAATTTAATAATACTCATGTAGGTCATAAAATCAATTAGTATTGTGTATATTAAAAAATATTACATTCTTCAATTCGTTAAAAAATCATTATTTGAAAAAAGTCAAAAAATTTCATTTTATAAAATTTTAATGAAATTAAAAACATTGGTAAAAATGAATTTAATCAATCATTTTATAATGTTAAATTCATTCATGAATATAATTTAATGAAAATATATATGTGAAATAAACATATTCATTACAGAAAATTAAAAATGTCGATTTTCTTTAAAGGAATTATTTTAATATTTTCTGTACAAAGAGGGTTCAAATGAAAGGGAAAATGTGATTTCAATAAATAATAGAAGAAAAATAAATTTTTTGTGGTTTATGATAGAAGGATCATTTAATTTCTCCCAAGTAAACTTAAAACTAAAAAATTATAAATAAGTATGAGATTATATAATAAACCCTTACCACTATTTCTAATTGCTTCATAAGTGATATTAATATCCTTAATGTAAAATTTTAATTTATTATACTTATACAACTGGAAAACATACCTACTAATAATATTAAATATGATCCAATTTTAATAGTTTAACACTCTTTTATAAAAAATTACTTATGAAAATCTCGACCTTTTAATGTTAATTATTTCATTTTTCATGTAAGTTTTGGATTGTTATTTTCAGTCATTGTATCTTAATCACTATTCCATAATCACCATAATTTTAATAATGATATAAATATCATATTTATTTACTATATATGTGTTTAGAATCTTATTTTAAAGTCACACATGAAAATTGAATGTCTTCGCTTTGTGGAGGTGGTAGTCAACACATATGCACGAGTGACATAATCATTATCTAAAGGTCATAGGTGTAAAAACATAAAAGTTATATTCTATTTTAAAAAATAATACTTCTATCATATATTTCATTTATAAAAACTTCATCCATCATAATAACCATCCATGAATGGTGGTGATGATAAATGAAATATATTACTTTGTGAGGTGATACTTTACACTATTTCATGAATTATGCTTTCTTTTCTCATTTGAAGGAGAAAGAGATGAATATGGGTTGAGTGATTAACCTAATAACATCTAAATATTTGGTAAATAATTATGTTATTATATCATAAAGTTTATAATGAAATTTATAAAGGTAGAATAAGATGAAAAGCGAAAAAACCCAGTTAATATCTATACCTCTTTATTGAACAACCTCATTTAGTGTACACATTGAGCCTTATAATGTTGAAATTTGATAAAAAATGACCTTTATATCATAGGGTGGGATTATAAGAAGTTATTTGGTAAGATATTTTATGATATATAACGATGTTGATTTTTGTATAATATAGGAGAGGCAATTTCATTTTTTAAGCGAGGGAGATGACACACTTAAATTTATTTAAATGTTAAAATATATTTATGTCTTAATCAAGAAACATAACACTAAATGAAATCCTAATTTATGATGAGATGATAAAGGGTATAAATATAACTTTATATTGGGATATATAGTTACTTTTTTGTCATTTTAGACCTTATAAGTTTATTTTCAACTCTTTCAGAAAATTTTAACTAACTTTGGTAAAAAAAATTACCAAATTTAATATTCATGATGATAAAAATGAATCTATAATCATTAAAAAATTAATATATGAGAATTTAAAATAAGGAAGATATTTTATAAAACTATCCATATTTAAGTGTCATAATTTAATTTATAAAACCCATTAGAAGTGAGGAAAAATATTTTTCCATAAAAATGGTTTCTTATGTATAAGAATAGTATTATATAAAATTCAAGTGTAATATTGATCCTAATAAAATTTATGGAATAATTTATAAAATATTGAAATAAATTAGTTTTAAAAAAAACAAAAAAATATGACATTATAATTACATGAAAATAAAAAAATTATAAATCTATATTTTAAATATAATGTTAAAAATTATTTTTTTTCCAAAAAAATACAAAAAATTGACACCAAAGTAATATTGAAAATATAAATTCATAAATTATATTTATTTTTACAAATTGTTTTTTAAAATGATAACTTATGCTTTAATAATAATATTTAATAAATATATGTTTATTGTTTTATTGTTTCTCTAGAAAGAAAAACCTACAATAATTGAAGATTGTTCGTTACATTATTTACTCCTTAAAAACATACATCGTTGAAATTTTCATAATTCCACCTCTTGAATAAACATGGATAGTGTATTATTATAAGTAATTTATATTATCACATATCCTCTTCTATCTTATTTTGTCTTCAATTTACCTTTACAATCTGAATTATCTAATTCGTCAATATATGTTCTCTAGTGTCCATTACATGGTTAGGAAACTAAAAGATAGATTAAATTCTAATTATAGATTCTTAGATATAATAACATTATTTGGTTTGGGTATGTAATTTTTCAATAAATAGATATAAAATACTACATAAATTCAGTGCGACTAGGTTGAATTTAAATATGAAAATCCACTATTCCAATTCATTCCATAATTTTAAAAGTATCATTGTAGAGACCCAAATCTTGAAATACATAGACATTCCATTACTTTTGTGGAATATCTAATCCATAACAAAAATAGACACCAAAGGACTGTAACAGTTTAGTGTCATTGGAAACTTAGAACATAATATCCTAATCATGGTGAAAGATCTTCAACATCTCCCATAAAGATCTTCCCCTTTTTTTCCTTATGTAAAATCATTCTTTATTTCATAGGGAATAGAAAACATAAAAAGGGTGAGCTCAAATTCTCACTAAGGGTAAACATAGAGAACATAAAACAATCCATAAACATTTGAATTCAAAAACATGAAAATAAAATCTAAACATAAAAATCATGAGCACAGACATAAATCTTGTATGTACGTAAGGCACATATCATAATAGAACATCAATCCTGATAAAATATCCTGGGAAGAAAAAATGTAATTATGTAAAACCATTAAGAACTTGATATGATTTCTATAGTAGCCAAGGCATTGCTTCCAAGACCATCTTACTGGACAATGTCCATTACTGAAACAAGTTCACTCCTCGTTCTATTCTTGTATTACTGAACCAGATTAACTTTCCATTGTAGCCATGTCTATCTCGTGAGATATAAATCATTACCCAATGCATTGGAGGGAGATATAGGTCCCACAAATATCATAATGAAATCATTCTTACTTGTTCCAAAAAATAAATATAAATCATTCATCATAACCCAAAGAATAAAATGGGTTTCATAAACATCATCCCATCGTCACATAATCCATATAAAACAAATGGATATCATTTCATCATATGAAAAGTGAAACCTTGTAAATCTTAGATAAATTATACTTAAAACATACACATTTTAAATAATGTCATCTTTGATTGAAAATAGTTTTGATAAAACACTTGAAATGAATTCTTGAGGAAAATATACATTCTTCTTCAAAATCATTTTCTTTTCACAAAATGACACACAATTTATAAAGAAAAGGATTTTATTGAAAATAACCATGAAATATTTTAGAGTAATATTCATTGCAATAAGTCGTTATGAAACCGTAAAAATATATTCACGCTGTATAAGTTAAAAAACATTCTCCTTGTACATTTGTCATAAAAGTCAAAAAGTACCTCGTATGGTAAAAAAAGAAATATTCCCTACATACCATGTATTAAAAGTCAAAAATGTGTAAAAAGGACTTGAAACATACATGAAACCATTTTTAGAGAATAGGGACATGAATGATAAATATAACCCCATTAAATACTTACGAATAAACAATATTGGATAAAAACGAGATTGGAAATGTTATCCCTTACCATAGGTCTGATATGATTTGTACGTATACGAACCTCTTGTATACAGATTTAAATAATTTCATTGACTTATTAAAGAATCATATTCATTGTTATTATATCATATATGGTTCATTTATGACTTTATATTACCCGTTCTTTTGTAAAATTCATGTTAAACCATTGTTTCGGGTAAAATCGTTTTATTTATCGTACGTGTTTGGACTTGTTGTTCTTGATATTATTATTACTTATATCTTGATTTACATACTTCCAAAATATAAATCATTATTTATATATAATATATATATTCATTATATATATATAATGAATATACAAATGAAATGAAATACACCGTTCATGGAGACGGTAGGCCGTACGTACACATGAACGCTATTTTCCTATCCTTATTGACTTGAATGGGTGTAAGTAGATGACATATATATATATACATAAATCCAGTAGATTTATCATGTCATATATTTAATTAATATTCATTATATATACTTTATAACCATTCTTGAATGGTTAACATGGAGAATGAATCTCATCACGTTGGGGAGACGATAATCCAAACGTACGCACAAGTGATAATATCATTCCCATAATTATTGAATTGAATTATTGTGGATGATATAATATCAAGGAATCAGTATGATGTTATAATAACTAGTTATAGTTATTATTTACACCATTATACCCATCCAATTAAGGTGGTGGTGGAAAAACAGATTACACCACGACATGGAGACGGTATTCCGTACGTACACACGCGTGGTGATTTCATTTTCTGTAGGATGGATAGAAGATGCAATGGGGTTGTTTAATATTTATAATAACATATAAGTATATTAGTGATACTGGTGTTATTAATTTATAATGAAATAAGTAAATAAGAGGAAGAAGTTGAAGAATAATGAAAACTTGAAATAATCGGAAGAAGAGATTACCTCTTCTTCAACACATCTCTTTTAAACTTCTACTTACGGCACTGGATTTGGTATTTTGAGACAACCAGAACCTCTATGATATAACTAAAGAGGTTTATATGTGTAATTGGCAGGGTTTGGACGAGATTCAAGGCTCAAAAAGGTTTGTAGAGAATATGTAAGGGGTGAACTTTTTGTAAGGGAGGAGTGGGGTACCTTAGGAAAAACATAAAATATTATTTTATAATAAATTCATATTCAGTTTTAATATCTCCAAATTTATTTATATAGAATCTAATGTGGTAATGGGTCTAAATCCTCTCAACCAATAGGATTTATAAATGTTTAGTTTACTATTTTAACCTTATCATTTAGATTTAACTCTAAGTTAAATAATTTAACTTTTACCATGTCGTTTTGTTTTCTTACACTATGTGGTTAATAAACTTATGATAACAAGACAAACGAACCCCAAAAGGTTGATTATTAATATATAAAACCTTTTCTAATTTATTTGGCCGAACCTTATATTTTTAAGAATAGAATAAAAATTATTAATATAATATTTGTTTTAAAAACTATTTTATGTCAATTTTGACAATATTTAGTACATGATTTTTGTGAAAATCATAACAGCATTATTAGTTCAAAAACATTTAATAAAATAGATACTAACATGTCATATTAACCTATAAAATTAGTTTAATTCATAAAAAGTCTCAAATTTCATTAATTTGGTTATTTATAACATTAATTATATTAATATTTCATTATTAAGATAATTACTTCATCGTCATTGTGTCATAAATATATTAAATTATATAATATCTAAAAATTATAAATAAAATACCATTATTTAGTAAATATATTTATCCTTCTAATTAATATTTATAGTCGAATTTATCTTATGTATTACCCTATATTAAAAATGTTTTAGTTTTTAAACATTGATTTTAACCATTTTAACTCTTCCTTAAATAAAATAATAATAAATGTCCTAATCTAATCCATGTGGAACTAAAGGGTAATATTTTATTCCTAATGATTTTTTAGTCGAATTACACTTATCCAATATAATTATGACATGTGTTAGGGTAATAATAATATCATTTTTAGCATTAATTACCCTATTTACTTTTAACTGTGGTAAATAAAAGTAAATAGTTACTATTCAAAAAAAAATATTTTTATCTTATTGAACTAAATTTTACTCCTTGATATTAACCGTGCCTCTCAGATTTTGGAAATTCCTCTCACAGAAATGGTAAAATTATGTTTTATATAAATTTTCAAATTCTCCTAGGAGGTGGGTAAAAGACGGTGAAAAGTTCTATACAATTTTTATATATCTAAAATTATTATAAAATGACTCAAATGAATTGAATTGAACTTATATAGGTATTATGTATCAACTTTTACCTAAAATAAATTTAAATAAAATTAATTATTATTTAAATAAAAATTCGGTTTTTAAATAGCAACCGCGTGTTTTCACTATTCATCAAAATTGAATGTTTTCAAAAAAATACCAAAAATTCACCCTAGTCTTATTTAGATATTCTAAATCCAAAAATGAAGTCCATTTTGAAATATAAAATTTATAAAATTTCAAAAATTGGGTTTTATTATTCATAACCACTAGTTTATATAACATATCATTGTTTAGTGAGACTCGGTGTTGCGTACAACACACGCTATCATGGATGGTAACGATTGCGTGTAATGCAAGAAAAGTTAGGGATTCATGTAGTGAAAGCTCCTTTTGGTGTAGTGTACAACACAGGACATCATTGAAATTAAAAAGAATATTTTTCATAAAATCTTGGGGTGTTACATTCTACCCCCCTTGAAATGAATTTCGCCCTCGAAATTTGTCGGGGTTATAAATGGTTTACGACTCAAAAGAATATTTAATAGAAACCCACAATGTAAAAAGGAATACCAAAACTTTTCTTTAAAGACTAATGTATGAAACGTAACGGTTACCCATATTAACTAATCATTAGGTTTCCACATAGTATAACATAGGTGAAAATATGGATATAGAAGAGAAATCTAACCATCAAGTTCTGATGGAGAGTGTTAAAGAACATGGATATGAAAAATCCAACAATCACAAAGCCATTAATTTTTGATGAACTAATGTACAATTTGATTCATTGGATATAAGGGCACTAGGGCAACATTTTTGGTTTTCAAGATCATTTCCCTAAAGTTGAAGAATTTGAATTATAAGAAATACATACTTTATTTCGGAATAATCTCACAGTTGTTCATGCCTTGAAGAATTTCCACTTCATATCTTAAAGAAATGAAGTTGATTTTGCCTTTCGTGATGTTTTAGTAGATCATGTGATAGAATGATAGGTCATTCCATCTGTCTCATACATAATTTAGCAAAAGTTATATACATAAGTCCATCTATGGTGAGATTAATCAGATATGGTTCCAAAATGGACTTATACTTCATCTATCATCCTGCATAATAAAATAAAACTAGTTTATACTAACTATGGACTTCCTGTAGGCCAGTGGTAGGTGATAAAGGCATGTCGCACTTCTGTTGTGGGTTCGATTCCTGTAACCTTTTCCAACGCGATGGGTTGTCGCCCATCCTGCAGGTTGTCCTTTTTCTAAAACTACATTATTATAACATTCCATAAATAATATCGAAAAAATTTCTAGGATTAAACAATAATTACTTATTTCCAACATAATCCATTCTAATCTTTAGGCTTGTCCAAAATACTTTTGTCCACGCTCATAGTATGAAGAAAATAATTACTAGAAATTTCATCTTCTGAGCATGTGAATACCATAATTTATCCACCATATATCGTACGATATATCTTGTTGGTCAAATTACAGACATTTGAATACCTTAATCATGTATTCTCATGAAAAATGAATACACATTGACCCTTAGTGAAAACATGAATGCTGTCAAATTTTAACACTTTCCACATACCAACATCCCCAAATTCATATATACTCAAACCATGATATAACTTTGTCCTTATATCTGTCATGAGCTAATTTCATTTTTTCTTTATCACTTCATTATGCGCATATCATCTTCTTTCCAAAAAATATTTCAATCAATTTTCATGGTTACCGGTACCATATTATTATTGAAAACCAATACATAGATATTCCAAAATTCCACGATGCCATAAATGAGATGTCATGATACTATTTTGAAATCCCATTACATAAACACTTAATCATTACAAAACATCAGTGTCATACTCAACATCACAATGAGTGATCGCATGTGACTTCCCTTTAACCTTTTCCTTAAGAGGTTTCTCATATTGATCATCATTAACCCTTGGATTAGGGCATTGATTAGCATAATGCTCCATTTCCTTGCACTTGAAGCATTAAAGTGTTGGTGAATCAGTCCCTATAGTCTTTTCTCTATTCATTTCATTAGAAACCTTTTTCCCATTATATTGGAACTCAGCTACTTGATGACATTATTTTCCACACTTGAAACATTTTCTAGTACCTTTTAAGAAATCTCCACCATGTTTTTTCCACACATTGAGCATAAAGAAACATTCACCTTCTTATCACCGTTTTCTGAGGGTTGTCCTTGAACTCCATCTATCGTTTCTTTTCAAAACCATGAGATGGATATGTTACACCAACTTCCTGGTCTACCTTGATAGTGCTACACACAATTTCATCATAGCTACTGAAATCTCTTATAGATAATTCCCTTTGAAGACATCGTTTTATGCCACAAAAAAATCAATCAACTTTAATATCTGGTTGGATGATAAAACCAGATGAATACCTTGAATGTCTTGTAAAATTTTCTTCTTATATACCAACAGATTCATCATCCTTCTGCTTAAGCTGAAGGAACTCCTTTTCCATCTTTTTTCGAAGAATAAGAGGGAATTACTTATGGAAAAACAAGTTCTTGAACTCATCCCATTCAATGGATTCAATTTCATCTTGGGGCCTTGTATTCTTAATTAGAATCCACCACTGGTCTGCTTCACCTTCTAAATGGTAATAAAATAGAATTACATAATCATGTTCTGAACAGCGAAGTGTGGAAAATATCATTTCAATGATACTGATCCATTTTTCAGCAACAAGTGGATAAGAAGACCCATTGAAAGAAGGTGGATGTTGCCTCAAGAAGGACTCAACAGAATATTGTAACCTTCTATGATAATTTGGAAATCCAGAATGATTCATAGCTTATGTAAGTATAACAATAAGATTTTTCACTCAATCTCCCTCACATTTGGTTGGTCAAAAGGACAATCATTGCATTGTCCATTACATTGATCAACACGGTTCCTTTGGGTTCCAGCCATTGTCTAAAACCCAAAAAGAATATTTTCAGAGGAAAAAATCATTCTAGGGAAATAACATAATAAAGGGGGAGTAACATCAATATATAACATATTAGGGTTAATTCTAATATTGATACCGTAATTCTAGGACTATAAACAATACTTATACATAACCATAGGGACATCCCTAGACATACCTTATAAATATATCTAGGGATCTCACTAAAGTTTTTGTATCCTAGTTTCCAAAGGTTAACTAAACATTTCCTCTGATACGAACTATAGAAACCCAAAGATTGATGTACATAAACTTTATATTACTTTTGCGAAATATCTAATACATAAAAAAAACAGTCACCAAAGGACCGTAATAGTTTAGTGTCTTTGGAAACAAGGAACATAATCTTCTAATCATGGTGAAAGATCTTCAAAATCTCCCATAAAGATCTCCCACTTTTGTTTTCTTACCAAAAACCATTATTTATATCCTGGGGAAAAGAAAACATAAAAAGGGTGAGATCAAATGCTCAGTAAGGATAAAAATTGAGATCAGAAAACAATCCATAAACATTTGAATAAAAAAACTTGAATATAAAATCTAAACATCAAATTCATGAGAAAAGACATAAATATTGGAAGTACATAAGGAATATAAAAAAGGAACATCAATCCTGATAAAATAGCATAAGAAGAAAACATTTAATTTCGGAAAACCATTAATCACTTTATGTGATTTCCATAGTAGCCAAGGCATTGCTGCCAAGACGATCTTAGTATACAAAGTTCATTACTGAACCGAGTTCACTCCTCGTTCCATTATTGTATTAATGAACCGGATTAACTTATCATTCCAGCCATGTCTATCTCATGACATATAAATCTTTACAGAATGCATTGGAGGGAGATATAGGTCCCACCCATCTCATAATGAAATCATTCTTACTTGTGCCACAAAATAAACATAAATCATTCATCATAACCCAAAGAATAAAATGGGTTTCATAAAAATCATCACATAATCCATATAAAACAAATGGATATCATTTCATCATAAGAAAAGTGAAACCATGTAAATCATAGAGACATTCTACTTGAAACATACACATATGAAATAATGTCATCTTAGATGGAAAATAGTTTTGATAAAACACTTGAAATGAATTTTTGAGGAAAATATCCTTTCTTCTTCAAAATCATTTTCTTTTCACAAAATGACACACAATTTTAAAAGAAAATGATTTTATTGAAAATAACCATGAAATGTTTTTGAGGAATATTCATTGAAATAAGTCATTATGAAACTGTAACAATCCATTCACGCCGTATAAGTTAAAAAACATTCTCCTCATATCTTTTTCAGAAAAGTAAAAAAGTACCTTGTATGATAAACAAAAGAAATATTCCTTACGCACCATGTATTAAAAGTAAAAAATAGTTTAAAATGACTTTAAACATACATGGATCCATTTTTAGAAAACAAGGACATGGATGATAAATATAACCCCATTAAATACTTTAGAATAAATAATCTCGGATAAAAATGAGATTGGAAAAGTTATCCCTTACCTTAGGTCTGATATGATTTTTACGTATCCAAACCTCCTGCATAATGATTTAAATAATGTCATTGACTTATTAAAGAATCATATTCATTGTTATGATATCATATATGGTTCACTTATGACTTTATATTACCAGTTCTTTTGGAAATTCCATGTTAAAGCAGTGTTTTGGGTAAAAGCGTTTTATTTGTCGTACGTGTTTGGACATGTTGTTCTTGATATTATTATTACTTATACCTCTATTTAATTACTTCTAGAATGTAAATCAAGATTTATATATCATATATATATTCATTATATATATATATATATATAATAGATATATAAATGAAATGAAATACACCGTTCATGGAGACGGTGGGCTGTACGTACGCATGAACATTGTTTTCGTTTCCTTATTGACTTGAATGGAAGTAAGTAGATGACATATATAAATACATAAATCCAATAGATTTATCATTTCATATATTTCATTAATATTAAATATATATAAATTATAATCATTCTTGAATGGTTAACATGGAGAATGAATCTCATCGCGTCGTGGAGACGGTAATCCGTACGTATGCACGAGCGATGATATCGTTCCCATAATTATTGAAATGAAATGGAGTGGATGATATAATATCACAGAATCAGTGTGATTTTATAATAACTATATATAGTTATTCTTTACACCATTATACCCATCCATGTAAGGTGGTGGTGGAAAAATAGATTACACCCCAGCGTGGAGATGGTATTCCGTACAAACGCACGCACGATGATTTCATTTTCCATAGGATGGATAGAAGGTGAAATGTGGTTGTTTTATATTTAAAATAACATATCAGTATATTAGTGATACTGATTTTATTACTTTATAATGATAAAACTAATGAAGAATAAGTTGAAGAAGAATGAAAACTTGAATGAATCGGTAGAAGAGATTACCTCTTCTTGGACGCACCTCTTTTAATCTTCTTATTACGGAACTAGAGTTGGTCTTCTGAGAAGACCAGAACCACTATGCTATAACTAGATAGTTTTAGAAGAGGAATTTTCAGGGGTTGTCCGAGCTTCAAGGCTCAAAAGGGTGTGAAGAGAAGAGGGAAGGGGTTTCCTTTTTATAAGGGAGGGCACCTTAGGAAAAACTTAAAATATTATTTTATAATAAAGTCATATTCTGTTTACATTAGCTCAAAATTGATTTATTTAGAAGCTAAGGTTGGGATGGGTATAAATCCTTTCAACCAATAGGTTTTAGACAAGTTTAGGTTACTATTTTAACTATATCATTTAGATTTATCTCAAAGTTATATAATTTAACTTTTACCGTGTCTTTTTGTTTTCTTACACTATATGGTTAATAAACAAACTATAACAAGCCAAAAGAAAACCAAGTGATTCATTATTAATATATATAACTCCATATAATTCATTTGGCCAAAACAAATATTTGTAGGGACAGAATAACAATTAATAATATAATATTTGTATTAAAAACAATTTTATGTCAATTTTGACACTAGTTGGTACATGATTTTTGTGAAAATCATAACATCATAATTAGTTCGACAAAAGTTAATTAAATAAATACTAACATGTCATATTAACCTATAAAATTAGTCTTATTCATAAAAAGTCTCAAATTATATTTATTTGGTTATTTATAACATCAATAATGTTAATAAATCATTAATAAGGTAAATACTGCATCATCGTTCTGTCATAAATAAATTAAATTATATACTGTCTAAAAATTATAAATAAAATACCATTATGTAGGAAATATTTTTGTATTTATAATGAATATTTATAGTCAAATTTATCTTATGTATAACGCTATATAAAATATTTTTTAGTTATTAAACTTTGATTTTAACCATTTTAAGTGTTCTTTAAATAAAATAATAATAAATGTCCTAATCTAATCCAATGGACCTAAAGGGTAATATTTTATTCCTAAGGTTGTTTTTGGTCCAATTACACTTATCCAATAAAATTAGTACATGTGTTAGGGTAATAATAATATCATTTTTACCCTTAATTACCCTATTTACTTTTAACCGTGGAAAATAAAATTAAAAAGTTACTATTCACAAAAAAATATTTATCTTATTGAACCACATTTTACTCCTTGATATTAACCATGTCTCTCAGATTTTTGAAATTTCACTAACAGATGCTGTAAAATTATGTTTTATGTAAATTTTCAAATTTTCCTAGGAGGTGGGTAAAAGGTGGTGAAAAGCTCTATAAATTTTTTATATATATTTATAATTATTATAAAATGACTCAAATTAATTTTATTAAACTTATATATTTATTATATATCAATTTTTACTTAAAATAAATTTAAATAAAATATATAATTATTTAAATAAAAAGTCTATTTTTAAATAGTAACCCAGTGTTTTCACTATTCATCAAAAATTGAATATTTTCAAAAAATACCAAAAATTCACCCTAGGCTTATTTCGATATTCCGAATCCAAAAATGATATCCATTTTGAAATATAAAATTTAGAAAATTTCAAAAAGTTGGTATTACTATTCAAAACAACTATTTTATATAACATATCATTGTTTAGTGAAACTCGGTATTGAGTACAACACATGCTATCTTGGAAGGTCATGATTGTATGTAATGCAAGCCAAGTTAGGGATGCGTGTAGTGCAAGATCATTTTGGTTTAGTGTAGAACACAATACATCAATTAAATTAAAAAGAATATTTTTCATAAAATCTCGGGGTGTTACAATCATTGTACCTAAGACTTATTTTCCCATTATTATCAAATATTATAACACCATTTTATAGGGTTAAATTAAATAAAACATGATCTCCTACATTAAATATTAAATATATCATTATGATATAAGCATAACATTTTATTACGACTTTGAGATACCTTAATATGATTCTAAATAGTCTTTACATTCACTGTTGTCTCTTTAACAATAACACATCCATCATTATTATTTTCACCAAATACATCCCAACAAGTTGAATTATGACACCTCCTTTCACTCGATGCTTCATATGGTGACATTTGAGTACATTAATTGAATCAATTATTAAACTACCCCAACAACAGTAACCCAAATATGATGTCTTCTTTATTAAGATGGTATAATATATAAGGAATACCAACCCACATGACCATATATTTAAGTAGTATTGGTAAACAATACACATACATAATATCTATATTACATTTGAAAACAAAAATAGGATCATATATTTTTAAAATATCATTCTTCCATCAATCATAGTGCACTACATGGAATCTTGGGGTAATGAAAAAAATATGTGGGCTCAAATGATTATTTAGGGTTGAATATAGTTGAGTATTGTAATGTAAATAACGTAATACAAATTCCATTTAAACAATTACTTGTCTATCACAATTAGATAATGCAAAATCAATATAGAAAGGTAAATAACTGAACACACATTTCCTTAAAATAACATGTCTTCCATGATAAGATATGGTATAATTAATGGGAATGGTAAAAAACCTAAAACACATGCCTTTTTATAAATAACTAATAATGAAATTCATCCATAGATAAGTTCATAGAAAAAATCTCATGGATAATAATAATTTAATTCTCAATGAAGGTATTTATTAATTTTATGACACCATGACTACATGAATCATGATAACACAATCATGAAGACCTTTCATATGATAGACTAACACCATAGGTAGAAAACCATTTAATGTTATCTTATTAGTTCTCCTAGTGATACTACTAATGCATTGAGGGGTGATATAATTCAAGGACCTACCCATAATTATACTACCAAATAATTACTCATATATTGAATGATCAATTTAATTCTCCAATAATCTACCTTATATTAAAAAAACTAGATTGAGTAAAAATAGAGATTTTTCATTATTTTCCATGAAAAATAGATAACCGTAAATATAGAACCTAATATATAATAATTTTTGTAATGATTAGAAATAAAACATCCCCGAAAAATAAAATCGATATTTTTGGGAAATTTAATATTCAATGATCACAAGTTAGAGAATCATTCGAGGGACGGTTAATGACAAAAAAATTGAATCATGAAAGTGAATGTGAATACATTCTTTTGTCAAAATGATGATAAACCATCCAAAGTATGAATAAGGGTGGTATAAATACAACATAACCCTAGTGGAGTATATATACAAAAAAGGGGGTTTGTCTCTTATGAATATAAATTCCATAAAATTATCATTAAATACATTATTGAGGAAAATATTTTTTTATTTTGAAAACCACCATTTAAATAGAAATGTTTACAAAAAATTTATAAATAATTTTTCATTAAAATAATTTGTGAAACATATAAATTAGGATTGACAGCATTCTAGTTTTCATGATGTTTGGAAATTATGTTAATGTCATACACATTGAAATAAATATACATTTCACTTGTTCAGAAAAATCCAAACAAGAATTGTTTTAAAAATGACATGAAGAATAATTTTAATATGTTATTAAAAAATATAAAAAAAATTAAAATTACATTAAATAATCATGTGAAAAAAGGATAAAAATAATTCAAAACTTTTCTCGAAAACATTTATTTGGAAGAAAACTTTTTTCCCAAGAGAGAAATGTGGTAGTGTTTTTTAAAAAGAATTTTTCAACTATATAAATCACTAATGAGTGGAAAAGTGATATTATTATTGGAAAAAATAAGGAATAACCAGGTCTGAATAAAAATAATTTTTTTAATATAAAATGTCTTAATAATTTTGTTCAATGGAAACAAAAGTATGAACAATCACAATTATATGAACATGTGAAGTAAACGCAAAAAAAAATATTAGTGACTCTCTTGGAGAATTTTTGAGCTCTGATGATTAGAATCACTCACTTTAGGAAACTACATCTACAAATATTTTTGTAGTGATGGAAATATTGGATCACACTCTATATCAACTACACCTTTGAGTTGTGGGCGGTTTTGAATGGATGAAACCCTTATTTTACACCTTAGTGCATCACTATTGCACTAGCTATCACCTCCTTGTTCATTCCCGATCATAGTGAAAAAGTATACCCTCACATCATGGATCGTGAAGAAAGGTGAATCCCCCTGCTAGACCTAAATCGCCTCAATATGCTATTGGTATAATATGACTTCTTGTAACTTTTTTTCAAGTGGTCTATGCTCTGAGTGGAGATCATAAAGATCTACCCTCATCCCCTACCCTTCCCTCTCAGGATCCTTCTTTGTTGTTAAAAAATTTCCCTCCCTTTAAATTTAGGGCTCTTGTCTCGTACATCACTTGGCTACCTTCTGAACATCTGGTCCCCATCTCTATCCTTGCCCTCAGAGGTTCAACTACCTAGAAGTCGAAGGTGAGAAAGTTATTTATCTATGATCCTCCATGAATCCCCTCTCATTCCTATAAGGATGGATCATCTTATTTTTTCCAATAGTTTCTGTGCATTTCAGTATGAGAAATATATACCATCCTCACATAGATGTATTCATTGGTATGGTCGTAGTGGATCTAAATTACCAAATCACTTGTCATGGTTAGCCTCAAATCCCATCATTACCAAAAATGGGGTGTGTACTAGATCCCAAGTAGGTACGATGCATGATTCTATAGGTATGTAAGATAAGTGGATTAATTCACCTGGGACTAATATTAGAAGATATTCCTTCTATTGTTATTAATTATTATATAAAACACTCATGGAATTGGAGATCGGTTTAAAAAATAATTCTTATTGAATGAGGCATCCAAGAACATTGTACCTATTTTTTCCCCTTGAACCAAATTAGAACTATGATATGATATAGGAATTGTTTCAACAGTATTGGTATGGGATTATTTTTTCTTGAGGAACTCATGAATCACCCCATATGGGTTTTCTAGAAGAATAAATTATCCATGGAGAAAATATTAGAAACTTAACAACCTATTTTGGTTAAGTTTGATATGCGTAATTAGTGGTGATTCATTTAATTTATGTACACTAAGTGTGAGGCTCACCCTCCAGACCAACTATGGATTGATTTGGGATCCTGCAATCTGGGGGGATGCACTAGTTCAGGTTGGAGGGGATTTGAAAATGATTATTGATTCATTTGTGGGATTCAGTGTGAACTCTTTCCCATGTAGCTAGAAATATTCCTTCTCATAATTCATGACCCGAGACTATCATTATGATATGGGATAATATGGACACTGAATTTCATGGGGAAATAACTAGAATCGGAACCATTGAATCCTATGTAAATTGGACCGATTCTTTATGATCCTCCTTGAAATATATTCTTTTCTAAATCCTAAAGTCTAGTACTTGGTTTTTGTGCTATCTGAACACTCACAACTACTCATTCTTCTAAATTAGGGGAATGATGGGGATTGGGGAATCTTTATCTCCAATAGGTGGTTGCAACAACTAGGATTCATTGGTATGGACCAATGTTCATAGGAGGACCCAAGATAGGGATAGTAATGGATATGTATTAACTACAAGATTACATATTTTAGGAATGATATCATGGATTGGGCTTCCTCTCATCCCTCTATCCTACCAGGGTTGGAGAATATCAAGTTAGGTAATGGAAGCACTGAAGAAGATATGGAATACACATAGGTATACAAATTTCAGGTGTCCCTAGAGATCATGATGAAATATTTTAATGAAATTACACTAGAACACAAGAGGTTTCTCTGTGAAAACTCATTAGTTACCTTATTGAGAGAAGGTTATCATAAATCATATTATTTTCTTTCTTGTTTGAAATAGATATGGGGTGTCATGCTCCAAATATCCAGTTTGAGGATGGTTCCATTACCAGTTATATAGAAATAATCATTTGTATGATTAATGGTCGTTTTACTCATTATCGTTTCGACCTAATCCTTATATAAAAAACAATTTTCCCATAGTCTAGGATGATCTCTTCGACTATATTACAATATTTGTCTCTAAACATAGCAATACAATTACTGGAATCATTCTTCAGGACAAGGACTTATTGGGGTCCTTCACATATCTCAACTTCGAGGGCTCTTATTGCCCATATGGATTCCCCATAATTTTCTATGTCAGTGCCTACAACACCATCATGGGTGTTCTTGTTGCGATTATTAAATATTTCATTCATGTACAATCACATCATGGGGTGTCTTATGCTACTTCTTTGATTCATACCCTAAAGATGAAATACCACTAATCCATCAACCACTATCATCCCATTAGTGTGTGCAATCTTTCTTATAATGTTTGGGTGGAAATCATTAATAAATGCATCTCTCAGTTTATTCATGATTCTTTGTTTGAGGAAAAACATTTTTTCATCCAATGCAGGTCCGTTTAGGGTGCAATGAGAATCACCCAACAAATGGTCAATGAGGCTAATAAGAAGGTTCTGATATCCAACATTATTGTAAAAGTAGATGTGGATAAATCCTATTATCATCTTGAATGGAAATTAATAATCATGTCCATGAGGAAAGTGGGTTTCTTTGAGGAGTTTTTGGATATTATGTTTCAGTGTTATAGCTCAACATGGTTCAATATTCCTTTGCTAGGTCGGTAGTGTGTGTTTGTGAAATAATTTAGAGGTATCTGGCATGGTGATCCCCGATCACCTAATTTATATATAACGGAATAATATGCACTTAGAATATATATTAACTATTTCATGAAGTGAGGTAGTCTTCATCATTACCACAATGGGGCCCATTTCATAGGGGTGTCTCATCTCCCCTTTACAGAAGTCATGGCCTTCTTCATCAAATGTCATGATTTTTCAATTGGGGGACCAATAATATCTTGAGGGAATACACTTAGTGGAGATGGAAAATCATCAACAAGGATAAGATATGGGTTTTCCCCACTACCTCATTCTCAGATAGCATTGGAATAACATTGAATCTAGAATGGTTATATAGAGGAGGAAATTTCCATTAGATTACATGTGTACTCCCATTCCCCCTCAAAAGGTCCAAATCAGACACTTTGATGGTATAATAACTAAAACAATATATCATATAATTAATCAAATGAACGGATTTCTATAATTTGGAGGAAGGATTATATTAGTTAATTTTTTGTTTTTTTAAATTCCCATGCATATTTTTTCAGTTCTCAAGGTGAAAAAAATCGATTCTGTGATAGATTGGTCATCTCTTGAAGTCTTTTACATAGGAAAATAACGGGAAGGGAAAATTATACTGGCCATCTTGAAGAAAACCCATGAGACCAGTGGAGCTAGAGGGAATCAATATACGAAATGTGGGGGAGGAGATGTGTAGTATTCAGGGAAAGCTATCATAGGAGGTTATTGAAGTTTGGTATCCTTATATTGGGTTACTTAAATAAATTTTTGTTTTTGGACTATGGGAGTTTTTAGGGAACCCATCATCAATTTGGATCCATTTGTGTATCCATATTCTCCTATAACAGGAGTACTCTTAATAGATTATGGGGCGTGGTTTTATTATCTTCCAAGAGTGAAACTGGTGTTGTGGGATCTTGGGTATCCTAGGTATATATTTTAGAAAATGACATTCAATCAAGAATATAATTTTATTCATTCACGCATGAGATTTGTGATCCCTTTAAAAATCATTTATTAGATATAATTAGGTTGGAAGGGTCACCAGACTAATTCATTTTCTCAACCACCTCTTTGGGTATTTTCAATTCCAGGGTTACCAGATATTTTTTCCTCAAAAAGCTAGTGACCCCTGGTGGAATAATTTTTTGTGAAGTGAAATCCAAATCATATTTAACTTTATGATCAGGAGGATCCTTCATCATAAAATCCCAGTAGATATATTTTTTAAAGGTAATGATGTTCATATGGAATCTAGATAATTGTTCTTCTATATTCTCAGGATGTAGTCCACGTTACACCTTCTATAAAAATTGAGGAGGAAGTTATTTTATGGAATGAGTTGGGAGTGTTCACTAATGGAACTGGTAGGTTTTAATCCTTTTAGTAATTATATCATATTTAGTAGGGAGTATAGATAGAAATTAACCCAAGGAGGAAGCTTGTATGGTCTTATTCGCGCTGGTTTGATGGTATATTTAGAAGACATGTAACTTGCTTCAGCACACTAGTCACTCCACATCAGGCATGGCCATGGTGGCTAGGGCCTGCTATCTTGATAAAGAAATTTTGGGCCTTTATGAAACATATACTGGTGGCCCCCTCTCTCAGTAATTTGTCTGAAGGGCTTCCTTATGTTTTGATTATGGGTCATTTGGTTCACTAGTTTCCCCCCACCCACCACATGGGCCTAAACACAATACTGATTGTACATGTAGTAATGGAGAAATGTGGGGGGCATTTTTTTTATTCTAATGGATTTGTTTTGTACACCATTAGCATCATCTACAGGGATTTTGATTCAATAAAGATAGATGAAATTCCCATGTTGAATGAACATGAGTTTTTTAGACAATGGAATCTATAGTTTTCCATTATGGAGTTGAACTCTATGATTATATATAGATCTTTAAATGTTAACTCATCTATTCCATATACAATCACCTATCGGGTCCATAAGTCCAAGGATCTCATTCCTTCCCACATTGAGAATATCCATACATGGCATGAAGGAAACTATCTGGATAACTTTGTATCTTGCTTGTCTACCCCGAAGTTCCCCTCTATGTAGTTTACCAACTTAGGCTCCCTTCCCTCATGAGTTATGGGTATTTTTATCGAGGATTCCCAAAACCTTTATTTTTATAGGGATTCACAATTTCTTTATTCCCAAATTCCCTATTTAATTTTTCTAAATGAAATACATTTTTTGTAATATATATACATATAACCCAATGAAACGAAATTGACCCATGACATTCATTAAACATGGTAAACTTTAAGCCAAAATCCATTTGGTTGAAATAATTAAAATTGAGATGGAAATCTCTTTCCTGATGTATTGGATTTTGTTGTAGTGTTTCAATCCTACTGTATAATAATTATATGTTTATTATTAATCTATTAAATAACAATACTATTTATATGATACCATATAATATATTCTTATGACCATTTATTAACCATTTATTAGAAATTCTATTTTGAAGTTATGTTTCTATAGTATTAATAATGATATAACAATCTCATGAATGATAAACATGATATGAATATAATATATAATAAGTATATTAGTATTTATAATTCACTATAAAATATAGAAATATAAAAGGAAATACATCATTTTATAAGATTGTAGGATGTACATATGCTTGAAAATTATTTTTCTTTTGGGTCAGATTAATGGAAAGGAAATAAAATAAGAAATTAAAAATTCAAGAATCCTTTTTATTCCATATATATAACAAATTTTAGTTAAACCTGTCATTAATTAATTCTATTTATTGTGTGAATGTATCACATCACTTCATGGGGTGGTAATTCTCCGTACAGATGAACGACACTGTCATATTTCTACAAAATGAAAGGCATGATGATATGTGTGATGTAAAAATTATAGAATCATAATAACATAATTTTTATTATATATAAATAGTATTCTCATTATTATTCACAACTTTGATTGGTGTTATTGGAAAAAAATTACATTGGTTTGTGAGGAAGTAGTCTACCATAGACACAAATGTTTATTTCGTGACCCATTTCATGGAAATGTGTATAGATGTGGGTCATAACCATATTATAACAACATCTCATTGTATTTAAGATAATTATTTGATTATGTAATCATTATATAAAATTAATTTAATGGGTTTGAGAAATAAATAAGAAAAACATTTATTGATGAAAGTTACTTCTTTTTAAGGTATCTTACTTTTTTTGACCCAAAGCCCATCCTTGGTTGGATTTATGCCCAAAGTTAGGATTATAGGAATAAAGGAATGTATTTGAGATGTAATTTGGGTAGGTATCATCTGAAACTATTGGTTTCAAGGCTGTGAAGAGAGGAGGAGTGTGTGTGACCTTATAAAAGTGGGGGAGAGGACACTCTTGGTATTTTTCAAAAATAAATTAGATGTACCAACATTTATAAGAAAAAATTGATTTGATAATGCACAAAATAAAATAAAATATGTGTTAAGGTCTCCATAGAGACATAAAATGGGTATTTTATAGGTTTCATGGTTTTTCACACATATGATTAAAATTTGGTCCCTAAGTAAACTCCTTATTTTCTTAATCATTATGATTAATTCTAACTATTTTCATTAATCATTATGGTCCAAAATTGTGTTGGAATTAATAGAAATTTGAAATTATTATGATTAAAAATATGAGATCCTTTATTAAAAATTTAATTCATATATGTTAAAAATATTTATTTAAAATTGAACCTGTTGATTGGGCGAGACAACAAGTTTATAATGTACAAATGATCAAAATGATTGATATGGTTTTATATCCAATTTCAATTACAAATTGACTAGAATTAAGAAATTTTATTTTCATGACGTATAATTGAACTAGTTATACTTTAAATCCTATTTAAAATGTAACCTAACCATACAAATTATTTGAATAAAAAAGATTTTTTCAATTAAAATTCAATATTTTCATTATTCATAAAAAATGGGTCATTTCATAAAAATAAAAAAATTCAACCTAACTTCATTTTGGTGTAACAATTTCAAAAATAACGTGTATTTTTTCAAATATTATTTATAAAAGTTCCAAATTTTATTTTTATATTAATTATTCCATTAAAAGGTAGTAAAACTGCCTTTTAGAAAAATAAATATTTTTTTGAATAAAATTTGAATTATTCTTACCTCTTTTATGGAGAAAAAGTGAGATTAATTTTAATTACTTTATTCTATAATATATATATATATATATTTAAAACCATTCATCAAAATTAGTTTTTGTAATTTATTGAGATAAAATTTGTTTGGGCATAATAAAATTAGTTTTTTAGAAATGTAATTTCATAATTTCTAAACAGTACATACATTAAATTTTAATTTATTATTTACACAATAATTCATTTTATAAAAACAAATAAATGATATTTTCAAAATTAAGATAATACTTTTGATACCCTCTATTCCAACAGCAAGGTGATAACTATAATAATATTTTAATAATAAATCAATTTTTGATTAAACATAATATTACATGAAATGCAAGCTAATCATGGTATTGTGTGTATCACAATATAAAATTATTATTTCCTATAACACAAGACAAAATAATTTTTTCATTTACCACCATATAAAATCATTGTTACATGTATGGAATTCTTAACTTGTAATTGTGTATAAATAAATCTTAACATGGTGTAACATGCAATAAAATCCATTAAAGAATTATAATATATTTGTAAAAAAATTCAAAAAGATCATGGTGTAAAATGTTACCACCCATAAAATGAATTATTACATATAAATTATTAAGTTCAATAAATAATTTAATACATTAAAATTACTTTAATAGAAAACAACATCCTTAAAATGAATAATAAAACATCCTTAAAAAATTGATTGATGGAAACAAAAAAGTTTCCCTAAGTAACTCATAAAAAGGATTAAAAATAGGAGAAAATATGTGGTAAGTGAAGATTTTTACATTGAATAAATGTGTAATAAATTATAGGGGGTGATAAATATGACTGATCCCATGAATGTGGGTGATCTAGAGAATGTTAGAAATCATAAAACATGAAAACAAATAGGTGTGAAAGAGGTAATTGATATCATAAAAATTAATGATAATATAAAGACATTTTATCTCAATATCCTTTCCAAATATTGAATAATCTACAATATAATACATTCTTATTTCATGTCATTTAGTTCTATATGCACGATCTATACATTTTTCCATGTTGTGATCAATTTCCTCTTTATATCGTACACCAAGAAATGATGGTTATTTTTCTATTCTTGATGTACTAATACATGATGAGATCCATAAATATGATGATAATTGATTCAATCTATCATTAGTTATCATTTCAATAAAATGGTTACCATGGGTTATCCAATGTGCATAAATACTAATATGGAATGATAATATGTAAATATCTAAATCCTCATCTGATGTTTAACTTAAACCCTTCAATAAATAGCTAACCTTCTTAACCATTATAAAATATGAAAATCCAAAAGAAAATAGCAGGAATGTCACTAAAATTTTCAAAAATATATTAACATTTATCCACCGTATATAATAAAGTAGATATTGGTTTTCACATACCGAACATGTGAATACCATTACCATATATTCTCTTAAAACATTGTAATAACCTGAATTAACATAAATATTTAATGAAAACATACATTATTTATTATTCTAAAAATTATTATATATATTCCTTGAATCCAAAATATGTCATAAGCTCCATTCATGATATCATGAAAAACTTATTCAAACAATCATTTATCAGGTATGAGGTTATCAATACTATACAATTCACACTATCCATATCAATAATCTCTTTATACAAAATGACATTATTTTAAATCCTTAGGATCTAGTTAATGGTAATATTCCAATAATCATAAAATATAACCATGCCATTAAATTACTCTTTGAGGTCATCACTACCATTCATCACATTGTTTTAAATCCTTAAAAAAAATATACTAAACAATCCATATATATTTCATAATTTAAATAACGAATTCTTTAAATTCAAATACATCCATACTTCACTAATCCCACTTCCTTATCAAAAAATGATGTAAGATTCATTGCAATATTATGTAATAGTTATTACCATTGACATTTAATTTATAGGCACTTCATCATTAGAAATATAACAGTTACTCATACCACCTTGCATATTTTCTTCAAATATTTTCCCCAAGAATATAAATTTCTATAATTTCATTACATTATAAATTTAAATCATTAATAAATTAATAATATTTTTAGGGAAAAATATTAACACTAACTATGTAAATTTAACTTTTCATTTTCTCATTATATTATCATACTTTGTGTTATTCATTTCCATTTTTAAAATCTCTTCATATCCATCTGAGAAATTTTCCTGGGTATTTCTTCCAAAATTATGGACATATATGAAATGAAATATTTTTTCCTCCATGGTATCTAATAGCTGAAATATCAGTGAAATCTTTCCTTATATCAAATGGTGAGTATGAAAGTTAGTTAAGGTACAAATTTTCAATAATGTTCTATAAAACCTTGTTAGACCCAATCCCATTTTCCTTTACTTTATTCATCATCCCATTTAATGTCCAATTGGTAAATTTTCTGTCACACTCAACATCAACCCAGATCCTACTGGTTCCTATCATTGACAAGAACCATAATTTTTTTTTTCTGTGAAACACATATCATAGAATAAAACCAAATAATCATGAAAAATAATTATATAAAGTCTATGTCATTAAACCTTCCCCTTTAATATATGACAACGTAGGTTAATCATTGGGAATTTTTTGTCATCATATATCTCAATTCATCATGATAGTTTATAAGGAGTTATTGAATTTTCAAATAATATCCCTCAAGAGTGTCAGACCTGGTTTGTAGCGAGGCCCATTATCATGCACCAGTTCCCAAATAAGTCTAACTCAATATGGTATTTTTTGGAACTATTACCCATAGGTATATCTATTCGAATGGAACATACACTTGTATTATCTATATAGAGAATTGTCTCTAGAAATCCACATTCTATATACTTTACCAAACATCTAGGAAATTTTCATATCCTTTAACTCATCCATATACTCATCCTTAGAGAATTCACTATAGATATCCTTAGAATTATTTCTTGGGATCTCTCTAAACTTTTGTTATAAAAGTTTCCAATCGATATATAAACCTCTACTTTAATACAAACTATAGAGACCTAAGAAAAAAATAATTTGATATTATATCTTTTTATTCCAATATACAATAAATTATAGAAACATATTTCCTTGGACCATAATAGTTTAGTGCCTTTGGAATCATGGAATAAAAATCTTCTAGTCTAGTGAAAGATCATTGATGTTTCCCATAGAGGTCATCACTTTTAGTAATCCTATTAAACAAATTTCGTCATAACTTGAGAAATGAATCAAAAAATATGTCATTCCATATTTTCAATAATGGTAAATAAAGTAGATACATAACCATTACATGAGAAAACATTTATGAGAATATAATAATAAAATTTGAAAACCATTTCCTATATATCAATGATCCTAATATTGAGTCATGTAATGACTATTAGTAGCTAAAAAGATATAAATCATAATAGAATCCACGGAATAATCCATGAGATCATAACGTAGAAATAAGACATAGAGTTTTGGGAATACACATAAGCATGTAACTAAATTATCTAAAAGTCAAGGATCATTTCCAAAACTAATTAAAGAACTTCATTAGGGATACACAAACTGGGTGAGACAAACCACTATACCCAGTATTATCCCTTCCTTATATTGGAATGAGTTCACTCCCCAATCTTCCCTATTGTACAGATTCTTTTAATGTAAAATGCTCCCTATTCGTTCTAGCCCTGGATTATTATTCCAGGTTCACCATTATTCTATCCATGTATATGCCATGATATATATTGATCTTTACCTAATGCATTGAAGTGAGATATAGGTCACACTCGTCACATAATAACAATACTTATGTGTTCCATAGGATTATAATTTGTTTCTTATTTTTACCCATGAAATGAAATTGGTATCACAAACATTTCATCACTGAAGAACGTTAGAAAAATAGATCGGTTTCATAATAATTTTATCACAAAATAACCCATGAAAATAAGTTGCTTTCATAATAATTTTATCATGGTATAACCCATGTAAGAGAAATGGGTTTCATTGACAACATGTCATCTTAAACATAAAACCATGAAAGAAATAATTTAATCAATGTACATGCTTCACATCCCTAAAAATTAATTAACTATATGAAAGGATGTCATATTAGATGGAGAAGGATTTAGAAAGATCACATAGAGAATTTCATAAGTAAATTAACCATTCATTTAATACTAATATCATTAAACATTTTAAAAATCCTTTTCATTGAAAACAACATTGGATACATAGAAATATATATTTGAAAATTAAATTAAATTTTTTTTGATGAATATACAATTTTCTCTTAAAATCAATTTTAAAAATTAAAAATATAATGAAAACCATCAAATATTTAAATTCCCTACAGACATATAATGGAATATTTGAATATCGTTTCAATCACTTTTCAAACATAAAAATTTATGAAATTCATTTCATTTAAATTAAATTTCTAATCAAATATAAGAATATTTGAAAATAATTTTAAAAAAATTTAAATCATAAAACATTTACGATATTCTTTTCATTAAAAATAATATTTGAAAACATAAAAATTATTGTTTGATAATCATTTTAATCACCTTTCAAACATAGCACATATACAAAATCATTTACATTGAAAATAACCATTTAAAATTTATTAAGGAAGCTTTGTAGGTAATTTAAAAAAAATTCAAACCTAAAACATTTATGAAATACTATTATTTGATACTAACCATTGAAAAAATATAATGTAATATTTTAAGTTCACATTAAATATTTTTTAAAGAATAAACATTTACGAACTCCTTTTCTTTGTAAAATAGCCTTTGAAAACATATAAATGATGCTTCAAAAATGATTTAAAAATATTTTAACATAAAATTCATTGAAAATTAATTTTAATAAAATATATTTCCCAAATAACAAAAAAAAATTTATTTTTAAAATTATTATTAAACCATATAAATGATTCATCATTTAATGGAGTGGTAATGATGGGGGTGAAATCGGTACATGATGTATTGGTAAAAATAGGGATTATGTCTACTTTGTTCATAGAAGTAAAAAGATCCTTAATGAGAAAATGAAAAGAATATTACTTATAAAAATATTTTTAAAAAGGTAAATTATGGGATAAATTCCATTACAAAAATATGATAATAACATGAAATTTTTCAATAAATATTTACAAATCATGGTTATGAATGAAAACAGATTTCTGACCAAATATTGAAATAATGTTGGATTTTCATAAAAAAAATTCATAATTATATAATGTAAAAAATAGTGGTAAAATGGTACCATAAATTAATTAATTATGAATAAGAATATAAGAATAAAATTAATTATAATTATTGAAAAATATATTATAATAGTTTATCGGTGGAATCATAATCATAATTAATCATGATAAATAATGAATTTGAAACTATAATATCTTACATGTTTGGTAAATTTTAATTATAAATCCCAAGAAAGAATAAAATAAAAATATAATTAAAATATAATGGGGATGAAATTATTACTGATATTATATTCCATGGAATATGTATATACACATCATGAACGAATACAGTTGCATAACACAATATAAGTCTCAATAAAGGAAAATTGAGACACAAATCCACTTACCGCTTTTGTAATGTTTTAATCACAGAGACCATTAAATATAGATTATAAAATGGATATGTAAATCTAAATAAATCCTAGTATATTAAAAATATAATATATCCATGGATATTTTACACATCACATACATGAAATAGGTGATTAAATGGCTCGTGTCTCATAGAGAAAAGTGAGACAGAAATCCCATACCTTAAGTCTAGAATTCGATTTTTCTGATTCAATCATATTTGATAGTAAATATTACATTATTTTAAATATATTAATGAAATATATTAATTTTTTTGATTCCATTTATTATTTTATTATTATCATTTATTACCCATTTATTAACAAATTCCATTCTATGGTTACATTTCAGGTAATAACCTCTTTTTATATATATATATTGATTTGATATAATTATAGTCCTATTAATTTAAAAATTATTTTATAATAATTATAATGATAAATATTATATAATTATCATATAAATTTTTTTAAAATAATTTTTCAAATATATAAATAGGAAATTAAATAGACCATTCATCCAAAATGTAGGCCTTACATACACATTAACATTGTTTCTACTTTCATATAGGATTGAAAGAATGAAAATTATTTTAGATATTATCATTAAATAATAAAATTCATTTCATATATATCAAATATTTTTTATAAACCCACCCTTAATATATTCTATCTAAAGTGTTAAGGAATCACATCACTTTATGAAGCTATAATCCGCCGTACATACGAACTACGTTGTCACATTTCCAATAAATGGAAAGATTGAAGTAATGTAAGATATAAAAATTAAATAATCATAATAACATCATAAAAATAATATATATATATATATATATATAAATAGTATTACCATAATTATAACCAAGCTTGATAGGTGGTAATGAAAAAATTAACGACATGAGTTTACAAAACGAGAGTCTACCATAGTCACGAACAATGATTTTATAACCCATTAGAAGGAAGTGTGTGTGGTGGTAAGTCATACCATTACCATAATAACATCTAATTATAATTAATATACTAACGTGATTATATAATCTTAATATAATAACAATTAATGGTTTTTTAGGAAGAAATAAAAAACATCACTTGATGAACGTTACCTCTTCTCCATGTATCTCATTTTGGTTGGCACTAATTTCCTTCCTTGGTTAGATATATTCCCAATGAAAGGCATATAGAATGAATTGAGGGAGTTGGGGAATTTATTTGGTTGGGTATTTTCTAAACTAATTGGTTTTTAGGTTGTAATTATATGATTATAGGGATGGTGTAGAGACCCGGTTCTTCCATTTAAGACATTGAAATATTTCTACATATATTTCTCAAGCTAGGAGCTAATATGGCGTGAGATTCCTAGGCCAGGTGTGCCCGTAATAAATTTTATAAAAATATTACGTTTTTTTATACTATGCACGTGGAGGGGTTGTGTTATCTCCGAAACGGAAGTTCGGATAAGAAATTAGAGGGAGGAGATGTGTCCAGAGTGTGCCGTTTACTCTAGGTGAGGTGTAAAAGTTTTCTGCGTGGGCCTGCAATGTGATAAGTCACCCAGGGGAAAAATCCTCATTTTGGAATAATGAATTATTGATTTTTATCATTGGCGTTCTTTTCAAATAACATTCAAACGATGTCTCAAAATGAAATTTTGATACTTATATTGAATAAAAAATGAGGTGTTTTTTCTAAGCGTAATATAGAATATTCAGGCGTGGAGGTTTCTAAATCTGTGCATGTCGGCAGAGTGTTAGAGAGTTTAAATTCACTTAAGTAGTGGAAATAAGGGAAAGCCATAAATTTTCCCTTCTCTCTCTCTCTCTCTCTGTTGTTCTTTGGCGTTATTCGCTGTTATTCACCGAATCGAGGAGAGACCTCCACCAGAACCTTGGCAGATCAAAGTAGAAGCATCATGTACATGCCACCAACGACGCATGACCGATTCGAGGTAGGATTTTTGGTTAATTTTTGATCTTTCCTCGAGATATTTTCTTTTCATCAAATTGGTCTTTTGTGTTCTAAAATTATAGAATTTGTATGATTTCAAAACAAACACGCCCATCGTCCAAGCCCCATTCTAAATCCTGTTCTTGAGCGTTCTTCATCCAAAATTTTAGACGTTTGAAAACCGTGATGGATAGACGAGCGAATGAAGGCGCTGTGAAGATCCGGCACCGAGGATTTGGAAACAAGTTTCGGATAAATGTTTTGAACACTAGAGTGGTCGGGGGGATTGGCGGAAGGTTCATTTCCAGAAAGGGGTCAGGCCAGAGCAGAAGCGTCGGGCACGGCCGGGCGTTGGAGAATGTGGCGTGGCATATCAAGGACCAGAGGAGCACCGGGGGGCTTCGCTGCATTTTGCGGTGACCAGGGAGCATCAGGGTGGTGCGGTTGAGCGGCTGAGTGTGACGGGTTCAGCGAAGCCGACGGGCGTCGAGCGTGGTGTAGGCTGGAGGTGTCGCGATAGTGTGCTGCAGAAGGCAAGGGCGCCGATGCCATCCAATCGCGGTCGGGGGAGGACCGCAAGGTTAACACCTAGGGGTGTACCATGGACAAGGACCCGCATTTGGTGGGTCCTGCTGAGGCGACCCGGAGAAGACCAGCCAACTAGACAGTCTGTATTGATGATCTGGACCCCAGATGGGTCCGGTGGTGCAAGAGCAAGTCACGTCATGTCGGGCCAGACCCCCGGCAGGGCCACGGGCCAGCAGTCTGGACCGGCCCATATTTTGGGCCCCCTTTTGTTCAAGGGGGCTTATCTCCTAAATGATGTGTTCATTTGACGCGCCGCCAGTGGCTGCCGGTTCGTGTTAGTGGGAAAAACTTTTTGAATTGGTTTATTTGGTTTTTAGGTTCTACGCCTGAAGGTGGGTGACTAGAAAAACATTAATTTAATAATAATAAATTATTATTAAATTTTACAATGGACATGCTTCGCAAGCCGGAGGTTCGTTTGACGCCCCGTCAAGGGAACTGTTGCCCTGGAGTTGAGGTGCTTCTTATAAAATTGGTTCGGAACCCTTGAGGTTTGGTTACATCACATGGTGGCACAAAACACTAAATGTGAATAATTAATTAATTAACTATATAATTAATTATTCTTACGTCGGACCTAACTCATGTTTGGGATGTCCGTTTGATGTACCATCAGCAGCAGCATGACCCCAATCCTCGGGCAGACTTTTTAAGAGGGTTTCCGAAGAGTTTGGGTTGGAGACAAGGTGCGGCCCCCACATGGCCTAGTTCACACGTTTTACGGAGAAACATAACTTTTTCACCCGACACCCATTTAGGGTGTTTGAGTACTCATTTCTGAGTGTTCTTCCGAGGGGATTGCGACGACACAATCCTCCCACCTAAATTCAGGCCCGAGGAGTGGGCCCCATGAGGCGACTTTCAGACATATGCTCTGTTTTTACGACTTATGCTTCATAAGTCCATTCAGGGAAGATGAATAGATTATGCCTTTTGGTTATCTGCATGGAATGCAATGGTTCGATCTACGTGAAGTGTTTTGGGGACAAGGAGTGGGCCCCACAGGGCCCCCTTTTCATAACGCAGGGAGTTGCAATTTTTTCATCCGGAGTCCATTTTTGGTACCGTCAGCAGCGTTGTAACCCTAGCATCGAGGCGAAGTTGTCCTCGATGGTTGCAGGCGTTGAATCAGAAGTTGAGGCATGGGCCCCACATGCCGTCTTTTAAGCTGTGTGTAGCTTACTATGACTTTTTCATCATACGTCCTTTTGGGGAATATGAATAGTCTTTTTGGCATGTTTTTCTGAGAGAATTGCAATGGCGCAGTTCGCCCACCCTTTTTCAGGACTGAGGTTCAGGCCCCATGAGACGCCTTATGGGAATAAAGTGGTATGGAATAACCTTTTCATCGAGAGTCTGTTTCCAGCGATTAAGTATTCTATCTCCTGTTTTTTTTCCGTCATAATTGCAATGGTTTAATATATTTGGGCATGAAGAGCCTCTTTGAAGATCTCATTTAATGTAGAAATAGGAAAGGGCATTGGTTGGAGGTTCCTTTGATGCACTCCGAACCTACGCATGGTAGCTGTGTTAATGAAACCCTTTAATGGCATGGGAAGTGCGGAGTTATCGGATCAGTTCCAGATTTACCCTCTAGCAAGGTTGGGAAGTGGGATACCCATTGACCTTAGGGTTTAACCACAAGCGGGTCTGGGCAGTGGGTTACCCGTTCGACATTGGGTATACCCTCTAGTGGGGCTGGACAGTGGGTTATCTGTTTACTTTAGGGTTTACCCTCTAACGGGGCTATGCAGTGGGTTACCCGACGACCTCTTGGGGTTTATCCTCCAGTTGGGCGGGACAGTTGGTTACCCGATGACTTCGTTTAGACTCAACCCTTTCTATGAGGCTTTTTAGTGACTTCTCTCCGTGATTACCGAAGCGGGACCCTTAGTTGTACAGTATAGCGATGAGACAACTTTGTCGTACAGGACTGTTGGGTATCAGTGATGGATATATGTAGAATTGTTGGAGACTTTTCATGGGATGTGTTTGGAGATAGAGATCCCCTTACACACTCATTCAGGTTTATTTTTGAGCATATATAAACACCCTACTTTTGTTCCCACTCCTTGGGTTTAGTTACTCTCATTCTAGGAGGGGTAATGACGCGCGGGATATTCCACGTGCTTTTTATGTCTAGCACTTCTTGGTTGGACGAAACTGCTTCCTTTCTCGTGTTGGGTTGATATGAACTCTCTGTTTTGTACTTTTAAATTTTTATTGTTCTGTAAACTACTCACCATTTTAATATATCATTTGTTTCTTCATCATTCTTTTGGGGAATCCTACTAAGTATATTTATACTCACCCCTACTTGGTCTTTGCCCGAACATGGTGTTACTTTGTAGACGATAGAGAAGTAGATCAAGACTACTCAGGAGCATAGAGGACACCAGAGCTTGGGCTGTGTTTAGTGGTCGTAGGAGTATTTACGTCTGTGAGACTCACCAGTTGTTTACTTTTGTTTACTTGTTGTCGGGTTCTGCTCCTTTCTAGTTGGGCGTGTCTTTAGCCCTTTACTATTCGGTTTAATTGGCAGTATTTTTCAGCACTATACTTGTTCTATTTAGAATTTGATGCCCGACTGTGGTTGGGTTATAGTTATTTTTCTTTTTTTTTCTATCTACTATTCAATTTTGCATCGAGTGGGACTTGTGTGTGTGTAAAGGTACTTAGGCGAAGGCCTCCCTGAGATCATTATGCCTTCGGGGCTTGTCACCATCACCAGGCCCATAGAGGCATGACTGGGGTAGTTGTGGCTTGAGACCGGTAGGGCCAGTTTGTGAAAAAGTGGTATCAGAGGTGGGTCGTTCATTGGGGAGTTGATTGGACGTCTCTAAAAAGGATTTGTTAGAGTTTTGGGAAAATAATTTCAACGTGTCTCGAGAGAATCTCCCAGGCTAGGGAGTCTAGTGATGGTGTGGCGGCCGATGTATCCATTCACCAGGACCTTGATAACCCACTTGTCGACTTGGTACACTGAGACACTTGTTGCATGGAATTTGTTTTGTGCATCATATTGGATTGAGTCTTTGACTACCCTTCTTGAGTTAGCTCCCCATCGTTGTTGATATATATTTATATGCTCATTTGACAACGATACTTCTTGATCGGATTCAGGATGTCTCTGTAATGATAGACAACGAGGATACTAGCTCTGGTTCTTGACGAAGACTTTGTGAGTGACGAGGCCTCTATTCAAGTTCCATCAAACGATTACCCTTTCTTCAGGAGGATGGGCAGCAGCACCTCCACTGTGGAGTAATAGATAGTACCGGCAACGAAGGCCAATGACCATAGTAGACTGGGCTCTCTACGTGAGTTCTAGCAGCAGAGACCACTGAGGTTCCATAGTGAGTCATACCCTTGGATTGTGAAGGGTTTGGCTAGAGTTGGTGGTCCACCTCTCTAGGCTTATTCGAACACTGACAGGTTAGATGGTGGCTTTAATAGACAATTTTTACACCATGTAGTTTGGCATTAGTAGATACAGGTTTACTCAGATGCATGATGACATGGTACTCTTGTGGGATGACTTCTAGAAGCTATTCATGAGGAGTAATACACCTCCTACTAACAATTTTTATTGTTTCAAGAGCCATTGGAGATTCAATGGGGAAAGATGGAAATTGATGAGTACACGACTGGGATTACAAACCTTACACGATAATATTTGGACGTGGTCCGTGATGGGAACTTCTGAGCATAGAAGTTTGAGTGAGGTCTCTGTAGAGGATATTCGTGACATCGTAGTGACCTTGTGCATCCTAACCCATATCAGGGTGCTGAAGAAGGCACTGGTGACAGAGAAATTTCTGTCAGAGGGATGTCAATTGGTAGGGCCTCGATGTCAGAGGTCTCCTCTTGATTAGACTCAGGCACATGGTCTGGGAAAGTAGAGAGTACTGAGACATCCCAGGGATGGACTAGTGTTATGGTTGCGATGTGCGAGGTCATGTGGAATCATACTACTCAACCAAATGTGCTGATTTTTTCTAGATAGTTGGTAGATTCTCCACCACAACAGTGGTATTGTCATGATCAGAGAAATCCCATGTGAGGATAGGGTGGTCCCCAGGGAGGTGGTGTTGGTAGAAAATCAGGAAGAACTATGGTTGGAGAAATAAGTTTAGAGGTCCATCCACCACCACTATGTGGCCCTTGTCAGGCTCAGGGAGGTGACGGACGGGGACGTGGGCAGCTGTGTGCTGTGGATGTCTACAATCCCGCAGTGCATGAGATGATAAGTGGTACACTCTGTGTCTTTTTATACATTTCTCAGTAGAACATTTTATACATTGTGTGAGGTGCTATTTTCGTATAACTATTTTTTTGAGGGGTTACTGAGGGTGACGCAGGGTGTCGGTGTAACCCTATGTTGGTGTTGTCCGATATAGCTTTGAATGCACTGGAAAGAGGGTGTTTTCCCCACTGAGACTCATTTTTGTGATGCAATCAAAACCTTGAGGGAGATTCAGTACCAACCAAAGCGGATATTATTGAGGTGTGAGGGATGTGTCCATTTGAAATGTGCATTCATGGCAGGGATGTGCAGTGGATTGTTAGAGAAGGTTCTGGATTTGCCAGTGGGGCTTTTCCGCTTGACCCCCTTTGCTTGAGGTACCACTAGTGGGTTTGGAAGAGTGCCTGTTTTGGGGATTACTATCCTTCCATGTGGGTCAAAGACACATGGGACATTCCATGTGCTTTTCATGTCTAACCTCTTTTGATTGGATGAGTTTTCTCACCTGCCCCTTTCATTGGTACCTTTCCTAATCAACGTCAATCTTTATACTGTTTTCATGTACAGGTTGAGGTTATGGACACCCCATAAATAGGACCGCATGTTTCACTATGTGGTTCTAGTAGTGATTTTCTTTGACATGAGAGTGTGTAGATGCTATCTTCTGGGAGGGCGATTTGTGGTTTGCTCAGACCACCAGTATCTCAGGTGCATCCTCACCCAGAGAGACTTGAACCTGAGGCGACGGTGCTGGTTGAAATTTATACAAGACAATGACTTCGAGGTAGTCTTTGTTCTGGAAAATGGATTTTTTGTAGTAGGTTTCCTCAACAGGAAGTCCCAGGGTCGTTAGGTGTGTGAAGTTTCGTAGTAGTTATCTTCCTTGTTGTTGACCTTGTTGGACCAGGAGGATGCAACTTTTCTTTAGTCGATGGTGCTGACTCATCCACCTTATGAGTGTGTAAGAGAGTCTCAGTTGTGATGCACCTACTGTGAAAACTTGTGTGACTGGATATCCTTGGGTGTTTCACCAGATGGGTATTCTAAAGGAGGGAATCATGAGACCATGTTCCAGGAACAATCTGTGATTTTGGTCGTGGCGTGGAATATAGAGGTTCAACCGAGGAAGTCCCCTGAATTTCTTTAGGACATTCAGGAATCGTTCAAGAGATGGAGGGGTTGCCTACCATTATTCCCTACCCTCCCAATAGTAGTAGTGTGTGCACAACATCTTCTGTGTGTTGAATCTGATGAGGTGCGTACGTGTTCCTATGCATTTCATCGAATGTTGCACACCTTATGAGTATGCACCATTCCTTTGGTTCACATGTTGTGCCAGCATGGTGTTGTGCATGTTTTCTTGGTAGTGGGAGATCTAGTAGTGAGCTATGTCTCCCGAGTTGTTTTTACTAGTTTTTCTTTTTGGGGATGAAATGGTTGAAAGAGGGAAGGATGTAGATACTTGGTTTTTTCCTTATAAGACTTTGAAATATTTCTACATATATTTCCAGAGTTAGGAGCTGAGATGGTGTGTGATTCCGAGGCCCTTTGTTCCAAGAATATATTTTTTAAAAATATTAAGTGTTTTTATACTATACACATAGTGGGGTTGTGTTTTCTCCTAAATTGAATCTCAGATCAGATATTTGAGGGCACTATCGCATCCGGAGTGTTCCGTTTACCCTAGGCTTGGTTTAAAAGTTGTAGGCGTGGGCCTTCTTTGAGAGATGTCACCCAGGGGAAAAATCTTCATTTTGAAATAATGATATAGTGAATTTTATCACGGGCGTTCTTTTCAAATAACATTCGAATGAAGTCTCGGAATGGAAATTCGAGACTTCTACTGAATTCAAATTGGGTTGTTTTTCCTAGTAATAATATAAAATAATCGGGTGCGGAGGTTTTAGAATCCATGCCTGTCATCAGAGTTTCATAGAGTATAAATTCACTTAAGTAATGGATTTAAAGGAAAGCCATAAATTTCCATTCTCTCTCCCTATTTATTTCTCTCTCTCTCTTGTTCTTTGGAGTTATTCTCTATTCTTCACCGAATCGAGGAGCGACCTTCGTCCGATCCTTGGTGGATCAGAGCAGGACCATTGTAGAATTGCCGCCAACGACGCACGACCGATTTGAGGATGGATTATTGGTTAATTTTCAAACTTTCATCGATTTCTTATCATTTCATCAAACATGCCTTTTGTGTTCTAAAATTTTATAATTAGGACAATGTCCAAATGAACATGTCCATCGTCCAAGCCCCATTCTAAATCCCGTTCATGAGTGTTCTCTGTCCAAAATTTCAGATGCGACAAAACCATGACAGATCAACGAACGAGGGTTGGTGCTGTAAAGATCCGGCCCCGAGGATTCCAAAATTGGTTTCAGATAATTTGTCTGACCACCAGAGTGGTCGGGGGTACTAGCAGAAGGTTCGGCTCCGACAAGGGGTATGGCCGGAGCACAGTGGCGTCAGGTGTGGGTGGAGGAGCGGCGTCAGGCACGAACGGGCGGCAGCAGCTGTGACGTGGCTTATCAGGGATCAGAGGAGCCAAGTCGAGCCGCTGATGTGTGGCGTAGTAGGGAACAGTGGAGTGCCAGGGGGTGAGGGGGGGGGGGGGGGGGGGGTTCGATGTGTCGTACGGCGAGTTGGGAGCACAGGGGTGGTGTGGTTGAGCGGCGGAGCGCGACGGATTCAGTGGAGTCGGTGGCTCAAGAAAGGATGTTAGGCGCGGTGTAGGCAGGAGTTGGTGCGACGGTGCACTGCAGGAGGCGAAGGATCCGGCGTCGTCCCATCACGTTTGGAGGAGGAACCCATGTTCATCACCTCGGGGTGTTCCGCAGACAAGGACCCACGTTCAACGTGTCCTACATGGGCGAGACGGAGAAGATCGGCCAACGGGCTAGTCTGTTTTGAAGAACCGGACACAAGGTGGGTCCGGTGTTGGTGGAATAGGTCGTGGCTAGTAGGAAGCGGTGAGTCGGGCCGGACCCACGGCTGGGCCGCGGGCCAGTGGTCGAGACCGTGGAAGCCTGTCTGGATCGACCCAAATTTTAGGCCCCCTTTGGTTCAACGGGGATTATCTCCTAAAAGGCGCTTTCGTTTGACGCGCCGTTAGTGGTTGTGGGTTCATGTCAGTGGGGCGAACTTATTGAATTGGGTTTCATGGATTTTGGGTTCTACACCCAAAGGCATGTTATCCGAAATGCTTAAATTTAATAATAGTAAATTATTATTATAGAGGATAAAAAATACGTGCTTCGTGAGACCAAGGTCTTTTTGACACGCCGTCAAAGGAACTGTGGCACTGGAGTTGATACGGTTCATCCAAAGTTGGTTCAGAACCCTTGCGGTTTGGTTTCGTCGCTCGGTGGCATGAAAAACTTAATGCAATTAATTAATTAATTAATTAATTAATTAATTAATTATTCTTACGTCGGACCTAACTCCTGTTTGGGATGTCCGATTGATGCACCATCAGCAGAAGCATGACCCCAGTCCCCGTGTGAACATTTTGAGATTCTTTTTGAAGTGTTGTGGTTGGAGACATGGTGTGGGCCCCACATGGCATAGTTCACATGTTTTACAGTGAAATGCCACATTTTCATAGGACACCCATTTCGGGTGTTTGAGCACTCTTTTTTTAGTGTTATTCTGAGGGGATTACGATGGTGCAATCTGCCAACCTAAATTCGGGCCTGAGGTGTGGGCCCCATGAGTTGGCTTTCAGACGTATGCTGCATTTTTATGAATTATGCTTCATAAGTCCATTTAGGGAAGATGAATAGCCTACGCCTCAGGGTTATCTACTATGAATGAATTGGTATGATCTGCGTGACGTGTTTCGAGGTTGAGGTGTGGGACGCACAAGGCCTCGTTTTGCATAACGCGGGGAGTTGTAACATATGTATAAGGAGTCCATTTTAGGCACTGTCAGTGGGGTTGTAACCCTGGCGTCGAGGTGAATTTGACCAGAGTGGTTTCAGGAACTAAATCTGGAGTTGATGTGTGGGCCCCAAGGGCCTTCTTTGATGTTTTGTGCAGTGTACCGCATCTTTTTCATCATACGTCCGTTTGGGGAAAATGAATAGTCATTTTGGAGTGTTTTTCCAAGAGCAGAGTGATTGCGTAGTTCACCCGCCCTTTTTTATGACTGAGGAGTAGACCCCACCATATGTCATATGGGCATAAAGTGGTGTTGAATAACTTTCTCTTCGGGAGTCCGTTTCCAGTAATTGAGTAGTATGTCTCTCATGTTTTTTTGTGAAGATTGAAATGGTGTAATCTGTTTGGGCTTGCATAGCCTTTTTCAAGATCTCATTAAATGTGGAAAAAGGAAATGGCATATGTTGGTGGTTCCTCTAGAACACTCTGATCCTATGCACTGTAGCAGTGTTAGTGACACCTAGTGATGACATAAGCGTTGCGGAGTTATCGGACCAGTTCCATGTTTTCCTTCTAGCAGGTCTTGGTAGTGGGTTACCCATTGACCTTAGGGTTTAACCTCCAGAAGGGCTGGGTAGTGGGTTACCCATTTACCTTACGGTTTACCCTCTAGCATGGCTTCATAGTGGGTTACCCGTTGACCATAGGGTTTAACCTCTAGTAGGGCTGGGTAGTGGTTTACCTGTTAACTTTAGGGTTTACCCTCTAGCAGGGCTGGGCAGTGGGTTACCTGATGACCTCTTGGGGTTTACCCTCTAGCTGGGATGAGCAGTGGGTTACCCGACGACTTCTTTCAGACTCATCCATTTCTAGGAGGCTAGTCTGTGACTTCCCTCTGTGATTACCAGAGCGGGACCCATGGTTGTACAGTCTAGCGATGACATAGCTTTGTCATACAGGACTATTGGACATTAGTGATGGATATCCTTTGAACTATTGGAGAATTTTCTTGGGCTGATCTTAGAGATAGAGATCCCCTTACATACTCGTTTGGGATTCTTGTTGATAATATATAGACACCCTACTTCTGATCCCACTCACTGGGTTCAATTAATCTATTTCTAGGGGGTGATGACGTGTGAGGTATGCCCCGTGCTTTCTGTGTCTAGCTCCTTTAGGTTGGACGATATTGATTCCTTTCTCATGTTTAGTTGAGCTGCACTATCTCTCTTTTACTCTTATACTGTTCTTGTTCTATCTACTGCTCTCCATTTTAGTGTCTCATTTGTTGCTCCCTCGTGCTTTCGGGGTATCCTACAGAGTATCATTATACTCACCCCTTCTTGGGCTTTTCCAACACATGTTGTGCCCTTGCAGACGATGGACGGGTCGATCGAGACTACGAACGAGCATAGAGGACATAGGATCATGGGCTATGTTCAGTGGTCATAGGAGGATTTATGGGTGTGAGACTCACTAGCTATTTACTTTCGTTTACTTGTTGACGGGTTGTGGCACCTTTCTATTTGGGAATGTGTTTAGCCCTATACTAATCAGTTTACTTATCAGTACTTTTCAGCACTATACTTGTTCTATTTAGATGTTGATGCATGACTGTGGTTGTGTTATAGTTGTTTGTCCTTTGGTTATTTTTACTCTGCACTTCTGCATCGAGTTGGTTGTGTGTGTGTGTATAGTTACTTAGGCGAATCCCTCCCTGAGATGGTTATGCCTACGGTGCTTGTCACCAGCCCCTAGCCTATGGTGTCGGTCCTGGGGTAGTTGCGGCTCGAGACCGGTAGAGTCAGGTCATGATAGGTAGCCTTTTATATGTTAGAGAGAGGACATTCTTGGTATATTTCAAATTAATGTTAGGTGAACCCATATTTCTTCCTAATATAAGGATTCCATAATGAAAAGAATTCAAGCCACAAATAGTTAAGGTTAAAATATCTCCATTAAATTGGGTTTGTTCAATTATATATATAAAATTCCCAGGACCCACAAACTAGATACTGTTCTAAAATCATTAACATTACATTTCCAGCTATGATGAGGATATTTTTTACCAAAATTTTTCAATCTAAGATAGAAAACATATAAATTAGTGCTCAGTTACATACAACATATAGTAACTTCTATGTTTATAGTTTTAAAAAATTAGGACAAAATAATACATAAAAAATCAAATGACATTAAATGAGCATTTCTCTTACTTAACCGAACATCAATTTTCATAGTTGGTCATCAGCATCAACCTTGTAAAATCATTTATAGACATAAATAATTTAATCACATTAATTATAACCTAATGAAAATAAAACATATGATTGATGAGATAAAATTCTCAGTAAGGGTAAACATACTAATTAATAATTTAATTTCATCCATAAGAATAAGAGTGCATAAGGGTATGATAAAATAACCAAAGTTCATGAGAGTATCATAAAAGAAATCATACCCATCAATAATTATATCATAAAATTTGAAATAATTGATAATGAAGTATCATAAAATCATTAACAATGAGCCATTTGATATCAATCCTGATCGTGATAAACATTATAATCCCTTAATAAGAATAGATAAAACATATATGTAATGAGGGTCATCATATACATTTCACTCGTAAAATTACTCATACATATTGAATGACCATACGATTAACTTCCATACACAATGCATTGTAGGGATATCATGGACCCACCCATCATGGATTTATCATGTAACCCCCCATAATTGGTTTATCATGAGATCACACATCATTGGGTTTTTATAGAACCATGCATAAAATTACCATGTACCGATACAAAAATAAAAACACTTAAAATATTTCATTTCATTATAAACCCATTTTAAAAAAACACCTATCATAACATGGTTAACCCATGGAAAATAAATTGGTTCTATAAAAATATAGTTGAATGATGATGAAACCATGGAAAAAATGGGTTTACTAAAAAACTCATTGAACCAATTATAATCTATCTAGAAATTGATGTGAATAGTTTAAATAAAAAATATACTTAGAAGAGGATAAATAAAAACAAGTTTTTTTTGTCATTGATGAATGTAAATTATGTAAAAGTAATACTAAAAATATTGTTAGAGGAGATATATATTGGTCATTAACCAAACATAATAAAATCTAAATATATTTAGGATATTTGAGTTATTATTTTTGGATGTATGAATAATATTTTATATATGTTTAAGAAGAAATAAAACATAAATTATTGATTAAAAATAAGACCTATTCATTAGAAAATATCATTCTTTTATTGCCTTAATACCACTAAGGGTGGTGTTCATGCTAACATAAGAGCTGTAGAATATTTGGGCGTATTCTAGGAACTTATTTTTAGTTATTTTATAAAATAAATATTTTTTAATATTTGATGAAAATAGATGAATAATTTATCTTTTATAAGTGAGGGGAGAGGCGCTCTTGGAATTAATCCAAATTATAATATACATATTGACTATTATAGATTTGTGGGCTCTCAAATAGACCATAACTAAATTTTGGATAGCATGTTCTAACATATATTATCCCATCATCCTTATTTAATATTTAAATTATTTTAATTAATTTATTAATTTATTATATGTTTGAAATATCATTATTCTCAAATTTAATACTATTCAATACATTTAATTTAAATACATAATGAAAAAGAGGGAAGATGAATATATTCATTTCACACATATATATTATATAATTTTGATCTATAAGATTTTTTATACTCATTAACTAATACATAAAATATCAAAATTCATATTTTTAAATAAATTATTTTATTTCACTATTTATTTAGTAAATATAGATTAAGAATTAGAGAAGAAACTAATGTAATTATATAATTTAAAAAAATTAAATAAAAAAATTTATATTTAAAATAATTTTATTAATCTCAAAATATACATTTTATTTTGATTTATATCATATTTTTTTCCCTATGTGGACAGATAAGATATATTAAATTCAACGAGAGGTACATTCTGTAACAATCTTTGATTTAAATAATATTTAAGTTATTTTAAGTGTAAATTGTACAATAAATAACTCAAATTTTACCATAAGGTAATAATTATCAAATAATAATCATATATTAATTTTTTAGAATGTTTTATTTAATGACAATAATGTTGTCATTTTGTTTTAAACATTATTAAACCCCTTTAAATCTTACCATGAAAAATGCTTTTTTACTCTTTGATGGTAAATACAGATACTGTAAAATGACAAAATATCCCATAATGAACAATTTATTACATTTTAAGCCATAAACTAAAAATTTGGATCAAATTTATATTTTAAAAAATTTTATATCATTTTATGAAATATTATTTTTTTAAAAATAATATTAATGACAATTTAGATAGTATTAAATGCATTGATTTTTAAAAATATAAAATAACCATTATATATTAGAAATAACAATTTTAATAGAACCCTAATATGTAATATTAATCTATTAAATGTCTAATATTTAATTTCATTTATTATTTTTAATACCTTTTGTTTTATTTTTCCTTTAAATAAACTATTATTGCATTATCATTTTGCAAGCCATTAAGGTAATTATTTCATCCCTTATAATTTAAAACAATCCACCATGATGAATATAAATATATTTCCATTAAAAATACTTTTATAGTATAAAATTTTTCATTTATAACTCCATATTAAAAATATTTCACTTGTTGAAAAGAAGAGTATGATAAATTTACCTTTTCATTGAATAAAACATTATAAAGGTTATAATCTCATAAAAAGGACATAAATGGTCACATAATAGATATTTTAATTATTATGGATAAAAAATACTCATCTAATAAAATTTAGGCAAGAGTTAGAGTCATTTTATAATATTTGTAATATTATTTTTACCATTAATTAATTGATTTACCCTTAATTGTAATAATAAAAATTACTAATGTTAAAATTCATATTTTAAAAAAAGGGTCCTATTTATTAAAATATGAAATTTGGATTCAAAATATTGAATCATGTTTTCATGATTAAAAATTCATAATTAGATAAAATTAATTTAAAATTATTCCCATAGAAGGGTTTCGAAAACTGGTTTCAAAAGTTAAAATGTTCAAAAGAATGAAATGTTTTTATAGAAAATTGTATATAAATATATTAAAATTAACTTAATTATATTAATATATGTAATATAGTTATAATTTTACATTAAATAAAATTTAAAATAAAATTATAAATTATAAATTATTTAGATGGAATGTTACTTTTCAATTAAAATGTAGTAATTTTCAATATTAATAAAAATTAATAACTGTCAAAATAATACCAAAACTTCACCCATAGTAAACTTTTATAGTCTATTTTAAAAAATAAATATTATTTTGTGATAAAAATTTTATAATAGTTTCAAAAACAATATTTAAAACAATCCTTCCATTAAAAATATTGTAATATTATATTTTAGAAAAAAAATATCATATATGTTGTATTGGAATTGTTCATATATTATTCTTAATAAATCTATTGGGTTAATGAAATTTTTTTTTATAAATGCGTGTAAATATAATATATTTATTATATTCATATCCACTAATATAACAGCTATTTGATAACTCCTATATTAAATAATAATATTTAGTTGTGTGTTTAAGCTTGTTGTGATGTATATTGAATACTATCTAACATATTGTTTCTAATTAAAATCTAGGGTTGTTATATTATACACCCTTTAAGAAATTTTATCCTCAAAATATGAGCATAAGATTTAAAACATGGGTTTTTACTTTTCAAAATATATTTTTTGAAAATCCACATTGGAAAAAAGATTAATAAAACATTCAATTTAAAATAAAGAAGGGTATGTATGATGGTCAACTGAGATAACACATACTAAGTTTCCATGTAGGAAAAAATGAACATTTAAGAGAAAACTAACTCTCAAATCATAAGATAGAGTGATAGATAATATGATCATGATAAATTTAACCATCACATAACAATAAATCTATGATGTGTTAAATTTTTATTGATTTTTTATAAAGAAAACTCAACAAATAATGTTTTTGTTTATTAAATATTTTTAAATAATTGAGGAATTATTTTACTACATGGACTATAAACATTAGGAAATATTATTACATGAAATTTAGAATTTCATCCATTACTAAAAGTCCACCAAAAACTCATTTTTTTCTCCAAATGACGAGTATTCTAGATTATTATTTTTATCCTGAGGCACTATAATCAACATCTTGGGATCACAAAATATACAAAAGGATAATAATATATTCTTCATGTCCTTAGGCATTAACCAGAACAAAAATTGTAAATATATGATAAGATAATTTACACAAAATTTATAAACCATTCTATGTAAAAAATAATTTAATCTCCAAAATTCAATAGTAACCCCAAAAAAAGTTCATCATAGATCATTAAACACATAATTTTCAAAGCAATTACTCAAAATTTTCTTAAATAAGATTCAAAAACAAATTGAATTTTTTTTATCACATTGAATTCCAAGAAAAATTATCTAAATAATATCAATTACTCTTGAAGTCTCACACCAAAAGGTAATTTCCCAAATAATCATCAAGATACAGTAACAATTTCCATAAATTAATTGAATCACCATTAGAAAAAAATAAAATAATATCTCATTATAACAGAATGGTCATATTTTATTCTTTATAATATTTTATTTACCTTAATCTTATACCAAAAAAAGTGAACGTATTATGAAATAACATTCATAAGTTAATCACCAAATCATTTTGCAATCTCATATTTATTTATAAAATATATTTTATCAAAATGTAATAACCCATAATTATTTAAAAAAATCTTTCAAAAAATAATGTTAGTGATATTAAAATTTTCATACCCTAAATCCTCCAAAGTCATTCTTTGACATTGATCATAGGATCAAACGTAAAATTATAAATCCACGATTTTATCCGTATCTCATAAGATATCCTCCCATGAATTTTTCCTAATATCCAAATTTTTATAAACAAAACATTAACATAAACTATAACATCTCAATGACCCATACTCCCAGATATGGTGATGAAATAATGAATTTTACATTTCTTGATATGATGCAGATATTTGTAACCCAAATTATTCCATATAAACCTTCCAAAATCTATAGAAAAATTTTATTAAATTCAATATCTAAGATGATTTATGTTTATAATTTCACAAATATAGGAAAAACATCAACATAAATAATTCACATGACATTAAATGAGGATTTGTCCCACTTAACCTATCTTATATTATTTCAAATTTGGTCCTAAAAATCATCTTTGAAAAATCCTTTATATACATAAATAATTCATCCTCATTACTTATAACCTATGGAAAATGAAAAAGAATAAGGTTGAGATCGAATGATCAGTAATGGTAAACATAAGCATTAAAAAGTTAAAGTCATCAATAGTCATAAGAATTCATAAGGGTATGATGAATAATCAATGTTCCAGAGTGAATCATAAATGATCTCATACCATCAATACATGGATCATGAAATATGAAAAAATGGAAAATGAAATAGTAATTATAATCAATAATAATAAGTAATCTGATGTTACTCTTGGTCACAATAAACATTATAAATTAATAACAAACATAATAAAAATTTGTATGAAACATTGGACATCATTTTCAATTAATTATTATATTAATTTTTACAAATAGAATAACCATATGGTCAAATTCTATACCCAATGCATTGATGGTCTATCATGAACCCACCCATAATTGTTTTATCCCATAACAACCCATCATTGAATTATCACAGAACCACCCTTCATTTGTTTATCACAAATCCTCCCATAAAATTCCAATGAATGAAAACAAAATCATAAGACCTAAAAATATTAATTTCCTCATAAAATCATTTGAAATACCAATAGTATTTTCAAAACATAAATAAAAATTGAAAATAAAGGGGTTTTATATCAATCTATTTGAAACATTATTATCCCATGGAAAAGAAACTGGTTCCATAACAATCTTAATGAAACAATGTTAATCGATACAGAATATGATAAGGATGGTATAAATAAAAAATATCCCTAACGTAGGATAATTAAAAAAAAGGTTGTTATCATTGATTAATGGAAATACCATTAAAGGATTCTTAAAAACATTTAGGTGGAAAATATCTTTATCATATTGAAAAACAATTTTTATTGAATAAAACATTTTGAATGTTTTTTTAAATTAACCTTAAAAACTTATATAAAATTATTTTAATAATAATAATAATATTTTTTTTATTATCCACTGAAAAGGTTAATATTAATTGATTATATTTTGATTTTAATTAGTTTAAATTTCCAATAATAATAATTTTAGGTCATTTTATAAATTGAACATCATTTCTCATCACATCTACAATTCATGTTTAGAGTGTGTAAAATTGGGCTAAATAAATCAGCATATTTTTGGATAATTTAGTTTTATTATTTGTATTTGATAATTTTGGATATTATTTATAACGTTTTTCATAACATTTTATTCTTTTAGGACTAAATTATGAATCACAAGAGAAGATGGTGATATTTGGGAATGTGAACTGAAATATATTGTCAATGAGTAATCTGTCTTAGGCCCATCAAATAAAAGTGGATCCTACAATTCAAACCCAATAAATATAAAATATTAAATTTATAAAGATAAAATATTGGGGACCATTCCTTTAAACTATGGGTATTGAATGTTTTGTATTTTATCAGGAGATCCATGGATCCCACGTTGACATTTAATTTTTTTACAAGACAGGAAGGCCCATAATACCATCTTACTATTTCAGGCATAGATTCTGAATGGTTGGTTCAATTGTCATGAAATTTATAAATATATAATATTTGACACATAATAATTTATTTCTACTCTTCAACCCCTATATATTTTTCCATCATTAGTGTCTAATTCATATTTCAAAAAGGGGGATGAATATGCCTTAATTATCTTGTCATATTTGAAATGTAAAATTTCCTTTTATTTATCACCCTACTTCTGACTCTCCTAAAACATTGGGAAGGAATTTATCTATATGGTATTTACGCTAAGACCAATAATTATATATTTAATGAGATTATTGTAAATATATTTGTGGATTCATGTTATTCTTCCAATAATAATGTTCTACAGTCATTTTTTTATGCTTGTTAAATTATTTCCATGTACGATCTTCAAACTAAAGTTGTCTTTTAAAATTTTTTTTTCTTAATATTTTATTTTTATATCATTTTTGTTAACAAATTTATATCATTTAATAATGGTGTGAATTTATTCACATAAAAAATTGTGAAATTCCTCACACAATGGTGGAGTGTTTATTATTTTAATGTTCTTATTGTTCAATTCTACCATCTTATGTATATTTTACACTTTCATTGTTAGAATAAAATCAATATAAGGCTAAAACTTTTTTAGTTTGATAAAAGGGTATATAAATGGTCTCGATTGGATTACATTTTATGATCATCTATTCTTAAATAAGTTCATTATTTTAAAATGTTCCATTCAATGAGTAACTCTTTTATTCAGCTTTATCAACTTTAACTATGACATATTTTGACTGCTAGTACTATTCAATTACTTGGATTTATCTCTAAAGTGATCCGCTATGTGATTTAAAAATTAGACATGGATTTATTTAGGTCTTAAATTGGTGGATAATGATATGGAATTATCTCGATTTCTGGTTATATCATTAATTATTTATCTAATATTATCTTGAAAAAAAATACGTCCATTAAAAACCACGAGACAACCTAATATTTAACCATGTCATTTAATTTTGTAAATTAAAATAATTTGGTGTTTCATAAATTAATTAAATTCAATCTCTCAAGAATGTTAGTATTATTTTTTAAAATAAAAACCATAGTTAGAGACTTCAAATCAGACCCCAACAAATCTTAGAGTCTTGTCATTCTTTATTTGGTCCCTGTAGATTCAATCCATACATGTACTACAACAATTGCATCAACCTGTAGGGTAAACATGGGAATCAACATATTTTCGAACCATTTTTGGGGACCCATGTAAGTTTGTTGGATACTCCCATGCTTTTCTCAAAAAACTTCTCAATTATCACCCCCATATATCTTATATTTTCCCATTTCTATTTGTGTGTATCCTGAAAATATCAAATCATAATTTTCATGTACTCTAATAGAGTAACAGAGACAATATACCCTCACAAACATGTGATGGAATGAAATGGGAAATCCATATTTCTTAATCCACCCATATAAGAAATTTTTTATCGAACCATGAATGAATTCTCCACACATGATGAGATGTACAACAATGGGATGAGGAATGTTTAAAGGATAAATTTGCATCCCTCTCAGTGATTATGGAATAGATCAATCATAGGTAATTACATGATGTAAAAACTATTTTCTATCCTCATACATAACAAAATATTGAAAATATTTGTATGAAAATAGAGAAAATTAATTTGAAAGGCTCATAACTATGATTTGAACAACATAAAATTTAATTAACTTTGAAACCCATGTTCACTTAGGTTATCTGATACTTAACATTTTTTTAAGAATATTGTTACAGAAAACATCTCAAGAAAAACTAAAATAAATTAAAATATTCATTAATGGAAGGATAATGAAACACTAAATTTAGTGATTCCCTAACCATTAGAGGAAGCGAAATTTGATGCCAGTTTTGAAGAACTATCTTTTGAATCTGAGAAATTATAGATGGTAAATGAACAGAATTTGTTCAGGAATAGTGAAATTAATCTTATGGAACCTAAGGTAATTGTTGAACAATGTCTAAATTATGATGGAAATTAATTTTTATATTCACATGTGGTAAAATTCTACCCTTGGATTGAATTTATTTTAGATATATCCAACCCTGATTTTTAGCCTTACTACTAAATAGAGCCTTATGGAAAAATAATAATCTTTTAGTTCCTACCAATTCATGACACACACCTATAAAATTTACTGTTTGAAATTTCTATTCAAACAGAACCTATTAAAGTGATAAATTCAGAGAATAATGTGGAGTCTTTATCAAATACTCGACCTACGATTGAATGTTTTTTCCAAATTGATCTTGAATTCAAGGTCCATGCATCCTCTAACATGTCTTCCATCATAGGGGATTTTCAATAAAAAATTTCACCATTTCTTCCTCTCTTGAAGGAAAAGATGCGAAATATTAAATCTCAAAACGATGAATGTCAATATTGGGTATGTTTGGGGGTCTCTGTGAAGATAAAAAATTTAAACTAATAACTTTCCAAGAGGTAACTCAGCTTTTGCAATATTTTTTTATTTTTTTTATTTTTAGTTTTATTTCATCTATTTTTCAAGGAAACCCCCTTGGTGTTTCCAATTTATTCTAATTTATATATTGGGTGATATTTATCAGTTGAAATATTTTAATATTTAAAATTAAACCCATGCATTGTAATGTTCAAAACCAAGTTTTGTTCACACCAAGGAGTCATCATGTGATGTGAATCCAAAGTGATAAAATTATTCTTGATGGTTCATCAACAGAAAACACGGTTGTTTTGTTCTATGATTTCATTTCAAATAATATATCCTCCTATTTCATCCCAATTATAATCACATTATTATCTTATCTTTCAAAAATTTGGACAATTTCATTCTATGTTAGAGCACTACTGGAAAACTATCCTATACCAACAGTTTGGAACCGTTGGTATAGGCCTGCAAACCATTGGTATAGCCTATACCAACGGTATGGAGAACCGTTGCAATGTAAGACGTTGGGATAGGTCTATACCAACGGTTTTGAAAAAAGGTTGTATAAGTAATATGAAAATCTATACCAACAGTTCCATAAAACTGTTGGTATATGTATTTCAAAAAAAAACATTCGCTGGGATTTGATCCCATGACCCCTAGTTTATCATTGAACAACCTAACCACTATACTAACATGACTTTTTTGAACATAATTTCATAAATATATATATATATATATGTATTCTCATAATAATTTTAAATTTTGATTTAGATATTGTTCTCAGTATGAAGATACAATAAAAAATCAAAGGACCTATACCATTGGTTGTCACAACTGTTGGTTTATGTTTTTTTGTTTCTCGGTGTGATGTTGGAATTTGTGGCCACCTTTCCCAAAGTTTTGGCCAAACCATTGAGAAAATTTTCCTCAAATGGGGTTTCCGAACGGTTTGGCCAAACCGTTGGTAAAGGGGACCTATACCAACAGTTTTTACAAATCGTTGGTATAGAATTGTTGGGAAAGGTCAACTTTCTAGTAGTGATGGGAGACGAATTCATGTATTATAAAGAAATTAAATTGGTCTTTTATGATAAAAATTTAGTTCAATGAAAAAAATTCAATTCATTATCCTTGTATTTGTTAATTTACACTGTGAAACATGAAAAATCAATATCAAATTACTTCAAATACCTTGATTATATATTTAGGTCATATATATGTTCATGAGCATTATTTTTTGAATGTGTGGTCATTTGCGGTGATTTTTCAACATTTACATTTTCATCATTTTAGTCAAAATTCCATAATGAATGTCCATTAAATTTGGGAGTATGTTTGAGTTCTCAGAACCCTTTTATCATATAATGGGTTTTGTGGTCTCATTTAGTTAATTTTTAGAATCCAATAAAAATAAATGAAAATATTGACCGTATAGAGAAATGTTTTGTCAAAATGTATGGAGTTTGAAAATTGGGGATCATGACTCCATAATTTCCTTTCCCAGTTTTAGGCTTTAAACATCTCTTATAAAGAATGTTATTCAAATTATGTGTGACATTTGTCACTAGGGTATTGTTGCTCCATAGTTTTCATTCCCAAAGATAGTTTTTTTCATCTATTTTATAGTTAAAAATAAACAAATAACAAAAACATAAAAAAAAAGAAACTAAAAAAATGAACGAAAATTGAAACATAAAAAATTAGATAACTATCTTTTGGTTTAATGTGATTCCCACCTAGATCTAAAATATTTCTCCCATTGAACAAGAAAATTATCCTCATATTAATTATGATTGACAACACAACATCATGGTTAATTGAAATTTGATGTAATATGATGATGAATTTAAGAAAAATAATTTTCTTAAGAATAAAAAATACTTGTGAAAATAATTTTGTTGAAAATATTTTTATAGGTTTCATGATTTCATTGTATGTTGTATTTGGTAGAAAATTTTATGTAATTTGTTTTTTAAAATATGGAATTCAATTTCATATTTTAGAGATACTTTTTCTCAGGACTACAAAAACCCACATTGGTGGGTGTAACTATCCATTGATAGAGTATAATATTAATTTATTATATTTTTATTACAATTTGTTTCAATTTCCATAAACACAAATTTCAGTGTATTTTATAATTTAAATTTCATTTCTCATCACAAGTGATATTCGTGTATAGAGTGTGTAAAATTGAACAAATTTATAATATGATGGTGAAATAAATTATTTTAATTACTTTAATTTTATATTATAGGATATAATTTATCACTTTGTTTGGAACATGAATTTTTTTTGGATAAATGTATTAATAACAAGGCAAAATGGAGATTTTTGTAGACAGATACATAAATTTATAGACAATGCATAATGTGCGTAAGTACCATAAAATTAAACTGGATCCTGCAATTAAATCCCAATAAAGATAAAAATTTTAATATATAATTACGATTTATGGTTAGAATTTAATTAATACATTAATATATAATTATAAAATTTTCAATGAGATCTAATGAGTCTATGTTGACATTTAATTTGTGGCCTAGAATTGAAGTCCCAAAAAAAGACCAATATTTTGAGCATTAAATTAGAATTTCTAATATTATTTTAATAAAATGTTTAAATATATTAGAGGAAATAAGAATGATGATATTTATCTTTTAAAATCCATCCATATTCAATAAATATGCAATGACATATTCCCAATTAAAATATGTCGACATGTCTGGATGAATGTTCGAGTATACTTTGAAATGTCAAATTTCCATTTATTTATCACCCTATTTTTGAATATTATAATTAATGGGGAAATGAATTTAATGATGGTTGATATAACCTAGGACCTAAAATATCATATTTAATGATATACTAGTGACGATATTTGAGGGTGAATTTAATACTTTTAATTGTAATGTTTCGCTATTATTTTGTAATTTCTTGTTCATTTTTTCCCATGTATGTTCTTTCAATCACATTAGTTTATTAAAACTTTCTTTGTATTATTCATCATACTTCTATATTTTTAAATAATTTTTAATATCACATTGATATATTTGAATCAAGGTGACAATTTTATTAACATTATTAATTTTGAAATTCCATACAAAAAAGTTGTGTGTTCTTTATTTCAATGTTGTTCTTCATCAATTCAACCCTAATTATTATTCCTACCAAATCCATTTGTAGAATAGAATCAATAGAGGGATAGAAAAATATTGGTTTAATATAGAGTATTATTTAGGTTATAGATTGTATGTTATTTTATGATCTTAAATTATTCAATCAGTTCATTATTTTATTAGTCGCATTCAATGAGTTGCTGTCTTCTTTGTATTGATCAACTATAAGGATGGAACATCATGAGTGGTAGTACGATCCAATTCTGTGAATTTATTATTAAATAAATCCTAAAATATAATTTTTTATTATATTAGTATTGTTAAAGGATTAAATTGGTCAGTTATCTTTTGTAATCATCTCATTTTTAGATACATATTTAATTAATTATTTGATATTATCTAGGAAAAAATACATTCATTCAATCCATAGAGACATCCTAGGATTATTCCATATAATTTAATTGTTTCTAATTCAAATAATTAGGTGTTTAATTAATTAATTCAAGCCATTATTTTAGGCCAGTTATTATTCTTCTTAAAATCTTCACCATAGTTTCCCACTTCATAGCCAATCTATAACCAATCATACAGTCTAAATGTTACTTCTTCGGTCCATGTGAATTTGATCCATACCTACACAAAAAAAACCAATTATACAAACAGGGAACAGTTCTGAACCACCAAATTTCAGGAGTAAAATATCATTTCACATTTGAAGAATTAGTTTTATTATATTTTTTTGAATATTTTTAGAAAACATTGTTCTGAAAAAACACAGGTTTCTCACCGAAGAAAGAAATGAAGTCAGATATTCTTAAAAACACATTATAAAACATTTTATATTATATAGTGTGTGAAAATGAAACAATTACTTGTAATTATCATACATTTTAATATTTCCACATCACAGACTAAATCTTGTTCAATCCAGATAAATGATGAGATTAAAATAAATAATACTCTTACATATTTTTAAATTTGAATTGTAATCCACAAAATGAATATAAATTAGACATAAAATTTCAAAATAATAATTAATTAATTTTATTACGTTGAAAATGGGATGAATTTAAACCTCATCAAAAAAGACGACTTCATAACACAATATAAGTGAAAAAGAAAGAAAATGATGACAAAGATCAATTACTACTTTGGTATCTTTGAATCTGTATCCACTTGAATGATAGATCCTAAAAAATTTATCTATATACCAATAAATTTATGGAAAATAATAATACAATAAATTCTAGTTTATTATATACAACAAAAAATAAGTGAAGAATATGGATTATATCTAAACGATATAAAATGGGAGGAGAAACCCCCTTACCTTGAGTCTAATACATCATGTTATTTATTTTTCTTCATGAATAATAAACTTATGTTAATTATTTAATTTAATGTGAACATTTTTAAATTTTATTATTCTTTTTAAATCACTTAATACAATGATATAAAAATTACATAATTATTTGAGCTATCATCCTATGTTTTGTCGATATTTAGTAGTTTATTCCAAAATGACATTGATATGATGACTCTAGAAATAGTGGTCATTAGTGCATGATATTCATAATAATAATGAAATAATAATCTTTCTTAAATGTCTATTTTACTTTTAAATCCATCTATTTCATATGTATTTGAAAATTAACTATGTCACAATCATGGGGATAATAGATTGTATGTATGCATGAGCAACGTTTCCATTTTCAATGATGATTATTGAATGAAGTTATGTATCAATTTGTCATTAAATAATGATAATAGTATCATATGTATCATATTATTTATATAAATATACAATTATTTTTTATCCATGTTATGTGGTGATGAAAAATGTATCACGTCACTTCGTGGAGGTGATAATTCACACGTATGCATGAGTAAGGATACCGTTTTTTTGTGTATGAGAAGTTAAGAATGTAAAGGATTTGTTATCCTAAAATAATGATAAATATTTCATCAATATCACATAAAAACTTTAATTACATAAATATAAACATTATTGAGATACGGTGATGAAAAACGAATTTCAGCTGTTCTCAAGTTTGTATTAAACTGTACACATGAATGTTTAATTATTTTCCCATTTGAAAAAAATAAGAAATGGATGGGACATGTAAAAAACTAATAACATATTAGTATATTTGGGGATCTACATTTATTATTTTTTCATGTTTGAATAAGATTTTAAGGAAGTTTAAGAAGAAATAAAATAGAAACACTTGATTATAAATAATACATCTTCTTTGGACAATTTTCTTTTTCATAACACCTAAAGACTACTAAGGGTGGGGCTATAACTAACATAATATATCTATAATCTTTGTAGGGATTTTATGAAGGGAATTGGGATAATATTTTCTGAACCAAATCAATTTTTAACTGTAATGAAAAGAGAATAAGTTGTTCCATTTTATATGATTGGGGGGGACTCTAGGGATCTCAAAAAATATTTAAATATAAATTGACTATTCTGGATCCAAGGAAATTATAATGTACCATAAATAAACAAGGGATTCCATTTGAGACCATATTTTATGCCCTTTTCTTTATTTAATATTCTTATGATTTTTAATTAATATAATAAAATATTATATTTATGAAATATCATTATTGTCCAATTTAATATTATTTTTTAATATGACTTTAAATACATCAATAAAAACCATGAATTTGAATATAATTCATTCACACATCTCTAATATATAATATAAACCTATAAAATTAATTAGACACATTAAAAAATAAAAAAAAAATATCAAATTAAATATTTTTAAAATAAACCATTATCTTTTTATCTTAATTAAATAAATATTTTTTAGCATTTCAGAATAAATTAAGGTAATTATATCATATATAAAAATAAAAAAAATCATATAATTAAAATAACCTCATAACGAAAAAATACACTTCTAGGATCTTTTATATCTAGTTTTTCTCTCCATATGTACAAATAAAAGATATTAAATTCAAAGAGAGTAACATTTTCGAACAATTTTTTATTCAAATAATATGTAATTTATTTTCATCGAAAGGTGTCCACTAAATAAATAAAACATTATAATAAGGTGATAATGGTTTAATATATTTCTAAATTTAATTTTTGGACATTTTTAGGTCATGTTTATACCCTTAGGTTTTTATTTTAACCCTTATTTTACATGTTTCACTCGGAGAATTTTATATTTTTATGAATTCTATATCATTTCATAAAATATTATTTTTTAAAAATATCATCAATGTCAATTTTTATACAATTAATTGCTTTAACATTTCTAAATTTAAAAATAAGAAATATATATTTAAACCACCTCTTTTAATACATCCCTAATAAATAAAATAGTATGAACACTTTATGGATGAAATTAATTATCTTAATTTATATTAATTGTAAATTTTTTAATATCATTAATTTGATATTTACATTAATTTAACAAATAAATCATCCTAATTTTTAGGATATTATAGTAATTATTTTTTATGTAAAAATTAAAAATCAATTACCATGATCAAGATAATTGTTTCAGATTTAAAAATAATATTTATATTTGAACATATCCCATAGATAACTTAATCTTAACAATATTTCACTTATATGATATAATAGTATGACTAGTTCAACATTTCATTTAATTTAATATCCTAAATGACATAATCCTATCAAAAGACCAAAATTTTCAACATAAAAAAACAATAATTCATATGAAAAAAATACTCATCCAATTGATGTTTGATAAAATTTATATGGTGAGTTTATATTATTTATATTCTTATTTGAACCATTAATTACTTGATTTACCCATAACCATAATAACAAAAATACTAAAGTTACTATTCCTATTTTTACAAAATAAAATGAAACTATAAAATAAATTTTTTACCCTACGATTCTGAAAAATGGAATCAAATTTCCATAATTAAAACATTAATTTGGATTAATTTAGTCTAAAAATAATCTTATTGATATGAGAGAAATTTTTTTTAGGTGAGAACATTCAAAAGCATGAAATGTTTATATATCCAATTTAATTATAAAAAATATTCCAATTTCCTTCATTTAATAAATAGATGATTTGTTAACATAATTTTACATAAAAAATTTAAAATATAATGTAACATTAAAATTTATTTAGGTGAAAAGTCAGTTTTCAATTAAAATGTAATGTTTCTACATTCATCAAAGAATAATAATTAAAAAATACCAAAACATAAACTATATGTAAATTTTGATATTTTTATTTAAAAAATAATGTATATTTTTATATTAATAATTAATAAAATTATAAAAAACTAGATTCAAAACAAGTATAACATTAAAAGTTGGTAAAATGGTTTTTTTTAAAAATAAATCTTTTATGTGTAAAATTTGATTTGATCTTATTTTTATTCCTAATAAATATATTGGATGAAGGTAAAAAAATTATAAAAAAGATTAAACGTGATCTTCATAGTTTATTCATAACCCCCAACGTCAACTCTGGGTGATAAATCCGATATTCAATAATAAAATTTGTATGCTTAGTGTGGTGTATCATGTATATTATTTAACATAGTGTTTACTTTAAAAATATTTGGATGTCAAAGTCTCCCTTGTTTAATAAATTATATCAGCGAAATTTGAAATTGTTATAAAAAAATTGTGGTTTCACTTTTCAACACAAATTGATAAAATCCCATATCTAAAAAAGATTAATAATGCCTCCACTGTAAAAGAACGAAAGAAAAGTATGATAGAAAATTGAGGTAATTAATACATTATTTTCATATAAGATAACATGAACATGGTAGTGAAAACTAACACCCATGAAATATTATAGAGTGATATAGAACATTATCATGGGAATGTTAACCATGAAATAACCATAAATATGTGATTGCTTAAAATTTCACTAATTTCATAGTAAGAAAATTAAATGTATAATGTTTTTTTGTTTAAAGATCAATTTCATAGAATTTAGGAATTATTTTTCTATATTTACTAATTATATAAGTATATATACCTATATAAAAATTTTAAATACATAAATTAATAAATTTCAACTAGAATCTCATCTTTTTCTCAAAATGATGAGTATTCAAAATAGTTATTCAAATTAGAGCATTCGAATGAACTTATATAGAATAATAAATACACAAATAGAAAAAAATATACCCCTACTGTCTTTACGAAGTAACCAAAACCAAAATAGTAAGGATAATATAATACAATTCCAGAAAATTAATAAGCCTTTATATGATGAAAAACTACTATAATTTCCAAAATTCTATAGTAACACCCAAAATTCAACATATATCATTCAACACATAACTATCCATAACAATCCTCAAAAAAACCAGAGTAAGATTGAACAAAAATAAATAACAATTATTTGATCACATAGTCCTATTAGAAAAATTCTTCAAATAATATCAATTTCCCTTGATGTCCCTTAATAATAAATAATTGCACTAATAATATTCATGATACGCAAACCATTTCCATAAATAAAAAAATCCTTATAAGTCCACAATAAAATCATTTATCACTCTAATTGGAAACTCAAACTTTATTAATCATAATATTCTATTTACATTAATCTTTTAAAATTCCCAAAATAATGAAAATTTGACAAAAATAAAATTATTAACATAATAACTAAATCATTTTCCAATATCATGGTTATCTATAAAATTTTTTTTACCCAAAAGTAATTACCCATAATTACAATGAAAGTAAATTTCCCCAAAAATATCATTAGTCAGCTTATGATTTCTTATCCTATAGCCTAAAATAGGATTCTAAGACATTGAACTTATTACAAAACATATAATTACAATCCCATGCTGTTGTCTCTCACTCTTAATATATACTCCCAATAAAACATCCAATTATATATAGTTTTCTAAACAAACATATGATAACAACTATAATAGTCTCAGGACCCCCACTCCCAAATCCTAAGATGAAATCATGAACATTAGATTTTTGGTTATGCTATAGTTATTTCTGACCCAAATATTTCCATCTGAACCTACAATATCAAAATGAAAATTGTATTACTTACAACCTTGGGGGAATTTTATGTTTACATTTTTTGTGAATTATGAAAAATTATAACATAAATAATTCACATGACTTTAAATGATTATTTCTCTCACTTAACTCGTCTTCTCATATTTCAAAATATGTCTTTTACATCATCCTTGTTAATTCCATTATTAGAATAAATCATTCAACCTCATTGTTTATAATCTGGGTAAATAAAACCTAATAAGAGTGATGTTAAATTCTCAGTTAGGGTTAATATAACCCTTAACAATTGAATGTCATTAATTATCATAAGAGTGCATTAGGGTGACATTAAATGATCAAAGTGCATGAGAAAATCTTAAAATAATTCATTCCAATAAATACATGGATCATAATAGATGAAATCATAGAAAATGTAATAGTCATCATAATCAATAATCATCGTCCATGTGATATCATCCCCAGTCATGTGAAACATCATAACCTCATAGCATTCATAAATAATGCATTTATATCATTACGGACATCATTTTTATTTCACTATTTCATTCACTATTACAAATAGAATAATCATACGGTCGACTTCCATGACCAATTAAATAGATAGATATCATGGACCCACCCATAAAAGGTGTGTCACATAACCACCCAACATTTGATTATCATGGAACCGCCCATAACTAGTTTACTTGAAACAGCCCATCAATTCCCAAGTACCGATAAAAAAATATAACACATAAATTCATGAATTTGATCATAAATGCAATGAAGAAACAATAAACCTTTCATAACAAGACTAACCCATTTAAAATAAATAGGTTTTATAACAATATATATGAAACAAGATTAACTCATTGAAAAAAAATATGATCCACAACAACCGCATTGAAAAAATGTTAATCCATCGAGAAAAGGATGAGGATGGTTTCAAAACCATATATCCTCAGCGGAGGATAAGTAACAACATAGGTTTTTTTATCATTGATGATTGACAATACCAATATGATCTTATTAAAAACATTTATTAGGAAAATATTTTTTTAAATTACTTTATAAAATATAAAACATTTTTAAAATCGCTTTCACTAAAAATAATGTTGAAAACATATAAATAATTATTTTAAAAATCATTTAAAAAATTTCTTGAGTAAACTACACTGTTGGAATTTAAAAAAAACATTTTTCCAAACATTTTTAGGAAACAATGTTTTGAGGAAAAAGAGATTTCAAACCAAAGACATAAATGAAGTGAGATAGTTTATAAAACAAGTTCTCAATGATTTTAAATACCATAGAATGGAAAAATGTTATAATTACATAGAAGTATAGTTAATTTTATTATTTAATTATCTTCAACTAATTCATACACAGTCTTAGTAAATGATTAGATTGAATCAAAATACTATAATAAATTTTATAAATTTCTATCATAATTTTTGAGTCAAAATTTATACATATAACATTTCCATTCAATTATTTTTTGAAATCAAAATCAATTTGATAAATTAATGATTACTAAATTTTTATTCCCAAAGTGTTTTAGAATCCTTTTGTAGAAAATATAATATTTTTTCATACAGAAAATATTATTTAATGAATTTCATTGATATTGATAATGATACCGATAACATATTATTTGCCATTATTGATATTATAATAATGAAAATTTTACGGAAGTCCATTAGAATCACATAAGTTTATAATAATATTTTAAGGATATGTTTTTAATGTAAGGAATAATTTTTACACTATGATGGTGTAAAAAAATATGACTTCCGGGAAACAGTTACACTAGAGCCATTGAGTGCTAAGTGTCCAAGTCACTCTAAAAACTGAAAAGAAAATATATATGTTGGGAGATCAAGATTAACATTGGAGGGACGCCGATAAATACCTGTTAATTTGAAGAGTTTAAAGTAGTTTAGTTCATTTCTGATTTATTATTATGAGAGAAAGATGGTTGATTACATTGACACTTGGATTTATTGTCTTAAGATTACTAAGCATGAATAGATTTATCCTAGTCTCTTGTAATTATTTAGAGAGAGGCATTCTATGGAAACCTTTTTAGGTTGTCTCTTTAAGAAAATTTTCTTAATTTTTACACACTTCTTATTGTTCAAATTACAATTATGGGATTCTGTGGATTAGAAGACAAGGAATCTAATGTATCAGATTGAGGGCTACCGAGGTTGGGTAAACACAGAAGTTGATCTTATTTTTGATATATTCTGATGATAAGAAGATAGACACATTCTGATCATTGTATTGATTGATTTTCTTGCTTAATAAAAATAGATTTTATTTTATATATTAAATATGATATTCATTTAGTCTGGGTTATAGACTAAAATACTATTATGGTTAAGAGAGATTGTTATTTTAATAACTTTAGGTCATTTATACTTTGTTATGTATATTTTATTAAATTTTTCTTACATGTTATTATTATATTGATCTTTTAATAAAATTTTAATAAACATATTCATCTCTCTATTCAACTTGTTTTATAGTTTTTATTCTGTTTATGGTAATAAAAATATTATTGAGTTCATCAAATGCACATTGATTATAATACTCATACTATTACTAATCAAATCCATCGAGATCCCAATCTATCACACCCTGATTATGATTTTTTTAGTTAGTCCAATGAACTTATGGTTGTGTCCGATATGATAATTAACGTAATAGGAATTTTTGGTTTATTTAGTTTCATTATATTAGGCTATGTTTTTAAAACATAAAATTCACCCCTCTTTTAAGTATAGATTTATATATTCTATAGAGAACACATAATACAATCCAACAATTGGTATGATATCCAGGTAAAGAGTTATTTGATTTTAATATTAATAAATTGAAATAATTATAATGTTTCTTTTATTATACAATGTCATATTATTTGAGGATTTTTAAAAAAAAATTATTTATAAACATTTGATACACTAATTTATTAGGAAAAGAATGATTGTATACTAAGATAATAGTATTAAATGTTAGTTTTATTCACATCCTCAATGTGAATGTACAACCTATCTTTGATGGTGTACAATATTAGTACTAGAGGGATAATTTGAATACTTTCAGTACCAACATTGGGTTGACAACAGTTTAATGTTATTTGGATATTATAAAATACCATATAAAGAAGTTATAGATTATAGCATCAAGAAAATTAAGAATATAAACTAATCTTTAGAGTTAAAAATATATTCTAATGATCAATGATAAGAACGATATATAGTAAAATTTCATCTAGTAAAGATGCAAATAGTATTTGAAAGAATTATGAAGTAACATATTTTCATACATGTCATTGTTTTGAAACAATGAGAGCCATTCTCAGAGAAGATTATAAAGGAATAAATTTTCAACAAGTTGAATAAGTTTCGAAGATGCATCAAATATTTGTGACTATCATTAATACTTTGTAAGATATTTTAGAAAAAACATTAGTTGATTAAATTCCCATTTTGAAGATAGTATAAATTATTCCAAATGAGTGGGATTCAATAAAAAATTCAGTTGATGAGACTATAAAGTGATGTAATCCTTTCATGGACAATATTATTAGAACTCTTATTCAATATGAGAGACTGTTGTGAAGACAGTAGTTATTCAATCTAATTTAGTTAATTTAGTATGTTCTGAAAGTGAACTTGTTAACTTTTCTATAATAATGAACAATATAGTTGGAAAGAATTATTTTAAATATCATTATAAGAATGTTCAAAAGGACATAAATGATAATCAAGATGAAGATAATTTTTATGAATACAAGAAATATGGACACATAAAAATGGGTTTTCCAAATATAATGGTAAATGATTGGATGAAAATAATTCAAGGAGGAATAACAAAATGTATTATAATTCTAAGTTAATCAATGTGATAAATGCCTCAGATACCTAGAGTACTAGTGGAGGTTACTCTTAAAATAATTTTTCTGATAATGAATGTTGCTTACATATGATCTTTGGACTTTTTTCAATTATACCCCTTAAAAATAATTGTATTATAGACAAGGTATGTACTATTAAAAACATAATTAATATGACTTTGAGTGATAACTACATGAAATAGAAAAATTATACATCTTATAATGAAGAATAACCCTCTTCTAGTGAAGACAATATTATTCCTTCTTATAAATAAGTTACCCATTTTGATAAATTTTTTGAGAATGAAAATTGTAGAATTTGTAGAAAAATTGATAATAATGACCTAGATATTTATAAGGAATACACAACAATAAATGTTTTAAAAAACATAATATAAAAACATACTTAATATCTTGATAGGTATAATTTGGTAAAAGTAATTATGTTAAAATATTTTGAAAAGGTTATTTTTGAGAAAAATATTTTGAAAAAAACTCAATTTTAATGCTAATTCTTATGAGGATATAAAAAAATAACAAGATGTAAAAACAAATATGTACTCGTGGTTGTACTTACCAAATGGTATTTTCTTATAATTTTTTATATAAAAATTTCCATAGTCCAAAAATTATACCCTTTTACACCAAATTTTAATGTTGTGGCCATTGTAAAAATAATTTTTCTTCAAATATAGTACAATATATTTGATTTCACAGAGATAAATATAAAACAAAATGATTACTAAAGTTTTTATTTCTTTAATTAACAAACCCAAAAAGGTTTGGGTTCCCAAATTCTAATGTTTATATTTTAAGGAAAACAAAGATAGTACCAGAAACAAAAACAAATGGTACATGTATATTGGATGTTCCCGGGATATGACTGGTAAAAAAATAATTTTGAAAATATTTTCAAGATATATCATGGAAAGGATACATTCATTGATAATTATCATAGAGAGAATATAGGAATAGAAAACATTTTTCATCATGGTAAAGAACTTATTTCAGATATTTTATGTATTAAATTTCTTAAAAACCAAATTATAAGCATAATTAAGTTATGTGATGATTGTTACCGTGTGAATTTTCGATATGGAAATGGTTTTGTAGACTATTCAAAGGATTAATACATTCTTTCCTCCAATCGGCATAATAATATTTATACACATAACGTTGAATTCCTTTGTAGAAATGAGTTTCCTTGACTTAGTGGAATGTAATATCAATATTGGTTATTTCGTAGAAGTATGAGACACTATAACCTTATAAAAATATCAAATTTAACTAAGTAAAAAATTGTGAAGGATTTATAAGAACATAAGTTTGATTCAATAAAATTTTGTGAACCTTATCATCACAGTAAGCTACTAAATTCATGTTTTAAATATTTTAGTGAAGTATCAACATCTTATCCTTTATAGTTAGTGGATGTGGACTTCTTAGGTTCTATAAAAAATGGGATTCTTGGAGAAGAATAATATTTATATTTCTTAGTCAATAAATAAACTTGATATACCTGTCTTTATTTCCTCATAAGTAAATATGAATTGTTCTATTATTTTAAAACATGTGTAGAAAAAGATAAAAATTAGAAAAACCTTCCCATTATAAATATTCATAGTGGTCCAGGTAAAAAAATTTAAATATTTATTTTCAAAGTTTTTATAGCAAGAGAGGTATAGAAAAAATCTTTTTATCACCTAGAAACCCTCATTAACTGGTGGAGTTGAATTTAGAAATAGAATTCTATAAGATATTACAAGTACCATGTTTAGTGAACAATCAATTTATAATTTTTCTAGATAATGGATTTAGTACATCAAAATATAGTAGAAATCAGGTTTCAATTTTAACCTTTATTAATGAAACTCATTATGAGTTATGGATATATAGAAAAACAATGTTTTCTTAATATAATGCATTTAGTTGCAGTGTATTCATATTGAATACAAAAAATAACTTGCAATAATTTTTACCCAAAAATGATTAATTCATTTTCATAGGTCATTCCACTACTTCTAGGGAATATGATGTTTTTTTAAAACAATATTCTAACGTTGGGAAAATAGTTCATATAATTTTTTCTGAAACCAAACATTTTTCTTTCAACCCAACCCATCCAACATCCTCAAATGTTATTTCAAAAAGTAAATTTCAACCTTCTTTAGAAAATTATTCTTATAAGGAAACAATGTAAGAAAGAGTTTCTGATGTTTTTCTTTAGGATGATTTTCTAACTTATGATCAAGAATATAACTTCCAAAACCAAAGATATCATTTCTTTCTTATGAATCGTCTAAGTGATAGTATCAGTAGTTATTTTTATCAAAATTTTAGTACTATAAGATCATCAGGAAATTGATTTGATCATGTAAATTTTTTATCCCAATTTGAAACTATGAGTTATGACGAGGTTTTATATGATTAGTATTGGATTAAGTAAATGTAACATGAAATCATTGAATTAAAGGGAAATAAAGTATGTGATTTAGTTGAACAGATTAGAGAAACTTCTATAATTGGTGAAAAATGGTTTTCTAGAAACAAATGTAATGAAAATGGAATAATAGATAGAACTACAACTAGAATTGTTTCTAAGGGTTATAATAAAAAATAAGGAATATACAATGAAGAAACTTATGTACAAATAGCTAAGATTGAAGAAATTTATATATTATTAGACTTTGAAGCATTAAATAATTTAAAACATTTTCAAATGAATTATAAATGTGATTTTCTTAGTGGATATGTTCAGGATAGAGTTTATGATAAAAATAAAATGGTTTTGAAGATAAATATCATTCTGAATATGTTTATAAATTTTAAAAATAATTATAAGGATTTAAACAATCCCCTAGACCTTGGTATGATATGTTACCATGATTTTTTATAAGAAAACATTATTAAAGGAGCTATATATTTTAATATTTTTATAAGATAAGATAATTAAAATATAACTACTGACCAAATATATGTTGATGACATTATTTTTGGATCAACTCAAAAAATATTTAATACATTAAATTTTAGATCTCATGAAATGTGAGTTTGAAAAGAGTACAATGGATGAGTTATCATATTTTCATGGTTTTCAAATTTCACAAAAAATGGAAGGAAATTTTTTCCTCCACATAAGTAAATGAAATATATTCTTAAAAATATGGGATATTAAAATAATAAAAGTATTAGTACTCCCATTAGTACAATAAATACGTTAGATTATGATAAGGTTAGTAAATAGGTAACTCAAAATACTTTTATAGGTATGGTAAGAGTTTTACTTTACTTAAGAACTAGTCATCTAGATTTAATTTTTTATGCATGACTATGTGATAGATATTAAGAAACTTCAAAGGAATTCCAAATAAGATCAGTAAATGGGGTTTTTGGTTATCTTATGAGAACTATGGATTTATTACTTTTTTATGGTTCTGGAAATGTTTTTGAACTAAAATGTTTTTGGGATGATGAATTTGGTGGTTGTAGAATGGATAGGAAAAGAATATCTAGAACTTATTATTTATAAAGAGATTCACTAGATTCTTAGTCATGTTTGAAACAATACTCAGTATCACTTTCCACTTCTAAAGTCCAATATATAGTACCAGGAAATTCCGGTGCTCTAGTGTTGTGGATGAAAAACACACACACTTTTTATGGCTTCAGTTTTACAAAAAAAAATATTATCTAATATTACTAGTTAAATATACTTAAGTAAAAAATAAAAACATCACTCAAATTCTATCTACATAAATAATACACACCACTTCCTTCAAGATCACACAATAAAAGAAGATAATATTTTATAATTCATAAGAATGCAAGATAAACTTGCTGAAAATTTTATGAAACTCTTACCTTCTAATATATTTGACTGCATTAAATAGAAAAATGATCAACATAAATTAATAATTTATATCTAATTATTGTTTTCCCATATCAATACATTATTTCACTCCTTTCATTTAGGTAGTACATATGTTTGATTAATTTCAAAAACAATTTGTTTAATATTAGTTTTCCTAAAAAAATTATCATAATAGGTTATCCAGACTCATATTTCATTATATACATTCTTGATTCAGTGTCCTCAAAAGATTATTTGGACTCTGAAAATGTTTTAAAAAATTCTCAAAACACATATTTCCTTAAAGAATATGATTAAAATCATTTTCATTATAATATTTTATTTCATAAAATTCATAATCAGTTTTAGTTTGAAAATTATCACAAATCAAATTTTATTAAAAAAATACATTAATTAGTATGCTTAATAAAACAATAATATTATGTCTTTTAAAAATATCGTAATCAATTAGTTTTCAAAAAGACTAATTATATGTAATTAATATTGATATATCTTTCCAAACCTAAAAGGTACACTACAATTAATTTAATTTTTGCACTATTTCATCACAATTTTTCATTATTATTATTGAAATACTATTTTTTTTTATAAAAACATTATTTTTTTATAGAATATTAATTGTTTTTCTAAAAATATACATTCTCAATATGATAAATTATAAATATCGCAAGAGTTCAACGTTTCCTTAAATCATTCTTTGAATGATTTAAAACCATCATATCAGATTACTTTGAATCAAAACCATTTAAATTCATTAATGAAAATGAACTGACACTCGAGTGACTATATAAACGTCCCCTACTTCCTACATCAGTTTCTCAAGTGTTTCGCTCAGTGTTGCAGCTACCTTCATAAGTTCCAGATCGATTAAAATTCTTATAATAGCATTCCCCAAATTGTGTCTAAAAAAAACTAAAACAAGTAAATATTCCACAAAATGGTTGGTATGCAGGGATATATTGTTAAAGAAAAGTTTTATATGAGATGTTTGATTATACCTAGAAGAACATTATATAATTACATGGTTGGGATGCAATGTAGAAAAATTAGAAAATGAATTCAATTTTCTTTATCTAGATCTTATTAATATATTTTATGATTCATTTATGATTTTAAAGGAGGATAGAAAATAAAAATATTCTTTTTTTGATATATGGCATGGAAATTAAAATTTCATATAAGAAAGTTGTGATCCTATTAGGAATATAATCTTAAGGAGAAATTTTTTTCCTTCAAGTAAATTTCCAAATGAAGATGGATCATTTGATAAAATGAATAAAGAAGATTCCTTATTTAACCATTATGAAAACGTAATTAATGTTTCACACCAAACTATATATTATTGGGTTGTATCCTTATGGATACAATGAATTCTCATCTAAAGGAAGGGAGATTAGTATAGAACAAAATTATTGGATATTTTCATTTTACATTTTCTTGTCATCATTAAAAAGATATACATGGTGGGTTTCACATTATTAATAGTGTAATATAAAAATCAAGAATATTCAAGTTGAATATCATCTTGTTTATGGAATTATTAAGTATATTAGTTGAATAATACATCGTGTTTTTAGAATTTTTTCATAAAATCAACACAGATGAGGGGAATAATTTTTCCTTAGTGATGATAAAACGAAACAGATGATGATTTTTTGATGATAAATCTATAATGTTTTTTTAAAAACATGGTGAAACTTTTTTTGAATCCTACCCCTGAAAGAAATATAAGAAATTGGGAGAGGATGTTTGATACCTATACATAAAAGAATGAAAAGAAACAAAATAAAGTCCCAAATAACGATTAAGATGAGTTGATAATGAAGAAAAACTAAAATAAACTTGGGGACTCATGATTCATAATTGACCTAGTTGAGGCCAAGTCCTTATGAATTCATAAAACCAATACATTTGATAAAGAATATGAGAAATGAAAAATGAAGAAAAGACTATAGGATCAACGTATTCAGAAATTTTATTTTAAAGGTGTTGAGTTTTATTCTATGATTCATTTTATTCCTACTTCCAAAACTGATCATGTTAAACCATATGGATGGTTAATTTTTCAACAAACCACCATTTTATAAGATAATGTTTCCTCTATCTTAGACAATGGTATGTGTATAGTAGTGGATGAAGAATAAGCACTATATGATCATGAAAATCCATCAGAACTGGTACTAGTAAGAAAAAGTGATTTGTGATAAAAAAACATGAAGAAGAACTCAATAGGGATATTCTTGATAATGCAGTTGGTATATATAGACATAAAAATTAGAAAAATAAGTAGTAGAGTAAAAAATGATTTGAATATGGTGAGTAGTAATATGTAGCTAAAAAGGAATAGATTGAAGAATAAGAAATAAGAAGATTAAAAATATGAAAATGAAGATCATGAATATGAAAATGAGGATGATGTTGACAATAAGAAACATCATACAGAAAAAGATTCATCTATGTCAACCTCATGAAATTTTCCCTCTAATGTAGATAATAAAAGTAATTATGAGAGTTCTGAATAATAAGAAGTTGTGTCCTCAGAGGAAGCTATGTTCTCATAAAATAAAGAAGAAGAACATATTTCAAAATCTAAACATGATGAAAAATATGAAGTTGAAATGGATTATGAGATTCTTGAATTATTCGATGAAAAAACATTAATGATAGGAATATTGAAAATTTGATTTCAGGAAAAGAAATGAAGAAATGAAAGGAATCGGAAATGAGAATATATAGAATCAAACCTCTTGAGATTCAACCTGAAGAATCAGATTCAATGAGAATAATTTCTTATGAATAAGTTAATCATATTATAGAAATATTAAAAAGATTATAAGGAGCCATCCCTAACATTATAAATATATAATCTACATGTCATATCATTCAAGAAAGTATTAATAAAAAATTGTAATCAATCAAGATGTCTACTGAGAAATTCATTCCACTCAAAGCTTAACTGAAAATTTTTCAAGATTGTTTTTTAACTCATAGGATGTCATGAAACAAAATAATGAAGTGGTCTCACCAAGTTTATACTAATCATAAGGTCTATGGTAAAACATTTGACGATGTAAAAAAGATCTTGAATGAATCCACTATTTCTTTTAATAAATTTAATAATGAAATGATTGAATGAGTAATGATTCTATAGGAATATAGATATTCAATTGATAGTCATACTAAGGATGTAAAAACATTGAATGGGATTATTTTATTCCTTCAATTAGAGATAACCATACTCAAATATCAAAATGATGAATATATTGGAAACAAACATGGGAAAAATTATTTTTATGAAAAAAAATATTTATTTGTGAAGAGAAAATATGGAAACACAAGAATTATAGACATTATTCTATGAAGATCAAGGCATTATTTATGAAATTGATCAAGAAAAAGTAGTTTTTTAACTCTCATTGTAACTATTTTTATGAAACTTTTGAATGATTGTAAAATTTGACTAAATTTATCTTCTCATCGAACTATGATTGGTTTTAATTATTTCTAATGATGTTTGGCTTAGTATTAAATCATACCTTCTACGAATTATTTTTTATTCAATATATTGATTCGTATATTTTTTTCATTAAATTTTTTGAATAATTTTAGTTTATCACATTTCATAGTTTATAATAATATAGTGGGATAGATTTACAAAAAATGGGAGAATTTATTATTAAATTATGAAATATTATCCAAGGGGGAGAAATTTTTTATTATGGAAGAAAATTTAATAAATGACAGAATATGATCTTCAGGGGGAGATATTATCCTAAGGGGTATTTAACCATAATAAACACGTTGTAGTCTCCATCATATTCTAAAGAGTTATCAACTCTTTGGGGTTAAATTTTATTGATTAAATATGAAAACAAAGTTCGTAAAAGATCATTGAATATATGTTTTTTAATGTTATTTTATATTGGTTTTAAGTTATTGATTTCCAAAATGGGGGAGATTACCAAGTAAAAAGTTATACATATGAATTTTACATTACTTTAGTGTTTGATATCACAAACAATTTCTTACATACTTAATTACTAAAATTATGTGTCTAATTTTTTTATAATGTTTATGTCGAAAACACAATTTTTTACCATATATAGAATAAGTTGTAATGAATTATGAATGTAATATTGTACTTATTAATTATGATTTTCGTAAGGATAATGGCTCTGATAAATTGAACTCATCATTATTAGACTAGATGTTATATTATTTTCATGACATTCAAAGTAAAAAAGAAAGTATTAACAATTCGATAGATATTGATACTGATAACATCATATTGGAAATCATAGAGACTATCATAATAATCATTGTAAGGAAGTCCATAGGACTAACTTAAGATTATAATCATATATGGAAAATAAATTTTTAAACTAGTGAATAATTTTTAAACTATGATATTTTAGAATAATACAACGTCATGCAACCCGTTGAAATAGATCCATTGAGTGCTAGATTTCCAAGTCACTATAATAAACACCGAGAAAATATGAGAGTTTGGAGATTAATATGGTCGTTGGAGAGATACAAATAAATATATGGTCAGTTTAAAAATTATAATTAGCTATGTTTATTTTCAATTTTTCATTTTGAGGGAAATATGTTTTATAATATTATCTTAAAAAAAATTTTCTAACGATTACATAGCTTGGAAAACTGGTTCTAATTCTCTTGAAATTATTTAGGGAGAGTTTTTCTAAGGAAATCGTTTCATGTTGTCCCCGTAATAATGTTTTTGAAATTTTTACTCATGTATTGTTATTTTTATTATGATCGAGGGCTTCCATTTATAAGAATATAGAATATATGATCCATTAGATCAAGTTATACCAGGGTTGGTAAATATAGAATCCAATCATTATATCGAGGGATTATGAGGATAAGAAGATAGATCCATTCTAATCATCATATAGAGGGAATTGCATACATTGGAATGAAAAAAATTCTATTAAGTTTAAAAAAGTCATCTCTACAGTCTGGGTTATATACAAACTTAATCATACGATTAAAAGAGATTATTCTTTTAATATTTTTAATTTATTTTTACCTAGTTGTAGCTATTGTATTACATGTTTCTTAAAAGTTATTATTTTGTTGAAAATTTAATTTAATGTGAATAATCATATTCTTCGTTCTATTCTTATTATTTTATCTATTTTAATATGGTTATGATAATAATAATACATTTTAGTTAATCATATTCATCTTGATTTTGATTCTCATACTCGTATTAAACAATTCAAACAACATTGTATTATTTTACATCACAAATAGGATTATGTAGCATAATCAATTGGACAGATGGATGGATCTAATCTGATAATTGTTCTTCTAGAGGTTTTGTGTTCTATTATTTTGAATATTTTTATCGATGTTTTGAAATCGTATATTTTAGTATCCCTATTGTAAGTATAACTTTCACAATATATAAATAAAATATAATACAATTAAATTGAAATATGAATAATGGATTTATATATAATCATATAATATAATGAGAATAATTAAATTATTGATATTTCATGTATAATTTTGTTAATATACTCCTCATAATGGAATATGGGTGCATACGACAACATAAGTCTCGAAGAATGAAAATTTTGAAAAAAATATCTTACCACTTTGGAATCTTTGAATCCATAAATACTATAAAAGACATATTTAAAAATGGATATGTAAATCCCCAAAACATTAAGGATACAAATCGTACAATACAGTCATGGTTATTATATATAGCACATAATATAAATAAGTGTGGAATATTGCATGTATCTCACAGAAATAAAAGTGAGGCGTGAAAAATCCTTACAATGATTCTGATTATTTATGCTTCTCTATTATCTTCATGAATAATAATGAAATGTTAATTATTTTATTTTATGATATAATTTTCAATTTATATCATTCATTTTATATCCCTTATTACCATTTTATAAAAATTACATAAATATTTAAGTTCACGTCTATCATTTGGACGATATTTGTTACTGGAGTCCAAAATGAGTTTGGTATGATGTTTATAGTAAATTTTGTCATTATCCCATCATATATAGAAATATAATCATGACTAAATTATCATTTTATATATTAATTTTACATTTAAATACATCTATTACATATGGATATGAAAAATGAACTATGTTTAAATCATGGAGATCGTATACCGTATGTAAACATGTGTAACATTTTCATTCATCAATGATTATTATCGGAATAATGTATATAACATTTTATCATTACCTAATTATAATAATATCATATATTTAATATTATATCATTAAATATACATATATATATATCATTAATATTCAGTGGAGATGAAATAAAAATCACATCGCTTTGTGGAGGTGATAATTAACTTGTACGCATAAATTAGGTTATCATATTTATGTGTATGGAAAGATAAGACTGAAACTTACATATTATATTTTAATAATGATAAATATTTAATTAATATAATATATATAAACATTATTTCCATCTTTATAACCAATCATGAGTAGGGATGAAGGAAAATTAATTTCATTGGTTTGCGAGGCAGTAGTCTTCCGTACGCACAGACAATTTATTGTTTTCTAATTCAATAGAAAAGGAGAAGGATATGGTCCATGAAAAGAACAAAAAACATATCGATTTTTTTTTATAACTTATTTATTATTTTAACATGGATGAATAATATTTAAAGGAAGTGAAAGGTGAAATAGAATAGAAATACATTATTTAAAACAATACAACTTCTTCAGACAATCTCTAACTCTTAACCCCTTAAGACCAATAAGGGTGGTGTTATTCCAAACATAATAGATATATAACATGGGTAGAGATTAAATTAAATTATTTGGGATTATATTTTATAAACCAATTAGTTATCTATGTTTAAAAAATTGAAAAATATGTTCTCTTTTATTATATAGGCGAGGGGAACTCTTAGAATTTATCAAAATATTAAGATATAAATAGATTATTCTAGTTCCAAGGACTTCTAAAAACGGCCCATTAATACATGAGGGATGAAATGTTTAACCATATCATATCTCATTCTCATTATTAATTTTTATTATTATTTTTAAATTATTTAATAAAATATTATATTCATAAATATCATTATCATCAAATTTAATACTAATCATTACAATTACTTAAAATACTACAACAAAAAGTGTGAATTAGAATATAATTATTTAAAAAATCAATAATATATCTTATATATATATAATCCATTAGAATCATTATCCATTCGATAATATATCATAATTGAAAATAAATTATTTTATTTTTCTTTTAATTAAAAAATATTGTTTCATAATTTCCAAAGAAATTAAGGTTGTTATATAATTTCTAAAAATTAAATATAAAATTATATAATAAAATTAATTTAATTAAGATCAAAATAGAATTTTATTTTTGATCTTATATTTTTTTATTCTCTACATGGAAACAATAAATATATTAAATAAAAAGAGATTGACATTTTATAAATTTTTCTTATTAAAATAATATATATTTTATTTTCATTTAATGGTGTATATTGAATAAATCCAATTTGATCCTAAGCTGATAATGGTCAAATAAAATATATACAGGAATTTATTTTTACATCATTATGTCATTGTTTTACCCTTATCATTTTTTGTATCCATTACATAACATCTACAACTATTAACATGTAAACCTGTGTTTTACACTTTGAATGATAAAATTTTTCCAATAAAATTAAAAAATACCAGAAAAATTAACTATTGATGGAATTTTAAACATCATCCCAAATAATTTTGATGAAATTTATTTATTTTTTATGATTTTTATATAATTTAGTAAAATATTATTTATTTTAAAATATCATTAATGTCAATATTGATATTAAACCCCACATTGACATTGAAAAATATCAATGAAATAATATATATTAAAAAAATCTATTTTAATACATACCAAATAGGTCAATGTAATCCTGAAAATTATTTTATGAAATTAATTATATCAAATTATGTTTATTTTAATATTTTTAATATAATTTATTTTATATTTTGATTAATTTAACAATTGTTGCATCATCACTATGAATGCCTTTAATGTAATTATATATTCCCTAAAATTTAAATTTAAATTAATATAATGAATAGAAATATTTTATGTTTAAATATACTATTTATTATTGAACATATCCCATAGATAGCACAACATTAGAAATATTTCACTTATTAAAAACAGTAGTATGACAAGTTTAACTTTTGGTTTGAATAAAATATTATAAATGTTATAATATCATAAAAAATTCCATAAATGCTCAAATAACTGGTCATTTGATTAATATTTACAATAAATACTCCCCTATCAAAATCGCTAAAAGTATTTTGGTGAATTTATTATATTTATAGTATTATTTTTACCTTTATTTTTATAATTAACCCTTTTCCAAGGTAAAAAAAATTAATAACGTTACTATTCATAAGGGAAAAAAATTTAAGGGTCCAATTTTCTAAATATGAAGTTTTTGAATCCAAATAGGGAGTCCAATTTTCTAGATTCAAATCATATAATTGGAAAATGATAATTTAATATTTATCTCATAGACAGGGTGAGCGAACGAGTTTTTAATGTGAGAAAGTTCAAAATCATGAAATGTTTTTATATACAAATTAAATATTAAAAAAATGAACATAATTTAAAAAAAATATATAATTTTAATCTAATTTTAGAGTAAAATAAATTTAAAATATAATTTATCACTGTAAATCAATTTTATGAATATTCAATTTTTAAATAAAATGTATTATTCTTCAATATTCTTCAAAAAATAATACGTCTCATAAAAATTACAAAACAAAAACCAGTGTAAATTTTTATATTCTTATTTAAGAAAATGAGGTTTATTGTTTCCAAAATAATTTATAAAATTTTAAAAACCAAGATTTATAATAAGGTTGGCATTCAATTGTGTTAAATTGTTTTTAGAAAATAAATCTTTGGGGCATAAAATTGTATTTGTTCTTATCTTATGCCTATTAATTCTATTGGATGAATGTAAAAACATTTTATACATCATTTTAAACATAATAACGTTAGTCTGTTCAACTCCAACAATATAATGGCTAGGAAATAACTCTCCTATTAATTAATAACTTTATTTTTTTTGTTTAGGTCTATGTGGTATATCTTGTACACTATATAACTTTGTGTTTCATTTGGAAATATTCATTTTTTATAGTATATGTTATTTCATCCCTCTATTTACTGTTTTTTTCTTAATAAACTCTTTTTTATCTTATTTGATGTGACTGATTTTATCATTTTTCTCTAATCATTATGGTTAAAAATAAATTTATAATTATTATATGTTATAAATTATTTTGATTCCATATATGGAATCCACTTTGTAAAATTAAATTCAAAGGATTTCGAAAATTCACTTAAAATTAATCTTCTAGATGAGATTATACAAAGTGTTTTAAATATAAAAATGTATAAATGTTTGTAATGTTTTTATATCCAATTTCATTATGAAATTCATTCGAATTTTCTAGTTTTCTTTTATAGATCCATAATTTTTTAAATTATTATTTAAAACTAATTTTAAATATAATTTAACTATATATATAATTTGAAAAAAACTTTTTTTAATTAAACTTCTGTATTTCCACTATTCATTAAAAATTAATCTTTTTAGAATTGTCACAAAAATTCATCGTAATATAATTTTGTCCCTCCTCATTTAATAATAATTTTTTTTTAAAAATATAACATATAAAAGTTTAAAAATTTAGTTTTATAATAAGTATTCCATTAAATGGTGGTGAAAAATGTTTTTTTGAAAATGCCACTTCTAACGCTTAAAATTGGATTTATTCTTATCTTTTGTATTAAGAACACATATGATAAATATTAAATAGTTAATTATGTATATATTATATATATTCCATTAAAATTATTTATCAAAAATGGTTTTTTAATTTATTGATATAAAACATTTTTATTCATAAAAAAATATATTTTTTAGAAAAGGAATTCCATTATTTTGAAATAGTTCTTACTTTTTTTCAAATTAATTGGGTACCAATTAGTAAATTTTATTAACATGCATAAAAATATTTTTTTTAATTTTTTTAATTCTTTTTCTACCCTCTATTCCAAAGGATATGATACAAGATTTATAATATTTTAATAATATGTCATGTTTCATTTAATCTAAGTGTTGTGTGTAATGAAATATGATATCCGTATTTCATGTAACATAATATAAACTTGTTATTTCATGTAACATAAGACAAACACAGCTTTGTGTGTACCAAAATCTAAACTCAGTGCTCGTTGTAGTGAAATCTTAACATGGTATTGTGTATAAAGCATGATTAACTTTGTGTATGACATAATGATAGCCATCAGATAATTTTAATTTATTTAAAATTATAATAAAAACATACAATGTTACAAGTAAACTATATAAATTAAGTATACATGAATAAAAACAATTCATTATATATCCATTTAAAAACATTACATCATAAAAGTTATTCTAAATTAAATTAAAAAATCCCCATCAGAATTAAATCAGAGAATGAGGAACCATCTCTATCCAGACTAAAATTAATATCCACTAGACCAATTCCTTTACCAGCAATAGGAGATTAAATGACTACAAGAATTGTGTTATACAAAAAGGGTTTAATAATCTCTAAAAACCGAGAGATTACTTGGCCACCATGATTTATTTCCCTTGAAGAAACCATCCCTCTATTCCATGAATAGATTGATTAGGGATGCCAACATCTTCAACGGGGTCCCATGCTCCCTAAAGGCCCTAGTCACTAGAGGAATTATTAAATTCTCATCCACAAACTTAAAATTAGAATTTTGTACAAAGTATGAATAAATAATTGTGAGATAATACTTAATTGATGTGTTGATACTCTCTTTATAACCGCTAGCCTCATTGAAGCATTCTCTATCATATTTGTAAATATTTTGGGAATCAGTGGCGTAGAACCAACTAAATTTATTTTTACTCATTAATACATACATTATCACATCTTTATTGTCTTTATGTGTGACAATGCATGTGACAATGTCCTAATGAGTGATGTTTCACTAAAAAGTCATAGTGGATCCCTACTATGGTGAGAACCCAAAAGTGCCATAACACTAATCATGAATATACATTATAGGTCCAGATGATGTTATTTGAAGGACACAAATAATACATGCCATTAAGGTTGATGAATCATAATGCTTTGAGGTAGTTTCTCATGGTGTGTGCCCTTGGTAATATTCAGGACGATATTATGAGAACGAGACCCGACAGGATAAAATCCACATTTCATAGTGTAATTGGATAATCCTATATGCGGATGGGTGTATTGGTCCTTAGAATTTATGTTTATTATTATTGGTTATTACAACTCGTGCACTAAGATGTATTAATGAAAACAATGATGAAACACTGTTCGCAGTGAGGTAGGATATTTTGGGTGCATCATGAGTAAAATTGCATTAATAGATAATGTTAGAAAGGATTTGTCTCTTTTGTTCCAAAATGTGTAACACCCTGAAACCCATTACCTAGAGTTAGTGTATTATTAAATAACATTGCACGATAAAAGGAGTCATGTCCCAAAATACTAGTCACTTTAGTAGCATTGGAAGTACTAGATATATACCAATGTTTTACATTACATCACAAAATTAAAAAAAACACAGTGTCCCCTTTGAATACTATTATCTCCCTTATCCTATCCATATAGGTTAATCATAATATACTTCTTCCCATCCTTGGAAAAATAAAACATAAGGGGTGCGCTCAGATCCTCACTATGGAAAACAATATAACAGAAACTATTATAAATAAGCATACACATTTGATTCAATGTATAAGACTAAAACACAAGACTTTTAAGCTTAAACATCATTATACTAAAGCAAAGATAAATCAAATAATGTTATTTACTTATTGACCTGGATATTATACTAGTCGAATAATCACATGTAATATCAATAGCCAATTTTATAATGATGAAATGCATAATGTCTGACATCACAATCACATATTCAAGGCCTTGTTCCATGACTACAAAGAATATTTTTTCAATTAATTCTGCCAAGACACTATTTTGACTCTTGAGACCTTCAGATTCATTGAGGATCCATAGCGGGCTCCACCCATCACTTACTATGTCCAATGCATTCCTCATATTAAAAAGATGAAAAATAACATAAACATTCGTATTAATACTATCATAATAAATGTTAAAACATTAACCATTAACCATGAATTTTATAAAAATAACACATACATAGTCAACATATCAAAAAACCTTCAATACAACATGGAAGATTGTATCATAACAAATTAACTACAAACAATTGTAAAATCCATCAAAGGATATTAACATAGATGAAATAAAAACTATTTGAGAAAAATATATCATAATATTTTGAAATCAATTAAAAGTCACATTATTAAAAAAGAAAACATATATTTTGAAAATAAACTTATAATCATGTAAGGGAAGCTTCGATGTCATTATTATGGATGATAATAGATTCACCTGTCGTATACGTTAATAAAATATTCTTTCCTTATTTTTTTGAAAAGGTCATAAAGTACCTAATTTGGGAAACGACAAAAAGAGTATTTCAAAAACATTTTATAAAACGTAAAACTGGGGTATAAAGTAATTTAACCCATATTCTATGAAATAGTAAAAAAAATTTGAAATACAATTTTAAGAAACACAAATGTGGATGATAAATAGGTCATAGTAGATACTCACATATATGAAACCTCTGATTGTAAATAGATTGTAAAATTAACCCTTACCTTGAACATTTCATTGTCCGATGGTATATTAAACTTCTGTATAATAGTTAAATAATTGTTATTACATTATAAAATTACCACACACATAAATATGTTATCATAAATGATCTTTTAATATTTCTTTGTTAATAATATTTCAGTAGTATTATTGTTTCGGGTGTTAACTAACTCATTTTTCTTTATATGTTTTGTTATGTAAGTCATGTTTTTTTATGGATAAGATGTATTTGATTCATATCCATAATGATATTATATTCCTAAATAATATTTTTAAATCATCAAATGAAAATTATTCTTGAATGGTTACAATGGGGAATGAATCTCATCACGTTCGTGGAGACGGTAATCCATAAGTATTCATGAGTGAAAATATCATTCTATTGATGGTGAAATCATATTTAATTGGATGGTATATCATATATAAAATATCATTAAAATTTTATATTTGTTATTTACATCAATTAAAATCATTACTATATCCATCCAAATAATGATGTGTTGAATAACAAACAACACCACGATGTAGAGACGGTAAGCCGTATGAACCAACATATAGTGAATTTTTCATTAATAAGATGGATATGATAATGAATATGGTTGTAAAATATTAATAATAACATCATAGAATTTAAAATTTAGTGGAGTTACTATTAGTTTATAAAAATAAAAAAATAAATAAGAAGTGGAAGAAGAAAGGAATAGTGAAAGAGGTGATGAAATTATTACCTCTTCTACAGGTGTATCCTTTTGATTTTATAAAAAGGGTTTATTAGGTTGGATTTTTAATCTATGTAAGGACTCTATGTTAAAGTTATGGTATTTTTGAGGATATTGTATTTTGTTTTTGGCAATACAAATGGCTTTGTAGGTGTGGAATTAAGAGAATGGGAAGTACCCTTTTATAAGAGAGATGAGGGTCACTTTAAGAAAAGATTGAAGTATTATTTTATTATATAATAATTTTCTGTTTCTAATGGCTCCAAAGGGATTCATTTCGAGGCTAATATGTGAATGGGTCGAAAAAATCTCAACCAATAGGTTTTATATTGGTTTATGTCCCTATATTAACCTTATATTTTAGATTCAACACTTAGTTAAATAGGTTAACTTTTACCATGTATTAATGTATTATTATAATAAATTGTTGATAAACATAAAATAAAATACATGTGAAGCCAATTTAATTAATTATTGAAATATATATCATTATATAAGTCATTTTTTGATTCTTATATTTTTAAGATATTATATCATTTCATAAAAGAGTATTTGTTTTAAGAACTCATTAATGTCAATTTTGACACTATTTAGTATTTTGTTTTTGTGAAAGTCATAACAACTTTATCACTTCAAAAAAATTATTTAATAAACCCTAACATGTTATATTCACCTATAAAATTAGGTTAATACCTAAAATGTCTCAATTTACAATTATATTAATATTTATAATATCAATTATTTTAATCTTCCAATAATAATGTAATTATTGCATAATCATTGTGTCAATACAATATTTTAATATTTAATTTATAAATATTATAAATAAAATATGATTATGTTGGAAATATTTTTATATTTTTAATTAATATTTTTACTCAAATTTATCTTATGTATAACCTTATATTAAAAATTATTTAGTTATTAAACATTGAATTTAACAATTTTAACTATTCTTTAAATTAAATAATAATAATGGTCTTAATCTAATTCACGTGAACCAAAATGAACATATTTTACTTATAAGGATGATTTTAGTCAAACTAAACTTATCCAATATAATTATGACATGTGTTATGGTAATTATAATATCGTTTTTACCTTTAATTACTCGATTTACATTTAACCATGGTAAATAAAATTCAAAAGTTACTATTCAGCAAAAATTATTTTCATCCTATTGAACCACATTTTACTTAATGATGTAAACTATGTCTCTAATATTTTTGGGATTCAATTCACAGAGGTGTTAAATTCACATTTTATTCAAATTTGTTAATGTGCCTAAAATGTTGGCGAAAGACATTAAAAGTCCAATAAAATTTTATATATCTAATCTTATTATAAAATGACTCCAATGAATTAAATTTAACTAATATAAGTATTATGTATATATTTTGACCTAAATAAATTAAAATAAAATAACGATATATTTAAATAAAATGTTCGTTTTAAACAATAACGCATCATTTTTCACTATTCAACAAAAATTGAATGTTTTTGGAAAAATACCAAAAAATTACCCTAAGTTAATTTTTTTATTCTAAATCAAAAAATTAAGTCCATTATGAAAAAATAAATTTATAAACTTTCAGAAAGGGTATATTTCTATTCATAACTGCGGGTTTGATTGGTCGTGGTGTGCTGGAACTCAAAGTTGCGTACAACGCAAGCTGGTGATTTATTCAAAGAGAAACGTACCATGGATGATTGGGTGTGACATTATTCTGTCATTAAAATAATTTCATCCTTGAAATTTCTAGAATACTACTAAATAAAAATATTCTAGTGGTTCTTCATCATAATTTTCTCAGGTTCCCTCATTGCCTCTTCCATCTTATGGTTTCTTCATAGAACTTTTACCTGACGAGTCATTCAGTTTTCAACACATGTTCTCTTGTATCAAGAATCTTGATAGGTTCATCACAATAACATGGATTTGGTTACAGTTCTATTGCATTATAGGTGAGTACATGTGTTGGGTCATGCATGTATTTTCTCAACAGTTATATGTGGTACATATCAAGAACGTTGGAGAGACTCGGAGGCATTGCCAAACGGTAAGGTACAACTCCAATTAGATCTAGAATTTTGAAAGGTCTGATGTACATGGGAGTTAATTTACCCATCTTAACGAATCATACGACACCCTTCCATGGAGACAACTTCAAGAAAACATGATCTCTTACTGGAAATTCTGAATCCTTCCTTCGGTTATCAGCATACCTCTTTTGCCTAATTTGAACTTCTTTGACATGGGTTTGGATAATCATCACCATTTCCATTGATTCCTCAACAAGTTCCAAGCCTACGAGTTTTCTCTCACCGACATCATCCCTACATGTTGGTGTGTGACACCTCATTCCATATGATTCTTCATATGGGGCCATCTGAATACTTGAATTTAAGCTATTGTTATAAGAAAATTATATTAGAGGTTAATATTGATCCCACATACCTTGAAAGTCATTTGAGCAAGATCTAAACATGTCTTCTAAGGTTTTAATAGTATGTTTTGATTTTATATCAGTTTGAGGGTGTTATGTAGTGCTCAAACGAAGTTTAGTATTTAGGGAATTCTAAAGACTTTTCCAGAATCTTGATGCAAAATGGGTATCACGATCAGAAACAATCCATAGGGGTACACCATGAAGTCGTACAACTTCATTAATATATAGTCTCGGTAAACTCTCAACTGTTAAAACTTCTCTTATAGAAAGAAAATGTGTGGACATGGTAAGTTGATCAACAATGACCCGTATTTCATCATTCCTTCAAGGAGTCGTTATTATTACCATGAAAAATTCCATGTTGAGTTCTTTCTATGAGAAAATTTACTTCAAACTCTGGCGATCAATATATATGTCACAATTTTCCCCATACAGATAGTTTCTCCATATCATAAAAGAAATGATTATAGTTGCTTACTCAAGATCATGAGTGGGATAGTTTGGGTCATGAATCTATAGCTATCATGATGCATAGGCAATAACACTATCATTATGCATAATGACACAACAATTTACTTTCTTTGAAACATCACTATAAATAACAAACACATCATTCCCCAATGGTTGAGTCAAGATAGAAGAATTGACTAATCTTATCTATAATTATTCACTACATTCTCCACACTCTTATGCCCAAAAAAATTTATCCCTATTACATGTGATCTTGGTTATTGGGTAAGCCATTCAGGAAAAATTATGGGTGGAACACCGCTAAAAACCTAGAAAACCAATAAACTGTGTTCCTTAGTTTTACTCATCGGAGCTGGCTGTTCTTGGATTGCCTTTTTATTTTAAGGATTAATAGGGATTCCATCCTTAGAGACAATATGGCCATGAAATTAAATCTATTCATGCCAGAATTCACACTTGCTAAACTCCCCATATAATTCATTTCATCTAAGAGTTTTTAGAATAGTTCCTATGTGATATTCATGATCTTTGTAGATTTTGGAGTATACCAAGATATCGTCAAAAAATACCACTACAAATTCCTCAAGATATTTCTTGAAAACATGATTCATTAGATCCATGAAGATAGAGGGTACATTATTCAGTCCCAAAAGAAATTTTTATAAACTCGTAATGACCATACGTGGTATGAATTTTTGTCTTCGAAATTTCCTCCTTCTTCATACACAACTGATGATATCCAGATCAAAGGTCAATCTTTGAAATATAATGAGATCAATGAGGTTGGTTTAATAGATCATCACTGCGAGTTATGGGATACTTGTTCCTTATTATTATAGCATTGATATCCCTGTAGTCAATGCACAACCTCATTGATCAATCATTCATCATAACAAAAAGAACAAGGGATCCCCATAGAGAAACACAACGATGAATAAATCCTTTATTAATAAATTCCTCTAGTTGTTTATTTAGTTCCACAAATCCAATAGTTTCTATTATATAAGGGGCCTTCGATATGGGCTTTGAACCTGGAATTAAATCAATGGAAAAATCAATTTCTCATTCTGGTGGATGTCCAGGTAAATCCTTTGGAAAAAAATCAACATATTCTTGGACAATAGATACATCCTCTATTTGAACATTCCATCCCTCACCCAAAGTTATTTCATTATCTTCATCCCCAATAATTGAATTTAGTAGAGATACTAGGGGTGGATCTAGATAAGAATTAGATGGTGATGTTTCTACTCTAAAGATAAGGTACTCCATATCATCAACAAAAATTTTAACCTTCTTCTTATAATAAATTTTCGCATCATGATCTGAAATACAATCAATATTCAAGAATATATCAAATTAAATGAAGGGTATGATGATGAGATCAGCAGATAAAATATGTTTATATGCCCTAATGGGAATTGATTCACAAAACATTACTGTAATGATACTTCCCTTTGGAGTTTTGACTAACAAATTCCTTATAAAATAAAATTTTAAATATCATATTATCTATGAAATCTAGGAAGATATGAAATAATGTGATGATCTAGAATCAAATAAAGCATTGAATAAATTTGTGGAAACCATTAAATTACTTTCCACCACATCATTTGGAGCTTCAACCTCAGCAGTAGTTATCTCATAAGATTATCCTTTCTCCCTTGGTCTTTTCTAAGGTATGTTTCCTTGGTGCTTCGGACATTCATTTTCATTATGCCCCATTTCTCTAGAATTGTAGAATTAATCATTGAAAACCTCTTTCTTTCCCTTGCAATCAAGAGCTTGGTGGCCTTTTTCACCACACTTTTAACATAATTCCATTCGAATCAGGCAAGTACTGAGGTGTTTCTTCCCACATTGACCACAAGATGGAAATTCACCTTTCCCTTATTCCCCTTATTTCCATTTAAAGAGTGTTCAACAGATCCCTTCTTCTTCATCATTTATTTAAAGTAATAAGACTTATATAATTCCTTTACTCTCTGTATAACACATGATACAATATCTTTGTATGATGAGAATGATTGTGAGACAAACGATTGATGAAAAAATGGTTTTAACCTATCAGAGAATCAATCAATCATATTCCTTGGGTAATGTATATAATTTGATGCATACCTTTCTAACATTGAAAATTTAGCCTCATATGTTTCATTATTCTCATCCTCCTTTTTCCTCGAACTCAGAAATTGTCTTTCCATATATACTTGATGGTCACGAGGAAATTTTTTTTCTATTAAATGTTCTTTAAACTCCTTCCATTCCATATTTAATACTTTTTCATCCTCATTTGTGTTTCAAATTAATGCCCACCATTGATCTTCCTATCCTATACGGAGATAAACTGACATGGCCACTTTTTCATTTTCGCTACTCCCCAAAGCATGAAATATTTTCCCTGGGGAACATATCCATTTCTTACCTAATAATGGATGTGTATTCCCTTTGAATATTGGTGGTTGTTGCCTCATGAAGTGGTATAACATTGATCATCTTTGTTGTGGGTCAGGTTGCTTAATACAGGTAAGGTTATTATTTATAACATGAGTGAGTTTTCCCAGTATGGTTATAAGTTGTTCAGCATCAGTTGCATCACCAGCTCCATTATTAATATATCAAGTAGGAGGGAAATCCCTACTAGAATTAAGTGCGTTGATAAAGTTTCCATTCCTTCCACTAGGTTCCATTTATAAACAATGACATACACTAGATTAGTTTATGAATCACAATACATAATTCCAAACGAGTAAAATACCTAACATTAATTGAATAGCTTTTTCATATAATCTATAATCATAAAAAAATGTTTTCTTTGAGGAGTTATTTACTCCTAAATCCTTCATAATGGTTTGTAACATACATGTGAATTATCCTAAGAATATCCCCCAAGAGTGTCATAACAATGAGTGTAGAAAGGGTCGTGTACCAGGATACACTGTGTTAAGCTTGAAACTCCTTGTCGAAGATTTCACTCCTAGTTTTATCTCTTCTTCATCCACCTATACCATCTCATATCATGAAAGGGATTTATTTCCAGAAAAATTCACAACCACACTACATTACCAAAACACTAGAAAGTTCTTATATACTAATCCTCAAAGTTTTTCTTTGGGTAATGTTCTCTAATTAGAGTTTATCTAAATCTAGTTTCCAAGGTTTTTACTATACTTAAAATTTTTCCAACTGTAACACCCGACCCCAATTACCAAGAGTTGGTGCGTTATTACATAACATTGTCATGATACAAGGAATATTATCCTGAAATAATTATCAGTTTAGTATCCTTGGAAGTACTAGATACATAGATATGTTTTAAATTACATCATGAAATAAGAAAAGAAAATTGTTTCTCCTTTGAACACTCTTGTATCCCTTATACAATTCCCACAGGATAATTGTAATATACTTTTCAAATCCGGGGAAAAATTAAATATAACAAAGGGGTGAGCTCAGATACTCAGTACGGATAACAATATAGTGGAAACTATCATAAATAAGCATAAACATTTAATGCAATGCGTAAGACTAAAACAGAATCCATTTAAACATGAACTTCAGCATAATATGGAAAATATAAATCAAATCATTCTATTAAAGTATTCACATTTAATTCTAGTAGTTGAATAATCATATGTAATATCAATATCCAATTTTATAATGATGGCATGCATAATTCTGGACATCATAACCACATTTTCAAGGCCTCGTTCCAAGCATAAAAATAATATTTTTCAAGGATATGTTCCAAGACACAAGTTTTTCTCATTAGACCTACCGATAAATTGAGGAGCTATAATGGGCTCCACCTGTCACTTACTACATCCAATGCATTCCTCATATGAAAATATTGAAAAATAATATAAAAATTCATATTAAAACTAGAATATGAAATGCCAATACATTAACCATAAACCACGAATGGTAAAAAAATAACACATCCAAATTCAAACATATCTCAATGCCTTCAATACAATATGGAAGATTTTATCAAAATAAATCAACTTTATACAAGTGTAAAACCCATAAAAGGATGTTGACATATAAGAAATTAAAACTATTTGATAGAAATATATCATTATATTTTAACATAATTTAAAATTAACATAATTAAAAAAGAAAACATATATTTTGAAAATATACTTATAATCTTGTAATGGAATCTTTGAAGATGTTATAACGGCTGAAAATAACCACACCTGTCATATATGTTAAAAACATTCTTACCTTAATTTGTCAATTTATTTTGAAAATGAAAAAAAAATTACTTTTAAAACATTTTATAAAAAGTCAAAGAAGGGTATAAATGACTTTAAACTATATTGTAGGAAATAATAAATAAAATTTGAAATATATTTTTAAGAACCACAGTTCTGGATTATAAAAAGGTCTCAGTAGATAATCGAATATAAGCAACCTTGGAAAATTATTGACGCTCCTTTCGTCACAGAATCTACAGATCGGAAAAGGGGAATATCTGAGCTCAAAGTGATTCATCCTTTGAAGAAAACATCAAAAATCGACAAAGGCAGGAACACAGGATCAAAAGAAACTTCACCGCGCAAGTTATATCACTGTCGCGCAAGTCCACTTGCGCGACGCCCTTGGTCACGCAAGTGACTTGCGCGACCTAAGTGATAACTGCCCGGTAACCGCCCAGGGCCTTCTTTTGCCTATAAATAGACTCTGTGGGCCCCCCATTCGAGAGGATCTTTTTTCAGAAACTCGGATTGAAGCTCCCGACGCCCAAGTCTCTTCTCAAAGCTTCTGGAACACTTCTAAGGTAATTTATTACCTAGAACGGAAGATCTAAAGAGAATGAGGAAGGCCTAAGTGTTGAAACTCATAAATACTTGCGCGCCTGAGTGGTTAGCCCTTAAGGGAAGTGACAACACTTGTGCACTGCCTTACCCCTTCGATAGAACTTGTGCGTCTCTTTTCTGGAAGAACCTCAAGAGGATTCTAAAGGGTTTAATAAAGAGTCTCTCAAGTATTCAAATGCTGGTTGAAAATCGCACAAGTACACGACGTGTCGCGTAGGTATACCTGCGCGACCAATACTTGCGCGCCCACGCAATACTTGCGCGCCCACACAAGACTTGCGCGCCTTTCAAGACTTGCGCGGCCCTTCTTTTTTGGGTTCCCATCTTGCCCATTTTACCCCTCTTAAGTCATTTCACCTTTCCTATTCAAGATTCAGTCTTCAAGATACTCTTCAAAGCCATTTCTGACATGATTTCTTGATTTGACTTCCTTTTCTGAAAGGAATTCGGTGGAATATCTCTCAAAACCTAGTGATTTATACATCATTATGTCACCAATGATTGAGAGTTCGTTCATTCAACCTCATACTTTAAGATGAAAGAAACCTTAACATGGGTCTCCTTTTCTGGAATAATCCCCAATTATAAGTCCTTTAATCTAGGCATCTTCCTTAGGAGTAAGCCCCAAATTCTTAAAGTTCCCAAACTTGGTCATCCTCCTCAGGAGTAAGCCCCAAACCTTAATTCCTTAACTTTGGGCATCCTCTTCAGGAGTATGCCCCAATCATAATCCTTTAATATGGGCATCCTTCTTAGGAGTAAGCCCCAATCTCAAATACCAGGCATCCTTCTTAGGAGTAAGCCCCATGTCCTCTAATTTTGGACATCCTTCTTAGGAGTAAGCCCCAATCTCAAATACCAGGCATCCTTCTTAGGAGTAAGCCCCAAGTCCTCTAATTTTGGGCATCCTTCTTAGGAGTAAGCCCCAATCTCAAATATGGGCATCCTTCTCAGGAGTAAGCCCCAAACCTTAATCCCTAACCTGGGTCTCTTTTTTAGGAATAAGACTCAGTCATAATCTTGGTCTTCCTTTTCAGGAGTAAGCCCCAAGTCCCCTAACCTAGGCCTCCTTTTTAGGAATAAGTCCCAGTCATAATTTTGGGCATCCTTCTTAAGAGTAAAACCCAATCATAAGTCCTCTCCTAATTTGGGCATCCTCCATAGGAGTAAGCCCCAAGATTAGAGTATTCAAATCTCCATGAAGCACATATACCTTTATGGACCCTGTTCATGGATTTTCTCCCTAAAAGTGAATCCTAAACCTTCATCTATCTGGGCAGTCATACATACATAATCCCCAAACCATTTCTTATGATTGCATCTTTCATGGCACAATTTTCTATGTTTTTACCAATACCTCTTGTTTCTCACACCGAGAATGACTCACATGAGCATAGAGTGTAAAAGTAATTATGACATCATTCTTTGAGCCATCAATCATAAACGTCATACTCCCTTACTCGAACTACGTGGGTTCTGATTCCTTTCCCAAAACAAAGGATACATAGGTAGCCCATTTGCGGGTTTGATCCCAACTCTGAAGTAATTCATGTCCTTCTGAATGACACTAAACTTCAAGTGCCCCACTGAGTGGATTTAAAACCAGCCTGGTCATCATAATGACCAAGAGACTTTTATAAATGTGTTAAAGGATACCATTGACCAAGAATCTCTAAATAGATACATATGATTCTCTATTTATGAAGAACCTAGAATACATATAAAAGATTCTCTAAATTTCATACACATTTAATCATTGATTGTTAAAACTAAAGGAAAGCTCATTTTATACTTGGTAATGTAATAAGGATTCACAAACATAACTTAAATCTATAAAGAGAATCCAGGAGTAGACAATAATTCCCCTCAAAAAAGGTGTAATGAGTCCGACCTCCAATCCTCTCGACCAATGCAAATTTCTAAGCCTCATCAGTCCACAAGCTAATGAGCGCCTACCTTTGGAAAGTAGGTCCAAACGGATGTGGAATCATTGGTTGTTTCCAGTTCTACGAAAAAACCTGCTAGAAACCGATCGTATCGTTTGAATCTCCCGTCCAAGAGGTCATCCCCGAATTCTGTGCGAAACAAAAATGGTGAACCCGACGTGAATCCTTAACCAAGTTAAAGTGATGTTCTTCTTATTTGTTGAGCCTCTTGGTCCAACAAAGCAATCATTGACATGTGCTCATCCAAAAGATGAAGTGTCCAGATTCATCTTGATTATGTCTGTTATATGGAACATGCACTCTTTTCTCAAGATCTTCTGCAAAATGGCTTTCCTTAAATTCACCCCTATGAATACTGCTGCTGTGAAGACCTCTACTGTGAGGTCTGCTGCTGTGAAAACCAATGCCGCTACTCCTGCTGGAATGTCGTCCGCTCTGAGGATAACATCATCAACTCAACGTCTTCAATGTTGGGTTTCTAATGCACTGGTTAAGGATTACCGTCACAACGGTACTATCCCAACTCTGGAGGCCGCTCGTCAAGCCCTACAAGTTAACAACTCTACCTGGTCGTCTGGACAACGACGACCAGCAATCAAGAAGCAAGCGGTGCTGACTACGGTCTCCAACTGTTTCGGGTCGTTATCCCCGGAACGCAATTTCCATTCACTCCCTTACTCTGAGGAAGTGAATGAGCAGGTCCCTCAGGGCCTTAATTCAAAAGGACAAGAGTCCTTCCCAAGGGCTCCCATCAACAATCACTTCCAGACTCGTGTGGTAGAGAGCCCTCAACATGATGAGGGTACCGACTCCAGGCATTCAGCTCAGGTTCCTCGAACCCGAGTAGGCAAGATGAATCACCAGAGATGGAATCCGGTTGACAATGGGTAGGTTATCATCCATGCCATCTCCGGAGAAGTCCACCAACCTAACTTGGTGGAAAACAACGAGCAAGAACACACACCTGCCCGTTTTAATTCCGTTTTCCAGCAGACTCGTCTGGCAGCATCAAGCGAATCCCGCCAGGCAATTCCGGTGGAGTACTATAGGCAGGAACAAGAACCTGCTTATACATCACCAGTTAGTCAGCAGGCTCGTCTGACTACATATGATGGATCTCGTCAACCGCGTTTGGAGAAGTGTAATCAGCAGGCACATACACCTGCTCATACTAATCAAGCCTTCCAACAGTCTCACTTGGTAGCGCACAGAGAAGTCAGTCAGAAAGCCCCGACGACAAACATGAGGCAGACTCAACTCTCTGCCTCCACACTTGAGTACTGTCAGGATTCACTGACAGGAAAATGAGGACAGGAGCAGGCACATACACCTACTCCAAGCCCGGAATGGACGTATATCCCCGTTCTGGCGGCTAAAGTCACCAAGCATATTTTTTCAATGGTGAAAGAGCAGAAGCAAATTCCTGCTCATATTCTGGATGCTTGCCAGGATATCAAAACAGCTTCAGCATCATCTCAGGGATAGACACATAAATCTATCCCTAGCAGTGGAGTGACACATCAACGATTCACTCCGGAATAGACACACACATATGTTCCATTCCAAGAGGGTTATGGGGCATACTCCCCCATATCATACGGACAACCAAGTCAGGAACATACACCTGATTTGAGTGGAGATCGTTAGCCTAACCTGACCATCTTTCCTGATCAGGCACATACACCTACTCAGAGTAACCACATTCGTCAACAAGTGGTTTCTAAAGCGAGTAAGAAGGAATCTAAGAAAAAGATCCACCCAGCACAGTCAGGAGATCAAAGTCCAATCTTCAACAAGGCCTTGCTCGATGCTGGAGTTCTTGAAGCCCTCAGACATTTATCTGTCGGAATTCAAGATTCTACTCCCTCAGTTCCCAATAATGGGAACATTAATTCTGAAGGTCTTCAACAGACACATCCTCATGAAGGCTTGCTTCATGAAAATTCGCTCAATCTTGAAGTTTCTTCTTCAGATGAGACCCACGGGAACCCTCTGTGTGGTCAGAAGACCAAGGAGCAAGAGATCTCATATTTTCCTATAACCCATTATGGTGGTCCTCCCCATGATGATGAACTTCGCTGCGAAAGTCCTCTCCGCAGTAGTGATTCACATTGCCTGGAAAATACTCCAGTGGATAATGTAGTGCCGAGAAATCCCTCTTATCTTGAGGCACTTGCAAATGAAAAACCAGTCATGTATGATGCTTTATTGCTAACAAGTGAAATAATTTCTCAATCAGAAGATAGCCCAGGGTGTAGGTCATTTTCCGAACCACCCCTAAGTCATGCATCTTCTAGTTTGATCAATGATCTCTCTACCAATCTTGTTAAATCTGATGAAGCAACAAGGAAACACCAACTCTGGTCAAAACAGGTAGAAGAATCTTCATTTAATGACAAAGAAAAAATGCTGAACATGAGGAAAAAACTGGCAAAAGGTGAGGTACCAGTCATGTTTTGGCCTTTGGCTGACTCCCAGTACGACATTCCAAAGATGTTGATGGATGATGGAATCCATGATATTCGTCTCAACATATGGAAATATCTTTGTCAATTGAAAAAAAGTTATTATCTTATGATGAATATGAAAATCATCTTAAGATAATAGATGGGCTACAACGTCAGATTGATTTGGCATCTCTATCAGTCTCTCGGTATCCGAAGGCTGAAAAGCAACAGAGAAACCTTCAACGTTCATGCCTTGGCGCACTAAGAAAATTGTGTCAGTTAATTGCCAATGCTCTATCTGATGTTCATATCAGAGGATGGGGTGTTCATGGAGCACTACATTTCACAGTGCTTTCCAGTCAGCAAAGCCTGCCGAAAATGGTCTCATGCAATGTTATTGCCCATGGCCGGCCACAGTCAATGGGCTTTGTTCATAATTAAAGGCTTGCTCAAGAACATTCTTCAACTAGTTCCTCTCAAAATCAAGTATGTAGAGAACAAGTTGTTGAATTGCTCCTACATCAAGCAGGCAAGAATATTGCACAAGCCTCTCGTATGGAGCAAACACGTCATCAAATGACAGATGTTTCGGAAATCATCCAACGGTCTGTTGAACCAGGTGATAAAAGTGGATACAGGTTAATGCATCCAGCTAATTTCCGAACTAAGATTCGGAAGATCAAGAGAGATTTTAAGAAGATCACAGACATAGCATGTCATGAGACGCCCCAGCTTGTCAGACTGGGGACTTCTCTAAATCAACCCTTAGAGTCAACAAATGGGATTCGAGGAGTTGAGCGGAAGCAGCAGGAACATCCCTAGTTCTCAAGATTGGGGACTCATTCAAATCATCAATCCCCTCCTCAGAGAATGTCGGTCTTTTCTCGATTGGGGAAGAAGCCACAAGAGGAACGAAGAGCCAAATTTTCAGGAGATTCCCTCCAAGTTATATCTTGTCAAGAAGTTCCTAAAAGATTGAATCAACAAAAGGCAATGTCCCGTCAAAGACATGAAAGAAGACAATATCATAGAAATGCTGATAGAAGGGATTTGATGCATTATGCATCAATCAATGTCATCAATGCCGTTGTTGCTAATCCACCAGAGGAGACTCACTCAAGGGACTCAGATGAAGAGCGTCCTGCTTAAGAAAATGTACACACCGATACAAATGAAGAAGGTGTACGTACACAAAGTCAAAGGATTACTCAGAACCTAGGTAATCCACTTCCCTCCCTCCAAAAGGTATCCAACAAAGGGACGGGAAAGAATCAGGTTACATATCCTTCCTCTGAAGAAGGTCAATCACTCTCATTAGAGTAATGGTTTGCACAACAGGAGGAAGAAATGAAAGAATTAAGAAGGTTGAATGCAGAACTACTTCAGAGTAGTCTTCTTCTTAAGAATGCTGAAGTCCGACAGCTGAAGGAATTTGTTGTAACTACTAAGATGGATCAGGAATATCCTCCTTTATCAGTACACCCTCAGAGGTCTAATCCTATGGGTCAAACACAACAACGGTTGGCAGCACTACCATCAGTTGCAGCACCAACCACCACGTCTGTCCAAGCCCCATTCATTGCACCTACCCGAAACCAAGTTCAACCTGATGTTTCTCAAAAGTTAATAACTACTGTTGAGTCATTAACAGCTCGGTTAGAAACTATGGAAGGGAAACGGGTGCAAGTTCAACCTAAAAAGAATGTTTACCCTGAATGGGTAGATTCAATTTCTCCTCCATCCAGTTTTGGAAACCCTGTTTTCCCTACTTTCAATGGATCAGACGACCCGGAACAACATTTGACACATTACGTGACTTGTTGTGATCCTATGATGGGAACTCCAGAAGAGTAAGAAGTAGTGAAACTCAGATGCTTCGTGCGAACCTTGCAAGGACCAGCTTTTGTCTGGTATACAAGCTTGCAATCCCGGTCAATCATCGGATGGGAGGATCTTCGTCAAAAATTCCTTCTTCAGTTCAGCTCAACTTTGCCAAAAACGACAGTTTTCGATCTTACAAACTGCAAGAAAAGGGAGAATGAAAGAGTCTCTGATTTCATTGCTCGTTGGAAGGGATTAACGTATTCCCTGAGTTTAGCACTCCCTCAAGAGTTGCTGTTTCCAATATGTGTGGCAAATATATGTGATGAATTATGCACGCCATTGATCCCTGTGAAATACACATGAGGGTTTCGAGACCTTACTTAAATCGCTCAACAGATTGAAGATTTCCTTATATAGGCTAAGGTTAAATCTCGTGTAATTCCATCAGTTCCAGGAAGGATAATGGGTAAAGTGAAAACTGCTACAGTTATGCTTAAACAAGCACCTGTACCTATTTCTACTTCAAAACCTTCATCTTCTCAAAGGGCTCCACCTCCTGAACGCCAACAACAAAGTCCGTTTCGTCCAAATTATCAAAGAGATAGACGAAGAAAACAATTTGAGGATTTGAAGAGTAAAACATACTCTTTCCGAAGTGAGCATGTTCCTGGTTACTTCATTTCAGCTCTGGAAAATAATTTGGTTCAATTACCAGTGCCCAAGAGGCCAAACAAGGAACGAGATGAAGACCATCCCAATTATTGTCCCTTTCATCAAATGTTGGGGCATCCCATCCAGGAGTGTTTTGTCTTTAAAGACCTCCTGAAAAGATGGTCGACTTGGGACAAGTCAAATTGAAGGGTTCTTCAGCTCATGTAGCATGTATTACCGCTACAGATCCAGAGGAAGGAGGCGAGTGGCAGGAAGTCAAAAGCAAAACTGCGCAAAAATATGATGATTGGATGGTCAGAAAGACAATCAATCGGACCCATTCCATTTTGCGAACACAATTGAAGAAGCCAATTGGGTCTCCTACAAAAGCTGCAGTGAAGCCTCCATCAAAAGACAAATCCTCAAAAGGGCAGCGCAATTCAAAGAAGAAAGATGAATCAGAAGAAGATGAGTATGTATCAAGGCCTAAGTTGTCTTTGACTCTGGCAGATTTCATGCCATCTACTTCAAAGCAATGGGCATCGCCCCACCAAACGGCACAGCCTAAATAGGCTAACCAGGCAGAGTCTTTATCAGATGAAGAGTTAATCTTTGGTTCTGTAAATATGATTCAATTAACAGATCCATATTCCAGTCTTGATGAGCCTGAATTCCCTGTATCAAATAAGGGAATCCGAGGAAGTTCTAGAGGTTCAGGATACAGGGGAAGACGTGGATCTTTCCGAAGCCACTACTCTAATTCTACCCCTGATATCACTGTATATGCAGCAGAAACTCGTGGTAGAGCCCTTCAGCGAGATCAAAAAGAACAAGCAAGTTCTTCTGCCAATGGCCATCTCAGTTTTGGAACAGTTATTTTGGAAGACCGATTAAAGGTTCCATCTTCTTTATCTCATTAAATAAATGGATCTATTCAGTCTAATCTTCCAAAACCAAGGATGTTGCCAACTTCAATACAAGATGCATCAGCTTCCAAAGTATCTGCTTCCAAGGTACCTGCTAAACCCCATATTCTTGTTGGGAAACACAGACCTCTAGATCAAAAGTATAATATATTGAAACACTTTGCCCAAGTACCAGCCAAGTTATCAATTTTGGATGCTTTGAATATGTCAAAAGATCTTAGGGAAGCACTCATCGAAGCTTTGTCAAGTCCTCAGGAGTTTGAAGCTGAAATTGCTGCAGCTGAAGTCTATCACATAGAGAACAATCCTGCAGAATTCCATGAAGTGATATCTTTTACTAATAAATATGAAGATGATATTGTGCATGGGCACATAAAACCGTTGTACTTATCTGGCAAAGTCAATGGTGTAGATATTTGAAGAGCTTTCATTGACAATGGTTCAGTAGTCAACCTCATGCCCATTCGTACACTTCTTCGATTGGGCCTCACAGAATCTGATTTATCTCCTTCTACCATGATGTTACAAGGATATGATAAAAATGAACAAGAACCACTGGGAAAAGTTACACTCAGAACTCAGTTTGGAGATCTTGTATCCAATTCGGATTTCATGATTGTTGATAAAGACTCAGCTTTCAATATCTTGCTTGGAAGACCCTGGCTACATCAGCATGCAGCTATTCCTTCATCATACCATCAATGTCTCAAATAATATTTCAATGGTCATGTTGGAACATTGTATGGTGATAAGGCCCCATTCAAGACATGTGAGTCTCAATACATTGAGGCGGAATTTTATCACACGAAGGGAAGAGAAAAATCTACAATGAAGGAAATTACCAAAGTTAATGCTCCATTTGGTTTGGAGAAAACTCCAATAAATCCATTTACACATGTGAGTACAGATTATGTGTTACCTATCAGTCAAATTGACAAAATAGGCCCAAATCAAAATACTCTTATGGAAAGATCCATAATGTCAATTACGAAAATCGAGCTAGACAACATGGGAGAAATTGGTAACCGACCAAGAAGTGATGAAAGCATAAGTGGTGCTGTTTTCATTTCATCTGATGAAGTACAACAAGTCTATACTTCGGTAATCAGGCCAAAAGAAGTTATAGCAACACTAGAGGTGAATAATGATGTCGATTCTCAATCCATCATATCCTCTTTATTTCCCAAAGAAGACCCTTTATCATCAATAGGGTCGGAAATGGAAGCTTCTTCTTCAAAATGTGAAAATTTTGACATCTCTTTTGATCATGAGAATTTTGTTTTGTCATCTACTTTGCAAGTAGAAACGGAAGAAATAGCACGTTATGAAGAGGAAGAGGAAGATCTTAGAGATGCTCCTCCAGCATTTGAAGAGGGTATCTCTACCACTGTGGATGAACTCAGAGAAGTAAATCTGGGTACAGAGAAAGATCCACGGCCCACTTTAATTAGTGCGACCATGACCCTTGAAGAGCAAGAGAAGTATATTTCTTTTCTAAAGAAAAATAAAGATATTTTCGCTTGAAATTATACAGAAATTCCTGGGCTTGATCCTGATGTTGCTACTCATCATTTGGGTTTACCAAAAGAACATCGAGGATTTAAGCAAGCTGCGAGAAGAACACACCCAACCTATGCTTCCAAAATTGAAGATGAAGTGGATAAGCTGATCAAAGCCAACTTCATTAGAGAAGTTCAATATCCCAAGTGGTTGGCTAATATTGTCCCTGTAAAGAAGAAGAATGGAAAAATTAGGGTTTGCATCGATTTCAGAGATCTTAATCGGTATTGGCCTAAAGATGATTTCCCAGTTCTGATTACAGAACTCTTAATTGATGTGATGGCTGGCTATGAAGTACTTTCCTTCATGGATGGATATTCCGGATATAATCAGATCTGAATGGCCCCAGAAGATGAGGAATTTACAGCCTTCAGAGCACCTCAAGGTGTGTTTTGTTACCGGGTGATGCCCTTTGGTTTAAAGAATGTAGGTGCAACATATCAACGCGCCATGCATCGTATCTTCAAACCTTTTTTAGGGAAGTTTGTTGAATGCTATGTAGATTATTTGGTGGTTAATTCCAAACAACTTTCTAATCACTTGGATGATTTGGAAGTCATATTCCACAAGCTTCGACAACATAATATGAAGATGAACCCCTTAAAATGTGCTTTTGGGGTAACCTCAGGAAAATTCCTCAGCTTTGTTGTACGCCATCGTGGTATTGAAGTCGATCCTGAGAAGACCAAATCAATCCTTGGTATGTCACATCCATAGAATTTGAAAGAATTAATAGGACTTCAAGGACACTTACCTATATTCGGCGTTTCATCGCCAATTTTACAGGCAAAAGTTTACCCTTTACCAAATTATTGAAGAAAGGATTCAATTACCAGTGGACTGAAGAATGTCAAGAAGCATTTGATGTTCTCAAGAAATACCTCTTGAGTCCACCAGTACTCATGCCACCTGTTGAGGGTAGACCGCTTATCCTCTATGTGACAGCTTTAGAGCGATCATTGGGTGCCTTTCTCGCTCAAAAGAATGATGCTGGGAATGAAAATAGCCTCTACTATCTCAGTAGAACTATTCGTGAAGCAGAAACCTGGTATTCAGGTATTGAGAAGTGCTGCCTGGCATTAATCATTGCAGTTCAGAAACTGAGACACTACCTGCAACATCACGAGGTCCAATTGGTATCTCACAATAATCCGCTCAAATTCATCCTTAGTCGTCCAATGCTTACAGGACGTCTGGCAAGGTGGGCGGTTATTCTACAACAGTTCGACATTCAGTATGTGTCTCAAAAGGAAATTAAGGGCCAAGCTCTAGCTGATTTCCTAGCTGAACATCCTTCAGTGGAAGACATGTCTTCAGATATTGAACTCCCTGATGAGGATGTTTTCTCTATTCAATAGAGTCCTCAAACATGGGAAATGTATTTTGATGGTGCTTCCAGAAGTCCAACAGGGAAGAAAATGGAAAATCCTAAATTCAACAAAGTTGGTTTAGGAATTGTCCTCATTTCTCCAGATAAGGCAGTGTTACTTTATTCGTTTTTATTGTGGGAAGGTGGTACCAATAATGAAGCTGAATACCAAGCTCTCATTACAGGCTTGGAGTTACCGCTTCAAGCACAAGTGAATCACTTAAAGGTGAAAGGTGATTCAGACCTAGTAATCAAACAAGTCAATGGGGATTATGCAATCAGAAAAGAAAAATTAATCCATTTGTATGATTACGTCATAGAGTTAATGTCGGAATTCCCTTCAGAACCGACATTTTCATATGTCCCAAGATCACAAAATGCTCAAGCTGATGCACTGGCTAATATCGCCACAGCTTTAGCAGATCCAAATTGGGACGAGACAACCATCAGTATTGCCCACCGTCGTGCAATTTCACCTTATGTTCAAGTCAGAACAAAGGAAATTAATGAAATTAGTACCATTCCTGAACCGTATGGTCAGACTATAGGATGGATGTCACCTATCAGGTAATACCTTCAAAATGGAACACTTCCACCTGATAGAGCCGAGAAAGAAAAAATCTGGCGACGTGTGGTCAATTTTACTCTTTATGATAGCCCAAACCACCACGAGAAAATTCTCTACAAACGTGGTTTTGATGGAGTTCTCTTCAGATGTATTGATGGTGAAGAGACAATGGCTGTCATAAAAGAAGTGCATGAAGGAGTTTGTGGTGCCCACCAGTCTGGACATAGACTGTCTGATCAAATTCGAAGGCTTGGATACTTTTGGCCTTCAATGATACAAGAATGTGTTAATTTCACAAAGAAGTGTCATTCATGCCAAATATATGCCAACTTCATTCATCAATCTCCAGAGTTGCTTCATACAGCTAAATACTCGTGGCCATTTTCCACATGGGGAATCGATGTGGTGGGACCTTACCCTTCAGCTACGGCCAAGCAGTTTAAGTACATTCTTACTACTACTGATTTATTTTCCAAATGGGTAGAGGCAGTACCTCTCAAAGAAGTCAGTTCTAAATGCATTGTTAGCTTCATCAAGTCAAATTTCATTACTAGATTTGGTGTCCCTCATACCATATTGACGGACAACGGCACCAACTTCTGTTCTTCTGAGGTGAAGAAATTGTATCAAGAATACAACATTAAATCCAACCATTCATCACGGTATCATGTGGCAGCCAATGTCCAAATAGAAGCCTTTAACAAGACTCTTTCAAATATACTTCAAAAGGTGGTGGATAAAGATAATAAGTCATGGCCTGATAAACTCTTTCATGCTTTATGAGCTTATCGGACTACCACTCGCAATGCAATGCGGTCAACTCCATATTCATTGGTATATGGAACAAAAGCAGTCTTGCCAATTGAAGTTCAATTGCCCTCACTCAGAATAGCCATTTGTGATCAGTTATCTACAGATGAGCAATCGCAAAAGCGATTGAATGAATTAGAACAATTAGATGAGAAAAGATTGTGCACTTTGCACCACTTTGAAATCTATTAGAATCGAATAGCACGAGCTTTTAACAAAAAAGTTCATCTTCATTCATTCATTCAAGGAGAATTGGTATTGGTTCTCAGAACACCAATGATACCAGGAAAGAAGCCTCCCAAGCTTGAACCAAAATGGGAAGGACCTTATTCGATACATAAGGTCTACTCCAATGGAGCTTATTCATTAATCTCAATGGATGGAAAACTCATCACGACTCCATCCAATGCCAGATTTCTAAAGAAATATTTTGTATAAACACAAAATATGGTCCCCAGAACCAAGACTCTTACAATTGGTTCATACAGAAATGGTCCAGTATGACCTTAAACTGCAACTTCATCCAACATGACGTTAAACTGTAGGAAAAAACCTTACGTCCGGAAAGACATTAAACTACATAAGCACTTAAAAGTCCAGTATGACTTTAATCTGCATCATCCACGGTCTATGCATATGACCTTATACTATTTGCACTTTCGTCCAACATGGCGTTAAACTGTAGAAAAGAACTTGTCCCCGCAACATGACATTAAACTGTGCAGCACCAGTTCGTCCTTGCTATATGACGTTAAACTATATAGCAATGGTCCAGTATGACCTTAAACTGCAACTTCGTCCCACACGACATTAAACTGTGAAAAATTTCCCTAAACCATCCAGCATGACCTTAAATTGCATCATCCCTGGTCCATGTATATGACCATAAACTATTTGCAAATCCCTTATGTCCAGCAAGACGTTAAACTGTGACGTCCTAACTACATGACGCTAAACTGTATAAAAGTCCCTCACGTCCTGAAAGACGTTAAACTATATAATCATCAAAGTTCCAGCATGACATTAAACTGCACCATCCACGGTCCATTCATATGACCTTAAACTATTTGCACTTTCGTCTAACATGACATAAATGGTGTGTTATTTTGTCCTTACTGCATGACATTAAACTGCACAGTCCCCCTTTCGTCCAATATGACGTTAAACTGTATTGTCCCCATTGTCCTAACTACATGATGCTAAAATGTACAGAAAATCCTTGATATGTCCTACATGACATTAAACTGTTATTTTTCCCTGCTAAATGACACTAAACTGTACAACACCAATAGTCCTAACTGCAAGACTTTAAACCGCATAGTCCCTTGATATGTCCAACATGACATTAAACTGTGCATCGTTATGGTTGATGTTACCTCTTGTTTCTCACACCGAGTATGACTCACGTGATCTTAGAGCAAACCTCAACCGTAACACTCTCTTTGGGCCCCTAACCATGTGTAAGTCCCAACAACATTTTTTATTAGATCATTGTCCCCAAGAACAACTTGATCATTAATTCATTCTTTAATTGAACTACATGGACTTTGATACTTGCCCTCCAGGCTGGGTATATAGGCAACCTCCCAGGGTTCAAGCCCAAAAACAATCACTTCACATCGGTTCACCACCATCTCATATGATGTTGATTCGTGAAACTGCCCCTGGAATCAATATCTTTACATTGATTCACTTTCGTCCTTGTTATATAACGTTAAACTATACAACACTTTTGTCCGGTATGACAATAAGCTACAATATTCTTTGATTTCCTCATTTGAGAGAGAACAATTATTGACATTGATTTTTTCAATCATGTTTCATTTTAAAAGACTACGTGCATACATGGTAATGCCTAAACTTTTTATCTTAGGTTAAACCATCGTTGCACTAAAGTCCCCTTTCACCCTTCACATGTACGAACCAAATTTGTACAAAGGGTAGTTCTAGAACTACGTGGACTTGATTCCCATTCTTATGGGATACGTAGGAACATTCGAGTATCCCTCGAATCCATTCCCAAGTCTTTTAGGCCTAACCCCAAATTTCACTTTTAGTCCCTTGGCTGAAAAGTCCTCATGAAAACACACACTGTGTATTCATTATTATGGTCCGAATTATATGACCCTAAACTAAGATCTCTCATACTTTCGTCCTGCACGACGTTAAACTGCATTTCAAGAACTACGTATGGCTTGATTCTCATTTTTATGAGATACGTAGTGAAGTCCAAAATTTCAATTTAGGACCCAGCCACAACATGATTATGGTTATCATTGACCTATATATCTCTATATACATTAGACAATACCCATATTTATGTGTTATAATCCAAACCTTAAATATTTTTAGATCTTCATAACCCTTTTCATGACTTCTAGTCACAAAAATGTCAAACTTCTGAGAATTCTTTTTCCTGACTATGAAACACGTGCCCATAGGTGGCCTTGCATAAACAGTCCACATAAAAGACTAGTCAGCCAAAAGATGCTATTTATTTGACCATGCAGCCAATGCCCTTAGGTGGCCCTGCATATTTCAACCCCTAACGGGTTTGTTAAATGATGGTAACTTCATTCTTGGGAAGAATGCCTCTTTTTTCCTTATTTGTTTTAAAGGACAGTATGTAGGGATCCGCAAAAAATAGCCATCCTTAACATATTTGTCCCATATCCTTTTTCATGATCTGAAAGTATTCAAGTCTATGGTTTATTTTTCTTCCCTACGTTTGGGTCAGACCTTCGTAGGAGTGATATTCATCCAGTTCTTCGATAAATTTTTCTGGAAATATCTTCTCTATATTTAAGTACCTCTTTCCATACAACAAACTCTATACTTTAGAAAATTTGAATCTCCATAATCTTTCACTAGCTTTTAGCACTAGGAAAGTAAATTTCTGGGAGTTCTTTTTCCTGACTATACAGCACGTGCCCATAGGTGGCCTTGCATAAATAGTCCACATAACAGACTTGTCAGCCGAAAGATGCTATTTATTTAACCATGCATCCAATGCCCTTAGGTGGCCCTGCATATTTCAACCCCCTAACGGGTTTTGTTAAATAATAGTAACTTCATTCTTGGAAACTACTTCTTATAATGCTTTTTAGTTCTTTTTCATATCATTCCTCATATTCAAATATTCTTAAGCCATAGTTTACATTTTTTCCCTCATACTCGAGTATGGTAATATGTTTTCAGATAAATTGTCAAGGAATTGAATCAATTTTAGTACATTTCAGTCAAATCTATTTCGACCTTAAACATTAGCCTCTTTTTGTCCGGCATGCCTGACTTTAAACTGCCCACAAAAGGCAAAGGAACTCTGAATAAAAGTCAAGTTCCAGCTCACTAAATATACATTTTTGTATGATTTAGGTAATATTGAGCAATTAAAAGGTTCAAATTTTGTAGGATTATTTGTAATAATCCTAGTAAAAATCAAACTATGCTTACTAGGACCATTGGTTTAAGTAAATTTGAAGCAGGAAATGAAAGAATGAAGGTACAAATGATTGAAGATGAAAGTGTTTTTCATTGATACACAAGAGTTAGAAGGACATCCACAGACTGGAGTCTCTTCTCTTTTTTAAGAATTACAACAGGCTTTCAACATAACACTTCATTTGATTTACGAAATCCTGAGATTCATCAGCAACCACCTGGAATTCATTCATTCAACTGGATACAAAAAGAGATGCAGTGATACCAGATCTTCTTGGAACAATTGTAAGAGGATGTTCTTGAGTACGGTTTGAGAAAATTTTCTGCTGATCAAACAGTGACTCTGTTTCTGTCCAAGAGTCATGGAAGATGGATACATGGATTTGAGAATGGAGCATTGGAAGTAAAGAGCCATTTAGAGAGAATACTCTTTTCAGATATTGCTCTAATACCATGTTTGTCTTCTCTCCACCAACCGGTAGTGGAAAACATTTCAGCCCATGGGTTTGCCATTTTCATATCTGCAAGGAAATGGCATGGAAGGAGAATTTGAAAGTTCACACCATTTTTGTTGCTCTTAATGCACAGCATAACCGAAATGAAGGAGTAGCAGTGCAGCTGCATTTCAGGTGTATAGTTGTTTGCATTTGGAACATTGACTCCTTGCAAGTGACCATGACCACATAGAGACAGGTAGATGCTCTGTGGGAAATTAATATGATATTTCTTCAAGTACTTAGCCAAATCTGGGAGAGTGCTGTCGTAGATATCATAGTAATCATGGCCTATGATGTTCATCATGTCATCAATCCACTTGCTAGCCAGTTCATCAGCCGTTCCAATTCCCTTGGGAACCACTGAATCTGCACAAAATATGAATAAAATAAATATTAAATAGGTTTATTTTTCATAAAATTTGTGAAAGAAATTTGAAAAATGGCTAAGGAATTAAGACGCGCAAGTCTAAACAATGAAGCGCAAGTATTCATGTGTCACACTAGTTTTTGACGCGCAAGTCTAAACCGCGCAAGTACAGATACCTTTACAGTAGTGCGAGATCAAGGAAAACACTAGAAAATAGAGCAACCTGCACGGCTAAGGTGACCTGCGCGGCGAGAGCTCGGAGGTATGATGTCCGGAAATCCGGATACTTGTACGGAGGTGAGGCCATGTATTTATAGGCCAGGAGGCCTATCTGCGTGCCGTACCCAGAGCGCTTAAGGCCTGCGCGACGCAAATTTGCGTGCCGCCCTCTATGTACTGAAGACTTGTGCGCCCCCCTTTTCCTTTGGATGGATTCGATTTCCTCAGAGTCAAATCCTCATTTCTCTCCGGATCCAACACTGAGGGGGGACTTTTGTTGACGACCCTTTCGTCACAGAATCTAAAGATTGGAAAAGGGGAATATCTGAGCTCAAAGTGATTCATCCTTTGAAGAAAACATCAAAAATCGACAAAGGCAGGAACACAGGATCAAAAGAAACTTCACCGCGCAAGTTATATCACTGTCGCACAAGTCCACTTGCACGACGCCCTTGGTCGCGCAAGTGACTTGCGCGACCTAAGTGATAACTGCCCGGTAACCGCCCAGGGCCTTCTTTTGCCTATAAATAGACCCTGTGGGTCCCCCCATTCAAGAGGATCTTTTTTCAGAAACTCGGATTGAAGCTCCCGACGCCCAAGTCTCTTCTCAAAGCTTCTGGAACACTTCTAAGGTAATTTATTACCTAGAACGTAAGATCTAAATAGAAGGAGGAAGTCCTAAGTGTTGAAACTCATCAACACTTGCGCGCCTGAGTGGTCAGCCCTTAAGGGAAGTGACCACACTTGCGCGCCGCTTTACCCCTTCGATAGAACTTGCGCATCTCTTTTCTGGAAGAACCTCAAGAGGATTCTAAAGGGTTTAATAAAGAGTCTCTCAAGTATTCTAATGCTGGTTGAAAATCGTGCAAGTACACCACGTGTCACGCAGGTATACCTGCACGACCAATACTTGCGCGCCCACGCAATACTTGCGCGCCCACGCAAGACTTGCACGCCTTTCAAGAATTGCGCGCCCATACCTTTTTGGGTGCCCATCTTGCGCATTTTACCCCTCTTAAGCCATTTCACCTTTCCTATTCATGATTCAGTTTTCAAGATACTCTTCAAAGCCATTTATGACATGATTTCTTGATTTGACTTCCTTATCTGAAAGGAATTCGGTGGAATATCTCTCAAAACCTAGTGATTTATACATCTTTATGTCACCAAAGATTGAGAGTTCGTTCATTCAACCTCATCCTTTAAGATGAGAGAATCCTTAACCCGGGTCTCCTTTTCCGGAATAATCCCCAGTTATAAGTCCTTTAATCTGGGCATCTTCCTCTAGAGTAAGCCCCAAATTCTTAAAGTTCCCAAACTTGTGAATCCTCCTCAGGAGTAAGCCCCAAACCTTAATTCCTTAACTTTGGGCATCCTCTTCGGGAGTAATCCCCAATCATAATCCTTTAATATGGGCATCTTTCTTAGGAGTAAGCCCCAATCTCAAATACCAGGCATCCTTCTTAGGAGTAAGCCCGAAGTCCCCTAATTTTGGGCATCCTTCTTAGGAGTAAGCCCCAATCTCAAATACCAGGCATCCTTCTTAGGAGTAAGCCCCAAGTCCTCTAATTTTGGGCATCCTTCTTAGGAGTAAGCCCCAATCTCAAATATGGGCATCCTTCTCAGGAGTAAGCCCCAAACCTTAATCCCTAACCTGGGTCTCTTTTTCAGGAATAAGACTCAGTCATAATCTTGGGCTTCCTTTTCAGGAGTAAGCCCCAAGTCCCCTAACCTGGGCCTCCTTTTCCGGAATAAGTCCCAGTCATAATTTTGGGCATCCTTCTTAGGAGTAAAACCCAATCATAAGTCCCCTCCTAATTTGGGCATCCTCTTTAGGAGTAAGCCCCAAGATTAGAGTATTCAAATCTCCATGAAGCACATATACCTTTATGGACCCTGTTGATGGATTTTCTCCCTAAAAGTGAATCCTAAAACTTCATCTATCTGGGAAGTCGTACATACATACGGCCCAAACCATTTCTTATGATTGCATCTTTCATGGAACAATTGTCTATGTTTTTTCCAATACCTCTTGTTTCCCACACCGAGCATGACTCACGTGAGCTTAGAGTGTAAAAGTAATTATGACATCCTTCTTTGAGCCATCAATCATAAACGTCATACTCCCTTACTCAAACTACGTGGGTTCTGATTCCTTTCCCAAAACAAAGGATACGTAGGTAGCCCATTTGAGGGTTCGATCCCAACTCTGAAATAATTCATGTCCTTCTGAATGAAAATAAACATCAAGTGCCCCACTGAGTGGCTTTAAAACCAGCCTGGTCATCATAATGACCAAGAGACTTTTATAAATGTTTTAAAGGATACCATTGACCAAGAATCTCTAAATAGATACAGATGATTCTCTATTGATGAAGAACCTCGAATAAATATAAAAGATTCTCTAAATTTCATACACATTTAATCATTGATTGTTAAAACTAAAGGAAAGCTCATTTTATAATTGGTAATGTAATAAGGATTCATGAACATAACTTAAATCTATAAAGAGAGTCCCGGAGTAGACAATAATTCCCCTAAAAAAAGGTGTGATGAGTCCGACCTCCCATCCTCTCGACCAATGCAAATTCCTAAGCCTCATCAGTCCACAAGCTAATGAGTGCCTACCTTTGGAATGTAGTTCCAAACGGATGTGGAATCATTGGTTGTTTCCAGTTCTACGAACAAACCTGCTAGAAACCGATCGGAATGTTTGAATCTCCCGTCCAGGAGGTCATCCCCGAATTCCGTGCGAAACAAAAATAACGGGATTATAAATATTACCCTTAACATGTACATTTCCATGGTCGAGGGTACGTTAAAATAATTTATTATAGTTAAATAATAATTATTAAATTAGACAATAACCACATACATAAATATGATATCATATATGATCTTCTAATATTGGTTTGTTAATAATTTTTCAGTACCATCATTGTTTAAGTTGTTAACTGATTCATTTTCTTTTATATATTTTTTTACATAAGTCTTGTTTTCTATGTATAGGATATATCTGATTCATATATAGAATGATATTATTTTCTTATACATTATTTTTAAATCATTAATTGAAAATTATTCTTGGATGGTTATGATGGAGATTGAATCTCATCGCTTCCATGGAGATGGTAATCCGTATGTACGCCTGAGCGACATTATCATTTTATTACTGGTAGAATATTATGTAATTGGATGGTATATCAGATATACAGAATCATTTACATGTTATATTTATTATTTACATAATTTATACTCATTACTATACCCTTCCAAATAATTAAGTGTTGAATAACAAACAACCCCATGACGTGGAGACAGTAAGACGTACATACGCATGTCTGGTGACTTTGTCATTCATAGTAAGGGTAAAATAATTAATATGGTTGAATCATATTTCTAATAACATCAATGTATTTATAATGTATGGGAGTTATTCTTATTTTCGATAAATAACTAGGAAAGAGAAAGTGGAAGAATAAAAGAAAATTGAAAGATGTTATCAAATTATTACCTCTTCTTCGGGTGATTCTTTCTGATTTGATCAAAAGGGTGACATAAGATGTATTTATGATCAAATTAAGGCATCACAGATGAAGTGATGGTATTTGGGAGGATATATGAGTAGGGTTTGTTCGATCCAAATGTATTTGGAGGAGTGAAATTAAGAGAAGAGGATGTACTCTTTTATAAGAGAGGTGAGGGTCATTTTAAGAAAAGCATGAATATTTATGTTATTATAAAATAAATTTCATTTTCTAATGGCTAAAAATTGATTTATTTCGAGGATAAGGTGGGTATGGATCTAAAACCTCTCAAATGATTGGTTTTAAACATTTTTAGGTCCCCATATTAACCTTATCTTTTAGATTTAACTCTTAGTTTAATTGTTTTACTTTTGCCATGTACTTTGGTATTATTATAAAAAATGGTTAATAATATTACTATAAAGATCCGAAAGAACCCCAAGTGGTTAATTATTGAATTATATAACCTTATGAAAGTCCCATGTCCAAAACATAGATTTATCGGAATATTATATCATTTAATAAAAGAGTATTGGTTTTAAAAACTCATTTATGTCAATTTTGACACTATTTAATATTTTGTTTTTCTGAAAGTCATAAAAACATTATCAATTCACATAAAAATTATTTAATAAACCCTATAATGTCATATTAACCATTAAAATTATTGTAATACATATAAATTTTCAATTTAAAATTATATTAATATTTATAATATCAATTATTTTAATTGTTCAATAATAGGGCAACTGTTGCATCATTATTGTTTAATCAATAAATTTAATTATTTAATCCCTAAAAATTATAAATAAAATACTATTATTTATGAAATACTTTTATATTTATAATAAATATTTATATTAGAATTTATCTTATTTATAGACCTATATTAAAAATGGTTTAGTTATTAAACATTGAATTTAACAATTTTAACTATTCCTTAAATAAAATAATAATAAATGTCCTAATCTAATATAAGTGGACAAAAAGAATCATATTTTTTTATAATGGTTGATTATGTTCGAAATAAACTTATCCAATAGAATTAGGAAATGTGTTAGGGTAATTGTTATAACATTTTTACCTTTAATTACCCTATTTACTTTAAACCATGATAAATAAAATTCAAAAGTTACTATTATGAAAATATTATTTTCATCCTTTTGAACAAAATATTTCTTAATGATGTCAATATTTTCTCTCTGAGTTTTTTAAATTCAATTCATAGAAGTGATAATATATATTTTTATGCAAATTTTTAAATGTGCCTAGAAGGTGGGTAAAAGACGTTAAAAGTTCAATAAAATATTATATATCTAATCTTATTATAAAAAGACTCCAATGAATTAAATTTGAAAATATAAAGTTATTATGTATCTAATTTTTTCTAAAATAAATTTAATTAAAATAAATAAGTACATAAATAAAAGGTTGGTTTAAATAATAACGTAGTGTTTTTCACTATTCATCAAAAATTGAATGTTTCCAGAAAAATACCAAAAATTCTCCCAAAGATAATTTTGATATTACGAATCCAAAAATGAAGTCCATTTTGGAATATAAAATTTCAAAAAATGGGTATTAATATTCATAATGGCTAGTTTCATTGGTCATAGTGTGCTGGAACTCAAAGTTGCCTACAACACAAGCTATTGTATTATTCAAAGAGAAAGGTACCATTGAAACATGGGGTGTTACCTAACATAAGTATATATCTCATTCCCATTTATGGAATTCATATATCCTAAATAACTCCATGGTAAATTTAAGGAATGGGCGAGATCGATTCTAGAAATTCAAAGAAAGAATAATCGAGCACATGGGCAGATGACCCTAGTATGAAACCTAATTGATTCAAGATAATGAGACAAGGTGATAACATTACACGGTAAGTGTTCGATGGAGGTGACACATTAATATACCATTAACATCATTATCTCTTGGTGAATTGGCATGTTGATAGACAGTAAAATTGGAATTTAGGCAAGATCCACCTAATGACACCAAGAAAGAGGCCTAGAGGGCCACACACTAAGTGTGTCCAAGTATCACCGTTATATATTAATTTAACAATTTGAATAATTATTATTCAATATTGTGTTTTTATAATTATTAAATGATTCCTAATCACATTTATTTTGACACTAGTTATTTGAGGGAATATATTTTAGGCCACATAATATATTTATTAGTGATTAATGCAGAGACATTTATTTGAGAAAAAATAGGAATTACATAGGGTCTATTAAATGTGGTGATGGAAATAAAGAATATGAAAAAACAAAAGTATATGCTGTGTATATTAATATACACGTTGTGTAATATTTCTAGATATTTTTGAGAAATAATATTATTTATTTAATTAAATAATATTTTTTGTTAATCACTAGGCGCATTTCAAGTAATAATAATAATCAACTATTATTATTAAAAATGGGGTGTTACTATGGATTTAATGAAATGAGTTAATTCATTCATGCAATTATTTAATTTTATTATTCTTTTTCATTAAAATCTCAATTATATAATTCTCATTCTCCTAGGCATTTTTAGAGGTTTTGCAAAATAGATCTAGAGAATGATATCAATCCAAGAGATAATTATTTTCTTCCAAGAATTCTCTCAAGTTACTAGAGTGATCCTCCTCCATTGGATCAAGGATAGCACTTTGGAAGAGGCTCTCAAGAGGATTGAAGGCAGACATCATTAGAGAATGATCTTATACGCTTTCACCCGTATATCCCTTCGGAGAAGTCCAGAGATACGTGGAGCATGTGTGGATCACCACTAGAGGAATCATCCACATGGATTCTACGACATAACATCTCATCACATCAGACCATGATAGGAAACATCGATAGAGAGAGACTTCCATCAAGGTAATTCTTGTATTTTAATTAAGTTAGTTATAACCATCATATGATGATCCTCTCTATGGTTCTAGGACCCCCATTCTTTCATTATTCATTCTATTCCAATGATCTTGCTTTTTGTGATCACGGAAGATCTTAGATTGATCATTGTTAATGGAAAAATTAAAGAATGTTACTCCCACTAATGCACTTCTTGTGCGTCCAAAATATACAAGTGGTATCAAAGGGTTCATATTGTGGTTTATAATTATTTAGATATTCTTCAGTGATTTATGAATTTAATAATTTAGTTATTTCAATTAAAGTTAATGGTTCTATAAATCTTAATCTCAAGATCTATTCCTACCCTTTTGTGTCTAGTTCACCATATAGAAAAAAAAATTCTTCTAATTTATCATTAAATTAAAAGAGAGGATCTCATCTGATGGTGTCAAAGCATCCTAGCTATACAAAACCAGAACACACAATGTTTATTCAATAGTACACGTCGTGTAGTATAGGTTCCGTGTACCGGGACAGTCTTCCAAACCAGGTCATGTGATTTGATTTTATCAAAGACTTTAAGACTTCGTGTGTTGATGAGGAACATGAGGCACGTGGTTTCTAGACTACACAACATGTGGCCCACCAAACTCAGCGTGTAGTCCCTTTGGGTTAGGGTTTCACCGTGTACCCCGTACATGGCTTTCTAGGCTGGGAACCATGTAACAAAAATACTACATGGTGTGTGTCCCACTGAAAACATTATGTACTCCAAATATTTTTTATGAACATCTCCATGCCATGTCCTCGGGGCATGTATTTCGGATGGATGATGAACAAAAGTACACAACATGTAGTCGGAACATCTCACACTATACTCATCCAAATTATGCAGATTTATTAAAATTTATTATTATTTTACACGAACCCTTGATATGTGTACCATAGTGCGGGTGTAAAGGTGATGTACAACATTTGATAGTTGTTATATATATATGAGTTTAATTTAACCTCTGCGTAATGTTCATTTCAACTCATTGGGTTGTTATGAATGGGAATTAACCAGGTTGCCTCCATGGTACAAGTTTCATACAAAGATAATTTTAAAATAATTTATTTGTTTAAAATTATGATTGATGATAATATGAAGGTAATTCAGAAAAAGGGTTTATGTTTAAAGGACTGATTAATTATGGATACTTATTTTATTCAAGCATGATTTATATTAAATGAGAACTGTTAGTGAATTGAATACACGTTTTATTTATGCGTAAATATTTTTTCATGTATGGATGATCATGATCTAGACCAAGAACTTTGTAATTGAATGGTTTTAATGTCTCGACCTTAATCAGGTACTGACCATTTTTACTTTGTTGTAGTCTAATTAATTAAGCGTCATGGGGTGCGCTCCTGCACACCTCGCTACGAGTCTCAGTCAGTATTTTTTTTAATTTAAATAATTTCAGACGTTTTATTAAAAAATTTCACATTGCACTTTGGCATGGTCTTCAGGTTTTAAATAATTCATTAAAGAATGGAAAATAGTTATAAGATATTTAAAGAGGATTTAAAAGAATGAAAGAAAGTATAATAAGAAATTCTAAAATAAAATAAAGAGGGGGTTATGGGAAAATTGAAAATAATTAAAATGGGGGATTCATGTTTTTAATTATTTTTAATTATTTTCCTTTACATTCTTTTTTTATTTTATCTTTCTCTTTTATCTCATTTTTTTCTTATCTTTTATTTTTCTCATATTTTTCTTTTCATTTATTTTTCTTTCTTTTCTATCTTTTTTCCCTCTCCTCTCTCCCTCTCTCACCCATCACGTCGCACCCCTCAATCCCATCACACCAACCAGTAGAACCTTCAGAAGGTCAATAATCCTCCATCCCTCATCTGATTCCTTCACCATAAGGTGCACAGTAAACATTAGGGAGAGGATGATGTTTCCCAATTAGAATCATGTGTTTTCGATGAGTAATTTGCACGCAGTTCGTCACGGAAGATTGTTACCATATTTTGGGGTTTTTCCAAAATAAATCATTTTCATCCATTTTAAGTCAAATCAATGTCTACCCCATATCATAGAGTCATCTATGACTACAAATTAGGGTTCCCACTCGCTTTCCCACCATTTCATTGAGATTTATAAAAATGTGTTGTTGTGCCGTTAGTCGGTGCCTACCATCTTTGTGCAATTTTACCCATTTTAAGTACTTTAATGGTTTTGCATAATTTTTTCAGCATTAATAATCTTAAATTTTTTTTAATGGTTGCAACAAGATCGGAAACCCCTTTGGATGTGCCGACGTAGTCGGTTTAATTTCCAAATATCTGGGTTGTTAGTTTAATTTGATGCGGGTATGGCGCATCCCCTATTTGTTGTTTTTAAATTAAATGAATAGTTATTTGAATTTTTGAAACAATTTTGGAAAACCCTTTTGGCATGCCGACATGATCGGTGTAGTCTTCCATTATCCGATTTTATTGATTAATTAATTTCTTCTACTTCAAAGCCCCTTTTTATTGTAGTTAAATTTAATAAATAGTTTCTTTGATCATGAACTTGAATTTTTGGATTATCCACACTTGTTATGCTGAACTGCTTATTGTTTAAATATGCATTATCCACTGAGATTGAAATGATATGTATATTTCCTTGCATGTTTTTATATTGAACAGATTATTATTTAAATATGCATTATTCTCTGAGGTAGATATGATATGTATATTGTCTTGCAAGTTGTTATGTTGTATTGTTATATTTATGCCTTATTATGCACATGTTTATATGGTTAGTTTTCAAGCTAAGACTTTGTATGCTAATTTTTTCATATCTACTGCTGTGAAAACTTAAATTAAATTCAGGGTGTGGAAAGGGGGAGGGTCCCATATTAAGGGCCATACTTAGATCCTATATTCCTGACAGGTTACCAATATGTGCCATGGGCAGTATCATTGGCTTTTCCTGATAGAGACTTCCCTATAATTTCTAATACTTTTGGGTGATATCATTTCCAAAAGTTCCCATCATGACAGATCTGTTGGCAATGTGTCTAAACCAGCCTAAGATGACCCTCGACCCCTTTTTACAAGATCGAGAGAGACTCAGGGTGAAGCCATACCTCAGGAAATACATGGTCTTTCTAATGATTACCTTAGACATGTTTGGTGGTATTGGATAGATTGATGGATTTTCCATAGCGATACATTCGGGATGGTCTCAGACTCTGACTCTCAACGTGAACCTTAATAAATGATGCCCATAAGGGTTGAAATTATTTCCATTTGAGTTTTTCCTTGGAACTAAGATATCCTTATGATATGTCGTAGTACACCTGGTTTACACTCGACATAGATTCCAAGTCAATGTACATGCTTGGGGTACACCTCTTTCTTGTTTACCTTGTTTTTTGGGGTTTAAACATATATACGTGTTCATGCATTTTGTTGACATGTACCCATTCAGAATACCAGCATCGGCTAAAGCATGTGACCAGGAATAGGTCCCATTTGGGTCCCTGCTAGACTTATTTATTTCATTGCATTGCAATTAATTTATTTGAAAGGGTCATGTAATGGCACACTTCATTTTTATTGCTTCACAAAATGGAAATGATTAGAAACTTTGGGTGCTGGCCTACTAGGATTTTATCTCACACCATGCTCGGGGAACTTGGACACCTGAGTAGATTATATGATCACAAGTATTAACAATGGGAAACATGCTACTTCTAATGCATGGTTGTTCATTACTGCTGAGGAGGGAGACTAGGGCAGAGTATCGGGCCGTGCTCGTGACACAGTTTCTACTTATATCCTTTATTTTAGTTGAATGTGTATTTGAGTTCGGTTTTACATAATTTCTGTTTAGACTCATATCATGGCATGGAAATATTTTGTGAGTTTCCGCACTTGGTTATTACATTTCAGCTGCATTTATTTATATTGAATCTATTGTACTTTATTCATTCACATGCTTCTGCAATTGATAATTTTTTTTGTTTATTTTTGCTGTGATATAATTTATTACATATGAGGGAATAACTTCACCCATAAAATAAAAAAAGAGCCCTCACCGCTAGTCGGCAACCTCTGGCATTCAGGGAGATGCACATGAGGTTATGTGACCCACTAGTCCAGCCACCGTCTTAGAGGTGAGTTGGGTCGGGACGTTACAAAGTGGTATCACATGCCGTTTTTACTTTAGACTTGATGTTTGGGTTATACAGGAAACTATAATATAATGATTTGGAATGTACGCTATTCTTGGACGTAGCTAACCCATGTATATGGGAAACCAAATTTATTGGGTGGGTATTATAGTTTTTTATTATAACAGGTACTGTTGATATGATTTCACCTTGGGCGACTCCCATGTATTGCATTGTTATTGTGCTAGCATTATTGAGATAATGGTTTTACCATTCCAGCCCGATGATTTGAGGGAAATAAATTCCAGGAATCATAGTAGACAAAATAGGATTTAAATTCCATGTATATTACCATGCCTTATCTACATTCAGCATGCATTTTCCTATTTTCATGTGAGTGTCGTTGTGCCTTGTAATAAAATTTTGAATTGATAGTTTTTTTAATATAAGGTTGTGATAGTCTGTTATATCGTAGCCTGACTTAACCAAGGATTAGACTATAGAACGTGTTTAGTAATCCTTTTTAGTTGTCTCCTCTATATTGAAACCCATCTATTGAGGCGGGTTGTCTATTTTTTAGTGCTCAGAGGCAGGGTATGTACCTAACCTCTTTTGCACCCAACTTGTTTTTATCACCTTCTATACTCCTATTCTAAGGTTGTGTTTGGATTTTTAGACAAATTTCACTACGACGTCTTCATGTTTTTCCTCAAAATGATGGAAGTGAGAAAATTCCCGTGTTGGTGGGTCCTGAACCAATAGTGGTACCTCTCATCGAGACTCCTATGGGACTACCTATTATTAATCTTCTTATGGAACCTGACACTTTGTTTAGTGATAGTCTCCTTCGGTTTATGTAGTCTGTTCAGAATATCCCCATACCTGCCCCATCTATTGCAGACCCTACACGGGACTTTTTGTAGTAGCACCCTCCCACCTTCTCATGGTGTGGTGGCACTCATGCAGTAGAATCATGGATAGAAGATATATGGTGTATCTTCAACCACCATGATAAACCTCCTGAGTGAAGGGTCATTCATGCAATATACAAGCTTTATGACACCTCCAAATACTGATGGGACGTTGTTTCTCAGGATGGGTTGGCTAGTGGCATGGATTGGGCTGATTTCCAAGTATCCTTCTACAATCACTTTTTTCTACAGAAACTGATAAATTATTGATCACGGGAGATCTTACATCTTCAGCGGGGCTCTATGACTGTGTTTGAGTATTCTACTCATTTCACGGAACTTCAGTGTTTTTCAACATCTTTGACTGGTGATGCACAAACTAATGTGAGGAATTTCGAGGATGAGATTGAGTATATCATCCGCTCATAGGTGAACATCTTCTGTTTGACCACTGTTACATAGATCTTAACCAGTCTGTAATCTCAGAGTAGAATTTCAAGGAATTTAAACTAGTGAGCTAGGGCGGTTCATTTCAAGGACAGGGTGATGGCTCTTCTGGTATCAGGAAACACCATTTTGAAAGTCCACATGGGGGAAATCCTAGCCAAATAGCATTTCTTTATAGCCCTATCACGTGTTATCAATGTGATAGGGATGGTCACAACAAGCCACAGTGCACGATGGATCTGAAGGATGGATGAGTTTATGGTAGGATGGGCCTCCTTCAGCGTTTCTGATGTTCCTTCTCTTTAACTTCAAGTGGTAGAGGATCTTCACCTACACCTCCTTCAGGTATGGGATCTATGACTCCACAGTAGGCTGGATGTTCTTTTCCCACTGGTCGATCAGGACTAGAAAATAGTGGAGGTCATAGTCTAGAAAATCATGTTCCAGACTATCAGCGTCAGCATAGTGGACCTGCTCAGGACAACTAGGCTGCATATCAGGGTCGTGGCTTAGGTCCCATGTACACAATGCAATCACCACCAGAGGAGCAAAGTGCAGGACCATCTATAGTGATAGATACTATTCAATTATCCTCTACATTAGTTTTTTCTCTTTTTGATACCGGCGCATCACACTACTTTATACCTGCTACTATTTTTGAGATTCTTGGTTTTCCAATTGAGTACCACTACAACATCATGTCTCTTGACACACCGCTTGGTGTGAGAAAAGAGGGCATGCTCCAGTGACAAGAGTACCCCCTCGAGATACGTGGGTACCATTTTTTTGGAATTTCTATATACTTGAGATGTCTGGCATCGAAATCCTTCATGGTTTGAACCAGAATTCTTCTTATCATGCCCAAGTGGATTTCCATTGTCGTCGGGTGTCTCTTCCATCCCCTCAAAGAGACACATATCTTCCTAACGGAGAATGGGATCTGCAGGAAGACCAAGCTAAGCCTAAATATGTAGGGTTGGGATGAGTGACCACTGAGATGGGGAGTCTCTTCATGAGCGATCAGAGAATGAAACTAGTTGAATTCCCTCTATTGGTGGATATTTTAAAAGATGTATCCCCTAATGATTTCTCTGGATTACCTCCTATGAGAGACGTAGAGTTCACTATCAAGATCGTGCCAGGTGTGGCACCAGTTTCTATCCCTCCTTATAGGATGGCACCAACCAAGCTACAGAAACTAAAAAATCAGATTGAAGACCATGAGGCTAAGGGATTCATCAGACCTATCACATCGCTATGGGGTTCACCTGTCCTTTTTTCCATGAAGTCAGATGGTACCCTATGTTATTCGTGGATTATCGTCAACTCAAGCAGCTCACTGTAAATAATCGATATCCATTTCCTCATATAGATGATCTCTCTGACCAGCTCTGGGGAGAAAATATTTTCTCCAAGATTGATCTAAGGTAGGGATATCACCAGGTTTATGCATGACCATATGAAATACCACATACAGTATTCCGAAGAAGGTGTGTCTTGTACGACTATCGGGTTTTTCCATTCTGCCTCACGAACGCTCTGGAAGTCGTCATGGTCTTAATGAAATGGATTTTTCATCCATATCTTGATTTCATTGTGGAAGTATTTTTTGAAGACATCTTAATGTATTCACTTTCAGACACGAACATGCAATTCATTCTGAAATCTTGATGAGTACACTGAGAGAGCACCAGATATATGCTATGCTTAGTAAATTCCTCTTTTGGACTGATTAGGTACACTTTTTGGGTTATATTATATCTCATTCAGGAGTATCAGTTGACATAGAAAAAGTGATTGTCGTGGTTTCATTTGAGCAACCTGAGAGTGTATTTGACATCTAAAGTTTCTTGGGACTTGCTGTCTGTTATAGGTGATTCATCCTTGATTTCTCCCACATAGCAGCGCCAATTACATCCCAGAATAAGAAAGTTGTATAGTTCATATGGTCAGAATCTTGTGAAAATTATTTTCAAGAATTGAATGGAAGTCTAATCTCATCCCCAATACTGATTTTACCTGAACATGGTTGGATTGATATAGTGTATTTTGATGCTTCCAGAATTAGAGTGGGTGCAGTTTTGATGCATGGTGATGGAATCATGGCTTATGGATCCTTCCAGCTGAGACCTCCTTAGTGGAAATATCCTACACATGACCTTGAGTTGGAATCTGTTTTTCATTATCTATGTTGTTGGAGACACTATTTTTTTGGTGAGATATTCTTTGTTTACACAGATCAAAAAAGCTTGAAATATATCTCCACTCAATGAGACATGAACTTAAGGAAACGTAAGTGGGTTAAATACTTGCAGTTAGTCGATTTTGAGTTTTCTTATACCCATGGGAATGGAAATGCTATGGAAGACGCTTTATGTGGAAAGACACAGACATAGGTCATATAGGAATCCATCGGTGAGTGGAAGATGATGGCCTTGTTTTCAGAGATGCATCTAGAGGTTCATGAGCAGAGTGGACAAATGGTTTTAGTAGCTCTTACATTGACATCCTATCTTCTAGAGAAAGTCTACAGGAAATAGTTGATTAACACTGAGGGTATCGTTTTGAATTAATGTGTTACAGGAGAGAACCCACCTCCTGGTTGGGTTGTTGATGGCAATGAAACTCTTCTTTACCGTGGCCATGTATGGGTACCTTTAGGTATACGGGAATAGCTGATGAAGGAATCTCAAACCTCTATTTGGGGTTTTCATCCTGGCCTAACCAAGATGTATTGAGACATGTGTCAATATTATTGGTGCCCTGTTATAAAAAGAAGATAGCATGTTTCATCACTCGGTGCTCCACCTGCCAACTAGTGAAGGCAGAGCACCAGTGACCTGTTGTAATACTACAAACTCTAACCATTCATGAATGGAAATGGAATGAAATAAACATGGATTTAATTACTAGATTTCAAAAATCCCCTTGATGCAACTATGTTTTATGGGTGGTTGTCGATAGGTTGACCAAGGTTGCACACTTCTTGCCTATCCGAGAGACCTTTATGATTGATGATTTGGGAAGGCTGTATATCTAGGAAATTTTATGACTTCATGGAATACCTCATTTTATTTTCTCAGATAGGGATTCTCATATTACTTCATGGTTATGGGATGGGTAGAAAAAGGCACTGGCCTCACATGTACTTCTGAGTACTGCATGTCATCCTCAGATTTATGGGCAGTCCGAGAGAACTATATGAGTGTTAGAGGATATGTTACGGGCATGTATAATTAATATTGGAGGTTCCTGGGAGAATAATTTACCTCTTTTCAAGTTTACCTATAATAATAGCTTTCGGGTGAAAATCTAAACAGCTTTGTATGAGGATCTCTATGGTAGACCGTGTTGTTCACCTTTATGCTGGCTCGAAGCAGTTGAGGTAGCTATGTTGGGTCCTCATCTCATTCAGTAGACTTCTGAAAATGTTCAGCTAATTCAAAAGATTATTACTACAACTCAGTCTAGACAAAAGACTTATACTGATCGTCATCGTAGACCTCTAGGGATTGAGGTGGGACATCGAGTTTTTCTGGGTGTTTCTCTGAGGTTGGGTCATAGGCGGATTAGGAGACAGGTGATGTTATCACTGAGATACATCGGTCCATTCGAGCTAGTGGAGAGATTTGGGCCGGTTGTCTATTGAATACAACTACCTCAGAGGTACCATGCCATCCACAACGTTTTCCATGTATCTGAGCTTCGACAATATCATCTAGACCTGCCTCATTATTTTGACACTGACGACATCGAGATTGACGTTGATGCATCCTTTGTGAAGCATCTGATCCGTATCGTCAACCGTAGCCTGATTTTCCTCCATGGTAAGTTACTCCCATAGCTCTGGGTGTTGTGGAAACATGAACACGTTCTGAATGAGACCTAGGAGTGAGAGACAGATGGCAGTGTGCAGTGGCCAAAACACTAATCTTGCGACATTCCACTACCCTTGGAAGGGATACTCGGGGACGAGTTGTCTTAAGAAGGGGAGTTTGTAATGTACCGACCATAATCATGTATGAACAATTTTTACATTATTTTCATCTAATTATTTAAAATACCCAGGGCACGCGCCTACACACCTCACTGTAGGTCTGAGGAAACTTTTTATTTATTTTAAATAATTGAAGACATTTCTGAAAAAATGTCACATCGTGCTTTGGCATGGTATTTAGGTTTTAGATAATTAATTAATAAATGGAAAAGATTAATATGATATTTAAAAAATATTTAAAATAAATCAAGAAAGGATAAAAAAATTCAGAAATAAAATAAAGTGGGGGTTACGGGAAAAATGAAAATAATCAAAATAGGGGATTCCAGATTTTAATTATTTTTCTTATTTTCCTTTCCATTCTATTGTTTTATCTTATCATTTTATTTAAATTTCTTTTTTCTAGATCTTTTATTTTTCTCTTATTTTTCTTTTCTTTTCTTTTTATTTCTTTTCTCTATTTTCTTTTGTCCTCTCTTCTCTCCCTCTCTCACTCATCACGTCGCACCCCTCAATCCCGTCCCACCAACCACCATCCCCTTCAGAATGTCGTTTATTATATGTCTAACGTCTAATTACATCTTTTTTAAATGTGCAGTAAACATTAGGGAATAACTAATGTTGCACAATTAGAATCGTGCATTTTCGTTGAGTAATCTGCGCACAGTTCGTTACAGAATATTATTACCCTATTTTGGGATTTTTCTAAAATCCTTCATTTTCATCTATTTTTGTTCAAATAAAACTGTACTTCAGATCTTAGAGGTATCTATGGCGGTATGGTAGGGTGCCTACTCACATTATATCTGTTTCTTTGCGATTTATAAAAATGCTTCATTATCCTGTTAGTCAGTGCCTACCAGCTTTGTGCAATTTAACCCGTTTTAATTACTTTAATGGTTTTTCAATATTTTTTTTGGCTTATTCATCTTAAATTAATTTTTTTAATGGATTCAACATGATCATACACCCATTTTGGTGTGCCGACGTAGTCGGTGTATTTTTCTGTTAGCTGAGTTATTAGTTAAATTAGCTGCGGGTATTGCACAACCCCTTTTTTTAAAATTAAATGAATAGTTTTTAGAATTATTGCAACAATGTTAGTCACCCATTTAGGTTTTCTGACATGATTAGTGTATTCAAACATTATCCGAGTTTATTATTTAATTAATTGCATGTGCTAAAAATCCCATTTTTATTGTAGTTAAATTTAATAAATAGTTTTGTTTAACATGAACTTGAATTGTTTGATTATTAGAATTTGTTATTCTGAAACGATTATTATTTAAATTTGAATTATTTGATAAGATTGATATGATATGCATATTTCCTTGCAGTTGTTATGTTGAACTTATTATTATTTTAACGTGCATTATACATTGAGGTTGATATGATATGTATATTTCCTTGATAGTTGTTATGTTGTATTATTAAATTTATTTCTTGTGATGCATAGGTGTATCTGGTTATTTCTCAAGCTGAGATTTTATTTTCTGATTATTTCATATCTTCTTCTGTGAAAACATTAATTAAATTCAGGGTGGAGAAAGGGGGCAAGTCCTATATTATGTTCTATGCTTAGATCCTCCGTTCCTGATGGGTTACCTTTATGTTCTAGGGGGCGGTGTCGTTTTCTATGTTGGACATAGAATTTATTATAATTTCAAAAACATTTGAGTGATACCAGATCTAATAGGCCCCATCGAGACAGATCTGTTGGCAATGTGGCTAATCCAACCTCAGATGACACTAGACCCCTTTTTGTGAGATCGGGAAAGACTCAGGGTGAAGCCATACCTCAGGGAATACATGGTCTTTTGAAATATTTTCTTTTACGAGCTTAGTGGTATTGGATAAATTGACTGATGTTCTATAGTGAAACCTTTGTGATGGGAACAAACTCCAACTCTCAACTTGAACCTAAATAAATGATGCACTTTCAGGTTGATATTATTTCAATTTAAGTTTTTCATGGGAACTGAGATATCATTTTGATATGTGGTAGTATTCCTGGTTGACACGGGACTTAGAACCCAATTCAAAGAACAAGCTTGGGGTATAAATCTTTCTTTTTTACCTTGTTTTTTGGGTTTTATAGATACATACGTGTTCATGGATTTTGTTAACAGGTACCCTTTCCGACTACCATCTTAGGCTGAAGCAAGTGAGAGGCACGAGTGCCGTTTGGGACCTGGGACAACTTTTTTATTTCATTTCACTACAATTAATTTATTTGAAATGGTTATGTAATGGCACATTACATTTTTATTACTTCACGAAATGAAAAGGTTTAGACATAGTGGGTTCCGACCTACTAGGATTTTATCTCACACCCTACTCGGGTGTCATGGACACCCGAGTAGATTACATTCTCGCAGGTATTGAGAAAGTGAAAAATTTTACATCTAATGAGTGACATATTTATTACAGCTTAGGATGGAGACTATGGCAGATGACCAGGCTTTGCTCGTGATGCAGTTGCTACTTGTGTCCTCTCTTTTAGATGACTCTGTGTTTGAGTTTAGTTTTCTGTACATTCAATTTAGAATCATATCTCGGCATGACATCTTTTTGTGAGTTTCCACTCTTGGTTATTACCTTTTAGTTGGATTTATTTATATTCATTCTACTACAGTTTATTCATTCACATTCATTCGCTATTGATTATCTGTTGCTTTTTATTTCTGCTGTGATATTATTTATTATCTATGGGGGCATAGTCTCTCCCCACACACAAAAAAGAGCCCTTGCTATTAGTCAGCAGCCTCTGCAGTTCGGGGAGATGCGCTTACGGTTATGTAATCCACTGGTCCACCCACCATCTTAGAGGTGAGCTAGGTCCCGATGTTACAATGGTTTCTTTTAATTAATATATTTAAAATAAAATTGGTGGCATCTGAGCCTTCTACTCATTAATATGTAGGGCCTATGTGCCCAATGTTTCTTTTATATAAACCCCCATTTCACCGCTCACCTGCGAGTGATATAAAATCATATGTAATGGATGGAGCTCTCATGCTAGTGTAGGTAGTTCATGTTAGGAGCCAAGGTGAATCTAATCTAAGGAAATAAAAACCTAGGCATGAATAATGTTGTAAACACTAACCCAAATCATTTAAGGTGTTTATCCACTTGGTATTGTGTTATTTTATCAATCTATAGATAAAATAACCTATAGAAAATTCTTATGATCAGACCATTAATTTATTTCGATGAGTTTCATGGTTTATTCATTTTGAGAGTGTTATCATGATCACCCAATTAATGAATTAAACAATCATGCTAGATGGAACTAAAATAAGACTGAATTATGCATAAATATTATCTTAGACATGGTCAATCAATTAGATATTTCCCACTTAGTATTAACAATCTTGTAATCAATGACAATAAAATTTCAATTTACATATAAGGATAAAATCCCTCAATGAAAATATTAAGTCAGTATAGCCTTCCATAATCATTGTTCGAATCAAACCACAGTTGAATGTGCTTGACCGACCCTAGTTGGGGTGCTTAAAATTATCGTGGAATATTAATTCAAGGTTTTAGGTTGACATGTATTGGTTCACATAAAGGGTTTACTACCATAGTATGACATGGTGTGACCATGAGGCAAAGGTAGCGGAAATCAAAAATAAAAGGATTTCTTGATTGGGGAGCCCACTCAACAGATCATGGAGCTTCAATTTAATGCAGTTGGAAATTGCAATGCCTACCTAATACCATATAAGTCAATTGACCAACACTAGGCAGAGTAATTCAAAGGGAAGTATGGATCCCTTCAACTAGAATATTCAAGAAACAGAATATTCCAAAGACAATGGTGAGTGATATTGGATTTTGATAAAATAGTGGGATACTAATAAGAATTAAATTATTTATTTGTATCAGTTTTATCATGATAAAGAACAAAAAATTTTCTCATCTTAATTCGTAGATATGGAATGAAAAATGAATTCAACCAAATCATTGTGAACCAAACTCGAGAAGGAATACCATCTCACCAGCACCAATTTCAAGGAATGGTAGAGGTGTTTACATGTTATCCATTCCCCCGAGAGGAAATTGTACGTGCTAGGGGAGCATGTTCCAGTTGTTCCAGAAAAGGAGGCCAAATATGAGGAACTATCTCTCTATATGAAACATATGGATGATTCCACAGATATCCAATGATTCATGATGTTGGCCATGTCTAATGAGAACTAGAATCAATATGGATACATGGACATTTATAGCATAATTCCTATCCTTATGGATCTCTATTAAGAGAAGGAAAGACAAGAGAGATATGAGATCTCCAATATGTCGTTGACATCTAGTATTGAAGATTCTGCACCAGCTGGGCCTCAAGTAGTAAGGATTATTGGCTATATTGAATTCCTAGACATCTTAGTGATTATGTTTCTGGATGAGTTCGGTACAGATCTCATCCAATTATCACTACCAAAGTCCTTCTCTAGATTTTTTTAAAGCACAACATGAGAAACAATGAGAAGAATTTATCAGAACTTATGACCTTAAATTTCCTAATAGATAAGGATATGGGGAATGAAAAACCCGCCGTACATATATTGTATTAGAAAAGGAAGGACAAGGCAAAGGGGTGAAGGATTCATAAATGGTTTGAAGCCCCTAAAAACCATCCCTCAAAGGGGATGATCCAGATGAAGGGAATGGAATGGGATACGGTATTTTTTTCTTGTGTCAAGGTAGGCCACTGGAAGAGAACTGCACCCAGAAGTGTGGGGATGATAAATGTGTGTTTTTTATCGAGTGTAATATTTCAATTTCTACACATTGGGCCTTAGATATAGATTGTGGGGATCACATATGTATTCAAATGCTGAACCATGTAGATTTAGAATGATTTCTAGAGAAGAGGTGGATCTTCAAGATGCTAATTGCGTGAGGCTAGATGCATTGGCCATTGGTTATTACCATCTCTCATTTCCAACTAGGATGCTTTTGGTTTTACATAACTGTTATTATGTGCCTAGTGTTACCAAGAACATAACTTCTCAATCACGTTTAGATATGGATGGATTTATTTTCATGTTTGGAAATGAGTGTTTTTCTTTTATAAGAACAATATATGTTATGGTATGGCTCATTTAAATAACTCTTTGTATGTATTATATTAAGAAAACCAAGTGTTTGCAATCGATAACGAAATAGACTCACATGGCTCATACATCACCTAGTTGTGAAATCACCATTCTGGTCAGGTACACGAGTAACAGTTGACAAAGATCTACCAAGATGGTTATTTAGACACTAATGAGATAAAATAACTTGATAGATGTCACGTTTGTTTACATGGTTATATAACCAAGCCTCTTTTCAGTGGATAGGGTGAAAGGGAAAAAGAGCTTCTTGGATTGGTGCACAATGATGTGAGTGAACCATTTCCTGTAGAATCTAGAGGTGGATATTCTAAATTCATTACATTAACTGATTATATGAGTATATATTTCTATGTCAACTTAATGATATATAAGTCTGATTCCTCAAAGAAATTTAAGGAATTCAATAATGAAGCTGAGAATCAGCTTGGTAAGAAGATAATGAAGCTTTGATCTGATCGATGTGGATAATATATGAGCCAAGAGTTCATCAATCATATACAGGAGTTTTGGATTCTATCTCATCTCACTCCTCCTGATAAACCACAGTGGAATGGTGTTATTGAAATAAGGAACCACCCCTTTTAGACATGGTGAGGTTAATGATATGTCATAAATATCTTCCATTATCCTTTTATGAATATCCAATACAAACTGCATCATATACATTAAATCGAGTACCAACTAAAGTAGAAAATGGAATTCCCCCATGTTATGGAATGGAAAGAATCCCATTTTTTATCACAAACAAGTATGAGGATATGAGCTATTTGTTATGGACTTATTTGTAAATAAACTAGCACCCCAGTGCATGAGGTGTATCTTTACAGGATATCCCAAGGAAACGAAAACATATTACCTATATAAACCTTTAAACAAGAATGTGATTTTAGCAAGATAAGACATCTTTTTTGATAGGCAGAACATCCTAAAATGTATAGTCATAGAAAGAGTGACATTGAAGAAGTTGATGCTCAAGATACACAGGAGTTGGTACAGTAACAATTTTCATATTTCCCCATGGAAGGGGTTCAAAAAACACAAGTACTACATAGGATCTCAAGAGTGTTACGGGGACTATATTGATTTGGATTCCTAGTCACTGAGGATGGTGAATCATTATTATTGGTAAATTATGAAACTGTCTCCTACATAGATGCAACAGAAATATTAGAAGCTACAAGATGGATAAAAGCTATGAATTTTGAGCATGATTTCATGTATCATAACCATGTCTGGGTTTTGGTCAATGTGGCATTTTATGTAAAGACTATTGTATAAAAATTGGTATTCAAAAGGAAACTGCTCATTGAAGGTCAAGTTAGAACCTATAATGTATGGCTAGTGGATAATGGATTAAAAAATCATCAAGGAATTGACTATGATAACTCCATCTCACCAATTTCCATGTATAAATCCAAAAGAATGATACATTCCATAATAGCTTACAATGACTACATGATTTGGAAAATCGATGTCAAAATAGAATTCCTTAAGAGGAACCTTCAGGAAGATGTCTACATGATACAACTAAAAGGATTTGTCACACTAGGTGAAGCCAAACAGGTTTACAAGTTGCAAAAATCCATTTATGGATTAAATCAAGAACCAATGTCATGTAATATTCGATTTGATGAAGCTATAATGAAATTTGATTTCATTAAGATTTAATGTGAGAAATGTGTTTATAAGAGGTTTAATGGGAATGAGGTCATTATCCTAGTTGTATATGTTGACGGTATATTACTTATTGGAAATGATGTACAAGAATTACAAACAGTTAAATACTAGTTGAAATAGTTTTTCTCCATGAAAGACTTATTCGAAGTAGCCTACATTCTATGGATAAAGATCATTCATGATAGATCCAAGAGGAATCTTCGACTAAGTCAGGGTACATACATTGACCAGATACTAAAGAGATTTATTGTAGAACCATCCAAGAGGGGATTGGTTCTACCATCACATAGCCTACATCTTTCTGTGAAAATGTGTACAAAGACACAATAGGAGAAGGATGGGATGAGTAAGATCCCATATGCTTTAGCTATAGTATCCATTATGTATTCCATGTTATGTACCATCTATGATGTTGCCTATGCACTGATCATGGTAGACATATATCAAGTAGATCCAATAAAACATCATCAGACTACTAATAATACTATCCTTAAGTATCTAAGATGAAATAAAGAAATGTTACTGATGTATAGAGGAGACGAGGAGATTTTCATTATTGGGTTTTCTGATGATGGTTTTTAGACAAATCATAACTATCTAATGTTATAGCCTAGATATGTTTTCTATCTCAATGTAGGAGCTATGAGCTGAAAGAGTTCAAAGAAACCGTTTGTCGTTGATTCTACAGTGGAGCCCTAATATATAGCGGATTCTAATGAAGACAAGGAAGCCATAAGGATTTATAACATTGTATAAGAGATTGATGTGGTTCCTAGAAGTTAAGATACTATCACATTGTATTGTGATAATAATTTAGTAGTCTCTCTTGAAAAAGAACCAAGCTCACATCAACAGACAAAACAGATAATCTGAAAGTATCACCTCATAAAGAATTTCTATCCAAGGGGTGAAATTGTAGTGACAAGCGTGTCTATGGAAGATAATTTGTCACACCCCAGGACAAAATTCCTATCTCTTCAGAAGCATGAATATCATGTGAGAGCTAAAGGGCTAAAGGTTGTTAGCAGTTGGATCTAGTTAAGGTGGGAGTCTGTTGGATTTGGTGGCCTAGAACCAACTACATTGTACTTTATTCATTAATAAATACCATATCACGTCATGATTATTCTTCTAATTGAAAATGCATGTGATATTTTTCTAAGGATAGTTATTTCACAAAAAGATCAAATCAGATCCCTTCTATGATAAGAACCCAAAAGTTCCATAACACTATTCGTAAATATATTTTCTATGGTTGAATGGTGTTATTTGAAGGAAACAAATAATACTGGCCATTAGGGGTGAGGACTCATAAAACATTTTGGGACCTTCTCATGGTGTGACCATGGTAATATATTGGGGGATATTATGAGAACGAGATCTGCCAGTAGGAAATCCATATTTCATAGTGTCATTGGATGTTCCTATCTGCAGATTTGTGTACTAGTCCTTAAACATTACGATTATTATTTATAGGTATTAGAACTCACGAACATAGATGTATTGATGGAAACTGTGATGACAATCTATTCACAACGAGGTAATATATGATGGGTGCATCATGAGTAATACTGCATTAATAGATAATGTGAGATAGGATTTGTCCCTTATGTTCTAGAATGGAAGTAGATATCTCCGGACCTTTGAGGGAATTGTTATATCCTAATTAAATCCATGCCCATGGTAAGGAATGGGCGAGTTCAATCCTAGAAAGACAAATAAAGAATAATCGAGCACAACTGTTGATGGATCTATCATGATACCCGCTTGATTCGAGATATCGATACAAAGAGATTATATTACCCAGTAAGCTTTCATTGGAGGTGAGACATCATTGCAGTGTTAACTTCATTCTCTATGGGTACCTTGGTGTATTGCTAGATGCTAACCCTGGACTTTAGGCATGATCCACCTAATTCCACTGAGAAAAAGGCCTAAAGGGTTCCACACTAAGTCTTTTCAGGTATCTCATTTAAATATTAATTTAACAAGTTGAATAAAGATTATTCTCCATTGTGGTTTAATAATTTTTCAAGGATGCCTGATCACATATATTTCAAAACTAGTTATTGGAGAGAATATATTGTTGGATAAATAATATATGTATTACTGAGTAATGCAGTGATACTTATTTGAGAAATAAATATCCATCATTTAAGGTCTAATTAATGTTGTGGGGGAAATAAATAATATTCAAAAACAAATGTACATGTCGTGTATATTAATATACACACTGTGTAATTTTTCTAGGGAATTGTGAGAAATAATATTACTTATTTAATTAAATAATATAAGGTGAAATTTTCTAGGTGCATGTCATGTAATAATAATAGTCAACTGTTATGATTTTACCTAGTGTCTTACAATGAATTAAATGAAATGAATAAATGTTTTCATGTAATTAATTCAATTTATTATTCTATGTTATTAACGTCTCAATTATATAATTCTCATTAGCCTATCCATTTTTAGAGGTTGTGCACAATAAATCTAGGGAAATATTATAATTAAAGATAAAATTATTTTATTCAATGAATTATTTCAATTTATGAGAGTGATGCTCCTCCACCAGATCCAGGAGTTCACTTTGCAAGAGTCTCTCAATACGATCGAAGGCGGACATCGCAAGAGAAGGATATTATATGATATCACACACAGATCCCTTATGCGATGTCTAGAGATATTTTGAAAATATGTGGAGCACTGCTTGAGGAATCCTATAATTGGATTCTATTATGCAATGACATATTACATTATATTGTGACCGAAAACATCAACGAATAGAGAATTTCATCAAGATAATTCTTCTATATTAATTAAATTAATTATAACCAACATATGATGATCCTATCTACGGTTCTGGGACTCCCTCTATTTTGTTCTTCATTCTATTTTGAATATCCAACATTTTAAAATCATGCCAGATCTCGTATTAATTGTTGTTAATGGAAAAATTAATGTTGGTTACTCCCACCAATGTGCTTCTACTGTTCCCAAAACCTACAAATATATTAACCAAAAGATTTTATTTTCTAACAGTCATCCTGATTAATAAACGATAGATCATCCAACACAACATTTGACCCCTCTATAACTATTGTAACGTTCTTGACCTAGAGGCCACCTGAAATGGTGCGCCAATCCTGGTTGGTCAAAAGGCCTCATGTTTATCTCCCCATACACCAAAGGAAACCGACTAGAAGAAAGGGCCTAGGTGAGTCAGTGCAGAGACTATGCCCTCATTATGATAGTATCACATTGGAACAAAAATATATATGATAATGGATGTGAAATAAACAACAGACAACTAATAGTAAGGCTGGAAGGCAAGAATACATAACAACAACCAAATGTGTCTCATATAAATAAATGATGTAGATGGTAAAATATTCTATAAAATAGCTAGAACCGTTCATGGAAATACAATACTAGTATCCCAAGAAAAGGCCATGAATTTATCACAACATCATAAGCCTCATCTTTGTCCTACGCGACCCTTATCTAAATCCACAATCAACAACTTTTACTAGGGAACATTCCCCTATCATCACCTGCAACCATATAATCAGTTTGGGTCCCTGAGGAGGCCCCAATATGGTGTGATATAAACATCCACATTGGCAACAACCTAGGTATATACATTTATAACATGAATTATACAAAAGTTCTATAAAGTGTAAACAAATAGTAAGTAAGATTGTATGCCCATGGCATAAGTCAACTGTATCTTGTAAAACTGAACAGTCCTCAATTATACCTCCAAAAGAGAGTCATCTCCTAACAATGTAGTTATAACCAAGTAAGAAATTAAGTCACACAGAGATGAATTACATCCATATGTATCAAATAATCCACATCTGTGATGTATAGTTAAGTCAAGTGATCAACGACCACACTGTATAGTGATGTAACATCCCACGGGCATGCCGTATAGTGAAGTAGCAGACCACCGGGGCTGGATCAAAGGTGTAAATAGACCAAGTCAACAATGTAATAAATTTCTAGACCACATAGGGCTGGAGTGTAACGTCCTGGATCTGGAATCCACCCATAGGTTCCCCATACCTGGTTGGTCACATGGCCCCAAGCGCATTCCCCCAAATGCCATATGATGCCAACTAGTAGCGATGTCCTTGGGTGTGATAGTGGGGAAACTATTCCATCATTGGCAGAGTACACAGTGGAAACAAACATAACATGTAATAGAAGAAGCAGTAAATATCCAATAACAATTCAAAAGTAAATAGTGGAAGACTAAAACAATAAACCACGGGAGCATATATATATATATATGAAATGATGAATGATAAATATCTAGGAAAATATCCAAACCAGTCACAATGATGGAAATAAAAACATTTCCAATACAAGGACAAAAGAACATATAAACAGATCCTCAACATCGCAAACCAATGCTTGGTCCCATGCTCTCCTGCTCCAAAGGAATCAAGTACCATAAGTCGAAGGGCACTTTACCATGTCTATACCTGCAACAACATAGTCTGTTTGGGCCCAAAAGCATGACCGAAAAAGAGTGTGAGAATAAATCCCAGTAGGAAACCACCCGAAGACTTATGCCTCATAGTCAGTGAGCATATGGTAGGTAATAGTGCAGTAAGAAGGAAACATGATTATATGTAACAGTAATCAATCCATAGAACAACAACCAGTAGTGAACCAAACAACTAACCACAACAAGAACCCCTCTAGGATGTACTCACATCCAACCACTATGGTCTTATCCGAGATGTACCCACAACCCTCTAGGAACTTCACTCTGCCTAACCCCTCTGGTTTCATCCTACGAAAATTATCAGACTCTCTAGGGAAGCTCTCATGGTTAATTCCCCTTATTGTCATGGGTAGTCAGGGAATCTTTTAGGAAGATCACACGGTCTAACCATAATATAGCCCCAAGTTCTTGGATCTCTATGCAGAATCTCACTCTATCAATTCCTCTTATAGTCTCAGGTCTATCACAGACTCTCTAAGGAAGCTCACTCAGTCAATTCCTTCTCTAGACTGAAAAGGTTTTAAAAAAATTCAAACAAGTAAAGACTCTTTGAGGAAGATCACTCAGTCTGACCTCCTGTAGTCTATAATATACAATACTCTCTAGGAAGCTCACTCGGTCTATCCCCTATAGTATATAATGTCCAAGACACTCTGAGGAAGCTCACTCGGTCTACCATCCTGTAGTGTAGAATATTCAAGACTCTCAGGGAATCTCACCCGGTCTATCCCTTATAGTCTATAGCACCAGGTTCTTATGGTCATGTGCCAGTCTGTTCATAATAACAATATAAGGACAAATTAAACCTATAGAGAAACATTTAAAACCATTCTATATAAGAAAAAGCATGTCATGAATATCATTCCATCCTACGGTCAAAAGGCATGGAAAACAGGCTTAACGACCAAAAACTAAACAAGCCCCAAAGGGTCGTAAACAGAACAAGGAATGGAAAAAACATCCAAGCACAAATAATTATCCTCACACATGATCAAACTACCTCTACAAAAGCATACATGAAAGGCATGAAAACAACAAGGGAAAAAGGTAAACACGCAATACCCCGTTCACGGGTATTGGTGGAATTTTCACATAAAACTCAAAGATTTCGAATGGTAAGGCATAAAACACATACCATGATCCTAGAAGATGAACATACTAGAACCATGAGGATTGATTCCTATTAGAACATAATATATATATGAAAACACACAAAACATTCAACCCACAAAATATTGATAATGATGGAGAATCATGCAATGAAACTCAAGAAGAAGGAAGTTCTCACCACTGCGGTTCCCACACAATTGATAGCGGTTGAATCAGAGAATGGAAAGAGGCTCTAGGGCTCGGTGGATGTTCTCATCCGTACAGACACTCTAGGGAGAAGAATCCAAAGAAGAAGATGTTTTTTTGATTAGGCGTGACCCTAGTCCGTCTAATGAAAAAATGAAACTACATGGTGTGTACTTCCGGGGTACACGACGTGTCCTTGGAATTTCTATAATCCACTTTAAGTAGCCTCCACATCTCCCCTACACACCGTGTGTGTGGCCTAGAAACGGCCAGCACATTGCATGGCACTGCATCAAAGTACACGGCGCGTACTTATAAAGTACACGGTGTGTACTTCGAAATGTCCAGATTTTCCTCTTTTTCTCATAAACAACCAGAAATGGAAAAACATACCTGAAATGAAGATTCGAGTTCTTACACGGATCCATGGAGCGTGTCCAAGGAATCCCATAAAGTCCCATGGGCATCCAAAGTGTAAACTAGGTTAGACACTGTTTGGGGTCATTTGAGCAAGTCAATAGGCAATCCTATGTAAGCCCAAGCAAGTCAGATCCTATAGTGTATCAAGGCTCAAGGAATCCCACAGAATCCAGACCCATGGGGAAAACTCAACCCAAGGTGTTTGCTACCACTTTCTAGATCCATGGAGAGTAGTGAAAGGAATCTATCAAAAGATTCATTGAGCATTTCATCATTCTAATTAAACATTAATAAACATGTGAGTATACCCACTCACATTAACATGCACAATCCATGATTATACCCACTCATAAGACCCATTTTATCATTTACCATGCTTATTAGAGTACCCTCCCATATAATCCCTTCAACATTCCATTATTCATTTACATAGGGGTATACCAACCCATATAAACACATATCATTCAAGCCAATATTTCAATATAGATGAGGAATAACATGATATTCAACAATCAAGGAGGAAATATATCTCCTAACAAGTTTACTCAAGATATAATTTCATCTGAGGGTCTCCGCTAAAAAGGAAAGCACAGTCACACACCCATTCGGTGGTTTAAATAGTCATAAATACGATATTCCTTTAAGGTGCACCCTACAGGTGACCTCAAAATGAGCAATGGGTGCCAACACACCTAAAATAAACACATGGTCAACCTCACGAGATCTAACTATAGATACTAAAAGATACATGCTAAAAATGAGACATTGCTGGAAAGACTTATGAATGGAATATTGACTAGACTCTGGGAAAACGCCAAGAAATTTCAAAAGAAATTATAGACCACCTACCACACCTCGATATTATACAAATCATCTAGTATTATGTCCTTATTCATCCCGGTTAGGACTAAATCTGATGAACAGAAGAAGACAGAATATTAGGTGATATGATCCTTAATCCAAATAGCACCGTCGTTGCTCCAAATAATCAGCAACAACTAAAAAGGAATTGATGACATGCCATTGTGGATCTATAGAGACAATCTACAATCAAAACCGAAGTCAGACAACGAATATGGCTAAAATCCTACATCGGGTGAAAAAGGGAGAGCACCAAAGGAGATTCTATGTGTGGAGAATGAAATCCTATTGGGTTTTAAAAGAAAAATTAAAATTAAAAATAATTTAAAAAACACACATTAGATGTCGCACGGTTTCCTAAACCTAGCGTAAACCGTTCGCACCTCATTGCCTAAGAAGGCCACCCACACCGTTACCCTGCATGGTTTGACTAACCATAGGTTCATTATGTAGAACATCTCAATCCAAAACTGACATTTTCTATACCTCCCACAAGGTTTAAACTAACCATGCACATGCAGTGCACAAACCATGCACTCGGTCATTTTCAGCCCGAAACACGGTTCTAGCCTCAGAACAATCCCTGAACACCTCTAAAACACCATTGATCAAGTTAATAATTCACATAATTCCCTAACATGGTATTTAAATAAAAAATAAAAATACTTGTACCTCTTAAAAAAACCAAGGTTCTTAAAATCTTCCCCCTTATAGAAATTCATCCCTAATTTTCTCTCTAAAGGGTGGACAAGATTCGTCTAAGAAAAAATCCGTCCATTAAGCATGTACATTCTTGTCTTTATCCCAAGTCTCGTCCTATAAACGATCACGCTTCCATAGCACCCATACTATAGGAACTGACTGGACTCAGAGAACCTCTATGATCCTATCATTGATATAAATCAGATTCTCCTCAAAGGATGAATAAACCTAAAGATCAACATACTAGGGATGAAACAAATGATATTGGTATGAGTGATAGCAGTACAACTGAGATACATGGATGAAATTGTGCAAGGTTCATAGCATCTGATGTTACTAAAATAGATAGGACACCGACATGAGTCTCACTAGAATCTGGAATGGCCTGACATATCAACTTGAAAAATTAACCTGTCTCATGAACTGCCTATGTCCCAACCTCAGTGAAACAAATAAGAACACCCAATCCTGGACCTAGAACTCCAAAGGTCATCTACAGTGATTGGTGTTTGATTTCTAATGAGACTGTGTAGTATCCATCTTTTTCTGAATCAACTAGACCTTCTCAAAAGTCTCTTGCATGAGACGTCGTCCCTGTAAAGATGCCTCTATTACCTCTATCGAGAACTTGGGAGAACAGAATGGCTTACCATTTAAAGCCTCATAAGGTTCCATTTGTATCATCACCAGATTGATGTTATTGTAGGAGAACATAACCCATGAAATGTGTCTCTCCCAAGATATCCAAAAATATAGGACACATTCTTGAAGAATGGACTCTAGCACCTATATCATATGACCTAACTGGAAAACAGTTTAAGGGTTGTATGATGTGCTTAAAATCACATGTGTACCTAGATTCCTCTAAAAACTCTACGAGAAATGATTCAAAATGCGGGAAATTCCTATCTGAAATGATTATGTGTGGCGCCCAATAAAGTCATACCACATCTCAGATGTAAAACTTTCCAATATCATCAACACTGATGGTCTCCTTAATCATCAAAAAATATGTTACCTTCGTAAGACAATCAACAATAAGCCACGAAAAATCATTACCTCGATTCGTCCTCATAAAATATTTCATGAAATCCATCACAACATCTTCCCATTTCCACTCTATGATGGGTAACTACTATAAAATCCCATCATATCACTGATGTTATGCCACACCAGATGATAGGTGTAAGACCTCGTAACATAACGAGCTACCTGTCTCTTTATTCCTTTCAACCAATACTAACGTCCCATGTTATGATATATCCTAGTAACATTGGTATGCACTTTTGAGGCTGAACCATGAAACCCATGCACCAACCACTCACGTATATCCATTGGATCCTAGCCAAGTCCATAGATTAACAGGATCTCATCATCGCCTACCATCCAACCAAGATGAGGGTCCTCACCTACCACACCTTCCTAAAGAACATGGCCCTTGGAATCTGATAGCTTCCTCATCCTAACATTGTACAGTTGGGTAGAGGTAACAGCTAAGGATGAAAAAAAAAGTGTTCCCCTGTCTGTCATGCACCTCTAGATACATCTTAAAAAACAATGCTATAAGCTTCCACTCACTACCGGCATGTTACACTTCGTGTATTGGAGTCCTCCTACATAGTGCATCTGCTACTTCATTTCCCTTACATGGTGTATAGTATGGCTCAAAGTCAAAGGATTGTAGATACTCTACCCACCTTAAGAGCCTCAAAATCATATCATGCTGTGTAAATATAAACTTAAGGATTTTTTTGTCTATTTACTACATAAAATGGTCTCCCAGTAAATAGTGCATCTAAAAGCACGACGCATGAACAACCATAGATAACTTGTGATCATTCTTAGGGTAATTCCTCTCATGAGGCCTCAACTACCAAGACCCCTACACCACTGCTCGATCTCCTTGTATCAGCACTACCCCCATCACAATACCCCAAGAATCACAATACACCATGTATATCATTCCCTACTCTGACAGTATCAATATTGGTGTTGATTTCAGCCACCAATTCATCTCTTAAAAGGTTGACTCGCAAGATTCTGACCACACAAACTTCACACCCATATTAGTCGAGCCCGTCAATGAAACTACTAAATTTGAGAAGTTATTTATAAAATTCCTATAGTTACCAGTTATCCCCAATAAACATTGTATGTCAAAAACTTTCTGGGGATGTTTCTAGGAAACTATAGCTCTCACCTTCTCTAGGTCCACTGACTCTCTTTTCTCTAAGTTGATGTGGCCCAAGAATTGAATCTGGTCCATCCAAAAGTATCATTTTCTGATCTTATAATATAACTGGTGCACAATCAGTGTATTAAAAATGATATAAATAGGGTTGTCATGGTTCTGTCGATTTCGAGAATAAACCTACATATCGTCCATGAAAACCACCACAATCAAATCCACGTAATTATGGAACACCATGTTCATCCACCCCATGAAAAATGTTGGTGTTGTCGTGATATTTAATTACATAACAAAATACTTTTATAATGCATAAATGCTAAGAAAAGTCAAATGATTTATGTCTAGAGATCGAACCCGTGCATGGTGATATCCTAAACCTAAGTCGATCTTCGAGAACACTCGAGATCCTCAAAGCTGATAAACTAGGTAATCAATCCACAACAAGGGATATTGGTTTTTAATTTTCATCTAGTTTAGTTTCCAATAATTCATGCATATATTTTTTTCCACATTTTTTACAAAAAATACCGGCTAACCACATAGAAATGTACTAGGTCTGATAAACCCATTAGCCTACAAATCATCTAGCTGCCTCCTGAGCTCTTAATAATTCATCGAAACCATCCTGTAAGGAGGAATGGATATTGATTAATCTCATATATCTATCTCGATGGAGAACTCCACCTCTCCCTATGATGTTAAACAAGAAAATTCGATAGGAATGACTTCCCTGAAGCAATCAACCACTAGAGGGAAGTCCTCCTAACTTGCTCTTTGATTATCCAAAAACAAACTAGACATATGGGCTATCATCCCACCAAGTCAACGATGCTCGGGTCTAGCTCTTCTCTCCTGGACATCCCATTCAACCATGTGAATAAACCCTACACCCTCGTGTAATTTGAATGTCTCCCTATGGTTATAACAATCCATGTTTTCCCAATATGCAATGATCCAGTCCATTCTAAGAATAATTGCAAACCATGACATCTTAAGGACCAAAAGATCCTAGATGAAGTGGCACACTGCCACCTTAAGGGGACACTCCATACAATGGTGTACCTCATAGGCTATAACTTCCAATAGTGTTTCTAGTGAGAAAACACACTTATAAAGAAAAAAACAAGACCAAGGATATTTACCACTCGTGAAGTCATAAAACTATGAGTCACACTTGTTTAGAAAAGATTAGATGTAAAATATAATCTACTAAGATCATACCTCTCAATGTAGATGGTCTCAGATCCAACCCATGTTGGCTCTGTTTCACTATATATATCTGACCTACACCATGGCCTAGTGACTCTTCTATGCTTCCCTGAGCAGATTTTCCCTTCTACCTCGATGAACCAGGTGTTTAGAAACCATGGACATGACCACCACTGCCCTAGATGGACTGGTATGCAATACTCCATCTCCCAGACCGATGCAGAGCTGAAGACCCTACTTCTGATCTTGATGTCATACTGGACTCCCTACTACTCGCAGTTGGAGGGAAGGTCCTGCAAACCTGCTACATGTGCCTCAACACGCCTCAATGTTGGCACTCAACTGGGTCATGATCACACTATCTTTTTATGGATTCACCTACCACATAGATGGAAAAATAACAAGCTACATGCACACATATCTTGACTAGAACACATGTCATGGGAATCCTTGAAACAATTCTTCCTGCATGAATATGTAGATCCAATGTGGCGAGAAAAACAACTCCCCTATTTTATACCACCATCTTCCCTCAGGTTCTGCTCTGTATTCAATGCTTGATTCACCCTATCTATGATAGATGGAAACCTGAACACCATGAACTGAGATCTAATAGCATTTCTAAGAACCTCCTCAATGCACCTCACCATAGACATCTCATGATTAAGATACATCAGTGAAAAATGCTGCAACTCTGTAAAGCCTGCTGAGTATTCCATAACTGTCATCATGCCTTGCTCCAGATGCACAAACTCACTAGCCCACTCTTCACATAGAGTTGTGGGGTAAAATTAGTTCTATAAGCGGGTTTGAAAATCATCCCAACCCATATTTTTCAATCCATATTCCTGGTTCAAAATATCGCACCATCATTTTGATGCTCCATGTATTATGTAAGTTGAGAGTTTGACCCTCTGCACTGAAGGCATCTCTAGGTGAACAAAAATATCTAAATTTATCTTTAGCCATAACTCTATAGCCTTTGGTCCACCATCCCTTTATAACATATGAGGTTTATGCTATTGGAACACCCATGTCAGCTCAACCATTGGCAAGGATAGTTGCGGTGTTCCCTGGGAAGTCTGGATATAGTCAAAGAAGCCCTCACAAAACAATGCCTCAAAACCTATGTCTGGAATAGCCTCAGGTGCCATAGCTGGCACATTAGGAATATCAAGAAGTAGCTCATGACCCACCGTCACTAATGTATGGTAATATCCTTCCTCATGGCATAAAGAAAAAAGAGAGTCATCTCCTAACAAGGAACCTATAACCAAGAAAACAAGCTAGTCACACTACCACGCCATACACCGATCTGTATCAAATAGTCCACATACATGATATATAGTGAAGTCATGTGATCCATGACTCCACTGTATAGTATGGTAACATCCCATGAACACACTATATAGTGAAGTATCAGACCAAAAGGGTTGGATCTAAGGTGTCAACTGACCAAGACATCCATGTAATAATTATGTAGACCATAGAGGGCTAGATCCAAGGATCATGTCCAATTAATCCATTTGAGCCCCACTAGAATCCCTAGTGTGAACTCAATTAGACACTGGTTGGGGTCCTAGGAGAATGATAATAGAAAGTCCTACACAATCCCAAGAAAGATGAATCCTACTGGGTAGAAAGGCTTCAGGCAGCCCATGGAATCAAAACCCAATGGGCAGATTCAACCCAAGGCATCCACTACATCATTCCAAATCCATGGACAGTTATCCAAGTCACGTATCAAACCATTATTTCATGCATTAAAGGATTCAAATTAAACATTTATAAACATGTGAGTATGCCCACACACATTAACATGAATACTCCTTGAGTGTACCCATTCATGCAATCCATTTATCATTTACCACGCATATGGGCCTACCCTCCCATATAATCCATTTAACATGCCATTAATTATTCACATATAGGTATACCCACAAATATAAACACGTTTAATTCAAGACATGATATGAAAATAAATGATTCATAATATGATATTCAATGATCAAGGAGGCATTACATCTCCTTACAAGCCTACTCTAGGTATCAATCCATCTATGGGCTTCCTCTAACTAGGAAAGCACAAGAGAACACCCCTTGGGTGGTTTAAACAGGCATAAAAAAGCTATTCCCTTAAGGCGCACCCCTCGGTTGACCACATAACAAGAAACAGGTTCCAACACACTTAAAATGAACACATGGTCAACCTCACTAGTTCCAACTACATCTACTAAAAGCTACGCTCTCAAAAATGAGACCTCGTTGGAAGGTCTAATGAATGGAATATCAGCCAAACACCCAAAAAACTTCAAGATAAGCTGAATGATAGTATAGAAAACCTACCATGCCTTGGTAGTAGACACCTCATCTAGTATTTTATCCAGATTCATTCCAGTTCGGAAGAAGTCTGAACAATGAATGAAGACTAAAATATGAGGTCATATTATCCTAAATCTATACAACATAGTAATTTTTTCGAAAAATCAAGAATGACAAAAAAATAATTGAGGACATACCACTGTGGATCCATAGAGACAATCGGTGATCAAAATGGAAGCCATAAGACGAATCTGCTCAAATCCTACCTTAGGTGCAAAAGGGAGTGTTCTAAGGGATATGTTTTTCATAGAGAAGGAAACATAAATGTGATGAAAAATAAAAATAAAAATTAAAAAAACACATCAGGGGTCACACGGTTTACCCACACAGTTTTCTAGACCTTGCCGAAATAATGTGCACCTCACTACCTAAGAGGGCCACCCTAGATGGTTACCCCACACAGTTTTACAAACTGTGCGGTAACTGTGAGAATCCTCTCTATCCAAAACCAGAAATTTCTAGAACTCCCACATGGTTTAAACTAAAAATGAGGAGGTTGTTCACAAACTGTGTGCTAATTCATTTTCAGCCCAAGACATGGTTCTAGCCTCTGAACAAGCAACAAACACCTCCGAAGCACCCTTCTTAAAATTATGCATTCACATAAGTCCATAAAAAGTTATTTAAACTAAAAAAATATATGTACCATGTAAAAAATCTGGGTTCTTACTACTACGGAATAGATTAGATCATCATCCACTGAAGAATAAGTAGGAGGAGGAGGAGGTCTTTATGATGAATCTCTAGTGTAAGAGAATGACACGATCCTCTCCAAAAGGGTTATCCCCCTCCCAGTAAATATGTCACATATTTACTCTATAGTTTTCTAGATTTCATCCATTTTCTCTTATATAATCCTTCTATAGAAATTAATTCATTTTAACAATAATAATAGTCTACGATGAATATGTGAAATAACAAAGGTTACTATCATCTTGGAATCAGCATCACTGAGCTTTGTATCCTAAACCGAAGAACACCTAATCATTTAACCATAGGTCTTACAGAAAGCATTCCTTAAAAGCATTCAAAACACCATTTTTCACATAAATTGAATGAGGTGAAGAAGTTGGAGGAGGAGGATGATGATGATGAGGATGATGAGGAAGAGGATACCCGTTCTGAAAAGGAATAGTAACATCCTTGGTTCCAGACACTACAGTATGCACCTCTAAAGAAAAATACACTAACTATTCGTCTCTATTAGTACTCTATAACAATGATTCATTAGGATCCCTCGACTCAACCAAAGTTTTAGGTCTACTATGATATAGTATACTCCCATGATCATTATCATCATCATCATATAACTCAGAATATTCATTACAATGCTATGCAGATCATAGTGACTTCTTCTTCTTATAAGGTTCTTCATCTTCCTCATTATCATATGCACTGTGGATTCCAAAAGAATGAGTAGCCTATCATATCTAGTTACATATCCTTGAGTAGATGAATAAAAAAGAGACTTTCCATTACACTAACCAATATAATATCCCCTAGACTCAATGATGGTATAATAAATAAGATACTAGATATCCTTATTACCTTTATGAACATCATACTCGGAGTCATCTAGAAGCACCAACATATCATTATGAGTATCTAGATAAGATATCTACACCTGATCATTGTTAGATACTTCAGTCTTTTTTGATTCATCATATTATCTCACAAAACAGACTCTTTTTTAAATTTATGGATGGAAAATAATAGATCCATTGGAAACAATAGGAATCTTAGTCACATCACATCCACATTTCACTTCCACAAAAATAGGTACTGATGCTTATATCTATTATTCATCAACTTACACTCTAGAAAAAACATTTACTTCACATAAATGGAGTAATTAACTAACTCACACAGATCTATGATATTATCAACAATTAATTTATTTCATATACGATTCTACAATGGTAAAAATTATCACAAAGATTTTCATTATTATCCAACAACATCTTAAACTGATGGTTCCAGTGTATTATCATCCTAATACAGTCTACATGACTTATGAAAAATACAACACACTTAGTCCCATTATCTTATACATCAGGAATAATAACTTTAGTATCCACAATATCCAAGATCATTTAAGGGTGGGAAAATGAGTTTAAAATGGTGGGATGCATTCTCAACACCTATATATAGAGATTCAAATTTCTACCAAAAATTATATTATATCCACTTTTCATTAGACATAAGAAAATATTATCATTAAACCTAATTATGCTAAAATATCCCTTTATGGGACATGTCACATGATGTATAAATTTTAAAAATGACATATATTACCCATCAATACCAATTATTGTAGGCCTTCAAACTATTGTATTCCCAGTCAATTCCAAAAAGGCATCCTCAAATACAATCTTTCTATGGTTAATAGGTATATAACCTTGAAATTCATCATGTATAACTTTGTAATGAACTTTTAAACACCTTACCTATTTTATTAATGAAAATATTTTTTATTCTCCAAAAATCATAATCTTTATGAAATCCTTATTTTCTCTAAACTCATGCGCTGCAAACTGATAGAACTCATGAACCATCCAAGGGTAGAATGGTCGATGATTCCTTGAGAACCATTAGACCCATCCCAAATCAAGGATCACATTTCACATGAGTGAATTGTTCAAAACCACCCACATGAAGTCTATCACTTTATCAGTGATGGCTGTTGAAGACGAAAGTATGGTATTTTTTGGTTCGACAATAGGGTGAATCGATTTGACTATATCATTCATTGAGGAATGTACCTCATAAAGTGACATAGTAAGGCACATCACTAGCACCATTTCTGTACTTGTTCAAGGGATTATAGTGGAAAATGGATGGTAATGGATTATGAGATGAAGGAATAAGGAGTTTGAGGATGTGAGCGAGAGACATTGGTTCCTTAGACTAAAATTTTGGGTAAGAATATATCATCTAGAGACTGAAGATCATAAAAAAATATATAATGAATAAATATACCTAATAAATATTTTAATTAGGAAAGTAAAAAAGTAGCATTAATAATGATAGGTTATAATAGAAATTCATCCTTGTAGGTTGAAGAACTATAGTTTTTCATGGTCACATATGAATGGTAGAACATTATGCAACCATTCCATGGTAGCATGTAATGATACGATGGCATGATAGCATTTTGATGGTAGAATAATAATGGTAGTGAAAAAGGGATGATCATAACAAATAAAAAATTATTTTGGTAGCATGAATTAAAATAAATACTAATGACTGTTACCAATGATATATATCAAGGGTAGAACCAATGATAAAACCAATGGTAGAGCCAATGTTATATACGAATGGTAGATACCCATGGAATAATAAGTCTTGTAATTTTTATCTACCAAAACAAAAAAAAATATAATAATTAATGTCTAAACGAAACCTATTATTCCAAGTTATTGTCTAATATTGATTATTATCATAACATTCAATGGATTTGTGAATATATTAATAATATGAGGTTTGGTAGTAATGAACTCAAGAGTAATACCATCCTTTTGAATATAGTATCTCCAAAAGTGATGTATTATATCAATATTTTGTGTTATCATGTGATATAATAGAATCTTGGAAATTCATAAAGGCAATGTATTATCACAATTTATAGGTACATGCTAAATTATTTACTCATAGTCCACAAAAGTGCCTTTCAACCACAAAATATGTGCACAATAAGAACTGTCAGTTATGAAATCAACTTCAACCGTGGGTCATACAATGAAGTTTTATTTTTTAATACACCATGAAACTATAAAAATTATCAAAAATGAATATGATCCATGTTTTATTTTTTATCTCACTTAAAACCAAAAAAATCATCAGCTAAACAATAAATTATGACAAATTCTTATCCTTTAGAGTAAAAAAATCATAAATTGTGTGTACTTTTGAGGTTTTTATGAATTATTATCAGAAACTTTAATTTGAATTTTTTGTATTTTATTTAAATAGTCACACAAAATCAAACTAAAAATTATACAATCTTGCTAGTAGTTATATATATCCTGCTTCAAAGAATACCTCTGTAAGTGGTTTGGTCAACTGGTCTCCCAATTTCATCAAGATACAATTTATAGACTGTACCCATGAGAGTGTCTCTAACTTTATTACTGTCCAATAATAAATATTTTAAAAGATGATTAGTTTACATTATTTGATTTAAAATAAATCTATAACAATTTTTAAAAAACTAAAAAACAAGTATTTATGTTCACCCATTAAACAGATTTGAAATTCACTTTTCTAATTTTTTATAATTCAATACAAAAATATTTTATTGATGATACAAAAATAATATCATAAATATATATTTTTATAACTAATTAAAAATTTTAAATACATTTAACAAATATTTTAGGGTATCCTATTCCTTAAATAACAACATAAAAAAATCAATTTTTTTTTTGAGCCTATCATATCGACCTCTAGTATTTTGTTTTAAACTATATCAATAATTTTTTAATTTAAATACATTATTTTGAAAGTGATGGTTTTATAATTCAGGGGGTTGTTCAACCACAAAACCCTCAAAAATATAACCATTTATGAAAACACTATTGACATCCATTTTGTATTATTTTAATTCCAAATGTGCAACATTTTCAAAAAAAATTGATGGATTCAAGTATAACTACTGTAGAAAAGGATTAGTCATATTCAGTACCTTCTTCATGAATATATCCTTTTATAATATGTATTTAATTATTTCTAATTATTATTCCAGAATCATAAACCAGGTTTCTAGACTCCCATTTAGTTGTAATTATTAGATTTTCCTTGGGTCATTCATCTAGTTCCCAAACCCAACTTCATTCACATAGAATTAACAATTCATGCATTCCTAGTACTAATAATTCATCATTAATTGATTAAATGATGTGGTTAGGTTTGTTTATGGATAATAATTCTTGATGCTAAAAATGATTTTTGAGAGAATATTTTTTCTAGGTTACTTTATCTACTTCACCAACAACTGCTTCTATGGGTTCATATCAATGAGTCCGAACAGCTCTAGGAATATTTGAGACAGACCCTTCATCTTCATCTATAGGTTCTGGATCAATCTATTCATTGAAATTAAGATTTTCGTATATTAAAAGCGTAACCTAATTTTCATTAGGATCTACAATGATGTTGAGATTGGAATGATCATGTTTTAGATTTTATAAAGTGGTCTTAGGCCCATGTGGATTTGCTTCATCAAAAAATTAAATTAAAATATTCTTCTATAATAATAGTACTTTTATTAAATAAACTATTGGATTTACTTGTAATATATTATCCATGGAAAATTCCTTTAGCACATTTGGATGCAAATAATTCTAAATAATTATTTGTATTTAGTATAATGACCCTGAAACCAAAATATATAAAGTGATTAACAGTCTTCTTACTGCTATTACATAACAAGTACATGGTCTTCTATTAAATTTGACTAATTAAAATTATATTAATTATATTGAAATATATATTCAAAAATTCATCCCAAATATATAAATGTATATCATACTCATTTCGCATGTTCTAGGTAATTTCTTGAAGGGTTCTATTTAATTTATCTACTACATCATTCTGCTATGAAGTCCTATAACAAGAATGGGTATGACTGTATACATATTGTGAGCATAATGATTCAAACTCATGATTTTCATACTCATGGTTATGAGAAATTCTTAATGAATTTATTCTATGTCTAATAAGATTTAAAATAAATTTATCATTATTATAAAAAAGTACCTCAATTTTAAGAGAAGGAAAAAAACAACCATGTATATTTTGAATAATAATACACTATAGCATAGGAATAATGTTTTCCAAATAATTAGGAAAATAATAATGGTCCAAAAAAATCCATGTGAACAAATACTACTGTTTGAGAACTTGATAATTATATATTTGGTTTGTAAGAGATTTTTTTTCTGTTTTCACTTATTATAAGGATTATAAAAATTGGGTTTGAAATTTTGGTTTAGCAAGATCAATGGATAAAGAATAAATAATATGATTTCTATGATAGTTAATAATGAAATTCCCTAAACTCATATTCCAATTCCAAGATTCATTCTGAAGGCACTTATACATCCAATATTTTGAGAATATAAGTATTTCAAATCAACTATATAAACATTATCATTTTTCATAGTAGTAAAAACATAATACTGTTTTTCATATTTTTTTATCATTGTTAAGAAAATTAACATTATAAAATCCTTAGAAAATTCTGAAATTATAGGAATATTATAGTCTAATAATTCTATAAATAATTATTTACAAATTAAAATGCTATTAGAGTTACCAATTTGACTGAGTCCTATATGTTTTTCATTGCCTTTGTCACAAAAAATTGATATATACCCCGTCTACCCTGACTAGGATACTAATGATTAAGCAATCCCCAGTCATATTCATGGAAAATCCACTGTTAAGATACCATATCTGCTTACATAAACAATTCTAGTATGTTTTTTATAAAATAAATTTAAATCCAAAATTATTATGGTACTGATATTTTCTTGGGGCCATATATTCCAGTTATAAGTTATTTAAGAATACATAAAATTTATTACTATTTCATATAAAAAAACTTATTTAACAATAAATAAATAATTTGTTTGGTCTAGTGAAATAACAATTACTTTCATAATTGGATGAACTGGAAGATGGGACATATTTATTCTTAAATATTTACCTCTATCTAGGTTTATATACAATTCCTATACTATATTTATGAGTATTTAATTTTCTAAGAATCTAGGTTAGTGTTTTTTTACATTATTAAATTCTCATATATCTTTCATTGATTAATTGTTAGATAATTTAATCTCATTTTTCCCTTAAGAAATTATGTATTCTTATACTTTAATATAGTGAGATAAATTTTAATGTGACCAGATGTAACAAGAACCCCTTTTAAACTTTTTTTTACGATTAAATTCATTTAATGTTTATTTCAACATATTATGAAATTAAAATGTGCTATAATTGTTCATAATTTCATTAATATATTCAGTCTCAAAAGGAAAAGAAGTTTGTACAAGTGAATTTGGAAAAACCTGAAATACCTTATATGTGTTAATCGTGAAACACATATTTGATTTATCTTTTCTATATTCTCTTCTAGAGTATAAATCACATGATCTATCATCCGAAGAAATCCATGTGAATTTCTTAAAATATTTATATTATTTTCCTTTATCCTTAGAATTTTTTATATTTGAGATTTGGACAGTCTGCTTTGATGAGTCCTTTTATTTACAGCCATAACATGTTATTTCTATTTCATAATCATCCCTTTCCCACTCAATTATCCAATTACATTTTCTATCATCATTAGCTCCATTGTTTGACTTATTAGGCAACACATTATTCTAGTAATTTTTTTAAAACATCTGAAAAAATGACTAAATTGTTTATCACTATCTGATGGTGATATATCATAGTGTGAAAATTCATATTTGATATTATGTATTTGATTTTAGTCATAAGTATTGAATTATATTGATATATTCTTTCGTTCCACATATTAATTCTTATTAACAAGAATTACCACCTCACACATCACATATTTTCCAATGAGTTCATTCAATGGTATATTAATAATGTCACATTATTCCCTTAGGGGGAAAGTGCTTTTTCTACACCATTCTAGTAAAAATCTCAATATTCTAATTAGTTGATCAATGAATTCAATTTTCATCCCAAGCATAGGAATCATGTTTAAAATTTCATTATTCATGAGAAAAATGTAATAAAAGATACATTAGGATTCATTTTAAAAGTATCTTATATTAGGGTATACATATTTAAGTGTATTTCATCAAAACTAAATGTTTATTAAACATAAAAAACTTATTTATATGAAATTTTAAAATAATTTAATACTAATAATAAATATTTAATTTATCCTCATATAATTTATAATTCCAATGGATCATATATTTACAGTTAGAGTCATAGGGAACCTTAATGACATCATTAAAATCTATCTATGACCATTGGGTATTTCTTATTTATCCTCAATAACAGCCCAAATAACTATAAATTATCATTATATATGAATTTTAATTTTAATTTTTGATTGGTAATATTTAGTTTGATTAAAATAATGAGTCCCATTAGTATCATTTCCATGAAGGATAGTTTTAGTAATAATGATATAAATTTAGATAAAATAGAATTGTTTGAACTTTATGTAAATAAATATCATAGTCAAAAAAATTAAATGATGTAAAATAAAATATTGGTCCCAGTGGAAAACTCAATAGGGGGATGTAAATTGATCTTATAATTAAATATATATTAAAAAAACTAAAATCCACCAATATGATAAAAATGCCACGTTTTTAAAAATTGATTAATTATATAATTTTATCTATTGAAGAGATTCTGAAAATCGTGATCATAATTTAGTTAAATTAATTTATATTATGAAAGTACTATACTCAAATCAGACATTGTATATAAATAACTAATTTTAGTTAACTATTAGAGTAATGTATTGATGGATAAATGAGAAAAACAATATTCTCATTTGATTGAAAATGAGAAAGAAAAAACAAGTGAAGATGTTGGAGGAATTAAAAAAAATACCCTAACAATGTTTTTGGTCTCATGTTCATACTTAATCCCCTCCACTTTGAAATATCCTACTACCAAGTAGTTTATTTTAAAAATAAATTGACCTATATCCTAGATCGTGTTTTAAAAGAAACAACCCACAAGGTTTCCCATGAATGAAGCCTCATCCATAGTTATATTTGGGATAGAACAGGAATAGGTCACAAATGTCCTCTTCCATAGTTTTTTTTGAATACCAACTAGAATAGAATAGTGGTAGAGAGATAGATAAAAGGAAAAAGATATTCATTCACTCAACTCTTATGTGAAGGTGGCCATGTTTTACAAATAAAAAGGGTAAAATGAAAACAAATCCTGAATAAAAACATAAAAAGAAAGATAATTATTTTAGATTTCAGAATATTTAGTATTTTATAATTTTAATAGATTCCGTCTCTTAGTTTTCCATGAGTTTCTCATTAGAATGAGATCAAAAAAGTAACCTAGAATATATGTTAAAATAGGGGGTTTTGAAGTCAATGAAATGCCACTATATGAAGTTTAGTAATTTTCTACTTTTTTGTAAACCCATATATCTCAAAATATCTCTTGGTTATAGTGTATATGATTCAATGATTATACTTTCATTTGTGTGCCATTATGCCCACACCCATACAAGAGGACGAAGCATGGATTTTTTATGATTCCTGGACTAATTATCCATTGTTAGATAATAATAGAAAATTAGAATATTAATAATGAGAAAGAAGTTTCGGATGTCAAAAAATATTCTTTAGAACATCATTAGAGTTATGTTGGAATAATCATTCTGAAATCCACATGGTTCTATTTGGTATAAAATTTATTAACTAGCCAATGGATATTTAATTTTATAATTTAATATAGATAGATATGGAAACTCTTTGGTGGTTGATTCACTAGTGGTATACTTCTCTAAATATACCTCATCACTGAATGGTATATATTCTGGTTAAAGAACCATTGAACCAATGAAAACATAGATGAGTGGTAGATCACTATATTTGATGTATCATGAAATATTAGTAGCTATTGACAGTATCTCTCCAATGTAGTGAAGGTAGCTCAACTGAATGATTACACACATGGATCGTAAAACTACATGGTTTTATAATTTAACTGGTTGAATCTTTTTTAACTAATGGTGTCATGAAGTAGTCGTGTGGTTCAAATAATGGCATATTGATATGTATCACAAACTTTGCCAATGATTCGCATTTTATTCCACAAAATGGTTTACTGTTATAAAACATTGAATTCATTAGAAACATAGTAAATATGATTTGAGTCCTTTAAAGTAATGTGGTTATGAAGAGAAGTCTCTACCAATGAAGTTAATGGAATTTCTATGAAAAACCCAAAAAAAGAGGAGATCATGTCAGATTTTGGAAGAAAAGGTACTACAACATGGTGGAATTCAATGTTTTTAAAGGATTGGATCATTAGATATATAACTATGAAAATATTCCATCTTGAGGATGTAAACAAAATATTGAAGTTGTTAAATGCATAATAATGTCCATAAACTATGTGAATGTGATCATTTCCACCATATTGAGTGTAGGTAGTAATGATTGAGGGTGTAACCCTTATAAAGAAGAGAGTTTTCCTAAAAAATTGTAAGGCTGTGAGCATGTGAAATCGGTGACCTAGAAATTATCCCAATTAAAAATATTTGTTCTTTATAGTGATTTGGTGAATGAAACATCACTGATGCATTATCCATGAAGATTTTTTTGAGGATAAACCAAGTGAATTATTATTCCACTATTTACTTTTTGTATACAATCTATAGGAATGAAAAAAGGAATCTTAAAGAATATCTAGAAATCAATAGATAATTATGTTTATTAAATCATATTATAATCTCTGAATATGGATTCTCATGTGACCAACAAGGTTTATATGTCAATATCTATTTAGGGTAGTGATAGATAATGGAAAATTTTGTAAATTGCATAGTCAATACATACCCAGATACACCCCCCCCCCTCTCAGGGTTATATCACACTATGAACAAAATTATGTACTAATAGAAAAGGAAATATGAGGTACCAAATAAATACAAACTACCTCCCAAACATCAAAATAGGATGACTTATATATTGATAATTTTTATCAAACTGACTTAAAATGGAAATCCATAATCAACTGAACTACAAAATCACTAATTTTATCACTTCATTGGGGTTTCCTCACCAACCCCACGATAGATTCCATAGATAAATAATTATAATTTCACTCAATAATGGGTAGGGACTCAATAAAACATACAGTTCACTATCTCTCAACCTCCACCCACATAAAAGGTGGAGAATTATGTCAAAAAACATGATATTTCCCGCTTCATCCTAGGACACTATACTATTTCATAACATAACAATACATATTAGTATAAACTATGTTAACAACAAATCTATGATCCTAGATCCATCATTATATTGTCACACATTTTAAAACCACAATATTTTAATGTATTTCTTTTTAAATAAAATTTTAGTATTTGATATGTTTCCTTACACACAACTATGATTTTATTTGAATCCTAATATAGTAAACCATTATTAATTATCCATAAAATTGGTAGGTATTAATATTAATAAAAATTTTATGAATTATATGTTATAAAGATTTAATTTTTTTTAAATAATAATAAATATGTATTTAATATTTTGAAAAGACATTTTATACTTCGAAATTTTTTTTCTTAGAAAAATGGGGTTTATTTGATTTTTTTCATGTGAAAATTATGATTAATTTATAACATTTAGAGTAATTTTACTTTAGAAAATGAATATTATTTTCAAAATATAAATGTTCATAATAAATTAGGGTATATTTATTAAAAAGATACAATTTTTAGTGAATAGTGAAAATGATGATTTTTATAAAACATGTTATTTTATATCAAGTAAATGTCCCATTATGTATTTAATTTGTTTATAAAAGAACTTATGATAAATTAAATATAAATATATGTAATTAATTACATCTTAATCTTATTATAATAGATTATTGGAAAATTATATTTTTGGGATTAAAATAACAATTATCTAAAAATATTTTTTATATTAAAAATGTGTTTTTATCAAAAGAAATTTATTTAATATCTAGTTATTAAAGGTTTCAATAAAATTTAATGATTTTATAGTCAATATAATATCCTTAAATTAATATTATTTCTTTTACATGGCATGTGTGTATGAAAATTATGTTTTATGCTTGAAAATTTATTTTTCTAAAATGGCTATTCTTTACGGGTTTTTCACGAATTTAAAATTAAATTAATAAAAATATTTAAATTGAATCAACTAAAATTGATTAAATATTTTGAATCAAAATAATTAATATATTATAATGTTGTTGATATAATTTTGGTTCATAGTGAATAATCCAAATAGTAACAAAAACTTTGATACGCTTAAAACTTGTTTACCAAGGGAGTTAGACCAATAGATAACTGCATGATTTCCACATAAAAATTTAAAATTATACTTTTTTATGTTATTTGACCATTATATTAACATACCTTCAAATATGTGGGAATTTGGATCCACATTCCAATGAAAGTGATCGTATATCATTGAAATTTTGTCCCCCCTCAGTTATAAAGTGAAACTCTTTACCTACCTTATTCCAAGAAAAATAACATATTAAAATACTACCTATAATCTATAAATTTATCATAGAGTGAATGATATTTTAAAATTATCACTCCTTCAAGGCTTCATTTGTGTTCCAAAGGAGGTCTCTCAGAGAATACACATAGTTCTTAACTAGGGGCTTCTAATTCTATTTCATAATTTCCTTCCAATAAAATGTATGTATCTATAAAAACATGAAAAATATAGTATCATAAATATAATTACATTATTTTAGGATTAATTCAAAACAATTTAACACCTCTTCTAAATCAAATTGGTGGTGCAAGTATTGCATATGCGTTTGTGTGGACTACCACCTCCACATAGCGATGTAATTTTTTTCACCCCTATAATTCAGAGTTTTATATTATGATATATTCATTGTTTATATATTATATTTATATTATAACATTTATTAGTTAAATTTAATTTCAAATTTACCTTTATCTCACCCTATCCATCAAAAAATGGATATATCTCTCGTGCATACCTAAAAACTACCATCTCATCATAGGGTTGCAATTTATTTTTCATCATGGATTTATAAGAATATATATATATAGTGAATAAACAATATATTTATATAATGAAAAAAATTATATAGTTGAGAAAACCCTGATCAGTGTACTATGAAAATGATCTCCTGTGGGTGCTAAAATATTTGCCCTAGGTTATGTTGAGTGGGACACTACTATTTGTGGTGGAATACATACTCAAACAGCCCCAAAAATCACCTTAATTGTCTACCTCATGATGTACCCTCATAGAGATCCTTCACCACCATGAAAATGCAGGGGGCTGATGGAACACCAGTTATTATAAAACCATATACAACCATTATAAAAAATTTGATAGATGAATACGTGAGTTAGATAGACCCACTCACCTTTGTGGAGATCAAATTTGTTTTAGGTCTTTCCTCTAAGCATCAAGACTCACATTTCCTATAAATATCCAGCACATTCCACACCATGTACATTGTTAACACAAACTTTCTACATTTTATCTTCTGATTCATGACTCTCCAAAATACCACAAACCAATAAAAGATGAATCAACCATGGTATTAGAGTATCGTGAACCCTCAATTCCTTGGTTCATAAACACAACCACCTATGTTGGGGATTAATTTTGTGAATTCCTACACCCTACATGGAGGAAGAAGTCCCTTTGGGGGTACACAAGGCTTCATGGAGCATTAATAGTTTAGTAATAAATCCATTTCTAGTTCCTTACATCCTGCCAAGGTAGGGGCACCATGTATCACGAAGCACATTTCTTTGTGATATCCATATTCTCCATTAAGCACCTATGATTTGCGAATAAACTCTCATCGAGGCCCCATGCTTTTCCAGACCCTTCTCTTATGCCCCACCATGTTTCCACACTTTTATAGACAACTCTTCCTGATGTCTGAGTACCCCAATCCTCCATACCCATATAGGATTGGTTTAGCTACATTTGGGGTCCTCCAATGACCTTTTCAGACCTTTTATATGCTCCACTCTACATGTGTGGCCTAATATTAACATTTACATATTTATTTTCATCATAAGAATTCTAATGAATTTTTCATTATAGAATATATATCGTAAAATAGACCATGTGATTAGACATTCTTCTAAACCATTTCATCCTCTCATTTTCAATTCCATGCCCCTCCCAAGGGTGTGTGTGTGATGGTTGTGTAATCCTAGTGGATGGGGATTGAATCCCCCATGTCTGAGCTATATGATGTAAAAAATCCTAGCACCAATGTCTCCAATACATGATATTAAACTATGATCCTACTTAATGTGTAAATCCCATGATGTCACTGTGAATGCTTGATAGGTAACCAAATCCTCCCTAAATGGTGTTATGTTCTCTGCATAGGATTAAAGTGTGGGTGGGCATCAGGAACCACTCACTTCACTCACTCTCATTATTTAATCAATATCCCTTTGGTATTTGTAACTATGTGTGACTTAGGTAGTCTCCACACATATTTCATGATATACCATTTGTTGGATACTCTGTTTTCAACTCACAAAGAATGAGATCTTCATTAAACTGAAAGGGATCCTCCCTGTATAACATGAATTCTTATTGGGATAGCTAAAAGGAGTAATCCCCACACCATATATCATTGGTTCTTCTTACACAACTTGAGAATTAGGTCGACTTCTTCATCGTGTTTCTCAAACTAAGTATGAAAAAAATTGTCAAAGTGGATAACAATTACCATGACATCCAATCTCTATATTCGGGCTTCTCTCATTCATAATCCCTTACATGTCCAATGGGAAACCCTCCCAGTGTTGGTATCATCATGACCATCTCATCTTGGAATATTCAATGTGTTAACCCATCTATATTCTCCACTCCCATGGGTGGCCTTCATAGTTTCCCATGGTACCCTCCATAACAATGTGGACATTGATTCCCAATCAACTAGGATACATAGGAAACCTCCCTACGTTTCAAGCACAAAAACTCTCGCAACCCATCTATTATATCAATTCCAACGAACACATTCACTAAATCCATCCTAATTTTTACCTACTCCATCACATATTAGTGGGATCATACCATGAATCCATATCATTCCTATAAATAAGACCAACCCTTATCACCAGTGTTCCTAATTGTACAAGGGATGCTCTCATGAAAAATCCCCACATCAAATTTGTCCAAGTAAAATTATCATGGGAAGGGTAGTTTCAATGCATATTCCACAAACCCTAAATCATGAACTATGTGGGTTTTGACACCTATCATTTAAATATGGAATGTTGGATTCCTCCAAGATGTTCAATCCTGACCAATGGTAAACCTTGGTTCCCCACAAAGGGGTTAACCCCTATGAGTCACCTCTATAGGTGTTCGGATCGACCCTTGACTATGTGGAAGCTCCAAAATTATTTGAAACAATTTCTTGGTCCATATACATATGTATTTTGACACATAAAATAGATTAAAATTCTAGGATCTCCTTCATAGGGACACACCTCTCTAATCCACCCTCATGAGAGTTCTGATCAGCCCCAGTCCATCTCCACAAGATGTTAAATTCAAAATAGCTCACACTAATAACTCATGTCATGTATAGGATGCTAAGTTAAACCTTGGATGAAATGACTATAGTATAAGATACCCCATAAATAATGTGGGATGACTCATGTTTTTCACTCATGGGAATACCTCATTTGAGTAAGAATAAAGGTGACCAATGTTCCAGCATCTATACATATCAATGATGCCCAACATGATTACCCCCTAAATGAAAGTTGATGTCCGATCCAGACCCCTTGGATTGTCTAAAAAAATAAGTGTAATTATCCAAAATCAACAATGATATGGCACTGGGAATGAGTTTCACAAACACATCTTAATCTATAAGGGATATCTGAACAAGAAACAAATTCTAAGAAGAAATACATGAAATGAGGAACTGATATCCCATCATAACTTTTAAATCAAAGAGAAGACAATAACATTTAAAGTGAATAAATCCACCCACCATTGGTTTTTTAGAATTCATGGTAATAATTCACATACGTGAATAATAACCTATGTGGAAGTATGCCCATGTGAATGATTCAAAAATACAAATGGTGACCCGATGTGAACATCTTCTCCCCATCACAGGGACTATTAATCTTTGGGGAATCAGTAGTTACGAATATCACCTGATTCAAATATCTAGTTCTAGGTCCAACCAAGAAAATAGTGGGCCTAGTGTGGAAATAACTATAATTTGGTGCTATTTTACTATGGGAATTACGGTTTACAACATTTTCAACGTGGTTCTCTTTCTCCATCCATGGATTATTGATAATGTTGGGGCATTAAGAGTTGATTTCCTTACATCTGTACTAATATTTAATTCATCTTACATTTTAGGACAAAATATAAAGGAAAAAAACCAAATATTCTTGAAAATATTAGGGGATGATAAATTTCAATGTAACAATCCTGCATAAAACCACCTCTTCCACAAAATTACCCGTGAACATGGATACTAGGTGCCCAAGCATTATCCCACCCTCATTGATCATTTATAAGAGAGTAATTGGTGTCATTTTCTGACAATGGAGGTATGAGGGGTTCATTACATTGAGGGTCATAGCCCACTAGTACATGGACGGTTTTGTACTTCACCAACTCCGCTTCCCCGAAGGGCTAAAAATAGAGCCACTACTCACCACTGTAATATCTAACCACTTCAGGAGCCTCTCCCCAGAGAGTTCCAATGACATTATACCATATTTTTAGGATTTAAGGGATTCAGAGATCACCCCTACTATGAATTATTCATGGGAGGATCCAAGGAGGTCCCCAAATAGGTCACCTCAACCAATCCAACGATTGATTTCTCAAGAAGATGAACATGCAAACTATAATCTTGCTCTGTGAGCCCCAATCTGGATGACCTGACACCACTATCAAGTGAAAGATAAAATGGATAACCATTTTGGGGATTCATCATTCATGGATTCAATGGATGAGGTGACCATTAGTGCACTCCACTAGACTCCAACCACTATATATCATGGGTCTATTAATGCCTGATTGGAATTAAGACCTTAGCCTCCCCACATGAATGTTGCATTAACAATTTTGTTCACTAGAACCATGAATAATAGTTGCAGGATGACTCGTGAGATTGAGGTCCAATACAAGGGTCCTCCTCATTCTATTTGTAGTTAGAGTGATGTTCATCCCCACTCTCACACGTAACATGAATGTCATCTTCATGTCCATAGAATTGAGCAAAGAAGAGGTCCTCCGTGCTTTGTTGAAACACATCCTGGAGACCCTGCCTATGCCTACAGTTCATGGTATGGAAAACCTCCCCATGTGATAGTCCATAAGTGTACTGTTACTCATCATTCCATTACTTACTCACATGGAATACCCCCCCCCCCCCCCCGCTCCCCTAACCATCAAAGTGGATATCACCCCGATTTGTTGACAACCAACACGTAGGTCATCCCAATGTCTAGTTCGATTAATGTGAATGTCCTCATTACACTTCCATCTGCTAGCACATAGGCCCTCCATGATACACTAATAATAGTCATCATAGAGGTCATACACCTATTCCATCTAACCAATGAATATTCCCTCCGTAGTACATCACCATCCCGAGGGGAGGTCCTCCCCACTCTCACATCAATCCAATCAGAGGTTTTCCCTGATCTGATAGTAGTAAATTAGGATTTCCTACATGTATCCCACTCTAATCAGGTGGAGTACCCCTATAAATCATTCAATTATACGAATTTACACCAAATTTAGAAGAACTTACCATAACAAAAGAGTCATCTTGGGGAAGAATGGAGAACCCTCACCGTAGAAGAAAAAACTACATGAGGAATCAAGTCGTTGTTAATCCTATTCGATTCCAAAATTATGAAGCTAAATGTTATTCAATGAAGTAAACTTCACCCTAATAATTTTTATTAGAGTATAGGGGATGACCTCAACCTGTGATGTTATTCATTCTAGAAGTTGAAATGCACTAGAACCCAAAATCATGTCTAAGGTACATGAAAGTGGTGGAAGATTAAGTTCCCTCCCAGTGCCTCACGGTGTAGTATTACCTGTCATCAACAATTTCTTACTGTACCTATACACCTGATTATAGGAAATTAGTATGTTATTTGATAGATATTGAAAATTTATTAGGAAAACAAATTAATACCACATCCCTCGAACATGGGGTTGTGTTTTGTAACCAGTCCTATTGGGATGTGATGATGGAGTTGGTACTGCCTACAAGAGATGACCCGGTGTGAAATGATCAATCATATTGCATCGTGGTATCTCCACCAGCTAGTCTGCCACCCCAATATTCAACATCCATTCCCTTTATATATTCTCATCCAAAAAATGATCGATGACTTGGAAAACTAGGAGTTAGAACCCACATATGAACCGAGAAGCCTATGGGACACTCCAGCTACTAATCAATTTTTGGTGGTACTTTTTCCCAAATTCCTTATATGATTTTGATATTCTATAGTTATTCACCAAGCATGAGGTAATGTTTTTCAATAAAACTGTATTTGTGACACTTTCTCGCCTATGGGATTGTATGTTGGTCTACCCGAATGGTTAGGAAAATTGTTATGGCATAAACAAGTAGTGTCAGATGATTGAGTTGGAAACACTAATAGTGGCCAAACACCCTACATCACCTAGAATCCTACATACTCTTTAGTAATGATGCATCCATAGTTTCATTGTGATATGCAATATTATTTAAGGGTAATACCTCCATGTACCAATTTAGGGTTGGGGTCAGTACACTGCTCTAAACATTATCCCTATCCTATGATGTCCAGACATACCCTGTGATATCAAGGACATTCGTCCACACATATTAATGGTGAAGATGGTATTACCCATCATATCTAATTAATACGGGGATAATGACATGGTATTTGATAAGGAGAACCTGAATCAAGGGAAACACATCGTGAGTTGGACCCCACATGTATTCTCATCTTCTTTCATAGGTGGTCACTTGTACTTGGAGAGAAATATGATGAATTACCCGATCAGTAAATACACCCTTAATGGAAATGATCATATCAATAAATCTAATTCATCTGACCCATAAAATTTTTCATAGTGGATAGAGATCAATATGATATGTTCACCTTACTCCACCAGATCATAGATCAGATGAGTCCCATTAATGATATCCATATAAGGACTCTAGAAAAGTGAAGCCCAGTCTATGTTGATCCTCAAAATTATATTTTCCCTCATCCACTGTATTCACATGGGAAGCCCCAATTACTTTTTTTCCACTATCCCCAACTAATCAGAATAACCTCATGCATCCTGATAGGTTATTTACTAGAGATTATGGAAAAAGACTATGGAATGAATCACCCAAAATTCTCAATAGTCATGATAGTCTCCCTTGATATCTATATCAAAATAATCAATAAGTAGTTCCATAGAACACTATATGAGTCTCTACATGAGACACTGAGCATGTCTATCATGTTGAAGAGGCTTTCAAGGCATTGGGGGTCTAGAATCCCCATCTTGATTCGAATCCCTACAAATATGATCAAATATCCTTTATCATTGCTCGCATCTAAGCCCTTGAGATATTGAAGGTGGTGATACCACCAGATAGAAATCCATATCTGGTATGGGTGGATGACATGTGAGCAACCATAGTTTTTTCAAATCATACCTTAGTCCGCTTCAATGGGATGGGTGACCCATTATAGCATCTTGACAACTTCATTTGAAAGTGTATAACCATGTTGGGAACTCCAAAGCAGCTGGAAGCTGCCAAGATCAATGTTTTGAATAGAAATTGGAGGGTCCGACGTTGGTCTGGAAAAGTTAGCTACCCATGGGGTCGATTACTTGTTGGGAAGACCTTCATAGATAGTTTAATTACCTTTTGGGCTCCACCACATGCGAGACATGTATTACCGATATCTTCAAGTGTATGAAACATCCAAATGAGCATGTCACAGACTTTTTTACATTATGGATGTGCCTCATGTATTCAATTGATATTACTCTAATTAAATAAAATATGTTGAGGATATTTGTATTTAATCTTAATACTTAACTGATTCCCTCCCTCATCACTCAGAACATCACAGGTGGATTCCTTGGTTTCAACAACAAGGATCGAAAACTATAGGAAGTCATGCAGAAATCCAAGAAGGCATGTATATTTAATCCTCAATCATCATACAATATATTCATTAAGGTAGATAATTCTACCCTTACACAATTTGATATCCCAAGGATAATAGAGTTATTTTTGGTAGAGCCCTACCCACAACCACACTAAGGGAAATAGCCTCAAACCCATCATCAGGTGCAGCATAACCCAACATAGAGTCGACATGTGCCACCTCACCATGCACTACCACCTCAGTGAGAGAATTAGCCTCTAACCACTCAATATGCACTAAAACCATTTTAGGGACACTCTCCCAGATCTCCCTCCCAAGATATGAGAAATTAAACATATTATTTTAATTAGACTTAGGTTCCCATTTATTTTTGTAGTTCTCTAGAAAAGGGTGTTATGAAGCTTCCAGAATATTGGAATCCATAGGAGCCCAAGCTCACAGATCACCCTAACTATTACCCTTAACATAGAATGCATGGAAATACCATCAATTATTGTTATTTATTCAAGGAATGGCTCTAGAACTAGGTCAAAAATAGTGTAGTCTAATTGGGCCAAGGTCTAGAAAGGGTAGAATACATATCTATTGATCATGATTATGAAAAAAAGGATTTGTTTAGTGGTAGTTGGTCTCCAGTTCTGGAACTCAAAGATATTAAGATTTCTTCACATGTAGGTGTTTTACTTACGCCCATAACATCACTTTTACCAATATAAGATAGCCTAAGCCCCCCAAAAAATTAATTCTCCCACTCTAGCTACTACTTCTTCATTGACAACATAGTCTTATAGTTCTCAGAATAGTAGGTTTCGGTGGTTCAAGTGAAAGTAAATCTCCCCTCCAGTGCTGATGCCATCCCGCTCTCTTGGAGATTTGATGCCTCCAGGGATGGGGATTTCCCCTGAGTCTTCCCAGACATAGAATATTTCTTTGATGACCACCATGAGTTTTCCATTTTGAATAACATTGACCCTATGGATCCCTACATGGTCCCTAATGATGAGAAGTATCATGAAGACACTCTAAATTTATCTAGTCGATCCCATCATTGAAGCAACCTATGATACATTGAATGTTCCTAGTCAATGTAACCATATCAATTGAATATATTAATGTTTTGAGAAATTGTTATCACTCTTAGGGTTTAATACAATCATTCATATTAACGAAAAACACAGCCTTGACAATTCATTCAACAATCTCTACTAAAAAACAATTTTAAATCTTCATTACTTCTCTTGATCTAGTTGTAATGCTAAAATGCAATTGAATCCTTTTGAAATGGTTGACAACATTATTGATATCATTCTTTTATTATCATTCAATTCATTGATCTCGCGTAATTACTTCTCTGATAACGATGGAATAACAAGTCTGATCATCAACTTATTTCATTTCTAAATATGACGCCACATAAAACAACTATCTATTTTCACGTCAACATCATTGTCATGCCACTGAATACTGTTAATGATTAGATGCAACAAAACCTAAATCCAATTATCATAAGTAGATAATTTCTAACTATGAATAGCCTAGATAGGATCATCTGGATCATTTTGGGTAAGATATTTTTCTTTTTAAGAATAAGTAAAATTTTCCTATGTACGATCAATTCGGAGTATGATCTTCAAAATATTATTTCTTTCCAACCATATCTGATTATTTTTAATATAATCGGAAACATCGCTATATTCTATTCCACCGAGATTTGATAAATTTTTTTTGATATGGAATACAAATTTTCTCTTTTTTTCCATCAATATTGCATCATATGTTATCCAATCATCATATAATTTATAAGACATATGAATCCTAAAGTCATCATCAAATTTAATTTTATCATAGTCATGTGGACTCAGATTCAAGATCTTCTTCCATAATAGATCCAAAGTTTGTCAAATGACCATTTACTTCCAGGAATATACATTCTACATACGATTGATTTTTTTATTCCAGATTATGATGAAATTCTCATTAGAGTCTTCTTCGATTCATGTTCCAAAACAACAATCAATATGATTTTCACTAAATACAATGTGATGTTATTTTATTTCTTATAAAACATTCAACGTTTAAAAAAAATACAACACTTGAAAACAAATACTTTCCCCATCATCATTATCCTAACTATCTCCCCATTTAATTATTTTTTTGTCAACAATGATTAATAAATAAATAAACATTGCATCCTCAAGAAACTGATCACTTTCCAAAAATTATAATACTACATGAGCTGACTCATTATAGGAAACATGAATCATTGATCATGAAACCATGCAATCAAAAAGTAGTGATTATGACAGCATTATTTATCTTCCTTATTTTTTCATTTTCATATCTTCTCCTTTCCATGATAAAAATAATAAATTTTCATATAACCACTCCAAAAAATATTTATTATAGTTCACACACATACAATGTTGAATTCACAACATACCCACAAATCCCTCTTTTTATATGAAATACATTAATTTATGAAAAACTCCCCCCTCATGACAATGCATTCCACATGTAAGATGAGGGAGTGGATAGAAACGCATATCTCAAACTTGGTGAGAATGTGGTTGAAAACCCATGTTCAACCTCAATTTAGAAAATTATTCTTTTGGTATAGGTTTTGTTGAAATGTCATCAACATGTTTCGATGTTGGAACAAACTCTATATTCAATTAATTCTTCTCCACATGCTATTTTATTAAATGATATTTGATTTCAATATGTGTTGAATGAGAATGTTGAATAGTAATCTTGGGAAGAATTGTTTTTCTTAAATTGTCACATCCAAAGGGAATGGGTAACTTCGCATCAGTTAGTAAATCATCCAATTTAGTTTTCATATACATATGTTGGGTAGTTTCTTGGGTGGAATAAACATACTAAGACAAATTTTTACTGAGAGTTACTGAATTCTATTTCTTTTATTTCCAACTAACACAATTATTTTCACGGAAGAATAATACACTAGATTTTGATCATATATCATCATCATTTTCTTACCAATCAAAAACTGAATACCACAAATATTAAATATTATCTGATCTACCATACCTCACTCCAAATTCTTTTGTGCATTTTATGTATCTGAGAATTATTTTTCCATCAAGTAAATGTAATTATTTTGGATAACTTTCAAGTCGTTCACATAATGAAACAACTTAATGAATTTCATATCTTTAGGCACTCAAATACAATATACTTACAATCAACATTGGAAATTCCTTTTGACAAACTTTTTTAATTATCTATATTTAAAAAAATACCACTGATATTGTTATGGAAATATGCTTGATTTTTCAGTATTTATCACCATTTATAAAAATTATAATATTTTTAGAAAAATATCTTAATTTCACTGTTAGATTATTTTGACATTTATACTTAAAAACAAACTTCAATTATTTTAAATAAATTTTATTTTGGTGAAAAATATAATTAAAGTATTTTCTGGTATAAATAAATGAATACTATTTTGATGAAAAAATATTTATTGGAGAATATAATGACTTTAATAAATCAAATTTCATTATCTAAAATCATTAAACATATTTTTAAAATGCGGTTACTCCAAAAACAAATCCACCTATTAAAAGGTTATATTTTAATAGTATAAAACAGTTCGGTTCAATTAATCATGGGGTTGTGTGTACCACTTACTATCAAAGAGAATACATTTATTTAAAAAGAAATATATTATAAAATCTCTGGGAGTTAAATTATTGTCAAAGAGAAAAATGATTTAAATCTATAAAAGTAGATGAGAAATTTTATTGTGTCCAACAATGATGGTGATGTAATTATATGGATCATGAACAATATATGTGTCTCGTCAACACTAAACCAAAGAAGGAACTATAGAAAAAGATCACAACTCATCATTATATATGTATCCTAGAAGTATGAAGATAAATAAATTTATAAAAGAGTATTTTTGGTCGAGAAAAATTATTATAGATATTGTGGAGTATTTATCTTGGTGCTTGGTATGTCAAAAAATTTTGATTGATAGCAAAAAGACTAAGGGGCTGTTACAAAAATTACCCATACTTTAATGGAACTGAGGAAAAAAACAATGGATTTCATTGTTAAACTCACCAAAACATCCAAGGTCTATAAAAATCATTGGGTTGTAGTTTATAACATTATAAAGTATGGAAGATTCATTACTGACAGAGGAGATTTCTCACATGATTATATTGATAGGATGAACATTAAGGTTGTGGTAAGTGTGAATGTATTTGCACATTCAATTGTATCTGATCATCATCCGAGGATTACCCCAATATTTTTGGGAAGTCTCCATCATGATTTTGATATAGAGTTATGATTCAGTACAACTTATCATCATCAAATAGATGGTCAAAATGAGCTAAAAACTCAAAACCCATTGGGTATGAAGATATCACATTCTATGAATTTCAAAAAATTTTGGGATCAATACCATAATATTTTAATGTTTTCTTAAAAAATTAAACATAAATCAAAACTTTTTATGGAAACTTATGCACATATCTTTTGAAATAATTTTATATTTACTATATATTGTGATAAATTTGGAGAAATGGTGTTTTTGGGACCTATGCTAACTGGGGAAATTGTATTGATGGTTACATCCATTTAGTAGTACATTAATGAAGATCATTTTATACATAACTGTAATTCATACAATCTTCTGTGAGATATGGAATTCATTATCTATGATTTGATATTCCTGATAATTTCTATATGGAATAATTTTTTTAAATTTCGATAGATATTGATGTTGAACCCTAGGTATACTTGTAATTTCCAAATTCATGATCTGATTACTATAGTTTCTAATCTCTTAGCACTATCACCTGACATTTTTCTAGTTCAAGATATGTTTATTGATTATCTCATGAGAAAGTACATACACGATTCACCACATGTACTTAACATTAAGGTTGTACCATTTGATAATGATTTTTACACTAAAGAGAAACCAATAAAAATCACACATGATAGAGATAAGGTCTATAAAACAAGAACTACTTACCATGTAAATTTTCATTAGAGGAATCCTAAATTTTAGGATGTGATGAATTAAATATAACTTATTTATTAATATCATAGTGATGTAATTTTGGTGTTTAAATTATTTTTTGGGGGTGTATAATTTAACAGCCCTTTGTTCTATATGTATTTCATTTGAAATAAACATGAAGTTTTTTTTATGGATTTCACATATATAACCCTAATTATATATAACGTCTAATATAGTAAAACATTATAAAATATCCATAAAATTATTAGATAGGAATAATAACAATAAATTTATGTAAAATAATTATAAATATTTATCAATGTATAGATAAGGTCTAGACTATTTCTGCTTCTAATGAGGATGTAAAAAGGATGAATGAGAGACCAATTCATGTGGGATCAAAAAAAGGATTTCGGTGACTCTTTTATAAATAAACCTCTAATTTTTACTATAGGATACAATGATAAAAAGATAATAGTTGTAATATTTCATATAAGCTTTCAAAAAAAAATAGTCTATCAATTCGAAGACATTATCAAAGATGAACCGGATAAAAAGGTAATTAATCTTTTCTGTAAATTGTGTAGGGTGATCATATCTATTTGGTTTTCATTGGATTTCAATAATTTTTTTATCTTCTATAGTTTCTAATATAATGTATTGTACTTGGAGGTGTAACAAAATTTTCTCTAAAAGGTTTTTTAAAAGAATAATACATAACTTAATAGTAGTAGTAATTTCTTATAATGTTATTTTATTCTTTTAAAATAAGTTTTCCTCATAAATGGGCTTTCTAATTTTTTTCTAGAAAACATTATAATTAATTTATAAATAATATATAATTATTTTCATGGAAATTAATATAAATGTTTAAATCATCATGTCATTAATATATTAGGCTGTATTTTTAGGATTTTTCTTAAAATACATAATTTTTAATGAATATGAAAACATACCATTTTCGTTAAAAGAGTACATTTATTATAAATTAAATGGCTACTCAATTCATGAATAATTCATTAAATAAACATATATATCCATTAATTTTATATTATATAATATATTATATATGAATCATCATTATACATTATTTTGTTATATGTTTATTTTGTTTCTGAAAAACACCATTTTCTAAAAATTCATTTAAGATACATAATGTATTTTTATCCTAGTTAATTGATTTAATATATATTATTTAATACTTTTAATAAAATTTAATGAATATATATTCAATATTATATTTTAAAAATCATTTTATTGTTTTTACAAGATATGGGATAAAAGTGGATGAATATTTATTCTTAAAAATTGGTTTTTTTGTTCTAAAAAGAGTTTTCATTGTTCTTTGTCCACTAATTGAAAATTTAAATATACCACTTATCGAAATTTAATCTAAAAAAATGGATTCCATATTTGGATCCATAATTATTAATATAATGAAATATGTTCAAAATATTTTTTTATCCCACCGAATAGTAAAAACAATAAAATTTTGTTACTATAGTTAAGGTTAAAAAACATTACCGAGGGTAAACTAGAAGATAAGGGTTTTATTTATACCTAAACGTGTTAAAGTATTAATTTAAAAATATAATAACAATATATATTATTTTACCTTTTAATACACTTTTATTTGGACCATATTTTCCATCATGTTGACCGTATATCAAAGAAATCATTTATGAAATTTTATACATGTCCCTCCACTCACATATTAGTGGACATATCTTATCTTCTCTTATTAACAGATTTTAAGACTTATATCTCATACATTAATAACTAAAACTAGTCACTATAATAATTTACAACATCTTATATCTAATGATCTTTAACTAATACTATTCCTTAATGGATTAATGTGTAAAACAGAGGATGTCTCTCAAAGAAGAGGTATAGATCGTTACCAAGATCTTCAAATTTAATTTCTTATTATAGATGTTTTAAACAAGGTGTATCTATAAAAACATTATTAATCTAGAGAAATCAATTTATTTATAGGCTCTCATGATGATTTTAAAACAATTTACCACATCTTATTAACCAAATGTAAGATGAAAGTATCCCCAATGCGTACATGTCGACTATCGCCTCCTTATAGTAGTAAGATTAATTTTCCACTTACATCATTCATGGTTGGTTATTATGATATATTTAGTATTAATATAAGATAATTATTTTATAATAGTTATTTTTAATGGTAAATTATTATTTTCCTTTCATTTTTTACATCAATCAATATTTGTAAACATCACTAATGTTTTCGTAGGGACTACAACCACTATATAGTGATGTTATTTATTTTTCCTCAATAGATTATGTGAATTCATATAAATATTTATATAATGAAAATATATGAAATTTATTTCAATACTAATATTCTAGATATATAGTACAATGATGAATGTTCAAGGACTATAACCACCAAATGAATTCAAAAAGGAAAAACAATATAGTAGTCACTCAAAATGATGATGATATTGAAATATTAATAATAAAGAACTGAAAAGTTTTTTTATGTAAAAAATGTATTGTATATTGGGTATTATATTGTTTATAGTATCAAAGAAAATTAAATTTTTACTTATTATAAGAGGGGTTAGATTTCTTATGATGTAATATAGTCTTGAGATAAGGATTTTATTTTATAATATCATCTTCTCAGTTGTATATGATTAAATTTTAAAATAAAAAATAATATAATCTATCTCTCCAAAATATTATGTACTCTATTATACTATTATTATTGGGTGAGATTACATCTTTTTATTTCATTTTCCACTCTTTAAATAGTCATGTGAGTGAAAGAATTATCATATGTAAACTGATGTTGTTTTTCTCTTCAATCGAGTATCTTTACATCCATGTCTATATTTTATATAAATGTTTTAAAATTTTTATTTTACTATTCATTCACAAACTATCCTAGGTACCATGTTATCCAGATAACAGATCAGTCATTGACATGATCCTAAGGGAATTATTTTCAACATAGATTGTATACCATCACCTGAAAATAAATAAAAATGAATGTGGGAACAATTCTAACATAAGCATTGTATAAAAAAGATAAAAATATTAGTATTAATACAAGAGAAACTCTATAGGGAGAAGTGTACTAGAAGTCAGATATGTATAAAAACCCAATGTTCTACAAAAATGTATAAGAGAAACATAAATATTTCCCACGTACCAATTGACGGAACTCAACAAGTCCAAGGATCAATAGCTACTACCAACTCAATATAAAGCCTTACCATTGATTAAATATATGATATGATAACCATTACACAGCTGAATGAACAAGTAGGTTATAAGGAACCAACCTTAAACCTTACATAATCTTGAGTTCAGATAAATAATTTACATTCTTTCACATTGAGGATCATTTTATGTTTATAGTTTTGGAGAATTATGCCATTATTATAACATTACGTCACAGAAAATACAAAGTAGACACATCTAACATATCTATTATTTATTTAAAAAATAAAACTCCTTAAAAACAAGAATTATTTTTTTGATAAAAATATTCTTGAATTCTTCCTTTCCATTATCCTTCCTTATACTCAGGGGATAACATTTCAAAAAAATATTATGAGCATTGAAATCTTAGTAATGAATATAAATTAAGTAATAAAACCATTAGTACATGAATATTTAAAACCCATGATAAAGTTTTTACATGAATAACTCTCATACATTTTTTCCAAATAATAACATTAAACTAATGGGAAGAAATTAAAAAACTCTTAGGTGAATTAGAGCATGATATAAATAAAACCCTTTCATATACCATTCAATTGGAATAACCATATGGTCATAGTCCAAATTTATGATCTTTAATGGGGATCACCCTTCATATAAGCTATATTGGGCTCACGTGTGAGCTATAATAGGGAACACCTATTCATAAAAGCTATTACAGGCTCACCCGTGAGCTATAATGGGGATCAGCTCTTCACCTAAGAAATAATGGTCTCACCCATGATATATAATGGGGATCAACCCTCCGTATTAGTTTTGTCGGGCACATCCGATTCATATTATGCTCATGTACCATTTCGAAAACACATTCATCACAAAACCCTTTTGAAAAACTCATCTAATCACATATAAAAAACATTTCCTTATAAAAATTCCATTTTATATTAAGATCTAATTTTCAATACCATGATTCCAAAATAAAGTAAAAAAGTTATTTTTTTAAAATACATTATGTCTTATAGAGGAATCCAAATATCAAATAATGGTTATAGCAATGTAGAAGCAGTTATCGCCATATACATAAAAAAACATTTGTTTTGTCATTTTTCAATGAAATTAAAATGATTTGTATAAAAACATTACTTTTGAAAATATATAATGAAATTATATATAGAAATAAAATGATCTTTATAATCATTTTATATAGATATAAATAAATATTTAAATTAATATCACGAAGGCAATGATTTGATAATTAAATCATTAAACGTACAAGGAGTCCCATACAAATTTGAGCATTTAAATGTTAATCTACATGAATTTATAAATAACATTAATATAGATAAAATATGGATATGAAATTTCATAGTGGTTTTATATAAAACTTATAAAATAATAGTTGTTGATATAATCAAGAAATGCCTTAATGAAAATATATTGTGACAAAATCCCTTAACTTGATCCAACTTGTATCGTTCATTATTTAATTTCTAGGATAATAAACACAAGTAAATTTATAATTGATTTAGAACCTTTTTAAAGATCATTATTAATTTTACATCACTTAATTCCATGTTATTGTAGTTAGTTAAATTTTTGAGTTCATATTAGACGTTTTTTCGATGTTTGGTACTTGAGTCAAAAATGAAATTTTTTTGATTAAAATTGCCAATGGGCTCATAATTACATCATATCCAAAATTATATTAATAATATTAATATTATATATATCAATTATATTTTTAATTAAATATTCCAAAACATTTGAATATAAAAAATGAAATTCACCGTTCATGGAGATTGTAGGCCGTACGTACGCATGAAAGCTACATTCAATATTTTGTCATGTTAAAGGTGTGAAAAATAAATGATACATAGGTATATTATAATTATATTATAATATATATGTTATATATGTCAAATAAGTTCAATAAATACATTATTTATTCATTCCATGTTTCGAAATAATGAGTCAAATCACATTGAGAGGGCAGTAGTCCACACCTCCTCAAATAAAATTATCATATTTACATATTCTGGAAACATAAATGTATAATTTAAAAAAAAATTAAAAAAGAATAGATACGAATAAATTTAATATATATCATATATAAATAAAATTACATTATAATGGCATCCATGAGACGTGGTAGGGAAATTTGAACAATCATCGTTTTGTGAGGCAGTAGTTCACAATCCCCAGAAACAGTATGTTTGTATACTATTGTTGGAGGTGTGTGTATGTGTAGTTTAAATACTTATCATAAGAAAATACTATTATATTTATGATACTTTTTTTTCATGTAATCAAGGAATTTGATGCACATAGGTAGTGAATAAGGAATATAATGTAAATGAACTTCAGAGAAGACGCTACCTCTAAATCGGGTTACTTGTTTTGACATGAGCCAATAGGCTTTCTTGATTTCCCTTCTCTCTAAGTTAAGGGTACTAAAAATAAGGGAGGTATTTTGGGAGATTATATGAGAAGATCTTGTAAGAGACAATGGGATTGAGTGGTGATACTAAGTATGTATAAGTGGTGGCCTTTTATAAGAGGGAGGAGGGGAACTTTAGGAATATCTTGAAATATTATTTTATTATAAAATGATTTCCAGTTTCAAATGGTCTCTATGTCATTTATTATTAAGATAAGATTATTTTGGGTCTAAAAAATCTAAATAAATAGTTTTTATATAGGATTAGTTACAAATTTAGCTTTTTTATTTTTTCTTTAACCCTTAGCTAAAAACATTAACTCTTACTATGTCTTCTTTCATTTTCAAAATTTATGGTTACTATAGTTACTTTAAAATTAGATGAGAACTAAAAGTGGATAATTAATGAAATTTTAAATATTATATATTTTATTCTTATTAATCATATATTTTTATGACTGTTATATCTTTTAATAAAACAATATTTGTTTTAAAAACTCATTTATGACATTTTTTACAATATTTAGTAATTGATTTTTGTTATTGTCAAATAAACTCGATTCTTTTGAAAAAATGGAATTAAATAGAAAATAATATGTCAATATCATCTCTAAATTTCGTGGATGGATTCTAAATAATCATATTACATTCATTTTAATTGTTATAATATCATTTATTCAAATCTTTCATTAATAAGGTAATCACTACATCATCATTGTGTCATAAATACATTTATTTATCTAATGTAAAAAAATTATAAATAAATTACCATGATATAGGAAATTTTATTAGCTCCCATGTGAATATTTATATTAATATATATGATCTATATTACCGGATACTAAATTTACTTCAGTGAAAGATACATGTTTATGTTATATTTCCCTTTGTATTAAATTAATTATTAAAACAAGTCATTATCACACCCATGTGGATCCACTTGGTCCCAAAATCGACCCAAGGATACACATAGTCGGAAATATTTCATCAAATAATATTAGGACACATTTTATGTTACTTTTATATTATTATTATATTAATTTTTACCCTTATTTAATAGATTTAACATTTAACCACGGAAATTGAAAATAATTACTGAAGATACTATTCATAGTGTCAAAAAAATAAAAGATAACTATTTACATAATTTTCACCTAGTGATTTTAAATATGGAATTCAGTTTTCCAAATTCAAAACACTTATTTGGAAGAAATTAATTTAAATTTTATTCCTGTAGTCAATACCAAAAAATGTTTTTCTAAGAAGTCAAAACTACCAAAATATTGACATGTGTTTATGTCTAATGAAAATGTGAAATTAGTTATACTGAAAAAATTTCATTAAATTATAAAAATAATTTAAATTTATACTTTAAGAACATTATATAATTTTATTTATCCATTTAAATTATTTCGATTGAATAATTTGTTTTCAATTATAATTTATCTTATTTTTACCATTCATCAAAACAAGATAGTTATCAGAAAAAAATCAAAAATCCATACAATGTAAATTTTTATGTCACTATTCTAAAAAATTATTTTAATTTGTTAAATAAAAAATATAAAGATGTCAAAAACTAAATTTTAAAAATGATCTCCATCAAAAGGTGAAAAAAACTTCATTTTTAGAAAAATATGTATTTTGTCCGAAAATTTGAATTTTTTATTATATCATATTTAGAAAACATATAAAACATTACATTTAATAAATAATATATATATTTCATTAAATAAAAATACATAGTGTGTCATATTATTTTAAGAAAACAATTATTCTCTTTTTAAAAAGGTTTTCATAAAAACAAATCCTTTCTATTCAATTAGTTGTTATTTCTATTTCTAATAAATTTGGTAACCAATGAATAATTATTTAAATATTTGTAAACCATATATGAAAATTTAGTAGAAACAATTTTTTCTTGCCATTCCAATATCTAGGTGTTAACTAAAATTTAAAATAATAACATTATTATTGTATTATTATATTGTATTAATCAATGTTGTGTGGAGTGTATGATTTGAGAAAAACCCATTAGTGTGTGTAGAGTACTCTTTTAGAAAAATCCCCACCATTAACATAAAATTAATATTTTATTCATAAATATTAATATATATGAAATGGTATTATTATATAAATACTTGGGTTGTTACATCATTCCCCCATTTTGGAAATTGAGTCCTCACAATTTTAAAATTGGGCTCAGGAACATCATTGAAAATCCCACATAAAAAAAGATTCAATAAAACTACCACTGTAAAATAAATAAATAGAGGTAAAAAGGTCACCCCAAGTAACACATAATTGGATGTATTAGAACATGGACATGGAGGAGAAACTAAATATCTTGTTCTGATATAGAGTGATAGAAAACATGATCAGGAGAATGCTAACCACCAAAAAACCACAAACTTATAATGGGTTAAACAGTCTTTTATTCCACATTAGGAAAAGTAAAAGAAATTTTTTTTGTTTTAATATCCTTTTCAATGTGTTTAAGAATTTATTTATGATCATGATTATGAACAAAAGAAAACATACTTACATTTCTTGTAGAGTTTCATCATTTAATAAATTTCTACCACGAAGAGATCTTTTCTCTAAATGCTGAGTATTCAAGATGACTTGGTCACACATGAAGCTCTAGAATAATCTTCTAGATAACCACTAAAAACAAGAAATAATAACTATATAATCATCCTATCTTGAAATATTAACCAAAACCAAAATGGTTGGCATATGATCATATAATCCCTAAAAGGTATAATCATTTATAAAAACAAATACATCTTTTAATCTCTAAAATTCCACAAACAACACCCCAATGATCAAAAAAGACCAGTCAATAAACAATTGTCCTTATAATTCTTCAATGTAATCCAAACTAATATTGAAACCAAAAATTCAGATGTATTTGATCACATAGTCTTCCATAGGAAATCTAAACATTTATCTCCAAATAACATTGACTACTCTAAAAGTCTCATACATAAATGTAATTAACCTAAACACATATTCTCCATGATAGGTTAATCATTTCCAAAAATTACCCAAATGACCATATGTCCATAATAATAGCATATATTATTCCAAAAAAAAATCAACCATTACTCTACAAATTGAATCCCATAGTATTGTATTTTCCATAAGCATATACTATTCCCAATTGTGAAAACATCTCCCAAAATAACATTTATTAGTTAATCAAAAAATCATTTTCTTATAATAAGGATATTCATTTGATAAAACATAAGCCCCAAAAATAATGTAAATATTGATCCATAAAATCATTTAACTAAAAATATTAAGTCATACTAACCAGGGACTTCTTGCAGGCCAATGGTCGGCAAGAAATCCCAGTCGTACATTGGTTGTGGGTTCGATTACCGCATCTTTTCTGATGCAATGGGTTGTCACATTGTATTTATGTTTTCCATTTTAGAAAACTAAATAATTCTAATAAAAACAAAAAAATTAGATTAAATCATCAAAAAAACAAAACATTTGTTAACCTCAAAGCATATGTCCAACCAAAGATTTATCATCACAAAAACTAGTCACCCATAACTTTCTCAAAGTTGAATGTCTCCAAAAATACCATTAATCACATTGAAATAACATAAGCGTAAAAGGGGGTTTTTAAATAATTGAACATATAATATACCATAAAATTATAAACCCATGATCATATATCCGACCCTTAAGAGAATACATCAAAATCTCTAAAGTTGTCTAAACATTTAATTTGATACAAACTATAAGGCCCCTGCATTAAAAATTTCATAATCATGAGTTTTGATTATAAATTTAGATTCATTCACATTGAGGATCTTTCCATGTTTAGAGTTTTATAGAATTAGGACATAACTCTTACATTACATCTAAAAAATTACCATGTGGACACTTCTACTCTATCTATTATTTTTTATAATAATAAAACTCCTTAAAAAACAAGAATTACTTTCTGGATAAAATTCTTCTTGAATTCCTCCTCTCTTTTATCACCCCTTATACCATACAAAAAAAATTCAAAAAACATGTGATGAGCATTAAAATCTCATTATGTAATGTAAAATAAGCTATAAAACCATAAATCCATGAATAAATTAAAACCCATGATTACATTTTCACATGAATAACACTCATACTTTTTTCTCAAGTATAAACACTAAACAAATATGAATCAATTAAAACTCGCTTAGGTGACATAGAGAATAATATATATAAAACCCTTTCAAATATCATTAAATTGGAATAACCATATATTCTAATTCCAAATTGAATATCTTTAATGGGGATCACCCTTCATATAATCTATATCGGGCTCACCTGTGAGCTATAATATTGTGCATCCATTCGTATAAGCTATAGCGGGTGCACATGTGAGATATAATGGAGATCATACCTTCATATTATCTATAACACAACCACTTGTGAGTTATAATGAATATCAAACCTTCATATAAGATGTGTTGGTCTAACCCGTTTCTTATAATGATCACGTATCATTTCAAAAACAAGTTCATCATAAAGCCCTGTTGAAAAACTCATCTATTCCCATGTGAAAATAATTTCCTAATAAAAATACCCTTTTCATTTAAGATCCAATTTCCAATACCATGATACCCAAATAATGTAACAATATATTTAATTAAAATACATTAAGTCTTATAGAGTAACCCAAATAACAAATAATGGTTAAAATGGTAGGGAAGTAGTTATCACCGTATATGTTTAAACAAATAACATTCCTTTTGTATTTTTTAAAGAAAGTAAAAAGATTTTTTTAAAATGAATATTTTTAATCATTTAATAAATTCAATATACGCCTAAATTTTCTTTTTTAATCCTTTTATATACATATAAATAAATATATAAATTAATATCACGAAGACAAAGATTTAATAATTAAATTGTTAAACCTTCAAGGTGTCCCATACCAATTTAAGCATTTAAATCTGAATATACATGAATACATAATTAAAATTATTATAGTTAAAATATGTATATGAAATTTCATAATGGTTAAATATACACCTTATACAATAATAGAGGCGGATATTATTAACAAATGCCTCAACAAAAGAAGATTGAGACGAAATCCATTACCATCACCCGAATTGTGTCGCGTTCATTCATCAATTTCCTATATAATAAACAAATATTAATTTATACATTATTTAGTGAAATTTTATTTTATTATTATTCATTTCTATCACTTATTACTATGTTATATCAACTAGTTAATTATTTGGGTTCATATCAGATGTTTTGTCGATGTTTGGTACTTGAGTAAAAAAGGAACATGTTTTGATTAAAATTATCCATGAGATCACAATTCCATAATATCTAGAAAGATATTAATGCTTTAAATATCATATATATCATGTATATATGTATTTGTAATTTTAAATAACATTTGTACATAAGAATGTAAATGCACCATTCATGGAGACAGTAGGTTGTACATGCGTATGAACGCTACTTTAATTTCATTATCATATTAAAAGAGTGAAAAAATAAATGATACATAATTATATTATTATTAATTTACAATATAGGTGTTATATATGTTTTATAATCTCATTATCTCCATCCTTTATATGTTCTTTGTATGGCATGAACAAGTCATATCACTTTGAGCGGGCGATAGTTCGCACTTCCTCAAATGAAATTATCATATTAACACCTTATTGAAAGCATAAAGCTATGTTGTAAATAAAAATTAATGAAGAATATAGACAATATAAATATAATATAAAACATATATAAATATAATATATATCATATATAAATATAGTTCTGTCATAATATACAGCATGAGATGTGGTATGGGAAATATCAACCATCATAGTTTCGTGAGGCAGTAGTTCACCGTCCACAAAAACATGATGTTAATATCAATTAGTTGGAGGTGTAATTAAGGGAAATTTAAAATAATTATCATTAAAAAATAAGATTAAATTAGGGATAATATTTTTGTTATTTACTAAATTAATAATAATCACATAGGGAGTGAATAACAAAATAACAGAATGCAACATGAGTGAAGTCATTACCTCTAAATCGGGTAACTTCTTTTGATTTGAGCCAAAATTATTTCTTGAATTTCCTTCATTCCATGTTAAGTCTTGTGGGAGGAATGATGGATTTTTTGATCATATTTGAGCATAGGTTGGATGATCCAAGGGGCATGAGAGGTGTGTGTAAGTTGGTAGATATGGTGGCCTTTTATAAGAGATAAGACGGGCACTTTAGTAATATCTTGAATTATTATTTTATTATAAATTTATTTTCAGATTCAAATGGTCTAAAAGTAATTTATTTGAAATTAAATATATTTTTATGTCTAAATCCTATGGCACAATATGTTTTAGATAGGATTATGTCATAAATTTAACCTTATCTTTTTTTCTTTAACCCTTAGTTAAAAATATTAACTCTTACCATGTCTACTTTCATTTTCATAATATATTATTACTATAGTTGATATAAAATTCCAATAGAACGAAAATCCTATTATCAATGACCTACGTATCAATATATATGTAATTTATAAAATTTTATAATTTTCGGCCTATTATATAATTTAATAAAATAGTATTCTTTTAAAAACACTTTTACGTCAATTTTGACACTATTATGTAATTGATTTTTTGAAAGCCGGATATATATGATTCCATTGAAAAAAGGAATTAAATCAAATAAAATATGTCAATATATCCCTTAAAATTCATGTATGGAATCAAAATAATCATATTAATTTTATTTTAATATATATAATATAATTTATTTCATTCATTCATTAATAAGACAATCACAACATCATCATTGTGTCATAAATTAATTCGTTTATTTAATGTATAAAAGTTATAAATAAATTAAAATGATTTAGGAAATATATTTATATTTCTAAATTCTATTAACAGTCATTGATATTAGTTTAATAACCCTATATTTAAATTACCTTATTAAAATATACATGTTTATGTTATATTTCCCTTTACATTATATTAATTATTAAATCATGTCATTATCTCCTCCATGTTGATCAATGGGGTCCCAAAATATAACAAAGTAAATCCATGTTATGAAATATTTCATCTAATAGGATTAATACAAGTTTTAGGGTAGTTTTATATTATTATAATATTATTTTGGTTGCCCTTATTTACTCGATTTACCCTTTAACAATGGTAAGTAAAAATAATTACTGAAGTTACTATTAATATTTTCCAAAATAAAATATACATATTTTCATAATTTAGAGATTATTATTCCAAATATGCAATAAATATTTTAAAATTCAATTCAAAACATTGGAAAAAATTTATTTATAATTAATTCTAATTGTCAAAACCAAAAAGTATGGTTTTAACATAAAAAAACTACAAAAGATTGACATGTGTTTATGTCCAATTTAAATTTGAAATTATATATAATGTAAAAAATTTGATTGAATGATAAAAATATATTAAATTTATACTTTAAATCCATTATATAACATTATTTAAACTTATGAAATATTTTTATAGAAAAAAGATCTTTTTATTTAAAAATTTGCATATTTTTACTATTAATCAAAACATGATAGCTATTAGAAAAATATCACAAATTCATCCAAATTAATGTTTGATGTCCCAATTATAATTAAGAATTTTATTTTATCAAATAGAACATATAATGGATTCAAAAACTAAATTTAAAAAGGGGGTCTCCATCAAAAGGTGGTAAAACTGTATTTTTAGACAAAGACAAATTTTTTCTGAAAAATTGAATTTGTTCTTATATCATATTTAGAAAACATATAAAACATTACATTGAATATATAACATATATTTATTGTTAAATAAAAATCAATAAGGATTGATATTATTTTATAAAAACAATTATTATTTTTTTAAAAGTTTTTCATAAAAAACATCATTTATATTCAATTGAATTTTATTTCCATTACTATTAAATTTGGTAACCAATGAATCATTATTTATATATGTGTAAACAATATTTCAAAATTAAATTAATACAATTCATTTCTTCCATTCCAATATCCATGTATAAACTACCATTTTAAATAATTATAATATAATTTATTATTTTTTTGGTATAACTCAATGTTTTATGCAACGTAAGATTTCAGAAAAACCCATTGATGTGTGTTGAGAACACTATCAGAAAAAGTGTCCCATTTAAAATAAAATGATTATCTTATTAATAAATATTAATAGATAATAATAGTTGTTATTCTATAAAAACCTGGGACGTTACATATGTTTTGAGATAAAATCCATATAGGGTCTCACCAATGATTCCATAAGAGATTCTAACATTTAATTAACCATGAAATGATTTTAATTTTAAATAATCACAATTGGAATTTCAAAATAATTCTTATAAAAATCATGATATACATTTAAAATGATGGAAATTATTTTAAAAAATATAATATTATATTTTTTTAATATAAAACATTTTGTATAAATTCACAAGGAATTTAAAATGGTTTACAACAATTTCATATATTCATTTAAAATATAAATAAGTGAGCCACATGATAATATGACTAAATGTATGAAAATTATGTGCTAAAAAAATTCACACTGTCAAATTAACATGGAAATATGTGTATATACATGTCCCTTAAACACTGACCAAGAAGACTTCATGACCTTCACATCAGAGATGTGACATGCTTCATTTTTTGTTTGGAAAATGTTTAAATTGTAGAGTGTTTTATAATTAACTCACTAACTACATATGGATTTAATTTAATCTATTAATAAACCAGAGATATGAATTAAACTTTAATAATTCTAAAAATACAATTCATCTCATTCTTCATTTCAAATATTCCAAATTTACATTTAAAAACCAAAATGGGGTTTTAATCAAAACATGCCTTTTCCATGATAAACCACAATAGTTTCTATCAAAATCATTTTTAGTCAATTTTTATAAATACCAATTTGATAATAATTCCATAAAATAAATTTCACAGTTTCAAATACCAAATTTAAATTCAAAAGTTTAATTTCAATAAAATTCCATCAATGCCACAAATTTCAATTCAAAATTTAAATTCTACCAAATTCCATCAATTTCATAAATGCACCTCAATTCAATGTAATTGGGTGTGGGGTTTCCCAATTTCATTCAAAACATAAAATTTCCATTACATATCCCCCTCTTCTATATAATTTTTTTTAAAAAAAATTCAACACTATTTTAAATCAAACCACTGAATTTAATTTAATAAATTTAGGGTTGCTAAAAATGGTTTATTATCACAGAACCACAAACCTTGAAGTCAAAGAACCTCAATACATCACACCCAAATCGGTATTTAGCAACGAATAATGAAGATAACATAATAGATGAATAACGCATATATTCAAGATCAAAAATAGTTTGTATTCGATTCTATAATCAATAAGGATATTTATGAAACCCTAGATGGGAAAGTGTGTAGAGTGGGAGATAGAGAACTCGAAGAGGAAACGAACTGTGAGAATATATAACATCATTCTCCTATATTAGATTAACATTTGGAAGGGTTTGTAGGGGAAAAAGAATTATTTACAGATATATTGGAAGGAGAAATTAGTTTGTTGTAGAATAGGACTATTTGGGACCAAAAAATAATGTTTTGGGTGTATTAAAAATTAATTTTAATATTAAAAATATCTTACAGATAGTTTCATGGGCAGAGCCACATAATTTATAATGGCAATGTGCCTTAACCATGAACCCCTTTTATTTTGCTGCATAATTTATACTAAGTGGCCACATATTTTTTGAAACTCTGTATAAACTATGAAAAACAATACTGACTCACCTTACTAGTTTGTTTTCGTGGGGAGCACAATTTGGGAAAACAATGTGCCAGCCATACAGTCGCCTAGAACATTAAAATATTAAAATATTTCTTTCTAAACAACCCTAAATGAAACTAGACCAATCCACGATTAAATATATGGGGTTATGAATACATGATAACATTTACTAGATGTTACATCCTCCCCTCCAATGAAACTTTATTTCCCCAAAATTTATACAAAGAAGCCAACATTCCAAAAAGATAATGGAACTTCTCTTTCATAACCCCCCATGACTCATGAGAATTAAAATCATTATTCCATAGCACTCGATCCAAAGGTATCTTCCACCGATGAAATACACTGGGTTTATCACAAATATCTTGAATGGATGTCCATTCATTGATAAGTCTAGTTCATCCTCAAGGTCACTCCAACTCGAAACATGATATGTATTAGATAGATACTTTCACGGTTGAGAAACACAAAACACTTTATGTATCTACAGCCACTATGGTGGAAGTGATAAAATATAAAATACATTCCCAACCCACTAAATGACCACAAAAGTCATCAAAAAATGTGGAGAAATATTTCTGATCCCCCTAAGTTGGTGATGACCTAAATGATGTAAAAAATTCAAGAATACCTAGTCACTGACTAAGAATTATAGTTTTCAATAGTGATGATCAGTATAAGATTTATACCATCTCAGTTCTACCATCATCCTATGAGGAATCAAATAAATGTGTTTTCTATCACTTGAACCAAACTTGTTTAAACTAAGGAATATTCACAAATCTTCTAACAATGCAGTAGATATTTATAAGACTTTCTATACAAAGCCTTTTAAGAATCAGTTATGGTCATAGAATTATATCTATTTTTATAAGAAAACTCAACCGTATCTAGTTATACATCCCAACACATCCAAATCAAGGATACAGGAGTGGTTCATATCCTCATGAATTTGTATATAGCTTTATATCTGTACATCTGACTATAGATGGTATGCCATTCTCAAATGGTCCAATGTTCCTAGTGCCTCCTAAAGGCCTCTACAAAAATTAGAATTGGACCAAGGATCTATATCAAATACTATAGTCGAGGTAACTCCATGAAAATGAATAATATCGTTTATATAGATATTTTCCATATCTTCAAGTTTGGTTTTAACATGAATGTGTATAAAGTGTGATGACATAGGGAAATGATCAATGACAACCCATATCAGATTATTCTTTATCTGGGAATGAAACAACCTAACCCTAATTTCTATAGAGATCTCTTCCGACTTCCAATTTTGGAATGGAAGTGGTTGAAGTAAGCCTAAAGGTGTCTTATTCTTGACCACAACCTATTATCATGTATAACAATGAGATAAAAAATTAGCAATGGATTGTCTCATACATGGCCATCAAAACTAAAACCACATGTTATATAATTTCTTCATAGTTCATGTGTGCACATCCCACTGGGAACTATGGAAATCCCCCATCAAAACATTCTTTACCGAATATGATACCAAAAAAATTTATAAAAGAATATTTTACCCTCTATAGGGAATGACCATTAAATCGTGGTCTCCCCACCACAAAAAGACTCTCAGATGCTACATAACTCATCACCAATCTGTTGTTCCTAATGAATTATCTTGAGAATAGTGGATAACAACTGAGCAGATGACAAGTAAACCTCAGACCCTAATTCCTGGATTCTAATATGAAGTAGGGAAAATATATTCACCAAGTCCCACTCATCTAAGTATTCCTTCACTGTGGATGTTTAATGTTTCCTACTCAAAGAATATTTAATGAAATTACTTTTCACTGCTTTATATTCGATGTCAAAATCAAAAGATTGCAGGTATTTCACCGAACGTCGTTGTAAGATATTCAAATATTTTTATGAGAATATATGACTCATGATATTATAGTCAAAAAACATGATATTCCTTTCATAGTAATGTTAATTTCACCAACTATTAAGTGCGAGAATAATATTAGAATGTTCAAGGTCATGGGTCCAATAATTCTTCTCATGTGGCTAAAGATGACAAGATCCATAACAAACATCTTGTTCAATTATCATATGAACTCAGTCCAAGCCTGAACCTAATGCATCATAAAAGAAAACATAGTGCTATCTGACCTCTCGAAGAATAAACGTCGATGTAGAATGAAATATAAGTTCCATCTCAACAAATAATTTTGATATTTTTCATTCCAATAAAACATTCCTTCCATTCTGAGTTAGTGAAGTCATCATAGAATCCATCTATGAGAATTCCTTTACAATCCAATGATAATACCCAGCAAATACCAATAAGCTTTGAATCTCCAATAAAATCTATGTTTATTCCCATGTAACAAGAAACTTCACAACTTTTAGGATCTACTGAAATACCATGTTCCGGCCCCACAGGCCCCATCAATATCACTTCATGCATCCATATATCAAATTTTTAAAACATGAGATAATGTGGGATATTTCTCAATATAATCAAAATTGTACTCAAATGATGTACATAATCTTCCTTAGACATAGAGTGAACACTGATTTCCTCTAGAAAGAAAACTACCAAATTTTGAATATACCAATAGAAAAAAACTTTCATTAAATACATAAATACTATAGGAGCATTTGTAAAACCAAAATTCATGATGAAGTACTCATAATGATTGTATCTTCTCTGATAGGTGGTTCTATGAATGTTAGATATTTTATCATCAACTGATGGTAACCAGACCAAAGATCAATCTTTGATAAACACTTTCCCCTTTTCAACTGATTAAATAGATATTTAATCCATGGAAATTGATATATTTTTTGTACTATAAATTGATTTAGTTCTTATTAATCCACACAAAGGTAAAGTGAACCATCATATTTCTTGGCCAAGGGAATTGGGGCTATGCAAGGAAACACACTCGAGCATATGATATCTTTCTCAAGAAAGCCATAAAATAGTGACTTCAACTCTTTCATTTCAACTAGATCCATGTAGTAATTAGGAATAGATACTGGTTGAGTAACATGGACAATATTGATAGGGAATTATTCCTCCCTAACTAGTGTAAAACTAGCAAAGTTAAAAGGAAATAGGTCACCAAACTCGATGATGATGGAAGGTAGATCACCACCCAAAGATTCTTGCTCCGGATCAAAACAACCACATTTATTTATTTCCCAAACTCTGGGTAAGAGTGTCCATCTCTACTCAACCTCGAGTGTCATTCTCCTTTAACGATGAAACAAACCCCATCTGTTGCTATAAATGGGAATTATCTGAGATAACAATCATCCTTGGATTTATTTTTAATGAAAAAATCTATCCTAAATACCACCTCAAGAATTTTTAATTCATTTATAATAAAAACCAATAATGTTCAACATGTGATATAGATAACCCCAAGGAGGACTGATGAGGCCCTTATCTCCCTTCATACAAGATTTTACAGGAATATCCATGAAATAAAATAAAAGCTATGTAATAATATTTAACATATTTACAATATATATTGAAATAATTATTGAGATGCACATGTATCAGACAATGTAGTCACTCATGGAAAATCTATAATGATGGTACCTCTCATGGACACTATAACCATATTTACTTACTCTAGAGGCTTCCACTGTGTAAAGAAGCTTATTTTAGGATTCTTACCGATGTATCCCATTATTTACTTGAATCATATGATTTATCCATTGTTTTACATGTCTATGATGATCCTCTAAAACTATGAAAACTGTAATAGATGTGGAAAAACATCATGAAAATGACTTGAGAATCTATCAGAACCACGTACCTTGGGTGAATTGGTGTAAGAACTATTTTGATAACAAATATTTAGAAATTAGTAACAAATAAAATGGCATCTTCTAGACACATTAGGAGGTCTATAATGAACATGTTTTTAACAACCACTAAGATAATAATCATGTTTCATCTCTACATTAGTGGAATACACACTTATAGTGGTAGTAAAAAAACACAACAACACTAACTTTACTGCCAGGTCTATTTTTACTTTCAAATCACTGTCCATCATATAATCATAACATGGAATCTTCAATAACATGACCTAGGAACAAATATTAGATCATAGAACAAACTAAAACCTTTGAGACTCTATCATCTAATTTGATACTATCTTAGGTTAAAACGACCAAATCTTGAAAAATGTTTTCCATATTCTATTACAGTCTTGTAATCCTTTTATAGATTCAAAATCTATGTGTCCTAGGTGAACAACATAGATTTTGGATAGTACTAGTCTGAAAAAAGAATTTTTTTTCCATCCACTGTATGCCCTCATGGTTTTTGTTTATCACCGTTGTGTCTCGCCGTCTATTTCCAAGTCCATCCAACTTGATGGTAGAAGACATTATCTTGATTTCTTCAGGTTTCTTCATGTACCTAAACTAACATTACATTCTTATCAACAATTATTAAACCTATTTAAGATCATTTGGGAATTTTAAGGGTTTTTTATTTTGCTGAAGTAACTATTGGTAACTGATTTAGAGAACGTTGTTCTAAGATTCCGTAGATGGAGTCTAAATGAGGACTAGTTGTGGTTCCTGCCCCAGACCTTGGATGGTATGCATGACCACCTCTACCAGAAATATGTCTACAAGGGTATTTTCTCATTGAGTTTCATCAGTATATTCCTCGTAGATCATATTAGTTCATCTTCTTGGAGGCATGACACTTTATAACATCAGTAGACATCATAAAGAAATCAAATTTACACTAAAGTCGATAAATATGGGTAATTAATACAAAAATATAGAACAAACAACATGGATGTTAATATATCCAATTCAAATGTAGGGAAAATACTTGAAATTATCCTCAATACATCCTTTCCAAAACACCATTGGTGACTTAAGGATGATTATCATGATATCTATCTAGGTACTTACTCACAACTACCTAATAATTCCCCCTATTTTTTCACATTTCATACTGACATCAAGATAAAAATCTCCACATCTAAATTTAATACAACTTCATCACTAACCATCACAGGTACCATGGTAACCGAATAACCTATCAAGCACTAACATGACCCAAAGGGTGTTCTGAATCCCCATGGGATGAAGACTAGCACCTTGAATCAAACAAAAATGATACAAGGAATGAGTTTTCCATAATCATTTCGAAGAAAAGATAAAACATTCAGTATAAAAACAAGAGAAAATCCACAGGGGGAAGTGTAATATATTTCAAATAGGTATAATAACCTAAATTACTACAATAAAGTACCAGAAAAATTAGAAGAATACCCATGTCCAAATAGATGAAACTCACCAAGTCCAAGTATCAATAGCTACTATCACCTACAAGTGATGTCATACCCTATCTATAACTAAAAAATATATAATACATAAACCCCCAAAGTCACAATTATGGTTTGATATTAAATCCCAGTAGGGCCTCACTATAGATGCCATAAGAGATTCCAATATAGAGTTATCCAAATATTGTATTTAATTTTAAATAAACAGCTTTGTAATTTCAAACACATATTTCCATAAATCATGATTTACATTTCAAATGATACAAATAATATAAAAAATGGATTAGTTAAAAAATCAATAAAAAATAATTTATATAAATCTACAAGGCATATAAAATAATTTACAATAATGAAAAGTATTCATTTCAAATAATAATAACCATGCCACATGATCATATGACTAAAAGTACAATAGTTCCTGGCTAAAGGAATCTACACACTCAAATTGGCCCAAAAATATGTCTACACACATGACCCATTGAAACTGGATAACGGGACATCATCATCATCTGATCAATGATGTGACATGCTTCATTTAGGTATTGGAACGTTTCAAATTATAGAGTGTAGTCCGAATAAATCCATAACTACTTAAGGCTTTCATGTTCATTATTAGTAAATTAAAAATGGGAAATTTACTTTAAGAATTATTAAAAAATAATTCATCATATTATAATTTTCAAATTTCCAGTTTTCTATTTAGAAAAAATGAGTTTTTAACAAACATTCCCATTTTTGTTATAAAAAGAAATAGTTTCTATTAAAACCATTTTTAATACAATTGATAAAATATAAATTTTAAATCAATTTAATCTTTTAAAATAAAGAAAATTAAATTAAATAATTTATTTTCAAATTATTTACCTCAATTTTAAAAATTGATATTCATCAATTTAAATTCTGCCAAATTCTATCAATTTCACAAATGCACCCCAATTCAATGGAATTGGGTATTTTCCCAGTTTCATGAAAAAAATACAATTTCAAAACACAAATACCCCAATTCAATTGAATTGGTTTTTATAAACTAATATTAAAATTATATAAAGAAATTTAATTTTTGTAATGTAAGTTAGGGTTAATAAAAAGTGGCTATCATGATGAAACCACTAACATCGGGATCAATGGTGCACAAAACACCACACCCGAATCAAGATTCTCCGATGAATAATGATGATAATGGAATCCAAAAATCAATCCTAGATCCATGATCTGAAACAAATGGTATTAGGTCCTGCAATTAATAAGGATATTTAAGAAACCCTACAGAGGAATGAGGAGAGAGAGGGAGATAGAAAATGGGAAGAGGAAACTAACTTGGAGAACATCAAACATCATTCACCCAGCTTTGATTCACTTCCATGAGGGTACCAAGGGGTCAAAAAATTTTATTGGGAGCTCTATTATAATGATAAACTAGTTTGTGGATATAAATATCTATTTTTTACCTATAAATAGGTTTTAGTTATTTTAAAAATTAGTTTTTGGATTAAAAATATGATACGCACGTTTTCTTAGGAAAAGCCACACAATTTATAAAAACTAGGTTCCCAAGCCAAAAACCCATTTAATTTAGTAAAGTGATTTAAACTATGTATTTTAATGGTTTTTCAAAGCAAATTAAAAACGTTCACTAGACCATAATTTTAAAAAAATTCAATATTTTTACCGAAAAAACCCCAAATGAGACTCAACCAAAGAACCATTAAAAAGAGGGATTTTGGAATTCCTAAAAGTATAAAAAATATTTTAAAACTCTCTAAATATTACATAAATAAATTTTAATCTATATATTACTTCCATTAACATATTATAATATTATTTTCCAATCATTTTCACAAAATATCACTTCGGAGTTTTTCTAAAAAATGTGACAAGTAGTTTTGTTTAAACATATACCGCATGAACAACTTTCCCTAATATCGTGAATACAATTTTATTTATAGATTCATTTATGAATTTAATTTTTTATTTTCAAACAATGTATTTTCCTTATTAATTTTGGAAATTTATATGTTTTAAATATGTAATTTCAAAATAAGAGTGTATTTTCGTGAAAACATGTTCTATTGTTATGTTAATGGTATTTTTATCTATAAAAAATATATTTTTATGTTACTTATGAATTTTTAGGGCTATGTACCAATGATACCATAAATATTATTTCTCTAGAATATTTATGATTTTTATGATGGAATGTTTGTGAAACCTGTATCCTTTCCATAGATTAGGAATTGATGCTATGATGAATGTTTATGTTATTGTGGAAGACATATGTATGTTTTTCATTATGAGATGCGTGATCCCAGAATTATATATTCCTCAAATGAATTAGGTAAATATGGATATATCATAAGATAAGAAGGACTTGAATGGGGAGTGAAACCAGTTCTAGAAGGTACTTTCTCCTGTTATATAGTCTTTTGAGTGAGCTTTGACTAAGGAAATGATTGAATAATGTGTGAAAAAATAAACTATGATCTTTTTGGTAGTGATCAGTGACAAAATAATTTATTTTATAATAATATGTGTATGAAACAAATTATGATTTATGCCCATATTTTTTTCTCAAGGATTAATATTGATTATTTATGATTCCACATTCTTATGTATTTAGTGTTTTCATTGATAAAACCTTATATAATGTTTCATGACTATTATCAATGAATTATAGGGTATGATTGTTTTTTATTAATCCCATTTTCTCATTAATAAGTTCTTATATTACGATCACATATGATAATTTATCAATATCTCATATGTTTTCCATTAATGAGTATTTGATATCACACATTATTTTGTTTATCTTCTACATGTTACCAAAAATGTTTTTATGTTTTTTATATATATTAAGTGTACTAGTAATGTGGAACATAATGGGAAATTATGTATATAATTAATAAACTAGTTGTTTATGATTCTCTATTTTCATAGACACAAAACCATTGTGGTTATAGCAGGGAAAGAGTTGATATGTAATGAGTATTTCTATTAATAAGATTTATTATTTTTGTATGTAATGTTTTGGTCACTATACACATGTTCGTAGGGACCAAAATGTTACCTCCAATATAAGTAATCTCATTGGCATGAAGATCGTATTGAGGCTCCAAACCATATATACTATATCCAATAACCATTAAATATGAATCTATCAACGTAATTTACATGATAATACTTTGGTGTTAAGAGGAAATAATTAAGGATCTAAGGGTTACTAATCTCGTATACTCTTACACCCAAAGACACATATCAGTGAGTAATACCTTTATATGTTGCTAACTGCTTTCCCCACACACCACATAATCCCAAGTCTTACTATTCATTTAAAAATGATGAAATTATTTTTCTTAAAGAGATTTTTCACATCAAAATAATAAGGGAATAGGAACTCAACCTACCTATTCATCAAAAGGATTTCGTTACACTATAAGAAAATTTTTCTGAAGCTCTTATGATCTATATATAACATGAACCTCATATCTAAAAATAAAGAATTTGATATCATAAAAATAATAATACCTCTACAAAATCAATATAATACATTAGGTATTTCAACTCATGTTGCATAATGTTCCTTGATCCATAAGTGATTACACTATCCTCTGGTATTAGAACTACTCAATGCCCAATTTTTGATGTATTATAATATTATGTATCATTATTAGCTAGCTTTTGTAAGATTAGGACTAGTGTATTTGGTATCCTTTTTTTCAATTTCTAAAAATATCTCTCACATTAATTTGACTAAAAAAAATCACCTCCATCTTGTTTTGGGTCATAATCGTCAATTCTAATATGGTAGAGGTACTATAAAAATTTTCAGTAGTAAACTACCTATACCAAGAAACATCAACTCCCAAGGATTGTTTTCACCCACTCCCATGATATCATAACATTAGAAATATAATTGCTTTCTTATATAATAAACTCTAATATCATTTGAACAATAATTCAAGACTCAAATATCTAAAACTAATTATTAGATCATTTTCTATAAATTTTGTTCGCTCTATGGATTCTCAATGAAATATCAAAATGTATAGTGTGATCCTCTCTGAACTAAGAGTACATAATAATTTATTCCGTGAACATGTTGAAAAAAGAATAAATGTATGGGTGAATTATAGTATCAATAAAGTTCATACACACTACTGGTTTATCTATAAAATTTTAGGATATCCCAATATACTTCTATAGAACACTCATGCTCCTAAAGGTAGTGCAGGGTATCCCAAAAATCATTTCCCTCTACTGATGAATGTTTATCATAGATAAATCTCAAAGAATACTATAGACCCTATATGATAGTAATTTTTTTTATCAATACATGGAAGTGGATATTGGTTGTTAAACATCCCCTATTATAGTTTTTATATAATCAATAACAAACCTCATGAAACCACTCAACTTCTTAGTGAACAGTACTAGAGAACCCCAATGGGACATACTCATCTATAAAATTACTTTCTTCTAAAAACTATCTAAGAATTACATAATCTAGAAAATATCTAAAGATAAATCCTAAGGAGAGAAATGGATATAGGCCATATGAATGGAATAAATAAATTGAAATCTTTATCTTGTGCTCTATTGGAAAATGTGAGAAATCCTTGGGAATGAAATTCCAGAATTTGGTCAAAATAATAGGAATAACCTCCCGATGCTTACCATCATCATCCACAATGAAACTAGTAAACTGGTCCACAATTTATCATAGCTTATAATGTTCAATCCTCATATGACCTATATATATATATCTCATTCCTTAATATAGACAAAACCATCACCCTTAGAAGACATAAATTATAACAAACTACTTGGGATCAAAACTAAACTATTCAATTCTTTCTAAAAATCACATCAAAATTAAACATTTTTAGCATAAACACCCATTTAAATATATAATCACAAATCACTATTGAACGATCTAGAAACATCCTAATACATTATTTTCATACCCTTAACGTGTTATCAACCATTGTCACCACTAACATGCACTCAATCTATAGTCTTAATCCATCAAAAAACTTAATATATATGTAATATTTCAATACACCTCTATCAAATTACATAGGAACTGAGGTAGATAATACTATGACCATATCTTAAATCATGTAAATCCAAATATGACAATCAACATGAGTGATTTGGATAACAAATTTTTTTTCCTAATCTATAGACCTGGGCTACTGACTTTCTCCCCTAAGAAGCACCTACCGGTTGGGGTTGTTGCCCATCCCACCTGGGAAACACATCCACCACCCTGAATTGAATGACCAATGTATTTTTATTTAACAATATTAAATGGTGAACTTAAACTGTTTATCTGGCCAGGTCCTCTACCATTATCTAACAACTGAGCACTCTTGAAATACCATAGTAGATTCCACGACATTATACACAATAATAACTTAACTAGAGGTTAGTTTCCCATATAATGAACATTCACATGACCTCCACATTGGTAAAACAAAAAAAATACTCTATCATAATAATATCATATAATCCATAGACCCATAAACTCTTCCCATAACTACTCATTTATGAACCATCAAATAGACACTTCTGACTACATAAGAAGATTTTCCATTCCACTTTTTGAAATTCAGCATCTTATAGCCTCTACCATAATTTATGTTTATCATAAATAAATGAGACTAGATCCAAAACATTGAAACATGTTATTGGAAATACAAATCCATTTTACCCCAAATCTCATACATCAAACTATCTTCTATGTGTCAAAATTTGGCTTCCCCATCAAAATCATGCATCATGAAAAGAACCTATATAATCTGATCTACATAGTCTAGAAATGAAATCCCATTCTGGGTAAGATGAATATAATATTTATATCTATATGCTATTATGTTCATTGGAAATAAATTATTACAGAACCAAATTTGAAAATCCTTAGTGAACTAGCCCTCTTGTAGGTCTTTCAGAGGAAGATACCCCTTCAGTTCTTAAATAGATGTCGTAAAATATATCTCTCTAGATTCAAATTTCTTCTAGGGATATCTCAAGATGTTGAAATAACATCTTCATAACCTCCACCAATATTAAAATAGCCATAGGTCCAACCTCACCCATATAAATGGATGGATGATGAATATGAAACTCCTATGTTAGTTTAAAAATAGAAGTTGGAGATTTTGATATTTCCCCATCCACTAATTGTATAACATATTATAGGATCTCTTGGAGTTTTTTATCTGTAGTTGTTACCTACTCCAGAGGGGTTTTGAAAAACCATCATTTTGGCATGCTAATTCCAAAACATATAGTTCTCTACTAAGGGACATCATGTTAGAATGATATTTTAATTCCCATCACACATCTCATAACACATTTATATCAAAACTCTTGATATTTAAGTTATAAAAGTTAGTCTTAAAAATAACATCCCAATATTATACACTCACCATGTAACAAAATGTATCACAGCCTGGGTTCATTCACTAGCCTTGTATACCCAGTCTTAGTGCTATTAAAAGATAAATATGGGGTCTATATAATTTCAATTAAATTTTCTTCTAATAAATTATCATAATCATGTGTTAGTAAAATGAAATTCTGATAACTAGTTATGGATGCATACACATAAAAAATTCTATATATTTTTTAAACCAAAACCATAGGTAAATATAGACAATTTAATATAATCAAGAAAAAAAATTTATGCATATATTACATGATAGATATTATGTTTGAAAGCACTCCCTCTTTCTACCCTATCTTATGAGAGAAAAAATACCGTAATTCATAAATAAGTATCAAATTGTAATGTATTTAATAAGGAAACCCAATTATAAATGTTTAACAAATAATAACAATTTCATCCATTGTATTTTGGAATTCCCACATACATGGTTCAGATAATCCCAAGTATAAGATCCATACCTTGTAGAAAAACATCCTAACTCATATCTATCTTACCCAAAAATAACAAATGAAAATAAAACAGAGATTCATATAATACTAATTAGTAATATCATCAGTCTAGTTTATCTCTATCATTCCTAAACCAGATCCATATCAACCTCATTCACAACATATAACAACTCTGATTTTATTGATTAATGGTGGGATATTGATAACTAAGTGTGAATAGAAAACCCCTAGATCAGGTGGCCATTAATAAAAGTGGAATAACAAATGAAAACTATCATCACATATTAAACATGATAAAAAAGACATCAAAACTAAATCGAAAAATTAAATAAAGGTTATAACCCATGTTTTAACACTTATAATGAAAGTAAAATATACTTAAAAAGAATATATTATGGGTTTATTGTGTACAAAAAATTCCAAAATACAATAAAATTTAAAAAAAACAATGAATATTAAAAAATCATGTCTTGAGTTTGGGCTTAGTCCCATATCCCAACTCTAACATAACTACCCAATTCTGCTATAAATAATAGGTACCCTTCCCAAATATATACATATATCCAAGAATACCACTTGAGTACCCACAATTCCTAATAATTGTGTGAGTATGACTTAGTATGGAACCATCATTGTTGTTCATAATTATAGTCTAAATTTTGTGCATGTTGATGTGAAATGTTAAACAAACGAATGCAGAGTAAAAAAATATCATGTTGAATCCTTAGGTTTCATGATGAGAATCAAGATCGACCTTACCTAATTTAGTTTTTTTAAGTGTTTAAACATAATAGACAAATATACCAAGGTTAAAAAAAGTTATCTCCCATTATATCATGAAATATACGTACATAGATAGAGATATATAGAACCCTCGACCCCCAATCTCATGTTTGACACTATAAAATACATTACACATAATCATTAATACCAATGAAGGAAATTCAAGATAAACATAATATTATTGTACTTAATTTTCATAAGTTAATAAGTTCATCCCATAATCTTGAGAATTTAAGGATTTTTTTCTTTGGGATTAACTACATGAGAAAGTTATTTTATAATACTTGTAATGATTTTTACAAAATAAAACCACATTATAACCCCATATCAAAGTCTCCTAAGTCATAAGTTTCTTTATAACCATCAGTAATGAAATAATAATAATGGTATATAATCATATTAATAGTATGGGTAAACATATAAGATATCAAATTATGCTCATAAGTAATAATTCAATTAGCATTTGGCTTCGTGATCCTAATTAAAGTAAATAAACAAAAAATTAGTAAATCGTACCCAAAAAAATATAGATCACTGATCAAAATCACATATTAAGGATCTGATCTTGACTTAAAGAAAAATTAATCATAAGAGTAATATTATTCAAAGAAATAGATGTCACATAATATTAATCATAGGATGACATATATTTGTGTACATATATTAACTATAATCATGTACAATTTTTTTTATCATATCTAAAATACAATAAAACCATACAGTATTGTTGAGATTTATTATCCATTATTACATCCACACACAATATTTAGAGAATACCATAACCTTAATTATTACAAAGCATATTCTTGTGAGAATAGAATAACCCTAGTTACACCAACACACAAAATAATTATCTAATGAGATATCAAGAATTACCCAATATATTAGTGGTATATATTAGACCCTACACATCACATTCTGATAAACCATACATATTAGTTCCATGAAAGCATGAAAACACAACGATATGAAAATCACATAAATAAACCTTGTAAAATACATGGGGCTCATAAAAAAATTAATACATCATTTTATAATACATCGATAAAAAATTAAGGATTTAAATATTTGAAGTAAATATTTTTGTGGAATCTTAAAACCAATAAACGGTGTTGTTATAGTCAAAAATCACCTATATATGATGAAACCTTCAAACACTACTTTTAAGTCACAATTGAAAATCATATTATTTGATACCGTGAGTTTAATCTCCATAATAAAAAATGGTATTATATAATTTAGACAAATATTCATGATAAAAATTCCAATATACCAAAAAGATTTGAGATTTTAGGGAAAAGAATGGAAACAAAACAACAAATGTTTTTTTAGAAAACTATTTTGATATTTTCAAAATATAATACGTTATAAATATCATTATAAATCCCTTTTTGTCAAATTGAATTGAAATATTTTAAAAACACCTAAATTTAAAAATAATATTCAATAATATAGCCTTGAGAAGATATAGAGGTTTTCAAAAGGGAATAAAGAGTAGAATATAAAAAATTTTGTTGTGAAATGTTAGAAATAATTTTTACAATTTTCAATCATCTTTACTGAAAACCAAAAAAAATAATAAGAGTAATAAATATTCCTTTTTTAATGTGGAAAAATGGAAATATTATTGATAGATTAGATAAAAATAATTATGCTTCCAAAAAGAGAGACTATTAGTGGGACGAGAAAATATGAAAATAAGAGAGAAATCATTGTTAAAGGTAATATGAATTATTATTAACAAATGCTATTATTTTATAGTGAAAATTAATAAAGGGTGAATATATAAAAAGGGGTTATTTTATGGAGAAATATAAATTTAAAGTATAAATATTAGTGTGTAAAAATTGAATTATAGGTGTAATAAGTTCAAAGTGAAACATTACAACACAATGAAAGTGGGATTGAGTTAACAAAAATCCTTACAACTTAATTAAAATTTGATTATGAAAACAAATCAATTGTAAAATATGAGCTAAAAATGAAAATATCTTTAATTTGTAGAATGAAATCATTATAAAGAACACATATATAGTTTATAAACCACAAAAAATTAAATTAGTTGGGAGTTAGTTTTACATCCTAAATAATGAAAGTTGAGATGAGAAAAACCCCTACATACATCATAATTCATGAATTATATAACATTGGAAATGGTTTTTATGAGATAAAAATCTAAATACTTATTAAATAGAGAGTAAAATAAACTTAATATAATCATATTTTAGAATAAAACAAACTTATAATAGAAATGTTAAATAAGAAAAATCAAATCTTAACTAATGAAAATTTAGTTATCCAAAACCCTTATCTTATGTTTTTTATAATTAAAAAAGGATTTAACAACCTGTATAATGAAAATAACTATCTTGGAAACTAATTTTAGAAAACCATTCATAAATAAAAAAAATTATATAATTTTTTAGTAATATTTTATTTCAAATATATTAGACCGTTATATTTTCTTTTCATCATAAATTGACATAATGGTTTTTGTTTTTTAGGACTACTCTCATAATGGTGGTGTAAATTAATGTTTATGAATTAAAATTTTTTCATTAAAATATAATTATAGGTATTGGAATATTTTTTTTAATTATCAATTATGTCATTGTTTTTTTTGTAAATATTTTCGTGATGAAGTATGTGATGAGTTTATTTTGGATGTTTTTAATGATTAAAAATGGTGGTGTATTAATAATTAATTAAATATTAAAATGTTGATTCCTGAACCACTAAAAAAATAATTTACTTATAAATTTATAATAACAATATTAGTAATGTTTCCATATCCATTGATGAAATAAATATATATTGTTTCTCATATAGGTCATTATACCAACCCTATCAAGAAAATGATATAATTTTTGGGTAAGTTGGCCATCAAAGTGAGTATTTTGGTATATTATAATTATTTCATAAGCATAATTGTATTATTTTGATGTTTTTAAATTAGTGAATTGTATTATAACATATTTTTATATTGAAAAAATTAATCTATAAAGAATAAAATACATCACTCGCCAGGATGTTATTGTCCACATTTATGTATGAGCGACACAGTCATTTCCATATAATTAGGGAATACAAGGAATGGTTTATAATTTCATAATATTAATAATTTTATAAAAATAATATTATTAAATTGAATATCCCATTTTAACCTTCCATCTAAGGAGGGGTTAAATAGTGAAACACATCGTTCTGGATGGAGGTAGCCTACATGTACCCATGACAACATTTTCATTTTTCTAAAGAAAATGCTAAAGAATAAATAATGATTATTACCATAAAATAAAAACAAAAAATATAAAAATAATAATAATGAAACTATAATATAAATGAAAAAATTAAATTTGGAAGAGAAATACAGAGAGAAAAATATAATAGGGTATCCTTAGTACTTATGTTGAAAACATGATATTTCTATTGAAGGACTTAATGGAAATAGAGGTCTTACAAAAACATGTCCTGAATAGAGGATTATGAATATGGAATAATATTATAGGGAAAGTAAAAATAGATATGGATTCAATAGTAATATTAATTTTATATTGAACATTATGTCATAGAAACAAAATCCTCTTAACAATATTATTACATGATTGTTGACTTATTTATGTAACAAACATAACCCAAGGATAGTGAGTCATAGTATCTTTCGAAGATTAGGTTTATAAAATATAAAAAATATTCATCAAAAATATTTATTTTAAAATTTATAATGTGATTCTATATCCCTTTCATAATCTAAAACTATATAAGATAACATGGGTAATTAATAAACAATAGAAGTGATATATAATGCTCAATAAAAAAATAGGAATGATAAAAGATCATAACATATGAGTCCAATGGAATAATATGATATAATAAATGGAAATGATCTTAAATTATCATATTGAACCATGAAATAATGATTATTTAATAAAAACATTATAAAATCATGGGAATGTGGAGACAACATGATATTTGCTATAAGTTTAATTAAAGTCTCCCTTCAAAGACAACATAAAACATTTGAAAAAGTCTAATCATGGATATGTTTTACATATTAATACTATATGTATTTTTTAATGAGATATAAAAAATAAAAAATTCAATGGAGAACTATATTAATGTACACATAATAACATTTATTTGACTATGTGTGTCTAATAAAGAAATCAAACACATGGTTTAAGAATAGGAACTAACCATGAAATAAAGTGGTTCACATAAATCATACCTCAAATCATAATAAAAGGATATAACATAATGGATAAATATTGAAGAAGGAATTATTTATTTTGAGTTTTAATAATTTGATAAATAACAAATGGAATCCAATAAAAATTTCATTGGATGAAAATATCATTAGTAAGGGTGGATAATTATTTTTAGAATTAAACATATGTAGTGTGGTTTAATAAAAAAGGTATGGAATATCTATAAACCCTAAAGGAATCACATTATCATAAAACCAGAAGTTAAACATGAGGGTTAATCATAAAATAATGAGTATTTACAAAAAAATTATGATAATGAACATTTTATGGGATGTTAATAATATGGAATAAGAAATTTGAAGTTCCCTTAAATGAGGTTTACTTAATAGGAAAATTTGGGATGCAATCTCAGAATGTTTTATATACTCAATAATGAAAACATGGATTACATTAGAATATATGAACGGTAAATATATAAAATATATTTTGTTTTTAATAACAAATTTTAAATGAAAAAGTTATGTAGTGAGAGATAAAATATATCCAAAATAAAAGAGCGTATTTTAGAGATTTTTATTACATTTGGTCTGGATTCACATTACACATTGAAATAAAATACAAAATAATAAAATGAGCATTATTGAATACATTATTGGGAATATAATTCCACTATATTTGATTTATTATAAATATTTTATGTTAGGTTATATTCATTTAATTGATATATCATTTCTATTTATATGGTCCCAAGGTCTTTTGTGTCATGCTTCCAAGTTAACATATCCTTCACAGAGTTAGGGAAGTTTTTTTAAACAGTTAAATGACTGAAAAAGTGTAATTAAATCATAATGATCTTATCTAGGTAGTTAAAAATGGTTGTCAATTCAAAATAGTATTAAAAAAACGCATGGACCATATGTTTTAATTATTATTGCTATATGATTAATTCACTAGGACTATTTTTCTAACCATGATGAATTTATATGGTTTAATTTATTATTTTGGTAATATGTTAATTAATTAATTTTAAGGTAAATTTAATATAATTATTTATATCATTATAAAACATAATACAAGATTCTAAATTATCCCTGAAGGTTGTGGTGGAAAATGAAATTTCCTATTCATGGGGTAAATGATCCAACCATATTATGAACAATCAATTTTTTAGAATATATGGTGGGGTGGGTAGAAAATTAATATTTACCATAACAAAATATGTTACCATTTCAATGTTTCAAATACATATAGGGGTGGATGAAGAATAATAATGTCAAAGAGCCTCATTTGGGAATTTATCTATTCATTTGGGTGCCTCTTCATCGGATACCCCTTAAGGATACATTGAATAGACTATTGTGAGTATATGAACAGTAATTCATGGGGGATTATTAAGAATATGAGTGGGAAGAAATTTTGTAAGGACCATTAATTATATTTTGTGAGGATAATACATTGCTATAGGTTGTATTTAAAATGGGATGAGAGGGGTGTTTTGAATAAAATATTCATTAGTTTATTATTTTGGATGAAGATTACAAATAGTTTCTAACAATATGAATAAGTATATTAATTGGTGCATGTGACTTTTAACTAATGACTTTATACATAATTCATGACTCATAAATTAATTTATTCAACTTATAATGTTAAATATCATATTTTTTTAATTATTTCACTATTCAGTAATAATAAACTATTTTTGAAAAAAAAGAGCCTACAGATTTTTATGTGAAAATTACAAGAAATGAAAATAATTTTATGAAAATAATTTTTCAAAAATAATAACTTTCGTTTTCCAACAAAAGATTATTTATTTGATAAATTCAATTCATTTTTAGTTATAATAAATTATTTTACCATTAAAAAATTTAAATATATTCTTATAAAATTATATTATCATTATAATAAGTGCTGCTATTATATTATCAAACAATATTATTTAAATAAGTGACCATTAAAACTATCATATTTACTAAAAAATATATAACATACTTGTTTTAAAAAATTAAAATCACATATCATAAATTTTTTTAAAAATTTATCTACCTATAAGATGATATAAATTTTATAAATTTTAAATTTATATTATACTTCAATATTATATACAAAATTCGTAATTGCTGATAATTTTCTAGTGGTCAGGCTATTATTCTCAATCGTATGATTAGTATACTAATGATCAAATTACTATTCCAAAGCTAGGATTTATAATGTTTATAGGTGTATTAAACCATCTATAAATACACAACATTCCATTCATTATTCATTCACATCTATTTTTTTCTATGTTATTTATTTTAATTTTTTACAAATAATAATTTCAAAGATAACATTCCTTTTCAATCCTACTGTGTTGATAATGGGTTACATTGTTATATAGGATTGAGCCTAATTAGATTTTCATATTATAGTTATCCGAGTTTCTATTTTCCCCATTATACTGGTCATCATTTTATTGAGTATATTTATAATATCAATAAAATTTAGTTGGGTCTATCATTTATTATATATTTTACATATAAAACTATATTACTAAATTTGAAACATTGATATAATCAGAAGTTAAATTCTCGTGTTGAAAATTTTGTGTAGTTACATTCATCACCCTTATGAAATTTTAACCTTGAAATTTTATTTACCAAAAAAATGATGAAAAAATGAGGGTAACTATATTTTAATTAATTCAACTGTTCCCATACTTCCCCAAAATTATTATGGTCCCATCATAAAACTTTAACCAAATGAGTAATCATGTTCTATAGAACTACATCTCTATAGTCCAAGATCTTCACGAGTTAATCCAATGAATATAGATCATGATCCAACTGTACATCCTCTAGATTCAGTATATGTGAGGGATCTGGTATATACATCCTAAAGATGGAAATATGTAAATATTAATGTAGTTGAGACATGGTTAGTGGTAATTCTAGTCTACCGGCCATATCTATAGTCTGATCATGAATCTCAAAGTATAAAACATATCTAAGATATAACTTTCCCTTATTCTAAAATCTCATGACTCAATTCCATAACGATATGTAGAGGAAAATGTTTTATATAACCTAAAAATATAGGTCTTAATTTTTTTATGTATTTATCTTTTGTCTATTCTAAGCCATCCTGATGTGCTACTAATGGGTCTTGAACTCTTATAACAATTTCCATCTCATCAGCTTCCTTTCACCAACTTCATCACAACACAATAGTGTCATACATATCATCCCATAGATGGATTTATATGGATAAATCATTATTATTGGATAAAAGATATGAATTTATAAGAAATTTACTAGAGGAAGATGATGATCCTATAATCCATTGAATTACAGTGAAAATGTTACCCAGATATCCCCCAACATCTAGATTGTCTACTCAGATTGGACATCAGTCTGAGGGTGATATTATGTATTGAAGTTCAACTTTATGTTTAGATCACATTGGAGATATTTACAGAACATATTGGAAAATGATGGATACATATCAGATATAATTGATAATTGTGTTCCATACAGTCTCACCACTTCTATAATGATTAACCTTTCATGTTGACATAGTGATAATTCCTTACAAATGTCATGGAAATGAGTAGTCTTTATAATTCAGTGTACCATAACCCTAATAAAAGTATTCAATTTTCTTATTATTTAAAATTTCTAGTAAAAAATACATGGTGGTGTTTTCAAATTAACTGAAAAGTATAGGTAATGGTGTCATCATCCCCTTATAGTTTTTCCTTTCTATCATCACTTGCTGATATATGTTGAACTTTTATGTATATTATGTGACCTCGTTCTTCATATTTTCCCAATAATAGATCTATTTTATATCTCAATATATGTTTGTGGCCCTTGGGTTGATAGTGAATTTCAATTAATGAGCATCATTCTAAAGCTCCATTTAATCGAGCACTGGGGGAACACATAGCCGTCCCAAAAATCTCACATCTCCTTGTTTATAAATTTTGAATCCAACGGATTTCCCTATTTTGATAACTTATAAAATATTTAATATTTTCACATTATGCATTTTATCATCCTTTATATACTCTATAAATTATTATTGAGTCTTTTTTTAGCTGGGAAGGATGTCATTCCACCCTTTACAAATTCCATGTAAGTCCCTTTTAAGTCGACATATTTGATCATTCACAATTATTAATCATGATAAGGATTCAAGATACTTTATATGTAAAGAATATACCACATTATTTAACTTCTAAAGATGGAAATGGATTGAGAAATAATTGTTTTTTATCATATATAACTGTTTTCATAGGTTCTTATTAATATCATCTGTGTGAATATATACATGTGGATCTTAAAATGAAAATATATTTCACACATATCCCTATATAGATATTGTTACTAAATATTTAATGTGAAGATCAATACACCCAATTAAAAACCATGAATTGGATAGTTTTTCCCATTTATGTTCCACTACCTTGAGGAATATGATATTGAAGAACCAATTTACATATGTACACAACCCAATCCCTTAATTTATAAATCATTATATTGGAAGAAAAGTTCCTTGGTTGAAGGTATTTTGAAAACTGATGATGTTGTTTCTAACACTCGTCATTTATCAATCAGTCGGTTACCCATTCTAGTTCAAGTCACACTAGATGTGCGGTCTTGATATCCCTAGGATTGAAGATAATATGAGGGTCCCAAATCATACTCCTTGGGAATTATTTAAACAATGAAAAAAAATAAAAATAAAACATCTTCATAAGTTCAAGAAGAGTAAATGAATAAAATATGCTAGAGACTACATGATTATAAAGAAGAAACCATCACATACCTGGACATAAGGAACCCAGATGAATAAACATCAACATTCCATAAAAAGAAAATCTATAATAGAGAAAACACATAAACATCACAAAAAGGTAAAAAAATATAAATAATAATTATAATATCGATGTGACCCAGGATCACACTATAAATCCCATTCTAAGTATTAGACAAATCTTTTATCCAAACCCATGGTAGACTAAAGAAGAGGCACCAGAAATTAAACAACAAGAGATTTATGTACCATGTGGTAGATGAAGGGTTTGAGTGAAACTGATCACAATGTGTAAATACTACTCAATTTTTAGAATTAATACCATGTATAATACATTATATGTTATATTAAATAATAATTGAAAAAAATAAATCCATTGGTAATCAAATTCATAATCATATGCACAAATTTAACTAAATAAATTTAATTCACATAAATAAATACAAAAACATGAAAACCACATTTTCTTAAGCTTCAAAAATATTTTATAAAACAACTAATACTTATTCTAAAATATTTAAATATGGATTTATTTTTTTCCAAATTACATTAAAACTTTAAAAGAGGGCCTTTCCTTGGAAACTAGAAATAAAGTAAATACATATTATTTTCCCTTATCAAAACATTTACCAAAAAACAATTTCAAAAGTAGATATTTTTTATTTATAAATCCCATTTCCAAATAAATTTCAAATATAAATTTAATAGAAAACCAAAAAAAATTAATCAAATGAGTAATAAATATGGAACCTAGAATAATAAAAACAATAACAAAATCCAAATGAAAATAAATACACCATAATCTGTTAATATTGGGGGATACTAATAAGTAATAAACAATATAATTCCATAAATAATATTATAATGGATATTAAATTGTCATGGTAATCCTTTAATGGATTAATTTGAATAAGATAAATTGGGAAAATGGAAATACATATACACTATTGAACCTATTACATCTCCAATAAGCCCATAGGACTGTCCGAAAATAAAATTCCATGGAACACCTTTATCATTGGTATAAAAAAATAAGTTACATTATAAGGACTACTACCTCTTTCAATAAAATCATATAAATGTTTGTAAATAAATATATCCTAGTCGATACTTTATCCATAGAAGAGTTTTTAATTATCCAAACCTAAAGTTTGTGACATAAGACTCCAATGACTAACAATAAGTGGATGTTAGTAATCATATGAATCATTAAAAATATATCAAATAATTCAATCTCGCCTTCTATAAACTAACCATTAACACCACTTTCTCAATAGATTCATAATGAAAATATGATCTAATATGCCCCACAAGACACTATCCACCCCAATAAATAAAAAATCTCCCTAATGTCATTATAGGAAAAAAATAGACTCAATATGTTATCACACTCACACATACACTATTTCTAAAACACCCAATGTACCCAATAATTATTAATGAAAAGACCTATAATCTTGGGTACTTTCCAATGGGTTTTTGTACCACTAAAAACCATTATTAAATAACAAGATCATAAATTTTTTTTAGAAATATTATTTCAATATAACAATCTCAAAAACTATTTGAAGAACCATATATAAATCAATTAAATTATCATTAAAATTACTAATGATCTAAATACACCCCTTCAAAATTCATGTCTTGAACCTAATGGTGTAATATAATTTAAGAATAACACATTATATTAAAAATTACTCTCTTAGAAATTTTAAAACATTTTACACCTTAAAACACTATAATAGGGACTACTAAAGTTCTTCTTATTTTTAAAATCGACACTAACATTATTTAATGAACCATTTGGGAAATACAATATTTTTCATGCTACATTTTTCATGAAAACATATTTTTATAAATTATCAATACATGGATTTTCTTGTCCAACATGAAATGTCATGTGAAAAATAATACCATGTGGAAATCCATGTCACCCCAATTAAAAATCCAACAAATCCATAATATATATATTATATTTCATAGAAAAAGGATTGCTAAATCCTTTATAACATAATTACATGTTAAATTGAAAAGATCCACAGAAAAACCTACCTTAGATGAATTAAAATCATGTTAGGTGTTATATCTAATGATGATGAACGTTCTTACAAGCCTCAAGGGTCCTTATGAAATCCCTAAAAAGAAAACCCCCTTCGATTAAAAACATAAAACCATAAAGTCCAACCTCATAGTCCCTAGGGTTTTTTAAGAAGATAAAATCCCAAAGAAAAGAGAGGGGAGATGATAGACAAGAGAAACAATGTTCTTTCCTTGTAGAAATCCACAGTAAAAGAGGTTGGAGATCCTTATAAATAAAAAAGAAACGGTGAAAACATATTAGGGATCATTTTTTCATGATGGAATGAATGGTAGAAGAAATAATCCCACTTTTATCATAAAATAATAATTGGGGAAATTATAATTTGACTTTTTGGTGAATTTGGGTAACTGGAATGGTCTGGTCATATAGTTATGTATGTTTTCACCAACTGCGTAGTTGGAACAACTTAAGAAAAAAACCATCCAAAATATTTTCCCTAAGGAATCACACATTGAAACTACCCATCAAAACAACCATAAAAATTTGAACTACCCAGAAATAAACCATATAACACACTTTATTCATGATTTCCTTTATTGTTTTCAATTCACATGATAATAATCTCAATGAAGCAATGTACTAAAATGATAAAACTGAGATCCACCCCAACCATGTGGTACATATGAAGGTAAAATCATGCATGTATAAAAAATTAAAACATGTATACTTAATGATACCCACATGATTACTCCTAACCATTTCACACTAATCCATGGGATGAATAAATAATTCCAAAAGAGTTAAAAATTATATGAAAAATATTCAGAACCATAAAATGTCTCTATAATTAAGTAATATAATTAATAGAAATCAATACTATAGAGAAAAACGGTGTTTTAATCTCCCCACCACGCCACTTTCTACAACCATAAATTCTCAAATCAAGATAAAAGTACATGGAAGAAGTTATAATAAACACCCCATGGAACAAGATTATTTGGATGATAAAAAATCAATATGATATTGAAAATGAAACATCTAGACCCCAATGATTCATCGATACTGAACTATCATGTCCAAAAATCTCCAAGAAAAACAAAATGAAAATCATGATAAAAGGTCAAAAATGGATAAAGGCAAAGCATCAGTACCCATACTATGTATAAATATAGGAAATAGTGTACCAAAAAATAAACATGACTCAAATAAAAATATCCACCCTGAGAACAAATATTTTCGAAATTCTTCATAAATCACTTGAATAATTAAAGAAAAAACTATTACAAAATAATTCTCTCTAAGACCATGGGTGAAAATTTTCAATGGAAAATCTACCTCAATAGACTCAATTCTAAAAAGAAAAAATTTACCACTACTCTTAACATATGTAACATATATGATGGATAACTTATAAGAATTACATAATAGGAAATGACATTCACACTAATTACCCAATAACTGACTAAATTGTGAATCACAAAAATCTCAAAAAGTAGTTGATATTTATGAATATTTGACATATGAATACAATTAAAACCTAAATGTATTGAAACTAAAAAACCAATTCATGAACCCATTCCTAGAAATACAAATGAATCGACATAATCCAAAATTTCCATTGAGTGATTCCTAATCCATTAATATCAACAATAGACTGACACAAATTTATTCAATACATACCCAAGAGAAGTTCCTCAATAGAATCGACCTCTAATGGAAACCACATTAGATTCCTTGAAAACTACCATAAGGATTTAATACTTAGACATATTCTAAAACGGATATCACTAAGAGGACACCTCAAACCATTTAACTTACATAAAAATAAATATGGGAAAATAAATAACCTAATAACCTATAAGTAATAAAAAAGGATATGTATTTTCCAAATACACTCTGTGTTTGGGTGGTGTCGAGAATTGATAACCTCAAATCCTAAAAATAAAAGTGTGCAAATAATAATAGATCCTAGGAGAAACACATTTAATTCTATTCAGAACCTTTCTAGTAGTCACTTAAAAACTAACATGTTACATGAGTATAACATCCCATGCTCCTTAATAAAAAAATTAATACCATAAAAATTGAACAAATAAATGGAACCATTATAATTTCACAAAGTAACACCCATTTAATATAACATTTGAATACAGTTTTTTCAAACCAATTTTAGAATATTTGTTTGGAAGTCCGATCATTTTTTACAACCTTATTTTCATGAATTTAAGACCACTACTGAGACCCTTCATCGTAAAATTCATTTAAACCATGGGAAAATCCCATTCGTTTCTAGAAGATTCATATAAACTTCCAAAAAGGGAATTCCAATTCCCTTTCTAAAACAATTTCCTATCTAATTGGAAATTTGAATTCATTAATAAATTTCAAGGGATTTTTAAATAAAGCCTCATTTTTTAAGGAATAATACCCCTTTTTAATCAAAGAAGAATATAATATTTCATTTTAAAATTAATTAATTCATTGAAAACATTTTTATTAACTTATTCATAAAACACCCCCATTAAGAAATAATTTTTTCAAATAATTATTCCCTAAATGAAATCATTATTTTTTAAAAAAAATCTTTTGGCCCACTTTAATGAATCCCCGATTTTGTTTTTAATAATAACATCAATTATTTTCCCAATCCACATCAAATATTTTTATGAAAAAATAACTACTGCAATTTTTTTATTCTATTTAAAAAAAACACTACCTAACATAATGTCCCAAAGGGTCAAAAAGACACATAAAACTACATCCAATTCCTTATAAACTATAAAAACCCCTATTTGATATGATAATAATAGAAATATAAATTTTAATCAATCAAAGTACTTAAGATGATAAAATAATATATAGGGGAAACTACCCTATGAATGGTTTGGCCACATAGACTGCTAAACCATTCACTGACCATACAACATGAAATTTCACAGTTATACAGCTATTCTAAATGAGCACCGTATAAAATAATAGAATGTGTGTGGTAACAGTGATACACTGTTTTATAAACAGATTTCACCTATAGAAATCAATATTATCCCTAAAATCATCAATTTAATCAATAAGTATTATTGAACTTTTTAAAAATATAAAAAACCACAAAAAATTTCAATATTTGAACTCAAAATAAAGGGTCGCGACCAAGACACCCATATAAACTCCAGTATCAACGTAATGTGGAGATGGACAATCGATTTTCCACACAGTCCACCCATGTTATAATAATGATCTAATCCATAAAACTACCCAAAAAAACAAAAAATAAGATGTGGGTGGATCTTTAATACCATTTTTTCTTGAACCAACCGAGGTTATCTATAAATTTAATACCTATACTGGTTAGAGACATACACAAGTCGCAGTACTCATCACCCCTTGATTGAAACAAATATGTGTGGATGAAAACTAGTTCCAGGGTTTTATATCATATTACTTTGGGATTATTTCACCCTAGAATAATAAACAATATCAATTGTAAAACATCCACTTCAATGTAATCAATATAAATGTAAGAATAGACTAAAGAATAAATGATAATATAAAATGCATAATTTCATACCCATGCACAAGGTACATTAATGAATAAACATCAACATCTCTTAAGAAAAAATTCTATTGTAGAAATGATAATAAAATACAGAAGGGGAAAATAAAATAAAATAGATATACACAATCTCTATGCCACCCAGGGAAACACTCCAAATCCAAGCCGAACATGTAGCACAACCTGAATCCCAACCCCAAGGAGATAGAATACGAGTCACCTAAAATGAAACGATAAGAGCTCCATATACCCAGTTGTATATGAAGTGTGTGATTAAAACTAATCACATATGCTAAACTCTATTGATTTTATGAAATTATTATAAAGGTAAATTCATTTTATATTCATTTGAAAATAAAATTGAAAAAATGTTTTTGAACAATAGTTATAAAAAATATACATCTAGTAGGCACATTTTTTAATAATGATTTTATTTAGATTGAATGAAAAAAAAATAATTAAAAAAACTCTTTTCCATGCCTCAACCCCTTGTTATAAAATGAATCCCTACTCTTATAAAACAAATTTAGGTGGAGTGAAATTTTTTTTCTAACAACCATAAAAAAATAAGCATGTCCTTTATCTACTAATTGTAAACAAAAAAACTATCTATTTTCCACTTTTAATAAATTTCCCTGAAATAAATTTCAAAATAAAATCATTTTCCTCTCTAGGTCCCAATTACAATTCATATTAACTAAAAAATTTATATATAAAATACCCAAATACTCAGGAATGTGTAAGAAAAATTAAACATAGAATAATACAAATAAGTTAAAAACCATATTGAAATAAATATACCATAAAAATACACAAAAGGGGATATAAAAAAATTCAGAAACTCTAGAGTTCCCAAAATATTGTTATAAAGGGTATCAATGTTTCATTGGTATCCTCTTAAGTCTAAAGTACATCAACATAATTGGGATACATGGAACCTGTCCCGACACAACAATTATTATCTAATCCTCAGAAACCCTATCTAAATATCTGTAAATAAATATTCATCAAACACCTTCATTTGTAGGATCTATGATATATGTGAGATCATAGGTACCTCTGAAAACTATATTCAAGATATATAAATGTATTTTAGGAATAATTCATAGTCAATGAACTATCCATACAAGTATTTAAACATATATAGACCTCTACACAATCCCCTAGGATTCCAATCACTAAAAAAGTGCATGTTATCAATCACAATCATTATAATAAATATATCAATGTAATAAATCATGCATCCCATACCCTCAAAATAAATAGCACCTTTATAATATATTGATAATATAATAATGAAATTACATCCCCCATAGGCTACAATTCACGAAAATCAATAATATATCAACCCCATGGTGTAATGAAACTATTAAGGGGCTCATAGTTGTCTCACACTCACACATACACATTTTTTAAAATAACCAAAGGACATTAAAAGTGGAATGTACTTCCAAGTCAATTTTTATTGGGTTGAAGACCCATTCCAAACTATTATTAAAAAAAATATCATTAAATTGATTTAGAAAATATCATTAAAAATAACCCTTGATCATAATTTAGAATTATTATTTTAAAAATAAACAACCATTTTATTAAAATCCCAAACAACATTTACATAATAATTCCAAATTCAAGTCATTATTTAAATAGGTCCAATGCATTTAAAAATAATTCACTTCGTTTAAATCACTTCTCTCAAAAGTATGTATAAATTTTAAATCTAAAACCATCTTCAATTCCAATTAGAAACATCTATAATTTTAAAAACCAAAAATCACACTTAATTTCATTACCCTAATTGGGTCATAACATATTTAATATTCCACATTTATCTTGAAAATATCTTTTATAAATTATCACTTCTTGGAATTTCATGTCCCAATTTAAATTCCTTGTGAAAACCATTTTACCAAGATGGAATCTCACTCAAACCCATTTAAAATCCAACCAGTCCATCATACATTAATTAAAATTATCAAATAGGTCATTTTAAAACATCAAGTTCCCAATGGGATTCTAATTTATGAAAAATAAAAAAACCCTACCTCGGTTCAATGAAAACCATGCCAGATGTTGTTTCATATGAATAAAAGCACTCCAATATGTCTCAAGGATCATCAAAAAATCTATAAAAATACAAAATAACCTAAATAAAAAAACTAAAACAGTGAATCAAAATATTATTGCCCATAAAGTACAAATGTAAAAGAAAACCCATAGGAAAATGGAATTTTAATGATATAGAAAATAAAAATAAGTATTACATTGAATTAATCAATATGAAATTATGTTATAAAGGATTGAAAATAAAAAAGGAATGGAGGCTGGAATAACCTAGTATATATATATCTTGGATAAAAGAGAAGAATAAGAATGAATCCCCATGGAATCTTAAAATCTAAATGGGTGAAACTAAAATTTCACTTTTTTGGTGAATCATTGAAACTCACATGGTTTTGTGAACTCTATTCCAAACATATCGTTGGATCTATATAATAAAAACCCATCAGAATAGTTTCACTTGTGACTTTCACTATCCACTAATCCATTGTCAAAATCTGATTAATGGAAATACTAAAGCATAGTTCCATATCTCATTCTTCTGACATTGATTTTCTAACCATGTGAAAGACGTGTTATATGAGACTCAAAGAAAGGATGAGGTGAACTGTTAATGATATGATAAATCCAACCGTGAACTACCCATTTAGGTAAAACAATTAATTTAAAAATACAACAAAAAATATCCCTATGTATGGTTTTCCAGATATTTACTCTCAACACATTCTCACTAATCCATGGGTATGCTTAAAAACTATTGAAAAATAAAAAACAAATCCAAAACATTTTAAAAAATAATTCACATCTAAATTAATTAAGAAAAGTAAATATACTCCATTGTATAGTGACATAAGGAGTTACAGTAATGGTAATATACATTTTCAATTATTTTAATCTCCATTCACATTCATTATTCTAGATAAACATCACTCTATTCCATGATAGCTTGGTCATCTTGTTTAATAATTCTGATATGTATTTTATAAAATTATTATAGTACCTAGAAATTCTAAGTAAACTAAAAATTATTATTATTTTTATTGATTGAGGGAACTGATCATCCTAGTTTTTCATTAAAGCATCCATATATATCTATTTACTAGTGATAAATTGTTTTTGTGATGATATTTCTACCATCAAGAACTCCAAATTTATAGTACTATTCATAAAACATATGCATCCAAAAATTTATTATCACAATATTCAAATTCACATAATGTTCCTCATTGATTTTAGACTATTCAGAATATAATATACAACAACTACCAATTTTTTATGTAATCTCTAATGACTCAATTAATTAAGGACATGAAAATATATAGAGAATTAAGTACCTTGAATGAAATGACTATGAATTCATGGCGTGTGTTCCTTATATAGAAGATAGTGATAGGAATATCCTCCCTTATCACATTTATTTTTCAATTCCCTGATTGAAAGTCAAACATAGAGAATTAGTAGGCCCCATGTAGAAAATAAGACAAAACATCAATCCATGCTATGGAATACTATTTCATTATTGTCACCGTCTTGTGTTTAAAATAATCAATGTAGAGGCACATTTATCCTTACTACTCCCCAACAAAGATGACTAGAAAATACCATGGTGAATCACTCAATAATACAAAACCCATGTAAAGAATATATTGTAATAATATTTAGATCCCCCAACAATGTTTTGAGATTATTTAAGAAGTCTTGCATATGGGAATAGATCTAGGTAATGTTTAATTAAGAAGACAACGTCTTGGTCTGGAGAAAAGAAAGTATACAATTCAAGGAATACAATAGTATAGTCCATCAGAATGGGAATTTATATAATCAATATTATCTTCTTTGTTTCAATAATTTCTGCTAGATATGATTTATTTTGAGGAAATAGTATCCATGGTTAAGAGAAATATTTTGTATGACCTTTATCCACTTCCATAATAGTATAAATAATCAAAGGATGACCTAGGAAATGAAGAATGGTATCCATATCCCGATATTTGAAGTTTCATTTATGTAAAGAAGAAAAATCCATGCATGGTCTGTCATCAAATTCCACAAATGGAAGTATGTAAATATTTTCAGGGATATTCAGTCTACAAACATTGACTGGGGAGGGGTAATATAATTTGGATAAAATAATTTAAAAGTATTATATTGTCTTTGATAACAAAACATTCATGATTTTGTTTGGTTATTGAATAATTCTACTAAACATGAATGATAATCAATAATGTTTAAAAATATAATCCTTTAATATATTTGATGTTAAATCATTTATATTACTCTTCCCTATGTCTATTTTATTATTTTTGTAATCATTGACAAGAACCATAATAAGGATAAGGATGATAATAATCTAAATAATATGTATATAAATAATGAAATTTTTTACATTGAATTATTAAATTATAAGTGACATGTATATATGAATTTATGAGTCTTGAGGATTCAATATAGGCTATATTTGGTAATTTTCCTATTATTTTTTTCTAATATACCAATCAATTAATGTAATTTATAATGGTTCATAAATATATTGTGAATTTTACAAACCATATAAACCTAGAGTCTCAAATTAGATGTGAAAGAGGGACTATTTTTCATGAACAAATTTTTTGTCATGTTAATATATAATAATACCCATTCAGTTTATTACCCATATATATATTTATTCTAAAGACACATCCACTTATTGTATCATGATAATGATTTCATTTCTTGTAAACCACTCGCTCTATATTTAGAAAAATATCAAGATATTTTCCTATACTTAGATGTATTACTAATTTTTTACTATTGTATTATTTTCATAATCACCAATAATAACTAGAAATTTCATTTGATAACAATTTTAGAAACCCATGCCTCTTACATGTATTGTTACATGATATTTATCATAAATATCCAATAAGCACAACCCAAGGATATGGAGTCCTAGTTTATTTTGGATAATAGATTCATAAAAATCAAACATAATATTAAAAATTAAAAATATTTATTTTTATTCTCTATAATATTATCCTAGTCCCCTTGGAGCTTCTAAAATGCATTATATAACTTGGGTAATACATAATCAAATAGGGTGATCTATAAATCCCAGAAAAAAAATAATAATGATAACAAAGAACAATACATGATTCAAATATAATAACATTATATCATAAATGGAAGGGATCATTAATAAAAATACGTAATCCTGAAATCAAGAATGAGACATCATATGATCATGGTATCATGGGAATGTGGAAAAAATATAATATATGATATAATAATATGTCAAGGCTTCCATCTAGTACAATAAAACATGGTGGAAAAATAACAATAATGGATTATAATTACTCCATAATCCCATACATATCGTCTCATGAGATAGAGAAATTACCCAATGAATTAGAGATTTATCAGGGAATTCCCATCATAAAATTTACATGCATATGTGTTTCATGTAATAAAATAAAATATAATGGATAAGAAAATGTAATACACATGAAAGGAAATGGGTTACATAAATCTTAGCTCAAGTCATAATAAAATGTTATCTCATAAGTATTCAAAAAATAGAAGTAATTATATATTTTCAGTGTAAATTTTTTTATTTATAACTAATTTCCTCAAATACCAAGTTTATTAGTAGTAATTATATGAGGAGGGAAATAATTTATGAATTGAACATCTTTAGAGAGATTTTAAGATAATAGTATCGAATCATTAATGAAATAAATGTAAAAATATTTTCATAAAACTAGAAATGAACCATGTGGGTTCCCTATAAAATAATGATTAATTACAAAAAACATTAGATGATTAATAATATTTCTAGGGGCGGTCCATAATGTGAAATAAAAAATCGGAAGTTCCCTTAAATCATGATTACATAAAAGACTGAATTGGGAATAGAACATAAATTAATTTTTATATCCCTAAAATTTATATATATACAAAATATAGAGGATTTTCATCACATGTTTAAAGATAGAAAGGGTAAAATAGAGTGATAAGGCATAACCTAATGAAAAGTGAGTAGTTTATAGGGTTCCCCTTAGTTTTGTCCGGATTCGATCTCCACATTCAATTTACATCCATATTTTTTAAATTAAATTTGATATATTATAAATTGAGAACCTTATCCTAGTATATATAATTTATAATGAAATATTAATGTTTGTTTAGAGTCATTTAATTTCGATCAATTCTTTTTCAACTACCTGAATGTAATTCGTGTCATGGTTCATAGGTCACATAACTTATAGGTAATCATGGAAGATATAATTTAAATGGCACCAAAACTCCCAAAGTGTGATGAAATGATATTGATATTATTTTTTTGATATTAAAATGTTTATATAATTTAATTAGTGATAAAAATATATAGTGTTCATAGTTTTTAATTATTATCATATTTATGTGGTTTTCCCATCCACGAGGAACTTATATGGTTTTCACTAATATATGTAAATATAACCATTCCATTATGTGACAGAAAATATAATATACTTATTTAGATCATTTGAAACCATAATAATTTAATTTAAACTATATATAAAATCATTGGTGGATATTATAATTCATTGTTCATGGGGGTAGTTCTTTGTTCATATTGTGTACAATCATTTTCATTTTTGAATCAATTTAAGTGAGGGTAGAAAATTAATATTCAACTAGAGTAATAACATATCAGTATATTTATGAAATTTAAGGGTATATTTCATGTTTTATGTATAACATATGGGGTGGTATAAGAAGAATAAAATTGGAAGAGGTCTAGTTGAGAATTTGACTCATTATTTGGGTTTCTCCACTTCAGTTATCCATAACGCTCTGTCGGATTCTATTTTGTGAAAAAACATTTACTATAATGTAGTGGAGAGGAATGTGAAGATAATTTGTTATATAGTTTTCAACATAAATTTCTTATAAGATGTGTGTTGAAAGAGTGGTGAGGGATAGAATTTATAAGGGTAGTAGAGCACAATTTTTTAATATAATATTAATTAATATATTATTTTTGGATCAACACATCAAAGAGTGATGGTTCCTATAAAAAACAAAATAAATAGTTCATTTTAGTTTGAATTAATGTTTTATTACATTAACCATGACTCATTAATACATGTATTTAAATTATAATGTTTAATAATATATTCTTCAGTATTTCAATATTCACAAAAAAATAAAACATTTTTGAAATATTCAAAAAAATCCCCCTAACCATTTTTCAGAGTGTAGATTCATAATGTGAAATCCCATTTATGGAAACAATTTTTTAATGTGTGAATCTTATTTTTTAAATAAAATTATTTTTCATAATAAAAATAATTTTTTTTGTATTATGATCAATTCACAAACACAATGGAAAATTAATTATTATCATATAAAATCAAATTATCGTTATAATAAAAAATATATTTTTCAAAAAAATCACTTGAACATATATATATATATATCAATTTTTTTATTTACAATAAAATTTTAAATTAAACATATATGTTTTATAAAAACATGAACACTTTTTTATCATGTTTAAAGTAATTATTTGTTAGAAATATGATATAAATTGTCATGTTTTTCCATTTATAAGATATATACAAATTATTTTATAACTACATAAGTTAAGATAGTATTTTAATGGTTAGTTTACAATTACTAATAGTTGTATTATTATTCCAAAGATATAATTTCTATTATAATGGTCAAATTTATAGCAGTCATTTGAGTTTCTATCATTCTATAAATATAATATATTTCATTCATTTTTCATTCATATCTATTTTCTCTCAATATTATAAAATTTCATTTCAAAAAATGGATATTTCATTAATAATATTTTATTTTATTTTCAATGTGATGTTCAAGAGTATGATCATTCAAGGAAATCATGAATATATAAATATTTATATTATAATTGTCATATTCTCAATTTTTTCAATAGTAATGTTATATATTTTATTTATTATATTTATATTATAAGTAAAATGTTGTTGGTCATATCATGTTGTGATTGTCATATATATAACACTAAATTAATAATTTTTCTATGTTTACATGAACAGAATGGAAATTCCATTGATAAAAATATGGTTATTTATAAAGGGGGTGTATAAGTTCCCTTTTATATGTTATGCTATTCATGTTTTGTAAATATAAATCGCAAATTCATATAGATCACATGTTCTGCAAGGAAGGTAGATGCAATGTTAAAAATATTGGACGAGGAGTGGGTTATTCATTCCCTATTAAAACCCATCTTTAAATTTTGACACATGTTTTTAATTTGTTTTTATTACTTTTACAATGTGGAATTTCAAATTTTCAATTTATATTTCTTATTTTTGGTAATCATTTGATACCAATGTAATTTTATATACATAAAAATAAATTAAATTACTATGATACATAACTTGGACATAGATATTCTAAATTTTAAATAAATTTGAAATATAAAATTTCTAAGGGTGATAAAAACTATTTTTAATGTTGGTGAACATATTGGGTAAAACCCATTTTTTTACGGACAAATTATATTTTTAAGCTCAAAATTTATATTTATAATAAAATTATAAATTTTTTTGATCCATATGAAATTAATTGATTTATTATTTTAAAAATAAGAGTTATGTTGCCTCTAAATAAAGTTAAAACTTAATTCCATCGCAAGATAACATAATTGAAATGAAAGAAAAAGATCTCATATATGATTTTCTGGACTAGGAGGTTGTTGCAGTATGCTTAATTTAGGGTCCTATTGGACGAAAGTGATCTTAGGAGGCTGAACATCTTGCAATGGATCCATTTTCTGCAAGGGAAACAAGATCAAGATAGAATTATCCTGTTTTAAATTTATCTAACAACTTTGATTTCATATATGATTTGCTGGACGAGGAGGTTGAAGATACACAACTTGAGCACACAAATGAGGAGGGAGACCTCGTTGAGGTATCCAATGAAGACCAATATGGTCAATTTTTGGGAGATATTTTATATGATATCGAAGGTAAAAATATTCTTATTAAAAAGAGGATGATGGGTTTTATATGAACTAGGAAGGGAAATATGGACTATTCTTATTTTCCCCTTCTAATGGCTAAAAGGTCTAGCAAATGAATTAAGGGAAAGGAGATGATAGATAACCCTAAAGATGCAAGATCTCTTGTTCAGGAAGATTTTGTTGTCTACAAGGTAATTCCTTTTAAATAAATCATTGATGATTACCAGTGTGACAATATGGAATTTCATATTCCTTTAGGTGAGGAAATGTTAGAGAAATTTCTAAATATTAATTCCTCGGATGAAGATGCTGAAGAAATGAGGGGATTACTACTGCATGTGGACATTAACACTAAGAAAATCGATTGGATTAGTAAGCAGAATAGTATGTGAAGATTTATATAATGAATTAATTTTTACTAAGCATATGATCCCACCCCTTCCATTGTTTTAATTTTCCAAGGATGCGAAGAAGTATATTATGAATGACCTACGGGGATAGTATGAGGGGATATAAAGACAATATGTTGTTGTAGTTTTTTTACTTTATGATGTAATTTAAGAATTATGAGTGTATCTAGTGTTCCCAAGGCTACTAAACTAATCAGTCTTTCGAGACTTGATCTTTTGTGATCATGCCAATGTTACGAAATAATTCACCGACTCTAGGTAACTGGGTTCTGGGTGTCACAATTGGTATTAGAGGCAGTTTATTACTAACCGTGGAAGCTAGATTTAGATAAACATTGATTAGAGCACATAACCCAAAGATAGACTTTGAGGATTAGTATAGAAGAACTTCCTTGAATTAGGGTATTATAGAGATTTTTTGAGTTTTCCGAGAAATACATCCCTTTCTGGATACGAGTAGGTAGAGGCGGCTCTGGCATAGATGTCCCTAGGGGTAAAACCCGAAAACACCGCTTTGAGCTAGACTCGAATGGGAACTAGTGCAAGACAATGGGCCTTGCTGCACTCTTGGTTACCACACTCCAGGGGGATTTTTTTAGGATAATTATCATTTTAATTACAAACTATTATGAAGGGATTATGAGTATATACTTCCTCAAAGAAAACCTTTTTATGATTATGGATTATATCCATAAATAGTTTAATTTATGTTAAGTGTTTTACAAGTATAGAATTATGTATTTTAATTCCTAAATTAATCTCGTTTATGCTATTGTTTAGAAATGGCACCTATTGGGAGGAATGGAAACCGTATCAATGCATGAACTCCGTGTAGGGATTGCCCTTCTAGTAAAGATAATTATTGTGGAGCTGGAGATAGAACTGGTGCTGATCAACTTATTATCATACTGGGAAAACTCACTCAATTTATGAATAATAACCTTACTCGTATGGAGAACCCTGATCCGCAACGTGGAGGATCAATGATAGACCCCTTCATGAGGCAACAACCGCCAACATTTAATGGGGGTAAAAATCCATTAGTAGCTGAGCAATGGATAAACTCTTTAGAGAAAATATTCCACGCCGTGGGGAATAGGGAAAGGGAGAATGTTTTCATGGCAGTCTACCGCCTCAATGGAGATGTCGATCAATGGTGGTCACTAATTGAAAACACTAAAGAATATGAAGAAGTGTCAAGTATGGAATGAAGGGAGTTTGAGGAAATTTTCTTAGAAAAATACATTCCACATGACCATCGAGCAGATATAGAAAGGCAATTTCTGAGTGTGAGGCAGAAGGAGTATGAGAATGTCGCAATGTATAAGGATAACTTTAAAAGGATAGCAAGGAATGCTGCAGATTATATACGTAACCCAAGAAGTAATATTGATCATTTCTTTGATGGGTTAAAACCATTTCTCTGTCGAGCATTATTCTCACAAACCTTCTTGCCATACAATGATATTGTCTCATGTGCTATCAAGACGGAAAAGGAATTCTCTAAGTCTTATGACTTTAAATCAAAGAAAGAAAATAAGAGATCTTATGATCAATCTGGAAATGGAAATAAGGGGATGAAGGGAAAAGCTAAATATCAGTCCTGTAGTAAATATTGGAAGAAACACCCGCGTACTTTCTTGAAGGGAATGAGAGTCTGTTACATGTTTGGTGAAAAAGGCCACCAAGCTCATTATTGCAAGGGAAAGAAATTTGCTGTCAATGTGGAATGCTATAATTGTAGACAAATGGAACATTATGCAAATGAATTTACTAAGCTTCAGGGGAACTTACCTCAGAAGAGGCCAAGGGATCAAGGCCAAGCTTATGATATCACTACTGCTGAGGTTGATGCTCCGAAAGACGTGGTGGCAGGTAATTTACTGGTTTCCTCAAGTTTATCAAATTCATTATTTGATTCTGGATCATCACATTATTTCATATCTTTCCATTTTGCTAAGAAAATTAGATATTTTCAATTTGATTTAACAAGATAATTGTCAGTCAAAACTATTATGGGATGTATCATTGCAACAAATTTTTGTGAATCAGTCCCCATTAGAGCACATGAATGTTCTTTATCCACTGATCTCATTGTCATACCTATGACTGAGTTTGATATAATCCTCGGTATGGATTGGCTTTCGGACGATGATGCAAAGATTTATTGTAAGAAGAAGGAGGTTACGATTTTTGATGATGATGATAAGGAACACCTTATTTTAAGAGTAGAATCATCATCACCTAATTCTTATTTAGATCCACCCCCAGTATCTCAACAAAATTCAATTATTCGGGAGGAAGAGAATTAAATGACTAAGGGCGATGAAAGGAATGTTCAAATAGCGGATGTACCTATTGTGAAAGAATATGTTGATGTGTTTCCGGAAGATTTACTTGGACATCCTCCATAACGAGAAGTTGAGTATTCCATTGATTTAATTCCTGGATCAAGGCCAATATCGATGACCCCTTATAGAATGGCCACCACGGAATTATTTGAACTAAAGAAACAGCTAGAGAAATTGAGTAATAAGGGATTTATTCGCCCTAATTTTTCTCCCTGGGGATCCCCTATCCTTTTTGTTAAGAAGAAAGATGGATCTATAAGGTTTTGCGTTGACTACAGTGAGATCAATGCTATAACAATAAAGAACAAGTGTCCCCTACCTCGCCTTGATGATTTATTTGACCAATTGCATGGATATCAATACTTTTCAAAGATTGACCTTTGATCTGGATACCATCAGTTGTGTGTGAAGAAGGAAGACATTCCAAAGACAGCATTTCGAACAAGGTACGGGCATTACGAGTTTACAGTAATGCCTTTTGGATTGACTAATGCACCCTCTGTATTCATGGATCTAATGAATAGTGTTTTCATGGAATATCTTGAGGATTTTGTGGGGGTATTTATTGATGATATCTTGGTATAATCCAAAAGCTACGAAGATCGTGAAAATCACTTGTGCATTATCTTGAAGACTCTTAGAAGGCATGAATTATATGGGAAGTTTAGCAAGTGTGAATTCTGGATTCATGAGATTTCTTTTCATGGCCATATTATCTCTAAGGATAGAATTTACGTTGATCCTTCTATAACCAAGGAAATACAAGAATGGCCAGAACTGATGAGTATAACTGAGGTACGCAGCTTTATTGGTTTTGCAGGTTATTATCGACGTTTTGTCCAGAATGTTTCCCGATTGGCTAACCCTTTACGTGCGAGCTTCGTTAATGGGTTAGCCAATCGGGAAAAATTCTGGACAAAACGTCGATAAAAACCTGCCAAACCAACAAAGCTACGTACCTCAATTATACTCATCGGTGTAGGACATTCTTTTATTGCCTTAGTCATAGAAGGATCAATAGATATTCCATCCTTAGAGACAATATGGCATTGAAAATAAATCTCCTGAAGCCATAATTCACACTTGCTAAACTTCCCATATAATTCATGCCTTCTAAGAGTCTTCAAGATAATGCACAAGTGATTTTTATGATCTTCATAGCCTTTTGAGTATACCAAGATATCATCAATAAATACCACCTCAAAATCATCAATATATTCCTTGAAATCTCTATTCATTAGATCCATGAATACAGAGGGTTCATTAGTCAATCTAAAAGGCGTTACTGTAAACTCGTAATTCCCTTACCTTGTTCAAAATGTTGTCTTCGGAATGTCTTCCTTCTTCACACACAACTGATGGTATCCAGATCGAAGGTCCATCATTGAAAAGTATTGAGCTCCATGCAATTGGTCAAATAAATCATCAATGTGTGGTAGGGGATACTTGTTCTTTATTGATATAGCATTGATCTCCCTCTAGTCAACGCACAACCTTATTGATCCATATTTCTTCTTAAAAAAAGGACATGGGCTCCCTATGGAGAAACACTAGGGTGAATATATCCCTTATTACTCAATTCCTCTAGTTGTTTCTTTAGTTCAACTAATTCCACGGTGGCCATTCTATAAGGGGTCTTCGATATAGGCCTTGATCGAGGAATTAAAGAAATGGAAAACTCAACTTCTGTTTCTAGAGGATGTCTAGGTAAATCTTTCAGAAACACATCTACATATTCTTTCAAAATAGGTACATCCTCTATTTGAACATTCATTTACTCTCCCTTAGTCATTTCATTCTCTTCCTCCCCAATAATTGAATTTAGTTGAGCTACTGGGGGTGGATCTAATAAGAATTAAGTGGTGACGATTCTGATCTAAAAATAAGGTGTTACTTATCATCATCATCATATATAGTAACCTTCTTCTTCTTGCAATAAATCTTTGCATCATAGTCCGAAAGCCAATCCATATCGAGGATTATATCAAACTCAATCATAGGAATGACAATGAGATCAGCGTATAATGAATATTTATGTGCTCTAATGGGGTCTGATTCAAAAATAATTGTTGCAATGTTACTTCCCTTAGGAGTTTTTACTGAAAATTCACTTGTTAAATCAAATTGGAAATATCTAATTTTCTTAGAAAACTCGGAAGATATGAAACAATGCGATGATCCAAAATCAAAAAATGCATTTTCTAAACTTGAGGAAACCATTGAATTACCTACCACCACATCATTCGGAGCTTCAACCTCAGCAGTAGTGATAGCACAATCTTGGCGTTGATCCCTTGGCCTCTTCTAAGGTAAGTTCCCCTAATGCTTAAGAAATTCATTTGCATAATGTCCCATCTCTCTACAATTATAGCATTCCAAATTGACAACAACATTCTTTCCCTTGAAATCATGAGCTTGGTTGACTTTTCACCACACTTGTAACAGACTCATATTCCCTTCAAGCAAGTACCGGGGTGTTTCATCCCACATTTACTGCAGGACTGATATTCAAATTTTCCCTTCTTCCCCTTATTTCCATTTCCAGATTGATCAGAAGATCTCTTCTTTTCTTGCTTTTCTTTAATGTCATCAGACGTAGAGAATTCCTTTTCCGTCTTGATAGCACACGAGACAATATCTTCGTACGACGAGAAGGCTTGTGAGACTAATTCTTGATGGAGAAATGGTTTTAACCCATCAAAGAAACGATCAATATTACTTTTTGGGTTATGTATATAATATGCAGCATGCCTCGCTAACCTTGTAAAGTTAAGCTCATACTTTGAGACATTCTCATCCTCCTTCTGCCTCAGACTCATAAATTGCCTTTCCATATCTTCTCGATGGTCATGTGGAAAGAATTTTTCTTAGAAAATTTCCTTAAACTCACTCCATTCCATACTTGAAACTTCTTCATCTTCCTTTGTGCGACCACCATTGATCGACATCTCCAGTGAGGCGGTAGACTACCATGACAACCTTCTCCATTTTTCTACTCCCCAAGGCATGGAATATTTTCTCTAAGGAGTTTATCCATTGCTCAGCTACTAATGGATTTGTACCCCCATTAAATGTTGGTGGTTGTTGACTCATGAAGCAGTCTAACATTGATCCACCACATTGCGGATTAGGGTGCTCCCTACGAGTAAGGTTATTATTCATAACCTGAGTGAGTTGTCCCAGTATAGTAATAAGTTGATCAGCACCAGTTGTATCTCCAACTCCACAATAATTATCTTGAGCAGAAGGGCAATCCCTACACAGAGTGCGTGCATTGATACGGTTTCAATTCCTCCCACTAGGCGCCATTTCTAAACAATGGCATATATTAGTTTTTTTATGAATGAAACTATCTAATTCTATACTTTTAAAACACTTAACATAAATTGAACTATTTATGGATATAATCCATAATCATAAAAATGTTTTCTTTGGGGATGTATATACTCATAATCCCTTCATAATGGTTTGTAATGAAAATGATAATTATCCTAAGCATATCCCCTGGGAGTGTCATAACCATGAGTGCAGTAGGGCTTGTTGTCATGCACTTGTTCCCATTCGAGTCTAGCTCAAAGCGGTGTTTTCGGGTTTTACCCCAAGGTATATCTGTTCCAGAGCCGCCTCTACCTGCTCGTATCTAGTCAAGGATGTATTACTCAGAAAACTCCCAAAATCCCTATAATATTAAAATTCTAGAAAGTTCTTCTATACTAATCCTCAAAGTATATCATTGGGCTATTTTCTCTAATCAGAGTTTATCTAAATATAGTTTCCATGGTTAGTATTAAACTGTCTCTGATACCAACTGTAATGCCCCGACCCCAGTTACCTAGAATCGGTGCATTATTGCGTAACATTGGCATGATCACAAAAGATCAAGTCTCGAAAGATGGATTAGTTTAGTAGACGTGGAAACACTAGATACACTCATAAGTCTTACAATACATCATAAATTTAAAAAAAATAAAACAAAATATTGTATTCATATCCCCTCATACTTTCCCCACATGTTATTCATAATATACTTCTTCACATCCTGGAAAAATTAAAACATTCAAAGGGGTGATCTCAGATGATCAGTAAAAATTCATTCATAATATACTTCTTCACATTCTGTTCTGCTTACTAATCCAATCAATTTTCTTAGTGTTAATGTCCACATGCAATAGTCATCCCATCATTTCTTCAGCATCTTCATCCGAGGAATTAATATTTAGGAATACCTTCAACATTTCCTCACCCAAAGGAATATGAAATTCCATATTGTCAAACTGTTAATCATCAAGGATTTATTTAAATGTAATTACCTTATAGACAAAAAACTCTTCCCGAACAAGAGATATTGTATCTTTAGGGTTATCTATCATCTCTTTCCCCTTAATTCATTTGCTAGACCTTTTCTCCATTAGAATGGGAAAATAGGAATAGTCCATTTTTCCCTTCCTAGTTCATATAAAACCCATCATCCTTATTTTAATAAGAATATTTTCCCCTTGGATATCATATAAAATATCTCCCAAAAATTGACCATATTGGACTTCATTGGATACCTCAATGTGGCCTCCCTCCTCATTTGGGTGCTCAAGTTGTTTATCTTCAACCTCCTAGTCCAGCAAATCATATATGTTATCAAAGTGGTTAGATAAATTTAAAACAGGATAATTCCATCTTGAGCATGGTTCCCTTGCTGGAAATGGATCCATTGCAAGATTCTTATCCTCCCAAGATCTCTTTCATACAGTAGGACCCTAAATTAATCATACCGCAACAACTCATAGTGCCGGTTTTCACATAAAGGGACCTTTACTGCAGTTGCGTTTTATGTGGGTTGAGAGTTAATTTTTAGGGTTTTGGAGTAAAATAAATAAAATTGTAGCACACAATTTTATTTAAAGGATGTCGTTTATTTCCTACAATGGGGAGTGAGAGGTGGTTCCCACATCTACATAACCTCCCATGAGAAGAATTAGTGTTTTGGGGCCCATACGATCCCTAACCATTTATCTCCCCTTAACTCCCTTAAACCCCCTTATTTATTATGAAAACTCCCCAATTAATGAGATCTCTCCACCTCCCTCTTAGTATGTTTGCCAGTGCAATTAAATTAATGACTTCATTAATTTAATTACCATATCTCAATTTGAATTTATTGGATTTTCATGGCAATTATTTTAAATGGGAGAAGCCCTTTATAATATTTGCGATAGATAATAATTTGGTGAGGAACCTCTGAAGAAATAAAAAGAGAAGTGTTCTTCCTTTGATCAGGAACACCTCTGAAAAATAATGACTCCCTCTTCGACGAAGAACGCCGATTCCACCAAAGAACAACAATGAGTCTTCCTTCCTCCACCAACGTTGGCGGGACGACACCGTTCATCTGCAACGCCCGACTACCACGGCGCTCATCTTCCACGGCTGGGCGATTTGCGTTGTCAATTTCAAGGTATGTGGATTTTGTATATTTAATTAATATGATTTATACACATGAACATAGGTGATTATTTGTTGAATAATTGTTCGAGCCTCTAACGCGGTGGGTATGGGCTAATGAACATGTTCCGACCCACCGCCACATCGTTCATGATGTGAGGATTTCTTAGAAATGAGTGAACTGAAGGGAAATGACATTTTGAGGCCGTCGCAGTAAAGAGCAAGACCTGGGAGGGCCGTAGGCACAGATGGGAGCTAAAATGGACCACCAGAATGACTCTGGTGGCCCGCGAAGGATTGTGGCGGCGCGGGTCACCGGTGCCGGCGACCGGAGGCAGTGGTGCCCTAGCGCGCCTTCGGCAGGAGTCTGTCGTGGCACCGTCTGTAGCAGTGTGGAGTAGATCCCATGCCGCGTGGGATCCGGGGAGACAGGCGGTACCAGCCTGGCGCCGCCGTTACACGGAACCGGGGGGCCGCATCACCCCCCCCGGCCCACTTGGCCAGCCCACGCCAGCTAGGCCGGCCCATGCCTGCTGGGTTGGGTCATGCCCTACTGGGCTGGACTTGGACCCGGGATGGGTCGACCTGGTTCGCGATGACTCAGGGTGGGTTGGGCCTGGTCGGACCGGGTGCAGACCCCCTTTTTGGGACATTTTTCAGTTCATCAACCATAACATGAGCTACAGACCTCCGATTGACGCACGATCAGTTGCGCATGAATCCTTGGATCGATTTTCTCATTTTCGTAAGTTAACTCAAGGTTTCGGCAATGTTTGGGTACAGACGAGTTGGTTCGAACTCGAAACCAACCGGGCCCATGGAGAGGAATAACTTATAACATAAGGACCAGACATCTGATTGATGTGCCGTCATCTACGTTGGATTAATATTGATGAGACAGTTTTTTTTTCATACTCCACTTGAGGTTTAGATGCAGTTGGAGTATGCTCTGGTTGGTTTTAGCATAAAAACCAACTAGGCCCCTGAATGGAAAAACCAACAACTCTCAAACCAGACGTCTTTTTGACAAACCATCCGCGGATATGTTAATCTCCTTTAGAATCGGTCCCTTTGAGTATACCCCATGAGAGTTCGGGGTACAGTTGAGTTACGGTCAGTTTGGTTCACACACGAAATCAACCGGGCCCCCGGGCTGAAAAGGATAATAACTCACAGACCGGGCATCCGATTGACACGCCTTCTATTGCGTTGAGACACCTATGATGAGGCGGTCCGTTGTGATACTTCTATGTGATACTTCTTGACACTTGGAGTATCAAATTGTAGATCGTGGAGTGGATTCTCCCAGAGACGAGCATATGGAGTGCAGAGACCTCGTAGTTGTAGACCTGACGACTGCTTGACCGATTCGACTTGAAGTGATTCGATTAGCCCAGTGGACAGAGCGCCCAGTTTGGCGCTAGACCCACAATAGACGGAGTGCCTAGTTTGGCAGCAGACCCGCGATACTCGACAGAAGGTGTACCTCAGCAGTCTATAGTTAGTGAGTAGCACCTTAGAGTCAATAAAGAACAATTATACTCAATAGAGGAGGAGTTTTCCAACAACCGTGGTTTCGATAATGAAAATCCAGGTTTGAGATGAGTCAATGACCATTGTGTTTTCCTCATGATCGATATGGGTTAATTGATAACTTAGGTATATGTATGGGCATATACCTACGTAAAGGTTATCTATTGAGATCTTTCTTTGTGGTTTATCCTTGTTGGATTTTGTGAGACTATGAGGGTCTCAAGATCTCTATTGAGTATCATTATACTCATCCCTGCACGGGCTATGCCCGCACCTCATTGTGTTGGATGCGGACGATGGACAACGCTGACCGAGGAAGAGTGTATGAGGACTGGACGGTACCCAGAGGTGGACACTCGGCTTGATGCCGCACGGAGCAGACTGATAGATGGAGAGTGCTGAGGATGACATCTGTACCTACACTTCATGTAGGAACTCAGAGGACTATCTCGGAGCTTCTTCCATCTTCCAACTGTTTGTCTTTTCAATTGTACTTTCTTTCAATTGTAGTTGTACCTTTCTATTGGGAATGCATTAGCCACATTGAACATTCAGCACAATTTTTAAACTTCTTTACATAGTGTATTCATCCTCTTGTACTCTGGTTATGTTTTTTTATGTTTTATAAAGACAATTCCTTCACAGTTTTTAGGGAGTTAAGCCTTTTGTGCTAGTCACCAGCCCCTTGCCTATGGAATGCGGGCTTGGGGTTGTCACGACACGACCTTGAGGATGGGTCATGAAAAATTTGGTAGGTATTCATGACGTTTTCCACATATCATAGCTCATGAAATAGAATCTTGCTCCATATCACATTTCAGGTTGGGAAGAGATTGAATTAGTACCAGATGTTTGAATTGTTGAGGATCTAGTAGAGATAGTTGACTCTCGAGGGAAAGTCATAGATGGGAATAAAATTACTATGGTTATATTTTTATGGTGATAAAGATCAAATTGTTATGTGACATGGGGGAATGATTCATTCATTTGGGAGAAGATGCATCAAAATATACCAAACATTATTATTCAACACGACTTAATAAGGATGGGAAGTCCTATATTAGGGTGTTTTTAATTTCCCATTACCCACTTTTAGGTAATTAAATTCTATTTTCTTATTTTCTACTCTAATTTGGGGAATCTTGGGACTCCTAGGAAAGGAAAACATTTTCTAAGGAAAATTACATAATTTTGGGAGGTGAATTCTTATTTGAATTCATGCAATCTAGGAACAAGCGTCCTGAGTCTAAATAGCACCTAAGTTGGTTTTGGTTTATCTTAATGAGATATATAGTTTTTTCATTATTAATTATAAATTTATATCATTTAACATGAGTAAAAAACAATCATGTTCTACAAGGAAGATGTGGTGAACTATTTACACATCATGAATTAAGTACACACCATGTATAAATCACTAACTATGCAATAATAAATGTTTAGTTTTTATTAAAAATGTGATTTTTTGGGAGTATCTGAGTAATTAGGATTACACATTGTCTAAAGGTATTACATGCCAGGTAAATTTCATGAATAGAGAATTTAGAGTGGTGTTTGATTAATATATTAGTTTATTATTCCACTGCTCCTTAAAAAATGACATATTGGGATTCTCTAGTGATTTTGGGTGTCTCAGTTCGATCTATATTGATCTATTCAGTTATTGGCCACAATATTGGTTTTTTTACTATCTCTGGGTGACTAAGTCTTTTTTCTACTTAATTACATTAATCATGACAGATTAGTTACATTCTTTTATCAGATCTGTTGACATGTGGTGATGTTTCTTATAGTTTCCATCCATATCTATTGTGTGATTTTATTCTGAGGGCCATTCCTTTGTTGTTTATGGTGCAGTTGGTGTCTGATCTTATGGTTTGTCTTGTTTCATCTTCCCTAAAGAAGATTTTTTTAAATAGATCAATTATATGATTTGTATATTAATTCAAGGGAATTTGTTTAGGAATTCTTTATTTTTATGGGACGATTTAAGGGCATGTGTGTCTCTGAGTTTTCAGGTAGCTAGATCCGTATACAATTTGTGCTGGGGAACTTCATTGTTATTTTTTTGATTAATTTAATTATTAAATGTAATGTAATGGTATGACTGATTGTATTTCTATGTGTGGAATAGGGTATTTATATAATATGGTTTTCCCATAGATATTTAAATATAAAAGGGTTTTCAAAAAATTGTGAAATGGTTTTTGTAAAATGACATTCAAAGAATGAAATCCTATAACGGATGGATGGATTTATTTCAATAATACAACACATAAGAATCCTTGGTTACATATGTGGAAGGTATAGTAAAAAAAATCATCATCTTATAGGGGATTTACAAATGGGGCTTATCTCTTCTCCCCATTATTGTTGTTCTAGGGACATGTTAAACCTGTTGGGGGTTTACATGTTGGGGTGTTTCTCTACCCTCGAAACTCAATTCATATGTCAAGTGGATCGATGCATAAACAATTTTATATGTTAGTTATGCACTTCCTAGTTGTCCTAGCCTAGTTTGATCCTTATCATGTTGGTATATGTACTTCTTAGCTGATTTGGGCTATATTTGGATTGTACTGTTTTGTTATACTACCATAGACATTATTGGGAAATGATTAATGATTTTTTAAACATGATATATTTTCTAAAATATTTAGATATTAAATTCATTTAAACTAATTTACCTATATTATTTTGAAATGTAGAATAAGATAAAATAAAACCTTTTTCCCATACAGTTGATATAAAAAATGATAAACTATTACCATACATTATTTTCTTTTAAGTTGATCGTCGATGGATTGTTGTTCAAATACATGATATGGAAAATCTGTGTGAGACCCAACTGAGCATGTTAGCTTAAATCCTACATACATCTTATGTGGTTCATATAACTGGTCAAATCATTCAATACAGTGAAAGGAAATGCCCTATAGTGAGGTGGAGGGGTAACATTCGAGCTGTGATGGGTGGATGGTTGTGATATGGTGGGATTCAACCAATTATATCACATGTAGTTATTGTCTTTCATACAATCATAGTCCTTTTTGGTTGGACTTGTATGTGGAGATTATTTCTATACATGAGTTGTTTAGTTTCCACTATTTGTTTCTAGTTATAGCATACAAGTATCTGTTCTTTTATTTTCTATATTATATATGTCTGCCATGTCATTGTGTTGGTTTGGCTATAATCAGTCTATTTTGTTTGATTTTTAATGCTCTGGTGCTAGTCATTATCCCAGGAGGATTATTAATACCCTTCATGTATTGATGTATCGTGTCGAGTAACTAATTAAGAGGGTATTTTTGTATTCTTGATTCATAGTGGATAATAAATTGGTATATTAGGATGTAGTTTCACAATGTTATTAGATAAAACAAGAATGATTTTATTTGATAATGATTTATTAGATGTTTTCATTTCTGAGTGTAGAGTTTTAATGATTTTCTATACAGAGAAATATAAATATTTTATTTCTACAATGTTAGATCCATGAAGGGAAAAAATATGGGACAATATATAGTGAATATTCTTCTAATGATTATATAGGAATTATCAAGACATATTAATTTGATTAGACCAAAAATATATGTTTATAAAATGATCAAGTGGAAATGATTATGTTACAGGATTTATGAGGTTCAATGTTATGAATTTAAGTAGTGTGTTACTGGTTGGAGGATTCAAGATCAAATTCATCAAAAAAAGATCCACTAGACCATGTTTAGAATTATGTAAGTATTTTACCTATAAAATAAGGTACATTCAAATAGATATTTAAAAAGATCCGTGGACAAAAAAATCAATGTTTCCCTGGTTCAAGTATATTGAACTGTGAAAGAGATGGTATTCCATTAGAAATACTTCCTTATAGTTTCTTTTAATAAATACTTTAGATTCCATAAACTAAATAAATTTTTATTTTTATATGGAAGATAAATATATATGAAGAATGAGATAAATATGGAGTTATATCAGTTCAATAATTAACAAAGTCCTACCCATTAATGGAGATGAATGTTCATCCATTGAATAAGGTGGTTTATAAAAGGATATATAAGGATTATTTTTTCAATTCAGGATGACCTATAAATGAAACATCAGATATATGTAATGCATTCGATGTATCATTATTTCATCAGATAAAACATTCCATGTTTTGTGAAATATCATATAATGATGTATGATTTGTTGTAGAGTGACTAGATGATGATATTTCAAATCATTAAAATGAAAATAAAGAGGAATTATGATGATTAAAAAAAGGAATAATTTGAATATAATTAGTTAGAAAATAATTGAGTTCATCAAATGGACTCAATTAGTTGAATTATTTTGTGGATAATTAAATTTATATATGGAGAAACATTGAATTCCCTTGATAGAGAGACATTCCCTAGAATGAGTATTTGTTAATGTGTTCATCAGTCAATCATATTCCTAATGGATTAATGAGGAGATTTACAATAAATTATAAAGCCCATAACATGAAAATTATGATATAATCATTTAATGTATGCCATCTATATATGATATTGATGTTTAATGATTTTCATTACTAAATTTGTTATGAAGTTTAAATATTGTTATGGATACTAGACATTTAATGAATTATTTAGAGTAATATATAGAAATTCATATGCAACCATCAAATTTGAAATGAGTAGGATGTTTGAAATTGGATTTTTTTGAGTCAGAAAACATATTTATCTTCCTAAACATTTCCTTTGACACATGCCAATATTAATGGGAGTACATGCATAACATACTAACGCACTTTATATTCACGTGTGAAGAAAATTGCGGAGGATATAAGAAAAGATTGTGTTCCTAAATAAGGATTTAATTGGCTAAAAGAGTGGCCCCATAAATAGATATCAAGGAGTGGGGTACCAGTCCATTAAATTGGATAGTGGTTTTCTTATCAAAGGTACAACTGGAAGAGTTCTACTCGACAGAACATCCAGTCGAAGGGGAATTGGTTTCAGGAAAAAATGATGAAGGATTACTAGATGGAGTATGAGGTATAGAGTATTTTGGAATAGATTTTAGTAGTGTATTTTAAATAGGTATATTGAAAAAAAAGTGAGGTTCATTTGGAAGAGAAATAGTAGATGAAGGCAGATATTTTTTTGATAGTGTCACCCTGAATGGAGTTATTGGATGAATATTTTCCACATGAAGTTTCCTTGAGATTATTAAATGTTTTATCATAAGTTTTATAAAAAGATAACTAATGTTTGTAAATATACGGAGACAATATAGTTTCATTTTATAATATAAGAGGGTCATTTTAAGAGACAACACAACAATGGGATGCCATATAAATACCCATCCCTTGTAATTGATGAAAATATTATTTGTGGATGAATCCATTGACTGAAAAGAGTCACCAGGGAAAGGATGTAGGTTCTCACACAATGTGTGAACCCTATTAAAATAATGATATATTTTTTTAACATATCATCTTCATAGAATAAGGGTAAACTAGGTTAAAATAATTTATATAGATCCATATATTTTAACTAGTAATAAGAGACCAAACAATATAAAGTAATAAAGTGTTAATGTTTCATATAATCGATTAAAAGTCAATCACCGTGGTTTCACCCACCATGGGTGAATGAATAATCCAATAGTGAATATTACATATGGTATTATAAAGTATTTATCATCATTATGGTATTCTCTAGACATATCCAAATTAGATCATGTATAATTATGGTGTGGTAGAAATCATATATGGGTGAAATTTGATCTCGTGTAATGTTCCATACAAAATATGCTAGCAGAATCACTAAACATAACAACCAATGGTGCATACCTTATTATAAGATATTTGTTTTAGGTCATAAGGGTACATATAACCATAATTTTAGATGATATTAATGTGTAATTATTAATTAATTAAATTATTTTTAACTTTTATTTTATAAATTTTACATTTATACTTTTAAAGAAAAATAATTTTTATTTTCTATACAAATAATTTTAATTATATTTGATAGTTAAAAATAAAGAAATCAATTTTAGAATCTAAATTAGATAAAAAATAATTTCTTTTTTATATTTATACTATAAAAATTATCTTAGTATGATTTTTTGGGGATTTGTAATACAATAATTTATTTTTAATTGATAATTTATAAAAAACCAGTGATTTTAATTACATTATTAGTATATAAGCATGGATTATAATTTTATAAAACATCGTAGTTGATATGTTTTTATAATTAAAAGTTATGAATTAAAAATATATTTATAAATAATTTATAAACCATATATCTAACCATATAAAGTAAAATTAATATTTTAATTCAAATTAAAAAAATTAGTCTTTTACATTAATTAAAAAATATTTTATGAAATTTGGAAATGTGTTAATTTAAATGTCACGTACTATTTTTTGTTTTATAAAATCCCAAAATATTCCTTCAAAATAATGATACATTATAATTTATCTTATAATTAACTTTTAGTCCTAGAAACAAACCTATCCCAAAAACTATTTTTACTCATTATATAAATTTATTTTAAAATTTATTACCCCCATGATTAAAAATTTATGTGATAAAATTATTATTATATTTTATATCATAAACCTAGAAATTGGTAAAAAAGACAATTTTTTTGATTTAAAATTAATTACTAAGTTTAAAAATTAATTACCCGGGAAAAAGTATAAATACTGAAATTTGAGTTACCAATGGAAAATGACCCAAAACATGTCAAAAACATGTCTCAAAATGGATGGATAAGAATATTACACCCCCAAACTGATATCCACTAACTTATTTATCTTTTTGACCCATTAACCGAGAATAGTAAATTTGAATAATTGAAAATGTAAAGGGTTCTTCAAAAATTAACATCTTATCAACTTATAAAACGATATACTTCTACCATTTCATGTTACACAATTCCCTTAGTATTAATTTATTAAAACCTACATTTTTGATTCTATTGTAACCCTCTCCCACTAAACTAATACTCTAGTAACAATTTTCCATCTTAATTCCACCATTTCCAAGAAAATAGTTAATAGAAAACTGACGCTCTTATCGTATGTGTTATATACTTGTTAATCACTTATTCCTAATATGAATCTTCCTAATCTCTTATATAAATAAAAATATAAATAAATCAGTATCATTATTATACTGATATTTTATTATATGATTTTAATAACTATTATTTATTCATTCCCATCAACTAAATAAAAAGTTAATTATGTGACGTTCAGGCTGCCGCCTTCAGGAAGAACCATTTTTTATTTATCATATTGATCTTAATTATTTTTGCAAACTACATAAATAATTACCAAAAAATCAAAAAAGTATAAATAATATAATTATAATTATTTATTAATGATATTATATACTTTTTCACCCATACTCAATAATCATGATATAACATCTTCATGTTTTGTCCAGTTTAGCTAACTACATGAAAAATGTTATAAACAATATCACAGATGACTATGGGAACATAAATTCTCATATTTTTATATGTTAATAATAAATTAAATATTGGTTTTATCATAATAGTTATAATACATTTTTTATTTTTTATTAAAATATCATCTTTAATCGATAAAATTACAAAAATAAGCAAACACTGATTGAATTTACCAACAAATATAACAAAAAATGTATAAAAAATTGGATTATGATAATAAAAATTTTATATTAAATTAAAAATAATATAATAATTTTTCTAATAAGTTATCTAATTTAAATTATTTAATTATTTAATAAGTAATTCACATTTGTATAGTAAATTAATTACATGTTATGTATTTTTATTACATAATTTTATTCCATTGTGTTAGAAAATTGAAAACTATTGTGACAAGAATTTTTTTATTTATTTCTTTATTCTATTTAGTTGATTTAAAATTCATCCATATAACCTCATTATCAAATGATTCCCACCTAAATGATAATGGCACATGTATGAGATCATTAATTTAATCTTTATCAACATGATATGTATTTTTTTACTATAAAGCATGTTTTCTATGGAATAGTGTATCAAATACCCTTCAACAATTTTTAAAAATAATTCTATTATATTTCACGAAATCTAATTATCTTATAAAATTTAATTTTCTCATTGTTTCTTCACAAATAAATTTCAAAATTAGAAAGGGTTTATGTCTATTTATTAATTTTTTAAGGCATGTTTTGATATCATTTGAAAATATTCATTTATATTGAGTAATTACCCCAACTTGATTATAATATCATAAAATATTATTGACAATTTAAACATAACTTCCTTTCATTATCTTCAATATTTCAGATAAAGATTGATATCTCCTTTAAAATACAAGTGTTTTTCACATAACTAGATCTTCTTTCATGAGTTATAATGTCTCTTATTCAGAATTGTTTATCATTTATTATATTCTTTGAAACTTCTAGATTTATAAATTATTTTTTATACAAATCATTCTTCTTATTGAATTCTCTTCATTCGTGAAAATGAAACTATTTTATGAATAATTCACATCTTATTAAACAATAGTTTATCATATTCTTCTATATTTTTGTCTACCATCCAATGAGTTAGTTTAAAATTTGTAATACCAAACATGTTGTATTTCATTTTATACTAGTCATTATCCATACCGAATTTAAGAAATATATGTTTTTATTGTTTTCATGATGTGTATTTTTGATAAATGTATAAAATAATGTTTTCTTAAACATTATATTAAATGGTTTCACTTAAACACATCTTTTTCTCATGATTGAAATTTATCTCACATTAATTTATCTATTATTGATGTTTTTTTAAATGAATTTTTTTACAATGTATTTGACACTAATGTTTTTAAAGTTAAATATAACATCCTCTTTTACAAAATTATTAAAAAATTTCAAAAACTCTACTAAAACTTTTTCACCCAACTTCACTTTTCATTTTCAAAAAGATTTATCCTCATGTTAGTTGCTAAATTATTTATATAGCGACCCATATATTTCAATCATAAATATTACATCTTATTTGACAAATATTCATTACTTTTATAACAATCCATCCTTGAATTATTTAGGTCTAGTTTGTTTAGATACATGGACATGTGAACTTGTTCATATGAGGTTTACATAATGTCCTATATTGTTCTTCTTAACTACCACCATTATTATACATATCATACAAAAAATATTACTTCATAACATATGGCAAAATAAATATAAGAAATGGAGAGATTAGATTATCATTAAGTGTAATCAGGGGATATATAAATGATCACATAAGTATAAAATTACTATAATGGTATGAGTATACGATTTTACCATTTAAGAACTATTACGTCTATATCATATATTATAATCATGATTAAGGGAATAATTCTTGGCAGTTTATAAGACATGAATCTAAAATGAATCAAATAACACATTCTATATGATTATGAATAGGAACAAGAAAATGATTTGTTGAATGAATGCACAAAGTGGAAATATTTTCATTATAATTCAAGGATCACATAATATACTATAATTTTGGATTTATTTAATTCCCAATTCTATCATAGATGTTGAGGTTCACTCCCAAGAATATCAAACTGGACAGAGTCCCCTGTTGAACTAGACTCACACCCCATTACCGTCTTACTTATATAATGAGATATCCATGTTTAACTAATTAATTTAAGGGATGCTTTTTCCTAGTCCAATACATCACATAATTAAAACCATACTTATAGGTCAGAAAAGGTCATAAAACGTTAGTCATATCATTTCCCATGAAAAATAAATTAGTATCACAAACATTTCATCATGTCATAATCTATGGATAAGAAACATGTTTTATAGAAAAAATTTCATAAAAATAATTAACTATACATATAAATCATAAGGATGTGATAATTGAAACATATCCCAATTAATTCACTATTAACACCAAAGTTTCTATCATGGATTAGTATTACTTTAAAAATATCATATTTATTTCCTGAGAAAATAAACTATTGAACATTAAATCACTTCATTACATTATATAAATTTTCCAAATATAATGGAAAAAATTTTCACTCATAATATCATTAGAATCATGTATAAAAATATCAAATCATTTATTTTTCATGGTGGTGGGAAAGTCTATTCATGTAGTTTAATTAAAAAAAATATTTCATTCACATGTTTAGTAAAAAGTCATAAATGTACCTCATTAAATAATGATTTGAATATTAAATTATTTTTTTAATTCAAATCATTGTAAGAAATTATTTGAAAAAATCAACGAAGAATATTAAAAAATTATTTTTATAATTTTTGTGAAAACATGGGCATGAATGAAAATGGATTTTTGCCGATGTGAGAAATAATGTCAATTTCTATTAAAACAATTCATTCATTATAATTTTTACTTAATGAGAGTAAAATGAAATGAAAACAAGTACTACAATGAAATAAAATATAGAATGTAAAATTTCATTTGATTATTGATAGTTATATCATGAAATTTCATTATCAGTGTCATAATCATAAACAATTCGGATAAAAATGAGATTATAACATAACACTCTTACATATTATCTGACTTCATTCGTAAATGTATGAGAAAATAAGATAATTAATATATATTTATTATATATCGATTCAGAAAAAAATAATCATATATATTATAACATATATTATTTAATTATAACAATTTATCAACCATTTTTTGTCAATTACCTATGAAAAACAATATTTTGGGTTAACACTTCATCATTTTTATGTTTGTTTTAGGTCAGATGTTTCTGTAATTGTACATTGATCATGGTTCCATAATCTCCGTGATTTTAAACATGATATAAATATAATAATATATTTATATTCTCTATATACAAATTTATAGTCATTTAAAAAATATATAGATAAAACCACAATTACAATGTTCATCAATACGATATGCCATATGTACATAAGAAACATGTGATAATTTTTCTATAGATTGAATGAAATAAATATAATTAATAACATAAATTTAAATAATGTTTTTTATAACATATATATCATATAAATTTATTTAATAAATCCTAATTACTATCTAATAAAATGGAAATAAATAAAAAAAACACACTATTTCATGGAGGTGGAAATCCCCACATACACCTGAGTGACATCATCAATCTCAAATAGATAGAAAGATAAGAAGGTTGAAATGTTAGTATAATTATTGAATTATAATTATTTCATAATATTAAATTATAAAAATTATACCCATTATAATACCCGACTGTTTAATATGGTGATGAAAAATGAAATATATACCTATATGAAGATGGTAAGCCATAAATAAGCACGCGTGATACTCCCACTTCCCATTTGATGGGAAAATAGTTTATAATTTTTGTTTCATAGTAATAATATAATAATATAATATTTTGGATAATAAATTTATTATCTAATGATAAATATTATAGATTTATTTGTGGTAAAAGAATAAGTAAAAATAAAGTCATCAGTTTAGGTGATTAATAATTCTTGGAAATAATTCCTTTGTATATCCACTTAATTGACCCAATGATTGTTCTTATGGAATTAAAAACTCATATGAAATTTTGATAATATTGTTTTGAATATAAATTTTCAGGTTTTGATCTATCTAATGAAGAGAAATAATGGGTTCCCCTAAAGAGAGGGAGAGGACACACTTCAAATTTTAAAAAAAATTAAAATATAATAAATAATTTCTCAATAGAAATGCATCCAAATAGAAATTAATTAAATGAAATTGTTTATATGGTATATATAATATAATCAAATAATATTTATATTGGTTTTTTGTTCAATTTTAATCTTTATCTTTTTTATTAACTCATTCGTTAAACATTTTTGACCATAACCATGGTAACAACTATTTCAACACTAAATAGTTTGGAATGATACAATAAGTGGTAAAAATGAATAAAATGGAAAATGGATGATATTATGGACTATATTCTATTTAAACATTCCAAATAAAACAATATTATGAATTTTCCATCATTTAAAAAAATATTATTTATTTTAAAATATCATTAATGTCACTTTTGATACTATTTTATTAATTTGGACATAAATGCACAAATAAAAATATATAATTGAATTATATTATTTTAAAACATCCACAATATTTCATATATTTATAAATAATTAGTGTAATACAATAATTCAATTAAATTATATTACATTCAGTATTTTCAAAATAATTTATTTTATTTTTCGATAAATTGAATAAATTGTATGTCAGTGTAATATAATTATTTGATGAAATTATTAAATAAATGAATTTTATAAATAAATATATCAATAAAAAAAATTAATTTCAAATAAACATTTATTATAGAACTTATCTCCTTTTAATATTATGTAAAAATTCTAAAAATATTAATGTTCGTTGAGTTTCATTTTGTATTTATTCATTCCTAAAATTAATATAAATTTCATATTCCAAGAAATAAAAAACCACTGGGAAATTTATTTGATACATAGATATAAATTTTAGAAATATACTAATAAAATATGATAAAGTTATATTTTAGATACCTCAACGTGGTCTCCCTCCTCATTTGGGTGCTCAAGTTGTGTATCTTCAACCTCCTAGTCCAGCAAATCATATATGCTATCAAAGTGGTTAGATAAATTTAAAACAGGATAATTCCATCTTGAGCTTGGTTTCCTTGCTGAAAATGGATCCATTGCAAGATGTTTAGCCTCCTAATATCTCTTTCTTCCAGTAGGACCCTAAATTATGCATACCGCAATAACTCATAGTGCCGGTTTTCCCATAAGGGGCCTTTACTACAGTTGTGTTTTATGCGGGTTGAGAGTTAATTTTTGGGGTTTTGTAGTAAAATAAATAAAAGTGTAGCACACAATTTTATTTAAAGGATGTTAGTTATTTTCTACAATGGTGAGTTAGAGGTGGTGCCAACATCCACATAACCTCTCATGAGAGGAATTAGTGTGGTGGGGACCACACGATCCCTAGCCTTTTATCTCCCCTTCACTCCCCTAAACACCCTTATTTATTATGTCAACTCCCCTATTAATGAGATCTCTCAACCTCCCTCTTAGTATGTTTGCCAGTGCAATTAAATTAATGACTTCATTAATTTAATTAGCACATCTCAATTTGAATTTATTGGATTTGCATGGAACTTATTTAAAATGGGAGAAGTACATTATAATATTTTCTATAGATAATACTTTGGTAGGAACCTCTGAAGAAATAAAAAGAAAAGTGATCTTCTTTCGACCAAGAACAACTCCGAAGAAGAATGACGCCCTCTTTGACAAAGAGCGCCGATTCCACCGAAGAACAACAATGAGTCTTCTTTCCTCCTCCTCCAACGTTGGAAGGACGACACCGTTCATCTGCAACGCCTGACTACCACCACGCTCACCTTCCATGTTTTGGCGATTTTCGATGTCAATATTGAGGTATGGGGATTTTGTATATTTTGATTTAAGTGATTTATACCCATGAACGTAGGTGATTATTTGTTGAATAATTGTTCGATCCTCTAACGCTGTGGGTATGGGCTAATTAACTTGTTCCGACCAACCGCCACATCGTTCATGATGTGAGGATTGCTTGGAAATGAATGAACTGAAGGGAAATGACATTTTGAGGTCATCGCAGTAATGATCAGAACCTGGGAGGGCTGTAGGCATAGACGAGAGCTAAAATGGACCACCGGAATGACTCCGGTGACCCGCGGAGGATTGTGGCGGCGTGGGTCGCCGGTGCGGCGGTGCCGATGGCCGGAGGCAGTGGCGCCCTAGTGCGTCTTCGGAAGGAGTCTGTCGTGGCACCGGCTGTACTAGTGTGGAGTGAATCCCATGTCGCGTGGGATTCGGGGAGACAGGCGGTGCTAGCCTGGCGCTGCCGTTACACGGAACCGGGGGGCCGCATCACCCCCCCACCACCCCCCCGCTCGGCCGGCCCATGCCAGCTAGGCTAGCCCATGCCTTTTGGGTTGGGCCGCGCCCTACCGAGCTGGACCTGGACCTAGGATGGGTCGACCCGGTTCGGGACGACCCAGGGTGGGTTGGGCCGGGTCGGACTGGGCCCAGACCCCCTTTTTGGAACCTTTTTCAGTTCATCACCCATAACATGAGCTACAGACCTCCGATTGAAGCACCGTTAGTTGAAGATGAATCCTTGGATCGATATGGTCTTTATGGTAAATTATACTAAATGTTTCGGCGAAGTTTGGGTATGGCCGAGTTGGTTCGAACTCGAAACCAACCGGGCCAATGGAGTGGAATAACTTATAACTTAAGGACGAGACGTTCGATTGACGTGCCATCAACTACGTTGGATTCCTCTTGATGAGATGGTTTTTTTCACATACTCCACTTGAGGTATGGACACGGTTGGAGTATGGTCTTGTTGGTTTTAGCTTAAAAACCAACCGGGCCCCTGGAATGGAAAAGCCAATAACTCTCAGACCAGATGTCTTTTTGACAAACCATCCATGGTGCTGTTAATCTCCTTGAGAAATGGTCCCTTTGAGTATACCCCATGAGAGTTCGAGATTACAGTTTAGTTACGGTCAGTTTGGTTCAAACACAAAATCAACCGGGCCCCCAGGATGAAAAGGCTAAAAACTCACAGACCGGGCATCCGATTGACGCGCCGTCTATTGAGTTAAGACACCTATGATGAGGTGGTCCTTTTTGATACTTCTATGTGATACTTCGTGACACTTGGAGTATTAACCAGTAGCTCGTGGAGTGGATCCTCTTGGAGACGAGCATACGGAGTGCAGAGATCTTGTAGTTATAGACCTGATGACTACTTGACCAATTCAACTTGAAGTGATTCGATTATCCCAGTAGACAGAGTTCCCAGTTTTGCGGTAGACCCATAGAAGATGGAGTGCCTAGTTTGGCAGTAGACCCACGGTACTCGATTGGAGATGTACCTCTGAATACTATTTGGTGGAGTGCCCAGTTTGGCGGAAGACCCACAACGGACGGAGCACCGGGTTTGAAAGTAGACCCGCGGTACTTGACAGGAGGAGTACCTCTGTAGTCTATGGTTAGTGAGTAGCGCCTTAGAGTCACGACAGAGCCACTGTACTCAATAAAGGAGGAGTTCTCCAACAGTCGTGGTTTCAATATTGAAAATCTGGGTTTGAGCTGAGTCAATGACCATTGTGTTTTCCTCATGATTGAGATGGGTTACTTGATAACTTAGTTATATGTATGGGAATATACCTAAGTATAGGTTATCTGTTGAGATATTTCCTTGTGGTTTATCCTTGTTGGATTTTTTGAGACCATGAGGGTCTCAGGATCCCTACTGAGTATCGTTATACTCATCCCTGCACCGGCTATGCCTGCACGTCATTGTGTTGGATGCGGACGATGGACAACGCTGACCGAGGTAGAGTGTACGAGGACTGGACGGTACCCAGAGGTGTAAACTCGGCTTGACGCCGCACAGTGCAGACCGATAGATGATGAGTGCTGAGGATGACATATGTACCTACACTTCATGTAGGAACCGAGAGGACTATCCCGGAGCTTCTTCCATCTTCCAGCTGTTTGTCTTTTCAATTGTACTTTCTTTCAATTATAGCTGTACCTTTCTGCTGGGCATGTATTTCTGGCCACATTGTTCATTATGCATAATTTTTATACTACTTTACATAGTTTTTTCATCCTCTTGTACTCTGGTTATGTTTGTTTATGTCTTTTAAAGGCAATTCCTTCAATGTTTGTATAGAGTAAATCCTTTTGTGCTAGTCACCAGCCCCTGGCCTATGGAATGCGGGCTTGGGGTACTCATGGAACGGCCTTGAGGATGGTTCATGAAAAATTTGGTATGTATTCATGATGTTTTCCACATATCATAGCTCATTAAATAACATCTTCCTCCCTATCACATTCCAGGTTGGGAAGAGATTGAATTAGTACCAGATGTTTCAATTATTTAGCATCGAGTAGAGACAGTTGACTCTGGAGGGAAAGTACTACATGGGAATATAATTCATGTGGTTATGTTGTTATGGTGAGAAAGATAAAATTATTATGTGACATGGGGGAATGATTCATTCATTTGGGAGAAGATTCATCACATATATACCAAACTTTATTATTCAGCATAAATTAATAAGGATGGGAAGTCTTATATTAGGGTGTTTTTAAGTTCCAATTACCCACTTTTAGGTAATACAATTCTATTTTCATATTTTATACTCTAATTTGATGAATTTTTGGACTCCTAGGAAAGGAAAACATTTTCTATGGAAAATTACATAATTTTGGGAGATGAATTATTATTTGAATTAATGCAATCTAGGAACAAGCGTCCTGAGTTTAAAGAACACCTGAGTTGGTTTTGGTTTAACTTAATGAGATATATAGTTTTTTCATTATTAATTATAAATATATATCATGTAACAGGAGTACAAAACAATAATGTTCTACAAGGAAGATGTTGTGAACTATTTACACATCATGAATTAAGTACAAACCATGTATAAATCACTAACTATGTAATAATAAACATTTGTTGTTTACTAAAAAGTTGATTTTTGGGAGTATCTGATTAATGAGGATTACACGTTGTCTAAAGGTATTACATTTCAGGTAAATTTCATGAATAGGGATTTTAGAGTGGTGTGTGATTAATATGTTAGTTTATTATTCCACCGCTCCTTAAAAATGACATATTGGGATTCTCTGGTGATTTTGGGTGTGTCATTTCGATCTAGATTGATCTATTCAGTTATTGGTCACAATATTGGTTTGTTTTACTATCTCTAGGTGACTATGTCTTTTTTCTACTTAATTACATTAATCGTCATAGAATAGTTTCATTCTTTTATCAGTTTTGTTGACATTTGGTGATGTTTCTTATAGTTTACTTCCATATCTATTGTTTGATCTTATTCTCAGGGCCATTCCTTTTTGGTTATGGTGCAGTTCGTGTCTGGGTTTATGGTTTGTATTGTTTCATCTTCCCCAAAAACCATTTTTTAAAATAGATCAATTATATGATTCGTATATTAATTCAAGGGAATTTGTTTAGGAATTCTTTATTTTTGTGGGATGATTTAAGGGCATGTGTGTCTCTGAGTTTTCAGGTAGGTGGATCTGAATACAATATGTGCTGGTGAACTTCATTGTTATTTTTTGGATTAATTTATTTTTTAAATTAAATTTAATGGTATGACTGATTGTATTTCTATGTGTGGAATATGGTATTTATATAATATGGTTTTCCTTTATATTTTTAAATATAAAAGGCTTTTCAACAAAATGTGAAATGGTTTTTGTAAAATGACATTCAAAGAATGAAATTCTATAACGGATGGATGAATTTATTTCAAAAATACAACACATAAGAATCCTTGGTTACATATGTGGAAGGTAAAGTAGAAAATATCATCATCTTATAAGGGATTTATAAATGGGGCTTATCTCTTCTCCCCATTATTGTTGTTCTAGGTACATGTTAAACCTATTGGGGGTTTACATGTTGGGGTGTTTCTCTACCCTCGAAACTCAATTCATATGTCAAGTGGATCGATGCATAAAAAATTTTATATGTTAGGTATGCACATCCTAGCTATCCTAGCCTAGTTTGATTCTTATCATTTTGGTATATATACTTCTTAGCCGATTTGGGATACATTTGGATTGTACTATTTGTTTATACAACCATAGACATTATTGGGAAATTATTAATGATTTTTTAAACATGATATATTTCCTAAAATATTTAGATATTAAATTCATTTAAACTAATTTACCTATATTATTTTGAAATGTAGAATAAGAGAAAATAAAACCTTTTTCCCATTCAGTTGATATAAAAAATGATAAACTATTATCATACATTATTTTCTTTTAAGTTGATCGTTGATGGATTGTTGTTCAAATACATGATATGGAAAATCTATGTGAGACCCAACTGAGCATGTTAGCTTACAACCTATATTCATCTTATGTCGTGCATTGAACTGGTCAAATCTTTCAATATAGTGAAAGGAATGGCCCTATAGTGATGTGGAGGTGTAACTTGATAGGTGGGATGGGTGGATGGTTGTGATATGGTGGGATTATACCAATTCTATCACATGTAGTTATTGTCTTTCATACAATCATAGTCCTTTTTGGTTGGACTTGTATGTGGATATTGTTGCTACACATGAGTTTCTTAGTTTCCACTATTTGTTTCCAGTTATGACATACAAGTATCTATTATTTTATTTTCTATATTATATATATGTTCCATGTAATTGCATTGTTTTGGCTATAATCAGTCTCTTTTGTTTGATTTTTAATGCTCTAGTATTAGTCGTCATCCCAGGGGGATTACGAATACACTTCATGTATTGATGTATCGGGTCGACTAACTATTTAAGAGGGTATTATTATATGTTTGATACATAATGGGGAATAAATTGGTATATTAGGATGTAGTTTCACAATTTCATTAGATAAAACATGATTTCTTTTTTTTATAATGATTTATTAGATGTTTTCATTTCTGAGTGTAGAGTTTGAATGATTTTCTATACAGAGAAATATATATATTTTTATCTACAAAGTTAGAGCCATGAAGGGAAAAATATGAGCCAATATATAGTGAATATTATTCTTGTGATTATATAGTAATTCTCAAGAGATATTAATTTGATTACACCAGAAAATATGTTTATAAAAAGTTCAAGTGGAAATGATTATGTCACAGGTTTTATGAGGTTCATTGTTATGAATTTAAGAAGTGTGTTACTCGTTGGAGGATTCGAGATCAAATTCATCAGAAAAATATCCACTAGACCATGTTTGGAATGATATAAATATTGTCCCTATAAAATAAGGTACATTCAAATAGATATTTAAAAAGATCCGTGGACAAAAAAATCAATGTTTCCCTGGTTCAAGTATATCGAACTGTGAAGGAGATGATGTTCCATTAGAAAGACTTCCTTATAGTTACATCTAATGAATATTTTAGATACCATCAACTTAATAAATTTTGAGTTTTATATGGAAGATAAATATATATGAATAATGAGATAAATATGGAGTTATATCATGTGAATAATTAACAAAGTCCTACCCATTAATGGATATGAATGTTCATCCATTGAATAAGGTGGTTTATAAAAGGATATATAAGGATTAATTTTTCAATTCAGGATTACCTATAAATGAAACATCATATATATGTGAAACATTCAAGGTATCATGATTTCATCAGATAAAACATTCCATGTTTTGTGAAAAATCATATAAAGAAGTATCATTTGTTGTAGAGTGACTAAATGAGGACATTTCAAGTCATCAAAATGAAAATAAAGAGGAATTATGATGATTAAAAAAGGAATAATTTAAATAGAATTAGTAATAAAAGATTTGAGTCCATTAAATGGAATCAATTAGTTGCATTATTGTTTGGATAATTAAATTTATATATGGAGAAACATTGAATTCCCATGATAGAGAGACATTCCCTAGAATGAGGATTTGTTAATGTGTTCATCAGTCAATCATATTCTTAATGGAGTAATGAGGAGATTTACAATAAATCATAAATCCCATAACATGAAAATTATGATATAATAATTTAATGTATATTTTCTATATATGATATTGATGTTTAATGATTTTCATTAATAATTTTTTTTAAGTTTAAATATTGTTATAGACACTAGAAATTTAATGAATTATTTATAATAATATATAGAAATTCAGATGCAACCATCAAATTTGAAATGAGTAGGATGTTTGAAATTGGAATTTTTTTGAGTCAGAAAACATATTTATGTTCCTGCACTTTTCCCTTGACACATGCCAATATTAATGGGATTACATGCATAACATACTAACGCAATTTATATTCACGTGTGAAGAAAAATGCTGAGAATATTAGAGAAGATTGAGGTCCTAAATAAGGATTTAATTGGATAAAAAAGTTCCCCCATAAAGAGATATCAAGGAGTGGGGTACCAGTCTGTGAAATTAGATAGTGGTTTTCTTATCAAAGGTATAACTGGAAGAGTTCTGCTAGACAGAACATCCAGTCGATGGGGAATTGATTTAAGGAAAAACTGATGAACGAAAACCAGATGGAGTATGAGGTATAGAGTATTGTGCAATAGATTTTAGAAGAGTTGTTTAAATAGGTATATTATACAAATATTGAGGTTCATTTGGAAGAGAAATACTAGATTAAGGCAGATATTTTTTTGATAGTGTCACCCTGAATGGAGTTATTGGATGAATATTTTCCACATGAAGTTTTCTTGAGATTCTAAAATGTTTTATCATATGTTTTATAAAAAGATAATAAATGTTTGTAAATATACAGAGTCAATATAGTTTCTTTTCATAATATAAGAGGGTCATTTTAAGAGATAACACAACAATGGGATGCTGTATAAATACCCATCCCTTGTAATTGATGAAAATATTATTTGTGGATGAATCCATTGACTGAAAAGAGTCACCAGGGAAAGGATGTAGGTTCTCACACAATGTATGAACCCTATAAAAATAATGATGTATTTTTTTAATATATCATCTTCATAGAATAATGGTAAACTAGGTTATAATAATTTATATAGATCCATATATCTTAACTAGTAATAGGAGACCAAACAATATAAAGTAATAAAGTGTTTATGTTTCATATAATCGATAAAAATTCAATCACCATGGTTTCACCCACAATGGGTGAATGAATAATCCAATAGGGAATATCATGTATGGTATTATAAAGTATGTATCTTCATTAGGGTATTGTATAGACATATCCAAATTAGATCATGTACAATTATGGTGTGGTAGAAATCATATATGTGTAAAATTTGATCTCGTGTAAAGTTCCATATGAAATATGCTTGCAGAATCACTAAACATAACAACCAATGGTGCATACCTTATTATAAGATATTTGTTTTGGGTCATAGGGGTACATATAACCATAATTTTAGCTGATATTAAAGTGTAATTATTAATTCATTAAAATATTTTTAACTTTTATTTTATAAATATTACATTTATACTTTTAATGAAAAATAATGTTTATTTTCTATACCAATAATTTTCATTATATTTGATATTTAAAAATAAAGAAAAAATTTTTTGAATCTAAATTAGATAAAAAATAATTTCTTTTTTAGATTTATACTATAAAAAATATGTTAGTATGATTTTTGGGGGATTTTTAATACAATTATTGATTTTTAAATGATCATATTTCAGAAACCAGTGATTCTAATTACATTATTAGTATATAAGCATGAATTATAATTTTATAAAACATTTTAATTTATCTGTGTTTATAATTAAATGTTATGAATTAAAAAAATATTTATAAATAATTTATAAACAATATATACTTGACCAAATAAAGTAAAATTAATATTTTAATTCAATTTAAAAAAATTAGTCATTTACATTAATTAAAAAATATTTTATGAGATTTGGTAATGTATTAATTTAAATGTCACATACTATTTTTTGTTTTATAAAAACCCAATATATTCCTTCAAAATAATGAGACATGATAATTTATCTTATAATTAACTTTTAATCCTAAAAACAAACCTTTCCCAAAAACTATTATTACTCATTATATAAACTTATTTTAAAATTTACTTCCCCCATGATTAAAAATTTATCTGATAAAATTATTATTATATTTTATATCAAAAACCTAGAAATTGTTAAAAAAGTGAATTTTGTTTATTTAAAATTAACGACTAAGTTTAAAAATTAATTACCCAGGTAAAAGTATAAATACTGAAATTTGATTTACCAATAGAAAATGACCCAAAACATGTCAAAAACATGTTTCAAAATGGATGGATAAGAATATTACTCCCCCAAACTGATATCCACTAACTTTTTTAACTTTTTGATCCATTAATCGAGAATAATAAATTTGAATAATTTAAAATGTAAAGGGTTCTTCAAAAATTAACATCTTATCAACTTATAAAATGATATACTTCTACCACTTCATGTTACACCATTCCCTTAGTATTTATTTATTAAAACCTAAAATTTTGATTCTATTGTAACCCTCTCCCACTAAACTAATACTCTAGTAACTATTTTCCATCTTAATTCTTCCATTTCCAAGAAAATATTTAATAGAACACTCACACTCTTATCGTAAGTATTATATACTTGTTAATCACTTATTCCTAATATGCATCTTCCTAATATCTTATATACATAAAAATATAATTAAATCAGTATCATTATTATACTGAGATTTTATTATATTATTTTAATAACTATTATTTATTCATTCCCATCAACGAAGATAAATAAAAAGTTAATTGTGTGTCTTTCAGGCTACCGCCTTCAGGAAGAATCATTTTTTATTTATCATATTGATCTTAATTATTTTTCCAAACCACATAAACAATTACCAAAAAAATCAAACAAGTATAAATAATATAAATATAATTATTTATTAATGATATTATATACTTTTTCAACCATACTCAATAATCAAGATATAACATCTTTATATTTTGTCCAGTTTAGCTAACTACACGAATAATGTAATAAACCATATCATGGATGACTATGAGAACATAAATTCTCATATTTTTATATGTTAATAATAAATTAAATATTGGTTTTATCATAATGGTTATACTAGATTTTTTATTTATTATTAAAATATCATCTTTAATCGATAAAATTACAAAAATAAGCAAACACTGATTGAATTTACCAACAATGATAACAAAAAATATATAAATAATTGGATTACGATAATAAAAATTTTATATTAAATTTAAAATAAAATAATAAATTTTTTAATATGTTATCTGATTAAAACAATTTAATTATTTAGGAAGTATTGCACATGTGTATAGTAAATTAATAACATGTTATGTTTTTTTATTACATAATTTTATTCCATTGAGTTAGAAAATTGAAAACTATTAAGAAAAGTATATTTTTTTTATTTCTTTATTCTATTTAGTTGATTTAAAATTCTTTCTTATAACCTCATTATCAAATGATTCCCACCTAAATGATAATGTTACATGTAAGAGATCTTTATTTTAATCTTCATCAACTTGATATGTATTTTTTTACTATAAAGCATGTTTTCTATGGAATAGTTTATAAAATACCCTTCAACAATTTTTAAAAATGATTCTATTATATTTCACAAAATCTCATTCTCTTATAAAATTTTATTTTCTCATTGTTTCTACACAAATAAATTTCAAAATGAGTAAGGGTTTCTGTCTATTTAATTCTTTATTAAGGCATGTTTTGATATCATTTGAAAATATTTTTTTTTATATTGAGTAATTACCACAACTTGATTATAATATCATAAAATATTATTGATAATTTAATCTTTAGTTCCTTTCATTATCTTCAATCATTCATATAAATATTGATATCTACCCTAAAATACAAGGGGTTTTCACATAACTCGATCTTCTTTCTTGAGTTATAATGATTCTTCTTTAGAATTTTTTATCATTTATTATATTCATTTCAACTTCTAGATTTATAAATTATTTTTTTATAAAAATCATTCTTCTTATTGAATTCTCTTCATTCATGAAAATGAAACTATTTTATGAATAATTCACATCTTATTAAACAATAGTTTATCATACTATTTTATATTTTTGTCTCCCCTCCAATGAGTTAGTTTAAAATTTTTAATACCAAGGATGTTTTATTTTATTTTCTATAAGTCATTATTCATACCCAATTTAAAAAATATATGTTTTTATTGTTTTCTGCATGTTTATTTTTGATAACTATATTAAGTAATGTTTTCTTCAACTTTATATTAAATGGTTTGACTTAAACACTTATTTTTCTCAAGATTGAAATTTATCTCACATTAATTTATCTATTATTGATGTTTTTTGAAATGAAATCCTTTACAATGTATTTGACACTAATTTTTTAAAAGTTAAATATAACATCCTATTTTACAAAAATATTAAAAAATTTCTAAAAACTCTACTATAATTTTTGCTCCCAACTTCAATTTTCATTTTCAAAAAGATTTATCCTCATGTTATTTTCTAAATTATTTATATAGCGACCCATATATTTAAAACATAAATATTACAACTTATTTGATAAATATTCATTACTTTTATAACAATCAATCCTTGAATTATTTAGGTCTAGTTTTTTTAGATATAAGGACATGTGAACTTGTTTATATGAAGTTTACATAATTTCCTATATTGTTCTTCATAACTACCACCATTATTATACATATCATACATAAAATATTACTTCATAACATATGGAAAAATAAATATAAGAAATGGAGAGATTATATTATCATTAAGTGTAATTAGGGGATATATAAATGATCACATAAGTATAAAATTACTATAATGGTATGAGTACAAGATTTTACCATTTAAGTACTATTACGTCTATATCATATATAATAATCATGAGTAAGGGAATAATTCTTGGCCGTTTATAAGACTTGAATCAATAATGAATCAAATAACACATTCTATTAGATTATGAATAGGAATAAGAAAATGATTTGTTGAATGAATGCATGAAGTGGAAATATTTTCATTATAATTAAAGGATCACATCAAATACTATAATTTTGGATTTATTTAATTTCCAATTCTATCATAGATGTTGAGGTTCGCTCCCAAGACTATCAAACTGGATAGATTCCCATATTGAACTAGACTCACACCCCATTATCGCCTTACTTATATAATGAGATATCCATATTTACCTAATTAATTTGAGGGATGTGTTTTCCTAGTCCCATACATCACATAATTAAAACTATACTTGTGGGTCAAAAAAGGTCATAAAACGTTAGTCATATCATTTATCATGAAAAATAAATGAGTATGACAAACATTTAGTCATAGCATAATCTGTTCAAAGGAAACAAGTTATATAGAAAACATTTCATAAAAATAATTAACTATACATTTAAATCATAAGGATGTGATAATTGAAACATATCCCAATTAATTCATTGTTAACACCAAATATTCTATCATGGATTAGAATTACTTTAAAAATATCATATTTATTTCATGAGGAAATAAACTATTGAACTTTAAATCACTTCATTACATAACAAAATTTTTCCAAATATAAGGGAAAAAATTTTCATTCATAATATCCTTAGAAACATGTATAAGAAACATTAAATCATTTATTTTTCATGGTGGTGGGAAAGTATATTCATGTAGTTTACATTGAAAAAATGATTCCATTCACATGTTTAATAAAAATTCATAAATGTACCTCATTAAAAAATGATTTGAAGATGAAATTATTTTTATAATTTAAATCATTGTAAGAAGTTATTTGAAAAAATCAACGAAGAATATTAATACATTATTTTTAAAAAATTTGTGAAAACATGGGCATGAATGAAAATGGATTTTTGGACGAAGAGAGAAATAATGTCAATTTCTATTAAAATAATTCCTTCATTATAATTTTTACTTAATGAGAGTAAAATGAAATAAAAAAATCTACTATAAAGAAATAAAATATAGAGTGTTAAACTTCATGTCATTATTGATAGTTATATCATGAAATTTCATTATCAGTGTCATAATCATAAACAATCCAGATAAAAATGAGATTATAACATAACACTCTTACCTATTGTCTGAATTCTTTCATACATGTTTGAGAAAATAATATAATTAATATATATTTATTATATATCTATTCAAAAAAACATACTCATATATATTATACCATATATTATTTAATTATAAAAATTTATCACCCATTTGTTGTCAATTCTCTAGTAAAAACAATATTTTGGGTTAACACTTCATCATTTTTATGTTTGTTTTAGGTAAGATGTTTTTGTAATTGTACATTGATCATGGTTCCATAATCTCCAGGATTTTAAACATGATATATATATAATAATATATTTATATTCTCTATATAAAAATTTGGAGTCATTTAAAAAATATATACATAAAACCGCAATTGCATTGTTCATGGATATGAAATGCCATACATACATAAGAAAACTTTGATCATTTTTCTATAGATTGAATAAATTAAATATAATTAATAACATAAATTTAAAGAATGTTTTTTATAACCTATATATCATAAAAATTTATTTAATAAATCCTCATTACTATCTAATAAAATGGAAATAAATAAAAAATGCACTATATCATGGAAGTTGAAATCCCCACATACACACCAGTGACGTCATCAATCTCGAACAGATAGGAAGATAAGAAGGTTGAAATTTTAGTATAATTATTGAAGTATAATTATTTCATAATAGTAAATTATATACAATATAACCATTATAATACCCAACTGTTTAATATGGTGATGAAAAAGGAAATATATACCTATATGAAGATAGTAAGCCATACATAAGCACGAGCGATACTCTCACTTCCCATTTGATGGGAAAATTGTTAATAATTTTTGTTTCATAGTAATAATATAATTTTAGTATATTTATGATAATAAATTTGTTATCTAATGATAAATATTATAGATTTAGTTGTGGTAAAAGAATAAGTAAAAATAAAGTCATCAGTTTAGGTGATTAATAATTCTTTGAAATAATTCCTTTGGATATCCACTTAATTGACCCAATTATTGGTCTTATGGAATTAAAAACTCATATGAAATTTTGATAATATTTTTTTGAATATAAAATTTCAGGTTTTGATCTATCTAATGAAGAGAAATAATGGGTTCCCCTAAAGAGAGGGATAGGACACAATTCAAATTTAATAAAATATTAAAATATAATAAATAATTTCTCAATAGAAATGCATCCAAATGGAAATTAATTAAATGACTTTGTTGATATGGTATATATAATATAATATAATAATATTTATATTTTTTTTGTTCCATTTTAATCTTTTTTTATTAACTCATTCGTTAAACATTTTTGACCATAACCATGGTAATAACTATTTCAATACTAAATAGTTTGGAATGATACAATAAGTGGTAAAAATGAATAAAAATGGAAAATGGATGATATTATGAACCATATTCCATTTAAACATTCTAAATAAAACAATATTATGAATTTTCCATCATTTAAAAAAATAGTATTTATTTTAAAATATCATTAATGTCACTTTTGAAACTATTTTATTAATTTGGACATAAATGACAAATAAAAATATAGAATTGAATTATAATATTTTAAAAAATCCACAATATTTCATATATCTATAAATAATTATTGTCATATAATAATTCACTTAAATTATATTACATTCAGTATTTTCAAAATAATTTATTTTATTTTTAAATAAATTTAATAAATTGTATGTTAGTGTAATATATTTATTTGATAAAATTATTCAATAAATGAATTTTATAAATAAATATATCATTAAATAAATTAATTTCAAATAAACATTTATTAGGGAACTTATATCCTTTTAAAATTATGTAAAAATTCTAGAAATATTAATGTTCATCGAGTATCATTTTGTATTTATTCATTCCTAAAATTAATATAAAGTTTATATTCCAAGAAATAAAGAACCAGTGGGAAATATATTTGATACATAGATATAAATTTTAGAAATATACTCATAAAATATGATAAAGGTATGTTTTAGATAAATTTTAAAGCCTCATAACAATTTTTTACCATATTTTACCCATTTTACCCTTACAAGGGTGACAAAAATTTAATATGGTTAGTAATTATATTGACCAAAAAATATAGTAGGCCTATATAAAAAATGGGACCCACCTATTTCAAAATATTTAAAACATTTTTCAACATTAAATGTCTATAATTGGTATAAATTATTTTTAATATAACCATGAAAGACACTATGAAAGATGCTTTTTATGAAAACATTTTAAGCATAAAAAATGATTTATTTTGATCCCATGCCTAGACAAAGGAAATAATGAATACATAACATAAATTTTCTTTTAAAATAAATAACCAATAGTGATAAACTAAATTTATTTAAATAAAAACACGTTTATTTCATTAAAATATTTTTTTTTGAAAAACATCTCTTTCACTTACAGATGTTTTTTATTTTCATTTATAGTCAATTGAAAACTATTGAATTTATTTTATAAAAGTTAAAATCATTAAATTTTTATATGTAAATTATTATTTTTCATATGAAATATTAAATGCCTAGGTTATAATGGTATACTGCATTATGGTTCATTTAGAGATAGGGTTTTGTACATCATAATATATCAAAGAAATTAAATTCATTTAAAGGGAAATATTTCATAAAATATTAGGGGATTATATTCTACCTCCATAAAATAAAATTATGCCTCAAAATTTCACCATAATGATACAAATAATTATGGATATGTATATTTACATACATTCTAATGTCCCCATTAAGATTTTAATATTTTCAGATTCCTCCAAAGACAATTAACCTACGAAGTAGTCTTATTTTGAAACAGATTTTCTTGGAAATAAATGATTTGTAAAAGTTGTTATTTTTATGAAAGATCATGATCCATTAGTAAAACACATCTGTTTATTAAATGTTATTTATTAGTTATATACATTATAAAAAAAAGAAATGTCAAAATAATGACCATGAGAGAGGTTTGATGGAAGCAGTAAATGATATGCTACCATCCCAACGTGATCAAGAATATCGGAAGAGATAAAATACATTGTTTTTATATTTACAGTATTTATATATCTAATAACATTATTACATTGAGAAATTTTAATAATTACATTATCAAGTTCTTTAAATCATATACTTCATAAAAAATTGTCATCCTAACATTTCAATCGACTCTGATCTTATTTTACGTGTAGTTGAATGGATATGAATTTCAGTGAAATTAACTATTATAAAACAGGAATCAATATCATTATTTCTAAATATTAATCCTAGATAAATTTATTTCTAAACATATTAATTCTTATGTGAATGATATTTTTTTATGAAAATTGTTCTAGTAGAACATGTTAACCCCAACAACCTTTGTAATCCCTATAAATATTTCCTAGTATATCCTCTTGGGTTTGAATGTTTGAATCAAACTGACCATCAAATTGAGGATGATAATATATATTTAAACTCAAGTCTATAGAAAAAGTCTGTAGAAGACTTCACTAGAACAACATGACATACCTTATATCCTGATCAAATATAACATAATTTGATACTCAACGAAACCATACCATATCCTTAATATATATTATCGAAATCTAGTCAAGTAAGAAATAATATCTTATGGAAATAAAGTTCTTGGAATTATAATGTTCATTTACTACAAAACCAAAAATCATTATTCAGTTTGTATTTTTTGTAGAGACCCGTTATGAAATCCATGGTGATGTTTTCCCATTTCCATTCTGGTATGGGAAATGGATGCAACAAACTCATAGACTTCTCTATCTTAAGTTATAAATACTAACATAACATAGAGTAATATACATAGTCATAAGAATATATCTTTTACTATCCCACTAAAAATCCTCATTATGATATATATACATCTTTTTGATTCGAGGATGAATAAAGAATCAAGAACTATGAGCTTCATAGAATATTTCATTTGTTAAATCTAGTATGGGCAGAACACCTGAAAGGTTTCTAAACCATATTATTCAATCACAATAATGGTTTATATCTGTTATATTTATATCCTTATTGTGTAGTTCCAAATCATACTTCTCTCCCTCTTTAATCATCACATTATAAGATATTTGAAAACTCATTTGAGAAATATAATATTTCTCCCATTGCCTCCTGATTTATATATTAGTAATTTTGAAATATGTAATTATTAGTTCTTTTTTTATCATCATAATAGATAAGGTATCATGATCCTCTCAACATCTTACATCTTCCACTATATTCTCTTTTCCAAGGTGGAAAATTATTGAGAATTCACTATCATTAATCAACTCTAACAATATTATCTGCAACATATTCAACTCTTTCTAGGTGAATAAATTCATTAATCTTTTATTATTAATATATATATAAATAGTTTCTCTATGTAGATAATACCTCAGTATCCTCAATTAAAAATATATGGTAGATAACACTAAATCATGATTTGTGTATGTTTTATCGTGAAACATAAATTTTAATGCATCCTATGATATATCCATATCATTATTTAATAGAATATATCAGATTATTTTGTTATTTTAAACGATATAGATTAAAAAACCTTCTCATCTATAGGGTAATGTAATCACAGGTGGTCTGACTAAATATCTGTTTGGTTCCATGAAGTTTTCCACACATTTATCAATCCATAAGCACATTAATTGAAATATAGACAATATGTTCAGTGGATTATATATCTATGATAAATTCTCAATGAGGAATATTTAATATCTTTCCAATCTAAGATAACTATATATATTTATTTTAGTGTTTGCTTTGGACAAATGTTTAATAACTTCCATCTTTGATAGAACAACCGACATACCCTCTCTTGAGATTAAAATACACAAACTTAAAATTATTTGTAGAAAAAATTCATAAATTGTAATTTTTTCATAAAACATATCCTTCCGTAGGGTTTTAGTGCATTCCCCGTGTTATTTTTATACTCTTTGAATCACTTTGATTATATAAGTGTATAATTTAGAAAAAATCCCACTAACTGATGAAGGTAATATCTAAAGACTCTATCAATTAAATCCTAAAAGATAATGAGGGAATTAAAATAACCAATTAGTATCAATATATATTCATAGTTTCCATGCTATGTATGGAATACATCCTTCGGTATATCCCCCTTCATTACCAAGAATTGAAGATTTCTATAATGAAGATTAATATTGGAAAACCATTGAGCTCTATGCAGTTAATCAAATAATTCATAAATACAAGGTAAAAGAAACATATTATTTATTGTGACATAGTTATGTTAATAATAAACAACGTAATGTATAATTGATCCATTATTATTTATAGTTAAAAGAATAGATGCACCCCAGGTGACACACATGGGAAAATAAATCCTTTTTCAACATTCTCTTGAATTTTATTATTTAATTTAATCAACTCGAACAGGTTAATTATATATGGAGAATTTGAAACATGTGTTTAACTAAGTATGATTTATAATAAAAAACATACATAAAAATCCATAGAATGATTAGGAAAATATTTTTTAAAAACATAAAAAAACAATTTAAAAAATTGAAGTACATTACTATTGAGTCTATTCCAATTACCTAAAATAATAACCCCTTTAAAATATGAATAATTACCCATTAAATGGTTAAAATATCCACTAGAATTTCATATTTACCATCAAACTATAATATGATCATAGGTTGGATCAGAATACAAAATGTGAATTCCCTTCCACGGATGGTAATGCATGATTTATGTATAGAAAAATAATTCATGGACGAAATAATATTTAATTCAATAATAGGGAGAATAATGAGATTTCTAAGGAGAAAATTCCTAATAATAACTATTAAAGAAGACTCCCAGAAATTTTGATTTTACAATCATACCATTAAGGGATTTTTATGATAATTTAAAATATAATCATTTTGGATATTAATAATAATTAATTAAGACATTCGCAAATATATATTATTTGATAATAATATTCTGAGGTAGGTAAATTCAATATTTAAAAATCAATATTACCACCTCAAATATATAATTATATTTTTAATCCGTTGTTAAAACAAAAATGGTTAGGACGACCATCATGAATCTTCAATCAGAGTGATCAATAATTAGAAATAATTTATATGTTGTCTAACAAATAACACCTTATATTCAATATGTGAAACCTTATTCTTATAATAGGTAATTTATGATCATAATCTACATAAATCATTCATAATGATTTATTAAGAAAATGAGTGTTACAAAGTATATAACTCTGGAGTATCAAATCAGGTGTGTTGTAATGGAACACTCACCATGTATGAGTTTGATGGATGAGATATACTCGACCAACTCTATTCAGGGTTATTACTACCAGATGGTTCTATGAAAAAACTACATCCACATGTAGTATCAATATAGGTATGTGTTGTGAGTAAAACCATACTCATTCCCCTATCATGTAATATGAAATTCTGAAATACATATGATTATCCTACTTGTTTTCACTAAATATTGTTCATCATAGATTCTTAAGATAACTAAATATTTCTTTGATACTAACAATAAAAGACCATACAAATCATAAATAGATATTACTTCTTATTAGATGAATATTCATTACATGATAAAATGATACCTTCCAAAATCTTATAGGTATAGTAAAATTAAAAGCATATACACATAACCATGATGTTCATATAAGGTCTATATAATCTTCCACATGGTTCTTCATAGAAATAACCATTTTTACAAATATCATAATAATCCTCTTTATTTATAACCTTGGGAAAAGAAACATATGATAGGGTGAACATATAAGATTAGTAATGTTGAATAAGGGAGATATAAATGTTCACTTATTCAAAACATGGGCATAATGGCATGACAATATAATATTAATAGTTTAAAAACATACTTATATTTAAAAAAATTAATCATGGGTCGTGACCTAAATATTTTTAGTTTATAAGAAATGAATCGTAATGGAATCATATAACATTTTCCGTGATAGTATAACATTTTTAGTAGGCCATATATCCATGAAATACATAAAAACCTTGAAAATCATTTCCTTGGTGGTCAAGGATCACTGACATTCCAATCATTCTGGACTGGTTTCATTCCCAATTCCAACATTGTGTTCAACGTTCACTTCCAATACTATCATAGTGGATATAGTCCCTTTAAGAACTAGGATCACTCCCTATTATAAAACTATTTATCAAAAAATATATATATATTTAATGATTCATATGAGGGATATAAAATTATGGTATGAACCATCACATAATAGAAATAAAAAATATGTGTTATTTAAGATAAAAAAATATACATAATTTCATAAACCATGGAAAATAAATTATGTTCATAAACATTTCATCATGGAATAACCTATGGAAAAAATGTGTTACACAAAAATATTTTCACCTCAATAATAATAACTCCAAATTAAGAATATGAATGGTAACATTCAATCATTTCACTATTAAAGAATAATTAATATGATATATTATTTACGGAATAAAGGGTTTGTTATATTTTGAAATCATATATAACCCATGAAATAGTATCATAATAGTTATGAAAATTATCATGGGTTTATGACTTTATGGTTTATAGTAAGATTAATGTCGTTGGAACTACTTTTTAGGTTTTACATGATGGGATTATATCAATATTAAGGTTATTTTAGTAGAAATTTATAGAAATAAAACCCTGGGATAATTTATTTTTTTTAGTGAACATGTACTTCATAAGGAATTCAATTAAAAATTTTGTTTATATGATTAAATGTATTGGAAACCATTAGGGTTTATCTTATCTTTGTTGATAATGTAATTATGGGTTGTGGTCGATTTCTTTATAATGATAGCACACATAATTTTTATAATATAAGAATTATATCATGATTAGATTTCTTGAATAACATTTACAAATTGGTTAGGTTACCTGGAGTACCACATTTCATTATTTCTTATCATGATCCACGTTTTACCTCATTGTTATGGTGAAGTCTTCAACAAGGTCATGATATATACTTGAGTTTCAACATTGTGAGAATAATTAAAACCATAAAGGATATTCTAGGATATTATTAAATGGATTTAAATTTTGTTTGGGATCACAGCTTCATATAGTTCATTTTATTTAAAATAATATTTCTCACATGAAAATTTATATGGATCCTTATAGAGACCTCTAAATGTACTGGAATGAAGTTATAAAAAGAAAGATAGTGGGACCTATTCTAGTTGATGAAATACAGTAGAAGGACATAGTCATTCAACAACTCATAAAGGGAGAAAATTTTATATATAATGGTTATGATTATAATCATTTACAAGATATATAATTTTAAGATGGTTACAAGGTCGTTATATGAATTTCCTTATGGAAGAAATAAGGGAAACTTGTTCCATGTATTTATCGATCCCATTAAAATAATTTATTATAGAGGTACATTATCTTATCCTTTAGTGCTTTAAAAAAACCACTATCGGGTTCATGATGAGTTATATGTATCACTACCAAGGAAGTACATACATGATCAATCACATCTAATGAACTCAATGATCGTAATCATGGAGCATGATATATCATTTTTGGAATAACTGATAGATTTTACATATTGAGTATAGAGTGTTACATGAACAAGACCACAAACCTATGTAAATTCTTATGGTGAAACCATCAGCTCGAGGATGCTACGTGGGATCCTGAGGACATAATGAGGTAGCACTATTCTCAATTATTATTATAAAAGTGATGAATTTTAGGGGTGAAATTAATTTTATGGGGGGGTATAATGTTACACCCTATGTTTTAAAGAATTATGATTTTGTAATAAATTACATCTCATTGATAACTTTCATTACCCTTAATAACGTATTATCTTGAATTATATGCAAAACCATGTAGATATGTGCTACATGAAAAAATGGGTGATCTTTCTTTGTTTTTTAACAAAACCATATTATATTATTAATATAGTTATATAAAAACAAATTTTATACCATATAAATTAAACATAGTGATATGAATATTAATAAGTACTTTTTAAATATTAAATATAATGGTTTTATATAATTGTAACAAATTGATAAAAAGTGCATACTTTTTTATAAATACAATATATTTTTCTAAAATACTATATTCTAAAGAAAATTATTTTTTGATTAATAATAATAAATTTTCACTATGTTTTTTTATTATTAGTCATTACTGAGTAAGTTTGCAAATACAATGAAATTTCAAGGAAAATTTGTTCTTAAATCTTTGGAATTTTACGAGTCTGCGGTTTCTTACAGCACCTAATTATGAGCCCATGTGTGCCCAGAATCAATTTCTGAAGTTTTGATCGTGTACGTTCAATGAACGTAGGTGTGGACTTTTCTATATTTTGAACCGGTGCTCGGAATTGAAATCCACAGACACCGATGAACTCACAGTGCCAGTTTTCGCTTAAGGGTACCTTTACTGTAGTTGCATTTTATGCGGATTGAGATTTAATTTTTGGGGTTTTAGAGTAAAATAAATAAAATTGTAGCACACAATTTTATTTGAAGAATCTTAGTTATTTCCTACAATGGGGAGTTAGAGGGGGTTCCCCCATCCACATAACCTCTCATGAGAGGAATTAGTGCGGTGGGGGACACATGAGCCCTAACCATTTATCTCCCCTTAACTCCCATAAACCCCCTTATTTATTATGACAACTCCCCTTTTAATGAGATCTCTCCACATCCCTCTTAGTATGTTTTCCAGCGCTATTAAATTAATGACTTCATTAATTTAATTGGCACATCTAAATTTGAATTTATCGGATTTTCATGGCACTTCATTAAAATGGGAGAAGTCCTTTATAATATTTGCAATAGAAAATACTTTGTTGAGGATCCTATGAAGAAATAAAAAGAAAAGTGTTATTTTTTCGACGGAGAACACCTCCGATGAAGAAAGACACCCTCTTCGACGAAGAACGCCGATTCCACCAAAGGATGACAATGAGTCTTCCATCCTCCTCCTCCAATGTTGGCGGGACGACACTGTTCATCCACGATGCCTGACTAATACGATGATCATATTCCATGGCTTGGCGATTTGTGACGTCAATTTCGAGGTAGGAGGATTTTGTATATTTTAATTTATGTGATTTATACCCATGAACATAGGAGATTATTTGATGAATAATTGTTCGAGCCTCTAATGTGGTGGGTACGGGATAACAAAAATGTTTGGACCCACCGCCATATCGTTTATGATGTGAGGATTGCATGGAAATCGGTGAACGGGAGGGCAATGACGTTTTGAGGTCGTCGCAGAAAAGAACAGAACCTGAGAGGGCCGTAGGCACAGACGAGAGGTAAAATAGACCACCAGAATAACTCCGAGGGCCCACATAGGATTGTGGCGGCGCAGGACGCTGGTGCAGCATCGCTGACGACCGGAGGCAACGACGCCCTAGCGCGCCTCTGGTACGAGTCCGTTGTGACCGGGGCCGTAGCTGTGTGGAGCGGATGCCATGCTGCGTGGGATCTAGGGAGACAGGCGATGCCAGCCTGGCGCCGCCGTTACACGGAACCGAGGGGCCGCGTCACCCCCCCCCCCCCCACCCCGCTCGGCCGACCCGCGCTTACTTGGTTGGGTCGCACCCTACCGGGCTGGACCTAGACCCGGGTTGGGTCGACCTGGTTCGGGATGACCCAGGGTGGGTTTGGTCGGGTCGGACAGGGCCCAGACCCCCTTTTTGGAACCTTTTTCGATTCATCTCCCATAACATGAGCTACAGAGCTCTGATTGACGCACCGTCAGTTTCACATGAATCCTTGAATCAGGATGGTATTTTTGGTAAATTAAACTCAAGGTTTTGGTGAATTTTGGGTATGGAAGGTTCGGTTCGAACATGATACCAACCGGGCTCACGGAGCAGAAACCCTTATAACATAAGGACCAGACATCTGATTGATGTGACGTCAACTACTTTGGATTCCTCTTGATTATACGGTTCTTTTAGCATACTCCACTTGAGATTTGAAACTAGTTGGAGTATGGTCTGGTTAGTTGTATATAAAAACAAACTGGGCCCCTAGAACGGAAATTCCAATAACTCTCAGACCAGAGGTCTGTTTGAAGAACCATCAGCGGCGTTGTTAATCACCATTAGAAAAGGTCCCTTTGAGTATACCCTATGAGAGTTCGGGATAAAATTGAGTTACGGTCGGTTTGGTTCATTCACGAAACCAACCGGGCCCCCGTGACGAATAGGCTAATAAATCACAGACTGGGCGTCCGATTGACACGTTGTCTATTGTGTTGAGACCCCTATGACGAGGCGGTCCTTTTTGATACTTCTATGTGATACTTCGTGAAACTAAGAGTATCATACACTAGCTCGTGGAGCGGATCCTCCCGGAGACGAGCATACGGAGTACGGAGACCTTGTAGTTGTATACCTGACATTACATGACCAATTCGACTCGAAGTGATTCCATTAGCCCAGTGGACAGAGCACCCGGTTTGGTAGTATACCCATGGCAGACAGAGCACCCAGTTGGGTAGTAGACCCGTGGTACTCAATAGTAGGAGTACCTTTGACGACTATTAGGTGGATTGCTCGGTTTGCCGGCAGACCCACAACGGACAGAGCACCCGGTTTGACAGCAGACCCATGGTACTCGACAGGAGGAGTACCTCAGCAGTCTAAGGTTAGTGAGTAGCACCTAAGGGTTGCGACAGAGGCTCTGTACTTGATAGATGATGATTTCTCTAGCAGTTGTGGTTTCAATAATGAAAATCTGGTTTTGAGCTGAGTCAATGACCATTGTGTTTTCCTCATGATTAAGATGGGTTACTTGATAACTTAGGTATATGAATGGGTATATACCTAAGTAATGGTTATCTGTTGAGATATTTCTATGTGGTTTATCCTTGATGGATTTTAATGATAACATTAGGGTCTCAGGGTCCCTACTAAGTATCGTTATACTCATCCCTGCACGGGCTATGCCCGCACCTCATTGTGTTGGATGAAAACGATGGACAACGCTGACCGAGGCAGAGTGTATGAGGACTGGACGGTACCCAAATGTGGACACTCAGCTTGATTCTGCACAAAGCAGACCGATAGATGAAGAGTTATGGGGATGAAATCTTTACCTACACTTCATGTATGTACCCGGAGGACTATACCGGAGCCTCTTTGATCTTCCAGCTATTTGTCTTTTCAATTGTACTTTCATTCAATTGTAGTTGATCCTTTCAGTTGGGCAACTATTTCTTGACCCTTTGTACATTCAGGAAAACTTTTATACTGCTTTACATAATGTTTTCATCCTCTTGTACTCTGGTTGTGTGTGTTTATGATTTATAAAGGCAATTCCTTCCCAGTGTTTAGGGAGTTACGCCTTTGGTGCTAGTCACCAGCCCCTGGCCTATGGAATGCAGGAATGGGGTAGTCATGACACTGTCCTAAAGACGGGTCATGATAAAGTTGGTAAGTATTCATGACATTTTCCACATATCATAGATCATGAAATAGCATCTTGATCCCTTTCACATTCTAGGTTGGGAAGAGATTGAATTAGTACCAGATGTTTCAATTATTGATCATCTAGTAGAGACTGTTGACTCTCGATGGAAAGTCCTACATGGGAATAAAATTCCCGTGGTTATATTGTTATGGTGAGAAAGAACAAATTATTATGTGACATGGGGGAATGATTCATTCATTTGGAAGAAGATGTGTCACATATATACCAAACTTTATTATTCAACATGACTTACTAAGGATGGAAAGTCTTATATTAGGGAGTTTTTAAGTTCTCATTACCCACTTTTAGGTAATTCAATTCTATTTTCTTATTTTCTACTGTAATTTGTTGAATCTTGGGACTCCTAGGAAAGGAAAACATTTTATAAGAAAAATTACATAATTTTGGGAGATGAATGCTTATTTGAATTAATGAAATCTACGCACAAGCGTCCTGAGTTTAAAGAACACCTGAGTTGGTTTTGGATTATCTTAATGAGATATATAGTTTATTTATTACTAATTATAAATATACATCATGTAACGGGAGTACAAACCAATCATGTTCTATAAGGAAGATGTTGTAAACTATTTACACAACATGAATTAAGAACACACCATGTATAAATCACAAACTATGTAACAATAAATGTTTAGTTTATTCTAAAAAGACGATTTTTGGGCTTATCTGAGTAATGAGGATTGAAAGATGTCTAATGGTATTACATGCCAGGTAAATTTCATGAATAGAGATTTCAGAGTGGTGTGTGATTGATATGTTAGTTTATTATTCCACCGCTCCTTAACACATGACATATTTGGATTCTCTGGTGATTTTGGGTGTCTCTATTCGATCTACATTGATCTATTCTGTTATTGTTCACAATATTGGTTTGTTTTACTCTCTCTGGGTGACTACATCTTTTTTCTACTTATTTACATTAATCATGATAGACCAGTTTCATTCTTTTATCAGATCTATTGACATGTGGTGATGTTTCTTCTGGTTTCATTCCATATCTATTGTGTGATCTTATTCTGAGGGACATTCCTTTGTTGGTTATGGTGCAGTGGGTGTTTGATCTTAAGGTTTGTCTTGTTTCGTCTTCCCCACAAACCATTTTTTAAATGGATCAATTATACGATTTTTATATTAATTAAAGTTATTTTTTTTGGGAATTATTTATTTTTGTGGGATTATTTAAGGGCATGTGTGTCTCTGAGTTTTCCGATAGGTGGTTCCGTATAAAATATATTCTGGTGAACTTCAATGTTACGTTTTTGATTAATTTCATTATTAAATGAAATTTAATGATATGACTGATTGTATTTCTATGTGTGGAATATGGTATTGATATAATATGGTTTTCCCATAGATTTTTAAATATAAAAGGGTTTCAAAAATATGTGAAATGGTTTTTGTAAAATGGCATTCAAATAATGAAATTCTATAATGGATGGATGAATTTATTTCAAAAATACATCACATAGGAATCCTTGGTTACATATGTGGAAGGTATAGTAAAAAATATCATCCTCTTATATGGGATTTACAAATGGGGCTTATCTCTTCTCCCCGTTATGGTTGTTTTAGGGACTTGTTAAACCTATTGGTGGGTTTACATGTTGGGGTGTTTCTCTACCCTCTAAGCTCAATTCATATGTCAAGTGGTTTTATGCATAAACAATTTTATATGGTAGTTATGCACTTCCTAACTGGCATGGCCTAGTTTGATCCTTATCATGTTTGTATGTATACTTCTTAGTTGATTTGGGATACATTTGGATTGTACTATTTTGTTATACTACCATATAAATTATTGGGAAATGATTAATGATTTTTTTAACATGAAAATTTTATAAAATATTTAGATATTAAATTCATTTACACTGATTTACCTATATTATTTTGAAATGTGGAATAAGAGAAAATAAAACTTTGTTCCCATACAGTTGATATAAAAATTGATATACTATTATCATACATTATTTTCTTTGAAGATGATCGTTGAGGGATTATTGTTCAAATACATGATATGGAAAATCTATCTGAGACCCAAATGAGCATGATATCTCACAACCAACATACATTTTATGTGGTGAATAAAACTAGTCAAATAGATCAATACAGTGAAAGGAAATTCCCTATAGTGAGATGGAGGGGTAACTTTCTAGCTGAGATAGGTTGATGGTTGTGATATGATGGGATTCTACCAATTCTATCACATGTAGTTATTGTATTTCCTACAATCATAGTTCTTTTTGGTTGGACTTGTACGTGGAGATTGTTGCTACACATGAGTTGTTTAGTTTCCACTATTTGTTTCCAATTATGACATACAATATCTGTTCTTTTACTTTCTATATTATATATATGTGCCATGTCATTGCATCAGTTTGGCTATATTCAGTCCCTTTTGTTTTATTTTTAATTCTATGGTGCTAGTAATCATCCTAGGGGGATTACAAATACCCTTCAAGTATTGATATATCAGGTCGAGTAACTATTTAAGAGGGTATTTTTGTATGTTTGATACATAATGGAGAAGAAATTGGAATATTAGGATGTAGTTTCACAATGTTATTAGATAAAACATGGTTTATGTTATTTGATAATGATTTATTATATGTTTTTATTTTTTAGTGTAGAGTTTGTATGATTTTCTATACAAAGAAATATACATATTTTTAGCTACAAAGTTAGAACCATTAAGGGAAAAATATTAGACAATATATAGTGAATATTATTCTAGTTATTATATAGGAATTCTCAAGAGATAATAATTTGATTACACCAGAAAAGAAGTTTATAAAAAGATCAAGTGGAAATCATTATGTTACAAGATTTATGAGGTTCAATGTTATGAATTTAAGCATTGTGATACTAGTTGGAGGATTCAAGATCAAATTCATCAAAAAAAAGTTCCACTAGACTTTGTTTGGAATGATAGAAATATTGTCCCTATAAATTAAGATACATTTAAATTGATATTTAAAAAGAACCATGGACAAAAAACCAATGTTTCCCTTGTTCATGTATATCGAAATGTGAAAGAGATGATGTTCCATTAGAAATACATTCCTAGAGTTACATCTACTGAATATTTTTGATGCCATGAACTAAATAAATTTTGAGTTTTATATGGAAGATAAATATATATGAAGAATGAGATAAATATGGAGTTATATCAGTTGAAAAATTAACAATGTACTACCCATTAATGGAGATGAATGTAAATCGATTGAATAAAGTGGTTTATAAAAGGATATATAAGGATTATTTTTTCAATTCAGGATGACCTATAAATGAAACATCAGATATATGTTCAACATTCAATGTATCATGATTTCATCAGATAAAACATTCTATGTTTAGTGAAAAATCACATAATGAAGTATGATTTGTTGTAGAGTGACTAGATAAAGATATTTCAAATCATCAAAATGAAAATAAAGAAGAATTATGATGATTAAAAAAAGTAATAATTTGAATAGAATTAGTAAGAGATGATTTGAGTTCATAAAATGGGATCAATTAGTTGAATTATTTTGTGGATAATTAAATTTATATATGGAGAAACATTAAATTCCCTTGATAGAGAGACATTCCCTAGATGGAGGATTTGTTAATCTGTTCATCGGTCAATCATATTCTTGATGGAGTAATGAAGAGATTTACAATAAATTATAAAGTCTATAACATGATAATTATGATATAATCATTTAATGTATGTTATCTATATATGGTATTGATGTTTAATGATTTTCAATAATAATTTTATTAATGAAGTTTAAATATTGTTATGGATACTATACTTTTAATGAATTATTTAGAATACTATATAGAAATTCAGATGCAACCATCAAATTTGAAATGAGTTGGATGTTTGAAATTGGATTTTTTTTTCAGTTGGAAAAAATATTTATGTTCCTACACATTCCCATTGAGATATGCCAATCATAATGGGACTACATACATAACATACTAACGAAATTTATATTCACTTGTGAAGAAAAATGATGAGGATATTAGATATGATTGAGGTCCTAAATAAGGATGTAATTGGCTAAAAAAGTGTCCCCATAAAGAGATATCAAGCAGTGGGGTACCAGTCCGTGAAATTAGATAGGGGTTTTCTTATCAAATGTACAACTAGAAGAGTTCTACTAGACAGAACATCCAGTCAAAGGGAAATTGATTTAAGGAAAAACTGATGAATGAATACTATATGGAGTACGAGGTATATAGTATTGTGGAATAGAGCTTAGAAGATTATTTTAAATAGGTATATTAAACAAAGAGTGAGGTTCATTTGGTAGAGAAATACTAGATGAAGGCAGATATTGTTTTGATAGTGTCACCCTGAATGGAGCTATTGGATGAATATTTTCCACATGAAGTTTTCTTGAGATTTTTACATGTTTTATCATATGTTTTATAAAAATATATGTAATGTTTGTAACTATACAGAGAAAATATAGTTTCTTTTCATAAGATAAGAGCATAATTTTAAGAGATAAAACAACAATGGGATGCTGTATAAATACTCATCCCTTGTAATTGATGAAAATATTATTTGTGGATGAATGCATTGACTGAAAAGATTCACTAGGGAAAGGATGTAGGTTCTCACACAATGTATTAACCCTATAAAAATAATGATGTATATTTTTAATATATCATCTTCATAGAATAAGGGTAAACTAGGTTATAATAATTTATGTAGATATATACATCTTAACCAGTAATAGGAGACCAAACAAGATAAAGTAATAAAGTGTTAATGTTTCATATAATCGATAAAAAGTCAATCACCATGGTTTCACCCACCATGGGTGAATAAATAATCCAATAGGGAATATCATGTACGTTATTATAAAGTATGTACTATCATTAGGGTATTCTCTAGACATATCGAAATTAGATCATGTACAATTATGGTGTGGGAGAAATCATATATGGATGAAATTTGATCTCATGTAAATTTCCATAAGAAATATGCTAGCAGAATCACTGAACATAATAACCAATGGTGCCTACCTTATTATAAGATATTTGTTTTAGGTCTTAATGGTACATATAATAACAATTTTAGAGGATATTAAAGTGTAATTATTAATTCATTAAAATATTTTTAACATTATTTTATAAATTTCACATTTATACTTTTAAAGAAAAATAATGTTTATTTTCCATACAAATAATTTTCATTATATTTGATATTTAAAAATAATGAAATCAATTTTATAATCTAAATTAGATAAAAATTAATTTCTTTTTAAGACTTATACTATCAAAAATATGTTATTATGATTTTTGAGTATTTTTAATATAATAATTGATTTTTAGATGATCATTTTTAAAAAACCATTTATTTTAACTACATTACTAGTTTATAATCATGAATTATAATTTTATAAAACATTGTAATTTATATGTGTTTTTAATTAAATGTTATGAATTAAAAATATATTTATAAATAATTTATAAACCCTATATCTAACAATATAAAGTGAAATTAAAATTTTAATTCAAATTAAAAAATTTAGTCTTTTACATTAATTAAATATTATTTTATGAAATTTGGTAATGGATTAATTTAAATGTCACATACAGTTTTTTGTTTTATAAAAACCGAATATATTCCTTCAAAATAATGGCAGATGATAACTTATCTTATAATTAACTTGTAATCCAAAAAGAAAACCTTTCCCAAAAACTATTATTACTCATTATGTAAATTTATTTCAAAATTTATTTCCCCCATGATTAAAAATTTATCTGATAAAATGATTATTAAATTTTATATCAGAAACCTAGAAATTGGTAAAAAAAGTATATTTTATTTATTTTAAATTTATGACTAAGGTTAAAAATTAATTACTCGAGTAAAAGTATAAATAGTGAAATTCGATTTACCAATAGAAAATGACCCAAAACATGTCAAAAACATTTTTCAAAATGGATGGATAAGATTCCTCTTCCCCCAAAATGATATCCACTAATTATTTTCTCCTTTTTATCCATTAACCTAGAATAGTAAATTTGAATAATTGAAAATGTAAAGTGTTCTTCAAAAATTAACATCTTATCAACTTATAAAACGATATACTTTTACCACTTCATGTTACACCATTCCCTTAGTATTTATTTATTAAAACCTATAATTTTGATTCTATTGTAACCCTATCCTACTAAACTAATACTCAAGTAACTATTTTTCATCTTAATTCCTCTATTTCCAAGAAAAGTTTTAATATAACACTCACGCTCTTATCGTAAGTATTATATAATTGTTAATCACTTATTCCTAATATGCATCTTCCTAATCTCTTATATACATAACAATATAATTAAATCAGTATCATTATTATACTGAGATTTTATTATATGATTTTAGTAACTATTATTTATTCATTCCCATCAACTTAGATAAATAAAAAGTTAATTGTGTATCGTTCAGGCTACCGCCTTCAGGAAGAATCATTTTTTATTTATCATATTGATCATAATTATTTTTCCAAGCCACATAATGTATTACCAAAAAATCAAACAAGTATAAATAATATAATTATTATTATTTATTAATGATATTATATACTTTTTCAACCATACTCAATAATCCAGATATAACATCTTTGTGTTTTGGCCAGTTTAGCCATCTACATGAATAATGTTATAAACCATATCCTGGATGACTACGTGAACATAAATTCTAATATTTTTATATGTTAATAATAAACTAAATATTGGATTTAACATAATAGTTATAATACATTTTTCATTTATTATTAAAATATCATCTTTAGTCGATAAAATTACAGAAATAAGAAAACATTGATTGAATATACCAACAGAGATAACAAAAAATTTATAAAAAATTAGAATATAATAATAAAAATTTTATATTAAATTAAGAATAAAATAATAATTTTTTTGATAAGTTATCTAATTATAATAATTTAAATATTTAGGAAGTAATGCACATGTATATAGTAAATTAATAACATGTTATGGGTATTTTATTAAATAATTTTATTCCATTGAGTTAAAAAACTGAAAACTATTGTGACAAGTATTATATATATATATATATATATATATCTTTATCCTATTTCATTGATTTCAAATTATTCCTTATTACCTCATTATCAAATGATTCCCACCTAAATGATAATGTTACATGTAAGAGATCATTATTTTAATCATCATCAACTTGATATGTATTTTTTTACTATAAAGCATGTGTTTCTATGGAATCGTGTATAAAAAACCCTTTAACAATTTTTAAAAATGATTCTATTTTATTTCTTAAAATCTATTTCTCTTATAAAATTTCATTTTCTCCTGGTTTCTTCACAAATAAATTTCAAAATTAGTAAGGGTTATTGTCTATTTAATTCTTTATTGAGGCATGTTTTGATATTATTTAAAAATATTCATTTATATTGAGTAATTACCACACCTTGATTATAATATCATAAAATATTATTGATAATTTAAACATTACTTCCTTTTATTCTCTTCAACATTTCAGATAAAGATTGATATCTACCCTAAAATACAAGAGGTTTTCACATAACTCGATCTTCTTTCTTGAGTTATAATGTTTCTTCTTCAGAATTGTTTATCATTTATTATATTCTTTGCTACTTCTAGATTTATAATTTATTTTTGATACATATAATTCTTCTTAATTAAATCTCTTAATTCATGAAAATGAAACTATTTTAAGAATAATTCACTTCTTATTAAATGATTGTTTATCAAATTCTTTTATATTTTTGTCTACCCTCCAATGAGTTATTTTAATATTTGGAATACCAAGCAAGTTTTATTTCATTTTATATTAGTCATTATCCATACCCAATTTAAAAAATATTTGTTTTTATTGTTTTCAAGATTTGTATTTTCGATAACTATATAAAATAATGTTTTCTTCAACCTTATATTAAATGGTTTGTCTTAAAAACTTCATTTTCTCAAGATTAAAATTTATCTCACATTAATTTATATATTATTGAAGTTTTTTTAAATGAAATTTTTTACAATATATTTAACACTAATGTTTTGAAAGTTAAATATAACATCCTCTTTTACAAAAATATTAAAAAATTTCAAAATACTCTAATAAATTTTTTACGCCCAACTTCACTTTTCATTTTCAAAAATATTTATCTTCATGTTATTTTCTAAATTATTTATATAGAGACCCATATATTTCAAAAATAAATATTATATCTTTTTTGAAAAATATTCATTACTTTTATAACAATCCTTCCTTGAATTATTTAGGTCTATTTTGTTTAGATACATGGACATGTGAACTTGTTTATATGAGGTTTATATAATGTCCCATATTGTTCTTCATAACTACCACCATTATTATACTTATCATACACAAAATATTACTTCATAACATATAGAAAAAATAAATATAAGAAATGGAGATATTAGATTATCATTATGTGTAATCAGGGGATATATCAATGATCACATAAGTATAAAATAACTTTAATGGTATGAGTACAATATTTTAACATTTAAGACCTATTACGTATATATCATATATAATAATCATGAGTAAGGGAATAATTTTTGGCAGTTTATAAGACTAGAATCTAAAATGAATCAAATAACAAATTCTTTTAGATTATGCATAGTAATAAAAAAATGATTTGTTGAATTAATGCAGGAAGTGGAAATATTTTCATTATAATTCAAGGATCACAATAAATACTATAAATTTGGATTTATTTAATTCATTATTCTATCATATATGTTGAGGTTCACTCCCACGAATATCAAACTGGACAGTGTCCCCTATTGAACTATACTCACACCCCACTATCGTCTTACTTATATGATGAGATATCCATATTTACCTAATTAATTTGAGAGATGTGTTTTACTAGTCCCATACATCGCATAATTAAAAACATACTTATGTGCTAGAAAAGGTCATAAAACGTTAGTCATATCCTTTCCCATTAAAACTAATTGATTATCACAACCATTTCAACATATCATAATCTGTGGAAAAGAATCATGTTATATAGAAAACATTTCATAACAATAATTAACTATAAATATAAATCATACGGATGTTATAATTAAATCATATCCCAATTAATTCATTTTTAACACCAAAGATGTTATCATGGATAATTATTACATTAAGAATAATATATTTAATTCCTGAGGAAATAAAACTATTGAACATTAAATCACTTCTTTACATTATAAGAATTTCCCAAATATAAGGGAAAAAATTTTAATTCATAATATCCTTAGAAACATGTATAAGAAATATCAAATCATTTATTTTTCATGGTGGTGGGAAAATCCATTCATGTTGTTTACATTAAAAAAATGATTCCATTCACATGTTTAGTAAAAAGTCATAAATATACCTCATTAAAAAAATTATTTGATGATTAAATTATTTTTATAATTTAAATCTTGGTAAGAAATTATTATAAAAAATCACAGAAGAATATTAATACATTATTTTTAAAATATTTTTGAAAATATGGGCACGAATGAAAATGGATTTGGCCGAAGAGAGAAATAAAGTCGATTTCTATTAAAACAAAACCTTCATTCTAATTTTTAATTAATGAGAGTAAAATGAAATGAAAAAATGTACTATAATGTAATAAAATATAGAGTGTAAAATTTCATGTGATTATTGATAGTTATATCATGAAATTTCATTATTAGTGTCATAATAATAATAAATCTGGATAAAAATGAGATTATAACATAACACTATTACCTATTGTCTAACTTCATTCGTACATGTTTGAGAAAATAATATAATTAATATATATTTATTATATATCTATTCAAAAAAATATACTCATATATATCATAACATCTATTATTTAGTTTTACCAATCTATCACCCATTTGTTGTTAATTATCTATTAAAAACAATATTTTGGGTTAATACTTCATCATTTTTATGTTTGTTTTGGGTCAAAAGATTTTTCAATTTTACATTGATCATGGTTCAATAATATCCAGGATTTCAAAAATGATATAAATATAATAATATATTTATATTAACTATATACAAATTTGGAGTCATTTAAAAAATATATAGATAAGACAATAATTACATTGGTCATGGATACGATATGTCATACGTACATAAGAAAACTATGATCATTTTTCTATAGTTTGAATGAAATAAATATAACTAATAACATAAATTTAAAGAATTTTTTTATGACATATATATCATATAAATTATTTAATAAATCCTCATTACTATCTAATAAAATGTAAATAAATAATAAACACATTATTTTAAAGAGGTGTCCATCCCCACATACACACGAGTGACTTCATCAATCTCGAACAGATAGGAAGATAAGAAGGTTGATATGTTAGTATAATTATTGAAGTATAATTATTTATTAATAGTAAATTATAAACATTATACCCATTATAATACCCAACTGTTAAATTTGGTGATGAAAAATGAAATATATACCTATATGAAGATGTAATCCATACATAAGCACAAGCGATACTCTCACTTCCCATTTGATGGGAAAATGATTAATAATGTTTGTTTCATAGTAATAAAATAATTTTAGTATATTTAAGACAATGAATTTATTATCTAATGATAAATAATATAAATGTAGATGTGGTAAAAGAATATGTAAAAATAAAGTCATCAGTTAAAGTGATTAATTTTTCATTGAAATAATTCCTTTGTATGTCTACTTAATTGACCCAATTATTGGTCTTATGGAATTAAAAACACATATGAAATTTTGATAATATTGTTTTGAATATAAATTTTTATGTTTTGTTCTATCTAATGAAGAGAAAATATGGGTTCTTCTAAAGGGAGTGAGAGGACACACTTCAAATTTTAAAAAAAAATATTTAAATATAATAAATAATTTCTCAATAGAAATGCATCCAAATGGAAATTAATTAAATTAAATTGTTGACATGGTATATATAATATATTAAAATAAAATTTATATTGGTTTTTGTTCCATTTTAATCCTTATCTTTTTTATAAACTCATTTGTTAAGCATTTTTTACCATAACCATGGTAACAACAATTTCAATACTAAACAGTTTGGAATGATACAATAAGTTTTAAAAATGAATAAATAATGGAAAATGGATGATATTATAAACCATATTCAATTTAAAAGTTCTAAATAAAACAATCATATAAATTTTCAATCATTTTAAAAATATTATTTATTTTAAAATATCATTAATGTCACTTTGGAAACTATTTTATTAATTTGGACATAAATGCACAAATAAAAATATAGAATTGAATTATAATATTGTAAAACATCCCCAATATTTCATATATCTATAAATAATTAATATAATACATTAATTTACTTAAATTATATTCCATTTAGTATTTTGAAAGTAATTTATTTTCTTTTTCAATAAATTGAATTAATTGTATATCAGTGTAATATATTTATTTAATGAAATTATTCAATAAATGAATTTTATTAATAAATATATCATTAAAAAAATTCATTTCAAATACACATTTATTATATAACTTATCTCCTTTTAACATTACGTAAAAATTCTAGAAATATTAATGTTCACTAAGTATCATTTTGTATTTATTCATTCCTAAATTTAATATAAAGGCCATATTCTAGGAAATAAAGAACCGGTGGGAAATATATTTGATGCATAGATAGAATGTTTAGAAATATACTCATAAAATATGATAAAGGTATGTTTTAGATAAATTTTAATGCCTCATAATAAATTTTTACAATATTTTACTCATTTTACCCTTACAAGGGTGACAAAATTTTACTATGGTTACTAATTATATTGACAGAAAAATATGGTAGGCCTATATTGAAAATTTGAACCCCCTATTTCAAAATATTTACAACATTTTTCAACCTTAAATTTCTATAATTGGTATAAATTATTTTTAATATAAGCATGAATGACACTATGAAAGATGCCTTTTAAAAAACATTGTAAGCATAAAAAAGGATTTATTTTGATCCCATGCCTATAAAAAGGAAATATTGAATACATAATATATATTTTGAATTAAAATAATTAACCAATAGTGATGAACTAATTCTATTTAAATAAAAAAAAATTATTTCATTAAAAAGTTTTTTTTGAAAAAACATCTCTTTCACTTACAGATGTTTTTTGTTTTCATTTATAGTCAATTTAAAACTATTGAATTAATTTTATGAAATTTTAAAGCATTAAATTTTTATATTGAAATTATTATTTTTCATACATTAAATGCCTAGGTTATAATGGTTTTCTGCATTATGGTTCATTTAGAAATAGTTTTTTGTACATCATAAGCTATCCAAGAAATTAAATTCATTTAAAGGGAAATATTTCATAAAATATCAGGGGGTTATATTCTACCTCTATAAAAAAAATTATACATAAAAATTTCACCAAAATGATACAAATAATTATGTATATGTATATTTACTTACATTCTCATGTCCCCATTTAGATTTTAATATTTTTAGATTCCTCCAAAGACAATTAACCTACGGAGTAGTCTTATTTTGAAACAGATTTGTCTTGGAAATCAATGATTTATACAACTTGTTATTTTTTTTGAAATATCATGATCCATTAGTAAAACCCCTATGTTAATTAAATGTTTTTTATTAGTTATAAAAATTATCCAAAAAATATATGTGAAAAAAATACCATGAGAGAGGTTTGATGGAAGCAGTAAATGATATGCTACCATCCCTACGTGATCAAGAATATCGAAAGAGATAAAATACATTTTTTTATTTACAATATTAATAAATCTAATAAACTTAATACATGGAAATTTTTTAATAATTACATTCTCAAGATCTATAAATCATATACTTCATTGAAAATTGTCATCCTAACATTTCAATCGACTATTATATTCTTTTACGTGTAGTTGAATGGATATGAATTTCATTGAAATTAACTCTTATATACTTGGAATCAATATCATTATTTCTAAATATTCATCCTAGAAAAATGTATTTCTAAACATCTTAATTCATGAGTGAATGATATTTTTGTATGAAAACTGAACTAGTGGAACGAGTTAACCCCAAAAACCTTTGTAATCTATATAAATATTTCCTAGTATATCCTCCTGGGTATGAATGTTTAAATCAAACTGACCATCAAATTGAGGATGATAATATATATTTAAACACAAGTCTATATAAAAATTCTATAGAAGACTTCACTAGAACAACATGAAAAACCTTATATCCTGATCGAATATATTATAATTTGGTACTCCCCAAAACCTTACCATATCCATAATACATATTATCACAATATTGTCAAGTGAGAAATAATATCTTATGGAAATGAATTTCTTGCAATTATAATGTTATTCGTAAGAAACAAAAAATCATTTTTCCCTTTTGTTGTTTTGTAGAGTCCAATTATGAAATCCATAGTGATGTTTTCTCATTTCCATTCTGGTATGGGAAATGGTTGCAGCAAACCCATAGAGTTATCAATCTCAGGTTTTAAATACTAAAATACCATAGAGTAAAATACATATTCCTAAGTATATCTCATTTAATATCCCACTAAAAATTCTCATTATGATATATATACAACTTTTTGATTCCAGGATGAATAGAGAATGATGAACTATGAGCTTCATAGAATATATCATTCCTTAAATATAGTATGGACAGAACACATGCAAGGATTCTAAATCTTATTATTCAATCACAATAATGGTTTATCTTTGTTACAGTTTTATCCTTATTGTGTAGTTCCAAATCATACTTCTCTCCCTCTTTAATCATCGCATGAATAGATATTTGAAAATTAATTTGAGAAATATAAGATTTCTCCCCTTATCTCCTGATTAATAGATTAGTAATTTTGAAAAATTTAATTATTAGTTCTTTTTTTATCTTCATAATAGATAAGGTATCATGATCCTCTCAACTCCTTATATCTTCCACCATGTTCTCTTTTCCAGGGTGGGAATTTATTGAGAATTCACAATCATTAATCAACTCTAACAATCTTATCTGCAACATATTCAACACTTTCTTGGTGAATATATACATTAAACTTTTATTATTAATATCTATATAAACCTTTCTCTATGGAGATAATACCACTATATCCTCAATTAATAATATATGGAAGTTAACACTAAATAATGATTTGTGTATGATTTCTCATGAAACATAAATTTTAATGCATCATATGATATATCCATATCATTATTAATTAGAATGTATCATTGTCTTTTGTTATTTGAAATGATATAGATTACAAAACCTTCTCATCTACAGGGTAATGTTATCACAGTTGGTCTAACTAAACATATCTTTGGTTCCATGAAGTTTTCCACACATTTATCAATCCATAATAACATTAATCAAAATATAGATAATATGGTGAGTGGATTATATATCTGTGATAAATTCTCAATGAGGCATATTTAATATCCATCCAATCTAAGATAACTATATATATTTATTGTAGTGTTTGGTTTGGAAAAATGTTTAATAACATTCATCTTTGATAGAACAACCGATATACCCTCTCCTGATATTATAAGAAAAAAATGTAAATGTATTTGTAGAAAAAATTCATAAATTGTTATTTTTTCATAGAACATATCCTTCCATAGGGATTTTAGTGCATTCCCCCTGTTATTTTTATACTATTCGATAAACTGTGATTATATAAGTGTATAATTTATAAAAACTCCCACAAATTGATCAAGGTAATCTCTAAAGACTCCATTAATTAAATACTAAAAGATAATGAGGTAATTAAAATAACCAATTATTAACAATATATATTCATACTTTGTATGACATGTATGGAATACATCCTTCGGTATATCCTCCTTCATTACAAAGAATTGATGATTTCTAGAATGAAGATCAATATTGGAAAAGTATTGAGCTCTATGCAGTTAACCAAAGAAGTCATAAATACAAGGTAAAAGAAACTTATTATTTATTGTGACCTAGTTATGTTAATAATAATCAATGTAATGTATCATTGATCCATTATTATTTATAATAAAAAAAAATAGATGCACCCCAGGTGACACACATGGCCAAATGAATACTTTTTCAGGATTCTCTTGAAGTTTATTATTTAATTCAATCAACCCGAACATGTTAATTCTATGTGGATTATTTTAAATAGGGTTTTCACTATGTATGAGTTCTAATGAAAAACATACTTCAAATTCCATATAATGATTAGGAAAATATTTTTCAAAAACATCAAAAAACCATTTAACAAATAAGAGTACATCACTGTTGAGTCTATCCCTAACTACCTAAAATAATCACCCATTTAAAATATGAAGAATTACCCATTAAATGGTTTAAATATCCATTAGATGTTCATATTTACCATCAAACAAAAATATGATCATTGGTTGGTCAGAATACAAAATGTGACTTCCCTTCCATGGATGTTAATACATGATTTATGTATAGAAATATAATTCATGGAAGAAATAATATTTAATTCAATAATAGGGAGAATAATGATATTTCAAAGGAGAACATTCCTGATAACAACTATTGGAGAAGACTCCCAGAATATTGATTTGATAATCATACCATTAGGGGTTTTTTATGAAAATTTAAAATATAATCATTTTGGATATTAATAATAATTCATTGAGAATTTTCCTAATTTATATGATTTGATAAGACTATGCTGAGGTAGGGAAATTCAATATTTAATAATCAATATTACCACTTAAAATATAGAATTATGTATTTAATACCTTTTTAAAACCAAAAATGGTTTGGAAGACCATCATTAATCTTCAATCAGAGTGATGAATCATTTAAAATAATTCATATGATGTCTAACAAATAACACCTTTTATTCAATCTATGAAACCTTATTCTTATAATAGGTAATTCATGATCATCATCTATATAAATCATTCATAATTATTTATTAAGAAAATGAGTGTAGTATATCACTCGGGAGTATCAAATAAGGTGTGTTGTAATGGAACACTCACCATGTATGAGTTTGATGGATGAGATATACTCGAATAACTCTATTCAGGGTTATTACTACTAGATGGATCTATGTAAAAACTAAATCCACTTGTAGTATCAATATTAGTATGTCTTGTGAAGAAAACCAAACTCATTCCCCTTCCATGTAATAAGAAATTCTCAAATACATATGATTATCCTACTTGTTCTCACTAAATATTTCTCATCATAGATTCTGAAGATAACTAAATATTTCATTGATACTAATAATAAAAACCCATACAATTCATAATTAAATATTACTTCATATTAGATGAATATTCAATACATGACAAAATGATACATTCCAAAATCTTATAGGTATAGTATAATTAAAAGCATAGACACAAAACCATGATGTTCATATAAGGTCTATATAATCTTCCACATGGTTCTTCATATAAATAACCATTTTTCCAAATATCATAATTATATACTTTATTTATAACCTGGGGAAAAGAAACATATGATAGGGTGAACATATAAGCTTAGTAAAGTTGAATAAGGGAGATATAAATGTTCATTTATGCAAAAAAATGAATAATGGCATGATAACATAATATTAATATTTTAAAAACATACTTATATTTAAAAAAATTAATCATCGGTCATGACATAAATATTTTTAGTTCATAAGAAATGAATCATAATGGAATCATATAACATTCTCCATGATATTATAACATTTTAATAGGCCATATATCCATGAAATACATAAAAACCTAGAAAATCATTTCCTTGGTGGTCAAGGATCACTGACATTCCAACCATTCTAGTTTGATTCATTCCCAATTCCAACATAGTGTTCAACGTTCACTACCAAGACTATCATAGTGGATACAGTCCCTTTACAAAGTAGGATCACTCCCTATTATACAACTATTTATCACAAAAGATATATATATATATTTAATGATTCAAATGAGGGATATAAATTATGATATGACCCATCAGATAATAGAAATAAAAAATATTTGTTATTTAAGATCAAAGAACAAACATAATTTAATATACCTTGGAAAATAAATTATGTTCATAAATATTTCATCATAGAATAACCTGTGGGAAAAATGTGTTACACAAAAATATTTTAACCTTAATAATAATATCTCCAAATTATGAATATGGATGGTAACATTCAATCATCTCCGTATTAAAGAATAATTAATATCCAGTATGTTATTATAGATGAAATTTTCATCAATAGATGTCGGGAATATTTCTTGGTGGAAAAACCTTTTCATTTTGAATTAACATTCCAATATTATAAAGCATTACCTAATATTATGGGAATCCTTTTATTTGAATAGAATCTTGGATATTGTTAAGGAAATATTCTTAGAATTTAATTTTCATTATAGATGTAAATTATATTCATGTTGTGTACATTAAAAAAATAAAACCTTATATATTTTTAGTAAAAATTCAAAAAACTAAAATGTTTAAAAAACACAAGGAAGGATAATTTATAAAAAAATTTAAAAACAAAATCATGTTTAAAAATATCTTTAAAAAAAATATAATAATAGAAATCCTTTATAGTAGTATTTTTTTTGAAATCATAGACATGATGAAACCGAATGTTATCCAATATCGTAAATAATGTCTATTTTCCATAAAAACATTTTTCTAGTCTTTACTGTAATTAAAGCGAGTAAAATGAATGGAAAATTATGTTTTCTATAAATAACCAAGGGAGATTAAAATTAATGATATTATTCTATGGTATGTCCTAAAATTTATTAATTATAAATAGAATCATAAAAAATCCCCATAAATAATGAGATTGTAACATAAAACCCTTACCTCATGCCTTACATTATTCGGATGTGTTATAGGCTCCTTTATAATAAATATAAATTTATTATACTTCTATTCTAGAACCATACTCATATATATCATATCATATATGAATTATTTATAAATATTTATTACCCGTTTATTAACAAACCATTATTAAAATCCTTATTCCATGTGAGATCTTCTACATTTCTATATATCTTTAGGTTTCATAGTTTGTTCCTTATAATTATATCATTGTTACATAGTTTAAATGACATTAATAATTAAAATATTATCACATATATTAACTATATACATTTTCAGAGTTATCCATAATTGTTCCAGATAGAAAAATAAATTTTTACCATTAATAGAGTTGATAGTTTGTACGTACACATGAATTGTGTTTTCATTTGATGATGGAAGGAATGAAGGAAAGTTAAAAAATAATTCACATTTCTTTGTTGAGATGCAAGTACACATATACACCCATGTGATGTTACCGTCTCCCAAATGATATGAATGATAGAAATAAGATCTTTTATTAGAAATATAGAAGTGTATTTATGAAATAAATTCCATATATAATCTTTAAAATCATCATAACACCAATAAATAAATTATTTTTATGAAAATTGAATAGAATCACTATGTAGAGATGATAATTCATATATAAGAACATGTAATACTGTCACATACCATTTAATGTGAATGAGGGTGGATAATTTCTGTTTCATAATTATAATAATAAAACTTATATTTATGACATTTAATTCACTCTTTAATTACAAATACCTCATATTTATGGGAGGTAAAAGAATAATTATGAATAATGTGATTTGTTAAGGCGATCACCTCTTCTTTGAAAGAACTCATATGGATATCCTATTCCGGACCCTGGGGTTCCACATTTGGGAAGACAAAAACCTCTAACATATGTCTACGAATATTTATAAGATAATTTTATTAGATATGGATGATATATAAAGAATTTTTTTAAAATAAGTGAAATTATGGTTGTTCTTTAATAAGGGAGTTATAGGACACACTAGGTATTTCTTAAATGGTAAAAATATACAAATTGTCACACTCCAAAAAATGCCCCCAAATGGGCATGAATTCAATGATAAATTAGATTGGGTAGAAATAAAATCCTTAAAATAATTTATATTTGTTTTTTTCATTTTAAACCTTATCTTTAGTACTAACACATTTTTAGGGATAATTTTTTACTTTTACCACAAAAACAACTATTTCAATATTAAAGGGTTATGAATGTTACCATAAATATAAAACTGACTCATAAATAGAACATGTATGATATTTTTAACTGTAGTCCATTAATTGATTGAATAAATGTTTTTTATAAATAATAAATGACATTATAATATATTATTAATTATAAAATATCATTAATGTTAATTTTGGAACTAATAATTGAATATGGCTTTTACAAAACCTAGACAAAGATTTTATATTAATATAATCATTTACAAAATACCCAATACATAATTTGTATATTCAAAATTTATTGAAAACATTAGTTCAATTAAATTATATTACATTGAATATTTTGAAAATCAATAATATTATTTTTGATTAAAATGAATAAATATTGCATCAAAAATATATAAGCATTTAAAGTAATTACTAAACCACTAAAAATAATAAATTAATTAATTTTATGAAAACAATAATTTTTCATTAAAATAAACATTTAGAATCAAAAACATAAAATTTTTATCATTATGAATGATTTATAGAGAAATTAATGTCAATGTGGTGACGTTTTGCTTTTATTCTTCTCATAAATTAAAATAATGGTCATATAGTGAGAAATATGGAACCATGTGGCCATATATTTGAGATATTTATTTAAATTTAAGTTATTAACACATCCAATTAGATAAATTCAAGTGTTATAAAAATATTATGGCCTTATCTAAAATAATTAAACATTTATTTGTTGTTTTGCACTTAATAGGTTGATAAATATTTACTATGGTTAATATTTATATTGACTGAAAATAAAAGTGACTTGTTTATAAAAAATTTTCCTCATAATGAAAAATATGCAATCTATTTTACACGATTATATATTTACGGTCTTATGATTCCGCAGTCCATTATACCAATTTCATTATGCTAAACCAAAAAATGTGATTCTTTTCTCAGGATCCAAGTTTTATCAGGTATGAATTATATATTTTATGTACATGTTCCTTGATTACATACTCATATACATATGTTTATCTTATTACCACTTATGTTTTTTGACTCTTATAAATTATTATTAGTCTTATTGGGAATATTAGCTCCCCACATCTAATATTTCCTCCCCCCTCATTAGAGAAAGAATGTAATACATTTGCTATGTATTGAAGATTATATTCTATATAAAAATTTTATGAAATGAAAAAGACTTGTTATAGATTATGTAGTCACTTATATGGTGTAAAAAATTCATGTCACTTAAAAAAGACATTGGTTTTGTTGGATACAGGTTTTCTTCCAATTTTATATATCAATAAACAAAAACTGTAGTGGTAATGTATTGTAATGAAATATTTTTCTATTCATGAAATGTTATGGTCACATACTCATGGTTTCATATTTTTTATAAGATTAGGGTTAATGTAAATTTATAGGTTAGGAAGTTATTTGAGGATAATTTAAGGGTATAAAAGATTTGATTGATTACAATTTATAGGGTATTGGAAATCCTTTTGGATAGATGATGTAATGTTGAATATTTCTTGAATTACGATGAGTTGAAATTAGTTAAAAATACAGAGATACATATAAATATATTACAATACCCAATAAAATTAATTTTTTTAAAATAGTTCTCAAAGAAAAAACAGTGATATCTAGAAACAAAAAATTTATTTAGGACCTGGTAAACATTTACCAAGAATAAATAACCATTAAAATGGGGATTGAGAATTAACTACATTGTCACCTGGTTGTTAAAAAATATCCCAAACGACACACCTACTTAGAAACTTATAATGTATATTTATTAGTTAATCAAATTCTATTTAAAATCCATTTTGAAGTATTAATTCTCATGTTATATTAAAGAATTAGGTTAAGAAGAATGGGAAAACTCAACGTAAAGTTAACTAAGTTTAATTAAGAATGATGTAGTTTGAAAAAATAGAATTATTGGCCGAAAAAAATCATTGTAATTTATCCTAATAGTATCATGATAACATGAAATATTTGGGTTAAAATCTTACCTTTACTATTTATGATAATAATGGTTCAATATTGTTTTTTAATCACTCATGTTAACCAAATTTCGTTTTAGTAATGTATGAAACTATAAAGAGGAATGGGTAAGAGGGATAATGTAGGAATTAAATCATTGAAGAACCAATTAGAATTGGATAAATGGTGAGAAAAATTGTGATTTATACAAACCTTATATCACAAAATATGATTAATAGTGTGAACATAATAAAATTCCCAAACACACTAAAAAGAGAATGATGGATTCCAAGGGATTTATATGTGATAAATATAATGAATGAAAGAATATTTAGTTATCCACATATTAGATGTGTGGATGGAGGAAATTGGGACATTCATATAATGGGATGGTAAGGTATAATAATTCTAGAGATGAATGACATCAAACTTAAGAGTTGAATAGAAATAGAAAATCTAGAAAAATCCATTTAATTTTTTAATAAAATTGATCACTTTTCAAATAAATTACCAAATCTAATGGATAATAACGGATAGAGCGACCATAAAATTCATAGACCATGGGAATATGTAAAAGGATCTGAAATGAATACTATTAACGTAGAAAGTGAATTTTCTATCTAGAATTTAATATCACTTAGTTCGTGTATGTTTTAACCTATTATTTATTTAATTATAAATAAATTGTTGGTATTATTTTTATATCCATAGTAAAAGAATCATCTTTGTGGTTTGAGGAAGTTACTTATTATTTTTACTGTATAATAAATAGATTTTCAATTTTAACAAAAGGGTCTTATAAAATTTCTTATAGGGAAATATAACATCAAAACAAAAATCAAAATATTATTAACTACCTATGTATTATTAATTAGGGGATCCCTTGGGAAATCACTCCAATAATTTTTGTTTAAAAATTATGAGGGGATAATTATTTTTAACTACTTGAAATGTTTTCTATTGCAATTGACAGAAATATTTCACAAATAACTAGTAATATTAATTTTTTTACAGAATGATATAATCTATCGAAAATATTGTTTTGCAATATTTTATAATGATGGATGATATAGTCTATCACTATACGCCAAAAATCATAGATTATTAGAGATTAATTTCATAGTACATCACAAAACGCGTTGTTGACAAAATAAATATTGATTCAAAGTATGTCACTATTACTCCATCGTAAAAATAATAACTAAAATCACACAAACACTTATCTATTTTCTTCAAAAATTAATTTTTCCCTCTTCATGTTGTAAACACCAGTCATCGACCAACCCCAAAAAACATGGGTCACATATGATTTTTTGTAGATTGTGGTTCAAAACATCCATTTATGGATTCCCTTCTCTCATCCTTACATCCTTTTGTGATTTATCCTTTTATCTTAGTGAAATTGGATTTGTCAACCACTATGTCAAAAAATTCACATAATTTGTTTTTGTTTATTTTATATTTAGTGTTTCAAATGGTTTATTCTTCCCTATTTGGGTTTTTTCCATAAAGATGACATGTTTCATCTCTTCAAAAGATGATTTCACTAGATTTGATGTAGTTTTCTGAGTTTCTAACCTTTATATTTAAGATATTTTCTTATTTTGGTGTTTATCTCTGCTTATTATTTGTTGAATATATATTATCGGTCAAATTATGTTTGTCATAATGTTTAAAATGGTAGTTTCTATGATTATATGGATCGTATTAAAATTAATAGCCTGTTTAAAATATATCTCTATTATTTGTTAGCATTATGTACATGTTTCTTTATACCTCATAGTATTATTGATTATTTGATCATGTATATATTTTGAGTGGTGAATAATTAATATTTTATGATTACATCATTCAAAAGTGGTGACAAAATATGATTAATTGGTATATTTACTTATATTATTTTTCTATATTTTTATTTTTAAAAAGAATGATATTTGTGTAATATTTGAACTACATTGTCATGCTTAATGACTATTTTAATAATTTTTAAATTAAATATTCTACATGAAATGATATTTTATTGTTAATATGATGGTATTTGATCTTCTCCCATGTATGATATTAAAGATAATGTCCTATTAGTATTTATTAAAAAAATTTATAATTTAAAAAATTTCAATACATAATAAATATATATAATATTTATTAAAAACATATAATTAGTTCTAAAAAATAAAAAATAAAAAAACAATTATTAAAAATCACTATTGTTAAAAATATATTATTAAATATTAAATTATTTTTAATAATTAATAAATTGGTAAAGATTTTGATTAATAATTCTTAAATATTAGTAAATTAAGATAATTTTTAATAACTTCCAATAAAATTTATAAAATATTAATAAATATATTAAATATTTATATTTATTAAAAACTTAGTTATTAATAACTTTAGTAAATTATGTAATAGCTTGTAAAAAATATAATAAATACTAATGATGATAAAAAATTATCAAGAATTAGTAAAAAGTTTGTAATAATTAAAACAAAATAGTAATAATCATATCTTATTTATGTTTCATTGTGCACAATGATGGAGAAGGTCATTAGTAGAAAAGTACAAAGCGTATTCTGCACCATTGCTTGCTATAGTGCCATATCATGTGTGTCATTGTGCACCTTCTCAAATTCACCATGGAGAAACCATGGCATGACCAACACTTCTAGACCCTAACCATGGTGCCCTTAATTAATAACTATAGTAATAATCATTAAATAATTTTGAATACTTGATAATTAATTATTGAATAATAGTAATAATTTGTAAATTCTAGTATTAATTATTAAATATTAATTAAAAATAATTACAATAATTATTTAAAATTAATAAATATTATTTTTATTTATATATGAAATTATACCTTGTAAAAAACATAAAATTAATAGAAATGTTGAAAAATTCACAATAATTAAGAAAAATTTTGAATAATGAAAAACAATAAGTAATAATCATTGTATAATTATTAATAATTTTTCAATAATTAGTCGATATTAGATATAATTAGTAAATGTTATTATTTATTAGAAAATATTAGTAATATTTTTCAAAAATTATCAATTTATAATAATTTGTAAAAAATTATAATGAAATTTATGAAATGATAAAAATTATATAAAAATCAATAATTATTTATACTTTTTGAATAATTAAATAAATTATTATTAAATATTAATTAAAACATAATATGTAAAAAATAATTATTCAATGTAATTAATAATTATTAATTTTTCATAATAAATTGTAAATATTAAAATTTCAATTATTTAATAAAAAATTGTAATAATTAATAAACAATTACTATTAATTAATATATAATTATATATATATATATATATTTATTTAGTACTATATAATCAATAAGTATTCGTAATAGTGTATATAATTAGTAAGAATGAGTGATTAGTAACAATAATTAAAATTTAATTATATTTTTTAATTAGTCACAATGAGTAATATTTATTCTCATTTTGATATTTTTATGTAAATATTGACTCAAGAAGTATAAAATAGTTACTATTTTGTGACTATTATCAGATAAATCAACAAAAAAATCCTACAACAATTGGTATAAATCCTTTCTACATTGAGTGTGTTGAAACATTTGTATTATTTGCATCATTAAATTTATAATTATTTTATGAGGGAATAATTAAATGTCCATTTTTTAAATTGGATATTAGGATACTCAAAATGTTTTAAAATTTTGAACTTTATAATATAAATTTGGGTTTCAAGAAGGATCATATTTTTTTATATCAACATGATTAACAAAATTTAGTATAAAATACAATTTTTTTGGTTTTGGATCCATCATTTCAAAAATTAGTACATGAGGTTGCAGGCCAATATATTTAAAAAACAAAAACAAAGAATGGTATTCCAAATCCTAAATTAGAACCATCTTAATTTCACAATTTGTTGAAATCATTTATAGAGGTCATATATCTATGATTTATGATTAGAAAATATTAAGATGCTAAAAAACTTACGTTAATTAAATTAATGTTTTGATTGTACAATAGTTTTTTCAATCAAATATAACATTTAGTGAAATAATTATTTCTTGAAAGGGATTTATTACTTGTAAGTTTCTATAAAAGAAAAAAGATGTTCTATAATTTGGTTCTTGGTTATCAAGATATCCATGCATGTTCAAATAATTGTATATTATATTATTGGGATTATGAATCATTTGTTAATTTTTTGATATATGGTGAATATACATATAAGGAGGCATAATTAGGAAAGCCCATATTTCTTATGAAACAGTTGATGTATTTTACAATTACTCTGCATTTAAAAGTATTATTTCTATCTCCAAACACAGCTACATTGAGGACATAAGAAAAATAAAATATATTTAGTAAAATAATAAATCGCTCATGTAATTGTAATTCATGGAAACACTCTGATCAGATGCATCCTTCAATTTTCCTCAGAACCTCATAACAAATAGTTGAGTCTTTCAATATATGGATTTTGTCCATTTGGTGCTTATGATAGAAAATATTCTTTTTTTTATGTTTTTGTAACTCCATATAACTTACCTCCATATATACTAATGAATGAACCAAATATATATTTGGTACTATTAATTCTATGAAATTCGAAAAAGAATATGAATGTTAATTTCAAGACACTAATTATTGAGTTATTTAAATTATGTAATGATGGTGTAACTAAATATGATATAGTTGTAGATTTGAATTTTATACTAAATGTTGCATTAATGTTGAAAATAAATTAATTTATGGTGTATTGTATGTTATATGGGTTGAATAAATATTTTATAAATTCATTTTATTACAACATATATGAGAACAAAGTATTTATTCTTGTTAATTGATGAAAGGAAAGTTATTTTGAAAATATTTAGATATTTCTTCATATGGAATGAAGGAATACGAGGCATAGTAGATGTAGAAAACATGAAAAATTAAATTTCTTTTGTTTGGATTCACATTATAAACATTGAATCAAAAAAACCTATGGCCTAAATTTCTAGAAGGATCACTTGTAATGAAATATTTACATGATAAAATATCAATCAAAAGTGTAAATGGTCCTCTATTCCTTTGAATTCTCCATTTGGATACAATCCCAATCGAATTATTATAGCTAATAGCTGACAAGATAGGAATCCTGTACATAATCCACATAATCACCACAATTCATGGATTATTTATATACCATTCATTGTTTCAATCATGGGAAAATTAATATATTTTTTATATCACATAAGTTAGGGTTTTTTTGTGAAAATTGAGCACATTGACTCTTAAATTGATAATTATAATACACAACACAAGACAGAAAAAGGCATTTTATATTTTTCCAACATAAGAAGAGGGACCATGTCATTAGGAGTAGTGTAGATGTGGATGCTCATCTCATCCAATGCCACTTTTTTTTCAAGGCCATCTGCAATATAATTAACCTCCTGAAAGGTGTGTGTGATAAAGTAGTTCAGGAAAGAGATTTTTTCAATAAAATTTATCCATCGATCAGGTGATGAATGTAGACTCGATCGAGAAGAAGCTATCGATCTGACCCTGTTCTTTTATTATAATATCTATCTAAATTCATATATTAGATGAGTGGAGATATTCCATAAAGAAATATATCCAAATAGTGGAACTCCCTATTCGAAATATTAAACAAGATGTTATACATAGGTTATACTTTCCAAAAGTTCACTTTAGCCCTTGAAAAATAATGACCTTCATTTTAGACCTTTGGGAATTGGTATGACTAAATAAAATTTTAATAAGTATCAAAAATATTTTTTCACTCCCTAAAAACACTATAAAACATTACATGATAAAATATGAAGCATTAACTCCCCCATAAACTCCAAAAATAATTTAAAAAACATGAACATCTTATGTTCATTCAAAAACATTATATTTTATCTTATTTACTATTATGGTATAATAACATTTGAATACATTGATAAATAAATTCAATCATCATTACTCTAAATTTTAATTAAATAATTGAATTATCCTTACTTGTGAATGACCACACAAGGACACTCACTAACCCCCACACATGGATATCAGTCATCCCTACACTCATATTAATTCTATTAGGTGGAAATTTTTTATACACATAGTTAGTTACCCTCTAGGTCATTATCTTGATAGTAATGAGTCAAACCCCTTAACCAATAGAGGATCCTAGAAACCCATTATGGAAAATAAGGAGATGATGAATTTAATTGCTATAACTACCTCATAAAAACATGTTCTATGTAATATAATCTATTTGTCAAGCAATATCTCATAAAGTAGGATGCACACTTCTTCCATCATCATTTTTTACATTATATATTTCCAGACCTTACTAGAAAAAGTTACCTTCTTACACAATAGCCTTGGATTTAATAAAGTAACTGAAATATTGTAAAATATTGTCACTTGAGATATCTCTTCCTCAACTCATAAGATCAAAATTCTATCTTGAGCATTCAACCAATTCTATACCACCAATGATGCACCCAACTCAATCTACCACCCTATAATATCAATGTCATGTTTTTTTTCTTGTATCAAAGTATTCAATAAAATAGTACACATAGATAATGATATCAAGTATGGATAATAATACACATGATTTTATATAGGAATAACCAATGACCTATGAAAAATTTGGTGTTCATATTGGTTTGTGTATCCATATTATATCATATACTCAAGAACACTAAGTACGACATTCATAAGAAGATGTCTCAGTTCTTATGTGCATTGTTACCTGATAGTCATACATTAACTATGTACATTGATTTTGATGTATCTAGACAATATTACATTCATTTACAATAAATATCATAGTATCTAGAGTTTTTCATTATATATAGGAACATGTATAATATTTTTAAATGAGTCATAATATAAGAACATGATCTTGTAAACACTAGATACAGAAGTATCAGTAAAACTATGTTAAGGATAAACAATTGTATATATCAAACTGTATATAGGTAATGGTAATCATTTTACATAAATTTGTATGGTTAAAGGGAAAAAGAAGCAACACTCTCACTTTCACTAGAGATAACAAATAATAATTATCTACCCAAAATCTCTCACAATAGAATTATGCTTTTACTAAGATATGGATTTAGTAAGGTGGAATATAATTTTATCATATATGGATACTATACTAACTAGAAAATCACCTCTTAGAGTATAATCCCTCAATAGATGATACTTTTTATGTATATACTTTTTCAACTAGTGTGACACCGGCTCCTTGGAAAGAATAACTACACAAGTGTTATCGTAGTATACTGTTGAAGGTTATGGACTTATATATGAAGCTACATACATGGAAAAAAAAACTTCCATATCCAAAATAATTCCCTTAGATAATTATTAGCCTCTATATGATCTTATTATGTTGTATAATCAGTAACCATATACTACTTCGATCATCAAATTCTCACTACACCACTATTTAGGAAAAATACATTGCCTAAGAATAAATACATATCACTATTATCAATATAGAAGATCTAATAATTGTATCCCCTCATGATTATAATCTTATATCCTCCATATAGTTGGAAAATATAATTTTTACATCACAAGTACTTTTACATTTTTTTACGGAATCCCACTATAGCTCCCCTAAATTAGCATGATATTTTCCCACTGTGCTTAAAGAAAATGCAACATCAAACATAGTACATAAAATCATATTCATAATAGATAAAAATACTAAAGAATAATGGATTCTACTAATTTTTTATATATCCTCCTCTGTTTTTTGAAACATATTTTTGGAAAGATTAATGCCATGTCAGGATGGAAACAAAACTCTCTTGTATTGTTCCATATTATATCTTTTTTATACCCTATCAATAGAAATACTTTTAATTATCCCCATGAATCCAGTATGATGTATCCTGATAGATATTAATCCCTAGAATATAGTCTTATTCACCTTATTCTTGTCTGATGAAGGATTAATTTGGTTGTGACTTCACCAACTGTAAGAATTTCACATCATATCACATTATTAATATGTCATCAGCATATAATATAAGGAAAATGGTGGAGGTTAAACTAAAATTATTATAAAAACATGGTTCACTTTCAATCCTAATGAAACCAAAATCTCTTTTATCCACATCAAACTCAGTCTCCCATGATCATTATTCCTACTTAAATCTATAAATAGACCTCTATAGCTTGTACACATTATTGAAACTCTTTAACATTGTAAACCCTTTAGGTTTGGTCATATAGATGTCTTTAACCAACATCCAATCTATAAAATTCATTTTTACATCAATTTTCCATATTTTACTATCATAGAAGGCTACTATTTCATTTAACATTCTGATGGATTTTATCATAGCGTGTAGTGATAAGGTTTCATCATAGTGGATTCTTTAACATTTATTGAAACCCTTTTATTATAGTAGTTTCTTATAGGTTCTTACTTGACTATTTATGTCCCTATTTTAGTTGAATACCATTTTCCACCAAATAATATTTACATCTAATGTTTGTTCTACCCATATCCAATCCTTATTTTCATTAATTGACATTATTTTAGAATTTTTATCTTATTTACACAAATAAACATCATTTTCATTTACTACTTCCATATTATTCAATAGTACATAATTACATAGGAGTAATGTGTCACCTCAATCAGTGATAAGAAAACCATATCTCTATTATTATTTAACTTCTCTAGTAGATCTATGTAGTAATTATGTCTTCTGATCATCTTTTTATCCAACTATTTGTCATGGATATTGTTACCGTACCAACTCTGGTGCGTTTTTGTAATCAAATTCATCAAATTCAATATTTTACCCACTATTTACATTGGAAATGTGTTCCCATTCTATAATATTAGAATTTATTCCTTCAACCCATTCTATATCTGAAGGTTTATATAGGTAATATCATTTATAATCCCTATGTAAATTAAAAATTAATCACATAATGCTATGAGATGCAAATTTTTCACTAGTAATAGTCTTTAAAAAGCCTCCCATCCCAATACATGTATTTGTGAGAGGCTGGATTTCATTCCATACCCAAAATTGTATTGAATCCCATCTTATACTATATTTTGTACTCAGTTTTGTATATATTTCATAGTATATAGTGAATATCCCAAAAAATAAAATTGTAGAGTATTATAACTCATCATCTTTTGTCCCGTGTAATGAATGATATGATTCCTTCTTTCAATAACATTATTCCACTAAGTTGTATAAGGAGGAGTGAGTTTGAAAATTGTTCTACACTCTATAAAAATATCTATAATAGAATGGTTAAGATATTCTATTCTAATCCTAATGTTTCATGGGATTTATTCATTTCACATTTAATGGTGATTTGGTTATTTTGTGTTGGAAACAAGAATGACATGCATTCAAGGGTTTTAACACCCAGGATTATAAATATAATGCTTGATGTATTTGGCATAAATTCTTCTATTATACATGACCTAGCCATAAGTTCCATAGGAAGGTAAGATATGAGTCATTCTGGATTGATTTTTCATTGATTCCCAATACTATATTTTATAGTAAATATTAATAAATACCATTTTTAAGATGTTCCATACCATAACATATGTTATCCTTATACATAAGACAAAAGTTTTTTCTAGACATGATATATAATCCCATAGGTCTTAAACTCTACACTAAGATTGGATTTCTTGTAACAAATTGTTCATAATAACAATTATTTAGTGTATGAAAAAACCCTCTATGAAAAGTAATATGATAATCTACCTCTAATAATGTATCTATACTCACACAATTTTCTTATTAGATATCTACATCATATTTTAAAATTTTCTTTAATATAAATAGCACTAATATGTGAATACAAATCTGTATAGAACATCCAGTTTTCAATACCCACCGTGTAGAAATAGATATATTGCATTCTATGAAAAATATACCTGAAGCTGAAGCATCCACATATTTTTCTCCTAAGTGTGAAATTTTTCCTCGAGTGGCATTTCTTACCACATGAATAACAGACAGCCAACTTCTAATTTTTCTAACTAGATATCTTCTCATTATTAAATGGGTGGTTCATTAATGTCTTTGACATAGAATAACCCATTAATACTTTATCCATTCTATTCATCTTGTTCACTACAAGAACTAATGAGATAAAATTATTCATATCCTTTTCATCATAAGGAACTAAATCCATTAAATCGTAGAGTCACATATTCATGTTATTAATATTATATTTAAAAATGATATTTTGGAAGCAACACGTTAAATATGAAACAATGAGATCAGTTTCAAAAACTTGTTTTAGTTTGAATCCAAGGGATAAAATTCTCTCAATATACTCGATCATCTTTATTTCATGAGGTCCTAATTAATTTCCTTCTACTATAATCTATCTATACATAGTACTTCATATTAAATATCTTTATTTCCAATCACTCTACTTGTTTAAAACTTGGAGATAAGACAATATTTGGAAATAATCTTTCTAAAATATATTTTTATATCTCACACGACATAGATGATAACCTGAATCACTGAGCATATAGTGCATTATCATTATGATTCGTTTATTTATAATTATCTACAATGATTTATCCTCAGGGGGTCTTAGTAGGAAGTAGGGATTCCAGCACCTTATTCTTCATCTCATGGAATTGAATAATATGCCAGCATCTCTATCACTCATAAAGGTTATGATTACATAGAATATTTCCTTTCTATAGTATTTATCTTAGTGATATTTAATTGGTTGTGGTTTTAGTTTCATATAAAACAAATAATAATACCATATTAGTGCATTATCGTGATTATGAGTATGAATTTTTTAATTAATAATTTTTAAATATCTCCCATTATTTTATCCAATCTGAGTACCTATAAACTACTAGATTTAGATTACGTAGTCTCTTCAGTATTCTATTGGAATTGTTCCTTGAAACCACTCCTCATATTATACAAGATATGGTTATTCTACCGCTCACATAGTTTCATTTTATTAATATATCTGGCCAACCGTATTATCTCATGGCTTCTTAATCTGTTGGGTGTGGTCCCATCATGTGAAAATAATTTCTTTTCATTTCTTTACTTATTGCCTCTAATGTTATAACAAGCTAGATATAACAACTCATTTTCTACCAACATTATTTAATTCAAACCACCATACTAATAAGAAATCCCTGGTAGTAAGATGAACCCTCAAATATGGTTGGGGAACACCATAAATAGTTGGTTGTTTCTAAATTAAATGGGTCAAAGTCATTTAATGACTTAATATTTTGTTTATGTGATTTGGTAAATTTTTATATTCGTGAATGAAATATTTTTCTAATTAATATATGTGTTCTACATGATCACAATCAAAACATGTCCATACTTTTAACAGAAATAATCCACAACACAAGGTCGTTTTATGAATCAATGTTATCTTATTATTACATTATAATATTGGGTGTAATAAACACACATTCACAAAATAATAAAAATTGCACGTGATAAATTAAATTAATAATTAAATTATCAGGAGTTTTATATTATTACTCAATTCGTTGAGTGAATAATAGATTAATTGAGACCCTAATGGACCTCCTTACATTAATACATGTCATGAATCGTAGTGCCTTTAACTTCCACACACTTTAATTTTTTGTTTTACTCAAACCCTTGACTCAAACAACTCTTTCAAGAACTCCTATAATATTTAAAATGTGTATTCACATAATGGTGAGGGTAACTAGAGGGGAAAAATTATCAAATTAATGTGGAAACACATTCCCTTATATAAATTATTTTTTTAGGGATGATGAACAAATCATTAAAAAAAATAATTATAAAATTTTGAAGACATATATACATTAAATAAATTAGATAAATATTAGGCCAAACATGCATAATAAGGAATTATATCACTATCACTGAACATGAAATTATATTCCATAAGAAAATTTAAATTTTCTAAAATTAAACACAAGGGTAATTTAAATATGTTTAGATACATTAAAATAATTTTAATTAATTATATATGTGTCCCACTACATCTGAATTTTTTTTAATAAATTACATAAATTAAAATTTAGATTCTATTTTTTTTAGAATTTTTCAAGTCTATTTAGACCTAAAGAAAATATATGTAAATTAATTTAAGGCATGTATTAGATTAAATGGGTCAGGATAATAAAATCTAGACTGAATTTGACTTTTCTGAGATGAGACATCCTTTTTTTGTGAATATATATATATACATACATACATAATATATATATATATATATATTGAAATAATAACTATATAATATAATATAATATAAATTATAGAATATATATATATAATCAAAAGTCAAAACATATCATGTTTTTAATTTTTTATGTATATATGCAAACCTTCCCAAGATTCTTTGCGTAATTTTTTACATTAATTGTTTAGTTAATATTTTCATGGAAGCATTAGTTAGGCATCCCATGGATGGTATGATTTCATTTTTTAAAAACTAAATCAAGATTCCATAATAAGGATGTGTTTCCAAAAAAAATAACCCACCCAACATTTAGTATATTCAGATAATAAGAAACATATTAACATCATGATCATGATAAAAATCTATAACATTAGTATCCATTACTATGATGAAAAATATAAAACATTAATTTTCATAACTTTTTTTACGCAAAACAATTCAATCTTGGATCGATCATATATTGGCAATATGAACTCTGATCGACATATTGTCTGATGTTTTGGGTCCATAAAAATACCCTCTATCCAAGTAATATATGATTTATATTAAATCTAGAAGTTTCATTCTAAATAATTATATGTTCTCTCGGATAAAAATTATAAGAAACTAGGGAACTGTAGAAGTGTGAAACACATACAATTTAAAAATTTGTATTTGGAATAAGGTTTAAAAAACCAAATCCACAAAACCCCATACCTAAAATACATAAAGATTCATGTTATTTCAATTTAATCATGTAACATAAAAAACAATAATGTGTAAATATATACCTTGTACTTTTGAAGTTTCCATTTTGATTCACTCAACATTTATGTGTCATAACTCAATGCACCAAGATATGAATCCACTAGATATTCTATATATTGACCACAATTCCTGGATTATCAATATATGTTTCCTAGGTTCAATCATGTGAAATCAAAGATATTTATTACCTCCCTTCGATTGTGTGGAGAAAAAGGACTTAATCGAGATGATGGGATCGATTCGACCTTGTTCTTTCTTCAAAAAACACTCTATAAGAATATGAGATTGGAGGAGAGGAGATATTCTCACACTAAATTCACCAAAATAGAAGATTTCACCATTAAAGTGGCTAAAATGATATTTTATACCCATTTAATACTTTCCATAATTGAACTTTAGGACCGGGAAACTAATATCCTTCATTTAATACATTTTCACGCACATGTGACTTAGTAAATATATCATAAATGTCAAAAATGTTTTATCACTAACCTGTAACACTATAAAATGTTATGCGATAAAATATGAACAATTAATTCATCTTTTAATCTCCCCAAATTATTAAAAAAATCTTTATCATTCTACGTTCATATGAAAAATTATATTTTCTATTATTCACATTTATGATAAAAAAATGATGAATACCATGAAAATGAAATTCAATCAATGTTATTATAAACATGAATAATATAATTGAATTAATTTTAGTTGTGATCAATCAAACATATATGTTCATCGACCCCAACTCATGGGGAATAATTCATCTTAAACTCATATTCATTTGAATAGGTAGAGCTTGAGGATAAGCATAGTGTGTGACCCTATAGGTAATTATCTTAATATCAATGAGCTCTACCCACAAACAAAGATATGAGTGTAGAAACCCATCATGGCATCACAGATGATATGTAATGTCAATGATATCCCTACCTCTTATGAATATGTTCTGTGTAATATAATCTAATTGTCTCGTGATATCCCATACATAAGGATGCACAGTTTTTTTCATCATGATTTTATTTCTTTATATATTTTATGACCTTACAAGATGAACTAATCTTCTTATACCAAGTGTATTGATTTAATAACATTATTGTTAGCCTAGTCAACTTGGGTTATTGAGATATCTCCTCCTCACCCCAGATGTGACAAATTTTCTATTTATCATTCAACCAATTCCATTCCACTAATGATGCACCCAAAATATGTTAATTCATCATGAATTCAATGTCATGGTTATTACCTTGCATAAAATTATGCGATAAAATCATAAACATTGAAAATGTTTATTTCATGAAGACCGTTACACATGTTCATAGAAAGGAACAACCAATGAAAACTGAAACTTGTGGTGTTCCTATTGGACGATATATCCTCATGATCCCATCTACTCATGTTCACCAAGAGAAACATTCATGGGAAGATGTTTCAATACATATGATCCCCCATATCCTGAGAGTGATACATCATCTATGTCCATTCTGTATGATTTATCTAGACCATAGTAAATATATTTAATATTGCTATCATATTATCTCGAGGATCTCATTATTTATAAGAACTAATATAACATTTTGATATGAAACATAATCTACAGACGTTACTAGGAAAATATTGGATGTATAAGTATCAACACTAATATGTTAAGATAAATCTCAAACAATATACATTTAATGGTAGTCAAAGAAGATAAATGAGTTGGGTCTAAGAAAACCACCCACAACATTGATCACCCTTATTGAAGGAAGAAAAATAATTTTACAGAAGGTAGAATTCAAAGAGATAAACCACCAATAGTGATCATAAGTATTTAGGTAAAATATACCATCTCATAATTTACTATTATTACTTATATAAAAACTATTAAAGAAAAATATATATATTGTTTTTGGGAGAAAAAATAATTTGATAAAATAGAGAATTTTTTAGGACCTACCATATTTGTCTAACTTTCTGGTTCATTAATTGTTAGATGTAATTCTTATAAAGTAACATTTAATAATATATTTTATATCGTGTTTGAGACACCCAATAATATGAAATTTATTTTAAAAGAACAATAATATCTTTCCCAAATTTTCAAGCATCCTAAACATGAATTATTTCATGATGAAATATCAGAAAAATCTAATGAAGCTAAAAGAAGCTGAAAATTTTCTAAATAATGATATTTATTATTCTATGAATTTATTAATTGTTGGAGGATACCAGATGGTTATGCTTTTATTTCATCTCATTTAATAAGAATTGTGCATATTACCATGTTAAAAATTCATGACTTCTATGTCATAATAGAAAGATATCTTTTTTGTCTTAGATGGATATTAAATTCTTCAATCATGGAATTTTTTAAGAAATTTCATATTTTTTTTTTATAATTTTACTAGAACAGAAGATTATAAATCTTTGAGTATATTGTAAAACTATATTATTTTAATATTATCTATATTAGAGAAAATATTCCCTCCATTCTTCATTGACATAATAGAACATTTAATATTTCTGTTTCTATATGAATCTAAATGTGGAGGGTAGGTAATATTAGGGAGGATTATCCCATTAGAGAGATGAATGAAAATGTTAAATGATAAATTATATAAAAAACCATCAATAAAATGATCTATTGTAGCTGCATACTTTAAAGATTAAATCTTAAATTTATACTATTATGATTTTCAATCTGAATATATTACAAAACATAATTTCATGGGTTGTTATAAAGAAAATTTCAATGATGTCAGAAACCATTAGTTTATTGTTCTTAATGAGCCCAATCATGGATTTTCTTGTCATCCTCAAAGATTACATTCAGATAATGAACTGCATGGATCTCGTATATATTTGTTTCATCCATTATGAATAAATTTAATTAACTGTTCAATAATTCCATCTTATTTTTATATTTTAAATATTTTAATGGAAAAATATATTTATATTATTATTTCATATAAAATATCACAATCATATAAATGTATAAAATTACCCTTAATACTCATAAAGGACATCAACAATAGAATTTTTCTTGTTGGTTTCGAATACTAATAAGTTAAGTTGTTTTTTATTAGATATTAAATAAATTTTTTATTGTTATCTATTATTAATAATTTTTATTGATTGAAGGTTAAAAACCATGAGAGTAGAATTGATTGTTGATTAATTGAATGAAAAAACCTTCCATCAATTTTTTTAAAATATTATAATGTTTAGTTGGTTAATGGATTTCAATTTCATTCATACGTATATGTTGAATCAATGAAATAAATGAATAATATTTATTTTTTATAGAATCTCATAAAAAATTAAAGTGAAGTTTAAATTTACAGTATCCTAGATAAAATAATTGAGTTATGTTATCTGGTACAAAATTTCGTAACAATGTAAAATAAATTTTTTGGATACTTATTTTTGTTAGTGAGTCCATCCTTGACTTGGAGTCATTGAAAATAAATAAAATAGTCTTCCTTCCTAAACAAAACCATTTATATTGGTACATATTTCATATCTTATTTATTATGAAAATTACTATGTATTTTATGAGATTTAAATTATAGGTGGAGTATAATAAATATTATATCTCCTAAAAATTAGTTTCCGAAAAATAAAAATGGTTCTATGGAAGAGAATCATATTTAAAATTTTAAAGAAACAACACAAAATATATCTTTTACTCAGTATGAAATAAATATCTATGATTAATCACCCAATTAAGGGATAATGATATTGATAATGTTGACGACATAATAATATTTAATGTAACTAAAAGTCATATGGAAGTTGGAATTGATAAAGAGAAATATGAACATATGGACATCAATGAATATTAGGATTGAAAAGAAAAATGATATATTATTTTCATGTATGTATTAGTTTTTATACTTGATATAGGTATTTACAATTAATTTTATGTAAGATTATTTATTTCAAATAATTGGAGATAGTTCAAACAATCTACTTCAATCCCTCATTGATGTTTTCATTGATATGTTTTTTTAATTTGTTACTTTTATTAACAATTATATATAGGGAATTTTATTATATTCCATATTATATTTATTAGTTTTCAATATTTGATATCAACATACAAAATTATTTAATAGTATAATTATTATTTTCCACTATTTATTTAAAGGTAACTATTATGTGCAGATATTTATTAATTTTTTGTCTTTGATATCTGTATGAATAATTATTTATGGTATAGAAAATTATTATATTCAAGTATTTATTAATTTTTTATTTTTTATATCTATATTAAATACATTTTAGAGGTAATATTATTCATTTCAGATGGCTAGAGATTCTCCCAACAATCTATTCCTTTCCCTCATTAATGGTTGGCTTCATAATGATGAGCTTATTTAATCTTACCCATGGGATGCTACTAAAACACCATAGGTTATGAGGGGAAATGACCTTTCTAGATTGATGAATGAGACCAATTTTCTAGACTGACCTCTATATCTTAATTTGTATTGTCACTTATGGTGGTATGTCTAATTTTTTATGATACTTAATTTTAATATAATTTTGGAATTATTATTTATAATAATATTCTGATAATTATTTTTTATTTTCATAGTGTTTTTCATTTAGGTGATTGGAATTCTGGTGCAATTTTATTAAATTGTTTTTCTATAGTATAGGTTTCATGGGATCAGGTTCCCATTGTCAGGTGACACTAGTTGTTCAACCACTAGATTGTATTTCAAGAAATAATATATTTTATTTTAAATTTATTTAATAAGTAAATTTTTTTAAAAAATATCCGTTAGAATTTGTGGTCTCTGATTTATTATAGAATGAGAGATACTATCAGAGAGGGATAATATATTTTTTACATGAATGTTTTCAATTTTTACACAACCAAACAAGGTGATCCTTGTATAGAGACGTATTTACTATTTTCAGCCAATCTCGCTTATCTCCTTGACATGAAAATATCTCATCTCAGTTATGGGAATGATTTGTCTACTAATAAATATGGGATACATTTAATATGAGTTCATTATTTGGGATTTAGAACCAGGGGAGGCATGAGGTCCCATATAGGAATTGTAGTCATACATTTGGATTACATCAATAAAATAAGGTAATTAATGCAATTTATTAATGTTTATATACACTAAATGAAATATTTTATTTTTATTATATAGGCTTATAATGACCTCTATACTATATATTTTGAATTTTACAAGAACATTTAAAGTAATCTCTATACAGAACAGCTAATCGATGATAGAGAATTATATATTGTGGTTAATAATTTTTAAATTTTTTTAACTTAAAATAAATTTATTTGAATTTAAATTTGTAATTATATTTGAAGAAAATGTCTGATATTGCAAATTCTCATTCACAATAGGTTGATGTGGAGGTGAAAGAATATTTCACTTTTGAGTTATGTTTCGATAGAGGGCTTATATATAGTTGACTTTGTATGGTGTTTAGAATGGGTGGGTGAAAATTATTTGTTTACAAATGACACATAAAATTTATTATAGTACTTTTAATATGTCATTTTCTAGCTTGAAGGGATTCTTGTAGAGACATTTTCATCATCCATTATAAATTATGAAGAGTGTATTTGAGATCAGAATTAAATTATACAGTGGGTGAAAAGAGAGCGGTAAGAGGACCATGGGTAGTAGTATTACGGAGATGGGACGAGGTTTGAGTATATATAAAAACATTCATGTGGTATTGGTGTAAATTTTCTTCCCCCTAACCCTTCAGGAGATTCTCCCTACCAAAATATCTACTGCTCCAGAATTGTATTTATGAGTATTGAGATTTTTTTCATTAGAATGATATTATTTGTGAAATGGTGTAATAATGTTATTCATGTTTTTATTATATTTAATTTTTTTCTATTTTATCTATTTTTTAATTATTTATTTTATTAACTGTAACAACTGGACTCTAGAATACCTAGAGCTGGTGCATTGAAACAGGATATGTAAATTTTTACAAAAACCATGCATTTATATTTTATACGTTATATCCCATATAGAGGATCAATTCCGTTCAGGTTATGGGAAACCAGCCTCTTTTAACATGATTCTTCGTCTAAAAACTGATACCTGAAAAAATTTTAAAAAATGTTGGCTGATCATATGAATGCCCGATAAGGGGTTTCACAATAATATAATATACCAATCATAACTCTTCAAAACCATTCATTAAATTTGTCCATAAAACATTTTCTTTTGAAATTTTGTAACACATGTAACATATCATCAGAATTTTCTATGAAATAAACGAGCACAATTAAAATAATATTAAAATAATTACAAGGGAACATGATTCGATTATAGGCATGCTCATTCACTGTAATAAGTAAAAGACATTCTAAATAAGTTTGACTTACTAATATGCAAGTAAAAATTTAATAACTAATAGTAATACATAATTACGTTTTCACATTAAAGTAATAAATTTAATTTCATTCTTTACTACTATGAAACATACACTAGATAATAAATAACTGTTTGCAAAATAAATGTCATGCCATACGCATTTACTTTTTCTGATACTCATATGTACTGGATTCTAACAATGGATATTCAACAATTCAAACTTTTACTTGGTTAATTAATTATCATAAATGTAACAAAGGAATTTATAATACCAAACCATGTCAATACACCGTGCCACAACCAGAAATGACAATGCCCTCATGCCATAACCTGATTGTCTCATGAAAAATGTCTATCATCGAGGGGCTTTCATTAACCAGTGCCCAACCAGTTATACCAAGTATAATACATTCCTCATTTTCCAAATAGGGTCATATATTTAAAATGTTCTATACTAAAAGGATTGCTTAATTTCTCTTTTCATTTTATTCAAGGTGTCCCATATGACTTTGAATAATTATACACTTAATCCATAAATGGATATATGGATTTTAATTACATTAAATAGCATTTACTGATATATAGTGAATCAGACATATAAGTATTAATTACAAAACTATCAAATTCATGGCTAGGACAATGAATGGTGAGTATTATAAGAAGAATATTGCATATATGATGCTAACTAATTCATTAAATGAAATACATGTTTTGTTACATAAAATGATAACCCTAAATTATAAAATCTTTACTGATAAAATACATATTGTAATTTCACCATGGATTTGGGGATTAACTAATTAATAGCTAAACCAAATATTTCAAAAGGGGTATTAAACACACAAATGAACAAACATTCATTTCTGGTATGCTTATGATTAACATATCACAAGGGTAAACATTATGTTAAACATGAAGAGCATGAAATCCAACCATAACTAACACCATTTAGCATATGTTTGAAAATAAGTGATTCATAAATATATATGTAATAGTAGTAAACCCCAAATATTATACTCATGAAATCTTCACAATTACTAAATGAATCATGAATATAATATTTTTAATATCCAAAATTTGGTTATATTTTTGTCTAAATATGTTTACACACAAGGTTATAAATGTAGTGTTTAAAAAAAACAAAACATATTTTGAAAACCACATGTTTTATTATTTCTTAGCCATCATTGGAAAATTATAAATAAAACTGAGGACCAATGTTTACATGTATACACATGTATTCACATATCCGAATATACATCATGTATTAAAGGGTTTATACCAAAAATCCATTGACACCCATAGAACACTAACATATTGGATACATTAATTAACTAGAGTCCCTAAAACATTAAATCATATTATAAAATTTAAAATGTTAATGTAACATATTAAAATTATTTATATAATAGAGTTTATACCAAATTAAATTGACACTTGTATGCTTTTAATGCCTTAGGATTATTATTTAACCAAGTTTTTATAAAATAAAAAACATGCCAATAATTATAAAAGTTTGTTTATGAAATACCATCATACATTTCTTATAAAACCATATATCGATTTGCTATACATAATTATATATATACTAATTCTCATAAATAACCTCGACATCAGACACCCTCTTGCTTGATAGGGGGTAAGATCATCATGTGGGGTAAAGGTCAATTCATCAGAAAGGAAAAGGGTAGATCACACTCTTAACAATATAAACATATATACAATTAACCGTATATATAAAAAGTATATAATCAAGTTTTTCATATATAATATAAACCCTTAGTTTCATAAGATAACCTAAACTCAAAATCTAGAAGACCTAGAATCAGCATGAGAGAAAATTTTAACTAAACCATAAGAGGGTATACATATTTTTATGAGAATACATATATATGTTTATACCTTCAATACAACTTTTCAAGACAAATCATTCCCTTACCTTTCTTGAGGAGGAGGAAAGGCTCGGGAAAGGCTCGTGGGAGCTTTCTATAGGTTTGTGGAGAAGAGGAATAATAGAAGGAATGGGTGGAACTAGGTTATTTTAATAAACTATATTATATGAACAATAAAATAATTTAAGGCCACTTTTTGGAAAGTCAAGGCCCATTAAGTATATTAAATGACTGGTGGAAGTTGTTCTTTGTGGAAAACGAGAGCAAGAAGGCTCATTTGAAAAGGATGGAATTACGGGTGTGGAAAAAACAAGAGAAGAGATGGGTAGGGGTTACTGGTTCGGTGCTAGCTGGAGGAAGAAGAAAACAGTGTTGGGGAGAAAACTGGTGAAAGAATGGATGGAAGAGATCCTACAGTAGAGGTGAGTTTGTAGATTTCAAAATGTGATAGATGGTACATATCAAATTGTGACTTGATCTGACGGCTATGGATGATGTGATGATTTAAAACTACCCAAACTTCTGTGATTAGATGTTAGTCTAATACGATGATGTAAAAAATGAAGAATTTTAAACCGCAGCCACTGTGATTCGATAACAATACCATATGAATAGATAATATCCTGTGCGTTGCAGTCCAACGACCGAGATTCGATCCTATCCAATTCTCCCCATCCCATGTTGAAATCATGTGACTCTCACAGCTTCTTTATAATCCAGGAGATCCGAGCAACATCTCATAATCCTCCCTCCCCCCTCTTGGTACTGCCTCGTACCGGGTTCTGCGGGATCACTCTAGGCCCACACCTTGCCGCCTCACATAGTGACGCCTCTGGATCCCTTGTGTATAAATGAATTGTGCGCACACACTCACCCACAGAATGGCATGTGATGATGCTGAGGGATATCCTTAGCCTCCTAGTGTGTGCTACCTCCCTCAGCCTGGCCAGAGGGCTGTCCCTAGTTGATATATTTTTTGTTAATAATAATAACAAGTTACTTAAAAATATATATGTATAAGTACCTGACATTAAACCTTACTTAATCGTGAATTAAATGAATAATTCACATAGAGGATCTTTTCAGGTTTAGAGTTTTAGAGAAATCGGTCATAACTATTACATCTCAAAAGATTACATAGTAGACACTTCTACTAAGTTTCTATAAATAATAAAAAAACTCTTAAAAAGAAACATGTCTAGTTCCATGTTTTAGATATCATGTCTTTCCTTGAACCCATCCTTGACCGTATTAATCTTTAAGTCCTGTGGAAAACATTTCAAAAACTTGGGATGAGCATAAAAATCCCAGTAAAGGATACACAAAGAAGGAAAACTGCTAGTTTTTTCAAAACAATAGGTAAACCATGAATAGATTACCAAACTAATATTTTTCATCTTTATGAAGTAGTAAAAACAATTCATGGAATAAAAGACCATTACATACCCTTTTGTAACCAAAAGATTACCATAAAAGCCATATAAAGAACACATAACATATAAAGGTAACTTGGGACATAAACATACTTAAATGGAATAACCATACGGTCGACATCCACACATACATAATGGAATAGCCAAACAGCCAACTTCCATACCCAATGCATTGGAGGTTATAACGTAACCACTCGTCCTGGTATTCATGGCACCACCCATCATATGGTTTATCACGTAACCACCCGTAAAATTCCCAAGTACCATCATTACACATAAAATATTGAAAATATAAACATTTTAATAACAACATTTTATTTGCAATCACAATAAGTAATTCCAAGATATTGAATTAATCAATCCATTTTCAAAAACCATTTAAAAGAGATTTTTGAATCAAAGTGTCCCATACAACTTTCAAGATTTTAATGGAATTATAATTTTAATACATTAATGTCCATATAAATAAATACTGAAAACCATTTTGAAAACATGGACATTAATGATAAATATTTAGAATAATGAATCTTTAAAACATTTAAAATGATATTTTTGTTAAAGAGTTTTTAACAAAATCCGAGAAACTTGAATACAAATAATTTCATAATAACCATTAATCCGAGATTTATAATATAATTAGAATAAAGGGATTCATGATATAATATGTCAAAGGACAGTATACACACCATATAAGAGTGAATTGATTCATAAAAACAATGAAGTCTCAATGGAAATGTAAATTGAGATGAAATCCATTATAAAGATGGTATCCTTAAATTAATGATAAATCTACCACATAATTATGTGTGAGAAATATAAATACACCCAATATAGTTGGATATTATGTGTGAAACAATCAGAGGTCATTCACACATAATCATGGAAAAAACCAATGACATAGTTATTTAACTCAATGAAATGAGATTGGGTTATTATTTCCTATACAAGTTCGTAAGAATTTATCAATGAGATGATTATGTGTGGAAATAGTATATCTACACAAAGGTTTGTGGATATTACAACATAGATATTACACATATAATCTTGGAATAATAAAATCAAGATGTAGATGTTTAACCCACAGAATTGAAAGTGAGTTAAGAAGTTCCCTTATAGAAATCTGACAGCCTAACATCGTCACTTTAAAATTCATAAGATGAGTTAATGAGAGAGAAAATGGTATCTCATCACTTGGACATAAAATTTACATAAATAAGGATATATAAGAACATATCCCAACATAATAGTATGTGAAATAAAAGACATAACAAAAGAGGTCTTTTGAAAAGAGGAGGGTGAAAGGCCCTTACCGAGTTGGGTAACTTTCGAAACATACACCCCATGGAAGAAGGGTCATACAATGAAGATTTAAATACCCCTAAATTAAATAATATTGCAAAAAGAGTATAATAATGGGTAGTAAATAAACCACTCATTGGAAATAGTGTCAAACATAGCATAAATGTCATGGGAATAAAAGTGAGATGAAAAATCCTTTACGAAAACTCGACAGCCTAACGACGCCACTTAAAACTTCCAAAAATGGATTTATGAGATCAAATAGGTTCTCTCATAATATGAACATAAAAATTAAATTATGAGTAATATAAAATAACATCCCCAAACATAATAAAGATGAGCTTAAATGATATTACATAAAAGAGAGTACTTAAAAAGAAAGAGAGAGGTTGGATCCCTTATCTCGTGTCCGACATGACTCGATCGTTCTTTAATCTCCTGAATAATAAAATTTGGTCAATTTATAATTTCTTAATAACCTCCTTTAAAGATTATTATTCAGTTCATATCACATATTATAATGTTATAATAATTGGTTAATAAAGTGAGTACATATCAGACATTTTTGTTGATGTTCGGTACATGAGTAAAAATTGAACTTGTTGGAAAATAATTTTCCATGTAGTTAAAGGTACATCATATCCAGAATAGTATTTATGTTTTAAATATCATATATATCCAGTATATGTTCATTTTATACTATTCCATAGAATTTGGAAGAAAAATTAAAAACACCGTTCATGGAGACGGTAGGCCATACGTACGCATGAACGCTATTTTCATTTTTTGTCATATTAATGGAATTAAAACAAAATGAGAGATATATATATTATAATTCCAGAATGATATATAACAATTATATTTAATATATTACATATATATCAATTATATATATGTACTTATAATAGTACATAACATTTGGAGATAAGAAATGAAATGCACCGTTCATGGAGACGGTAAGCCATACGTACGCATGACCGCTACTTTCATTTCATTTTTTGTATTCAATGGAATGAAATAACAATGATATAAAGGTATATTGTAATTCCAGTAGGATATCATATGTAATACCATTAATTACATCCTTTATACATCCCACATATGGAATTAACGAATCAAATCACTTTGAGGGGGCGTTAGTCTGCACTTCCTAAAATGAAGATATCACGTTTACCCATAATGGAAACCATAAAGGTATTCCATAAATTAAAAATAAATAATCTTAAGGAAAACATAAGAATATGATATATAATATATATATAGTGACATCTTAATGGCCACCTTTGAAGGTGTTAAAAGAATATTGAACAATCATCGATTCGTGAGGCAGTAATTCGCTATCCACAGAAACAGTATGTTCTTTAACCATTAGACGAAGGGGTGTAAAAGTGTAGCTCGAATACTTATTATAACAACATAATAGTATATTTAAGATACTGTTTTTGTTTAATAAAAAGTAATAAAAAGAGTTTAGGGGTTTGGAGAAGCAAAATAAGACAAAAGAACACAAGGGAAGACATTACCTTTAAATCGGGTAACTATATTTGATTTGAGCTCAAAGGCTTCCTTGGAAAGGATTATGCCCAAAGTGTGGATTCAATGATGAATATAGGTATGTGGGGAGATGAAATGGGTAATGTATGGCCGAGCCAAAGGCTTGAGAGGTGTTTGTAAGGTGGTAGAGGTGGGGGCCTTTTATAAGATGAGAGGAGGGGCACTCTTGGAAAGTTATAAAATATTACTTTATTATAAATTTTTTTTCGGATTTAAAAGGTACCAAAAAGATATATTTCTAGGATAATGTGATATGGTTTCGAAATCCACCCATCAAATAGGTTTGTGACAAGTGTTAGACTTATATTGCACCCTATCTTCTCATTTTATTTATATCATTCATATATGATGTAATCACTGCATCATCACGGTGTCATTAATAAATTAATTTATTTAATGTCTAAAAATTATAAAAAAATATCATGATGTAGGAAATATTTTTATCTTAGTAATGAATATTTATATTCATAAATACGACTTTTATAACCCAATTTAAAAATTGTTTTAGTAAAACAAATCATGTTTGTGACATTTTTATTTTAACTTTAAATAAAAAGTTATTTATGTCATTTTCCTACCAAAGTGGATCCATGGGGTCCCCATGTTGACCCATGGATTGTATTTTTCGGAAAAGACACACCCAATGAGGTTAGGAAATGTGTCTTGTTCATTTCATATTATTAAAACATTATTTTTACCATAAATTACACTAATTAACTTTAATCGAGATTAATAAATCTTAAATATTACTATTCACCAAAAATTATTTTAATCTCATTGAACCACATTTTACTTCTTTATCACAACCATGTATGTCAGATTTTTGAAAATAAAATCACATAAGTTTCAATGTTTCATTTAAACAAAAAATCAGTTTCTTTAACTACCACTTAGTAGTTTCACTATTCATCTAAAATTGAAGTTTTTCAGAAAAATACCAAAAATTCCACCTAAGCTATATTTGATATTCCGAATTCAAAAATGATGTATATTTTATAAAATTAAATACATATAAGTTAAATTAATTAATTTAATAATGAATTTCCACTGGCAGAGGAAATAGCGTGTTTTAATGAAAAAATAAGTATCAAAAGATTGATACTAGTTTAAGTCCAATTTCAAGATGAAATTAATTCCAACAACAACTATTGGATTAAATGGAAAACATATATTCTAATTTTACTTTAAAAACAATTAAAAATATAATATAATCATATAAATAAATTATATTAAAAAGAGGTTTTGAATTAAAATACAACATTTTTCACTATTCATTAAAAAATGAACTTTATCAGAAAAATACCAAAAATTTACACAATGTAAATTTTGATGTCCCGATTATAAAGAAGAATTTTATTTTGCCAAATATGACACATAAAAGTTTCAAAAATTGGATTTAATAGAGTTTCGTCATAAAAAGGAAGTTAATCGACCTTTTAAAGAATATTAGAATGTTTACGCTTAAAATTGGATTCATTCGGATTTTTAATCCTCTAACATTTATTGAAAAAAGTAAAAATATTTGAAAAACATATATAATCATTTTGTAGTAAGTTATGTTCATTCTCGCCATTACAACGGCTAGGCTTTAACTACAATTTAAAATAATATTATTTTATTATTAGAGTGCAACGTAATATTTCCAAGAAACTCATTGTTGCGTGTTCAGTACGCCATCGAGCATTGAGTCCCCTTTAAAGATATATTAAGATTTTATTCACAAATATGGATAAATGTGAAAATGTCATATTCTTTATTTACCTGGGGTGTTACATCCTTCCCCCATTTTTGGAATTGCGTCCTCACAATTTTAAAATTGGGCTTGGGAACATCATTGAAAATCCCACATCAGAACAAGAGTTAGTAAAAAAATGACATTCAAATAATGAAAGAGAAATACAAAGGTCACCCGAGTTTACTCATACTAGGATTCCATGTAGGAAAACATGGATATGGAGGAAAAAAAATGTTCATGTTCTGAGGGAGAGTGATATTAAACATGTCTAGAAGAAATTTAACCAAAAGAAAAACACAAACTTGTGATGGGATAAACGGTAATCGATTCCCTAGTAGGAAAAGTTAACAGACATATTTTTGTTTTAAGTTACTCTTCATTGAGATATTTAATTTTGAGCTTAACTAAATCATAATGAAACACCCTTACTTGTCACGTAGACTTTCAACTTTTACTAGATTCCTTAATCAAACTCACATTTTCTCCAAAAGACGAGTATTTAGGAAGCCTTGTTCGCATTAAGAGTACTATAATCAAATTCTTGAGAATTAACTAATCCACAAAAGAGAACTATATATTTCCCATGTCATTAGACAAAATCCAAAACCAAAAATTGTTAGAACAAGATCCACAAATGAATAATCCTTTATAAAAAAGAAAATCTATTCTTAATCTCCAAAATTTGTCTAACAAACCCAATGTTGAACGAAGACCATTAGATAAAAAATTTGCCCACAAAATTATTCAAAGTAAACCAGACTAAGATTGAAACCCAAATATTTGAAGGATTTAATGACATAGTCTTCCAAGATACAAATTAACATTTATCTCCAAATAACATCAGTTTCTCTTAAAGTCTCATATTGAAAAGTAATTAACCTAATCACACATCCTCCATGATAGGTTAATAATTTCTATATATAACCCAAAATAAACTTACTCTTGATTCCTAAAATCATCTAACTAAAAATAATTAGTCCAACTAACCAGGGACTTCACGTTGTCCAGTGGTAGGCGCTAAATACTAGTCGCACTTTGGTTGTGGGTTGGATTCCCACAGCTTTGTCCGACGCGACGGGTTGTCACACGGTCTGCGTGTTGTCCTTTTTCCAAAACTACATATTTCTTAAAATAATCTCCAAAATGAGATAAAATCTTCAAAAATAATCATAACATATTTTAAAATCAAGATTATCGCATGCCTTTCATTTTGTATCATAACATATAATAACCCATAATTACCTCAAAAGTAAGGATTATATAAACCCAAATGGTTACCTTTATAATTATTACCTGAACTTCCACATCAATTGGTCATCTCGTATATGATGGATTACAGAACATACCAAGGTACAAGTGGTTGATCATGACTCCTTGATAGTTGGTTTAGAACAACCATGAGTTTCCTCATTGAATCCCCCATTTCATCCAGTCTCTTAATCAGAGAACCACCACAGTTTCCATCAAACCTATTGTCACTTTGGTGCCTACTAGATCCATCCATTCACTAAAAACATAAATGTCAGTGTGAGTATATCAACAAAACCTTCATGTACTAATGAGTAAGATAAACACTAAGATATACTTACTCATTCACTTTATCAAAACTAGGACTCTTTCTGAAATCTTAACGATTATGGTAATGTCAGTTATGCTTAGAGAATACCCTAACCTCTAATGTTATCTAAACCGACCTCTGATACCAACTATAAGGCCCCGACCTTAAACCTTACTTAATCATGAATTAAATGAATAATTCACATAGAAGATCTTTTCATGTTTAGAGTTTTAGAGAATTAGGTCATAACTGTTACATCTCAAAAGATTACATAGTAGACTCTTCTACAAAGTTTCCATAAAATAAAAAAAAACTCTTAAAAAGAAACATGTCTAGTTCCATGTTTTAGATAGCATGTCTTTCCTTGAACCCGTCATTGACCCTATTCATCTTTAAGTCCTGTGTAAAACATTTCAAAAACTTGGGATGAGCATAAAAAGCCCAGTAAAGGATACATAAAGAAGGAAAACTGTTAGTTTTTTCAAAACAATAGGTAAACCATGAATACTTTACCAAAGTAATACTTTTCAACTTTATGAAGTAGTAAAAATATTCATGGAATAAAAGACCATTACTTACCCTTTTGTAACCAAAATATTACCATAAAACCCATATAAAGAACACATAACATATAAAGGTAACTTGGGACATAAACATACTTAAATGGAAGAACCATACGGTCGACTTCCACACATACTTAATGGAATACCCATACGGCCAACTTCCATACCCAATGCATTGGAGGTTATAACGTAACCGTCTGTCCCGGTATTCACGGCACCACCCGTCAAATGGTTTATCACGTAACCACCCACAAAATTTCGATTTACCATCAGTACACATAAAATAGTGAAAATATAATCATTTTAATAACAACATTTCATTTGCAATCACAATAATTAATTCCAAGATATTGAATTAATCATTCCATTTTCAAAAACCATTTAAAAGAGATTTTTGAATGAAAGTGTCCCATACCACTTTGAATATTTTAATGGAATTATAATTTTAAAACATTAATGTCCATATAAATAAATACTTAAAAACCATTTTGAAAACATGGACATTTAATATAATGATTTAGAATAATGAATCTTTAAAACATATAAAACGATAATTTTGTTAAAGAGTTTTTAACAAAATGAGAGACACTTGAATACACATAATTGCAGAATAACATTTAATCCGAGCTTTATAATATCATTATAAAAAGGGAATCATGATATAATATGTCAAAGGAAAGTATACACACCATACAAGAGTGAATTGGTGCATAACAACAATGAAGTCTCAATAGGAATGTAAATTGAGATGAAATCCATTATAAAGATGGTATCCTTAAATTAAGGATAAATATATCACATAATTATGTGTGAGAAATATAAATACACCCAATATAAGTGGATATTATGTGTGAAATAATCATAGGTCATTCAAACATAATCATGGAAAAACAAAACCAATGACATAGGTATTTAACTCAACGAAATCAGATTGGGTTATTATTTCCCATACAAGTTCATAAGAATTTATCAATGAGATGATTATTCGTAGAAGTAGTATATCTACACATTGTTTTGTGGAAATTACAATATATATATTTCACACATAATCTTGGAATAATAAAATCAAGAAGTAGAGGTTTAACCCAATGAATTGAAAATGGGTTAAGAAGTTCCCTTATAGAAATCCAACAGCCTAACGGCGTCACATTAAAATTTAGAAAATGAGTTGATGAGAGAGAAAATGGAATATCATCACTTGGAAATAAAATTTACATAAATGAGGATATATAAAACATATCCCAACATAATATTATGTGAATTAAAAGACATAACAAAAGAAGTATTTTAAATACAGGAGGGTGAAAGGTCCCCTTACCGAGTTGGGTAACTTTCGAAACATACACCCCATGGAAGAAGTTCCATACAATGAAGATGTAAATACCCATAAATGAATTATATTACACAAAGAGTATAATAATGGGCAGTACATACACCAATGAAAGGAAATAATGGAAAACGTAGCATAAATGTCATGGGAATAAAAGCGAGATGAAAAATCCCTTACGAAAACTCGGCAGCCTAACGACGCCACTTAAAACATTCAAAAATGGATTTATGAGATAAAATATGGTATCTCATAATATGAAAATAAAAATTACAGTATTAGTATTATAAAATAACATCCCAAAACATAAGAAAGATGATCTTAATAGAAATGACATAAAAGAGAGTACTTAAAAAAGATAGAAAGAGGTTGGATCCCTTATCTCATGTCTGACATGACTCGATCGTTCTTTAATCTCCTGAATATTAAAATTTGGTCAATTTATAATTTCATAAGGAACTCCATTAAAGATTATTATTCCATTCATATGACATATTATAATGTTATAATAATTGGTTAATAAAGTGAGTTCATATCAGACGTTTTTGTCGATGTTTGGTACATGAGTAAAAATTGAACTTGTTGGAAAAGAATTTTCTATGTAGTTATAGGTACATCATATCCAGAATAGTGTTGATGTTTTAAATATCACATATATCCAGTATATATTCATTTTATACTATTCCATAGCATTTGAAAAAAAATTTAAAAGCACCGTTCATGGAGACGGTAGGCCGTACGTACGCATGAACGCAACTTTCATTTTTTTCATATTAATGGAATTAAAACAAAATGAGAGATATATATATTATAATTCCAGAATTATATATATCATATATATGTAATATATTACATATATATCCAATATATATATGTACTTATAATAGTACATAGCATTTAGAGATAAGAAATGAAATGTACCGTTCATGGAGACGGTAAGCCGTACGTACGCATACACACTACTTTCATTTATTTTTTTTTTGTTTTAAATGGAATGAAATAATAATTATATAAAGGTATATTATAATTATAGTAGGATATAATATTTAATAACATTAATTCCATCGTTTATACGTCCCACATATGGCATTAACAAATCAAATCACATTGAGGGGACGGAAGTCCGCACTTCCTAAAATGAAGTTATCACGTTTACCCATAATAGAAACCATAAAGGTATTCCATAAATGAAAATAACAGAAGCTTAAGGAAAACATAAACATATTATATATCATATATAAATATAGTTACATCTTAATGGCCACCTTTGAAGGTGTTAAAGGAATATTGAACATTCAACGTTTCGTGAGGCAATAATTCTTCTTACATAGAAACAGTATGTTCTTTTACCATTAGACGAAGGAGTGTGAAAGTGTAGCTCGAATAATTCTTATAACAACATCCTATTATATTTAAGATACTGTTTTTGTTACAAAAAAAAAGTCTTAAAAAGAGTTTAGGGGTTTGGGGAAGCAAAATAAGACAAAAGAACACAAGGGAAGACATTACCTTTAAATCGGGTAACTCTCTTTGATTTGAGCTCAAAGGCTTCCTTGGAAAGGATTCTGACCAATGTGAGGCTTCAATGATGAAGAGAGGGATGCGGAGAGATGAAATGGGCAGGTTTTGGCCGAGCCAATGGCTTGAGAGGTGTGTGTAAGGTGGTAGAGGTAGGGGCCATTTATAAGAGGAGAGGAGGGGCACTCTTTGAAAGTTATAAAATATTACTTTATTATAAAATGTTTTTCGGATTTAAAATGACCCCAAATGATATATTTAAGGGATAAGGTGATATGTTCTCGAATTACACCCATAAAATAGGTTTGTGACAAGTTTATGACTTATATTTCACCATATCTTATCATTTTATCTAAATCGTTCATTTATGAGGTAATCACTGCATCATCACGGTATCATTAATAAATTAATTTATTTAATGTCTCAAAATTATAAAAAAAATATCATGATGTAGTAATTATTTTTATCTTTCTAATTAATATTTATATTCAAAAATATGACTCGTATAGCCCCATTTAAAAATTGTTTTAGTAAAATAACTCGTGTTTGTGACATTTTTATTTTAACTTTAAATAAAAAGTTATTTATGTCATTTTCCTACCGAAGAGGCTCCATGGGGTCCCCAAGTTGACCCATGGATTGTCTTGGTCGGACATGACACATCCAATGATGGTAGGATATGTGTCTAGGTCATTTCATATAATTAAAACATTATTTTTACTATAAATTATACTAATTACCTTTAATCGAGTTTAATAAAACATAAAAGTTACTATTCACCAAAACATATTTTAATCTCATTCTACCACATTTTACTCCTTAATGACAAGAATTTATGTCTTATTTTTGAAAATAAAATCATAGAAGTGGAAAAGTTTCATTTAAACGAAAAATCAGTTTCATTAACTACCACTTAGTGGATTCACTATTCATCTAAAATTTATGTTTTCCAGAAAAATACCAAAAATTCCCCCTAATCTATATTTTATATTCCGAAATCACAAATTATGACTATTTTACAAAATTCAAAACATATAAGTTACATTAATTAATTTAATAATTAATTCCCGCTGCCAGAGAAAATAGCGTGCTTTTATGAAAAAATAAGTATCAAAAGATTGACACTAATTTAAGTCCAATTTCAAGATGAAATTAATTCCAACGACCACTATTGGATTAAATTGTAAAAATATATTCTAATTTCACTTTAAAACCAATTCAAAAAAAAATCTATTCATATAAATAAATTATATTAAAAAGAGGTTTTGAATTAAAATACAACATTTTTCACTATTCATTAAAAAATGACCTTTATCAGAAAAATACCAAAAATTTACACAAATTAAATTTTGATGTCCCAATTCTATAGAAAAATTTTATTTTTCCATATATGAAACATAAAATTTTCAAAAAGTGGATTTAAAAGAGGTTCATCATAAAAAGGCTGTTAAACGACCTTTTAAAGAATATTAGAATGTTTACGCTTAAAATTGGATTCATTTGCATTTTTAATCCTCTAACATTTATTGTAAAAAGTAAAAATATTTTTAAAACATATATAATCATTTTGTAGTTAGTTCTGTTCATTCCTTCCATTACAACGGCTAGGTGGTAACTACAATTTAAAATAATATTATTTTCTTATTAGAGTGCAATGTAATATTCCCAAGAAACTTGTTGTTGCGTATTGGGTATGACATCGAGCATAAAGCCCCCTTTTAAAGTTATATTAATATTTTATTCACAAATATGGATAAGTGTGAAAATGACATATTTTTTATTTACCTAGGGTGTTACAATATGTGTTTTTAAAACAAAATTTTTTATAGTTTTATATAAACTAAAGATTTAAAACACTATTTTATAAATTAAATTTTTATACATCAAAAGAAAAACATTATACGAGTATAATAAAAATAAATTTCATTGTTTAGTTAAATCCTTGTTTAATAATTAGGAATAAAAACATTTACAAGAATATTTAAATATTTGAAACGTGTTTAAAATCCTCGCCTCATTTAAAAATCACACATTTTGTAGCTAAAAATTTTAAACCATTGTCCTTTTAATGTTCCTAAAAAGTGGTTATATTATTTTTTCAATACATAAATTAAATATTTGAAAAACCAAATTATACTTAGACAATTTTAATTAATCCACCAAAAAGTCCAACGACTATAAGTATAGCCATTAGAACTCAACGATCACCTAAGGGGAAATAGTCAAGTTGAAGCCTTTTATCCCCATAAATTAGTGTGTCCCAAATTCATGTCAATTGAAGAAGATGGTGCACATCATTCCACTAATGCTCAGTGATGATGAAGTGGCTCTATCCATACTAATGTTCATTGTGACAGATCTGAAAGACCCATATTATCTTCTTGGGGGTTTTGTTGTTTTGGGTGGTCTCCTTGTAATTCTAATAGTTCTTTTAATAATTATTTTTTCATAGTATGGTTTTCCATTGACCTTTCAATAATGTATAAACTTCCGTGTTTTTTAAATAAAAAGCTCTGGTATTTAGTTTTTATGAATTGTTCAGTTAACAAAATAAAACCATAATATTACAATTATATTAGAGATATTTTTTGGGGTGTCACATTATTTCCCATACAAATAATTGCATCCTCAAAATACATTTCAAATAGTCATTCCCAAAGAAAAACTCACTGATGTTCTTCAACACATCCTCTATCATGGAGTATCCCCAAGTTTTTCCAGATGAATACCCAAAATGATATTCAATTCCTCTGATTCCCTTGCATAGAGACACATTGGAAAGTATGGGTTAAACTCACACAATGTTCACTCATTCTTCTATAAGGAGGCTCTAATGGTAGAGAGTTCAGAGGTGTCTGAATGGAAACAATCTCTAAGAACCTGTTGGGGCGTCTCTTGTCTGAGAATTTCAATGTCATAGATGTTGTCATACAAACTGAAACTCATGATTTTGTGGATTTAGTTTGCATGAAGGTTCCCCTCCAAGGATACCTCTTAAAACCTTACCCTAGATGTGATGCTTTAAGAGAGAGTCACGCACATGAAAAAACCTTCATGGTACATTCCCCTTATTCTATACTCAGAGAGTTGAGCATTGGCTATGTGGTGGTAGATGTAGGAATTCCCTTGGCTAGAGTAGAGAATGTCTGGACTATTTGATACCTTGTAAATATGATTCCATGTTCATCACAGGTTTGCGAAGGGAAGGTATTCTTCGACACAGGGTCATACCATAATGGACTCTAGTATATAAATGAGAAGATATACGATATGGGTTTCTCCTTCCATTTGAAAATAAAAAACAATTCATGAAATTCCAATAAGTGAAATTCATTCAAAAGCACAAAATCTAAAGAGATAAAAGAAATAATAAACTAAAAGTTGTATTTTCATAAAATAACTGGTACACAACACCCAGGACATATTGTTTCTCCTATTACCAGTTACATGAATCCCCAAAATAATTTCAAAATTCTCAATCTCCCTGAACCAAATGCAACCTGACCATTCTAGTTCAATCTCATGGGAACACTTATGGTTTCTCTAGAGTGAGACATGAGAGATGTAAAGCCGAGATTGTCACACCCCGACCCATCTGTTTCTTTTATTCTAGAACCAGATTTTTGTGCTTTGTCAAAAAAATGAATGTTTTGGGTTCGACGCCATTGAACGCACGGGCGGAGCACGACGCCACGCGGCTTCGCCCATGCAACGACACTATCCGTCGGTCTTCGGAAGAATTTAAAATTAATATGTTTTGTATTTTATTATGGTTACGATTATTAATTTTAATTATTACATTTGTTATAATTAAGGTTATTATTATTATTATTATTAATATAAATATTATTATTATTGTTGATATTAATATTAATATTGTTAATATAGATTAAATTTATTATTAATAATAATGATAATATTATTATTCTTTTTATTTTATTACTTTATTTTATTTTATTTTTTTGTGTGTTTTCTTCTTCTTCTTTTTTCTTTCTTTTTCTTTGTTTCCCCCTTCTTCCACACGGTTGTCTCCTTGTTCTATTTTTTTCTTTTCTCCTTCCTCCCGCAGACTTCTCCTTCCTCTTGTCCGCTGCGCTACACCGCTGCACGGTGCCCCATCCTGCTACCTTCGGTCGACACACACCCAGCGCCCCCAATCCCTTTGTCCACCGCAGTGCACCGCGGCATGCCACCCGAAGCTCTCCTGACCCGCGCCACTGGTAGCCCGCCACCCGCACAGCCTCCGCCCCGCACAGCACCGCCCCCGCCCTGCTCGGCCAGTCCGCACGAAACTCGCCCCAGCTCTCTCTCTCTCTCCCCTGGATGCGCCGCTGCCCTCCTCCGGCTTCAGCTACACATCATCATCACCTCTTCCGCTGGTGCGCCCCTGCATAACAGGTTGTTCGGCCTCCTCTCCTCCCCTTATTCTTCCCGTAACAACCCGCAGACCTGGTTCTCCTCTCCTCCAGCAGCCGGCTCCTCCCCTGCATGTGCATGCCCCTACAGACCCGGCTCTCCTTCCCTTAGCAGCGCTCCGCCGCTGCAACCTGCGAAGCCCCTCCGCCCCTTCAGTGCACCCATCCATCCCCACGCGCAGACCCCGGGTACCTTCTTTTTTTTGTCCGCTGCTGCACCCAGCAGCCCGCTGGTCTCCCAGCTTCCCCCGCTCACTCTCCTTCAGCGCAACAGCCTACCGTGGCCGCCCCAGATCCCTGCTCGTTCTCCAGAGATCCCTCACTTTTGCAGCTGCCCGTCGACCTCGCGCCGCAACCCTGCTCCCCGCTCCGGATCCGCCTCCTCAGCGCGAAATCCAGCCACCGGTGCCCCTATCCTGGTGCGCCTCCCCTTCGGATCTAGCGGTCTGTTGTGCACTTCACCTTGCCCTCCTGCCGGCCGCATACGTCAGGCGTAGTAAGAAGCTCCTCAGTGCGCAGCCAACGCGTAACCACGCGGCTCAGTCGCGACCCCGGACCCCTCACCGCACTCCACTACCAACATCGCCCCCCTTTTTCAGTGCCTAATAGCTGCCTTCAGTCTCCATACCGGCTGCTTGTTTCCCTCCTACTAGTGTCCTCCTGCGCACGCCCTGTCCGGCGAGCACTGGCCTCCTGCTTATAGTAGTGAAGCCCCTTCGCCCTTCCTTTCCCCTCCTGCGCACTAGCTTCGGACTCTCCCTCCTTTGCAGCGTGAGCAGAACCGCTGCAAGCCCCTTGTTTGCTCCGTTGTCCGCCACCTGTCCGCTCTCCACCTCTTTGTTCCGGCCAGCAACCGAGTAGGTCGTGGCCGTCAGCCTGCGCAAACATCATCACCAGTGCGGGCTGTCGAGCGGTGCACCGTCCAGCGCACCCCCACCTCGCACCCACTGTCCAGCCGATGCCCCTAGCATCAGCACCCTCAAGTGTTCCCCTGTTCGCCCCCGCTGTCTGGCCAGCCCCCACAGGTCCTCCGTCAGCCACGCTAGACTTCGTGTCACCGTTGACGACGTCGGTGACCTTTCTTGCGCACTGCGCTCGACCATTCACCCTTTCGTGCGACCCTGTTGGTCACGCACGGCTCCGCGACGAGGTGACGTTTTTTTATGCTTCTTCATTGGTTTATTGTGAGTTTGTGTTTTTATTTATTTTTGCGGGTGTTGCAGCTCTTTGGCGACGTTTTTCCGCGGTACTGTAGTCGTCGGCTTGCACGTACTTGTGCGCGAGTGTGAGACGCACCGCGTCATCTTCGTAATCGAACTGCGAGTCGAGGTAGGTCCCCCATTGCACTTACTTTTAAATTTAGAATTTATTAATTGCTTGTCGTTTTATTAATTTTAATGAATGATAAATAATATAAGATAATTAATTTTTAAATGATTGTTCAATGTAAAAAAAAAGCTGTTTATTTTATACACGTCTCTTGAAATATTTTCTTGACGAGTGGACACCCATTATTGAAAGAATGCCCATTTTGCCTTTAAACATAATTTACGGAATTTCAAATATGGTTCTGGTTTTAAAGATAAATTATTTCTTCTGAACACGTGTTTCGGGTTTTCTTGAGAAACGATGTTTTTCTTTAAAATTGGTGAAGGCCCGTTTGGCACTTTAATAAAATAAATTATTTTGGAAAACCCACTCGGGGGTGATCTTTGGTGTGAGTTGTTTTCGTGAGCTTTATGTGATGTTGGTGCATCGTGACTGATTGTTTTACACTGTGGACGCACCCCTGTTTATTGCATGTGTTGACATGGGAACCTGGCATAGTGAGTGAATCTTCTGGGAACAATTGCTGCACTAGTTTAGATTACGCACTGGCTAGTGGCCCCATAGCAGGGGAATACTGAGTTATTGCTGCTATGGGGATTGGGCCCCTCGGTTAGGCCATGTAGGGCTATGCCGGGCGTTAGGGCGTTATGACGTCATCGAGTTAGGGCATGCCTTCAGGATGAGTAAGATGTATAGTACGTTCTGGATTGTTCACGATCTCCTAGGTTCGACCCATGTTTCCTTTAGTGTTTATTTATATGTGGCAGATGATTGAGAGGTCTAGTTTGGTTGCTGACCAATGTGTGCCACTTTTTCCATTGCCCTTGGTGTGTGTTGTGTATTATGTGTGGTTTCCCCATTTTGGCTAACAACTGAACTTTGGTCTTCTAAATGGTTCACTGAAAATGTTTTAAAAGAAATATACATAATCCTTTCAGACATTAACTTGTTTTCAAATTAAAAAGGGAAATGGAATGATACTTGTTTTAGAAATTAATGTGTGTGTGTGTGTGAAAACCAATATTTTTGTATATTTAGTTCAAACCTGTAATTGGTAAATTCTTCATTTAAAGGTAGTGCATTGGGAGTAGTTTGTTGGGCACGCCTACTGGGTTTTAATACTCACACCTATAGTGTTTTCCTGTTTTTAGTTTTGTTGCAGGTTTGCTCGAGCACTCTCGCCGTGGGCGAGAGTTAGTTGTGGTCTGGTGAGCGACTCTTGGAGTCGCGAGGAGTTTTTGGACGAGACCAGGTTAGTTTGTTTTTGTTGGTCGTTCTTCCTTTTTCGTGTCATTTATTTTCCTCCCGCTGCTTTGTTTTCTTATTTATTTTTGTTGGGCAAAATCGTTCCCACTTGTCCTCTATTGATGCCCTGGTGCTTGTCGCCAGCCCGGGAGGATCGGGAACGCCTCTCGGGCCATGCCGCGGACCGACTCGGGTGACCGTTTCGGGGTTGACCCAGGTTGGTTCGTGACAAAATGGTGTTAGAGGAGGTCAGCTCTTGAGCGGACCTTGTTTTCTAGAGCGCCCATTGTTAGCTGGGGTTTTCATGGTAGAAGGTGTATGATTATCAGGACTTGAGGCACACAGACGAGAAGGACGTCATGAACCCTTGCTTGTTCCGAACCTCGGGTTACCATCAGATGTTTGGGTTGTCGATGTCTTTTGATTCTTATGGTTTGTTTGGTATTGGGAAATGAAATGAGTGTTGGGAAAGTGACCTCTGTGAGCTCACATGGTCTGGAAAGCCATGTGGAGCCGGAGACTTTACCCTAGAATGCTCTCAGTGACGGTGGTGTGATTGGTGTATGGCCGCCAACCATATGGTCGAGTCACCCATCATCACTAGTTTCCCTCTAGTGATTCTTCTGGATTTTCCTCATTTCTAAAAAAAATCATTGTGAAAAGTGTTATTTTGGTATTTGAAATGACAATGACCATGTTTGACCCATCTTTTTGTTTTCTTGTTCCATAGTGTTTTCCCCACGAAGGTTCTATAGATGCCCAAGGTGCAGCTTCAAGTGGTGCATCCTTAGAAAATTCTCAAGTTGATCATCCTAAAGACTATGTCCTTGAGTTTCGGAAGTTGAACCCTCCCCTCTTTTATGGGCAGACAGATCCTCTTGAGGCAGAGGAGTGGTTAGGGAAGATTGAGAGGAAGTTCAGTTTCATTGGGTTGCCTGAGTCGTTAAAGGTGAAGTTGGATACCTTTATGCTTGAAGGTCCAACCTGGAAATGGTGGAAGTCTGTGTCTCAAAATAAACCTTGGAATGATCTCACTTGGGAGTTCTTCAAGTCATCATTCATTCAACAGTACTTCTCTGAAGTGACAAAAGTGAGGAAGAGGATGGAGTTGTGTGGTCTCGAGCAAGGTGTTGGATCGGTGTTTGAATTCTTTCTTCGTTTCTTGGACCTGGCTCCGTATGAACCGGGGTATGTTGGAAATGATCCTGTGAAAGCTCGGCATTTTGAGCTTGGATTACGTCCTGAGCTGCAGTCGAAGGTGGGAGAATTCAACGTGATCACTTTCCCTGATGTGGTGAGACAAGCTTTCCTCGTCGAAGGTGAGTTAGGAGGAGGACATGAGGTGACGAATCCTCCTCCAGCTTTGGGAAACAGTGCAGAAGATAGCGATAAGAAGAAAGATAAGCGACATGATGGTGGTGGAACTACTAGAGGAATCAAGAGGCCTTCGGACCTTCAGTCGCCTTCCTCACAGGACAATGCCTTGATCTGTCACCAGTGCGGTAAGCGGGGGCACAAGAGGCCAATGTGCCCGAATGCTCCGAAACCCTGCCACACCTCTGGACGTCTGGGCCACTTACAGCGATTCTGTCGAGATGTTTTCAAGAAGCGCGCTAAATCCATACCTGGCTCGTTGAAGGTCACCTCAGCCCGTCCGCAGGAGTAGGATGCTGTTTGGAGATCATTTTGGGGTTTTCTCTTTATAGTGTTTCTTGGATGTAGTAGTCGTCAGCTGTACCGTTTTGTGGTGTTTCTTTTTCTTTCAGTTGTAAGAATGGTTGTGGCTGAACCTTTTTGAAACCTTTGTTTTAATGGATGTGTGTTTGGTAAAATTCTTGTTCGTGTTTTATGATTGGGAATTTTGAAGCCTGACTGCGAGGCAGAAGATGCTTTAAACATCAGAGCTCCAGCCATAGGTCCCGGAGTGAAGCTGGCACGTAGTCAGGTGAACCCCAGCGGTGAAGAAGGGCCTTGGTTTAATTTTCATCATTAGTGTGGGATGGTTTGTGTTCTTCCGAGGGTGTGACATCGTTGGAGTGACGGTGACGGTAGTATTGATGCTCTACCCGTAGGGCCCTTCCCTTCTCCCCCTTGTGATGGGGGGTTTTTTGACTGTGTGGAAAATCTTCAAGCTCGGTTACCCTAGACATTACTTATGGTTGGGAGAATGATCACGGGTCTCATTGAATTCAGTTGGCTTGTTTCCTATGGTGGGGAGTCCGTTCGGGCCTCCCCGTGTCAGTAACAGAGTTTACTCTCGGGTATCGTTTAGGGTGGTGTTTAAAGTGTTCGTGTTTTGAGGATAAGTTGCGTGTCATGGGTTTTCGGTGTCTACTTGGATCAATCAACTGGTGGTGCTTAAACTTTTGGGGGTGATTGACACTTAAGGAGTTTCTTCTATGGTCTAGGTCTTGTTGTGGCTTCCCAGGGACGGGAAGCGTTATGGTGGGGAGTATTGTCACACCCCGACCCATCTGCTGCTTTTATTCCAGAACCGGATTTTTGTGCTTGTCAAAAAAATGCATGTTTTGGGTTCGATGCCATTGAACGCACGGGCGGAGCACGACGCCACGCGGTTTCGCCCATGCAACGACACTTTCCGTCGGTCTTCGGAAGAATTTAAAATTAATATGTTTTGTATTTTATTATGGTTACGATTATTAATTTTAATTATTACATTTGTCATAATTAAGGTTATTATTATTATTATTATTATTATAAATATTATTATTATTGTTGATATAAATATTAATATTGTTAATATAGATTAAATTTACTATTAATAATAATGATAATATTATTATTCTTTTTATTTTATTTCTTTATTTTATTTTATTTTTTGTGTGTGTTTTCTTCTTCTTCTTTTTTTCTTTCTTTTTCTTTGTTTCCCCCTTCTTCCACACGGTTGTCTCCTTGTTCTTTTTTTTCTTTTCTTTTTTTTTCTTTTCTCCTTCCTCCCGCAGACTTCTCCTTCCTCTTGTCCGCTGTGCTACACCACTGCACGGTGCCCCGTCCTGCTGCCTTCGGTCGACACACACCCAGCGCCCCCAATCCCTCCGTCCGCCGCAGTGCACCGCCGCATGCCACCCGCGGCTCTCCTGACCCGCGCCACTGGTAGCCCGCCACCCGCACAGCCTCCGCCCCGCACAGCACCGCCCTCGCCCTGCTCGGCCAATCCGCACGAAACCCGCCCCAGGTGTCTCTCTCTCTCTCCCCTGGATGCGCCGCTGCCCTCCTCCGGCTTCAGCTACACAGCAGAAGCACCTCTTCCGCTGGTGCGCCCCTGCATAGCAGGTTGTTCGGCCTCCTCTCCTCCCCTTATTCTTCCCGTAGCAACCCGCAGACCCGGTTCTCCTCTCCTCCAGCAGCCGGCTCCTCCCCTGCATGCGCATGCCCCTACAGACCCAACTCTCCTTCCCTTAGCAGCGCTCCGCCGCTGCAACCTGCGAAGCCCCTCCGCCCCTTCGGTGCACCCATCCAGCCCACGCGCAGGCCCCGGGTACCTTCTTTTTTTTTTTGTCCGCTGCTGCACCCAGCAGCCCGCTGGTCTCCCAGCTTCCCCCGCTCACTCTCCTTCAGCGCAACAGCCTACCGTGGCCGCCCCGGATCCCTGCTCGTTCTCCAGAGCTCCCTCACATTTGCAGATGCCCGTCGACCTCGCGCCGCAACCCTGCTCCCCGCTCCGGATCCGCCTCCTCAGCGCGAAAGCCAGCCACCGGCGCCCCTATCCTGGTGCGCCTCCCCTTCGGATCTAGCGGTCTGTTGTGCACTTCACCTTGCCCTCCTGCCGGCCGCATACGTCAGGCGTAGTAAGCAGCTCCTCAGTGCGCAGCCAACGCGTAACCACGCGGCTCAGTCGCGACCCCGGACCCCTCACCGCACTCCACTACCAACATCGCCCACCTGTTTCAGTGCCTAACAGCCGCCTTCAGTCTCCATATCGGCTGCTTGTTTCCCTCCTACTGGTGTCCTCCTGCGCACGCCCTGGCCGGCGAGCACTGGCCTCCTACTTCCAGTAGTGAAGCCCCTTCGGCCTTCCTTTCCCCTCCTGCGCACTAGCTTCGGACTCTCCCTCCTTTGCAGCGTGAGCAGAACCGCTGCAAGCCCCCTGTTTGCTCCGTTGTCCGCCTCCTGTCTGCTCTCCACCTCTTTGTTCTGGCCAGCAACCGAGTAGGTCGTGGCCGTCAGCCTGCACAAACATCATCACCAGTGCGGGCTGTCGAGCGGTGCACCGTCCAGCGCACCCCCACCTCGCACCCACTGTCCAGCCGATGCCCCTAGCATCAGCACCCTCAAGTGTGCCCCTGTTCGCCCCCACTGTCTGGCCAGCCCCCACAGGTCCTCCGTCAGCCACGCAAGTCTTCGTGTCACCGTTGACGACGTCGGTGACCTTTCTTGCGCACTGCGCTCGACCATTCACCCTTTCGTGCGACCCTATTGGTCACGCACGGCTCAGCGACGAGGTGACGTTTTTTTATGCTTCTTCATTGGTTTATTGTGAGTTTGTGTTTTTATTTATTTTTGAGGGTGTTGCAGCTCTTTGGCGACATTTTTCCGCGGTACTGTAGTCGTCGGCTTGCACGTACTTGTGCGCGAGTGTGAGACGCACCGCGTCATCGTCGTAATCGAACTGCGAGTCGAGGTAGGTCCCCCATTGCACTTACTTTTAAATTTAGAATTTATTAATTGCTTGTCGTTTTATTAATTTTAATGAATGATAAATAATATAAGATAATTAATTTTTAAATGATTGTTCAATGTAAAACAAGCTGTTTATTTTATACACGTCTCTTGAAATATTTTCTTGACGAGCGGACACCCATTATTGAAAGAATGCCCATTTGGACTTTAAACATAATTTACGGAATTTCAAATATGGTTCTGGTTTTAAAGATAAATTATTTCTTCTGAACAAGTGTTTCGGGTTTTCTTGAGAAACGATGTTTTTCTTTAAAATTGGTGAAGGCCCGTTTGGCACTTTAATAAAATAAATTATTTTGCAAAACCCACTTGTGGGTGATCTTTGGTGTGAGTTGTTTTTGTGAGCTGTATGTGATGTTGGTGCATCGTGACTGATTGTTTTACATTGTGGACGCACCCCTGTTTATTGCATGTGTTGACATGGGAACCTGGCATAGTGAGTGAATCTTCTGGGAACGATTGCTGCACTAGTTTAGATTACGCACTGGGTAGTGGCTCCATAGCAGGGGAATACTGAGTTATTGCTGCTATGGGGATTGGGCCCCTCGGTTAGGGCATGCAGGGCTATGTCGGGCGTTAGGGCGTTATGACGTCATCGAGTTAGGGCATTCCTTCAGGATGAGTCAGATGTATAGTACGTTCTGGATTGTTCACGATCTCCTAGGTTCGACCCATGTTTCCTTTAGTGTTTATTTATATGTGGTAGATGATTGAGAGGTCTAGTTTGGTTGCTGACCCATGTGTGCCACTTTTTCCATTTCCCTTGGTGTGTGTTGTGTATTATGTGTGGTTTCCCCATTTTGGCTAACAACTGAACTTTGGTCTTCTAAATGGTTCACTGAAAATGTTTTAAAAAGAGATATACATAATCCTTTCAGACATTAACTTGTTTTCAAATTAAAAAGGGCAATGGAATGATACTTGTTTTAGAAATTAATGTGTGTGTGTGTGTGAAAACCAATATTTTTGTATATTTAGTTCAAACCTGTAATTGGTAAATTCTTCATTTAAAGGTAGTGCATTGGGAGTAGTTTGTTGGGCACGCCTAATGAGTTTTAATACTCACGCCTATAGTGTTTTCCTGTTTTTAGTTTTGTTGCAGGTTTGCTCGAGCACTCTCGCCGTGGGCGAGAGTTAGTTGTGGTCTGGTGAGCGACTCTTGGAGTCGCGAGGATTTTTTGGACGAGACCAGGTTAGTTTGTTTTTGTTGGTCGTTCTTCCTTTTTCGTGTCATTTATTTTCCTCCCGCTGCTTTGTTTATTTATTTATTTTTGTTGGGCAAAATCGTTCCCACTTGTCCTCTATTGATGCCCTGGCGCTTGTCGCCATCCCGGGAGGATCGGGAACGCCTCTCGGGCCATGCCGCGGACCGACTCGGGTGACCGTTTCAGGGTCGACCCGGGTTGGTTCGTGACAGAGATGCATCAGTATATACATGATGTCTGTACACAAAACATATGTATTCAATTTAAATGTTTTCAATGTTTATTAGTTGACAATAATGTACTTAGGAAAAGCATTGTCACATATATACTGCACGGAGGACACCCGATAATGAAACTTCCTAGAAATCCATAAGGGATTGGATTCCTTCTATTTTGGGGAAGCATCTAAAAAGTCCCTCTATGTACTTTCATTAATGTACATAAGATGTAAATGGGGTTTTCATCATAAAGAGATAGTCCAAACCCACTCCTCGGTGTAGTTGAAAGGGCTCAGGGAGCATTTGACACATCGTAGAGGTGTTTTCATGTCATACAAATGTGTGCATTGTTTTAAAAAATTTTGTGGCTAGATATAAATTCTATTGTTTGTAGGGACTCAATAAGAAGAGACAAAATAATAGTATTTTCATTTTCAATCTGGAAATTTAGAAAAAAAATTATACTTAGTAATGCTTAGGTAAATTTTTCTTTGTTCAGTTCTGGCATTCCATAGTTATCTAAACTGAATCCTCTAATACTAACTATAACAACCTAACACCAGAATACCTAGAGCTAGTGCCTTGAATCATGATGTGTAAATTTTTACAAAAACTATGCACTGATATTTTACACATCATGTCCCATATACAGGATTAATTTGGTTCAGGTTCTGGGAAACTAACCTCTTCTGACATGCTTCTTCAGCTAAAAACTGATACCAATAATATTAATTAAAAAAATATATAGTGAAAATATAAATGCCCAGTATTGGGTTTTAAAATTGAATAATATACCAATTATTACTTTTGAAAACATTAATTAATTTTTTCCATAAAAGTTTTTCTTAAGAAATCATATAATACATGTATCATATCATAACAATTTCCTACGAAATAAAGGAGCACAATTAATAAAATACTAATATAATTACAAGGGGTAAAGATCCAATTATAGGCATGATCATTCAGTTTAATAAGTAAAAGACATTCTAAATAAGGATGACTTGTGAATATTCAAAAAAAAATTAATAATTATGAGTAATACATAATAAGTGTTCTGTATAAAGGTAATAACTTCAATTTCATTCTTTATTACCGTGAAACATACACTGGTTAATAAATAACTGTGTGAAAAATAAATTTCATTCCATAATCATTTACTTCTTCAGATACTCATAAGTACATGCTCTTAACCATGGATATTATACTAGTCAAATATCCACATTGTTAATTAATTATCATAAACATAATAAGGGAACGTATAATACCATACCCTTTCAAGACCTCGTGTCAATACCTAAAATTTCAATGGCCTCATTAGATGACCTGACTGTCTCATGAGAACTATTGATGCATCGAGGGGATCTCATTAACCGATCCCCAACCCATTATACTGAGTCTAATACATTTATCATATTCCAAATAGGGTCATTTATTATAAATTCCCCTTACCACTTTCAACATTTAATTTATCATTTCATATTGTTCATAGTGTCCCATACCACTTTGAGTAACTAAACACTTAATAAATAAGAGTTCTTAATGATTTTAATTTCATTCATTATCTTATACATATATATATATTTAATTAATTAGGCATATACATATTAATTACAAAACTATCAACTGCATGGATATGTTATTGAATGGTTGGCATGATAAGAATATTATGGAATATGTGATGAAAACTAATGTATTAAATGAAATACACGTTTTGTTTCATAAAATGATTACCATGTACGATAAATTCTTTTCTGGTAAAATACATATTGGCATTTCACCATGGATTGGGTGAGTATTTAATTTATAGATAATCCAAATATTTAAAAAGGGGTATTACACACATGAATGCCCAAAATTTCATTTCTGGTATGCTTATGTTTATCATATCACACAGGTACACATAATGATTAAAAGGAAGAGCATGAAATTCAACAATAACTAACACAATTTATTATATATTGGAAAATAATTTATTCATAAATATTTATGTAAGAGTAGTAAACCCCCAAATATTATACTCATGAACTCTACAAAATTACTAAATGTATTAAGAGTATAACTTTGGAATATACAAAATTAGGTTATATTGTTTTGTAAATATGTTTAAACATAATGGTATAAAAGTAGTTTTTTAAACAAAAAATAACCATATTTTGAAAACGGCATGTTATATTCTTTCTTAGGAATCCTTAAATAATTCTATATATAATTGAGGAACAAAGTTTACATGTATACACATATATTCACATATCTGAATATACATAATGTATTAAAGGGTTTATACCAAAAATCCATTAACCCACATATGACATTAACATATTAGATACATTGATTAACTACAGTCCCTAGAACATTAAATCATTGTATAATATTTAAAAGTATTATATAATATATGAAACATATATGTATAACCGAGTTTAAACGAAAATTAATTGAAACATGCATTCTTTTAACCCCTTAAGAGTATTAGTTAACCAAGTGTCCATAAAATGAAAATTGTGCCATTAATTATAATTTTTTTTTACGAAATACCTTCACAGATTTTTTATAAAACTTTATATCCTTTTTTTGTACATAATTATATATATAATTATTCCCATAAGGAACCATGACATCACAAACCATGTTGTATGTTAAGCGGTTTAGATCATCATGTAGGGTTAAAATATTTGCATTACAAAGAAAAAGGGTATATCACACTCTTAACCACATATACATATTTATAAATAACAATATATATTCAATGTACATAAACATATTTTTCATTTATAATATAAACCCTTAGGTTCATAATACCACCTAAACTCAAAATCTAGATGACCTAGAGAAGATTTTAACTAAACTGTAAGGTTGTATAAATATTTTTATGATAATACATATATATGTTCATACATTCAATGGAACAAAACAAGAAAACTCATTACCTTAGCTATCTTGAAGAGGATTAAAGGATCAAGAAATGCTCGTGGGAGCTTGTTGGAGGTTTGAGGATAGGGGGAACAACTAAGGGAATGGGTGCAATCAGGTTATATAAATAAAATTTATTCTACGAACTATAAAATATTTTAAGGCCACTTATTGGAATGATGAGGCCAACATGGTATATTAAATGACCAGGGATGTCCTTATTTGTGGAAAATGAGATCATATAGGCTCAAATAGTGATTGACGAGGTCACAAATGTGAAACAAACAAGAGAAAAGAATTTTTGGGGTTACTAGTCCAGTGTAGGCGAGAGGAAAAAAGCAATACGAAGTAGAAAAACCAGAGAAATAATGGAAGGTAGAGATAAATCATGATTAGATCCTACAGTGGAGGTGAGTCTATGGATTTTAAAACGATATGGACAGTACAGATCATATTGTGACTCGATTCAATGGCCAAGGATGACACATTGATTTAAAATTATACGAATGGCTGAGATTCGAACTATCCCCAATCTAACATCATATGAAAATGCTGATGTTTAAATCGTAGCCACTGGGGTTTGATAGTCGTACCAGATGTATGTATTAGATTGCACGTGGTGCGATCCAATGGTATGGATTCGATCCTGGCTGATTTTCCCCATCCCAAATCTAAATAGTGACACTCCCATGACTTCATTATAAGCCAAGAGCTCTATACAACAGCCCAGAATTTTCCCTTCCTCATCCTGGTACCGCCCCTTACTAGGTTCTAAGGGCAAGCTCTATACCCACCCCCTGCCATCGTGTTTCCCCGCATGGTGGCACCTCTAGTTCCCTTGTGCATGCTTCAAGCGCACATGAACACTCACCCATAGGCTAACCTATAGAAAGGCTGAGAACTAGGCTCGACCACCTGGAGTGTGCTGCCTCCCTCAACCTGGCTAGAGGGATGGCCCTTGTGGATATATTTTTTATTAAATATATTACTATGTTTCTTTACACATATATAGGTCTTTTTCAAACCAAATTACCCTTATTTTTATATACACTAATTTTTTAAAACACCATGTTATAAATTAAAATTTAATACATCTATATGAAAAATTTATACTTGTATTATAAAAATCAAAGACATAGTTTAGTTAAAACCTTGTTTAAGAATTAATAATGAATGTTTTTTCATGTTATTTGAAATATTTGAATGGTGTTTGAAATCCTCAACTAGTTTTAAAATCACACATTGTGTAGTTCAAAATATAAAACCATTATCCTTTTAAAGATCATAAAAATAGGTTATATTATATTTTCAATATATAACATTAATACGTGGGAAACTAAATTATACTTAGATATTTTTAATTAATCCACCAAAAATACCAATAACTATAATTATATACGTTGGAACTCAATGATCACCCAAGGGGAAATGGTCGAGTTGATGCCTTACAAAACCATACATTAGAGTGTCCCAAATTCATGTCAACTAAAGAATATGGTGCACATCATTCCACTAATGCTCAGTGCTGTTGCAGTGGATCGGCCCATATTAATGTTTGTTTTGATGAATCTGAAAGTCTAATATTATATTCTTGGAGGTTTCTTTGTTTTGGTTGGGCTCCTTATAATTTTAAAATGTCATTTAACAGGTATTTTAGGTTAGTATGGATTTCTATTGACCTTACTGTAATGAATACACTTTGATGTTCTATGTAAATAAAAAGTTCTATTATTTAGTTTTGATGTATTATTTAGATAACTAAATGAACCCATAATATTACTATTATATGAGGGATATGTTTTGGGTGTCACATTAATTAACCATTTATTTATTAAATTTTCTTTTTTAATATTTTATCAATTTAAACTAATTACAAAATCTTTCATAATTGATTTGTAAAAATACATTTTCATGTATAATTGTGATAGATTTAGTATTTATCACCTATAATAAATATGTTTAATGGTCATTCAAAAAGAAAAATATTCATGATTAATTTTATACAACATTTTTATTGATATTTATTACAATCACTAGTGACCATTAGTGAAGGTAATCCATCCAAAGTAATAATAATTCCAAAGAACAAAACTCTAATAGTGGTCTGAGGGGTGGGGGACGGAAGTAAAGACATGGAATTTCACTAATTATTTTCCTCAAAAAAATTATTTTTATATAAATTTTTTTATATGTAACACTGATCTAAAATGAATATGTTATATGTTAAAATAAATTTTTTCCATTATGATATATTTGTTAAATTAATGGTTATAAAAGGAAGTAAATAAATTAAGAAATATATGATGGTAGAAAAGTACATGAAGTTTAAGAAGTCTAATTTTTGATCTCTATTAGTATAATATTGGAAAATAATTTGTTTTTAGGGTTTTTTCTAGACCAATCACATGACAAAATCAAAAAATAATTATCATATGAGTGAAATAATATTCAAGGTAAATTAAAGATCATGGAAATTTCCATGTGAACTACACATAAGGAAGCACAAACCTTGACTACCACTAGTGAATACATTATTCATATATCATTATGGGATATATTACTAGAAATTAGGATGATAGTATCATGTGATTATTAATGTAATAAGTTAATTATCAGATGTAATTATCATATTTTATATTTTGAATTTTAATAAAAAAGGATGTTGTATTCTATAGAAATAGTTGTCTCAATATTTAAAAATTAAATAATAATTTTTAAATATTATATAAGAATGATAATTTAATTTTGTATTTTGTTTATACAAATTATTTTAGTAGAAATTTTTTGAATTATTTCAAACATTCTAAATTTTAGAATATTTTTTTCAAAATAGTTATTGTTATTACCTTATCATTATAAAAGTGATTTTAAATTGTATAAAAAAATTTATTTGATAAGTATTTATGGAATGATATTATTAATTTTAAATATATTTTCTAAAATTTATAAAATCTTTTTTAAACCATATAAAACAAAATAAATGTATTAATTCTAAAAAGTTGATTTTTGACTTTTCCCATAATTATACATTATTTTATTAAAAAATATTTCTAGATTTTAAATCATCATTATGTTGGATTCTTGAACATATATTAGATATCCCCTTAGATGTGATGGACATATGATGACATATATAGACCAAGGCGTCATTGATGAATAATTGCATTCATGATGAGGATATTTTTATAAATTAAAAGTTTAAATGTATTAGTGTGTTTTATAATTGGGGTATGGGGAGTGGGTTGAAGTGATATTGTATAATAATTTGAGAAAATAGAACATTCATAAATACCATTTACACATAAATTATATCATTATTCTATTCCTTGTTCAATGAACCCAAAATTTCATAATAATGGATTCTAGGGTGTAAGTTTATCAATTAGTTCTTGACCAATACATTCCAAAAAAACGTAGTCATGTTTAAAGGCTATTGACAAAGGTTTTTACATTTTCATATTTCCATTTTTGCAATGGTAATTAGTTTTTAACTAAGTATGTTATATCTTATATCCAAATATATGTTAAAATCAATTAGAAAATATTAATATTTTGGAAATAAATTTAATCTCCATTTATAAAAAAATTATAAATTTTCAATTGTATACTTTTATATTACAATATATGTTATATTAAAAAAAATGTTTTTGTAGGAAAATATTGTTAAAACATAATATTTTCATATTCTTATTTAGTATTGATTACAGATTAAATTATTTCTAATATAATTATATATATTTTTCAACATCATATTAAGGTAATCATTTATATTATATCTATTTAATTAAATATTTTAAAAATTAATAATGTTAATAAAATAATTCATTAAAAAATTGTTTCTCCACTATCATTGTAGGTAGAAATATACTTATTAATATTATATTTACGAATAAATATTAATTATTTATTGCAAAATAATTAATAATTTTTTCATTCAAATATAAAATTTATTTTTTATATTTAATAGCCATATGTTAAATCATCTAATTTTTAATATAATCTTGTTAAAATATTTTTTAGTTGGAATCATTATTTGAGTTTAAGAATTGATAGAAATTTATTTTATATTTTCAATATTATATTTTTAAATGGTTTCTATTTCATAATATATATATATAATGTGTCTTTTATACTTTGTATTCCCTTTTTTGTTACAAATGTTATAGTTTTTTGCATAGTTATTTTTTTTACTATTCGTATAAAATTTAATAATTTTGAAAAAATACACAAAATTAATCTTTATATAATATTCAAGTATAATAAAAATATGATATTAATTTGTTCAAATTCATGTTCTAAATTTTATAAAATTTAATGTTTAATAAAATCATAATATATTATGAAAAAAAAATTATTGGAAAATGGTATTTTATAATATTATGTATAATTGTTATTTTTTTATTTCATCAAACTATAATATCAGTTTTGACCAATATAAATATATATAAGAAGTTAATTTTTATATAAATAATTTTAAAAACAATAAATGATATCATTAGTCAAGTTTGGTTAACAAATTCAGTATTTTTCGAGTATCATATAAATTTGTTACATCTATACATTCATTCTAATTCAACATGTATGTTTTAATGATCATGCATAATTTTATACACTTATTGAAGTATTTGTTTTTTTATTTTTGGTTCATTTTTACATGTGATGAAATCCTTCAAAAACATTTGGATCATTTTAAGGAAGTCAAATATTAAAAAATGTATTTTTCATATTATTCTTGATTAAATAAATTTCATCCAATATTTTATAATTATAAACCATGAATAAATATATCTATGTTATTTTAACATACATATTCCACTCAAGATATAATTTATTGAGAGTTAGTAAAACTATAAACAAATGAAATATATATCATTTTTTACACAATAGATTAATGATAATAAATATTTTTCCCAAATAATTTAAAATAAAAATCCCACATGATTATTTTTAATGAATCATATAATTGAATTAGTATTAATATATAACTTCTAGAAATTATTTCATTGAAAATGATCTTATGTTGTTTCAAATTATGAAATTTTATTTCCCTATTATCATGATTACTATGGATTTTATGTGTTGATGATCATTAAATTTCTAAATTAGAATTTAATTTCTATAATGGTGATATTATAGTACATTCATAAAGTATAATATGTAACAACAATATTGGGATAAAATATTGATTTAAGATAATATCAAAAAAAATTGTTACTAATTTTTTCCTCTTAGAAAATAATCAAGGACCACATAATTAGACAAAATAATTATCTAATTGTTTATCCAAATGTTTAAAGTGGAGTGTGATGTTTCTTATACTCTTCCTTTCCTTGAAATAAATTCATTATTGTGGATTATATATGGTTTCCCATTTCTCCTTGGTTTTGGAGGATGCTGATGTTTGTTAATATCATGGGTTGTTGGGTTAGGGAAATATTTGGCATTATTCCTGAGATCAAAAAATTAGAGGAATAAAAAATTCATAACCTCTATTTATTGGATCAGATTCTTCATCTTTTCTCGATAATCAAGAGAAATATGGAAATAAATTCCTCACATGAAACACATCCATGATCTTATTATTTATCAAATTGGGTGAATCATTTAATGTTTTTGATAGGGAGGATGTTGATTGTTCACTCCTTCATCATCATTGTCTATTGATATTATATAAAAATATATCTTTATTTTATTTTGATAATTTAGAAGTGTATAATGTCTAATTTTATTAATAGTAATTGTGTATAGTATGGAGATGATGCTCGTATTGTTTTAAATAAGAAAATATTTCAATCAATGTTTCCCTTTAGGAAAATAAATATATTTCCCACAAAATACATTTTTTAATTGATCTCACCATTCTCTATGAATTATTAAAACTAATAGAAATAATCTTAAGTGGCCAATATTGACATTATAAGGGTATTATGAACAAACCATATTTGAACTGTGCAACTCGTTGTAGCCATCTCAATATCATTTAGATAAAACTCAATAAATTGTGGTTCAATCTAGGATTTTTAATTGGGTTATCTAAATCATCAAACACTACTAATTATAAATAATAAATCCATTCTAATGAATTGTAAAGAGGAAGTTATTTACCAATGAATATGTATCGGGAGGGTCAACCCTTGTGTGTTATTAAGAATATATCTCATGGAAAAGGTGAAAATTGATTTAATGCACAACACACCATTTTCAAGGTTATTACCCCTATGTAAATCTATTTTAGATCCTTTATTTACATGATATATAAAAAAGCTAAATTATTTTAATGAAACCCATATATTCACTATAAAAATAATAATGTTATCTTATAATTAGACATATCACTTAGTCATATCCCAAGGGTTTTCAAAAAATCTATATTATATTACCCACTTAAATAACTAAACTAATTTTCAAAAAATAAATGAATCCTACTATAATTAAAACAATAAAATACAGAGAACATCACTCCTAGATGTTGTATTAAAAATTGTTTAAAAACCTCCTTTGAAAATTACACCAATGAAACTTTTTTAACAAAATTTCTACAATATAAGAATTAGAACATATAAAACATCTCGCAATCTCTATAAAACATGGACTTGTGTCTTTGAGGACTGTTATGAATGGAATTTTTTTTGAAAAATACGTGGTCATTTCAGAATTATGAAAGCACAAAATATATAATTCTAGACCACTAAAAGGTTATACACATATATATAACACTTGGAAATATAACCTAAGAAGTGTGTGAGCTCATACACTATATTAGGAAAATCTTATCAATATGGTATAAAGGTTTACTTCATAAGACTATGAAAAAACATGGGAATTGTAGATATTTCAAATTAAAATGATGATAAAACAAAATTAGTTTTATAAAATAAAAGATATAAGGAATTGAATTGTAAAATGAATATACATGTATCATTGAAAATTTAAATTAAAGGATTAAAAGATAAATATGTTTCATTGAGCAGAATCATAGGCATATATTAATATTGTATGTCATTGAATATATCAAAATAATGAATTATGTCACAAAAAACGCATAAAAAATCTTTTGAAAAATGATTCCCATATAAAATTCTCAAAATAAAAAGTATACAAACATTCATTAAATACTCATAATAAAAATTGTGAATAATTATTCCCATATATGATTCAAAAAATAATCTTATGAAACAGTATTCTCACTAATTCATTCACACAAAATGTTTGTCAAAAAAAATTCACGTTCCTCATTCATGAATTAGTTCATCATCTCATGGGATATGAAAACATAACTAATGAATTATAGGGTGTTATTGTCCCCCACATATCATCATTCATACAATTGAGTTCCACATAAATTTAGATAATAAATATTATCAAAATAAAACAATGAATGAAAATTCATTTCCTAAATTGTCAAAATGGAATCACACAAAAAAAATCATTTTCATACCAAAAATAAGATCTTCCAAATTAATATTTTTAATGACGATATAATGTTTGATTATTAGACATTACAATAATTTGAAAATATCATTCATTAATGGAATAGAAATAACAAAAATAATTTTTATTCAAAATAAAACCTTAATATATTCATAAAAACTCATTATTTTATACCATATTCCAAAAAATTTATTAAGATGTTGATGTATAAATAAGTTATAAATTCCAATAAATAGTGGTTCAAAAAATTAAATGATATGTCAAAACAAGATGTAGAATGGAAGAATATCGTCAAAATAAAGTCTATTTTTGTATTCTTAAACGCCATTTTTGAAAATAAACATTGAAAAAATGATGTAAACCTTACTGTTATAAAATGAATATAGGGAAAAAGGATTAATGCTTTGAAAACCCATTTTTGTTTCTACTATGGGATGAAGAACATTAAATGGAAAAAAAAGATTGGAGATAAAAAATCCTTTAAATGAAATTGGTATTATTATTAACAAAAATAATTTTTTATGAAAAAATAGAATTTTAAGATAAGAATTTTTTTGTCGAAAAACCCAAATATATAAAAAAACAAAAAATTGTGTTTCGTTAGTGTACACAACACGCAATACCAAGCATACAGGAACCGATGAATATTCTTATTTAAATATAAAATTTATAACCTTGTCTTTGAATTGTGGGTATAAATAGTATTATCCAAGTTATTAAATATATATATAGTAACTTATCAATAAAAATTTGTTTTTAATGCAAAGAAAATATGTACTCAATTCTTATTAATGTTTCTTTATGCAATAGAAATACGTTTTCTTCCCAAATGATTATTATTGACTTTTCTGAGAAAATATTTTAATTATTATCTATGAGTTATATAAATTTTATTTTTAAATACTAATAACATTTATTATATCCTCATATCAAAATTATTAAATGGTGAAATATATATATTTTTCTGAAGATATTTATTTACCAGAAAATATTGAAAAATGCTGATTTGTTTTTCAAAACTATATTTTTCAATCATTTAAAAAGTTCCATTTTATTTTTAATTTATTATTCAAACTAAAATTAAATCTATTATATTTTTATTATTCATATTATAATTATTTTATATAATTTAATAATTTAATTTAGTATAAAAATGTTTTCAATCATAAAAATGCTTTTTTTAATGTTTCTCATCATGTTTTGTGAATTTTTTTAATTAACTTATTACACTTATATATATTTACTTTTAAAAAACATAATCAATATTAGGATTTATGATTTCAATATTTTATAAATATGACCCTCATATGTTTTTGAATATTAATATTAACCTTGGTAAAATTATTTTCCTTTATAAATGGTAAATCATGTTAATCTTGGACAAAACTATGTGTTGAGGTTTTAATTTTAATTCATTTTATTATTAAATAAATTTAATAATATAGTTACCACCTTATTCACTAATGTGACATGTATAATGAAAGCATTTTCATCCAAATGGAAAATATATTATTTAAATGAAATTACGTTACAAAATGATCCTTTCATAGTTTAAAATATCTATTATGTATTTAAATACTAAAAAACAAAGGTGATGAATCAATCCAAATAGATAATTTGAGAATAATATATATATATTCAATATTATTATCTATTTTTTATATTTTATTTATCAAATAATTAAACTAAATAATTAAAAAATTTGGAAACCATATTTAGAAGAATAATAAAAAATAAAATAAATATTTTTAAAATTAAAAAACATATATTGTTTAAGTGAGTTATAGTGCCCCAAAAAATATATAAATGTATATGAAAAATTATTTTTTTTATAAATATTACATTATAATTACAATGTTGTCTTTATGTCCCCTAATTCATATTAAATGAATATTTTCAAAATTAACATTAATGGTATTTTATTAGATTAATAATTTATTAAATTTAATAATTTTCATATAAACAATGAAATAAGACAAGGTGGATATTATATGATTAAAACATTCATCAGATGGCCTTTTATGAAGAAATTTTCAACATATATTTAAAATTAATACATCATAATATTGAAAAAGATTTTACCACAGGTGTGCTTAAAGTATATTAACTATGGTGTTAAATGATTATATAAGGTTTCATGTACGACTACAACCTTCCGATGTTTTATATGTTGATAATACATTATGTATATAATTCCATGTGTTCTAATATCTTGAAATTTATATTCATTTGTATTTAGAAAGACTTAATTATATTTTAATTTTTATTAATTCCAATCATGACCCTTAGCTCCCTTATAAAAGCGCACCACAAACATTAGTAGTTTACATGAAATTAATCCTTATAACTCATCCATACCATATGAAAATACAATACGATATTCCTTATCAATGTTCTAAAGGTTTTTATATTCTATATATTAAATACCTATGTTTTATATGAACATATCCAAATGTGGTCTCCCCAATAAGTTATAGTAATCATTATCAACGATTTGATGTTAATTTATTCTTATACATCAACTTAACATGTTTCAACCATCCCAAAATAATAAATATAGTATAATTAATATACATAGTTTTTATTTTTATTCTTGGAAAACAATATTTGAAAGTATTTATATCCTATAAAAAAGAAAAAATCATTTGTTGGTATGTATGTCATACAGTCTCCATGTAGCGGTTTAATTAATTTTTCATCACCCATCATGTGTGATGTTTATAAATGTGGAGAAAATGATTATTTATTTTATATATATAATAATTCATCATTTTAAATTAAAATATTATATAAACCTTCATACATTAAATTCTATTGGAATATAATAATGTCACTTGTCCTTACCTATAGACTACCTCCTGCACGAAGTAATGTGATTCATTTTTAATTAAAGTTAATAGTGTATGGTAACAAGCATGGACTTAAGTTCTATATATATAATATATTATATAATAATTATTAATTAATTAATAATTATTATGAACCTTTATTTTTCCGTCCATTGAAAAGTGAAAACAACATTTATCAAAACATACGTCCTACAATCCTCACGGATCGTGTAATTAGTTTTTGTATCTCTAAACATTATAGATTCATATAAATAAATATATTATGAATTTATATGATATTTATATTTTGTTTAACATTATGATGGTCATCTAACCATGATTAAATTATAAATATTTAATCTACCAAACCCAAATATACATGAAAAATGAAGTAGTTATTTTACAGAATAGTATATTCAATAAGAATTATTATTAGAGCTTTGATAAATATTTATATGTAAATAAAATATGGTATGATATATTTGAATGTGTGTATTTAATAATTTATATCAATTAATTTCTTATTATAAATGAGGTCTAGAAAAATATCATGAATGTTGAACATTAGTTAAGGGCTTATTTTACATTCACATCATTATTCAGGAATGTTTATGTTTAAGTATACATTGAGAGAATTAATTGTTCATTTTATTTTGAATTAAACATTTCTCCATCTTAGTCAAAAATACTTTTCTTCCATATACATATTTTCATTAAAATGTTTTAAATAATGTTTCTAATAATATATTAGTATTTTATGTTGTAATTTTTAACCATGTTTTACTTTTTATAAAATTATTTCAATACAATCATCTTTTCATTTTCTAAACAATATACTCTTAACCACACTAAAAAATGTAAGAATAATTTTTTTAACTTATATGGAATGAATTGAATGTTATTTCATTATCATTAATCATCTATTTGAAAAATAGTTTAAAATTTAAAAAAATTATTTTTTAAAACAAAAAAATCATAAAATTATATAAAATCTTTAATGTGTTTTCAAAGTGAAAAAAGGTATTTTCCTAAAAAAAATCAGTGATATTTTAAAAGTAATTTCTTCTATTTCAACATCCATTTTTCAATATTATGGTTTAATATAGTTATAATCTTATGATACTATATTCCATATTTATTTGTATTAAATTTCATTCGATTTACTATAAAAATTAATGATACTCAATAAGATTATTTTTAAATACGTATAGTTATTGATGTTTAAATCACAATGATTAATTTATATTTTTAATTTATATAATGAATGAACTAGACTTATTAATTTATTAGTGGGACATGGAATTAAATATCCCCTAGATGGATTGTTTGGCCTCATTAGAAGACTAGAATCAGTAATTTTTCAAGGTCTTACAGATTTATAAAGGATGTCATTGTAAAAGGTTATAAAGGTATGTTTTAGATGTCATGGAATGATTCCACAATGGTATGTTTTATACGTATGATATCCTTCATTTCATACTTTTGAAATCTGTTATTGATGTCCACATGGTTAATTTATTTGTGGAGGTATATATGAATAAATTTAATGCTATTTTGGTAATTTTTTTGTAATGGTTTAATTATAATTCATTCATTTTATATAATTCATGTATTATTTATCTTTTTTTGAATGAATTCCCTTACTAGGTATCTAATCTCACCACTTAATTATGTTTCCATTCCTTATGACACTAGGATGTGTTTAATGATTTATATGTAGGGATACTATAAAGGCACAATATTTTTCTCAATTAAAATACTATGTAGTAAATTATGTTTTAAAACATAATGTGCAACTGATGTATGTATATGGTTTTACTAGAGTAAAAACAATTTATTTCTTCAAGATTTGATTTCATATTTCATTTTTCAATGTTATAAAATATATATTGGATCTGGGTGAATAGATTTAGGGCCATTACTGTTATTATCATATCAATTTTATATAAACCATAAGAATTGGATTTAGGAAAATGAAGATTTGGAAATATAGCCCTATGCATAACATTGTGAATGTGATATTGAAACTAGTTGTACATATTTTTTCATATTTTTTATGTGTTTCAAAATTCTTGAAATTATAAAATTTGATTCATAATGTTATAATATATTGTATTATATTTTTTTCAAGAAGAACCTAGAAAAACTAATGGAGATCATATCAATGAACATTATCCACGTAGTGATTTCCATCCATGGAAAGATAATGAATTTAGAGATGGAGATGTGGATGGATTTGAAAAAAATAATTACTATATTAGGGAGGAAAAATCAGGTTATGATCAAAACAATTAATGAATTGATAACACTTATGATCTGTATCATAGTGTCACAATTTTTGACCAATTCATGCATCAAAAACCTCGATCATTCTACAAGACTACAAATCTATTTTTTGAAGAGAAATATATATGGTCCCTATAGATCATATTTCATTCTTTGGGAAGTAATGAAAGGTAGATGGTTTTCATGTTACTTTATCATATATGAGGGTATTCAATGTAATATTTTTTCAAGATTAAAAACTCTATGGATGAGTTGGAATGAAAGGGACTGTAATGGAAGTATTTTAATTAACATTTAAGGGGAAAATATTTCCAACAAAAACCATGATTGTATATGGAGGAGAAATTATTACGTTTGAGAAAAAGGAAGATATTTTTTTAATAAGTATAATGATTTCATTACCAGGATAGGAAGACATGTTTTTGACAACAAACATAATCCAAAGAATATGATTAACCATTTATTTGGTGGCATAAATACAATCCATCATAGGAAACTAATCTCTCAAAAATTATAATCATATGAGGATATAGTATCATGTGCTATCAATAATGAGAATAAATTAACAAATTATTATTGATCTGATGGAAGGAAATAGATGAAGGGGATGAAATATAAAAAAAATGATAAGGGGGAGAAGAGATATATGGGTTTTCCCACATGGGATAATCAGGGAACAAAACACCCTAATACATTCTTCACGAGAATGCGAGTTATATTTGATGGTGAAGATAAAAGACATTAGGTTCATTAATGAATTGGTCGGACAGAAACAACTAATGTTTAGTGTTTCAAAGTAAATAATATGGTACACTATGAAAATGAATTCCTCAAGTGTCATGGGAATATGTTCCACAAGAAGTTATGGGATTAAGGCCAATCATATGATATTACTACAACCTATGTGGAATTGTTAATGATATAGTTTATTTGGATCCAATTATTCTTTTGTAAAGTATTTAATCAATGATATTATTTTTATAATAATCATGAAACATTTAAGGATTGTATTATATTAGTTTTTCATTAAATACATGTGTGAATATATTAAATGTTATTCATAACCATGAAAAGTGATTTAGTGTCATGGTGGTTTTTTAGAGAATACATGTATAAGGGAAATAGGACCCTTAATATGTTAATGATTTTGATTAAATAATTTTTATTTGTGAGAAAAATAATATAATAACATAATAAGTAAATGGTATAGTATTATTGAACATGAAAATGCTTAGTGATTTGACAAAAAAGAAATTTTTGATTCAGTATACAAAATTTATGTATTTATGAAATATATTAATAGTTTGAGTTTTTTGGAATAAGGATAGAGTTAATTTCTCGAATAATGTAAGTTTTTACTGAGTATTTATGGTAATATCCATGTTTTAAGAGATAATGTGATCAAGTTATCCAAATATTTGGTATGTGATAATTAAGGGATACATTGTGGAATAATATAACTCTGATTTTGATTTGGTAAAAAATATTTTGATATGGTCTTAAGGATAACCATATATGGAATCAATAAAAATATATTTTGGTGACATTTTTTAGGTATTATAGATTAATTTAATATTGGATAACCTGTGAAACCCACATTGGGTTTGGGAAATATCTAAATAACGGGGGATGAATTTTTATTCTTCTATAGATCTTATGATTCAATAAAAGTTAATTTTACTACATTTGGAAACAAATATTACAAATTCATTTGATAGGGTATAAGATAATGTGAGAATTGATAGAAGCACAACAAAACAATGTAATTTCACTCATGTAAGAGTATTGACCTATGTTCCAACTCAGTGTGGTAAAGTAATTCATCAACTCTATGAAAAATATTTTATATACAATAATCCATTTAATTTTAATTATCATAAATTTATTTTCATTTTCACATATCCTTGATTTTTAGACTCATGATCATCAACTTTGTCGTGATCATTTTGTTTCTCGTGATTATTTTTCTTTATCACTCTCCATAATTATATAGAGATAATGTTTCCATTCCATACTCATATTTTCACATCCCACCAATTTTCTCTTAAATATATCCCTATATATGTTTTATTATTGATGATCTTCATATTTTTCATTCCCACTTTTCAATAGAATGTTTTATTAACAAAATATTCAAAAAAATTAATAAAGGATTTCTCAAATATAAAACAATTGATTGCTGTAAATAAGTTAAAATTATAAGGATGTCATTTATTAAGGGGGGATATATGACCTAATATTATATATGAATAAAATTTTCTTCGATAGGATAAATAATAAATAACACAAAGATTAAAAACAAGGAAATATTATCATTTAAATTTGGGCATTGTAACATTGACATTGAATTGGAAGTTATAAATATTTTTAACCCAATTATGATATATATATATATATTTATTTTTATAAATATATATATATTACCCACTCAATAAAAATTCATTGAATTACTAATAGGTTATATGTACTCATTTTTTAATAATGTTATTTTGTCATCAGAAATATATTTTCTCCAAAAATGATTTATATTATTTTTTGTGATAATATGTTTTTAATTTTTTGATATTAAATTAATTTTATTTTATTAAAATATTATAATTTTTAAAATCATAATATAATAATTTTATAGCAACCCCAACCCAGTATCCTAGAGTCAGTTCATACGTTATTATATTATCATATATATAAAGAGTGAAATACAAAATGTCTTCTATTTTTTTCAGTTTTGGAGGTCTAAATACATACACAATTCCCATTTTACATTTGAATATATAATACTAATAATATAAATAAAAAATTTATTTACATGAACTATTTCCATTAATTCTTCTAAATATATTAGTGAAAAGAAATAATATAATGGTGAGTGCAATTTCTCAATAAGAGTAAATTACAGTGGAATCTATAATGAAGAAACTACTATAATTTACATGTAAAATTAAATAATATAATGTATATTCCATTTATAAAACATTACTATCATTATAGTATAAGGAATAATTAGTATGAAATGTCATATAACTGGAAACACATTCCATTTTATTAATAAATTTAGAATGATATACATCCAGATATAATATCATTGTGAAAATGTCATAGATATAAATAACTAAATTAATAATGAAGGTAAATTTATGTTAATTAAATATAATGTTATCAGGAACATGATACCACAACCATGAATACCTTTTACATGATGTTTTAAAACTATAGGTTAAAACCCATATAGTTCCCCTAGCTAAACTGTCTCAGTAGACACTACTGTAAAGGAGGATATACCAAGACAAGTTCTCCAATGGTTTTCATAAACCGTTGTAAGAGGGGTGTGGAGAGACTTTTACCCAACATTTTTATCAAACCATTGGGATATATGAGTTTTTTGATGTCTTTACCCACTGGTTTGATAAAACCATTGAGATATGTCAATTTTAGGAAGGATTTCCCAATGGTTTGACAAAACTGTTGGTAAATCATACTGTTCCCTACACTTTTAAAATATAGTTGGGAATGTCTTCCCATAAATTTCTATCGAACCTGATCTCCCATCCATGTGATTGAAGGCCTAAAGCTGAAACCTAATAGCTCTCTCTCTCTTGGAAAATAATTCCACCAGATCCATATTCAATCACAAAATTGATTGGTCATACACTTCAAATATGTATGTATTACCTTCAGGTTAATGTTTTGCATTTAATTTTTTTTTGTTTTTTTGTCTTAAACATGAGGATTGTGTGGTATTCTATACCCAACAATTGCAGTTTTATATTTTTTTTGTTTTTTTCTGTATTTCAACTGTCATGTGTGAGTCAAATTTATTTGAAGTGAGGGGGTACTGGTGGTTGGAGGTGAAGTGGGTTGGGGTGAAGTGGGTGGGGAGGGGGTGTGTTGGTGGGGGTGTTCAGGTGGGCAGGGGGTTCAGTGGGTGAAGGGGGATATTCAGGTGGGGGTGTGTAGTGGGGGGAGTCTATTGGGGTGGGTTGTATAGGTTGGGTTGGGGTAGGTTGTGCAGGTTGGGGTCGGGGATGGGGGGGATCTGCAAGTGGTGGGTGAAGATGGAGGGGGGTGTTGTGAAAGTGAGTGGGGGGAGTTTGCAAGTTGGAGGTGATCTAGGCAGATGAGAGTCTGTTAGGAGTGATGTGGGGGTGGGGTGTACAGGTGGGGGTTGTGCATGTGGGGTGGAGGTGTGCAAGTGGGTGGGGGGTAGGTGGGAGGGTGTGAGAGTTGGTGTGGGGAGGGGAGTGTGTAGGTTGGGGGGGTGGGAGCTGTGAGTATGTTGTGGGGGTGAGGTGTGGGTGTATAGGTGGTGGTGGTGGTGGGGGACGGGGGATGTGAAGGTCGGGGGTGCAGGTGGGGGGGGGGGGGGTCGTGTAGTCGGTGGATAAGAGGGGGGTTGTGCATGGGGAGTTTGCTGGGGGTGAGGTGGGGAGGGGGGTTGTGCAGGTGGGAAGTCATCACATCCATAGTTCACCAATAAGCATTGGAAAGTCATCACTTCTAGAGTTTTGGATAGGTTTTATGCCTCTTTGGTTTTGGTTCTTGACTAGTCATCTTGATGAGTATCGAATCACATGATCTAAAATTGAAATAAACAATAGGGGATAAATTATTTATCCCAGAACAGATTTTCCTAGAAATAATATATCATTGGAAGGTTGTGGGAGCCTTTTAGAATCCAATGCCCCCACATTTTTGCAATTGAAAACGTGAAACCATCATGTTATCAAGTCATTATTCCTACCAAATTGGATTTTCACTAAAAAAATACTATTATAATCCTTAACACCCATTGTTTTTTTATAACATGAATGAAAAAAAATTAAATCTTAAAGCTCCCAGTCACACCCCTGTGGATAGCCTGCCCACCCCCTAGACACTCTATACCCCCTAGACAGCACTGCCCCCCTCATGGACAACCCGCCCACCCCCAGCCACCCAATACCCCTTGGAAAACCCCACCACCCATGTGCATAGCCCACCCACCGCCTAGACACCCCTACCCCCTGGACAGCCCTGCCAACCCCGGGGATAGACCGCCCACTCCCCTAGACACACCCCCACCCCCCGAACACCCCCAACCCCTAGACACCTCGTACCCCCAGGACTGCCCCCTCCCACCCACCCCCATGGACAACCCTCCCACCCCCACTGGACACCCCCTCACCCCTGGATGGACCTGCCAGCCTCGTGGACAGCCCACCCACCTTCTGGTCACCACATACCCATCAAGACTGCCCCACCGCCCCCGTGGACAACCCACCTCTGGTTACACAGAAGCAGATAACTCTGCATTTCCCCCGATTTCCAGAGTCCCCCACACAGGTGAACCCTAACCCGAGGTCTTCCATCAGACCTGATGAAACTCCCCCATCTAGGTTATAAATCCTTCATCCTCTTCCCAAATATAGACATAGAAGTCCTCATTTAGGTAATTGACATGGTTTGTGTGTGGTATACCAAACTCTTTTATCTAACATGGTGATTTGAGGTATCTTATCTATTTATAGTGTTTTCCACCCCAACTACGATCTTTCAATATGGACATCCTCCTATTCTAAACCTTTTTACATTTATTTCACTATTTAGAATTATCATGTCATTATTCCATATTTCTAGGGATTTTGGAATATTGTATGATTCCCAATATTTGATATTGAATCAATAACTAATACATGATTGGTAGATGTTTGTGAGTATATAGAACATGGTTTATAAACAATACCATAAAATTATCACTTGTTTTTATTCTTTATGATGTGTAGTATCATTTACATACTTTATTATTAATCTCAAATATAAAAATAAATGTTTTTGTCAATAATTTATGAAATTAAACTGCTTTATGATACATGAACAACCTATTAGAATAGAAGCCTAAACTGTGTCCACTCATGGTGTGCACTTGACTTGGAGAACTAATTGGGTAATGAAAGGTATGACCATTGGGGTTCCGGGAATTAGTTATTGAACATGATTGAATGATTTTGGATGCCTATAACAGATAATGGGACCCGTGGCATGTGACTCTTATATGATACCTATTGTAAATGAATATAAATAAATTTTAATTTAATTTTTTAGTACTTGTTTTTTGATTAATGATTTGGAATACCTTGATTAATCCAACCAAGGATTCATGTTAATAAAATATATTTTAATTCCATTTCCAAACCCCATTGGATTCATGATGATTTGTTTTAGAATACCTTGGGGAAATCTACATTGGATTCCTAGTGACTATGATTTTGGAAGGCTTGGGGAAGTCCCCCATGGATTCTAAACGAGAGGCGTATCTCTTTGCATTGGCTAGGAACTCCTTCCACCCCATAAATCCATATGAAGTCAATCCATTTTTTAGTTATACACTCCAAATTTGTAAGATGTAACTTAGATTTAATGTTTTTAATCTATTGTTCTTTGTTTCTATTTTTATTTGACCTAAACTAGGTTGTGACATGTGTGGCATGACATACCCAATAAGTGTAGTTTGATTTGTTTTCTATTTTCATTTTATAATTCAAGTGTTCTGATTATATGAATCACCTTGATTTGAAGTCTTCATATCCACTAGTTTTATGTAGTTAGTGAATCATATCTACTAATGGAGGTGTTGGTGAGATGTATCCCCACTCAGAGATGTTAAATGGTTAGTTTAGTAATATTTCATCGAAGTGGGTAACGATTATAAGGATGATCCATGTGAAGGGATTCGGGATGGTTGGGGTAGTTGGGTAGGTGGTTTTCCTTTTTTTAGTGGACTGATATTTTACTTTTTGTGGACTTTATTTTTATTGTTATAAAATGTACTAACTTTTCACAATATTTCCTATTTTTAGAATCAATAACTTATTTAAAAAATGGTCTTCACACATTCTGCATCTTTCATAAAAAAGACTTCACATTGCAATATCTTGAACAATGTTCTATCAGGTCTGTTGTGTCTACATGTTTGTGATACATAAAAAATTTACAAAACACATCTCACCTCAAATTTAGGAACACATAACTAAATTATTATATCATTACATTGTTTTAACAATTCACTACGTAAACTAGAAACTCCATCTTTTAATGTTTATATAAATGTATTTTAGATTAAACTTCAATATTAATGAATTTATTATGTAAAAATGACTTATAAAAATACTTTTTATAGAATGGATAGACTTTGGATATATGAAAATGATCAGATCTCAAGCTATTTTAAAAACAAATTGAGAGATTTTTAGATTTTTCATTTTAAAATGCTTCAGAGTGTGGTTGCATACACTTCCTATGTTCCAACTATGTTGGTAGACCTTGGTTGATCCAAAACCAAGTCATATACCACATAAAAAAAATATGGTTTTCAAGAAAACATCTATGTGTGGTATCAAAATTGGGAGAAAATTGAATCTCAAATTGCTGATGATCGAAATGAAAGGACTGGACTGGAGAATTCATTTGGTGACTAATTTCCGTTTATTCATCATCATGAAAAAGAAAGTATTTCAACTCCAGAATAATTCAATATAAGGACATATGATGCATATAATGAAAACGATGATATTTTTAGTGTGAAAAAAATGAAGGATGCTGCCATGACTCCTATATATCAACTATGTAATAAAATGAAAAAGTTGGAATTTTTAATCTGATTGTTTCACGGGAAAACAATGTATGCTATTTCTAATATAGAAATCGATTACATTCTTACCTTTTTAAAGGATTTACTTCTATATGATGCAAATATTCCCTCAAACCACTATATTCATAGGAAGTTAGTATAAGAACTTATATTTTCAATAAACAAAATCCATTATTTCTAGAATGATTGCAGTTTATTCTAGGAGAAAGCTGATGAGTGAAAAAATTGTATAAAATTTGGATCACCTCAGTAGAAGTCAAAATCTGATGGAACACCATCCCTCGTGCCATAAAAAGTATTGTCGCAATTTTCATTGACCCCTAACACCAGAATATTTTTATGTCTGATGAAATATAAATAAAAATGAGATGGCATGATACCGAGACAAAGAAGACCAATGATGATGTGGTTTACCCAACAGATGGATTTTCATGGTAGAGATTTGATGCTCGATATCATGATTTCGCATCTGACATGTGTAATGTGAGGTCGGGTATTTTATGCCTCGGTTTTAATCTTTTTGGGAAGATGGTTACTTCGCACAGCATATGGAAAATTTTTATACAAATTTATAATCATCTCCCATGGTTGTGTATGAAAAAACCTTTCACATTTATGAGTGTACTCATATCTGGCCCTTCTGATCATGACATTGATATTTATATATATATGAAACCTTTAATAAAAGATTTGAATCTTCTTTGGGATGTTGGTGTGCGCACATATGATGCATATTCGAAATACATATTTCATATGCGTGATGCACTTTTGTCGACAATCATTGATTTTTCATCTTATGAAATGATGTTAGGGTAGATCATGAAGATTAAACTGTCATGTCCTATTTGTATAAAAATACATGATCAAGAAGACTTAAGCATCAATGTAGTATTATTTTTATGGGACATCGATGATTCTTTCCAATAGACCATCACCATATAAATAATCATCGAATATTTAATAAAACCATAGACTGATGATCCCCCTCAATGTATGTCCGAAACTAATTTTCTTAATGAATTGAATGATTTTAGTTTTTAATTCGAGAAGGGTCAAATGAAATATGGAAAGAGAAAGAATGTTTCCACTAAAACCTGTTACAATTTTAGAAAAATGAGTATCTGTTTTGATTTTCTTTATTGGTCAACCAACATGTTACGTCATGTATTAGACGTAATGAACATTGAAAAGAATAAATGTGAAATATTTCTTTTGAAATTTATAAATGTTAAGGGAAAGAGAAAAGATGATTTACGGTCATAGTGTGACTTGGTGGATTGGGGCATCAGACCGGAATTGCATCCTATGTGTATCAGTGAAAATAAATGTCAACTTCCATGTGCTTCCTATGTGATGTCACCTATGGAAAGAAAATTTATGGAAGTATTAGAAACTATTAGGGTTCATGATGGTTATTCAAGTAACATATCTAAATGGGTCAACAGAAGAGATTTGATGCTAAAATATCTGAAGAGTCATGATTATCACATTCTTCTGCATGAGATTATTCCAATAGCAATCTATTATCATTTTTTCAATAATTTATGGGTGACTGTTATTCAGATGTGCAATTTTTTTAGAGATCTTTTTTCTAAGAATATTTCCATGCTTTTATTGGAAAAAATGTTTATAGGTTCCCAATTAATTTTGTGTGAGTTGGAGAAAATATTTCCGCCATCATTTATCACATGCATGCTGCATCTGACTGTCTATATTCAAACTGAAATACTTTCTTGGAGGACATGTTTCTTTTAGTTGCATGTATCCAATAAAAAGAAATATGTACACATTAATGTCTTATGTTCGAAATAGGAATCATCCCTTAGGTTCTATCTTGAACGGTTACCTGGCTCAAGAATGTATGGATTTATACTCAATGTATTTTTATAATGTTACTACAAGAATAAACAGACCAATGAGAAATGAAGATAAACAGTATGAGAAAATTGAACCCAGTTTTCCATCCCTTCCTCAAACAGGAGGAATTCCTGGATCATATACATTGAATATATTAATCCTTGAAGAGAAAGAAATGGAACATCGCACAGTTTTGTTCAGATGTGATTTTTTCGATGACTACAATAGGTAACTAAATTGAATATGTATATCTTACATATATATCTGTTAAAATATTAATATTTTTAATCTACTGGAAACAAAAAAATATTATAAATAGAAATCATTGTTCTTTATCTTTGAGAAGGAGGGAGACTTTTCATAGTAAAGATTTTTCTTCTTAGTTAATATTGAAGGTAAAAATATTATTGTTTAAAATAATTAAATCAATATTTAATTAAGTTTAATATTCATTTATATTGTGGGTATTGATTTTGTCGGCTGACTCTTTCTCTAAGGAAATACGAGCTTTGGATTTTGGTCCAAATATCGTGGTTCATGAATGTAAATCAATTTTTTTCAATCGGTACAAATTTATTGTCACCGAAATAGCAATGAATATGAGAACAGAACATGCTAGTATTATGGTTACTACCACAACGTATTGTTATTCCAATTCATTAGATAGTAGTCCATGATTTAAAAATGTGGGTTATTATTGAGTTGATGACAAAAATATTGTATTATTACTCTCATGGACATGTCAGAATAAAAGAATTCCATTGGTTTGATTCTATGACGAGACATGGCACTTTTATTGATGATTGTGTAATTAGAGTAATTAATATGACTCCCACTCATACTACCTAAGAACCATATGTATTGGCATCAATGGATAAAAAAGTTTTTTATGTTAAAGACCAAATTTGACCTTAATTTTGTGTCACAATTGAAGTTGTTACAAGACATATTTTTTATGATGGTGATGATGGAATTGAAACTTTCCCCACTGTCATTGGAACCAATCCATTTATTTTTTTTATGACTCTAATAGCTCAATTGTTAGAGTTCATTGTAAACCATATGTTGTGGTGGAAAATATATAAAATCATCAATTCATATTCTCAATTCTTTTGGTTTACCTCAGGTTTTGTTGTTAGGGTTAGTAAAATTCAAATTGATTTAATATTGATTACAAATATGTTGTATCTGACTTGACCATTATGTGAATTTTTAGTGTAATTGGTGGGAATTTTTATTTGAAATGAATTTTCTATTTTGGAATTGAACTGTATTTAAACCTACGAAACCAACATTTCTAACTTGGTGAAAATTTCAATGTTTCAACCATGATTTGTATAAAACTTGTATGACTTTAAGACCTCTCTTTAACATTTTACAAGGTAATGAACATGATGGTTTGTATTCTTCTGCAAAACATGTATTGAAACCTACATCATCTACCTGAGCTAAAGAAATTAAATTTTTCCTTAATTTTAACAACTTCATTACCACTAATGAATCTGGTAGAATCAATGTTCCATGATATTAATATACTGATGAAACATAGTAAAAAATCATCCTACTAAAAATTAAATTTATTTACTACATATTTTATTATTTATTGACTTCATTATAAATTTTTTCAAGATCAACAAAAACAATGGCTATTTAAATTATCAATGAATCCCCCTATTCACTCTATTTTTTTTGTTTTTTGGGTTATATATTGGTTATCTTATTCTTTTTACTTCCATATTTGTTTTAAAATTCATGAAATGAAACCAATTGGAGAGAGGCAATGAAAATAGATTATGGAAAACAATCGTCGCATGACTGAGCTGGGAATTCCACCACTACCGCCTTTAGAGAGTATTTTATTTCAAAAATATTAATTTATATAATATATAATGTCATGTGATTATGTTTTTTTTAAAAAAAAATCAGGATCCATCTATTATGAAATAGTTATTTGATTAGAATCATGGTAGTGGTCCCAGTACTCGGGGTGTTCGTACGAGGGGGGTGGTACGTGAGTTAAACGATCTGGTCAGCATACCTGATTAGACCCAGCCCCTCCCACTGACATTACATCCATCCAACATTCTGATCTTGATGTTCCGTTAGGGACACACATGATATTTATGCCTCCCATGTTTTCACCACCCTTTACAGGAAGTGTCTTTCTTTTGTTTAACAGCACACCGGTGAGGTAGTTATCACTCGATGTGTATTTCTATTGTTTATAAAATTGACACCCTTTTATGTAAAAACATGTAGTATACATAAAACTAACCAAACGTATTCATATTGTGTTGATATTTTAGTACAAGGATCCCTAGTTAATTTTTGACATGTATGAGTCAACCCCCCCCCCCCCCCCCCTCAATCTGAGAAACGGTATGGCCGGTACCACTCTAAGTGTCTCATATTTATATGAAATGGAGAACATTTTAAGTGAACAGAACCACTGGAATATAGAAAACTGACCAAACACATTTGGATTCTATTTATACATAAGGAAAATAATATATGGGTAATTTGTGATGTGTAAAATTCAACCTTGCCTCAATCTGAGGCATGGTGTGTCTGGTATCACTCAATGTGCCTTTCATTTGTTTATAAAGCACAACCTTTTAAGTAAAAACAACTGGCATATGGAAAACTGATAAAACATATTAGGATTGTGATGACACTTTAGCACAAGGATCCAAGGGTCATTTGGGATGTGTATGAGTCAACCCCGCCTCAAACTGAGGCATAGTGTAGTCGGTACAACTCAAAGAGGCTCACATTAATTTGAAATGGACAATGTTTTAAGTAAAAAAAACAACTGGCATATGGAAAAATGACCAAATGCATTCAGATTCTATTTATACTTCAGGAAAATGATCCATGGGATATTTTTTAAGTGTACGAGTCAACCCCACTATTATCTGAGGAACAATGTGGCTGGTACCACTCGAACTATCACACTTTTGTTGGAAATGGACATGATTTTTACTGAAAACAACAACTTGCACACGGAAAACATACCAAACGCTTTTAGATTTTATTGATACATTAGGAAAATGTTCCATGAGTAATTTGTGATGTGTATGAGTCAAACTCAGCTCAATCTGAGGGATTTTTTGTCCGGTATCACTCGAAGTCTCTCTTTTTTTAAATGGACATCATTTTATGTAAAAGAATCTAGCATTCGGAAAACCGACCAACCAAATTTGTATTCTGTTGATACATTACTACACAGATACATGGGTCATTTTTTGACATGTATGAGTCATCCTTGACTCAATCCAAGGCACAATGTGGCCAGAATCACTTGAAGTGTCTTTTTTTTAAATGAACATCATTTAACTTAAAAACAACTGGCATTCAGAAAACCATCAAAACGTATTTGGATTGTGTGTATATATTATCACAAAGATCTATGGGTCATTTTTGACATGTAAAAGTAAACCCCACCTCAATCTGAGGCACGGTGTCACAGAAATCACTCAAAGTGTCTCACATTTTTTTGAAATGGACAACATTTGAGGTGAAAATAAGAAATACCATACCGAAAACCAACCAAATGAATTTGGATCGTGTTGGTACTTTCGGACAAGGATCCATGGGTCATATGTGATGTGTATGAGTCAAACCCAACTCAATTAGAGGCAAGGTGCTCCCAGTATCACTCAAAGTGTCTTTCTTTTTATATAAAATGGACTCCCTTTTCAGTAAAAACAATTAGCATTATGAAAACCAACCAAATGTATTCGGATTGTTTTGATACACTACTACAAATATGGCTTTTATCAACGCTAAAAATGGCCATTAACAGAGTTAAAAAAAGCGCTATTAATGCCGGTGAAGATAAAGGGGGTCTCCTTTATCAGCGCTCAAAAAAGCGGTGATAAAGACCCCTTTTATCAGCGCTAAAAAAACGTTGATAAAAGGGGTCTTTTATCAGCGCTAAAATGAAGAAATGATAAAAGGGTCTTTTATCAGTGCTTTCTTTTTAGCACTTCCAAAAACTGCTTTTATCAGAGCTTTTTTTAGCGCCAGCAAAAATAAAAAAAATAAATAAAATTTAAAAAAAATTTAAAAAAAATATTGCCAATCTTGGGGGGGGATTTTTTCAGTGCTTGAGCCCCCATTTATTAGTGTTTTCTCACACCTCCAGCGCCCGCCTGCACCACCTACACCATTTATTAGTGATAGACCTTTAAATCAACCTTTCACGCACACCCATGCCTCCAACCAGATTTGATCTGGATACCTCCCCCCTGCGCACCTAATGCCTTTTCTATTACCCTATATTGATTTGTTCTCTTATTCATGATATATCTATTTATTTATATATATATATCTAGTTATATTTATTCGTATAGTAATATATATTTATATTAATATATATAGTTATATTAATATAAATATATATAGTTATATTAATATACATATAGTTATATTAATATATATATAGTAATATTAATATATACATATAGTTATATTAATATATATATAGTTATATTAATATATGTATAGTTATATTAATATATAGTAGTCATATAAATATTCATATACAGGTATTTTAAATAAAATGGATAATAGTTATTATTTAGATAAAGCTAATATATTTTATGTGTAAATATGTTCAATTATTTATTTTAAAATTTTAATTTTTTGGTGTGAATATATAAAAAATATGTACATATAGTTATATATTTGATTATAAATAGAAGTTAATTATAAAAAAGGATGAAATTTCAAAGATATAATTTCAACATGAATGTAATACATTGGAATAAATTAAGTCCCCCCCCCAAAAAAATCCAATAATACCCACTTAAACGAGGCTGAAAATCCACAAAATGTTAAAACATCTGGGTACCTCGAATAAAAACTCAATTTTTGAGGCCTTATGGGCCTTATTTGGCCTCGAAAAATGGTTGACTAGGGTCCCACTAGGTCCCAGCGACGTATAGCTCGTCGCAGGCTTCGATTTGATATGTGGTAGTGCTCAAACGGACACCCGGATCAAAAGTTATGGTCGTTTGAAGTTCGAGTTGCATTTTTCAACATATTTTGGATCTTTTTTTTTAATTTTTTTAATTTTTTCAGTCTTAAAATTGTTATTAAATGACTATTACTCCATAATAATTAGGAAATTATAAATTAAAAATATTTTTTAAATATTTAAGAATCCATTTTCACTAAATATCTTATATATTAAGTATAATAAGTGTAAATGTACATTTATACTTATCTAAAATATATTTAAATATTATATTATATATATATATCCATATAACTATATATATATTTTTATATATTAATAAAATTTAATTTTTTTTGAAGTCAACCCTTTATCAGCGCTACTAAACAAGCGCTGATAAAGGGGGGCACTGGCCTTGCCCAGTTTTGTAGTAGTGATACATTAGCGCAACGATCCATGGGTCATTTTTGTTGTGTACGAGTCAACCCTACATCAATCCAAGGCACGATATGTCCGATAAGACTCAAAGTGTCTCACGTTTATTTGAAATGGACAACATTTTAAGTGAAAATGACCACCAGCATACGGAAAACTAAACAAACGCATTCGGATTAGGTTAATACTTTAGTAAAACGATCCATGGGTCATTTTTGACGTGTACGAGTCTACCTCGCCTCAATATGAGGAACTGTGTGGACGATACCACTCAAATTGTATCACTTTTATTTGAAATGGACAGTATGTTAAGTGAAAACAACAATTTGCATATGGAAAACCGAACAAATGCTTTAATATTGTATTGATACTTCAGGAAAATGATCAATAAGTCATTTGTGAAATGAATGAGTCAACCCTAGAATAATACGAAGAACAGTGTGGCTAGTATCACTCTATGTGTATCTCTTCTATTTAAAATGGACATCATTTTATGTAATAACAATAGGCATATAGAAAACGGACCAAATATATTCAGATGATTTTAATAATTTAAAAAATGAGAGATGGGTCATTTGGGTTGTGTACGAGTCAATCTTGCCTCAATCCGAGGCACGGTGTGGTCGGTACCACTCAATGTGTCTCACTTTTATTTGAAATATTCAACGTTTTAAGTGAAAACAACAACAGGAATACAGAAATTTGAAAATACGCATTTATATTTTGTTGATAACTTAGGAAAATGATCCATGGGTCATATGTGACGTGTACGACTCAACCCTGCCTCAATATGAGGCATTGTGTGACTGTTATCACTCAAAGTGTCTATCTTTTGTTTAAAATGGACATCATTTCAAGTAAAAACCACTGGAATACGGAAAATAAAGAAAACATATTTTGATTTTGTTGATACTTTAGCACAAGGATCTATGGGTCATTTTTAACATGTACGAGTCAACCACATGTTAATCTGAGGCACGGTGTGGCCAGTGCCACTCTAAGTGTCTCACTTTTATATGAAATGGAAAACATTTTAAGTGAAAACAACAACAAGCATACAGATAACTAACCAAATTCAGTAAGATTTTGTTGATACTTTCGGAAAAATATCCATGGGTCAAATTTGATGTGTACTATTCAACCCTACCACGATCTGAGGCATGGTGTGGCCGGTATCACTATAAGTGTATTTATTTTGATTAAAATGAACACTTATTTAACTAAAAACTACTAGAATATAGAGAATAGACCAAACATATTCCGATTGGGTTGATACACTAGCATAAGGATACATGGGTGATTTATTTATGTGTACAAGTCAACCTCTCAACAATCTGAGGCACGGTGTGGCTAGTACCACTCAATGTGTCTCGCTTTTATTTTAAATGGCCAACATTTTAAGTGAAAACAACAACTGGCAAGAGGAAAACCGACTAAACACTTTTTCATTCTATTTATACTTTAGGACAATGATCCACGGGTCATTTTTTATGTGTATGAGTCAACCCTACTTCAATCTGATGCATGGTGTGGCTGGTATTACTCAAAGTGTCTGTCTTTTGTTTAAAATGGACATCATTTATTCAAAAACAAAAGGCATACGGAAGCCCGACCAAATGTATTCAGATTCTGTTGATACATTATTATAAGGATCCATGGTCCAACCACACACAATCCACTTCTCATGTGAGTAACTCTTACCCCTATTCTTAAACACAAGACATCTAATACGTCAAGGACAACTATATTCACTAATTCACACAAGAACATTGATACACGCCAATTATCTTCATCACAATGTTCAATGACACCCGCCCCAAACCATGGAACATTATATTTTTGTTTGGTTGAAATCATTTATCTATTTCCTTATTTTAGGGTTATTAGCTTATAATTTCTGAATTCAATCATGTTTGTGTTATACAAAATGAAAATTTGTATGTATTCATAATTCTGTATAACACATATAATTAAGTATTCAGTTTTTTTTGCATTGTATTCATAATTGATAAATATATTATGTATATGTTCAATTCAGTATTCAATTATGAATTGAGTTCCGGATTGCACATGTAATTTTCATATCAATTTGGAATTGAATTCAAAATAAATTTTGTATGTTTACAATTACCTTATGAAATATGTTTTAATTTTGTATGTGTATAGTTCAAGGGTTAATTATGTGTTAAATATATATGAATTAATTGTGTATATTTATGTGTTATAGTTGGTTATTGTATGAAATTGGAGTTGAGGAAGCTCGAAATGCAGAAAGGGCAGCCTGCTAATAGAAATCATAGAGCACCACAAAGCAGTAGGATGATGCCTAAATTGCACAAAAAATTCTATGCCAATGGTTTACCCGTTGGCATAGGGATGTGAATGTGTTTTGTAACAATGGTTCTCTAATAACTGTTGGTATCAAAACTTCCCCAATGGCTTACAAACCATTAGGATATAGGTGTAATGTCTAGATATACCAATAGTTTGTGTAAACCATTGGTAAAAATCATTACAATACTATTTTCCAATGGTTTGAAACCATTGGAATAGTATGTTTACCAACAGTTTCAACCCATTGGTGAAATGTTATACCAACGGTTTGACATAACCGTTGGTATATTGTAGATTTTCTAACATATACGAACAGTTTTCCAGAAACTTTTGGCAAGTGATTTTTCCTACGGCTTACTTACCTACAGTTTGGATAACTGTTGTTATATATTATATCAACCGTTCTCTAGCCTTTACCAACAGTTTGGAACCATTGGTAAAGGGTTCATTTCAAGTAGTGAGACCTACTAATACATCAATGGGTTATACAATTCTAGACCCCAACCATCACTACTTGTCCAAATAATTCCTCATATATAAAATAATCAATTTTATTCATGAATATATTTTTTATGAATAAATATATAAATTGAGTAAAGACATGTATATATCAATATTTCCCCAGTTAATCAAATACCATTCAATGTAAACTCTGCATGTAAGAATTTTTTATGTTTTATGCTATATTCATATCCATGAAACAAAGAATGTTAATAACCATGAATTCAAACATAAATCATCATAAATAAATAAGTATTCATGAGAAAAATTTCAATGGGGAGTATATACACAACATTAAATTGAATAGGTTCTTTTTGTTAAATATATCTCTATGGAAAAGAAAATATAGACAAAATTACTTACAATGATCAAAAAAATGAAGTGAGAATTATTCAATGGCATGAATATGTGTATCGAATTTAACTCCATTAAAGAAAAATGGAAATACAAAATAAGATAGTCTAATTCCATTACAAACATAATTTTAGAATATAAAATTCAATGGGATTGTAATAAAACCCAATTAAAATAAATTGATTTATGAAATTCTATACCACTTGGTAATTTTCAATTCAAATTCCCTTATATGTAAAAAAATAAAATTTAAAAAATATTATACCCTGAATTATTTTTTAATAGTGATATTTAATGTAAATGGGGACTTATATATTTCCTTACCTCTCCCAACAAAGATACTTCATCGATATGATAGAGATTGTGACTACCTAATTCCTCCCTATAGAAGGCCTTGATTAAGTGACTATCTTCAAGGGTATAATAAATATTTTTATGGGAGGAATTCCCCACTAAGAGAAACATGTGAAATGTAGTGATAAGAAATATACACCAAAAAACATTCACATAAGTATATATATAATGTTTTCATGTTAACGCATAGTGAAAAATAGTGAAATTAACTCATCACCAAAAAATGTATAATAATTTCTCATCATCACCATTGATTACTCTAACCATGTATTAAATAAAATTGAGAAAAAATATAAAAATAAATCATAAACGGTACCATGCTCTTGTAGGATCAAAATAGTGATGTAGATGCTCAATATACAAGAGGGGGGTGAATTGTATACTTTAAAAATTCCTTTGGAACCATTAATGTTAGTTACGATTAACTATATTTTCATTAAGCAAAGGAAAGGGCTATGTTTAACAAAGTTAAACTAAGCAAATTCACAACACCTCTAACACCGAATGAAAACTTGGAAATAGATTCCGAAAGTAGGTTCCGAAAATATGGTTCCAGAGAATGAAACTTAACAAAAGATTACAATATGAGATTCTACCTTAAAGCGTATAGAATCTAAATGAAACAGAGTACAAGTAAGGAAGTATAAGAAACTTATACTTTCCTTATAATACAAAATGCAGCAGAATATAAACAAGTAGTAGTACTACAAGAAACAAGATATAAGTCTTTTAACCCGAAGAGAATGGTATCCAACAACCTTGGATAAAGGTCCCTTGATTTATACTTTCAGGTAAGTCTGTCTTACCCACACCAGGGTAGGCCCTCGATACGAAGATCAGAGTCTCTGTCTTGCTATCCCCGCAAGCCCTCAACTTCAAGATAGTGGGCAACCTCTATCTTCCTCAGCAAGGAAGCCCTCGAACATTAAGGTAGTCGGCACCTCTGTCTTCCTTTCCCCGGAAGCCCTTGAATGTAATCACCAACATTCGGAGTCGCACGAAGCTTTGAGAGTTAATAAGAGCATCTCTCTCTAAAAATAACTTCAAGAAGATTAGTGAGCCTTTCTGCACTTCAACTTCGAGATCTTTCAAATGAGGTCCTATTTATAGGTAAGGTCGGCTCCTTCTCCAATGGTCATATTTTCCTTAATGATCGGAGGGACCTGTACACGTGTCACTTAGACAAGGATTAGTTTATAAAAAAATATACGACATCGTTTTATAACAAAACAAGTGTAACAGAATGTACGACATCGTTTTAAAAACTAATTCAAATGTTCGGAATGAACGCTTCGGAGTGAGGGTTCGGAGTGTAATGAAAATAATAAAGGGTAGAAAACTTATAAAAGTGTAAGCAGAATAAAAGTTCAGAGTCTAATCAAAATATTTCTCAGAGTCTGAATTAATTCAGAGTGTATAAAACAAAGATAATCAGATTCTGTTTACTAGGTAAATTTGGAATGAGAATTCGGAATGATAATTCGTCATCAGAATTCGTAATGAGAATTCTTCATCAGAATTCGTAATGAGAATTGTTCATCAAAATTATAAATGAGAATTCTTCATCAGAATTCGTAATGAGAATTCCTCATCAGAATTCGGAATGAGAATTCGTCATCAGAATTCTTAATAAGAATTCGTTGTCGAACATCATACGGATTCATATCCTGAGTCTGGAGTAGAACTTAGTCAGAGTTCGTATCTGGAAGTCGGAATGAAACTTCCTTACAGTTCTTATCCAGAATTCAGATCCTAAAACAGAATGCTTCATATAAAAGTTTCAACGATTCAAAGAAAATAGAAATGAATCAGAATTTTATACTTAGGAGAAATATGAATGAAAATATGATAAGGATAATTTTCCTTATAAAAGCAATTTTCCTTATAAAAGAAATTTTCCTTATAAAAACAATTTTCCTTATAAAAGAAATTTTCTTAAAGATAAGGTGTTTGGGATTTTCAAAACAAGAAGGAATGGAAAAGTCATAAGGAAAACCTTATTGACTCAACAGCTCCCACTTCCTCCCTATTTTTCTGCTTTACCTAAACATCTCATGTCCTAATCCATCTATCTTTAAATAGGCCAGCTATAAGACACCTGAGAAACAAATAAAAACATGAACCAAGTACATCAAATTATCACATAATACCATATCACATAACTATATAATATAACCAAGTATTTTTTGGGATTCCCCACATCCTATAGTACATGTATCATACATTAGATATTATACATTGAGTCGTTGCCTCACATACACTGACTAAGTAACTCAAGCAATACCAACTAATAAGAGTCATGCAAATAAAAATCATCTGGATACTATATTTGTATATATATGTTGGTGAAATAACCACATTCTATCTGATATATCTAAACACATATATCGGAAAACTAACCACCATGAATACTAGTACTTGTAACTACCATGAGAAGAGATCAGAACCACAGGTAATGGTCATCCATCCATCCTGTCACCATGATGTTGGGGGAAACACACTCTAAGATCCCTAGGGTGTTAGTCACCCTAACTAAAATGGCTGGGTTAGTCTGTGAAATCACAGAATATATGATATATTATATATCTCATTACCACACTATGGGGAGAACCTAGTCTTACACTCAACTATAAATAATATTTCTCGGACTCCCGACCGCCACTAAAAAGTCTAGATATCATATAAGAATAGAATCATTTTAAAGAGATACATTAATTATTTTATTTATTTTTATAATTTCGTCCATTAGTTATTTCATTAGAAAAAAATAAAAAAAATAACAATATTCAAAATTACATTTTATTAACCATCAAGAAAATTCCACTCCCTCTATGCATAATCCATAATGAGTCCACAGTTTCTCAGGATTGATATTTTTCAATATTTTCATTCGATCATTACCAACCCCATGATTTAATAATTATTTATTCATTAAATATAATTACATAATACATCAACTCAATGAAAAAAAATTTAAGTTAAATCTAAGAGGGACCATGAAAAAATAACATCCAACCACCCCAAATAGTGGGAAACGAAATGCATGTAAATTGAAAAACACATCCATCAGTATTAAAAATATCATAAGAGATAGTCTCAAATCTCATCATCACATCAATGTGTAATTCAAAATTTAACCCAATCAAACATCTCAGGTGACATTCATGAAAGCCTCTTGAACATATTAATGCATCCTATCATTACAAGAATAAACTACTACCACATAATACAGGCCTCAACTCCCACATATTACATCAGCCATCCTCTTCTCCCAACATATTTGGACCTCACTTCCCCATATAAACTTTCATAGAGATGATAAAAACAAGAGAATATCAAAAAATCAAAAGGAAAAAAATAAATAGGTAAATATATTCAATAAAATAAGGAATCATTCCTTTAAAAAATTAAAAAGTTCTCTTGGCTCAAACACAAGACCCTCAACCTCTCATGAAAATGGAAAACTAAAACCCTAACAATTCTATTTATCAGAAAACTGATTATTAATCCATATTCAATTAACATAGTTAATATTTATAGGTTGCAATAATTAGAACCCTATAGAATCAAGCTATAAAAATATACCAAATTTGTTAAATAATTAATTTAAATGTGCTTCCATGAATACATTCAAGTTTCATCAATATTTTAAATCCAATTTATTAAAATGACTTATATTATTTTAAACATGAAAAACCATGATTAATATAATTTATATATTCCATTAGTAACCTAGAAAATAATTTTCATTTAAATATGCAATTTCAATCAATTTGATTATAATATAAATACAAATAAACCCTAGCTTAAAAACACGCCTCTTATTTAGTCATCCTTAACTCAATGAATTATTAAATAATTCCTACATTTTCATTCTTGAATATTTTTAACATGCTACTCCAGGAATTATATAAGGATAATAAAAAATATCCTAGATATCACACTATATTGAAAATAAAGAGGAACCCTACTATAATTTTAGAATTTAAAAGAATTCACATTTGATCAGTTTCCATTTCATTAATCTAGTTCAATATTATTGGTTTAATTTTTTTTCAATCCAATGCGATAAACCATGATTAATTTATAATTAAACCTAAATAAAATATAAGAATCAATGAATCTATTACCATAATAGAATTAATGATCTTAACATGAAAACAGTCCCATGTTACAGATCTTAGATCACCCCACATGTAACACCATAAGATCTCATAGTATGTTATTTTCTTTAATGTAATTCAATAGCTTGCGCAACACCAAACACTGAGTTCGAGCGCACAACGACTTACAAAATTAGCGTTCAAAAGTTGTTATGAATATTATTCTATGAATTTTGAATTTTATATACTTAATATATTTTTAGAATCCATATTATGTGTTCCTTAAATAAAATATAAGAACAAATTAATTTTGTTCGATAAAAGAAGTACTTTTCAAAAAAATGTAATTTTACCACCTTTTAATGGGAAACTATTTTAAAACCAATATTTGACACATTTAAATATTTAATTTAATGGAATTAAATTATTATTTAGAATCAGAAAATAAAAATTTATTTTGGATAAATCTTTTGTACTTTTCTGATAACTTTCATTTTTTGAGGAATACTAAAAAGTACTAAATTTTAATTGAAAACAAATTTTTTAATCGAAATAATTTATACTGATAAATTATTTATTTGAATGGTTTAGATGTATAATTAGATTTCATTTTTATCATTTAATACAATTTATATTATTATAAGTAATTTTACATTTAAATTTGACATAAACACATGTCAATCTTTTGAGAGTGTTTACTTTTTAAAACCCATTTTTCAGTTTTGACAACATGAATTAATTTTAAATTAATTCATGAAACTTCTATGTTTTGATTTTTTTAAAATAGAATTCATTTTTGAATTTTTATTATCAAAATTATCTTAGGGTAAATTTTTGGTATTTTTCTGAAAACATTCAATTTTTGATGAATAGTGAAAACACTACGGTATAGTTTAAAACCAACTTTCTATTTAAATTATTATTATTTTTAAAGTTATTTTATGTAAAAATAGATATATAATACCTATACATATTCAATGAAATTCATTGGAGTCCTTTTAAAAAAAATTAGATGTATAATAATTTATTGAACTTTTTACCATCTTTTACCCACCTCTTAGGAGCATCTGCAAATCTACATAAAACATAATTTTACTGCTTTTGTGAGTTGAATTTAAAAAATCAGAGAGACATAGTTAATATATGTAAGTAAAATTTTGTTCAATAATGAGAAAATAATTTGTGGTGACTAGTAACGTTTTCCATTTATTTACCACGGTTAAAAATAAATAGGGTAATTAAGGGTAAAAATGATATTATAATTACCCTACCACATTATATAATTCTATTTGATAAATATAAATATACCAAAAACAACCTTATAAATAAAATATGAACCTATATGGTCCACTTGGATTGGATAAGGACATTTATTATTATTTTATTTAAATAAGAGTTAAAAGCGTTAAATTCAATGTTTAATAACAAAACCATTTTTAATATTGGGATAAACAAAATATAAATTCGACTATAAATATCCATTATGAAGATAAAATGATTTCCTATATAAAAATATTTTATTTATAAATTTTATACATTATATAATTTAATTTATTTGTGACACAATGATGATGCACTAATTATCTTCTTAATGAAATATTAAAGTAATTGATATTATAAATATCCAAATAACTGTAAATTGACTCTTCTGATTAATTCCACTAATTTTATTGGTTACAATGACATGTTGAGGATTCTTGAATAAATTTTATTCAAAGCGATATAGTTCTTATGGGTTTTAAAAAAAATACTAAATAGTGTCTAAATTGACAAAATTGACTTTTTAAAACAAGTTTTATATTATTATTTGATATAATATTTCTTAAAATCTATGGGTTGGACAAAGGACATAGATAATGTTATATATATTAATAATGAACCCCATGGGGTTCTCTTGGCTTTTTTTAGTATGTTTATTAACCAAATAATATAAAAATACAAAGAGACATTATAAAAGTCAAACTATTTTACTAACAGTTAAATCTAAAAGATAAGGTTAATATAATGAATTATACAAGTATATAACCTATTGGTGGAGAGTTTTTAGATCCATATACAACTGAGAATTTAAATAATTAATTTTTGATCCATTATAAATCGAAAAATATTTTATTATAAAATAATATTTCAATCTTATCCTGAAGTGACCCTCACCTATATTATAAAAGGGCACTACCCCTTATCTTAATTTGACATCTCCAAATCTATTTGACTATGCCAAAATCTTCCCAAATATCCTCCCAACATTCCTCCCTTAATAATTGTGGTCTTACTTTGGTCATAAATCCAACCTAGGGAGCCCATTTGATCAAATCAAAAGGATGAACCCTAAGAAGAGGTAAATATGTAATCACCTCTTTCAAGTTCTGTTCTTCTTCCACTTCCTCTTTTTTTGTTTCCATTATAAAATAATAACTCCGGTATATTATATATACTGTGATTTTATTACAAAAAACTTTCAACAATATTCATTATTCTATCCATCCTATAAATGGCAACGTCATCATACATGCGTACATACGGCTTACCGTCTTCACGTTGTGTTGTAGTTTGTTATTTAGACACATCATTATTTGGATTGGTATAATAGTGAGTATAAATAATTTAAATAATAAATATTAAAACTTAATGATTCTTCATATATGATATACCATCCAATTACCAATTATTTCACCATCAATATAATGATATTGTCGCTCGTGCGTATGTACAGATTACCATCTCCACGACACGATGAGATTCATTTCAACATTCACCATTCAACGATGATTTCAAAAATACATATTATTAATTAAAATGAAATGTATGAAATTATAATGCTACTGAAAACACACACAAATGCACAAGGATATATATATCTGTGTGTGTTTGTGCATTTAAATATATCTTATTCACTTAGTTCTGTTCAATACGATATGAAAATGGAAAAAATGTTTATGTATACGCACGTTCTACCATCTCTATAAATGGTGTTTTCCATTTAATATATCTATCTATTATACATATTTATTTTCCAAATATATATGATATATAAATCATGTGTCATATTTTGGAAGTATTTAAATAATGATCTAAATTATACGATCAAGAATAACAAGTTGAAACACGTATGATAAAGAAAACGATTAATACCCTAAATGTTAATTTAACATGGAAATAATTATTAAATGTGTTGTATAAAGTCATGAATGAATAATGTATGATATAATAAATATGAATATGGTTCTGTAATAATTTAACAACATTCTATGATCGTTATACAGGATGTTAAACGTACCCTCGACCAAAGGAAAGTGGAAGGTAAGGGGTTTTCATCTCACTTTTATTCCCATGAGATTCATGCTATATTTACCACTATTACCAATTGTATGGTGTATGTACTACCCATGATTGTATTTTTTTTGCATAATATACTATAATTTATGGGTATTGACTTCATTATTGAATGATCCTTCTTTCATGGGTTTAATGGTTCATAAGTAACCAAATCAGTAATGTAACACCCTAGATTTCATAGTGCATTATCTCATTAAAGTAATTCAATTACTTGTGCTACCAGCAACACTGAGTTCGATCAGACCACAACTTACTAAACAAACCATTCAAAAAGAATTTATTTATAATATTAATATTATTTTTAATTTTATATACTCTATATAATTTTAACATGTATATTATGTGTTTTTTAGACAAAATATAAGAAAAAAATCATTTTTTCGGATAAAATAAGCATTTTAAAAAAAATGAAATTTTACCACCTTTTAATGGTGAACCCGTTTTAAAACCATTAATTGACCCTTATATATATTAAATTTAATGAAATTATATTTCTATTTAGAATCGTGACATAAAAATTTAGTTTAGATAAAATTTTTATTCTTTTCTGATAGCTTTTATTTTTTGATGAATAGTGACAAATACTATGTTTTAATTTAAAGAAACATTTTAAATACAAATAATTTATAGGGATAAATTATGAATTTTAATGGACTGTAAAGTTAGATTATATTTTTATCATTTAATACAATGTAGGTTATTATAAGTAATTTCACATTTAAATTTGACATAAACACATGTTTATCTTTTCATAGTTTCTTCTTTTTAAAAACCCACTTTTTGGTTTTGACAATGATAATTAATTTTAAATTAATAAATTCAACTTATATGTTTTGGATTTGGTAAAATAAACTCCATTTTTGAATTCCGAATATCAATATTAGCTTATGGTAAATTTGTGGTATTTTTCTAAAAACATTCAATTTTTTATGAATAGTGAAAAACACTACGTAATTATTTAAAACCATCATTTTGTTTGAATAATTAGTTATTTTATTAGATAAAAATAGATAAAAAATACCTATATATTTTTAACATAATTTATTTTAGTTGTTTCATAATAAGTTTAGATATATAATAGTTTATCGAACTTTTACCGTCTTTTACACACCGTGGGAGAATTTGAAAATTTAAATAAAACATACTTTTATCGCTTCTTTGAGTTGAATTTCAAAAATCCATGAGACAATATTAATATAATGTAGTAAAATTTGGTTCAAAAAAATGAATATAATTTTTTTTGAATACTATCATTTGACTTTTATTTACCACGGTTAAAAGTTAATAGTGTAATTAAGGGTAGAAATGATATCATAATTACCCTAACACATGTCCTACTTCTACTGGATAAGTGTAATTCGACGAAAAACGACCTTAGGAATAAAATATTATCTTATTTACTACACTTGGACTATATTAGGACTGTTTTTATTATTTTATTTAAAGAAGAGTTAATAGAGTTAAATTCAATGTTTAATAACTAAACCATATTAAATTTGTATTACACAAAATATAAATTTTACAATAAATATTTATTAGAAAGATAAAGATATTTCCTAGATAATATTATTTTAATTAAAAATTTTAGACATTAAAAATATTAATTAATTTAGGACACAATGATGATGCAGTAATTACCTTATTAATGAAATATTAAAATAATTGATATTATAAATATCCCAATAAATGTAAATTGAAACTTCTGATGAATTCCACTAATTTTATAGGTTAATATGACATGTTAATAATTGTTAAATTAATTTTATTCTATGTGATAAGGTTTTTATGGATTTCGAATAAAATAAAATACTAAATAGTGTCAAAATTCACCTAATTTTTTTAAAACAAATGTTATATTATTAATTAATATAATCATCATAAAAAATAAGGTTTTGTCAAAAGACATATATAATAATATATATGACATTAATGAATCAATTGGAATTTGATTGGCATTTTATAGTATTTTATTAATCATATAATATAGAAATACCAAAAGACATGGTAAATGTCAAACTATTTAACTAAGAGTTAAATCAAAAGGATAAGGTTAATATTATGACTTAAACCTTTCTAAAACGTATTGGTTGAGAGTTTTTCGACCCATCAGCACCTTAGACTATAAATAATTCTTTTTGTATCCATTATAAACCAAAAATTATTTGATTATAAAATAACATTTCAAGCTTTTCCAAAAGTGACCCTCACCTCTCTTACAAAAGGACACTTCCACTTCACATATTTTCACACCTAAAAATCCATTTGGCTCGGAAAACCTCATCCCAAATATCCTCCCAACATTCCTCCCTTCATCTTACAGGCCTTCCTTCATTCATAAATCCACTTAATGTAGCCCTTTTGATCAAATCAAAAGAAACAACCCGAAGAATAGGTAAATATTTCAACACATCTTTCAAGTTATTTTCGTATTCCACTTCCACTTTATTTGTTGTTTACATTCTAAAATAATAACTCTAGTGTCTTATATATACATTAATATTATTATAAAAAATTGAACAACCATATTCATTATTTTATCCATCCTAAAAATGAAAAAGTCACCATACGTGCGTACATACGGCTTTTAGTCTCCATGTCGTGGTGTAGTTTGTTATTCAAACACTTCATTATATGGATTTGTATAATAATGTGTATAACTAATTTAAATAATAAATATAACATATTAATTATTCTGTATATATGATATACCATCCAATAACATATGTTTTCACCATAAATACAATGATATTGTCGCTTGTGTGTATGTGCGGATTACCATCTCCACGACGCGATCTGATTCATTTCCACGTTCACCATTCAATGATGATTATAAAAATATATATTATTAATAATTATGTAACATATGACATAATAATTCTACTTGAGATATATGTATATATATTTATGTACTTACATATATCTTATTAACTTAGTTCCGTTCAATACGATAAGAAAACGGAAACAACATGTATGTGTACGTACGACCTACCGTCTCCAAAAACAGTGTTTTTCATTTCATATATAAGACTATTATACATATTTATATTCTAAATATATATGATATATAAATCATGCTTCATATTCTGGATGTATTTAAATCATCATCTAAGTGATACAATCAAAAATAAAAAGTTAAAACATGTATGATAAAGAAAGCGATTATTAAAAGAAATGTTAATTTGACATGGAAATTATTATTAAATTGGAAGTATAAAGTCATAAATGAATCATGTATGATATCATAAAACTAATATGGTTCTGGTATATTTTAATAACATACTATGGTCATTATACAGGAGGTTAAACATACCCTTGACCAAAGGAAAGACTAATGAAGTGGTTAATTTCACAATCTCTTTATTATCTGATGTTGTTTTTACATAAGTATCTAATGGGACATATTTATTATTCATGTATATATTTCATAAATTTTTTTTCAAAAGAATTATTTTTAACAAATTTTTTACTAAAAAATCATTTTAAATGTTTTAATGAGTTTTTATTCTAAACCTTTCTAATTAATGTCCATGTTTAAAAAAATGGTTTTAAGGATTTATTTATACGGACATGAGTGTTTTTTAAAATGTTAATTCATTTCACAAGTTTCAAAGTGGTATGGGATAATTTGATTCAAAAATTTATTTTAATGTCTTCCTTTCATGATTATCCTACTTTTAAATGTTTTCATGAAAAAAGGATATTTCACTCAAAGAGTTTTAGAAATCATTTTAATCTATGTCAACACCCATTGATGGGTTTTAAACTTGTTTGAAGTTGATACAAATCTTTCTTTTTTTGTTGAAGGTTTTTGTGATATGTTGGACTATGAATGTGTAATTTTTATACCATTCATGGTTTATTTATAATGTATTTACATTTGATATGCTAGTTTTAATACAGATGTTTATGTTATGTTTAAACCTATTCATATAAGGAATGAAATGGACTTTGTAAGTGTCAGGTGGAGCTTAAAATAGCTCCTCAATGAATCAGTAGGTCTTATGAGACAAACTAGTGTCTTAGGACAAGGATTTGTCAGAATCATTTTTGTACTCTTAGAACAAGGCCTTGACTAAGAGGTTATGAAGTCTGGCATTATGCATTCCATCATTATGAAAGTGGCTATTGATATTTCATGTGATTATTAGAATAATAGAATATCCATGTGAATATGAAAATGGCATTATTTTATTGAATAATTTCCATATTATGTTGATGTTTAGTTTTAAAAGGATTTTCATTCATTCTTATACATTTCATTAAATGGTTATTCTTATTTATTAAATTTTCAGCAATATTGTTATCCTTACTGAGCATCTGATCTCACCCCTTTATATGTTTTAATTTTCCAAGGATTCCAAGAAGTGTATCAGGATTGATAATCAGGGTGAATCTAGGAGATTACTGGAATTCTCAAAGGATCATTTATGTTGTGTTTTATTTTCTAATGTGTAATGTAACGTTCATGTATTTAATCTATTTTCCAATACTTCTTTAAAATTTGGTCTTTCGTTATTTGATTCCACGTAATCATGCCGATGTATTAAAATAATGCACTGACTCTAGGTAACTTGTGTTGGGGTGTTACATTTTGTATCAAAAGATGTTTAGCAATAACCATGAAATCTAGATTTATATAAACTATGATTAGAGAAAATTACCCTAAGATATACTTTGGGGATTAATATATAAGAACATCCTCGAATTTTGGAAATGTAATGATTTTGTGTGTTTTACAAGAAATACAACCATGTCTGGATATGAGTAGGTGGAGGCGGCTCATGCAGATATGTACCTAGTGGTAAAACCTGAAAACACCACATTGAGCAAGACTCTAAGGGGAACTAGTGCATGAAAACGGTCCTTGCTACACTCTTGGTTACGACACTCTCATGGGATATGGTTAGGATAATTACCATTTTCTTTACAAACCATTTTTAAGGATTTATGAGTATATTGTTCAATAAAGAAATTATTTTTATGATTATAGATTATATCCATAAACAATACAATTATTGTTAACTGTTTTTCATGTTTGGAATTATGTATTGTGATTCAATAAACTAATATAGTTTATACCATTTTTTAGAAATTGTGCCTAGTAGATTGAATGATAACTCCAACAATATGCATGATCCAAAGAGTAAGAATGATCATATCATTCATGGTTTAAAGCCAACATTTAAAAAGGAAATATTCCCTCATGTATTATCATCATATGATGAAATTATATCAAGTGTTAATAATATTAGTAAATAATTTTCTGAGTCCTATGGTTTTAAAGGGAAGCTAGAGAAGAAAAGGTTGGAATAGAGAAAGATGGATAAAGGAAATTAGAAAAAGAAGGATTTTCACATATGTGATAACTGTGGAAAGAATCACGTCGGTAAATGTTTGAAGGGAATTGGAGTTTGTTATAAGTGTGGAGAAAAAGGACACCAAGTATGTGATATCAAGGGTAAGAAAATGTTTTGAATGTACAATGATTCATCTGCAATGAGTTGGGACACCACGCGAATCAATATCCAAATCTTTAGAGTATACCACAAATGATGTTGTTGGATAATAATAAAGTTATGATATCACCACAGATGAAAATTAATGACCAGTGTTCTTATGTTCATATTAAATAATTATTCCATCTGAGTATTGTATCAATGATTTACTAGTTATAATAATTATAGAGTATATAAGGATTGTACTACAATACTATTTCATTAAGGATTTGAGATTGTTTTGTACCATGAAATGTGACTCAATTGCAAGTTAAATATTTGGGAAAATACATGGTAGCAGGGAAAGAAAAAAATTTAATATTGTCCAGATATCAAGGTAGTTATTTTGGAGTATGATATGATTGATTTGGATATTCTTGACTACCTTGAATCTAAATAATGAATTGTATATTCCATCATTGTTGGAGTTTACATCATTTTTTGATATAACTAATATATCCAGTATTCTATAAGGAAAAAGAGAGCATGAATGTAATCAATATGGTTTTATGATGATCCATGGTGTTACTGTGTTTTAAAATAATCCATGATGAAGGTATTGACATGTTATTACGTGGAAAAAATGACCTTCCTTGTGTTTACCTTCCTTATATGTTTTGGACTGTGAGTTTGGAAAGAAGTATTTTGGATAAGTTTAATGGTTGTAATCCATTAATATTGACATTGGATACTATTCTTATGCATAAATCATTTATTGGGATTATTTTTGAATTTTCATAAAAGGACAACTCAGAGGTCAGGCGACAACCATCGTGTCCGGTAAGGCCTCGAGACTTAAACTCGCAACCGAAGGGAGAAAATGGTGCAACACCTACCACGGGCGCATGTGATGTCCTAGTTTGTATTATTTAGTTTTATTAAATAGTCTCAAAAATGAATATAAATTCATTTTTTAAACACTATACGATTAGGATAAATAGAATATTTTTGAATTATGTTATCTTTTGGAGTGAAAGATGATTTTGTGGTAGGAATTATTTGAAGGAAGATACTTTACTTGTCAAGTGTATATAAATATATCTATATATATATATTCCTCTTATTCTATTAATAAATTAATTCTTAAACTTTAGGGAAGGGATATTAAAACCAAAAATGTGTTATCAAAATATCAAATGGTTTTTTTAACCGATGATATTTTACATCATCATAGACTGATGGCTTTGAGGCCCTCAATTTTACACTTGTTTGTGATTGATGACCTCAATAAATCCCTATAAATATTTATGTTTTCCTCCCAATTATGTGTCTCGAATTTCCACCAATGTTCTCTTAATAGATATCATAAATTTTGCGGTGACTTTTTCATTTCCCTTTCCCTCTTATTAAGAAAAAAATTTATTAACCCAAGTTTGGATGTGGGTTTTACATAAAAGTATTTCTACATTTTTTACAATTTGTTTTTTAAGAACAATTAAAAATTGCAATGAAACTATTTATTTAAGGATAAGATAATTTAACACCTCAAGAATTTATAGTACGTTATCTCATTAATGTAATTCAATAGCTTGCGCCACACGCAACACCGCGTTCGAGCGCACAACAACTTACTAAACTAACCGTTCAAAAAATGGTTATGAATAGTATTAACTGAATTATGATCTTATATACTCTATATAATTTTATCATTTATATTATGTGTTTCTTAGACATAATATAAGAACAACTTCATTTTTTCCAGATAAAATAAGTATTTTTCAATAAATGAAATTTTACTACCTTTTAATGTAGAACCCTTTTTAAAAAAAATAATTGAAACTTTTATATATTAAATTTAATGAAATTAAATTTTTATTTAGATGCGGGACATAAAAATTTAGTTTTGATATATTTTTGGTACTTTTCTGATAACATTTATATTTTGATGAATAATTAAAAATACTATATTTTAATGGAAAATAGCATTTTTAATTGAAATAATTTATTGTGATAAATTATAAATTTGAATGGTTAGGAGGTATAATTGGATTATATTTCTATCATTTAATACAATTTAGGCCATCAAAGGTAATTTATACTTTAAATATGAAATAAACACAAGTCAATCTTTTGATAGCTTTTAGTTTTTTAAAACCCACTTTTTGGTTTTGACAGGTGGAATTAATTTTAATTTAATAAATGATACATATATGTTTTGAATTTGGTAAAATAGAATTAATTTTTGAATTTTTAATTTCAAAAATAGCATAGGGTAATTTTTTTTTATTTTTCTGAAAACATTAAAATTTTGATGAATAGTGAAAAAAAACTACGTTATTATTTAAAATTGACTTTTTATTTAAATAATTAGTTACATTACATTTATTTATATTAGATCAAAACATATACATAATATCGATATATTTTCATCTTAATTCATTGGAGTCATTTTATAATATGTTTAGATGTATAAAATTTTATCGAACTTTTATTGTCTTTTACCCACCTCCAAGGAGAATTTGCAAATTGGCATAAAACATAATTTTATAGCTTCTGATAGTTGAATTTAAAAACTCCTTGAGACACGGTTAATATCAATAAGTAAAATTTGGTTCAATAAGATGAAAATAATTTTTTCTGAATAGTAACTTTTGACTTTTATTTACAACGGTTAAAAGTAAATTGGGTAATTCAGTGTAAAAATGATATCATAATTACCCTAACACGTGTACCAATTCTTTTGGATAAGTATAATTAGACCAAAACAACCATAGGAATAAAATATGATCATATTTTGTCCTCTTGGATTATATTAGGACATTTTTTATTATTTTATTTACAGAACAATTAAAAGAGTTAAATTCAATGTTTAATAACTAACCCATTTTTAAAATAGGGTTACACACAATATAAATTCGACTATGAATATTAATTTGAAAGATAAAAATATTTCCTACATAATTTTATTTTATTTATAATATTTAGACATTAAATAATCTAATTTATTATGACATAATGATGATGCAGTAATTACAATATTAATAAAATATTATAATAATTGATATTATTAATATCCAAATAAATGTAAATATAGACTTATGATGAATTAAAATTATTTTATAGGTTAATATTACATATTAGGGTTGGTTAAATTTATTTTCTTTGAATTGATAATGTTTTTATGATTTCAAAAAAAATCAAATACTTAATAGTGTCAAAATTGACATAATAGTGTTTTTAAAATAAATATTATATTATTAATGGATATAATAGTCCTAAAAACTATGGTTTAGAAAAAAGAATTATATAATAATATATATGACATTAATGATCCACTTTGGGTTATATTGGAATATTATTATGTGTTTATTAACCATATAACATTAAAATACAAAGAGACATGGTAATGTCAAACTATTTAACTAAGAGTTAAATCTAAAAAGATAAGGTTAATATGATGACCTAAACCTATCTAAACAGTATTATTTGAAAGGTGATAGACCCATACCCACCATATACATTAAATAATTCATTTTTTATCTATTATAATCCGAAAATGATTTTATTATAAAATAATATTTCAAGCATTCCCTAAAGTGACCCTCACCTCTCATATAAAATGGAACTTCCCTTTATCTTAATTTCACACCTCCAAAGACTATTGGCTCAGCCAGCCCCAGCCCAAATATCCTCCCAACATTACTACCTTCATCATATAGGCCTTACATTGGTCATAAAGAAAAAATAAAGATCCCTTTTGATCAAAAAAAAGGAAGAACCCAAAGAAGAGGTATATATTTCATCACCTCTTTCAAGTTCTTTTCATCTTCCACATCCTCTTTCTATGTACTTTAAATTCTAAAATAATAACTCTAATATAATCTATATAATGTGATGTTATTATAGAAATTTTTTAACCCATAATCATTTTTCAATCCATCCTATAAATTACAAAGTCACCATACATGTGTGCGTACGGCTTACCGTCTCCATGTTGTGGTGTAGTTAGTTATTAAAACACTTCATTTTTAGGATGGGTATAAAATACGTATAAATGATTAAAATAATAAATATAACTTTTTAATGATTTTTTATATATGATATATCATCCAATTAAATGTGATTTCACCATCAATATATTGATATTGTCGCTCGTGCGTACGTACGGATTACCGTCTCCACGATGCGATGAGATTCATTTCCATGTTCACCATTCAATGATGATTATAAAAATATATACCATTACTAAGTACGTAATATATGACACAATAATTCTACTAGAGATATATATATATATATATCTGTGTGTGTGTGTGTGTGTGTACTTACTTAAATCTTATTCAATTTGTTCTGTTCAATACGATATGAAAATGGAAATATCATTTATGCGAACGTACGACCTACAGTATCCATAAACGGTGTTTTCCATTTCATATATATGTAAATATACATATTTATATTCTAAATATATATGATATAAAAATCATGTTTTATATTCTATAAATATTTAAGTCATGATCTATGTGATACAATCTAGAATAACAACTTAAAACATGTACAATAAAGATAGCGATTATAACACAAAATGTTAATTTAACATGAAAATCCTTATTAAATGGGAAGTATAAAGTCATAAATGAATCATGTATGATATCATAAATATAAATATTGTTCTAGTATTATTTTATAACATACTATAGTCATTATACATGAGGTTAAATGCACCCTCGGCCAAAGGAAATTGCAAGGTTTGTGTTAATTTCACAATATCTTTGTTTTCTAAGGATGTTTTTATGTAAGTATCTTATGGGAAATATTTATTATCCATGTCCAAGTTTCATAATAGAGTTTTCAAAAGGATTATTTTTATGTATTTTTTACTAAAACACCATATCAAATGTTTTAATTAATTATTCTTCTAGACATATATCATTAATATCCATGTTTTCAAAATGGGTTTAAGGATTTATTTATATTGACAATACTGTTTTTAAAAAATTTAATTCATTTCAAATGTTCAAATTGGGATGGGGAACCTTGATTAAGAAATGTCTTTAAATGTATTACTTTCAAAATTAGGTGACTTTTAAATGTTTTCTTGAAAATGGAATATATATCTCAAAGAGAATTACAAATTATTTTCATATTTGTCAAAATCCATTAATGGATTTTGAACATGTATTATGTTAATTCCAATCTCCCTCATTGTATTGATGATTTTATGATATGTTTTACTGTGGATGTGTGATTTTAATACCATTTAATGATTATGGATAATGTATTGACATTTTGAATGATAGTTTTAAGATAAATTTTTATGTTATGTTTAAACCTTTTTATATGAGGAATGAATTGGACTTCTTAAGTGATAGGTGAATCCCGCCATAGCTCCTCAATGAATCTGTAGGTCTCATGAGACAGACTAGTGACTTGACAGAAGGCCCTGACACAATCTTATTTGTAGTCTTCCCACAAGGCCTTGACTAAGTGGCTATTATTTTTGGCATTATGCATTCCATCATTATGAAAGAGGTTATTGATATTTCATATGAGTATTCGACTAGTATAATATCTACATGAATAATTAAATGGGATTATTTAATTTTATCTTTGCCATATTATGCTTAAGATAATGTTTAAAAGGATTTTGTTTTAGTCTTAAACATTACCTTAAATGTTTATGCTTATTCATGAAAGTTTCCCCTATATTGTTATCCTTACTGAGCATCTAAGCTCACCCCTCTCTATGTTTTCATATTCCTAGGATTCCAAGATGTGCATTAGGATTGATAATCGGGGTTAAGATAGGGTATTAATGGGATTTTCAAAGGACAATTTATGTTGTGTTTTATTTTCTAATGTGTAATTTAATGTTCATATATGTAATCTATTTCCCAAGACTACAAAACTGACCAGCCATTTGGGACATGATTTCTTGTAATCATGCCAATGTATTAAAATAATTAACCTGTAATGTCTCGGATTTTCTGTGTATTATTTTGAATATTATATGGAATTATTTCGAGACTGGGTGCAAATAGGGCACATCATTCCGAGGTCCAATGTGCCCGGAATGGTGGATTGAACGTTTTTATGTTATGTGAGCCGGCACTTGCGCGCAGTTGTGGAAGTTCCCAAACGTGTTCCCGGATTTAAAATCTGAGGGCACCATTGCGTTCGAGACGATGCGTTTACCTAAGAACGGTTCTAACCTCGACCGGTGCAGGTCTGCTGTGAAGTTTAACTTTGGGAGTTTTAAAAAGGGAAGCACTTTAGAAGGAATAAAAGAAATTAATGATTCATTTTATTATTTTAAAACGTTTCCTTTTTTTTGAGTAGCAATCTAATCCTCCCCTATAAATACATGATTTTGGTGAATTCGTAGGGTTAGCCTCATAACCCTACGAGTCGAGAGAGAGAGAGATAGAGATTTCTCTTATGAGCTTGGGTGAAGGAGGACGCTTTGGTGGATGATGACGACGTGAGCAATCGACGCCCCATGGATTATGACGAATCGCTTCGGCAGACGTGTCGCAACGATCGCTCTTCAACTGGTTTGAGGTATGGGTCTGTTATTTCAACTTCTTTTCCCCATTTTTGAGTTTAAACGACGAACTCGGATCAACCAAGAACAAGTTGGTCTTTGGATTCGTATGTTCTTGCGGGGGGGGGGGGGGGGGGTTCATTGGGATGGTTTTGGGTAAATAATCCATGTGTTTATTTAAATTGATCTCTGCTCCATTTAAACCTATTAACAGGAGCGGATCAACTCCGTGACGAATGACAGCGGAGGTTCGTTCCTCGGTTTGTTATTGTATTTTCATCCCCCATTCTTTTCTCGCGCGTTCTTCACGTTCTTAGTGGGGCGACGAACTATGGGTTGTTTCACATCTGTCCCGCGACGCAACGATCCCAAATCGAAGGTTCGACACCGCAATGACCTTGTGGAGGGGCAGCGATGATTGCACACGATGAATCAGACCAGATTGGGAAAGGGCGTTCATCATGCATTCTTCGTGTAGGAATATCAAAACACGTTCTTGGAGCCGATAGGAGGTCTTAAAACACCGGAAGTGGCTTTGTGGTGACGAGGCGACCAAAACCATAAGGTTTCATGGAAATCGGGTGGCCCGATCGATGAATGGATCATCACATGAGGCGTGAAGGAGGAGGTTCGCGTTTTTGGAAATTTCCCGATTACATGCCGTATACTTCTGAAGAACACGCCATGTAGTGCGGGCAACAATGGATAGGGATTCGAGTTCAGAGAGGAATAACACGGTGTGTGACCCCGGTCACACGGCGTGTTGGACTTTAACCAAAGTTCGGCATGTATTTTGGGTAGTACACAGACACATGACGATTTACACGGCTTCAGGCGGCATAGTGTGTAAAGTTTGATAGAGGCAGCTACATGGGACTCGGCGTGTGTCACGGGGTTACGTGGACATGGGATGGAGTACACGACTATGTACTCCATCACACAGCCAAGCGAGGCCAGTAACGTGGGTCACCTCGTGTGGCAGTTACATGGGTTGGTGTACACGTGTTGATGACCGTGTATGGGCACATGGCTAGAGTACACTGAGCCAACCCCAGTTATCCAGACACGGCATGTATACCGTACTACACGCCCTGTACTAACTTTTCCTACTTTACCAACCTAATACACGGGCTGTTGTACATGGGAAGTACCCAGGGTCAGCCAACACGGCGTGTATATTTTCTACACGCCTAGTAATTTTTGGAAAACAACATGGTCCTCTTGTTCACCGTATGCTGGACATCATTCATTTGGGTTAGTGACCCTTATTCCCATTCCCCTAAAGTCAGGCATCATTTCATTCTACAGGTGTATGATCCCTTCAACCGGGCTTTCAGTAATAGAGTCGGTATCCCTCCGAGTGGCCTGGAGCGAGATCATCTATCCATTCCTGACCCTAGGTAGAGTACGACATTGACATGACCAACTCTACCGGGCTTTGATCCTCTACCTATCTGGTGTATCACCTAACTCGTGAATATGGATGAGTCGCGGTATCCGTCATGGCCCTCGCAGTGATCCTCATCAGTGTATCGTGATCTTTCCCACTCAGAAGTGTGTCTCCCATAATGAGTGCTAATCTATTATCATAACCTTCCCACTATGGAGTTTTTCTCTTGTAATGAGTGTAGATACCTCTCATGAAGGCTCCCAATGAACAACACTTCTCGGTCGGACGTCAGCCTAGCTATAAGACTCATTGAGTGTGTTCTCCCAGAATGAGTGAATCACAGAATCTTCGAACAGAATCCCTAACGGGGGTAGGTGGTTGTGTGACTTGTCCCTTGACTACAGGTCTAGTTTTTTAGTATATCTTTTTTGTTCTGTATGTTCTATAGACATATAAAGTTCATAGATGACTATACAATTACATTGTTTACTACTTTGTGGTTTTCAGGGTCCTCTACTAAGTATTGTTATACTCACCCCTGCACAGGATTTTCCCACACATCTGGTGTCTTGTGTCGACGAGTAGCCTTTTGACATAGTCCAGGGTGGACCAGGACATGACCGAGTGTTCTGAGTTCCCTACAAGTCGAGGTGTTCCTACAGCTACGAGTAGCAGTCCTAGTACCTTTTGTGTTTACAGGTTGGACTTTGTAATTTTCAAACTCTTGTTGGTTTGTCGGATTGTATTCTGGCGTAGTTTACTTTTTAGTAATATACCTTTCATCATACTCTATATATTGAGGTTTCGTTGTATGCATTCATTTTTTTCCTTAGTGTTTTACATTTCATCTTTTGTGGGCTTGGAGATGTCTGTGTGTGTACAATTACTTAGGCAATGCCTCCCAGGTTAGTGATATGCCCACTCGGTGCTAGTCACCATCCCCTGGCCTATTGGAGGCAAGCTTGGGGAGCCACAACATGGACCCCACTGGGATGGGTCGTGAAAATATGATATCAGAGGTGGTTGATTCTACCGTAGGACCAAGAGTCGATGATTTTGGTTTGGGGAAACAGTGTTGAGTGTTTCAGGTTCGGATTTCAGGCCAGAGATGCTAGTGTTTGTGCGGTGGCCGACGTATCTATACACCAAGACTCTGATAACCTACATTTCGACTCGGTACATGAAAACCCTGGTTGCGGGGAAATAAAAGGCACATGAATCGTATAGGAATGGGTTGTGTTTTCCATGTCCTTTGTGTCAGCTATCCAGATATACTCTTTGACCATGGTATGTCTTGTTTCCATGTAGGATGCCTCCGTGACGCATACCCACTAGGATTCAGCAGCATGATCACGAGGATGACCCCCTCAATGACGAGGCTTCGATATGAGGACTAGTTCCCCAGGCGTTCCCACAGGGTGGTGAACCTACAATGCCACCACCAGTGGAGTATCCAGTGGTACCTGCAGTACCGACCGGAGAGGAGCACAAGCATAGCACACTCCATGAGTTCTAGAGACAGAGACCCCTCAGGTTCCGAGGCAGGCCCGACCCTCAGGTGTCTGCGGACTGGCTTGAGGTAGTGACCAGAGTTTTTCATCTAGTGAGGACACCAGCATACTAGATGGTGATCCTAGGAGTGATCCTTCTTCAGGGTTTGGTGGGGCAAGGGTGGAGTCTGACCACACAGACTCACGATGAAGAGACCCTTTCGTGGACGGAGTCTGAGAGACTCTTCAGGGAGTAGTTATCTCCAGTTACGCTGAGATATGTACACATCCAGGAGCTACTTCAGCTCCAGCACAGCAGTATGACTGTGTTGACTATTCATCGAGGTTTACCAACCTCACCCGGTACTCAATGGATATGTTCATAGATTAGTACTTCAGAGATCAGAACATAGATCTTGTTTTCTGATGAGACATCTGAGCTAGTGTCATGCCTCTATTCATATCGAATTATGATGGGGTGCTCGAGTGAGCTTTGGTGGTAGAGAGAATCTTAGCGGAGTAGAGACAGCCACCGGCAGTCAGCAGTAGGCAAACAGGTGTGGAGACCTCGACATCATTGAGTCGGTGTCAGACGTAGGGTTTAGTACATGAGAGACGTCGGAGGAGGACCCAGGATAGGGGATCGATAGTCCCGGGCTCTCAGGATGGATCCATCCAGCCTAGGGAGAAGCAATGTTACTCATGTGACAGTAGGAGACATCTTGCTAGGGATTTCCCGACTCGTCGAGCTGCTGACAGGGAAGCGGTGGATGGAACACCAAGGTAGAGGCATAGAACAAACCAGGCAGACCCTCTAGGCAGTGGATGTGGCCGAAGAGAAGGGACAACTGCGGGTGGTGGTAGACTCTTCGACTTACTTCCACCACCACCCCCAGGAGGTCCGCACAAGGCTCAGGGAGCTGGGGGACAGGGATGGGGACAGCTGCATTCGGTCGAGGCGTATGACTCAGGGGATCCAAGGATGATTCGAGGTATGATCTGTGTCTTTTCTACCTTAGCTGAAATACTCATAGACACGGGTGAAATTCATTCCCTTATAGCCACATGTCTTGTACAATACCTCGAGATTCTAGTATAACCGTTGAATCGATCCTTATGCTTGGAGACACCTATGGGAGGAGACTCGACAATCATGCACCTTTGTAGACAGTGTGATATTACCCTTGGAGGCGAGAGTTTCGGGTGGAACCTCTTGGTGATAGCGTCGAGGCCTTATGATGTCATTCTAGGTATGGATTGGTTATCTTTGGTCCATACCCGTATTGACTATTTTAGGCGAAGAGTGTGGTGTGTCTGCCGTGATGGAATGAGGTTTTCCTTTGTCAGAGAAAAGGAAACCCAGGCAGCACAAAATGGGCTCATGCATAGGAAGGTGCATCTGATCAATCATTAGTTGGCTAGCCTTACCCTCGGAGTAGTAGATGTTATGAAATCTCACTTCCCAGTAGTGGGGGCGTAGTATGAGGATGTCTTTCCTAAAGATGTTTCAGGATTACCTCCCCAGCGGGAAATTGACTTCTGCATCAACTTACACCCCGGGATGACACCGATTTCTTCATCATCATATCCGATGTATCCCACATAGCTTCACGAGCTAAGGGTGAAGTTGGAGGATTTAGAGAGTAAGGGTTTTGTGAGACCCAACGGTTCACCCTGGTTGGCCCCAGTCTTGTTTGCCAAGAAGTTAGACGGAAGTCTGAGGTTGTATGTGGATAACTGTTGACTGAACTGGGTGATGGTGAAAAACAAGTATCCACTACAGAGAATAAATGACCTCTTCGATCAGTTGAGTGTGGAATAGTGGTTATCGAAGGTTGACCATCGATCAGGTTATCACTAGCTACATGTGCAGGGTGAGGATATACCGAAGACAGATTTCGGATGCCGCTACGGTCACTATGAATACTTGGTGATGCCTTTTGGCATGACGAATTCTCCCGTAGTGTTCATGGGTCTAAAGAACAGGATCTTCCAGTCGTACATGGACCAATTCGCAGTGGTCTTCCTTGACGACATCCTCATGTACTCGGCATCAGAAGAGGAGCATGAGAGACACCTAAGGATGGTTCTAGACGTGCTTCGGGAGCACCAGCATTATGGGAATCTCTCTAAGTGCCAGTTCTGGATTCAATAGGTCGACTTTCTGGGACATTTCATCTCATCAGATGGAGTAGCTATAGATCCAGCCATGGTGGAGGCTTTGTTAGCCTGGGAGCCACCTCGGAGCGTGACGGAGGTGCGGATCTCCCTTGGGTTGGCGGGATATTACCAGAGATTCATTATTAATTTCTCCTAGATATCAGCACTGATGACAGCCTAGACCAGGAAGGGGAAATCCTTCATGTGGACGGAGAAGTGCCATCAAGCTTTTGGTAGTTTAGGCAGTGTTTGATGAGATCCCCAGTCTTGAGATAGCCGGAGAAGGGTGTCGAGTACTTAGTTTTCTTGTGGCGCATCAAGGACCGAGCTTGGTTGTGCCCTAATGCAGCAGTATGCAGGGATTGCTTATGGTTCGAGCCAGCCTAGGGCACATGAGAAGAACTATGCGACCCATGATCTCGAGATGGAAGCAGTAGTCTTCACATTGAAGATGTGGTGACACTACCGCATGGGTGATCAGTTTATCATCTACTCTGACCACAAGAGCCTCAAGTACATCTTCTCATAGAAGGATCTGAATCTAAGGCAGAGGAGTTGGATAGAGTTCCTCCAGAACTATGATTTTGAGATCATCTATACTCATGGAAAGGGGAACAAGGTGGCAGATGCCCTTAGCAGAAGGTCGAGCTCACAGCCTTCGAGTGAGGAAACATAGTAGTTATCCGCGTTACAGTTATCCTTCATGGATGGAGAGGATACAACTCTCCTACAGTTGATGGTTGTTACCCCTCCACTCTTACAACGAGTTAGAGAGTCACAGCTTTGGGATGTCGACTGTGTGGCTTTACATGCTTAGTTATCCACAAGACATGCTCCTGATGGATATTCACAAGGTGTGGAGTACGTACTTCTATTTAGAGGACACACTCTTTTACTAGTGGCATTCCAGGAGGTTGTCCTGAGGGAGTTTCATGTGTCCCCTTTGGCGGTACATCCTGGTGTGGAAATGATGTACCAGGATCTCTGATGATAGTTCTAGTGGACAGGAATGAAAAAGGAAATAGCAGATTTCATTTATTGATGCCTCGCATGCCTGTAGGTGAAGGTCGAGCACCAAGTTCCAGCAAGGTTAGCTCACCCCTAGAAGTTCCAGAGTGGATGTTGGATGGAATAACTATGGACTTCGTGAGAGTCTTACCAAAGACGTACAAGGGGCATGAATCCATCTAGGTGATCATTGACCGACTCACCAAGTTGGACCACTTCCTATATATCACGGAGCAGAGTTCCGTAAAGAGCTTGGGATGCCTCTACATGTAGGAGATAGTTCGGCTTCATGGCGTCCCCTCGACTATAGTCTTGGATCGAGATTCCCGCTTCACATCCCGATTGTGGAAGGGATTGCAGGAGGCTTTTGGGACTCACCTACGCTTGAGCACAGAGTTTCTCCCTGGACTAATGGTTAGACGGAGTGTACCATTCATGATCTAGATGAAAATGTTGCGATATTGTATCTTGGACATTGGTTGCAGCTAGAAGGACCACCTACCACAGGTGGTGTTTGCGTACAACAATAGCTACCACTCCACTATTGGTATGGCACCGTTCGAGGACTTGTATGAGAGACCCTACAGGTCACCGCTTTGCTGGACCGACCCTGGAGATTCAGCACTCATAGGTCCATAGTTAGTGAGAGTCACTATAGAGAAGGGGTAGATCATCTGAAAGTGGATGAAGACTGCACAGAGCTGGCAGAAGTCTTATGTTGACAGATGATGGATTCCTCTAGAGTTCTAAGAGGCAAACCACGTCTTTCATCGGGTCTCACCTCGATGGAGGTTATGGTGATTTAGCAGATGCAGCAAGCTATCTCTGAGGTTCATCGGGCCTTTCCAGATTTTGTGCAGAGTTGGAGAGGTACCGTACCTCCTAGCTCTACCGCCACAGTTGAATCAGGTACATGATGTCTTCCACGTGTTGCAGCTAAGGAGGTACGTGCATGATCTGTCGCACGTCATCGACTAGGGTGAGCTGGACATCAAGGATGTAGTGACCATCACTGAGTGCGTAGTGGAGATTGAGGATCGGCAGGATAGGATCCTCCGTGGGTGATCGATTCCCTTGGTGCACGTTTGGTGGGAGCATGTGAATCTTCAGGAGAGCACGTGGGATCGGGAGGCTTAAATCCATTCCCTGTACCCTCATCTTTTTGAGTAGCCTTTGTTTTGGCTTTTCGAAGATGTAAATCCGCAAGGTGGTGAGAATTTAATGTATCGGGTTTTCCGTGTATTATTATGAATATGATATGGAATTATTTCGAGATCAGGTGTGAAGACCGCACATCATTCCAAGGTCTAGTGGGCCTGAAATAGTGGTTTGAACTGTTTTTATGTTAAGTGAGTCAGCCCTCGCACATGGTCGTGGAATTTCCCAAACGGGTGCCCAGATTAAAAATCAAAGGGCACTGTTGCATCCAGTATGACGACTTTACCTAATAATGGTTCTAACCTCGACCGGTGTAGGTCGGCTGCGAAGTTTAATTTTGGGCATTTTAAAAAGGGAAGCACTTTATAAGGAATAAAATAAATTAATGGTTTATTTTATTATTTTAAAACATTTACTTTTTTATTGAGAAATGACCTAATCCTCCCCTATAAATACATGCATATGGAGAATTCGCAGGGGTAACCTCATAACCCTACAAATCGAGATATATATATATATATATATATATATATATATATATATATATATTAGGGGCTTTGGCAGAGGAGGACGCGTTGTCGGATGAGGATGACGTGAGTAATCGATGGTCCTCGTATTTTGACGAATCCCTTTGGCAGACATGTCGCAACGATCTCTCTTCAACTGGATTGAGGTAGGGGTTTGTTATTTTAACTTCTTTTCCTCGTTTTTGAGTTTAAACGATGAACGTGGATCAACCACGAACAAGTTGATCCGCATATTTGTACATTCTTGAGGGAGGTTTTTCATTGGGATGATTTTGGGGAAATAATCCATGAAATTATTTATGTTGATCTCTACTCCATTTAAACCTATTAACGGGAGAAGATCAACGTTGTGATGAACGACGGTGGAGTTTTGTTCCTCGGTTTGTTATTGGATTTTCCTCCCCCATTCATTTCTCTCACATTCTTCGCGTTCTTTGCAGGGTGATGAACAACGGATCATTGTGCATCCGTTCCATGACGCAACGATCCCAAATCGAAGGTCCGACACCGCAACGACCTTTTGGAGGGGCGGCGACGATGGCGGACGATGAATCGGACCAGATCGAGAAAGGTCATTCTTCCAGCGTTCTCCGTGCGGGAACATAAAAACTAGTTCTAAGAGCCAATCGGAGGTCTGAAAACACTGGAAGCAGCTTTCTGGTGATAGGGCGACCAAAACCTGATGGTTTGGTGGAGATCTGGCAGCCAAATCAATGAATGGATCATCACCGGAGGCGCGATGGCAGTGGTACGCGTTTCTGGAAATTTCCAGAAAACACACCGTGTACAACTGAAGAACACGCCGTGTAGTGCTGGCGGTGGCGGCTAGGGATTCAGGGTTAGAGAAGAATAACATGGCATATGACCCTGTTCACATGACGTGTTGGACTTTCCTCGAAGCTCAGCATGTATTTTGGGTAGTACAAGGACACAGGATGATCTACACGGCATCAGGCGGCCTGGCGTGTACAGCTTGATAGAAGCGGCTACGCGGTACTCGGCATGTATCTCGGTGTTACAAGGTCATGGGATAGAGTACACGGCCATGTACTCCATCAAACGGCCAGGCGAGGCTAATAACTTCAGTAACCCCATGTGGCAGTTGCATGGGTTGGTGTACACAGGTTGATGACCGTGTATGAGAACATGGCCAGAGTACAAGGAGCCAACCACAGTTTTCCAAACACGGTGTGTATACCATACTACACGCCGTGTACTATATTTTCCAACATGACCAGCCTAAGACATAGGCCTCTTTACATGGGTAGTACCCAGGGTCAGACAACATGTTGTGTAAATTTTATACATGTCGTGTAATTTTTGGAAAACAGCATGGTCCTCTTGTTCACCGTATCCTCGACATATTTCGTTTGGGTTAGTTCCCCTTCATCACATTCCACTGAAGGTCAGGCATCATTTCCTTATACTGGAGTATGATCCCTTCAGCCGGACTTTCTGTGATAGAGTTGGCATCCCTCCGAGAGGCCCGGAGCGAGATCCTCTATCCATTCCTGACCCTAGGTAGAGTCTGGCATAAACGTGGCCAACTCAACCGGGATTTCATCATCTACCTAGCTGGTGTATCACCAAAATGGTGAATCCGGATGAGTTGCAGAATCTTCCATGGCCCTGGCAGTGATCATCATCTATGTATCATGATCTTTCCCACTCAGGAGTGTGTCTCCCGTAATGAGTGCTTCACTTTTATCATAACCTTCCCACTCAACAGTGTGTCTCCTATAATGAGTGAAGCTACCTCTCATGATGGCTCCTGATGAACAACACTTCTTGGATGGACATCAGTAGAGCTATAAGACTCGTGGAGTGTTTTCTCCCAGAACGAGTGCATCACGGAATCATCGAACAGAATCCCTTACGAGGGTATGCGGTTGTGTGACTTGTCCCTTGACTACGGGTATGAGTTTTACTATATCTGGTTTTTTCTGTATGTTCTATAGACATATAATCTGCATAGCTGACTGTACCTTTACTTTGATTACTACTTTGTGGTTTTCAGGGTCATCTACTGAGTATTGTTATACTCACCCCTACACGGGCTTTTCCTGCAGGTCTAGTGTCTTGTACAGACGAGCTGCCTTTTGACAGAGTCCAGGGTATACTAGGATAGGACTGAGCTTTCTGAGTTCCCTACACTCTGAGGTGTTCTTACTGCTATGAGCAGTAGTCCCTGTACCTTTTGTGTTTATAGGTTGGACATTGCAGTTTTCAGACTCTTGTTTGTTTATGGGCTTGTATTCTGGCCCAGTTTACTTTTTAGTACTATACCTTTTGTCGTACTCTATTGGTTGGCGTTTAGTTGTATGCATGCATTTTGTTCCTTAGTGTTTTACATTTCAGCATTTGTGGGCTTGGAGATGTGTGTGTGTGTGTACAGGTACTTATAAAATGCCTCCAATGTTAGTGATATGCCTACTCAGTGCTAGTCACCAGCCCCTGGACTAATGGAGGCGGTCTTGGGGAGTCACGAAGCGGGCCCCACTGGGATGGGTCATGACAGAACCAACTCTTGGTAACTGGGGTTGGGGCGTTACAGGTAAGGGAATTTCAAATTTCATTTTCCACTCATTCAGTTTTACAGAAACTTCATTGATTACCTTACTCCAAAATTATGTGTGAAATCACAATTTATTTACTTATTTATTAATTTCTACTCCCCTTTGTGTGGATATAATTTTGGTACACATAATCAATCCATTCATAAATTCTCAGGTTATCTATATAAACATGATAAAAGTAATTTCAACTCAATTTATATTCATTGAGTTAAACATTTAAGTCATTGGTGTTTTTTTACAAGAATATGTGTGAATTTCCTCAGATTGATTTACACTGAATATCCAATCATATTGAGTGTATTTATATTTGTGACACAAACTTTTTTCATTGATTTATACTTAATCTAACGATACAGTCTTTATAATAGAATTCATCTCAACTAACATTCTATTGATACTTCTTTGTTGTTATGCACCAATTCACTTTAATTTGAAGTGTATACTGTACTATGATATAGTATATAATGAATCCATTTATTCTCAAGATATTATAATGTTTTCATTACTTCAACTATTTATATTCAAGCTTCTCTAATTTTATTAGGAACTCTAACAAAAATATCATTTAAAATGTTTTAAAACATTATTCTTCTGATTCTTTCTCATTAATTTCCATGTTTTAAAAATGGTTTTAAGGTTTTATTTAAATGGACATTATCGTTTTAAAATTGAAATACCTTTTAAAATTTTTAATGTGGTAGTGGACACATTTATTCAAAAATCTATTTTAAATAGCTTCATGATAAAGAGTGAGACTTAAAATGTTTTCATGAAAAAAGGATATTTCTCTCAAAGATTTTTATAGATCATTTTCAACTATGTCAACACATTTTACGAGATATTATTATTGATCTAATTTGATTTATTATGATACAAATATTTCATACTGTATAGAAGTTTTTGTGATATGTTTGACTATGGATGTGTTATTTTTATACCATTCATGGTTTATGGATGATGTATTGAAATTTTTTATGCTAGATTTAATACGAATGATTATGTTATGTTTAAAACTTTTCATATAAGGGATTTATTGAACTTATTAAGTGATGGGTTGAGCCTGGTATAGCTACTAGATGCATTGGTAGGTATCATGAGACAAACTAGTGTCCTGACATAAGACCTTGACAAAATATTATTTGTAGTCTTGGCATAAGGCCTTGAATATGTGGTTATAAAGTCTAGCATTATGCATTCCATCATTATGAAAGTGGCTATTGAAATTGCATGTGATTATTCGACTAGTAGAATATCTATGTGAACAATAAAATTGAATTATTTCATTTTTTCTTTTCCATATTATGTTGAAGTTCAAGTTTAAAAGATATTTGTTTTAGTCTTATACATCGGCTAAAATGTTTATTATTATTTATGAATGTTTTTTCTATATCGTTATCCTTACTGAGATTCTCATCTCACCCCATTCTTTTTTTTTCAGGATGAAAAGAAGTAAATTATGATTAACCCATTGGAATAGGATAAGGGATATAAGAGTGTATAAAAAGGACACAATGTTGTTTTTTTTTCATGATGAAATGTAAAATTAATGTATGTATCTTGTACTTCTAAGGATACTGAACTGGTCAGTCTTCTGGGACTATATTCCTTGTATCAAGCCAATTTTATTTAATAATGCACTCATACTGGGTAATTGGGGCCAAGGAATTATAATTGGTATTAGAATATGTTTTGTACAAATATTGGAAGCTAGATTTAGAAAAACACTGATTTAAAAACACTACCATAAGATAGACATTGAGGAATAGTATAGAAGAATATCCAAAAAATTTGGTAATGTAAATATTATAAGGGTTTTCCAAGAAATACATCCATGTCTGGATACGAGAAGGTAGAGGTGGATCTGGAACATATATACCTAGGGGTGAAATCTCCGACAAGGAGTTTCTGGCTTGACCCGAGGTATCTTGGTACACTATAACGGGCCTTGATGCACTCTTGGTTATGACACTTTTGGGGGATATACTTACGATAATTCACATTTTCTTTACTAACTAATTTGAAGTATTTTTGTATAAGATGAGAATAAATAACCATAGTTAATGCTATGGTGTTTTATATTAAAAATAAGGTGTTATTATATTCTCTAAATGATTTTATGACTCACACTATGCTTTCTATTTTTATACAATGGCTGGATTCCAAGGAAGTTATAGTATCATTGAACATGATGTACAAGGTGGGAACTTTAATGGAAATGAGTAATCAAATGGAATGTTGGTGGGGATAAAAGATATTCTTTTCATGCTGAATTTGTTTTTAAAAATATGATCAATGTCATATATATTAACAAACTCCCAGAAACAAAAAAGAATAGAAAAGAGTGAATGATAAGAGCTCCAGAAGTGGAGACCATTGAGAAAAGAAGGCTAAATTTCCATCATGTAGGAAATGTGGATGGTGACACCTAGGTAAGTGTCTCAATGGAACAAAAAACTATTTTATGTGTGGGAAAGAAGGACATAAAGTAACGAATTGACAAGAAAAAATGAAGGGTACTGTGGGAGAAAATAAAAATGATCCCATGTATCCATTTAGAGACATTTTCCATAAATAAAGGGGTCCTGAGCATTACCCGATTGAATTACCTTTTATATAGGATAACCTCTTGGTCAAGGAAGAACCAATGTGGAAATAAATGTATGGTTAAATGTTTAAAAGTATTAGTGCTCTTTGTTGATGGGATTACTTTGGAAGACTTTTCTATTATATATGTAACCTTGTAGTTTGTTAAGTGGAAATGATATTTTAGGGAGAATTGTCATTTATATTTTTAATAAAGTTATAAATAACCATTTTGGTTTATATGATCCTTGAATTTGAGGAAATTACACATTATTAAATTTTGGGATGAAAATGCCAGGTATGAGATAACATTTGTGGAAAAAATATGTTATAGTTATTTTGAGGAATTTATCTTCTCTTGTGATCATTATAAAATAGTGTATTTGAAAAAGAACAACACACAAACCATGTGACAACCCCTCACATCGGACAAAGTTGTGGGAATCAAACCCACAAACAATATGCGATTGGGATTTATCACATACCACTGGAATACATGAAGTCTCTGGTTAGTGTGGCTAATGATTTTTTGTTAAAAGATTTTATTGATCAATAATATATTGATTTTTTATATTATGTCTTATCAAATGGATATCTTTAGTATAGGAAAATGATTTGGTAATTAAGTGATAAAAGTTATTATGGTAGATGTTTGCTCCATTGGGAATACAATATGCCTATGGAAAATATAATACTATGGGATTTCATTTGATGAGTAATTGTGCATTCTTATCTATGTTTTTATTGTGGATTTATAGCGATTTAGGTTATTTATGGAAATGATTAAAATATCAAATAGAATACTTGATTGGGTTAATTACTTCAATTATGTTACTTTAAGAGTAGTCGATGTTATTTGGAGATACAATTATACATGGAAGAATACATAATCAAATTCTTCTATGTTTTGGGTTTCCATATTAGTTTGGATTATAATGAAGGATTTTAAGGACAATTTTTTATTTAATGGTATTTATTGATATTTATCTATTGTCCGTTTAATTTTAGAAATTAAGATTAGTATTTATTTCTCTAAAGGATTATCCTTTTTTAGGATCATCTAATCTTGAAATAACCATTTTGGTTTTCATTAATCTTTAAAGAAAAGATAAATATATATAGATTATCCTTTGTGGATTATGTTATTATCTATAAGTTGATTCTAGCGCTTCAGGTGTGACCAAGTCATCTTGAATACTCATCGTTTGAAAAAAAAGTGTTACTGGTAGAAAATTATTAAATAATGAAACTCTACTTAAAAAGTATGTAAATATCATTATGTTCTTATTCAATATCATAAATAAATTCCTCAACTTTATTAAATGGAACATAAAAAAATAACGTTACACCTTTACTTTTCATACTAGGAAACTAATGACCATTTATCCCATCACATGTTTGTGGTTTTCTTGTTGCTAAAAATCTCCTAATAATGTTTTCTATCACTCTCCACTAGAATATTAAAATTATTTTACTTCCATATCCCTTTATTTCTACCTGGAATCCTATTATGTGTTATCTTGGGTGACAATTGTACTTCTCTTTCCTTCATTTAAAGAGATAGTTTTATTGACACTTTTTACGATGTGGGAATTTCAATAATGTTTCGAAGAAAAAATTAAAAATTTTGATGATGAAATTTGAAAAAGGGGGGAAGAATGTAACACCCCAATATTTCATAGTAATTTATTTTCTTTAATGTAATTCAATAGCTTGTGTTACACGAAACAACGAGTTCGATCACACCACAACTTACCAACCTAGCCGTTCAAAAGCAGTTATGAATAGTATTAACTGAATTTATACATTTATACAATCTATATAATTTTAGAATCCATATTATGTGTTTCTTAGATATAATGTAAGAATAAATTAATTTTTCCAGATAAAAGAAGTATTTTTTAAAAATTACAATTTTACCAACATTTTATGGAAAACTATTTTTAAAACAAATATTTGACACTCTTATATATTAAATTTAATGTAATTAATTTCTTCTTCTGAATTGGGAAATAAAATATATTTTGGAAAAAATTATGTTACTTTTCTGATAACTTTCATATTTTGATGAATATTGGAAATTACTAAATTTTAATTGAAAACAATGTTTTTAATCGAAATAATTTATATTGTTAAATTTTTAATTTGATTTCATTGTAATTATAAATAGATTATATTTTTATCATTTAAAAAATTTAGGTCATTATAAGTAATTTGTCATTTAAATTTTATATAAACACATGTCAATTTATTGATAGTTTTTACTTTTTTTAAAATAGCTTTTCAGTTTTTACAATGGGAATTTGTTTTAAATTAAATAATGAAACTATATATTTTTAATTTTGGAAAGTAGAATTTATTTTTTAATTCTGAATATCAAAATTACCATAGCGTAATTTTTTTGTATTTTTCTGAAAACATTAAATTTTTGATGAATAGTGAAAACACTTCGTTATAGTTCTAAACTGACTTTTTATTTAAATAATAATTTATATTATTTAAATTTATTTTAATTCAAAATAGATATATAATACCTATATATGTTCATTTTAATTCATTAGAGTTATTTTATATTAAAATTAGATATATAAAATGTTATTACACTTTTTGTCGTCTTTTACCCACTTCCTATGAGCATTTGCAAATTTGCATAAAACATAATTTTACCACTCCTATGAGTTGAATTACAAATATATGAGAGACACAGTTAATACCTATAAGTAAATTGTGTTTCAATAAGATGAAAATAATTTTTGGTGAATAGTATCTTTTGTCTTTTATTTACCACGGTTAAAAGTAAATAGGGTAATTAAATGTAAAAATGATATCATAATTACCCTAAAACATATCCAAATTCTACTGGATTGTATAATTCGACCAAAAACATCCTTAGGAATAAAATATTAACATCTTTTGTCCACTTGGATTAGATTTGGAAATTTATTATTATTATATTCAAAGAAAAGTTAAAAGAGATAAATTTAATGTTTAATAACTAAACCATTTTTATTATAGGGTAAAACACAATATAAATTAGACGATAAATATTAATTATAAATCTAAAAAAATTTCACACATAATTTTATTTTATTTATAATTTTTAGATATTAAATAATTTAATTTGTTTATGACACAATGAAGATGCAGTAATGACTTATTAATGAAATATTAAAATAATTGATATTAAAAATATCCAAATAAATGTCGATTGAGACTTTTGATAAATTACACTAATTTTACAGGTTAATATGACCTGTTAATTTTAGTTGAATAATTTTTATTCTAAGTGATAAAGCTTTTATGGATTTCAAAAATATCAAATACTAAATTGTGTCCAAATTGAAATAATTATGTTTTAAAAACAAATATTACATTATTAATTGATATAATATTTCTAAAAATATATGTTTTGGAAAAAGGACTTACATAAGGTTATATATATTGATAATTAACCACATGGGATTTTTTTTTGCTTTTTATAGTATGTTTATTAACCATATAATATAAATATACCACGAGACATGGTAAATGTCAAATTATTTAACTAAGAGTTAAATCTAAATTATAAGGTTAAAATGATGTAATTAACCTATCTAAAACCTATTGGTTTAGAGGTTTTCAACCCACCCCCACCTTATACTTTAAATAATTAATTTTGGGGCCATTAAAACCGAAAATTATTTTATTAGAAAATAATAATTCATGCTTTTCCTAAAGTGAGCCTCGCCTCAATTATAAAAGGGAACTTCCCATTCTCTTAATTTCACACCACCAAAGCCATTTGGATAGACCAAAACCTTCCCAAATATCCTCCCAACATTACTCCATTAATCCAAGAGGTGTTCCTTTGGTCATAAAGCCATACTAATGATCCATTTTGACCAAATCAAAAGGAAGAACCCGAAGAAGAGGTAAATATTTCCTCACCTCTTTCAAGTTATTTTTTTCTTCCACTTCCCCTTTCTTTTTTTTCCATTCTAAAATAATATATACAGTATCTTCTATATAATTTTATGTTATTATAAAATTGGTACAACCATATTCATTATTCTATTAATCCTATAAATGACAAAGTCATCATATGTGTGTACGTATGGCTTACCATCACTACATCGTGTTATAGTTTGTTATTCAAAGACTCAATTATTTGGATGGGTATAATAATGAGTATATCTATTTTAAATAATAAATATGACATTATAATTATTATTTATATATTATATAACATCTAATTACATACTATTTTACCATCAATATAATGATATTATCGCTCATGCGTACATATGGATTACCGTCTCAACGACGCGATGAGATTAATTTCCACATTCACCATTCTAGAATGATTATAAAAATATATATTATTAATAAGAATAAAAAATATGACATAATAATTCAACGTAAAACACAAACATATACATATAAATATGTATTTAAATATATCTTATTCACTTAGTTCCGTTCAATACGATATTAAAACGGAATCAACATTTATGCGTACGTACTGTATACCTTCTATATAAACGGTGTTTTCCATTCAATATTTATATATCTATTATAAATATTTATATTATAAATATATATATGATATATCAATCTTGTGTTATATTCTGGAAGTATTTAAATCATGATCTAAATGATATGATCATTAAATAACAAGTTAAAACACGTACGATAAAGAAAGCGATTATTACCAGAAATGTTAATTTAACATGGAAATCATTATTAAATAGGTATTATAAAGTCATGAATGAATAATGTATGATATAATAAATATAAATATGGTTCATGAATAATTTAATTACTTACTATGGTCATTATACAGGAGGATAAATGTTCCCTCGACCAAAGGAAAGTGGAAGGTAAGGGGTTTTCATCTCACTTTTATTCCTAGGAGATTCATGCTATATTTTCCACTATTACATTTTTCTTGGTGTATGTACTGCCCATTATTGTATTTTTATCAAGATATACTTTAATTTATGGGAATTTACATCATTATTTTATGATCCATCTTTGACAGGGTGAATGTTTCGTAAGTTACCAAATTAGTAAGGGAATTTCAAATTTCAATTTCCACTCATTCAGTTTTACTCAAACTTCATTGATTTCTTTACTCTAAGATTATGTGTGAAGTCACTATTTATTTACTTATGTAGTAATTTACACTCCCCTTTTTGTAGATATTCTTTTGATACACATAATCACTCCATTGATAAATTCTAAATTCATCGATATAAACTTGATAAGAGTATGTTGAACTCAATTTATATCCACTCAGTTAAACATCCAAGTCATTGGAGTTGTTTTTACAATAATATTTGTGAATGTCCTATGATTTATTTACAGGAATATCAAATCATATTGACTTTATTTATATTTTTCACACATAATTATTTCATTGATTTAATCATAACCTAATGATAAAGTCTTTATAAATAAATTCATCTCAACTTACATTACATTTATACTTATTTGTTTTTATGTGCCAATTTACTTTTATTTGGTTTATATAATGTACTTTGAAATAGTATATCATGAATCCCTTTATTCTCATGATATTATATTATTTATATTATCTCAATTATTTGTATTCAAGCATCTTTCATTAGGTTTGGAATTCTAACTAAAATATCATTTAAAATGTTTTAAAATTTTATACATCAAAACCATTCTCATTAATGTCCATGATTTAAAAATGTTTTTAAGGTTTTATTTATATGGAAATTAATGTTTTAAAATTTAAATCCCCTTTAAAAGCTTCATAGTGGTATAGGAAACATGGATTCAAAAATATATTTTAAACAGCTTCTTGATAAATAGTGATACTTTTAAATGATTTCATGAAAAAGGGATATTTCTATCAATGATTTTTACAGATCATTTTCAACTATGACAACATCCTTTAAGGGATATTATTCTTGATCAAAGTTTATTTATTATGATGCAAATATTTTATACTGTGTTGATGGTTTTGAGATATGTTTTACTATGGATGTGTTATTTTTATACCATTCATGGTTTATGGATAAAGTATTGACAATTTGTATGCTAGTTTTAATATGAATGTTTATGTTATGTTTAAACCTTTTCATATGAGGGATGCATTGGACTTAGTATGTGACAGGTGGAGCCTGCAATATCTCTTCAATGAATCGGTAGGTCTCATGAGACAAACTAGGGTCTTGGCAAAAGGCCTTGAAAAAATGTTATTCGTAGTCTTAGCACAAGGCCATGACCATGTGGTTATGAAGTCTGGAATTAGAAATTCCATCATTATGAAATTTTCAATTTATATTTAATGTGATTATTCTACTAGTAGAATATCCATGTGAATAATTAAATGGAATTATTTGATTTTATCATTGATATATTATGCTAATGTTGAAGTTTAAAAGGATTTTGATTAATCGTATACATTGCCTTAATTGGTTATGCATTTTTATGAAAATTTCTCTTGTATTGTTATCCTTACTGAGCATCTGAGATCACCCCCTATTATGTTTTATCTTCCCAGGATACAAACAGGTATATTATGATTAACGTACAAAAATAGGCTAAGGGATATAAGTGTTTTCAAAGGGGACACAATGTTTTTTTATTTCATGATGTTATGTAAAACATGTGTATGTATATGGTACTTCCAAGGAAACTAAATTACTTGGTCTTTCATGACATGATTCCTTGTATTATGCTAATTTTATCTAATAATACACCGAATCTGGGTAATTGGGGTCAGGGCGTTACATCTCACATGATGAAATTGTGATCTCCAAAATACATCATGCCACAAACACTCTGAAAAAATATTTATAATAGAGGATAAAAAGAACAATATAATGATTGAATGGATGAGAAGAAAAAATATTAATCAAATGACCATATATTATATGAATAAAGGAAGTACTTCAATCACCCTAAGTTGAAGATGGAAGGACAAGATCTATTCCTATCAAATGAACCTCCAACATTCTGGAAAGATGGTGTTTAGATGTTGGTAGATCGAGTGAATCCATAGCGTTTCAGGATCTCCTAAGACACTGATAACTTTTTTAGTACACTAATTAATGGATTTACATGGTGCATAACCCTGAGACTCGTATAAATATCTAAAACATGTTTCACATAAAATATAATCTACAAAAATAATTAATCTCAAATATTTATAAATTGTTAACCATTGTGTTAACTATCCTTAACATGTTTTAAACTGCGAATAAATTAATTTGATCAAATTTATATGGAATTTATTATTAATACATCAATATTGTATAATTTAAACCACTATAGTATTTCTCTAAACTTATTCTGAGAACCAAGATCTACATAAATAGAAAATGGGTTAGACTATCTTGACATGGACCCTTACATTAGATACCTCTCAAACAATTCTTGACCTCAATAATCCAAAACCAAAATAGAGTGAATATTAAAAGGGGTCAATCAAAAAACCACCTTGTGATATTAAATTAAAGTATCTCATCATTATAATAACTCAACCACCTCAATCATAATAAATAAGTTAGATACCATTAAATAGAAACAGTCATCTCCCAAACAATCTCTGGGAGAGATACCTGTCGAAAAAGTGTAAATACATAACTATAAACAAGAATAAAACATCACATAAACTAGAGAGGTCATCATCCATAAGAAAAAAATATAACAAGAGATGAGATAATAATAAAATAGATTTTGGGTACTATGTGGTCATATTCTACTCAAGTTCCTATGTACTCTCCTTTAAGTCACCATGTTTCCACAAGAAATGAACAAAGGGAATAGAATGATCGGTCAGAACTTTCTCCCAATAGTCTTGGAGAATCATAAGATTCTCCTTGAAGTTTTTATCATTGTCAACATGTATCTAATCCTAATTTATGACATCAGAGTCATCATAAGGATATCAGTGGTGCAATGACATGTGAAAAATACCTTGTATTTTTCTCAACTATGGATAATGTTCTATCTGATACGTCACATATTCAATATGAGCCAACACCTCGAAAGTACAAGTAATCAATAGAAAAATATTAATTCCACCACCAAACATTTGCTTCACATGATGATGTTTCACCTTTAAAAACACATGATATCCAATATTGAATTTCAAAGGTATCCTCCAATAATAGACATAGGATTTCTGATGAGCATGTGCTACATTCGGTAGCATTCTGTATCCAGGTGCGGCCCAATGGTCCCCCATACCATGTTGGTCACATAACCTCAAGCGCATTTCCCAAAATTATGGAATATTACAACTATTAGCTAGTTCCATGATGCGGTAATAGGGAAACTATTCCTTAATTGGTAGAGTGTACACAATATAATGAAAATATTAATAATAGAGGAAGCAGTAATACCATAAAAAAAATTAAATAGCAAAAGACGTAGAGTAATATAACGAATAGAGCATATATAAATGATGCCTATCACATGTGTCTAGGAAATCATAAAAAAAAGTCACAATGATGAAAATGGAATACTAAAACCAACTTATAGAAAAGAAGAAAACTCTAGTAGCATCACAAGCCTCAGTCTGGTCCCATGCTTTCTAGCTCCAATTGTAATGATGTACCTGATGAAGAAGGGATATCTCCTTTATCTATACCTACAACCATATAATCTATTTGGGTCCAAAATCATGACCCAAACAGGTCATGAGATGAATCCCAATAGGCAATGACCAAAATATTTTTGCATAACTATTGGTGAATATATATAACAGGCCATATACAGAAATGAAGCAATAAAATATGGTGTACTCAAAAGTAAACAATCCTAAAATTTTCAGTTACATTCATTTACATTTATTAAATATTCTAACCATTTAATAACGTAATACTCAAAAAAAATCCTATTATCTATATCCCTAGGTAAAATAGTAATAATAGATGTCTTAGAAGACCATCTAACAACTAGGAAAGACTGATGTGAAGCTTGTGCATTGTCTTGGAAGACCCATCACAGTCATTAAAACATTAAAAAAAACCCTCTTGTAAGTCTCTCATCATCTAACCCCATTGGTTTAACATAGCACTAATAATTTACAAATGACCACCTGGGCATCACTCACGGTCAATACCCCTCTCTCAGGATGACATCAATAACTTATAAACTACCTCATGGAAGCTCTAACAGTCAAGACCTCCTGGGTCAACCTAGAAAAAATAATCAGTAACTCCCCCATTGGATTATGTCACGGTCAGTAAACTTGAGTAAATGATTACACCAAGGCTCTCATGGTCCTGTGTAATAAACATGGAAACCCCCAAAACTATTCTAGTTAAAGGGTCTCACGGTCCATTTCAAGATTAGCGCGGAAATCATAATAAGGAAGCAGATGTAATATATAACTAATATATGGATAACATTCCTAAGAATAAAAACTGCAATAAATATAATGAATCAAACTCCATACTAAACATCTGAAGGAAATGAAATAAGGTGCGCCCCCTAGGCAACCTAGGCTAAACGGATATAAATAGACAATTAGGGTGATACACCCTTGGGGTGTCCCATATCAAAGTATAAAACCTTATGCATAATAAATCACACATTCTCAAGAAAACAAAACTTTGAAGGTATTAAACAAGGTCAATTTACAAAATACACAATACCCTAAACATGGGTATTTAACACTTAGAGTATATATAGTCCCATGACAATTGATAAATGGAACTAACCACCTACCTTGATGTTGTATGATGAACAATCTTAAGCATCAACCCTTTAATTAGCCTAGAATGTTGCAGATCAACAAAAATATTAAAAAACTACCCATAATAACTCACCAGATAGGATAAATATTGAAGAGAGGCTCTAGGGAAAGAGTAAAATCACTAGTGGGAATCCAACTGAGCTTGCGTCATCTCAATCAGATGTCAAACAATAAAATGTGAGGAGCATGAATTTCTCTAGATGTTCATTGCTCTCCTCTACGAACTGAGGGTAGAATAAGTTCATTATGGAGATGAGATGTGACCTCGCTCCAATTCATCAATTAAAAAGAAATGTACATGGTGTGTTCATTTAATGTTAATGCCATGTACTAGCCTCAACCGGCCCCTACTTTAGGCAGTCTGCCATTTCCCCTACCCAGCCACATACTCGGCCAGTACACAACTACACGCGGAAACCGGATAAATGGAATGTAATCAATAGTACACAACATGAACTTATACAATTTCCCCTTTCTTCCTTTTCCCTTGAAAACATCTCGAAATAAATATCCATACGATAAATGATGATCTGGGCTCTTAAAAACTAACCCCCCCCCTAAAGAAATTAATCCTTGAATTTCCATTCTTAGGTTAGTGAAGAAGAATCATCATAGAAATCTAGCCACTATAACTATATGTCATCATTCCTTTCCCATGTCTCCTCTTGTAATCACCTGTGATGCCATAGAACCTGTACCATAGGAATAGACCGACCACATATTATGTTGGTGTTCCAATCCACAATCTGAATAAGGTTCTCCTCTAAGGATTCATCCACCTTCAACTCAACACCCTCAGGTTTAAAAACATGATATGGGTATAAAAATTAATTCCATAGCTGAGAAACATGAACGAAATCATGCATACCTTAGTACCTCTGATATGACTACAACTGATAGGCAACCGGCTTGACCGTCCCAAAAACCACTGATGGTCTGAAGTATCTCGGTTAAAGCTTCCCCTGTCTCCTAATCCTCTTGTGTCCCAACCTTAGTGTGATAGGTAAGAAAATCTGATCTTCTACCTCAAACTCTAGAGGTCATCTTTGTCGATCGGTATAATATTTCTACTGAGACAGTGTAGTATCAACTTCTTCAAAATCAACTCAACATTCTGAGTGGTCTCTTGGACATGATGAGGTCCCAACATAGCTACCTCTCCTACCTCCAGACAACATGGGGGTGATCGACCTGGACTACTATGAAAATCCTCATAAGGTTCCATCTAAATCGTCACCTAAAAACTATTGTTGGAGGAAACATCCACTATGGTAATGTGTCTCTCCCAAGAGAACCTGAAATCCAAGACACGTGCCTATAGAATGTCCTCCAAAACCTATATCATGCTCTCGGACTGGCCAAATTTTTTGGAATGGTAAGCTGTAATTATAAGTAAATGTGTACCCAAATCCCTCAATAGTCCCTACGAGACACAAAAAGTAAATCGGGAATTCCTGTCTGAAATGATAAGGTGTGGAATCCCAGGTAAATGTATAGTCACTCAGATGTATAACTTTCCATGGTCATCACCACTAAAGGATTACTTTATTAGAAGGAAATGTGAATCCTTCGTGAGTTTGTCAACACTAATCCAAATTGTTTCATTCCCTCATGGCGATCTCGGTAAACCTGTCACAAAATACATCATGAAATCATTCCACTTCTACTTGGTAATCAGTTACTATTGTAAATGATAGGATGATCACAAATAATCTCCCTTTAGCTTCTAGTAGGTGGAACATCTCATAAAAAAACTAGCAACATCCCTCTTCACACCCATCCACCAATACGGACGGTGTAGATCTTGATACCTTTTGGTGACATCAGGATAAAATACCCATGCAGAGGCTTGAAAATTTGAAAAAATATCCCCACATATGTCAGATGACACCCATATGCAACCATAAAATTTCAAGACCTCATAATTTCCTACAGTCCACCAAGGAGTAGGGTCCTTTCTTGACACACTCACATATAGGAATAGGCCTTTAGAATTTGATATCTGCCTCATTCGCACAAGATCCACAAGAGTAGAGGTAACAACTACAGAAGAAAGAAATTTCGATCCATGTTAGTCATGCAAGTCCAAAAGAATATCAAGAAGAAATCCATATGTTTCAACTCACTACTAACCTCTTGAAATTCATGTATCTGAGTCCTCCTGCTCAACACAACATCAACTGTATTTCCTTTCCCATGTAAAAAATATCAATGTCAAAATACTGATGGTAATCAACCAACCTTCACTATCTCAAATTTATTTCTCACTAAGTAAAGATATACGTGAGAATTTTATGGTGATTATATACCAATCAAATTCTCTCCCAAAAGGTAATGTATCCAACAGTGCAACTCATGAACAACTACATCTAACTAAAGATCATGTGTCTAGTCATTCCTCTCATGTGGCCTCAACTAACGTGATCTGTATGCAACGACTCTTCCCCCTTGCATAAGAAATTCTCCGAGACCCATATATAATGAATTTCAGTAAATATTATATCTCCTTCCTAGCTCTAGAGAAATTGGTATTGGTGCTGCTGTCAATTTCTTTTTCTACTCTGGAAAGGCTAAATAATCAGAATATGTCCACAATTACATCTCACACTTCATAGTCAGGCCCATCAGTGGAATAACTAAGAATAGAAAGTCTGATATAATAATCACAAAGAAACCATCCATCCACGAAAAAATTCCATAACTCAAAGAAGTTCTTTGGATACTCCTAGGAAACTACTCCTCTCACTTTCACTGGGCCGACTAAAAAACCTATTTCTAAGATTACATAACCTAGGAACTGAATCTGGTCCATCCAAAATTGTAATTTTGAGAGATTATCATATAACTGATTCACCCTTAGTGTACACAATATGATCTCAATATGTGTGAAAGGTTGTGTTGAGTGTGAGATTACACCAAGATATCATCCATGAAGAATACCACAAAAAATCAATGTATGGAAAACTCGGTTTATCTGTGCCATGAATAATGCCGATTTGTCTGTGGTACCAAATAGCATAACCAAAAAAATCGTATTGACCATAACATCCCCAAAATGTTGTAAGGGGTATATATGATGATCTAATGTGAAACAGATGATAAATGGATATCATGTGGATCTTTGAGAACACTCAAGATCCTTGAAGATGATCAAAGATATCATCAGTCCTTGGAAAGGTATATTTGTTTTTGACCATCAAATTGTACAGCTTCTGATAATCCCCAAAATGTCTGAGAGTACCATTTTTCTTCTTCATAAAAGATATAGGTAATCCCCAAGGAGAATTACTAGGTCATATTAAACCCATTTCATGTAACTCCTCTATCTACATCTTGAGATTTTGTAGCTTTGTTGTATCCACCTTTTAAGAGGAATGGGAACTGATGATGCTCCTACAACAATGTCAATAATGAAATATACTTCATGATCCTATGGTAAACCTAAAATGTCATTTGGAAATACATCTCTGAAATAATCCACCATAGGACAAATGTATTTCTATGAATTCCCCTAGTCATCCAGATATATACTAGAAATCTAGGATATAATTCCTCTCAAAACCATGATGATCGGGTCCTCTACACATCCAGAAATCCCTCTAACCCTTATGTAGGAATAACTTTCCCTCTAGTGACGTGAAACACACCCTGTGGAGATAGATGTCAATAATGTACTTGAAAGAGACCAACTATTCCATTCTATGAATTACATCGAATCCTGTCATCTCAATGATATAGAGGTCCCCCAAGAAGTGACACCAACCAACATCAACAGGTCACTCCTTTCGCTGACGTAAACTAGCCATCATAATCCCCAACATATTTTCTAGTGTCATGACACCCTCAGATGTAAATATACAAAGCCCAAGGCTCTCCACAATTGCAAGATATTTAAAACTATGGAAAGAAACTATATCAAAAATGGAATAATCTAAAATTGATGCAACTAAAATCATACCTCTAACAATAGAGGGTTTGGGATCCTACTCTTACTGAGTCTGCTATAATGAAAAATTATGACTTGTATAATGGACATGCGACCCTACTAGACTTCCTTGAGTTGATCCACCCTACTATCACTGAAAACCTATCATCTGACTACCATGACCATGACCACATCCTCAGCCTCCATGGCCTGACAAACTCCAGTTCCCTGACTAAGGGGAAACTTGTCGTCTAACTCCTAAAAGTGGAGTAATAACAAATCCCCTCTCACCAGTTTCTAGTGAGAATAAATGGAAAAAATGCTGAAGATGACCCATCTTACTGCAAGATCGGCACTTAATTGGGTCTCCCGGGCACTGAGGCCTTGTGTTCCCATTCTTCCCGCACTAGTAGCACCTCACCTGGCTACCAGTAGACACATCCCAGCTACTAGAATCAACGTGTGATGTCGCCTTATAGTGTGTAGTATTATCGAATGAACGATTAAGAACACAGGATGTCGAACCGCCCTAGCTCGCAGCTCCAAACTCCCACATATTGTGCTTGTTAATCAGTGTCTCATTCTCTATTGTCTTCACATAAGACAGCCTTAAAAAATTCACCTAAGATCATATTTCATACTAGATACCATCTCAAAATGCATGTCTAGATATAACTTGTCACCAACCACAATAGGTGAAAATAGTTATATCTCTGTAATGTGAGAAGAATAATTCATCACTGAAAGAACACCATTCTTTGAATTAATGAATTCTTGGGATCGTATGTACCTCAACGTCTCAAGGTAGATGTAGTCATATATGGTCTTATAAAACAATTCCCAATACATATCCCAAATATGTACTGCCTTTGAGAAAACATATCACCATCACTTGGAGGAATCATATAGCATGTATGTCAAAAGATTCACCCTCTTCTCTGGAATCATCTATTGATTCTCAATGATTGAAATCTTGGCCTTAAAAAATGACTCTGAGCCCTCTAGTCCTCTATCCCCTGAAACTATGGGAGGAGGCTGGTATTGGAAACCTCTTGTAAACTCTACCATAGATGGGGCGGGATGTGGTGCTCCCTAAAAATTTTGCATCCTCCTCATAAAGACTTCATGGAACTGTGAATCCACACCAACGTCTGTTATAACAACTAGTTACAATATGGGAATGACAGGAGGATCTGCTGGTGGTCCATGATCTTCCATTTCCCCTGTCTGGTCATCGCCCTACACCTGGCGTACAGCCGGAGAATGTCTTGGTAGCATGACTCTGCAAGTTCAAGCCCACACCTCAGTTTAATATTATCAAGGACATCACCTTATAATTTCTGGAATGTAACAAGAAAAGGAAATAATTAAATTGTAATTAAAATGGTTATATGGCATGAATAACAACCAAATGGTGAGTTTCCTTTAATATATAACATTGTGTGTTCCTTTCCCAATCTTGTCTATCTAAATCCCTTTTAAACGGTATTTTCCTTTTGAGATACAGCATGCACTTGAATTTTTCCACTATCCCAAGTACTTCTACACAGTTAGAACTACAATTTCCTCTCCTGGGTAACACTACACAACGTGTGAACCCCTAACACGTCTTGTACCAATTACATACCATCCACCCATGTCATTGGTCACACAGATGGATACAAAGTTGAAAATTACATGGTGTGTACAAGCCAGATATGGAATATATAACCCATCTTTCATCCACCTATGTAATTGGTCACATGGTCGGATACACAGTTCTATAAAACACAGTGTGTACAATCATGACATGGTGTGTTCTAACAAATTTTTCCCAACCCTATTCCTCGTCTCACACAGTTAATCACATGGTCATGTACTATATGGAGTGTATGTATAGTACATGGCTTTTACATAAGAAACGTCATTTATTCCAGAATAGGATAATACATGGTGTGTGTTCATAACACCACACGTCGTGTTTTCTATGTTTTCATATAGTATGCCTCTAAAAAATATATAGAACCTTTAAAACATAAAATTTTGACTATGGCATGAAAAAATATGACTTGTGAGACCCATAATCTCTCCGAATAAATGTTTAGAATCCTTTTTCACATCATAACTAAAAAAACTCGATTAATGTTGAAACATGATCCACCAAATTCCGACCCAAGAGGGCCCATAACACCTTGATGACCAAAGATTTTTGTACATCCAAATGAAGCTTCAAAATTTCCAATACCCTCTCAAAATGGTAGGTATTCTCTCAAGGAATCTATCAAAATAACATGAATATAGATCACAACATCTATCACAACATCAAGAAATCAATAATGCTTCCTAAATTTCATTAAAATAATGTATGGCATGTGATCCCTAGAAAGAGCCTATATGATTCATGAGATGGCATACCCTCATCTCATCAGGTAGCAATAGAAATAGAACCTAAATAATATCAATTATAACAAAACAATATATGTGAATCACCAAACATTGAAATAAAATCAACTATAACAATTTTAGAAAATAAAATCCTCTGATTCCAATTTCTGACATCCCGGATCTAGGGGCCGCCCAAAAGTTCCATGAACCTGGTTGGTCACATAACCTCAAGCACACTTCCCCAAATACCAGAGGATTCCAACTAGCAAAGATAGACACTATGTGATAATATGGAAAATATTCCCTCATTGGGAAAGTGTACAAAGTTGGAAAAAATATTAACAGCATTGGAAGTAGTAATACCATAAAACAAAAGTAAAAAATAGAGGACTGATAGTAAATTATCAACAAGAACATATATAAATGATGTGTTTCACATGTGTCTAGGAATGCAGCCAAACTAGTCACAATGATGGAAATACAAAACTAAAACCAATGTACAAGAAATCGATAAACTCTAACAACATCACAATCCTCATCTTGGTCCCATGCTCTCTAACTCCAACAACAATCAAATACATGATAAAGAACAGAACATTCACTTATATATAACTATATCTATATAATCTATTTGGGTCCCAAAACATTACCCAAATATGGTGAAGGAGGAATCCCAGTAGGCAACCACCAAAATATATTTTCCTAACTCTCATTGAATATATATTGCAGGCCATATGCATAAATCCAGCAATAAGTGAAGAAGTACTCAAAAGTGAAGAGTCCTAAAATTTTCATTTATATTCATTTAAATTTATTAGATATTACAACTGTTGAATAATTTCATCCTTAGGAACTATCCTGAGCATTGTATCCCATTGTATAATAGTCACAACAGTTGTCTCTTAACACCATCTGACAACTAACTAATGCAGAGTCCAAGCTTGTGATTTGGCTTGAAAGACTCGTTACAATCCTTAAAACATTCATAAAACCCCATGGGAAAGATCTCATGGTCATGAACTTTGGTTTATCATAGAAATAATCATTTACAAATGACCACCTAGTCAGCACTCACCATCAATACCCCTGGGTCAACAAAGCGTCAATAACTTATAAACAGCCTCCTGGTAGCTCTCATGATCAATTCCCCTGGGTAAACATAGCATAAATAATAATAAACAACATCCTGGGTAGCTCTCACTGTCTATACACCTGGTTCAACATCTTCACCAAGGCACTATGGTCCTATGTAATAAACAAGGAAACCCCCACCATTTTCCTAGTCTAAGGCTATCGTGGTCCATTAGACAATCAAAACACACATCATAAAAAAAACACATGCAATTTATTACTAAAACATGGATACAATTCAGAAGAATAACACATGAAATGCATATAATCAACAAATTACATCCTAATTAACTCGAGGTATGAAAAAAAGGTATGCCTAATAGAAAAACTAGTCTAAACGGTCATAAATAGTCAATCAGGGCAACACACCCATGGTGTGTCCCATAAAAGCATATAAAACCTTATCTATAAGCAATCACCCATTATTAAACAAAAACCCCATATTATTTATTAAACAGGGTCAATTTGAAATAAATGAAATACCCCACACATGGGTATTTGAAACATTACGCATATGTAGTCCACAGACAATCGACAAAAGGAACAAACCACAAACCTTAATGTTGTATTATGAAAACTCTTGAATCTCAACCCTTGAATCAGTCTAGAAAAATTTAGATCTACCAAAAGGTTAAAAATGATCAACCCCTGATAACTCAAGAGAGGGGAGAAATTAGGAAGAGTGGAACTATGGAAAGAGAGAACTCACTGCTGGAAATCTATCACAACCGGCGGCATCTCAATCAGAGGTATGAAAAAGAAAAGGGAGGAGCTTGAACTACTGTTGTTTGTTTCTCTCATGTATGATCCAAGGGGAGAAGAAGTGCGTTTTAGAGATGAGACGTGACCCTAATTCAATTTATAAATTAAAAAGAAAACTACACAATATGTTCATTTAATATAAAGTTCATGTACTATAGTGAACCATCCCCCGCTTTAGGTGGTCTTCTAGATCTCCTTCATGGCCAGGTACTCGGCTATTACGTGGCCAGTAGATAGCTACATGTAGCAACCAGTTACACTATGTGTGATCAGAAGTACAAGGCGTGTACTTATAAAATTTCTCCTTTATTCCATTTTTCCCAAAAATGATTCTAATTAAATATGCATACCTAAAAATAAGATTCAGGTTCTTACATCTTCATCATTTAAAAAATTATTTGAAACATCTCTATCATATTATATACTAAATATGTCATTATTATTGATACCACTCTGACCCTAGTCTAGTATAACGGATAATTGAATGTAATGTCTTATAGTGCATCAAATGCTGCCATAAAAATGGTGAATTGAAGACTACTATTGTAGGAAAACTCAACAAAGGATTGGTTCCTCAAACACGATCCAAAAAAAATCTATGACATAAGAAAAATACATGTATTTAGATATCTGGATGGTCTTATCTATTTGACCATCCATTTATGGATGAAATTACGTGAAAATGAAACACTATGTACCAAAATCATGCTTAATGCATCTCCACATCTTAGAGGTAAAAAAAGGAACTCCAAAAGTAATGTTCTTCCTCTGGACTCCATGGATTCACACCAAATTCTCCCAATACATTATCATCAAATCTTCCACTATGATTAACTCCTTGATTTCTATAATAAGGTTTTATTTCATCAAACGATCCATTATCACCAATATACCATCATATACTCTATGAGATGGAGGTAAACTTGTACTAGAGTTCATTGAGATGTCTTCCCACATATACTGGGGAATATATAATGGTTGTAGAAAGTCACTAGGAGCATGGTGCTTGGAGTTAAACTTTTAGTTGACCAAACATCGAGAAACAAACTCCAAAACTACAAGACTAATCATAGTACACTAAAAATTACCTATGAAGGCGTGGTAAATCATGGCCACACTAGGATATATCACCAAAGGAAGTATATATAAATCTTGTTGAACCATCTCATTAATCACTGAACAAATGAAATGGTCTCCATGGAATAGAACCCTATGTTGTCCATATATAGACACACCATTTATTGTATCTCTCAAAACAACTTGGTCTCTCAAGACCTCCCCCATAGTATCCCAGATCCAAGAATCCAAAAACTACCGCACCTATAAGAATTGAACAATCATTTGGAAAAGAAATAATTTTCCTCCAACCTCTCCCATCACTACCACTAATGCGGGCAGGGGAAGCAATCGGGGTTTATCAGCGCTAATCCGAAAGTGGTTATAAAAGAAGACTTTTATCATTGCTACAAAAAAGAACAGATAAATTTAACCATTATCTGTGTTATCAAAAATCAATGATAAAAATAAAACCTTATCATTATAATAATAGAAATGATAAAAGTTTCTAATAGAGAATATTATTAATTTTTATAATTTTTTTAAATTATATTCAAAAAAATGTTTATATGTATACATTAAATAAAAATGCATGTTTATTAGATTTATTATGTTTATGATTTATTTGTTTTTATTATGTTTAATATTTTTAGTTATATCTTCATTATATATTTATTATACTATTTTTTTATGATTTTACATATAAATACTTTTTAATATATATATATACATATAAATACATATTAAATATATATATATATATATATATATATAAGTAAATTTACGGTTCTAAAGGAATGTGTCAATTGATCTGTATGTTCTTATTCTCATGATTATTTATTTATTTATTTACCATAATGTTGGCAATATATACTATAGTAATATATATACTTGGTGTATTCATTCATTTCATATATATATATAAAACTTTATATTCTCATAAATACATAAACCCCCAATAAATATATTTAAATAAACCATAAATGTATTTATTATATATTAAAATATACATATTTAGTTACATATAATTATATACTTTTTAAATATATTATATATAATTGTAATTATCAAAAACTAATTAAATATTAATAAGTTCAAATAATTATAAAATTACATAATAATTTTTAAAGGAAAAATATATATTTATGAATACCTTTTGAATATGTTAATTTATATATTTTTTTCTTTAATAAAAATATACATAGACACAAACATATATATATATATATATAAATATTTAATTAAAATTAAAATTAACATATCAATTTATTTATATAATTATATATAATTAATTACAATTTAAATTATAAATACTTTTATATATATAATTATAATTCATACACAAATAAAAACACACACACACATATATTTTTTTATTTAATTATAATTTAAATAATTATTATATAATTATTATATTATTATACGTATTTATAAAATTATAGATTTAATAAATGTATTGTTTATAATTTTATAATTTTGAATAAATGTTCTATTTTATTAGTGCCAATTAAAAAACACTGATAAAACATACATTTATCAGCGCTTTTTTAGCAATGATAATTATGGGCCTTTATCAGTGCTAATGAAATACAGATAAAGTCATGTTTTATCTGAGCATTCAATTGTAGCATTGATGAAACATACTTTTCTCAGTGCTTTTTATCTAGCATAGATTAAAGTATCGATGATTCTTATAAATAAACCTCAACCTTTTCTTCCTTCCTCACACCCCCCAATCTCTTGTGGAAGCCAATACCTATGACCACTACCTCCTCTCCTACCTCCTCTTCCTCCTCAGCCACCAACACCTTCATTTCCATGAACCGAACTTCACCACATGAATCTCCTCTGCCACGCCTCTCATCCTCTAGTGGATATCCTCCATAGCACCCCTCCTCCACCATTGCCTCTCCTCCTCCACATCTCTCTTCTATTTAACCTCTCTTCCGTCGCGTCTCTCATACTCTAAAAATTTACCTCCACCGTGTGTTGAACCACAACTCTATGGTTAGTTTTATCATATTTCTCATCAGTTTAACTTATTATAATTTGATATTGATTGTGATGGTGTGAATTGTATGGGATAAATTCCCAACTGAAAATCGTGGTCATTAGTGGTCCAGTTTTGTACACTAGTTATATTGGGTAAAATTAAATTTTATTATTACATGTTTTGAATTGGTTGATTTAAAAATCATCAATGCAACGTGTGTTTCCATCATGTTTATTTCAAAAAAGTCAAAAAATATTCCATACATTCAAAAATAAAATTTCTATGAAGCGCTCTTTTTTTATTACCCTTATGTATTTTTCATGATTATATTATTAAATTTTCATTTGAAAATTAAATTTCCTCAATGTGTTTGAACTTCTTTTATAGAAAAAATTATGTATTTTTATGTTTTTATTATAAAATTTATTTTTAAAAGTAAAAGTATTCAATGTATTTCAACATCATTTAACAAAAATGGTAAACAATTTTCAAGTTTCCTTTATCGATGAATGTTTTTAAATGTAAAAATTTTCAATGTATTTTTACATCATTTATTTAATACATTTTGAATTTTATAATTTTTAATTATTAAGGATTAAATTAAAATTAAACATTTTTAATGTATTTTTACGTCTCATTTTTTAAACCATTGTGTGTTTTTAATAAAATTTTATTAGGAACTATTTAAAATAATGTTTTCAATAGTAAGATATTTCCCATCAAAATCATTTTACATATACTTCTATCTTCTGTGCTTTAAAAAGTTTTTGTGAAAAGGTTTATATTTTCACTTATATTTATCATAAAATGATTTTTTCCATATTGTGATATTTTAGGCAAAATTTATATGTTATTATGACATCCTTTATTTTGAAAAAGGAGAATTATATTATTCTATGACTTTTTATGTACGTGTGATGTGAATTTTATTTAATTATTTTGGAATACAATTATGTTTCAATTTCATGATTTCTTCTATCTCATTATCAATTATCTCCCATTTCCCTGTTCAATTTTATATTTCCCATAGGTTTCTCCTTCTCCCATGAACTAATATTCATTTTTCATGAGGATTTATGGCATTATGTTTTATGTGTCTTTTCCATGGAAGATGAAAAGTTGTGTATTAGTTACAATTCATTTTAAAGTAAGTGTTTCTATTCTATTCATTAAAATTATAATTCATTGAATGTGTATACTTTATTAATTTGTTTTCAAATAAATTATAGTAAAGTATTGGTTCATGGGTGAAATTATAAATTTCATTCTTTTATTCTAGGCATTACATAATGGTGTAGTAATAATAATTTCATTTAATAATTATAAATTCTATTAATTCTCAGGGAAATAATTTTTTAATAGTTTAATAGGGCCATTTAAAAGTTTTTATAGTAACATTAGGTCTTCTGAATTTTTTTATATTCAATTGAATTTTCCATGTGATTGGAGATTTTTTTAGAAAGAAAAATGAATTTTTAAAGTGCTTCCAAAATCATTGAAATGATGAGACTTTAAAGAAGTGGACTGAGACTCTACATACTACGTTGGTTTGCATGTTAAGACCAATTTTTCACTTTAAAAAGTAAATGGTTTATTTTTCGTGTGACCCTTAATGATTTCCAATCTACTTTTTCACCAATTATTTGTAATTTATTATTTATATGATAGATTAATGATTTGAAAAGAGGATATTATATTTAATGGTTTTGGAGTTGAGGTTTGAGAAATTTATTTGTAATTATCTTGATTTATTTCCCACCTCCATGTTTGTTTGGTTATGGTAACTTGGGTGTCTAGGTGGGAGGTCTTGATTCATGCTACCCTAGTTGGTACACACACATATTTGGTCCCCCTAGTCATGTTTAAGACAAGTCTAGGTGAAGGATCATTTATAATTAGTTATGTAGGGTTTAATTAGGGGGATCAAATTATTTTTGGATGAAACATATATCATATTTTTGTCCATGTACTTATAGTTTCATTTTGGATCATCACAAACAAGTACCTTGACTATATCAAATGAGACCTTGTTCCATGATCGGTGGTTCTATATAGAGGATCAAATTATTATATTAATTACATACCCCATATTAATTTTTATTAGTGTAACTATTAATATTTTTTTCATTAATATTATATTGTTCCTTGATCACATGGCTACCTTCATCATTGCAAATTTATTTTATCCAGTGGATATGGGTTCTTTATGATATAATGAATGTTCTATTTTCAAGTGGAAAACAAATTTATGTATTACTTGATGGGTACTAGTTATATTCAAACACTAATGAATTGGGAAAAATACAAAATATCATGATATATAAATGTTATGTGAATGTTTTAGTAATTCTATTGGTTCAAAAAGGGTGAGTGTGATTGAATTAATCCCAACTCATAATAATACATGTGAATAAGTTAGAAAGTTTCTATGTTCACGGGTGAGTCTGACGGTGTTAATCTCAAATCATAAATATAAACGTGAATAAGGTTTTGAGTAGCCATTGTTTGTTTGGATGACTAAAAAAGGAAATCAAACATTAGTGATGGGTTTTCCATACCATAAGTTTGATCGAAGGAACACTAAAAACTAGTGATCAGAGGTAGATAGAGGGTTTCATGAGATATATAATGCATGTAGACATCAATGATTTGCAGTGTCTAGATTCAGGGATGTGAAAATGGAATCTTGTGATTTTTTAGTGGTACACTTTTAAAATGATTCAAGATTTTCTAAAATGTTTCTTAAAAAATTATGTGTGTTCAACATTTTAGAGACCCAAACATTGACGTACATAGACATTACATTACTCTTGCAGAATATCTAATACATAACAAAAATAGACACCAAATGACTGTAATATTTTTATTGTCTTTGGAAACATGGAATATAAATTTCTAATCATGTTGAAAGATCTTCAACAACTCCCATAACAATATTACCCTTGTTGTTTCCTTACCTAAAACCATTTTCTAATCCTAGGGGAAAATAAAACATAAAAAGGGTGAGATAAAATGATCAGTAAGGGTAAGCATGGATATATTAAATCAAACCATATATATTTGAACTTAAAAACATGAACATAATGTTTAAACATCAAGATCTTAATAAATGACATAAAACATGGCAGTACGTAAGGCATAAATCATAATGGAAGAATAATCCTGATAAAATAGCATGGGAATTAAACTTGTAATTGTGGAAAATCATTAAGAACATGATATTATTTCCATAGTAGACAAGGAATTTCTACCAAGACCATCTTAGTGGACAATGTCCCTTACTGAATCAGGTTTACATGTCGTTCCATCCCTGTATTACTGAACCGGACTTACTTGCAGTTTCAGCCAAGTCTATCTCATGAGATATAAATATTTACCCAATGATTTTTAGGTAGATATAGGTACCACCCATCTCATAATGAAATCATTATTACATGTGACACAACATAATCATAAATCATTCATCATAACCCAAAGAACAAATTGGGTTTCATAAACATCATTCCATCATAACATAATCCATATAAAAAAAATGGATATCATTTAATCATAAGAAAAGTAAAACCATATAAATCATAGTGGCATTATACTTGAAACATACACATATTAAATAATGTCATCTTAGACGGAAAATGGTTTTGATAAGGCACTTGAAATGAATTCTTGAGGAAATTATTCTTTCTTCTTGAAAATAATTTTATTTTCACAAAATGACATTAAATTTTAAAAGAAAAGGATTTTGTTGAAAATATTCATGAAATCTTGTAGAGTAACCATTATGAAAATAAGGCTTTATAAAACCATAAAAAACAGTTCATGCTGTATAAGTTAAAAAAAAATTATCCTCATACTTTTTCCGGAAAAGTCAAAAAGTACCACGTATGGTAAACACAAGAAAGATTCCTTCCATAACACAAAGTAGAAGTCAAAGAGGGGTAAAAATTCCATTAAAAATACATGGAATAAATTTTAACTCTTTATTAAAAACATTTTATGGTCATGGATGAAAAATATAACCCCAGTAAATACTTATGTATAAGTGATCTCGGAAAAAAATGAGATTGCAAATTTATCACTTACCTTAGGTCCGATATGCTTCGTATGTATCCAAAACTCCTGTAAAATGATTTAAATAATGTCATTGACTTATTACCGAATCATATTCATTGTTATGATATCATATATGGTTCACTTATAACTTTATATTACCCATTCATTTGTAAATCCATGTTAACGCAGAGTTTGGATAAAATCGTTTCATTAATCTTACGTGTTTGGAATTGTTGTTCATGATATTATTACTTATACCCTGATTTCATTAATTTAACAATGTAAAAAATGATTTATATGTAATAAATATTCATCATATGCATCTATATGATATATTGATAAAAATAATGAAATACACTGTTCATGGAGACGGTAGGTCGTACGTACACATGAATGATGTTTTTGTTTCATTATTGAATTGAATATAATTAAATGGATGAAATAAATATATATATACATAAATCCAGAAGAATTATTATTTCATATATATAAGTATTAATCATTATATATACTTTATAATCATTAATGAATGGTTAACATGAAGAATGGTTCTTATCGCGTTCGTGGAGACGGTAGTCCGTACGTACGAACGAGCGATGATATCATTCCCATGATCGTGGAATTGTATTTAAGTGTATGTATAATATTTCATAGTAAATATCACTTTATAATAATCTCATATAGTTATTCATTACACCATTATACCCATCCAAGTAAGGTGGTGGTGGAAAACAGATTACACCACGACATGGAGACAGTATTTTGTACGTACGCACACGCGGTGATTTCTTTTTCCATAGGATGGATAAAAGGTGGAATAGGGTTGTTTCATATTTATAATAAAATATAATTATATGAGTCATTATGATGTTATTACTTCATAATGAAACAACAAAAGAAGAGGAATTAGAAGAAAAATAAATATGAAAGAATCAGTAATGGGTATTACCTCTTCTTCGACATGCCTCTTTGAAAACTCCTCTTAGGGCACTAAAATTGGTCTTTGAAGAATCCCAGGACCTCTAGAATATTTCTAGGGATGTTGATAAGTGAAATGGGTAGGTTTTGGTCGAGCTTGATGGCTCAAAGGTGTGTAAAGATGAGAGGGAGGATGTTCTCTTTTATAAGGGAGGATAGGGGCACCTTTGTAATCCTCAAAAATATTAGTTTAATATCAATTCACACCCCAAATAAAAACTTCCAAAAATGACTCAATTAGAATATTAGATGAGATAGGGTTTTAATATCATCATCCAATAAAATTTAGACATGTTTTGGTCTTATTTTAAATCTTATCATTTTGATTTAAAATTATTTAATCTATTTAATTTTATTTCTGGTGATAAAATTCTAAATTTTAAATAGTTATAAATGATCACTTATTTGTTGTTAATTTTCCAGAATTGGATACTTTATAATATTTTAGAGAATATAAATTTCAATTTATAATTTTTAAATATTTTTGTCATTTTTAAACAATATAATATTATTTTATTTTTATAAAATAACAAAAGTGTCAATTTTGACACTATTCATTTATTTGAATTTGAATAAAATCCACATAGAATATATATTTGAACTAAAATATTAAATAGGTTTCTAACATGTCATATGCATCTATAAAATTATCTTAGAACATTAAATTGTTCATATAATATTTATTTTACTATTTGTAAAACCATTTATTTGATACTTCTCATAATAAAATAATTTATATAACATTTTTGTATAATTATTAAATATAATTATTTGTTGCCTAAAAATTAAAAATAAAATACTAGGAATAAGATAAATCTTATATATTTAATAATAATACTTTTAGATGGATTTATATTCTAAAACAACCAACTTTTAAAATGATATATTTATTAAATTATAATGGTGGCAACTTTGACACCATTTAAAATAAAATAATATAAGTGTCATAATCACATTTATAAGACTCCAAACGGTCATATATTCGGTCCTGGGATGATTATGGTGTATATATACACTACCATTAAGTTTTGGTCTGGTTTTTGAACCTTTTAATGTGTAATATTATTTCAATAAAAACTATTTTAATTATTTTTAATTAAATAAATAATTTCCGCATCATTAATGTATAAGATATTAAGGTAATTAAATATCTCTAAAATATTATAAATAAATAACCATGATAAATAAAAACATGTTTCTTTCAAATGATAATTTATAACCTAATTTATATTCTGTATAAACTTATATTAAAAATACTTTAATTATTAATGTTGACTGAGACATATTTCACTTTCCTTTAAATAAAATAAACTAAAGGTCTTAATCACCTTTAAGTGGATTCCAATGGATTATATTTCGACCCAAATATGCCTTAGGACGAAATATAAGCATCAAATTATATTTAGACAAGTGTTAGGGTAATTTTATAATATTATATTTACCATTAATTACCGGATTTATCTTTTACTATGGTAAATAAAATTAGCCGTAGTTACTATTCATAATGCCCAAAAATAAAAAGTAGCCTATTGACATAATTTGGACCCACTGATTCCAAATATGGAATCCATTTTTCTAAATTCAATTCACAAAATATGTAGAAATTAATTTAAATTTAATCCCGTTGTTAAGAAAACGAGTTTTAAAAGTTAAAACATTGCAAATGATTTAAATGATTTTACCTATGAATCAATGTAAAATCTATTCAAATGACATGAATTATATTAAAATCAATGCTAATGACAACTAAGTTAATGACATAAATCAATGTACATACAGATTACCATCTCCACGATGTGATGAGTTTCATTTCCATGTTCACCAATCAATGATGATTATAAAAATATATATTATTAATAATTATTTAAAATATGACATAATAATTCAACATGAGAGATATATATATTTATGTACTTACATATATCTTATTAACTTAGTTTCATTCAATACTATATGAAAACAGAAACAACGTTTATGCGTACGTACAGCCTACCATCTCCAAAAACAGTGTTTTCCATTTCATATATAGGACTATTATACATAATTATATTCTAAATATATATGATATATAAATCATGATTCATATTGTGGATGTATTTAAATCATCATCTATGTGATACAATCAAAAATAAAAAAGTTAAAAGACATACGATAAATAATGAAATAATTACAAGAAATGTTAATTTAACATGGAAGTTATTATTAAATTGGTAGTATAAAGTCATAAATGAATTATGTATTATATCATAAAGACTAATATGGTTTTGGTATATTTTAATAACATACTATGGTCATTATACAGGAGGATAAACATACCCTCGACCAAAGGGAAGACTATGGTAGGGGTTAATTTCACAATCTCTTTATTATCTGAGGTTGTTTTTAAGTAAGTATCTAATGGGACATATTTATTATTCATATCTATATTTCATATAAATGTTTTCAAAAGAATTATTTTTAACGGATTTTTTACAAAAAGAAATAATTTTAAATGTTTTATTGATTTATTATTCTAAACCATTCTAATTAATGTCAATGTTTTCAAAAATGGTTTTAAGGATTTATTTATATGGACATGAGTGTTTTTAAAAATGTTAATTAATTTCCCAAGTTTCAAAGTTGTATGGGATACTTTGATTCAAAAATTTATTTTAATGTCTTCCTTTCTAGATTATGTGGCTTTTAAATGTTTTCATGAAAAAGGGATATTTCACTCAAAGAGTTTTAAAAATCATTTTCATTTATGTCAACACCCTTTGATGGGTTTTAAACTTGTTTGAAGTTGATACAAATCTTCCTTTTTGTATTTATGGTTTTTGTGATATGTTTGATTATGAATGTGTAGTTTTTATACCATTCATGGTTTATAGATAATGTATTTAAATTTCATATGCTAGTTTTAATACAGATGTTTATGTTATGTATAAACCTATTCATATGAGGAATGAATTGGACTTTGTAAGTTTCAGGTAGAGCATGAAATATCTCCTCGATGAATCAGTAGGTCTCATGAGACAAACTATTATCTTAGGACAAGGATTTGACAGAATATTTTTTGTAGTCTTGGCACAAGGCCTTGACTAAGTGGTTATGAAGTCTGGCCTTATGTATTCCATCATTATGAAAGTGGTTATTGATATTTCATGTGATTATTAGAATAGTATAGTATCAATGTGAATATGTAAATGGCATTATTTTATTGTATATTTTCCATATTATGTTGATGTTTAATTTTAAAAGGCTTTTCCTTCAGTCTTATACATTGCCTTAAATGGTTATTCTTATTTATTAAAGTTTCTTCAATATTGTTATCCTTACTGAGCATCTGAGCTCACCCCTTTATATGTTTTAATTTTCCTAGGATTCCAAGAAGTGTGTTAGTATTGATAATCAGGGTGAATATAGGAGATTAATGGAATTCTCAAAGGATCATTTATGTTGTGTTTTATTTTATAATGTGTAATGTAACGTTCATGTATTGAATCTATTTTCCAAGATTTCTATAGAAATTGGTCTTTCGATATTTGATTCCACGTAATCATGCCAATGTATTAAAATAATGCACCGACTCTGGGTAACTTGGGATGGGGTGTTACAGTTGGTATCAAAGGAAGTTTAGCAATAACCATAGAATCTAGATTTAGGTAAACTCTGATTAAATCACATTACCCTAAGATAGACTTTGGGGATTAGTATATATGAACATCCTAGAATTTTGGTAATGTATAGATTTTGTGTGTTTTCCAAGAAATACAACCATGTCTGGTTATGAGTAGGTGGAGGTGACTCATGCAGATATGTACCAAGGGGTAAAACCTGAAAACACCACTTTGAGAAAGACCCTATGTGGAACTAGTGCATGACAACAGGCCTTGCTACAATCTTGGTTACGACACTCCCAGTGGATATGCTTAGGATAATTCTCATTTTCTTTACAAACCATTTTTAAGGATTTATGAGTATATACTTCAAAAATGAAATGATTTTTATGATTATAGATTATATCCATAAACAATAAAATTATTGTTAATTGTTTTACATGTTTGGAATTATGTATTGTGATTTAATAAACTAATATAGTTTATACCATTTTTTAGAAATTGTTCCTAGTAGATTGAATGATAACTCCAACAATACTCATGATTTAAAGAGTAAGAATGATCATATCATTCATGGTTTTAAGCCAACATTTAAAAAGGAAATAGTCCCTCCTGTATTATCATTATATGATGAAATTATATGAAGTGTTAATAGGATAAGTAAATAATTTTCTGATTCCTATGGATGTAAAGGGAAGCTAGAGAAGAAAAGGTTGGTAGAGAGAAAGATCAATAATGTAAATAAGAAAAAGAAGGATTTTACCATATGTGATAATTGTGGAAAAAATCACGTCGGTAAATGATTGAAGGGAGTTGGAGTTTGTTATATGTGTGGAGAAAAAGGACACCAAGTATGTGATTTCAAGGGTATGAAAAATGTTTTGTATGTACAATTATTCCTCTACAATGAGTTGCGACACCACACGAATCAATGTCCAAATCATCAGTTTATACCACAAATGATGTTTTTGGATAATAATAAAGTTATGATATCACCACAGATGAAAATTAATGACCAGTGTTCTTATGTTCATATTAAATAATTTCTCTATTTGTGTATTGTAACAATGATTTACTAGTTATAATAATTATGGTGTATATAAGGATTTTACTACAATACTATTTCATTAAGGATTTGAGATTATGTTGTACCAAGAAAAGTGACTCAATAGCAAGTTAAACATTTGGGAAAATACTTGGTTAATGGAAAGATAAAAATTTAATATGGTCTAGATATCAAGGTAGTGATTTTAGAGTAAGACATGATTGATTTGGATATTCTTTACTACCTGGAATCTGAATAATGATATGTATATTCCATCATTGTTGTATTTTACAACATTTTTGGATATAAATTAAATATCCAGTATTCTATAAGGAATAAGAGAGCATGAATTTAAAAAATATGGTTATATGATGATCCATGGTGTTACTATGTTTTAAAATAATCCATGATGAAGGTATTGACATGTTATTACATGGAAAAAATGACCCTCATTGTGTTTACCTTCCTTATATGTTTTGGAATGTGAGTTTGGAAAGAAGTATATTGGATAAGTCTAATTTTTTTAATCTATTATGATTGACATTTGATACTATTCTTATGGTTAAATAATTTATTGAGATTATTTTTTAATTGTCATAAAAGGACAACTCAGAGGTCAGGAGACAACCATCGTGTCTGGTAAGGCCGCAAGACTTGAACCTGCAACTGAAGGGCAAAAATGGTGCATCACCTACCATGGGCGCACGCGATGTCCTAGTTTGTATAATGTAGTTTTATTAAATAGTCTAAAAATAATATAAATTCATTTTTTAAACACTATACGATTAGGATAAATAGAATATTTTTGAATTCTATTATCTTTTGGAGTGAAAGATGATTTTGTGGTAGGATTAGTAGAAGGAAGATACTTTACTTGTCAAGTATATATAAATATATATATATATATTCGGATTATTATATTAATAAATTAATTCTTAAAATTTAGGGAAGGGATCTTAAAACCAAAAATGTGTTATCCAAATATCAAATGGTTTTTTTTACCGATGATATTTTACATCATCATAGATTGATGGCTTTGAGGCCCTCAATTTTACACTTGTTTCTGATTGATGACATCAATAAATCCTTATAAATATTTAAGTTTTCCCCCCAATTATGTGTCTCTAATTTCCACCAATGTTCTCCTAATAGATATCATAAATTTTTGGGTGACTTTTTGATTTCCCTTTCCCTCTTATTAAGACAAAATTTTATTATCCCGAATTTGGATGGGGGTTTTCCACAAAAGTATTTCTATATTTTTAACAATTTTTTTGAATAATAATTAAAAATTGTGAGGAAACAATTTATTTATGTAGGGGAGAATTTAACACCTCAAGAATTCATAGTACGTTATCTCATTAATGTAATTCAATAGCTTCCGCCGCACGCAACACCACGTTCGAGCGCACAACAACTTACTAAACTAACCATTCAAAAAATGATTATGAATAGTATTAAATAAATTATGATCTTATATACTCTAAATACTTTTAGCATCCATATTATGTGTTTCTTATGCATAATATAAGAGAAATTTCATTTTTTCGAGATAAAATAAGTATTTTTAAAAAAATGAAATTCTACAGCCTTTTAATGTAGAAGCATTTTCAAAAACAATTATTGAAACTTTTATATAATAAATTTAATGAAATTAAATTTTTATTTAGATGAGGTACATAAAAATTTAGTTCGGATATATTTTTTGTACTTTTCTGATAACTTTTATATTATGATGAATAATAAAAAATACTATATTTTAATGGAAAAAAACATTTTTAATTGAAATAATTGATTGTGATAAATTATAAATTTGAATGGTTTCGGAGTATAATTAGATTAAATTTTTATCATTTAATACAATTTTGGTCATCATAAGTAATTTTGACTTCAAATTTGAAATAAACACAAGTCAATCTTTTGATAATTTTTACTTTTTAAAAACCCGCTTTTTGGTTTTGACAAGTGGAATTAATATTAATTTAATAAATGATACATATATGTTTTAAATTTGGTAAAATAAACATAATTTTTGAATTTGGAATTTCAACATTAGCTTAGGGTAAATTTTTTGTATTTTTCTGAAAACATTAAAATTTTGATGAATAGTGAAAAACACTACGTTATTATTTAAAATCGACTTTTTATTTAAATAATTAGTTAAATTAAATTTATTTATTTTAGATAAAAATATAACATAATACCGATATATTTTCATCATAATTCATTGGAGTCATTTTATAATATGTTTACTTGTATAAAATTTTATCGAACTTTTATTGTCTTTTACCCACCTCCTAGGAGAATTTGCAAATTAGCATAAAACATAATTTTACAGATTCTGAGAAATGAATTTAAAAATATCCTTGAGACATGGTTAATATCAATAACTAAAATTTGGTTCAATAAGATGAAAATAATTTTTTCTGAATAGTAACTTTTGACTATTATTTACAACGGTTAGAAATAAATTGGGTAATTCAGTGTAAAAACGATGTCATAATTACCCTAACACGTGTCCTAATTCTTTTTTATAAGTATAATTAGACAAAAAACAACCATATGAATAAAATATGATTCTATTTGCTCCACTTGTATTATATTAGGACATTTTTTATTATTTTATTTAACGAACAGTTAAAAGAGTTAAATTAAATTTTTAATAACTAACCCATTTTTAAAATAGGGTTACACACAATATAAATTCGACTATAAATATTAATTTTAAAGATAAAAATATTTCCTACATAATTTTATTTTATTTATAATATTTTGACATTAAATAATTTAATTTATTATGACATAATGATGATGTAGTAATTACAATATTAATAAAATATTATACTAATTGATATTATTAATATCCAAATAAATGTAAATAGAGACTTATGATGAATTAAAATAATTTTCTTGGTTAATATTACATTTTAGGTTTGGTTAAATTTATTTTATTTGAATTGAAAAAAATTTATGATTTCAAAAAAATCACATACTTAATTGTGTCAAAATTGACATAATAGTGTTTTTAAAATAAATATTATATTATTAATTGATATAATAGTCCTAAAAACTATGGTTTAGAAAAAAATAATTGTATAATAATATATATGACATTAATGATCCACTTTGGGTTCTATTGGATTATTATTGTGTGTTTATTATCCATATAATATTAAAATACAAAGAGACATGGTAAATGTCAAACTATTTAACTAAGAGTTAATCTAAAAGATAAGGTTAATATGATGACCTAAACCTATCTAAACCGTATTATATGGAAGTTCATAGACCCATACCCACCATATACATTAAATAATTCATTTTGGAGCCCTTATAATCTAAAAATGATTTTATTATAAAATAATATTTCAAGATTTCCCTAAAGTGACCCTCACCTCTCTTTTAAAATTGAACTTCTCTTTCTCTTAATTTCACACCTCTGAAGCCTTTTGGATCAGCCAAACCCAGCCCAAATATCATCCCAACATTACTAACTTCATCATAGAGGCCTTACTTTGGTCCTAAAGACAACATAAGGATCACTTTTGATCAAATAAAAAGGAAGAACCCAAAGAAGAGGTAAATATTTCATCACCTCTTTTAAGTTCTTTTCATCATCCACTTCCTCTTTCTAATTCATTTCCATTCTAAAATAATAAATCTAGTATCATATATATAATTTTATTTTATTATAGAAAATTTTTAACCCATATTCATTTTTCAATCCATCCTATAAATTACAAAGTCACCATACATGTGTGTGTACGGATTACCGTCTCCATGTTGTGGTGTAGTTTATTATTAAAACACTTCAGTATTATGATGGGTATAACAATGCATATAACTGATTCAAATAATAAATATAACTTTTTAATGATTTTTTATATATGATATATCATCTAATTACATGTTATTTCACCATCAATATATTGATATTTTCGCTCGTTTGTACGTACGGATTACCGTCTCCACGATGTGAAGAGATTCATTTCTATGTTCACCATTCAACAATGATTATAAAAATATATATCATTAATAAGTATGTAATATATGACACAATAATTCTACTAGATATATATATATATATATATATCCGTGTGTGTGTGTGTGTGTACTTACATATAACTTATTCAATTAGTTATGTTCAATACGATATGAAAACAGAAATATCATTTATGCATACGTACGGCCTATAGTCTCCATAAACGGTGTTTTCCATTTCATATATATGTCTATATACATATTTATATTCTAAATATATATGATATCAAAATCATGTTTTATATTCCAGAAATATTTAAATCATGATCTATGTGATACAATCTAGAATAACAACTTAAAACACGTACGATAAAGATAACGATTATAACACGAAATGTTAATTTAATGTGAAAATTATTATTAAATGGTCAGTATAAAGTCATAAATGAATCATGTATGATATCATAAATATTAATACTGTTCTATTATAATTTTATAACATACTATGATCATTATACATGAGGTTAAATGCACCCTTGGCCAAAGGAAATTGCATGGTTTGTGATACTTTCACAATATCTTTATTTTACAAGGTTGTTTTTACGTAGATATATTATGAGACATATTTATTATCCATGTCCATGTTGCATAAAAGAGTTTTCAAAAGGATTATTTTTAGGGATTTTTTACTAAAACACCATTTTAAATGTTTTAATGATTTATTCTTCTAGACCGTTATCATTAATGTCTATGTTTTCAAAATGGGTTTATGGATTTATTTATATTGAAAATATTGTTTTTTAAAATGTTAATTCATTTCAAAAGGTCAAATTGGGATGGGACACTTTGATTCAAAAATTTCATTAAATGTATTACTTTCAAAATTATGTGACTTTTAAATGTTTTCTTGAAAATGGAATATTTCTCTCAAAGAGAATTAGAAATCATTATCATCTATGTCAACATCCATCGATGGATTTTGAACATGTTTGATGTTGATACCAATATCCCTCATTGTATTGATGATTTTGGTAATGTTTTACTATGGATGTGTGATTTTAATACCATTTAATGTTTATTGATAAAGTATTGACATTTTGTATGATAATTTTATGATTAATGTTTATTTCATGTTTAAATCTTTTCATATGAGGAATGAATTGGAATTCTTATGTGACAGGTGAGTCCCACCATAGCTCCTAAATGCATCTGTAGGTCTCATGAGACAAACTAGTGACTTGACATAAGGCCTCACACAATATTATTTGCAGTCTTCACATAAGGCCTTGACTAAGTGGCTATTAAAATTGGAATTATGCATTCCATCATTATGAAAGAGTTTATTGATATTTCATGTGAGTATTTGACTAGTAGAATATCCACGTGAATAAGTAAATGGGATTATTTAATTGTATCTTCACCATATTATGCTTAAGATTATGTTTAAAAGGATTATATTTAGTCTTACATATTACCTTAAATGTTTATGCTTATTTATGAAATTTTACCCTATATTGTTATCCTTACTGAGCATCTGAGCTCACCCCTCTCTATGTTTTCATATTCCTAGGATTCCAAGAAGTGCATTAGGATTCATAATCGGGGTTAGGCTAGTGTATTAATGGTATTTTAAAAGGATAATTTATGTTGTGTTTTATTTTCTAATGTGTAATGTAATGTTCATATATGTAATCTATTTTCCAAGACTGCTAAACTGATCATCCATTTGGGACATGATTTCTTGTAATCATTCCAATGTATTAAAATAATTAACCTGTAATGTCTCGGATTTTCCGTTTATTATTTTTAATATTATATGGAATTATATAGAGACCGGGTGCGAAGACGGCACATCATTCCGAGGTCCAGTGGGCCCGTAATGGTGGTTTGAACTTTTTTATGTTATGTGAGCTGGCTCTTGCGCGCGGTTGTGGAAGTTCCCAAACGTGTTCCCGGATTTAAAATCTGAGGGCACTGTTGCATCCGGGATGTTGACTTTACCTAAGAACGGTTCTATCCTCGACCGGCACAGGTCTGATGGGAAGTTAAATTTGGGGCGTTTTAAAAAGGGATGAACTTTAGAAGGAATAAAATAAATTAATGATTCATTTTATTATTTTAAAAATTTTCTTTTTTTTGAGTAGTGACCTAATCCTCCCCTATAAATACATGATTATGGCGAATTCGTAGGGTTAGCCTCATAGCCCTGCGAGTCTCAAGAGAGAGAGAGAGAGATTTCTCTTATGAGCTTTGGTGGAGGAGGACCCTTTGGCAGACGACGACGAAGTGAGCAATCGACGCCCCATGTATTATGATGAAACCCTTCGGCGGACGCGTCGCAACGATCACTCTTCAACCAGTTTGAGGTATGGGTTTGTTATTTCAACTTCTTTTCTCCATTTTTGAGTTTAAACAACAAAATCGGATCAACCACGAACAAGTTGATTCGTGAATTCGTATGTTCTTCCTGGAGGGTATTCGTTGGGATGATTTTGGGGAAAAATCCATTCTTTTATTTATATTGATCTCTACTCCATTCAAACCTATTAATGGGAGCGAATCAATGTCGTGACAAACAACGGCGATGGTTCATTCCTTGGTTTGTTATTGGATTTTCCTCCCCCATTCTTTTCACGCACATTCTTCATGTTCTTAGTGGGGCGGTGAACAACAGATCATTGAAAATCTGTTCCTCGATGGAACGATCCCATATCGAAGGTTCGACACCGCAATGACCTTATGGAGGGGCAGTGACGATGGCGGACAATGAATCAGACCGGATTGGGAAAGGGCGTTCATCGAGCATTCTTCATGCGGGAAGATCAAAACACGTTCTCAGAGCTGATCGAAGGTCCGAAAACACCGGAAGTGGCTTCATGGTGACGATTCAACCAAAACCTCATGGTTTTATGGCGATCGGGTGGCCTGATCGATGAATGGATCATCACCGGAGGCGTGACGGCGGAGGTCCGCGTTTCTAGAAATTTCCAGAATACACGGCGTGTACTTCTGAAGAACATGCCTTGTAGTGATGGCATAGATGGCTAGGGTTTTGGGGTCAGAGAGGAATAACACAGTTTGTGACCCCTATCACACGGCGTGTTGGACTTTCCCCAAAGCTCGGCATGTATTTTGGGTAGTACACGGACACATGACGATCTACATGGTTTCAGGTGGAACGGTGTATAAAGTGTGACAGAAGCGGCTGCGTGGGACTTGGCGTGTATCACGGGGTTACGCGGACACGGGATGGAGTACATGACCATGTACTCCACACTGCCAAGCAAGGTTAGTAACGCGGGTCACCCCGTGTGGCAGTTACATGGGTTGGTGTACACGAGTTGATGGCCGTGTATGGGCACATGGCCAGAGTACACTGAGCCAACCCCAGTTATCCATACACGGCATGTATACCGTACTACAAGCTGTGTACTAAGTTTTCCCACATGAGAAGCCTAAGACATGGGTTGTTGTACATTGGCAGTACCTATGGTCAGACAACACCACGTGTATATTTTCTACATGCCTTGTACTTTTTGGAAAACAACATGGTATTCTTGTTAACCGTATCATGGACATCTTTTGTTTGGGTTAGTGCCCCTTCTTCTTGTTCCCTGGAAGGTTAGGCGTCATTTCTTTCTACAGGAGTATGATCCCTTCAATCGGGCATTCAGTGATTGATTCGGTATCCCTCTGAGAGGCCTGAAGCGAGATCCTCTATCCATTCCTAACCCTAGGTAGAGTCCGGCATCGACATGACCAACTCTACCAGGCATTGGTCCTCTACCTAGATGGTGTATCACCTAACTCGTGAATCCGGATGAGTCTAGGTATCCGTCATGGGCCTCACAGTGATCCTTATCAGTGTATCGTGATCTATCCCACTCAAGAGTGTGTCTCCCATAATGAGTGCTGCCCTATTATCATAACCTTCCCACTACGGAGTTTGTCTCTTGTAATGAGTGTAGATACCTCTCGTGATGGTTCCCAATTAACAAAACTTCTCGGTCGGACGTCAGTATAGCTATAAGACTGGTGGAATGTGTTCGCCCAAAATGAGTGCATCATAGAATCTTCGAACAGAATCCCTAACAGGGGTAGGTGGTTGTGTGACTTGTCCCTTGACTACGGGTCTAGTTTTTGAATATTTCTAGTTTGTTCTGTATGTTCTATAGACATATACAGTTCATAGCTGACTATACAATTACTTTGATTACTGATTTGTGGTTTTCAGGGACCTCTACTGAGTATTGTTATACTCAACCCTGCACGGGCTTTGCGTGCACGTCTGGTGTCTTGTGCCGACGAGCAGCCTTTTGACAGAGTCTAGGGAGGACCAGGACAGGACCGAGCTTTCTGAGTTCCCTACAAGCCGAGGTGTTCCTTAGGCTACGAGCAGAAGCCCTAGTACCTTTTGTGTTTACAGGTAGGACTTTGTAGTTTTTAGACTCTTGTTGGTCTATGGCATTGTATTATGGATCAGTTTACTTTTTAGTAATCTGCCTTTTGTCGTACTCTGTTTATTGAGGTTTAGTTGTATGCATGCATTTTTTTCCTTAGTGTTTTACATTTCAGCATTTGTGGGCTTGTAGATGTCTGTGTGTGTAATGTTACTTAGGCAATGCCTTCCATGTTAGTGATATGCCTACTCGGTGCTAGTCACCAGCCCCTGGCCTATTGGAGGCAGTCTTGGGGAGTCACAGCGTGGGCCCCACTGGGACGGGTTGTGACATAATGGTATCAGAGGTGGTCTGTTCTACCATAGGACCAAGATTCTATGAGTTTGGTTTGGGTAAATAGTGTTGAGTGTTTCGGTTTCAGCTTTTAGGCCAAAGACCCCAGTGTTGGTGCGGCAACCAATGTATCCATACACCAAGAATTTGATAACCTACTTTTTGACTCGGTACATGAAAATACTAGTTGTGGGGAAATAAAATTTACATGAATCATATAGGAATGGGTTGTGTTTTCCATGTCCTTTGTGTTAGCTATCCAGATATACTCTTTGACCATGGTATGTCTGGTTTCTTTATAGGATTCCTCCGTGATGCATACCTGCTAGGATTCAGCAGAACGATCACGAGGATGACCCCCTTAGTGACGAGGCTTCGATACAGGGACCAGTTCCCCAGGCATTGCCACCGGGTGGTGCACCTACAATGCCACCACCAGTGGAGTAGCCAGTGTTACCTGTAGTACCGACCGGAGAGGAGCGCAGGCTTAGCGCACTCCATGAGTTCCAGAGACAGAGACCCCTCAGGTTCTGAGGTGAGCCCAACCCTCAGGCGGCTGAGGACTGGCTTGAGGGGGTGACCAGAGTTTTCCGTCTAGTGAGCACACCAGCAGACTAGATGGTGATTCTAGGAGGGAGCCTTCGTTAGGGATTGGTGGGGTGATGGTGGAGTCTGACCACATAGACTCACGAAGAGGAGACCCTTTCGAGGACGGATTTTGAGAGATTCTTTAGAGAGGAGTTATCTCCAGATACATTGAGAGATGTACACATCTTGGAGCTTCTTCAGCTCCAGCATGATAGTATGACTGTTCTGACTATTCATCGAGGTTTACCAACCTCGCCAGGTACTCGATAGATATGTTCGGAGATCAATACTTCAGATCCCGGACCTTAGAGTGAGGTTTATGACGAGACATCCGAGCTAGTGTCATGCCTCTATGTATATCGAATTATGATGTGGTGCTTGAGTGAGATTTGGTGGTCTAGAGATTCTTGGTGGAGCAGAGATAGCCACCAGCAGTCAGCACCAGGCAGACTGCTGTAGAGACCTCGACATCATGGAGCCAGTGTCAGACACAGGGATCAGGACATGAGAGACTTCAGAGGAGGACCCATGATAGGGGTTCGACATTCCACGACTCTCAGGCTGGATCCAGTCAGCCTACGGAGAATCAATGCTACGCATGTGACGGTAGGGGACATCTCGCTAGGGATTGCCCGACCCGTCGAGCTGCTGACAGGGAAGCAGTGGATGGAACACCAAGGCAGAGGTAGAGAACAGACCTGGAAGACCCGCCAGGCAGTAGAATTGGAAGAGGAGCAAGGAGAGCTGTGGGTGGTGGCAGACGCTTCGACTTACTTCCACCACCACCCCCAGGAGGTCCGCACTAGGCTCAGGGCGGTGGGGGACAGGGACGAGGACATCTGCATGCGGTCGAGGTGTTTGACCCAGGGGCTCCAGGGATGATTCAAGGTTTGATATGTGTCTTTTCTACCTTATCTAACATACTCATATACAAAGGTGATAGTCATTCCCTTATTTCCACATGTCTTGTACAAAAAAATGAGATTCTAGTAGAACTGTTGACTCGATCCTTACGTTTGGAGACACCAATGGGAGGAGACTCGACGATCACGCACCTTTGTAGACAGTGTGATCTTACCCTTGGAGGAGAGAGCTTCGAGTGGAACCTCTTGGTGGTAGCATCGAGGCCTTACGACGTCATTCTCGGTATGGATTGGTTATCTTCGGTCCATGCCCAGATTGACTGTTTTAGGCGAAGGGTGCGGTGAGTCTGTCGTGACGGAACGAGGTTTTCCTTTGTCGGGGAAAAGGAAACCCAGGAAGCCCAAAATGGGCTCATGCATAGGAAGGTGCATCCGATCACTTATGAGTTGGCTAGCCTTGCCCTCAGAGTAGTAGATGTTTTGAGCTCTCAGTTCCCAGCAGTGGTGGCGGAGTATGAGGACGTCTTTCCCGAAGATGTTTCCAGATTACCTCCCCAGCGGGAAATTGACTTCTGCATCGACTTACACCCCGAGATGACAAAGATTTATTCATATCCATATCAGATGGCTCCCGTAGAGCTTTGCGAGCTGAGGGTGCAGTTGGAGGATTTGGAGAGTAGGGGTTTCGTGAGACCCAGCATTTCACCCTGGTTGGCCCCCGTCATGTTTGCCTAGAAGGTAGACGAAAGTCTGTGGTTGTGTGTGGATTATCGGTGACTGAACTGGGTGACAGTGAAAATCAAGTATCCAATACTGAGAATCAATGACCTCTTCGATCAGTTGAGAGGGGAACATTGTTTCTCGAATGTTGACCTTCGATCAGGCTATCACCAGCTACGAGTGAAGGATGAGGATATACCGAAGATGGATCTTGGATGCTGCTACGGTCACTATGAGTACTTGGTGATGCCTCTTGGCATGAAGAACGCTCTCGCAGTGTTCATGGGACTGATGAACTGGATCTTCCAGCTGTACTTGGACCAATTCGTATTGGTCTTCATCGACGACATCCTCATGTACTCGGTATCAGAAGAGGAGCATGCGAGACACCTACGGATGGTTCTAGACGTGATTTGGAAGCACCAGCTTTATGGGAAGATCTCGAAGTGCCAGTTCTGGATTCAAGATGTCCACCTTCTGGGACATGTCATCTCAGCAAATGGAGTAGCTATATATCCAGCCAAGGTGGAGGCTGTGTTAGCCTGGGAGCCACCTCGGAGAGTGACGGGGGTGCGGAGCTTCCTTGGGATGACAGGATATTACTAGAGATTCATTCATGATTTCTCCAGGATATCAGCACCGATGATAGCCCTGGTTAGTAAGGGGAAACCCTTCGTGTGGACGGAGAAGTGCCATTAGGCTTTTGAGCAGTTGAGGAAGTGTTTGATGAGAGCCACATTCTTGAGATTGTCGGAGGAGGGTGTCGAGTACGTTGTTTTTTGTGACGCATCAGCGACCGAGCTTGGTTGTGTCCTAATGCAGCACTATGCAGGGATTGCTTATGGTTCGAGCCAGCTTAGGCCACATGAGAAGAACTATGTGACCCATGATCTCGAGTTGGCAGCGGTAGTCTTCACATTGAATATGCGGTGACACTACCTCAGGGGAGAGAATTTTATCATCTAATCTTACCACAAGAGCCTCATGTACATCGACTTACAGAAGGATCTGAATCTGAGGCAGAGGAGTTGGCTAGAGTTCCTCCAGGACTATGATTTTGAGATCATCTATAATCCCGGAAAAGGGAACAAGGTGGAAGATGCCCTTAACAGAAGGTTGATCTCACATCTGTTGGGTGAGGAAGCACAGTAGTTAGCCGCGTTATAGTTATCCTTCGTGGATGGAAAGTATAAAACATACCTATAGTCGATGGTTGTTACCCCTCCACTCTTAAAGATATTTAGAGAGGCACATATTTGGGATGTCGACTGTGTGGATTTACGTGCTCAGTTATCCACAAGACATGCTCCTGATGTCTATTCACAAGGTGGGGAGAACATACTTATTTTTAGAGGACTCACTGTTTTACTAGTGGCATTCTAGGAGGAGGTCCTGAGGGAGTTTCATGTGTCCCCTTTGGTGGTACATCCTGGTGTGGAAAAGATCTACCAAGATCTCTGACGACGGTTCTGGTGGCCAGGAATGAAAAAGGCAGTAGCAGATTTCATTTATTGATGCCTCACATGCAAGCAAGTGAAGGTTGAGCACCAAGTTCCAGCACAGTTATCTCACCCCTGGAAGTTCCAGAGTGGATGTTGAATGGAATATCGATGGACATCGTGACAGCCTCACCACAGACGTCCAAGGGGCATGATTCCTTCTAGGTGATTGTTGAACAACTCACCATGTCAGACCACTTCCTAGCTATCATGGAGAAAAGTTCTGTAAAGATCTTGGGACGCCTCTACATGTAGGAGATAGTTCGGCTTCATGGCATCCCCTCGACTATAGTCTCAGATCAAGATGCCTGCTTCACATCCCGATTGTGGAAGGGATTGCGGGAGGCTTTTGGGACTCAGCTACGCTTGAGAACAACGTTTCATCCCCAGAATGATGGTCAGATGGAGTGGATCATTCATGTTCTGGAGGATATGTTGAGAGCTTGTATCTTGGACATTGTTTGCAGCTGGTAAGACCACCTACCACTGGTGGAGTTTTCATACAAAAACAGTTACCACTCCACCATTGGTATGGCACCATTCGAGGACTTGTATGGGAGACCCTACCAGTCACCGCTTTACTGGACCAACCCCGGAGAGTCAGCACTCATAGGTCCATAGTTAGTGACAGCCACCATAGAGAAGGGGTAGATCATCTTAGAATGGATGAAGACTGCACAGAGCTGGAAGAATTCTTATGCTGATAGACGATGGAGACCTCTGGTGTTCGAAGAGGGAGACCACGTCTTTCTTCGGGTCTCACCTCGATGAGGGTTACAGTGATTTGGCCAAGGCTGCAAGCTATCTCTGAGGTTCATCAGACCTTTCCAGATTCTGTGCATAGTTGGAAAGGTGGCGTACCTCCTAGCTCTACCGCCACAGTTTAATCTGGTACACGATTTCTTCTACTTGTCACGTCTAAGGAGGTACGTGAATGATCTATCGCACGTCATTGACTGGGGAGAGCTGGACATCAAGGATGTAGTGACCTTCACTGAGTACCCAGTGGAGATCGAGGATCGGCAGGATAGGATCCTTCGTGGGCAATCGATTCCCTTGGTGTGCGTTTAGTGGAAGCATAGGAATCTTCAGCAGAGCACGTGGGAGCGGGAGGCTCATATCCATGCCCAGTACCCTCATCTTTTTGAGTAGCCTTTGTTTTGGATTTTCGGGGATGTAAATCCCCATGGTGGGGAGAATTTAATTTCTTGGGTTTTCCGTGTATTATTTTGAATATTATATGGAATTATTTCAAGACCGGTCTTGGAGACAGCACATCATTCCGAGGTCCAGTGGGCCCGTAATGGTGGCTTGAACTTTTTTTATGCTATGTGAGTCGGCCCTTGCGCGCGGTCATGGCATTTCCCAAACGGGTGCCCGGATTAAAAATCTAAGGGCACTGTTGCATTTGGTATGACAACTTTACCTAATAATGGTTCTAACCTCGACCAACGTAGTTCGTCTATGAAGATTAATTTTGGGCTTTTTAAAAAGGGAAGCACATTATAATGAATAAAATTAATTATTTTATTATTTTATTATTTTAAAATGTTTCTTTTTTATTGAGCAATGACCTAATCCTCCCCTATAAATACATGTTTATGGATAATTCATAAGGTTATCCTCATAACCCTCTAAGTCAAGAGAGAGAGGGAGAGATTTCTGTTATGAGCTTTGGTAGAGGAGGACGCATTGGCGGACGATGACGACGTGAGCAATCGACGCCCCTCTTATTTTGATGAATCCCTTCGGCGGACATATCACAACTATCTCTCTTCAACCGGATTGAGGTAGGGGTTTGTTATTTCAACTTCTTTTCCCTATTTTTGAGTATAAATGATGAACGCGGATCAACCACGACCAAGTTGATCCGCAGATTCTTAGGTTCTTACGGGAGGGTTTTCTTTGGGATGATTTTGGGGAAATAATACATGCTTTTATTTATGTTGATCTATGCTCCAATTAAACCTATTAATAGGAGCAGATCAATGTTGTGACGAACGACGGTGGAGGTTTGTTCCTCAGTTTGTTATTGGATTTTCCTCCCCCATTCATTTCTCGCATTCTCTTCGCGTTCTTCGTAGGGCGATGAACAATGGATCACTTTGCATCAGTTCTGTGATGCAATGATCCCAAATCGAATGTTCGACACCACAACGACCTTGTGGAGGGGCGACGACAATGGCGTACGATGAATCAGACTAGATCGAGAATGGATGTTCTTCAAGCATTCTTCATACAGGAAGATCAAAACATGTTCTCGAAGCCGATCAATGGTCCGAAAACACCAGAAGCAGCTTCGTGGTGACAGGGCGACCAAAACCTGAAGGTTTGGTGGCGATCGGATAGCCGAATTGACAAATGGATCATCACCGGGGGCGCGACGGTGGTGGTACACATTTTTGGAAATTTCTAGAAAACACAGTGTGTACATTCGAAGAACACACCATGTAGTGCTGGCGGCGGCGGCTGGGGTTTTAGGGTCATAGAGGAAGAACAAGGAATGTGACTTCATTCACACGACATGTTGGACTTTGACCAAATATCGGTGTATATATTGGATAGTACAAAGACACATGACGATCTACATGACATCAGGCGGCACGACATGTACAGTGTGATAGAAGCGGCTATGCGGTACTCAGTGTGTATCCAGGGGTTACGCGGACACAGGATGGAGTACACGACCGTGTAATCCATCACACAGCCAGGCGAGGCCAGTAACACGGGTCACCCCGTGTGGTAGTTACATGTGTTGGTGTACATAGGTTGATGACTGTGTATGGGAACATGGATACAGTACACAGAGCCAACCCCATTTATCCAGACACCGCATGTATACCGTACTACAAACCGTGTACTACGTTTTCCTACATGACCATCCTAAGACACAGGCCATTGTACACGGGTAGTACACGGGGTCAGACAACATGGTGTGTCTATTTTATACATGTCGTATACTTTTTGGAAAACATCATGGTCCTGTTGTTCACCGTATCCTGGAAATCATTCGTTTGGGTTAGTGCCCCTTCTTCTCGTTCCCCTTAAGGTCAGGAATCACTTCCTTATACTGGAGTATGATCCCTTTAGCTGGACTTTCTGTGATAGAGTTGGCATCCCTATGAGAGGACCGAAGCGAGATCCTCTATCCATTCCTGACCCTAGGTAGAGTCAGGCATCGACGTCACCAACTCTTCCAGGAATTCATCCTCTACCTAGCTGGTGTATCACCAAACTGGTGAATCCGGATGAGTTGTAGTATCTGACATGGCCTTGGCAGTGATCATCATCTGTGTATCATGATATTTCCCACTCAAGAGTGTGTCTCCCATAATGTGAGATTCTCATTTATCGTATCCTTCCAACTCAATAGTGTGTCTCCCATAATGAGTGTAGCTACCTCTCATGATGGTTCCTGACAAACAACACTTCTCATACGGACGTCAGAAGAGCTATAAGACTCGTGGAGTGTTTTATCCTAGAACGAGTGCATCACGGAATCTTCAAACTGAATCCCTAACGGCGGTATGTGGTTGTGTGACTTGTCCCTTGACTACGGGTCTAGGTTTTAATATATCTAGTTTTTTTGTATGTTATGTAGTCATATACTGTGCATAGCTAACTGTGCCTTTACTTTGTTTACTGCTTTTTGGTTTTCGGGGTCCTCTACTGAGTATTGTTATACTCACCCCTGCTTGGGCTTTTCCTGCACGTCTGGTGTCTTGTGAAGACGAGCACCCTTTTGAAAGAGTCCAGGGTGGACTAGGATTGGACTGAGCTTTCTGAGTTCCCTACAGTCCGAGGTGTTCCTACGGTTACGAGCAGCAGTCCCAGTACATTTTGTGTTTACAGGTTGGACTTTGCAGTTTTTAGACTCTTGTCTATTTATGGGTTTGTATTCTGGCCCAGTTTACTTTTTAGTACTCTACCTTTCATCATACTCTGTTGGTAGGGGTTTAGTTGTATGCATGCATTTTAGTCCTTAGTGTTTTACATTTCAGAATTTGTGGTCTTGGAGATGTGTGCATGTGTACAGGTACTTAGAAAATGCCTCCAATGATAGTGATATGCCTACTTGGTGCTAGTAACCAGCCCCTAGCCTATTGGAGGCGGGCATGGGGAGTCACGGCGCGGGCCCCACTGGGACGGGTTGTGATAGAACCAACTCTTGGTAACTGGGGTCGGGGCATTACAGGTAAATGAATTTCAAATTTCAATTTCCACTCATTCGGTTTTACACAAACTTCATTGATTACCTTACTCCAAAATTATGTGTGAAATCACAATTTATTTACTTGTGTATTAATTTCCACTCTCCTTTGTGTGGATATAATTTTGATACACATAATCACTCCATTCATAAGTTCTCAGGGCATCTATATAAACATGATAAAAGTAATTTTAACTCAATTTATATTAATTGAGTTAATCATTTAAGTCATTGGTGTTTTTTTACAAGAATATGTTTGAATTTACTCTGATTTATTTACACTAAATATCCAATCATATTGAGTGTATTTATATTTGTCACACATAATTATGTCATTGATTTATACTTAACCTAAGGATACAGTCTTTATATTAGAATTCATCTCAACTAACATTCCATCGAGACTTATTTGTTGTTATGCACCGATTCAATTTAATTTGAAATCTATATTGTACTTTGATATAGTATATCATGAATCCCTTTATTCTCAAGTTATTATAATGTTTTTATTACTTCAACTATTTATATTCAATCTTCTCTAATTTTCTTAGGAATTCTAACAAAAATATCATTTAAAATTTTTTAAAACAATATTCTTCTGAATATTTCTCATTAATGTCCATGTTTTAAAAATGGTTTTAAGGTTTTATTTAAATAGAAATTAACGTTTTAAAATTGAAATTCCTTTTAAATTTTTGAATGTCAAATTGGACACTTTTATTCATAAATCTATTTTAAACAGCTTCATGATAAAGAGTGAGACTTAAAATATTTTCATGAAAAAAGGATATCTCGCTCAACGATTTTTATTGATCGTTTTCAACTATGTCAACATCTTTTACGAGATATTATTCTTAATCAAATTTGATTTATTATGATACAAATATTTCATACTGTATAGAAGTTTTGTTGATATTTTTGACTGTGGATGTGTTATTTTTATACCATTCAAGGTTTGTGGATGATGTATTGACATTTTTTATGCTAGATTTAATATGAATGATGATGTTATGTTTAAAAATTTTCATATGAGGGATGCATTGAACTTATTATGTGATGGGTGGAGCCCGGTATAGCTACTAGATGCATTGGTAGGTATCATGAGACAAACTAGTGTCCTGACATAAGACCTTGACAAAATCTTATTTGTAGTCTTGGCATAAGGCCTTGACTATGTGGTTATGAAGTCTGGCATTATGTATTCCATCATTATGAAAGTGGCTATTGATATTGCATGTTATTATTCAACTAGTAGAATATCCATGTGAATAATTAAATGGAATTATTTCATTTTATCTTTTCCATATTATGATGAAGTTCAAGTTTAAAAGATTTTTGTTTTAGTCTTATACATCGGCTTAAATGTGTATTCTTATTTATGAAAGTTACTTCTATATCATTATCCTTATTGAGAATCTTAGCTCACCCCATTCTGTGTTTTATTTTCCAAGGATGGAAAGAAGTAAATTATGATTAACCCATTGGAATAGGATAAGGGATATAAGAGTGTTAAAAAAGGACACAATTTTTTTTCATGATGAAATGTAAAAATTATGTATGTATCTAGTACTTCTAAGGATATTGAACCGATCGGTCTTCTGGGACTATATTCCTTGTATCATTCCAATATTATTTATTAATGCACTGATACTGGGTAATTGAGGCCAGTGCATTATAATTTGTATTAGAGGAAGTTTTTTACAAATATTAGAAGCTAGATTTAGAAAAACTCTGATTTAAAAACACTACCATAAGATAAAAATTGAGGAATAGTATAGAAGAATATCCAAAAATTTTGGTAATGTAAATATTATAAGGGTTTTCCAAGAAATTCATCCATGTCTGGATATGAGCAGGTAGAGGTGGCTCTAGCACATATATACCTAGGTGTTAAATCTCTGACAAGGAGTTTCAGGCTTGACCTGAGGTATCTTGGTACACTATAACAGGCCTTGCTTCTCTCTTGGTTATGAAACTCCTGGGGGATATGCTTATGATAATTCACATTTTCTTTACAAACTAATTTTAAGGATTTTAGTATAAGACGAGAATAAATAACCTTGGGTAATCTTATGGTGTTTTAGACTAAAAATAAGGAGTTATTATATTCTATAAATTATTTTATGACTCACACTATGCTTTCTAGTTTTATTCAATGGATAGATTCCAAGGAAGTAATAGTATCATTGAACATGATGTTCAAGTTGGGAACTTTGGTGGAAATGAGTAATCAAATGGAATATTGGTGGGACTAAAAGATATCATGTTCATGCTGAATCAGTTTTTTAAACATATGATCAACGTCATATATATTAACCAACTCCTAGACACAACAAAAAAGAGAAAGGAGGAAATTATAAGAGCTCTAGAAGTGGATACAATGGATAAAAGAAAGATAAATTTCCATCATGTAGGAAATGTGGAAGGATACTCCTAGGTAAGTGTCTCAATGGAACAAAAAAATGCTTTATTTGTAGGAAAGAAGGACATAAAGTAAAGAATTGACAAGGAAAAATGAAGTGTACTGTGGTAGAAAATAAAAATGATCCCATGTATCCATTTATAGCCATTTTCTATAAATGAAGGGGTCCTGGGCATTACCCAATTGAATTCCCTATTATATAGGATAACCTCTTGGTCAAGGAATAACCAATATGGAAATAAATGGATGGTGAAATGTTTAAATGTATCAGTGCTCTTTGTTGATGGGATTACTTTGGAAGACTTTTCTCTTATATATGTAACCCTGCAGTTTGTTAAGTGGAAATGATATTTTAGGAATAATTATCTTTTCTATTTTTGATAAAGTTATAATTAACTATTTGGGTTTATATGATCCTTCAATTTGAGGAAATTACACATTATTAAATTTTGGGATGAAAATGTGAGGTATGAGATAACATTTTTGGTGAAATTATGTTATAGTTATTTTGAGGAATTTATCTTCTTTTGTGATAATTATAAAATAGTTTTTTTGACAAAGTGCAATATACAAACCATGTGACAACCCCTCGCATCGGACAAAGATGCAGGAATAGAACCCACAACCAATGTGCGATTGGGATTTATCACCTACCACTAGAATACGTGAAGTCTCTGGTTAGTGTGGATAATTTTTTTTTGTTAAAAGATTTTATTGATCAATAATATATTGATTTTTTATATTATGACTTGTCAAATGGATATCTTTAGTATAGGAAAATGATTTGGTGATTAAGTGATGGAAGTTATTTTTGAAGATGTTTTCTCTATTGGGAACATAATATGCCTAAGGAGAATAGAATAATATGGGATTTCATTTGATGAGTAATTGTGGATTCCTATCTCTGTTTATATTGTGGATTTATAGGGATTTGGGTTATTTATCGAAATGATTTACATATCAAATAGAATACATGATTTGTTTAATTACTTTAAGTATGTTACATTAAGAGTAGTCGCTATTATTTGCAGATACAATTTGACATGGAAGACTGCATAATCAAATTATTCTATGTTATGGGTTTCCATATTAGTTTTTATTATAATGAATGATTTTAAGGATGATTGTTTATTGAATGGTATTCATTGACCTTTCTGTATTGTTCTTTTAATTTTCGATATTAAGATTAATATTTCTTTCTCTAAAGGGCTATCCTTTTTTAGGATCATCTGATATTTAAATAATCATTTTGGTTTTGTTTAATCTTTAAAGAAAAGGAAAAATATATATATATTATCCTTTGTGGATTATGTGATTATCTAGAAGTTGATTCTAGCACTTCATGTGTGACCAAGTAATCTTGAATACTCATCGTTTGAAAAAAATGATTTACTGGTAGAAATTTATTAAAGGATGAAACTCTACCTAAAAAGTATGTAAACATATTTATGTTCATATTCAATATCATAAAAAAATTCCTCAACTTTATTAAATGGAACATAAAAAATAACTTTATCCATCTACTTTTCCTACTAGGAAACTAATGACCATTTATCCCATAACGTGTTTGTGGTTTTCTTGTTGCTAACTTTCTCCTAATAATGTTTTCTATCACCCTCCACTAGAATATTAAAATTAGTTTATATTCCATATCCATGTTTTTCTACCTAGAATCCTATTATGAGTTATCTTGGGTGACAGTTGTACTTCTCTTTCCTTCTTTTAAAGAGATATTTTTATTGACTCTTTTTCTGATGTGGGAATTTCAATAATGTTTCAAAGACAAAATTTAAAATTTTTATGATGAAATTTCCAAAAGGGGGGAAGAATGTAACACCCCAATATTTCATAGTAATTTATTTTCTTTAATGTAATTCAAAACCTTGCGCTACACGAAACACTGAGTTCGATCACACCACAACTTACTAAACTAGTCGTTCAAAAGCGGTTATGAATAGTATTGACTAAATTTAGAAATTTATACACTCTATATAATTTTAGAATCCATATTATTTGATTCTTAGATATAATGTAAAAATTAATTCATTTTTTCATATAAAAAAAGTATTTTTAAAAAATTACAATTTTACGAACTTTTTATTGAAAACTCTTTTTAAAAAAAATATTTGACACTTTTATATATTCAATTTAATGTAATTAATTTCTTCTTTAGAATTGGGACATAAAATATATTTTGGATAAATATATGTTACTTTTCTGATAACTTTCATATTTTGATGAATACTAAAAATTACTAAATTTTAATTGAAAACAATGTTTTTAAAAGAAATAATTTATATTGTTAAATTTTTTAGTTGAATGCTTTGGAATTATTATTAGATTATATTTTTATCATTTAAATTATGTTAGTAATTATATGTAATTTCACATTTAAATTTTATTTAAACACATGTCAATATTTTGATAGTTTTTTCTTTGTTAAAAATATCTTTTCAATTTTTACAATGGGAATTAATTTTAAATTAAGGAATTAAACTATATATTTTTAATTTTAGAAAATATAATCCATTTTTTAATTTTTAATATCAAAATTACCATAGGGTAATTTTATTTTTATTTTCCTAAAAACATTGAATTTTTGATGAATAGTGAAAAAACATCGTTATAGTTTAAAACATACTTTTTATTTAAATAATAATTTAAATTATTTAAATTTATTTTAATTCAAAATAGATATATAATACCTATATATGTTCATCTTAATTCATTAGAGTCATTTTATATTAAAATTAGATGTATAAAATATTATTACACTTTTTGTCGTCTTTTACCCACCTCCTAGGAGCATTTGCAAATTTGCATAAAACCACATTTAACCTCTCCTGCGAGTTGAATTTCAAATATATGAGAGACACAGTTAATTCCTATAAGCAAATTGTGTTTCAATAAGATGAAAATAATTTTTGGTGAATAGAAACTTTTGACTTTTAATTACCACTGTTAAAAGTAAATAGGGTAATTAAATGTAAACATTATATCATAATTACCCTAACACATATCCAAATTCTACTGGATTTGTATAATTTGACCAAAAACATCCTTAGGAATAAAATATGAACATCTTTTGTCCACTTGGATTAGATTAGGAAATTTATTATTATTATTTTTAAAGAAAAGTTAAAAGAGATAAATTTAATGTTTAATAACTAAACCATTTTTAATATAGGAAAAAAAACAATATAAATTAGACAATAAATATTAATTAGAAATATAAAAAAAATTCATAAATAATTTTATTTTATTTATAATTTTTAGATATTAAATAATTTTATTTGTTTATGACTCAATGAAGATGCAGTAATTACTTATTAATGAAATATTAAAATAATTGATATTATAAATATCCAAATAAATGTCAATTGAGAATTTTGATAAATTCCACTAATTTCATAGGTTAATATAACCTGTTAGTTTTATTTGAATAATTTTTATTCTAAGTGATAAAGCTTTTACGGATTTCAAAAATATCAAATACTAAATTGTGTCCAAATTGAAATAATTGTGTTTTAAAAACAAATATTACATTATTAATTGATATAATATTTCTAAAAATATATGTTTTGGATGAAGGACTTATATAAGGTTATATATATTAATAATTAACCACATTGGTTTTTTGTATTTTTATAGTATGTTTATTAACCATATAATATAAATATACAAAGAGACATGGTAAATGTCAAATTATTTAACTAAGAGTTAAATATAAATTATAAGGATAAAATGATGTAATTAACCTATCTAAAACCTATTGGTTTAGAGTTTTTCAACCCATCCCCACCATATCCTTTAAATAATTAATTTTTGAGCCATTAAAACCGAAATTTATTTTATTATAAAATAATAATTCATGCTTTTCTTAAAGTGAGCCTCGCCTCAATTATAAAAGGGCACTTCCCATTCTCTTAATTTCACACCACCAATTCCATTTTTATAGACCAAACCCTTCCCAAATATCCTCCGGAACTTCCTCCATTCATACAAGAGGTCTTCCTTTGGTCATAAAGCCATCCTAACTATCCATTTTGACCAAATCAAAAAGAAGAACCCAAAGAAGAGGTAAATATTTCATCACCTCTTTCAAGTTCTTTTTTTCTTCTACATCCTCTTTCTTTTTTGTTTCCATTCTAAAATAATAAATAGAGTATCTTCTATATACTTTTATGTTATTATAAAAATGGTACAACAATATTCATAATTCTATTCATCTTATAAATGACAAAGTCATCATATGTGTGTACGTATGGAATACCATCACTACGTTGAGTTATAGCTTGTTATTCAAACACTACTTTATTTGGATGTGTATAATAATGAGTATATCTATTGTAAATAATAAATATGAAAATATAATGATTCTTTATATATGATATAACATCTAATAATATACGATTTCACCGTCAATATAATGATATTGTCGCTCATGCGCATGTAAGGATTACCATCTCAATGACGCAATGAGATTCATTTCCACATTCACCATTCAACAATGATTATAAAAATATATATTTATAATAGGAATGAAAAATATGACATAATAATGCAGCTTAAAACACACACATATAAATATACATATGTATTTAAATATATCTTATTCTCTTAGTTCTATTCAATATGATATTAAAACGGAATCAACGTTTATGCGTAGGTACTGTCTACCATCTCCATAAATGGTGTTTCCCATTACATATTCATATATCTATTATAAATATTTATATTTTAAATATATATGTTATATCAATCTTGTGTTATATTTTGTATGTATTTAAATCATGATCTAAATGATACGATCATGAATAACAAGTTAAAACACGTACGATAATGAAAGCGATTATTATCCGAAATGTTAATTTAACATGGAAATAATTATTAAATGGGTAGTATAAAGACATTAATGAATCATGTATGATATAATAAATATAAATAAAGTTGTTGAATAATTTAATAACATACAATGGTCATTATACAGGAGGATAAATGTTCCCTCGACCAAAGGAATGTGGAAGGTATGGGGTTTTCATCTCACTTTTATTCCCGTGAGATTCATGCTATATTTTCCACTATTACCTTTTTCATGGTGTATGTACTTCCCATTATTTTATTTTTTCGTTAAATAATTTAATTTATGGTAATTGAAATCAATATTGGTTGATCCTTCTTTCACAGGGGGAACGTTTCGTAAGTTACCAAATCGGTAAGGGAATTTTAAATTTCAATTTCCACTCATTCGGTTTTACTCAAACTTCATTGATTTCTTTACTCCAAGATTATGTGTGAAGTCACTATTTATTTACTTATGTAGTAATTTACACTCCCCATTGTGTAGATATTCTTTTGATACACATAATCACTCCATTGATAAATTCTCAATTCATTGATATAAACTTGATAAGAGTAAGTATAACTCATTTTATATCCATTGAGTTAAACATCCAATTGATTAGTATTGTTTTTACAATATTATTTGTGAATGTCCTATGATTTATTTATAGGAATATCCAATCATATTGAGTGTATTTATATTTTTCACACAAAATTATTTCATTGATTTATCCTTAACCTAAGTATAACTTCTTTATAAATAAATTCATCTCAACTTACATTCCATTGATACTTTTTTGTTGTTATATGCCAATTTACTTTTATTTGGTTTATATAATGTACTTTGAAATAGTATATCATGAATCCCTTTATTCACATGATATTATATTATTTAGATTACATCAATTATTTTTATTAAAGCATGTTTCATTTGGTTTGTAATTCTAACTAAAATATCATTTTAAATGTTTTAAAACATTATACTTCAAAACCATTCTCATTAATGTCCATGTTTTAAAAATGATTTTAAGGTTTTATTTATATGGAAATTATTGTTTTAAAATTTAAATTCCTTTTAAATGTTTCTTAGTGGAATGGGACACATGGATTCAAAAATCTATTTTAAACAGCTTCTTGCTAAATAGTGATACTTTTAAATGTTTTCATGAAAAAGGGATATTTCTCTCAAAGATTTTAACAGATCATTTTCAACTATGACAACATCCTTTAAGTGATATTATTCTTGATCAAAGTTTATTTATTATGATGAAAATATTTCATACTGTGTTGATGGTGTTGAGATATGTTTTACTATAGATGTGTTATTTTTATACCATTCATGGTTTATGGATAAAGTATTGAAATTTTGTATTCTAGTTTTAATATGAATGTTTATGTTATGTTTAAACCTTTTCATATAAGGGATGCATTGGACTTAGCATGTGACTGGTGGAGCCCACAATATCTTTTCAATGAATTGGTAGGTCTCATGAGACTTACTAGGGTCTTGGCACAAGTCCTTGAAAAAAATTTATTCGTAGTCTTGGAACAAGGCCATGACCATGTGGTTATGAAATCTGGAATGAGTCATTCCATCATTATGAAAGTTGCAATTGATATTTAATGTTATTATTCGACTATTAGAATATCCATGTGAATAATTAAATTGAATTATTTGATTTTATCATTTATATATTATGCTAATGTTGATGTTTAAAAGGATTTTGATTTAGTCATATACATTGCCTTAATTGGTTATGCATTTTTATGAATGTTTCTCTTATATTGTTATCCTTACAGAGCATCTGAGATCACCCCTTTTATGTTTTATTTTCCCAGGATGCAAACAAGTATATTACGCTTAACCTACATGAATAGGGTAAGGGATATAAGAGTGTTCAAAGGGGACACACTGTTTTTTTATTTCATGATGTTATATAAAACTTATGTATGTATATGGTAATTCCAAGGAAACTAAACTGATTGGTCTTTCATGACATGATTCCTTGTATTATGCCAATGTTATCTAATAATACACCAATTCAGGGTAACTGGGGTCGGGGCGTCACATATCACATGATGAAATTGTGATCTCCAAAATACATCATGCCACAAACACTGTGAAAAAAAATATTTATAATAGAGAATGTAAAAAACAATATCATGATTGAAGGGATGGGAAGAAATTATATTATTCAAAGGACTATATATTATATGAATAAAGGGAGTACTTCAATCACCTTGAGTTGAATATGGAATTCCATGATCGATCCCTATCAAATGAACCTCCAACATTCTCGAAAGATGGTGTTTAGATGATGGGAGTTCGAGTGAATCCATAGCATTTCAGGATCTCCTAAGACGCTGATAACTATTTTAGTAAACTAATTAATGGATTTACATGGCGTATAACCCTGAGACTCGTGTAAATATCTGAAACATGTTTCACATAAAATATAATTTCCAAAAGTTATTAATCTCAAATATTTATAAATTGTGAAGCATTGTGTGAACTATCCTTAACATGTTTTAAACTGCGAATACATTAATTTGAACAAATTTATATGGAATTTATTATCTATACATCAATATTGTATAATTTTAACCACTACAGTATTTCTCTAAGATTATTCTGAGAACCATGATCCCCAGAAATAGAAAATGGGTTAGACTATCCAGACATGGACCCTTACATTAGATACCTCTCAAACAATTCTTGACCTCAATAATCCAAAACCAAAATAGAGAGAATAATAAAAGGGGTCAATCAAAAAACCACCTTGTGATATTACATTAAATTATATCATCATTATAAGAACTCAACCACCTCAATCATAAGAAATAAGTTATAAACCATTAGACAGAGACAATCATCTCCCAAACAATCTCTGGATGAGATAGCAGTCGAAAAAGTTTAAATACATAACTATAAACAAGAATAAAACCTCACATAAACTAGAGAGGACATCATACATAAGAAAAAAAATGTAACAAGAGTTGAGATAAGAATAAAATATATTTGGGGTACTATGTGGGCATATTCTACTAAACTTCCTAGGTACTCTCCTTTAAGTCTCCATGTTTCCACATAAAATGAACAGAGGGAATAGAATGACCTGTCAGAACATTCTCCCAAAAGTCTTGGATATTCATATGATTCTCCTCGAAGGTTTTATCATTATCAACATCGATCTCATCCAAATTTATGACATCAGAGTCATCATAAGGATATCATTGGTGTAGTGACTTGTGAAAAATATCTTGTATTTTTTCATATATGGATAATGTTCAATCTGATATGCCACATATTCAATATGAGACAACACCTCGAAAGTACAAATAATCAACAGAAAAATATTAATTCCACCACCTTGCATTTTCTTCACATGATGAAGTTTCACCTTTCAAAACACATGATATCCAACATTGAATTACAAAGGCATTCTCCAATGGTAGACGTAAGATTTCTGATGATCATGTGCTACCTTCAGTAACATTATGTATCCAGGTGCGTCCCAAAGGTGCCCCAAACCATGTTGGTCACATAGCCTCAAGTGAATTTCCCAAAGTTAAAGAAGGTGTCAACTAGTAACTAGTGGCATGATGTGGTAATAGTGAAACTATTCCATAATTGGTAGAGTGTACACAAAATAATGATAATATTAATAGTAGAAAAGGCAGTAATACCATACAAAAAAATTAAATAACGGAAGACTGAGAGTAATATAAAAAATGGAGCATATATAAATGATGCATGTAACATGTGTCTAGGAAAACATCCAAAAAAGTCACAATGATTAAAATGTAATACTAAAACCAAATTATAGAAAAGAAGAAAGCACTTGTAGCATCAGAAGACTCAAATTGGTCCCATGCTTTCCAGCTCCAATTGTAATTATATACCTAATGAAGAAGGGCACTTTTCTTTATCTATACCTACAACCATATAATCTATTTGGGTCCAAAAGAATGACCCAAATAGGTCATGAGATGAATCCCAATAGGCAACAACCAAAATATTTATGCATAACTATTGGTGAATATATATAACATTCCATATACAGAAATGAAGGAATAAAATAGGGTGTACTCAAAAGTAAACAATCCTAAAATTTTCAATTACATTCATTTACATTTATTATTTATTCTAACCACTGAATAATGTAATACTCAACATCTAGCCTATTCTCTATATCCCCAGGTATAATAGTAACAATAGATGTCTTAGAAGACCATCTAACAACTATGAAAGACTGATTTGAAGATTGTGTTTTGTCTTGGAAGACCCATCACAGTCATTAAAACATTACAAAAAACCACTTGAAATTATCACATCATCTAACCCCATTGGTTTAAAATAGCACTAATCATTTACAAATGACCACCTGGGAATCACTCACGGTCAATACCCCTTAGTTAGGATGGCATCAATAACTTATAAACTACCTCTTGGAAGCTCTAACCTTAAAGGCCTCCTGGGTCAACATAGAAAAAATAATCATGAACTCCCCCATTGGATTATCTCACGGTCAATAACCCTGAGTAAATGATTACACCAAGGCTCTCATGGTCCTGTGTAATAAACATGGAACCCCCCACAACTATTCAGGTTAAAGGGTCTCACAGTCCATTTGAAGATTTGTGCGGAAATCATAATAAGGAAGCACATGTAATATATGACTACTATATGGATAACATTACAAAGAATGAAAACTGAAATAAATATAATGAATCAAACTCCATACTAAACAACTGAAAGAATTGAAATAAGGTGTGCCCCCTAGGTAACCTAGACCAAATGGATATAAATAGAAAATTAGGGTGATACACCCTTTGGGTGTACCATAGCAAAGTATAAAACCTTATGCATAAGAAATCACCCATTCTCAAGAAAACAAAACATTGAAGGTATTAAAAAATGTTAATTTACAAAATACACAATACCCTAAACATGGGTATTTAACACTTGGAGCATATATAGTCTTATGACAATTGACGAATGGCACCAACCACCTACCATGATGTTGTACGATGAACAATCTTAAGCTTCGTCCCTTTAAATGGCTTAGAATGATGAAGATATACAAAAATATTAAAATAATACCCATAATAACTCCCCAGATAGGATAAATATTAAAGAGAGGCTCTAGGGAAAGAGTTAAATCACTGGTGGGAATCCAACTGAACTTTCGGCATCTCAATCAGATGTCAAACACAGAAATGTGAGGAGCATGAAGTTCTCTAGTCGTTCATTTCTCTCCTCTACAAACTGATGGAAGAATAAGTGCATTCTGGAGATGAGATGTGACCCCGCTCCAATTCATGAATTAAAAATAAAAGTACATGTTGTGATCATTTAATGTTCATGCCATGTACTAGCCTCAACCGGCCCCTACTTTAGGCAGTCTTCCATGTCACCAACCCTGCCACGTACTCGGCCAGTACACGATTACACGTGGAAACCAGATAAATGGAATTTAATCAACAGTACACAACATGAACTTATATAATTTCCCCTTTATTCCTTTTTCCTTGAAAACATCTCGAAATAAATATCCATATGATAAATGATGATCTAGGTTCTTAAAAACTAACCCCCCTAAAGAAATTTATCCCATAATTTCCCTTCATAGGTTAGTGAAGAAGAATCTTCATACAACTCTAGCCACTATAACCATATGTCATCATTCCTTTACCAAGTCTCCTCGTGTAATCACTCGTGCTACCATAGAAGCTATACCATAGGAATATACCGACCACACACTACCTTGGTGTTCCAATCCACAATCTGAATAAGGTTCTCCTCTATGGATTCATCTACCTCCAACTCAATCGCCTCAGGTTTGAAAACATGATATGGGTATAAAAAGTAATTCCATAGTTGAGAAACATGAAAGACATCATGCATAGCTTAATACCTCTGAGATGACTACAACTGATAGGCTACCGGCTTGACCATCCCAAAAAGAACTAATGGCCTGACGTATCTCAGTGAAAGCTTCCCCTGTCTCCTAATCCTCTTGTGTCCCAACCATAGTGTGATTGGTAAGAAAATTCGATCTTCAACCTCAAACTCTAATGGTCATCTTTGTCAATCGGAATAATATTTCTTCTGAGACAGTGCAGTATCCAACTTCTTCCAAATCAACTCCACATTCTAAGTGGTCTTCTGGAGATGATGAGGTCCCAATATAGCTACCTCTCCTACCTCCTGACAACATGGGGGTGATCTACATGGTCTACCATGAAAATGCTCATACGGTTTCATCTAAATTGTCACCTAAAACCTATTATTGGAGGAAAACTCCACTATGGTGATGTGTCTCTCCCAGGAGACCCTGAAATCCAAGACGCATGCCTATAGAATGTCCTCCAAAAGCTGAATCATGCCCTCAAACTGGCCAACTTTTTGGGAATGGTAAGCTGTAATTATAAGTAAATGTGTAGCCAAATCCCTCAATAGTCCCTACCATACATGAAAAGTAAATCGGAAATTCTTTTCTAAAATGATAAAGTGTGGAATCCCAAGAAAATGTATAATCACTCAGATGTATAACATTCCATGTTCATCAACACTGATGGTTTACATTATTAGAAGGAAATGTGAAAACTTCGTGAGTTTTTCAACACTGATCCAAAATTTTTCATTCCATCATGGTGATCTCTGTAAACTTGTCACGAAATACATCATGAAATAATTCCACTTCTACTTTGTAATCGGTAACTATTGTAAAGGATGGGCTGATCACTGATTCTCCGCCTTTATCTGATAGTAGGTGGACAATCTCATAACAAAACTAGCAACATCCCTCTTCATACCTGGCCACCAATAATGACGGTGTAGATCTTCATACCTATTGGTGACACCAGGATGAACTACCCATGCAGAGGCTTGAAAATTTGAAAAAATATCCCCACTTTTGTTAGATTACACCCATATACATCCATAAATATTCAAGACCTCATAATTTCCTACAGTCCACCAAGGAGTAGGGTCTTTTCCTTTCACACTCTCATGTAGGAATATGCCTTTAGAATCTGATATCTGCCTCATTATCACTCAATCCAGAAGAGTAGAGGTAACAACTACAGAAGAAAGAAATGTCTATCCATGTTAGTCATGCAACTCTAAATGCATCTCAGAGAATAAATCCATCAGTTTCCACTCACTACTAACCTCTTGAACTTCATGTATCTGAGTCCTCCTGCTCATCACAACTGCCACTATATTTCCATTCCCATGTAAGAAAGGTCAAAGTCAAAATAACGATGGTAATCAACCACCCTTCATTATCTCAAATTTATTTCTCACTATGTAAAGATATACGTGAGAATTTTTTGGTCATTTTATACCACAAAAATGATCTCCCAAAAGATAATGTATCCAACAACTCAAAGAATTAACAACTACAGCTAACTAAAGATCATGTGTCCAGTCATTCCTCTCATGTGGCCTCAAATAATGAGATCTGTATGCAATGACTCTTCCCCATTGCATAAGAAATTCTCCTAGACCCATATATAATGAATTTTAGTATATATTATATCTCCTTCCTAGATCTAGGGAAATTGGTATTCGTGCTTCTATCAATCTCCTTTTCTGCTCTGGAAAGGTTAAATAACCGGAATATGTCCACAAGTACATTTCACACTTCTTATTCAGGCTCATCAGTGGCACAAATAAGAATAGAAATTCCGATATAATAAGCATGTTGAAACCATCCATCAACAAAAAAAATCAATAACTGAAAGAAGTTCTTTGGATAGTCCTAGGAAACAACTCCTCTCACTTTCACTGGGTCTACTAAAACACATGTGTTTAAGATTACATGACCTAGGAAATGAATCCGGTCCATCCAAAATTGGAATTTTGAGATATTATCATATAAATGATTCACACTTAATGTACAAAATATGATCTCAATATGTGTGAAAGGTTGTGTTGAGTGTGAGAGTACACCAATATATCATCCATGAAGAATACAACAAAAAATCAATGTATGGAACACTCGGTTCATCTATGCAATGAATAGTGCTGATTTGTTTGTGATACCAAATAGCATAACCAAAAAATAATATAGACCATAACTTCCCCAAAATGTTGTAAGGGGTATATATGACGGTCTAATGTGAAATAGATGATAACTAGATCTCATGTGGATCTTTGAGAACACTCAGGCTCCTCGAAGATGATCAAAGATATCATCAGTCCTTGGAAAGGGATATTTGTTTTTGACCATCAAATTGTACTGCTTCTAATAATCCCCAAAATGTCTGAGAGTTCCATTTTTCTTCTTCATAAAAGATATAGGTAATCCCCAAGGAGAATTACTAGGTCATATTAAACCCTTTTCATGTAACTCCTCTAACTACATCTTGAGATTTTGTAACTATGTTGTGGCCACCAATTAAGAGGAATGGGCACTGATGCAGCTCCAACAAAAATCTCAATAATGAAATATACCTCCTGATCCAAAGGTAAAACTGAAATGTCATCTGGATATACATCTCTAAAATAATCCACCATAGGAGAAATGTATTTCTATGAATTCTCCTAGTCATCCAGATCTAAACTAGAAATCTGGGATATAATTTCTCCCAAAACCATGATGCTCAGGTCCTTCTCTACACGTCCAGGCATCCCACTAACCCTTATGTAGGAATGACCTGCCCTCTAGTGACGTGAAACTCACCCTATGGAGATATATGTCAATAATATCCTAGAAAGAGACCAACTAGTTCATTCTATGAATTACATCGAATCCTGTCATCTCAATGACATAAAATGTCCTCCAAGAAGTGACACCAACCAACATCAAGAGGTCACTACTTTCGCTGTCGTAAACTAGCCATCCAAATCCCCAATAGAGTTTCTAGTGTGATGAAACCCTCAGACGTAAATATACAAAGCCAAAGGCTCTCCACAATTGCAATAGATTTAAAACAATGGGAAGAAAATATATCAAAAATAGAATAATCTAAAATTGATGCAACTAAAATCATACCTCTAACTATAGAGGGTTTGGGATCCAATGCTTACTGAGTCTTCTACAATGAAAAAGTATGACTTGTATAATGGACATGCGACCCTACCAGTCTACCATGAGCTAATCCACCCTACTGTCACTGAAAACCTATCATCCGACTACCATGGCCATGACCACATCCTCAGCCTCCATGGCCTGAAAAAACTCCAGTTCCCTGACTGAGGGAAAACTAGTCGTCTAAATCCTAAAAGTGGAGTCATAACAGATCCCCTCTCACCGGTTTCTAGTGATAATAAACAGAAAAAATGTTGAATATGACCCATCTTTCTACATGATCGGCCCTCAATTGGGTCTCTCGGGCACTAAGGCATTGTCTTCCCATTCTTCCCGCACTAGTAGCACCTCACCTAGATACCAGTAGACACATCCCAACTATATAATCAACATGTGATGTCACCTTGTAGCTTGTAGTTCTATCGGATGAAGGATTAAGAACACAGGATGTCGAACCGCCCTAGCTCGCAGCTCCGAACTCCCACATATTGCACTTGTTATTCAGTGTCTCATTCTCTATAGTCTTCACTGATGTCAGCGTGAAAAAATTCACCTAAGATCAGATGTCGTACTAGATACCATCTCAAAATTCATGTCCAGATATAACTTGTCACCAACCACAATAGGTGAAAAGCGTTATATCTCTGTAATGTGAGAAGAATAATCCATTACTGAAAGAGCACCATTCTCCGAATTAATGAACTCTCGGGCTCGTCTGGACCTCAACATCTCAAGGAAGATGTAGTAATATAATGTCCTATAAAACTCTTCCAAATACATATCCCAAATATGTCTTGCCTTTGAGAAAAAATCCCACCATCACTTGGAGGAATCATGTAAAATGTATGTCAAAAGATTCACCCTCTTCTCTGGAATCATCTATCAATTCTCAATGATAGAATGTGTGGCCATAAACAACGACTCTGAACCCTCTGGTCCACCATCAACTGAAACTATGGGAGGAGGCTAGTATTGGAATCCCCTTGTAAACTCTACAATATATGGGGTGGGATGTGCAGATCCCTAAAAATTTTGCATCCTCCTCATAAAGCCTTCATGGGACTGTGCATCCACACCAGTGTCCGTTATAACAGGTGGTTCCAATATGGGAATGACAGGAGGATCTGCTGGTGGTCCATGATCTTCCATTTCCCCTGTCTGGTCATCGCCCTACACCTGGCATACATTCAGAGAATGTCTTGGTAGCATGACTTTTCAAGTTCAAGACCACACCTCAGTTTAATATTATCAAGGAAATCACCTTATAAGTGCTGGAATGTAACAATAAAATGAAATAATTCAATTTTAATTAAAATGGTTACACGACATGTATAACAACCACATGGTGAGTTCCCTTTAATACATAACATTGTGTGTTCCTTTTCCAATATTGGCCATCTGAACCCCTTTTAAACGTCATGTTCCTCCTGAGGCACAACATGTACTTGAAGTTTTCATCCTTCCCATGTACTTATACATAGTTATAACTACAATTTACTCTCCTGGGTAAAACTAAATGATGTGTGAACCCATAACACGTCTTGTACCAATTATGTACCATCCAACCAAGTCATTGGTCACACCGCTGGATACACAGTTGAAAATTACATGGTGTGTATAAGCCATATATGGCATTTATAACCCATGTTTCATCCACCTATGTCATTGGTCACATGGTTGGATACACAGTTCTTTAAAACATAGTGTGTATAATCATGACATGGTGTGTTCTACCAAAATTTTCCCAACCCTATGCCTCGTCTCACACAGTTAATCACATGGTCATGTACTATATGGAGTGTATGTATAGTACATGTCTTGTATAGAAGAAAAGTCATTTATTTCAGAACAAGATAATATATGGTGTGTGTTTATAACACCACACATCATGTTTTCTGTGTTTTCAGATAGTATTCCTCTAAAACTTCTTTGGAACCTTTAAAACATAAAATTTTGACTATGGCATGAAAAAATCTATCCCGTGTGACCCATAATCTCTGCGAATAAATGTTTGGAATCCTTTTTAACATCATAACAATACAAAACTCGAATAAAGTTGAAACATGATCCATCAAATTCAGACCCAAGAGGGCCCATAACACCTTAATGACCTAAGATTTTTGTACATCCAAATGATGCTTTAAAATTTCCAATACAATATCAAAATGGTTGGTATTCTCTCAAGGAATCTATCAAAATAACATGAAAACAGAGCACAACATCAAGCAATCAATAATTCTTCCTAAATTTAATTAAATGAATGTATGAAAAGTGATCCCTAGAAAGAGCCTATATGATTCATGAGATGGCATACCCTCATCTCATCAGGTTGCAATAGAAATAGAACCTCAATAATATCAATTATAACAAAACAATATAAGTGAATCGCCAAACGTTGAATTAAAATCATTTATAAAAATTTTAGAAAAGAAAATCCTCTGATTCCACTTTGTGACATCCCGGATCTAGGTGCCGCCCAAAAGTTCCATGAACCCGGTTGGCCCATAACCTCAAGCACACTTCCCCAAATGCCAGAGGTTGCCAACTAGCAGAGATAGACAATGTGTGATAATATGGAAACTATTCCCTCATTGGGAAAGTGTACACAGTGGAAAAAAATATTAACAATCGTGGAAGAAGTAATACCATAAAATAAAAAGTAAAAAACAGAGGACTGATAGTAAAATATCAACTAGAACATATATAAATGATGCGTTTCACATTTTTCTTGGAATGTAGCCAAACAAGTCACATTAATGGAAATAAAATACTAAAAACAATGTAAAAAAATCAATAAACTCCAACAGCATCGCAATCCTCATCTTGGTCCCATGATCTCTAACTCCAACAACAATCAAGTACGTGATAAAGAAGAGAACATTCACTTATCTATAACTGCATCTATATAATCTGTTTGGGTCCCAAAACATTACCCAAACAGGGTGAAGGATGAATCCGAGTAGGCAACCACCAAAATATATTTTCATAACTCTCATTGAATATATATAGCAGGCCATATGCATAAATGATGCAATAAATGAAGAAGTACTCAAAATTAAAGAGTCCTAAAATTTTCATTTTTATTCATTTAAATTTATTAAATATTCCAACCATTGAATAACTTCATCCTTAGGATCTAGCCTAAGCACTGTATCCCATTGTCTAATAGTAACAACAGTTGTATCCTAAGACAATATGACAACTAACTAATACAGAGCCCAAGCATGTGATTTGGCTTGGAAGACTCGTTACAATCCTTAAAACATTCATAAAACCCATTGGGAAGGATCTCATGGTCATGAACTTTGGTTTATCATAGAAATAATAATTTACAAATGACCACCTAGTCAGCAATCACCATCAATACCCCTGGGTCAACATGGCGTCAATAACTTATAAACAGCCTCCGGGTAGCTCTCACGATCAATTCCCCTGGGTCAACAAAGCATAAATAACAATAAACAACATTCGGGGTAGCTCTCACAGTCTATACACCTGGGTCAACATCTTCACCAAGGCACTATGGTCCTATGTAATAAACAAGGAAACCCCCACCATTTTCCTAGTCTAAGTCTATCGTGGTCCATTAGATGATCAAAACACACATCATAAAAAAACACATGCAATATATTACTAAAACATGGATACAATTCAGAAGAATAAAACATGAAATGAATATAATCATCTAATTACATCCTAAATAACTCGAGGTATGAAAACATGGTACGCCTCATAGTAAATCTAGTCTAAACATTAATAAAATGTCAATCAGGGCAACACACACACGATGTGTCCCATAATAGCATATAAAACCTTAAGCATAAGAAATCAAGCTTTCATAAACAAAAACCCGATATTATTTATTAAACAGGGTCAATTTGAAAAATATTCAATACCCCAAACATGGGTATTTGATACGTTATGCATATGTAGTCCACAGACAATCGACAAAAGGAACAAACCACAAACCTTAATGTTGTATGATGAACACTCTTAAATCTCAACCCTTGAATCAGTCTAGAAAAGTGTAGTTCTACCAAAAGGGTAAAAATTATCAACCCCTGATAACTCAAGAGAGGGGAGAAATTAAGAAGAGTGGCACTGGGGAAAGAGAGAACTCGCTGGTGGGAATCTAGCACAACCGGTGGCGTCTCAATCAGAGGTATGTAAAAGAAACGGGAGGATCTTGAACAAATGTTGTTTCTTTCTCTCTTGTATGATCTAAGGGGTGAAGTAGTGTGTTCAAGAGATGAGACGTGACCCAACATAAATTTATAAATTAAAAATAAAACTACACAACATGTTCATTTAATATATAGGTCATATACTATAGTGAACCATCCCCCACTTTAGGTGGTTTTCTATATCGTCTTCATGGCCAGGAACTCGGCTATTACATGGCCAGTAGATAGTTACATGCAACAACCAGTTACACTATGTGTGATCAGAAGTACAAGGCGTGTACTTATAAAAATTCACCTTTATTCCCTTTTTCTCAAAAATGACTCTAATTAAATATGCATACCTAAAAATAAGATCCAGGTTCTTACATCTTCATCATTTAAAAAATTATTTGAACCATCTCTATCATATTATATACTAAATATGTCATAATTATTGATACCTCTCTGAACCTAGTCTAGTTTAATGGATAATTGAATGTAATGTCTTACAGTGCATCAAATGGTGAATTGAAGACTTCAATTTTAGGAAAACTCAACAAAGGATTGGTTCCTCAAACACGATCATAAAAAATCTATGACATAAGAAAAAACATTTATTTAACTGTCTGGATGGTCCTATCTATCTGACCATCCATTTATGGATGAAATTACGTGAAAATGAAATACTATGTACCAAAAGAATGCTTAATGCATCTCCACATCGTAGAGGTAAAAAGGGGATCTCCAAAAGTAATGTTCTTCCTCTAGACTCCATGGTTTCACAACAAATTCTCCCAATACTTTATCATCAAAACTTCCACTATGATTAACTCCTTGATATATATAATAAGGTTTTATTTCATCAAATGATCCATTATCACCCATATACTATCATATACTCTACGGGATCAAGGTAAACATGTACCAGAGTTCATTGAGATGTCTTCCCACATCCACTGGGGAATATATAATGGTTGTAGAAAGTCACTGGGAACATGGTACTTGGAGTTAACTTTTAGTTGACCAAACATCGAGAAACAACCTCCAAAACTACAAGATTAATCCTAGTCCACTAAAAACTAACTATGAAGGCATGGTAATTCTTGGTCACACCAGGATATATCACCAAAGGAAGTATATATAAATCTTGTTGAACCATATCATTAATCACTGAACAAATGAAATGGTTTCCATGGAATAGAACCTTGTGTTGTCCATATTTAGACACATCATTTATAGTATCTCTCAAAACAACTTGGTCTCTTAAGACCTTCCGCTTAGAATCCCAGATTCAAGATTCCAAAAACTATCACACCAATAAGAATTGAACAGTCATTTAGAAAAGGAAAAATTTTCCTCCAACCTCTGCCATCACTACCACAAATGTGGGCAGGGGAAGTGATCGAGGTTTATCAGTGCTAATCAGAAAGTGGTTATAAATGCAGACTTTTATCAGTGCTACAAAAAATCACAGATAAATGTACCCATTATCAGTGTTATAAAAAAGCACGGATAAAAATAAAATTTTATCATTACTAATAATAGCACTAATAAAAGTTTCTAATAGGGAGTATTATTAATTTATATAATTTTTTTAAATTATATTCAAAAAAATGTTTATATGTATACATTAAATAAAAAATGCATGTTTATTAGATTTATTATGTTTATGTTTTATTTGTTTTTATTATGTTTAGTAGTTTTAGTTATATCTTCATTATTTATTTATTATACTATTTGTTTATGATATTACATATAAATACTTTTTAATATATATATATATAAATACTTATTAAATATATATATATTTAAGTAAATTTATGGTTCTAATGGAATGTGTCAATTGATCTGTATGTTCTTATTCTCATGATTATTTATTTATTTATTTACCATAATGTTGTCAACATATACTATAGTAATATATATACTTGGTGTATTCATTCTTTTCATATATATGTATAAAGCTTTATATTCTCATAAATACATAAAATCACGATAAATATATTTAAATAAACCATAAATGTATTTATTATATATTAAAATATACATATTTAGTTACATATAATTATATACTTTTTAAATATATTATATATAATTGTAATTATCTAAAACTAATTAAATATTAATAAGTTCAAATAATTATAAAATTACAAAATATTATTTAAAGGAAAAATATATATTTATGAATACCTTTTGAATATGTTAATTTAAATATTTTTTTCATTAATAAATATATACACAGACACAGACATATATATATATATATATATTTAAATTCATATTTAATTAAAATTAAAATTAACATATCAATTTATTTATATAATTATATATAATTAATTACAATTTAAATTATAAATATTTATATATATATAATTATAATTCATACACAAATAAAAACACATATATATATATATATATATATTTATTTAATTATTATTTAAATAATTAAAATATTATTATTATATTAATATTCGTATTTATAAAATTATAGATTTAATAAATGTATTGTTTATAATTTTATAATTTTGAATAAATGTTCTATTTTATTAGTGCCAATTAAAATACACTGATAAAACATACATTTATCAGCGCTTTTTCAGCAATGATAATTACGGGCCTTTATCAACGCTAAAAAATACAGATAAAGTCAGGTTTTATCTGAGCTTTCAATTTTAGCACTGATGAAACATACTTTTCTCAGCGCTTTTTATCTGTCATAGTTAAAAGTGTCAGTGATTCTTATAAATAAACCCCAACTTTTTCTTCCTTCCTTGCACCCCTCAATCTCTTGTGGAAGCCAATACCTAGGACCACTACCTCCCATCCTCCCCCCTCCTCCTCATCTACCGACTCCTTCATTTCCATGAACCAAACTTCACCACATGAATCTCCTCTACCATGCCTCTCATCCCAAAGTGTCTCTCCTCTGTAGCACCCCTCCTCCACCATTGCCTCTCCTCCGCCGCGCCTCTCCTCTATTTCACCTCTCTTCTGCCGCACCTCTCCTACTCTATAAATGTATCTCCACCGCGTGCTGAACCACAACGCTATGGTTAGTTTTATCATCTTTCTCATCGGTTTTACAAATTATAATTTGATATTGATGGTGATGTTGCGAATTGTATTGGATAAATGCCCAACTGAAATTCGTGGTCGTTGGTGGTCCAGGTTTGTACATTAGTTATATTGGGTATAATTAAATTTTCATATTACATGTTTTGAATTGGTTGATATAAAAATCATCAATGCAATGTGGTTTTTCATCATTGTTATTTCAAAAAATTCAAAAAAAAATCCGTACATTCAAAAATAATATTTCTATGAATTGCTCTTTTTTATTACCCTTATGTATTTTTCATGAATATAATATTAAATTTTCATTTGAAAATTAAATTTCATCAATGTGTTTTAACTTCTTTTATAGAAAAAATTATGTATTTTTTATGTTTCTATTATAAAAAATATTTTTAAAAGTAAAATTATTAAATGTCTTTCAACTTCATTTAACAAAAATGTTAAACAATTTTCAAGTTTCCTTTTTCGATGAATGTTTTTAAATGTAAAAATTTTCAATGTATTTTTACATCATTTATTTAATACATTATGAAATTTTTAATTTTTAATTATTAAGGATTAAATTAAAATTAAACATTTTTAATGTATGTTTACTTATGATTTTTTAAACCATTGTGTGTTTTTAATAACATTTTATTAGGAACTATTTATAATAATGTTTTCAATTTTAAGATATTTCCCATAAAAATCATTTCAAATATACTTTTAACTTCCGTGCTTTAAATTTTTTTTGTGAAAATGTTTATATTTTCACTTATATTAATCATCAAAGGTTTTTTTTCATGTTGTGATATTTTAGTCACAATTTATATGTTATTATGACATGATTTATTTTGAAAAAGGAGAATTATATTATTCTATGAATTTTTACGTACGTGTTATGTGAATTTTATTGAATTATTTTGGAAAAAAATTATGTTTCCATTTCAAGATTTCTTCTAACTCTTTCTCATTTATCTCCCCTATCCCTCTTCTATTTTATATTTCCCATATGTTTCTCCTTCTCTAATGAACTACAATTCATTTTTCATGAGGATTTAATGCATTATTTTTTATGTGTTTTTTCCATGGAAGTTGAAAAATTGTGTATTAGTTACAATTCATTTTAATTTAAGTGTTTCTTTTCTATTCATTAATATTATAATTCATTTAATGTGTATACTTTGTAAATTTATTTTCAAATAAATTATAGTAATGTATTAGTTTATGGGTGAAAATATAAATTTCATTTTTTTATTCTAGGTATTATATAATGGTTCATTAAAACGAATTTCATGTAATATTTTTAAATTCTATTAATTCTCTGGAAAAGAATTTTTTAATTGGTTCATAGGGCCATTGAGAAGTTTTTATAGTAAAATTATGTCTTCTGACTTTTTTTTATATTCAATGGAATTTTCCATGTGATGGGAGATTTTTTTGGAAAGAAAAATGGATTTTTAAAGTGCTTCCAAAATCATTTAAACTATGAGAATTTAAAGAAGTTGAGTGAGACTCTACATACTACGTTGGTTTTCATGTAAAGACCAATTTTTTACTTTAAAAAGTAAACGGTTTATTTCTCATGTGACCCTTATTTATTTCCACTCTAATTTTTCACAACTAAAGGGTAATATATTATTTATATGATGGATGAATGATTTGAAAAGGGGATGTTAAATTTAATGGCTTGGAGTTGACAACTGAGAAAATTGTTTTTAATTATCTTTATTTATTTCACACCCCTATGTTTGTTAGGTTATGCTAACTTGGGTGTCTAGGTGGGAGGTCTTCATTCATGCTACCCTAGATGGTACACACACATCTTTGGTCCCCCTAGATGTGTTTAAGACAAGTCTAGGTGAAGTATCAATTATAATTAGTTAATTACGTTTTAATTAGAGGGATCAAATTATTTTTGGATGAAACATATATCATAATTTATTCCATGTAGTTATAGTGCCATTTTGGATCGTCACAAACAAGTACCTTGAGTATATCACATGACACCGTGTTCCGTGATCGGTGGTTCTATATAGAGGATTAAATTATTATATTAATTACATCACCCATGTTATTTTTTATTATTGTAACAATTAATATTTGTTTTCATTAATATTATATTGTTCCTTGATCACATGGCTACCTTCATCATTGCCAATTTATTTTATCTAGTTGATATGGGTTCTTTATGATATAATGAATGTTTGATTTTCAAGTGGAAAAAAAATTTATGATTTATGTGATGGGTACTAGTTATATTCAAACACTAATGAATTGGGAAAAATACAATATATCATGATATATAAATGTTATTTGAATGTTTTAGTAATTATATAGGTTCAAAAAGGGTGAGTGTGATTGCATTAATCCCAACTCATAATAATACATGTGAATATGTTAGAATGTTTCTATGTTCACGGGTGAGTCTCATGGTGTTAATCTAAAATCATAAATATAAATTTGAATAAGGTTTTGATTATCCATTGTGGGTTTGGATGACTAAAAAAGGAGTACAAACATTAGAGATAGGTTTTCCTGTCCATAAGTTGGATGGGGGGAACACTAAAAACTAGTGATCATTTCTAGATAGGGGGTGTCATTAGAAATATAAGGCATGTAGCCATTAATGATGTGCAATGGATAGATTGAGGGATGTGAAAATGTGATCTTGTGATTTTTTTATTGGTACACTTTTAAAATGATTCAAGTTTTTCTAAAATGTTATATAAAAAATTATGTGTGTTCAAAATTTTAGAGACCCAAATCTTGACATACATAGACATTACATTACTCGTGAGGAATATCTAACACATAACAAAAATAGACACCAAAGGACCGTAATAGTTTAGTGTCTTTGGAAACTTGGAATATAAACTTCTAATAATGTTGAAAGATCTTGAATAACTCCCATAATGATCTTCCCCTTGTTGTTTCCTTACCTGATACATTTATTTTAATACCGGGGGAAATGAAACATAAAAAGGGTGAGATCAAATGCTCAGTAAGGGTAAGAATGGATAAAATTAATCAAAACATATATATTTGAACTTAAAAACATGAACATAATGTTTAAACATCATGATATTGAGAAATGACATAAAACATGGCAGTACATAAAGAATAAATCATAATGGAACAACAATCATGATAAAATAGAATGGGAATAAAACTTGTAATTGTGGAAAATCATTAAGAACATGATACGATTTCCATAGTATCCAAGGTATTTCTGCCAAGACCATCTTAGTGGACAATGTCTCATACTGAACCGGGTTTACATGTCATTTCAGCCTTGTATTACTAAACCGGATATACTTGTTGTTTCATCCATGTATATCTCATGAGATATAAATCTTTACCCAATGCTTTGGAGGGAGATATAGGTAACACCCATCTCATAATGAAATCATTCTTACATGTTCCACAACATAAACATAAATCATTCATCATAACCCAATGAATAAATTGGGTTTTATAAACATCATTCCATCATAACATAATCCATATAAAACAAGTGGATATCATTTCATCATAATAAAATTGAAACCATATAAATCATAGATACATTATTTTTGAAACATACACATATGAAATTATGTCATCTTAAATGGAAAATGGTTTTGAAAAAGCAATTGAAATGAATTTTTGAGGAAAATATCCTTTCTTCTTGAAAAAAAATTTCTTTTCACAATATGGCATTAAATTTTAAAATAAAAGGATTTTGTTAAAAATATTCATGAAATATTGTAGAGTAAACTTTATGAAAAATAAGGATTTATGAAACCATAAAAAATAGTTCATTCTGTATAAGTTAAAAAAAATTCTCCTCATACTTTTGTCGAAAAAGTCAAAAAGTACCACGTATGATAAACAAAAGAATGATTCCTTCCATAACACATAGTAAAAGTCAAATAGGGGTAAACATGCCATTAAACATACATGGAAGAATATTAAATATTTTATTAAAAACATTTTGTGTTCATGGATGATAAATATAACCCCAGTAAATACTTATGTATAAGCGATCTCGGATAAAAATGAGATTGAAAATTTATCACTTACCTTAGGTCTGATATGCTTTGTACATCTCCAAACCTCCTGTACAATGATTTAAATAATGTCATTGAATTATTACTGAATCATATTTATTGTTATGATATCATATATGGTTCACTTATAACTTTATATTACCCGTTCTTTTGTAAATCCATGTTAAAGTAGTGTTTTGGGTAAAATCGTTTCATTTATCGTACGTGTTTGGACTTGTTGTTCTTGATTTTATTACTTATACCCTGATTTACTTAATTTCACAATTTAAAACATGATTTATATGTAATAAATATTCTTCATATACATATATATGATAGATTGATAAATGGAATGAAATACACCGTTCATGGAGACCGTAGGCCGTACGTACGCATGAATGATATTTTCGTTTCCTTATTAAATTGAATGGAATTAAATAGATGAAGTAAATATATATATACATAAATTAAGTAGAATTATTAATTCATATATTTCATTATTAATAATTATATATACTTTATAATCAATCATGAATGGTTAACATGAAGAATGGATCTTATCGCGTTCGTGGAGACAGTAGTCCGTACGTACGAACGAGTGATGATATTGTTCCCATGATCATGGGATTGTATTTAAGTGTATGTATAATATTTCAGAATAAATATCACTTTAGAATAATCACATATATTTATTCATTACACCATTATACCCATCCAAGTAAGGTGGTGGTGGAAAACAGATTACACCACGGCGTGAAGACCGTATTTAGTACGTACGCACGAGCGATGATTTCATTTTCCGTAGGATAGATAAAAAGAGCAATAGGGTTGTTTCATATTTATAATGAAATATAATTATATGAGTGATTCTGGTGTTATTACTTCATAATTAAAAAACTAATTAAGATGAATTATAAGAAATTTTTTTTTTGAAAGAATCGGTAACGGATATTACCTCTTCTTCGACACGCCTCTTTGAAACCTCCTCTCAGGGCACTAAAATTGGTCTTTGAAGAATCCCAGGACCTCTAGAATATATTTAGGGAAGTTGATAAGTGAAATGGGCAGGTTTTGGTAGAGCTTTATGGCTCAAAGTTGTGTAAAGATGAGAGGGAGGTGGTGCCCTTTTATAAGGGAGGAGAGGGGCACCATTGGAATCCTCAAATATATTAGTTTAATATCAATTCACACCCCACATAAAAAACCTCCAAAAATGACTAAATTCGAATATTAGATGAAATAGGGTTTTAATCTCATCATCCAATTAAATTTAGACATGTTTTTATCTTATTGTAAACCTTATCATTTTGATTTATCCATATTTAATCTATTTAATTTTATTTGTGGTAATATAAATCTAAATTTTAAATGGTTATAAATAATCACTTATATGTTGTTAATTTTACTTAATTGGATACTTTATAGGATTTTAGACTATATATATTTAAATTTATAATTTTTATATATTGTGTTTCATTTTTAAACAATATAATAATATGTTATTTTTATAAAATAACAAAAGTGTCAATTATGACGCTATTCATTTATTGGAATTTAAATAAAATCCAAAAAGAAGATATATTCGAAATAAATTATTTAATATGTTCCTAACATGTCATATGAATCTAGAAAATTAGTTTAGCACATAAAATAGTTCATATAATATTTATTTTACTATTTGTAAAACCATTTATTTGATACTTCTCTTAATAAAATAATTTATATAACATTTTCGTATAATTATTAAATATAAATATTTTTTGAATAAAAATTAAAAATAAAATAATATAAAGAAGATAAATATTATATATTTAATAAGAATACTTTTAGTCGGATTTATATTCTAAAACACCCAACTTTTAAAATGTTATATTTATTAAATTATGAAGGTTACAACATTGACACCATTTAAAATAAAATAATATAAGTGTCATAATCAGTTTTATGAGACTCCAAACGGTCATATATTAGGTCATGGGATGATTATGGTGTATATATACACTAAAAATATGTTTTTTCTGGTTTTTGAACCTTTTAATTGGTAATATTATTTCAATAAAAACTATATTACTTATTTTTAATTAAATAAAAAATTTCCGCATCATTAATGTATAAGCTATTAAGGTAATTAAATATCACTTAAATATTATAAATAAATTACCATGATAAAGAAAAACATGTTATAATTCAAATGATTATTGATAACCTAATTTATATTTTGTATAAACTTATATTAAAAATACATTAATTACTAAAGTTGAGTGAGACATATTTCACTTTCCTTTAAATAAAATAAACTAACGGTCTTAATCACCTCCAAATGGGTTCAAATGGATTCCATTTCGATCCAAATATGACTTAGGACGAAAAATAACAATCCAATTATATTAAGAGAAGTGTTAGGGTAATTTTATAATATTATATTTACCCTTAAATACCCGATTTACCTTTTTCAATGGAAAATAAAATTAACCGTAGATACTATTCATAATGACCAAAAATAATAAGTATCCTATTAACATAATTTGGACCAACTGATTCCAAATATGGAATCCGTTTTTCTAAATTCAATACACAAAAGATGTAGAAATTAATTTAAAATTAATCCCGTTGTTAAGAAAACGAGTTTTAAAAGTTAAAACTTTGCAAATTATTTAAATGATTTTACCTATGAATCAATGTAAAATCAATGCTAATGACATAAGTTATATTAAATGATAAAAATATATTCTATTTATACTTTAAAACCATTCAATATTATAATTTATCAATATAAATTATTACGATGAAAAAATTTGTTTTTAATTAAAATATTGTGTGTTTTTACTATTCATTAAAATATGAAAGTTATCAGAAAAATATCAAAACATTCTCCAATGTAAATTTTTATATCCTTATTCAAAATAATATGTTTATTTTGTAAAATTTAACTTATAAACTTGTCAAAAATTATATTTAAAATGGGTGTTCCCTCAAAAGGCGAAAAAACTTCCTTTTTTGAAAAATACTTATTTTACCTGACAATTTTATTTTGTTCCCATACCATGATCTATAAGATGTGTATGATGAATTATAATGTCATAAAATTCAAAAATTATTTACTAATATTCATAATGGCTAGTTTATAATAATTTTATAACCATATATCATTGTTTAGTTTAACCCAATATTGCGTACAACACACGCTATCGAGGAAGGTTGTGATTGTGTGTAATGCAATCCAAGTCAGGGTTGCGTGTAGTAAAAAACTCTTTTGTTGTTGTGTATAAAAAAATACAACCATATTTCATTTATAAATTTAATATATATATATATATACATATATATATATACACTCAATGTTGTGTAGAATAACTACTATCAAACAAACATGAAATTCTATGTAACACGATCCAAGATTCATGTTCCGTATACTGCAAGCTAATACAGTGTTACATATAACGCAAGATAATATTTTTGTAGCATACAATAGAAGATATGAAAGAAATTAAAAATAATATATCTTATAAAATCTCGGTTTGTTACATTCTACCCCCCTTAAAATGAATTTCTCCCTCGAAATTCGTCGGTGTTATAAATCGTTTACTATTAATAGAAACCCACATCGTAAAAATGAATACTAAAACTTAATTTTAAAAAATATAGTATGAAACGTAACTGTTACCCAATGTAACTCATCATTGGGTTTCCATATAGGAGTAAAGAGGTGAAAATATGGATATGGATGAAAAATCTAACCATCAAGTTCTGATGGAGAGTGGTAGAGAACATGGCTATGAAAAATCCAACAATCACAAAGCCCTAAATTTGTTATGTTATAAGGTACCATCTGATTCATTAGATATGTGGGAAGTAGGACCAAATTTTTGGTTTTCAAGATCATTTCCCTAATGTTGAAGAATTTTTGAATCAAAAGAAATACTTGATTTTGGTACAATCTCAACATTGTTCGTGCCTTGAACAATTTCCACTTCATCCCTTAAATAAATGAAGTTGAGTTTGTCATTTTTGGAGTGTTAGCAGATCTTGTGATAGAATGATGAGTCATTCCATCTGTTTCAAACGAAATGTTAGAAAAAGTTATCAAATATACAGAAGTCCATCTAGGGTGTGGTTAATCGTATATGATTGTAAAAATGGACTTATACTTCATCTATCATACCGCTTAATAAAATAAAACTATTTTCTACTAATAAGGGAATTCCTATAGGTGAGTGGTAGGAAATAATGGCATGTCTCACTTCAGTTGTAGGTTCGATTCCCGCAACCTTGTCTGACACGACGGGTTGTCACCCATCCTGTAGGTTGTCCTTTTTCTAAAACTGCATTATTATAACATCCCATAAATAATATTGAAAAAAGTTCTAGCCTTAGACAATACAAATTTATTTCCAACATTATCCATTCCAATCTTCAGGCTTCTCCAAAATACTTATATCCAAGATCATAGTATAAAGAAAACAATTACTAGAAATGTCATCTTCCGAGCATTTGAATACCATCATTTATCCCCCATATATCATACGATATATCTTGTTGGTCACATTACAAACATGTGAATACCTTAATCATGTATTCTATTGAAAAATTAATACCCATTGAACCTTAGAGAAAACATGAATACTGTCAAAAGTTAACTCCTTCCACATACCAAAATCCCAAAATTTCAATATACTCAAACCATGATATCACTTTGTCCTTATATCAGTCATGATCTCATGAATACTATCATACATATTATTTTCTCCTTATCCATTCATTATGAACATATCATCTACTTTACAAAAATATTCGAATAACCATTCATGGTTACCTATACCATTCAACATATACTATCAAATACTTAGAAAAAACAATAGTGTAACAATCCTTAGATGTGTCTTTATTCCATAGTACCATTACCTATAAAACATAACTCTTGATAAACATAAATCATTCCAGTACCTTCTTAAACCATTGACCGAGCTTCATCATTGTATTCCTCAACACGTCTTTCATCTCATATACCATTTGTAGTCTCTTCATCATCATCAACATAAATACTACCCCTACGACCATGCTGGTTCTCATCATCAGATTTTCCCTTAGGTAATTGGTTTGCATAATGCCCGTACATTCTACATTTAATACATTTAACCATTTTTGATGTCTTATCAATACCATTATCCATGCACATGGTGTTAAACGAACCATTCCTTTTGCAATTACTGGATTTGTGTCCTTATTTTCCTCACACAAAGAATCTTCCAGTTCCTTTGAAACATTCCCCTTGATTCCTCTTCCCACATGACTTACATGAGGTAAATTGAACTTTATTTCCTCTATGATCATCATGAAACTCCATCTTTCTCTTATTACCTGAGTTGGGAATCATACCAAAGTTGAGATTATTGACCATATTATGAGTTTTCTGATTAGACATAATAAAGATGTTTTTCCTTCCAAATTCGATTTCATTTGGTAGCTCATGAAGAATATCATTCCATTTTCCAGCATATCCTCAAATATCGTGAATCCTCCTGTGTCCAGCCATTTTCTAAAACCCAAAAAGTAAAGTGTGATAGGAAAAAATCATGCTAGGAAAACAGCATAATAAGGAGGGAGTACCTTCAATATCTAACATCTTAGGTATAATTCTAATATGGTTTCCATTATTCTAGGACTATAACTTATACATATACATAACCTTAGGGAACTATCTAGGCATACCTTATTCATATCACTAGGGATCTCACTATAGTTTTCGCATCCTAGTTTCCAAAGGTTAACTAAACCTTTCCTCTGATACCAATTATAGAGACCCAAAGATTGACATATATACACATTACATTACTCTTGAGGAATATATAATACATAAAAAATAGACACCAAAGGACCTTAATAGTTTACTATCTTTGGAAACTTGGAATATAAACATCTAATCATGTTGAAATATCTTCGACATCTCCTGTAACGATCTTCCCCTTTTTGTTTCCTTACCTAAAACCATTCTTTTAATCCTGGGGGAAAGGAAACATAAAGAGGGTGAGCTAAAATGATTAGTAAGGGTAAGCATGGAGAAAATAATACAAACCATAAATATTCGAACATAAAAACATGAACATAATGTTTAAACATCAAGATCTCAAGAAATGACATAAAACATAGCAGTACTTAAGGCATAGATCATAATTGGACATCAATCATGATAAAATAGCATGGGAATAAAACTTTAAATTGTTTCAAAACATTAAGCACATGATATGATTTCTATAGTATCCAAGGCATTTCTTCCAAGACAATCTTAGTGAAAATAGTCCCTTACTGAACCGGGTTTACTTTTCATTACAGCCATGTTTTACTGAACTGGATTTACTTTTCATTTCAGCCATGTCTATATCATGAGATATAAATCTTTACACAATGAATTGGAGGGAGATATAGGTCCCACCCATCCCATAATGAAATAATTCTTACGTGTTCAACAACATAAACATAAATCATTCATCATAACCCAAAGAATAAATTTGGTTTTATAAACATCATTCCATCATAAAATAATCCATATAAATAAAATGGATATCATTTCATCCTATGAAAAGTGAAACCATAAAAATCATAGAGACATTATACATGAAACATACACATATGAAATAATGTCATCTTAGATGGAAAATGGTTTTGATAAAGAACTTGGAACGAATTCTTGAGGAAAATATCCTTTCTTCTTGAAAATAATTTTCTTTTCACAAAATTCAATTCAATTTTAAAAGAAAATGATAGTGTTGAATATAGTCATGAAATATTACAGAGTAAGCTTCATGAAAATAAGGCGTTATAAAACCATAAAAATCTATTCATGCTGTATAAGTTAAAAAAATATTCTCCTCGTACTTTTTCCAGAAAAGTCAAAAAGTACCACGAATGGAAAATAAAAGAAAGTTTCCTTCCATAACACAACGGAAAAGTCAAATAGGGGTAAACATGCCATTAAACATTGATGGAATAACATTAAACACTTCATGAAAAACATTTTATGGTTAAGGATGAAAAATATAACCCCAGTAGATACTTATGTATAAGCGATCTCATATAAATATGAGATTGTAAAATTATCCCTTACCTTATGTCTGATATGCTTCATACATATCTGAACCTCCTGTAAAATGATTTAAATAATGGCATTGACTTATTACAGAATGATATTCATTGTTATGATATCATATATGGTTCCCTTATGACTTTATATTACCCGTTCATTTGTAAATCCATGTTAAAGCAGAGTTTGTGGTAAAATCATTTCATATATCGTACGTGTTTCATCTGGTTGTTCTTGATATTATTACTTATATTCTGATTTACATAATTTAAGAATGTAAAAAATGGTTTATATATAATAAATATTCATCAAATACATATATATGATAGATTGATAAATGGAATGAATTACACCGTTCATGGAGACGGTAGGCCATACGTACGCATGAAAGCTGTTTTAATTTCCTTATTGAATTGAATGGAATTAAATAGATTGTAATGACCTGACCACAGTTAACCAGAGTCGGTGCATTATTACAAAACATTGGCAGGATCACAAGAAATATCAAGTCTCGAAAGACTTATTATTTTAGTATCCTTGGAATAACTAGATACATTCACAAAGTTTACATTACATCCTAAAATGAAAAACTAAAACAATAAAGTCTCCATAGTACACATTATTATCCCCTCATACTATCCATGTAGGTCATTCATAAAATACTTCTTCACATCCTGGTAAAAATAACACATAGAAAGGGGGTCAGCTCAAATGCCCAGTATGGGTAACAATATAGCAGAAACTTTCATTAATAATAATAAATATGTAAGGTAATGTATAACTAAAAAAATACTTTTAAACATGAACTTCAACATAATATGGCAGATATAAAATTAAATAATGCCATTTACTAATTCACATGGATATTTTACTAATCTAATAATGACATGCAATATCAATGACCACTTTTATATTGATGGAATGCATAAATCTAGACTATCTTAACCACATAGACAAGGCCTCATGCCAAGACTACAAATAATATTTTTGTCAAAGAATTATGAAAAGACACTAGTTTGTCTCATGAGACATACTGATGCATCGAGGAGCTATAGCAGGCTCCACCCATCACTTATTAAGTCCAGTACATTCCTCATATGAACAGGTTTAAACATAACATAAACATTCGTATTAAAACTAGCATATGAAATGTCAATAATTTTTCCATAAACCATGAATGGTATAAAAATAAAGCATCTACAGTCAAACATATCACAAAACCTTAAATAAAATATTTATGTTTATTATCATAATAAATAAACTGCAAATAAGCTTAAAATCCATCATGGGATGTTGACATAGATGAAATCAAAAATATTTGAGAGAAATGTCTCTTTTTTTGATATCATTTAAAAGTTATATAATTATAAAATAATACTTTTACCTTGAAAATATTCTTATAATTTGTAAGGATTCTTCTAAAATTTTTTAACGGTGGAAAATAGCCACACCCTCCGTATAAGTTAAAAAAAGACATTCTTACCTTAATTCTATCGAAATGGTTAAAAAGGACCTTTTTTTGAAAACGACAGAAGGATTCCTTTATAAACCTCTTATAAAAAGTCAAACAAGGGTATAAATGAATTTAACCCATATTCTGTAAAATATCATGAATGTTTTGAAATACATTTTAAAGAAACATGGATGTGGATGATAAAGGGGTCCTAGTAGATAATTATGTATAAAAAACATCAAATAATGAAGAGATTGTGAAATAACCCTTACCTTGTACATTTCTATGGTTGAAGGTAGGTTAAACTCATGTATAATGGTGAAATAAATGTTATTAAATTATACAAGAATCATATACATTAATATGATATCATGTATGATCTTTTAACATTGCTTTGTTAATAATATCTTTGAATTATCGTCGTTTCGGGTGTTAACTTACTCGTTTTCTTTTATATGTTTTGTTACATAAGTCGTGTTTGTTATGGATAGATTGTATCTTATTCATATCCAGAATTAATTTAAGTCCTTAAAAATTATTTTTAATCATCAAATGAGTATTATACTTGAATGGATATGATGGAGAATGAATGTCATCAAGTTCATGGAGACGGTAGTCCGTACATACGTACGAGCAACAATATCATTATTTTGATATTAAAATAATATATAATTGGATGGTATATCATATATACAGATTCCTTATCATATTATATTTATTATTTACATGAATTACACATCATTATTATACCCAACCAAATAATAATATATTGAATAACAATTACACTACGACGTGGAGACGGTAAGCCGTACGTACGCACGTATGGTGACATGTAATTCAAAGATGGATAGAATACTAAATATGGTTGTACCATATTTATAATAACATCACAGTATATATAAGATACTGGAGATATTATTTTAGAATGGAAATAACAATGAAATAAGAAGTTGAAAAAGAAAGGAACTTGAAAGAGGGTGATGAAAACATTACCTCTTCTTCGGGTTCTTCTTTTTGATTTGATCAAAAGGGCTCTATAAGTTGGCTTTATAATCTATGGACTCTAGGTTGTAGTGAGGGATGTTTTGATAGTATTTGGGTAGGTTTTGGCCGATCAAAAAGTCTTTGAGTGTGTGAATTAGTGAGAAGGGGAAGTTCCCTTTGATAAGAGGGGTGAGGGGAACCTATGGAAAAGCTAGATATATTATTTTATAATAAACTCATATTCAGTTTATAATGGCTCCAATGTGGATTATTTAAAGTTTAAGGTTGATATGGGTGGAAAAAAACTCATCCAAAATTATTTAGACTGGTTTGGGTCACTATAATAACCTTATCATTAAGTATTAACTCATAGTTAATTAGTTTCACTTCTACAATGTCTCTTTGTATTTTTATATTATATGGTTTATAAACATACTATATACATCCAAGAGAACACCAAGTGGTCCATTAATGATACACCTATAATGATATAAGTCTCTTGTCCTATCCTTATATTTTTAGGAATTAAATATCAATTAATAATATAATATTTGTTTTAAAAACTCATTTATGTCAATTTTGACCCTATTTGGAAAATTTATTTTTGTGAAAATCATAAAAGAATGATTACTTCCAAAAAAAGATAATTACATCAATCCTAACATGTCATATTAACCGAGAAAATTTGTTTAATTCATAAAAAGTCTCAAATTATATTTATTTGGGTATTTATAACATAAATTATTTTAATTTTTCAATATTATGGTAATTACTACATCATGATTGTGTCATCAATAAATTAAAATATTTAATGTCTAAAATTTTTAAATAAAATATAATTAGGTAGGAAATATTTTTATCTTTCTAATGATTTTTTATAATTGAATTTATCTTATGTGTAACCCTATATTATAAATGTTGTAGTTATAAAACATTGATTTTACCTCTTTTAACTCTTATTTAAATTAAATAATAATAAATGTCCTAATCTAATACAAGTAGACCAAAGTGGTACATATTTTATTCCTAAGGTCGTTTTTGGTCGAATTAATCTTATCCAATAGAATTAGGACATGTGTCATTGTAATATTAATATCATTTTACCCTTAATTATCCTATTTACTTTTAACCGTGGTAAATAAAAGTAAAAAGTTACTATTCACCAAAAATTTAGTTTCACCTCATTGAACCACATTTTTTCTCCTTGATATTAATCATGTCTCTCGGATTTTCGAAATTCCACTCACAGAAGTGGTAAAATTAAGTTTTATGAAAAATTCAGTTTTTTAACTATCACTTAGTGGTTTCACTATTCAAAAAAATGAGGTTTTTCAGAAAAATTACAAAATTCACCCTAGGCTAATTTCGATATTCTGAATTCCCAAATGAAGTCCATTTTGAAAAATAAAATTTATAAATTTCAAAATGTTTGTATTTCTATTCATAATGGCTAGTTTGATTGGTTGTGGTGTGTTAGAACTCGATGTTACGTACAACACACACTATTGCATTATTCAAAGAGAAGCGTACCGTAGAAGCATGGTGTGTTACATTCTCCCCTCCTTCAAATAATTTCGTCCTCGAAATTTCTAGAATAATACTGCATGAAAAGAATCGGGTGGTTCTTCATCATAAGTTCCTCGTGTTCCCACGTTGCCTCTTCCATCTTATAGTTTCTCCATAGAACTTTTACAATACAAGTCGTTTGGTTTCTCAAAACTTGTTCTCTCGTATCAAGAATCCTGATGGGCACTTCGCAATAAGACAGACCAAGTTCTAGTTCTAACTCTTCATAGGTGAGTACATGCGTTGGGTAAGGCATGTATTTCCTCAATAGTGATACGTGGAATGCATCATGAACTTTGGAGAGACTTGGCGGCATTTCCAAATAGTAAGCTACAACCCCAATTCGTTCTAGAATTTCGAAAGGTCCTATGTACCTGGGACTCAATTTAACCTTCTTACCGAAATGTATAACTCCCTTCCATGGATATACCTTCATGAAAACATGATCTCCTACCTGAAATTCCAAATCCTTCTTTCGGTTATCGGCATAGCTCTTCTGTCTACTTTGATCTGCTTTGATGTGGTTTTGGATTACCTTTACCTTTTCCATTGTTTCCTCCACCAGTTCTGGGCCTACAAGTTTTCTTTCACCAACGTCATCCCAACATGTTGGTGTGCAACATCTCTTTCCATATAACGCTTTATATGGTGCCATCTGAATACTCGAATGGAAGCTATCGTTATAGTAAAATTATACCAAAGGTAAATATTGATCCCACAAACCCATAAAGTCAAGCGAGTAGAATCTCAACATGACTTTTATGGTTTGAATAGTCCGTTCTGATTGTCCTTCGGTTTGAGGGTGGTAGACAGTGCTCAATTGAAGTTCAGTACCCATGGATTTTTGAATAATTTTACAAAATCTTGTAGTAAAATAGGGATCACGATCAAAAACAATCGATAGGGGTCCTCCATGAAGTCTCACAAATTCATTAATATATAGTCTTTCTAGACGTTCTAGTGGTAAATCATCTCTTATAGCATGAAAATGTGATGACTTGGTAAGACGATCAACAATGATCCATATTGAATCGTTCCTTCTAGGTGTCTTTTGTAGCCCCATGACGAAGTCCATCGTAATAATATCCCATTTCAACTCCGGTATAGGAAGAGGTTGCATGACTCCTCTAGACTATTGCCATCCAACTTTCACTTATTGACAAACCATACACCTTGAAACAAAATCAGCAATCTCCCTCTTCATGTTTTCCAACCAAAAATGTTCTTTCAAATCTCTATACATTTTGGTGTTCCTATGGTGTATAGGGAAATTGGAACTATGAGCCTCATCCAAAAATTCCCTTTTTAGATCAGGAATATTGGGAACACAAATTCTCTTCCCAAATTTCAAAATTCGATCTTCATACCCAAAGTCATTCAATATCCCATCATTCATAGTTTTAATCTTCTTTTGAAACTCTTCATCATCGATTTGAGAACACTTTATCCTTTCTAGAAAAGATGGTTTGGCAACCATTTGAAAAAGCATTGATGTTTCACCTTCCATGGTGATTTTCATATCCAACATTACTAGATCCATAAAATAGGATCTCTTTCAATTCTCATCATGTTCAAAACTCCATGATCATTTCTGCTCAAAGCATCTTCCACCTTATTTGCCTTCCCCGAGTGGTAGTGTATCATGAAATCATAATCCTTGAGTAGTTGAAGTAATCTTCTTTGCCTCATAATGAGTTATTTTTGTGAGAAAATATACTTCAAACACTTAAGATCAGTATAAATATCACATTTTTCACCATAGAGGTAGTGCCTCTATATGTTCAAAGCAAAGATCAAAACTGCTAACTTCAGATCATGAGTAGGATATTTTTCCTCATGAATATTCAACTGTCGTGATGCATAGGAAATAACCCTATCATTATGCATAAGGACACAACCAATCCCCATCTTCGATGCATAACTATAAATAACGAACCCATCATTCCCCGATGGTAGAGTCAATATAGGAGCATTGAGTTATCTTCTCTTTAGTTCTTCAAAACATTCTTCACACTCTTTTTTTAAAACAAATTTAACCAATTTACGTGTGAGATTTGTTAATGGGTTATCCAACCGGGCAAAATTCCGGACGAAACATCGATAATAACCTGCTAAACCAAAAAAACTGCATACCTCAGTTATACTCGTAGGTTCTGGCCATTCTTAGATTGCTGTAGTCTTAAAGGATCAACATAGATTCCATCATTGGAGACAATATTGCCAAGAAAAGAAATCTCTGGAATCCAGAATTCACACTTGCTAATCTTCTCATATAATTCATGTTTTCTCAGAGTCTTCAGGATAATTTCCATGTGATTTCCATGATCTTCATATATTTTGAAGTATACCAAGATATCATCAATAAATACCACCACAAATTCATCTAGATATTAATTGAAAACACTATTCATTAGATCCATGAATACATAGGGTGCATTAGTCAGCCCAAAAGGCATTACTGTAAACTCGTAATGCTCGTACCTGGTTCAAAATGCGGTCTTCGGAATGTCTTCCTTCTTCACACGCAACTGATGGTATCCAGATTGTAGGACAATCTTTGAAAAGTATTGATCTCTATGCAGTTGGTTAAATAAATCATCAATGCGAGGTAGGGGATACTTGTTCTTTATTGTTATATCATTGATCTCCCTGTAGTCGATACATAACCTTATAGATCTATCTTTCTTTTTAACAAAAAGAACAGGGGCTCCCCAAGGAGAAACACTAGGGATAATAAATCCCTTATTACTCAATTCCTCTAATTGTTTCTTTAGTTCAACTAATTCTACAGTGGCCATTCTATAAGGTGTCTTCGATATAGGCCTTGATCTAGGAATTAAATCAATGGAAAACACAACTTCTCGTTCTGGAGGATGTCCAGGTAAATCTTCCGGAAACACATCTACATATTCTTTCACAACAGTTACATCCTCTATTTGAACATTTCTTTCCTCACCCACAGTCATTTCGTTCTCTTCCTTTCCAATAATTGAATTTAGTTGAGCTACTGGGGGTGGATCTATATAAGAATTAGGTGGTGACGATTCTTCTCTAAAGATATTGTGTTCCTTATCATCATCATCAAAAATCATAACCTCTTTCTTCTTACTATAAATCTTTGCATCATGGTCCAAAAGACAATCCATACTAAGGATTATATAAAACTCAATCATAGGTATGACGATGAGATCAGCAGATAAAAAACATTTATGTGCTCTAATGGGGACATATACACAAAACTTTGTTTCAATTATACTTTCCTTAAGAGTTTTAACTGACAACTACATTGTTAAATCAAATTGGAAATATATAATTTTCTTAGGAAACTGGAAAGATATGAAACAATGTGATGATCCAGAATCAAATAATGCATTTCTAAACTTGAGGAAACAATTAAATTACCCGCAACCACGTCTTTCGGAGCTTCTACCTCAACATTAGTGATAGCATAAGCTTGGCCTAGATCACTTGGCCTTTTCTGAGGTAAGTTCCCCTGACGCTTAGGACATTCAACTGCATAATGTCCCATCTCCTGGAAATTGTAGCATTGGACATCGGTAGCTTCCTTTTTCCCCTTGCAATCACAAGCTTGGTGGCCGTTTTCACCACAATTGTAACAGACTCCCATTCCATTTAAGCAAGTATCAGGGTGTTTCTTCCCAAATTTACCATAGGATGGATATTAAACCTTTCCCTTCTTCCCCTTATTTCCATTCCCATATTGATCAGCAGATCTCTTCTTCTCTTGCTTTTCTTTAAAGTCATAAGACATAGAGAATTCATTTTATGTCCTGATATTACATGAGACAATGTCTTCATATGATGAGAAGTATTGTGAGAATAATGCTCGATGGAGAAAAAGTTTTAACCCATCAATGAAATGATCAATCATACTTATTGGGTTATGTATATAATCTCCAGCATACCTTGATAACCTTTTAAATTTAGCCTCATACTTTGTGACATTCTCATCCTCCTTTTGTCTCAAACTCAGAAATTGCCTTTCCATATGTGCTCGATGGTCGCGAGGAAAGTATTTTTCTAAAAATAGATCATTGAACTCCCTCCATTCAATATTTGATACTTCATCATCTTCATTCATGTTTTGAATCAATGACCACCATTGATCAGCATCTCTAGTGAGGCGATAAACTGCCATGACAACTTTTTCCCTTTCTCTACTCCCCAAAGAGTGAAATATTTTCTCTAGGGAAATTATCCATTTCTCAGCTACTAATGTATTTTTACTCCTATTGAATGTTGGTGGTTGCTTCCTCATGACCAGATTTAACATTGATCTTCCACGCTGTGGATCAGGGTGCTCCATACGGGTAAGGTTATTATTCATAACCTGAGTGAGTTGTCCCAGTATGGTGATTAGATGATCAGCACCAGTTGCATCACCAGCTCCACTATAATTATCTTGAGCAGGCGGGCAATCCCTACATAGAGTGCATGCATTGATACAATTTATATTTCTTCCACTAGGTGCCATTTCTAAACAATGTCATAAACTAGATCAGTTTATGAATTAAAATACATAATTCCATACTTGTAAAACACTTAACATAAAATGAACTATTTATGGATATAATCCATAATCATAAAAATGTTTTCTTTGAGGAATTATATACTCATAAATTCTTCATAATGGTTTGTAAAGAAAATGAGAGCTATCCTATGCATATCCCCCTGGAGTGTCTTAACCAAGAGTGCAGCAAGGCCCATTGTTGTGCACCAGTTCCCATTAAAGTCTAGCTCAAAGAAGTGTTTTTGGATTTTACCTATAGGTATATATATTCCAGAGCCGCCTCAACCAGATTGTATCCAGACAGGGATGTATTGCTTAGAAAACTCACAAAATCTCTACAATACCAAAATTCTAGGAAGTTCTTCTATACGAATCCTCAAAGTCCATCTTATGTATTTGCGCTCTAATTAGAGCTCATCTAAATCTAGCTTCCAAGGTGTGTACTAAACTTCCTCTGATACCAACTATAACACCCCGACCCCAGTTACCCAGAGTCAGTGCATTATTACATAACATTGGCATGATCACAAGAATGATCATGTCTCGAACGGCCGATTAGTTTAGTAGCCTTGGAATAAATAGATACATTAATAAAGTTTACATTGCATCTTAAAAAGAAAAACTAAAACAATATAGTCTCCATAGTCCACATTCTTATCCCCTCATACTATCCCTACAGGTCATTTCTAAAATACTTCTTCACATCCTGGGAAAAATAAAACAGAGAAAGGGGGTGAGCTCAAATGCCCAGTAAAAATAAGCATATAGAAGAAACATTCATAAATAAGAATAAACATTTAAGGGATTGTATATCTAAAAAAATCCTTTTAAACTTGAACTTCAACTTGATATGGCAGAAATAAAATGAAATAATTCCATTTACTTATTCACATGGATATTCTACTAATCGAATAGTCACATGCAATATCAATAACCACTTTCATAATGATGGAATCCATAATGCCAGACTATCTTAACCCCATAGCTAAGGCCTCGTGCCAAGACTACAAATAAGATCTTGTCAAGGCCTTCTGCGAAGACACTAGTTTTTTTCATGAGACCTACCGATGCAACGAGGAACTATAGAGGGCTCCACCCATCACTTATTAAGTCCAATGAATTTTTCATACGGACAGGTTTAAACATAACATTAATATTTGTATTAAAACAAGAATACGAAATGTCAATACTTTTTCCATAAACCATGAATGGTATAAAAATAACACATCCACAGTCAAACATATCACAAAACCTTCAAAACAATATGGAAGTTTTGTATCATAATAAATAAACTTCAAATAATCTTAAAATCCATCAAAGGATGTTGACATAGATGAAATCAAAACTATTTGAGAGAAATATATCTTTTTTTTAAATCATTTAAATGTCACATAATTATTAAATAAAACATTTACATTGAAAATATTATTATAAGCCTATAAGAAATCTTCTAAGATTTTATAACAGTGGAAAATAACCGCACCCGCCGTACATGTTAAAAAAAGACATTCTTACCTTAATTCCGTCGAAAAGGTTAAAAAGGACCTTGTTTGGAAAACAATGGAATGATTCCTTTATAAACCAATTATAAAAATTCAAACAAGGGTATAAATGACTTTAACCCATATTCTGTAAAATAGAAATAACGTTTTGAAATACATTTTTAAGAAACATGGCTGTGGATGATAAAGGGGTCCCAATAGATAACTACCTATAAATAACCTCAGATAATGACGAGATTGTGAAATAACCCTTACCTTGTACTTTTCCTTGGTTGGGAGTAGGTTAACCTCCGGTATAATGGTGAAATAACTGTTATTAAATTATACAAGAATCATTTACATTAATATGATATCATATATGATCTTTTAACATTGCATTTTTAATAATATCTTAGAATTATATTCGTTTCGGGTGTTAACTTACTTGTTTTCTTTTATATGTTTCATTACATAAGACATTTTTGTTATGGATAGGTTTTATCTTATTCATATCCATAATTATATCATGTCATTAAACATTATTTTTAATCATCAAATGAGAATTATACTTGAATGGATACGATAGAGAATGAATCTCATCGCGCTCGTGCAGACAGTAGTCCTTACGTACGCATGAGAATCAATATCATTCTTTTGATATTAAAATAAAATATTATTGGATGGTATATCATATATACAGAATCCTTATTATATTATATTTATTATTTACATGAATTTGACATCATTATTATACCCATCCAAATAATAATATATTGAATAACAATTACACCACGACGTGGAGACGATAAGTCATACGTATGCACGTATGGTGACATGCCATTCAAAGGATGGATAGAATACTGAATATGGTTGTAACATATATATAATAACATAATAGTATATAGAAGATACTGGAGTTATTATTTTATAATGGAAATAACAAAGAAAGAAGAAGTTGAAGAAGAAAGGAACTTGAAAGAGGGTGGTGAAAACAGTACCTCTTCTTTAGGTTCTTCCTTTTTATTTGATAAAAAAGGATCCTTAAGTTGGATTTATGATCAAAATAAGGCCTCTAGGTTGTATTTAGGGAATTTGGGAGAGTATTTGGGCATGGGTTGGCTGATCCAAAAGGCTTTGAATGTGTGAATTAGTGATAAGGGGAAGTTCCCTTTTATAAGAGGGGTGAGGGGAACCTTTGGAAAAACTAGAAATATTACTTTATAATAAATTCATATTCGGTTTCTAATGGCTCAAAAGTGGATTATTTAAAGTTTAAGGTTGGGATGGGTCTAAAACCACTCAACCAATAGAATTTAGACAGGTTTGGGTCACTATAATAACCTTATCTTTAAGTATTAACTATTAGTTAATTAATTTCACTTTTACAATGTCTCTTTGTATTTTTATATCATATGGTTAATAAACATACTATATACATCCAAGAGAACCTCAAGTGGTTCATTGATGAGACACCTATCATGATATAAGTCTCTTGGCCTAACTTTATATTTTTAGTAATTGAATATCAATTAATTATATAATATTTGTTTTAAAAACCCTTTTATGTCAAATTATACACTATTTGGAAAATTGATTTTTGTGAAAATCATAACAGAATTATTACTTAGAAAAAATTTAATTAAATCAATCCTAACATGTCATATTAAACTAGAAAATTAGTGTAACTCATAAGAAGTCTCAAATTATATTTATTTGGGTATTTATAATATCAATTATTTTAATTTTTCACTATTATGGTAATTACTGCATCATTATTGTGTCAAAAATAATTTAAATTATTTAATGTCTAAAAATTATAAATAAAATATCATTATGTAGTAAATATTTTTATCTTTCTAATGAATATTTATACTCGAATTTATCTTATGTGTAACGGTGTATTAAAAATGTTTTAGTTATAAAACATTGATTTTACCACTTTTAACTCTTTTTGAATTAAATAATAATAAATGTCATAATCTAATACAATTTGACCAAATAGGTTCATATTTTATTCCTAAGGTTTTTTTTGGTTGAATCAGGCTTATACAATAGATTTAGGACATGTGCCAGGGTAATATTAATATCATTTTTACCCTTAATTATCCTATTTACTTTTAACCATGGTAAATAAAAGTAAACAGTTACTATTCACCAAAAATTATTTTCATCTCATTGAACCAAATTTTAATCCTTGATATTAACCGTATCTCTCAAGTTTATGAAATTCCACACACAGAAGTGGTAAAATTATGTTTTATGAAAAATTTAGTTTTTTAACAATCACTTAGTGGTTTCACTATTCAACAAAAAATGATGTTTGCCATAAAAATACCAAAAATTCACCCTAGGGTAATTTCGATATTCCGAATCCAAAAATTAATTCTATTTTGAAAAATAAAATTTATAAATTTCAGAAAGTGGGTATTACTATTCATAACGGCTAGTTTGATTGGTTGTGGTGTGTTAGAACTCGATATTGCGTACAACACACGCTATTGCATTATTCAAAGAGAAGCGTACTGTAGAGGATTAAGGTGTTACATAGATGACATAAATATATATATACATAAATACAGTAGCATTATTATGTCATATATTTCATTATGATTCATTATATATACTTTATAATCATTCATGAATGGTTAACATAAAGAATGAATCTTATCGCGTTCGTGGAGATGGTAGTCCGTATGTACGCACGAGCGATGATATCATTCCCATGATCATGGAATTGTATTGAAGTGTACGTATACTATTTAATAAATAATATCACTTTACAATAATCACATATAGTTATTCTTTACACCATTATACCAATCCAAGTAATGTGGTGGTGGAAAACAGATTATACCACGGCGTGGAGACGGTATTCCGTATGTACGCACGCGTGGTGATTTCGTTTTCTGTAGGATGGATAGAAGATGGAATAGGGTTGTTTCATATTTATAATAACATATCAGTATATGAGTGATACTGATGTTATTACTTCATAATTAAACAACTAATTAAGAGGAAGTAGAAGAAGAAATAAATTTAAAAGAATCGGTAACAGATATTACCTCTTCTTCGACACGCCTCATTGAAACCTCCTCTTAGGGCAGTAAAATTTGTCTTTGTAGAATACCATGACCTCTAGAATATATATATGGAAGTTGATAAGTGAAATGGGCAGTTTTTGGCCGAGCATGAAGGCTCAACGTTGTGTAAATATGAGAGGGAGGAGGTGTCCTTTTATAAGGCAGGAGACGAGCACCTTTGGAGTCCTCAAATATATTAGTTTAATATAAATTCACCCCCACATAAAAACCTCCAGAAATGAATCAATTCGAATATTAGATGAGATAGGGTTGTAATCTCATCAACCAATCAAATTTATACATGTTTTGATCTTATTTTAAACCTTATCATTTTGATTTATCCTTATTTAATCTATTTAATTTTATTTGTGGTAAAAAAATTCTAAATTCTAAATGGTTATAAATAATCACTTATGTGCTGTTAATTTTACATAATTAGATACTTTATAAAATTTTCGACTATATAAGTTTCATCTTATAATTTTTAAATATTATCGTCATTTTTAAACAATTTAATTCTATTTTATTTTTATAAAATAACAAGTGTCAATTTTGACACTATTCATTTATTTGATTTTAAATAAAATCCAAACATAAGATATATTCGAAATAAAATATTTAATAGGTATATAACATGTCATATTCTTCTAGAAAATTAGTGTATCACATTAAATATTTCATATAATATTTATTTTACTATTTTTAAAACCTTTTATTTGATACTTCTCTTAATAAAATAATTTCTACATCATTTTTTTATAATTATTAAATAAACTTATTTGTTGGATAAAAATTAAAATTAAAATACAAGGAAGAATATAAATTTTATAGATTTCAAAAGAATACTTTTAGATGGACTTATATTCTAAAACACCCAACTTTTAAAATGTTATATTTATTAAATTATGAAGGTGACAACTTTGAAATCATTTAAAATAAAATAATATAAGTGTCATAATGAATTTTATAAGACTCCAAACAGTAATATATTCGGTAATGGGATGATTATGGTGTATATATAAACTAACAATATGTTTTGGTCAGATTTTTGAGCCTTTTAATGGGTAATAATATTTCAATAAAAACAATATTACTTGTTTTTCACTAAATTTATAATTTTTGCATCATTAATGTATAAGATATTAAGGTAATTAAATATCTCTTTAAAATTATAAATAAATTAACATGATAAAGAAAAACATTTTTTATTTTAAATGAGTATTTATAACTGAATTTATATTCTGTATAAAATTATATTAAAAATACTTTAATTATTAAAGTTGAGTGGGACATATTTCACCTTCCTTTAAATAAAATAAACTAATGGTCTTAATCACCATCAATTGGGTTCCAACGTATTCCATTTCGACCCAAATATGCCTTAGGACGAGATATAAGCATAAAAGAATATTAAAACAAGTGTTAGGGTAATTTTATAATATTATATTTACCCTTAATTACTCAATTTACCATTTACTATGGTAAATGAAATTTACCATAGTTACTATTCATAATGCCCAAAAATAAAAAGTAGCATATTGACATAATTTGGACCCAATGATTCCAAATATGGAATCCATTTTTCTAAATTCAATACATAAATGTTTCTGAAATTAATTTAAAATTTATCTCATTATTATGAAAATAAGTTTTAAAAGTAGAAACATTGCAAAAGATTGAAATGATTTTGCCTATGAATTCAATGTAAAATCAATGATAATAACATAAAGTATATTAAATGATAAAAATTTATTCTATTTATATTTTAAAACCATTAAATATTATAATTTAAACGTATAAATTATTACGATGAAAAATGTTGTTTTTAATAAAAATTTAGCGTGTTTTTACTATTTATTAAAATATGAATGTTATCAGAAAAATATCAAAACATTATCCAATGTAAATTTTTATATCCTGATTCAAAATAAAATGTTTATTTTGTAAAATTTAACTTATAAACTTGTCAAAAATTATATTTAAAATGGATGTGCCATCAAAAGGCGGCAAAAATGTCTTTTTTGAAAAATACTTATTTTACCCGAAATATTTATTTTGTTCTCATACCATGTTCTATAAAATGTGTAAGATGAATTATAATTTCATAAAGTTGAAAATTTAATTACTACTATTAATAATGTCTAGTTTATAATAATATTATAACCATATATCGTTATTTAGTGAATCCTGGTATTGCGTACAACACACGCTATCGAGGAAGGTTGTGATTGCATGTAATGCAAGCCAAGCCAGGGTTGTGTGTAGTAAAGGACTCATTTGTTGTTGTGTATAACAAAATCCAACCATATTTCATTTATACATTGAATATATATATAAATATATACACTCAATGTTGCATAGAATAACTACTATCAAACAAACTTTAAATTGTGTGTAACACAATTCAAGATTAGTGCTGCGTATACTGCAAGCTAATACAGTGTTGAATATGGCGCAAGATAATCTTGGTCTAGGGTACAACAGAATATATGAAAGAAATTAAAAAGAATATATCTTATAAAATCTCGGGATGTTACATTCTACCCCCCATAAAATGAAATTCTCACTCGAAATTCGTCAGGGTTATAAACCGTTTACTATTCATAGAAACCAACATCGTAAAAAAGAATACTAAAACATAATTTTAAAAAATAAAGTATGAAACGTAATGATTACCCAAAGTAACTCATCACTGGGTTTCCATATAGATTAACATAGGTGAAAATATGTATATGGAATAAAAATCTAACCATCAAGTTCGGATAGAGAGTGGTAGAGAACATGGCTATGAAACAACCAACAATCACAAAGCCATAAATTTGTGATGTTCTATGGTACCATCTAATTCATCAGATATGAGGGCACTAGGACCATGTTTTTGGTTTTCAAGATCATTTCACTAATGTTTAATATTTTTTTAATCAAAAGAAATACTTGCTTGATTTTGGTACAATCTCGCCGTTGTTCGGGACTTGAAAAATTTCCACTTCATCTCTTAAAGAAATGAAGTTGAATTTGTCATTCGTGAAGTGTTAGCAGATTATGTGATAGAATGACGAGTCATTCCATCTGTTTCAAACAAATGGTTAGAAAAATTTATCAAATATACACAAGTCCATCTATGGTGTGGTTAATCGTATATGATTCAAAAAATGGACTTATACTTCATATATCATACCACGTAATAAAATAAAACTATTTTCTAATAACAAGGGACATCATGTAGGCCAGTGGTAGGCGATAAAGGGCTGTCACACTTCGGTTGTGGGTTCGATTCCCGCAACCTTGTCCGACGCGACAAGTTTTTGCCCATCATATAGGTAGTCCCTTTTCTAAAACTACATTATTATAATATCCCATCTATAATATTGAAAAAAAGTTCTAGCCTTAGACAACACTAATTTATGACCAATATAATCCATTCCAATCTTTAGGCTTAACCAAAATACTTATGTTCAAGCTGATGGTATAAAGAAAATAATTACTTGAAATGTCATCTACCGAGCATGTGAATACCATCATTTATCTCCCATATATCATATTATATATCTTGTTGGACACATTCCAAACATGTGAATACCTTAATCATATATTATATTAAAATATCAACACCCATTTAACCTTAGTGAAAACATGAATGCTGCCAAAATTTAACTCTTTCCACATACCAAAATCACAAAATTTCGATATACTCAAACCATGATATCACTTTTTCCTTAAATCCGTCATGAGCTCATGAATAATATTATAAATATTATTTTCCCATTATCCTTTCATTATGCACATATCATCTACATTCCAAAAATATTTGAATAACCATTCATGGTTACTGGTACCATTCAACATATATTATCAAATACTTAGGAGAAAAATAGTGTAACAATCCTAAGATGCATCTTTATTACAAAGTACCATTACCTATACAATATAACTCTTGATAAACATATATCATTCCATTACCTTCTTAAACCATTCACTGAGCTTCATCATTGTATTACTCAACACTTCTTTCATATCATATACCATTTTTAGTCTCTTCATCATCATCAACATAAATACTACCCATACAACCATGTTTTCCTCTTCATGATATTTTCCCTTAGTGAATTGGTTTTCATAATGCATGTACATTCCACATTTAAAACATTTTACCATTGTTAATGTCTTAGAAAAACCATTATCCTTTTCTATGGTGTTAACTAGAAATTTTCCTTTCTAATTATTGGCTTTGTGTCCTTCTTTTCCACAACCAAAGCATTTTCCAGTTCCATTGAAACATTCCCCTTGATTCCTCTTCCCACATTACTTATAGGATGGAAATTGAACTTTCTTTCCCCTATGATCATCATGAAACTCCATCTTTCTCTTATTAGCTGAGTCATGAATCTTACCAAAGTTGAGATTTTTTATCATATTATGAGATTGATTATTAGACATAATAATGATGTTTCACCTTCCAAATTCCATTTAATTTGGTAGCTCATGAAGTATATCATTACATTTTCCATCATATCCTCCATTATCATGAATCCTCCAATTTCCAGCCATTTTCTAAAACCCAAAAATAATAGTGTGAGAGACAAAAATCTTGCTAGGAAAACAGCATAATAAGTAGGGAGTACCTTCAATATCTAACATCTTAGGTTTAATTATAATATGGTTTTATTAATTCTAAGACTATAACCTATACATATAATTAACATTAGAGACATCCCTAGACATAACTTATAAATATCTCAAGGGATATCACTAATGTTTTCGCATCCTAGTTTCCAAAGGTTAACAAAACCTTTCCTCTGAAACCAGTTGTAGAGACCCAAACATTGATGTAAATAGACATTACATTACTCTGGCGGAATATCTAATACATAACAAAAAATACACCAAAGGACAGTAATAGTTTAGTGTCTTTGGAAACTTGGAATATAAACATCTAATCATGTTGAAAGATCTTCAACATCTCCCATAACGGTCTTCCCCTTTTGGGTTCCTTACCTAAAACCTTTCTTTTAATCCAGGGGGAAAAGAAAACATAAAAAGGGTGAGCTCAAATGCTCAGTAAGGGTATGCATGGAAAAAATATAACAAACCATATATATTTGAACATAAAAACAGTAACATAATGTTTATACATCAAGATCTTGAGAAATGACATAAAACATGGAAGTACGTAAGGAATAGATAATAATGGAACATCAATCATGATAAAATAGAATGCGAATAAAACATGTAATTGTTGAAAAATATTATGCACATGATATGATTTCCATAGTAGACAATGCATTTCTACCAAGTCTATTTTAGTGGACAGAGTCCCTTACGGAACCGGGTTTACTTGCAGTTCCATCCCTATATTACTGGACTAGATTTACTTGCCATTTCAGACATTTCTATCTCATGAGATATAAATCTTTACCGAATGCGTTGGAGAGAGACATAGGTCCCACCCATATCATAATTAAATCATTCTTACGTGTGCCACAACATAAACATAAATTATTCCTCATAACCCAAAAGAATAAATTGGGTTTCATAAACATCATTCTATCATAACATAATCCACATAAAAAAATGGATATCATTTCATAATAAGAAATGTGAAGCCATATAAATCAGAGATACATTATACTTGTAACATACACATATGAAATAATATCATCTTAGATGGAAAATGGTTTTGATAAAGCATTTGAAATGAATTCTTGAGGAAAATATCTTTTCATCTTGAAAATCAATTTCTTTTCACAAAATGCCATTCAATTTTAAAAGAAAATGATTTTGTTGAAAATAGTCATGAATTCTTGTAGATTAATCTTCATGAAATAAAGGCATTATGAAATATTAAATATCTTTTCATGCTATATAAGTTAAAAAAACATTTTCCTCGTACTTTTTTTCCAGAAAAGTCAAAAAGTACCACGTTAGGTAAACAAAAGAAGGATTCCTTCCATAACACAAAGTAAAAGTAAAATAGGGGTAAACATGCCATTAAACATACATGGAAGAATATTAAACACTTTATGAAAAACATTTTTTGGTCATGGATGAAAAATATAACCCCAGTAAATACTTACGTATAAACGATCTCGGATAACATAAGATTAGAAAATTATCACTTACCATAGGTCCGATATGCTTCGTACGTATCCAAAAATCCAGTATAATGATTTAAAAAAAGTCATTGACATATTAAAGAATCATATTAAATGTTATGATATCATATATGGTTCACTTTTGACTTTATATTACCCGTTCTTTTGTAAATCCATGTTAAAGCAGCGTTTTGGGTAAAATTGTTTCATTTATCGTACGTGTTTCTACTTGTTGTTCTTGATATTATTACTTATATCCTGATGTCCTTAATTTCAGAATGTAATAATGATTTATATATAATAATTATTCAGAATATACATATATATGATAGGTTGATAAATGGAATGAAATACACCATTCATGGAGACGGTAGGCCATACGTATGCATAAACGATTTTTTCGTTGCCTTATTGAATTGAATGGAATTAAATAGATAAAAAAAATATATATATATACATAAATCCAGTAGAATTATTATTTCATATATTTCATTTTGATTCTTTATATATAATTTATAATCATTCATGAATGGTTAACATGAAAAATTAATCTTATCGCGTTCATGGAGACGCTAGTCGGTACGCACGCACGAGCGATGATATCGTTCCCATGATCGTGGAATTGTATTAAAGTTTATGTATACTATTTAAGAATAAATATCACTTTACAATTATCATATATAGTTATTATTTACACCATTATACCAATCCAAGTAAGGTGGTGGTGGAAAACAGATTACACCACGGCATGGAGACGGTATTCCGTACGTACACACGCGCGATGATTTTGTTTTCTTGTAGCATGGATAGAAGGTGGAATAGGGTTATTTCAATTTTATAATAACATATCATTATATTAGTGATAATGATTTTATTACTTCATAACGAAACAACTAAAGAAGAAGAAGTAGAAGAATAAATAAATTTGAAAGAATCGGTAATGGATATTACCTCTTCTTCGACACGCCTCATTGAAACCTCCTCTTAGGGCACTACAATTGGTCTTTGAAGAATACCAGTACCTCTAGAATATTTATAGGGAAGTTGAAAAGTGAAATGGGTAGTGTTTTTCTGATCTTTAAGGCTCAAAGTTGTGTAAAGATGAGAGGGATGAGGTGCCCTTTTATAAGGGAGGAGAGGGGCACCTTTGGAATCCTCAAAAATATTAGTTTAATATAAATTAAAACCCCATATAAAAACTTTAAAAAATGACTCAATTCGAATATTAGATGTGATATGGTTTTAATATCATAAAACAATAAAATTTAGACATGTTTGGATCTTATTTTAAACCTTATCATTTTGAATTATCCTTATTTAATCTATTTAATTTTATTTGTGGTAATATAATTATAAATTTTATATGTTTATAAATAATCACTTATGTGTTGTTAATTTTCATAATTGGATAATTTATGAATTTTTAGACTATATAAATTTCAATTTATAATTTTTAAATATTTTTTGATTTTTATACAATTTAATAATATGTTATTTTTATTAAATAACAATAGTGTCAATTTTGACACTTTTAATTTATTTGAATTTAAATAAAATCCGCACAGAGGATATATTAGAACTAAAATATTTAATAGGTTCCTAACATGTCATATTCATCAATAAAATTATTGTAGAACATTAAAAAGTTCATATAATCTTTATTTTACTATTTGTAAACTCATTTATTTGATACTTCACTTAATAAAATAATTTCTACAACATATTTGTATAATTATTAAATATACATATTTGTTGCATAAAAATTAAAAGTAAAATACTAGGAAAAAGATAAATCTTATATATTTAATAAGAATACATTTAGATTGATTTATATTCTAAAACACCCAACTTTTAAAATGTTTTATTTATTAAATTATGAAGGTGAAAACATTGACACCATTTAAAATAAAATAATATAAGTGTCATAATCACTTTTATAAGACTCCAAACGGTCATATATTCTGTCATGAGATGATTATGGTGTATATATACACTACCAATAAGTTTTGGGCTGGTTTTGGAACCTTTTAATGGGTAATATAATTTCAATAAAAACTATATTAATTATTTTTCACTAAATAAATAATTTCTGCATCAGTAATGTACAAGATATTAAGGTAATTAAATATATCTTAAAAATTATAAATAAATTACCATGATAAAGAAAAAAAATTATCTTTCAAATGAGTATTTATAATTGAATTTATATTTTGTATATACCTATATTGCAAATACATTAATTATTAAAGTTGAGTAAGGCATATTTCACTTTCCTTCAAATAAAACAAACTAAAGGTCTTAATCACCTCCAAGTAGGTTCCAATGGATTCTATTTTGATCCAAATATGCCTTAGGACGAAATAGAATCATAAAATTATATTATGAAAAGTGTTAGAGAAATTTTATAATATTATATTTACCCGTAATTACACGATTTAACTTTTACTATGGTAAATAAAATATACCATAGTTACTATTTTTAATGCCAAAGATTAAAAAGTATCCTATTAACATAATTTGGATCCACTGATTCCAAATATGGAATCCATTTTTCTAAATTCAATACACAGAAGATTCAGAAATTAATTTAAAATTAATCCTGTTGTTAAGAAAACGAGTTTTAAAAGTTACAACATTACAAAAGATTGAAATGATTTTACCTATTAATTCAATGTAAAATAAATACTAATGACATAAATTATTTTAAATGACAAAAATAAATTCTATTTATACTTTAAAACTATTCAATATTATAATTTATCCATATAAATTATTACAATGAAAAAAGTTGTTTTTAATTAAAATATAGCGTGTTTTTACTATTCATTAACATATTAAAGTTATCAAAAAAATATCAAAACATTATCCAATGTAAATATTTATATCTTGATTCAAAAGAAGAAGTTTATTTTGTAAAATTTTACTTATAAACTAGTCAAAAATTATATTTGAAATGGGTGTGCCATCAAAATAAGGAAAAACTGCATTTTTTTAAAAATAATTATTTTACACGAAAAATTTATTTTGTTCTCATAACATGTTCAATAAAATGTATAAGATGAATTATAATGTCATAAAATTAAAAATTTATTTAGTACTATTCATAACCGCTAGTTTATAATAATATTATAACCATATATCATTGTTTAGTGAAACCTGGTATTGCCTACAACACACGCTATCGAGGAAGGTTGTGATTGCATGTAATGCAAGCCATGTCAGGGTTGCGTTTAATGCAAGACTCCTTTTTTGATTCATATAAAAAATCCAACCATATTTCATTTCTTCATTGAATATATATATATATATACACTCAATGTTGCATAGTTTAACTACTATCAAACAAACATGAAATTGTGTGTAACACGATCCAAGATTAGTATTGCGTATACTGCAAGCTAACACAGTGTTGCATATAGTGCAAGATAATATTGGGGTAGTGTACAAAAAATCATATGAAAGAAATTAAAAAGAATATATCTTATAAAATATCGGGTTGTTTCAAACATACACTTTTTGGGTTTTAAATTTATTTAAAATGGTTGAAAAATATAATTGGGGTTTTGAGAAAGGATGTTTTGAATAATTGGTTTATTTTAAAAATCGATTGTATTTTAAAGAAAAATTTATGTAAGTGGTTTGTTTTTTAATGGGATTTCAATTGTGATTTTATAAATATTTTTCAAAGTATATTTAATGTCTATAAATGTTTTATCCTTGTTTATTTTTTATATCAACGTATTGTGTATTTATTTTGTTAAATATTATTATCACCTAATCAAATAAGATGGATATGAATAAAGAATGGATGGATGCCAATCGTGTGAAAAAAGAGTATGAATATGGAGAGAATGAATTCATCATGTTTGTAAAATATCATTCATATAATCCATCTCAAAAATGTTTTCAATGTTTAGGCTATTTTTATTCAAGACAAGTGTGTCAAGATGAGTTGGAAGAACACTTGACCTGTCACATAATAGATCAAAGTTATAAATGTTCGAATTATCATGGGGAAAAAGAGAATGTAGATATTGAATGGGATACCACTACATTTTATGGATCAGTTGATATGATTACAAGCATGGAATATGAAGAAGACCATAACAAAGATGTGATTACAGATGTGAATGATGATGAAGACTATATAAAGAAAATTAAAAGGATAGTTGAATATGATCATCGTGATTGCCAAAAAATTGTTTGATTAGTAAATTATTTGTGCAAAGATTCAATTGTATGATGGTTGCACTAAATATACAGCATTTTCAGTTATACTAATGATTTATAATTTGAAAGAAGGCAACATATGGAGTGATGATAGTTTTACAGAATTATTTGATCTCATGAATGACATGATCCAAAAAGATAATGGGCTCTCGAGATGATGATATGATTCCAAACGAACGTTACGATCGATGGGTATGTTCTCTTAAATAATACACAGCTGCGCAAATGGCTATATACTATCTTGTAGGGATAAAAAATCAGTTAGGGAATTCCCAAAGTGGGGTACTTCTCGATACAATAATTATGAATCTGGTCCTACGAAATTTTCATGGAACATTCCAATCATTCCAAGGTATAGGTGACTATATAGAAGTAAGGAGACTATAGGGAAATTGATGTGGCATATAGAGAGAATAAATAATGATGGAAAACTAAGTATCCCTACAGACTCTCCTTAGTGGAATATAATTGATCATGAGTACCCTGACTTTGGAAATGATCCAAGAAACCATATCCTTGTGTTATCTATAGAAGGAGTGAATCCTTTTGGGTATCAAAGCAGCACTCATAGAACATGGTTTGTTATGTTGGTAAATTATAAATTCCCACCGTGGTTCTACATGAATCTAAAACACATCATGTTATCTATGCTTATATTAGGACCAAAAAAACCTTCTAATGATATTGGTGTTTATTTGGCTCCATTGATCATGGATTTGAAATTACTATGTGATTCAAGTGTTACGATATATGAGGCTTACAAAAATAAATATTTCACATTGGGAGCTATATTGTTCAGGATGATCAATTAATTTTCATCATAATGAAAATTATCATGATTTATAATTAAAGGAACTCTTGTGTTTTCTATCTACGAACAAGGTACTCAATCAATTGGTTTAAAACATTCCTCAAAAAATGTGTTGTCAGGACATCATTGATTTCTTCTCCTAATGACATAAGTACTGATCTTGGATGACATCATTCGATATAAGTTCATAAGAATGTACACCACCATCTCTACTAATAGGTGATTAACTATTTGATAAATTCAAAGATGTGGAAACTACATTCGGATATCCATTTTTGAAAAAACTTTAATAAAATCAATTGGAAAATAAATACTTTTTTCTTAATTACCATAATGGAATTGTATGTACGTAGGAAATTTTCTTCACGTTACACATGTTGACAAAAATGAAAGTGATAGTTTAACTGACACATTGCAAAATGAATTTGAAAAAACAAATGATGGAATTAAGGCTTGATTGGACATGGTTAACATGGTCATATAAGAACTTTTGACAACAGTGAAGGGTGAAAAATGAAAATTTCATCCACCTACATCGTACACTCTTCCCAAGAATGTTTGTCATATATTAATGAAGCATTGTTTTTCTTCAAATCTACATGCTGCAATGTTATAGACCCAACAAAATTGAAAACTATGGAAAGAGAAATAGTCAACATATTAATTGAATTGGAAATGTTTTCCCCCAATTATATTATTTTATATAATTGTTCATTTGATGGTTCACTTGGTGATAGATATTCGTCTACTTGGTCATATTCACTATTGAATGATGTACCCTATTGAACGGTATATGAATATTTTGAATGGGAATGTCAAAAGAAAAGTCATCCAAAGTGTTGTATTGCAGAGAAATATATTATTGAGGTAGGCATTGAATTCTGTATAGAATTCCTGTATGATGTGAAAAACATTGGTCTAACAAAATCTCATCACACTAGGAATCCTATGGGCGATGGAATTTCTAGAAAAGAGGTTTTCACAATCCATATTATTGATCAACAACATTCCCACCTTTATATTTTTCATAACAGTTTGGTTATTGACCTATATGTTGAAACCCAAAAATAAATTCTTAGGCAATAAAATTCATCAATGGATAAAAAATGGATATTAAATAAACATAATCAAAAGTTTGTAGGATGGTTTTAAGACCATGTTTTATGGAGTCAAATGGAAATCCAGACTCAACATCAAAACGAATCTAAGGGCTAGCCAGTGGACCAAGTGTGTAAGTACTATCTTACAATTATTATGTAATTAATGGTTATACATTATATAATAATGAACATGATGAAGACAGTATGAGAAAGAATAGTTGAGTTACACTTTTCATTGAAGTGATGCATGTGTCGTGTTCTAAGAGTATAAATCGAATTTATGTGAATATGTCATATTTTTGCAACATCAAAAAATACGGGGAATGGATTAGACGACATTCTAATTGTCAACTTTTCAATGAATGTGGGTTGATTACCGAAGTGTTATTAAAATATATGCATTGGGATTTGTGAAAATTGATTTTAGTAAGGAAGGGTCTAAAGGAGAACCATTTATAAGAGCATCACAAGTAGTACTAGTATTTTATGTTCCTGATCCTGGAAACCAAAACTAGTCAATTGTCTTATTATCTACCAAAAACACTGAAGAGTTAGATGAAAATTCAATGGGGGATGGCCCTTTCCTTGGGATGTTGTAATAATTTCGTAGTAGTCCCAGTGTAGATGAAATTTTCTTTGTCAGAGGAGACCACAATGAAGGGATTTTCATAGTCAATAGATGGGTCAAATCCCTTTAAACATAAAAAAATAGAGTCCAATAATCTGGTTATATTTTATCTAATATACACCATCACTAGTGTAGAAAATGTTATTTACGTCAGTTATTTTTCATTTTTTATGTCGGTTTTTATCCGAATTTAATAAGAATGACATTATAAATAACGTTTTTTACGACGGTTATTCAAAAACCGACGTAGAAAACATAACATCGTGGTGTTTATCATGCCAGTTAATTAATAACCGATGCGAAAAACCGGGGCGGGGAGTTTATCACGTCAGTTATATAATAACTAACATGATAAACCCATGCGGGGGATGTTTATCACGTTGGTTATTTAATAACCGATGTGATAAACCCATGGGAAATGGTTTATCACATCTGTTATTATATAACCGACGTGCTAAACCAGTCCGAGGGGGGGGGGGGGGGTTCACGTCGGTTATTTAATAATCAGTGTGATAAACCATTTCTCAGTCATGTTATCACATCAGTATTTAAATAACAGACATGATAAACCATTCCACAGGTGTTTATTGCGTCGTTTATTCAAAAAACGGATGTGATAAACCCTTCCGAATTCCTTTATCACATCGGTTATAAAATAACCGTCCTGGAAGACAAATTATATTTTAAGAAAAAATCGATTGCAGTCCTCTGCTCTTCCTAGAAACAACCAGAAACCAAATAAAGAATTCATTCAAAAAAAAATAGAAGTAGATCAAAACAATAACTAAAGAAAAATTAAGCATTTACATTGATAACATTTAAAACTTACCCCACTGGACAACCCTCCCACTACCCCCTGAACAGCAACCCCTCACCCCACATGATAGCCCCCACCACACCCCTGGACTGCCCCGACCCACTGGATAGCCCCAAACACCCTGAGACAACCCCCCACGCTCTTGAACAACACCCCCTCACCCCACTTGACAGCCCCCACCACACCACAAGACTGCCCCCTAACCCCCCAGATAGCCCCAAACACCCCGGGACAACCCCCCTACCCTCATGTATACCCCCCCCCCCCCACACCCAGGACAGCCCTCCCCACCCCACTGGACAGCCCCCACCACACCCCAGGACTGCCCCCTCACCCCCTGGACAGCACTCCCACACCCATTGATAGCCCTCCCACACCCCTGAAACAGACCAAAAAGTTACCAAAAACAAACCAGAACCCCTCACCTAACTAGACTGCCCCCACCACACCCCTGGACACTCCCCCCACACACCTGAATATCACTACCACCCCCTTGACATCCCCCACCCTATTGTAGACCCTCCACCCCCTGTACAACACTCCCACATCCCTGGACTACCCTCCCACACCCTTGAAACATACCAAAAAGTTACCAAAAACAGACCAGAACCCCCTCAACCCACAAGAAAACCCCCACAACACCCCTGGACAACCCCCCATCCCCATGGACACCCAGTACCTCCCCCCCCTCCACTGGATAGCCCCCCTACCCCTGGAAACCCCCCTCACACCACAGGACACCCACACACCCCTGGACACCCCGTAGACAGCCTCCCAATCCCATGGACAACCCTTCCACCCTCCTGGAAAAACTCCCACCCACTGGACTGCCCCCCCCCCCACTCTCATGGACACCCATGACCTCCACCCCCCACCGGACAGCCCTCCCAGACCCCTAGACACCCCCAACACCCCTGAACACCCCCCCCACACCCTTGGAACCCCTCCCCCCCAGACCAGAATCCATACCAGAAAAACAATCATTAGTAGACCAAAACAAGAAGTAGATCAAAATTAATCATTCACATATATAAAATTCAAAACATACACTGTCAACTTCAAAAATTAATCCAACCTAAACAACTACCAAATACACAATTACAACGACAATATTCAAAATTACAGTTTACATTACAAAAAACTGAAATTCAATCAAACCTGTAAAATAATTTAACCACTCCACTTGTAAGTGTTTGATGTCTTCAGATGTATAGGGTTGAGGGTCATCAAAAAGATAAAAATGAAAAGGATAGTAGTTAACGTGCATAGTGAATAAATCAAATTGAAATATTATTGAAATGATTAAGAGGAAATCTTACCATGTAAAAATTCACAACATTCCCAGTTTTTATTATTTCATACATAAATCTTAACATATAATATCCGCATTAGATGATGCCTTGATGTTCATGAAAATTATGTTTGAATGAGTTTAAATTAAATATTTTTTTTATGTAATAAATCCAAATGTACAAATTATAAATGCATATTTACCTTCGCATTTACATATTTGATCTTTACAATCTTTTTCTTTGTGTTTTTTCGAAAGTAGACCCATGCCCTGTTAGAAAATAATACAAATGGGGTAAATTTAAAATTCATTATAATATAATAAACTATTGAGAAATTGAAACTTTCTTTTCCAATATATTCTTAAAAATTTCCCACACATCATCATGGATAGAGCATAAACAATAATGTTTTTTCTCCCTTGGGAAAAAAACGCTAACATCCAATGATCAATGAGAAAAGGAGATTTAAGGTTATTGGTTTTTTATGATAAAAGATAATGAACTCTTTGAGAGATATGTGTTTCATACCACTCACAAAAAGGCATCATCCAACATTTTGTGACTATATTCTTTTCAAGTATTTCATCAATATAAAGCATTCATTGTTCCTCATCCAATGCACATGCTTCAGGGGAAATTAATTGTGGGTCCATGAATTCATATATAACTATTATCTCATTCCTCTCAAAAATTTAATAAAGATACGTAATACAAAACAGACATAAATATACATTTTTATTAAATATAACGCTAGGAAAAGGTGTTAAGACTTACATTGAAAAAATTGACACCACATTGATGCCCAAATTATCTTCAGTAACAAGCTCCATGATATCAGTTTTCAAAATCCCCACTGTTATTGCACATCCACAGACATGAGTTTCCATTGGAAACTATTAATGACCTGCTAACAAATTTGAATATCTTGAAAATCTGTCAAGAATACTAGAATCTATATCTGATGTCATAGCCATTTGTCTTTGTTGTGGTCTATACAGTATTTCTTTACCTTTGAAGAATTACTGTAAAAATAAATAGAAAAATTTATTAGTTTTGAAATGATAAAACAATATTAATAAAAAAAATAAAAGATATAACATTCATACCCTTATGGTAATGAGCCGAAGAAGTCTATATGGACAAATTAAAAAATGGTCGATACTATGTCCAACTGTGTTCACCTCATCTGTAGGTAATGGTACTCGAGCTGATCTATCTAGAATATCATGTACAACGACCCTCTGATTCTCTACCTCTAATTGTTGATGATGAACTGTATCTCCAATACAATATACCAACCCAAATGAAACTATATGATGGTTAGGATCATCAAAATACAACTCGCAATAATTAAAAATATGCGGTGGAGGAGTAGGATAAAATATGGGGTATGCATGCTGAGGTGGGGGAGTGAGATCTATTGGAAAAGGTGGAGGATAAATAATGGGTCTGCAGGGGGAGGTGGAGCAGTCAGAGCTGCTGTCTGAAATTTTCTTCACATGTTTTCAAACATAGACTATACAGACGCTCTAATCTATTCCTCCATCATTGCATTAATATTATGAACTTCGGCCTCCAAGGATTCTATTTTTTTATAAACCCCTTCTACAATAGATTTTGAATAACGTGGCAACGCTTTTCTTACCAATACACCTACAAGATATCCTCTTACAAGACCAGGATGTTCGGACATTCACAATTCTACAGATAAAATATCTTGCCTCCCAGTAGCTGTAAATGCCCCCTGTGACCTCCGCTCCTCAAGAGAATCCTGTATTAATTAATAGAACATTTTTGTAATGATTGTAATTATATGAAGAAAATAGATTACTTAAATAAATAAAATTGAAACATTACAATCCTCTCAGCTATGATTCTCGATTATTCTGAAATATATTGCCATTTAATTCCAATCTGATCTCTCTTCCATTTTTCATGTCTAGGTAAAGGGGATGGAGGGGCCCCCTTTCCAGAGCTTGAAGACGCATCTCGTAGTTGTTGAAATTTTTCCGCCATCATTTGTTCTTCCAAAAATGCATACCATCCCTGAGATAAACTATTAGGGTATACATTTTTATATTGGATCTCTTGATGAGCATTCCTTGTTTACTGTAAATTAATAATAAGAAATCGTTAAAAAACATTAATAATATCATTTATATAAGAATTATTATAAAAGTTTACAGTTCCCTTACCAAAAATGACTCTTTTATTATACCTTCAAAAAAATGTATCCATGTGTCTTCATCCATAAAAGGATATATACGACATGGATTGTCATGACTCTTATGACCATAAATGAAATCAGATGAGAGGGTTGATTTGAAATTCCTCCATCTCTGGGAAGCCAACGACAAGCATTTCTTCCTGACTCCTCCAGTGTCAAGAATATCAAATGTCATCGGATAAATACGCGGTTAAACATATTATATATACTACAATCATTTAAAGAATAATCAAACAATAGAAAAAGATCCTACCAAAATCATCTCCCATAACTGAGAGATTATCGCTTTATCCACACTTCTCCAGTCATCATACATAATGCTTACTTTTCTCTCAGCCTGAGTTGATACTAAACTCTTAAAATCTTTTGCATTTGGACCTCTAGGAATATCATCATCATCAAACTCAATGAGTATCCTCTAATCATGTGTACGTGAAAGTGATAATTTTGGTAAACGTGTGCACCCACGTTTACCAACCTTTGAACTCTTTGTCGTAATAGGAGAACATGAGGAATATTGGGGAACATTAAGAGGAGCATGCGAATGTTCCTCCGTAGAGGTATGACCAATATCCTCATCTCCGAAATCATGTTGCTGATCAACTGAATGATCTGTCATTATCCTTCAAATCAAAAAAAAACAAACATTAGTTCACAAATATAAAAATTCAAATATTTTAATACTACTGTAATCAGAAAATAGAAAAGTGTACTATGTTATGTAATAGTAAACATTGTTAATATAGTAAGCATGTTAAACATTGGTAAAGATGGTAATGTTGGTGAAAATGGTAAACATGGTAAACATGGTAAACCTGGTTAAAATTGTAAATTAATTGTCACTAAATAAAAATAATAGATATGTAATTCATGTAATGGTAAACATGATAATGTAAACTAAAAAAACTTAAAACAAACAAAAAAATATACTTATTTTGTTTTAATACATTTTTTAATAAAGAAAAAACTTATGATATCTAAAATATTATGAAATAAATAAATGTAAACAAGAAATAAATGTATGTTACCTGTAATTTTAGGAATTTACAAATTGATTGTTTTCCCAAATTCCTTCATCTTGATCGTTCCTAATGGCACAAACAATTTCTTCAACGTGCTCACCATTATGTTCTATTAATCATTCCATTGAAGTATGGATCTCACATAAATCAGCATCTTCATCAAGTTCATCCTCACCAACATATTGTTTTTCCCTTGTAAAACAACATCCCACATCATATCTGATTGATCTACAACATAGAAATTTTGTTTTGCATGTGTTTCCATTATAAAAGAATCAAATGTTTCTTCCAATCTATTCAGATTAATAAGTGTCATTCAAAATTCATCATATCTGACATTGTTGTTACCGATAAACCATTTACAGTTAAAAACATTAACATTATTTTTATAGTAATCAACCTCCCATATGTCTTCAATCACTCCATAATATGCACTTGATGAAGAAATTGGGTTTTTTTCTTTATCACTCAAAAAATGCATTGCTTCATCAAACACCAATACACCACTATTCTGAACTGCACATCTGTTGTCATGTGCTTTCCTATGAAATGTATAGCCATTAATGTCATAATCGGACCATGTTATCACATTTAAAAATGGACCACCCACAATCCATTTTATTGTCTCTGATACATCTGATGTACCAAGAAAGGTCTTTTTAAACCATGAAAAAAGCTTTCTTGTGCTCATTCAAAATGAACATTTCTTTATTTTTTGGATGACATTGTTTCAACTAATTAATATGAAATGTGATATATGGTTGAGCATCAGATATGTTATTCAAGATGTATGATTATAACTTCTTCATTTGTTCAGTTGATAATGATTTGACATTAAAGCCATGAATCCCCTTTACCTCATTATTAACTCGTTCATGGCAAGATAGAGGAAAAACTATGTGTTGCGTCGTAGCCAAGTATCTCATACAAAACTCTGCTACCTCCTCAGAAATACACTTTTTAATAATGGAGGCTTTAGGTTGATATGGATTCTTAACATATCCCATTAATATTTTCATATACCTTTCAAAAGGATACATCCAATGAAGAAATATAGGTCCACAAATCATTATTTATCAAACCGGATGAATCATTAAATGCACCATTATATCCAAAAAAAGTTAGAGGAAAATACATTTCCAATTGACAATGTATAAAAATTGAATCATTTTCCAAATTGTTCAAAGTGTTCACCTCAATCACCTTATTACAAATTGAATTGAAGAAATAACACAACTTCATTATAGTCTGTCTGACACAGATGGGAAATATTACATGCAATGCAACTGGTAGAATTTGTTACATAATGACGTGAAAATCATGTGATTTCATACCTATCAACATCTAGTCCTTCAATGGGACAAAATGTTTTTACAATTGAAGAATAACATTGAGTCACTTTGATATCATGAATACATTGAAAAAATCTAATTTTCTCCCTCTTCGATAATGTATGACAAGCTGGGGGAAGAAATGTTTGTCTTCCTTTAGGAGTGGGAGCTAACTCTATATGTATTCCCATTGATAGTATGTCTAATATTGCATTCAACCCATCTTTTGTCTTTCCTTTAATATCTAACAATGTTCCAATCAAACAATAATAGAAATTCTTCTCCACATGCATGACATTAATATTATGTTTAACTTCATGATTCCTCTAATATGGTAGCTCAAAAAATATTGACCTTTTCTTCCAAATATTTCTATCATTACCTGATTTCTATGTCTTTCCCAATGTCACATCAAGTTTTTTCACCCTCTCAATATACAGATCAGAGGATAATGGTTTTGGAGCTGTATCAAATTCTTTTGAGCCACTGAATTTTTTTTTAGTCTTCTATAAGGGTGATCCATAAGAAAACACTTTCGATGACCCATGTACACTGTTTTCCTCCCATAATGCAATTGAAAATATGACATTATTTGTTCAGAAATTGGACATTCTTTTTTCCCTTTAACACTATATACAGACAAATTTCCATATGCTGGGAAGTCATTTATAGTGAACAGAAGCACTGCATGCAGTTGAAAATATTCCTTTTTATAAGAATCATACACCCTAATACCATCAACCCATAACAGTTTCGAATAATCAATCAAAGGTGATAAGTAAACTTCAATATCATTGCTGAGTTTCTTTGGACTAGAGATCATTATACTCAAGATGACATATTTTTGATTTATACAAACTTTAGGAGAGAGGTTGTAAATTACCAATAAAACAGGCCATGAACTATGTGTGCTACTGAGGGTTCGGTATGAATTCCTTCCATCTATGTATAACCCTTGTCTGGGATTTCTAATTTCATTGCCAAATGTAGAATACTGCTCATCAATTTTCTTCCATTGTGGACAATCAACTAGATTCCATATTTTTCCATCACATAACCACTCATCGGCATGCCATCTTAACCTTTTTTCATCATGTGAATTAGAAAATAAATGTTTGAAATGATGAATTATAGGAAGATACCAAAATACCGTTGAAGGGATCTTTGTAATCTTTACATCAGCCTATGATTTTTCTTTCACCTTATACCGTGATGTCCCAAATTTAGGAAACTCTGACAGAAATTCATATTCCTTCCTACATATAATGCAATCATTCAGAAATGCATGCATTTTCTTGTATCCAAATCCCCTCAGGCATAATATTTTCATGGCCTTATAATGTGAATCTGAAAGATCGTTATCTTTGGGAAGAATGTCTTTCTTCAATTTTCACAGCTCTATAAAACTTCTGTCACTCCATCCATGTTCCACCTTTAGGTCAATCAATCTTAACAACGCTGAAAAAACTGTTAAATCTATACAACCAGGATATAATGGTTTTTCAGCATAACCATAGAGACAAGAAACTGTAGGTTCTATCTCAATTTGTTATGCTACAATATCGTGAATAATTTCATCAATTCCATCGGAGTTACCATCTTGCGAATCATCATAATCAGTGAAATTTTGTCCAGTTTCACCATGCCAAATACAAGGGTTGTAAATCAGATTAAAACCATGAAAAATTATATGATCTTTTATCAATACTTTTCAACATCTTCATATTCAAAAATTTCAGGCATGGATATAAAAAAATGTCCCTACATGGAACATTTCATTTATCAAATTCCAAAAAGGCAACAACACCTTCCTCATATTCATTCCTCATTTTATGTTCCGTAATCCAACTTTGACTCATTATTTCCTATAACAAATATCAATATTATATATATATTTAAGATAAGAAAAATATATGTTTATATGAAAACAATCATAATTTTAATGTAAAATAATTTTGAAATATAAAACAAAACTATGCGTATTTAAAAAATATACTTGAATACTATTAAAAAAACAAAATATATTTAGATATAACTGTTTTAAATTCTATTGAATCAAATAAAACCCTGGGGCCTACAATGGTTGATATAAAATTGGAGAAAATGTAGTAAACATGAGTATCAAATCAAATTTAAAATAAAAACACAGATGGAGAAAATCACAATGTAAAGTCAATAATCACGGAACAATCATCATGTCATAATCTCAGAAACCACGATGCAGTATTCAATCACAATTAACACTTATCCCCCACCCCCTATGACACCCACTGGACACCACCACCCCCTTGGACAGCCCCCCACCCCATGGACAACACCCCCACCCCCTTGGACAGCCCATGGACACCACCACACCCTGGTACAAACCCCCCCCCCCCCCACCCCTACTAGACACCCCACCCCCTGGACAGCCCCCACCCCTCTAGATAGCACCCACACCCTTCCTAGACACCACCCCCACCCCCTACCCCCTTGGACACCCCCTGGGTCACCCCCAACCCTCTGGACAGCCGCCCACCCCCCGAACTGCCCCCAAACTGTCTGGAAAATCCCCCACACCCATGGATAGCCCCCATCCCCCCACCCACCCACCCCCTTGGACACCCCCATGGACACCCCCAACCCTATGGACAACTGCCACCCCTGGACATCCCCTGAGCCCTCTCGACCACACCCCCACCCCTCCTGGACACCACCCCACACCCTACCCCCATGGACACCCCCTAGACAGCACCCCACCCCTCTATACATCACCCACACCCCTCTTGGACACCCCCCACCCCTACCCCCTTGGACACCCCCCCAAACCCACAAGACAGTACCCCCTCCCCCACCCCCTCGACATCCCCCACCCCTCTAGACAGCACCCCACCCCTCTTGGACACCACCTTCACCCCCTACCCCCTTGGACACCCACCTGGACACCCCCAACCCTCTGGATAGCCCCCACCCCCAGAACAACCCCCAAACCCTCTGGACAGGCCCCCACCCCTTGGGACAACCCCCCCCCCCACCCACCCACCCCCCTTGGACACACCCTTGGATACCCACCAACCCTCTAAACAACCCCACCCCCCCCCCCCCACCCCCTGGACAACCCCCACCCCTCTAGACATCACCTCCACCCCACCTGGACACCACCCCCACCCCTACCCCCATGGAAACCCCCTTGGATACCCCCAACCCTCTGGATATCCCCCACCCCCTGGACAGCCCCCGCCCCTCTAGACAGTACCCCCACCCCTCTTGGACACCACCCTGACCCCCTACCCCCTTGGACACCCCCAACCCATTGGACAACCCCCACCCCGTACAACCCCCCAAACCCTCTGGATAGGCCCCCACCCCCTTGGAACCCCCCCCCCCCCACCCCCTTTGACACCCCCAACCCCTTGGAACCCCCCCCCCACACCCCATAGACTACCCCTCCCCTCCACCTCTATGGACACCCTGGACAGCCCCCATCACCATGGACAACCACCAACCCTCTTGACATCCCCAAGAACCATGGTATTTTAACCTCAAGCTATTAGTTTTGACATTTCTAGAGATTTTAACCTCAAGCTACTAGTTTTGGTATCATGCCATTATTCAAAATGAGAACCATGAATTGTATCTCCTACTAGTCTAAAATTCTCTATTGTGTAATGAATCGGGTTTTAATAGCATATGAAGACTTATAATCATCCACAAAAATAAGCAACGTAAATAGATTATGAAACAAAAAATGTGATACCCAAAATAGAAACAACCAAGGATCCAAAACGAACATTCAACCATGAAAAAGAATATATACATATTAAATAAATAACACCGGTACACAGAATGGGTGTATCACAATGGTTTATATATAAATTGTAGTAATATGGGTGAATGAGATCATTAGTTGTCAATGACAACAATAATTACCATCAATGTCGGGAAATCGCGAAGAAAAAACAAACGAAATAGAAGTAGGTGAGGCTTACCTGAAAATTGCAAGTCTATCTAATAGATCTATGGATAATAAATAATACGATGATGGAAAAACAATGTAAGAGGTTTCGAAATCGAAGAATATTACCTAGTTTAAACAAAAAAAATCGCAAAACGTAAATATAGACTATCCGAAGAAAAAAAACGATCAAAATGAAGTCGTGGGAGGCTTACCTAAGTGTTGCGAGTTGATATGACAAATCTGAGGAGAGTAAATATGATAAAAGATGATGGAAAAATGAGTTTAACGCAACGAGATCGATGAGTCGATTAGGGTTTTCCGCGCGAGAGAGACGAGTTGTCGAACTGTCGATCGAAAAATCGTAAATGACAATCCATGGGGCGTGTTAATTTTTTAAATGTTTTATAACATCTATTATTTAATAACCAACATTATAAAACAGTTTATAATGTTGGTTATTAAATAATCGATGTTATAAATGTATCATATACAGATTTTTTATGTCATTTATTTTATAACCGACAAAAAAAATACGTGTGTTGGTTTTTTACGTCGGTTATAGAATAACCGATATAAAAAATTTAGCGTGTTGGGTTGTTACATCGGTTATCAAATAGCCGATTTCAAAAAGGCCTCAAATGCCACTTTTTTTAAGTCGTTTATTTTATTACGGACATAAAAAATTCTTTGATACCTCGTTTTTTACATCGTCTTTTTGATAACCGATGTAAAAAACACTGCGCTTTGGTTTTTTAGGTCAGTTAATTTTTAACCGACGTAAAAAACGAACACGCGTGATTTTTAACATCGGTTATGAAAATAACTGATGATAAAAATTTACTCTCCGCATTTTTTACATCGGTTATAAAATAACAGACGTAAAAACCATGTATCACATATTATCATGTCGGTTATATATAACCGACGTAAAAATTGGTGACGTCAAAAACGTTTTCTGCACTAGTTCATGAAACTTTATGTTAACATCTATTCATTGTTGCTTTTATGTTATCTATATTAAATGTTAAACCACATTTGTAGATAATGACTTCTAAAAGTTATGATTCTCCACATCCCTATGCATAACAGGTCTCTCAACCTATTGATGCTCACAGTGCAGATGAAAAATAGGTTTCTCAACCTGTTTCCTTATGTAAATATATGTTCACTAATTATTTTTTGTTGTGTAAATTAAATGATAAACGAATTTTTAAGATAATGAATTATTAATGTGGTAATGCTCCCAATCCTCATGAACAATAGGTTTATCTACCTACTACTGCTTGGAGTGAAGATGAACAATAGGTTTCTCAACCAATTGCTACTCCTAGTGCAGAGGTACAACCACCGTCCGCAAATTCGGGTGCTAACCCTCTAGAACCGGTGGAACATATTGATAATGGTGGATATGGGGAAATAAAAGGTGACGAAAAACCAGAGATTTAGAAAAAATAGGAGTGTCCAAGTTTGAATGTATTATAAAAAAATATTAAGGCTAATGATTATGGAATCAAATATGATATTGGATGGATTATTAAGGGCCAACATGTTAACCACAACAAGGTCATGTTCTATTATTACATTAGAATCGTCAATCGATAAAGCATGGAAGTTAATGTAAACTCATGGAACCATGTTGTGGTGGATATTAAGACACTGATATGGGGATATACTAATGTAACATTATGATATCACCTTTTTAATTTACTAAAAACTATATAATGAAACATTGACATACAATTCATCATCTCTTACAGAGTGCATTTATAGTATATGACTCGGACAAAGAGTATGTCATAAGTGTTTCTAGAAGGATTTATATAGGTTTTCACACAACACTAAAGAAATATCATCTAAAAGATGTTGAAGGGAAAATAAAACCACACAAAAAAAATTATGCACACCTCATAACCCATGAAATGTGGGATACATTTACTTTATGTCATGTGATGTAGTCTTTTCAGGTACATTGTGTCTGGTAAAATGTTGTTTGATGGAACTTGTATTCATCACTTTTATTGATAGTGTTTTATTTATGAAACAACAACTGAGTGCTTAAAATAATCAACCAGAATCCAAACCGTTCTACCCCTATCGTAAAGCAATGATGGGTTACACATCACTTGAGAAATATTTGGTACATATTTTAAATCAAACAAAATACATTTATGTGATATAAAACAACATATTGACTATGTTATTTTTTTTATGAAGCTTCGAGAGTCCAAATCTAAAGCCACTAACATCCCACACCATGTGCTATGGCAGGAGGCACATGTAACTAATGATGGAAAAATAATATATGAAAACACACAAGTTTGGGAAACATGAGAATATATGACATAATAAAAAAACCCTTAAATTTATATTACATTCCAATGATTACTTTTTTTCAAATATTTTATTTCTGACGTAGTCATAGGAATCAACAACACCCACACAGGATGTAGACATACTTTTAGTGGCCTTGAATTAGCCATAAAAGTATGGTTGTATCAGAGGTGTGGATTTTGGGGTGACACGATGGCCATATTTTGAGGAAAAAATAGGATGATAAAACTATGGAAATGATATAGATGAGGAAGTCAATAGCTTTGTTTCATGAGGAATTACAATAGCATAGATAGATGATAGAATGTTTGATGGTGGAGGAAAATAGAAGAAACAACTCAAGAACAACTCACGTGTGAAGATCCCACCACACCCCCACCCGTTTTGAGGTGATCCATTACCCTCAAAAACAATTCTTGACTGAGGTAGTCAGTTTTCTAATAATTGTTTCTATGAAATGTTAAAAATAAATACACTAGACACTGATGCATATTCAGTATTGATATTATATAGTGTGAATGTCACTATGATTTATATCTATCCACACCCACCCATTACCTTTTAGTGATAGATACAATGTTCAATATCCAGAAAAACATGCTACACAAAATACCACTTTTGACAGGTCATGTGAGAGTGTCAGTTACTTTATCCCTATAGTTTAGCGTTGAGGTACCAGTTACAATTTATGAAATATATATTCATGTATTCAAATGAGCTCTAAGAACATTCAATACATGTTCATCGATTATTCTAAAAAAACATATTAACAATGAGGTATTAATTTCTAATTTAATTTTTAATCGGAAACATAATCATATAATGAAAAAATTTCTGAACTTATGTATTTTATTATAAAAGGACAATGGGAAGGTGGTGAAAAAAATGTTCAGTTTAAAACCATCTCAAGGATCAATTAACCGATCAAAATGATCTACCAAAATCACATTACCCCCCTTCTATATCCATGTTTATTATCATTGAACTCACGTAGATATGATGTTGAAAGACAATGGTACTCACATAGTTAATTTTAAAGAAAATATATACGAATGGGAATATCTTGACATCATTTGTGTTGAGAGTGTAATTGAAATCCTTGACTACGAATGGTTAGGTGGATTAGTTGTAAATGTTTAATTGAAGTATGTTTTCATGATTTGATTTTCTGAAATATGATATACTATAATAATTATGACTAAATAAATTTCATATTTTTCACATGAGTATATATGAACAAAATTAAAGGGATTTCATCATGAAAAAAAATTGGACTCATTAGTACTCATGCTACCTCTACAACAATAACTGATATAAATTCTAAGAATGTGGGTGAAATAGTGGCTAGCCAGCTCAAATCGTTTAACAACAACATTATGGATGATAGTATCTTTTCAATACCAACAACATTGTGGTAAAACTACACAATTTAAACATATAAAATAGATTTTAATTTCATTAATTAGTTATTCCTTTATATGTTTTTAGGTAGAATTTGATGCTAATTGCGGCTAATTGGGATACTCCAAAGATTTATTTCATGGATTCAATGTGATTACTACGAAAAAACTAACCACAAATAAAATATTTTGTGAATTTTTAATACACTATATCCATAATTCTAGAACTAAACTTCTTGTTATATATTTTATATTATATTTTATTGAGGATTCTATTATGATTGGGCTTTTCGTGACAATCGTCTACTTTATGGAATAAGGCCAGGAGAAAAAGACAAGAAACATGAAAAGTACTAAAACTAGATAAAATTTTTGGAATATATTATAATATTTCACTATACAAACATAAGTTAAAAAGATAAATATTTTTCTCAATGGTTCTTCCATGCCCAAAACAGAAAAACAATAAATTTTGTGGTTATTATGAATGTACATTTATGAAAGAGATCGTATTCCATGAAAAAACATGCATTCGTGAAGAGGTATTTTTCAATATAATTACTATTTAATTTAAATTAATTATTAATTATTTGTGTATTTTTATTTTATCATTACTACTATGACTAGTGAAAATAGTCATTTTCACAAAACCATATTGATATTCTTAGAAACGAATGGGTACATACCTTACAGCAGAATGTAAAAAATATATTGAAGTTGGTAAACTTATCAAATAATTTTGAAATTAATAATCATGCCTACCTTATCTTTCCTTTTGTTTGATGATAATGTTGTGATTTTATGGGCTAAACAGCCTTCTAAAAATCATGGTCGTTGGTGGTCCTTGTTTTTTCACTAAAATAATTTCATGTCGGTAGGATTTGAAAAGAAATTGGTGGTCCTCATTTTTATGGTTTGTGTGTTTTTGATAGACCACAAAAGATAACGAATATCCATAAGGGGTTCCCCAATCCCTTGAGTTTTTTGCAACACCTTGAGTCACAATGGGAACATGAACTTACTCAAATATTCTCGTTTTCAACAACAACAATTGTATTTCTCCAAAAAAACATCGATTCAATCTACAACATTGGTAGTTCCCCTATTTATTCAACCCAATGAAAAAGAAACTGACTTGTATTCATTCAGATATCTAGAATATATGACAGTAGGTTCTTCCCTGGGCTGAATAAATCTATTATATAAATGGAGGATGTCATTACATGTCTACCGTACATGGATCAAAGTTTTTTCCATAATACTTATAAACTGGGTAGATTGAGCATATTGAGTAGGGATGACTCTTTTTTAGGTTTTAGAGGCAAGGATGAATTTATTTTTTGGTTTAAAATGTTACATAATGTTTTTAATTCTTTAGGACCATGATCTATAAGTCCTTTATAATGTGTAGGAATCAACTTCACCTCAATTTGTTGCACAATGTCATCGGTATGACTCCAAATGTGTCCATTTAAAATTGATGTTAATTATTGGAAATAACACATATGAAATACTGAATAATGAGGAAATGCATTAAGATTGTTTTGATTCTACAGGAGAATGATCTATTAGTCATATGTGACATATAAGAATTAACTGCACCACAATACAACACACGGTGTCAAAGTTATGACTCCAAATGTGTCTTGTTATTTAAAATTGGAATTAATTCAAGTAAAAAACACAACTGTCATACCAAGAAATGATAAAATTCATTCAGATTGTTTTGATAAATTAGGAAAATGATCCATGAGTCAGTGTTTACATGTAGGAATTAACACCCACCTCAATATGATAAACAGTGTGATCAGTATGACTAAAAGTGTCTGTTATAAGTTTAAAATTGAAATTTTTGTTCAAAATGTGTCAATCTATAAAAAAATCAAACATGCTCCAATTAACATTGAATATAAGGAAAAAAATCATATATCCTTTTTGATGGTTATGAAGTAGTGTCACTTCAAACTAACACACAACACAACCGGTATGACTCATATCGTATGTTTTTGGTTTGAAATAACATTTTTGGAAGAAAAACACAACTGGCATATTGAAAACCAAGGAAATACATTCTGAATATTTTAATTATTTGGTAAAATGTTATATAAGTCATTTTTGATGTGTTTGAATCAAAAAAATTTCAATATGACGCACAGTGTGACCAGTATAACATGAAATGTGTTTGTTTATATAAAATTGGCATTAATCAAAGTAAAAAAACACAATTGGCATAATGAAAACCAAGAAAAAGAATATGGATTGTTTTGATACATTAGGAAAACAACCCATGAGTCAGTTTGGACATTTATGAATCAACCCCACCGTAATCTGATGGACCGTGTGATTAGTATGACTAAAACTGCATGTTACAATTTTAAAATTGAAATTTTAGTTTAAAAATTTCACCCACAGAAAACAAATAAAACAATATATTATTGTCTTCAAAATTAAGGACAACAATTTGTACGTATTTTTTGATCTGTATCAAGAAGTATCACATCAATCTGATGCATAATGCAACTGGTATGCCTCAAAATGCATGTTTTCTGTTAGAAATTACATTTTAGTAAAAAACACAACCAACATATTGAAAACCAAGGGAAGGAATTATAATTATTTTTATAATTTAGTATAATGATCTATCAGTCATCTTTGATGTGTAGGAATCAACCGTACCTCAATATGGTGCATGATGTAACTGGTATGAATCCAAATGTATCTTGTTATTTAGAATTGACATTAATTCTAGTAAAAAAAACAATTGACATAATGGAAACAAAGAAAATGTGTTCTAATTGATTTTATATTTTTGGAAAATGATTAATGGATCATTTGTGACATGTAAGAATCAACTCTACCTCAATCCAAAAAATTTTGTGACCGATATGACTAAAAGTGAACGCTATCAGTTTAAAATTGACATTTTAACTCAAAACATGTCACTCACTGAAAACCAATAAAATGCTATATGATGGTCATTCTAATTAAGAGAAATAAAATTTATGCCCTTTTTTATGTGTAAGAAGTAGTCTCATGTCAAACTAATGCATGATGTGACCGATATGACTCAAATTTCATGTTTTTGGTTTGAAATGACATTTTACTTAAAAACAAAACTAACATACTAAAATCCATGGAAATGAATTATGATTGTTTGGATACATTAGAAAAAAGATCCATCAGTCATTTATGACATATAAGAATCAACCCCACCTCAATACGATGCATGGTATGATCGGTATAACTCCAATTTTGTCATTTTTATTAAAAATGGAATTTTTTATTGTATTCTTCACATTAATGTTAAATTTAATTATTTATAGTATTACTGATGTAATATTTGTTTTCTTATATAGGTGTAACATTTTTTCCAATTTGGGATGATTTCTTGGTAGAATATTACCATTGGGGGATATTTTCATAGGGGACCACAGACGTCAAAAGAGAAAACATTCTTGTTTTTACCTTTTTGTTGGATAATTGTAAAAGTAATTTTATAAAACATTTTTAAAAATGCATGTAAAAGTATGTTTTTTGTATAAACCATGAGTGAATATTTTTTATTCATCATGATAATTAAACATATATAAAATTTTTTCCCAAATATTTGTGTGCACTGCTTGTTTTTTAATCATTTGCATGGTGTATACGGTTCTTTTTTATATACTATGAGTGGTTTATTTTTAGAAGGTTTTCACTGGTTTGTATAGGTTATTTTTCCTGGTTTGGTTTTTTTTTGACTTTATGGGAGTTATTTATTTTATGTAGGTTTTTGGGTGTGCTGTTATATAAACAGCATGCTCAGACAGGGAAGTCTTTATCCGCACTACAATTAGCACTGATAAATGGCCACCATTATCAGTGATAATTGAAGCGTAGCTAAATGGGGAATTTATCAACACTCTTTAAGTTCTAATAGAGTGACCCCCTCAATATATGATAGATTAATTTCACTTTCTTAGCATTAATAAAGGCATTTTTGAGTGCTGATACAATCATGTTTTGTGGTAGAGCATATATCGATTCATCTCTGTGTGTTCTTCCATCACATGCATTGAATCACTAGATTTACACATGGTATCACTATGTGAATTCCTACATACCGAATCATCTAAATCCTTACCCTTTCCAATATTTGATGCACGTTCAAGTAAGGCTTCAAAAAAATTCCACTTGATCTTATAATGATAAAAAACCAGAAGATTCTCACCAATGAAGTAGTATTTCCACAACATAAAATAAAAGATACTAGTAACAACTAAATATCATGGGTGTCATAGTTATACTCATGGGTACATAACTTCAAACCTTAACAAGATAAAATCATAATATTCTACAACATAACACATCCCCAAACAAGATGTGAAGCATCATATAAAACATAAAACATAACTCCATTCACAAGAAAACAAAGGACCCTATTGGTGATAAAATTTTATTTTAAATAACCAAAATATTCATAACACTGGTGAGTCCACAAGATAACATGGTTCTTCTTTCTTGAGGTTATTAGATGCGTCAAAACACGAGAGAAATAATATGTGAACCTCTTCTAATAGCCTACATGACGAATGAAAATCTACACCTCTACCACTGTCATTTGGGTTACCTATGAAATTGTTGGCTCTGTATTATATGGATCCACTTCTAACCCATGCCATTACACCACATTAACAGATAAAAAGAACATGTACATCAATGAAATCGTACTTCTAAAACATCCCTAATATTTTCTTATGATATAGAAGCTCAAAAACATTTTTTTTATTCTTAGCATGATCCTTATTATACATCAAGTAAAAATTATGTATTCAATGAAATCCACCTCAAAAATATCCGAGAAATATACAATCACTATGTTTATCAACACCGTGAACATGGATTGAGAATTTGTAACACTAAATGAAGTCAAAAAATATAGGTAATTTCCATGATGATAGAAGAAAGAAGTATTCTGAATATCCTCAACTTTCTCCAATGTATAATGATATATACACAAAAAATCTATTTTTGGGAACCTAATTTATCCAAAAATATGATTACTTATATCATCAATATATAAACATGGATAGTCGTTTTCACATTCAATTGGTTTAATTGATGATAATAGAGACCAAGCTAAAAATTTCCATCGGTCTTCTTCACAAAAAAAAACACATGCACCCATATGTGACACACTCAGCCAAAGAAAAGCTCCCTATAATAGATCTTTGTGTTGTAGTCATATCTCACTTATCTTAGAAGGAGTCATCTGATATTGGTAAATAATGATAGAATGGCCTCCTAGATGAATCTAAATCCGAATATCAATATTTCATCAAGGGGGTAATACTACAAACATCTATGGGAATATAATATTGTACTCTTCCAAAACCCAGAAAAAAACAATAGATGTATTCCTACAGACCTCCACATAAACTCGTCCATCATGGATTAAATAGAAAAATAACACCTCTAAACCATCTGAGGGTTTTTCTTACCAACATACTTATTGGATCTCCATTAACATTATAAAAATGACATGCCACCTAAAGAAATACTTGATATCCTGCACCAAATTCAATCAATCAATGTAGAGGATTATTTCATATGAATGAAACTATAAACCTATGAAATATACCTATGAGTGGTGTAACCCCATAAATACCTCACGATCTCTTCATACTTCCTACGAATCAAGTCAATATCCCACTAGCATAGTAAATTTCAAGGTCACATGAAGCCTCTCTACCTATGTCCCAGATGCATGGAAAGCGGTTGGTTATTTAAAGGATTCCATTGCTATAAAATCAAAAAAAGCATTCGCCCATGTATAAAACAAGAAATTGGTACCTCAAACAATGCATATTTCACCTTTGACAAGCAATGAAAAATCATGAAGATTACCATGACCTACTTCACAACCTCTCTGACTCTACTCATGACTGCCTCCATAGATGTGATATTATATATGATGATGAGAAGCCTCTAAGGGAAGTTCTATTATTGCCTTATATCCTCTCAACTGGTCATAGACGGGAGCACCCTGCCACTACTACCTCAGTAGAAACTGTCTCATCCCAGGAACATGAATAAGAACACCTATTAGGAACTCCATACCATAACACTACCTCACATACAATTTTGATGGCTTCCCATTATGACAATCTATTTTTTTTAGTGTCCTCTAAATAAAAAATGCACTTTCCTATACCTCAATGTACATATTCACCAAAAATAGGTTGAACTAGTAGTTGATATCATTATGAAATCCCCCTCAATATTCCACACCTTAGTATCCTTACCACTTATAATGAATGAATCATATTACATAAGGGTCCTAAAAATGATCTCAAACTCTCACATGTTGGATGTTCACCCTGAATGGGTAAATTGATCCTATAGACTGGCCTCATTCATGGTTGAGGGAATAATATCTACATGGAACTGGTCTTATATCCTCTATCATTATACTATTGACTCTCCATGATCCCCAATAAACAATTACCACCACTGCCTCAGTTCTCCTCTAACCATTATTCTATAAGTAAATTTCAATTTAATTAATTATATATATAATAATTGGTGATGAAGCTCTCAAAATTGCATCCTCTATGTCTTATCTTCATCGACCTGTACACTACGACAATCTACTGGAACATCTTGCTGAACATATTTAGCACAAACCTGGTGAGGATATAGAACAGGAGCTATGCCTAAAATGAGAACATAATGTTAGACTTTTAAACATTGAATATGCAATATTTAATATTAAATAATTAATTAATTATTATCATGTTATGTTTTTAACATATAAAAACATCCATCAACTTCAAACACATGAGAGAATAATAATGATTCATAATCATGTCCAAAGTATCTACCCTAAAACCATTATAACTTATTTAGTAGGATCAATAAACTTAATGTACTGTGTATTAGATTATTGGGGGCATAAATAATAATGCATCATCTGGTCTCTCATGTTTACATCGCTTATTAAACTTAAAAAACATCATTTATCTACCAAACTATGTAATCTCGCCTAATCCTAACTAAAAAATCTACCCTATCGCACAAACTCACCCTTTGATACCACCTTTTCATGATTCCATCCCAAAATAGATATTAAAAAGGGAGAGATAAATAGTTTCTTTTGGAGTCTCACATCCAGTAGGAAACATGTTGGAAACTAGCAATAGGAGTTTAATAAATATTCATATGGGAGGCATTTCACTCTAATAGAAACATGTTGATGAAGGTTTTAAAAAGGAGACACCAACAAAAAGTAGGTCATATATATATCCCAAGTTCAAACATGAAATTTCATAAAGTACTAAAACAACTGAAAGGGAAATTACATGTACCCAAAAACCTCTTAAAAAACAAAGAGCTAGTAATATACCTCATGATCTCTTACAAACTATGGATGGCCTAAAATAATGTTTATATATATGATGGCTGAGAAAAATTGTATAATCAGTATGATCCTCTCCAAAGTAAGTCATGTAAAAAATAATGAAAGGATGCCAATGAGAAGTGAACAATAGTGAATCAAACTTATCACCTAAATAGAAATACTATGTTCTTAGTATCAACATGGATAACTCCCTCCATGTATCAGATACAACAGGGAATATAGTTCAATAATGAATCATCATGGTACCCCTCTCCCTCTTCACTGAATGTTTTCTGTTTTCCCCAACATCGCAGGTCCTAATCCATCGCTCTCCAAAATAGGCCATCCCAAAGACACTAGGGGAAAGGAATCAGAACATGCACCTAATGAATTACATCGTTGCGTAGTATAATATCACATTAGCATATATATTAACCAAAATGTTTTCCAGATCCAACATATCATATATCACATATATCATAAAATATGTATTATTCTCAAAGACATTACAGACCATACACAGTGTAAGTACCTCAATCCATCACAACAAATACACATCATAACTATAATAATTATTTTGGATTCTAGATTTGGATATATATATATATATATATATTGAAAAAGTAAAAGACATCACATCCATCTACACACATATATTAAAAAAAATACCACATTGTATACCATTACATGAAATTTATAATAGATGAGAGAAGGGAAAGAGTGGGTAGATATCCGTCCACCCCCACTGGGATGTTTGGGAAACACCCTCTTAGATTCCATAGGGTTTCATACTTATTAACTAGAATATGAGGGGTAGAATATTAAATCAAATAGTATTGAAGATATAAAATATCTCACAAAAACACTATGGAAATAAATTATTCATAGATTCAACTATAGTTTACATCACATATACTCCTCGTTTCCCCTAATATGACGAGATATCATATATGTATACAAGAATTTTAAAGAGATACATTAATTATTTTTGTACATTTTATTATTTCCTTCTATTCAATAATTATTTTGAAATTAATTAAAAAATTTAATTATTCCACATTGAATTTGATTAGGATTCCATTCAAGACCATTCCCTCCCATTATAATCCAAACTGGTCTCATGGTCACTCAATATTAACATGTTTTTATAGTTTGCATTCCATCATTACCAACCACGTGAGTTTATAATTATTTATACATTAAGAATCATTCAATAATCAAGGTACATTAATAAAACTATCAAAATAAACCACCAAGAGTACATAAGAATCCAATCACATACAACTATTTCATGTAGTGGGTAAATGAATGTAGATAAAACTAAGAACCCATCCTATGATCACTAAAAATATTCATAACTGTGCATCCCTGGTATCATTATCATAATAATGCATAAGACTGGTTTCATCCCATTTGATCATATAAGGTTTCATCCCTAAAACCCCCATTAATATATGCATTAATCTCACCATATTAGGCATCAAATTCTTCCACATCATTCAGACCTCCCCATGAACATATCAAATCAACCATCCCAATCTAAGTCGTCCCTGGAACAAAATACATTTAGGCCTCCCATCCCAATATCACATTGCATAGTAAAGCATAAAACTAGATAGAACCATTAAATTATTAGAAAAAAAAAAGAAATAGGGAAATATGTGCCCTAAAAGGGAATGCAGCCTTGAAACATAAGTGAGATAACATGGCTCTAATACAAGGAACTCAACATTCATAGTCAAATTGTAATATCAACCTCTAACAGAGATCAGTATCACAGAACAATTTATTATTACATCTTGAATTAATTGATTCATTATTCATAGGTTCCATCCATTGGAAACCAAATGGATGATAATTAACATTTTATTAAATAGACCTCCTTTTAATGGGTTAGGGGAACCCAAGACACCATCGACTTAAAAATACAATTGTCCTCAATGGAAAAAAAGATCAAGAAAAAAAAACCTCAATACATGATAGAATTTTTTCGCAGCAATGAAAAATATTAAAACTAGCTTCCTCTATCCCAAAGCTGATCAGTTAGGTATCATGTGCAAAAACACACAGGCCTGGAACTGATTGTTGAAGCCATACCCACTCAAATATTTGATTCTGAATAGCCATGAAATAGTGAAAATAAATTCCCAAAACCTCATCTGAAACATATTCCTTATAGACAATTGCTTCCAAAATACCTTGACCAGTGGACCATCGAGGCTAAACACATTCAACCAAATCGCACATTGAAACCCCATGGTCACAAAATCAGCCCTGTAAAAACCATCACAGCTTGGTCTTACATCTTGAATCCAATGTGATGTCAACCGAGATGATCACTGAGCAAACCAATTTCCCTCCACTAACCGCAATGAAATTCAAAATGAATAAAACCAACATAGAATCTTCAAGGAATCCTCATTAAGACCCTCTCTCTTCTGCACCACACTCAGGCTAGTGACGATCCTTGCCTGAAGAAGACTGCCAAGCCGAGGCCATCCCACCAACACCCAACCAAGATCTATCTTAGCGAAATGCCTTTGAAGGATTTGACAAGGCATATACACACCTTACAAGGGCTGAAAATCTAGATCCTCACTTCGCAAGGGCTGATGAAGATGGATCCACCACCAAGCCCACTCACCATAAAGACGATGTCCATGCCTTGCATGGACCATCGCTGAGTTAGGGAGCCAAATATTGGGATCTATGCCATCCTTAGTGAGGCATGCTAACCGAGCCGAGGACTCTAGTGTCAACACCTACTCACACTACACCAAACCAGAGGAGGGGAGGGTCCAAAAAATGGAGAAGAAGAACCCTAGCCCGCAAGAGGAGGATGTTACCACCTTCCAGAGGCTTCCTCTAAACTAGGATGGGAAACCGAATTAATCATGTTGTAACATGACACTAAAATAATTAAAATAGTAATTTAATAATTCTTCCAAGTATACATTCCAGTATTATATAACTTTGAATTCTAATTTATTAACACACATACATTTTTTTTAAACAATCATAACCATGATTTACATTATTTGTGAATTATATTAACCACACATATGATAATTTTCATTTATATATGTGAATTGAATCAATTTCATTATTATAAAACTTTAAAAACCAACCATATTTCCAAGATGTTCTATGATCCTGCCAAAGCCAGTCCCCAAAATATTCTAAATAAAATTCAAGAATGTTCAAGAATTATTAAGGGTTTTACAAAAATGAGAGTGAATAGCTCCCCATAGATATGCCTCCACCATTTTTGAACAATAATCCAAGATACGAAAATAAAAATGTTCCCCTTTTACTTCATTTTACTCTTTGAAAAAGCCTCATCCACACTAATGGATTCCCTGTTGATATGTGAGCAACTCTCATTGAGGTTCTTGGCCTAGTTCGTGCACTAAATCCAATGTGGGATAATAATACAAGTAACATCCATATTTCTCAATTATAATTACCTAATTATTATTTTAGGGCCATATTCTAGCCATAGATACTTCCAATTACACTAGACCACAATCTAAATACCATATAAATATATACCAATTTAGATTATTAATAAATTCCAATGATAATATAATGATAAAAGTTACCCTTATAAAAACCACATTGGGTGCAGAAGACACCCACATAAATTGGGGGGCCTCCCATAGGGGTTTCTATACCACAAATATTGTACTTAATCAATAAATTTGTAAGAGTAATCCAAGGTAGAGGTTTGTGTACAAGTGGTTTACTATATCATTCCAGAACACGTAGTGCTCATAAGATATTCATATCTTCAATTATATTGTCCATTGATCCATTTATTAACTTCTAATTAGTATAAATATCCATATGAATAAAAATTCTATTAATATGTATTCAGGGTAGTTTATTTTGAAAATCTATTTCATTTCATGTCTACTAAACAACTACAATATATATTGTTGTTGCTACCAAAAACTAATAATAGACTTCTTTAATTTTTCTAGTTCATCCAATTTCCATCATGAATTGATCCATATATTGGTTAGTTAATAATTTAATTCAAGAAAATTACCAAAATACCTATAGATATCCTTTTGAAACCCACATTCTATTAATAGGTTCTATGTAATTTCTTCATCCTTCTAGAAAAAATGACAAGATGAGACATGATACTCTCCATCTCTCTTTAATTGATCATGGGTATGAATCATATTTTTCCACATCCTTTAATGATTTTAAAATATTGATGGTTGAATAAAATGTACTAAGAATTTCGATAACCATGTTGGTGGTATATTATAGCCTTCAAAATCCAGGTTCTCAAAACTCCTTAACATTGAATTTTCCATTCGTATTATTTCTGTTTATTAGGTTTTCCACATGCATAAATGAAAAATTCTAAATCTACATTTTGGTTTGAAAATAGAACATGAAATCATAGCTTTTAATTTATATCATAAGACCAATTATTGAAATTTGAGCTACATATAATGGAAAATTAATGGTTTCTTAGTGTGGGATTTTTATCCATAAGGTGCTCTAACATTTGAAGTTGGAATGCCTTCTCACCAACCACAATGTATTCTGCATGATTTCATTGATGGAATTCCTATTTATGGTCCAAATAAAAGATATAAGGTTGCATGGGTATATATTTAGAAACCATGTTTTGATCCTTTTTAGAGTAATTCATAAAGTGTTTCATAATAATTATATATATTCCATGTGAATTTCCTAATTATCCATTAATTAAAGATACAAAAAAATTTAACTCCAATTCCTCCCATTTTAATAGTATTTATACATTTTTCCCATGAAAAAATTACAAACTCCCTCTTAAACACCAATATACTACATATGAAATTAATTAGAAAAATTTAATTTTTTTTGATAAGGATTTTTGGACACCATTAAAGATATAATAAGTAAGAAAAATTAGATGTTATAACAAAATCAACATGTTATACCCATATTGCTTAAGAGATGGATTTTAATTTCCATCTAGCCACCGTATTTATGATTCCACGTAAAATATTACAAAGATATTGACTCCTCAACATGACCCAAAAAAATTTGACAATAAGATAATTAGATGATCAGGATCCATTATTTACTTCAATCTTTATAGTGATCAGGTTTTTCATTCCAATAGTTATTCCATCACAAAAAGTAATAAATGAATTTTCCAACTAATAGATTATAATTCCACATCCTCATAATGGGAAAAAGGGTTTTGATCATTGATATAGTTCCTTCTGAGGCCTGACCAATGAGGAGGATGTCGTCAGTGTATAATAGATGTGGTGATGTGAATTCACTTCTACATGCTATGATTCTCTTTAAAATTTAAATCCATGCAAGATCATTAATTAATTTCACCTTGTAATTTTCCAAAAACCATAAAAAATACATATTCTTTGGTTTCCCTTTCTAACTACCCAAATGCATTGAAATAACTGCATGGGTGATCCATTTATGAGTATATACAATCCTAAAAATGATACAATCTTATTGAAATTTTTGAAAAAAGCTTCTGAAAAAACAAATTTCCTTAGGAGAAATACTAATAATCTCTGCATAAAAGTATCAAACACCTTGGGGATATCAATATTTAGTGGAATTATTTCCACATTTGTTTTTATATTTAAAAAATTAATACATTAATAGTATCTGAATAAACATTTTGAAATTATTTTTTTAATTGCAATCCCAAGTTGGTTTGTGTGATATGATCAATAACAATTCCCCACAACCTTATCATGGGAATATTAATAATAATTTTTGGTTCAGTGTTCCCATTGGATACTGACATGATGTATTTGATATCATTTTCACCATCTATCTATAGAATCAATGAAATTATGTTTGAGTGTATTCTGTAATAAATAAAATATTAAATGAAAAATTTCATTAATGGATGGGTTATATCATCTAGCACAATATACCAGTTCAAAATATTGAAATTATTTGTAAACCGGTCTGGATCGACTATATTATTCATATTTATTGATAAACTAGACACATTAACTTCGTTCACTAAAGAATTATGATGAGGTATTGGTTTCAGATTTCTTCTACATAGGGGTTATGTTATCAATTTTTTATATCTATTCCATCATCATAATAAAATGACTATAAGTATTCCACCACTTCCTTAGAGATTATAACAATATAGGCATTCTTTCATCCATAGATGCTCATTGAATTATTCATTTTTATTATTCTCTTATCTTTATGCAGTCAATGCAATAACTTTAAATTTTCATCTCCATCCTTCATACATTTTACATTCAACTGGCTATGATATATCAATTCTTTGTATTTAGGTGGTCATCTATCCTAGAATGGGCTTGAATTTTCCTCTATAAAAGGACAAATATGGTTTTTATTCCTAATTTTTTATTGTGAAGGTTTTTCTTAAGAATCCATGATATCATGATCATGTTTATAGAATTCATTCCTAATACATTCCTTTAATAATCATTTAGAGTGATTTAATTTTATAAAACATATATGAAGAGGGATTCCAATAGGTTTAATTTTAAAAACCTCCAGAACAACCCATTGCATATATGAGTTATAAGCCATCCATTTATGAAATTAATATGTAGAGTACGGGCCTTATGTTCATGGTGGAAATCACTATAATGATGGGGTTATGATATGAATAGTTCATTCGGAGTGTGTATCCTAAAACCCTATTTGAATTAATCCAATTATGCATATTTTTAAATAATATATAAATAAAAATTTCTTGTCTCCCATTCATGGTGTACATTTTCCTTGTTAATTAATCTAAATGAATGGGTTCTTTTGAAAGACTATAATGTTGATGCATGAAAGGAACCCCAAAGCTTCTATTTTGTTCAAGCTAGATAATATTTTTTCTTCAGGCATCAAAATAGTATTGATATACCCCATTATCATCCATTTCTGTTCTATATTTATATATATAAACTTTAGATCCTTCTGTAATTCCCATCATATTATATATGAGGTAGATTTACATATAAAATAAATAGATATATTTACACAGGAGTTGTTAAAAATGAATAAGATGATATAAGATTAGTTTATACATTAGATATTCTGAATGAATTCATTATTTTCAATCCATATATGATCCATATTAGAGTAATGTAAATTTTGATAGAAAATTCTATAACCAAGATAGAAGTTTTTGAAATATTTCAAAATCTTAAACAATATTTTTTGGTCGAAATTTCCAATAAGCATGGGTGTATAGGCCATGATATAATGTCTAAGGGATTTGGTAGTTAGTGAATCTCTAAGATGTTGAAAATTATATAATTTAATCCCTATTATTTTAGGTATTTTCCTCTGGTTAGTGGACCTACATAATGTGTTATAACTACATGGGTTTTCCCTTTCCCTCATCTCCCTCTTTTCCTTCCTCCTTTTAGAGCTTAATCCATATTTGTTCCTTACACTACAACAACCTCAATAATTCACTAATAACCATTACTGTGACAATATTCATTGTACTTTACACCATTCTATATCTAATCATTAATATGAGATTCATAAACTTCATCATACTAGAAAACTTTCACTCAATGGGGTGAATTTTTTTTTGGAGCTCATAGGATTAGTAGTTTTTTCAATGTTTATCCTTCTTTTGGAATTCATTGAGGAGGGATCCCTTAAAACCCATCCTTCCTCCCCAATTTCATCATAATTTGGTCCATTCTAGATCTGGGGATTGATATTTTTTCAAGTAATAGATTTTAATTCTGGTGGACATTTCAAGGCATTATCAGAATTCCTAGTACATTGATTTTGTGTCCTAGAATTATACCTAGTATAGGTTTCCTCAAAGTTATTATTATGTTCATGAGGTCCTTTCCCTGTCATTAAATTCCAAGGAACATTAGATTGGATTTGATTTTAATCATGGTCATGGGGGATTTTTAGTTGTGTCCCATTATGCGATGTCTCTATTATTTTTTCATGTGGTACTCTAGGATTAATAGATGGAAAGAAGATAATGTTAGTACCATAGGTAGACCCATTTCGTTGCATATACAATCCAGAAATCAGGACTTCTAGAGGATTGTGATGTTATTGGAATATTTTCATAACATCCTCATCTTAAATAATACCAATGAGGGACATGATTTTATAATCCAACTCATTATCTTTAACATCAAGAGGTGTTGAGACTTATCCTAAAGAACAGGGACACTCAACTAATGTAAGAACCAATTTATTACCATCCTTTTCAGCATCAAATCACCAGTAGGGTCCTAAAATCATTCACAATGAGATTATAGAAGAATAACATTATATTTCCATTTCCTTCTTCATAATGTAACATAATCATGACCCATTTACCTGTAGTATCTACACTCTTGGTCCATGATACATTCAGAATATAGATGACCAAAAATATTCTATTCATACAGAACATTAGCTTCCTTTCGTATTTTTTTCATGATTTATGCTATCATTCCATTTTGTTGGAACCACTTCCACCACCAGATTATTAGTCATATCACCACCCGAGTATTCTTGTATTGTCCCAAAATCTTGGATTATTTGTTATCTTTCCCATTATAATTATAATCCCAATAGAATAAGTAATATACTATAAGATATATAGATACTAATACAACCAATTCAACTGACATATATGAATGTAAATCTACATGTGATAATTAAATTCATTATCAGGATCACTATTCCATTTCCATTCCTAGATTATAAGAAATCCATTTTTTTACGGGATGGACCCAAGGCTCCATGCTTTTAGCTTACATTCATCAGAGGGTAAAATAACATGATAATATCCCACTCCAAATTTAATCATTCTCCCTTACATAAGCCCCCAATATCTACACAATCCTTTGATTGAGTTCATTAAATTTCCATAATTTCTTCTGTTTTGGGTCAAGAACTCATGTGATTATAGAATACCTTCATAGGTTCACCCATTCTTCAACCGCATCTTGGTTGGTCAAGAAATTTTCCATTCTTCCCTTCTTTATGATCCTTCTATGGGGAGGTGTGTGAAAATATGAGAAATAAAAGTAGGATGCATATTTCACCACCTCCATGATGTTCATCTTCATTAAAAAACATCAGTGTTGAAACACTCCACAAATTATAATTTTGTTGAATATATGAAAAAAATTTATGCCTAGCATAATAAGTTATATTTAGTAATCCTATAGAATCCATGTGAATCTTCCTCTCTCGTGCATCATGTTCCCTATGGATGGTTGTTTCCTTTCTTTCTACTTGATCTACCATAAACACTAGATTAAAAACATGCATCTTCGTTAATTATTCATAAACCAATAAATATTAAATGAATTTTTTATTTAGATTTTTTTAATTTCCACATGATACCCCGAGAATAAGTGGATGATATAAAATCATAGCATAGATATAACCGTATCATGACATTCCAGAGGCAACTGGATAACATGGTAGAAAGTAACAACATCGACATGCATTCAATATCCAATTTCATTAATCTAGTTCAATAATATTAAATTTATATCATATCGATACAAAGGGATACACCATTCTCATTGTATATTTTCTTGAAAAAATATATATAAGAAATGAATCCCCTACCTCAATGTATAGAAAATTATTCAGATGATAACATACCGACATTACAGATCTTTGATCACCTATCCTATGAGGAGGAGAAAATATCATAAATATTTCATTACACAAATACATTGACAATAATAAATAATCCTTGTTATAATAATGTAGATCAATTTCTATATCATTATGTGAAAAAATGATTGCAAATGAGAAATATCAAGAAAAAACTACTATAAAATGGAGAAAAACACACCATAGATCACTAGAGACTAAATATAGAATCACATAATCAATTCATATAAAAAACATCCACATTACAAGAAATAGGGTAACATGATAGAAATAGATAAACTTAAGACATAGGGTTTTGAGAACTCATGATCCACTACATCATTTATTGGTGCACTACACATATGATTTATATAGATTGTAACCCCCACACATTGTGTAAATGTTGGGACACAAGTTGGGATAAAAAAACATCACCTAAATGTATTTCATCCTAAATAGTTACACTATTTCGTTCACCATATTAACTGTAATTAACATTCTATTAACTATAATTGCATGACATTGAACACATTTCCATGTTGTTTATTCCCCCTACTTCAAATATTTTTCAATTAAACCACTTAAAAAGTGATCTATGACTCTTCCGAGAACCATGATATTAAAATACATGAAAAGGCTAAAAATAATAAGATATGTATCCATAAAATTTACCCCATGTAAAATAAATTTTGTGTATAAAATTTCAATATACCTCAATGAAGGGAAATTGAGTGGAATTCCCTTACCCTGAGTCTGATTTATCACGTATGATTTTTATCATCCAAAATAATAAATATATATAAATTTTATATTTTTTAATAATAGTAACTATTATTATTATTATTTTTATTTTAATTATTTGAATTTTAAATAAAATTACATAATCAATTAATTATACAAATTGTTTTTCAATGATATTTGACTTATGTGTCAAAAATGACTTTAACAGGTTGACAGTTGGTCTAAGAGGACATTATTTAAACATATATGGAATAATAATCAATCAATATTTTTCATATATATATATATATAAATTATAATTTTAATACTAATCATGAATGATCGTTTTGATGAATGGTGTATATTATTATCATAAACACAGTAGGTCATACGTACACATGAGCTACATTTTCATTTTTCAACGATAATTCTGGAATGGAGGTAAGTAATATTTTCTCTTTATATGATGATAATAATATCATTAATATCATATTTTTTATTTAAATATATTTATTTATATATATAATAACATCATTTTACTAATTAAAGTTGATTCACATTACTTCCTGAATGCGGTTGACTACGCATTCAACAATTAAATTATCATCATTAATTGGGTGAATTGGGAATGATTAAAATGATATATCCTCAATTAATAATGATAAATATTTAATTAATATAATATTTTATCATTTATATTTAATATATTAATTAACATTAGCCTTATTACCTTCCAAGTAAATAATTACTAAAAATTAAATCAAAACGCATTATAAGTTCTTTGTCCACCATACACATGTTCCATGTTATCATATTTCATACAGAATGAAATATATCAAAGGTGTATATTATATATAGACACCATGTGTATAATTATCTTAATTATTTCATATATATACATAATATCCATTATCATACCCAACCTTGAGATTTGTTGATCGAAAACATGTCACATCACTTCGTGAGGTTGTATCCCACTGTACACATGAGTGAAATTATCATTTTCCATTTGATAGAAGAGGATACAGATATAGTTATTTCAATTATGAAAAAAATCACAATATATGGAAAATTATATTATTATTTTAAATTAATAATATAAAAATCCTTAAGTGGACAAGAAAGAATAAATAAAATGAAAAGGCATAGTTAGGAATTTTACCACTTCTTAAACCACCTCTTTAATATTATGACTAATGTATTCTTCAAATGTATTTATAAAAAAACAATTATTCAAGGATGAGTGGATGAAAATTTTAACAATATTTTTTTAGGTCTTATAAGGATCAAAAATATTTTTATGTATCAGAGAAGAGAGGAAAGTGACTGTACTTTTGTAAGTGAGGTGAGTTGAAGACTTGTAATTTATGAAAATAAGGTGCACCCATAATTTTCACATGCCAAAAGGGTAAAACAATAATAATTAATGAGAAATTGATATGATAATTTCTAAATATGTCTATAAATTATATTTTATAATAGTGTTCAAGTAATTTTAACCATTATCTTTTGAGTTTAAACCCTCGATAAATCCATTTTTACTTAAACCATGGTATTTAATATTATTTGGATTCACTCAAAATTGTGTTAAAAAATAATGTTGAACATATTATTAAATATAAATTATGAGGGATGAAAATATGGATTCCATTTTACCATGTTCAATTAACATATTTGGAAATTTTAAATTTAAAACAAAACTCATAGACGTGAAGAAATGACAGATTTTGAAGAATAAAATTCTCATATATATATATATATATTACTCTTAAATCTAAAACATCACTATGAAATTGATTCAAATGACTGAAATTGTATTTATTATAATATAACTTATCTAATTATACTTTAATAAAATATAAAATATTATTGACCTTTGAAAATTATTTAAATAAAAAGACACTTTTGAAATACAAATTAGTATTTTTAACTATTCATTAAAAAATGGTTCATTTTAGAAATATCCAAAAAAATAACCCTAATCAGGTTTTAAAATTTTAATTTCATATATTATTTTAATTTTATCAAATATATTTTTTAAAAATTTCAGAAATTAATTATATCATAAGTTCATTAGGATCGAAAAATCCTATTTCTTTTAAAAAATCATTTCTAAGAAAATAATTTTTTTTATCAATTTATTATTATTATATTTCTAATATATAGATATCATTTTCATTTATTTTATCAATGTATAAACCATTTAATTTTTATAATTTATTTAGTACTATTCATACCCTTTGACTTAATAGCTAGGTTAAAATGGTCATGTTTATATAAAATTTTAATATATAATATTCTTCTAAACATGGTGTTGCATGCCTCACAAGATATAAAAAATATTAAATTTATATTAAAGTAAATAATATAAAATTCCTCTAGGTGTTACATTAACCCCTATTTTAACAAATTATCAATAAAATTTTATCTATACTACCTTATCAATAGTTGAGGGAAACTATTCTTCATATCATCCTATTGATTTGATATTAATTCCAACATTTTTTTATTTCTCCAAAGTATACTTACTAGAATATTGGAGTGATTCCCTAATGCATTATCTCTTGTAACAAAAATTTTTATCGGTTTATCATAATAAAATAGATCAAATTCCAATTATATTTCATCATAGCTGAAAACTTGCATTAGTTTTGGAGTTTTCTTCCGTAAAAATTATATATGAAACACATCTTTTATTTATTCCAGTCATGGTGGAATTTCAACATGATAGTAAACTGAACCAATTAATCCAATGATAAAAAATGTTCTAATGTTCGTAATGCTCATATTTCCCTTCATACAAACCTTATAACAACGAAAAGTGGATATACATTCAATAAAATATGATGACTGAATTTTAATTAAAAATAATTACTCTAATGATTCACATGATACTTTTTCCTACATTGAGTTGTTTATATGTGAGTCTGAATGGACTTTAACATTGTTATTGTCTCATCATCATTTTCTTGGCTTATGATTTTACTTTCACAAACTTCATCCTAACAAGATGGAGTGGGAAATCTCTTTACATTTAATGCATCACATGAATCCTTTTGAATATATTAATAGAAAAACTTATATTGGTAAATAGATCATAAGAAAATATTGATCTAACATACCATGAATATCAGGAGATCCTGACCACAACATGTATTCCATTTTATGAATAGTCATTTTAGAATTTCCATTAGTTTGAGGGTGGGAGGATGTTTCCAAATGAATTTTAGTATATGGATCCTTTTGAAGTCTCTTGTATAATTTCTATGTAAAATGTGGATCATGATAATACATGGTCAAAATAGGTGTTAAATGATGTCAAAAAAAATAATTAATATAGATCCTTGTATTTCTCTCAAGAGTTAAATATTTTATTATAATGAGAAAATGTGCATATTTGGATTGTTGGTAAATGATAACCCATATTAAATAATTTCATCTAGGACTCATTGGTTGTCCTTTAAAAAAGTCCTTCATAATGTCATCCAATTTCAAAAGAGTAATATAAATAGGTTTCAAGAATCCTCTTTGATTTATTCTAGTAGATTCAAATTTTCGACCTACCTAGTATATTGACGGATAAAGAGAAATTTTCTACATCATGTTATCCCACCAAAATGTTTCCCTCAAATACCTATACATATTTGAGCAACTGATGTGAATAGAGAAATTCAAACTCTGAGAATTTAAAAACAATTATCTTTTTATCATAGGTGTATATGGAACACATAATCACTTTTAATATTCTAGAGCACCATCATTCCAAATGATTTAATCTAATTTTCTATCATTCAGATCCTTAATTTTCATATGAATGTTCTTATCAATTGATTTATACCTTTTTATCTTTTCGATTAATTATGGTTTCACATGAATTTGAAAATTGGTTGATTTATATTCTTAGTTAATAATTCCCATGTCCATATTAACTATACCTATGAACATATGATCTCTCCCAATATTCTATTTAGACTAAAATCTATTATCCTTCCTACTTAATGCATCCACTACATTATTTTTCTTCTATTGTGTGGTACTATATTCAGAATAAAAAATCATTTAATAGGTCAAGTCATCACCTTTTCCTTATATAGATCTATTTAAATTGGAATAAATATTTTATTATTTTATGATCCATGTATGTATCAAAAATCATTTCATAGATATAATATCTCTATATCATCATAGAAATTCTTACAATATCCAACCTAAGAACATGTGGTGGATAGTTTTGTTATGGGATCTTCAATTGACATGATATATATGCAATAACAGTATTATTTTTCATTAGGAAACATCTAAGTCCCTTCTCTAATACATCCCTATATGTCATAAAATCATAATTTCCATATGGTGGAGTTTTAATTAGAGCATTATCCATCTATCTATTAGTTAATCAAAACATTATTCACATTACATTGTCTAAAACAACATAACCCCATAATGAGTATTCATGGTTAATGTCTTATCAAATCTATAAAAATCATGAGAAAATCTCTAATAGTAACCTTCCAAACGTATGATAAAACACACCTTAGTTATATTCATTGGTGTAAGAAAATATTGTACTGCCTTTGTCTTCATAGGATCAAATGAGATTCTCACCATTGAAAAAATAAGGCCAATAAATCATACATCCTCATGCTATAAATAAAACTTAATAAGTTTCCCATATAATTCATTCATTCTATGCATATTAAGAATAAGTATCATATGATTTAAATTGAATAATTATTATTTAGAATACAAAAAATTATCATTAATGAATACCCCAAAAAAATTTCAAGGTATTCCTTCAATACTCTCTGAAATAGATCAATAAAATGGAGGGGAATTAATCCATCCAAATTAGATTTATCCCAATCTCATAATGTGCATACATAATTAAAATATACTCCTTAAAAATTTCTTTCTTCATTACTGAAAATCAATAATACCTTAAAAATTGTTCAATCATTGAAATATATTAGGATTTATTAATTTTATGAAATAAGTAACCAATTTGAGGATGATGATACTCTTTATTATAATTGTATTTATTCCACTAAAATCAAGGAATAGTCTCATAGATCCCTCAATCTTATTAATAAAGATAATATGTTCTCTATATGGTGAAATACCTGGGTGAATAAATTCCTTATCATGCAACCCCTATAGTATATTATCCAACTACAGTAATTTCATCGTGGCCATTCTATAGGGAGTCTTTGATGATGGTATTACATCAGGGGTTAAATCAATGGACAACACTACTTCATGATATTAGTGATGTATAGGTAATTACTTGGGAAATACATAATTTCATTCCTATAAAATGTTACATCTCTAATTTGATGATTACATTATCTATCCAAAGATTTTGATATAAATTCTTCCATAATAATCTCATTATGTTGAGCTATTGGGTGTGGATAGAGAAATATATTAGATGTTGATGTAACTTCTATATAGATAAGAAATTATATATCATCCTCAAGAATTATATTTTCCTTATTCTTTCTATAAATTTTTGTATCATATTTTGAATTACATTCCATACAATGGATTATATCGAGGGATACCATAGGAATGATAATACGGTCAGTAATTAAAACATTTTTATGTGTTTTAATGGCGGGTTTTTGACACATTTTTATTTTAGATAGAAATTCCATTGGTGTATTGAATATTAACTCCATTCATATATTAAAAGAGAATTGTCTAAATTTATTTAAAAACATGGTAGATAATAATGTTTGCAAGGATCCATAAAAAATGATTTTTTTTTGAATATATGATTAATGTGCATACCATCATATCATTAGTAACATCTACCATAATAATTAATATTAGGTAGAAATTGACCTATACCCATAGACGCCTCTATGGTAAATTCTCTTAATGCTCAGTATATTGTTGTGAATAATGACATATTTCATTATAACTAATGAACCCGATATCATTAATGTTTTTCATCCTCTTTCATTCATGAGATGGATGTCCCATATCCATGAACATATTATAAACACCCATTCCCCTCAATAATTTTCTAAGACGATTCATTCAATTGGACTCCTAATGTGTAATTTTCTTATATCTCTTCTTCATCATGAAAATAATCCATTTTTATGGTGTTCATTCTACCTTTTATTTTATTGAGTATCATTGTACATAAAGGATATAGAGAATGTAATCGTCATTTTCCTGGAACATAAAAATTTTTCATCATATGATGAAAATGTTTGAGAGACTAGTTCCCTCTGGAGAGTAGGCTTATGTCGTTCAATTATAGGATCAATAATGCTCCCCATGTTGCGTGTATAATCTATAGAATACCTATATATCCTTATAAATATAGACTCATAATTATTAACGCATTCTCGTTCCATTAGGTTTAATCTAGGAAAAATTATATTCATTTTTGTCTGTTTATCACAAAGGAAATATTATTATTAGAATGTCTCCATAAAATAATTCCATACCATGAGTTCTATTTGATCTTCCACTGTAGTATTCTAGGATAACATCCACCATTGATCAGTATCAAATTTGTGTCAAGACACATTAAGTGTAACCTTTTCCTTTTAATTGAATCCCAAGTCTATAATTTATTCTCTAGAGAAATAATAAATTTCTTGACTAAAATTGTATTAAAAGTCACACCAAATGATGGTGGTATTGGATTCATGAAGCAATCCTACATGGGAGAATCACACTATGGAGTACGATTCTATACCCATGATAGATTACTTTTTATATCCTTGTTATGTTTCCCTAATATATCCATATTTTTTGTAGTTTTGATTCCATTTGTATTAGCTTCCATAGTAGGTAAATATCAACACTGATCAAGAGTATTGATACACTTCTTCCATCATGGTTATATTTATAAATAATAGCATATATTGGATCAGTTCATTAAATTATGAATATTAATTCATAATTTATAATTCTAATATTTTTTAACTCATATCGCAAAATAAAAAATTAATGAATTATTAATATCAGAATCATAAACTTTGTCCTTTTGGGGTTATCATTATTTCAATTCTTTAATACGGTTTGTAATGAAAATGTAAATTATCCTAAAAATCCCCCTGGGAGTGTCATACCCACTGCATAGTATATCCCATTTTATTGAACCGGGTGATGACCAGGTCTATCCTAATGCACCATTTTCAGAGTTATTACCCCTAGGCAGCTATGATCTAGAACCACATCATCTCATAGAATCCAAAAAATGATGTATTACTATAAAAAACCAAATAAAATATTACCAAAAATATTGTATGTTCCTCTATACATATCCTAAAAGAATATCACAGGGCTATGTTCCATTTTTTTCTTAATCATGTTCCCAAGGTTTCTATTAATCTTTCTTTGATACCAATTATAGCTACCCCAATCCTAGTAGCCCATAGTAGATGACTAATTTATGACATTAGTATTGATATAAGGACTCAAACCAATAATTACCGATCTGTTTAGAAGTTTTGGAGAACCAAATAGATACATGATACCATTTTACATAGGGATGTAAAATTAAAATCATTGTAATGAGAAACATTTGAAATCATTGAACTCAATGTTAAAATTATTATTTATATAATGAGGAATGCTATAAAATAAGGGTGACATCAAATGCATAGTAGTTGTTATTTATAACGTAATATTTCATGAATAAATAATGATAATAAATATGGAAAGTTAAATAACTGAAAAAATTCCATTAAAACAGACTGACCATCATGAAAAATGTTTCATAATCAACATGGAAAGATAAAAAATTAAAAACCCATGCCAATTAAAAGATATCCTATGAATTAAACTATTCAAAATATAATATCATTATAGAATTGGCATTGATAATAAGAACTAATATATTAATAAAATAAATTCATTGTCATTGGGATTCATGTTCTCAGGTATATGACAGCTCTACCATCATGAACATTCCTAATATGGTTTAAAAATATAGGATGAAACCTATTTAATATGGACAACTAATTTTTCTTTTGGGGACATGACAATGTATTGAGGTGCTACAATATTCTGGTCCTACCCATCACTGCATGTCCAAAGCATTCCTCATATATAGAATAGTAAACATAATACATAAATATTTGAATAACTGAAAAATATTTGAATTGATTAAAAAACATGGATATATAAATATTTTCCCAATTAATCAAATACATTTCACTAGTTACATAGTATGTAATAATGTTATATATTTTTTGAAATATTCACATCTAAGATACAAAGAATACAGATAGCCTTAAATTGAAATACTAACCATCATGAATAAATATTTAATCATGTTAAATATATCAAAGTGAAAATGAATACACCATATGAAAGTGAATTGGTACATTTTCACAAATATATCGTAATTAAAAAGAAAATTGACATGAAATTGCATATGATGATCCACACATTAAAGTGGGAATTAATCAATGAATCAACTATTTTTATCAAATCTAAATCCGTATATATTAATTGTAAAGGAGTAGTATACAAACCATATATAATAAATTATTTTTATTAAAATAATTCATTCCTCAATGAAGTTAAATTTAGATAAAGTACCATACCTTGAGTCCAACTAGCCACATACATTTTTTATCTTCATAAATAAGAACCTTATGTAAATTATTTAATTTTTTATGAAGATTTTTCATGTTTATTTTTCCTTTTATTTAACTTAATACGATTTCATATAAAATTACATTATAAATTATGTTTTCATTGGGTGTTTCGATGATTTTTGACTTATGTGTAAAAAATGACTTCAATGGGATGACTATTGGTCTAATTAGTCACTATTTGAACATCTGCAGAATAAGAAATATGAAATAATTATCATTTTGATACATAAATTATAATTTTATTACCATTAATGAATTTTTTTTTGATAAATGAAATCTGTTACTATCATAGAGATGGTAGGTCATATGTTTTAATGAATAACATTTTCAATTTTCATCATTCTTTATGGAAAAAAGGTAAGAAATATTTCATCTCTATAGACTGATAGTTATATAATAAATACTATATAATTTATTAAAATAAAATTATATATATCATTCATGTGTTCTGGTGAACCAAAGTGCATCGCATTGCTCCGTGAAGGTGGTTGTCCACACAAAGATGAACAACATTATCATCTATCTCTGAATAAAATGGAAAAAACGAAAAAGATATATTTTATGTTCATAATGATAAATATTTCATTATTGTAATAATTATGAATTTTATATCAATTAAATTCTTTAAATATGTCCTTATTATAATATATTTGATGCATTAGTGACAAACAAATCACATCACTTCATGAGGTAGTAGTCCCCTATACACACAACATACATTATCTTATATCCTAATGATTAGAGTGTAAAATGATATATATGATTTAATGAGTAAAGAGGTAAAATTAATTAATTAATATCATATATAATTTATATTCATCAGTATACCAAACTATGAGAGGTGTTGATGGAAAACCTATCCAATCAGTTCGTGAGGTTGTAGTCTATCGTACACATGAGTGATGTTATTGTTTTCCATCTGTGGGAAAATAAGATGTATAAAAGTTATTATAATAAAATAAACTTATTTTAGTATATATTATAATTTTTTATTTATATAATAATAAATTTATATTGTTTCAAGGACACGGAAGACAAACAAAACAAAACACAAATAGTTCGGAATTTGACCTATTATTGGACCACCTCTATAAGAGTTTAGTTATTCCACGGATGGCATAAAAAACTACATAAGTTAACTATAATGAGGATATGAATGCTGGGAAGTTAATTGTAAGGTTATTTCCTAATACAAAAGGGTTATAATGTGTGAATAAGTGAGGGGAGGTTTGGAATTTATAAGTGAGTTGAGTGGAAGACATGTAAAATTCGAAAAGAAAAATGTGTACCCATGTTTTTTACTTTCCATAGGGGTCCAAAAAGGTTTTTTAAATTGAATTAAACATTGAAATATCTAAATACTGACATAAAATTGATTTTATACATGTTGTTATGTCGTTTTTAAACTTATAATTTTTTGTTCCACCCCAGATAAACCCTTTTTTCCTTAATCGTTGTAATTAATATTTTCTACTTTCACTATTTATTATTTCAAAAAATTAAGTTGGTATAATTATAAAATATTAATAATTCTTATTCCTATTATGAAATAAATTTTACGAAATTCATTTTAATAATTTGAATATTTTAATTTAAAATAAAACAAGTACACATAAAGAAAAGGTGGGTTTTCAAAAAGGCAATTTGCATAAGTATGGAAGGTTTTAATATTAAAATTTAATAAAAAATTGATTACATTAAAAAATATGTTTTTTATTATAAATTATTGAATCATTAATTCTTAGAAAATAATTTAAATTATAATTTAACCTTGTAAATAATTTTAAAGAGAAATGTAGTTTTCAAAAAATTACTAATTTTAACTATTCATCAAAACAGGATGCTTTTTCGAAAAAAAATCGCCCAAATATATTTATAGTATTCTTATTTTAAAAATTATTTTTATTTTTTAAAACAAATTTTCTAATGTTTTAATAAAATAATTTTATCATATGTGTGTAAGAAGAGACAAAAAAATTTCTTTAAAGAAAGATATAGACAAAAAACTTTTCTAAAATGCTTCTTATATTATTTATAATAAATAGATATACATTTAATATTTTTATAAATATATAAAAAATATAATATTCAAAATTTATTTAGTATTATTTATACATTCCATATTAAATTCAATTTTATAATGGTCATGTTTAAATAATATTTTAATATAGTATTCTGATTAAACATGGTGTTTCTTGCATCATAAATATAAATGACATTAATTTTATTTAAAATGAAACATTAATTATGGAATCCTAGTAATATTAAATTATATTATGGTAAAATATTAATATTTTTCAAAATGTATGATTTTCTAATGTATAGTGATAAAATACAAATTTTTACTAAAAATTGTATTTCTATTTCAATCATTTAAGAAGATCCATTTAAAAAAATATAGTACTACAATGTTATTAATATTACAATAATTTTAATTGTAATCAATTCCATGATTAATTTATTATTAAAAAATATATACATAAAAAAAATTTTTTATGAAAAACTATTTTTTGTCACATTTATCATATTCATTATAAAATTAAATCCATTGAATTATAAAAAATAAATTTGATAAAATATATATTATATTCGGATGAATTGGTTGAATTTTAACAAATAGACCCCTTTTAATTTTTTTCAATATGAATTGTAAACCAGGTAAAACAATCACCAGAGATAAGGTTAATATGGTTAATGTAGGTTGAAACTATGTGATATGGTCATACGTTTTCAAAATTAATTTTATTTTATGATTTTAAGTAAATAATTATCAACATATACTTGAATTTTATTTTTTAAATGGACACATGTCCTTGAAAGTGACCAATTTATAATTTAAATAAAAAAAGATAAAAAAAAGTCTCTCTTAGTTTTAAAGATATCATATGTGTTCAATGAAGATCCCAAACAAGTATTAAATGAATATCAATGGATGTATTTCTAATAATTGACTTATGTTCATGATGGTAATTTATTTATAATTTTTATGTATTATATAATTAGAATAAATTCGTACATAATTTTGAAAGAGAAATTATTAAGTTAATAAACAAATGATATTAAAAATATTACAAGTGATATAATTTCAATGAGTTACATTTTTCCTTGACTTTTGTGGACTAATATGAAATATTATTTTGATTTGAAGGGTTATATTCTAATTAAGACTATTAATATATGTCTTTTTAGTTAAATTAAATTAATTGTGTCAAAATTAATGTTAATGATATTTTAGCAAAATAATATTCTAATAAAATATCTGAAAATTAAAACACCTTGAAATAATATGTGGTGGATATTATATTTTATAAAAAACATCACTTTTCCATTTATTATCCATTTTTCTCTTTATATGTATAACTATTACCACTTAAAAGTGAAAAATAAATTATCATAGTTAAATTGAATATTGGTCAGCAATGGGGTGAAACCAAATATAAGGTTTAAAATAGTTCTAAATCCTATAATAATTTTATTAGGTGATATTATTTCAACAATATCCTACATTAGTGTTGATTTTTTTTTATTAATTATAAGTAAAAATTGATTAATTATATTTTATTCATTCATGTAATTCTTAGCATGTTATTTTTTTCTATAATTAGAATCTAATCCATTAGAAAAGGCTGATGATCATCCAACCCTATAGAAACTAAATTATGAGGGCCATATACTACCCACATCTATTATAAACCTATTTTTTCTAGGAAACTGGGGACCCTATAAAATAGTATTACTTCATGAGGAATCCAAACTTCTCCTCTCTCATGAAGACCCGGTTCAAACCAACATTCTATAAACAACCTATTCTCTCTCCAAAACATTCTAATGTGTTCAAAACATGAATGGGGTTATCTAGATCAAGATATTTAGATGAGAATCCCCAAAAAATGGATTCCCCAGGCCTTCTAATCTTGCAATATATCTGATTCATAATGCATATTTCTTTAGAAATGGATACCATGCTTCTGCATACTAGAACTCCCCTATTGAAGGGTATGAAATTACTAGTGAATGGGTTCCATTTAGGCCAATGAATGAAACTATTCTAGTAAATTTTCCCTGATCATATCCCATGAGAACTTTTTTTCCTTCCAATCCCTAAGGAAAAAGATCCACCAATGCATCATTTCTCAATGAAATAGCAACTAACAAAACCTAGGGCTTCTTCCACGAATTGATCATATTGAAAGATATCTCAACATCATCCAACCAGTCTTCTATCACTGAGTCGAAAATAGAGCCCTCATAAATCATTAGTCTATTGGTGATTAAAATCACAGATTTATCTCCACCGGGATTCGTCATCATTGACCACAGTTATGTGGAAATCAAATATAACATCTTACTGAACATCCTATTTGAAAAACGGATGGGTATATTGACCCAGAGACATGACTATAACATAAAAAATAGTCATAGAATCATAAAACTTGAATATTAAATATTTAACATTAATTAATTATTTATTGAATTTACTTTTTTATTTATGGATTAACCAATCTTGAGGTATTACCATTTCACATGTACCCATAAGGAATAATGATGCGTGATCCTTTCCTATGTCTATACCTCAAAAATAGCAGCACTTCACTTACTACCCTTGGTGAACATCGATTATTATTCATAAGATCACACGGGTCCCCAAACACTTCGGTCTCCAGTAATATATCTGGTTAACAATACTTAATAAAAATTTCATACATTGTTTTCCTACTAACCCATGTTACCTCACATGTTCCATACTCCAAAATCAATTATATCCCTCAACCTCATCCTCTAATAACACATTTTCATGCACCCTCCCCACGAAAGGTTCCCCTCATAGGCCAGAAATCGGGGTATAGAGGTTGTGACTATGAAAATATCACCTGAATAGGCCATTAGTTGAATGAAATCACTAAGTGTATATCGTACATATAAATGGGTGTAATTTCACACAAGAAAATGAGGAATGATTGATAAGAAAATTACCCCAATCAAATCCTTCTTATTAAGATAAAAAAAAATCCCATGTACATGAATCTAATATAAAATAAAATAGGTTCAAGTGAAAAAGGAAATTACAAGTACAAAATTATTAATGTGTCATTGATAATGAAACAAAAAAAATATTGAACAACATAAAATCTTATAATATTCATCCCAATCTCACACCTACTCCTACTAAACTAAAAATAGTATATATATATATATATATGTATGTATTTATGTATGTATGTATATTGATGATGATGATATAAGGTATACTCTTCAGTATCCCACCAAGAACCTCTAATTAAAAAGAATCCAAAATCATGGTAAATTTTAGTGAAACAAAACTAAAGATAACTCATCACCTAAACATGTATACAATATTCTCATCATCACCATGTATAACTATCACTAAGTAACAAATACAAGAGATTGTAAAATATAATATAAAAATGGGTACCCACTATCAGTTACACACTATTTTACCACTCTCTTTAATGTAATACATCACGATCTACCTCTCTCTAAAAAAATCCATCCCAAAAAAACATAGGAAAAATTATTATAATTCGTTTCTTGTGCATCACATCATATAATTATACCATGATACATATCTATATAGTAATGTAGTATTTTTATAGGAGAAAATACAACATTTATGTCATGTATCATATATAATTTATTATAACTCAATACAACATATCCCATAGACTTAGTAATTTACATCAATCCATCATAGCCCATATATTTCATACCTATAATAAACCTTAGGCTAGAGATACATGTGAGTGAAATTATAATAAAACATTATGAACCTCTACAAACATATATTGGGAAACTAACCATTATAAATACCAAAAAATTATATTAACATTATAAGAGAGTGATAATGGAAGAGGTAGTCCATCACCCATCACTCACTAACATGGAAGTTGAGTAAAACACCCTCCCAGAGTACATTGGGAGTTAGTTTCAAAACTCTAATTGGTGTGGTTTCTTTTGAAATCCCAAAAGATATAGGATGTAATATATCTCACAACTATACTCTATGAATAATTCATGTATTGGGTTCAACTACATCCATCCTCCATCGGAATCCCAACTTCCATCACTAATAACTATGAATCTTATAACCACAAAAGAGATAAATAATATTAAATAAATTATATATTTCATTATTTAACAATAAACCAAAATTTAATTAATTTATTAACAATTTTTTATCAATACATCAAATTAAATTTCATTAACCATTAAAGTGATGTCCATTCCCTCTAGGAATAATCCAACCGAGACCACAGTTTCTCATGATTAACATCTTTTGTATTACAAAAAGAACCAGCCACATGGGATAAAATATGATTAAACATTATTATCATTTTATAATTCCAGGTACTATAGGAAATATATTAATTTTCCATAAATATGTATAACAAACAACATAATGCTACCTCATATAGTTTGGAAAGGAATGAAAAAAATATACACGAGAAAATGTCCTTTAAAATGATTTAACAAGAAATCATCTTATATCTAAGCACAAAAATATGGAATCCCATAATCAAATGATTTTATAAAACATTATAAAGTCCCAGAAAACATGATGTATATCTCTCTGCATCTCTCTGTCATAGGAGTCAACAATTTCCATAAATATAGGCCTACCCACCCATATATAATCAGCCATTAGCAATCTGAGGCTCACATCACATCACATCACATGGAATGTATAACATCCTGAGTAACACTGATGTTAGAAAATAATAGATAAGCTTAATTGGGGAACTATTCCTTATAAAGAACACATTCATCCATTACATGAAAACATTATCACTCATCCCTCAATAAAATGAATTGAACCTTCATAGGAAAATGGGATTACTTATCCCCAAACACAAGTCATTCATATTTAAAAATAACAAGGTCTCACTTGGCCCCAAACAATTATCCTTGTCAAAAAACATGTTTTCATCCATCATAAATAAACCTATTCATTGAAAATTATTAATCATTCTTCCAAGAATAACTTCTATTTTCATTTAAATATAAGGAAGAACATCCCCTTAAAATTCCTTTAACTATTATTAACTATAAGAAATATAGATTCAATTTCTTTTCCCATTTACATTACCACGTGGCAGATAAAAATTAAATAAAAATACATTAACCATAAATTTATTTTCATTAAATTATATGTAAAAATTAATTAAACATGCCTATTTATATATTTATCCAACTAATAATTTTAAAAAAATTCATTCCATAAGAAATTTCATAAAATAAACATGATAAACCACGAATTCAAAAATAATAACAATGAATAAACATAGATAACACACTATCAGTTATATCAAGATGAAAAGTGTTATCACCGTAATGAAATACATGCGATCACTACAACTATAAACCATTATTTTTATTACAAGTTTTATTATTTATTAGTAAAATCACTCAATTAACTGAGTATCAAATTTGTGATTGATTTATAACTTCCTATAATAAAAATAGAGTATTAGTTAATCCCCTACATCATGGATTCAATATTCATTGATGATAATATAATGTATATACAAATATTTGATCTCTACTCTAATGTGGAATCTAGAGACTCCTAATGATTTCATACCATGGAAACATATAAAAAAATAAACTATATAATAATTATAAGGAACAAACATTACAACATATAGAGAAAAAATTAGTGAAAAAATATATTATATCTATATGAAACCACAATAAAATATAAAGATATCACCTCACAATAGATTTCTCTCATGAAAAAGGTGGTTTAACCAAAATGAATGTAGATTTAAAATCTATCTAATATATATATTGTGTGGTTGAGTTTGAGAAAGAAATATGGGATAAAATTGGGTATATAGGGGCTTCATTTAAATAAATGAATTATAAAAAACAAAACAACGTATAACATCACCACACCACAGAACTACTGAAAAAGTATAAGAATATGGTGCAATGGATGGGGCCTCACCACAAACTACATGGTGATACTGGCATCTACGAAACTTGGAACAGACCTTGATATTGATTATATAAACTAGTATTAGGACTATTGTTGAGTCTCCCCCATAACACTATAGGACTCACCAACCCATAAGAAGCATGTGTTTTATCCTGTATCTATTCCATATGTGTTCCGAATTTGGAAGTGATTCATAAACAGACCCATTGAAAACCTATAATACATCCTACTTCTCAATTATTTAGAATCTGACCAACTTATTTTAAAACCTAACTCCATGGTTCATCTCTCCTAAAAAAACTAGTGTCTCCATAATCATAGCTCCTTTTTTTTACATCATAGTTGGTCTCTTCACATCATGGTGGTCCACCTTATGGTGTAGCTGAAGGATCTATGTCATAGAATCAACATCAGATGAAATTTCAAATCTTAACATCACTTCCCCACCCAATCAAACTTCATGGAAACTTCAACATATCAAACATTCATATAAAATATACACTAGGCTCATAGTCCTCCTAATCCTTATGGATAAGAAATGGATTAACATAGATGTAAAAATTTAATGAACTTCCCAAATTATTTCTCCACCATCTGTCCATGTGATGTTATTATAGTAACAACTCTTTAATTAAGATCTATAAAATGATGTGTTAAATATTTTGGTGTTTCTTTATTTTTTTTCATTTTTAAGATAGCAGTAGTTGGAGGATCACATGATGATGAATTGAATTATATAAAATAAGAAATTTTCAATAAGAAAATATCTTCATTTATCTTTATTTTATTTTATTTCCTATATTATCTTATAATATTCAACATGAATTGAAAATTCACAATTCAATTAAAATAAGTATGTTTTTTAATGGATATATGGGAAGTGTGTAATCTTTTGATTAATTTATATTTATTTCTATTTCATCATTTTTCTCATATATGTGTTTTGATAATAATTATGTCTAATTGATGAATTTTTAATAATATTATTTTCAATGAATTTAATTATTTATATTTTATTATGAATTATATAATTATTTATTTGAATTTAGTTTCACAGTATAAGTTTATCATTAAATGAATTTTCTTCAACAATAAAATCAATTTTCACATGTGTAGACCAATATCAAATTACCAACTAGATAGGATTCTATAACATTTAAAATATGTGGAAATATATGTTTTTTAATAAATATTATTTTTTTATAAGTGAACTCTAAAAAATTATTTTTATATTTATAAAATATTACAGTTTATTAGTTTTATAAATATGGTATTAATATTTTTCATAATCCCTTATAATCAGCATAAGAACACTTTCATAACTTAATATTATATAATGAAATTACTGTCCACAAACAACCAAAATGGTGAGCCATAATGCATGAAAATTTATCCAATCCCGCCCAAATATTTAGTTCCTTTTCAAGATTATTATATAATCTATTTGTGAAGGGATAGATACTTAGGGAATATTTTTTATGTAAATGGATATTTTCGAAAAAAATTTATGGGATTATTCATTAAGTTATTAGAAATATATAATGAATACATTTATCATTAAGTTTTGATATTCATCATACTATTCATTGATGGGAAACTTTTATGAAACATATTAACCTATATAAGTGACAAAAGTGACTAAAAAAATACATAGTGATTAGAGTAAGTATATTTAATTTGTTTTATTGATTAAATATAATTAAGAAATTGAATAATATTTTTGATAGATAATGGAATTATTTTTCTAATGAATAATAAAAAGGTATGGGACGTGGGGTAAAAATTATCCTGGATATGAAAATAAATTTTTATCATCTTATATATTTCAACATGGACCATATATATTTCCCAAATGAAACAATGAAAGATCATATCAATATTTATTCATTCAAACAACAATGATAACCACCCATTATTGGAACTTATAGTCCAGTAATATCTGATTATTGGATCAACATGATTTAAAATATATTTTATACATATTAATGTATATATCATGAAAATTTTCATTTTTCTATTTATAATTTTGATGTTGAAGTGGATTAGGAGTGGGTTTTCATTAAGGACACTATGTAATAATGAGAACATTCACAACATTGAAATAATGATGTATAATATAACACGATTAATGAAATATTTTCTTTATAATAATTATGAAAAAGAATGAAACATAATTCATTGAGATTAGAAAAACTAGGATAAATATATTCTTCTTGATGTATAAAAAATTAAAAAGTTTATTGATACCCTAGAACGATTATAAATATCGCTAAAAGTAAAATTTTTTGTTTAATTTTCATCTTAAATCCATGTCCAAAAAAGTTTATATATATAATATATTGTGGTTCTAAAGAAGTCATTGTTTTATGTGATCTTAAATAAGAAGTTGAATTGGTTATTATAATAAAAAGCCATAAAAATATGAATATAACTAAAATAGGGAGATTTTATTAATTTAAACTTATTAATAACTAGGATTGATGATGATTTTCAGGGTAACTGCCAAAATTGTGCAATGAATAACCAAATATATTTCCCCAATGAAACCAGAAAGTGATTATAATATGGAAATGGTAACCATAAAAAATTATATTTCCAAAGAGATATAAATATGCTAGTTAATATGATAGAGAGGATGAATTTTCCACATAACACACCATAAATAATTAAATATTTAAATTGGAATGGTTCTTTGATTATGATATTCAATGTATTAAACTGGGGATTAATGGGAAAAAATGATATTAAAAAAATTCCAAAATCAATTGGAGGAAGTCTTTATCTAATCACTACCAAAATCACGATTCATGAAAATAAATTCTTCAATAGAAAAATTATTATCCATTCAAAAACCATGAATGTATTGTTTTATTTTATTCATCTACATTATGTTATATATTTCATGTTCACTGGGTTTTTTGGGTCACCATTGCCAATATTTTATTTTATCTTTTAGTGGAAACCCATAGTTTTGTAATGATTTTATGTGATGTATATAACTATTTATTGATTCATATTTACAAAAAGATTACTCTTACATATCTAGTGATTTATCCCTCGATAAAATTTTATTTTATATTTTTCATGGTTTAAATCCCTCTTTTTGAGATAACTCAAATTATTTGGATTGCTAAATCTCATTTAATATCCCAAATCATCATAAGATCCAATGTATATAGAAAGATAATTATAGAATCCAACTGAAAACTATCTCCTTACTGTATATGTATTAACACACAATAATTTGTGATATGTAGAACAATATTAGTAGAAAATGTAAGATTTAGGATTTAAAATTTGTAAAAGAATATGTTGTTGTATTACTAAAATAATTACATGATATCCCCAAGATCAGGGGGTGGAAAGTTTTCAAATGATCTCATGTTGTCTGTTTTTTCTATATTAAAATGCACATATAATATACAATTTAATAAATTGGGGAAACTAAATAAGAAATTATAATTAAATATCAACATCATATTTAAAAAACCCATCTACATTACAGTGTATTACGTAATTCCCCTTGTTCATGAAGATGGTTTGGTCAATGAACCATTACAATCACAAATTAATGTTTGAAATTATAATGATCAATAAAAATTTTCATCCAAATCATATGGTGACTTCATCAACCAGCTTCATGTGTATCAATACTTCTCAAATGAAAATAATAATTATGGAAAGAATCAACTAAGGGTGAGAAAGAATTATATGTGTATGATATTCTTTCAAATAGGATATAGTAAAATTACAATGCCTTAGATTTGGATTTATGTTTTCCTTCTTCATTATGTTTTACTTGGTGGATTGGGATAGTTTCATTATTTTAATAGATTTTGATAAAATGGTTTACAAATTATTTTTCTAATTTTAATCATGTTTAATTATTTTTTAAAATAATTTAAAATTTATTAAATAATAAAAAATCAAGTTAATTATTATTTCAATGTTTATTAAATTAAAATATAATAATTATTTTTAATATTTTTACTCTTATGATGGACTATATCCATACGTTAATTCATAAATGATTTTACCTTATGAAGGTCTCATTTTAATTCTCAACATATGGGTCTCTCACTTTTTTGGTAAAAAAATATAAAGGTAAGAGGGAGTCTCCAACTTTTGTAAGGGTAAGTCTACGTTTCCTTAGGTCATTTATCGGTGATAATTTTTTTCCTTCTATCATATAAAGTTAATCATATTTTAAGAATTTTGTTTCTCATAATAAGGTAAGATTATATTTTCCATTACATTGTAATGTCATACCATGGTTGTTAGTAGGTAATATAGATCCCACAAAATGGTAATTCTTATGCTAGGATGGGTTACCACATCACATTAAGGAAATATTGGTCATGCCTATATCACATTAAGGTAGTATGGGATTTTTGAATCTCACTTAATGTTAAATAGAGTAACCTTTACATGTTTCAAATCTTCCTAAAGTTGAGAATTTTACCATTCACCATAGACTTCCTACATAAAATAAAAACATTCTTTTATTTACAACAAATCACTTTTCTTTGTAATTTCTTTTCCATTTGTAGTTTACATTCCATTTCTTCCTAAAATAAAAAAAACATGTATATTAGGGAAAAGTATTTTTTCATTAAGATTAAAATGAGGTTTTAAATTTAAATAACATGGGGAAAAAATAAGTAAAATATTTTATTAATAATTTGTTTATTTAAATAATTTAGATGAGTGGTTTAAAAAATATTAAAGAATTGAATGTTTTAGATTTCAGAAATATACCCCAAAAATGGAAAATATGAATAAAAAATTTATGTCTTGTTATTGATGGGTGTAAAACAATTCATTGAATGAATATTGTTACCTAGAGTGTTTAATCATCATATTACTTTAATTTCCTATACCAGCTTAGTAAAGGGTTAGTGAGACTCTCTGTTGTATTCATTTTACATGTGAACTATATTTTTATTATTCTCTTGAATTTAATTAATTTCATTTGGATACTAATCATGAAGGAAACACATAGGAGTATCTCTAATGCCTTCTAAGTAGACACAACCTTCAAAATGGTATGCACACTACAACAGATGGTGCTTTTATCAACACTAGAAAATGATTTTAACAGTTCTATAAATGGGTTGTTAATCTATGTGAAGATAAATTGGGGCTCCTTTAACAGTGATAAAAATAATTGATAAAGGGTTTCCATTATCTTTACAAAAAAGTGATGATAAAGGACCCCTTTATTCACGATATTTTAGCTTTGATAAAGGTGACCATTATCAGTTTAATTTTGAGTGCTGATGAAGGACCACACTATCATCACTTTAATTATCTCTAATAATTCGTACCTTTATCTGTATAACACCCCAATATTTCATAGTAATTTATTTTCTTTAAAGTAATTCAATAGCTTCTACTACACGCAACACTGAGTTCGATCACACCACGAATTACCAAACTAGTCGTTCAAAAAGTTATTATGAATAGTATTAACTAAATTGTGAATTTTATATATTAAAAATAATTTTAGTAACCATATTATGTGTTTCTTAGACATAATATAAGAATAAGTTCATTTTCTCATATAAAATAAGTATTTTTTTAAAAATGAAATTTTACCACCATTTAATGGAAAACCCTTTTTAAACCCCATATTTTACACTTTTATATATTAAATTTAATCAAATTAAATTCTTCATTAGATTTGGGACATAAAAATTTATATTGGATAAGTTTTTCGTACTTTTCTAATAACTTTCATAATATGATGAATACTGAAAAATACTAAATTTTAATTGAATAAAAACATTTTTAATCGAAATAATTTTTGTGATAAATTATGAATTTGAATGGTTTGGAAGTATAATTAGATTATATTTTTATCATTTAATTCATTTTATGTCATTATAAGTTATTTTTCCTTTAAATTTGACATAAATACATGTCAATCTTTTGATAGTTTTTACTTTTTTTTAAAAGAACCCTCATTTTGGTTTTGACAACAGGAATTAATTTTAAATTAAATAATATGACTTCTATAATTTTAAATTGGTAAAAAAGATTTAATTTTTTAATTTAAAATATCAAAATTATCTTAGGGTTAATTTTTGGTATTTTTCAAAAAACATTCAAATTTTTGATGAATAGTGAAAAACACTATGTTATTGTTTAAAACTAACTTTTATTTAAGAAAATAGTTATTTTATTTTAATTTATTTTACATCAAAATAGATACATAATACCTATATATGTTCAATGTAATTAATTGGAGTCATTTTATAATAATTTTAGATATATAAAATTTATTGAACTTTTTACATTCTTTTACCCACTTTCTAGGAGCATTTGAAAATTTGTATAAAACATAATTTTATTACTTCTGGGAGTTTAATTTCAATTCAATTAGAGACATGGATGATATTAGTATGTAAATTTGATCAACAAGATGAAAATTATTTGTTTTCAATAGTAAATTTTGACTTTTATTTACCACGGTTAAAAGTAAATACGGTCATTAAGGGTAAAAATGATATCATAATTATGCTAACACATGTCCTAATTATATTGGATAAGTGTAAATCGACCATAAAAAACCTTAGGAATAAAATTTTATACCCTTTGGTCCACGTGGAATAGATTAGTACATTAATTATTATTTTATTTAAAGAAGAGTTAAAAGAGTAAAATTTAATGTTTAATAACTAAACCATTTCAAATAATGAGTTACACACAATATAAAATAGACTATAAATATTCATTAGAAAGCTAGAAATATTTCCTAAATAATTCTATTTTATTTATAATTTTTAGAAATTACATAATGTAATTTATTTATGACACAATGATGGTGCAGTAATTACCTTATTAATGAATGATTAAAATAATTGATAATAAAAATATCCAAATAAATTTATTTTTTGACGTTAAATAAATTCCAATAATTTTATAGGTTGATATGTAAAATTAGGGTTGATTAAATAAATGTTTTTTTTGATGAAAATATTCTGTTATTATTTTCACAAAAACCAAATACTAAATGGTGTCAAAATAGACTTAATTCATTTTTTAATACAAATAATATATCAATAATTGATATAATATTCATAAAATCTACGGTTCGGCCAAAGGGAAGAGATATGATTATATATATTAATAATGAACCACTTGAGGTTTTCTTGACTTGTTATATTATGTTTATTAACCATATAATAAAAAACTACAAGGAGACATGGTAAATGTCAAACTATTTAACTTAGAGTTAAATATAAAAGATGAGATTAATATGGTGACCTAAACCTATCTAAAACATATTGGTTGATAGTTTTTCGACCCATCAACACCTTATCCTCGAAATAAATCATTTTGGAGACATTAGAAACCGAAAATGATTTTATTATAAAACAAAATTTCAAGCTTTTCCTAAAGTGACCCTCACATCTCTTATAAAAGGGTACTTCGATTTATCTTAAATTCACACCTCCAAAGCCATTTGGCTCGGCCATACCCTGCTCAAATATCCTCTAAAATATCCTCCATTCATCCTAGAGTCCTTATTTCATTCATAAATCCAACCTACAGATCACTTTTGATCAAATCAAAAGGAAGAACACGAAGAAGCGGTAATATTTCATCACCTCTTTCAAGTTCTTTTCTTCTTCTACTTCCACTTTCTTTGTTGTTTACATTATAAAATAATATCTATAGTATCTTATATATAATTTTATGTTATTATAAAAATTTTAAAACAATATTCATTATTATGTCCATCATTTGAATGACAAATTCACCATACGTGCGTACCTACGGATTACCGTCTCCATGTAGTGGTGTTGTTTGTTTTTCAAAAACATCATTATTTGGATGGGTATAAAAATGAGTATAAATGATGTAAATAATAAATAGAACATATTAATTATTTTTTATATATGATATACCATCCAATTACATAAAATTTCACCATCAATATAATGATATAGTTTCTCATTCGTACGTACAGATTACCGTCTCCACAAACACGATAAGATTCATTACCCATCGTAATAATTCACAAATAATTTTTATTTTATGATTAAAAATAATGTTTGAGAAGTTAATTTAATTATGGATATGAATAAAATAAATCATATCCATAACAAACATGGCTTACGTAACCGATCATATAAAGTAAAAGAGATCAGTTAACACCCGAAATGATGATACTACTTAAATATTATTAACAATGCAATATTATAAGATCATATATGATATAATATTTATTTATTTGTATATTTTATAATTTAATAAAAATGATTTCACCATTATAAAGGTTTTTAACCAACCCTATAATAAGGAAAAGTATTAGGTAAGGGGTTTCCATCTCACTTCTTAATCTCATGAGATTCATGTAATACTGCCACTATTTTCAATTGTGTGGTGTATGTACTACCCATAATTATATTATTTGTTTAATATAAATTAATATATGGGTATTTAAATATTAATTCTATGATACTTCTTTAATGTGTTGTATGTTTCATAAGTTACCAAATTGGTAAGGGAATTTCAAATTTCAATTTCCACTCATTGATCTTTACACATTCTTCATTGATTATTCTACTCCAAGATTATGTGTGGAATCACTATTTATTTTATGTATTGTAATATAAACTACCCTTTATATTTATATTCCTTTGATACAAATAATCACTCCATTTAATAAATTAACATTAAATTGATATGAACTTTTTAATGGTAATCTTATCACAAATTCAATTCCTTGAGTTAAACATCCAAGTCATTGGTTTTGTATTTAAAAGAATATGTGTGAATGAAACTGGATTTATTTACATGAAATATCCCATTATATTTTAGTGTGTTTATATATTTATAGACATATTTATTTCCTTGATTTATTCGTAATCTTAGGATAAGATTTTTATAAGGTATTTCATCTCAATTTACATTCCTTTGAGAACTCATTGCTTTTATACTCCAATTAACTTTTATATGATGTATAAACTATCATTTAACATATTATATCATGAATACCATTATTCTCATGATATTATAATGGTTTTATTAATGTTATTCCTCAATTACTTGTATTCAAAATTATCTTATTTGTTTAGAAACTAATTATCTAAAATATTGTTTTAAATGATTTAAATATCTATTCTTCTAAATATTTCTCATTAATATCCATGTTTTAAAAATGGTTTTATGTACTTATTTATATGTACATGAATATTTAGAAATCAAAATTACTTTTAAAATTTTCAATGTTTTATGGGACACTATGATTCAAAAATCCCTCTTAAACGACTTCTTTGATAAATAGCGCGACATTTATATGTTTTCAAGAAAAAGGGGATATTTCTGTCAAATAGTTTTAATGACTATTTTCATCTATGTGCATATCATTAAATTTATTTTATTCCACATTGAGGTTGATTTATTATAATACAGTCATCCATATTCTATTGAATGAGTTATGATTGACTGTGGATGTGATCTTTTTATTCCATTTATGGTTTGTGGTTGAAATATTGACATTTTTATTCTAGTTTTAATACGAATGTTTAGATTTTTTCCAACCATTTTATATGAGGATTTCATTGGACATTGTATGTGATGGGTGGATACCACTATAGCTCCTTGACGCAGTGGTAGTTCTCATGAGATAAACTAGTATCTTGGCAGAAGGCCTTGACAAAATATTATTTGTAGTCTTGGCACAAGGCCTTGACTATATGGTTATTAAGTCTGGAATTATGTATTCCATCATTATAAAAGTGGCTATTGATATTTCATGTGATTATTAGACTAGAATAATATCCATGTGAATAAGTAAATGGACTTATTTGATTTTTATTTTCCATATTAGGTAGATGTTTAAGTTTAAAAGTCTTGTGATCTATTATTATACATTGTCATAAATGTTTATTCTTATTTATGATAGTTTCTGCTATATTGTTATCCCTAATGATCATCTAAGCTCACCCCTTTCTTATGTTATATTTTTCCTAGGATGAAAAAGATGTATATTAGGATTAACCAGCTGTAATTGGGTAAGGGATATAAGAGTTTTCTAAGGGGACACAATGTTGTTTTTTCATGATGTAATGTAAAACTTATGTATGTATCTAGTACATCCAAGGATAATAAACTGATCGGTCTTTTGGGACATGATTCTTTATATCAGACCAATTTTATGTAATAATGCACCGATTCTGTGTAATTGGGGTCGGGGAATTACTATCAGTGCTTGATATAAATATGATAAAGGGTGCATTTATCAGTGCACGATGTAGCACTGATAAAGGGGGCCTTTATAAATGATCAAAATACCACTAGTAATGGCCTAAAAGAATGTGTTGTGATATTTATATAATAGCACACCCACCAGCAGCACGTACACAACACACACCACCACCTACACAAAAATACACCTACACAATGCATACAAGAACAATTCAGTTCACACTACAGCGCACAAAATAACAGAGCATCACACACAAGTTTTTGACAATGCGGTAAACATTGAAAACATTGTTTTATATAATTACATTTATAACTGTCCAAAAAATATTAAAAACCATTAATGTTTTATCCTTTGAAATATGATTTACACTCTAAAAAATTCCCACCCATAGTATTTGTCCCTGAAAAAAACATCCCAACTCAAGAAAAAGGTCCCACCATTATAAGAAACCAAATATTATGTTAGTAATACGATAACGAAATAAATACAACATTAATATAAAAAATAAAATATTAAAATTTCTACTTTTTATAAAAGACATATTTTTTATATACATGTCACACCATGCATTTTCATGAGGTGGGGTTGATTCCCACACGTCATAAATGAGTTATGGATCGTTGTCCAAAAATATCAAAATAATCTGAATGGTTTTATATGGGTTTGAGAATGCCTATTGTTTTATTTAATAAAATTAATATCAAATTTAAATGACATGTGTGTGTTTATAACGGTAACATCATTAAATGGATTGAGGTGTCATTTATTCGTACACATCACAAATGACTAATGGATCGTTGTTCTAGAGTTTCAAAACAATCCAAATGGGTTGTCCTATTTTTCAGTATGACAGTGGTGTTTTTTTACTAAAATATCATTTCAAATAGGAAACACCAATTTTGAGTCATACCGGTCACATCGTCTGTTGGTTTGAGGCGATACTGCATCAAACACATCAAAAAGGACTTACGAATTTCACTCATAAAATATGAAGACAGTCAGTGGGTGTTTTATTGGTTTTCATTGAGTGTACCATTTTGAGCTAAAATGATAGTTTTAAACTGATTACAGGCACTTTTAGTCATTCAGTTCACACCGTGAGATAGACTAAGGTGAAGTATATTCCTACATATCTCAAATGATTCATGGATAATTGTCGTAAATTCTCATTACAATATGAATGTGTTTTCTTTGTTTTCAGTATGTCTCTTTTCTTTTTTACTTAAATTAATGTCAGTTTTAAAAAGAAACATATTTGGATTTCTATCGGTCATATTATTCATCAAATTGAGGTGTGGTTGATTTATATACATCAAAAATGACTCATGGATTGTTTTTATAAGGTAGCTAAACAATCCAAAATGTGTTTGATATATTTTTAGCCAGTCAGTTTTTTTAACTAAAATATCATTTTTAACCGAAAACAATCCTTTTGAGTCATATCAGTCACATTGTACGTTGATATTATGTGAAACTACATCATACACATCAGAAAGGACATAAGAATCCCTCTTGAAAATTATGAAGACAATGGGAAACTTTTTTTTCTGGTTTTTAGTGATTGACACATTTTTGTGATAATATATAAATTTTAAACTAATTGCAGACACTGTTAGTCATAACAGTCACACTATGCTTCAGATTGAGGTGTGGTTGATTCATATACTTCATAAAGCACTCAAGTATCATTGTCCAAAAGTATCAAAACAATCCGAATGATATTTATTTGTTTTCATTATGCAATTTTTTCATTTTTTACTTAGATTAATGTCAATTTTAAATAAAAGTACACATTTGGATTTATACTGGTCACATTGTGCATTTTATTAAATTGGGGTTGATTCATACACATCAAAAATGACTCATGGATCATTTTTCAAAATTATCAAAATAATTTGAAAGTGTTTGCTCTATTTTTAGAATCTCATTTGTGTTTTATAATAAAATTAATGTCTATTTTAAATAAAAAGAGACACTTTAAATCATATAGGACACATAATGCATTGGATTGAGGTTGTAATGTCCCGGTTCCAAAATCCGCCCAGAGGTAACCCGTACCCGGTTGATCACATGGCCTCAAGTGCATTTCCCAAAATTCTAGAGGCTGCAACTAGCAGCGAGGACCTTGGGTGGGATAATGGGGAAATTATGCCCTCATTGGCAGTGTAATGCAGCGGAAATAAACAGATATCAATTGCGGAATCAGTAATGACATCCAATAAGTAAATAGCGAAAGACTAGAAGTAATAAACAACTGGAGCACAAACATTTAAATGATGCACATATATATGTATGGGAAAGTATCCAAAAAAGTCACAATGTTGGAATACAGTAATAAAACAAAGTAAAAAGAAACAAATAAACATCAATATCATCGTAAGTATTAGCTTGGTCCCATGCTCTCGCTCTCCACATCAATCACGTACCAGAAGTAGAGGGGTTTTATCCCTTATCAATACATGTAACAATATAGTCTATTTGGCCCCAAAAGCATTAACCAAATATGGTGTGAGAAAAATCCCAGTAGGCAACCACCTAATGATATTTCCTAACAGTCAATTAATATATATGGCAATCAATATGAAAAATTATGCAATAAACAATGAAGTTCTCAAAGTAAACAATCCTACAGTTTAAATTACATCCATTTTCATCTATTTGTCAAGAAACCAACAATCATCATTAACCCTCTATGATGTACTTACAGCCTAACCCCTCCAGTTCAACTAATCACACACAAGAAACCCTCTGGTTCTGCTTTATCAAAGACTCTCTGTAGAAGAATTCACTGTCAATTCCCCCTATGGTCTCGTATCGATAACTAATAGGCAATCTGAGAAAGGACTCAACGTCTAATTCCTTATGTGGCCTTTATAAAGGAATCTAATGACACTTTGAGGGAGTACAAAGTCCAACCCCTGTGGTATCGTAACGTCAAAGTAAACAAACACTCTGAAGATGCCCTCAACATAAATTCTATCTATGGTCTACTACACAATAATCCCACAGCTCTGTGTATGTTAATCGTGCACAGATGATATGCGGTAGCCCAAGTAAACCTCAATAATTACTTGGCTAGAAGTCCACAGTATCTCACAGCATTTCAGATAAAATCTCTCCATCCCAACAACACTAGGAATGGAAAAGAAAATCATCCTAATAGACAAGCTATACCAAAAGGTCAAAACAAGAAAACATGGACAATACATCCATAGCATAGAAAAGTTAACCCTATTCAAAAAAAATTACCTCTATCCAAACAAACAAGTCATAATTGTCATTAACCATGTGAAAAACCCTAAACTCGCAATACCCCATTCTTGGGTATTGGGAACTTTTACACATAAAATCCATATATTATCTATGAAAAGGCACAAAACACCTTCATTGGGGTTGTACGAATTATATATTTGATCTTCAAGCATTGAATCAACCTAGAACATTGTAGTAATACAAAAATACTAAAAAATTTCCACTGAGGATATCTCATGAAATTAGAGAAATCAGGAAATGAGGCTCTAGAAGAAGGAAGACCGTACCGTAGAGATTCCAACACAATCAACAATATTCGATTCAGAGAACAAACAACGGGTCAGGGGCTCGGGGAAGATCTGGTGGTCTCATTTTCTCCAAGATGAGATGGGTCGAGAAGAATATGGTTCTATCCATTAGACATGAACGCAATCCATTTAATGAAAAAAAAGTACACAACATGTTCTTTATAAGTACACGGCATGTACTTGACTTAGCCGACCCCCTCTTTTGGAATTCTATAGGTCACCACACATGAGCTTGTGCTTGGCTGTTACATAGCATGCACATAGCTACCTGCGACAACTAAGTACACGATGTGTACTTATAAGTACATAGCCTGTACTCCTGAGATTTCCAAAAACACTTATTTTTCACAAAAACAACCAGAAAAAAGAAAACATACCTGAAAAGAAGATCTGGTTTCCTAAAAACTTTTCCCCTTAAAAAAACTTGTCCCCGATTTTCCACAACAAGGTAGCATAGAAGATGAATTGTCAAACATCTCCACCCACTATGATCATACATTGACCTCCCTCTCCCATTTATCATCCTATAAATTCCCATGAGACTATAGAACTCATACTAGAGGGACATAACAACCACATAGAACCCTCAAAATTTGTTTTACAATCCGGATAGGATGCTTCTCAAATAAGGTATCCACCTTTAACTCAACCTCCTCATTTGGAAAACATGAGACAGGTCTGAGAAGTAACATCCGAGCTGAGAAACAAGAACATCATCATGCATAGATCAGTACCTCTGTGGTAATTGAAACCAATATGAAACTAGCCTACCTCTCTCCAACACCTCCAATGGCCCAACATACCATGACGAAATCATACCCTGTCTCTTAATCCTCCTGTCTCCCAACTTCGGTGTGACATGCAAGAAAACCTGATCTCTAAACACAAACACTTGAAGTTGTATCTTTCGATCAGAATAAGTCTTTTGTCATGATAGTTTAGTATCCATCCACTTTTGAATAAACAATATCTGCATTGTAGTCTCCACGAAAAGACAAGGTCACAACATAGCTGCCTCTCCTGCCTCCAACCGGTATAAGGGTGATTGGAATGGTCTACCATACAAATCCTCATAAAGTTCTATCTGATTATTTTCTTGAAACTATTAATTTAGGAAAACACCAGAAGAGGTTTGTGCTTATCCCATGATCCATCAAAATCATGGATGCATGCTCGAAACATATCCACGTGAACCTGAATCATATGCTTTGGTTGTCCATCTGTCTGGGGATAGTAAGCTGTACTTAGAAGTAACAGTGTACCCAACTCCCTCTGTAGTCCCTGCCAGACCTTATAAGTAAAATGAGTATCCCTGTTTGAAATAATGGATTGTGGGATCCCATATAGACCTACTATCTTTTAGATGAACAACCTTCCCAGCTCATCAACAATAAAAGTCTTCTTGATTGGTAAGAAGTGGGAAATCTTCATGATTCTATCAATGAAAACCCAAACTACATCATTCTCTCAAAAAAAACATTGATAACCCTGTCATGAATTACATCGCAACGTCATTCCACTTCCACTCATGAATGGGTAACTACTGAAAAATCCCTACTAGTCACTAATGCTATGCCTTTACCTCCGGACTGGTGGAACACTGCATGAAAAAACTAGCAACATAACACTTCATACATGGCCACCAATAATGATGATTTAGATATATATACATATTGGTGACACCATGATGAACATCCCAAACTGAGGACTGAATGTCCCACATCAGTTCCTCACGCATGTCTGCTAACACCCATACACGCCCCTGGAAACAAAAGATCACATCCTTGCCTATGGTCTATCCTAGAATAGGGCCTTCTCCTATCATACTCACTCATATTAATAGGCCTTCAGTATATGATATCTTCCTCATTCATACATGATCATGTTGAGTAGAGGTAACAACTATAGAAGCAAGAATGTATTCCCCTATCTGTCATGAACCTCCAAATGAATCTATGATAATAGAGCCATAAGATTCCACTCACCACTGGCCTCCTAAAATGCATTTATCTGAGTCCTCCTACTCCATGCATCATCCACATAGTTGCCTTTCCCAACTGTGTAGGCAAGCTCAAATTAAAAGGACTGAAAGTACTCAACCCACCTTCGCTATCTTAGATTCAGATCACACTGCATAAAGATATACTTGAGAATTTTATTATCGTTGAAAACAAAAAAAATTATCTCCCAATAGATAATGTCTCCAACAACGTGAATCATGAACAATATAAACCAACTCAAGATCATGTGTTGGGTAATTCCTCTCATGTGGCTCCAACTGTCAAGACCCGTACTCAATGACTCATTCTCCATACACAAGCATGACTTCTAGCCCAATACCTGATGCATCATAGTTAATAGTATTGCTCTTTCCCAGCTTTGGAAAAAATTATATCGGTGCCGAAGTCATCCTCCCATTAATATCCTAAAAAGTTTACCCTCACGAATCTGACCACATATATATTTCAAACATCTTAGTAAGGCCCATCAGTGGTGCTTCTAGGCATTGAAGGTTTTGTTTAAATCACTTGTAGTATCCATCCATCCCTACCGAACTTCGTACCTTAAAGATGTTCTTCAGCAGCTCTCAGGAAAATACTGCTTTCACCTTCTCTAGGTCTATTGATACTCTTGTATCGTAGATAACATGATGAAAGAAGTGAATTTAGCCCGTCCAAAAGTGTCTTTTTGAGAGCTTAACATATAAATGATACTATCTTAGTGTACTCAAAATGATCTCATGATGTATTCCATGGTCATGTTGAGAGTGAGAGTACTCTGGTATCTCATCCACATAGACTACCATGAAGTAATCCAAGTATGGATGGAACATGTGTTTCATCATTTCCAGGAAGACTGTAGGCGCATTCGTGAGACCGAACGGCATAACCACATACTCGTATAGACCATACCTTCTTCAGAATGTTGTAAGAGTTATATAAGATGGTATAACATGAAACTGATGATAACCAAACATCAATTCAATCTTCAAGAACACCTGGGATCCTTGATGATTACAGAAGAGATCTTCCATCCTCAGCAAGGGATATCGGTTCTTGAATTTCAACTGGTTCAACTTCTGATAATCCACACAATGTCTGACGGTACCATTTTTCTTATTCAAAAATAAGACTAGTGAACCCCAAGGAGAAGTACTGGGTCAGATGAAACCATTTTCTTGTCACTCTTCTAACTGCTTATTGAGCTCTTGTAACTCTAGTGTAGCCTTCCAATAAAGAGTAATTGACACTGGTGCTGCTCTTGGTACGAGCTCAATAGAAAATTCTACCTCTCACTCTCAAGGAAAACCTGAAGAGTCATCTAGAAAGACATATCTAAAATGATCCACCAATGGAGGAAAGTCCATCTGAGAAGTCTCCTGGTCATCCAGATATAGAGTAGCAATCTTGGTTGTAACTCCTCCCAACCCATGATGCTTAGGTCCGGCTATGCTCGACTGGAAATCCCAGTATCCCTTATGGAGAAACGATCAGCCCTCTGGTGATGTAAAACTCACCCCACGACGATAGTAGTCGACAACATCCTAGAAGGAAACAAACCAGTCCATTCAGAGAATTACATCATAGTCTGTCTTCTCTAAGACATAGTGGTCCCAGAAAATGTGACACCCTCTAACCTCAAGAGGGAACTCCTTGGACTGAGGTACACTAGTTGTTCTTGTCCTCAACAGAGTTTCAAATGTCAAGATATCAACAGAAGGAATGATAAGAATCCCAAGGCTCTCCATAATAGAAATAGATATAAAACTATGGTAATCCCCTATATCGAAATGAGAAGAAGATAAAACTGAGGCAACTATAACTAGACCATGAAATGTAGAGGGTCTGGGATCCTACTTTTACTGGGTCTACTCCATTACAAAAGTTTTAAATTTACCCTAGCCCTGTGGCCAAACCTTACCACCCAGATATGATCCATCTTGTTGTCTCTGAATGCCTAGTGATTGGATACCACGACCATGACCCCCCACCTTGGCCAGAATGGATATAAGAAATCTAGTTCTCAGATTGGTGAGACAATAGTGATGCTTCTCATGAACACTGGGTCATAAAAGAACTCCTATCACAAGTTGTTGGTGAGAAAAAATGATAGAAACGATGATGATTACCCATCTTTCCACAAGATCGGAAGTCGACTGGGTCTCTCGTGCAATGTGGAATCATATTCCCACTCTTCCCGCACTTGTAGCACACCACATGGCTACCAGAAGAAGTATATCAGCTACATAGATCTCCACATGTAGACTACCTACAACACTTTCTGCTGTCAATAAGAGGGGTACCAACCTCAGATGTTGTGCCGCCAAGGCTCATAGATCCAGAATCCCTCAGATTTCACTCCATGATGAACTCCTATTTGACTATATAAGTGATGGATGTAAACCTAAATATTTTCACCAGTGATCTGATGTATTTCCTGAGACCGTCTTCAAAATACCTTTCCAAGAATAACTCATCACCTCTTGTAATGGGCATGAAGAACTACAGCTCTGTGAAGGGAGAAGTATACTCCATAACAGAAAGAGTACCCTACTCCAGACTCATGAACTTGCAGGCTCAATCGACCCTCCATGTCGTTGGGTAAAATTTGTCTTAAAAAAAATGTTTGAACTCATACCATGCCAAAACCTACTGGTGTCCCACCTGTGTGATCACATCCCACCATCTCTTGGCCGAATCCCATAACATGTACATAGAAATCTTCACCCTCATCTCAGGAGCCATCTCTAGATGCTAGAAGATATAAAGCATGGTTTCTAACCATGACACTATAGTGTGATGTCCTATATCCCCTATAAAGGTTGGATAATGCTGCTACTGAAAAACCCACGTCAACTCTGCCATAGATGGGGAATGATGTGGTACTCCTTTGAAGGTATTCATAAAACTCATAAATCACTCTTAGAACTATGTGTTAGCACCAGTGTCAGGAATAATGACTAGTGCAAAGACTGGTACTATGGAAGGATCTGTCGGTAGTCCCTGTTCATCCATGTCCTGTGATTGATCACTACCCTGAATCTAGCCTACGAGCGATGGATGTGTTATTGGAAAGACTCTACGAGGTCAAGCACACTTCCTAGATCACGATTATCATGGAATGAAAACTAGATGTGTAAGAAGGGAAAAAGAGAAATAAATCATTCATGTCTTTTAAAACATGTTTACACATTGTGTATAACATCTTCACTAAATGTTATCTTAAGCATTCACATGGGCATGTACTTTTTCAACCTAGGTCATGTAACACCCCATATACATGACATGTTGTCCTAACACAAGGCGTGTGCTTGAATACTATTTCCCTTATTGAGTTCCCTTACACACCTAAGCCACAAAATTATCCTATAACAAGACTACACGGTGTGTCAGTCCCAGACACGACATGTACTTGAATGATTCCACCACCATGTGTTGTTCGTCACATGACTAGTTACACAACTGACTCTACAAAGCATGTTCCAGATTGAAATGACGTGTAGTTGAAGGATTTCACCAACATCTATTGTTCGTTACATGACCATATTCAAGGGTTACACAACACGACATGTTCAAGCTTTACATGATGTGCATAACCTTTTTTTCTCCATCCGTTTCGTTAGTCACATGGGTGGACACATGGTCTACACAACACGGTGTGTACAACAGGTACACTATGTGTTCCCTTAAAGATTTCCCAACCCTAATGTCTCTACACACACAACCAGTGACATAGTTAGAGAGTACACAACATGTACTTTAGTACACAATGTATAATTAATAAAAATATTTCCATCCCAAAAAGAATATGTATTCTGGGTTTTTCTGGATAGTAATCCTTCGAAACTACTCCAGAACCCCAAAAAAACACTGAAACATCAGTAAACTTCCAAATTTTGATTCGTGAGGGCCAATACTCCCCAAAAATCAGTTCTTGGTATATTTAACATCTTATATATAAACATAATAGAGCAACGATCCACAAAATTCTAGTCTCTGAGGGAAAATAACAACTAAAGAACCCATGTTTAGCATTCATTCAAAAAAAACATACATATTAGAAATACCCTATCAAATAGTAGGTATTGAATCAAGTCATCTATCACAACAACATGCATATCTATCAAAACATCTATCAAAACAACATGAAATCAATAATTCTTCCTGAATGGAATGGCAATAATGCATGAAATGTTATCCTTATCAAGTGCCTATATGATGCATGAGATGGAATACCCTCATCTAATCATGTTAAAATAGAAATAGAACTTCAATAATGTCAACAACAATAGCACGAAACTTGTGAATCACCCAACGGTGAAATTAAATCAATTATAATAATTGATAAACTAGAAAAATTACAATAAAAAGGTAAATTGGATTTTTCCTTTAAATGGGGTAGCTACTCCTAGGAACATCTTATTACCAAGTACATATTCCATCATATCCCTGATTTTAGGCTCCAAATAGTATGTTAAGTTGAAAATAATTCTCTAATACCACAATGTAACATCCCAGTTCTGGATGCCATCCAGAGGTTCCACGTACCCAGTTGGTCACATGGCCTCAAGCATATTTCCCCAAATGCCAGAGACTACCGACTAGTAGTGAGGTCCATGGGTCTGACAGTGGGGAAACTATTCCCTTATTGGAAGAGTAATGCATTGGAAATAAAAATATGTCAATAGTAGAAGCAGTAATAACATGAAATAAGTAAATAACATTTGACTGGAAGTAATAAATAACATGTGCATAGATATATAAATAATGCATGATATATATGTTTATGAACATAGACAGACAAGCCAAAATGTTGGAATATATTACTAAACAAAATTAAAAAAAGAAACAAATAAAATTCAACAGCATCTCAAGGCTCAGCTAGGTACAATGCTCTCCAGATCCACAACAATGAATTTTATGAAGTAGAATGGTTCGTTCCCTAAACTATAAATGAAATAATATAATATGTATGGGCCCAAATGCATGATCCAAATAGGCTGTGAGACAAATATTGTTAATAAACCACCTAAAAATATGTTCCTAACCTTCTGTGAATATACATGGTAACCAATATGAAAAATAAAGAAATAAGAAAGGAAGCTCTCAAAGTAAAAAATCATATAGCTTAAATTAAATCATTTTTCATTTATTATTAAATCCACCAAAAAACATCAGAAACCCTCAGGGAAGTACCCACAACCTAACCCCTCTGGTCTAACCAATCAAACACAAGAAAACCTCTATTTCAGCTTTAGTAAAGACTCTCTGAGGAAGCACTCACCATCAATTCCCCATTTGGTCTCATGTCGGTAAATAATAGGTACTCTGAGGAAGCAGTCAACACCCAATTCCCCATGTGGCCCATATCGAGGAAACTAAAAATAATCTGATGGAGTATAATTTCCACCCCCTATGGTCTTGCAACGTAAATGTAAACAGACACTCTAGAGAATCCCTCAAAGTCCATTCTCCCTATGGTCTACTATACCTTGTTCCCACAGACCTGTGTATGTTAATCATTCACAAACGATATGTGGCAGCCAAAGTAATCCTCAAGAACTACTTGTCTAATAGTCAATAGTATCTCACAACATGTCATATAAAATCACTCTATCCTAACAACACTAGGAATGGAAAATCCAATTAGCCTAACAGACAAGCTAGAAGAAATGGTCAAAATAAAAAAAACATGGGAAAACATCTATATCATGGGAAAGATGAACTTATTCAAAAACAATTAACCTCTATCGAAATAAATAATCCAAAGATATCATTAACCGGGCTAAAAAAACTGAACATGTAATACCACATTCTTGGGTATTGAGAACTTTTCCAAATAAAATTCAATTACTATCTACTGAAAGGACCAAACCACCTACCTCGGTGTTGTACAAACAATATACATTAACCAGAGGCCATGAATCTCCATTGAATTCCATATATCAAAAAAACACTAAAAATAATCAACTGATTATATCTCATGAAAGAGGAGAAATCTGGAAATGAGGCTCTACAAGGATAAAGAGCGTACTGTTGTTATTTCAATGCATTCAACAACAATCGATTCAGAGAACGGATGACAAGTTGGGGGGCTCAGGGAAGATCTAGTGGGCTTATTCACTTCTATATGAGATACGTTAAGAAGAAGATGGTTCTGTACATTAGATGTGACCCCAGTCCATTTAATGAAATAAAAACAATGAACACGACATGTTCTTTAGAAATAAACAACATTTACATGCCTTATTCATCCCTCACTTTTGGTGGTCTTCATGACACCACACATGGCCATGTTCTCGGAAATTACCTGACTAACACACGGCTAATCGCGGAAACCGAGTACATGGTGTGTACTCCTATGATTTCCAAAAACTCATCTCCTTTTAAAAAACAACCAAAAATGGAAAAATTTCATAAAAAGAAGATACAGGTTCTTATAGAGGTTAGGATGGTTCCTACACATAAACAATTACTAATTTATCTTTTTTATAAAGTATCAAAATAATACGAATTCATTTTCTCGATTTCTAGTATGCATGTTGTGCTTTTTTTTTGCTAAAATAACATTTCAAACTAAAAACACGCTTTTTGAGTTATATCGGTCACATGGCCTATTGGTTTCACATAAGACTACTTCATATAAATAAAAAATATCTTATGAATTTGTATCCAAAATTATAAAGACAATCAGAGGGAGTTCTCATGCTTTTATAGAGTGACCTGTTTTGAGCTAAAATGTCAATTTTAATATGATAATGGACACTTTTAGTCATATTGGTCACTCTATTCATTTGGTTCATGTGTGGTTGATTACTTCACCTCAAAAATGGCATATGGATCATTTTCATGAAGTATAAAAACAATCTGAATGTGTTTTATCAGTTTTCAGTATGACACTTGTTCTTTTTGCTAAATTTATTATTAATTTATTATAAAAATAGACACTTAAAGTCATAACTGTCACATCATGTGTCATATTTAGGATTTATTGAATCCTACACATCACAAAAGACTTAGGGACAATTTTCATAAATTATCAAAACAATCCAAATGCATTTGCTCAGTTTTATGTATGGGAATTGTTACTTTTACTAAAAATAATGACAATTTCAAATAAGAATAGACACTTTGAGTCATACCAGTAACATCATCATGATATTTCTATACATTTTCCATCTATTATGATTCCCATTTATTTATAAAAAAATATATATCATCTTGTGAATAATATTATTTTTGACAATCATGGAAGTACTGAAAAAATATAAACACACAAATGATTAGTATTTATTTTAAATGAAACATCAATTGTTTTAGAAAATACCACTTTAGGGATGTTGGTTTTTTATAAAATATGATCTATTTCATAATTTTAGAAACATAATAATCACTGTCTTTATTGTTTGTTTATTCCAGATAGTGCAGAAACATTGTGAAAAATATGTAATTTTTTTATATGTGATTTTATTTTGAAATCTTATTATATATACCCTAATTTTTATCCAGTCTTAATACTTGTGATGTTTCTTGTCCTTTTCCCCTGGCATTATTACATTTTGTAGAATATATTCATGCAATGACCTATCCTAACTATATAATGGTTAAAATAGAATATAAATTATATAACTCGATGTTTTGTTCTAAAATGATGGTTGTGGTGTATTAAAAACTGACAAATGCCATCATCTATGGTATGTTTTTTGGATATCAATGTATTGAATCTAGGAAATAAATTTTTGGAGTACCCAAATTGACCACAATGGGCATTCAATGCTGCCTAAAAACACAAAGAGCAATAAGTAATAAATAAAATTAAAATATATTTTTTATGATTAAATTGTATAGTTTAACCCCTACATCATTGGAATTATGAATTTTCTGTCATATGTAATTTTTCTATAGGACGATTAGACTAGGTCTACCACTATTCCACCATCTTTCTTAGATTCTATTTCTATTTGTTCTGTAGAGGTGGCATAAGGACTAACGAGTCTGTATTTTTTTCATGGGTAAATCCCATCAAATTTATTTCATATATATGCCAATAAAAAAATATGAAATGCATTTATTCATAATTATCATACTTTAAAAGCTTTTGTAAAATAAATTTATAAAAACATACCTCATGTATACATTTACAACTGATTCATTTAGTTAGTCATGTGCCATGATTTCACTTACATTGTCAACACTAATGATGTATTGATCTTCCCCACTCTAAATATTTCATCAAAAATAATTTTTAGATCCCCACCATCTTTGAACATCGTATTCACATTAGCCTAAAATGGTAACAACTGTCGATATAGAACATGTGGGTTTAAGGTTCTATCAGTAGATCATTTTGATAAGTTGTAAAATCCTAGAGAAGGTTTTGAGACATTATTTATTTTCACCTCCATCCCTCTATCTATCTCTAATGACATTCATATGTTCAGAAATATTTCATTAAATTTTAAAGTTATATCTCGAAAAAAACAATTCAATTGAATAACTCATTTTCAACATGTTTTTTTACAAGCTATGATTTACATGAAATGAATGTTCCAAGAGATTTTTTATCCTTATGAATATCATCATAATCAATTGGAAAAGGTATCCCGGTGCTCGTCTTATGGTATAAGTTAATCATCACTTTGAAATGGCCTGTTGGAAGTGGACTATTGTGTACCATGATGTTCGGGATTTTAAATATTGTAGCCCTCGCTACAAGGTGATGGGTGGGTATTGATAGATATAAATCACATTCATTTTATTCTTGTAAAATATCATTACATTAAAGGTATAAATGTCTATCTGATTTGAAATTCAGAGAAACAATTATTAAAACATTGATTACCTTGGCAAAGGTAGATTTTTAGAGGAATTTATCGCATCAATTCTAGTGGAGGTAGGGTGGAAACTTCACACATTGGTTGTTATTGAGTTGTTCCCCCTATCATATTTTCTATGAACTATCTTGGAAATTTCAAATGTTCTTCATGGATACCTATTATATCTCTCACCAATATTATTTCTTCACATCGATCCTCCTCTTGTTTTTTTCCTCAAAAAATTATCAGGGTGTCACCCAAAAACATGCTCCTCTGATGGAGCCCTACATTTCTTACTGCTTCACGGACACCGAATGCACGTTCACATCAGGTTTGGCTGTTAATTATTTATGTGAATATATTTGATAGAAAATATATTAAAATTTTTAATCACTTTTATCTAATATTGATTTATAGAAAAAAAATATTTATTATTTCATACTTACACATGTTTCCTATTTTTTTGTGTGTTTTAATCTATTAGTACATCATATTTTTTATAAGAACCTTCATCCATAGCACATGGCATGAGCTGGAAGTGACATTTGATTTGTTTTCATCAATCTACATATAAATAGAGAAACAATGTTATGGTGTTGTTTTATGTCACGTAAAAGTATTAACATAGATTTAAAATTAGTACTATTTTTTTCAAGTAAAGCGTAACCCAATTTTATTTATAGTAGAGGGTACTTTGGTTTTTATGCTTGTTTCTTATTTTCAACACCCAGTTTTCATTTCATAAATAAAATTATCAATAAATTTGATGAATACACGTATCTTCACAGAATGTATTACCAAAAATTGTGTACCTGAAAAGACTGCTTTCCATGACGACTAGTAAACGCATCCCACACACCTTGTTCTATCAGGTGTGCATAAATAAGATGTCATTGTGGGTTTTTTCCTTCATCATCATTAATATAAAATTTTATTAAAATCATGTGAAAGCCTCTATGAATCTTTCCAGCAACCTATAATACATAGTACTCATGCGAGTTATCCATTATGAAAACACTCTATAAGGGATGTTTAAGAGTACGACAATGTTTCATTTTTTAATTTTTTAGTAAATTAGTGAAAAAATATCATAATGTTACCATAATATCACCCCACATTAGTGTCTAAAGCCCACTAAAAGCATGGTTCTGTGACTATACATCAATAAATATGTCTTTCCAAGTTACGATTCCAATGTAAATAATGATCAAGGCCTTATTGGGGTTAACATGTTGGCCCTACTTCTTCCATGCAACCTCATATTTGATTACTTTCACTTTCATACATTAATAATTTCTTCTAACACTATCAAACTATGGTGCTTTTTTTCTGTGCCACATGTTTTTCATTAACTACTATTTCCTCGGTTCCAACATCATAAATATGTTCCTCTAAAGAACTAGCATCGGTATGTGCAGATGGTGTTTAAACCTCGGTACTATGAGAAGCAGTAGCAACATGTACATAAACCTGTTGGTCCTATGTACTATGAGAAGTAGCTGGCTGAGAGACCTAACTTTTCTCAGGATTGGGTTCATCATCACATGAAAAATACATTATCTATACAAGTGGTTTAAAATTTAATTTATATTACATTAAAGAAAAAGTGAATAGAAAATAACACAATTTAACATGATGTATATTACAAAAAAATATAACCTAATTATTGAACTATCTTTTTTAAAATGATAAATTATTTTTTACCATATATATATTATCCTAATCCCTTCATTATAATATAATATGATATAAAAAATTACATATAAATTGGGACTACTACTAAATGATTGCGGTGTCCCAATGAAAAGGCCATCCTCCATTGAATTTCCCTATGAACCTTCAGTGGGTTTGGTGGATAATAGAACAATTGACCAGTTTCGATTTGTACGATCTAGAATATAAATTACATGTCTTTCATGTGATTACATTATAAATGGTTAGTCTTTGTAGCCTTCTTTACAGAAATCAACATTTACAAATCCCAACTCATATATTTTAACGACACACATGTTATCAAACCACTTGTATCGAGGCACACAACAATTTGGGGATTCAATATGTGATATTGGGTCCTTTAGAAATAGTATATTGTCACTCTAGTAGGTGTGCATTCATTCAAATATCACACCCATCAAATGTATCATTTTTTGACAGGATATGTTTATATAGGGAGCTCATTATCTTCAGGGAGCATGCCATTCAAGAGAGATAGTAATTCTCTAAAAGCGGCATCATTTCTTATGTTGTCTGTTTTGAAATTATACAGCTTCAGTATGACAGAAAATGATAAATATTTAGTGTCACCCTCGTACAATGGTGTCTTTGTACAACTCTTCAACAACTCAAAATAATTTGGTTATCACTGAGTTCATCTTCAACAATTAATATCATTTCTTCAATATGATCTCCATCATCTTTTACATTAGTAATCACATCCTTGATATGGCTTTCTTCATTGTCCACAGTTGTAATCATATAAGATGATCCATAAATGCACTATTATCCCATCAATTGGTTACATTCTCGTTTTCCCCATGTTTATTTCAACATTTAAAACATTGATATATTCTGTGACAGATCTGGTGTTCTTCCAACTCCTCTGGACTAACATGTACTAGATAAGAACAGCATAAACATGGAAAAAGTATTTGAGAAGGGTCATATGCATGATATGAAATAAACATGATGAACTCTTTCACTTTATGATCACACTTTATTTTCAAATGATTGGAATCCATCCAGTCATTATTCATATCCATTATATTTGATTTTTTGATATTAGTATTTAACAATATAAATACACAATATATTGATATAATGTAATGGTTTTCCTAATTCAATAAAAAAAAATATAACACCACAAGAATTTGAAAATAGATTTAATAGAGAATGCCTAAAACACTGAGTCTATATAAATCACAACAGTGTTGTAACATATCCACTAAATATATTTTTTCAACATCTATGATTTGAATTATGACATACTAACATACACAGTTGTGTTTAGTAAGATATTAATAGTCTATTAAGACAAACAAAATTTTTTGGTGAATAGTAACATACCCTTATGATTAGAAACATACCCATACGAATAATACTATTACTTTTATGAATTGTAATGAATAGTAAATCATCCAAAAACATAGAAAATTCACCCATGAATGTTTAAATACAATTTAGTCATCTAATAATTGACAAAATGACTGTAGTATAAATGTTGGTATTTTTGTAAGTAATAAATATTTTACTTAAAATTTAATGATTTATTTAACATTTTAAATTGGAAATGTATTTTAAAATAATATATTCAAAAAAAATTAATTTATTTTCTTAAGGATATAAAATAATTTTATGATATTTTGATTAATTTGTACGGTGTTATAAAACGAGTTATAGTTTTAAAGTTGTTTCTTTAATAAATTATGATTGTAATTAAAAGTTAAATTAAAATTGTTTAGAAAATTATTTTGAAATAATTATTTTCATTTTTTAATTCTACATATCAAAAAAGGGTTGGGGTGAATATTTGGTGTTTTTCTAAAATACATGAATTTTTTTGAATAGTAAAAATACAGTTCTGCATTTTATGGTATGATTAATGACATCATAAATTTATAATAATTAATATAAAATAACGGTTGACATTTTTACATTATGAATTGATATTAGGTGTCCCAAGTGGAAAATAACATGGGGTAATACCATGGGAAATCCCATGGTTTTGTAAAAACCACTAAAGAGGTGTCCTTTGAAATTAATAAAAAACTCCCTCTCGGTTACTATAAATACCCACTCATTTCTTCATTTTCATTCATTAAGAACTCATGATCCTAAAATATCAGGTATTTTTACCTCCTTTTTTGTCCTCCTATGGTTTCCTCAAGCCCCCATGGTCCCAACATTCATGTTTTAGGAGTTACTCTATAATGTAAGTGAATTCTCAACTACTCTTTTCCATTCATGTTCTCTTTTATGTGGTATGTATTTCAAGTTTTCATACCATGTTATGATTTATATATTATTCTATACCTATACCATATTATCATTCTTTTTTGTATGTGTATCCCCTATCCCATCTTTTTTTAGTGTTATCTAAAAATAAGTTTCATAGTTGTTATGTTGTATAATTTTCATCCAAAAATCTCTCTCTTTTACAAGGACTCCTACTATTTTATTCTCTTTTAATTTATATTGGATTATGTTGGTATATTTCATTCCATATCCTTCTTAAATTTCATACTATTTAATAATGATTAAGTACCCCTTTTCTATAATCAAAATATATTATGAATTTTTAAGTGACACTGTTAGGCAACTGAACTTTCGTAAGGGATTTCTCAAATTTGCTTTTATTTCAAGGTACTTTATTTTAGTTTTGTTTCCTCACTTCCTTTAATCCAAATGCTATGATTTCTCATTACCTTACATGTAATGGATTTTTGTTGTGATAATGGTATAATTTATCATCACGTCTTTCTTCCCCTTTTTTACACTGGAATTGAAAGCACCATCCAAGATGTGTTATTTTATCACATTCAAAGACGACGAGTTCTCTATTTCTATTACCATCTTCAATTCTGGTCAAGAAACTATTTTTATTGTTCAAAGAGACTATATTATATTTATTATATATTATGTTATGTTTTGGAATATTTTTCACACATGATATTAATTGATAAATTAAAATGAGTTCGTTGTGATTAAGAACTGCCAATTAACACAAATAATTATCATTAATTATTTATATAATTATTCAATTTTACTCCTAATAACCAAATTAATTTTAAAACCATGTAATATTATTTATTTTAAAAAATAAAATAAAAATTATATTCTAGACAACCATTCTCATATTACATGTTTATCCTTACATGTATATAAGTAAACCGGTCATGAATACCAAGGAAGAAAATTGTCCTAAAAAATAAAATTGAACCTCTTAAATCCATTACGAAGGCCATGAATGAAATTAATATGGATATAATAAATTATTAAAATAACTAACAGGTTATGGAAATATTAATTAATTAATATAATTTGGATATCCTTATCACTAAGATCAAGTGAAAAACACCATCAGACTTAAGGTAAGGGTTTCCTCATCTCACTTCCATTTTTGTGAAATATTCATTATTCTGTTCTATTTCTCGAGTATGGAATATGTATAATAACCATTGATGTATCATATTATGAATCTATTTATTTTCATTTTATTTAATGTATCATAATAGTATTATTGATTTTTGTTCATACGAATCGATTGATTATAAATATTTAATGGATTTCTACCTGAACCTCCATTTACATTTAGGTTACTCTTATTCTCTACATACCTCAATTAAATTATTATTTATTCATTTTTACTCTTCATAAACAATATGATAACATTCTATATTTTTGTCCAACTAGAATCCTTCTTTATGTTATGAGTATTTTCATGTTTTTAAAGGATTGTTCAAATATTCTTCTTGAAATACAAGCCCGATTCGAGTGAACTTATAAAATTTATACCTATCATCGAACATATTTCTATAATATGTTTTAAAAAATATTTATATTTTTAAAATAAAATATTTTAACATGAAAAATATATTTTAGTTCATTTATGGTTTTATTAATGTAATCATGCCTTTTCAAATTAAAACAACTTTATTGAATTCCATAAACCGCACTAAAATGTTTTACTTATAAATCTTCTTTAAACAGAATTTTTACATGATTTCACTTTAGTGGGACAACATTTATGAGTAAAATGTAACATCTATTTTCTTCATTTTTCTAGGATATACATTTTTAAACCATATTAATGACAAATACAATTTATTTTCCAAAACAACTCTTCTTTCTAAAGAAAAAAGGATTTTTCACACCTCACATTAACTTTTAAGAGAGATATGCCTTGTTCACCGCTTATTCCTTGAATGTGGTGTAATACTACCCCTTGATATATATATATATATATATGGATTTTTATTATTATGATGATATTAAAAGGGATTATTATTTTAATGTTTCAAGCTGGTATGTGACACTTTAAAAATGTTTAAGTAATATTTCCTCAAGAAAATTTCAATGGTCTCATTTAAAATTATAATTCTTTATGTCAACATCCATTGATGAATATTGGTATTCATAGAGGTTTATCTAATATTATATCATCTACAAATTAATATGATGAATGTTTTCTAATTAGTTTCAATGTGGATGTTCTATCTTGATACCATTCACCATATTTCTCTAAATCGTTAGTGTATATGTTTAATGATTGGGGAAAGTTATTAAAATTTCATATTTTAGTTTCGATATGAATGTATATGTTGTTTATGTATATCATTGTTCATAATATGAATGAATTATACATAGTAATTGTAAAGTGGGACCCACTATATCCCCTCAGTACATCATTAGGTCTCATGAGACAAACTATGGTCTTAGCATGTGGCCTTGAAAAAAATGATATTTATTATCTTGGTATGAGGGCTTGATGGTATGGTTATGATGTTATGAATTATAATTTCCTCCATTACGAAACTAGTAATTTAAATTCATGTGGTTTTTCAACTAGTAGAATAAAAATGATCATGATTTATTATGGAAATATTTATTCAGTTCATATTCCTTCTATATAATGTTCAAGATTATTTTGGCACGTGTTTTTAGTTATTCAGCATGCCTAATGTTTATGTTTTTGATATCTTACTTTTTATTTAATACCCTTACTAAGTATATCATCTCACCCCGTATTATGTTTCGTTTTTTGAGGACTTAATATAGTTTATTATGAATGACATGTATGGATGAACATAAAATTGTGGATGTTCCCAATAAAACATATATGTTTTATTTCTTTTCAAGTTTTCATGTTTTACCTATGCATGTACCAGATTTTCCAAAACCACTCTAAGAATTGGTCCTTCCGGATTTGATTCCACTAATCATGCCCATGTATTAAAATAAAGCATCGTCTTTGGGCTTTTGGGGTGGGGTGTTATAATAAACATAAAATATTATAAAAGAACTACTATTTAAATGTCTTTTGAAACCTATTTAAAAAATAACACTTAAAATCCCATTAATAAACTAACCATTTCCAAAAAAATTACACTTAAAAATAACACACCCTTTTAAAAATAAATCAATCAGTTTGAAACACTCTTTCCAAAATCCACAATTATTTTTAAAGCATTCATGACAACATAATGAAATATCTATCTTAATCTTTTAAAATGAGTGACATCCCTCTACAAAACATTTCAAAACACTTGAATCATTTTAAAAGATCCACTTAGTCATTTTCACAAAGACATTGATACCAATAGATATACTTTATAAAATATACATAGAAAATACCTTGATTCGTCCAAAATCAATAAGTGTGGTATGATTACATAACATTATGATAAAGTTAGGTGTAATAAAAATATTTTCCAAAAGCATTTTATACTATGCTCCTTACCATTGTATATCCCTTATCCATGCTTCAGTTGTCTAGTTATGTCAATTATCATTATCCACAATACCAGAGTCCCAACAGATATTTCATATAGTGATTGACCACACTCAAATCCATGAAACACTCATCTTCCAGTTTAATAAAAACATTTTATTATCTCATTGATCCATTAATCACACCAAATAAATTGGTTATACACCATAATAACAATGTATATGTGTATCACATGATGTATTATTGGTTCCTTCATTTATAAATACTCCTAAAAAACTAATAATCATAAACCCATTAAATAATAAATATTTTTTCAAGTGAAATTCCTTTCACACAAAGAATTTTTCTATGCCACTCAGCACTAGAAAAAACTTTGTTTCATTCCTGATCCTTTTATGTACATCAATTTTCATGGCCAAATAATAATGAAATATGGTACTAAACTAAAATATGTTATGATTTCCATAGTATATTTTCTAAAATCTTCAATAATATTTCAAAAATGATATTACAAATACTAGTCATTCTAAAATTCATACGTAAAGTCATATATGTAACCTCTAGAATCAAAGTAATGAGGGTTTCATTACATGTCTCAAGATAATTATTACCTCTCCAAATGAAATTCATGAGGTTAGAAATATCAAGGCACAAAATAGTCTAGAACCTTTAAATAAAAATTTAATAAAAAAATATAGCTTTGGTACCATTGATGGGTGTATCAACCGAACTGTCATGACAACTTCATAACATTGAATACAAATTGTTAATAATTAATTTGATTAATTTATTAAAGTTGTAATAAAAATAACAATATATTTATTTATATATAAAACTATGCTAATAAGAAAATATGATTTGATAATCACTTGAATTATATCATTTTTCCATTTGAGGGGATTCATTATAATATGCTTGTTTGTGGAAGGATTCATTACATATGTTGTTATTGAAATTTGAATCGGGTGTCTCGAAAGTGTCTCATGTAGCTTTGGACAGGTAGGGTAAACAAAAGATATTTTTCCCTTATAACTTAATTTATCCCCTAATTAAACAAAATCTATATTTATTATTTTATACTCAATAATCAAATCAGGAATGGTTTTCTCCACCAATAACATCTAGATTTCTTATTTTATACATATTCATTGGTTTGACCGTAATTAAACTCCAACTTAAAATCGGTGTATGTGACATCATCAACTAATGTATGGTTTTCTACACTAACTCGACACTAAAAAATACAATTTCATATCGAATATGATCTAGATCTATCAAAATCACTTTCCACAAGGTTCTATATAATATGATATCAAATTTACCTCAATACAATTACATTTCAACATTATTTAAACTACATGGAATATGGTTCATCTTAGATGACTTTTAAACCTATTAGAGAAGTCTATTATATATAAATTGACATCCAAACAACCAATATCAGACCCATTCAAGGACTTCCTAATATTCATACCCCCATCTTCATCATATAGTAACCTCATCTGAATAATTTATTGAAATTCTAGACATTAAACATGGATAAAATATTTTTAATTAAAACCATATTCCAATTAGAATAACATGAGTTATCATTTAAATTGGTCTCATTCCTTGTTTGAAGGTGTTAGAGCAGTCCAAGATCTTGGATACCATTTTGGTAGTAACATCATACCCTCCATCATTGCTTTGTGAAAAATGGTCATAATATCCATGTACCCCTTCCTAATGTTTTTAAACAAATATATCCCACTACTCATTCATGTCGAGTTATCACGTTGAACAAACTAATAAATAAACTACCTCACCTTTTCTAGAACAAGAACTATAACCATAAACTAAGTGAAAATGTCTTAAATGATTTCAACACTAGTATTGGGTTCTCCAATTAAGACATGTTTACCAAAATTATGTTCTTATGTAGATCATAGAATCTTATTTTTTAAAATTTGTTTTAAATTAAACACCATCCTCATTTTGGTCAATGTTTTTTATCGTAAACATCAGTTTCATTAGTCCAAAATCTATAGACTCAAATATGAAATGGAAAGATACATGGTACTCACTCTATTGAAAACATTCAAAGAGAATAGTTGGAAAAATTAATGTCCCCACCCACTAGGTATACACATATCCTTATTCCAAATCCATTTTTATTGAAATAAATTTATTTGGAAAGTAATTTATGGACTGGGAAGGTACATATTTAATAGTATAACTTCCAACATATTCTTAATATCACATTGATGAAAAATTATCGCGAATTTTATATCATCTATTTGTCATCCCACATAAGCCAGGTCAATTGGATTTAGGGTTATAACCACTATTAATATTTAAGAAAAGTAATCGGATGTTTTATCCAACAAGTTTCAATTATGATGCTCTTGTGATTTTTAGAGAAGTGGTGCAGCTATCATTAATAATAGAAAATTAAATTAAATTGTTATAACATTTCCATGAAATATAAAAACTGATGAGAAAAAATATAATTCAATCCCATCTCTAACACTATAGGTGATGTAAAAATGGAATTACATCCCAAAGTATGTGGGAATTTCAATAAGGAGATCATGTTCTGTCACCATGACCTAAAAATATCAATAACATAGTTACATTGGGTTCCTATGGCATTTCAGAAGTTGATCAAAGAAAAAATTTGAAAATGATCAATTTATACATTGATAATAAAACATAATCAATAAACCTCATTTCAACTACAACACTATCTAAAGAAATATCCTCCAATAAAATCATACAAGCATCAAATAATAGCAATCAATACACATCCCATAAAAAGGAAATAGCCTATAGAAAACCCTGACCCAATCGTTCCCATGTATGTGTGATAATATTATAATGAAACATTTTTAAATAAACTGATAGCATACCCTTCCTGTGGTAATAGTAGTGTAAGGTGACGGTGGAGTTGCGGTAGGCATCAATAGTAGTAGCGGCATCAGCAACGTCAGTGGAGGGCTTCACCATGAAGGTGGAATTTGTAGCGGAGGAGTGGCAGACGAGTTCGGGAGGCGAAGGTGGGTTTACGGCAAAGAAGAGATGGAGGAGCGGAAGAAAAGGGTTCATGCTGGTGGTGGGTTCTCGACGGAAGAGGAGTTGGCGGAGGAGGGGTCGATGGTGGAAAAGTGGGGCTCGAGGCAGATCATAGGTCAGCAAAGTAGGGGTTATCTTTCGTGAGAGCCTAAGGGGAGTGAGAACGAAGGATATTGTTAGGGTTTTCTTATAGAACCCGGTGAACCTTTTATCATTGCTTGCTAAAAAGCACTGGTAATGGTATGTTTTATCAGCGTTAAAATAAAAATCACTAATAAAACATACCATTATTAGATTTTTTTTGCGTGACTAAAAGATTATTTTAAAAGCACTAAATTTATACCACTGATAAAGGTCTATCATTATCAGTGCTAAAAAACGCTGATAATGATATTATGTTAGTAATTTATTTATATTTATAAAATAATATATATGATAATATATAAATATATATTTTTAATTATAACTATACATAAATAAATAAATATTTATATTTATAAAATAATAATTAAAATAATTATAAAATTATAAGAAATATACTATTCATATTTATAATCATAGAATATATAAAATATATATACATTATATATATATATATGATTATTGATATGTTCAACTATATTTCTTCAAATTTTGTAATTATTTATATTAATATGTATTTATTTTTAATTACTAGAATATATATATACTTATAATTATAATGATACATTAATATATATATATATATAATTATAAAATTATAACAAATTAATATCTCTAATTTTTATTAATTTATTAATATATATTGAAAATATATATTATAACTCTATAATTATTAAAATATATATGTATTTATTTAAAACTATAAATATGAATATTTGTATTTATTTATAAATATTTCTATGTATTTATAAATATATTTTTTCGTTTATGTATAACATTATATATGAAAATAATATAAATATTTTTTATAAATAAATGATTATTTAAATATATATATATATATAACTTATAAATAAATATTTATTTATTTATAAATAAAAAATATATTAACTAAATATTTATCTATTTTTGTCAATATGAATATATATTTATAAATTTAAATAAATATTAAATTATAAAAAAAAATTATTTTATAAATATATATAGATATATTTATTATAATTTGTTAACAATTTTTATATATCAACATTTATTTAAAATTATATTTAATAACTATTTGAATATGTTTGTAAATAGTTCTATAAAAATATATATAATTAATAAAAAAATTATTACATTATAATTTTTTAAATATATCTATATACATTTAGATATTAAAATTATATATATTTGTATTTATTTAGAAATATATATATATATATATATTTATTTATTTAGTAATATTATAATTTTATAAGTAGTATAATAAATATATTTATTATAATTTTATAATTAATTGCATATATATTGTTATTTATAATTATAATTATAACTATAAATAAATTTATTTGTAAATATTTGTGTGGAACTAACAATATTTTTAGAAATACTTGTAAATAATTATAAATATATTTATATATATATAATTGTAACATATGTATTATTTTAATTTTTTAATTATTTAAATATTTAGATATAGCCATAATTATAATTACAAATAAATATATTTAAAAATTTTATATATATAATTAAAATTTTATAATTATAAATATTATAAGTATATTTATTATTTAATATATTTAATGTATTTTTATATGCCTTTTTTAGAACATAATAATATATATGGGTGACAAGAATTAATCATATACATAGTAAATATACATAATAAAAAACGAACCATCAATAGGTAACATGAATAATAAGAAAGTGTGTAATATATAAATGAACGTTAGGATACATCACATATGCGTGCATGATCAAAATATTTATTGAAAAAATTCATTGGAAACACATATATTAATAATATATATATATATATATATATATATATATATTTAAAACATTATTTATATATATTAAATATTGTTAATAAATTAAAATAGATATAATAAATATAAAGAATATAATATATATAATAAATATAATGATTTTTAAAAATCTAATAATCTAAAAAATATAAAAAAATATAAAAAATATAATTAATTAATCTAATAAATATAATAAATATAAATATAATAAATCTATAATAAATTAAATAAATCCAATAACTTTAATAAATAAAACATTTCTAATAAATCTAATAATTCAAATAAATCTAATAACTCTAATAAATATAATTATTTTTTAATGATATATATTATTATATTATAATTATTTAAATATATATATAATTACAATCTTAGAAATACTTTTTTAAAGCCATTATTTTTTTTGAATTATAAAAAATATATATTTATTATAAAAATGCATTTTTTAGTTAATGTATAAAAATGAAAATATTTTTTGAATATAAATATAATAAGTTAATATAAATTATTATTAAAAACTTTTATAAACAATAAATATTGCACAGATAAATGTACCCTTTATCAACTCTAAAAAAAGTTAATAAAGGTGTAATATTTATGAGCTATTTTACCTTGTACTGATAAAGGTCACCACTTTATCAGTGCTTTCTGCATAACGTTGATAAAAGGAGGCACTTCTCATGTCCTGTTTGTTATAGTGCTGGGTTCAGTTTCTCTACAAGGCCTTGTTTCTATGTGCCCTCCTCCCCCCTGCTCATGTGTAGTGGGTCTGTTGAAGCGTTTTATTTTTGTTAGGAGATCTATCATCAATCTTTTTATATATGGGTATTTGTGTTTTAATCATAAAACACATCCATTTTGTTAAATACCTCATTACACAAAACACTTTTTCAATCAGTATTTTGGCCTAGTGGTAAGACATCCCTGTTAAGCAGTATGATGTTAAGGGTTCTGCCCGTAAAGGTCACTAATTCTGGGGGCATGGGGATTTCATAGTGATGCAAATGGTATAACTTCCCATGATACTTTTATTGTGGTGGAAAGTGAAATAATGACTCATGGCGTCCTTCGATGATACTTGAATAGGTGAGAGCACATGATGAGTTGGGACATAGTGAGAACCTACCATGGACCTATGGGTTAGTGCAAATAAGCCATCTTGATATAGGATTTAATATCCACTATGACTTTATTTCCAATAATGGTTTCCCCTCTTCCCAATATAAAGTATAATTTGTTTGATAATGAAAAATGGTTTTAGCATCAACGTTATAAAAATATATATTTTTTAAATCTAGAATATTACTATAGAATGAGAAGGCATATCAGATTCTCATATTTTTATTTTTAAAATGTTGAAAGTGATATTAAATATTTATTTGGATACCTAATACAATATTTTAATAATTTTCTATAATTTATAATTATCATTTTAATAATTTTTGAGTAATTTACACAAAAAAAGATAACAAGGGTTTAGTAATGAAATGGAATATATTTTGTGTATATGAATTATTTTACGTGATACACACTACATGGGAATATTTCTAGATTATTAACTAATGTATTAATCTATCGTGTCCCATGTTATTATAAAGGGATTATAAATTTAAATCTGGTACATATAGAATATTACAAAATGAGAATAATTTGTTGAATTATATTTATTTTAATTATTAGTGCAGTTTTGAGCATGTTATTTATATAATTTTCAATATTTTAGTTTTTGTTATTATATATTTTTTATTTTAGTTGAATAAATATTTTATGTAATAAATTATTAAAATCATACTAGAGAATTAGAATAAAATTGTTAGAAATATATAATTGACTTTAAAATGAGTTTCGGTTATTTATTTCTAATGTTCATAATTATAGCAGGTTAATTATTATTGATTTTTTGTTGTTTTGGTATTATGATTTCTTCCATTCATGTTCTTTTATGATAGATCACATTTTCTAATTTTACGTGGAACCTTATTTTTTTTAATCCTAGAGGTATGGTTTTGATTTCATGGGTTGTGGTAGTGATTTGGGTGATGGGGTGACACCGAGTTGGATTTCGAAGGTAAATAGAGGGGTTTGACTAATATTTTAGATGTGTTGACGTTGGTTTATTATTGATATTTTAGGTCAATTATTAGAATACATGATATATGGAATGATAAATTAATTATACTTGAACACATGGAAATTAAATTTCTTTATGGGAATTTTATGATTAAATGGAAATCAAAATCTAGGTTGTGAAATTCATTCAAACCATATTTGAGAAATCTAAATATTATTTGTTAATAATTAAATCATTTTCTATAAATGAATTCTGAGATAGAAAAAATATTCTGATGACTTATAGAAGGAAATTTTAAATGTTGAACATGAGATTAAACCATTATATTTTTATGCTAAGATCCATTAGTCATTTATGCGTAGAAATGGATACTAGGAAAACATATGGGACTATAACTCTTACTTGACTCTAGGGTAGGTAGTTTCCCCTAGTTTGGTTATAATATATCACATTGTTATGTTATTTAATTGATTATAATCCACCACATGAGTTTATTTGGTTGGACGACTCCCATTATGGAATTGGGATCCGTGTGTTTCCCAATATCTAGGTTATTGAGTGATTAGATGGCTAGATGCACCCTCTACACCTCTATCTCCAAATATTCAATGGTTGTGATGACATGTTGTTATATTTTAATGTGAACATATAGTATTTAATTGATCATTGTTATTTTATACTTGTATATGTGGGTTGGGGTGGAATAAAGTTATAGCATATACTTCTATTTCAACAATAACATCATCAATTATTACATTCCAACTCATCCATGGGTCCAAATAGCTGGAGGAATAGTGTAGTATATGTGGGTTGTGGTGGAATGTAGACATGCCACATCATTATTAGATATAACTCTACATTTCAAAATGTATAGAGAGGTTATTATCATGTGGATATAATAGGTTTTGTGAGTTTCAATATGTTATTCTAATGATGTGATTTCTCATATGGGTAGGATGACATAGGAGGATATTTGAGTTCTATAATGTGAACCATTAGTTTTTAGGTCAATGGGATTAGTTGTCATGTGGTAAAGGGGTCCCCCCAAACACAAATATATATTTATATTCTTTTGGTATAATGTTGCTATATTCTATGAGTTACAAGGTCATATATTCTTAGTGAGGATAACGACATAGAGTACCTAATATGGCGATGAGTTAATTTGTCTATTTATTCACAAAATATTTAGAATGATTCTTCAACATTTTCAAGATAGGTTTTAGGGTGGATACTACTATGTATACATATATTACCACCCTATATATATAAACTATTTTTAGTTTTTCAGATGATAGTGGGTGATCTAGATAATGATACCATCTCATGAGATTTTTTATGAACTACCAGAGTTCAGGGTCACTTCATCAAGAGTAGTTCATTAATTTATTTTTGGTTATCATCGACATTATTTTATATATAATGTGTTGGTATTATGTTTTTCATCTATTTATTCATATTATGATGCTTTTTGGGGGATGTTTTTTTTTTCAGAATGGGTTTATGGAGGGTATTAAATCTAACATTGTTATATAATAATCTCAGTGCTAATAACTAATCCATAACCTATTGGATGTGGGATTTAGGAGAACACTATAAGCCATTACTACATTCCTGATAGGGGTACTAATGTTGATTGTTCTTGAAAGTGTTGTATTATGGATTTTGGTTTTGAGATAGGATGATGTTCGGGGATACACACTAGTAAAGAAGCATGGATTGGTAGGGAAACAATATTAGTTATAATTTATATGTGATATAAACAACATTGTCCTGCTAGTATACTATTTTTTAAGGACCCTTTAAATATTACATATTGACCATAATATTAATGAACGTACTAAAAAAATGGTGCAACTTTCAGGGTAGAGACAAATGTTAGGATCATTAAAAAAATTCATGTAATTGAATTTGGATGTTAATGGTAATTTAGATAAACCTTCATTATTTAATATATAGAATTTTATATTACATGTTTGGGATGTTTTAAAAAGATTTATATGTTTTAGTTATGGATCATGATTGAAATTCCCACTAGGTATATATTGATGATGTTCAGTAAGATACAATATTATATCACCACGGAATGGAGATCAACCACAATGATTATGTTTCAATGATGATGCTTTATGTTTTTTAGAATCAGATTCAAAAGAATAATAAATTTTCTATATTATATGGAGTAGTCAGGGATATGTTATAATCGGTGGATATCACCTCTAGTTATATATTTTCTAAAATGGAGTATTCGGTTCCACTGACATTCAGTTTGTTGTGTTGCGATGTTCAGTAGTGGTGGGTTTCATTCCTTTTATATCATGATGATTAAGAAGTCTCAGGGAAGATGTTTTGCGTTCCATTCCAAGAATAGTTCCTTTCATCGATCATAAAGGATTATTTTTCATATTTAAGTGATTAATCTCAACAATGGTAGCAACATTGTGTAAAATTGTATTATTTATTTTGAAAATATTATTTTTTATTATTCTAAACATTCCCTATAAGGGGAGCCTTGGGAAAGGAATTTTTATGAATGTTTTAATATAGATATCTAGTTCCATGTCATGATATTTATGTTTCCATAATATTTTAAGGTAGAATAAATGAAAATTGTAATTTATTTTACATTACCCAACACCTGATTATATGTGGATAGAATTCATCATTACTCTCCATAGAGTATATCTATGGTAAAGGGTTCTCAGTTTCCTAGTTAAAGGAAGAATTATAGAATAGGGGAAGATTCAATTATTATTTATCACATTTCATCAAGATTTGATGTAATCATACCACTTATAAAGGATTTGATATAAATCAATTTTTTGAATAGAGTTCTTCACCATCGAAGGTTCAAGTGTACAAATATCTTCATATGTCAGCACAGATCTGGAATACCTCTCCTTGTTTAGACATTGTAATAGAATACACTAAGGAATCAACAACAATAAGGTTCTCTAAGATGTAATCAGTATATAAGATATTAAAAAGGTGTAGGGAGCCCATATGAAACTTCTTATCATTAGGGTCATAGGGTAGAGTGAGGTCATAGATATGTTCATCACCGGAATCATAGGTTTCATGGAGTAGTATGTCCCTAGATGATTTCATTTGAGTTATCAATTGTACGTGTGTAAGATTTCATATGAGTTATTATCTATTTATATTATACCTAGTTTTATGATTTATTCAACTTAGGAGTTATTCAGTCCTTCATTACACATACCCATATCTCATATATTGATACATTATGTTGAGAGGCCTCCAATTCCATTAGAATTGTCTACTCCACATGGAATGTATGATAGTTTTTATGATGTATGTGCAGATTGTGAGTTGATTCAATTGAAACATCAATATACTAGAGATTTCATATGTTTATATAAATAATCAAACAACATTATCCTTAGCTCAGAATAGTTGTATTTGGTTTAGGATATCATGGATTTAAATAGGATCATCGTTGTATTTAATGATATTGATAGCGATTCTATCATGTTTCTAGGTGAGTGAGTCCATTAGATGGGTTAAAGTCATGTTTAGTCCTCACCATCGATGATGGAGGATCTGCTATTGTATTTAGGAGAGATTCAACTTTGTGTGATTCTTAGGGTATCAAAGGATTACCTTGATGTGTTCCTTGAAGAGGTTTTGAGAATATCACCTAAATGAGAGATCATTGTTGGGATTGATCTATTTTCGGGTGTATCATTAATATTGATGGATCTGTTTTGAATGAAATCATCCTGGTTGTGATTGTTGCATATCTTGATTGATGATATCATATAGAGGGGGTTTTATTTTGACAAGTGAATGAATATCATACATTGGTATTATTTTTGAATAATTTAGGAGGTAGTATTCGTTTATGAGTCGATTATTATCAATTGATTTAGGTGACATTGAATAACAACTATCCTATTCCATGAATTGATGATTTATTCAATCACGTGAAAGAAGATAGATAGTAATTTATTACAAATTTTTCATTAGGACATTGTTTAAAATGAGTAATGGACATAGGTATTCCAAATACACTATTGAGATGTCTCTTTGGACATAATGAGTTCATGATAATTCATTTTGATGTTATAATTTCATCATCCTTGTTCATGAGACATATGGACTATATTTTTCAAGAGTTTCTAGACTATTTTTTCACATATTCATAGATGTGATTCTTGTAACATCCCACAAACGTGACTATTTAAATAACATGAACTAAAGAATATATTTTATTTTGAAACATCCCAAATACCTTTTTGGTTTAGATTTTTGATAATTATGACAAAACATGAATTATAAGGACACTTATAATTAACAAAAAATTTACATTTCTACCACTATATAATCAACATCATAATAAATAAAAAATTTAAACAAATCTCCCATAAATCCTTTATATAAGATAATATCCATGAAACATATTACCTATTAATGTTCTTCAAAAATGGGAAAAATAAAATAAAAGAATGTGTGAACTCAAACACTGAATAAGTGTAAACCTAAGTGATAATAACCATTGAACGTAAGTGAGAAAAATTTAAAATTTGTGTATAATAAGGATATAAAACGTTTTACACAATAAATAATAGACACAAAATCATAATTAATGAAAAATTCATGAATCAAAAGTGGGGGAACATTAGCCAATAAACATGAGACTTGAAAACATAATACAGTCATGAGAATACACATAAAAGTTTGGAGAACCATCTATAAGTTGAACAACATTTGATAAACCACATCACGAGACCATAAGATAAGAACATAAGACATCATTCTAATATGGAATGAACTATTTTATTGTGAATATTAAATTCATTAACCACACCATTAGTGACCATTCTTATAAGAAACTAAAACATACTCATTAATACATTATCTAATGAGATATGAAATTCAAGACAATTCATTTTATGGTTATATGGGATGTCACCAATCATTCATCCATATTATGTGTTCTATAATAAATCAATAATTCATCATATGATAAAGAACACATGAAAAAATGGGTTTTATTAAAAAATAATAATGAACGAATGGGGTGAAAATGGGTAACATTTATCACATAAAAATAAACCAATATAAGAAAATGAGTTTCATATCATTTTTAAATTGTTTCACATAACAAAATCATCACCATGATAATCTGATGGAATAAAACTGGGAATCCAAATATAATTAGTAACTTTTTGTTAAATACCATTTAATCAATATAAAGAATATGGTATTTACATTTTATAGATTAAGGGGATATAATTAACTAATTAATTTTACCTATCAGTCTATGTATGAAATCTATATGAAAATCCTTTAATCACAAAATTAAAAATAGGACATACCCAATGAAATGACAATTTGTCACAACCTTACCCATGAGTAACATTATTTTATTATTCTTATTGGATTTGGTTATTATTGTCAATGTTCGGGTCGAGTATTAGTTTTAATTTTCTTATTTTTCTAATAAATGATTGTGTTGGGCTTGGCAATATCCGACGCACATGTAGAGCATATGAGTAATAGTTCCTCTTCTCCCAAGTCACTGTATGCCCTTCCTGGTGTTCAAAAAAATTAATACCATGAATAATAAAATATAAAAAATGTTTAATAGGAAAAATAATATGATTTCAAAACCCTACATAGAGAGGACATTTCCATGACTATTCCACACCCACCTCTAATTGGTTATGGGCTAGTGACTTGCACTGAGTATGAATATCCCACAAATGGGAGACATTTTTTTATGTACATGTAGACACACACACAAACACACACTCATCTCCAAGCCCAAAATACCTAAATGTAAAAACACTAAGTAAAAAAATAATGTGTACCACTAAGATACTATAAAAAATTATGATAGTAAAAAACATGAAAGTTAATAGGGATATAACAAAAGACTACCCAAAAATGATTCTAGAAAGGTGAAATTAAATGTTCATGAATATTATCCATAGAAAACCATACAGAAAGGGTAGATATAGTGATAAATGTTTGAAGTTGTAGGAGAACACCTCAGCTATTTGGCCCCTCTAAGAACCGCCAGGTCCTTTTCCAACTAAGACTCTATCAAAGCGTCGATTGACTGCACAATACATGACAAATGTGGGAATGTCCTATGGAGGGGTGACTAAAATAATACACATTAGGATAATATGAAACCATAAAGAAAATATAATACATTGGAAATTAAAACGGAATACCATGAATGAAGACCACAAAGTAAAACCCCTAAGGAACACTATGAAGAAACACCACAAATGAATTCCAATAAGGAACACTGTTATAGAACACCATGAAGAAACACAATGAAGGAACAACACTAAGGAACACCATGAAGGAAGACCATAGTGGAACATCAGGAAGGAACACCACTATGGATCACCCTGAAAAAACAACAACTAAGGAACAACATGAAGGAACACCAATAAGGAACACCATGAAGGAACACCATGAAGGAAAAGCACTAAGGAACAACATGAAGGAACTACATAATGGAAGGCCATTAGGTGACATCGGGAAGTAATACCACAATGTAAAACTGTAGAGACCCAATTTTTGGCCTTGTAAGCCTTTGAGTATTTATATATTATTTTCAAGTGTAGGGTGTTTATACGGTGTGCAATTCTGAGGCCCGGTGTGCCCAGAAATAATTTAATTAAAATAGTAGGTATATTTTATAATTTTCATGAAAAGTTCATAGAATAAATCTTAAAGGGTAACATGGATCAAAAATATGAGGGCACATGTTAGTTCCGAATGTGTGGTTTACCTTGGGTGAGAGAAAACTTTTGTCGGCACATGACTCTTATGAAAAACGCAACGAAGGGAAAATCATCAAAAAAATAATTAAATGTAATTAAATTATTACAATAATAGAAGAGAATATATTTTTATCGGGTCCCCAGATAGGATATTTGAGGCTTCCATTGAGTTCATAAGGGGGTGTTTTACCTATGCGCTTTATAAAATGTGGAGGCATGTGTTCTCCGGATCCTGAGCCTGTTGACCCACATTTTTTTATTTATGTAAATACAGATTAAGGGAGGATTCCCCTTGTCCACCATCCAAATCCCTCTCTCTCTCTCTCACCAACCCTCTCCTCCCTCCCTCAATCTCTCTCTCATTATTCTATATATTAAGGTTGTATTTCAGGAGGATTTTAGTTGGAGAGCCCATGACATGTCACCAACATCAAAAAAACCATTTTTAGGTTGGGTTACATTAATTTAACACATCCTCGATTTACACTTCCTAAATCATGAATAGAATTGTTGTAAAATAGATATTTCTCTTGTTGTTTCTGATGAATTCACCAACACAACAATATAACCCTATTAAAAATCATTTGTTTCATCGCATTCTCCACCTGAATCTCCAGTTTATCAACATTTATTTCATGTTCACATCAATTATATGGTTTTTTGTAGAGCTAATGCCATGGGGAAGGAGATCTCACCCCATGCTTCTTGGAAAGTAGTCTGAAATAATTTTCGTACATACTGTGTTGTCACAGTGGCCCACTAAAGGGGATACCAGATTAAAGCCGTCAGTGGCCGTTGGAGAGGGACCAAGGTGGTGGCGGGAGGTGGGTGCCAGCTAGATCAGTGGATGGCATTTGGTTTGTTGAGGTGGAAGTCAACTAGGGGGCTATGGAAGGTGGGATCTTGGCAGGTCATTGTTAGAGGTTGTTGATTGAGTAGTATCAGATGGTCAATATGAAGAAATTACTAGGGGAAGATACCCGAACGATGAGGGTCTACTACATTGAAATGGGAGCATAGAGGAAGACAAATTATTAGTCTGGTCGGTCTGGAAAGTCAGGCCGCAATCCATGTGGATGGGTAGGGCTGCACAGCTGGGTTCTGGGCTAGTAGGGAATACATGGCCAACTGGTGCGTTCCTGCCCAGAAAGATTGGATCAGGTCAGCCAGTACTGGTCGGCAGGGTTGTCTAGCCTATATGGGCCAGTTTGGTCCCTTGAACGTCAAATGATTATATATTTCGGTACATGTATCTGATTCGTACACCATCCATGGAAATGTGATTCTGAATTCGAGCTAGACCATTTTATGTGGTTTTGGTAATTTTAAATTTCATTCTCAAAGGTGGGTGTTGAAACTGATCACTTTATAAATAATAATTTTATTATTATTATTCATGGTTCCTTCATTTGGATGTAGCAACTGCATCCGAAGTCTGATTGATGTGCCATTAGATGTGATATGACCCTGATTTTTAGGAAGACTATTTAAGACTAATTTCAATTGTCTAAACCAATGACACGGCATGGCCCCCATGAGGGCTGGTTCACTAATGTTATAGTAAAATGAAGCTCATTCCCCAAGTATCTGTTCAGAGTGAAAGAGTAGTTAATACTTGATGGTTTTCTTGGATGAGCACAATGGATTATTCTACTTAATTGTTTTCAGGACCAAGATTTGGGTCCTGTAAAATTCTTTTTGGGTGTAATATGGTGTTGTGAAACTTTTCCATCAGCTGTCCGTTTGGGGTGAGTGGATAGTCTATCTCGCATGGTTTTATTCAAAGGATTACAACAATGTGTTCTATTTGAATTGGAGGACCAATTTTTCATGAACTCTTTAATTGTGGAAGATATAAAGGAATATCAATGGATGATCATTTTGATGTTTTTTGTGCTTAATTCTCAAAATAGCTGTTTGTAGTGACAGTGTATGACAAGAGATGAAATCAGATTTTCCGGAGTGGTACCCCCTGGAGCACTAGGGCACATGTCCTTGATGACGTCAATGTGGAACCCCCATTAGCATGGGTGCGGGCCCTCTATCGTACATCTGACTGGACCCACCCCCCCTCATGAAAAAGGTTGTGGGTCCTTGATGACCTAGGATTAAATCACCTTTTGAAACCAAGGAGTGTGATATCGACTAATAGGGTTGTACCCCCTAACACATTTTGGCGCAAGTCCCTTTATGGGTTACACCTTATGAAGATGGATCAATGATTATTTTTACGTTGACATAGACATAGGAAACATGAGAAAGAGGGGTTATTTTCCCACCAACATGTGTTCTTTATATGTGAACTAAAACTATACGGGCATGTTAGTACCATCCAAGGAATATAGTATAACGTTTTTGTGATTGAGCCCCTTGGACTTGTGACTCTTAGATAGATGTGTGTGATTTTGGGGATCGATGGCCATTACTTCTAGAACATTTGGCTACTCAATTTCTTGCTCTATTTTATGTGAAAGAGATATCATTACTCCCTTGTTTGGGATTATTTCACAGAACACACACACACAGACATATATATAAATATAAGTACACTATATCTATGTACCCACTCCATGGGTACAATTATTCTCCTTCAAGGAGGGGTGATGATATGTAGGGTATGCCACATGGTTTCTATGCCTATCTTATCATGGTTGGATGAGTCTACTCTCCTACTCTAGTTGGTGAAGTCTCAATGATAATATCACCTAATCAATGTTTCCAGTTAATTGTGTTTGGATGAGCATACCTTCGCTTCCTTGTTGGGTTGAGATGATCTCTCTTTACTATAATTTTTCCACTGACTTCTTTCACTTTTAGGTATACCCTTTACTACTCCCTTGACCCATCGTGGAATCCTAATGTGTATTATTATACTCACCCCTGCTTTGGATTTTCCCACAAATGATGTGCCCTTGTGGATGGTGGATAGGTTTGATCGTGACTTTTTGGAGCATAGGGACACTTGTAGTATAGACTATGTGTGGTGTTACCTTTGGGATCTAGAATAAGATTTCTCATAGTGTTATAGTTTTTCTACATTTTCTATTAGGTCAAGACACTACTCTATTTGGTTGTGTATTTTATCCTTTCACATTCAGGTTTACGTTTCCGTTCTTGTACTATATAATTGTCCATTCATGTCTACTTTATTCATATTTTTTTTATCATTATTTGTTTCTTTTCCATATAAGATTTTGAAGAGAGTGGTTGTGTGAAAGTTTACAGGTATATAGGAAAAGGTCTCCCTGAATTAGTTGTTCCCTTGGCACTTATTGTCACCCCCTGTACAATGGTGGTAGGATTAGGGGAAGTGAAACTCAAGCCCCTACATGGGTCGTGTTATGAAAAAGTGGTATCAGATCATGTTAATTCCTTGTGATGTTGTTCATGCATTTTCCATTTTTTCAAGGATTGGTTGGGTTTGAGGCTATATTGTCTAAGTGTCTCAAGAGGGGCTCTCAGGCCAGGGAGTCCAATGATGGTGTTGGCGGTCATTGTATCCATTCACCAAGATACGAATTACCTGCTTGTTGACTTGGAATCCCAAGAAACTTGTTGTTGGGAAATGGTATATGTATCCTATAGGATTGATTCTTTTACTGTCCTTTTTGATTCAACTAACTATTTTTGTTAATTATATATATATATATATTTTCTCATCAGGCTATGAAAATCCTTCTTAATTATCAGGATGCCTTAGCGACACATCCATCCAGGTTACCCACTCCAATTTCAATTAAAATCTCAAGAGTGATGAGGCATCAGTTCAGGGGAAATCATGTGTTCCCCTTCCTTAATATGGTCCTATAGTAGCTCCTCCACATGCGGAGAAGTAGATAGTTCCAATAACATAGGCTGAGGATGGTCGCTGGATAAACATACTTCATGAGATTCAATGAAAAATGTCATAGAGGTTCTATGGTGAGCAAGATCCCTAGGATTTAGTGGACTGGTTAGCATTAGGGGACTACCATTTTAGGCTTGTGCGGACATAGACGGATCAGACGATGGCTTTGGAAGCCATAATTTTTCACAGGTCAATCATGTGTTGGTGGATCCTAGATACCCAGACCCATGATGAGTCGGTTCTCTAATAGGATGACTCTCAACTACTCTACTGGGATGATTACATCCCTAATTACTTATGCCCCATTCAGATTCAAGAGATTATGAAGCTGAATCATAGAGGGGCCATGGTTTTTTTCTACACTTCTAGATTCATCGACCTAACTCGATACTCACTGTATATGAACCATGAAAGTCACTTCCGGGAATAAATATTTGAGCATGGTTTTCATAGGGATATGTTTGTGATTATAGTGCCCCTATGCATCCCCACCCATGCTGGGGTGCTGGAGAATGTTCTTGTGAGAATGATATTCTTATTAGAGGTGCATGAGTTGACTAGGAATTCATGTGTCTACTTCAGAGTAAATTCTTTTGCAATTGTTGGAAGATGCCAGTTAGTAGGGTTGTGATGCTAGAGGCCTCCCCATTATTAGGCCCAAGTATTTGATCTGGTGGTAGTCGGGCAACATCGTGCACAAGGTCATCCCAAAGTGGTCTGGTGTTACACTTGTGGCATGAAAGGCCACATGGATAGAGACATCCAAATGAGATGTGCAATGCACAGTAGACAGTTAGCTGATGGAACACCATGGTAGAGGTAGCGTCTTGAGTAGGGATCCCCCAGGAATGGACATGGTGGTCCCCTGAGATGAGGTGCTAGTAGGGGAGAAGGAGGACTTGAAAAAGGGGGTATCACTACAAGATCCTCACTCCACCATAACTAGGTTCTTCTATGAGGCATAGGGAGATGAAGGTTAGGGTTGCAGAGAGTAGTAGTTTAGCGGTGTCAATTATACTCCAGCACACGAGATGATATGAGGTATGATATATGTTAACTCTACACAAGAATCAGTACTAGTATACATAAGATCGTGTAATTAATTTATATCATTACTCATGGTACATGATTTGGATCTCCCATTAGAGGAACTGGAACTACAACTTATCCTCGAGGATCCTATAGGATGTGCTTCATCTGTGACATTTATCTGATGGTAGTGTGGACTATCATTTGGAGGAGAGAGGTTCATGTGATTAATACTGTTAATCACAATGGAACTTTATGAAGTCATTCTAGGCTAGGATTTTCCATCCATGGTTTGTGCCCATATTTAATGTCTCTTTAGGCTAGTCAAAATGATTGCACGCCGATGAGATGAGGTTCACCTTTCTCAGTGAATGAGACCTTATTGTAGGACATGCAGGTGATAAGAGCAGGAGGCTACAACATTTTTCCCATCAGTTTTCTAACATCACCGGTGGGGAATCAGACCCTTTGGGCATCTAGATTTCTTAAATTATAGAGGAATGTATGGACTTCATTCATGAGGACATCCCATGGCTACATATGAGATGAGAGATAGAGTATTTCATTTACTTGATCCAGAGAATGCCCTGATATCTTGTGAGGCATATCATATAGAACCCACAGAGCTCCAGGATCAACGATTACAATTGGAGGACTTTCTTGAGAAGGGCTTCATCAGGCATAATGGGGTTCCTAAGGTAGCTCTAATTTTGCTTGTGAAGAAAGTAGATCAGTTCCATCATCTTTGTGTGGGATATCATTGCATGAATTAGGTCATGATAAAGAAAAAGTAACCTTTTCCAAGGATTGATGACATATTCGACATGCTTGAAGGTTACAAGTGGTTGTCCAAGAATGATCATATATCCACATAACCACAATTATGGGTTAAAGAGGATGAAATTCAAAATTTGGACTTCTGATGTCGCTATGGGAATTATGAGTTCTTGAGTGATTCCCTTTGGCATGATAAATCCCCCTCCGTTTTCGTGGACTTGATGAACCATATCTTCCATCCGTACTTGGACATTTTTTTATTATATTAATCAACAACATACTCATTTACTCTATGATAGGTGAGGAGAACATAAATAATTTGAGAATGGTCCTTCACTTACTTCGATAGCACCAGCATTATGGGATGCTCTTGAAGTGTCATTTATAGATTCATGAAGTTCACTTTCTGGGACATGTCACTTCAGAATATGTTTTATTCATGGATCCAAAAGTGGTAGAGGAAATGATTTCTTGTAATCCACGCAAGAGTGTGAAAGAGGTGTGATGCTTATTAGGATTGGAAGGGTAATACATGAGGTTTTTGGAAGACTTATCAAGCATTGATTCCCACTAGACTGCTCTAACAAATAATGGGCATCTGTTTACCAATTCTGAGAAGTATCAGAGGGCCTTCGAGGAGTTGAAGTAGAGACTAATGAGCGCTCTGGTTTTGTTGCTATCAGAGGAGGGTGTTTAGTTCATAGAGTATTGCAATGCTTCAGAATATGGTTTGTTGGGTTTTGATGCAATAACAGATGGTCACCACATATGGGTTGAGGCGGTTGAGACCCCATCAATAGAACTATGCGATCCATGAATTATATCTAGAAAAGGTGGACTTTTCATAGAGGATGTGGATACACTACTTTTTGGGTGAATGTTTTGTTGTCTACTTAGACCACTAGAGAATTAGAAACATCTTTACTTAGAGGGATCTAAACCTAAGGCTAGGACGCAGGTTGGTGTTCCTTAAAGACTACGACTTCAAGATAGTTTGTACTCTATTAGAGGCCATGTTGTTTCATATTCCCTTAGAAGGAAGTCCAAGACTCTCCTAGTGTGGGAAGCATCGGTGTAGTTGTCTTCCCTACAGCTAAAAATGGTGGACCAGGAGGGTAAAACCTTCCTACAGTCGCTGGTATTGAATCCTCCACTCCTTGAGATTGTGAAAGAGTCTTATTTGGGAGACAAATACTGTGAAGTTATGCAGGATCATATATCCATAGTTGATGAACCTAATAGAAATTCTATAGGAGGGAATAATGAGATCATATTCTAGGGGAGAGCAGTGGTATTAGTCGAGATTCAGGAGTATGTGATGGAGGAGTTCAACACATCTTCCTTGGGTGTATATCCCAATGTGGGGATGAGGTACATGGATCTTTAGATATAGTTTTAGTGGTTCGGTATGAGATGAATCATAGTTGAGTTCCTCTCATGATGACTTACCTATTGATTAGTGAAGGCTATCAATTAGGTTCTGACATGGTTTTTTCATCCCTTTGATATCCTAGATTGGAAGTGGGATGACATATCAATGTAAATTTTCCTAGGTCTCCCACACATGGGGAAGGGCCATGACTCTATCTGGGTTATTGTAGATAGACACATGATGTCGGCACACATATTTACCATTTGGGGGCATAGTTTAGTGGTGTGTTTTGGGAAACTATATGTCCGAGAGATATTCCTCCATCACAAGATACCCTCGATGATTGTCTATGACACTGACACATGGCTTATTTCATAGTTGTAGAGAGGGATGCAAGTAGAATTAGGGAACTAGTTGCAAACGAGTACATCTTTTCACACACAGACTGATTGGAAGACTGAGCATACTATCTAGGTGATGGAGGATATTCTCAAGGATAGCATGTTAGATTTCAGCTACAGATGGGAGAACCACATTCCTTTGGTATAGTTTATGTACAATAATATCTACCACAGTACCATCAACCTACAAACATTTGAGACCATCTATGATAGACCATGCATGTCACCTTTTCACTGGATAGAGATTGGGGAATCATCCCCTATGGCCCAAGAGTTGGGGCAGGCGATGATGGAGAGGGTGAAATCCAACCATGAGAATATGAGGAATGCCTAGAGTAGACATAATTCCTAAACATATCATTATTTTAGGCATCTAGAGTTTGATCTGAAAAACCTTTACTTCTGGAGATTGTCCCCGTGAAATAGTATGAGGAGGTTCATCTAGAGTGGCAAGCTATAAGTGAGAATTATCAAGATGTACAAGATCGTTTGTAGGTTTAGTTAGGTTCTCTACTACCTTGAACTACCCCCATAGTTGGAGTTGGTCCAAAATGTGTTCTGAATTTCATAGGTGAGGAGATACAAGCATGATTCGACGCATGTCATCGAACGGGGTGAGTGGAAATTCAATAAAGAGCCACCATTGCGGATCACCTGTTGTTGATCAATGACCGACAAGAGAATACCTCACATGGACAGACCATACCATTGGTTCATGTCCTGTGTCTGCACGGAAATGTGTAGAAGAGTTCATGGTGGAGAGAGAGCTGGATTTGGGATTAGTATCCTGAGTTATTTTACTAGTTTTTCTTTTTAGGGAAGAAAATATTGATTGGGGGAATGATGCAGAGACATATTTTTTGATTTTTAAGACATTGAAATATTTCAAAATATTTTTCTAAATCTGGGTGTTCAGATGATATTCAATTCTGATTCTCGGTGTGATTGGAATTATTTTGATAATAATATAAGGTATATTTTATATTGTGAATGCATAGTAGATGGGATAACACTTTAAAGGTAACATGGATTGAAAATCCGAGGGCACAGTTGAGTCTTGAACGTGTTGTTTACCCATGGTGGGACCTAACATTTGTCGGTGCCTAACTCTTGTAAAAAACAACATTAATGGAAAATCATCATTAAAATAAATCAATCTAATTATTTTTTTCCAATAAATAAACCAAATAACATTATATATAGGAATCATATAGGAAATACGGGATTGTCATTGTGTTCAAAAGTGGTAGTTTTAACTAGGAGCATTATAATATGAGGAGTTTGGGTTGTTTAGATCACACACCCGTTGATGTCCAATTTTTTGTTAGGTTTAAAAATATGGATTAAGGGAGGGGTCCCCCTTTCCAACCGCCCACTCTGCCTCCCTCACCAACCCTCTCCTCCATCTCACTATCCATATCGGTCTTTGATGACTCAAGGGATGATTTATGGTGCATCGCATCGGGATCTCCCTAGATGCGTCACCAACATTAATGGAATCATTTCATTGTAGGGTTCTTTTAATTTCTCGTGTTGTCGGTTCTCAATTACTAAATTATGAATATAATTTTTTTCAAATAATTGATTCACTTGACGTTGATGATGATGTCACACCAACACTAACATCAAATCCTATATTAAATAATTTTCGTTCATTGCATTCCTCACTTGAATTTTGGGGATTTAAATATATAATTTTTGGTCAAATAAATTCTTTGACGGTTTGCGGAGAAACTTCCATGGCACTGAAGAGATCATCATGAGCTTCACAATACTGAGTCTGAGACAATTATTGGATGTCCAGTGTAGTAGTGGTTGCCCGTAGAGGGGGCCACCAGAGTATAACTATCGATGGCGGCCCAATATGGTGGTTGGCCATGAGAGCCAGCCGGAGCGGAGATAGGCATATAGTGCAGTGAGGTAGAAGCAGGATGGGGGCCATGGTGGGTGGCTGACGGTGTGCAACAAGCAGGATCTTAGTGGGCCTTCATTGGAGGGAGAAAAATAAGTAATTAAATGTGGTCAATATGAGGCGATGACCGGGGGGAATAGACGAGTGTGACACAAGTCATCTGCATTGACGTGAAAACAAGGAGGAAGGAAACCTGGTGGGTCAGTCGGTGATAGATGGTGGACCACAGGGCATGCTGATAGTTTGGGCCACATGGTTGGGCGGCAGTCTAGTGAGTTGGACTGGATGAGACACTGCTGACTGGCCCGGGTGGAGCAAACTAGCTGGACCAGGGCGGTCCGGCCTATATGGTCCAGTTTGGGCCCAAGCACATTAAATGCATGTAACATTTCATACAGGCATCTAATTCATGTGTTTTCTATTGAAACATGATCCTTGAGTTGATCCAGAAAGTTTGAGGTGGTTTTGAGAATTTTAAATTTCAATGTAAAAGTTGGGGGGTGCGAAACGTTCTCTTTATAAAGAATAATTTTATTATTAGTATCCATGGTTCCTTCTTTCAGACGTAGCATCTGAATCTGAATTCCGATTGACGTGTAGTAAAAGGCACTACCACCCTAATGTTTAGGAGGAATTTATAGGACATATTTGGGGTGATTAAACCAGTAACAAGGTATGGAAACCACAAGGGCTATTTCACTCAATTCACTTTAAAATTCATCCTTTTCACTGGTTATCCATTCTGGGAGAATGATTAGTCAACCTTGAATGTTTTTTCGGAGGATTGTAATGGCATAGTACACTTAATTACTTTCAGGACCAAGATGCGGGCCCTGTGAAATTACATTTGGGTGTAAATTGGTGTTGTGAATCTTTTTCATCGGATTTCGATTTGTGGTAAGTGGATAGTCTATATTGTGTTTTTTCTGCAAGGATTAGAGGGGTGTGATCTGTATGGATGAGAAGAGCCTTTTTCATGATCTTAGTAAATGGGGATGCATGTTAGGGATATCAGTGGAAGATCGTTTTGATATTTTTATCCCGACGCTATAACTAGTGGTGTATGATGATAATAGAGGATGTGCAATGATATCAGAGTTTCCCAAGTGCTACCCCCAACCGCCCCAGGTCTCTTGTCTTTTGAGAAATCAAAGTAAACCCCCATAGGAATGTCTTTGGGTCCACAACCATACTTCTGATTACAAACCCCTCCCCCTCACACAGAAGGGTGTGGGATCTCAAGGACCTAGGGTGGAACCCCCTTGTGAAACCAAGGAGCCGGTCCTCGACTAATAGAGTGGTACCCACTGACACATTAGAGTGTGGGTCCTCTATGATGGGTTTCAGCTTCTGATGGCAGATTAGTGTTGAGATGTACTTTGACATAGCCTTAGGAATAATGAGAAATGGGGAAACTTTTCCCATAGAGACATGTTCATGCGATGTGACCTATAACAATGTGGGAGAGTTAGTGTTGCCCAATGAGGATAGAATCAAGGTGTGGTGATTGATCCCCTTAAACATGTGACTCATGGGAGAACATATGGGATGCAGGGAATCTATTGTGGTTACTTCTAGAACTTCTAAATACTCACTTTATTCGGATGAGATGTGTGATGAAGATCCCTTTAATCCCTTGTTTGGGTTTCTTTGACCAAGAATAAATATAAGTACACCCTAATTCTGAAATCACTCCTCGGGTTCGATTACTCTCCTCCAAGGAGGGGAGATGATGCATGGGGTATTCCATGTTCTTTTCATGTCTATCATATCATGGTTGGATATGTCTAGTATGTTACTATCGGTGGTGAAGTCTCAATGAGATTGTCATCTTATCGCCATTTCAGGGTCCTTATGTTTGGATAATCTTACCTTCACATCCATGTTGGGTTGAGCTACACTCTTTTTAATATTCCTTGTTCCCCTTACTATTTTCCCTTTTCAGTATACCTCTTAATTCTCCCTTCATTCTCTGGGGAATCCTACTAGGTATTGTTATACTTATTCCTACTTTGGATTTTCCCGTACATGGTGATCCCTGGCAGATGAAAGATAGATTGGATCAATAATTTCAAGAGCTAATAGACATGTGGAGTGTGGACCATGTGTTGTGGTCCCTTTGAGATCTAGGAGAAGAGTTCTCTCAATGTTGGACTTTGTCTACTTTTTCTGTCATGTTGGGACACTACTCTGGTTGTTCGTGTATTTTTTCCTTTACATTCCAGATTACTTTACCATTCTTATACTCTGTAGTGGTCCATGCATGCCTATTTTATTTATTTCATAGTTTTATATTTCTTTTTATATTTTCCCTCTTCCCTTTTTCATCAAGTGGTTGTGTGTGTTTACATGTACTTAGGAAAAGGCATCCATGAGTTAGTTGTGCCTTCAGAGCTTGTCACAACCCCTTGGCGTATGGATGTGGGCTTGGGGTCATTATGGCTTGATCCTAAAAATGGTTCGGGTCATAAAAAACACAATGGAACATCACTAAGGAACATCTATAAGTAATAACACTAAAGAAAAATCATGATGGAACACCACTAAGGAGCACCACGGAGGAACACCACTAAGTAACACTACATAGGAACACCAATAATGAAGACCACTAAGGAACACCACGAAGGAGCACCAACAAGGAAAACCACAATAGAACACCACTAAGGAACACCACTGGGGAACACCATTATGGAACACAACTACATAACACCATGAAGGAACACCACTAAGGAACACAATGGAGGAACAAAACAAAGGAACAACACAAAAGAATACCACGAAGGAACATGAGAATTTTACCACATATAAATACATAAATTTTACCAGAAAAAGATACATATTAATCACACATATGTATAGGTCTATATTATGTGAAACAATATTATCATTCATAGTCAACAAAACACCCAAAATCAATAAGACACATTGTCTTGATGAGATATGTAGCCCCGATAAGACACTCAGTCACGATGAGACACTCATTCCCAATGAGACACGTAGTCCAGACAAGATGTGTAGTATTAGTAAGTCACGGTGCCTCTGAATGTCACATAGTCTCAAGGTCACAATCAGCTATAGGATTTCACTCACAATATTCTCTTTCTAGGAGAACTCACTCCTCATGACATTAGGTCATTTTCACACTTCTAGAAACACTTATGTAATGTACTTGAAAAGGACCATCTTGTCACATGGGTCCCAATTCAACAAATGAATAATCAAATGGACACATAGTTTTAATGTTATGGTCATTTTAGTGAAAAGGTCATACTTGGGTCTACTCAGGGTTTGACCCGACCTGATCTACTGGTTGACCCAACTCTGTCTGGTCGACCTGACCCAATCAAGCCCATTGGGCCGCTGGAATTGCCTAGATATCATCATATAGCCTGCCGTATATGGCATGTAATCATTCTTCGCATGAATTCCACCATGTCTGCGTTCCCCACAGGGTGTCGTAGTTCTGTCGCGTCCCATGCAGTTAGCCCTATGCCTCCACTTTTTCCCCACATGCCTTTCCTACCCGCGACCTTGATGCTGCCACCGAATCCTATGTGACCCCTTTAGACTGTGTTCTGCGACCACCTTCAGCTATCTATGTCACCCTCCAATGTGTCCCTCTCAAAGTCTCCCCACAATATGATGCTACCTCCACCCCAAGAGACCCTTGATGTGACTGTTTTATACTGCTCTAGCTGCCACTGCCCCACTGTGCTAGTGCCACCACCATACCTCATCAGAACTCTATGCCAGTGGTCCATTCTGTGGACCTCTAGGACTCCTCCGATTTCCATAATTTAACATGATCATAGTCCGAGGTTTCTTGTTACCTGATATACCTTTATACCACCTCTACTATCATTCTCATCAAATAAGGTGGCCCGATCATAATCATAAACAACCAGAAACATCGAGCTGGGAAGATCAAGTTTCTAATGGTGAAGAACACGAAGAATGGACATTGTAATTATGATTGAAAAGGTTTAAAATTTATTTTAAGAATTCTTGTCCAATGATTGTGATGTGGGGGATTTCAACTTGAAAACATATTAAATTGAGTCCCACTAAATCACATCAAATTCCACCAACAACATACGATTAATCTGCATGATGATTTATTTGTGGATTATTCCACATTCATAGTAGAAATATTGAATGGATAAATAACAAAGAAAAAACCTCCCTACCTTGTGGGGTTCAAATTCTGACAAATAATGAATTTATCTTATGATTGTTGGTGATATCCTTTGATTTTGTTGTGCGTCGGTCATCTATCCATTATCTGGTTGTCATTTTCCTGAGGATATCCTCCATTATCCCCCTAAAGATTCACCACAATTCCCAGGGTTATGTGGATAACCCTTAGGTTTCTTCATAGGGATGATATTAAATGAAAATGTCGTTTTTTCAATAGAATGATTTATCTTTACAATATTTAATGACAATTTCATGCTTTTATGATATTTCCATAGATAACCCGTAACGACTAATTCTAAGTCACATCAAGGAAAAACAACCCATTATGAACTCAACGGTTGTATCTAATTTCAATTCTGAGAATAAATTCACGAGTTATTAGGATTTTAAAATAAAATAATATTTATTTAATTATTTTACTTACAATTACGTCCAAAAACTATCATTCACAGCCGATCCACACCGGCTGATGCTAGCCCTCGCCTAAGGAAAAGGCATAGCTTTGAACACAATGGTGCCATTAGATTTCTGATGTCGTCACTCATATAATATTTATTCAGATTTTTTAGAAAAACCACTTGCTCAGTTTTTTTTAAACAAAAAAATTTTAAACGAACTGCTCTAGGCACACTAGGCCTCCGAATCGTATGCCATCTGAACGTATGGTCTCATAATTTTCCAAATTATCTATAAAATTAAAATCCAGAAAATTTAAGATGTTATAAAAGAAATTAATAATTTTAGTAATATTAAATATAATGATAATATTATTTGAGACAATTTTTTTATTATTGTTAAAATTATTATTATTTTATAATTATAATAATTATTATTATAATTAAATTTCATTTTTAGGGTTTTATTTTTCCCTAAATTATTTTTCCCTTTTATTTTCTCTTTATGTCCCTCCATCTTCTCTCATTCCCCTCTCCCCTCCATATCCCATCTCACCCCATCCCCTCCTCTCCAACCCATCATACCCCTCTCCTTCGAAACTCACCCTCCATTGAACCTTGGTCGGTGCCAAATTCTCCCTCCATCAACCATCTTCACACCACCCTCACACCTCCCCCTCTTGGCCAGAACCCTATAGAAACCCCCTTAATGTGCAGCTCCCTTGTGGAATCCCCTCCTCAGGACGCCATCCTCTCAAACCTCTCTCAACTCCTCCTCTCCCTCTACCATAGGCGTGATCTACCCTGTGTAAGACACTCTTCTCTTTCCTTTTGGATTTAGTGTCTCTAATAGTTAGGGTTTCGATTTAGGGTATTGATCTTAGATTTTTGGATATAATCATATTGGTTATGGTTTGATATGGCTTGCATATGGGGGTTAGTGTGTGATTTGTGTTTCGCACAATTTTTTGGGTATTTCTAAACCTGAGGTAGATGAATATGTGCTTAAACATTTTTGATAAATTAAATTTACTTTAGTTTGAATTTTGACATACCTTATAGTTTATTTTCATGGTGTGAAACTAGTTTTTGAAAAAAATTGATTATGCATTTGGTTTTAAAAATTGATTTATCATATGATATTGGTTTGGTCCATATATAAACATTATTGGGAGAATTTGTTTTACATTCATGAGTAATTTAGTATACTCCATGATTATCGCGGGTGGTTCGAAATTGGTTTTTGGTTCGATTGAACCGGCATTTGATATCAAAGTGTCACTTCAATGCGAAATTGGATGTGTTTCTTATGTAAACTCTTTTTTGTGTCACTTAATATTATATTATAAATTGTCTAGATGGTAAATGAATTAATATAAAATATTAAATTATTGTTTATATATGGAATTGGTCTGTGTTTCATTTTAACAGAGGATTTTGGTTTTGATTTTTGATGTAATTTCCTTGTGACACTTCTTGAATTTGATTCATAAATTATTTTAATGTTTTATTATGGTATGTAAGAAATGGGAAACATGTTTCAGAAAATATTTTATGTGCATATTATTTCAAAATAGATTTTTTTTGTGTAAGTGGTGACATGTAATGTGTAATGTTTTGGTTGTTTAATGAAATGTGTAAGTGGAGTTATGTGACATGTGAAACTTTCATGATCACAATAGAGAAACCCTAGGTACATTTGTGGGAAGACATGGACAGGTACACTAGATGATTCAGAAGTGGTTCATTCTGGATTTTTCACATATGATTGAATCAACAACACTAGCTAAACAATTGTGATGATTGGAGTTCACTATAATTTTGTATGTTTCCCCTATCTAGTGGATTGTTCATGAGAACATTGTTGGTCATGGTTTCTATACCACATTTCACATATATACGAGGTTCCTAGTGTCCCATTATCAACTAGTACCTAGAGGTATCTCCCATCAATAGTTATCTTTGGTTGTATCACACATATCATTAGTATATGATATTCTTGTTTTTTTGAAAACCATGAAGAGTTTCATTTTCCTTAATGTCATTTTAAATAAAAATATTGTAAATTTTATTTATTAAAAAATTGAAGGTTTATTTGACTTATAATTTTTAATGCATGGAATCCTTTTGGGTGGCATCCTGTTGGCTAACTTCTCCAACCCTGCTTACACCCTTGGGTGTAAGCAAACATGGTAATTTTTGATATATGTAAGGGATGTATTTTAGAGATGGTGGCTTGGTTTTCTAGAGGATGGTCTACGTACGGTGTTGTGGAGAAGGATTTAGGGTTATGTCCTCATTCCATGTGGTGATTTTTGAGCTAGTTTTTGGTCACCCACCTTGTGGTAGTTTTTTGTGCTTTTGGTCCCTTTTTGGTAGTATTCCTTTTTGGTTTTTTATTAAACTTGTAAGTTAAATCTTGAATGAAAAGGGCTTATTTGGATATATTTTTTTATTTTTTTTTCTTTACATTGTTTTTGTCTTATTATTTCAAATTCAGGTAAACTGTTCCGACATGGTTCTGTTGATACCTGTGTACTTTTACTAGCCAGTGGGGACAAGAACACCCACGGGCCTTGATAAGGACCGGGTCGAGCACCGGTTCTGATTATGACCAATATTGGTTCATGAAAAATGGTACTGGTGAAGGTAAACTATTTGGGACAATTTTTTTGGGATGAATCTGTTTAGACAGAAGCTAGAACTGTCAGGGCTTGGATTTCCTTTTTGAGAGTAGGGTGCCTATCAAATACACCTCATGATAGTCCTCGAGTCCCAATGGGATACTGGGATCTTTGTTTGTCATATCATTTAGGTGGGACATGTAGGCTACAAACATCACATGGAAAATGGTTCGAGGTGAAGTGGTTGGGTCATATTGTTTTCGTGACATGTTTTCTTTATTTACATTTCAACTAATTGGTGAAACGTTTCATACTAGTTGTAATAATTATTTTTCTCATGAATATTACTTTTTGGAGAAACAAGCCTCCCTAGAGATCTCCCTTGCACCCACAGGAGGATCCCATCATGAGTTATCCTTCACATTTTGATCATAGGTTTGTGGAAGCTATGATCTAGGAAATTCAAGCTCTAGGATAGGGATCAGGTCTGGCTCATGGTCCTTCTCCAGTTTGAGAAGATGATTTTATTCCAAGGAATAAAAACTCCCATGAGTTTATCAAGAACAAAACCCCTTTTTTATGAGGTAGAATATAGCCTCAAGAAGTTTAGGAGTGTATTTAGAAGATTGATCTCATGATTGTGTTTATTTATACTCCTAATGAATTCAATGTTAAATGAAATTTGTTTCTACTGGAGCATCCTAGTCAAAGGAGGATGACATAGTGACTAAAGCGGGGAAGCATGAGAATATGAGCTAGAAGAAATTCAAGGAGTTTTGTAATGACTAGTAATATTGTGATGTCATGGCGTATTATAGATCCTATATGTTTATGGATCTCATTAATAGAAACCCATCAGTGATGGAATATTCCATTTGTATTGCATATCAAGTTCGATATTCACCCTAAATATTATCAAATGAGAAGATGAAGGCTCAATGGTTCGAAAGGGGTTTGAAGTGAGAGATATATTCTTCGGTATTCATGTTTATCCTAGAGACTTGTGATGAAGTTGTTGATCAGGCTTGTAATGGAGAGATTGACCACAAGAGAAGGTTTGGTTCCATTCAGGTCTATATCATTATTGGGTAGTAGAAGTTCATTTGAGAAGAAGAGGAAACCAGATGTGGAGGGGAATAAGGTTGGTATTAGTTCAACCCATATTTCCAAAAGAGTTCATATGTGGCTTTCGATGTAGGGTTTGTTGTGTGTCATCAGTGCAGGAGGGCAGGTCACATCCGAACTACAAGTTCTATTCCTCCTAGGCTTTTACATTGATGTCTAGTTATGGGGAAATGGAATCGTTTATTGGGTAACACAAACATTCTAGAGTGGGGAAGGATATGTGTCTTCCATGGGAGTGTCAGTTTATTCAAATCCATCGAGAAGGGTGGGTTCTTGTTTTGGTAGCCATGGTGACAGTACTGGATGATAATCTGAGCAATGCCAGATCCGGGTAGAACCACATGATAGTGATATTTCTTTGGCTGGGACCAGGTATCTTCATGTTTTGGATCAAGCAACAACGAGATCAGATGCATGAAATTAGATAGTTTAAGGTACCATCTTAATTGCATAATCTATATCAGATATTATATATGATTTTTTTTAAAAGTGGTGTCATGAATTGGTCACCCAATTCATGCCCCAAGGAAATTTATTAAAAAAAGTATCATTACAAAAACAAGGTGAAATGAATTTTCACCAGATGAATTTTGAGAATTACAAACTAAGAAACACCAAGGAAGATCTATTAAAATTCATGAGGAGCACTGACCATCAGAGACTCTACCAATCCATCCGGAAGGGATGATACTGGAAGAACCGAGCATGATTGAAGCTGAAAATCTGGAGTGCTAATCAACGTTGCTTCTTTATCAAAATGAGATACTTCTCTCACACTGCTAAACCATAGTAAGGGAAAAGTTGAAACTAGCAGCACAAAGACATCATCTAGTATAAGGTCATGTAGCAATGCAAAAAATAGAAAAAAGAGGTATCTGTTAACAGTAAATTGGATCTTTCAAAGCTGGATCTTCAAATCTGTAGTCCATCCAAAAATCAGAGATCTATCCTATTGAAAAGTTATATCAGCCCGATCCTTCCTCCCGTGCATATAGCATGAACTGATATAAACCATTAAGAAAATAGTAGAATCATTGGGTTAAAAAAATTAAACAAAAAAGTCAATATAGAGTTGCTTCCCTTGCTTAGACATCAAACCAGCCTTTAGCATAGAAAATACAACACAAAAAGAAAGCTAAAGCCTAGATCCTTCAGAATGCATTTTGGGACAGATCAAAAAAACCCAATCAGAGCAAGCATGAAGCCACATTGATTCCATAGATTCCTGGCCACTTCCATAAAACAGGAAAAAAACAAACTAGTTAATCCAAAGAATCATAGAACTTAAAACCATCACTTTATGCGGGTATAAAAAACATCAAAAACCACTATATTCAAGGAAACAACAAGCTGAAGGTCTAGAATGTCCAGGACATAGTGTCGTCTAAATAGTAGGAAATGAAGATCAATCAAGGACTTCACTCCTCAACCATACAACCTTAATCATAAGGAGTAGTAACATCATGCCAGGACCGAGAAAAACATGTCCTTCAAACCATGACAGAAACAAAAAATAGGGAAGGAAAGACAATAACATTAGGATGATTGCATAGATAGCGATATTTTATGGTTGAAGTAATATCGCTTCACACTGAGATATCTCTCTACTGAAATCTCTCCCTATTGAAAATTTTGAAAAGAAATATCCATTTGTCCATCCATGTAAGAGAGTTATTGTTTCACCTTGTTAATATATTGATGAATAGACTCTTCATTTCATTGAATAATAGTATTCATGTCTTTTGTGTTCTGAGAATAACCTTTCTAAGACACATCTATAGAGTGTGTGACTATGGTCCTTTCCATTTGAGAGTAATATCTGCACTTTCTTGTCTTTTTTAGATTTGGAGTGATGAAACCATCAGCATCCATCATAGGATTTTTACCTTTTTTGGCCATTGAATTCAAGTAATTTTCTTCAACCTGTATAGGATGATCTGCCTCATCATGAGAGGAATCACTGGTGTCTAGGTCATACTCTTTATTCTTATCTTCTGAAGAGTGCAGTAAATTATTTTTTTTGTCAACTGTAGGGGGTGGTGAAACACTCAATTTACCCTCAGAAACTCCAACATAAGAATTTTCCTCCTGAGTGGAAGCTACAGCTTTGCAGGAAGACTCATTCCAAATACCATCCATGACAGCATTGACATAGTCATCAATATGGTTTTCAGGTGCTTTCTTAATTTTCGTTTCATCTATGACCTCAGGGTTTTCTTCACTAATGCTAACATTAGAAGGGACAACCAAACCATCTTGGTTAATCGTCCCCTTTTCCTTGGGGCAGTGAACTGTATGAGCATTAGCAGTTGATTTTAAAGGTGATTTTTCAACCCACAAATATTTAACCTTATAAGGGGGAGGATTCCATTATTTCTCACATTCATTGGATAGATGTCCAACTCTGAAACATTTATTACAATAATTTGGATGATTTTCAAAGACCACATCCTGAGTAAACCCTTTATCCCTCTTTTGGATCAAAAAGAGAGGTGGAAGATCCTTCGAGATATCAATTTCAGTGAATATCCTAGCAATAGAGGGTCTTGATAGGTTCAATGTAGTAGAGTCCAACCTAATTGGGGTTCCAAAAAGACTAGGAATTGAAAAATGTGCCTTCCGTTTGGAAAGATGAAGCGGTAAGCCTGGAAACCCTATCATAATTGGATCAACAGGGGGTTCTGAACTAGTATCGTAATCCGAGGACCATTTAAAAACCATCATAGTAGATTTTTTAAAAGTCTATAAACCACACATCCAAAGACGATAGTAATCGTAGTCTGAGGATAATCTTAATAGAAAATTCCACGAGTTTCACAAGCCGATGTGAAAATCAAGAAATCCAATATTTTAAAGGGACTTTTGGTGGAATAGGAGCGAAGGACGATGCTTAATGAACTTTCCCACGAGCGAAAAATTAAGATTTGAGGCAAGATATTTTACCTCATAATTTGTGAAAGATATAGCAGGAAGGACTCGATGCATGAACGTTTTTGGAGCAATCATCTCTTCTATCTTCGAATCAATAGAGGGTACCCGACCTGCAACCACATCTGCGAAAGATCTGTCATCACGTATCCCTACCGAGCTAGGGTTTTTCGCTATTTGGCCCGTGATATGCAGCGCCCTCTCAATCTCCATCCATATCTCCATTTATTTTACTTCAGTAGTGTCTTATTATATATGATATTGGTGTGTTAGTTTATCTTATTTCTACCCATCTTTTGAATCTATTGAACATACCAATCCAGCTAATTTCTTTTTCATTGGAATCAGTAACACCACTGGGTAAAATATAGGGGATAGGTCTCATATTTCCATCTTGTGCACTCTCCATGTCATGCATTGAAATAGAGTGGGATTTCCTAGTTTTGGATATCGACCATTTCAATGTATTTATCGAATTGGATTTTCTAGTGTTCTTTCAAGTGTGTATTGATTTCTATAGTTGAAAGAGTGACTTTCATGGAACCTAATTAGAGTCATCTGTTATTTCTTGGGGAATGGGATCCTCGGTCGAGTCGTGCAGGACCTGCACTCCTAGAGTTAGGTAGTATTTTTCTCAATTACATCACTCACTCTAGAGTATGGTGTTGGTTCTCCTCATGGTGGATCACTAAATGAAGTGGATGAGTTCCTAAAGTTATTTTCAGATGTTTTTTTGTTCTTAACCATACAGCGAGACATAGTGTTATCGATTGACTTTTTACCAGAAACATAGTCGAAATCTCTTACCTCATATCGCATTATCCCCACTGAATTGAGTGAATTAATGATACACCTTGAAAATTTTGAATCTAAAGGATTCATTTTCCTGATCATCTCTTTGGGTTTCTCTTGTTTTATTCATGAAGATGACATATGGATCTCTCTATTTGTACATCAATTAGGAAAATTTGAATAAGGCAACCATTAAGAATAAATACCTTTTTCCCCAAATAAATTATTTTTTGTTCACCTAAAGGGGTAATAGTGGTTTTATATGATAGAAATGTGTTCGAGTTATGACCATGTTTGGGTGATAGAGGTAGATATCCCGAAGATGGGTTTTTAAAGAAGCTACAACCACATCAATTATTTGTTCATGCCTTTTGGATTGAAAAATTAATTAGTGGATTTCATGGGGATCATGAATAGGGTGTTCCACCAGAATCCCAACTCTTTCATTTTGGAATCTATGGATGGAATCCAACATTATTCTAAATCTATGGAAGAGAATGATAATATTTTATAGATTTTGTTGGGAACTCTCTGGGATAATTTACTATATGAAATGTTTTCAAAGTGAACCTTCTTGGTTTGGGAGGTGAAGATTATATTCCATGTGATTTTGGAGAAAGGGGTTTAGGTGGTCCTTCAGAAGATCAGTATAGTTATTTCATGAGAATATCAAATTAATGTGTTTCAGATCAGATGTTTTCTTGGCCTTGTTGTTTTGAAGGACAGTTAATTTGATATTTCTCTCTGCTCACTTTATTTATGACCACACTCACCCATAACTGGGGTAAATTTTGAATGGAGACTAGAGTGTCAAGCCTCTATTGAAAATTTGAAGTGGAATTTGACTACTACACCCGTATTGTTCTTTCAAACATCTGGGAAGGCTATGTGGTTTATTGTGATGCTTTAGGTATGTGCCTTGGGTGTGTTCTCACGAAGGATGATCACATCGTGGAATATTTTTCTCACTAACAATAACCACATGAGAAGAATTAACCAACCCACAACATGGAGTTAGCAGTGGTGATGTATGTATTGAGGACTTGCTGATAGTATCTTTTTTGGGAGCAATTTTTGAATTATTTTTACTGAAACATTTTAGCTTGTATCTTTTCTAAAAATGATTTGAACATGAGGTAGTGCTGTTGAATCATGTATTTTTTTAGGTTCAACTAAGATATCATCTATAACCTAGATATGGGTAATGCGATGGCTGAAGCCTTGAATTTAAATGTTCTAGTGTAGGCTTTGAGAAAGCCTAGTGACGAATAGACCTTGATGGGTATCTTTTCCCATATGTAGTTGGTGACCAAGAAGAAAAGTGGAGGTGCGCTCAGGGTTAGTGTTCAGTTGACTCCCTCTCTTCTATTGATGACTCAGCGAGAGAATACTAGTGATCTTCTATGCTAGTAGTCCATGAAGATACATTGTGGTCGGGATACATATATTGTGTTGTCTTTTCCTCATTGGGGAATATTATTATTTATTGGCAATTTTGGGGTGTTGTTGTCTCTATGAATGGTGGTGATGTAGAATAGACAATAATATCAAAGGTTCATTCATCCTAGAGATTCCAAAAAGTATTTTGATGATCATTAGATGTTTTGGTGGCCATGATAAAGGTGGGAGATAACTGGTTTAGTATCGAGGTGCTATACAAGTGAGAAGGTAAAAGCAAAGCATCAAATGCCCTCTGGTTTTCCCCAACCGTTACCCATTCCTACCTAGAAGTGGGATAAGGTCACTGTGGATTTCATTATTGGATTTCCTCATATAGCTCAAGTAAGGAATGATATTTGGGTAGTGATTGACCATTTAATAAAATTATCCCACAACATTCTGATTAGATATTCAGGAAAGGTTGATGAGATGGGCCAGATATATGTTCATGAAGTTGTTAGACTTCATGGTGTTTTATCTACAATTATTTCTCATAGAGACCCCTGCTTCACCTCTTGGTTTTTTTATGGACTTAAAATGGAATTGGGGTGACATATTAAGATGATAATGGCATATTATTTGGATGGTTAGACAGATTGGGAAAATCAAATCTTAGGGACATGCTTCATGCATGTGTTTTAGATTTTGAAGGATCATAGGATTATCATTTGGGATTAGTCTAATTCACATAAAATAATAGGTTCCAATATTAATTTCATATTATCCATTTGGGGAACTTTTTGTTCTTCTAGGTTAGTCCCCATTATTTTGGGATAAGGTAGGCGAGAACTCACTTCTGGGATAGAGTCTTGTTCAATAGATGTCAGAGAAAGTCATGTTGATCAGGTAGAGTTTTTTTTTTAAAATATTATAAGAGGATATAATATCCTCAAAAATAAATATATATTTATTTAATGGATGCAAGGGAATCAAAAAACTAGGTGGCCTAAAGATGTGAAGATTGATAGAATCGCTAATCGCACGGGCCACACCACCTATGGGGAGGGTGACAAGGGTACAAAACTCTAACATGGGACATTCTGAGGTAGAAAATTTAATTAAAAAATCAACCACAAGTGTTGGCGCCAAAATATTTAATGCAAAGGGACAATGGAAAAGAATCCCGTACGCTGCCTCGCGAAGCCCCGATGTAGAGCACCCCCGAGCAATGCAGCCGCCACGAAGCAAAGGAGGCAGTACCGCTCCGTGAATGCCATGATGTTCATGAACCTGCCGTGAAGAAAAGGAAACAGTGTAGCTCCGCAAATTCCCTGACGTTCGCGAGCCCGCCGTGAAGCAAAGGAGCCGGACCCGCTCCGCGAACACCCTGGCATTCGTGAGCTCGTCGTGGAGCACCCGCCGACCCTTCGTGCCACGAGAGATCTACTTCATGGAGCCCCTTGCCTATAAATACTGGGCTCCGCCTGAGTCTATAGAATGGAAAATACGACCTTTCGGCTTCTCAAATCCTGAATCGTGAAGCACCCTTCGCCCCAGGAATCATGTGCTCCGTGAGGTATTTTTGCTTCACGAGATGCCTTCGCTTTGTCTTGTTTTGAGCCCCTCTTCAGAGAGGGATGCCCTTCACGAAGCCTAAGGGCATTCATGGAGGAAGAGGATTCCCAAGGGATCCCGGGAAGTCGCAGAGCGTTCATGCTCTGTGAAACAACCATCCTATACTAGTGATCCACATGCCAAGGCAGGGTCGTTATACATTGTGAAGCACACTGCTTCACATCACCTTACTTCGCGAGGCACCTCTATTTTGTGAGGCACTGCTCCACAAATACTATTCCACTTTATGAAGAACCTCCCAATCACACCACTTCCCCATGATAAGGCCAAGGCACTCCACTTCATGAATCACACCCCTTTTTTTGGAAATTCCTCTTCCCGTGCGACCCTATAGGTTTGCACGATGTGATTTCAAATTCCCATGTACAAAACCACTCGTAGAATTGATTCGCCTAATGCTTCTTTTCATAGGCACGCTAATGGATATTTCTTCTTCGCATAGCCATGCTAACGTGGACCCCTCGATGGTTCTCTCTATGAACCCTCTTGACCATGGCCTTGTCGGTACCTTCCCTCCCCCAAGGAACAGAGGGTACTGGTCATGTAAGTCCTAGGGGTGTGTAGTAAACCCACCTCATCCAAGCTGCAAGACGTTAAACTTCCAAGAAACTCATCATTAACACATGACGTTAAACTTTGATCTGACCTCATTCCTCGTACGCAGGGTCCCCCCATCTCGGACATTCATTACACCACTCGTCTCCACGGGAACGGGATCACCCCACCACAGTGGATGATATCCTCCTTATTGGAGTGGCGTATGTCCACGGAAGAAGGGAAACCACCATGGTGTAAGCCCCAAGCCTCTCTTGCAGAGGGTATAACCCATGCACCTTCGTACTTCCCCACTACCAAGGCCAGTGGAGGGCACAATAGGGAACGAGGAACCTTCCATCTTGGGTCCCAAATCCCTCTCCCGCTGAACTTTGCCGCACTTCTGGCCTCCATCCTGGAGTAAGTCCCAGCACCATGGGACACCTAACACTTATGCCCCTCTTCACTTCACGTGGATGCATCCTTCATGACGTGATTGTCAGGTCTCTGCTACTGCTTGTTTCTCACACTGATCATGTCTCACGTGGGATTAGAGTAAGCATTGTCCATGAAAATACCTCATCCAGCATGACATTAAATTGTATGCCCTCGTCCAGCATGACATTAATCTGTATGCCCTCATCCATCATGATGTTAAACTGCACATCCATTTGAACTATGAGGTCTTTGATCCATGTTAATGCATGGAACGTAGGAAGCCTCCACGAGGTAATGCCCACCGCCCATCATTTCTTCATGAAAGGTTCCACCTTCATCCAGCATGACGTTAAACTTCTTTCCGTTCCGATGGAATTCCATTGTGACCATCCCGAACTATGACGACTTTGATCCATGTCAAGGCATGGTATTTAGGAAGCCTCCCTGAGGTTCAAGACCATCTCCCATCGGACCAAGGTCCTTTCTTCACATCGGTTCTCCGACACCCACCATTTTTTCACCCAAACTACGAGGACTTTGATTCATGTCATGGCATGGTACGTAAAAAACCTCCCTAAGGTTCAAGCCCACCACCAATGGACTCATGGGTTCACCTTCACATCGGTTAATTGATGAAAACCACCACTTGATCTACGAAGTCTTTGATCCAAGTCAAGGAATGGTACATAGGAAGCCTTCATAAGGTTCAAGCACATCACCCAATCGTTCCGACCTCATTCACATTGGTCCACTAACACTTGGGCAGCCTAGTGTGTAATACCCACACCGTCAGACCAAGGTCCACATTCACGTTGGTTCGCTGACAACACCATCATGCCAAGTTCCACCTTCACACCGGTTCACCGGAACCATACCAAACTACACGGAATTTGATTCCCTTCCATAGGGATACGTAGGAGGTATTTTTGAGGCTCAATCCCAAGTTTAATATCACCCTTGTGATGGTCCGCTTTCATTCACCCTTCACTTCATCCATCCATCCATCCATCATCCACCCTGATTCATACCAGGACCGCCACATCTCGGAAAGATCATGCCACTCCAATCCTCTACACAACATCCTAGAAGCCGCCCACATGCTAACCTCGATATCAGCATCCCTTCAAGGGGGATTCCTTAATATGATCCACTCCAATTAGTGTTCTGATCAGGCCGATCTGTCTCTGCTGGACATTAAACTTGCGGCATACCCAGTGTTAAACATAGGAAGCTGAGGAAAACCTCAGATACATCCCTATGGCATATGATTGCCCGTGATCGATGTGGGATGAATAGGGCTTCCATGCCGCCGAGAAGCCCTATGATAAGGAACAAAATACAGACACGCCAATTCCCCTGCTTTCAGACACGCTAATGATGCCTCGACATGACTACTCCCCCGAATGATGGTTGCTGCCCTGACCGGACCCTTTGAAATGTCCTGACAGAACTAGTGTAATTAACCGGAATCCATATAAACATGGTACTGGGAAGAGTTTCATGAACAACGTATTAAAGCTGTGAGGGAGACCTGGACTAGGTGACGAGTTCCGAGGAGGAATCCACCGAAGGAGGAACCGACATACCATCATCCCGGTTTCGATCAAGGAGAAGACGTCCCTGAATAAGGAGTGGATGTCTCCCACCTTTGGAAAGCGGGAATGCGGGGTAACAGCAGTGCATCCCTACAGACGGATACACTTGCCCCGACGAAAGAATCGGAAATAGAAATGGTGAACCCGACGTGAAATTCTTCTCCTCAATATAGAGATTAGTAGCATTCGAGACACCAGTAGATTGACATGTCACCAGATCCAGATATTCAGCAATGGGTCCCACCAAAAAAAATAGTGGGCCTTGCATGAAACTCACCGGAATTTGGGGCAGTAGAACGTGGGGCATTCCGTTCTGCAATGTGATGGCATGGATCCCTCTTACCAACCACGGAGGACGGAATGAGGCTGGGGAACTGGTTGTCGATCCTTTTCCTCGCAGTGCTGATGAGTTGATCTCCCTGCATCCTAGGAACTAGGTAGCTGCTATGGAGACACAAACACCACCCGCTCACCTACGCAGGGGCGGGGGAAACACCGGCACAGCCGCTCCGCGTGGCTCTACTGCCGTCATGATGGCCTCTACATCTGTGAATACGGGACACCCACATCCCCTCTCCCTGTTAGAGATCATCCAACGAAGGTTGATCAAGAACCTTTTATGTAGATACGAGGAGGAAGGGGTCATCCCAACTCAGAATATGGCCCACCTAGACCTGGAGGCATCCCGACCCCGCCATCAACACTGCCCTCAATGGCCGTGCAGGGAGCCCCTGCTCCCCACCCCAACATTCAATCATTTCGGGAGCCTGTCCCCGAAACACCTTGATGACTCCTCGCCTTACGCTAATCAGGCGGGTGATGTCCAGCTCAGCCCGGTCAGAGTCCCAATCCAAGGGCTCCAGGATGGGGCCCCCATCCGACCGTATCAGCACCGCCATCTGGCTTCACCAGAGGAGAAAGTAGGATATGCCCCTACACCACCTGCGCCATCTCATCTAACACGACATCAGCGTCGTGCCCGAGCTGAGGATGCTCGTCAAGGGGCGTCGACATCAACAGCTATTGTGGCCCGAGCCACCACCGAAGTGCATCATGGAGTCCCTATAGACAATGAGAGGGGGAACTCCTTCACCCGACCAGGACTGAGGCCCCAACCGCCCCATGGGCAGGTTGGGTTGGCTCTCGGGGTCGCAGGCCCGAGCGGTGATCACCGCGAACCAATCTGCGATGACGTCACACCGTACGGAGGTCCTCTCCATACCACCATTCCACAAAGCATGGGCCTTCCCCACTCCGAAGCTCATCATGGGGGTATGCCTCATACTACTTCCATCCCAAATGAAGACCTGTCATGTGGCAGAGATGCTTGGCGCGGAAGCCTATCCCGCACCCACCATACTGGGAACAAAGTTCCTCCCCCTTTCCCCAACCATCGATGTGAAGGTATTTTCCATCTGGTCCCTCTCTATAGTGGGGGTCCTCCCTACATCCTCTCTGCAACTAGCGAAGGTCCTCCTCGGCCTGACAACCCGAGGGGCGATGGTCATCCTCGCTCTACCCGCACCAAGAATGGAGGTCCTCCTCATGCTCCTTCCGGTTCCAATAGAGTTTCCACCCGCATGGGTTCTGTACATAGAGTTCCTCCCCTTGTACCCTTCGACATTTTCCCTGGTTCCCCTCACACCCTGACTATCTCAAGCAGGATTCCTCTCAGCCATGGCAGCAACGCCGCTCTGTGACTACATGTTGAGAATCAACCTTGTCCCGAAGAGCCATCTAGGGGCAGGAGAGCAGGTCGTCGCCGCCCCAAGAAGAGTCCTGGGAAGGCCCAAGTGGAGGTCAAAATAGCCAGTTTCTCGAATTCTTAAGAGGAATGCGACTCATAGATGGAACCTTCTCCCCGCTCCTCCATGTCAAGGACTGTTGTAGGAACAAGGCGTGTCAGCATCGTTCTCCCAGAATTCGAAGTCCACCGGATTCCCGCCTCTCTCCACAGGTACATCCATGAGGAAGAAATTGTGGAGATTCTATAGGTTCCTACCATGCAATCACCACCGTCGTCACCAGAAGCACCCTCTACCTCTACTAGAGATCACGAAGAGCTATTTTGGGGCCCAATGGCGGTAGAGTAATGACGTGACCCATCGCTGGTAACCACAATACATGCGCCAGAAGTTGTGGTTACCAGCCCGTCATATCGTGACATTATGGTCAGGTCACCTCACTCTTTAGAGGATGGCCGGGAATTCGACGGCCAGTCAGCTCGTTCTCCATATTCTCCACCGCAAAGATTAATGTCCCAGCGGTCTGCCTCAGTACCGCTACCGGTCCCTCATCCGCCTCTGGTTGACGAGTGGGGAAATACAGGGCCAGACCCTGATTCCAATCCAAGGAGCTTCTGAAACATTCTCACAGCAGATCACTTCCCGGAGAAGTTCTGGCCGATGTCAGCGCCGAACGTTTCGCATCGGAGTCCCATACCCCAGAGGAAGTAGGGTGCTTCAACAAAACCCTATGGGAGACACACATCCTCCTTCATTATGACCGGGCAGTGTACCCTAGGAGCTGCGAGCACTTTGAAGAAATCGGCGAGCAATGATGCCTGATCGATTAGGCCACACTCCCTATGGCTTAGCACCCTGAGTCACCATGCCGCCAGATCACCCTTCAACAGAAATGCGTTCTGAGTCTCAAAGTACTCTGCAAATTCATTAGGTAAGCTACCCCCCATGTGAAAGTCCGTGGATGAGGACACTATGCCGCCGTCCTCTTCCGTCCTATCCGACAGTAGCCTGATCCGTTAGGCAACATTGAGGACATGCTCCCAAGGACGGTCACAGTCCACATTGTTGACGTAGTGAACAAGGAGGACGATCTTGAATTTCTCAATGGGGACTTACCCCCTGTGGGTGTGCCACCATTTCTCGACCCATCCGGGAGGGTTACCCGTCAGTAGTGGAACCTTCTAGGCCTCCCTGTATCCACTGTGTTTCTGGTACTCAGTCGAAATGCTGGTTAGGGTAAGGAGCATGTCGGGACCGTCAACCACTCCAACCTTCCGCCTCTGTACAGAAGACAGACGAAGATCCCGAGAAGTCCACGTTGCACCAGTAGCTTGCTGAGCAGAAGAGGCTGGTTGACTAACTCCTGGACGAGTGTGCTGTAGAGCGGCGACCCAACTACGGTAATCCTAAGCCGGGGTAGTAGGGGCAAGAAAAATTTCCCCCCAGAGAGATGCCTTCAGTTAAACCTGATCATGATGCTTCCGCAGACAGGACAGAAGAAGGAACTCATGGCAAGAGGGCGTGATATGTCTCGCCAAACCCTCCTGAACGATGGGTAAATATGAGGAATCCAGCCCAGGTTCCCCCAGTCGCCCCACAGGCCGTTCCGCCAGTCTCTCCACGAGCTGTTGATGCTATCTACAGTGTTGAAGAACTCGGCAACGCACTTATGATTAGGGATCCCTGCCAAGACAGGGACCCCCACACGGAAGATCTTATAGCAGCACTCATCGCCCGCCTTGAAGCGTTGGAAACGCGGCAGGTGGCAGTCCCACCGGATGACAAGACATATACCGCGTGGTTGGATGATATGCCCGCACCCTCGGGTTTTGGGAACCCCACTTTCTCACCCTTTAACGGGACAGGGGACTCGCCGAAGCACTTGGCCCACTTTTCTTCCAAGTGTGGGCCCGTGATGGGGACCCCAGCCCCACAAGAAGCCGCCAAGATCCGATGTTTTGTGCAGACATTGGAGGTCCCTGCATTCGTCTAGTACAACCAGCTCCCTATCGGATCGGTGACTGGCTGGGAGGATCTCAGCTGGTATTTCCTATACCAATTCAGCTCCACCACATGATAGAACAACAACGTAGACCTCTTCAAGTGAAAAAAATGGCCTGATGAGCAAGTCGCAGATTTCATTGCCCTGTGGAAAGTTCTTACGTACTCCCTCGACATTCCACTAACTCAAGAGAAGTTACTGACGATGTGTGTAGGGAATGTTACAACAGAGCTGGTTCCTTCCCTGATCACCCAGAATTACCCTGTAGGGTTCCAAGATTTCTCAGATAAGGCTCAGTGCCTCGAGGAGGATCTGCAACAGGCTAGTCAGGGACGTTTGCTGCCCCCTGTGATCCCATCCAGGAGGGCCGCCAGAGCCGAACCCACCACGGTGGCCCAAATAGAAGCCCCCATGTAGCTAGAATTACTACCAGCGGCACAGGCCCAACAACCCCACAGAGGTCCTCCACCTCAAGCACAGGCTCCTGCCCCGCAGCGACCGCCTCAAGATCGACAGGTTCCCCCATGAAATGTGCCACCACCACCTAGGCGATACAATTAGGTACCGCCTCTTCAGTAGGCCCCTGCGGACCCTCGTCAGGGCCAGGCTCCCAAGGCCCCCTATCTGGAAAGAAGGCACCAGACTTACTCGTTCAATGAGAATCAGGTCCCCGGTTACATCTGAAGTGCCCTAGAGCAAGGGATTGTGTGCTTACCCGAGTCCAGAAGGTTGGCATAGGCGAATCTCACTGATCACCCCAACTACTGTCCTTATCATCAGATTTTGGGGCACACCCTAAATAAATGATATGTGTTTAACGACTAGATTCAAGACCAGGTCAATAAAAACATAGCCAGGTTGGGCCCAACACCAACACAAGTAGTGGGTGTCTTCGTAAGGTCAGAGATCGGTAGCGACAACGAAGGTGAGTGGCAGCAGGTTCCCAGCCGTGAGTCCCAGAAATATGATTAATGGATGGCTCGAAAAAACGTCTCCCGTGCCCATGGTATCATTCGAGCATGCCCGAATCAGCCGGAGCCTTCGGAGGAAGTAGCCAGTACCTCTACATCGTCATCACAACCAACCTCTTCCCAAAAGGGTAAGTAGGGACAGTGCAAGAAGAAGCAACGTTCTCCACCACTGTTGTCGTCATCCCACACTATTGGAGACTTTATGCCCTCTAAAATGGATATTCCTCCCAGAATCCACCTGGAGGTGGATGATTCATCAAGCGACAACCAGGGGTACGCTTCGGTTAACACCGTGGAGCTGGTAAAGCACTATATGGCTTCCGATGAGGGGGAACGCCAGGTGAACATCCCCAATGTCCCCAGCTAACGTCAATGTCAGTGGAACCACCACCACACAGGTCATCGAGGCACGTCAGCGGGCACTTTTAGTCAGGTCGTGCACGCTACTAAAACCAGACAACATGCTTAGTGAAGAGCTCAACATGCGCAACCTCATCTGAGGACCTCAAGTCTACCTCCACTGCCGTTTGTGCTGCTAGATCAGGCAGAGCTGCCTCGTCTGCATTGCCGTCAGTCTTGCTCGATTGTAGGCCAATCTCTATTTACTGATCCTAATCTGACGGCTACTCTCTAGGATTCAACTAGTAGGCAGCGGGATATACCCACTACTAGCCAGCCGCCGGTTCAACCGGCAGGACCCGCACTGCCTCCAACTGCAGAACAACCTCCTATAAGCAGAGGATCGCGTTTGGCATGAAAGTACGCTGTCCTGAAGCACCTAGCTGGCATTACATCAAGGCTTTATATCCTTGAGGCCCTTCGCCTATAGTCTGAAATGCGCGAAGCACTTCCCGAGGCCCTATGGAGCCCCTTTCATTTTGAGATAGAGGTAGTAGATGCGGATTCCATCCATGTTGAGGCAATTGAGAACGTCGAATGCTAGTCAGATATCTTGTTCTTCAGTGAAGATGAAGACCCTCCCATATAACGGAATACTCCCCCACTGTATGTCATTGGACAGTTCAATGGAGTGGAAGTCCACCTCTACCTCGTTGACATGGGTTCTGGGATCAACCTAATCTCGAATCAGACACTGCGAAGTCTGGGTCTGTCTGAAGATGATTAAACTCCCTCCGACCTCAGAATCTAGGGATACGATAGGACCGAGCAATCCCCAGTCGGCAAGATCCGCCTGAAGACCCAGTTCGGTGGCCTAATTCCCAGCACCATGTTCTTGGTTGTCTCCGAGGACACCACCTACAACGCATTGATGGGTAGACCATGGATCCATCTGCAGGCAGCGGTCCCTTCGTCGTATCACCCATGCCTCAAATACTCCCTCAATTTTCAAGTAGGCGTGTTCCAAAGAGATGCCTCTCCTTTTGCCTCTTGTGAAGTTTGCTATCTAGATGCCGACTATTACAAGAGAAAGGATAAGAAAATCCTAGAAAGTCAGGATGATACCGCCCTGGTCAAACGTGATCCCTGGGCAGGCCTGGATGATGTCTACATCTTCCCGATCCATTGATTGGAGGCCACAAACCCCAACATGGGGCAGTGTTTTGTTGTTTCAGGTAAGAAAGGAAGTCATGTTCCCATGTCCAAGAGATGACAGAAAATCACCTCGTACTCCTACACCAACAATGCCCAGGTTATCCCGAAACATCATACCCCATGCGGTGTGGGGATGCCAGGCTTATGACAACGGAAGTACGTCATACATGTCTCTTCCTCCGAGATGAAATGAACTGACTCAGGCCGATGTGTCACCACTACTTTGATGTCATCAAACGTGGCCCCCTTAGTCCGAAGGCTAGATGGGATAGGATCGACTGCCTTCATTTTTATGGTCTTAGTGGCACATGGGTCTCCTAATATGATGACCACTACTGCTCAGGCTGGCACCCGCTGCCCGTCAGGGTTTGATAGATCCGAAGCAGCTCCCCTTGCAGGAATTCCATCCACGAGTAGAGAGGAAGATATGGAGGATTCCCCCCCGCCTTTGAGGAAGGTGTCTCTACCAGGGTTGATGAACTGGTATAGGTGAACCTTGGTAGTGAGGTGGATCCGAGACCCACATTGATCAGTTCAGCCATGTCCCCCAAGGATCACCAACGGTACGTAGACATTCTCAAACAACATCATGATGTGTTTTCCTGGAGTAATGGGGAGATGCTAGGACTAGATCCTCAGGTAGCCGTTCACCTCATGGGCCTCCCAAAAAACCATCGTGGGTTTAAGTAGCCTCCCAAAAAGATGAACCCTTCTCATGGTGCCATGGTTGAGGCTGATGTTGACAAGCTTATCAAAGCCAACTTCGTCAAGGAAGTCTAGAACCCCAAGTGGCATTCCAACATTGTTCTAGTCAGGAAGAAGAATGGGAAGATCAGAGTCTGCATTGAATTCCACGATCTCAATCTTTACTGCCCAAAGGATGACTTTCTCCTAACGGTGACTGAGTATTGATTGATGCCCAGCCGAGTTCCAAGCCCTCTCTTTCATGGAGGGGTATTCCAGGTACAAACAAATCCGGATGGCTCCTGAGGACGATGAGTCCACTGCCTTCAGGGCTCCCCAAGGTACCTTTTGTTACTAGGTTATGCCCTTGGGCCTGAAAAATGCAGGTTCCACTTATCAGCGGGCCATGCATCGCATATTCAGTTTGATTCTCGGGATGCTGGTGGAATGCTACGTGGATGATCTAGTTTTCAAATCTCGCCAGCACCAAGACCATCTCAATGAACATGAGAAAGTGTTCGGTTTCCACCGTTCTCGCCACCTGAAGGCGAACCTGTTAAAGTGTGCCTTCAGGGTCACCTCCGGGAAGTTTCTTGGCTTTGTTGTTAGATACCATGGCATTGAGATCGACCAAGAAATGATCAAGGCCATCATCCAAATTCTTCCCCTGAGCAATATTCGGGATCTTTGAGGTCTCCAAGTCCACATAGCCTATATATGCCTATTCATTGAGAATCTGGCCGGCAAGTGTAAGACCATTTCCTGGATCATGAAGAAAGGTTCCGCCTACGAGTGGGATGAAGAGTGTCTGATCGCCTTCAAGGAAATCAAGAAGTATCTGCTCCAACCTCTGGTCTTGATGCCACCCGTCTCTGGAAAGCCACTGGTCATTTAAGTAACCTCCCTAGAATGGTCCCTTGGTGCACTTCTCGCCCAGAAGAACCACGAAGGTACGAAGAACAGTCTCTACTATCTCAGCTGCATGCTTCTTGATACATAGATCAAACACTCCCATATCGAAAAGAGTTTCCTTATGCTCGTTTCTTCCATACAGAAGTTGCGGCATTACCTGCAGCACCATGAGGTACAGTTGGTCTCTCGGATAGACCCACTGATGTAAACCCTGATCTGTCCCATGTTGACTGGCCGACTAGCGCAGTGGGCAGTGATCCTCTAGCAGTTTGACATCAGGTTTGTGCCTCATAAGGCCATCAAGAGACAGGCATTGGCATACTTTTTAGCTTCCCATCCATCCAACGCGGATCAATCCCTAGACCTATATTTTCCTGATGAGGTGATCCTCTCAGTCAATCGTGTTGTCTCATGTTGGAAAATGAACTTCGACGGTGCCTCCCGGAGCCCCACCAGTAGGAGGCTCAATGATCCGAAGATCAACATAGTGGGTCTGGGTATCGTCTTCATCACCCCCCGCGCGATCCATCCTACCATACTCATTCCTGTTGTTAGAAGGATGCACCAACAACAAGGCAGAGTACCAGGCTCTCATCACCGTCCTCGAGTTGGCCCTCGAGATAGATGTGCCCAATCTACATGATATTCCGATCTGGTAATCAAGTATGTCAATGGCGACTATGTCGTCAGGAAGCCGGAGCTTGTGCCATTGGTGGAGTGCAACCTCCATTTAATGGCACAGTTCCCTTCTTGACCAAAGGTTACCCTTGTCCCTCGATCAAAGAACGGTCGAGCTGACGCTTTGGTTGGCTTAGTTGTGTCGCTCGTAGAACCCAATCAAGATGATTTGATCATACATGTGGTGCACCGGAGAGTCATTTCCCACATCACCCTAGAGGACAGCGACGGCCTACGGATAAGTCATCTTACCGCTGGACCTTCTACGTCAGGGGTCCCAGGCTCGTTAGACACAGTAGTTGAGGACACTCCTGACTAGAGGGCACCTTTTGTCGAGTATCTCCAAAATGGTTTCCTCCCGGACAACCGGGCCGAGCGCGAGCGAATCCGACACTACACGCTGCAATTTACCCTCCAGAGTGGTCCCAGTCTTGAGAAGATCATTTATTAGCAGAGCTTCGACGACGTTCTCCTCCATTGCATTCAAGGAGTCGAGATTTCTCAAGTTATGCAAGAGGTTCACGTCGGTTCTTGTGGTTCCCACCAAGATGGGCCAAAGATGTCCCATCAAATCTAGAGGATGGGGTACTTCTAGCCCTCTATAATCCATGATTGTATCGAGTTTTCCAAGAGATGCCACACATGCCATGTTCATGCTGACTTCCTGCATTGGCCGCCGGAGCCTCTCCACTCCACCAAGTACTCTTGTCCATTTGTGGTGTGGGGACTCGATGTAGTGGGACCATATCCACCAATGACAGCTCGCCAGTGTAGGTTCATCCTAACTGCTACAGATTTCTTCTCTAAGTGGGCAAAGGCCGTTCCACTCAAAGAGGTCAAGTCGCGTTCCATCTTCGACATTGTGAGCTCCAATATCATCCACTATTTTGGGGTGCCTCATGCTGTCCTCACTGATAATGGCACCAACATCCGAGTGGCTGAGCTGATGAAATTGTATTCCAAGTACAATATCTGTTCGAACCATACCTCTCTCTACCATGGACAGGAAAATGGACAGATCGAGGAGTTCAAAAAAACCCTCCTAACATTCTGTAGAAAATGGTTGGTCAGAACAAGAAAAGTTGGACGGACAAGCTCCCCAATACCCTCTAGGCTTATCAGATGATGACTCGCAATTCCACCCAGGTGACCCTATATTCCCTAGTGTATGGGGATGAGGCCATCCTACCCATTGAGATCCAGCTTCCATCATTACGCACCGCAGTCTATGACCAGTAGGCACCAGATAAGGTGGCTGAAATCCGTCTAGCTGAATTGGAAGCATTGGACGAGAACAGGATTTGTGCCCTACACAATCTGGAAAGGCTTCAGAATATGATATCCAGAGCCGTCAACAAGAAGGTTCACCTTCTCTCTTTTCTGCAGGGAAACCTAGTGTTGGACCTTTGAGCTCCAATGATCCCCGGTAGGAAACCGACCAAGCTTGAGCCCAAATGGGAAGGAACTTACATCATCCATAGGGTTTACCCCAACAGATCATACTCCTTGGTGACCACGGATGGTGAGCGCACAACTCCTCCCACAAACACCAAGTTCCCCAAGAGATACTTTGCCTTAGCCATATGGTTCTACAAGACCTTATACTATATGGTCCTACATGACTTTTAACTATATGGTCCTAAACGACCTTAAAGTGTATGGTCCTACACGACGTTAAACCATATGGTCCTACACGACCTTTAACTGTATGGTCCTATACGACCTTAAACTGGATGGTCCTACACGACCTTAAACTGGATGGTCCTACATGACCATAAACTGGATGGTCTTACATGACCTTTAAACTGCATGTTCCTACACGACCATAAACTGGATGGTCCTACACGACCTTAAACTCTATGGTCCTACACGACCTTAAAATCTATGGTCCTGTACAACCTTAAACTATATGGTCCAGCATGACCCTAAACTACACGTTATGGTCGTACTTGACCCTAAACTGCACCTCCGTCATGCAAGACGATAAACTAAAAAATGGTCTAAGCTCTATGTCCTTAAACTATGATCTCCCCTATCCTCACTACAATACATTAAAATGCAAGCCGGTCAGGCCTCCCTGACCGAGGCTAAGCCTCAGGCCCCTTCGCCTTCGTCGACTCAAGATCTCTTATGGGATTGTAAGGTGTGGTGTGGGATACTTCCTCATTCACGTCGGGTTACCCGCCGTACCGTACATATCCCCAAATGAGATGCATCTCTCGTCTAGAACGACACTAAACTGTGCTTCAAGAACTACGTGTAGCTTGATTCCCATCCTATTGGGATACGTAGGAATGCTTAGATGCCTCGTCTTGAGCCCAACCCCAAGCTCTTCTCTTTCAATATCCCCCTGGGGTATAGTTTCCTTTGAGGATGCTTGCGTGACGAAGAGTAGGATTCCTTAGCCCCTCTCATACATGGGTTATAAGGGTCACACCATGTTCCCACTCCCGTTCTTCTATCCTCCCACGTCCACACTGCATGATGTTAAACTGCATGGCCTTCAAGAACTACATATGGATTGATTCCCATCCTAATGGGATACGTAGGAACGCCCAAAAATTTCGTCCGTCAGCCTATCCCAAAAGCAAAAAATCTTCCCCTCGGCTTTAGACATATGGAAAGATGCACAATTTTTCTCCAACTCACGTTGAGCAAGCCTCGACCTATCTATACGTCCCCCATGGAGATGTTCGCGTCTTTCATGGATGGATACAACTATGTTTCACACACTCCTTGACTGGGATTCCATCACTTTCCTCACCCGGAGGGACCCCCATGAATGGCCTGGATACCACGCTCGAGGGATCTCCTACCGATACAGGCCAACGCCCCTGAGGGTTTTCCGAGAAACAAGCCGATACAAGTCCCGTGTTGCAAATTTGGTCAACGGTCGATGCTCATTTGTTGCTCCCAAATCAGGTCACCATAGGGACGCTGTTTTTCGAACATGGACAACAGTGTCCTGGATCTTTGGGTCCACTCCAAGATGTCCCAAACATCTAGTGTAGTGGTTCGTTCTGCCCCATCTCGAAGCGACAAACTTCCCTCTGGGTGGAGCCAACAGTCGGGCACACAACCCCGATTCTCCTATAAGGGATGTGTGGCGTGGTGTAGGATTACATCCTCATTCACGTCGGGTTTCTTTCCATGCTGTATGCACTCCCTCACCGAGGCCCATCCTCAGGACTTTTGGCCTTTTCGGGCCCTAACCCAAGTTCTTACTCACAGTGTATGGTGTGGTGAGGGATTATGTCCACATTCATGTTGGTTTGTTCACCATACAATACACCTCCTTTATCTAGGGAATTCTATTCCATGACCCTTGTCCTCACTACATGACGTTAAACTATAGGCTTCTCTGACATTCCTGACCGAGGCCCAGCCTCTGGCCCCTTGTCCTTTCCAGGCCCCCGTCCCTTGTCCTCATTTCAAGATGTTAAACTGCAAATCGGTCAGGCCTCCCTGACCAATGCCTAACCTCAGGCCCCTTGGAATCTCCGAGCCCACGAACCCCATCCTTGATACAAGACATTAAATTACATGTTTTTCAGGCCACCCTGACCGAGGCACAGCCTTAGGCCTCCCTCACCGAGGCCTACCCTCAGGCCCCTTGGCCTTTTCGGCCCCCCTGGCCCAGATTCTTTCCTACAGAACTGTGCGTTATGGTGTGGGATTATGTCCACATTACCTGACGCGTCATACACCTCCTTGTTAGGATATTCTTCTGCCTGGGTATCCCTTCAGAACTACGTGTGTCTTGATTCCCATCCTCATGGGATACGTAGGACCACCCGAATGTCTTTGCTTCGGGTCCAACCCCATCTTTCGAAAACCTCCATCCCACCATGGACCCTTGGCTTACTCTTCCTCAAAGAGGGGATTATATGGTGTGGTGTGGGATTATGTCCTCATTAAATCAGTCTTGTAATGACCATGCCATGTACCTCTCCCTCCCGAGCTATTTTGTCGACCCGTTCCGACAGTTCACCAATGTGCCTAAGGGTACTTCGGTTTGTTACCTGGAATATTAGACTTTACTCAGACATGTCCACACCTGCTTTCCAAGGAATGTGTATCCCTTCATTAGGGATTACATCATCTTTCACACCTGGAGGGACCCCCATGAACTGCTGTGATACAATGCACAAGGGATCTCCTACTGTTACGGGCCAATTCCCCCGAGGGTTTCGGACAACAAATCGATAAAAATCCCATGTTGCGAATATGGTCCGCTGTCGATGCTCGTTTGTTTTTCTCACCTCAGGCTAACGTGATATGGAGAATATTTTTTCGCCATGGTTAACAGTTATCCTCCATCGCCATGCAAACTCCCATTAATCCCAAAGTTTCGAGTACACGATTCACACCCTTCTTCACTTCATCATGTCCAAGTCGAGTTTCGAAACTCTGGGTACTATTCCTCCATGCATGTCTGCGCGTTGGGGGAACAAAGCTGTGTCAAAGGTGTCCTTTGGGGATCTTCGCTAACTCCTCCAAGTTGTATGTCTCAGGTATTGTAATAAGGATCTTCCCCCCTTGTTTTCCACACTGAGTTTAATTCACGTGGGCTTAGGGATCGGGTCGAGGAATGCGCTTACCTGGAAAGTTGTCATCCACCTGTGGTCCGAGCTCTAATGACCATAAAATATGTTCTCCAAAGAACTATGTCTGGCTTGATTCCCGTCATCATGGGATACGTAGGAACGCCCAGAGCTCCTGTATTTATTTCTAGCTTGAGTTCAACATCCTGCCTTCGGGACCCTGACTACAGGACTATGTGGTGTATGATTACATCCTATTTCATGTCGGTTGTGTCGCATGACACCATACACATTCCCCGCCTAACATCCTCTCTACTACGTCTGTGCTGCATGACGTTAAAATGAATGCTTGGTCCTATCACATGACCCTAAACTGTGACACTATCATCCTGGACGCACGACGAAAAATGGCACTGCATTGTGATGACCTTGTTGTAGAGGAAATAACATTGGGTATTGGTCACGTGCCATGCCATTTGTCAACGCCTAACATGGCTTGATTATTATGGCGACGCCAGGGATTGTAACCTTAGGCCTATCGCTTCACAAAAAAAACCACTTGCCTTAAAGGACAAACAAGATTTATCAAATTCTACTTCTGTTAGTGCAATGGACATGCCCAAACTTCCCCTTTTTCCATGGAACTGGTATCTTACCATGCCACCCTTCAGAACTATGTATGGCTTCCCATCCTCATGGGATACATAGGAGTGCATGGGCACTTCCCCGCAGGCCCAACCTAACATTAATGTTTGGTCCCTCGACTCGAGCACTCCCCAGAGAACACATGGTAATTCGGGATTAAGTACTCATTCATGTCGGGTTTTGTAACCACCTTACCTTGTGTCCCCTGCAATCCTTACCCATAATGGTCCGAGCTCTAAGACCTTAAACTAAGACCCTTCGAGAAGTACCTGTAGCTTGATCCCCATCCCCATGGGGTACGTAGGAACGCCCTTGCACTTCTCTTCGGGCCCAGCTCAACTTCAGCTTTTGGTCCCTTGACCTAAAACCCCTCTCAAGGGAGGATGTGCGGCGTGTTATGGGATTATTTCCTCATTCATGTTGGGTTGTTCCCTGCACCGTACACACCCCTAGTTCCCATCCACGTCGGGTTTTCTTAACTACCCGTCACGTGCCTCCTGTGCTTCCTCCCACCCATGGTCTGAGTTCGACGACCCTAAACTAGGATCCCCCTATGGGAAAGGACTCTACTCCCTCTATCTAATACACCTAGTTGTCATGTTCAGATGTGTTTTGACAAAGAGCCCGAAGTGTGGGATTTTCATAAGGAAATTCCCCCCGTCCCATGACCAAGATTCGTGGGCTCTCTATTTGGACCATCATCCTCTTCCACATCCAAAACGACCCTTAGATGACATGGATAATTGTCTTAAGGGATCTACATAGATGTTGGACCTAAGGGCCCTCCAATTGTTTCAATCCAACGTCCCTACGGATCTCTGACAACATTTGTGACATGGTCCCATGTTTCAAACATGGTCAATAGCCGACCCTCATTTGTCTGTCCCCATTCTAGGCTAACACGATATGGATGCTGCGTTTCAGCTACGGTTAACAGTTATCCTCTATCGTCATGCCTCCGTCATTGTGATCCAAATCTCGAGTGTAATGATTCACACATTTCCACTTCCTCATGTTCAAATGAATTTTGAACATACTCGGCTCTATCACTTCATGCGTCTAGGTGCACTATGTGGTCACGTTAGTATCATGGGGAAGGTATTCACTGAGCGTCCCGTCACCCTAACATGCCCCTTTCTGTGTCAGGAAATTCCCACCATTACTTCCTGTTTCCCACAACGAGCATGACTCACGTGGGCTTTGTAGTTTTGCCAGGATGTGTACCAACACGGCCAGGCATCTCATTGTCCCACATGACATTAAAATGCGCTTTCAGAACTATTTATGTCTTGATACCCATCCTCATGGGGTACATAGGAACGCCTGACCACTCTGATTCGGGCCCGTCCTAATCCTCACTCTTGGTCCCTCGACCTGAAGAGTTTCCTCCCAGGGTACGTGGTGTGATTTGGACTCCAAGTCCTCATTCACGTCGGTTTCATATCCACCACACCACATGCTCTCTGAGATCTTCCCTTTCATTCCACGTCCTATCATATGATGATAAACTACATGAGTCCATATGTCCTCAACGCACGACACTAAACTGTGGTTCTACCCTGAGCAAGTTCAGGATGCCCCGTGTTAATCATGGGATGCACTAGAGCCTCTGCCAAAGAGGATTTCACCTTCCAGTGTTGGTCTATGACTACACTGCACTTCCAGAACTACGTGTGGATTTATTCCCACCCACATGGGATATGTAGAGACACTCTGGTATTTTTCCGAGGGTCTAGCCCATAGGAATCATTAATCCTATTCTTCTCCTTTCTGGCCCCCTGGCTGAACCCCTTGTGGAGGACCATGTAAATATGATTCTACCTTGAACAAGTTCAGGATGCCACATGATCCCATTGGGAAGCGACATAACCCTTTATAGAGAGGCCCTATCCCAAATAAGGGAGGATCCATAATCAAACTGATGCGCCTGTCTGGCGTACTCCCACCACGGTGGTGTAATTACATGAGTGTTGGATTCTGTTAGGAAAAACCATCACTCCATATTCCACGCATTGTGTGCCCCTTATTCAGAACCTCTTCCCCTTTCATGACTGAAGGAAACCCCAAATGGCCTGTTCATATGCCACATCGGCTAACCTACCATCCTGGGCCATTATTCCAGAAGGATGGCCATGATTGGAAGGACCCAAAAACAGTATGGATGCTCGACCTAGGGTCTGTCTACTGTCCTGGGCCAACGTCCCAAAAGACTGATCGACAATATTTGTGACCTGGTCCCGTGTTTCAAACATGGTCAATGGTGGACCCTCATTTTTTGTCCCCATTTCAGGCTAACAGTATAAAGGTATTGTTTCTCCCCCATGATTAACAGTTGTCCTTTGTTGCCACGCCATCACTACAGCATTCCGAATCTTGGGTATCATTATTCACACTTTCCATTTCCATCTATTCGGACTGATTTCAGCGCCCCCGGCATTGCACCATTCGTGTATAAGAGAACACTGAAGAAATGGTTATTCGTCTATTTTGAGATCTTCCTTCTCTATCCAGGCCTCTCCCATCTTTCGGAAATCAGGACTGGTTATCCAAACTCTAGATGCTTGAATCTTTGTATCCACTGCTATGTTGGGTGGGACGATGAGGCAATTATCTCTTGTTTCCCACATTGGTCTTGAACCACGTGAGCTTGGGGAATCATCGACGGTCATCACGCAAACATTGTAGGGATGTAATAAACTGATGAAAATAGTTGAAATTGTGCATGATATGGCATTGAAAAGAAAAAAAATTGAAGCATGAAAGTACGATTAAAAGGATTGTAATTTTTTACAGTACCTAGGGGTCTACTCCCTCCATGGACGGGTTGACCCAGTAAAAAGAGCATTGCAGCTCCGTCACCCTTTGACTTGTTGCGTCGAAGAATTTTTGTCGCTGGCTCAACTCCCACTCCTCCTCACCAGTGGCTGGTCACAGTTCGCTAGCCTTGGCCCTGGCCCTCACTATGCCAACCTGAATGGAAACCATCTATCCAGAAGCCTTCCTCATATTCTCTTCTTCCTCTGCCAGCTAGGCCTTCAACTGTGAGATCAGCTCAGATTTTGTATTAAGAGAGGCTGAGTGCTCATCCACCTGGGCCTACAGCTGTTGGACCTCACTTTAATCCTCATGGAGAATCTTGATGTTTGTGTCCTTCCTCCACTGCCAGCCCATACTGAGCCCGTGATCATACTCCTGGATCTTCTCGACCATGATATCTCAGGTGAGCACATGAGGACGTTGGGCATACACACCCCCAACGCACAGTTCGTGCAGCCACAAGTGAAGTCTATCCATTTCGTTCAGTCATAGCGCTTGGGGGGTGTCCTTGATGAAGCGCATGATTAGATTCCATGATCTACAGTGGACTATACTGTTGTCTTCTTCGTCAGAGGCCGTTTTGTCCCATTCTGTGCGATTGGTAGGCTCGTATGCAGGATATGCCCGCAAGAAGTCCTCGGTAGGATCTGCATCTGGCGTTGAATCCAGCGCGATATATGGCACCAGAGAAGGCATGATGGGACTTGGGTCGGTCGATTGATCCTCGTCATCGGAATCCACCTCAATAACCTCGGGCACGACCCTGCTTGTCGTCCCGCCAACGATAGTGTGTGTTGCAGCTCGATGAGATGGGGGGACTATCTCCACCACCACCGGCATTCCCCTAGGAGAGATGCCACTAGACATCCCGACCAGCCATGCTGCAATAGTCCATGCTAGTCAAGGAACTGTACGATAGAGAGGGATGAAAATGTTAGTTGGCACAATCTACATATGACAGTAATGAATCCAGTAGAGGAATGTTATGGAGATCAAAATCCTGGTGATGCTCTTGAGTCGATGTTGATCGGACCCCGAGGCGTGGACCTCCGTATACTGTTGGAAGGTATGGAGATTCTAGAGGAGCTTCCTTTGGTGCTCAGGCTCCACCGGACGCAAAACTGAACGCAACTGTAGGTGCGACTTCTGAAGGTCCTACATCGTCACCCGCCAAGGGGTGAGAGAAAGGCTTGCGTACAAGTTCCTCTTGCATGGTTCAAACATCGGTAAGAAATAAATGATAGCCTGAGAGAATACAATGAGGAAAGAATCTCAGAATTCTACCTCGAGAGACTCTGTGAAATCATCAGAATCAGATTTTTGATCTCTAACTTCACCCTCCTCCAACGGGCTCCCTCCACCAGCCTCATCCTCCCGAGAGGACTCCTATGATTCATCCAGCAGGGGGAAGCGCTCCCTCAGATCAGTGGCTGACAGCTATGACGGAACCATCCAATCCACTATTACCCTCACCCGGTCTGTCATTGGGTGTGGGAAACCACTAGATTGAGCGTAATCCTCCAGCTCAACCAAATATTGCTCCTCCTCCACTGGAGACGCCGTGAAACCAGCCCGGACTGGGCCTATACCTAGAAGAACCATCCCGTGATGTTTCAGGAGTTCCCACATCTCGGGCAGACTGAGGTGTTTTCGGTTGACATAACAAATTTCCCAGGCCTCCGGGAAGATGAAATCCTCTGGCATGTCAATATGACGCAGCTGCTTCCCTGGAGCCTGAGCGGATATCCTGCGGAATCCCCTCGATGGCCACCACTCCTGATGGACCTACTATTCTGGAATCACCGGATCCACCACTGCTGCCACACCCTCGGCCAGTGCAGTTCTCACTGCCATAGTAGCCCCGCCACCATGAGAGGCCCTTGCTGCCCTCTGAACCCGACCTTAGTATAGGGGAGGCCTGCCGTCACCAACCCGAATGGTTGGCTGCATCAGCATCTCCCCCGGATAAGCGGCCTCCCAGCTGATGGCATACTCCCTCGCCAATCCGAAAGCGGTGGTGGATGGTGGCAATACAATTCACATCTTCATGTCTCCTCGTGTGAACATGAGCCATAACTGCCTCATCACACACAGGTTCTCCTAGTGACACACCTCCCAGTAGACCTGAAGGGTCAGCCGCTGGAGGCACCAGAACTGCCTCGCAAACTGATGCGGGGTGTACGGTTCATAGAGCGGCTCACGATCTAGTCATTCCACCAAAAATCCTCCTCCAAAGGCTTGGATATGAGCCCAGTTCTCTTCCGTTCACTGCCCATCATCAATAATTACCCCCATCGGAAATGGAAACAGGTGGAAGTTAAACTCCTCCGCCCTCCACACCCGGTTCAGCACCATCGGTATGGTTAGTTTGAATGGGAAGCTCCCTGACGCATTCATAATTGAGGGGCAGAAGTTTGATCCCAGCGGTGAGATATGGTTTGGATATTCATAAATCCCCCTGATGTGCACTGAAATCCACCCATACAAAAGGTGGAAGGGCCCACATATCCTTGGCGGATTTTTGCCCTCGCTGACATGCCACATCATTCTGTACAGCTTGGCAAGCATTGGAATCCCCATATTGACCCCTTTCCCCATGGCCAGCATGGACGCCATGATAAATGAGCTAGGCCACACCCACATGCTAGTATCCCTCACCAGTAGGATCCAACCGAAGATAAGGTCCGCGATGAATGTCGCCAGCCTAACTATCGGCTGTTGTTCAGTGCTGACATTGACACCACTAGTCTTCCATTGGCTGTCCTCCAAGACCCGCCAATACGAGTGCTCCTTGCCTTGTTGAGCCGCCTTTGGATAATTTTGAGGCCTCATAGGGAACTCTCGATTCTCTGAGAAGTTCAGGAACCGCTTGAACCACTTCTTGAAGTGGAAATCTCTCACTACTTCCTTGTCCTCTCTAGGGACCAGTGCCATCAGTACCGACGCCTATCGTGACATATGATCTGTATCCTCCCACATGCTCATGACGGGGAGGAACTCATCATACATGTTCCCCAAGATTAGAACCACCGAAATCTGGTGTACATCCCAAAAACTAATGCCCACCTCCCCATGGTGCAGGTGAAAAGTATTGGTCCTAGACGACCATCTGCTCAGCAGCTCTGGCATCAGTTGTTTCAGTTGGTAAATGTGGAATTGGGATGCCCATGACTCCTCATACAAACCCACTCTCCTCAGCTCATCCCCAAACTCGTCGCATGAGGCACCTACCTAGTAGGCCCATGCCTAGTAATTGGTGAAGTTGCTTCCCTTGCGTTGGTCCCACTCATCGGAGCACCCCTTCTTCGAATCCCGTAAATCCACCTTCATCATGGTGCGGTACAGAGGAGGGGATGTCTCTGGTTATAGTGGCTTCATGTCAATGTTGTTCACATGGTTTTAGAGACAGTCGGCAGTGATGTTTGTGAAGTCCTCCCGCGCATGACCATCAGCCGCCCTGAACTAATGGAACTTGCATGGCGTGCTCCTGAACCAGCAAGCTGGTTCGTCCCTACTCGCCTTAGGAATGAAGACATCATCCCTCAACACAAAGCCATACAAGGGCATCTTCTTACACTAAGGATAGTTCTTCTGACTCTATGATAGCAGTGGTGTCAATGAATTATGTTCCGAGTGACTTCAGACCATCTCTCCTAGTCCCAGACAGTTAGCCATCTCATCCCTCCGGTTGGCATCTGCAAGAACCCCCAACACAGCTTCTCAATGGGCCATTTCAGTTTCAGAACTCGAAAAAAATTTCGGGTTGGGTCACGAAGGTTGCTCGTGAAGATCTCTCGCGAAGCTCATGTGAAAAACCAAGACTTAGAGCCTAGCCTAGGCCGTAAAACAAAAGTTCTCTTGGCGCGGTCCCGGAGTCGGATACTGGCGGTTTGCCACAAAGCTCGATTCGTGGAGAGCAGACACGGAGTACGCGGAGCTTCGCGAAGACGAGAGCGCAAAAGGACAATATTTGCGAGAGGAAAAATTAGAGGTTAGACCTCTATTTATAGTCGGTGACCCTGGAGCTTCGTGGCGCGTCCCACCCACGCGGAGCTCCATGGCACGTCCGGACCGTGTGGCCGATGTCAGCCCCACACGCCCCTCTATGAGGCCGCATCGCGAACCGCGAAGAATTTTTCTGATTTTCACTCAGACTTCGACCCTTGATCCCTCCGCGGATCGAAGTCTGAGGGGGGGAATTTGTTGGCACCAAAATATTGAACGCAAAGGGATGAAAGAAAAGAATCCCACATGCTGCCTTATGATGCCCCGATGCGGAGCACCCCCGAGAAACGCTGCTGCCGCGAACCAAAGGAGGCAGTAGCACTCTTCGAATGCCCTGACGTTCATGAAACCTCCACGAAGCAAAGGAGACGGTACCGCTCTGTGAACTCCCTGACGTTCACGAGCCCGCCGCGAAGCAAAGGAGGCGGACCTGCTCGGCGAATGCCCAGACGTTCGTGAGCCCGCCGTGGGGCACCCATTTCCCCTTCACGCCACGTTAGCTCTGCTTCGCGGCACCCCTTTCATATAAATACTGGTCTCCCCTTGAGTCTAGAGGATGGACAATTCAACCTTTTGGCTTCTCAACTCCTGAATTGAAATGTACCCTTTTCCCCAGGAATTATGTGCTTCGTGAGGTATTTTTCTTCATGAGATGCCTTCGATTTGTCTCGTTTTGAGCCCCTCTTCGAAGAGGGATGCCCTTCGCAAAGCGTAAGGGCATTCGCGGAGGAAGGGGATTCCCAAGGGAACTCAGGCAGCCGCGGAGCGTTCATGCTCCGTGAAACACCAATCATGTACTAGTGATCCACATGCTAAGGAAAGGTCGATTTGCATCACGAAGCACACTTCTTCACAACACCTTGTTTCGTTAGGCACCTCTACATCGTGAGGCAGTACTCTGCGAATACTATTCCACTTCGCGAAGCACCACCCATTCACACCCCTACCACATGCTAAGGCCAATGCACTCCACTTTGTTAAGCCCGCCCCTTTTCTTTGAAATTACTCTTCTCGTGCGACCCTCCAGGTTTGCATGATGTGATTTCAAATTCCCATGGACAACACCACTCGTAGAATTGCTTCACCTAATGCTTCTTCGCATAGGCACGCTAATGTCTATTGCTTCTTCACATTGTCACGCCAACGTGGACTACTTGATGGTTCGCTCTGCGATCCCCCTTGACAAAGGCCTTGGCGGTACCTTCCCTCCCCCAAGGAGCAGAGGGTACCAGTCATATAATTCCTAGGGGTGTGGAGTAAACCCACCTCATCCGAGCTGCAGGACGTTAAACTGCCAGGAACCTCGTCTTCAACACATGACGTTAAACTGTGATCCGACCCCTTGCCTCTCACGCTGGGTCCACCCCACTCGGACATTCTTTACACCATTAGTCTCCATAGGAATGGGATCACCCCTCCACAGGGGATGATATCCTCTTTATCGGATTGGCGTATGTCCACGGAAGAAGGGTAACCACTTTGGTGTAAACCCCATGCCTCTCTTGCGGAGGGTAGCACCCATGCACCTCCGTACTTCCCCACTATCAAGGCCAGTGGAGGGCGTGATAGTTAATGAGGCACCTTCCATCTTGGGTCTGAAATCCCTCTCCCGCTGCGCTTTACCACATTTCGAGCCTCCATCCTGGAGTATGTCCCAGCACCATGGGCCGCCTAACACGTAAGCCCCTCTTTGCTTCTCACGGACGAATCCTTTGCGATTTGATCATCAGGTCTCTGCTGCCTCTTGTTTCTCACACCGAGCATGACTCATGTGGGCTTAGAGTATGCATTGGCCATGATAATACCTCGTCCAGCATGACGTTAAACTGTATGCCCTCGTCCAGCATGATGTTAAACTGTATGCCCTCATCCAGCATGATGTTAAACTGCACATCCATTTGAACTATGTGGTGTTTGATCCATGTCAATGCATGGTACGTAGGAATACTCCATGAGGTTCAAGCCCACCGCCCATCATTTCTTCATGACAGGTTCCACCTTCGTCTAGCATGACGTTAAACTGCATTCCAGTCCGATGACAAGCCATTGTTACCAGCCCGAACTATGAGTACATTGATCCATGTCAAGGCATGGTATGTAAGAAGCCTCCTTGTGGTTCAAGACCATCTCCCATCGGACCAAGGTCCTTTATTCATGTCGGTTCACTGACACCCACCATTTTTCACCCGAACTATGAGGGCATTAGTCCATGTCAAGGCATGGTACGTAGGAAGCCTTCCTGAGGTTCAAGCCCACCACCAACGGACCCACGGGTTCACCTCCACGTCGGTCACTGACAAAAACTGCCACATGATCTACGAAGTCATTGATCCATGTTAAGGCATGGTACGTTGGAAGCCTTCATAATGTTCAAGCCCATCACCCAATAATTGCGACCTCATTCACGTCGCTCCACATACACCTATGAATCCTAGTGTGTAATCCCCACATCATCGGACCAAGGTGCACATTCATGTTGGCTTGCTGACAACACCATCGGGCCAATTTCCACCTTCACGCTGGTTCACCGGCACCATCCTGAACTACGCGGACTTTGATAACCTGCCACGGGGAAAGGTAGGAGGTCTCTTCTAGGCTCAAGCCCAACATTAATTTCACCCTTGCGATGGTCCCATTTCATTCCCCCTCCACTTCATCCATCCATCCATCCATCATCCACCCCGATTCTTACCAGGGCCGCCACATCCCGATGAGATCATGCTACTCCACTCCTCTTCAAATTATCCGGGAAGGTGCCCACGAGCTGACCCTGATATCGGTATCCCTTCAAAGGGGATTCCTCAATATGATCCACTCCATCTAGTGTTCTGATGAGGACGATCCGTCTCTTCTGGATATTAAACCTGCGGCATACCCTGTGTTAAAAATAGGAAGCTAAGGAAAACCTCATATACATGCCTATGGAATATGATTCCCCGCACTCGATGTGGGATTCCTCGGGCTTCCACTCCCTCTTGAATCCCTATTATAAGGGAAAAAATCTAGACACGCCAATTCCCCAACGTTCAGACATGCTACTGATGCCTCGATGTGACTACTCCCCCGACTGAAGGTTGCTCCCCTGAATGGACCCTTTGGAATGTCTTGACAGAAGTAGTGTAATTAACCGGCATCCATGGAAATATGCAACTGTGATGATTTTCACGAACAACGTATTAAATCTACGAGGGAGACCCGGACTAGGTGACGAGTTACGAGGAGGAATCCACAAAAGGAGGAACCGACATTCCATCATCCTAGTTTTGCTCAAGGAGCATACATCCCTGAATATGGAGCGGATGCTGCCCGCCTTTGGAAAGCGGGAATGCGGGGTAACATCAGCGTGTCCTCACAGACGGATGCACGCGCCCCGACGAAGGCATCGAAAACAACAAGATTTTCATTATTCCACATGTTAATAATCTCCATGTCTCCATAAATAAGGGCCATACACGTGTAGATCAAATAAGTGATTTTCTATGGAGAGATTGAGGTATCGATTAGAGAGCTCCAAAACATTCTAGAGTCTCTTACAAAAGTTAACATGATAATATTATTAGATCTACATATATAGAGAGTGATGAGCACCATCAACTCTTCCTTAAGAGAACTCCATGGCCCATAGATTCCACTAAAATCAATGGACCCTAAGACAAAGGCATCCTAAACCACCCCACTGCCTTGCATAATACAATATCCATAAGCGCCATCGACTTTGAGTTTTAGTCTTGAGGAAGGAGGAGTCTAATGGACTCAGAACCCCCTCTACATGGGATTGGATTGATCTATATGAATGGACATGGAGAGGAAACGACAAAGGGAATGTGATTCTTCAAGTTGGGGAAAGAGGTTGATTAGCTCAAAGGCAAGGAACTTGGCTCTGCCTAGCTGAGTAAGGATAAAGCAGCCAGCCCAGTGTTGTTCTTACTTGCACACCTACCATATGAACCTATATCCCGCATATAGGAGAGTCTCCCTAGACATAGTATCTTAAATGTTATTGGGGAATCCACCAAACCAGTTTGAGAAGAAGTCCTCAAGGTAGACCACTATGCTGGGAGGTGAAGAGAACTCACAATGCAGACCCCAAATCAGCACGACCCATAAACATTGAAAGAAGAGGTGCAGCTTGGATTCATATGAAGGGGACAAACATCCGACACACATATAGGCATGTTTAATTCACTTTACATTAATCACCAAATCCATGGGGATATCTTGGTCTTTGATGGTCCAAAAAAATATTGAGAATTTGATTGGGATGGCTTTTCACCAGAGGTGCCTCCTCCAATGATCACTCTCTGACTGGAAAAGTGAAGTGTGTCAATATGATTTTTCCAAGAACATTACATCAGAGGAACATGTGAACATAAATTGGTCCGGTGACCCATCAATGATGATGTTGTCAAATATGGCCTTTTGGGTGGGGTTGAGAACATCATGGATGAAGGAGGGGTGTGAATTTACTTCCATGAATGAAACGTTAGGTGCTGGGTAACCTGGGATGCCTAGTAGGCCACCCCCTTATCGCATTACTAGAAATTGATATTCCCCACACCAAAACCCACTAGGAATGGCACAAAAGCATAATAATGTGAACTTGAAAAGATCTATAAAGGGTCTATGGAGATCATCCTTTCTCACAACAACCAAATTCATACTTACCTTGGATACTATGGCTTTACAATAATTTAACCTCAATCACTATCCATGAAAGCCTACCCTAGATGAAGTACAGACCCTTCCCCACATTTATAACTCCAATTCCTTCAATATCCACTATCCTAGAATGTTTACACCAAGAAGACTACCGAACTATCCTCTCCCCTAGGCTATCCCTGTTGAAACCATTCCTGAAATTCTCAATCTGAATAATGATAGTCGTGGGGACCTTGATGGTAGATAGAAGATGCATATGGATTGAATAGTGAACAAAATTAACCTGACTGATCATCCCACTAATGGAAAATAGTATTTTCTTCTAGTTATTGATACAATTAATAATTTTATTGACCAAACCATCGAAGAATCTGTCCCGAATTCTACCAGGGTTGACATGGGTTTAAAGTTAAGTTATATGAAATTTGTTGCTTCAAATTACCAGAGGAGTAAATAATAATATTGTTCCTCCTACCCGAGATGGAGGAGGGTAATGTAAACAAAACCCTAGTCACTATTCATAATCATTCCACTCAAGAAAGTATACTCATCCAGGACTTTGATAAAACCTCTAATGGTGTAACTACACCCATTAATTAAAAATGACATATACTCTGAAAAAAGAGATGAGGCTCTCTCAAAACATAATACCCATAGTGAAAAGGTAGAATATGGACACACTTCATAGAGGATGAAACATTATTAATCCGGACATCCTGCACCATAATAAAGATACTGGGAGAGATAGGGATTCCTTGCCTGATCCCTTTGACTAGTTTTAAAAAACCACATTACCTCCCCAAAAAGATCAGACTAAACCACAAAGATTTGCTGCAATGAAACAAGAGTTCAATATCCCATTCCAAAAAACAAATGATTCTCATGGCCCACATGATAAATTCCCACTCCATTCTATCATAGGCCTTGTCCATATCAACCCTGATCGCAATGTTAGACCAACTAACCTTCCTGTTAATCTCTCATATTATATCCTGTATGATAGCCATTTCCACTAGATGGACCAACCCTATATGAAGGCATTTTGTTTCTCTACAACCCACCAAGGGATAAACTGAGAGAATCTTCTATTGATGAGGATTTCTAGTACCATATACTTGGAGATGCACATGTTTATGAGTCGATAATGAGAAATATATATGGGGTCACATAGCATGAGAATTAAAATCATGGTAGTAGTTTGGAAAACTCGAGATATACCTCCACCATAGAAGAAATATATAATAGCACTGATAAGATTTACCTTAATAATAATCCCCGAACTGACGAGAAAAGACCCCAAAAACCCATCTGGCCCTTGTGCACTCTCCTGGTTCAGGGTGGTGACCAAGTCCCACACCTCCTTCTCGTTTGGTACAATCTCAGGAACCTCATTGGTATGCGAGGATATAACCCTTTCAATTTTGATGAATATGTCGATATCATAGCGGAGAAACTCATTTTTCTTGTGAGAGTTAGGATTACACAAATGATATGTAAAATAAATGTTTACCATACCACCAATGACATAAATGTCACTAGTAAAGGTTCTGTAATCAATAAAGATATTCATATCTCTAGAACACTGTTTATCCCATTGAAATTTATGAAAATATGCCGATTTACGGTCACCCTCCTTCAGACTAGTTGCCTGAGAGTGCTCATGATGATACCTTTCATATTCAAGTAATCTCTCATTGAATTGTTTTTCTTGAGGCTAAGAAAGTAATGGATTTTTTCATCACAATACTCTTCTTGGAAAACCTCATCTCTCTCAATATGCATCTTGATGTCCATTTGAGAAGTATTCATATAAGGAAGGGCATCTCACCATTCCCTAAGAACATTTTTTAAGTACAACAGCTTGTTGTGGAGGGTAATCCAAAACCACACTTGGCAGGGGGTTGCCCAAAATGATTGAACCAACTCAAGGAATCCAGGGTTATATTCCCATATTTTAATGAATAATAATCTCTACCCCTGAGGCAAGCTAGACCTGAGGTGGAAAAGAAGAGGAGAGTGGTCGGAAAAATTGAGATTCAAGTGAAGGACTTCTGAGTTGGGGATATCAGAGATAACATAGAGATTCCCAAAGCAGTGGCCCAATATGAACTAGTTCATACAGGTTCCTCTGTAGTTTTGTAACAAACTAAATTTTCACCCACAAATACCAAATCACGAATCCCCTCCTATGCCACAAATGATGTGAATTGAACCATATCACTCTAAGGGAGAGAACTTCCCCTTCATTTCTAATGTATCTAAGATGTAGTTAATGTATGCCCCAACTATCCTTGTATTGTCTCTAGAGTTAATGAATCTCATATCATGACATAACTACTCAAGAAGATGAGCCTCAGATTTAGAGTGGAAGAAGGAGAAAAATCAAGAGCACTGTCTGGAATCCACCTTGACTGAGTGATACTAGACAGAAAATTCCATCACGTCCAATGAGATAGGGTTGTTCCAAAAGATCTAGATGAGATTATTATCTGGCTTTCCATGAAAAAAGAACTGCAAGCCTAGTCTCCTAGCGTACTACCCTATTTTGGAGGAGCTAACAGGTGTCTCTAGAATGATTACAATGGAGGCTCTGTATTTGACCACCTCAATAGAAATGGCGTATGTCTTGGAATGTGACCCTAGGCTACATGAATTCATGATTAATAGAGAGAGTATTAAAAAATTGGGCACCCAGTCTCGATCTGAGGAGAAGGTCCACAAGAAATATCCCTTAAAGAGAGGAGAAGGGACTTATCCAAAGTTATTGTTCACATGGGAGGGCTACAGGAAAGGGATTGGGGAACCAATGTAGGTGACTATCGACCAGGACGAGAGGCCAAACTGGGTTAAGAGGTAGGTCGAGTAGTTGGCCTGTGTGGAGAGACAATCTGACGACCACGCTAGAGTGGGGAAGACTTAGAGGCTGGCCCATCTAGGAGGCTGGGAGGAGAGGGGGTGTGCACGAGTTCACTAAAATAGTTAGTCAAAGAAATAGGTAATAAATAGATGTTAGAGGCTCAAGAGGGGGAGGGGGTGGGGGAATTCAAGGAGAAGGACGTCTTTCACTGTGTAAAGATATATGTAATGGCCCATGAGGAGAAGAGAGGGATATTAGACGAGGTGGACAAGCTCCATGGGACATAGGGGATGAGAGCCTAGAAGGGGGATAAGACTAGAGCGATGGGAGGATCTGAGTGAGGGGGAAAAGAATTTTGGAGGGATGAGAGGTCCTTGATGATGGGGGAGGGGTACTGGAGTTTCGGGAGTTTCAGGGTGATAGGAAATGGGGATGGAGGGATAAGGGCCATAGGTAAGGGCACCTTATGGGGAAAAGGGGGCTTAGGTTGGAGAGGGGATGTGATTAGAGTAGCGGTCAATGAGGCCTTAACAGCAACCCTCTCCACAGAAGCAGCATGATAGTACAAAGAATAATTCTCTATAATGCCTTAATAGGGCTTCTAGAAGTTGAAGATCTCCTACACTCAAATAGTTCCGAGGAAAAAAAATGGAATTCAGAGAATAATCAGGGCACCAATGGGGACAAACATCCTTCTTCTATTCCAAAACCTCCCCAAAATGTATATAAATCTTTTATGGAAGAGGTGAAGATATGTATATCACCATGAAAATCTAAGAGACCATCGACCTCTAGATAGAGAGGTTCTGCTCATCCACAAAGAAAAATCCCTAATGGAATATCCCATCTTCTACAAGAATGTTTCATTCCTTAGTGGAATGGGAATACAAGGTAGAGGGATCCAGAAAACATTGATGATTTATTGATAGCTTGGATTGACAACAAATCTTATGCTGATTAGGGGCATTGTGATCATCAGTTTTCCATGGGTGATTATGTGTTCTTGGTTGTCTCCCCTCGTATGGGTCATCATCGTATGGGAAATCAAGGAAATATTGTAGTGAGTTATGTTGGTCCTTTTGAAATAATCAAGAGGATTGGAAATGTGGCATACATTTTAACTTTACCTTCTTAGTTGACATCAATTCACAATGTATTTCATATCTCCCAATTAAATATGTATAATCCAGATCTATCCCACAAGCTGAATTGGGAAGAGTTGGAGATAGATCCTAATTTGTCAGTATTTTAATGACCAATGAAGATAGTAGATTCCAAAGAGAAGGTGCTTCATGGGAAGTCTATTTATTTGGATTGTTCCCTCTGGTAGCATGAAAATAATGTGCATGAGACATGTGAGTGGAATTTATGGGCTCAGTAAGTGTATCTATTTTTATTAATCGATGAAGCATTGAGATTACTTTCCACGGGTGTAATTTTTTCACGGTGGGGATAATTGTCACACCATAGCACCTAAAATAATTTCTTTTTATTATTTTTATTGAATGGAATATTATTGTCATGGTTTGGGTCGAATCCTGGATAGAATGTTTGGTTTTTTCTGATAAAAGAGTGTTCTGATATTGGATTCATCTAACACATAGGTAGGTCATGGTTGAACCCATCCGGATTCACCCAAGTCCCTGTGTGGCATGTCCGGTGTTCAATACAAATAATAAGATGAATAATAAAATGAAAACAAAATAAAATAAGAATCATAAAATTAAATTATGAATTGTTTTAATATTAATCGTAATGATAATATTTTTTAAGAATATTATTATTATATAAATTATTCATTATATTATTATTATGTTATTTTTAATAATAATAATATTATTATTATTATTACATTTTGTTTTTTTTGTGTTTTCCTTTTTCTTTATTTCATTTTTATTTCCCTTTTCTTTTCTATTTTTTTTCATTCAATGTTCTTTCCATCTCCACTCCCTCATCTCTATCACATCTCACCACATAACCTCCTCTCCAACCAGTTACACCCCATCCCTTTGACACTCACCCTCCAGTGGCCCTTAGTCGGTTCCCCGTTCTCCTGCCAAAGATATCCCTCACACCACCCTTATGTCTCCCCGCTCTCCCTCAAACCACCGTCGCACCACACCCTCTTTTTCAAAACCCTATGTTGACACCATTAGTGTGAATCTCCCCTCCGTTGTCCCCTCCTTTCATGGCCATCCTCATGGATAGCATGCAGATCCTCCTATCCCTCTACTATAGGTGCGATCTACCACTGGTAAGACTCTTTTTTATTTTCATATGGGTTTGGTTTCTCCAATGACTAGGGCTTAGATTTAGGGACTTGATATTATATTTTTGTATATGATATTCTTGGTTAGGTTTAAATTTGGGTTTCCTTGTTGTGTAATTATGGTGAAATTGGAGTTTTACACTGATTTTTGGGGATTTCTACACCTGAGGTTGGTGATTCTATGCATAAAATTTTTTATAAATTATTTTTTCTTTATTGTGAAATTTCTCATGATTTATTGTTTAATTTTTAGGTGAGAAAATATTTTAAAAAAATTAATCATCATGAATTTGGTTTTTAAAATGATGTTTTCTTATAAAAATATGTGGGTCCATATATAATAACTATTGGTAGAATTTATTTTACTATCTTGAGTGATTTATTTTGTTTCTTGATTTTTTTGGGTGATGAAAAATTAGATTTTTTTGGACTGAACATGAGTTTGATTTTAATGATTCTCTTCTATGTGAAATTAGATTTGTTTCAATTGTAAACTTTTTTTTGTTTCACATAAAATTATTATATAAATTATGTAGTCTATTTATTATAATATATAATGGAATGGAATCATATTTTGATATGGAATTGGTGTGAGGATGGATTGAAAATATTATTTCTCATTATTGTTTTTTGTAAAATCCTTATAGTTCTTCTTGAATTAGTTCCATTAATTATTTTATTGGTTTAAAAAATTTGTAAGAGATGAGAAATATGTTTATGAAGATCATTTCTATGTATACTATTTCAAAAAATAAATTTTGTATGTAAGTGGTGAAATATAATAGGTAATATTTTACTTGGATACTGAAATGTTTAAGTGGTGTTATGTTGCATGGGAAAATTGGTTGAACACAAAAAGAATAACCTGGGTACCTACGTGGGTAGAAGAGGAAGTTTACACTATATGATTTGTAAGAGGTTTATTTTTTTCATCTAGAATGATTGACACTACAAATGTAACTAAACATTTTCAATGATTGGAGATGACTATAATTTTTGGGTTTTTCCCCTCTCTAGTGGCTCGTGCATGATAACACTATTGTTCATGGTTTTTATACCGCATTTCACCAAGATACAAGGTGCATAGTGTCCCACTGTAAGCTAGTGCGTAGAGGTATCTCACATGAATAGTGTTATTGGATGTATCACACATAGTGTCGGCATTCAATATACTTATTGTCTATTTAAAATGAAAGAATATTTTTATTTTGGTTATTTTTTTTTGAATAAAAATTCTCTAGTTGTCCTTTATTTAAAACATGAATGTTATGTTGTATTATAATGTTTAATGTGTGGAATACATTTGTGTGGAATTATACTGGGAATGGGATCACACCCTACATTCACCCTTAGTTGTATGAATTAAAGGTAATTTATGACAATTATTTTGGAATGGATTTGGAGATAGTGGCTTAGGTTACTAGAGGTTCATCTTGGTAGGGTTATGTGAAGATTGATAGATAGTAGTTCTCTCAATCCATGTAGTGTTTTTTTGAGAATGTTTTATGTCACCCTCTGTGTGGTAGGATTTTAGGATTTTGGTCTTTTTTTGGTAGTATCCCTTTTCGGTTTTTGTATTAAACATGTAACTTAAATCTATTATGATAAGGGATTGTTTGGATGTGGGTTTTGATTTATATTTCTTTACATTTTTTGTTTTTATATTATTCCATATCCATGTAAAACATTCCAATTTTATTGTTTTGATGACCTAGCACTTGTGCCAGCCCATGGAGATTGGGAACACCCTTCGTTCCAGGCCACATGCAAGGTCAGTTTCCAGTTCGGATGATTAACCAACTTTGTTTATGACACATTGGAAGTGAAACTATTCATATTCACAATGGATTCTTAGAGAAGACAAAGGCATTGATTGACAAAATATTTATTTGAAAACATCATTATATAAGTCATGCAGAGCAAGAATTTTGATGGTTGAAAATTAAAACATCCCCGTAGTAACTAATAATAATCAAAAGATTATTGAAAATGATGAAAAACAACTTTGTTGCTGAATTCATAGAATGATATCACATAATAAGGGATAAAAATTGAATTGTTTGTTACCAAAAATTCAATACTGAATATTTATATATCTATATATATATGTATATTATTTGATAAATCAAGAAACACAAATCCAATCATTTTAAATCCTTTTCAAAATGAAATGGAAAATGGAGGATAAAACATGATCTTTATACGAAATTTCCTTCATTGAGATAAAATAAAAGTTAATATATTACTTTAAAAATTAATTATTGAAAAGGAAAAGTGAATGAAATTGAAAAAATTTATTTTTAAATTGATTTAATAGTAATTAATCCTTGAAAATGACATGAAATTTCTTATAGGATTTATGCATCCAAAGATAAATCATATGGTACTGAAAGAAGTGGTTCATTTTTAATAACTTAAGTAATCCATTGTGAAAACCCATATTTTTCATTGATTAATAAAAAAATACTTGTATAATAATATAATTTTCTAAATTTGTGTATTAAATACTATATAATTAAATATAATGGTGGGAGAACCCAATCTGGGTAGAACGATGTTTATGATAAAAAATTCTAACTCATTGGATGCAGATTTCAGCATCCAATATACCATATGCGAAATGTAATCAATGAGGGAAGAAATATAAAATATGGATTTATATAGTAGAAATATAATTCAAGATTAACAAATGACATTGTTACACATAATACTATATAGAATAGGATGTAACCAAAATGTATTAAATAAGTTCAAGATAATGATTATATCTCAATGAATGAATTTTGGGTTACAGAAAATTGAACTCATCAGGGAAATAATTAAATTAATAACAATTTAAAGAAAATAAAAGTATTAGTATCAGAATTTCCATTTAGATATACAAAAATATTACAAATACACATCCATGTAAACAAAATACTGTATATAAGGATAAAATGGAGCATGAAATATATTATTTCATAAAGAAATATAATTGAGTCAAGGAAATACCTTAATACATTTGTATCATTTGAATTGAGAGAAATGTTAATAAATAACATGATAGATCTTTTAAAACCACCTAAATCTCATTAATATTTAAAAATATTTTTTAGGTAGTAATTTCACCACAAAAAAATGATGGTGTGAAAGATCAAACCTATCTCATGAATTTTAATATGAGACAAAGAAACCCCTACCTCTTCTCCAAACATCCATGGACATAATTTAACCACTTATTTCAAAAAAATATATATCTAAATAAAATTATTTAAAAACTAACTAATATCAATTTTTATTAATACTCTTACTATATATCCATTCTCTATATGAATTTCCGTAATTTTATTTTTCACATATTTACCTCATTGACTGTTTATAGTTTAGATCATTTATACTAATTTAATAATAGATGTATCTATACAAATTTTTATTAAAAATTTCTTCCTTAACCATTCATTAAAGTTAAAATTAGGGTTAATTTATAAAAATTTATGATGTTTCAAATTCATTAATAATTTTTTAGTCATTATCATTGAAGATGAAATTACTAACAAGAATATTTTAGTGATGTACAATAAACACAAGTTATTCCCCTAATTAATGAATTTAATAATAAATTTACCCTTATAAAACAAGAAAAAAACCCTCTTTAAATATTTATATAATTTTATAATAGTAATGTTTTCTCATATTAATACATCTTATATTATCATGGCATTGTTCTTGTAGGTTGTTAAAACGAACAAAACATGAACATTCCATGATTAGTTATTGATTATGGAGTTTTTAGAAGTAATATCATTATAAAATAAAAATAATGATAATATTTAGCCTTTATTAATGTTATATGTCTGAATTTTAAATATTTAAAATAAGTAATGAATATGAAAATATTACCAAATAGGAATAAAAAATATTCTCCTCTTAGTATACTTGTTCTAAATGATTAAATTAACAATGATCATTTTTTGGTAATATCATTAATTGGATTTCCAATTTGTTCTAAAACCACTTAATGAAATCATACAAAATATATTTATCTTTTTAAACCTGTCGATAGTACCAACTATATAATTCAGTAAGAAAAAAGTGAAATACATTGATCTATAATGGTATAGTCCACTCGTACGAAAGGATGATGATTTTATTTTCATAAAACGAGAGAGATGATTAATATTTACAATCATTTAAGAGTCATATATAATTCAAAAAAATTTATATTTTAAATTCCATCTATGGATTATAATTTTCATGGTATTTGTGAAGAACATCATATTGAACTATTCATCTAAAAATAAATATTTTTGAAAAATTTCATAAATTCATATGAATGTAATAATTCAATGATAAATACATAAATGAATGTTTTTAAATTTTAAATTCTAAACATAATAAATTAGATGTTAAATTTATATACAGGACAAACTTATTTTTTTTAAATAATAACATTCTTAAATATCAAGTGTTTTAATCTTTTTACATATAGATATCTAAATAACTGAATATTAATATATTATTTTTTTAATATAAATATTACCAATTAAAATAAAATTTTAACTATGATAAATTTAATTTATTTGTCTAAAAAATACATTTTTAAATGGTTCTTCAGAGGGAATCCTTTTTAAAAAATTTAGGATAAATAATAATATGTTACAATTTTAATTAATTATTATCTTTTTTAATTACTAATAATTAAATTCATCATGTAATTATAATATCTTGTTCTTCATTTTGGTTGGGTATTTAATTTTTCTATGATTTATGTCATAATATCATTCAATGATAAAATAAATTTAAAGGATACTAAATCTCGGGTCGTTATATTCTACACTCCATAAATAAATCACATCCTCACAAGCTACTCACAAATTAATATAGATGAGGGTATTTTTAAAAAATATATCATTTTGGATATAAAATCTCCCCTACTCTATTTATCTATGTTCTTCTACATATCATTCCTCATAAAACACTAATCTTTCTTTCATTCATTTAAACAACTATGTATATATAATCTAATCATAAATTCTGAATAATATTACATTTTGAAAAAAGTATGATTATCAATGACATTGAACATCAGTGAAACCATATATAAATCTAAAAAATAAATCTTACCTTAAAGCCCTAGTTCAAAAATTCACAGACTAGTCAATATTTATCTCAAACCAAAAATTTATTTATACATCACCAAAAATATCATGATTCAATTATCAACCCCAAGGATACCAATATGGTCTCACATTATTTAGAATTTAAAAAACCTTTAAATTATCTCAACATCAATTAAAAATTTAACCAATGAGTTATTAATTTCATATTCATGTGTTTTTAATATCTTTCTATAAAAATTACCATTTTCATAAAATCAATTTTAATGGTTATTGATACCACTTAATATATGTTTCCAAAAAATTAAAGATAAACCTTGGATGATAATTATTTATATGTTTCACATTATAATCATTTATTTTAGAAACTACCTGAATTTCATTAATAATTATCACTCACTAATAATAATAGATATATGTATCATGCATTAATTCCTATTATGATATCAACCTTACTACCTTAGGTGAGACCCAGAAACCCATATTTTCAATAATAACAGCCACCCCCTACGATTATAAACTATTTAACTATATTTCTCTAAAGTGGATAAAATATATATTTAATTCTAGAAACAATCCTTTCTCTGCTTCATTTATGTGATTTTGTTTTAAAACAAATACCAAAACCCAAAAAAGGTATCAATAATATCAATTTAAATGATTGATAAAAGCATTCCCAACCTCAAGAGGTATCAAAAATAAATTTATAATATCACTAAGGGTATCACAATGGTTATTTTTGGGTTAGATTTGAATTATTTAGTGTGATTTACCCATACACATCCTTGAATTCATGTGGGAGTTGATCATTTTAGAAATTTACAGTCCCAAACAACACTTACTATAAGGAAGTAGTAAAGAAGTAGTGCAGGGTGAAACCCATGAGGATCCCTAGTAGTTCAGCAACCAGTCAAACAAAACCATTTTGAAGGATTACTCACTTTCACTATTTGGGTCTGATTTTAATTAAATATAGGTTTTTTGGATTTAATTAAAATAATGAAAGAAGGGATGGGGGAAAATTTTAGGGATCATGATAGAATACAATCCTATATTTAGCTTTTTATTATCCTACGACTTCAGTAGAAAAGTAGTGAAAGTGAGACTAATTGTTTCTTGTAAAACCAATTAGATATACCCATCATAAAACTATATCAATGTCATGGTATATCATAAAACTTAGGTGTATTATTCTTATCTCCTATGCAAAAATTTTCACATGATAATGTTCATTGTCCTGCTCAAATCCAGTTAGGATAGGATTGTTGAATTACACATCCCATGGTCAAGATTGTGCAAAATAATGTGATTATAAATGATTATTCACATAATTAAAAGTCATTTGGTTAACTAGATTCAATCTATAGAATTATCAGGCTCAGAAAAACCCATACTCTTGACCCCTAACTATAACAAGATTATTTGTACATGGCGGTGTTGATCCAAAGTAGGTAAATATAAAAAATGATACAAATAATAAGGAAATAGTAGAGAAAGAAGAAATACATGATTATAAAAATTTTTAATCAAGAAAACAAATTTAATTAAATGTAAATGAAATCAGAAACGCATTTTACATAAGGAAACAACGAAAAACAACGCAGGTATTGATGATGAACGATAAGCGGTGTTGAAAATGAACTTCTGATGTAATCAAAATTGAAAAAGATGTATAATGGGAGTAATATTATTAAATACTCAATGTGGTTTTCTAAAAAAGTTAAAGAATAAATTAAAATTGGTTTAGAGTGAAAAAAATTGAAATAAATAAGAAAAATTCAGGAAAAAATGAGAGGAAAAAAAACTAGTCCAAAAATTCTATATATAGATGGGTGTTAAAAATATTAATAGGAATGATAAGTACATGATGTGTAAACCATGGAAACCATGTAATAGATTATGAAAAATTTGTCCTAAAATCTTCACATCATGTAAGTTGGTTGAAAATCATATATTTGAGAACCACATTTCCCGCTAAAAAATCGGTTCGTATCTTTGACTGAGTGAGCCTTCAAACATTGCACGTCACGTATGTGATTAAATTTTGGTTGGATTTTGACCATTTAAATTTTGATTTAATATATTGAATTCACACATTTTTTTTCTTTCTTAATGTCATGTAACTGCTTCATGGGGTATTTGGTGATCTTATATGTATGTTTTCAATGAGTTCTGCAAATTTCGTAAGTGATACGTGACGTGTAAAGTACATTTTTTTAAATTTTTAACATTTAGTACATTGAGTAAAAAATTCCAAAATTCTATGAAAAAAAATCATAACATATTTAATTATCAAATAAATCACGAATAAAAGATAAATTAATTTATCTAATATGTATATAATTTATTCTTATCAAATTCCCCTACAATTAAACAATTTCAAGTTTGGAAGAAAAAAATCATCTCAATAGGGATCCCAATGAAACAAATTTGAAAATTAAAACCATTCATTTCAACCATGAAAAAAATTCATAGTGTAAGTAAAAAAATTCAATCCCCAGAAACAATCCTACAAATGAAATCATTTATGAATCATAATTTAGTTCATTATCATGATTCATAATTCCATTAATTAAAATTTCATAACTTCTCCATAAATTATATTCATATTTTTCAATTTGGTACAAAATAAATTTTCTCGCATCACACATGGTAAAATAGGACACGATTTATGGTAATACCCTGGATACATGTTCCTAACCATGGAATTTCATTGGTTTTATCATCTCTACATTGTAAAGGAAAATAAAAAATCAATAATGAGGGATTAAGAATGATGGATTCGAATGAATCTAATACTGAGGGAAGGTGGGTGGATAGATCAAAAATTAATCCTAAAATTAGTTTAATCCTTAAAATATAATTCTTGTTTAATTTAAATAGAAGAATGAAGTGACTCCTCCAAGATCAAATGGATTCTATGCTCTAAACTGATCAAAGTAGGTCGATGAATATATCAAGTAAATATCAAAGTTATACCATATAAATTAATTTTTTATTTTAATTATTTTTCAATTATCATGGTTAGGGAAGATCTCACATCCATACCCTAACAACATATGATCTATCTGTGGATTCATCGGTCTGTAAATGTTGATTTCTGACCATTCTAATATACAACACAAAATATATTTCTTCTTCTTTCATATATATTTTTCAAAGGAATAAGGATTTTGATAAAAATACCAATGTTAATTATGGACCACATCATATCTTTCTGGTTGAAGGTCCATAATACCACTCCTCAATAAAAACATACTAGGTCCACTAGGAGTGAGAATTACTTCATAGTTTTTCAAAATAAAATCACGCATAATAGCCATAGTAGGGTTGTAATGGATAATAGGCACAAAATTTTTCCATCCTAAACAGATTATGCGTGGTTACTATATGATAAAGAAGAAAGAATGTAAGATGGTTCTGAGGAAAAATTGGCAAAACATTATTTCCTGAATCATATAAAATTTGTATTGGTTCAATTATAGATTCAATAAAATCTCAATTCATGTTCTGATAGGTTTATATGCCATAGGTGTCTATCAAACAAATATTTATGGAAAATAATATTAAATCATGGGTCTATAATCATTTTTATAATGGGAGTATAAAAAATAATTGGCAGTCACATAGGCTATAAAATCCTATAATAATTCAATTAAGATAAATATCAAAATTTTTGAATTTGAATTAAAATTTTAAACTCCACAATCACAATAAAAATCTAAATAGGAGAGAAATAAATGTAAAAAATTGTGAAACAAACTTCATCTTTTATTTAAATGGGAGTAATGATTTTTAGGTTTAAAGATTGATTTCAATGAAAAATGTAACATAAATAGGGGAAAATAGAAATAATCCATTTTGAACTACTATAAATATTGAGAAAGACCCCCCCCCCCCCCCACACACACACTTCAAATGACACAATTTATGCACTATTCTTCAAAAGAATCAAGGGAGAGATATCAATAATATCATAGAATAAAATTTCATGGAGTTTGAAGTTGAATTTTAGGGAATTGATAGCTCCCTATGATAAGTGTCATTCCATGGGGAAGCATGGTGGATGGTGTTTTGAAATTAGGTTACCTGTAAAAATTGATAAAAAGAAAATACCTATACTAGATGAAACATTAGTCCACATAGATAAAAAATTTGGAAACTAAAAAATTGGTAAATTCATAATTTTAAAAATATATATAGAAACTGGGATAAATGTAGTAATGTGTGTACAATTATGTTTCGGAATGTCCTCAAAATATGAATTCTAGACATATGAAAACAAAATCGAAATAAATTGACTGAAAATAAATAAAAAATATGGGGTTTATATGATAAAGATATGACCACAGTTTCATTATCTAAGAAGATGGAAAAAGTGTTCGTTTAGTGTCATTCATTAGTTCAGAGGTATGATTCTCTGTTAGGAATTGGAGGCAATTTCATAAAGCTCATAGGGGAATATGGAGGGATCTTATACCTTAAGGGTGTACCGAGTATGAATCTCATGAGTTAAGAAACCCATTCGTGATCATCATTGTGAGGCTTCCTATTGAGGATAAATCTCTAGTGAGAGATCCTAAAGCTAATTCTTGATGTTAGAAAAATTCTAAGTCATCTGATGTAGGTGGGAAGATGGTGGAGGGATTGATAAAATATTAACCATATAGAAGTAAGAAGAGATAATCGTGGATAAATTAATAATGCAATGAAATAAAACCAAGCCAGCATGAATTGAAGAAAAAATATTTATCCCTTGTATATATATAGTAATGGTACGTCAATGATAAATTGAATACAATAATTATAGAATATTTCTCTCAAAAATGATACAAAAATTGAGCAGGGGACCATGCAAAAATTTGGCAGTAAAATCTAATTCATCAATGTTCACATCATCTATCTCATCCTCAAAAATTAGTTCCTATAGTTCACCAACACTATAAATATTAGTTATGGTGGAATGAGTTGTTGTATCAACTTCTATGATCAATGTCATTGTGCTGGAAGTGATCTCATTGGATGGTGTAGGTGGGGCTCTAATACTAATGGTGGTTATGTGTCTTGTAGTTGGGTCGAGGAATGGAACCACCGTAGATGGTGAGAAGGATTTAATTTTTCCCTATCTGTTCTACTCTACTAGATAATCATAATGGGTTGTAGAGTCTATTAGGTCAGAGGGTAGATCAGTCAGGGCTAGAGCCAGTGATAGTATAGATAAGGATGAATGTGTTACTGGTGGTGGTGGGTGGGTTGTTGGGGAGGATGATGGTGGTGTGGTCGAAATAAGGGTTGGAGTAGCATAGGATGGAGATATTCAGTTAGCCAAATGCTAAGAAGAATCCTCATCATCATCCCCCATATGTTCTGGTTCCCACAGATAGTTTCTCACATCCTTCCTGATTAACCCCATCTTTTGGGGATGTTGTGTTGTGATTCCTTCTATATGTTCATGGGAGGTGTGGGGATGAGAATATTTGAATGAACTAAGATGCATGTCCAAATGGGTGATAAAAGATAAACACATCAAAATACCACTACGGGAAAACCGATTATTGTGACGGGGTATTTGCGATAGGCTTTATTTCCATCGCAAAAACTCCGATAAAAAGCGTATTTGCGATGGGAATATAATGCCGTCGTAAATGGTAAGTTATTTGCGATGGTGATACATGACCCGTTACAATAAATATGGCACAGTTTGTCCGCCAAAACACAGGAAGACTTTTTATGACAGTCGCCTTCTACCTGTCGCAACTACCCCAACGGTGGTAAATACTATTTGCGATGGGTAATTGGCCCGTCGCAAAAAATTATTCAGCAGGTGTTATTTGCGATGGGGCCCATTGCCAATACCAGCGGCGGTAAATAGAAATTTGCGACGGGGATATCTGACAGTCGCTAATAGTATGTCGGCAGGTAGCTATTTGCGACGGGCCCATCGCAAATACCCTTTTAACCGCCACCAGTAATAAATGCGGGTGAAGGTATTTCCAACGGGGCCTGTCGCCAATACCGACGGCGGTATATAGAAATTTGCGACGGGAATATCAGCGCGTCGCTAATAGTATGTCGGCATGCAGCTATTTGCGACGGGCCCGTCACAAAAACACTTTTAACCACCGCTCGTAATTAATGCAGGTGAAGGTATTTGCGACGGTATCCCATCGCAAATAAGACCGTCACAAATATTCTAACCTATATATACCCCCACCCATTTTTTTCAAATCATTCAGATCTCTCTTCCTCTCTCTCTTTAACTCCCTATTCTATGTAGAAAATTTCTTTCGTTTTATTTTTTTCTTACGAGTTGTTAATTTTATTTTTAATTGTTAATTTTAATTTTTTTAATAGAATGTTTAGTAGCTATATATTATAATTAGATTAAGTGGTTGTACCAAATAATCCTTGTCTGTATACGAACAAGTAGAGGTGGCTCTGGCACAGATGTACCTAGGAGTGAAAACTCTGACAAGGTGTTTCGAGCTTGACTCGGGGTAACCTCGTACACGACAACAGGCCTTGCTGCACTATTGGTTCGACACTCCCGGAGGATGTTTTGGTAATAATTAGAAATAAATATATTTAATTAGAAATTGTTACCAATAGTTATATTTAATTGGGAATGATTATATAATTATCAAATAATTAAGAAATAATTTGATTTAATTAAAAAAATTATCAAATAATTAGGAAATAATTAGATTTAATTGATTAGAAATAATTAGAATAATTAAAATAATTAGGAAAAAATTAAAATATATTAGAAAACTATTAAAAATAATTAGATAAAAATTAAAAATAATTAGGAAACAATTAAAAATAAACAATTAAAAATAATTAAGAAACAATTAAATGTAATTAGAAAACAATTAAAAATAATTAGGAAAAAATTAAAAATAAACAATTAAAAATAAAATAATTATGAAACAATTAAAAATAATTAAGAAATAATTAAAAATAATTCTGAAACAATTAAAAAAAATTTGGAAACAATTAACAATAATTAGGAAACAATTAACAATAATTAGGAAACAATTAAAAATAATTAAGAAACAAATAAAAATAATTAGGAAACAATTAAAAATTATTATGAAAAAATTAAAAATAATTTGGAAACAATTAAAAATAATTAGGAAACAATTAAAAATAATAAGGAAACAATAGGTAACAATTAAAAAAATTATTAAACAATTAAATTAATTAGGAAACAATTAAAATAATTAGGAAAAATTTAAAATAATTAAGAAACAATTAAACAAAATAATTAGGAAACAATTAAAAATAATAATTAAGAAACAATTAAAAAAATAATTAGGAAAAAATTAAAAATAATTAGGAAACAATTATGAATAATAATTAGGAAGCAATTAAAAATAATTACGAAATAATTAAAAATAATTAAGAAAAAATTAAAAATAATTAGAAAAAAATTAAAAATAATTAAGAAACAATTAAAAATAAATAGGAAAAAATTAAAAATAATCAAGAAACAATTAAAAAAAATTACGAAACAATTAAAAATAATTAGGAAACAATTTAATATAATTCAGAAACAATTATAAATAATTAGGAAACAATTAATTAAAATTAATAATTAGGAAAAAATTATAATAATTAGGAAAATTAGTAAGCGTGATTGACCGCTCATCGACCTCAATTTTCTTTTCATTTGTGTTTTAAGACTTTCAGGAAACTTCTGCCACTACATGTAATATTTTCTTTTACTGTAAAAATTATCAACCTCCTCACCAGCATAGAGGTGAGGAGGTTTATAATTTTGACAGAAAAATCAAATATTACATGTGGAGGCAGAAGTTTCCTGTCAACCTCAACACACAAATGAGAAGATAATTGAGGTGGATGGGCAGTCAATCACATTTGTTTTTCTATTCAATGATTGATTAACCACCTGTCCTATATGCATATCTTCGTATTACTAATTAGTAACATAATTAGTAACATAATTAGTAACAAAAATAATAACATAATATAAAATATTATATTAATCTAATATTAATAATTAAATAATACTAATAATAAAATTATTTTATTATTATATGTTTAATATTTATAAAAAATATATTAATATTAATAAAATTATAAAATATTTTTAAAATATTACACTTAAATATGTTTTTCTCTGTTCTTAACATGTTCAAATCTTAAAGGGCGCCAATTTTCATGTCATGCCCAATAAAAAGTTTGTGTCAACCGTGTCCAATGTAAACTCTATAATTGTTCATTCATGGTTGATCAACTTGCAAGTAGTGTTGCAATAGGACAAGCCAAGTCATGTCTTTCTCATCTATAAGAATCATTTCACATGACTTTTTACATAGTCCATTCTTTTTTGAAATGTTAATGGAATGTTACTGAAGTTCTCTTAATTTTTCAAGGAAGAATGATCTTTGTAAAGGGTCATGCGAAATGATTCTTAAAGACGAGAACGTCGTTACTTGTGTCGTCCTATTGCAGCACTACATGTGAGGTGATCAACCATGCAAGGGCAATTATAGAGTTTACATTGGACATGGCTGACGCAAACATTTTATTGGGCATGACCTGAAAATTGACGACCCTTTAAGATTTGAACATGTTTAGAATAGAGTAAAATCTGTTGGAAATATTGAGATTTGTAATAATTTGTAATAATTAGTAATAATTAATCAAAAATCAAATAAATTCGAGTACATGGTTATAAATTGGCACAATTTCCAGTGGATTGGCTGCTACCTTTTATTCAACGATTTATATCTTTTCTATTTTCTCTCACTGAAATCAGTATGAAAAATGTGCTCTAACATATGTTAGAGAAAGTTTTTTATACTGATTTCAGTCAGGAGAAAGTTAAAAAGAGATGATCCATCAGAAAAAAGAGGCCCTTTTTCCTGATGACTCATCTCCTTGTAAGTAGATGAGTCCTCAGTCAAAAGAGCCACCGCCAATCCGCTGGAAATAAATAAAAATAATTAGAAATATAATCTCCACAACGATGATTACAAAATTTTATTTCATTACTCAAACATATTTCATTTTTCTAAGTATTGTTATGTATTGCTAAATTAATAATAATTAGTTGGGATGATTACAAACTAAATGTGTCGCCTATAATTTTTGCTAATTACTAAGAAATAACTGTAATTATGTATCTTCTTTTTTGGGATATTTTTTTCTTATATCAAATTATTTAACAACAGTAATGGTTTAAACTTTTTTAGAAACATATATATGAATATGGAATATGGAAATCGACATCAATCATTATTAGATGATCATGCTTGGATAAATCAGCGCAGAAATCCAAACGGTTCTAGTTTAAATATTGTATATGTTGATGGTGTTGATGCTTTATTATCATTTTCATCATCAAACCCGGAATTTGTTTCAGAAGGGACAATTAAGTGTCCATGTAAAAATATGTGCTCTGAGAACGTTTGAGACATTTGACATCGTTAGGAAACTTCTCTTGCATTACAGTTTTCAATCATATTATATTTTTTGGTATCAACACGGTAAACAAAGTTACAGAGAAGATATAAATAATTTGATTCCGGATCCATCACAACTTTAGAATTTAGTACATGATGTTGTAGGGTCATCCATTCAACAAACTGAAATCGAGGATGATGTTGATTTACCTCCCGAGTTGGCACCATCAGAATTTGCTGAGTTGTTCAGGTTTGCTGAGGATGCAATATATCCTGGTTTCAAGATAATAAAATTAGAATCTGTTGCAAAATTTATGGCTATTAAATAAGATAATGGAATGTCAAATAACTGTTTTGATCAGATATGTTCTTTGGTTAATTCACTTTTACCTGAAGGAAATGTGGTGCCTTCTAATTATTATGAGAGCAAGAGACTGGTTCGTAATCAGGGCCATAGTTATCAGAAGATCCATTTGTGTTCAAATGATTGCGTCTTATATTATGGTAGAAATGAGTCGTTGGATAGTTGTTCCACATGTGGACAATCGAGGTATAAAGAAGCGCAATCAGGGAAGTCTGGATTGATTCCTGTAAAATGGTTGAGATATTTCCTGCTTACACCCTGGTTTCAGCGTTTATTTATGTCTCAGAACACAGCGACAATGATGTCATGGCACAAAACCAATATTTCAAATGGTGAAATATTGATTCATCCATCTGATGGTGATTAAAAGAAACATTTTGATCTAGTGAATTCTTCTTTTGCTTTAGAATCGCGTAATGTGTGATTGGGTCTTTTTACTGATGGTTTTTGTCCATTTGAATCATTTGGTAGTCAGTATTCCTATTGGCATGTCTTTATAACTCCTTAAAAGTTTCCTCCATAGATGTTTATGAAAGAGACTTATATATTTTTGACATTATTAATCCCTGGAAATCCGAAAAAGAAGATTGATGTATATTTGAAACCATTGATTGATGAGTTAAATTTATTGTGGAGTTATGGTGTTCGTAAATATGATGCTGCTGTGAAATAGAATTTTGTAATGAAAGATGCTTTGATGTGGACAATTAGTGACTTCCGGACATATGACATGTTATCTAGCTGGATTACACATGGTCCAAAATCATGTCCTTACCGTATGGGAGACAAAAAATCTTTTATTCTCATGAATGGAAAAAAACCATTCTATTTTGACTGTCATCGCATATTTCTTGCAATCGATCATCCTTTTTGGAGGAATAAATCTCATTTAAAAAAAGGTATAATTAAAAGAGATGAACCTCCAATAATGATCTCAGGTATAGAGTTACAATCAGTTGTATTTTCATTACCTTCCATCACTTTTGGACCAACAATAAACCAACATAAAATTCATGGCTTTGGGAAAGAACAATATTGGACAAAACAGAGCATTTTTTGGAATCTTCCATATTGGTCTGATTTGTTGGTCTGACACATGTTGTATGTCATTCATATTGAGAATAACGATTTTGATAAATTATTTCATACAATTTAGGATACACTTGGTAAAACCAAAGATAATGTAAATGCAAAAATTTGATCTTGCCCAAATTTGCAGGCGACCAGAACATGAATTGTTTGAAAATGTCAGATCACAGAGATTAATGAAGCCAAAACTAGCTAATACACTGACCAAAGAGAGTCTCTTATTATTTTGTCAGTGGATTTTAGATTTGATTCTTCCAGATGGCTATGCTTCCAACATGGGAAGATTTGTTAAAAATGGGCATATTACCGGATTAAAATGTCATGACTATCATGTTATAATGGAAAGACTTATGCATATTGGATTAAGAGGTTTGATGAATTCTAAGATTTGGGATTCGATAACAAATATATCATATTTTTTCCAAGACATGTGTGTGGAGACAACATACTACGACACAGTAAGCAAACCGGAAGAAGCTGTTGTTGTAATTATATGCAAACTGGAAAAAATATTTCTGTCGGCTTTCTTTGAATCAATGGAACATTTGATATTACATTTTTCACATGAAGAAAAATGTGGAGGTCCGGTTTAGCTTTGATGGATGAACCCATTTGAGATATGCATGTAGAAATTGAAGAAAAAATTATGTAACAAAGCATCAGTTGAAGCCTCAATTGCTGATGCTTATTTGTAAGAGGAAATTGCTTTTCCTGCTCTCATTATTTTGAATCTGAATATCCCTCAAAATTTCACCACATGGGCCGGAACGAGGGGAATGTTGATGATGATATGAACAATAAATTATCAGTTGTCAATCGGCCCAAACTTGGCTTTGGTGGAGTTCATGATAGATGGCTTTCAGATGATGAACATCATAGAGCTCATAAATATGTTATACTCAACTATGAAGAAATGTCACCAATTGTAATGTGAGTTCTCCTATCCCTTATTTAATAGATTATTCTACAGTAAATTAATCATATTTCATTTGTAGGTTATATGATGATCATATCAAGAAACAATTTCCACAAATTATAGCAGCGGGCTTAGATGAACATCTGTAAAAAAAATATCCTACTAGTTTCAAAAACTGGTAACGTACATTCTTTTTTGGTTTTACATATAAAATTAATTACTACTTGTAATAGTGATAAATGTTTTAAAAAAAATTAGTTAGTTGTACATGCTGATAAGATTGATTGTCGATTGCATATATTGAGTATCCCACCATCCAAAATGGTAAAATATTATAATGCATATGTGGTGAATGGTTATCGCTTTCATACACGTGCATATGGGGAATCAAAGAAAACAATGAATAGTGGTGTTTTTTTGAAGGGATCAAATCATAGAGATATAGAAGTTGACTTTTACAGCATTCTTTTAGAAATTATTTAACTGTGTTATTTGGGACAGAATTTTGTAACAATGTTTAAATGTCGATGGCTGGATACTGAGAGAGGCTTGCGTATTCATCTGACTCATGGAATTTTTGATATTAAACATAAATGTCTCATGGCAGTAAATGAACCATTTTTATTGGATCATCAGGAACATCAAATTTATTATGGAAAATACTGTGATACATCAAACGAGTTGGATGATTGGTGGAGTATAATAAAAGTTAAATCTCGAGAAAATCAGTTTACTCAAAATGAATGTGGTTCCATGGAAGTGCAAGGAAATGAAATTTTTCAGGACACTCAAAACACATCTTTTTCACAAAGAGACATGAATATCGATGATGACCTCCCATAGTTAAGTGTCGATGGTGACGATGTTGTTAATGATGTTACAACTGAATTTGAAATGACAAGAGATGATGAAAGTTAAACTAATTTGGAAATTGATTATGTTGATGAGGAAGATGAAGACATTGACCATGAAAACTATGAAGATGGTGATGCAGATGATCACTGACACAGTAACATTCTTGTTAGAATCATAACAAATATATATCTATACATAATAGTTATTTTCAACTTTTTTCTAATAACAATAATTTCATGTTTTAGATGGACTCAGAAACATATCGTCATTCTATAGAAGCTGATCTACCTATGGATGATGAGGTTCTCGAGTCATCTGTCCCTCAGGTTATTGGCACTACAGGGAGCACTCAGAGGAGGCGTGGTCTTTCCAGACTGATGATTCCAGATCCTATCCCTGAGCGACGTACACCTCTTGGATTCGATGCGCACATGCGGTGTTATGGTAACCTGTGTATTTTAGTTATCTTTCATTATAATTTATTTATATTCTAATTGATTGATTATTTGTAATTTTTTCATATTTTTTCACATATAGCTAATGGACATGGGAGCGCTAGCTTGCGCAATTATTTTTCTCAGCCCTGGCTCACATGGGATCAGATTCCCGCTGATGTGCATGACGCCATGTTCGATCATTGACTGGTACATAATTAAATACTATTTATTTTGAAATTTAATTCATTAATAACTTTATATTATGGTTTATGTTATCCCAACGATGAGTGCATGAGTTCCACTATCCATGCAGCATGGGTGGTGTCTATGTGTGACCATTTCCATCAGTTTTTCCATAATTTGAGAACAGCGGCTGTGAGGAAAGACGAAGTGAGAAAATTTTATGAGTCCTGTACAGATCACCGACCAGAGTACATTTCATCTCATCTTTGGGATGGATTATGTACACACTAGTTGGGTGGTGGGTTTCAGAGGAGATCTGCATACGGTCGATGGAATCAGGTGAGACAAGAGGTGACACATCGAGCCGATAGTCATACATTCAGTGTGCATAGAGAGCGTCTGGTAAGTACTTTTTTTAATATTTTATACAACTTTAAATATAAACAGTTTATTTTATATTCATATAGGAAGTTGAGAAGCCCAGTATTACTATGTACGTCGTTTATCGGAGGATGTACACTGATCCAGCTACTGGAGAGATTAGAGGTGACCGCCAGCGTCAGATTGTGGTCAGTATTATTGTTTTCAGTTTGAAAATTAAATGCATATAATCTTTTCATTATTTTAATTTCTAATTTAAACTTAAGGAGTCATATGAGGCCATGACCTCTCAGACACAGGCTGAGAGTCAAGATGAGACGGGTGATCAGACTAGTGCCCAACATTTTAATGATACGACATGGATGAAGGTGACCCAGTATGGCTTCGTAAACGGGAGAGTAGTTGGTATGAGCTCTCATTTGACTCCTCCAGCTTATAATGGGACTACTGCGATGTCGGCGTCCGACTCAAGAGGAGCTCATGGAGAGACATCATATTCTGCCTCACAGTATCAGGAGTAGCTGTTTGCTCAGAGTCACCTTATAGAGGATTTGCATCAGGGGGAGGAGCAGATGCGTCTGCAGCATGATGAGGAGATGCGTCGATGGTAGGAGCAGATGCATCAGCAGTAGGATGAGGTGAGGCGTCGATATGAGGAGCAACATCAGGAGATGATGGAGTATTTGCGTCGTCTGAATCATAGTTTAGGGATGAAGTTTCCTTCTCCACCTCCTCCAGGTCCTCCAGATTATCCACCCCCTGTTTTTTTACATGTAATAAACATTTTAGTTCGTAGTTTATTTTCATATTAATTATTTACAATTCCTCTTTCATATTGGTACGAATATTGCATGATTTAATTTGTTTTTATTTTTTTAATATTTTATTACTTATGAGTATTATTTTTAATGTCTGTTTATTTTAGTAAAATTACTTTTAATATTTTATATTTATTGTTAATATTGAGAATTTTATAATTTTATAATTCTATTAATATTAATTTTTTTAATATTGTTTTCTCATAAATATGTATGTTTATTTTAATAATAATAATATTATATTAATTTTTAATATTATTAATATTAGTATTATTATTATATAATATAATATTATTTATATTCATATTATTATTATTTTTTGATATTAATATTTCATAATTATATTATATATATGTTTTATTATTAATATTATAATAATATAATTTTTTTATATTATTAATATTATTAATATTATTATTATATAAATAATTCAACAATAATATTATTATATTAATTTTATAAATTATTAATATTTGTATTATTATATAATATAATATTTTTTATATTCATATTATAATTATTTTATATTAATATTTCATAATTATATTTTATATATTTTTTAATTTCTATTATAATAATAAATTTTTTTGTATTATTAATATTATAATTATTTTTATATAATATTATACGATATGTATTATTTTATTTTATTTTTTTTAGTATTTTTGACGCGGTGTCCCATCGTAAAATTTTTTTTACTGTCACATTTGTGACAGGAAGAATACCCGTCGTAAAAACATTTTCTGCGACAGTCCGTCGCAAATACCTATGTCGCAAATATATTTTAAATTTTTCATTTGTGACGGGTCAGAAACTCATCACAAACAACATATTTGCGATGACCCGTCGCAAATACATTTTTTATATATAAATGAAAAACAATTTGCGATAGGGAAAAATACCGTCGCAAATAATATTTTTGCGACGGGACCACCGCAAAAACACCTATTTGCAATGCCGTTTTCGACAACGGGCGATTTGCGACGGAGCCCTGTCGCAAAAGGCCTTTTGCGACGGGATCGAGTCACAAATCCCCCGTCGAAAATATTCCGTTTTCCTATAGTGTACATTGATTCCTCTTCACCAGGGTATGATAGAACTTGCAGAACTACTTATCCATGTTATTGGGTGGGATGCCCAAGGAATATGTGAGAATGAGGATCTTGATCTCACTTACCCCACTATGAGTATTGTGACACCCCATCCAATCATGAGAAAGGGACTAATAAGGCATTCCGAGAGAACCACCTCAAAGAGAGGTTTCATTAATGGTGAGAAGATCGTATCCACGACATTCTCTAGTGATCTTGGCCCAATGTTATGCCGCATCAACCTTGTCGGGCCTGAGATATAGTGTCAGGAATATAGGGGAGGCGAAAAAAATCATGGATTAGATGATGATTCCAACATCAAATACAACAAATTTTATCTTCCTGTGCCTCCCCCATGTATGAATCAGGAAAATTTTACTCTGAGGTCAAAAGTGTCTAGGAATAAGAGGAAGAGCTCCAGAAAAGTATCCTCTCACACAAAAGTCATCCTGGTCCGGTGAAAACGGCCTATGATGTGAAGGAAAACATGGTTATTGTGTATTATCTCATGTTATTTGTGGTCCAAATTATTTTTAATACACAATGTCTTAGCTTGAATATGAACCAACTAAATCTAGTGTGAATGGTCAAAAAAGTGGAGGCATAGATAAATGTAAGGAAAATTAGTGCCATGTGACCAATTAGATGTCGACTGCATGTTATCACTAGGGTATACACTGATAGAGGCAGGAGGTGATGATGATGTGTAGGGCTCAATGGGTAGTGGAACAAGAGTATCCACCCTCCGTTTACGTTTTGGAGGTTTGTCCTCTTGCTCGGGTGCATGGTTTGAGGGAGGGGTGTAAATGGTTTTGTTCTATCCATTATAGTATTGAGAGGAATGTGTGGGGGTGGGGAAGGAGTAATGTAAGATAAGATGAGGTCTGTTTTGGGTGAGGGAAGAGTGGTAGGACAGTGAGGGAGCTCACAAGAGGAATGGGGTCGTGAAAATGGAGGAGGGTTGGGGGATATTCGACATGAACCCTAAGTTATTGGGATTATAATAACCAAAGAAATGTACACATAATATATTTTATACATGGATCTTATTTTTAATTTTTTTTTAATTTTTTGGGTGATCAAAATTTACATGTTCTTTACATGTCACACAACCTCTATTTTACTGTTTGTGCCAATTTTAGGTCGGGTCCTCTAAACAATACTTAAGAAGCTCTAAACTATCCAAAATTCAGAGTAACAAATTATTGGATATTGAACATACTTTGTGTTTAATTCTAGTTATTTATTTTTTTGTTCTCTAGAGGTGGACATTTTTCATAAAAGAATACATTAAGTTTGAGTTGATACACATTAAAGAACAATGGGGATGATAAACGGGATGAATGGTCATACGATATCCCTTATCAGAGGTGTAGTGAAATTTTCAGTCTTATGAGAAAAGAAACAATTTTCAACCAAATTTTCTTTCTTATTTTATTCTTTACTAGTCACAATATCATCTTTCTTATTATAATTAGAGATGTTTTTAAAATTGTAGGACATTTTTTCTTTTATTATTGGTCTTCTATAAATTGAACACAACCTATTGTTCACATACTCAAAAAAATAAATCTCCATTTATTAATATCAATCTGCGCCTTTCCAGTAATGAGAAATGGTATTCTAAAAAATTTTGGAATGAAAAACAAGGGGAAAGAGAGAGAGGATGATGATGGTTCAAACGAATAATCATAAAGAAAAATTAAAAAGGAAATAAAAATGTGGGGAGTGTTTGAGATAATCTGAGGTTCGATCCAAATGTTAATGTGTGTAACAAATATTAATCATTGAAAATAGTGGAAATATTATATGCACCTACACAGAATATTAAATTCTCATAGGAAACGATCAGATTTGAAATTTATTGTCCCAAATTTCATTTAATACTAGGTTGTAGTCAAGGAGAAGTGTGATGTTGAACCCACCAAGATTATTGGTAGGTAATCATGAAAATTGAATAAAACCATTTTTAAGGATTCCAAAATTTAAATCTTTCTGTTTGGTCTTTACTACAACTAGGTAGTTTAGATTGAATTTAGATAATAAAGGAAGGGATTCGTGTTAATTTCAGGTCTATTTAATTAAAACAACCCTAGATTTATCATGGGATATTCCTTTGGCTAAGGCATTAAAGTGTCCAAAAGGTCGCCAATTGGTTTTGGTCAAATCAATTTAGTCTACACAGGTTAAACAATCCCATGGTCAGTGTATAGGAAAAACACAAGGTGCGGTATGATTAAATTCTATGTAGAATGTGTCCCCTTTTGATAGTTATAGTCCCACTCAACATCAATTAGGTTATGTTCGTTTAATTGCACATCCCAATGTCAAGGATGTGGAAATGAGTTTTTTGAATAGTTATTATTAACCTAATTACTAGAAACAGGTCAATAAAGGTTGAATATATAGATTCAGTAGGCTCAGAAACACCCCAACTCACAATCCTTAACACTAAGTGTATTAGTCATGCATAAGACTGTTGATCAAAAGTAGGGAGGCACTAAACATTCTATGAATAATCCGAATATAGTTAATAAAAATCAATCTAATACTTAAAAAATAATAATCAATATAAAAAAATTTAAATAAATTTAAATACAACCAAAAAATAACATTTCATGAATAAAATATAAATAATCATGCATGCATTGACGAAAAACAACAAGCAGTGTTGAAAAATGGTCGAATGGAATTATAATTGAAATAAATGTAAAATGGGTGCAGAATGATTAATAAGTTGAAATTATTTTCTAAATCAATTAAATGAATGAATTGAAAACATTTTGAAATGGGGAAATTGTAAAATGGATGAAAAAATAATGTGAAATCTAGATAAAAAGAAACGAGGATGAACATTCTATACATGGAGGGGCACTCAAAATATTACAAGGGAAGAGAAATACATGATGTGTAAGTCATGAACATCATGTACTAGATTATATGTCTTTTTTCCTAACATATTCACATCATGTATGTTTTCAACACATTGTGTATTTGAGATCCACATTTTCTATTATAAAATATATACGTATCTTTGAATGGGCGAGTCTTTAATATTTTCACATCGTGCAATCTCTATGCATTGTTTATGTTATTATTATATGGTCAGATTATGTTATTTGAAATCCACATGTCCCACAGTGAATGTATATATTGTGTAAAATCTTCACATCATGTATGTGGTTCAATAGTTAGTCTATAGTCTTGAAGGCATTTTATTCTAGTGGTATACACATCATATTTGTGATATATGGCATGTAATTTTTTGTTTTTCTATTTTACATCATTTCTTACTTTGTGCCCAAAATTCCAAATACCTTTGGAAACAAACTAAAACCAAATGGATTATCACATATGTCATCATTAAACAATAAATTAATATATCAAATATGTTTATATCACTATATATTAGCACAATTTGACTCATCATAACAATTATCCTTTACATATCTTGTGTTTTTTTAAAATTTAAATGGAATAATTAGTATCATATAGAGATACTGATGGTAAAAAAATTATAACGGGTGGATTGGAAACTAAAAACAGGAAACGAATCTTGAGAAATAATTATCAAATGATAGAAATTGATGTTTATAAGATTCTAGAACATGTCTTGGTTAATCAATCCTTCCACCACCTATTGAACATCAACTAATGTAAAAGACCAACAACACCCAACCTCACTCACTGCTTGATTAATTTCATGATTCAGACACCACTATAACCCAGAAATGTAAACAAACATGCCCAAAACCACTTCCGTCTCTTGAGAGTTATCCCAAAATTGAATGAATCACCCTATTGAACAACCTTTTAAGAGAATATATTCTAATTTGATGTGATATTTAGGAGACCAGAAATCACACATCCAATCATAGATAAGAAATATAGTAACTAAAATTATATGGGGTAAATAGTGAATGGTAAATGGAAACAAACACTTAGTTTGGGTGGTTTTTCTCTCACATCAACATTTACACCATCACATTATTCCAATATCAAGGAATAATATAATGGTAAAAATGTTTTTTCGATCTCCAAGCTGCATTTGAGCATCACATCTTGGAATTGGACATATAATATAGATTCCAATCATTAGAAGTTTGAGATCATATCCTTGAGGAAGAAAACAATAGTCAATATGTTTTTATCTACCTAGATCATGAATCACATACTGAGAGAATGGGGAAGGAGGTTATTTGATTTAGTTCCTATAATTTAAGAATCACATTTATTGTGTGGTTTTCATGGACCACAGTCAAACAAAATTTTTAATTTTAGTGTTGTTATAGCCCAATGGATGAATAAGGTTATCCATCAAGGAGAAAGGGTTGAGATTTCCACTATTTTAGAACTTATGTTTATTTATTTTTCATTCTCTATTTTAAAACCATGAGAATTGATGACTGGATTTTTATTAAATATAATTTAAAACAAAAGAAACATAAGTCACCACACAAATGGGTGAATGCATTTGTATCTGTAGTCAAACACATAGATTCTTCATCATTCGGTGGTTCTCATCTGAAAAATGTGTCAATATCATTCTTCCATTTATATACTATATCCATGTTTTGGTTCTAAAAATTCATAAGTGAAATCAACATTGATACATTGAGTTTTGTATCCAATAAAATGTAGTGGCAATGAACACAATTGATCGAGGCGTTCACTATCTAAACACCAAGCTCCATTATATGATTTCTACCCCATAATCAGCAATGCTTAATTGGTACACACCATGAATAGATAAAGTAGGGGTAATAGAGATTTTATATATTTGAGTATGTGAAAATTCACTAGAGAGAACAGATGAATACTATTGATCTACATCTTCCCATTTCATTACTTCATCAAGGATGTAATTTAGATTATTAAAAAATAGAATACATGTTTAATCTCCCTAGGTATCATAAACCATGGGTTATTTCTCCAAGATTTAGAGATGAAAATTATCTCTAGAACAACACAAATATGGTGGAAAACATAAAGAGTTTTTGGTAGAAGAGAATCACAGAAGAACAGAATAAATTAAAGAGTGAATCATGAATTAATGTTTTAGAAAGGAAAATTTAGAAATAAATTTCAATCTAGGGTTGGACAATGTAAAATCTCTTCTACTAGGAGATATTGAATGATATTTATTATGTAGGAGGGGTAGTAGCTTCTCACTCTTCATAAACAACGTCGATTAAATATTTGACTTCATTAGGATAGATGCCACATGACATTATGGAATGTCAGGATTAATTCCATTGATGTGTATTCTCCCCATAACCACAGATACATAATTTTGAGAATAATTGGAGGATAATTCATTCATATTATTCAAATATAAAGATGCACTTTCTAGAAATTGGGCCGTTAATTACTTTGAGAAGTTTTCATGTAATTTTGAATCCAATGGGCCTTGGTAATTGGGTTTTATTTTTGACATCACTGCAAATAGAAAATCACGACAAATAAGTATTATATTGATAATTATATTTATAAATAAAAAATATATACTTATTATTATTATATATATAAATATATATAAATATATATATATATATATATATTAATAGGTGGTGTGTATGGGCATATATTCAATGGTTAGAATTAGTTCTTGACCTTAGTGGTGGTTCAGATCACGCGGCTTCCACATCCTCTAGTGGGGTCTGACATCAATGGACTCACAACAGGGGTTTGTAAGAGGGACTTAGTGATATCCCTATTTTATTGAATTCTATATATTTCCATGGAAATATGGATTCATTGTGAAATTCTACAGTGATGGAACATCTGCTAATGGTGTAATTATTCATTATCTCAGACATGAATAGAGGGTGTCCAACTAATGGTGGTGAGGGAGATTCCATTCTTCCTAGGTGGGTTGCACACTTTGATAATAAGGTAGATCTATTTTATGCCAAGGATATGCAGTTTGGATTCATTGACTAGTGGTGGTGCACATGCTATATGATGGTGGTCACAGTTGGAGATCCTTATTCAGAAAGGGTAACATAAAGTGGTTAGTTGATTTGGTGGGGAATCCATAGCTGTGTTCATGTTCTGCATATTTAGTTCTATACCTCCAATTCAAATTAGTTTGGTGAGGTGGATGACAATGAACATATTAAATGGTTGGTTGAGTATGAAATCCACGATCTTTGGTGATTGTGAAGGATACTAATGGTAAGAATGGTAAAGGGATTCCATAAATCACTATGTTAACTGCAGGTAGAGTGGCTAATAGTAATAATGTTGACTATTATTGGAGGTGAAGTTGGGTGGGTTTTGGTATGTTGATGGGAAGAGCCATTGTAATCATAATGACCATTTTACAATAGGTTTAAGTGATTTGGTAGGCATATAACCATGAGGATCACAGTAAGTAAATTTTCATTTGACTTGCAAAAAAGATCACATTTTTCATAGTTTTTCATTTTTCCTTCAATTTATTTCGAAAAATGATAAAATAATTAAAATAAAATATCAGTATCCGAAAAAAGAAAAAATTTCAATTCATTGTAATTAATTACAAATTTATCGATTAAAAACTGATTCAATAGAATATGTTTTGTCATTTAATAATTCCCAATAATAAAAATTAAATCAAAAATTAAATTAAAATTTCAAAACTCATTTGTGGAGTAAAAATTCTTTAGTATAACTGATATTAAAATAGATAATCCCTTTAATAAATCAATTCCATAATTGTATTCCAAAATTTTAATTTTTTAAATCAAAATTTAATTTTTGTATATATTGAAAAATAAATTCCATAAAATTAATATATTAATAAAAATCATTAATTAAACAATTTTAACATTTAATTTAAAAGTTATCAAAGGACACAAAGTCTATTAGTTTAATCTATATTAAAATTAAACTTAGTGGTATTTTCAATGATTAACATATAAAATCATTGAAATGACCATATCCCATCAGTCACAAACACATAAAATATTACCCTCATAAGACATTTTTCCTTAAAATCAATTTATTGAAAAAGAAAAAGAATCAAAGTTCATCCTACCTATATCTAAAATTATCAACCAGAGTAGAGATTACCCAAAAAACCATCCAATATTCAATTTATCATTCCTCATATTTGAATCAAAACATTTCTTCAATTAAATAAGGTTAATGCATTGTTCATGAGTGAATAAAATTAGATTTTAGTGGAGTCAAAATACTAAAACAAGTCACATCAATTTATCCCTCTTTCTCTAGTTTCCAAAATCCAATGTTTTACTATTGAGGTTATTGAAAAAACATAAATTAATGTGTTATAAATCAATTTCACCTCTTTCAATGGGTCCGTTATTCCGCTCTCATAAATGTAATCGTTTTTAAGAAGACTATTTTGAAAATAATTTTTTCCTAGCCACAATTGATTGAAAATAATTTAGCATAACACTTAATGAATTAGTTTTAGTTAATAATAGATGCAGAAATATTTCCGTTCTCTTAGAGATCTACATGTGGGTTCCCAATTTAACATCTTTAAAATTGGATCAAATAATTCATTTAATTTTTATTTATGTTGTCCCCTAAGGTGTTTTGTCTCATTGTGCTCATGTTACCTCAGATAAAGTTTATAATTATAGTGGCATTTTGTTATAAAATTAATTCCACCAATATTTTATCACTCACACTGAATATCTATGTTCAAAGACCAGATCTAAATAAAACAGCAACAAATACACTTCTTGAATTCTTAAGGTTTTTCCAGTTCTGGAAGCTATGAATTAATCAACTATAGAATAACATTTTCATACTAGATACGGAATAAATGTTGTTTAAGATAAAGGGTGAAAAAATCAAAACACAAGGCTGTATAATATTATGTACAACATTGTATTTGTAAAATAGGTATGTTTTTATTACCGATAAACAAAAACAACATAAAAACACTTCATAAATTAATATATTTTTTTTGATTACTTATTTTTGTTGTTGTTGTTTTAATTTAGTTTTTAAAATTAATGATAAAAACTAGTTTTAATTTAGAAAAAGATACTTACAATATATAAAAATCGGATCATTTTACATTTGTTGGGATTTTATTATTATTTTTTATATTCCATTACTAAAGAAAAACAAAAAATAATGATTTTTTTTATAGATTAAATAAATAAGAATTAAAATAACTACTGTAATAGGTTTGAATATCCACCCCACACTCATTAATCATTATCTATTAATTAATCTTGCAAAAAATTACAATAGAATGAGCGTAGTTTAGTTATAACTCCATAATTAGATAAAGAATGTAGATCTTTCCCATGTTACATTATCTTTTTGATATTGTCTTGTATGTATGGTGGTATTATTGGTAATTTTAGCTTATCATCAAAATAGATTTTATGTACCATTTTTTAGTATCATCTAGGGCTTGACAAATGTTTCCAAATTTTTTGATTTCATTTATAGAATAGGAAAATTATATGATAATTGGTTTTCAATAAAATTATAAAAAGTAATGTTTGAAAGAAAATATCCCTCAAGTGTTTCAAATTTTTGTTTCTTTTCCCAATACACATTCTATGTGAATCATTTTTCTAGGGTGAACATTGGATGATGCTATGATTCTAAACAATTCAACTATTACTATTGAATATAATATTTTGAAAATACATATGGCTTTAACTTTCCATATTTTTTTGATTAATTTGCTCGACGAGTTCTTAAAGGGAAGTGTCCATTGAAGATGACATACCTTTAAATTATTATACCATTTCTCTATGTCTCTCTTATTTTTGATTCACTTCAAATTCCTTAAAAATTATGGAGTAGCTCTGAATTTCATCCAGTGTATGTTATTCTTCACATTGATGGTGTGGGTAAATTATTTATCAATGGTTATTTGGTTTAATCAAATTTTAGCTTCCACCCCAAACCATAGGCCTATATCGAATGTTTTTATAGAATTTCCATTGAGACTCCATTTCTTGGGATGCATATGGGAATTTTCACCACTGATATTTGTAATAATCCATAAATTAATTTTCTCACAAGAATGCTTAACCTAGTTTTGTAAAAAATAGAATGAATAAAACAAAAATAAATTTTTTTTGGAAGAAACATAATTCAAAATGTGTTTATAATTTTTAGAACTCATACTTTCTCCCTAGTGACACCACCAAGTTGTTTGTGCAGTTATTGTGGGTTGCGGTTAGATAAAATTCCAAGTTTTCTAATTAATATATCCATGTGTCCGACTACAGTCTTCCTTCAAGAAAAATTTGTTTGTAGTCTAACTATCCTATAAATAAAGTGTCATTTTTTCTCAATATCAAAACTATTATATTTAATTATAGGTTACTGATTAAACATATTTTAAAAGAAAAGAAACAGAATAAAAAACAATAATGGTTGAAAGTGGATGAATCTAGGGTCGAACACATATATACTTCATTTTCTAGGTATCCTTTGAAAATTATGTTAATATATTTCTTGAATTACAATGTTATATTTAAATTGTGTTTCTAAACATACACAATGTAAATCAACCTTGGAACATTTAACTCCACCACTTCCACAATGAAGAAGAAATAAAAACACTTGATGGAGTTATTCACTTTAGGAAATCCCAAATCCATTGTATAATGTTAATCCTGAAACAGAATAAAAAACAATAATGGTTGAAAGTGGCATAATCTAGGGTCGAACACATATATACTTCATTTTCAAGGAATCATCTTAAAATTGTGTCAATATTGTTCTTGAATTACAATGCTATATTTAAATTTTTCTTCTAAACATACACAATGTAAATCAACCTTGGAACATTTAACTCCACCACTTCCACAATAAAGAAGAAATGAAAACACTTGATGGAGTTATTCACTTTATGAAATCCCAAATCAATTGTATAATGTTCATCCCGAAATCTACTATTTTCCAATAGTATACACTAATAATAGAGAGAGGGATGGAGAAATTATATTATAGATATGTGGATACAAAGCTCACTAGATATGGAGGATGAATAACATTGATTTGCTTCTCCCTATTTTTTAACTTCATCAATGATGTAATTCAAAATATTAAAATGTACAGAGTGCCTGTTTAATATTCCCCATATTCTTATCCCTTAGGTAATTTCATCATGATTTAGTGTTTAAAATATCACTTTAGTGAAGTTTATATGGAGGAAAATGCAGTAAATTAGGGAACAAGATAATCATAGAACTATTGAATATAAAATAGAGTGAATAATGAATAAGAATTACATAAAGGAAATTGAAGAAATAAATTTGAAACTATGGTAAATTAATTCCAAATATCTTCTAATAAGAGAGGGTGAAAGATATTTATAGATAAGGTGAGGCAAAAAACCCAAACCAATTTCAACCTAATTGACATCAGTTTCATTTACATGGAATTATTACAAGTCATTAATCAATAATGACTAGATATATACATATTATATCTTCATAGATCATGTGGAAAAACCATAGATCAATAAAAAGTATTGATCCAATGTAACCAAATTGAACCAATGATATTTGTTTTGTATTCATCTTGAATGGGACACATTTCTTAGTTCATGCTTTATCTTGTTTTGAGTTTCTGTATTTAATGAAATCAGAATTCCTTTTGATTTTCCACGCATCCAAAATTTTTACAAGTGAAAAATCTTTATGTTGGACCTTATAATCACCTCTTGACTGCATATCTCATCAAAATCCACAAATTCAATCATAACATTTCCTTCAACCAGTTTATCCAACATTCTCTATGAATTCAGTTTCATATTGAGTTGATGTTATTGACATTATATATTCTCCTCACACTTTGTTTTGGAATCAGTTACATTGAGTAATAATTGATCTCATAATAGTTTCTAAATCATTAGGCAATCGGTTGGATTTCATATAGATTCAGTTGAATTCCCTTGGGATTGGTAATTTGAAACATGCAGAATCTCTACTCAGAGAAGGATCAAAAGAAATGCATGGTCTCATGATGTTTTTTTCCAGGAATTCAACATAGTTACCATGAAGTCTATCATAATTAGTTCAATATTTCATAAGTGGTAGATTTAGTCCCTTTATGTGGTCACTTATCTTGTGGTTGGTTTCTCATTATTATTATATTGACCATGGAATCCTTTATATAGTATATTACATATTTTCATGACAATAATATTGTGAGTATTGTCAATTAACTAACCATACAACTATTTCTTTTAGGGTTGGTTTCATTCACCATTTTTTTCATCCTCAATATACATATCATAAATATTTAATTTTTGTGTTGGAAGTTTTCAGATGAATAGAAAACAAAATAAATAATTAGTAATAATGGAATTTTTCCCCTTTAAGAATTCAAAACGACATTAATAAAAAGTTAACAATGAATTTCCAAATTAAAAATTGAATTCAAAAAATGAAACTAAAAAAAATAAATTAAAATAAAAAATAAAAAATGGAATTTATAAAAGAAATACTTTCTAACATCCACAATTTCAATATAAAAAAATTAAAAATAAATTATCATTTAAAAGTCATAATATGTAATTTTTCAATAAAATAAATAGAAACTTATTATACTAAAAAACGTATCATCATCCTATAAGAAAAAAAAAGACCCAAACCAATTTCAACATAATCGACATCAATTTCATTTACATGGAATTATTATAAGTCATTAATCAATAGTGACTCGATCTATACATGTTATATCTTCATATATCTTGTCAAAAAACCACAGATCAATAAAAAGTATTGATCCATCGTAACCAAATTGAACTAATGACATTTGTTTTGTATTCATCTTTAATGGGCCACGTTTCTTAGTTCATGCTTTATCTTGTTTTGTGTTTCTGTCCTTAATGAAATAAGTATTCCTTTTCATTTCCACGCATCCCAAATTTTTACAAGTGAAAAATCTTTATATTGGACCTTAGAATCACCTCTTGACTTCATATATCATCAAAATCTACAAATTCAATCATAACATTTCCTTCAACCAGTTCATCCAAAATTCTCTATGAATTTAGTTTCATATTGAGTTGATTTTATGGACATTATATATTCTCCTCACACTTTGTTTTTGAATCAGTTACATTGAGTAATAATTGATCTCATAATAGTTTCTAAATCATTAGGAAATCGGTTGGATTTCATTTAGATTTAGTTGAATTTCCTTGGGATTGGTAATTTGAAACATGCAGAATCTCCACTCGGAGAAGGATCAAATGAAATGCATGGTCTCATGATGTTTTTTTTCAAGAATTCAACATAGTTACCATAAAGTCTATCATAATTAATTCAATATTTAATATGTGGTAGATTTAGTCCCTTCATGTGGTCACTTATCTTGTGGTTGGTTACTCATTATTATTATATTGACCATTGAATCCTTTATATAGTATATTCCATATTTTTATGACAATAATATTGTGTGTATTTTCAATGAACTAACCATACAACTATTTCTTTTAGGGTTGGTTTCATTCACCATTTTTTTCATTCTCAAAATACATATCATAAATATTTAATTTTAGTGTTGGAAGTTTTTAGATGAATATAAAACAAAATAAATAATTATTAATAATGGAATTTTCCCCTTTAACAATTCAAAATGACATTAATAAAAAGTTAACAATTAATTTCGAAATTAAAAATTGAATTCAAAAAATGAAAAAAAAATAAATTAAAATAAAAAATAAAAAATGGAATTTATAAAAGAAATACTTTCTAACATCTACAAATTCAATATAAAAAAAATTAAAAATAAATTATCATTTAATAGTCGTATTATGTAATTTTTCAATAAAATAAATAGAAAATTCTTATAATGAAAAACATATCATTTTATTGCACTATGATGGAAGTTTGATTAAAATATTAAAAGAATCTAATTTACTTGACATTTTATGAAATGATAATTAATTTCTCATTAAAACATAGTTTTTCATTTAGAAAATAACAAATTCCTTAAATATTGATATAGCTAGAAGTATTTAAAACATGCCTTGTAGCCCACCCTACACACACACAGACATAATCAATTAAACTCTCAGGAAAATCGATGAATATTATTTATTTATTTATGAATATTCTAAATAAATGATCATCTTTACAAGGATCAAATACATACAAGAAAAAAAATGTGAAGTCACATATTCCTCAATTTTAAAAAAATATCATTCCTCTTATGTTACTTAACCTCACCATCTCACTTCCATACAATAACATATTCATGTTTAAGAAGGGTATAATGATTATATTTAAGTGTAATTGAATATTCAAAAAGAAGAAACTTTAGTTCTATCACTTTTCTAGGTTCCTCAACAATAGTTATAATTTAAAATTTTTTAATACAAAACAAATGTTATTTTTTATAAATCGTATTTTCCCTTATTTGTATTTATTCAATATAACCACATCCTAAATTAATTCATTTTCACACATAGGAATGTTATTTGAATTTCGGCCAGGTATGAATATCTAATAAAAATTTCGAATTTATAAATGAATTTATTTATTTACCCCATCACACACCTAATGTATAATTACATTGACATTCATAGTGCGATTCCAATTTTGATTCTTACAGTAGTTTAAAATGCCTTATATTAGTGTCTATTGAGTTATCTTCATAAGTTGTTCCATTTAAATAAGGCTATGTTACTTGGTTCAATATTGGAAATCAATTTCCCTTAGGTAATAATTTTAATAACATAATGATATTATCTATCACACTCCCCTTCTTAAATCTCAAATACAATTTCCATAAAAATAGTCAAATACATTCTATTAGTAATCATTAAAATATATAAATGTTACAATTAGTAAAATACATCAATAGAGTATTTAATTATCACATAGGAATGAGAAATTTAATTTTAATTTCCTAATACAACATACAAATTTTATTTATGGACATAGAATGATGCTAAAAGGAAGGAAAGTTTTAAAACAGTTTGGGGGTTTATGTTCTGTATATTATTGATGCACGGTTGTGGTACACTGAAAGACCCATATCCCTAACAATTGGGACCCAAAATTATCCTTAATGATTAATCCTATGATAGTTGACCATTTTTATTCAAAACAAGTTTCAAATTATATTATCATAGATTATTATAATGGTTAAATAAAGTGTAAAACAACACATTTTCCATATATCCAAATCAAATTTCAAAATTTTTTAAAAAATGTTCTTTCTTTTAATTAATGTAGAAACACAATAAGTATCAGTAAAGATCCAAAGGTTTAATGATGAAAAATTATAAATTATTAAAAAGTGTTTTGATTTCTAGAAATTTTATGGATTACATTAAGGATTAAAAAATATGATTCAAATTGATTTTCAAAAGATTATTTATTATAAAGACTCAGAATTATCCAAGAAATTTGTTCATAAGTTGATTTTTAAAACATCTATGGTAATTTTTCCATGTATAATTCCTAACACCGTGTAGTATGAATAAGAAATATTAAAATTTACATGATGGATGGATTTTCTCCCCTGATTAAGAAGATTTAATCTTTTTAGTTCTTATAAGAGAATCCAGATGATAGTTTTGTGAAATCAATATGGATCCCCCAATCGAGTTCATGTTAGATGAAAAAAATATTATCTTTAGAAAATATGGATTAAGAACAAATAATTAAATAATGTATGTGTTTATGTACTATTGATCAAATTTATCTATATGTTATAGCACATCAAGGAAATATAGAATTATTAGGCTAGAATTATTCATTTTTCATATAGGTTTTCTTAAATATTAATGTTCCTTATTGATGAATTTTCTAATTTAGACAATCAAGAACACATCAAACACTTAAAAAAAGAAAATTATAATTAATCTTGGAATAAAAATAAAATGGTAGAAAATATTGGGATATCCCCCTGAGGGGTGTTATATTTAGGATTTCCATTTATGTATAGCCTTTGGATTAACCATTATATGATGGTGGATGGGGCTTATTTTTTTAAGAAGAACCAAGTTCAATTATTCTGAAAAATTGTTCTCTTTAATTTATACAGGAACCGATGTACATCTTTCTTCGAGTATCACTCTTGTTCATTTTAACTTATCAAGGAACCCATGTATATCTTCTTTCAAGTATCACTATTTATATTTGTAGATTTTATGGAGTTTTGGAGATGAGAAAATGATATAGTGATCCTACCCATATTATTATCATTCATGAGTGTTATTCTCATGATGTGGGAGCAAGAATATAGGTTGAGACATGTATTCTTGGTTAGTCTAAAAAAATATTTCTTCAAAGAAAACTAAATTTTTAAGAACATTTCCATTTAATATTTGGTATAACCCGCAAACATAATGTTTCATAAAAAATTTGGATTTATAGAAACTTCTCAATAGGAATGACCGTCTCAAGATTTTATAGGATATCACATAGTTCCTCTAATTCATCAAATTAAAAAAATGGATTAATATAATTGTAACATACCACGTATATAAATAATAGTACATTCTACGTTATATAAATATTTGTGAATAAAATGTCAATATTACTTTAAAGGGAATTCAACACTCGATGGCGTATCGAATATTCAACAATGAGTTTCTTTGAAATCTTACGTTGCACACTAATAATATAATAATATTATAATAGTTAACTCTTAGATGTTATAATGGACGGAATGAACATAAATAACTACAAAATGATTACATATGTTTGTTAAATATTTTTACATTTATCCAATAAATTTTAGAGGCTTAAAATCCAAATGAATCCAATTTTAAGAATAAATACTCTAATATTTTTAAAAGATTGTTTTACCGCCTTTTGACGGAGAATTTTTTTTAAATATTAATTTTGACAATTTTATAATCTTTATTTGTCAAAATAAACTTATTCTTTATGATTTGGAAATTTAAATTTACTTTGGATAAATTTTTTGTTATGTTTTCGACAATGTTCATTTTTTTAATGAATAGTGAAAAATATTGCATTTTACATCAAAACTTCTTTTTCATCTAATTTAAATATATGGTTATATTATCTTTTTTATTTATTTTAAAGTTTAATTAGAATATATTTTTATAATTTAATTCAATGGTGGTCATTATAATTAATTTCACTTTGAAAATGGATATAAATAAGTGCCAAAATTTTCATAGATATTGCCTCCAAAAAACCCGATATTTATTTTGACACCGGGAATTAACTACATGACTTATTAATGAAACTTCTATGTTTTGTATTTGGTAAAATGAACATCATTTCTGAATTTAAAATATCAAATATAGATTAGGGTTAATTTTTGGTATTTTTCTGATAATTCTTTTTTTAATGAATAATGAAAAATACAGTTTTTAATTCAAAACTGCCTTTTCATCCAATTTATTTATATATTTAGATTGTAATTTTAATTGTTTTTAAATTTTAATTGAATTATCTTTTTATCACTTAATACAATATTGTTACTTGTAAGTAATTTCCCTTTTCAATTGGATGTAAAAACAATTCAATCTTTTGATAAATTTTACTTCTTAAAAACCCGTCTTTTGTTTGGCAACGAGATTTACTTTTATATTAATTAATACAATTTATGTGTTCTGAATTTGATAAAATGGATTCCATATTTGGAATCAGAAGGTCCAAATTATGTAATTAATACTCTATTATTTTGTGACATTATGAATAGTAATGACGGTAATTATCATTAATTATCGTGTTTAAATAGTAATCGGGTAATTAAGGGTAAGAAAATAATATCATAAAAATATAAAATGACCCCAACATGTGTCATAATGCTATTGGTGGTGTCTTGGGCGACCATGGTATTCCTTGTGCCAACCATGGGACCCCATGGAATAACTTTAATGTGATAGTGACCCTTTATCATAGTTTTATAAAGAAAGGAGAATGTAACCAATGTATGTAACAACAAAGTAAAATAATTTTAATTTTGTCTCATAAACGATCTCTTATACTATAAATAGTCATTGGAAAGCTAAAAATATTTCCTACATCATATTATTTTTTTATACTTTTTAGACATTAAATAAATTAAATTATTTATGACATCATGATGATGCTGTGATTACCTCATTAATGAACGATTTAAATAAAATGAAAAGATAATGCAAAATCTAAGACATAAACTAGGAAAACCCCTATTGGATGAGTATATTGAAAACCCTTATGACCTTATACTCAAAATATATCAATTTTGGACCTTTGAAATCCTAAACTCTTTTTAAAATAATGTAACATTTCTTGACATTCCATGAGTGCCCCTCCTCTCCTCTTATAAATGGCCCCACCTCTACCCCCTTACCCACACCTCTTATGCCTCTGGCTCATCCAACCCCTGCCCATTTAATCTCTCCAAATCCCTCTCTTCATAATTGAAGCCTCACCTTATGCAGAAATATCTTCAATGAACCCTTTTGGTTCAAACCAAAGGTAGTTACCCGATTTAAAGGAATATAAAGAAATGAACAAGACAAGTCGGACTTGAGGTAAGGGATCCTACCTCTCTTTTTCTGTTTAAGTACACTTATTTTTATGTAACATACATTAAGCTCATCATTCTTATTTTGGGGGATGTTCTTTTATATTCCTCTTCATGTAAATTTTATGTTAATATGATGAGATAACCTATTTGATATCATCAATCCATTTTTTAAAGTTTTATGTGGCAACGTTATGTTGCCGAATTTTCATAAGGGGATTTCATCTAGCTTTTTATTCCCATGAGATTCATGCTAATATGGCCACTATTTCCTTTTGTGTGGTGTATGCACTTCCGATTATTTTACTATTTTTATAATATACTCTCATTTATGGGTATTTATATCTTCATTGTATGACCCTTCTTTCATGGGGTGTACGTTTCGAAAGTTACCCAAGTCAATAAGGGTAGATTTCACCCTCCTCTTTTTAAAAGACTTATTTTGTTATGTCTTTTTAATTTACATATTTTTATGTTGTGATATGTTCTTATATATAATTATTGATGTACATTTTATTTCCAAGTGATGAGATACCATTTTCTCTCTCATCAACTAATTTTATGAATTTTAAAGTGACACCGTTAGGCTGTCGAATTTTACCAAGGGGACATCTTATACCAATTTCGATTTCTTTGGTTTCAACACATAGTTATTGAATATTTCATAATTTGAATATTCATCAATTAACTTTGATTGTTTTACACTTAATATCCACTTATATTGGGTGTATTTATATTTGTCACACATAATTATGAGATTGATTTATCCTTAATTTAAGGATACCTTCTTTATAAGGGATTTCATATCATTTTACATTTCTATTGAGAATTCATTGTGTTTATGCACCAGTTCACTATTATATGGTGTATCTACTATCCTTTGGAATATTATATCATGAATCCCTTTATTCTCATGATATTATAAAGTTATGATTAAATGTTATTCCTCAATTATTGTATTCAAGTGTCTCACATTTTGTAAAAAACCCTTTAACTAAAATATCGTTTTAAATGTTTTATTGATTTATTCTTATAAATATTTCTCATTAATATCCATGTTTTAAAAATGGGTTTAAGGATTTTTTTATATAGATATTAATGGTATAAAATTTTAAAAGCTTCAAAGTGGTATGGGACACTTTAATTCAAAAATCTATTTATTAAATGGTTTTAATGGTTTTGAAAATGGTTTTTTAGAATGGATTCATTATTTCAATATCTTAAAAGGTTATATTGTTATTGCAATGTGGGAATGTTATATTTCCTTTATTCTTAAGTTATGTGTTGTGATTATGTTATGGTTCTTGGGAATTGTTTATGAAGACGGGTGGTTCTGTGATAAACTTAGGGTGAGTGAGCCTGATATGGCTCTCCAATGCATTGGGTAATGCGAAGGAGTTAAACGTTAAGGTTTCTCCGAAAAATTTAGGGAATATACTTTGAGGCATATTCCAAACGTAACCATGAGGGTTACTCCCTACGTAAGAATGTTATAAATGCCTCAAGTTACCTTTATGTCTTATGATTTTAATGAGTTATTCGTAAATCTTATGATTTCATGAGGTATGTTAAATTGCTTATGCTTTATGAGTAAAGTATGATATCATTGATTCTTATGTATACATGGAATAATGTTTTTTTCCATATTGTTATAACCCTTACTGAGCTTTTTATGCTCATCCCAAGTTTTATTGAAATATTTTTCACAGGAAAAAAAAGTTTAATAGGGTCATGGATGGGATCAAGGAAATGTTAGGCTGTTTAAAACAAGAAACTAGGCATGACTCTTTTGTTCATGAGTTTTTATTTTTGTGAAAAAATGGAAGCTGAGTTGATGTGTCTACTTTGTAACCTTTGATATGTAATATTTTTGTTCTAATTATCTAAAACTCTAAACCAGAAAAGATCCTCAATGTGAATTATTCATTTAATTCAATAATAAGTAATGTTTAAGGTCGGGTCCTTATAGTTGGTATCATAGTTCGGTTTAGATAACTTTAGAGGTTAGAGTGTTGTTTAAGAAAAAGTGACAAGTTGTGTATAACCACAATGGTTAGTATATTAGATGATGTCATTGTTTTTTTTAAGGTTTGAATGAGTTTTAGATAACTTGGATAAGTTTAACTTGGTGTTTATCTTCCTCTTTATTATATGATTATTTTTATGATATACTCACACTAACCTTTTTGGTATTAGTAAATGGTTGGATCTAGAAGGCACCAAAGTAATAGTGGATTTGAAGAAAACTGTGACGGTTTTATGAAAGAACAACTGAATGATATGGGAGGTGCAATGAGAACTCTTGTGGTTATCCTCAACCAACCATCTGGAGTCCAGATTGAAGACCTGAACCTTAGTGATTTTTAAAAGGCATCGTATATATGAGAAACAATTCCCTACGTAAGTTCAGGTAATAATCATAAAGGTATGTATGTTGAAAAACCTATGTGTCAAATATTTGGAAAGAAACACATAGGAAAATGTTTCAAAGGGACAGAATGATGCTATAGATGTGGAAATGAAGGTCATAAAGCATGAACCTGCCATGGAAAAAGGAAGCATCTAGTTGACTCTATGAATGGGAAATAAGTTATTTCTGAAGGATCAATTGAATTTTTTAAATGTGGTGTGCATGTTCATTATGCAAACACATGTCCTATGAAAGAGTTTCGGGAATGGGGTCACTAAGATCATAAAAATATATATTTACCAATACCTAATGCCATTCTGATTGAGGATGAGGAAACTGGCAATGACCAATGAAAGGTATGGATTATTTCTTAACATATGTTTTCCTATTATTGGAATATTAGGATATGATTCATGATTTTGTTTGTAGGAAAGAAGTATTTCAGAATAAGTTGAAAAGGAATGGATAATGGATCATGAAGAATGTTGAATGAGTAAGAAGTCAACATATAAGGGATTTAAGAGTAATGGTAGATTTTAGGATGGTGAAATTCCTCGATGTATTAAGTCTCTTTTGATGATGGGGTTTCATTAGAATACTTTTTATAGTAACCCTGATGATTGATATACGAAAATTTTATTCAAGGAATAATTATCCTTTTTTGTGGATATAGTTATAAAGAACCATTTGGGTTTATATGATACTTTAATTTGAGGTAATTACTGGTTAATACATTTTGGGTTGCAAAATGGAAGTCATTAGATAACCTTTGTGGTTAAAATATGTTATGGTTATTTTTGGATATTTTATCTCTTTTTGGGGGGATGTTTTAAGAGTTATATATTTTCGTAAAAAGGACAACACACAGACTGTGTGACAACCCATCGCGTCGGATGAAGCTGTGGGAATCAAACCCACAACCAAAGTGCAACTGGTATTTATCACATACCACTGGACTATGTGAAGTCATTGGTTAGTTTGAATAATTCTTTTTAGTTAGATGATTTTATGAATTAAGAGTAAGTTAATTTTTGGTTATCAATTGAAATGATTAACATATCATGGAGGATATGTGATTAGGTTAATTACTTTTCAGTGTGAGACTATAAGAGTAACTGATGTTATTTTGGAGAAAAATGTTAAGATTTATCTTAGGAGTCTATGTGATTAAATCCTTCAGAGATTTGGGTTTCAATCATAGTTTGGTTTACTTTGAAGAATTTAATACTTAGATGTTTATTTAATGGTCTTTGTTGAACTTTGAGTTTTGTTTTGGAGATTTGCAGTAGTTTTTATTTTTGGTAAAAAAATTTCCTTTTTGGGTATTATCTGATCTCGTACTCAACTTTTTGGATTGATTTTGGTTGAGATCTAAAGGCATGGGAAATATATAGTTCTCTTTTGTGGATTAGGTGATTCTCATGAAGTTTATTATAGTACTCTTAGTGCAAACAAGTGTTCCTAAAAACTCGTGTTTTGGAGAAAATATGAGTTTGATTAAGGAATCTAGTAAAAGTTGAAAGTCTAAGTGACATGTAAGTATGTTTCATTATGATTTAGTTAAGCTCAAAAATAAATTCCTCAATGAAAAGTAAAATAAAACAAAAATTTTTTCTATTAACTTTTCCTACTGGGGAATCGAATACTGTTTAACCCATCACATGTTTGTGATTTTCTTGTGGTTAACTTTCTCCTAGACATGTTTACTACCACTCTCCATCAGAACATGACCCTTTGTTTTCTCCTCCATATCCATATTTTCCAACTTGGAATCCTAGTTCGGGTTAACTCAGGTGTCCTTTTTACTTCTCTCCCTTTCTTTTAAAGAGATATTTTTACTGACTATTCTTCCGATGTGGGACTTTCAATGAAGTTTCCAAGCCCAATTTTGAAATTGCGAGGACAAAATTCCCAAAAGGGGGGAAGGATGTAACATCCCAGTTAAATAAATAACATTACATTCTAAGTTTTATCAATATTTGTAAATAAAATGTTCATATTACTTTAAATGGAATGCTATGCTCAATGGCGTACCCAATACGCAACAACAAGTTTCATTGAAATATTACGTTGCACAATAATAATATAATAATATATTATAATAGTTAACTCCTTGACATTGTAATAGAGGGAATTGACAGAAATAACTAAAAAATTATTACATATGTTTGTTAAATACGTTTACATTTATCCAATAAATTTTAGAGGCTTAAAATCCAAGTGAATCCAATTTTAAGAATAAATACTATAATTTTTTTAAAAGATTGTTTTACCACCTTTTAATGGCGAACCTTTTTTAAATATATCTTTTGAAAATTATATAAGCTCTATTTGTCAAAATAAACTGACTCTTTATGATTGGGACCTTAAAATTTACTTTGGATAATTTTTTGGTGTGTTTCTGACAATGTTCATTTTTTTAATGAATTGTGAAAAATATTGCATTTTACATCAAACCTGCTTTTTCATATAATTTAAATATATGGATAGATTATCTTTTTAATTGGTTTTAAAGTTTAAATATAATATATTTTTACAATTTAATTTAATGGTGTTCATTATAATTAATTTCACTTTGAAAATGGTCATAAACAAGTGCCAAACTTTTCATAGATATTTCCTCCAAAAAACCCGCTATTTGTTTTGAAAGTGGGAATTAACTATATGATTTATTAGTTAAACTTCTATGGTTTGAATTTGGTAAAATGGAAATAATTTCTGAATTTGAGATATCAAATATATATTAGGGTTATTTGTTTTATTTTTCTAATAATGTTTTTTTTTAATGAATAGTGAAAAATATAGTTTTTAATTCAAAACAGCCTTTTCATACAATTTATTTATATATATAGATTATCATTTTAATTGTTTTTAAAGTATAATTGAATTATTTTTTTATCAGTTAATACAATTTTGTCCATTTTAAGTAATTTTACCTTTCAATTGGAAGTAAAAACAAGTCTATCTATTGATAAATTTTACTTCTTAAAAACCCGTCTTTTGTTTTGACAACGAGATTTACTTTTAAATTAATTACTACAATATATGTGTTTTGAATTTGATAAAATTTATTCCATATTTGGAATCATAAGGTCCAAATTATGTAATTAATACTCTTTTGTTTTTGGCATTATGAATAGTAACGATGGTAATTATCTTTAATTATCGTGTTTAATTAGTAATCGGGTAATTAAGGGTATGAAAATAATATCATAAAAATATAAAATGACCCCAACATGTGTCATAATTCCCTTGGTGGTGTCTTGGAAAACCATGGGAAGCCTTGTTCCAACCTTGGGACCCCATGGAATCACTTTAGTGTGATAGTGACCTTTTATCATATTTTTTTTAAAGAATGGAAAATGTAACCAAAGAATGTTACACCTAAGTAAAATAATTTAAATTTTTTCTACATAAACGATTTCTAAGACTATAAATAGTCATTAGAAAGATAAAGAGATTTACTACATCATAGATTTTTTTTGTAATTTTTAGACACTAAATAAATTAAATTATTTATGACATCATGATGATGAAGTAATTATCTTATTAATGAACGATTTAAATAAAATGAAAAAGATAATGTAAAATCTAAGTCTTACACTCTGAAAAATCCTATTAGATGAGTATATTGCAAACCCTTATCACCTTATCCTAGAAATATATCAATGTGGGACCCTTAAAATCCGAAACTTTTTTTAAAATAAAGTAACATTTTTTGATATTCCATGAGTGCCCCTCCTCTCATCTTAAAAAAGGACCCCACCTATACCTCCTTACCCACACCTCTCAAGCCATTGCTCGGCCATCCCTGGCCATTACATATCTCCAAATCCCTCTCTTCATAATTGAAGCCTCACCTTAGGCAGAAATCTCTTCAAGGAACCCTTTTTGTTCAAACCAAAGGTAGTTACCTGATTTAAAGGAATATAAAGAAACAAACAAGACAAGTCGGAAATGAGGTAAGGGATCCTACCTCTCTCTTTCTTTTTAAGTACACATCTTTTTATGTAAGATACTTTAAACACCAATTTATTATGTTTGTGCATGTTCTTTTATATTTCTCTTGATTTAAATTTTATGTCAATATGATGAGATAACCTATTTGATCTCATGAATCTATTTTTGGAAGTTTCATGTGGCGCTCTTAGGATGCCGAATTTTCATATTGGGATTTTCATCTCACTTTTTATTCCCGTGAGATTCATGCTACATTGGACACTATTTCCTTTTGTGTGGTGTATGTACAGCCCATTATTTTACTATTTGTATAATATACTCTCATTTATGGGTAGTTACATCTTCGTTGTATGACCCTTATTTCATGGGGTGTACGTTTTGAATGTTACCCAAGTCGGTAAGGGAACCTTTCACCCTCCTCTTTTTAAAAGAATTATTTTGTTATGTCTTTTAATTTACATCTTTTTATGTTGGGATATGTTCTTTTATATCCTTATTGATGTAAATTTTTTACCAAGTGATGAGATACCATTTTTTCTCTCTTCAACAAATTTTATGAATTTTAATGTGATGTCGTTAGGCTGTCGAATTTTACCAAGGGAACATCTTAACCCAATTTCGATTTCTTTGGGTTAAACATGTAGCTATTGAATATGTCATCCTTTGAATATGTGTGAATGAATATTGATTGTTTTACACTTAATATCCACTTATATTGGGTGTATTTATATTTTTTACACATAAATATGAGATTGATTTATCCTTAATTTAAGGATAACTTCTTTATAAGGGATTTTATCTAATTTTACATTTCTATTGAGACTTCATTGTGTTTATGCACCAGTTCACTATCATATGGTGTACATACTATCCTTTGAAATATTATATCAAGAATCACTTTATTCTCATGATATTATAAAGTCCTGATTAAATGTTATTCCTCAATTATTGTATTCAAGTGTCTCTCATTTTGTTAAAAAACCTTGTAACTAAAATATCATTTTAAATGTTTTATTGATTTATGCTTATAAATATTTATCCTTAATACCCATGTTTTCAAAATAGTTTTAAGGATTTATTTATATGGATATTAATGGTTTAAAATGTTAAAAGCTTCAAAGTGGTATGTAACACTTTGATTCAAAAATATCTTTATTAAATGGTTTTAAATGGTTTTGAAAATGGTATTTTTAGAATGGATTCATTATTTCAATATCTTAAAAGGTTATATTGTTATTTAAATGTTGGAATGTTATCTTTCCTTTATGATTAAGTTATGTGATGTGATTATGTTATGGTTTTTGGTCATTGTTTATGAAGATGGGTGGTTCCATGATAAACGTAGGGAGGGTGACCCTGATATAGCTCCCCATGCATTGGGTAACGCGAAGGAGTTAAACATTATGGTTTATCCGAAGAGATTTAGGGAATATACTATTATGGGTATTCCAAACGTAACCATCTGGGTTACTCCCTACGTAATAATGTTATGAATCCTTCAAGTTACATTTATGTCTTATGATTTATATGAGTTATTCGTAAATCTTATGATTTCGTGAGGTATGTTAAATTGCTTATGCTTTATGAGTAAAGTATGATTTCATTGATTCTTATGTATACATGGACTAATGTTTTCTTTCCGTATTGTTATAACCCTTACTGATCTTTTTATTCTCATCCCATGTTTTTTTGAAATATTTTTCACAGGATATAAAGTTTAATAGGGTCAATGATGGGATCAAGGAAATGTTAGGATGTCTAAAAAAAAGAACTAGACATGACCCTTTTGTTCAAGAGTTTTTATTTTTGTGAAAAAATGGAAGCTGAGTAGATGTGTCTACTTTGTAACCTTTGAGATGTAATAGTTATGTCCTAATTATCAAAAACTCTAAACCTAAAAAGATAATCAATGTGAATTATTCATCTAATTCAATAATAAGTAATGTTTAAGGCTGGGTCCTTATAATAATTATGATCAAAATCAATATAATCAAGAAAATAAAAATCCAACTAAATTCATAAAATTTTCATCTACATGAATTAGTGAATCTTATTTCTGTTTATAATGTAAATGTTCTCCTAAGAATATATTTATGGAGAGAGGTAGTCTATATCTTCAGGTCAATTAAAAAGTGACCATAAAAAAGTGGATTCTTCCATAGTAAGTTACATTATTTCATCAACTCAATTATCATATTCTGTTATTGGAATATATTTCAAAAATTTAATAATAAAAAAAATAAACAAATAATTACTAGAACCATGATCTTTAAAAAAAATTCCAAATACCTCATTGTATTCTGGACCCATTTCCTACCATCTCGTGATAATGATTATAGAATCTTGATATTTTATTAATAGGATAGAATCTTAGGGATGACCAATTTCAAATATGGGAAGATCCACTTATTCTACAAAAAACATAGGGAGAAATTGTGAAATCTCCCTTAGATATATTGCTAATGATTTCAAAATAGGTTTCCTCAAATCATCTTCAATGTCATTAATGTACTCCAATTTTAATCCACTAGAAACATGAAATTTTCACTAATTACATTAAAAATATATCTTACTATTTCTTATGAGGGTCGAGGAGGATTATTAAATTTTTAAGTTAAAATTAGAAAAAAATAGATTTTATAAAAAAATTACTTCTTCGAAAATGGTTCCAATTAAATAAATCATCCACCTTCCTAAGGGGATCCACAAATAAATTTATTATATACTGATATGTAGAATAATGGATAATCCAAGGGATATATTGATGTATGCAATGTCACCCATCCTTGTAAATCTCTAAAACTAGTATTATGTTTTTGAATATTTAAATGATTTAAATGGAAACATGAATAGACTGTGATGGTAATAAAAAATGATAATGCGTGGACTAGAATCTTTGATGAATAACTAGAGATAGATAAAAAATTATACAATGACCTGTAAATTTATCAATAAACTATCCCATATCTTGTTTGATCCACGATTCAACTACCTATCATGGATAAACTGAATTAAAAACCCAAAGACACTCAACCTCACTCAGTGCATGATCTATTTTTGGATTCACACACCTATCTCACCCAAAATAATGAACATAGATGCACATTAACACTTCTAGTTCATGAATGTTCTACAAAAAGTAAAATAATCTCCTCATCAATCATCCTATGCTAAGAATAGATTCCTAGAAAAATTGATCCTTATGAGATCAGAAATCACAAATCCTCTCCTAAAAAAATAATAAAGTAAATAAAAGTGAATGGGTAATTAATGAAGGAGAAATGGAAAAAAACACTTCATGTAGGTGGTTTTTCTCCCATGTCACTACTAAAGTGGTTAGTGTCATCAAAGAGAAAGTAAGAATAAAGTGATCAAAATGAATTTTGGATCTCCATGATGCCTTATTGCTTCCCAACCTAGAACTATAATAAGAAATTAGTATCCAATATTTATAATTTCATGATCACATAATATGGGATGAAAAAACAATCAACTTATATTTATAATAGAAAACCAAAATTATAGAATAAGAGAATAAAGAAGAAATCTGTTATATTTTGGACCCATGAATCTCAAATTCCATCACAGTGTAAAAAGTGATAATAATATTTGAAAATAGAAATATAAAAACACTAACATCTTATCTAATAAGAAGAAAAAAACTCAACATGGAATTAATTTTGTAGTTTTCCATTTTCACTGAATGAAATCCAAGTGATAATAGCCAATCTCTTGTAATTACATGCACATGCCCTCAATTTGTTTTTCTGAGTAATCAAAATGATCACACTCATTGATAGTTATATGTGAAATGCTAATATTTCGTCATCATGATGATCTTATTTCATTAATATCTATATATTTCATGAAAAATTTATTCTTTATTTAAGAATGAAATTTGAAAAATATATACAGTTGAATTTGAGATGAGATGACCTGAACAAGATAATTCCTTTAGTCCACTGCTTATTTTATTTGATAAAATTTTGTTTTAGGAATTGTTTTTAGAACATGTAAATTGATTAATTATTTTAACCATTCTCAAATTACAATTTATTAATATTTCATAAATTGACAGTGGTAATCCCCTTTGGAAAATCCTTGATCAAATACCTACCTATGAATCTACCATCCATTTCAATCAGTGGCATGTTGGGGGAGAATCCAGATTCTGAGCCAAAAATGGATTTCCAATATATTATAAGAAACCCTATGAAATAATTGAAGTAATATAAGTATAAAAAGTAATCATCATTCTATATTTTTGAATGTAGAAAAACCCTCCCATGTAGAGGATTAAAAACCATAGAGAAATTAAGAAAATATCCACTATGAATCAAAGAATAAAAATATTTCAAGTTATTCCAAAAATTGAATTACAAATGAGAGAGTGTAGAAAACATGTGCGGAAACCACACACTTATTCTCCTTCTCATTGTATCTAAAAAACAACACACAAATGAAATGCATCTAAAGATAAATCTTTGAAAAAAATGTTACCCATCTATCGATGAGATGTCACTACCTTAATGATATTCATATGAACATGTGTCAGCCTCAAACCATCTAAAAAACCCAAAGGTTTTCTCTCTCATGATCTCTATATCAGGATGTAGTTTTGATCATTAACTAGGACATGACACCTAATCACTGTTATCTTGACAACTTTTTATATATGGACCTGATCATCAATTGCATCATTGGAACTCTACACTAGTTAAATGATGACATGTCACAAATGCTACCACTGACACGGTAGCAGCCTTATTTCTATTGGTGGATTACATCTTGAACATCATTCCATAGAACTCTCCTCATGTAAAGGATAATTGTTTCACCATCGTTATATTACACGGGCCACTACAAATGTGGAAACACCCTTCGAAGTTCTCTCTTACATGCTACATTTTGGTAGAACACTTTTAATATATATATTCGCATATTCTAATATATAAAAAATGTCCATAATCACCAATTAATGCATTTAACACCCCTTTTCCATCCATTAAAATTGATAATTAACTCTCTCATAATGTTGGGAGAAAATCCCAATTTAATATTGTGATAAATATCTCAATTAAATATTTTCTCTCTCATTAATAAATTTAATGAATATGTACAATATCCCCAATTATGACATCAATTAATGAAAACATAGAACAACCCTGTTGGAAATAAAAAATGTCAGTATCATACAAACCGTTATCATCAGTAGAAAATATGAAAAAACACTTTGGATATTCTAAAAAAAACTATATTCCCCAACTACATAAGTAGTACAAATGCCGAATTCATTGTCTCATCTCTATCTACACCATCCTGCTGAAAATGACATGAACCAACAACATCTAGCTCCCCCATAATATTGATTACCACATAATCTACATCACCTACCAAAATTAACTTCCCCCTCTGCTCAACATCCCCTGAGTGGACATGTGTATCACCTTTATCAAACTAATATAATTTCCAAACCTTATTCTTCTTCATGTACACATCATCGATCATCTCATAAACGTCAACAATTCCCATGTTAAATTATAATAATGAACCATCACCTATGATACCAATTTTTTTGTATAATCCTAATTCTAAGATGAAAATTGCATGCCAAAATATTGTGAGAAATACAATTACATATGTAATCTATATTATAAGAATAAATAAATCATCAGATATTATTTTTTATCATTAAAAAACACTCCTTTAATAAAGATTAAAAAACCATGGTCCAATTCCAAAATATCCTCTATGAATCATGGAATACAAAAAATACAAGTAATTCCCAAATATTAATTACAAATGGGAGAGCATAGAAAACCTATATAAAAACCAATCCTTGATATTCTTATACTTTATCTCTAAAAAATATCTCCCCAACACCATGTTTTGAAAGATCAATCTATATCAAAACTTCACCCATCAATCGACAAAATTTCATTACCTCAGAGACCTTCATATGAACATGTGCCATCCTTACATCACATTATGACACCTGAAAGATTTATCTCTCATGATATCTCCATAATGATGTACCATCATTGATTATTAATTAGGACACAACACCTGATCACCGCTATCAAGAATATTTTCAATTCATGGATTCAATCATCGATTGAGTCACTAGTTCTCCACACCTGTTAAATGTCGACATGTTTCACATGCTACCATTGGCGTGGTACCCCCCTTATTTCACTTCTTGGAATACATATTGAACATCTTTACATAAAATTCTCCCCACAGAAAATATGATTGTGTCACTATCATCTTGACACATGGGCCACCACAAATGTTTCAACCCCCTTCCTTGTTATCTCTTGAGGGATATATTGTGCTTGAACACCTTTAAAATATGTTACTACGTATTCTTATATATATACCATGTTCATAATCACAAAATAATTTATTCAATATCCATTTTACATCCATTAATTCTTTGAATTTACTCTCCCTTAATTTCAAAATAAAATCCACAATTAATGTTCAAATAAATATATCTATTTACAAATTTTTCTCTATCAATAAATGTGATGAATCCCAATAAGGGGAATAACCACAATCAATAGAATTTTCTTCTTTATCCCGAAACCCAAAAAACATATATTTAATGATCTTATCTAATATTAATAATAAATTCACCAATAAATATGAAATAAAAAATAATAAAAAATATCATAGGTGAATCTATTGGATTGAAAATTCATTTAGGCTTGTAACATCCAAGACCTTCTGGGTGTTTTTTGACAATTAAAATGGGTAGGGGAAATTTCACCTTACTGAAACGATTCTCATGCGTACTAAAACAAATTTTGATTAATATTAGTTACATTGGTCATGGTTATAGTTATTGTCAACCTATAATTTTACACATATCATTACATGATTTTAAGCATAATTTAACAGCATATTACAAGCCTAGGATCGTAAATTCATGTTTCTTGGAAGACTGGGAAGAGTGTACTGAAAACATGGGACTAAATAAATCATTTTTTATTTAATCTTTCTAATGACCACCTAAATTATACTATGTGCATTCATCTTTATAGGATAACCTTTTGATAACATGGAAAAAGGTATAAGCTAAAACCCCAATAAGGGAATAATTATAAGAATAAATCGTTAGCACATGGGTTAGAATGTGTTGTATAATGATATAATAAGGAAAGTAACATATGAAATCATAACATATAAACATGGGATAATATTAAGATAGAGTCATATTAATGTTCTGGAAACAATAACTTGAATTTATCATGAGCCAAGGCTCGTTGAACATCGAGGATCATAAGTAAAGGTTATCCAAAAAGATTGTTGCTCATAGTAGCACTAGTCAAGGATAACTGGAAAGACTGTTACACATAATGTCTCAGGAGACTCAACTTTACTCCATGTAATTGGTTGATATCTAGTAATACTCATAATAACATGTTTAGTAATACACAATCCACAAAATATAATCATACATAATAATTCATACATAAATTTATCGGTACCCCTGGAAAGAAATGGGTATCATAATCATGTCATAATGTATAATAAATGGGTGTATCATATGAGTGACCATGAAAGAAAGAAATTATAACATACATGGACATTTAAAAGGGTAAATAGGAATATATCATGTTATGTGAATACAAACATATTTGATACCATGTAAGAAGAGTATTTATGAAATTTTAGCATTAAAACATTTTAGTGTGGTTTCAAGAAACATTCTGAAGAGAATTTAAATTTGAAATGTGAAAAATATTTTATACAAAAATATAAATGAACCAATAAGGTTTTCATAATAAAATTTATGATTCTATAAAAACAATGGTGGCTTAAAAATATAAATATATGTCTCTGAATAATAATGATGAATGTATCATTAAACATGAGTTTAGAGAATATAAAAAAATTATTATATGTAAATAAAAATAATAGATAAATTCATTAGTGTAAAAATAAAGATAGAGAAACCTGAATGAATAGAGGAGGTTCGGGTAAAATCCCTTATCTTAAGAATAACTTTGTCATTATATTGATCTTAATGTCATAGATAATGAAATTATATTCATTAAATTTTATTTTCAGAACCCTTTATTTTTTAAAATTTATTTATTATAGACTTATTAAGTTATATTATGACATTTATGATTGTTTAAGATGTTAAATTTCATTGTCTAGGAGAGTTTGTTTCCTTGATTTTCATGATTGGTTTACAGATATATATCTTAGGATAAACATTTATGATGAGAATGGTTATCCATAATTGAAGTTATATGTTATTATTGAAAATATATATGATTACATGATTATAAAATTCATTTGAATATTTGTAGTGAGGATGAATCATTATATAAAAATTTATTGATAATAGTTTTGGATAATTGGCATTTCTTTATCAAAATGAACACATTTTTCTTTACAAATTAATATAATGTGTAAAACAATTACAGAAATATAAATTAGAAATATTTCATATCTTATTGTTTTGTTAATCCATAAAAATGGTTTCCTTACCAAAATTGTAGATATTAAAATAAATTGAAAACCTATCCTCCTTGGATGTGAAAAATTGACACATCTCGGACTACGTTTTCATTTATAGTATAGAATAAGGGGAAAGAGACAAGAAGATGAATTATTCCATTTTCACAACAACATTTTAGTACATGTAAGGTAATAGAGTTATAATAACATTTGGATGATGGTAGGTCTATAATGAAAAGGAAATAAAGGAAAATGAAATAAAATAAAATAAAGGAAAAGAAGAATTTATGTCTGGAATATAATTACATTTGATAGCCTTTTTAGGGGAGAGGATTTTGTTATTTGAAGAGACCAATGGATGATGGGCGTGGTATAGGGAATTATGGAGATATTTAATATAAGGACCCAGCCTTAAACCTTACTTAATATTTAATTAAATGAATAATTCACATTGAGGATCTTTTCAGGTTTAGAGTTTTAGAGAATTAGAACATAACTATTAAATCTTAAAAGATTACAAAGTAGACACTTCTACTAAGTCTCCATAAAAAAAACTCTTAAAAAGAATGATGTCTAGATTCCATGTTTTAGATAGCATGAAATTCCCTTGATCCCATCCTTGACCTTATTCCACTTTAAGTCCTGTGAAAAACATTTCGAAAAACTTGGGGTGAGCATAAAAAGCTCAGTAAGGGATACAAAAAGAATGAAAACTGTTAGTTTTTCTAACATCAAGTAAACCATGTATACTATATCAAAGTAATACCTTCACCTTCCTGAAGTAGTAAAAAAAATCTTCACTGAATAATGTATCATTACTTACCTTTTTGTAACCAAAGGATTACCATAAAACCCATATAAAGAACACATAGAATATATAAAGGTAACTTGGGACATAAACATACTTAAGTGGATAACCATACAGTTGACTTCCACACATATCACTTAATGGAATAGCCATAAGGCCAATTTCCATACATACTTAATGGAATAGCCATACGGCCGACTTCCATACCCAATGCATTGGAGGTTATAACGTAACCACCCATCCTGGTATTCACGGCACCACCCGTCATATGGTTTATAACGTAACCACCCGTTAAAATGTCCAAATACCAATATAAAATCATAAAACATAAAACCAATATAAAGGAATGATAACATTTCCACATTTCAATAAATATATTGACATAATAGAATCCTTTTTCAAAACCATTTTCAATAACAAAATACATAAAAGAGTATATGGTATTTATTTTATTCTAAAAACATTACGGCTTGTTGAGAAAGCCAAAGACCAAATAATACTCACGGTGGCGGAAAAGGACGTTGTCACCGCGTACGTTAAAAAAACATTCCTTTTTGTCATATAGTAAAACGCTTCGTAGAAAAAGATTCCTTTTGTATAAAAGTAAAAGTCAAAGTGGTTTATACACCGTATAAAAGAAAGTTGTGTATAAAACGAAATATGCCTCAATGAATGGAGATTGAGACGAAGTCCCTTACAAAGATCATTTTTAAAATAAAATAGAACTATTATGTGTATTCACTATAGGTACACATAAAGAATAAAAAATAATACATAATAATATCATGACATAATTTGAAAGTAGGAGATTAACCCAAAGAATGGAAATTGGGTTAAGAAGTTCCCTTACCTCGTATCTGACTTGACCTGACCGTTCTTTAATCTCCTGAATAATAAACTTGAGTTAATTTATACTTGATTAAGAACCTTTTTAAAGTTCATTATTCTTTTTATATCACTTATTGCCATGTTATAAACATTATGTAACCATTTAAGTTAATAATGTTTGTTTTGTCAATATTTGGTTCTTAAGTCGAAAGTTGACTTCTTACAATTACATGTTGTTCATGTGGTCAAAAGTTCTTTATATCCAGAATGAAATTCCTGATTTGGATATAATAAGTATCATATATATCCAGCATATACATGTATTTAAAATATTACATAATCATTTATAGGTAAGAAATGAAATGCACCGTTCATGGAGACGGTAAGCCGTACGTACGCATGAACGCTACATTCATTTCTTTGTCATATTAATGGAATTAAAACTAAATTAGAGGTATGTATATTTTAATTAAGGAATTATATTCATCATTTAGATACATCATTAATTATATATATACATTATATACATGTAATTTTAATAGTACATTACATTTGGGGATAAGAAATGAAATGCACCGTCCATAGAGACGGTAAGCCGTACGTACGCATGAACGCTACTTTCATTTCTATCTCATACTTTAATGGAAATAAATAATAATGATATAGAGGTATATTATAATTCCCATATAACATCATATATAATAACTTTAAATCCATCCTTTACACGTCCCACATATGGCATTAACGAATCACATCACTTTGAGGGGGCGGTAGTCCGCACTTCCTTAAATGAAGATATCGTGTTTACCCATAATGGAAACCATAAAGTTATGCCAAAAATGAAAAATACAGAAGCTTAAAGAAAACATAAAAATATTATATATCATATATAAAAATAGTGACATCATAATGGCCACCCTTGAAGGTGTTAAATGAGTATTGAACAATCATCGTTTCGGGAGGCAGAATTTCGCCATCCACGGAAACCGTATGTTCTTTAACCATTTGATGTAGTTGTGTGAGAGTGTAGCTCAAATAAATATTATAAAAAAATACTAGTATATTGAAGATATTGGTGTTGTTACAAAAGAAGTAAATAAAAAGGGTTTAGAGGGTTGGAGAAGCAAAATAAAACAAATGAACAAGAGAGAATGAATTACCTTTAAAAGTGTAACTCCTTTCGATTTGAGCCTAAAGGATTCCTTTGAAAGGATTCTGCCCAAATGGAATCCTCTAGGATGAGGATAGGGATGTGGAGAGAGTAATGGTTCAGGGGTTGGCCGAGCCAAAGGCTTGAGAAGTGTGTGAAATGGGGTAGAGGTGGGGGCCTTTTATAAGAGGATAGGAGGGGCACTTTTGGAAAGTAAAGAAATATTACTTTATTTGAAAATGTGTTTCGGTTTTAAAAGGTCCCAAATTGAAATAATTCGTGGATAAGGTGATAAGGGTTCGAAATCCACTCATCCAATTGGTTTTGGACATGTGTAGGTTTTAGAGTTTTTCATTATCTTTCCATTTTATTTAAATCGTCAAATAATGATGTCATCGCTTCATCATTATTATGTCATATATAATTTAATTTATTTAATGTCTAAAAATTATAAAACAAATACTATGATGTAGGAAATCTTTTTATCTTTCCAATGACTATTTATAATCAAAATGTGGACTTTTATAACCCCACTAAAAAATTATTTTAGTAAAACAATTTATGTTAGTGTCATTTTCACTTTAACATTAAATAAAAATATATTAATGTCATTTTCCAACTAAAGTGGCTCCATGGGGTCCCCAAGTTGGCCCATGGCTTGTCTTGGTCGGCCATGACTCACCCAATAGGTGTAGGACAAGTTTCATGGTGTTTTCACATTTTTATAATATCATTTTTACATTAAATTACACTAATTACCTCTAATCGCGATTAATGAAAAACAGTTACTATTCACCAAAAAATTATTTTAATCTCATTGAACCACATTTTACTTCTTAATGACAACAATGTATTTCAGATTTTCAAAATTCAATACACATTAGTGGTAAACATTAATTTAACTGAAAAATCAGTTTTCTTGATTACCACTTAGTGGTTTCACTATTCATCAAAAATTGAAGTTTTTCAGAAAATTACCAAAAATTCACCCTAAGATATATTTGATATTCCAAATTCAAAAATGAAGTCCATTTTACAAAATTCAAAACATATAAGTCAAATTAATTAATTTAATAATTAATTCCCGCTGTCATGACAAATAGCATGTTTTTGTGAAACAATAAGTGTCAAAAGATTGACACCAGTTTAAGTCCAATTTCAAAGTTAAATTGATTCCAATGACCACCATTGGATTAAATGGTAAAAATATTTTCTAATTTCACTTTAAAACCAATTAAAATAATAATCTAATCATATAAATAATTTATATTAAAAATAGGTTTTGAATTAAAATACAACATTTTACACTATTCATAAAAAATGAACTTTATCAGAAAGGGACCAAAAATTTATACAAAGTAAATTTTGATGTCCCGATTCTAAAGAAGAGTTATATTTGGTCCAATAGAATTTATAAGATCGATCAAAACTATATTTAATGACGGTTCTCTGTCAAAAGGTGATAAGTGGACCTTTCGTGAAAATTAGGGTATAAATACCTAAAATTGAACTCTTTCCGTATTTTAAGCCTTTATCTTTTATTGGGTAAATGTAAAAACATTTAAAAACATATCTAATCATATTTTAGTTATTTCTATCCATTCCCGCCAGTACAATGGCTACTTGTTAACTAACATTTAAAATAATATTATTTTATTACTAGTGTGCTACGTAAGTTTCAAAGAAACTCATCGTTGCGTATCGAGTACGCTATCGAACATAGCAACCCCTTTAAAATAAAATTAATATTTAATTCGTAAATATTAATAAATATGAAAATTCTTTATTCTTTATTTACCTGGGATGTTACATCCTTCCCCCCTTTTGGGAATTGCGTCCTCGCAATTTTATTCACTTATCAAAATAAGTGGGGGTATTTATCCCTCATAGCATTTTCAGATTCCCACGTTGCCTCTTAATCACATGGTTTTCCACAAAACCTTTACCTGATGAATCACGTTATTCCGTAACACTTTCTCCCTGTGGTCAAGAATCTGGAGGGGTTGTTCCTAATAAGATAGGTTCTCTTCCAGCTGAACTACCTCTGGACTCAAAACATGAGATGGATCTGGCATATACTTCCTCAACATTGAAACATGAAAAAAATTGTGTACTTGAGATAAACTCGGAGGTAAAGCCACCCGGTATGCAACTGATCCAACTCTCTCCAGAATTTCATATGGTCCAACGAACCTTGGACTCAACATTCCTTTCTTACCAAATCTCATCACAATTTCCAAGGAGAAACCTTCAGAAAAACATGATCACCTACCTCGAAAGATAGATCCTTCCTTCGGTTATCCACATAACTCTTCTGCCTGCTCTGAGCTGTTCTCATGTGCTTCTGAATCAACTGAACTTTTTCTGCCATCTCTTCTACCAATTCTGGTCCCATCATCTTCCTTTCACCCACTTCATTCCAAAATGCTGAAGTTCGACACCGCTTCCCATATAATGCCTCAAATGGTGCCATCTGTATACTGGAATGAAAACTGTTTTTATAAGAAAAATCAACCAAAGAAATATGTTGGTCCCAACTTCCCTGATAATCCATCGAACAAGCTCGTAGCATATCCTCCAAGGTCTGAATTGTACGTTCTGACTGCCCATCTGATTGAGGATGAAAAGATGTACTAAAATTTAATTCAGTACCCAACGACTTCTGAAGGCCTTTCCAAAAGTTAGAAGTAAACCTGGGATCACGATCCGATACAATGGAGAGAGGAACTCCATGTAACCTGACTATCTCTTTAAGATACAAACGGGAAAGTTGATCTAGAGAGAAAGTATCTCGTATAGAAAGGAAATGAGCAGATTTGGTCAAGCGATCAACAATAACCCAGATTGCATTATTACCTTGAGATGTCCTCAGTAATCCCACAACAAAGTCCATGGATATATTCTCCCATTTCCACTCTGGCACTGGTAAAGGCTGAAGCATCCCTTTCGGTAACTGCCGCTCTACTTTAACCTGTTGACATGTCAAACACTTCACAGTAAAATCAGAAATGTCTCTTTTCATTCCCTCCCACCAGTAATACTCCCGCAGACCTCTGTACATCTTAGTACTGCCAGGATGAAAAAACAACTCATTCTTCAAATGTGAATCACAAGGCACACATAACCTCTTCACAAACCTCAAAACACAAACACAAACTAATCCAAGAACTCATGGAAAATTTTATTCATAAGGTCCATGAATACAGCAGGTGCATTGGTTAACCCAAAAGGCATAACTACAAATTCATAATGGCCATATCTAGTACGGAACGCAGTCTTCGGAACGTCTACTTCTTTTACTTTCAACTGATGGTACCCCGACCTCAAGTCAATCTTCGAAAAATACTGATCTCCCTGGAGCTGATACCACTTCATTCGATGGCCCAACATCTGCTGAAGTTGTTGCAAAGGCTTTCGCCACCCCTTTCTGCTTGTAGTCTGTCTGCATTCCCCCAGTTGAGTTCATCGTTGGACACTCGTTTGCGTAATGACCCATTTCATTACACTTAAAACATCTTACCGTTTGCTTTTCATTGCCTGCTTTATCATCTTCCTTACAGTTACGAGCAATATGAACAGACTTACCACACCGAAAGCACTTACCAGACTTGGATAAACATTCTCCAGGATGAATTTTACCACACTTCTCACAGGATGGATATTTGGTTTTCTTACCTCCATGCTTCTTTGATGAATTCTTACCCTTTTCCTGCCAAGTAGACCTCTTATTCTGTAGTTTGTCATAGAAATCCTAATCATCGGAAAACTCCATTTCTACCTTCTCCGTACATCGAACAAGTTTTTCATAACTTTTGAACTCACAAGAAGCTAAATCCCTTCGATACTTTGGCTTTAACCCTGAGTAAAAACGGTTTATTTTAATATCAAGATCTCGTATGAAGTTTGGAGCATACCTTGCCAATCGAGTGAACTTTTCTTCATAAGTAGCCACTGAATCATCCTCCTGCCTCAATTCTAGGAACTGTTTTTCCATCCTAAGACAAACCACCTTAGGAAAATATTTCTCAAGAAACATACCTTTGAATTCGTCCCAGTGAAGATCCTCAATCTCATCACTATCCCTTATATTTTTCACCATCGACCACCACTGATCAGCTTCACCTTCAAAACGGTAAACAACAAGACTAACCTTTTGATGTTCTGAACACCCCATGACATCAAAAATCTTCTCCAGTTCTTTAATCCACCCTTCAGCTTGCATAGGGTCAGATGATCCTCTGAATGATGGGGGATGTTGCCTCATGAAATGTTCCACCACTGACATGTTCCTCTGCGGTTGATCTGGCTGATCTCGTGCATGAATACCACCACCATTTATAGCCTGATTCAACTGTGCCATCACTGCAACAAACTGTTCAGTTCCGATTCCGACCATCTCAGGTTGCTGATTTGGATGGTTATCTTCCTCTTGATGTCGTCCCAACATAGCTGCTTTGTTTCCTCTGCGGAAAACCATTCTGAACACAGAAATATCTTAGGCGAAGCAACATGGTAATCCGTAAATGCTATATCATTTCAATCATATTATAATTTAACACTTTTCTAATTCCTAAAGTTGTCTAAACCGACCTCTGATACCAACTATAAGGCCCCAGCCTTAAACCTTACTTAATATTGAATTAAATGAATAATTCACATTGAGGATCTTTTCAGATTTAGAGTTTTAGAGAATTAGAACATAACTATTAAATCTTAAAAGATTACAAAGTATACACTTCTACTAAGTCTCCATAAAATAAAAACTCTTAAAAAGAAAGATGTCTAGATTCCATGTTTTAGATAGCATGAAATTCCCTTGATCCCATCCTTGACCTTATTCCACTTTAAGTCCTGTGAAAAACATTTCGAAAAACTTGGGGTGAGCATAAAAAGCTCAGTAAGGGATACAAAAAGAATGAAAACTGTTAGTTTTCTAACATCAAGTAAACCATGTATACTATATCAAAGTAATACCTTCACCTTCATGAAGTAGTAAAAAAAATCTTCACTAAATAAAGTATCATTACTTACCTTTTTGTAACCAATGGATTACCATAAAACCCATATAAAGAACACATAGAATATATAAAGGTAACTTGGGACATAAACATACTTAAGTGGATAACCATACGGTTGACTTCCACACATATCACTTAATGGAATAGCCATACGGCCAATTTCCATACATACTTAATGGAATAGCCATACGGCCGACTTCCATACCCAATGCATTGGAGGTTATAACGTAACCACCCATCCTGGTATTCACGGCACCACCCGTCATATGGTTTATAACGTAACCACCCGTTAAAATGTCCAAGTACCAATATAAAATCATAAAACATAAAACCAATATAAAGGAATGATAACATTTCCACATTTCAATAAATATATTGACATAATAGAATCCTTTTTCAAAACAATTTTCAATAACAAAATACGTAAAAGAGTATATGGTATTTATTTTATTCTAAAAACATTACGGCTTGATGAGAAAGCCAAAGACCAAATAATACTCGCGGTGGAGGAAAAGGTCGTTGTCACCACGTACGTTAAAAAAACATTCCTTTTTTTCATTTAGTAAAATGCTTCATAGAAAAAGATTCCTTTTGTATAAAAGTAAAAGTCAAATGGGTTTATACACCGTATAAAAGAAAGTTGTGTATAAAACGAAATATGCCTCAATGAATGGAGATTGAGAAGAAGTCCCTTACAAAGATCATTTTTAAAATAAAATAGATCTATTATGTGTATTCACTATAGGTACACATAAAGAATACAAAATAATACATAATAATATCATGACATAATTTGAAAGTAGGAGATTAACCCAAAGAATGGAAATTGGGTTAAGAAGTTCCCTTACCTCGTATCCGACTTGACCCGACCGTTCATTAATCTCCTGAATAATAAACGTGAGTAAATTTATACTTGATTAATAACCTTTTTAAAGTTCATTATTCTTTTTATATAACTTATTTCCATGTTATAAACATTATGTAACCATTTAAGTTAATAATGTTTGTTTTGTCAATATTTGGTTCTCAAGTCGAAAGTTGACTTCTTACAATTACATGTTGTTCATGTGGTCAAATGTTCTTTATATCCAGAAAGAAATTCCTGATTTGGATATAATATGTATCATATATATCCAGCATATACATGTATTTATAATATTACACAATCATTTAGAGGTAAGAAATGAAATGCACCGTTCATGGAGACGGTAAGCCGTACGTACGCATGAACGCTACTTTCATTTCTTTGTCATATTAATGGAATTAAAACTAAATTAGAGGTATGTATATTTTAATTCAGGAATTATATTCATCATTTAGATATATCATTAATTATATATATACATTATATACATGTAATTTTAATAGTACATTACATTTGGGGATAAGAAATGAAATGCACTGTTCATGGAGACGGTAAGCCGTACGTACGCATGAATGCTACTTTCATTTCTATCTCATAATTTAATGGAAAGAAATAATAATGATATAGAGGTATATTATAATTCCAGTATAAAATCATATATAATAACTTTAAATCCATCCTTTACACGTCCCACATATGGCATTAACGAATCACATCACTTTGAGGGGGCGGTAGTCCGCACTTCCTTAAATGAAGATATCGTGTTTACCCATAATGGAAACCATAAAGGTATGCCAAAATTGAAAAATACAGAAGCTTAAAGAAAACATAAACATATTATATATCATATATAAAAATAGTGACATCATAATGGCCACCCTTGAAGGTGTTAAATGAGTATTGAACAATCATCGTTTCGGGAGGCAAAATTTCACCATCCACGGAAACCGTATGTTCTTTAACCATTTGATGTATTTGTGTGAGAGTGTAGCTCAAATAAATATTATAACAACATCCTAGTATATTGATGATACTGGTTTTGTTACAAAAGAAGTAAATAAAAAGGGTTTAGAGGGTTGGAGAAGCAAAATAAAACAAATGAACAAGAGAGAATGAATTACCTTTAAAAGTGTAACTCCTTTTGATTTGAGCCTAAAGGCTTCCTTTGAAAAGATTCTGCCCAAAGGGAATCCTCTAGGATGAGGAGAGGGATGTGGATAGAGTAATTGGGCAGGGTTTGGCCGAGCCAAAGGCTTGAGAAGTGTGTGAAAAGGGGTAGAGGTGGGGGCCTTTTATAAGAGGAGAGGAGGGGCACTTTTGGATAGTAAAGAAATATTACTTTATTTGAAAATGTGTTTCGGTTTTAAAAGGTCCCACATTGATATAATTTGTGGATAAGGTGATAAGGTTTCGAAATGCACTCATCCAATTGGTTTTGGACATGTGTAGGTTTTATATTTTTCATTATCTTTCCATTTTATTTAAATCGTGAAAAAATGATGTAATCGCTTCATCATTATTATGACATATATAATTGAATTTATTTAATGTCTAAAAATTATAAAACAAATACTATGATGTATGAAATATTTTTAGCTTTCTAATGACTGTTTATAATCAAAAGTTGGACTTGTATAACCCCACTCAAAATTTATTTTAGTAAAACAATTTATGTTAGTGTCATTTTCACTTTAACCTTAAATAAAAATATATTAATGTCATTTTCCAACTAAAGTGGCTCCATGGGGTCCCCAAGTTGGCCCATGGATTGTCTCGGTCGGCCATGACTCACCCAATAGGTGTAGGACAAGTGTCATGGTGTTTTCACATTTTTATAATATCATTTTTACATTAAATTACACTAATTACCTCTAATCGCGATTAATGAAAAAAAGATACTATTCACCAAAAAATTATTTTTATCTCATTGAACCACATTTTACATCTTAATGACAACCATGTATGTCGGATTTTCAAAATTCAATACACATTAGTGGTAAACTTTCATTTAACTGAAAAATCAGTTTGCTTGATTACCACTTAGTGGTTTCACTATTCATCAAAAATTGAAGTTTTTCAGAAAATTACCAAAAATTCACCCTAAGCTATATTTGATATTCCAAATTCAAAAATGGAGTCCATTTTACAAAATTCAAAACATATAAGTCAAATTAATTAATTTAATAATTAATTCTCGCTGTCCTGACAAATAGCGTGTTTTTGTGAAATAATAAGTGTCAAAAGATTGACACCAGTTTAAGTCCAATTTCAAAGTGAAATTGATTCCAATGACCACCATTGGATTAACTGGTAAAAATATTTTATAATTTCACTTTAAAACCAATTAAAATAATAATCTAATCATATAAATAATTTAGATTAAAAAGAGGTTTTGAATTAAAATACAACATTTTACACTATTCATAAAAAAATGAACTTTATCAGAAAGGTACCAAAAGTTTACACAAAGTAAATTTTGATGTCCCGATTCTAAAGAAGAGTTATATTTGGTCCAATAGAATTTATAAGATCGATCAAAACTATATTTAATGACGGTTCTCCGTCAAAAGGTGATAAGTGGACCTTTCGTGAAAATTAGGGTATAAATACCTAAAATTGAACTCTTTCCGTATTTTAAGCCTTTATCTTTTATTGGTTAAATGTAAAAACATTTAAAAACATATCTAATCATATTTTAGTTATTTCTATCCATTCCCGCCAGTACAATGGCTACTTGTTAACTAACATTTAAAATAATATTATTTTATTACTAGTGTGCTACGTAAGTTTCAAAGAAACTCATCATTGCGTATCGGGTACGCTATCGAACATAGCAACCCCTTTAAAATAAAATTAATATTTAATTCGTAAATATTAATAAATATGAAAATTCTTTATTCTTTATTTACCTGGGATGTTACATTTAATTAGATTTTGGAAAAGGAATATATACTGGGAGGTGTGAAGAGATGAGCTTAAGAGGGGTGGTATTGATAGTGGAGGTGAGGAGGGGATTCCCATTATTTTAATAATTAGATTTATATTTTGGCTGAGGAATATGAATAGTATTGATTATTAGGACCAAAAACAGTAAATAGAGAATGTTATTTCAAACCAATGGACATTTACTTCATATATAACCCAATCATGATGTTGAGATTCAATTACATAGCATTTATCATAAATTATCATATTTTACTATTCATAACAAATTCATGTATTTCAGAACAATACAAAAAATTCAGCACAACTATTTATTGAGTTGTAGTATAAAAAAAATTAACTCCTGGTTATGAAAATGTTTCTCTCAATATGATATATTTAATTTTTAATTAAAATCATAATTTACTTCAAAAATAAAAATAATAAAATTAAAACTGTTTATCTAAAAACTAGAAAAATCAATTAAGGTCTCTTAAAATTATATTATGATCATATGACATAAAAATAATAATTTATGGAGTAATTTTATGAAAATAAAATATCTTTAAATTTATTAAAGTAATAATTAAATTTTAATTAAATATACTTGAGTTGAAAAAATACTAACACATTATTAATGACTTTTAAAATATTTACTTACTTATAATATGATATATTTATATCATATTGTCACATATAAAATGGATACATATTATTTATTCATTATTTTGTGAGGTTACTATTACATTTTTTGGTTTAGTATTTATAACACTCACATTACTATTCCAATGGTCAAGTTACTATTTCATTGGTAAATGTACCTTAACCTCTAGAGATACCTTTTTATTTCAATCATTCTACATTTATTATGTTTTCATTGTGTTATATAACTAATATTATTTGATTATACTATATGAAATAATTATAAGAATTTAATTTTATTGATTTTCAAATTTAGTCTTTACATTCTTCCACCCTTATGAAATTTCACCCGTGAAATGTCATTTTAGATTCTATTCTATAAACATGCGTGGGTATTTTTCCTTCATTTCTTCATCCATTTCCAATGTTTCCTATTTGTACTTATGGTTTCGCCATAGTACATTGACCAAGTAAGTAGTCTTGCTGCATAGAATTTTATCTCTACAATCCAACATATTCACTGGATTCTCCTCCTATGAAATATCATTCTCTAACTATAACACCTTTGAAGAGAGTACATGTGACGGTATTGGAATGAAATTCCTTAAGAGAGATATGTGGAGAAGAATGTGTACTATAGACATGGAGGTTGTAAGTACTAGTTGATAGGCCATAGCTCTGACATGATCAAGAGTCTTGAAATCATGGTCGATTATCACCTATCGACCGTTCAACGTTTTGATGCTCTGCTAATGTGTATAGTAGCACTCAGGTCGAATTGTCAGCGGCGATACACTTTTAATAGTTGAATCTTCTTATTTGATTGAATTTTTATTGGGGGATGTTTTTAGAACTTAAATGAAGTGCTTAATGATTGGTGTTCTATTTAACAATTTGATAAATATTGGGGTGAGTTCATTTTTAGGGAGTTAAGATTCTGATATCCTGGAACTTTTCTTTATATTGCAGTTAAATTAACACTTACATCAAAATATAATGTTGATTGGAATTCCTAATTTTTAAGACTTTAATCCAAACCTTAACCTAACTTGGGTTTCTAATCTCAATTAGAGATTGTTTATGGTAGTGAATTTATGGTTCCAATAATCCAGGGAAAGCACACATTAAACAAATCATTTCATTAATCCACGACATTCTATGTTTAACATACACAATGTTAATTTAAAGAATATCCATCGAGCAAATTCTCTCAATCACATAAAATCCACAAATTATAAATCACCCCAATTGTTGATTTACTCATATATTGTTTTGGTTAATAATATGTTTGTAATATTTATGATTATGTATTATAAATAGAAGACTAATAGAGGTATGAGAAAAAGAGTGGTGCGTCGAACACACACACAAATGATAATTAGTATTAAAAATATACTTTTGATTGATTGAGTAAGAAAAATAAGGGAAGGGGTTTTAACTTGATTTAAACTATTTTAATAAAATTATTATTATACTACCTATGGTGGATGAGAAAAGGAGATATTGAAGAATAAACTTTCATTAAAACAGAATTACAAAAACAAAGACTTATAAGATTACAATAAGGATGAAAACAAAAGTAAATGAAATCTACGAGAGAAGGAAAGGTCTCTCAAATGAAAAAATTAGTATGAAAGGTCCTGCCAAGCCTTTGGAAACGCTTTGGTCGTGCCAATCTGTGATTCTCTCTTCTTAAAATCCAACAAACTTGAAGAAGAGTAGGGGATGTATTTATAGCCCAAGGAAGTGTACTGTTTGATTTACCAATATGTCCCTCCACTTGGATAGATGATTTGGACATCCAGGCAGCTGAATCTCAAGATATTTCCTTCTTCAATGTTGTAGATAATAATTTTGTTTGAGTACTATACAAATGTGGAGGCATGAGGACTTATGGATCCAAAGTTATGGTGGTTATAATAAAGGATGTTAAACTATCCATTTCTATCCATGCTTTTTCTATGGCCAAAATATGAATGGATTTAGGAATAGTATGATGCCTTCAAATACAAATTCTTTCTTCAATACAGTATGTCACCAATATCTCTTCTTTCATAATAAAAATGACTGATTGATTAGATGATTATATAAGGAGACATGTCATTAATACTGTACTGATTTTAATTCCCAAATAGAATGGTGGGATGAGATTAAATTAATCATTTGGGCCCTTGTATTTGGAGCATGGCCTTTAAATTTTTATCCAAGACTACATACATTGGCCCTCAAACTTTGAAGGAGAATTAATGAATTTTCACTTCTGGATTGATCCTAGTAATTCAATCTTCATGGACATGCTAGTATCTTCACAGATTCTATGGGCCTTATTGTGTGGTCCATATGACCATTAAAATGGAAGAACAGGCCAATGATACCTTATAATAATATGTGGTAAATGGAATAAGTAATAAAAAACAATAACAACACAATTTGAATCAGTATGGGGAGTGTTAAAAATGAAATAGTAAGCTGACTGAATTGTAATACTTCTAAAAATGCTCAAAAATTATACTTACTATTAAAACATTAATATTTCACACAAATTATGCACATTACATATAAAATCAGTAAAGGGAGTTTATAATATGTAATGAAAATATTAATAACATCAACTCCCACACAATTAGTATTGTGCATGTTCTCATGGGAAAAAAATATGAAAACTTGAAAAAATCATTTTCAATCACCAACAAATATTAAAATTTTGTTTTCCACAATCAAGGGTTGTTTAGACAATATAACTCATCTATATTGAATTCAACCATAAGTTGTTATAGAATCAATGTTCAAAAAACAATTCATTTTTTCATACTCATATTTTGAAAGAGAAAATGGTGGCATACAAAAGCTTACTCTTCTCAAGATTATAAAATTAATTTATGGAGCTTCACTCATTCACCAACCAAAATAGAAAATCGTAGAGTATGAAAGAGATGTCATCTTAAATTAAATATCCTAAAGTGATCAAAAATCAAGAGGTCTTTTTATGGGGATTTTCTATGGCTATGAAATGGTTGAAAGATTATATCAAAAATAAAAGAAAAAAGTGGTAAAACACCAACATAGAAAAAGATGTGCCCATTTTTATTGAAATGAAAAATGGAAGGAAATGAAAACTCAAATTTACGAAGGAATGAAAATGTGAAATATGAAACGAAATTGGAATTAAGTATGAAGGGAATAAGAAGAATTAATATTTAAAAACCCCAAAACTTCTCTCAATGATATAAAGATATAATGAAGGAGTTATTTTTTTTCTTTTTTCTTCTCTATTTTTAAATGTTTAACTAGAAATAGATCTCACACTTATATCCCAACCCATTCTTGATCTCCTCACGACACTAATTGTAATAGTTATAACAATATCTAAAGTTGATAAATAGTTATTTTTGTCCTACCCAAGATAGAACCCAATTTTTTTATTGACTTTTTTCGAACACTTGTCATTAGAATTTGAAAAATATGTCATAAGCATATATACATTCCCCAACCTCACTGAAGGACAACATCTCCCCTAAACTAAAATGGATTCTTTCCCTCAAGCATATGATAACTCATTGAGAGTCAATAAATGGGCACCCAAAAAATGAAATCCAACCCCCCAGATATATATTTCATAAAATTATTAAATGATAATCCACGATGTTATTGGGTTGGATAAGGTATTGGGCATGTAATGTGGTTATCAAAGAAAAGGTTTGCATAGGCTTAAACGGGATTTCAAAAGGAGGATTAATGTAATGGAAATGGGAGGCTATTTGGTTATTGTGATTCTCATATGGATCAGAAAATGACTCTATAAAATTAATGCATGCCAATATAGGGAATTCAGTTAAAGATACACAAACTCAAGACACAAAAATATGGTGATTGTTTTTTAAACATTGCCATAGGTAGCCCTGGCATAAAAGTAAAAGTTGTTTTTCAAAGGTGGGAAAATCATTTTTTAAATCAATAACTGAGCATTCATAATGTATTATTCTTGAAAAAATATTCTTTATCCCATGTCATGATGAAAATAAAAAAAATTAAGATGAAAACATGTCTTGTTGACTCACTAAAATGGATGGACAAAATTTGAAAATTTGATTGTGAGAATGACTCTTTTTTTTAATTTTTTTTATTTTATTAGTTTTTTACTATTTCTAAATTACACTCTAACAAAAAATAGAAAGAGTAAATAAAAATTTGATGAGGAATGAGGTAAAAATGAGAATGAGGGTGGAGTGAAGAGAGAGAGAGAGAGAGTTAAAGGGAACGAGGTGCCCCTGGTTAGGATTTAGTGGGTTTCCATCTCCATCCAGTGGTGGGTCTTTTGTGGATCTGATGGAAGCCTATGTGGTTCTAGGATTGTTGGATGTTACCTAAAAACAAAAAATCATTATTCACCTAATGAAAAACTTAAATAAAATTATAGTTTCATAAAATTAAAGGAAAACATGTATTGCCTCCCAAGAAGTGCTGCATTTATTTGTCTACAGCTAGACAACTGCAGTACACTACCCATTGTTCGATGGTCCCCATTGTATTTTCTAAACACCAGAGTGCTTCCTAAGAAACTTCTCATTTGGGATGCCTGATTGTTCATTGGATAATTTATACACTTCCTTGATTGTTTGCATCCAATTAAATGGAGGTGGAAAGAGAATATGACTATCCTACATTTAGTCTCCAATCTTAGGAATGATTTTATCCACAAACTGATGGTTTTTTATGCTTGTAAATTTAGGTATATGTCTAAATTCCGATGGTTCATTTATGTAAGGATCAGATAACACAAAACCATAGTATGAGATCCCAATTTTTTTCAACTCATTTATTTCATCACTTACCGATGTAGAGTAATGAGTATCAGTAGAGTCATAAGACTGAATAAATTATTCAATATCCTATATTTCAATGTTGTTCACCAATGAATGATCAATTTCAATATCACTAGTGATCACTTTATTAATTATGGAAGAAATCGCACAACCTTCACTCCCATCGAGATAATATAAACACATTGGTTCAGGGTTTACCTCACATATGACATAATTTTTAAAATCATGGATTGGAAATGGTGAACCTTGGATAATCAGTTCATAATAATAAAAATGAACATGATTTTTCATTTTCCCCATTACCTTCAAAGTTGGAGTAATGGATGTCAGAAGTTAGATGGGATTCCAGAGATTTTTCAAGATCCTTTAAATTTATGTTGTTTGTATTTGTAATGTCAACGTCGACTTCTCCATTTATGACTTGGTTAGTCATGGTGTATATTTAACAAGATCCATTATCATTTTAACATGATGAACATGATGGAATGGGGTTCAATAGACTCTTAAAAGTGTACTCATAAGCATTGATTGGGAAGGCCTTGTGATATCCAGATGGGTATTTCATGGCTTATAAAATGTTGATCATGACTAGTTTGTCGACATATTCCATGGCTAAGATGCCTAAATGGGCATCAATCTTGGTTCTAGAATTCATGAGGAAAGGTCATCCTAGAATTAGGCGAGATTGAGAAGAGTTCATCTCACCATCTATGTCTGGGAAATAGAAATCCATAGGTAAGATAAAATTATTGACACGAACAAGGACATCCTCGATTATACCCTTAGGACTAGCAGTGCCTCGATTGGATAACTGAAGGAAAACACCCATTGGATTTATAGGACCTAGACCAGGGTTGGAGAAGATGGATTTGGGATTGACAATAATTGAGGATCCTGGGTCTATGAGTGCATCATCAAAGTTGGAACATCCAATTTGGCATGGAACAGAACACGTCCATAGATATTTTAACTTTATGGGAATAGACTGTTGGGTGGAAACATTTTCAATGTCCTAAGTTACCTCTTATGGTTACACAACTCCTTGAGAAACATCACATAATTAGGAATTTTTATAATGGTATCTATGAGGGTAATGTTGAATTTAACATGTCTAAACATGTCATGCATTTCAATATCAGGTTCAAATGACTTCTTTGTCTTAGAAATGGCTTGATGAAAATGAATTGGTTTCCTAAGTGGAATGGAAGTAGGCGATGGAATGGATTCAGATTCTTTTTCATGTTTATTTTTCTTTTCTTTTTATAGGATAACATTCAATGTGGGATAGGAGAACATATCTTGAGGCATATCAATTTTCTTTTCCAATCAAAGTGAAATTGTACATACATTACCCTTGGGGTTGGGTAATGATAACACTGGAGGTTGGGAAGAATTTTGATTGTTGTTGCTGGATAAGGTGAGATGCATGTTGACTAAATTGTGTTTCAATGTTTTTGATGCTGGAATGGGTGAATGAGGCATGATCTTCCACTGCACATTCCAATGGTTTCATGGAAAATGAGTCTTGTCCCTAATTTGGATTACCTTAATTTTTGTTCTTCGGAGAGCAATCGTATTGGGTTGGGAATTGGGAAGGCTCACTAGAATAGAGGAATCCAGGAGGAGGATTTTTATTATGTTGTTAAGGAACAAAAGGATTAGGTTGTTGGAAGTTACTAACACCTTTACCATATTGAATCTGGTTCGATATTTGAAGATGAAATTGAGGGGGATGTAAGATGTGAATACCATACCTTGGGCATTGGTTATAGGATTGATGGAGGGGCTCAGAGTGAGGTTGGTTGAAGTTTCTAATAAACTAACCTGATTGTTCAAGGTAGGGGTTCCGCTGAGCATACTATGAATTGAGCTCCATTGGTCTGGATGAATCAGATGGTTCATCTTGAAGCTGTGGATATGTGTATGATGGATGAGCCGATGAGTTTCAGATTTCATAGTTTTTGACAGGTCCAAGAAACATTGATTTTGGAAAATATGAGGTTGGGGATTTAGATGCCATACCTAGTTGTCGCACAAGACCTGTAAGTTCACTATTCTACTCTGTCAACATGTTTGGATTTGTGGATTCATTTTCTTGGAATTTTTTTACTTGATAATGTTTTTGAGTATGGAATTGTTGTGTGTTTTCACCCATGTTTCATATATGATCTCTTGAAGCTACATGAGTTTTATCAACAAGAGAACCACCAATTGTGGAATCAATGAGAGGTCTCTCCATCACAAATAACCCCACATAGAAGTATTGGATCAAGACTTCATCAAATATTTGGTGAGGTGGGTAGGTTGAAACAAGATTATTGAACCTCTCCCAGTACTCATGGTGCGATTCACTTGTGAATTGATGAATACCACTTATTTACTTACGGATTGAAGCAGTATAAGAAGCAGGAAAGAATTTCTCTAAGAAGAGTCACGTCAAGTCATTACATGTGGTTATTGTACATGGAAGAAGGTAGTAGAGCCATGACTTGGCCGAGTCAGCTAAAGAGAAAGGGAATGCTCAAAGTTTGATTTGTTCCATAGAAACCCCTTGGGGATTCATGGTAGAGCACACCACATGGAACTCTTTAAGATGAAGATGTGGATCCTCACAGGCTAGCCTATGGAAATGAGGGAGAAGATGAATCAAACTCAATTTGAGTTCGAAGTTAGCCACTATGATTGAATATTTTATACTAAGAGGTTGGTAATTAATATCAGGGGAAGCATGTTATTTAAATGTATGTTCCCTATGACTGGTCATATTTAATTCAATTGGTTGGACATGGACTAGTTATTGAGTAATTTTATTATACTTAATGTTCCTCTTATGTTGGCGAAGTTTTCACTCAATTTCAGGGTCAAAATATTTTGAGGGATAGTTTGGTAGGCAATGGGGGAATTCATAGAGATGTTTGAAGAAAGAGTAGGGCATGTTTTTCCTTTTCGGTTTTTCATTTATGATTTTTATGAAAAGCAATGTTTTTCTTTGTGTTTTTTTAATTTTTTTTATTTAGTTTATTTAAAACAACTAGAAACTAATGATTACATATATCACCATCCCTGGAAATGACTTCATTTGAAATCACAATTTATTGTCTCCTATTGACCGTTCAATGTTCTAACGCTCTGCTAATATGTATAGAAGCACTCGGGTTGAATCCTCGATGATGATACTATTTTTATAGTTGAATGTTTTTAGTTGATTGTATTTTTATTCGGGGGGTTTGTTTGAAAATAATAAATTAAGTGATTATTATTTTGTTTTTAATTTAACAATTTGATAAATATTGAGGTGAGTTCATTTTTAGGGAGTTAATCTTGTGATATCTTTGACCTTTCCTTTATATTGCATTTAAATTAATACCCACTTCACAAGATAACGTAGATTGAATTCCTAAGCTTTAAGGCTTTAACCCATGCCTTAACATAACTTACTGTTATGATCTCAATTATAGATTGTTTACGGTTGTTTCTTTATGTTTCCAATAATCCATGGAGACCACACGATAAATAAATCATGAAATTATTCCACAACATTCTAACTTTAACATACACAATGTTACGTTAATGAATATCCATCGAGAAAATGCTCTCAATCAACATACCCAAATTATAACTCACCCCAATGGTTGATTTTCTCATCCATTGTTTAGGTTAATAATATGGTTTTAATTTTTATTATTATGAAAAATAAATATAAATAAAATAAAGGGATAAGAAAAATAGTGATGCGTTGAACAAACACACAAACGATAATTAGAAATAAAAATAGGATTTCAATTGAATGAGGAAAAAAATAATGGAAGTTGTTTTAACATGAATTAAAATATTTTAAGAAAATTAGTATTATATTACATAAGGTGGATGAGGATGAGTGATATTGAAGAAGAAACTAGCATTAAAACAGAATTACAAAAACAAAGACTTACAAGATTAAAACAAAGAAGAACAAAAAAGTAAATGAAAACCAAGATAGGAGGAAAAGAATTTCAAGTGAAAACATGATTATGTAAGGTCCTCCATAGCCTTTGGAATGTATTTTGTCATGACATTTTGTGCTCCTCTATTCTGAAATCCCAACCAATTTGATGGAGATTAGGGGGATGTGTTTAGAGCCCAAGGAAGTGGACTGTTTGCATTCCCAATCAGTCCCTCCACTTGGCTCTACAGTTTGGAAATCTAGATAGCATAACCTCGAGATATATCCTTCTTAAAAGTTTTATAAAATAGTGTTGGATTAATACTCTCAAAATTTTGAGGCATTTGGAATTAAGGATCCAATTTTATGGTGGTTTGAATAAATAATGTTAAACTGTCCTTTTCTATCCATGCTTTTTCAATGGACAAAATGTGAATGGATTTACGAATAGTAATATGCCTTCAAATCTGAATAATTTTGTCAAAAAATTCATCCTCCTATATACACTATTTCACAATAAAAAATCTCATCTTGATTTGATGAATATATCAGGAGACATGTAGTGATTACTGTAATAATTGTAATTCCCACACAAAATGATGGGATGAGATTAAATGAATCATTTGTGTCTGTTGTTTATGGATTTATGCCTTTAAATTTTTATCAAAGAATCCATAAATTATTACCATAACATTTGAGGATAATGAATGAATTTTCATTTCTGTATTGATCCCAATAATATAATCTTCATGGATGGGGCAGTTTCTTCACAAATTCTGTGGGCCTTAGTGTGTGGTCAATATAGCCATTCAAATTACAGAATAGGAAAATTATTCCTTCTATTGATATTTTTGAAATTGAATAAGGAATCCTAAAATATAATAACAACACAATTGGGATTAGTAGGGTGATAGATATATGTAATATATTTAGCTATCTCAATTGGACTACTTCTAAAAATTCTAAAAAATAATATATCATATTAAAACAATAATATTTCACACAAATTATGCACATTTCATATAAAATCGATAAAATGAGTATATAATAAGTCATGAAAATATTAATAACATCAACTCCCCTACACATAGTCTTGTGCATGACTTCATGTGCAACAAATATAATAACCTGAAAAAATCTTTTTTACTCTCCAAAAAATATTAAATTTTTTTTTTCCGCAATCAGGGGAGGTTTATACAATATAACACATCCATATTGAATTAAACCACTTGTTGTTATAGAAACAATGTCCAAAAAAAAATTAATTTTTTCATGATTAAATTTTGAAATGGAAAATGGTGGCATAAGAAACATACTCCTCTCAAGATGATAAAATTAATTTATGGATCTTCACTCATTCACCATCCAAAAGAGAAAATCATAGATTATGAAAGAGCTCTCAGCTTCCCATCCCAATACTAATGTAATAAAAAATAAATAATTATTTTAAGGGGGTTTTCTATGGCCATGAGATTTTAGGAAGATTTCATCCACAATAAAGAAAATAGGGGGTAAAACAACATAGAAAATGCATTGAATTTTTTTTGAAATGAAACATGGAAGGAAATGAAAACACATATTTACAAGGGAATAAAAATGTGAAATAAGACACAAATGTGGATTGAAATATGAAGGGAATGAGATGATGTAGTATTATCAAAATATAAAACTTCTCTCAAGGATATAAGAATATAATGCAAGTCTTCATTTTTTTCTTAATTTTCTTCATTTTTTGAAAGTTGAACTTGAAACAGATCTCACACTCATATCCCAACAAATGATTTATCTCCTCACGACACTAATTTTAATAGTTATAACAAGATCCAATGCTGAGAAATACTGATTTTTGACCTACCCAAGACAAAACCCAATTTTTTATTTATTTTTTTGAACACATCTCATTAAAATTTGATCAATATGTCATAAGCATATATAAATTCCCAAACCCCACTGAAGGATAACCTCTCTCCCATTCTAAGCTAGATGTTTTTCCTCAAGCGTATGATAACTCGTTGAAAATCAATAAAAGGGTACCCGAACAATGAAATCCATTCCCCCCACACATAAATTTTAAAAAAATTGCAATGAAAATACATGTTGATATTGGGTGGGATAAGGTATTGGGCATATAATGTGGCTATCAAAGAAATGTTTTTCATAGGCTTGATGGGGATTTCAAAAATTGGATTAATGTAACAAAAATGTGAGGATATTTGGATATTGTGATTCTCATGTGGTTTAGAAAATGCCTCTATCATATTAATGCGCACCAAATTCGGAAATTCACCTTGAAGGACCAAAAACTCAAGACTCATAAAATGGGGGTAAAAAACAAGCATTTTGAAATGATGGCCATAGGTGTCCTTAGCGTGATAGTAAATGTAGTTCCTCACCGGCCGGAAAAATCATTTTCCAAATCAATAATTGAGCATTCAAAATGAATTATTCTTGATAGAAAATTCATTATCCAAATTTAGTATGAAAATAAAATGTTTTTTAGATGAAAACATATCCTATTGACTCGCCAAAATTGTTGTAAAAAATTTGAATATTTTATGGTCAGTAAGTATAAATTTTATTTTTTCATTATTTGTTAGTTTTTTAGTTCTTTAGTGTTTTAAAATTACACACCCACACAAAAGAGAAAGATTAAATAAAAATGTGATAAGGAAAGTGGTAAAAAAACAAAATCAGAATAAGGGAGGGAGAAGAGAGAGAGAGAGAGTTGAAGGGAAATAGGTTCCCTAGTTTGGATTTGGTGGGTTGACATCTCCATCTAGTGGTGGGTCTACTATGGATCTGATGGAAGTTGATGTAGTTCTATAATTGTGGGATGTTACCTGAAAAAGAAAATTCATTATTCATATAACAAAAAACTAAAAAGAAATTAAAATTTCATAAAATAAAATGAAAACATGGGTTACCTCCCATGAAGCACTGCATTTATTTGTCTACAAAAAGAATGATGCAGTGGACTACCCGTAGTCCGAAGGTGGCCACCATATTTTCTCACCTACAAAGTGATTCCAGAAAAACTTCTCCTTCAGGATTCCTTATTGTTAAATGGATAATTTATCCCCTTCCTTGACTGTGTGATTCTAATTAATTGAAGTTGGAAGGAGAATATAACTATCCTCCCATTTGTCTCCAATGTGAGGAATGATTTTATCCACAAAGTGATGAGTTTCTATGTATGGAAATTTATGAATATGTCTCAATTCTGAAGGTTCATTTATTTAAATATCAGACAATACAGAATCGTAGTATGAGATCCAAATTGTTTTTAACTCATTTATTTCATCACTTGTCGATGTAGAGTAATGAGGATCATTGGAGTGATAATACTGAATAAATTTTCCAATATCCTTTATTTCAATGTTTTTCGCAAAAGAATGGTCAATTTCAATATCACTAGTGATAACTTTTTTCATTATGGAACAAATCTCACAAACTTTACTCCCATTGGGATAATATAAACACATTGGTTCAGGGTTCACCTCACATCTAGAAGAATTATCATAATCCTGGATAAGAAATTATGAATGTTGGATAATAAGTTCTGAATCAATAAAGGAACATGCTTGTTTGTTTTCCCCATTACCATCCTTGTTGGATTAGTGGATGTTAGAGGTTAGATGGGATTCCAAATAGTTTTCCAGATCCTTTATATTAATGGAGTTTTCATTTTTAATTTCAACCTCGACGTCTCTATTTAAGACTTGGTTAATCATGGTGTAAATTTTACAAGAACCTATATCATTTGAACATGAAGAATAGGATGGATTGGGGTTAAATTGACTCTTATAAGTGTACTAAGGAGCATGGATTGAGAATGTAGAGTGATCCATAGATAGGTATCGAATGGCTTGGAAAATTTTTACCTTGACCAGTTGGTCACTAAATTGCATAGATAAAATGCATGTATGGACATCAATATTGGTTATACCAATCATGAAGATTGATCTTCCAAGAATTAGGGGAGATCAAGAATAGTTCATCTCAACTTCCATATCAAGGATATAGAAATCACCATGGAAGATAAGATCATTAAAACGAAGAAGGACATCCTCAATTATACCCTCAGGACTAGCAGTGCTTCCATTGTCTAATTGAATGACAACACCTGTTGGATGTAGGGGACCTAGACCAAGCTTGGAGAAGATTGATTTGGGCATGACATTAAATGAGGCTCCTTGGTCTATGAGTGCATCATCACAGTTGTAACTTCCAATTTTTAATGGAACCGTAAAGGTCCTTGGATATTTGAAATTGATGGGAATAGACTTTTGGGTGGAATCATTTTCAAAGGTCCTAAGTTACCTCTTATGGGAACACAACGCCATGAGAAACATGGCATACATAAGAATTTGTTTAATGGAATCTAAGAGGGGAATGTTGACTTCAACATGTCTAAACACGTCAAGCATTTCAATATCAGGTTTAAATGACATATTTGGCTTAGATACGGCTTAAGGAAAAGGAATTGTTTTCCTAAGTGGAATGGATGGAGACGAGGGAATGGATTCAGATTTTTTTTCAGGTTTCTTTTTCTTTTCAATTTCTAGGTCCACATTCAAATTGGGGTTGGAGGAATAATCTTGAGGCATACCAATTTTCATTCCCGATCTGAGATCAATTTCACTTACATTACCCTTGGGTTTGGGTAATGGTTGAGTTGGGTGTTTGGTAGAATTTTATTATTTTTCTGTTCTCAGGTGGGATGCAATTTGACCAAATTGTTTTTAAATGTTTTTCAGTCTGGAACGGGTGAATGAGCCATGATCTTCCTCTACAATTCCCCATGGTATCTCAGAAGAAGAGGCTTGTCCCAAATTTGGATTACCTTGATTTTGGTTCCTGGGAAAGCAGCTGTATTTTGATGGGAATTTGGAAGGCTCACTAGGATTATGGAATCCAGGAGGAGGGTTGTTCCTTTTTTGTTGAGGAACAAATGGATAAGGTTGTTTGAAGTTACCAAAACCATGACCATATTGATAATAGTTTAATATTTGTGGATGGAAATGAGGGCGATGAGAGATTGGATTAGCATACTTGAGGCCTTGGTTATTGGAAGAAGGGAAGGACCCAGAGTGAGGTTGGTTGATGTTTATAATGAAATGATAAGATTTTTGAGGGTTTAGGTTCCGTTGGGCATATGCTGCATTGAGATCCATTGTTCTGGATGAATCTGGTGGTTCATCTTGAATTGTGGACAGGTGCCTGTTGGATGAGCTGTTGAGTTGCAGAGTTCACATTTTTTGACAGGTCCAAGAAACATTGATATTGGAGAAGATGAGGTCAAGGATATGGATACCATAGCTTGTTGTTGCAAGAGACCTGTATGTTCACTCATCCACTCTGTCATCTTGTTCGACTCTATGGATTGATTTTCCTGGACTTGTTTTACTTAAGCATGTGCTTGTGTAAGGAATTTTTGTGTGTTTACAGCCATGTTGCTTATAAGATCTCTTGCAGATATAAGAGTTTTATAAACAAGAGTACCACTACTAGTGGCATCAATGAGTGTTCTCTCCATCACAAATAACCCCTCATAGAAGTATTGGATCAAGAGTTGGTCAAGGATTTGGTGATGTGGGTAGGTTACAACAAGATTTTTGAACCTCTCCCAGTACTCATGGAGTGATTCACTTGGGAATTGATGAATACCACTTATTTCCTTTCTAATAAATGTAGTACGAGAACCAGGAAATAATTTCTCTAAGAAGAGTTAGTTCATCTCATTCAATGTGGTTATAGAACCAGGAAGAAGGTAGTAGAGCCATGACATGGAATAACCATGTAGGGAGAAATATATTTCTCGTAGATTGATTTGTTCCTCGGAAAACCCTTGAGGATTCATGGTAGAGCACACCACATGGAAATCATTAAAATGATGATGTGGATCCTCACCAGCTAGCCCATGGAAATGAGGGAGTTGATGAATCAAACCTGATTTGAGTTCAATGTTAACCTCTATTTTTGGATATTGAATGCTAAGAGGTTGGTAATTTATATCAGGGGAAGTGAGTTCTTTAAGTGTCTGTTCCCTAGGATTGGACATATGTAATTCATTTTGTTGGACAAGAACTAGTTCTTGAATTTTTTGATTGTCTCTAATGTTCCTCTTAAGAATCGGAAGTGTTATCTCAATTTCAGGTTAAAAAATATGAGGGATTGTTCGGGAGGCAATGGGGAATTCAGAGAGATGTTGGATGAAAATGGAAGATGAGTTTTTCTTTTTGTATTTTATTTTTATGGTTTTTATGAGAAAGAGGAGTTTTCTTTGTGTTTTTTTTCATTTTTTTAAATTTTGTTTTTTTGGTTTTTTTACATCATTTAGAAACTAATTATTGTATAATGCACAATACCCGACAATAATTCCATTTGAAAGCACATCGGATTTTTTCCTACCAACCATTCAATGTTCTGATGCTCTGCTAATTTGTATAGAAGCACTAGGGTCGAATCCTCGACGATGATACTGTTTTAATATTTGGATATTTATAGTTGATTATAATTTTACTGGGGGGTTTTTTTGAAGAGAGTAAATGAAGTTATTAATGATTGGTGTTTAATTTAACAATTTAATAATGATTGGGGTGAGTGCAATTTTATGGAGTTAATCAAGTGATATCCTTGAGCTATTCTTTATGATTCATTTAAATTAACACCCACTTCACAAGATAACATTGATTGTAATTCATAAGTGTTAAGGCATTAATCCATGCCTTAACATTACATAGGTTTCTAATATCAATTTTATATTGTTTATGGTAGTGTATTTATGGTTCCAATAATCCATGGAAACTACACATTAAACAAATCATATCATTAATCCATGAAATTCTATGTTTAACATACCCAATGTTAATTTAATGAATATCCATCGAGAAAATACCCTAAATCACTTAACATCAGTAAATTATAACTCACCCCAATGGTATATTTACTCAGACTTTGTTTTGGATAATAACCTATTTTTAGTGTTTACTATTAGGAATTATAAATAGATGAAAAATAATGGGATAAAAAAAAGGGTTGTGTGTCAAACACACACAAAAGATAATTAGAATTAAAAACAGACTTTCGATTGAATGAGGAAGCAAAATAAGGGAATGGATTTTAAATTGATTTATACTATTTTGAAAAAATTATTATTATACTAAAATATGTGGATGATAAAAAGAGATATTTATGATGAAACATCCATTAAAACAGAATTACTAAAACAAAGACTTACAAGATTACAACATTGAAGAACACAAAAGTAAATAAAAACAAAGAGAGGTCAAAAGCACTCTCATGTGAAAACATGAGTATGGAAGGTCCTCCAAAGACTTTGGAAAGGAATTGGTCGTGAAAATATGTTCTCCTCTCTTCTGAAATTCCAAACAAATTGAATGAGAGGAGGGGAATGTATTTATAGCCCAAGGAATTGGACTGTTTGCATTCCCAATTTGTCCTTCAAATCAGCTCGATGATTTAGACATCCAGACAACATAATATCGAGATAGTTCCTTATATGAATTTGTTGATGATAATTTTTGGAGAATAATCTCAATAAATTTAGGATGTTTTACTTAGGGAGCCAATGTTATGGCAGTTTCAATAAACATTGTTAAACTATCCATTTCTATCGATGATTTTTCAATGGAAAAAATGTGAATGGATTTAGTAATATTAGATTCCTTAAAATTGAAATATTCCTTAAAAAATGTAGGTCGCCTATATCTCCTCTTTCACACTGAAAAATTTCAGCTTGATTTGATGACTATATCCGGATAAATATCATGAATACTGTATTAATTTTAATTCCTAGACAGAATGTTGAGCAGCGATTAAATGAATATTTTGGGCCTCTTGTATTTGGAGTTGGTCCATGAATGTTTTATACAATACTAATTTAATTTCCCCAAAACATCAGAGGATAATATATGAATTGTCACTTCTGGATTGGTCCCAGTAATTCAATCTTTATGGATGGGTCAATTTCATCATATATTTTGTGGGCCATATTGTGTGGTCCATATGACCATTCAAATGGTAGGATGAACCAATGATTCATTTTAATGATATGCGGGAAATTTAATAAGGAATACTACATAAGAATATAAACACTACTTAGATTATTAGGGAGATATTTATAAATAGTATAGAAAACTAAATCAATTAGTCTACTTCTAAAAATGCTCAAAAATTATACATAATATTAAAACATTAATATTTCATACAAATTATGAAGATTTCAGATAAAATCAGCAAATGGAGTATATAATAATTCATGAAAATATTAATAACATCAAATCATGAAGGGGATAATATACCTTGGATGTAGATTTACTTTCTTTCCAAGCATTATGACCTTATTCCATGGAGATATGTGATGAAATACAATGTCTCCAACTTTAAACTCAATGTCTCTTTGATGATTGTTAGCATAACGCTTTTTTCAACATTTGGATGCCTTCACCTGTAACTGAATTTATTTCACCTTATCCAACATTTCATTGACCATTTTAGGTCTTAGTATCTAGAGCTCATTGGCTTCATCCCAACATGTCATTATTCTGCTTCTTTTCCCATAAAAGACATCATATGGTTTCATTCAAATGATGGATTGGAAGGTATTGTTGTAAGAGAATTTGAACAGTGGAAATTGTTTCCCCCATACTCCATTGAATTCCATATAACACACTCTCAACATGCCTTATAGATTATTAATAGTTCACTAAGATTGGCCATCAGTTTGCAGATGATAGGTTGTGCTGATGTTCAGGTCAGTTCTTAGAGAATGTTGGAGACTTTTCCAAAACATCAAAGTGAATCTAGGATCCATATCAGATAAAATAAATTGTGGCACTACATTTATTCCTGACAACTCTTTAATATATATCTAGTCATGTTGATTTAATGAGTATTCCTCTTGAATTGAGATAAAGTGAGTTTTCTTCGTAAGATGATCCATAATGACCCATATATCATTGTTTCCACTGGATGTCTGTGGAAGTCTAGTGAAAAAGTATATAGTAATGTTCTCCTACATCAATGATGGTACGGGTATTGGTTGCATCATCCCTAAAGACGTTTATCTTTCATCCATCACATTCTAACTTACGATGCACATTAATTTATACTTAGAACTCTCCTTCATCATATTGTCCCCCAAAAATTTCTCTCAGAGATCTTAAAACATATTTGTGCTCTTTGGGTTAATAGTGAAGGTTGAGTTATGTGAATCATTTATAAGCTCATTCATTATCTCTGGATTTTTTGGACCACATATTCATGACCAAAATATTACAACTCAATCCTCATCAATCCAAAACTCATAGGATTTCCCATTTCTAATAGCTTCCTCAATTTTAATAATTTCCACATCATTTTTTACAGAAACTTTTATTTTATCCATGAGGTATGGTTGAGAAATAATTTGAGAATGGATTGATGATGTTCATCTCTTAATGATTCCAATTTACATCATATGTAAATCTAATAATATTGGATTCTTTTCAATTTACATCATTGATAAAGATGTAGGATCATTTCAACTTAGAGCATCTGCCTCCTTTTTGCCTTACCGAGATGGTAGTGGATTAGCAGTCATAATACATGATGAGATCTAACCATTTTTTATGACACATATTAATTAAATTATATGTGACTATATATTTTATACTCTAGTGACTATTATATCTCTCACAATTCTACCCATAATGATAATGTCTCCAGATTTTTAACGCAAATATCATTCCCGCCAACTCAAGATCACGTGTGGGATAGTTTTACCCATGGGGTTTCAACTGCCTTGAGGTTGAGGCTGTCACTTTATCATTTTTCATTAGCACAAAACCTAATTCCTTATTTTAAGAATAACTGTACACCACAAAGGGTTCTCCACTTAGCAAGAGTGTGAGTATTGGTGTAGTGATAAGCCTCTTTCTAAGCTCTGTAAAGCATTCCTCACATTCATGTGTCCAGAAAAACATCACTGCATCTGTGTTAGCATGGTCATTGGGTTTTAAAATCATGAAAATTTCTCCAAAAAACATCAGTAATACCTAACTAGACCATGGAAGTAGTATATTTTCATTACAGATGATTTCTTAGGCCACTCTTCACGTGCCTTTATCTTGTAAGGGACTACAAAAATCATGTTGTTGATGATAACATTCCCTAAAAATGATACTTACTTTATCCATAGATCACATTTCCTATAAATTTCATATAGATTCTCTCGTTACAAAGACTTTATGATAGTATTCAAATTCTCCTTTTGTTCCTCCTTTCTCTTAGAGTATATCAAAATATCATTGATAAAAACTACCACAATTTTTTGAGGTAATCTATAAAGACACTATTCATTATATCCATGTAAATAGTGGGATCATTAGGTATTCCAAAGGGGATCATTATTAAATCATCATGTCCAAACCTCATTTGAAAAGCAGTCTTGTGAATATCATCCTTCATCAAATTTAATAGGTGATATCTTGAGAAAAGGCCTACCTTAGAGAAATAACTAGAACCCCTTAGTCGATTGAATTGGTCATCTATATAAGGTAGGGGATACTTTTTATTTATCATGATTTTATTGAGCTCAAGATAATAAATGAAAAGGTTACTTTAACATCCTAATTTTTGATGAAGAGGGCTGACACTCCCGAGGATGAATCACTCGGGAATATAAAAACATTATCTAGATTCTCAAATAACTTCTTCTTTAGCACTTACAGCTCAACTGTGGCCATTATATAAGTTATATTTGATATAGGAAGTGGTCTAGAAATATGTTCAATTGATAACTCAACCTCTCAATCAATAGGTAGTCAAGAAAATTCTTCATGGAATACATCTGTGTAATCCCTCAGGATTGAAATTTCGTCAACCATTATTCTCTCCTGGGTTTGAATCAGTTGAGATAGATATTATTTCTTATAAATCAGTAATATCCTTGCTTGTGAAAATTATTCTCAAATAGATTCACCTTCTTATTTACACATTCATTGAATTGGAGGATGCTACAGGATTTGAAGAGTGATCTCCCATTTCTAACAATTGATATTTTCATTGTATAATGATTTCCAATACAAGCCCAAAATAGCATCGAACTCCACTAGAAGAAGTATGACAGGATTTTCTAGGAGGTTCGGTCCACATAGGTTAGCTGGGGAAGAGCTAAATTCTTTGGATGAAATGATTTCATCATTTCATTTCCACAAATAACTCAGCTTCCAAATATTGAGGAGGTGTTTGAATAGTTCTAATAAACATGTTGGATATGAAAGAATGTGTAGAACCAGAATCAAATAGTATGTTCACTCTTCTTGAATGAATCACTATTATACCTGTCCCCACATCTTTTTCTAGCTCCACCACAGCAGTAGTGATATCATAATACCTTCCTTGTTTCCTTGGAGGTTATTGTTGATTTCCTCTTACAACCCTTGGCTCAAGGAAATTGTTCACATAATTCCCAGGTTCCTTGAGGTTGTACCACTACACTACAGGCTGAGTATTTATATGAACCTTCCTTTATTCTTCCACATTAGTGGAATTATTCTTATCCCTTAGGTACATTTTAGGTGGATTTCCCATTATAACACATTTTATGAAATTCTGGGTTCACATAAGATAGTTCACATGTAGCTTCATCCCATAATTTTTCCATGTGGGATGTTCAATATATTTTACATAATGGGATTTATTTCCTGATCAACCCATATTGGAATCCTTTTTAAAATTTCTTTCACTGATCCTATGAGATCATTAACAATCTACAATGTCCATTTCAACCTTGATGGAACAATAGACAATGTCGTCATCACTTTTGAAGTCTCCAATAACCAAATCATTCCCTATACTCATCTTTAGTCCTCTAAAAAAGTAATCCACATTCCTTGCGGTGTTCACAACAAATCCACAAGAATATCTTGAAATCCTTGTAATGTTTTCTTCATATAATCCAATACACTCATCTCCCTTATACTTATGTTAGAGTAATTCTCTTTCCATCATGAGATAATGTTTTTGTGTATTTCTTTTTTGAAAAACATTTTCATGAATTCCTCCCAATCCATAGAATCAATTTCCTCATCGGAATTTGTATTCTTGATCAGTTTCCACAAATGGTCTGCTTCCCATCAAAACTATAGACCATGAGAATGAATTTCTCTTCTTATGAGCACTAGAGACCAGAGATTTCCATTTCATTAGAGTAAATCCACTGTTCTATGAAGACAGTAACAGAAGATCCACTAAACATGGGAGCCCTTTTCCGCGTGAATGATTTGACGGTAACTTGTTCTTTCCATGGAGGAGGAGGGTATTCCACATGATTCATGTGATTATTCATAACTTGAGCCAGCTGAGCAAGTAATGTGATAATGTTTTGAGTAGTAATTATCGTCATATTTTTCATGTCATTAGGGTAGTCTTCACATTCCATACCACATTTATTATTATAGCATGTTATTATTTTTTCCACAATTAACTAAGAAAAATACCAAACAATTAGGGGTCTGGAATATATAGCTAATAAGGATAAAAAGTAGTCTTTAAGCATTAAATGATAAAGTCTTAAAGGAAAAGTATATCCTAACTTGTGATCCCCTAGTTTTAAATCTAGGTTATCTATGATCTATGTCATAACTGATATTCTTATGTGATTGTTTTCCTTTGGTCCCTTAATAATGGTTTATAGTAAGCTTATGAATTTACCAATGAATATCCCTAGATAGGGTCAAACTAAAAGTGCAACAAGTCCCGTTATTGTGCACCCGTTCTCATTCTTGTAAAAATCAAATAGGTGTTTTCATGTTTTACCACTAGACACATCTGTGAAAGATCAGCATCCACTTATTCATATCCATTCATGGATGTATTTTCTCGATAAACCACTTACACTGTACTTACAAAAATTTTGTGATTTTTTCTTATACTTAATATCATCCCTATTGTTCTTACTAAATTACTCTTCCAAATTTGAAAAATTAACTAGACCATCCTATAATACTAACTATAGAGACCCTATCATTTTCAAAATAAAATTACATGATTTTAAGCATAATTAAACATCATATTACAAGCCATGGATCATAATGTATATTATCTTAGACGACTAGGTACATAATTCTAAAAACATTTCACTAAATAAGAAACATAATTACTTAACTTTAAAAATGAAAATCTAACATACATTGTGCATATACATCATCATAGAATAACCTAGGAATAACTTGAATAAATGGATTCCCTAAAATCTCAATAATTTAATAATCATAATAATTAGTCTTTAGCACAACGGTTAGAAGGAACTTCATAATGATATAAAAGTGGATTGGAACATATTGAATCATAACATATAATCAATAGATCATATAAATATTGAGTCATATTAATATGGGATAAATATAAAACATGACTTTATCATGAGTAAATGCTCATTTCACATAGAATAGTTTAAGTCATGTTTGACCACAAATACCATTTCACATAGTATCCAGAGACAAGGAAAATTGTCAAGACTGTAGCACATAACATCTAGTCAGACTCAAATTATCTAATGAATTGGAGCACTATCTAGGTGTATATATCATAACATGTTCATGAATATTCTTTTCACAAAAATAATCATACAAAATAATTCATAGATAAATGTAAGGGTACCCATGGAAATAAATAGGTGTCATAATCATGTCATAAATCATAGTAAACAAGTGTATCATATGTTTGTCCATGAAAGAAATGAATTAGAATATACATGGATATTAATAAAGTATAATTTTCATATATCATGGTTAGATACTTCAAATATAATTGACATCATGTAAGAATCCTATTTAATAAATTTTATCATTAAAACATGTTTGTGCGTTTTCAAGGAAAACACTAAAGAGAAAAAAAAAATTAAAAATGGTATAATATTTTATATAAAACCTAAAGTCAACGAAGAATTTTAAAATAATAAAAATAATGAATTTATAAAAATAATTTTTCATAAAATATATTATAGAGTGGACATAAAATTGGGTAAGAATTCAGGATGACCCCTTAAACAATTTTGCTTATCGGATAGTATTAAGGATGAAATCATTTAAAAACATGTATATACTCAAAAGATAATGATGAAAGGATCTTGATATATGAATTATTCTAATACACATATAATTTATAATATGTACATAATAGTAACAGATAACTTCATTTGGGTAAAATGAAAGATAAAGCTACCTGAATGAATAAAGGATGTTTCGGTAGAATCCCTTACTTTAAGCCAATGGGATCCTTCTATTGATATTAATATCCTAAAAACCAAATTAAATTAATTAATTAGTATTTATAGAACCTATTATTTATTTAAATGATTTATTATGTCCTTATTAAGTTCATTAATGAATATTTTGACAGGTTAAGATGTTCAATTTTATTGTTTGAGTGCCTTTGTTTCCTTGGTTTTCTTGATTTGTTTACTCATATACATGTAAGGATAAACATGTAAGATGAAAATTGATGTACATTATTGAAGTTGTATGTTATTGGTTAAAATATATAATATTAAATTTTAGTAAAATTTATTTGGTTATTATAAGTGATGATGAATCATTATAAGAAACTATAGTGATTAACCGTTTTGGTTAATTGGTGAGTTTTAGTCACAACAAACAAATTTTTATTTATAAATTAAAATCACATGTAAAAAAAATTAAAAAGCTATAAATTACACATATTACATATACTATAGTCTAGTTCAACCATAAAAATGGTTTCATGACCTTCATTGAATATGGTATAAGAAATTGAAAACTCATCTTCCTTGAATGTGATAAAATAACTCATCTATGATAGTGTTTTAATTTCTAGTATAAAAGACTGGTAAATAAGACATGATGATGAATTATTCCATTATCATTACAATATTATAGTAAATGTATGTTACTAGAGTTATCATAACATTTTTATGAAGTAATTTTAGGAAAGGAAAATATAGAAAGGAACTTGAAAAAAATAAATGAAATCAAAATATGAATTTTCCTCTTTAATATAACTTATTTGAGAGGCTCTTTATGGGAGAGGATTTGGACTTTTGTAGAGAAAAATAGATTATAAATATGGTATAGAATCATAGGGACAACATTGAGTAGAATATTTACTAGGATGAAGGCTTGAGAGGTGTGAGGATAGGAGGTAAAGAAGGGTGGTATTTTTAGTGTTGGATAAAAGGGGTTTCCCATTATTTTAATCATTAGTTTAATATTTTCTCTCAAGATTATGAATTTTCCTCATTATTGTTACTCAAAATATTAAATAGATCATGTTATTTCGAACCCATTTCCATTTACAACATCCATGACTGAAGCATGATTCCTAAATTCAATTATTTAGAATTTATTTTAAATTGTCTTATTTTACTATTCTCTAAAAATTAATGTTTTTCAGAAAAAATCCCAAAAATTCGCCCCAACCATTAATAGATGTGTGAAACAAAAAAATGGACTCCATTATATGAAAATAATTTTAAAAATATTATGAATTTAATTTTTAATTAAAATCATAATTTAATTTAAAATAAAAATTTTAAAATAGCAAGTGCTTTATTAACAATATGAAAAACTAATTAATTTATCTTATTATTAACTTATGATCACAAGATAAAAAAATATTAATTTATGAATTAATTTTATGAAAATAACCTTTCATTTAATTTAATAAATTAATAATAAAATTGTAATTAAATATACTAGACCTACAAAAATACCAACACATTGTTAATAAATTTTTAAATATTTACTTACAAATACCATGATATATTTATATCATATTTTCACTTATAAGATGGATAAATATTATTTATACTTTCTTTTGTGAGGTTACTATTACATTTTATGGTGTATTATTCATAAGGGTCACATAACTATTCCAAATATCAAGTTATTATTTCATTGGTATATGTAAATTAACATCTAGATATACCTTTTTATTTCAATCATTATTCATTTATAAGGTTTTCAATATTTTCTTTATGTACTATTATGATATTATTCTATATGAAATAATTACAAGAATATAATTTCATTAATAAAACATTATATCATTATAATATTCTATTTGAAATAATTTTCCAATAATAATTACCTCATGAACATTGTAAGAACTCTTTTTTAGACCAAAAACAACAACATTGGACATCAGAGAGACACATGTCATCTTCAAATCGCTATGTTGTATGAAACACATGAAAATAAAAATTTCGTCAGCCTACATAACTTCGTCTCATATTCATTTTGATAACTTATAATAATTAATTTCATTCAGTATTCATCCATTTTTTGTATGATTTCATTTTTAGAGATCCTTCATATCTTTAGTTTCTAGCATCAATGAAATTTGTATTTCTTTCAATTTCTGTAAGTCTCAATTCATTACTGGTGGAACATCCTAAGCATGGAATCCCATAATCACCTCATAAAATAAAATTTCACAAAAAATAATAAAGACAATATTCTATTTGAATTAACCATGTTCATTCGACCTCCTCTATGATTTCAGTTTCATCTTAGGTAGATGTTATTGACATTAAATTCTATATATTCCGATGGATTCAGAATCAGTTGATTCCATTGATGTTTTTTTCTCCTAGTTATTTCTATACAAGTTTCTAGTAAATTAGATATCAGTAATTGTATGTCATATTTCCCTTGGCATGGTAGGATGACACTAACATAGTCTCTTTGAATATTAGGTTCGAAAGAGAGGCTGCATAACATGAAATTTTATTCCTACTTTTTGTATGGTGACCATGAAGTAAATGAATATGAGTTGAAAAATGGTTATGTGGTATTTTTATTCCCTTCATATAGTCACATATTTGATGGTTTGATGACCACCGTCAGTATAGTGAACGTCGCAACATTTTTCCATCCATTTATGCACTTTTAAAAAAATTGGGAGCAGAGTCAGTGTGTAGACTATATGACTTTTATTCTCATCGTAAACTATCTTATTAATTTTTTTAACCTCAACATATATATATAAAATATTTTTTTGGAGGATTTTGTTTAGATTAATAAAATTAAAAATAAACTTTTATAAATCATGGAATTTGTCATCTTAACAATCCGAATTGATTTTAATAATAAATTATCAATAAATTTTTCAATAAATATTTAAAATCCAAAATTAAAATTAATATAACACCAATAGAAGATAAAATAAAACATTTAATTTCCGAAATAATTTATTTCATGGATCCAAAAAAAAAATATAGACTTTAAAAACAAATTCTCAATTTAAAATCGAATAAAAATTAGTATTCCTTAAAATAAATGTAAATTCAGATCATCAAAAAATTTTAAATTTCGTACATTAAAATTATTATTTTGATTAATTTAAAAAAAAATTACCTTAATATTTAAAATATTTTAATAATTCCCCATATAAAACAGTTTTTTTCCCTTGAAACTGTAATAAATTATCATATCTTTATGCCTAAAATATACAATATTACCTTTATTGATGTCAAGGGTCATCTATAACTTTAAAATTATTAACATCCATAAAATAAAAAACCTTTTATTATCCTCAACTAAAATACTAACCTCTAAATTTATTTAAACCCTACTATGATACCAATTATCACAGAACATAAACATGACCATCTAATTTATAATAATAAAATAAAATATTTCAGTACAATGCATATAAGAGTTGAGCTTTTATATGAGGTATGAATGCTTTAAATTCGGATCTAAATATTTTTTTTGACCAATTAGAAATTATTATGGAGTTTTTATAAGATTTGGGGGTTTCCAAGGATGGTTTGAAGCTTGGAACCCCCATCGGTGTAGAAACGAGTTGGGATCCATGGTTAGTAGAAACAGTGCAAGCGATTTTTCATGATTTCCTCTAAAAATGTGAGGCATTTTATAGAGGAAAACATGGAACATAGTTTCCATACTGTTATAATAGGGAATACACTCGCATTTAGTCAGTCATAAATTTTAATAGATCCATATTGCACAGTTGACACATGGTTTTTCAAACAACGAAACAAAACCAAGCGGGGTTCACCCTTGATGTATTTCCATATGCACTCTTATTGCACGATTTTTCCAATTATTCTTCCAAACTGTGAGCACCCATAAAAATTATGGAATTTTAAAATAATATTATTGATAAGTAAATTATCTCACCACTTATTCAATTTTCTCAATCCATCGCACAACATGCTATCGTTTCTACAATTGGAACTCCCTAATACCCCATTCTAGGTTATTGATCCCATTTCATCATTCGAGCTTGTATTTCAGATATATCCATCCAATTGAATATGTTCCTAGTATGATCTTTAATAATTTTATGTTTTTCAATATATTTAATCCTCTCAATGGAGTTATTTAGGTGTAGGAATTTATGCCTTATGTTTAAGTAGTTCATATATATTGTCCATTTATTTATGATCTAGACTAAACTAAAGACTGATTATAGATGAGTGTAACTCCATTGAAAAAAGGTATATTTTCTAGTATATATCCACCATGTCGTGATGTATTATAAAATGAAATATTGCACTGCATTCTAGATTTTATGAGTGTATCTCTAAAATACAGTTAAATAATGTTATATTAAACAACCTTGATTGAATTTTTCTAGTGATCACTTTTTCAGGTTGAGTTAGGTCCCATATTCCATATCCACCATCTTAAGTGTGCATGTGTATTTTAATTGATTTTAATAAAATCTTAAATGTACAAACCATATTCGGAATGGATCTAGCATAACTACCAATTATGTGAATTATATTAAATTGAATCAAAAGTGAGTGGAATGACAATGTAACATTATTAAATATGAAATTGGTTAATCCCTTGTTATTATTAAATTTTACTAAATTAGGAATTTTCCATTGGATCTTATAAAATCAAATGCATACATACCACTTCTATGATGTAAGGTCATGGTTATCCTCATTAAATATGATAAATTGGCATTACAACCCTATAATATGATACTGGTCATGACGTCCCTATACAATGATACTGGGTTTGGAGACCCTACACTGTGATACAAATAATTAGGACCCTATAATATCATACCAGTCATAATGACCCTAAAATGTGACATTAGAAATGAAATCCCTATACTATGATGTCATGAATGGTGTCCCTATATTGTGATATTGGTCATGGAATCCCTAAATTGTGAAATTGGGAAAGGGGTCCATTACACAAGTTATAAGGGCATGGATTCCCTTCATATTATGATATGGGAATGGTGAACCTATTATTATGATACAAGAAATGGAGACTCTTACTAATTTGATAATAGGAATGACATCCCTTAACACATATGTTACACAAGCTACAACTTTTGGATGTAAGAGTTATGACTCCGGTCCTTGCTAATGGTAGTAGTCACATATATAGATGTAGACATCATGATGTATAGAATATATATATATGTTTATACATATTTTTACTTGTTCATACTATTCAGTTGAGGATGAAGTAGGTATTTATGGCCTACTATCCTACTAGATCAAGAGAAAAACCATTTACAATTTTTATTACTTATTATTATAACTACACACTACCAAATTATATACACAAATGAGATATTTACATACACAATTGGTGGTGGCCTTCTATGTTTATTTTCCACCCTATCTGGGTTATCGATGGTACCTAGGCAGACTACACAACTAAAGATTTAGCCAATGGGAAACATCCACTTACGGATGCATGACTTCTTGCTTGACTTAGGTAATGATTATGGTAGAAGTTGACCGGTCTTGAGATAATGATTCTTGGATAGACTTTGTACTTTTTGTTCCATTTTTATGTAATGTATGAAATGACTACCTACTACTATATATACATGTTTTCTATATTTTTTAGTGACATGACATCATCATTTTTTCTATATAGTTATGATAAGAAATTTTGTGTATTATTTAGTGCATGGATGTTTATAAATTCTTAGACATTCTTTTCAATTGTTTATATGATTTTTCATTTAATCCACTGATTATTATATTGTTCCACTCTGACATTAGGGCATAGTTTCCCCATAGTCACACCCAAGGCCCTCAATTATAGATGGAAGCCTCTAGCATATGGGTAGTAATTCTTGAGGCCTTGTGGCCTACCAACGTTGGGCACTGTTTTTGTGGCATCCAAGTCAGGACTTCTCAAAGTGGTACTAGATCATATTTTCATGCCATACTATTTTGATAAAATATACATGAGGTTTTTAACACATTGGTAATTGGTAATAATTCATGTTTTGGCATTGAAAACCCATGTTTGGGGTAATACCCAGCTTCCTATAATAAGGAACTCTCATTTTCTATTATGCCTATTACATTTGATTTGACCACACCATTGGGTGATTCACATGATATGTGATGATTATTGATATTATGGTTGAGGTATTCTTACCATATTTTAAATAATTATATGAGGGAAAGGAATCATCGATCATTCCTTATTTCAGGTATTTGTATGAAATTCTCATACCATGCGTATCCCATTCCATTTAAGAGAATTATATTTCTTGCATTGCTTGTGATTTTTATGAGTGTTTTTACTTATATAATAAAATTGATTAACATTTTATATAGGAATTTAGAAACATTATTGATAAATATAGTTCATTTCGAAACACAAGAAATGTTTTCCTATAGAGGCTATAGTAGACACCATATAAATCCATTCATTACATGTTATTTCATAGACCATTAGTAACATGGACAGGAGCATACCAATTTTTAAATTAAGTGGACACCACATTTCAGTTTACAAGGTGTATGGTACCTTATATATTTGAAGTTTTAAACCATTTGGTTCAACCATTTAATGATATTGGTAATATAAATATGAAAATTTAAATGAATCTAAAAAAATAAAAACATAGAGCTTGTCCCAGACTTGACCTTTGTAATGGGATGTAAGTACCATCTCTTATTATCAATATAATGTTTCTATGACACTGAACCAACTCTTTGAGATGGAAGAGGGGTGTTAATATGAAATTGGAATGATTCTACCTATCATATTCATGCATATGAAAGGTTATCACTTCTAAATTTTATACAAGGTCTGTGTTCATCCTTTCTAACATTATTCAACCATGAATTCCTAATTTCATTTGCATGAAAGGTGGTGATTTACATTCTTCATAGGTGGTGGGCCATGAGCTTCTAGTGATACATCAAGTTGTTACACCAATGTAACCGATTTTTATTCATAATGTGGGATATGATACCTAGTTTTTATGAGATTTTCTTCGACTTATGAAGACTAAACAAGTAACATTGTGCTCTACCCTGTCTATGGGAAAGCATATGTGGAAGTTTCAGCAACAGTACCCACCCAATATTTTGAAGGATGGAGGACAACAACCTACATAAATATGGATATATATGGTTATTTCTACATTAATGAATTTTGAGACACCTAATGAGATGAGTGTGAATCATTGTACTTATATACTCCATAGATTCAAATAAAAAACACATGTGGGATATTGTGGACTAGAAATGTGAGTATTTGGAAGTGACATGGATGAATTTCAAGTAAATGTTATTTGAAAAATTAACTAAGACCCTAAGGGTTCATCATTCTAGGAATTTCATGAACCTTTAATGGGATTTTATATTAGGTTTGGACTACTCAGCTCATTTTACATAGCATCAACACTTTGCGCCTATCTATACAACCAACATGAAAGAGAATGAGGAATTATTTAATGATGGCCTTAGGAATCCTATTTGTTCTTATGTAACTACTTTCTGGTCAACCAATGTATCTAATATATTGAAACATTCCTTAATAACTAAGAATAACTTGAAGGAATAATATGGTTTGAGCTGGGGTTGTTCAAAACCTAGACCGGGTTGTGGCTCGACTAGTGATTATAAGTGATGCTTTGAGACTGCACGTGTGAGTAACAATAACAAAGTGACACCCAATTAATGTTACATGGGTTTTCACCAATGTGAGAATCCTTGGAAGAAGATTCCCCAGTGCCCTGGAGACCTCATTAAGGTCCATGGATACAAAATATTATGTAATAAACATTATTTACATAGTACCTTCCTATATTTGTCGAGTGGGAGTGGATTCTACTAGATCCACCTTCGGGAGAAGGATCTATAACACCTCTCTATGAAAGTAGCTAGAGAAAAACCGGTCAAACCTTTATAAGAGTAGGTCAAAACCATAGTATCTCGGATTTTGATATAAAACACCAAAAGAGTGGACCAGTTCTTATATAGGTTCTCAAATGTCTCGTCCCAGGTCACCACTAAGATGGTAGAAGAACCAGTTGGTAACATGCCCTCAAGAGTGCCTCCCAGAATACCAGAGGCTTCCAACTAGAAGTGAGGGTATATTTATGTTATAGTGGGGAGAATATAAGACATGGTTGGAGTAGTATAATGGTTTTTCAGAACATATATAATTGAAAAAATGTCAAATTAAAAATAAAATATAGAAAAGCAGTGGAGGAATAATCTAATATCAGAATAAAAATTCTGAATTCCAATTTTTAAGAATTCGTGTATGAAAGATTATGGTACATGTTCATGAAGAATGAATTATAATATAAATACAATGTAATAAAAAAAAGTACCCAACAACTAGCTTTATAAGCATCCTAATCTCCAGCTTGGTCCTGTGCTCCTAAATCCAAGGTACAAGATAAATAACACAATAAATCAACTTTTTTATTATAAATATATGTTATAATCGACCACCCTAGTGAAATAGCACCTCGACTAGGATGAGAGATAATAATATTAGTAGTTCGGCCCAAACGGTTTCTAGACTAGTCCATTCCGTGATATGTAATGTAAATTAATGAGAATGTATAAAAAATAGTGATGAATAACTAAAAATACCCACCTAGGATCCTATGGGACACCTATCGACTATACCTTCATCAGAACCATTCCATGTAATTATATCTGTGGTTTTATCCTAGTTCATTATGATATATCACCGAAATCGGTGTAAAATTATCCTAATCAGGATAAATAAGTCAAAATATTTCGTAAACATATGGCCTCTATCATTAGGATAACTAAAAACATCTCCATCATGCATTACTATAATTTCTCCCTCTTGCAATGTGTGACTCTATATGTAGACCTCGAGCATCTAAGATTATCACATACTCTTCCCTCAAGCATTCGATACCTTTTTTTGATCCCTAAATTAGTAAGAAAAAATGAACCAAACAATTATGCATCTTTTTAATATGCATATAGTCCTCATACATCTGATATAATTATATAGTCCACCTTTAGGACTTCCGTACCAGTTAACATATCCCTCAGGCAGTATGAAAACATGAACCACAACCTCAGGCGTCAACATGAATCATGAGTCATATCTAGAAAAATGAACATGTTGATCCCTATCAAACCCTCAGGAAACAATCACATCTACATCATATAAACTCAAAAGATAAGAAAGAAAAAATCACAATTATATTATCAAATATATAATATTTTTCTTCATAAGACACAATGATAAATTTTTAAAAATTAACATATATAAAACCAGTTCATTTAATTATTCACTGTTTTTAATTATCATTATTATTATATAAAACCTATATAATTAATCATTAGACACCAATGTTATTAATATATTAATTAACCAGTTTAGACTAGGTGTTTCTTCCATAAAACCAAACAAAAGTTCTTATAATTCTAATTCAAAAGTCCATGCCAGCAATGAAACAATTTATCAAATTTATTATAGGGATTTAATGTAAAATAGACCTAGTCCTAATAATGTCCATGGCTAGCACACCAATTAGGTCTAAGTAGGTTTTACTCTCCTTAATTAAGGACAGAAAAAGATTCTATATAAGTATAAAAATAAATGATTACAGTTTAATAGGGATTATCCAATTTATCTGGTCATGCATACAGCATGCCCACAAAATTTTATATATCGTAATTTCTGTAAACAATCGTTTTAGATAAAAAAGGATTTAGTTTAGACCACCCTAAATAAATTAATTTTTTTAAAACATTTAAAGAATTAAATACATCTTGTAAATCCAGTCCATTCAAATCATTTCATTAATTTAAATAAGACAAATAAATTCATTTATCAAGTTTCATGGTTTACTTATAATGTACCATGGGAAAATAATGAAAAAAACTTACATGATAATTATCTTATTATAATGAATTCCTAGTCATTCAATTTATAAGATGGTCGAAGAATGTAGATGGTGACTTAGTTCTTTAATAATTTTAATAAGGTAGGTTAATTTTCAAGTTTCTTTAGAATTCATATCCTAAAAATTACATATATCAATCATAACCTCATCACATAATGAAACAGAAAACTAATAATCCAAGAAATCCTAAATGTCCGACAACTAATTTTTTTCATAATAAACAGTGCACCCCCATTAGAGGGGTGTTATTATAAAGATAGGACTTAGTTTTTCTAAAATTCATTTTTCATACAAATTATTTAATTCAAAAATCACAAATAAAGTTATCAAATAAAAATTATGTTTGAATCTAATGAATTCATAAATTTAAAGGTAAAGGAAAGCAGATCCTATATAAATATAAGACTAATCCAAGATGGACACTTTGGAAATACCATTTTATGCGGTGAACAGTCGAAGGTGACCATTCCCTCCATCAAGAATTTCACCTTCACATATACATAAGGACACAAATCCCCTATGAACCTATTTGCATGGCCATGAATATGCTCAAAAGAGATCCTTACATAGATTCCAATATATGCATAAATCCATTAATAATTACACATTTATACATTTTTATATTATAAATATGAACACCTAGCGTCATATATATATATATATTAAATTACATGGATTAATATATATATAATATATAAATTAACATTTTAATAAGAATACAAATTCATTCGTAGTATATCACATTTGACAATGGAAATCCGAACCTGCATCAACGATGACCCAAAACACTAAAACAAATTCTAGGGAATCAAAAACACTGTATAAAAGACAAAAATAGTCATGAAAAATTACTAAGAACATATAAACTAAAAAATTAGTAATAACAAATTTATAAAAAATGAATAATGAAGAAAACCATTACTTACATCAACAATGAAAAATTGAAATGATTCCAACGGCTTCACTTTCATAGGAGGTTTCCAAAATATGAACAATGCAGTCCAAAGAGACTCGACACACAACCTAACATTAGAGGAATACTGAAAATATATGATATCTCAAACGTAGGGTTTGGTCGAACCTCACTTAGAGATGGAGAGAGGGAAAAACATCCATGCAAAGGATGATATGAGACCAGAACGACTTAAATCCAGGAATTAAAGAGAAATCAAGAAGGAAATCAAAAGGATTGGAAAATAGATAGGAGACCACATAGAGGGGGATGGGGTCACGTGTGGATAGGGCTCCAGGGAGGGGGTGCATGACATGGGGAAGAATGAGACCCCCCATTGGGGTATCATAAAACTCAACATAAAATAATAATATTATTATTATTACTATTAAATAACTTAATTTTTCAATTATATTTATAATTTAAATAATTAATATCTTAAAAATGAAACACATTACAAGGTGTGATGCTAATTACCGATTGATTTTAGACAATTTATGCACCCCTGGTAGATCCTCTTCTCCCAAGGATTCATAACCTAATGCTCATGAAACTTGACAGAAAACCTAGGGCACCCCCAAGCCTTGATAAACATTAAAATAATTATGTTCTAAATCTCTTGAAATTCCTCTCTGAAGCTCAGTTTGTAAAACAGTCTATCTTGTAAATGAAAAATTGAAACTCCTTTATATTTTTCCTGTGTTAAAAAACACAGGTCATTATGACCTGCCTATATTATAACATCTCATCCATGAAAATCATTCATGAATAATAGAAAAACCACCCAATCTACATGGGTCATGAAGTCCCATTCAAATAGCCACATTTCATTTCCGAACACCCAACACACCAATAAACAAATCTTGAGAATATGTCAGTTAAACCATTTAAACATGATCCATCACATGATCTCCATTCGAAACATAGAATAAGTGGTTACCTAAGCCTATTAAACTGAAGAAATGACCATGTAATTTTCCCATCAATCATTGAACCAATGGTTCTCCCCACCATAGGATTTAATATTAGAAAGGGGATAATTCAGAACCACTATCCTTCAACCATTGGAATTTCCTTACAAATCTTGCTCCTAGAAGTATTAACAATGCTGCCAGCATGATTTTTAACTTACAAAATTGTCGATCCCCCATCAACCTCATTTAGAATATTTGAACCATATTTTTATGAAAATCCTTGACCAACACATACCACACTCATCTCCAACTGAATACATTGTAGAAATTCTTTTGAAACAACCGTTTTCTTTGAGAAAAATGAAATAGACAGTTTAGCCAGTCCAGTTGACTTATCCAGAAGACACTAGACTTAGATGGCTGGAGAATTACAAAGAGTACCACTATTCCATCAACAAAGGTACCTTACATTTACAATGAACACACTCACCAAATCTCTCAACCTACTTCTGATGACGTTCCATGGAAAATCCATCACATAGAAATTAACTTAACATAGATCTTCATAAATAAGGCTGTGACTCTAATCTAGGATCCTAGAATTGTTACACATTAAAAAATACGTCCAATCCCAACAATAATTCCACTGTAAACTCGTATTTCAAACAACTGGATTCTAAAGAAATATCTAAGGTAGTCCATAATCTATGTTAATAAGATGGATGCCAATAAATCCCAAATTTCCACATCAAAACACTGAAAGAGATGAGAGAAGCATATGCCTATCATTCAAGTTAGTTTAAATGGATAGAATATAGGATTTCATCAAAGACGTTCTTACTTGGGAAAATGGGTATCACATTGATCTAAATAGACCTCGAATAAAACCACACAATATTATGTGACACTATGAAAACCACCCAAACAACCCCAATGAATCTTAATGATTTAGCACAACGTAAGACCAATGATCTCTTAGTGAAACAAGGATGATGTTAAGATAAATAAAATTATTTTCACTTACCATTATACAGTAATATGATTAAATACATACTTGAAGAAGAATTAATAAAGCCACTAATGGACAACTTTCCTGGATAATAAATCAGCTTAACTGATTGGTGCAACATCATTAACCAAACCACAATTCATACACAAAATTAGGAATCACATGAACATTGAATTTTACCCACTAAAGTCCTATAAGACTAGTGGTTTTTCTTATAGGTCCCCTAAACAACCAATAACATATGCATAATTATATTGAGAAAGCATGAACATGATTTAAAAAATTCAATACTTAAAAGCATTCAAGTAAGAATGACCACTCTCAAATGATCCTCATTGATTGTACTCCTACATGGAAGGATACATTTATCAGAACTAAGTTGATGATCCTCAATTTAGGAGTATCCTAGTAATGTAGAGGCCAAACAATTAAAATAACACTAGATCAAAACTACCTTAAATGAACATGCTATTATTATTTTCATTAATAAAAATTCAAACTGACCGGCATGTGAAAACCTACAATATTCAAGGAAAGTATTCCTAAGTATAGGGAAAATATTATTCTTGTAAAACCTAAGTTTTTATACAATGAAGATGAACAGAGAATTCCCTCAATATTATAAGGCTGAAAAGTTACACTAAAATCAACCAGTTCATTACATCATTTAGAAACCTTTTGGTTGTCGCATATTCCAAAACATAGTACCCAGATATTATAGAAGAAAACAACCCATATTGGATACTACCCATTGGATATCCACCCTATGCATTCAATTATCATTTGGAACATGACAAATATTTATCCCAAAGACATATTTCCTCTTATGACCAATATCCTAGATGATGACATACAAGGTCATCCATCACTGACTAATAAGAAAATGTTACATGAAATACGAGCGGTCAGCCATGCACAAGGGATTTCTAATAAGCTTAAATGGAGCATTACACAATGATCACACACACAAGATATTCTAATAAAAACATGGCCATCTGTCTGAACATGGGTGTCATTTAAAAAAAAATTACGCATCCTACCAAGGACAACAAGACTCGAATGACTTTAAACATCAGAATGTTCATAGAATTTAGAAATTCATTTTATCTCAAGGGATCTACCTACCATGACTACCCCCCAATAAAATAAAAACATCAACCCTACCAATTGGTCATACCAACCAATGTCACATCACTAGACTCAAAATCCAATAATGTAATCCATTTCTAAAATAAAAGTGGGAAAAAAATTACACTCACATTTCTATTGCAAGGAATCTTAAGAGTAATTAAAACTACCGCTAAACGAGGGCCTAAATAGAGCAAACCACCTAATGTTCTATATAAATTTCATTAAAATTATTTCACATTCAATCTTTTAAAAAATTAATGGGTTTAAAATAAATAACTAAAGACCACAATAATTTCTTATAAAAAATTATGTTTATCCACTTAACATTTATTGACATCCCATCATATGTTGGGAAATTTATCAATATTAATTCCTTTTTTTAATTCATACATGTTAAGGTGACCTATGGGGCGTCCTGTTTAGCCAATCTGGATTCTAAAAAAAGAAACCCAATAGAATTTTCTTATTTATTGAATTAATAAACACTCGTAATGGATTATCTCATAAGATAAATGTCCCAACTAACTGAATTGGGTCTTGCTGCAAATTTTAGAATGTTACCAATTTCATTCAGGTTTTATATAAATTTTTTTCATATTAATAACAATCTAAAAATATTAAATGGTCATATACAATGGTTGGATTATAAGGGTTTCCAATTCCTAGTCTATTAAGCAGCTATACCCTTTAACAATAGAAGTATATCTCCAATTTAACAAAAACTAATCTTTTTATTATTATAAATTTAGAAAAAATTTATGATTGTTTGAATGAGCAAGACACCCTTTCCTAGAAATAAGGCATCCATAAACCTTGCAACTGAAAACTGCCTCCCATTGTATTCTCAAAATTAAATTATTCTACAAAGTAATTAATTTAGTATTTATAATAAAACATAGCATGTGATTAATGAATATAAACATAGAAATAATAATAATAAGAAAAAAAATAACGAAACAACATCACCCAATAATGATATTAAATTAGAATCATGGTATATAATAGGGTTTCTTGCAAACACAAAATCATAGAATTATTACAGGCACACCATCAAATCTATTGGAAAACCAGAATGAAACAACATGGTATTGAACATGCCTGACATGTCAATCGCTCTATGAATAAAAGGATCCATCAAACGTTTCGTTGTTATGACATTATTCTAAGGGTAAAATTTAAAAAATTCCCTAAATCAATAAATCAATAAGTATCAACAATTAAACCATTCACACGAGGAGAAATCATATCAAATGTAACAATAAACAACATGAAACAAATTCCCATTCCAGTCTACTTAGTCATTTCCTCGTGGGTGGTGTGATCAGTCCCAGAAACAATTATTTACCAAAAAATGATATATTTCTAGTATCATGTCTAATATCCCAAAAAATATAAGAAAATTAAAGATAAATCTTTGAAACCACTTTGTATCATCCCGAACTGGCCCACCTTTAAGATGGTAATCAGACCACTTGGTCACATGGCCTTTAGCGTGCCTCCCCATACACCAAAGGCTACTAACTAGAAGTGAGGCTCTATTGATGGTATGGTGAGGAGACTATACCCCCTATACCAGAGTAGAAAAATTGTTTATTATATAATAAATAAAAAAAATAATGAAGTAGTAATAAAATAATGACAAGTAGTAGAAGATTAATATATTATCTGAATGAAAATGTCCAATTCCAAATTATAAGAATAAATGTATTATAGAATATACTTAAATTGAAACATGTAAGAATTAAAATTGTAGTACAATGTTATAAAAGAAAACTACCCAATGACTAGCTCCACCAGCATCACAAGATCTGGCTCTGTCTTCTGCTCCTAACTCCCATGTACAAGCTAAACAACATAAGAAATCAACCAAGGTTCTGCAAATATAAGGATTACACAGGAACCCAAGTGAAATGGAGGACTAAGAAAGTAATGATTTAATAATCTTAGTAGTTTGGTAAGAATGGTTTCTATCCCATTCCGTTCCATGAAATGTAATAAAAATTACTTAGTATATATATGTATAGAAATAAGCAAGAATTGTTGAATAAATAAACAACAACCCGCCTTGGTTTTAAAGGGACACCTAGTGACTGTACCTTTTTCAGTGCCCTATCAGGAATTTATGTCTATGGGTAAGATCCACCGGTATCAGGATGGATCACCCAAATCAGTGGAAAATTCTCATACCAAGGATGATTCACTCAAAATATAAAAAAATGGAATCTTCCCTTAGGATATCTAAAAGATTTCCCTTAGGTATAACTAGAATATCTCACTTATGCATCATGTGATTGTGCGTCTTTCCACCGACAATAAAACATAATCATATACTATACCCTTAGGTATTCAATACTAGTGTACCTAAACCTCGGATGGTAATTAAACATGCACAAAGCCCTCGGGTACCCTATGATTGTGCATCTAGTCTTCAGAAATCTGAAATAACAATATATTATTCCCCCATGCATTCTATACCAGTACACCTATCCCTCATGTGGTATGAAAACATTCACAAATACCTTAGGTGTTAAGTCTAATCATGAGTCATATCCACACAACTAAACATCCCAATCAGTATCAAACCCTCATGTATCAATCACATCTATATCCCATAATCTCAAAATCTAAGAAAGAAAAAATCACAATTCTAGTATCAAATATACTAGATTTATCATCATAAGACACAATAATAAATTTATAACAGTTAAACCAATCGATTTTATAAATCCAGATTCCTAATTATCATCATTTTTATGTCAATCCTATTTAATTAATCATTCATCCCAAAATTTTTCAATATATTAATTTACATGTTTAGATAATGTGATTATACTATAATAAATCACAGAATTTAAAATTATACCAATTCAAAATTTAAATCTAGAAATAAAAAAAATTAAACAATTTATTAGAGGGATTTAATTACAAATAGACCAACTCGTAATAATATCCAAGGATGGAATAATAATCGACTGGACATGGGCCTGAGTTTATATGCCTATGGACCCAAAGGGATTCAACGGTGGTTTAAATATAACATATTATATTTCAATAGAGATTATCTAATTCATCTGGTCATACCCGCATAATTCTTATGTGATCACAGATTTTCAACAACAATTAATAATTGTTTCAGATAAAATTGGATTCAGTTTATATAGTGCTAAATAAATTCCCATTAACATAATCCATTTAGAACATTTAATGATGACAAGCCATCATGTCAATTCATTCTATTCAATTCACCCCATTTAATTAAACATGAAAAGGTAATTCATTTATCAAGGTTCATGTGGTACATTGAAGGTACGATGGGAAAATAGGGAATATAATCATTCCTTATTTTATAAAGCATGAAAATAATTCAGTTTATAAGATTCTCTAATAACATAGATGGTTCCTTGGTTAATTAAAATTTACAAAAGGGAACATGGTTTTCTAGTTACTTTACAAGACATATCCTAAACAAGGCATATATAAATCCTAAGATCAATTCATAATGAAACCCCAATGAAATAATCCACAAATGTATAAATGTATACTTAATAATTTTCAGCTTACACGATAGCACACCTCCTTCAGAGTGGTTTTATTATAAAAACATGACTTTTTATCAGAAAATTAATTTATCATAACTAATCATTTCATTCAAGAACCAAAATTCAATTTATCAAAGAATTATTAAGAAGGAGACTAATGCATTCATAAAATAAAATGGTAAGGAAAGGGGATCCTCCCAATAGTGAAGACCAATCCAAGATTAAAACATTGGAACGTTTCCTTTTAAGCAGTGAGCATTCGAATCTACTCCTTCAAACCATCGAGATTATACACCTTCACATATACATAAGGACACTTATCCCAAATTCACATGTTGGCATTGCCATGAATGTGTGAAAGGGGGTCCTTACATACATGCTCATATATTCATATAAGCATTAGCACTCACACACATATTAATTTTTCATATCACACGTAAGCACGCCAAGCCCTATATACATTTATTACCCTCTATGGGTGAATATATATATAATGTGGGAACATAAATTTTTAAATTCCTACCTATACATACATGGTGTGGAATCTTTGAAAACGATAACCTGAACCTGCCTCAAGGTTGACACATCACACTACAAACAATACTATGAACTCAAAAATACAATATAAAATACCAACACACACAATAAAATTGACTAGAAACTCCTAAAATAAAAATTCTCCAATTAAAAATTGAGAAATGATGAAAAATGTATTAAAACCATAACCCACATCGATGCTGGTTGGCCGAAGTGATCTAAACTACTTTTCTGTCAATGAGGTTTGCTGTAATATGTACAAGGGAGACTTGAGAGACCCTACACACAACATAACAAATATGAAAAAACATGAAATTGAGGTCATCCCAAACCAAGGGTTTGGATGAACCTCATCGGGTGATGGGGAGAGGGAAATTTCCAATCAGGGGATAATATGATATTATAAGTCCTTACATGATGGAATTAAAGGGAAATCATGAAAGGAGTCTACAGAGCAGGGGGAATTATCCACGTCTAGGGATCCAATGAGGGGGTAGCATGACATAGTGATGTAGGAGACCCACATTGGGGTCTCGTAAAAATTAATTTAAAACAACAAATATAATATTCATCAAAAAAATATCCTAAAAAATACTAATTTTTATTTTTATTAATAAATCCTTTATATTTTAAATTTATATAATTAATTATTTAGAAAGGAAACAGACATCATAGTTGACTGCTAAGGTCCTCATAGTTTCATAGTAACAATGTTCCCCTACAATCTCTTCCTGATATGAGATTTCATATCCTGATGCTCCCAAACATGATAGAACACTCGAGACACTCCTAGGCCTTAAACGAAAACCAAAAAAATACATTGATGAGCTGAAAATCTAGAAGTTATACTGTGATGATTGGTATGTAAAATGAACCATATCAGAAATATAAAATCATAATTAATTATGATTTTTAATGGTTCAAAATTGCTAGTCATTATAGTGTCATAGATCTATAAATATTAATTCATGGCAGCCTATTTTATAGAAGCAGGGTTCTGGGCCACATACTGTTCAAGGTACTATTCTAGTAGCCTCTATTATATCATTTTCCTTATTTGATAAATATCAATCACAATATTTTATTTATGTGGATTTTATGAAAATCCTTATAATTCAAATTGAATACTCTTGTGAAATTATGATTCTTTTTACACATTATGGTTTATGGTCAAAATGTGTATAAAAATTTATGTACTATCCTTTTTAGGTAGGTATCCATAATTTCTTATGGAACCACTTCTTCCTTGAGATGACAATCTTAGATGTCATTATCTGAATGGACTTTTCAATCCATTATCATTTGTATGTTGATTTTTATCACTAGAGGTTGTTGTTTACCTCACCTGATAAAGGTACCTAAACTCACAAGGGAGAGTGTGATTCCATTGAAAGTAGAGCTAGAATAGATCATCTTAAGATAGGTGGAGTGACTACTCATTTTTCTAGAAATTACAGAGATGATCAGGCTTTACATCAGGTTGAATTACATCCTATAGTTAGATGAATTGTTTACTTTTTCTATTATGACTTTTCAAGAATGCCTCCTAAGAGAGAGGTGGAGTTTACTATTGAGACAGTACATGGAGCAGCGTCAATATCCAGTCCACCTTACATAATCGATACTACTATATTTGAAGAGATCAAGAATAAAATGAAAGTTAAATAGGCCATGGTTTTGATAAATACCGTTACATATAACTGGGTTTCGTCAAAACTTTTCTAAAATAATGTGGATGAAACCCATTGGAATTTTTGGAGTACCATAATCTTAATAATTTTTTTGCAAATAACAAGTATCCCGTACCTCGTATATATAATCATTTTCACTTGCTCATATGTGTGATTGTATTCTCAAAGATCAACATAATATTAGTAGATCATCAATTATGGGTTCAACATTAGATATTCCACGTATGGGTTTTCATAGTTTGTATGGACGATATGAGTTTGTCATTAAGCTGTTCAGTCTTAAAAATGTAACTTCCCTCATCAAGGATTTTATGAATAGGGTTTTCTATCTTAATCTGGATTTATTTTTTGTGGTATTCATTGAATTAATCTCGGTGTATTATCATACTATTATAGAACACACCATAAATATTTAGATGATTTTTAATACCATGATATACAAAATGTTGTATATGAAGCTTTGTAAATGTCTATTATTGAACAATAAGGTATACTTACTGGGTCAAATTTTCTCAGAGGAAGGATTTTATGTTGAGCTAGTGATGGTGGGAGCACTGGTTACCTTGGAGAAGCTCAAGAATCTCATTTAAAAACATAGTTTCTTATGGATAGATAGTTATTAGAAATGTTTCATATAGGGCTTCTCACACATAGCAGTACCTCTTACGATATTGTGTAATAAGGGTTAGATTTTTATCTCGTCAAAATATTATCAGTTATCCTTTTAGTATACGAAAGAGTAATTGATTTTAATTTTGATCTGAATTATTCTACATATGTGAAGAAGATATACATTATATTGTGTTGCATTAGGTATCGATCCATGAATAGTTTAAATTCAGGATGAATGAGTCACTAAAAAAGTTATATGGAAGATAAGTCCCCATGAGCGGAACTAGCTAACACACAATGTTGAGTTGGTAGAAGTTGTCAATTTATTGCGTTGTTGTAGGAATAACCTACTGGGGGAGATTTTTTTTGTCTTTATGACCCAAAAAATCCTCATTTATATTTTCATAAAATTTATGTTGAATCTCAAGAAATGATGTTGTGTTCAATACCGTCAGTCCTTTGGCTTCGATCATTACTATATACATGGGAAAGATAATGTTATTGCAGATTATCTGAGAACGAGAACACAAATATAGATAATTCAAGATGATAGTAGTAAGTGGTAGATTATATATATATTTTCTGAGATACACATAGAGGTGTAGAACCATCATGGGATGTATGTATTGGAATCTTAATCATTGTAATTTTTACTTCTAGAAAAAGTTATGATGATTTAGTTTTCATATACTAGATTCTTGGACCTTTCAGAAAGAATTTCTGGTGAGGACTCACCTCTTGATTGGAATATAGGTAGAGACAACATTCATGTATATAGTGGAATATGTAGGATTCCTTAGATATAAAAGAATATATCATGTGTGATTCAATTTCATTGTAGTGGTTAGTTCACATGGGTATCTCCATGATGTATCGTGATATGAACCACTAATATTAGTGGCCAAAGATGAAACCCCAGATAATAGGTTTTATAACAAGGTTTTCTACTCTTCATCTAGTGATGGTAGATAACCTATGACTTTTTGGCTTATCATAGTCATTACTGGTCCCCAAACGTATATGGGGATATTTTTCTATGAAATTTGTAGTCTTATTATCAAGGATTCCTTGAGGTTCTAACACAGTTTGGGTTGTTGCGGATCGACTAAGTAATGTAGCCCACTTCCTTCCAATATGGGAGAATTTCTCATTTGATAAACTATGAGTATTGTATATCGGCAAGATTATATAGCTAAATATGACCCCACATACATTCATTTTAGATAGTTATGCTCATTTCATTCTATTTTTATGAATAGATTTACGGATTTTTATGGGTACACAGGTCCCTTTAAGCACAACTATTCACTCCTAGACTTATGCCCAGTTAGAATGAAAAATAAATGTTTCAAATGAAATTATCATAGAATACATAATTTATTTCAGCAGTTCATGGTAAAATAATATCACTCTCATAAATGTTTCCTTTAAAAACATATTTCAGGTGAAGATATATAAGGATCCTTATGAGGCCCCATGCACTAGGCCATGTCATTCACCCCAATGTTTGTTATAGGTTAGAGAGGCATCACTATTGGGTCATTTTCTTATTTAAGAGACTTTAGGTAAGGCTATTATTGTGAACAAATAGATGTATACCACTCGGTATAGATATAAATATTTTGAAAATTGATTTTAAAAACCATAGGAGTTCGAGGATGAGGATTTTGTATTCTTATGGGTATCACCTAGACGTGGAAATAGGTTGATACATTGGTAAGGGATGTTATAATTTTATTAGGTTGGGGTGTTTTAGATTCTATAGGGAGTTTTTTGAATAACATATTAGTTTCTATTACTTCATAATTACCGTTCCATGCAGGATTTGTTCCATGTTTCATTGCTTCATTGTTATAATGCCTACCTGTCTCATACTTTTAATCTCAATGAAGTTGATGTAAATGATGATGATTATTTTAATTATTGTCTTATTCACATCATTTATTAATGAAATAATGATATACAGGTTATGTTTTTTTCCCTTAATATGGGTGTTATAGTTGCATGATCTAGTACATGATGAGACTTGAGAGTGAGAGGCCGACATAGTTCTTAGAGCCTAGAGTAGTTCTCAGACAAAATTTGTTCTCACTTGGAATGTAAAATCAGGAATGAGTTCCATTAAGAGGGTAAGACTGTGAGAACATTGTTTTTATATGAGGTAAAAATCATTTAAATTTCTATGAAATAATTTTTTAGACCTATTAAAAATACCTCACAAGATCATGAAATATTCAGTGGTGTCCAAGTCTTTTTTGGAGCATGAAACCCTGAACAGTAGAGAAAATAAATTGGCCTCATGGTTAGAAGAAAACTTACAAACAAGTCTGACCAGTTTCCCTAGACCATGAAGGGTGTCTCAGATGGATATGTTGGGTGTGTGTTTTCCCTAAACGTTCACCAGTGGCTACACACCCATGTTGTTAGTCTCTAGTTTTTAATAGAGCTATGTATCATGGTTGAAGCATAATTTCTCAACCCGGGGGGCCTAACCATTTGAATTTCCCCTTATGGAAGATCCATGTGCATATATGGTTCACGTTTTGTCCAAAAATTTAGAAAAATATCATGCCCCCGTAAAAATTGGGTTATTTTACCAAATAAAATTAATAACATAATTAATTCATCCATTAATATGTTTTATCATTCCAGTTCCCAACAAGGTATATTTTCTTCTGGTGGAGCTCCATAGTTCCAAATTTATGATTTTTATCCCATTTCTTTATCCAATAATTGATTTGATATGTGTTCATCTCGTCAAATTTTTTCCAGTATAATATATATTTATCTTACACCTTTTGTTGTATGAATTCCAATCGATGAAGTTATTGAGGTGCTAGCTATTATGCCTTACTTTTAGGTTGTTTTAACATATTTTCATTTTCATTCAATATGGACCAAACCAAAGGCTGATACTAGATGTGTGATCTTCTATAATAATAAGTATACAGTGTAGTATTTATCTTTGATGACAAGATGTTTTATAATATGCACTTTTGGGCCACAAAATATATTTTATGAGCACTTCTATAAAATAAAATTATTTGTTCTTCAAATCATATTATTGGATATAATTTATCAAGCATCCCATTATTATGTTTTAGTTAGGTGCCATCATTTTTCCACCATCTATGGAATTCCCATTGATTTTATTTTATTTTATAAAATTATTATACAACCCAACCATATTCTAAATAGTTTTTCAATACTTCAACGATATATAATTATATTGAATTGACTCAATTTTTAGTGGTACAACCAAATCAATTGATTAAATGGGACTATGTTTATTCCTTTGTTATAAAAAATGTAAATGAATTACTATTTATCAAATGGATATTATTAAATCCAATTTTTACTTATCACTACTATGATGTATGGGCATGGTGATCCTCATTAATTATGGTAAAATATTGTGAAAAATCTATAATATGATACAAGGGATGACACCCATATGTTTTGATACCTAGCATGGAAACCATATACAGTAATACCGGGTATGATGCCCTTATACAATGATGTAAAGAATGATAAACCAATGTTATGATACTGTGAATGAATACCCTATAATTTGATACATGAATGATTTCCCAAAATTGTGATTCATGAAATGGTCTCCTTATACTCTTATACTAGGAAATGCATCCCTTAATATTATGATTTGGTCATGGTGTCTCTTCTTATTGTGATATGTGCATCTTGACCCAATGATTATGGAATTGTGTATGGTGACCCCTACTACTATGATACTAGGAATTAAATCCCTTGACAGATGTGATATTCATGCTACAACTTAAGGATGTATGAGTTACACCTCATGTCCATGTTAGTGGAATTAAAAACATATATGTTTCTATACATAACTACATATACTATCCATATATTTGTATTAATATAGTTTTATATTCAAACTATTGGGATGATAGTGAAGTATGTATTGTCATCCTTGTGTCCTCTTAGATCTAGAGTCGACTAATTCATAGTTTGTATTGCTACTAATTATATCTACACACTTCCATATTATAAGAAATGTATGTATATTTATAGATGTCATTTGCAGTGGCCTGATGAGTATATTCCATACCCTATCTGGGCTTCCAATGGATCCCATGTATACTATATGATTTCAGGTGTATATAAGGGGAAACATCTATTTATAGATGCATGGAATCTTGTATGAAATTGGATGTGATCTTGGTAGAAGATGATTGGGTTAGAGCTCAGGACGCATGGATATAATTTTCATTTTTTGTTAATTTTGTATATCATGTATGGAAATCAATGTTTGTTACCATTTATACATTTTCATTATTTTTTAGAGTCTTGACATCATTATATTTTGAATATTATTCAGATTATTGTTTCTACGTATTATTTAGTTCTTTGATTTTTGAACATTCTTAATTTGTCTCTTCCATTATTTATATGATTCCAATAGTTTTCTATTGATTATTATGTTGTTCTACTCTAACAAAAGGGTATAGTATCAACACACACAAACCCTAGGCCCTTGCTGGTAGTCATTATCTTCTGATGCAATGGAAGGCATGCTTGTGGATATTCGGGCCACCGAATTTGGGAAACGTTTTAGTGGAATATGAGTTTTGAAATTACAATATTTTCAAAATACATTTTTGGTTTAGATATTTTTTTAAATTAAAGAAATAATAAACTATAAAGAACTCATCTATATTTTATCTAATGAGAATTTTTACAACTATATGATAATAGTTTAATCAATAACAAGTCATCAACATATCCCACAAATCCTCTCCACTATATACTCATCAAGAAACATATTAAGTTATACTTTTCTTCCTAACCCAATGAAATGGAAATAAAAGAAAGGGTTAGTTCAATAACTCAATAATGGTTGGCATAAGTGATAGAATAAGAGATCATACTTGATTATAAGGTGAGAATATGAGTCTAATTAGGACACATAAAAATGTTAAATGAAAAAAAAATCAATGATAAAAAATTCTGCAATATGTTAAAATTCATCATTAAAAATAGTTTGAAAACATTATCCCATACACATGATCCTTGAGAGCATAAAATATCAATTATAATAATCATTAATTTGTGGAAAAACATTAGTACATGATATATTACTTTCATAAGCCACTTCATGAGAGAAGAATATATGAAATCAAAAACAAGTGTCTAATATGGCATAAAATATTCTATAGAAAACATTATATCTATGAGCCACACCATCAATGGACGCACATATGAGAAACTAAAACATTTTCATGAAGAATTTATCTTGTTATATATTGTGACGTCCCACGATTTTATGAAATATTTTCTTTCAAATTAATTCAAATTCATTATTTTCTTGTGTTACATGAAATTCATTGTTTAGGTTGTGCAATACACAACACAAATTTATCATACATTACACATAACAATGAGTCTCTTCTATGACTTGTGTTATATGCATGGAAGAGAATTTTTGGACAATAATATATTATTAATATCATTATTTAAGATGATACTTATCACCTATCTACTAGAATGCTGAGGATTAATAATGTTATACTCATTATGAAAATATTGTATAAGAATGTTTATAAAATCCATTAATTTGTTACCAATAAATTAAAAATGAAAATAAAAACCAATCGAATATAAAGGAAATGTTTTTATGCTCCCAAAGGAATTTTATCATATTAAATTATATTTTTAATATTTTTAATGATATTAATTAATTTATATATTATATATTCAATAATAATGTTTGAATTCGTCCAATATATTTCATAATCTTTAGAAAATAAAAAATCCAATTTGACGTATAAAAAGATGTATTTTTCTATAAGGTTGTTTTTCCGCCATTTAAAAATACAAATGTTTTAAAACAAAATTTTGTGACATCTATATTCTATATTTAGAAAAAAACAACCTTTTTAAATTTTTAATATCAAAATTTACCTTTGGTGATGTTTGGGAAATATTATTGAGATGTTTCATTTGTTGATGAATAGTAAAAACTATGAATTTTAATTGAAAATGAATTTTTATATACTTTATTTATATAGTTAAATTATATTTTAAATTTAATTAAAAATATAACATGTTTAATAATACATAAATAAATCCAATTTTGGTTATTTTAATCAGTTTTTCATTGAATTGGATAAAACAACATTTCAAACTTTTAACCTTTTTTACACTATAACTCATTATTTCATCCCATATGGGGGATAAGTTTTAAATTAAATTATTTTAATTATATTTTTTAATTCAGAAAAAATGATTCCATATTTGGAATGACCATAATTTATTATTTCTATTAATATCAACAAATTATTTTTACCAAAACTAGTAGTGGATGAAATATATTAAATCACAACGATGATGGTAAAACCATGTTTACTTAGTGAATAAACATTAATATTAAGGGTCATAATAATATATAAAAATTAATGAACCCCATTTTATGTATATATTTCTACCATATTTCCAATTTTATATATAATGTTTCATTATTGGGTAAACATTATGTAATAGAGACCTCACAATAGTGTTTAACTTTTGATATTTACAGGAATGCCACTCCCCAATTATAAACATCATTCACTCTCCCCATAATTTCTTACCTCTCAGGACTGTAGGATCATAAAACCCATACACATTAAAACTAAAAAAACACCACCTATAATCCTTTAAGGATATATTTTTTCATAACACAAACCATATATGTTTTTTGGTATAATGAAACAAGAGTTACTCGATGAAGAGGTAATGTTCTTCTTCGAGCACTCTTGTTTTATTTAATTATAAACATAATAAATTATTTATATGGTTATTATATAATAAACATAGTATAATAAATATATTTCTATATTTCAATAAAAAAAATTCAACCTAAAACATCACACACTTCCATAATATTGGATACACAATCATTGTTCGTGTGTACAGATGAATGTCGCCTCGTGAACTGATGTTGTTGGTTCTTTCACTAACACATTTCAAGGTTAGGAATAATAATTTAACTAATATTGTAATATGATATAAATATTAAATTTATTATTTCATTATTCTAATGGAATTTTTATATGACACATACCTTCATTCTTCCCATTTTTATTGATTTATGATAACATCGTTTGTGGACATTTGGACTACTGCTTCCCCAAAATGATATGATTCATTCATTCTATACATGGAAAGTATTAAGGTATATTTTAATAATATTTTTTAAAAAGGACATATAACATATTAATTATATTAATATATTTCTATAAATCTAATCTATATGTTTTTTATCTTTTCACACACGGAAACAATGATAACGTCATTTCTTAAAGTGTGGACTAAAGCCTCCTCAAAGTGATGTGATTATTTATTTTTAATCACAAAATCATCTAAAATGATATATATTATTATTATTAGGGAATTGATATTTTTATTATTTCATTATTATTATTCTTGGGATTTTAAAATAATTATTCCATTGATTATTGTCGACTAACCAATGTTGTTTTTGTCTCTTTAGATGAATATGGTCAAAACACCTGACATAAGATTAATTGATTTAGTAATTTTATAAAAGATTTTAATAAATGAAATATTAATAATAATAAAAATTAATAGTTCTTTAAATTAGTTAAATAATATAAATAAGTCTATTATTCAAGAAAATAAATACACATTTGAGATGTTGGACTCAAGGTTAGAGACTTTTTCTGAATCTCTATTCATTGAGGCATATTTTGATTTTATTCACATTTATTGTTGTATATGGGGTATATATAGCCCATTTATATTTTCATCTCATCAACGTATCTACTATTAGGATAAATAATTTTTTAATGTAATTCTATAATTTTTTATGACTAAAGTGTTTCTCTAAGGATATGGGACATTTCTTTTAAATAGAATCATCATTTAATGTTTTCATTCCTAGTCTTTCTCTTCCCTGTCCATTTTTTCTATATAATTTCATTAATTTTTTTATATGTACAGAAAATAAATATAAATTATATTTTATTACTTTTTTGCATTATTTAAATGTTTTTCTTAAAGAATATTTTACTTGTTTTTATACAAAAAATTTTGACAAATGAAAAAGGAATTATATTTGTGGCATAAGAGATAAAAGTCCAATTTTTTTTAGAGAATGTTATATATTTTATATTATTGAATCATGAAAACCTTTTTTATATGATTTTTAGGTTCGTATGCTTATGGGATATCTATTCTTATGTATCAATTGTTGATTTTTGAGATTTGTGGTAATGCACTTAATTTTTTCCGATGTATTGATTTATGATTTATGAGTTTTTGAATCTTTTCCTGATGTAAGGAGGCTTATTCTAAAGAATAATTATAGGATCCTTAGATCAAAATGGATATTCCATTCTATATATGGTTTCAATAAAAATAGATGTTTTATTGTTTAAATTTTCATCAATAATCTATATGAATTTTAAAATATAACAACTTGTTTCCATTCTAATCATCAAGACAATGCATATTTTTATTATGGTTATAGGTAATGTGGATATTTTTATAGAGGTGTTATTTGGTGGTTGAAGTGTATTTCCTTCATCATGAAATGCATTGAAACCCTTGTGGGATGGTTATGGAGTTAGATTCCCTTTCTGTTTCATGATAATTCAAATTATTCTTTTGAGTTTGTTGGGTCAGGATCGATTTTCTAAGATGTTATGGTATACATGGGAATTATTGTGAATTGGAATGATTATATCATAGGCTTGATAATATGAGTGATAAGTGTGTTCCTGGTTTCATGTATTTATTGGAAGGACATGTTTTTTGGATTCCTATCTATGATGGATCTATTTGTTTTTTGTTGTTATTTGGATATAATGGAGGGATCATTGTTAGGAACTCTCGATTTTCGATTAATGATAATGTGGAAGGTGGTTAGGTGGTTTGTTGTGGAATGAAGGTAATGCCTCAATTTTGAAGAGCAGTGGTGAGGGTGCTCTAATTTTTGGAACTGAGCAATATAGAGAGCATTGTTTGTATGTTTTGGGTGATATACTAGGACCATTAGTTTTTGTCTTATTTAAGGTCAAGATACATTTTTAACATTTTGGAGAGTCACCCTGAATTGAAGAGGGAACAATTTTTTTACTTTTTGAAAAAAATCCTTTTTTGTGAGGAAATACTCATGTTTTGTGTTAAAAAACACATCTTCTATTATTATAGTCCTAATTTAAGTGGATCGATGAATAAGGAGGATTTTATTCCATGTGATCCTAGAATGATTAGTATTTAGTGTTCAATGTTATCACCCTTTTGTGTGATATTTTAAAATGTATACCCATTTTGTTTAGTATTTTAAAGATCATGGTTTTTAGAAACCAAGATGGGGTGCCATCTTACCGGACTCTTGACCTGGTTTGTGGCATGTATTGAATGTTTTTCTTGATTAACATGGTCTAGAAACTAGTTCATAGGTATAATAATATTCATTGGGAATGATTTATCCCATTTATATAATCATGAACAACCAAAAATGAAAAATAAATCATAACTGAATAATCATAACCAAACATGGTACAAATATTTTCAGATTTACGGTTTTACAACATTAACCTAAAAAAATTTATATAGTTAAAGTGAAACTAAAAAACACCCTAAAATCTCCTTAAAATATGAGGGACAAAACCCTTAATCCACCCCCACAAACTGCATGTAAAGACCACCAGTAACCTGAACCACCATCATAAAACATCTTTATTTTTTCTGAGTCAAACCTAACCATGTCTACAAACACCCAAAGGTGTATGCATGGTGTGAACTAAACACTAGTAGTATGCCACCCAATAAAATAGATTCCATGCCAAAACATTATATGATAATTTAACAAGAAATATTTATAAAAATAAAAGAAAGAGACATTTTTTAGAAGACATTTTAAAGGAATGATTTTCAAAGGAAGATCCTTTGAAATTAAGAACACAGTTCTATTCTAAAATAAAACCAAATGTGCACCATATAATGAGTTTAAGTATAATATCATAGGAGAGAAATAAGTTATGAGAAAACCCTATAGGTACTCACAATAGTGGAACACAGGGTACCTCATATCTAGGGGAAACATGGTAGAGTAACCACACTGATCATTGCCCTCATGTATGACCCACTAGATTGGAATATAATCCCAACTCTAGTGGTCAATAATCATCAATATTTAGTTATAATTGCATCTCCAATCACCATTGAATGAACATGGCCTCCAACCTGCCGATCCAACTAGAATACTAGTTATAGTCCTCCCAACTAGATACTTGGGATTCCCTTTTTTTTTATCAATTTCATACTTCACATGAAAAACATTTCATCACATTCACATACACATTCTAGGTGTTATAAACCCATTGTATATCACCTAGTTCAATAACCAACACAAGGAAATTTCTATTTTTCATAAAAACACTGCATTCCATTTAACAGACACCAATACCTTTCAAGCACATTTGTCACTACATAAAAAATCCTTAAAACCCATTTTTCAACATTGAAAGAAATGAACATAATCATTTTAACCATTTCCTTAGTATAATATGCTTTAAAATACATTCATAAACCAGTTTCAGATTAAAACCTTATTCCCATCATTTACACAATTGAAAAGTCGAATTAAAAGTGCAAAATAATGAATAATTCTTGTAATATAAATAAATTTCTTTTGAGGAACTCTCTTTGAATAAATCTTCACCTCGGGTTCCCATATAAACATATTTTACACCATTAACACAACCCATGAATCACATTCATGAAGAACCACCATAAATCACATAGAAAAACATAGATAATTTCATTTATAAAATCGATTTACATGGAAAAATCATGCCAAGACATTTTGAAATATGTTTCTCACAACCAAAATAAATCATATAGCACATATAATTAACCATTAGTGCATATCAAAGTATTTAAAAATGATATATCATGGAGCCACAAACGTCACACTTGGAAACATCCATAAAATGATACAAAACCACAACTTCACCACCATAAGAAATTATAAAGGCAATATTAAACACTAATCGTCAATATATTATTAAAAAACACTATATTAGTACATCATTAAGTCATTCTACCCACTATAAAACAAGAACATAAGAAGTGAATAAGGAAAATCAAAAAAATAGTGATGATAAGGTGGGAGAAAACAATTTATGTTTATTAAAAAAATACATACCAAATCCACCAAAATGAGGGAGTATAATGATGAAAATAGGAGAAGGGGGTGGTCTTTGGAAATGGAGAGTATGAATGCGGTGAGAAAGGCTAGATTTGGGGTTAAATCCTGAGAATAAATAAAGGTATATATTTTTTTCATGAACATGAAATGTCACATGGTTTTATTATAGGTTTTAAAAAATTGTGAAGTTACCATGTTCCCCTCAATTTTCAAGAGGGATAAGATTCTTGGTTTTCCCACTTGGTTTACAAACTATGTGCCAACAATATGGTTTACCACTAGCCAAAAATGACACTTATCCATACAATTTCTAGGGAAAGGCACGGGATTTCCCCTAACCATGCGCCAATAGTGCACTACCTGCCTCGACACCAAAATATAAAATTTTTCATCGAGAAAACCTGGGTAAATTGTTAAATAACCAAAGGATGGAATTTTAATATGAAAATTTCTCTAAATAGGGTGACAGATGTGATAATGGGACACTGATTTTGGTGTTTAGTTGATAGGTGATGATATGAATACACCAATGTTATGGGACACTCTAATTTTCATGGATGAATGAAAATCATATTGGGAGGCTCATGAGTACTATGATACTGGTCAATGGATGATCATGGTATCTTTTGATGTACTAGTTATTGGGGTGAATCATGGTAGTTAGTGGACCATGGAGTATTTTTTAGGCTATGATTAATTGTGATGGGGAGTTGTCTGTGATCCACATTGATACTATTTGATAAAATCGTTGAATTTTTTTATTTTTTTCTCTAAATTGGAGTCCAAGTGGAATCCTAACAATCGTACTGTGTTATAGTATCATGGATAATTTTATTGACCACTCTATTAGAACAAGAATAGTTTATTTTCCTTAATATGATAATTATGTGGAATTACAAGCCACAAAAATTTTCATTGAATCAATAATATTTAATTAGATAAATTTTAATTATTTAAGAAACATTATTTTGGGATATAATTTTAATATATAATTTAATTAATACTACGAATCTATGATTGGGTTAATAATTTTTTTTCTATGTGAAAAAAATACTCGACATGCAACAGGGTCTATCCTAGGTCTATATTTTCTATTCTTATTCATTAATAATTTTTTTTGTTATCTCTATTTTTTAATCCTATATATCATCTCATCCTCTAACAAAAATCATTGTGGATTCCATCTCCCATTTGCTGCAATGTTTGAGAGATATTTGAATAGGGTGGTGGAGACATCAGGGCTCATCTATGGAGGTAGATCATTGTTTTTCGGTGGCATTTTATGGAATCATGGGTGAAGATTCAGTGTTCTGAAATTGTAGTTTGGACCATTTTAATATATTTTTTTGAAATATTCATAGATTATTTTATAATATATTAAAGACTAGTGAGTGTTTTTTGGGACCCTACATGGTCTACTTGTTGGTTTTTTGTGGAATATCCCAGGTTTCTATTTGTTTCAATGGATATTTATTTGAGAAAACAAAATCACACAACACGTATTATTGAGTAACATTTAATGTGTTATTTTTGTTAAATTGGTTGATGATGAGGACTATATTATGATCTTTATTAGGAAATTTTTTGTAGGGGTTACATTGTTTGCAGTCGAGGTACTCAGCCATATACCCCTTGTTAGGAACATAATTTCATGTATGATAAATGGAAAAAGCCTCGATTTAGTACATTGAAAGATTCTATAAGTCATATATGCCCTAAAATATCATCTATTACTTTAATAGTAGGTAGTATGGGACCCCAGGTGTGTTGAACACTTTGTACAAAATATGATTAATGTGTACATTTAAAATTACATTCATAGATGATCGTAAATACATGGCCTTGATGTTTTATTTAAGGTACATGTATTGTGCCTGAGGAAAACACTATTCACTACTTCCATGGAGGTGTTACTATGGGTTTTCACCATGGGGATTTTATTGGGAATGTGGTTAGTACATTAATATATTTCTTCCATGTAGATAATGGTGGGGGAATTTATTAAATAGAGAAAGTCCATTCAAATGGTGTTTTTTAAGAAATTGGTTTTTTACTAAGGTATAAAACCATTAAATTTAGGTCTAATTATTTATTTTTTCCTTTATATGGATTAATTTGGAGTTGGAGAAGGTTTCATGGGTGTTCAAAGCATGATTGGAGCCTATAAAAACACTTTTAGGAGGGGGGGGAATGGCCTTATCACACGGTTAATGTAAAAAGTGCATGTAGGGTGCATGGTTAGATCTAACCCAGAAAATAGTCTATATTTTTGAGAAGACCCATCTCGCATGTTTAGCACATAGTTTCCTTAACCATGTGGCATAGATGTGTGTTACACCCCTTCCTACATTCCCTATTCAAGGTGTGTTCATTGTTTGGAAAATGATGTGGGAAAACCAAGCATGGGTTAAATCATTGATAATATTACCATTTTACCCTTAATGATATAATTTAAACTCTTCCATCCTCTTATAAAATTTTACAAAATTATGATCTCCATTTTATCTCATTTTGGTAATTTTGAAGGCCTAATCTAAGGATCAAGATATCTTATTCATTTGGGATTTTTTTAGCTTTCGTTCAACATGTTGGATGCACAACAGTAATTACTTCAGTCCTTTATAGTAGTCTTCCGTCTCCCTTTCTCTCAATCTAGATATCGAGGTGTGAGAATTTTTTACCTTTTTCTCATATAAACTCCATTAGTGGCCATATTATAGGCTAATAATAGATGGTTAGAGTCATACAATCCTATTTTTGGTGGACTATAACTCATCCATCATGTTTGTCAATTTTTGGAAATTTCATGTGGGGACAACTGATTGCATTGCGCATTGTTTAGTGAATTTATATTTCATAATTATAATAATTAGATCTACAAGGTTATTATATTTCCAAATATGTTATTAGTTTTTAGTGGTTACACCCATAACTCCTTCCATCCCATGAGGTATGTTTTTTGATAATTGTTGTTTTAATGTTTTGACTAGTTTGATCTAGTGTTCGGGTATGATTGGCCTTGACCATTCTATGGTTAATATTTTTTATATGAAATGACTTGATTTAAATGTTGAATTAATTAATTTCAATTCCCATGTATAATCAGCACTTGACCTACCTATGTTAACAAATTCAAATTGATAGATAATGTTCCATGGAAATTGACAAGTAAACTAAGAAAATGATCTTTCCATATTAGATGTAATAGAATGTTTGCTTTCATGCATATAGAAAACATTACCTATTGATGGAGGTTTGTAGGATGAACATTAATTATTGAATAATTCTTAATTAGATTAAATTAAATGATTCCATTCTACTTGGACTCGTCACACTAATGATGGAAAGGATTGAATCAATTGGACATAATGATTAATTACAATTTGATTAAATGGATGCATGTTGAATTATCCATGTCACACTAATGAAAGATATTTTAGTGAACCATATAAATCATATGTGACTTCATTATCAGAATAGGAGTTTCTTGACTCGAGATCAGCATTGATTCCATAGGAAATGCCTTGAGCACTTGGGAACCCCATTCCGATTCAAAGATACAACTTTCTTATGTTGCGCCCCACCAAGAACATGATACTTGTTTAACAATAGATTAATGGTATGACACCATAGCATCCCTTAAATAATAGAATAGGATTCCTCAGATAGACTCCTTGGATCCATCATTGATAAGTAGGTGTCAGAGGTAAAGTCCATTGGACCCAGTCATTGGTTAGCCTCTTTTTTCCATGGATGAACTCCAAGGAGTTGATAAGAATATTATGGTGAGATTCCTTGGGCACTCCTATATAGATTACACTCTAACCCATGGCCAAGATATATTCATTGCTGACATGGTGACCCTTGAGGTCTGCATTTCCTTGGTTATTACCTTAAAGCTTCATTACTAAATATCATTATAGGTTTCCTTGATTCATCACAAAATCATTACTATGGTCATCATGTGACTTATTGTTAAATTAGTAATAATAAATTAATGAATTGGATAAATGGTCAAACACTAGCTGAGGGAACAGGAAGGTACTTGGGTATTTAGTTACATTGTGATGCATTGCTTTATATATGGATTCTTGCATAATGTTACATTTCTATTACATGAGACGAATGTAATAATCATAGTTGGAGGTTTCCCATAGAGATTTATATCACACCCTCTCCATACATAATTTGGAACCTATGGTAGATTACATGAATTCAAGTGTTCATAAAGGGGAGCATATAGCTTTGAGAACTTGATTTCTTTCATTTTAAGATGGATATATATAGTGGATGACCGAGCCGGATCTCATGATTCATGGGATTGTATTTCTATTTCCATTGTACATATTTTGAATATTTTATGCCTTATATCTTCTTTAATTGTTTTCCAATTTTCTGGTGACATGACATATCATAATAAATTATTTGATTTGATTTAGTTATTGTTATCATTCCACATTGATTACTTTAATATATTTCTTATGTTCCTTCTGTTTACTTATATTGCATCCTCTATTTACATCTGTTTAAATTTATCTGATGTGCTACACTCTGGTAATGAGAGAATATTCTACCCACAAATACACCCAAGGACCTTGATGCTAGTTGAAAGCCTATGGCTTTTGGGGAGATTAGCATGAGGCCATGTGGCCCACCGGGCTTGGGGCACATATCAAGTGCAATCTAGGTTTAAGATTCCACAATGTGGTATAAAAGGAGGATTTCTATTCTTGAATTACTATATGGAGACAACAGATTGATGATTAGTATCATTATGGGACTTGGAAATAAGCTTTTCTTGGGCATTAGGAACCCATGTTTGGGGAAAAATTTAAGTCACCCATTGTATATTTTTTGTTCTATGTTTCCGATTACAGATGACATTATTTCACCATTGGGTGACCCATATGTTGTGTGGTGTTGTTGATAATAATTTTGATTGAGAAATTATAGTATCATTGGTCTAATAACATAAGGGTAAAGACAATTGTAAGATGCATCATTTAGTCACCATGAATTCACATTCCATGCATATTTTTATGCTACATGGTTGCATTTCACAAAATTAATTTATAGATAATATTATAATTACTCAGTGATTCTGTGACAGTTAACATATGATTGTAATATTCATTGGTTGTGATTGAATGAGTTCATATCTCAATTCATGAGTTGTATGGGCCCTCATGGGTTGGGATGAGTAATCTATCATTTCAAGTCATTATGATATAAATAAATGGGTGTTATTTTCAGTGATAAGGTGTTTGTGAACTGATTCAATTAGAATGAAAATCCATTATAATGTGAAACACAACATCTATAATTAAATGGTTTGATGTTCTTATACCACATTTTTTTTATCTGAAATATAATGGACTGAATATTGTAATTAAATGGTAAAATGAAATGTAACTTATACATTAGAACTTATGAGTACTTGCTTCTCAAAGTGGGTAGTTGTAGTAGTATACCTTGTGTAGTGAGACCTCTGATGTTTATCTTATGTATGTTTTTATACCTACCTAATTAAATATTGTAACGAGGTGTTTTCTTGGAATTTGTAGACCAATAATTCAATGAAATCATCATATCATATTCCTGAAAGGTGGAAATGATTATTCTCTATACATAGTGGGCCCTGATCCCATAATCATACCTCCGAGATTACCACATGAGGAACTACCTATTGTACCTGATCTGGGACCTAATACCCAAGTTCATAATATTTTCCTATGTCTGATGTAATCCAAGCATGGTGATCCATGATTTTTAACTGACTCACTAGTTCCAATAGATGCATCCTAAAACATTATCTGGGGATGTATGTCCATAGGCTCTTGAGCCTTTATCAAAGGCCACCCAGTCTACCATTGATCATCTAGAGATGACTATAATTCATAGGGACAATAATTATACATATATTTTGTGATATTCAGCCAAGAGCTATTGGGATGTGTTTACCCAAGCTCGTTGTAATCAGGGAATGTTATGGGTTGATTTACAGACTGACTTTTATGAATAGTTCTTTCCTCAAAAATTGGGAGATGACAGAGCAAGAGATTGAATTCAACATGAGCATGGATCTATGTCAATTTTTGAGTATTAATTGTGTTTAATTGAGTTTTGACTCTTTTAATCATTTCAATATGGTGATTAGATTTATTATGTAGACACTTGGAGGATGGGATTTTGTATTCCATCTATATGTAGGTGAATGTGGTTCACTAACTACATTTTCTGAAATAGTCATGCAGGCTCTTATTAGTGAGCACAACCTGTGGTATGACAATAACACTAGGCATAGTGGATCAATGTTTTGGTAGGCCATTACATCTCTTGAGGGTAGGAAATATTCCCTAGAGATATCTTTTCAGGGTAGCGACAACCAGAGTACCGGTTTTGATAACTCCATACTGTGTCATCATTATGAACGATGAGAGAACATGAAGCCATATTGTGATAGAGACTGAATAGGGTGTCGAGCTTGTGTCCATATGGGGCATTATCTGATATTATATAGGATCATTCCACTAGATTCATGTGGAAGATGATCTGATATATATCCACCTTCTGAAGTGTGTTCCTTTACACCGCATCAGGTGGGGAGTCAGAATAGAACCAGAAAAAACATGCCAAGGAGGAATTCATGGTTGTGGTTGCCAGACTCCTGATCACTAGTAGTTTCAACCCGGTCGTTATGATCATGGTAGTCCTGCTGTTGCACAGGGTCATGGTTGTAGACAGTTGCATGCACTACATATGATACCGATGAATGATGTTGTGGGACTATATACAATATGAGAAATTGTTCTTTTGAAATCTATTATGGTATCTTCTTTATTCGATAAATGTTCTTATAACTCTTTTATCACTGTATCTATCATGTAATGTCATGGACTATAGATAAAATATCATTTTCATGTGATGACCCATGACCTTCCATTATGAGTGTGTTCATAGAGAATACACCATTTTAGGGACTTTCCCATTGAGGTAGGTAGTTACCATTTATTATGGAACATCCTTGTACTCAAGATGATATGCTTCTATTTAATTATTAGGATGGATTGGTTGGTTTAATATCATGATTTTGTAGACTACTATCACCTCAGGGTATCTTTGACATCCCCATAGGGTAGTAGTATCTACATAATGGTGAGGGGGATGTTCTTGCTAGTTGAACGGGACCAGAGCAACATTGGATAGGTGAATTGACAACCCGGAATAAAAATGTCTTCATAGAGAATCCAAGAATAGATCAATATGACTTTTCTCTAGTATTGAATCATTTTAGGGATGTCATTCTAGTAAATTTTTCAATCGTACATCCTCAATGATTGGTACATTTTATGATTGAGATTATTCCAGGAGTATCCCTTGTGTCCATTCTGCCATACATGATGAATCTTACAGAGCTTTAGGAACTCTAATGGTAGTTATTGAATTTATATGCTAATAGATTTATACAACCCTATACATCCACTTGGGGTTTTCCTATTCCTTTATCTAAGGAGGTGAATGGAACCTTACGTCTATGTGTCGATTATATATGGTTGAACCAGCTAATGGTCAACAACCAGTACCCACTACAATTGATAAATGATTTATTTGACCACATACAAGGAGATATTATCATCTCTATGATCGACCAGAGATCATGATTTCATCAAGTGCAAGAAACGAAATTAGAAATTCCTTATTCCATAGCAGTTATGGTCTCTATGAGTACCTTGTAATTCTATTCAGTTTTACAAATGTGCTAGATAACTTCATGGATCTAATTATTAGGGTGTTTCACCAATATTTGGATTCTTTGTTAATGGTCTTTTTAGATGACATCTTAGAGTATTCTAACACTCATTATGACCATACCAATCATTTTTGTATCATTTTAAGTACAAAGAGAAAACATCATCTTTATGATAAGCTTTCTATGATCCACTTTTGCATAGAAATAGTTCACTTTTGGGGTCATATCGTATCAGAATCAAGAGTATCTATCATCACAGAAAAGGTTAGTGATGAAGTTTTTCAATAGTTTACCATGAACATGTTTAATATGTGGTTTTTAATAGTGTTGGATGGATATTATAGGTGTTTCATATTATAATTATCACATATAACCTCACCTATTATTAGCCTTACAAATATGTGAGGTATGTTTCAATGGTTAGAAGCGTCTGAGAAAACCATTTAGGAACAGAGAGGGAGGCTTGTCTTAGCACCTATTCTGATATTTCAAAAGCATGGAAGAGGTTATACCATCTTTTTTGATGCATCATAAATTTGGATATGAGTAGTGATGATGTAGGAGTGAATATTCATTTCATATACATCTCAAAAGGTGAGGCCTTATCAGATAAATTAGTCGATGCACAACCTCGAGTAAGCAACAGTTGTCCAAACCATATGTTCCTGGAGACACTAGCTATTACCTGAGATATTTGTGGTGTACACAAACAACAAGAGAAACATTTATATATTTACACAGTGTGACTCGAGCCTTTGATAAGGGATATGGGTTGAATATCTACAATCCATTGATTTTGTGATTACATATATGCCTGGAAAGGGCAATGTAGTTTCAGATGCGCTGAGTTAGAATAATTAGGCATAGTCCAAATAAGAAGACAACGATGAATGGATGTTGATGGATCTGTTTTCAGAAAAATATATAGAGATTCATGATATTCATGAGTAGACTTAACTCTTATCTTTGATAGACAACTATTCTCTCCATGGGAAGGGTTGAGAATTTGTACATCCTGAGGGCTTAGTTCTTTTTTGAGAGTATATCAGGTGCTAACCGACTATGAGATATGGCTCTACCTGAAAAATCATAACATTCACATAGTAAGAAATATTGGCCTTCTATATTGGAAAAAACATGGCCCAGACATATGGATACAGTATGGAATTCAAGTAGGAAACATGGTTAGATCTTACTATGTGAATGTTATGATTTTTCAGGTAGAGCCATATCTCATAGTCAGTGTACGTTTTCCCAAACCATGGGTTACTCCCCTTCCTACAGGTTCTCGTTCATTGTTTACATATGGTTGGACAAACTATGAATATGACATATTTTTGGTAATTTTTCCATTTTACCCTTTATGATCAAATTTAACCACCTCCTTCCTCCTATATGATTATTTGTGGTATGAAATCCATTTTTTATAATTTTGGTGTTTTCTGAAGGCCAAATAATGTGATCAAGATATATACTTTATTCGGGATATGTTTGGGATTTTTTTATTACATTGGATGCACAATGGTAAGTACCCGAGTCCTTTTTATCCATTCTACGTCTCTCTTTCTCTCAGCCTAGTTATCGAGGTGTGGGAATTTTTACCTTTTTCATTGATCTACTCAATTACAAGCTAAATTAGATGCCAATACTAGACACGGAGAGTCTTACAAACCTAAGGTTTGTGGTCTATAACTCATCGATCATGTTATTTGATTTTGGAATTGTAGTGGTGAGAAAACTGATTTCATTAGGTACCATTTATTGAATTTATATTCTCGGATTATAATCAATAAAACCATATGGTTATTCTATATTCAAAAAATTTATTAGTTGTTAGAGTTTATTCCCCCAACATTTTCCATACCAAGTAGGATGTTTTCCAAAATAGTCGTTTTAGAGTTTTTTCACGTCTGAGACACCATTTGGGTATGCCTTTGATTAGAATTTCTATGGGTAATATTTTTTATATTAAATGGATTGACTTATATTGTGAATTTCATAATGGAATGTACCATTTATGCTCACCACTTGACCATCCTAATGAATGTTATTCAATTTGATAAATAAATGTTACAAGGAAATAGATAAGTATACTAAGAATATGACCTTTCCATATTTCATGTAAATGAGTATTTAGTTTCATGTTCATAGCGCCACTGCCATGTTGATGGAAGGTATCTGAGTGAACCCTAATTATTTGATATCCCTTAAATGGATTAAATGAAATAGTTGCCTACTACTTTACCTTCTCACACTAATCATAGGGAAGTCTTAAACCTAATAGATTCATTAATTACATATGACTTTATTAAATGGGTGGATGTTTTATTAGACTCATCAAACTATTACAATGTAATTCTTTGACCCATATGAATTTTATGGGACTTCATTACCAAAATAGGAGTTTCCTGAATCAATCTCATCTTGAATTCATTATATAATTCATTTAACACTGAGGAACCATATTCTAATTCAAGGATACATATTTCTTAGGTTGCGACTGACCTAGAACAAGATCTTCTTTTAACATTGGATGCTCAATATGACACCATATGTTCCATTAATTATTATTATAGGATTCATTAGATACAATTCTTGGATCCATCATTATCAAGTATGTTTTAAGATTAAATCGCATTGGGCCCAGTTGTTTTTTCCATGTTATACCTTAGATTAACACTTTGGAATCAGTACCCATCTTATTATGGAATTACTTGTACTATGCACCTTGGATAACACTCTTACCACTATCCATTCAATAGTTATTTCTATGTTGGTGACCCCTGATGTCTTTGTTTCCTTGGTTATTACCATAGAACGTCATTATTAAATATCATTACAAGTTTCCTTGTTTTATATTGGAACCTTCACTGTGGAAATCAAGTGAATTATTTGTAAACTAGTAATAATAAATTAAATAACTAGTTACATGTTTAGACATCGACTGATAGATGAAGTGGGACCATGGGTATTTAGTTACACATTACTACTTTTTTTATATATGTATTCTTGAAAACTGTTACATTTTAGTTACACAAGACAGATGTTATAGACAGCAGTTGTTGTGGCCCACTGAGATTTATCTCACAACTTCTCTGAGTACCGTTTAGTACCTATGGAAGATTACATGAATGAAGGTGTTGATAAAGGGAAGAATAATTCTTTAAAATATCGAATACTTATAATTTTGGATGTATCTTGATAGCAGATGACCGGGTCAGAGTTCGAGATGCTAGGTATAATCTTTTGATTTCAACTATACTTTTTTGTAACATGTTATGCCTACTATATTGTATCTATGTTTTCTATTTTTACTGTGACATTTAATATCATCATCATGTATTCTAGTTTATTCCATTATTGTCATCCTTTTCAATTTATTACTTTTTATTATTTATGTTGTTCCTTATGATTACATATATGTATTTCTTTATTTACCTTCGTTTATATTTATATTCTTTCCTACACTCTAGTAATGAGGGAATAGTCTCCCCAAAGACACACTTTATTCCATCACTACAAGTCAGTGTCTTTTGTAATTTAGGGAGATGCACATAAGTACATGTGGTCCACCAGAAATGGGGCCCCTATTAAGTGGCATTTGGGTTCTGGGATGTCATAGTTTTGGATTCTATGAGGATTATCAGAAGGACCCCTTTATGGTGTTTATTTATATTACCCCTTATAGAAGACTCTTTTGTGAGGTTTATGTGAGGTTATTGGTCTTTTTAAACTCATTTTCTTGTGGATTTCATGTGTATTTTCTGTTATTCATTAGATCGGTCCTTGTAGTCCCGACCGAGTTGCATGTTGGATGAACAATTAGATCTAGTAGCTTGAGTTTTGGACCTGTAAGATCCTTTGGACCTTAATGTAATTATGGGATGTTCAGCATGGATGGGTGTCATTAAGAATATATCAAGTTAGGTTATAAATAAATATAATTTAATTCCCTTTTGGGATTGTTTTAAATGAGGTTCCCATTATGGAAGGGTGATATTGGGGTTGTGTATTGACAGTCCAACTATTTTTCTTTAGTAGTATTGGACTGTTGATTTGTTTTACAATAGGATACCATCGTAATGTTTCCATTAGTGGTTTTGGGGACTGTGGAGGGTTCCCTATTCATTGTAGACCCTAGGACTGTTGGTGCTAGTTTGAGTGGTCAGCTGACGGCTTCGGGTGGTGGATGGCATTGGTATTAATGGATTATTCCTAGAATTATTGTGGTAGTTCTTATTAAGGTTTTATTTAAGAGTTAAACCCATTTAAAATATAACTAGACTCAGTGTTGGACCTATTATTGAATCACATTATCTCTTTCATTTTTTTGTTGTTATGGGGCATTTCTATGAAGTTAATGGTTTACCTAGTTGATGGAATAAACCCTCTCTTTGTGATGATACTTTAGCATGGGGCTTTGGGATTATGAGATGCCGATACAATTATGATGTGTGTTAGATTTCATAGGGATTATTTTCTATCTGGGTGACCTAGTTTGGATAATATAAAATGATAGTGAAGATATATATTTTATCCCTACTATTTGTGGAGTAATACATGGACATGAAATATTATCTAGGTGTGTCAACCTGGGGATATTTTTATCTAGTATATATTATCCTATATGATTCCTAGATATAGGTATTTGAGATTTTTTTTAGACTAATTGTATTAGATCCTAAGGTCCAACATACAATTCTATCATTGTGTTGGATGTCCATTCATTATTTTTGATATAGTATATTCACTAAATATTGTTACCATGTGAGACACATTATATAATACCTCTATATTAGGAGAAAGAGAAAATAGATTTACCATTGTTGTTAGTCTAGAACCTAAGGTTCACATTTTACATATTTTTTTCCCTTTTGAGTTTTATTTAATACCATATATATTTTTCATCATGGATAAACATATCACTTATTTAATAATCTTGTTATGATAGTGGATGATATGACTACTATTTGGGTGTCCTGTTGAAATTTATTCCTCTCCCACAATATGGGTACCTTCATTCATGTGTATAACTTATGATAATATTCATTTTGAGCTCATGAAGCACAATGTATCAGTTAGAGTCCATGTGTTTCTTGATCAATATGGATCTCTCATGTAGAGTGTGATTTATGATATGGAGCTATTTGACAACCATGGTATTGAGTATGGTGTTGGGCGTGGATATAGGAATAAGGATTATTGTTTTTTTTTAATTTTTAATTTTAACTATATATATCTTCTCATCCTAGGGGGTAACCCATGTATGTGTGTTTTATCTTTCTTTGATTTGGTAAGATAAATTTTTATTTGGTATATATTTCTTCATTTTTTTATTTATATATTCATTATATATTTTTCCTGGGAGACTTAATGATTATTTTTTCAATCTTCTATTCTACTCTAAAATGAGTTCATATGATCCCCATTATATCCTTTTATTGTCTCCCAACAATTTATATACCTCTGGAGGACATTAATGTGTGCTTGAGGCTTTGTCATAAGATTGATTTAGTGATAGGCCAGGTTAACCATTGCTGGTTCGTTCAATTATGGCTTCATAGAAATCATTTTTTATTACTCTATTAAATTTTAGATATGAGGTTGAGGAAGGAGTTATGTATTTCGATGTATATCAGATTGGTGTGTCATTAACAACTTTTTCAGTAGGACATCAAGGTTACCATGTTTATTGTATTTCTATTATTGGTTTTTTAAGGTCGTTTTATTTTTTTATTAGTGATGGAATTTAGTTTTCATATTTCTTTATTTCAAATTTATATGTATTTTGTTTTTACATGGATAAAATGTGGATTGTTTTTATACATAATGAAATTAACATACTATCATCATTATATATTACCTTTAGTGTGAGGGTTCACTAAAAATTGAGGCTGAACAATTTAATGTTCTAGATAGAATCTATATATCAGTGATCCATATATCATCATAGTGGAATTACATTCAACTAAACTACAATAATTTCTCAACTGATGTTAAGTCATGTGAATCATATGGTGTGGGGTTCTCTATTTGTTTAGTTGTATTCGACTCAACAAGGGATTCATTTGATTCCCAATGGGTTAGTTAGGGCATTGAATTTATTCATATTGGATCAATAAATTAAAAATACCTATGTTATGAAATGAATGAGTTCAAGTTTCCCTAAGGTTAATGTGGGCCTAATAATTTTCGTGTGTATCCATGAGAATTCATTGGGATTTAGATGTCAAGTGTAGGAAATCCTATTTGTTTTGTGGATTAGTTTTGAGGGAAGGTGTGGTTGGATATCTGAACCTATGGGTTCTTCTATAGTTTCTAGTGGGCATTGGTTCGGGTAATGGGATAATGGTTAAGAGATCACAGTTTTTATCAACACATTAATTTTGGTTTGGTTATTGATTTATTGTGGCATGGGGTAGACACCGTGATTTTGAAGAGGAGTCCCAAGGTTGATTTGATCTAAAGGATAGAAATATGGGGAAAGTGGATTAGGCAATTTTTCCTTATTTCCTTAGGTCATGGATCATCTGATCCTAAGGACCTATAACTAGTTTTTTATAGAAACACTCTTCCATGAGGTGTATAGTTGTTGATAGTGTTTACTTTCAGAAATGGCTATGTTGAGTCAGGGAATCCATAATGTGGGGTGTACACTCTACACTATCAGAGGATTAAACACTAATTTTTTGTTGAGATGTTAGTGTGGAAGATTTCTTTTCCTAGTGACATTGGATTGGGTAATGGTTTGTCTTCAATGATGGTTATCACATGTGTAGGGTTTTTCCGTGTACTTCCATTACAATTAGCGGTGGACAGATCATTGGACATGGAGTTTTGTATTTGGTTGATGGGTGAAGAAAAGGATAATATAATGTGAGGGGGAATCTTATTGGAAACATATAAATGATCCCTATATTGGGAGCCTCATAGGGTCTATGAGACCGGTCCGTGGATAGTTATGGTAAAGTTGGAAGTTCCATTGTTCTGTGTCATGCAATGATTCTTTTTTACCACCTAGGTTTCACATAGGATGTGAAGTTTTTTGTTTGGAAAATTATTATGAACAACCTTCTAGTTTTTTAGGAAATTATGTAAAATTTTAATTGTTTTTCCAATATGGTTTTTGGGGTAAAATGGTAATTTCTCAAATTAAAATATCTCATAAAATTTATTGATCACTCAGATGGTAATAAAATATGGGATTACCCATAGAAATATGTTTGGGAGAATTATGATCTATTTAACTGATTTCAGAATATTAAATATTGAAATAATAAAATTTTTATCATTAATGAATTCTTATTCATTGATATCTTTTGAAAATATTTTTGGATTGAGATTTTGACTCTTTAGTTGAATCCAAAATGATGGGTTTTTAATAATTGAGGCCTAAAATCATTATTATTTCATGTTCCAAGCTTGGTCCCCCATTTATACTTTTTAGTTTTTTTATTGTTTTTATTATTTATCTTTTTATTTTCTCTTCTTTTCTCCAATTTAATATCATGAACAAAAAAGGTTCGTCTCACATCTTTTCCACCTTTGTCCAAGAATGAATGGGAGAGTGAGAGTGAAGTGTCCCTACCAAGTCTCACCTAAGGAGCTAGATGGTTGTTTTTTGATGAAATATTTTATGTCTAGGAGTGAAGAGTTATAATTGTTTGATTGGAGTATCACTATTTTAATTTTTTCTATAACACCATTGATATTAGTTTTTTTTTGTTTTAATGGATTACATGTTTTATTGGGAACCATTAGAGTTTACATTAGTAATGGTTTCATAGTTCATGGTGGTTATATATATGGGAAATCATTATTACAAGAAAAACATCCTTATGAAACATGTCATTTGTTTTTATTTTTGGGTTATGGGTTGATGACGGGGGATACACATCATGTGTTTTCAGGACACACCATATAAGGGTGAATCAGATTTTACATGTGATACTCAGTAAGAAACCCTAGGTCTGGGGTCAATAAACATATAAGGTAGAAAAAAAATCTAGGGTGTATTTCATAGATAGAGGCATTGAGAATTATGTGGAATAGTATATCTAGGGAACATGGACGGGGACCCCATGTTTTTATACACCATGTACTAGATCACAAAACCATGTACATTGGAAGATACATGCTATAATGTTATATGATACAACACTAGGGATGGATACTTGAGGTACACACCATGTACGTTATGTGCATTCCATGCTCACACTCATTGAATATTTTTTTCTAGTTCAACACCATGGACATGGGATTAGATATATGGTAAATTTAGTATTATATTTTTTCCACATTGATCATGATTTCTGAATAATTTCATCATGGGAAGGATATTTGGATTGTGTTTCCGATGGTATGAGATTAACTGATAAGATTCCATAGTGGTTGATATTCTATAATACACATAGGGTATCATTATGGTAGAGGTGTAGGTGAGGGTTATCCCTTATAAGGTACATTTTCTTAAGGATTCCAGTAGAGTGGTTTTTTTGTATGGGTCTCGAATGAAGAGATAGAGTGGAATCATAGAAAATACTATTATAATTGGTCTCTTGAATTTAGTACTTGTAAGAGCCTTTTATCTAGGATGTCATTTTGGGTCATAGGGAATGGATATAATTCAATAAGAAAAATTGAGATATGAATGATGGACTTTGTAGAATAATTCAATAATGGGTGTTCTGTTGCGTGAAGATTCCCTTCTAGGAATGGTGTTTTTTGGATTCTGTTCCATTAGGTCACCTGATGATTTTTACATTATTTGGGCATGAGTTTTGAATTTTAAAGAGGATAACCCTATATAATGTATTAATTTTTATGTGGTTCTATAGAGCATGGAGTGTGCCATGTGATTTATAAACCCTATGAGGGAAGTGAAGATTTCATAATATTGATGAAGGGTTTCGGTTATCAGTAACCCAATATCTGATGGCTTTTTATAAGAATGTTTGATGTCGTTCTTGTTGAATTATTAAGTGAGAAAGGAGATCATTGGGATATTAATGTACCAGGATATATTCATAAGAGTGATTTATATGCTCTGTTTTGTTTATTATTTCATATGAGGAGGATCTTGGGTGGTAATGACTGATTTTAATGAGGGAGATACTTCTCTAGTTATGCATGAAAAGGGTTTTGTGAACATGGGAAGCCAAGGAACTCATGAAGTGGGTAATATTTTTCACGAGTTTTTTATTCTCATATGGGGACCATGTTCGAATCCTATACAGTAATGGTGGTTCCAAATATTTGGGCTTGGATGGTTCTGTTGGACAATTGAGATGTGTAATGTTCTCAAGTTATACCAACATAGAGATTCCTATATCTAGTTTAGATCATAATATTTATGTCCAAGAACTTGATATAAGTTCTTTGATTTTATTGAAACAAAGGATGAGATCCTATGGTCTTCCATTCAAGGAATATGTTGTTTTTGAGGTGTCTAGCTCATGTTTGATCCATTGGACATACATGATGTTCTGGATGGGTTATCAATGTTCTATAATTCGACTAGTTCTGGACAAGGAGGGGTAAACATACCTAAAAATTAACCCGTGTTCATGAGGTTTTTTTATTTTAATTTTCTCCCATTTTATTTTATTAATTTTTTTGACAATAGATTTTGTTCAGTAAGGATGGATATTTCTTATACTTCATGAACGTTATATGGAAACATACATTAATACCACTGTTGGGTTTCCAATGCATTTTTTAACCTTGGTAATATTACGATAGATTTAATGTCGACCTTATGTATTATTTCATGTTGAGAAGATGATGTAGGATAGATAGGGTGGAGACCTAATGTTCCTCAATTGGACTTGATTACTCATGTTTTATGTGAGGTTGGATCTATATCAATTTTACCATTATAGTGATATGGTATGTGGTATAGATCTTGGAATAATGTATAGACATTTATTTATTTTATTTTCATTTTTTATTTTGTGTATGTAGTCAGCCCAATTGGTGAACTGTGTATGTATGTTTTAGATTGATTTAAGTCTATACGATGTATTTTCATTTGGTATATACAGTTTTTTTTATATTTTGTGTTTATATTGTTATTTTGAATGTGTTTATTTTTATATTATTTATGTTATTATTCAACATTACTCCGTGTAAATATTATCCCCACTTCCATTTTTTGTCCCTCACTATTAGTCAGAAACCTCTAGTATATGGGGAGCTGCACTAAAGGAACTTTAAAGAGATAGATTATGAAATAGGGCCAATTGACCCAGGATAGTTCATAACACTACATGTCATACATATAGAAATATGTTATCCAAGTCATAGAATGATCTTAGGACATTAATAGAAGGATTTTGGATGGTTGTATTATTTAATCAATTTATATTTTATAATTTTTCATGCAATAATGATGGTATTATTTCAAATGATGTCCGATGATCGAAAGTGATTTTGTAAGATCATGTCATAATAATAGGATATTGTTTTGGGTTTTATTATTTGTAATAATTTTAGATATTTTTTATGAGAGAACTATGGGATACATTGTAGGAAAGAATTCGATGTTGCAAATATTTATTGAGATATCATTTTACGACATTTTGGATGAATCAACATAGTAATGAATGAATGTAGGAGGATCACAATGTTGTGGAATATGAGATCACACCATAGTCAAGTATTTCTATAAATATCCAATAAATTGGATAGGGACATTATTCTCATGAATTGAGGACCTTAACATATATATTATGTAATGTAATGTGAAACATAATTTTCTCACACCTATAATAATATAAAAAAAGATAAAAGGAATGAAAAATAATTTGATTCATTATATTTAATCTTTTTAACCTAGATAACATCCTAAAAAATTCTACATGAATAATAGGTTATCATAGATAATATTGAAAATAAAAATCATAGAGAGGAAAGGGGATTCGTATTGTATAAAATTATTGGAGAGAGTTTGTAATTTCTTTTAGAACATTCAAAAGGAGAAGAAAAATAGACCATTTTAATTATGTAAAGAAGTGTAGTTTTGGGTTTATTATTGAAATTGAAGAAGAAAGGTTTCATGACCTCTAATATAATTTAAATTCTACTAACGTTGATATTCAAATTCAGTTATAAATGATAAAAAAAATAAAAGTCCCCCAAATCTAAATTTTGGTGAACCTATAATCAATAGTTGATAGGTTTATTAACCTTTGGTCCAATATTATGTCATTTAATTTAGATTATTATAATATAAGAGGAATTGTGGGGGAATTGATCCTAAAATGATAGAGTGAAAAAATAAATATTTTGTAATGGGAGTTTCCCCAAGTAGTTTTTTGACTAACTTAAGCATGTTGTTCTGAGCATTAGGGATTCTATTCCTCATCCAAATGTTCAACACAAGCTCCTTGAATAATCTAGTATTATTGAACCATGTAAAATTTTTACATTACTTTTTATTGTTTACATACTCTAGATAAAACAATATGATATTGTGTGTAAAGGAAATATTTATTAAATATTATAATGTATTTTCATGAGGAATTTTAGTTTGATCGACATCAAAAAAAAAAAATTTGTTTTACCATTACATTTAAAAGGTTAATATCATTGAGAGTTCATAGATGGTTAAGGAAAATATTTTAAAATAAAAATTACCATTTAATGATTTGTAACCCCTAATCAAAGTATCTAACACATATTACCTATGAGATACCTATAATTGGTATTAGAGAAGAGAATATCTTATTGTTGGGGTTTTTCTTTCCATAACAAGATCTGAGGTTTTTGAAAGGAATGGCATCTATAGTTAATGCACCTTTTCTAGACGTAAATCATTTTTGTAGGTAAGTGAATGAGTTCAATACATTCTTGTATGAACATGTTGGAATTATTCATGAAGTGGTATTTCATGTAATATTTCTATTAACCTGACATTGATTTACTTTTGAAACAATGCAATGCTATTTTGAAAAATATTCCTATGAATAGAAGGAAATAATGTGAGATTTAAATGAAAATATATAAAAATTGGTATCTTAATACATGTTTTAATATATATTTATATATATATGACAAATATTTATGGTATATGTTACTCAAAATATGTGGTTGATGTTAGTGATGAATTCATTCTTTTAAAAGGAAACAAGGTGAATAAATCCACTATGAATAGGTACTCTCCAACTATAGTAACAACATTTTAAATCGGTATCTTATATGATACGAAACCTATTTTAGATAAAGTAGGTGTATAACGAAATACTAACACCATTATATAAATTATATGAATATGAAATTCTAGAGAGGAAATGGAAGCTAAATAATGATTCAAATCTATATGTTGTCCATAAAACCATTAAGACGGTATATAATAATTACGATTGAATATATAGAAATGAGAATTCATACTTTCATTACATTATACCTTTATTGAAGATATTTCCTTATAAAATAAAATTATCAAAGGGGGTAAGTGACCTTGATGTTCCATGTTATGAATTGATGCATAATAATTAATGAGAAAATTGTTTTTCGTAAGGAAATATCCCACGAAATAATAATGAAATTATCCACTTAAAATGAGTTGTAGGAAGGAATTAACATCCTCAAAAGTAAATTGGAATATTATTGATTAGGTGGTGTGGAATATGCCACCAAAATAAAATATTAGGATGACAACATGATTGATATAGATGATAAAATCAAGATATATATGGATTTGATTAAAATCATTGGTGTAATAAATATATTCACTTATAGAGGCCACTACTTTTGCAGAAAGGGAATTCAATATCTAAATTCAAGAAAGAAAAGTATTCTTGAATAATCATGAAGAAATTTTCATCTCAAATCTGAATATAAGATTAAGAATCATTAAAATATAATAGGAGACCCATAATAAAATTTATAAAAATCGTGCTATTATTATGGATGGATTTGGAATATTAATAGAAAATGTATTCAATACCAAATACTCAGGTGGTTTTAAAAACTATCTTTATTTTCACCTCACTCAAATGGTGATCATGAAATGTAGGGATAAAGGGAACATTATTTATCATTTCCTAATCAATTCTTTTGGAAAGGAATTGAATCATGAATAATGTATGGAATATCACTTGGAAATACCCATCTTATGTGAAATAAATGGAGAGAGTTTATATTAAAAATGAAAATATAGTTCTGAAAAATAGGTTTACATTTTTTGCATGGTAAAATTTAAATGAATAAAGGGTGAAACTAGAATAAAAATTTGGATATTAATAATATCCATCCACTAATGAAATAAAAGTAGAATGGATGATGAAGAATGTGGTTTCTATAGCAATGAGGAAAATGGAGAAACATATAAAGAGTTCTCCACTTTGAAATAAGACATCTGAGATACCCTTTATGGAAGTCAATTAGATGTGACGCCTATGTGGTATCAGAAAAACCAATCAAATGTATGAGATAAAGAAAAATTAATATTTCCTATAAAAGGTATTGAAATAAGATGAAGGATCCAATAAATATAAAAAACAATATGGTACATTAATAAGTGGACTATATTCCAAAATTCTATAAAATAACGAGATAATATTAGGGAAGAGTTAACTTAATAAAGAATAAATGTGTCTATTTTGTTTCAAAAAATAATGATCTATTGGATAGTCTTAAATAAGAAGGATGAAAATGAATTTAATGTAAATGAATATTACAATGATGTGTAGTCCTTACATTCAAAATAACTAGGAATGTGGGAATTAATGTGTGTATGTTATGGTTTGTTTCATCATTACATAACCTATTCGTCAACAAGTCATAATATAAGTTACCCATCTATTAATATCCATTAATTTCTTCTAATGTTTTTAATGAGGATTAATATTTAATGGGAGATAAAATACATGGGGAAAGATTAATTAAAATAAAATAAAATTTAATTGAAAGATCAATCTATTAATGTTGGAAAATATATGGAATTGGTGGAGTAATAAATAATTACAGCCAAAATTGGTGTCAGTTAGGAATATCTATATTAAGGATTATTATGAATATAAAATAAATATAAAATTTTGATTAATTTTGGTTTGGATTATGATGATAAATGAGTTAAAATATACACATGAATCAACTAGTGAAAAAAATAAAAAAATCTCATGATTATGGAATATATTTTCATTTAAATAGATTACATTTTTTCAAAAGGTTTCTTCAAAAGAAAAATCGATACAAAATGAGAAACGAGATGAGTTATAATATTTACATTAAATTATTTTGGTGAGTAAGAATAAAATGATTATAAAAAATATTTATATTGGTTTAAAATAATGGATATTTAAAGATTATTTCCTAATAATTAATTATTCAATTTTAAGTAAATTCATTTAGATCATCACAAAATTATTTTTCATCAAAAATTGTTTTATTGTATTTTGAGCACAAATATTATATTTAAATTATACGATTTTCAGAAACATAATTATAGTGAATTAATATCAATTATCAAATCATCTAATTAATTTATCATAGGGTGATTTAATAAGACATTTTAAAAAATGATTAATTTTAGTGAATTGTGAGAAAATGATTTTTATAAAACTGTATTTTTTTTCTATTCGAGGTCCAATTTTTCATAACATAAATTAACCCAATCCTACTTTAATTATAAATCATATAATTAATTACATAAAAATAATTAATGTACCTGATTTTGGTATAACTTCATGTTCTCATAAAAATGATTTGTTTACAGAAACAATTATAGGCACATAATGTTCATTTATCAGAGTAAATTAAATTAATATATATTGATTAATTTTTTTGCTGTAATTTTTTTATTTTTTATTATTTTATTTTACATGGAATAAAATTAATGTAAATTATATTTTATTCTTAAATAGCATTTTATTAAAATGGGTTTTCATTACGATTTTTCAGTTAATTAAGATAAAAATTTAGAAATTCAAGAAATTGAATAATATATACTAAATTATATATTTTTATTAATAATTACTAATTTAATTTAATGGTTTAAATATTATTTTATTTATAATGATTAGTAATATTAGATACATTTTTTCCATGGTTTATATTAAAAAAAGTTTACTATGGTGTTTAAATAAAGCGATAAGGGTTTCATTATGACAAAAATATTTATAGTTTTTATTTGTTTAATATATTAGAAACTTATCATACACTAAATTTTTATCCTTCAGAATTTGGATCACCCGTTTCATGAATGTTACTTTATAAAGATGAAATCACTTAAGAAAGTCCATGTGTTCCCCTTCGCTAACTTATAAAAGGGAACCTCTAATCCTGCATTATTCTCACCATTTATTGATTATCGATCAGAAAATTCATGATAAAAAACAACCTAGATTCCATCCCATTATCATACATAATTTTTTCTCTATTAAGTCTAATCCCTCTAAGATTAAGGTGTCATCCAAAGGAAGTCATTCAAATAATATTTATAATTTTATCCAAGCTCTTTCAAATTTATTTCTTCTTACACCTTCTCAAAACATGATTTATGGATAAAAAACAATGACTATAGCACTATAAACATACATAGATGTTATTATGAATATGTAAAGTCGGTTTACCACCTCTTGTACATTAAATGGGAAATAATAGTATTGCTCATGCACATGTGTGGACTACCTCCTCTATAGAGCAATATGATTCATTTTACATCAGCATCTATAATGCATGATTATAATTTAATATATAATGCATATATATATGATATTAATATGATAATTATTATTCGTTAATTATAATATAATCTCTATCTTCTTACTTTATAGGCCAATGGTAAACGATATAATTGTTCGTGCATATGTACGGAAACCACCTTAGTGAAGCTATTTTATTTTATTAACATTACTGCATTATCTAGATTGGGATAAGTGAATATTTAATAATAGATATCATATTAATGATATTATAAAGATTCTATAAAGGTGAATTATCATTTGACATTTCTTTAAATCATCCGTATAAAGGTGGTAACATCACCTGTGTGTATGTGTGGAATGTTGTCCCCACATGGTGATATAATTAATTTTTCATCACTATATAATATTAATCATTATAAATATTATTATAAGTAATAAATATGATATTCCAATCATTTTTACCATTCAAGAGTTAGAGGAACCGTGAACAATGTACCCAGACTATTACCGTTGTACTAAAATAGAAATTAAAATTGAACTTTTTAATGCGTGAAATAAAGAATATAATGGATTATTGTTAATAAATGAGGTTTAAATTATATAAGTGGAACATATATGACTATATATTTTAGAATACGAATTTTTTATAAAATAACTTTAAATAAATATTTATCATACAGGAGTTTTGAGAACACAGGTTTCTAGTATGATATTAGTTAAGTGTTTTTCATCTCAATTTCTCCTCATGGAGCCATGTTTTAATTTTATTCACTAGTTTCTTATTTATATGTTATATTTAAATCTATAAATATTAATTCCCTTAACACTCTATTATTTAATTCATGGGATTTATATAACCATTCAGTTTAAAGTCAACAAATGACTTTTGATTAAAAAATTATTGAATTTGAAAGTGGATTTTATCTAAATTTCTCTTCATGAATATACGTAATAAATTTATGAGCCAATTAATTATTTATATGGTGAATACACTCATTAATAATGTGTGAGGTGATACTCCATTATTATGGAATTATAATTATTATACCATATTATACTCATGATTCTAATTACATTAATTTCAAAATTACTAATCTCATAGTGGTTATTCATATATATTTTGATATGTTGGGACATATTTGATGTTACAAACATATTTTTTTCACATTATAGGTATATATAAATCCTTATAAATTAAATATTATTTATTATTTTTATTTAATGGATTTTGTTTTTACAATTAAAATTATTTCATCCATAGGGGTTGGAATCAAAATTTAGAAAATTTGTAAGTGTTAATTGTAGTGACCCAAATCCTGACGTACATAGACATTACATTACTTTTTCGGAATATCTAATACATAACAAAAACAGACACCAAAAACCGTAATATTTTAGTATCTTTGGAAACTTGGAACATAATCGTCTAATCATGGTGAAAGAACTTCAACATCTCTCATAAAGATCTTCCCCTATTTTTTTCTTACCTAAAACCTTTATTTATATCATGGGGAAAATAAATCATAAAAAGGGTGATCTCAAATGCTCAATAAGGGTAAGCATATAGAACATAAAACACACCATAAACATTTGGATGCAAAAACATTAACATAAAATCTAAACATCAAAATCTTGAGCAAAGACATAAATCATGGAAGTACATAAAGCATATATCATAATGGAACATCAATACAGATAAAATATCCTGGGAAGAAAACATGTAATTGTGGAAATACAATAATCACTTGATATGATTTCCATAGTAGCCAAGGAATTTCTTCCAAGACCATCTTAGTGGACAGAGTCCATTACTGAACCGAGTTCACTCCTCATTCCAGTTTTGTATTACTGATCCGGATTAAATTTCTGTTCTATCCATTTCTATCTCATGATATATAAATCTTTAACCAAATAATTTTAGGGATATATAGGTCCCACCCATCTCATAATGAAATCATTCTTACATGTGCCAAAAAATAAACATAAATCATTCATCATAACTCAAAGAATAAAATGGGTTTCATAAACATCATCCAATCATCACATGATCCATATAAAACAAATGGATATCATTTCATCAAAAGAAAAGTGAATCCATGTAAATCATAGAGACATTATACTTGAGACAAACACATATGAAATTATGTCATCGTAGATTTAAAATAGTTTTGATAAAACACTTGAAATGAATTCTTGAGGAAAATATCCTTTCTTTTTCAAAATCCTTTTCTTTTCAAAAAATGCCACAAAATTTTAAAAGAAAACAATTTTATTGAAAATAACCACGAAATTATGTTGAGGAATATTCATTTAAATAACTAGTTATGAAACCGTAAAAATCCATTCACGTCGTAGAAGTTAAAAATCATTTTTCTCATACTTTTGTCTGAAAAGTCAAAAAGTACCACGTATGGTAAACAAAAGAAATATTCCTTACATACCGTGAAGTAAAAGTAAAAAATGTTTAAAAAGTACATGACACATACATGAAACCATTTTTAGAAAACTGGGACATGGATGATAAATATAACCCCAGTAAATACTTACGAACAAACAATCTCGGATAAAAACAAGATTGGAAAAGTTATCTATTACCTTAGGTCTGATATGCCTTGTACGTATCCAAACCTCTAATATAATGATTTAAAAAATATCATTTACTTATTAATGATTTATATTTATTGTTATGATATCATATATAGTTCACTTATGAATTTAAATTACCCGTTCTTTTGTAAATTCCATGTTAAAGCAGCATTTTGGGTAAAACAAATTTACTTATCATACGTGTTTGGACTTGTTGTTGTTGATATTATTATTACTTATAAATTTATTTAGATACTTCCCGAATGTAAATAATGATTTATATATCATATATATGTTCATTATATATATATAATAGATATATAAATGAAATGAAATATTCCGTTCATGGAGACGATAGGCCGTACGTACGCATGAACGCTGTTTTCCTTTCCTTATTGACTAGGATCAAAGTAGATGATGTATATATATATACTTAATTCAATTATATTTATCATGTCATATATTTCCTTAATAATCATTATATATACCTTATAATCATTAATCTTTCTTGAATGGTTAACATGGAGAATGAATCTCATCGCGTCGTGGATATGGTAATCCGTACGTACGGATGAGCGATGATATCGCTCCCATAATTATTGAATTGAATTGGAGTGGATGATATAATATCACAGAATCAGTATGAATTTATAATAACTATATATAGTTATTCTTTACACCATTATACCTTTCCATGTAAGGTGGTGGTGGAAAAACAGATTACACCACGACGTGGAGAAGGTATTCCCTACGTACTGATGGACGGTGATTTCATTTTCCGTAGGATGGATAGAAGGTGAAATGGGGTTGTTTTATATTTATAATAAAATATCATTATATTAGTGATAATGATTTTATTACTTTATAATGAAACAACTAATGAAGAAGATGTTGAAGAAAAAGAAAACGTGAACGAATCGGTAGAAGAGATTAACTCTTCTTCGACGCCCCTCTTTTAAACATCTTCTTACGGCACTAGATTTGATCTTTTGAGAAACCATAAAAACTATGAAATAACTAAAGAGGTTTAGAAAAATAATTTTCAGGGGTTGTCCGAGCATCAAGGCTCAAAAGGGTGTGAAGGGAAGAAGGAAAGGGTGCCCTTTTTATGATGGAGGAGAGGGGTACCTTAGGAAAAACATAAAATATTATTTTATAATAAAGTCATATACAGTTTTTAATAGCTCAAAATTAATTTATTTAGAATATAAGATGGGGATGTGTCGAAATACATTCAAAACATTGGTTTTAGACAAGTTTAGGTTACTATTTTAACATTATCATTTACATTTAACTCTAAGTTAAATATTTTAACTTTTACCGTGTCTTTTTGTTTTCTTACACTATATGATTAATAAAAATACTATAACATGCCAAAAGGACCCCAAGTGGTTAATTATTTATATATATAGACTTATCTAAGTCATTTGGCCAAACCGTAGATTTTTAGGAATATAATCACAATTAATAATATAATATTTGTTTTAAAAACTATTTTATGTCAATTTGGACACTATTTGGTACATGATTTTTGTGAAACTCATAACAACATGATTAGTTCTAAAAAATTAATTTAATCAATTCTAAAATTTTATATTAACCTATAAAATTACTTTCATTCATAAAAAGTCTCAAATTGCATTTATTTGGTTATTTAAAACATCAAATAAGTTAATATTTTATTAATAAGGTAATTACTGCATCATCATTGTGTCATAGATAAATTAAATTATTTAATATCTAAAATTTATAAATAAAATACTATTATGTAGGAAATTGTATTATCTTTATAATGAATATTTATAGTCAAATTTATCTTATGTATATCCCTATATTAAAAATGTTTTAGTTATTAAACATTGATTTTAACCATTTTAACTATTCTTTAAATAAAATAATAATAAATGTTCTAATCTAATCCTAGTGGACATAAAGGGTAATATTTTATTCCTAAGGTTTTTTTCGCTCGAATTACACATATCCAATATAATTAGGACATGTGTTAGGGTATTACTAATATCATTTTTAACATTAATTTCCCTATTTAATTTTAACCGTGGTAAATAAAAATAAAAAGTTACTATTCACCAAAAATTATTTTTACCTTATTGAACCACATTTTACTCCTTGATATTAACCGTGTCTCTCGAATTTTCAAAATTCCACTCACAGAAGCGGTAAAATAATGTTTTATGTAAAATTTTAAATTCTCCTAGGAGGTGGGTAAAAGACGGCGATATGTTCTATATAATTTTTATATATCTAAAATTATTATAAAATGACTCAAATGAAATGAATTGAACATATATAGGTATTATGTATAAATTTTGACCTAAAATAAATTTAAATAAATTAAATAATTATTTAAATAAAATGTAGGTTTTTAAATAGTAACCTAGTGTTTTCACTATTCATCAAAAAATATATGTTTTCAGAAAAATACCAAAAATTCACCCTAGGATAATTTCGATATTCCGAATCCAAAAATGACGTCCATTTTGAAAGATAAAATTTATAAAATTTAAAAAATTGAGCTTTAATATTCATAATGACTAGTTTATATAAAATATCATTGTTTAGTGAAACTCGGTATTGCATACAACACATGCTATCGTGGGAGGTCGCGATTGCGTGTAATGTAATCCATGTTAGGGATGCGTGTAGTGAAATCTCCTTTTGGAGTAGCGTACAACACAAGACATCAATGTAATTAAAATGAATATTTTTTAAAAAATCTCAGGGTGTTACAATCTACCCGCTTGAAAATGAATTTCTCCCTTGAAATTTTTCGGGGTTATAAATGGTTTACTACTCAAAAGTTTCTTTAATGGAAACCCACATCGTAAAAAGAAATAAAAAAATAACTTTAAAAACTAAAGTATGAAACGTAACAGTTACCCAAATTAACTAAAAACTGGGTTTCCACATATGAGAACATAGGTGAAAATATGGTTATGGAAGTGAAATATGACCATCGAGTTCTGATAGAGAGTGGTAGAGAACATGGATATAAAAAATCCAACAATCCCAAAAGTTGAAACATTTGAATTAGAAGAAATACTTACTTTATTTCGTTATAATCTCACCATTGTTGGTCCCATGAACAATTTCCACTTCATCTCTTAATGTAATGTAGTTGAATTTGACTTTCGCAATGTTTTAGCAGATCATGAGATAGAATGATAGGTCATTCCATCTATCTCAAACATAAGTTAGAAAAAGTTATATACATAAGTCCATCTATGGTGAGATTAATCAGATATGGTTCCAAAATGGACATATATTTCATCTATCATCATGCATAATAAAATAAAACTAGTTTCTACTAACCAGGGACCTCCTGTAGGCTAGTGGTGGGTGATAAAGGTATGTCGCACTTCGGTTGTGGGTTCGATTCCTGCAACCTTGTCTGACATGATGGGTTGGCGCCCGTCCTACAGGTTGTCCTTTTCCTAAAATTACATTATTATAACATTCCATAAATAATATAGAAAAAAGTTCTATCCTTAAACAATAATGACTTATGTCCAACGTAATCCATCCCAATCTTTACACTTATCCAAAATACTTCTGTCCAAGCTCATTGTATAAAGAAAACAATTACTATAAATGGCATCTGTCGATCATGTGAATTCCATCATTTATCCACCATATATCATATGATATATCTTGTTGGTCAAATTACAAACATTTGAATACCTTAATCATGTATTCTCTTGAATAATGAATACCCATTAACACTTAGTGAAAACATGAATGCTGTCAAAATTTAACACTTTCCAAATACCAAAATCCCAAAATTTCTATATACTCAAACCATGATATAACTTTGTTCTTATATCAGTCATGAGCTCATATCATTTTTTCTTTATCGCTTCATTATGCACATATCATCTTCTTTCCAAAAATATTTCAATCACTTTTGTTGGTTACTGGTACCATATAATTATCAAAAACAAATACATAGATATTCCAAAATTTCACGATGCCATAAATGAGATTCCATGATACTATTTTTAAATCCCATTACATAAACACTTAATCATTACACAACATCATTGACATACTCAACATCACAAATAGTGATTGCATGTGACTTCCCATTATCATTTTCTTTAAGAGGTTTCTCATGTTGATCATCATTAACCCTTGGATTAGGGCATTGATTATCATAATGCCCCATTTCCTTGCACTTCAAGCATTGAAGTGTTGGTGGAGCATTCATTGTAGTCTTTTCTCTATTCACATCATTAGAAACCTTTTTCCCATTACTTCGGCACTCAGCTTCTTGATGACCTTCTTTTCCACACATGAAACATTTTCAAGTACCTTTTAGACAATCTCTACAATGCTTCTATACACACTTTGAGCATAAAGAACCATTCATCTTCTTTTCACCATTGTTCTGAGGGTTTTCCTTGAACTCCATCTTTTATTTCTTGTCATAACCATGAGATGGATATGTCACACCAACTTCCATTTCAACCTTGATCGAATAATGCACAATTTATTCATAGCTACTGAAGTCTCTTATGTCTAATTCCCATCGAAGACTTGGTTTTAATCCATTGAAAAATCAATCAACTTTACTTTTAGGTTGGATGATAAAACCAGATGCATACCTTGAACGTCTTGTAAAATTCTCTTTGTATATACCAACAGATTCTTCATCCTTTTTCTTAATATCAATGAAATCCTTTTCCATATTTGATCGTAGAATACGACAGAAGTACTTTCTGAAAAAAAGTTCTTGAACACATCCCATTCCATGGATTCAATTTCATCTTAGGGCCTTGTATTCTTTTTTAGAGTCCACCACTGGTCTGCTTCACCTTCTAAACGGTAAACAGCTAGAATGACTTTATCATGTTCCAAAAAACGATGTATGGAAAATATCTTTTCAATGGTACTGATCCATTGTTCAGCAACAAGTGGACCGAAAGACCCATTGAAAGAATGTGGATGTTTCCTCATGAAGTATTCAATAGAATATTGTTCCCTTTTCTGATCATTTGTAAATCCAAAATGATTCATATCCTTTTTATGTATAGTAATAAGATTTTTCACTCCATCTCCCATCACATTTGGTTGTTCAGGAGGACAATCATTGCACTATCCATTACATGGATAAACACGGTTCCTTCGGGTTCTAGCCATCATCTAAAACACAAAAAGAATAGTGGGAGAGGAAAAAATCATTCTAGGGAAAACAACATAATAAAGGGAGAGTACCTTCAATATATAACATCTTAGGGTTAATTCTAATATTGTTACCGTAATTCTAGGACTATATCCTATACTTATAATTAAACTTAGGGATATCCCTAGACATACCATAGAAATATCTCTAGGGATCTCACTAAAGTTTTCGCATCCTAGTTTCCAATGGTTAACTAAACCTTTCGTCTGATAACAACTATAGATCCCCAAATCCTGACGTACATAAACATTACATTACTTTTTTCGAATATCTAATATATAACAAAAACAGACACCAAAGTACTGTAACAGTTTAGTGTCTTTGGAAACATGGAACAAAATATTCTAATCATGGTGAATGATCTTCAACATCTACTATAAATATCTTCCCCTATTGTTTTCTTACCTAAAACCTTTCTTTATATCCTGAAGAAATGAAAACATAAAAAGGGTGAGCTCAGATGCTCAGCAGCCCGAATGGCCCGAAGGCCTTTTTTTATTTTCAATAGGGATAATCCCCCATTTAGAGGTTTAAGGGGAACCCGTACATGACCCGTAGGCCTAAGGCACAAGGCCCGAAAATCCCTCAATACATGTCCCGAACGCCCAGAGACATACCTTTCCCAATACATGACCCTGTAGGCTCAGCCCACTAGAAATACCCCTCCCTAGCTTTCTGTGTCATTGATCACCTAGCTCCCCACCTTGCATTGCAGATCGACAAGCATTGCCCCGTACAAAGTTTCATGGTGCCTAGTCGCAATGGCATTTTCCATACACTCTCATTATTCCTATCCGGTTAGCTCTATATCTGGTGGATTCTACCCCTATTGCTCTGATCCTCTTCTGGGGCCTGTTCTGTGTGAACTGGGCTACTCCGTGGTCTACGTGACCCGAAGGCCCTGTGGCCTGAAGGCCTTTGATGACTTGAAGGCCCTAGAGACCCATAGGCCCAAACCAGTGGCTTGAAGGCCCAAATCAGGTGAATACATCCGGCTACTACAGTACTAAAAATTAACTACTACAGTGACTACTACATTAATGCTACAGTCACTGCTACAGTACCCAGAAATTCGCCTCCACCCGTTTTTTAACCCGGGTCTCTTGGATGCCAATCCAGAACCCCTACCACTTAGGTACGGGCTCGTTGGCACTCAAATGCTCAGTAAGTGTAAACATAGAGAACATAAATCAATCCATAAACATTTGAATGCAAAAAACATGACCATAAAATCTAAACATCAAAATCATGAGCAAAGACATAAATCTTCGATGTACGTAAGGAATATATCATAATCAGAAATCATTCCTGAAAATATATCTTGGTAAGAAAACAAGTAATTGTGGAAAACCATTAAGCACTTTATATGATTTCCATAGTAGCCAAGGAATTGCTACCAAGACCATCTTAGTGGAAAAATTCCATTACTGAACCGAGTTCACTCCTTGTTCCAGTCTTGTATTACTGAACTGGATTAACATGTCATTCTAGCCACATCTATATCATGAGATATAAATATATACCCAATGAATTTGAGGGAGATATAGGTTCCACCCATCTCATAATGAAATCATTCTTACTTGTGCCACAAAATAAACATAAATCATTCATCATAACCGAAAGAATAAAATGGGTTTTATAAACATCCTCCCATCATCACATAATCCATATAAAACAAATGGATTTCATTTCATCATAAGAGACGTGAAACCATGTAAATCATAGATACATTATACTTGAAACATACACATATGAAATAATGTCATCTTAGATGGAAAATAGTTTTGATAAAACACATGAAATTAATTCATGAGAAAATATCCTTTCTTCTTCAAAATCATTTTTTTTCAAAAAATGCAAAACAATTTTAAAACAAAAGGATTTTTTGAAAACAACCATGAAATTTTGTACAGTAATCATCCTTGAAATAAGTCGTTATGAAACTGTAAAAATACATTCATGTCGTATATGTTAAAACATTCTCCTTGTACTTTTGTCGAAAAAGTCAAAAAGTACCTCGTTCGGTAATCAAAAGAAAGATTCTTTCAGACCACATAGTAAAAGACGAAAATGGGTAAAAGGAATTTAAACATACATGAACCCATTTTTAGAAAACTATGACATGGATGATAAATATAACCCCAGTAAATACTTACGAATAAACAATCTCTGATAAAAATGAGATTAGAAAAGTTATCCCTTACCTTAGGTCCGATACGCTTCATACGTATCCGAACCTCCTATATAATGATTTAAATAATGTCATTAACTTATTACATAAGAATATTCATTGTTATTATATCATATATGGTTCTCTTATGACTTTATATTACACATTCTTTTGTAAATTCCAAGTTAAAGTAGCGTTTTGGGTAAAATCGTTTTATTTATCGTACATGTTTGGACTTTTATTCTTGATATTATTGTTAATTATATCTTGATTAACATAATTACAGAATGTAAATAATAATTTATATATCACATATATATTCAATATATATATATAATAGATATATAAATGAAATGAAATACACCGCTCAAGGAGACGGTAGGCCGTACGTACACATGAGGGTTGTTTCCTTTCCTTTTTGACATGAATGGAAGTAAGTAGATGAAATATATATATAAATAAATACATTAGATTTATCATGTCATATATTTAATTAATATTCATTAAATATACTTTATAATCATTCTTGAATTGTTAACATGGAAAATGAATCTCATCGTTTTGTGGAGACGGTAATCCATACGTACGCACGAGCGATGATATCGTTCCCATAATTTCTGAATTGAATTGGAGTGGATAATATAATATCACAGAATAATTATGATGTTATTATAACTGTATAGAGTTATTCTCTACACCATTATACCCATCCAAGTATGGTGGGGGTGTAAAAATAGATTACACCACGGCGTGCAGACGTTATTCCGTACGTATCCAGGAGCGATTATTTCATTTTCCGTAGGATGGATAGAAGGTGAAATGGGGTTGATTAATATTTATAATAACATATAGTTATTTTATTGATTCTGATTTTATTGTTTTATAATTAAACAACTAATGAAGAAGATGTTGAAGAAGAATGAAAACATGAAAGAATCGGTAGAAGAAATTACCTCTTCTTCGACACACCTATTTTAAACTTATTCTTACAGAACTAGAGATGGTATTTTGGGAAGAAAATAACATCTATTATATAACTTGAGAGGTTTAGAAGATGAATTTTTAGGGGTTTACTGATTTTAAAGGCTCAAAAGTGTGTGATGAGAAGAGGGAAGGGGTTCCCTTTTTATAATGGAGGAGATGGGAACCTTAATAAAAACTTAAAATATTATTTTATAATAATGTCATATTCGGTTTTTAATAGCTCCAAATTGATTTATTTAGAAGCTAAAGTGGGTATGGGTAGAAATAATCTCAACCAATAGGTTTTAGAGAAGTTTATATTACTATTTTAACCTTATCATTTAGATTTAACTCTAAGTTAAATAATTTAACTTTTACTGTGTCTTTTTTGTTTTCTTAAACTATATGGTTAATAAAATTACAATAACTATCCAAACGAACCCCAAGTGGTTAATTATTAATATATATAACCTTATCTATGTAATTTATCCTAAAATTAGTTTTTTTATGAATAGAATAACAATTAATAATATAATATTTGTTTTAAAAACTATTTTATGTCAATTTTGACACTATTTGGAACTTGAATTTTTGAAAATCATAACATGATGATTAGTTAGAAAGAATTTAATTACATCAATACCAACATGTCATATTAACATATAAAATTCGTTTAATTCATAAAAAGTATCAAATTACCTTTATTTGGTTATTTATAACATCAATTATATTAGTATTTTATTAATAGTGTAATTACTGCATCATCATTGTGTCATAAATAAATTAAATTATTTAATGTCTAAAATATAAAAATAAAATACCATTATGATGGAAATATGTTTATATTTATAATGTATATTTATAGTCTAATTTATCTTATGTATAACCCAATATAAAAAATGTTGTAGTTATTAATCTTTGATTTTAACCATTTTAACTCTTCATTAAATAAAATAATAATAAATGTCCTAATATAATCCAAGTGGACCTAAATGTTAATATTATATTACTAAGGTTGTTTTTTGACTAACTAAACTTATCCAATAGAATTAGGACCTATGTTAGGATAATAATAGTATCATTTTTACCCTTAATTACCCTATTTACTTTCAACTGTGGTAAATAAAAGTAAAAAGTTACTATTCATAAAAAATTATTTTTATCTTATTGAACCACATTTTACTCCTTTATATTAACCATGTCTCTTTTATTTTCGATATTACACTCCCATAAGCGGTAAAATTATGTTTTAGGTAAATTTTCAAATTCTCCTAGGAGGTGGGTAAAAGACGGTGAAAAGTTCTATAAAGTTTTTATATTTCTAAAATTATTATAAAATGACTCAAATGAATTGAATTTAACTTATATAGGTATTATGTAGAAATTTTGACCTAAAATAAATTTAAATAAAATAAATAATTATTTAAATAAAATGTCGGTTTTTAAATAGTAACATAGTGTTTTCCCTATTCATCAAAAATTAAATGTTTTCAGAAAAATATAAAAAATTCACCATAGGCTAATTTCAATATTCTGAATCGAAAAATGAAGTCCATTTTGAAAGGTAAAATTTATAAAATTTCAAAAAGTGGGTATTACTATTCCTAATGACTAGTTTATATAACATATCATTGTTTAGTGAAACTCGGTATTGCGTACAACACACCCTATCGTGGAAGTTCATGATTGCATGTAATGAAAGCCATAGTGCAAGATCCTTTTGGTGTAGCGTACAACACAAGACATATATGAAATTAAAAATAATACTTCTCATAAAATCTCGGGGTGTTACATTAATCACCTCAAATTATAGTTTATTTGGACATGTTTTTTTCATATACAATTATCTTATTTTACGGTGTGTACAAACTACTTATTTGGTATTTTTTATCTTTAATCGTTCCATTTTAATTTTTTCTAATATTTCATTTGGTATTAAAAAATTTATGGGAATTAAGAATACAAATTATCAAAGTAGTATGAGGTTTTTTTATAATTTTATTTTTCAAATATATTGTTTTTTCATAATTTATGATGTTGAAATCATATAATATATCAATCCCAATTCTTAATCATTATTTCCTTCTCTAGATATTTTTTATATCTAAAGGTTTATTTTAATTTTCCTTTCTCAATGTACTCAATTGTCTGAATGATTTTTTTTATTGAAAACCAAATTATTTTGTGTCTTAGGTCTAGAATATTTTCTAGAATATGTATATTTTTTTAAAAAAAAATTAATGTTTTCAATATTATATTGAGACTTAAAAAATTATTTATTACATATGAGTCAATTTTTTATAGTTTTTAATGGAATATTATTTTCTATTTATGAAAAATATATTATTGACTTATTATAGTAGATGTGATTGAAATCATTGTTTTTATGTACACTGGCAGAATGGATTTTTTCATAGAAATTTCCTTTAATTTATTTGGTATTTCATTAATAGTTTTCCATAGTTATTTCAAATAATATGTTATTCATAATAATTTTTAATATTTTGAGATACTAAATTATTTATTTTAAATAGTTTATGGAATATTCCTAAAAAAATTTCACTTATTTTTTAATTTTTCCTTCATCTATAACAACATTCTATAAAGTTTCACGTACATTATTAAGTGTATGATCCAATTTTACAATCATAATTAATAGATTTTTATTATTATTATAATAATCAAATAATGATTGAAAACATTTTAATTTTTATTAGTTAATCATTTAGGTTATGATAAATGATTTCATGATATTGTGGAATATATATGAATGTGTTATGACTCTTTAATGTGTGGTTTTGGTTTAAAACAAATACATTTGGAAACTATGGATTCTAATGAAGGTTTTTCATGTAACAAATCATGGATGTGTGGGTCTGTTATCTCCATCCAATGATTTGGGTAACAATGGTGGAGTTAAAAAATCCTATAAGAATATAAAATCAACTAGATGGATGTCACTCCTAAGTGAAAATTTGAAATGAATTGGTATAAATTTCTATTATGTGTAAATTCCTATAATTATTTTCAGGGGAGTGAACTTGTACTATATTGTTATCTTCTATACTAATGTGAATGGGAAACATTATTAATTATACTTATGATATGTTCCCAGGGACCATGATTAATTAAAGATGATTCCAAACTCATATTGACTATGTATTTTAATTTATATAACCCTATTCCATGATTAATGATTAAATATGATTGACTAATTATATTTGATCATTATATATTTTTATCACATTCTAATATCCATAGGCTTATATTTTTATATCTTATGATCATTTATTTGTTTGTAATCTATTTAACCATACTAAGAATATATAGTATCACCCTTTGTTATTTTTCCTTTACCTTGGTTATGAATAAATGTTTTTTGTATGAAATGTCTAAGAATATTTATAGTAGTGAAGAACACTTTGGGAGATGATACATATCTTTTTCATAAAATTTTTAATGTATCATTGATTAAAAATACTATAAACAATTATTTCTCTTGTGTGGATCATGGTGAGGTGTAATTAATATTAATATTATAATATGTAATATTTATAATTTTAATGTTTGGTTCACTAACGTCTTTATCAGATAAATAATTTTTTATTTTTTGAAACTAGAAAGTGAAAATTTTAACAAGGACTCTTATAATAAGACTAATAATAAGAGAATATGTGATGTTATATAGATAAAATAGTGTGGTGTTTATATAAAATACATCATTTTCTAGATTCAATAATGTGAATGTGGTTTTGGAATAGGTGCACCTTGGTGTCCTCAATTGATTTGGAAGGATGGAGTATTACCCCGATCACCATTTGTTCAAGATAAGTGAGAGTATGTCTATAATCCTATATAAGTACACTTGGGGGATTTTCATACGTAAATTATAATTATAATTATGCTTCATGATGATATATTTAGATATAAAATGACCATATATTCCTTATGTTAAACCTTATTGGTCAGAGATTGAAATAAATGTGTCATTTGTTTTGGAAAGATATGAATATTGTTTTCATGATTATATAATAAGCCACTATGATTATTTTTTCTAAAAAATTCTATTTTTGATTTTAGATGATGGATATAAATAAGAAGACTTGTGTTAATGTTGAATTTAGAGGACGCTTCATTCATTTTACTAATAATCAATAAATCGTAATGAGATATGGAATGTTAAAGCTTGTGATTATTCCAAGAAAAATCTCAAAATATGATTAATAACATAGAAATATGTGATTGTATGAAGTAAATAAATAATATAAAAATGTAGTTTCATTATGAATATGGAAGATATAAGATAAAGAAACTTACATGTCTAGAATGTGAGATGATGCACCTAGATTAATTTCTCAATTGATTGGGAACGTTTTTATGTTTGGAAAAGAAGTCTATATAGAAAGTAATTTCAGTAGAAGAATTAAGAGTTCAATTGAGAAAAATTATATATATGAAAATGTACTATATATAGTTCAACGTCTTTTATGTGGGGAATAAGTGAATTATAAAAGATAATTACCTATTTTAAGGTCTAAATTCTTGATAAAGTAAGGGAATATGTTATACTAATTATTAATGTAGAATAATTGAAGTGTTTATATATTGGAATTTTAGAATTGTGTTATAAAAGTGTTTATGAATGATATAAATTTTAAATATATCCTTAAAAGTTTATCAATTCTTTAACAAAAGTTTTTCATTATGTATTTTCAAGTATAATTTTTATGGTAATGATTACCTTGAAAACTAATTTAGTGGTAATGTAATAATTTTTGAAAAAACAAATTAAGAGATAAAAAATAAATTTTTTCTATGAATGATATAGTAATGATTATTTTACATAATGATATGATTGTTATTGATAATATAAATTAATTAGTAATATTAACCATGAAATTGTATAGTTTTTTATGATTATGTCATTTTTGTTATATTTATTGATGTTTATTTCATTTATGAATTTATGGAATATATTAAAAAAATCATCGATTTTATTTTAAAAATAATTATAGTGTTATTTTTTTAGAAGAGTATTTGATTTCATTGTTTTTTATTTTGATTAATGTTATTTGTATGTTTTAGGAGATTATATTATCAATGTATTCACATGTTTGGTATGTTATGTTAAGGGCCACTTTATGTTGTTTGAGGACTGGAGATGACTTGATTTTGGAAAATACGAATAAATTCTTAAAAATTATTGGGGTTTTTTCTTGGTAAGATATATTATAGGGTAGTATAAAGGATAAATATTAAATTAATTTTTAATGTATAACATCGGGAGATTTTATTCAGGTTTAATAAATTAATGAACTTCTTTATCACATCATGATTTTCCCATATTATATAACATGTGAAAACCATTTGGATTGGAATAAAATTTAGAGTTATAAGGAATAGATTTCCATTCGTTTATAGATCTTATAATAAAATAAAAATTAATATTTTTTATGTATGTATGAATGGTAAACCATGAATATTAATTTATTAGATTCAAAAATGATATGAAACTAGAATGTGGTTAGAGAAAGTCCATATAATGATATCATGATTATGGATTTAATGGATTCCAAAAATTATATAATCTTTTTTTCCATGGTGAAACAATTCCCCGGGTCTATGAAAATGTACAATGAAAATGAATGTGTTTTTGACAATTTATTCTGAAGAATTGACGATCATTTTTACCCATATAAAATTTATGGGTTTATTGGTTATTTTAATTACATGATTATATTATATGTCACTCATTATCATTATTAGTATTTTATTTTTCTCTTCCATGTAAATTGTTTTTCTTCTATCATATCATTGTGTAATTAGGGAACTGGGTTATCAATAATTTCATACAACCATTATGTTTACCACTTCCCATTTTCAAATAATGTTTTCTTGGACCTACATAAAATTTTACATTTCTACAATTGTATTTAAATATATTGAAAAAATAATTAAAATGGTATAAAATTTTGGGATTCAATTTATTTAGTGGGGGAATGAATCCCACAAAATCTTTTTCATTTAAATTTTGTTAAATAAATTATAAGTGTTTGATTTTTTGCTTTTTCTACATTTAAAAGGTAGGGGCCGGGAAACAAAGCGGGTGATGGCCCATCCCCCGAGTGGGTACGCGGTCAGGCATGCAGTGGCCCGCTAATCCCCTACCTTCCCCAGGCCCACCCAAGGGGGTGAAGCCCAGTTCCCCAACGGGGGCCGGCGCCGCGTAAACGCTTGGGTAACCGGCGTGCAATCGTGCACCGCGTGTGGTGAACATGCTTTTTATAGCATACCCCCTGACATGGTTCGAATATGAATTAATAAATTATATTAAATATGTATAATTGGTTTACATAATTATATTTTGTTTATTCAGGTCTAATAAATAATTATTTTGTTTTTCGTATCCATTTTATGCTTCAAAAATATGTTCTATAATAAATTGGTTTTATTTAAATATGTACAAGGACAATATAATTCATTTATAAATTTCTTAGGAAATTATATTTTAATAATGTAATATAACTTTGGAAATCATAATGTTAATTTTATATTATGGTCAATATATAGGATTTTTTATAAACTGGGTTTTCGGTGAAAAGTGAAAAAAATATAGATTTTTTAACAATTTCATTTATTTTAATGTTAATGAACTACTATGTTTTCAATTAAACTATAATGTAAAATTAATGTCCTTTAATTTTATATAAAATAGATAATTCCATTAAAATAATTATTATACATGATATTGGTATAACATCATTTCGGTCTTACGGACACATTTTTCTTAAAATTGTTTTATGTAGACAATTTGATTTGATATTAAAAATTAAAATAATTTCAACTCATATTTGTATTTAAATAAATTTAAATATTATTAATTAAATATTTTATTTTAAGATCCATTTTATGGTTTTCTACATATAATATAATAGACCTATGTTATTTGTTATGATAAAATTTGTATTTTTCTAAAACATTTTTAAATGAAGTTTGCGCGATTAATTAAAATTATATTCATAAAATTATTGGAGTATAATTTTAAAAAGAAATAAAGAATTTGAATCATGGGAGTTAATATATTATTTGATATTCAAATTATGTTTTTTACTCAATAGTAAAGTCCCTAATATTTTGTTACCACAACTACAGTTAAAATAGGTTTATTAAGGGTGAGGATGTGCTGAGAGATTAGGGAAGTATTATCACCCAAAAATTTTCAATTTCTTTTATTTAATGCTATTTAAACCTAAATTTATCAATACATTGAAACATTTTCTATTTTTAGAAAATTATCAAAGAAATAAAATTATATAATTTAATTATTTTATTAAATTCCATGTGTTTCCCTCCCGTAAATTATATATGGTATCCTCTTATCCTCTCTTATTCAAAATATTTTATCCTTTGAGGTTATCCATTTACTAATAAAAATATTCCAAGATAATATAAAGTCATTATATTTATTTTATTCTTCACATTAGGTGAGTCCCTCATGGAATGAATTTTAATCTAAATGGGGTATTTCATAAATGAGTTATAACTGTTAACTAAGCTCTTTAATTTTTAACTAATTTTACACATGAAATAAAATTGTTTTTTACATCAAAAAATAATGAATCTATTATCAAAAAATTACTAATATGTTATTATATATATTTAAAATCCAGTTACAACATATTTACATCAAATGGTAAATAAAATTATCACTCATGTGTATGTGTAGACTACTGTCTCTACATAGCGATGTGATTTATTTTCCGTCACCAAATTTAATCGGTGGATATAATGATGGATTTAATGATTATATATGATATTTATAGAATTATTATTCATATGTAATTGTATTCTGTTATCTTTATTATTGCTATATTATCTATTGGAAAACATTTACGTCCCTCATATGTACGTGTGGAATACCAAATCAATGAAGTGATGTGGTTTGTAAATCATTTATTCTGTAAAATGTTTGTAATGAAGATAGATTTATTTATCATATATTATAGTTTTGATATACTATTAACTTTATAATTGTGATTTATCATTTCTATTTCATACATTCATTCTTTCAAAAAGATGAAACAATAATCATTTGTACAAACATATTACATTCTCCATGAAGAAAGGTATTTCATTTATCACAACCACATAATATGAATGGATTTAAATATATACATAATAAATATATAAAAATTTTATTCTATGGTTGAAATGATGTATATTTAGTAACCACGATAAAATTGTAGGGACCATAACTATCAAATTAAAACATAACAAAAAAATAAAGTAGTTAACTCCTGAAAGGACCACATTAATAGAGAAGTGTTAATAAATTGATGTTTAATGACATAATTGGATAATTTATGATAATATATGTATGAATATGATTCATGTATAGATATATAATTATTCAAAATTCATTATATAGGTGATCAGAGCGCTTACAAATCAATTAGGATATAAGGTAACAGTTGTTTCTCACTTTCTCTTCAGTGACATGTGATTTATGTAAGGAAAAATTATCTTATTTATGTTTTTTAGATATATAAACTGAATTATTTTAGTAGTAATACATTATTAATTGATGGGATATAAAAAAACATGCTATTTTCAATCATCCAATGACTTTTACCTAAAAAACATCTACTGTCATAAGTGTATTTAATCTAAATATTTCTTCATTGAGAAATGTTTTATTATCCTCAGCCAATTTCTTATTTACATGGTTTTTGTAATAATCAAGAATAAATTTCAGATTAATTCATAATAAAATAAAAGTTATTTATATAAACATATTATTTTCATTTATTTGATGTTCAGAAATTACAACAGTCGTAAGGGTACTTCACCTCTATTTAGTTTCATTAAGACCTATTAAATGTTATTCTCTGATATATTTTAATGTAGTTTATATGATGAAATTATTTCATGTTTTTTTATTGATTATTATTAATTCATGTAATTTAATGTTACAATTTAAATTATTCTAACCAATGGGGTTTGATTTTGATGTTACCGAAGTGGTAATGGATTATTTCCTCGAATTTCCTTCATTGAGACATATGTTATGATTATAAAATTATGCTATTTTTTGAGGTATATAATCTACCCTATTGATATGATTTATCATGACTATCATTATTTTTATCTGGTTATAACATCCATTTAATTTTATTCCTTCTATGTAAAATATAAATCAATATTCAACCAAGTGGAAAGGATTTTATGTCACAATCTCAATATTCACTAGGATTGTTTATAATTTATTTATCATATATAATGTGTATTATATATAATCCCAAAATATTATTTTGTTTCTTATAATATGGTAATTTCGTGATATTTCGGGTTTTCTATTAATTTTCAACTATCTACATTATTGAATGTTTTATAAAAAAAATTCATTGAAAACAGACCATTTGTTTCCTCTTTAGTTAGAAATAAATTCAATTATGTATACATTTCCCATAATATTTTTTCAATATTTTTATAATATTCTATAATGATTTATTAATTTTATTGTTAACCATGATTATATTTCTATAAAAGTATATTAAAATAATCTTCTTCTCATATTATAAATGTTGTATTTATATATTTTTAATGAAAATCTTAAAAAATTTATTGTTTTTATGTAAACAACATGAATATATTTTCTTAAATTAATATTATATATTTTAGTTAAAAATTAAATAATATGTTTCTAAGGATAATATTGATTAAAATGTTTTATTCAATATTTTTTTAGATTGTATAGAATTGGTTAAAAAATGACAATAGTATTATACTCAATAAGTTATTTAGTTATTATTTATAATGGTTCCTTTATATATATAAAATTATTGATGTTTATTATATTTTATTGGGGATAATAATGTTACCATCATTAATACTCAATATATGGATTATAATTAAAATTATTAATTGTTTTTTGACCCCAATTTATATGCTATGGATTAATCATTGTTGTAATGATTAATGGTTTAAATATATTTTGGCATAAATATGAATGGAATATGATTATGTGATACATGGTTTTGTTATAACCATTAGATTGGTGGTTACATTATAAACCAATGATTGGTGGTCACATTATGATCAATAGATGGGTGGGTTCTTTATAGTCCACCCTAATGGATTAGTTAATGATGAAGGATTTTCGAAACTCATATAATATGAGGAAGTTGATTAGATGAAGGTCACATCAAAGAGATTAATGGACATGAACATATAAGTATTTCAATTATGGTGCTTTGTACATAATGATTGTTATGTGACTGATCTCTGAATAAGTAAGTGATTTTAAATTCATATTTGAATTAAAAACACATATGACATGTGCTAATGATCGGTTCACTTGTATCATGATCAATAATTGATGATTCTAATTTATTTTATAATATGTCGTTTAATTGAAAATACCATATTGTATGATTAATAAAAAATGACCATTGGTGATTAGGTGTGATTATTGTACATTTTGACCATGTTATCATATCCTTATCCTTATCTTAGGCATACTTATGATCATTAATTCTTATATACTATTTCAACCCTTAAAGAGTGTCTAATTATACACATTTTTATACATCATTACCCTAGGTTATGAATAATTTTTTTATTTATGGATTTCATTATAAGGGTGATAGTTGTGAAAAAAATAATGGGAGATGATGTAGGTTTTTTATATACATTTTATTTATGTATCCATGATTCAAGATAATCTAATCCTTTTCAATTATTTCATGGATCATATCGATATAAAAAAACAATCCTCAAATATGATGTAGTATGAATGAATTTAATGCTTTGGTTTCTATAATAAGGAAGAATCTTGTGTGTACAATTGTTATTACGCCAATGATATTTTGAAACTTTACCTTTAAAGAACATGATATAGATTGGAAGTAGATATATGACTAAATTTCACTATATTATATTCTAAAAATTTGTATCAACAACATATGTTTATATGATTCCAAATGGTTCTTCCCATGAAATTTTATTCCCAATAAGTAATATCATAAATTTTAAATGAAATTATTGGTGTTAATATGTGGAGACTCATAAGAAGATGGTGATTAAATTTCAAATGTTGTTAAACCGAATCATTGATATTTTTAGCTTATTGGGTTTTAGAAGGAATGATGTTCAAAATACATTTTAGGTTATATCTCAACATATTCAATAAATTAATCATTTATGAGGTATTTGTTGCACATTTCAATACATCCTTATTGTCCATAAATTAATTGTGTTAATATTTAATGAGATAATAGTTTTTTGTTATTGTTTGTAAAATATAATGATCCTGTTTTTCAGTTTTATCAGTATTAGTGATTTATATGAACATTATTTTATTTTATTACATAGACTCTTTATTCTAAAATCAACTTCATGATTAGTCTAATAAGATAACAAGTTGAAATATGGAATTATTTGTTGTAAATTGTAAGTAACCTGCCTTAAACAACACATAATCCCGAGTTTTATATAATAAATTTTTTCTCATACAATTAAAGATCATTGTGGTCTTCATATTTATACGACTAATCCAATACACTTATATGAATTATTATTACATCACAATTTTGAATATTATTCATATTATAAATTTTCAGAAGAAAAAAAATTACGGTATAACATGTTATGTTTTCACGAATCATCTTTACAATTTTCATCTGTATCTAATACATTTCCTAACCCATCCTTAAATCCTTGTTAAAGGAATTTTTAAATGTAGAATGATCACTAAAATATCAGTATAGGGTATGAATAAAGAAAAAACCTGTAAGTGTAGTTATGAATCATGGAATAAAAAAATATAGTTTCAAATTATAAAATAAACACTGGGATCAAATAATTGTTTACATTTTCATAAAAGCACATTAAATACACAAATATTTTTTATAAAACACTTTATATGAATGAAAAAAATTTAAATACTTTTTATGGGGATTTCTTTAAAAACATGAGAACCCTTTAATAATATTTTATTTAAAACAATCCTTTTGAATGACAAAGGTAATTAATAAATCCTTTAATATACTATACTGTTAGATTATCTATTTAAATAAAATTATTTCCATGTAAAATTATTTAAAATATTATAAAATTCTTTTAGGGTATATAAGAGAATATCATAATAAACATGGTATCATAATATAAAGTAAACATATGAAAATTTGAAGCAACAAAAAAAAATTACATGAAAAATTCATTTATTACAACTAAGACTACAAGAATTGTGGACTAATTCAAAATATTGAAGATGTTTACTCCCTTCTTCCATACATAATTTTTTAGGAGAAAAATGATATACCCAATGCATTAGGGAAATCTCTCAGTGTAAACATCAAATTAATTACCTGATTATGAGTTGAAAAATTCAATTAGTTTTTTTATTTGATGATGAAACGGATTCTAGTAAAGGAATGTGATTATAAATTAATGGTAATGGGGTTGGAGAAACCGTTGAAGTCATATATATAAAAATAAAACATTCCTTTTTTTAATTTTCCAAAAAAAATCAAAATGATTTTTATAAAATATGAAACATAATAATTTTGAAAAACATTGAAATAAATTCAAATGTTTCATTTTATTTCCATTAAAACATATTTTTTATATATAAATATATCGATAATAAATTTAAGAATACAAACACCGGAAAGAATATTAATTACAAAATAATTCATTAAAACATTTAAAATAAGGTTTTTAATGTAAAGTGTCCCTTACCTATATCGTGACTCACCAAGAATGTAATTTATCACAAAAAAATAATAATTATAGAAAATTAACTTCTTTTATATGAACATTTTTCTTTTTTATTTTCCCACTTTCCATGTCACAAAGAATTTCATTATCAATTAACATCAATTCTATCATCTTGACAATATTCAGCTCATATGTTAGAAATTTTGTTGATATATTAAATATGATCAATGAGATCAATTATAAAACATCTCTATAATAATATGTATGATGTAATTAACATTTATTTTATATTAATAATAAACCAACCGTGACATATGGTTATGAAAAATGAACTATATTACAATAATGGAGGTGGTAAGTCATATATATGCATGAGTAACGTTTCTATTATTCATATATCATTATAGAAAGATGTGAATTATTATTTATCATTAAAAATGGATTTTATATTTATAATGATATATTATTTATTTAAATATACCATTTTTGCGATGTGAGGGTGAAAAATGAATTGCCTCGCTTCAAGGATGTGGTAAACAGCACTTATGTACAAATGAAATTAATTGATACATGATAAAATTTCCTGAATATTATATATTTATATTAAATATATCCATAAAAACCTATAAGGTGTACTGAGGGATAATGATTTACATCAGTTTGTAGGGCGGAAGTATACTGTACCCGCATGAGACAGTTTTGTTTACAATTTGATGGAAGAAGATTTGGATATTGGTTATTTCATTAATATAATTACTCCTTATTATATAGAATATATTGAAGATATCATCGTATCATGGTAAAAAAATGTTATGGAGGAATATAATGAAATAAATCTAAAACATTCGATTCAAAAATATTATTTTTATTGGGAAAACCAAACTTTCATTCAACATTACGCACTCTGATGTTGATTTTATTCAAAAATATGACCTTTATAATTTGATGAGGGATGTTGAGAATGTATTTTTGTTGTTCTTGGATGATATATATATTTTTATATACTAGTAAAATAGATGTAGAGGTCTGTATTTATAAGTATATGGAGGGGAATTGTTACAATTTCTTTATTTAATAATTTAATATAAATTAATTTTCATTATAAAATTGATAATAATTTAGATTAATTTAATATATTATGGTTGTGATACAAATATATCTAATATAATAAATTTTTACATGTTTAGGTGATGTCTTTACTGATATCATTTTCATTTTCCCTCTGTTTACCCTTTCCAAAATTATTGAGGTTTCATAGTTTTTTACACATTAAGGGTCATGTTAGTTACTATAAATGGGATATTATATATTAAATATACCATGTATTAAATTTAAAATCTTATGCAAATAAATTGTGAGAATACATTTTTTAGGAATATTAAATCATTTTGTATATTGTTGCATATTATGATAAATATCAATAACTTCATTTTTTGGAACTGTTCAGCTATTTTGAAGTTGGAATCAACTTGAGAGAAAAATAATTATAATATTATCGTTTTATAAATCTATAATATGTTATAATTTTATAAAATATTTTTTTTGGAAAAAATAAATAATTAAAATTATATTAATTTTAATATAATTTTTGAATTATTTACTTTATTTATCTATTCATTAAGAAAATATTTTTTTAGTGTTGCATATGTATTTAAGATATTCACATAAAAACTAAAAACTATAAAAAAATTACCGTGATAAAACCAAATAACATGAAATAATATTTACCATTTATAACCAAACATATATTGTCTTTATCCCTTCGAAAAAATATATATATGTGTAAAACTCATATGAGTGGCTTTTGAGACATTATATTTTTCTTAAATATTATATAGCTAAATACTATAGATGAATAAAAAACAAAATATATCTTAATATTGGATAATTAATAATGAAATACACTTAATCAATAAAATTAATTCATGTTTTATGGTCTTTTATAGTATATATAATTTTATTTTAAACCATAATTTATCAATTTACCCTTATAATGGTGACAATTATTTATTCTTTTTTACTATTAATAATGAAAAAAAATAAGGATGACCTATTTATAAAATAATTACCTCCGGATTCCAAATATGGAATCCATTTTTTAGGATTTTAATTATTGAAGTGGAAAAAATTAATTTATCATTAATCCACAGACACAACAAAATCCATTTTTTCCATAAAAATTCCTTTTAAATATAAATTTTTTTATAGAAAATTCATGTAAACATTAAATAACATTTTAATAATTAGATAATTTCTAATTAAAGTGATCCAAAAAATTGAAAAACAATACAAAATTAAATTTTATATTATTATGATTTTATTATAAAATAATGTTTTAAATACTAATATATAATTTTCACTACTCATTGAAAAATCATAGCCTTCGATAAATCTTGATATTTTATCGTAAGATAATATAGATATGTTATTTTCCAAAATGATATCATTTTTTTAAAATAAATTAAATTTTCATAAAAATTTAATGTCACATTTTCTAAATGAAAGTAATAAAATACATTTTAAAAAATATTTATGAAATATAAAGAGACATTATTAAATATTATGGAATTATTTACTAGGAACATTTTAGTAAAATTTTATTGAATAAGACCTTTATTTATGTTTCATCACACAAATTATCTAATTTTACCAACCAATTCAGTGGTTAGGTTATGAAATCCACATTTATAAAACCATGTTTTTATATTACATACAAATTTTCTTACATAATAGTGTAGCATGTTAAGTAAGATCTCAATAAAAATGTTTTTCTTAGCATTGGGTGTTATATAATTCCCACAATTAATAAATTTCATCATCATATTTTGATATTTGTCTTTGTAAATAAGAGGGATTGATATTTAAGAATATCATTTTTAAAATCCCACATCATATTTATGGTTATAGAAACATCCTCTTGAAATGTAGAAATGATAAATACTAAGGACATCTATAATAAAAGATTAATATGTTTAAAAATAAGATAACATTATTTTTAACTGAAAAAATTTCCATTGAATAAATTTGTAATGTAAAATTAATGATGGTGTGTGACAGATATCACTGATAACAAGAAAGTGAATGATCATAAAATATTTATTGACCACAGTAATATAATACAAATAGGTGTGAAAAATATCATGGATTAATAAAAAATTAAATCAAAAGAATAACATTATTGATTCATGTTCCTTTTCTTAGATTTATTATTTCCCTTACCATCTCGAATATGAGGATAAATAATTACTTTTACTTGATACATAGAATTCCATTCGTTATTCATTATCCATAACAATGTCATCTTCTTATTCAAGAAAATAGTATACAAGAATAATTTGTAATTCTTGATATACCAATATCAAATTCTAAAAGATCAAACAATCCAAATAATAATAAAAATATATTTCTCCTATAATTACAGATTAATCAAAAACATAAATTTTAGCATGTGAAAAGATAATTTTAAAAATTAATATACCTTGTAATGATGAATTAATTCACAAATCTCCAAAATTTAGTAGTAACACGACAATTTAAATTTAAATCGTTCATTAATCAGTTATCCTTAAAATCATACAAAATATTTATGAATGATATTGAAACAAATATTTGGTAATGATTTGATTACATATTCATAAAATTCAAATTTAACCCCCTAACTCTAAATAACATTAATCTATCTTGAAGTTTTATAAAGAAATGTTTATTTCCAAATCATATGAGCTCTAGGATATGGAAAATATTGTTAGAAATGGCCCAAATCAAAATAAATCAACAATAAATTAGTAAATCATTCCCCAAAATGGTAATTCATATTTATTAATCGTATAAAATTACATTATATCATGTTTTCCATGTTTATATAATTTCCCTAAATAACATTAACCACTTAATAAAAAACCTCTTTTTTACAACTTTTTATCCATATGATAAAACATGTGTTTCCAAAATAAACCAAATATTTATCTATCAAATCATTTAATTTAAAAAAATCAAAGTAACCATAATATCATGTATTCTAGTGGTAGGTGTTGAACTCATGTATCCCTTTATTTTGGGGTTAAATCTTCATGACCTTGTTGGATGTGATGGGTTGTACTTTTTAATATTACTATATTAATAAAATTTAAATATATTTCCCAAAAATATAAAGAACCACCTGAAAAATAACCTTATGAAAATATTTATTAAATAAATTTATAACCTCAAATGTTATCTCATAAATTTATTATTAAATACCTAAAATTTTATAACATTATTTTGAAATAATATTTTTTTAAACAGAAGGGTTACATATAACTCAACCCAAAAAATGACTCCAAAAATAAACTTAATCGCCAAAAAAACCATCACATAAATCATTAAATGTTTGTGTACGCATTTTAAAATTTGGTCAAACATAAACTTATAATCCCATTAATATAATAATAACACTTAATTTAACCTCATATTAAATATCATAATCTCCAAATGTTATTTAAACAACTTCCCTCAGACCAATTGTAGGTACCCAGAATTATACTCAATATAATCATGAGTTATTTGTTAATAATTAAATATATAACATTTGAGGTTATTTATAGTTTATTACCTTAGTGGATCAATCCATTACCCTTATATAAATAAATATTACATCACAAAGAGGGCCCTTAAAATTATTATGAAACTTTCTCATAAAATAAACCTTTTGAGGTATGAAAAGTTTTTTTTCATCATACATATAAATTATTTTCATCTTGATGTCATCCATGACCCTAGTTTTATTTAAAACCCAGTTAAAATATTATTAAAACATAGTATGAGCACAAAAATCATAGTAAGAGATAGAAAATATTAAAACTCTTATTAGTCTATTTAAAAACCATAAAAACATTAATGATAGTTTTCCTTTTACAAAATTATAATTGAGATCGAATAAATTCTTACCTAAAAATTAAATAGACTTCACAACCTTGGTTTTTTTCACAAACTCATAATAAGAAAACATCAGGTCAAAATCCCAGTAATGAGGATTTGATAGAAAACATGACAACACATGTTATAAAATTTCCTTAAAAATCCTTTTAAAATTCAGCAAAATGAAAAACCATTAACATATCTATTTAAATAAAATGTTTTCAATTGAAATTTATTAATAATAATATACAATTAATATGGTAAAATGGGATAATTTCATTAAGAACATATTATCATATGATCATGGAAAAACAAAAAATGTGTATGAAATATAGAAAACTATATAAGTATAAGTCAGGGAAAACATAGAAGAAAACAAATCATGGTGGATAGAGTCACATCATGGATTATGTTAACTCCCTAATTATGTACATAAGATCTTATGAGATAAAATATATACCCAATGCATTGGAGTGCTATTCTACTTCACCAATCAAAACATGTTCATAATTATGTGTTATAAAAAAGGGATAGTTGGTTTTTATTCGAATAAAAAATGAAATATTTTAATGGAATCTAAACATAAAATAAATTTTTTTTCAGTGGTAAAAAGTCAATGAAACAATATACATTAATATAATATGTTTCTTTTATCAACTATAATGAAATTCAAAACATTGAATATAAAATAAAAAATTATATTCATCATAAAAACAATTTAATTTATGTAAAAAAGAGATACAAAATAAAAATTTTAAGTAATTTATGTCTATTTAAATATATCAAACAATGAATTACCTATATATATACATGGATGTGGAATATTTGAAAAATAGATAATTAAAAATTATAAATATAATGTTTTTGAAGAAAATTCACCATTAACATTTATTTAAATCCTCTCTCAGAGTCTTTATCATATATAATAATAAACTTATGTTATTTATTTTCATTATTAATAATATTTTTTTATTTTTTTCATTTAATCATGATTTCATAAATACATAATTTATATATTTCATGTCATATGTTTTGGCAATTTTCATCTCATATGTGAGAAATGAATTTGTTAAGTTAAAGATTGCATATGATAACATTATTCCATCATCTATAAAATAATATTCATGAAATAATAATCATTTTATAATAAAAATTAAAACCACCCATGAATGATGAATTTTACAATCATAGAGACGATAAGCTGTATGTACACTTTAGTAACATTATGATTTCCGATAATCATTATGGAAATACGGTATGTATAATTTTATCCTTAAAGAATGATTATTATATTATATATAACTTAATAATTCTATAAATATACCATCCATGTGATGTAGTGATTATAAATGAATCACATCCCTTTATAGAGTTTACAATCTACCTATACGCACAAATGACATTATCATTTTTCAATTAATGAAATGGTAAGAAAACTATAACATAATATTTATCTAGATAGATTTATATGTCATCGAATAAAATATATTTATATTATTTTATATATTAGAACCATGTGTATGATTTGGTGATGAAAAAGGAATGATGTCATTTCACAAGGTGTCCATTTTCCATACACATGAATGCTGGTTTCGTTTCCCCTTTGATTGAAGTTGATATGGATATAGGTGATTAAAATAAAATCAAAACATCTTGGTATATTAAATATTATTATTTTAATATATAAATATATTTTAAGAACATTTTAAGGATTTGGAATAATAAATAAAACTAAAACATTTGGTTAAAGTCCATACCTCTTATCTGGAAGTCGTTCTATGATTTTCAAATTAATTACACCATGATTGGTATTACACCCAAAAAATGTCCTCAAGAATTTGTGGGGAATTTTAATAAGTTACTTGGTTAGGGATTGGGTGATCCACAATTATTATTATGTGTGTGTAGGAGGTTCCCTTGTATAAGCAAGGGGAAATTCTTTAAATTTCTTAAAGTAATAATTGAAATAAATAAAGTCTCTTCATCTCCAATGTGTTTAAGGTAATTATTTTATCACAAAAATATTTTAAATAAATTACCTTGTTAAAGATTTATCAATATTTAAAATTAACATATATTACCCAATATATGTTTTTACCCCTATTACCAAATTTTCTAGATATTAAAAGTAAGGGAGTTACATTTTGGAATTTATATTTTATTTAAATATCATAATTGTAAAAATCATTTCCAAATGGAAAAAAGATCATATATCCAACTAATTGGTAATTTTGGATAAAATATAATCATTAAATTATATTAAATCATGTTTTCGAGTCATTTTCTAGTACATGACCTATTACTTTTAACCTTAATTACTCTATTTACCCATACAATGGAGTTGATTATTTACTATGGTTACTATTTATAATGAATAAAAATAAAAGGGACCTATTTACCATTTTTTCATATAGATTCAAAATACATAATTATTTTTTCATGACTTTGGTTTATATATGGGGAAGATATTAATTTAGTATTAAAAAAAATATTCAAGATAATATATTTTAAAAAATAAGCAGTTTAAGTACAAAAATGTTTTTATAGCAAATTAAACTATAGAATTCACTCCAAAGATAATAAATAGAATAATTTTAGTCAAATATAACTAGTGATATAATAAAACTATTCCAAAATATAATTTTTATTTGTAAATATTATTAATGAAAATTACGGTTTCAATAAAAATCAGTATTTATAACTATTCATTGAAAAATAAAACCATTAATAAAAATATAAATATATCTACATAAAATAAATTTTATAATCAGATATGTAATATTATTTCCCTATTATGAAAAATATTTCTAAAATTTATATAAATTATTTATAACATATCCTAATAATTATTAATATAAGCATTTTTTAAAGAAAACCTATTTTTCAGGTTAAAATTACATTGCTAAAAATTGGGTTGTTATTTAATAACATTTTATCAATGTAGTTTCATTATTATATAAATTTATATATTATTTAAAACCAGGTTTATCATATTTATATATTATAACTGAAGATCTAAGTTATAACAGAAACAATTCATTAATAATTTTTTACAGTATATCCCAATTCTCATAAATCATAGTGTTTCTTGTTTAGAAAGCTATTAAGCCTAGTATTATTTTAAAAACAGTGGTTGTTACTTATATTATGTAAATGATTGTTTTTATGTAACTATCCAAAAATGTTTTTATGTGATTTTATAGAAATATCAATTGTAATATAAAATTTATATCATCGGTGTCATTATATACTATAAAGAAACTATTAACCAAGGAGAATTAATGTCATCCAAAAACAGAGCATTCCAAATGAATATTACAATACACCAAAAACAATACTATTATTCATCAATTTTTAAATGGTGTAATAATTTTATTTAAGAATAATCCTATTTCTTTCATTACTAATATAGGGGAGATAGAATAGACTATAAAAATATATTTCGATTCAATATGTACTTTATTTTGAAGAGATTTGATAGAGTGTGATCAAAATGTTTATTTTAAAAAAAGTAAATATATTGGGATTGTTGGGACCATCAGGGTGGGATTATATTTTAAGACTATATGTATTGACAATTTCTTTTTAAAATATTATATTATTTACTGTTATATATTCATTAAATCCATAATGTATCAAGATGAGTGTTTGTGGACATCTGAGAGAAATCTGTATAGAATATAAACTCTACATTGAAATACCTTTGGTTGATCTATGGAAGATGTTAGGTTTTAATGAACAAACCTACACCTCATATTATAATTTTATATTCTATATAATAATACCACACGACACCATATTATTTTTCACTGTATGTGGAATAATTATGTTATGTTTCCCACACCCAGGAATAAAGGGATACACCTTGAGGACCTTTATGTATAGGCAGATCCTAGCTTTTGTAATGGCGACTCCCTGAAGTATATGTTCATTTTATAACATGTAGTGTGATACAAATTATAGTATTCCTAGTTTAAATAATTATTTTTATTAATTCTTAGATCTTAATTTGTGTAATGGTTATTCAATATGGAGTGTACGTTTCATCAATGTTAATATAGATGCTTATTTATACATAAGTGTTGTCACTATAGATAATGGATCTATATAAAAGTATTGAAAAAATCCAATAACATGTGTATGGGTACCTTGAATTGAGTAAATTTGATTGGAATTGTCTAAAGACGTGTTCATATATTTTAATAACTAGTTTTACAATCATTAAACACACCAACCATATAATAAAGGACCACACTGTGGATGATATTACATCACTGAAAATTTTGATTTGTATAATGGAAGTCCATTTTACATGTCACTCAAGTTTCAAGGGTGCATATAACAAATAGAGAATAAAAATGTGTATTCATTTTGTGTAGATTTTATCTAATATATATAAATAATATTAAATAAGAAAACAATGATTTAAGAAGGGTAAATGATTTTATGAGTTCAAATTATATGGAATTCCATCTTATTACAAATGGATTATTCAAAAATAAATTTAAAGATTGAATGAATTTTGAGGAGATCATGTCATAATTATTATAGTGTTATGAAGAATTTATAGTTAATTAATGATATTGATAAAATAAAATGGATAACATTCCATACAGAATTAGTCCATTCTTTATATTTTGATTCACTAATAATTTTATTTTGTTATTGAAGAAGTTATACTATAATGAATGTATATAAGTTGATGAGAATTTCATGGATGAAAATAAAACCCTACAATTAGAAATATTTACAAAATAATTAAATATTATATGGAATTTATTCTCGTGACTTTTTCCATAACATATATTTAATTCCACCAAATGAAAATTTTGAATGTCTAGTGAATTGGGGATATCTAAAGAATATAAAAAGATGTAATATTAATTTTATCCATCATATTATGTACTCCATTATTACAAAATAACCTACAGAATTTCAAGATGAATATAAGGAGATCACATAAAACATTTAAAATCATAATATTAGAGATGAAATTGAATTTTTATTGTATATAATAGAAATAGAAAGCTTGGAATACATTTAATATATATACAATGGATAAAAAAGTAATTCAAAATAGTATATTATAGAGGATAAATTATAGCATTTTACATGAAAGTGAAGAATTGTAGTTCCTTAACCCCTCATGAAATATTTATTGTACATATGGTGATATTAAAAATAGGCTATGGAGGAGAAACAGGAGATTAAAGATAACCATATCTACATTTTGGGACATCTGAAAACCATAGGTGTTATTATTATATGTCTATATGCTAACATGAAATAATATCATGTAGTATTGAACAAATAGAGATGAAATTTTATTGAAGTGATACAAATGTGAAAGTGAGCCATCCTAATTATTTTTTAATAGAGGTTACCACATGTGGGAATGAACTATAAAAATAATAAATGATTGAGAATTAGTGATTTGGTGTGCCATGATTTTTTCAATTTCATTATCCCTGGATTATCCCAAAATTATGAGCCAAATAGAAAACTAATTGTGTTCATTATGATTTCATTTTTATATTCTACATCACAGAAAATGATAAATTATGTAATGTAACCATTTATTAAACAAGATACAAGATGGTTAATAAGAATAATAATTTAACCAACATCAGAAATTGATGAAAGAGGTTGACACTTATTTTTTGGGTGTCAGGATCATCAATGAATGTTAGAAGGTTCTAAAAAAGAGTTTAGGATATTTTTTTCAATTTACCTTTATTCAACCATATGAAAGTATTTTAAAATTAATCCCAAAAAGGTACCTATAACTAGATAATGAATATTCCCCAAAAATTACTCTAATCTATAGTTATTGTTATTTTGAAATAAATTGGGGTTGGTGGTTGATTTCCATGTCACGTTTTACTTCTAAATCATAGCTCATTAGGTTGAGATGAGTATATTATTCCATATAACATTTCGCTATGTTATATGTGTCAAACGTAAGGGTCCCCCATGTAATTATAATTAATACTCCATGATCAATGTAAATTCTAGCATAGTCCATTTAAATATAGACCGAGCCACATAAATATAATACCATATAAATTAATTTAACATAATGGTAGATATATAAGACTTAATTATTTAGAGTGGATGTTTCAAGAACATATCATTTTAGATTCTAGATTATGTGAGGTTAAATCAACTCATGTAAGAGTTATCCAATTAACACATATAACATGTAGAGTATGCTAATCCAAATACATGTTATAGATGAATTTTCCATAACATATAACTGTATTTCAACATGGTAATAGATGGGAAGTTGATTTTTTATTCAAAGTTTATATCTATGCACTCCGTAGAAATTTTTTATGTTGTAACGTGTTTTATGCTCGAATTGGTTAGGGAGATCCTGATAGTATCATAGATGAGATAATGGGATTTATTCATGAGTGATTTGTAGACCTAGTCAACTTTAGGAGGATTCACTATATGTAATAATTCCATGACCTAATATTTATTGATATCTTATTGTACACTATAGTAAAGTGTTTTTTTAATGGTTAAGGTAATAAATAAAACAAGCACACTATTGAAACAGATATCATGTCATAGACAAGAAGTTACAAGTAGCCCAAAAACTATATAGGGAATTATATTCCATATAATAAGTGAATTATGCTAACTTAAATATACATAACATAAACATTTATGTGAATATAAATCAAGGATCAATATTAGGTGGATAGAAGAATAATACATTATCCCAAAAGTCATATAAAGATGAGTTGGTCAAATTCTTTTCAATTGAACATAATATATAAAGAGATATGAGATTCATTGATATTTTATTTCTCAATAGAGAATTATAGAACCAATATATAGAGTGATAATTTAATTCCACGCATTCTAGAATAATGAAAGTGATAGATATGGAATACATTTCATGAGATTTATCTCTCTCTAAACTCATCTGTTTTATTTAGAATTAACACAACATTTCAAGTTTGATTTCTCTTCATAACATTTTGGAGTTTAATATTACCACAATTAGAGTAGTGATAATCTACCTATAGAGAATATTGGTGAGGTATTTAATTTTTTAAGACACTAAATCTAGAGGATCATAATGATTACTCGATTTTAAATGATGTATTAAGAATTTTTCTGAGCATCTTTATTATTTAGAGACATTACCATACATGATCCATGGATTAACCTATTTTAATGATCTAAGAATAATATCATGTGATCCTTTTTCCATTGAAGAGTATATATTTTTAACATAAGTATGTGTTCTAGTTGTTGAGAGAAAATAATCATGATCATGAAAGGATAACATTTGAAATCGGACATACCCTAATTCCCCACATATGACTACCCTTATCATTAATACAATGTATTTATTGACTTATCAAATAATAATACATATAATAATATACCTGAATAAAAATATAACTATTTATTTTTGATAATTATATACATATATCAAATACATGATATGTGGATACAAAAAATTATTCAAAAACATCATAACAAAAACACAAAATAACATTGATCTTATATAACATCATGGTATAACGTGGGATGTATAGAAGATAATGGTAGTCTATAAATCCTAGTAAGGAAATAATAAAATAACATAATGATGTGATATAATACATGTGTTCTAATAAGTATTAAAAGATGACATAAGTAAAGAAGAATGATAATCATGAACATCATATCATGACATAAGATAACAACACAAAGGCATCATTGGAATGTGGAAACAAAAAAAAGATGACATCAAAATAATAATCCAAGGATATAAATTGAGTTAATATAACATATTTTGTTTTGTATAGTCCACCATGCACCATTAATATTTTCTAATCTGATGAGAACATTACCCAATGCATTTATGGGATATATAATTATTGGCCCACCTGCCAAATTCATATAATGTATAATCATTTTTGTTCCATATAGATTAGAAAACATATGTAAGAAATTGATGAAATTTAATACCATGATTTAAGAATGTCGGTGACATACATGGATGTCCTAGTAAATGGGGGATAAGTACAACTAGTGGAGTAACCTTTTGTCGATATAGGGGTGGTTATTAAAAATATTAATATTTGGCATGCAATATGAAAGAGTAATTTTGGAAACATATTATGTGTACATAAAGGTTCACTGAAAGGATTACTGAGACTAAATGATTTTCTCTCACTATATGAGAATCATATATATAATAATGGGTGGAAAAAATATATGACGACATGAAAAATTTGAAATCAAATGTCCTAATACAGAGAATGTACTTGAATAAAAATTAAGAGGAAGAGAATCCCCTCATATGAGAGGGTGTATTCAAGTCTTGGTATGAGATTCTTATGAGATTGGGAACAGTATAATATGGATTTTGAGAGGGAAAGGAAGTAGAAATTTGGGATCAATGGTGTTTTAGAGAAGCTAAAATGGATGTTATATTGGTATTCATAGAAAATGAGAGGGAAAATCATTCCTAATTTCTAAACATAGGTTTGTAGTAATGTAATAGAAAATATAAAAATTCACAATTTTTTTAACATGTTTTACTCCAAGGGTTATTGGTTTTTTATATATTATTTACCTAATAAAATCAATCATTACAATAATTCCAATAATGATGTGGAAGTGATTAATGATCATTTTAAAATTTTTTAAAATAAAAAATATATATATATAGGTTTTATAAGATTATGTATTGTTTTGTAAAATAAATAAAATAATTGTAAAAACCCAGTTTTTTCTAAAAAAGACTTTCTAATATTCTTGTTGTTATTCCAGAGAAGCACCTTTAGACGGCATGCGATTCTGAGCCCCGGTGTGGCCGGAATTAAATTTGTATTGTGTTCACATTGTTCACATCAAATAAATGGGATAACTCCTAAACAATATTTTATATCAGAAATCAGAGTGTGAAGATGGGTCCAAAATGGGGTGTTTTCCCTAGGAACGACATAAAACATGTCGGCGCAGGGCATTGGGAGCCCTCACCCATTAATGGAAGGTTAAACAGATAATTAAAATAATTAATTTATTTATTTAATGGTTAAACAGATGTATATCTTAAAAGGTTGTTCGGTTGGGAAAACTGGGGGTAACATTGAGTCTGGAGTGTGTCGTTTAACCTCGGAGGGGTATGAGTCTCGTTGGCATGGGCCTTCTGTGGAAAATTCCACTAGAGGAATTTCTATAATTTAGCGGCCTCAGTAGTTAAATTTTATAACTTTTGAAGGGGCCTAGGATTAAAATTCTGAGACCACCGTTGGGATCAGAATGTGGATTTTACCCTAGGAGAGGCATATCCTCGACCCCACTGAGGGTTTGGGTATGGGGACTATGGGCAAGGGATTTATGTGATTTCTATTTAAACAATTCCCTTCCCCCTTTGTTTATTTCCCCCTGGGGAAAACCCTCCCAAGGAAGGAGGAACTCCTCCTCTACTCCACCACTCTGGTGAGGCCAGGCAGCTCCGACGGATCATTAGTGAAGTGTTGGGCAACTCCCATTATTTTAGGATCGTGCGTTTTTTGCTTTATAGTTTTGAACCTTCTTTGAATCCATATATATGGGTTGATTTTCTGTTATTTTTTCAAGAGAATTCCATAATAGAGTAACACTTGTTCTGAGATTTCCGATGCATATTTCAGATTTAAATTATGAGTTCTGAGGCATCCATAGGTGTCCAAATATGTTTTGGTTGGTTATGGGGTTTTCCGGAGAGGTTCTGGTGGTCCGAGGCGGCGGCGGTGCGGGCTGAGGTGGCAGCGGAATGGGTCCTGGAAGAGGCGTGGTCGGTCGGCGGTCCTCAACGGTTCGGCAGTATGGAGGTTGGGCTTCGGCAGTAGGGCATGGCGGCAGAGACTCCTCCGCGCGGCAGGCTCCAGGCGGCGGCACGAAGGACTGGGGTCGCAGCGCACGACCCTACGGGGGAACTAAGACCCATCCTCAGGGGGTCTTTACATGACCGGACGACCGACCACGAGGGCCGGTCTGCGGGTGTACTGTGGGACCACATCCGACCCATGCGGCAGAGTCGCGTGGTGGCACTGCGAACCGGGCCGGCCGGTGTGGGCCAGCCCAAGGGGTTTGTCCCCTCTGATTTCGGACACCCGTATCTTCCACTACGGGTGTCTGTTTTGCAGGCCATCTCAAGCAGTGCAAACCTTGGCTCGACACGAATAATATGATATGGTTTTTGGGGTTTTAACTCTCAATATGGAGGCCTCGGTATCACGACACGTATGTTATGTGGACTGCCATTTTTCCGGGGGTTTGTGTTTTCAAAATCATGGGCACATCCAACATACGATTTGAGCACCGTCAGTGGCATTGGGACCCTGGTTCCGAGGTAGAATTTTCCATTACGTTTTCAGGCATTGAAACCAGAGTTGAGGTGTGGGCCCCACGACCCACCTTAAAGCTACGAGTAGTGTTTCACAACTTTTCCATCGGACGTCTGTTAGGGGCGTGAGAGTAGTCGATTCTGAGTGTTTTACCAAGGGAATTGCAATGGTAAAATCCACCCACTTTAAATATTCACAATGATTTGTGCCCCATGGGGGCCGTTTTGGGAGTTGGGAGCGATATCCATCTTCTTTCACTGGGTCTCCGATTCGGACAACTGGTTAGTCAATCTTGTGTACTTTTTCAAGAGGATCACAACGATGTGATCTGGTAATTTCACTTTGGGACCGAAATGCAGGTCCCAAGAAGCACTGATCATGTGTGGTACATCGAAATACATCTTTTTCTCTGGATATCCATTACACTCAAGTGAGAAGTCAATTTGATGTGTCTTTCCGAGGAGACCTCAATGGTGCGATGCGCTCAACAATTTTCGGGGCTGAGGCTTGGGACAATGGTATGTCCTTTGGGTGTAAAGAAGTGTTGAATGAATTTTACATCAGATGTCTGTTGGAGGAAAGTAAATAGTCATTCTATCATGTTTTTCTACGATGATTAAAACGGTGTGATCTTTTTGGATGTGTGGAGTCTCTTTTAGGTTATCTTTTAAATGTTGATGCATGAAAGGTGTACCGGTGCTGGTTCTTCCTGTTGTGATTGTAGGGAACCCTTGTCCTATGATCGTGTTCACTCCTGTTAGAGTAAAGTTAGTGTTTAAAGAGATGTGGATGGCCATGATAGGGCCATAGAGGAAGAAGGTTGGAAAAGATGTGTTTAAAACTTTTTTTCATCGACTATAGGTGCTGTGAGCATGATAGACCATGTGCAGGAAATGTGGCATACTCTGGGAGTGTACAGAAATTCCTGGAGGGACATGTTATAGTTTGTACCTGAGAAAATTTGTGCAGTTGGTTTTGAGATGAGTTTGGGCCACATATTGGGTGGGGCCCATGTGTGTGACAGGTCCTTATTTATGTACTTTTGACCTCTTACGACATAGAGAGACCTTATGACAGCATCATTAAGACCAGTAGGGATGAGTGGGTTCTCTAGTTCTGTTCTCGATGGTTTGACTAGAAGAGTTGTTTTGGTTCCCCTTTGCTTTCAGCTAAGGGGGTTTTCAGTGTTGGGTCCCTTTCACCGGACTACGACATCATTTAAGACTACATGTGTTCATACTGTTTGGGTGTTTTCCCACATTCTAGAGTGAGTTGTCTCGGTCCTCTTGGATAGTGACTCAGAGGACTGGAGCCTGATCAAACCTAAGAGGCCTGGGGAGATCTTCACATCCCTTCGTGTAACCTGGTAGAGTTCTTTGGGTATAGGGGTGACCAACACATTACCTGGGCCATGATCCTCTACCGAGGAGGTTGTTTCCAGTTGGGTATGGAGCCCCCAATGAGCCTTGGGCATAGACTCCCCAGCTGTGTATCGAGATCATATATTCATTCCATAATCTATCGTGACGTGTTTCCCTCTACATTATCAGGTTACCAGTGGTGTACCATCCAGCAGGGATGGCCAGTGAGGTACCATCTAGCAGGTATGGATGGTGGTGTACCATCCAGTATGGATGGAAAGTGGGGTACCATCCAGTAGGGATGCCCATAGTGGTTTCGGGTCTCCCTCCAGCGGATTACACTTTCACGGGGATGGGTAGTGGGAACCCGTCGACTTTGAGAAGTCCTCTAGACAATGTTACAATGACTAGGTGTTGTTTGAAATCCCCCAGAACTCTCAAGTACGAGGGATGCTTTCCCCAACAAGACGGGTCCTTGTGACGCGACCTAAAACCATTCGGGTGAGTCAATATTTCCCAAATAGGATAATGTCAAGGTGCGGATGATTTGATTCCCTTGACATGCAATTCGGGGAAGATGTACATATATTGGGCATCAATGGTGTTTACTTCTGTGACTATTGGCTACTCACTTTCTTGGGCTGAGCTACTGGACGGATATCCCCTTACGATCTTGTTCGGGTTTCTTGACAGAGCATATATATATATATATATATGTATACGTTGTTCCAGTACCAACTTCTTGGGTTTTGGTTACTGTCCTTTCAGGAGAGGCGAAGAGGCGCGAGGTATGCCACATACTTTCTGTGTCTAGATTCTCATGGTTAGATGAGTCTACTCTCCTGCTATAGGTAGGGAAGACTCGACGAGAAGTTCATCTTCTCACCATTTATAGCTCCTTGTGTTTGGACGAGTCTACTTACCTCCTCTTGTTGGGTTGAGCAGTACTCTTTACTGCACTTTTGGTTGTAATCCTTTACTTTTCCATTTTCGATCTACAGATCACCTCTTCATTACCTCCTTTGTTTCTCCCTCGAGCCTTCAGGTCATACTACTGAGTGTTATTATACTCACCCCTGCTTTGGATTTTCCCGCACTTAGTGTTCCCTTGCAGACGACGTACATGGTGGTCATGACATCAGCAGAGCATTGGAGTTCGAGATCTTGGACTTTATATGGTGGTCGTAGTTGGGTTACAGGTGTGGGACTCTCCTAGTTGTTTTACTTTGGTTTACCTATTACCGGGTGGTGTCACTTTTATTGTTTGGAGCATGTTTAGCCCTTTTATTTTCAGTTTACCTTTAGTAGTTCCTTTGTACTATTTAGAAGTCAATGAAAATTTGTGTTTGTTTATAGAAGTTAGTAATTTACTTTTCCTTTAAATCTACATTTCTACAATGATTGGGTTGCGTGTGTGTGTACAGGTACTCAGGGAAATTCCTCCCTGAGTTATTTAGACTTCGGTGCTTGTTGCCAGCCCTTGGATAATGCAGGAGAACTTTGGGTAGTTGCGTCTCGAGACAGGGTAGGGTCAGGTCGCAACAAAGTGGTATCAAAGGTGGTTCATTTCTTGGGATGTTGTTCGTACTTCCCTAAAAAGTAATTGGTTGTGATTTAGGGAAACAATGTTAACATGTCTCAAGAATGACTCTCAGGCCTGGGAGTCTAGTGATGGTGCAGCGACCGATGTATCAATTTACCAGGACCCTGATAACCCGCATGTAGACACATCATGATGAGACAGACGTTTGTATAGAAAATTGGTTTGTTAATTACATTGGATTGAGTCTTGGACTGTACCTCTTGAGTCATCTCCCCATTGTTGTTATTGATATATACATATATGCTCATCTGATCGCGGCACTCCTTCATAACACTCAGGATGTCTTCCCAAAGACAGCCATCAGGGATACGAGCTTTGGTTCATGACGACGACCCTATGTGGCCTCAGTCTAGGACCCATCATGCAAGTCCATTTCTCCAGGTGGGCTGGTAGTGGCGCCCTCACCTAGTGAGCAGCATACAGCTTTAGCAGAGTATACTGAGCTTGATCCCAAGTTGAGAGAGCTCTGTGATTTCCAGTGACAAAGACCTTTGAGGTTCAGTGTTGAACCAAACCCTCAGGTAGTAGAGGTTTTGCTAGATATACTGGTTCATATCTTCAGGTCTGTGCAGACGCCGACAGATCTTATGGTGGCTTTGGCCGCCAGCCTTTTCCACAAAGTAGTTGGGAATTGGTGGAGTCTAGTGACTCAGTTTCTCGATGAGTCGTCACTTTCATGGGGCGAATTTCAGCTGCTGCTTCATGAGGAGTTTTACCCCTCCTGCATACGCTCTGTTCAGAACTACGATCTCCTGCAGTTTCAGTAGGGAGGGATGACGGTGACCGAGTATGTGACTTGTTTCGTAGATCTTGCTTGTTTTTACCCAGACATTGTCCACGACGACAACTTCCGAGCGCGGAAGTTCGAGCAGGGTATTCACAAAGATATTCGCGCTTTCATAGTACCCTTGGGAATTTCCACATATGTCGGGGTGCTAGAGAAGGCGCTGGTGATAGAGAGCTTCCTGTCACGCTCTACAGTTGGTGGTGGCAGCAGGCTCGGCAGAGATGAGATATCTGTCACAGCTAGCAGGCGTTAGCAAATAGAACATTGACATAGGCTGCCTTCCACCCACTAGTTTCGGAGACGTGGTCATGCACCATTTTGGCAGTAAAGTGCATGACCTTAGCCATGGAGATCCTTATGTTAGTGGACTTCGGGCCGTGGTCGTACACCCAGTGGCGTCGGAGGGCACAAGGGAAGCCTAGAGAGCGTCAGTGTTATGATTGCGATGGTAGAGGTTACATGGTACTGGACTGCCCGACCAGGCATGCTGAGATGATTGGGTAGGCAGCAGGTGTATATCCACGATAGAGGCAGCTTCGTGATCGGAGTTTCTCCCAGAGATGTGGTGCTAGCAGAGGAGTGGGGGAAACTGCTAGTGTGGGAAAACATTATGAGGTCTTCCTGTCACCACCAGGCGGTCCACATCAAGCTCCGGGAGCTGACATTTGGGACCACGGTCAGTCACGAGCTTTGGATGTCTACGATCCTTGAGAGCATGACTAATAACGGGTATGCTCTATAGCCCTTCTACTTTTTACAAGTAAAATTGTTAGAATCAGTGTGTGAAATGCATTTCTCCCTACTCCATGCATGAGTGGTCACCAGGGTGACGTATGGTGATCGGTGTAACATTGTGTTGGTAGATTATAGGGAATAGAACCTTTTTTTTAGTCGATGGAGTCGACTCCATCGATTTCAGAGCGTGTAAGAGAGTCTAGGTTGTGAGACGTCGACTTTTAAAGCTTGTGTGACCAGCTATCCTTGGGTGTTTCACCATATGGATATTTTGAAGGAGGAAATCACAGGGCTTTGTCCAGGTCCAAATGGTGAATCCAGTATCGACCTACGATGTAGGGGTTAAATCGAGGAGGGGAGCTACCCCTGATGACCTTTGGGGTGCTTGAGACTGTGCGAAGGGATGGTGAGGTTCCCTACTACCTTTCACTAACCCCAAAGTCTGGAGTTGGGGGACGACGTCTCCCACATGGCTTGCCAGATGAGATGTGTTCATACTCCTATGAAAGTCATTGGTAAGGTCATACCTCACACGAACGGTCCAAATCCATTGGTCTATGCATGGTGACACATAACTGTGCAAGGATTCTTCTAGGTATGGGAGTCCCAGGTGTGGGCTTAGTACTCTAAGTTGTTCCCTGGTTTTGATTTTACAGGAAGAAAATCGTGATTTTGGGAATGATTTAAGAACCCGGTTTTCGATATAAATGACTTTTGAATATTCTTAACGTTATTCCAGAGCAGTGCTTTCAGACGGCGTGCGATTCTGAGCCCCGGTATGGCTGGAATTAAATTTTCAGTGCGTTCACACTAGGCACGCCAAATAAATAGGATAACACCTAAATGGAGCTTTAGATCTGAAATTCGAGTGTGAATATGGGTCCGAAATGGGGGGTTTACCCTATGAAAGACATAAAACATGTTGACATGGGGCGTTTTGACCCCTCTCCCGTTAACGGAACGTTAAACAGATAATTAAAATAATTAATTTATTCGTTTAATGGTAAGGTAGAAATATCTCATAAACGGTTGTTTGGATGGGAAAACCGAGGGCACTGTTGAGTCCAGAGTGTGTCGATTACCATAGGAGGGGTATGAGTTTCGCATGCTCGGACCTTCTGTGGAAAATGACACTAGGGGCATTTATGAAATTTAGCGGCCTTATTCGTTAAATTTTATATCATTTGAATGGGGCCTTGGATTAAAATTCCGAGATAGTCGTCTGGCTCAGAACATTGTGTTTACACTAGGGGAGGCTTAACCTCGACCTCACTGAGGGTTCGGGTAAGGGACCTACGGGGGAGGGGTTTAATTGTTTTCTATTTAAACACTTCTCTGCCCCCTTGTTTTTTTCCCGCTGCCGCAATCCCACCCAAGAAAGGAGGAAATTATCTTCTCCTCCACCTCTCCGGCGAGGCGTGGAAGCTCCGGCGGATCATCGGTGAAGCGTCGGGCAACTCCCATTAAGGCAGGATCGTGAGTTTTTCGTCATAAATATCTGAACCTTCTTTTAATCCATATATATGCATCAATTTTCCGTTATTTTGTCGATTAAATCCCATAATCATGTAGTACTTGTTCTGATCATTCCAAAGCATATTTTAGATTTACATTCTTGCTTTGAGGTATCCGCAGCTATCCGGAGAAGATTCGGGTGGTTTTGGGGTTTTCCAGCGAGGTTTCGGTTGTCCGAGGCTGCGGCGGCGCAGGCTAAGGTGGCGGCAGCGCGGGTCCAGGCAGAGGCGCGGTCGGCCGGGTATTCATCAGTGGTTCGGCGGCAGGGTGGCTGGGCTTCAGCAGCAGGTCTATGCGGTCGTGACCCCTCCGCGTGCCGGGCACTAGGTGACAGAACAGAGGACCGGTGTTGCGGCGCGCGACCCCGCAGGGGAACAAAGACCCGCCCTCGGCGGGTTTCATGTGGCAGGATGACTGTCCACGAGGGCTGGTCTATGGGTGGACCGCGGGTCCATGGCCGGCCCGCGTGGATATGATGCGGGATGGCGTGGCGAACCGGGCCGGCCGGTGATGGCCGGCCGAGACCGGGCGGACCAGGCCGGTCCAGCCCAAGGAGTTTGTCCCCTCTAATTTTGGACACATGTAACTTCCATTACAGGTGTCCGTTTTGCATGTCGTTTGTGGCAGTGCGATCTTCAGCTCGAGGTGGAGAATATAATATTCTTTTGGGAGTTTTAATTCCTGAGATGGGCGTCCTCGGTGGCATGACGCGTACGTAATGTGGACTGACGTTTTTCTAGTGGTTCGTGTTTTGAGCGGCACAAATACATCTGACGTTCAATTTGAGGGTCGTCAGTGGTGTTTGGACCCAAGTTCCTAGGAGGAGATTTCCAGTATGTTTCTGGTCATTGAAACTGATGTTGAGGAATGGGCCACATGGACCGCCTTTATGTTACGAGCAGTGTTTCACAACTTTTTCATCGATGTTCTTTCGGGGCGTGCATGCAGTCAATTCGGTGAGTTTTTTTCAAGGGCATTACAATGGTGCAATCTGCCCACATTAATTCTGGATGATGGTGTGAGCCCCATGGGGGCCGTTTTGGGAGTTGGCGGTGATTTCCATCTTCTTCACTGGGTATCCGATACGGAAAAGTGGTTAGTCAATCTTGTGTACTTTTTTGAGAGGATCACAATGGTGCAATCCGTTTGTTGTGCTTCATGACCAAAATGTGGGTCCCACCAAGCACCGATCATGTGCAGTACGATGAAATATATATTTTTCTCTAGATATCTATTTCAGTCAAATGAAAATTCAATTTGACAAGTCTTTTTGAGGAGATCACAATGGTGCGATGCCCCTGACTGTTTTCGGGGCCGAGGCTCAGGACCATAGGACAACGTTCGGGTGTAAATTAGTGTTGAACAACTTTTACATTGGATGTCTATTGGAGGCGAGTAGATAGTTTTTCTCTCATGTTTTTTCATGAGGATTATAGTAGTATGATCCGTCTGGATATGCTGAGTCTCTTTCAGGATCTCTTTCTAATGTGGATGTATGAAAGGTGTACCAGTGGTGGTTCTTCCTGCTGTGTTTGTAGGGATCCCTTGGCTTGTGACCACGTTCACTCCTGTGAGAGTGAAGTTAGTGTTTAAAGAGATGTGGTTGGCCATTCTGGGGCCATGGAGGAAGTAGGTTGGTGAAGTTGTGTTTATGCACTTTTTCATTGACTTTGGGAGCCGTGTGCACGATATCCCTTGGGCTGGCAATGTGGCATACTCTGGGAGTGTACGGAAATTCTTGGAGGTACATGATGTAGTTTGTACCTGAGAGAGTTTGTGCGCTTGGTTTGGAGATGAGTTTGGACCACATATTGAGTGGTCCCCAAGTGTGCGTCATGTCCTTATTTATGTACCTTTGACCTCTTACAATGCATAGAGCCCTTATTTCAACAGCATTTAGACCGGTAGGGTTGAGTGGGTCTTCTGGTTCTGTTCTCGATGGTTTGACTGGCAGAGTTGTTTTGGTTCCCCTATTCTTTCATCTAAGGTGGTTTTCAGTTTTGGGTCCCTTTCAGCGGACTACTACATCTTTTACGACTACGTGAGTTCTTACAGTGTGGTTGTTTTCCCACTTTCTAGAGTGAGTTGTGTCGGTCCGCTTTGACAGTGACTCAGTGGATTGGATCATGATCACACTGAGAGTCCCATAGATATCCTCACGTCCCATTGTGTATCCTGGTAGAGTTCATTGTGTATAGGGGTTACCAACACATTACGCGGGCCCTGATCCTCTACCCAGGAGGTTTTTTCCAGTAGGGAATTGAGCCCCCAGTGAGCACTAGGCGTAGACTCCCTAACTGTTTATCGAGTTCATGTCTTCCTTCCGTGATCTATCGTGACTTGTTTCCCTATACATGTTCCGATTACTAGTTTTGTACCATCCATTAGGAATGGCCAGTGAGGTAACATCTAGCAGGGATGGCCAGGGGTGTACCATCCAGTAGGGATGGCCAGTGGGGTACCATCCAACAGGGATGTCCATAGTGTCTTCGGGTCTCCCTCCAACAGATTACCCTTTCATAGGGCTTGGTAGTGGAAACCCATCGACTTTGAAAAGACCTCTCTACTGTGTGACAATGAAGAGGTGTGGTTTGACTTCCCCCAGAACTCTCAGGTACGGGGGGCACCTTCCCCACCGAGACGTATCCTTGTGACATGACCTAAAACTGTTCAGGCGAGTCAGTGCTGCCCAAAGAAGATAGTGTTAAGGCGCGGTGATTTGATCCCCATGACTTGCAGTTCGGGGTAGATGTACAGATACTGGGAATCAATGGTGTTTACTTCTGGGACTATTGGCTACTCACATTCTTGGGCCGAGTTACTGGATGGAGATTCAATTATGATCTTGTTTGGGTTTCATTATAGAGAATATATATATGTATACCTTGTTCCAAAACCCACTTCTTGGGTTTTGGTTACTCTCCTTCCAGGAGAGGTGAAGATGCATGGGGTATGCCATGTTCTTTCCGTGTCTAGATTCAAATGTTTGGATGAGACTACCCTCTTGATATAGATTGCAATGAGTCGAAAAGTAGTTCATCTTCTCACAGTTTCTAGTTCCATGTGTTTGCATGAGTCTACTTCTCTCCTCTTGTTGGGTTGGGTTTTACTCTTTACTTCACTCTCGGTTGTACTCCTTTACTTTTCCATGTTCGATCTACTCCTAACCTCTTCATTACCTCTTTTTTTCTCCCTATAGCCTTCAGGGCATCCTACTGAGTATTTTTATACTCACCCCTTCTTGGGCTTTTCCCGCACTTGTTGTTCCCTTATAGAAAACGGACAGGTTGGTCGTGAATTCAGCGGAGCGTAAGATTTCGAGAGCATGGACCACGTACAGTGGTCGTAGTCGAGTTCTAGGTGTGGGACTCTCCTAGCTGTTTTACTTTTGTTTACCTATTGCTGGGTTGTGGGACTTTTCTTGGTGGGAAATTTCTTAGCCTTTTTCTTTTCAGTTTACCTCTATCACTTGCTTTGTACTGTTTAGAGTTCGATGCACTTTTGTGGTTGTTTAAAGTAGTTAGTACTTTAATTTTCCTTTTAATATACACTTCTACATTGATTGAGTTGCGTGTGTGTGTACAAGTACTCAGGCAAAGGCCTCCTCGAGTTGTTTATCCATCAGCGCTTGTTTCCAGCCCCTGGCCTATGGAGGCAGGTTTGGGGTAGTTGCAGCTCGAGCTCGGGAAGGGTCCGGTCGTGACAAAGTGGTATCAGTGGTGGTTTGTTCCATAAGACATTGTTCGGACATCTCAAAAAAGGAATTTTTTGGGATTTAGGGCAATAATGTTAACGTGTCTCAACAACGAATCTCTGGCCAGGGATTCCAGTGATGGTGCGACGGTCGACGTATCTATTTCCCAGGACCCTGATAACCCGCTTGTCAACTTGGCATGCCGAGAGACTCGTTACAGGGAAAATTGGTTAGTAAATTACATAGGATTGTGTGTGTGACTATCCTTCTTGAGTCAGCTCCCCATTGTTGTTATTTTTATATACATATATGCTCATCTGATCGCGGAACTCCTTGATAACTTTCATGATTTCTCCGCGAAGACAACCAGCTAGGATACCATCTTTGGTTCCTGATGACGACCCTATGAGCTACGAGGCCTCAGTCCAGGACCCATCATGTGAGTCCCTTTATCCAGGTGGGCCGGTAGAGGCACCCCCACCTGGTGAGTGGCACACAGCTTCAGCAGAGCAGACTGAGCATGAGCGCAGGTTGAGCACGCTCCGTGAATTCCAGGGACAGAGACCGCCAAGGTTCACTGGTGTTCCAACCCCTCAGACAGTAGAGTTTTGGCTAGAGATAGTGGTTCACCTCTTCAGGATTGTGCAGATGCCGGTAGATCTTATGGTGGCTTTGGCCAACAGACTTTTCCACGGAGGAGTTGGGCATTTGTGGAGTCTAGTCACTCAGTTTCTCTATGAGTTGTTGCTTTCTTGGGGTGACATTCAGATGCTATTTAATGAGGAGTTTTACCCCTCCTGTATACTCTCTATTCAGAACCAGGTGCTCGTGCATTTTCCACTGGGAGGGACGATAGTGATGGTGTATGCAACTAGTTTCGCAGACCGTGCATGTTTTTACCCAGCCTTTTTCCATGACGACAACCTATGAGTGTAGAAGATTGAGCAGGGTCTCCGCAGAGAGATTCGTAATGTCATACTACCATTGGGAATTTCCACATATTCCGGGGTGCTAGAGCAGGCGGTGGTTACAGAGATATTTCTATCACGCTCTACATTTGGTGGTGGCAGCAGGCTCGACAGAGCCGAGACATCTTCCGTAGCTAGCAGGCATCAGCATACAGAACCTCAACGCAGGCGGCCTTCCACTTTCTGGTTTTAGAGACATTGTCGTGCACCACTATGGACGAAAAGTTCAGGTCTTTATCCAAGGATACCCTTCTTTGAGTGAACTTTGGCCCGTGGTCATACACCATTTTAGTGTCGGACGACACCAGGGTAGCCCAGAGAGCATCAGTGCTATGCTCGTAATGGCCGAGGTCACTTGGCACGGGACTGCCTGACCAGGTGCGATGAGAATATCGGGTAGGTAGCAGGTGCACCACCATGACAGAAACAACGTCGTGATCAGATTAGAACCCAGAGAGGTGGTTCTTGTTGAGGAGTGAGGGAAACTGGTATTGGGGGATGACTTGACAAGGTCTTCTCATCACCACCAGTTGGTCCACCTCAAGTTCCAAGAGCTGACAGTTGGGACCACGAATAGCCATGAACTTTGGATTTCTATGATCTTGTAGTGTGTGAGGTGATAAGAGGTACGATATAAAACCATTATACTTATTACAAGTTAAATTTTTAGACTCTCTGTGTGAAATTATTTTCTCCCTACTCCTTTCTTGAGTTGTCAGTAGGGTGACGCAGGGCGGCGAGTGTAAATTTTTGTTGGTAGAGTAGAGGGCGTAGAACCATTTTTTGTTAGTCTATGGAGTCAAATCCATCGCTTTCTGAGTGTGTAAGACAATATTGGTTATGAGATGTCGACTATTAAAGCATGATGGACCAGCTATACTTTGGTGTTTTACAATATGGATATTCTACAGGATGGAATCACCGGGCATTGTCCCAGGTCCAAACGGTGATTCCAGTCACAACGTGCAATGTAGGGGTTCGTTAAGGGAGGTGAGCTACCCCCTTGGGCCTTCGGGCAGTTTGAGACTATGCGAAGGGATGGTGAGGTTCCACTACCGCCTTACCCTAACCCCAAAGTATGGAGTGGGTGCATGTTATCTCCCGCGTGGCTTACCTAATGAGATTTTTTCGTACTCCTATGCACGTCATCGGCCAGGGCAGACCTCACACGAACAGACAGAATCCATTGGTCTATGCGCGGTGACGTAGAACTATGCCTGGGGTTTTTTGGGCATGGGAGATCAAGGTGTGGGCTTAGTAACATATGTTGTTCCCTGGTTTTGATTTTTAGGGATGAAAATATGGAAGGTGGGAATGATGTAAGAACCCAGTATTTTCTATAAATTACTTTGGAAGATTCATGATGTTATTCCAGATCAGTGCCTTCAAGAAGGTGTGCGATTATGAGTCTCAGTGTGGCCAAAATTAAATTTTCAGTGCGTTCACACTGGGCACACTAAATAAATGGGATAACTCTTATATGGTGCTTTAGATCAGAAATTTTAGTGTGCGGATTGGCCCAAAATGGTGTGTTTACCCTAGGAATGACATAAAACATGTACGCGCTTGGCATTGGGACCCCTCACCTGTTAACGGAATGTTAAACATATAATTAAAATAATTAATTTACTTTTTTAATGGTTAAACACAAATATCTTTTAAACATGTGTTCTGATGGGAAATCTAAGTGCACCGTTGAGTTTAGAGAGTGTTGTTTACTCTAGGAGGGGTATGAGTTTCGCGGGCGCGGGCCTTTTGTGGAAAATGCAACCAGGGGCATTTTCATAATTTAGCGGCCTCGGTCGTTAAATTTTATATTACTTTTTAATGGGGCCTCATATTAAAATTCTGAGACAGACGTTGGGCTCAGAACATGGATTTTACCCCAAGGGAGGATTAACCTTGACCCTACTGAGGGTTCGGGTACGAGGCATATATGCGAGGGGTTTAAATGTTTTCTATTTAAACACTTCTCTTCCCCCCGTTTTTTGTTTCCCCCTGGTGAAATCCATCCCAATTAAGGAGGAACTCCTCCTCTACTCCACCTCTCCGGTGAGGTGAGGTAGCTCCGGCGGATCATTTGTGAAGCATCGGGCAATTCCCATTAAGGTAGGATCATGCATTTTTCATTTTAAACATCCCAACCATCTTTGAATCCATATTTATGTGTTGATTTTCAGTTATTTTTTTGAGTGAATCCCATAATCTGGGAGCACTTGTTCTGAGCTTTCCGAATCAAATTTCGGATTTAAATTCTGAGCTCTGAGGCGTCCGCAGCTGTCCGACGAAGTTTCTGGTGGTTTTGGGGTTTCCCGGCGAGGTTCCGGTTGTCCGAGGTGTCGGCGGCGTGGGCTAAGGCGGTGGCGGTGCGGGTCCAGGGGAGCCGCGGTTGTCCCGGCGATCCACAATGGTTTGGCATCAGGGTAGTCGAGCATCGGCAGCAGGGCTTGGAAGCAGAGACTCCTCCACGTGGTGGGCTCTAGGCGACAGCACGGAGGACTGAGGTCGCGGCGTGCGACCCCGTAGTGGAACAAAGACCCGCCCTCTATGGGTATTCACACGGCACGAGTACCGGCCACGAGGGGTGGTTTTTGGGTGGACTGCGGGTCGATGGCTGGCCTGCGTGGCTGAGACGCAGGCCCGTGCTGCGAACCGGGCCGGTAGGTGCAGGCTGGCCCAGACAGGGCTGACCGGGAGAACCGGGCCGGTATAGCCCAAGGCGTTAGTCCCCTCTGATTTCGGACACCTATATCATCCACTACGGGTGTCTGTTTTGAATGTTGTCTGTGGAATTATGAACATCGGATCAAGGCAGAGAATATTAGATGGTTTCGGGGGTTTTAACTCCCAATATGGGGGCCTCAGTGGAATGACCTGTACGTAAAGTGGACTGACGTTTTTCCGGGGGTTTGTGTTTTGAGTGACGTAGACACATCCCACTTCCGATTTGAGTGTCGTCAGCGCCGGTGGGACCACGGTGCCGAGGTGGAGTTTTTTTGTATAGTTTCGGGCATTGAAACCGAAGTCGAGGCATGGGCCCCATGACCCACCTTTAAGCTACGAGCAGTGTTTCACAACTTTTTCATCAAACGCCTGTTTGGGGCATGTGAGCAGTCGATTCTATGTGTTTTTCCAAGGGAATTGCAATGGCGCAATCCACCTTATTTAATTCTTCACGATGGTGCAGGTCCCATGGGGGACATTTTTTGAGTTGGGAGTAATTTCCATCTTCTTCACCAGGTGTCCGATTTGGAAAAATGGTTAGCCAATATTGTTTAATTTTTCGACAGGCTCGCAATGGTGAGAACCATTCGTTGTACTTTGGGACTGAAATGCGGGTCCCATGAAGCATCTATCATGTGCGGTACGGTTAAATACATATTTTTATCTGGATATCCGTTGCACTCAAGTGAGCAGTCAATTGGACATGTCTTTCAAGGAGATCGCAATGTTGAGATGTGCACGACTATTTTTGGGGCTGAGGCTCAGGACCAAAGGACGCCGTTCGGGTGTAAAGCAGTGTTGAATGAATTTTACGTCATATATCTATTATAGGTGAGTAAATAGTCATTCTTTCATGTTTCTTGAGAGGATTACAATGGTACGATCCGTTTGGATGTGCGGAATCTCTTTCGAGATCTCTTTTAAATGTGGACGCATGAAAAGTCTACAGGTGGTGGTTCTTCATGCTGTGTTTGTAGAGATCCCTTGGTTTCACTCCTATGAGAGTGATGATAGTGTTTAAAGATATGTGGTTGGCCATGCTAGTGATGTGGAGGAATCAGGTTGGCGAAGTAGTGTTTACGCCTTTTTTTTATTTACTTTGGGTGTCGTGTGCACGATAGCCCTTGGGTTGGAAATGTGGCATACTCTGGGAGTGTACAAAAAATTCTGGAGATACATGTTATAGTTTTTACCTGGGAATGTTTGTGCGCTTGGTTTGGAGATGAGTTTGGGCCACATATTGGGTGGTCCTCATGTGTGTGTCATGTCCTTCTTTACGTACCTTTGACCTTGTATGACACAGATAGCCCCTTTATCAGTAGCGTTTAGACCAACAGGGTTAAGTGGGTCCCCTAGTTCTATTATCGATGGTTTGAATGGATGAGTTGTTTTGGTTCCACTATTCTTTCAGCAGAGGGGGTTTTCAGTGTTGGTTCCCTTTCACCAGACAACGACATCGTTTATTACTATGTGCATTCTTATAGTGTGGGTGTTTTCCCACTTTCTGTAGTGAGTTTCCTCGGTCCGCTTCGATAGTGATTAGTGGATTGGAGCATGATTTCCCTGAGAGGCCCGTGGATATCCTCACATTCCATCCTTTGCCCTGGTAGAGTTATTTGGGTATAGGGGTGACCAACACATTACTCGGGCCCCGATCCTCTACCCATGAGGATGTTTCCAGTAGGGTATGGTGCCCCCAATGTGCTTGGGGCATAGACTCCCTAGCTGTGTATTGAGTTTATATATTCGTTCCGTGACTTATCATGATGTGTTTCCATCTATGTTTTCTGGTTACCAGTTGTGTACCATCCAGTAGGGATGGCCAGTGGGGTACCATCCAGTAGGGATGGCGGGAGTGTTTCCGGGTCTCCCTCCAGCAGATTACCCTTCTGCGGGGCTGGGCAGTGGGAACTCGTCAACTTTGAGAAGACCTCTCGACTGTGTGATAGTGAAGAGGTGTGGTTTGACTTCCCCCAGATCTCACAAGTACTAGGGGAACCTTCCCCACCGAGATGTGTCCTAATGACACGCACTAAAACTGTGCGGGCGAGTCAGTGCAGCCCAAAGCAGATAGTGTCAAGGTGCGGTGGTTTGATCACCTTGAATTTCAAATCAGGGAAGATGTACGGATATTGGGCATAAATGGTGTTTACTTCCGAGAATTTTGGCAACTCACTTTCTCCAGATGAGCTAATGGATGGAGATCCCCTTACGATCTTGTTCGGGTTTCTTGATAGAGCATATATATATGAATACCTTGTTCTCGTACCAACTTCTTGGGTTTTGGTTACTATCCTTCTAGGAGTGGAAAAGATGCACGGGGTATGCCACGTAATTTTTGTGTCTAGCTTCTCATGGTTAGATGAGTCTACTCTTTTGCTATAGGTAGCAAAGACTTGAAGAGAAATTCATCTTCTCGCCATTTCTAGCCCCTTGTGTTTGGACGAGTCTACTTCCTTCCTCTTATTGGGTTGAGCTATACTCTTTACTGCACTCTCGGTTGTACATCTTTACTTTTACATGTTCGATCTACTGCTCACCTCTTCAGTACCTCCTTTGTTTCTCCCTCGAGCCTTCGAGGCATCCTAATGAGTATTTTTATACTCACCCCTACTTGGGATTTTCCCGCACTTGGTGTGCCCTTGCAGATGACAGACAGGTTGGTCATGACATCAGTGGAGCTTAGATTTTCTGGATATTGGACCTCGCACGGTGGTCGTAGTCAGGTTCCAGGTGTGGGACCCTCCTAGCTATTTTACTTTGGTTTACATGTTGTCGGGTTGTGGCACTTTTCTGGTTGGGCATGTGTTTAGCCATTTTCTTTTCAGTTTACCGTCAGCACTTGCTTTGTACTGTTTAGAGGTCAATGCATTTTTGTCGTTGTTTATAGAAGTCATTACTTTACATTTCCTTTTACTCTGCTCTTCTGCATTGTGTGGCCTACGTGTGTGTGTAAAGGTACTCAGGCAATTGCCTCCCCGAGTTGTTTTGCCTTTGGCGCTTGTCGCCACCCCCTGGCCTATGGAGGTGGTCTTGGGGTAGTTGCAGCTTGAGCCCGGGTAGGGTCGGTTCGTGACAACAACATAAAAAATAGATTAAAGGAACAAATATTATTGGTCATGGATTCCATATATAATAGTTATTACTTAACTTTTTTTCTATTATGATGTCATAATTCAAAATGTATATTAATAACATATGTAGTTTTTACCCAAAAAATTATTATCTCATAAAATTATGATAAATTCTCTATTGGATGATTTTGAGGTCCTAGTTTCAATAATTATTTCTATTACTAATATTTCATAAATATAGTGAGAATGTTATTATACAAAAATTTATTATATATCAAAAATACTTGTTTTCATGACATAATAAGCCTTCTGACCCTTATAAAATTTATATGGGAGTCCATTATAATATATCACGATTTATAAATAATTATATATTATTTTATAAGATTATTTCATGAAAATAATATTTATTTTAGAATTGTTGAATTTATAAAGAATAGTGTTATAAATGAAACAAAATATTTTTCAAAAATAAAATTTTTATTTCATCGTATCAAAATATCATTTTCATTAAATTATATATATATATTGATAGATAAAATAAAATAATAAAATATTTAATACATGCTCCATGATACATTACCCCCTTTTACACCAGTATAGTCCCTAAAGGTATGGTGTGTGATGGTGGTACATTCCTGGGGAAGTCTAGCAAACATGGTTTTGGAGGTGATCTATATAGGCATGAAAATAACCTATAAATGGATTCACTCATGTATTATTTTTTGAGTATAATCATGGATATTTTCAAGATAATATAAAAGTGATGTTATCTCCCACTGAAGCTCAAATAAATGGTTTTAAAATAGTAAGATCCCACTATTTAGGTTATCCCATATTCTTTATATTTTAATTTTATTTTATCACAACCTTTGATATAGAATAATAATAATAAAGGTCACATCACAATGAATATATTATCAATGTTTATGATTATTAATGTTATTTTAAACCTATGAGTCAAAATATTGCAAATTTTAATAATATATTGAAATAAAATATGAAATATAGTAAATGTGTTTTATATGACTAATGTTATTAATAAAGAATTTATTTATTCAATATATAATTTATTTTATAACTATATGGGTCATTATATTCATCCGCCATTCTGAAATTATGACTTGAAAATTCTATTTTTTACAATAATATGATGATGGAACATCTTTTTTCTAACCTATTGTGGTACCAATCTTGCCTTCTAAGAAATGTAGTTCCTCCATAGTATTTTCACAAGTAGAGTGGATGTATTTTAGAGTACATTTTCTTTATGATATATGTTTTTCATTGACTACTCCGCATATGGAAGATCCTTCTTGAAAGTTAAAACCCTCGGATTCAATACATGTGAGGGGTTTGGTTTGTACTTCTTTAATAATGATATCTGGATCATGTTCTGTATATGAGATAGGATTGGTGGGAGTATAAGTCAATAATATATGACTTTTATGTTATCATTAATGTTAAAAGGACCTATGTATAAAGGAATAATATTTCATTCAACCTTTACCTTGTGGATTTAATCTATTGTTATATATGAATTAACACCTTCCTTCTGATCTCTAACTCAATGTCTAATCAATGACGTTATTCATTTATGTTTTTTGACACTATATAAATATCATATAATGTCGAATGGTTTGAAACTTCCCTAAATTTTATTGGATATGTGAAAGTATGATCAACATTTCTTCTCCAAAATTATCTCAACAAGATGTATTTTCAAACCAATTCCCTTACCGAAGCTCATATAAATTAATTTGAATGCCAGAGTGAAAACTGTTGGTTTGTGAGAACATCACATAGAGAAGTTATCAACCCCAAAATCCTTGGAAATCCATTTAGACTAATATTAGAATACCCATTTGAGTTTTAATAGTTCACTAAAACACACCATCCATCTATGTGTTATATGTTTTCCTAAAACACAACTCTATATAAAATTAATACAGATGGTTTCTCCATAACATCAAGGTAATCCTCATATATCGATGAGACATAGTAGAGAGTGCTTGTCCCAGTAATTATACCTCTTATTTTATATATATATTAGGGAGTTTTTTTTAAAAAAAATTTATTCCTTTATAATAATGAAATGAAATTACTTTGTACGTAAATACACAAGCACTAAAATGGAAATATTTCCTTTAGATGTCGTATGGAGACCTACGATTATATCCATTGTTATGTTTTCCCAATTCCATAATATTATTGGAAATGGTTACACTATACTAATGGAAATATATAATTTATACTTCACATATGCGTAGACTACGCAATGAGATATAAATTCCTCAACAAGTCTCTTCATGTTTCACCACCTGATGGTTTTCATCAAATATTTTTACATCATATTGATTCCAAGATGAATAAAGAAGGATGATATATGTGAATAATATAGAAGTTCCATATTAAATTCTAGTTTTTATGGAACAAATATTTGTGTAAAAATTCAAATAACACCATCATTAACATTTTTGAACTTTTGAATATTTGCAACCATTATCTTTAACTACTCATCACCTTACTAATCCTCCTTGATCATCTAATGAATGGATTCATAAGTAGTTATTTTATAAATTTGAAATTATTTTTCTTTTTTGATTGGTATGTGTAATAATACTATATCCCATTTAATCTTCAATATAATTGGGGATGTAAAAAATTTATTTATAAACAATCTGCCAATTTATTCACCTTATCATGGTGGTAATGGATGGAACATTCAAAATTCATGACTATCTCTAATGATGTCCATTAGAGTATATTTTTATCCTTTTATTTGACTATATACTTGATGATTTTATAATCCATATATATGTCACACATTTCCTCATATAGATATCTTCCTAAAATAATGAATGTGATGATCACTACAACTAATTACAAATATCGGGTTTAGTAGTTCTTATTATTTATCTTTAACTAGAGAGAGTAAAAGTCCATAACATTGTAATTTTTAATGAGTTAAAATACAAATAATTTTTTATATGTATCATTTATTATCACAAACCCATATCTACTAGTGTGTAAGGTCAGAACAGGTTTAATGATTATCCTTATTTATAAGTCTTTTAAATTTATCCTCAAATTCATCAGTATAGAAGAAACTTCACTCCCTCACATGTTATATTGGTTATTGGGATTGATATTAATGAGAAGATTCTATAAAATCAATAAAATTGGACAATTAATGTTGGAAAACTACAAATTTATATCACAGATACTGGTTATATATTACCATTATTTGACACTATCATCAAAAGTTTTAAAAATATCCCTTGGAATCTGAAAAAATTACCTAGGAATGATTATTTATCATGTTATATGTTCTATTGATAACTTATCCCCTAATTTATGAGGAATACTAGAAAACTGAAAAAGGAACACTTGAAATGTATTCTCAATTAATAAGAATTCCATCAACGAAGAAATTTTCCCTATCCTCAGACATTTTATGTCACTAGGATTTCTTATAAGGCAATGATATTCATTCATGCGATGATGATTCCAAAAGAGATGAATCCTCCTCCTAAGATGTATTTAGAATGAAATGGTTATTTATGAAATAGTGGGTGATTACCTTCTCTTAGAAGCTTATATTAGATATATGTATGGCAAGAAAATATAGACATAGAATAACATATAATTCTATAAAATGTAAAATTATAAAGTTTTATGGGAAACTTATATGGAAAATATTGGAAAGGAAAAAGTTATATAAATGGGATAAAATAATTGCATCATTTTTATTTTCAATGATAAATCAACATCAATGTTTTAGCTGGTGATAGAATAGTTTGACTAAAATATAATGATATGATTAAATTCAAATATTTATAGTCACATAGGAAATTTAATTTTTTTATCAATGTACGATTAACCTTCCATTTGATATATGATTCTAGTTCAAATTATATACATCATCCAAAATGGACATATAGATATGAATTTCATACAGTTAATCATATAAAACAAAAAATATTAACATTGATGTGATAACCAATAAATTACATGTATTCAATAACCAATTAATTTTATGTTTTATATCTTTGTTATGCATAACCTGTCTCCAAACATGAAATTACATAATATTTTTTTTCACGTCATACTAGTTTTTACAAAACTAATTATTGACTATAGTATATCATATTAGAGTAACTGTGAAATTTTAAAGCTTTAGGAATATTTTCATTAAACCATGTCAAGTTTGAGTTAATACATAAAGAACACTTTTAGTGTTATTACACAGGGGTACATGATATCCATATCCACATCCCGAATCTTGTATCTATAAAAGTTTGGATTTCATGGAAAAATAATAACTCAATATTTTACCAAAATTATGTGATTTTTTAATATGATTTATATTATCCTAAAATATTTCACTAATTAGTTCTAATCCCAATCCAAAAAAGCAATCTGGCATTTCCATGATATAGAATTTGATAAAACTTCTCATTGAGACACTTTATTTCATGATCATTTTATAAAGACACACACAATAAAATCCAAAAAAAATATTATGATTATTAATTTCTTATTTCAATTGGATAAATATTAGAGTATTAAGATATTGGAATATAATGAAACTATTTCAATATTCCATAACATTACATTAAATTTCCATCGTTCCACTAAAAATACATGGGATAATCAGGGGAATTGCATATAAAATGAGGGAGAAATGGAGCCTATAGATGGAATTACCAAATAAAATATTGATGTAATGTATTAATTGTTAATTAATAGGTATAAAATGATTTAATTTAATGGAGTGATTCATAGTCATGGCCATCAGAGCATGGCATAAAATTATAACTTCAAGGCATTATATGAATTTAAAAACAATAAAAAAACATGACATTATAAGAAAAAATCAAGGATAGAAACCAAGACATAAAAACATAGTTTTATTAGTATAACTACGTAAAAAATATATATTATTTTTTTCTAATAAATATAATTTAATAATCATATTTCATCAAAAAAAATATTTCAAAAATATTTTATTTGACAATAAGTGTGTTTCATTAAAACAAAATTTCCCAGAAAATCAAATTTAAATTCATTGTATCAAAATATAATTTTTACTAACTCTTATATAATCATATATATTTATACATAAAGTAATAATCAAATTATTAACAAAATTAATACTATTGTGGTTAAGATACATAACCGCTTATTACAGTAGCACGAGACCAAAGGGTAAGGATCACAATGGTGGTACTTTTTTATGGTGGATCAGTAAAAATTGATTGGTTATTGAACTCTTTGAGCATAAAAAACTCATGTAAATAAAATTATATTATTTTAGTTGTTGAATGTCATCTTTGGCTTGGTCAATGGTAGATCCCAGTGATGAAATCTCCCAAGGATGCTCCAAAAAATAGACATCCTAAGTTATGATCTTATTAGTAATGTCCATCACTTATTCCTTATTTATCAGTTAGTTTTCATCATATCTATTAATATATAATAATATAAAAAATTCAAATTAGAATAATAATATTAATAATGGTTATTTTTATTAATATTCTTTTAATCTAGATATCCAAATTATAGTGATATTTTATAATGTCCTAAAATTAATAATTAAATATATTGTTTTATTTCTATAACTAAAATACATAATAAGTATTTATTCATTCACAAGAAAATTTCATTTATAAAATTTTATGTTACTACACCCCTCCCCCTCATGGTATAGTCCTTTATATGGACTAAAAAATGGGTCATGTGTCATATTAAATGCAACTTCTAGACATGATTTAGTATAGTAATTTATTCCTCTAGAATCATAGATTTGATGATATCAATAGGTACACATCACAATGATTAATTTAAATTGGATTCATACATATATTGAGGTATTATTTGTTTAGTTATATCTAAATATACATGATCATTTAGAAATTATTTTCTATAAATTTGTAATTCCCTTAGTGTCTATTCTACGGAGACATTGTGTCTTAGATAAAAATTATTTGAAAGGGATAGTGGTAGAATATTTTTCATCCATGTAATATTAAATAGTATTACAAATAAAATTTAAATATTTTTATTGTAAAAATGTTTAAATTCTTATATATAGGTATGATTTCTAAGGGAAACATCATTGAGAGGTATATAATTGTTGTGTGTTTTAAAATTTTCTATGTTTTCCTTATTTAAGAGTTTATGTTTTTAATGGAAAGGAGTAAGGATATATATCTAGTGTAGAGTGATATATGTTTCTATATATTTTTACTTTTTTGTTATGTGTATAATAGATATTGGAGGGTATGATAAGAGTTTAATTTATGTAAAAATTTATATATACTAGAAAACCACACTATGTTGGATTAAAAAAAACTAGTTTCAGTAATGGGTGAATTCCATAGTTTTCTTATATTTGAAAAATTGAATATATTTGAAGTTGTTTTTTATGGAAATATTAAAAAATTAATAAAATATATAATGGATATATATAATTTGATACATATTTATAATTATTATAAATATAACACATATATAATTTGGTAATAAACTTATGAATTTGATTCCTTTTTCATTATGATCTTGTGAGTAGAAGACACTTAGACTATACTCTATAAAATATATCATTTATAGAAATTATTTTGTAAGGTAAAACATTTTGGAGTTATGTTTATTCATTTAATATTTTCATGAGTTCTCCAAATCATTTATTCATTCATTACAACACATTATTAAGTGATAAATCTAAAAGATAATTCATATTGATTTTTACAACCTTCATACTATGAATTTAGATTTAGAATCATGTAAATTATTGGATGAACCTCCCTAAAACCTCAATCGTTAATTTATTTCATATTTTCATTTGACATTCCATAACATCATGAATGGAAGAAAAATACCATCCAATAATTAGATGATTCAATCAAAACATGGATATCTGAGGTTAAAGGATGTCTTTATAATTGCTTTTCTATGATCCATGTCTATAAAATTTCATGGGTTTAAAAGATATATAATCATACTAGTTACAAATTATCAATAGTTTATGATATATTTTATAATGATCTTTATTTTTATATTATGTGTTGATTCATTTATCATCAAGGGAGATCATCAGAAAATGGTTTCAATTCACTTGAACTACTTATTATAATTGAAATTAGTCTATAATGAAACCCTTTAGTGAAATAAATGTAATCCATTCTAATGATCTATGAATTAATTTATTGAAATGAAAAAGATAAACAAAAAGAGACTAGAATTTTCATTTTTCCAAAATTTTTGATATAGTTGAAATTTTTTCTGTGAAACATTCTATATTATAGTAAAAAAATTATTAATATTATATAGAATAATTATTCCTATGGGTCATCTTGGTTTACAATTACCTAGATTCTTTTTTTATGAGGGTCATCATGGGTTACCCGTATGAAGAATCATTTTGTGTAAGGGTTAACAAGAACTAACTTTTTATAGTGTGGTATACATAAGGGTAACCACACAATGGTCGTGATCTATATTAATGTCCCACATAATAGTAACTATTATTTTATTAAATATACATAATTTTCATTACTAGGTTACCTTTATGTAAAGGTCTAATATAATGGTTTTTGACAAGTGACCTGTACAAGAAGAATTCACTTAAATGTAAATCCTTGCTTTTCTTGTGAATAAAATCATGTAATAATAAGATATTTGTACCATTAAATGTTGTGTTTTTCATAATGATCAAGGTTATTTTCCATTATGTAAACAATATATGAAATGTAAGAGAGAGTATGACCTTTTGAAGAATATGGATTCGATGTGAGGGTAAATTGTAATTTTTCATTTTTTAATCATAAATGGTTTCTCTTATTTATAACATATTCATACATCTTTATAAAATTTATTTTAAAAATATTTCACTTAAATGGAATTTATAAATAAATAAAATAATTATAAATATTTTATAATAAATTAATTAAATTTTTATAAGACTTTTATTTTTCCTAAATATTAAATGTTAACATCTAAAATACATTTTATGAAAATTATTTTTCATTCCTTAGGATCTATAAATCATATTGTGTATTTTTAAATCCTCTAAAATAATATATAAATGGTTATAAATTATGAAATATAACAACCCTTATATTTATTACACACATAAACATGATTTATTACACAAACACGAATTTATGACAACTCTGGGGATCTATAGGCCTAGTGTAATTGGAATTTTGGACCATTACATAACAAAATAGAACATAAATCACAACATCATTATTTGAATCTTCTTTTACATGACCACTACATTTCTTCTTACTTTGCATTGCAAGGGATAACCTGGGGCAGGATTAATAAAAGGGTGATCTATATATCCCAGTACGGAAATAAAGAAAAAGTAACATGAGATATATATTATATGTTAATTAATTGGCCTATTAAGGTAGCATAATATAAGCATGAATATAAAGTCATTATATAGCATGATTATCATAATATGGAAATGTTGCACCAACATTTAACATGATATTAAAATGGGCCAAGGCTTGTTTCCCACAGAGCATGATTAAACCCTCATTAAACATGAATTATCATGAGTATAACCTCATTGTAATTGAATTATCATGAGTATACCCTCATTGACCTTGACATATCATGATACCAATTTTTACCCAATTCATTGGAGGGATATCAGGGCACACCGATTATATACATTTCATTTCATGAATAAGGGTTCCACATGGATCATATAAAATGGAATCATTAAACATAATAAATTAATACATGATAAAATAATTTGGAATAAATACATGAAACTATATAATAAATAAGTATATGTTCATAATGGTGAATACCCTTGATACAAAATGGGTAGGGTGTTCACTTACACGTTGATTTTGGCATGGGAAATTTTGTCGTCATAATTACGTCAAATAGAAATTGTAAAATGAGTTGATGAAAGGGAAAGGGTTATCTCATAATTTATACTTGAAATGGAAATTAATTGGGTCATGTAACACAATATACTAATATATGTACTGGAATTTAGATGAATAATATTAAAAATTTCTTGAATGTAAATGACAAGGGAGGAATTCTTTATTGAATTTCAGCATGGTAATGTGTATACATGGAAGTCATCAATGAGAGATAAAGATGCCTATAATCATTCAAAAATAAGCATGGAAGTTCAGTTGAGGTTTAAAATAAAACACCCAATATTTCAAATTGAAAATAAAATACTATAACAACATAATTAAATTTGGAAAAAATGAGGAAAGAAGGAATCCCTTACTTGGAAGTGTTATGCCAATGGATTGGAAGAGGCCTGAGAGGGGATTATTGGGATCTTGGTTCCTTGTGGGAGGAATATAAAGAGATTATTTCATGGTTTGGTCAAGCTCTAAATGGTTTTAGTGAAGATTAACAAGAGAATTAGTAGTTTTATATACGAAATGGGAGGGAATTCAATATTATTATGTTTATTGACAGTACACATTAAACTAATCAAAACCAAAAACCACCCCTTGGTTTTTCCCATATTGTTTTTCAATGTTAATTAGAAAATATAATTTTATAAATTAAATTTCAAAACATTTTAAAATATTAGGCTTGATTATTTGTAGGTGAGTCACACTCTCAACGAAATCATGTTAAATTGTTAAAATATATCATAAGTCCTAGAGGGTCCATTAAGGAATTGTGAAGTCAATAAAACAAATCTAAAATAACATTATATTAATTTTAAAACATATAATGTCCAAATAAACCTTTTATGTTATTTATTTACACCATTATTGGTTCATCATGGTGTCATAAAACACATTATATATTTAAATGGTCTTTAATTTTTACCCAAAAATTTGACTGTATTAGAAAATTATACAAAATTCACCATTTACTAATTTTGACATCCTTATTCAAAAAATAATTTTCATTTTGTCTAAGTAGTTTTCTATATATTTGAATTTTCACTTTTAAAATAAAAACCGGTATTTATCTAAAATTAATAAGTTTTTACAAAACAACGTTCAAAACTTATTAAAAATTACAATTGTATTCATAAAAAAATTTATATCATTTATATTGAAAAAAATTAATTTAATAGTAATTTTATATTAGAATAATATTTAATTCAAAAATATGCTAATTCATTAAAATTTATTTCTTAATTTATTATTTTAAAAAATACTATATTTGCTCTAAAAAACATTTACAATTTAACAATAATAAAATTATTGTATATTCTTTATACAAAAAAATGAACATAATCATACTTATAAGGTCTTGTTATATGAACCATTATCACATCCGCATAAGACCTAATGGTATGGTGTGTGATTGGGACATACTTTTGGGGTAGCTCTGATAACATCTCTTAGGGTGGTAATCTATATTAACATCCACTTATCTCGTAGGAAGCTATGCTCATGCTTAACGTTTTGAAGCTCGACTTGGTATTGGTCAAGCACAAAACCCAGTGACGCTACCTCCTTTCGGAGCTCCATAAAATTGCCTTTGTATGGATCATTTCTATTAGATGTTTCTATCGCTTCCTTTGTCGTAGTAAATTGGATTTGTTAAAGGCCTATATTTATACTAATCATGTGATCACTATTCAACATATATATTAGCAATGGAAAAACTTTTTAAAGGTATTATAAAATGAAAAAACATAAAACCAAGGAATTTCAAATCTTCTATATGACCATTTTACATAATAAGAAATTTAATTAGACTAAGAGGAATTTCCATTAATAAAATTGTGGTTCGTTAAAATCTTCCCCCCATATGAAATTTCTTTCTCAAAATTTCTATTTCCCATACTAAAAAAGATGAGGGAAACTCTAGTTTATCACATTCTCTAATTCCCATGTTGCATCTTCAAACATGTCGTTTCTCCACAACACCTTGATGAGGGGAATTGTCTTATTTTGTAGAACTTTTTCCCGATGATATATGATCTTTATCATATTATCTTCCTAGGATAAGTCATTCTACAATGGTAATAAATCTAGATTTTTTATATGTGATGGGTCAGGTATGTACTTCCTCAAGAGTGGTACACAGAATACATCATGTATTTGAGATAGGTTCAGTGGGTGTGCTAGTCAATAGTCCAGTGATACAATGTGATCAAGTATCTAAAAGTGTTGATGTACCTTGGACTAAGCTTTACATTTTTCACATATCTCATAACTCTCTTCCATGGTTATATACAGTGTAATACAATGTTTCCAACATAAAAATCTAGGTCTCATTGATGATTATCATCATAGCTCTTTTATCAACTCTGAGAAGCATTAATGTGCTGCTGGATGGACTTAACCTTCTCCACCATTTCTTTGACCATTTCTTGACCTAGGAGTTTATGCTCCCCAACACTATTCCAACATGCCAGTGTTCTGCACCTCGTCCCATAAAGGGATTCATAAGGAGACATTAGGATGCTTGATTGGAAACTATTATTGTTAGAGAACTCAACCATAGGAAGATGTTGATCCCATCCCCATTTTATTTCCTCATGTTTTTGGATAGAACACATAGATTGGACATCATTTTGAGGATGATAATCCGTACTGATGTTTAGCTCAGTATTCAGAGCATGTTCGAGACACTTATAAAACATAGAGGGGAATCATGGATCTTGATCAGATACAATAGATAGTGGTACTCCATACAGCCTTACCACTTCTCTGATTTATATCTATTCCAGTTGATTCAATGAGAAATTCTCTTGAATTAAATTAAGTGTGTAGTCTTTGTAAAATTATGCACAAAAACCAAGATAGCATTGTTTCACTTGGATGTATTCAGAAGTCTGATGACAAAGCCTATGGTGATGTTACCCAATTTCCATGTTGGTATGGGTAATGGTTTCATCATCCCCATAGACTTACGGCTCCCAACATTCACTTTTTGACATACCATGAACTTTTATGTGTACTAAGTGATCTCTTTCTTCATGTCATACCACCAATAATGATCTTGGAGATCTCGATACATCATTGTGTTTATTGGGTGAACGGAGAAATTCAGACTATGTGCATCATAAAAAAATTATTTCGTTAACTTCATATTTGATGGTATACATTGTCTTGTCCCAAATTTCACAATTCATTATTCATTAACATTGAACTATGGGGATTTCCCTTTTCTAATAGTTTCCAATTTCTTTGGAAATCCCAAATCATCCTTTTGAGCATCATTTAACCTTTCTAAAAGAGACTTTTGAGAAATCATTGGTGAAATTATTTATGAGATTCCCTTTTTTATGATTCTCATTTCCATAATCATAAAATCTAAGCAGATTGGACACCTTTCTATTTTCATCAGTGATATAATCACCGAGTCCTTTATTCGTAGAGAATATGAAACATTGTTCGATTTCTCGAGGTGGTAATGGATATATTATTCATAGTATTTGATCCACTCTAACCATAATCGTTGGCACATATTTAACTATTTTTGTGTGAATATATACTTGAAGCTTTTGTGATCAGAATATATTTCACACTTCTCCCCAAATAGGTAATGTCCCAAAATTTTCAATGTGGATATTACTGAAGCCAACTCCAGATCATGTGTTGGATAGTTTTTCTCATGAATTTTCAATTTCCTCGAAGTATAGGAAATGAATATGTAATTTTCCATCAACACACAACCATGACCCTTCTTTGATGCATCACTAAATACCACAAAAAGTTCTCCACTTGTGGGTAGAGTGAGCATGGGTGCAGTGATAAGCCAATTGTTCAACACTTGAAGTGATATTTCCATTCATCACTCCAATAGAACATGAATCCATTATGAGTTATCTTGGAAAGAGGTTTTGAAAATCATGAGAAATATCTCATAAATTCGTGATAATATTTAGACAACCCAAGGAATATGTAGATATCTATCAAAGATATTAGCCTCACCCATCCCTCAATTGCATTTTTCAGGGATGTATCCATAGATATCCCATTTATTATGATGATATGACCAATGAATGATACTTTCTTCAAACAAAACATACACTTTGTCAAATTTTTATAGATCTTCTCCTTTCAAAAGTTCTCTAGTATAGCTCTACGATGATCCACATGCTCCTCCATGGTTTTGGAATATATTATAGTATCATTAATAAAGACTAAATTGTTTTTAGGAAATAACTAAAAACTATATTCATCAAGTCAATGAATATTTCTTTATAGTTAGTGAGTCTGAAAGGCATTAAAATGAATTATTAGCGAATGTAGCTTGTACAAAAATCAGCCTTGGGGGTATCTTTCTCCTTCACCCTTACTTGGTAATATCCCAAGCACAAATCCACCTTAGAGAATTGTTTACTCCACATAGTTGATCGTAAAATTCATTAATTCATGATAGAGTATACATGTTCTTTATCACGATTTTGATGAGCTCACTATAATGAATGAAAAGGTCATTGACCCATCCTTCTTCCTGGTGAAGAGGAAATGTGCACCCCATGGTGAAGCACTTGGGTGTATACACCCTTTATCATTATTTTCCTGTAGTTGTTTCTTTAGCTCCAAAAAAGCCATTATTTATGATGTCTTGGATATTGGAAATTCCCCAGTTATATGATAAATTTATAATTCAACATATCTTCTAGGAGAATGACCATTAATTTCCTCTAGAAACACTTCATAAAATTCCATCATAATAGGAATTTCTTCAAAGATGGTTAGTGTAGTAATATCCATGCTTGAGATGATGGTGATAAATATGATTCATCCCCATCCTTGAACTTCTACAAAATCTGGGGTAAATTCTCCATATAGGGTGTGATTTCCCTATCAAGGAAATTTATGTTGAATATATAAAGGGAAAGACATTCCATGCCAATAATTGCATCAAATTACACTAAATGGAGTGTGATGAGGTTCACTAGGATGTTCAATCCTCAAATTATGACATGGTAGGAGTTATATTCATGGGATGCAATAATTTTCCCATTTTTCGTGATCACAATCATCTTTACTTAGAATATTTTTAGTGGTGATGGGATTGTTGTAGTAAATATTATTGCTATAAAATAATACCTAGAAATAAAATCATGAAGTATGTTATCTATTATTGAATGAATAACTAGAATAAATGTCATCACTTTATTTTCAAGGGGCTATTTGGTGGTAGTTATGGAAAAAATATCACCCTTGAAACATTAGAGGTTGTTGTTTTGCATTGAAAAACCATGGCTTAGGGAACTGGATTGAAATGTTCTTGGGTTATTTGTAGTTGAAGCAATAAACTATGAGTTGAGGGTAGAAAAGAGTGTTCCTATCCTTTATCAAATCGGCTGAATTCTCTTATCAGCATTTAATGGCCAGTTGCCCTTCTCTTACACACCTAAATTATTTCCTCTCCCCCTTTTGGAAATTTTTGAGGTGCATCTTTATACACATTAGGAACGTGGGGTGATCTAATTTCTAATCACCTCTGGATTTATCCATCTGAATTCCAGAATTAAATTCCACATTCCATTTCTTATCCCCATGATATCCTTGATATTCACCGATCTCCATTTTGACTTTGAGGGAAAATCATACAATTTCCTCATAGCTATCAAAGTAAAGAATCACTAGTGCTTTCCGTAGGATAGGGTTTATCCCACCAAATAAGCAGTCAACCAGGCATTAGAATGTAATGACAATTCCAGATATGTATCATACAAGCCATGTGCAGATTTCCCCATACGCTTTGATGGATTCTTCAGTTTTATTACTTGAGGACAAGGAAGTCCCTTACCATCTTATGTCGGAGGGTGAAAGGAAAATCTTTATCAAAAATAGTTTTTCAGAAATCATTCCATTTAAATTCCTCGATCTCTTCCTCTGGCTTCATATTTTTTATCAATATACATTATTGATCAGCTTCACAATCCATACGAAAAAAATCCAAAAAAAACTATCTATTGTTCAGAACATTGAAGGGAGGAGATGATCTTATCAATGGAGTTGATCCATTGTTCAGTAATTGAGGGATTAGATAACCCATTAAACGTAATACGCCTTTGTCTCATAAAACTCTTTATTTCGGATTGTACTTTCATGGGGTGGGGGGTTGAACGATCCTATTGGGCCATGCTTCTATTAAAAATTGAGTTAACTATGATATTATTGTTATAATGTTTATGATTCCCACTCCCACCAGATTAGGCATCACATTAGAATAGTCATCATTTTGATCTTCATATCGGTTGTTAGCCTAATTCCTCCTATTACCAGTCATTGGCTAGAATAAAATGATAGTTAGGGCTTACACATAAAGTGTAATAAAATAAAAAAAGGGATAACATATAAATTAAAATTATTTCTTTAAGTTATGAATTTATAGGCTTCAATCTATGCTATAAATGCTCTACTTCCCAACATAGATTCGTAGGGGAATTTTTGCAATCCCTTAATTATGATTTATACTAAGATTTTGAATTTACAAATTCATATCCCCCAGGAGTGTCGTAAAAAAGAGTACATCAAGTCCCATTCTCATGTACTAGCTCTCATTCGATTCTAACTGAAAACAATGTTTCCATGTTTTACCCCAAGATACATCTATTCTAGAGCCACATCTACTTGTTCGTTTCCAAACAGGAATTTATTTCCATGATAAACCTCTTACTCTATACTCACCAAATTTTAGGTATGTTTTTATAACACATTGTCTTATCACTAAGGAATTCACATGGGTTTTTTAATCCTAATCCAAAAATAACTAAACCTCTCCTCTAATAACAACTATAACAACCCTCCTCTTCATTACACAGATAAATATGATTTATTACATAAACATGCACTTAAGGCAACTATGAAGATCAAGAGATATATTTTATTTAGAATTTACTAACATTAAATAACAACTTAGAACATCAAACACAATATCTTTATTGAAAATATCTTTTACATGACCACAAAATTCCTTCGTTCTTAACATTTCATTGGATAACCTAAGGACATTCATAGGAAAAGGGTGAGCAATTGAGCACATTAAGGGACAAAACAACGAATATCATAAAGAATATAGTATATTTTAGGAAATAATAATATCAATGGAGAAATAGAGAAACATGAACATAAAGTAATGTTATATCAAGATTATCTGAACATGGAAATGAGGTAATAACCATTAACATGATATTAGCATGATCCAAGGATAAATGCACATTGATCATGAGTAAATACTCATTTCACTTGAATTAGCTTGATTAAACCATAATTTCATTTAAATTATCATGGGGACACCCTCATTCCAATTTACTTATCATGATACTAAACATTAACCAATGCATTGGAGTACTATCAGGGTGTATCCTTTATAAACATTTCAATTGTTGCATAAGTCAGCCACATAGATCATATAACATGGAATCATTAAACATCATCATTTATTTCACGATAAAGAAATTTTGAATACATATATTAAAATCTATAATCAATAAGTCTATGTATATAATGGTGAATAACCCTGATAGATAAATGGTTAAGGTATTCACATACATGATGATTTTTGGAATGGAAAATTTTGGTAGCATAAAAAAATCAAATAGAAATCATAAAATTGTTTGATGATAGAGAAAGGGTTATCTCATTATTTCTATATGAAATGGACAGTAAGGGGGTAATGGAACATAATATCCTATCATATGTAATGGAATTTAGATGCATAATATATAATAATTTCTTGAATTTAATGAGAACAGGGAAATTCCTTGCTGAATTTCGGCATAATAACAGTTGTACATTGGAGGAAATAATGGGAGAGAAAGATGTTTTTCATCATTCCAACCTAAGGATGGAATTATTGTGCTATTTATAAATCATAACCCAATATTTTTAATTGAAAATAAAATGGTATAAAAACATAATGAAATTTGGACAAAATGAGAAAGGAAGAAATTCCTTACTTGGAAGTATGATCCAAAAGGCTTAGGAGAGGCTTGAGAGCGGCATATTGGGAGCTTGGGGTTCCCTGAGAAGAATCTTGAGAGAATATGGAAGGGTCTGGTCATGCTCCAAATGGCTTGAGTGAATTGAAATGGTAGATTTAGTGGTTTTATATTTGGAGGGATATGAAATTCTATATTATTATTGTCTTAGACAATACACATTAAAATAATCAAAACCAAAATCCATACCATGGGTTTTTAACATGGTTATTTCCAAATTGGAATATAAAAAATTATTTTACATTTCCAATGGTATAGAATAATTAAATATTAGGTTTTTTTATGAGGAGGTGAGTCACACTCAAGGAAATCATTTTAAAATGTTAAAATATTTCAAAAGACTTGGAGGGTCCACCAAGGCATCATAAAATTAATCAAAAAAATCTTAAATCACATTATTTTAAAGGTAAAACATATATTAGTTGAATATTCATTTTAAATTATTTTATTACATCATTATATTTCAATAAAACACAATACATATTTAAACAGTATTTAATTTTTAGCTAAAAATTCTATTGTCTTATAAAATTATGAAAACATCACCATTGGATAAATTTGGCATCCTGATTCCAAAAATAATATTAATTTTATACATATAATTTTCTAAATATCTTTTTTTTCACTTTTAAAATAAAAACCAATATTTATAAAAAATTCATTGGTTTTGACACAACAACTTTTAAACCTTAATAAAAATTACAATTGTATTTATAAAAACATTATATGATAATTTATATTTAATAAAAATTTATGTAGTAAAAATATTTTATTAAAATATTATTTAATTCAAAATCCATTAATTCATCAAAATATATTTATTAATTGAATAATAAACAAAAAATTCTATTAGGGCTTTAAAAACAATTTACAATGTAACAATAATAAAATGAATGTAAATTATTTATACATAAAATAACATAATAATTGTCCTAGGGTCTTGATATATAACCCCTTATAATTCCCACATAATACCTATGCATAAGGTGTCCAATGGTGATAGACTCTTGGGACGGCTCAGATATCATTGCTTGAGTGGTAATCTTTATTAACAAACACATCTCCCATAGGCAGTTCTATTCAAGCTTAACATGTTGAAGCTCATCCTGGGATTTGTTAAGAGAGAATCCTAGTTTTGCAACATCCTTTCTAAGGACCAATAAATTTAATTTTTTTGGTGTAATTATATTGTATGAGGCCATCACATCCTTTTTCTGAGTAAATTGAATTTGTTAATGTTCTATATTTATACAAATCTGGTGATCACTATTCAACAACTATATTAGCAACGATAACAATTTGGGATTGTATTTTAATATCCAAAAACATAAAAACACATAATTTCATATGTTCTAGATAACCATTTTACATAATAATACATTTAATTTGATCAAGATGAATTTTCATTAATAAATGTTGGGGGTGTTGCATGAAATTAGGCTAAAATATAAAAATTTTATAAATAATTTATAATTCATCAAGAATATTTATATTGAAATATTTAAAATAAAAATGGGGCCTTATTTGAATAATTATTAGGTGAAATAAAAAGTGTTTTAGTGATTGATATGATAACCAATTAAATAATAAATAAAATTTTTATTATAAAAAATTTGTATATAATGAAAAATTGGATTATATGTTTTTATAATTCCTAAAAAAATATATTTAAAACGTAAATTCTATTTAATGATAAATATTAAATATTTCATATTGGTTATAATAGAAAGTGATTATATTTAAAATTTTAAAATAAAAATAATTTTTTTATATTTATGATTATATTATTTTTGTAATTTTAATTATAATATTTATGAAATCATTCAAATAATATTATATATATGAATTTCTCATGTTTTTTCATCTCATGATTAAATATATGAATTTTTTATTTAAAATGTATGACCTATTATATTCATTATTTTTTCTTATTTACAATATGAATGTATATATTCTAAAATTCTTAAGAATTTTTTCTATAGGATGGATCATTTAATTTTAATATTAGGATAAACATGAGATAAAATGGTGAAAAAATACCCTTAAAATATTATATATGTTATTCCTCCTAAATATGCACTTCTAATAACCCATATCCTCTAATTGGTTAGGTCATGATAATTCTAGGTTCCCCTATATTATCGTGTTTGAGGAAGGAATGTAATAAATAACACATGATTGTCCTGGATGGAAGGTTAGTATAATACTGGGTTCACTTAGATTTTCCCGAGTATGATTCATTTTGACATTTTCATTGGGTTATAGTAGTTGAGAGACGATTATATGATTATGTTACAAAAGGAATACATTTGAGTTAATATATATTATGGATTGGAAAAGTGGTTTCCACACAACTATAAAAGATCCCATCTTTTGGTATTTGGATGATGTGATAAAAAAATTTCTGAGTTATGGGATAAATTATAAGGATAAAATATGTTTACTGAAATATAAATATTTTCCGTCAAGTTTGTATGATAAATTCCAATAAAAGATATTACCACTTGTGGGGTAATTTAGTTAAATTCTTAATTTAATGGCTATGAAACATCACACTAATATAATAAAATATTATACTATATATAAAAAATAATAATTACTATTAAACATTTATATTAATCCATTAATTTAGAAATTTAATGTAATCTACACCTATTACTGGTAACATTATAAATGACATTATACAATGTAAATATTTTATGTGGAAAAAATGTTTTTTCTCTAAGTAACCAAGTGTGGAAATAATAATATATTGATACAAATAATGATTTAAAGGAATTGAATGAAAAATACATAGAGCAATCATAGTCACCACACATATAATCAATATAACTGGGTATATCAATGATTTTTGGAATTTATGTCTAATAAAAATAATATGTATGGGAATGGAAAATGATATTCATTATGATTTAATATTTTGAAGAATTTATTGGACTACTTTTTTCATTAAAACATTATTGAGTTTATAAATCAATTCAATTTTACTGAATGATATATGATATCAACAGGATGTGTTACAAAGGTGAAATTTTTTTAAAATGAAAATAATAATTATTTTTTAGACTGTGAATGTTGTCTTTCATGTAATGGTTCAATGGAGAGTTTTTTTATTACTATATTTGATTCTTCAATTTTATAAAAAAAATCCTATGATGTGTATTTTATACAATATTTCACATGATAATAGCATTTAAATAATAATTGTTTAATTAAAATAATATATTTTGTAAATACAAATTGATCGTGTTTTGTTAAATTATATAATACAATTTAAGAAAAAAATAATATGGATTTTTCTTGAAAGGTATTTTGTATTGTTTTTATCTATAGATACGTTTTAGTAATATTGTTGAATTCAAAAAAAAATTACCATATATTATAAAGTTTATATATATATATATGAACTAGGAATACTATTTCTCAGTTTTATAGAACATTATAGATAGTAAAATAATGAAAATATTCAAACTACATGAGGAAAAGTTAATTTAAATGAAAAAAACAATTTCAATTAAAGAATCCAATCATATATATTGAAATTTAGTTTTCTAAAGATGGAAGGGTAATAATTTAATATTGTTTGGTTAACCAAGATATACATAATGGAGTTTTTAGAACAATATTGACTGATCATGTTCGGTATAGATGTTAAGAAATAAATTAATCTTTTTTATTTTTTTTTAAGAAAATGTACATTTTATGAGGTGTTTTATATATAAGGTATTTAAAAATAAATATCTAAAATTGATTGAGAATGTATTTTAAATTAATATGATGAATTAAATTGTCAAAACATAAATGAAATAAATGTATAGGATTCTATAATGATCCAATAAATCGATGTAAAATATATGTATCCTTATTTCATTTCACTTATTTGATCAAATTAGTTGTTTATTAATAAAGTGCTTTTATTGAGATGTAAGATATGATTAAATAAAAGATTTCATGAGTCACAAATTTCTATAACATGTTTTGAGAAGAATATATGGATAAAAAATGTTTTATCCTGGATGAAATGATTATTTGAATATTTTATAATAATATATGAGAAAATAGGTTCCTTCGAACTGTTAGTGGTATATATTATAATTAAATCATTTATTTAATATACAATTTTCCGAAAATATAGGGTACCAAATTTTGTTTTTAAACAATAGTTTATCTCCATAAATCTCAAAATAAATAAAAATATGTTTTTTTTCCTGAATATAAAGTAGTTTGTGTCGAATCAAGAAAAAATATTATGAAAACATATAGTTTCTAAATAGTTTGTGGATGTATACATTCACATTTATAAGATAAATGTTAAAAAATAATATATTATGCATGTATAATATTAAACTGAATTGTACATAGTATACTTAGAGAGTTATGATGTATTAGTAAACAATGATTTATTTATTTATATAATTTCAAGGAAAATTTTTTTGTGGATAGGGTTATTAAGATGATGATAATGAACACAAAATGATTTATAAGTAATCATACAAAATCAATGAATTGACATTCAATGTTGTGAAGTGACGAGGATTGAATATGTTGTAGTAGTTAAACAATTAGTAATATGATTCCAATGTAAAATCATTATTTAAACTGATTTATATAATTGATGATTTTTACTAAATAGTTCTGGTGGATTGTTTAATCAAATGTTCACATAGAGATGTGATAAAAATTACATATCATATAATTTTTTAAAAAAACCCCTAAAAGTGAAACAATCAAAATGATGATATGGATGGGTTTCATATCTTATAAGGTAATATGAAGCTTGTTTTGGTCTTGTAAAATAGTCATAAAAGGATTTAAGAGTACTTAATGTATCATATTTAAAAGAAATATCCAATATTTTACCATTATTTAATGTCATATTAATGAATTATTATATTTATATTTTTTACGATTTTAATGATAATATCTCTGTCATATAAAATAATTTATCTTATCCACTATTGATTTTTGTCTTGTAGAATTATATTTTTTGAGTAAATGGTAAGGATCGTGTTTGTGGGATTATTTTATAGAGATGATGAATATTCTCAGGAGCCACAAAATAGAGAATTTGATTCCCTGATTGGGTTTGATGAAAAATTAATAATACCAGAAGGAGTTATATATATATATATGGTGTTATAGGGGTTCATGAATAATACTTTAGCCTCTATTATATGTGGAGGGAGTAATACCTATAATTATAACCTTCATGCATTGATACCATACTTAAAAAAGTATACATATATTCTGTGATAATGCTGTAGTGGTTGGGTATGTTTTTGATAATTTAATAGGTTGGATCATAACTGTGATAGGATCTACCATCTCATATGATAAAAATGACTTTTGTGACCTCGATTGAGATACATTGTCGATGTTTTTAGCTATAATAGGATATTGTATATTTATCCAGATAAAGGATACATGTAAGTCGTTGAGATTTTGAAAGAATAAAATAATGTTCTATGGTGTATAATACATAAAAAAATCTAAGATAACGTAACACCATAAGACACTACAATATATTTATTTTTAAATAAATTCAATATATCTGATAGCATGTGATGCATACAACACTGGGTTTATATGAAAATCAACACTCTATAAATATATTATTATTTAAAACATGACTATTATAAACTAACCATTATGTTGGTGGGTAAAAATATCTATAACTAAATTATAAAAATTATGGTTTTTTATGATTTACAAAACAAATTATTTGAAATAAAAAAAGTATTCTTTTCTGAAAAACTAATTTTTTTAAAATATCTTTAGTATTACTTTTCATGCATAATATATAATTAATTTTTACCAATTTTATAAATTAGTTTTAAAAAAAGTTACCAAAATTTTTAAATAATATAATAAAAAATATTTTATGGATAATTTTCATAATTTTATAATATATTTCATTTTTCAATGAATAGTGAAAAAATAGTTTTCTTTTTAAAGTGTGCTTTCATTTATATAATTTAAAATTTTAAATTCTATTATAAATTGGTTCTATGGTATCATTAGTAAAATTATGATAAAATTTATGTAATTTATGTCCTTGTATTCTATTTTATATTAAATATTAGTATATAAACCTTTTATACTTATGAGAATATTCTCTTGAGAAGCATGGTTTTTCATCACACATATGGGTATAAATCTATATTGAATTTTACAACTTCATGGAATTAATATTAGATAAATAGAGTCCATATTTGGAATCTTAATAGATTATATTATATAGTAATATAAACTTCATTTTTGACCATAATGGGTAGTGAAAAAAAAAAGTTAATTACAGTGGTTATGGAAAAAATGATTTCTTAAGGTGTTGATAAATGAATATATTAGTAAAAAATGATCTAAAACATAAAAAAATAAATTTTATTACCATATTTTTACCATATCACCTATAATTTTTAATAATGTTTAATATAATATGATTTTTAAATGATAAAAGTGTTGGCGTGTTTGATTATTATAAGAAATTCAATGTGTTTACCGTCCCCCACCAATAAAAGGCCACCACCCCCTATCTTCCTACATTAAAATTAATAATGAATTTTTTTGTAGAATAACTTCATAAATAAATTTCTTAATCCCCTAAAAAAAATCATAAATCCATTGGGTTTATCATAAATCCACCCTAGGATGGATTTGGATGAAATGATGATGATGTAGTCTAAAGAAGAGTTAATGTTCTTAAATATGTGTTCATATTTTGTTTATTCATCCACCTCCTTCAACTATTATATTGAAATTATTTTATAGTATTGTATGTATCTTCCATATTCTATTATTTCATTATTTTATGTTGAAGTCCTATATTCATATCCACTTCCATCATATGCAAAACAAAACCATCTATCGTGTGTATTACATACTATAGCCTATCGAACCGATGAAATTCACATTCTAACACCACCATTAATGGTTTGATATAATGAATGGTATAAAATATGTATATTATATTTATAATATTATTATATTTTTTAAATTATTATTTCACATATACCATCATATTTTCTATTCCATTGAAATTTTATAACATCGCACGTGTGTACAGAAGACTACCACCTCAAGAAGCGATGTCACTCACTTTTCACTAAATATTTAAATAACAAGAAATAATGATAAATTTATTGAATATATGTGATATATATGAAAATATATTGATTTAGGAAGATAAATATATCACCTAATTTACTATCCTTTCAACCATTAATTATATGATGACATAACTCATCTATATGTATGCCTGCTCTCTCTGTGAAGCTATGTGATCCATTCTCAAAGTTCAAATATCAATAGTGAAAATAAAAATAAATCTTTTGAGAAATAAATTATATATAACATTATTATAATCCTAGATATGATTTAATTATATAATATTATTAATAACTATAACTTCCATGTAAAACCATGCATAATAAATAAGGTAGTTATCAGTCAAAATAGTAAATCTAACTGAAGATTTCAGAAGAACGATAGATAACAAGTTATAAAAGGATAAATTATGATATTATAATTTTACTATCATTCTATTATAAGTTAATTAAATATTTAAATCTACTATATAGAAGATTAATACATGTTTAAATAAATGAAAGTGTTATATAAGATACATCATCTCAAATGACCTTGATTAGGGAACAATTTTTTTCGTGCACCTAATTTATTTTATATGGTTCATATAATATCAATTTTTCATGTATCATCATGAATTATTCATAATTCATTGTGTTATGGAATTTAATTTGAATAATGTCATGTAATGATATTTGACATGATAATTACTAATTGGTAATGAATTTCACAACATGATTTCACTTTATTGAGTTATATTACTTTTCCATTATCCTTAACATTATATGATTATGTGTGTAAACACTCTGAATATATTACTTTATAATTGGTCTTCTTTAATATTGATATGGATTTGATACACAAAGTAGATTCATTGACTATTTATCATTACAGTGTTATGATATTTGAAATGGTTTATTTGTCAATATCATATTAATAAAGATTTTTAATTAATCAGTTTTCATTTAATAAATTGTATGATCATTGTATAATAAACCCATTTATTTTAATTTTCATTATGATATTTATGAAATTTTAATGAAATAGTACCATTTTCCACTCTATTATACTCAAAATTATTGAGATAATATTTTTAATAAAATCTTACTATATTTATCCCTTTGGTCAAAAATAATATTTCATTGATATCAATTTTTTTCTATTTTTTTCAAAATTGATTTTAACAATTAAAATATATAATTATTAAAGGAATTTTTACCCATATATCACTTTTCACAAAAAAATTGGAAGGAATTTTTATGTTGTTTTCCAAGCAAGGCGAGTTTGGATTTTATCAAAAAAAAGATAATAGAATCATTATTTAAACATGTCCAACATTTACATAATTTCCAACCATCATGGTAAATAATTGTTATAAATAATAAATTATAATTTTAAAATTTTATTATCAAAGGAAATAATTTCCAAAAAAATTTGTCAACATTGTTTTTAAATTAATTTCAAAATGAAATGCTTATTTTCCACATGTTTTTAATGATATTTTATGGTATTTCTATTGATCATTGAAATAAACCCTATATTTGAATTACGATCCAATTGAAATATATTTTATTGATAATATCCTTATAATGTCTATATATTTGTTACGATCAGTTTGACCAGGGAATGTATTTACATTTTCTTTAATGATTCATTTTTTAATCATTAACATTCACTAGAAATATTGTCTTTCTAGATATCATTAAACATTGTATTTCCCCCATATAGTCATATTATTTATCATGTAAAAACATATTACATAAACCATACATCATTTATACATATGTTATATTACATTGATGTTTTTATGATTGATGTGGAAAGTTTTTAATCAACATTACTTACTCGATATATAAATCTATTGATAAGACATGTTGTTCATATATTAAATCAATAATTTGATATATGAATATTTAATTTTGAATAATGATATGGGTGAAAATGTATTATATAATTCACTTTAATGAATTGGTTTTCTCATGAGAGAACATAATAGGATAGAATTAGTGAAATGGGGTTCTATTGTGTACCTACCTATCTATTTTATACTGTATTGTGAAAGGTGTTGACAGTGGAGGTATCATGGATCTTGAGATCATGATGTGAAATAATTATGATTTTTCTTTTATTATGTATTATATTATTATTATCCACTATATTTTCAGAATTATATTATCATTGGACACATTCTCATTTTTATTTTATCAATTTAAAGGTACATGTTTTCATTTCTTCACCATTCATTATTAATTATTCATTATCCATTCAGTGTATTCATGTTATTTAAATGGAATTTATATTCACTTTTTAACATACCATTTTTATTATTCCTTATCTAATAATGATTTATATGTTATTTATTAAATGGATTTTGTGTTTCAATAGTTAGATTTAAAAATTTATTATAAATTACTAATTATTCTTCATTTACTCATGATAGCTTCCACATTGGGTAACTCTTAATAACAATTTAAGATTACCCTTATTTTGTTTCATTTCATGAAAATCCATAAATTATATTATTAATAATATATAAGGATATTTTAGATTAAATAATGGTCATTTGAAAAAAATTATGTTTATATTTGAGTTTTCCTTTTTTGATGGGAATCTAGAATGTGTCTAATTTACCAGGGAAATTAAATTATTCAGTCCCTTTTGTTGAGATAACATATATCTTATTCCAATATAATTATGTAGACTCCAGAAATTTCTTAATGGGGTTGATAGTTTTACAACATGTTATGTTTTTATACATAAATATTAATAGAATGTGATGTATTAATCAATTATATTAGTTTACAAAAATTGATTTTATAATAAATTAAATGGATATTTGGGATTGACATAAACTGCAACCCATGGTCATACTGTGTCTTCTAAAAATGAAAGATATGAGAATCCACATTTTCTTATGATGTAGATTAGTGTAAAAAGGCATAAAGATAAATGTGTTCGATGGAGATCACACTAGGTCCATTTATTACATGAGTAAAAGTGATGCTTTTCATAATGATTAATTTTTTTACATATATGGATCTATTCATTAATACATTTTCTCAATGCTATATAGACCCATGTTTTCACACATCTTGGTTCATTGCTAGTGTATTTAGTTTTATTCAGATAACTAGTCTTGGAAATAATTTTGAGTAAATGAAAAAGTTTTTTAGGTGGGTGTTCATAAGGTGTTTCATATGATGTTATTCAATATGATTTTAATTATAAATTTCCACAATTTTTTGGAATATATCCAGAAGTATTTTTGGGATATTATTTCATACTTTGTTATATATGACATAATATAAGGTTAAATGGAATAATGTTTTTTTGAATTTAGTGCAAGTGGGAGATTGATTCAAATGTTCTATAAATATTTATATATATATAAGATATATATTTATTAAATTATATATATATATGTGAAATATATATAAACTATTTATTGGATGCATGAAAAATATGTTATCACACATTTTGGAGTATTATTCTATGTCTATTGGACCCCAAAATATTCTTCGATATATCATTAATTTAAGGAAACTATTTCAGAGGATGAAACATGTTTGAGTTTTAAATAATCATTAGTGGGTTTTATGAAATGGATAATCCATTTACTCATGAATTTCAATGAATAAGTATATGAAACAGCCTAAGAAGTATCCTTGTCTATTTATTTACAATTAACATAGAATTTTAGTGTGATCTAAAGCATGCCAATTCTTGGAAATACATCACTGAAACCAGAATCTATCTTTTTTCATCATTTAAATTGAGATTCTTGTAAATATAGAGTGAATGAAAAATATCATTTGAACATTATTGGATTCAATTGACTCATTGATTCCTGAGGAGAGAGGATGTATTTTGGATGATATTAATATGTTTCTTATAAAGAACATTCAATGGTGTTTGATGGTAGATAAGGTTTTATGATATATATTATAATTAGTTTACAATATGTTTTATAGAGTTCTTCATTTAAATAATATGAATAGTTTCATTTCTTATTTTAGGTAAATCCATTGATTTTTTTTTAAATTATCAAATTCTATATTTTATATTTTTTAGAAGACTCTATCTAAACCATTCAGTTGTATGATGTAACTAGCAGAATAAATCATAGTTTTTTTAATCCAATTGAGTTTTAGTTAGATGTTTAAATATTATTGATATTGGGTGAATAGGATTTTTATAAAACAAAAAATAAATTATGAATAGAAAAAAAATTATATGTTCAAATCAATGGATTTATATTTTCTATTGGGTTTTAGGGACTTAGCTGTTCACAAAAAGAGGTTAATATGTTGTAATTTAATTTCAAGTTTTTAATTAATTTTTTAAACACATCATGTTACCATTTAGATTATTATATATTTAATTTGTCATGGGTTTTAAATTATAATGGGTAAATCAGAACGCACTATTATATTCATATAGAAAATGGAATAGTGATAACCAATATTGGATTATTACAACATATAATTATCTTTCAATATTAATATTATGAATATTTCAAAACCAACAAGACTGTAAATATTTAATTTTAAAACATCTTCATGTACATGGAATGTACTATTTGTATGTTTTTGGGATATTTTTATGATACTTAGAATCTGTTGATAAATCTCATCAAGAGGGATATTAAACAATATTTTAGGTCAATGGGTATTGGAAACCATGATCTATTTCATATTATGTCACCATAGACATATATTATCATTTATTCTCTTTGGAATTGTTTTTTGAATCAAAAAATCATGGGGTTTCATATTATGGATATAGATTTGAATATTCATGGAATTTTGTTGTTAGAAACACATAAAACTATTTGATCATATTTAGGTATGGTATTCTCTCATTAACACATGTTTATTAAATGTGGAAAATTTTTTATGTGGTAAAGATAAAATATATGAATCATATAAAACTAATGACATTTAATAAATTTATTCGACACGTTTTGGATTGGATATAAATTAATATTGAATAATAAAATACTTAATAAATTGTAATTTAGGAGTAAAATTTTCATATATTTATAATTATGTGTGAAAAGTCAATGATTATTGATGGAAATATATGCAAATAATTAAAATATATTTATTTCATTGAAGTATTATAATGTGTGGTTATGTGAAAACACATACTTGTATTTCTAGTTTAGGTTCCTCGATATGGTAAGGGTTGTGTGGTAAATTTCAAGAAATAGTAAAGAGTACTGGGGAGTTGTTCAATAGTGAGGTGGTAGAAAATTATTTCTTTATTTTTACTTGCATTTAAATCATTTCTGGTAGATTTCATGGGAAAATATGATATTTATCATCCATTTAGGGTTGCCTCTAGTAACAACCTAAGATTTTAGAATACATTTTCTTCAATAAATAATAGTTTTTGATAGAGTTGTATACAGACAATCCTAGTATTATATAAAAAATTATTGTATAATAAAATTTTAATAATAAAATTTTATATTTAATTGAAATAAAATTGTTGAAAATAATTTCCAATTCAATTATAGAGTATTATTGATTGTAAAAATTAGTTTTGATATATTTAGATTATAATCCTTTTTGAGGTATATATTTTACTTAAAATTTAATTCATTTCATTAATTGTTTATAATAAAATTCAAACATATTTAAAATCTTATTTCACTAGTCATCAAGTGGCTTGAAATGAAACTAAATGTTTTTTACTATAAAAATATATGTTTTTAGAAGAAAAAAACTATATTTTACACACCCAATGTCCATTAATATTAAAATGATAAATTAATCAATATTAATTATTTATTTTAATGAATAATATATATAATATATTTAGTCAATTATTTTAATATACGTTTATTGGTTTTCACTAGGAAATAAAAAATGAATAAATTCCATGTTATTCTTAGAACCCATTTTTTATAAAAATTGCATTCATTGTGTTTTCTTGTTAATTTAATGATGAATTTCAGCCAATTATTAAAAAAATTGTTATTTTATAAATTTATCCAAGAGTTTAAATGTTTGTTAACTTTTGAAATGCTTTATTAGTAAAAATTATTAATTACGATAGTAAACCATTACCATTATACTAAGGGTTAAATAGATTAATGAGTAGTTAAACAATAAGATATGGAATAATATATCTGTAAACCTTTCGTAAGTGTTATAATATAAGGTAATTTTGACCCAAAAATATTTTATATTTTAATTTTGGTTTCATTGGTTCCACATTCACATAATTCTGAATATATTATATTTTATTATTTTATTTATTTAGAACAGTTCCAATCTCAACACATATAGAAGGAGGTAATCTCTCACACAATGTATCACAACTCTGATCAGTATATATCAACCAAAATTAACCAAAATATCATGAGAATTTCCATCCCCAAATTGAAGTGCTTTTATACTTCACAAAATACCATCCATTGAATGTGTATAGTATAATCCAAATGAGGTTTCTAAATAAATCATTAATTGTCTTGACCTTTATTTAATGAGTTAATTTATTTCTTAACCACATTTAGACAAATTATAATAATAATAACTTTGTTAAAATTATTATAACTACTGTAATAATGTTTTTTTATTATTATATCCATTTTCAAACTCATTTACATCCTTTAATAAATGATAACTTCCTTCAAACATATGTGTGGACAACCCCCTCTATAAAGCACTTTTAATAGTTTTTCACGATCTCTATAAATGGATAGTAATATTGATATATGAGATGAATTTATAAGATATGTATGATATTATTCTGACACTTTTTATTATCTATTATTACATATCTTCTTTAAATACTTTTTCTGGAAAATGAGACACATTACTCATTTGTGTGTACGAACTATTGTCTCTAGGAAATGATGTAACTAATTTTTTTTCCACTAAAATATAAAAATAGATAAAAACATTTATATGATGAATTAAAATAATAATTATAATTTGATTAATATTTTTGGGATGTTTAGATCATGAATAATGTTAAGGACCAGAACCATTTATCAATAATATATATGCAAAAAAAGTGTTACTAGTTGAATATTTATTTTAAGGAACAATAGTTAATAAATATAAAAATTGTAATAATATTGTAATGATAATTTATAAGATATGTATTAATATTTCTATATTATAAATTTTAAATAATATAAATTTACAATAAAGTATATTAATTGGGTAAATGATGATAGTCAGTATCGCAGCCCAGGATTAAGAAACATGAATATTACATTATTTTTTATGAATATTCAGAAATTTAAAAAAATACATGTCAGAGGACCATAATAGCTTCGTGTATTTAAGAACATGGAACAAAATATTATATTTTGTGAATGATATTTAATTTTTCTAACAATGATATTCCCCTTTAGTACTTCGGCTTCAAACCTTTCTTCATAACATGAGGAAAGGAAACATAAGAAAGTGTGATCTAAGTTGATTAGAAATGGTAAATAAAGATGATACATATGATTTACATGAGTATAATGGTATGAAAATATGAAAACCACATTTTAAGACCATACCTTACATATCAAAGATCATATACATGAGTTATTTCCAAAAAAATTTTAAAATAATAATAGATGAAACATAAGGAAATCAAGAACATAATCCATGAGATGATAATATTGGTATATGACATAGAAATTGTAGAATACAAAAAATACTAGAAAATGATATGTCAACACTCTCAATAAATACCATTATATCCTTTCCGGCTTAGGTTAATCAAATGTGTACATTCTTCTGGCTTGGGGTAATAACCCGTATACTTTCTTAATTTCAATCATTGACTAAAACCCACACACACTCTTATTTTTGGGCTTGGGATGCAGCTCATGTCCCGTCATTTTGTTTGTCCATGGAAATAACCTATGTACCCTCTAATTTTCGGGATTCTTCTATAAACCATGTTCCGTCTTGTTTCCTGGATTGGAAAACAACCCATGTACCCTCTTGGTATTGCGGATGGGCTACACTCTGGGTACCCATATTATGTTGGGCATGGGGTATATCCCATGTACCCGATTGTTTTTTATATTATGCCATAACCTATGTACACACTTATTTTTAAGATGGGACAACAATCTATGTACCATATTATTTTTTGGCTTGGGATAAAACTCATTTACCCTCTTGTTTTAGGTTTGGGATACAACCCATATACCATAAGATCTCATACAACAATTATCATAACCCAATGCATTGGGGGGAGATATTGGTCTCACTTGTCATATAATGAAATCATATAAAAAAATTCCATAATATAATAAAACATTAATCATATCATGACACTTAAAAAGTGATGTACTTAATAAAAATCATATCATAACCCATTAAATGAAATGGGTATTATAAATATTTCACTATATCATAACATTTTGAAAATAGATAATTATCATAATGTGTATATCCTATTATAAATGATGAAAGGAAACAAGTTTCGAAATCATTTATCATGGTATAACCTATAGAGGATAAATGGGCTTCATTAACAACTTGTCTTCATAATTTAAACCATTCAAATATAGAATAATATTGTTTTTTGATCATATGTAACATCCCCAATCAGGAAGCCACTAAAATAGTGCTCCATGTCGGGTCTCCACATAACCTCAAGTGCACCTTACCATATGCTAGAAGTTTTTTACTAGTAGATATGGTTTAATGGATCATGGGGGAAAACATATAAAATATGAAATAAAAGAATAAAATTTATAAACTAGAAAAATTAATTACTATTCATTTCCAAAATATTTTACAAACCACAACCAAACAATAAATATTCCATGTCATGTCAACAGTTCCAAAAGTGAAGAAAGCCCAAAAATAAAGACAACATCCAAATCCACAAAATGGGTCATAACTACAACTGAAGACCCTCATCCTTTCACATCCCAAGTCAAAATAAACTCCCTACCATATGACTCTTTTTTTTAATCCTAACATGATACCATGAAATCTTCTCTAGTACCCAATAACATCATGATTAGGGTGTGGCTAGAACTCTATAGGCACCAAAAATGGTGTCTACAAAAAATCCAGTATATACTCATAGTGTATGTAATTACTAAATAAATGATAAGATAAACAAAATATGTATCAGGTTTCATTAGTTAATAATATTCACATTATCCATTTTTTTAATTTCTTCCACGAGTTCAGAATTTAAATCATTTACACTATAGAATAAGTAATTCTTCTTTCATGAATAGGGGAATAAGTTAAATTTTCTTTCTCAGATGGGATAAACATTTTATAAAAAATTACATCACAATTACCTTGATTCCTTAGTCCAGGTAGTCTCATCTAATGAAACTATTAGGGTATCTAGATCCTCATTCTAACTCCCTAACCCATGAATTCAAGAGGTGGTGTTTAGATAATCTGTTTAACCTAACCTGTGGGAGGAGCCTTAGTCCATTATACCAGACCACCAAGCCATGTTTTCATTCTTATTAATCCATTTAAGACATATATCATATGAAAATCCTAAAAAATCAAGACACAAAAAATTTACATAATACATTTTATTTAACACATAAATCATCCTCAACACTTAACACATTATCACATTTGCCATTTAATTAGCATGGACCCTTTATCCCATTCCCCTTTCATAACATTACCTGTTTGTAGTACTCAATATTTTCTATACATTAAACCATTACACTTAATTCATCAATTCACATGCATTAGACCATTTACACAATTCAATTACAATCTCATAAGTTATTTTACATATTCTCTTTAATTCATTTAATCCATTTCACATTTCCCCCAATAATCCCTTATTTAATTACAAATTAAGGGAAACAACTACAAATAGTTACTATTTATAATTGAAACTAACATGTCAAAATGTTTACTCTGGCTCTATTTCGACACAAATAAACTCTATTATAAACACTACACTTTTCCATGTTCGATAATTTCATTTCACCCCATGGGTGGACCTAAACATGTCAAATCAATCTTAATACATCCGAAAGGGATCATAATGAATCCAAATGATCATTTATCAAACCATTTTACCAAATATTACTGATGGAATCAAATTCAAATCAATAGGGAGTCAATACAAAACCACATATGCATAAATCGACCATACGACTAAGGGATAAAATTTTTAGACCACCTACCTCAAATACGTATATGAACCCTCACATAACCTTAGGCTTGGATTTGGATTCAAGAACCCTTTTAAGTGAAAACCTAATATGTAATAGAAAAATTGTATTAGAGGCGTCATATAAAGAATAAATAAACCAAAAGCCCTAATTCAGAAAAGAGATTACGAAGAAGAATTAGACTCATCGGGACCATTGATCTTCACAAAAAACATGCTATATAGTGAAGAAACAAACGAGATTTACCATTGAGAGGATTTTAGATCTTAGTTTTTCACTCATTTGATAAAGAATAAATTTAGGAATAAATCTTGTAAACCTCATAAAATCCTTATTGGGAAAAAGGAAATTTCTTAGATTTTAATGGTTGTAGTGTTTGGCTGCACGTTTTTCCAAACAATGCACCAAACATGCACCTTCTTCAATCCATGTGGGGTCCCTGTCACAAAATTACATGGGGAACTCTCATAGTTTTAGAAAACATTCACCAAACATGTTAAATTACTCTTTCCATGGCCACATAGATTGTCTCTCTCCCTTGCATGGTTTACACTGACCATGTGCCAACTATGCAACATGTGCATGACAACCCAATTTCCATTTATTTCTAATTGTGAACCCACATAACACCCCCAATATTCCTCATACACCTACTAAATATTTCATTTTCCAAATCTAAATGATTCAAAAAAAATTAAATAATAAAATACCCCCCAAAAGCCTGGGATCTTATAAGCGACCAAACTTATATCAGATTTTCCTTGACTGGGACACCCAAGCATCACTGAGTATTCATGTTAAAAATATTGGTCCTATGAGCCTAAATATCTGATTCTCTCTCCCATTATTCTTCCTAAATATTATCATGTTTCCAAAAAACCAAAGCCAAGGTAAAAATTATCCATACAATAATTTCTCAATACGATTTAATAAACCAACCAGTTTCTCCCCAAAGGATGCATCTGGCTCAAGCTCAACCTCCTCAAAATCGATCACATGTGATGGGTCTGGCACATACTGTTGAGGTTGGGATAGATGAAAAACATTAGGAATACCACTATATCATTGTTGAATATACAATTAGCATACCATTGATCTATTCTAATCCACAATTTCAATGGGGCCCACATACCTAGGCACTAACAAATACTATTACCAAATCCGATAGTGACCCTACCTTGGAGACACCCAATGAAACACCTGATCACGCACCGTAGTGACAAGAGGTAAATGACGCCTATCTTCAAATGACTTATTCCTACTATGATTTTTATCCATGTGTTTACCAAGCAACTGAACCTATTCTAACACCACCTACATGTGACTTGGCTCAAAAAACCCTAATTCCCCATCTTATGTCCAACATAAAGAAGATCTACAAAGACTACCAGGGAGAACCTCATATGATTATATATGAATCTTACTCTAATAGTTATAATTAGAGAAAATATCCAAAAGTTCAAGAATATTGTCCCCTAATCCACTAAAATATTGAGAACAATCCCCCAATATATTCTATTTTTATGTGGATAGTATTTTCTAAATACCTATCAATCATTGAGTGGAATAGTTTACTCAAAAACACCTCGATACAAAGAGCCTCCTCCAATACCTGACATGCATGCATATTAAAACATGGATCACAATCCGTAACTATGTTCCTTGGAACCCAATGAAAATGTACTACCTCTCGAGAATACATATCACTCAACTGGTCAATATTTTAAGTCTCTTGAATTAGAATGAAATGATCTACCTTAGTCATCCAATCCAAAACTACCAATATCGCATCATTCTTTCAAGGAATCCCCATGATTTTCATCATCACATCCTCGCATTTCCATTATGGAACAGGAAATTGCTGCAGCAAACCACTTGATCATTGATGCTCATCCTTTACCAAATAATTGATATAGCATCAAGAAAATAAACCTACAACCACTTTCTTCAACCATGTTAAACAATAATGACTATGAAGATCACGATATATTTGGTAAAACCAGGATTTACTTCCAACATTGATTCATGAAACTCTGTATCCAATCATAAAATAAAGATTTTTTTAATGAAAACATGACCTTGAATATAAATAGTCTCATCCCGACCAGAAGTCCAAATGAAAGGTGACTCCACACCTTTAACACCTTCCCTTAAAGACAAAAATTCTGAATCCCTGCATTTCTTCACCTTAATCCAGTGCATAAATGTGGACCCAATTGGTAAATATATAATGGGCTTCTTCCCTTGGACATTTTCTACTCCAAATTCATATCAGAAATCAACTCCATCATTTCCTACTCAAATCTAGATTCCTGAACTGCCTGATGTTGAGACCTTGGGCTCAAATAATTCGTGACAATGTTTCCCATTCTAGGTTTTTAGAGAAAATGAAAGTCAAAAGACTACATGTATTCCAACCATCTTAACTACTTAAGATTCAACAAATTCTAGGATAAGATATATTAAAAGATTTTATAATCATTATACACTATAAACCATTCTCCAAAAAAATTATGCCACCAACACATTATGGTGTATACCACTAGATCCAAATCCTGATCATGAGTAGGTAAATTTATTTCATGAGACCTCAACTGTCCAGACCCAAATGTGATAAACAACTCAACCCAAATCAACACTTCCTCAAGAGAAACACCATATGAATAAAAAACATACTATATTGTTCTTAGGATCATGTATGATCCGAACCATTTCCGTATTAAACCTCTTATTAACTATTGGAAATCATTCTCACATGCTTCAAACCATTCAAACATCATGAATTTATTTGTCATTTTGGAATGTGGTGCTGCGAAACTATAAAAGTATTCAATGAACCTTCAGTAATATCCTTACAACCCCAGAAAACATTCGACATCAGAAACAATTTTCCGATGCTCCCAATATAAATATTCCTTCTCTTTATCTCAGTCCACTAGCTCACTTTCCTATGAGATAATTTGACCCGATATGTACACCCTATCGACCCAAAAATTAAAATTATATCGCTTAGAATATATCCTTTTTTCTCTTAGTGTACTCAGGATAATATCAATATGTTTGGCATGATCATCGTAAGTATTAGAGTACACAATGATGTCAAAAAAAAAACTGATCTAGGTAAGGGTAAATGATTTATTTCATTAGGGAAATAAACACAAATAGCACATTAGTCAACCTGAATTACATCACTTGATAATCATAAAACCCATACCTACTCTTATAGGTAGCCTATGACACATCAGAAGGTTTCCCCCACACATTATTATATATCAATATCAAATTAATCAATAAGAAACAATGAACCTATTAGAAATTAAAAAAGACAATTGATTTAAGGAATATGGTGTCAATTCTAAACATTCATCTTATTTATCTTCTTATAGTCGACACATAGCCACAAGGAACCATCAGTAATCATGGAAAACTTCACGAGAGGTCCCTATTGTGACGTACTCAGAAGAAATAAGCCCTTGTTTTATAGTTCATCTTACTTATTTATATGTTCTTGGAGTTCTTCTAGTCCCATTCTTTATTGAGTAATTAAAGGTAGTTCTACTCTCAAAAATAACTCAATTGTTAAGTAAATATAACTTTCAGGTGGAAAACATGATAATTTCTTTGGAATCATATACTGAAACTAATCCACCTCAAGAGCAAATACAATCTGATCAACTTCCCCTTCTTCTATATGATTAAAAACAACTTGGGTTTTCAGTTCACCCAACTACTGAAAAATCATCCTTTCAGGATATTCCTGGACATCCCATTCACTATGATGGACCTATGTATTCCCCTCTAGGTACATAAAAGAAACCATACAGTGCTAATAGTCAATATGGTGTTAGTGAAATTTTACCCAATACATTCCCAAAATAAGATCAAAACACAACATCTCTAGAACATTCATGTCCCATATAAAATGGTACTCTCCAATCACAAGAGCACACCCCTTTTAATGTATGTTATTTTCTTCTCACACCCCCGATAGTGTATCAAACCACATGAAACTAGACCAAAGTTCCACCAAAATGTCCAACACACCTACAAACTGAGAATATGTGAATGAATTGGTATCACTTATATCAAATAATGCACTAGAATATGTGGAAGCTACAAGGATCATACCCCGACCCATAAATATGCTAGCCCTACCACATCCCTGTGTAGGCTAAATTGCATGATGGTTCCCTATTCCCATTCTGTAGGATCCAACCTAAGTTCCTAGTGTTGCACTACCCTACTGATATGGACTCACTTTTCAAGGAGTACCCCATCCATTACCACAACATTTATGGTAGAGAGTACTCTAGATTCCTCTCAGATATGGGGTAACTGGCCCCCCTTAACATTTCATAATCCTTGATCCTATATTGGCACAAATTAGTCAAGGGATCTTGTAGAGCCTCTACACATTCTCAATCATGGGGCACACTCAACACTCAACTGGTGGTCATAGAAACTAACTGTGAATGTGCCCAAACTGACCATAATTATAGCAGATAGTTCAGTCACTTCCATATGATGCTGGTTCTGTTTTCTGACTATTGTATCCACTACTTCCGTAGTTTAAACTCTCAAGGAATTGATTCTTACCATCAGAAGTAGAACCGCTTTTTCACCTAACTAGAACTACATGAACACCACTAGATGACTCCTTGAGTTTACCTTAAAAAATAATGTCATGATCCACTACTTCAACCACCATATATAAAAACAATATATTTACGTATGACTTGATCTCGTGGTTAAGTCTATCCTAGAAGCTTCTCACCATTTATAATGGACCCCTTACCAATGTTGAAATGAATATATGAATGTAAGTGAAACAGATAGCCTACTCAATCACCAACATAGACCCATAATTTAATCTCAGAAAATCTATAGCCTTCTCCTAAATTTAGGTATCTGTATATGAATGCTCCTAAAATTCTCCATGATGTATTTCCATGACATACCATATTCCATCTGAGTCCCGACCAATACATCCCACAATCTCTTTTTATAACCCCACAACACATAATCCTCCAACATAAATATCTTTTTAGAATTATTCCCATTGTGATTATGAATATTACGAATTTAATATATCCAAAATTTGGCTGCATTAGGTCTACCCTATCTATAAAAATTTGTATGATGTTGTATATGAAACTACATAGTCATATGAAACATACTCGATACAACCCTCCCAAGATCTCATTCCATCATCTTCATAAAATAAGAAAAGTTATCATAGAGCTTCTCATCACGTTGATTATGTTGGATAACCAATTTTTCTTGGTCCTTTTTTAGAGGGTCATTTTATGAGAAATCTTTTGGTCACCTTGTTGGAACACAATATTGTGGTGTAATATTCTTACAATTCCAAACACAAACCTTAGAACACATTACAAAAAGCATAAATTTTTTGAAAAGGAATTCACTTCACCAAGAATAAGCAACCCATCACAGATAACTATTGAAATGGATATCATCACATTTCTTTGTAAATTAATAAAACCATAATTTTAACTCATTTAAAACCTTTAATTAAATATAATAATTTAACCATACTTTACATTAATTCTATTTAACCATTTCATCATCTTTTTTTGAAATTATTTTCTTCTAATTCTTAGTTAGTATGAAATACATACAACCCTTGGTGTCCCCCCCTTCTATCCTATGAGTTCCCACCATGATTCATGCCTCCTAAATCCATATGTTCCTAACATGACACATGAATGTACAACCTCGTGCCATTCTATCCATGAAAAAAACATAAAATAGTTAAATCAAACAACAACTGCATCACCCAATGGTGGAATATCAATCAATTGTAACAACCAATATCAATTACATCAATTCTAACCTCGAGTACTTAGTTTATTTCTCATATGTGGTTCAGGTACTCCCATGCATGAGCTCTTTTCCATGGCCTGAATTTTTCCAATATCATGTCATCCTTTCCCAAATAGTGAGGCACAAAAAAACAACTATAATACCACTTTGTATTATCCCCAACTTGGAAGCTTCTAAATCAGTTATTTTAGTCAAGTCACCATATGACTTCAAGTGTGCCTCCCCATACTCTACAGGTTTCTAAATAGCAGTGAGGGTCTAATGTCCCATGAGGGAAGACAATACCCTCTTTAATAGAGTGCACCATCACTGATATCATATGAAACAAAGGAAACAATAAACCAGAAACATGCATTACTAGCCATTTTCCAAAAAGGGTACAAACTAATAAATAAAAAATAAATAATCAATGTGATACTAACAGTGCAAAAAGTGATGAAAACAAAAAAAATATACCATATAAAATCCCCAAAATGATTCTTCTCTCTATGTTTGTACCCTCATCGATACACATCACATGACCAACTAAACTCTCTATCATTGGTCCTATATCCTTTTACTAAACAAAATACATGAAATAGTCACAGGTACCAAATGATGGCCCATGTAGGGTGTGTGTACAACATAGTAGGCTAACAACAATGGTGTATAAAAAATATCCGGTCTAAGTAGATAGTACTTTCAAGTACTAAATAAATTATAAGATAAAAAAATACAACTATGGTGCCATCAGTAATCAATATTCACTTGATTAATTTTCATCATTTGTTTTATAGGTTAGGAATTCACAATATATACAACACAACATAAGCCGATCAATAATCATGCATAATGGAATAAGTCAGATTCCCTATCTCTCTATAGATAAAAATTTCCTAAAAAATTACATCGCACAAACCATGGAGCCTTGATCCAGGTTTTCTCATCAAATTGAACGGTTAGGGGCCTAGAACCAAAGTCCAACTCCCTAATCTAGTCATTATATGGGTGGGGTTTAAAAACTCAATCCACCCTAACATTAGGGAGGAGACTTGGTCCATTATCCTACACCACCAATCCATACTCACATTCTTTTTTATCCATTTACCACATATTATATTTCCTAAAAATACATTATCAGTACAAATAGCATTCACGTTCTACATTTCATTTAACACATAAACCATCATCAACTCGTAACCCATTATCACATTTTCAATTTTTTTTAGAATTACACCATTAACCCATTTCTATTTTCATGTTTTAACACATTTAGAATATTAATAAATTATATACAGTGACCCATTTAACATAATTCGTCAATTCACATGAATTATCCGATTTTCACATTTCAATTACAAACTCTTAAGTGATTTGACCCATTGAATTTGTTCTTTTTAACCCATTTTCACATTTTTTCTATCAATCCATTACTCCATTGCCAACAATTTGACATAACTACCATTTTTCCCCATTATAATTCAAACAAAAATGTCAATATATTTATCATGTCTATATTTCAACACAATTAAACATTATGATTAATATTACAAATTTCCTTATTCCAGAATTTTGACACCCTGTATGGGTCGCTCTAAATAGGTCTAATTTGTCTTGATGAATCCGATAGAGATAATGAAGGGTAAAAATAATAATTAACCCAAAAAATTACCAAATATTACTAAATTAATTAAATTATCATCAATAAGTAAGCAATATCTCAACCACGCATAGACAAATCGACCATAAGACTAAAGGATTTAACTTATATAGTACCTACATCAAATCCATAGAGGAATTCTCAATTAACCTTTTCCTTGGATCTAGATTCAATAACCTTTTGAATACCCAACCTTCTATTTAATAAATAAATAGTGTTTTAGTGATTTAGAAGAATAATAATAAAGCAAAAAACACTAATCCAAAATTGGGAACCAGTATAATTGTTAGACCCACCCAGAGCATCAATTCACATAGAACTACACTCCAAACATCCTAGAAATAAAGAAGATTAATACTTAGAAAGATTTTGGAACATAGTTTCATCACTATGGTTGTTGGAGATAAAATGTGGGAACACATTTTGTATAAAACATAATATCCTAAGGTGGAAAAAGGTAAATTATTACTTTTTAATGAGCACACAGTTTGTAAAATCATGCACCAACATCATATATACCTATATCCCTGAGGGGTCAAATTCCTATAGTTACATGGGGATCCAGCATATTTTGATAAATGATCACCAAATGTTCAAAATGCCTTTTTCCAAGTCCACATAGTGTGGTCATCCCCCTTGTAAATATTACACTAACCCTGAACCAACCATTTATCATGAACAAGATGTCCCAAATTCCATTCATTCATGTCCTAAACCCCCAGAACATCCTTAGCTTCTTCATACACTCGTAAAACATTTAAGTATACTCTATTAATGAATTAAAATAAATATTTAAACTAGAATATTATTCCATGATGTCTGGGATCTTACATCATATCCATATTAAAGGATAAAATATATTAAAGGATGTCAACATAGAATGGGAAGGATTAAGGAAGATCACATTTAGCATTTCATTAGGAAAATAACATTTCTCCAAATATCACTTTTTAAAACATTAATAATATTAAAATTTATTTTCCCTGAAAACCCACTTGAAAACATTAAATGTATTATTTTAAAAACATTTAAAACATTTCATGGAAAAATATATTCTTTCTTCTTTTAAAATTTCAATTTAAATCCTATAACATTTTGAAAACATTTTTCTTTCAATATAATCAGGGAAACTCATTAATGAATCTCTGAAAATGATTTAAAAAATTTTAAAACATAAATAGTTTCATTAAAATACTTTTCATGAAAATTATATTGTGAAATCCTTTAAAAAATGAATACATTTTAAGAAATCATGGTTTATCAATAAAAATTATTTTTGATTGATGAGAGAAATTAAGTTTGGTTTTTTAAATATTTTCTTAACTATATTAAGTATCAAAGTGTTGAAAATTTGTACCATTACATTATGATATAATGGATAAAAATTGATTAATTAAATAAATGATAGTTATTTAGAGATGGATCATTCTATTTCAATAATAAAATAATAATCATAAACAATGTAGATAAATAATGAGATTGTATCCATAAATTGGTTACCACTTTACAAACATTAAATCATAATCCCAATGGAATATTAACATTACTTGAATCATAAAATATCATGATATAATTATATCTATGGTATAAAATTTAAAATGTTAGTATATAGACCACATAAAATATAATTTTTGTATAACAAAACATTTGTCTCAATGAGGGAAAATTGAGAAAAAATTATCTTACTGATTTGGTAATTATTGAACCATAAACCCCATGAAATATTGGTACTAAACTGGGTATTTAAATCGAAATATTTATAATTATACGAACCATAAAAAATCTATGGGAAGTATAAACAACACATATTATAAATTAGTGTTGAATAAGGGATAAGTCTCACATAAAAATTGTGATATGAGAAAACACTTACTACTGGTGTAACTTTTGAATGGTGAGATCCATGAAAAAATAAAATGAATTTAATATTTTTATATAATTAATCAAAATTAAATAAATTATGTAACATGTCATAGGTAAATATATATAATTAAAAACCAGAATAATAGGGTAACATATCATATATCTCAATAATATAAAAGCGAGATGATAAAATTGTTACCTTAAGTATTGAATTTCATTACACATGTTCAAACCTCATTTGTAACAAATATAAGATTATTATATATAAACCCTAGAACCATATTATTATATATAATATAATATTGGATTCTATAATGACATTATATTACCCATTTATTAAAAATTCATTATTAATGATTGGGTTCGGGTTATAACCACTTTTTTTGGTATATGTTTTGACATGATATTCTTGATCCTATAACTCAGATCATAACATACTAGATATAAGAATGTAAAAAATTATATAAATATCATATATATTCATCATATTAGTATTTATAATAACCTATCAGATATAGCAATATGAAATTAAATACAGAGTCCATGGAGACGGTAGGTCGTACGTACGAATGAATGTTGTTTCCATTATCTTGTCATATTACAAGAAAAGAAAATAAATGACACATATATATATTATATCAATATAGTAGAATTAATATTCTATATATATCACTAAAATTCAGTAAAACATCCTCAATCCATTCAGTTTAATGTGTGAATTAATCATATCTCTTTGAGAAGGTTGTAGTCCACACATCCACAAATGAAGTTATCGTATTTTCACAGAATGGAATTCATGAATGTATATGTTATATAACAATTATGGATTCATAAATATGTCTTATATATCATATATATATCATATAAAATAATAAATTTCATAATTATTTCCAACAATGAGATTTGATAATGGAAGAACAAACGACATCAATACATGAGGTAGTAATCTATTGTAAACACTAATGATAATTTCATATCTCATTTGATGGAAATGTCTTTTAGTCCTATAAAAAACCATGACATAAAAATATTTAAATATATATTGGATACATAGGTTAGTATTTATTCATGTAATAATAATAATCAATGTTTGGAGAACGAAAATAAAACAAAAGTGCTTGTATGAGGATATTGTCTCATCTTTGTGTAATTCCTTGGATTTTCACCAAAGGACTAGGAGGGATTTATTTACAACCAAAGTTAGTTTTATTGATGAGAGGAGGGAATTTGGGAGATTATTTTTTAAGGGTTTTTATGAGAAAAATATCTTGCAAGGAGTGTATATGTGAGGGGGATGAGTTCACTTTTTATATTGGAGTGTAATTCCTATAAATATAAAAAGGTAAACACTGTTAAGAGGTATACCGTACATCATGTGATTCCAATTATTGTTTATTGTAAATAAAAGAATTTATATGGACCAAATATCTAAATGAATTGTTTTTGGACATGTTTATAGGGTAATTATCTAGTAAAATTTAATTATAGACACTAAATAAACTCATTTTAACTATAAATCAAGGTAATTAATTTCAATAAAATTAACTAATATTTTTTTATCAAAAACTATATTTTTCATAATATAAATTATTAATTATTCTGATTTTAAATATGGAATCCATTTTTCAAAATTATAATGATTGGAGTGGAAGAAATAAATTTAAAATTAATCTCGTAGTTTAGATGAGACAACAGTTTTTTGAAGAGAAAATGTTCAAATGTTTGAAATTTATTTCTATCCAATTTCAATGTGAAATTGATTCAAATAACTTATATTAGATTTATTATTTTATAATTGATATAACTATATAGTAAAAATAATTCAAAATATATTTACCTATATAAATAAATTAGATGAAAAATCAGTTTTCAATTAAAATTTGTGTGTTTTTAACTATTAATCAAAATATGAAACTTCTCTGAAAAATACCAAAAATTCACCAAATGTTAATTTTTGATACCTTTATTTTAAAAATTAAGTTTAATTTGTAAAATAAAAATATAATAATATAAAAATTCTATTTAAATTAGGTTATCCATTAAAAGGTATTGAAATTTCATTTTTGAAAAATACATATTTTTATTCAAAAAATGGATTTTATCATCTCATATACCTATGATATATATTATATGATTATAAAAAATATGTTTGGAATATATAAAATATACATTTTATTTCATACATTAAGAAAATGAGGTTTTTTAAATTATTGCAGAAAAAATGTGTTTGTATGATGGAAAATACTTTTCTTAGAGAAGTATTTTCGTTATTTACAAATAGGCCTTACATTCATTTCTACTAATTTATTACAAATGTGTTCATTTGATACACATTTGTAAATAATATTTTCCCTATTCATTTAATCTTATTTGTAAATTCAATTCCAATGGATTTGATATCAATAATATTAATAGTATATTATAGTTTAGTAAAAGTCAGCCTTGCATGTAACACACGCTCTGGAAGGAACTCGACATTTTGTGTAACATAAGAAGAACATATTGTTTCAGGTACCACAAGAAAATATAATTGTTTCATGTAGTTCAAGATTCACATGGTGGTGTGTATAATGAAATCAAAGATTAGTGATTTCGTATTACAAAAGATATTTCAGTGTTGTGAGAAATAAAAAATAAAAAAAAAGATTAAATTAATTCAAAAAATATATTTACCAATATATATATGTGTTATATTATACCCCATTAAAATTATTTTCACCCAAAAAATTCATATGGGTTATCAATGGTTTTATACATTAATGTTCATTTCTTCAAAACCCACATCACAAAAATGAATACTAAAAAATCATTTAAATGGGAAAGTTTGAAATGTAATGGTTATCCAAAGTAACTCATAACTAGTTTCGAACATATGATAACATAGGTGGAATGTGGGCGCCTAGAAATATAATAGAAATATAACTATACTGTACTAATGGAGAGTGATATAGAATGTGATTTGGATAAAGTTATCAATCAAAAAGTTTAAACCCAAGGAGTCTTGAAAAAGGTCCTGGATATTATCCAAAATGATGATAATGGAACAAAATTTTATATCAATTACCTTATCATATAGTTGAATAATTTTTATGAGAAAATGTACTTACTTGATTTCATTGCATTTCATAAGAACAATCTCACCCTTCGATTTCACCTTGATCAATTTATGCTTCATCTATTATTCCATGAAATAAAGGTAATTATTCTATTATTTATGAACTAACATATCATGATATCCATATATATAATTATAATTAATTCCATATATTTTAAGTTAACATTACATAAAAATGGTTATAACAAGTTATCCAATAGCCATAAATCTTCATATGGTGAGATAAATATTTTATCTCTAAAACCTGATCTGACATTTAACATAAACATTTCAATAAATAGTTAACCTTGTAACCATTAATAATGCTGAAAATATAACAACATAGATATTAGATCACTAGACTTCTCAAAAATATCTTTTCATGGATTCTATGTATATCATAAATTAGATTTTGGTTTTCTCGTAAAAACATGTGAAAACATCACCATATATTCTCTTGAAACATGGAAATTACTTCAATTATCTTAAATACTTGTTAAAAAAATAATTTATTATTAATTTATTGAATTAAATACAAATTATTGGATATATCACTTAAATAAAATAAATTAATATTTATCTACGATAACATGGACAACATTATCAAAAAAACAATAATAAGTTCCATGGTAATCAGTAATATCCAATTTACATTATCAATATCAATTATATCATTATATATGATAACTTCTATTTTCCCAACATCAAGATAAAATTTATCATTACCAAACCTGAAAGAAAATAACCAATTTATATTAAATAACTTTTTGATGCCATCAAAAACATTAAACATATCCTTTTTAATCCTTAATGGAAAACAAACACTAAAAATACATATATATTTCAATATTTATATAACATAATATTTGGGTTCCAAAACATATAACCTTCAACCATCCAACATTATTCTTAAACTATTTCTCAATATTCATCATTTTATTCCTTAATACCCCTTTACTGCAATATTAAATATGATTCAGGTCGTTAGTTTCCTAAACATCAATTTAATCATGATTCTTATGTTTAATTTAAACAATATCATTAGAACATCACATACCTTTCAATTTTCATTTTTGGTCTCATTATCCTCAATAATATAACCAATACTAAAAATTACCTTTCCGATTCCATTAATGATATTTCCATATAGGACATCTATTGTATAATTTATATACAATCATCATCGGAAACATTCATTTTTAACCGAGTTTTTTCTAGTTAGTTCTTGGTAGTGACTAAGACTCGAAATCATAGTGTGAGAAAAATTAATCATAGTATAAAATAATATACCCATAATCCATTACTTATTCGATTCCAAAATCATGAAAATTACATTAAAATATATTACTCCATAGGCTTATCCTTAGATACATCCCTAGACATATCCTTAGATATATACCTAGGGATCTCTCTAAATTTTTCTCATCCTAGTTTACAAATGATGATTAAACCATACATTTAATATAAAATATATTGATCTAGGTTTAATAAACATGGATATCACATCATTTTAGAAGAATATTTGAACATTAATAATAGACATGATCAAGGACCATAATATTTTAGTCTCTTTGGAATCATGGAAACAGAATATTCTATATTTGTCAAACATCATCAACATATAATTTAAATATCATTCCCTATAGTTCACTTCATTACAAAAATTATTTATAACCTAAGGAATAGAAACATAAGATACTATAAACTCATATTCTTATTAATGGTAGAAAAAGGGAGTTATATATGAAAAACATGATCACAATGTTATGAGAACATGAGAATAACATTTCAATCTAGTTCTCTGAATATCTAATATTATATTCATGAGTCATAGAATAAATATTGACATTTCAATATACATGAATCATAAAGGAATGAATATTATAATCCTTGATAGTATAACATAGGAATAAGTCAAGGAATTTGTTGTGTACGCATAAGCATATAAAATCTTATGTAAATCCAACCTACCAAGACCTTCAGAAGAGGTTAGGCATGTGATAATCACCCATTTACTGACTTTGAAATTTATTTATCAAATAATTTAACATCTTATATTTAGGCTTGGGATATAACCCATATACCATATTGTTTTTATCTTCTGTTATAACCCATTCACCCTCTTTTTTTGAGGCTTGGGTTATAACTCGTGCATCTATTTATTTTTGATCATAAGATACTACCAGTATACCCTCTTGTTTTTTGGTTTGGGATTCAACTTGTGTACCCTGTTCCTTTTAGGATGGGGTATATAACCCATAAACCCTCTTCACTATAGTCATGTGATACAACCCATTTACCCTATATTTTTCTATCTTGGTAAAACTCCATTGTACCCTCTTGTTTTTGAGCATAGGCTACAACCCATGTACACTCTTATTTTTGGGCATGAGCTACTACCTATGTACCCTATTTTTTGGGAATAAGATACAAAAAATGGGCTACTACATATGTACCCTATTTTTTGGGACTATGTACCCTTTTGTCACATAAACCATTTATCATTCCCCATTTCATTGGATATAGATATAGGTCTCATCCATCACATAATAAATTCATAAATACATGAATCACAAAAAAATAAAACAGTCCTCATATCATGACCCCAAAAATATACAGGTTTTAAAAAAATATATATAATAACCCATGAAATGAAATGGGTATCATAAAAAATCCATTATATAATATCCTATGTAAAATATATATGTTTCATAATCATTTCATCCTATAATAAAATTTTAATGGATGTTTGTTTTATAATCATTTTTCATGGTGTAACCCATGGAAGAGAATTAGGTTACATAAAACATTACTAATATTATCATAAAACATTAAAATAAAGGATATGAAATATTCACTTAGATTATATCCCTAGTAAAGAAAAAACTATATCAAAGTATTTCAACTTAAATGGGGATGGATTTTGAAAAATCACATGAATCATTTATTTAGTAAAATAACCATTCTTTAAAGATCACGTTGTAAAACATAAATCATTTTTCAAATCATTTTACCTGAAAACCCAACTAATAACATATAAATTAATCTTTTAACAATAATTTGAAAGATTTAATGAGAAAAATTCCATTTCATCTTTGAAAAACAATTTTTAAATCTCAAAACATTTTCAATACCATTTTCATTGAAAATAACTTCGAAAAACGGTAATATAATATTTTAAAAACCATTTTGAAAATTTTAAAACATAAAAAAACTTGAATATATTTTCATGAAAATAATCAAAATATATCATCTTAGAAAATTTTTTAAATAATTTTTAGAATACATGCCTTGCGGATAAAATATATTTCTAACTGAACAGGCAAATAAAGTTGAATTTTCATTAAAACATTTTCCTAATTATATTAAGTACCCAAGATAGGTAAAATGGTATGATTATATGAATATATCAATAATAACTATAGTGGAAAAATTAATGAGTATTATTTATATATAGATCATAATCATCCATCAATGGGAGTATAATCATAAACAATCCAGATAAACAGTGAGATTTTACTAATAAAATATTACCACATTAGAAAAATTAAATCATAATCCCCATGAAATAGTAACATTAAATGAATCATAAAATATACTTAATATAATTATATTCATTATATAACACATCAAATGTAATTTTATATACATCTTCAAATATTATAGGTGTATAACAAAACATGTCTCTCAAATAAGGATATTTGAGACAAAATTACCTTACTGATTTAGTAATATTTGAACCATAAACACGATGAAAGATATATTATAAAAAAGGATATGTACAGAAAAATAATTATAATTATAAAAATAACAAAAAAGATCCATGGGTATTATAACCATCACATGTAATTAATATGTCTAAAATAAGGTATAAGTCTCATTGAAATAAAAGTTAGATGAGAAAAACCATAACAGTTGAGTATATTTTGAATCAAGTGATCCAGGAAAGAAAAAAATAAATTGAAAAATTAAATATAATTAAATAAAGTAAATTCATTATATGAAATTTCATATTGTCATACATACACCACATGATAATTATAAGTGGTAAATATTACATAAATCTCACTTAAATTAAAAGGTAATGAGAAAACCCTTACCATAAGTGTTGACATTTTTTACATGTAAAAAACACCTATATAAAAACTATTAGTTTATTATAGATATATAAAATAAAAATATTCTTATATTTTAGAGAATATATGATTTTATTATGACTTTATATTACCAGTTTATCAATAATTTCATGTTAATGCTATATCTAAGGTAATAACCGCTTTGATATTAATATTTGTTTTAACATGATATTTTTAATAATCTTACTTTGACCATGATTTACGTAATAACATAATGTAAAAAAATTTAAAAATATCATATATATTCAATATATACATATTTTTAATTTTATTTTAAACAAATAAATTTATATTTAAATATGCCATTCATTGAGACGGTAGGTTGTATGTACATATGACCAGTATTTCTATTTTTATATCATAGTAATGGAAAGAAAGTAAATGAAATATTTTAATATATATAATATTATTATAGTAGAATTATTACGTAATATATAAAATATATTTTCACTAAAAACATCCAATATGCATTCCATGTGATGTGTTAATGAATCACATCGTTTTGGGGAGGTTGTAGTCCATAAGCCCAACAACGAGGATATCATATTTGGACAAAATGGAATGCACGAAGGTATGTTTTATATATTATTTACAAAAGCTTAAATATATGAAAAATATCACACATTTATCATATAAAAATATAAATTACATCATTATTTCCAACCTTGAGATGTGGTAACGGAATAACAAACGACAATGGTTCGTGAGGCTGAAGTTCACCGTATATAAGAACAATGATTGTGTATTCTATTTATTGGAAATTTCTTTGAGATTAGATCAGACCCCTAAAATAAAATAAAATTATATTTTGGATTCTAATGTTATTATATAATATTGGAATAATTATAATTTAGGGGTGGATAATGAAAAAAAAAATCATTTTGAAGGATGGTACATATTCTTTATTTAAATTTTTTAGTTTACACCCAAGGACTAACACGGTTTGATTTATTACTAAATTTATTATTCTTGTATGTAAGAAACCAGTTCTTATTTTAGAGGTATGAGCTTCTTCTTTTCCTTTTCATTAAGTGTTTTTGAGAAAATATGGAAAATGGGAAAAAATCCTGAATTTCAAAACTACACGCCGTGTACTTAGTCCACACGATGGGTACTTTTGGCCGTGTTGGGATGAGTACACGAGGCGTGTAGCCTTGTCAGCGACGAGGGGTGTATGAACCGACTACACGCCGTGTAGTGGTACCTTACACGTCGTTTAGTCAGTCGATAGGCTTGAACAGTAAGGCAGTGGAGTCGCCGCCAGCTGGGCGAGAGTACATGCCGTGTACTCAGGTGTACATGCCATGTACTCAGGTCGATGGGTGAACAGCGTGGCAGTGTCGCCAAATGAATAGTTAAATGAAAGAAGTACATGAAGTTTACTCAGAAGTATACACTGTGTAATTTGTTTTTTCGGATTTAAACAGGTAGTAGCCTCCTCGTTTGGTAGAGGAGGCGTTTGAGCCATTTTTTAGCCAAAGGAGGAGGCTGGACCTTTGAAGATCCACCTGGAGTTCATCGGGAATCTGATTCGGCTTCAGATGATTTCATTGGAATAGGATGGTTAAGCCCTATCCTATCCTAGTATCATTCTTACCAATTCTTCTCCGAACGTATGTTATTTACATTTGATTGGGTTTTGTTCTTCGTCAGATCTACGTCGTTCTTGGGCATTTCTGGAGTCGACGTTTGGGTATAACGTTCATTGGTGAATAAGGTAGGTGTCTTGGTGTTTAGTTTTCCAACTATCGTGTGTTTTTGTGCGTTTTTTAGCTACGAACCCATATTGGGGTGTCGTGAGGCTGAGGTCGTGGCTATTTTAACTACTTATAACTGTATAGGTAATTAACTAAAGTTGTAAAAAATGCTATTTGGGATCGTTTCCTGGAACTAGGACCATCCCGAGGGGTGTGTTTCACTGTTTAGCTGTTTGGAAAGGATACCCGAGGGTATGCCTTAAATGTAGTAAATGTAGAATTCCCGTGAGAGGAATTTCTTGTTTAATGCATTTTGATATGTTGGGCATAGCCTGGTTACCTGTTTAGCCTGAGGGAATTGTTGTGATTGGCCTGAGGGCGTGACTATTTTAGCCCAAGGGCTGTCGTATTTCCCTTGAGGGAAACCTTTCGTGCCTGAGGGCTTCACGTCTGTGCCTGAGGACGACACTTCCTACGCTTGAGGGAAATTTATATTATCCCTGAGGGAAATACCTGCGGGTTTGATTCTGTATGGCCTGAGGGTAAGCCTGAGGGCATGGTTACTATTTTAGCCAGAGGGAAAGATTATGGTTGGCCTGGGGGCTTGGTGCTGTTGAGCACAAAAATGTTACTAAATTAAAGGAATTAAATGAATACTAAAATGGATATTTAACTGTTAAGTTAGTTACTTTTGAGTACTACTTAGTTATTGCATTTTACTACTGCACACTTGTTGCATGTTTTACACACAGTTGAGAACGGTCCTTTGGTGGCTGCCTACGGAGAAATATTTCTCACACCCTATTTGGGTCCTGCTTTTCGGCCCAAACAGATTACGTTGCTGCAGGTTTAGATAGGGGCAAGAGTCCCTATATAGGTACTTGACTGTTGCTGAGGAGTAGGAGGGAATTGGACCGAGTCTAGGCTCGCGATGCCACTGCTAGCTGTTTTTTTTATTTTGTTGTAATATGTATTTGCTATATTGCATTGATATGTAACATGTTCTGGCTACTTTTTAGAACATGAAACATGTAGCATCATCACTTATATAATGTTGGTTATATCCCCTGCTGTAATTATTCAGTTGTGTATGTTTACTGCTTTCGCTATCGTGTATGTTTATTTTTGTATTCCGCTGTGCTACACTTTGACAAATGTGGGAATAGTTTCCCCACTATTAGAATTGGGCCCTCGCTGCTAGTCGGCAGCCTCTGGCGTTTGGGGAAATGCGCTTGAGGTCACGTGGCGAACCGGGCTCGGGACACCCGTTGCGTGGCACCCGGGTTTGGGACGTTACAAAGTGGTGTCAAAGGGGTTCTTTTCTTTGACATACTATTTGAGGCCTTATTTAGGGATAGGAAGGAATAGTAGTTGGTAATAAGCTCTGCCCAGGAATAGCTAACCCATGTAGAGGGAAAATCCAGTCTACCTCGTATTTTTCATTCTTTTGATTTTGCAATTTTACGGTTGATATGTTTTCACTATTGGGTGACACACTTGAATTGTGCTCTTTATATTTTATCTGTGGTTTCTATTTAGTTGCAACCCGATGAGATGAGGGTGTGCCGCCTCATGCATCATATAGTCACATGCTAGATATCACATCTCATGCATAGTTTCCATGCCATGTAGGTGCATTAGAAATTCACATGTTGTTGTGATAGTTTTTTTGCTAGAAAAGCATGCTATTGTGATAGATTCTTGATAAATACCTTCCTCTATGATATGGTATGTTTTCTACTAATCTTGTTTAAAGAATGGAAACCAAAATTTTGTTTTTGGGGTGTATGGTCCCCCATTGACCGGAATTTGGTGGATCATTGACTGTTTGTTGGTTATGACACATACAAGATGTCAAACATTGATTCATGGGGAGTATGGGCCCCCACGGGTCGGAGTTTGACACTTTGGTGTCGTTTTTCGATATTTTCTGGGTTCTGAAGAAGTTTCTGAGGCATACTGTCTAGAAACCCATTATACACGCCGCGTAGTATTTTTATACACGCCGTGTATGCTCTTCTGTTTGGGAAGAAAAATGAACTTTTTGAGTACACACCATGTACCCTGAGTACACACCGTGTAGTCTCATCCTGTGTCATAACCCATGTGGGTGGTGATATGGGGTAGGGAATGTCTGGGGTAAAACATGCCGTGTAGTTTTTGGACACGCCGTGTAGTGTGACCCGGATTCCGGCCGTGTAACTAACAACACGGGTCGGTGAACTCCTTGACATAACACACCGTGTCAATTTTAGACACGACGTGTAGTGTGACCTGGTGACTCGACCATGTAACTAACAACACGGGCCGGTGTCACCTCTCCCTGAACACGCTGTGTACATATGGGACATGCCGTGTAGTCTTGTCTAAGGACAGACCGTGTTGAGTTATCCATGTGGCTGGGAAACGGGGTGATGTACACACCGCGTACAGGTGTAACACACCGTGTGGAGTTAAGCTGAGTAGTCGGCCGTGTCACAGACGACACTGGTATTTGGAAAAATAACACCGTACACACCGTGTAGATATTATAAACGCCTTTTAGGTTTGTTCAATGGAAGCCTTGTGGCTTAGCCGTGTAGAAGGACCTGGGTAGGGGAAGGAATGTCAAGTACACGCCATGTAGTTATTGTACACGCCGTGTTGTCTTGTTTTACAAATTTTAAATGGCTTCTTCCTCTTGTTTCCTTTGAGGATCCTTCGCTTTCTGATCTGAATAATATTGAATTTGAGGCGTGCTTTTGACCTTGTAGTGTCATGCCTCCTAGACGACCGTGAGTTGTTCTCCAGGAGAGCAGCAACAATTATACTCCAAAGATGGTGGGCCATGTGCTACCAGTTGATCCTCCATCAGAGCCAGATGCAGCTCCAGTTGTTATACCGGACACAGGCGGAGAGGTGCAGTTCCGTTAATTCTTATTGCGGTTCATGCAAACCTTTCAGGGTGCACCAAAGGCTGCCACATCTATGGTCGAGCTGACACAAATCTTTCAGCAGCAGCACCCGCCTACGTTTTCTGGGGATGGCGGACCCCAGGTTGCAGAGTCTTGGCTAGGATCGATGCAGGCTATTTAAGAGCATCTTGAGATGCCACCAGGGTGGAGGGTCAAGCTTGCGACTTACACATTGAGTGATTCTGCCAAGAGGTGGTGGGATATTACCACCCAGTCAGAGCATCACAGGGACATGGCGTTTGAAAATTTTCAAGCAGTCTTCTATGACTTCTTCTTTCCCACGACGCTGAGGGCAGATAAAGCTCTAGAGTTCATGAATCTACAGCAGGGCGCTATGTCGGTGATGGACTATTCAACTCGTTTTACAGAGCATCAACGTTTTTCACCCGTGCTGGTGGGTGATGAGAAGTTGAGAGCCAAAAGTTTTGAGGATGGTCTTCAGTAAGACATCTGAGAGCTGGTGAATGTTTTCAGGATGCCTATTGTACACGCGATTGTGAACCAGACAGTGATTACAGAGGGGAACCTGCGGGAATTGAGTGGTGTGGTCCAGGGCGGTCCAGCACCAGTTACTGGTACTATTTCTACTGGCAATAGGAAGAGACAGATGGACTTCTCTCAGGGTGGTAGTACCAGCCATGCAGTTGCTTCAGGTGGCTCGATCTGGTGCTACTATTGTGGCAGAGTGGGGCACAAGAGGCCGCAGTGTCCATGAGACCTAGTGGAGTGCCGAGCTTGAGGAAAGATGGCTCATCTGCAGCGCTTTTGCATGGTGTTTCCACCAGTGGCTTGTTAGAGGGGTTTTGTGAAGACTCCGCGTGCACGAACAGGACCAGTGGCTTCTTACCAGTTAGGGAACTGGAATACGTCAGGGCGTACAGGCAGAGGTGGTGGTCATGGACGTGGTATCCAGACACCAGGATCGCAGAGGCAGTAGGGCGGGACATCTAAGGGTATCCAGGCTGTGTCACATGACCACGACACTGGGTAGAAATATGCAATGCAACAGACCTAGCACGAGCAGGATCCCGAACCTTCTACAGTCAGAGGTACTATTCTAGTAGCTTTTGTCTCGTCTTTAGTACTATTTGATATGGGTTCTACGCATAGTTTCATATTTGTACCCATTTTGGAGAGCCTAGGGCTTGGTGTTTCTTCTTATTTGGATATCTTGATGCTAGACACTCCGTTGGGGACTAGGACGGCTGGAGTGCATCAGTGTAAGGAGTGCCCCCTTGAGGTTGGATGGTGTCACATCCTTTGGGATCTTTTTGTTTTAGAGATGACGTGCTATGACGTCATTCTCCGGATGGACTGGTTGGTTCCCTTTCAAGCCTTTATAGACTGATATCGTTGTAGGGTGCGTTTCAAGTCACCAGAGGGCAGGGAGTATCTATAAAAGGGCGAATGGGATGTTCAGGTGAGTCGAGCTGTACTTGAGCATCATGGGAGAGGTAGAGTCACGGCCAAGATTGTGAGCTTATATCTGGATGATCAGGGGACTTTTCAAATGGATTTCCCTCCAGTTTTTGATCATTTCAGGGATGTCTTCCCAGACGACTTTTCAGGTCTACCTCCGGTGCGTGAGGTGGATTTTTCTATCGAGCTTATTCCAGGAGCAGCACCAGTGTCCATTCCTCCTTATAGGATGGCCACGTCTGAGTTTTAGGAGCTCAAGAGGTAGTTAGAGGAGCTGTAGGTGAAGGGTTTTATTCGACCCAGTACTTCTCCTTGGGGTTCTCTGGTCCTTGTTTTGAAGAAGGCGGATGGTACCCTCAAACATTGCGTGGATTATCGGTAGCTGAACAAGTTGAAGTTTTAGAACCGCTATCCCTTGCCGAGGATAGATGATCTGTTTGATCAACTTTGTGGAGCACGAGTGTTCTCAATGATTGACCTGAGATCCGGATATCATCAGCTACGCGCTAGACCATCTGATATACCTCTCACAACTTTCAGGAGTAGGTAATGTCTATATGATTATACGGTTATGCCATTCGGACTCACGAACGTGCCAGCAGTTTTCATGGATATGATGAATCATGTCTTCCATCCGTACCTTGATTAATTTTTTGTAGTATTCATGGATGATGTATTGGTGTACTCTCACACTCGACACGACCATTCCCCCCATCTTGAGATCGTATTGAGTACACTGAGAGAGCATCGAATGTATGCTATGCTCTTAAAGTGTCACTTTTGGATGGACCAGATTCACATCCTATGTCATATCATTTCAGAGGCAGGAGTTGCAGTATACCCAGAGAAGGTAAGAGAAGTAGTTTCCTGGGAGCAGCCTAAGAACGTGTTTGAGATACGGATTTTCTTAAGGCTGGCTCGTTACTACATATGTTTCATACATGATTTCTCCCACTTAGTAATACTGTTGTCTGGTCTGACTATGAAGGGTGTGATGTTCGTTTGGTCAGAATCTTGAGAGACAACTTTTCAGGACCTGAAGGGAAGTTTGACATCAGCACTGATCCTGATACTCCCAGAGTAGGGGAAGAGCTATACCGTTTAATGTGATGCATCAGGGATTGGGATGGGAGCCGTTTTGATGCAGGGTGACCGAGTTGTTGCATACGGGTCTCGGCAGTTGAGGCCCCATGAGAGGAATTACCCGACGCATGATCACGATTTGGCTGCAGTTGTTCATGTGTTGCGCTGTTGGAGACACTATAACATGGGAGAGAATTTTGTGGTTTTCACCGACCACAAAATCCTCAAGTATATCTTTACTTAGTGTGACCTGAATATGAGGCAGAAAAGGTGGGTTTAGTACCTACAGTCCTTCGATTTTGAGCTTTCCTATACACCTGGTAAAGGTAATGCAGTAGCTGATGGACTGAGCAGGAAGACTCAGATACAGTATAAGGCCCCATCCTTAAACCTTTCTTAATCTTGAGTTATTACATGATTACACATTGAAGATCTTTTCAGGTTTAGAGTTTTAGAGAATTAGATCATGAAACATGCATTACATTCCACATTTAAACAAAGTGTTTACATAAAATACAGTATTCATTCTTCCCATCAACGGAAACATATTTAAAATAAAACATGGATTCTTTCTTGACACATCCTTGACACTATCATCACCTCATGTACTGTTCCCTTGACCTGTGAAAAACATTTCAAAAACTTCGGATGAGCATAAAAATCTCAGTAAGGGATATAAAAATATGGAAAGGACACATGAATACATGTATACATAAGAATGAAATCATACTTTACACATAAAACATAGGCATATCAAATCATGAATAAATCATAGAAATCATAACACATAAAAGGTAACTTTAGGCATTCATAAAATTTTTACGTAGGGAGTAACCCTCTTGGTTACGTTTTGGAATACCCATCACAGTATATTCCCTAAATCACTTCAGATAAACCTCAATGTTTCACTCCTTCGTGTTACCCAATGCATTGGAGAGCTATATCGGGCTTACCCGCCCTTAGTTTATCACAGAACCACCCGTTTTCATAACAATTCCCAAGAACCATAACATAAACGTATCACATAAAACATGCATAAAGGAAACATAACATTTCCACATTTCAATCAAAATATAACAATTTAGTATATTGAAATAATTAATCCGTTCAAAAAGAAACCATTTCCAAAACCATTTAAAACATTTAATAAGGAGATTTTTGAATCAAAGTTTCCCCTACCACCTTGAAGATTTTAACATTTTAAACCATTAATATCCATATAAATAAATCCTTAAAACCATTTTCAAAACATGTATATTAATAAGATCAAATCATTAAAACATTTAAAGCTATATTTTGGTTAAAGGGTTTTTACCAAAATTAGAGACACTTGAATACAATAATTGAGGAATAACATTTTATCAGAACTTTATAATATCATGAGAATAAATGGATTCATGATATAATATTCCAAAGGACAGTATATACACCATATAAGAGTGAATTGGTGCATAACAACAATGAAGTCTCAATAGAGATGTAAAATGTGATGAAATTCCTTATAAAGAAGGTATCCTTAAATTAAGGATAAATCAATCTCAAAATTATGTGTGAAAAATATAAATACACCCAATATAATAGGATATTAAGTGTAAAACAATAAAAGTTCATTCACACATATTCAAAGGATGACATATTCAATAACTACATGTTGAACCCAAAGAAATCGAAATTGGGTTAAAACGTTCCCTTGGTAAAATTCAACAGCCTAACGACGTCACTTCAAAAATTCAGAAAATGAGTTGATGAGAGATAAAAAGGGAATCTCATCACTTGTACATAAAATTTACATCAATCAGGATATAGAAGAACATATCCCAACATAATATTATGTGAATTAAAAGACATAACAAACGATGTCTTTTAAAATGAGGAGGGTGAAAGGTTCCCTTACCGACTTGGGTAACTTTCGAAAAGTAAACCCCATTGAAGAAGTGTCATACAATGAATATGTAAATATCCATAAATGGAATTATATTACAAAAGGAGTTTAATAATGGGCAGTACATAAACCACTCAAATGAAATTGTGGCAAATGTAGCATAAATCTCACAGGAATAAAAGTGAGATGAAAAATCCCTTACGAAAACTCGGCAGTCTAACGGCGCCACTTAAAACTTCCAAAAATGGATTGATGAGATCAAATAGGGTATCTAATATCATTAAAATAAAATTTACAGAAAGAGGAATATAAAATTAAATCCCCCATCATAAAAAAAAGTGGAGCTTAAAAGAAGTTACATAAAGGAGAGTACTTAAAGAGAAAGAGAGAGGATAGATCTCTTACGAAAATTCGGCAGCCTAACGGCGCCACTCAAAACATTCAAAATGGATTGATGAGAGAGAATAGGGTCTCTCATCATATGAACAAAAAAATTAAAATAAGATTAATATAAAAGAACATCCCAATCACAAGAAAGATGAGCTTAGAAAGAATGACATAACAGAGTGTACTTAAAAAAAGAGAGGAGGAGGATCCCTTACCTCGGGTCCGACTTGACTCGACCGTTCGTTAAAGTCCTGAATAATAAACTTGAGTTAATTTATACTTGATTAAGAACCTTTTTAAAGTTCATTATTCATTTTATATCACTTATTTCCATGTTATAAACATTATGTAACCATTTAAGTTAATAATGATTGTTTTGTCGATATTTGGTTCTTAAGTCGAAAGTGGACTTCTTACAATTACATGTTGTTCGTGTGGTCAAAGGTTCATTATATCCAAAATTACATTCCTGATTTGGATATCATATATATCATATATATCCAGAATATACATGTATTTATAATATTACATAATCATTTAGAGGTAAGAAATGAAATGCACCGTTCATGGAGACGGTAAGCCGTACGTACGCATGAACACTACTTTCATTTCATTGTCATATTAATGGAATTAAAACTAAATGAGAGGTATTTATATTTTAATTACAGAATTATATTCATAATTTAGATATATCATTCATTATATATATCCATTATATAAATGTACTTTTAATAGTGCATTACATTTGGGGGTAAGAAATGAAATGCACCGTTCATGGAGACAGTAAGCCGTACGTACACATGAACGCTACTTTCATTTCTATCTCATACTTTAATGGAAACAAATAATAATGATATAGAGGTATATTATAATTCCAGTATAACATCATATATAATAACATTAAATCCATCCTTTACACGTCCCACATATGGCATTAACAAATCACATCACTTTGAGGGGGCGGTAGTCCGCACTTCCTTAAATGAAGATATCGTGTTTACCCATAATGGAAACCATAAAGGTTTGCCCAAAATGAAACATACAGAAGCTTAAGGAAAACATAAACATATTATATATCATATATAAATATAGTTTCATATTAATGTCCACCTTTTAAGGTGTTAAAATAATGTTGAACAATCATCGTTTCGGGAGGCAGAAATTCGCCATCCACGGAAACGGTATGTTATTTAACCATTAGATGTAGGTGTGTGTAAGTGTAGCTCAAATAATTCTTATAACAACATCCTAGTATATTGAGGATACTGGAGTTGTTACAAAAAATAATAATAAAAAGAGTTTAGGGGGTTGGAGAAGAAAAATAAAACAAAAGGACTCAAAAGAAGACCTTACCTTAAAATCGGGTAACTCCCCTTGGTTTGAGCTCAAAGGCTTAATTGGGAAGGCTTATGCCCAATGTGAGGCTTCAAGGAGTAAGATAGGGATGTGGAGAGACACAATTGGCAGGGTTTGGCCGATCCAAAGGCTTTGGGAGTGTGGGTAATGAGGTAGAGGTGGGGGCCTTTTATAAGAGGAGAGGAGGGTAACTCTTAGAAAGTAAATAAAAGTCACTTTGTTTTAAAATGGTATTCGGATTTAAGAGGTCCCACATTGATTTATTTCGAGGTCACAGTGATAAGGGTTCGAAATCCACTCATCCAATAGGTTTTGGACATGTGTAGTTCTTATATATTACATTATCTTTCCATTTTATTTAAATCTTAAATAATGAGGTCATCACTGCATCATCATTATGTCATAAATAATTTACTTTATTTAATGTCTAAAAATTAAAAAAAAATACTATGATATAGGAAATCGTTTTAGATTTCCAATGACTATTTATAGTCAAACATCTGACTTCTATAACCCCATGTAAAAATTATTTTATTAAAACATCTCATGTTTGTGTCATTTTTACTTTATAATTAAATAAAAATATATTTATGTCATTTCCCAACCAGAGTTGCTCCATGGGGTCCCCAAGTTGACCTATGGATTGTCTTGGTCGGTCATGACATATCCAATGAGGGTAGGACATGTGTGAAGTTCATTTCATATTATTAAAACATTATTTTTACCTTAAACTACACTAATTACCTCTAATCGCGATTAAAAAATTAATAAGTTACTATTCAGCAAAAAATTATTTTTATCCCATTGAACCACATTTTACTTCTTAATGACAACCATGTATGTCGGATTTTTGAAATTAAAAACACAAATATGGAAAAATTTCATTAAAACGGAAAAATCAGTTTTTATAAGTACCACTTAGTGTTTTCACTATTCATCGAAATTTGAAGTTTTTCAGAAAAATCCAAAAAAATTCACTCTAAGCTATATTTGATATTCCAAATTAAAAAATGAAGTCTATTTTAAAAAATTCAAAACATATATGTCACATTAATTAATTTAATAATTAATTCTCGCTGTCAGAGCAAATAGCTTGTTTTTATGAAATAATAAGTATCAAAAGATTGACACTAGATTAAGTCTGATTTCAAAGTGAAATTAATTCCAACGACCACTATTGGATTTAATGGAAAAAATATATTCTAATTTAAATTTAAAACCAATTAAAAATATAATCTAATCATATAAATAAATTAGATTAAAAAGAGGTTTTGAATTAAAATACAACATTTTACACTATTCATTAAAAAATGAACTTTAACGGAAAGATACCAAAAATTTACACAAAGTAAATTTTGATGTCCAAATTCTTAAGAAGAGTTTTATTTGGTCCAAAAGAATGTATAAGAGTGAACAAAACTATATTTAATGACGGTTCTCCATCAAAAGGCTATAAGTGAACCTTTAGTGAAAACTAGGGTATATACGCCTAAAATTGAATTCTTTCCGTATTTTAAGCCTTTATCCTTTATTGAATAAATGTAAAAACATTTAATAACATATATAATCATATTTTAGTTATTTGTATCCATTCCCGCCAATACAACGACTACATGTTAACTACCATTTAAAATAATATTATTTTATTATTAGAGTGCAACGTAAGATTCCCAAGAAACTCGTTGTTGCGTGTTGGGTACGCCATCGAGCATAGAATCCCCTTTAAAGTCAAATTAATATTTTATTCACAAAAATAGATAAATATGAAAATGTCATATTCTTTATTTTCCTGGGGTGTTACATCCTTCCCCCCTTTTGGGAATTGTCCTCGAAATTTTTAAAATTGAGCTTGGAAACATCCTTGAAAGTCCCACATCGGAACAAGAGTCAGTAAAACAATCACTTTAAAATAAAGGAAGATAAGTACAAATGTCACCCAAGTTAACCCATACTAGGATTCCAAGTAAGAAAATATGGATATGGAGGAGAAAACAAAGGGTCATGTTCTGATGGAGAGTGATAGTAAACATGTCTAGGAGAAAGTTAACCATAAGAAAATCAAAAACTTATGATGGGTTAAACGGTATTCGATTCCCCAGTAGGAAAAGTTAATAGACAACATTTCTGTTTTAAGTTACATTTTATTTAGGAATTTATTCATAAGGAAACATAATCACTTATCATGTTGACTTTCATATTTTACTAGATTCCTTAGTCAAACTCATATTTTTTCCAAAAGATGAGTATTTAAGGAGACTTGTTCGCATTAAGAGTACTATAATCAACTTCTAGAGAGTCACCTAATCCAAAAAATAGAACTATATACTTCCCATGTCATTAGACTTTACCCAAAACCAAAACCAAAATGGTTAGTACAACATCAGATAATCCAGAAAGGATAACCCTTTATAAAAAGAAAATCTATTCTTAATCTCCAAAATTTGTGCAACAAAATCCAAAGTTAAATTAGGACCATTCTATAATCAATTTGTCCATAAAATTATTCAAAGTAAACGAATCTAAGATTGAAACCCAAATATTTGAAGGATTTAGTCACATAGTTTTCCAAGTTAAATCGTAACATTTGTCTCCAAATAACATCAGTTGCTCCTAAAGTCTCGTATTGAAAAGTAATTAACCTAATCACATATCCTCCATGATAGGTTTATCATTTTCATAAATAACCCAAAATTAACTTACTCATAATTAATAAAATCATATAACTAAAAAGAATCAGTCAAACTAACCAGGGACTTCACGTAGTCCAGTGGTAGGCGATAAATACCAGTCGCACTTTGGTTGTGGGTTCGATTCCCGCAGCTTTGTCCGACGCAACGGGTTGTCACACGGTCTGCGTGTTATCCTTTTTCCAAAACTATATAATTTTAAAACATTCCCCAAAATGAGATAAAATCTTCAAAAATAATAATAACATATTTTAACCTCATGTTTATCTCATGCCTTTCATTTTCCAGCATATCATATAATAACCCATATTTACCTCAAAAGTAAGGATCATATAAACTCTAATGGTTACCTTTATATTTATTACCTGAACTTCCACATCGATTGGTCATCTCGTACATGATTCATTAAGGATCATTCCAAGGTTCAAGTGGTTGATCATGACTCCTTGATAGTTGGTTTAGAACAACCACTAGTTTCTTCATTGAATCCCCCATTTCATCCAGTCTCTTAATCAGAGAACCACCACAGTTTCCTTCAAACCTATTGTCACTTTGGTGCCTGCTAGATCCATCCATTTACTAAAACCAAAAAGGTCAGTGTGAGTATATCAACAAAACCATCATGTTCTAATGAGTAAGATAAACACTAAGATATACTTACTCATTCACTTTATCTAAAACTAGGACTCTTTCTGAAATCCTAACCATTATGGTAATGTCACTTATGCTTAAAGAATACCCTAACCTCTAAAGTTATCTAAACCGACCTTTGATACCAACTATAAGGCCCCAGCCTTAAACCATTATTAATCTCGAGTTATTATAAGATTACACATTGAGGATCTTTTCAGGTTTACAGTTTTAGAGAATTAGATCATGAAACTTTCATTACATTCCACATTTAAACAAAGTGGTTACATAAAAGACAATATTAATTCTTCCCATCAACAGAAACATATTTAAAATAAATCATGGATTTTTTCTTGACACATCCTTGACACTATCATCACATCATGTACCATTCCCTTGACCTGTGAAAAACATTTCAAAAACATGGGATGAGCATAAAAATCTCATTAAGGGATATAAAAATATGGAAAGGAAACATGAGTACATGTATACATAAGAATGAAATAATACTTTACCCATAAAACATAGGCATATCAAATCATGAATAAATCATAGAAATCATAAGACGTAAAAGGTAACTTGAGGCATTCATAACATTCTTACGTAGGGAGTAACCCTCTTGGTTACGTTTTGGAATACCCATCACAGTATATTCCCTAAATCTCTTTGGAGAAACCTCAATGTTTCACTCCTTCATGTTACCCAATGCATTGGAGAGCTATATCGGGCTCACCCGCCCTTAGTTTATCACAGAACCACCCGTTTTCATAACAATTCCCAAGAACCATAACATAAACATATCACATAAAACATGCATAAAGAAAACACAACATTTCCACATTTCAATCACAATATAACATTTTAGTATATTGAAATAATGAATCCGTTCAAAAAGAAACCATTTCCAAAACCATTTAAAACATTTAATAAAGAGATTTTTGAATCAAAGTGTCCCATACCACCTTAAAGATTTTAAAATTTTAAACCATTAATATCCATATAAATAAATCCTTAAAAACATTTTGAAAACATGGATATTAATAAGGAAAAAATCATTAAAACATTTAAAGGGATATTTTGGATAAAGGGTTTTTACCAAAATTAGAGACACTTGAATACAATAATTGAGGAATAACATTTAATCAGAACATTATAATGTCATGAGAATAAATGGATTAATGATCAAATATTCCAAAGGACAGTATATACACCACATAAGAGTGAATTGGTGCATAACAACAATGAAGTCTCAATAGAGATGTAAAATGTGATGAAATCCCTTAAAAGAAGGTATGCTTAAATTAAGGATAAATCAATCTCAAAATTATGTGTGACAAATATAAATACACCCAATATAATTGGATATTAATTTTAAAACAATAAAATGTCATTCACACATATTCAAGGGATGACATATTCATTAACTACATGTTGAACCCAAAGAAATCGAAATTGGGTTAAAACTTTCCCTTGGTAAAATTCGACATCCTAACGACGCCACTTAAAAAATTCAGAAAATGAGTTGATGAGAGATAAAAAGGGAATATCATCACATGGAAATAAAATTTACATAAATAATGATATATAATAACATATCCAAACATAATAGTATGTGAATTAAAAGACATAACAAACGGAGTCTTTTAAAATGAGGAGGGTGAAAGGTTCCCTTACCGACTTGGGTAACTTTCGAAAAGTACACCCCATTGAAGAAGTTTCATACAATGAATATGTAAATACCCATAAATGGAATTATATTAAAAAATTAGTGTAATAATGGGCAGTACATATACCACTCAAATGAAATTGTGGCAAATGTAGCATAAATCTCACAGGAATAAAAGTGAGATGAAAAATCCTTTACAAAAACTCGGCAGCCTAACGACACCCCTTAAAACTTCCAAAAATGGATTGATGAGATAAAATAGGGTATATCATCTCATTACAATAAAATGTACAGAAAGAGGAATATAAAATAACATCCCCCATAATAAAAAAAGTGGAGCATAAAAGAAGTGACATAAAGAAGAGTACTTAAATAGAAAGAGAGAGGTTAGATCTCTTACGAAAATTCGGCAGCCTAACAGCGCCACTCAAAACGTCCAAAATGGATTGATGAGAGAGAATAGGGTCTCTCATCATATGAACATACAAATTACAGTAAGATTAATATAAAAGAACATCCCAATCACAAGAAAGATGAGCTTAGAAGGAATGACATAAAAGAGTGTACTTAAAAAGAAAGAGAGGAGTAGGATCCCTTACCTCGGGTCCGACTTGACTCGATCATTCATTAATGTCCTGAATAATAAACTTGAGTTAATTTCTACTTGATTAAGAACCTTTTTAAAGTTCATTATTCCTGTTATATCACTTATTTCCATGTTATAAACATTATGTAACCATTTAAGTTAATAATGTTTGTTTTGTCGATATTTGGTTCTTAAGTCGAAAGTGGACTTCTTACAATTACTTGTTGTTCGTGTGGTCAAATTTTCTTTATATCCAGAATGACATTCCTGATTTGGATATCATATATATCATATATATCCATCATATACATGTATTTATAATATTACATAATCATTTATAGGTATGAAATGAAATGCACCGTTTATGGAGACGGTAAGCCGTACTTACGCATAAACGCTACTTTCATTTCATTGTCATATTAATGGAATTAAAACTAAATGAGAGGTATGTATATTTTAATTCCAGAATAATATTCATAATTTAGATATATCATTAATTATATATATCCATTATATAAATGTACTTTTAATAGTACATTACATTTGGGGGTAAGAAATGAAATGCACCGTTCATGGAGACGGTAAGCCGTACGTACACATGAACGCTACTTTCATTTCTATCTCATAATTTAATGGAAAGAAATAATAATGATATAGAGGTATATTATAATTCCAGTATAACATCATATATAATAACATTAAATCCATCCTTTACACGTCCCACATATGGCATTAACGAATCAGATCACTTTGAGGGGGCGGTAGTCCGCACTTCCTTAAATGAAGATATCGTGTTTACCCATAATGGAAACCATAAAGGTATGCCCAAAATGAAACATACATAAGCTTAAAGAAAACATAAACATATTATATATCATATATAAATATAGTTTCATATTAATGTCCACCTTTTAATGTGTTAAAAGAATGTTGAACAATCATCTTTTCGGGAGGCAGAAATTCGCCATCCACGGAAACGGTATGTTCTTTAACCATTAGATGTAGGTGTGTGTAAGTGTAGCTCAAATAATTCTTATAACAACATCCTAGTATATTGAGGATACTGGATTTGTTACAAAAAATAATAATAAAAAGAGTTTAGGGGGTTGGAGAAGAAAAATAAAACAAAAGGACTCAAAAGAAGACATTACCTTAAAATCGGGTAACTCCCCTTGGTTTGAGCTCAAAGGCTTCATTGGGAAGACTTATGCCCAATGTGAGGCTTCAAGGAGTAAGAGAGGGATGTGGAGAGACAAAATTGGCAGGGTTTGGCCGAGCCAAAGGCTTTGGGAGTGTGGGTAAGGAGGTAAAGGTGGGGGCCTTTTATAAGAGGAGAGGAGGGTAACTCTTAGAATGTAAATAAAAGTCACTTTGTTTTAAAATGGTATTCGGATTTAAGAGGTCCCACATTGATTTATATCGAGGAAACAGTGATAAGGGTTCGAAATCCACTCATCCAATATGTTTTGGACATGTGTAGTTCTTAGATATTACATTATCTTTCCATTTTATTTAAATCGTTAAATAATGAGGTCATCACTGCATCATCATTATGTCATAAATAATTTAATTTATTTAATGTCTAAAAATTATAAAAAAAATACTATGATATAGGAAATTGTTTTAGATTTCCAATTACTATTTATAGTCAAACATCTGAATTCTATAACCCCATGTAAAATTTATATTATTAAAACATCTCATGTTTGTCTCATTTTTACTTTATCATTAAATAAAAATATATTTATGTCATTTCCCAACCAAAGTGGCTCCATAGGGTCCCCAAGTTGACCCATGGATTGTCTTGGTCGGCCACGACATATCCAATGAGGGTAGGACATGTGTGAAGTTCATTTCATATTATTAAAACATTATTTTTACCTTAAACTACACTAATTACCTCTAATCGCGATTAAAAAATTAATAAGTTACTATTCACCAAAAAAATTATTTTTATCCCATTGAACCACATTTTACTTCTTAATGACAACCATGTATGTCGGATTTTTGAAATTCAAAACACAAAGATGGCAAAATTTCATTTAAATGGAAAAATCAGTTTTTATAAGTACCACTTAGTGTTTTCACTGTTCATCGAAAATTGAAGTTTTTCAGAAAAATCCCAAAAATTCACTCTAAGATATATTTGATATTCCAAATTCAAAAATGAGGTCTATTTTAAAAAATTCAAAACATATATGTCACATTAATTAATTTAATAATTAATTCCCGCTGTCAGAGCAAAGAGCTTGTTTTTATGAAATAATAAGTATCAAAAGATTGACACTAGATTAAGTCTGATTTCAAAGTGAAATTAATTCCAACGACCACTATTGGATTTAATGGTAAAAATATATTCTAATTTCAATTTAAAACCAATTAAAAATATAATCTAATCATATAAATAAATTAGATTAAAAAGAGGTTTTGAATTAAAATACAACATTTTACACTATTCATTAAAAAATGAACTTTAACGGAAAGATACCAAAAATTTACACAAAGTAAATTTTGATGTCCAAATTCTTAAGAAGAGTTTTATTTGGTCCAAAAGAATGTATAATAGTGAACAAAACTATATTTAATGACGGTTCGCCATCAAAAGGATATAAGTGAACCTTTAGTGAAAACTAGGGTATATACGCCTAAAATTTAATTCTTTCCGTATTTTAAGCCTTTATCCTTTATTGAATAAATGTAAAAACATTTAATAACATATATAATCATATTTTAGTTATTTCTATCCATTCCCGCCAATACAACGACTACATGTTAACTACCATTTAAAATAATATTATTTTATTATTATAGTGCAACGTAAGATTCCCAAGAAACTCGTTGTTGCGTGTTGGGTACGCCATCGAGCATAGAATCCCCTTTAAAGTCAAATTAATATTTTATTCACAAAAATGGATAAATATGAAAATGTCATATTCTTTATTTACCTGGGGTGTTACATCCTTCCCCCCTTTTGGGAATTGTCCTCGCAATTTTTAAAATTGAGCTTGGAAACATCCTTGAATGTCCCACATCGGAACAAGAGTCAGTAAAACAATCACTTTAAAATAAAGGAAGATAAGTACAAATGTCACCCGAGTTAACCCATACTAGGATTCCAAGTATGAAAATATGGATATGGAGGAGAAAACAAAGGGACATGTTCTGATGGAGAGTGATAGTAAACATGTCTAGGAGAAAGTTAACTATAAGAAAATCAAAAACTTGTGATGGGTTAAACGGTATTCGATTCCCCCGTAGGAAAAGTTAATAGACAACATTTTTGTTTTATTTTACTTTTTATTGAGGAATTTATTCATAAGGAAACATAATCACTTATCATGTTGACTTTCATCTTTTACTAGATTCCTTAGTCAAACTCATATTTTTTTCCAAAAGATGAGTATTTAGGGAGACTTGTTCTCATTAAGAGTACTATAATCAACCTCTATAGAGTCACCTAATCCAAAAAATATAACTATATACTTCCCATGTCTTTAGACTTTAACCAAAACAAAAACCAAAATGGTTAGTACAACATCAGATAATCCAGAAAAGGATAACCCTTTATAAAAAGAAAATCTATTCTTAATCTCCAAAATTTGTCCAACAAAACCCAAAGTTAAATTAGGACCATTCTATAATCAATTTGTCCATAAAATTCTTCAAAGTAAACGAATCTAAGATTGAAACCCAAATATTTGAAGGATTTAGTCACATAGTTTTCCAAGTTAAATCGTAAAATTTGTCTCCAAATAACATCAGTTTCTCCTAAAGTCTCGTATTGAAAAGTAATTAACCTAATCACATATCCTCCATGATAGGTTTATCATTTTCATAAATAACCCAAAATTAACTTACTCATAATTAATAAAATCATATAACTAAAAAGAATCAGTCAAACTAACCAGGGACTTCACGTAGTCCAGTGGTAGGCGATAAATACCAGTCGCACTTTGGTTGTGGGTTCGATTCCCGCAGCTTTTTCCGACGCAACGGGTTGTCACACGGTCTGCGTGTTATCCTTTTTCCAAAACTATATAATTTTAAAACATTCCCCAAAATGAGAAAAAATATTCAAAAATAATCATAACATATTTTAACCTCATGTTTATCTCATGCCTTTCATTTTACAGCATACCATATAATAACCCATAATTACCTCAAAAGTAAGGATCATATAAACTCTAATGGTTACCTTTATATTTATTACCTGAACTTCTACATCGATTGGTCATCTCGTACATGATGCATTAAGGATCATACCAAGGTTCAAGTGGTTGATCATGACTCATTGATAGTTGGTTTAGAACAACCACTAGTTTCCTCATTGAATCCCCCATTTCATCCAGTCTCTTAATCAGAGAACCACCATAGTTTCCTTCAAACCTATTGTCACTTTGGTGCCTGCTAGATCCATCCATTTACTAAAACCAAAAAGGTCAGTGTGAGTATATAAACAAAACCATCATATACTAATGAGTAAGATAAACACTAAGATATACTTACTCATTCACTTTATCTAAAACTAGGACTCTGTCTGAAATCCTAACCATTATGGTAATGTCACTTATTCTTAAAGAATACCCTAACCTCTAAAGTTATCTAAACCGACCTTTGATACCAACTATAAGGCCCCAGACATAAACTATTCTTAATATTGAGTTATTATAAGATTACACATTGAGGATCTTTTCAGGTTTAGAGTTTTAGAGAATTAGATCATGAAACTTGCATTACATTCCACATTTAAACAAAGTGGTTACATAAAAGAAAATATTCATTCTTCCCATCAACAGAAACATATTTAAAATAAATCATGGATTCTTTCTTGAAACATCCTTGACACTATCATCACATCATGTACCATTCCCTTGACCTATTAAAAACATTTCAAAAACTTGGGATGAGCATAAAAATCTCATTAAGGGATATAAAAATATGGAAAGGAAACATGAATACATGTATACATAAGAATGAAATAATACTTTACCCATAAAACATAGGCATATCAAATCATTAATAAATCATAGAAATCATAAGATGTAAAAGGTAACTTGAGGCATTCATAACATTCTTACGTAGGGAGTAACCCTCTTGGTTACGTTTTGGAATACCCATCACAGTATATTCCCTAAATCTCTTCGGAGAAACCTCAATGTTTCACTCCTTCATGTTACCCAATGCATTGGAGAGCTATATCGGGCTCACCCGCCCTTAGTTTATCACGGAACCAACCGTTTTCATAACAATGCCCAAGAACCATAACATAAACATATCACATAAAACATGCATAAAGGAAACATAACATTTCCACATTTCAATCACAATATAACATTTTAGTATATTGAAATAATGAATCCGTTCAAAAAGAAACCATTTCCAAAACAATTTAAAACATTTAATAAAGAGATTTTTGAATCAAAGTGTCCCATACCACCTTAAAGATTTTAACATTTTAAACCATTAATATTCATATAAATAAATCCTTAAAACCATTTTGAAAACATGGATATTAATAAGAACAAATCATTAAAACATTTAAAGGGATATTTTGGTTAAAGGGTTTTTACTAAAATTAGAGACACTTGAATACAATAATTGAGGAATAACATATAATCAGAACTTTATAATATCATGAGAATAAATGGATTCATGATCAAATATTCCAAAGGACAGTATATACACCATATAAGAGTGAATTGGTGCATAACAACAATGAAGTCTCAATAAAGATGTAAAATGTGATGAAATCCCTTAAAAGAAGGTATGCTTAAATTAAGGATAAATCAATCTCAAAATTATGTGTGACAAATATAAATACACCCAATATAATTGGATATTAAGTTTAAAACAATAAAATGTCATTCACACATATTCAAGGGATGACATATTCATTAACTACATGTTGAACCCAAATAAATCGAAATTGGGTTAAAACTTTCCCTTGGTAAAATTCGACATCCTAACGGCGCCACTTAAAAAATTCAGAAAATGAGTTGATGAGAGATAAAAAGGGAATCCCATCACTTGGAAATAAAATTTACATAAATAAGGATATATAATAACATATCCCAACATAATAGTATGTGAATTAAAAGACATAACAAATGAAGTCTTTTAAAATGAGGAGGGTGAAAGGTTCCCTTACCGACTTGGATAACTTTCGAAAAGTACACCCCATTGAAGAAGTTTCATACAATGAATATGTAAATACCCATAAATGGAATTATATTAAAAAATTAGTTTAATAATGGGCAGTACATATACCACTCAAATGAAATTGTGGCAAATGTAGCATAAATCTCACAGGAATAAAAGTGAGATGAAAAATCCTTTACAAAAACTCGGCAGCCTAACGGCGCCCCTTAAAACTTCCAAAAATGGATTGATGAGATAAAATAGGGCATATAATCTCATTACAATAAAATTTACAGAAAGAGGAATATAAAATAACATCCCCCATAATAAAAAAATGGAGCTTAAAAGAAGTGACATAAAGAAGAGTACTTAAAGAGAAAGAGAGAGGTTAGATCTCTTACGAAAATTCGGCAGCCTAACAGCGCCACTCAAAACGTCCAAAATGGATTGATGAGAGAGAATAGGGTCTCTTATCATATGAACATAAAAATTACAGTAAGAGTAATATAAAATAACATCCCAATCACAAGAAATATGAGCTTAGAAGGAATGACATAAAAGAGTGTACTTAAAAAGAAAGAGAGGAGTAGGATCCCTTACCTCGGGTCCGACTTGACTCGATCATTCATTAATGTCCTGAATAATAAACTTGAGTTAATTTCTACTTGATTAAGAACCTTTTTAAAGTTCAGTATTCCTTTTATATCACTTATTTCCATGTTATAAACATTATGTAACCATTTAAGTTAATAATGTTTGTTTTGTCGATATTTGGTTCTTAAGTCGAAAGTGGACTTCTTACAATTACATGTTGTTCGTGTGGTCAAATGTTCTTTATATCCAGAATGACATTCCTGATTTGGATATCATATATATCATATATATCCATCATATACATGTATTTATAATATTACATAATCATTTATATGTATGAAATGAAATGCACCGTTTATGGAGACGGTAAGCCGTACTTACGCATGAACGCTACTTTCATTTCATTGTCATATTAATGGAATTAAAACTAAATGAGAGGTATGTATATTTTAATTCCAGAATTATATTCATAATTTAGATATATCATTAATTATATATATCCATTATATAAATGTACTTTTAATAGTACATTACATTTGGGGGTAAGAAATGAAATGCACCGTTCATGGAGACGGTAAGCCGTACGTACGCATGAACGCTACTTTCATTTCTATCTCATACTTTAATGGAAAGAAATAATAATTATATAGAGGTATATTATAATTCCATTATAACATCATTTATAATAACTTTAAATCCATCCTTTACACGTCCCACATATGGCATTAACGAATCACATCACTTTGAGGGGGCGGTAGTCCGCACTTCCTTAAATGAAGATATCGTGTTTACCCATAATAAAAACCATAAAGGTATGCCCAAAATGAAACATACAGAAGATTAAGGAAAACATAAACATATTATATATCATATATAAATATAGTTTCATATTAATTTCCACCTTTTAAGGTGTTAATAGAATGTTGAACAATCATCGTTTCGGGAGGCAGAAATTCGCCATCAACGGAAACGGTATGTTCTTTAACCATTAGATGTAGGTGTTTGTAAGTGTAGCTCAAATAATTATTATAAAAACATCCTAGTATATTTAGGATACTGTAGGTTTTACAAAAGAAAATAATAAAATGAGTATAGGGGGTTGGAGAAGCAAAATAAAACAAAAGTACTCAAAAGAAGACATTACCTTAAAATCAGGTAACTCCCCTTGGTTTGAGCTCAAAGGATTCATTGGGAAGACTTCTGCCCAATGTGAGGCATCAAGGAGTAATAGAGGGATGTGGAGAGCCAAAATGGGCAGGGGTTGGCCGAGCTAAAGGCTTTGGGAGTGTGGGTAAGGAGGTAGAGGTGGGGGCCTTTTATAAGAGGAGAGGAGGGGCACTCTTGGAAAGTAAAGAAAAGTCACTTTGTTTTAAAATGGTATTCGGATTTAAGAGGTCCCACATTGATTTCATTCGAGGATAAGGTGATAAGGGTTCGAAATCCACTCATCCAATAGGTTTTGTACATGTGTATGTCTTAGATATTACATTATCTTTCCATTTTATTTAAATCGTTAAATAATGAGGTCATCGCTGCATCATCATTATGTCATAAATAATTTAATTTATTTAACGCCTAAAAATTATAAAAAAAATACTATGATATATGAAAGATTTTTATCTTTCCAATGACTATTTATAGTCAAATATCGGACTTGTATAACCCCATGTAAAAATTATTTTAGTAAAACAACTCATGTTTGTGTCATTTTTACTTTATCATTAAATAAAAAGATATTTATGTCATTTCCCAACCAAAGTGGCTCCATGGGGTCCCCAAGTTTACCCATGGATTTTCTTGGTCGGCCATGACACATCTAATGAGGGTAGGATATGTGTCAAGTTCATTTCATATTATTAAAACATTATTTTTACCTTAAACTACACTAATTATCTCTAATCGCGATTAAAAACTTAATAAGTTACTATTTACCAAAAAATTATTTTTATCACATTGAACCACATTTTACTTATTAATGAAAACCATGTATGTTGGATTTTTTAAATTCAAAACACAAAGATGGAAAAATTTCATTTAAATGGAAAAATCGGTTTTTATAAGTACCACTTAGTGGTTTCATTATTCATCAAAAACTGATGTTTTTCAGAAAAATCCCAAAAATTCACCCTAAGATATATTTGATATTCCAAATTCAAAAATGAAGTCTATTTTACAAAATTCAAAACATATAAGTCACATTAATTAATTTAATAATTAATTCCCGCTGTTAGAGCAAATAGCGTGTTTTTGTGAAACAATAAGTATCAAAAGATTGACACTAGATTAAGTCTGATTTCAAAGTGAAATTAATTCCAACGACCACTATTGGATTTAATGGTAAAAATATATTCTTATTTCAATTTAAAACCAATTCATAATATAATCTAATCATATAAATAAATTATATTAAAAAGAGTTTTTGAATTAAAATACAACATTTTACACTATTCATTAAAAAAATGAACTTTAACGGAAAGATACCAAAAATTTACACAAAGTAAATTTTGATTTCCCAATTCATAAGAAGAGTTTTATTTGGTCCGAAAGAATGTATAAGAGTGAAAAAAACTATATTTAATGACGGTTCATCATCAAAAGGCCATAAGTGAACCTTTAGTGAAAACTAGGGTATAAACGCCTAAAATTGTATTCTTTCTGTATTTGAAGCCATTATGCTTTATTGAATAAATGTAAAAACATTTAAAAACATATATAATCATATTATAGTTATTTCTATCCATTCCCGCCAATACAACGACTACATGTTAACTACCATTTAAAATAATAATATTTTATTATTAGACTGCAACGTAAGATTCCCGAGAAACTCGTTGTTGCGTGTTGGGTACGCCATCGAGCATAGCATCCCATTTAAAGTAATATTAATATTTTATTCAAAAATATGGATAAATATGAAAATTTCATATTCTTTATTTACCTAGGGTGTTACATACAGGCAGTGCAAGAGGCCAGTGGTGAGTGGGAGCTCCTGGCTTTGTTCTCTGAGATGCATCTGGAGGTGCATGACAGTCACAAGAATACTTATCTTTCCTCATTAGTTGTGACATCTACCCTCTGGGAGAGACTGAGGATGAGGAAACTATCAGTTTCAGAAGGCCTAGTTCTACGGGAGTCAGTGGCATGTGGGGACTCTCCTCCCAGATGGACGATAGGCGATGATGAATTTTTGCATTTCCATGGACCTGAATGGGTTATAGGGGATATACGCGAGGAGCTGATGTGAGAGTTTCATGCTTCAGCATGGGCAGTTCATCCCGAGGTTACCAAGATGTACTGAGACTTGAGACGACAGTAAAGGTGTCCGGGTATGAAGAGAGAGATAGCTGGTTTTGTTACGAGGTGTTCCACCTGTCAGTAGGTGAAGGTAGAGCACCAGAGGCCAGATGTGCTATTACAGCAGTTGCCCATTCTAGAGTGGAAATGGGATTATGTCGCAATGGATTTCGTGATGGGGTTGTCGAGGTCACCTTGAGGCAATGATTTCATGTGGGTTATCGTGGACAGACTCACGAAGGCAGCTCACTTCTTGCCGATCAAGCAGACCTTCGATGTGGACGAGCTTGGAAGGTTGTATATCTGAGAGATCATACATCTTCATGGGGTCCCTCATTCTATCGTTTCAGATAGGGATGCCCGCTTTACGTCTCGTTTCAGGCAGAGTTTTCAGAGGGCACTGGGTACACCGGTGCTTCTGATCACATCATACCACCCTCAGACAGATGGCCAGTCAGAGCGGACGATACATGTGCTAGAGGAAATGTTGCGTGCATGCGTCCTAGACATTGGGGGCTCTTGGGACAATCATATACCCTTATTAGAGTTTTCCTATAACAATAGTTTTCAGGAGACTATTGAGATGGAACCATACGAGGCTTTATATGGTAGGCCATGCCGATCACCTTTGTGCTAGTTAGAGGAAGGTGAGGCAGCTTTACTGGGGCCACAGCTCGTGCATGAGACATCTGAGCATGTCCAGTTGATTTGGAAGCTGATGGCTACCACGCAGTCTCTTCAGAAGTCTTATGCTGATCTCCGCAGACGACCATTGGAGTTCATGGTCAGGGATCAGGTTTTTCTACGTGTTTCACTGAGGCTGGGACACAAGCGGATCCGGAGATAGGGTAAAAATTCACCGAGGTATGTGGGGCCATTCGAGATTCTGGAGAGAGCCGGGATGGTTGCCTATCGGTTGCAGTTACCGAAGTGGTACCGAGACATGCATGACACATTCCACGTGTCTCAGTTGCGTCACTACCATTCAGACCTGTCTCACACCTTTCATCCATAGGAGGTTGAGATTTAGCAGGATGCTTCCTTTGAGGAGCATCCGATCAGTATCGTTGATATGAGCACGAAGGTTCTTCGAGGCCGGTCAGTTCCTCTCATATGGGTGCTATGGCAGCATGGCCGAGTGCAGGACGAGACCTGGGAGCGGGAGGCCGACATACGTGCTCATTGGCCAGAGCTGTTCTGAGCTTTATTTTCTCCACCATTGGAAGGGAAATTCGGGGACGAATTGCTATAAGTGGGGAAGTTTGTAAGAACCTAGCTCTTATTTTAGAGGTATATGCTTCTTCATTTCCTTTTCCTTAAGTGTTTTTGAGAAAATATGGAAAATGGGGGAAAATCATGAATTTCAAAACTACATGTCGTGTACTTAGTCCACACGCCGTGTACTTTTGGCTTTATTGGGATGAGTACACAGGGTGTGTAGCCTTGTCGGCAACGAGGGGTGTAGGAACCGAACACACGCCGTGCAGTGGTACCTTACACGCCGTGTAGTCAGTCGGAAGGCTTGAACAGTAAGGTGGTGGATTCGCCGCCAGATGGGAGACAGTACACGCCATGTACTCAGGAGTACATGTCGTGTACTCAGGTCGACGAGTGAAAAGTGTTGCGGTGCTGCCAAATGAATAGTTAAATGAAAGAAGTACACGCTGTGTATTCATAAGTACACGCCTTGTACTTTTTTTTCAGACTTAAAAACGCATTAGCCTCCTTATTTGGCAGAGGAGGAATTTGAGCTATTTTTGAGCCAAAGGAGGAGGCCAGACCATTGAAGATCCACCAAGAGTTCGTCGGGAATCTGATTTAGCTTCGGACGATCTAGTTGGAACCGCACGGGTAAGCCCTCTCCACTCCTAGTATCGTTCTTACCAATTCGTCTCCTAATGTAAGTTATTTACATTTGATTGGGTTTTGTTGTTCCTCAGATCTACGTTGTTCTTGGGTGTTTCTAGAGTCTGTGTTAGAGTATAACGTTAGTTGGCGAATAAGGTAGGTGGCTTGGTGTTTAGTTTTCCAACGGTCATGCATTTTTGTGCGTTTTTGAGCTACGAACCCATATTGGGGTGTCGTGAGGCTGAGGGCGTGGAAAATTTAACTACCTATAACTGTATAGGTAAATAACTAATGTTGTAAAAAATGATGTTTGGGATTGTTGCTTGGATCCAGGACCATCTCAAGGGGTGTGTTTCACTGTTTAGCCATTTTCCCAGGATACCCGAGGGTATGCCTTAAATGTAGTAACTCTATAATTTCCTTGAGAGGAATTTCTTGTTTATTGCATTTTTGTTTGTTGTGCATGGACCGATTACCTATTTAGCCTGAGGGCATTGTTGTGATTGGCCTGAGGGCATGACTGTTTTAGGCCGAGGGTTGTCGTATTTCGCCTGAGGGAAACCTTTTGTACCCGAGGGCTTGACTTTTGTGCCTGAGGGGGGAACTTCCTACACCTATGGGAAATTTCTGTTATGCCTGAGGGAAATACCTGCGGATTGGATTCTGTATGGCCTGAGGAAAAGCATGAGGGCGTGGTTACTATTTTAGCCTGAGGGCACAGTTCTGGTTTGCCTGAGGTCTTGGTGCTGCTATGCACAAAAATATTACTAAATTAAAGGAATTAAATGAATAATAAAATTACAATTTAATTGTTGAGTTAGTCACTTTTGAGTACTGTTTAGTTTTTTCATTTTACTACTGCACACTAGTTGCATGTTTTACACACATTTGAGCATAGGCCTTTGGTGGGTGCCTACTGAGATATATTTCTCACACCCTGTTTGGGTCATGCTTCTCTGCCCAAACAGATTACGTCGCTGCAGGTGTGGATAGGGGCAAGAGTCCCTATACAGGTACTTGACTGTTGCTGAGGAGTAGGAGGGCATGGGACCGAGACTAGGCTCGTGATGCCGCTGCCAGCTGTTTTTCTTGTCTTGTTGAACTCTGTATTTGTTGTACTGCATTGATATGTAACATGTTATGGCTGCTTTCTTAGAACTTGAAACATGTAGCATCATCACTTATATACTGTTGGTTATATCCACTGTTGTAGTTATTCAGTTGTGTATGTTTACTTCTTCTGCTGTCATGTATGTTTATTTTGGTGTTTTTCTATTCTACACTTTAAAAAATGGGGGCATAGTTTCCCCACTATCAGACCTGGGCCCTCACTGCTAGTCGGTAGCCTCTGGCATTTAGGGAAATGTGCTTGAGGTCATGTGGCGAACCGGTCTCGGGGCACCCATTGCGTGGCACCCGAGTTTGGGACATTATATTGTAATATATTAGGAAATTATGGATATTATTTTATCAGGTGTTGGATAATCTAGAGGGCATGAAAGGCGTGAAGATGTCTAGTCAGTGATTTACCTTTTATAGTGGAGGAGGATTCACATTTTTTGTAAATATAATGAGGTAAACACTCTTGAGAGGTCTCCATTGCATAATGTGCCTCCAATAATTGAAACTTTTCTATCCAAGGGATTATATGGTTGAAACATATCTAAAAAATGGGGTTTGGACATGTTTTTTTTCATATTTTTCCCTTTATGATAATGTTCAATTGATAAGTAAACTCATATTTTACACTAATCACAATAACTATGTTAATTTAATTGCAGTAATATTTTAGGTAAAAAACTATTTTGACCATAATAGAAATTTTATATTATTATATAAAAAATAAGGATTCCATTTATCAAAATTACCAACACATAAGTGGGGAAAATTAATTTCAAAATAATCTCATAGATGTGATGAGACAACTAGTTTTTAATGTGGGAACTTTCAAAATCGTTAAATGTTTTATATCTATTTTCAATGTGAAATTGATTACAATGACCTATATTTGATTTATTGTTTTATAATTGTACTAATTATATATTATTACCAATTTAAAATATAATTTAACGATATAAATAAATTATATGATAAAAATTTAGTTTTTAATTAAAATTCAATACTTTCCCTATTAATCAAAATATTAAACTCTTCAAAAAAATACAAAAAAATAACCCATAGTAAATTTTTATATGCCAAATTTAAATATTTTTTTAAAAGTTAAAATTAAAGAATTGTCAAAACATATACCAAAAATTGGATCTCTATTAAAAGATGATAATATTAAATTTTAACAAAATACATATTTTTATTTATAAGTTTTGATTTATTTTTATCTTATACAAAAAAATCAATTGGATGAGTATAAAATATATTTACTGAATATATATTATATAAATTTTAATAAAAACATTAATAAAATTCATTTTTTAATTTATTGAGAAAAAATATTATTTTACATATAAAAATAATTTTCTTAGAAAAGTAATTTCTTTATTTTGAAATATTTATGACATTATTTTATTCTAATTGAAAACCAAATGATTAATTCTATATATATCTGTAAATAATATTCTCACAGTTATTTAATTTTATTCAAAACCTTCAATCCAATTGCTAGGATAATAACAATATTAATAATATATTTTACCTCAGTAAAATGTAGCCTTACATGTAACACAAGCTATCCAAGGAACTCGACATTTTGTTTATCACAAGCCAAACATAGGGTTGTGTGTAAAAAAACTCTACTATAATGTTTATATTTAGTGAAATATAAACTTGGTGTTTCATATAAGTAATTAAAAACAATATTATTTTAAATATAAACAGATATATTTATTTTTTTTGAAATGAAAACTATCAAAAAGATAAAATTAATTCAAAACATATGTATTACACAAAATATCATGTTATTATAGTCAAGACATTAGGTTAGTGTTTATTTTATAAAATAAATTTCTTTTTTGATTTTTAGGATAAATTACCCTTTTGGTAAATTATATTCAAAATCTTTTTTAAAACCCTTATAGTTTCTTATACAAAATATCATTTTATTTTTCCCTATTATCCATTCATTGACCTTTGTGTCATACTCAAAATGAACTAGATTTGTTTTAACAAATCCATCCTTATGTCATATTTGGTCGATTAATATTTCATTCCACAACCGTGTTCATTAAATTTTTTTCCATATTATTACATTTATTAATAAAAGTATAATTTAATTTCATTTTCATTCATATTTTAATTTATTTTTAATGGTTTAAAATGTATTCCATACAATGTTTTATGAAATGATTTTTATGGGGTTTTAAAAATAAGTAATAGGAATATTTGTTTTATTATTTGATGTATGAATGAATTTTTCAAACATTATTAATATTCTATTAATTGAATCATTATTTACATGTTCCCATCAGCAATTTTCAATGAAAATCATTCTATCATTTTTTTGAATCTTTTTGGAATTTCTCAAAAGAAATGGACATTTTTCTCCTGTTTTAAGGGAACAGGGTCAATGTTATTTTAATGGTTTTTTTCTTTTATTTCAACATCCTTTAGTTTTTCTTATGATCCAATAAGGATATGATAAAATGGTACAATCCATATTTTTTAGCATATGGATTCTTAATATATGATGTTGATATATCAATGAATCATTTTTGACATCCATAGGTTATTCTATGATGAATTGATAAATGTTTTTATGATCATGTGGCATAATGATATGTAGTTTTATTTATTTGGAATGTCAGAACATACATATATTCACATAAAATTCTTTAGGTAATGATTGATTTTTGATGATATATTTTTAACATGTTTATGGAGCTAAGTCAATCCATGAATAAATTGAGGTTGGGGATTGAACCCAATCCATTATGGTACATTGTCCACTATATGATTATTGTATTAGAATTTATCCATGAGTATTGAAATGATTGTATATTTTTATGATTATAAAAAAATTCCTATGTAATTTTTTTAGGATTATGATCTAATATCATGGCTCAGGATTGATTAATGATGATTTTTTACTCTTTAAGAAAATTCCATTTCAAATGATAAATAATTATGCAATGAAGCATGACTTATGAACATGGACATATTGGGTATGAACATTTGTAAGTAATAATCCTACGTTGATACCCATTAATATACATAATTAGCATATAATATAATCCTTTTTATTCATTACATTTTTTCAAAGATATTAGGAAATTTACGTTGTATAAAATGTTTAAGAATGATTAATTGAGATAATAACATTATAGACGTTGTCGATTATATTTCATAAAGTTAATATTTTATATATCTAGTCTCAAAAATCAAAAAACTCTTCTGGTTATAGGATATTTATTATTTTTATTTTTAGTGAAAAATTCTATGAAATAATGTAATATATTTGTATATCATTCTTGGGTTGCCTCATTTAATATCAATGAAGGGTCTTTTTTTAATAAAGGGATTATATATTTTAAGATATTTGGATTAAAAAACAGTGATGACCCTATAAATACAAATAAATATAGCATAAAATATTATTGTTTTGGTAAGGTATATATTGTCTTCTTTCATAGAAATGAAATCCATATATAGAGTTAAACAACTGAATGTAGTATTGGGAAACATTAATAGAGGGGAAATAACCATGAAAAAACTACGTGGGTTTTAATTAAATTTTTACACAGTGTATCAAAATGAGGAATTATTTAATAGATGGCTAGAATCTCCCAATGGATAAGACATTAATGATTGATATTCTCTTTATGAACCACTATGAATAATGATATGACAAAACCTATTAAAAATAATGATAAACCAATGTGATATGGTATGGATGAAAAAAATTATTTTGTTGTTGAGAAGGTTTCATAATTTGGGACGTACTATAAATTATTTTAATTATAATATGGTTTCTAACATTGAGTAATGTTTATTGATATTCACATATAAATTTGGGGTTTTATTCAATGTATGTAACAAAAAGGAATCATGAGAACCCCAATAATGAATGTCAACACAAAAATCATCCTCATGAGAAACAATATTGGCTATGAACTGGGATATATATTATTATGGTTATAGATAATCAATAATTTCATATTATTATTAAAAAAATTCAAACATTCACTTCCAACATATAGAATAATTTTGTTTCAATAATTTTTATATTATATTAATAATAGATGTAATATGATTTCCTTTCTTATGTGTAAAACATGTGGAAAGAAGAACCCATTGAATTAAGTGAAAGTAAAATGAACATGTTTAATATGTGGAAAATAACAGAATATAGAAAATAATTTCCTTGGAAAAATTAACATCTTTATAAAAGGAAATAATTTCAACGGTAAGGTTCAACTAATAGTTCAATGTCTTAAAATGGGGAATTTGGGAATTATCCGAGTCAAAGACCTAATACAAGGGATAACACTAATAATAGTTTGAAAAGGAAGGGTGTATGATATATCATTAAATTATTTGGATCATGATAATTATGGAACACTTTTACCCCATAATATATATAGATATTTCATGAATATTTTTAATGATATGTTCCCCATTAATATCTTTTTATTTTTTCCATTACTGGAATTTGATGTGATTTTTGAGCATTGATTTTATTTCTTTAAATAGATTCCATAAAAATTTATAGAATAAGGGACGTTACATTTTATATTATTATTCAACTAATGGTAATTTATATGTAAAATGTTTAATTGGAAATTAAAATGGAATTTATATCTACGTTATGTATTTTAAATTTTTTTTACGAGTGATAATTATCTTAAATAGTTGGGGAGATACTAAAAATTTGAGATATTCCTATTATTTTTGAATATGATTATATATTTCTAATAAAATTCTTAGTCTTTAACCAAATCATGAATTATAGTTTTAAATAATTTTCATATGTGGTTATACATCCATTTTAGATACTCCTAATACAATGACCGATATTGAGTTGATATAATTGAAGAACATATTCATAGAGAATAATAATAAGGGATGGACTCTAACATGTGCATCACCATGGGCTAATCAATTTAATTTTATTAAAAATAAAGACATTTTAATGTGTAAAAAACCTAGTTTTTAGGAAATATGTTTTTTAATAAATTTAATTTCTTCCATATACTGCCTGACACCCAAAGCGGATTATTATAAAACCATAATATTCTATAACTATAATTATTTAAACATGAAAATTATAACCTTGTCATTAAACTATGTGTAGTAAATTAGAAGGATAATATTTTGAAAATTATTTATAATGGTTTTATATAAAAACCGACCTTGATAAGAATTTATTAATTTTTAGTAATATCATTATATATTTGGAAAAAACAATTTTCTCAAAAACAATTTAAAAAATTTATCAAATTAATTTTTCCACCTTTTGAAAAATTATTTGAGAAAATATAATTTATTTTTCAAATATATATTAAAAAATATCATTGATTTAATTTTTTTTAATTTTTTATATTTATTAATTTTGCTATGAATATTAAAGAAATACATATTTTTATTAATAACTCCCATTTTGATTAATGAATTTAAATCCAACATTTTATTTTAATTTAGATTTTAATGTATAAATAGTTAATTTTTATATTTATTATTAAAATTTAGTTTATTGTAATCATTTTCAAGATGAATTATGACATTAAAACTTTCCATTCTTATAGAAAGTATATCTTTACAAAACTTTTTTTCATCATGTATTAAAATTTAATTATATATTATAATATTCCAATTAAATGAATGGAATAAAGAAAATTAGAATCCATATATATAATAATAATAATAACTTTTTTAAAATATGATATTTTTATATTTTCCCACAATTATTTGTAACAACAATGAAAATTAAATGTCTTAATTACAGGTAAAACGAGTTTACCTAGTGTTAAATTAAAGAGATAAGGCATAAATGGCATAAATACATGTCCAACCCCAATTGCTTCATCCAAGAACTACCCAAATACATTCATTAATTCACTAAACACACCCTATGGAACTTATTTTGATCATAAAATCATTCTATAAAGGCTTCAGGTGTAAACCAAAGTGGGTTTTTTCAAAGAAGATGTATAGTCCTTAACTAGAAATTTTCCATTTTTTTCATCCTCATTCAACTTGGTATATTATTACAATTTTATGATTTCATAACATCATTATATAACATATTATAGGATTTAATTATTTTAATTTTACATCCATCAGATTTCTCCTATTCTATTAAATTGGATACAAAACTGTCGATCAGGTGTAAATCGAAAAACCAGCTCAAAAAATGATATAATTCCTTCTCCATCAACTCCATTCATGATTTGATATAAATATAGTCTTAAAGTATATATATGTGTGTGTGTTATATCTATTACATAATAATAATTTTTAAATATAATATCACATGTAACTTCAAACCATCCAATCCAATGAAAAACTATAATGTTACTCGTGCGTATGTGTGGACTACAGCCTCCATAAAGTGATGCAATAAGATTGAAATTTCATTTTCACATGGATATATTTAATGAATATATAATATTACTATTATATAATAAATAATATATAATTTTTAATTGATATTTAACTTTATTTAGTTCCATCCTTTGAGAAAATTGAAATAGTTTCCTTGCATACATATGACACTTCTTCTCCATAAAAATGGTAATTCATTATATATATATAAATTAAATGGGTTACTATAAATAAATATATAATAAATATATATTATATTTATAACAATGTTAAAATTATATATATTATATAACCATGATAAATGTAAAGGTATAGAAAATACCAATTTTTTTTAAAGAAAAATGATGAAATTATTACCTAAAACATGATTTTGAGAAATAATTTTTAATAAAAGACTAATAAATTGTCATCAGTAAATAAAAATTATATGTTATATATATATATTATTGATAATAAAATTATATTTTTTTATATAACATGTTTTACTTTGAATGAAGTTAGTTTAGACATAATGTAATATATTTTCATCTCACATTGACTTCTATGACAAACATTCCATAATCACCACTCATTTGTTGTAGTGTATATACTTCTCAATAATGTATTTTATGATTATTTCTATGAAATTTATGAGTATTTACATGTCAAAATAGAGATCATTATTTAAATGGGATTATGATTCATTGTATATGATTGCGATAAAGGTTTTCTGTTACAATTTCATTATTCATCAGTGTTATTTATTTATGATTCATATGTTTAGATATTATGATCTACATTTAAAAACACTTGAATTTTATTCTCATCATTTTATTTCTTTAAATTACATCTTTTACTTTCATTTACCACTATTTATATTCACAATATTCAAAAAAAGTTAATAACAAAAATAATTTGGTTATTCCTTCGGTCAAAATCCATTATTGTTCCATGTCCATGTTTTATAAAAGTGTTTTGAAGAAAATATTAAATCTTCCCTAATTAGTTTTTGGAAGTCATTTTGACCCATGTTTTACTTTTGAAAAAATGGTTTAATAGGAATACTATTTTCATTTTATGAACATGAATATAAATAATTTTTATTAAAAATATGAAAGGTATCTTCACTTTAATATATACGAAATGAATGATATTTTATTCATTCAATAAAACTCAATGACATAAATCTCACTCTAATGATTTACAAGGTCATTTTAAATGAAATTTTATATTTAATATCTGATAAAATTTTCAAATTTAATTACTTTTGTTTAATATTGAATGGAAATTTTCCTCAATAATATATTGAAGATCAATTTGTTGAATTTATATTCTTCAATTAAAACAACATTGTGTGTTACTTATGAATTTTATGGATATGATCAAATTTTCCTGTTATTATACTTTCTCTATATGGCTTAAAATTATGATAAAGTGATTTTTTGATACCCATTCCTTTTCAGCGGTTAAATCTATGATGAAATGTTTACGAAACAACTTCATTTCTATAGGTTTTGATATGTATAATGTTTTAATATCTTTTGGAACAAAAATTCATGGATTATGTGATATGTGAGACTTAAATCTCCCCCCCCCAATTCATTGGGTAATGACTAATATTATATGAGATCAATCATTACATGGGATGTAATCCAAATCCAAAATAATAGGGTACATGGGTGGTTATCCAATAACCAAAAAATTGGGTACAATATAGCTTATCTAAAGACTAAAGTAGGCATATATGCTTTTAGTCAAATCCTAAAATTTTATAAATTTATTTGTGGGTATATATCATATATGGTTTTTTATTATGTGTACGAAAAAATCTATATCTTATTTCAATTATATGTTCTCATGGATCATGATTTTTTATTTTTTATGATTCATATGTTATGAAATGACAATATTTATACCATGAATCTTGTTTATGATCTACGATTTGTTGTGTTTTGTTTTCAAATGATATTTTAATGTTATAATCCCCTTATTCTCATGTTATGATGATATCCCCTATGTTTACAAATACAGAGTATCTGAGCTCACCATTTTATATGATTCCTTCCAAAAGTGTATGAATAATATTTTTTTGTTATGTTTCTAAAGAGTAAAACGTAGGGATATCCATGTGTGATATGATTATGATATTTTAAAATATAATAATATTATGTAGCTAGTACCAAAACACACTAATCATTTACAATCCTTATACATGTATTTGGTTATTGAATCTAATATTCATCTATTAAGAAATAATATCTATGTATGAGAATCCAGTATTACTATAATTTATATCTGAATAATTCTTTAGTTATCCTCTGGAACTGGGAAGATAATACATTATAGATAATCCTATGGATATGTATAAGGATATATTTGGGTATAGGAAAATGACCTAGATTTTTGGTTAAGTAAAAAGGGACTGGATTCCATGAAATTACATCACTTTTTGGATACCAAAAGAATAAGTCTCTCTAAAATAGATACACCTATGGTTAGTTACTCTAAAAAGGTAGAATTGGGAATTTATTAGATTTTCACAGGGTTTATTACCATGGTACATGATATACACCTAGTTTGACACTATAGTGACTCTTTTGATATTTACAATATCTTTAAAAGCCATCAGGATAGATTTAAATAATGACTATGACTCGACGAGGATATGAATAATTAAAAATATATTGAAATAAAGTATCATGATTTATACATCATATAATTGATTCTCCAGGATTATTTGGCTTGCTATTATGATTAATATTTCTCACATTATGATATTTTTTTATAATAATTGGATGGAAATTGAAGGAAATATGTTAATGATTAATACACTGTACAATGAAATTATTTTCCTCCTAAAAAACAAAGTTTTATGGTATATGATGTTTATATACTCACAAAAATATAGTAGACTATGAATCTTACTGACATTTTAAATTTGTAAAGGATGGAAAAACATTATATTGAGTACTCTTTGAGGAAAATCCAACATTACTTAGTCTTTTTATTGAGCCTCTAGATTACGATAAATGAATTATTGCCATTAAAATAATATTTTCCATCATCTAGCTTTTCAAGGCTGAAAATTTCATTTTTTCTATATAATTCTTTGAAGGTGTGGCAGATCAATAGTGAAATTTTATCAAGGATATGATGAAATGAGATGTAATTCACTCTATAGAGTGTGATGAGTTTAAAATCAATTCATTCAATAATTAATTTCTAGATATTATTTTATTGAAATGTGTTGAAGGATTAAATGTGACAAAAATAGAAGGAAAAGTAATCAATTTCAACCGATGTGGAGAATTTCATAGAATATTTCTTGTGTTATCAATTATCCTGAAAGAATGGCTGGTGGATTCATAAGGGGAATAAAGCCATGTCTCCCAATTATTTTTTCATTAAGGACTTCATTAGCTATGAAGAAATCATTTGATGTGTTATCAAGGTGGAAATGGATATTGGAGTTACCCATGAATCTCATAGTTCTGATAGGAATGTAAATATGTACATCAAAGTAAACTCGAAAAACTAGATTCTAAAGTTATAGGATGAAGCTATCAAATGATACGAATAAATAGAAAGCCAAACAAAATACACCTATGAAAAATTAATGTTTTAAATGAATTGAGTTATGGAATTATTCTATCAAGTGCTAAAATTAGAAGATTAATTAAAATGATTGACATCAGAAACCTCTTTAAGTGATAGAAAAAGGGAATGTGGTCACTATTGTTTATGTGGGTTTTGATAACGACATGGTGAAAGGTAAATTTAATATAAAATTTAGAACTTATAATTTCTTCTATATATATGTGTCTATCAACAATTTTATATATGAAAATTTTTCCATGGGTAACACAATAACACATATATGAACAGATATTGAATTGAAAATGAAATCTTATAATGGAATGATAATTACATCTCCTTTTACTATTCATAACAAGATTACTTTTATGAGAATATATTTAATCGAAACCTTATTATTTTCCCTATTTATTAGGTTTATTTTATATTAGCTGTTTATTGGATGTATTTATATAAATCAAACCTTAATTTTCATGGATGGTATGTTATGTTTATTATACCAAAAAAAACATACAGATTTGTATTTGTTTGATGTTAAATATTAACATCCAATGAAAATTTCACATATTATCGGTGTCTTGATTCATGTTCAAAGGAGGTTCTTATTCATATGGTTGGGAATAAACTCATCATCAATGAAATTTATTTTTTTTGATTCTTTTGATATAACTATGTTTGGAATTAAAATGAATGCATATAATTTTAAAGTTGAGTTCTCGATATAAATAATACTTTTTTCCATTATTTTTCCAATGAATCATTATAAAATATCCATAATTAAAGATGAAATAATTGAAGAAGAAAATCTAGGAGAATATATAAATTTTATTATTTAGCCAACTATGTCTCCTAGGGGTGACCAGACTCATTTTGTTAAGTAGAATGTTTGATCTATTTAAATCATTAATGATTATCGATAATAGAAAAACATCATAATATATAACAAGTATCATCTACACTGTATTGATGATTTGTTTTATCAAATTTTAAGAGCTGAATACACATTCACGAGTGAACGTCATTCTTGATATCATCAATTGGGAGTGAATAAAGAGTATTTACAAATGAAAAAATACCATATAAGGCATGGGAACTATGATTATGTAGTGATACCATTTGTTCAATATATTACCATTAATGTCTTCATGCTTTTAAGGAATATGGTCTTTAGTAATTATGTTATTAAATTTTCTAGATGATATTCATATATATTAATGTAACAATAAAGATAATGATTATCACTTGATAATTTTAATGAATTCTGTAATGATGGAGAAACAATTTGATAAATTTACATATGTGAAATTTGGCTATAAATTTTTTCAATTGTGGGTCATACAATCTCAATATTGTGTATATTGGTGGATAGATTAGATATAGAGTATATTTAACATTTTCCCAATCCTACCACAATGATTAATATTTGTGGTTTTCTTTGTGAGGATAAATATTATAGATGGTTTGTGGAAAATTTCTCACAGCTATATAATCAAATCAACAATTTATTTTATATGGGATAAAAGTTACTCTATATAAATGAATGTGAGTAAAATTTCATGGAAATGAATAGAATATTTTTCACAGCACATGTTTATACATTACTATGAAATGGAGACATGTATATGATATAAAATGATTCATCCAATAATGGATTGGGATATTTTTATAAGATTAAGGATATAGTGATGGATAATGTGTCATTATAATTTAATGATGATGAGAAAAATCTCCAAAGTTATGATTTTGAGGTAGCTTCAGTAAATTATTTATTTGAAATATAAAGATAATATATTTATGGATAAATGTATGATATATATAGTAATCATTATACATTAATGTATATATTCAAACAAAATTAGTTGAATATGTGAAATAGAATTTGGTTGCAACTGATCAAATATTTTTACTTCTTAATACATTACCACCCTAGGAATGATTAAAAAAGTATTTAATCCTCTATTTCGAAAGGACAATTCTACTATATTATAGTTGAGGATAAAAATTGAAAAAATATTTATGGACTTAAAATGGATGGATCTAGAAATAATTAATGAAATAAATAACTCTTATCTATATCAATTGATATTCCAAACAACTATCTATGTAAATATTAAAGTGGCATAGAAGGAAGATATAGTGTTACAAAAAAATGTCATAAATGGTACCAAGTTTGTCTTTGATTATAATGGAATGACACTATTCAAGACCATATATATGACCCATCTGTACCTTTTTAGATGATGGATGTTATTATTTAAGCTTTCAGTTCTTCATAATCAATTCATATTGGATGAATAAAGATGTATAGTGATATAAAATAGTAAATATGGTGGGATGGGGGTAAGAGAGATATTGTTGATTCTGAATTTTGTAGCTTGGTATGTCAATATATTAAGTATGAGAGATAAAATTCCAAGGGGTTGATATAACTATTAACCATTCAACAATATAAGTGATAAAACATCACCATGGATTATGTCATCGAACTACCCAAAAAATCTAAAGGGATAATTTTTAAGGGGTTGCATTCAATCGCTTTAATAATTCAGTACACTTCATTTTTTTGAGAATATTTATCTCTTTATTATCTTTACATAATATACATAATGGAAATGGAATGGTTACATAGAGTACCAAATTCTACTATATATGACCAGGATATGACGTTTACTAAAATGATCTTGTGAATCTTTAAGCAAGATCTTCATATACATTCTAGTTTCAACACTTCTTATCATTCTTATAAATATAGTTAGTCTATAAGAATGATTCAAATTCATGGGGTAATGTTGTTATCTTATTATATTGATTTCAAATTATTTAGGATTAATAATATATTTGGGATGATTTTTAATTAAAAAATAACTTTAAATCATGTATTTAGAACGATCCTTAGGAATATCTCTATTGAAATATGTCCAAAAATCAATGTACTGTGTAACACCCCTAGTTTTTATAAATTATTTTTTTCTAATAAATTAAATATCTTTGATGGATATAATTTCATACTACATGAAGTTATGATTGATTCATATTCAACACCAACGTTTGATTTAAATATATAAAATAAAAATCTTTGCTTTTATTACATGATTTCCATTTTTTGACTTATATTACACCAAATGATGAGTTCCTTCGATACCTTGCATTACATACAAGACTGAGTTACACAGAACTACAATATACTACTACTATTATTTTTAAAATATTATTATACTTATCACCTAGTCATTAGAATGAAATATTTTAATAATATTAAATAGTAAATTAAACTACATTTTATAAATGCTTATAAAATTATTTGATTAATTAAAAATTATTTGGAAATGAAAATAAAAACTAATTCAATAAATATGATGTTTTTTATGAAAAAACTATTTTATACGAATAATTTAATTTGAAAATAATTAATTAAATAAATAAATGTTAATGATATATCATAAAAATTTATATATTATAAATTAAAACCAAATTTTTTTACATTCATTGAATAATTTTTCTAGGTATAAAATAATAATAAATATAGTTTTTGGCATAAAAGTTAGATTATTCTAATAGGAAAATATTCTATCATTGAATGGATTAATTGTTTTAAATATAATTTTTTGAACTTTTATCATTTTTATTTTAGAAAATTAATTTTTTAAATGGAACTATCAAATATTAATTTGGGTGAATTTTTTGTTTTTTAGGAGAAGATTCAATTTTTGGATAAATAGTAAAAAATATAGAATTTTAATTGAAAACAGAATTTTCATCTATTTTTTGTATATATATAAATTATATTTTTATTTTATTTTAATGTATATTTAATCCAATAACAGATATATTAATCAAATTTATGGAATGGTAATCAATTTTATTTTGAAATTGGATATAAAAACATTTCAAACATTGGAACATTTTTATTTCAAAACATTGTTGTCACATTCCATCTATTGGATTAATTTTTTTTAATAAAATCTACAAATAATGATTTTAGAAATTGGAAAAACGGATTCCATAATTTTTAATCATAAAAATATAATTTTCTAGTAAGTTATCCTAATTTTCAGACAAAATAATATTAGTGAATGTTACTAATATTAATTATAACAATTAATTTAGAAATGAGTTTACTTAATGAGTAATGATTAACATAATGTAAAAACAACTTAGAAACAGGTTCTGTAACACCCCAAGCTTCCACAGTACGTTTCCCTTCGAATAATGCGATAGCGTGTGTTGTACGCAACTTCGAGTTCTAACACACACCACAACTAATTAAACTAGCCGTTGTGAATAGTAATACCTACTTTTTGAAATCATATATATTTTATATTTCAAAATGGACTTCATTTTTGGATTCGGAATATTGAAATTATCCTATGGTGAAATTTTGGTACTTTTTGGATAACTTTTTTATTTTGATGAATAGTGAAAATTACTAAATTTTAATTAAAAACAACTTTTTAAATCAAAATAATTAATAGTGATAAATTATGAATTTGAGTGGTTTTAAAGTATATTTAGAATATATTTTTACCATTTAATATAATGTTGGTCATTAGACATAATTTTACAATTAAACCGAACATAAACAAGTGTCAATCTTTTGATAGTTATTATCTCTTAAAAACACGCTTTTTGTTTTGACAGTGGGAATTAATTTTAAATTAATTTCTGCCACTTCTGTGTTTTTAATTTAGGAAAATGGATTCCATATTTGGAATCAGGATGTTCAAATTGTGTAAATAGGTAACTTTTATTTTTAGACATTTTGAATAATTACTGCGGTAAATATTTTATTTACCATGGTTAAGGGTAAATCCGGTAAATAAGGGTTAAAAAAATAATATTATAATAATACTAAATTACCCTAAAACGTGTCTTAACCCTATTGGTTGATACATGGTCGACCATGGGCATCTTTGGGTCCATTTTGGGACCCCATGGATCCACTTGTAAGTGATAATGACACATTATTTTAATTAAGTTAAAATGAATACAAAAATGACACAAGCATATATCGTTTAGAAAAACAATTGTTACATAGGGTTATATATGTTGGATTTTAAATTATAAATATTCATTAGAAATATAAAAAGATTTCCTACATAATGATATTTTATTTATAATTTTTATACATTAAATAATTTATTTTATTTATGACACAATGATGATGCAGTAATTACTATAATAGTAAAAAAATTAAAATAAATGATATTATAAATACCCAAATAAATATAATATGAAACTTTTAATGAATTAAACTAATTTTCTAGGATACTATGATATATTAGGATTTATTTAATTGACTTTTTACGAAGTAAACAATCTGTTATGAGTTTCACAAAAATCAACTATTGAATAGTGTCAAAATTGACATAAAAGAGTTCTTAAAACAAATATTATATTATTAATTGATATTAAATTCCTAAAAATCTAAGGTTCGGCCAAGAGACTTATATCATGATAGGTTCATCATTAATGGACCACTTGGGGGTCGTTTGGATGTATATAGTATGTTTATTAACCATATTATATAAAAATACAAAGAGACATTGTAAAAGTGAAACTAATTAACTTAGAGTTAATACTTAAAGATAAGGTTAATATAAGTACCCAAACCTGTATAAATTCTATTGGTTGAGTGGTTTTCGACCTATCCCCACCGTAACCTTTGAATAGTCAACTTTGGAGCCATTAGAAACCGAATATGAATTTATTATAAATTAATATTTCTAGCTTTTCCAAAGGTGCCCCTCACCCCTCTTATAAAAGGGCACTCCTCCTTCTCATTTCTTCACACATTCAAAACCTTTTGGTTCGACCAAACTCTCCCAAAATACTCTTCCAACATCCCTCACTACAACCTAGGGGCCTTATTTTTATCAGAAAGACAACCTAAGGAGCCCTTTTGATCAAATCAAAACGAAGAACCCGAAGAAGAGGTAATGATTTCACCACCCTTTTCTAAGTTCATTTCTTCTTCCACTTCTTCTTACTTTGTTCTTACCATTCTAAAATAATTACTCCAGTATCTCACATATACTGTGATGTTATTATAAATATCGTACAACCATATTCAGTATTCTATCCACCCTTTGAATAACATGTCACCATACGTGCGTACGTACGGCTTACCGTCTCCACGTCGTGGTGTAATTGTTATTCAATATATTATTATTTGGATGGGTATAATAATGATGTGTAACTCATGTAAATAATAAATATAACATGTTAATGATTCTTTATATATGATATACTATCCATTTATATATTATTTTAATATCAAAAGAATGATATTGTCGCTCGTGCGTACGTACGGACTACCGTCTCCACGAACACGATGAGATTCATTCTCCATCGTATCCATTCAAGTATAATTATAATTTGATGATTTAAAAATTATTTTTAAGGACTTGATATCATTATGGATATGAATAAGATACAAAAAACATGGCTTATGTAACAAAACATATAAAAGAAAATGAGTAAGTTAACACCCGAAACGACGATAATACTAAGATATTATTAATAAAGCAATGTTAAAAGATCATATATGATATCATATTAATTTATATGATTCTTGTATAATTTAATAACAATTATTTTACCATTATACAGGAGGTTAACCTACCCGGACAAAGGAAAAGTACAAGGTAAGGGTTATTTCACAATCTCTTCATTATCCGAGGTTGTTTATACGTAATAATCTACTGGGATTTCTTTATCATCCACATCCATGTTTCATAGAAATTTATTTAAAAACATATTTATTATTTACAAGAATATGGGTTAAAGTCATTTATACCCTTTTTTGAATTTTTATAAGAGGTTTATAAAGGAATCTTTCCGTCATTTTCAAACAAGGTCCTTTTTAACCTTTTCTACAGAATTATGGTAAGAATGTTTTTTTAACTTATACGGCGGGTGCGGCTATTTTCCGCCGTTATAAAATCATCAAAGCTTCCCTTACAAGCTTATAAGAATATTTTCAAAGAAAATGTTTTATTTTATATGGATCTTAAATTATTTCAAAATAAAAGGAGATATTTCGTTAAAAAGAATTTTGATTTCATCTATGTCAACATCCTTTGATGGATTTTAAGATTATTTGAAGTTGATTTATTATGATACATAACTTCTATATTGTATTGAAGGTTTTGTGATATGTTTGACTGTGTATGTGCTATTTTTATACCAATCATAGTTTATGGTGAAAGTATTGACATTTTGTATGCTAGTTTTAATACGAATGTTTATGTTATGTTTAAAACTTTTCATATGGGAATGCATTGGACTTAATATGTGACGGGTGGAGCCCGCTATATCTCCTAGATGCATCGGTAGGTCTCATGAGACAAACTAGTGTCTTGGCACAAGGCCTTGACAAAATCTTATTTGTAGTCTTGGCACGAGGCCTTGACTATGTGGTTATGATAGTCTGGCATTATGCATTCCAACATTATTAAAGTGGTAATTGATTTTTTCATGTGATTATTCGATTAGTAGAATATCCATGTGAATAAGTAAATGGAATTATTTCATTTTATTTATGCCATACCATGTTGAAAGTTAATGTTTGAAAGGCTTTTCTTTTAGTTATACATTTCCTTAAATGTTTATTCTTATTTATGAAAGTTTCCGCTATATTGTTTTCCTTACTGGGAATTTGAGCTCACCCCTTTTCTATGTTTTATTTTCCCCAGGAAGTGAAGAAGTAAGTTATGAATGACCTGCAGGGATATTATGTGGGGATATGAGTGTGGATTATGGAGACATTATGTTGTTGTAGTAGTTTTTCAATTTATGATGTAATGTAAAACTTATGAATATATCTAGTGTTTCCAAGGCTACTAAACCAATCGGTCTTTCGAGATTTGATCTTTCTTGTGATCATGACAATGTTATGTAATAATGCACCGACTCTGGGTAACTGGGGTCAGGGCGTTACAGTTGGTATTAGAGGAAGTTTAGTACAAACCTTGGAAGCTAGATTTAGATAAACTCTGATTAGAGCACGTAGACCTAAGATGAACTTTGAGGATTAGTATAGAAGAACTTCCTAGAATTTTGGTATTGTAGAGATTTTGTGAGTTTTCCGAGCAATACATCCCTGTCAGGATACGAGCAGGTAGAGGAAGCTCTGGCATAGATGTACCTAGGGGTAAAACCCGAAAACACCGCTTTGAGCTAGACTCGAACGAGAACTGGTGCACGAAAACGGGCCTTGCTGCACTCTTGGTGACGACACTCCCGGGGGATATGCTTAGGATAACTCTCATTTTTCTTTACAAATCATTTTGAAGGGATTATGAGTATATACTTCCTCAAAGAAAACATTCTTATCATTATAGATTATATCCATAAATAGTTCAATTTATGTTAAGTGTTTTATAAGTATGGGATTATGTATTTTGATTCATAAACTGATCTAGTGTATGTCATTGTTTTGAAATGGCGCCCAGTAGAAGGAATGAGAACTCCAGAAATGCACATGATCCAAAGAGAAGGAAGGATCATATCTTTCATGGCCTTAAGCTAGAATTTATAATAGAAATAGTCTCCCATGTATTATCATCATATGAAGAAATAATATCATGTGTTGATAAGATAAGTAAAGAGTTTACTGAGTCTTATGGCTTTGAAGGGAAGCAAGAGAAGAAAAGGATGGAAGAGAGAATGATGGATAAAGGGAAGAGGGAAAAGAAGAATTTTCCCATATGTGGTAACTGTGGAAAGAAACACCCTGGAACTTGCCTGAAAGGAATGGGAGTTTGTTATAAGTGTGGAGAAAAAGGGCACAATGTACGTGACTACAGGGGTAGGAAAATGGTTTTAAATGGTCAATGCTTCATTTGCAAGGAGTTTGGACACTACGCGAACCTATGTCCCAGTCATCAGACTATGCCGTAAATGATGTTATTGGATAATAATCAAGTTATGATACTACCACAGATGAAGAGGAATGATTAGAGTTCTTATGTTGATTATGTCAATTGAGTATTGTATCAACAATGTACTTGTTATAATAATTATGGAGTATATAAGGATTGTACTGCAGTACAATTTCATTAAGGACTTGAGATTGTGTGGAACAAAGAAAAGTGACTCAATAGCAGGATAAATTTTTGGAAAATATATGGTTTAGAGAATGATAAATCATAATATAGTTCGCATACTGAGGTAGTGATTTTGGAATAATATGTGATTGTTTTGGATAAATTATATTGGATATTTTTGACTACCTTGAAACTGATTTATGATTTGTATATTCCATCATTGTTGGGGTTTAAAACATTTTTGGATTAATGAAGTATATCCAGCATTCTATATGGAATAAGGGAGCATGAATGTAATCAATAAGGAATATGGTAATACATGATGAAGGTATTCATATGCTATTACGGGGTAAAAAGGATCTACATTATGTTTACCTTCATTATAAATGTTGGACTATGAGTTTGGACAGAAGTATTTTGGATAGTTCTAGTTTGGATTATTTTGGATTACCATAAAAGGAACATTTTTGGTGGGACAACATGAAGAGGGAGATTGCTGATTTTGTGTCAAGATGTATGGTTTGTCAACAAGTGAAAGCTGGAAGGCAACAGCCTGGAGTTGTCATGCAACCTCTTCCCATACCGGAGTGGAAATGGGACAATATTACGATTGACTTTGTCATGGGGCTACCAAAGACTCCTAGAAGGAATGATGCAATATAGGTGATTGTTGATCGTCTTACCAAGTCAGCACATTTTATTGCTATAAGAGAAGATCTACCCCTGGAACGTCTAGCAAGACTATATATTAATGAAGTTGTGAGACTTCATGGAGTACCCTTATCAATTGTTTCTGATCGTGATCCCCGTTTTACTTCAAGATTCTGGAAAATTCTTCAGAAATCCCTGGATATAGAACTTCATTTGAGCACTGCATACCACCCTCAGACAGACGGACAATCAGAACGGACTATTCAAACCTTAAAAGACATGTTGAGATCTTGCTCACTTGACTTTCAGGGTATGTGGGATCAATATTTACCTCTGGTATAATTTTCCTATAACAATAGCTTCCATTCGAGTATTCAGATGGCACCATATGAAGTGTTATACGGAAAGAGATGTCGTACACCAACCTGTTGGGATGACGTTGGTGAAAGAAAACTTGTAGGCCAAGAAATGGTGGAGGAAATGGTGGAAAAGGTGAAAGTAATCCAAAATCACATCAAAGCAGCTCAAAGTAGGCAGAAGAGCTATGCCGATAATCGAAGGAAGGATTTGGATTTTCAAGTCGGTGATCATGTTTTTCTGAAGGTATCTCCATGGAAGGGAGTCATACGTTTTGGTAAGAAAGGTAAATTGAGTCCCAGGTACATCGGACCTTTCGAAATTCTATAACGAATTGGGGCTGTAGCTTACCGATTGGCAATGCCGCCAAGTCTCTCCAAAGTTCACGATGTTTTCCACGTATCTCTGTTGAGGAAATACATGCCTGATCCAACGCATGTACTCACCTATGAGGAATTAGAACTGGAACCCGATCTTTCCTATTGTGAAGAGCCGGTCAAGAATCTTGATATGAGAGAACAAGTGCTGAGAAACCGGACGACGCGTCTGGTAAAAGTTCTGTGGAGAAACCATAAGATGGAAGAGGCAACGTGGGAACCCGAGGAACTTATGATGAAGAACCACCCGATTCCTTTTATGCAGTAATACCCTAGAAATTGCGAGGACGCAATTATTTGAAGGAGGGGAGAATGTAACACCCCAAGCATCCACGGTACGTTTCCCTTCGAATAATGCGATAGCGTGTGTTGTACGCAACCTCGAGTTCTAACACACACCACAACTAATTAAACTAGCCATTGTGAATAGTAATACCTACTTTTTGAAATCATATATATTTTATATTTCAAAATGGACTTCATTTTTGGATTCGGAATATTAAAATTAGCCTAGGGAGAAATTTTGGTACTTTTCGGATAACTTTTATATTTTGATGAATACTGAAAATTACTAAATTTTAATTAAAAACAACTTTTTTAATGAAAATAATTAATAGTGATAAATTATGAATTTGAGTGGTTTTAAAGTATATTTATAATATATTTTTACCATTTAATATAATTGTGGTCATTGGACCTAATTTTACAATTAAACCGAACATAAACAATTGTCAATATTTTGATAGTTATTATCTCTTAAAAACACGCTTTTTGTTTTGACAGCGGGAATTAATTTTAAATTAATTTCTGCCACTTCTGTGTTTTGAATTTAGGAAAATGGATTCCATATTTGGAATCAGGAAGTTCAAATTTTGTAAATAGGTAACTTTTATTTTTAGACATTTTGAATAATTACTGCGGTAAATATTTTATTTACCATGGTTAAGGGTAAATCCTGTAAATAAGGGTTAAAAAAATAATATTATAATAATAATAAATTACCCTAAAACGTGTCTTAACCCTATTGGTTGATACATGGTAGACCATGGGAATCTTTGGGTCTATTTTGGGACCCCATGGATCCACTTGTAAGTGATAATGACACTTTATTTTAATTAAGATAAAATGAATACAAAAATGACACAAGCATATATATTTTAGAAAAACAATTGTTACATAGGGTTATATATGTTTTATTTTAGATTATAAATAATCATTAGAAAGATAAAAATATTTCCTACATAAGGATATTTTATTTATAATTTTTAGACATTAAATAATTTATTTTATTTATGACACAATGATGATGAAGTAATTACTATAATAGTAAAAAAATTAAAATAATTGATATTATAAATACCCAAATACATATAATATGAAACTTTTAATTAATTAAACTAATTTTCTAGGATAATATGATATATTAGGATTGCGTTAATTGACTTTTTACAAAGTAATCAATCTGTTATGAGTTTCACAAAAATCAACTATTGAATAGTGTCAAAATTGACATAAAAGAGTTCTTAAAACAAATATTATATTATTAATTGATGTTAAATTCCTAAAAATCTATGGTTCGGCCAAGTGACTTATATCATGATAGGTTCATCATTAATGGACCACTTGGGGGTCGTTTGGATGTATATAGTAAGTTTATTAACCATATTATATAAAAATACAAAGAGACATTGTAAAAGTGAAACTAATTAACTTAGAGTTAATACTTAAAGATAAGGTTAATATAAGTTCCCAAACCTGTCTAAATTCTATTGGTTGAGTGGTTTTCGACCTAGCCCCACCTTAAACTTTGAATAGTCAACTTTGGAGCCATTAGAAACCGATTATGAATTTATTATAAATTAATATTTCTAGCTTTTCCAAAGGTGCCCCTCACCCCTCTTATAAAAGGGCACTCCTCCTTCTCATTTCTTCACACCTTAAAATCCTTTTGGTTCGGCAAAACTCTGCCCAAATACTCTCCCAACATCCCTCACTACAACCTAGGGGCCTTATTTTGATCAGAAAGCCAACCTAAGGAGCCCTTTTGATCAAATCAAAAGGAAGAACCCGAAGAAGAGGTAATGATTTCACCACCCTTTTCTAAGTTCATTTCTTCTTCCACTTCTTTTTCCTTTGTTATTACCATTCTAAAATAATAACTCCAGTATCTCACATATACTGTGATTTTATTATAAATATGGTACAACCATATTCAGTATTCCATACACCCTTTGAATAACATGTCACCATACGTGCGTACGTATGGCTTACCGTCTCCACGTCGTGGTGTAATTGTTATTCAATAGATTATTATTTGGATGGGTATAATAATGATGTGTAACTCATGTAAATAATAAATATAACATGTTAATGATTATGTATATATGATATAACATCCATTTATATATTATTTTAATATCAAAAGAATGATATTGTCGCTCGTGCGTATGTACGGACTACCGTCTCCACGAACGCGATGAGATTCATTCTCCATCGTATCCATTCAAGTATAATTATCATTTGATGATTTAAAAATGATGTTTAAGGACTTGATATCATTCTGGATATGAATAATATACAACAAACATGGCTTATGTAACAAAACATATAAAAGAAAATGAGTAAGTTAACACCCGAAACGACGATAATACTAAGATATTATTAATAAAGCAATGTTAAAAGATCATATATGATATCATATTAATGTATATGATTATTGTATAATTTAATAACAATTACTCCACCATTATATAGGAGGTTAAACTACCCCAACAAAGGAAAAGTACAATGTAAGGGTTATTTCACAATCCTTTCATTATCCGAGGTTGTTTATACGTAATAATCTACTGGGATTTCTTTATCATCCACATCCATGATTCTTCGAAATGTATTTAAAAACATATTTATTATTTAAAAGAATATGGGTTAAAGTCATTTATACCCTTGTTTGACTTTTTATAAGAGGTTTATAAAGGAATCTTTCCGTCGTTTTCAAAACAAGGTCCTTTTTAACTTTTTCGACAGAATTATGGTAAGAATGTTTTTTTTAACTTATACGGTGGGTGCGGCTATTTTCCGCCATTATAAAATCTTAAAAGCTTCCCTTACAAGCTTATAAGAATATTTTAAAAGAAAATGTTTTATTTTATATGGATCTTAAAATATTTCAAATAAAAGGATATATTTCTTTAAAAAGAATTTTGATTTCAACTATGTCAACATCCTTTGATGGATTTTAAGATTATTTGAAGTTTATTTATTATGATACAAAACTTCTATATTGTATTGAAGGTTTTGTGATATGTTTGACTGTGGATGTGCTATTTTTATACCATTCATAGTTTATGGTGAAATTATTGACATTTCGTATGCTAGTTTTAATACGAATGTTTATGTTATGTTTAAACCTTTTCATATGGGAATGCATTGGACTTAATATGTGACGGGTGGAGCCCGCTATAGCTCCTTGATGCATCGGTAGGTATCATGAGAAAAACTAGTGTCTTGGCACAAGTCCTTGAAAAAATCTTATTTGTAGTCTTGGCATGAGGCCTTGACTATGTGGTTATGATAGTCTGACATTATGCATTCCAACATTATGAAAGTGGTTATTGATTTTTGCATGTGATTATTCGGTTAGTAGAATATCCATGTGAATAAGTAAATGGAATTATTTCATTTTATTTATGCCATACCATGTTGAAAGTTCATGTTTGAAAGGCTTTTGTTTTAGTTATACATTGCCTTAAATGTTTATTCTTATTTATTAAAGTTTTCGCTATATTGTTATCCTTACTGGGCATTTGAGCTCACCCCTTTTCTATGTTTTATTTTTTCCAGGAAGTGAAGAAGTAAGTTATGAATGACCTGCAGGGATATTATGTGGGGATATGAGTGTGGATTATGTAGACATTATGTTGTTGTAGTAGTTTTTCAATTTATGATGTAATGTAAAACTTATGAATATATCTAGTGTTTCCAAGGCTACTAAACCAATCGGTCTTTCGATATTTGATATTTCTTGTGATCATGCCAATGTTATGTAATAATGCACCGACTCTGGGTAACTGGGGTCGGGGCGTTACAGGTTCAAAAAAACATATCCCCATATTATGAGGATATTATCTATTTTATCTAAAAAATATTATTATTGGAAGCACATTCTATAAGGGAAACCTCTCAATATTTTTTATATTTTTGTACTAACAAGAATACCACATCTCTTCCACTATAAAGGGGAACTAAAGCCCCTCAAATATTCAAACCTCTATTGACCTTTCGATCATAAAAACCACACCCAAATAATATCCCTACATACCTCCTCTAAACCTATAAGTCTCTCTTTGGGCATAATGTAATCTAATGAAGTCCTTTGTTAACCAACTGGTGTTACCCGAAGAAGAGGGAACGTTCTTCAGCGAGCACTTTTTTTATTTATACAATCCTTAAATTCAACTTTTTCCTTGTACATATAATAACCTATGAATAAAAAATATAATATTTTATTTTATGTTTTGGGTATTACTTACACCTTCACACACTTCAATGAAATGAAATACACAATCCTCATTCGTGTGTATAGAGGACTACTGTCTCACAAACCGACGTCATTAATTTTTCCATTATCACCTAGGAATGTTCGAATAATGATGTAAACCTATTTTATTTTATTTATGTCATATTATGGATTTATTTTTTTCAGTAATTATTATATATCAAATTCTTTTAAGATTTTCATTTTGTGAGAATATGATAACACCTTTTTTGGATGCATGGACTACTACTTCCTTAAAGTGATTTGATCTATTCACACTTTACATGGAAAATATTAAGGATGGTTTGATTTAGAATATGTTATATTTATGAAATAATAATTCAACTGGATTGATAAAATATAAATGTATACATCAATTACTTTTATTTGTTCAATACAATAATAAAATGGAAACGAAATTCATGTGTACGAATGACCTACTATTTGCATGAACGGCGTATTTCTATCAGTTATGGTTATTATAAATTAATATATACTGAATATATATAATATTAATATCATTTTTTTAATAATGAGAATAATTAAATTTTGATCATGGAATGAGGATCAAGAATAACAAGTCAAAACATATACAAGAAACAAAGCAGTTATTACCAAAAGTGTATCTTTAACAAAAATATAAATAAATGGGTATTATAAAGTCATAATAAATAGATATATGTTATTTTAAATAATAATATGGTTATTTTGTATATTTATAATAAACCTATATTTATTATACATCAGTTTTTAATGTTTATAGAGAAATTCGATTCTTAAAGTAAGGTTATTCTCCTCTACAATTTATTTCTATGAGATATATGCTATATTCACAAATTTTTCTAGTTATATTGTGTATATACTGACCAATTAAATGTTATATAATTATTTATTATATTATATTAAAATTTATAATAATTGTTATTATTTCATGAATATCACTATTTAAAAGTTACTCTGGTAGTAAGTGGATTTCTTGTCTCCATATTGTTTATGCGTGACTTTTTCCTTATTCACAACACATTTCATTTGGGTGGTGTATATACTGACTATGAATGTATTATATTATAATTTTACCAAAATTTATTAGTAATTTAATATCCATTTTATGATATCTATTTCATGGGGTTAATGGTTTAAAATTTTCTAGATCTATAAAGTAATTTTCTCTCAATTTTCCATCTTTGAGACACATGCCATGTTATGCACCTTAATTTTTATATGAGGTTTATATACATCTATTTTACATGTTATATCATGAAAATACTTAATTTCATGATATTTTAATCTCCATTATAATTTTATTATTTCATGCTGAATGTGATTAAAATCTACCAAAGTGGTAACCATTTATAACAATAATCACATTATTTATCGTGATTGTTTACGATTATGATTCAATTCATGAAATATTATGATCCATATCATAATATATGTCATATACTTTCTTCTCCTCAAGAAAATAATACTATATCCAATTATTTATAAGATTTTTTTACTCCTTGATAATTAATATAATTAAAAATATATTTTTAAGAAAATAAGACTTTATCTCTCTCTTCAGTATGAAATCGGTTTTATTCAAAAATCATTTTTCCAAAAAGTTTTTAAAATTGATTTCAAATGATATATTAATATATTTTTCAATAAATTTTTTTTATAACTGTTTTCTATTTTTAAATGTATTTAAAATTTTTTTCAATGATTCCATTATATGTTTTCAAGGTTATTTTGAATGAAAAGTGATTTAAAAATGTTTTATGATTTAAAAATATTTTTACAAATAGAAAATGATATTTTCCTCATGAAAAGTTTTAATTTATTTTTAAATATTATTTTATATTTTTAAAAGGTTAATGTTTTTAATAAAAATGTTTTCTGAAAAAGTTTTCTTTTTTAAGAATTGAATTACAAAGAATATTTATTTTAATTAATAAATAATCCAAGTGGTCTTTTAAAATGTTTCTCTATCTAAGATGGAATACTTTTATGTAGTATATGGTTAATTTGGGATATTTTCTTGGAAAACCATGATTATTCATTATTTCAATTAATTTTTTATGATTATAGTTTTTATTATGAATCATGTTTCTCTTCCATGGGTTATACAGTGATAAAACGTCTATGAAACCCATCTTTTTTTACAGTCAAGATATGATGAATGTTTCTTATATAATGGTACTTGTATTTATTGTTTAATTATATAATGGGTGAGGCCTATATGACCATATAATTAATTTTCTACCTATTTATGACTAAAATGTATATATGATATGTGTGAATCAAATTACATATTCATAATTTAAGGACTGAATCTCATTTCATGTTCACAATGTTATGTGTGAACATGATTAAATGTTCACAGTGTAATTCATGAACCTAGTTTCATGTCAATATGTTTTTTAGTGAACCTTATTATATATTCATAATATTATTTGTTAATGTAATTACATGTTCTCAATGTTATACATGAACTTGATTACATGTTCAAAATATTAATCATTGACATAGTTTCATGTCCATAAGTTTATGTGTGAATTTGATTACTTATTAAAAATATTATGTATGGACCTGATTAAATGTTAACAATGTTATGAATGGACCAAATTTCATGTCCATAATTTTATATGAAAACTTGATTAAATGTTCAAAATTTTATTTGTGAAAATGATTACATATTCACAATGTTATTCATGGACCTAGTAGCATGTCCATAAATTTAAGTGAGGGCCAGATTTCATGTACTTAAGATAATGGGGAAACATATTTTTATTTACACATGTTTACAATGTTATAAGTTATCGTTTATTCTATAATATACAAGACTTATTACTATAGTGTTATCTCATGTATTATTCTCTTTATTCCATTATGATTCATGTCTTCAAAACTACCAATATTTATTCCATGACTCATGTATTTTATATTTGATTTGCATGGAATGATCATTAAATGTTATTCCCATGTTATCGTACCCTTATAATAATTTTATACATATGAATCTCCTTTGTCTACACTTACAGGGCATTTGATCTCACACTTTCTATGTTTCATTTCCAAAAAATTTTGCAGAATGGTTTTAAATAGTACTAATAATGGGTATGATCATTGAGGGAAACATTGAATATATATCACCATTTTATAAATTTTTTTTCTATGTTCCAAACACACTATACTACTATGTTTGTCAAGAATATATGTTTTTAATGATATAAACATTAAACTAACATGATGTAAGACCAATTTATATTATTCATAGGTTATTATAGTTGGTATCAAAAGAATGGTTTATTTAACATTAAGAATCTATGATGATAAAACATTTGTGATATACCTAGGGATATTTCTAAGTATATATATAGGGACATCTATAAGGAAAATACAGATGTTTCATTGATTTAAAATAAGGTGTCATGATTTTTGCATCTTATAAGTAATGTTTTAGGATTATGTGGTTTTCTATAATTACAATCCTTGATCACAATATTATTTATATTCTTAATGAATTGATGGAAATATAATGAACTAGTTTAACATAGAATGCATTAGATGCGTAATGTTTTTGAATTATGAAAATCAATTATCCTAGTGGAAGTATTGTGAAGTGAATCAAGAATATTGAATGTGTATTGGTTATAATGCCAAGGATAAAGATACAATGAATAAAATTGGAACGGTATGGGATGTTTTAACAATATTGTTTACATTAATGGTACGAATCAATATTAAATTGAAGTTGAGGAACCATATTAAATAATAAAAATTTCATAATCTATGAAGGGGGTATTATGGAAAAATATGATGAATCATATATAATGGTTTATGAATAAATGTTGATGATTGATGTAAACATATATTAGAATTCAAGAATTATGTTATATTAATCTTGAATTATATGTTCACTAGGTATTTTTAAAAATATATTAAATGGTTTTAAGGACCTAAAAAAGTTGATTTAATGGAAATGTCATATTTTAATCCTGTTAAGGTAACCCTTAATGTGTTTTTGATGTTTACAAAATTGTTTTTAGGTTTGATGAAGATATGATTGAATTATATAAATTAGATTTCATAGTATCAATGACCTAAAAACTAAAAAAGTATTCATTGAAAATGTTTTTTATGCAATCATGTATGGAGTTAAATTCAATTTTATTTTTAAGGAATATATACATTAATATTTGGAATAAACAATAATGAATTATTTCAAAATGAATTATGGAAATTGAGGTTATTAGAATTTTTTATGATGATATATGATAATTTTATTCAATTGTTTGGAATGGGAATACCACAATCTACTTTATGATATATAGGGGTACAATGGTAACAAGATTTTTGGAAATTTAGTGGCCTACTTTCTAATGGTTACCATCTTCATCTTTCAAAATGGTTGTAAGGTTGACCATTTGTAGAATGTAATTGTGTTAAAATACTAATGAGGTTTATGAGATTAATGTATTATATCACTATATTTGGATTTTTGCATATTGGATAACATGTGCTAACCATTTTTTGTGATTTAAACTAAATATGTATGGAATGAAATATCATTACATTTATGGATTTCATGATCTACTAATGCTTTAGGAATAAAATATTTTCCTTCATTTCATGGAAAAAATGATGAATTATAAATTAATTAATGAATAAACCATGTGTGATATTGTTCTTATGAATTCGAATGAAATCAAGTATGTACATTTTCATTTAAAAATTACTCAACATTGTAAAATGGGTCTGGAAAAAATATGTTTCTCTTTTACCATCGTATTCTATGACATCAATTATCTTTTTAACTACTATTTGGATTATGGTTTTATGATCGTTAGCTTTCTCTAAACCAAGTTTCCTATCACTCTCCATCAGAACACGAGAGTTAGAATTCTCTTCCATGTATATGTTTTCACTTTCCACTCATGTTCTCGTATGTGAAAACATAGTTATGAGTTACTTTGGGTAACCATTATGTTTCCAACATTCCATTTTGAAGTGATGTTTTAGTATGAAATTATATGATGTGGGTTTCTATTAAAGGAACATTCATAAATTAATGATTTGAACTCCCATACACTCATTGACGGTCCAAATCAATTTAAGGTGTGTAAAATGTTACGCCCTATGCATTTATGGATTTATTTTTTTGAATAAACTAAATTTGTTTGATGGAATCCATTGTATGATACACCCAATTATGATTTCATCACACACATTGAAAAAATATGATTATTATATATGGAACATAGATCTTACTTTTTGTTATATAAAACCATGTGTTTGGAGTGTGTTACACTTAATTCAATGTTTTTTTAATATCTTGGCTTACACGCATGATCGAGTTTTACCGAACAACAATATACTATTAATAATATTATTTAAAAACTAGTTTAGTAATAACCTATATGTTATGATAGAATATATATGTTACATTAGATAAAATATGAAAATATGAATTACAAATGTTTATAAAATTAATTTTATGGTAATAAATTATTAATAAATTAAAATATAAAGAAATTGAAGATAAAGTATGTGTTATTTATGAAAAAACTATTTTTATGTCCATAATGGAATTTTAACATAATAATTTAGGTAAATCGCTATTACTGAGAAATAATATTGAATTTGATATATTTAAATTCATCAAAAAATAGTTTTTATTCATCCAATAAGTTTGATAGGAGTAAAATTAGAACAATTTCAGTTGTGGGCATAAAAATCTATATTATTCAAAAACGTATTTTTATCACATTTTAATTGATGACATGATTGAAATAAAATTTATAATTTTATCATTTTAATTGAAAATAAATTCATTTTTAAATGAAAAATATCAAAATATACTTTGGTAGAGTGTTTTATATTTTTTGGAGAGGTTTCCTTTTTTTATGAATAATTAAAATATTGAACTTTTGTTGAAAAATTAAATTTCAAATAATTTATTTATATTGAATTTTTTTATATTTTGTTTTAAAGTATATTTAGATCAATAATTCATATATTATTCTAATTCATGACATTTGAACCAATTTCACTTTGAAATTTGATATAAAAAATTTCATTCTTTGGTACATTTTCACTTTAAAAACAAGGTGTCTCATCCTGTCTATGAGATTAATTTTAAATTAATTTATGCGACATCAATTGTTAGAGTTTTTATGAATGGATTAAATATATTTAATTATTGAAATTTATAATTCATACTAAAATAAACATAATTTTATCCAAAAAAATTAGTCAATGTAATTGAAATCAATTAAAGTGATTAAGGTAAAAATGAGATTACTTTTTGGTAAAACATTACCTTATGCGTTCAAATAACCTTGAAACATGTCCAAAATACATTGGATGGAACTGTATTGACTATATAATCCATTTTAGTAAAAATTTATCATTTTATGGAATATTATGTATAGAAGGCCTCTCAGTAGTTTTTTCTTTATGTATTTACAAGAATGTCACTCCTCTTCCACAATAAAATTCCACTCACCCCCTCACATATTCTGACCTCTAAATACCATTATTTCATCCAAAACTGGCCAAATAACAATAAAACATCCCAAATATAAACCTATAAGCCTCAAAAAGGTATTAAAAAAATCCAATTGATTTCATTGGTGTAAACCAATAACAATTACCTGAAGAATAAGTAATGTTCTTCAACAAGAAATTTGGTTTTATTTATTTCTCCCCTACATAATTTCGTATTATTAGATTATTATTTGATAAAATATTTAGGTCCAGAACTAGATTGGGTCTCCTATAATACCAGCACCAAATCCTACCCATGACTTGGCCTGAAGGGAATTCCTTATCCCCAGAGGTTGGCACAAGTTCCTGGGTATCATTAATTTAGGATTGGGAATGATTTAACCAAGTATGAAAGCATAAAACATTAAAAACAATAAATAATTAGAACCTGAAATTTTTATGCCCAATAAGTGTTAACAAAGTCATATATGAATACATGGATTATATACAGTACAAGTGGTCCAAATACCAATAAATACAATAGAAATAAATCCACAATGTCTCCACAAGACGTGGGGGTTGTCAATCCCGAGCGGTATCCACAACACCACATAGTAGGAGGGGTCAAACAACACGAGCTGCCTTCACCAGAGGCTTTCACTTTACCTATGTCAAGAATAAACAGGTATACATAAACATAATGGATTTCATTAGGGTCTGATATTAATCTCAATATAATACCACACAAAGATTCCAAATAGTATTCAATACAAGGTGATTAAGCAAGAGGTTTTAATATATAAGGAAAAGCATTGATAAACTCCAAAAAACAAATCATTCAATTGAAATATATATTAAAAATAAAACATTAATAATGATAAAAAAACTAATTAATAAATATTTTATACTATAATTCAAAGACAAAAACACCCTTAGACAAGGGAAAATACCAAAAATCCAATGAGCGCCAAAACCAGGAACACCCCTAGGTAACTAGAAGGTCTCGGGCCCTACGTACCTTATACCTCAGTGTAAAGTATCCAATTTACAATATTTTCCCATGAATTAGCCTCTAGTAGAGAACATACCCAAAACATAGTGTTCCCAAAGCAGAATACAGATATTTTAGTTAAATCTGTTGTTATCCATTTGCTTAGTGAATGTTGGACACAACTGATTTGGTTCACGAGTTGTACTAGAACATATCCACCCACCTAGGTACCCTGGCATCCCCCTTTGTGCTCAAACAATTTCAGTAATCAACACACATCAATTTTCATGTAAAAACATCAATAATGATCATATAAAAACAATAATATATCTTTTCACACTTTATACCACATAATTCACACAACAAAACATCTTTCTTTTTAATAAACAAATTCACAAAAACTAACAATTTTTTGTACAGAAAAATACCCTATAAAACGCCACATTGAACAGAGTGTGCAAATAAATACTTTCCAAATAAAACTTTTAATCACCCAAAACATTTATATAAACCCATTACATGAGTTATAAAATAACCCTAATAAGCATCACATAGAATAGCTATTTAGAACACCAAATTTAACACCAAATTTGTACTTAATGATAATTTACTTAACAGACATCACCCAATAGAAATTTCACAACAACAACCAATGTATAAGAAAATTGAAAAAATTATTTTCATCCCTAATTCACTTAAATAAAATAAACTAATTAATTATATAGAATCCCTTAATGGACTAATAAAAAACTTATATGAAAACCCCCAATTTTATAGGAAATTGGAAGATAAAATTCACTACCATTAAAAAAACCACTATTTTTTAAGGACTAAGTCAATTTATTAAAAAGAAAAATATCATAAACATAGAATATAGGTCACAAGTATTAGATAAGGAAAGGAATCACCTAACAAAGTACTTAAAACCCATTAATCATTATGAGAATATCATGTTGCACCACCATTTCACCAAGAGGGACCTAGAACAAGCCAAAACAAACAAGAATAGACCAAGAAACCCAAAGATAAACCCTAGGACCAAAACCCTAACCATTAGTCATTTGGAACTTCATAGAAATTGGAATATACTTCATGTAATGGGGAGAAACTAATATAAATAGACACTAACATGATATTTCTTGAAGTTCATCCACTAAACCCCCCTTCAAAATGAAGATCCATGGGTGTTTTTAGGTGATTGGGGGGATGAAATGGCTATAAGGGTTGAATGGGGGAAGAAAAATCTGAGTTAGGACATGTCCCATGAGGGAAAAGAGTTCAATACAAGAAACTTTAATGTCCCGGACATAGTCGTAAAGTTTCTGTGCACGGTTTAGAAAACCCTGCACCTAAATCATGCACCCTAAATTATCCCCTAAAATCATATTTAAATGCCACCAATATTCAGGGGGGATTTGGGTGGACATAAGGAGGAAGGTTAGGATAAAAATAAAAGAAAAATAATTACCTTAAATGATGAATTTGGGTGTGAAATGTCTCCCCTCCATGAATAATTTCTGCCCTGGAAAGTCTACTAGAAGGTTGATCGACATCAAAGAATGGGTACTCATCCTCAAACCATGAATTCCTCTCCTAGGTCTCATGGAATTCACTACCATTCTTCCAATAATCGTAGACTAGAGGAATATACTTACCTTGAATCACTTTCTCTTAGGAGATCACTATTTTCACTTGCTTCTCAAATACTGACTAGTCGGGTTCTATTTCTAGTTCTTCCCAACTCATCACATGGGATGGATCCAAGCTGTATTTATTCAACTAGGATACATGGATGAAATAATGGATAGATTCCAACTGAGAAGGTAAATCTAACCTATATGACACTATTCCAATACACTCAGTGATCTCATAGGTCCCAACATACCACGTCAATAGCTTCCCTTGCTTCCCCAATCGACAATGGACCATATGAGGGACCACTTTAAAGAATTCCATGTTACCCAAAAAAACTCTAGGTATGGATTCCTCCAATCAAAATATGATTTATGATGAATATGAGTTGTCAAAAAGTGCTTCCTGATCAATTTTACCTTCTCAGATGTCTTCTGAAGAAGGCTCTGACCCAACAGTGAAGTCTCACCAACCTTAGCCCAACATAGGGGGGGACCAACATGGATGACCATAAAGCGCATCAAAAGGGGATATTCGAATCGTGGACTGGTAAGTGTTATTATAATACAACTCAACCAATCCCTAATGGCTATCATATGAACCTCTAAAGGCCAGGACACATGCATGGAGCATATCCTCCAAAATCTGATTCGTCCACTCATTCTGAAAATCTGTCTGAGGAAGGTATTTCATGCTCATCATAATCTGAGACACCAAGGCCTTCTGAAGGCATTATTATAGGATTTGAATAATTAATGTAGATGCGAAATATAAAAGAGAGGGTGAATTGTATACATTAAAAATTCCTTTGTAAATTTTAATGTTGATATAAAACATTCTATGTTTAATAATGTTAAATAAGGTTAATTCACAAGACCACTTAGTTCTAAAAACATGCTAGATTCTGAAAATATGGTTTTGGCAATGAATCATAAGAAAATTTTACAAGGGAAATTATTCGAATTTATAGCATATTGAATATTACTAATCAGAGTACAAGTAGAAGAAAGTATAAGATAGTTAAACATTCCTTATTAATCAAAATACAGTAGAAAATAAACTTGAAACAATACAAGTAACAAGTATAGAATGTTTTAACCCAAAGAGTAGGGTATCCAACAACCTAGGATAAAGGTATCTTGATTTATACATTCAATAAAGTCAATCATACCCACACCGGGGTAATCCCTCTATAGGAATATCGGAGTCTATCTTCCTATCCCCACAAGCCCTCGAACTTCAAGATAGTTGGCACCACATTCTTCCTTATTAAGGATTTCCTCAAACATTAAGGTAGTCGAAACCTCTGTGTACCTATCCTCGAAAACCATCAATTGTACATAGAAACAATCAGATCAACAAAAAGAAAGCTGAACATGATGTTCAGTACATACAAAGAATGAGAGTCTCTCTCTCTAGAAATCACTTTGGCTGCATGTAATCTCTAGAGTTCTAGATTAGTCTGTGAATATTTTGATATCATTAAAATAATCTCTTATTTATAAGAAGTTCTCCAATGTTTGACTCCCTTCTCCAATGGTCATATTTTTCCTTTAATTTCAGAGGGACCTATACATGTGTCACTCAAAAAACTGTTATTTTGAAACAGAATGCACAATATCATTTCATAACTATATCAAGGGTATGTAAAAAATATGGTTTCTCAAACAATACTATTTTTCAAAGTATAATGAAAAATAATACATGGAGTCTAAGAGATAATTATTCGGAGTCTATATTTAATGAATATTTGGATTCTTTTTTCAATGAATTCGGAATTAGAATTCTATAGACTTCAGAGTCTGAATTCTAAGGAATTCAAATCCAAAATTAAAAATATTTCCAAGTCATAATTCTAAGGAATTTAGAGTCTGTATTATAATGACTTTGGATCCATAATTTTGAAGAATTTGGAGTCTAAATTTTAGAGAATGTGGATCCAGAATTTAGAGGAATTTAGAATCTGAATTCAGAGAATTTGGAGTTTGAATTTCAGAGAATTTGGAGTCCGAATTTAGAGAATTCCAAATCTAAATTCAGAATCTGAAAACAAAATACCCTATAACAATTTATTTATAGGATTATGAGGATTTAGATAAGAAACTAATTTCATCACTTAGAAATAAAATGAGTTTGATTAAGAGAAACTAAATCATGAACAATAAAAACAATGGTAAGGATAAAATATCCATGGGGAATGAAAAATTTCTTTATTAAGATAAATCTTTAGGGAAATAAAATTTCCCTTAGGATAGACTATTTTTGAATTTCAAAACATAATGGAATGGAAAAGTCAAAAGGATAAATTATTGACTCAACATTCTCCCCCTTTTTGGAAGGAACAAGCATCGTTACTAATAAAATTCTATGGACCTAGAAATTTTATGGACTTGAGAATAAAAACATATCTCCCCTTACTTATGGATTATAATGAATACGAATAACTCACCCTTAGTCATTAGAATCACTAAGGATAATATTATTGAATTCTTAAATGAGATTTTACATTATCCTGTGTTTGGAAAACTTCATTGATAAGAACATTACCTTTGATGAACTCTCCCTTACATAGGGAAGTTTCTTCATACATAAAATTTCTTTTATCATACCTCCCCCTTACGATTTTCCAAAAGTAATAGAGGGAATGGAATTATAATATTTGTACCGGATAAACTAATACATAACAAAAAAAGTATGAAGAACATGAAAAATTTCATCCCTGTTAAAATAATTTGAACAATGAGGAAAATACAACAAACCATCAAGATGAAAGAAAATTATCCCTCTTTCCCTTTCAGCATCATGTTCTTCACAATGGTTTTTAGCGTCTTGAGCTCTTTGTGATCCTCTTATGCTCGGTTAAGCAACTGACCTAGTCTACACTTTTCTTCCCTAAGGCCTGAATTTTATCTTCCTGAGCCATAATAATGTCATCCCGATCTTTCAATTTTTATTCTTACTGAACAAGCTTCTCTTAAATCTCCATTCTAATATATCTTTTCCTCTTCAAATTCATGGCCACAGAGTTAAGCTTTCCATTCAGATCCTTAACTTCTTGCTTCTGAGAAGTCTATTTTTGGGTTAGAAATTCCTTAAAACTATTTTTAAGATCTTTGATGTTCACATATTCTGTATCAAATAAATCAATAACATTATCATGAAATTCATTGAATATTAGAATTTCTCTGATTTCCTTCTTTGATCAGCTTGTCATCGTCATGCATGAATTTTCATGATCCTCATAACCATTGAGGAAGGTTTTGAAACAGTCTTCTAGTGAAACACAATTTTTCATCAACATGGAAACTGAATATGACTACTAATTTATTGTATGATGAAGAATCTACCATCTTGAGTCTATTCTAGGAAATAAGGGAATAGTACCAACCAGCTTTTTCAATTAATAAACAACCAAATCCTGTCTGATGGAATATGATTCTGAATCCGAATGTTTGGTTTGTGAGGTTTATTTTTCTATGTCTTCAGTTTTTCTCTTGATTAAGTACAAAAATCATTATTCTTCACCAAATATTTACAATGTGTACCTAATACCACCTTCTTTCCCTTGTCAGCCTTCGGAATGATGTCTTGTTCTCTAGGAGATTCGTGTTCACTATCTGATAGCTAAACAATCTTATCTTCCTCAACATCCTCTTTTTCTGCATTATCCACTAGATCATCAGGATGATTGAAATCAGGATTACTACTCTCATCATCAAGTAGCTAATTCAATATTTCTTCACCATTTTCATCTTTTCCTGGTTTAGAATTTTTTGATGATTCAGATTGGGAAGTCCAAGTCGATAATTTTATAGATGTAATTTTGTTCACATGATACTCTTTGACTATATTTATGATATCATCAGTCTCATTTCCTTCTTTTTCTTCCTCATCCTCTTATTATATTTCCTCTTCCCCTTCTTGAGAAATGTCTATTTCTTAATGCGATTCTGGAATCACCACTTTCTTTTCCGAACTCTCTATTAATGGTTCTACTGAAAATGATTATGGTTCTATAATTTTTTTAGATTTTTCTTCGTAGCCTTGAGAAGATATTGAACAACATCAACATCTGATAATTTCTTTCTTTGATTCTTATCTTTCTCATTATTTTCAGGATTATCAACAGCCTTTTCATTCATTTCTTTTGCCTCAGTAGGGTCCCATCCAAACATTGGATCCCCTTCCTTCTAGTCATTCTTATCCTCTATCCACTTAGCCACTACTTCATCAAGATACACTTCTGGATTCATTGGCTTTAGAGGTGGTTACTGAGTTTTCTTATCCACATGAGTTTTTTATTTCTCTTCCGGATCCTTAGACTTTCTCTTCCTTCCACCTATCATAGAGGATTCATCCACTTCCAGATTCATTGAAAACGCTTCTATTTATTCTTCGGAAAGATCATAGAATTGTCCAAATATGACTATTCAATCCAATATTCATCCTCCTCAGGGTATCATCACTCAGTAACATCACTTTATACTTTTTCGTATTGGAAATTCATGGCATTTTGAATGACTGAAAGCAAGGAACTATAATCATTGTAATAATAATTGGATAAATAATAATTTGAGACTTCCAATTTCTGATCACGATATTATGAATCATCAAAAAGATATACTTAACTATGTCTATCATTCTGAGGTTCAAAAAGAAATCCAATATAGATACATATATCACTCTTCTTTATGGTATCATTATCCACTTTCCTTGGTATTGTAAAACCTTGAACCCAAAAATTAAAGAATCTGAAAATTTTTAGAGAGATAAATGATCTTTAGAGTCTTGAATCCTTTCAAGCCAAGACCCTCTATTGTCTTTTCCTAATTAAATGATCTAGATTCATCTGGTAGTTTGTGAGTAAAAAAATATGATTCACCTTCATAAGGAATACCAATCAGACTGTTTCCCTTTCTATATAAAAGCGAGTAGGTCTTCCCATAACACTAGAAAGAAAATTTAACTTTTCATCCTTCATTGGAAAAGCTAACTGTCTCATAGAACTCTACCATAATCTCCAGATACACTGGATCATGTGCTCTTGATTTTGATACACATACACTCTCCCAATCATTCAGCTTGACATTCTTAGATATTACATGGTTATACTTATCATAATACATCGGATCGACAATCATTTCTTTGTATATCTTTAACATGGAGATTTACATAACAGTTGAAATTTATTTATGAGTATAGGCTTCAACAGAAATCCGGAACTTAGGATACTTTGGATATTTGGAACTACGTTAAAATACATAGTCATAGATTCAGCACCCAAGAGCATGAAAAACCGATGTGGGACTACAATTGTAGTGGATTTATATAGGAGATTTAAGTGATGGTTCAATGTCCATGGATGAACCAACAGTTGAAAAACTTCTGATCAGATCCGACATTTGAGATGATAACAGAAGAATGATTTTTATAGGTTCTAATCTTTGGAGTTTTTTTATGATAGATATTCGGATTTAATAAATGATGAATTTGAAAATGTTTCTTAAACAAGATAAAAATACCAACAAAAATAGGATTATAAAAAAAATTAGTAAAGAAATCATCCATTCCAGATTTTTAAGAAAGTTATTCGTAATGAAGAAAATACTTTTTGGCTACGAAAACTGTTGTCTACAAAAAAAATTTGACTACGATAAAATTGATTACGAAAAAGTTTGATTAGGTAGAAATTTGATTACTAATAAAGTTGATTACAAAATATTTTGATTACAAAAAAATTTGATTACGAAACAATTTATAATGAAAAGTTATGATTATGAAAAATTTTATTATGAATAAAATTTGATTACAAAAAAATTTGATTAAAAAAATTTTGATTAACGAGTAAATGTACCCCCCTATGAAAAGAATTTTCTTTCTATTTGGAGATGAGTTTTAAAAAGAATATTATGTGGAAGATTACATTACAATTATCAATCCTAAATTTTGATTAATGTATTCAAATCTATCAGAGGGTAAATATTTTGTGAAAATGTCAGCAAGTTGATCTTCTTTCCAGATAAATTGAAGAATTATATCTCTTTTATGTGTGTGATCCCAAAAAATGTTATTCCTAATATGTATGGGTATTGCATGGGAGTGATGTGTGATGTTTTTAATTAAGGAAATGACCCTAGTATTATTACACAATATTTTTGTTTGGTACAACTAATACCATAGTCTATGAGTGTTTTCTACAACCATAACACATGAACACAACAATTTCCAACCACTACTTATTCAGCTTCAACAGTGGAAAGTACTACTGAGTGTTGCTTTCTTCATGACCAAAAACTAATGATTCTCCTAAGAAATGACATTATCTAGATGTACTTTTTCTATCCATTCTACACCCACCAAATTCAGTATCCAAAAAACATTTTAATAAAAAATAATTTCTAGAAGTATAAAAGAGTCCTAGATCCATAGTTCCCTTTATGTAGTGAAAATTCCTTTTCACTTCCTTTAAATGAGATTCCTTAGTATTTTATTGATATCTTTCACATAATTACTCTGAAAACATTAAGTCTAAATGACTAGATGTCATGTTATTTATACTTCCTATCATACCTCTAAACAATTTTTAATCTAATGTAATCACATCTTTATCAAGATCAAGTATACTTAAGGTACCAATGGGAGTACTTATACTATTAGAGTTGTCATATCCATAGTTTTTAAGAATATCATTAATATACTTATGTTGGGATATATAGATTTCTTTTGGTTTTTGGAAAATTTTAAAACCAATGAAAAAATGTTAAGTCACCCATCATACTCATTTCAAATTCAGATTTCTTTAGATCCGAAAAGGAATCCTTTAATGATTTATGAGTTGTACCAAATATAATGTCATCAATGTTAATATGAACAATCAAAACATTTTCTTATAATTATTTATAAAATGGTTTTGATAAAAATTTCCCTTAACATAATTGTTTTGAAAAAAACCCTATAATTCTATCATACCAAGCTCTAAGGGATTGTTTAAGTCCGTATAAAGATTCAGTACGTTTGCAAACATATTCAGGATGTTTTTTATCATCAAAACCAATATGTTGTTCATAAAAAAATTCCTTTTGATCATAACCATTATGAAAAGAACATTTAATATCGAGTTGAAAAAGTTTGAAGTTAAATAATGTTGCAAAGGTAGGTAGAATATGAATATATTCATGTCTGGATACTGGAGAATATGTTTTTTCATAGTTTATTCCTTCTTGTTGATTATTTCTTTTAAGCAACCAATATATCTTTATTTCTTACTGTGATTCCATTTTAATCAAACTTATTTTGAAAAACACATTTTACTCAAATAACAGACGTTTGGTTTGGTATTTCATACATGGTCCATACATTATTCCTTTCAAATTAATTTATCTCATCTTGATGGATTTTATCATATCATCATCACATAAAGTTTCATCAATGATTTGTTATTATAATTGGGAACAAATTGGTAGATATTCTACTACATTTATTAGGTAACATCTAGTCCTTGAAAGTTTATTTACATCACCAATGATACTATTACTAGGATGAATCTTAAGAAACAACTTATTTTCGTTCTGTAAAACCTATTCATCAACATATGATATGAAATATTTTTGGGTAAATGATTCCGAAATAATTTCGGGGAAATTTTCCTTATCATAAGGATTATATATCAAGGGTTGATAATCAATTTTTGAAATCATATTCAAATATATTGGTTGAGGATGTTTGAAAACAAAAGTATCAGTTTCATCAAATTTAATATGTACTTTTTCTTCAATAGTAAAAATATTTTTATTGAAAACTCTATAAGCCTTAGAAGTTGTGGAGTAGACTAAGAAAATTCTTTCATCAGATTTTGGTGTGAATTTTTATATATTATCATTATTATTAAGAATAAATACACTACAACTAAAAATCATGAAGGAGGAAATTATAGGATTTCTACCATTCCATAACTCATAAAAAGTTTTATGAAGAAACAGTCTAATCAAAACACGATTTATAGTATAACAAGCAGTACTTATAGTTTCAGCCCAAAAATATTGGGCTGCCGAATGCTCAATAAACATGGTTATTTCTATATTTTGAAAGAAATTATTTCATCATTCAATAACACCATTTTTTAGGAGTATTTGGTGAAAAGAAGTTGTGATTAATGACTTTTTTTCAATAAAAAGATTCAAAATCAGAAATTTGAAATTCACATCCATAATAACTATGAATAGTTATCAATGGATTGTTTTTTCTAAATTTGAACTTTGTATCTAATAATTTTGAAATAAGAAAAATCATTAGATTTTCTTGCTCGAAAATAGACCCATGTTAATCTAGTGTAATCATCAACTAAGAGAAATACATAATATTTTCCTCTAATGCTTCTAGTTTGTGTTGGACCAAAAAGATACATATTCACCAACTATAATGCTTCAGTTTTTGAGACATCCCTGACTGATTTAAAAAATGACTTATGTTGCCTGCCATATTGATAAGGATCACAATCTTTTAATGAATCAAATCTATGCTCGGGTAGATCCTTAACTAGTCTTTTCGTAGAGAGTATTCATAGGTTCCTACGGTTATACTGTCCTAGCCTTCTATTCCATAACCAAGAATGATCTTCCTTTTCACTTAGAAAAGGTAGGTCTTGGCTCCTAAGGTCTTCTATGTTTAGTGTGAATACATTCTCTTGCCTATTGGAAGAAAGAATAAACCCTTCCTTGGAATGGTGTTCTAAACACTTTTCATTCCTAAAATTCTCAAGGTAACCTTCATTCCATAATTGACATTTGATAATGATATTGTTCTTAAGACACTTGACAAACAAAAAATTTGAAATCAATGTTTTCCAAGAATATCAATGTTACCTATACCAATAATTTTTTCAAGAGAATTATCTCTAAAAGTTACTTTTCCTCTTTTCGTCTTAAAAATCTTTTCAAAGAAGATTTTATTACCAGTATTGTTCTAGGAACATCAACTCTTCATGTACCATGTATTGTTTTTGTACTATCTTTAATTTCCTCAAAATAAAAGTGATATACTTTCTGAACCCAGACATTCATGGATCCGAAATGATCTGGAATAAAAAATTTAATAAATCACATTTTCATTGAAAAATAAGATTTATAAAAATGAAAACTCTGAGTTTTGTTTTAGGAACAATTTCTTCCTAATTCCCACCACACTGACACTTAGTATAGAATGGAGAAATTTGAGGAACAAAATAATTTTTACTAAAAAATTGTATTAAATGAGTATAACCAAATCTAGAAATATTATTTTGAGGTTAAATTTCAGAATACATCATTTCAATGATTTCCTTACATAAGGTAATGTTTGACAAACACTTCATGAAGGAAAATATTTATAACATTAGTTTAATAACTACGTTTTTATTGTCTAAAACATTAGTTTTAGCACAGGAGTTAGTATCAAAACAATTGTCATAGAAATTAATTGTTCTAAATTGTTAGAAATTTTATCCTTCTCAGAATTGTCATCCTTACGGGTTTTTGAAATAATTTCAAAATCATGAATTTTCTTATCAAGATCTTTAGAAAGATCTGATACCCCTGTAGTATGAATAGAAATTATAGAATTTTACTTAACATGTTTTCTCTTGAATTTTGTTTTTTCATTATAAAGGTGTTTAGGAAACCTAGAAACTTATTCATAAGAAGGTAATGTACCATCTTCATCAGAGGAATATTTTTCATCTAAAGATTAATAATATTTAATATCACTATAAATATAATTAAAGGATACATTGTTTATAGATTTAGTATTATGTACCTTGGCCATTTAATAATGATTTTTAATAGGTAACTTGTCACGTAAACCAAGATTCTTCTGACCAGAATATTCGTAGTCTGAGGATTCATCAAAAGAGTCACCAGCAGTAGCACTCCAGGTGTAATTAGCATTCAAAAAATTCTTATATTTAGCTTTGTAGAACATCTTTATATTCATCTCAGATTTATTTTCCATTCCTACCTTTCTCTTAAGAATTGGAGATTCTGGCCTTTTATGCCCTAGTGTTTTGTATTCATAACAAGTATCTTCAGAGTCTATCTTGTCCTTTCAATCTTTCTTCTTAATTCGACACTAAAAGTATTTCATCCCAACAATCCTATTCATCCTTTAAGCAATATTAGCTAGCTCATTCTTAGAATGTTCTCATTCACTTGATCTAGAAAAAATAATGACTTTCTTCGACTTGGATCTTGAAACCCTTTCAAGAGTCTTTTCATTGGTATTTTTAAAGGCTACACATCCATTTCCAATCTTCTTTTTATTCATATCAACATCTCTTTTTATTCTTGTCTCATGTTGGAGAAGATTTCCAAAATTCTCATCAAGAGTAATCTGAGAGACTTTTCTTCTCTTAGATTTCCACTCATTAGGCATGTTATCTATAATCTTTTCCACACGTGCCTCATCATCTAAAACTTTCTCACCAATGGATTGTAAACTGTAAAAAATAGTCATAAACCATTATTATACATTGCACACTGCTTCTTCCAAAGGAAAGATAAATCCATGGTATTCTTCTCTGAGCATAGCTCTTTTATTTTCATTAACTTTAGAAGTACCAAAATGAATAACATCCAATTTCATTAAAATAAAATTTTCAACATCACAAGAAGAAATATGGCTACATATATTCCTAGTCATAGACCCAAAAGTTCATTGCATACCTTGTATTTTACATGATATTCTGGATTTTCTTGATCAATAGATATTCTAACTTCTTTATTGGGAATCTTGTAATCTTCAGTAAGCACAACAAAGTTTTCCACTCAACTATTAATAAGAGAATTATTCTTATGATCTCTCCAATATTAATAATCATTCCCATAATATATAGGAGTTCTAGTAGGATTAAGATTGTCAATCGAACCAACATTTTTTCCTGCCATCTAAAAGAAAATATCCTTCCATAGTAACTTGTTAATAGAAAAAGCTTGTAAACGATGATAAAAATATCCTATGAAAAAAATATAGAACAATGAAAACATGAAAAAGAAAATATATATGTGAATATAATAATTTCATAGGAATTCTCTGATACTAATTATAAGATCAAAATAATGACTGTAGATGCTCAATATACCAGAGCGGGGGGGGGGGGAGGGGGGTGAATTGTATCTTTTAAAAATTTCATTGGAACTTTTAATGTTGATATAAAGCTTCATATATTTAACAAAGTTAAATAAGGTAAATTCATATTACCACTTAGTTCTAAAAACTTGATAGATTCCTGAAATTTGGTTCCGATAATGAAACATAAGAAATGTTGAAAATGGGAAATATTTTACCTTAAAGCGTATCAAATCTTACTAATTAGAGTACAAGTACAGGGAATTATAAGATAGTTATTCATTCCTTATTAATAAAAATGCACTAAAAAAACAAGCTTCATTCAATACAAGTATCAAGTATCGAATCTTTTAACCCAAAGATAATGGTATCCAACAACCATGGATAAAGGTCCCGTGATTCATACATTTATGAAATTCTGTCTTACCCACACCATGGTAAGCCCTTGATAGGAATACCAGAGTCTACCTTGATATCCCCATAAGTCATCGAACTTCAAGGTAGTCAGCACGTCTGCCTCCATTATCTAGGATGTCCTAAAACATTATGGTAGAAGACACCTCTATCTTCCTATCCCTGGAATCCCTCAATTGTACACATCAAAAATTTGACCTGCATGAAGCAATTTGAACAAGATGTTCTATAAACAAAAAGCATGAGATCAACTCTCTCTAGAAATCAATTCTACAACATGTAATATATAAAGTTCTAGATCAGTTTGTGTGCATTTTGAAATCATTAAAATGACCTCTTTTTTATAGGAACATCTCCAATGGTCAGCTCCATCCTCCAACGGTCATATTGTTCGTTGAATTTCAGAGGGACCTGTACACGTGTCACTCAAACAACAGTTGGTTAGAAATATAATGCATGGCATCATTTCAAAACTATAACATGGGTAAGTAAAAAATATGGTTTCTCCACCTATTCTATTTTTTGCATTCTAAGGAAATATAAAATTCATAGACAAAGAGAAAATCATTTGGAGCCTATATTACATGAATACTCAGATTTTGTTTTTTATGGAATTCAGCATCAGAATTCTATAGACATAAGAATCTGAATTCTAAATAATTCGGAACCTAAATTCTAAGGAATTCATAGTAGGAATTCTAAAGAATTCGGAGTATGATTTCTAATGAATTTGGAACCTGAAATATGAGGAATTTGGAATTTTAATTTCAGATAATTCAGAATATGAATTTCATAGAATTCTGAATCTGGATTTTTCGGAATTCAGAGTCTAAAATTTAGAGAAATCAGAATCTAAATTCTAAGAAATTGGGAGTCTGAATTTTAGAGAATTCAGAGCCTCAATTTAAGAGAATTTGGAGTCTAAATTTCATAGAATTTAATGTTTTAATTTCAGAGAATTTGGAGTCTGAAATTCAGAGAATTCAGAGACTAAATTTTATAGAATTTGAAATCATAATTCTGAGGAATTCAGAATCTTAATTTAGAGAATTTGGATTCTGAATTTTAGAGAATTCAGAGTTTGAATTCAGATAATTTGGAATCTAAATTCAGAACCTGAAAACAGCATAATCTATATCTATGTATTTATAGGATTATGAGGTGTTAGATAAGAAATTTATTTTACCAATTTGACATAAAATGAGTTATATTAAGGGAAAAAATAATGAATAAAGAAAACAAAGGTAAGGAGAAAATTTCCTTAGCGAAAGGAATATTTCCTTATTAAGATAAATCTGTAGGGAAATTTTTTTTTCCATGGGATGGAGTGTTTTTGATTTTCAAAACATAAAGGAATGGAAAAGTCATAAGGAAATCTTATTTACTAATCCCTTTTTAGAACCGAGAAGTGAAACTGGGGTCTCTATCTGAGACAACCGCTGATGGCACACCATGGAGTCTCACCACCTCTTGAAGATATAAATAGGCCAACTCATCCACTTTTTCTATATCTTTGATCGAAATTAAGTGGGATGATTTTGTAAGATGATCTATCAACACACAAATTCCATTCATACCCCTAGGTGTATTAGGAAATCAAACAATTATGTCCATGGAGACCTCATCCCACTTCCAGGTGGGAATGGATAATGGTTAGAGCAAACTAAAGGGCCTCTAATTCTCTAGTTTCACCTGATTAATGTGTAGCATCTCGACATATTGTCCGCTATGTATCATCGCATACCTGTCCACTAGAACTGTTGACAAACATCATAATACATTTTTTTGTCACCTGAATTGACATCCCACTATGGCCGGTGGCAATCCACCATCACTAACATCCACAAAGATAACGACACTATTGAATGTCCCTTAAAGCACAAGATGCCTTTGGGAGACAATGACAAATCATAGGATGCCTCCCCACAATGAAGAAAATTCCTTGACCGCTGAAAAATCTCATCAATATGATGTTACCACTGAATCAACTCCAATATAGAAGGTTACAATAAAAAACGTTCCAATACGCACCCCCATTGTGCTCCCCAGTATCCACATGCATCTGTTCAGAGAGCCCCATCATAGTCCACTCATCACTAGCCTTCCATAAAGCATGAACTAGATCTCATATACATATTGTGTCGGCCACCAAATTACCCTTTTTTGGTGTATAGAAAATATTAAATTCTAACCCGTACAGCTACTCGATGCAAAGACTTTGCCTCATGTTGCGGTCCTTCATCAAGAAGATATCAACTAAGCATTGTGGTAAGAGTAAACCACAAACATCTCCCCAATGAGGGTCTGACACTAGGTATTAAAATCACCCATCATTGTTTACAACTCCATTTCATGGGTTTATTAATACCTTTTGTGTGGTCAGAGTAGGTGAGATCCATATGCCACCATATGATCATCTTGCATAATCACGCACCCAATAATCATACCTGATACATCGCAATAGACCCCATATCACATCCCGACCTTAGAAAAAATCATAATGGGGGAGGTAGTCAGCCACCACTTAATCTTCTCAAAGTATTCATATTATTTTGGGCCCCATAAAAACATCACTCTTTTCTGGGTGAGCGTGGTCATCAGTGAAGCAAGCAGAGTGAAATCCTGAATGAATCACCTATAGTAACCATCCATGACAAGGAAACTCCTAATCTTGAACACATTCTTTAGGTACTCCTGTGAATTAACTACACTGATCTTCGTGGGGTCTACTAAAACTCCATTATATGAGATCACATGCCCCATAAATTTCAATTACCTTATCCAGAATGTGCACTTTGAAAATGTTGCATAGAGGCTGTGATCCCTCAAAGTGCCAAAAACGATCCTCAAGTGTTGTTCATGCACCTCCTTAGATCTAGAGTGTTCAATAATCTCATCCACAGACACAACAATTAATGAAGTGAGATATTGATGGAAAAAACTATTCATGAGTCCCATAATGACCGCTGGAGCATTAGTCAATCAAAAGGGCATGACCAAAAACAAAAAGCGGTTGTACCTTCTTCAGAAGGCTATCATTGGGATATCTACCTCTTTCACGCTGAGTCGATGATAGACCAAACAGAAGTCTATTTTTGAGAACCACTTTTACCCATTCAACTGAACGAACAAATAATCTATACTACTCGATGTATATTTCTTCTTAATTGTGACATTATTTAGAAACTGGTAGTCAATGCACAACTGAAGGGATTCATCATCCTTTTTCATGAACCATATAGGAGAAGCCCAAGGAGAGACACTTGATAGAATGAATTCTTTGGATTATAAGTATTCTACCTATATTTTTAATTCACTCTACTTTCTGGGGGCCATGCGAAAAGAGGGAAGGGATATCAATAGTGTTCCCAATGCCAGTTCAATCGGGGACTCCACATCTCGCTCTGTTGGAAAATTTGAAAAATCATCTTGGAATACCTCTAGAAAAACATTCACTGCATGAGGTTGTGCACATCCAATGGAAATACCATTTTCCTCTATAATGAGAGATGATATCTAAAAGATCATACTTCTCAACTCCTGGATTGGAGGTCCTTCGTGACATGACCGAGGATCCCATTCTCCACGAAAAACTTGACGACTTCCATCAGGTACCGTGAAACTCACTCGCTTCCTGTAGTAATAAATATGTTCCTAGAAGTGTAATGGACAATCCATTCAAATTATTACATCAAATAGTTCCATATCTAAGACTAATAGATCCCACTCCATCTCAATCCCTGACACGAAGAGTGCACACGAGAATCACCTTAGACCCTTCTACTTATTCTTTCCAAGCAGCATCACGAACACCATAACACAAGACAACCACTCCGTTGGTAAATTTATCAAGTCCTCAAAGAGGGAAGAAATGAATTGAATAGAATAAATAGTATCAAAAATAGAAGTATATATAGAATATTTTATCAAAATGAAACTTCCAATTGTCAACGTTCCCGCCTATGATCCTGCTGGTGCCTGATCAACCACATGGAGATGTCTAGTCACTGCTAGAGGACAACTGCTAGTCTATGGATGTACCTAGAACTAGCTCTTCCCTAGAAGAATATGAATCCCTACCATGAAAACCACCAAATTTGGACCCCCCCAGTCATCGACGGATTGTATTATGTTGACACTCCCCTTGAAGCCACTAACCCTTCCCCCACTCTGAAGTGCACGTGCCACCCCACAAAAACGCTGTAAATTCCCCACACCACCACATTGGTAGCAAGGATTGGGGGAAGTGGACATTCTGGTTATATTTTACTTGACTTACCACACTGGTGGCACATGACCGATCACACATTAGAAGCCGCAGACAACAACTTCATCGAAGAGTGGAATGAACTGCCACCTTCTTTATTCTCCTGTTCATCCAGCTTCCTTTTCTTCTATGAGGAGCTTCCAATACCCACTACTGATACTGATCCAGAGAAACTAGAACTGCCTTTACTATCAATATCCATCATGCACTCCCGATCAACGACCTCAACATAGGTCCCCAACATAAAAAAGTACTTCTAGGAGTATATCTATGGTCGCAACCCTTCCTCAAACCTCTGAGACATCCATTGCTCATTAGAGATGATTTCAAGAGCATACCGAAACAACTCATTGAAATGGTTTGAGTACTCCATCACTAATATATTCCTCTGAACAATGTACATGAACTCTTCAGACCTTTCATATTCTACGTATTTAGGGTATTACTGCTCATTGAAGAGATCCTTGAAATCTCTCAAGCTCATCTACACATTCTTCCCAATCTGATATACCGATTCCCACGACATGAGATTGGGACCCTACCATTGAAAGGAGGCACATTTATCCTCAATCTCCTCAGCTGTATCTAGGAAGTTGAACATGAGATCGATCTTCTCTATCCATTCCTTTGCTTCATGGGCTTCTATGCTACCGTGGATGGTGGGAGGCTTATTTTTTAGGAACTCCTAGTCCTTGTCCATTCTAGGACTGGTATCATCATATCTAAGAGGAGCTATAATAGGAGTTGTTCCCTTTCCTAGATCCTATATTTCCTAATCCATGGCCTCGACTATCCTCTGATCAATAGGTGTGGGAGAAATCTCTTCGTCTTCTTCACATGGGCGCCTGGGAGCTTTCCAGGGAGGCATGTTTCTAAAATATTCAATTGGAACATCCCAAGTAAGTAAATAATTATGTATTTTCATATATATGTATATTTAAGAATTAGATAGTGTTTTGGAGGCTTAAAATGAGAATAAATCAAATCTTAAGCATAGAATACTCTAATATCTTTTAAAGATTATTTTACCACCTTTGATGGAGAACCATTTCTAAATATATCTATTGGAAATTTTATAAGATCTATTAGTCGAAATAAACTTATTCTTAAGTATTGGGACATTGAAATTTACTTTGGTTAAATTTTTGGTATTTTTCTGACAATGTTAATTTTTAATGAATGGTGAAAAATACTAAATTTTACTTCAAAACTGATTTTTCATATAAATTAATTATATGGATAGATTATCTTTTTAATTGGTTTTAATGTTTAAATAGAATATAGTTTTACCATTAAATCAATGGTTGTCATTTTAATTAATTTTACTTTTAAATTGGACATAAACAACTGTCAAACTTTTGATAGATATAGTTTCTAAAAAACCCGTTATTTGTTTTGACAACGGGAATTATTTTTAAATTAATTACTAAAATTTATGTGTTTGGAATTTGGTAAAATTGATTAAATATTTGGAATTAGAAGGTCCAAATTATATAATTAAGACTCTTGTTTTTGAAAATTATGAATAGTAACGATGGTAATTATCATTAATTATCGTGATTAATTAGTAATCGGGTAGTTAAGGGTAATAAAATAATACCATAATAATATAAAATGACCCCAACATGTGTCCTAATGATACGTTTTCTGTCATGGACGACCTTGGGATTCCTTGATCCAAACATTGGGACCCCATGGAATCAGTTTTGGGTGATAGTGACACTTTATCATATTATGTTTTTAAAAGTAAAGTATAACAAAAGTATGTATCACCCAAGTAAACCAATTTTAGTTTTGTCTAGATAAATGATATATTAGACTATAAATAGTATTTTTAAAGCTAAAACTATTTCCTGCATCAAATTATTTTTTTATAATTTTTATACAATAATTAAATTAAATTGTTTATGACACCATGATGATTCAGCGATTTAATCATTAATTAACGATTTAAATAAAATGAAAAGAAAATGTAAATTCTAAGACTTAAACATGTAAAAAACCTATTGGATGGGTTTATTTAGAACCCTTTTAACATTAATCTCGAAATATTTAATTTTGGGTCATTTAAAATCTGAAAATCATTATATAATAAAGTAACAATTCTTGACTTTCCAAGAGTGCCCCTCCTCCCTCTTATAAAAGGCCCCCACATCTACCACCTTACCCACACATCTCAAGACATTTTCTCGGCCAATATCTGCTCATTTTATCTCTTAAAATCCTTCTATTCATCCTAGAATCCTTACCTTAGCCATAAATCTCTTCAAGAAACCCTTTTGGTTAAAACCAAGGGGAGTTACCTGATTTAAAGGCAATGTCATCTCTAATGTTCTTTTAATTTATTTTTCTTCTCCAACCACCTAAACTCTTTTTATTCCACTATTTTATAACAAAAACAGTATATAAAATATTCTATGATGTTTTTATGAGAAGTATTCAAGCTACACTTACACACACCTCCGTCTAATGGTTAAATAACTTACTGTTTCTGTGGATAGAGAATTTTTGCCTCACGAAATGATGATTATTCAGTATTCTTCTAACACTTTTCATGGTGTACATTAAGAACTATATTTGTATATTATATATATTATGTTTATGTCTTCCATATGCTTCTGTATTTTTCTTTTATGTCATACCTTTATTGTTTCCATTATGGGTAAACACAATATCTTCATTTTAGAAAGTGCAGACTACCGCCCCCTCAAAGTGATTTGATTCGTTAATGGAATATGTGGGATGTATAAAGGATGGAGTTAATGATATAATATATGATATTATACTGGAATTATAATATACTTTTATATCATTACGTCTTCACTCCATTAAAAAATGAATATAAATGAAAGTAGCATTAATGCGTACGTACGACTTACCGTCTCCATGAATGGTGCATTTCAATTATTACATCTAAATGTTATGTAATACTATAAATTCATGTATATACTATATATATATGATATATATGATATATATGATATCTACATTAATAATATAATTCTGGATATAATGGATATTTTACCACATGAACAACTTGTCATTATAAGAAGTTTATTTTTGACTCAAGTACCAAGGGTCCACAAAACGACCATTATTAACTTAAATAATTGCATAATGTTCATAAAATGGGAATAAGTGATATAAAAGGGATAATGAGCTTGAAAATTGTTCTTCATCAAGTATAAATTATCTCTAGGTTATTATTCATAAGATTAAAGAGCGATCGAGTCAAGTCGGACATGAGTTATGAGACTTCGTCTCAATCTCCTTTCATTGAGGCATATTTTGTTTTATACACAACATTATTTTATACGGTGTATAAACCCCTTTGATTTTTATGTTTATTCAAAAGGAATATTTTTTATATGAATCATTTTAGTAAATGACAAAAGAGAATGTTTTTGTCGTACGTATGCGACGACAACGAATTCTCCACCGTCATGACCATTATTTATGTTTTGGTTTCCTCTACAAGCCATAACTTTTTTTAAATGAAAAATTAATACCATGTTTTACTTTTCTATTATTTTGGTATTGAAAATGTTTTTGATAATGTTTTGATTATATCAATGTGTTGTATTGATATCTTGTGATTGAAATGTCGAAATGTTATGTTTCTTTTATGTATGTTTTATGTGATATGATTATGTTACGGTTCTATGGCATTGTTTAAGAAGACGGGTGGTTCCGTGATAAACTAAGGGCGGGTGGGCCAGTGATATCTCTCCAATTCATTGTGTAACACGAAGGAGTTAAACGCTAAGGTTTCTATGAAGATATTTAAGGAATATACTATGATGGGTATTCCAAACGTAACCATGAGGGTTACTCCCTCCATAAGAATGTTAAGAATGCCTCAAGATACCATTATGTCCTTTGTTTTCTATGAGTTATTCATAAATCTTATGATTTCATGAGGTATGATAATGTTTGTAGGTTTTATGTATAAAATATGTTTTCATTAATTATTATGTATACATGGACTAATGTTTTCATTCCATAATTTTATATCCCTTACTGAGCATTTTATGCTCATCCCATGTTTTTGAATGGTTTTTCACAGGTCATGGGAAAGGTTCATAATGTGATGATAGTGTCGAGGAAGTGTCAAGAAAGAATACATGTTTTATTGTAAATTTGTCTCCTTTGATGGAAGAAAAATAATAATATATTATATGTAATGACCTTGTTTAAATGTGGAATGTAATGCATGATTTATGATATAATTCTCAAAAACTGTAAACCTGAAAAGATCCTCAATGTGTATTCTTGAATTAACTCAAGATTAAGTATTGTTTAAGGATGGGGCCTTATAGTTGGTTTCAAATTAAGGTTTTGAAAACATTAGGAGTTAGAATTTTATTAAATGATTATCCAAAAATATTTTTTTATAGTCAAATTGAAATGATATAGCATTTGATGATTACCATGTTGCTTCATCTAAGACATGTTTGTTCAGAATGGTTTTCCGCAGAGGAAACATGGAAGCAGTGCTAGGAAGGAATACAAGGAGGAAATGACCTTCTGAATCATCATCCTATGATGGTCAGAGTTGGAACTGAACAGTTTGTTGTCGTAATGGAGCAGTTGACTCAAGAGATACATGGTGGTGGATTCCATGCATGAGATCAGCTAGAGCAACTGGAGAGGAACATGTTAGTGGTGGAACATTTCATGAGTAAATATCCCCCATCATTCAAAGGATCATTTGACCCTATGCTAGATGAATGGTGGATTAAAGAACTGTAGATGATTTTTGATGTCATGGTGTGTTTAGACAATCAAATGGTTAGTCATGTTGATTACCATTTGGAGGGCGAAGCAGATCAGTGGTGGTCGATGGTTAAAAATATCAGGGACGTTGATGAGATTGATGCTATTGATTGGGATGAATTCAAAGGTATGTTTCTTGGGAAATATTTTCCTAAGGTTGTTTGACTTATTATGGAAAAACAATTCTTGTAACTGAGGCAAGAGGACGACTCAATGGCTGCTTATGAAGGAAAATTCACTCGATTGTCAAGGTATGCTCAAAATTTTATCCTAGACCTTGATTGTAAAATCAATCATTTTTACTCAGGATTAAAGCCAAAATATCAAAGTGGTTTAGCTTCTCGTGAGTTCAAAAGTTATGAAAATCCTGTTTGATGTGCTGAGAAGGTGGAAATGGAGTTTTCCAATGATCAAGTTTTCTATAACAACCAACAGAAGAAGAGACCAAGGTGGAAAGAGAAAGGAAAAAAGCCTTCAAAGTAGTCTTATGGTAAGAAAAATATGTTTTCAGTTTGTGATAAATGTGGTAAAAGTCATGCTGGGGACTGTCTTATGAAATATGTAAAATACTACCGATGTGGTAAGATGGGATATAAGTCTTGTGATTGCACTGAAAAAGATCAGGGTGATGGTAAGACCAAATTTGATTTACAGTTAGTGAAATGTTTCAAGTACAATGACATTGGTCATTATCCAAACGAGTGTTGAACAAGGTGCTCAAAAAATGGGAAGCAGTCAAACTACAAGAAAAATGGTGTGGTGAAATCCTTTGAAACTACTTCAGCAAATGTTGGGCCATCAAATGAAGTGGTATCAGGTAATTTGTTTGTTTTTTCAAATTATTCCAATGTGTTGTTTGATTCGGGGTCTACAAATTCTTTCATCTATGAAATTGTTTCTAGTAAATTGGGAATTCCATCTCAAGAAATGACTCCTGATATTGTGGTAAAAACACATGGGGGCATTTTTGAGGCAAAAAGAATTTATAAGAATCTTGCTATATTTATCCATGGAAAGAACCTACTTGCAAACCTTATTGTTTTACCTCTAGTAGAGTTTGATGTTATCCTAGTTATGGATTGGCTCTCTATTTAACATGATATGATTTATTATAGAGCTAAAGAAGTTTCATTTCATAAATACTTTTAGTTTGTGTACAAGAGTGATCCCTTACTATTGATTACATATCAAGAGGCTGAGAAAATTGTAAAAGACGGAAATGAATGTTACATTGTACATATTGTTGAAAATTAAAGAACCATTTAGATTAATGATGTGACTGTGGTAAATGAGTATCATGATGTTTTTCCTGATGAGTTTCCTGAAATAATACCAGATCTGGAAGTTGAATTTATTGTTGAATTAGTTCCTAATGCTATGGCAATTTCAAAACCCCCTTTTTGAATGGCTCAAATTGAAATTTTAGAGTTGAAGGAGCAATTGCAAGATTTATTAGAGAAAGGATTCATTCGACCTAGCACTTCACCATGGGGAGCTCTTGTTTTATTTGCTAAAAAGAATGATGGTTTTATGAGACATTTCATTAATTATAGATCCTTGAACAACATCACTATTAAGAACAAATATCCTTTGCCTCATATCAATGATTTGTTTGATCAGCTCCAAAGAGCTCAGTATTTTTCAAAGATTGATCTGAGATTGGGGTACCATCAGTTGAAGGTAAAGAAAGAAGTTGTTCCATAGACCATGTTTCGTACTAGATATGGACATTATGAATTTTTAGTAATTCCTATTGGGTTAACCAATGCACCTTCTGTATTCATGGACCTTATGAATAGAATATTCCATGAGTTCTTGGATAAGTTTGTGGTTGTTTTCATTGATGATATTTTGGTGTTTTATAAAAAAAATAGGACCATTAAAGTAATTTAATGGGTATTTTCCAAACCTTAAATGAAAATAAATTGTATGGGAAATTCAGAAATTGTGAGTTTTGGTTGCAACAAATTTCATTCCTTGGTCACATTGATTCTAAAGATGGAATAACTGTTGATCCTGCAAAAACAATGGTTGTTGAAGAATGGCCAAGACTCATAAATGTAATGGAGATTCATAGTTTTCATGGTTTGGTAGGCTATTAACGATGGTTTGTTGAAAAAAATTCACAGTTATCTAGTGCAATGACTAAGCTATCCCGGAAGGGTGTTATGTATATATGGACAAAATAATGTGATGATTGTTTTGAAGAGTTGAAAAGAAGATTGGTAAATGATCCAATTTTGGCACTACCTTCTAGGAATGGTGAGTTTGTTTTCTACAGTGATGCTTTATTGAAAGGACATTGTTTCATCCTAATGAAGAATGATCAGGTAATTGCTTATGCTTCACGTTAGTTGAAAACTCATGAGGTAAATTACACTACACATGATTTCAAATTAGCTGCTGTTGTTTTCACTTTAAAAATATGGAGGCATCAATTGTATGGTGTAAAGTGTTAAATATATAATGATCACAAAAGTTTAAAGTATATATTCACTTAGAAATAATTGAACATGAGACAGAGGAGATGGCTAGAATTAATCAAGGATTATGATTGTACAATTCACTACCATCCGGGAAAAGAAAATAAATTGGATGATGCTTTGAGTTGAAAAAGTAATACTTTATTAACCATGTTATTTTTGGAACGTGATACTTTGGTTAAGGATTAGATGAAAATTGGAATAGAAGTTGTTGGTGCAGGATGTTCTTTTGTTTTGTTTTAGGTATCAGTTAAATCTTCTCTATTAGATAGAATTAAGCAAGCTCAGAAGCAAGACAGTTGGTTGGAGTAAAAGGTAGAGCTAGTTCCGAAGGGTCAGTTTCCTGAATTCAAAATTGATAATGATTGTTTTATGATATTTGGGAAGAGATTGTGTGTGTCTTGTGATTCATATATGAAGAGAGAGATATTATGTGAATCTCATAGTTCTCCATTTTCAGTTCATCCTGGCAGTAATAAGATGTATAGAGATCTTCCGGAGTATTACTGGTGGGATGGAATCAAAAGAGACATTGCTGATATTATCGTGAAGTGTTTGACTTGTCAACATGTTAAAATAGATGGGAATTTATCGTAAGGGATTATTCAGCCTTTACTAGTACCAGAGTGGAAATAGAAGAATATATCCATGGAGTTCGTTGTGGGAGTGCCGAAGTCACCTTGAGGTAATAATGAAATTTGGGTTATTGTTGATCGCCTGACTAAATCTTCTCATTTACTTGTTCTGTGAGATACTTTTTCTCTAGATAAACTTTCACATTTTTATCATAAAGAGAGAGTCTGGTTACATGGAGTTCCTCTCTCCATTATATCTGATCGTGATCCCAAGATTACTTATAACTTTTGGAAAGGCCTTCAGAAGTTGTTGGGTACTGAATTAAATTTTAGTACAATATATCATCCTCAATCAGATAGGAAGTCAGAATGAACAATTCAGAATTTGGAGGATATGTTATGTTCTAGTTTGATGCATTATCAGGGAGGATGGGACTAACATCTTTCTTTGGTTGAGTATTCTTGTAATAACAATTTTCATTCTAGTATACAGATGGCACCATTTGAAGCAATATATGGGAAGCGGTTTCTAACTCCATCTTTTTGGGATGAAGTTGGTGAAAGGAAGTTGATGGGACCAGAATTGGTAGAAGAGTTGGCAGAAAAAGTTTAGCTGATACATAAACACATTAGAACAACCAAGAGCAGACAGAAACGTTATGTAGACAACAGGAGGAAGAATCTCTCTTTTGATGTAGTTGATCATGTCTTTATCAAAGTTTCACCATGGAAAAGTGTGATGTGATTTGGTACGAAAGGAAAGATGAGTCTGAGGATCATTGGACAGTATGAAATTTTGGAGAGATTTGGATCAGTTTCATACCGAGTGGCTTTACCTATGAGTTTATCTTAGGTACACAATGTTTTTCATGTTTCAATGTTAAGGAAGTACATGCCAGATCCATCTCATGTTTTCAGTCCAGAGGTAGTTCAGATGGAAGAGAATATATCTTATGAGGAACAACTGGTCCAGATTCTTGACCACATGGAGCAAGTGTTGCAGAATAATGTGATTCATCATGTAATGGATTTGTGAAAAAACAACATGATTGAAGAGGCAACATGGGAATCTAAAAATGCAATGAGGGATAAATACCCCCACTCATTCGATAAGTAAATAAATTGCGGGGACACAATTTTCTAAAGGGGGGAAGGATGCACAATCCCATGTAAGTAAAAATTATGGATTTTCATATCTATTTCTATTTATGAATTAAATAGTGTTTTAGAGGTTTAAAATGAGAATAAATCCAATCTTAAGCATTGAATACTCTAATATTTTTAAAAGATTCTTTTACCACCTTTTGATGGAGAACTATTTTTAAATCAATCATTATAATTTTATAAGTTCTATTTGTAAAAATAAACTTATTCTTTAGTATTTGGGCATTGAAATTTACTTTGTATAAAATTTTGGCATTTTTCTGACAATGATCATTTTTTAATGAATAGTGAAAAATAACGCATTTTACTTCAAAACTGCTATTTGATCTAATTTAATTATATGGATATATTATCCTTTTCGTTGGTTTTAAAGTGTAAATACAATATGTTATTACAATTTAATCCAATGGTGGTCATCGGAATTAATTTCACTTAGAAATTGGACATAAACAATTGTCAATCTCTTGATAGATATAGTTTCTACAAAACACGCTATTTTTTTGACAACGATATTTTTTTTAAAATTAACTACTACAATTTTTGTGCTAGTAATTTGGTAAAATGGATTCCATATTTTGAATCATAAGTTCCAAATTATGTAATTAATACTCTTTTGTTTTTGGACATTATTAATAGTGACGACGATAATTATCTTTAATTATCGTGATAAATTACAAATCATGTAGTTAAGGGTAATTAAATAATAACATAATAATATAAAATGAACCCAACATGTGTCTTAATGCTACTGGTTATGTCATGTCTGACAATGGGATGCCTTGTACAAAACTTTGGGTTCTCATGGAATCACTTTTGGGTGATAGTGACACTTTATCATTTTATGTTTTTAAAAGGAAAGTATAACCAATGTATGTATCACCCAAGTAAAAAAATTTAGTTATATATATATAAATGATCTCTTAGACTGTAAGTAGTCATTTTAAAGATAAAAATATTTCCTACATCATAGTATTTTTTTATAATTTTTAGAAATTAAATAAAGTAAATGTTGTATGACACCATGATGATGCAGTGATTACCTCATTAATTAATGATTAAAATAAAATGAAAAGATAATGTAAAATCTAAGACCTAAACTTGTCAAAAACCAATTTTATGGGTTGATATAAAACCCTTATCACCTTCTTCTTGAAATATATAATTTTTGGACCTTTAAAATCCGAAACTCAATATACAATAAAGTAACATTTCTGGACATTCCAAGAGTTCCCCTCCTCCCTCTTATAAAAGGCCCCAACCTCTACCACCATACCCACACATCTCAATCCATTGGCATGGCCAATATATTCTCATTTTATATCTCCAAATTCCTCTATTCATTTTAGAAGCCTTACTTTATGCAGAAATCTCTTCAAGAAACCCTTTTGGGTCAAACCGAGAGAAGTTACCCGATTTAAAGGTAATGTATTCTCTAATGTTCTTTTATTTTATTTTCCATCTCCAACCCCCTAAACTCTTTTTATTAATATAATTTATAAAAACAAAATATCTTCAATATACTAGTATATTTTTATGATAATGATTCGAGCTACACTTACACACACCTCCGTCTAATGGTTAAAGAACATACTGTTTCTGTGGATGGTGAATTTCTGCATCACAAAACGATGATTGTTCAATATTCATCTAACACCTTTCATGGTGGCCATTAAGATGTCACTATATTTATATATGATATATATTATGTTTAATTTTTCCATATTCTGATGTATTTTTCTTTTATGGCATACCTTTATGGTTTCCATTATGGGTAAACACGATATCTTCATTTTAGGAAGTGTGGACTACTGCCCCCTCAAAGTGATTTGATTCGTTAATTCCATATGTGGGATTTATAAAGGATGGAGTTAATGATATTATATATGATATTATACTGAAATTATAATAAAACATTATATAATTATTACGTCACTCCACTAAATACTAAATAGAAATAAAATAAGCGTTAATGCATACATACGGCTTATCTTCTCCATGAACGGTGCATTTCAATTATTACCTCTAAATGTTATGTAATATTATAAATTCATATATATACTAGATATATATGATATATATGATATCTAAATAATGAATATAATTCTGGATATAATGGATATATTACCACATGAAAAACTTGTGATGATAAGAAGTTTATTTTTGACCTAAGTACCAAGGGTCGACAAAACGACCATTATTAATTTAAATAATTACATAATGGTCATAACACGGTAATAAGTGATATAAAATGGATATTGAACTTGGAAATGGTTCCTAAGAAATTATAAATTAACTCTTGTTTATTATTCAGGAGATTAAAGAATGATCGAGTCAAGTCGGACACGAGGTATGGGACTTCGTCTCAATCTCCTTTGCAAACCTCCAATGGCCCGAAGGCCTTCATTTTTTTTATTAATTTTTGATAATCCACCATTAAATGGGTGAGGTGGAACCCTTAAAAGGCCCTTAGGAATAAGTATTACATGGCCCATAGGCCTTAGAATAATTCATTGCCCATAGGCTTCAAACATGACTTACATCCCAGACTAAAAACTTGGAACTTCTCCTTCCCAGCATCTTTATCGTGAAATCAGCTCTCCACCTTCGCATGGATGTTCGGATGGGAATTCGTGAGCATGCACAGGCTTTTCCCGATGGCAGGTGACATACCCTCTAATTCTTGAAATCTGTTTAGCTTCTACTGTGGTGAACGCTCTTTGCTCATCCTCCTTGTAGAGCATGTTCCTTATAGGTTGTCTGGTTTGCATATGCACTAAGGTGGACCAAAGGCCTTGAGGTGGCCCAAAGGGCTTACTGACCCAAAGGTCTGGGTGGTCTGAAGGCCTTACAGGACTCAGGGACCAAATTGGTGGCCCGAAGGCACATACAAGGGTATATTCCATGCTGCTACAGTGCCGAACAGTGCTTGCTACAGTTCCCGCTACAGTAACTGCAATAGTACTACACAGTTCCCGCTACAGTACCTGCTACAGTACGTCACAGTTCCCTCTACAGTACTGCTACAGTACTTCTATAGTAACCTAGAAATCTCCCTCCGCCTGGATTTGATCCCTGGTCATTTGTATGCACTTAATGAGTCCTTACCAACTGTGCTAAGGCTCATGTGTCACCTCAATCCCCTTTCATTGAGGCATATTTTTTTATACAGAACATTATTTTACACGATGTATAAACCCCTTTGACTTTTACGTTTATTCAAAAGGAATCTTTTTTATATGATGTGTTTTACTAAAGAACAAAAGGGAATGTTTTTTTGTACGTATGTGGCGACAACGACTTCTCTTCCGCCGTAACCATTATTTGAGTTTTGGTTTCCTTTAGAAGCCATAACTTTTTTTAAAATGAAAAATTATAACAATGTTTTACTATTCTTTTATTTTCGTATTTAAAATGGTTTTGATAGTGTTTTTATTATATCAATGTGTTGTATTGATATGTTCTGATTGAAATGTGGAAATGTTATGTTTCCTTTATGCATGTTTTATGTGATATGACTATGTTATGGTTCTTGGGCATTGGCTATGAAAACGGGTGGTTCTGTGATAAAATAAGGGTGGGTGAGCCCGTGATAGCTCTTCAATGCATTGTGTAACACGAATGAGTTAATCGCTATGTTTTCTCAAATGATATTTTGGGAATATACTGTGATGGGTATTCCAAACGTAACCATGAGGGTTACTCCCTACGTAAGAAAGTTATGAATGCCTCAAGTTACCTTTATGTCTTAGTTTTTATATGAGTTATTCATAAATCTTATGGTTTCATGACTTATGATAAAGAGCTTATGGTTTATGATTAAAATATGATTTCATTAATTCTTATGTATACATGGACTATTGTTTTCATTCCATACTTTTATATCCCTTACTGAGCTTTTTATGCTCATCCCAAGTTTTTGAAATGTTTTTCACAGGTCAAGGGAAAGGTACATGATTTGATGATGGTGTCTAGGAAGTGTCAAGAAAGAATCCATGTTTTATTTTAAATATGTCTCCTTTGATGAAAAAAATAATACTCTATTTTATGTAACCACCTTTTTTAAATGTTTAATGTAATACATGATTTATGATATAATTCTCTAAAACTCTAAACCTGAAAAGATCCTCAATGTGTATTCTTGAAATTACTCAAGAATAAGTATTTTTTAAGGCTACGGCCTTATATCAATAGTCCAAAAAACCATATTCAATACCACAATTCTGGAAATTTTAATCAAATAAATTGAATATAAATAATCCAAAAACGTTACAGTAATGAAAGAAACAAACACTACACCGCCTCCTGATGTCAATGTGTGGTTTATATCACACATGCCTCACCTGGAAGTGAAGTAAATCAAACCATTCCAACCTCCTCTAGGGACTAAAGTTCTTCCACGAGGGGTGTAGTCTAGGTAGCTTACTCACAACCAAACCTCCTTTCCCCAATAGTCCTATTTCTTTTATATCCCCACTCGCCCCAAAATAGAAATATTACAACAAAACATTGGCCCCCTCTGATAACATGTTTTCAATTACCGGATCTGATAGCCATTAATACAGGCACCAAATCCAGACCATGATATGGACCTATGGGTGTTCCCTTTCCCCATGGGCTGTCACAAGTACCCGGGTATCATTGATTTACTTTTGGGAACAATTTACCTGAGTATGAAAGTTTACAACATAAAAAACATTCAATAAATCGAACTTGAAATTTTCATGACCAACATTTCAAAACAAAACCAGACCTGGATACATGGCCTTAAATATAGTACATTTTTTCCAAATACAAATATATACAGCAATAAGACATTCAAAAAGATTATACATGACTAGGCGGTTGTCACCCCTGAGCTGTCTCCACAACATCACACCGCATGAGGGGCCTAACAAGCCGAACCACCTTCATCAGAGACTTTCCCTTTAACTGATTCCAGAATAACCATGCCTACATACACACATGTTTTGTAATTAGTGTGTAATACTATGCTCAATAGGATACCACCTAAATATTCGAAATAGTATGAAATACAAGGTGATTAAGGAAGTATTTTCTATATGAAATGGAAAGCGGTGAGGAACTAAAAGAAACATCACTTTCAATTGAAATATGTATTTAGAATAAAACATTAAAAATACCAAAACATTTAAATAATATATGTTAGATACTATAATTCACATCCCGACACACCCTAAGACTAGAGAAAATACCACAAATTCAATGAGCACCAAAACTGGGAACACCCCTAGGAAACTAGGTAGTCTCGGGCCCTATGTACCTCAAAACTCGGTGTCAAGTATCTAAGATAAAATCATTTCCCATGAACAATCCACTAGTAGGTAAAATACCTATAACCTAGTGGTCCCCAAACATCTTCCAGATATTTTTTCTAGAGTTTTAATTATCCATTGTCTTAGTGGAATAGGGACACAACCCATTCTGTTCACTATACAAACTAGTACATATCCACCCAAAAAGGTACCCGGACTTCCCCATTTGTGATCTAACAATTTCAGCAACTAACACAGATCCCTTTTCATTAAAAACATTACTACTAGTCATATACAAACAATAAGGTTGATTTTCAAAATTTATACCACTGAAATCACACAACAAAGCATTTTTTTTAATTAACAACTTCCCAAAAACTAACAATACTTTGTATAAAAAAATTCCCTTTAAAACACAACATTGAACACCATGTTCATACAAATATTTTCTAAAGCAGAATTTTAAACACCCAATAATTTATATAGACCCATTAAATTAGTAATAAAAATACCTCAATAAGCATTACATAGAATAGCCATGTAAAACACACAAATTGACACCAAATTTGTACTAAAAAATAATTTACATAACTAACGTCACACTATACCAATTTTACAGCAACAACCAAAGTATAAGAACATTGAAAATATTATTTTCATTCGTAATATAGTATAATAAACCAAACTATTTAAATATAGGGATCCCATTAATGGATCCATAAAAGACAAATATGAAAAAACCCCCAATTTCACATGAAATTGGCACATAATGTTCACTTGAATTAAAAACACCACTAAAACCAATTTTTTCAGCACTAAATCATTTAATTATACATGAAAATATCATAAACACAGAAGATATGTCACAATTATTTCATCAAAAAATGGGATCACCTACCAAAGTAATGAAAACCCTTGAATCATTGTGAGAAAATCATGTCGCACCACCATCGCACCAAGGGGGACGTAGAATAAGCCTAAATCCATATCAATAGACCAAGAAACCCAAGGTTAATCCCAAGGATCGAAACCATATCTTCTGTTCATTTGGAAATTTAAAAAATTGGATTAGACTTCATGGAAATGAGAGGAACTAAGAAGAAGAGAGACATAATTGAGATTGCATGAAGATACTCCACCAAATCCCCCATAAAAATGAGTATTCAAAGAAGTTTTTAGGTGATTGAAAGGCAGAAATGGATATAAGGGTTGAATGGGGGAAGAAAGAGCAATGTTAGGATAAGTCCCAAGAAGGAAAAGAGGGAATTTCAACTTTTTTACGACATATACATAGGCCTGTGTTTTGTGTGCAGGGTTTGGAAAACCGTGCTCCAAAATTGTGCACCCTCAATTATTCATTCAAATCATCTTCAAAATACATCAATAATGATGGGGTATTAGGTCAGACATAGGGGGAATGTTTGTATTAAAGTACATGAAAAATAATTACCTTAATAAAGAATTTTTCTATGACAATTTTACCCATCATGAATACTTGCTACCCTATAATGTCTACTAGGGTCCTGATCGGCGTACAATAATGTGTACTCGTACTCAACCCTTTACTTCCTCTCGTAGATCCAATGGATATCACTACCATGATTCCAATGAAACTGGACTAGCGGAATAGACTTACCATGAAGCACCTTCTCTTGGGAGTCCACTATTCTCATTGGCCGCTCAAATACTAACAAGTCAGGTTCTATCTCTAGTTCTTCCAAACTCAATAGTTATTTCTTTTTATATTTACTAGACTATAACTCCTCTTATACTATAAAATGGCACTCACCCCCACACTTATTCAGACCTATCAATACCTTTAGTTCATCCAAAACTGGCCCAAATACCATCAAAACATCCCTAATATAAACTAGGAAGCCTAAAATAGGTAATAATGAAATAAAATTTATTTCATTGGTGCAAACAAAAAAGTGTTCCCTGATGAAAAGGTAATTTTATTCAATGATCACTTTTGTTTTATTTATTTCTCCAACCCGAAAATTCATATTATTAGATGATTATAAGATAAACTAATTATGTCATGAAGTAAATTGGATCTCCACTAATACTAGCAGCACATATATCCCATAAATATTCTAAAGGGAATTACCTATCCCCATGGGCTGGCACAAGTGCCCGAGTATCATTAATTTAGGTTTGGGAATGATTTACCCAAGTATGAAAGCATAAAAAATTAAAAACATTCAATTATAAGAACAAGAAATTTTCAAGCCCAATGAGTCTTAACAAAGTCAGATCATAATAAATGGATTTAAATATAGTAAAATTTGTCCAAATACAAATAAATACAATATAAATACATCCAAAAAGACTCCACAAGACACGGGGGTTGTCACCCTTGAGCTGTCTCCACAACACCGCATCATAAGAGGGGTCTAACAACCTGAACTGCCTTCACTAGAGGCTTTCCCTTTACCTGATTCAAGCATAACTGGATTTACATAAAACTCATGGGTATAAGTAGGGTTTTTTCCTAATCTCTATAGGATACCACCCAAATATGCAGAAGAGTATGAAATATAAGTTGATTAAGCAAGCAGTTTGAATATGTAATGAAAAGCATTGATAAACTCAATGAAACATATCATTCTATTGAGAACTATTTCCATACTAAAACATTAAGAATGTTAAAACATTTAAATAATACATGTTATATACTGTAATTCACTACCAAAAACACCCTATGACATTATAAAGTATCACAAATCCAATGAGAACCAAACCGGGAACACCCCTAGGCAACTAAATAGTCTCATGCCTTATGTACATTGTACCGCATTGTAATGTATCCAAGTCACAATCATTTCCCATGCATGATAAACTTATAGAAAACATACCCATAACATTGTTTTCCCAAAAAAACATCCACATATTTTAGTTACCGTTTTTGTTATCCATTTTCTCAGTGAAACAGGGACACAACCCATCCGGTTCACTAGCACTACTAGAACATATCCCCGCAACTAGGTACCCATGCATCCCCCATTGTGCTCAACCAATTTTAGTATGAAACAAACATACATTTTCATGTAAAAAACCTATAGTGGTCATATAAAAACTATAGAGTATCTTTTCAAACTTTATATCACTTAAATCACACAACAAATGATTTTTTTAACAAACAACTTTAAAAAAGTAACAATGCATTGCACACAAAAGTCCCCTTTCAAAACACAACTTTGAACACCATGTGCATACTCATATTTTCCAATGCAGAATTTTGAACACCCAAAATATTTATATAAACCCATTATATGTGTTATAAAACAACCTCAATAATCATCACAAAGAATAGCCATGTAAAACACACTATTTGACACCAAATTGTTTCTCAAATATCATTTACTTAACAAACACACCCAAAACCAATTTTGCAGCAACAACCAAAGGAGAAGATCATTAAAATCATTATTTTTATCCCTAATAGAGTTCAATAAAATAAACGAAATAATTATAGGGAATTACATTATGGACCAGAAAAATACTTATATGAAAAACCCCCAATTTAACATGAAATTGGCACTTAATATTTACATACCTTACAAACACCACTAAAACGAATTTTTGCAGCAGTAAATAGTTGGATTAAAAATGAAAATATCATACACTAAATAGCTATCTCACAAGTATGGCATACAAAATGGAATCACCCAACGAAGTAATGAAAACCCTTGAATCTTTGTGCGAAAATCTTGTTGCACCACCATAGCACAAAGATGGACAAAGAAAAAGCCTAAACCCACAATAATAGACCAGGAAAACCCATGGTTCAACCCTAGTATCTAAACCCTAACCTCTGGTTATTTGGAACATCATAGAAATTGGAAGAGTCTATATGGAATGAGGAGTAACTAAGAGGAAGAAAAACATGCATGAGATTTCTTGAAGTTCCACCACCAAATCCCCATTCAAAATAAAGACACAAGGAAGTTTTTTGTTTATTGGGAGGCTGCAATGGATGTAAGGGTTGAATGGGGGAAGAAAGGGCTGAGTATGGATAAATCCAAGGAAGGAAAAAAGCTCATTTCCACATTTTTTGAATGACCTAGAAATAGGTGCACAGTTTGTGTGCACGGTTTGGGAAACCCTGCAGCTAAACCATGCACCCTCAATTCTCCCTTCGAATAATATTCAAATGCAAAAAAAAATTCATCGGGGCTTAGGGGGCATAGGGTGGAAAGATAGGGTATGAAAATAAGAAAAATAATTACCTTTAATGATTGATTTAGGTGTGAAAAATTATCCTAAACAAGATTATATTTTTTTATGTTAAATTTACCACCTAAATCATCACACACATCCATAAAATGGGATACCAAATCGTTGTTCATATGTACGGTGAACTACCACCCCTTAAATCAATGTCATTAGATCTTCAATTACCACATGTAAAGGCCGAAACAATGATGGAAATACTGTTTTTATGTGATATATTTGATATTTATTATATCTTTATTCCTATGAAACTATTATATAGCTCACACCTTCAGGATTTCAATTTTATGAGAATACGATTACATCGATTGTGGACATGTGGACTACTACCTCTTCAAAGTGATGTGATTCACTTACACGATAAATGTAATGTATTATGGATTTGATTTTTAAAACTATCTAATATTTATTACATAATAATGATACTATAATGATAATATATATATATATATATATCATTTACTTTTTATTTATTCAATATGAAAAGAAAATATAAACAACGTTCTTGTGTACGTTTGACCTACCATATCCACGAATAGTGTATTTCATTTCATATTTCTATATTTTATGGATTTTTATAAATTAATGTATAATAAAAATATATTACATTGATATCATGTTTTATGTTTTGAAAATATTTAAATTATTATCAAATTATGGGGATCAAGAATAACAAGTAAAAACATATCTGAAAAACAAAGTGGTTATTACCTGAAACAGAACATTAAAATGAAATTGTTAGTAAGTGGGTTATATAATGTCATATTAAAATCATATGTCTTATTATATATAAAAAATATTGTTCTTTCTAATGTGGATAACAAAAAAATAATTATATAGGAGGATTTGTGGTGTATGATGAAAATAAATACTTAATGTATGGGTTTTCTCGTCTCACTTTTATTTTTGTGATATATATGATATTTTCACCATTTATTCTTATTTTTTAGTGTATATACTGACCTATTAAATTTTATATCATCAATTAATTTTTTTAGGATATTTAATTTTTTAATCGATGTCATTAATTCATGGAATGAAATATTCAAACGTTACACATTTATTAAAAATATTTTCAGTCTCCCTGTTATTTCTCTGAGACATATGACTTATTCAAAAATAAATTCATTTAATTGGTGTGTATACTGACCATGAATTTATTATATGATTACTATCCATGAATTTTCCATGATTTATATATCCATCTGATTACCTCTCATTAATGAGGATTATCATTTAATCTTAACCAAATCTGTAGAGTAATTTTGTCTAAATATTCCTTCATTGAGACACATGACGAGTTTTGCACCTATATTATTCAACGAGGTTTATATACAACCCTTTTAAATGTTATATCATGAATATAATTATTTTCATGATAGTTTAAGCTTCATGTAACTTTATTATTGCATGGGGATTATGATTCAAAGTTACCAATGTTGTAATAGTTTATTGCTACAATCTCATTATATATCAAGATTGTTCATGATTATGCTTTCATTGATGAAATACTATGATCCATCCCTAATGAAATATCATGAATGTGATGACCCAGACCCCCCTTGGTCCCTTCCTTTTCCAAAATCCAGATCCTTAAGGGGTGCCGATCGGTGCGACCGATCGGTGCGACCGATCGGCGGAACCGGCCGACGTCACCCGACCTTGCCAAGTTGTTCCAGTAACGCTCCTTTTTCGCAGATAGGGTTTTAAACCATATTCTGCCTCGTTTAAAAAAAATTTCTTAAATACCCGAAATGTGCACAAAAGTTTTAATTAGATACTGAATCAACTCATGAGTCGGTTTAAACCACCCAGCACCTTTAATGATGAGTCAAGCCGCGTGGTCAACCCACGACTTCCACGTCTTACGCGGTTTCGCGTTTTCACCTCAACCGTCCCCGACTCTTATAAATTAAGGGTTAGGCCGTGGTTTCCCCCTTCTTCGATCGTGGCTCTTCTGGTGCATCGGGCCCGCCGCATCGTTATCCGTAAAGTTCCGCGCCCCCAGCCTAAACGTCGATCATCTATCAACAAGTAGAGAATTTCTCTAGTCTCTCACTTTTGTGTATCATGCGGGGTGGGAGTTATTTTGTTCCTATGGAATTGGTTGATCCGAACCTTAATGAAGATAATAAACAAAGTTCTAAAGAAAGAAGGGTAAGGGGTTGTGATCGTTGTTTATGCTTTATCTTGTGATCATCCTTTTTAGTTGTGCTGGTTTATGTTTTCTGAAAATTGAGGCCGTTGGTGGTCGTTGTATGTGCACTGATGAATCCCCTCGTGATGCTTTAAATGGGTTGCTGAAATTGTGAACTCCTGCTGTGAAATTGGTTAATCACGTATGCCCGGCTGAATTAGTGGAAAGCACCAGGATCAAACCTTCTGTGATAACTCCCGGTTAGAACACACGGAATTTGAAATCATGGAGTGTGTTAAGTCGTTTAAATCTGAAAATCCCTGACTTGTGTTGGTAGTGGTAGTTGGTTGTTTTCCATTCGGGCCGATTGCTGGAAATGTGGGAGGGGATGGGAACCCCTGTTCTTTTATACTCTCGGTGGTTGTGTGAATTTGGGGGGGGGATTGGATCTCCTGTTGGTATGGATTCGGTGGTTGTGAGTTTTAAATCCGAGTGGTTACTCGTTCATTTCACAAATTGGGGAGAGATCCTCTGTTGACAGAACCGGGTGTGAGTGTTTTGGTTGATCCATGCTTTTGACGCTTTCCTTGGTTATGCTTATGGTAGTTGCCCAGTAGTGCTTAAAATTAATTGAACATTTTAACTGAACGTGAGACAAGAATGGGACAATGGTTTTTTTTGTGGGAAAGGGTCGTGAACTGTGACTCGGACGTAGTGGTGTTGTGTTATTTAGGTTGGCTAGGAGAACCTAAGCTTTGGGTGAGTGTTTGTTACCTATATCTATACTTGTAGCTTTTTGTTTCTTATTCGCGCCCCACCCAAGTTGAGCACTCAGTGCCGAACACCCCCATTTATGGGGGAAGGGTGTTTTTCCCAACACTATCCTTAGTGGCTGGTTATTAGCTCCTTTTCTGCTCCCTTTCCCGGATAGCCCAAGTACCTTCGGGCAAGCTGTGATGGCCTGAAGTCCATTATTAGCCCAAGAACCATCGGGCGGGGCGTTGTGGTGGTTGGCCAGGTGTGTGCGGCAGGTGGTTTCCCAAGTGTCTTCGGGATGAGCCCCATGTGTCTTCGGGCGTGGCAGTGGATCCTTTAGCCCAGGTGTCTTCGGGCATGGCGGTGGTTGTTCTGGACTAGGTGTTTGCAGGCATGGTTACATGTGACAGTTGTGGCCCAGGTGTGTGCGGGCAGGATTTAGTAGTGGGACTGCATGCGGTTGAGGCCCAGGTGTGTGCGGGCGGGATTTCGGCAGTGGGACTGCGTGTGGTTATGGCCCAGGTGTGTGCGGGCGGGTGTGGCAGTGGGACTGCGGTGAGAATGGCAGGATTGGTCTGATGCGTAGGATGACTCAATAACCAGTGGGAAAGTGCCGTGGGGTACCCAAACATCGATGTGATCTTATTATATATATTAATTGACTTGCGTTATTTGGGGAGTGAGCCTTGGTGAGGCCTGTGATGGATAGTTTTCCTTGTTAGGTGTTTGGTTTACTCTTTTTCTCACGGGACTTTAGTACGTTCCCCCACTTGTGCACGAGAGTCTTGGTTTTCCCTACTGAGTGTACTTGTATACTCACCCTACATATATAAAACTGCATTCAGGTTTCCAGGAGGACTTCGGGGATCACGCAGGACCTTACTAGCTCGGACTTTTGGAGCAGTTGCTGATGTTTTTAGTTTTCTTTTTGGTACTTACCTTGTAGTCACCTTTTTTCACTTTGTGGCTTTCACTTTTGAAACATGCATGTGGGAATGGTTTACTTTTGGCTTTACTTTTCTTTCTACCTTGGTGTTGTTGGGTTTTATTCTCCTTATCTTTCGATCCTATAAAATAAAAAGGGTAATGCCTTCCATTTGCGAGAATTTTCTATACCCTTGGTGCTAGTCGCCACTCCGGGACCTATTGAAGGCGGGTTTCGGGGGTCATTATCTCTACTTCAACTTAAAGAAGGAAGGGCCTGGAAATCTGCTGACCTTCCCTCCTTTTGGTGAAGGCGGGTCGTGACAGAATTGTATCAGAGGTGATGGTTGAGAGATAGGACGAAGTCTGGAGTTAGGCACAGTGAGGATTGCATGGGATGGTAATGCAATGGTGTTGGGTGACCTTGGAGCGTGAATTAGGCCATGGAAGACCGGCTAGGACACGGGATTTTAGGGCCCCGCGTGATCTAATGCAATGACTCTGGACCTACCGAACGACCAAGTGAGGCCACACTGATTGCAGGGTAGAGACCCTAGGAAAGGTACATGCATCATAATGACTTGTGTTCTTGTGTTTCTAGGATGTCGTGGGAATTAAGAATAAATTAAATCTTAAGAAGTTTTAAGAACGATATTCTGCACTACTTGGGCTTAGGCATTCCTTGTTTACCTTGCAGCTATGGAACCTGGAAGGAGACCACGTGTGGTACAGGCGATCGAGGCCCCTGAGACTACTTTGGCCAATCGGCAGAGAGCTAATCGAGAGGAAGAGGACGACCAGTGGCAGAAGACTCTTCGAGCCTTCCAGCGACAGACCCTCTAGAAGTATGAGGGCAGCACCTCCGATATGAAGACGGAAGGCTGGCTAGAGGAGCTAGTTATAGCCTTCGGACTGATTCGGCCCCCGACCGAGTACTGGGTTCCTCTGGTTGTTAGCCAGATGCGAGGAGCGGCACTTCAGTGGTGGATGCTTCACCTGGGGAATAGGAAAGAGTCTGAGGTTGCCTGGGCGGATTTCGAGAAGGAGTTCTGGGCGGAGTTCCTCTCCTCGACAATGAAGGCGGAGAAGAGGCAGGAGCTACTCTCCCTCCAGCAGGGGAGCATGTCCGTGAGGGAACATGGAATCAAGTTCATGGACCTCCTACGTTTTGCTCCGGACCTCTTTCATGATGAGGAGTCTCGGCCAAGACGTTTGGACGAGGCGCTCCGACCCTCCCTCCAGTATGCTGTTACCCCCTTTACCCTTCCGACATACATAGAGGTTCAGAAGAAGGCCTAAGTGGTGGAAAGGATGCATGCTCTGGGCGGAGTGTCACGAGAAGGGATCCAGCTGGGACCATCGAAGGGGAAGGCCGTCAGCACCAGGCCTCCATCATCGGGACCCTCCAGGTTCCGACCCGCAGGGAGCAGACCGCAGCAGTTTCAGTTTCGATCCCCTTGCCCACGTTCTTTCCCTTCAGGCTCGGGACCACGGTGCTTCATCTGCGGGAGCCCTGGACATCTCCGGAGTCAGTGCCCCGATCGGGTGCAGTACAACAGTGGCAGTCATCCCCAGCATCGGCCGCAGCAGCAGTTTCCAGCCAGACCCTTCCGACAGCAGCAGCAGGGACAGCGAGCTCCCGCTCCTCCGCAGGCAGACATAGGAGGAGGAGGCCGACCTCAGGGCGCTCCCCAGGGACCTCGACCAGGGCATGGTCGGGGAGGTGGCCGATAGCCGAGGGGCAGGGGAGCTGGGCGTGGACAGCTACACGCCGCAGAGGAAACATTTCCAACAGGGCCAGAGGTTGTTCGAGGTACGATCAATGTGTTTAGCACTCTTTCTTATGCTTTGTTCGATACCGGAGCTTTGCACTCCTTTGTTGCACCTAGTCTATCCCGTGCCTTGGGTCTAGATGCCGAGAGACTTCCAGTGCCCCTGGTGTTGAGCACACCAGTTGGAGGTCAGACCGACTTCTTGTTCGTTTGTCGGGGATGTAGACTGATGTTAGGGCCACATCAGTCTGTTAGGGATATCCTTCTGCTACAGATTCAGCCGTACGATGTCATCCTAGGCATCGACTGGCTATTTTCTGTGTGCGCTGTCATCGACTGTTTCCAATGAAGGGTGGTGTTCTCAGGTTTGGATGGCCAGCGTGTTACCTTCACCGGCGAGCGGAGCTGTCCGAAGGGAAACAGGAGGGAGGAACCTCTCCTCTCCTTGTTGACCGAACTGATGGTAGAATCAGTAGATGCGGAAATGGTGGAAGTGCCAGAGATCGTCCGTGAGTTTATGTACATATTTCCTGAGGAGGTGACGACTCTACCCCCTCGACGTGATATCGAGTTTGGGATAGACCTGCAGCCCGGCTCTCGTCCAATCTCGATGGCTCCTTACCGGATGGCACCTTCGGAGCTACGGGAGTTGCGGATACAGATTGACGATCTGATGAAGAGGGGTTATGTTCGTCCAAGTGCGTCACCGTGGGGCGCTCCAGTCTTGTTCGCAAGGAAGGCGGATGGTGGCCTCAGGTTGTGCATCGACTACAGGAGGCTGAATCAGGTAACGATCAAGAATTGCTACCCTCTTCCGAGGATAGATGATCTTTTTGACCAGCTGAAAGGGGAAGGATGGTTCTCGAAGATCGACCTATGGTCTGGGTACCACCAGCTGAGGGTGAAAGAGAGCGACATCCCGAAGACAGCGTTCAGGTGCAGGTATGGGCACTTCGAGTTCGTGGTCATGCCCTTTGGTGTTACGAACGCCACGGCCATGTTCATGGGGCTTATGAACTCCATCTTTCGGGAGTACCTGGATCGGTTTGTGGTGGTATTCATCGACAATATCCTGATCTATTCAAGGTCATAAAAGGACCATGCAGAGCACCTGAGGATAGTTTTGGGAGTCCTCCGACAGCACCATCTCTACGGGAAGTTGTCAAAGTGCATGTTCTGGGCACGAGAAGTGCACTTCCTCGGGCACGTAGTGTCTGAGCAGGGGGTAGCAGTCGACCCATCAAAGGTTGAGGCAGTTGTTTCTTGGGCAGCACCCAAGAATGTGGCAGAAGTCTGGAGTATCCTCGGACTGGCAGGTTACTACCGGATATTCGTACCCAACTTCTCCCGAGTAGTATCCCCTTTGACGGCTTTGACCAAGAAGGACTAGGTTTTTGTGTGGAGTGAGCAATGCGAGTCGTCCTTCAGCTACCTAAAAGAAAAGCTGGTTAGTGCCCCAGTGTTGAGATTACCAGAAGACGGGATGGCCTATGAGGTATTTTGTGATGCTTCAGGACAGGGCCTGGGATGCGTGTTGATGCAGCAACAAGGGGTGATCTCTTACGGGTCCAGGCAGCTACGCCCCAATGAGCGTAACCACGCCACCCATGACCTGGAGCTTGCAGCGGTCATTTTTGCGCTAAAGTTATGGCAGCACTACCTCATCGGGGAATGCTTTGTGGTCTTCACAGATCACAAAAGCTTAAAGTATATCTTCTCCCAGCGGGACTTGAACTTGCGACAACGGAGATGGGTGGAGTTCCTCCAGGACTACGACTTTGAATTCTATTATACTGAGGGCAAGGGAAATGTGGTGGCTGATGCCTTGAGCAGGAGGACGTAGAAGGATGCGGTGCGAGAGTCGGAAAATGCCTGGAAGGAAATGGAGGTGTTGGCTGCCTTACACCTGGATGCGAAGATGGATAGTGGCAGAAGCTCCCTATATCAGATGATAGTGCAGTCATCTCTGTTTCGACAAGTGGAGGAGTCTCAGTGGGGAGACCCCGAGTGCGAAGTGATGCGCGATCGGGTTGACCAGGGCGATGCTCCAAGAGAATGGACAGAGGACGGTCAGCACTGGATGCTTTTCCAGAAAAGGTTGTTTGTTCCAAGAATGATGCGTGGCAAGGTTCTCAGTGAGTTCCACAACTCACCCCTAGCGGTGCACCCAGGAGTTACCAAGATGTACGTGGGGTTGAAAAGGTAGTTCTGGTGGCCCGGAGTTAAGCAAGCCGTGGCAGAATTTGTGGCTAAATGCTTAGTATGTTAGCAAGTGAAGGCTGAACACCGGGTTACAGGCGGCCTACTGTAGCCTTTAGCTGTTCCCGAGTGTAAGTGGGACGACATCTCAATGGATTTCGTCATGGTACTACCCAAGGTCCAAGGAGGGTGCGACGCCATCTGGGTGGTGGTGGACAGGTTGACGAAATTGGCTCACTTTCTGGCAATCAGGGAGTCATGTACTGTGGATGCTTTGGCACGAAAGTACGTGAATGAGGTGGTGCGGTTGCATGGAGTTCCGAGGTCTATAGTCTCAGATAGGGATGCACGGTTTACCTCGCGAATCTGGAGAGGATTGTAGCATGCGTTTGGCACCCAGTTACGCCTTAGCACTGCTTTCCATCCCCAGACAGATGGACAACCGGAGCGAACCATCCAGACCTTGGAGGATATGCTACGGGCATGTGTTCTGGACTCAGGAGAGTCATGGGTGCGATACTTGCCTCTAGTAGAGTTTTCCTACAATATTAGCTACCACTCTACCAACGGTATGGCCCCGTTTGAGGTTTTTTACGGGAGGCCATGCCGTTCACCTGTGTGTTGGACCGAAGTAGGAGAGGCAGGCATCCTTGGCCCAGAGGTAGTTCAGAACACGACAGAGAAGATTCAGCTCATACAGGAAAGGATGAAGGCGGCCCAGGACCGACAGAAGTCGTATAATGATACCAGGAGAAGGCCCTTGGAGTTCGAGGTTGGAGACCACGTGTTCTTGAAGGTCTCCCCGCGGCGTGGGCAACAGAGGTTCGGCAAGGGGTGTAAGCTTTCCCCTAGATTCGTCGGACCCTTCGATGTGTTACGGCGGGTCGGCGAAGTGGATTATCAGCTAGCGTTACCACCGCCGCTGCTAAGGATACATGATGTCTTTCATGTATCCCAGCTCCGTCGTTATCTGCACGATGATTCACACGTCCTTGATTGGGGTGAACTGGACATCGAGGACGACATAACCTTTGTGGAAAAACCAGTGATGATCGAGGATCGCAAGGAGAAGGTGCTTCGTGGGCGAGCTATTCCCTTGGTTCGTGTGTTGTGGAGACATGGCGGGCTCGAAGAGAGTACGTGGGAGGGGGAAGCACAGATGCGTGCCCAATACCCCGAGTTGTTTTGAGCTTTGTTCCTTTTTGTACCTGTTGTGGTAGAACGTTTGACTTTTTGCTATGAAATGTACTGGTTTATTTCCTCTATTGTGTGTGAAAATCCCCGGATAAAGGGAAGAAGGAACCCGACCCCTAATCAAGACGCATTAAGGTCGATGCGATTAAACTCGTGCGGGCGAGTCAGTGCCGCCCAAAGCGGATAATATCTTGACATGGGGGAGGGAAACTCCCCAAACCCACATGACCGGGCGGTTTGACGTGGTATGTTTCTTGGTTCTTGACAGGGGAGTGTTTTTAGTTAGCAGGGGTTCACTCCTAAGAGGTATCTTTCGAAGATGGTTTTTCGGACCCTCTCTTTTCTTCTGGTTTGTTGTGATTCTCGAGGAAGAGAATCGTTTAAGAGGTATCTGATGTGACGACCAAGACCCCCCTTGGTCCCTTCCTTTGCCAAAATCCGGATCCTTAAGGGGTGCCGATCGGTGCGACCGATCGGTGAGACCGATCGGTGCTGGGTCGGCCGACGTCACCCGACCTTGCCAAGTTGTTCCAGTAAAGCCCCTTTTTCGCAGATAGGGTTTTAAACCCTATTCTGCCTTGTTTAAAAAAAATTTCTTAAAGACCCGAAACATGCACAAAAGTTTTAATTAGATACTGAATCGACTCATGAGTCGGTTTAAACCACCCAGTACATTTAATGATGAGTCAAGCCGCGTGGTCAACCCATGACTTCCACGTCTTACGCGGTTTCATGTTTTCACCTCAACCGTCACCGGCTCTTATAAATTAAGGGTTAGGTCGTGGTTTCCCCCTTCTTCGATCGTGGCTCTTCTGGTGCATCGGGCCCGCCGCATCGTTATCCGTAAGGTTCCGCGCCCCCGGCCTAAACGTCGATCATCTATCAACAAGTAGGGAATTTCTCTAGTCTCTCACTTTTGTGTATCATGTGGGGTGGGAGTTATTTTGTTCCTATGGAATTGGTTGAACCGAACCTTAATGAAGATAATAAACGAAGTTCTAAAGAAAGAAGGGGAAGGGGTTGTGATCGTTGTTTATGCTTTATCTTGTGATCATCCTTTTTAGTTGTGCTGGTTTATGTTTTCTGAAAATTGAGGCCGTTGGTGGTCATTGTATGTGCACTGATGAATCCCCTCGTGATGTTTTAAATGGGTTGCTGAAATTGTGAACTCCTGCTGTGAAATTGGTTAATCACGTATGCCCGGCTGAATAAGTGGAAAGCACCAGGATCAACCCTTCGGTGATAACTCCCGATTAGAACACACGGAATTTGAAATCATGGAGTGTGTTAAGTAGTTTAAATCTGAAAATCCCTGACTTGTGTTGGTAGTGGTAGTTGGTTGTTTTCCTTTCGGGCCGATTGCTGGAAATGTGGGAGGGTATGGGATCCCCTATTCTTTTATACTCTCGGTGGTTGTGTGAATTTGGGGGGGGGGATGGGATCTCCTGTTGGTATGGATTCGGTGGTTGTGAGTTTAAAATCCGAGTGGTTACTCGTTCATTTCACAAATTGTTGAGAGATCCTCTGTTGACAGAACCGGGTGTGAGTGTTTTGGTTGATCCATGCTTTTGATGCATTCCTTGGTTATGCTTATGGTAGTTTCCCAGTAGTGCTTAAAATTAATTGAACATTTTAACTGAACGTGAAACAAGAATGGGACAATGGTTTTTTTTTGTGGGCAAGGGTCATGAACTGTGACTCGGACGTAGTGGTGTTGTGTTCTGTAGGTTGGCTAGGAGAACCTATGCTTTGGGTGAGTTTTTGTTACCTATATCTATACTTGTAGCTTTGTGTTTCTTATTCGCGCCCCACCCAAGTTGAGCACTCAGTGCCGAACACCCCCATTTATGGGGGAAGGGTGTTTTTCCCAACACTATCCTTAGTGGCTGGTTATTAGCTCCTTTTCTGCTCCCTTTCCTGGATAGCCCAAGTACCTTCGGGCAGGCTGTGATGGCCTGAAGTCCATTATTAGCCCAAGAACCATCGGGCGGGGCGTTGTGGTGGTTGGCCAGGTGTGTGCGGCAGGTGGTTTCCCAAGTGTCTTCGGGATGAGGCCCAGGTGTCTTCGGGCGTGGTAGTAGTTGTTATGGACTTGGTGTTTGCAGGCATGGTTACATGTGACAGTTGTGGCCCAGGTGTGTGCGGGCGTGATTTAGCAGTGGGACTGCGTGCGGTTGAGGCCCAGGTGTGTGTGGGTGGGATTTCGGCAGTGGGACTGCGTTTGGTTGTGGCCCAGGTGTGTGCGGGCGGGTGTGGCAGTGGGACTGCGGTGAGAATGGCGGGATTGGTCCGATGCGTAGGATGTCTCAATAACCAGTGGGAAAGTGGCGCGGGGTACCCAAACATCGATGTTCTCTTATTATATATATTACTTGACTTGCGTTATTTGGGGAGTGAGCCTTGGTGAGGCCTGGGATGGATAGTTTTCCTTGTTAGGTGTTTGGTTTACTCTTTTTCTCAAAGGACTTTAGTACGTTCCCCCACTTGTGCACGAGAGTCTTGGTTTTCCCTACTGAGTGTACTTGTATACTCACCCTACATATATAAAACTACTTTCAGGTTTCTAGGAGGACTTCGGGGATCACGCAGGACCTTACTAGCTCGGACATTTGGAGCAGTTGCAGTTGTTTTTAGTTTTCTTTTTGGTACTTACCTTGTAGTCACCTTTTTGCACTTTGTGGCTTTCACTTTTGAAACATGCATGTGGGAATGGTTTAATTTTGGCTTTACTTTTCTTTCTACCTTGGTGTTGTTGGGTTTTCTTCTCCTTATCTTTCGATCCTATAAAATAAAAAGGGAAATGCCTTCCATTTGCGAGAATTTTCTATACCCTTGGTGCTAGTCGCCACTCCGGGACCTATTGAAGGCGGGTTTCGGGGGTCATTGTCTCTCCTTCAACTTAAAGAAGGAAGGGCCTAGCAATCTGCTGACCCTTCCCTCCTTTTGGTGAAGGCGGGTCGTGACAATGAATTTTATTATCATATGGATACTAATTATATATCCAATTATGGGTTCCATTTTTGACTCATTGATACATATGATAATTAAGAATGTGTGTTTCCAAAAATTATATTTTATCTCTTGATTCGGTCGTAAATCTATTTTATAGAAAAAAAATATTTTGTAAAAATGTTTTAAATTTTTTTACTAGATTAAAATTTAATATTATTTTATAGTAAGATTATTTTTTAAATGATTTATTTAAAAAAAATCAATTACTCCATTATAAGTTTACAGGGTTATTATCAGGGAATACTGTTTTAAACTGATTTATAATTTAAAAATAATTTTTTAAAGTGGAAATGAAATTTTAGTCAAGAAATGATTTAAATTTTTTTAAAATTTCACATTATATGTTTTATCATTTTTTTAATGAAAATAGTTATTATTTAAATTTTCTATGGTTAAAAACAGAATTGTAATGAATAGTTTTTTACAATAGAAAAGCACGAAGTGATCATTCAAAATAATTCCCCATCTAAGAAGGGATCATTTGATGTATTTTATAATTAATTAGGGGTATGATCCAAGGTCACCTCTCTTATTGTTTTAATGGTTTTTTAAAATGAAATGTTGTTTATGAAATATGTTTCTCTTGCATGGGTTATACTATGATAAAATTTATATAAGACTCATCCCTTTTCTGGGTTATGATATGATGAATGTTTAATTATCTTATGTCACATGTGTGTATAATTTCTAAATGTGATGGGTGGGACCTATATCTCTCTCTAATTAATTGGGTAATGATATCTGACTCATGATTATATATGTTATGTATGAACCTAATTATATGATTATAATTTTAGGAATGAAACTTATTACATGATATCAATGTTATGCGGGAACATGATGACATGTTCTCAAGGTTATGCATGGACCTAGTTACGTGTCCATATGTTTTTTCATGAACCTGATTGCATGTTCATAATGTTAGTGTCAACCTAATTACATCTTCAATATATTATTCTTGGACTTTATTGCATTTTACAATGTTTTTAATGGATCTATATTAAAAACCATATGTTTATGTATGAACATGATTGCATATTCACATTGTTATGTGTGAACTTGATTACATGCTCAAAATAATATGCATCAACCTAGTTTCATGTCCAAAATTTTATTTTTGAACCTGATTATATTTTCATATGTTTTGTGTGAAACATGTTACATTTTAAAAATGGTATTGGTGGACCTGGTTTCTTTTCTATAATTTTATAATGGGTTTTGATTTCATATTTTTTACATAATGTTTAAACTTGTTTCTATTTACACATGTTCACAATTTTATATGCTGATGTGTATGAAAGAAATTCTATACCTTATTCATATGTTATGACCTCATGTATTGTTCTCTTTATTCCATTATGATTCATGTCTTATGAACTGCTAATATTTATTCCCTAACTCTTGTATATGTTCATTGATTGGGATGGTATGATCTAAATTTTTTTTTCTCATGTTCTCATACCCTTATACTCATTTTATACTCACATATATCCTCTATTTACACTTACTAACCATCTAATCTCACCCACTCTTATCTTTGTGGGAAACATTTAATGTCTTTCACTAAGTTATAATATTGTGTTCCATGTTTCCAAAAATAATAAACTAATATAGTCCATGGGCATGTACATTTATAATGTTATAAATATTCATGTAAAATGATGTAGTATGCATGTATGATAAAATTGGGATTCTATATACTATGATGAGGTTGGATAAATAATATCTATTGGGAGATATGTAGTTTAGTTAATGGAAGATAACATTATATCCACTAAGCAACATGTAAGGGTTGCACAATGTCGGTAGAAATGATATTCAGACAATCAGTAAAATGATATGGAATTTTATGTTGATTAAAAGGTGTTGATAATAATTTCTTTATGGAAGAAGGTAATGAGATTTGGAAAAGGTTAAAACTATTCCACTGGTTTGTCGATCACTTATAAATTCATGATCATATCAGGATGGTATCATATCAATTAGAACTCTCACTAATCCACTATTATGTCTCTGATGTGTTCAATGTATCAATATCAAGGAATTACATACACTATATTTAACATGTAATAAAATCATAGGTTGTACCATTGGAACATGATCTTCCATATAATGAAAAACTAGGGGAGATTTTGTTTCAGTGGGAGAAAGTGCTATGAAAAAAGACAACTCACATTGTCAATGTTTTTTGGTGTAACAACTATTTGATGAAGCTATGTGGGAACTCAAATATAATATGAGTATCAAGGATCTTTATATTATTAATTCAGTGACTAATTTTAAGTGATAAATTTATATAAATGGATTTAATAATGTAACAGATTGTTTTTTTGTTTTTTTAATAAATTTGATTTCATCTCTAACATCCATATACTCAACACTATGTTTTAATGTACTACAACACACTGTGAATATTATTATATTAAAATTACCTTTATAATATAGCAATTAATATTTTTTGAATGAATAGGAATAAATAAATTGAAAATTATGTATAGTTGATTTATATAACAAAATTATATTTTTAAAAGGAATTTATGCATTAGTAATTTCTTTTTATCTTTCAAAAATAAAATATTAGCAAAATCTTTTTTATTTATTTTTATGAAAAATGGAAAATTAATTTTTTTCCCACTTATAAAATTTATTTAAAAAATATTCATTTCTAAATTATAAATTTCAAATTTTTCTTTTAATGATTTTTTAGAACTTTTTACTAATATATATTATTCGATGAAAAGTAAAAAAAGTATTGATTCTTATTGAAAATTTAATATTCATTTAATGAATTTACTAGGTTATTTTTTATATATATTTAATATTAAAAGTAGTTCAATTATATATTTATAAATTCAATATTATCATTGGATTAAATTTCCTATTGAATTTTTATATTAAATCATTCAATACTTATGAAAATTTCAACCTTCACAACCGACTTTTTTATCATGCGTGTGAGTTTAATTTTAAATTAATATTTTCAAATAATATGAGTTGAATTTGGTGAATAATATTTCGTATTTATTATTATGATGATTAATATTATATAATTTGGTCAATATATATTATCATCAAAATTAATAGATAAAAAAGTAAAAATATATTTTTATATTTAAGGTTAAACAATGTTTATTGGAAGCTAAACATAAAATATATGGGGTGAAATTACCAAAAAAACATTCTTAATACACATTTTATGGCCCTATATCAACGGTTTCACTTATAAGGTTCAATAATGATCCATTTTGGTTCCATGTGTCATGTTTAAATCATTGGTAATCATTTTTCATCTTAATAATCCCAAGTGTGTATTATCCTACAATTATAAAAGGGAAACACCTATTGTATCCACTTCATATTTCCAAATTCCATTAGATCATTCAATACATGATAAAATAAATTAATTACACCCCTAAAAACTTCCTAGAGGAATTATATTGATTAGTAATCCCTTATTTTAAATATTTAGGTGAAAATCTAAAGGGTATTCTCATAGAATAGGTTTACTCCTTGATAATTTTTTTTCATTTTTTACATCTTATAACTCAATAAAATTCTATTCAACTATGATTATATATTAAAATATATAACTATCATAAAATTAAAATTCATTATTTTAAATTTATATATAATGCCCCAACCTTATGCATTACATAATCTAGAAATTTATTCAAGAATTTACTTTTTTCAGAATAAGGATATTTTTAGGTTTATAGTTTTATAGAATTGGGCCATTATTATTACATAACATCTCAGAAGCATAAAAAGTTTATAAAAACATAAAAATATACTATTTTACCAAAAATAAATCTTTTAAAATAAAACATGATTATTTTTTCACGAAAAATATTCATATATTTCATCTAGACTTCATCATTCCTCTTACCTATTCTTCTACCATATGAAAAAAATTTTAAACTTGGTATGAGGAAAAAATATCTATATGGGAAATAAAAATATGTAATGAAACTGGTATAACATGAATACTTATAAAACTATGAGAAAAACATCAAATTTTTATTCATTGAAACAAAATCTCTATAGATAACCTTATGAAATCATATGTTTTCTATAAAAATATATGGAAAAAATAAATCAATATGAAAATTTGATGTCATAAATATAATATCACCCTTAAAATTATTCAATATATCATATATAAATAGGGATTAATATTAATGGTTATATTTTGAAAACCTCCCTTAGTATATTTCCTTAATCTCTTATTAAAAACTACACTGGTTAACTTTTTCACATTACACAAGGCATTGGAAGGGTATAATGAGATCACCCAAAATAATTTTATCATGGAAGCACATATACTAAAAAAAATTCCAAAGAACCAAAAAATAATCAAAACACATTAATCATGCATTAAATAAAAATAACTATTCCACATTGAAATCGCTTTATATTTTTAAAATATCGCACACTCATAAATGAAAAAAAATTATTTGAAAATAAAATGGTAATATTGTAAGGGAAACACCAAAAAATATGGTTTCGTGATTGTGGAAAATTATTTTTTGGTTTTACATGTTAGAAAAAAAATTATTTTCAATTTTTAAAAAATAATTAAGAGAGTATCTTTAGAATATGGTTTTAAAAGAATGTCCCTTACATTGAGTCTGACTCGTCACATATAATATTTATCATCTTGAATAATAAACATAGAAAAATTATTTACTTTGTTGATAACCTTTTAAATGTCTATTATTATATTTATGTACTTATTATAATTTTTTAACAATTATATATTAATTTATATTCATTTCATATGTTTTGATGATGATCAATAATTGAGTAAAAAATGAATTTGGTATGATGTAAATGGTCAATGTGGTCATTATTCAATAATAGTCAGAATAATATTCAGGATATAATAATAATAATTTTTATTTTAATCATACATTTTAATCCATACATTAAATAGGGATATGAAAAAGGAACTGTGTTGTAATCATGATGATGGTAGGTCGTACGTACATATGAGTAATGCTTCCATTTTCAAAGATCATTTTGGAAATAAGGTAAGTGTTAATTTATCTTTCTATAACTATGAAAATATCATTAATATCATATTAATCATTTAAATATGCATACATATATATATACATATATATATCATTCAAGTGATGTGGTGATCAAAAACGAATCACATCACTTCTTTGTGGTTATAGTTCACACATACTCACGAACAACGTTATCATTATTATGTGCATGAAATGATAAGAAAATAACTGATATATTATTCTTTGATAATAATAAATAATTTATTAATATAATATATAAATATTAATTCCATCAATATGACCATTATGGGGATAAGGTGACAAAAAAAATTATATCGGTTCGTGAGGCGGTAGTCCACCATACACATGAATGAATAATTATTATCACATTTGATAAAATTAGAGATGTATTTAAGTGATTATATTAAAATAATTAAATATCAATATATTTAGGATACCGTAGTTATTATTTAATATTGTATGAATAATATTTTATAGAGGTGGAATAAGAAATAAAATAGAAACACTTAATTAAAAACTGTACCTCTTCTTTGGATGATCTCCTTCGATTAACACCGTAAAACCTCTAACGAGGGTGTTGTGCCAAAACCATGGCCTCTATAATGTGAGAATGAATTATAGAAATGTATTTTGGAATATCTTTTCTGATATGGTTAGGTTTTTAATTCTAGGAAAATGATAATAACTGATCCCCTTTTATAATAAAGGGGAGGAAAACACTTGGAATTCATCAAATATTATATTGATATAAATTACATTTTAATCCAAATAGTTCAAAATTGATTTATTTCAAAGATAGGATAATTATTGGTTGAAAAAAAGTCATCCAATGAAAATTATACATGTTGTTATTTTCTAATCTTATAGGTTTGTATTAACCCTTATTTAACTTTTCTAATTATTACAGCGAAAACATGTGTTTTTAATCCATAAGAGTAAATATTATTAATATAAAATGAAAAAAGAAAAAAACCCTTCATTGGTAAAATTTTACACCGGATCCCAATTATTTGGTCTAAAAAGATTTTTTTAAAAAAATTATCATTTAATATAATATCATTTATTTTAAATTATCAATAATGTCAATTTTGACTCTATTCATTACATAAAAATTTTAAAATATCATAACAATGAGATAAATATGAATCAATAATTATAAAAAAAATAACATTTAAAATGAATCTATAAAATTAAAGTATGACACTAATTATCACAAATAATATTTTTTCAAATACTTTTAATTTAATGTCATTGAGATTTTTGTTAATTAAAAAATTACGCCATCATAATTGGGCAATCATTTAAGGTAATTATTTATTTATTAAATTTGAAAAACAATTACCCTGAATAATATAATAGTTTTCCCTTTCAAAATTCTATTTATAGTTATATAGTTCCCAATATAACCAAATATTAAAAATATTACCATTTTTAAAAATAAAATTATGAAAAAGATAAATTTTCATTCAATAAAATACTATAAAGAGATTAAATACATCTAATTGGATATAAGAGCTCAATTTTTTTCCAAGGATGATTTTTTTCTACATTCACTAATCAATTAATATTAGGACAAGTGTTAGGGTAATTATCTAATATTTGTAATATTTTTCACTTAATTACTTATTTTACACTTTATAGTGGTAATAAAAATTAAAAAAATACTATTCATATTGTCCAAAAATAAAAGGAACATATGTACAAAAAATTTACCTTATTATAAAAAATATGAAATCCAATTTTAAAAATTCAGTAAACATAATCAGCTAAAATTAATTGAAAATTAGTCTCATTTACGGAATGAGAAAACAGGGTTTTGATGTAAAAATGTTCAAAATATTGGAATTTTTTTATATCCATATTCAGTGTGAACTTGATTCCAATAACCTAAATTATATTCACTAATAAAATATTGATCAAGGTTTACTTAAAATAAATAAAAAAATTTAAATTAACGCAATAATTTTTGTAGATGAAAAAACCATTTTTCATTAAAATGTAGTATTTTCACTATTCATCAAAATATGAAACAAATCAAAAAACACCAAAAATATCAAAAAATAATAATTTTTTATATGATTATATCAAATAAGAAGTTAATTTTGTCAAATAGATTTTATAAATTTATTAAAAACAAGATTTCAATTAATTGGTCTATCAAAAGGCGGAAAAAAAACCTTTATAGAAAAATATATTTTTAAACATAAAAATGGATTTCTTCTTTATTATACTTATAAATTATATTTTATAAATGTAAAAAAATTTGTAAATGTGATTAAAATTATTATTTCATTTCCTGAGTTGTTATGTTCTCTCCCACTTTTAGAAATGACGTCCTTGAAATTTTATTCACATACTAATTATGTGGTGATACCTTTTGTTAACAGAATTTTTAAATTCACATGTGGCCTCTTCTAACATATGGTTTTCCAAAAAATCTTAACATAATGAATCACTTTATTCTAAAACATTATCTCTCTATGGTCAAGAACCTGAACTAGATGTTCCTCATATGAAATTATCTCTTCTAACTGAAATAGATCAAGGAATAAAATGTGAGATGAATATAGAATAGACTAGATTAACATAGAAATATTAAATATTGTGTGTTACTAGGATAAACTCGTAGGAAAAGAAACTCGGTAGATAATTGATCCAACTTTATCTAGGGTTTCATAGGGTCTAACAAACTATTTAATTATCTTCCCCTTCATACCAAAACACATCTCACATTCTAATTTAGAATATTTTAGAAATACATGATCACCTACCTCAAAATAAAGACCCTTCCTCTAGTCATCATCATAAATTTTATGCATACTCTATGATATCCTCATGTGTTGATGAATCATGTGATCTTTTTATATCATTTCCACTACCAATTATGGTCTCATCAATATCCTTTCACCTACAAAATCCCTAAATGAATGATTTCAACAACTATTTCTATATAATGCTTAAAATGGTGCTGATAACAACCCAATCATAACATACATAAACATTACAAAACCTTTTAAGAAAAATTATAACATTAGAAAAATAAGTCCATAATGAATATATTAGTTTAGTGACTTTGTAAACATTGAACAATATTCCTAAAACTCAGTTAAATATCCTTAGTGGTTCCCAAAATGATCACCCCCGTTGTAATTCAACATAAAAAAATTCTTCACAACCTAGGGATGCGAAACATCTGAAACGGTTGATCTCTTATGATGAATAAGGGTAATTAAAGGAAATGTGAATGCATATCATGAACAAAAGGGTATGATACCATGATCATGATCATTAGAATATATTAACCTTCATATAAAAGATAATAAAATGATTCTTGGCATAATTATGTTGAGTATATATGACATAAATCATAAGGAAATAAATAGCATAATCCATGAAAGCATTACATAGGAATAAGACATAGAATTGTGACATACATATAAGAATATAAAAAACCCATTTCATCCCTACCTACCAAGTCCTTTATATCATCGTAGACTTCGGATAAACAATTGTGCAACAACATTAGTCCTGGGATTCCCTGACGTGTACCATCTTGTTTCGGGCCTAGGATGACCTTTTATATACCGTCTTGATTATGGAGTGGGATGCCATCCCATGTGACCTCTTATTCTAGGAATGGGATTCCCTTTTGATTACCCTTTGAGAACATAAATAATTTATCATTACCCAATGTAATTGAGTTAGGTATATATCCCACACATCTAATAATAAAACCAAACATACATGTTCCACAATATAATAAAAAATTCATTATATTACAACCCATAAAAGAGGAGTGTTTCATAAACCAAATATCATAACCCATGGAATGAAATACGTTTCATAATAATTTAATCATATCATAAAATATGGAAATATATTGTATTCCTAATCATTTCATCCTAGAATAACCCATAAAAGGTAGCAGTTTTCATAAGAATACAACCCATAAGAGAAGAATTAGTTTATTAAAATTTTACCCATGAAGGAGAAACATGTTTTCATAAAACAATTCTTTCAAAACATATACCATTAGGAGGAATAATATTAATGTATCTTTTTTATGGTTTTCAATAAAGGCATGAGTGACATCAAAATATATGATTATATATGTAAAATAATTTTGAAATATCTTTAAAAACATTTCTTGAAGAGAATATCCAATCTTATTTAAAAAGTATCCTTAAAACATAAAACATTTTTCAAAACCATTTTTTGTTAAAATGATTTGACAAAATATAAAGATGTTTTGAAATCATTTTAAAAAACATTTCCATGAAATTTTTTAAATGAAGCTCAGAAACATTTTTAAAACTTTTTCCCTGAAATAATATAAATGAATCATGAAAACTTTTTGAAAACTTTTTTCAATGATACCTTTTAAAAGAAGATTAAAAACATTTTGGAAACCATTTTTCATGAAAATAATATAAAACATGTTTTTAGATTATAGGAATAATGTTTTTTAAAAATATAATGATTTGAAAACAATTAAAGGGAGCATTAAAAATCATTTAAAACATTTTATTAACATAAATTTATATTCAAAAACTCTTTTTCTTTGATAACAATTTTAATGAAAACAAATTTCTTGAAAAATTGGAAGAAATTTAAAAAAACCTTGTAAACATACAAAGGATACATCAAGGGAATGATAGTCATGACAATAAGTAGGTCTGTACATGCCAAATATTCCTTTTTCACCATAAAATTTCCGAAATGTACCTTGATTAGAATACGACAAGAAGTATAAATCCTCCACCTTAAAAAATTACATAATATTTAGTTAAATCATGAATTTTACATTATTCTCATTTGAGGATCAAATCAGTTTTAGATTTTTGGATAATTCAGCCATAATATATATATAAAATCTCAAATATTATAATATAGATACTTATACTAACTATACATTTTTTACAAAACAAAAATGTCTAAATTGAAACATGGATTCCTTTCATGTTAAATCGCCACAAGTTTTCCATTGATCCCATCTTTGTCTCTTTTCTCTCTTAAATATTGTCATTTTTTTAAAACATTGGATCAATATAATAGGCATAACAAGGGATGCACAATGAAGTAAAATTGTTACTCTTGCGAAAAATTGTAAATCATGAATAATTTATCATAATTTAATGATTTTCAACTTTATGATATATTGAATAATATTATAATAAAAGTCCTTACATACTATTTTGCAATCATATGATTACCATAAAACCAATAGATAGAATATATAATGCATATAAGTGACTTGGGACATAATTATCCTTAAATGGAATAACCATGTGATTGAATTCCTTATATGTCACTCTTAAAAATTGAATAACCATACAGTCGACTGCCATACATGTCACTCTTACAAAATAGAATAACAATATATTCAACTTTCATACACAATTCATTGGAGGTTATAACATAACCACCCATTCTCGGTTTTTCACAGAACCATACTCCATTGGTTTATCACATAACCAACCATAAAATTTCCTTGTATCAATATATAATCATAACACATATAACATTGCAATTTCAAACATTTAACTCATAAAATGTCATTGGAAAGTACAGAAAAAATTCATGATACTGAAATAATAAATCAATATAAAAAAAAATTCTATACCAAAACACCTAGAAAATGGGAATAATATATGTATTTTTATTTAAAAACATTATGTCTTGGGAGTAAGTTAAATATCATATAATGGTCATGGCGGTAGAGAAGTTTTTGTGACCATATTCGTTAAAAAATTCAATTTTCATTTGTAAATAAATTAAAACACTTTTTATATAAATATTACTAATGAGAACCTTGAATGAAATTAAAATTAAAATGTGTTTTTATACCCCTTCTTATGAAGGTGGATGTATAACATCAAAATATGTCTCAATGGAAGGAGATTGAGACAAATTCATTAACCTCAAGTCTGATTTATCACGCAAGTTATTTGTCTTCCTGAATAGTAAACATAGGTTAATTATTTATTTTCATGAGAACCTCTTAATGGTTTAATATTAATTTTATATGAATTATTAATATTTTAAAAGAATTACTTAATCATTCATGTTCAGATAAGACGTTTTGATAATATTAGTTATATGACCCCAAAATGGATTCGGTGTGTTCTCTATAGTCAAAAGTGTTCATTACTCCATCATAAAATGAATAATATTAAAGAAATAATATTAAATTTTATACGTAAATTATTGTTTTAAATCTAACCATTAAGTACAGTTATGAAAAATGAACAATGTTATAATCACAGAAACGATAGTTCATTTATACTCATGAGTAATGTTTTCCATTTCCCATTTACAGTTATAGAATATAGGTAATTATTATTTTATTATGATATAATGAAAATAACATAATTAATATATTTTTAGTAATTTAAATATACTTTTATATATTACACAAGTGTTGTGGTGATTAAAAAGGAATCACATAGCATTGCGAAGATGATAGTACAAATTTATGCACAAACGATGTTATCATTTTTATGTTCATAGAAAGTAAGAAATTAATTGATATATTATTCACTTATAATGATAAATATCTCATTGATATCACATATAAATATTAATTAAATAATTATAAATAGTCTGGTGATATTTTTATTGAAAAAAAATTATATATCTTCTTGTAAGTGATAATTCACACATACAAATGAATGATTAATTCCATTCCCATTTAATAGATGTGGTGATAGATTTAGGTGTTTATTTTAAAATAATAACATCATAGTATATTGAGGATATTATATTTATTATTTTATCCCATAATAGTAATATTTGAAGGATGATTAAGAAGAAATGAATTATAAAAACGTAATTAAAAATTGTACCTCTTCCTCGAACGATCTCATTTTATTTGCACCAGAACACATGTTTGGTCATTATGATGCATAAAATAATTTATATAGAATGTGTGTACAGATTCTAGGAAGGTATTTGGGAATATATAGTCAAAATAATGGTTTTGAGGTGTGAATAATAGAGAATAATGAGTGAGATTTTATAGGAGAGTAGAGGGGCCCTCATGGAAGTCTTTAAATGATAAATTTATATAAATTAAATTATTGTTAGAAATGGTTCCAAATAGAGTTATTTATAATATAGGATGTGGATGGGTCAAAATCCAATCATCCAATGAAAATTATACAACTTTTGTTTTTTTTTCTAATCCTTATCTTTTTATTTTAAACCGTTTTAACTCTTACCATTATATTACATAATTTACAATTTGAGGGTAAATTTAATTACTATAACATGCTAAAAGACTAATAAATGAGTCATTTATGACCTTATAACACTTATCCCAATTGGTTTTACTGATATTGGATTTTTATATGTTTTATACCATTTAATAAAATTTATTATATTTTAAAAACCATTGGTGCCAATTTTGACACTATTCATTTACTGACTTTTTAATAATATCATAAAAACCATATATCTTCAAAAAAACTCAAAGAACACTACCATAAAATGCTAAATTAATAAATAAATTGTGTATGGAATCATTTATGTAAAATTATTTTTATTTTATCGTTTTTAATATCATTTATTTGATTCTTCCATTAATGAAGCAATTACTACATCATTATTGTTTCACCAATTATTTTAATTATTTATTTGATAAAATTTTCAAATAAATTTCCAGAAACTAGTTAATAGTTTCATATTTATTAGTAGTATTTATGGTCAAATATTTCCAATGTACAACCCTATATTAAAAAATTTACATATTAAATGAAAAATATTAAAAAATATACTTATCTTTGAATAAAATATTAAAAATATCTTAAATTCATCCATATGGCTCCACATGGAAAAAAATCCCATGGAATATTTGATTCCACAAAAAATAATTAAATTAAATTTGGACACGTTTTAAGGTAATTTGTAAATAAATTTACCCTTAATTACCTGATTTACCGTTATCTATGGTAATACAAATAATTACTAAATATACAATTCATTATTTTAAAATCTAAAGAGTATCCTATTTGGTCATAAATTTTATACTGATAAAAACCATGTATTTAAATATTTCCAAATTCAAACCACATAAGTGGCTAAAATTAATTTAAAACTAATATCATTGATGAAATGAGAAAACATGTTTTTACAGAAATTCATTCAAAATCTCCCAAGGGTTTAGTATCCCAATTAAATTTGAAATTGACTCCAACCACCAAAACTAGATTAACTGATAAAAATTTAATCTATTTACAAATTCAACACAATTAAAATCATAATCTGATAATATAAATAAATTAGATGAAAAATGAGTTTTGAATAAAAATATCGCATTTATCAATATTCATTAAAATTACAAATTTATTAGAAAAATACCAAAAAGATCAAAAAAAGTAAATTTTTATGTCCCATATCCAAATAATAAGTTTATTTTGTAAAATAGATCTTATAAAAGTGTCAAAACTATATTTAAAATGGGTTACCTATTTAGAAGAGGTAAAAAAGTTTTTTTAAACAATGTTTTTAAACATAAAACTTGTTTAATAGTATATGTTATTGAACATATCATCTCTTTTAATTAATATATATTGAGTAAATATTAATAAATAATAAAATTAATTACTCAATCATTACATGGGCTGTTACATTCTTCCCCCTTTTCTAAACTGCATCCTAAAAATTTTATTCACTTATAAAATTAGTGGGGATAACTTTCTTTAATATAATTTTCAGAATCTCATGTCTCCTATTCAACCATATGAGATTTAAAAAAACATAAAATTATGAATCATTTTATTCGACACAAAACTCAGTTTTTTTTCACAACATTGTCTGAATATTCCTCATAAGAAATATTATCTTTCAACATAACTACATCTAGACTGAAAACATGAGACTGATCTGGCACAAATTTTCTTAACATTGAAACATAAAAAAATTGTGTTCCTGGGATAAACTCGTAGGAAAATCCACGTCATAAAAAACAGATCCAACTTTATCCAGGATTCCATAGGTTTCAATGAACCATGGACTCAACTTCGTCTTCTTACAAAAAATTCAACACACTTTTCCATGGAGAAAATCAATGAAAGGAATGATCACCTACCTTGAAGGAAAAAAATTTCTCCGGTTATCCAGATTTTGTTTCTCTAGGCTATCATCATGTGTCTATAAATTAACTGATCTTCATTTAACATTTCTTCTACCAATTATAGTCCCATAAAAATCCTTTCACCTACTTAGTCATAAAAAGATGGATTTCAAAAACACTACCTATAAAATGACTCAAATTGTTCCATCATTATACTGGAATGGATAAAAAATTATAAGAAAACACAACAAAAGAAATATATGGATCCCAAATTCCATGGTAATCCATTAATCAAGATCGTTCATTATCCTACATGGTCTAAATTGTTTGTTATGGAAACCCATCTGATTAAGGTTGAAAAGATGTACTAAAATTTATTTCATTACCAAATAGATTGTTACTGAATTTCCAAATGTTATAAGTGAACATGATATCATGATCAGATTCAATGGAGAAGGTAACTCCTTGTAAACTGACTATTTTTTTAATAAACAACTGATAAATTTCGTTTAGAGGTAGAGACTCTCAAATTGGAATAAGATGAGGGGATTTAGTAAGTAGATCAAGAATAAACCAAATACAATTATTACCATGAGATGTTTTTGGTAATCCCACTATGAATTCTAGGGATATATTTTCCCATTTACACACTTTCATGGAAACGAATAAAGCATCCCTTTTAGAAAATTCCATTCTTCTTTAAATTATTATATAGATTAACACATATTCGTAAAGTTAGAAATATATCTTCGCATTAAATATTAGCAGTAATACTATAGATGGTCTTTATATATCTTAGTGATGCACTAAAAACGGATAAATAAGAGCTTCACATAATAACTCTTTCTTCAAATGTGAATCACACGTCATGCATAATCTCATCCCAAATCTCAAAATACAAAATTTATCAATTTTAAATTCAAGAAGCATGCCCTTTTGAACCAATTATACCATATTCTATTACTCATTTTCCTTCTTATGTGCTTGTGTAATTCTATATGACAAAGACGATTGCATTGACACCAGAAATAAAACAGATGAATTTCCTACACCAATAGTTTCCAATCCCAAATTCATCAAATCATTAACCAAAGGGTCAAGTTCTAAATGTATCATTTTTAATAAGAAATTAAATTTTTAACTCAAAGAATCAACCACTTTATTTACTTTTTTTGGATGGTAATAAATCGTGTAGTCATAATCCTTTATCAGTTAAATCAATATTCTATATCTCATTTTTGATTCATCGTTTGTGATTATATTCTTTAAACTATTATGATTAATATATATATCATACATTACATCATTAAAATTATTACTCTAAATTTTTAATTAAAAAAATGATAATTCCAAATCTTATATAGGGTAATCAAACAGATGGGTTTTCAACTAACATAAAGCATATGTGATTTCCTGATCATTTTCCATTGGGAACAAACTTGTACCTTCAAATAAGAATCATTGTAGAATAAAAATACACCATTTGTAAATGGTATAGACAAAACTAAATCATTCATCAATATTTATTTTTATTCCATAAAAAATCATCACATTATTTTGTCTAGATGAACTTCAGGCCTTTTCGATTTAACATCATTAGTGCGGTTGATATCTATGATTTTTTTTAAACAAAGTAAACTTAAAGTCTTCCAATCTATGTAAAATATTAATCTTAGTTATATTCGTGTGTATTTTACATTACTCAATAACCTTTCTTTTAAAAGGTTCATCACTTATACCAACTTTAGTGGGAATATGTCCCCCAAATGAATTTTTTTTCAACCAAAATTCGGTCTTACTCCACATTCAATACAGTTTATTTTATTTTATGGATTCCAAAACAATCCTTATGTTCCTTTCATGATCCTATTAGGTTCTATATATACCAAAATATTCTATATATACCCGACCTCAATATCATCCAACAATTAATTAAAGACTCCATCAATGATATTCAAAAATGGCATAAGAAAAAACTCATAATTCCCATATCTTTTCTAGAAGGAGGTATTTAGAATTTCATCTTCCTTCACTATCATGTGATATGACCTATACCTCAAAAAATTCATTAAAAAATACTGATCTCTCGGGGGATGATCAAACAAATCATCGATTTGAGGGAAAATATTTATTTCTGTAATAGTATTGTTATTCAAGGTTTTATAATGAATACAAATTCTCTTGGAACCATCATTATATTTCACAAATAAAATAGAAGAACCCCATTGTGAAGTACTAGGTCCAATAAAACCTTTATCAAGAAATTATTGCAACAATTTTATAAATTATTCATTTTCTACTTGAGACATTTGATAAGGGTGGTTATAAATAGGATAACCATCAGTCACTAAATCTGTGTTAAATTCAGTGTCCTAATTCGCAGCAACACCTGAAAAATCATTAGAAAAAATATCAATAAATTAATTCATAATTCGAATGTCCATAATCAAAATAATTTTTTCATTTCCACAAAATGAGCTAGAAACATTCAATTCCATCTTTAATAAATATATAATCTTTATAGTTTGTAGTTAAAGTTTTTAAATCATTGAATAAAACATTTATATATTTGAAGGTTATTTTATCCGGATGAACTAAATTATATTCCCATAAAAAATGATATCAGAATCTACTAGGGGAGTTCAAAAAGAATTGTAGGAAAGGCCATCCCACCAATGATAATAGGATGATTCCTATAAATCATGGTTTCTTTAATATATAGACCTATATTTTCTACCAAAAGTTCTTATTGGGAAAAAATACCTCACGGAATCATATCAGTATGTTTTTGGTTTGGTTGTGTTTGTTGAAAAAGCAAGATGACCACAAATGAGAATGTTTGGTGTTTGCAGAAGAGAAGTTTTTAAGGTGGCACATTTTCCCAGTATTAGAAAACAAATTTGGACTCAAAATCAGGAATATGTGTTAGTTTTGGTGAATGAAATAGGAAAAAGGAAGAGGAATGTGGAGTCTGGGATATGGATTGTGTACCATGTCCCGGAAGGGTACGCAGTCATGTACCAAGCAGAAGGAATGGTATGCAAATGCGGTTTGCGAAACATAATATTGTTCACAGTGGATGGTGGTGTAGTTCATGGAAGATTTGAAGATGTCAGAGGAGTTTGATCATATATGATAAATGGTCGTACACAGAGCACGTAGGAAAATGGTTCACAGACGGCTTGAGGTTCGCGGTGGCTGATGATCGGTAGGCGGTGATGGCCAAATTGATGATTTCGTAAATCTCGATTTAGTGGATTATGTGGATATATTTTCCAATATAAGAATAAATAATACCATAGATTACTATAGATATTGGACATCATTAGAATTCATATTTTTTCTCAAGAATGCTAAAAATTACTATAGAATTTCACGAAGGGTAGTTCACATAGGAGTTGTTTTGCTGAAGTTCTTTTTGGGGATTATTAACCCGCCTTAAAAGTCTGGTACATTGAAGAGGAAGTATGGTACACAGAAAGAGTTGTCTTTTTATGTATAGGAGGAATCACTGGTATGAACGAGGGAGAATTCTGCAAGCGGTATGTGGAGGCAGAATTGGTATGTGTAAGGGAAGGCAGTCTGTGAACTACGAACAATTTACGGATATAGGGTGATTTGAAAGAGAAGGTCTGCGAAATCGATACACACTAGTGGTCCGTGATCATGAAGGCTGAGTAATTCCGCATATGAAGGATGGTACGTGGTAGTAATGGTGGTATGTGAATAAGGTGTTCTACTTACCAAGCCTAGTACTCAGTACGCGGGAGTAGAAAGTGGTTCATGATTTTCTCATGGAAGCTTGAAAAAATCTTCAAATCAGTTTGCGAAAGTGTTTTCTGGTACCCAGCAGTACCCACGATGGAGGAATAAATCTACATGGAAAAAAGGAACATCAACAGAGCATTTACCTACAGTTGAAGATGCAGGAATACATGCAAATAAAGGGACCTACATGTCTATAAACATTGATTGACCTACTTGTCGATAAACTGTGAGTAGATTCATTTCTAAGAGTAGTGAGTGAAGGAAGAAGAAGATGGCGACCATTTCCACCAGTATGGAGCCAGAGAAAGAGGACTAGGTCGTGACCCTTGGTAATTTAGTTAGAAGACCATAAACCTTGTAAATGCAGTGAGCCTAGGTATAGAAGATCTAGCCCAGTCATTTTACTCATTATTGGTGGTGAGCCTTAGTGATTTTGGTACATCATCACATTGTCATTGTATTCACCTTGGACATAGCCCAATGAAGGTGAACCATGTAAAAATCATTGTGTCTTGTGAATTATTTCATATCGTTCTACATATTTTCACGGGATGATGAGAGAGGTCAATGTTGTCTAACAACGAAACAGGATCCAAAAGGGAAAAATCTTTAATCCACCATACCTTGATTCTCCCCCCTCTCTGGGTATTCGACCAAGTGGACCTAAAAATTGGTATCATAGTGAATTATTGAAATTTAGTGGTTCTCTATTAGACATAATATAATGAAAAAGTCAATATTTCCGAATAAGAAGTATTTATTAAAAAAATCACGTTTTCCACCTTTTAACGAAGAACCCTTTCTAAATCCAATATTTGAAACTCATATATGTTCTATTTGATAATATAAAATTACTATTTAGAACTCGGACATCAAAATTTACTTTTGGTAAATATTTTGTATCTTGCTGATAAAATTCATTTTTATGAATAGTGAAAAAATACTATATTTTAATTAAAAACTGCCTTTTAATCTATTTTATTTATATAGTTATATTACCTTCTTAATAGTTTTTAGAGTGTAATTAGATTATATTTTTATCATTTAATCCAATGTTTGTTATAGTAAGTTACTTCACTGTGAAAATGGACAAAAAAAAGTGACAATCTTTTAATAATTATTATTTCATAGAAAACACACTTTTTTGTTTTGACAACGAGAATTAATTTAAAAAAAATTGATGTAACTTCTATGTTTTGAATTTGGTAAAATAGACATCATTTTTTAATTCTAAATTTCAAATATATCATAGGTTGATTTTGTTGGAAAACATCTATTTTTGTTGAATAGTGAAAACACTATGTAATAGTTAAAAAAACCCACTTTTTCAATTAAGTCAATTATTACCGCTTCTGTAAATTGAATTTAAAAAATCTGACAAAGTGGTTATTATTATTAAGTAAAATGTGGTTCAATAAGATGAAAATAATTTTTGGTGAATAGTAACTTTTGACTTTTATTTACTACGGGTAATGTTAAATTGGGTATTTTAAGGTAAAAATAATATTATAATAATATTAAATAACCCAAACATGTGTCCTAATCCCATTTTTTGATAACTTTTTGAGCATTGGAATCATTGTGTTGATTTTGGGACCCCATGGGGCCACATTAGTGTGATGATGACAATTTTAATTAATTAATTTAATGAAATGACAAAAATGAAATAAACATATATCATTTAGTAAATCCACTCATAAAAGGAGTTATAAAATTTATCTATTCAACAGTAAATATTCATTTGAAATATAAAAGGATATCCCACATCATGGTATTTTTTAATAATTTGTAGACATCATTTATATAAAATTATTTATAACACTATAATGATGCAGTGATTACCTCATTAATGAATGATTTAAATAAGATAAGATAATAAAGATAAAAAAAATATCCAAAACCTATTCAATTATTATTGGATGATTTTATTTCTACCAAGAGTCATCTTATCTTTGAATGTAATAATATGTTTACCTTTAGAAACTCAAAATCATTACATAATAAAATGATATTTTCTAACTTTCCTAAAGAGCCCCTCCGCCCCCATATAAAAATCCATCAACTATAACCCATTACTAACACATCTCAAACCATTTGGATCATACAAACTCTACCCAAATATGCACTCATGATCCCTATAATCCACTTAGATGCCTTACTTTTGGATGAATGGACTTCATGAAATCCTATTGGTTCAAACCAAAGGGAGTTACCCGATTTAAAGGAGACATCTTCTCTTAAGTTCTTTTATATTATTTTACTTCACCAACCCCATAAACTACTTTATTAAATTATTTTATAAAAACACCAGTATTGTATGTATACTAGTTTGTTTATATTATAAGTATTTGAACTACACTTACAAACACATCTGTCTAATGGGTAAGGAACATATTGTTTCTGTGGACGGCGATCTACTGCCTCACAAAATGATGAATGTTCAATCATATTTTTCCACCGATTATGGTGGAAATTAAGATAGAACTGTATTTACATGTGACATATATTATATTTATATTGTCTTTATAATTATGTATTTTTAATTTTATATCATACCTTTATGGTTTCCATAATAGGTAAATAAGATAATTTTATTTGAGGAAGTGCAGAGTAATGCCCCCTCAAATTGATATGACTCGCTCATGACATACATGGAACATATAAAAGATGGAGTTAATTAAATTAAATAACATAAATATTATACTGGAATTATAATATACCTATGTATTATTATGTTTTCATTCCATTATATATATAATAGAAATGAAAGTAGGGTTCATGTGTATGTACGGCTTACCGTCTTCACGAATAGTGTGTTTCATTTATTAACATCAAATTATATGCAATATTAAAAATATAGATACACTGTATGTATATATATATATATATTATATATAAATCATGAATTTCATTCTCAAGATAATGAAATTTTTACCACATGGACAATTTTTAATTATAACAAGTTCATTTTTCACTAAACTTCCGAACATCGACTAAATGTATGATATGAACATAAACAATTAACCAATTTCTATAGCATGGTATTAAGTGATATAAAAGGAATAATATACTTAAAAAATATTCTTATGGAATTATTAATTAAATTATGTTTAATATTCATAATTTTTAAGGAACATACGAGTCAATTCAAACATGAGGTAAGGGGTTTCTTATCTCACTTTTAATTCCGTGAGATTTCCATTGTTCGCCTCTTATTTATTGAATGCGGTGTACATTGTACTTCCATTTGATATATACTGTCATTATTCAATTTATATTCATGTTTTTTTTTATTTATTTGGTGGTTATTAACATTTTGTCATATGACTCGATTGATTACAACGTTATAAGGGGTTTTAATCTCACTTCTTATTCCTGTGAGATTCATCCTATATTGCAAATATTTTTTTTGTGTAGTGTATTTACTTCCTCATTATTGTGTTACTTGTGTAATATAATTTAATTTATTGGTATTTATATCTTCATTTTATGATCCTCCTATCATGGGGTGTATGTTTCGTATGTTACCAAAGCAATTAGAGAATATGAAATATCAATTTCTACTCATTGGGTTTTACACAAACATCATTGATTATTTTACACCATGATTATGTCTGAAATCACTATTTATTTATTTATGTAGTTATTTCCAATACCCTTTGTGTGGATATACTTTTTATACACATAGTCACTTGATTTATAAATTCACAAGTCATTGCTATGAAATTGATAAGGGTAATCTTAACTCAATTTCCATTCATTGAGTTAAACATCCAAGTCATTTGTTTCGTTTTTACAAGAACATGTGTGAATGTACTCTGATTGATTTAAAATGAATACCAATATTATTTAATGTATTTATAGTTTTTCACACATAATTAATTCATTGATATATCATTAATCTAAGTATACAGTATTTATAATGGATTTTATCTCAATTTACATTACATTGATACTTATTTGTTGTTATGTGCCAATTCACTTTTTTATGGTGTATATACTATACTTTGACCTATTATATCATGAATTAATTTATTTTCATGATATTATAATGTTTTTATTTCTGCAAATATTTTAATTTAAGTGTCTCTCAATTGGTTAGGAACTCTAACTAAAATATGATTTTAAATGTTTTAATGATTTATTATTCTAAATCTTTCTCATTGATGTCCATGATTTAAAAATGGATTTATGGATTTATTTACATAGAAATTAATGTTTTAAAATTTAAATTCCTTTTAAAAGTTTCAATGTGGTATGGGACACTTTGAATCAAAATCTTTTTTTAACAGCTTCATGATAAATAGTTAGACTTAGAAATTTTTTCATAAAAAAGGGGATATTTCTCTCAAATAGTTTTAGTGATTATTTTCATATATGTCAATATCCTTCATTACTCTGGTTTGAGATTGATTTTTTATAATAAAATATTCTATATGGTATTGAAGGAGTTATTTTTGACCGTGGATGGGGTTTTTTAATATCAGTCATTGATTGTGGTTAAAATATTAACATTTCATTTTCTTGTTTTAATAGGAATGATTATGTTATGTTTCAACCGTTTCATATATGGAATGAATAGGACTTAGTATGTCATGGGTGGAGCCCTCTATAGATCCCCAATGCATCAGTAGGTCTCATGAGACAAACTAGTGTCTTGGAACAAGACCGTGACAAAATCTTATTTGTATTTTGTGCATGAGGCTTTGACTATGTGGTTATGATGTCTGGCATTATGCATTCCATCATTATGAAAAAATATATTGATATTAAATTTTATTATTCGACTAGTATAATATCCATGTGAATATGTAATTGGAATTATTTGATTTATATTTTCCATATTACGATTACTTTTATGTTTAAAAGGCTTGTGTTTTAGTCTTAGTCATTGCCTTAGATGTTTATTCTTATTTATGAATGTTTCTGCTATATTGTTATCCTTACTGATTATCTTTGGATGCCCCTTTCTATGTTTAATTTTTCCTAGGATGTGAAGAAGTATATTATGATCGACCTGTAGGGATAGGTTAATGGATATTTGTGTATTCAAAGGGGGAATAATGTTGTTGTTTTTCATTTCAAAATGTAATGTATAACTTATGTATGTATATAGTTTTTCTCAGGCTATTATACTCATCGGCCTTTTGAGACTTGATCTCTTGTTATTATTCCAATGATATGTGATAATTCACCGAATCTGGGTAGCTTGGGTAAGGGCCTTACAATAGCATCAGATCACATAGGAATATGTATAATTGACAGTTGATGCACTTCTCATATGACGGGAAATAAGAATCTAGTAACCAGAATGAGGAATGATAAAAAGTTATTGCATGATTCGGTAATGATGAGGGATCTAAAATTATTGGTTCAAGAAGAGCCATGATTGGAGGAAAAGACATGAGTTGAACATATGTCTTTGTTGTTGAGGGGATTAGTCACAACTTTCTTAGTTTTAGTAAATTGTTTGACTCATGACATGCCATCATTTTTCCACAAATTATTTATCATCAAGAAAAGGATAGTTCTGTTGTGTTTCATGTAAAGATTATGAAAGATAATCTATGCCTTGTATGTTTTGACGTAGATATTTTCTTTCTATCCAAGGATGAAAAAAACATGTTATGGCACAAGTGACATGGACACATTAGACTAGGTTCCTTGGAAGATCCATTCAAATATGATGCAGCATGAAATCTCTCTAGATTATCATGTGATCGTACTCATACCTGTGATGCCTGCCCACAAGGTAAGGTCATTCGAAAGAAATATATGCAAAAGGATAAATGGACAACAAGATTGCTTGAACTAGTATATATTGATGTGTGTGGGCCAATTTATCCAAGAACAGTTGTGGGATGAGATATTATATTAAATTTATTGATGACTATAGAAGAATGGCAAGGGTTTCAATAATCACCCACACTTATGAAGTGTTTAGTTGCATTACAAGATATCGTTGGTAATGTGAAACTGTAGAGACCTGAAGCTTAACATACATGGTCATTACATTACTTTTGCGGAATACTTAGTATATAACAAAAAAACACACACAAGGATCGTAATAGTTTAGTGTCTTGGGAAACTCGGAATATAATCTTCTAATCGTAGTAAAAGATCTTCAACATCTCCCATAAAGATCTTCCTTTTCTTACCTAAAACCTTTCTTTATATCCTGGGGAAAAGAAAACATAAAAGGGTGAGATCAAATGCTCAGTAAGGGTAAACAAAAGAAATATCAATCACATCATATTCATATGAACATAACATTTTGGAAATCATTACCTGCAAAAGAGAGCATAATTTCATAACATGGGATAAATCATAGTAGTGAAATGAAATCCCAATAATCATAACATAAAACATGAAACATTGTGGAATATACACATAATCATAGAGAATCATATCTTATTAGTCAAGACTCATTTCCAAGACTATCATAGTGGACAAATTCCATTTCTGAACTGAGTCACCCTCGTTTCAGTCCTGTTTCACTGAACCGGTATAACCTACCGTTCCAGCCATGTCTATCTCATGAGATATAAAATCTTTACCCAATGCATTTGTGGGAGATATATGTCCCACCCATCTCATAATGATACCATTCTTATGTGTGCCACAAAATCATAAATCATACATCATTGCATAACCCATGTAATAAAAATGGGAATATTAATCATCGTGACATCATAAAACAACTCATATAAGATAAAGGAATTCATAAAAATAATTCCATCACAACATAATCAAATCAATGTAATAATAGGGATAGAAATAAAACCATTTATTATCTTAGATGGAAAATAATTTTGATAAAACACTTGAACTCCATTCTGAGAAAAATATCCTTTCTACTTCAAAAAACATTCCTTTCTTTAACATGTCATAAAATTTTAATCTAAAAGAAGTTGATTAGAAATAACTTTAAAAATTTTAAAGGAAGCTTCTTGGAAATAATGTTTTAAAAATCCATTCATGCCGTATAAGTAAAAAAACATTCTTCTCGTACTTTTGTCGGAAAAGTCAAAAAGTACCTCGTACGAAAAAATGACAAAATATTCCTTTCATATCTTTTACTAAAAACTCACCGAAGGGTAAAATTGGATTTAAACAATTTTAGGTGGATGTAAATAACATTACATATTGATGAAACATGGATGTGGATGATAAAATACACCCTAGTAAATACCAAAGTATAAACAATCTCGGATAAAAATGAGATTGTGATATTTCCCTTACCATAGGTCTGATTTGCTTCGTAAGTGTCCGAACCTCCTGTATAATGATTTAAATAATGTCATTGACTTATTACAGAATCATATTAACTGTTATTATATCATATATGGTTCTCTTATGACTTTATATTACCCGTTCTTTTGTAAATTCATGTTAAAGTAGCGTTTTGGGTAAAAATCGTCTCATTTGTCGTTCGTGTTTTAACTTGTAATTATTCATATGATTACTTAGATCAGGATTACTTAATTCAAGAATTTAAAACATTATTTATATATAATATATATTCAGAATATACATATATATAATGGGTTGATAAATGGAATCAAATACACTGTTCATGGAGACGGTAGGCTGTACGTACGCATGAACGCTGTTTTCTTTTCCTTATTGAGTTGAATGGAATTAAGTAGATGACATACATATATATACACATAAATCCAGTATCATTATTATGCCATATATTTAATTATTACTTATTATATATACTTTATAAACATTCATGAATGGTTAAAGTGGAGAATTAATCTCATCGCATCGTGGAGACGGTAGTCCGTACGTACGCACGAGCGATGATATCATTCTCGTGATCATGGGACTATATTGGAGTGTATTTATACTATTTCAGAATCAATATCACTTTAAAGTAATCATATATAGTTATTATTTAGACCATTATACCCATCCAAGTAAGGTGGTGGTTGAAAATAGATTACACCATGGCATGGAGACGGTATTCTGTACGTACGCACGCGCGGTGACTTCGCTTTCCGTAGGATAGATAGATGGTGAAATAAGGGTTTTTTATACTTAGAGTAACATATTAGTATATGAGTGATACTGATGTTTTTACTTCATAATGAAACAACTAAAGAAGAATAAGTGGAAGAATAAATAAAGATGAAAGAATCGGTAATGGACATTACCTCTTCTTTGAAGTGCTTCTTCAAGACCTCCTTTTAGGGCACTACAATTGGTCTTTGAGGAAGACCAAAAACTCTAGTATATTTATATGGAAGTGGAGATGAGAATTTGGCAGGGGTTGGCCGAGATGGAAGGATCAAAGTTTTGTGAGGAAGAGAGGGAGGGGGTGCCCTTTTATAAGGGAGGAGAGTGGCACATTTGGAATAACAAAAAATATTATTTTATTGTAAAGAAAAATTCGGTATTAAATAGATAAAAATTGATTTATTCCGAATCTAAGGTAGGGATGGGTCGAAATAAATTCATCCAATAGAATTTATACAAGTTTAGGTTCCTATTTTAACCTTATCATTTATATTTAACTTTAAGTTATATAATTTTACTTTTACCGTGTCTTCTTGTTTTTTTACTCTATATGGTTAATGAACATACTATATAAAGCCAAACGAACCCCAAGTTGTTTATTATTAATATATATAACCTTATCTTAGTCATTTGGAATATCCATAGATTTTTAGGAATAAAATAACAATTAATAATATAATATTTGTTTTAAAAACTATTTTATGTCAATTTTGACACTATTTAGTAATTGATTTTTGTAAAACATATAACAGATTGATTAGTTAGAAAAAAGTTAATTAAATAAATAATAACATGTCATATTAACATATAAAATTAGTTAAATTCATAAAATGTCTTAAATTACATTTATTTGCGTATTTATAACATCAATTATGTCAATATTTCATTAATAAGACAATTTCTGCATCATCTTTGTGTCATAATAAATGATAATTATTTAATCCCTAAAAATTATAAATAAATTTCTATTATGTAGATTATTGTATTAGCTTTCTGGAGACTATTCATGTTCGAAGTTGCATGAAGTTTATCACTAAATTAAAATTATTATACTTATAAGATTTTCTGAAAGTGACATGTTGTCACATTCTTTGGTTTTAACAATAATTAACTTATTTTAATGTAAAAAAGTCCATTAAATGAATCTAATCCGACCATTAGGTGATATGGATCTACTTTGAGTCATCAAATAGGATTTTTACATGTGTTAGGGTAATTTTATAATATTATATTTACCCTTAATTACCCGATTTACCTTTAACTATGGTAAATAAAATTTACCGTAGTTACTATTCATAATTCCCAAAAATAAAAAGTATCTTATTAACATAATTTGGACCCACTGATTCTAAATATGGAATCCATTTTTCCAAATTCAATACACAAAATTTTCAAAAATTAAATTAAAATTAATCCCATTGTCGAAAGAAAACAGGTTTTTCTTTAAAACCTTGCAAAAGATTGAATTGATTTAACCTACGAATTCAAGGTAAAATAAATGCTAATGACATACATTATATTAAATGGTAAAAATATATTATATTTATACTTTAAAAACATTAAATTTTATAATTTAACCACATAAGATATTATGATGAAAAAAGTTGTTTTTAATTAAAATATAGCGTGTTTTTACTATTCATTAAAATATGAAAGTCATCAAAATAAAATGAAAAATTTATCCAAAGTAAATTTTTATTTCTTGATTCGAAAGAATAATTTTATTTTGTCAAATTGAACTTATGAACCTTTCAAAAACTAGATTTAAAGTGGGTGCGCCATCAAAAGGCGGCAAAACTGCATTTTTTAGAAAAATACTTATTTTACTTGAAAAATTTATTTAGTTCTTATACCACATTTTAAAAAATGTGTAAGCCGAATAATAATGTTTTAAGATTTAAAATTTAGTTATTACTATTTATAACATCTAGTTCATAATAACAATATTATAATAATATATCGTTGTTTAGTAAAACTCGGTATTGCGTACAGCACACGCTATCGAGGAAGGTCACGATTGCATGTAATGCAAGCCAAGTTAGGGTTGCGTGCTGTGCAAGAATCCTTCATTGTTTCGTATAACATAATCAAACCATATTTCATTTATACATTGAATATATAAATATATATATACTCAATGTTTCATAGAATAACAATTATCAAAATTGTGTGTAACACGATCCGGAATAGTGTTGCGTATACTGGAAGTTAATACGGTGTTACATATAGCGCAATGTAATCTTGGTGTAGCATACAACACAAGACATTAATGAAATTAAAAGAATATTTTTCATAAAATCTCGGGGTGTTACATTCTACCCCCCTTAAAATGAATTTCGCCCTCGAAATTCATCGGGGTTATAAATGGTTTACTATTCGAATGTTTCTTTAATAGAAACCCACATCTGAAAAAGGAATAACAAAACCAATCTTTAAAAATAAAAGTATGAAACGTAACGGTTACCCAAATAAACTAATCACTGGGTTTCCACATAGGTGAAAATATGGATATGGAAGATAAATCTAACCATCATGTTCTGATGGAGAGTGGTAGAGAACATCGCTATGGAAAAGACAGCAATCACAAAGCCATAAATTTGTGATGATCTAAGGTACCATCTGATTGATCAGATATAAGAGCACTAGGTCAACATTTTTGGTTTTCAAAATCATTTCCCTAAAGTTGATGAAATTGGAATTAGAATAAATACTTTTGTTATTTTGGTATTGTCTCACCATTTTTCGTTCTTTGGACAATTCCCACTTCATATATTAATGAAATAAAGTTGAATTTTTCATTCTTGATGTGTTAGTAGATCATGTGATAGAATGATGGGTCATTCTATCTGGCTCAAAAAAAAGATTAGAATATTTATCAAAAAATACATAAGTCCATCTATAGTGAGATTAATCATATATGGTTCCTAAAATGAACTTATACTTCATATATCATACCGCTTAATAAAATAAAACTAGTTTCTACAAACTAGGGACTTCTTGTAGGCCAGTTGTAGGTGATAAAGGCCAGTCGCACATCGGTTGTGGGTTAGAGTCCTACAACCTTGTCCGACGCGATGGGATTTCACCCATACTGCAGGTTGTCCTTTTTTTAAAACTATATTACTATAACATCCCATCAATAATATCGAAAAAACATCTATCCTTAAACATTACTAACTTATGTCCAACATAATCCATTCCAATCATTAGGCTTATCCATAATACTGCAGTCTATTCTCATAATATAGTGTAAACGATTACCAGAGATTTAATACCATCGTTGATCCCCGTATATCATAAGATATGTCGTGTTGGTCACATTACAAACATTAAGAGGCCTTAATCATATATTCTCTTGAATACCCATTGAACCATAGTGAAAACATGAATGTAGTTAAAAGTTACAACTTTACACATACCAAAATCCTCAAAATTCTATATACTCAAACCATGATATCAATTAGTCTTTATATCAATCATGATCTCATGAATACTATCAAACATATTAGATTCTCTTTATCCCTTCATTATGTGCATATCATCTTCTTTCCAAAAATATTTCAATCACTTTTCATGGTTACCGATGCCATAAAATTATTGAAAACCACAATATACCAAAACATAAATATTCCAATATTCCTCGATACTATATACAACATTATTCTGGAATCCCATTACATAAACACTTAATCATTCCACCACATTGTTGTCATATTCAACATCGCCAATAGTGATCACATGTGACTTCCCTTTGTCCTTTGCCTTAAGTGGTTGCTCACGTCGTTCATCACTAACCCTTGGATTAGGGCATTTATTAGCATAATTCTCCATTTCCTTGCACTTGAAGCATTGAAGTGTTTTTGGTGCGTTCTCTATAGTCTTTTCTTTATTCACATCATTATAAACCCTTTTTGCATTACTTCGACACTTAGCTGCTTGATGTCCTTATTTTCCACACTCAGAACATTTTCTAGTCCCTTTAAGACAATATATACCTTGCTTCTTTCCACACTTTGAGCATAAGGAAACATTCAACTTCTTTTCACCATTATTCTGAGATTTCTCCTTGAACTCCATCTTTTGTTTCTTGTCAAAACAATGAGATGGATAAGTAACACCAACTTCCATTTCTACTTTGATAGCACAACGTACAATTTCTTCATAGGTACTGAAGTCTCTTATAGCTAATGCCCTTCGAAGATTTAGTTTTAAGCTATTGAAGAATCGATCAACTTTACTTTCAGGTTGGATGATAAATCCATATGCATACCTTGCAAGCCTTTTAAAATTCGCTTCATATATACCAATAGATTCATCATCCTTTTTCTTTAGTTCAAGAAACTCCATCTCCATCATTGTTCGAATAATACGAAGGAAGTACTTATTGAAAAATAAGTTCTTGAACCCGTCCCATTCTATGGACTCAATTTCATCTCTTTGCCTCATATTCTTGATAAGATTCCACCATTGATCAGCTTCACCTTCCAAATGATATACCGCTAAGATGACTTTATCATGTTCATAACATTGAAGAACTGAAAAAATATATTTTCAGTAGTACTGATCCATTGTTTAGCAATAAGTGGATCAGAAGACCCACTGAAAGAAGGTGGACGTTGCCTCATGAAGGACTCAATAGAATATTGTTCCTTTCTCTGCTCATTTGGAAGTCCAAAATGATTCATAGCTTGTGTAAGTATAACAATAAGATTTTTCACTCCATCACCCATAACATTTGTTTGTTCAGGAGGACAATCATTGGATTGTCCATTACATTGATCAACACGGTTCCTTTGGGTTCCAGCCATCGTCTAAAACCCAAAAAGAATAGTGTGAGAGGCAAAAATAATGCTAGGGAAAACAACATAATAAAGGGGGAGTATACTCAATATCTAACATCTTAGGTTAAATTCTATGATTGTTACCGTAGTTCTAGTACTATATCTTATACGCATACTTATCCTTAGGGACATCCCTAGACATACCTTAGAAATATCTCTAGGGATCTTACTAACATTTTCGCATCCTAGTTTCCAAAGGTTGACTAAACCTTTCCACTGATACCAACTGCAGAGACCCTAAGCTTAACGTACATGGACATTACATTACTTTTTCGGAATACTTAGTATATAACAAAAAACGCACACACAAGGATCGTAATAGTTTAGTGTCTTTGGAAACTCGGAATATAATCTTCTAATCGTGGTGAAAGATCTTCAACATCTCCCATAAAGATCTTCCTTTTTTTTACCTAAAACCTTTCTTTATATCCTGGGGAAAATAAAACATAAAAGGGTGAGCTCAAATGCTCGGTAAGGGTAAACAAAAGAAATATCAATCACATCATATTCATATGAACATAACATTTTGTAAATATTAACTTGAAAAAGAGAGAATAATTTCATAACATGGGATAAATCATAGTAGTGAAATGAAATCCCAATAATCATAACTTAAAACATGAAACTTTGTGGCATACACACATAATAATAGAGAATCATATCTTATTAGTCAAGACTCATTGCCAAGACTATCTTAGTGGACAAATTCCATTTCTGAACCGAGTCACCCTCATTTCAGTCCTGTTTCACTAAACCGGTATAACCTACAGTTCTAGCCATGTCTATCTCATGAGATATAAAATCTTTACCCAATGAATTGGAGGGATATATAGGTCCCACCCATCTCATAATGATACCATTCTTATGTGTGCCATGAAATGATAAATCATACATCATTGCATAACCCATGTAATAAAAATGGAAATCTTAAACATCGTGACATCATAAAACAAATCATATAAGATAAAGGAATTCATAAAAATTATTCCATCACAACATAATCAAATCAATGTAATAATAGGGATAGAAATAGAACCCTTTATTATCTTAGATGGAAAATAATTTTGATAAAACACTTGAACTCCATTCTTGAGGAAAATATCCTTTCTACTTCAAAAACACATTCCTTTCTTTAACATGTCATAAAATATTAAACTAAAAGAAGTTGATTGAACATAACTTGAAAAATTTTAAAGGAAGCTTCTTGGAAATAATTTTTTAAAAATCCATTCATGCTGTATAAGTAAAAAAACATTCTTCTCATACTTTTTTCGGAAAAGTCAAAATGTACCTCGTACGAAAAAACGACAAAACATTCATTTCATATCTTTTACTAAAAACTCACCTAAGGGTAACATTGGATTTAAACAATTTTCGGTGGATGTAAAAAAAATTACATATTGAGGAAACATGGATTTGGATGATAAAATACACCCCAGTAAATACCAATGTATAAACAATCTCGGATAAAAATGAGATTGTGATATTTCGCTTACCTTAGGTTCGATTTGATTCGTAAGTGTCCGAACCTCCTATATAATGATCTAAATAATGTCATTGAACTATTACAGAATCATATTCACTGTTATTATATCATATATGGTTCACTTATGACTTTATATTACCCGTTCTTTTGTAAATTCATGTTAAAGTAGTGTTTTGGGAAAAATCGTCTCATTTGTCATTCGTGTTTTAACTTGTAATTATTCATATGATTACATAGATCATGATTACTTTTTTCCAGAATATAAAACATGATTTATATATAATATATATTCAGAATATACATATATATAATGGATCGATAAATGGAAAGAAATACACCGTTCATGGAGACGGTAGGTCGTACGTACGCATGCACGTTGTTTTCTTTTCCTTATTGAGTTGAATGGAATTAAGTAGATTAAATACATATATATACACATAAATCCAGTATCATTATTATGTCATATATTTCATGATTACTTATTATATATACTTTATAATCATTCATTAATGGTTAATGTGGAGAATGAATCTCATCGTGTCGTGGAGACGGTAGTCCGTAGGTACGCACGAGCGATGATATCGTTTTCATGATCGTGGGACTATATTGGAGTGTATTTATACTATTTCATAATAAATATCACTTTAAAGTAATAATATATAGTTATTATTTACACCATTATACCCATCCAAGTAAGGTGGTGGTGGAAAATAGAATACACCACGGCGTGGAGATGATATTCCGTACGTACGCATGCGCGGTGATTTCGTTTTCCGTAGGATGGATAGATGGTGAAATAGGGTTGTTTCATACTTATAATAACATATCAGTATATGGGTGATACTGATGTTGTTACTTCATAATGAAACAACTAAAAAAGATGAAGTGTAAGAACAAATAAAAATGAAAGAATCGGTAACAGACATTACCTCTTCTTTGAGGTGCTTCTTTAAGAAATCCTTTTAGGGAACTAAAATTGGTATTTGAGGAAGACCAGAAACTCTAGTATGTTTATATGGAAGTGGAGAAGAGAATTTGTCTGGGATTGGCCGAGATGGAAGGCTCAAAGTGTTGTGAGGAAGAGAGGGAGGGGGTGCCCTTTTATAAGGGAGGAGAGTTGAACCTTTGAAATAACAAAAAATATTATTTTTTTGTAAAGACAAATTCGGTTTTAAAAAGATCCAAATTGATTTATTCCAAAGATAAGGTAGGTATGGGTCGAAATCCTTTAATCCAATATAATTTAGACATGTTTAGGTTCCTATTTTAACCTTATCATTTATATTTAACTTTAAGTTAGATAATTTTACTTTTACCATGTCTTCTTTTTTTTACACTACAAGGTTAATAAACTTACTATATAAAGCCAAACGAACCCCAAGTTGTTTATTATTAATATATATAACCTTATCTTAGTCATGTGGCAGAAACATATATTTTTAGCAATAAAATAACAATTAATAATATAATATTTGTTTTAAAAACTATTTGATGTCAATTTTGACACTATTTAGTAATTGATTTTTGTGAAACTCATAACAGAATTATTAGTTAGAACAATATTAATTAAATCAATAATAACATGTCATATTAACATATAAAATTAGTTAAATTCATAAAAAGTCTTAAATTACATTTATTTTCATATTTATATCATCAATTATGTCAATATTTCATTAATAAGACAATTTCTGCATCATCTTTGTGTCATAATAAATGATAATTATTTAATCCCTAAAAATTCTAAATAAATTTCTATGATTTAGATAATTGTATTAGATTTCTGGAGACTATTCATGTTCGAAGTTTCAGGAAGTGTATCACAAAATAAAAATTATTATACTTATAAGATTTAAGAAAGTGACATGTTGTCACATTCTTTGGTTTTAATAATAATTAACTTATTTTCATGGAAAAAGTCCATTAAATGAATCTAATCAGACCCTTAGGAGATATGGGTCGACTTTTAGTCATACAATAGGATTTTTACATGTGTTAGGGTAATTTTATAATATTATACTTATCCTTAATTACCCGATTTACCTTTAACTACGGTAAATAAAATTTACTGTAGTTACTATTCATAATTCCCAAAAATAAAAAGTATCTTATTAACATAATTTGGACCCACTGATTCTAAATATGGAATCCATTTTTCCAAATTCAATACACAAAAGTTGCAGAAATTAAATTAAAATTATTCCCGTTGTCGAAAGAAAACAGGTTTTTCTTTAAAACCTTGCAAAAGATTGAATTGATTTAACCTACGAATTCAAGGTAAAATCAATGCTAATGACATACATTATGTTAAATGGTAAAAATATATTACATTTATACTCTAAAACCATTCAATATTATAATTTAACCACATAAGATATTACGATGAAAAAAGTTGTTTTTAATTAAAATATAGCGTGTTTTTACTATTTATTAAAATATAAAAGTCATCAGAATAAAATAAAAAATTTATCTAAATTAAATTTTTATTTCTTGATTCAAAAGAATAATTTTATTTTGTCAAATTTAACTTATTAACATGTAAAAAAAATAGATTTAAAGTGGGTGCACCATCAAAAGGCGGCAAAACTGCATTTTTTTGAAGAATAATTATTTTACTTGAAAAATTTATTTTGTTCTTATACCATGTTTTAGAAAATGTGTAAGACGAATAATAATGTTATAAGATTCAATATATAGTTAGTACTGTTCATAACGACTAGTTCATAATAATAATATTATGATAATATATTGTTGTTAGTAAAACCCGGTATTGCGTACAACACACGCTATCGAGGAAGGTCGTGATTGCCTATAATGCAAGACATGTTAGGGTTGCATGCTGTGCAAGAATCCTTCATTATTTCATATAACATAATCCGACCATATTTCATTTATACATTGATTATATATATATATATATACTCAATGTTGCGTAGAATAACTATTATCAAAATCGTGTGTAACACGATCCAAGAATAGTGTTGCATATACTGCAAGCTAATACGGTGTTGCGTATAGCACAAGGTAATCTTGGTGTAGCATAAAACACAAGACATTAATGAAATTAAAAGAATATTTTTCATAAAATCTCGGGGTGTTACATTCTACCCCTCTTAAAATGAATTTCTCCCTCGAAATTCGTCGGGGGTATAAATGGTTTACTATTCGAAAGTTTCTTTAATAGAAACCCACATTGGAAAAAGGAATAAATAAACCAATCTTTAAAAACAAAAGTGTGAAACATAATGGTTACCCAAATAAACTAATCACTGGGTTTCCACATAGGTTAAAATATGGATATGGAAGATAAATCTAACCATCATGTTCTGATGGAGAGTGGTAGAGAACATGGCTATTGAAAATCCAGCAATCACAAAGTCATAAATTTGTGATTATCTAAGGTACCATCTAATTCATCAGATATAAGAGCACTAGGAAAACATTTTTGGTTTTCAAGATCATTTCCCTAAAGTTGATGAAATTTGAATTAGAAGAAATACTTTCGTGATTTTTGTATTGTCTCACCATTTTTCATTCTTTGGACAATTTCCACTTGATCTCTTAAATAAATGAAGTTGAATTTGTCATTCTTGATGTGTTAGCAGATCATGTGATAGAATGATGGGTAATTCCATCTAGCTCAAACAAAAGGTTAGAAAAGTTATCAAAAAATACATAAGTCCATCTATAGTGAGATTAATCATATATGGTTCCTAAAATGAACTTATACTTCATATATCATACCGCTTAATAAAATAAAACTAGTTTCTACTAACCAGGGACTTCCTGTAGGCCAGTGGTAGGTGATAAAGGCCAGTCGCACTTCGGTTATGGGTTCGATTCCTACAACCTTGTCCGACGCGATGGGCTGTCGCCCATCCTGCAGGTTGTCCTTTTTCTAAAACTATATTACTATAACATCCCTTCAATAATATCGAAAAAACTTCTATCCTTAAACATTACAAACTTATGTCCAACATAATCCAGTCCAATCTTTAGGGTTATCCATAATACTGCAGTCCATTCTCATAATATAGTGAAAACGATTGCCAGAGATTTAATACCATCGTTGAGCCCCATATATCATAAGATATGTGTTGTTGGTCACATTACAAACATTAAAAGGCCTTAATCATGTATTCTCTTGAATACCCATTGAACCATAGTGAAAACATGAATGTAGTTAAAAGTTAACACTTTACACATACCAAAATCCTCAAAATTCTATATACTCAAACCATGATTTCACTTAGTCCTTATATCAATCATGAGCTCATGAATACTATCAAACATATTAGATTCTCTTTATCCCTTCATTATGTGCATATCATCTTCTTTCCAAAAATATTTCAATCACTTTTCAGGGTTACCGATGCCATAAAATTATTTAAAACCACAATAGACCAAAACATAAATATTCCAATATTCCTCGATACTATATACAACATTATTCTGGAATCCCATTACATAAACACTTAATCATTCCACCACATTGTTGTCATATTCAACATCGCCAATGGTGATTGAATGTGACTTCCCTTTGTCCTTTGCCTTAAGTTCTTTCTCACGTCGATCATCACTAACCCTTGGATTAGGGCATTTATTAGCATAATTACCTATTTCCTTGCACTTGAAGCATTGAAGTGTTGTTGGTGCGTTCTCTGTAGTCTTTTCTTTATTCACATCATTAGAAACCCTTTTTCCATTACATCGACACTCAGCTGCTTGATGACCTTATTTTCCACACTTAAAACATTTTCTAGTCCCTTTAAGACAATCTATACCATGCTTATTTCCACACTTTGAGCATAAAGAAACATTCATCTTCTTTTCACTATTATTTTGAGATTTCTCCTTGAACTCCATCATTCATTTCTTGTCAAAACTATGAGATGGATAAGTAACACCAACTTCCATTTCTACTTTGATAGCACAACACACAATTTCTTCATAGCAACTAATGTCTCTTATAGCTAATGCCCTTTGAAGATTTTGTTTTAAGCCACTGAAGAATAGATCAACTTTACTTTCAGGTTGGATGATAAATCCAGATGCATACCTTGCAAGCCTTGTAAAATTCACTTCGTATATACCAACAGATTCATCATCCTTTTGCTTTAGTTCACGAATCTCCTTCTCCATCTTTGTTCGAAGAATACAAGGGAAGTACTTATTGAAAAATAAGTTCTTGAACTCGTCCCATTCCATGGACTCAATTTCATCTCTTTGAATTGTATTCTTGACAAGATTCCACCATTGATCAGCTTCACCTTCCAAACGATATACTGCTAAGATGACTTTATCATGTTCAGAACATTGAAGAACTGAAAATATCTTTTCAGTGGTACTGATCCATTGTTTAGCAACAAGTGGATCAGAAGACCCACTGAAAGAAGGTGGACGTTGCCTCATGAAGGACTCAATAGAATATTGTTTCCATCTCTACTCATTTGGAAGTCCAGAATGATTCATAGCTTGTGTAAGTATAACAATAAGATTTTTCACTCCATCACCCATAACGTTTGTTTGTTCAGGAGGAAAATCATTGCATTTCCCATTGCATTGATCAACACGGTTCCTTCGGGTTCCAACCATCGTCTAAAACCCAAAAAGAATAGTGTGAGAGGCAAAAATCATGCTTGGGGAAACAACATAATAAAGGGGGAGTATCCTCAATATCTAACATCTTAGGTTAAATTCTATGATCGTTACCGTAGTTCTAGGACTATATCTTATACGCATACTTATCATTAGGGACATCCTTAGACATAACTTAGAAATATCTCTAGGGATCTTACTAACGTTTTCGCATACTAGTTTCCAAAGGTTGACTAAACCTTTCCTCTAATACCAACTGTAGAGACCCGAATCTTAACGTACATGGACATTAAATTAATTTTTCGGAATACTTAGTATATAACAAAAACAGACACACAAGGATCTTAATAGTTTAGTGTCTTTGGAAACTCGGAATATAATCTTCTAATCATGGTGAATGATCTTCAACATCTCCCATAATGATCTTCCTTTTTTTACCTAAAACCTTTCTTTATATCTAGGGGAAAAGAAAACAGAAAAGGGTGAGCTCAAATGCTCAGTAAGGGTAAACAAAAGAAATATCAATCACATCATATTCATATGAACATAACATTTTGTAAATCTTAACCTGAAAAAGGGAGCATAATTTCATAACATGGGATAAATCATTATAGTGAAATGAAATCCCAATAATCATAACATAAAACATGAAACTTTGTGGCATACACACATAATCATAGAGAATCATATATTATTAGTCCAGACTCATTACCAAGACTATTTTAGTGGACAAATTCCATTTCTGAACCGAGTCACCCTCGTTTCCGTCCTGTTTCACTGAACCGGTATAACCTACAGTTCCATCCATGTCTATCTCATGAGATATAAAATCTTTACCCAATGCATTGTAGGGAGATATAGGTCCCACCCATCTCATAATGATACCATTCTTATGTGTGCCACGAAATCATAAATCATACATCATTGCATAACCCATGTAATAAAAATGGAAATGTTAAACATCGTGACATCATAAAACAACTCATATAAGATAAAGGAATTCATAAAAATAATTCCATCACAACATAATCAAATCAATGTAATAATAGGTATAGAAACATAACCCTTTATTATCTTAGATGGAAAATAATTTTTATAAAACACTTGAACTCCATTCTTGAGGAAAATATCTTTTCTACTTCAAAAACACATTACTTTCTTTAACATGTCATAAAATTTTAAACTAAAAGAAGATGATTAAAAATAACTTGAAATCTTTTAAAGGATGCTTCTTGGAAATAATGTTTTAAAAATCCATTCATTCCACACAAGTAAAAAAACATTATTCTCGTACTTTTTTCGGAAAAGTCAAAAAGTACCTCGTACGAAAAAACGACAAAAGATTCCTTTCATATCTTTTACTAAAAACTCACCGAAGTGTAAAATTGGATTTAAAAAATTTTAGGTGGATGTAAATAATATTACATATTGAGTAAACATGGATTTGGATGATAAAATATACCCCAGTAAATACCAAAGTATAGACAGTCTCGGATAAAAATGAGATTGTGATATTTCCCTTACCTTAGGTCTGATTTGCTTCGTAAGTGTCCAAACCTCCTGTATAATGATTTAAATAATGTCATTGACTTATTACAGAATCATATTCACTATTATTATATCATATATGGTTCACTTATGACTTTATATTACCCGTTCTTTTATAAATTCATGTTAAAGTAGCGTTTTGGGTAAAATCGTCTCATTTGTCGTTCGTGTTTTAACTTGTAATTATTCATATGATTACTTAGATCATGATTACTTTTTTCCAGAATATAAAACATGATTTATATATATTATATATTCAGAATATACATATATATAATGGATCAATAAATGGAAAGAAATACACCGTTCATGGAGACGGTAGGCCGTACGTACGCATGAACGCTGTTTTCTTTTCCTTATTGAGTTGAATGGAATTAAGTAGATGAAATACATATATATAAACATAAATACAGTATCATTATTATGTCATATATTTCATGATTACTTATTATATATACTTTATAATCATTCATGAATGGTTAATGTAGAGAATGAATCTCATCGCGTCGTGGAGACGGTAGTCCGTACGTACGCACGAGCGATGATATTGTTCTCATGATCGTGGGACTGTATTGGAGTGTATTTATACTATTTCAGAATCAATATCACTTTAAAGTAATAATATATAGTTATTATTTACACCATTATACCCATCCAAGTAAGGTGGTCGTGGAAAATAGAATACACCACGGCGTGGAGATGGTATTCTGTACGTACGCACGTGCGGTGATTTGATTTTCCGTAGGATGGATAGATAGTGAAATAGGGTTGTTTCATAATTATAATAAAATATCAGTATATGAGTGATACTGATGTTGTTACTTCATAATGAAACAACTAAAGAAGATGAAGTGGAATAAGAAATAAAGATGAAAGAATCGGTAATGGACATTACCTCTTCTTTGAAGTGCTTCTTTATGACCTCCTTTTAGGGCACTAAAATTGGTCTTTGAGGAAGAACAGAAACTCTAGTATGTTTATATGGAAGTGGAGAAGAGAATTTGGCCGGGGTTGGCTGAGATAGAAGTCTCAAAGTGTTGTGAGGAAGAGAGGGAGGGGGTTCCCTTTTATAATGGAGGAGAGTGGCACCTTTGGAATAACAAAAACTATAATTTTATTGTAAAGAAAAATTCGGTTTTAAATAGATCCAAATTAATTTATTCCAAAGCTAAGGTAGGGATGGGTCGAAATCCCTTCATCCAATATAATTTAGGTAAGTTTAGGTTTCTATTTTAACCTTATCATTTATATTTAACTTTAAGTTAGATAATTTTATTTTTACCGTGTCTTCTTGTTTTTTTACACTATAAGGTTTATAAACTTACTATATAAAGCCAAACGAACCCCAAGCTGTTTATTGTTAATATATATAACCTTATCTTAGTCATTTGGCAGAACCATCGATTTTTAGGAATAAAATAACAATTAATAATAAAAAATTTGTTTTAAAAACTATTTTATGTCAATTTTGACACTATTTAGTAATTGATTTTTGTGAAACTCATAACAGATTGATTAGTTAGAAAAAAGTTAATTAAATAAATAATAACATGTCATATTAACATATAAAATTATATAAATTCATAAAAAGTCTTAAATTACATTTATTTGCGTATTTATAACATCAATTATGTCAATATTTCATTAATAAGACAATTTCTGCATCATCTTTGTGTCATAATAAATGTTAATTATTTAATCCCTAAAAATTATAAATAAATTTCTATGATGTATATAATTGTATTAGCTTTCTGTATACTATTCATGTTTGAAGTTTTATGAAGTGTATCACTAAATTAAAAATATTATACTTATAATATTTAAGAAAGTGACATGTTGTCACATTCTTTGGTTTTAATAATAATTAACTTATTTTCATGGAAAAAAGTCCATTAAATGAATCTAATCCGACCCTTAGTGGATATGGTTCGACTTTTAGTCATCCAATATGATTTTTACAAGTGTTAGGGTAATTTTATAATATTATATTTACCCTTAATTACCCGATTTACCTTTAACTATTGTAAATTAAATTTACCGTAGTTACTATTCATAATTCCCAAAATTAAAAAGAATCTTATTAACATAATTTTGACCCACTGATTCTAAATATGGAATCCATTTTTCCAAATTCAATACATAAAATTTGCAGAAATTAAATTTAAATTAATCACGTTGTCGAAAGAAAACAGGTTTTTCTTTAAAACTTTGCAAAAGATTGAATTGATTTAACCTACGAATTCAAGGTAAAATCTATGCTAATGACATACATTATATTAAATACTAAAAATATATTATATTTTATTTTAAAACCATTCAATATTATAATTTAACCACATAATATATTAAGATGAAAAAAGTTGTTTTAATTAAAATATAGCGTGTTTTTACTATTCATTAAAATATGAAAGTCATCAGAATAAAATGAAAAATTTATCCAAAGTAAATTTTTATTTCTTGATATGAAAGAATAATTTTATTTTGTCAAATTGAACTTATGAACATGTTAAAAACTAGATATAATGTGGGTGCACCATCAAAAGGTGGCAAAACTGCATTTTTTTTGAAAAATACTTATTTTACTTGAAAAATTTATTTTGTTCTTATACCATGTTTTAGAAAATGTGTAAGACGAATAATAATGTTATAAGATTCAAAATTCAGTTAGTACTATTCATAACGGCTAGTTCAGAATAATAATATTATAATAATATATCGTTGTTTAGTAAAACTCGGTATTGCGTACAACACACGCTATCGAGGAAGGTCGCGATTGCGTGTAATGCAAGCCATGTTAGGGTTGCGTACTGTGCAAGAATCCTTCATTTTTTCATATAACATAATCCAACCATATTTAATTTATACATTGAATATATATATATATACTCAATGTTGCGTAGAATAACTATTATCAAAATTGTGTGTAACACGATCCATGAATAGTGTTGCGTATACTGTAAGTTAATACGGTGTTGCGTATAGCGCAAGGTAGTCATGGTGTAGCATACAACATAAGACATTAATTAAATTAAAAGAATATTTTTCATAAAATCTCGGGGTGTTACAGAAATGATGATTGGTTGGAAAATCCATACAATTCGAACAAATATTGGTACATATTTTACCAATAGCTAGTGAAGTACTTTCTAAAAAAAACATGGGATAAAGAATCATGTTTCAACAATAAGGACTCCACAATAGAATGTGTTAGTTGAGAGAAGATATCAGATTGTTAAAAACATGGCCAAAACAATGTTAGTTGAGAAAGACCTTCTGGAATTTTTTTGGAAAGAAGATGTGATGACAGAAGTATACACATTAAATAGAGATTACATTTTCCAATAGAGGTGAATAGTTCACTAGAGTAATGTTATGGAAATAATACATCATAAAATTACTTTCAAATATTTGGAATTTAATTTTTTATTCTCAATAAAGAGAAACATAGGAAGTTTGAACTTTGTGGGGATGAAGGGATATCTCTTTTCTACTCAAAGTAATGAAAAGCATACAAATTATTATATAAGTAGTTTAGAAAGATAATTGAAAGTCAGGATGTGACTATAGTATAAAATGAAAAGAATCTTCAGTAATCACATGATCAGACTGAGGAGGATAACAATGAAGAGATGAGAAGATCATGGGATGCTCTAGATCCATAGATTGATTTAGATGAAGATTCATATGATCAGAATAAATCATTTTCTTCCCAAAGACCATCAAGAAGATCAGAAATTGATTGGTAGAACATAATTAGTGATCAGACAGCACCATTTCAGACAAGAAGGATGATATCTCTAATGAAATCATCATACATATCACAATTAGAGCCTAAATGTTTTAATGAAGTAGCTTGAGATTGGATTTTGGTTCCGGAATTTAATGAAGATATTTAACAAATTGAGAAGAATAAAAAGTGGGAAATTGTTTCGAGACTATAGGATAAGAATGTCATAGAGTCACAATGGGTCTTTTGCAAGCAAATGATAGAACATGGTGTTGTGATTCCAAAAAATAACGTTTGGAATGCAAAGGGTACATATAGAATGATGGTATATGTGTCAATGAATCATTCACACCTGTTTCAAGGATAGAGAAAATTAGATTATGCTTGGACATAGTTGTGCAACAAAAGATTAATGTTTTCCAGATAGATGTGATGATTGTATTTCTAAATGGAATTCTATAGGAAGTAGTCTACAGTGAGTAACTATATGGGTTTATCATTCATGAAGATTAGAACAGAGTTTGTCGACTAAATATGTCTTTATGTGGATTGAATCAAGAACTAAGAGCACGATTTTTAAGGATTGATCGATTTATAAAGAAGCTCAATTTCCAGCATGGTGTAGTTGATTAAAATCATTATTTCTACAATGAAAATAGTCAATGAATTATGGTTTTGGTTTATGTCGATGTCATAATCATTTTTGGATTAGTTGAAGCACAATGTAGATAATTTTCTAAATTCACAAAATTTGAGATCGAAATGTCGATGATTGGAGAGATCGCCTTTTTTTATTTGGATTAGAGGTGACACAGATGAGGAATGGAACTTTTATTTCTCAATCCAAAAAAACCATGGAGGTTTTGATAGGTTTGGAAAGGATAAGTCCATAGAGATGAAGACTCTAGTTTCTACCCGATTGAATTTGTCATTATATGATGCATATAATCCAATTAATATCCTAGAATATAGGAAAATCATTGGAAGTCTAACATATCTAATATCTTAAGGCCTGATATTGTATTTTCCACATTCCAAGTAGTGAGGTAACAAAGAAATCTCAAGGAGAGAAACAATATTGTTGTAAAAAGAAATCATCGGCGTATCAAGGGCACATTTGATTTTGGCCAAATGTATAATGACAAATCTTAGTCAGAGTTATTGGGATATACAAATGTAGATTGGGATGGTTCAGTAGATGATAGGAAATAAACATCTGGATATGCCTTTTATCTTGGAAGATTGTGTATTTCTGGTTATGAAAGAAACACGATTGTATTTCATTGAGTAGCGCTGAAGGTAAATACATTGCATCTACTCAAGCTTTCACATAGCTATTATGGATGAAGCAGCAACTTAGAGACAAGGTAGTTGAATTGATATCTCTGATCAAAATTAATTGTGATAATAAAAGTTCTATAAATCTGAGCAAAAATACATTCCATTACTAAAGGACAAATCACATTGAAATCAAATATCATTTTATGATGTAGAAGGTAGAGAAATGGCTTGAGAATATGATGTATGAGCCTACAGATAAATAGGCCTCATACATTTTAACAATGGCCTTAACGAAAAAGCATTTTAAAGGCATTGACTGGCTCTGGGAGTCCAGTCGACTTCCCACACATGATAAAGTGTGGATGTGGGTCCCCTTATCCATAAGGTATGGTGTGTCATTCCATAATGTGATGATATGTGTTATTTACCATATTGTATGAATCTTTGAAGTGCCCATGGGGTTCGTTGACCAAGGGGGAGAACGCTAAAATTCTAGGGGAGAAAAGATGTGGGGAGAAGTTTTTATGTGTAGCAATGAGATAGGGGGAGTTGAAGTTGAGCTAAATCTATTTCGAAGATCTAAAAGTTATGGGATCATTAAAACTGATGATTCTAGTATCAATAAATCAATTAATTGATATAACAATAGCTGAGGATCGTGATAAAAGTAGAAGAGTGGTGTTGGAATGAATTCAGAAGGATTCTAGACCTCATAAATTCGAATTAGATTGGTATGCACAATTGGTTCCAGAAATGAGGTGATTCATTGATAAAAATTTTATTTACTCTGGTTTCTCACACCGAGCATGGCTCATGCGGGCTTACTGTATATGTTTAGTAAATACATGATCGTTATCTGAATCACATGAAGTGAAAAATGGTTGAAGACGACAAGAGAATTATCGAGATATCAAAATATATTGTTCTTTTAAAAAGAGTTTTCAACAAACCCAAAGGGGGAGATTGTTGGGAAAAAATACCTCAAGGAATCCTTTGAGTATGTTTTGGGTGTGGTTGTGTTTATTGAAAAATCCAGATGACCGTGTATGAGAATAGTTGGTGTTTGATGAAGACATGTTTTTAAGGTGGCGTAGTTTCCCAGTGTTTTCCAATTTTTTCGGCCTCAAAATTTGGAATTTTTGTGAATAATAGTGACCAAAATAGGAAAAGGAAGAGGAATGAGGAGCTTAAGACATGGAACATGTACCATGTCCCATAAGGGTATGTTGTTAGGTACCAAGAAGCAGGAACGATATGTAGATGCAGTTCACAAAATGGAAAATGGTTTGTGGTGGATGGTGGTGCTGTTCACGGATAAACTGAAGATGTCGGATAAGGTCAATCACGAAATGGAAAATGGTTCACATTGGATGGAAGTGTAGTTTCTGGATGTTCTAAAGATGGCATAGGATGTTGATCGCGAAGGAGAAAGGACAATTCATGGAGTACATAAGAAAATGGTAGGTGGAAGGCTTGAGGTTCATGATGGTTGAAGCTCGGTAGGTGGTGGAGGCCATATTAAAGATTTTCTAAATCTTGATTTAACAGATTAAGAGGATATATTTTCCTATATAAGAATAAATAATACTATTGATTTATTGGATGATTGGACTCCATGAGAATTCATATTTTTCTCCAGGAATTTGGTGAATTCCGAAGGAAGTTCATGATGGGTGTTTCACGGAGGCAAAGGTGGTTCACGCTGGAGTTAATCTGCTGAAGGTGATTGTAAGGATTCTGAACCCACAATGCAGTCTAGTACGTAGAAGAGGAAGCCCGGTACATTTAAGGATTTGTATCTTTACATGGAGGGGGTATCTTCTGTATGTGAAAGGAATAATTCCTCATGAGGTAGGCGGAGTTAGAGTCAATACACAAAGGCAAAGCATGTCCACAAAAAACAAAAAATTCATGGACAGAGGGAGATTTTGAAGAGAAGGTTCATAGAATTTTTACATAGTCGTGAAAGTGGAGGTATCCTACAAATGAAGGATGGTTCGTGGTAGCAGTGGTGGTACATGAAGAAGGTGTTTTGTATACCAAACCCGATACTCAATACATGGGAGAGGAATATGTTTCACAGTTTTCTCATGGAAGCTTGAAAAAGCTTCAAATTTGTTTGAGAAAGTATTTTATCGAACCTTGTTGTACACAAGAATGTATAATTCATCTTTCGAAGAAAAAGGAACATCATCAAAAAATCTACCTACTGTAAAGGATCCATGAATTAATGCAAATGATGGGACCTACATGTCCGTAAACGTTGATTGACCAACAAGTCGATAAACTGTGATTGGATTTCTTTTCAAGAGCAGTGAGTGAAGGAAGTGGAAGACGATAACCCTTTCCACTGGTAGTGAGATAGAGAAAGAGTCATAGGGAGTGTACCTTCAAAATGTAGTGAGAAGACCCTAATCCTTGTAAAATAAGTGAGCCTGGGCATATAATATTTAGCCCAAACGTCGTACTAATTATTAGCTATGTACCTTAGGGAATTTGGTTCATCAGCACATTATCGTTGTATGCTCCTTGGACATAGCTGATTGAGTGTGAACCAAGTAAAAATCATTGTTTCATGTGCATGATTTCAAATCAGTTTGTATATATTCATGAGTGGAAGAGAGATTTTATTTTTTTCTAATAAAAAAACAAGATCCAAAAGGGAGAAGGTTTTAATCTATGATACCCTAATTCACCCCCCCCCCACTCAGGGTATTCGACCTAGTGGACCTAACAGTTATATATTACTTTCATGATGTGATAGTTCGATTTTAATTGAAATTCTCTCAGAAATGAATGACTGTTATGATCCTGAGTCACATTGAGTATTGGAATATTTTTACAAATCCCATAAAAATCCTTCTAACACATTATTTGATAGATCATCATCAACCATATTAGTATAAAACGACTTTTGAGCACCCTTTTTCTTTTGATGTTGTTGGTTTACACCCTAAGAAATGATTATTGGACATAAATTGGCATAATTCCATGACTCATTGTTACTAAAACAACTTACCATTAGATTTTGATTTCTTGCCCGATCCTCTCCCATGATGTCACAATAACTATGAACAGTTTTACCACATCTGTACCACTTCGCAGAATATGAAATACATTATCCAAGATGATTTTTACCAAACTTCTCATAAGATGGAAATTCAGTTTTCTTGCCTAAAAATATTTTTGATGAATACTTTCTAATTTCCTGCCAACTAGATATCTTCTTTTTCTTTCTCTCATAAGTCAAATGATCATAAAAAAATACAATTTAAAATTTCTCAGAATATTAGAATTGTTTTTCATAACTATTGTACTCACAAGAATCTAAATCCCTTCTATATATCGACTTCAATATTGAGTAAAAAATATTTTTCTTACTATCAATATTGCAAATTAAATTGGGGATGTACCTTTCCATTTCAGTGAATTTTTTATATGAATACATTGAATATTACTCCTTCTATATCAATTACATGAATTTTTTTCCCAACTAAGTAAAATAGCTTTAAGAAAATATTTCTCAAACTATATATGCTAAAATACATACCATTATATGGAATTAATATCAACACTTACATTAATGTTTTTAACAATTTTCCACCCCTGATAAGATTCTCCTTCAAAATGATAAATTATAAGTGTTACATTTTTGTTCAATGAACAACCCATGACAATGAATATCATTTATAGGGATTCAATCCAACCTTCATCTAGAAGAGAGTTAGATTATCCTCTGAATGATGGGGGATGTTTTCTCATAAAATGCTACATTTTCATCATGTTCCTTTGTGGTAGATCAGGTTTCTAACATTCATGTACACCACCACCATTTATCACCCATGTTAACTAATATATCACTTTAAAAAATAGATCAATTCCAATTATTACCATTTTAGGATGATGGTTTGGAATTATTTTTTCCTCTTGATTCTGTTTTAGCAAAGATTTCAGGATTCCTCTGTAGAAAACTGTTCTGAATAGATATTTCTCAGTAGAAGGGACATGGTATTATTCAAATTCTGTTACATTTTAACTTGACCATAAATTAAAATCTTTCATGGGTAACTTTTTAATATTAACATAACCAAAAAAGATATCTAAATCGTCATTTGATACCAATAATAAATACCCCACCTTAAAACATTACAAGATATTGAGTGATGTTAATAATTTTACATTCTTCTCAGTTGAGGATCTTTTTTTAGGATTATAGATTTTGAGAATAAGGACATAATTCATACATGACAACTCATATATTATAACTTAGACAATTCTACTCACTATCAACTTTTTTTTTAAAAACACAATGCTTAAAATGAAACATGGTTTCTTTTCATATCTAATAATCATAATTTTTCCCTTGATCACATTCTTCACTCTATTCTCCATTAACTAAATTAAAAAATATTATTAAATTTGTGATATCAATAAAAAGATAAATAAGAGATACAAAAATAACTATAACTATTAGTCTTGCAAAAATTTAAACCATGGATTTTTTATCATAATGTAATACTTTTCACCATTAAGAAGTAATAAATAATCATCTAAAAACAAATCATTTAATACAATTTATGTAATAATAAGATTACCATAAAACCATATAAAGAATATATATCAGATAAATGTAACATGGGGTCTAATTATACATAAATGGAATAACCATTCGGTTGATTTTCATATATGTAACTCCGAAAAAATTGTATAACCATACGGTCGACTTCCATACATGTCACTCTTACAAAATAGAATAACCATATGGTCAACATTAATAATTAGTGGATTGGAGGTTATAATGTAACCACCCATAATTGGAATATCAGAGAACTACCCATCCTTGGATTATCACCTAACCACCCATAAAATTTCCATGTACAATTATATAATCATAGAAAATAAAAGATTGAAATTTCCAACATTTCATACATAAAATATCATTTGAAATCACAAGAAATCATTTCAAGGTGTTGAAATAAGAAATACATTTCCATAACCATTTTCCAATTTCAAAATACCCATAAAATGGTAATATGAGATGTATTTTTATTTTAAAAATATTATGTCTCTTAGAGGAATCCAATATTAAATAACGGTGACGACAGTAGAGAAGTCATTTTTGCCATATATATTAAAAAATATTCCATTTATCATTTGTAGTGAAATTAAAACACAATATATAGAAAAACCCCTTTTTAATACAAATTAATGAAATTAAAAGTAAAAGGGGTTGTTTATATATCTTAATAATAATGTGGGGGTGTAACATTAAAATATACCTCCATGGAAGGGATTGAGACAATTTCCCTAACCTCGTGTCTGATTCATCATGTATTTTTTTAATATTCATAAATAATAAAAATAAATTAATTGTATAATTTCTTGAGAACCTTTTAAAAGTTTATTATTCATTTTATATGACATTTTACAATGTTGTAACAATTACTTAATTATTCATGTTCACATTGGATGTTTTGATGATAATCATTAAATGAGTATAAAATGGATATTGTTTGATGTCTACAGTCTAAACTATTAATTAGTCTATAATATGCAGAATAATATTCATGAAATAATTATCACTTATATATATATATATTATAATTATAAATCAAACCATTAAGTATGGTTATGAAAATTGAACAACATTATAATCACGAGACAACATGTCGTAAGTACGCATGAGTAACAATTTCCATTTTCCATTGATTGTTATTGAAAGAAGGTAAGTATTATTTAATATTTACAAAATTATTATAACATTATTAATATCATATTGATCATACAAACATAATTATATATATAATCCAAGTGATGTGGTGATTAAACACGAATCACATCACTTCGTGGAGGTGATAGTTGACACATACGCACAAACAACATTACCATTTTAATGTCCATGGAAAGTAAGAACATAATTGACATATTTTTTATATTATAATGTTAAATATGTCATTAATATCACATAAAACATTAATTCTGTCATTATAACCTGTCATGAGAGATGGTTATGGAAAACGAATTATATCTGTTTGTGGAAGTGATTTTTTACACGTACACACGAACGGTTAATTACTTTTCCATTTGATAGAAGTGGTGATATATTTATATTATGATACTAAAATAAAAGAATATTTTTATTTTTATGATAATTTAGTTATTATGTTTTCAAGAAAAAAGAATATTTGACGGATGATGTTGAAGAAACAAAATAGAAATAGTTAATTAAAAAGGATTACTCTTCCTTGAAGGATGTCCTTTAATTAGCACCAAAACACATCTAAGGATAGTGTTCTTCTAAACTAAGAGATTTATAGTATATGGAGGGATTCATTTAATTTATATGGGTATATATTGGATAATCCATAGTGGTTTTTACATTTGGATAATAGAGAATAATGAGTGTCCTTTTATTGGAGAGGGGCGGGGCACTCAAAGAAAAATTTAAAATGATATATTAATATAAATAACTTTTCTATTCCAAATGGTCCCAAACCTATTTATATAAAATATAGGATGATTATGGGTCTAAATGTAATCATCCATTGAAAATTATACAATTAATGTTTATGTTTAAATCCTTATCATTTTGTATTAATCCCTTTTAACTCTTACCATGATATTATGTAATGTACACTTTGGGGAAAATTTAAACACTATAACATGAAAAAAGACCAATAAATGAGTAATTTATGACATTATAATACTTATACCAACAATAAATTACCATGATGTAGGTTTTCATATATTATTTCTAATGAATATTAGTAGTCGAATTGATCTCATGTACAACCCTATATTAAAAATATATTAACTGTTAAAAACAATTGTGTGACAAAATTTGTCTTCACTTTGAATGAAACTATTATAAATTCCTTAATGTAATCAATGTGGCTCCGTGTGGGTATAAAATCATACCAAAGAAGATTTTCGTTGACAATAACTCAATAAATGAAATTATGACAGGTGTTATGATAATTTATAATATTATTTTTACACTTAATTACCCAATTTAACCTTAACTGTGGTAATAAAAGTAATTATTAATGTTACTATTCATAATTTAGAAAGATTAAGTTGATCTTATTGTGTAATATATTTCATACTGATTAAAACCATGTATGTATGTTTTTAAAAATTCAAAATGTAATTACATGACTCCAATTTCCCGGAGTCGATGCCTTATTTTATTATATTGGCATATAAATAAGGAATTTGAATCCCGAATGACCAAGTAGTTTAGTATGTATTGGAATCAACATAGATATAAAAGTTCAAAACTACATCATGAAATTAAATACCACAATAATTAATTCCATTAAAAATATCCATTCCTCCTATATTATGCCTCCAAGTATTTCATAACATACTTCTTCATATCCGTGGTAAATGAAACATAAGAAAGGGGTGATCTCAAATGCTCAGTAAGAGTAAGCAATACGTTGGAAGATAACATAAGCATAAACATTAGGAATGTTGAATGAATGAAAACATATTCTTTTATAAAAAATAAACTTGAACAAATTATGGAATCAATATGGGTTAGGTAAAATAATTCCATATTAATACATAATAATGGGTATTCTACTAGTTAAATAACAACATGAAATTTCAATTACTATATCTATGATTGGGAAAGTGCATATTCTAGACATTATGAAAAATATATTCAAGGTCTCGACCAATACGTCTAAAAATTATTAAGGCCTCAGATAAAACCATATCTCAAATTGGGAAAGGCCTCAGCCATTTCAACATCATTTTCTCCCATTAGACATACCGATTAATCGAGGGTCTATAGCAGGACCCAACCTTCACATAATAAGTCCAATTCATTCCTTATATGAGAGGGGATAAACATAAATAAAATATACATTCATATTGAAATAAATATATTAAATGTAAATAACTTTCCCCAATCATTGAACATAAACACTAGCCATTTAGAGAAATATGGTTAATGGATTGAGGACATTACATCCATAGTATAACTAATCATAATCCATTAAAAAATATGTTAGATGGTATAATATAATATTAGTACCATTTATACAAATGAATCATTAAGAGTGTTGAAATAAATGAAAACACTCTTATAAAATCATCGAGTAACTCTTGAGATAAATACTCTTTTTTTGAAGAATAGTTCTTTTGGAAAATTATTTGTATAAAACTAGAACAGAAGTAAGGAAGTATTTTAATAATAATTAATTTATTTTATAATGTTAATTGTTTCTATATACATTTTATAGTTTTCCCTTAAAAATATGTAAGAATTTGAGAAATTCCTATGGATCAGGCTAGTTTTTCAGAAATAATTTTGAATGTTCAATTTAAAACACGTTACCCTTCATAAAATAAGAATGGATTCTTGTTGGAAAACATATATATAATACTCAAACATAATATATGTGGAATAAATAATAATATATCATAATTTAATTTGGGTAATTATAAAATAAATGTAACCATAATGAAAATGGTGGTTCGGGTGAAAAACACTTACCTTAAGTCCGAATGTGTTCTGATCTTGATCATAATGTATTGGAATATGAAATTAGACTTATTAATAACTTATCATAAAACCTATTATACATTTATTTTGTTTATTATAATTATTTTTATTTCATTTTGTCCTTATTGATAAGTTATTATATTGAATTTTTTTGTTCTGGAGTGTTTGTTTTCTCGATTATCAAAATCGGTTCACCTGTTCTTAAGTAATAGAGTTCATGTGGAATGGATGTAATTCTCCTGAATTGAAATTAAATATTATATATTAACATCCAAATGTGTTTATTTTCATCTTTATCATATTTTTTAGATGGAAATAGGATGAATCATTAGGTGAAATATTAATGACATTCACAAAGAATATTTTAGCAGTATTTTATTTATTTCAAACATGTTTGATCAAATGATTTAATAGTATGTTCGTATACAAGTTTCAGAATATTAATTAGGTTATAATAAATATATTATTTTCTATTTAAACAATAAAAATGTATTCATGACATGTAATGAAGGTTAAATTGAAGAATGAAACATTTTCCTCCGAGAAAGTTATAAATTGGATCCTCATGAACGTTGATTTTATTTATAATATAAAAGGGACAGTGTAAAAATATTGATAAAGGTTAATTGATTCACATGATTTAATTCTAGTATATAGATGATACTGGATTTATTATGGTCATTTGTATAGAGGTGGTGGGTAGAGATAACAAATAATATAAATTGAAATGAAACTAAGTAGAAAGAGGTGTGCATTACCTCTTGAAAAAACATTCTTGAGAACCTCTTTAATGGAAGGGGTTTTGGTCTTTTAGAAAGACCATGATCTTCCTAGACGTGGTTAGTGACTAGTTATGGGTATTTGGGTAGAATATTGAGGATCTTCAAGGCTTTTATGAGTTAAGAGAAGAGGAAGGGAGGGTGTTTATTATATAAGAGGGGAGTAAATTTTGAATATTTTATACATTATTTTATTTTTACCCTCAAGACAATAAATTTTGTTGTTTAATATTACCCTTAATAGTAATAAGTTCATGTGAGTTCGTACCAAGTGTCCTTATATTAGTTATGATTTCATAAATACAGTATTTAACTGATAATTTTTATATTCTGTATTTTACCGTATTTCACTATTATTAAACATTTAACGAATTTCATAAAATTTAAAAATATTCACCCTAACAATTTTTTGACTTGTAGAATTAAAAAATGATATCTATTTTTCAAAAATAATTTTTAAAATTATATTAATTTAATTTTAAAATAAAATCATAGTTAAATCATAAAATAACATTTATAAAGGTATAAATAGTTTTATATCACATTTCAAAATTAATTCGGATCTATTTATATTACTATCTTAATAAAATAAAATAATATAACTAATTACTATTCATAAGGGTCATATTACTATTCAAATTACTTATCATAAGGTCATGTTACTGTTCACAAAAATCAAGTTTCTTAAATCTGACTCCAAATTACTTTCTAATCACAACTCTAGGTGACCGTTTTTCGTAATTCAAAACATAGTAGAGGCAATGTTGTGTTTAACGACTAGATTATAAAATTTCTTTTTTTGTAGGGAATCAGTGTTTCATGCATTAAATATTTATTTTAAAAAACCTCGGGTTGTCATATTCTCCGCTCCTTACAAATATTCCATCCTAAAAATTCAAAAAAATTTACCTCACAAAAAGATTTGGGTATGTATTAAACATAAGCTCCTGAGGCTCCCATGTAGCCTCATCGATTTTATGAATTCACCAGTGTACCATTAACAGACGAGTCATCTGATTCCTTTTACAAGTTCTTTAGTGTCTAGAATATGGATAGTCTCTTCACAGTAAAATAGGTCAGGTTCCAACTCTACAACATCAAAATTGAGTACATGTGTTGGGTATGACATGTATATTCTCAACAATGAGACATGGAACACATTAGGTACTTTGTAAAGGCTTGGTAGCATAGTCCAACGATAAACAACAACTCTTATTATCTACATAATTTCAATAGGACCAATGTACCTAGATATCAGTTTCCCTTTCTTTCAAAATCATATGACGCCCTTCCATGGAGATAATTTCAAGAAAACGTGATCTACCAAATGAAATTATTGATTTCCTTCAATTATCGGTATAACACTTTTTTATACTTTTAGATGCTTTGAAATAACCTTGAACTGTATTTACCTTCTTTGTTTTTTCCTCCACAAACTCTGGACCCACAAGCCTCCTTTCCCCAACTTTATCCTAACAAGTTGGTGAACAACATCTATTTCCATACGATGCTTTATATACATCAATTTGAATATTTGAATGGAAACTATAATTATAGGAAAACACCACTAATGATAAGTATTGATCCCACATACCTTGAATGTCAGGTGAACATGATCTCAACATTTTCTATAAGGTTTGGATTGTCCTCAATGTTTTCCCATCGGTTGATGGGTGGTAAGTAGTTATAAGTCGATGTTCGGTGTCCAAATATTTCTGAAGAATTTTCCCGAATTACGATGTGAACCGTGGTTCATGATCATTAACAATTTATAGAGGTTCCCTATGAGGTCTCACAACATAATTGATACAAAGTCTTTCTAGAAACATCAACAGAAAATCCTCCCTTATATCTAGGAAATGTACATATTTCATAAGTCGATCTACAATTACCCATATTAAATCATTCTTCCTTGGAGTTTTTGGTAATATAGTGACAAAATTCATATTAATGTCATCACATTTCCACATAGAAATTTGTATAGCTTTCATGAATCAATTTAGATGTTTCCTTTTAGTATTTATTTTTTGATTGACTAAACATCTTGATACATAATCTTTAATTTCCCTCTTCATGTTATCCCACCAGTAATTTTCCTTCAAATCACTATACATCGTAGTGCTACCCTAATTTATGGAGAAATGAGAACTATAGGAATTATCCAATAAATACATTTTTATCTCAGTTATAGCTTGAACACGAATCCTCTTCCCAAAATTCTGAACACCATTTTCACACACAATGTAAGTCAACTTCTTGATATTCACAGCAATAAATCTATTTTCTAGGTTCTCATCATTAGGGTTAGAAGATTAAATACTTTCTATGAAAGATGGTTGGGAAACCAATTGAAAATGTAAATATTTTTCACCTTCTTTAATAATTCCCATATCCATCATCACAAGGTCTATGTTCAAAGGATCCCTTTCAATCCTAATTTTGTTGAGAACTCCATGATCCTTACATCTCAATGCATCAACAACCATGTTTGCCTTTTTGGGGTGGTAGTGTACGGTACAATCATAATCCTTGAGCAGTTAAAGCCATCTTTTTTACCATATGTTGATCTCTTTCTTTGAGATGATATACTCCCGACTCCTATGATCCATATATATCCCGCATTTTTTACCATAGAGATATTGTCTCGATAACATTAGAGCCATGAAAACCACTACTAACTCAAGATCATGAGTTTGATAGTTTTGCTCATGATTTTTTATCTTCGTTGATACATAGTCAATAACTCTATCATTTTTCATAAGGACAAAACCAATCTCCTTCTTTGATTCATTACTAAAGATCACAAACCCATTATTCCCTGATGGTAGGGTTAGGATCAGAGCATTAACTAACCACCTTTTAAATTATTCAAAAGATTCCTCACATTATTTTGTCCATACAAACTTCACCATTTTACGTGTATGATTGATCACGGGGATGGCTAAACAGAAGAAGTTCTGAACAAAACACCCATAATAACCTGTTATACCAATAAAATTATGTACCTAAGTTATGTTCATTGGAGTAGTCCATTCCTGGATAGCCATTGTCTTTGCAGGATAAACAAATATTCCTTTTTTAGAGATAATGTGGCCCTTAAAATAAATTGATTAAATCCAAAATTCACACTTGTTGAACTTCACATGAAAATCAATTCTACTAAGAGTATTCAGAATATTTCTCATGTTATTTTCATGATTCTCATAAATTTTGGATTATACCAAGATATCATCAATAAATACCACGACATAGTCATCTAAATATTCATTTAAAACTCTATAAATTAGATCCATGAAAATAGAGGGTGCATTAGTCCGTCCAAAAGTCATTACTATAAACACGTAATGTGCATACCTAGTTTGAAATGTTGTTTGCGGGATGCATTCTTTCCTCATAAGAAATTGATGATATCTAGATCTAAGTTCAATCTTAGAGAAATATTGGGCTCCATGAAGATGATCAAACAAATCATCAATGCAATTTATGGGATACTTGATCATTATTGTTATGGAATTGATCTCTCTGTAGTCAATGCATGAACTCATAGACCCATCATTCTTCTTAACAAAAAAACAAGGCCTCCCCAGGGAGAAAAACTAGGGCGAATAAATCATTTATCAATAAATTCCTCCTGTCGTTTCTTCAGTTTCACTAACTCCACAGTAGACATTCTATAAGGGGTAATTGATATGTGCCTTGAACCAATAATTAAGTCAATGGAAAACTAATTTTCCTTCTCTTTAGGATGTCACTTTAAATCCTCTTGAAAGACATCAATATATTCTTACACAATAGGTACATCCTCTATTTGAACATTATTTTCATCACCCATATTTGATTCATTCCCTTCCTCCCCAATAATGTAATTTATCAGAGCTACTAATGTGGATCTATATGAGAATCAGAGGGTTTTGTTTTTTCCCTAATGGTTAGGGATTTTGCATCATCCTCAAAAATTATAACCTCCTTCCTCTTACAATATAATTTCTCTTCATAGTTCGAAATCCAATCCATACCATGGATTATATCAAATTAAATAATAGGTATGACAACAAAATTAGAAGATAGTGAATGTTTATATTACATACTGTGGACTTCCTGACAGAACATTGTTGCAATGATACTTCCATTATGAGTTTTTACTGAAAACCCCGTTATTAAATCTAATTGGAAATATCAAATTTTTTTGGAGAACTAGTAAGATATGAAATAATATAACGAACCATAATTAAATAAATCATTGTATATGTTTGAGGAAATGATTAATGTTCCAGCCACCACATCATTAGGAACTTCAATATTAGTAGTTGTGATTGCATAAGCTTTTCCTTGCTCCCTTGGCCTTTTCTGTTACATGTTTCCTTGAGGCATTGGAAAATCTGAAGCATAGTGTCCAATATTCCAAAAATTATAGAATTTAACATTAATGTATTCTTTCATACTTTAAAATCACCAGTAATATAGCCTTTCTATAAGAATTTGTAGCATAATTATTTTCCTTTTAAATATGCACCAGGGTGTTTCCTTCCACAATTATAAAATTGTGGAAATTCAACTCTTCCTTTATTACCCATTTCCTTAAATCATTTTCCCGAGATTTTTGCTACCCTCTTATTCTATTTCGTTCCCACAGTGTCATAGGACTTATATAATTCCTTTTATTTCTTGATAATCACATGAAACTATATCCTTATATGATGAAAAACATTGGGAGACTAGTTCCCGTCATAGGAATGGATTTAGGCCATCAAATAATTAATAATGATTTCCCCTCTAATTTTTTATGTTGTCCATATCATGCATTTCTAAGCATGTAAATTTGGATTCATACTTTTAAACATTTTCATCTCCCTTTTTCTTCATGTTTAGAAAATTCCTTTCCATATCCACTCTTTGTTCATGAGGAATGTATTTTTCTAGGAGGATGTTTGTAAAGTCCCTCCATTCGTTCTCTTCTATATCTTCATCATCCTTTTTATTTTAGATCAATAATCACCACTTATCTGCATCTTTAGATAGAGGAGAGACTACAGTGATGAACTCCTCTCTTTCATTTCATCCCAAAATGAGGAATATCTTCCCAAGGGAACTTATCCACTACTTAGCTAGAAATGGGATTTTAGTCCCATTGAATTGTGGAGTTTGTTTTCCTATATAGTGATCTAACAAGGCTCCTATACTTTGTGGATTTGGATGCTCCATTTGGGTAAGGTCATTGTTCATAACCTGAGTACATTTTCCTAGAATAGTTAGAAGCTTCTCTACATCAGTCGCAGTACCACAACACACTTCATTATATTGCATTAGATAGAAATCCCTACATGGGATACATGTGTTCATGCAGCTTCCATTTTTCCATTAGGCTCTATTTCTAGATGATTTCATACAATATATTATGTTTTGAATCATAATGTATACTCTAAACTTAAAAAATTCATAGAAAAAATTGAAATCATATGCATGGCTAACCCCATAATCACAAAAATGTTTTCTTTGAGGAAAATTTAACATTTAAATCCTTCATAATGTATTGTAAAGAAAATGTAAATTATGATAAACATATCCCCCAGTAGTGTCAAACCATGTGCATAGTATGGCACATTGTTGTGTACTGGGATACCCCAGGTCAAGCCCAAAACTCCAAGATGGAGTATTCACTCCTAGTTAAATCTATACAAGAACCATGTCCACATGTAGTATCTATATAGCGATGTATTTTCTAGAAATATCCACATAATATATTCATTAGAAAATTTTGAAGATTTTATTGTATGCTTATAATCAATGACAATCATAGGGATTTTTTTGCTAATCATAGTTTCCTAAATCTCGTTTCTCGGTTTTTTACTTAACAACCATTGATTCCAACTGTAATGACCCGACCCCAGTTTCGCAAATCTCGTGCCTTATTTTATAAAATTGGAATATAAAAAAGGGATATGAATCCAAAAAAACCAACCCATTTATTAGGTTTTTGAAAATATATATATATAAAAGTTCAAAATTAAATCATGAAAGGAAATGAAAAACAAATTAATTCCATTATAAACATCCATGCCTCCTAGAGTATGCCTATAAGTCACTCATAACATAATTCTTCATATCCTTGGATAATGAAACATAAGAAAGGGGTGAGATCAAACATTCAATAAGAGTATGAAAAACACCATAATATAAAATAAAGATAAATAGTAGGCATGTTAATTAAATAAAAGACTATCCTTTAAAAATAATAAACTTGAACACATTATGGAATGAATATCAGTTGAGTAAAATAATTCTGGAATAAAACATAATCATGGGTATTATACTAGACTAATAACCAAATAACCTATAAATTACTAGATCCATGAATAGGGGAGTGAATATTCTGGACATTATGAAACATTTTGTCAAGGACTCGTGCAAGAAGTCTAAAAATTAATAAGGCCTCAACCAAAACCATATCACATATTTTCCAAGGCCTCATCTAAGTCAACGTCTGTTTGTCTCATGAGATATATTGATGCATTGTGGGGCTACAGCGGGCCCCAACCATCGCATTATATTTCCAATGAATTCCTCATATGAGAAGGGTCAAACATCGACAACACGTACATTCATATTGAAACCTACAGATGAAATTCAAATAACTTTCCCCAATCATTAAACAGAATCGCTAACCATTCAGAGTAATATGGTTAATTGTTTCAAGACATAACCTCCATTGTAAAACTAATAATAAACCCTTAAACAAAATATGATAGATGATATCATAAAATATTATTCCCCTTTATATATAAGAATAATTAATTTTGTTGAAATAAATGAAAAAACTATTATAAAATCAACGAGTAACTCTTGAGATGAATATTCTTTTTATTTTGAAAAGAAGAATTATTTTGGAAAATTATTTTTATAAATTCAGAACTGAACTAGGATATATTTTCATAATAAAATGATATATTTTATAAAATTAAATGGTTTGTAAAAAAATATTATAGAGTTCCCTTTAAAATAGGTAAAAAAATTGTGAAATTCAATTCAATCGGGCATGAATTTCGGAAATAATTTTGAAAGTTCAATTTAAATTATGTGACCTTCCCTAAAATATGGATGGATTATGGTTTCAAAACCTATATAGAACCATAACACCTAATTTATTATGAGTAAATAATAATATATAAAAATATCATTGAGGTTATTAGAAAATAAAAGTAACCCAAATAAAAATCGAGGTTTGGGTGAAGAACCCATACATTAAGTCTGAATGTGTCTCGATCCTGATCATAAGGTTATGGAATATGAAATTATAATTATTAATAAATTATTTAATAACATATTACACATTTATTTTTTTATCATAATTCTATCATGTTCATTTATGTCCTTATTGATAAGTTTTTATATTGAATTTATTCATTCCAGAGTGTTCATTTTCATGATTTTCATAAATGGTTCAATTGTTTTTTTTAATAATGAAGTTCATGTGGAATGGATTTAATACTCTAGAATTGAAATTAAATATTATGTAAGAACATAATAAAGTTTTAATAGTCATATATATTATTTTGTTACATGGAAAGAGTATGAATCAATAGATAAAATATTAATGACATTTTCTTAGATTATTTTAGCGGTATTTTGTTTATCAGGTAATAGTTTTGTCATTTGATTTAATAATATGTTTTCATATAGGTTCCTGATTATTAATTAAGTTCAAATAAATATATTATAGTCCTTTTAAACCATCAAAATTGTTTTAGGACCCTTAATGAAGGATAAATTGTACAATAGAACTTTTCATCCACAAAGGATTTAAATTGGATGCTCATAGACATTGATTACGTTCATAAAATAAAAGGGAGAGAAATAATATTGATGATGTTTCTTAAATTCACACAATAAAAATACAATATATATATATGATAATAGAGTTATCATGGTCATTTGGACAGAGGATGTGGGGATAGGATAAAAAAATTAGATAAATTGAAATGAAACATAATGAAAAATATTGGTGCTTTACCTCTTGAAATAGCCTACTTGAGAACCTCCTTAAGGGAATGGGTTTTGGTATTTTGGAATGACTATGAGATTCATGTACGTGATTAGTAAATATATAGGGTTATTTGGGTTTAAATTTGAGGATATTCATGTCTTGGAGGAGTTAAGAGAAGTGGAAGTGGCGGTGGGTTTTAAGTTGAGGAGAAATTTAAATTTTGAATATTTTAATATTTATTTTATTATTTCCCTCAAGACAACAAATAGTGTTGTTTCATGTGTTCAATAATAGTAATAATTTCATGTTATTTTGATCCAAGTGGACTTACATCAATTATGATTTTATAAATAGTATATTTAACTGATAATTTGTATATGAAGCATTTTACCGTGTTTCACTTTTCATCGAAAATTCAAGAATTTTAGAAAAATCCCAAAAACTCCACCCTAATTTTTTTTTGAAATGTAGAATTAAAAAATGAACTCCATTTTTAAAAAATAATTTTTTATGTATTAATCAATTATATTTTAGATAAAATCACAGTTAATTAGAAAAATCACAATTTAAAGGTATACTTAGTTTTATATCACATTGAAAAATTAATTAAGATCTCAATATATTATTATCTTAGGAAAATAAAATATTATCATTATTTACTATTAATAAGGGTCAAATTATTAGTAATATGTGTATGTTACTATTCACCAAAAATCATGTTGTTTCTATCAAAATCCATATGACTGACTGATCACATCTCTGGATGACTGTTTTCTCGATATTCCAATCATAATAGAGTCAAAGTCGGGTTTAACATGCTAGATTATAAATTGTGTTGTTTTGTAGGGAATCAGTGTTTCACGAATTCAATATTTATTTTCAATACCTGTGGGTGTTACGTAAAACAGTTAATGGGATAAAATTAATTTAAAATTAATCTTTTTAATGTAATGATAAAATTATTTTTTAATTTAAAAACGTTCAAAAGATCACAATGTTTTTATATCCAATTTCAACGTGAAATTGATTCCAATAACATAAATATTACTAAATGATAAAAAATAAATATAATTATACTTTTAATAAAATAATAACATAATCTATCAAAATAATAAAATTAGACAAAAAGAAGTTTTGAAATAAAATACAGATTTTTTCAATATTCATTAAAATATGGAATTTATCATAAAAATACCAAAAATTAAACAAATGTAAATTTTAAGGTCCATATTATAAAGAATAATTTTTTTCAAATAAAACATATAAAATTTTCAAAATATAGATTTAAAATGGGTTCTCTTTTAATAGGTGGAAAAATCTTCTTTTATAGAAACAAGGTTTTTATCAATAAAACTAGTTTTATCAAATAAATTACAGAACATATTTTCTCTTTTAATTAATATCTAATTAATAAATATTAGTAAATATTAAAAATTCATATTCGGTCATTACCTAGGTTTTTGCAAGATTATTCCTTTTAAACCCATTTTTTATTGGTGGTACATGGGTAAAATATCATTTTAACATTAAAGTATACTATTAATTTTTTTTGAAATATTATTAGAAAACACAGTTTTGAAATAGTACGTATTTTTTAGCCGAATGGAGAAATAATGATAGATATTTTGAAATATATATTTTTTATTTATCATAAGTACCAATGAATAAAAAAATGGTACCTTTACATGGATATAAAATAAAAATCTAAAAGGTAATAAAATTCATGAGAGTTCCCGAGAGATAGATCATAATATTTCATCAATGGAGGAATAATCATAAACAATCTCAATAAATGATTTTATTGTAGAAATAAATTGTTACAATTTTGGTAACATTGATTCATGATCCCCATAGGATAATAACCTTACATAAAGATTATAATATCAGGAAAATAATAATATTCATGATGTAATATTTAAAAGGTAGTGCTCACACCACATTGAAAAATATTGGTGCATAAAAAATTCATGTGTCTCTATGAAGGGATATTTATACAAAACTACTTTACCAATTGGGTAACTATTGAAACATAAATCCCATAAAAAAGAGATTATAAAATGATATGTAAATTCCCATTATTTTATGTATAATAATCATATAATATATCCTTGTAAATTATACACACCACATATAATAATGAGTAGATAGTCATGGCTTATGTCTCACGGAAAATAAAAGTGTGATAATAAAACCATTACAAATTGAGTAAACATAGAATCATGATCACCATGAAATATAAACATGATATAAATAATTTAATATCATAAAATAAAGTAAATAACTGATATAATAGTTCATATGGCATTATATACACTACACAAAATATGTTAGTGGTTAATATGGCATGTATCTCACATAAATTAAATGTGAGATGAAATCCCCTTATATAATGTGTTGACTCTTTTTTTAATCATACAAACCTATTTTATAGTAATTAAAAGTTTTTTTATAAATATTTTAATGCACTATATTATTCTATCTAATATCATTTTTTGTTTTATTATGCCTTTATATAACCCTTTTGTTAACACTTCCATGTTAACTTTACGTTTCAGTTAGTATCAACTGTGTTTTTCAAATTTATCTTAATATATTATATTTTTAATCCTCAAAATTATATCTTGATATCCATACCTAAATCCAAGAAATAAATATCTATAATATTCTGTATATATTTAATTATAACAATCTATTAAGGATGTAAATATGAAACGGAATACACCGTTCCTTAATACGGTAGGCAATACATACACATGATCGCGGTTCCCATTTAATTATCATTTTGAAAGAAAGAAATTAATTGATATATATATTTATAATAACAATTAAAGTATAATTATTATATCATATATATCATATTTTTTCACTAAAACCATCCTTAATACATACTATGTGGATTGTGAATGAATAAATTCGCTTTGAGAAGGTTGTAGTCCGCACTTCCCCGAATGAATTTATCTTATTGGAAATAATGAATACATGATGGTTTGTGTTTTATAATATTTATACATAAGTATAAATAAATAATATAAATAATATATTTCATGTAATAAAAATTGAATCATATTTCCTATCTATGGGAGTCGGGAAATGGGAAACAGACAACATGATTTCATGAGTCGGAAGTTCGTTTAACATAAGAACAGTAAGTTCGTCGCCGATTAGATGTAATTTTTTATAAGTATTGGTAAAAAACATAGAATAAAAATTTATCAGAATATTTAGTATACTAATATTAATATATGATAATTAAATAATAATATTTTAGCTGGTGGAGAATGAAAATAAAACAAAGGATCTTGAGAGAGGATATTACCACTTATTCTAGTAACTCCTTTTGGTTTTCACTGAAGGTCTTCCTTATATTTATTTATTCACAAGGTGAGTATTAAAGGTATAATATAGTTATTGTGATGTGATATTTTTTAAAAAATATTGGCTGATCCAATGTGGCTTTAGGGGTGATAATAAGGGGTAAGAGTGGAGGACTTTATAGTGGTGACAAGGGACATATATGGTAATTTTTTTAATGAATTGTATGTTTCCAAAGTACCAATTCATAAAAAAGTTCCCAAATGGATAATTATGAATCCTTAAAGATTTTGATTACAATATATCAAAATATAATAGTTTTAGGACAATGTAAGGGTCATTTTTCCCTTATGTTTAAGGTTTAGTCATTTGTTAATCATAATTTTACAGTAATCAATATAATTAATTTTAATAACATTTACTAATATCATGGGTCCGAAATTATGTTTATTTTTTCATAATATAAATATAATATTTATTAAAACAATTTATGTCCATTTTCAAAAATTTAATTCACAAAATTGGAAAAAATATTTTTAATGTTAATTCTGCATGCGTGGTGTGAAAGCAGGTTTTTAGTGTGAGAATGTTCAAAAGTTCATTAAGATTTTATAACTATACACAATATAAAAATAATTCCAATGATGTGAATTGGATTAATAGATGTTAAATCTGTATATTGAGACATCAAATGAAACCTAAAATATTATTTAACTATATATATTAATTTGAAAAAAAATCAATTTTGAATTAAAATTCAATATGTTTTATTATTCATCCAAAAATGATGTTTCTCAGAAATATCCCAAAAACCTCCCGAAGTTAGTGTTTATATTTTTAATTCAAAAATGTTTTTTTTAAATATAAAATTTATAAAATTTATATTTTAAATTTGTTCTCCATTAAAAGGCGGTTGTACTACTTTTATATAAATATATTTTTTATTTGTAATATTCTGTTTGTTCTTATGTAATTCTTATAATATAAATTAGATGAATGTAAAAATACTTTTTTGAATATTTAAAAGATATAATTCACTAATATCATCAACAATTATTAATTAAATTTATTTATAAGGGAAAAAAAGTTTTTTGAACCCAAAAGTAGTTTTCATAAAAACATTCCCTTTATATTTAATTGTGTAAGACCCGAGAATTTATGAGAAATATTTTCTTTTTATATTATATAAATCACCCATGCAATCTTTAAATACACACAACACTCTCTTCGCTTGCGTTACATGCAAGAGCAACCTTCATTGATAGCTTGCATTATACCGAGTATCGCTAAACAACGATATATTATTAAAATATTATATAAAATAGTCGTTATGAATTTTAATACCCCCATTTTGAAATTTTACAAATTTTATCATTCAAAATGGAATTCATTTTTGGATTCAGAATATCAAAATTAGCCCAGGGGGAATTTTTGGCCTTTTTCTAAAAACATTCAAATTTTGATGAATAGTGAAAACACTGAGTTATTGGTTAAAATCGACTTTTTATTTAAAGAATCATTTTTTTATTTAAATTTATTTTAGGTCAAAATAGATAAATATTACCTATATAATTTCAATGTAATTCATTGGAGTAATTTCATAATAATATAGATATATGAAAATTTTATTGAACAGTTTACTGTCTTTTACCCACCTCCTAGGAGCATTTTCAATTGTACATAAAAGATAATTTTACCGCTTTTGTGAGTTGAATTTTGAAAATCTGAGAGGCACGGTTCATATCATGGAGTAAAATGTGGTTTAATGAGATAAAAATAATTTTTGGTGAATAGTAACATTTTACTTTTATTTACCACGGTTAAAAGTAATTAAAGTAATTAAGGGTAAAAATGATATTATTATTACCCTAACACATGTCCTAATTCTATTAGATAAGTCTAATTCGATCAAAAATTAACTCAGGAATAATATATGACCATTTAGGTCCACATGGATTAGATTAGGACACTTATTATTATTTTATTTAAAGAAGAGTTAAAAGAGTTAAAATCAATGTTTAAAAACAAATACATTTGTAATATTGGGTTACAAATATGATAAATTAGACTATAAATATTCATTATAAATCTAAAACGATTTTCTACATAATGGTTTTTTATTTATAATTTTTAGACATTAAATAAGTTAATTTATATTTGACACAATGATGATTCATTAATTACCTCATTAATGAAATATTAACATAATTGATATTATAAATATATAAATAAAATTAATTTGAGACTTTTTATGAATTAAAATATTTTTAGGTTAATATTTCATGTTTGTATTGATTTAATTAACTTTTTTTGAACTAATCATGCTGTTATGATTTTCACAAAAATCAATTCCCAAATAGTATCTAAATTGATATAAAATTGTTTTTAAAACAAATATTATATTATTAATTGTTATTTTATTCCTAAAAATATATGTTTCGGCCAAATTACTTAGATAATGTTATATATATCAATAATGAACCACTTGGTGTTTTTTTGGATTTTTATAGTATGTTTGTGAACCATATAGTGTAAGAAAACATGAAGACACTGTAAAAGATAAATTATTTAACATAGAGTTAAATCTAAATGATAAGGTTAAAGTAGTAACCTAATGTTTTCTAAAACCTATTGGTTGAGATTATTGAGACCCATCCCTATATTAACTTCGAAATAAATTAATTTGGAGCTATTAAAAACCTAATATGACATTATTATAAAATAATATTTTAAGTTTTTTCAAAGGTGCCCCTATCATCCCTTATAAAAGGACACCTCCTCCCTCTCCTCCTCACACAATTTTGAGGGTAAAATCTTGGAAAAAACCTGACCATTTCCCTTCTAAACTTCTTTAGAAACATACTAGTGGTCCTTGTCTTCTTCAAAGACCGATTTTAGGGCCCTAAAATGTGGTTTCAAGGAGGTGTGTCGAAGAAGAGGTAATATCTGTTACTGATTATTTAAAATTAATTTCCTTTTCTAATTCCTCTTTTTAAGTTGTTTAATTATGAAATAATAACATCAGTATTACTCATATACTGATATTTTTTTTATAAATATGAAACAATCCTATTTTACCTTCTATCCATCCTTTGGAAAATGAAATCACCGTGCCAGTGTACGTACGGAATACCATCTCCACACTGTCGTTTAATATGTTTTCCACCACCACCATACTTGGATGGGTATAATGGTGTAAATAATAACTATATATGATTATTGTAAATTAATATTGTTTCTGAAATAGTATTCATACACTTCAATACAATTTCACGATCAGGGGAACAATATCATCACTCGTTTGTACGTATGACCTACCGTCTCCACGTTGTGATGCGACTCATTTTACATTATCTTCAATGAATAATGATTATATAAATAAATTTAATGAATAAATATGATATATATTATACTAATACCATTCTATAATTGATGTATCTATAACCTAAAAAAATAATAATAATTCATTCGAAAAAACACGCATAAGAACATAAAGCAATGAACACCCGAATAGAAAGTAGCAATGAAATATTATTAATAAAAAGATAAGAATATGACCATTTGTGATATCATAACAGTGAATATGATTCTGTAATAAGTCAATGACATTATTTTAATCATTATACAGGAGTTTCGGATACATACGATGCATATCAGAACTAAGGTAAGGGAAAATCTCGCAATCTCAATTTTTATCTGAGATTGTTTATACTTCAGTAATTGCTGGGGCATATTTATCATCCACATCCATGTTTCATCAATATTTAATATTTTTTCTATACTCCTATAATTTTTTAAATATAATTTTACCCATTGGTGAGTTTTTAGTAAAATATATGAAAGGAATCTTTTGTCATTTTTAGTACGAGGTACTTTTTGGATTTTCTGGCCAATGTATGAGAAGAATGTTTTTTAACTTATATGACCTGAATAGATTTTTATGATTTCATAGAACATTATTTCCAAGAATCTTCCTTTACAAGTTTTCGAGTTTATTTTTAATCAACTTCTTTTTGTTTAAAATTGTTTGACATGTTATGAAAGGAAAAAAATTTTGAAGTAGAAAGGATATTTTCCTCAAGAATGGAGTTCAAGTGTTCTATCAAAATTATTTTACATCTAAGATAATATAGGTTTCAATTTTATCCATATTTTTAAATTGATTTGATTATGTAATGATGTAATTATATTTATGATTTCCTTTTATATTATATGGATTATGTTATCATGGCATGATGTTTAAGAATACAATTTTTATTACATGGGTTATACTACGATTTATGATTTTGTAGAACACATAAGAGTGGTTTCATAATCAGTTGTGTGGGACCTATATCTCCCTTTAATGCATTGGGTAAAGATTTTTATCTCATGATATAGACATGGCTGGAACGACAAGTTAATCCTGTTCAGTTATGCAGGACTGAAATGATGAGTGAACTTGGTTCAGTAATGAAATTTGTCTTCTTGTATGGTCTTTGAAAAGATTATTGAATAATATGAAATGATTTTCTATGATTATTTGTGTATGCCACAAAGTTTCATGTTTTATTTTTTTGATTATTGGGATTACATTTCACTACTATGATTTATCTCATGTTATGATATTATGATATCTTTTGTAGGTTATGATTTTCAAAATTTTATATCTTTATGAATATGATATGATTGATATTTCTTTTGTTTACTGTTACTGAGCATTTGAGATCACCCTTTTGTTGGTTTTCGTTTCCCTAGGTCAGGAAGAAGGGTATTATATAGGATATGGAAAAGGGGAATCTATATATGATGAAATAAATGAGAGACAATGTATATGATTTATGAACCAGTTGTTTTTGTTTTCCAGTTTCTAAAGACACTTGACCTATACAGTCTTATCATGGTTTTTATATATTTTAATAATTAAAATTCAATTATGAAGTAATAACCATGTTTGTAATGTATCAGTCGTTATAGTTGGTATCAGAGGAAAGGTATAGTAAACCTTTTAAAACATGGATGTGAATGCCTTAGTATAAACCCTAAGGATATGTCTAAGCGTAGAACACAATATTAGTGTTTTAGAAATAGCCATGAGTAACCTATGATAAGACCTAAAGTGTGAAATTTTATTACTAATTATGTTTTTTTCTGTTATGATTATTGTTTCTCGAACTATGCTTCTTGGATTTAGTCAATGGATGGAACCTGAAGAAACCGTGTTAATTCTGAATGCAACGAGAAATGCAATGATTTCCCCCCTGAGAAACCAAATGTTATGAGAGCTAGAATGAAAAATCTTGTAGCCATGATCACACAACATTCTCAAGCTAGTAATCGTTGAGGATATCCAAACGGGCAAAGGATGGAGAAACATTCTATTGAATCCTTCATGAGAAAGAGTCCACCTTCATTCAGCGGGTCTTCAGATCTATTAGTGGTTGAACAATGGATCAGTACCACTGAAAAGATATTTTCAGTTCTACAATGTTCTGAACATGATAAAGTCATCTTAGTAGTATATCTTTCGAAAGGTGAAGCTAATCAATGGTAGAATCTAATTAAGAATACAAGTCAAATGGATGAAATTGAGTCCATGGAATGGGAAGAGTTCAAGAACATATATTTCAATAAATACTTCCTTCATATTATTCGAACAAAGATGGAGAATGAGTTTCTTGAATTGAAGAAAAAGGATGATGAATCTGTTTGTACCTATGAAGCAAATTTTACAAGACATGCAAGGTATGCTTCTAGAATTATTATCCAACCTGAGAGAACGATCGATCGATTTTTTGTGGATTAAAACCAAGTCTTCGAAAGGCATTAGCCATAAGGGTATTCAATAGCTACGAATAAAATTGTTTGATGTGCTCTCAAGGTTGAGATGGATATTGGTGTAACCCATCAATCATATGTGTTTGACAAGAAGTGGAAAATGGAATTCAATGGAAAATATAAAGACCACACTGAAAAGAAGATGAGTTTTCCCTTATGCTCAATGTGTGGAATGAAACATGGAGGTAATTGTCTTAAAGGGAGAAGTAAATGTTTTAAGTGTGGAAAAGAAGGTCATCAGGTAGTTGAATGTCTAAATAATGGGAAGAATATGTCTAATGATATGAACAAAGAAATGGATACAGAGAATGAACCTCTTACACATAAATGTTTCAGGTGCAAGGAAATGTGTCATTATACAAATCATTGAACTTATCCAAGGGTTGTGGATGATGATCGACATCAACAAACCCTTATGGCCAAATACAAAGTAAAGTCACATATAATTTCTTTTGGCGATGTGGAGTATGATATCGAAGTGGTGAAAGGTACACTTAACATCCACTGTAAAGTAGAAAATGTTTTATTTGATTTTGGATCCAACCACTCATTTATTTATGAAGAATTTTCTAAGGTTATTGCCATATTACCTCAGCAGATAGATATTGAGTTAGCTGTGACAACCCCTAATGGAACAACAGTCGCATCAAATGTTTACAACTCTTCTTTGATTGATGTTTGTGGGAAAGTTCTTCCTACAAATCTTGTGATCCATCCTATATTGGAATTTTATGTGATTCTTGGCATGTATTGGATTTCTTTATACAGATCTCATATCAATTTCCAAAGAAGGTAAATCACATTTAATATTCCTAATCAATCTACTATCATCGATCGATGTAAGGATGAATATAACCTTCCATTGAAAAATTATTCCATGTTATGGGTCTTGATTCCAATAAATGAAGGTTATTTATCTCAAATAGTTGTAGAGAAACTCACGATTAAGAATACACCCATTGTACGATAGTTTGATGATGTCTTTCCGGAGGAATTGCTAGGTCTTCCACCAAATCATGAGGTTGAGTTTTCAATAGACCTCATACAGGGTGCTATGCCCATTTCAAATACCCCTTATATAATTTCCCCAATTGAGTTGTAGGAATTTAAGAGGAAGCTCCAAAAGAATCTTGATATGGGATTCATATTCCCTAGTGCATCACCTTGGGGAGAACCAGTTTTGTTCGTTAAGAAGAATGATGGATCAATGATACTTTGCATTGATTTTCAAGAACATAACAAGATCACTATCATGAAAAATATCCTCTACCACGCATTGATGAAATATTTTAAAAACTAGCTAGAGTTCAATACTTTTCCATGATTGATCTTCATTCAGGGTATCATCAATTAAGGTTCAAAAAGGAGGATATACCAAAGACAGCTTTCGGTACCAGTTATGGACACCATGAATTTTTAGTGATGCCATTTGGTCTTACTAATGCCCCTGCTATCTTCATGGATCTAATGAATAGAGTATTTAGATACTATCTTGATTATATTTTGGTAGTCTTTATAGACGATATCCTTGTCTATTAAAAGAGCAAGGAAGAACATGAAGATCACTTGATAATTGTGTTAAAGACCCTATTAAAAGAGAATATTTATGCCAAATTTACCAAGTGTGAATTTTGGATTAAAAAAGATTCATTTTTGGGTCACATAATATCAAAAGAGGTGATATCTGTGGATCCATAAAAAACAGAGGTTATGTAAAGATGGTCGAGACCAACAATAGTAACTGAGATTCGAATTTTTCTTGGTTTGGTTGTATATTATTGACGTTTTGTGGATGATTTTTCTTTATTATCTAATCCACTCACCATGTTTATCTGAAAAATAATTTATGTTCGTTTGGACAGAGGAGTGTGAAGAGAATTTTAATGAGCTAAAATGATGGTTATCCATTGCACCTATGCTCACACTACCGTGTAGTGCAGAAAGGTTTGTGATCTACATTGATGCATCCAAGAAGGGAATGGGGTGTGTTCTTATAAAAAATGATATGGAGATAGCTTATGCCTCACGATAGTTGAAAATCCATGAGCAAAATTACCCAACTCATGATTTGTTGTTATCCAGAGTAATCGTTGCATAAAAAATATGGAGGCATTATATTTATGGTTAAAGGTGTTATATTTATATTGAACATAAGAGTTTAAAGTATATTTTCATAAAAAGGAATTGAATATGAACCAAAGAAGATGGTTGGAGTTGATTAAGGACTACTACTGCTAAATTCATTATCATCATGCGAAAGAAAACAAGGTGGTAGATGCATTAAGTCGACAAGACCATGCTTTATTATCCATGATGAGGATCACAATAGTTCCAATATTTATGGTTTTACAAAGGATGTATCTTGGAATTATAATGGAAGCTGAAAAATCTTATCTTTATCAAAAGAATGTTCAACCACATATACATGTAATGATTAAAGAGGCACAAAAAGAATATGTAGAGTTACAAAAGAAGGTGAGAAATGTTCCTGAATTCAACCTCGAATGTGATGGGATAATAAGGTTCAGAAATCGGGTTTGTGTTCCTCCCATCCAAGATTAATGAAGGAGCTGCTGGATGAGGCCCATAGTTCATCATTCTATATTCATCCTGGAATAACGATGATGTATAGGGACCTGAAATTGTACTTATGGTAGGATGCCATGAAAAGTGATGTTGTTGAATATGTCTCAAGATGCTTGGTTTGTCGTCAAGTTAAATCAGAGAGACATAAGTCTAAGGGGATGTTACAACCATTACTCATACCCGAATGGAAATGGGAAAACATCACTATGGACTTTGTCATTGGACTTCCTAAAACATCCAAAGGAAATAATGCTATCTTGGTAATAGTTGATCATCTTACGAATTCGGAAAACTTCATTTCTATTAGAGAATATTTTTCTCTTGATCATCTTGCCATGATATTTGTAAAGGAAGTGGTAAGATTGAATGGAGTAACACTTTCAATTATATATGATCAGGATTTGAGGTTTACCTTGATGTTTTGCTGATGTCTTCAGCATACTCTAGATACAGAGTTGAGTTTCATCCAGGATTATCATCCTCTAACAGACGTTCAGTCTGAGAGTACAATTAAAACATTATAAGACATGTTGAGAGATCGATCTATGGATTTCAAATGTGGTTGGGATCAACACCTTCCTTTGGTCGAATATTCTTATAATAATATCATTCACTCAAGTATTCAAATGGTTCTTTATGAAGCTCTCTATGGAATGAAATGCTGAACTCAAACTTTCTGGGATGATGTTGGGGAAAAAAAGCTATTAGGACCTGATCTTGATGATGAAATGGAAGAAAAGGTCAGATCTATTCAACAACGCATAAGAGTAGCTAAGAGTCGACAAAAACGTTATGCCAAAAATCGAAGAAAATACCTAGAGTTTGAATTGGGTGATAATGTGTTCTTATAAATATCTCCTTGGAATAGAGAAATGAGGTCTGGAAAGAAGGGAAAGCTGAGCCCTAGGTATATCAGTCCTTTCTAAATACTAGATCGGGTTGGGAAGGTATCTTACAGATTGGTGCTTCCACCGAATCTCTCTCATGTTCATGTTGCATTCCATATATCTCTCCTGAGAAAGTACATACATGATCATTCTCATATACTAAGATCAGAAGTTATACCGTTGGAGAAATATCTTTCTTATGAAGAACATCTGATAGAGATTCTGGATCGTAGTGAAACATTTCTACAGATCAAGACCACTCTATTGGTGAATGTTTAATGGAGGAACCACTAATTATAAGAATATACATGGGAACTTGAGGATATGATGAGGTAGAGGTATCCTCGTCTTTTTTCTACAAAGTGAAAAATTTTAATGGAGAAATTCATTTTAAGGGGGGTAGAATGTAACACCTGATATTTTATGAGAAATATTTTGTTTTTATGTTATATATGTCACCAAAGGAATCTTTCACTACACACAACATTGTCTTGGCTTGCGTTACATGCAAGAGCAACCTTCCTTGATAGCTTTTGTTATACCGAGTTTCACTAAACAATGATATGATTTTAAAATATTATATAAACTAGCCGTTTAAAATATTAATAACTAGTTTTGAAAATTTTATAAATTTTTTCTTTCAAAATGTACTTCATTTTTTGATTCAGAATATCGAAATTATCCTAGGGTGAATTTTTTTTATTTTTTTGAATACTTTCAATTTTTGATGAATATTGAAAACACTGAGTTATTGGTTAAAACCAAATTTCTATTTAAATAATAATTTTTTATTAAAATTTATTTTATGTCAAAATAGATACATAATACCTATATAAGTTCCATGTAATTCATTGGAGTAATTTTATAATAATATAGATACACAAAAATTTTATTGATCTTTTTACTATCTTTTACCCACCTCCTAGAAACATTTTCAATTGTACTTAAAAAATATGTTTACTACTTTTTTGAGTATAATTTCAAAAATCCGAGAGACACGGTTAATTTCATGGAGCAAAAATTGGATCAATAAGATAGAAATTTTTTTGTTGAATAATATCTTTTTACTTTTATTTACCACAGTTAAAAGTAAACAGGGTAATTAAGAGTAAAAATGGCATTATTATTACTGTAACACATGTACAAATTCTATTGGATAAGTTTAATTCGACCAAAAATAACCTTAGGAATAAAATGTGACCATTTTGGTCCAATTGGATTAGATTAGGACATTTATTATTATTTTATTTAAAGAAGAGTTAAAAGAGTTAAAATCAATGTTTAATAACTAAAACATTTTTATTATAGGGTTATACATAAGATAAATTAGACTATAAATATTCATTAAAAATATAAATATTTACTACATAATGGTATTTTATTTATAATTTTTAAACATTATATATATTAATTTATTTTTGACATAATGATGATGCAGTAATTACCTTATTAATAAAATATTTACATAATTGATATTATAAAAACCCAAATAAATATTATTTCAGACTTTTAATGAATTAAACTAATTTTATATGTTAATATGACATGTTAGTATTGATTTAATTAACTTTTTTCTAACTAATCATGCTGTTATGATTTTCTCAAAAATCAATTACCAAATACTGTCAAAATTGTCATAAAATAGTTTTTTAATAAAATATTATATTATTAATACTTATTTTATTCCAAAAATCTATGGTTCAGAAAAATGTCTTAGATAAGGTTATATATATTAATAATTAACCACTTGGGGTTCTTTTTTCATGTTATAATAAGTTTATTAACCATATAGTGTAAGAAAACAATAAGACATGGTAAAAGTTAAATTATTTAACATAGAGTTAAATCTAAATGATGAGGTTACAATAGTAACATAAACTTGTCTAAAACCTATTAGTTGAGTGTATTTCAACTCATAACCACCTTATATTCTAAATAAATCAATTTTGATCTATTTAAAATGGAATATGACTTTATTATAAAATATTATTTTATGTTTTTCCAATGGGGCCCCTCTCCTCCCTTATAAAAGGGAACCTCTTCAATCTCCTACTCACAAACTTTTGAAGCATAAATCTTGGCCAAACCATGCCCATTTCCCTTCATAACTTCCCTAGAAACATAATATAAGTCCTAGCCATCTTTATAGACAAATATTAGTTCCCTAATAGGAGGTTTCAAAGAGGCGTGTCAAAGAAGAGGTAATATCTATTACCGATTCTTTCAAATTTATTTCTTCTTCTACATCCTCTTATTTAGTTTTTTCATTATTAATTAATAATGTAAGTATAAATAATATTCTGATATGTTATTATAAATTTGAAACAACTTTATTTCACCTTCTATCCATCCTACGGAAAATGAAATCATCGCGTGTGCGTACGTACGAAATACCGTCTCCACGCCATGGTGTAATTTGTTTTCCACCACCACTTTACTTGGATGTATAATGGTGTAAAGAATAACTATATATGATTATTTTAAAGTGATATTGATTCTGAAATATTATAAAAACACTTCAATACATTTCTACGATCATGGGAATGATATCATCGCTCGTGCATATGTACGGCCTACCGTCTCCATGATGTGATGCGACTCGTTTTACACAATCTTCATTGAATAATTATTATATAAATGAATTGAATGAATAAATATGATATATATTATAATAATTAAATTCTGTAAATTATTTATATATAACTTAAAAATAATTATAAGAATTTATTCAACAAAACACGCATAAGAACATAAATCAATGAACACCCATATAGCAATTAGCAATGAAATATTATTAATAAGAAGATAACAATATGACCATATATGATATTATAACAATGAATATGATTCTTTAATAATTCATTGACATTATTTGAATCATTATACAGGAGGTTTGGATACATAAGATGCATATCGGACCTAAGGTAGGGGAAAATCTCGCAATCTCAATTTTGCTCTGAGATAATTTATACTTCGGTAATTACTAGGTCATATTTATCATCCACATCCATGTTTCGTCAATATGTAATATTATATCTCTCCTACTAAAATTGTTTTAATATTATTTTACCCATTGGTTAGTTTTTATTAAATTATATGGAAGGAATCTTTTTTTTAGTACGACGCACTTTTTCACTTTTCCGGCCAAAGTATGAGAATAATGTTTTTTTAACTTATACGGAATGAATGGATTTTTATGATTTCATAGAACATTATTTCCATGAATCTTTACTTACATGTTTTCAAGTTTATTTTTAATAAAATTCTTTTAGTTTAAATTTTTTTTACATGTTAATAAAGGAAAAATGTTTTTGAAGTAGAAATGATATTTTCCTCAAGAATTGAGTTCTATTGTTTTATCAAAATTATTTTACATCTAAGATAATATAAGGTTCTATTTCTATCCTTATTTTTACATTGATTTGATTATGTTATAATGGAATTATTTTTATGATGTAGTTTTATCTTATAGGCATTATGTTGTGATGGCATGATGTTTAAGAATCCCATTTCTATCACATGGGTTATGCTATGATTTATGATTTTGTGGCACACATAAAAATGGTTTCATTATAAGATGGGTGGGAACTATATCTCCCTACAATGCATTGGGTAATGATTTATATCTCATGATATAGACATGGCTGGAACGACATGTTAATCTGGTTCAATGATACAGGACTGGAACGAGGAGTGAACTCGGCTCAGTAATGGACTATGTCCACTATGATGGTCTTGGTAATGATCCGTGACTAATATTTAATTATTTTCTATGATTATGTGTGTATGCCACAAAGTTTCATGTTTTATGTTATGATTATTGGGATTACATTTCACTACTATGATTTATCCAATGTTATGATATTATGATCTCTTTTGCAGGTTATGATTTTCAAAATGTTATGTTCTTATGAATATGATATTATTTATATTTATTTTTTTTACCCTTACTGAGCATTTGAGCTCACCCTTTTGTATGTTTTCTTTTTCCTAGGTAAGGAAGAAGGGTATTAAGTAGGATATGAAAAAAAGGGACTCCAGATATGATGAAATAAATAGGAGACAATGTAGATGATTTATGAACCATTTGTTTATGTTTCCCAGTTTCTAAAGAAACTATACCTATACGGTCCTATCAGGGTTTTGATATAAGTTTTAATAAGTATGTTTCAATTATGAAGTAATAACAATGTATGTAATATATGGGTCATTATAAATTGGTTCTCCAATATTGTTCTAATTACTTTGTAACCAATGAATTCAACCAATTACATTCATTTATTAGAAATTATATTGATAAAATTAAAATTAATTTCTATTTAATATATTATTATAATACGTAAAAATATTTTTAATAATATATTATTGTTTGTTATAACTATGTCTTGCGTGTTACACCGGCCATCAATGAAAGTCAATATTACATGTAACATAAGTTAACCTCGGTGTTACTTGCAGATAAAGATAAAATTTTTGTTTTGTTTAGTGAATGATTAACATGGTGTTGCATATAAAAAATAAAAACATAATAATTAAATATTGACAAAAAAAATTCAATGTTATGTGAAATGAAAAATATCAAAAAGATTAAATTAATTAAAAAAAAATTCACAAAAATATGGGGTGTTACATTCAACCCCTTAGAATGATTTTATCCATGTAAAGTACTCCAGTTTATCAAAGGATTAACCTAAGAATTTTCCTTTCATAGAAACAAAAATATTAAATTTTAATAATTAAAAACATTTATTATAATGGAAGGATAGATACATAATAGTTACCCATAGTAATATATTGATAGGTTTGCACATATTATAACAAAGGTTGGGAGTGAATATTGGACATGAATGAAATGAATAAGTATTTATAGGGAGAGGTCGAGGTCATCGACCACAAAAAAGTGAATGATAAATGGAGCGTTAAAGGCCTTAATGTTATAAATATATAACTATTTTAAAGGCCATTAGTTCAACAAATATTAAGGATTAATGGGAAAAATATTTCTAGATCATCTTAAAAAATGTTGTCAAATTATTAAAAAGTTATATTTGCATGATTTTAGGGTAACCTCGCTATTTTTTGATCCTTGATCCACTTTACCTCTTCCTACAAAAGAATGGTGAATTTTTCATTCCTATATCACTAATAGATCATGATATCCATGATTTCCCTAATCATATGTCCTTACTTATCATCAACAAAAAGTTGTTTTAATATGTTATCATGTATTCATAAATCCTCATGTGGTGAGATAATACATTATTCTCAGAAACTTCATCTGATGATTAACATAATCTTTGAATAAATACATACCCATACAAGCCTTATAAAAGATTACAATCTATTACATTAGAGTGAATATCATGAAATCAGTCTTAACATTGGACCCACATATATCCCAACATATCACATGGTTTTTACAATCAAAAAATGTTAATACCATCATCATAAATTCTATTGAAACATGGTAATAACCAAAATTATGAAAAATTATTTTAGAAAACATGTGTGCTCCCTTATTCCATGGATTAATTGATATAGTTCATAAATCCAATAAGCTGTAAACTCTATCCACAATAATATAAAATATTTTTTCAACAAATCCAGTATTAGTTCTTTGTTAATTAGTAATTATTCATTTAAATATTCATATCTAATATATATTTATAAAAACATAAATATCACCACATTAAGAATAAATTAAATGTTACCTTCCCTTAATTAAAATATAACCATTCCTGGAAATAAATTCTTTACCTCACATAATCATTCAATTTTCCCTTTCAAATACATAAATATAATATTATATTGAAAATAATTATATATTCCATGGTTCATATAACATTATTTATGAATTTTAAAGCATTACTACCTCATTCATCCGATATTATTTTATATTTTAAAAAGAGAATCCCAATGAGTTTCATTTTCGAACCCTCTAAACACCGGAACTCCCCTACCCATGATGTGGTCGCTTCAAATATATCCCCATACAGGAAGAGCAATTTCTAGTCGAGATGGGACAGTTTCTCATAGGGTGACCACCAAATTAGTGATGGTTCAACATATTAATCCATCGCCTAAGTTGGATGCAGCCTTCTGCCCAACAAATGCAGCACTCGGTGACCCAACAGGGTGATTGGATAGGGGGATCCAAGAATCCCCCCAAGACCAGGATCATTGGATTCAATCCCCATACCTCCAAATAAACATAGTTTCTATAACCCTTATCCCTTACCACTGCTCCCCTTCTGATGCAAATATTTATCTAGCATTATTATTAAACCATTAATCGGCATTTGTCAACTTATTCCTTAATAACTCTTCAATAGATTATGAAATATAAATATTGTCTTAAGGTTCCTCAACTTCAATCTAATAATGGTTCATATGATTAATTTATATAACAAATGGAAGAACATATCATAAATTTCACATTTATTTTATGTTCCCTTTGTCTTCAACAGTATAACTAATACTAATACAACTTCTAGGTTACCATTATGAAATTTTCACATTGGAAATTTCTTCTTTTAATTACAATTCTTTCCATTTATGAAACATTTAATGAAAACCATGTTCCTTATAATTAATTTCATTGAATAAAACAAAAAATAATAGGTTGAGAAACACATATCATATAAAAAAATATCAAATTCATGAAAAAATATATATTGAATGTATAAGTCATGATAAATACTTTTTAATCGATGATACCTTAGGTATATCATAGTTTATTCCTAATAGTACTGAATTTCAATCCTTGAGGATTATTTGTAATGATTTTGTGAATTTCCAAAACAGATCCCCCTTGTGTGTCAAACTAGGTGCACTGTAAGGCACGTTTTCATGTACAAGGTTATGCTAAGTCAAGACAGACACACCTTGTCCGTGTTTTTACTACTCAATACATATATCCTAGAAACATGTCAACTTGTAGTATCTATATAATGATGTATTTCTAGGAAACCATTCACTCTATGCTTTACCAAAATTCTAGGACATTTTCCTAAAAATTACATAATACTTATACTTATCCGTTGAGATATCCCATAATATATCCTTCAAAATTTACCTATCTATATCACTAAATATTTCTTATACTTGATTCCAAATTTTTTATTAAATCATTATTCTGATACAAACTATAGAAACATATAATTAATGAATACAGAAATTACATCTCTTTTTCAGAATACATAAAACATTATAGAGACAGATATATAGTGATCGTATTAGTATAGTGACATTGGAGTCTTGGAACAAAAATACTATAACTCAGTGAAACATCTTAAATTTTTTCCAAAAAGACCTTCCCCTTTATTAATAATATATAAAAACCTCTCTTCATAATATTATGAAGGGAAACATGATAAATGGGTGGGATTAAATTCTCATTATGTGTAAATAAAGTAAATCCATAAGCATATCATGAAAATAAGGGTATTTTAAAGTGATCATGATCATTATAATATCATAACCATCATATCAAAGATAATAAATATGAATTTTGGAATAAATATTTGTAGTTCATAAAAAATGAATCATATAGAAATCAAGAGCATACACCCTAAAGGAATACTATAGTAATAAGACATAAAATTATGGAATTCACATAAGAATATAAAAACCTATGTCTAAGCTTCCTACCAATAACGTTATAACATGTTAGTATTGAGATAATAACATTTTCACCTACTTCAGGCTTGGGATACTATCCCAATTACAATCTTCTTGAGGGATTGGGATTTCCTCTTATGTACCCTATTTTTTCATTCTTGGGATACCCTGCCATGTTCCTTCTTGATTTTGGATTCGGATGCCCTCCAATATTTTCTTATAGCACATAAAACATTAGTCATTTCCCAACTCATTGGATGGAGATATAGCTCCCACCAATCTCATAATAAAACCATATATACTTGTGCCATAAGATAATAAAAATTGCATCATATCATGACCCATAAAAATATATGGGTTACATAAACATCATATCATCATCCATGAAATGATGGGAAACATAATAATTGAATTATATCATAACCTATGGAAAATATATTGGATTAATAATCATTTCATCCTAGAATATCCCACAAAATAAAGCGAGGGTCATAATCATATAAAATATGAGAGGGTAATAAGTTTCATAAACACATAAAACATTAAAGAGAAATGAGATTTAATAAATATCATTCCAACAAAACATAATATATTCATAGGAATAATATGAATGAAACATTTGGATGATCTACCATAAGGTAATGAGTGACATCAACAGATGTCATATTAGATGGAAAATAACATAAAAATATGTTTTAAAATAATTTATTAATGATAGTTCAAATTATTCATTGAAAAAGGCTCTCTAAAACATAATAAATTTATGAAAACCATTTTTCCAGAAATTACAATGAAAAAATATGAATAATTATTGAAATCATTTTGAAAACATTAATCCTTGAGAACTTATAAAATAAGCCTAAAAATTTTTTGAAGTCCTTTTTCCTTGAAATATTATAAACGAATCTCAAAACCATTTTGAAAACCATTTTCAATGAAAACATATAAAATAAACATGAAAATATTTTTAAAACCTTTATCATTTAAAATCACATGAAATAATTTTTGAGATCATTTAAATCATTTTGTTTGAAAACAATTTTTGAAATAATATCAATATTTATTTGAAATCCATTTGAATCAATTTCTAAATCTAATTTTTTTGAGAATAAATTTTCATTGATTAACATAATAAAATAAACAAATTTCCATATTATTAGGATTTTAAAAAAATTAACCTTGAAAAATACATTGAAATCATCACGGAAAGTATGTCCCTGATAGTGGGTAGGTGCGTATATCCCGAACATACATTTATCACATTAAAATGTTTGAAAAGTGCCTTGATTGGAATCCAAAATTAATGTTACATTAAATAAAATTAAAAAGGAAATATATGGGTAAAAATGTTCTTTAAAAATAATTGGATAATACTAAATCATTTTTATAAATTTTTTTACTAAACACTATTTTCAAAGAACACACATTTTCGAATAAATGAGAAATAAAGTTAGAACTTCATAAAAAATTAATTATTATCTCAAGAACCATATAGTGAAAAAATGGAGCAATGACATGGATATAACATGAAAATAGATAAGGTATGAAAGTTAAAGATATTTATTGAGATATGGACAATAATATTTCATTAATGGAAGAAAAATAAAAAACAATCTCAATAAATAATGAAATTGTAGCAACAAACTGTTACCATTTTGGTAACATTAATTCATGATCCCCAAAGGAAAATAACATTACAGTAATATTCTAATATCATAAATATAATAAAATTTAAGATTTCTCATTCCAAAGGAATTATATGCACCTCATATCAAAATAAGTTCAAAACATGACATGTGTCTCAAAGAAAAAAATGAGATAGAATAACATTACCGATTTGGTAACTAATGAAACATAAACCCTATGAAATATACATCATAAAATTAATATGTGAATTCCCATAAATTTATTTATAATAAAAATAGAAGAAATCCATGGGAATTATACACACCATATATAATAAATAGGGGGTAAACATGGTTTGTGTCTTAGGGAAATAAAAGTGTGACAAGAAAACCCTTAACACTAGAGTAACCTTAGAATCGTGATCCCTAAGAATGAATAACATGAACTAAAATTTCTAAAATAATTAAATAAATAAAATTATTGATATAACATGTCATAGATTAGTATATACACCACACAAAATATTTTAGTGGTTAATATGGCATGTACTCATGGAAATAAAAAGGGAGATGAAATCCTCTTACATTATGTCTTGAATCTCATCGTACTAATACAAAAATCCTACATAATAAGTATATGTTTAATATATATAATTTTTAGAAAAAAATATTCTATATTATTTAATATTTTTTTATTTTGACATTATATTACCCTCATGTTGATACTTCAATATTATTTTTCAGTTTCCTGCAATATTAACTTTGTTTTTCACACGGGTCTTCATGAGTTATATTTTTGATTGTCATATATATATAATGATTCTATAATGTAGAACATGATATAAATATCATTTATTATAGTAAAAAAAATTTATAATAAACTAATATAGTTATAAATATGAAATGGATTACACCGTTCATGGAGATGTTAGGCCATACATACACCTGAACACAGTTTTCATTTAATTATCTTATTTAATGAAATAATGTAAAATAAATATATGTAAGTATATATATATAATTAAATTATAATTATTATATAATATATTTGATAAAATTTCACTAAATCCATCATCAATACATTCAATTTGGAGTGTGAAAAAATGACATCTCTTTGAGGAGGTGGTAGTCCACACATCCCCAAACAAAATTATCATATTTGTACAAATTGAAAGCCTAAAGGTATGTGATGTAAAATAAATAAAAAAGAATATTTACATCAAAAATGTAATATATATCATATATAAACATATTTTACATCAAAATTCATGACCATTATTGGTGGTAAACAAAAAAAACAAACAATATCAATACGTGAGGAGATAGTCTATTGTACATAAGAACGGTAAGTTCATCACCCATTAGACGGATGTGTGTGTAACTATGGATTTAAACCATATAATAAAAACATGTAAGTATTTTTATGGTATTATTGTTATTATAGAATCATGTAATAATAATATCATAGGATGTGGGTAATGAATATAAAACAAAGGATCTTGAGGTTGGATGTTACCTCTTATTAGAGTAAATCCTTTTGGTTTTCCCCAAAGGGGTTCCTTGGATTAATTTCTAAAGTTTGGAATATAGATTGATGGGAGGTATGTTTTTGATATATTTTGGAAGATAATTATCAAGAAAAATTTTCTTAATAGGTGTGATGAAGGGGTCGTGGAGGAGGCATTTTATAGTGGAGGGAAGGGACACACTTGGTTCTTTTTAAAAAGAATTTTTTCCCAAAGAATTTTTTTTTAAAAAAGTACAAAAATGGATCATTATGGATCCTTATATGTTTATTAGATTATATATGGAAATTAAGTAGGTTATTTAATAGTTTCATGCTAATTTTTCCCTTTATTTTAAGGTTTATTCCTTTTTGATGTTTAATATTACCTTAATCATTGTAATTAATTTTAATCATCTTCGCTAAAATTTCTGGTCAAAAATTAAGTTGATATTATTATAAAATAAATATTAACCTAGAAAAAACCAGGTATTAACATTTTTAAGAAGACAATTAAATGAATATGGAAAATTAATTTTAGTAATAAACCTTCATGAATGATGAGAGAGCCAGTTTTTTAAGCGAGAATGTTCACAATTTCATACTATTTTTAAAACTAAATTCAATATAAAAATTATGATGATGATATAAAATATATTAATAGATGTATAAATTATATATTGAGAATTTAAAACTTACATAACATATTATTAAATATAAAACTAAAATATACAAAAAAATTAGTTTTGAATTAAAATTTATAATTTTAACTATTCGTCCAAAAAATGAATTTACATAGAAAAAAACCCCAAAATTCCCCCTATGTTAATTATGAAATTTTGAATTAAAAACATATGTTTATCATGAAAGATTAAAATTTTAAATGTTCCAAAATTTATATTTAAAATAGTTTCAACCTTAATTGGTGGTAATACAACTTTTATAAAAATAGTGGTTTTAATATGTATTATTTGGTTTTTTTATATCCTATTATTATAAAATATATTTAACGATTGTTAAAACATTTGACAAAATATATAAAATATATATTAGTTAATATCATTAACCGATAGTAATTAATTTAATTTATTAGGATAAAATTAAATTATGACCATAAAATAGTTTTTATAAAAACATTTCCTTAATATTCAATTGGTTCCCATATTCATTGATTATTAATTTGTAACCAATGAATTCATCCATGAATTTTCTTAAGTTACGCAATAATATTCATAACCTCTAATATAATGGCTCAGTTATACCTTATTATATTAAATAATAATATTTTTAATAGTATATTATTATTGGGTATATCTTTATCTTGTGTGTTACAAAAGCCTTCTAGGAAAGTAAGTCTTGTGTTTAACATAAGCTGACCTCGGGGTTCCGTAAAGAGAAATATAAACTATATGTTGTGTTTAGTGACTAATTAGTATTTAGATTCATTTAATTCAATCCAAAAAAGTTGATTTAATAATAAAAACTATTTTCAATGTAACATGAAATAAAAAATATTAAAAAGATTAAATCAATTCCAAAAAAGAGATTTCAAAAAATATCATGATGTTATTATGCAATCTATATACTGGAATGGAAAAATTTACTACAAGAAAACTCAACTAAATACCTATTTTGATCCATAAATCACTATTAATCCAATGAAAAATATTTTAGCATATCCTCGTATGTCTGAATTCATTGTTCTAACTATCCATCTGACCGAGGATGTTAGGTTGTGCCGAAATATAATTTAGTTTCCCATGAATTCAGAAGGCCTTTCCAAAAAGTTATAAGTGAGCCTGTGATCACTGTTAGATACAAATGGAGATAAAAACTCCATGTAATCTTACTAGCTATTTAGTATATAGGTGATAATGTTGATCTAGATACATAGTATCTCATATAAGAAGAATATGGGCAGATTCGGTTGGTCAGTAAACAACAATCCAGATTGCATAATGACCATGAGTTACTATTGGTAATACCACTATAAAATATATGGATATATTTTTCATATTTAAACTCATTCACTTGAAAAGGCTCAAGAATTCCCTTTATAAACTTTCATTCTACTTTAACCCTCTATCCATTCAAACACTTCATTGTAAATTTAGTAATTTCATATTTCATTCCGTCCTATTATTATTACTCTAGAAGTTCTTTGAACATCTTTGTGCATCCCTGATGAATGAAAAATGGAGAACTATGAGATTCAATTAACAAAACTTTATCTAACTATGAATCATAGGGAACCCGTAATTACTTTCCATATCAGAAAACAGAATCTTTTTCAATGTTACATTCGGGAAACTTACCCATTTAACAATTCTAACGTTTTTTGAAACTCAAATTCTTTTTTTTCTTTCCTTTATTAATTCTATTTTACTAAGATGACTAAAATAAAAACATAAAAAAACAGAGAAATTTTATAAACCAAAAACATCCAAGACCAAATTAATAAAATAAATAACCAAAGATTCACATTCTAAACACATCATAGTTAATGTAGAAGTAAATTTTCAACTCAAATAATCCACCACATTATTTTCCTTTCCATGATAGTAATGAATCGTGTAATCATAACCCTTGAATATTTCCAAAATTTATTCTTTATCTCATGTTCAATTCATTATGAGTGGATATATACTTAATAATTTTATAATCCTTATATATTTCACATTTTACACTATACAAATGATGCCTCCATATTTTTTAATGAAAAAACAAAAAAATAAAAAACTTGTGTACAATAATTTAACTCAAACATTTTCAAATGACGTGAAGCATTTCTAATTACCTAATCATTAAGCATTAAGACAAAACCATGTTTTTAAACATAGAGTCACTAGAGATTAACAATTCACCACTTATAAAAGGTAGGGACTCAATTGGAGCATTCACCAACATTGTATTCAATTCTTCAAAAAACTCATCCCACTTTTTTATCCAGATGAACATAAATCCTAATTGAGTTAACATAGTTAATAGGCTAGAAAACCATGAAACGTTTTCATTTAACCAATGGAAACATATAGTAAAACCAAGAAAACTCTGAATATCAATTATATTTATGGGTTTTGAAATTTATGAAATAATTTTTTTAGCAGTATCAAAAATTATTCCATATTTAAAAGCAATGTGTCAACAAAATGATTTTATTTAACCAAAATTCCTAATTGATAAAATTTTGATTATGTTAATTTTCATTCTATGTTTTGAAAATTACCCTTTGGTGTCTTTCATGATCCTCTTTAATTTAGAATATACCAAAATGCATTCAATAAACCAAACCAAAAACATATCCAAGAACTCATGATATATTCTATTAATAAGATCCACAAATACAACTGGTGCATTAGATAACCCAAATGTAATAAATAAAAAATCATAATTCTTATATCTAGTATGATGGTCTGCCTTTATAACATTTTCTTTATTTACATTTAACTGATGGTACCTCAAACTCTGGACAACCTTCGATATATATTATTCCAATAGAGATGATAATAAAAATCATCAATATGAGAAAAGGATGAATTTTATTAATAATTATTTTATTCATGGTTATATAATCAATTAAATGTCTCATTAATCCATCATTATTTATAACAGAAAAGATAGAAGCAACCGATACTGAAGATCTGGTTCAGATGAAAAGTTTATCTAATAATTCATGCGACAAAATTATTAATACAAGAAGTTCTACTTGAGAAATTTGATAAGTCGTTTTAGAAATTTGTTTATCAGTAGGTACTAATTCAAATGTGAACATAAAATCCCCTTTAAGAATAACACTAGGAAACTCATCAGGAAAAACATCCATAGATTCATTTAACACTAAAAAAATCATTCATTTCAATCATTCATTTGTTTCCAAAAATAATTTCCACATAACATTCATTTAAATATTTTAATAGTTTCTTATCTTCCAGATATATTATCAATGGCATGGGTTCATTCTTATACACAAATTGAAACTATATTTAGTAATAAACTTCTTTATCTATACAACCTATCTGATCAAGGTAATCAAAAATCAAATGCATTCCTATAATAACATCAAAATATACTAGAGGTTTAAATACATGGATTTTAGTTAATTTATTTCCACAGAAAAAATAGGACTATTCATATAATGTATTTTTTCATTAATATTTCCCGCATGAGTTTTTACCATATGTTTTGGATTCATTTCATGAGGTGGAATTTTAAATTTTATATGAATTATATAAGAAATAAATGAATGTGATGACCCATATTGAAACAACACATTATCAAAATCAGTATAAACAAACAATATAATGGATATTAGTTCATTTGATGGTCCAGGATTTGCTTCTATAGTTTCAAAGGATTTCACCACACGTTTATGCTTATTTTAAATTTTCTTCCCTTCATTTAGGTTCCGCTTTTGATAGAAGTTTTCATATAAACCAACCCATTAATTATAAAACATATTATTCATTATATATCAGAATTTCTATTACCACTACCACGATCTTTTACATTGAAATTAAGAGCCTTATGCTCTATCTTACCATATCATAAGCACTTACCATAATTCAAAAGTCATTTCATTGTGTGTTTCTTACACAATTTTTAGAAATTATAAACGTAATTTTCGTACCATTAAACATATTTGATGAATTATTCCATTTTTTCCTTCCACCTTAACCTCTTTTTATACTAGATTTAAATGAAAAAAGATAATTAATAAATCTATTTCAACCTTAGAATATCAAACAAATTTTTCATAACATTTGAATGCATGCGAATATAATTCTATTTGATATTTTTTCATTAATCGTAAGTTCAAATGGTTGATTTTACATTTAGGATACTAGATAAAATTTAGAGGATCCCATTCCAATTGATAGAATTTTTCTTTATATACAACCACTTAATCTTCCTCCGGTCTCAATTCCATAAGTTATTTTTCCTTCCAAAGTCCTAGTTCCTTAAGAAAATATTTCTCAAGAAAAATATTGCTGAATTCATCCCACGCCAAATAATAAATAACTTCACTGTCCCTGATATTCATAACAATGAACCATGAGTAGTCAGCTCCACCTTCAAAAAATTAAATATATAGACAAACATTTTGACTTTAAAAAAACCCAATAACATTTAAAATCTTTTATAGGAATTTAATTCACCCTCTAGAAATGTTGGTTCAGAATATCTACTAACAGTTGGAGGATGTTGGGACATACAATGTACCACTAATATCATATTCTTATGCGGTTGATTTAGATGACATAGTCCTTGGATACCACAACTTTTTATAGAATGTATCATTTACTCCTTCACAGTAAAAATTGTTCAATTTTGATTTCGACCTTCTATGAATTCTAATTTTGATTTATTTTATCCTCTGAATGCCTTCCCAACACAGCTACCTAGTTTCTTCTATGGAAAACCATTACAAACAGATATATCTTAGATAAATAAATATGGCAATGATTAAATTCTATATCTTTTCAACATAACCATAAAGTAAAAATCATTTATGGATATTAGATTAACTATATTCTAACACCTAATGGTATATAAATCTCCCTTTGACACCAAATATAATGCCTTCACTATAAAAATTCATATTCTAGAATTTTAGTCCAAAATTTACATTTTTTTACATTGTGGAACTTTTAATTTTTAAAATTATTGATTATTATTCCATAGTTCTGACATAACATCAAACATTCATACAATATGGATATTACTAAACTAATATCCATTTTTCAAAAATATAAAACATTTGAAAATACATAATTTTTTTTCATGAATAATATTCATAACATGAGACATGACATCCAATTTTCTATTACACATCCTTCTACCTAGTGAAATACATATTAAAAATTGGTATCAAAAATAAATATTAGTAAGGGACATAAAAAATGAGAAAAAATTGTTACACAATTAATATTTATAATCCTATGTGATTATTTTCACAATGGTATACTTTTTTCCTATAAAATATAATATATTTATCTTACCTAATGAAATCATATATCTCTTATAAAAGTACATATAAAACCTAAATAATAATTTCAAACTATTCCATCATTTTAATATCACTCTTATGTTTAAACTAGATCTCAATTCTATACTGTTAGTAACCTTCATTTGTTATATTTTCAATACGCACCACATTATATTCCCTTAATCTCTTTGTAGAAACCCTATTTGATAACTTCATCCCATTACCCAATGAATTATAAATCTATAATGGGATTACCCTCCCTCAGTTTATCATGAAATCGCCTATACTCATAAATATTGTAATACCCCATAATTCTTTTATTTTTATTAATAAAAATAAAATGGGATTCTTTTGAGACAAAGAGCTAAGACGAAGTGCGATTCGATGGCCCAGAGTGCCAAAAATTATCCTTCTAGATGTTTTATTCCTTAAATAAAATGCGTGAGAAGTTTTCCTACACTGTTGGAATAAATCTAAAATGGATGCTCGGATCTGAAATCTGAGCGCACCATTGTGTTCAGGATAGTAAGTTTACCCAAGGAGTGTCTTAATTTTTGTCATCGCATGCCTCCAGTGAGAAAAACCGAAATGAATAACTATAAATAAAATAATTAAATAAAATTATTTTATTTTTTAATCATTATAACTCACAAAACGTGACTCAGATTGAAAACCCAAGGCCACTATTGAGCTCATTAGGGTATGATTTCTTTAAGCAAAGCCTATTGTTCATCAGCTCGGGTCAACAGTGGAAAGTAGTTTTTGACTGTAAATAAAATAATTAAATAAATATATTTTATTTTAAAATCCTTATAACTCTTAAATGGTGACTCAAATTATAAATCCAAGAGTACCATTGAGCATGTGAGGATCTGTTTCCCTTAAGCGGAGCATAACCTCTTCTGACATGGGTTGAGGGTAAAAGATTGTTTATGAACTTTTTTAAAACAATTAAAATGGATCACATGTGTGGTTTTGGTAACATCTAAATTGGTACTTGGAATGAAAATCCAAAGGCACCATTGCATTTGGAATGGTGACATTACCAATTAAGGGGCCTAAACTCGACTAGCGTGGGTCGATGGAAAAAGTTATTATCCAGAGATTTTACGAAATATAAAATAAACATAAAAATTTTATTTTATTCAAAAAAAATTTCATTGTAATACATTGTTGACCAGAATGATTCAATCCATAAATGATACAGTGTAACAACTCTTTAATTGAAACATAACATAAAATTTGTTTTATAAAATGAAACATAGTTACGACATGACAGCACCACATAATAGAAATAATGTGACACATTTTTATTTTAATGGAATAATGGGTTGCTGGAAAAGAGGAAAATCTAGTAATTCCAATGAAAAATCAATCATGAGGAATAATTTTCATTGATGAATACTAGTGAATTTCTAGTAACAATGATGCCCTCAAAAAATATGAACTGGATCAGAGAGTGATGAACGCCAACACCAGTGAATAGATCGACATTAGCAATGAGCTTCCTTGTGATCAAACCTTATCCATGTAAGAGTTTACATTTTGGGTTTAGAGATTCCCCATTATTCATTGTAAAATAAGAAACATGGATCAAACCACAAACATGTTGATCTGAAGATCGCTTGTTCTTGTGGAAGGGTGCTAATTTTCAAGGTTTTTCATTGGGATTAATTTTGTTAGAATCAAAATCTTATCCCCCCATGATTAAAAAACTCTAATGTGGAGGGTGATGGATGGAAATAAAAAGGCCTGATATCCTCTAACTTTCTACATTATTGTGTTTCCATCATGGCCACAAACTTCAAAATGATAGTAAAAAATTTTTGAGGTCGTATTAGGGAATATGGCTCCCGATGGAGGTTGGAGGAACAGACGACTCGAGGAAAGGACCACCAGAGCAGACCCGGTGGTCCATAGAAAATTATGGAGGTGCTTCGGTGCCAGTGGCAGCCACCGAGGGGGGGTGGTGGTGCACCACGATGGCGCCCAACAGTGGATAGGGTTGTGTTTGGCACAGGTTGTCACATTGTTGTAAGAGCCATCGGCAATGGGCCGACTTCTGGCAGATAGGGATACGACCACCATGCCATGTTAGAGCAGCTTGTTGCGGTGTATCACACATGAATGTGGTTCATCGTGGACTATGTCCAGGATCTAACGGGTGGCCAACATAGCTAGCTGTAGGTCATACAATCTAGAAGTACTCCTGGGGTTCGGTTTAGTGGATACTGGCCCACTGTGCAGGCTATACTGGGGGGGGGATCAGGCCACTGAGTTCTTCGGGAAAGAGTAAGTCGTTCTACTATTGCGAGCTTGGCTAGGGCAATAAATCTAGTGACCAAGTTAGTTTGGGATGAGAATAGAAGCTGTAAAACCATTACAGGACAAGACATATAAATCAATGTCCCTGGGCGACCCAGCGTGATAGACCCACGACTGAACAGGGACAGGTCAAACAAGGCCCAATGGTCCTGGCATAGTATCTGGGCTAAACAGGGCCGACCCCTACCAAACCGGGAAGGTTTGAGTTAGCCAAACCAAACTGGGTCTTGTTGGACCCCCGTGCCAGGTTGGTCGAGTCGGTCTTTTCATTTCAGACCGCACACGGACCCAATGGTTCTCTATTTAAAAAAATACCAATATATTTCAGACCAAGCATTCGATTGACGAACTATTTTTGGCGTTGGAACCCTCCCGAAGAGGAGGATCTTTTGAAATTCTCTAAGGAGTATTTAATGGATGTTGAAAAAATAATAACGGATTAAGTATTGGATTCCATAATAATCAAGTGTACTACGTGTGAAAATCCTACAACTGGATTAGAACTAAAGACTACTGACAAGCAACCTTATCTGGATTTGTTAAAAGTGACCTTCTGTGGATTAACTACGACAACCTAAGTGGGAAGACTCTCTATGTGACCTGGTAGGCCCATGGTGGGGAGTAGCTCTATGTTACATGGAAAACCCATGGTACTCATTTATGATGTGTACCTTTGTATGATGGCCTGAGAGGGACGTGACTCTAGGTGACATTGTAGACCCACGGTGGGGAGTGTCTCTGTGTGACCCATCTGAACCACATTACTCATCAAGAATTATTACCTTATTAGTCTAAGGTTTTCAATGTGTGACTAACATTTTAGATTTACATACATTAGATTATACCTACATGAGCTTTCCTTACTTTATGGTCTTGATGTGTGGTCTTACTTCATGGTCCATCCTTTTTGGTTCGGGGTCCCTACTGAGTATTGTGTTACTCACCCTTCCATGGGATTCTCTCACATATTTCATGTCCAGTGCAGTTGATTGATTCTTCAATGAAGACATTGATGGTCTGGGACTAGGTGGTGCATAGTGAGACCGGATGAAAAAAAGAATTAATGGAGAACTTGGATGTCCAGGACCTGGTGCTTCTCAATGAGACGGGACGGACGGGCGTACTTCTTTGGATACATGCATCAACCCTTCACCAACCCTTTAAGTGGGGTCTTATTCAAGCATCTTATGGAGATATTTTATAGTTTCATATTTTTATTAATACTTATCTTCGGTTTTTATTCTATCCCTTTTGACATACACCTTTTACCTTTACTGAGTGGTTGTTTAATATAATGCACATTTTATTTTTCAGCTATTTTGTGATGTTGAATGTTGTGTGTGCATGTGTATACATACTCCAAAAAATGCATCCCACTCACGGGATAATTCATTCAGTGCTAGTCTCCTACCCCTTGACATTGTGAGGTGAGATTGTGGTAGGCACAACATAGGCATTGGGGGACAGTTAATGACAAAGTGGTATCAAAGGTGGTCATTTCTAACAGAATAACTAAGAGTCTATAATTTTTTATGGGGAAATAGTGTTATGTGTTTTTAGTTTGTATTTTAGGCCAGGAAGTCTAGTGTTTGTGTGGTGGTCGATGTATCCATTCACCAGGACCCTGAATTTGTTTTTCTAACACTATACATGAAAGCTCTAGTTGCATTCATCTTTGAGTGTTTTCCCATGATACTTATGAGTCAAAGTCATCTCTTCGCGTATAATTAATTGATCTTGGTTAATCATGATTATCATTCAAGATGCCTCCACACAGATATCCAACCATGATTCTAGTGCATGACCATGAGGATGGTCCATAAAGTGATGAGCCTTCGGTATATGAACTATTTCCTGATATGGAACCTTCAGTTAGTGTCCCAATGATACAACCACCCATTGGTCAATTGTTACTACCAAATCTACTAGTAGAAGATGCATATAGGATTAGTTCCATACATGTGTTCCAGTGACACGAGCCTCCCTGGTTCAGGGGAGATATAGATCCTCAGGCCGCTAAGGATTGGATAGTGGTAGTGACATGAGTCTTCTACTTATTGAGGGAACCAGTTAACCTGATGGTGGTTTTAGACGCCAGAATTTTACAGGGAAGATTACGTGGAAAAGGAGCTGAGAGGGAGGAATGAGGTGGTATACATTTAGACATGTTACAACCACCACCCAAATGTGGTCCACACAAGGCCTAGGGGGATCTGGAGGACCTGAGAAGGGGGTAGTAGCATGCCGACATCCTCACCTGTGTTGTAGTAGATGTCTTGTGTTTTTAGTTCCCTACATTAGTGGATGTGTTCGAGGACATCTTTCTAAGGGGTGTTCCAGGAAAACCCCCTCATAGAGGGGTATAATTCTGCATTGATCATTACCCCAAGATGAAACTAATATCTACACCAGCATATCGAATGGATCATGTATAACACTGGGAGATAACGGTATAGTTAGTGGATTTGAAGAGGAAGGAGGTTCTTAAGGCCCAACGTTTCACCATGGGAAACCACGTATTGGTTTTCCAAGAAGGTAGACTGAACTTTGAGGTAATGCATGGACATCTGGTGCCTGAACTAGGGGACTGTGAAGAATATATATCCTCTACTGAGGATTGATGACCTCTTCAATCAGCTGAAGGGATCAAGATGGTTCTAGAAGATAGACCTCAGATCAGGCTATCACTAGCTTTGAGTATGATATGAGGACTTCTCAAAAATGACTTTCAGATGTTGATACGGCCTCTACAAGTACATAGTGATGTCATTTGGCATGGAGAATTTCCCAAAAATTTTCATTGGACTCATGAAAATGATCTTGTAGCTGTACATAGGTTTATAGTGGTCTTCATTGATGAATTAATGGTGTAATCAACGTCAGAGGATGAGCACACTACACATATTAAAATAGTCCTAGATACAGAACGGGAGCGCCATCTTTATGTGATGCTCTCGAAGTACCAATTCCAGATTCGGGAGGTCCACATTCTTGGACATGTCATCTCAGATACTGGAGTTGCAGTTGATCTAATGAAGATAGATTTAGTGCTTCCATGGGAGTCACCCAAGAGTGCGAATGAGGTGAGGAGTTTCTTGGGGTTGGCTAGATACTACTAGAGGTTCATGCCATAATTTCACATAGTAGAAGAACCCATATCATCTTTGAAACAGAAGGTACAATCCTTCATGTTGATGGATAATTTCTAGCATAGTTCCTATGAGTTGAGTTAGAGAATAACGAGTGCCCCCATTTGGGGACTACCATATGGGGACATTGGTTATGTAATTTATGTGACGCATCAGAGACTAGGCTGAGTTGTGTATTGATATAGGGGATTTTAGGGATCACCTATAGTTGAAATCATTTGTGGAAGCATGAGAGAAACTATGTGACCCATGACCTAGAGTTATCAATAGTGGTCTTTACATTAAAGGGTTGGTGGCATTACATGTTGTGTGAATGGTTCACCATCTACTCAAACAACACGAGTCTCATATATATCATCACCAAGAAGGACCTAAAGTTGAGGAAGTGGTGATGGATGGAGTTCCTATAAGAATATTCCTTTGAGATAGTCTATAATCAAGGGAAGGGGAATGTGGAGGCAGACACATTCAGTTGGAGATCTAATTTGAAACTATGGAGTTAATCGACAGAGCAGCTATCCGTGATGAAAATATTTTTCATGGATAATGATGGTGCAGCTTACATTCACTCAATTATAGTCACTAACCCATTCTTATATCATGATAGTGACTCATAGTTAGTGGATGTTGACGTTGAGGACCAATGTGATCATTTGAATTAGGACGGGCTCTTGAAGTATTTTAGAAGAGGGGTACCACATGTAACAATGGTTCTCCTCTAGATGAGGGATAAAAATATTGGTTCAGGGTAGGAAGATGTATCCGAGGATCATCAGACATTTCCTAGTACTGTGTAGAGTGGGATAGGTGGAGTACCACTTGGATCTACCACTACAGTTAAAGAGGGTATATAACGTCTTCAACAGATCCTAGATGAAGAGATACACGCACAACCCATCTCACATCATTGATGACAACGAGTTGGATATTGATGGCGGGGAATCATTTGTAGAGTACCTTGGGGAAATAGAAGAATGTTATGAGGTGATCCTTCGTGGATGGTCGATCCCTCTAGTGAATGTTCACTGTAAGCACGAAATCTCCGAGAGAGCATTTGGGAACTTGAGGATTGGATTCATGATCACTACCCCCATCTGTTTAATTATCCCTTTTTTGGCTTATCAGGACGTAAATTCCTAAAATGTTGAGAAATGCAATACCCATGAATTCTTTTATTTTTTCATGAAAATTAAAATGGAACACAGGTGTGGTTTCAGGAACTTGTAAATGGGTTCTCATATTGAAAATATGAGGGCACTGTTGCACTCAGAATGATGACATTACTGAATAATAGACTTAACCTCAACTAGAGATCATAGAGGAAAAAAGATAATTTTTTGAAGTCTTAAGAAAAATAAAATAAACATAAAAAGATTGTTTTTTTCAAAAATTGTTTCACTGCAATGATGCAATGAGCTGACTATTTCATTCAATAAATAAAAACCTCATAACGACTATGTCACTAAAGCACAATGGAAATGTAATTTCATAACTGAAACTGTGTAACGACACGATGACACAATATAGTAAAAACACTATGATACATTTCTATTTTAATTCAATAATAGGTAGGAGAAACATAGGTAAATATAGGATTCCACGGAAAATTTGATGGCGGTGAATCCGTTACAATGATGAATTCCGAAAAATATTTAGTGATAATGTTGCCCTCAAATAATGGGTCCTAGACTGGAGAGCGACGGACACCAACCCCTGCAGACAGATCTCCAACGGCAATGAGCTCCCCTGTGACCAAACCTTCTCCAATGAGGGTTTTGTTTCCTCATTATTCATTCTAAAAAATTTAATGTCTATCAACTCACGAACAAGATGATCTGTGGAACACTTATTCTTTCATGAGGGTTCTCATTCTCATTATATTTGCATCAGGATTAATTTAGATAGAATCGAAATCTCATCCCCCCTAATGACTTCAATATATTAACATGGATGGTGCGGGCTGAAATGAAGGAGGACTGAGACCCTCCACCTTTATGTGTTCTTGTATGTTCTTCTTGGATGTAACTATTGATTGATAATAATGAATTTCTGAGGTTATAGCATGGATGATAGAACCTCATGGATGCTAAAGGAATATTCATCTTGAGTAATGGACTACCGAAGAAAACATAGAGATCCACATAAAATTATGTAATTGTACTAGTGCCTATAGTGGTGGCCCATAGCGGTGGATGTGGGAGATTAGTGGTGCACCATGACGACGAGCTGCGATCGTTCGGTAAGAGTGGCCAAAAGTGAGCTAGAGGCCAGTAGACAGGGATGTAGACACAAGGCTGCGTCAGTGGAGTGGTTTGGGGTTGGGTACCAGATACGACATGCTAGCATGCAGTCCAGAGGGGGCTACATGTTGGATATGAATGGTTTTCGTTTTATCCGACCGCAGGGCGCACGAACAGGATGCTCTCTTATTGTCAGGGTTAGAGGAGATCGGCCCATTGTGCAAGCCGAGATGGGGTGCAAAATACTGGCAATTGAGAAACCCAGGATGGTGTATGTAGGCCCATTTCAGTGGGCTGGGCCGATGGTATAATGTCGTTCCACTTTACTATTTGGGCTAGGAATGAAACCCGACCCGCCAGTGGGGGTCAGGTCGGATAAATCTGGGATGCTGTGTGACCCGACGGGATGGACCCACAACAAAATCGGGCCCTGTCCTGAATGTACCAATGGGCCAGGACTAGTAGCTAGGCCAAACTGGGCTATCCAAGACCCATTATGTTATTTTGGGGTTGGATGAACCAGGTCGAATATGGCCCTGGCACAACAATCCCCAATTTACTAAAGTGCCAATATCATTCAGACCAGACGTCCGATTGATGATCTGTTTTCGATGTTGGACCCATCACAATAAGAATGTTCTTTTGGAATGATATAATATGTTTTTAATGGAATTTAAAATACAAATAATTGATTGAATAGTGGATTCCCCTAGAATCTTGTGTGTTACGTGTGGAAATCCTACTGGTGGATAAGACCCAATGATTGCTGAAAAGTGGACATCTGTAGATCAGTTACATGTAACCCTGTGTGGATTACCTACAATGGAAAAATTGGGAGGTGTTTCTATATAATCTAGGAGACCCACAATAGGGAGTGGCTCTATGTGACCTGGCAGACCCATGGTACTCATCAGGGATGAGAACATCAGTATGATGGAAAAATCTAGATGTGGCACTCTGTGACCCAATAGATTCATAATGGGGAGTTTCTCTGTGTGACCCAGCATACCCATGTCACTTATCAGGGATGAGTACCTCAGTATTATAAGGTTATCACAGTGAGATTGAAATTTATTCTATACATTCATTTGATTATAAAAGCATGAGATGTATTTTATTTATGGTCTTGTTGTGTGGTCTTACATCATATTCCATCCTTTATAGTTTGGGGTCTCTACTGAGTATTATGTTACTCACCCCTACAAGGGATTCTCTCGCATGTGTTGTGTCCCATGCAGGTGGTAGATGTTTCGATGAAGACCATGGTTGTTCTGGACCAAGTTGTTCTTAGTGAGATGGGACGAACGAAAGCATCGATGGAGAGCTTGGTGGTCCTAGACCACATGGTAACTAGTGATATGAGATAGATGGGCGTAATTCTATTGTTATAGGTAGCTATCCTACCACTACCCTTTTGGTTGGATATTCCGTAGACTACTTACAGATATCTTTTGTACTTTGTTGTATTAATTTTTGTTGTTAGGTTTTTATTCTCAACCATTTGACTAAGAACATATACATTTACTCAATGGTTGTGCAGTGGCATGTTTTTTTCTCCTTTACAGATATTTGGGATGTTGTTGTGTGTTTGTGCATGCATACAGGTACTCAGGAAAATTCCTCCCACTTGTCGGATAATCCCTTCGATGCTAGTCGCTAGGATATGGCCATTGGTAGACAGGCTTGGGGTAGTCATGGAATATTCCCCAAGGGATGGGTCATGGAAAAAAATTACTAATAACTACAACATAATAAAAAAACATAAATAATTCATAAAATTAAAACAACATTTCCCATTTGAAATAACTTATTATTTTTCAAATACCACACAACCATAAATGAAAACACAATATTTGAAAATAAAATTGTAAATTTTTAAATAAAAATTCAATAAAAAATTTGTTTCATGAATATTAAAAAAAATTATATTGTGTATGTTAAAAAAAAATTCCTTTTGGATTTTTTAAAAATTGGTGAATGTGTTACTTCAAATGAGGTTTCATAAAAGAAAGTAACTTTCCATGAGTCTGAATAATAAAGTAAAAACATTATCATACTAAATACTAAAATTAGAATAAATATTTAATTTTTGAGAACCTCTCTAACGTTTTAATTCCTTTTATATCACATAATATCATGTGATAATAGTTAATAATTTCTGATCATGTCGGACTTGTTGAGGATATTCGATACATGAATCCAAAATGACGTTGTTATTATGTCAAGAGTCAATGTTTTCATTAGTCCATAATAGTAAAAAAAAATTATTCAAATAATAATCACTTTTATTTATCAATTATATTAATAAATCCATCTAATAAATATGGATATGAAAAATTAAATACATTATAATCATGGAGACGGTAGGCCGTACGTACACATTAGTAACATTTCCATTTTTCAATTATCATTATAAAATGAAGGTAAGTATTATTTATCTTTACATAATGATACTAATATCATTAATATAATATTAAATATTTATATATTATTATATATATCATCAATGTGATTTTGTGATGGAAAACAAATCACACCTCTTCATGGAGGGTAATGTTCACACGTATGCATGAACGACGTTATCATTTGTTATGTGCATGGAAAGGTTATAAATTAAATGATATAATATTATTTTATAATGATAAATATGTCATTAATATCACATATAAATATTAATTTCATTATTAAAACCATTATTGATAGGTATTGATGGAAAATGAATCATATTGGTTCAAGATGTGTTAGTCTTCCGTACACTGAAATGAATAATTCTTTTCACATTTGATGAAAATGGGGATGAATTTATGTGATGATATTAACACAATAATATCAATTTATATTTTAGATGAATTATTTTTTTATTTTTTCACATTTGATGAATATTTAATGTATGTGGATGAAGAAATAAAATATAAACACCCAATTAAAAATAGTATATCTTCTACGGATGATCTAATTAAATTACAACTTAAAATCTATATAAAGGGTGTTATTCCTAAACTGTGGCCTATAGTATATGTTTAGGGATTAAAGGAAGGTATTTAGTTATATAATAACAAAATAAATTCGGTTTGTAAGTGCTAATAAATGAAAAGAATTGGCTCCCTTTTATAAGAGTGGGGAGGGGAACTCTTGAAAGTTTTAATAATATTAAATTAACATAAATTAATTTAATAATAAAAATGGCTCAAAAATGATATATTTATGATATAAAATGATTATTGGTCTAAATACATTCATGCAATGAAAATAATTGTTTTATGCTTATCTTTGTTGTTTTAACCCTTATTTATCTTCTTTAATTCTTATTGTGACAACTTCTGTTTTAACTCTTTAAGGGTTAAAATTAATACTATAAGATTTCAAAATAATAACAAATGGTTCATTGATTTAATTTTATAACAAATCCCAATTTTTTGGTAGAGATGGATATTTTTTGAAATTTAATATCATTTAATAAAATATTAATTATTTTAAAATATCAATTTTGACAAAATTCATCACCTGAATTTTAAAAAATATCATAAAAATAATAAAAATTCAAAACAAATTAATATAAAACATCAATTAAATGCCAAATTAGCCTATAAAATTTATGTATGAAATTAAATATTTAAAACTATATTTATTTTAATAGTTTTAATATCATTTTTTTGATATTTCTATAAATTAAAGAGTCGTTGGATCATCATTGTGTAATATTTTTGTTAACTGTTTATTTAATAAAAATTTAACTCAATAACGATTATTAAGATTTAAATTTTTGATTTTAATAATATTTTAGTAGTATATTGTATCCCATATATATCCAAAAATAAAAAAAATCACTTGTTATAAACAAAAGTGTGACAAAATATTCTTTTATTTGAATAAAATAATATAAATTGATTAAATTAATCCAAGTAGATCAATGATATAATTAAAATTTTCAAGGTATTATTTTTTTCAAAAGTAATTCATACATTAAAATTAGGATATGGGTTTGGGTAATTTTATAATATTTATTATATTATTTTTACCCTTAATTACATGATTTACCTTAACCATCGTAAAAACAATTACAAAAGGTACTAGTTATATTGTATAAAAATAAACGAGACATATTTAATGTTTGAACCATGTCCATCTATGTATGAATTGGAGTATAGTTTCTATTTTTAGTCAATCCTCAGAGGAAGTTCAGAATGTGTGCCAGCAAAGTGCTCATACAGGTCAAGCAGATTACAGTATTGAAGATGGCACTATTTTCCAGTGTTTTTGGCAAATAGACTTGCGCACCGTGTACTTGAAGGAGAGATAAACTTCACGCGAAGTGTTTTTCAAGATTAGAAAATGAAAAATAGAAAAGGGATAAGGGTCACGCAAGTATTGGTTGGGACATTAAAGTGACCTGCGCGCCAAGAAGGGACTTGTGTGTCGGTGCCTAGGAGGTTTGGAAACATGGGAACATATTTTTCACCATGATCAGAACATCAAAATGTGGAAAAGGAAAAAAAGTTGCACAAGTATTGGTTTGGTCGCGCAATTTAGTTACGCAACAGAGTCTAGGGCTGTTGGAGCAGCGCGCCGAGACCTGCTCACCGTGAGGATACATACGTTCCACTGCACAGGGGGTCCATTTTTCCTATAAATAGATGACCCCCCTACTCATTTGGAATGAATTTCAAGACTTAATGATTTTTCGAGCTCCCATCACGCAAGTAGTTGAGTCACGCAAGTGTTAGTTGGGCCGCGCAGGTAGAGGCTGCGTGCTGGTTGTTGGCTGGATGCCCATGAAGGTTTGGGTGAGAGCTGAATTGAGTCGCACAAGTGGTTGATTGATACATGCGCACCCGTTTGAATGTGCATGCCGAATTTTTTCAGTGAAGGAGACCTGCGCGCCAGGAAGTAAAGAACCATTCCAATGTTTTTGGGCTGCGTGGAAGTTGGGATATTTCCCGGTACTCTTGAAGGGAGGTGATATTTTATTATAGGTGAGAGTTTTACTTCAACATAGAATCTACACGCAACAGAGGATGTATTCTTTAGCGATGAAGAAGAGACCTTCACGTCTATAAACTGAGTGCGACTACACCGAGGGCATGGAGCCAGAGGGAGTCAACGGGAGTGACCCAAGGGACACTGTGAGCTATCCATGATCCTTTTGTAAAGGGAGTGAGCCTGGGACAGAGTGAATGGTCCCGGACCATTGTAATCCAAAACTAATGAAGTTTAGTGGAATTGTTTATGACCGAAAACCTATCGGCGTATGCTCCTTGGACGTAGCCCTTAGTGGCGAACCATGTAAAAAGTGTTGTTTCATCTCTCTGCTTGTGAATGTATACTTTCTAATCATATTCATAATACATGTTTAACAAGTTCTTATCAACGTGGGAAAAAGATCCATCATATTAAAAGAAATAGTGGTCACCCTGATCCTCCCCTCCCCTCTCAGGGTGTCCCGGGGTCCTACAAGTGGTATGAGAGGGGGGTTGTTGGTGTTGAATCCATCCCTTGATGTAATGGAGAATGCATTCAATGTCAGGGGAGTCCCTCTCTTCGATTGAAGTAATATCCAGATATGGAGGAACAAAATGAGATCTCATTTAAGATCTCTAGGAATGGAAGTCCTATTTGCTACTGTGCAAGGAATACATGTTACTAATCCAACAGTTCAGGCTATGACTGATATAGACAGGAAAGTTCTTGATGCAGATGCTAAAGCATAGAATGCTATCACTACATCTCTTTCTAATCAAATTTATGTATAGGTGATTAGTTTCACCTCAGTTAAGTCTATATGGGATAAACATGAAAATATCTATGAAGGAGACAACAAAGTGAAAGAGGCAAAACTTCAAGTTCTGCACAATAGGTTTGATGTTCTAAAGATGCATCCAGATGAGAATGAAGATTCATTCTGTAACCGAATCACTGAAGTAGTGGGAGCAATTCGAGGGCTTGGAGAATAATTCCAAGACATTGTTATTGTAATGAAAATCTTGAAAATACTTACTCCTATGTACAATGAAAAGGTATCAACCCTTGAAGAAAGAGATCTATCTAAACTATCTCTGGATGATCTACTAAGTAGTCTAGTGTCATATGAGATAAGAGTCAAACCCGAAGAATCTACGACTCCTGTTAGCAAGGAAATGGCATTCAAATCCATGGACAAACTGAAAATCTCCGAAGATAGTGGTTATGAAGATGATGAGGGAAAAGAAGTTCTTTCACTTATTTCCAATAGGATGAAGAAGGAAAAAGAAAAATTTAAATGTAATTACCTCTGGAATGCTTTCATTGTGGAAGTGTTGGGAACATTGCCTCTTAGTTCCAAAGAAATTCAATGACGAAGAAAGTGAAGCAAAAGAAATTGTTATGCTTCGGAAAATGTTTTTCAAATATGGTGACATCAAATTTGGAATGAAGATAGAAAAGAAGAGTTTTTTCTATGAAGAGGAAGAGGATGATATTGAATTATTTGATGATTAAGAACCCAAATTTAAAACTGGAAACCATTATTCCATGATGGCTACTGTTGAAAAGATATAACCCTCTATCAATAAAGATAGTGAAAATCATATGATTCATAGTTGTGATCCCAAGTTGAAAATTTAGGATGCATTTTCAAAGCTTGAGAATAAATGAAAGAAATGTAGTAAGTAGAATGAAATGGTGAAACAATCATCAGAATTTGTGTGGGAGCTTAAAGCTGAAATTGAACGTCTAGAAGAACTAGTTAGAGTTAAATCTTTAATCCTTAAAAGCACAGACGACATTGATGAATTGAAGCTTAGAATTGAAGAACAAGAAAAAGTAATAAATGAACTTACATCTAGACTGTAAGATAATTCCACGACTATTGAGGGTCTTGAGGAAGAAGATGTTATTCTTATAAGAAAACTAGAGTGTCAACCAACCACATATGAGGGTAAGAAGAAAATTCATTTTAGATGATTCTCAGATTCAGAGTAACTGGCAAGAGCCAAGAGTGGATCAGATGGGGTTGAAAAACTCTTGACTGATCAAAGACCGGCTTGCATGGGAAAGAGTGGAACTAGATGGGAAGTAGAGACATCAATTGATAGAAGTGGACAGAGACAAAACAAAGACAAGATAAAAGTAGGGCATGTTCAAATGTTGCCTGATGTGTGGAAAAAGAAACCCTCATTCCAGACTAAAAGAATAACTAATAATTATTCTCAAACTTCTATAAATTACAAGCAGTCAAGCTATTCTCCCAAGGTTGAAGGCATGAGGAGAAATTCATGTGAGAAGTCATTTTTTCTCACGAACTATCAGTTATGTGGCTATTTGGGCAATACCATGACATATTTCTAAGAGGCATGGAGCTAGAAATGTTATAATTATTCATTTTATATGAAAATCGTTGGAAATAAATATACATTTAAATAATATATATGATATAAATGATATAAAAATTAATCTAGAAATGTTATTTAATAATTAAAATATAATGTTTCTATATGTTTGGAATATGAAATCATTCTTCATGATTACGTATAACATACACTCTCCATGAACATTATAATTCATCTTGTTTCTCTAAAATTAATATATTACTATAAATACATATATAATTAGTATATATGATTCTTGTAAAATATTTTAAATTATAGATATTATGGAACCTGGTAAAAGTAAAATGGATTAATATACCAAACCCAAACCTAGAGGGAAAACATATTAGTTATTACACGAAACTTGATTTTAACAAAGAATTATAAATTAATGGTTTATAAAACTTTATAATTAAATTATTTATGGAATGATATAAATAAATATTTATATGAAGTAGATTTATAATAAACCAATATTTATTATATAGGATTTTTGAATGTGTATAAGGTAAATCGATACTTAATTTTAGAGACTTCTATCTCACATTTGGTTTTATGAGGCAACTTCCATATTCACCAATTATTTGTTTTTTTGGTATATATACTACACATAATTGTATTTTTTAATTTTTATTATAATTTTTTTTGGGATATACATTTCCTTCTAGATTTTTTTGATTCATATGGATAATATTTCCTAATATTCTAATGTGGAATTTTTTTACAATATAATATCACTATTTATTACGATTTGTTTGGATTATTCATATAATGATGAGATATTATGATATACCCTTCAGGAAACTCATTAATTTTTATTTAATATTGTTATTTATTTATATTACATGTTTTACATTCATATTACTAACATTATGTAATCAATATAACAAAATTATCTTTTTAAGGAGAATCAAAATTAATATTTCTCTTTTCGTGGAAACATATTTTATTCCATTATAAAGTTGTCTAAAAAAATTTAATAAAATATTTTACTAATATCAAATAAATATTTATTGAAAATTTGACCCAAATAATAAATATTTGAAAATATATTTTAAATAATCATTTTTTATTATTAGGAAAAAGGTTCTATTGAATTTTTTAACAAAAATATTTCAAAAATATTTATTTTAATGTGTAATGAAAGAACGATATTTTCTATATTCATGACCACTCAATAATTTAAATTATCATTTAAAGGTTTAAAAGGTAATTTCAATGAAAGTTTTTTCATTAATATTTGATAAATTAATAGTTTTATTAGAATAGTTTTAAAAAAGAGAAGGATACTTTCATCGAGAATTTTCAATTTATTATTTTATATACTTTCTATTTATTAATGAAATCATCCTTTGGTGTAATTTTTGTTTTTATAGGTATATGAACCAATGTTACAATCCTTATTATTTCTCAAGATGTTTTATCATTATGATGTATAAATAGTTATGATACCAATTTCTTTTGAATTAGGTTTTCTATAATAAAATGTTTATTAAACCTATTTAAATTATATGGGTTATGATATGATGAATGTTTTATAATCATGTGGAATCCAAATTTATAGGTTATGTGATAGTTGGGACCTATATCTCTCTCTAATGAATTATTTCACGATTAATGTTCTATGTTCTCAGAGGGAACTAAGGTGGTTATCCCAATAATGAAAAAAAGGTTACATGGGATGTTATCCTAATCTTAAAAATAGGGTACCGGGGATGTAATCTTAATCCCAAAGCTGTTACAAAGGTGGATATCCCAATCCTAATATTTTATGAATGCATTGGTTGATATCCATGATAGATGATTTTCATTTCTTATGTTCATGCCAAAAATCAATTTTATATTCTAATGTTATTTTCTCATGGATCATGTTTGTTGATTTATTTATGATTAATGTCTTCTTAAAATCCATAATTTCTTCCATGACTCATGTTAATGAGATATGATATTGAGGTTATGATTTTTAAATGGTATTCTACTATTATAATACCCGTATTCTCTTGATCTGTTGATTTACCGCATGTTTACTCTTACCATGTATCTGAGCTCACCATTTCATAGGTTTCCTTTCCCCAGGATTTGAAGAAGGGTTTAAAGAAGGGTATTTCTATAAATAGTACTATGTGGGGACATCTTTTGGGGTGATATTAAGGTTCTTTAATTAAATTATATTATTATGTATCTAGTATCAAAATACACTAATAATTTATGGTCCCTAGTTCACCCAAATTTATCATACATGTATATGTGGTTTTTTTAGTATAGGTTGGGATGAAATCCATAAGGCTCCATGAAGAAAAATTGAGACACTCGGATTTTATTGAAGGATTGGTTAGGAAGTGGCCAAGTTTTCAAATGGTTTTATTTTTAAAACAAGTGCATTAATTAAAGGAAACAATATCCAATTACTTGAATTAAAATAATTAAATAAGACGTTATGATCCTAGGACATCGTTAGGGAAATAAGGGATGTAATTATTTTCTTATTAATTTTACATTCACTGGTTAAAAAGGTATTCAATCAATGAGATATGTCCACCAAATAAATCTCTGATTTAATACATATAAAATTATAACTTTAATTAGCAATTAAATTATAGGAACATATTCATTGTCACTCTAATTAATTGGAACATACAAGCACTCAAAATGTGTAGTTATTAAAGTAAGAGAAGATTAAGAACAAATAATTCAATTAGTGGGAATCTAAATCTATATAATGAATTATATAATTTAAGGAGATAAAATAACATAAATGATAGCCCCCTGAAACTACCAATAATAAAAAATTGGTTATTATTTTATTAATTCCATTCCCTCAATGGAAGGTGTAAGTTGATTTAATGAAGTGTGATTGAAGAATATAAATATTGAAATAAAAAACACCCCACTATTGTGTGAGTAATTTCACAATTAGTTGTGTGAATAAATTAACACCATAATTAAATGGTGTAAAAAAGTTATGAATTATGTAATAATAATTAAATAATTACAACATTTATCATGAAAATAATTTGAATGAGAAAACATAAATTGGAAGAAAATGAAGGTGAGAAAACAAAAGAAAAGTGAGATATTACAATTGAAAAAAAATACACACCAAAATACATTCACCACAAGCTCCTTATATTAGGATATTATGAACCTTAAGTTAAATCCCTAAAAATATATTCAATTACCTTTAATTATGAGAATCAAAACGTGGGTGAGAATAATGGAAATTAGGCTTTTCAAAGTTTACCACAAAAAAGAACCCGATTTTCCCCCTATTAGATTGAAAATAAATCATTGTATATGGTAGATTATTTTTTATTCTTGGAATATAAATATATTATTTTTGGGGTTTTCTAGTGTATTTAGAAACTTCCTGACAATTGGATGAGCGATAAGGATGTTATGCTTGAAATGGTGGGACGACTTTATGGGTGTTCAGAACTAGCCATAAATTTAATCTTCATTTTGACTGCCTGGATCATCATAAAAACATCTCAATTAGCTCTATCAAAAGTTTAATTAAATTAATCCCATAATTTTTTCATTTTATAATTAAACATTTATGATCATTGGAATTGGATTCTAAGACCCACTTTAGTTTGGTGGGCCTAAGGCCACTTATGCTTTGTCGATAAAAATCAATATTCATTATAAAAAATCACCATATTCCCTTGGGATTCATCCATAGATCCTTAAAAAAAAGTTTTACAATAAATTTTATCAATAATATACCAAAATATCTAATTCAAAAAAGTATTATAATATTTTTTATAAAATAGATGATTGATTGGGCCCACATTTTAACATTAAATAAGAATTACACATGTAATGGGAAATAAATATCAATTTATAAAATACATTAAAATTGATGTGAACGGAATTTGAAACACCTTAATATTAAAATAATAATAATTAATATTATCCTCTCTCAATGGATAATCACCCCCACTTGAGTTTTTCTAGTCCTGATCAAAATGTATTTCAAAATTATGAAATTGAATTCCATTTTCCGAAACAATTTTTACATAAAATACTCACAAAAAGTAATCATGCAATATGGTCATGAAACCAATAAAAATAATACCACAGAATCTAGTTTCATAATCATGTACCAATCCAAAGAACATTACTTTGTTCAAATTCATCATAAAATTTCATCCTATTTCAATTAAGCATGATGATGTGTTGTGTATCTCAAAGGACAAGGGTCCTATTTTCGTGTTCAAGGGAAAAAATATAAGCATTAGGTGGTAATCACATTAAAGATTAATATTAATATCCAATTTTACCATCTTTGTTTTTCTATTTTTGTTTGTTTGGAGTTTTTTTTTGGTTTTGTTAAACTACAATTGAAATTAAAACACTAACTATTGGCATGAAAACTATGGAGTCATGATCCCCAAGGGTTGAATTCCACAATTATTTTCAATTACATAATCTATAATAGATATTTGAATGCTAAATCCAGTAATACAACTGTGGAGTCACAATCCCCATGTGATGAACACCATGTATTTGGTCAAAAAATTTCTATTTATGGTAATTATTTTTATCTTTTTGGTTTCTCAAATTAAAAGAAAAATGACCACAAACAATATTCCATGATTGAAGAGACCTATAAACTCAATCTTACACAAAAATACAGTATATGTGCATTATTTCATTTGGATTAAATGGATTAAAATGTTAGTAACAAAAAATCACATCAGACAACCGAACATTCCAAAAAAATATGCGTATGAACTTAAAAATTCATTAAAATAAAAATTAATTCATTAAAAATCAATATAATTTCAGTTTTAATGAATCATAATATACACGAACACATTCAAGGATACAAAGTTTATTTTTTTAATTGAATTTATTTTTACAAAAAAATTGTTTTTCAAAATCCATGATTTTCAATCCCCCCAACATAGAATGACACTTCACTCAGGGTTGAAAGAGAATAAAAGAGAGATATTAGGATTGTGAATAATGAGTAGTATAAGTTATTTGTAATTAATTAATGGAAAAAAATCACCTTGTTTAATATTTATGATCAATCTAAGGTATTGGATAACTTTGGATTCATGTCACAATTTGACTCCTTAGGGGTGGTTAAAGGAATGTTCAAATTATGGAAGGAAAGTGTATTATTTCGATATAATAATATTTTCCAGATGCTGAATCTCACTGATAGAACAAATATTTTCAATTATTTTATTCTGAATTTCAATGTTTTTAATCCCACAAATGTGTTATTTAAGGTTCAATTGTCACATTTAATGTTTTAGGAGTATTTTTGAGCTTAATTGGAAAATGGCTTATTTTGGATTTAAACAGTTTTCATTTATTATAATGTTTCGGCCATAACATTATCTAAACTGATCCAAATTGCAAAATTCTTCTTTTACAGGTTTCTATGTTAGATGGGCTTCATTTTATCCTTCTGGACCAAAAGCACAATCCATCATTTGGAAGCTCAAATCTAGCTCACAAACCAGGCCTCGAAAACTGTGTACAGAACTACATAATGTTATTGTGGGGACCATATCCCATAAATGGCCGACCCAATGGAGCCGAAAATTTACATGGAGCTGAATGACATCCAGATGAAGAACTTCCATTAAGAAGGCCGCGCATTATTCTTTCATTTTCAAGGACATGAATGCGTTGGAACTCGGTGTATTGGAATACGAACAGTCTGCCTGGACAGAATTAAATACTCTGAGTGAGACGCCCATAACTCCTTCATTACATGTCCAATAAAGCGGAAATTTCGTGGGTCGACAGAGGAGACGTTTTGGAACAACTTTCAAGAAGGAAATGTTCCAAATTCGGTCATTAAAGAATCCATCCACGTGCCTACATTCGGGGTTGATTTTTGGAGCCAAATTTCCACACCCTTTCCCTATAAATGTGTATCTCTTTTTCATTCCAAAGGGTTGGTAACTTAGGAATAGCCTTTGTTGGCCATTATATGTAGTTTAGCTTTGTATTTTATTTTACTTTCATTATGTATTAGCATTTCATATTTTTATTCAAGTGTTCTCCTTTCTTCACTTTTCCTTCTCTCTTTTGTTATCTCTCCCCGTTTTCTTTTCACTGTGAACTCTTATGCTCGTGATCATGAGTAGCTAACCCGAGGAAGTTCCCGGGGGAGTAATCCAGTGGTGAACCCAAGTCTTTGATCATTAATGTTTTCTTGTTTCTTATTTACTTAGAGTTATACCGAGGGGGATCTTAGTGGGTAAGGCGCCTTTGTGTCTCCACATGCCACCCGAGGTTTAGCTTTCACTTCTGTCACATTTTCCCTCGATCGAGGAGGTGGATGTATGGTCTCTCGACGATCGTTGAGTGTATCATACATTCACAACCATAGGCAGAAGGGGATGTTCATGCATACGATGGAGCATGTTCATTAAGTAAATTTGAAACTAATAATGAGACGATGAAGGTTCACTCTGGGTGATGCTCTCGAGAATGTCTCCTTTCTGTCATAACATCATTTTGTTTGCATTCATTCTGTTGCATTGCATCTGCATATTTACTTTTAGTTTTGTATTTTTAATTATCAAATATCATTTCTGGTCATTTTAGTTTATATATACATAGTGAATTAGAAATAGTGAGCGATTGACTGCAAAAGGCTCCTCAAGAGATCGACCTAGGTCAGCCACTGTGCTGCACTTAGTATAAATATTTTTGAGAGCGTGCACGACAACGCTACATCACTCACACATAAGATACATTATAAAACAATAGAAACCCAAAGGTGGTCCCAATGAAAAACACAAACAAAAACACACAAAATAAAAAATAAAAATATAAATAATGTACAGAAGCTATGATACCTCCTAGAAAGCACTTTTTTAAGGTCAATAGCTTTTCTTGGACGTCCCAACATATCCAGAAATAATTTTATCCTTTTATGGATCACATTTTATCAACTTATAATAGATTTAAATTTATTATTTGTTTAAAATTTGTGTCATGTAAAATCCAATATTCTGCAATGAATCTAATATATAAGGAATATCATAAATGGTTGATCAAGATTCAATTTTTTTGTATTTCTTAAGAAATCAATGATCAATCTGATATTATTTGATTCATTAGAAGAATTAATGGATTATGTGAGGTATTTTTTGTAAAAAAATAATGGGGTACCTGATTGGGGAATTAAAGAAAAAAAATTGTGTTTGGATTGAAAGAAATTTCCTAAAAGATATTTGAAATTTGAATAAAAAATAGAATTTTCTACATAAAAATTAGAATGAATTGGTTCCTTTTGAAAATGGGATTCATCCTGAAAATTTCCAAGTAAAATTTCTAGAATGTGTATTAACTTAATTTTTATTATTTCTCCAAATGTATCAAAGATTAGTGTTTTTAAAAAATTATTAATGGAAAAATGCTTAGGAACTCAATCTATGATGTGAAATTACCATCTTCTGATTACAGTAAATACATTTCCGCATAATTTAAACTCACATTTAGATACTCCTCTAATTTTCATGGTTGAATTTAAATATTCTGTAACCAAATAAAATTATCATAAATCTTTCAATTATCTAATTATAATGTTGTTTCTTCAATATTTTCCTCTAATTTTAAATCCTTTAATTATTTGGGAATAATTACATCATGTTTTTTTATCATTTTCTACACTCATGTAAATTCTCATCTCTTGGATTTTTTTCTAATAATATTGAGTATAAAAAGGTTATTATACTAATGGTGAGAAAGATACCACCTGAGTGGGAATGGGTTCTATAACCATTTCAAATATTTTTTGTTCTAGTCATTGCGATGAATCTTCTGAATTCATTATTTCAATTTTTCACAAAATTGTTTCCGAATTTGATGAGGATTAGGTTGTATAGGAGTTTTTATATCATATTATTCCCTATTATTTATATCTTCAAGGATCCTTAATAAGGCTGGTAATTTATAATTGAAAAATTCATTATCTCATTGATTGTACATCTCATCAGGTGTGGGGTATTCATTCAATGGTTAATCAAATAAATTCAAAAAAATTGGTGATTCCCAATATTGATTCACCATTTTATTCTAGATTGGGTTAATGTTGGCTCATTTTTTAATATATTCCATTGGATTATAATAAAATTAGTAATTTAGATTCATTTGATACACACAATCAACAAAAGGGAACAATTATTAAAAATGGTTGTGAGAATGGAGAAGTGGGGTGGGGGGAAATACTGTGAGTATCTAAGATAAAATACTTGGGTCCCTAGCAACAACACAAAAATTTTATTGCTCCCAAAATTTCCCTTATAGTATATGTGGTTATTTTAGTACAGGTAGGGATTAGATCCACCAAGAACAAACAAGTGAACATGAGACACTAAGATTTGATGGAAGGATTGACTTTGAAGTGGGAACCATTTTGGATGATTTTATTTCAAACACTAATGATTTAATATTAAAAAAATTAAGCACAATTACATTAATAATAATAATTAATGATGATCGACTGATCCTAGGTCACTATTAAGGAATAAAGGGATTTGATTTTTTTTTATGAATTTTCCATTTACTAGTTAATGAGATATACAATCAACTATACATGTCCACAATATCATAATTCAATTCAATATATATACAATTACAAGTCTAATCACTAATTAACTTAGAGAAACATATTCATGATCAAACCATATAATTGGATCATACTTGCACTCAAAATATGTAGTTGTTAACATAGTTGCAGATTAAAAAGAAATAAGAAAAAATTGGAAATCTAAAACTGCATAATGAATTAAAGTATTTATGAATATAAACTAACATCTAATATAACCCAAATAAAATCCATATAATAAAACCAAAAACAATTATCCTTCCATTGATGTAAATCACTCAATGGACAGTGGAAGTCAACTAAAAGGGGCGGGATTGAGGAATAAAAACCTTGACATAATTAAAAATCCACCTTTGTGTGATTTATTTAATATATTTTTTTGAATAAATTCACACCTTCATTCAAATGTATAAAATTGTTAAGAAATAGAAAATAACAATTGAATAGGAATAATTTTTTTATGAAACTAACATGTTTGAGAAAACAGACATGGAAAAAATTATGGTGCGATTACAAAATGAATTTGTAAAATTAAAATTGATTGAAAAAAATGAACACAAAAATACCTTTTCCATAAAATCACTATATAGGAATATTAAGAGTTTTAGTTCAACCCCCAATAATCAATTCCATCCCCATTAATTCGGGGATTCAAATGTTGGTGAGAATAATGAAAATTGTACATTACAAATTTCATTGAAAAAATATGACCATATTCATCCCCCCTATTGGTGTGAAAATAAGACATTACAGATTGAAATATATTTGATGGTTATAAAAAAATATCTTCTTCTAGTTGTCTTCTAATAGCTGTCAAAATTTCCTTCCAATTGGATAATCTTTTGAGGATGTTTTGAAAACCATTTTAAAAACTTTTTAAAACATAAAACATTTTTAAATCCTTATTTATATAATTATCTTAAAAAAAATTTAAATAATTGAATATATATTTAGAAAAAAAATTTGAATAAATTATATTTCCGACCAAAGAGAAAAATAAAGTCATATTTTCTAAAAAATGTTTCCATAAGTATCTAAAGTAAAAAGTAGTGGAAAAGGTACAATTTCATGCAGGTATAATTAATAAATATATGATAATAAAATTCAGGAGAATTATTTAGAGACTGATCATAATATTTTATCATTGTAAGCATAATCTCAAACACTCTTGATAAATAATGAGATTGTAACATAAAATTATTATTACTTTGGTAAACTTGAATCATAAGACCCATGAAGGAAAAAAAGAAAATGGAAAATAAAATATCCTGATGATAGATGATTTTATGATATTACATTTCAATGGGTTTGTATATACACCTCATGAAAGGATATATGTGCATATCTTAACAGTCATCTTAATGAAGTTAAATTAACACAACAAAATCCTATACCGATTGGGTAATTTTTGAATTGTAAACATAGTTAAAGAGAGATCCTAAATAGGATGTGTAGATAAAAATAATATTAAGTATAATAATCGAAATATTTATTTATGATCATTATATATAGCACATTGAAGAAATAGGTGCTGAATATAGAATGTGTCTCACAAAAGTAAAAGTTAGATAAAAATCCCTTACTTCTTGAGCATCACATGAATAATGAACCTAATGAAAGAATAACATAAATTGAAACTTAAATATTATTATATTAAAAAATCCATGATATAACAGTATATATGGTAATACAATCACCACAAAAGAAATTATTTTTGAATATGGCATACATCTCATAGAAACATATGTGAGAGTAGAAATTCACTTAATATAAGTCTTGACTCTCATAAAAATCGTTAAGACATCCTATATAATAAATAAAATTTAATTATAAATCTATAATAGATCAATATTCATATATATATATATATATAAATTACCATATATGATTTACATGTGACATTATATTACTTTTTTGCTAATAATTTCATTTTAACGTTACGTTTTGGTTAATAACAGCTTTGTTTTCCTTACATTTTTTGACATATTATTCTTGGTCCTATTTAATAGATCATAATTTCATAATCTCTATAAAAACAAAATATTTTATTGTATGTTTATTTTTAAATTAGTTTTCTTTATAAATATAGGTTTCACACAACACTAATATTAACTGAACAATGATATACAAATAAATATTATTATTTTAAAACGATTACCATAACCTAGCTATTAAATTGGTGGGAATGAATAATATTAAAAAAATTATGAAATTTCTGTATTTTATATTTAATGAACAAATAAAACCCATCCATATGATTTTATAGGCATAAGATAAATAACAATCCAATTTTACACATTAAAATGTTGTTTTTTTCTTCAAAAATGTATTTTTTTGACTTTTAAAGGTGCACTTGGTTTAGAAATAAATTTTGAAACTTTTATAAGTTATATTTTAAAAAATAAACTTCATTTTCAAAAATTTAATTTCAAAATTATATAATGGTGAATTTTTGGTATTTTTTTGAAAATATGTATACTTCGATGAATAGTGAAAAATCCCAATTTTTATAAAACCGACCATTTCATTATATTAATTTACTATTAATGATTTTATTATTAAATTAACCAATGAATGTATAAATAATTTTTTTAACTTATAAATATAAATATTATATATTTATATCATGGAATAAATAAATAAGTTTTTAAAAAATTATAAAATAATTATCGGTATTTTTTGGAAATATAAGTATTTATTTACAATTATTAATTAATATTATAACATAAAAGAAAAATTATTTTTATAAAATGAAATCATAAATCATATTTTGTTTTTTAATTATTATAAAATAATTTTTTTAAACTTAATTAATTTTTTAATGTGTTATAAAATGAGCTATCGTTTTTTGAACAGTATTTTTCAAGTTAATGATTAATATGTATAAAAATTAATATTCACATATTTAAAAAAAATTGTTGCATAAAATATAGGTCATTTTTAGAATAAAAAAATTTAATTAATTGTTAGTTTTTTCGGATTTTCTAAAAAATAATTGAATATTAGTGAATAGTGAAATATGGTAATTTACATTATTTAATAAATACATAAATTATTGAGTCATAGATGATGTATAGATTATGTAATTCCATTATCAAAAACTATAATTCTTATCTTAATATATTTAGTGTTAATTCTCAAACTTGTCACAGTCTGGAGAAAAAACAATAACAAAATGAATAAAATTTTCAAAAAACACACCTCTACTCCACTATAAATACTACCTCTCACCACCCATTCTCCACACACATCCAAATACTTGAATCATTCTAATATTATTACCATTACCTTTCTCAAACCTCTCCCCCACTTTTTATTCTTTATGTTATCACCAAAATACCATTTCAATGTTTCATTTGGAGGTTCTTAAGGTAAGAAATTCATGAGGTAAATCTCCTTTAATTCATTTAATTTTATTTCAATTTTATTTATTTTGTTATCATTTCCAATCCTTCTAGTCCAAACATGCATATTTAATCCATTATATTATAAATACTGAATTTTTTTATGTTAATTAAATTTCAACCATAAATTCTCTTTTCTTCTTGTTTTATTCTAAAAATGGTAACATTACCTCTGAGGTGTCGATTATCCACATTCATGGATAAAAAATAATTTTTTTTTAAATCCCCCATTCCATGTGGATTATAAAACCATTTTTATGGTCAAAACATGCTATAATATTTCCAATTAAACTTGTTTAATGATTTGGAACTATTATATACACTTAATGTTAATTAATAATACCAAACTAGTTTGCGATGATTAAATAAATGACAAAGCAATATAAATTGTTATCATTGATGTTTTATCTAATGAATCATCCTCGTGGCTGGAAACAAAATGATATATAAGCCAATTAAATCTCTTTTAATGTCATTAATAACATGTAATTCCAATTCATGATAACTATTTCTTCTTTATATGATCTTTTTTACATATATACAAGTGAACTAATCATTAGAACCAAGGAAATAAACACTCCTAAATGATGAAATTGAATTTATAACAAATGAAAATGGTCGCCAATGAACATAATAAAGTTATACTAAATAAAATAATTTATTAAGAGTTTATTAATTAATTTATTAATGAATATTATTTCATTATCGAGATCATTAAGTAGAAGTGGATAACACTTTCAGATATAAGGTAAGGGGTCCTCTCAAAATATCCTTATTTCCTTTAGGTTACACTATCTTTTTCTTTAACTCGATGTAATTATAATTTACATTTCTATAAATCATATAAATTTTGTGTATCCTTTCCAAAATCATCAATATATATTAGTATATCTTTCTATTTTAGTGAAATACTTGATTTATAAGGTTTTCCTAATGAATTATTTCTGATCAAATGTTTGATTAATTGGAACATCCCAATTTCTCATAAATTATCATTTACACCCTATAATCTATTTTAATACACAAATATTTTTATAAAATGATTCTTTTTTACATTAAATACTATCTCATCTCATTTCTGGTTTTATGTAAACAATTCATCCTTGTCTATTATAAATATTTTTAATTATTTTCCCTTAATTCACACTAAATAAAATCATTTCTAAAGTTACTTCAATGATATTTTTACAGGATTTCACTTCAGATAGAAATATTTTATACCATAAATATAATTTCATTCTCTCTTCTTTTTATTTTCTAGGGCATACATGTTTATTTTCTAATTTTTTGAAATATACAAATGATTTTTGAAAATAAATCTTCCATTCAAATTTAAAAATGAGCATTTCTTTCAATAATTCCATGTTAATTTTATTAGATAAATTTTCGTCTACTTAAACTCCCTATATTGAATATTATTCTTAATTTCAAATGTTCTTTTATGATATCATATTCCATGTTTTATTAAAAATATTATGATCAGTTTGACGGTGGATGTGCTATTTGGATACCATTCACCATAATACTTAGAATGGTTAGTAATCATATTAACTGATTTGAATAATATATTTACATTTCATATATATATGTTTTTTATGTATCACCCTATTCACATGAGAAATTAATTGGACTTATTAAGTGACAGGTGTGGAATTTTATATCCCCACGATCCATCGGTAGGTATTATATGACAAACAAGACTATGTTTTTACCCGCTCATGTATGGTGTCTTCGGAGAGGCCTTGATGGTTTGTTTATGATCACTACAATTATGGATTCCCTCATTATGATACTAATTATTGATATTCCATTTGATTATTCAACTATTATAATGTACATGGTTATTTTTTATCCTCCTTTGAAGATTTATATAGAAATAATTATCCAATTTTTTATTCCATCCATATTATGCTCATGTTTATGATTTATTAGCATGTGTTTTAGCCATTAACCTTCCTTTTTTGTTTATATTCCTGATATATTTCATTGTATTTCATACCCTTACTAATAATCTTATCTTACATATTTCTTATGTTTTATTTTTACCTGGGATGTGACGATGTATATTATTAGTAACCATTAGTGATAAACAGAGATTTTACAGGTGTTTCCAACAGAGTTTCTATGTTTAATTTCATTTATTGTTGTAATGTAATATTCATGTTTTTATATAGTATTATAAAGATACTAAACCATTCGGTCCTCTTGAATGTGAACACCTTTTCATAGTACCAATTTACTAAATTCAGCCACCGATGTTGAGCTACTAGTGTCAAGGTATTTACAGTTGGAATCAGAGAAAGCTTAGTAGAAACCATGGAAACTATATTTAAAAACATAAACTATGGAACATAACCCTAAGATAATCATTGAGGATGTGAAAATAATAACATCCTGTAATTTTTAAGGTAAATATTATATGGGTCTTCTTATAAATACCTCTATTTCTGGACACTACAAGTGGTTTTGGTTATAACATATATATACCTCGGGGTAAGAACTCTAGAATGGTGTGTCGGGCCCAACTCGGTGTAATCTGGTATACGATGATGAGCCTTACTGTGCACCTAGTTTGACTCACCTAGGGGATATGATTCATATAATTCAAAATTTATTTACAAATTATTATAAAGGATTTAAAATCAAATATGTCTCTAAAGAATCCATGCTTATGATTATGAGAATATATCTACATAAATGTTTCAATTTTTTTAAATTATTACTAGTTTGAAATTATGCATTATGATAAATAATCAAATTTTATGTATTAAATTGTTTAGAAATTGTGCCTAATGGAAGGAATCAAATCTGCATCAACGCACGTATTCTATGCAGGGAGTTCCCTCAAATGCAAGATAATTATGTAGGAGCAGGAGCTGCAACTATTGATGAAAAACATATAACATTACTGGGATAACTAACTAGGGTTATGAATAATAACCATACCTATATGGATCATCCTAAACCAAATTGTGGATTAATAATTCTAAACCAATTCATGAGGCAACTTCCAACATTCAATGGGACTATAAACCCCTCTGCAGCTGATAAATGGATATGGTCCTTAGAGATGATATTTCTCGATTTGGGATATAATGAAAGGGTGAAGGTAATCATTATAGTTTATCATCTCTCTAGTGATATTGATCAATGGTATTCATTAATTCAATATAAAAATTAGTATGAAGATATTAAAAATATGGAATGGTATGACTTTAAGGAAATTTTCTTAAAAATATATTTCCCTCATGAAAAGTGAGTGGATATAGAGTGAAAATTATTATTTATAAGGAAAAAAGGTGGATGAAAATGTTTATATATATAATTCCGACTTTTAAAATGTTATCAAGGAATTCCTAAAACTACATATGTAATCCAAGGATCAATATTCGACCATTTATTTGATGGATCAAAACCAGTTCAACAAAGGGCACTAGATTCCTAAACATTCATATCTTATAAGGATATACTATCAAGATCTATTAATAAAGAGGAATAATACTCAATATATAATTAAATTATGGTTAATAACGAAAATAATGGAATGTCATATTAAGATATAGATAAATGAAAAAATCATAGGAATTATTTTCCAACATGTGATAATTTTTGGAAGAAACACCACAATACATTCTTGATGGGAAGGGGATTCAGTTACACATGTTTGAAGAATGGTCACCAGGATCATTATTGTAAGGGAAATAAATAAATTATAAATGTTCAATGTTAAATCTATAAGGTTATGGGACACTGTGAAAATTAATGTCCCAATCATTAAGGACATATAGCTCAGAAAAAGAAAGGGGATCCAGGCCAAGGTTATGTTTTTACAATAATAAATGTGGAATAATTAACGTATTTGTGTTTTTGAATTTTGAAATTATGTATTTATATATTGAGTATAAAAATCATCAGATATTGAAGGATTGTACTGAAGTAATTATTATTATGGATTTGGAAGAATACAAGTTTTCATTATGGTTTTAGCGGGATAAATGTATTCATATATTTGGTATGGGCGATTAAGAGCTATAATATTTGGATAATATTATGTTACGTTTATTTGGGTGATTTAGTGACCTTACTTCTAAATATTTTTTTCTTTGAATGTGTATATACATGTTTTATATGAGTCATAAGATTAACAACAAGTGGAATGGATCAAGTTAAACATTGTAAATTTTTTGACTAATAATGTGTGCCAAACATGTTGGTTTCAAAAGATATTTAAGGGTTGAAGAACTGAATTATGGATCACAATATTTGTTAAAAGTGAATTAAGAGAGAAAAAATAATTTTAAACTTCAATTTCTAGGTTTATGGGATAATGCGAAAATAGATCAAAGCATTACCAAAGGATGAGATTATACTTACAACATTGAAAGTAATCATGTAAGATTATTTTCTCAATTGGTTACCTGGATATTATAATTTATCTTCTATTCTAGAGAACTGATTTCAGAACAAAAATTTTATCTGTTTACACATCTATCTAATAAATAAATGTTCTTTCATCAGATCATAGATTTATGGTTTTGTTATGGTTAACATTTAATAAGAATGATTTATATCGCTTTATATTAGAACATTACAGATATATTCCTCTTCAATGTAGATTTTACCAATTCATACTAATGATTTCCTACACAAAATCCTTGGTTTTTAGAGACCATCACTTTTCCATTTCACGCTTTTTATGAGGATATATTATTATCCCTATTTCTGATGTGCATTTCGCACAGAATAATTTTGATATACCTACATCAAATTTTTTTAATTTCAATTTGAAACTGTTAGGAAATAATTTTTTTGAAGGAGGGGGGAGTTTTACTACAAAATATTTTATGGTATGCCTCTATAAAAATTTAATTTCTTCAGAAATATTGGTTTCACATAACATTAAGCTTAAACAAATAATGACATACCATTAAGAATTGTTAAAATAAGATAAATATCCTAACCTAGCCATTAAATAGTTGTGAATGAATAGTATTAAAAAAACTTTGAAATTTATATATTATATATTAAATAAATTTTTCACATTCATCCAGATGATTTTATAGTCATAAGATAAAAATGAATCCAATCTTACTCATTAAAAGTCTATATGTTTTTCTAAAATGTAATTTTTCTAAATTTTAATGGAACAGTTTATTTAAAACAATATTTTGAAACTTTTATAAAGAATATTTTATAGAATAATCATCATTATTAAAAAAATTATTTCAAAATTATCTTAAGGTGAAATTTTGGTATTTTAATGAAAAAATTTATTATCTACTGAATGGTGAAAAACTAATTTTTATTAAATTGTTATTTAAATTATATTAATACACAATTTATGATTTGAAAATATAATTCACCTAAAAACTAATAAATTAAATATTTATATATTATAAATTAAAATATTTTATATTTAAATCATGGATTAAGTAAATAAATTTTTTAAAAATGATAAATTATGTGTTGGTATTTTTGTGAAACATACATTATTTTAATTTTACAACTATTATAATGATTTAGGAAAATAATTTTCATAAAATAGATTCATAAATTAATATCTTCTTGTCTTCAGATTGTAATATAATTTTATGATTCTTTAATTAATTTTTCAAAATGTTATAAAATCAGTCATAATTTTTAAATCTGCATTTTTCACGAAAATGATGATTTTTTTTAAAATTAAATTTATAATATTTATTAAATTATTTTCATAAAATAGAGTTCATTTTTTAATTCTAAAAATTATAGAAATGGTTAGGGTGATATTTAGGTATTCAACGAAAAATAGTTGATTTTTGTGAATAGTTAAATAAAAAAAATTACATTATTTAATAAATACATGAATTATTTTGTTATAGATGATATATGGATGATGTATGATCAGAATAATGAACTATCCACAATTATTTTAATATATTTAGTGATAATTCTCTAACTATTCATTGTATTTATCCAATAAAATAAAGATGTTAATAAAATATTCATAAAACACCCATCTCTTCCACTATATATACCACCCCTCACAACCCCTTATCCTCACACATCTAAAGGAATGAATGTTGTTCATATTCTTCCTATTTACTTTTCCAAAAATCTCTCCCAAGATTTTTTCTTTATAGTCTCACTAAAAGATCATTTCATAGTAACTTAAGGTGGTTCTCAAGGATAGGAATATAAGAGGTATATCACCTTTCGTTCTTTTGATTTTCCTTCAATTTATTTTATTTTCTTATAATTTCCTTAAATCCTCTATTTAAATATTAATGATTACTCTAGTGTATTATATATACTATAATTTTATTATGTTAATGGAATATCAACCATCATTTCTCTCCTCTTCCCTTTTTTATTTTAAAAATTAAAACATCATCTATGAGGTTCTGATATACCGCATTCATGAATGATGATTTTTTGTTTTCAATTACCCCATAAACGGGTGGCATTAAACTATTTTATGGTCCAAGAACACTATAATATATTTAATTAAAATTATTTAATGTTATAGAACTAGTATATAAACAAAATTTTAATTTATAATACAAAACTAGTTTGTGATTATCAAACAATGCCAAAATAATCTAAATGGTAATCATTAATGTTTTATATAAAGATTCATACACATATCTAGAAAAATATGACATATAAAACCATTAAATATCCTTGATGTTCATTAATAACATATAATTTCAATTCTGGATAACTACTTTCATTTTAAATGATCTTCCATACATGTACGAAACTAAACCAATCATGAGATCCAAGAAAAAGAAAACTCTCGAACAATGAAATTGAATCTTGTAGCACGTAAAAAAAGACAACAAATGTACTCAATAAAATTGTAATAAATAAAATTCAAGATTAATAGTTTATGAATTAATATATCAATGAATCTAATTTCATTTTTTAGTGTGTTATGTTCAAATGAAGGACAATTTTAGATATTAGGTAATGGATTCTACACGAATCTTCATTTTTCCTTCATGTTACTCTTTCTTTATTGTTAACCCAATTCAATTATTATTTATTTTTATATAATTAATTTATATTATATTTATATGTTCCAAAATGTTGTATCCATATCATTTTATCTTTTTATTATGTGGAAATACATGATTTATAAGTTTTCCATCTTTAACATGTTCTGATAAGCAAGCCCAATTAAATGGAACTTCCCAAATTATCATCCTTTTTCAAGTACACTCCATAATAAGTTTGAAAAAATGAATATTTTTATCAAATAAATCTTTTTTATCATGAGAAACTATTTTATCTCTATTATGGTTTCGTGTAAACTATTTAGTCATATCTTTTTTAAATAATAATTAGTATTTTCCATTAAATTTCACTAAAGCGTCTCATTGATAAAGTTTATTAAATTCCATTTTAATATGTTTTCAACATAGGTGGAAATAATGTATCCCTAAAGTATAATTTAATTTTATCTTCATTTTATTTTCTTGGATGTGCATGTTTGTTATAACATTTTTTGAGACATGCCAATATATTTCTAAAATAACTCTCTTTTCTAAAGTAAAATGGATATTTCTCTCAAAAATTCCACAATGGTATTATGAGAGATTTTTAATCTATTTAAATACTCAATATTTAATCTGATTATAAATTGGAATTGATATTTTATGATATCATCTAACATATTTCATTTACCCCTATGGTCTATCTTGGTTGGTCGTAGATCTGCGGGGTCTCAGTGAGGTCTTAGGATCTAGTCTAACGTTTTCATTCCCTATTGTTAGATATTTGTATTTTTTTTTTATCCCCACACACAAATGTTTTTAATATATACCATATTTAAATTAGTGTTTTATGTTTAGATTTATTGTAGATGTGATATTTTGATACCATTTACCATATTACTTATAATTATTAGTGATTTAGTTTACTGATTAGGGAATGTTATTTAAATTTCATCTTTATATGTCATTTATGTTTCATCCCATTCATATGAGGAATTTAATTGATTTTTTCTATGATGGGTGGAGCCCTCTAAACCCATCGATTTATTAGTAGGTCTCATGAGAAAATCTAGTATAAATTTTCACCCAAAAATATATGGTGTCTTGGTCGTAGCTTTGATGGAATGTCTATGTTGTATAGTAATATAGATTCCCTAATTATGGTTTTAGTATTTTGATATTCAAGGTAATTATTTGACTAATAGAATATCCACAGCTATGATTAATCCTCCTATGATTATTTATATTTTTATTCCTACCATATTATTTTCAATTTTATGTTTTATTGGAATTTGTTTTAGTTATTCACTTTTCGTTATTATTTATTTTCATGATAGTTCCTCTTTATTTCTTTCACTTACTACATATCTGAGCTCACCCCTTTCTTATGTTTTATTTTCCAATGGATGTGAAGATGTATATTATGAATGACTTGTACGGATAACCTAAAATATTATGGGTGTTTAAAATATATTTTCTATGCTGTATATCATTTAAATTTGTAATGAAATACTTATTTCTATATCATGTATTCAAAAGTTACTAAACTATCCGGTCCTTCGAGATGTAGAGACTTTTTCATAGTAGCGACATAATAAAATAAGGCATCAGCTACGAACTGCTGGAGTCAGGGTCATTATACTCTAAAAAAATATAATAATTATATAAATATCATATATTTTCGATATATATATGTATTTATAATCAATTATAAAATAAAATAATAGAAAATTAGATACATTATTCATAAAGATGGTAGGTTATGCATAGGCACAAATGTTATTTCTATTTTCTTATTATATTGAAAGAAAGATAATTAAATGATATATGTGTTTGTGTGTGTGACTGTTACCATTATTATATAATTATTAAGTCATATTTATCACATTATTATATTATATCGATCCTTATTTCATTCCATGTAAAACATGAATGAATCAAATTGATTTGCAAGCCAGTTGTCTACTATACACACGAACGATGTTATCGTATTCTCACAAAATATAAATCATGAAGTTATATGTTATATAAAAATTAAAGAATCATAATTTAATTATAAAAATTATATATATCATATATGAACTATCAATCCATCATTATTGTCAACCATTAATGGTGGTAATTGAAGAATGAATGACATCTGTTTGTGAGGTGGCAGTCCACCATACACTTGAAAGTTAATTGAGTATTATATTTGGTGTAAGTGCTTGAATGTTTAGGTCCTAAACTTAACATAACAACATATAAGAGTATTTATGATACTTATATTATTATATTATCATTTTATATCAATAATCTTAAGCGTTGTATAAGGAGAAAAAATAAAAAATCATATTAATAAACATTACCTCATCTTTAGATATTTAATTTTCGTTTGCACCAATGGACTTTTTTTAGTTTTCTTTTGTACCAATTTAATTGTAATATGTTCAGAGGAGGAAATTTGGAAATATATTTTGACACGTATTGGCCCATTAAATGGTCTTGACTGGTGTGAATAAGTGCGGAGAGTGAATGCCCTTTTCTAATATAGGTGGAGTGGAATTTTTGAAAATACAAGATGGTAATAACTATTTTTATTTCTCCCTTAAATAATTCTTATCCAATAATGAACCATTTTTTATAATATAGCATATATGGTCAAAATAAATCCACAAATTTGTTTTTGTACACGTTTCCAGGTCATTATTATACATAGATTTTAATTGTATTACCCTAGTAAACTTTTTTTTTCTCTAAATCATTATGATTAGTTTTATCGTTTTTCCTTAGTAATTTTCATCAAAAATTTGGTTATAATTTTTTAAAATTTTAAATTATGGTGATTAAAATATTTATTCCATATTCCCAGAGACCAATCAGAGAAGTATCAGAATTTATATTGAAATTAATACTGTAAAAGAGATGAGAAACAAGGTTTTTAACAACAAATGTTCAAAAGTTTGAAATGTTTTCATAGACAATCCCAATGTTAATTTATTAAAATGAACTAAATTAAACTTTTCTATTTATAATTATAATAATTATAAATTATGACCAATTTAAAATATAATTTATCTATATAAATAAATTTGGTGAAAAGGCAATTTTCAATTAAAATTCAGTATTTTTCACTATTGATAAAAAAATGAAACATCTTAGAAAAATACCAAAAATTAAACCTAAGATAAATTTTAATTTTTGATTTCAGAAAATAAGTTTATATTTTCATATTTTATTTATAAAATTTTCATAAATATTTTTTAAAACAAGTGTTCCATTAAAAGTCGGTGAAAATACCTTTTAAAAAATATATCTTTTTATGTGTATAATAGGATTTATTCTTATCTATTTTCTGTAAAACAGTTACATAAATATTAAATTGTTTATTGAATAAATGACATTTTTATTCCATTAAAATAATTAATTTAAATTGTTTTATTATTTATAGAGATAATTTTTTTTGTGGAATGAGAAATAGTTTTTCAGTAAAGAAATTTCATTATTTTCAAATATTTGTTACTCATATTTCATGTTAATTGGTGAAAAAAAGAGTTAATTTTATAAACATATATAAACCATATTTTCAAAATTTAGGTAATACCTTTTATAACTTCCATTTCAATGGATTGATGACATCTATAAAAAAATTAATAATTAAACTTATAGTATATTATAGTTCTCTAAAACATGGAATTGGGTATAACACGACATATTGAAGGAACTCAGTGTTATGTGTACCGTAAGAAAAACTCAATGTCATGTGTACCTAAATATATTCTCAACATTTAATTTAGTGAAATTTTTACTTGGTATAACATTAATTTAAATCCAACAAAGAATTTTAATTTATTCCAAAATCATAACTCATTAAAACTCAGGTTGTTATAGATGTCATCCTGAATGATAGGATGTCTAAGAAATCCTTATTATACAAACTATTTAATAATGATAACTGATAATCCTTATTTGATCATCCATGAAACATTTAATATGTTCTTATCACCCAATACATAATATGGTATTCCCTATAACTCTATCTTCACTGGATTAATATGAAATATCACAACCAGATCATGACCACTCGATATTATGAGTTAATGAATAATCGTAAAGGAATACACATGGTGTACTATGAGTGCATATAATTTGATCCTTGGTTAAGTCTAGGTGTGATGGGAGAATATTAATATCACATGGTACCCCTACTGATGTAATGGGCTTTAGTACATCCTGATATGAAGTTGTACTTAGAGTGGGTGAACCATTATTTCATACCTCCATATTTTGAAAAACAGATCTTCTTTTATTTCAATGGTAAAGGTGTCCCAAAACATCAACATTCCAATTTCACCCCACTATGTGGCCTGATACTTTGTACACTATATTACTAGTGGGATTACCAACAATAATTATTTATTAATAATATGTAAGATCCTGCATTATTCATGTATAACAATCTAGAACCAAGGTACATCATTATTTTATAGGATCTTTTATGGAGGTTCTCTATGATTTCAACTCAAAATTGTGTGATACTAGTGTCACTATCATCTCTGCATTAAAAAATCGAGATAATGAACATGTATCCTGCTTTATAGCATAGTGGAAGGTCATTTCATACTCCCTAGACATTAAGCATACCTAATAAAATTTATTGGGGATGTATGAGTAGAATTTATAAGATAATTTTTATCCTAAAATTCATCTTTCTTAAATATCCTAGATGATTCAAGAAGTTTTCTAGGAGATAAAAATGTCATAAAAGGATTTGTAGAGGAAAAATAAAATGTATCTTCAATTTCCAATCACACATATACAAATCAAATCAAGATAATAGGAAACTATCCTGGTGTAGACTCTATCCCCTCAACAGATTAGAATTCTAGAATACCTATAAAATAAGACATGTTGGCTGCAAACCCAACAAGATAATGTTTCCTTGATCCCTTGATACATAAAAGAAGAAAGGTTATTTATAGAATTTAAGGAATGATTATACTTCTTTGATTATGGGAATGTTATAAACTTCTTTATCACATATATAAAAAATAAAATTCTCAATTTTTTGGAAAACTAGCATCATCAAATAGTTGTTTTTATGAACTATTTTAACTATTTCCCCAACCAATGATTTTCGGTAATTTTAGTAGGTCATTGATTGAGGTGAAAATATTTTTTTATATTATCTATCATGAATGTACATCTCTTCGGCCTATGATATCATTCATACCCAATTTAATTATCCAACACATCCCCCAAATAGTTTGTCTCTTGGAGTAACACTATTAGTTTTAATGACCTCCAAAAATAAAAGGTATAGTTTTTAAAATAAAAATGATTATTATGATCATCTATGGATCCTAATGTTAGTATTCAGCCTCATGGAATTAATGCCCACATTATTTAGAGGACCTCCCATCACACATTAAAATCAAGAGGGATCCCAGGATGAAGAACATGGATATTCCACTATCAATGTCATAAAGATAGTCAATTAGTATGTCCATATCCTCAAAGAAGTGTTCCAAACTACTCTCCCGAATATATCTTTACAATATTCTCAAGCTACTATAAAACTCCATAATGTAACGTATAACACCATGATATATATCTATAAATACATTTTCCTTGCTTCAAATATGAGAATGAGGTATTTAATTGAGATTAGTATTAAAAATATATGAAATCATCCTCTAGTATAGCCCTTTGACCCATTTGATTGGTTGATTATTTGCCTCATATATAATAATCCAGGTCTGAGCATCAGTTATCCAACTAAAATTATAATAAAAAATATACTATACAAGAACCCTCATGTTAAAAAATTAGACCTACCATGCTTGTTTCAGGGAGAAAATTTCAATAGATAATGATTATACACCTAGCGTAGAAGTATGACTTGTTAAATCACCTCCATGGTATCCTGGACTAGATTTCAATCATGAGAATGAATCTCCAATCAAATATGATTGGTAAGACTGATGATCCCTCTAGAGTTTTCGAATAATGTGGCCTCTACTGAGTCTCATCATATAGAGGAAATATGGTATGTGGATTGAAAATTTTTCATCACCTTCTCCTAAGAAGATGGAAGAAAATTCATATATGGTCACATGATTCCCCTCTATCTCTCAGAAAACCAAAATAGAAATGATGTTATTATATTCTCAGTGATTATTGGATCTAGTATCAATTTAATCCCATTGTATATGCTCTAAAATCTAGGATACACATAATCCATTCTGGCCTCGTTTGACATTATAATCAGGGGATATGACAAGATCAAAAAATAATTACTCTAGGAGATCCAATTGAAGGAATTTTTCGGTGATTGGAATCAAATACCGAATTAATGTTTGTCTAAATGGATAATTCTTTTAATGATTTATAAAATTTTTTAAATTACTTATATATCCACAAATAAATTTTTCTATAATTTATAAACTATTTTTATGTAACATCTTGGAAATTTTAATCAGGAATTAACTTTTGTTTCTTTTGGATTTCCTTATTATTTTCCTTGATATCTCATTATCTTTTGGTTTTATTGTTTTTTCACATTGTTTAAGAATTTAGAGGGTCAAGGTTACATGTTGATCCTTTTTAGAGAGTACAAGATATGGATTAGTGACTTTAGAAAGAGAGTCAACAAGAACATGTAGCTAAAATGTTTAAAGGATATCCCCTAGCTAGCTAATAAGGGACATTGAACAAACACTGGAGGGATGAAAGTAGGGAGATAAAATTAAAACTCCACTAGCTAGCTGGTGGGAGCCCACTGACTTGTCACTTGAGTGACCAGAGGAGTGGGAATTCTTATAATCCCTTCGATCATCTGGTAGAATTCAGTTGGCCATATGATGGGACTTCTAATAGCTCAGGCATTCATTAAGGTGGAATCAGTTAGCCGGTGGGATCCAATGGCTAACAAATGGCACTGATTGAGGTGAGTAATACCTAGTAACACCACAATTCAATCCCAAAAACATCAATATTAAAATAAATCATTTTCCATAAAATTCTATTTAACCGTAAACACCGTGGTGACTCTCTGTAGTATAAGTTTTCTCCCACCAAAATTTATTAATCATATATCAAAGTGTAAGTTGACGTGTTAGATCTCTTATAGTAAGTGTGGTATATTTGGATTGTGAATTGTAATTTCCTCCACTATCCCTCTCCTTTTAGTGTGGTGGATCCTCTTATTATTGAGGGATATTTATCATGAATTGATGAATTTATGTTCTAGGAATCTCCCATGATCTTTTGATCCATCTACTCTCAATTAGTGGAACATAGATTTGGTGATTACTGATCTAATTATTAAGTAATTAGTTTCATATAGAAATTAATATATTTTGAAATAATCTTTTCTTGACTAATTTTAATTGGATATATAATTTATTTCTAAATCTACATTTGGGTCTTTTGATAATTAATTTTGAAATAGAATGGTGTACATGTTGAAATCTCTTTGAAAATGGATTTTGATATAATTTTTTCTTTTCTATAAAATATTCATAAAATTAGATGGGTGATTTGAATAATTATTTTGATGATGAAATTAGAAAGAGATTACATGATATGTTTTTTGTTTTTTAATGAAATAAATTAATTTGAATGGCAAGATTTTTTATAAAAAACACGATGTTTGTCTTTTTAATGAAATGGAATGTTTTGAACATCAACATGGGTCATGATTAAATGATTGATTTAAATTATATGAGATAGATTAAAATTAATAATATCCCCAGGTATGAATGATTTCCATAAATCATAAGGGATATTAGGTAGTTAGGTGGAATGATATGCACTCTATGTAAATTTATATGTTCCAAAGGATTGATAGTGAAAATGATATTAAACTATTGGGAGGGTCGGAATTTTTTTCAATGGTATATCAATTTTTTCCCTTGGGGTTGGGATATATAGATTGGGTACCCACTTAGAACCATAATTCACTAAGATTTTCTATAACCTTGTGACCAAAACTAACCAACCCCAAGTGTTATAACCATGGTGATTTGAATTAAAATGATTATACATTTAATTTTTTAATTCAAATACTTCTTCATGCCTATATTGATAGAAATCGTTATCCATGTGGGTTTTTACAGGATGCCTATATCAGCCAATTTTGATGGAAATTCAATTCTGTACCAGTTTTATATAATCCATGAAATTTTATAAACATAATGTTTTGATAGGAACTATGAAATATTTGTCATTCCATATTTTACTTGAAATTTCGAATGTTTGGTATACTTGACGTGATTTACTTATGGAATACATCATGAGATCCTTATAGGATTTGTTTCTCACATCGTAACATTCACTCTGGTGATTTTTAGAATTTTTATGAAAGGTTCTGGGAATGGAAAGGAACTGCATGGAGGTGATTTATGTTCTTAATTAGTGTGCCCTCAAGATTTTGTGGTGACTTGTGGAGCTTGTGATCCACATATGACATGGAGATTTTGGGTTTTTCTCATTGATGGTTTGAAGTGATGATATTATTTGATGTTCTATTTCTGTTAATTTTGTTTTTCTACCTATCTACTTTCCACTTGGGATGTGTTTAGAGTAATGACTATTTATTGATTTGTATATCTTACATTGTTTTGATAAAATATTCTTGTGAAAAAAATAGTTCCCTCTTGTCTATTATGATTCCTAGGTACTATTAACCAACCCATGGTGATCTATAATGGACTTCATGACACTTTATAATTGTATCTAGTATCATTTAGGTGGGCTATCCTAGTAGATTTGAGAAATTTTTGTATCAATGGAGGTCCTACCCTTCTATAGATGTAGGTATGCATTTTGGGATGTCTTGGTAGATAGAAGAAATGATTTTTAGGACATAAGTTGTTGGTTGTGAGTGAGTTCTTGATTAGATTTCATTGTTACTATCCTTAAGGAACAATTTCATTTTTGAAGAAATTTTCCATGAGTTATTATATGACACAATTATAGATATTTCCTAATTTTTGGATCTATGATTTGTGTTTCCCTTATTTAATTTTGATTGATAGAGTTTAGGATATCATGTATCATGACTAAAATTTACCTTCTTATCATTTGATATTGTGTAGTTATATTCCCTGAATAAGACATTTGAATAGACATTAATATGGATAAATAGATTAACCATAGTAAACAAACCCTAATATTAATCATAACCTTGTAGAGGTTTATGTGTGTGCAGTCCAAACTCTGGAATAAATAGTTGAACCTGTTTTGATTGAAGATGTAGAGTTTTAGCCTCATATGGATGATGACATAGATCAGTATGAAGAGTTTCTCTGTCTGAAACCACTATAATGAAATGTTAACAATATTCCATAGGGGGAATAATAATGTTTGAAATATGTTGAGCAACTCTTTGAGTTCTTGGATATGCTAGAATATATTAAGGACAAATGTTTCATCTTTAATCATGAAGGGCCTAGTAGAATGTGGTTGGATTCTATTATTATGGAAGGGAAAAATTTGGTATTAGTGTGTAGGGACATCAAGGATATCTTTATAGGTAGATTCATTCCAGAATAGGTGGTATTGGTTATATCGATGTAATTCCTTAACAATCAACACAGTTAAGGAATAATGACTTACATTGAACAAATATTTTTGAAAATTGTTCATTTCATACATAATTTAGTATCGAATGAGAAGTTGAAAGACCAGCAGTTTTAGATGGGTATAATAGAATATATCAGATATGAGGTTTTCATGTTGAACCTCACTAAATATGATAATGTAATAGATGTATCATTGATAGTGGATCTTAACTTGGCTAGTAATATAGGGATTAAGTTAGTTCCTTCAACATCAAGAAGTATCATAAGTGGTCTTATTCCCATTAAAGGGTAGTGGAAGCAGGATGAGTATCCTGGTGGATATCATAGTGGTTAACATAAGAATAACGCTTCTTCCAAATCCTATGTAGTGTCTATAAAAGCCCAATTCACATGTTTCAAATTTGGAAAGGCAAGGTATGAAAATAATACATTCATATAGGTACCGTGATATATACTTTTAATGGTTCATAGGTTACTTGAAAAGTGTTTTCATTGTTTTTCCCCTCCACATTATGGTTTGGGATCAATATTTCTGAGAGAATATATGGTATAATCAGATGCTTAAAGAAAAATTGGGTTCATACCAAAAGCATTAGGAATTAGGATTCTTCATGCAATGGGAGAGTCTCTATAGTAAGAGGATGTGGGTATTGTGGTAGAAATAGTTACAATTAAGATTGAATTTTTTTAGTGACTACATTATTTGACACTAGTTTTTCCCATTTCTTCATATATATCAATATTGTCGAACATTTGAACCTTCCAACATTTCTCGTATGTTATTTAATAGTGATTTATATTCCTCCGAGGATGAATAAAGTTAATGTTCTATGATACAATTCATGTACATTCACCTTATAAAAAATTGAACTTATTTGGGACTTTTTGGTTAGGGATACGAAACATAGGGATTTTATTCTCAGAATGTATTGGTTGATTGCTCATAAATCTCATATCATTTGTCATCTTTGATGAATCTCCATTACATCCACTGATAGAGAGTGTCATTTCATTTAGTGAGAATGAGAACTTAGTTTAGGTAGATTTAGACTTACTCTTCTGAATGTTGGGTATGATGACATAAATTTATTCCATAGAGTAAGAGATATGTTTTTCATGTATTGATCTTCTTTTTGTATATGTTGAGTTTCTGGATGTGTTTTTATAATAATTTTTGGGTTTTCATCCATAATGAAAGTGGAGTTAACTATTGATTTGGTGTCGGGTACTTAAACCAAATCCATTACATCCAAACTTATGGTCAAAATGAACTAGGTGGGTTAGTGACTTAGTTATATGAATTCATGTTAAAAAGAATCATTTGACATATTGCGTCTCTCTAGGCAGAAAAAATTCATTTTTCTTAGAAGGATGATTGAACCCTTCACTTATGTCTTTATTATAAAAAACAAAATTAGGTTACATTTACGAAAAATTATATATTATATCATATTAATGATATTTCTTGGCCAAATGAAAGGAGATAAGTGGTTCTTAAATACTTATATTCGGTCAGGTTATAATAATCTTAATATCAAGGATTCTAATATCACTAAAACTACTTTTAAGAGAAGGTATGGACTCTATGAGTATCTGGATATGCCTTTTAGTCATTCCAATGATTCTTTGGTATTTACGGTGTTTATAAATAATTTTTTCCACCCCCACCTTGTTTATTTTTAAGTCATAGTGATGGATGATAAATTATTTTACTCAAAAACTATAGAAGCTCATGTCCATTACTTGATATTGGTATGGGACATCTTGAGTAAAATTTTACATTATTTCAATATTTATAAATGAAACTAATGAATTCCTGATATAAATTAATGGGGACACATTTATTTAGAACATGGTAATTTAGTTAATCATGATAAGGGGAAAGATTTTATAACATGGGAGGGACCATTGAAATTATTTGAGATTTGGAGATTCTTGTACATGCTAGAGTATTATGATTGGATTTTGAATGATTTCTCAAATTTGGATTACTGATTGAGTTATGTCACTTGATACAGAGTAATGTTTTTTTGGGGTTTGAAATGTAATGATTACGTTGATGAGTTGAGTCATCGTTTGACATAAGCACTTCTGCTGGATCTTCTTGAGGCTGGATAAGGTTATGTGGTCATCTATGATGCATTATGTTCTTGTTTTATTGTGATTTCTTATATAGGATGATCACATGGTGGGTTATGGTTCCCATAATCATTAGGATATTTAAAATAACTATCCCACACCTGATATCAAAATTATAGTTATGATTATTGCTCTTAAGAGTGGGCATCAAAATATTTTTAGAGAAAAGTTTTCTATTTACTCTCATAATAAAATCATGAGTTATATAATCTCATTAAAATATTTAATCCTTTTACAAAGGAAATGGGTGTGTTACCTATAGTATTTTTCTATTACCACTACATACTCCCCTCTGAAGGGTAATTTTGTTGCAGATTCTCTATGAATAATCCTTCTTTCTCATTCCCATAAATAATCTTCTAAAGAAGATAATTTTAAGTCTCCCTTTTCTAATATGTATATGGGAATATGAGAGTTTGAGAGTAAGGTTGTTTTGGTGAGTTTCTAGTTTATGTCATCTCATACATAAATGATCTTCTAGGGAATTGGCTTGATGAAAAAATATAAGGCATTAAGGAATATTTAAATGGTGTGGATACCATGATTTAATGGTCTTTATCTTTTGAGAGTATCAACTGCACCATGAACTACTATTTTTTCCATCGCATAAGAGAAAGTATTTAATGGGGGGGGGGGTTTCATAATTCCTAGAGGGAGGTACACTCAGGAATAATGAATATGTTTTATGGTATGATATTTCATTTCAAGTGGGTAATTATGAAATGATATATTTTTGAAATTGATTGTTATTGTTAAACGTGTCAGTTGATAATGTTCAAACATATAAAGCCTTTAGTTTTTCATCATCCCCTTCCTACTCTAACATGGAAGTGGGATTATATGTTTTGTCTTTACTGTTGTGTTTCCATGTATCCCTAGAAGAAATAATTTTAGTTGGGTAATAAATAATGACCAATCAGGTAACATTATTCCATTTTTTATATAACCAATGATGAGGATTTGTTAAACCAATATGTGAAAGAGTTCATTATATTTAATGGATTTTTTCAACAAATTCTTTTGACAGGGATACCCAATTAACTTATTGATTTCCAATAGGCCTCTAGGATTTGATGGGATACTAGGTATTTTTGAGAATGAAATACTATCCAAAGAAATATATTATGAAAAAAATAGTGATATAGATTTTGTAGGACAAACTTTGTGATTATATACATTAGTTTAGTAGAGCATGGTATTTCTATTTGGGGATGGTTGTGTTTTATTACAACAAATGATATATTTCATCCCTTAAGATGAAATCCTTTGAGTCCTTGTATAATACTCCATTTAAATCTCTATTTTTTTATCAGGGATTGGTGATGTTTCCCTTGTGGAACTGATTTTGGTTCAAGATATGAGGATAAGGATTCAGTTGATTTTTCAAAAATGGTAATGACATAGTGTCCATATAAGTATTATTATAATACTCATCCACACAATTTCGATTTCTTGGTTAGTGACTATTTGTTTTGGAGAGTTTCACCCCACATGGGTAATTAATGTCTTGGTAAATAGGAGAAGTTGAAACCTAAATATATGGGATCATATGATATTTTTCAGTGGATTAGAACGGTTGTATACCATTTTTAATTACCATCATATATTAGCTCGATCTATAATGTGTTTCAGGTATCATAGGATAATAAGTATCTTTCAAACCAATCTCTTGTATTGAGTTGGGAGGACCTTTATGTGTAACCAGATATGTTTCTGAATGTGCATCTGGTTTAGATTGTTTTTTTAGGAAAATGATCTCCATTGTAAATTTATACCCTTGGGAAAATATCTATAGAAACATTATTCTAAATCCTATGACATGTGGGAACATCAGCCTTTGTTGAAAGATAATTAACCTCACCTATTTTCTATAGAGACTTCTGGACAGGATTTCTGGGGGAAGAAAGACTATATGGTTTATAAAACTATAACATACCAAAAATAGATTTTATGTATGAACCACATATTATTTTTTATTTTTATTCATTTACATTGATCTCTCATTGTCCCATTGTTTCATGGTTGTTTTACCTAGATTGAGACTTTAGAGGGGCCATGGGTATGTGTTGATCCTTGTTAAAAAGTATAAGAGATGGTAAGGGGATGTATAATTAGAGTTTACAAGACCCTATAGAAAAACCACATACATGAGCTCCACTAATGAGTCAGATTGAATTTTTAGCCAGTTGGTGAATGACTGGAAATAGGTATGTCCTATAGGAACTCCACTAGCACATTGGTGGGACCCTACCATCATTCTAGTGGATTGGCTAGTAGATCATGCATTCATGTTGAAAAACTATCTAGCTAGTAAGACTTTTAGTGGCTTTATAATTATATCAGGAACTACATTATAGCCGATGATATAAATTTGGGGTGAGTAATGCGGGGGAATTATAAAAATTCTGTCCACCAAAAAAATAGGAATATAAATCCTTCTCCTGAAAACTCCATTTAACCCTAAAATTTTTTTGGCCCTCTATATATGAATTTACCTCTTCCAAACATGATTATTCATGGATCTATGTGATATTTTATACCATTTATATCTTCATGTATGTGTGATATATTTGGGGCATGAGTTACTCTTTCCTCCTCCCTCAAAATCTGGGAGAGTAGTGAATCCTCATGTAATTAATAAATCAAAATCATGGCATGATGATTTGTGGTTCTAGGGTTTCTATTAATCATTATAGTCACTGACTCTCAATCAGTGGATCCCGGGTTGGCTAGCTGTTGATCATATAATTGGGGTAGGAGGTTTCATATGGAAATTACCATATTTGAAGATCATTATTTCTTTCTTAATTTTAAGTGGTTTTCCAATATATTTAATAATCCTAATTTGTGAAATTTGAAAACTTTTTTTTAAATGGCATGGTGTCTGTAATAAAATAACTTTTTCATTGGATATGATTATCAATTATTCATTTCTCATAAATAAACATAAATTGAGAAGAGTGATTTGAAGCATGATTTGGATGGTGGATTTTGAAAGACAAAAAATTAAATTCTTTATTATTTGGAATGAAATTAATTGATTTTAAAGGCATGATTTTTTGATAAAACCCACACGATGATAGGTTTTTAAATGAAATGGAATGTTTTGAAACCTTAAAATGGTCCCTAACTAAATCATTGAGTGAAATGATTTATGATTGATTGAAAATAATGATAGCCCCAAATATAAATGATGGTCTTGAAACACATGGGAGACTGGGTAGTTGGGCAGAGGGATATGTACACATGGAAAATTGATATCTATAGACAGATTTATGATAAAAATGATACTAAAATATCATGAGGGTAGGGAGTTTATTCTTAGGGGTTATCTCTTATTACCTATTAGATTGGGATCTAAGGAGTTTGTACACACCAAGAGCTATATTTTACCGAGATTATGTGGAATATTATGATAAAAATTAACTAACCATGGGTGCTAATACTATGGGGATATGATTGGAAAATATTATATTTGTTAGTGTTTGATTGAAATTATTATTTGTTCATATTTTGATAGAAATGATTATTCTTAAAATTTTTCACCTAGAATATTATATCTTTCAATTTTTAAGGATAAGCAATCTTGTATCTGTTTTATATTTTCCATTGATTTCATGATAAATTGTGTTTTCATATAAACTGTGAAAATATTTCTATTTTAGGATTTATTAAAAATTATCCATATTTGGTCTACTTGATGGAGATTTCTTATGGAATACATGGTGAGAACTTATTGGGGTTTGTTCCCCACACCATTCCATTCCCTTCTAGCATTTGTTGTCTTTCATATGCCATATACAGGAAAAGTAAAGGCACTACTTGAAGGCATTGTTTATTCTTCATTAGAGGGGCCATGAAAGTGAGATGTGATGAGTGGAAAATGTGTTCAACTTTTAACAAGTAGACTATTTGTTTTTTCACTGATACATTGATGTGATGGCATTGCATTACATTCTTTTTTTGAGACCCAGATCTATCTTTGGTAATTTCCTCTTGAGAATTTTTTTGAATAATGATTATTTATTGATTTATATCTGTTGGTAATTATTGATGATTTTTTCTTATAGTTAAATTGTTCCCTATTATTATTTTTCTTTCATTAAACTAGTCACCATCCCATGGGGATCGATAACTCCAAGTGGGCCATATAAGAATTGATTTGTGTACAATTTATGTAGGTCATCCAGGTCATTTACTGAAATCATAAAATATATTATAAATTCATAATTGATAATTTATAGAAATGAAATATCATATTATATAATATTTTATGAAATATGTTTTATAATTAATGAAAACATTTAATATTAATAATCATATTTTGTTATAAAAAATGTCAGGATGTGTCATTATTCTTTAGTGGATTGGTTTCATATGCTATAATTGTGAATATATCATACGTTTGATGTAAATCTCTATTTTTTGATTACTAATCAATGTCTTCACCACATATGATATCCCCATTATTATGTTTTGATACACTAAAAATTGATGGAACTTAACTGAGTCACCACCTGTGATTTCCAATAATGTTTGGCGTGACTATTGTAACACCCCAACCAAAATCATCAGGTTTGATATATAATTTCACATGACATCATGTTCATCCCTCCATATGCGAGAGGCTTACGACTAGTGGTGAGGATCTAAATAAATTTATGGGGAGAATAAACCAACAATCAATATACACGATAACTATAATTAACCAAACATGTAACAATACATCATCAAAGAATGTTGAAAAAATAAACATCGCTTTTATATAAAGGGGAGGATATAGTACACAGACTCATTAATAATAAAAACACAATAGTTGATCACCCTTATGATTGAACTCATACACATGTGAAGGAAACAAATAATATTAGGCTCTATAACTCCAGCCTTCCCTCATCCCATCCTTCAAACGCATAAAAATCTATCATGCTCAATGATCAACCTAGACCGTAGCCCATCTTGTACCTACAAAAAGTGAAGGATTATGAGGTACCCAAGCTCCATGGTTACTCAAGAATTGTTTGAGTAAAACATAGCTGAATACCACCCACATGGTCTTATACCCAACCATAAAATGCAGTATATATGAATGTGATATAATTAAAAGAAGTAAACATGAAATATATAATATGAGAATAATAACATATAATCAGAATTCACCAAAAAATAACATGATTTACTAAGTGACCATGTGCTCAACAGGATTCTTGGAACCTTGGATGTACCTTCTTTTTCTCTATGTTAAAATTGAATTCATTTGTTGTTTATCGAGAACAAACAATTAGACATCTATGCTCATCCCTCTAAAAGGAGATCTATGCCTACCTTTATGGGATGTTTATCTATTGACCCAATATCAATGATCTAGGGATAGCCACACCACCAATCAGTCAGCTAACTGACCAATTATAAAAATAGATTTTTAGGGGTAGAAACACCCGATTAAAAGAATGTTTTGAACATTTTAGACTAGCCACCGGGTCAGTAGTTCACATCCCTCTACTGGGATATTCATTACTTCCTATATGGATTCTTGGACCATATTTCAACCAACCTCAAGGTTATGCAATTACATTAAACTATAGTGTATAATAGACCATATAAAAACATATATATATATATATCTATAATTTGAAAAAATAACTTCACATCAAGACCACATAGCTAATAAAATACACATGTGATCAATATCTTGCTTAGGTATTACATGGCTACTCATTCACAACACATGTATGAAAATTATCATTAGTCTCATAGGATATACGTGCACACTAGATGTGATAAAACAACCAATGTAGGATTTATGGGAAACAAACACAGACACGCAATATGATAAAACAAGAATATATAGGCCTCATGGTTTACCCATATAAACCCCTTTTGATCAACTATAAAATATATATCTCATGGTTACACAACAAGTCAACCTTTGGATATCAACATATTTGAAACAAGCGATCACACAAGGTCTAATATTTACCTTGGAACCTTATCCATTTTTAAGAATATTCATCTAATAAGATATGATATGGGATTCAGTAGAAAATCACACATGGAACATGAATCTAATTTTAATTTAATAAAATATTCCATTATAATGTATTAGATTTCATTAATATAATAGTTACATACTAATGAGCTTTGAAATGATGTGGTGAAAGTCATATAAAATTCCAATGAATGATATATATTGTTATAGGGTAGTTTACCTGGTACTAACTACCTCAAAATATATAACTATAAACAACGAAATACCTAGCTACTTTGTCCAAGCCTCCAAGAACATTTGGCCACTAGTGATTTCCACAAGGTTCTTCCCATTCCAAAAAATCCAATATATTTAATTGTAATTAATTATAATTAATTATAATATCATTATGGCACATATTCCCAACTTAATTGAATATATGTTGAAGTCTAAATGAATATCTCCCCCTAGTCGGAACCATGAACAACCATCCATGAAATGTACATATGATAAATCGAAAATTATTTATGTAAAAACACTCATTACATGGAAAAATGAAAAGGACTTATTTAATAAAATAAAATGTTATAATTATGAAAAAACCAATCAAATAGTGTACCTTAACCACAAAATTGTCCAATAGAGTTTGATCTACTCCCAATTAACTACACATTTAAAGAATAAAAAATACACAAATAAATTACATCAGTAGATGGACAATTCTAAATAATGTTACTAAAAATGTAGAAAAATATCATCAATGGGAATTCCATCATCGAAATTACCATCAATTACACACATTCTTTATCATGGGACATCCTTTGTTCATGCTGATCCAAATATATACATTATTGGATGTTTCCATAAAAAATGATGGAAATGATTTCAAATTATCTATCTAGAATCTAGGAAAAGACAAATCAATAACCATGATAACCATGAAGAAGGGTCTTTGAAGAGAAACAAAACATAAAATTGTAGAAAGGGTCCCATCTTATCATGAGTATCAGTGTTTCCCCATTTCACGACTCATGGTTCATGAGTATAACTTTCATTACAGTATGACATACTGTAGGGCATGATGTAGAATTGTAAAATGTGAGAATATGAAGATCATGGTATAATAAAAAGCTTCCAGGATGATATTTAATGGCTTAAAGAGGGTCCTTGGATAAGATTAGGGTAAACACACATTTTCCATGAGAATTTGTGTGGATAGCCTGTTCAATCCAGCAACACATGAATTAATGAATCACCATTCCCATAGATACACTATAATGCCTTAATGAAGCTCTTGATATAGGTAATAAAAATATACAGTGTGTGATATAAGAGATTCTATGTGCATCCCCCATGAGATCAAACTAAAAAATAGTGTACTTATATATGTTTGTAGTGTGATCTCCCAAAGGGATAATACAAAGATATGTATACATAACAGGATTATACTAGATCTATTTTTGAACAGTATGAGAAAATATGGATGGAATATGTGAAGATAAGATGCCATGATATTTTTTGTCATGTGATTCTTATAACACATGTGACACTATTTAAGAAGAATGATGATTCATAATCACTAAATGTTACTGGACATAGTATGTGAATATTTTTAAAATATTGGGAGTTCTGTTTCTTTAAATGTTATCTCAATGTAATAGAATCTTCAAATTTAAGGATGTGTTATTCTACATGATGAATGGAATACAAATGGCACATCCACCACCCCCATTTCTCAACATAGGTTTTTCTCGGCTCTATGTTCATATTTCCATTTCCACAAACCTTAACTACTAATTATTTGAGAAGTGAAATCATTTTTAAAAATTCCTCCGGCTTATGTTTTCCCACCCACTTCTATAATGCATCCACCACTTTACATTCATATCTAAATTTATTCAACCCATGAACTTTGTGCGTAACCACTTTACGTAATTCCACATATATCAAATGTCATGCTCTAAAAGTGTAGGTTGAATCTATTCAGGGTTCCACATATTTTGGTTTGACAAGATACTATCACATTTTATGGTAAAAAATAATTCTTTATTTGTATAATTTTATCAACTATTTAATAATCATTCTTATATAGTTATTCATTGTTAAATTAATGCAATTAAAACTAGGTTATAATTGTTTACCATCATTTTCTTACAATATTTAGATACATGAACATACTAGTACCCATTTTAATGAAACTAGTGTTTAATATAATTGGATCTAATTTAAAATTAACTAAAAATAATTATGTATTGTTACCTTATTTTTTTCTTTTAAGTGAATTTTTAAAATTATGTTCTCTGTTATCTAGAATGGATCCCCAATGGTATGCACACAGTCTTTTAGTTCATTAGTTTACATTAAAATTCTATTATATCTAATGAGGTTCCTTTTTTGAAAAGAGTAGTATGTACATATTCTATATAAAATGAAAAATTGATTTATATCTCATCTATATGTGCATTGATTTACCTAATAAATTATAATTTTTTCTTAAATTTGTGAAAGAAATTTTCTTACATTTTGGGTCATATGATAAATTTATTGATGAAATAGAATTCAGATGTAATCATTATTTTACTTAAGTAATTAAAACGATTCAATTTATTTACTATCATGAAAATTAATTTGTGGTCACCAATGTAATTTTAAATCTATTAAAGATCCTTTTTTTTCTTACAAAATAGGTGAAAATTCATTATAAAAGGAAAAATGGATATATAAATCACCTATATGTGATTTTCATTATCTAATGAAGTATATTTTATGTCATATATTTTCAAAATGTTTTCTTCATAAAGTTTTTTTCATACTATTATTTTCATATGGTTAATTTATAAATGAATAAATATTTTAAGAAAAATATTGATTTATATTGTTGATTCCCTAGATTCAATTTAGTTACTATAATGGAATACATTATATGATTATTTTTATAATGTATGGTATAATTGGATTCTAACATTCCACCAAAATGATATAATTGAAATAAAAAAGAAAATGTGGACTGATAGATCAAATTGAAATCAGTGGTTCCAAATATTTTTTTCATAATAATGATTGTGGAATATCTCCATTGGTTAACATGCTTAAAACAATTATTTCATATTTTTAGAAATGTACTTTGCGTTGTTGGGTAATTTTACATCAATTCATGGAATATGAGATTGATTACTGAATAAAAATTGATATAAGGCTACTGAATGATCCTTGATATCTAATCCTACAATGGGAGTAAGTCCCTAAGTAATAGTTCCTTCTCTCACACATTGCACTGATTATATAAGTTTTTCTTGATCTTGTAGGTATATGATTAATCATTTCTGACTGTGATGTTGGTCCACATTTCATATTTTGTCATTAGATAATTCCATTTGTCTTGTGTTTTATTAATTTCAATTTTTCTAGATCCAATGTTTTTCCATAATTTTTTTTACCATGTTTTTAATTTATTAAATATAATGTTATCATGTTTGAGAAATATTTATTCCATATGGCAGATTAATAATAATTTGTCATGATATTTATTCTATCATAAAAAATTTTGTCTTTATTTCATTTTTTCATTTTATTATTGGTATCAAAATTCATTGATGGGGGTATGAAATGTATGTTATAAACTAATGCTTTGTATTATAGGATTAATAATGATGAGATTTTAAGGGAATTATTTTCATTCCAAAATGAAAGTTGTTACCTTTATCATAGAGGTTTCAATATATTTTCTTGTGTTACTAAAGATGCATGGACTATACATATTTATAAAATAATAACACACATGAGGTGGAATCTTGATGAGATAATGGGATGGAAATATATCCAACTAGTTATGAATAAAGATAAAGTGTTCACAAAGAATATCTAAATTTTGTACAAGAGAACTGTATGTTTCATCCAGTTGTGCAAGATGCTCGTGGTCACGAAATAATCAAGTAGAGGTAAGAGTTGTATATAGATTGAGGTGATAGAGTGCATTATTCACCTTTATTTTTAAAGGCTTTAAAATGCTGTAAAAACTCTATGTATACCACATCCCACCTTAATATAGGACATTGAGAAATAGAATTAATGAGAGAGAATCAAATCTACAAGATGATTGATTATAAGGAAAAAAGAGTTGTTCTCACAAAAACACGGTGTGAAATATATTATCAGGGTATGATTCAATGATATATTTATAAAATCATGAAATGTTAGTCATTTTCATGAATATGGAGGTCACTTCATTATTTCTATGTGATATAAGAAGTATGAATGACATGTATAATATTGTTCATGCCTTTAGAGCTCCAAATATATATTTGTTTGTGTGGAAAATTATACTTACACAATTTTGAAGAGAAAATATAATTAAAGAATAATATTTACATATAGTGTGGAATTAATATGTGAATAGTAATTATATTAAACAGTTATACATATAGTGAATAAGTGTGAAGAGGATGTGTGTTTTTTGTAATCCTAGGGACACCAAGTATTGAGTATTGTGAGATAAAAAATATATTCACTATGAAACAATTTCAATTTTCCTGATATATAGTATTAATAGAATAAATTAGAATATATAGAGTTATTTGTAGTGGTTTTTGTTGTTCATGCACTATTCAATGTGTGTATAATAATTAGAGTGAGAACTTGGAGTACATATAGGTTTCTATATTTTTTTGTAGTGTAGTGATAAGGAAAGTTAAAATAGGAAGAAAGAGTCTATATAGTAAATTGATACATAATAAGTACTAGAAAATATAGATTTTGAGGTTAGGGAAATGGGAGACTACCTATGGTGGTTGATAAAGGGAGAAATATCGACCACCATAGGCATTTGCTGCAGTAGAAAAACAATCCCATCCTCACACCCACATCCCATCTCTTGCATCCTTCACCCTTCGCTTGCACTTGGATTGACATGAAATCATGAGAGAATGACCAATAATTTATTTATGAAATTTTTTAATCTATTCCACATACATAAGTTGTTTGTGTCACCATGTATAATGGAAAAAAATGGGTAACATTTTCTAGTTTTATTAAAATTACTTATATCCCATGATGGGGTCAAAAATATGCCAACAAATTATGTTTGACAGTAATATCTCGGTGATAATTCTTTAAATAATTTTTGTTTTTTTTTCAATCTACCATGCATCATTCTCATTCACAAATTGATTGTTATGGCTAAAGGTATGATTTTACATAATTAAAAAAATTAAAATATTTTGAAAAATCATTAGAATAAGGGTAAAAATTGACCAAACGATCTTTTCATGAGATGAAATTTTAGGAAAATAATATTTAATTAATTTTAAATATGTAGGAATTATCAACATGTCGATCAGATTCCAAAATTTCTTGGTATGATAAAAAATGGTGTTCATCACATGTATTTAGAATAGGTGAAAAATCACAAAAAAAGTGCCAATACCTAGAAAACACACATGAATTGACATTAAATCATTAGTGACTGATCAGTGAGTCCTTATTATTCTTTGAAATCAATTCCACATCTATATCATGCTCATGCTTCCCCATATGATGGAAAATGATGGGTAACATTGTTTGGGATTATTAAAAAAACATATCTCACCAAGGGGTAAAAAATGAGCAACAAAATTATGATTAACATGAAAAATATAGAGGATAATTCATTGAATCATTTTTGATTTGTTTCAATCAACCATGCATCAATTCAATTCATGGATTTATTTGTATGGATAAATGTATTATTTTATATTATTGATTTTTTTTGTAATAATAGACAAATCATGGGTGTAGGGGTCAAATCTGACTAAAAAATCTCTGATTTACATGAAATATTAGGAAAATAATATTTACATCATTTAAAACATATTAGATACATTGTCACATCAATCAAATTCATCAATTTCTCTTTTTGAAAAAAAAATGATGTTCACCCCTCAAATTTGGATTGAAGTGAAAAATCACATAAGAGGTGATAATACCTATAAAATTACCATGGATTGACATGAAATTATGTTCAAATGATCACCAATTAATTTTTGATCCAATGGTATCAACACCACACACATCATATTCTTGCGTCAGCAAGTTTGATAGAAAATAATTGCTATCATTGTCTAGTTTTATGAAAATGAAATATCTCCTATCTGGGGGTTAAAATTAGAAAATGATTTCTAATTGATATGAAAATACAAGATAGAATTCCACCACTCATTTGTGATCTAATTTAATCAATTTTTCATAAATCTGAAGCCCTAATTGATTGTTATGGCTAAGGTGTGATTTTACAATATTAATTTTTTTAATAGTGGACAAATAACATGTGTAGGGGTCAAAGTTCACTAAATGATCATTTAATGACATTAAATCATAGGGAAAAAAATATTTAATCAAATAAAATTTATAATAACTATCAAAACATTGATCAGATATCCAAATTGCGCGATATGATTGAAAATGGAATTCGTCCCTCAAATTTAGTTTAAAGCGACAAACCACATAAAAGGGACCAATATATAGAAAATGATCGTGGATTGACATGAAATCATGGGAGAATGATAAAAATGTTGTTTTTTATATATTAGATTCAAAACCATGTCAATTGGATTCATGTGTCACCCAGAATGATGGAAAATGATGGGTTACATTGTCCAGTTTTATTAAAATGTCATATCTCCCATCAGGGTGTCAAAAATAAGAAAACAAAATTTGATTGACATGAAATTCTAGCAGATCATTAATCAAATCATTTGGGAAATTTTTTCATCTACCAAAATTCAAACTTATACATGGATTGATTTATACGGTTGATGTTATGATTTTTCATATTTAATATATTTATGATAATAGACAAATCATTTGTGTAGGGGGTCAAAGCCGACTAAACAAGATTTGATTGAAATAAAATCTAAGTAAAATGATCTTTAAGTCATTTAAAATCTATATGAATCATCATCAAATTGATTGGATACCTGAATTCTTCATAATGATAAAAAATGTCATCTCTTCTTACAATTTGGAGTAGAGTGAAAAATCACATAAAAAATTCCAATTCCTAGAAAAAAACATGTATTTACATAAAATTATGAGTGACTAATCACTCAGTAGTTTTTGATCTATAGGAATTAATGCTACATTCATTGGAGGCTCGTAATTCCTGGTATGATGGAAAATTATGAGTTACATTGCTTAGTTTAATTAAAATGACATATCTCCCGTTAGGAGTTAAAAAACAAGAAAATGAATTCTAATTTACATGAAAATCTAGGAGGGCATTCCTTTAATCATTTATGATCATTTTCAATCCACCATGCTTCCATTCAATGCTCGGATTGACCATTATATGGTTAACATTGTTTTCAACTTTAATATTCATTTCTCAATTAATAATTAAATATATAATCAGATATTTTCTATTAGTTTTTCTTAATTTCTGTATTTATGATTTTTTTTGTAACACCTTACAAAATATTTTGACAATTATTTCTATATTTACTAAATAAATTAGATTATAATATTAAACATAATAATAATTATATTTTCAGGGTTTAATTCTTTTGTATTTTATTTATAGGTAGATTAAGTAAGAATATTAGAAGGGTCATATAGTGGGATTTACTTGATGCTTATATTTGTACATCAATACTAGGGTTTTATGTTTCTATTTCAACCAAACTGGCCTGATGGGTTTGAGCTGTTACACGATGGTGCATGCTTGTTGTTGGAAATTTTCTCGAATGGAGGGTGACACATCTATGAAGATGCTATGATGTTATTGCTACAATGGTCAGATCTAATTTTTCACAAGCTTAGACCAAGATTCATATTTTTGGTCATTGTGAAGCTGAGTTCAATTTGCTGTTAAAAAAGTTCTATTTAATAAAATATCATGCTAGAGAAGCCTGCCACATTTTTTGCTTTTCTTTTTTCTTGGTGGTTCATGATGTGATGAGAATCAGGTGGTTCTTTTGTGCTATCTTGAGGATGATTTTGATCTCATGTCCATATCTACATTGGGGGAGTCCAGAGATGGATCTTATTTGAGAGGATGTATACTACTTATATATGAATGTTAGATGATCATCATTTCCCTGATGATCTATTAGTTAATGATGTATGTATTATTTTCAATAAATTGATGAAGTGGGTTCATGGTTGTAAAACATGGATGATCCCTGCCCATGGGTTATTTTCTATATATATACTACTCTCTAATATACATTTCTACCATTCATTTACCTACATTGATATTTTTAACAATTTCCATGTCAATTGATTCTTGGTTTCTATTTTGTAATTTTTTATCTTTTGGTTTTCTAATTCAATGTGAAATATATATGTATATTTTTTAAAAAGAAATTTAGTGTAGAGAACGCTTATGGTAGTTTCAAGTATGTTTTTTGCCTAGTCAAATTACCGACCACAATAGAGGGCACTAAACGTTACCCCAACGACTATCAACACTATCTATTTGTGAACCCCGAGAACTACTAATATTGGTTGTCTCTATTTCCCTTTAGTGATAGGGAAAATGTGACCACCAAAATTCATCCGAAGGTAGTCACTAAAAGTAATTTTGTAATAGTGAAATAAAGAGAAAAAATAATTTTAGATTGACATCCATATCCAAAATATAACAAAAATCTAGAATAAAGGCGACATCAGCAATATTATCTAGGAAAATTAAATGCCAAAAAACATCAAATTTAAAAATTCAAATCAAAAATGATTTGGAATTAATTTGAGAAAACATTGTTAAAAAATTTACAGGTCAAATATATGAAAAAAAAGTAATGCTGTAAAAGGGATGAGTAGATTTATGTGCTTCAGTTATTGGCCTATATGCACAGGGAAGGATCATCACTATTTTTTCACTATGAAAAAATAAATGATTAAAAGATGCATGAGGCATTAATTAATAGAAACAAGAATAGGACCAGATACATTCACAACACATTAGAAAACAACACATAAAGCTTAAAAATGACACAGAAATACTATAATAGAACCGAGACCCCCTTATTAGGGATCGATGACACCTTATTGTTAATGTATCATGTCATGACCAGGAAATCGTGTTCGATGAGGTCAACCATTCTAATTCTTCATGATCACCATTGATGTCTAGGAATGTAGTAGATGTCTGAATATACTGACAATACATAGATCCATCAGCCCTATCCTAACACATCCTCACTACCCACTTCCATTTCATTCATTATTGAAGAAACTAGGAGGGAGGTGGAACGAGTGCATTAAGACACATTTCATAATCAAATATGGATATGCCCTTAGTGTCTATGATCAACCACTAATGGATATATGGTGACACCAGAGTTTATATATATATATGGGTTTTCTTGGTTTTTTTCATCGAAAATGGTTAGTGATAATAATACTTTTAAAAATGGGTTTGGAGACGCATAAAACCATCACACATATCTCCCTTTTATAAGTGGGAAATCCTAGTAAATCATTCTGCATTTCTGATTTGGGATTCAGGTTCTCTATTTCCTACAGAAAACATTCTACATTGCAAATGTAGGATTCTATTTCAAATACGTGTCTTTGGAAGACTATAATATAAAAATCATAATACTAATATAAATGAAACATAAAAAATGGATTAAACATATAAGAAATGGTTGAAAATAAAATGAATTTTGTAAAAAAGGTTGATGAATAATAATTTTTATGATTTCAAAACCACCGACTTAAAACTTAAAAATATTTCAAGTACATGTCTTTGAAAGACTATAAAATACAACACTATAAGACCAACATGAATGAAACATAAAATATGGATTAAACACATAAGAAATATTTGAATATAAATAGAATTTCTTAAAAAATGCTGAAGAAAAATAATTTATAAGCTTTCAAAACCACCATGTTGAAACTTAAAAATGTTCCTAGTATGTGGATTCGATAGCATATAAAATAAAAAATATGAGACTAATATAAATGAAAATTAAAACATGGATTAAACATATAAGAAATAGTTAATAATTAATTACTTAATTAGTAATATAATTATTAATGATATTATAATTAGTTAGTTATTAATATCAATATTAATTATATAATAAATTATTAGTAATATAATATTAATTAAATAATAAATAATTAGTAATATAATTATAAATTATATATTAATTAATTAGATAATTTGTAAAATAATTATTAGTTATATAATAATTTATTAGTTAATAAGTAAAATAATTATTTATTATATAATAATTTAGTATTTAATTAGTAATATAATTATTAATTATATAATAATTCATTAGTTATAAGTAAATTAGTCATATAATAAATAATTTTAATTAATTAATTATTATTATTAGTTATTAATTATTATTAATTAAGTGTATAATAATTAATTTGTTTTTTAATATAATTATTAATTATATATTAATTAATTAGTTAGTTAGTAATATAATTTTTATTTATAATTATAATTATTAATTATATAATTAAAAAATATATTGTTTATTAACTAAATAATTTTTATATATTTCTTAATTAATGATTAATGATTAATGATTTATAATTATAATTAAAAATTATATTATAATTTAATTATTGTATAATTAATACTTATATTACATGTTCACAAATTCTTTTATATACTTTTATTACTAATTAACTAATTATTTATTTTATATTAATAATTAATAATAATAATTGATAATCATATTACTAATTAACTAATTAATTATTATATAACTAATAAATAGTAATTATAATTAATAATCATATTACGAATTATAATTAATAAATATATTACTACTTAAGGAATTAATTATAATGTAATTAATAATTATATTACTAATTAACTAATTAATTATTATAAAATGAATAGTTAATAATTAATAATTAATAATTAATAACTATAAGAAAAAATTATAATTACTAATTATATTTATAATTAATTAATTAATTATTTTATAAGTAATAATTATATTGCATATTAACTAATTAATTATTATATACTAAATAATTAATAATTAAACTTAATAAATATATCTCTAATTAACTAATTAATTATTATATAATAAATAATTAGTATATAAAATTATAATTTTATTACTAATTAACTAATTAATTATTATGAAATTAAATATTAATAATTAATATATAATATATAATTAATATTAATAATTAATAATTATTAATTATTAATTAATAATATATAATTAATATTAATAATTAATAATTATTAATTATTAATTAATAATTATAATGAATAAATTTAATTAATAATTATATTAGTGATTAAAAAATTAATTATCAATTCATAATTATATTAATAATTAATTATTAATTATTATATAATTATATTATTAATTAATTATTATATATTTGTAATTAATATTTTATAATTATTAATTACTAACTATATTAATTATTAAATAATTAATAATTATTTTACTAATTAACTAGTTATTTAGTAACCATTTCTTATATGATTAATCCATGTTTTAAATTTCATTTGTATAGGTCTTTTCGTTTTTATTTTATAGTCTTTCAATTCCACATACTTGAAACATTTTTAATTTTCAAGTTGGTGGTTTTGAGAGCTTATAAATTTTGTTTCATCAATTTTTTTTACGATTTTTTTATTTCAACTATTTCATAGATGATTAATCCACTTATTATGTTTCATTTATCTTGGCCTTATAGATTGTATTTTATTTATTTTCAAAGCCATGTACTTGAAATATTTTTAAGTTTCATGTTGGTGGTTTTGAAAGCATATAAATTATTATTCATTAATTTTTTTACGATTTTTTTTTTATTTTCAACTATTTCATATAATTTTAATCCATATTATCTGTTTCATTAATATTGGTCTTATAGTTTTTATTTTAGAGTCTTTAAAATAAATATACAAGAAACATTTTTTTGTTTCCGATTGGTGGTTTTGAATGCTTATATATTATTATTCATCAACTTTTTTTACGAAATTATTTTTATTTTCAACTATTTCCTATATGTTTAATCCATGTTTTTGTAACATCCCATGAATGTAATGAATAATATATATTTTTATCTATCTCTATTAAAGAATTAGATAGTGTTTTGGAGGCTTAAAATGAAAATAATTCCAATCTTAAGCATTGAATACACTAATAATTTTAAAAGATAGTTTTACTGCCTTTTGATGGAAAACCATTTTAAAATAAATCTTTTGACAATTTTATAAGATATTTCTTTCAAAATAAACTTATTATTTATGATTGGGTCATTGAAATTTACATTGGATAATTTTTTGGTATTTTTCTGACAATGTTAATTTTTTTAATGAATAGTGAACAATACTGCATTTTACATCAAAACTGTGTTTTCATCTAATTTAATTATATGGTTAGATTAAATATTTAATTGGTTTCAAAGTTTAAATAGAATATATTTTTACCATTTAATCCAATAGTGGTAATTGGAATTAATTTCACTTTGAAATTTGACTAAAACTACTGTCAATCTTTTGATACATATTGTTTTATAAAAACACGCTATTTGTTTTGACATCAGGAGTTAATTATTAAATTAATTAATGTAACTTATATGTTTTGAATTTTGTAAAATAGACATCATTTTTGAATTCAGAATATAAAATATTGCATAGGGTAATGTTTTGGTATTTTTCTGAAAAACATCAATCTTCGATGAATAGTGAAACCACTAAGTGGTACTTAAAAAACTAATTTTCGTTTAAATGAAACATTACCACTTCTGTGATTTGATTTTAAAAAAATCCATCATTCATGGTTGTCATTAAATTTTAAAATGTGGTTCGATGGGATTAAAATAATTTTTTGGTGAATAGTAACTTTTAAGTTTTTAATCGCGATTAGAGGTAATTAGTGTAGTTTAAGGTAAAAATAATGTTTTAATAATATGAGATGATCTTGACACTTGTCCTACCCTTATTAAATGCGTCATGGCAGACCAAGAAAATCCATGGGTCATCTTGGGGACCCCATGGAGCCACTTTGGAAGGAAAATGACATTAATGTCTTTTTATTTAATGTAAAAGTAAAAATGACACAAACATGAGTCGTTTTACTAAAACAATTTTTAAATGGGGTTATACAAGTCATATTTTTGACTACAAATAGTCATTGGAATGATAAAAATATTTCCTACATCATAGTATCTGTTTTATAATTTTTATACATTAGATAAATTAAATTTTTTATGACATCATGATGATGCAGCGATTACCTCATTATTTAACTATTTAAATAAAATGAAAAGATAATGAAAAATCTAAGACCTAAACTTGTAAAAAACCTATTGTATGGGTATATTTCGAACCCTTATCACCTTAATCTAGAATTATATCAATGTGGGACCTTTTAAATCCGAAACTCTTTTTAAAATAAATTAACATTTCTTTACTTTCCAAGAGTGCCCCTCCTCTCCTCTAATAAAAGGCCCACACCTCTACCACCTTAACCACAATTCCAAAGCCTTTTGCTCAGAAAACCCCTGCCCATTTGGATCTCCACATCCCTCTATAACTCATAGAATACTCACATTGGGCAGAAGTCTTCCCAAGGAAGACTTTGAGCACAAATCAAAAAGAGTTACCTGATTTAAAGATAGTGTCTTCTTTTGTGTTCTTATGTTTTATTTTGCTTCTCCAACCCCACAAACTCTTTTTATTCATTTAATTTATTAAAAAACTAGTATCTTCCATACACTAAGATGTTGTTATAAGAATCATTCGAGCTACACTTACACACACCTACATCTAATGATTAAGGAACATACTGTTTTTGTGGATGGCGAATTTATGCCTCACGAAACGATGATTGTTCAACACACATATAACACATTCAAAGGTGGCCATTAAGATTAAATATATCTATATATGATATATAATATGTTTATGTTTTCCATAATCTTATGTACTTTTCATTTATGGCATACCTTTATGGCTTCCATTATGGGTATATGCGATATCTTTATTTTAGGATGTGCAGACTACCGCCCCCTCAAAGTGATTTGATTCGTTAGTTCCATATGTTGGACATATAAAGGATGGAGATAATGATATGATATATTATTTTATACTGGAACTATAATATACCTTTATGTCATTATGATTCCATTCCATAAAATACGAAATAGAAATGAAATTAGCGTTCATGCGTACGCACGGCTTACCGTCTCCATGAACGGTGCATTTCATTTCTTACCTCTAAATGATTATGTAATATTATAAATGCATGTATACACTGTATTTATATGATATATATTATATCTAAATCATGAATATAATTCTGGATATAATGGATATTTTACCACATGAACAACTCGTAATTATGAAGAGTTTAATTTTGACTCAAGTACCAATGATCGACAAAACGACCATTATTAACTTAAATAATTACATTGTGTTCATGACATGGTAATAAGTGATATAAAAGTAATAATGAACATGAAAAGGGTTCTTCATCAAGTATAAATTAAATCAAGTTTATTATTCAGGAGGTTAAATAACGATCGAGTTAAGTCAGACCCGAGGTAAGGGAACTTCTTAACCCAATTTCTATTCTCTGGGTTAATCTCCTATTATCAAATTATGTCATGATATTATTATGTCCTATCTTGTATTTATACATTATTTATGTGTACATATAGTGAATACACATTATATATCTATTTTATTTAAAAAATAATCTTTCTATGGGACTTCGTCTCAATCTCCTTTCATTGAGGCATATTTTGTTTTATACACAACCTTCTTTTATACAGTGTATAAACCCCTTTGACTTTTACGTTTATCCAAAAGGAATTTTTTTTATACGAAACGTTTTACTAAATGAAAAAAGGGAATGTTTTTGTCGTACGTATGCGGCGACACCAACTTATTCGCCATCGTGACCATTATTTGAGTTTCAGCATCCTCTACAAGCCATACATTTTTTTAAAAGAAAAATAAATATTGTGTTTTACTTTCCTATTATTTTGGTATTTAAAATGGTTTTCATAATGTTTTTATATCAATGTATTGTATTGATATCTTGTGATTGAAATGTGTAAATGTTATGTTTCCTTTATGCATGTTTTATGTGATATGATTATGTTATGGTTCTTGGAAATTTCTATGAAGACAGGTGGTTCCGTGATAAACTAAGGGCGGGTGAGCTCGATATAGCTCTCTAATGCATTGGGTAACGTGAAGGAGTTAAACGTTAAGGTTTCTCTGAAGATAGTTAGGGAATATACTGTGATGGGTATTCCAAACATAACCAAGAGGGTTACTCCCTACGTAAGAATGTTATGAATGCCTCAAGTTACCTTTATGTCTTATGATATCTATGATTTATTCATGATTTGATGAGTTATGTTAAAGTTCTTATGTATTATGAGTAATGTATTATTTCATTGATTCTTATGTATACATGTACTCACATTTCCTTTCCATATTTTCATATCCCTTACTGAGCTTTTTATGCTCATCCCATGTTTTTGAAATGATTTTCACAGGTCAAGGGAAAGGTACATGATGTGATGTTAGTGTCAAGGAAGTGTCAAGAAAGATTCCATGTTTTATATTAAATTTGTTTCCATTTATGGGAAAAAATGAATAATAACATTTATTGTAACAACCTTGTTTAAAAGTGGAATGTAATTCATGATTTATGATCTAATACTATAAAACTCTAAACCTGAAAAGATCCTCAATGTGTAATCTTATAATAACTCAAGATTATGTAAGGGTTAAGGTTGGGGCCTTATAGTTGGTATCAGAGGTCGGTTTAGATAACAGTAGGAGTTTGAATTATATTAAATAATTATACAAAAATATTTTCTTGAAATGATATTGCATTTGAATATTACCATGTTGCTTCATCTAAGACATGTTTGTTCAGAATGGTTTTCCACAGAGGAAACAGGGAAGCAATTCTAGGAAGGCATACAGAAGGAAATAAACTTCCGAATCAGCATCCTGAGATGGTTATTATTGGAACTGAAGAGTTTGTTGCAGTAATGGCACATATGACTCAAGCGATAAATGGCGGTGGTATCCACGCACGAGATCAGCCAGATCAACCGCAGAGGAACATGTCTGTGGTGGAACATTTCATGAAGCAACATCACCCATAATTCAGTGGGTCATCTGACCCTGTGCTAGCTGAAGGATGGATTAAAGCACTGGAGAATATTTTCGATGTCATGGGGTTTTAGACAATCAAAAGGTTAGTCTTTCTATTTACCGTATGGAGGGTGAGGCATATCAGTGGTGGTCGATAGTTAAAAATATCAGGGATGCTGATGAGATTGATACTCTCGACTGGGATAAATTCAAAGGTATGTTTCTTGAGAAGTATTTTCCTAAGGCTGTTTGACTTAGGATGGATGAACAATTCCTAGAATTGAGGCAAGAGGAAGACTCATTGGCTGCCTATGAAGAATGGTTTAATCGATTGGAAAGGTATGCTTTAAATTTTATCCGAGACCTTGATAGTAAAATCAATCGTTTTTACTCAGGATTAAAGGAAAAATATCGAAGGTAATTATCTTCTCGTGAGTTAAAAAGTTATGAAAATCTTGTTCGATGTGCTGAGAAGGTGGAAATGGATTTTGCCGATGATCAAGTGTTCTATATCAACCAGCATAAGAAGAGACCGAGGTGGAAGGAGCAAGGAAAGAATTCTTCAAAAAGGTCTGACGGTAAGAAAACAAAGTTTCCAGTTTGTAATAAATGTGGTAAAAGGCATGATGTGGAATGTCTTCTGAATTCTGGAAAGTTCTACCAATATGGGACATAAGGCTCGTGATTGCACTTAAAAAGATCAGGGTGATGGTAAGACCAAATTGAATTTGTAGTTAGTGAAAAGTTTTAAGTGCAATAAGATGGGTCACTATGAAAACAAGTGTCCGACAAAGAGCTTGAGTGATGGGAAGTAGTTAGACTACAAGAAGAAAGTGGTGGTGAAATCCTTTGCAACTACTTCAGCAGATGTCAGGCCATCAAATGAAGTTCTATCAAGTACTTATTTTGTTTTTTCAGATTATGCTAGTGTGTTTTTTGATTCGGGGTCTACACATTCTTTCATATCTGAAAAAATTTCTTGTAAAATGGGAATACCATCCCAAGAAATGACTCCTGAACTTGTGGTAAAAACACCTGGGGGAAATGTTGAGGCAAAAATAATTTATAATAATCTTACTATCTTTATTCGTGGAAAGAACCTACTTGCAAACTTTATTGTTTTACCTATAGTAGAGTTTGATGTTATCCTGGGTATGGATTGGCTCTCTATTTACCATGCTAAGATTGACTGTAGAGCTAAAGAAGGTTCTTTTCAGAAATAATTTCAGTTTGTGTACAAGAATTAACCCTTACTATTGATAACTTATCAAGAGGCCGAGAAACTTGTAAAAGATGGAAATGAATGTTACCTTGCACAAATTTTTGAAAACAAAGGAACTGTTCAGATTAATGACGTTCCAGTGGTAAATGAGTATCCTGATGTTTTTCATGATGAGTTGCCTGGAATAATACCAGATCGGGAAGTTGAATTTACTGTTGACTTAGTTCCTGATGCTAAGCCAATTTCAAAACCCCCTTATTGAATGGCTCAAATTAAAATTTTAGAGTTGAAGGAGAAATTGCAAGATTTATTAGAGAAAGGTTTCATTCGACCTAGAACATAACCATGGGGTGCTCCTATTTTATTTTTTAAAAAAGAATGATGGTTCAATGAGACTTTTCATTGATTATAGAGCCTTGAATAACATCACTGTTAAGAACAAATAGCATTTTCCTCATATCAACGATTTGTTTGATCGGCTCTAGGGAGATCATTATTTTTCAAAGATTCACCTGAGATCGGGGTAACATCAGTTGAAGGTAAAGAAATCAGATTTTATGAAGACCACGTTCTATACAAGATATGGCCATTATGAATTTTTAGTAATGCCTTTTGGGATAACCAATGCACCTGCTGTATTCACGGACTTAATGAATATAATTTTTGATAAGTTCTTGGATAAGTTTGTGGTTGTTTTCATTGATGATATTTTGGTGTTTTATAAATTTAAAGTGGAGCATGAAAGACATTTAAGGGTTATTTTGCAAACCTTGATAGAAAAAAAATTGTATGGGAAATTCAGCACGTGTGAGTTTTGGTTGCAAAAAATTTCATTCCTTGGTCATATTGTTTCTAAAGATGGGATAACTATTGATCCTACAAAAACAAAGGTTGTGGAGGAATGGACAAGACCCACAAATGTAACAGAGATTCGTAGCTTCCTTGGTTTGGCAGGATATTACCGAAGGATTGTTAGAAATTTTTCATGGTTATCTAGTACAGTGGCTATGCTAACTCGGAAGGGTGTTATGTTTATTTGGAAAAAAGAATATGATGATTGATTCCAAGAACTGAAAAAAAGATTGGTGAATGCTCTAGTTTTGGCACTACCTTCCAGGAATGGTGAGTTTGTTATCTACATTGATTCTTCATTGAAAGGACATGGTTGCTTCCTAATGAAGAATGAGCAGGTAATTGTTATGTTTCATGACAGTTGAAAACTCATGAGGTAAATTACCCAACACACGATTTGGAATTAGCTACTGTTGTTTTTTCTCTAAAAAATTAGAGTCATCATTTTTATTGAGTAATGAGTGAAATATATAATGATCACAAAAATTTAAAGTATATATTCACTCAGAAAAATTTGAACATGAGATGGAGGAGATAGCTATAATTAATCAAGGATTATGATTGTACAATTCATTACCATCCAAGAAAAGCAAATAAAGTGGTTGATGCATTGAGTCAAAAAAGTAATGCTTCATTAACAATGTTGCATTTGGAACGTGATCCTTTGGTTAAGGATTTGATGAACTTTGGCATAGAAGTTGTTGGTGTAGTATGTCCTTATATTTTGTTTCATGTATTAGTGAAATCTTCTCTATCAGACAGAATCAAGCAAGCACAGAAGCAAGACAGTGAGTTGCAGAAATAGGTAGAGCTCGTTCAGAAAGATAAGTTGCCTAAATTAATCATTGATAATGATTGTGTTTTGAGATTTGGGAAAGCATTGTTTGTTCCTTTTGATTCACATTTGAAGAGAGAGTTGTTATGTGATGATCATAGTTCTCTGTTTTCAGTTTATCCTGGCAGTAATAAGATGTACAGAGATCTACGGGAGTATTACTAGTGGGATGGAATGAAAAGAGATATTGTTGATTTTACAGTGAAGTGTTTGACTTGTCAACAGGTTAAAATAGAGTGGTAGTTACTGAAAGGGATGCCTCAACCTTTATCAGTGCCAGAGTGAAAATGGGAGAATATATCCATGGACTTTTTGTGGGATTACCGAAGACATCTCGAGGTAATAATGCAATCTCGGTTATTGTTGATCTCTTGACTAAATCTGCTCATTTCCTTTCTATACGAGATACTTTCCCCTAGATCAACTTTCATGTTTGTATCTTAAATAGATAGTCAGGTCACATGTAGTTCCTCACTCCATTGTATCTGACTGTGATCACAGGATCACTTCTAACTTTTGTAAAGGCCTTCAGAAGTCATTGGGTACTGAATTAAATTTTAGTACATCATTTCTTCCTCAATCAAATGGGCAGTCAGAATGAACAATTCAGACCTTGGAGGATATACTACGAGCTTTCTCTATGAATTATCAGGGAATTTGGGACCAAAAACTTTTTTGGTTGAGTTTTCATATAATATCAGTTTTCATTCTAGTATACGGATGGCACCGTTTGAGGTATTATATGGGAAGCAGTGTCGAACTCCAACTTTTTGGGATGAAGTGGGTGAAAGAAAGCTGATGGGACCAGAATTGGTAGAAGAGATGGCAGAAAAAGATCATTTGGTTTAGAAACACATGAGAACATCTCAGAGCAGGCAGAAGAGTTATGTGGATAACCGGAGGAAGGATCTATCTTTTGAGGTAGGTGATCATGTTTTTCTCAAATCTCACCATGGAAAAGTGTGATGTGATTTGGTAAGAAAGGAAATTTGAGTATAAGGTTAATTGGACTATATGAAATTCTAGAGAGAGTTGGATCAGTTTCTTACAAAGTTTCTTTACGTTCGAGTTTATCTCTGGTACACAATGTTTTTCATGTTTCAATGTTAAAGTAGTACATGCCGGATCCATCTCATGTTTTGAGTCCAGAGGTAGTTCAGTTGGAATAGAACCTATCTTATGAGGAACAACCGGTCGAGATTCTTGACTATAGGGAGAAAGTGTTACGGAATAAGGTGATTCATCAGGTAAAGGTTTTGTGTAAAAACCACATGATTGAAGAGGCAACATGGGAATCTAAAAATGCAATGAGGGCTAAATACCTCCACTTATTCGATAAGTAAATAAATTGCGGAGACGCAATTTTCAAAAGGGGGGAAAGATGAAACATCCCAAGTAAGTAATGAATAATACATATTTTAATCTATGTATATTAATGAATTAGATTGTGTTTTAGAGGCTTAAAATGAGAATAAATCCAATCTTAAGCATGGAATACACTAATATTTTTAAAAGATTGTTTTACTGCCTTTTGATGGAAAACCATTTTTAAATCAAACTTTTGACAATTTTATAATATATTTTTGTCAAAATAAACTTATTATTTTTTAATGGGACATTGAAATTTGCATTGGATAATTTTTTGGTATTTTTCTGACAATGTTCATTTTTAATGAATAGTGAAAAATACAGCATTTTACATCAAAACTATGTTTTAATCTAATTTAATTATATAGTTAGATTATCTTTTTAATTGGTTTCAAAGTGTAAAAAGAATAATTTTTTACCATTTAATCCAATAGTGGTTGTTGAAATTAATTTCACTTTGAAATTGGACTTAAACTAGTGTCAATCTTCTGATACATATTGTTTCATAAAAACACGCTATTTGTTTTGACAGCGGGAATTAATTATTAAATTAATTAATGTAACTTATATGTTATGAATTTTATGAAATAGACATCATTTTTGAATTTGGAATATCAAATATAGCTTAGGGTGAAGTTTTGGTATTTTTTCTGAAAAACATCAATTTTTGATGAATAGTGAAACCACTAAATGGTACTTAAAAAACTGATTTTCGTTTAAATGAAACATTACCGCTTCTGTGATTTGATTTTCAAAAATCCAACAAACATGGTTGTCATTAAAAAGTAAAATTTGATTCAATGGGATTAAAATAATTTTGGTGAATAGTAGCTTTTAAGTTTTTAATTGCGATTAGAGGTAATTAGTGTAGTTTAAGGTAAAAATAATGTTTTAATAATATTAGATGAGCTTGAAACATGTCCTACCCTTTATAGACGTGTCGCGGCCGACCAGTACAATACATGGGTCAACTTGGGGACCCCAAGGAGCCACTTTTGAATTAAAATGACATTAATATCTTTTTATTTAATGTAAAGGTAAAAATGACACAAACATGAATTTTTTTACTAAAACAATTTTTAAAAGGGGTTATACAAGTCAGATTTTTTACTAAAACTAGTAATTGGAATTCTAAAAATATTTCCTACATCATAGTATTTTTTGTATAATTTTTAGACAATAAATAAAATAAATTAATTATGACATCATGATGATGCAGCGATTACCTCATTATTTAACGATTCAAATAAAATGAAACAATAATGTAAAATCTAAGACCAAAACTTGTCAAAAACCTATTGGATGGGTATATTTCGAACCCTTATCACCTTATCCTATAATTATATCAATGTGGGACTTTTTAAATCCGAAACTCATTTAAAAATAAAGTAACATTTCTTTACTATCCAAGAGTGCCTCTCCTCTCCTCTTATAAAAGGCCCCCACCTCTACCACCTTACCCACACTTCCAAAGCCTTTTTCTCGGCCAACCCCTTCCCATTTTGTCTCTTCACATCCATATCTAACTCTTAGAAGCCTCACATTGGGCATATTCCTTCCCAAGGAAGCCTTTGAGCTCAAATCAAAAAGAGTTACCCGATTTAAAAGTAGTGTCTTCTCTTGTGTTCTTATCTTTTATTTTGCTTCTCCAACCCCCTAAAACCTTTTTATTCATTTCTTTTGTAAAATAAAAAAAGTATCTTACATTTACTAGATGTGTTTATAAGAATAATTCTAGCTACACATACACACACCTACATCAAATGGTTAAAGAACATACTGTTTCTGTGGATGGTGAATTTCTACCTCACGAAATGATGATTGTTCAACACTCATATAAAGCCTTCAAATGTGGCCATTAAGATGTCACTATATTTATATATGATATATAATATTTTTATGTTTTCCATAAACTTCTAGACTTTTCATTTATGGCATACCTTTATGGCTTCCATTATGGGTATACACGATATCTTTATTTTAGGAAGTGCGGACTACCGCCCCCTCAAAATGATTTGATTCGTTAATTCCATATGTGGAATGTATAAAGGATGGATTTAATGATATTATATATGATATTATACTAGAATTATAATTTACCTTTATTTCATTATGATTCCATTCCGTAAAATACAAAATAGAAATGAAAGTAGCGTTCATGCGTACGTACGACTTAATGTCTCCATGAACGGTGCATTTCATTTCTTACCTCTAAATGATTATGTAATATTATAAATGCATGTACATACTAGATATATATGATATATAGGATATATACATCATGAATATAAATTTGGATATAATGGATATTTTACCACATGAACAACTCGTAATTATGAAGAGTTTAATTTTCACTCAAGTACCAATGATCTACAAAACAACCATTATAAACATAAATAATTACATAGTGTTCATAACATGGTAATAAGTGATAGAAAAGGAATAATGAACTTGAAAAAGGTTCTTAAGAAAGTAGAAATTAACTCAAGTTTATTATTCAAGAGATTAAAGAACGATCGAGTCATGTTGGACCTAAGGTAAGGGATCTTCTTAACCCAATTTCTATTCTCTGGGTTAATATCCTATTTTCAAATTATGTCATGATATTATTATGTTCTATCTTGTATTTATAATTTAATTATGTGTACATATAGTTAATACACATAATAGATCAATTTAATTTAAAAATGATCTTTGTATGGGACTTCGTCTCAATTTCCTTTCATTGAGGCATATTTTGTTTTATACACAACCTTCTTTTATATGGTGTATAAACCACTTTGACTTTTACATTTATCCAAAAGGAATCTTTTTTATTCGAAGCATTTTACTAAACGAAAAAATGGAATGTTTTTGTCGTACGTATGTGGCGACAATGACTTCTCCGTCGTCATGACCATTATTGGATTTTCGGCTTCCTCTACAAGCCATAACTTTTTTTAGAAGAAAAATAAATACCATGTTTAATTTTCTTTTATTTTGGTATTGAAAATGGATTTAATAATGTTTTTATATCAATGTGTTATATTAATATCTTGTGATTTAAATGTGTTAATGTTATGTTTCCTTTATTCATGTTTTATGTGATATGTTTATATTATGGTTCTTGGGCATTGTTATGATGATGGGTGGTTCCGTGATAAAATAAGGGCGAGTGAACCCGATATAGCTCTCCAATGCATTGGGTAATGCGAAGGAGTTAAACGTTAAGGTTTCTCCGAAGAGATTTATGAAATATACTGTGATGGGTATTCCAAACGTAACCAAAAGGGTTACTCCCTATGTAAGAATGTTATGAATGCCTCAAGTTACCTTTATATCTTATGATTTCTATGATTTATTCATGATTTGAAGAGGTATGTTAAAGTGCCTATGTTTTATGAATAAAGTATGATTTCATTGATTCTTATGTATACATGTACTCATGTTTCATTTCCATTTTTTCATATCCCTTACTGAGGTTTTTATACTCGTCCCCTGTTTTTGAAATGATTTTCACAGGTCAAGGGAAAGGTACATGATGTGATGTTAGTGTCAAGGAAGTGTCAAGAAAGAATCCATGTTTTATTTTAAATATGTTTCCATTGATGGGAAAAAATGAATACTATCATTTATTGTAACCAGTTTGTTTAAATGTGGAATGTATTTCATGATTTATGATCTAATTCTCTAAAACTCTAAACCTGAAATGATCATCAATGTGTAATATTGTAATAACTCAAGATTATGTAAGGTTTAAGGCTGGGGCCTTATAGTTTTAATTTCCATTTATATTGGTCTAATTTTCTATATTTTATATTATTTCAAAGTCATTTACTTGAAACATAATCCCACATCTGAAATGATGAATATTCTATACACGAAACGAAGAACCTCAATCCCACATCAGAAATGCAGAATGATTTCTAGGGTAATCCCTCATATAAAAGAGAGCCCTGGGTAAGGGTTTCTATTAGAGACTATAATGTTGTAATGGTAGTACTGTGGGATATTAAAGAGCAGATAAATTTTGCTGAAAATTATATTTATATATATATAAACAAAACAAAAAAAATAAAAATTATAAAAATAAAAAACAATTGAAAAATTAAAACTTTTTGTAGGATGTGTGAACAAGTTTCACGCATCTTTGCACCCATTTTTAAAAATATTTCGAACTCTATCCCTTTTCGATAAAAAAATTCAAAGACCCCATATTTAAAAAAACCGGGACACCGCCCTTTCATAATGAAATCTCAGCCTCATAATTCATTAACAAAACATGATTACTACCCACTAGATCTAAATACTCATCATCGCTGAGGATGGAGATGATCCTCGAACTAAAACCACTATAAGTTTGACCAAATACCATTCCGAATAAATCATCCATATGATGCTTCTAGTGCCTCGGATGAAGCGGAGCATCCCTAATCTATATGTAACTTGGATCGAGCACTGTTTAAAACTATGTCCTTCTGGAACCCATGATATTGAGATAGATGTGAACACCCCTCTAGATGGGTCATTGTAGTCCCAAAATTTTCATTATCATCCATGATCGCATGCGGAAAAAGATCTGTAACAAGATGATGCTTGACTTTTACATAGACTACCCAAGAAAAATACCACCTAAGCTTTTTATCATCCTCCAAGATGGACATCATCAACAATTTCTAATGTGTTTCATATTTTTATTCTCTAGGATCATGAATGAACACCACCATTCCTTACCAATCGATACCAAGGAGGGGTGTTGCTCTATATCTGGTGAAATTTGGGCTACTGAAACACTAAAAGCAGTTCTATCATTGGGGAGAAAGGTGAGGCATGCCAACCTGGAAAAAGGAAACCATAAAGAGTAGGCATTTGTGGATAAGAGATGGCGGCCCTACTAATACTGACAAATAGAAATATGGGACATTTAGATGGATTTGAATTCAATAGAGGTTCCCAAAAGTATGTTTTGAAACAACCTATCAAAAAAAATTAAATTAAATACTTTTAATTAATGAAAATTAAAGTTAATGAAATTTCAAAATTTACCACCGATGGAAATAAATTCATGAATATATTATATATGAAACATTGAAAATTAAAACATAAACCACATGATGAATCTACAACACCTAACATCATCAACTTGGGAATATACTAAACATGAAACAACCTACAGGGCATGACCCAGTCATTTCCCCAACATGTATCATAAGGAAACGGTTTTCTAAAAGTTTAATGATATTTCAAACAGCTGTTAAACATGTTTAGAATTAAACAGTTCTAAACAACTCCATGATAATGTCCATACCTAAACTTACCTGAGTCACACTCAGGGATCATGCTAATGAGGAAGGAAAGACAACCAAATCAAAATCTAAAATGTCTACAAAACATCTCATTAGTGCCCATAAACACCAAGAAATAGAACAATATCTATCCTCCTACAAAACATGGTAAAAACATAAATAAATTCACAAAGAATTTTAAATCGATATGAAATAGTTAAATCATGAAAAATAGAAAAATAAAGGGATCAAAAAATAACAATAGAGAAAAAACATGCATAGTAAAGGAAGTAACCAAAGGATGTCTCCACTTGAACACACAAAAACACAAGAGGACCAGAGCACTATGTACCCCTACCTTTAGAAAAACGCAATCCACCTAAAAACTCTAACAGGAAGACTCTCGGTTTAATGAACCAAAATATCCTTAACAGATGGATTCAGAATCTCTACACAAGGAGAAGACCTCCTAAACAGAATCCAATTGGAGATATCCTATAGAAAAAGGGAAACCAATAGGATACATGTAATTAGTCCCAACATCCTAGGAAAGCTCTATGAATTAAGAACAAAAGGTGGGTAGGCCACTAGAAATCTAGGAGATACAATCCCCTAAAGGGCCATACATCATAGTCTAGACTTACTAAGGGATCATTATACCTAGGAAACCAAACAAAGCTTCTAAAAACGGTCGAATAGTAAACAAGGAACCTTTATGGCTAGCTAAGTAGTAAACAAGAGCACCAAACCCACAAACTACCCAAGCCCAGATACTGAAATTACTACATTTTTATACCTAGAGTAAATAAACCTAAAGGATGTAGAGGAACATATTGAAGCTTACATAAGCATATATCCTAGGTAAAACGTGGTAAATAGAGACAAAATATCCTTCCTAGACCTTACTACTAACTAACTCTCAAACATTGAAAAACCTCACAAGTAACACATTCCTACCGAAAAACCAGAAACAAACGTAGATAACAACTATGAAGAGGAATCTTTGAGGCTCAAACGAGCAAAGAAAATAGAGAAAATTAAAAGGAAACAAATAATTTGAAAAATAATAATATTATTTCCCATGTGAGCACATGACCAAGCTAAAATAAAGAAATAAATCATGATAAAAAGGTAAAATTGATTAGAAAATAATTTGAAAGAAAAGAACAAGAAATTTAATATTTTAGGAAAGAAAACCATAAATCCAGTTTGGTTTTGAGACCACTTTTCTGTAGGGAGTGCCCTTAGAAGAGAGAGGTTCCCCAGAAAATTGTCAAGTATCTATTTGATGTTTTGGTTCTTAAAAATCTAAAAAAGGAAAAATAATGTTTATTACATAGAATAATTGAATAAAAAACGAAAAAAGGTAATAAAAGGTTCACATTGCAATCCAAAATGACAAATAAATAAAAAGAATCCACTATAATGAACATAACACGTGTAGGGAATGGATCAACACACAGGACAAGAGATAATTCAATGGTACACAAATAGGTGATAGACTCAAAAGGTGGTGGAAAATTGAACAATTCAATGCATGAAATAGTTCACATTACAACAATGTCAAGACAAAGTGAAAAAAAAATTCTTGAATGATGTAGATATCAAAAATGAAAAAGAAACAAGGAATAAAGGCGAGTGAAGAAATATTTACTGGGAACAACAATTGCCCACACATATTTTAATTTAATTATGAAAATAAAAAAATATTTGTAATTAATTTAATAAGCGATTTTTTATAAATTTATTGCTCGAATAAATGAAAAATTTTACGATATGAAAGTGACGATCATATTTATGTGCTTCACCATAGGACTACATGAATAGGGTAGGATCATCATTCATTTTTTCATTATGAAAAAAGTATTAAATAGGTAGGAGAAACCAACCAATAGGAATGCTAATAAGACAAGAGATATTCACATCACATGAAAAAACAGCACACACAAGCTTTCAAAAAAATAATAAAATAGAATAGAGACCACCTTAACGGTAATTGATGACACCGTATTGTTAAAGAATATTGTTTAGGGTTCTAAAATCATGGTGGATGAGTTCTGCATGTCTAATTATTAAAGATCAATATTTCTGTCTGGGAACACATTAGATGTCTGAGTACCCTAATGATACTTAGTTCTGCCAGCCCTATCACAACACATAACCAATTCCCACTTCCATTTCATTCATCAGACAAGAAACTAGAAGGAAGGTGGGACATGATGAGTAATACATGTTGCAGGATCGAAGATGAAGATTCCCTCAGGGTTCATGATTGACCACCATTAGAGATATCACAACACCACCCTTTCTAATGAAATCTGAACTTCATAGTGTCTGACCAAAACACTAGTGCCACCCACAAGATCTAAATACTCATCATTGTTGAGAAAGGAGAGGATCCCCAAACCAAAAACCACCTTGTATCAGATGAAATAGATTTCTAATTAATGCTTATGTATGATTCTTGAATATTCTATCATGAAGCAGAGATACTCTAATATTCAAATATGAATCATTGGGAACCATTAAAATCTGACTGAGTTGGGAACCCATGATGTCAAATGGATTTCACACCCCCTCTATATGTGTTTTTTTTTCCAAGAATGGTCATATTCATTCAGGATCTCATGCCGAAAACAATATATGACAAGTCAATTCATGAAATTAACTCCATCTAACAAAGAACCAAACCACCAGATCCCTTGATAATCCTCCAAGATGGAGACCGGTGACAATTTCCACTACGGTCTATATTTTTTTTATCCATGGTCAAGATTGAGAACCAACATCCCTTCTTAATAGAGACTTGGGAGGGGCACTGCATAGTCAGTAGTGTAAACTAGGCTACTGAAACCCTAAAAGTAGTGCCCTCCATGAAGAGGAAGGTGAGGCATTATAACCATGAAAAAGGAAACCACGCATATAAGGGATATGTGGATGGTAGAGGGTGTGCCTACTAAAACTACCGAGAAAAAGCTGGGACATTTTGATGGCTTGGAATTTTTGGGTGGTTCCCAAAGCCCTCTGTTAAATAACCACTAAAATAGAATATTATCTTCAATGAATTTAATTAAAAAATATTGAAGTGAATTAAATTTCACAATTCTACAACATGGGAATTAAATTCATGAATAATTTTAATATTAAACCGTGTTAATTAAAACCTAAACTGAATAAAGATTTTGTGACACCTATCATCATCAACATAGAAATATTCTAAATAGGAAACAACCTATGAGGTATGACCTGAACAGTCCCCAACATGTATCACAATTATAAATCCCTCTGAAAGATGAATGATATTTTAAACAGCTTCAACATGTTCAGAATTAAATAATTCTAAAAAAATACATAATAAAAGTAATTCCTAGACATAACTGAGTTACACTACGAGATGATGATAATGTGGAAGTGAAGACCAAAAAATCACATGCTAATAGTTCTACAAAATAATTCACCATTTCCTATAGAACATGATGAAATAGATCTGTATCTATCCTCATACAAAACTTTGAAAAAAACTCAGAAATATTCAGAATGAATTATAACTGGATATGAAACAGTGCAATCATGAAAAACATAAAAAGAAAGAGAACAACACAAAAGATATATTTAGAGAGTAAATGTGCGTTGAAAAGGAAATAACTGAAAAAGTCTCCACCAAAACCTATAGAAAAACAAGAGGACAGAATCACCGAGCACCTTTGGCATTAAAATTGAGACATGTTTCCTGAAAGCTATAACAAAAAGTCACTCGATTTAAGGAACCAAAAGATCCTTAATATATGAATTTCAAATAAATGGTAGGTTTCTAGCTAGAAACCTAGGGGTGACAATCCACTAAAGGTACACACATCCTAGTATAGACATAATAACAACACATGGTTCATTGGAAACTAAAAAAAGACTCTAAACATGGTCAAACAATTAAAAAATAATCATGGTCATGATCCAATCAACAAACAATAGAATTTCACCTACAAACTACTTATTCCAAGACACTAAACTCACTATATTTCCAAACCTGGAGCAATCAGTCCTATAGGATGAAGAGATCACAACTGAGATAACATCAAGCTCATCTCCTAAACAAATGGTGGAAACTAGAGAAACAAGAACCATCCTTGTACTTTCTAATAATGAAGTCTCAAACATAGGAAAACCTCACAAATACCCAATTCCACCCTTTGAAACCGTATACACACATAGTTCACAACTAGCATGAGGAGTATTTGTTTCTCAAACATGAAAATAATATTGGGAAAATAGCAATGAAACAAACTATTATCAATATAATGAAATTTCATCTTAAGGGAGCACATGACCAAGATAAATGAAAGAAATAAAGAATTATGAAAAGGTAAAGGTAGAAAGAAAATAATTTGAAAACAAATAACAAGAAATTTAAAATTTTAGTAAAGAAAAATTTAAACTTAATTTGGTTTTGATTCCACTTTGTTGTGGGGAGTGCTGCTTAATGAGAGACAATCCCCATGTAATAGCCCCGGATCTATTAAGTTCCATGGTTTATAAGTTTATGAATATAAAAACAATATTTATTGTATAGTATAATAGTATACCAATTGAAAACATGCAGCAAATGGTTCTTATTGTAATCCAAATGAGGAATAAATCAAATAAATCAATAAAAGTGAATAGAACTTGTGTTGGAAGTGGATCAAAACACATGGTAGTGGATAATTCAAAGTAACATTGGATGGGGATAGACTCAAAAGGCAGTAAAATTTAAAACTATTCAACACTTTCAATAATTATCATTACAACAGAGTTGAGAAAATGACAAAAAATAATTCTGGATTGACACACATATCTAGAATCATACAAAAAGAAGAAATAAATGTAGAAGTAGAAATATTAATTTGGAAAACCCAATGCCCAAACCACATCAAAAATAATTATGAAAGTCAAAATAGATTGTGAATTAATTCAAGAAGCAATGGAATAGAAATTTACAAGTCGAATAAAGGTGAAAAAGTAAATCCATAAAAGAGAAATGTATATTTATGTGCTTCAGCCATATGCCAATGTTCAGAAGACATGATCATCACTTGATTTTTTTAATGAAGAAAAAAAGATCATGAGTCGAAGGAGAAAATATCCAATATAAACAAGAACAATACTAGAGTCATTCACTACACCTGATACAAAAACCACACACACAGTATTAAAAAAACAACAAAGAACTGCTATAATAGAACTGAGACCCTCTTACAAGGGTTCCATGTCACCGTATCATTTAAGAAGCCTATCATAGGGCACTAAAATCATGGTCGATGAAGATTATCACCACTATTGATGTAGAGGTTCCCTAAACCCAATCTCGTCATATGTTGCACTAAAATTCTTTCTGATTAATGATTTTATCTCAAGCTTGTTCTACCTATGAATATGTGGTGATTCCTTTATCCTCAAATAAAATTCATCAAACACCATTGAAAAACAGGATACTAAAAATACCTAAAATCCCTGCTATCCTTGTAGAGGAAGTCGAGGTGTGATAACTTAGAAAAAACTGAACCATACAGAGTATGCAAATGTGGATGGAAGAGGTTGGAACTGTGAAACCACCAAAAAAAAATCTGGGACATGAGGATGGCGGGGAATTTCGGGGTGGTTCCCAAAATCCAGCTATGAATCAACTGATCAAGTATTATATTAAATTCAATTCACATAGTTAAAAACATTAATGTGAATACAATTTCACAATATGGATTATATGAAGGAGTTTATGCGAAACTGCATTCTTTCACTCATGCAAGAGATGAGCTACTATGTAACCCATCATGGTAAAGGACGAAACCACAAAACCCTTCATGAAATTATATGTGGAACCATGTAACACATCATGCGAGGATATAAACAACCATGTAATCCATCATTTGAATGGTTGTGGGACCACAGAACCCATATTTCAAAGAGATGTGGAACCATACAACCTATCATGTGATGGAATCTGATACCATATGATCTTAAATATCATACTATTACTGGACTTATATCTCACATATAAACATCATCATATGATCATGGAGGAATGATCATATCATAAGAATTCCTTCATGAAGAATGATAGTGAATAGCCAGACATCTTGATTATGTGAGGAATTGTGTATTGAAACTTGGCTTCCGGGTATGTTCTAATCCTGTAGAATTTATTAGAAGTTCCATGAAAGTTGAGTGTGAATTAGATTCAAAACCTATTGCATTGTACTGATACGAATAAGGTCGACACCATGCACACAAAATATTCTTGTCTTCATGGAATGAACATTGCCAAACATGGAACAATCTTATAAAAAGAATAATTATCCATGTGTGGGAGGTGTGGGAATGAGACATAAAGTCTGTATGAGTCTCTATCACCCAATCTACATTATGTGATCACATGAAGATTTTAATTTCATGTGACACCCTCATGGGAACCCCTTGTTGGGCCACATATTTAAGAATCATGGGTTATGTGATGAAATCATGCAATGATTTCCTTTTAATTTCCTTGAACCCTTGTTTAGGCATCCCCTAGAATCATGTGAGCCCTATCGTGGGATTACATAAGTAAAACTAGGGTTTCAACATCTTCATAAACCTTAGAAATTCACCCATGATCATGTGACTCATCTCCAGTCATGTGGGTCATAGTACATGACCTGCACACCCTTAGACATGTGGACATGATAATCACCTTGTATACGAAACTCAGACTGTTGTTTTAATGATGACTTTATGGACCAGGGGATATCGGCTCATACACTTTTTCTATATGGATTAGAAATTTTCCATTGACGATCTTATGGGCTCATAAGCCTTTGATCATTTGATCCCCTTATCTGATCATGTGAAACTTTTAACATCATGTGAGACCCCTTCAGAGCCACAATAAAATGGAGCATCGATCCGTGGAAATTCTGGAATGCCATCAGATGATCCATAATTGATCATGAAACATTCCATAGAATAGAAAACGACCATCCATGACAATGTATGCACGTAGCCATGATATCCAACAATAATCATGTGAATCATCATATAAAATCAGAGGGGTTATCCATGACAATGACGGAAAATCACAACAAGATACATTATTGGTTATTTTAAAAATCCCAGATAAAGAGAGTTATTGTCTTTGACAACCCTCACATGGCTGGGCAGGATATCATGTCCTTGTAGAATAAAAAATGAAATAGAAAAGGGGAAAGCCAGAAGCTTCTTGTGAAGCATGAGAACAATGATCTTCACGTGGAAGGCATCATACACCCCAGTTGATCACATTGATCAAGCAAGGCCCCCCTTGACATGCATAAATGATCTCACAAGGTCCCTTATAGGTGCTTGCGTGATCTTCGGGAGGCTTCCATTACAAGATCCCTTTTTTCTTGAAGGACCTCAGATAAGATTCATTTGATCATGTGAATGCATTTCCACGAGCTTCCTAATCTCACGAAGACTCCAAAAATTGTTGTCATGACCTTATGGAGGATCATTGAAATTTATTCATTGTTAGGATAAGTCCATTTTATTGTTTTAGTCCAATAAATATGGTGTATACAGGAAATTATTGTGGTTTTTTAATATCCCATGATGCCCCCTGGATGACCTGTAACTGGATCATGCGAAGCATGTAATACAAAAATCTCTCCACTGACTCGATATCATATTTTCAAGATACATGTCGTGAAAGGTGGGGTATAACTTGAGTGTAAAGGACTATAAATCCCACCACCCTCAACACAAAAAGATATAGTCAAGCGCATTCATAGATTATATGGATTGCACAAGATTATACTTCTCAGAGAAAAAATTCAAGTGATCTTAAGGTCTTCCACCATGTCAAACATGTCTAATGACCTAAGGGATCACTAAATATGAATATGTTCTCTTTGTAATCAATATATAGATCACGCATGGGGCTTCTATCATGTTAACCATTTTATGTAAAGAGAGTTCCACATGTCGAATAGGTCACAAAAAACCTAAATAAGATGAAGTTCATTATGAACAATGAGACCTCTATACAAAAATACTAGAAAAGGTGGAAGAATTATGTGAATACATATAAGAAAATCTCCATGTGCTTCACATGAAACACTCAGATCGTGTCGCAACACTAGGGAATGTAACTTGAGTCACGTGACACCATTTATAAATGTCATCCAGATTATGAAAAGTCCTCCAGACATGTTTTCAAAGTCATGAAAAATATCAAGATGAATTCATCTAGTTCACATGATGGAACACTGGAATTTCAGTTCGATCATACAATATCCTCTAGACATTTCATCTAGTTCATTTGATGACAAACTGACATGTCATACAGGTCTAGCTATAAACACAACACAATTCTAAAAGTTTAAAAAAAATTCCCCGATAAATATCGAGTAAGCCATGAGGATTCACAAAGACATGTATGTGTTTATAATTTGAAAGCATCCTATAAATGTTTTATAGGTATTAAAAATATCTCTAGGTATGTCACATATGTTTCTCAAAACCCTCCAGTCATACCATCCTTGATCCTGCGATGTCATACAAACATGCCAACCATATCTGGAGATGTCCATTGGTAAAATTAACTGGATCATTAAATTGTATTTTTATATTTCAATTAGACAATTAGAACATGTTCAGAAATCTCCATAGATGAATGTAAGACAATCAAGAAATGTCAAGTAGACATCCCATGAATTTATAATCTTACCCTGTCAACATATTCAGGTATTCCTCTAGCTGAACTACTATAATGTTTCTGATGCTTTCATCAGGACCCACGTGTGTGTTGGCACAAATGTATGCTCTAGATTTTTTGTTACCCTGCATTCCTTTTTTCATTATGTGGGTGGAGTTCATCACCATAAATGGGATATCTTTTCCTTGATCAAAAATTCGATGATAGGATGTTGGTTACTCCTTCCATGGAATCCTCCAGGGATATTATGGCATAGACTCAGTCTCCCTCCTAGATTTGAGTAATTGTTACAGAACTCATTCGTAGTTCCATATCTTTGTAGAAGCTACTTAATTACACTACTTCTATCTCAGCACACTACTTTCATCTTGATAGGTAAACAAAATTTAGTTAGGGGAGTTTTCATGTTGGTAATCACTGGGCAGGTATGGACATTGGGAACATTGGTAACTTATATTCGTCCTTTTGAGATGGAATGTCATTTGAGGCATCTTATAGCATGGAACCCAAGGCATCCCATACTGATCATGAGGTATTTAACACCAAAAGAATAAGTCATTCAAAGATTTTTACCTCATGCATCTGATGTTTTTTCATGAGTTAGATGATTGTGTCAGGTCACAAGTTCTACATCATATTGAGACATACCATAAAATCTAGTTGAGAAGGAGTAGGGCATGACTTTAATGTCTTTTGGATATGGATATAGAGTTCACATCATGTGGGTATATGATGGATGGATCAGAATGACCCATGGAGGAGGATCTAGGAGGTGTTCCCCTAGGTTGGAAGATGTCATGCCAGGATGGTTTAATGGTGGATCAAAATCGCCCATGGATATGGTCCTGTAATTGTGGATCATAAAACCCCATGGAGGTGGATCATAGAGGTGTTTTCCTATGAGGTATGATGTCATGCCTGAATAGGTTTACTTATGGATCAGAACTCCCCATTAATGTGGAACCAGATCTATGGATCAGAACACCTAAGGGAGGGAGATCTAGAGATGATGATTAGAATTCCTTATGGAGGAGGATCAGATAGGTGTTCCAATAAGAGGGAAGATGTCACACATGGATATGTTACTGATGGATCATATCACCATTTGAATGCAAACATAGAGTTTAGGATTAGAACATCTGATGGAGGTAGATCAAGATGGGGTTCCCATACAAGGGAAGATATCACACCTGGAATGTTTAACAATAGATCAGAATACCTTGTGGAGGTGGATATAGAACTATGGATAAGAAAATCTCATGGATGTAGATCTGGTAGGTGTGTCTCTATGAAATAATATTTCATAGCTAAAAGTCAACCAATGGATCAGAATGCCATATAAATGAGGATCCAAATTTGTGGACAAAAATTTCCCTGGAGTCAGATTTTTGAGGTGTCACCCTTGGAGGGAAGATTTCATAACTTGAGGGTTTACCAATAGATCATAATGCCTTGTGGATGTCGATCAATAGTTGTGCATCATAATTCCTCACAGATGAGGATATTGGAGGACTATCCATGGGAGGGAAGATGTCACACATAGAAGGTTTACCAGTGGATTACAACACCACATGGAGGCAGATCTAGAGTTTTGGATTAGAAGACAAAATAGAGGATGATCCAAGAGGTGTGTCCTAGGGAGGGATGATGTCACACCTAGAGGGTTTATTTATGGGTAAGAATGCCCCATGGAGTCAGATTCATAGAATTTTATCATAACACCCTATGGCTTTTGATCTGGAAGTTGCATCTCTAGAATGGAACACCATATATTACAATTGGTCATGATTAATCCTCAATAGTGAAACCTATATACTCTTTTAGAGGACATGGATCAAAACCAACATAGTTCAATGCTTCAGTTTAAAGTCGTGTGACATTACCAATCTATGCATTTTAACATCATATAGTATGGTTGCTCATACTATGAAAGATGCATATTTGAGCGATGTTGTGGGGATTATTTGTTTAACCTTCAATTCACAAGATGATTTCTCTAGGAATGATAATGTGGGTCTTACAAACGAAAGCTATGCTGGAGCTGTTAGAAGTAGCGATGATGTGGATAGGGCTGGTGCATGGAATCTTCCCTTCATAATAGGATTTTTATTGGAGGAATAGTATGGGGATAACACATAGATGCTACCCATTTACATCTAAGAGTAAAAATTATGTGGAAGGGTCTTATTCATGGAAGCATCCAATTCTATCTTTCTCATGCTAGATTAAGAGGGAATCTAATATCCATTGCATGGGATAAGATCACAATTTAATGTCTTGGGAAAGGAAAATGATTTTGGTGTTTATGTATGGAATATTTCAATCATTTATTCCACATGTAAAGTCATGATGGTATCTCATGTTCATTACATGAGGATAAATTTTAGTTTAACATATTGTGAATGGATGAGGTGTGTGGAGATTATGCATTGAGCATGCCATTTGGTCTTCCCAATGTAAGTTCATGAGGGAATATCGACCTTCTGAGGGGTCAACGGATATGATTGGGGGATTAAACCTAAGGATGATGCCCCTGGTGGCTGTTTTATGGTTCTATCATGATAATTACATGAGGAGTCATAAGACTAGTGAATAAGTATTCTGGTTTCTTTATAGGAGGCATCATATGTTGTTCAGATACAATATACAATAGATTCAAATCATTCAAATATGACTACTAGGAATATTATTCTTGAGGCATAAGGCATCTCATATTTTTCATAAGAAGAATACTATTCATACCAAATAGGGTATACTAAATATTAATGTCTTGTAGTGAGAACTACTAGGAATCTTAATCTCATCACATAAGGCATCTCATTTTTGTCACAAGAGTCATCCTAGGATTGTAATATAGGATATAAAATAGTTAAAAGAAATATTGTTAGGACTAATTGTAAACTTATGCTTGATTTATATGTCATATCATGTTTGTCATGGGAAAAATCTTATTCATATCTGATAGGGTACACTACAACTTATTGTCATGTAGCGAGGAATATTGGGAGTCTTAATCTTAGAGCATAAGGAATCTAACGTTTATCATAGGAGGAATCCTATGTTTTTATATAAGGCATATAATAATTTAATTTCATGAATATAAGATTACAAAGAATATTATGATTGACGCATAATGTGTCTCATGTTTATCACATGAAGCATCCTATGATTTTCATATAGGATATACTACAGTTTAATGTCAGGTACCAAGGACTATTGGAAAATTTATACTTGATGCATAAGGAATTTCATGTTACTCATTGGAAGAATCCTATTTATATCATATACGTTATAAAAAATATTAAATTCATGTAGTGATAAATACAAGGGATCTTATAATTGGTACATAAGGCATATCATGTTTTTCATAGGAGTAATCCTATGTTTTTATTTTAGGGTATACTATAGTTTGAATTCTTGTAGAAAGGACTGATGAAAATCTTATACTTGATGCATAAAGAATCCCCTGTTTGGCATAGGAGGATTCCTATTAATATTTGATAGGATATGATAAAGTTTAAATTCATATTCTAAGGACTACTAGGTGGAATATTCATACTAATGGATTGCGTGAGATTTATTCCAAAGAGTCCCTTTATGGCACAACCTAGCATGGGAGCCCAGTGATAGGGTTTCAAGAGTTTCTTGAGGAGTTTATCGACTCAAGGTACATGAGGAATGAAACAGAGGAATTTCAAATCATGTAATGGGAAAGGGAAAAAGGGGATAAATTCCAATTGAATTAAATTAGGGAGTTTAATGGAGTATCTTGACTCATGGGATTACCGATGATCAAGTTACAGTCACACAAGGGCACAAAAAAAAAATTCAACCTGGACCAAAAAGTAATTGGTTAACTTGAGGTATGAACTTGATCATACAACCTATAACTATTACACACAACTATAAAGTATTTCGTGAAACTTTTCATGGTTGTGAGTAATTATGCACTATGTCGCGAAACTTTTGAAGTTGCATGAAAATAGGTTTGTGAAATATATTGGACATTTCACACAACGTTTGGACTTGGGTGGTATGAGTATATCATGAAACTCAGGGTTAGGTGTTTGATAGAAACACCGTAAGGTCATACCTCAGATGGGGGGTGGGGGTTCTCGACACTATATTTATAGGCATCTCATATGTGTCATGAAACTTCACCTTTGGTGTACAACCATTGAGGATGGCCCACAATGATATAGGGTTTCATGAAAATGCCTCTGTATCTAGAGGTTGGATAACATGTGATCTAAAAATCTCTACTTGAAATCACCTTTGGCATTTTAATGGTTGGTATCATGAATGATTCGATTATTTCATACAACACTGCCTTTTTGCGTGCACAATACATGTGCGTGAATTTTGGATAAGGGGAATGTGATGAAATCCTCAGAACCTTTTTTGTGCAACCTAATTGTGAAACTATGATGTAGTTGAGTTAATTTTTTTTGGATTTTTGTGAAAAATTCCATATATTTCTTTTTAATCACTCTAGCTATCAATTTCAGATATTCTGAAATCAAATGGAAAAAAATTATGATCTGTATCTTCCTTTAGGGCCTACTACTAGTCAAATCAAAGACTAAAAATGACCTAAATTATTGTATAAAGTTGTTCAATGTTTGACCCTCTATCAAATTCATTTTCCTAATACCAAAAAATGAATTTGATTTTGAAAAAAACTAGTATAGTGTGGATTCCTTCCTAAGGCTCGATCTCCAATGGAAATATACCTCAGTATATGTTCCTCCATGTCTCGAACATTTTAACCATCGAGATCTTATCTCTCCCTTGTGAATATCATTATTTCTCAACGACTATATGATTTGTGAAAAAAACTAACCCATAATGAATCTGATTCTTTCCATAACAAGGATACGTAGGATGTCTTCCTTAGGCCTGAGCTCGATATTAAACACCCCATCAGGGTTTACTCTATGTGTACGCCCTGAATCCACGTGCAGTGAGAGTGATTACCTTCTCACCCTTTTATATCACACTGAGAAGGGATTACATGGGCATATGGATTAGAAATAATCATATCATTCACACCATGAACTTCCCCAGTTATCGAAACATCGATTATAAACCCCATTTAGCTGGATAACATTACTTCCCCTATATTAGGGAATCAACCTTAATGTAAGTCATAGAGGTGGGATCGAACTATGAAAGGTCATTAATTATATAAATATGATATATATTATTATTTATTGAGGCTCGAGCTCAACACTCTATGCCTATGTTCCCTCATACATTTTATTTCAGCATGAAATTAATCTTCACGGGTTCATTAAACTATTTTAGTTTCAATTAATTTTATAAACAGGATACATAGGATGCCTCCAAAAGGTTCAATCTCATCCTTGACATATTAATCATCTCTTTTTATATTACTTTACTCTAGAGTTCCTAGTTATATGGCATCAAAATATATGAAGACACCCATTAATGGAAAGATAACTAAGAACATCAGATACATATAGATGGAATCATTAATTGACGGACCATTTAAACATTTAAGGATTCAATATTTGATCATTTTATTAGGGTAACAAGTCCCATATCGGGATTAAGAAGATATTTATGAACTTGTATTTAATATATAAGAGTTCATTGCATTAGTTAATAATTCCACCTGATAGGGAATGTAAATATGATTATATTAACTTTTTATATTAAAATATTCTTATGATTCAATGTTCCAAAACATTTTTATTAGTTCATTATACAATTTAAATTTTTTGTCTTACCATGTAGGTAATTACTTTTAAAAAAACTAATAAATGGTATATTTTTAAAAACCTCTTAAAACAGACAATGATATTGATTTTATTTTTATATTTTATTTTAAAGATTCACATGATATACTGAACAATTAATCTATTTGGAGAACGTTGAGATTCACCTTGGAAGACCACCAAAGATGGCCTTAAACCAAGAACATTCTAGGTGAAGTGAATTGGAAATAATCCGAATAGAATTAGTGTATTGGAAAAAATACAAAACCAATGATACTAAAATTTGAAATGGGGATATATGACTTCATGATAATCATTTCATTAAAAAGAGTACCAAGAAAATTTTTATGTTTTAAGGTAGTTACAGACATCCCATGTTGAAAATGAAATTCTAGGCTAGACTTCGTGGCCCATAAAAATTGACCACCATTTTAATAATATTTATAAAACCAAAAAAACTATTGTGGATGTAATATTATAGTATATCAGATTAAATTTGGTTCTTAGTTTTATTCTTTTATGGACCACTAATATATGGCCATTTGATGCTCGTTTGGGCACGTCTGTCATAGGAATAAAAGAAGGCTTGGTTGATTGTCAAGGGTGGAAATTTCTTCTCTTGATTAACTTTCGACCCACCAAGGCATACCACAATTTAATTGGGGTGACTTTAAATATTTGTGGATCAATTTTTTTAAAAAAATATCCTATTTGAGGTAGTGGTGATATTGTGTTAAGGTATATTTTATATGTTTTCATTTTAAATTTATGCTTCCAATTTGATGTTGTAATCACATTTCTTCAATTTTATGTTTCTCGAATCACCTTAGACTCTTAACTAAAATTATTATTCTTATCATTTTCTATTAGTTTTGTCAACATTTTGATATAATTTCAATAAGGTTCTAATTCATTCATACATCAAACATATAAATTCTTTAATAAATGGTGGAGTGTTCGTTATTTCAATTTTTTCCAATTCTTCAATTCCACCTCATGAGTCTAATTCCCGCTTACATTGAGAGAATATCATCAATGGAGGGATAAACCTCTTACGGGTTGATCCATGTGAGTAGAAAGGGTCCAGATTGGATTTTTGCTTCACTATATAAATGATTAATAATTTATTTTATTTTATTTATTATTTCAATGATTTTCTCTCTTATTCTTCCATATTAAATTTTATCACCACACTTTTCATGTGCTAATAAGATCCTTTACCTAGGAGTTCTATGGAAAATTTATCCAATGAGTTTATAGGTAATAATCACGTGTATGTTAATGTTCCAAACCACTAAGTGAAGAGGTTATTTTTATTTCATCGAATGAATCCCTCTCGAGTTAATGAAATTGAAATCATTTAAAAATGAATTCATCCAAAACACCTTAAGTGATAATGTAGGATCAAATCACTCTCTAAAATTATATTCACTTAGGTATATTAGTTTCAATTTAAACCATCAAAAAAAATTCCTCTTCATATCCAAATATAATCCATATAATATATTTGTTTTTAGGATCAATGTTAGGTCTCTGTGGACACGACCACTACCGGTAATACAACAACTGCTTCTAACTGAATGGTAAATTTGGGAAATGTCAAATTTTTGATCCATTTACAGGGACCTAAGTTTGTTATATTAGATACTATCATCCCTTTTAACCCAAATTCTAATATTCTCACCTATATTTTCCTTATTTTATCACCTTTCTATTAGTGTGTGTCATAAGGGTATCAAATCCTTGTTTCAGTCTAATATAATAGGTTCTCTTCAACATTACCACATAGAAAACAGATGATGGAAACAAATTGGAAATCAATATTGGAAATCCCCTAACATTGGCAATACCTATGATCAAAACGTGGATTATTTCACGAAACATTGTCATATGTACAATCAATCAGATGATGAATGCTTAAAAGATAAATTTCCAACCCTCTCATGGATGATTGAATATGTAAATATTGGGGATGTTCATGATATTCAAACTCATAAAAATTCTATTACACATAAATTGAGTTAATACTTGTGTAATAATATGAAGAGAATAAATATTGAGGTTTTATCTTCGAGAATATAACTATAAATAATTAAAACATTTGAGTAACCACTCCCTACACCAATTTCCCCTTCCATAGCCTTATTTGGAGTGTATAGTTTCCAAAAAACCTATCATGAATTTAATTATGAAATAAAAATCTGATTTGTGGTAGAAATAGAGGATCAATGAATTGTTTAAGGGTCATTAAATCACGAGGAAAATGATTTCATGTATTCACAAGATGCTAATTTGACATCATGGATTGAGTGTTCTGATTAGAAATCCATTGATGATTTTTTAGAAACACCAATCTTTGAACCATTAGAAGGAATATATAACATTAATTCCATACCAATTCCTGAAACTAATCATTAAAATATTTTTGTCGAATCTTTAGTTCAAAATAACCTATTCTATTGAAATATTTGGAAAATGAAACTGAGATAAATTAAATGTCTTGATCATTTTCAACAAGTGTTATCCAACCCAATCTCAAACTGAAGGCCTACTCTTCTACTCCCAAGTATTCCATCAGAGTGGATAACAATAAAATTCAATATTAATTACATACCCTTAATTATATTAATAAAAAAATTATCATTGATTTCATAAGAAGTATTAAAAAATCAATTGGATGGACTTATTTAGATATTCATGGGATTAACCCATTCACTATGACCTATATTGTTTTTCTTGAATCAATTTTCAAACCTTCTTATAAATCCCAATGGAGACTCTATCATTATATTATAGAGTTTATGATAAATATAATACATAATATGATGAATGTTGGTAATGTTTATGTTTGGGGGGGGCATGGTGAGCTAATGAAATTAGACCAAGAGCTTTCCCAGAGGCAAACCAGCTTCTATGATGATTTTAATTTTTTAATTTTTTTTGTTTGTAGTTATTCCATGAAAAGAGTAATTTTTTTCAAAAATAAATAAATATATTTATTTATTTATTTAAATACTATTCAATATGTCCTGGGGAAATCCCATTACGACTGGTGAATCCATGAGACACTAACCCATGACTGATGGGAGACACGGGTGTGCACCTTCCACTTATCTACGACCTATAGTGCTTCCATAATTTTTTATTTATATATACTTATCATTGATAATATATATATATTATGTTATTAAGATTATTATTTATTTTTTATATCAATCTTTGGTGTGCTAAAATATTTAAGTACATTTTGTCCTTTCCTTTTATCCTTGTTTGGTTTTATTTAATGGGGCCTCAAGGTGTAACCATTGTGTTATAATGGTGTAGTTTTCTATGATTCAGGTGATACTAAGGTTGTGGTATTTTTAGGAAAGTCAAATATATTAGATGATTTCAAAAACAATATTCTTTAATTGATGAGGTGTCTATGAGTAACATGGAGACCAATAATGGAATAAAGAGCATCATGAAGTTAAACATCAACCACCAGGTGAAATTGTTCCGTGTTTCTTATTTTAATATCAATCGATAAATCCTATTATCTTCATCTACTCCCATTTTAAATTGACGTTTTATAATAATATTAGGGAAAATGGTATTCTTAGTTGGGGGTAATAATTAAAAAAATTATTTTCATGTTCATATATTGAGATTTGTAATAAAAATAATTTATTTTAATGGATGAAAAATTTTCTTTAACATTAAACATGATAATACAAATTTTAATATTTCAAACTGAATTTCAAATAATTTTTCATGCCTTTATTCTAATTTTAAATCCTATATATGTTCATGAGAATATATTTTGGAAAATTTGGTTGTCTAATTTGTTTTTTCACTAATTTTATTTTCATCCCAAAATAAATCACCACACACATTCATTGGATTGTGGGGTATTATTTTTAGTTCTTGGGACCCAGTAATAAATGCTATTGGTTTGGTGATTATTTTAATATTAACATGAGTATTCAAAAAAACAATAAATTTTCATGTATATTAATAAAATGACCTAATTTATTTCTTTTAAAACTATGGGATCATGAATCCATAGTATTCTATCTCAATGTTGGTAATTTTACCTCTTTTTTAGAAATTTAATTTTCTCTTTTATTGACTTAACATGAGATGATTGATGAGTATGTGAGCTTCAAATGTCTCCCTATGCACATTTTGCATGGGAGTCATTGACAAAGTCTCACTTAGTGGTCGACTTGATTGAGTGTAATTTCAATTACCATGGAAAAATTGAAAAAAATGAACACTCATTTTAATATTTAAATGTGATTCCACATAGTTCTTACATATTTTCTTCTTCAAATTAAAATAAACCTCATATTTATTGTCAAACACAACACATAATCAACCTTAATTTAAATAGGATTAAATGTGGGGCTGAATTTGAACCAAGGAATGGTCATGGGCTTGGGATATACCTATGAAGAATTATTTTGTTAAAATATTTTTAAGTGTTTCGTAATTTTTTTTGAATAAGGTCTTTTGGAGAGAATTGTATATTAGAATGTTTTTTGAAAAGGCAATTCAAATTTCATATTTTTGAAATTCATTTTTCTTAGGACTATAGAAACTCATGTGGGGGGAGTAAATTCACATGAAAAGAGGATAATATTAATATATTATATAATAATTTTCATATGATTACATTTTCATAAACATTTTTACTAGTTAATTTTAAAACATAATTTTCTTTTCTTACCAATTCAGCAATTTTTTTTTAAAAATCACTATTACATAGTATATTTTTTAACACCTCCTAAAACACCCAATAGTGTTTATTTTGTTTTCATATTATATATTATGGTCTCCCATACTATATTTAAAAAATTTACTTTTTGGATCACTTGGATATTCTCATTTTTAGACAACCAAAGTGGGCCTTGAACCTAGAGAAATCTGGGAATAGTTAACAGGACATTAGTCCAAAAACATTATTTTAGTGGCCAAGATCCAATAAAAATGAATCTAACATTTTAACTTGATATGTATTACTTCATGGGGATCATTTCACTATAAAGTTTCACAAGAAAATCAGATATTTTAATTGATTTCTAGGTGGTCTAATTTGAATATGAAATTCAGAGCCAACGTTCATGGGCCATAAAAACTGCCCACCCTTTGGATCATATCTTGAGAACTAAATATTATTCTGATCTAAAATTTTAAAATATATCTGGGGAAATCTAGTGATTCATTTTCTTCTTTTATGGACCACCAAAATTCATCATTTTATATTCTCTTTTGAACACATATGTCTGAGGCATGCATGTTGGATCAAATCTTTTTGAGGGGTGGAAAAGTATCTTATCTATAATATACAACCCACATACTGAATTCGGATTATGCATTGAGTGGGATCCCTACAAATTTAATTTTTGTGTTTATGGTTAAGGAAGACCATAATTCACACACTATCTCTCTCTATTCCCAAGCTCTCTCTCTCTCTTTATCTCTCTATTTATTCTTCATCATTCTCTGCCGGATCGAGGAGTGATATTTTTCGGATCCTTGGTAGATCGAAATGGGATGATAGTGGGTGTGTCTTCAACTATGAACGGATCAAACGAGGTGGGATATCTTCTATTTTTTGTTTTCTAATTCATCTTATAATTTTAATGTCCCTCTTTTCCCCTTTTTTCTTGATTTTGGTTATCATAATTGTTGACCGTATGAACACAGCCATCAACCCCTGATGAAAAATCAAGTTTTCATTGTTGTGATCTTAAACCGTTCTTCGGGTTCATCGGTGCTTACAATTAATAGTTTCAATTATTCAATAATTTTTTATTAGACATAGGAACCGCGATGGTCTCATCCTAGGGATCAAAAGAATGGGATCAAAATAATTTTTGGGTGAGGGGTGGAATTGGGGTGGTCAACAAAAGGGACCACCGGAGAAGAACCGCTGGCGGCCACTTGAGGTGGTCCAAGGTGAGGGATTCGAAGCTCCGACATAGCTAGGGAATCTGAATGTGTTTTTTGGAATGTGGTGTCATGGGAAATGGTCCATCGAGGCCTACTGAGCTTGGTGAGGTAGCAGGCCGGTGATCCAAGGTGCAATGTCGGCTGACATGGGGTGCGGTGTTGGGACATATCATGGGGCTTTGGTGAGGCTGGGAGTGGGGGTGTGAGGTAGGGGATGATGGTGTTGGGCCACTATGAAGAAGCTCTAGGGCAAGGCCGGTGTGGAGGAGAATAGGTGCACAAGAGGGGATCTATATGAGATGACATCGAGGTGCACGAGGCAGAGGCCACACAAGGGAACCTGAATCATACAATTAAAGTGCTCAGTGGTTATGCGGCATAGGTGGGGAGAACAGCCAGCTGGGTCGGTTGGTGTAGCATGACTAGGGATGCGGCAAAAGGGCTAGTCCAGTCAGAGCGGTCTGGCCTAGGTCGATGGGTCCAACTAGAAAGGGTTGGACCTTCTCATTTTGGGATTTTTTTATGTAAAAACCCATATCTTTTGACACGAGGCTCCAAAACACATTCAATATGTGCAAACACGATTCATGGTTCAAGCTAGACTTTTTGAAATTGTTTTGGAAATTTTAATTTCTAAACCCAAAAGTGGGTGACTCAAAGTGCTCGATTATAATAATAATTATATTATTATTATTATTTTGTAGCCCTTTCCCTGGAACCGTATGTCAGCACACGATGATTGTTCGACATGTATTCAGAGGTGCTGGGACACAGAAGTCAAGATAGATCGTACAAGATTGGTTCTAGAATTTTTATTTTTGGTTTCATTCCCTGGAAGCATTAAACGTCTAATGTCTAATTATAATAAATTAATTATTGTTATTGGTGTATCCTGGCATCAGAACAAACTATTAAAGGGGATTTCTGATTGATGTTCCATCAGTGGCAGCATGACCCATATCATTGTACAGACATTTTGAGATGCTTCTCCTTCGGTTTGAACTAAAGTCAAAGTACAGACCCCATAGGGATCGATTTGCATCTTTTATAGATAAGTTTCACTATTTCATCTGGTTTCTGTTTGGGGTGATTGAATACATGATTCCAGGTGTTTTTCCATGGGGATTAAAATGGCACAATGTGACCAACTAAATTCAATGAGGAGGAGTCGGCCCCATAAGGTTACTTCTGGGAAAAATGTAGTTTTTTACTACTTATTCTTCATATGTCCGTTCGATGAACATGAATATCCCATATTGTGTGTTCTTCCACAAGGATCACAATGATGTGTTTTGTTTAGATGTGTGGTGCCTTATTTTTGATCTCCTTAAAAGTGGAAACATGAAAGGAATATTGGTGGAAGATCCTTTTGATGTTTTTGAAGAGAACCCGTGACATGGGTCAACTGAGACTCTTTTGAGAGTGGAGAATATGTATGAAGATATTTGGTTGAAATTTCATGATTCATTTGAGGAGGTGTGCTGACGCAATTAGACTTTTGGCCCTCTGGATCAATGATGAGTGTTGTACGCTTGTTGGGATTCTGACTAGGCATACCATGTACTCTAGGATTAAGATGGAATGCCTAGGGGTAGTTGTTCATAGTTTAGTACTCCAATTATGGATACGTACATGGTCCGATGATGAGGTAGGGTCACACATCTTGTGGGACCCACACATTTCGTGTAACATTTTACAAATATTTTACATCTCATCTCTTTTTTTTTGAACTCGAACATTTTCATGTGAGTATCCTACCCTAAGTGTTCCTCCACGTAGGATTGGATGGTTCACATCATACTAGATTTCAATAGGCGATGCTAGAATATCTGGGTGTGATGCCAAACTGAGGTAATACCTGATTAATACAATGATGTTCTTATGAGAGGTGTAGTTTCCTCATTGATTCTCGAGACATATCATCCAATAGGATGGTCAGTGTTTTTCTCAGATTTCCCTCCAGTGTATCAGGGTAGTGGTGGTCACCAATTACCTTTATAAGGCTTTCATTCCAGAACTGATGGCCAGTGAGGATCATCGAACTTTCCCTCCAGAACTACTAGGTAGTGGTGATCATCTTTTATATTTATAGGGATTTTCTTCCATCGCTACTAGGTAGTGGTGATCACTGAGCATTCCCTATAGCTCTTCTGGGTAGTGGTGATCTCCATTAACCATTATCTGGATTTCCCTATAGTGTAGCTGGGCAGTGGTGATCACCATTTACCTTTTCGAGTCTTTCCCTCCAATGCGGCTGGGTGATGGTGATCATCGTTTGCAGTACCAGGTATTCCTTCTGCAGGGCTGGGTAGTGGGTCCTTGACGTTGTGACAAGATCTCTCAACTATGAAGTATAGTGATGAGATGTGTTTGTGGTGACTTTTGACTCTAAAAAAATTGGGTCACTTTTCACACCAATACGCATCCTTATGATGTGACATAAAACTTTGCTGGTGAGATAGACTCACCATAAGAGGATAGTATCAAGGTCTGGTGATTGATCCCTTTGACTTGTTGTTCATGGAAGATGTGTGGGAAGCTGGCCATCAGTGATGTTTACTTATGGAAATGTTGGTGACTCTTCTATGTGGCTGAGTTAGTGATAGGGAGATCCCCTTACTCATTCATTTGGGATTCATTGGTTGAGAATATATATATCGTATTACAGTACCCACACCTATGACCTTAGATACTATCTTCCTAGGAGTGGATAAGATGCGTGGGGTATACCACATTATTTATGTGTCTATGTTCTCTTGGTTGGAGAAGTCTAATCTCCTGTTATGGGTAGAGAATATTAGACAACAATTTCTTATTATCCCATTTGAAGCTCCTCATATCTGGAAAATATTATATCATATCTTTGTTGGGATGATCTTTTCATTTTTATTATACCTTGTTCTATCTAATTCATCCCTCTTCAGTACCTCACTTGATACTCCTTTGAGACTTCGAGTAATCTTACATATTATTTTTATACTCAACCCTTCTTGGGATTTGGCGGCACATGGTGTGCCCTGGTAGATGAAAGAAATATTGATAGTCACTTTAGAGGAGTATAGGGATACACGGTGCTTGGACTACGTGTGGTGGTCACTGATTGGGATCTAAGAGTGAGGCTCTCTTGGCTATTTTACTTTTATACATTTTGTCGGGTTGTGGAGCTTTTTTAGTTGGGAGTGTATTTTTCCAATTTCCCTTTCAGTTTACTTTTCTATACTTGTACTATTTAGAGGTCAATGCATATTTTGGATTTTTATATAGAATTGTTTATCTCTTTTTTATTTCCCTCTAAACTTTTTTTTGATTGGTTGTGTATGTGTCTATATGATTACATAGTAAATGTCCTCTCTAATTTATTATGCCTTTGGCTCTAGCCACTAGCCCCTTGCCAATGTAGGTGGGCTTGGGGTAGTTGCGGCTTGAGCCTCGGTACGAGTTGGGTCATTACAAGTGGTATCAAATGTGTTTCATTCATTGGGACATTGTTCAAATGATCCCTCAAAAATATTTGGCTTGGTTTTATGGAAACTATATAAACATTTCTCAAGAGATAATCTTGGGATACGGAGTCCAGTGATGGTGCAGCGGCAGATGTAGACATTCACCAGGTCCTTGATTACCCACTTGTCGACTCGGTGTTTTGAGACATTTTTTTCAAGGATTATTTGTACATGGATCATATAATAATGAATCATTGACTATTCTTCTTGAGTCATCTCCCCATCATTGTTGATATATATATTTTCATTTGACAAAGGTACTCCTTGTTAGGATTTAGGATGAATCTGCAATGATAGCCAACTAGGACAATAACTCCAATTTGGGAGGATGATTCCATTAGCAATGAGGCCTCTATTCAGGATACATCATATGATTCCCCTTTATCCTATAGGGAATGTAGTAGAACTTCCACCTGTGGAGTAGCAGTTAGTATTGGCAGTGAAGGTATATGATGAGCACAAGATGAGAATGATCTGTGTGTTATAGAATCAAGTAACACTATGGTTATACGGTGATTCATACCCATAGGTGGTGGAGGATTTTCTAGAGTTAGTGGTTCACCCCTTCAGGCTTGTTCGGACACCAACAGATTAGATTGTGGATTTGGTAGCCAATCATTTTCCACGGAGTAGCATGGCATTGGACATTTTCCAAAAATAATTTTTTAAGGAGTACTACCCATCCTTCTTATTCTCTATAGGATTTCATGAGATACTAGAGCTTTATCATGGAGGGATAATGATGGTTGATTACATGACTAGGTTCACAGACCTTACTCAGTTCTCTTTAGATTTGATCCATGATGGAATCTTCTAGGCATAGAAGATTGATAAGAGTCTCCATAGAAGATATTTTCACATGATTAGTTCACTTGTGTATCCTCATCAATCCTGGGGCGTTGAAGCAAGCACTGATGATAGAGATATTTTTGTCTGAGGGGCGCTGGTTGGTCAGTTTTGGAAGTGGGACCAATAGATTTGGGATGCCTTCCATAGCTAGCAGACGTCAGTTGGCAAGACCTCAATGCATGAGGCTCCCCATGATAATACCTAGGAACATGGTCAGGGTCATCAGGGCACCGGGATAGCCAAAGGAGGGAAACTTCTATGCTTGTGACAGGTGAGGTCACATGGCATGAGACTACCTGAACAAAATTTCATAGCTTCCCAGGAAGTTGGTAGATGCACCACCAAGGAAGAAGCAGTGTTGTGATTAAGGATATCCCAGGAAGGGACAGGGTGGTCCCTAGGGAGGTGGTTCTGGATGAAGAGAAGGACGAACTATGGTTGGTGTATGGCATTACAAGGTCCCTACACCACCCCTATGCGGCCCACGTCAATCATAGGGAATTGGTGGATGGGGCTGCGGCCTGCTGCATGCTATGGATTTCTACAATCCTGCAGTGCGTGAGAGGATAAAAGGTACACATTGTGTCTTTTCTACATTCTTTTGTGGAATTTTTCAGTCACTATGTGAGGTACTCATTTCCTCTATCTCTTTACATGAAGAGTAACCGAGGGTAAAAAGGGCATAGATGTATCATTATGTCTATTTTGTTTGACATATCGTTGAATGCACGAGAAAGAGGGGTTCTCCCCCCCCCCCTCTGAGACACATTTTTTTGACCTAATAAAAACCATTCGGGGGATTCAATGCCACCAAAATAGGATAATATCAAGGTGTGGTGGATGCATATGTCTAAATTGTGTGTTCATGGTGGGGTTGTGTACTAGAGTGTTGAAGATGGTCTTGGATATTCCTTTGGTGTCTTGCGCATTGACCACCCTTTTCTTGAGGTTTCGCTAGTGGGTTTGGCAGAGTGCCTATTTTGGGGGTTACTCTCCTTCTAGAAGGGGAAATGACTTGTGGGGTATTCCATGTGATTTCGTTTTCTATACTCTTGTAGTTGGATGAGTTTGATAACATACCATTTTTGTTGGTACCTTACATTTTCAACATCAATATTGATACTATTATCAAGTATAGGTTTAGGTTATGAAAACCCCATAAACCAAACTACATGACTCACTATGTGGTTTTGGTAGTGATAGTCTTCACCCTGATAATGTGGAGAAGGTACCTTATGAGAGAGAACTCTGTGGTTTGTTCAGACCACCGGAGTCTCAGATTTGTCTTCATCCCAAGAGACATGAACCTAAAATGATGGAGCTGGTTGATATTACTCTAGGCCTATGACATTAATGTAGTCTATGCTCCTGAAATATGTAGTGTTGTAATGTATTCCCTTATCTTGAAATCCCAAGATCACCAGATATGAGAAGTTTCAGAGTAGATAGCATCCCGATAGATGACTCTGGTGAAGCAGGAGGGTACAACATTTCTTTAGCTGATGGTGTTGACTGCTTCCCTTTTGATCCTGTTGGAGAGTCTTAGTTGTGATGCATCGACTATGACATCATGAATAAACAGATATCCTTAGGTCTTTTACTAGATATAAATTATTAATGAGAGAATCAAGTTACCATGTACTATAGACAAACTGTGATTCCAGTCACGATGTGGAATGTAGAGGTTCAGTAGGGGATGTAAACTATCCCTTGAGTTTCTTCAGTCCTTTTAGAATTATACAAGTGATGTAGAGGTTGCCTACCGCCATGACCAACACCCAATAGAAGGTGTGGGCCCCCTACATCATCCACATGTCATAGATGATGAGATTCGTGTGTGTTCCCACACATGTCATCGAATGTAGAAGGACTTATGATTATGGAATGTACCTTGGGTTCATGTGTTTTTCTAACATGGTGATGTTCAGGTTATCCTGGGAGTAGGAGAGCCAGGTATGAGCTCAGTATTCCGAGTTGCTTTTCCACATTTTTCTATTCGGGGATGAAAATCATGAAGTAGAAAATGATATAGAGACATGATTTTAACCACGTAAGACATTGGAATTGTTATACATATATTTCCAATGCTAGGAACTAAGACATTGTTCAATTTCGAGGCCTGGTGTTCCCTGAATATATTACACAAAAATATTAGTTGTTATTTTACTATTCATATATTGGAAATGTGATATCTCTTAAATGGTAGATCAGATCACAAATATGAGACCCCATTTTGGCTTCAGAACATGGTTTTTACACTTGAAGAGACATAAAGGTTGTTAGTGTGGGATTTTTGGACATCATTTTGTTTAGTGGTATGTCAAATGGATGAATTAATTTATTAATTCATTCATTTATTTTCTAAAACCCAATTAAATCTAAAATTGTAATTCCGATCTGAAATATGAGGCCATAGTGGAGTCTAGATCATGTAGTTTACCCTTGGAGGGGTATCATCTATGTCGACGCAGTGCCACTTTGAGAAATGTCACACATGAGAAAAATACTCATATCGGAATAACCACTTAATTATTTTTATCCCTGCATTTATTTTCAAATAACATTCGAATGAAGTCTCGTAATGGAAATCAGAGACTTCTGTTGAGTTTGAAATCGAGAATTTTTCCTAGGCACAACATAAAAAGAGAGGGCAGAGTGAATTCAGATTCTGCGCTGAGCGAGATCTCTCAAAATAGAATTAAAGTGTTTAAGGATAATGAAAAACCATGATTCACACAAACTCTCTATATACACCTAATATCTCTCTCTATATCCCTCCCTCTCTCCATCTCATTCTCTCTATTTTTGTTCTTCACCATTATCCATCGGATCGAGGAGTGATCTTTCCCAGAACAAGATCAGATCGATGAAAGAGCATTGTGGATGTCTCTTCAATGAAGAACGGATCCAATGAGGTAGTATTTCTTCTATATTTGAGTTCTGATTCATGTTTTAATTTAAAAATTCATCATTTCCCCTAGTTTCACCATTTTGATTATCATTATTGATGGTCCTACGAACATGGCCATCAACCCATCCTAAAAACAATGTTTTGTTTGTTGCGATCTACAACAATTCTATGGGTTCTTGAGTGCTTACAATAAAGTTCATAAAATTAAAATAGTTTTTCAATAAGAGGGAGGTTCTATGATGGTATTTTATCATGTATTGAATGAATGGGCTTAGAGTAGTTTCTGGTTGAGCGGTGGAATTGTGGTGGTCTGCAGAAGGGACCACAAAAGAAGAACCACCAGCAGTGGTTTGTGGTGGTCCAAGGCAGTGGATGCAGAGCTCTGGAGTGGCTAGGGAATCCGGATGGTATGATGTGAATGAAACATAATTTATTATGGGCCACCAAGGATGGTTGAGTTTGGGGAGATGGTGATCTAGGGCACAATAGTTGTAGATCAGAGGTGTTGTGTTGGGCTAGAGCATAGGGCCTAGGCGTGGCCGAGTGTGGGGTACGAGGTAGGGTGGAATGTTTCAGGCCAGCGCAAAGGATCCCTGAAGGATGACCAATGAGGAGGAACATGGGGGCTGAGGTGGGGAGCCATCTAAGATGGTGGCAAGCCACCTGATGTGGTGACTGCATGGGGGAACAGGACCAGCACGAGGTGGGTCCTCCCTGTTGATTTGGCGTAGGTGGGGGACCAACCAGCTTAACTAGACGGTGTAGCGTGACCGAGGCCACGATGAATGTGCCAAGCCAGCAAGCTAGAATAGGACCAGGTGGAGCGGGCTGGCCCCGGCATAATGGTCTGAACGGAATGGGCTAGACCGACCCAATTAGGGCATGTTTTTGTTTAAACAACTGTATATTTTGACATTGGGCTCCAAATTGTATGTCTTATATGACAATGTGATCCTTGGGTAGAGGTGAGATTTTTTAAATGGTTTGATGAATTATTAATTTCCAAACCTGAAGGAGGGTGTCCCGAAGCACTCAATTATAATAATTATATAATAATTATTATTTTTCAGCCCATTCTTTTAGACTGTATGTTTGCACATGAAGTCTGTTCAATGTGATTCTAGTGGCACTAGGAACCCAAATTCAAGATGAATATTCTATGATTGGTTATGGAAATTTTATATTTGGTTTTTTTCTTGGTGGCATGAAATTCCTAATGTCTAATGATAATAAATTAATTATTATTATTTCTAGATCCTTACATCGAACCTAACATCAAAATGGGATGCTCGATTGATGCACTATTAGTGGTAGCATGACCCTGATCATTGTGTTTACTTTTTGAGATGCTTCTTTGATTGGTTGAACTGAAGACAAAGTATGGGCCCCATAGGGCCTGATTTACATGTTTTATGCTGAAATGTCACTTTTTCTTCTGGAATCCATTTGGGGTGATTTTGTACACATTTCAAAGTGTTTTTCTGAGTGAATTTCAATGGCACAATCCTACCACCTAAATACGGGGCCGATGCATGGGCCCCATAAGTATACATTCGGGTGAAAAGAAGTTTACTACAACATATGTTTCATAAGTCCATTCGAGGAAAATGAATAGCACAATGTGCATGTTTTTTCACTTGGATAACAATGGTGGGATCCGTTTAGCTATGAGGAGTCATATTCGTGATCTCAATAAATATGGAAACATGAAAGGAATATTGGTGGACGATACTTTTAACATGTTTGAAGAGAACCCATGACTTGGGTCAACCTCAAATCTGGTTAGAGTAGAGATGATGTATGAAGAGATTCATTTGAATGTTTGTGAGCCGTTTGTGGAGGTATGCCATCATAATTACTCTTTTGGCCATTCAGATCGACAATGAGTGTCGTGAACTTTTCATTTTTTACAAGGTATTCTATGTAATATAGAAGTAATCCAACATTCCTTGGGGTACTTGTTCACAGTTTAGTACCCCGAGTACGGATTGGTACACAATTTGATGATGAGGTATCGTCACATGTCATGTTGGCCCAACAGATGTTACTTACCACTTTACAAATCTTCTACATCTTGAATCTATTGGTTTTGAATGCAGAATTTGGAATTTGAGTAGCCTTATCAGAGTTTTTCTCCTCACAGGATGTAGTTGTTCCCTTCGTAGTGGTTTTTGAGATGCGATGTCAATTTTTTGGGTGTTAAGCATAATTGAGGAAACAACCAATGACTACCATGATGTTCTTCTGAGAGGTGCAGTTTCCTTGATGTTTCCCAAGATGTACCTTCCAACAAGGATGATCAGTGTAGTTTTGGGAATTCACTCTAGTGCTGTTGCGCAGTGGTGATCGTCATTTTCCATTACATGGATATCCCTCTATGATTTTTGGGCAGTAGTGATCATCAAGCTTTCCCTTCAGTGCCACTGGGTAGTGTGGATATTCATTTACCATTATAGGGATTTTCCTCTAGCACTGTTTGGCAGTGGTGATCATAGTTTACATTTACAGTGCTTTCCCTCCATGGAAAATGCATATTGGTGATCATCATTTTCCTTTATCAGGATTTCCCTCTTGCGTTGCTGGGTAGTAGGGATCGTCATTTATAGTACCGAGGACACCTCTAGCTGGTTTAGGTAGTGGGTCCTTCACATTGTGACACAATCTATCGACTGTGTGACATAGTGATGAGTCATGTTTTATGTTACATTGGACGCTCAAAATATAGGGGCATTTTCCCACCAAAATGTGTTCATGTGACGCGACCCAAAACTGTACGGGCGAGATAGAACTGCCAAAAGCATATAGTATCAAGGTGCAGTGATTGATCCCTTTGACATGAGGTGCAGGGAAGATGTGTGGGATGATGGGAATCAATGATATTAAATTCTAAAACTATTGGAAAATAATTTACTGGGTTGATATAGTGATATAAAGATCCCCTTACTATCTCCTTTGGGCTTTTTTGGTTGATAAAATATATATGGTATTGCAGTACCCACTCCTGGGGGTTTGGTTACTCTCCTCCAAGGAGAGGAAAATACACACGGGGTATGCCACATGCTTTCCGTGTCAATATTCCCATGGTCGGATCAGTCTACTCTCCTACTATATGTATCAAAGACTTGACGAGAAGTTCATCTTCTCACTATTTCTAGATCCTCATATTTAAAAAAGATTAGATCACCTATTTTTTGGTTGAGATATACTTTTTGAGTGTGACTTTCTATATCAACTATTTCCCTCTTTAGTACCATAATTGCTACTCCCCTGAGGCTTTGTGGCATCCTACTAAATATTTTTATACTCACCCCTAGATGGAATTTTCTCGAACACATTGTGCCCTTACAGATGATGAACAGGTTGATCAAGACTTTCGTGGAGAATAGGGATATGGGGTGCATAGACCACATGTGGTGGTTAGTTATTGTATCCATGAGTTGGGTTATCTTAGCTGTTTTAATTTTACACCTGTTTTTGTATTGTGACAGTTTTCTGATTGGGCATGTATCTTTCCTGATTCCCATTGAGTTTAATTTTTTGTACTTGTACTATTTAGTGGTCGATTCATATTTGTGGTTTATATATAGTATTGTTTTATTTTTTTTATTATTACCTCTACATTATTTCATTTATTTCATTTTGTGTGTTTTTTCAGGTACTTAGGAAATGGCCTCCTAGAGATTGTTATTCCTTCGGCACTGGTAACTAGACCTTGGCCTATGGAGGAGGGCTTGAGGTAGTTGCGGCTCAAGCCCTAGTATGGGTTGGGTCATTACATTAGCTTATTAATTAAACATATTCTTCTTCTAATTTTATATTCATTTTTAACACATTAACCCCATTCCATTAATGTGTGAATTTATTTACACAACAATGAGAGAAATTCATTAAAGTATGGTGGATTGTTTGTTATTTCATTGTCTTTCACTTCTTTAATAATACACTCATGAGTCTACTTCAAGATTCCATTAAGAGCATAACATCATTGGAGGGATGACACACTTATTGGTTGATACATTTGTGTAGTAATGGGTAAGATTGGATTTTATTTCTCACTCTATAAATGTTTGATCTCATATTTTATTTTAGTTTTTCATTCAATTATTTTCTCTCCTCCCCTGCCATATTTATTTTTATCACCACAATTTCCATGTTCTAGTAATATTATTTACATTGCAGTTCTCAAGAAATTTATCATCCAAGTGTATAGTTGATTATCAATTTTACGTGAATGTTTTAAACCATTATGTGAAGAGATTATTTTTATCTCATTGAATAAATACCTATCAAGTTAATGAAATTGGAGTCATTTAAAAATGAATTAATGCAAACCACCTCATTTCAATACATAAGCTCAACTCCTCCAAATTTGAATTTACATCATCCTATTAGTGTTAATTTAAACCATCTAAAAACAAAACATTGTTGGACACTTCATAGTAGAAAAATATCTATAGAATGTATGTGTATATAGGATTCATATTAGGTGTATTTGGATTCAACCCCAACCTATAATATAATATCCACTTCTACCAGTAGGGTAATTTTTAGTGAGACCACCCCCAAATGGGTGTGACGAGTCTGACCTTCCATCCTCTCGACTAGTGCGAGTTCCTAAGAGTCAATGGTTCTGAAACCCTGAATGAATACTTGACATAGTAAATTAGGTATGTACTTATTTCTATATGTGAGAACCATTTTATATTTTAATAGAGGATTAAGAAATGCTTAGCCTGATTTGAGGGATTTCATAGACATCAAACCCCCACAATCAATCTATTGGAAAAAATAATTCATCTAATTTCTATGAAACAAAAATAGTAAACCTGACATGAATATCTCAAATGATAAAAATGATCATTTATCAAAATATATCTGGTGTCCTCCTGAAATATGTTTATCCTCGTTGTGAATAGTCAATGTATGGAGAATTAATATATCATGAATAATAAAGGACAATTTTGTTACCTATGCATATCTATATAACCTCGTATCACATTGGAAATGATACACTAATCCATGCCAATGATACTTGTTGTCTTCATTAATGTAGATAAAATTATAAAAAAGCCTTATCCAGAGATCATTTCTTCATTTAGTGACTATTCAAGAAATGTAGAAACAGCTTCAACATCTACAGGTCATAGGACAACCGACCAACCTGAATCCTTCAGCGTTTGGTGGAGAATGCAATGGTATGGAAATACCACCAACATAATACATTCCCAAACCTTAAGCATACACACAAGGGTCTCAAGTCACTAAAACTAATCAGTCTTCATCATCTAAAAAAATCTATAATAAAGCCAGCGGTGCTCATTATGGAAACCAACACACATTGGAATCATATCCCTAGACCATGAAAATAACAATCTTCAATATCTAATAATGGTGGATTATAGAGTTAACTATAGATCCCTTTCCGATTTAGGGGCAACTGTAGAGGCCTCTTGTCAACCATTTTTACCAGCGCTATCACATCGTTTCCACTCAATTGTCGACTAAGGGCACCACTTGACACATTTCCACCTCATCCCACCATGTAATAGAACCAAGGAAGTCACATCAGGAGAAGAAATATCTAGAAAATTAGGTGTGGGAATATATATCTAATTTTTCTAATGAATTAGTCTAATATATTATTCTATTATCCAGTGAGAAAGCTCACATGCCTACACACTCTATGTAAATATATGGGAATAATCCTTTATTAGGCATGTGGGAGGCACATATTCGTACCCCAGGCATAAATCCCATCGATATATTCTGATGGAACAAGAAGGACAAAAGTGGGATCACATACCCGCTTTAATTGATTATATCTTCCATTATATATTGGATATAAAAAATGTACATTCTTACATTCCTACAAACACATTCCTAAAATGAAACTATATTCTAGAAATAATAGAAGAACTCCACTAGTATATTCCTAAATTTGTATAGATATAGACATAAAGAAATATTATTTTCCCCACTAATAAGTAACTACTATACTTATATCTTAAATAACATGTGGTTTATCTTAAGAAAGAAAACATTCTTTATCTCATCCAAGAGGATAATAAACATATTTTGATAAAGGATGGGGCACTAGGTGTGGATCATATTCTTGTTCCAACCAGGGCTCCCCAAGTGAGAGTGGCACATGCCTCTGGAAAAGGGGAATGTCCTAACAAAAACAAATACTGAAATAATATAAATGCCCTGGATCTAGCTCATGTCCCCCCTCTAATCATGGATCACAAAGATAGAGTGACACATTCCTCAGTATCATATTATCTCTCTATTGAAAACTACTGGTGACATACACTTAAGTCACTGAACTAGGTTCATATTCCAATTCCTTTTGAGGATCTCAATGTAAGCGTAGAACATGCCTATAGAAAAGCTCATATCCCAGTCAAAAAAATACCGATGACATATTCGAAAGGAATACTATTTCCCTCCTACCCTTTCTCTAACTGAAGAACACTAGATGAGAGTGGAACACACCTCGATGTAGGTATATTTTCCTGTCAGTGAAGCAACATGGAATATTCGAGTAGCTCCGAGATGATAGGATCATATCCCTACTTATGCCAATGAAATTCAGCACCCTGATCCTTTAGAGGATATAAAGGTGGAGGAAAATATCACTTCTCCCATTCTATAGGTCTATCAACATATTTTTATGGAAAATGAATATTTGAACATGGATCATATCCTAGATTTAACCAAGGTTTAATAGAATATTCTAGTAACCACCCACTAGAAGGCTCATATTCCAGATAATAATGAATAATATCATTGTCATATTCTAAAAGTGTCTCTGGAACAGGATCTTATTCACACAGCTGGATGAGGTTTTTAATATATTCAAACAATCATCATACATTAGGCTCATGTCCCTTCTCAATCACAGAATGCTGGTAGGAATAATTCAATCATGACCCAGAACATTGATCATATCCCTAATTTGGTTAATTTTATTGTTGTTTAGGATATTGGAGACACATTCTCATCACCTCAATGGTCTATAAAATCATTAACTGATGCAATAGGAAATCATTGATGCAATATTACTCCTTGTGGTAGTGTTGATATGAATCGCATGAACTCTACACCTGACATCCGCGATGGTTAACGTCTTTGTAGTGATGTTTCCCTCATACAAGATAACCCCCCCCCCCCTTGAAAAAAACCCACTATATAGAGAGGTTCTCAAGACACCAACACCTTTATATAGAGAGTTCCATAAAACAATATGGTCAACCATATTTAGTTCCTTATCAACTATCTATAATTCTTTACCACAGTCAGCATGCAACCCCAAGAAGTGACTTACGTGGTCTAACCAAGTCTAGGAAGGTAAATATGAGAATAATGAGTAAAATATTAATATATGGAGAGAGTTATCTATAAAAAACCTCCTAATAATGTTCTATCACCTTTCTACATCTTAATATGAGATCCTAGATAATATAGGGAAGGAGTGAAATCCTTACCTATGCAAAAATATGTGGGAAAAACAACAGCGGTTAAAGGGTAGACACCTCCCTTTCCCATGATAGATGATCCACCTTGAAACAATCATGATACTCAATTTTTAGCTTGAACTGACTGCTATCTACTTGGACTGAGACCCAAAAATGAAAAATAAATTATGACCCTAGAATACACGTGTATCCATTGAATTAAAAAACATCGACAACTGATTCCTGAAGCCTCATTTGAATCTATATCTGAGGATGTGAAAATTATAGACCACTGAACATAACATCACTAATGGAACAATAGAACTCCAAAAACATAGTTTCATGTAATATCATAGCCTCTAGAAAAATTAGGGGTTTAGGTAATGTGTGAGCTAGTTGGTCACTACAATGGAGTTCCCCCTCTCTAAGAATTTATTAATCTAGTGAGAGGACTAACAACAAGTCCTTAAATTGGGACCCTCACCATTTTTTAAATTTCATTCATACAAGGAATTTGAGGATTCAATAAACATGAAAACATCCTATAAAAAATGATTCTCATCATCCACTTTCATTTAACCTAGCTCGTACATGATCCCTTACATGCCTATTGAAAAAGTCTCAAAGAGAAGCTACCATAATAGTCATCCATGAGAGAATCTATCCCACCTGGATGGGGGAATATCTACCACCAACTCCATCGCTCATTTCATCAATCCCTAAAAGGATTTAAAACATATTGATAGCTATGACAATTAAAACCCAACCCACTATCCTGGGGGGATTTTTATCTCAATCACAATTACTAGGTTTATAACACCTCAAGAAGATCCTAGATGAATATGTAGTGGTTTTAAATAAACCCCATCTTATTGGGATGGGGGAATTTATATCACAATTTTCGTCCTAGGATTCCTTAAATCCTTGATTATATTCATTGATTCCTAAACAACATGATCAAAAAATGCCAATTGTGGCCCCAAATAGTCTCCAAACCACATGGTTGGGGGAATTATCATCAGCATCACCACCATAGATAGAATTACACTTATCCTGGTTGGGAGGTAAATATAGATAGTCGGAATCCCATATATTCCTCTCACTCCAAGATGAACCTATGCTATTTGGGTCCTGTTTATAAAACATGGACAGAAACTCCCTCAAGGTCACTGTTCATAGGATAATATGAGAGGAACATATGTGGATGGAAATTAAACCTTAAAAGGTTTGTAAGTCAAAAAATTCCAATATGGCCTATGGTTTGAGAAACAATTCTATTTAAAGATGTGAAGAATCAACATATTGTGTTGAGTGTAATGGGATATCTACCATTTCATGATATACCTTGTTGAATGCCTTCACCATCAACAGAATAGATAATGTAGATGAAGATGAAATTGCATTGGGACAAATCATGGAAAACATACAACAAGAAGTGGGTGATCTAGATGAACCAGATGAGGTAGTGTGTATAAGGAATCAAAGGATGACATGAACCTATAACCTTAAAATATTGATCTACCACCTCAATAGTGGAACAATTACAAGGATTAAGGGAATGGTGTGGCTACATACCAATCGCTGCCCAGAGGAGCTAAAATTTCTTCTATAGAGGAACAAATGAAATAATATAATAATGAGATTTAGAGTCTCAGACAACTCAATGTGGATCTACTCAAGGGAATCATTCCCACGAGGTATCATATTTAGATATATATGAATATCCCTCTTCATATACATTAGGAAAGTGTCAATCCTCATTCAAGAGCAGCATCTGAGCATCAAAATGGATTCAGATCCGAGCAAATGGTCCACATAAATGAGTAAGACGAAGATGATCACAAAATACCCCCATTATAGTGATAGCCTCCCCTCACCATGGAAACCATTCAAGATTATAAAATCTAAAAAATCAGTAGGATTAGAAAACATATCAACTTCATCATTCTATGACCACTCCCTATAGATGGGAGGTGGCTCAAGTAGTAGTACCTCTAGAACTGATCAATTACATTGAGTCCCTAGCTACTTGAATGGAATCTGTGGAAGGGTGATGGGGACATATTTCTCCTTAGAAGAAGACATATCCTGAATGGATGAATGAAATTTTGTCCCCATACAATTGTAGAAATCCAATATTCTCCACCTTTTATGGGGCTTGATATCTATAATAGAATCGCACTAACTTTGTGCCCTGATTAAGTCAAATGATGGGCCTTTCAGATCAAAAGGATTCATCCATGTTGAGGTGTTTTATATATAATCTAATAGGGGATGCCTTTTTTTATATAGTAGTCTTCAATCAGGATCTTCCCAGTATTGGAAGAACGTATTCAAGAATTCCTTTACCATTTCAACTCCATGCTGAGGAAAATGAGAATTTTAAACCTAACGATCTGTAGGAAGCACGAAAATGAGAGGGTTCTTAACATCATACCTAGTTGTAAAGTCTTAACCTGGTCAATCAATGTCTCCCTCCCATAATATCAATTCCTGGACCTCTTTGATGAAAATATCTAGGATGAGATGTAGACACCTCTGATCAAGATGAATTTTCTATGTGGAATCATTGAATATTCATAAATTGCACAATGCATGGATGACACCATTTAGTGGACCTAAGATAAATCTTATGAAATTACCTCAACACAATTAAAAACAGATCGGTATGTTAGATAATACAACTATTATTCTATAAAAATAGTTGTTCAAATTTAGGCATCGAGGAATGACCCAAACTACCCAACACCTCCTATTGAGTATCATCAACAACAAAATAACTCACAACTAGAATAAAAATAAGATCAGGGTCACCCACGATATGTGGAATGGATTAATAAGATATTATCTTTCTAAAATGAGAAATACCCATTTTATTTCTGAGTATCCCTGGAAATTGACTTTCTCAAGCTGCCACAGCCTAGGAGACCCAATGAGGTCAGCCTCACTGATCTTCCTGACTACTAACCCTTCCATAAAAGGGTGGGTCATAACATCCAGGATCAAATCATCATCAAAGACTACAAAAAAATCATGTTCAATTCTATAATGGTGATGTTGGACAAATCAAAAACATATTTAACATACATAACCACTTCCCTATCAAAAGATGCGGGTTATTGGATTTTTTTGGCCCTGTGTAGGATGAAGTAAAACAATTGGATGACATGACAGATAGTTTTTCAAAATTATGCCACCTTAATGTCATAACATTACATAAACATAAGGGTTGCCTTACCTTGGGAGGTGACCTATAATATTCCTCCAAATGGTCGACGAAACCATCAAATAGGGTATGAGATAGAAGTGTAAGAGTCGTATTCATATCTATCACAGACACAAACTCGTCGATATTTCCTTTCTACAACAACTGGGGAATGGGAACCTCCCCCAAAAATGGATCCCTAGTTATATGAAGAGATCATATTTATCATGGTTAATATAATACACATTGAATACACCTTTTATGATGAAGAATATGCCTCCATGTATGTGTTTTGTGTACATAAATGGGGAACTAGAGGCCACCGGCATAGGATACAAGGATATATGGGACAATGTTAGTGTTGTCGGCCCCAATATCTCGATTACATCTCTACATATGATATATATGGATCCAAAAATAGTGAAAAAGCACTCTAGTGAGCTCAGTTGAAACACAGAGGTGACTCAGAGTCCTCCAGTGGTCATTACATCTTAGTCATATTATACAACTATCTGGTGGGGATCCAATTTTCCGATCATCCCATGCAATGTGGAAGGACAGAACAACCTAAATCACTCGAATTAGATTATCTCTTTACTCCCCGCAAAAGCACTAGGAATTTCCACCACAAACACATCATCTCTTGAGCCTCATAATAAAGAGAACACCCCCCGGTAGTAATTGATGACCCATATCCCAAAGGTATAAAATTCTGGAATATCTAGAGGTTGTGCCACCCAAACTATAAATCTTGGATGATCTTAATTATTCTGTGATCTCCGAGAGGCACAAGTTGATGCCCTTCAGAGCCCACTGGAATTCAAGATAGAATTTAATGCACCTGAGTTCTATCGATTGGATAGTAATCCATCATAATTCCATGTATTCATTTCATTCATAAAGAAAGATAATGAAGATGTAATATAGGGTCCTGAAAATCCATCTATGAATGTAAAGAAGGAAGTTGAAGAGTGTTACATCAATAACACTCTTCTATTTGAAGAAGGAACCTCTACAACCATTTATGAGATTATACAGGTAAATCTATGAATGGATGAAAACTTTAAACGTACATTTATTAATATGACCCTACCTATTAAGTTGAAAGAGATTTACATATAATTTATAAAGTAACATCGATTTGTGTAATCATATAATTATACTAAAATTCCAATACCGTACCCATATGTAGCTACACACCATCTTACCATACCTGATGACCAATGAGGTTTCAATCAGGAGTCTAGGAGGAAGAACCCATTTAATTATACTAATATAGAGAGTAATTAGTCAAAGAATTAATCAAATTCTATTATTTTGGGTATTGAAATACCCTTGATGGATTACAAATAGCATCGCTTTAAAGAAAAAAACTATCAAACTAGGGTTTGCATCAATTTTAGAGACCTTAATCGATATTTCCAAAAATATTATTTCCAATTTCTGACGACAAAGCTCTTGATTTGTGGAATTACTAACATTTAAGAACTTTACATTGTGGATGGGTATTTATGGAATAACCACATGAAGAAGTCCCCTGACGATGTGTAAGCTTCTAACTTTAGAGTTATATAGGGAATCTGTTTATATCTTGTCATGTCCTTTGAATTAAAAAACACCAGTGATACTTATCAATGCACCATGCATCATATATTTAATCCATTCATAGAATGAATATCAAAATTTTATGTCGATGACATAGTGATCAAATAGAGATAGTAGTGTGATCACCTAATGGATCAAAAACATTTTTTGACATGTTTTATAAGAATAGTATGAAGATGAATCCACTTAAATTTTTTTTCTGTGTATCTTTAGGAAAATTCAATTGATTTATGGTATGCCACAACGACATTGAGGTCGACCCCAGAAAGAATAGTGAAATACTAGAAATGTAACCTCCCCTCCAAATATTAAATAACTAAGGGTTTCTAAGGGAATGTTACCTACATTAAGTATTTCACAGTAATCCTGGATGGAAAATATATCCCCTTCACCAAGATGCGGAATAAGAAAATAGAATATCAATGAGATGAAGACTAAAAAGAGGCCTTTGAGAGTTTGAAGTGGTTTATTCTACACCAAACAGTCCTATTTCTACTAGAGGAAGGAAACCATATCATCTTACTTGTGGAAAAAAATTTAATGATCTACTGGATCCCTTCTCCCAAAAAATGATACGAGGAATGATAAAAATATGTGATACCTAAGTCGAGTGATGCTAAGTGTTAAGATTATATATTCTAATGTCAAGAGGAACTGTATCACTCTCATCTTTGTGATGAAAACACAAGGGCACTACTTGAACCACTATGAAGTCTACTTGGTCCCTCTTATTGACCTGCTAATGTATATCCTTGGCGATCCTATATTGTCTAAATGATTGGATCAATGGATATTTAAACTATAGTAAAATTATATAAATAATATTTCATAAAACCCAATGGAAGGGTAGTCCCGTACTAATTTCGTTATTAAACACCCTCTCTAGAATGTACACTTGTGGACACAAAACATTCATATAAAAATGTTTTCTATTTCCACGACACTACTTAAATATGGGAGATGTCTTTTGATGGATTATACTGAAGTACTACTAACCTAACACTAGAAAACCACAAACTCAATCAGTTTATATTAGAGATTGTATCTGTTTCTCTAGGAAAAGAAAAATCTCCCTACTATTTCTTACTATCTTATGAATGAAAAAATTACAAGGTAGAATACGAATCCCTCATCATGAGCTTGTAACTATCCCTACAGCATCATATAGCCTACTTAACCAATAGATGGGAGTTTGATCTAGTGATAAAGTAGATAAATGATAAATATTACATAATAAAGAATAATTTTCCCCTATCATCAGCTATGTTAGATGACTGATTACAAAATTATCTTTTGAAACCACATTGCATCATGTTCCTTGACCAATAAATTCTTTTGCCAATACATTGGCCAATATTACCATAGTTTTAGGTGACACGGATCTAAATGAGGTTGTATTCCAAATCATTCTTCCAAGGATGGTCTCATTGATAATCATTTTCAAAATAGAATGAATTAATAATTTCTACAATTACCTGTAGAATTATGCACCAATATCCTCCCCTATCTAGATGGGGATCATAATTTGTTATCTCCAAAATGGGACTCTTGAGATGGATTGAGAAGGAAGAGAACAAATATGATGTTGATCAGTGAACATCACCCTTTGAGATGGGCCAAATGATCAAACATAACACTAAAAATTTGGATTCTATGGAATTATCTCTAGATTCATCATAGAAATATAAATTCTCACTATAATGGATTATTTCCTTGATGGTTCATGTGGTGCTCACTAATCCCGAACTATGGACTCCAACCAAATATGGAAGCTTGGTTACTACTAGGAAATAATAATACATGACTAAAGGGAGTTCACCAACAAATGTAATGCATTCCATATTCATGAAAACAATATTCATAAACCCTCATAATTTCTACATATAACTAAATATTCATAGCCCGTTCTCTTATGGGGAATGGATGTTTTGGGGCTATATTCCCCAGCCACAACAAAACAGTTTAAGTGAATCCTCACTAATATGGACTTACATTTCTAATGGGATGAGGAAATACCACACAAGGAAGTCACAATAAGGAATATTATAAACATTATGAGGTCCAATATTATGAATATATTCAGAGTCCCTCACATGATACTAATATAAAATGACACAAATTTCAATGTTACTAGGTTAAAGAAATTATACTAGGAGTAAAATATTGATTCCAATCATTCATCCCACTATCATGAAATGAAAAATTTAAAAATAAAGGCTTCTAATAAAAATCAATAAAATATACTCAATAAGAAGGTGAATAAGGATATGAAGTCCTCTTTGGAAAATCTCTTCCATGATTTATTGGCATACCATACCACTATGCATACCGTTACACAAGAATCTCCATATTCACTGGGGTAAAAAACTAATTAAGTATTTCCAATAGAATTCTAGTTTCCCCCACTTTTAATAGCCATATATAGGAAATACTCAGATGATGATAATTTTCCAATGTATATGGTCAAATTAGAAATTCTCGATGAAAAAATGCTGTGTACATCGCACAACCAGAATGTACACCAATATCAGACTACACGATCCTTTAATAGAATGGTCCTCCTAAACATGTTCCTTCAAGGAAAATAGGTATTGAATCTTAGAACCCCAATCATAATAGGTAATAAGCCTCCAAATTTTTAACCCATAAGGGAAGGGCCTTATTTTATACATAAGGTCTATCACCACCAAGATTTCTCACTGGCAATGACATATAGGGAATGCATTATGCCCCCCCCCCAAATGTGTGGTTTCGAAAGAAAAACTTTTCATAGTTGTAATCATGCATAATCTTTATAAATGTTTCATGATGTTAATCTTCAAAAATTTATCCTAAGCACATGATATTAAACAATATGAAAGATGTCCCAAAAGTAAGATATTGAACTACAAAGCATCTCAAGTCAGGATAGAAAGACGTTAAACTGCATAGTGCCTTAGATATTGACCACGTGATGCTAAACTATATCATATCACATCCTCCCCATGTGACATTAAAATATAGAAGCTACACCAACAAGACATGAAATTAAACTACATAAGCATAATATTATCAGTGATGATTCATCTCACATGATCCAGATCTATAAAAAAGAGAAATGATGTGATGTGATCTTTGTGTGTGAGTCAGGTCCACATATAGAATTAAATATCCAAGAACTACATGTGGATTGATTCATACTATCAAAAGATACATAGTGACACTCATATCCCAAATATTGGTTATAGAAGCCACAATATATTCATCCCATCCCCATGATATCAGACTGCACACAAATTTTCCATCCCACTCTTGAATGTGGGGTAACCATCGCACTTACTGCTTGACATAAAACCACACTGATGACCTCCATTCAAGAATGGAACATAGCCAGATTCCTCCCATTATGGGATTTTTAGTGACACCAGGATATCCATTATTTGTTCTAGACATAATATTTATTCATGTTGATTCATCATTATCTTTAGAAAATGATGTTAAACTGTATGGTTTATGTCCACCCCACATAACACTAAATTGCATGATTTGAAAGAACTACATATATATATTGATTCTCATTTTCATGAGATATGTAGAGATTCCATGATACTATTTCTTGTCCTAACATCCAATTGATACAAAGTGACCATATCCTTCATTTCAATCACCATTGTTGGGTGAAGGAAACCTTTTCCATTTCTTGCTTCTCACACCAAGCATAGCTCACATGGGATTAGGATTTTCGGTAATTGCTTCCTGGCATAGTTGTTAAAATCATCTCATAATAGGGTTAGCATGGTCCTCAATGAACGACCTTAATGGTACCAATATAATTCCCCAATTCAGCACATTATACTACATGGTTGATGTTTCTTTCCTGACATAAAGCTACACATTACCATGGACCTAACCCAAGAGTATCACTACCATTGGTGATAGAATCCCACCACACCATCATCCAAGAAATAAATGTGGCTTGATTCCTACCATTATTCAATATGTAGTGACACTGAGATCTATAATTTTGGTTCGAGTCATAACATTTTCTTCCAATGTTAGGGAACCAACATCCATTTCACATGATGCAAACTACATAGTTTCGTCAGAACTATGTGTGGTTTGAAACCTTCCCCCACATGATAAATAGTGATCCTTGATCTATAATCCTAGATCCAACTACAATAGCCAATAGAATCAATTCCATCCTCCATTTATAGGTCAGACCTATGTAGACATATTTCATTTTACAGACTATGTGTGTCTTGATTCCTAACCTAACATGATACGTAGTGACTGTAGGATCAACAATCCTGAGTCAAACTACTATAACCAATCGAAAAAATCCTCCTTCAACATTCCAGTTATACTTTCAAAGATAGATCCCCACTCAAGAACAACATGTTGATTGATTCCTATCATCACAGAAAGTGTAGTGATGATTAGATCACCAATCCAAGGTCTATCTATAATAATCAATGGGGTAATAAACCCCCATTTAATTTGATTCAAACCAATGTAGAGACATTCCTATTCAAGAACTATGTCTGGATTGACTTCTGTCATCATAAGATATATAGTAATTCATAGATCTCCAATGCTGGGTCCATCTACAGCAATCAATGGGAATAATTTTCCCCTATACTTACGGGTCAAAATCACATAGAGAGTTTCCCACTAATGAACTATGCATTGCTTGATTCTTACCATCACATGATAAATTGTGACACTCAGATTTCCAATCATAGGACCAATTAAAACAATCAGTAGGAATAATTCCCCATCTGTGTACATGTTATACCCTTGTAGAGAGTTTCCAAGTAAAGAACTACTTTTTTATTGATTCCTATTACATTAGGATACATATGGACGTCTGAATCACAGATTCTTAGTTCTAGCTATAATATACAAAAAATACATCCCCCCACCCCAGTGTAAAGTTATTACTTGGGAAGGGAATATTTATACAGGAACTATGTATCTCTGAACTCCTTCCATATCAAGATATGTAGAGACACCCAAATCATTAATTATGGGTTCATCCACAACATATAAAATGTAAAATATTCCCATCCTAAATGTATATGGTCTAGAACTATATAGTGAGATATCAGAAAAACAATCATTCTTAACATAGTTTATTTCTAAATTACCATTTTTTTGTCATACTGTGTGTGGCTAATGTGTCCCATGTGAACCTGGAAATTCACTCCCGACAATGTGTTTGGGGCATATTTTGGATCAGAGAACATGTACTGGAATAAATAATTTAAACATCTTAACACATTCATGTTTTTACTATATGATGTTAAACTATAAGTAATGGAAAATTTCCTCACAACATGATGTTAAAATACAAGGAACTCATCGTTGTCACATTAAATTAAAACTTCATGAAAAATAAGTCCCAACTACAATACATTAAAATGCACAAAACATCTCCCATAACCATTATTTATCTAAATACCTCAAGATCTTAACACTTTTAAACAAAAGAATGGGGCGCCTCTATCATCTTTTAATCCCCTCATCCCATAATTGAATATCCATGTATGGAGCACCTCATGTTTCCCCAAACCTTTCATGGAACATGAAAAATAAAAAATATATCTTTATTTAACCATGTGAACAATTCATAAGGGATTAGACCTACCATCCAAAGACATCTTTAACCTACAAAAAGAACTTTCTGATCCTTATTATCATGATGTCATAATGGTAGAGACCAACACCCAAGGGTGTTAGGATTCATCCCAGGTATGATCTTCCTATATCATTACACATGACCTAAGAACCTAGATCCATTATTTACAACATCTTCATCTCCTTCCCAGAAATATTTCGTAGTACTACTGACCCAGGGCATCATAATTAGGCTATTGTGTAACATTACCAAAAAATATGTCTATATTCTTAACAACCAAAATATATATGCACTTGGTAAAGATGTACGACCTTAATTTTTATCCTTTGATGATCTAAATGTAAATACCATAAACTACTAGTGAAAGAGACACAAAACTAGTTAGGATAAAAAACCAAAAGTGTAGGCTTATGAAAAATAAAAGTCTCCACCAGCTAAAATACACATATATAGAGTTTAGGTTAAAATTAGAGCATAAATGAACAAGGAACAGAGCTCATAAAGCCTACCTTTTGGTGCTAGTAAATTAATATCCATTATCCGTGGACCCCCTAGTCTAGGAAAACGTTAGAGTAATGATTTTTTACATGTCCTTATGAAAAAGTGGTTCACTAGGTGGTGAAACAAACATTATGGTGCTCAAAACCTTCATGAATATTAAGACTTCCATAAGTAACATTTCATTATTGGATCACCTCATATCATTGCAGAAAATTCATGGAATTTGGAAAAAAGATGCCCAATTTTAAGGAATCCTTCAATTTACTATTCATGTCTTTCTATGGATCCTATATATACACCTTTGATTGAAGGAAAAATGTGTTGTAACTTGGAAAAAGTGATTTTTGATCCCTATGCGCCCTGGCATCATCAGGGCAGAACCAAACACCTTAGATTGTTTTGGTCCATCCCTGAAATTATTGTCCCATATCATCCTCCTGACCTGAGAACATTGGGCCCTAATTTAAAATCATCATAACCAAACTATTCAAGAAGATTCGACATCCTCAATATTGCATCAACATGTTTTAAAACCTTTATCAAAGATATATTTCAACACTCTATTCCAGATGATTTTTATACATCAATCCATGTATTTAGAAACCACATGGTTTAGAGGCCGAGCCTCCCCATAAAAATCAAAACTACTCTAGGGTTCCAGAACCCTTCATGGATAGTCGTCGATCCATATCTGACATCATCACCAAGATGATAGCGTCTTCAAATATATCTCAAGGACCTAGGAAAAGAGGATTTACCAACTTTTCATAATGATTCATGTAAGCCCTGTGGGCTCATGTAAATGATCTTTGACGTACCATCTAAAGGAATCTCCTCCCTGCTGGAAAGAAACATCAATACTCATGAGCCTTATCAATTCCATGGTAGAACCTAACACATTAGGGTGTTATGGTTTATCCCTAGTATATCCGCCTCATTCCATATTAATTGAATCATTCTTTTGAGTTATATATTACACCACCCAAATTTTAACTATCCAGGTTGATTCCACTACACTAATATTTTACCCTTATCCAATGTTATCCCTATAAATCATTCAAGAACCATGGGAAATATTGGTGACACATTTATTTAACCATATTATCAATGATTAATGTATTTGAAATACCAAATTGGGGCATCTATTCCACATAGGAATGCAATTGTGATCCTAGTGATACCTGACAAATCCATAATAGAACTTAACATGATAGGGTGTTCTCTGTTACCCCAAATATTTTCCCTATTCAATATTAATCTATTATGTAATGGAATCAGGACTTTAAACTTCATAGTATATTTACTTCATCACTATATTATGTTAAAATACATGTTATATGTCCTTTCCACATGATGTTTTACTGCAATAAAGATGTAATTAAATTGTGATGTTAAACTGCTTGGAAGAAAACCTTATTTCATGACATTAAAATACATAAAAAATGTCATGACCATATAAAGTAAAACTACCGAGAATATTCCATTACCATATGATGTTAAACTGTATAGAATACGTCTTTATAATATGAATGTATACTACATGGAGAACGCTACATTGAAAATGGTATATTCACATCCATAAAAGGTTGGAGCTAAAAGAACAAAAAATACAACAATAGGTGGTATGAGTTAAATGTCCCTGAAATACATCACAACAATGGTATACCTTTCAAAGTTTAAATACACAAAATGCCTGACATGTTGAAAATTTTATAATGGAAGCTTAACAAAAATTAAAGTCTCTACTTGTTGGGAATGCACTTTGTGTGTTCTAGGAAATGTTGATCACTCAGAAAATAGAAAATTCACAACACCTGTCTCACCATGAACCTATAAGAGGGAAACCTAAGAAAAATACGAGTCCACTCCAAAATATACATACCTTATATAATGTGTAGGAAAAAAATTAATGAAATTTTAATAAAAATATACAATGAATTTAGGGGCCATCATGTTACCCTATAAAAAATCAATCTGTGCTAACTAGGTCCACTATTTGATGAAAAAATTAGAGCACCAAATTTTGGGAGCCACACCCATGAGGAATTCATAATTAGTAAGATTTACTGTAATGTGTAAAATATTTATGTTAAAATCACATTAATTAGGTTCTGAAAAAAAATCCAATTCTATGGGGGGCACTTGTTGGTTCTCAAAATTGTACATCAAATTGTTTTATTTTTGAAGGAAACATTCCATGAGTTATTGGAAGATCATAATGCATAATAAAATATGCTAATGATATTTCGGGGTGAATATTATTTACAAAATGGAAGGATTTTTATTATTGTTATTATTATTATGTGATAAAAAATAATTATATAGATAATAAATTAAAATAAAATAAAAAATGGAGATAGTCATTTAGAGAGGTGCATATTAAGAAATGGGTAAACGATGTTGTATGCTGTATTATTATACTTTGCATTATTAGAGTTTAAGCTTGCCTCTTTCACATGTAGTGGACATTGCACCCCAAAAGGACCTCAAGAAGATGATCTTCCCAACCCAATATCTCAACATGATATGACTACTATATGAAATACCATCATAAAAAGACCCCATGATTTAAATCCTATCATGTTAATCACATATATTGTTCTGTTTGTCACGACCCATCCACGAGCATGTGTCGTGACTACCCCATGCATGGCTTCCATACGCCAAGGGCTGGCGACTAGCTCCAAAAAGGCATATCGCAGTGAATAGGGAAGGCATTTCCTTTAAAAATGAAACTCAAACAGACATCACACAACTAGTGATAACCAAATAGTACAAATAATGTAAAGATTGTTGAAATTAAATGCGCCCGTATTCAAACCCAACGGAAGTACAAGTACAAAAAATGGAAAACAACTCTCAGCTTGTCCACTGGGAATTCCTACCTGCAGGGTAGGTACAAATCTTGATCAAGTGATCCCTAAGGTATGTCCCATCTAAGTCCAGCCCTGAGCAGCCTCCCATCCATCTCTCTAAGGAACAATCACTATTGTTCGTCATCTGCACTAGAGAAAACATGGTCTAGCCAAAGCCCGTGTAGGGGAGGGTATAACAATACTCAGTATGGACCCCAAGACCCCTGAAGGTCCCCCAGAATCCACTAAGGATAAGCCACAGTAGTAATAATACAATCACAAAGAATCATACAACCCTACTTAGGTATATTACCATATATATACCTATGTAATCAACTACAAACCATTCCCAAATCTAGAGCCCAAGCATAACCCAATCCACGATGAATGAAAGATAACTCGTTGATAACAACACCGAGTCAAGGCTCAGATCACACAGGTATACAAAAAATGTAGAGAGATTTATATTATAAGTTGTATCCCATGCATCATTTACTCTATCGAAACTAAGTAGGATCCTGGTACAGTAATCGAAGCTGTCGAATCCATGTAGGATACTGGAATAGTAATCAGAGCTGTCAAACCCACGTAGGATCCTGGAACAGTAGTCAGGGCTGTCAAACCCACATAGGATCCTAGAGTAGTAGTATGAGATATCGAACCCATGTAGGATCCAGGAACAATATTCCTTCCTATCAAACCCACATAGGATCCCTTTATCACAATCCAGCCAGCCTATGGGTTCCGGACAAAGCACGCTTGATTTCGGGAGGGTCCTATCTTCAAGCCAAATGTCTATACATCAACTGACATGTTGTACCATGTTGATGTATCGAAAATATCTGTCTTTACATAAGAAACATAATGCAAAAGATGGTGCATCAATCAGACACCCGGTATGAGAGTTATTGGCATTTCTGTACCGAGCGCCCAGTCAGATTTACATTTGATCCAATGCATCTGAACCCCAAAAGCATCCAAACCTCAAGTGGGGTATACCAAACTTACCATACCCATAAATGGTTTATCTCACCATAGATGGTTCATCAAATGGATGCTCATAGATCATGTTAAGGGAAAAAGAGTGGAAATAGTTCAATGTAGGTCCAGGTCATGTCCGGCCTAGTCAGACGGACCCGGCCCGACCCAGCACGATCCGAGTCCAGAATGGGGTCTGAACCGGTCCGCAGGTCTGACCTGACCGGCAAGGGGTGGCCCAACCCGCGGGGGTGGCCCAGCACACGGGGGCGGTCCGGCCCTCGCGGGGTCCTCCCCTCGCTGGGTCCTAGTCTCGCTGGGTCTGGCCCGTGCGGGGTCCGACCAGGGCTGGGTCCGACCCGCATTGGGCATGGCCAGCACGAGGCCCACACTAGGCGGAGCCCATGGGGTCTTCCCTATCCTCGTCCATGGGGGAAGGTTGTTCCCCCTGGAGTTCTGAATATCTTATCCCTTCGGGTGGTTCAGATCCGGTGCCACAAGGTGCCAATCTGTGTCACACGGGACCCACGTGACGAGTCCCTCTCTTCCCGGCTGGCCAACCGACAAGATGCCTCCCACACGTCATGGTATGTTGTGCCCCATCCAGCGGCCCACAAATCCAACCACCCATCCTCTGTCTCCATGACAAATGTTGTGGCCCTCCCTTCTCTCCACCGCGGGGCGCGCGCTGCGCCGTGCTATCCTCGACAAACCAGTGGCCCGAGCCGCTCGTTTTCTTCGTGAACTGCCTTGCGATGGCCGTCGCTGCACCTCCATGGTTCGCCGTCCATGAACTAATCCTTTGGTGGTGTGGTTGACCTTCCGCCTTCCAGGTTTCTGGCAGGAGTGTCGGCCTCCTTCCCTTCGTCGTCGATTACGTTCACCAGTTCCGACCACCGGCGAACCTTCTGTAGGTCACCAGACGAGTTCTGGTGGCCCGATTCTCATTCCAAAAGTTGTCGTGCACTACTCGGGACGTCACCTTTGATCCAAAACCATTGTTTAATAAAATAAATCAACCTGGACTCGTGCCGCGATTAGTGTCGAAATCAAAAAAGTAATGCAGTGGGGTCGGGCCATGTTCGTTCGGCCTGCACCCTCTGTGTAAGAGTGATAGCATGTGGCTTAAAATCATAATCCTCATAGGGTAACAAAGAACGAGAAAAAATTATCAAAGATCAATCCCCTACCTTGAACATTTTTTGTCGACAGAGTCGTGGGGAAGAAGACTGATCATTAGGAAAAGATGGACGTTGGCATCGTTGGAATTTTCCTCAATCAGCGGTTTGTGTGTCATCTCATCGAAGTTGAATATTACCTACATTAGAGGAAGTCCCGAGGAAGAAGGTCAAATATGGGGTTTTCGTTCTTCATGGGTCGAGCGTTCTTCATTGGGAGATGACGTTATTCGTCGGAAGCCTCCTCCCAATATTTCTCCCAAGCCCTCTCCTCTCCCAAGTTCCACCAAAATGAATGTTAGCCCAAAAAAATAATTGATTGAGTTATCTATTATTTAGTTGTTGGAACAAAATTCAAACGGATTTATTTTAATTTATTGATGTTCTCAATTAATTAATGGAGAGTATTTTGCAAAATTAAGTTTTAGGGGAGTTGAATAGGCTCCCTTACACTTAATGGAAGTTTGATGGTACCTCCCCATTAATGGAAAGTTTCAAAGGGGTTTGAATCCCAGGTGGTCGCCACCACAATAAAAATGAAGAGGAGGATAGGTTTGGGTGGGCCCTACCACCATAACCTGTCATGGTAGGATATGGTCGGGTGGTCCACACACTTCAACTCCCACAAAGAGGTTTATTTCTGGTAGAACCCACCTCCAACTTCCACATGGTGGATCAAAAATAAAACAAATTGAAGTTCATTTTATTTTATTATTTTCCACAAAAAAAACCAATAAAATATATTTTATTCTCGACCCACTGCCATTGAGGTGAAAGTCTTCCTAAGAAAATACCAGCACTGTGAGTTCAACGGTGCCCTCATATTTCAATTTCGAGAACTGGTTCAAATGCTATAATAACCTGCTTGTACGTTTACTGAACGTACCCAAACAAAAATTCATAAATTTATTTCGGGAACACCAGGCCTCGAAATGACATGCCTTAACTTTTTATGGACTCTTAAAATTCTTATATATTTAAAAAAACTAAATGGAAATTCTGGGTCGTTACATTATCCCCCATCCAAAGGGCTCTAGGTCCCCATAAGACATAACTCAATCTAAGGGAACAAGAGGGGGTTCTTAGCATACATCTGAGCCTCCCGCTCCCATGTTCTCTCTTGTAGGTTCCCATGCAGTCAAAAAATTCACACCGGAGGTATCTACCATCCACGTAGGACCCACTCCAGTCGATCCTCAATCTCCACTAGAACCTCCATAAAATTCGCCCCATCATTGATGTTATGCTCTCTCTAGTCTATGATGTGAGTAGGATCATGCACATATCTCCTCAGCAGGGATACATGAAGAACATCATGCACTCGGTGCAATTGGGGGGGGGGGGGGGGGGAAGTTCCAGGCAGTAAGACACCTCACCTACTCTATTGAAGACCTATAAAGCTCCGATGATTCATGGACATAACTTGCTGCCCCGGACAAATATCCGCAATCCCCATAGAGGTGAGAACCATAGGAAGATGTGGTTATTATCCCCGCACTCTAGAGGTCTCTGTCTCCTGTCATCTTAGGACTTCTCCCTACTCTATGCAGTCTTCATCCACTCTTGGATGACCTACACCATCTTTGTGGTAGCCCGTACCATCTCCGGTCCCCTGAGTGCTGACTCCCCTGTGTCTTTCCACCATAGTGACGATCGGAATGGTCGAACATACAAGGACTCAAAAAGTGTCATCCCGATGGAGGAGTTATAGATGTTATTGAATGAAAAATCCACCAAAGGAAAGTGGTCCTCCCAGTTGTGACCGAAGTCAAGGACGCATGCACGAATCATTTCATCGAGAGTCTGAATGGTCCTCTCAGTCTGGCCATCTGTGTGGGGATAGAAGGCGGTGCTCAAACGAAGCTATGTCCCAAAGCCTCCTACAATCCGTTCCATAACCGGGAAGTGAAACGTGTGTCATGATCAGAGACAATCGTCCATGGTACCCCATGTATCCACACAATATCCTGAACATGGAGGCATCCCATACTCTCTTTTAAACCCTGCTCTCTAATCGGTAGGAAGTGGGATGACTTGGTGAGTCGGTCGATGATCACCCAAATCGATTCCTGTTCCATGGATGTACTTGTTAGTCTTGTAATGAAGTCCATAGATGTCCCATCCCACTTCCACTCAGGGATCACTAAAGGTTTAACTAATCCTGCTGGTACCTGGTGCTTCGCCTTCAATTGCTGACAAGTGAGGCATCGAGAGACAAACTATACTACTACATTATTCATACCTGGCCACCAGTGTTGTCATAAAAGGTCTTAGTACATCTTCCCTACATCTACATGTACTGCTAGAGGTGATTTATGGAACTCTATGAACACTACCTCCCGATATGATGTTGGTACCATGGTACGTCCTCTTAAGAGGATGACGTGCTACCCACATACAGAAAATCCATCACGTGCCTGCCCTATGGATATCTATGCATCTCGAGCCTCACAGTCAGTATCCCCACGTTGTGCCTCCCTGACTCTCTGAAGGAGTGGGGGTGTGACTGTAAGAGACTGCAAGAATGAAGCTCCATCTCGTTCCACATAAGAAATCTGCAAAGTGGCCAGCTACTCAGTCGCCTCTCCTAGCATCTGAATACCTGATCTCCTACTAAGAGCATATGCTACTGCATTCCCCTTCCCTGGATTATTGACTATCTCGAAATCATATTCCTAGAGAAACTCAAGCCAGCACCGCTGTCTCAAGTTATAGTTCTTTTGTGTGAAGATATACCTGAGACTCAAGTGGTCATATTAGATAGTAAAATGCTCTCACATCAGATAGTGTCGCCTCATCTTCAAGGCGAAGACCACTGCTACAAACTCCATGTCATGGGTAGCGTAGTTTAGCTCATGTTATCATAGTTGACGTGAACAATATGCTATCACTGATCGCTCCTGCATCCGGATGCATCCGAGCCCAATCCCTTATGCATTGTAGTAGACCACCTTACCAACACCCTCATTCAGTAGCCTCAAATGGGCGCACTATTCATCCTCTGCCTCAGCTCCTAAAAACATCACTGGCACTTATCTGACCACATGAAGTGTTTCCGCTTCTTCATAAAATCCTATAAGGGTGCTGCAACTCTGGATATGTCTGGGACAAATCTCCGATAATAACCAGCTAGTGCCAGGAAATTCCGTACCCCCGTCACACTATTGGGTGGCACCCAAGCTAGTACAACCTCAATCATCGTTGGATCCATAGAAACTCCATCCTCTAAAATGATGTGTCCCAGAAAGTGAACCTCTGGATCCAGAACTAGCACTTCGAGAGCTTACTATAAACAGTTCTCTCGGAGTGTGTCCAGTACTATCAACAAATGATAGTCATGATCCTCCTTGGAAGTCGGGTATATCATAATGTCATCGATTAAGACTACCAAAAGGCGGTCAAGGAATGTTTGGAAGATCTTATTTATGAGTCCCATGACCACAACTGGTGCATTGGTTGCGCCGAATAGCATAACCATGAAATTTTAGTGGTCATACTGATATCTAAAAGCCATATTCTGCACATACCCTTCTTGTAATCTAATCTAGGGGTAGCCAGATCAGAGATCTATCTTCGAGAATGATCATGTTCCCTTCAGTTTATCGAAGAGTTCATCGATCCTCGGAAGTGGATACTTGTTCTTCACGGTAACCTGGTTCAGGATAAGTGAATCCACATAGAGCCTCAAACTCCCGTCTTCCTTCTTGGTGAAAAAACTCATGGATTCCCATCGTGAAACACTAGGTATCATAAAACCCTATCCCTGCAAGTCCTCTAGCTCTACTTGAAGCTCACGAAACTCCACGGGATCCATCCTATATGCTAGAATACATATCTATGCCATCCTGGGATACAAGTTGATGTAAAATTATACCTCTCTATGAAGAGGTAATCATGTCACCTCACCAGGAAAAACTTCCACGTACTGATCCACCACAATAGGATAGCTCAGACTCTGCACATCAACCACTCTGAGGAAATGGATAGCCAACTGATGAGTAATCAGTTTCCCACTCAAAGGGTTTCAAAGAACAAGAAACAATTAACAAAGATCAAACCCCTACCTTGAACGTTGTTCGTCGATGGAGTCATGGGGAAGAAGACAGATTGTTGGGAAAAGATAGATGTCAACATCATTGGCATTTTCCTCGATTTTCGGTTTGTGTTTCAGCTCATTGAAGTCGAAGACGTCCTACGTCAGAGGATGTCTCGAGGACAAAGGTCTATGATGGGTTGGACGTTCTTCATCGGTGGAGTGTTCTTCATTGGGAGACTAAGTTCTTCATTGGAATCCTCCTCCCAATATTTCTCCCAAACTCTCTCCTCTCCCAACTTCCACCAAAATGAATGTGAACCCAGACAAAAGAATAGGTTATGTTATAAATTATTTTGTATTTGTCACAAAATTCATAATTATTTAAATTAAATAATTGATGGGATTAATTGATTAATGGAGAATATTTGGAAAAAATAAGTGTCAGGGGAGTTGAAGAGGATCCTCTACACTTACTGGATGTTTGAGTGTTTCTCCCCATTAATGGGAAGTTTCAAGGGGGTTTAAATCCCGGGTAGTCCCCACCACAATAAACATGAAGAGGAGGTTAGGTTCGGGTAGGCCCCACCACCATAACCTCAAATGGGAGGTTATGGTTGGGTGGTCCCCACACTTCAACTCCCACAAGGAGGTTCAATTATGGTGAACCCCACCTCCAACTTCCACATGGTGGCTCAAAAATAATATAATGTGAAGTTCACTTTATTTTAATTTTTTCCATGAAAAACCCAAAAACTATCTTTTATTCTCGACACAATGTCATCAATGTGAAAGTATTCTTAAGAGAATACGAGCTTTGCGAGTTCAATGGTTCCCTCAGATTTCAATTTATAGCACCAGATCAAAAGTTATAAAAGCTCACTCGTACGTTTACTGAATGTACCCAAACAAAACTTCCAAAATTTATTCCTGGAACACCGGGTCTCTAAATCATGCTCCATCAATTTTCACATACTCGTATTATTCCCATATATTTAAAAAATTACTTGGAAATTATGGGTTTTTAAAATGTTAGTAATAGTTGAACCATGACCTCCAATCAACATATAAAATGGTCCTTGTCATGACTCTTAGTTCATACTGAGAACATTAATTATTGTATGACATACTGTGGGGAATGATCGAAACTCATGATCTAGATCAGGTGAATGTAATTATATACATATCTTGGTATAATTTAGTGTCTTTATGTAGACATTAAATGCCATAAAGAGGGTCTGTGGAGAGGATTAGGGTGCGGTACCCATATTAAAGGATGATTTGTGTGGATATCTTATTCAATCCTACGTCACATATAATAGAGAACCATCATGACCATAGATTTTCTATAGCACATACATGCTTCTTGTGATATATGTTATAAAAATTTGAATTGCGTGATATAAGAGGTCATCTTCACACATGACCAATGCATATACCCAAAAAACAGAGTATGCTGATGAGTGTGTAGTTTGATATTCAATGTGACTGATACACGCATGTGTATATAATATATCCCATCATGTGATGATATGTGGAACCAAAAAACCGATTATGTGAAGGAATTTGATACCAAAATGGATTTTATCTCATGAAAATATAGGATTGATTTCCCATAGATAAACACCATAATATGAAAATGACGACCTATTCATGTAATGGGAATTCCTTTACATAGATGTATAGTGAATTACCACCCATCCAGACTAAGTTATAACACCCTAAGATTTCATAGTGTGATATTTCTTCAAAATAATTCATTAACTTGCACTACATGCAACACCGAGTTAAAGCGCACCATGACTTACCAAACAAGTCGTTTAAAAGAGGTTATGAATAGTATTAACAGAATTTTAAACTTTATATAATCCTTATAATTTTAGAATCCATATTATGTGTTTCTTAGACATAATGTAAGAACAAATTCATATTTGTTTTTAGATAAAAGAAGTATTTTTCAAAAATGCACTTTTACCAACTTTAATAGTGATTCCTTTTTAAATCCAATATTTTAAACTTTTATATATTAAATTTGACTAAATAAATTTATTCTTTAGAATGATGAAATAAAAAAAATTTACAATGTAACACCCCATGCTTCTACGGTACGCTTCTCATTGAATAATGTGATAGCGTGTGTTGTACGCAACATCAAGTTCTAACACACCACAACCAATCAAACATGCCGTTATGAATAGTAATACCTAGTTTTTGAAATTTTATAAATTCTATCTCTCAAAATGAACCTCATTTTTGTATTTGGAATATCGAAATTATCCTAGGGTGAAATATTTGTACATTTTGGATAACTTTCATATTTTGATGAATAGTGAAAAATACTAAATTTTAATTAAAAACTACCTTTTAATCGAAATAATTATTATTGATAATATATGAATTTGAGTTTTTTTAAAGTATATTTAGAATATACTTTTACCATTTAATTCAATTTTTTTTCATTGGACATAATTTCACAATTAAACACGACATAAACAAGTGTCAATCTTTTGATAGTTATTATCTCTTAAAAACACGCTTTTTGTTTTAAAAACGGAATGTTTTTTTAAATTAATTTCTACTACTTATGTGTTTTTAATTTGTAAAAATGGATTAAATATTTGGAATCAGGTTTTTCAAAATGTGTAAATATGTAATTTTTATTTTTAGACATTTTGAATAATTACTTCGGTAAATATTTTATTTACCATGGTTAAAGGTTAAATCTGGTAAATAAGGGTTAACAATATAATATTATAATAATAACAAATTACCCTAAAATGTGTCCTAACATTATTGGTTGATACATGTCCGGCCATGGGAATCTTGGGTCTATTTTTGGACCCCATGGAGCCACTTGTAAGTGATAATGACACTTTATATTAATTAAGTTAAAATGAATACAAAAAATGACACAAGCATATATCTTTTAGAAAAACAATTTTTACATAGGGTTATATATGTTGGATTTTCGACTATAAATATTAATTAGATAGATAAAATGATTTCCTACATAATGATATTTTATTATTAATTTTTATACATTAAATAATGTAATTTATTTATGACGCACTGATGATGCAGTAATTACCATAATAGTGAAAAATTAAAATAATTGATATTATAAATACCCAAATAAATATAATTTGGGACTTTTATTGAATTAAACTAATTTTATATGTTAATATGAAATATTATTATTGATTTAATAGGCTTTTTTGGAAGTAATCATTCTGTTATTAGTTTCACAAAAATCAATTATTGAATAGTGTCAAAATTGAAATAAAAGAGTTTCTAAAACAAATATAATATTATTAATTGATATTAAATTTTTAAAACTCTATGGTTTGGAAAAGAGTCTTATATCATGATAGGTGTATCATTAATGGATTACTTGGGTGTCTCTTGGATGTATATAGTAAGTTTATTAACCATATAATATAAAAATACAAAGAGACATTGTAAAAGTGAAACTAATTAAATAAGAGTAAATACATAAAGATAAGGTTAATATAGTAACCAAAACATATCTAAACTGTATGGGATGAGTGGTTTTCGACCCATTACCACCTTAATCTTTAAATAATTCACTTTGGAGCCATTATAAACCAAATATTAATTTATTATAAAATAATATTTCTAGCTTTTCCAAAGGTGCCCCTCACCCCTCTTATAAAAGGGCACTCCTCCTTCTCATTAATTCACACCTTAAAAGCCTTTTGGTTCGGAAAAACTCTGACCAAATACTTTATAAAAATCCTTCACTACATATTAGAGGCATTCATTTAGTCAGAAATCCATCTTATAGAGCCCTTTTGATCAAATCAAAAGGAAGAACCCGAATAAGAGGTAATGATTTCACCACCTTTTTTCAAGTTCCTTTCTTCTTCCAGTTATTCTTTTTTTGTTATTACCATTATAAAATAATAACTACATTATATTATATATAAATTTATATTATTATAAACATTTTACAACAATATTTCAGTATTCTATCAATCCTTTGACTATCATGTAACCATACGTGCGTACGTACGGCTTACCGTATCCACGTCGTGGTGTAATTGTTATTCTATAAATTATTATTTGGATGGGTATAATAATGATGTGTAATTCATGTAAATAATTAATATAACATGATAATGATTCTGTGTATATGATATACAATCCAATTATATATTATTTTAATATCAAAAGAATGATATTGTCGCTTGTGCGTACGTACGGACTACCGTCTCCACAAACGAGATAAGATTCATTCTCTATCGTATCCATTCAAGAATAATTATCATTTGATGATTTAAAATTAATGTTTAAGGACATGATATAATTCTGGATATGAATAATATACAACCAATCCCTGAAAACCATGGCTTACGTAACAAAACATATAAAAGAAAACGAGTAAGTTAACACCCAAAACAACGATAATTCTAAGATATTATTAACAAAGAAAAGTTAAAAGATCATATATGATATCATATGAATGTATATGATTCTTTTATAATTTAATAACAATTATTTCACCATTATACAGGAGGTTTTCGTACCCCCAACCAAGGAAAAGTACAAGGTAAGGGGTTTTCATCTCACCCTTTATTCTCGTGAGATTCATGTCATATTGCCACTATTACCTTTTGTGTGGTGTATGTACTTCCCCTAATTGTATTCTTTGGGTAATAAACATAAATTTATGTGTATTTAAATATTCATTGTATGATACCTCTTTCATGGGGTGTATGTTTCGTAAGTTACCAAATTGGTAAGGGTTTATTTCGCAATCTCTTCATTATCCGAGGTTGTTTATATGTAATAATGTAATGGGATCTCTTTATCATCCACATCCATGTTTCTTAAAAATGTATTTCAAAACATTTTTACTATTTACAAGAATATGGGTTAAATTCATTTATACCCTTTTTTGACTTTTTATAAGAGTTTTGTAAAGTAATCTTTCCGTCATTTTCCAAACAAGGTCCTTTTTAACCTTTTCGATAGAATTAAGGTACGAATGTTTTTTTAACTTATACGGCAGGTGTGGTTATTCTCCGCCATTATTACACCGTTGAAACTTCCATTACACGCTTATAAATATATTTTCAAAATAATGGTTTTCTCTATAATTATGTGACATTAAAATTATTTCAAAAAAGAGATATTTCTCTCAAATAGTTTTGATTTCATCTATGTCAACATCCATTGATAAATTTTACACTTGTTTGAAGTTGATTTATTATAATAAAAATATTCCATATTGTATTTAAGGTTTTGTGATATGTTTGACTATGGATGAGTTATCTTTATGCCATTAATGGTTTATGATTAATGTTTTGGAATTTCTTATGCAAATTTTAATACGAATGTTTGTATTATATTTCGTCCTCTTTTTAAGATGAATGTGTTGGACTAGTATGTTCCGATTTGGGGACCGATAAATGTAATCCCTCCAGGTTGGTGTCCAGTTATTAGAGGCAGTCCAGGTTTGTGTCTGGTTATTAGAGGCACCCAGGATTGGTGTCCGGTTATTAGAGGCAATCCGGGTTGGTGTCCGGTTATTAGAGGCACTCCGGGTTGGTGTCTGGTAGTTAGAGGAACTCCAGGTTGGTGTCCAGTTATTAGAGGCACTCCAGGTTGGAGTCCGGTTAGAAAGTCTCTCTAGGTTGGGTTCCAGTTATAGTTATTCCTTAGGTCTTGGCACGAGGCCTTGACACAGAAATTAATGTTCGGCATTATGCATTCCATCATTATGATAGTGGTTATTGATATTGCATGTCATTATTAGATTCATAGAATATCCATGTGAATATGTAAATGTCATTATTTCATTTTATTCTTGCCATAATTTGTTTATGTTTAAGTTTAAAAGGCTTTTGTTTTAGTCATACATTGCCTTAAATGTTTATGCTTATTTATGAATGTTTCTACTATATTGCTTGCCCTTACGGAGCATTTGAGCTCACCCATTTCTATGTTTTATTTTTTCCCAGGATTCCAAGAAGTATATTGTGATTGATAAGAAGGGTTAAGACAATGGAATAATAGCATTCATAAAGGATTATTTATGTTGTTTTGTATGTTATGATGTGTAATGTAACATTCATTTATATAATCCATTTTCCAAGACTGCTAAGCTAATCGGTCCATTGGGACTTGATTCCTTGTAATCATTCCAATGTATTAAAATAATGCACTGACTCTGGGTAACTGGGGTCGGGGCATTACAGTTGGTATCAGAGGATGTTTAGCAATAACCTTGGAAACTAGATTTAGATAAACTCTGATTAGAGCACATAGCCCTAAAATTGACTTTGAGGATTAGTATAGAAGAACTTCCTAGAATTTTGGTATATTAGAGATTTTGTGAGTTTTCCGAGAAATACATCCCTGTCTGGATACGAACAGGTAGAGGAGGCTCTGGAACAGATGTACCTAGGGGTAAAACCCGAAAACACTACTTTGAGCTAGACTTGAATGAGAACTGGTGCACGACAATGGGCCTTGTTGCACTCTTGGTTACAACACTCCAAGGGGATATGCTTAGGATAATTCTCATTTTATTTGCAAACCATTATGAAGGGCTCATGAGTATATACTTACTCAATGAAAACATTTTTTTATGATTATGGATTATATCCATAAACTGTTCAATTTGCATTTGGAATTATTTTTTTCAATTCATAAACTGACCTAGTTTATGCTATTGTATAGAAATGGCACCCAGTAGAAGGAATGTGAACTCCCGTAATACGTATGATCCAAAGAGTAAGAAGCATCATATCATTCATGATATTAAGACATCATTTATAATGGAAATAGTCTCCCACGTATTATCATCATATGATGAAATAGTATCATGAGTGGATAAGATAACTAAAGAGTTTACTGAGTCCTATGGGTTTGAAGGGAAGCAAGAGAAGAAAAGGATGGAAGAGAGATAGATGGATAAAGGGAAGAGGGAAAAGAATAATTTTGCCATATGTGATAACTATGGGAAGAAACACCAAGGAACTTTCCTGAAAGGAATGAGAGTTTGTTATAAGTTTGGAGAAAAAGGGCACAAAGCACGTGACTGCAAGGGTAAGAAAATGGTTTCAAATGTACAATGCTTCATTTGAAAGGAGTTTGGACACTACGCGTACCTATGTCCCAGTCATTAGACTATGCCGCAAATGATGCTATTGGATAATAATCAAATTATGATACTACCACAGACGAAGAGAAATGATTAGAGTTCTTATGTTGATTATGTCATTTTAGCGTTGTATCAACAATGTACTTGTTATAATAATTATGGAGTATATAAGGATTGTACTGCAGTACTATTTCATTAAGGACTTGAGATTGTGTGGAACAAAGAACTGTGACTCAACAGCAGGATAAATTTTTGGAAAATATATGGTTGAGAGAATTATAAACCATAATATAATTCTGATACCGAGGTAGTGATTTTGGAATAATACATGATTGATTTGGATAAATTATATTGGATGTTCTTGACTACCTTGAAACTGATTAATGATTTTTATATTCCATAATTGATGGGTTTTACAAAATTTTTGTATTGAAGGAGTATATCTATTATTATTTAAGGAATAAGGGATCGTAAATGTAATCAATAAGGTTATATGGTAATTCAGGATGTTGCAATGTTATAAAATAATACATGATGAAGGTGTTCACATGTTATTATGCAGCAAAAAGGATCTTCATTTTTTGGACTAAAGCATTTTGGATAGTTCTAGTTTGGATTACTTTTGGATTTCCATAAAAGGACAACTCAGAGGTTAGGCAGCAACCCATCGCGTCCGGCAAGGCTGCGAGACTTGAACCCACAACCGAAGGGCGAAAAGGGTGTATAACCTACCATTGGCCCATGTAATGTCCGTGATTAAATAATATAGTTTTGTTTAAAAGATATGGTAGATGAATTATAAATTCGTTTTTTTGTAACCCTATACGAATAGGATAAAAAGAATATTTTTTACACTCTATTATCTTTTAGAGTGAAAGATGAGTTTGTGGTAGAAATTAGTTAAAGGATGGAACTCTACTTGTCAAGAATATATTTTTCTTCTTCTCTTATTTTATGATAAAATTAATTCTTATACCTTATTTAAGGAATCCTAAAACCAAAAATGTTTTATCCTAATATCCTATGTTTTGGTAAACCGATGGTATTTCAAATCATCATAGATTGATGAATTTAAGGACCTCAATTTTACACTTGTCTGTGATTGATGACCTCAATCACTACTTATAAATATTTAGGTTTTCCTCCAATTATATGTCTCTAATTTCGACCAATGTTCTCCTAAACGAGATCATAATTTGGTGGTGACCCTTTCATTTCTCTTTTCATCATATTAAGACTAATTTTTAGTAACCCAATTTCCGATGTGGGTTTTCCCACAAAGATATTTTCTATTTTCAACCTTTTAATTTCGAAGAACAATTCCAAATTGCGAGGATGAAATTTATTGAAGGAGGGGAGAATGTAACAACCAAAGATTTCATAGTGTTTTATTTATTCAAAATAATTTAATAACTTTCATTACACGCAACACCGAGTTAAAGCACACCATGACTTACCAAACAAGCCGTTCAAAAGAGGTTATGAATAGTATTAACTAAATTTTAGACATTATATAATCCTTATAATTTTAAAATCCATATTATGAGTTTCTTAGACATAATGTAAGAACAAATTCATTTTTTTCAGATAAAAGAAGTATTTTTCAAAAATGCACTTTTACAAACATTAATAGTGATTCATTTTTAAATCCAATATTTTAAGCTTTTATATATTCAATTTTACTAATTAAATTTATTTTTTAGAATTGGGACAAATTTTTTTTTTACAATTTAACACCCCATGCTTCTACGGTATGCTTCTCTTTGAATAATGCGATAGCGTGTGTTGTACGCAACATCGAGTTCTAACACACCACAACCAATCCAACTAGCCGTTATGAATAGTAATACCTAATTTTTGAAATTTTATAAATTATATATCTCAAAATTTACTTCATTTATCTATTTGGAATATCAAAATTATCCTAGGGTGAAATTTTGGTACTTTTCAGATAACATTCATATTTTGATGAATAGTGAAAATTACAAAATTTTAATTAAAAACGACCTTTTAATCGAAATAATTAATATTGATAAATTATGAATTTGAGTGTTTTTAAAGTATATTTAGAATAGAATTTTACCATTTAATTCAATATTTGTCATTGGACATTATTTTACAAATAAACCAGACATAAACAAGTGTCAATCTTTTGATAGTTATTATCTATTAAAAACACGCTTTTTGTTTTAACAACGGGAATTAATTTTAAATTATTTTCTGCATATTCTGTGTTTTGAATTTGGAAAAAAGGATTCCATATTTTTAATCAGGTTGTTCAAATTGTGTAAATAGGTAACTTTTATTTTGAGACATTTTGAATAATTACTTCGGTAAATATTTTATTTACCATGGTTATAGGGTAAATCCAGTAAATAAGGGTTAAAAACAATAATATTATAATAATACAAAATTACCCTAAAACGTTTCCTAACCATATTAGCTGATACATGTCCGACCATGGGCATCTTGGGTCGTTTTTGGGACCCCATGGAGCCAATTGTAAGTGATAATGACACTTTATATTAATTAAGTTAAAATGAATACAAAAATGACACAAGCATATATCTTTTAGCAAAAAAATTTTTACATAGGGTTATATATGATGGAGTTTAGACTATAAATATTCATTATAAAGTGAAAAATATTTCCTACATAATGATATTTTATTTATTATTTTTAGACACTAAATAAATTAAATTATTTATGACACAATGATGATGTAGTAATTTCCATAATAGTGAAAAATTAAATTTATTGATATTATAAATACCAAAATAAATATAATTGGAGACTTTTATTGAATTAAACTAATTTTATATGTTCATATGACATATTAGTATTGATTTAACTCACTTTCTTCTAAGTAATCATTCTGTTATGAGTTTCAAAAAAATCAATTATTGAATAGTGTCAAAATTGACATAAAAGAGTTTTTAAAACAAATATAATATTATTAATTGATATTAAATTCTTAAAAATCTAAGGTTCGGCCAAGAGACTTATATAATGATAGGTGTATCATTAATGGACCACTTGGGGGTCTCTTTGATGTATATAGTATGTTTATTAACCATGTAATATAAAAATACAAAGAGACATTGTAAAAGTGAAACTAATTAACTAAGAGTTAATACTTAAATATATGGTTAATATAGTTACCCAAAACTGTCTAAATTCTATTGGTTGAGTGGTGTTAGACCCATACCCACATTAAACTTTAAATAATCCACTTTGGATTCATTATAAACTAAATATGAATTTATTATAAAATAATATTTCTAACTTTTCCAAAGGTGCCCCTCACCTCTCTTATAAAAGGGAACCCATCCATCTCATTAATTCATAGCTTAAAAGCCTTTTGGTTCGGCCAAAATCTGTCCAAATACACTCTTAACATCCCTCACTACATCATAGAGTCCTTCCTTTAGTCATAAAGCCAACTAAAGCAGCCCTTTTGATCAAATCAAATGATAAAACCCGAAGAAGAGGTAATGATTTCACCACCCTTTTTCAAGTTCCTTTCGTCTTACACTTCTTCTATATTTGTTATTACCATTATAAAATAATAACTCCAGTATATTATATATACATTTATGTTATTATAAAAATTTTACAACCATATTTCAGTATTCTATACATCATTTGAATAACATGTAACCATATGTGCGTACGTACGGCTTACCGTATCCAGGTTGTGGTGTAATTGTTATTCAATAAATTATTATTTGGATGGGTATAGTAATGATGTGTAATTCATATAAATAATAAATATCAAATGATAATTATTCTGTGTATATGATATACCATCCAATTATATGTTATTTTAATATCGAAAGAATGATATTGTCGCTCGTGCGTACGTACGGACTACCGTCTCCACGAACGCGATAAAATTCATTCTCTATTGTATCCATTCAAGTATAATTATCATTTTATGATTTAAAAATAATTTTTAAGGACTTGATATCATTTTGGATATGAAGAATATACAACCTATCCATGACAACCATGGCTTACGTAACAAAACATATAAAAGAAAACGAGTATGTTAACACCCGAAACAACGATAATTCTAAGATATTATTATCAAAGCAATGTTAAAAGATCATATATGATAACATATGAATGTATATGATTCTTGTATAATTTAATAACAATTATTTCACCATTATACAAGAGGTTAACCTACCCTCAACCAAGGAAAAGTACAAGGAAAGTGGTTTTCATCTCACCCTGTATTCTCGTGAGATTCATCCCATATTGCCATTATTACCTTTTGTGTGGTGTATCTACTGACCCTAACTGTATTCCTTGTGTAATAAACATTAATTTATGTGTATTTACATATTCATTGTATGATAACTCTTTCAAGGGGTGTCTGTTTCGTAAGTTACCAAATTGGTAAGGGTTTATTTCACAATCTCTTCATTATCCGAGGTTGTTTATACGTAATAATCTACTAGGATTTCTTTATCACCCACATCCATGTTTCTTAAAAATGTATTTCAAAACATTTTAAATATTTACAAGAATTGGGGTTAAATTCATTTATACACTTGTTTGACTTTTTATAGGAGGTTTATAAAGGAATCATTCCGTTATTTTCCAAACAAATGTCCTTTTTAACCTTTTTGACAGAATTAAGGTAAGAATGTTTTTTTAACATATACGGAAGGTGCGGTTATTATCCTCCATTATTACACCTTTGAAGCTTCCTTCACACGCTAGGAAAGATATTTTCAGAATAGTCGTTTTTTCTATAATTATTTGACATTAAAATGATTTCAAAAAAGATATATTTCTCTCAAATAGTTTTGATTTCATCTATGTCAACATCATTTGATAAATTTTACACTTGTTTGAAGTTGAATTATTATAAATCAAATCTTACATATTGTATTTAAGGTTTTTTGATATTTTTGACTATGGATGAGTTACCTTTATGCCATTAATGGTTTATGATTAATGTTTTGGCAGTTCTTATTCTAATTTTAATACGAATGTTTGTTTTATATTTCCTCCTCTTTTTAAGATTAATGTGTTGGACTAGTATGTTTCGGGTTGGGGACCAGTAAATGTAAGACCTCCGGGTTGGTGTCTGTTTATTAGAGGCACTCCGGGTTGGTGTCTGGTTATTGGAGGCACTCCGGGTTGGTGTCTGGTTATTCGAGGCACTCTGGGTTGGTGTCCAGTTATTAGAGGCACTCCGGGTTGGTGTCCGGTTATTAGAGGCACTCTGGGTTGGAGTCCGGTTATAGAGGCTCTCCAGGTTGGGTTCCAGTTATAGTTATACCTTAGGTCATGGCACGAGGCCTTCACACAGAAATTAAAGTTCGGCATTATGTATTCCATCATTTTGAAAGTGGTTATTGATAATGCATGTGATTATTCAATTCATAGAATATCCATGTGAATAAGTAAATGGCATTATTTCATTTTATTCTTTCCATAATATGTTGACGTTTAAGTTTAAAAGGATTTTGTTTTAGTTATACATTGCCTTAAATGTTTATGCTTATTTATGAAAGTTTCTAGTGTATTGCTTACCCTTACGAACCATTTGACCTCACCCCTTTCTATGTTTTATTTTTTTCCTAGGATTCCTAGAAGTATATTGTGATTGATAAGAAGGGTTAAGACAAGGGAATAATGGAATTCATAAAGGATTATTTATGTTGTTTTGTATGTTATTAAGTGTAATGTAACATTCATGTATGTAATCTATTTTCCAAGACTGCTAAACTAATCGGTCATTTGGGACTTGATTCCTTGTAATCATGCCAATGTATTAAAATAATGCACCGACTCTGGGTAACTGGGGTCGGGGAGTTACAATGTGATGAATAGTGGAAAGAAACTCAACTTCTAGATTTGTTGAAGTCCAAAATAATTTTTTGTGCACGGTGAAATACTATCATAAATACAATTCAACACTACGAACATTTTATAATAACACTTCTCTTTATTACACAATAATTCATGATTCAATACATAAGATCACAAAAAATAAAACCTATAAGATCAAGAAGTATAGTGTCTTTAGGAATTAGGTACATTACATAACAACTTAAAACATGGGAATATGTCATCCTTATTGAAAACTTCATTAATATTATAGTACATAAAACTGCATTATATAACCTGAGGACATAAATAGGAAATGGGTGAGCTATAGAGAATAGTAATAAAATAAACATGGAATAACATGAATGAGGTAATTTATGTTATAATATAGGCATATCAATGAGACATAATATGAGTTATAATTATAAACATAAATTTTGGGCCATGATATATCATGATAATCAAAAATAAAATAATGAAAAATGCTCGTGTTGGATTAGGTTCACTCCCTAATTACTTTAATGAATTATCAAAAGACTACAACATTACCCAACACATTGGAGTACTATATAATTTCAGGCACTCCCATCACATTCATTTCATTCTCTAACTTAAGTGTGCCACATAGATCATACATCATGGATTAATTCATTGTAATATCTTATTCAATGATCCAAGAGTGTGGAATAAATTCATGTAAATCCAAAATCAAAGTAGTATAATTGTATAAATGTGAACACATTTTATAGTAAATGGGTATTGTATTCACAACACAATTGTTTTGGTATGGACAATCACTGTGAAATTTCGGAAACATAACGACATCACTTAAACATTCATAAAATGGGTTGATGAGAGAAAAATTTGGCTCCAATAATTTGTACACAATCTATATAATAATAAAGACATATAAAAATTTATCCAAACAATATTAATTGGAAATAGAAGGAACAAGATAATGAAGAAACATGAATAAATATGACAATGAATAGATCCCTTACTTGAGTTTGTGAATCTAAATGCTTGGGGGTGATTCTTGAGATCTAGGGGGCACATTGGGAGGACTCTAAAGAGGTTATGTAAGAGTAAGGACATGATCTAAGGATCATGAATGAATATAAGTGGGATATTGGGTTGATTTATGTAGGAAACGAGTGGGTAATTCTTTATCATTTCCCAAACATTGGTTTTGGACTCTACATAATAAAATAAACAGAAACTAAAACATTCCCATGGTTTTTGAATATGGTGTCTTCCAAGGAGGAGCAGTTCATAGTATTTTAAAGGTCCAAGTTCTGAATATATTAAAATAATACACTTTTTTATGTAGAAGTTATTCGTACTCTTAATGGAATTATTTTAAAATATTAAAATATATTATAGGTTTTAGAGGATTCATAATGGATTTTTAAAATTAATAAAATAAACTTAAATTAATATTATTTTAATGGGAAAGCTTAAATTTGTTTCTGGATACCATTTACAATATTTATTTCATCATTTTTGGTTCATTATGATGTTATAATACACACCATATATTTATACTGTATGAAATTTTTATGCAAAAATTCACTAATCATAGTAAATTATGAGATAATCATCATTTTATAATTTTGATGTTTTGATTCCAGAAAATAATATTAATTTAATAAAAATAATTTTAAAACTCTATGAATTTTCACTTTTAAAATAATAATCAGTATTTATTGATTAATGATTGGGTTTTTGACAATTCGAGTTTTCAAACAAATATAGAAATTACATTTAACTTAATAAAAATTGTATGATGATTTATATTCAATAAATATAATTTAATAATCATATACCAATAAAATATTATTTATTTAAAAAATCAATAATCCATCCCATTAAATTCATTAGTAGAATTAGAATATTACCCAAAAATTACAATTTTTTATTGTATAAAAATTCAAATAAATTCTAATGAAGCAATAATAAAATGAATATGTATTTATTAATATCAAAAATATAAAAAATCTTATTTTTTGGGTATTTATACATATACCTTTAATACACTAGAAAATTCTCTAAGATTGCAGTGCATAATGGCAAGACTTTCATGTGGTGGTTTAGCATTCATGGTTTGGGTCGTGATATCGATGAGTATAGATTTATCTTATATACTATTTTCCTTGTGATTAAGTTGTGGGATCTATGTTTGGGATTGGTTAAGGAAGAATAATAGATATGATATAACCGTATAGATATCTGCTAAATGGGCTACACAGATTACAATTCGAATGGTTGAGTTCAATACATCCATTGTCGGGGTCAATTGGATTTATTAAAACAAAATATTTATACTAATCAATGGATCATTTTTTAACAGCTATATTATCAACACTAATGATTCTTAATAGTATTTTAAATTAAATTGGATATAATAAAACTAAATAAGTGGATGTGCTTTCTATATCCATTATATATATTAATGCATTTAATAAAATAAAAAATGGAATTTGTTTTATAAAAGTTCTATTCAATACAATCATCCCCCATTCAAAAACATCACCCTCAAAATTTACATTTCACACACTATAAAGGTTGAGGGTAATTATATTATTCACTTCATACAGTTCCCATATTTCTTTTTTAAACTTGTGTTTTTTCTATATCACTTTTACCAAGTGTATTGTTTTATTCTTTAGATAGTTGTTCCTATGATATAAGATCTTCCCAGGATGCTCCTCAGATCATATGTCATTCTTCAAATAGCACAACCAATGGATTGAGTACATGTGAGGAGTCTGGTACGTACTTCATCAAGTGGGATACATTGAATGAATCATGTAATTGAGATAGGATAAGTGGGAGTTCTAGTCGATATGCTATTTCTTCTATGCGATCCATTTTATCTTAGGGACTGATGTATCTTGGAATATGATTTCCATTATTCCCAAATATAATCACTTTAATCAATAGAGATATGAGAAAGAATACCATTCTCCAATATTAGAATCTATTTCTTATAGAATTTTTTAGCATAGATCTTATGTCAACTCTGAGCAGCCTTGATGTGCTGCTGGATGGTCTTAACCTTTTTCACAATTTCCTCGACCATTTCAAGAGCTATCAGTTTTCATTCCCCAAATTCATCCCAACATACAGTTGTTTTGCAACTCGTTCCATAAAGGGATTCAAAAGGACACATTTTTAATTTGAGTGGAAACTGTTATTGTATGAGAACTCGGCCAAAGGAATATATTGATCCCATCCTCCATTGATGTCAATTGAGAATTCTCTCAACATATCATCGCATGTTTGTAAAGTCTACTCAAATTGGCAATCAATTTGAGTTTGATAATCCATTCTAAAGTTCAACATATAATTTATATTATACTGAAGAATCATCCATAACATAGAGGTAAATCTTGGATGTCAATCAAATTCAATCAATATTTGTGTTCAATAAAGTCTCACCACTTCTCTAATGCATTTCAGTGCAATTAGAATGAGTGAGAAGTACTATTGAATTGAAACTATGTGTGCAGTATTTTTAAGATGATACACCACAACCAATATAACATTTTATGCATAACTATCAATGATTTGAATCATAAATGAATTTTGAAGACAACGTTTTTGGACTATAAAATAGTATTAAACCATTCATTATGGATTCAACAACAAATAAATATAATAAAACTAAATACATTTCATCTTTTCCTCGTATGAACCGATTGATTATTCCTCCCTTTTCATGATCATAGGAAATTACCTCTCAATTTTAATATAGAGTCTATTAAGATATACTTATTGAAAAATTATATTCTTGGGTTATTCTAATTATATTGATTTTTTCAGGACCCATCCCCCAGGGCCCATTCCATGACAATTTGAATACAGCCTTCCATAGTACAGGAGATGGTGACAAGCACTAGAAATTCATATCCCAAAGGGATGGAATTTCCTTTAAACACTTAGACACACATATATAGGGAAAACTATTAAAATCTAACCATGATGGAAATAAAAGTAATATGAAAACCAGAAATTACCACCACAGAGTGTAAAGTGTGTTAAATGAATTTAAAGGAGAAAGAATACTAGCCCAACTAAAAGGAAATTACATCAAAAGAATTACATGCCCTGGTGGTTGTCTGCCAAGGATCCTACCTGAAGGGTAGGTAAAACTCTATAATGGATGTCACTGCAGAATTCCACATGTATCTACCCACCATTATGAACCATCTAGTCCTCTCTCCCCAAAGGCCGGTTCAATGATGTCTATTGTCTGCACAAGACACAACAGTTGTGGGCGAAGAATGTGCAGGGGTGAGTATAACAATACTCAGTAGGTACATCGAGACCCCTGGAGGTATCTAAAAAATTCACAGCAGAAAACACCACAAAGGAAATACCATAGAGGTAATAAATCCATGAATGGTATTAAACAAATAAAATAAATTAAAAGATAAAGGTCACACCGGGTACAACTTAAGTACCGAAATAAAGACGATTAGTCGTAAAGTTAGATAATCTTATTCAATCGAGTGACTCTGTTGCGGATCCACACAGGGTCTCTAGGTGATGAGCCACACAGGAAAACTAGGTACTGACCCACACTAGATTACTAGGTGTTGACCTACATAGGATAGCTAGGTGCTGACCTACAAAGGATTGTTACATGCTGACCCATACAATATTGCTAGGTGTTGACCCACACGTGATCTCTATTTGTTCTTCAAATCACAGATAGCCACTGGATCCTCACACATAGGATGATTGATTCCATGAGGGTTCTCTTCTCAAGCCATCATTCATCCCTCAACTATAAATAAGTCTCACATAGAGTAACCCCAAAGGACTGTCTCATCATAAGGGTCTTAAAGCAGCATAAGGTGTGTCGAACAAATTCCCGATCTGTAAGATATAGTAATTTTTGAAAAAAGTGAAGTGTTGGGTTTGAGTCCAATCCAACCTAGACATATGAAAACTTCTACCAAAAATCAATTAGAGTGTCTCAGAAGGATACTCTCATCACAAGGGTCCCAACGCCACTAAAGACACTTCAATTAGACGCCTAGTTTGAGATATACAGGGATTCTAGTGAAAAAGGGGCCGTTGGGGTCCAAGTATGGTCTAACCCGGTCAGACCGACCTGACCCAACCCGGTGCCTCCTAGGCCTGGCCCATTGGGTTGTGGGTCTGACTTGGTTGCATAGCTCTGGCCCACGGGTTTGCCCAGTTTTTCAGAGATGGACCGGCCTTTAGCCTGTTTGGGATACGGTTGAGAGCCGCGCCCGACTCCTTTGCTGCCCTATGGAAATGGGGCCTCCACTCTACCATGGTCGATTGACCACAAAAAAATGCATGGAAGGACCTATGTAGTCTCTGATGAGGTCGTGTCCTCCATGTTATGTCTGGACTGAGTCCACAGGTTGACTCGGTAAACGCGGAGCCAATGTGGCATCATAGATCTCCAGCACTGCAGTCAGGTAATTGTGACCTCTGTCTTTCACCCAGGAAGCCCGAGTGTAGACCGCCATCTCTATACTGCCGCAACATGATGATGGGTGTGTCACTTCACTCTTCCTATAATCGCCATCAACTGGTACTAGTGACCCAACAATTTTCTTCTGTGGGCCACTGAAGTTACTCTGGTGGTCCATTTCTTGATCCATCGGCATCTATGGAATCGGTTGGCTATCACATTCACTATGACGGCATAAAACATTACATTCATCCATTTCTATAAATAAACCAAAAAAAATAACATATGGATGTTCTCGTGCCTTTTTTCATTTTAGCCCACACCATCCGCATTAGTGGTTTAAAATGATGGGGAGATTCAGGAATTTTAATTCAACCAACACAAGTAATAATAAAATATATAATAGAGAAATCCGAAAAATAATTCACCCTCTTTCAAGAATTGATTGTCCATGGATTAGCCTATTCCTGGGTTAATCTGCATTCATCCTATAGAATAATAATTGGGATATTTTAATGGATCATACCCCTACTTCTTTGATGTTCCTTTTCACAATGTCACATCCTCGAGTTTTGAAGACATCGATCCTGTTTGTCACTTCTGACTCTGTTCTTCGAGGTGCATCGAAGATTTTTGATGTTCATCGGAGATTTTTTTTTCTTCATTAAAGAGGAATATTGTCAGAGGTTCATCAGAGAATCCTCCAAATTTGATTCCCCCTTCCACCAACACATTCGTTTAATAAAAAGAAACACGTTGTAGAGTTTCTATTTCATTGCGATGGTGTTTTGTTACGCTGTTTTATTTATGAAAAATCATAGTAGTTACACTTGCACAAATATAAATTAAGGGTCTTTCCTAATTTCACCTTGTCACCACACCAAATCATCGCTTTCCACCACTGAACAGTGCAAAATAAAAATAAAATATTTTTGGAAGTAATTTTATTATTTTTCTAAAATGTACCAAGAATTAAATTTTGTATCCATCCATTGTCGGTCAAAATTTAGACATTTCTAGGAAAATACAGGCGTTTTTAGTTCAATGGTGACTGCAAATTATTAATTCGATAATCGGTCCAAAATTATAGAAATCTCACTCGCACGTTTTTTGAACGTACCTTAAAAATAGTTCAAAATTATATTTCAGGAACTCTGAGCCTCAGAATTGTGTGCCTTCAAATTGTGTGGTCTTCAAATAATTCCCAATAATTAAAAAAATTAAATTTAAATTCTGATAAATTATATACACCCCACATTAAGGATTTACATCACTGAATGAAAAAAATTGTCTGATCCAACAAGTGGGGGTACTGAGCATGAATCTGAGCCTCCTGTTCACATGTTATCTCATATAGGATCTTGTTCTACCATCGAACGCACACCCATGGAATAAATTATCCATGAAGGAACCCCTTTTTTTGATCCTCTATCCTTACTGGTAACTCTGAAAATGTCACCCCATAGTTAATGTCCATCTTTCCCCAGTTGATGACATGAAATTGATCATGAAGGTACCTCCTCAGCTAGAACACATTAAAAAATCAAGCACCCAGTTCATATGTGGGGAAAGAGCTAGGCGGTACGCCAACTCTCCAACTCTGCTCAAGATCTGAAATGGTCCAATGATTCTCATGGATATCTTGTCACCCTATCCAAATCTCTATAATCCTCATCAGGGTGAGACATAAAGGGATATATTACCACCCTCCTAAAACTCCAAGGGTATCCATCTCTTGTAAGAATAAGACTTCTCCCGGCTCTGTGTTGTCCTCATCTACTCTGGGATGATTTTCACCTTCTCGGTGGTAGCCTGTACAATTTCTTAATCCATGAGTGCCAACTCCCCTAGGTCTATCAAACATAGGGATGATCTTCCAGGATGCTCGTATAAGGCCTCAAATAGTTTCAATCCAAATAATGGAGTGGTAGCTATTGTTTTATGACCTCTCCACTAGTGTTATGTGGTCCTCCCAACTTTGAAGAATATCCAAGACACGAGAATGATGGATGCCCACCATTGTCTGTATGATATGCACTGTCTAACAATCCTTCAGGTGGGTGAAAAATGGTTCTTAATTGTAGATGAGCCCCAAATTCCTCTTGAAACCCCTTCCACAACAATGATATAAAGAGTTCATCATGGTCCGATATGATCTTCGATGTCACCTCATGAATCTTCACTATATCTTGGATGTATAGGCATCATAATCCCTCTACCAATCCCTATTTGTAGATGGGTAAGAAGTGAGATAACTTGGTGGGTTGGTCAATGATCCCCCGTATAGAATCGTGGCCCCTAGGCATTCATGGTAATCCTGTCACAATGTCCATGGAGATATTATCCCACTTCAACTCCGATACCTCAAGTGGTTATTTCATGCCTGTCCGGACATGATGCTCAGCCTTCACTTGTAGACAAGTGAGGGATCGAAAAATTAACTATGTCACCACTTTCTTCATCACTTGACACCATTACTGACGTCAGACGTCCTGGTACATCTTTTCCACACAAGGATTTACCGCCAAAGGGTATGTATATAATTCCCTCAACACCTCCACCCGTAGTTTCATTGGTTCTAAGGTGGGTCCTCTAAAAAGGATGACATGCTCCCCACATATAAAAAATCATCAGGATCACTTCATGAGGATATCTGTGCATGTTGGGCCTCACTATCAATATCAACAAGTTGTGCCTCCCCAACACATTGTATGAGTGTGGGAGTGACTGTCATAGAATGTAGGTAAACTTTTCTATCATTATCCATGAAGGATATCTGCCTCATAGCTAGATGCTCCATTTCCTCACTCAACAGCTAAAAACCAGACCTCTTATTGAGTGTGTGTGCCACCACGTTCCCCTTAATAGGATTATAAACTATCTGAAATCCATAGCTCTTGATAAACTCCATCCATAACCATTATCTCATGTTTTGGTCCTTCTGTGTGATGATATACCATAGACTCCAGTGGTAGGAGTGGACAGTAAACAGTTCACCCATCATGTAGTTCTACCACATCTACAAGGGAAATACCACTACAACTAACTCCAGGACATGGGCTGTGTTGTTAACTCATGCTTCCTCAACTATCGCGAGCCATAGGCGATCAATGCTCGAACCATCATTAGGACACAAACAGTCGGGTCTCTGATGCATCACAGTAGACTATATAACCAATGACGTCTTCTGATAGTCTTAGGATGGGAACAGTCATCAGTCTCCACCTCAGATCCTAGAAAATCTTTTGGAAGCTTTCCATCCACATGAACCTTAGTCCCATATTTTTCAAAGATTACATGGGTGCATCTACTTTTTAAAAGATGGGTAGGAACAACAGGTTGTACCCAACCAATCTCAAGAAACTCTGCAGCCCATTTGTGCTTTAAGTTGTCTTCCATGTAATCAATACCGCTATCTTCACCGAAACCACAACAACTCTAGCCTCTGAGAGGATGTGTCCCAGAATGTGGACCTCCTAAATCCTAAGCTGGTATTTCAAGTGCTTACCATAAATATAGTGCTCTAAAAGTGTGTGTAGGACTCTTTGTAGGTGTGTAATGTGCTCCTCCTCTGAATCTTAGTACACCAAGATTTCATCAATGAATACTACCGTGAAACGATCAAGGAAAGTATAGAAGATATTTTAAATGAGTCCCATGACAAATTCTAGGGCATTGGTCACACCAAAAAACATCACCAAAAACTCATTGTGGTGGTACATGCATATAAATGTTGTCTTCGGTACGTCTTCATCCCACACCTAAAGCGGATGATATCCTGATCCGAGGAAAATCTTTGAGAACCACCTCGATCTCTTTAGCTGATCTAAGAGGTTATAAATCCTTGTTATTGGATACTTATTCTTCATGGTCACCAGGTTCAGGCACTAGAATTCCATGCATAGCCTCATGTTCCTATCATCTTTCATAGAAAACAACACCGGGGTTGCCCATGGTGAAACACTAGGCCTTATAACCCCCATTCTCTTCATGTCCTCCAGCTATACCCTCAACTCCCAAATCCTTGTTGGAGCCATCTGATATGAAAGTGTAGATATCGGTTATATCCCTAGCTATAAGTCAATGCAGAAGTCTACCTCTCTTCAATGAGGTAGTCCTGGGATATCTTCTAGAAATACATCCTTATACTTTTCCACCACTACAGAAATGCTTAAAATCCCCCTATCCACCATACCAATGGTGATTCTATCCAACTGTTGAGTGATTGGTTTCACCCTCCTCTGAGAAAATTCATTCTATGTATCAATGGTTCCCATATCACCGGTGAAGAAAATCCTGATCCCATCCTCATAGACACACCACACTTGGTGCCTAAAACAGTAGATCTGTCATTGAACTATAGATAACCAGTACATACCCAAGATTATGTCCTAAGGCCTCGATGCAGCTATTAGGAGATCCCAGCCAAAGATCATACCTCCTAGAGTAAGATCACATTGTTTTCACCAGTGTTTAAATGTCGAATCCCCTCCCGTAGAAGTCACTAATCGTAAAAATCGATCCCACGAGTCCATCAGAATCTCCAATTCTAGAAAGATGTCTATGGAACAGAATGAGTGACAGAAACATATGTCTATAATAACTATATCTAAGGTGAAGTGGACATATATTGTACCTATAATCATCTCTGTAGTTCCATGGTCGTAGGCCTCCATCAACTGAAACTTTACCTACCCCTTTCCACCTACACCCATAGCTCATGGTGGACCTCATAGGGGTGGTGGTGGTGGTACCTCGAACTATCATCCACTACATATCGCTTGACCTACTCTTCTTCCACATCTACCGACATGTGTACCTCCTTGCTCGAACCTCTGTCATTGTCTTGGTGGTCCCCTAACTGCCTGCTGGTCATCCGTGTAGGGAATCCTATATTCACCAGAAATGTGCTTCTATCCCATACATGTGTAAAAAAATATAGACCTCATATGACCTCCTAAGCCTTGTGATCTCTGAACCATCGACCTTGAGACTTGGGGTTGTCCTCTAGATGGTCTGGTCGATTTGAACATCTCTACCTTCTACATAATGCTTGCAGTAGATGATTGGGACACCTATCACCCGATGGTGGCTATCATCGTCGATGCTTGCCCGTACAGGAGGATCTCCACCAGTAGGGCTCTCTCTATCACTCTAGCCTATGTTGGACTGCTGAAAAGAATCACTAATACTCTAATATCCCACAGGATACCTTTATCAATGGTTCATTCCATGTAGAAAGGATCTCATACCATTTTGGTGGAGAAGTAGGAGAGGCCGGTAAACCTTGCTGAGTATTGTGCCACATTCAGGATGTCCTGGTGTAGGTACAGTAACTTCTGAATACACATTGATAATAGTTTCACCGGTATGACCTCTTCCCTGAAGTAGCTATCGATATCTGAATAGACAAGTGTCACTTCCTTGTGTGTCTGGAGCATCAAGCTCAACCACATCCCTACAGTTCAGTTAAAAAGACGAGTGGCTAGAAGCACCATCTAGTCTTTAGGTGTATCTACCAGGTCAAAAACCCAAGTAACTGCCTCCATCAAATACTCAACTACATGAGGATCTATCTCGATTCAAAACCTTAGAGTCCTCTATCACTAAAACTCATGAAACACACTCAGTTGGAATGCACTATCCACTAGTGGGGTTGGTAGCAACTACTGCTATCCAGGTGGTGGTGCTACTGGTACACCATCTGAAGGTGTAATCACAATAAATGGTTCCTGCACCGACACATCATCACTCATTAGACCATTTTTGTGATCTCCCACTAGAATCCTGGATATCTTCATGGAGGCATCTAGTAGAAAAACAGATGTGCCACAGTCAATAAGTTATACCTGGTGAGATGACTCAAAATAGATCTTGAAAAAATCATTCACAAAACAAATAAAACTAGTGTATTCATCTACCAAGTTGGAAAACAGAATCCAAGGACCTGGTGAATTGATACGTCGGTTTCCGAACCAACACTAGACACCTCAGAATGAAATTCGATCTCAAGACATACAACATTTTTCCCCCATTGAAAATACAAAATCATAGTTATTTTCTTAGAACTGACCTCTCTTTGATACCACATTGTCCTGAAACGTCCCCCAGGGATCGTTTTGTGACTAACCGAGCCTACCATCCATAGTCCAGGGGATGGTGACTAGAACTGGAAAGAAATATCCCAAAAATAGAAGTCATTTCCTTTAAACCTATACAAATAAAGACATGGAAAAATACACAAAGATTATCATAAAGGACATAAATGTAATGCAACCACCACAATGTACCACCACTGAGAGTAAAGTTGGTAAACTAAAAGTAAAGGGGATAGAATAAAATCCCAATAGAAAGGAAAGTACATCAAATGATGTTCATTCTCCATAGTTCTTCCTCCAAGAATACTACATTATGGGTAGGTAAAACTCTCCATCGGATGTCATTGTAGTACTCCACGTCTATCGACGCACCTTTGAGCACAATCTAGTCCAGTTCCCCAATGCCCCAGTCAAATTTTTCTATCATCGTCACAACAAAAAATATGTGAGGTTGAATCCTGTGCATGTGTGAGTATATCAATACTCATTAGGGACCATGAGACACCCAAATGACTCTTAAAAATCCACAATGAAAATACCCAAAATTGAAATACCACTGAGGTAATACCACCAAAAAAGATATCAGACACATAGAAAAATGTAAAAGATGAATCTTGAAACATGTAAAACATAAGTAAAAAAGTAAAGATGAATAGTCGTAAACCTAGATCATCTTATTCTATCAAGAGACTCTGCTACTAATGCACATATGGTTTCTTGGTGTAGACCCACACTGGATCGATGGTTGCTGACCCAAACAAGATTGCTTGGTGATGACCCATATAGGATCACTAGGTGAATACCCACATAGGATCACTATGTACTGACCCACACAAGATCTCTAGGTGATGACGTACATAGGATCACTATAATTTTTTCACATCACAGCAAAACCACTGGATTCCCACACATAGCATGCTAGATTCTGGGAGGATCTGCTCCTCAATCCATCGATCATACCTCAACTGCCAATAAGTTTAAAATAGATTAACCCAAAAGTACATCCTCATCATAAATGCCGCAATGTAATAGACATCGCGTCAAATCGACGCATGGTCCTTAATATTTGGGTATTTTTGGAAAAAGCGCCTCGTTGGATTCAAGACTGATCCAAACAAGATGTACTTCAACTTGCACCAAAACTCATGTAGAGTATCATAGAATGCATGACTTGTCTCATGTATCCCAAATTCACTGACGACGCGTCAATCATACACATGGTTTGAATGATATTGGTGTTTTAGTGAAATTGGGGCTGGTTGGGTTCAGGTTCGGTTCGACCAAGTCAGTCTGACCCGACCAAACAGGGCCAGGCCCGTAGGTCTATGGGTCTCACCCATTGGGAGGTGAGTCTAGCTTGGTAAAGCGGGTCCAGCCCTTGGGGTTTCCAGGTCTGCCAAATTCTGACCCACCATCGACCAGGATGGGATGCGGCTAGGATTCGTGTTAGTGTCCTCTACTACCCCGCAAATGCATGGTATCCTTTCCACTGCAGTCAAACTACTAGGGACTACTACATACCATAGAACACATGATCTCTGATGCGATTGAGCATCCACGTCCTCAAGGTCACCAAAAGACCGAGTCCATGGGTTGACTCGATCCACGTTGCACTAGCATGGGGTCGTGGATATTCCGCACCATGATGGAGAGACCACGGCCACTACTATTCGCCCAGGAATCTTGGATGTCAGTCTTAGTCTCCGCATCTCCTTGGATAGCTGGCCACAAACCACTGACACTATGGTGTGCTGGTGGGCACACCACCTCCCTCTACTAGTAGCTTCCACCGCCAGCACTAGCACGCCAGCACTTTTCTTCTATTTTCCACCGAAGTTTCTCTAGTGCTCTTTTTCTCGATCATTCAGTAACTACAGAATCATTAGGTCCTTCCCTTCATTGCGAGAGACTCAAACTCTCTTTTCCACTATTATAGAAATCATCCATGAACAACACACATGCAGAGGGGCTTGATCCTTCTTCATGTCATCCCACACCCTCCTTGTTAGTGGTTTACTGAAATGGGGAGGTTTGAGGATTTTAATTCATCCAAAACAAGTTATAATATAACCATGAATAGAAAAATCCCAAAAATAATTCACCCTCCCATAAGAACACACATTTTGAAGATTAACATGTTCATAGGTAAATCCACATTCATTATTTGGAATATGAAAATAGAACATTAGTGGTTCAAATCCCTACCTCATTGACGTTTTTTACCACCTCATCATGTCCTCAATGTGTCAAGATGTAGATGTCGTTCATCACTTCCAATTTCGTTCTTCGAGGCATGTTGAAGATGTTTGACATTCATTTGTGTTTTTCATTCTTCGTAGGAGATGAAGTTCTTCGGAGGATCATCCAAGAATCCTTGAAGTTTAATTACTCCTTCTACCAATGCATTTGATTAATAAAAATAAATATGTCTTAGCTTTTATGAAAAACTATGACATTGCATCATCACAAAATTTCATTTCTGAAACAGTTTAATGGTTATACATTCACAATGATCTATTAAGTGGATTCCTTAATTTCCCATCATCAACACCTCATCACCGCACCATAATGTCTTTATCTTCTACTCTATGGTGCAAAAGAAAAATAAATAACATTTTAAACTTATTTTATTATTTTTCAAAAAAGTTCCTAAAATTATCTTTTACATCTGACCCTTACCGGTCGAAGTTATATCTCTTATAGGTGAATCCCGACAATCTGAGTTCAGCGGTTCCCTCATATTTTTGATCTGATAACTGGTCCAAAACATAGAAAATATCACTCTCATATTTAATAAACGTACATTTAAAAAATATAAAAATTAAATTCATGGCACTCTGAACCTCGGAATCGCGTGCTGTCAAAGCGCGTGGTTTGTAAATAATTCCATATAACTAAAAAAAATTACACTAAAATTCTGAGACATTAGAGATTTGTTCTCATCCATTATATTAATATTCGTTATCAGTGTACACCACTGGTTTGTTTGTTCTTCTCTGTGATATATATCCAATACAACATTATCTATCATAGATTGTAGAATAAAATATAATATATTCTCAATAGAATTATTAAATATCTCATTTATTACGGTATTAGAGGATCTACTAAAAGACATGATCTCATAATTGACTCAATAATAACTTTTTATCTCTTGGGAGTAGGATAAAAATTTATTTTATCTATGTTATTATTCATAAACCGAGTTGATTAAGAAATTATGACCATCCTTTTCATGATTCTGAATCTCATCATATTTCACATGTCATTAATGAAAATCATTTTATTTCCCATCACATAGTTTATTAGAAAGAATTCAATTAGGTAAATAATTTTACAAAAACAATGGAATGATAAGAATAATATTGAGATTACCCAATGATGACATCAATATATGATAAATAATATTACATTAATATTTATTATATTTAAAAATAATCCCACCCTAGAAGCATAAGGTTTGGTATCATTAGATATTATATATATATAAATTATTTTAAATACCTACTTGATCATCTCCCAAAAATACTCTTTATGCATGACACCATTCTAGTCATAACCTATATAATAAAATTGATCATCAGCTATGGAATGGAATCGTAAAAATTGATGAGCAGATACACATAGTAAGAGGAGGACATAAAAGATATCCATCGAATATCATAAGTGATCATGGGATAAACAAGTGGGTAAGAGTGAGTATCCATGGTATATGAACATAACTTATGGAAACCATTCATTAAAAACATGGATCATATATCATGAATCATGACATGATTCAATAAAAAAGATGTGTTAATTGAGGAATAAGAATGGAGAATCAATAAATAATTCTTATAATCCATTGAAATATAACATATAAAGGATGAAAAATATAGACATGTATACTATGATTGTGGAATATATATAAGAATATAAAATTATTTGGTATGAAAAGGCCCACTTCCAACACCATTATCACATAATGGATATAGTATCTTAGTTTATCAAGATTACTCTCATCTCCTACAAACATCATGGATTGGGTTCTCTACCCATTACCATCAACTTTATGGATGGGTTTACCTCACTATTCCCATCAATATGTAATTTAATGAGTTATAAATATTTACTCAATGGATTTTTGTTCTATATAATTCCAGGCACACCAATTATATAATAGAAAACCACCCATATTTGTCCCACATGAATATAAAAACATCCATTATTCCTTCATATTTCACTTAAAAATGATAATGAAATACGATTCAGGAATATTTATATAAGACAATATCATAATACTACTACATAATCAAGGCATACGTTATCATTAGGGATTATAAGTAGAAAAGTATAATAAGCATTAAAGTTTATTTACACAGTTGAAAAAATTATAACAGAATTAGAATATATATTTGAAAAATATGAATATTTTCTTATAACATTTATTTTAAATTGAAATAATTTATTAACCAAAAGTTTTATAAAAATAATGAGAAGTTAAATATAATATTCCTTGTAGAACCATGTAGACCTAGAATGAAAGAATCACAAGAAAACTGAATAAAATATTTATATAATGTAATCATGTGTAAAATTTCAAAAAATATTCAATTACTACTTTTTAAAATAATGTATAATTTAATAGAAAATAACATATTAGATAATATAATAATGTATAAGTACATCCAAAGGAATTCGACATGGTGGAGTAATATTCCTAAAAATAAAGCTGAGATAATTTATACTTCACTTATAAAAATAATTTCTGTTGAACTATGTAAAAATGGGTGATGAAATGGTTTAGAGACATTTGAAAAGCAAAATATTAATAGAGGAGGAGAAAATATATGGGTATCTGTGATATAAAATTTAGGAGAATGAATATTTAGTTAATATAATCCTAATTTCAATGTGATATTGTAATGAAAACCCTTACCTCGGGTTTTCACTTAGACAGACATGATCTTATTACATGTATAATAAATTTAGGATTATTATTCATATGTATAAAAAACATATTCAAATTTATTTTACATAATAGAATTTATTTAAAAAAATTTCTCGCCCATATATCAAATTTTTAATTTTAGAATTAATATTTTGTTGCTAATTGTTCTATTTTTTTACACATGGTTCGGTTTGGTGGTTTCTTTCATTTACCATTGATTAAGAGTTCATTAAACCTGAATTTTTCATTAATAAAATTTATATGTGTTTGATAAATTTAATGAGATTCATCTTCAGTTCATGGATCCTTTGGTGAAGGATCACAAAGAATTTTTAAAAATTTCATTTATAGTGATTATTTAATTGTTAAAAGAATTCAATTTTTTAATGAATCTAATATAGAGAATTATATTTATAGAATATTTAATAAATCATAAATGTATTATTAAAAAAATATTTTCAATATTTAATTTTAAAAAATTATTCATTTTGTAAATGTTATAAAATATTTCATTTAGGTTTTAAAACTTGTCCAAATCCAATCATCTTATAATGATTAGGTGATTATTATCATGTAATTTAATATTAATAATATCACCATTTCACAATATTAATGATTTTGAACATTTTTTTAGAAATTGATAAATAACATTTATAAGAGGTTGATAAAATAGTTAAATAAGAATGATTATGGAAAGGATGATATATATATTATAGACGTGTATCTTCTTTTTGAGGGTCTCATTGAATTGTTTGATTTGGGACTCAATACTGAGAGTTAATTGTACCCAAAGTGGAGGAGAATTATTAGTGAGATGATTTGGATAGGTATTCTAGATAAAACATATATAAATGTTTGGTTTGAATTAGTTAGAGGAGGCATCCATTTATTGGTGTGCTTTAGTGGTATTTCCACAAATTCCCATCATTTAATGTGTAAGGAATGATTTTTTATAAGGGACGGGGATAATAAGTGTAAAAATATTTTAAACAAGACGATTAGAGGTCAATTATTACATAATACATTCATTTAGATATAATTAATTATGATATTTTTTTCCCCTTAATCACACCTTTTAACCTCATTTTATCATTCTTCGTGGGGACAAACATTTACCTTGGTAACATATTTTTATGTCAAACACTGAACATGACGTTCATAACTAATTTTAAAATATATATTAAATTTTTTAATCCATTTAATTCATTTCAATCTCTAAATATGTTAAATTTTACATTAAAAAAAATTAAATATATAGAAAAACAATTTTTATTTATAAATAGATTTATAATAATTTAATTTTTTAATTCATATTTGATTTCAATTAAAAGATAAATTAATTTTGGTCTATCTTTTTTTAATTAAATCATTATATTCTATTTTAATCAACCTTTTACTTTGATCAATTTAATTTATTATGAAAAAAACACATAAAAATTTAAAAAAATTATTTCAAAAAATATATCTTTTTACATTAGATAATTTTATTCACATTCTATTAATATTATTTATATCCAAACCATTAAATTATATATATCCATTACTATAATAATATTTCATTAAATTATATATTTAAAATACACTTTAATAATAATAATATTTATAAAAATATATTTTTTCAATAAATAATTTTAATAATTTATTATATTTATAATTAATTAAACAATTATTTGTTGTATGATAATTATATCACAATTGTGATTCTACTAAATAAATATACAACCTCAAAGTACCAATTGTATACTAGTCATCTAATGACCATATATCTAGAAGCCATATGTACACCACTACATAAACAATGGATAAATAGCTATTTGTTACCTTCCTTTATGTCGCCATACCAAAATCTACAATATCATTTATCCTTTTTTGTAATTTAATTAACAATATGGTTGTCATATTTGACAATGTATCGCCATTTAAATAATTATCATTGGGGGTATGATAAATATGGTAGATCGTGATTATGATAATTCCAACCTTGTAGTATTTTTATTTACTTGTGGTTTCATTCCTTTTTTAATTTTACTAATTATTTTTCATTTTGTAATATTTTAATGTATTTAATTTTGTAATATAATTTTATACCCTAATGATATATTAAATAATTATTAATTTATGTTTAATTTTATTTATATCATAATATATTGAAGACAGAAGATTTTTTAAAGGGAAATCAACACGAAAATAACGGGGGTTATATTGTACCCCTCTTTAATGTAATTTTCCCTCAATATATCATTGATAATATTAATAATGAGGGTTCTCATGTGAAATTACATATTTGGGTTCCCACTATACCTCATCAAATTTATGATTCCTCTAGATTACTCTATCCGAGTGAGTTATTTTTTATTTTTTATTACTTTATCACTATGATATAGGACCTCAACTGGGTTTACCTCATAAGAGAGATAATTATTGAGTTATACAACTTATATGTTTGGTACATTTGATAAATCATTTATGCGTTATCTCTGAACTGATACATGGAACACATAATGTTACTAGGATTGGTTTTGTTGTATATTATGTGATAAGATATCACCCCTACATGATGTAGGATATTAAAGGGTGAAATATATCTATGGATCAACATTCTATTCTCACCAAATCTCATAAACCTAATCCATGGTGATATGAAAAGGAATATATTATCTCTAAACCCAATCTCTAAATCACATTTGATTATTTAAATATATATTCTTCCAATATTTTTTTTGACATGTTCTTTAATGGTTTGAATATTCTCTAACATTTCTTGAGAATGATAAAATAATAACTAATTTTAATCTCTAAAATTATATGAACAAGTTTGAGTTCTACACCAACTCCATTATAGAGCATCATATATTTCCATTTGAATGTTAGAATAGAATGTATTATTGTATGATAACTCTACCAGAAAAATATGATTATCCAATCCTCATTTTAAATCTATTCTTTATTATCTTAGAATATCTTCTAGAATTTGAATACTTTTTATAGATTGAAAATTAGTATGATTATGATATACAACCCTGAATATCATCTTCATATCCAAGGATTATTGTATACTCATCAAAAACATTGACATGAACAATGGATCTTAATCCTATATAACAGAAATGGGTATTAAATGTAGCACCCCATTCCTTCACACCATGATCCAGTGCTATTAAAAACCATATTTACATAACTATACTGAAATGAACTAGATATTTCCAATTTGGACCATCAATAATTAAAATATAACTAACAAATATCTAGTCACTTATATTTAGAGAAAACTGTATTTTTAATTTTTTGATATTTAGGAAAAAAATTTAACTAAGAAAGAACATGTATATCTAATTCAATGGAAATTTTTAACACTATATATATATATTTATAAGTACATAATTGATAAAATGTATTCAATATATCCCAAAAAATTTATACACAAACTCTTCTGTTAGACATATCACATATAATATATTTCTTTATATCCTTGAAAATAGATATATTATAATGTGTGATATTAAAATCACTATAATAGTAATCATAAGCCTAACAATCACGGATCATATGTGGGAATATGTTGAGGGTAAATATTATAGACACAAATAGATATTCAAAAGATACTATGATCTTAACATATCCATGTTTTATTAATATATAAATAAATGTATGGATAAAATTTACTGTTCTTTCATGATCAAATTCATAATTCTATACATCTAATATAGTTCTCTATGATAGGATGTCATGATCTGATCACAAAGGCCATATGTTTTGTAAATGTTTTTTATGTGTAGGCACACACCAAAATACATAATCTTGTTTGTCTCAAGATACATATCAATATATCAAGGGTATATTTAAGTCCCCACACAACATTAGTTATGTACAATTAATTAATCATATGATCTAATGAATAAACAATTCAATACATAGCCAACATGTCTTAGTAATCAATAAAATTTATATTTAAATAAGGAGGATATGAATTGTCATTGTTTCCCCAATCAAAAAATGGAATTGATTTCTATATAATAATCCCGAAAAATATCATTATATATAGTAATGTTATATTTTTAAGCCAATAATATCCCTGGTAAATCTATATATGGAATCATGGTTACTTCCCTAGAAATAATGTAATGAGAAATTGGGTATTTTCAAATGAATGTATATTGAATGAAATCATGCCAATCATATAGGTTGATTTGTAAACATAAAGGTAGTGATGGATTTATTACTGTTTAATTCCAAAGGTTAAAATAGTACGAGACTATGTAGACATAATACAAGAAAAATATATAAACCATACAAAGGAAAAAAGTGGTCAATTAAAATCATATTACATTGATGAAAATTTCAAAAGAAAACACCCTTAAAGTAAGGGTAACAAATGAATAAGAGACCATGACAGGAATGAAATGAAATTTAAATATAATAAAATTAAAGCTACAAGTAATAAATTAATTCAATGGGGATGTGATTACGCCATATAAAATAAATTATGGTTCAAAATTTCAAACATGTATCATGAAGTTGAAAATAAAGAAAAATTACTCTTAAAACTTTTATATCATCGGAGTAAACCCCATTTAAAGTATAGATAAAAAAATAAAACCTTAAATATAATTTAAAATGACATAATCTTGATATAAAATATAAAATAATTTGTAGATACACCATTCAAAATAAAATTTGGTGCATAGTAAGAAATATTACTCAAGTGGGAGAAAATTTTGACAAGAAACCTATTACAAGTAATATAATAATTGAAGAAAGAATCATTTGATAATGAGGTTATACAGAGGAAATATAGAACTCATAAATTAATTGTGAAATTCCCTAAAAATTATTCATTTTATAGAATAATTAGAATAGTGAATAATAGAGTTCAATAAGAATGTTGGAAACTCAATGGATAAAAACTAATTTATCATAAACCCTTACCTTATTTCCCCAGTCAGTCGAATGTGATCAAAACTTCAAAATAAAAAACAAAACTATAAAAATATTCTATTTCATAACCTTTCATAAATAATTTTTATTTTATCAAATTTATTTATAAATAATCAATACATGTATATTAGGTAATATTTATATATTTTCAATATCGGGTATGAGTTATTTTGATCATTTAGAGGTTGTTTTATAATAGCGGTGTTGTTATTTATTATTATCAAAATAACAATAATTACCAGATAATATAAAGAAATTAAATAAAAAGATTATATTTACCTATAAAACTCTTATATATTTATATATTTTTAGTTATATTGTTATAAATGAAGACTTTGAGGATGAGCATGCAGATGCTGATGTGCCCACTCTTGGGAGAACAAAAAAGAAACCCTAGAATTTTACGACACTTTTTCAATCTAGTTTCACAATGAAAGGATATGATGCCTGCAATGGAAGACAGGGGGCCAGTGATTTTATCTTTTTCATCTGCGATATGAAGAAAATTGCCGTCAACAATTATCCGAGCCCCAGTAAGGCCCATGTATATTGTGTAAAATTTTTAGAGCACATAACATAAATAGATTTCATGTCATTCCAAATCTAAAGGCATGCTCAACTGTAACTTTTCGCTGGTGATAAATGCTTGAAGAATCCATAGAAGGATCCCTATATATCATCCACACGTTCTTCAAAAACCATTAGAATGATGATAGTAGAACTCTAGAATCTAGCACGGTTATCCAACGATGCATTAGACGTCTCGATGATCACCGCATAAGGATTCCTTCGATTCTTGAGAAATATATTGATATGAACTCTTGGATCAACAACTTCTCCCTCTACGAAGCGGTAAGAGATAGAGGCTCTCAATTTTCATTCCATGAATGAATTAATAGTGGAATGGCTACACATGAGAGAGGGACCTCCATACTATTTATAGTTATGATGAGAAATACCTGGTTGGGTTCCTCAGCCCCTGCTTATTTCAGCATCCACTAAATAAGTAATTTTGATGAACTAATCTATATCAATATTATTTATCATTTTATCACATACTTTTAATATATATAAAATATATTACGTGATAAAAACCGATCCCTTTTACTTGACTCGATGTCCAACTTAATATTAAACAAACCATGAATATTAGAAATATTATTCGTTCGATTATTTAATATTTACTAAACATGTAAATACATTAAATAAATTCAATCTTAATTATTCATAACATGAATAATAATGAATTTATTTAATTATTCTAGTGATCGATTATTTAGAAAACACTCAGACCCCAAAGTGGGGCCCACAATGTCTATATAAATATTCAAATGAATAAAGAGGATTTAGGAATACACTATTGTGTGTGACCCTCTAGGACCATATCTCGATAGAAGTGAATAAAATCCACAGACCAAGAGAGGAGTCTAGCAACCCATCATGGACCCTAATGAGATAAGTATTATCATATCAATAACAACTAACCTACAGACATTTACTATGTACAATAATTTAGTTGTCATTAAATTTCTCATAAAGGAGGACACACACTGGTGTCATCATCCATTTTTTTATTTTATTATTTTTTGATCTAACCGAATAGATTTTCCGTTGTTCTAATTCTTCCAAATAAATATAATGGAAGCACCATCCTTATCAACTAGGCCTGATACATACAACTTCATGAACATGGATGTGACAAATCATTTTTTGATCATTCAACCATTGTCATACCACAAATAACACACCCAACCCATGCTACCTCCCAAAAATTTAAATTCCATTATTTTCACCTTAAGTCAAATTACAAAATTAAAATAGTATAAACTGGTAGTGATCTCACGTTAGGATACCAATATACATGTCTCTAGATAGGAACAACCAATAACACCCAAAACATGTGGTGATCATATTGGCAGGTATATCCCTATGATCTGACAACTATATATTACCAAGTCTGAACATCATGAGAGGAGGTCTTAATGCTTATGTGCCCCTTGAACCTGATAGTAAAACCTCTTATCTTTCCAGTTATTAAGATGTATCTAGACTATAGAAACTATATTAAATATTAATGTCATAGTATATTGAGTTACTCATTTTATCCTAGGATATGATATAACCTCTCAAACTGACAATTAATCTTTAGACATTACCATTATATAGTGGATGAAAAAATATATACATTATAATGGTAGGATGACATCATGTATAACCCACTATACAAATGATATATTAGTAAAAAGTAATATATTGTTTTGTCTAAAACATCACTTGTAGAGCTCTTGGATATAATTGATATTTTCCTACTATAATGTATATCATAGAAATATCAAATATTGTACATAACATGGAATATGTGATTGATCCATCATTGAATCGTTTGGTACTCAAATCCAAACATTAATCTCTTCTCATGTTCTGAACATGTTAACATGAAGTGATTAAGCCACTTGACATTGAAAACAATTCAAAACATGAATTGTTCCAAAGTTTATTTTTCAATACAATGTCAATTTATGTACGATTAACTAGGTACAAGAAACTGTTAGATCTACCTCAGTAGATCCAGTTCCCTAGAACATAGGTTGCTACTTTAAGTTAGTCATTGGAGAATTTCTTTTATTCTTGTCTTATATAACTGTAAGACCATGATCTATTTTCCATATGTAGCAGCCCATATTTATCATCAAAAACATTCGTGATCCCTCTATCCATTCTTAGGAACAAGGAAAAGAATCATTTGAAATGAATGCACTAAGATCATGTAGCTTACATTAATCTAAAATAGAAATTCTGTAACTGGCAACCTAAATTTGCATTCAATGGTGTCATCATCACTTTCAGGTTGCGTCATATAGACACATTCCACAAAATATGATCTTGACATACAATGAAAAACAGAATTATTTTAATTTTTGCTATGAAATATATAATTTTAATAGATTTAGGTGTACCCACTTGGTATAACCAATCACACCTTTTTGGTACCAAGATTATACCATCAATGTATCATCATCTCATTTGAATTCACAACACAGTATACAATATATAATACCCTATGCAATTTGATACATGTAATCCATTATTTAATTTTAATTTATATTGTAAATCGTAGAAAATTCCATATACTTATTTCTTGTAAGATTTATTATTCTCAATGAATAATTTATCACTATCTATTGTGAATATAAAACTATCACCATGGTTTTATTCTTTATATGTACTATATGGCCCTAGAACATGCCTCTTTCACATGATGTTGTGAAACATGATCCTATGCCAACCATTTGTTCACCATAAGAATTGACTAAGTCCATGTAAATTCAGATCCCACTCTCTCTAATATAGATCTGCACCCTTATATAGAAATGTAGTCTAATACTTGACTATATCTTTTCTATATTAGGGATTTATGTAAAATCCTAAGGAACTATTAGGATAATTACATAGATGCACCATGTGTTTACCTTGATGCATGTTTTTTATATCATAATAAACTCTTTACATAGATGCACCATGGGTTTATGCCATTATTTTTATAGCATATCATGAAATATAATGGATAATTCCGCAAGTTACAACAATGATACAACTAACATCATAACTTTTATCTATAAAATGTGCGTTTAGGAATTGCTCCACACTACATTTTATTGATCAATGTAAACATGTAAGACATTATCATTGATCCTCTTTATGAACATCAATATGGTGATATAGATAAGGAAACACACATTTAAGAAATACTCCAAACTACATTATCATGGTTGATGAATGCTTGGGCAAGACATTCATCATCATGCCGATCCGAAAAAACTCATAACTTTTGACCATGCATATACTTCACTATTACATTACTTAATAACTTAAAAGAATATTTTCATGTATCTTTACCTCTATATTTCTTTAGAATAGTTCACACTCCCTTTTTGAACTAACCTCAGATTCTTGGGTCATACCTTTATTTATAATGATTTTTTTGACTAAACTAATGATGTCAATAATACCAAAGGTGTAAATCTATATTGAGCCTATATTTGTAACTAGTTATTTTCTTGACATAAAATTTTAGTTTTACTAGAAAAATAATGTTCTCTCTATAACTCGATAGGTCTTACATTTTAAATTCCTCTTGTATTGACTTTAATTCAAGTATGTATGATCTATTTTTTGGGTATGTTATCACAAAAAAATCATTCCAAAACATTGAATAATGTCTCATTATGTCCAAAAGAAAATTTGAGATAAATGGTATAGTTATACTTAGTAACTTTTTCAGTTTGAATCATTCACTTGGAAAATAGAAGTTATGTGTTTCTCATTACTGAATTAAGAATCACCATTTTTCTTCTTCTTGGAAAAGACACCCTACACCTTGTAATGTTTCCCAACATACCGGGTTACTGTAGTTCAATACATATATGTGAAAATAATATTGTATTTAATACCCAAGAAGTATGTCAGAAACATTAATTTATATTGATGAATATACCTGAACTAGAAGTGGGAAGTTGCTTCTGTTATTTTAGTTTATTTTATTTTTAAACTTCCATAAGTTTATTTCATTATGTGATTAAAAAAAACTTATATTAAATAACCAAAATCATTTATTTGAAGTACATGATGAAGGTGACTTTTGTGTAACTTTATAAAGGCCTTTTGACTTTTCTTTCAATATATTCTCCAAAAGAGAAAAAGGCGATACTTTCATTAATATTCTTATTACATGGAGAATATTACCTTAAAGGTAATGTAGCACTTTACTATGTACCATTCATTTGAATCCTTAAAAGAATTTAGATTTATTTGGTGTAAAAATGAGATGTCTTGAGTGATCATAGTCCATCTATCTAGTTTACAAAAAGCCATTGTAATCATCACACTCCAAACATATTTAACTTTCTCCTTGGAAAATTCTTAGAGATGAGACTTCATGTAACATCATCTATTTCATGATGTAGCGAACACAAATAACATCAGATAATGATGATAAAATTATGATAGAACCATCATATTTTTGATTCATGAGTCTCTTATCAGTTGTTTTACAGCCTTTCTTACTGGGGTGGCTTAACAGGTTGGGACACAAGCACCACGAATTTCTGATATATTAGTACGATGTGCAAGCACCAATACTACACTTTGGAAATTAATGCTTAGTTTAGACATTAACATTGTCCAATATCTATTTCATTTTTATTAAGATAATACTTGCCACTCTATAAAAATAAACATTAGAATATTGTAATTTTACGTGATTACTAGTTTAGACATAATTGATTATTTAATTTATATAAATATCTCCAACAAAATTTTCAAATTCTAGGAACCCTCTATACTAGAATCAGAATAATCTTGAGTATTCTAGTGGCATGGATCCCTGAACCCCCTATATATTCTACAATCTATGGCAATTGTACTACATAGAGGGTCCAAGGTAGGCTTTGTGTTGGAAAACCGTATTAACTAGCGGTTCCTTGATCTGTTGACTGAAGCCCCAAATTATAAAATCATTTTATGATTTACTCAACCCCTACCTATAAAATTACAACAAACTAGACACAGATATTTATTTGATGCAATGTTAGCTTAGTTAACCCATCACCCTAATTATAACTCCCATTTAGTAAACGGCACCATCATCTATGGCATGATCAGCACCCAAAACACTCGATTTTGTTCAAACATGAATGAGGGAAGGTCATAATGAAATAATATTCCATTGATAGTTTTATTGGTTTTCTTTCATGAATGCAATACATTTATATTAAAATTGTTCATCTATGTCATCTAGTGTGCATTTATACCCTAAGTCTCCCTCGCATGTGCGTGAGTATTTTTGCACATTGGACCATGATGATGCAAGGCGTGATGTGGATCCCACAAATATGAGGTGGTACTCCAAGACATGCTAGGCTGTTCAAGGACAACTAGGCCAGACTAATCTGTCCAAACCCATTCCAGGTTTGGCAAGTCCCTCCAAACTACATCGGGGACAAAAAAACTCTTTGTAAAAATCAGGCAGACAAAAATAATTTCTCCTAGGTGGGTGCAGGGCATCGAAGGAGGGTGGCGGCTATGTGCGCTATTGCGGGAGGCTAGATGCTGATGGGGAGGGCATCTGGGGTGGCGTGCTATCGAGGGGAGCTTCCAGGTGGAAAACTAGTGGTGACGCGGCCTGGACATCGCCAAGAGGTAGGGCACAAGGCCATGGCGGTATCTGGTTGAGATCTGGCCGGAGAGGCACCAGATCACGGAGGCCCATGGGTGGCCTGTTGTAGCACTGCCATCTGGTTGATGCACCAGATCAGCGGCTCATCTAACAGTGGCAGAAGTCTTAGGCTGGGCAAGGTGGTAGGATACCAGAAGATTTCTAGCTATTTACTGGAGGCGAAGACAAGGGTTGTAGTCTGATGTGGCATGGGGAGATTCGGCGCTCTACTGTGTGCGGCTACAAGGATCAAGAGGCGGGGTGATCCACAAACCATAGGCGGGGCCGTGGCCTAGTGAAAGGTGTTTAAGTGGGAGGTGGTCGGGTCCTACACTACGTGAAGGCCAACATATTGGTTCACGTCTTCTTCCTGGTGATTCCACTGGGGAGGTCCATGGGAGGCGTGCAGGAGGCATAGACCAACTAGAGGGGGATCTGGCTATTGCAGGGAGCCCCTGGGTACAACGTGCGCTACTACCGAAATAACTATTTTCAATGATTGACCATGATGGTGGTATAAAACAACATCCCAATAAGACTCATAAACATACTGATTTTTTAACAAGGAAAGAACTATTTTCACTTGATTATTGTTTTCTTCAAGGTCACAAAAAATTGACTTCTTTTAAAAACATGTTAATGTTGAACTTGCTTCCACAACAACTGGTGATGATGGTTCGAAAGGTTTTAATTTTGATGAGGATATTGATCCTACTCTAAAAGGTTAATACATGGTTAATGTAGTGATAGAGGAGAAAATATTATATTGGTTGGAAGATGAAGATGTAGTTTTTCTACAAAAAAAGATGGTGAAATCATAGATGATTATTATCCTCAAATTAGAGAAATAATGATCTATAAAATGGAAGAAGAATATAAATTAAATACAGAATTTATATGCAAGTAAATTAAACAAAAATAAATATATCTAATGTTTTTATTTTTTTCTATTGAATGTGTAATGTCTGTTTTTAGTTCTATGTTCATCTTCTCAAAATAACTCTTATCGTAGGACTAAATGTTGTCATTTTTTCTCGGACTCTTAGTATGTAAAAAAACATTTGAGATCAATTTATGAATCTTACTGGTCAAGGGATTCTAGTATACTGAATTTTTAGTGTATACTTTCAAGTATGATGTTCTGAGATAACTGGAGATCTCTCAAGGTTTCTATTACATCTATTTTAATTATGGTTATGTGACTTAATGGGTAGTTCTAGATGTTTTTTGTCCTTCTTCATGAATTTATTTAGAATCTATTATTCATTGTATTTTGTTGATGTGATATTTTGATTAGGAAGGATCTATATGTTTTCAATATGAATAAGTTGGTTAAATTTATGTATGAGATGAGATAATTTATGAAATGACTCTTAATTTCTAGGATGGTTCGACTAATTTTATATTCTTAACTCTCCGCACATTGAAAATTTATCTTGGGTATTAATACAATTATTTTTTCGTGGAGTTTTCACGCATGTCGGTTTTTTCAATTCATCTTTTTGGTGATGTGTCTCTTAGTGGTGGAAGATACATGGTTATGGAGTATTTTTCACACATGATGAAGTTATATTATCTTGGTTTTGATGATTTTTATATTGATGGTAGGATGTTTGGGTATGGGTATTTGGAAATCTATTATTTTAGATATATTTTTATGTCTCTCAATATTGTAACTTATTAATTCCCTTGAAGGACTAAGCTTATTATGGAAGATGATTTTATTTATAACAATTTATAATTTAATAAATTTCATTGAGGAATCTAGTAGGTGGCATATTCATATAACGATTTGTTGGTAGTTATATTGTGTGAAATCAATATAAGCATAGACCAATTTTGTTAATTGGAGAAATTAAAGATGATATTGTAATAATAAGTTATATTCTTAATATAACAATTCTTAAAGTATAAAAAAACATTATCTAATTATTTATTTATAAAAAATTTAGTATATATGTTTCAATATTCATCTATGATATATTTTTATATCATTGTTCAAGTAGGTGGTTAGACTAACCCCAATATGAACAGACGATAATTTAATGGCTGAGAATTGTTATGAAATAATTTATTTCAGAGTACTATAATTATAATATGATCATAATGATATTATCTATATTTTTAGTCTTTTAAATCATATTTGATATTTCATTGAATAATCCATGAAAATAATGATTAAAAATATTAAAATTTAGTTAATTAAGGAGGTAGTATGCACAACACATAATTAATGTTTTAATTTCACAATGAATTAAAGGTAATGAATGTGAATGTGCATTTTTATATTTATATTCAAAATTGGTTGATATATTTAACATTTATTATTAAAATAAGTCCTTATAACTAGTGAAGATAGGTTGTGATGAAAAATTGAAGATGTTTCTTCAGGGAGGAGGTAGTCTGCACAATTGAATATCAATATTATTTTATTTTATTTATGTGAATGGAAAGATAAAAATAGTGGGTGTACATTATTATAAAAAAGTACCTTTTACTTATGATAAAAATTAATATATATAAATTTGGTCTCACTTGGTTTGTAATGGAATTAATAAGAAGAAAATTATAATGTTTAATTAATACTCACTTGGGGACCAATATCATTCTCTTGAATATCTCATTAGAAATGAAGGTCTTAGAAAAACTAACTGATTCCAAATAAATAGTAACATGAAATAGAATTATAATGGGGAAAAATGGTAGATTTATATGAATAAATTCAAAAATAATTTGTGTTCCCTGATTGTGTGGATGTTTTCCCTTCTAAAAGTAATGAAAAAGAACTTTTTGTGAGCATGCATAATTTTTCAATATTTAAATGATCGAATTGAAAGTTCAATGGATCCAAAACTAAGATATAATAAAATATACGATGTTTTTTTCTTTAAACACAAAAAACTATTTCCAAACATTTTATAAACATTTTATAATTAATTTTCTCCAATATTTTAACTTATATTTTACTTGGAAAACAAGTTTTTACCGAGGTAATTTACTCTTGAAGCCTAAATATTAAATAAAAATTAAAAAATAGAAAACATATATAAAAAATGAGATATATTTAATTAGATGAAATTTTTATTCGTAATAATAATCAAGTTTAACATTAGGGCATGCGACTTGTAATAACACATTTAAAACAAGTGTATTTTTACAATTGTAATTTATGTGTATGATAAAATAATTAATATATATGATTTTAATAATAAATTTTTTTTAATAAAAATTGATTTTTTGTGGCTTTAATAGAAAGATAAAATTTATTTGTACAAAAAACATATTTAATTAAAAGAAATGACCAAAAATAATTTCATTTATTTGGATAAATTATTTAGGTTTATAAAATGATGTATACTGGTTTTATAAATTCATAATGGTCTTTTAAAACATAGAGTATTTCTAATTAAAATAATATTTTATCGGTTAAATGGTTTTTCAATGTCAACTTACATTTTTATATAATGATAATGTAAAAAAAATTGTAGTTTTAGAAAAATTTTAATTTTTACTATTCAACCATAAATCAACTATTTTAGAAAAATTTTAAAAATTTAATATTATGATAATATTGTAATTAATAACATAGAATGAATTTTAATTTTTAATATTCAAATTATACAATATTATAATTTATATTTTAACTAAAATCATAAAAATGTATAGAGAATTGTTTTTATAAGAAAATATATTTTTTAAAATAATAAATATTCTTATTCTTAATTCCTATCAATTTTAAATTAAATTTTTTATAATATATTATTCATATAAAAATTATATTTTCCCTAATGTATCTATTTTCATAAAATAACCCACAAAAAGTCATTTTTTGAATGATTATATTTTAAAACAGAAATAAGTCTTTTTAGATAGATTACAACACTAATTTAATTTAAAAATGCCTTAGAATTTATAATGACCTTTATTTTTATTCATAAATATATTACACAATTAATTAAAATAAATTTTATTCCACCTATTACATGGATATATTTTAACACTTATATATTATTTTGGGGTTCATATTAGTTTTTGGTTTCAAGCGTCATAAGTTATTGGAAACATTAGGTTTTAAATAAAATAAAATATATTGAATTTAATATCATGGTGGTACATTTTTCCCCTTCATATAAATTTATTCTTCACAATTAAATATCTCTGATTAAAACATAAGATCACATCCACAAGATAGATAAGATCCAAGGTTTATCTTATAATGAGATATCAAATTTACAAGTTTAGATACTACGAAAGTTGTGATAGGGTATCGATATATATATATATATATACTGATGAATGCAATTTCTAAAGGAAGATCATATTTATCATTGATAGATGACCATGTGTTGATTTATGATATATAGAGATAATTACCAATATAAATATCAATATGACCTATTTTCTATTATAACTAATCAATTACTAATTCCACAACAAATTTGAAGAATTATGTAGCTCTATAAGAAATAAATTTTTCAAACCTTATAGAAGATTTAATAGTAATCATAATATAGAGTGTGTTTATTTAGAATAACGTCTAGTATTTTGTAAAAATTTACATTTCATATGAAAATTTAAAATACTCATTTAATAAGAGGATTACATATATATAGTAGTAATTTCATTGAATATTCTAGCTTCCAATGGTCTATGTGTTTCTTAATGACTATTTTCTCCACTGTACATTGTATTAGTTCATTTATTTTCATAGGGACCATTTTCGTTAAAATTGATGCAATGATTTTTTGTAGCTTCTCACTTTCTGTTGAAAACATGAGATTAATAACCATTATTTTCACACTTATAAAAAATTATTATTCCCTTCATGAAATCAGTGCGCTGTTTTCACACGTTCTTAACACGAACAAAATTGAATATTCTTTTATTCATCTTTATCACTGAAAATTCTATGAGACTAAACCTTTCTCTTTTTTATTGTATTTTTAGTGAATTAAATATAATAATGTTGATAATCATAATTCATTATTTATCATTTGGAATAATCACATGATCCTTAACTCTATCTCATATCCCGTTATGCTACTTGTTGGGAAAATTTCTACATTTTCCTTGGCATCAAATGTTTACTTGATTCCATTGGGATTTAGTCTTTAATAAAATAAAAATTTCATATTTTTTGTGATTAAATAAACAATATATTTATTTTATGATAATTACAAGAATATTTTAAACTAAAAATGTCTTAGTCTTTTATATTATTATATTAGATTCCTATTTAACAAAAATAACACTCTATTCAGTCTATTTTTTTATAGTTTGGGTTTTCTCATATTTTATAACATAACTCCTAAATATATAAAATCTTTTACAATGGATTTCAATGTGAATTTGAATAACTAAATAATATACTCCATGAGAAACTATCCAATTATGTAGTCTGAGGACCACTCATTATGTAATAAAGTGAATATTGAGATGATACACATGTATCCTTTTTAGGGTGATTACCCTAAAGTGCATATGTCTAGAAAAACATCCACTTTACAATATCGATTCTATGATTAAATTTATTAATGAAACCCAAAATATACTTTTAACAAAAACATTGGGAGGTTTTAATCTAAATAAACCTATATCTTAAACATATCCCTATTTTTTCACTAGATTTATCTTATCATAATCCAAAAAATATTCAATATAACTTCAACTATACTAAAGGGTCATACACACCATTAAAATAAACACCAATCCTAACATATCAACAGTTAAAGAAATTAATAATGATAAATCATCCTCAAATGATAAAATCCAAATCTTTAAAGTTATTTCTTTGATGCGTAATATAGTTCCTTATACCCACACTCCTAGACTCCAGTGAGAATAGACACATTATTTATATACAAGATAATAAATTAGGAAGTGTGGGAAAATTTAAACTATCTAGAGTTACTATGTCAGTAAAAAATATCTAGTCACTTTCATTAAAATGATATTTTGGTTGTGGGTTTTATATAGTTAATAAAATCATTGAATAAACAAATTCAATGTATATATAAGAAAATTAACATTATAACACTATATAATAAATTACTTAAACTATAGAAAGACTTTAACATCTCAAAAAAAATTCGCCACAAAAGTAGTTTTATTATATATATCATGCATAATACATTTATTCCTAACCTGGGTAAATGAAAAAACAATAGGGGGTGAGTTCCAAAACATTGTAATAGTGACTATATGTGATAACAATCTAAGATAATATGTAATAATAATATCTGCATTGATATTTTTACTAGAATAGATAATCAAAGTAATACTGTAATCAAATGAAACATTGATCATACCATATATGTGGTAAACATTTCAATAAATAAAAACATGAATAAAAATAACTAGCTAGTTTCTGATTAAATTCACAATTTTAGATAGTTAATTCTGCACCATTAACCAATACATCATTATCTCAGACATCATGAAATTATCTTCAAGGCCATGTTTTTTTGAAATATTTGGTCTGGGTGTGAATACACAAATTTATCTATGATATTTTCTCTAATGAGACCTATTAATTCATAATGTGGCTATTGGAGGCGACACATATAATTAAATTTGTCTAATGTATTCATCACATTAAATAAGGAATAAGTTATAATATAAATAGTCAACATTCATTAGTTACCAATTTACATCTATTTTGAAATTTTGAGTATACATATTTTTATTTTTCCATAATAAATAAATGGAATATCATACTTTGTAAGAATCCCTTGAACTAAAACTATATATATTAATGGTATATTGTTAAGATAAAAATTTCCCCAATAAATAAATGTATGTAATATAGTTTTATTCCCATCACGCAATGTATTGAAGAATAGTGTATCCCCAAATTAAATGTGTAGAAATAAAAATCAAGCCAATAAAAGAGTGTGATATTACAAAATAATGGTTTTTATGAATTTAAACATTTTTATTCCTCTATATGTCTATAGTATGAGAATATTTATTATGTAATCCATTTAAAATATATAAAAAAAATGAAATATGTGGTGAATACGAAGCGTATCTCAATGAAACAAGATTGATATACAAACCCCATTACAATCATAGTAACATTAGAATAAAAATAACATGATAATGATAAATGAAATTAAAAAATAATGAAATGAAATATATTAAATATAATTGATCTAAATAGGAATGTAATATGTGATATAAATAATATACGATGCACAATATCAGACATGTCTTATGAATCTGAAAATAAAGGAAAATAACACTTGCATCTTTAGAAAAGTTTGTATTAAAACCCTTTAAAAGTTAATATTCCATATTAAATATTCTATACAAGGAATGATAATATTTTTAAGATAAAAAATATCAAATGGGTAGTATATTCACCATTCTATATAAATCATGGGACATAATAAGAAATATGTGTCAATGGAGTGGAAATTCAGACAAGGAACCCATTTCAATTAACAAAATCTATACTGTAAGAGTGATTTGATAATGAATTTATAAAGAATAATTAATGAACCACATTAATAAATTTGGATATTTCCTAAAAATTATTAATTTTTTGGAAGAAGTCCAACCTATAAAAATAGAGTTCAATAATATGTTTGTAACTAAATGTAATAACATAAAGTTAGCACGACCCCTTCCTTGTTTTCCATATAGTTGATTTTACCATAGTAACCAATAAAGAAAACATAAATATCATAATATTATAATTTATATAATTTTTAAAAAACATAAATTATTCTAATCTTTATTATAAATTAATCTATACATGTATATTAGTGAGTAATCATCTATTTCCAATATTTAGTTTGAGTAGTATTGATCATTTTGAGCCAGTCTCGTAAAATATGTGTCGTTATTTATTCTTTTACTAAATTTCATAACACCTAGATAATTTATTACCCTAAAATATATAAATTATATTTATATATAAATATTTTAACTCGTTTCATTAGTGGTTTAGTTATGTTGTTTGAAAATGGAATTGTTGATGGATTTTTTTGGTAATTTATTAATCAAAAATCATATTATAATAATACGTTAAATACATAATATTATATTTTCGGAACCATAAAATATAATTATTTTATTATTAAATTATAACAATATAACTATTTAATTTATCCTATATTTCTATATTATATTTTTGAAGCATTATTTTAGTTTATGTTTGGACTGACCCAAACATGAGCATACCCTTATTCGCTGGCTGGTTTTGGCTAAGAGATTGTTTATTTTGAAATAATATCATTTTAATATAAGAATATTTATAATTTTAAATTGATTTTATTATTTTTAATTATATATATATATGTTTTTAATTATTGAAAATATAGACGGAAAGAAAAAACATTCCTTCATAGAGGTGGTCACCCACACAATACATGATAAACATTTTCATTTCGCAATGAATGAGAGGAAATGATGATGGATTATAATTTGTCTCTTAAAATTTACAAAAATATTATATATGTAAAAAAGTTTCATCAATTACATCCTTATAAACGATTATGTGTGGTAGTGGGAAACAATTTAAGATATCTCTTCGTAGAGGTGGTAGTTTACACATCCCATGTTTTATGTTCATATGTTTTTCAAAGTGGATGGAAATGAATTAATAATTGATAATAAATTCATATAATAAAAATCTATTATTATAATTATAATGAGTAAATTATATAACTATGGTTAGGTTAGGTTTAAAAGGGAATTAATAAGAAAAAAATGTATGGTTTATGTAATAGTCAGTTTGGGACATTGAATTTTCTCAGGAATCTATCATTGGAAGTGAAGGTCTCTAGAATAATAATTAAAAATAGAGGCTTATTCACATGAGATATATTTCTAGGAGGATAAAAATTATAGGGTTTTATGATGAAATTTGAATGAATGGGTGTGTTATTAAGGGGTTGAGGTGTCACCTTTTATAAGTGTTGAAAATGGAAATTTTGTGAACACCCATTATTTTTCAATAATGGAATAACACTATTCATGTCCCAATGGATGAAAAAGTGATAAATAATGTATTTAGGGGAGATATTTGGTACCAAAATCCTCAAACAAATATTTTTACACATGTTTTAAACATTTTGGACGTTATTGGATCATATATTTGTATTGTTTCTTTTTTTATTGGATTAATTATTTTTTACCAAGTTAAAGTACTTTTAATGGATACAAATATAATGATAAATATTACATAGTATATAACTAATGATTATAAATATGAAAACAATTTTATTAGGTTCAATTTATAAGTTTAATAAAAATAAATTTTAACATTAATGCATGTAATGCCTAAAAACTCTTTAAAAAAGATTAATTTTAATCTTAAGATTTTTATATAGGATAAAATAATCACTATTTTTGGTTTTCATGATACAAATTTGTGTGTTGAAAATAAATTATTTGTCTTTAAAAACAATCAGAAACAAAATTTTACAAATTTAATATTTAATTAAAAGAAAATACCAAAAAGATTTATTTTATTGTAAAACATGACTTATGTTCATAAAATATTAAACATATGTGATATAAATTTAAAAAATTATTTAAAAACATTTATTATTATACCATAATATTTATCATATAATTTAAAGGGTTTTATATACTTCTAGGTATATTTTTTGAAATGATAATGTAATGTCTCTACTTTTTAAAAGGAAACACTATGTTAGATTTTGTACATGAAATACCATGTCAAGATAAAGCGAACAACTAATTAATATTTAAATATAAACATTAATACCAAGTCATTATAATGTATAGAATTAATAGTATTAACTAAATATATTTTACTCATGTATATATAATTAATTATTTGATGAAAAATTAATTATAAATGTATTTATACCCATTTAAAAAATAAAAGGGAATGTTTTTCTGAATAACTATTTAAATGTGAACAAGTGTATATTATACCAATAAATAAAAAAATCACTATTTTTGTATTATATTAATGAAATATAAACATATAATATTCCATATAATTTTCAACATTAGTTTTATGTTTTTTATAGACACTATATAAGAACAAATATAATTTTACTGATAATAAAGTACTTCTCAAAAAGGCGGGTTTTCAACCTTTTAATGGTGCACCTATTTTAAATCTAAATTTATTTCAAATTTTATAAATTCTATTTTAAAAAGATAAGCTTATTATTTTGAATTGGTATATAAAAATTTAATATTGTTAAATTTGTGGTATTTTAATGACAAGATTCATTTTTTGTGGAATTATGAAACAATTATTCATTTTAATTGAAAACTGTTTTTTCATAAAAAATATATCTAGTGTTAAATAATATTTTCATTGTTTTAAAGTATAATTATATCAATTTTTCATATGTGAATCCATTTTTTTCATTGAAATCAATTTCACATTGAAATTGGAGATAATGACATGGTGAACTTATAAACGTTTTTACTTAAAAAATGGTTTTTTATTCCATCAATGAGATTAAATTTTGAATAATTAATTTATATTTTATTTTTTTAAAATAAAAATATAGATTTTATGATTTTATTAATATGGTTAAAATTATGTAAATATAACCCTTTTATTTTTATACATTAATTATAGTAACTTTAGTAAGAATTTTTTTTCCACTCTATAGGGTAAATCCAGTAATTAATGGTAGAAATTATATTAGAAAAATATAAATTTTAAAAATATTTGTCCTAATTTAATTGTACGAGTGTTTATGACCAACATCATCCTTGGGTATATTTTGGGATCACTTTTTACTAATTGTATGACATTGATTCATTTATAATATTGTATTTATTGAAATGTTATTTCTGTTACACTTTTGTTTTTAACAAGTAAGGTTTTTTAATATGATGTTATACCTTGGTTATATATTAATATAATTATTATTTAGAAATAAATTTGTTTTTCTCCATAATTCTAATTTATATATAATTTTTTTTGAAATAAAAAATTAAATTTAATGGTGACACAATGATGATGAAGTAATTTCATCATCGATGAATGAATCAAAAAAATGATCTTAAAAATATTTTAATAAAAATATTTTTGTATAATATAAGTAATAAATGTATGTTTTTAATTACTTATACATGTTAGTGATGTTTTCAAATAGTTGATTTTACTATATCATGAAGTAATGTTATTTTAAAATATAACATATTTTATTAAATGTAATAAAATTTATATAAATAAAATATTAATATCAATAGTTTTGATATGTCCAAAAATATCATAAATGACTCTACTGTTGGTCACTTGTCATGTTATGGTAATTATATTGACCATTAAGGGGTGAATTACTCGATAAAATGGAATGAGTTAAAAGGGGTAAAACAAAAAGACAAGGATTAAAAAATATAATCAAAACCTACATAATTTTTATTTGATTATTATATTTAGACCAATGATCATACTATATTAGGAGAAAATCATTTTGGGACCAGTTAGATAAGAAAACTAATTTATATTAATTTAAAAATTTGAAGAATCCCAAGAGTGCCCCTCCCCATTCCTACAAAAGGACACCCATTCTTCTCTTTTCTTCACACCGTAAAACCTATTTTTTCCATGATCTACACAAATATATTCCTATAATTATAAGGACTCGACATTAAACATTACATAATATTGAAATAAATTAATAATTCACCTTGAGGATCTTTTCAGGTTTAGAGTTTTAGAGAATTAGGAAACAACTCTTACATTACAACTTGAATATTACAAGTAGAAACTACTACTCATTATCCATTTTTTTCATAAAATAAAAACTATAAAATAGAAACATGTCATGTTTTATGTTTTAGAGAGAATGAATTTCCCTAGATCCCATCCTTGACCCTATTCATCTTTATGTCATGTGGAAAACATTTCAAAAACTTGGGATGAGCATAAAAATCTCTGTAAGTGTTATAAAATAAGGAAGGAAAACATTATCCCAACAATAAATAAAAAATCCATGAAACCATACGTTTCTATCATAACATACCTTATGAAATCATAAGATTTATGTATAACACACAAAAATCATAAATCATAATGGTTACTTATGACATCCATAACAAACTTGAATTGTATCTATCACAGCTACGTAGGATCTTACACTTGGAATACTCATCATAGTATATTACCTAAATCTCTTAGGAGAAACATCAGGTTTACCTCCGTCATGTTACCCAATGCATTAGCGAGCTATCTCGGGTTCACCCGACCTATGATTATCACAGAACCACACATATACATAAACAATGCCCAAAAACCATAACATAATCATAACATATGACACATGTATAATGTAAAGATAATATTTCCAAATTCCAAAATATCAAAACAAGATATTAAAATAAACAATGTTTTATAAAATCATTTTCATATCCATTTAAAAAGTGATTTTTAATCAAAGTGTACCATACCACATTGAATATTTTAAATTAATTGTCATATTAAAACATTAATTTCCATATAAATAAATCCTTAAACCCATTTTGAAAACATGGACATTAATGTGAAATATTTATATGAATAAATCTTTAAAACATTTAAAACGATATTTTAGTTAATGAGTTTTTAACAAAAAGAGAGATGTTTGAATACAAATAATTGAAGAATAAATTTTATTCAGAACATTATAAATTCATATGAATAAATGGATTCATGATATAATATTTCAAAGGATAATATATACACCATATAATAGTGAATTTGTGCATAACAACAATGATGTCTCAATGGAAATGTAAATTGAGATATAATCCCTTATAAAGATGGTATCCTTAAATTAAGGTTAAATCCATCACATAATTATGTGTGAAAAATATAAATACACCCAATATAAGTGGATATTAAGTGTAAAACAATTAGAGGTCATTCACACATATTCATAGGATGACATATTGAAGAAGTACAAGTTGAACCCGATGAATTGAAATTGGATTAATAGGTTCCCTTGTAAAAATTCTACAGCCTATCGACATCACTTTAAAATTAAAAAAACGAGTTGATGAGATAAAAAATGGAATCTCATCACTTGGATATAATGTTAAAATCAATAAGTATACATAAGAACATATCCAAAAATAGTAATATGAAAATAAAAATACATAACAAAAAGAAGTCTTTTATAAAGAGGATGGTAATTGGTTCCCTTACCAATTTGGTAATTTACAAAACATATACCACAAGAAATAAGGATCATACAATAATAATGTAAATACAAATAAATGAGATTATGTTACATAAAGTGTACAATCATGGGCAGTACATACACCACACAAAAAGAAATAGTGGCAAATATAGCATGAATCTCCGAGAAATAAAAAGTGAGACAAAACCCTTTACCACATTGCAATCAATGGAGTCATACGAAAAAAAGTTGTTAACCACAAAATTAATCATATAATACCTTGAATATAATGTTAATCATTATAATACATATCAAATTTCAGTACACAATACACCACATGCAATGAATATGTCGCATACAATGGAAATCTCACTGAATTAATAGTGAGATAAGAAAATCTCTTACCTTGTTGTCCGACTTGACCCGTTCGTTCCTTAATATAATTAATAATAAACTAATGTCAATTTATACTTGATTAAGAATTTTTTTTACTATTTAATATTAATTTTATATTACTTATTTCTATGTTATAAACATTTTTTTATCGTTAATAACGTTTATTTTGTCGATATTTGGTACCTGAGTAAAAAATGTAAACTTTATATTTAAAAGTTGTCCATGTGGTAAATAGTTCATTATATATAGAATTAAATTCAATAGTTAGATATCATATATATCCATTATATATATTTATTTATAATAGTACATAAAATTTGGAGGTAAGAAATGAAATGCATCGTTCATAGAGACGGTAAGTTGTAAGTACGCATGAACGCAACTTCTATTTATATTTCTAATTTTAATGGAATTAAAAACATAATGATACATATTTATATTATAATTCCAGTATAATATCATATAAAATATTATTAACTCTATCCTTTATACGTCCCACATAAGGCATTAATGAGTCATATCACTTTGAGGGGGCTGTAGTCCGCTCTTCCTCTAATGAGATTAACGTATTTACCCACTATGGAAACCATGAAGGAGTGATATTAATAGGAATTAAAGAAGAATAGAAAAATCATAATCATAATATATTTTATATATAAATAATGTTCCATCATAATGGCCACCATGAGAGGCGGTAAGATGTAATTGAACAATCATCGTTTCGTGAGGCGTTAGTCTTCCATCCACAAAAACATTATGTTCTTCATCCATTAGAGGGAGGTTTGTGTAAGTGTAGTTCGAAAACATCTCACAACAACATACTAGTATATTGAGGAAACTTGTGTTGTTACAAAAAAATGGAATAAAAATAGTTTAGTGGTTGGAGATGTAAAATTAAAGAAAACAATTTAAGAGAAACTGTTACCTTTAATTTGGGTAACCCCCTTTGGTTTGAACCAAAGGGCTTCTGGAAGTTCCTTATACCTAAGGTATGGCTTCTTGGAGGAGGATAGGGATGTAGGGAGATTAATTGACTAGAGTTTGGATGATCCAAATGGATTTAGAGGTGTGAATAATTGGTTTTATGTAGTATCCTTTTATAGGGGGGAGGATGGGCTCTTTAGGAAAGTGTGAAAATATTATTTTATTATATAATTATATTCAGTTTTTAATGGAAAAAAATCATTAACGATGAATATAAGATGACTCGTGGTCGAAATAAAATCATCCAATCCGATTTTTACATGGTTTGGATATTATTTTAATCCTTATAATCGTATTTATTTAAATGATTTATTAATTAGGTAAATACTGCATCATTAATATGTAATAAATAAATTAATTTATTTATGGTCTAAAAATTATAAAAAATATACCATGATGTAGGAAATTGTTATTTATTTCCAATGAATATTTATAGTCGAATATATTACTTATATAACACCATATAAAAATTAATTACTAAAAGATTTGTGTAAATGTCAATTTTGTCTTTACATTAGTTTAATTCATCTAAAATGTCATTATCACACCCAGGTGGCTCAATGGGGTCCCAAAATGGACACAAATATTCCCATGGTCGTTAATGACTCAAAAAATAAGGTTTGTACAAGTTTTAAGGTATTTTGTAGTTATTATAATATTCTTTTTAACTTGAATTAACCTATTTACCTTTAACCGCGGTAAATAAAAGTTAAAAGTTACTATTCACCAAAAAAATTATTTTCATCTTAATAAAAAACCTTTTAATTATAGATAAAAACCATGTATGTCAGATTTTTTTAATTAAATTTACAAGAGTGGTAAATTTTCATTTAAATGAAAAACTCAGTTTTTTAAACTACCACTAAGTGGTTTCACTATTCATAAAAAATTGATGTTTTTCAGAAAAATACCAAAAATTCAGCCTAAGATATATTTTATATACCGAATTCAAAAATTATGTGTATTTTCCCTAATTCAAAACAAGAAGTGGAAATAATAAATTTTAAAATTAATTTCCATTATCAAAATATATAGCGTGTTTTTAAGAAGCAATAACTATGAAATGATTGATACTTGTTTAAGCCCAATTTCAAAGTGAAATTAATTCCAATGACCCACATTGGATTAAATGGTAAAAATATATTCTAATTAAACTTTAAAAACAATTAAAAAGTTAATATAACCATATAAATAAATTACATTAAAACATAGTTTTGAATTAAAATAAAATAATTTTCACAATTTATTAGAAAATGAACTTTATCAGAAAAATACCAAAAATTTACACAAAGTAAATTTTTATGTGCCTATTATAAAGAAGGATTTTATTTGGTCAATTAGAATTTATTAAAATGACCAGAACAATATTTAAAGAGGGTTCTCTATTAAAAGGAAATAAATCAGCCATTTAATGTAAATTTTTCTTATAAATAGATTCATTCACAATTTAAGAATCTAACTTTTATTGGATTAATTTAAATACATTTAACAAACATTTATAATCATATAGTATTTAGATTCATTCATTCCCTCCATTACAATAGCTATGAGTTAACTACCATTTAAAATAATAAAATATTATTAGTGTGCAATATAATATTTCAAAGAAACTCGTTGTTGTGTATCAGGTATGATGTCGAACATAGAAACCCTTTTAAAGTAAAATTAATATTTAATTAAAAAATATATAAATATGAAAAATTCATATTCTTTATTTATTAAGATGTTACATCCTTCCACCCTTTTGGGAATTTATCCTCGTAATTTAAAAAATGGGCTCGGGAACTTCATTGAAAGTCCCATATCAGAAAAAAGAGTCAGTAAAACTATCACATTAAAAGAAAGAAAGAGAAGTACAATGGTTACCCAAGTTAACCCATGCTAAGATTCAATTAAAACATGTATTTGGGGAGAAAACAAAGGGTCAAGTTCTAATGGATAGTGATAGGAAACAAGATTACAAATAATGTTAACAACAAGAATATCACAAACTTATGATGTGTGAAAACAGTCTCTGATTACCCAGACGGAAATGTAAAACAACAATGATTTTGTTTTACATACCTTTTCATAATTTAGAGGAATTCATCTTCTATATAGAATAAAAACGTAAAGAAATATACTTACCTTCAAGTAGATTTTCATCTTTTAATAAGTTTCTACCAAAACTAATAATTTCTCTAAATGATGAGCATTCAAAAAGACTTGGCCACATCAAAAGCACAAGAATCGTCTTCTAGAGAATCACATAATCCAAAAAAGGATAACTATCTATTTCCCTTGTATTTATACATCAAATCAAACCAAAATTTTTAGTACAATATTAGATAATCACCAAAAGGATAATACTATATAAAAAGAAATACTACTCTTAATCTATAAAACTGAACAAAAAGATCTTAAGGTTCCAGAATGACCATTAAATAAATAGTTAACCTTAAAATTCTTCAATGTAGTGAAAAATTAGATTGAAACCCAAATCTATAAAATATTTAATCAAATAGTTTTCCAAGGTAAACGTTAACATTTCTATCCAAATAACATCAGTTACTCTTAAAGTCTCCTACTAAAAAGTAATTAACCTAATCACATATCCTCCATGATAGGTTAATCATTTTCCAAGATAACACAAAATCAATTTATTCCTGATTCATATGATCATATAATTAAAAATAATTAGTCATACTCACCAGGGAATTCATGTAGTCCAGTGGTAGTTGATAAATACCAGTCGCACATTGGTTGTGGGTTCGATTCCCACAACTTTGTCCGACGCGACGAGTTGTCACATGGTCTGTGTGTTTTCCTTTTAAAAAAAATATATAATGTTCTAAAATTCCCCAAAAAAAGTTAAATCCATCAATAATAACCATAACACATTTTAACCACAACATCAATCTAATAACTTTTATTTTTCATCCCAAAAAGTATTAACTGATAATTTTCTCAAATTCAAGGATCATATAAACCAAAATTGTTCTTTATAAATATATACAAAGAAGAAAATATAATTATTCCTTGAATAAAATTTTCATATATCAAACATCAGGTTTAAACATACTATAAAATGTCTTCTAATGTAATCTCATCATCAAAAGAACCTTAATACTTTTAAGCATTTCCCCATCCTAAATTTTACCATAACTCTTAATTCCCTTATATGTTGACTTCTTACTCATTCAACATTATTCATGATCCATTAACCATTCCTTTAAAACATATTCGGAAAGACTTATTTCCAATAAACAAAATCATGAATCATATCCTAAGATTTCAATAATAGGAAATCATATATTAAGAAATAATCCACACCAATCATTGGCCATGATCAGTTTATTCACCCTCAATCAGGATGGAATTAGGTATTGGTAAACTAATATTTGTACGAACCTGGTGATCCCATTCTCGAAACTTCTTCATAGGACATGTGTTTTCATATTACCATGCTCACCGCATTTAAATCATTCAATTGATCCCTTTGAAAGGACATCTTTCCCTTTCATAGAGTCAACTAGATGCTTCCTTTTTCAATGGTAGGTTCTTGCATTATGACTTTCATTTCCACATCTATATCATCTTTCTATCACATTGAAACATTTTCCTAGGTGTTTCTTTCCACATCTTTGACACATAGGTTTTTTATCATACTTACCTTTATGATTATTACCTGAAAAACCATAGGGATTTATTTCTTGCATAAATGATGTCTTATAAAAACCACTAAGGTTCATGTGGTCAATCATGACTCAAAATAGTTGGTTGAGAATAAAAAAATATTTCTTATTGAAACTCCCATATCGTTCAGCTACTCATTCAGAAAACTGTCATAGTTTTCTTCAAATCCACTGTTACTTTGGTGCCTACCAGATCCAGCCATTTACTATAAAAAAAGGACAGTGTGATTATATCAGTAAAATCATAATATAATATCTTATGAGGTGGGTAAACACTAAGATATACTTATTCATGTTATCTTAAACTCATTCAGTTTATAAAAATAACTATGACTATTTGTAATTCATTGTATTTTAATTGTAAATTTGTACTATTTCATCTAAGGGTATTGGAAATTAATGTTACCAAGTTGAAAAAAATTATAATTCAATTAATTTTCATTGGGTGATATTACTTCCACTTTGTAAATAATATTCTATGATTTTTTATATAATTAATTTTGTAAATAAATTTTTTTATTTTAAAAATAATATTATTTAAATTTATATGTGCTAAACATAATCGATTCGTTGATTATTTCTCACTTCATCATTATGATAATTATATGTTTTATTTCGAAATTTCCTTCTAATCAATATTGTTTTTTGTTTAATTTATATTAATGTAAATTATATGATAATTTTTCAATATATATTTTAATTTTTTTATTCCCTAGTTACTCATGATACTTTTCAATTTATATTACCATTTTTATCAAATTTAATACATATAAATTATTGATAAAATATTTTAATGAAAACTAACTTAATTTTTCTCCTTTGTTGGAAATCCATTTTCGTACAAAACCATGTTTTATAAAAACTTCTTCAAAATGATTTCAAAAATATTTTCAAAAAGATTTATTAAAATAATACTTTACCCATTTTTTCTATTTTCTTAAAAAATAATTCAAATGCATTTTTTTGGCACTTTCCAAATAAGGAAATTTTTTTAATTTTTACAATGTAGAAGGAATTTTTTTACCTTATATAGAATTTTCCATTGTTATTTATTTGAATATTACTTTAATATTTTATAATAAATTTTTAAAATAAATTTTTTATGAGTTTTTTTTAAAAAATTATTTTTAAAAATTAAAATAATATATTCCTCATGATGGGTTTTATGGATCTTTTTAATTTATTTATATTCATATATGACAATAACCATTATTCTTACTATAAGGGCTATATATTGTATTCACCAAATATTTGTTATTCCTATATATTTCTTAGGATGACTTTGAGTTTGGAAAATATTGAAATTCAATTCCTTGATTTATTTGTGTTTTCATTAACATCCCATTGGGTAAATCACATTTCTATGTTCATTAAACATTACATTTACCCAAAAAATCACATTATTTATCATGGATATGATTATTTCCTAAACCATATACAATTTTTACATACATTTTTATATTTTTAATTTGTTAAAAATGTTGGAAAATATTGATAAATATATATCCTTTACTCAGTACATATATTTGACAAGATACATTGTTTATAAATTAAATCAATTATTCGATATATGATGAATAATTTGGACGTCAAATAATCGACCTAGGGAAAGGTTAATGAAAGATACCCAATTAACCAATTGTACAATGGGATGAATCAGTTCTCTAGCCTCGTTTAATGGGTTTTAAACTAATTTGTTTTAAGAATCTAATGGATAGATTTTGATGGTAAGCGTATCATGTTCCGGGGAAATATGATGTATGATAATTAATAATTTAATTTATTCGTGTAGAGTTAATATTATACCTGATATTTTCTATATAGAGAAATGTATGGATTCATTTCATAATCATTTTATTAGTTTAATTTAATGGTTTGTGGTAAATTACCTTTCCATATTTATTATGAACTTTCTAGTTAATTAAATGGTATGTGTGATCAATTGTTTACATTACCATATTGATTTTTCATTATCTGGTTATTTGAACGAAATGTGTACTTAGTTATTTACCATTACATATTTATTATTTTTATTGATTCATTATTTCTTATAATACACTTAACTCTTAATGAGAATTTGATATCACACTTATTTTTACCATCCCCAGAATTCCATGAAGTGTACTAAGAATTATTCGAAGGGGTAGACTATATGGAAAAAAATATTTATTAATTTTTCTATTCATTTGGAATACAACACTTATGTATGTATATAGTTCACCAAGAATACTAAGCTCACATTTCCTTTAGGATCTTAATCTTATATATATGCCAAATGTAATGGTATTTGGCACTGGTTCTAGGATTATGTGACCAAGGTTACTATAGTTGGTATCAAATCATCTTTAGAAAAAAAAGTCATTGAAAATAGATTTAGGAAAATATAGATTCAATAACATCACTATTTGACCAAATATGAGGATATGTATAGAAAAACATACTATTGTTTTGGTATGTTAAATATTATATGGTTTTAATAGAAAACACATCCCTGTATATATAATACAAGTGGATATGCTTTTGTAAGAAATGTATCAAGGGGTAATAACTCAAAAAAGGCTGTGTTGGACTTGAATCAAGCATAACCTGGTACATAAAAATAGGCTTTAATGTACATTAGGTATGACACTCCCATGATATATGCCTAGTATAATTAAAATATTCATTATAAACCATTATGATGAATTTAAATAGATTTTGAAAATGAATAACCTAAATTAGACCTATGGTTATTTAGATTGAAAATATTTTGTCTTGATTTATATATCCTATAAATGAATATGCGGTTTTCTCACATTGATTATTGTTACTCACAATATGTTTTCTAGTTTTAGTCAGCGGATGGAACCCAAAGGAATCATGTTAACATATAACATGAAGGACTAGGTTTAGATAATGAGAATTGTAGTGAACGATATTTCATTTATACTTAATATATTTTCCTGAAATATGATCAACAACATATACCTTATCCATATCCTGACCTAACCAAAGAAGAGAATGAATTAGTTTTCTAAGATCTCAAGTGGTGGAGACCATGGATAAAAGAAGACTAAATTTCTTTCATGAAGTAAATGTGGAAGTATACCCCTAGAAATGTGGCTCAATGGATTAAGAAACTGATTTGTGTATGAAAATTAATGGTATAACAATGATTTCCCATGGAAAAATGAGTCGTACGATGGAAGGAAATAAACCTCACCGTAAGGATCCATTTATAGTACATTTTCATAATAATTGGGTAACCTGAGAGTTACATATGTAGATAACCTATTCTAAAGGGAAACCCCTAGACCATATAAGAACTTATGTGGAAATTGAATGGATTAAGTGTTTGGGTACTATGATTCAAAAATAAATTTTTGATGTATTTTAACAATATAATAATTTTTACAAGAATCATGAAACATATATAGATTGTGTTAAATTTTAGTAGAATATTGATATTCATTAACATAAGAGTTATGGATAACATAATTATTTAGTGAGTTAATATATATCTAGAATTTAATGTCCTTATCAACCTTTTTAAGGTTTTATATAATGAGTGTCGAGCAAGATTGAAGACATTCTGGGAGAAATGTAAGGGAAGTATATATATTTTAATGGTGGAAAATTATTTGATTAATAATTCCATTAAATTTTATAAACCTGAGATTAATGGTACTTATAGCCTCTTGGGTTACTATTTTCATTAATGACATTATAGTAATAGCCATATAATATTAGTATACTATGTGACAAAAATAGGTTGTATTAGAAAGAGTATTAAAAGGTTTTTTAATTATTAATCTCACATCAAGGATGTCCATCATATTTATAATTAGAAGTATATAAATATAGTATAAAAAAGGGAAACATGGATGTTGGGTGACAACCCATAAATCATGAATGGCATATGGGTTTGAACATAAAACTAAAGGTTTATAATGGTTTAACACATACCATTGACCTACACAATGTCTTAGATAACAAGTCATTGTTTTTAGTTAAGAAATTTGGTTAATAAAAAATAATGGAAAACCATTATTATTAATTTTGAGAATATAGATTAAAATATTTACCATATTGGTATTGGCAGATATTTATTGGAATAAGAAATGCATTTTCAAACTTTCATATATATTATGATCTATTAAAATTGAATTGTATTTCTTCATGCATAAAAAATAATTTATAGATATTCATTTCATATACTAAGAAATATAAGTAGATCTAAAGGAAGAAATTATTCTTATGAAATTAAAATATATCAAGTAAGTATAATTCTTAATATTTTTAGGTAGTAATAGAGTTCATTTACTTTTTAAAAAATGATCTTGGAATAAAATTCTATCTTATTACCATAATTTCTGATGATATCAATAAACATTTCACACCTATTATATTTATGGATTTGAGGAACTAAACCTTATATTGACCATTCAATTTATTGTGATCAATGAAATCAATCACTCCCTATAACTATTTACACTATTAATCTAAGTTCATATATTCTCTTTCCCCAAAATCATCCTACATAGAAACTCATTAATTGTTTATTCCATGTGACCTTGGTACATACAATTTTACCTTATTAAAAGGATATTTTATTAACACTGTTATGATGTTGGTTTTTCAAAAAATAATTTTAAAATACAAATCCATGGATTACCAAGATTAGGTTTAAATTATGAGGGCATAATTTATTTCAGGTGGGGAGAATGTAACAACTATAAATTCTCGAAGAATAACATTTTATTCAGCAGAATATATGAAATAAAAAACATGAGTATAAAGGAATATGGAATTCCAAGACATTAAAATATATTTAATATTTTAAATAAGCTGAATCTATGATATAGCATTCGATTCACGTAACACCGAGTTAGAATACATAACACATAATAATGACTTTCTTTGATAACTGGAATTACACAGAAGATCGTGTTTTTCAGAATACTATTAATATTGTTATTTTAAACAAAAAAACTTTATAGTTGTTAAATCGGTTTGTTGAATATTAATAACTAACATAAGAAAATATAATGTTTATTTCATTGGTTACCAATTAATAAAAAGTGAATTTTATAACTAATTTAAAATAATAGAAATGTTTTTATAAAAAACTATTATTATGTACCAATGGAGTTTTATCCTTAAAAAAAATTAATTACTATTAGTTAAATAAATTAATGTATTTTATATATTATATATTAAAAAAAAATTCTAAATTACTCTAATAAATTCTGTATGCATGAGATATAACGAAATCCTATTTTACCCAAAAAATATTATATTTTTTTAAAGTTAGTTTTGCCTTATTTTATTTAATTAATTGTTCTAAAACTAAATTTTTAAACATTAGAAAATTTTATTTTAAAAAATAATTCTTTTAATAATAATGTAAAAAATATCTTACGGTTGTTTTTTTATGAGATGTTTCATTTTTTGTTGAATAATGAAAAATACTGAATTTTAATAAAAAACAACATTTTCATCTAAAAATATTTTATTATTTAATTATTTTTCAAATTTTATAAAAATAAAATTGATCAATTATACATATATTATTCATATTTAGGTCATTGTAAAAAAAGTATTATTTTAAATTTATATATAAAAACCTAGTAAATGTTTCTACATTTCTACTTTAAAAACATGCTTTCTCATCCCTTCTATGGGACTAATTTTAAAATATTTTTTCCACTTATGCGGTTTGAATTTTAAAAATATTTATTTCATAATTGGAATCAATTTATCTTATAATTATAATAAGCTCAAATTAATTTTTTACTAAAATTATTAGTGAAAGAAGTCAAATTTGATTTCAAAATATTAGAGAAAAATGATTTTACCATGAGGCTAAACTTTAATCTTTATGGGGGAAATGACTTAGAATGTTGTTCAATACCCATTGGATTTCCATATATAAATTTTAATGTGTATTAAATATTTTTTTATAATTAATTATAATTTACATGGAAAAAACATGTTTCCAATTTACACTTTCAAAACATTAGAAGTTTTCTACTCTCCCCATTTGTAAATGGCACACACCCCCCTCTTTCAATTCTTCACTCATCTCAGCCGACATGGGTTTAAAAGATTAATTACTAAATAAATCCCAAAATTATCTCCCATTATCCCATAATCCTTATATTTGGTATAAATCCAAATTAAGAAGGAATTAGTGTAATCCTAATTAGGATACATGGCGAAGAAGTCATGATCTTGTAAAAGCATTTTTATGTTATTTTCTTCACCACCTACTTAAATTATTTTTAAATCCTGATTATATAATTATATAACTATCTTAAATATAATTATATTTTTTATATTACAGATATTGACTAGATAATAACACACTTCAATTTAACTGGATATAAAATCATCATTCATGTGTACGACAAAGAACCACCTCACGAACTAATGTCCTTGGTTTTTCGATTACCACCTTTTAAGGTTAGGAATACTGATATAAATGATGATTTTATATGATACATATGATATTTATGATTTATTTATTATTCTATAATTTTATAATAGCACATACCATCATGCTTTCAATTTATTGGGAATAAGATAATGTCATTCATGTGTATGGTGAACTTCCACCTCAAGAAGTGATGTGATTCATTCACGCTTAGCATGGAATATATTAACGATGTTTTTATTAAAAATATTATATATATATCAAATAAATATTTCACTTTATTATTTAATTATATATATATGTTATTTAGGTTTATCTCGTTCAATATGAAAATAAAATGGAAATAGCATTCATGCTCATGTACGACCTACCATCTCCATGATCAATGAACTTCATTTCCTACAACTAAATTTAATAGACTTCGATAAATAAATATATTTTTTATAAATATAATATTTTAATCATTATTTACAATCTGTATATGATAAAATAATTATGAATATAATATGAATAAAAAATAACATGTTGAAACATTCTCAATAAATGGTAATTAACACCCAAAATGATGAAAATAATGAATGATTGTTAACGAATGGGTAATAATATGTTAAAAAAGAATATTATATTATTTCATAAATAAAATTATGGTTATGATGTAATTTTATAAATTTTTTTAAACAACTATAAATGAGTTCAAAGAAATTACCGACAAAATGAAAGTGAAATGTAAGGGATTCCATCTCAATATCAATTCATTGAAGAATGTTGTAATGTTGTGAACCTAGTTTTTCTAAATAGTGTATATAATGGACATATTAAATTGGATATAATGAATTATTCATTGTTCATGTTATTTGGAATTTCAATTTGAAATATTTCATCTGAGGGGATTTGAACTTAATATAACAAAGTGGTAAAGAAATTTCAGGACTCAATTCCATTTAATTGGGTTATGTTACATCATAGTTATCATTAATGGTATATGATTAAGTTTATAATTACATTTGAATATTGATTTATATTTTTCCACATTATTTTTTACTGAAATTTTATATAAATAATTAATCCATTTAATAATTCTCACTTCAACGTTATGGCTGATTTAAGGTTTATTTAAAAATATCATTCTAATTGAGATTGTTTATTCAAAAATTTCCATTATATGAAATTGTATGATCATTTAATAAACTATTTTATTTTATTCTAATATGGTTACTAATTATCTTTATCAATTGATAGTACTATTTTTCTGTACATTTGTACATAAGAATAACTGAGAAAATATTTTAATAAAAAACCACTTTATTTCCCTCTTCTATCAAAAATACATATTCATACAAAACCATGTTTTTTAAAAATATTTAATTTTTTTTAATTATCCATTTTAAATTTATTTATTAAATTTTATTTTTACCCATTTTTTTATTTTACTAATTTTTTAGTGGAATATTCTTATTTCTTTCTTAATATGACACTTTCATTTATATTTTAGTATATAAAAGGTGTTTTCTTTTTACCATGTACGGAACTAACCATCATAATTTCATTGAAGATTCCTTTTCAGTTTTATAATATTTTTTTAAAGAAAATGTTATTAAATGTTATTCTAAAAAAATTAGTCTTCAAAAGGTTTTTAAAAATGAAAATGATATTTTATTCAAGATGGGTTTTAAAGAACTTTATATTTTATTTATATTTATCAATAATAAGAAACCTTATTCTTACTCTAATGGGTATTCATTATATTCATACCACCATTGTTATTTATCTGGATGTATTATGATGATTCAACTAAGGATATTATTAGCATTAACTTCCTTGAATCATTTTGGTATTCATCAACTTCCCCTTTAGTTACTCACTGTTATTTGGTCATTAAATGTTAAATTTCCCCTAAATATCTCCATTTTTTATCATGGATATTATTATTTCATAAATCATATTCCATTTTTATATATGGTGTTCAATTTTAAGGTAATTAATTAACTTGGGAAATATTTATAAATATGTATCCTTTACTCAGATTAAATATTTGATATACCATGTAGTTTGTAAATTAAACTTACTTCTTGATACATGGGGAATGATTTGGACATTCAAGACATATGTTGGGGACCATTTAATGCAAGCTCATTGATGCATCAATAGTCTCATGGGATTAGCTAGTTGAATATCATCAAATAATTAGTTTTCATTCAGATTGTTTTAAAATATCCAGTGGATATATACTTATGTTATCAGTATCATTTACCTTAGAAAAATGACATTTGATAATTAATAATTGTATTCATACTGATTTAGTTATTATTATGAATAAAATAATCACTATAAAAAAATCTATGTAATAATTTAATTCAAAAGATATTAATTTTATGGATTGGTTTTTAATTATTTACATTCCAATATTTATTATTACTTATATAGTTATTTAAGTTGAATGTTTTCCCAGTCATTCAGCGTATATAATGTTTTTTCTTTATCAAGATATGTAAAAAGAATGTTTGATAAATTATTTACCATGGCATAATGATTATGCTTATTGATTAATTATTTCTTCTATTTTTCTAAAATCTTAATGATAAATTGAGATCACCCTTATTTTTTCCTTTCCCAAGGATTCCATAAAATGTATTACGTAGAATATGCAGGGTTATGATAGATGGAATAAAGTTATTTAGAAAAAATATGTTTTAATTTTTGTTTTTCTTTTTAATAAAAGATACATGTATGTATCTAGTTTACCTAGACTACAAAACTGATCAGCCTTTTGGTATCCAAATCATGTATATAATATAATATAATGGTATTACACACTAGTTTTAGGCTTCTTGGATCAGTGTTTCTAAATACGGATTACATGTTAAGTTGTCTCTTAGAAAGGTATGACTACCAATATCATGTAGAATATTGCACAGATCTTGGGCCTTAGGTAGGATTTCTACATATCTCATTTATAATACGAATCATAACCATCATAGTTTGGTCCATCCCTAACCCACTAATGGGTTTATGGTTTTATAGGGAATGATAGAGGACTACACTTAAGACAATTCCCATGTATAAACCTATTTCTCATATTATGATGGACGAGGAAGGATGATAGGCCTTGAGAAGAATATTGGTTCTATGAGCTGGATTAATTCGAATATTGAAGGACTTAGATAAGTTTGGATTACCATTAGTGATCTAGAATTAAGAAGAAATTTTATATATCCTATTTTGATAGGAATCTGTTTCCTAATTATATTGGTAACCTCTGACCTACTGATGTCTAATGATATGTGATTACACATGAATAGATTATTAATATCCCCATGGTTTGGGAATGTTAGGGTATTTTTTGATGATAGATAGAAAATTATATATATGTATTATTTATCCTCTAATAGAGTTGCATGAGTGCATAACCCTATCCCACTAAGTATACTATTCCTATAAAATATTTTCGTTGATGAGCCTCCATGGTTTGAGGTTCACATGGTATATGTATAAGTGTGCTGACCTGACATGGATGGTATATCCTAGGGTGTCTGAATGAAAAGGCCAACATCTATGAGCAATTTAACATGATATTTCTAAAGGTTTTTGTCTAACAAGTCTTACATGTATGGGGATATTTTTGTATTCAAAGTTGAGAAGTGGAAGGAGCGTCACATGATCAAAGAATAATGGTTCATGGTTCTTGGAACGATCAAAACAGTTATGTCTAGGATTTTTCATATGATCAAAGCTAACATTTCCAAGATCCTTCTCAATATTGATGACGAAAACTTCTGGGGGATTCCAAAGATCAAATCTACGAATTCCACGGTGCTTTGCATGATCAAAGAGGACATGTTAGAGAAATAACACATGAAATGAAATAAATTTCAAAGGGTCTTCTCATTTTCAATTTTGTCACATCCGAGTGCCTTCACTTGATTCCAATGTGAGATTAGTGAGGGGTCATAAGATCACTTGATTTTAAGTGTTTCATGTGAAGGATTCTCTCAATCATGTCCAAGATCATGTGAATGAAAAAGGGTGAATGTCCAGGGGTTGAAGTTACCTGTACATTGGTAACATGTGAAGTATGCATGGAAAATGATATTTATGAAATGAGAGGATCATTTATGAGGGTTCATGTCAATCCCACACCTCCTAGGTATTTCATGGTAAGAGGTGGTCATGCCCATGGGATCACATTGTAACAACCTGAACATTTATGAATAAAATTACTTTTACTATAATGTCTTAGGGATATAGAAAACACATGAACTCTTGTTATTATTATTCGGTTAATTTCCATTTAGTATCATTACCATTGATAATATATCCATTATACAGTTATCACACAATTGATATAAACATACAATTTTAACAAATCCATTTGACATATACATAGAAAAGCATGGCCTCATCCAGTAGACTCTGACCATAAAAAGATCCATTTGTAGAGGTCGAAAAGGAGTTTTCATCACTATGATTCTCTCTTGACCAATCCCAAATTGAGCTTCAACTTTTTAATCTTTGACGGAATCACCTAAGGGAGATGTTTAAATAATACAGATTACCACCCTGGTTATTATATTTGAGCCACTCCAAGAGTCTGACACAATCTCATACCTTACCATATGGTATTACGTGGGTGTTATAAGGGATTATGTTTTTTGGTATTAGTTACTTATTGTGTAATACCTTTTTATAAATAAAATTCTTATTCCATCAATTCCTTTATGAGAATAATTTTTCTTAAAAATATAATGAATTAGATAAATTCATCTTTCATGTAAAATGATACTTTTTAGAAACATATAAACTATTATATTAAAAAAATGTTTTCTTCATAATGTTATTATAATAGTGTTATAAGAACACTCCATTTAATTATTTCATGATTATATTAAATTTTTAACGTTTTAACTCTATAAATGATTATGTATTCAGTATAATAAACATTATAATTTTATATGATAAAAATGAAATTGTGTTTTTAATTAAAGAATTAAATTTGATGAATTAATGAATTTTTGGAATAAATAACATTATAATAAATTTTTATAATTTTATAATTTTTATAAAATATAAATAATCATATAATATTTTTAAAGTTAAATACAACTTTTATTGAGGTTTGGAAACTATTTTTTTCATAAACTATCAATTTTCAATAAATGGAGTTTTTATTTTAAAACATTTGTAAAACTATTTAGATAAAATGAATATTATTTTTGGAATCAGGACATCAAGATTATCCAATAGTGATGTTTTTAGAATTTTCTGAGACAATCAATTTTTTGGGTGAAAATTAAATACCCTGTAAGTATATAATGTGTTTTATGAAATCATGATGACCGAATAGTGATGTAAAAAATATAAAAGGGATATTTTTCCAATTTTTGATTTAATTTTATAACAATTAAATTTTATATTTGTTTGATTAATTTTATAATGCGTTAGGGGACACTCCATGACTTATAAAATATTTTTACATTTTAAAAGATTTCCTTGACAGTGTGACTCACCTCCACATAAGAAAGCCTAATATTTTATTATTTTTGGCCCTCATACATATAAAATATTGTATAAAAATCCCCTTTAGTAAAAACCATGGGAAAAACATGGTTTGGTAGGTGGTTTTGAATATTTTAGTGTATACTGTCTAAAACCTAAATAATAACGAATTCCCTCTCCTTTCTTTTATAAACCCACTCAATCTCTCATTACTCATCAATAAAAACATTTTGATTTTACCACCCACTTTTTCATACACTCTAGTGTCCTAAAAAGGTTCCCCAAGCTCCCAATAAACCTATCCCAAGCCTTTGGGATCACACATCCAAGTAAATTATCTTCCACCCTCTTCTCTTATCGAGCATTCTTTTCATGTTATGTATATGAATTTATTTTTTTTCTTATATCAAGATATGTTATTAAATAACCTAAATACTTACCATTTGATGTATAAATTATTATATTTCCTTCAACACTCATTTATCCCTCTTATGAATAGTTATGTACACCTTATACCATGCCAAATTTTCATTAGGGATTCTCACTTTCCTAAAATTCTCATTTTTATCCAAGTTTCATTATATCATTAAACCCTTTTATTTTAAATAAAAAATGTTTTGTTTTGTTTTCAAACCTCCCCCATATGGCCCCTTATTATGTTTTTATAATGTTAATCTTCTTTATGTATCATTAATACCTCCAATTCACTCCTATTACAATGCCAATATTTTGAAAGAGTTATTTAATTTCACCTATTTATTCAGGTTTCTTTATTATGTTTCATCGTCTATTTAAAAATTAATTATGTGGGGAAATGTATCTATGTGATCACATTACATTCCATTTCATGTATATATGGTCATATATCCCATTTTCCCTCATCGTCTATTTTTAGGAATTCTTATGTCACACCATTAGGCTTCCAAAATTTCACCGCAATTTTTCATTCTAAAATCATCATGTATTGAATATCATGCTCATTTCTCTGTTAAGGTTATTAAACATTTTGAACATATAAATATTTATTATATACTTTAATTTATGTATTAAATATTCCATTATCATGGAATAAATGATGATTTTGACTGAATCCATGTTATATGATCCATGTGGCACATTTAAGCATGACATCGAAATGATTATGTAGGGTGTCCCATGATAGCGCTCCAATGAATTTGGAAATTTTTAGTATCAGGACATTAAATGTACTATAATGGTTTACTCATGGTAATTAATGTTCAATTAGTGGTTACTAATGTTAGTCCATGTGTGATGATCCTTGTATCATGATGTATGTTGTTGCCACATTTCCATGTTATGATAATAATGGAATATCATGTATTTATGTAAATATTTATTTTTTGATCCATTTATAATTCAGTTGTATAACTTATATTGTATTATTTTTGTGTTTATTTGTTTAATCCCTTACTATTCTTTATTTCTCACCCTTATCTAATGTTTGTCCTCAGGTTATCCCATGCAATGCTATGTACGAAGGAATGTTGTGATCAAGTAAAAGATGCTTCCAATAAGGATTTGGCATTTTATGTCTCAGGTTGTCATGAAATATTTTTAATACCCAAATAGATAGACCAATAAATCATTTTTGGTTGTATAAATTAATAGTTTATGTAATAAATCATGTTTAAGTGTGTAATAAAGAGAAGGGTTGTTATGGTAGGTATAAGAGTATAGGTTTAGTGTTTTTTGAGATTAGGATTAGAAAAACCTAGTGAAATATTTAGGGATAATAATTAGTATATGAAATACATCACAAAATTTTGGTCTGTATAGAGTACTGGGTTTATCAGGAAAATACATCCCTTTCGATATATGAATAAGTAGAGGTTGCTATGGCGGAGATGTATCTAGGGGTAAACCATAAAAACACCATTGTGATCTTGAATCAAACTTAAACTGGTGCATGAGAACAACCCTTGATGAACTCTTGGTTTGACACTCCTAGGGGATATTCTTCAAAAAATACATCTTATTAGAACAAACCATTATTATGGGAGGAAAAAATCTGATAAGAATACATGATTGGGGATAGATCATGAATAATATATATTAAAGTCTCTAAATTTAAATGATAAGTAGATAACTGTAATTTAAAAGTTTTCCCTTTAATGTCATTGGATTCCCCTTTACAGGTTATAATTTTTAAGATTCTCACCCATAATTTTCCTTTCATTCTATCCAATTTTTGGTAATATGAGGAATATGGATAACAACCCATGTGAAGGCCAATGTGATGAATGTACTAATTAGATTCTCAATCAAATGTGACCTCAAGTAGGAGATATCCTAATTATGCCAAAACTTCTATAAAAAATCATTATTATCAAATAGAACTTTGTTGAATTCCCATTGGAAATAGTGGTTTCACTATGTATTCCGATATTTCCGGAAAAAAACCACAAGTAGTTCTTACAAAATAGTAGTTCCCTGTATAGATTAGGATCATGTTTAGGATGAGGGAGCACTTTTACTCTCAAGTACAGACCAATCCAATGGCTTCTACATGGATCTAATTATCATTTAGATAATGATTATTGGATGATCCTAAAAGTGTAATATACAATTCACTATGAATCTTTTGGTAATAAGAACAAATCCACACATAGTTCTCACATTGGCTACCCACATAGATAAAACTATTTTGTTATAAAGTGGCATTTTATCAATGCACAGTAGACGGACCTATGATTGGATACTCATGTGTAATTTTGTACCCTATAATAATAATAATCAATCCACATATAGTATTGATGTAAATGAGATTCAATATAGATTCTTGCTTCTAGGACATGGTATATGAAGGCATAAACCACTAAGTATTATTTTTCATTCTTGGTTGTGGAAAAAATTGATGAAATGTATGATTTTTTTAATTGTATATATCAAGAATATTCATTTCATGATTTGTTGGACCCCAGCCACACCATTGACGAAATAGATCATATGATTATGGGGGAAAATTCCTATGGGACCAAAATATCCCATAGGACCATGTTCTTATACATTTTGTAATTCTCAATTTAATCCTTTTTGGATCCTTTATGGAACTAAAACATCCTCTATATAGTAGTACATTGCTGGTGTGTTATTTATCTTTGAATCCCTAAAGGTTTCCTTTTGTATTGATCATTCCTTATTACAAGTATATAGTAGAATTTCATGAGAGTATGTGATCAGGGTATCTGGAAATTTAGACAAGAATATGGGCTTCTATTTTGAATAGGGGAATCTAAAGTTGTTTAGATAATATATAAAGTGAGTTATTTATTGGAGATACATACCCCAAAATAAAATAGTATGATAATATGATTTCATAAACATTATTTGAAAGTGGGAACTATACATAGATGATTATAATTAAGGGTAACAAAATATACATGAATTTTTTGGTTTAGGGAAGTGTAAATAATAAACCAAGAATATATGAGTCAATAGAAGATGGAGTCTAGTGGGTACATGTCAACCATTATTAACGAAGGGGATCTCGTCTCCATTATATTTGGGCCAATAACTCCTAAATTTAATGTGGCCTCTCTTCTAGGACAAAAAACACACTAGGTATAAGTTTTTAAGTGTTCAGTTATTTAGTAGTGAATCATAGTGCTTCCCATTTGGATTAACGAGTCCCCATTACTAGTTTTATAGAGGGATGAAACAATATTATTCGGTCTAATGGTCTATTAGGTTCTAGGAGAAGGTTATAAACTCAATTAATTGGTTTCTATAAGCTTATATATCAAATACATGACATTGGTTCCTAGGGAAAAAAAATTCAAGAATCCTTCATGGACCCTAAAGGTCATGCCAATGTGTATTGAACAAAATTTTAGGGAAAGGTATAAAACATGAAATTTTTTAACACACAATAATATAGGTGATGAAATTATTTTTAATTAATATCTCTTTCCATGTTGTCTAACGTTAATATACTAGGATTTTGTAGTAAAATTTAACTTCATGTGACAATGATGTTTTCCTATAGTTTATTATCATTTGACTAAGATTTTTTCATGTAGTTTAACATCATGAAACTATGACGTTATCATTTAGTTTAATATCATTTTACTAGGAAATGGTCATTTATTTTAATTCCATGCGAATATGGCACAATTATATGTCCATAACATGTCTCAATCGCACTAATTATACCAACATACTAGGTTTCTTCTATTCAAATGAGAAATTATCAACATGATATACAATTTAAAACTATGTAATCAATTAATTTTTGTGACAGTAAATGATTGGGAATATATAGGGGTGTTAACAATAAATTTCGAAATATAACCTCAACATGCATCTGAATATTTTGATGGAACATGATTTGTAATGATGGAAACTTGTTGTCAATATTGTAATGGATGATCCAGGAATCACTACATATCATGTGATAGTAAGAATGACTCCACATGTAGTTCATAGATGTAAAATTCACCACACATACCAAGTTCATGTGGGGGAGAGTTTATTTTTTTCATGTTGATGTTAGTCCCTAGATGTGGTATTTAGGAAACACTATGTACCCAATGGAAATAGGAATCAAGAGACTCATAGTTCGTAATAGGAAAACCCCATACACATGTCTAACCCATTCATGGGGTCGGAAATTTTTAAATTATATATATTGTGGGTGGATACATGATTTCGGATTTGGGCACCACTAATTATCTAAAATAACATGAATTAAGACACACATTGTTCAATAATGGAAAATTTCATATGTAGGCCTGACCCATATGTAAGGATGAATCATTTATCTATTCTATATATTGTTGATGGACTTGGTATTTGGGGTATTAGAATCACTATGTATCCTAATATAACATGAATCAAGCCACACATTATTCTGAAATGGGAAATACATTGTTCAAGTATGACTCATACATAGATAGGGTGATTTTGTCAATTCTATTTTTTTCTATATATACCTATTATTTGATATATTGGTATCACTATATATCCTAAAATATTAGGATTCATTCCAAAAGAAGTTATTTAATTGAAAATATCCTCCTTATGTATGACCAATACATATGTAGGTTGATATTTTTCATTATATATATTTTTATTGGGCAAAGGATTTAAGATACGGGTGTTACTACGTATCATGAAATAATTGGAATCAATCCACAGATTGTTTTTGCATAGAAACCACCTGTGATGGTTTGACCCATATGTAGAGATTAGGATTTTTTCCATTTTATATTTTTTGTTCGGAATAAAGATTTGGGATATGGCCCTTACTATATATATAAAAATATCATGAATCATGAAAAACATGGTTCTGGAATAGAAAATCCACTACATAGGTCTGACCTATTAGAAGGGAGTTGAATCTTCCAATTTTATATGTTGGGGTATGACCAATGATTTTGGATTTGGGTGTCACAATATATCTTAAAATAGCAGGAATCAATCCATACAAAGTTCTTGAATCCAAAATATAATATAGTTTTCACTCATATAAAGGGAGGGGGAATTGTTCCAATTTATATGTTAATATTTGACCCATGATTAGAGACTTCGAAAACAATATGTATCCTAAAGGAGAAGTAATTAATCCACACATATTTCGTGAATGGAGAATCCCTTATGCTGTTTTATCCCACGTATAGGGATGTAGGCGATTCACTCTTTAGTAGAGATACATCTCATGTATATTGAACATCTAATGAAGTAACATCACTAATTAGAAAATAAGGAAACCTAATACGAATGAGGTTCTGGTTCAAGACTCAAATGTGACCATAATTCCCCCAACTCCATTGGATGGGGTTGATTTAGAGCCTTCTTTAGTACTATCATATAATGTTAATGTGGGTCCAATGATTCTTGTCGTGGAGAATGAGATTAAAATTATCCCATACCAATGGTATGGGGTTGGTTTGGATTCACCGACAATTTCATTGGCAGCCTCTTGGGGTTTGTTGTCCTCAGGATGAAGATGGTGGAAAAAATTTCCATCAACACAATGAGGTCACTTATCTCATGGTTGGATTCCATAGTAGATACTATTGCAATTAACCTTATTGTAAACAATATCAATCACACATTTGTTGAGTGCGTTTGATTCTTTTCATGGTATTCACTTACCATAAGGCGTTTTCATGTTATTTGTGGCTTTAGTTTCTATGTTTGTGGTTTTTCCACTTTTTAGATTCCCTACATAGGAGTCTACTGGAATACCTCTCTCTCCATTCTCAATGTATTTTAATTTTTATAGAATATTAGTTTCATTATATTGATCATCTATCATGTGTGTCACCCAGTCCCTAGATCATTGATGTGTCCATGACATTACAAGATTTTGTATATGGGTAATTATACTATACTAGGGGTGAAGTAATGTGTAGTGATCCCGACAATCCCTATTATCAGATATGATCATATGATGGGGCTTATCCAATCAGATTTTCATAACCCCCTCCCCACAAAGTATCCCTCTTCTAGGCCAATAATGAGAGGAGAGAGCTAGTGAAACCCAAGTCTCACCTCCAGTAGGCCCTGGGTTGGCAACTAGCCATGAGGGTATAGTAAACACACAAATGGGTTGCATTACCCTCTAAGAGAACACATACAAAATAGTGAGATAATACAAACCCCAATCACCTACTTTTAAAACTATAAAATCAATGAAATATCATGTACACATATGTAATGTTATTTAAAAACTACTAAAACTAAAAGGGAAGGCTTCACGTACCCAAAGAATGTAGAATGGAAGTGACCATGAAGCCTAAAAATCTCATGCAAACCCAGACTAGTATTCCCCATCCATATCTACAACCTCACCCACGTGACCAAAAAAATAGTTTCTATAATGTAGGGTGATTATAACAGCATACTTATTATGATCCTCCCCAAATCCTTTTGTGCAAAAGTAAAGAAAGCATGCTAAAGCATAGTGAACAACATGTTAGACTTACTCATCACCTAAATATACATACTATGTTTCTAGCCTCACCATAGATACTCTCACTATGTATCAAAATCAAGATTATATAATATAATAAATAATATCGAGGGTACCCCGCTACCACATCCCCACTAGTTTGCCACTTTTCCCCAAAGTTGCATGTCCGAATCATCTCTCTCTGAAAAGGCCTTCCCACACACACCTGGGCAATGAACCAAAACCCAAACCTCATGAAACAAAAACACCATGTCAAAGTAACCAAAGTAACCAAGTAGTTTTTTTGGAGACACAAGGGCTCGCATAACTTGTATCATTCATTGAGTATTATACCTCCTGCCATTATAACCCACACACAAAGTAAGGATCCTCAAGGCAGAACTACCTATACATGTTACACCTATAGTAGTCCATATGAAACAATATCAATAATATAAGTGTCTAAATATCCACAAGTCTTTATATACCACTACACAAATATGTGGGGAATACTATCTACCATGCTATAACATCACGAGGTGAAAGCCACTAATGAATTCATTTGAGTTGGTTCGCCCCAAGGCCTCAAGCACATCTTCCCATACGCCAGAGACTGCCAACTAGCAGCAAGGGACTAGGGTGTGATAGTGGTGATATTATTCCCTCATACTAGAGCATGAAAATAGAAGATATAACTAAGTATCACACATAGTGGAAATTAAAAATATTGCGGATAAAATAAGATGTAATAGTAATTATAACTCTGAGTAAGCTATGTCACCACAAGGGGATGCTCGTCCTACGCATTGGTTCACTCGTACTCACCTCCAATCACACACTAGGATAAAATATACCAATGTTGAATCCTGTATAAGGTCAATAGTTGGAAAACAAAGAGAATAATTCAATGAGTCCAACTGATACTCGGAAAACCTCGCCCACATGCATATCAAAATGTCACCTGTAGGCATAGAAAACCTCACCTAAAGGCATATAAGTCAATAGGGCCAGGCTTGGTATATCGGAATTTCATCTTATCTCAGGGTAAAACGAGTTATATAAACATTTCAGTATGTACTAGGGCCACGATTAGTATATCATCATTTCAGCATGTATCAAGGCCAAGCCCTATGTATATGCATTTCAGCTTGTATAATAGAAAATCCTGGTGAATAATCTTTTCACTGTCTATAAGGTCCAATCGCGATGTATCATCATTTTATCATGTATCAGGGCTAAGCCCGGTGTATCATCATATCAGTATGTATTGAAACACAATTAAATTACACTATTACATGGTTTAAAATAATCAACTAACATGGAAAAAAATTATATAACCAATTACATCACATAAGGCTCAATAGACAATTTCTAGGTAATACCACCAACTAGGAAGAACCTCTAGTGAACATAACTACATTAGTAATAAACAAGTGAAACATAAGAAAGAGTGAGGGTGGAACAAATTCCCGACCCAATACTATAGCGAGAGCCCCATGGGCTTACTATTTCGACATGAGTTATATGTGACACCCGAACACCATCTCTACCCAAACCCGATTTATGATTTAGGGTTGTTCCAAACATAGGCATCAGCTAGGTCCCTCAAGTAAAACACTAAGGAATAATCCTACTATTGGGATCCTCTCAAAGGAAATAGAGGAGAGATCCTACAAGGGACTCCCTAGGTCATCATATAAGCAAAGGAATCCCTTTGGGGATCCCTGGAAGCATCCGGTATCAAGGCCTCAAAGACCAAAAGGGGAATTCTCAAAAGGGGAACATAATTAAAAGCATAGGTTACAATAGACAGCTCACATCCCATCTCAGGTCAAATGTCTCATCTAGGTTGGTCCGAACGCTCGACCAACCATCCATGAAAAGCCCCACTCTCAGGAGACAAGTGTCTTGGTAAATAGGAAAAGATCCTCTCCATTTAGATAAAAACCCCAAAACGTCATTTATATTACCTCTAAATGTTAATAGGATGCCACAATTGTGATATAAATGAAAAAAAGCATAAAATTAACAACTCACTAGCCCAAAATGGTCAACCGGTGAAAAAGGTACTATTCAATTTAACGATCCTGAATGGCGACGACACCTAATTTCCATTTTAGTACATGAAATTAGTCTCTAAACTTCTGAAATTAATTGAGGGTCACAATTCCTCTAATAGTGCGACAAATGGACATCAGACGCAGAAGATATATTTGATTCATTAATAACCAATTAATAATAATTAAAATATTTTTATTATTATTTTGGACGTTTCGTACCACTGGGAATCATTCCCAACACAAATTCTCCCCAACTAGATTCAAAAATTCCTACTCAAATCAAGGGTCATGTTGTGATAGACGGCATGCAAAACGGACCCCTATAATGCATCTTACAAAGGTTTAAAGAACCCCTAGAAGAAAACTAGGGGACAAAGTAGATGGAGGGTACTCTAGAGTACATGGGATCTACAAATGTAAAAGTAAATGATTTGTATGTTATTTTACATGGATAGTATTGTTCATAAAACAACATCTCTTATACTTTTTCACCTGGACACATGCCCTTGTTCCACTACATGATGTGTGCCCCCAATACACAACTTGTACTCTTCAAAAACCACCATTCTATGTTTTTTCACATGGTCGAACACACTGCCAACCCCCAGACAGTGTGTTCTTTGAGTACATGCACTGCACATAACAAAACTTCTTCTTGCACTAATGGGAAGAAAAACATTGTGTTCCCCTTGAACACACACTGTGTAACCCGGGTTTCCGATGAGAAAACCCTCAAAATGCCCGAAACACTCATTTTTTCAACAAAAACAACATATCTGGACTTAAGAGACCTCAAGAAATCATAATTAGGATTTGAAAATATAAAACAACATCAGTAATGGGGATATATGGTGAAAACGTAAACGTCCCTACCTTTGGTCGGACACCGTCGAAGATTCGGTTAATTTCGCCATCCATGGATGATGCACGCCGACTTAGCATGTCGGGAGCACCGAAACGGTACCCATCTATCCTTCCATATATCTATCCATTATAACATACTTTTTTCCCAAAATAAACATCCATGTAATAGAAAATAGGAGGCGTGCGCAAGGAGGAGAAGGAAATAAGAAGAATGAAAATAAAAGAAGAAAAGGAAAGAAAGAAAAAGGGGCTCTAGCCGGCCACGATGCCCGACCCGAGTTTATGCTTTACATTTTCTATAATACCCATTTAGGACACAACTGTGAGGAAAAAATCTCATTCAAATAATTCTTTTAAATTTTATCACCGAACGAACCTGTGAGAATAAATTAATATTTTATTTAGAATTATTTAATATTAATTATTCTGCTAAAATTCAAACAAAAAAGATTTCAACCAAACACCTATACTATAGATAACACCCTATTTCGGGTCCCATATATTTCTCTGAAAAAATATCCAAGATCATATTCGTGGGTAAAAGACTATTTAACCCCTCGTGAGTATCTAATATATGAAATTAAAATTTTTGCACAAATTTCAAGCCTGAAAGAACACATGTCCTTACAAACCCCCAACATATACCTTCTCATTACCGAGAATCCTGATGATAGGACCACCAACCATGTTACCAAACCAAGCATCTCCCTAACCATGCTATTTGGACTATCTAAGGACATGTCAAATAGCATTAATAACTACCTCCCACATGGAAGACATTAAACTATGACCGATCTAGTACTCACACCATATGAATACCACTATCTTCGTCTTAAAAGAAAACTCTGAACTCAAAATCTCATGGAAAACATTAAATATTAGCCAAAATGAGGAAAACCAATCTCAAATGGACAATGGTGAACTCCCCATCATATGGATTTCCCTAACCCACTCCTGGAGCACAACCACAACAGGTTCCCTCCAAAATAGGGAAGAATATTATGAATAAAATAGGATCTCGGCATAGAGGCAAAGATCTCTCAACATACTCTGGATGATTCAAGACATTGGCTGATCACTTCTTACAGGAGTACATTGAAATTTCACCAAAGGCCTGACTAACTCCCCGATAAAAAGGGATCATAAAAACATAGGCTAACTTCTCTCAAATTTGTATCCCTAAACCAAAAGTGATGTCTACCAATAATGTTTTTAGTCAAAAAAAGGGTCTCTAGTTCTCCCACATAGACCTACATAAAAATAATCAATACCAAGTAATAATGTCTAACCCCCTTTCCCAAATAACCAAAACCACTCAGAAAAAGGTAAAGATCACAATGACCAACTAGAGTCAAAGATGAAAAACATGGCCTCTGAGGTTCTTGATCCTCTCCGAGCATCCACATAAGGAACTGATCCATCGATATTACAAACAAAGAAGAAGAGAAATTGAATAGACACTCTTCATGTATCTGTATATAGAAATACCCCAAGGAGGTCTAGTTCATATGAAAAGCACAAGTATCTATCTGCATCGTACTCATCAATCCGACTAGATAACTGAGGACTAGAGAAACAACACCCAACGTAGATCCTAATAGGGTGAATACATATGAGGTGCATAAAGACATAGTCATAAAAATATCAACAAAAACACATCAACATAGATGTACATAACCTACAATCAGAGTAAAAATTATATTCAAGCAGACCCAATGGACATAGTCATCAGAAAAAATGCACACTAGTTGACCTATATGATGTAAACATTATGTGCCTAGTATGATGAATTAGTTTCCTCAAGCCTTTTTCATCCATGATTCTAAATCCATCTCTAGAATTTTACCAAATTCCATGATCTAGATATCCATAATAAATTGAAACACCAACACACAACATGTGAATCGCTAAAGCCAAAAAATATATACAATTGTAACATTACAAAATCAGAACAACAATGACATAACCAAGAAAAATGATTTATTACATGAACAAGTGTTCCTGCAGCACTAGTATAATATCCATCACAGGTTCAAGAAAATTCCTAATACTCCTTTCTACTATATCCCAAATTGTATGTACAAGGAAATGAAACTCCTTTGATACCACTTTTTAATGTCCCAACCCAGAAGCCACTAAACTGATGCTCTAAGACAGTTCAACAAAAGGCCTCAAGCGTGTCTCCCTTTATGACAGAGGCTGTCGACAAGCAGTGAGGGCCTAGGTTGTGATAGTGGGGAGACTATTCCCTCATACTAGAGTGTGTAAATCATGTAAATAACTAATTATCATGCCCAAAGGAATGTAAAAAGAGTGTGGAAGAAGTAAACAATTGAAATAGAACATGTTGTAATAGTAAAATACTATAAAATCCCGATCATCTTTACTATACAATAAAACATTGGTCACCCACTGGTCCGACCATACAGATACAATTACAAATGAAACTGAAAGTAAAAGTACAAGGCTCAAATAGTAACTCCATGCCACCCCACGTACCCGATCACCATACATTGTTGAACTACACCAGCCAGATAAATAGAACCACTCTAGCAGCTCTACTAGATCATGAAACCCTGGGTCTTAGCCCTATCCATCATGAAACTTATTCTCAACCAAAAAAGTAGACATATGGTATACACGTGCACTGAGGAGTACATGCAGGGGTGAAAATAATCTCAGTAGGCCAACCTGACAAGAAAACTATAAGAATTATAATAATGTGTATGCAACAACAACATGCATATTCTAGGTAGAACACAAAAAAATTAATTAATCCAAATGTGAAACCACAGTCAAACTCAGGGTCCATAATCACTATCAACTAGATAAGTGCCACCATGGATGCCCATATCTAGATACATATACACTTATATTCCAATACCATTACATATGTATATAAATATGAATATTCAAGAGTATGTGAATCAAATAACAAGAAACCACATCAACAGTCAAACCTAGGGCCCGTAATCCCGATCGCCTAGAAATCCTATGCAAGGGAATTGAAATGGATGTCGTGCCACTCAAGATAGAAATCGTTAAGTTGATCTCTAGGTCCCTAATCGAATATACATGTACCTAATTTGGAAAATGAAATAATTATATATCTGCGAATGCTATGTCAGCATTGTAAGATGATTTTCCTACACCCAGGTTCACTCATACTCACCTCCATTAATAAACTAGGATACTATATACTGACTGTCAATCCTGTAGAAGGTCACAGTTTGGAAAACATAGAGCATAATTCCATGAGTCAAACCAAGACTCATAAAAACTCATCCACATGAATATCAAAACCATAGCTGTAGTCATAACACAACCTCACCTGCATGCATATCAGTCAACAGGGTTGATCCTGGTATATCATCATTGCAGCATGTCTTAGGATAAAATATGGTATATTAATATTTCAGCATGTATCAGGGCCAAGACCGCTTTATAGAATTTTGTAATGTATCATGGCCAATCTCGGTGTATAAAAACATCATCTTGTATCAGGGCCATGCCGATGTATAATTATTTTAGCATGTATTTGTGCCAAACCTGATGTATCATAATTTCATCATGTATTAGGGACAAGCCCAGTGTATCATCAATTCATCATGTATCAAAACACTTTTAAATTACACTATTACATATTTCATAGTAGTCAACTCAAGTGATAAAAACATTAATATAACAAATTTACACAAGTATGGCTCAACAGCCTATTCTAAGTAATACCACTGGGTATATAAAATATCAAAAATTACATAGCTCAGAAGCTGGAGCCCATGAGAGCACAGTCCTGCATCCGAAAAAAAAATATAGAATGATTTTTTATTTTTGGGTCAATATCCACCAACCAGGAATCAACTCTGGTGAACATCACTACATCATTAATAATCATTTGAAACATAACAAAGAGTGAGGGAGGCCTAAACGCCCAACCCACCACTATAGCCACAACCCCAAGAGATTACCAATTCGGCACGATTTATAGGGGGCACCCGAACACCCTCTCTACCCACACCAGATGTATGAGTGGGGTTGGTCAAACCACAAACACTCACTGGGACCCTCAAGTCAAACACTAAGGAGGCATCCTATAATAGGGATCCACTCAATGTAAGTAGAAGATAGATCCAACAATGGAATCCCTATGTCAGCACATAAGCAAAGGAACCCCTCAAGGGATCCTTGGAAGCATCCAGTATCAGAACCTCGTAGACCAAATAAGAACATCTCACAAAGGGAACATCTTCAAAAGCATAGGCCACAGCAGATAGCTCACTCCTCATCTTAGTTCTATGGTCTCAACTAGTTTGGTCCAAACAACAAACCAATCATTCAGGCCAAGACCCACTCTCAGGTAACAACAAAACTCCGTAACTGGAGAAAGAACCTCTTCATTTAGATATAAACCCCCAAATCACTATTTATATTACCTCTAAGTTTCCAGATTATCATACCATGGTGATGTACGTGAAAAAACACACAAAATGGACTACTCAGTAGGCCAATATGGTCAACTAGTGAAAAATATACTATTCAACTTAATGATCCTGAGTGGTGCCCACAAATGATTTTTTAAGCACCTAAATTCAGTCTCTAAACGTCCACTATTAATTTAGGGTCACGACACCACTGATGGTCTGTCAAACGGATATTGGACACAGAATAAATGTCATATTCATTAATCACTAAATAATAATAATTGAATTATTATTATTATTATTGATGTTTTGAACCACTAGGGATCTTTCACAACACAAAACTTTTTCCATATGGCCTCAAAAGATCAGCCTCAATTTAGGGGTCATGTGGCCACAGACTGCATGGGAAATGGACCCTGGGATTGATACTTATAGTGTTTTAATGAACCCCAAGATGATAATAGGACTAACAAAGTAAGTGGCATCTACTCTGGAGTACATGGGATCTGCCCATGTAAAATTACACGGTGTTTACTATTCACAAAACAAGATCTTATGTACTTTTTAACCCTTACACTCTCCCATGTGCCACTACACGACGAGTACTCCTAGTACACATCGTGTACTGTTCTAAATCCACCATTCTGTGTTCTTTTTTCACATGATCGGACACACGGCCAACAACCAAATGGTGTGTAATTAAAGTTCATGGCATGATCTTAAGAAATATTCTTCTTACCTGAATTGGAAGAACAAATGGTGAGTTCCCCTAGAACACACGCCATGTAAACTGTGTTTTCAATGGGAAAACCCTCAAAACGCCGAAACACTCATTTTCACACCCAAAAAAAGATATATGTCCTTAAGAGGCCACAAGAAAGCATAAAATTCCTTTAAAAACATAAAAGAAAACGTTTAATGGAGATCTATGGTGAAAATGTAAACAACCGTACCATTGGGTGGAAACCACTGATGCTTCATGTGATTTCACCATCCAAGGATCCCAAATGCTGACTCAGCACGTTGAGAGATTTGAAACAGTACCCCTCTTGCCTTCCATCTATATCTCCTTCACAATCTCGATTTTATCCCATAAGAAATAGCCAAGGAGGATCACACAGGAGGAATGCACAATGAGGAGGATTAACGAAGAAGAAGGAAAATAAAACATGAAAAGGAAACAAAAAACAGGGGGCCTGGGCCAGCCCCTGTGCCCGACTGGAGTGTATGCCTTGCCTAGGATAAACAACCCATTATAGACTCAATGGTGAAGAATGAATCTCAGTCCAACACTCCATTTAAATGTTATCACCTAAAGAACCTGCATGAATAAAATAATAGTTTATTTATTACTATTAAATATTAATTATTCTACTAAAAATCAAACATATCTAATTTCCACCTAACTCCTAACCAAGGGTAAACACCATCTTCCAGGTCCAAGAGAACTTTCAAATTTTTTTTTGAGATCGACTTATTGAGTAAAAAGACCATTTTACCCTACCGGAGAATCCAATAAAAAAATTTAATCTCTGCTCAAATTGTTAGTCCGGAAAAACACATGTCCTTACAAACTCCCAACCATAAATCGTCTCATCCCCAAGAAACCCGATGAAAGGACCAGAATTAATGATCCCAACCCATGAATCTTCACAACCATTCTATTTGGACTATCCAAGGACTTGTTATATAGCAATAACAACCACCTCCCACATGGAAGACATTGAACTACAACTGATCTGGTACTCCCCACCATTTGAATACCTCCATCATCATCTTAAAAGAAAAATCTGAACTCAAAAGATCATGGAAACCACTGGTGATTAACCAAAATGAGAAAAACCACCCTCAAATGGCTTATAGTGCACTATGATTTCACCGAAGGCGTTACCAGCTCCCCCCTAAAAAGTCCTCAAGAAAATACAGTCAAAAAAATTTCACATAGGAATCCCTAAAACAAAAAAAAATACATCAACCTATAATGGTTTGAGTCAAAAAAAGGGTCTCAAGGTCTCCTTCCTAGCACTACAAAAAATCCTCATACCGGGTCACATGGTCCAGCAACCTAGAAAAAATATAAAAACATGTTAGAAGAAGGTGAAGATCACAATGACCTTTGAGATTAAATGTTGAAAAACATGGCCAATGAGGGCCCTGATCATCATCGAGCATCCTCAGAATGAAATGATCATTGGAGGTTACAAAAAAAGCAGAAGAGAGACTAAAATCATACTTATCGACTATAAGTATATGAAAATACCCCAAGGAGGTCCAGTTCACAAGAAATGCCCTGGTATAAATCAGCATTGTACTCAGTAATCTGAATATATAACCATTGACCAGAGAAAAAAATCCCAACATAGATCCAACTAGGGTCACTACATAGGATGTTCATGAATATTGAGTCATCAAACACTCAACAAAAAAAACACAACGTAGATCCATATAAACAACAATCAGAGTAAAATGTAATTGTATGTATACCCAATGGTCTTATTCATTTGTAAAATGATACAATAGTAGGGCAATATGATCTGAATCCTTTGCGCCTAGTATGATACATGAGACACATCTTGCCATTTCTGGCGATGATTCAAAATCCATCGAAGGAATCTTAGAAATGTCGAAGATCCAAAGATACATAGTAATTAAAACCACCAACACACAACATGTGTGACTCTCAAGATGAACATCATATTCAATTGAAACATCGCAAAATCATAAAAACAATCCCATTCCTTGGAATCCATGACCTATTACCTGAACATGTTTTCTCGACGTATGTGTTTGATATCCATGAAATGTTCCGACACATTATGAATACTCTTATCTAACATATCCCAAATATTAATGACCAGGAAAAGAAAATCCTTTTATACCACTTTGTAATGTCCGGACCCAAAAGAAACCAAACCAGTGCCCCGAGAAGGTTCTCCACAAGGCCTCAAGAGAACCTCCCTATACACCAGAGGTAACTGACTAGTAGTTATTGATTAGGTTGGGAATGTGGGGAGATTGTTCCCTTATACCATAGTAAGAAAATAGTGAAAAATAACATTGTATCATACACAAAGGAAAGTAAATAGTATATGGTAGCAATAAACAACTAAAAAAGATCAAGTTGTAATAGTAAAATGGTGTAAAATCCCCAAAATCTATGAAATACAATAAAACACAGGTCACCCACAGGTCCAACCATATAGATACAACTACAAAATAAACTGAAAGTAAAAGTACATGACTCAACGAGTAACTACAAGACAACCCACATTACAGAGCACCAAACACATTCGAACTACACCAGACCAATCTGTAGAACCCCTTGAGTAGCTCCGAATGATCATGAAACACTGAGTCTCACCCCTATCCACCATGCAACTCGTGATAAACCAAAAATGTAGACATAAGGTCTACATGTGAACAGATTTTCATGTGTATGGGGAGAGAAATAATCTCATTATTCTTCCCTGAAATGCAACCTATAACTATGCTTCTAAAGTGTATGCAATAACAATGTGCTCAGCCTATCTAGATCACAATAAAAAATGTAAACCAAACGTGCAACCACTGTCGAACATATGGTCCATAATCCCTATCAACTGGGAAAGTGCCTCCATGGATGTCCAAATCTATATATGAATATATGTATAGTACCATAAATATACATATATACATAAATATTAATATTCATGAGTATGTGAATCAAATAATAAGAAACCACATCAATAGTCTATCATTGGGTCTATAATCTTGATCTCCTTGACATCTAATGCAAGGGAATTGACTTGGATGTTGTGCCACTCAAGTCGTGAATCCTTAAGTCAATCTCGGGGTCCATAATCCCATCGACATGTACCTCCTTCAAAAAATTCTGGAACTATTCTCTGAGAAATCTATGTCACCACATGGGGATTCACTTCCTACACTAGGGTTCACTCGTACTCACCTCCAATCATAAACTAGGATACCATAAATCGACCATCAATCCTATAAAAGGTCACTGGTTGGAAAACCCATATCAAAATACCATGAGGCCAACCAAGACTCAAAAAACCATTCCCACGGGAATATCATAACCTTCCCCAAAGGAATATCACAACCTTTCCTATAGGGATATCAGTCAATAGGGTGGACACTAGTATATCTACATTTTGGAAAGTCTTAGGAGAAAACCTAGTATATAAGAATTTCAGTATGTATCAGGGCCAAGCACAGTATATCATCATTTAAAATGTATCATGACTAAGCCCTATGTATAATCATATCATCATGCATCAGGTCCAAGCCTGTTGTATAATCATTTCAGCATGTACTATTCCAAACCTGGTGTATCAGCCTTTGAGCATGTATCAAGGCTAAGTCCTGTGTATCAGCATTTCAACATATATCACAACACATGTCTATTACACTATTACATTGTTCACTATAATCAACACACATTGAAAAAACATTTATAAAACCAATTTCATCATGTAAGTCTCAACATCTAATTTCCAAGTAATACATCTGGTATATTAAATATAAAAAATGAAATGGATTAGAATCCAGCTCTCAGGAGAGAACATCCATGCATCCAAACAGAATACAGAAAGAAGCCTTGTGTTAGGATAAAAAGCCCCAAACCAGGAAGAACCTCTGGTGAACATCAATACGACAGTAATAAACAAGTGAAACATAACAATTGGTGAGTGTGGCCTGAACTCCCAACCTAATACTACAGCTATAACACCTTGCGATTACGCATTCGGCTTGGTTCAAGGTGAAACTCGTACAACATCTCTACCAAAACCCAACATATGAATCAAGGTCACTCAAACCAATGTAACCCACTTGGTCCCTCAAGACAAACACTTAGGTGGAATCCTACAATAGGGATCCTCTTAAAGGGAGCAGGAGAGAGATCCTACAAGGGACTCCCTAGGTCAACACATAAGCAAAGGCATACCTTATAAGATCCTTGGAATCATCTAATATCACGAAAACATAGACCAAAAGGGAACATTTCACAAGGGGAAGATCCTCAAAATCATATGTCATAGTATATAGCCCATTGACCATCTCAAGTCAAAGGTCCCAACTAGGTTGGTTCGAACACCCAACCAATCATACACGCTAAGCCCCACTCTCTGGTGAAAACTGAAACAAGTAACTGGATAAATGACCTATCCATTTAGATAGAAACACTAAAAAACTAATTATATGACCTCTAAATTTCAAGGAGATTCCAAAAATTATATCTACATGGAAAAAATCACATAATGGACTACTCACTCTCCCAAAATGGTCAGCTAGAGAAGAAGGTACTATTCCCTATAACGATACCGAGTGGGGCCTACAACGAATTTATGTTTAATCATCTAAAATAATTCTCTAAATTTCCAATTTTAATTTAGGGTATCATCGCCACTATCAGTGCGTCAAACGGACATCGGATGCAGAAGGTAACTCCGATTCATTAATCGCCAAATAAAAATAATAAAAATATTATTACTATTTTTTGGAGGTTTTGTGCCACTGGGCATCGTGCCAAAGAAAAAAACTTCTTCAGATTGGATCAAGAGATCTTCCTCAACGAAAGGGTCATGTTTCCACATACGACATGCGAAATAGACCACTCAATTGCAACTTACAAGGGTTGAAAGAACCCCCAGAAGAAAACAGGTCGGACAAAGTACATGGTATGTACTTTTGAGTACATGGGATATGCCCATGTAAAAATACACAACATTTATGTTACTATACATGGCGTGAAATAATCAAAAAACACCATCCTATGTGATTTTTCACCTGGACACATGATTGTGTTCCAATACACGCCATGTTCTCCTAATACACGACGTGTATTGTTCAAAAACAAATATTCTGTGATCATATTTCACACGATCAGACACATAGCCGACCACCGCACAACATGTACTCAGAGTACATGACATGTAATTAATAAAACATATTATTACCCTAATGGGAAGGACACACGGTAAGTTCCCCGGGATCACAAACTATGTAACCTGGGTTTATGGTGGGAAATCACTCAAAACAACAGAAACACCAATTTTCTCCCCCAAAACAATAGATCTGACCTTAAGAGAGGATAAACAATAAACAATAGTCTTTATAAACACAAAAAATATGTTTATGGGGGATCTATAGTGAAAATTTAAAGGAATCTACCTTTGGGAAGAAACTACCGAATCTTTGGTTGATTTCACCATCCACAGATGTCACACGTCGACTCAGTGCATCAAGAGAATTGAAATGGTACCCCTCTTACATCAATCTATATCTCCATCTCAATATCCATAATATCCCATAGAACATAGACAAGTAGGATAACACATGAGACATGTGCTTGGAGGAGTAGGAATGAAGAAGAATGAAAAGAAAATAAGTAAACGAAAGAAAGAAAAAGCAGACTTGGCTGGCCACGGTGCTCGACACGAACTTTTGCCTTGCCTATGCTAATATACTAGTTTCAGACTCAATGGTGAAGATGGAATCTCAATCTGACTCATCATTTAAAAGTATCACCCAATGATTATGTGAGTATATAATAATTTTTAATTTTATATTATTAAATATTAATTATTTCATTAAAATTCAAACATCTCAGATTTCCACTAAAATTCTATCCTAGAGTAAACACCATATTCCAGGTCCATGTGAGTTGTATAAAAAATAATATAATTTCATATTCTACAGTAAAATCCTATATTACCCATCATGAGCATCTAATAGAAAAAATTGTAATTTATGCTCAAATTTCTAAATGAAGAAAACACAGGTCCTTACAAACTCCCCACCACACACCTTCTAATCCATGAAAAGTCTCATGAATGGACTAGAAACCATTATCACAAACTGAGAATCTTCAAAACCATATTATTTGGGCTTTCCAAGGACTATTCATATAGAATTATCAACATCCTCCCACATAGTATACATTCAAATACGACTGATCTAGTACTCCACACCATAGAAATACCCCTATCTTTATCTTAAAAGAAAACTCTGAGCTTGAAAGCTTTGTGAAAACACTGAAGTTTTAATTAAATAAGTAAAACCACCCTAAAACGGCCAATGGTGCAATCCCCACCATATGTCTTTCCTTACACCACTCGTAGAGTGTATCCAAAACAGGTTCCATCCTCAACAGGGAATAACATTATGATAGAAAATGTATATCGACTTAGGTCCAAACTCTCTCAACATACTAAAGATGAATATGGATAGCACATGATAATCTCTTACAAGAGTACACTAAGATTTCACCGAAGTCATGACTAAATCCCAACATAAAATGCATCATAGAAACATAGGCCAACCTCCCTCACATAGATTTCCCTAAAACAAAACAGACATTAACCTACAAATGTTTGAGTCAAAACAAAGGGTCTATAGGTCTCCCACATAGCACTATAAAAAAGGCCTCACAACCGAGTCTCAAGGTCTAACCACATTTCTCAATGATCCAAAACCTCTTATAATATGGTAAATATCACAATGAATGACAAGTTTCAATCATGAAAAACATGGCCTATTAGGCCCTTGATCCATTCTGAGCATCCTAATAAGGAACCTCTCCTTAGAGGTTAAAACCATTGTAGAAGAGAAACTGTATGAACACTCATCTAGTATCCATATATAAAAATACCCCTAAGAGGTCCAGTTCACAAAAACAATCTTGGTATCTATCAGCATCGTACTCAACAATCCAACTATATAACCACATACTAGAGAAACAATACGCGACATAGATCTTACAAGGGTCACTACATAAGAGGTTCATGAGTATTGAGTCTTCAGCCTCTCAGAAAAAATCTCCTCAATGTAGATCCACATAACCTACAATCATAGTAAGAAGTATGTTTATGCATACCCAAAGATCTTAGTCATCAATAAATACACACACTATAAGGCCTATATAATGAGAATCCTACGTGCCTAGTATGTTGCATGAGATTCCTCTTGCATTTTCTAGTGATGTGTCAAAATCCATCTATGGCATCATACCAAGGGCCAAGATCCAAATATCCATATTAAATCAATTCACCAACACACAACATGTTAACCGTTCCAGGAGAAAATCATATACAATTGTAACATCACAAAATTAGAACAACAATCCTATACCCTATAAACCAAGACTTTTTACTAGAATAATTGTTCTTGAAACACTAGTATGATATCCATCATAGGTTCCAACACATTCCTAATACTCCAATCTACCATATCCCAAAGTGTATATATGATGAAAATAATCTCATTTGATACCATTTTGTAATGTCCCTATCCATAATCCACTAAACTGGCACACCGAGCCAGTTTACCACAATGCCTCATGAGTGTCTCCCCGAAGGCATAAGTCTACTAACTAGCAGTGAGGGCCTAGAATGTGATTGTGGGGAGACTGTTCCCTCATTAAAGAGTATGAAAACAATGAAAATAACCATTTATTATACACAACAGAAAGTAAATAGAGTGAAAAATCAGTAAACATCTAATATATAACAAGATATAATAGTAGAATGCTATAAAATACCAAAAAACTATGCAATATAATACAACAATGGTTTCCCACTGGGCCTACCATACAGATACATGTACAAAAGAAACTAAAATAAAAAGTAAAGGTCTCAACTACTAACTCTGATCCAACCCACATACTCGATCACCAGACATTGTCGAGCTGTAGTAGTCCAATCATTGAAACCACTCAAGAAGCTCCGCTCAATCATAGAACACTATTTATATACCCTATCAACCATGAAACTCATGTCCAACCTGAAAAGAATACATAAAATCTACATGTACATAGGGGTCCACGTGCAGGTGTGACAAATAATCTTAATAGGCCACCTAGACAATCAACCTATAACTATGCAGCTAAAGTGTGTGCAATAGAAATGTGCTCAGCCTAGCTGGAATACAACAAAATGAAATAAACCAAACGTGCAACCATAGTCAATCTCAAGGTCGATTATCCAAGTCAACTGGGAATGTTCCACAATGGATGTCCATATCTATATATATAGACAGACATAGCTCAATAAAAATACAAATATACATAAATATGAATATACATGAGTATGTGAATCAAATAACAAGAAGCCACATTAACAGTCGATCCTTGAATCTGATATCCTGATCACCTGGAAATCTTGTGCAAGGGAATTGAGCCAGACATTGTGCCACTAAATCCGTGAATTGATATGTCAATCTCTGTGTCTGTAATCACATCAACATATACCTACATCGGCCAATGAATGAATTATATATCTGAGAAAGCTATGTCCCCATAAGGGAATGCTCATCCTACCCTTGCATTTACTCGTACTCACCTTAAATCACAATCTAAGATACCATATACCGATGATCAATCCTGTAAAAGGTCATTGGTTGGAAAACAAAGAGAATAAGCCCAGGAGTCCAATAAAGACCCAACAAAACCTCACCAACAGGAATACAAGAACCTTGCACATAGGCATATCACAAAATTTCCTTCAGGAATATCATTCAACATGGTCGAGATCAGTATATCATCATTTTATCATGTCTTGGGGTAAAAACCATTATATAATCATTTCAGCATATATCTGAGCCAAGCCCGGTATATCAGTATTCCAGCATGTATTTGGGAAAATCCCGGTGTATAATCATTTCCACGTGTATTGGGGCCAAGCCCAGTTTGTATGAATTTTAGCATGTATCAAGGACAAACCTAGTGTATCCTCTTTTTGGCATGTATCAGCGCCATGCTCAACATTTCATCATTTTAGAATGTATCACAACACATGTAAATTACACTAGTAAATGGTTCAAAATAATCAACTATCATAGGGAAAACATTTATATATATAATTGCATCGTGTAAATATTAAAAACAATTTTCTATGTAATGCCTCTAGGTATATTAAATATCAGAAATAACATGGCTCAAAACACGGATCCCATGAGAGCACATCTGGGCATACTAACAAAATATTGAAAAAAGCCTTACGTCGGTCTCAATAGCCACTGACCTGGAAGCACCTTTGGTGAAAATCTGTACATTAGTAATAAACAAGTTAATCACAACAATGAGTGAAGGTGGCCCAAATGCCCAACCCAATACTACAGACATGACCCCATGGGATTACAAGTTTTTTACAGGTTCTATGTGACACTTGAACACCATCTCTAACCAAACCCAACATATGACTAAGGTTTGGTCAAATCATAGGCACCCATTGGGTCTCTCAAGTAAAAAATGGTGGAGGGATATTAAAATAAGGATCCTTTCAAAGGAAGCAAGAGAGAGATCCAATAAGGGACTCCCTAGGTCAACACATAAGCAGAAGCATCCATCAGGGGACCATTGGAAGCATCCGGTATCACAAACTCATACAACAATTTGGCACGTCTCATAAGGGGAACATCATTGAAAGAATAGATCATAACTGGTAGCTCAAATTTCATCTCAGGTTAATGGTCTCAACTAGGTTGGTAAGAACACCCAAACGATGATCCACGCCAAGGCCCACTCTCAGGTGACAACTGAAATCAGTTATTAGAGAAAGAATCTCATCATTTAGATATAAACCCTAAAACACAATTTATATGACATCTTATTGTCCATAATATTAAACCATTGTGATCTCCTTGAAAAATGCTTTGAATGGACTACTCACTCACCCAAAAAAGTCAACCAATGGAAATGGATGTATACACTATAAGGATCCTGAGTGGCGCCCACATCTGATTTTGGTTACTTTACCTTAAATTAGTCTTTAAATGCACACCGTTAATTCAAGGTCATAATGCCATTGACGATGTGTCAAATGGACATTAGATGCAGAAAATACGTCAGATTCATTAATCACCAAATAATAATAATTAAAATATTTTTTTCTGGATGTTTCATACCACTGGGCATCAGTCCCAAGATAAAACGTTTTCCAAATATCCTCAGAATGTATGAATCAATGGATGGGTCATTTGGTTGCAGATGGCATGCAAAAAAGACCCTTGGATTCAAACTTCTAGGGGTTTAAGGATCCCCTGAACGAAAACATGTTGGACAATGTACATGGCATGTAAGTTGGTGTACATGGGATCTACCCATGTAAAATTACATTGTGTGTAAGTAACTGTACAATGAAATTACTATTCATAAAACATTATCCTGTGTTCTTCTTCACCTGGACACATGCCCATGTGCCGCTACACGATGTGTACTCCTAGTACACGACGTGAACTGTTCAAAAACCACCATTATGTGTTCTTTTTTAACACGAATGGACACACAAAAACCACCACATTGTGTGTACTCATAATTCATGGAATGTACGTAAGAAAACATATTCTTACTTGAATGGGAAGAACACATGACGTGTTCCCCTAGAACACATGCCGTGTATCCTAGGTTTCCGATGGGAATACCCTACAAGTTCCAGAAACAGTCGTTTTTTCCTAAAAAACAAAAAATCTAGACATTTAAGGCCACAAGAAAGAATTAAAAGGAATTAAAAACATAAAAAAACAGGTATAATGGGAATATATAGATAAAACATTAACATCCTTACCTTTGGGTGGAAGCTACCAAAGCTTCGGTTCATTTCACCAACCACGGATGCCACACACCAACTCAGTTCATCGAGATCTACGAAATAGTGCCCCTATTAGCTTCTATCTCTATATCCTTCTCAATATAAATTTTCTCTCATAGTACATGGACAAGGATTAGAACAGAGGAGGATTTTGAATTCAAGAGGAAAAATGAAGAATGAAAATAAAAGATGAAATGGAAAGAAAGTAAACGGGGCTTGGGCCAACCCTTGCACCTGACTCATGTTTATTCCTAGACTAAGATCAAATATCCATTCCAGACTCAACCGTGAATGTATAATATCAATACGACACAACATTTAAAATTCATCATCAAAAAAACCTGCATGAAAAAATTAATATTTAATCTAATAATATTAAATATTAATTTTTCAGCTAAAATTTGAACATCTCAGATTTCCACCAAACTCTTATCTGAGGGTAAACACCCAATTCCTGGTCCAACAGAGTTGTCTAAAAAATTATCCATGATCAATATCTAGGGATAGAAGACTATTTTACCCCTCATTAGCATCCATTATCCAAAATTCATATTTCTAATAAAATAAGAAGTCTGAAAAAATGCAGGTCCTTACAAACTCCCCACCGTAAACCTTCACATCCTCAAGAATCCCAATAAATGAACCAAAAACCATGCACTCAACCCAAGAATTTTCACAACCATGCTATGTGTATTGTCCAATGATTATTCATATAGTGTTAAAAACTACCTCCCACATAGAAGACATTCAACTATGAACAATTTGGTACTCCCCACCAAATGAATACCCCTATCATCATCGTAAAATAAACATTGGTCTCAAAAGCTCATGAAAAAAAGTAAAGATTAACCAAAATGAGGAAAACCACCCTCAAACATCCAATGGTGCACTCCCCACCATATGGATTTTCTTAAACCACTCCTATTGTGAATCCACAATAGGATCCCTTCTCAAAAGGGAATAACAGTATGAAAGAAAAGGGAGCTGAACTTAGGGCCAAATCTCTCTCAGCATACTCAAGATGAATCAATATAGAGCAAGATCCTATCTTATAATAGTACACTAAGATTTTACTAAATGTATGAACTTCTCCTTTATAAAAAGGAATCATAAAAACATAGTCTAACCTCTCTCACCATGGTTTCCCTAAAACAAAACAGACATCAACCTACAAAGGTTCGAGTAAAAAAATTGTCACTATGTCTCCCACCTAGCCCTTTCAAAACACCTCACAACTGGGTCACTAGTTCTAACCACCTATCCTAAAGATCAAAAAACACTTAGAAGAAGGTAATGATTACAATGTCCAATGAGAGTCAAATATGAAATACATGGACTATGAGGGCCCTGATCCTCTCCGAGCATCCTCATAAAGAACTGATCCTTGGAGGTTAACACCAAAGTAGATGAGAAACTAAACTAACACTCATTGGGTATTCATATAGGGAAATACCTCAAAGAGGTCTATCTCACAAGAAAATTCCTAGTATCTATTGACATCATACTCAACAATCCGACTAGATTGCCACCGACCAGAGAAACAAAACCCAATGTAAACCCTACTAGGGTCACTACATAAGAGGTGAATAAGGACTAAGTCATTAGAATCTGAAAAAAATGCCACAACGTATATTCAGAAATTCTGTGGTCAGAATAAAATATATTGTGTATGAGTACCCAAAGATCTTAGTCGTTAGTAAAAACACCCACAAGAAGGCTTATGTGGTGCGAATCCTATGTGCCTAGTATGATACATGAGACACCTCTTTCATTTTCCATCCAATAGTCAAAATCCATCTATGGAATCATACAAATGGACTCAATCCATAGATCCATAGTTAATCAAAACACCAACAAACAACATGTGAGTTGCTCAAGGTGAAAATCTTATACAACTGTGACATCGTAAAATCAAAACAACATTCACATACCCTAGAAACTGTGACTTCTTATGGGAACAAGTGTTATTGATGCAACAGTCTAATATCCATCATAGGTTCTAGCACATTCCTCTTACTCATGTATATAAAATAACAAATAGTAAATACCTAGAAAATAAACTTCTTTGAGGCCACCTTGTAAGGTTCCGACTCGGAATCCACTAAATCGTTGCTCCGATTTGGTTCTAGACAGGGCATCAAGCGCTGATACATGTACGCCAGAGTCTGCCAACTAGAAAAGAGGGCCTAGGGTGTGATAGTGGGGAGAATATTCTCCCATACCATAGTATGAAAGTAGAAAGAATAACTATGTATCATACATAGTTGAAAGTAAACATAGTGCGGAAGAAATCGACAACTGAAATTGAATAAGATGTAATAATAAAATGCTGTAAAAGCTGGAAAATATATGAAATACAATACAACAATTTTCACCCATTGGGACATCCATACATATTCAAGTACAAAATAAATTTAATTTAAATTTACAAGGCTCAACTACTAACTCTAAGACAGCCCACATACCTGATCTTTAGACATTGCCGAACTGCACCAGCTCGATTAGAAGAACCACTCGAGCTGCTCCACTTGATTATGAAACACTGGGTCTCATCCCTATCAATCATGGAACTCATTCAAAACCTAAAATTCAAACATAAGGTCTGTTGGTACACTGAGGTTCACATTCATGGGTGAGAAATAATCATTGTAGTCCACCGTGACCAGAAACCTATAACTATGTTGCAAAAGTGTATGCAATAATAACTTTCTCATCCTAGATGGAACATTACAAAAGGAAGGAAACCAAATGTGAAACCACAGTCAAACTTAAGGTCCATAATCCTTGTCAACTGAGATAAATCCACCATGGATGTTCATATCTATATATATTTAAATTTATAGTTCCATACCTATACTTATAAACATAAATATGAATATTAATGAGTATATGTATCAAATAACAGGAAACCATATTAGTGGTCGATCATTGTGTTTTTAATCCGAATCGCCTAGACATCCTGTGCAAGGGAATTGAGATAAACATTGTGCCACTCAAGTCATGAATATTTAATTTGATCTATGGGTTCGTAATACCATCGACATGTACATGATTCGGCCAACATCAGAATTATATCTTTGAGAAAGTTGTATCACTACATGGGGATTCTCACTCTACACCTGGGTTCACTCGTACTCTCCTCCAAACAAAAACTAAAATACCATACACGGATAATCTATCTTATAAATAGTAAATAGTTAGAAAACCGAGTTCATAAACTCATTAGTCCAATTGAGACACTAAAACCCTCTCTGATTGTCATATCAAATCATAGACCACATGAATAGAACACCCTTTCATGCAGGAATATCAATCAACAGGTTTGAGCTCTGTATATCTGCATTCCAGCATGTCTCAGGGTAAAACCGGATATATAAGCATTTTAGCATGTATCAGTTCCAAGACCGGAATATAATCATTTCTGCATGTATCAGGGCAAAGAGTAGTGTATAATCATTTCCTCATTTATGAGGGCCAATCATTGTATAATAATTTTAGCACGTATCAGGGCCAAGCCTGGTATATTCACATTCTAGCATGCATCAGGGCCAAGACAGCTGTATCAACATTTCAGCATGTATCATAATACTTGTAAATTCAATTTTACATGGTTCACAATAATCAACTCACATTGGAAAAATATTTATATAACAAATTTCATCTATTAAGGATTGAAAACCAATTTCCAGGTAATACCTCTAGGCATATAAAATATCCTAAATAACATGGCTTAGAAACCAGAACCTATAAGAGAACATCCGATCATCCCAAAAAAAATATAGAAATATGGCTCACATTAATCTAAAAAGCCACTAACCAGGAAGAACATCTTGTGAACATCACTACTCCAGTAATTAGCAGATGAAACATAACCAAGAGTGAGGGTGTTCTGAACACCTAACCAAACACTATAGCCATAGACCCATGGGCTTACTAATTTGGCACATGTTCTAGGTGACACCTGAACACTAACTCTACCCAAACCCAATGTATAAGTCATGGTCATTCAGTCCACAGGTACCCACTAGGTCATTCAAGTCAAACACCAAGGAGGAATCATACAACATGTATCCTCTCAAAGTAGGTGAGATATCCTGCATGGTACTCCCTAGGTCAGCACATAAGCAAAGGCATCCCTTATGGGATCGTTGGAAGCTTCTGGTATCACGACCTCATAAACCAAAAGATAATGTCTCACAAGGGGAAAATCCTCAAAATAATAGTTCATAGTAGATATCTCATAGATCATCTCAGGTCAAAGGTCTCAATAGGTTGGTCCGAACACCCAACCAATCATCCACGTCAAGACCCACTCTCAGGTGACAAATGAACTTGGTAACTAGAGAAAGAAACTTTCCATTTAAATATAAACCCCCTAAAACAAAATTTATATTAACACAAAATGCCAATAGGATTCCACCATTGCGATCTATGTGAAAAATGCTCAGAATCTACTGCTCACATGCCAAAAACCGTCAATTGGTCAAAAATTTTATATTCCTCGTAACGATCCCATGTGGGGATCACCACTGATTTCAGGCTTAGCACCTAAAATTAGTCTATAAAGTTACTCCATTAAAAGAGGGTCACAATGTTTCTGACAGTGCATTAAACGTACATCATATGCGCTAGATATATCAGATTCATTAATCACAAAATAATAATAATTAAATTATTATTATTATTATTAGACATTTTGTACCCCCAGGAATCATTCCAATCACAAAATGTTCATAAAATGGCCTCAAACGTTCCACCTCAATGCAAAGGTCGTGTGGCTACTGATGGCATGTGAAAAAAGACCCTTGGATTGCAGCTTACATTGGCATAAAGAACCCTCAGGCAAAAAGAGCCTGGATGAAGTACATGATATGTACTCTGGATTACATGGGATCAACCCATGTAAAATTACACGACATCTATGTTACTATACATGGAGTGAAATTTTCATAAAACACAATACCATGTGCGTTTTCACCTGGACACATGCCCATGTGCCACAACACGGCGTGCACTCCCAATACATGATGTGTACAATTCAAAACACATCAGTCTGTGTTTTTTCACATGACCGGACACATAGCCAAACACCACACAACCTATACTCGGAGTACATGAAATGTACTGAAGAAAGGTTATTCTTCCACAAATGGGAAGAACATATGGCATGTTCCCATATAACACACATTGTGTAGCCTTGGTTTACAACAAGAAATCCCTCCAAACACCCAAAACACACATTTTCACCCTCAAAACAACAAATCCGACCCTAAGATGGAACAATAAAGCATAAACAGGATTTAAAAAGATAAAATAAAAATTTTATTGGGTATATATCGGGGAAATGTAAATGGACTGACCTTTAGGCAGAAACTGCCGAATATTCGGTTGATTTCACCATCCACGGCTACCGCATGCCGACTTAGCGCATCGAGTGCATTGAAATTGTAACCCTATTAACTTTAATATCTCTGTACATCACAATACCCATTTTCAACCATATGAAACATCCAAGGAGGAGAAAAAATGGGGTGTCTGTAAGGAGGAAGAGGAATGAATAAGGATAAAAATAAAAGAAGAAAAGGAATGAAGATAGAGGGGCCCGACCTGACCTCGACACCTGACTCGAGTTCATGCCTTGCCTAGGCTAAAAATAACCCTTCCAAACTCAACGGGGAAGACAAAATCTCAATAAAACACTCTGTTTAAAATTTATCATCAAATGAACATGTGGGAATAAATTAGTATTTAATTTATTATTATTAATTAATAATTATTCTTCTAAAATATGAACATCTCATATTTCAACCAAACTCTTATCCTAGGGTCAACACCCTATTCCAAGTCCAAAAGAGTTTTATAGGATGTTATCTGAGATCATCTGTTAAGGTGAAAAGAAAAAATTACACCTCCCAAGATTCTAATAGAAAAAATTCAAATTTATGCTCAATTTAAAAGTATAAAAAAACCCAGGTCCTTACACATGCCTACTAGAACAAGTAACTACCATTAGAATAGAGTGGACCAAATGGGGTAGTTAGCTAACCATCCTCCCATGGGAATTTTTGAGAAAACACCCCTAGGGCTCAGAATCTCTGGGGTGACTATTTCCCTAACCAATATAGTAGAGTATCATATAGAAATACATATGTACATGATAAAATATATCTCACGACCACACTTTGGGCATAACAGAGTCATAGACTAAAATTCTACTACCATCTCTCGGACTCCATTCGGCCACTGGTAAGACGAGATATCCTATAATCAAACAACCATTTAAAGAGATATATTAGGTTACATCATTCCTTTTTATCAGTTCAACTTTATGTTAATTAATTCTTCATCCATTATTTAACTATTATCATTTACCACATTACTTCCCATTACCATTCCTACCAAGTTCTATGCCCTACAAGAACAACAAAACTGATTCCACAGCTTCTTAGAAGTAAAAACCCAATATTGCATCCCAGAATGCCTCGACCGCATAGGATAACAACATTTATTCAACCATTTATTAATATATTTATCACATGTGTATATGTCCATGTATTCGAGAAAAAAATTCTATGATTCCAAATATACGGGGCTCAACATGGTGAGAATATGAACTACCCGTAGAGTATTATCCACATACATATGGAGTTCATTCCAATCCATATTATAGAATATAATCAAGAAATTTATGTGGCATACCTTGCACGTCTTTGCCTCTTTTAGAATGAGGGTAAGAAATACCACTGGCCACATGTAGTGGGAAAATTAATGCCGATAAACTAACAGTAAATTAAACAAAAACAACTTTAATTTCAATGGTTAATCTCATCCTCAACCTGTAACATCATCCCTGATGTCTTCCCCAACATCAAATTCTATAAACTGATGCATCTCTCATCTCTAGTTGTCAGCTGATACTACCACAATTGGGATTCTCTTCCCCCACATACCACAACACAAGCAGCACGAAACAAACAACATAGAAACATAGATCTTGGCCCTAAATATGGCATTCAGCCTTCACACAAAACGAGCACCCCCAAATCCAAAGAATAAGAAGCTTTTCATTTAAAACAATATATTAACACATAAATCTTCAAAGAATTATATTTATCTCACAATCGGTCCTTTATTTCATATTAAATTAACCGATTAAATTAAACATTCCAAACATCATCCAGATGATTTTCATGAAATCACAACAACAACTAGATTCATTAAACATTATTATTTATCATTATCTAGTTAATATATAATTAATCCCGTCTTTACATTCTTTTCCAATTTCCATCAAGAATGACAAGCTACATAGGAAAGGAATATTTATCAGATGATATAGCCATCAATAGACAATAACATTACTAAGCACTTGATACCAATTATTTAATCCAGTTAAAATATTGAATTTTTCACTTTCATTATGATATAGGGGCTAAAATATGCTAACTTTAGGACTACATGTAAAATATTAGACAATCCATGAATCCCCTAAATTAAAAAGGGTTTTGATGTTCTTTGCACGTGAATGTGCCAATACTGCCATTGATTACCTCTTCTACAGCAATTGCATCCACCCAAGGATGCCACGACACCCACATACCATCCAACATACAGGGAATATCCCTTAGAAATCTGGAAATCACGTGACATCATATGTAAATGATAAATGGGAGGAAATAGATTGAGGAACCTAGAGGAATGAAGGTAGAACATACCTTCTATAAAAGATGAATCGACACATTATGGTTTCACCAAAATGAGGGGTACGCATACAGTGGGATGAACTCTATGGAAAAAACAATCCACGGTACACCTAAAAATTAAAATCCTTTTTAAATAAAGGTCTGGGGAATCTGGTACCATGGAAAACAAGAAGGAATATTATGTCAGAATGTATCTCATCCATTTAAAAATCTAAACAGAGCTGTAGTTTAGATACAACATTGATTTTCCATTAAAGGCAGATCTTATCATGATTATACAGTTTGAGAATGTAATTTCACCTAAAACCCTCAGAAACTTATGATTGGAGTTATGGGATTTGAACAGGCCTAAAATCCTCTAAAGGTCATTGAATTCATTTTACATAAAACACATAAAAAAGGGAAAACTGTAGGATGTTAAAAAATCTATACACCTATAAATCTGGAAACACTGTACACCTACCGATAGCTGGAAACAATATACACCTATCGATAGATGACTCAATGACCTGGAAACACTGTAAACCTAGAGATAGCTGGAAACACTGTACACCTACAGTTACGAGGAAACACTATACACCTACTGATAGATGACTCATCAACCTGGAATTATTGTACACCTACCGAAAGATGGAAACACAATACACCAACTGATAGCTAGAAACACTACACACCTAACGATAGGTAGAAACAATGTACACGTATCGATAGATGGAAGCAATGTACACATACTGATTGTTGGGAACACTTTACACCTATAGATAAATAACCTACTAACAGATGGAAACACTATAAACCTACCAATATCTTGAAATATTGTACACCTACTGATAAATGACCTTCCTACTACTGGAAACACTTATCACAGACTGAGAGTTGGGTACACTATACACATAATGATAGATATCTCATTGAACTTGAAACATTGTACACCTACAGATAGATGACTCACCGACCTGGAAACAATGTACACCTACTAATAGCTAGAAACAGAGTTCAAAAAACTAGAGATTTTACAATGTGTTGGGAATAAGTTACCTTAACCACTTCTAACACCTCAAACCTTAGATTTAAACAAAGGAATGGACCAAAGTGGTCTGAGATATTACATCATATACCTCTCAGAACATTCTCATCCTCAAGAATCCAAATCCAACCAAGAGATAAATAAGAAAAAAGGTTGTAGAAACAACCACCCCATGAGATACCTCTCAAGGTGCTCCCCACCATAGGAGCTCAACCATTTCAAAAGGTAGAATGAGAGACCATAAGAAAACTACAACCAACTCCAAAACACTCTTATGGGGGATATATCTCTCAAAAGAGGGAAGGCCACAATAAGAAATAATATCACCATCTCATAAATTGGAATGGATAAAACCAAAAAACATATAGGATAACAAGAAGAGATAAAAATTAAAATACTCAAGGTATTGAGAACATATTTGCGACTAAAGTTCCTATGCACTCTCATCCACCCCAATGTGCCTCCACAGTACATCAACCAAGAGAATAACATGCCTGCACGACACCATATTCTTGCAGTCCTGGATCATTATAGGCCACTCCCCGATGGTCGAATTATCATCAACATCCATATCTCCCTAATTAATGATGTGGGAGAAATCATGAAAATAATCATGGAGCTATAATATGTGAAAAACATTGTGTATTATGACCACCATGGGGGGGAATTCTACCTGATATTCCACATATTCAATTTGAGCCCACAACATGACAGTCCCAACAACCTGAGGAGAGATATTACTCCCACGACCAAACCTTCAATGCCAATGATGGGGACTCACCTTTAGAAACACATGATCCCCAATATCAAATACTAGAGGTCATCTCATATGATCGACATAGGACTTCAGATGATTATGTGTTACCTTCATCCTCTCAAGAATCATTTGAAAAATATCTATCATATTCTATTCAAGTTCATCCCAATATTTGTAAACTCTTAGACCATAATCTAGCACAATAGAAAACAAAAATGTTTTACATAGAGGGCTTAAAATGGTTCCATATTTATGGTAGAGTGTAACATATTATTAAAGGTAAAAATTACCTTGGGTAAGTAAATCATCCAAAATCCTCCAAAATCATGGACACAAAATTGAAACATCTCTTCTTGTGTCTGGATGGTTCACTCTATTTAACTATCTGTATGAAGATGAAAAGAAATGCAAAGGCATAGCTGAGAACCAAGAGAATTATGGAGACCTCTCCACACCCAGAAAGTAAAATGAGTTCCTTGATATGAAATTATCATCATACGGACTCTGAGGAGTTTCTCCACCTCCTACATGTATTTCCTTGACAAAAATTCCATTGAGTTACACTCCTTGATTTCTCTGAAGTGGGATGATTTCATCAAGAGATCCACTACCACTCATATAGAATTATGGCCTCCCTATGAATTAATTAAATCTGTAATAAATTCCATCTATATGTCCTCCCACTTCCTCTGTGGAACATCTAATGGGTGGGGCAAGTCACTGGGAACATGGTGCTAAACCTTCACCTTCCATCACACCGAACTTCTAGACATGAACTCTGCAACTACATGCTTCATCCGAGGTCACCAAAACTAACTCCTCATTGATAAATACATATTTTTATAACTATTATGTACCACTAAGGTTGAACTATGGAACTCCTTGAGAAACATGTCATGCACTATTAAAGGAACGAAAAGGCCTCCCTAAAACAACACCTAGAATTGTTTATTCTCAGACCAACTATTTGGGGCCTCTCCATAAGCAACTTAGTCTCTCCAAACATCCACATCAAGATACCCCAATTGGGAATCTTCCACCTAATTCACCAAATTTGATTTAATCGTCATATAAAAAAGACAACATCTTCCCCCATCTTCTCCCATATTCAGGTATAATGTTGAGAGCACTTCCATTACTCTCTTAGAATCACCTGATTCATGAATTGAATCACTATATGGCTTCCTACTCAGTGCATCAGATAATAAATTCCCCTTACTAGGTGTATATGATATTTTGAAGTCGTAATCCTATAAAAACACCATCCGTCTACATTTTTTCTAGTTCACTTCATGCTGGGAGAAAACATACCTTAGGATTTTATGATCCGTGAAGACCACAATGTGCTCTCTAATGAGGAAATGTATCCACAACATAGGAACTAGTGGCTCGTCATTCCGAATGTGCATGTAATGGTAAAAACCTAGAAAAATAAGACGTATTATTTTAACTTATTGGTAAAATATAATTGAATAAATTTTAAAATTCAGGAACTAGTGGCTCATCATTCTGAAAGAATGTTTTCTTAATATGGCCGTAAACCTATTTTTAGTGTTTTAAAGAACTAAAACATGTGTTTAATTATAAAAACCAAGATAATGGTGTTTTATTATCCTAAATTTAGTGGAAGAGTACCATTAAATTAATTTCAAAATTTAAAAATCAATAGAATGTCATGCCGAATGAGAATTTACCCATTATAGTTGTAATGATATATTTATTGTTTTAAAATAATAAAATGTGCATGGAATGGTCAAGACCTGGTAAAAAAAATTTTGTTGTCCAAAAATTTGGTGAATATTACCATAGATATAATTTTTAATTGTAGGAATTGATATCACATAATTATAAATGATGTTTTTCCAATTATGGATGTAAATGTGTTTTAGTGTTCTAAAGCACAATAATGTGCCTAGAATGGTAAAAACATGGAAAATGACATCAGAGTGTTCTAAAATAAGGTTAAAAACAAAATATATTTAATTTTTAAATGTAATAACTGACAGAACATCATTTTGAATGATGGTTTTCTCGTTATGGGAATAAACACATTTTTAGTGTTTTAAAACAATAAAACGTAAATGGAATGGTCAAAATTATAAAAATGATGTTGGATTGTCCTGGAATCTTGGGAAAACCACTGTATATTTAATTTTGAAATGTAGGAACTGATGGCACATAATTCTGAATGATCATTCTCCCTTTATGGATATTAATGCGTGTTTAGTGTTTTAAAAACCAAAACGTGTGTAGAATGGTGAAATCTAGGAAGACAATGTCGGATTTTCCAAAAATTAAGGGGAAAAAAACCGTATATTTAGTTTCAAAATATAGGTACCAATGAAACAAAACTCCAAATGATGGTTTTCTTATTATGTCCAAAAAATAATTTTTAGTGTTTTAAAACACTCAAATGTGCATGAAATGATCAAAACTAGGAAACCAGTGTCGGATTTTACTAAAAAAATTGGAAAGCACTGTATATTTAATTGTGAAATATAGGAATTGACGGATCACCATTCCAAATGATGGTTTTCCAGTTATGGACATAAAAGCATTTCTAGTGTTTCAAAACACTAAAACATGTGTGGATGGATCAGAACCAGACAAAGGACACCAGATTATCCTAAAACCTAGGTAATCCAACAAATTATTTATTTTGAACACGTATATGCAGAAAAAACATCAATCCAACAAGCAGTGTGGCAGGAAATATTTTGTAAACACATATGAAAGGTAAAAAATCCTTTATAAACAAGTGTTGGGGGGGTCAAAACTGATAAAGAAATGTCAGATTTCTCTAAAACTAGAGAAAAAAAATCAAAGATTTAATTGTAAAATGTAGTAACTTAATGACACATCATTTCAAATGAAAGTTCTTCCGTTATGGACGTAAGCGCATTTTTAGTGTTTTAAAACACTAAAAGATCCGTGTAATGGTCAAAACCAAGCATGTGATGTCATATGGTCCACAAATCATGGGACAACTACCATAGATTTAGTTTTTCAATGTTAAAACCAATGACACATCATTTCGTATAATGGTTTTCCGGTTATGGATGTAAACATGTTTTTTAGTGTTTTAAAACACTAATCAACCGTGGAATGGTTAAAACCATAGAAAATGACCTCATATTGATGTGTAATCATTGGACAACCACCACATTGTTAATTTTGAAATATAGGACATGTTGTGATTTCAGAATCTTAAAACAATTATTAAATAAATTTCAACCATACCGCGCGTCACTTTAAAAGTAATTTAGAATATTTATTTTCCACTTTTCATTTTCAAGTGTTGAATCATATCTTAAATAGGTATGTTTTTGTTTTAAATGTGTTTTGAATTATATATATTTTGGTTTTATTTTAATATATATTCTGTTTGATTAATAAAATAACAAATTTTATGTGCAGTATTATGAATAAATTATCTGGCATTTCTCTTTTCATTTGTTTTCTAAAATGTTCTAGATTTCATTATAGCTGGATGATTCTGGTAGAAGATAGTAGGTTAACTATTATGATCCATGCCATTTTTTCAGATGGAATTTGTGATGGTTCTATGTTTCTATGGTATGTTAAAATTTTATCAATTATTCCACTATAATTCTAATAGATAATGTGTAGTTTTAATTTTTTTTCATTTTTTGGTACATTTGATGAGATGACGTGGACCGTATTAGTTGTTGACATGATGTATAAGAAAATAGATGCGATAGAGATCATTCCATGGATGTATATAGTAAATTGGTTATTTGTGTACATATTGTATATATATATATTGATATATACATGGGTTGATATAGATTGAGGTTATAATGACTGGATGTATGTATATGACTGTGGATGTATGATATGTGAATGATGAGTTTATCATATATTTATTTTTTTCGTTTATTATAATTTTTGTTTTTATATGTATAATTTTTAAGAAATTAATCTGATTTAGGAGTTGTTTTATGTAGACGTTTCTTAATACATTTAATAAAAAATGTTTAGTGGTGGTTACACGTAACTGTCTTTCAACCGTTTAATAGATTTTTCTTTTATTTTATATATATTTCCCTAGATATTATTAAAAATGAATAACGTCTGGTAAATAAACAAGTAACCATTACAAAACTGTCAAAATAATACACTTTAAAATACCATATAAAAATTAAAAAAATATCACAAAATGACTAGAGACCATGAAATATGCGGTTGTTTTAATATTCACCGCTAAACCATAAGTTGGAAGTTTAGGCCGCTACTAACACACAAGAAAAATGCATCTACTTTCCATTTTTTGTAGTGCATGTCAATCTCCCACCATCTATAATATAATGAATCAAGGAGTCCCAATAACATATCCTGATTTTATCATTATTTAGTAGAGACACATTCATGAGGATATCCTTGAAATGTAGTTCAATGTTTTCTCATCGTTATATTACATTCATGCTCGAGTGGTGTTTTCAACAAATATGATTGAAGAACACATGAAAAAGTTCCATTATTTTAATTTGGGATTTAAATCTAGGAATCTTGAATATGTTTTTGGATGTTCATCACCTATTTTGGTGACCTGGCATGAAAATGAATATTGTGTGTTGTTTTCTAGATACATCTACTATAAATGGGTAAATTCAGAACTTATATCCCTATGGGTACTCTATAGATGCTAATATTACCAATATTGATATAGGAATAAATTTAAATAGACTTTAGTACTAATATTAAAACATCATCTAAATTCAATGATATAGAATGGAGGATCATGAATCATAAAACAAGGAACCCTACTTTCCCCTATAAATGAGGCTTATTTAGTTGATAAGTGATTCGAAAATATTTTCATTTTTAGTATATATTTTATTTTAATTAATATATATATTATATTAGAATATTATATATAAATACTTTACAGATTTAGAGGAATATAATTGTGAATAAATGGATAATCATCTAAAATTTTATTTTTGTTGAATTTATTATTTTTGTCATGGATTGAATTGTTGATTATTTTTTTAAATTTTAGTTTTTAAGGTTTTTTATGAACTAAGTTAATCATATCTAGGTTTTCAGGCTAGAAAATGAATAAAATATAGACTAAAAAATTTCTCTAAGATAATCCTAAAGATATATTCCCAATATAACATTATACTATTTTGGGAGGAGCTATATTTTAATAATTATGAAGGATAGGTGATAGGTTCGATTAAAGGAAAATCTTAACAATTGTGTGACTTAAATCTATTTTCTCAATTTTCATGTAAGAGTAAATCATGGGTATGGACCATGAATAATAATAAATAATGAATGTGAAAATGAATAAATAATAATAATATAGCTCATTTAAGATTAATTCGATAAAACCATCGAAAAAGAATATTTTATATATGTATTTGAATCGCATTCCATTAATCCCTCAAGCTACAGATTACAAGATATATTTCATACAAAATAAAATGATAGGTAGTGGAACTATGTTACTATGTAGTGGGTTGTTTCTGAGAGGGGATGTTGGTAGGTTGGTTATTAGTTGACAAGGGAAACATTATATTATTAAATTGTTAGTTGGTTAGATTGATTTTTTGTTTGGATAGAGGAAATAAATATGGTAGTCAGTTGAGGGGATAAGATTTTAATTCATTTGAGTAGTTTTTATATTTTCAGTTGGAGGGGTTCAGTACTTCGGAGGATCAAACAAGGATTCGAGAGAGTGGTATACTCCAGTAACACCTCTTTCTCTATTTCAACTTTTTCATTTTCTCAAACTGAAATCCTATGTCGCTAGAAATCTATTCAGTACTCAATGTTTCATTCTTCTTACTAATATATTTCTACTGAGCATCCTAATCATTAGGATTTCTTCTTAATAATTGATTCACCCATTGAGATTTCTAAATTACCATTGAAGAAACTCAATAAACTGATTCTTCATTGTGGATGGAAAAACGTTAAGGTGATCTGAATGAATAGAGAAGTGATTGTGCTGAAATTTAATTTATTGGAGATGATTTTTTGGGGATGGTAAGAATATGTGGAAGAAAAATAAAAACAAAACATTAGTAGCTTTTCTATCTTATGTAACTTATTTCTTCTACGCATTCACTGTTTTGGGTGACATGCTCGCTATTATGTGTTTTGTCGGAATCATCTAATTAGGATTTCATTAAGAGTAGTTAAAGAGTAGTCAGGACGTTGGATAAAAGTTACATACATTTAGTCATAGTTGTTTGATTCATAGCTATATGATAACTGTATATTGAAAAAACAATGAGAATCTAATTTTTGTGGTGAATCAATAACCCTTTGGGAAGTAAACATGCTACCAGACATTATTAAAGTGTGTTATTGTGGAGGTATTAAATTTTTCGTGTGTTGCTGAACATTTAATAAATCATGGTGAAGTGGTAGTGTGGCATAATCTTGTCTGAGTACCAACAGGGTTCCTTCAATGAGCCATCTGAAAATAGATGATATGTACATGGTTATTGGAATGATGATAGAAGGATTAAAACTGAATGAGAAGTACTTCAGAAGTGGGGTTGGTTTCCCCTTGTAAAGGGATGGAATATAAATATTTCCAATGGTAGTTATAGAGCCTAACATATATGCCAGGGATGATTCAAAAGTGGTTGTAAAAAGATATTGATTTTTCATTGGTGTTATAAGTTTCAGTCAAGCTCATAGACATGAGGTTAGCATGCCATGCATTCTTTTTTATAGTCAATCAAAATGTCAGGGGACATTTGAAGCTTCTTAAAGTTGGGGGGGGGGAATTGTAAGTTCTGAGATAGGGGGAGAAGGTTCTGTTAACATCTGAATTTTTAGTGAGGGTGGATGTTTTGACTATTTCTCTATAAAAAAGGTTTGTGTGACTAATTTGTAATATTGAAACTTGGAGTCCATGGAGGATTTCATGTTCTAGGAGTTCCTTTGTTTGATGAGGTGCATTAGAGTTTAGGATTCATTTCAGATAGATCCAATGGTCTTCAAGGATGGAGTCTTGAAAATTGACCTATTAGGATGAAAAAGGTTGTTTTATTATTCATGTCAATATTATATTCTTAAATTTTGGAAATTTTCCTTGTTGATGGATACCTGGAAAATGACACCCTAACTACTCTAGCAAGTAGATCCACCCCACTGCACACTTCATCCACCTTCAAGCAGGTTTCAAGTGGTAATTCTGAAATCTGCATCATGGGTGTTTGAGAATGTTTCATTTCCTGCACTAGAGCTTTACATAAGGGCTCAATTATTACATTTGAAAATTTATTTTAATTGTCGGAGATCATTCTCTTAGTTACCTAACTATTATGGTTTCTGTTTTTGAGAAAAACTATTCATTAAAGAAGGTTCAAATTGATTTTTTCATACTAATAGTGCCAACTAAATTTGGATGGTGTGCCTTAGTATCTAGGGAACGTTCTCAGATTTGGAATTAGGAGAGCGGTTTTTCCAATAGGTACTAACAAATTATTTAATAGATTCTGTGATTTTTTTTCATAAACTACTAGCCTCATGCAATTTGAACTATATTTTTTGTATGGGAAGATTCTATATTAGTTGGGAATCGAACGAATCATAAAGAAGTTAATGTTAAAGATGAGGGTTTGGATGGAATTTAGGGTGAAATGAATGTTTAGTATGCTGTAGAGAAGATAGAGTTCACTAATTTTATTTTTGAGGACCGAATGGAAGAAAAAAAAATTAAATAACCAACAAATTAGATGGAACATCATCATGTTACAAAACCAATGGAAGATCATGTTGCTTTGTTACTTAGGCCTCTGTCAAATCCATCACCAATGATATAACAATTGGGGAAGGAGGTACACCTTGGGGACAAGGTGCATTTTCAAGGGGGAGGTAATGTTGGGTAGTGTGTATGTGGTAGTGTGTAGTGGGCTTTATGTGATAGGGCCAGTTGGAAGATTAAGTATTACATTCCCTTGGGAACATTTTACTTTTCCATTTTTAGTTGGTTAGAGTGGTTTGTTGTTTCGTAAGGGATAATAAATATGGGAGTCAGCTGACAAGAGGTGGTATAAATTCATTTGAGTAGTTTTTGACCTGGAAGCATTATGGATTAAGTCATTGAGAGGATCAGAAATGTTTTTTTTTGAGATTGGTCTTTTTCAGTAGTATAGCATTCTCTATTTTATCTTCTTCCTTTTCTGCAACTATAATCTTATGCTGCTAGAATTCTATATAGTGTTTAGCATTTCATCATCCTATAGATATATTTCTACAAAACATCCTAGTAATTAGGTTGGAGACCTAATATAAGATACATAAGTAATTATATGGATGGAATTTACTACTATGTACAAGATAAGAAAACCATGATACAAAATATAATTGCGAAAGGTAATATATTATATAGAATTTATAAACATATCCAATAAATACAAAAGGTTTTATAGAATATCAAGTGAATAATTTTCCAAGAAAATGCTCATGTAATTTATTATAATTTGCAACAAAAAAAGAGAGATCAACCATTTTTGGGGCACAAATCACATATTCTAACACATCCTTGGGCTAAAACATAGAATACATTCAGTCACACTGTGACATCGGGCTCTTCCACCCATAATGATTCCCATTCAATGTACCCTCAATCTCTTAAATAAGATAAATTTTCTTTGAACTTTTTCTCAATCTTCAACCTTCACAAAAAAAATTTAAAAAAAGTTCTTAATATTTTCAACAAATCTACTTCCACATGGATACCATTAAAACATGAAACATGTAACGAAATATAATCTTTTTAGTCTGTATGGAAAATATAGAAAAAAATTAGATAAAATACCAATTGTTTTTAATTTTCAAACTATGTTGCACACTATTTCATTTGAAATTCAGCTAATCAAAAAAGGATCCCTAATTGTGACATGTTGGAGAAATCCATCAGGTATACCACTCATATTGAATAAATACATTATTCCTTGATTTTTCTCAACTACATATAATTCCCACCCTCTTCCTCTTTGTATGAATTTTAACTCATATATTATTTTAGAAAAGAGTATAATTTATTTTTTCTATAGTTTCATTTTTTCATTTTTATATAATATGATATTTTACATTTAACTTGTTTTCTATTATTATTTTCTCATTTGAGGCCTCTACTAAAATCTATGATATCAGTGATCTTACATGAGTATTGGTCCCATAGGATGTATTTCATGGTGATCTGAAATATATATATTCATTTTTGCATACTTTTCTTCAATTTAGCATGATATAGTAGGGATTATAAGGGTTTATGTTCTAATTGTGGATTTTCCCCCATAGTTCCCACAAACTTATTTTATTCCATATTAAATCAGAACTCCATCCCCCCAGTCGACCAAATCTTCATATAATGGTGTTCTATTGGCCAGGAGAGGAATAATATATGATAGAGTAATGTGAAGATCAGTGATATATCAATTATAGTGGCATATTCACTATTCAAACCTGTTATGGTTGTAGGGTATGATGTGACGAAGAGTCCTCCTATGAATGCTAATTGTTGCATTATAACTAGGTTATGGTAACTCATCTATGGTTGTATGAGTTACAAATGGATGTTAAACAATTAAAATGGTTAATAAACTAACTCGAGTCCACAACCTAAGGGTCGAGACCATTCCTAAAAATCATTGTATTTTTTTCCTTTATTTTCTTTCATAATCGAAATTTGTTCACTAAACAAGAACCCCTTAATTTTCTTATTTCATTTAAACAGTAAGAACAGAATACTTAAATAAGTGTTAGATATTGAGTGAATGAAAAATCACATTAAGATACCACCATGATTTTAGCACCCTAGTTGAATTTTGAAGCACTTAAAAATATTAAAGTAGCACTAAATTATTCAATAATATTTTAGTGAATCAATTTCTAGAAAAAATTATAGGGAGATATGTTGGTAATTCCATTTTTTTATCACAATATAAATAAATTAATTTATTTGAAATAAATTTTAAAATCTAAAAATTGTGGAATCCATTTTTAACTCTCCACCCCACTTGGATGAAATTTTATTGTTTTTAGTTAAAATGATGAATAGATTCTAGAGATTGGACTCTTGATAGGAGGAATTGAAGGATCACATTGAGGATTTCAAGGAGGACCTTGAATAACTAATTTTTGAAGCCTTATCCCAAGAGATTAGGAAGCTCGAGGAGTAATTTCACATGTTTCACAACCATTTAGAAGAGTCATAAGCTGATCTCATTCTTCTAATATTAAAATAATCTATTATATAAGTAGAAGTAAAATTTCATATCCTTTCTCTGCAATTAAATTCTAAACTTCTCCTAGGGGAATTATATTGAGGGAAAGTGCTTCTAGAAACATTAATGATGTGAGTAAATCTTACCCTAGATTCTATATATTTTGATTTTCAAACTATCAATAAATTCACAATCCCATAATTATTTCAATATATAATATGCCAGGACATATATGGGCTTATGGAGTGAATAAAATAATGAGGACCCACCACCGATGAGAATGTGGAAGGAAAATTTGATGATGAAACCAAAAATATAGTAGTGGGAGGAGATGAAAATCCATTTGAAGAAGAGATTCCATAAAATCCACAATAATTATAAAATAATACAACAAATAAGGAAATAATTACTTGGATTGACTTCTATATTCTCTTCCCATAACACTCATACTCTCATGTTTCTCTCTCTTATATTTTAGTAGGGTTGGGTTTCTTTTCTTTTCTTCCATTTCAGGGTTATCCACTCCCCATATCCACATATGGATATCATAACAAATAAAATGTGGTGGTATAAATCAAATAATACCTATACAACATCATATTTGGATTCAAATAATGAATACTAGTTTCCGATAGAAAAATACGGTACACACTACGGATGTCAAACCAGAAAAATTTCTCTTTTGACTCCCTCTTTAATATTTTATTTTTCATTGAATAAAAATTCATCATGTTTTATTATATATTCATCAAAGCAAGTATACAACCATTTGACAAGATCTTGACCCATGAAATTATAAAATAAATAAAAAGGTTTTATTACTCCATCTTTTTCCATAATGCATGTTTTATGCTTAAAAAGGTAATTCATTTTCATGTGTGGGATATTTAAAGATTCATATATTTTTTCTATTTTTTATATTTTATTTATAATTTTTCTTTCAATATATGGTTTAGAACATATTTACCCACATGGATACAAAATTTACATGAGTTATCTATGATACATTACTCACTATATGAAAAATCGATTTCATATTTTGAAATATTTTAATGAATATAAATTGTAAAAATATTTATGGGAACCATAATTTAACAAACATGGACTGGAGAAAGGAACTAGAATTTGGGTGAATTTTTTTCTAACCCAAAGTGATACCTTAGAGATCCATATTAAAATTAAAAATATATAGGTTTTTTTGAATTATATTAAAATGATTAATTGGGATCCAAACAAGATTTTAATATGATTTCAGAAGTGAAGTGTATATGTGCGTGTGTATCTATGTGAAAAATAAAATCAAATAATTAATAGGAAAATAAATTTGTGATTCAATATTCAATAACACGATTCTAGGCATGAGATACCAAAAATAGAATTGTGTTATTCATGTTATTTTTAATTACCTATACCAGATTTTCTTTACTTTTTATATCAGTACTATATATAATTTATTGCTTGAAAAAATGTGAATATGATCTTGTTTTTTAAGGTAATTGAAGGTACGGTGATTATTGAACTATAATAAATAAAGTGAAACTAACATATAAATTTTATGTTTAAGATGGATCATGGAAATTTAAATATGTGATGTGAATGAGGAAATTAAATAAAAAGGAATTGATAAGGGGATTGAACATTAAATATGATAATTACTTAAATAAATATCAATTAATATTTATTCACCAATGCATGATAATTTAAATAAAATGATATTAGTCCAATATTATATTTGGGAGACCACCCTTGTGGACGCCTACTAGTTCAAGTCATTAGGAGTGATTTGATAATAATTATCATTTTTTAGAATACATTTCAATATAGATATTTATTATTTTAAATTACAATTTTTTAATGAATGAATTTTATATTTAAAATAAAATAATTATGACTAATGTAAATTTTTTAAAATAATATATTTTTATTGATTATTATTCTTCTTGATTTAATTTTCAATGAACAGATTTTTAATTTTAGTTTTTAATGTATTTTAGGATTTTGGATAATCCTATAGTGGGGTTCGTACTTATATAAAAATATAAATAATGTTAAATTTTTTTGAGAGTAAATTATTTATCGATAACCTATATATTATTACACTGGTGTGGTGAGATCTGTGTCATAATAATTCGGTGGAATATTTCGTATATTAGATCAAATAAAAACCCATACATTGTCTTTTGTTAAACAGAGTTGTACAATGCTTGTATAAGAGTAAATCATGACTAAGAGTATCATATTATAATAACTAGGCTAGCTAAATGTGATTATACCAGACTAATATATATCTAATAATTTAAATAAAATATGTCCCTTGTGTATGACTACATTGATTGGTGCTTTGACTTGCATCAAATTAATAACACGATCCACACATTATGTAATATATTTATAGTGAAGTAGAAAATATAGAAAAATTTATATCTTGGATGAGTGATATAGAGTAGAAAAAATTGATATATAAGTTTATTCTCATTGGTAAGTTCACGAATAATATTTTAAACCATGTATAATTGATGCATATTGTTTTTCAAAACTAATGTATGAAATTTTACAAGACAATGATCTCATGAGATTTTGTACTTTTCTAAGAAAAAAAAGAGTTCATCCTCTAAAATATGGTCATATCATCTAAAACATCCTCTACCAAGAAAAAACAATTATCTCTCCAAATGGATCCTTGGGCCTTGATTCAATTCTCATTCCCCATTCGACATACACTCAAGATGAAATAGAATATATGTTTTTTAACAATCTAATCTCATTCTTTTTCAGTCACTAAAATATTAAAGAATATGAGTATCAAATTTTTGATCCCATCTAATTCTACATGGAATCCATGAATACGTTACCTAAACAAAGTATTATATTCTTTTTTGTTTACATGTAAAAATAGACTATTTAATCAAGGAATATACCATGTTGATTTAATTTATCAATATAAGGGGTTAAGTGTTTGTTAGATAATAATGTATTAAAAATAATCATATATAATTGAAATATGCTGATGAGATTCCACACTTTCACAATTCATATGGAATTTATCTCTTTCACCAAATCTTCCATACGATATATAATTTCACACTATCATGTTCTTTAAAATATGATCATCTATGGGTTAGTTTTAACATAGGATATCACCAATTTATTCTACAAATTAATATCATAAATTTTAATATTGATTTTTTTCTTCATCATATGATCATTTTCACACATTCCATATAATTGTATATTTTTAACTCTACATTAGTGGGGTGCTAACATGAGGCTTGGTCTTGGGGGAATCATTTCATGGGACCTGGAAACTCAGTCTCCTTTTCTTCATGTTTTCCTGTATATTTGATGTGAACATTGGGATACTATGATTTCACATGGTTATAGTAAATTTTTTATTTCTATTACCACTAAATCATTAAATTACAAAAAATAGTAATCTCGTCCCCTCACTTGACTAAATCATTATATGATGAAGTTGGGTTGGTTAGGGGATGAAAAAAACAATGATTTTGGGTGGAGATTAGCGATATGTCTATTATAGTGGCATTTTTTCATTCAAAAACATGAATGATATATGGATTACTCTATAGAATATATCATCATGGAATTAAATTTAACACATTCAAAGTAGTAGATGGTAACTAATGAATAGTCAGATGAGTTTTCAAATAGAATTAAAATAAATAAAATACAAAATGATGTAACATGAGTAGACAACCCAAGGTTTGAGACCTTTCCACCAATTTTTTTCCTTTCTTAATTTTCTTTTTTTGTTTGTAAGTTCACACACCACACTATGCCTTCACATTTCCCTTAGTTTTTTATTTATAAAAACACAAAAATAATAATAAGTGTTTGAAGTGAGTGAATATATAATATCAATGAGAGACGACCAATAGGTTAACTCACTAACTTCATTTTTTGGAGATTTTTAATTTTATTATGACCCTAAATAATTTAATAGATTTTTAGTTCATTAATAATATAGATAAGTTGTATACAAGATCGACCATGGAGATATATGTTATTCAAGAAAGCATCATCTCTGATATAGACATGAATTTCATGTAATCATTATGGGAATGGATTTAGGGAAATTAAGGTTTGCAAGACACATTGAATAAATATTTCACACTCAAATTAATGGATAAATTGAGATAAAATTCATGTTTTATAATATTTTATTTGTGAATTTATACATGAAAACAATGGGTTTTAGGAGGATCACATCCCCTAGAAAAAAATTCGCATATAATATTCCTTACTTGTCATTTTTTCTAACTGAAACATTTAACTTAATTTTGGGTTAATCTAGTAAATTTCTCATTGTTGGACAGATATAGGTTAATAAATATTTATTTGGTTACGTGTCACCTAGAATACGATTGAAAGTATAATGATTATTTGAAAATTTCTTATATTAGAAAAATTCCACCAAAATTCCATTGGATATCATCGAAGATAACCCTTACTATTCATTTTTATGACCTCATATTATAAAAATCTTTTCTATGGTTAGGTTACTAATTGATGGTAATAAAGGGAATCTAGCTCCATGATATGGTGGAACATCATCAATTTTACAAAAAAATAAAGATATATCTTATTAACTAGCCTTACCACTGAAATTTAGTTCCACGCATAAAAAATACCATGTTTTCCAAATTAGGATGTATATTTCTAAACATTTTCTTATTAATTTTTTTTGGTTAAATCAAGAAAACATATGATTCAACCAATGTAAATAATTTTATTAGTAACATAAATTAGATTAAGAAATTTCCAGGGTGCTTGGATTAGACTTTGGTTTGTTTAGATGGTGGCATGAAGATCTCTAAGACGAGATCTGGGAGTGTAAAGCTAAAATGAAGTTTAAATGGACAATCATATTGCCTTTGGAATATTCCTGATTCTTCATGGGGCTGACAATCCCAATAATAGAGAGGTTATATAAATCTACACCTTCATGTTAGTTTTATCTATAATTTAGTCATTTTATCTCTATTTATGTGCAATTGAATGTAGAGAGATAATTAGAGGACAATTGATTAAAGATATAAGGAAGATAATTGGATATGAGGTGATGGATAACAGTAGATACATAGTGGGATGTTACTGAGTAATTTATGGTCACTGTAATTTTGTAGCATCATTGTAAGGACCATTGGGTAAATTGTGGACCCCAACTGGCTACTCAATTTCGATATAGTTTATTTAATTATTAGTCTAGTTTTATATTTAATTCATAAAATATTAACACAAAATATATTTTTTCTCATGATTAATCAATATTTTATGTATTTTAGAACCCCTATGGATCACTCCACTCAATTTACTTCATAATAAGTGAATCCCTTCTTCACCAATGATCGAAGAGGCTCTGTTTAGTTACAGGGGATTATCTTGAGGACAGTAAATTAATTTATTCCATCTAGCATTAACCTATTATTTTTATATTCATGAAGTGGTTAAATACCCTTATATTATTGAATTAGGGCTAGTTAATTCCTTTATTTTACATGGTTAACTTCTAGTATAGTTACCAATGGTATTCTACTTAGGTGAATCTAATGTAACACTTATCTTTTTATTCTTGGATTCACTCCCTTCTTTTAGAAGTGACATGAATATTGATTTTTTATCATGTTAGGTTGATTATGTTCTTGACATATTGGAATAATCACATTCCTCATAACTTAAAGAAGTTATTATGTTTATTTATCTCTTATGTGAACTACATTATCCACTTGTACTTCCAAGTGTTTAATGGGAAATTTTTTCGGGTTGATCAAATATAATTTAAAATGACCATTTTTATACCTAATTATTTTCTTTAAATTATTTTTTAATATTTAGTGAGTATTTTATTTTATTTATTATATTTTCTATAGTTTTAGGGATTTATTATCATTTATGTGACCTCTAATTAATTAATATCATTTCAACAATCATAAGTATTGTAATGAATTTGGTGTTTGACCCATGTTACTTTAATTAATTTTTATATTCTTCTGTATGTTTCTAGTATTTAATATGGAAATATGAATTTGTTTTTTTCGTTATATTTTGATCATTGTTTGATTTTATCTAAATCTATTTCATTATAATGTTTTCAAAAAGTGGTTATACCATTTATATATATATATAATGAAGGTATATTTCCTATTAATATGTTTTTTATACTCAAGATGGGATCCATATGCCCTAAATCATTACTCCTCTTTCCCTTTCCCCCTACGATAGGCTCAAAACGCCATAAATCATTATACCCCTTTTTCTATTCTAAATGATTGGAAATTATAAATCCCTAGATCATTATAGATTAATATATTTCTTAGATATGGTTTATCTATTTATTGACTGATTAAATACACATTTTCTTACACACATACAATATATGTACAATTTTGATTATTGAATCAAATGGAGGATGCAATGGGTACATCAACTCAGATATTAAGGTAGACTGAAAATAGTAATTACAGGTATGGATCCTATTTTAATTATTAGTTATATTGTGTTATTATGTTTATATTATAAATTTTTAGAAATGCATGTTGACTATTTTTGTATTTTTCATTTCGATTATTATTTTTATTTCATGCACTTTTGTATAAGACAGGTATGTATGGGTTAGGTGGATTCCTCCTGTGATATTGTTTTATACTAATATCTTCCAAATTCTCTAATAGTATACATAAATATCCTTTTTCCTATCCAAGGTAATGGAAAAACACATGATCATATGATCTACTCATGTTAGGATCGTGGAATTCAAGTGGTCTCTTTTGAAGCTTCTGGTGGATGGAATGAATGATTTCATGAGGTATTTATTGGAATTCCCTAATGAAGGATTCACATATAGAGTCTCCACATTTAGGACCTTGGGCCTTGTTTAGCGTGATTATATACATGAACTATTTTTGACTTGATTCCTTCCATCAGATAACATATAGTGATTTTGAGACCCATAAACTTGGGTCAAGACAAAATATATATGTCCTGATATCAAGACAACAAACTATCCTACAATGTTTAGGAAATATATTTTCTCAATTATTAACCTTCATCAATGTAGAATTATGTTAAACTACAAAGATGATTTCATGGACACATAACACTACTCTATAGGGTTTTCATGAACTTCATATCACATGATTCGTTTCATTACGGGATATGTAGTGGTGCCCAGATCTGAATTCTGGGGTCTATCCATGATAATTCATTTTTCATGACGATTCACCTTCATCCTTACCACATGATGTTAAACTAAACTTTTTACATCCTTGCTACATGAAACTAAAATCCAAGTTCATCCAAAAATACATACAACTCAATTGTCATTTAAATGAGATGTGTAGGGATTCATTGATCTAATATCTTAGACCAACCATCATATGATACAAAATTCCAAAGTACATTCCTTTAATTTTCTCTATGTCGTGAGAGAATCCTTTTTAATTATTTTTTTTTTCGCACTGAGAATATCTGAGATGAGATAAGGATATTTGGAAAGGCTTCCCCGTATAATAAAGACATATTAATTCATGACAAGTCTAGTACGGTTTTGAAAAAAATACTTTAAAAGGTACACCATATGTCATTTATGCATGTCATTAAACTAAATGGTTGATGTATCTTTCATGACATCAATATATGAATAAACATAATCCTCACCCATGATGACCACTATCCTAGTAGTTTGTTTCCCACCACTGCTGTATCGAATGAACTATTTCTGGCCTGATTCTGCTTTCATAGGATACAAAATAACACTAAGATATCCATTATCAATTCCAAACAAAAATTTTACTTTTAAATTCAATGAATGTACATCCTATTCACATGATGTAAAAATAAATGGTTTCCCAAGAATTACATGTGGGTAGATCCCTATCATCATATGATTCATAATGATGCTGAAAGCTCCAAACTTATGTCTAGCTATAAAAATCAAATGAAACAATTTGTCCCTATGCATATGGGTCATACATATGTGGATAGTTCCCCCATTAAATAACTATATATGGCTTGATTCATATAATAATAGAATACATAGTGAGACCCAAATATCATTTCATGGGTCTAATTATTAAAATATATATGAGAATTCCCCCTTTGTATATGGGGAAGACCTACATAGAGAGTTTCCCTTTCAAGAACTACATGTGGATTGATTATTCTTATCGTAAGATATGTAGTTATTCCATGATCTAGAATACATGGTCTATCTGTAATAATAAATGGGAACAATGAATCCATCTGCATATAGGTTCGACATACGTATAGAGTTTCCCATTCAAGAACAACATGTCGATTGATTCATATCACCAATTTATACATTGTGTGTCATTGATATCCAATATTGGTTTCAGTTTCAAAAATCAATGGGAACAACTCCCCCTCTTTGTTTGGGCCTTACCCACGTTGAGAGCTTCACATTCAAGAACTACATGTGGATATAATCTTATCAACTCAGGATATCTAGTGACATTTATATCTCCAATTCTATGTCCACATGAAAAGTCAATAGGAACAACTACCCCATCTACATATGGTCCAGACATTGTGGAAATTTTCCCATTAAAGAACTACAACTGACATGATTATTGTCATTAAAGAATACACAATGATGCCTAGATCTACAAACCTATGTCTAACCATTATATAAAAATAATCCCCCTCCCTGTGTATGGGTTAAAATGTGTTAGTAAATCTTATAAAATAACTAGTATTCCTTGATTCTTGTCATCATAGGATATGTAGTGACACCCATATCTCTTAACCTAGGTTTATCCAAAACATATGAAATTATAAAAATGAACCCTTAACTACACATGAGATAGAACTATGTAGAAAAATTTCTAAGACCCAATCGAGTGTGGCCCATTGACTAACCAACTTTCCCTTATTTCTCATGATGATCATAGATCATGTGATCTTAGGGAACCTAGAAAACCACTTTGGCCAATGTGACCAAGACACACCTCATATCGAGATCCATTTATTAGTATCATGATGGTAATCAACATAAAAAAGGTCATCGAATTGAATGAACCATAAAACCAGCATATACCTCTTTTAAAAAAAGTTCCAAGTAAAACAATCTCATTCTTCAATTGAATGATCCTGATAAACATTTAACATTCTTGCATGTGTGATAGATCTAGACATGAAGGGATATTACATATGTCATCCCAAAAATAATACTATGCATGGAAAAAATATTTTCATTGCATATGAATGCATCTGAATAGTGAAAATTGTCCCCATGTATATGCTTCAAAAAATTTCATGTTAGTTACCAAGGCCTTATTTCATGACATTAAACTTTGAAGAATGTTAGACATCCTTATATTCTAAAATTAAATCGGCCAGAAAAATTTACTTGTTGCTTGAAATGAAGATACACGATAGATATATGCCAACTAGATGATCTTAATATATGAAGGAAATCACTCATCATCATTCCTTATCAATGTATCGCAATATCATAACCCCGATAAAATAGAGAATGAGATCCTCCATCATCTTTATAATAAATTCAACTCATAAATCACACTTCATGTCTCGAGATCCCTGGGTTTCAAAAAAACTTTCATGAACCCTATTAAGGAAAGATAAATGTCTTTTTGAACATGATATCGAGGTATAATGTTCATAAACCTATCAACCAAAGGAATCTTGGACTTATATGAAGGGATCTATAATCCACGTAATATTCATTTCACCATGGTAGAACGCATCGCCTTAGATTGTTTTGGAATGTCCCCTGTATGACTTCCCCATATCATTACTCATTTCCTAAGAATTTAGATGAATGATTTATAGCATTTTCATCTCATGCTCAGAAGGATTTTTAAGTAATCATTACACTAGGGACCTATTTAGGTTTTTTTGTATCATTACATTTATACCAGGTCCACAAACATCATGAACATAAATTAATTTCATGTTGGCCAACATTGTATGACCTTAAAATTTACCATTTGATTTTACAAATTCAAAGTCCTTAAAATAATAGTGAAAATGATATAATACATGTTTGGATGAAAAGCCACAAAGGGTGGCCTATGAAAAATTCAAATATCCAATTTCTGAACTATTAATCTCTAGATCATAGGAAAAAATTAGGTTAAAAATTAATGAAGAATAAATCTCATAGGTTCCACTTTGTGTCCCTTGTAAAAGTAGAGCCATTTTTAATGGATCCAATAGTACATGACAAATATTTAGTAATGAACTTTCATATCTCCTCACTAAGATAATGTGTTCACTAGGTGCTGACATAAATGTTATGGTTCTCTAACCCTTTATGAGTAAAATGTTTTTTATATATCGTAGATCATGAATTTATCTCCCTTGATCCCCATAAACCATTCATGTACCATGTAAGATGACACTAGGCTTTAAGAGTCCCATTATTTGAATATGCATGTATTTTTATGAATCATACATATGATCTTTCAACAGTCAACCAAATGAATCATTACATTACAAAAAGGTCATCCCAATCTATGTGAGCCCAAATGTCATCGTGTATAAACAAAACATTTTAGGGTGTCTTGGTTCATTCCTACCATGATTGTCCTACATCATCATCATGAACCAGGAACATTGGACCTTGATTTAGATTATACTTAACTAAAATATTCTAGAATATTTGACATTCTCACCATTATGTCTATGTGAATTTAATTATTTTTGAACCCAAGAATTTGTCACTCCATTCATATACCTTTTTATAGGCCACACAATGAGACTAGAAACCATGTGGAATCAGTCCTGGGCTACCTATATAAAAGATAAACAACCCTAGGGTTAAAGAACCCTTTATAGATAGTTCTATTCTGCTTTCCAAACTTCATCATCATGATGATTGAGTATTTTTAAATAATTAATAACCCCTAGAAAAGAGTATGGATACCTTTACATAACCATTCATGTATTCCATATGGACTCAGGAATAATGGTTTAGAAAAACCAACTAGAGGCATCAACAAATTTTATTAAAGGAAATATGATCCTCTTGAGCCCTGATAACGTTGTGAAAAAATATGATACCTCAATGTGTTATGGGTCATCCACAATATTTCTACCAAATTCATATTAATCATTCCAAACTTTTGGGTGATGAATTAAAAAAAACATATTCCAATTATCCAGGTGGACTCAACATCCAAATATGTTCTCTTCCACCAATATCATCCCCAAAATCTTCTCTAAAAATTGGAAAGGGCGGGGGGGAATATCTTTTTGACCATGATTTTAATGCATATGTTTAAAATACCATCTAGAGGAATTTCCACCTAACAAGAAAGGAACTCCAATCTGTATGATACTTAGAAACACCCTGGAGGAACTGAATACCTTTGGCTATTTTAGGTCATCACAATCATATCTTCCCAATGTTTTACACCCTAAAATATTGTTCTAGAAGAATGATGTTAAAAAACTATTTTATTTACTAGTAGAAATAAATTTAATTTCACAACATATCTCCATCCTTACCAAATTATGATTACGCTACATGGAATATATCCTTATCCCATGACCATAAATTACACAGAAGATTCCCTTGACATGTGTTATTAAAATGAATGGATTAAATTACTTCATGAATGATATATTAACATTATAAGAAAGTAAAAGATAAAATGCCCTTAACAATAGAAATATATGGTCCCAACTAGAAGACACAAATCTACAACATAAAAATGGCCTAGTTAGTAAGACCTTAAATTATCCAATCAAAAGAGAAACAGTGCTCACCAGGTTGAAAACTAGATAAGGGAATCTGGAAAAAATGTCAGGTCTCTTCTCACTAGACATGTGCATCGTGTTTTCTAAAAAAGAACTCACAATATGGAAAATTCACAGAACTTGTCAGTTAGAAAACCTATAAGATGGTTGATTGAGAAAAATTGAAGTCAATTCCTATAATTTATTCCCCTATATAATGTTCAATTAAAAATTAGGCCAATATGAATGAAAATATATAAATATTATAGGGCCCACTATGTGTCCATATAAAAAATAAAGATATCCTTACCAAGTCCATCTACATAGAAAAAAAAATATTATTCTCTATCTGAAATATATCATGCCCAAATTTTTATTTGGTTTTTATGATAATCTCAAGGAAACTTGAGCAGATACATCAATGAGTAATCTAATGTTAGTGGGAAATCATGTCAGTTTCTCAAGAAAAATATATTGAGATTTAATCATTATAATCAAGGGGTTCAGGTTTACATAATATAATACAAATTGTGGGTATCATTGATGATCTATGAAACATCATAGTAATGAAATGTCATTCAAATAATTAATGAGAGAAAACTGGATGCTTTTATATTATGTTTATAGAATTTAATCATTAATAAGGTTACAAAAGGAGGAATATCTATATTATAGATATTCTCCAAAGATTTAATAATAATAATAATATTGGTGATCAGAGAACTATAAAATTCAATTGTATCATTTAACCAGGTTGGACAGAGTCTGACGAGAAGAATTGATTGAGCACCGAAACTCCACTCATGCCACTAATTATATTGCTACCTAAATAATATGAGTCTGAATGAGTGAAGAAATGTAATCAACTATTTTCTGAGTAGTCGTTAATGAGAATGATGATGAAAAAATATCAGATATTGAGCAAGCTGTGATATACTCATTTTATGCAATATATGTGGCTATGGCATACATATGGGCATTAAACTAAGATATTATATGATGAAACTATTAAAAACCCTCTATATCTTCTTATATTATCCTTGATAGTGGAATACCATCATCGAAATTATGTAATTATCCCTCTCTTTTATCCAATTGTTTCCATGTAATAATAATATGAAACATGGTGTCATAAAATTTCATAAAATCAAATCCACTAACCCCTAATTCCTGAAAAAGATAAATATGTCATTCTTCTTGGTCACCAAGCATTTCTATGGATGTCGAAGTGATTGTGGTTTGAATATAAGTCCATATTATCCCACATACTACATGGATCTCTATTATGATTAGGGTGGGTATATCGGAAGGGGGAATGATAGGTTGATCTGATGAAGAAGAAAGAGGGGAAGTCACAAGTTCTGTTCTCACAAATGATACATTATTTGTTTCTATTATAAAAGTAACAAAATCCTCAAAAAAATCAGCCCCAATAACGGGATTTTTATTGTTAGGATGAGGACGCTACCTCAATGTCTCTCCTGAGTATTGGATGAAATATATTTCTTCTACATACAAGGCTGTTGGTAAAGTATATGTTTTGTCCAACAGACATACTGGCATATCCCACATACCACCTAGGTAGGAATCCTTCCAATGATAGGAATAATAATATGACAGGAAGGCAGGGGATCCAATAATCTGAATGTAAATCCTAATGTTTGGGTCTTCACATGCCAATATTTTTCAAAATTGGTGGTTAATCTAGGGATTTCAATCTCCCCAAACACAGGTCGAGGGAAGGGAAGAATCCAATTGAATATACCCAAATTGGTTTTAAAACTGTTATGTGGTGTATGGTTTATAAATAATCAACTCATCCACCTGGTATGTGAGAACCCCGTCTGGAAGGGAGATTTTGTATGACTGTTCATCAAGAGATCCAACTCTATTATTAATACTCGGTTTAATCGGTGTGAGTTATGTCAATGTTTTTAAATGATCATTATATCTTAACATGATAAGGACCTCATCCTGGCCTATAGGCATCACCTCAACCATGGGACTATTCAACAACCTAGGAATGAATGGAGGATTAGGGATCATAGTTTTTTTATTATATTATTGTCAATCGAAATGATCCCATATCTAGACAAATTGGAATGAAAAAGGGCTTCAAAACAATAAGTAATTGATCATTATTGAATCTTCCCCATGAGTTGGTAGAGGTGGTTTGGGGTCTCTAATACTAGATTTAAGGCCCCCTTTTAATAATCATGTTGGCATTGCCATTTTTTCAACATGAATACCCATGTGGGAATCCTCCTCTATGAAAGTAAATCAATTCAAAAAAAGTATAAGATACTCACCATCTTATGTCTCAAAGATATCTTCCACCCTACATAGTAAACCTACGATGTATCCTCCACTTCCTCAAAGATTACTCAATATGAACCTGTGAAAGAACAAACATGTCGGGATGGAAATTGGTGATGGCGCATCGCGGTTGGACAACCTTCACTATAATCATTATTTATTTATTATTTTTAAAATATTGAATGTTTCAAAAAATGAAATAAATTCTTATTTTATATAAAAAAAATAAATAATTATAAATGAATAAAATAAAAAACTATTAATACATAAATCAATAAAACAAATTAATAAACATATATTTGAAATTAAATATTCCTAACAAGCCTTTAATAAAATCATAACTAGCCACATGAATTGGTTTAGTAAAAATTTCTTCATGTTAATTTTTACTATTTAAAAATTCTAAATATATATCCCTTCTAATGATGTGATCTCTTAGAAAATGTGCATTATATCAATATTCTTGGTTCTTGAGTGTCTTATATTATTTTTGAAATATTAATGGCTTGTGTATTATGGCATTAAATAGCTAAATTATCAAAATTAATTTCAATGTCTAGTAAAATGTGTTTCATCCACAACACCAATGCATAGTAACATCTAGTAGATATATAGTTTTCTTCAATTGTTGATAGAGCAATAAAATTTCGTTTCTTACTCAACCACGAAACTAATGATTTTGCATAAAAATGAATGGTACTTAATGATATTTTCCATTATAATGTACATCCACTAAAATCCGCATCTAAATATGAAACTAAATTAAAATCCTATGTTTTTTAAATAAAGTATCTTTTAAATAGAATATCTTTTTTAAATTTATAAAAATTATTTTAATAGGCTTAAGATGGGAATCTTTTGGGTTTGACTGAAACCAAGAAAATAAACATGTAGAAAACACTATTTATGGTCTCATAGAAATAAGATATAATATACTACCAATCATACCAATATATAACTAGTTTTCAACTAGTTTTCCATCTTCAAAAAAACATATTTTACATTATTACACATCAGAGATATATAAATCTTTTTGTTTTCTAGTACAAATTTTTTTAAATATATCCTCAATTTGTTTTCTTAGATTTAAATTATTCTTTAATATTTCTGATAAATTTTAAATCCTAAAAAGATATTTAATTCTGATATCATACTCATCTCAAATTCTCTTTTCTTAAGGTTTGAAAAATAATTCCAAATATTTTAATTTATTAATTTGAAATATAATATCATATATATAAAAGTTAACTAATAATATATTAGACAAAATTTTTTTATTAAAATGAGTAGGATATGCTACCCATATATAAAATAAACTTTCTAATTAAAATGATCTTAATATTGCATTTAAATTCCTATGTTCTTGTTTAGGGCTGTAATAATCTTTAGTAAGTTTAAAAGTTTATTGTGTTAGATTGTGAGTTTCAAAGCATGGTGGTTGTAAAATGTAAACTACCTTTATTAAATATCCATTTAAAATTCCAATTTTACATCAATATAATATAATTTATAAATCTTAAGGTATGAATAATATATTAGGATCCTAATTACATCTAATATATCAAGAGGTTTAAATGTTTTTCTCAAGACATGACCCATACTAGGGATTGAACCGCAACTACCCTAAGCCCGCCACCATAGGATAGGGGCTGCTGACTAGTGCCGAAGGAACAAAAAACTCTGGGAGGCCTTTTCCTATGAACCTGTACACACACACATAGCTAACTCAATGAAAAAGTGAAGAGAAAAAAAATAATGAAAGGTTACAAACTACTATAAAAAGGGATAAAAAATGCATCGACCTGTAACAGAACATGTACAAGAAAATTAATGTGGAATGGAAAAGGGGAAAAAATACACACCCAACTAGAAAAGTGCCACAAATCAGCATCAGGTGAAAATGTAAAATAGCTGGAAGAGTCCCACCCCTGAATCCCATGCTATGACCAACACATGTGGTCTAACCACCTCGTATCCCGAAGCTCCTCTGATGTCACGATCAACCTGTCTGTCGTCCGCAAGGACAAGCCAAATGTAAGAAAATCCCAAGCAAGTGTGTGTATAAAAAAACATAGTAGGATGCCCTGTAGGCTCTAGGGAACAGTAATAAAGGAACTCAAGAGGAGAGAAGAAAGAGAGAACAAGGTACAACAAGAGTGAAAAAATAGTTCAACTCCACCCAGTAATAGATATTATTGCTCAGTGAATCCAAAACAAGAGATTAAGGAGATCTTCATCTCATAGAAAACACTAGGTATAAACCCATACATATACCCAGGGCATCCGGATATACTCATAACTCAGACCTCTAATCTAGAAACATGTTATATAATCGCATACCCCCGCTAGGGATTCTCTTCGAAGGCTTCACGAATCACTCATTCGGGAGTACTCACTCGAAGAGTCTGATAGCTTTGATAACATACGTCTGGAAAGTATCTTTTGATGGAAAGGTCAAAAAAGATAGATGCACTCATTATGGGATTACACAATTCCAAGTGGGGAAAGATCACAATACATTGATAAGGATTACTGCCAGGGTCTTGACGGATACCGCGACTCATCTGGATTCACCTGATAGGTAGGGGATCAATACCCGTTAGAGTTGTTAAAATCGGTGTTAAACTCTGCCTAGGGTCATGAATGGATAGAAGATCTTGCTTTGGGCCTCTTAGAGGGATTCCTGACTCTATCATAGAAAGTCCTGCTGAAGTTAGAGATCACAATACACAGATGAGGATCATTGCCAAAGCCTTTCTGGAGACCACGACTCATCCAGATTCACCTGCTAGGTAGATGATGAACTCACTATAGAGATGGTCACGTAAATTCATGACTCTACCTAGGGTCAAGAATGGATAGAGTATCCTGCTCCATGTCTCTCGGAGGGATGCCTAACTCTATCAGAGAAAGTCCTGCAGAAGGGATCATACACCTGTATTAGGAAACGATAGCTGACCTTAAAGGGAAATAGAAAAGGGGTACTAAAAAAATGAAACATGTCCAAGATACGTTGGGATAGAAGATCAAGACATGTACTGAAAAGTACACAGCATGTAGAAAGGTTACACGCTGCGTCCTCTGGACCCAGGTACTACCTGTGTACAAAGGCCCGTGTCTCAAGGCTATTCATGAAAAATGAAACTACACTGTGTATAAAAAGATAAAATGTCATGTCTTTGTATCTGGGGTTCTCCCTGTGTATGCTGGCCATGAGTCCTTACACGGTCACAACCCATGTACACCAACCCATGTAATCAGTAAACAGGGTGACCCATGCAACCGGCATGGTCTGGCCATGTCGTGGAGTACTGACTCTAAGGAGGGGAAAACCATCTCAGAGGAAAACAAATCCTCACTCATGAGGTGGGGAGTCTCGTCTCTACCAGATTAGGGGAGTTAGGAATGCCTGCACCTTGAGTCATCAACAGAGTATCCATCCAAACTCTCAATAAATGAAACTCCCTAGATCTTCTCCTCAGTTCATCAGTCATTCCTCAAACACCACGAAGTTCCACCAGGGAGCAACCCAAAATACCACCATGTCATAAGGGTTCCAACAAGATAGACAATGCTTCAATCTGACACACAGTCTATAAGTTATAGGAATTTTAGTACCGGGGGCCCCATTGGATTCGTGTTTGATATAACCAGGCCTACTTCAAACGACACAGGTTAACCAAACTAGTCACACCATTGAGATCCATATGAAAACAAACACAAGATGGATGACCCATTTGTCCAAAATGGATAGCCAGTGAAAAAGTTGCATTTCACAGCATCACATGGGAATCAGGCATCGTTGGGCCCGCACTATGATCTTGACATAAATATCCATAATTGGTCTTGAAAAAATCATCATTATTTTTGGGTCGTAACCTCACATATGGTTCATCATTCTAACACCGTATGAGGGAGATATGTTAGATACAATATCTCATATTATTATTATTATTATTATTATTGGGTGTTTCATGGACCTGCACCATGTACCAGAATTTATTATGCGAAATTCAACATGAGTTGACCATATTAATGTCACGGTCATGTCACTACTGACGGCTAGTCAATCGAACGTCGCACACAAGAGTTATGGCGAGTCAAAGATTTAATAATAATAATAAATCTATTATGGTTCAAGGGATTCGAGTACCTGATCGAAAACCTTGCAAAAACATCCACCATTGGATTCATAATTTCCGTCATGATATCAGGGTCACACTTCCGCTGACGGTTCATAAAACCAAGGTTGCATGAAGGAGTTACAGTCAAAATAGTGTTTTACCAATGAAAATAATAATATTATTGTTATGTTATTATTATTTTTAACCCCTTTTCATTTATCCAAGGGATTCTCAATCTCAATCCCCTTATATGTGTAGTGTTCCCCATGATTGAAACCTCTTTCAACATATTTATTTTATTTTAATATTATTTGCATTAATATCATAATTATTATTAAAATTTGATAAATGTTCAATCACTCACACACAACTCTATTTACACGCCTCCTCCTTCCCTCCATTTACTTCTTGTGTGTGGCATCCCAAATCCATTCCCACATCAATGTTATTATTAATATATTTAATAACAATAACAACCATCATTTATGTTGTGATTTAATCCCATTAATTAGTTTACCATAGTTATTCTCATATTTAAATAAAACAATTACATTTAATTAATCACACACTAAAATCCACCATTACCATTATTATTTAATATAATAGTATTAAATTATCCTTCAATTTCATCAATGGGTCATAATCATTATCATTAATTATTATTATAATTATTGATGAATGTCGTGTCACCCCTTCACATCGGCTTGGTCTTCCAAACCACTACAAACCATCGGAGCCACCTCGCATGCCACCAGAGCTACCCCTCCTAGCTTCCGCGGTCACCTGATTGCCCCATCGAGCCACTGCCTTGAACCGATGAAACCCTCGTTGGACCTCTGCCATAGGATCCATCTGCACGCCATTCTGACTTCGATTTAAACTCGAAAAAAGAGATGAATTCAGATCCCTAGTCCATAGGTTGAGATTTTCGCGTGCATATGTCACGATCAAAGAAACATTGAGTTTCTAGTGCACTTAATTATTTTTTGATGAAGAACATGCGAAGAATGTGTGGACCATGAATAAGGAAAGATCTCGGTTGAAGGGCAGATTGATATCTGTGTTAGTTTTTCCACCGTTTTTTAGAATCGATAACTTGGGGAATTAGCAATTAAATATTTATCATGATTAAAGGATCACAATTTCATGATAAATAACAAGAAAATTAATTCAATAAAATCTTTATGAATCCATGAATTAATTTATTTAATTCACATTCATTGTAAGGAATTTAAACCGGGGTAAGGAATCCACAAAGATAAATCCTACCTCAATTTTGGATTGATCATTGGTGAAGATATCATTAATCAAGATATGTTCAGTGTTAAAGAGGATCAGACTTGCTAAAAGACGAGAAGAAGATGTTCCGTTCGTTGCTCTTCGATTTTCCTGGATCCGAGGATTCATTGTTCTTCATTCATCATTCGTCAGTGGAAAGAGGAGTAGAGGAGATGAGTATAGGCATTATCATTATTGAAAAAACTAAATTATGTGGACAAACCCTTAAAGACAAATATTTAAAACATCTTATTAGCTTAAAATAACTTTCAATCAAATAATTAAATAAATAATTATTTACTTATTTTAATTATTTTCCCATGATGATGCAAAAACCATACACCTGATGCCGACAAATGTTTACCATACCTAGGGTAAAACCAACATTCTGAACTCATCGGTGGTCTCATATTTTTCATCTAAGTCCCTGTTCGAGAGATATTCAAGTTTAAGATATTAAATTAATAGATTATTTATTTAATTTATCCATTTAATACACCTCCAAAGAGCGTGGGGCCCAAACATCCCGCGCCGAATTATTTTATGTCACGTCTAGGGGAAACACGACATTTTGGACCCTACCGTGGTCTTGAATTACTGATATGATCAACTGTATAGGATATTTCATGTTTTCTTTAGTTACCCTCACATGGGTAATATAAAAATACTTAACATTTATATAAAATTAATTTTTGGCACACCGAGCTTCGGAATTGGACGCTATCATAGCGCCCATCGTTGGATATATTCTCCAAAATATTTGAAAGTCGTATTAGTGAAAGAAACTAGGTATCTACATTAATCCCTCCTTCATGATTTTAATCCTCAAAAAGAAAAACTCGGGAAATCACTCTGGATACAGAGCCCACTCTTAGCTCTCCAACTCCTAGGGAAACCTGTATGTTTCTATGATGCCAATGAATGTGGACCAAAGGGGTGGTCCACCCTCATATGGATTTCATCAGTTGAGACATGTATACAACATTGTGTACCCAATCCAACTATTTGGGATAAGGAAAGGTGGTATGAAACCTCGACATCTCCTTGCATAGCCTCGAACGTCCTGATATAACTTAGGGGATAGATTACCTCCCCGGCCAATCCTCTACATCAAATGTCAAAATTGGAATCATTGTTTGTCACTAGAATAGGGTCTCGTGATTACCTCATTCAGAATACCCATATGGTGAAACACCAAACGATATCTAGTCACAAATAATTACATAGTCAATGAATAACAACTGAGACTCTCTTACACCCTCAAGAGGTGAAGGATTCCACATCGTTGACTAAAGAAAAGTTATACCACTTTGTTCCACTAGGTTCAGATTCAACATCACAGATTGAGTTCACAAGTCTGAGAGATTATTCTAAAATGAATGCATTATGCTGTATGGGCCTCAAAAGATCATGTGCATGTGAATGATCTTGAGAAGATCTCCTATTTTGAGAACTCGTCATCTGGAATCTACTAGCTATAGTAGACGTGTCAGCTCTATTGCGCTCACTGTCACAACCAGTTGTATGGCGTGACAGGAAGCCTTATACCACTAGTGACTACTATCATACCTTGGCATTGGTGGGAATGCACAGGGGCACTATGATAGAATATATATCTCTCTATAGAGTCCCCTCTTAAATTTATGTTCTCAAAAACTACCGTTATAGACCAACGGACCACTGACTCAATCCAATCCTCTATTATCCAAGGGCATGTCTTACTACAGAGCCTTAATTGTCTCTGGTGAAGGAACTCACGATGTGCGCTCAAACTATACACATCATTAGCCTTCACATCTGGGGTTTTCATCATCTAAATAGGTAGGGGTGTTGTTACTTTCCCACCTAGAGTAAGGGGCTCGCATGATTGGTTCTAAACTGAGCTCTCGTCACTCACAGAATCGTATCCATGAATCATAGCTAGTATCATTGATGGTTGTCATCGTGGATACATCCTGAATGTTATCAAGGTGTACTGCAGTAGGATGATCATATCTATATATATCAACAAAGAGTGGGATCTGACTCAATAATGACAGTCAAAGACTCAATCCTATATTATGCATGTACCATTTATCCCTACAATAGGTGTCTTAGGGAGCCAAGTCGACAAGAGGGTAATCAGGGTCCTCATGAATGGATACGTCGGCCGCCCATACCATCACTAGACTCTCTGGCCTGAGAGCCGCTCTTGAGACACTTCAACACTTTTTCCCTAAACCTAACCAAGACTATTTTATGGAAGTGTCCGAACAATATCCCAAGGGTTGATCCACCTCTAATACCACTCTGCCACAACCCGACCCATACTAGAACATGAACCACAACTACCCCAAGCCCGCCACTATAGGCCAGGTTCTGGAGTCTAGTGTCGAAGGCACAAAAAACTCAAGGAGGCCATTGCCTACGAACTTGAAAACACAAATGAAGCTAACACAATGAAAAGTGCAGAGAAAAAGAACAAGTCAAGGTTACACAATACTATAATAGGAAACCAAACAAAAATGCATCGACCTATAATAATACAAGTACAAGAAAAGTAAATTTGAAAGGGAAAGGGGAAAAAAATACACACCCAACTAGAAAAGTGTCACAACCCGGAAACAGGAGAAAAAGTAAAACAGCTAGAAGAGTCCCACCCTTGAGTCCCATGATACGACCAATGCACACGGTCAAAGCACCTCATATCCTGAAGCTCCTCTGATATCATGACCAACATGTCTATCATCTCCAAGGAAACATCAAATGTGGGAGAATCCCAAGCAGGGGTGAGTATAAAAATACTCAGTAATATGCCTCAAAGTATTGAGGGAGTAGCGATAAGGGTACTTAAGAGGAGAGTAGTAAAAGAGAACTAGGTACAAATTGAGTGAAGAAAAATAGTATAGCTCCACCCAATAAAAGATATGATCTCTCCAAGAAACCCAAATGAGAGAGTAAGGGGATCTTCATATCACTGCTCACACTAGGTATATGCCCATACATATACCTGGGGAATCCAGATATACTCATTACTCAATCTTGTATTCTAGTGATAGGTTACACAACAGCATACCCCCACATGGGATTGTGTTTGAAGGTTTCACTAAGAAATCGTTTGCGAGTACTCACTCCATGAGTATGATAGCTATGATAGTGTCCATCTGGAAAGTATCGTTCGTTGGAAACGTCACAATAGATAGATGCACTCATTATGGGAGTACACACTCCTGAGTTGGGAAAGATCATAATACATAGATGAAGATCACTGCTAAGGCCTTGCAGAATACTATGACTCATCAGGATTCACCAGCTCGGTAGAGGATCAATGCTTGGTAGATTTTTTCACGTAGATGCTTGACACTAACTAGGGTCAGGAATGGATTGAGGATCTCACTCCAGGCCTCTCGGAGGGATGCCTGACTTTATCACAGAAAGCCCTACTCAAGAGAGTGATCATGATACACAGATGAGAATCACTATGAGGGACTTAGAGGATACTGCGACTCATCCGGATTCACCTGCTATGTAGAGGATCAATACCAAGTGGAGTTGGTCATGTCGATTCATGACTCTACCTAGGGTCAAGAATGGATAGGGTATCTCACTTCGGGCCTCTTGGAGGGATGCCTGACTCTATCATAGAAAGTCATACTGAAGGGATCATACTCTTATAGTATGAAACGATACCTAACCTTCAAGGGAATGAGAAAATGGGAACTAACCCAAATCAAACATGTATAAAAATACAAACAAAACTATAAAAGTTCCGAAACCCGACAACAGATGAAAATGTATAATATCTAGAAGAGTCCCACTGCTGAATCACAGGATAATATAATTAAAAGTGTATAAATGTTTAATCACTCACACAAAACTCTATTTCCACTCCTCCTCCTGCCCTCCATGTGCTTCTTTTGTGTGCCGCCACAACTCCATTATCACTTCAAAGTTATTATTAATAAAATGAATAATAATAAATTCCATCATTAATGTTCTAATTTAATCCCAATAAATTAGTTTACCATGGTTTTTATCATATTAAATTAAAACCATTCTATTTAATTAATTACTAACTAAAATCCACCATTACCATTATTATATAATATAATAGTAATAAACCCTCCATTAATTTCATCAACGGGTCGCCATAATTATAATTAATAATAATTATTATTATTGACGCCCGTCATGTTGTCCCTTCACGTTGAAGCGATCTTCCACACTGCCCCAAACTGTCGGAGCCACCTCGCATGCCACTAGTGCTACCTCACCCTGCTTCTGTGGTCACCTAATTTCATCATTGAACTGCCTCCTTGAACTGTTGAACCCCTGGTTAGACCCGTGTCATGGGATCCTTCTGCATGCCATTCTGAATTCTATTTGAACATAGAAAATAGAGACGAATGTGGATACCTAATCCTTGGGTCGAGATCTCCGCAAACATATGTAATGCTCAATGAAACGTTGTGTTTCCACTGCACTTAATTATATTGCGATGAAGAACAAGCGAAGAATGTGTGAACCATGAATAAAGAATGATCTCATTCAAAGTGCAGATTGATAGCCGTGTTAGTTTGGACATCGTTTTTTAGAATCATTAACATTTGGAATTGGAAATTAAATATTTATCATGAAAAAGGAACTAAAATTTCAAGATAAACAAGAATTAATTAATTAAATAAATTGTTTATCTATCCGTGAATTAATTTATTTAATTCACATTCATCATCAGGTATTTAAACCGAGGTAAAAAATACTCAAAGATAAATCCTACCTCAGGTATGGATTGATCATTGGTAAATATCTCATCCATCAAGATCCTTTCAGCGTTGACGAGGATCTCACTTCCACAGAGATGAGAAATATAGTTTTCATTCTTCACTCTTCGATTCGCCTGGATATGAGGCTTCATTGTTCTTTGTTTGTCGTTCGTCAATGGAAAGAGGTGGAGAGGGGAGGAGTATAGTCTTTGTCGTTGATGGAAAAACTAAATTATGTTGAAAAAACCTTAAATACTCATATTTATAACCTCTTATTAGGTTAAAATATATTTCAATCTGATAATTAAATAAATAATTATTTACTTATTTAATTATTTTCCCATGATGGCGCAAAAGCTGAACACCCGACGCTAACAAATGTTATACCCTACCAAAGGTAAAACATATTTTCTGAAATCATCAGTGGTCTCAGATTTTTCATTTGAGTACCTTTTAGAGAGATATATGAGTTTGACCTATTAAATGAATAAATTAATTATTTAATTTAAACATTTAATACATCGCCAACGAGCAAGGGGTCCGAAAACCCTACACTGACTTATTTTATGTCACGTCTAGGGGAAACACCGCATTACGGACCCAAATGTGGTATCATATTTCTGATATGGTCAATTTTTAGGGGATATCCTATTTTCTTTATTTAACTGCCCAAGTGTAAAATAAATACACATAACATTTTTATAATATTAATTTCGGGCACATCGAGCTTTGGAATTACACACCGTCTGAGTGCCTAGCTTTGGAAATAAACCTAGAAATATTTAAATGCCTTTTTTGGCCAAAGACTTGGTCATTATAGTTTCATCATAGTATAATACTTCTTTCAGGTTGTATAATTTTTCAATTAATCTAACTTCCATTCTTGTAATTATCCCTTGATTATCTTTTTTATTTATAAAAAACACAATTTCTTCCAATTACGAGATAATTGGTTGTTCTGTAAACTAATTCCCAAACATTGTTTCTATTTAATTTATTATTTTATTCTCTATATCGATCAACTACCATTCATTATTCAAAGAATACTTTATAGTTATAGGTTCTAATTGTGATTATATTTTATAAAGTTAAGATATGTTTCTATATTTGTTGCTGTTTTTACTTTAGTGTCTATATTTACTATAATAGTTTCTAATGGATAACCCTTTAAGGGTCTAGATTATCTGGGTAAGAAAATTTCATGGACATTTATTTCAAATTATAATATACTGGACCTAATTTCATTTATTTTATCATAAAAATAAGTCTTAGATGATTCAAGCCACATGTTGTTAAATGATTTATTATTTCTAACATTTGGATATTCCCTTTTATCAAAAGGATCACATCCATAAAACCTCACATGAACTACTTCTACAACAATCCTTTACTTTTCATTTTTTACAATATAAGAATTAAAATAAGAAAAATATCCTAGAAATATTCCTTCATCATGCTTTGGATAAAATTTAACAATGGTTTTCTTAGTATTAGTGATATATACTTGCATTCCAATACATAAAATTTATTTACTTTTGGTTTTCTATTATTCTAAAACATATAAGGTTTCATTTTAATAAGAGTTATTTTTAAAAATATGTTCATGATATAGAAATATATTTTTATAGATACGTTGAAGAAATGGGAAATAATTATATATTTGTTAATGTAGTATTTTCCATATCTTGAATATTACTATTTCTTATTTAAAGAATTCCATTTTGATGAGTTGTTCTCAATATATAGAAGGTGTGTTTAATACCTATATTTGAGTAAAAAGAATTCAATTCATTATTAACAAATTCTCTACCATTATTACTTTTCAAGGAAAGTATTTTAATAAATTTTTCATTTAGAAAACATTTACCATTGTTTTTAATAACACCGAAATCATTAATTTTATGTTTTAGAAAATAATCCCATGAAAAAATTGAGAAATAATCAATTAATACATAAACGTACTATTTTTATGCTGAAAATTCTACCCCTAATAGTCCAAAAAATCCATGTGGAAAATTTATAGTGGTTTAGATATAGAAACGTAGTTAATTGATTTGAAATATTATTTTTGTTTTTTCTAATTGGGCATGCTTCACAAAATCTATAATTATAAAATTCAGGACTATGAAAATAAAAAAACCACGTGTTTCATAAAAAACATATATAAAGTAAATACATAGTAGTGTCTAAGTCTTCTATACCAGATCCATGAATTACTTTTCTATGTAGTTAAATAATTAACTTTTTGTTTATACAGGGAATCAAGTCCCATGGTATAATCATTTTTAGTTCCATGAGCTCTAAATATATGTAGTTTATCTTTAAAAACTAGGAATGAATTATTATAGAAATCAACAAAAAAAAAGGATCATATGATTGAGAGTAACTAATTAGATTGTTATTTATCAATTAAACATATATCTCTTTTTTGATTGAAATTTAATTCAGATATCCATATTATCCAATTCTAACTATCATTCCTTCAGCATTGTCTCCAAAGGTGACTAGTCATCTGTCTAGTTTTTCTAGTCTATAAAAATTGGATGAGTCTCCATACATATGTAATGAGAATCCACTATATATATACCGTTCAAATTTTTTGTTCTTGTGGTATTTTACCTATAGATATATTTACACAGGATTTTTTTGTATCCATATATTCTTGGTTACATCTATGTCAGTATGAAAAGAAATGGGAATATATATTTTTCTTATTTACCAAAAAAAAATTATTACATGATTAAAAAATTTTCTTGAAATTTAAATCCATTTTAATTCCACTTATTTGAGGATTTATTAACCATCAATTATTAAAATAAAATCCTTTCATTCCATTATTGAAATATGTTTCATTTTTAGATCTACGTATTCAATTTTTTAATATAAATTTATGTTGTTTGAATCCATTTATATTTGGATATATTATTTCAATATATTTTCTTTTTTTAGACATGTTAGTTTTACCAAAATTATTTTCCCATTTTACTATCTTATGATCTTCAGCTTCATCTGTCAACATTGATTCAGACATTATCAGATTTTCAATAAATTATTCCATTATCAAATCTGTGATCAGCGATGACTATCTTATTATAGCAGATGACCCAATCCATTTGATGGAGTACTATGAGTAAATTTTATTATTGATCTCAATTTTTTATTATGTTTCATTAGGAAGAAACATCAATGACTATATCTATCAATGACCATGTCATGTAGGACGTTCTCTGATCATCAATCATTATTAATGTATCAATATTAGTTTTTCAATATCATACATTAAATATATGAAATTTTTAGAAACTATATATGATTTAGTTTTCATATTCAAAATTTCATAAGTAGAAGGACATTGACATAATCGAATCAATTCATCTAGGCCAACTATATAAATTATTTCATTCATTGTTGTTGAATTACTGTCTTGCTTAAATTATTTGGATGTATCCCATGTTTCTCATTTTTCAGGAATTTCATATAAAGCGGTAATATTGATATATACAATAAATCCATGATTTTTCATATAGCTGATCATATGTGATTTGAAAACATCATTCATTATAAGTATTAAAAATAAAGAGAGCATATCATTGACATACATTATTTAGGATCATCCATTGACATTTTCATTTTTATAGACTTTATGATTTGATATTGCAATAGATTACCCATCGTTATCCAAAAAACCACACCGTTAATAAAATTTTATTTTGTAGAAATAATATAATGATACAAAAGAGGTGGATAAATTGTGTCTTTTTGATAACCTTGATAGATTCCATCTTTTAATGTTCATTGTGATTTATGTAGATGTGAAGTGTTTTATTCTATAAGTTTTATGATTAGTGGATATATAGTAATGAATAATAGAACTACTTTTATAGTGTTTTGGGGAACCGGTATTAACTAGTCCACTCCACCAATTCATTCCATGTGAGCTTGGTGATTTTCATCAACATGGTCATTTTATCATATGACCTTCATAATTGAGTGCAGGTGGTTGACACCATTAAAATAAGGCATTACAGAACATTATCGGTATTTTATAGGGAACCATACTCTACAATGTTTAGTATGATAATCTAATTCTCTTCCATGACGGATTCTAATCATCCCAAACTCCACAAAATAAAAAGTGTTTGATTTGATTTAATGTAGAGGTTTTTTAAAATATTTCCATAAAAACTGAAAGAATATGGATCTTCATCTTCAAATATTAATGCCTTCATGAAATAGTATATTATATGAGATCCTAGTTGGGAACTATCTTCAATAAATGCACCAACTAGAAAATATTATTGATTACATGTTAGAAGGATGAAACATGTATGACATCACAATATAGATTCTTTTGAATAATATAATAATTAAATATTTTGTTTCTTTTTAGTAGATATATATTCAAAAATATAATTCACATACATGGTAATGTATAAATACTTAATTATCCAATCATTTAAAAAACAATATTGGCTTTCCTTCATATATGTAGATCCCTAAAAGTCAACCAATGAATAGAAATCATTCAAATATAAATCATTTAATAGATTTGTTTCATCCCTTAGAAATATGAATGATTTACTCTGTTGAATAAGAGCCATGGAATTGGTCATAAAATAGATTTAACGTTATATTTACTTCCACTGAGACTTTTTTAGTAATCATAAGAAAAATTAATTTAAAATCTGTTATTGAGTAATCAAATATTGAGTTCCTTCATATGATGAAAAACTAAAAACATAGGGTTGAAAACATATGGTTGATCTCAAAATTATGATTGATTTACCTTATATTTTTTTAATCAAACATAGGTTCCCTTACTAACATAGGGATATTCATCCATACATTCCATTTTCTTAAACATAAGGTTCCATCTCAATATAGGGTTGATAAAAAATATATTTCCAACAATGTGGGGTACATGATCATTACATTCTATTTAATATATATGATTTCTGAACCATACATTATTCTTAAATACATAGTATGTGAAAAGTGTTTCTAGAATAGTGTCAAACACATTAAGAATACTTTTAGAAATTTTATAACCTATAACTCAAGAAATATATTCCTGAAAAATACATAGAGATATTTTATTAGTAAAACAAACATGGGTATTTGTGATCACTAAAATGAATAATATTTTTAGAGTATTTTTGAGACATTTCATTCCCGACAATATGGGTGGTCCATACCATGGAATCAATGTATTCCTGGAGGGGTTACCAACCCCCTCCAAACCAAACATCCATGCCCATATGTATCTTTATCCCCCACACTATAGTCATCCTATATAAATCATATTGGAACAAAAATACATTGTTATTGAGAGAACATCAATTGGAGAGATCACATGTCAACAACTACTCATTTTGTCCTATCATCTACAGAATGTCCATTCAATACCATTAGTGATATCGTTTCCATGAAGGAATCAACAACCTCCTAGAACAAATACACATATAAGGTATTATGTCACATCATCAAAATGATAGTGCAATGAAAATTATATGATTAATAGAATTACTAACTGTATCCTACAACAAATACCATATATAATCAATTATGTCAACATATTATAAAAAATCCATTCATAAAAATCATCATTATCCACTTCTTATCCGAGTTATAAGTCTTTCAACTAAGACTAAGAACCTTCAATAATTGTTTCCCTATAAGTCTTGGACAAGGATCATGTGACCCCTATCTCCATACTCCATCCCTATAACTTCTAGATTATTTACTAATATAATATGATACATTCCACCTGGTTCAATGATGTGCTGAGTGTACCACTATAAACTCATTTCTAAAAGGACAATGGATTTTGAGTAACACCAATAAGTCATAAATAACATACAAGATAACATATCCTATAAATCGTGAACATGCATGAATACCTAAAAATATATAACATCACAATAACATAGGAAGACATAACTATTATAAATGTATAATTCATGAACATATTCCAAACATACGAAAGGAATAGAATAGAAATATAAAGATATAAGGGAAAAAATAGTACAATGCCCAACACCATGATTAATAATTTACTTTTAGTATCTTGGAATAAACCAATAACAATATTCTGCCAACTCAAACCCTAAGCATTGACAACCATGAACCCCACTTGAAACCCCAAGGCTCTGACTCTTCTAACTCCACACCTAATAAAATAAACACAAATACATAAGTTATATATATAGACACAAAATGTGGAGGGAATGTAAACAATGTAAGGTTGAGTATAAAAATACATAGTATGACTACCAAAAAACAAAATGGTCCTGAGGTTACAGGTTTGCACGCAAATGAGGGTTGAACTGTATACACAAAAAACAAAAAAACAATTATGGGAGAACACAAGACTTTAAAAACATTGAGGCTTCATTTCCTAATACACCCTCAATAGAATCTCAGGGGATAATAGATAATGCTGGTGCTAATGTGTATAGGGTGGATCTTAGTGGAAAACACCTCCATACTCAAACAACATAAGGGATAAAACCTCTTTGTCGATCCACCGTAGGGGAAGATAAACCATAGAACATTACACAAGGGAAACCGCAACCAAAATATCCATATTAATACAAATGGATCAAATTGAGAAGATCCAAATCAAAAGAGGCTCACTAACCATGATCCACCCACATGAACAATATTGGTTCATACAAGGTGGGATGTAACACAAATAACCATGTTGTAACTAGTGTATTAAATCAAGTAGACCCCAAATTGAATATGCTCTCCAACCGTAAGCGTCCCAACAGGCAATAATGTAACCATCCACCCATCACATGGGGGAAAAATAAAAATCGCCGACATATCATTTTCCCTAGAATAACACCTAATGCCATGAAGGCCCATATACACTCATCTCTCTCAGAGTCCATATTCTATAGTCTAACTAAAGTGGGGGACCTAGACCACATGAAAGATACAATGCTCAATGGTGTAATGGGTCCCCTGGATTGGTGACATGAAATCATTCCACATGGGTTTTCCCCACGCTATCAAACTATAGAAAATACATATCGTCATCTATTATAAGACCCAAAATAGAGTAATATAAACTAACTACACTTAAATAGAGAGATCAACCAATCCTTATATGGGTCCCCACTCACTCATCCCAACTCAACTAGTATGGAATATTGAGAATGGAATCATATTGTATCATGTGCACCAAAAGTTCCCAAGCACCCAAGTGTATGCACACAATGCAAAATACCACCACCATCGTACCACCTAATTTATACAGTAGCTCAAAACCCCCAAATTATCAGAGTAAATAAATTGTTTGAGAGATATACTAACCCCACAAAAGTCCTTATACCATTCCAAAGAATAAGATCATTAAAGGAGAATGTGGCCATCATCCATGTATTTGGTAGCCATTTCTTAAAAGCATGTGCATTTTGAAATTGTAGCCTAGTATAGAGGACACAAACCCCACATCTTTGGGGGAGTACTAAATCCATTAATGTAAGGGGTGTAACATACATCATCTCATGATTCAATCCCAATGGTGTACCCAAAATCAAAATCCATGGTTTTCTAACGTCATAATCAACATATTAAATGGTCTAATAAATTATCCACTGATAATAATTTGAAATCACAACCCAACATTTCACATGACCACAACCTGAAGAAAAGAATGGGAGGGAGAAATGATATCACTCTCCTTCCATATAGACTGTCCATAAAGACCATTATAAATTATTGATAATGAAAAAAACAACATCATATAATCCAAATAACATAAATTGAATCTAATCTATAGGGTAGATATGAAATAGGGATTCTCATTTAGATATAACTCCATTTTAAGGTCCCATAGAACCATCCTACCACATGGACGGAATTGTTGAAGACTATCTTGAACTCTTGCACTCACAAATCCCCATCCTTTAATGATCCTTAAATAACAAATAGAACTAGGAGAACATCAATCCCTCAATACATGTGTGGGTTTAACTCCCTAACATCTAAATGATATTTGGGATCTCACCATCCTCACACATACCATGTATCATCACCTAGATCATGTCATAATTTCCATGGGATAAAATCCAAAACCAACAATGAATCATATTTTATTTGACCTATAATAAATAATTGGTACCCACCTTCATATTATATGTGTAATGATACATAGAATGGAAAACATACTTGTCCAATTCTTATTTGAATTTGAGATATAAGGAAAAACTCTATCACTGTGAAATTACATGGAATGTATTAAGGTTTACATGATGTGTACACCTAGATTCTCCATATGAGTATTTATTAATGACCAAATTTTGGTAATTTTTCATGCTGAAAATTTCTACTATGGAATACATAATGTGTAAGCTCAAAAATTCTAACTGAGTTTGTACGTTATCCTATCACGGCAAGTATTATCCAAATACAAAGCATGTAAGAAGGTATCCATTTCATGTAAGACACATGGGATCCCAAGTAATATTCTATAGTTCAATCCATGTAATAAACCCAAAACAAAATGTATTGTTACACATCATATACCTAAATTTGGTTGCTTGGTCATGTACTTGGTCTTGCCTTAATTTTTGTTCCCATGTGACCTACACAACATTTCCATATGTGTAATATAATATGTGAATATATTATTCAATATTCATCGCACTGAAGAAATAAATAAAAAGTGTTCAGGAACTAAATTCCATGTTATTTGGTTATCAAGACATGTAAAACCTATTAATCACATGAATCCACATATTTCTTCACAATCCACTCCTTTTCGGATTGTTTATCATATGACATAAACAAAATCCCCCAATATAGGTATATGAAACAACCCAAAATTAATGTGATCTAGAATAGAAATAATGGTCCTTACCTTGTGGTGAATCATTATATATTCAAGGTTTCATGCCAACAATCTATACTACACCATCATTGTACCCTATATAGATTTGATTGGTCTTCATAGATGAAGACCCTCCATCCTTTCCCTCCATATCCATCTAGACTAGTAGTGTCACCATGGGGAAGTAGTTCTCCACTCAATCTCATCTAAATGAGGGTGGGGGTATAAGGAGTAGGGGATGAGAAGTAAAATTAATATAATGATACATTAAAAAACCCACCTAGGACCCATAACCTGAAAATATTTTATGCCATTATTGGGTAAATATTCACATTCTAGACTCATCGCTAAAATTAATATTCTCATACGGAGCTCAATTTTTGATATATAAACATTAAATAATGTGATAATAAATAATATTTACTTAATAAATATTAAATATATAAAAAAATATGTCCTATTTGGAATCTCACTAAATTTTATCTCAAGGGTAAATGTTCAATCCAAATAACAAAAAAATATTCAAAAAATATTTCTGATCTTTCTTGCTAGAGAAAATTAACCATTACCTTTCTTAAGGGATTATAGCTCTGGAATTCAAATATGTGTCAAGTATTCTTCAATGGAAAACTAGTATAATTACAATTCATCAAACAATGATAAGAGGAAATACAAATTTTGTTTGATACATTTGAGGAAGCATGTTGTACGTATGGTAAACATGGATATATTTTGAAAAAGTGTCTAAAAATATTATCATGAAATCTAAAAAAACAATAAATAATAAATATTTTTAAAATGATAGTGTTAAAAAAAAGAAAATAGTGGTCAATTTTCTTATATATTTTGAATGGGTAAAAACCTATAGATTCTGTACATTGGTTTCTCATCACACACGAATAAGAAAATATCTTATGGAAGTAAAAAATATGATTTTTTTCTATTATCATAGAGAATATTGGTTATTTTAATTTAAAATTAACCAAAAACACATAAATTTGTAAGAAAAATATTATGTCAAATGATGTTCTTATTTTTGTCAGATTGAAACATAATTTATTTAGTGTATCTTAAATATGTGAGAATAAAAACAAGGTTATTTTTTGATGTAATTGATGTGTAATTAGAAGGTGTAAAATGTAAAAAATAGTCATAAATATCAAGTGAACAAGTGGAAACTTATTAGAAATTATTTTTGATGGATATTCAGGTTTTTTGCTTATAAAATAATTGAATGGTATATGGAATAAATGACCCTGTCATTTGGTCCAAAATAAAAATAGTAGACCTATCAAATATTACGATGTGAGAAACATTCTTAATCTAAAATGAGAATGAATAAATTATTGTAATGTTTGTTGAAAAATAAATATGTTAGAATCCAATGAAGATTAAAATTATGGGTCCACATAAGATAATTTATTTAGATGTTAATTGTTCAATGTGTTTAAAATATACCGATGAGGATAAATCTATTTTTTAGAAGAAAATAATGCATTATTAGGATATGAATGTCATACATGAGTTCTCAAAGAGAATATAATCCTATAAAATAAGAATCGTAATATGAAAACATCCCCTATATCCCTGAATGTTTTTATTTTAATAATATGGGATCTACACCTTGGACAATGAAGACAGAGGGATTAATATCACACCATGTGAAGTGAAATGTAGTAACAATTTCATTACTACAACACTAACCAATTACAAATATTCAAAAAATAATATCTATGGGAGGCACTATATAGTGATTGGTGGAATATTGAATTATTTTGATACATCTGCAATAAACAGATAGTGGAGGTTGAACCATGTCCCTATAACAAACCTATCCTAACATAACCAAGAGGAATCATATTATTTAAATAAAAAGAGGATTTATTGCTCATAAGGATTATAAGGACCCCAGGAAACAACATTATGACATATCAATACATTTCCAAGATATTTGGAATGATAATGATTGGCCCACAACTACAAAGTTAATTATAAAATAAAATAATTTGAAAAAAGGATGAAATAAATGAAACTAGATGTAAAATAGAAAACACCCCAAATTAAAGGGTAAAACCCCATAAGAAAATAAAAGGCTCACTATAGATAAATTTGGAACAAAAACACTCTAAATTTTAGGGTGATAAAAACCTCAAAATGCCTGCGTTGACTAATGGAGTAATAATCCTCATAAAATTCCACACATAAATGATGATAGAAGATGCATTGAACCTGATGGATGATGAAAAAATTTGGGGATGTAATTTCCTTTTAAAGGAATGACTTATCCACATACATCAATCCTCCACTTTTTATTTATTAGGGTTTATCCACCCACCACCTCTGTAACCACTTTTCCCTCTTGAAAATCCAATTGGGAGGCCACCATCCTTGAATAAAAACATAATTTAACGAAATATTTATTAGGTCAATTACATAGCATAGAAAACATTTTATTCAACATAAGGAGCATGAATGGTAGGTCTATAGAACCAGACACCCATGTGACTAGATTTTGGGGACCCCCTCTACCTAGAAACATGAGAAACCATAGATAAATAAATTCCCAAAAATTTTAGTCACTATCACCTGTGAATCTACCAACACCTAAAAATTATAATAATAGAAAATCATGTCCATGAATACCTGAAAATCAGTCACAACTGATGATTAAAATAATGATACAATAACGAATCAAATATAGAATACTAAGGAGGATATCTATAGTTTATCATAGAGGATAAAAAATACAGTAAAGGGGAGATTCGATGATAATATTACCCACATCATAAACATATGAAAATCCGGCCAGAAAGATAATCCAAATGCAACAAGCAGGACCTAATAAAAGAGTTCAAGGGTCACAATAAAAGCATGGAGAGAGGATTATAAAATATCATAGGCAGCCTTGATGAGATCTAGTGTAAAGAAAATGTTTTATATGATGAATTTTATGATTGAATTATCACCTTTCAGGAAATTAGAAATGGGGTTGGCACCGCTTGAAAACTGAAAAAATGATTTGGTGCTGACCATGAAAAATTTGTAGGAGCTGGTGACCACTAAGAGAAACATACAACAAATTATTTGTGTTATCCTCCACACCCATACTATAAATACAGGAGAAATATTTGAGGATCATTTTTAATTCTCTTCTCGTTTCATTATAAGGGTATATTTTATGTTCCCTATGGATGTAGGTCACCCAGATTAAATGTTTTTTAGATCTATTCAAGAATTTCATTCTGGATGAAGGCATTATCATACACTTTATAGTTTGTAAAAAACCACAATGGAATGTGATATAAAAATGGATGAATGATATACTATTTCATAAGGTAATATATATTGTCTCATTATGGTTTCATTAAATTCTTTTTGGAAGAATAATTGATGTATGCATTCCACATTTTTAATATAATACTTTCTTTAATTATTGATGAGAATATTACGATATAATTTTTTTATGGTGAGAATGTTTATGATTATGATAAAAATAATATATTTGGGTGTACTACCTATTTTAATGTTATAGAATTAATTTTTTATTGAAAATTGAAGAATTATTTATTTTTTGGATTTAGTTATAGTGGAAGACATTCTGACTACAGGATACAGAACTATAGAAAAAATTTTTGATTGGTGAAATAATATTTGAAAAAAAGTAATGACAAACAGAAATGATTCTAAAAAATATATAGTTGAATTAGTTGAAATTTATGTTTCTAAAAGTCCAGCTTTGACTAATTAGGAGAAACAAGAGATAGAGTGTAGTTATCTTATGGATTTTCTGACCTACTAAACAATAGTACTCCATTAGGATACTCATCATCACGAGAGTATCTAAAATGGAAGAACATGAATGATCTTATATAGAACTTCTGTGTATTATGATGTGTTTAGATATTATTTTTTATTAATATTTGATGATGACTTAAATAACTATCATGATGTTTTATATAGAAAAGAATAGATCATCATAAGTTAATTACTGAAAAATAAATGAATTCAGTATATTGGAATATTCTATGTAATCTTGTTCCACCTTCAAAGGAAAATAAGGTTGTTGCAGGGATCTAGTTTAGTCGTTGTTTATTCTAGATCAATTTATATCATACATTAGATGATTTTGGGGATTGGGAGGGAAAAAACAACAACATGAATGTTTATTTAAGTAGAAACCAAAGGAAATTTTCTATCAAGGTGTAGATTGTGCAATATTGATTAATTTATTATCATCAGTTAAGAAATCTAATATAGGTTTGGCACCTCTTGACTAGTGAAATAATGTTTGGTTCTAACCAAAAAACCTTGGTTTGAGCTGGTAACTGCTAGGAGAAATATGTAGTGTATTATATGTTTTTTCTCCCCATACCTAATATAAATATATGTTCTAGTTTTTTGGAAAATTTACACTCTTTCTCCACATTTAATATGAATAATATATGACACCTTCCCCTGGTTATAGGTTACCCTAACTGAACCTTGTAAACACTTCTTTCCTAATTTTCATTCATTTTATGTGTGAGTGTTTGAGCTAGAGAGTGCTTCCTCACAATATATTATTACAAGACAATATTAGATATAGGACACTAAGGAAGCCACACTGAAATAAAATGTAATCCTAATCAAGATATTGTAAAGAAGTGGAAGTTCCCAATTGATAGGATAATCGACTACACCAAAAAACCTATGTTGTGTGGTAAAGTACTTATATATTGGAAGTTCTAGTTGGGTTTTTTTCTCCATTTTGAAACTAATATTTAGTTACATTTATTTCTGAATTCAATAATATAAATTGTGTTTATTTATTGTAATGTATTATAAAGGATATCAATACAGTTCATTTTTATTTCTTAGGATGAGACATGAATATAATTCTTTATACAAGCCTCAAAAAATAGAGTTGATAAACAGAAGAACCAAATATTGTATTATATAGTAGGGAAAATGTTATTACCTCGTGAGACCTAAAATAATTTTCAGAAGCAGGATACATAAATAGTTATTTATATTATTTATCTTTTCCTATATAATGAAAACTTGGTCAACATTACTTATAAAATGTGGTTTATGATGCTAATAAATTTAAATATCAAAATGTTTAATGAAAACACTCATTTGGAAAATATGAAAAGAAAATATTTAAGAAAAAATGATAAATGAACAAATAATGGAATTAATCATTTTTATATGACTAGAAATATATGTTTTCGATGTTATTCAATGAATCTATGGAAAATAATTAATATTTTTTGTGTAACATTCTTGATGTACTATAACACTTCAACAACATCATTATTAGTCGAAGGGATATTTTAAAATCTTATAAAGAATATGATGATCTTAATGGTGAAACAAATATGGTTATATAGAGTTTTTAATGAATCGAAAATTATTCAAAATCATTAAATAAGGAATATGGAATAAAAAACATGTATTTTACATCTCAAAAACTAAAAACATATGGATCCTAAAATCATAATTTATATATTATAAAATTTATTGAACCATGAACCTTAAATGATTCTAATTACATAATCAATTTTTATAGTATTTAAAAATGTTTTAATGAGGAATTATAGCATAATGATTGGATCATTGATATGGAAGAGTAATTATATTAGATTAAAAGGAATGATACATATGAGTTTTTGGTAAAATCATAATGAAAATAAGATTATTGTGATTAAATTTTTATTCCATAACAAAATAAATTTTTATAGAGAATAAGTATTAAAAAATCATATAATGGTCACAAATATTACACTCAAATTGTGGTTGTTTAATTTTATGATAATTTTCTCTAGTAATAAGGCATAAAATGAATATAATATTCATTAATATATATACTTAGAGAAAGTGTTTTTTTAAATTAAATTTCAAGTCAACATTCTTAGATAAATATGTTTAATAGTAGGGGTACAGTGAATAGACAACAAAATTTATTCATAAAAGTGATGTTTTTATTTTGATTATATTAACAAAGTCAATTAATATGATTGAACACATGTATCGAGTATGGTATTCATTTTTTAACTATGTCTTGAAGAGCCTTGAATCCAAGATAGGCAAGGTGGATAACAAAATTTAGGTCGAAGGACAAAAAAATAACTAACTCATGGTGAAAATGTTTGGTAATGACACTATTTGTTTTTAAGAATGAATTGGAAACTTGTAAAGACTATTCAACCTCTGTTTAGATTTTTTTATATATTTATGTTAATTTAGATTACATTTTTAGTCTTGAATTTTATGAATATAAAATATTATGTGTTTATTTTACAAGAAACATTTTATCATAAGTTTGTCAAATATTTTGTTAAAAAGTCCAAAGAGATAAATCTACTCTAATTTTTCATGGGAATAAATTTTACAGGAATGAAGAATTATGTAATGTTCATAAAAAAGTTTTTAAGATTAATTGGAAAATTACTCTACTAAATTTTATCATTGATATATATCTTTTATCTCATTACAGTTTGGGTGTGATTTGAAATAAACCTAAAAGAGTTGCATTTTATAGATGTTAAGTGGATCATTCACATTTTCAAAAGAATTTTTGGGTTTGGATTGAGGTATACCAAACCCAAATCATTACATATTATTGTTTATTATGAGAATGATTGAGAAAAGGTTTTTATATATCATAAATCTTTTTTCAAGGGTGTTTTTTTATTGGTGAAAGGTGTGTTTAATGGTAAACCAATAAGTGAAAATAATTTACATTAAGCACAGAGAAAGAATATTATGTTTCCAGATCAAATTCCATAACTACAATTTTTTGCATGAAGCCACAACATCCTGACATGATATAACAATTCAGATATAAGTTAATAAAACGGTGTGGCAAGAAATTCATAATTATCCAATCATGGAATCCAATGTTATATTTGGGGTTAAAACATTATTCTTATATATAATTACATTATCAATGATAATTTATAACATGATGGAATCAATTTGCAATGTGTTTCAATAATGGATATAGTTGTGGATATATTTTTCGTTTCTACACTTGTGAGTATTTTGGTGACTGAAATATATCTCAGAATACCTATAAGTACATGGTATTCATTTTTCCTTTTGAGTTCATTTTTTTAAAAAGGGGATAATATAGTATAAGATATTCTAGAAAAGGTATAGATTAATATTTCACCTAGGGAGCTGTAAATGGTGGAGAAAAGGATTAGTGGGAGTTTCCTTGTAGAGGGAGACATGAGGATTGTTTGGTGGACTAAATATTTATTATTATCTTATATAATGCTTCAAACTAATTGAAAAGTTGGAGGATAAATATCCCATATGAATTGAGATAAAAATAGGTGTTATTGGGAATCCATTTATTGATACTTGGTCAACATAGTATTGATTATTACACCAAGGGTAGAACTAAAATACCAAACAATACCCTATCTATTAATGTAGTTTATAAATAACTCTCATATTGGTACAATACTATGATTAGTTTCCAAAGATGATGATTCATGTGTTATGAAATTTTTAGATGTGTTATATTTTTATTAACATTATCATGGAGTATATGAATTTTGATTATGTCTATAATAGAGTAAAATAATTTATGATTTCATGTTTTTTGGAAAATAATGCAACCATGATCTTTTTTAAGATGTTTTTTTTTCATATACCTGAAAATACCACCTTTTTATATAAGTGTTGTGTTGTGATTATTTATGATGTCATAAAATTTTTTATGTGTTTAATGAAAGGATTAAATGCTATGTGGTCTTAGTACCACAATTATATAACATTAATAATTAAATAAATTGAGAAATCATAAAGTTAGAATGGTAAATTATTGTTTCATGGATTTTGGTTACATGAAAAGATTACCACCACAATTTTATACATTAAAAAATTTAATATTTTATTTTATGAAAATTTTATTTCGTCATTTGAGAAGATAGACTTTTTTTGTGATTGGTTATCAAATGTTTATAATAATTAAGAAATAAACCAATAAAATTAATTATCTTTCCATATTTTTTGAATATAAACAATAATACCTAGGTCATTCTTTTTTTCAACTATTGTAATTGGATGCTAGGTAAGTAACAGCACTGTTATTATCTACTATATACAATTATTTCTTGAATATTTCATGGTAATTTAAATCCTAAAGTAATTAATAAATTTATAATTTTGTTTTTTTAATAATTTTAATATCTACATGGATTTTGGGGATCCAATATAATATTTTAATAAATAGATTATGGTATTTTATCCTTGATTTTTGAATCTAATAATGACTATTCATTATAACATAACATCGATTATTATGCCAAGATTTAGAATGTTTTATAATGATGTAGAGTTTCTTTCTGGCATATGTCAAAAGATATTATGATAAAAACCCAAATTCATTAGATCATTCCAAATAATTGATTTCTAGGTTTTAGGATAATAGAAAATGATCTAACATGATCTATCATATGGAGAATGTTAAGGGGGATTGAAGAAGATTTCTCTTTACCATTAATAATCAAATTTGACCATAATTTATTATATTTTTCAATGAGTACTTTTAAATGTTTAGGACTATATTCCTACACAAATACAATATTATGTATTGAAATTAAAACATATTTCTGTAATGCAAGTTACAACTTCTATGAAACTATGTCATACCAAATCAATAAAAAGAGTTTGTGAAACTAGTAAATTTTTCTTATATTCCGTGCTATTTTATCTCTATCCATATCTAATTATATTTATTTTCTTTATTGTTCTGAGATCCTATATACTAAGTAGTATTATAATATCATGTGATTTGATAATAATAGTGGTTAAATTGATTCACACCCACTCCAATTTCATTTAACATTTAATTCATTGTCACATCAATATACTATAGCTAACCACTATTACTCTATTTAGTTAATGATCTAATTCACTCACCATCCCAAAATTCAAAAAATACATCATTTTCATGTTGACCAGTATACACATATAATATGTGAGTACAGTAAATATATTGTATTTCATCATTGAATTCCTTTGTAATCCATATATTATAAATCCATCTGGATTAGCTGTGTTTTCTGAAATCATTTATTACCCTTGAAAATTGATACATTCAAATTCGAACACATAAATCATCATTAATATAATAATATATTTACTATAAACAACCAAACTATTGAAAATAATTACCAAATAAAAATAAATTACAACCCACATTTACCATAACTTGTTAAGATCGAAACATCTTGAGAAACATAAGGATAATAATTTGGAAAACTCATAGAATTGTTTCCTACAAACATTTCCCCCACACTTAATTTGGATTCCTAACAATCTTTTTTATCTATGTGTGTTTTACCAAACCATTATGAATCATAAGTAGGATCTAATACCCATTCATACACCACACAATATAATTCATATCACAATATTCATGTCATTAATTTAACAATAAACATCATGAAACATCATAATATATTTAAGAAATAAAAAGAAAATAAAAACACAAACATTAAAATTTCATATTTTCTAGAAAACACTGAGACATGAAAAATCAAAAATTAATTCCATTAAAAATAATACACATGAAAAAAAGTATCACAATACGTTAATCCATTTATATTAATTCATTTATGCCAATTTAAAACAATTATTATAAAAACCCATATATCAGATAAAAAAATATCATGCAATACCAATTTTGAGATGGAACCTACACTGCATCATAACTAGACATCCAATGTCTATATTTATATAATAATCAACCTAATTTAGAAACACCTTATATGAAACCCCTATGTTTAAGATTAAATTAAATGTACATAAATAAAAAATATAATACTAATTTATAAACACATATCATTTTTAAAATTTTCATGTATTTAATTTCTAATAACATGTCATAAAGACAACATGGACAACTTCATCCTCTATAATAAAAATAATCAACCAAAATAATAGTTTTCTATGCCTTAATGAACCCCCAAAACCAATATTTTTAGATCAAGAACCAATATGAAAAATAAGAGGGGGAAAGAGAAAAATGATAAAATACCTTTAATACAATGTCTAGAATACATAGGATAGAATATAGATACATGATATAGTGCTAATAAATACACAAAAATAACCTATGAAACCCCTTTCCTCAGGCACCCAATGTGTGGGGAATAAAATTATGCATTGTTATTACAATATGAGATTAAAAATAATATTCTAGTTCTATTTTATCAAATTTACTATCATTGTTTATCATTAATTTGACTATTCAAGTTTCACATCCTAAAAACATAATTTTTTTAGAAGAATACATAATCATGAAGTCGCCCTTGTATTTTCCACTACTTCCTATATTACCCTGATTAATCACTATCATTCACCAAACACCTCACCAGAACTGAAATCCTCATTATTAGGCCCAACATGATCATGATAAACCAAATTAAAATTCTCCAACAACACCTACACAGTATACCATATTCTCTTTTATAGAACTTATAGAAAACCTAATTTTTTTCCAAACCTTAATCAAGACCCCCTAACATCCCTTAAAACCTATTTTTGGACTACAAAAATCCTTCCACGAAATAATAAATAAGCGAGCACATGTAAAATCCCCAATAACCGAAATATTTTTCTTATATATCAATAATATGGCCTTATTGTTTAATGAAACCTAAACATTTTTCATCCATAAAAAATAGTTCCTTGTATGTCCATTGAACAACTAGCCAATATTTTGGTATGAGAACACTTCCCACTGTCATGTTATTCACCCATGGAAAGAAGCGATGAATATCAATTCAAAAAATATCCACTTTATAGAATGATTGTTTCCTAGGATATAATTACCATCATGAAACCATGTTCACTCACAAAATATGTCTAATGATATTGAACCCAAAGATTGTTTTTTATACATCTATATAAAATTTTGAAAAAATAATACCATTCCACGGTAGTACTCATCTATATTTAAGACAAACTACTTCATCAAAAAGATAAAAAAAATTTATGAATCATGATAGGAATTCCCTATTGAATGTGTTGTATAATGAACACATGAACTTCAACGGTGAAAAATATATAACATAATAATTTAAAACTAAATTAAAGAAAAAAAATTAAAACAACAATAAAACATTCATAGTAAATTTTTTATCATAATAACCACAAGTCATCTTCAATCAGTTTGTCATATATTATTTTAAAGTAAATGGAAAATCACATAAATCATATATTATAGGTTAGAATAATTTTACAATATATTTATCATAAAAATATTACACATGTAATACCTTAAAAAAATATTGATTTTTAGCAATATAATTTCATATGTAAGTAAAAAATCATCAATTTAATAAATGGTTCTACATGAAAAGTTTACTCTTGTAGTTATATCATGTGATGTTTTTTATCATCTAAATACACAACATAGTTAACAAATAATTCATACAATTGACCCACCAATCCTTGACTCAGTCTACATGATAAAAATTAAAACTCAAAAAGATGAAAAAACTCAATTTTTCCTTCAAAAAATCCTAAGTATCACAAAACTCACAATTCATCTAGTATAGTCTTAACATCCAATAACCAAAACTCAGAATGCTTCACAATTTTTTCATTCCGTAAACAATTAACTAAACCCTATTGATTTCTTGATAATTTATGGAAATGAAAACACTAAATCATTGTACATATTTTATCATGAAAACTATCAAAACCTTAATAATTCATTATACAACCAACAAAACTAAAATTATTTTTACCCTTATCAAACATTGTTTACGCAAAAAAAAAAAAAAATTCCACCCAAAATAACTTAGATATTGTAACACCCGAATAAAAAATTAATCAAATTTACCATAAACATTATTTATAAAATTCTATAATATATCAATATACATTAAAAACTATATTCCAAACTCTTACAACATATATAAACTCCAAGTAATTAATTTACGTTATTTAACATGAACTATATCTCCACATACCTACATGAATATTAGTAAAAAAATCCATTATTACATCAAAATTATATCAGGGGTGGTCCATACAATAAAAAATGGAAACATACACATGGTTTAATAAAAATTCAATTAATACAGCAAACTAGATTTTCAAAAAAAATCTTACCCAAATACATATACAAAAACATATTTCCATTGTGAATAGGCCATGAGATTTTATAATGATTTCTATAATCCAATACCATGTTAGACTACATAAAACATACAGAATTACATATCAATCTCCCATTGAGTACACAAACATTAGTATTCAGATCTTATTCTTGGATAATCCATCACTCATAGACAATCTAAATAACACTTGGGATAAATAATTCTACAGATTATATCATAACTAAGTACCATTATTAGAGTGTAAGATAAAAACAAACATAACCAAATGTAACCTAAAAAATTATGATATTTTAGTTTCCACTGCCACTCAATTATTTATCCAACTAGTAAAACTTCTTATATAACACCAAATATAAAAATGGGTTTACATCTACCCATGTATAAAGACAAGTACCTGAATCTCTCATATACCCATGTTGTTACATACTATAAGGAAATTGATAACTATTTAGATCCTCTATAAATACATTTATTAACTTATAATGAAAAATGAATCGATTTGGTTCATGGGAATGACTTTAATATCCACCTCTCAACACCATAATGTAATTACAAAACAGGGCCAATAAACCTATCCAAAGTGTTAAACGACTCCCTCCAACCATTTTTCTCAATTGGAAATTTTTTATAAAATTATAAAATTAATGACCAATTAAAAAATCTATGTTTTTCATGAATCAATGACTGTCAATAATGTTAACATCCATTTATTTAAAGAACCAACCTATGTTATCTTCAAATATAACATGACTTCCATAAGACCCCAGGAATGGTTCTTGATCGTCAGAGGATGTTGTAAAAAATATGAGATAAGTTATATTAAAATTGGAAGTGATTTACCCTCATTATAATTATAATACATTTTATATAGAATTTTTCAAGACCCATTTATATGATGGATATTATAATATTTAAAACTTATATATTGGGGGTACCTGTCACATATTTATAACAATATATGAACACAATATATATGTTTTTATATTCAATAAAATAATAATTCAGGCTTATACTCTAACTATCTATCTAGAATATATAAAATAAAAACTATATGTACATAGATCAATAGGAACACAAAAAATATAAACAAGAGTAATGTGAACAACTATATATAAGACATCCCATAAAGTAAATACCAAAAAATAACACAATATTTCCATGCTCAATCAATTCACCAAAATATATAAAAATATCTATCATGTACTCCTTATCAATTTCATATTCCCCTTCATTACATAAAATGTTTCAGTTATATGTATCATCAATAAATGGATCCGGAGACATACTAAGGGGATACATATATGGTGTAAGTAAATCATAAACAATAAGAAATCCCCACCTAAACCCTACTGATCAACATCAATTCCAAGTATATATAGTTAAAATATAAATTATTAATGTAATAAATAAATATAATAAAAAATATATTATATGAGTATAAAAATTAAATATATTATACTTTCTTGGGTGTTGGTTTTGATGTTCAAAATAGACTACCTTAAAACCAAACCATAAGTTCTTTCATCTATGTTTATAATCATTGACTATAGAAGATAAACATAATTAGATGATAGTGAATCACTAATCATGTGATATAGTCTCTTCAATATTGTAATGGGGAAAATGTTTCATACATAAGTGTGATAAAACCCTAATGCACATCCCATTGGAATGGGGGGAAATGAGAATAGCAGTCAGGGAACCTCAGATCACATCCCATTTTGAGTTAGAGTATCCTAGTACTGATACCAATTATATATATATATCCATATATAAATATTATATACAAGTAAATTCATAGTTGGTGTGTACATGAAAACCCAATTTCTAATTATCATGTTATGAACAGACCAGAAAAACAATATAAAAAAATATCTATAAGATATTTCCATCAGTAAAACATTATAATATATATGCATAAATACATATATACATAAATAATTATATATAATAGGTGTAACCAAATGAATTCATAGGATTCATCATCCATGATTAGAAGAACTTGCATAACCCATTTACCATAATATTCACAACCTGAATACATTTTTAATATTTTTGTATAGTATATAAATAATATCAATATTAGAAATTTTCTTGAATGAATTAATTTCATAATATAAAATATTGAAAACATGTTATATTTAAAAAATATAAATAGTGGCATGGGAAATAAAAATAAACTACTAGCGTGAGAAATAAAATACAACAAAGGTATATCCATGCTATAAATAATTTCGGGAAAATCATTTATTTTGATGTAAAAGTAAGTTTATGTGTTAATTTAATCTACCCCAATCCACATATAACAAATAAACTACAATAATATTTGGGATATTATGTTTCACCAACTAAATAATATAATTATTTTGAAATATTTTATTATAGAAATAATGTATTCCACTAAAAACATAGAGTTTATAAATATAAGAATATAGAGTTACATATTCAGTAAGTATATTCATAAAAAAGAGGATTCATGTGTGAGAAGATCTCAATATTCATAAAGATCACCAAATATGATATCCTAATATAAATTAATGGAAGAAGGTCTAAAATATGTGATTCTTTAAAAACGTAGAGAATGAAAGATTAATGGAATTATATTTTTTTCATAAATAATTTTTAAACAAATAAACGAGGTAATGGAGATTTTTCATTAAATTTTTCATCTGAATATATCCATAGTAACATGGAGGAATTATATATCAAACAATAATATAGTATCACATAGAAGGAAGAGTAGAAATGTTACAGATTTATGAGGGACTATGATAAATAGAGTGAGGAAGATACTTAAGGGAACCATATAATAAAAATTATCAATAAATATTTAAAAATTTCACTTCCAAAAACCCACTATGAAACACTAGATATATATTGGTTATTTATTAGATATCTAGTGCATGGTTACTGAGTTTTAGGTTCCATTAGTATACCAAACCCTCATGAATCTTCAACTTATTCCTCCTCACACACCATCCATTCTATATTATAACCCTCTTAAGATTCTAATTAAAATAATTATATAAAATAAAAGTAATAAATTAAAATATTAATCAAACTCAAATTAAGAGGGCAATTAAAAACTATACATGACTTTTTTTCACACCTTGAGACGCATTATAATTCTACTATAATGAAAAACACATTCCATTAATCTTAATCCTTCTACACCCTTTAACAAGATTAAAAAAAAATTGTATGGCTTTATGAAATATAAATCAATGAAATAATATTCCCTAAGAAAAAAGTTTGACACTTTTAAATGATAAAAATGTGTTTCTCCATATATTAACAATCAGCATTCATCTATATATCATCAAACCGAATAATTGGAGTAAGATTTTGGTAAATATATCATTGTTTAAAAATTTGAAAGATTAGATTTATTTCACTAAAATGAGTCATCAAGTCAAATATATAAGAAATTTCACTAATATGAATCATCATGTTAAAATTCTAACATACCAAATGGGTAAACACCCCTATATTTTTTTCATTTTGTGACCTAATTATATATAAACATAGATAAATTCATGATCACCAAAAAATAATCACAAAGATTAATCCATATGATTGGTATATGATTTTGAGAAGCTTTAAAAAGTATTTAACCATGACCCTATCAATTTTTCCCACACAAAAATATCATGATCTATTCTAGTCGTAATCATACATGTTTCACTAATATCATTCCTACATAGTGGATATTTAAAATCCCTACCATATAGTTATTCAAATGAGTATATTTAAATTAATTTTTTATAGCGATTATAATAAGATAATTCAAAAAGTGTTAGATTATCATCCCATGAGAAATTAAAAAAAATCTATTATCATATAACACATATTTCTGATATGAATTATATTTAGTTTTTTTTTCCAATTAGTTGTTGATATGTTTTGATTATAATTATTTATATTAAATGATATTTTTATAAAATGTTACAAAATATAAAAGTAAGCCCCATTTCCATTTATGATATTATTCTTATTGTCATGTTATGAAGGATCCATATTTCCCAAAATGCATAATTTCTCCATCTCATTATTAATGATGTGTATGGTGCAATCACGTTGTTTTTAGTGAATATAAACCAAGTTTCCAAAGGAAAGTGGTCACTAGGACTTAACCAATAATTCATTAGGTTGTTTAATAATTGATAGGATGGTAGGTTTTGTACATCTCACAATTTATGGGGAAATTAATTATTAGTTAGAGTCTCTCTTAATGTTTTTTGATAAATTTATGATTCCCTCAAAACCCAATTATTGTACCGGTTACCACAATGAATGTTATTGATCTAAACCATGAAATTATAAAAATATGTATATATATATATGGTGTTCCATATTCCTCATACAATTTAGTGATTTTACAGTTTAAATGTTTAATGATGAGCATTTTGGAGCTTATCAATGGAGGTGTTAAGTGTTCTAGAGTTGGGATCGGGCCCCTGAAAACAGGTTTTTTTATATACTTATGAAAGGAATCAGAACTCATACTGTTTAGTACCACATTACAGGAAAAATTATTCATTTTATGTTCATGTACCATGGAAAAATATGGTGAATTTAAAGGTCATTCATCCATGACCAGGTGAATATTTTTTTAACTTTTCTCATTTAGAACCTATAGGGTGATGGTATTTCATAGCAAAGAGTCATCCAACATGTCCTGGTTAATATAAATCAAAGCCCTAATTGTTTGGTTTTAGACAATATAAGGTCATGTGAGAGGACCTTTCCATGTGGTTCAATGTTATTCAATAAGGCCATATACTATGATATTTATTGGTATAAAACCAGGAATACTATAAGAGAGGTTCCCAATAATCCATGTTGTTTTAATTGCTAAAAATTATACATTTTCACTTAATAATATAACTTGGTTAATAAATTATAGAATTTATAGCTATGTTTTACACATATTAAGGGTCCCATATTTTCATAGCCCATTTATGGGTCATCATAATAAAATGGATGGAACGATTTTTGGTATGGGATTACACATATACAGGAGGACCATATTTAAATCTTCATAGACACCATTTTTGGTAATTATTAAATTAAATAAGATTGGATGTATAAGGGGGAAATCCATGTGAGGAAGACTTTTGTATTTTACTAGATAAGTAGGTTATGCTTATTTAACTCTTAAATGTGTCATTAAGATGAAATAATCAATTATAATTAATTTAGGATTACACTTGGAAGGGGAACACAGTCTATGCAGCTTAATTTCTTATGGTAAGGATGTTTCTACTGTAAATGGGAGAAATTAGAAGACATGGTTGGAATGAAACCTGATCTTCGCAATAAGGCTTATTCTGTTAGTTTCTAACTAGATAAGAGAAGGTACAGTTATATTTTACACCTAATAAGAGACTTATTCCCATATATTTGAAAATTATTCAGTATTTTTTCTTCTACTATAAAAGGATATATAGAAGGAAACTGAGTGGGCTATATGTTGGAGCATCCCTAATATTCCTAACATGGTAAATGGATTAGGATATGGCATGATGAGTTAGGGACTACCTATAGTAGAAGTGTAATCTATTAGGAAGTTAGGGATTATAACTCAAAAGAGGAAATATACAACTATGGTCTTTTATTGGTTTTGAACCAGTAAAAAGGACTCCAATGAGAACTTCAAGGTTGATTCAACCTAGATAAATGATATAGGTATAAGAATAAATGAAAGGTAGGATCTATTTTCTATAGTTGATCTCCTCTGTCCTATAACCACTAATAGGCTGAATGATTCCCAACATGATACTATTAGGAATCAAGAAATAGGCTACTTATGAAACCACCAAATCATATATGACAAAGGTGCTACCATAGTGGGGCTAGATCACATAGGGAATGCATTCACAATTTCAATGTGTCCATCAATGGAAAAACAAATTGTAATTTGATAATATTTGGAAGAGGGTGATAATCACCTAAGGAGTTCTCCTCATCATATAGGTTTGAGGTTTTATGAAAAATGATTATCCCATATAGATCTTGTGTTATTGGTTAACCGCAAAGGATGTTACAAGAGAGACCCTCCCCAAATACTTCTCTTCAGTGTTCTTCTAGAAGGAATATTTTTAGCATGATTCATGTAGGGGACTCATTGGGGTGATTCATGAATGGACCATGTGCTGGTGCATCATGAAGGGTCATTAAAATCATTAATGATTTAGGGTCCTCATTGAAGGTAGTCACAAAAAGATATCACTTTCATGCTTTGTAAATTATCCTCAAGGGTTTGCATCATGAAGGTGAATCATGGACGTACATACCTCTCAAGATTTTACCTAATAATTACCTATCATGTTTTTAAAAGGTAATGTTGCTTGAATATTGGTATCATTTAGAGAGATTTAATTTCTGAATATGTAAAGGATTATCCAACCCAACCCTATAGAACTCTTCAGCCTAGAATGATATTTTAGGTATTTATATGCATGATACTTCCTAGAATTCCTAGTTGTATAAGAATAATGAATTATTTTGGAGTCTTCACCCTATGATATCAATTTTATGACGCAAAAAATGACTATATTTTTTGAATAATTCTTGGAATGGTAGAGGGGTATTGTTCATAAATGGATCATCATATCGTGAAGTGACATCATATGCATACTGTAAGTGGTTGTTGACCCTGAAGGGTGTGCATGGTCATGAAGGGACTACAGAACCATGGAAGAACTGAACCAACACAAGGGAACTACATGGATCAAAATGGATTCAATAAGATCTCTAAAAATGACTTCTGGTGTATCTTGGGAATTAACACATTTTTAGTTACACTTCCATAAAAAATGAAACCAAACATAAAGGGGTTATAACATAAGATTTTTAAGTCCATTTTAGTTTCATGAACTGTTAAATAAAAGACTCAAAAATAAAATAATCTTATTGATACAAGGTACCCCTGTAGTAGATGTATTAAAAAGTGATATTTTTCTATAAAATTCTTAAAAAGGAGTTTTTAGGATTTAAAAACAATTTAGTCAACTGTGAATAAAATACATATCCTACTCTCTAAGGGAGGTTCTCATTGTTATGTTATCATACTGGGTAATGTTTTTACGTATTCTTCAACCCCAAGTGAATGAGAAATTCTAAGGAACATGGAGATCACATTTTTTTCTTCATTGAGCATGGATAAAAAAATAACTACATCTCCAGTAATAATATCACATGAAACGTACGTTCCCCTACCATTATTATAAACAAGCGCTGTAACTATCAGCCAATAACTTATGGTTGCACCACCTTATAATCCTGGAAAATATTGTTCTCCTTAGATTAAAATTTCATGTTAATTATTCAACTGAAATAATGTAAAACACCACGTCAATTAGTTTCTCTTATAAATAGTTCTATCTTATGGGAATTCGGCATATTCTCCCTTACATGTCAAAGAGGACACTCTTATAAAAGTCCTTTGCATACCAATGTTTTACCTCACATGGGAAATGTTACTAAAAACACCCACCTCTTCTAGACCTCTCAATACACATCTAGAACATTCACCTTCATTATAAATAATATCAACCATCAGAATGTTGACTCTCTAAAAATTCATGTATCAAACAATCCTCTATACGCATACTTGATCACCCACATTGCTACTTCTGAAACTATAAATGTTTATTTTGATTATCTACTTTTGTTTTCCTAGAAACACTTAGTTATACCCACTAATTTGTTTAACCCCACCTGATGAACATACATCACTATCCAAAAGTATACTTATATGTTTTGTGTGTGACTATTTTCATCAGGTTTCCACCAGGGGAATCTTAAGAATTATAAATTCCAAAACATAACCCATAAATGAAATTTCACACAAAAACCTAACAATATACCAATTGAGAATTATATTTATTGTTTAATCACAAAAATCACCCCTTTAATACCATTCAAATGATTTCTCATATGTCCCTTTAGACAACACCATTCATTGTATTTTTACTATTTAATCATGGTTCCCTATCATCCTCTTAATCATCCAGTCCCTCTCTATGAAAAAACCCACCTCATTATTTCAAGAAAAGATATTCCATTCTATTCATATGAAACCATTAAAATGAATTCAATAAAAACACAAATATATTTGTCCAGTTTCTTCATTTAAAATTTTTACACTCTTTCCACAATACATGTCATGTATTTTTTCCAGGGCCTCAATAACTTGTAAAACTTTTATTTTGAAATATTTTCAACTTGAGAGACTTATGGAACAATTAAATATTCGGATACATTTATATCTAACCTCCATTCAAAATATAAAATTGAAAAATTCAGATATCATGGAATTGTTGAACTTTTACTGAAACAATTTGGCCCCCCACAGTCACGATTTCATAATAAAATTGAGACATACATTAGTCTATTGATCACACTTCAATCAATCGTAATAATAAACTATCAATGATCACATCCTTTATTTGTGTCCTTATGATACTATGATGATGTTTTAAAATTTATTTTTATATATTTTGGAACACCATTGATTTCCCCACCACTAGTTTGTAATGATTCATGACCGAGACTTGGGATTACCCATTTTATTACATAGATATAATCATAGATTACTCCCTGAAAAAAAATTATTTGTGATATCAAAAAAAAATATTTATAGACTTTTGTTATGCCTAGAATATACTTCCACATAAATGGACATCATCAACTTTGTGACACCATTAATTTCTTTAGGTTCATTTTCTTAAAGCTCTTATTAAACACCATTGGAATATCTTTTAAGACACCGACTACTCTTGAAGCTCTCACATTACCAGATCTTCCACACCATGGTTCATTTAATTTATAGATAAAAATATTCAATGAAATTTCATCCTAGAAAAAATATACTTATAATATCTCACCTCTTTGCTGATGGTGGGAAAAATATAATAGACTAGTGAGAACAACCATAATTTTCTATGTTTGTGTCCATGGATCCATCTCATTTTGGAATAGGATCAAATTCAGTACTTATAAAGAATAAAATACCTACATGTTATATAATACTTTTTTCTATATTTTAGTTATCCTATAAATAATCCTGGTATTGACCCTCTCTTTACCTCTATGTGATTGAGATACACATGTAACCGACTCCATATTTTGGACATCTACTTCCCTGACGGGTATTCATCTTTTTGAAAGAAATAATTCAGAATAAAATCATTAACATGGATTCAATAACCATTATACCCACACATTAATCCCATTCCATGAACAACAAATATACAAAAATCCACATGCCAGTTGAACAATAGAAATAATTTTCTTTTTAAGACCAGGGCTCCTCCGCCATCATTTCTTTAATTCCTTATCCATACAATCACTCCATAACAAAAATGATTATGAGAACTGCCAATGTAATGCTTTCTGAACAACTAACTACACCACTTCTCATATTTTGAGTAATGATAACCCTCGAGTTAATGACTAGACTCAATTGATCTTGTAAACACATAGTATAAAAATAATAACCCTCTCTCAACTGTGGGGATTATGGAACCTATAGAATATTCACCTTCTAGTCATAATAGTTTAACTACAACATCTGTTTTCCATTCCACAATTCTAGACGTGAAATTTTTGTTCCACAAAATTATCTAAGAATTCTTTTTCTTCATCAATTTGATCAAAATTCCTTATAAATACATTACTCTTGAACTCCTTCACCATCATGAAATATGCACCACTGATCTTAGAAATATCTTCCAAAAATTCATTATCTTGTCTTAAGATGTTTTATAATTTAAAAACCCACTCTGTACAAACATACATATTACAACACTTTTGTGAAATACTTAAAAATTCAAAAAAAGTCGCCCAAACACCATAGTTGGTATAGTTCCTTTGGAAACATGAAAAAAAAACACTGGTACAAACATGAGCTACATAATCTCCCAATATGCTCTTCTTGACTATCACCCTTCTTAGACATAACAAATATACTACATATCATCATAACCTGGGGAAAGGAAACATAAAAAGGGGTGAGCTAAAATGATAAATAAGGATAAACAAGGTAGATATGTAAGAATAAACATGATCATAAGGGTATGATAATGTGATATGACAAATACAATATCATAAACTGTAGATCAAAGATCGTGGCCCAAATATTGGCAGTTTATAAGACATGAATTATAATAAAATAACGAGAATAAGGGATTAAAGCATAACATATGAATAAGACATTTAATTGTGGAAACACATAAGCATATACTAAATTCCATAGTAGCCAAGACATCAATGTGAAGACCATATTAGTGGAAAAAGTCATTTACTGAATCGGGTGAACCCCTATTCCAGCCATATATAACTGAACCGAGTATACCATTGTTCCAGTCCTTTATTACTGAACCGATTAAACCCTTGTTTCTTCTCTATATTTCTGAACCTAGTAAACCCCTGTTTTATCCTTGTATTACTAAACCAACTATACCCACATTCCATCCATGTATTAATAGACCAAGTAAATGCTCCTTATAGCCCCGTATTAGTGGACTCAGTAAACCCTCATTCTAGTGTTTTCTATATCATGAGAGATAAATCCTTACCAAATGCATTGGAGGGAGATATAGATACCACCCATCACAAAATGAAATCATACATACATGAACCAAAAAATCATAAATAATTATATCATTACACATAAAATAAAATGGGTATCATAAACATATAAACATATCATAACATATTGAGATATACTGGTTTCATAATAATTTCATCATAAACATAACTAGTTAAAATATGTGGTATTCAAATGCATATAACCCATGAAAGAGAGACACATTTCATAAAAATATTACCCATTAAGGAGAAATTGGATTCATATAGAACATGACATTAATCATAACACATTCATAGAAAGGATATGAATGTAACAATTATATTATTTCATATAATGGAATGAGTAACATCAATATATGTCATCTTATATGGATTTTTTTTGAAATATACTCTAAAACAATTTCATGAGGAAACCATTTTTTCTTGTTTGTAAAAGGTTTTTTTATACCTAAAAGAATTTGAAATTAATTTTTGTTGAAAATACCATGAAAAATTATAACAATGACAAGAAATCATTTTTAAAACCTTTTTCCTTGAAGACATTTAAAGTAAACTTCAAAACATTTTAAAAATAGTTTTCATTGAAAACAGTTGAAATATTTCAAAGAATGCTTGAAAATGAGTAGAAAAACATTTATTTGAAAATACATTACAACATATAAAGAATAATAGAAATAATTTTAAAAATTATTTTCCATGAAAAATTATAAAATAATCATGGAAATGTTTTGAAAACATTTCTTTAAAAATATTTTTGAAACATAATAAGAATGCTTGATTTTTTTTTGAAAATAGTTTCATTGAAAACACTTTGAAAACCTATAAATAGAGCTTGAAAGAATATAAAAAATTATTTTACATGTGAAAATATAAAATTAGTTTGAAACCATTTTGAAATTTCCATTTAAAATAACATTTACACATATTTTCTTAAATATTATCATTTTTATCACCACAAATAGAGATTCAAAGAAACAGTGGTGGATAAATCTGTACAAGTCGTACGAGGTAAAAAGCACATTCATTTTTCATGTGAAAAAGGATATAAATTTTCCCTATTGAAAGAGAGATAATATGGTTACCATGAATATATTGGTAAATGTAATAATGGGAAAATGACTTTAAGATATTATAGGGGAATGATATAATATTCATTGGAACTGTTTTTAGAAAACATAGATTTCTGAATAATGAGAAGGTAAAATTGGGCTTTCCTAAAAACACTTTCTCAAATATCTTATGTACCAAAGAGTATAAAATGGTACAAATACATGATTATATCATGAAATAAAATAATATATGTAAGATAATGAATAGTCTTGAGAGGTGGATAAAAATATTTCATCAAAGGAAGCATAAATATAAACAATCTCGAAAAAATTGAGATTTCCTCAAAAAACACATATAACATGGTATCATGGGATCATTCTCTCCCTGTAAGGAAATTAAATTACATGAAGCATATAAATTCCAGAAAATATTTTTATTCATGATATGTCATGTATAATAGATGTATATTCACCCAAAAAGAGTTTATGTGCACATACTTATATCATGATTATGGAATGTAGAAACTGATATAAATATCAGGTATATCCAGTAAAATTATATTATAATAATATATATAACAATGAATTATGTAATGGAATACACCATTCAGGGAGACGGTATGTCGTATGTTCTCTTGAACATTGTTTTCCGTTTTTATTTTCATATTGAAACATAATATGTATATGAAATATGTATATATATATATATATATCTATATATTTGTATATAAATATATAAAATTATTAATGAATCATTAATATATCATATATATCATATAATTTCATTAAACCCTTCCTTAATACATTCTATGTGGTGTGTGAACGAATCACATCAATTTGAGGGGGAGGTAGTCCACACATCCTCAAATGAGATTATCGTATTAACACCAAATGGATGGAAAAAAGTTGTGTTTTGTCAAGAAATACAGAATTATAAGGACATAATATATATAAAATATTAAATATAGGAATAAATTCCCAACATAATGGCATTCTTTATTGGTGGTAAATGAAAAATAAAAAACCATCATTTCATGAGATAGTAGATCACCGTAAACAGAAATAGTATGTTCAACAAAAATTAGTTGGAGGTATATATGTTAAGATAGAAAATATTCATAAAGACATACTAGTATACGGAGGATACTGTTTTTGTTACATAATAATGGAATAAAGATATTTTATGGGGTGGAGAAGGAAAATAATGTAAAGGATCTTGAGAGAAGACGTCACCCCTTAATATGGTCACTCATTTTGGTCTGTGTTAAATGTATTTGTTGGGAAGTTTTATTCCTAAAGGGATGAATAAATGTCTAATATATAACTTTTATAATGATACATGGAAATATCATGGAAAAACTAAAAAGGTTTGAGAGTTATGAAGAATGGGTAGAGGTGGTGGCCTTTTATAGGGAAGGAAAATGACCCACATGGAACTGTTAGAAACAAATTAGGTGTGCAATTGTTATTACCTAAACAAAGTCTTACAAAAGAAAAGAAACTGAATAATGTAAGGTTTTTGGATTATCTATAAAAAAATGGGTTTTATAGAAGTTTATAGTTCATTTGGACCCTTAATTTTAATGTTCAGTCCAAAATTAAAATTAATTTTCCCTTAACCGCTATGATTAATTTTAATCACATTTACTAATCATTTTGGTAAAACTTTAACATGGTCTAATTAGAATATATATTTTAGATAGAATAAAATCATTTTTTTCATATTTTTTAAATTATAATAATTTTTTTTTCAAAATTATGATTTGTGCTACTCCCGCAGATGATACGAAATAACCGGGTTTTAATGTACAGAAATGATAACAATCTTTTTAAAGACATATTTTTTATTTTCAAAGTGAATTTGACCAGAATTAATTTAATTGTATTAATATATTTAATATTAAAATAATGTTCCCATAAAACATATTTATATTATCTTTTAGAATTAATAATTATTTATAAAAAAGGTACTTTTTAATTGAAAAGCAGTATTTTCACTATTCATCAAAAAATGAATGTTCTCATAAAAATCCCAAAACATTGGCCAATTGTAATTTAAACATTCAGACTTCAAAAATATAGTTTATTTTAAGCAATTAAATTTCTTAATGTGTCTAAAATAACTCTTATTACTTCAATTTATTCATTTAAGAAAACAATATTTTTAATATAAAAGGATGTCAACAAAAGTATTATCTTTTATTATCAATATGTTTTATTTATATAAAATACACTATTTGAAAAGTATTTATTACTAAATTTAACAGCTAGGTTATAATTATCTTATATAAATAATTAAAACAATAAAAAGTGATGTTTCATAGAAACTCAGTGTTTCTTGCATCATACGCCATGTCAGTGTTGCTTATAGTGCAAGACAAGTTGGTATTGCATGTGAAAGGAATGTTTTAATTACTGTTATTATATATATTCATATATATATTTAAATATTTCTAGTTTCATGTGAAATGAAAAATATTGAAATGTTAAATTCATTCAAGAAATAATAATTCTCAAATTCTCAGGGTGTTACATTCTACCCCCCTTAAAATGAATTTCACCTTCAAAATTCATCTAGGTTATCAAGGGTTTTAATAAATTATTGTTTCATTCATATAGATCGACATCAAAAAAATGTATAATAAAACATCCCTTAATAATGAAAATTTGGAACCATAATGGTTTCCAAAAGAAACATATAACTGGGTTTCCATGTAGGAGAACATAGGTTGGGAGTGAAGATTCGACTTGGAGAAAAATGTAAATAATTAATGGGAGTGATTGAGGTCATCAGTCAAAAAAAAGTGATTCATCATGGAAATTTTATTTCCTCAATGATTTAAATCTGTGTTGATTCATCGAGCCATTGGTTTACCAGAATTTATGGTATTAAGTCATCATTTTTTGGTATCATTTTTAGAACATTGAGTAATTCATACTAAATTTGTAGTAAAAAATTTTCATTTTTGTTTTGTGCTTTGAACAATTTCTAATACATCCATTACCTCATGAAATGAATGTCAAAAAATTAACTTTGATAAATAATGAATGAAAATATGATTTTAATGAATCTTACGGTCTATAAAAGAATAAAAGGTATAACTATCAACATGAACTAAAAAATAAAAAGTAACACTATTGGTTCATTATAAATATAAATTCATAAAAAATAATTATATATTAACCAGGATGTCCCATAGGCCAGTCATAGGCATAAAACCCTTATCGTCCTTCGGTCATGGGTTCAAGACCCATGCCCTTACCAAACATGATTGGTTTTCACCCAACATACATGATGACACTTTTTTTCAAACCATAGTAATATAATATATATGATGGACATCCCAAACATAAGGCTACTAACTAATTATCCTTTTAACCACGATTTTCAACATAAATACTCACTATGAATTTTATCTTTATCTTCTCCGGAACAGTTAAGCTTATAACCCTTAAAAATAATCAAAATACAATACCATAGAAAGTTATGAAATCATATATCATTCATTCCCCGATATATCAAAAAGTAGCTCTTGGTTATCACAGTACAAACATGTTAAAACCATTATCATATATTCTCTTGAAACGTGATAACAACATGAATTTATATAAATCCATTTGGAAAACATCCATTCTTACTCAATCCAAATTGTATTGGATCTATCCAAAAAAGGTTTTAAACATCATTAGTGGTAGTAAAAACAACCTATAAACAAGTCCTTACTATGTTAAAAGGTAATAAATAAATTCAAGTTTACTTATTCATAACACATGTATCATTATGTATACAAAATTATCTTATCTTAAAGAACATATTTAGGGTTACCTTACCTTATTCAAAATATCATCCTTCAATTATATAACTTCACCAGTCGATAGGTAACATTCAACATAAAATTGTAAATACTATGTGAAAACATAAGTAGAATAATACTTCTATATTTCATCATTCATATCATTTTTATTCAAATACATAAATACATCGATTGATTCAACCATAATACCTTAACAATAATACATATTTCCTTTCAGATTTCATCTGTAGTCTCATCATCGTCTACAATGTAACCATTACTCACACCAAATTTTTGATCATGATTAAGATCATTCGAATTCGGACATTGAGTTTCATAATAAACATTTTCTCGACACAAAAAACACTTAACCCCTGATGAATACCTATGGTGACCAAAATATCCATTCATTTTTTTAGCTGAGGTCTTCATTTTTCCTTGGAAGTCACTTGCTTTGTTTCCTTCTTTTCCATTGTCAAATGATTATCTTGTTTCTCTAACACACTAACTTAGGAAACTATTTTCACATTCATGACACAAATAAAAATGAATCTTCTTTCCTCCGTGGTCTCCATTACCCAAACTCTCATGAAATACCTTCTTTTTCATCCTTAGTGAGTTAAAGAGTTGGTTAATGTAAAAATTGTTAATCATGTTCTTTGAAAATTGATTAAGAATGATCATGTCATCATTCAATCTAGTGATCATCCTACCTAATAATTCATCACAAAATCTTCCATAACATTCAACAATAATCTAATTCCTTTCGGATCACCCCATTGAACAAAAAAAAGTATAGTTTGAGCATTACATATTATAGTAGAAAACCACATATCAGTGAAAGTAATGACTTATAGGATGTCTAAATTATGACACCTTTAATAATATATGACTATTTGTTTTATAACTACGTTATTGATAGATAAATTATATCTAAATCCATCACGATGGTTCATGAAGTGTTTTTGAATTCCCAAATCATATCCCCAGGAGTGTCAAATCTGGTGTGTAACAAGGCTCGTTGTCATGTACCAGATTACCCCGATTCAAGTGCAGTACATTTTTTCAGAGTTGTAACCCCAAGATACATCTATTATAGAGCCACTTCCACTAGAAGTATCTAGACATGGATTTATTTCTTGGAATCCACTAACTCTATGATTTACCAAAATTCTAGGAAATTTTACTAATTACTAACTCATATTTATAAACATCCTTATAGACATCTCTAGAAATATCCTTAATAATGCACCTTAGGATCTAAATAATTTTTCTTCACAACCTAGGTTTCCAATGGATAACTATGCCTTTCCTCTAATAACATCTATAGTGACTCGTTCATTACAATCATATATCTTACATAACTATTTCAGAGTACATACATATTATGAAAAAATATTCCCAAAGACCGTAGTAGTTATAGTTCCTTTGTAAACATGGGAACATAAACATTGATACCTATATGAGCCACATAATCTCCTACTATTTATTATTGACTAGCATGCTTACTAGACATATAAAATGTAGTATATATAATCATAATCTAGGGAATGGAAATATTAAAAATGGTGAGATCAAATGCTCTGTATGGGTAAAAAATGGAGACATGTAAGAATAAAAATGATCATAAGGGTATAAGAATGTGACAATGAAAAAAATAATATCATATACATCATATCAAATATCATGGCACAAATATTGGAATTTCATAATACATGAATAATAATGAAATAAATAGCACAATCCATGAAAGCATGATATAGTAATAAGATAAGAAATTGTGGAGACACATAAGCATATAATGATTTACATAGTAGAAAAGGAATCAATGTTAAGACCATATTGGTGGACAATGTCCTTTATTTAACTGAGTGACTCCTTCTTATATCCTTGTATTACTAAACTGAGTAAACCCTTCTTCTATCCCTATATTACTAATCTGAGTAATCCCTCGTTCTATCCGGATATTACTAAACTGAGTAAACTCTCATTACAACCCTATATTAATGAACATAGTAAACCCTCATACCATCCTGGTATTATTGAATCATGTTAGCCCTCATTCATTCACAAAATTACTGAAATGAGTAAACCCCCATTCTTGACCTATCTATCTCATGAGATATAAATCATTACCCAATGTATTGGAGAGAGATATAATTCACACTAATCACATAATGAAATCATACAGACTTGATCCAAATGATCATAAATTATCATATCATTAACCATGAAATGAAATAGGTATCATTAATATGTAAACATATCATAACATGTAGAAAGATAAATGTTCCATAATCATTTCATCATTAGCATAACCTGTGGGAGTATAGGTTTCTAAAGCATATAACCCATGGAAGAGAAACAAGTTTCATAAACATGTTACCTTTGAAGGAGAAATGGGATTCATAAAGACCATGGAATTCATTTTAACTTATTCATAGAAAGGATATGAATGGAACATTTATGAACCTTATTCTTTGAACACACATTAAAACATTTAATGAAATATTGAAACTGTTTTGAAATTGATTTCTTGGAAAATACTTTTAAAACATATAAAGAATGATTGAGAAAATTTTGATAATAATTTTCCATGAAAACTAATAAAAGAATATTGAAAACGTTTTGAAAACCATTTAATTGAAAATATTTCAAAAAAATAAAAATAATTCTAGAAAATATTTTGAAAACTACTTCTTTGAAAAAACTTTTAGAAATTGTAAATATGTATTAAAAATATTTTGAAAACATTTTTCCAAGAAAAAATTTAAATTAATATGGAAACAATATTTAAATCAATTTTCTAGGAAAATTACTTTTAAATTGTTTTACTTTAACATACTCATTTTTGACAATGCTATGTGAGATTCGAAGAAATTACGATGGGTAAATCTGTACATGATGTATGAGTTCAAAAGAACCATTATTTTTCACGGTAAAAAGGATAGAAAAGCTCCTTGATTGGAATGTGAGAATCATATTACACTTAATATATTGGTATAAGTAAAAAAGGGAAAATTTTCTTTTATTTATATTATTGTAATGGTATAATATTCATTGAAATCCTTTTTAGAAAACATAGATTTACCTACCAAAGGGAGGGTAAAGTAAAGTGTTCTTAAAAACTCTTAATTAACTATCATAGTTAACAAAGAGTAGAAAATGGTAATAATACATGATTATATAATTAAATAATATAGGATAAGTAATCTCATGTGTATTCTTGATAGGTAGATAATATGATTTCATCAAAGTAAGTATAAACATAAACAATCACTAGAAGCACTATGATTGCATCAATAAACTTTCATAACTTGGTACCTTGTGATCATGATCTCCATGAAAGTAAAGGTAATGAAATGAATCATAAAGTATTATTAAATTATTTATATTCTTGATATGGAATGTAAAATTGAATTATATTCACCTTCAAAAAGAGTTTAGGTGCATAAAAAACATGAGTCTCAAAGATGGAAAATTGCGACAAAAATATTTCTACAAAATTCGTAACTTTTGAAACATAAACCCTATGAAAGAAGGATCATAAAATGGGAATATTTATAACCATAAACAGAAATAAAAGATAAATATAATAAAATCATTGGCATTATATACACCACACAAAAGGAATGAGTGGCATACACTGCTTGTATCTCATTGAAATTAAAAGTGAGATGAAATCCCCTTACCTTGTGTCTTGAATCTCTCCACACATGTACAAGATTCAGGTATAATAATTATAAGTTTATAATAAATAATTTATATAAGTATGTTATAATATATATTACCCTATACTCATTTATTATTTTATTACATTACTTGCTGGTTAATGATCCTAGGATAAGGTTTCACTTCATGTGATATTCTCTTTGTTCTATGCATGTGTCTTAAATTGTTATATTGTTGACACTTATAATTATATTCTGAATAATTAATTTTGATGATGATATAAATATCAGGTATATACAGTTTAATTATATTATAATAATATATTTTATAATTAATTAATTAATCGAATACACCGTTCATGGAGATGGTAAGTCGTACACACGCATGAAAATTGTTTTCCATTTTTATATCACATTGAAAGGATGTATATAAATAAAATATGTATTTATATATATATGTATATATATAATTATTAAATTATAATTAATATATCATATATATATAATATAATTTCATTTAAACAACCATTAATATATTCAATGGGATGTGTGAATTAATCACATCGATTTGAGGAGGTAGTGGTCCACACTTCTTCAAACAAGATTATCGTATGAACACCAAATGGAAGGTAAAAAGATGTGTGTTCTAAAAGGAATATAGAATATAAATGACATAAAAAATATAATATATTAAAAATCTAAATATTTTCTCAATCATAATGTCCACCATGATTGTTGGAAATAAGAGGTGAATAATCAGTGTTTCATGAGGCAGTAGTTCACCATACACATAAATAGTATGTTCAACATCAATTAGACAAAGCTATGTATAATTTTAGTTCATAAACATTTTATAAAAACATCCTAGTCTTTGGGGATTAGTTTATTTTTATCACATGAATATAATAATGATAAGGGGGTGTAGAAGGAAAATAATTCAAAGGAGCTTGAGAGCAGACATCATCTCTGAATCGAGTAACTCCGTTTTGGTTTGTGCCAAAAGGCATCCTTGAGAGGTTTTATGAGAAAATGAAGGATTAAAGGTATAAGGGAGGAATTTTTTGAGGCTCTATTGGAAGATCATGTTTGAACATATAAGTTTTTAGTGGTGTGTGTAATTAGTTGAGGTGGTAGCCTTTTATACGGAAGGAAAAGTACTCACATGCAATTATTAAAAACAAATTAGGTGTGCAAATCTTCCTACCTAACAAAAGTCTTACCAAAAAACCATAATAAATAATTTAAAGTATAAATACAATATATGGATAACCAAAGTGTGTTATACAAGTGTATAGGTCATTCGGGCCCATAATTTTAATGTTTAGTCCCTAATTATGCTTAATTTGGCCTTAACCGCTTTGATTAATTTCAAATAATTTTACTAATCATTTTCGTAAAACATTTACGAGGTATTATTAGAAAATAAATATTTTAATGAATAAAATGTTGTATATTATGGTTTTTAAATTCCAATAATTGAAGTGAAAAAATTAAAACTAGTGAAAATCCTATATAGGAGACGAAATAACAGGGTTTTAAAGTAGGAAAAAGTTCAAAAGTTTGTTATGACTTTTTATCCGATTTCAAAGTGAAGTTTATCATAATGCATTTAATTATATTATTAGATGTAATATTCATATAATGTGAATTTAAAAAGTATTTATAAAAATTTTTATCATTAATATTAATTAGTAAAAATTGTAGTTTTAACTAAAATGGTGTATTATAAACTTTTCATCAAAAATGAAGTTTCTCAGAAAAATCCCCCAAATTCACCATATGATAATTCTGAAGTTATGAATAATAAAATGAAGTTTATTTTTATCTAATTTAATTTTTAATGTTTTCTAAAATTACATTTATTATAAATATATATTCATTCAAGAAAACAATATTTATAACATAAAATAACTTTACAAATAATATTATCATTCATTATCAATATGTCTTATTTTTATAAAACAAAGATATTTGAAAATTATTTATTTCTAATTTTATAATATAGGTTTTAATTATATTATTTAAAAAAATTAAAATAATAAAAAATGATGTTTCATAGAAACTCAGTGTTCTGTGCATCGTATGCCAAGTCGATGTTTCTTGTAGTGAAAGACAAGTTGTTATTGCATGTAGAGAAAGAAAATTAGGTATTTCTTGTAAAATGAATGTTTTACTTAATTTTTTAATATATATATATATATATATATATATATCTATTTCCAGTGTCATGTGAAATGAAATATATTGAGAAGATAAATTAATTTTAAAAAATTAATTTCCAAAATCATGGGGTGTTATATATTATTATACTGAACACCTAATTTTTTTATGAAACTTCCAAAAGAACATAAAAATATAAAAATTTAACTAAAAATTCCTCCAATGTCAAAATATTAAACTATAAATTGATCAAAATCAACATTACCCATTGTAATGTTATCCCTGAGTCCCACCAAATCAGAAATGAATAACTGATTGTAACTATCTTAAATAAGTGTTAATTATTCATCCATTCGTTAGTTTAATTCCATTTCAACAAAATACATTCTACCAGACTCAACCGGTCATGGATGACTTTTGATATACCTAGAAACCATGGTAAATACTATATATTCAACCATTATGTTCCTATAAATATTTTTAAACCATTCAACTAGAGATATCAAATAATCAACCAACCAATCTCAACATCATTTTTTTGTGGATATTCCAAAACATGATAAAATGATCACTACATATATTATAAATACAAATTGATTAAAAATTTTACTATTAGATTATATAAAATAATTTTCTGTAAGTTACAAATTAGGATAAAAACATCCCCTATGATTTACTGTTCATAATTATAATGTTTAGTCACCCATACACCAAAATTATTCACCCCTTTATATGGATTTATTCTCCTCATGGACATAAATAAGTTTGTCCAGCTGAAGAAAACAAACAATAATGAAAATACAACACATCATTGTAAAAAAACACAACATAGAGAAATTATTATTTCAGAATTCAGTCATAATTTATGGGAAAAAAATATTATTTTCAGTAAATGAAAAACTATGTTTCAATAGAAATCCACCATTTGGTATCCCTACCAATCATGAGTTAAAAAGATACCCCTTCCGTAACACTACTCCCAGATAATATACTCTAAAATAACAATAGAAATACCTCCAAATACACCTTATGACCATAATAAGTCTATGGGGGAGTCCCCCTATAGGGATTGATGCAATCCCATCAACATCCTTCCATCCAATGCTCTGTCAACATCATTCAAAACTTACATTCCAATCCCATTCATATGGATGATCGTCATAGATACCAATTGGTAACTTTTGGTTACAATGCCCTTAGAACATCATATACAGAATGACATATATATATATATATGATCTTCCTGGTAATTATTCCAACCAGACAAATGAAAACACTTCATACCCTATTCATTATAGTGAATTGTTTCATCTTATTGGAATTTATAATGTTCTCTCTTACATGTCAATTTAATTTCACTTATATAAGTCCTTGGAGTCCCAACACTTCCTGTCACTCAAAAACTATTGATATTGACACCCATATCCTCCAAAAAACATGAAACATATTTGTATCATTCACCTAACTATAAATTCACTCTATCATTTTAAATTTTTCCAGTGTCCATGTTTTTTTATATATATAATCCTCCATCTACATACATGAGAAACACAACTATTTTTTCATGAACCATTGAACTATATTCATATCAAATACTTCTTATAGATTATAGCTTCTCAGTTTTATCCAATTAAAAACATAAATGAAACTATATTTGATGAATATAGTCAATTATCCTGAATTAAACATCCATAGATTTTGTTTTTATGTCTCCATACATTCTCTACTAATAGAACCTTCTAAAAACAGTAAAAAATAATATAAAAAATATGTCACACAAAAACCTAAAAATATCCCCAAAAGAACACTTTTCTAAAGTTATCACAAACTAATGGAATAAATGACCATAGATTTTCAGCACAAGAATGAGTCTCTGGTGATGTCACACTTGCTTAAAGGGGGGATACATAAAAATATTTATCATGAACTTTTTAGAGAATATAAACATAGAATAAATATGATTCTCAACTGAACATAGAAATGAAGTAAATTTTCCCTAATAATTATTTTCATATATTGAGTACATAATGGATGGATAATTAAATGAATACAAGTAATTTCCAAAAATAATTATAGGAGATGAAAATTCATGTTTTTTTTGATAGAAATTAATTAGATTTCATCACTAGAACATAATCATCATCAACATTGATAAATAATGATGTTGTGTTATATTACCCTAAAAATATTCACAACTTTGGGAACATAATACCCAGATAATATAAAACCATCGATTGATATTTATATCAAATAATTTAATCCGAATAATTATTATTGATATTAATGGGTAGAATATTAACTACTAAAAAATAATTTGGTTTATATGTCATGTGTCTCTCAAAAATTAATGTGAGACAAAAAAACCTTACCACAAGTCTCGATATTCGACATACAAGTTAATAACCCCAATATAATGAATATTGATTTATTTAAATATATCACAAAACCAGTATCATATATATAAGACCATGTATTAAATAATTGTGTCCATTTTTTAACCTTGTATTAATAATTCCATGTGATAATCATGTTTTAGATAATAATTTCGTAGTTTTTCATCTATTTATTGGTTTTGTATATTCAATCATTTTATTTTGGTCGTGGTTACATAATCACCATAATAATAACTATGATATAAATATCATATATATTAATTTAATATCTATTTAGGGTAATTCATATATTATTGAGATTGAAAATTAATTACATTGTTCATGAAGACGATAAGTTGTACACACACCTGAACTGTGTTTACTTTATCTTCATAGATTAAAAAAATAAAAAATATATATTTCCATTAAATAATTTTTTTAATTGATAATATATAAAAATTTACTAAATCTATCATTATTACAATATACATAAAAATTAAATGATAATTTATTTCCTCACTTCATAGAGGTTGTAGTCCACCCTTATACACGAGCAGCATTATCATTTTTCAATGGAAGAAAATATAAGAAGGTGGATGATATATTAAAATTACAGAATTATAATTATGTCAAAAATATCAAAAAAATGTTATATCCATCATTATATCTATCTGTTAGAAGTAATTATTGAAAACGAATTACCTCGATTTTCCTGATTGTAATCTAGAGTACACATGATTGGGGATTTAATTTCTCATTTGATGTCAGAGTAGATGGGCAAACGCTATGAAGATAATATAAATACATATAAATATATGGGATATAATGTTGTTATTATACCATTATAGTCAAGTAATATATTATGTATGTTGAATTATAAATAAAATAAAATTTATAAGTTAATAATGATTAATCTACTTATGAGAACCTATATCGGTTAACACAAAATAACTTTTCACGAGGGATTGATAAACAATATAAGTATACTAGGACATGGTAAGTGAAGTAAGGAACTAACTATTTGTAGGATTAGATGGCCCAATTTTTTTGGGAGTTTGAATAGGATAAGAATGTGTATTTTTTTAATTTGTGGGGAAATGAACCCACTTCGAGACAACATGGGTATGTTACAAAGGAATATATAAATGATAGTCATTCCTAAGAAGAATGATTCATAATGAACTCAGTTGGATAAAATATAATATAATTTATATAATAAACCTTTTCAAACTATTTTAAAATGTTATTCATCCTTGAAAACATATTAATCAAATATGCAGTTTCCAATAAATGTCATTATTTTCCCATTTCATCAAAAAAGTAATCTGTTCAGAAAATTATAAAAATTAAACCTTGTGATAATAATGAAATTATTATTTTAAAAATTAATTTCATTTTTTAAAATATATTTTATAAAATTTTTAGAAACTAATTATATAATTTTCTCACAAAATTTCACAAAACCATTTTTACAGAAAAATATATTTATGAAACATATAAAGACTTTACAGAAAACAAATTTCCATTATATTAAACAATAATATATCTTTTTAATTATAGTTATTAATATTAATACCAACTTATTTAATATCTTGGTTATAATCATCATATTGAAACAATATTATTATTTTTATCTTCCGGTTCATTAATCGTCGATGTTGCATGTAATACATGATTTCAATTAAATTAATTGTATTTCAAGAAAATATTCACAAAAAATCAGTTTGTTACTTTAATCCCCCATAAAATGAATTTTTCACTAAAAAATTAAGTCACATTGATAGAAAAAATTGGGGATACATCGTACTCAACATAAACATAGGTTACCATGTAGCTTTATATAGATTATGGGTTATCCATAAAACATGGACTCGGTTAGTGGTCTTCATCCCTGGAATTTTTTCTCTATCATTTAGAATATCCACATGATTTACTCCCCTATAAAAGAATTAATATATACTTATTCCCTCTATGTTTAGTCATTGTTAATTATTAGTTAGGTACTTAATTAGGAGATATACATTAAAAACATTATGTACATGATATACATATTTTAGAATCACCATGCAATAAGAATCCATACCTACTACATGAATAATATTTAATGGGACAATATACTTAGGATCACATTTCCATTATTATTATATCTCATAACCCAATTCAATAGAAAAATTTGTAGAAGTCACTTTTCCAAATAATCAAATTCTAGATCACATTGATGACTATTGGTATAACTTTTCTATCATCTCTGATGTTCATCAGTGTTCTATATAGTTAATCTAACTTTCTCTTCAATTTTATCCACTAGATTATGTCTTATTAAATTTATTTCTCATTGTTCATCATGAAATTTCTATTTTATAATCCTATTTCTATAAAGGTATTAATAAAAAGTCATCTAAATATTTATGTAAAATTAATTTTTGAAAGTAAACTATACTATAAAATGGTATTGATCCCAACCAATATTGATATATATAGAATAATAATTCAACATGTACTCTACGATTTGAATTATTATCTGAGATGTACCATATTTCATAGGATGATACATAGTACATAAACTCAACTTCATGTCCAATACTTCATAATGAATTCACAAGAACATTATGGTAAACACAATATATCTGTCAGATATTATATAATAAGTTGCCCATTGTGAAATTTGCAGTTCATTAATGTATATCATAATTAGATGATGTAAAATATTATATATTTTGGATTGACCGATAAAAAAAATACATGATGATGTTTTATATTTTAATTATGGTATACGTAATGGTTTTAACATAACAATAGACTATTGACTATCATATTTATATTTCAAACAGACCATGAACTAAGATATTTATTATGAAATATATATCATCATGTTTCCACACTCTAAACACTCTTTAAAATATCTCTAAATCTTTTATTTTTTTGGTTGAAAAGAGAAATAAGAACAATGATCTTCATCTAGAAGCTCCTTCTTGAAATATGGTATGGATGGGATACATACACAGTTTCTAAATTATATGATACTATCATAATCTAGTTAAAATAATGAACTTTTATGAATTTATGTTAATCTCTAAATATTATTTTCACACCTATTTAATATTTACATGGATATATGATTAAATACTCATTTGGTAAAGATAATATTAATACCCTTACTTTATGTTTTCAAAATCCATCTATTGAAAATCTAATAATATTGGATATTATGAAATCCTCGTCACTGATAATCTAGCACAATACTTTACAACAAATCATTGAACCCCTTTTTGGTTTTCCTAGGATGGTAATATATTAAGATATAATGATATTTAATACTATACAATAATTTTTATCTTGAACATCATCATATCTTTCTATGGGTATTTTAAATTTAATCACATATTATTGGAATATATATCACATAATTATCTATAAAGATAATTTGCTTATATATTTAATAAAAAAATTAATATCCTTGAATCGAAATCATAAGTTGGGTAATTTTATTAATGATCCTTCAATTATCAATAGGAATATTCTATCACCATTTCATTATGCATGAGGACGAATACTAATACATTAATTCATGCATAACTTTAGATTAAAACCCATATACATTTTAGAGTAAGGTAAGAACATGTACTATAGAAAACCGTCTCTTTTGTTCATTGAAATTTTCATCACATTCCATTTTCTAATGGAATGGGAACCGTTTTGAGAAAACATTTTTAGTGAATTGGATAGTTTTGAGAAATATTACACAAATTTTCAATAATATCAAACCAATCCTTAAAAATAGATAATATTAGTCAGTGTGGTTAGTCTAGGCCAATGTTTCATAGACTCTAACATTGATTAATCCACTTATATACACATTCTTGATAATATATGAAACAAAAATGATACATCCTTAAAAAATCACACTTGGAATGTTTTTCATATAAATTCCACTTTGATAGCCTCTTCAATATTATCCTCAGTTGAACTTCATGCTCTTATTTTCTCCTTGAATATTTAAAAATATCACCTATAAAGAATACCATGAATTCATCAGGTAACTCTATAAAGACTCTATAAATTAATTCCATAATGATATTGGAAACAATAGTTTGAAAAATTTCATGATAATTAATTAATAGTTCCCATAAATAGAATGAAACTTTGTATCAAGAATATCCACCTTATTAACCATCGATTTAAGATATCCAAAACGATGGTCAATTCTGGAAAAATAGTAATCTCTTTCAATTGACAAATCAATTCATCAAGACATGTTAGGGAAAAACTATATCTTATTATGAGATTATTCAATTCCCAACAATAAATGAAAATACATATCAATCCATATTTCTTCTTATAATGAAATAGGTTTACCCAGTGGGTTTTTTGAATGAATCCCTAGTCAATATTATATTTTATTTTCTTCTTCAATTCTCAACCTCGATGAGGGACATTCTATAGAATAACATGGAAATATACATAGTTGTAGATATGATTTATAACAATAACAAAAAAATCATTATTTGATGTTATACTAGGTAATTATTCTATAAATACATCAACACACTCTCGTATAATAGTTATATCATCTATTTTGAGTTTCTCACCTACCAAATGAAATAAACAACCAATTTAACGAGGAATCATGACCAAGGTAAAGAATGCGATTTATATAAGAAGATAATATTTATTTTAAAACTGATAGGTATTCATAGGATTGTTTGGAATATCAAAAATCACTTACCTTCATTTGAAATTATTCTGGTATTATTGTAAATAAAACTAATCCATGCATATGATAACCTCTAATTCAACTAAATGAATAGTAATGATATTTTTAGGAATTAATATTCTTCTAACATCAATTGGGGAAGAATTATAGACATAAGATGAGACCATCGTTCAGTTATGGGGTTTCAATACTGATTCCACATGTAATCATTTATGTGGTTTTGCGATTAAAATAAAAAATTCTTTAGATATAAAATAGTGGGTAGATCTATTGTAAAATTAATTATTATCTATTCTAGAGTGTATGGAGAATATACTTTTCTCTATGTCATTATCATACCCCTCATAAATAATAGTGATTTCATGATATTTATTTTTTTCTTTTCACATAAGATGTTTTTGATGTTTATTATCATCATTGAACATAATATATGCGATCTGAATAACAGAATACCCAAACACATTTCTTTTCAATTATTGACATGTGAGAGGGGCATTCTATGGAGCGGTCATTTTATTTTTATCATTTAAAAGTATTCTCCAATCCCACTATTATTCATCCACTACCTGACCTTCCTTTCTATTCATAAATAATTTACTAGTCAAATTATGAATTTTTTCTCCTTGTTTCCTTCAAAAAATATAGCATGAAGGAAAATTTTCCATCTTATAATTTTGTTTTTTATTATTTCTTTTGAATTAAAAATTTATTATTTAATCAAGTCTTTGAGATTTATGAGTAAATCCAATCTCTATTTCCAAATTTATATCACCTGGAATGAATTATTCATATCTATGGAATTCACTTTTATATAATTCTCTTTCGAGACATAGTTTTACTACACAGTAGAATTGGATGACAATTCATTTAGTTTTGATGAAAACACTAGATGTGTACCTTGCATGACATCTAAAATATGCCTCATAGGTGCTGATGGATTCATATCTCAAGTAATTTCTTATCCATTTTCATAAAAATATTAATATGAATACATTTATTGAATAATTATATTTAAATTCATCCAAAACCATAGAATCAATTTTTCTACAATTAATTATATTATTATAGAGGGTTCCCCATTAGTTTGTATTATCATAAAATTAATATATAACTAAATTGTTATTTCTATTTTGTAAAAATATAAAAGTGAGAAATAACTTGTTAGTGGTACTAATCTATTTCATAGAAAATAGTGGATCAAAAAACCTCCAAAATAAGATCTATTATACCTTTTGATAGACCTAAAATAGCATTGATGCATAATTTTTTTAGGTTTATTAGGATTTATAACATGGGAAAGTTGTTTGGGAAAAAAATGATATTATTCATTATCTCTGAATAATGTTTGGGTTTATAGGATGATAATCTTTTCATTTTCCATCTCATTCAATATTAACATAGATAACTTGTGTTCCATCAATTAACTACTTCCAAAATCCATAGTCCAAGGAACAATAATTGCAATGGGGAACCACAAAATCATAAAAAAATATTTCATAGGATGTCAGATAGAAGATAAACTATTTCAAATATATGACACCATAGGATTATACAAGGAAAATCATTGTCATTATTCGAATCAATCATGTCGGCTTGAATAGAGTTTGTGATTTTAAGAAACATATCCTCCAGGAGTGTAATAATATGTTTAGGGTAAAAATTATTATCATGCACCATGTGATGATAAATTCAATGACCAATTAAGCCTTTTTAGTGTTATTATCCTTCAATAAAACTATCATATAGCCACATTAACTTGTGTTGCCCAAATAGGGATGGAATTGATTGAAAATAACTCTATTTATCCTTCCCCAGAATATTTTATATTTCCCTACACACATATATATTCTTATGGTTCTCACCGATGTTTTCTCATCTTAGATTCGAATCAAAAAAATAAACAGTCCTATAAGACCAACTATAATGACCCACATAATTCATAGATAAATATGACATCTTAATAGATGAATATTAATTTCCTAATATAATTATCCATGTATAAAAAGAATAGGTCTAGTTACCATAGAAACATGGATATATAAACAACGCATTCTATGTGAACTAAACCATATCACATTACTTTCTCCATAACTTGTATCCTTATGAGATGTGACAGACAATACAAAATTATTCACAATCAGTGGAAATGAATCAAATAAATTGGTGATCTCAGACTCTCAGTATGGGTAATATAGAGAGGTATCAAATAACATGATGATATTGATATTAGAAAATGAGAATAACATTTTAAAACCATACCTTACTTATCATATATCGTAAACAAGATTCATGGAGTAAATATTGGATGTTTATGAAACATGATTTATAATATAATCAAAGAACATGACAAATGGTAAAATAATATTGAAATAATACATATATATATTGGAAAAACATAAGCTTAGAATATCATATATCATGATTACACACCATGAAATTCATAACATTATTGGATTCGGATATACATACAATCACAAACTTTTTGTTCGAGATAACCTCTTAAGTACCGTATTTTGAGCTTATTATAACCTCCCATATACCTTCTTTTAGGATTGGTATATCCACATATGTTACCTTTGATATAATATATCATTAATAATAACACAATATATTATTGATATATATATATATATACCACACCCATCACATACTCCATACATATTTGTTCTATAATATAGTAAAACAATAATCCTGTCATGAAATATGGAAATAGAATTTGGATTCATAAACAATTAAACATTGTACAACTCATGGAAATTAAATCAGTTTCATGAATAAATAATCATAACATAACAGATGGAAAATAAATGGTATTTATAATCATCCAATTATAATAATCATAAATCATCAAGATAAAGGATAATTGTGGTATCAATTGATCCTTTTCCCAGTAAGGTATATGAAAAATCAAATTTTATTTTGGGTAATGAATAAAAATTCCCTAAGACCTTAATTAAAACATTTGATAGGAAAATATCAATATCATTTTGAAATAAGTTCATCAAAATTTAAAATCTCCAAAATATTAATGGTGACATTGTCTTTAAAATGAACCATGTACTCTTATAAGGGAGTATTAAATCATTAACCATTCATCATAGAAAAAACAATTCATTCCATATATGTTAAATCAAATATTCCATTCACTTTTTAAGTAAAAATTCAATACTACATTCTTATGAAAATGATGAGAATATTCATTTTAAAAATATGGAAAATATTTAAAATTGAAAATGATTTATTAATAAAATAATTGGATAATAGTAAAAAATTTCTTTAAATCTTTTTTGGAATACATAGACATGAAATAAAATTTTTTTTACTAAATTGTGAAGTATAATAGTTTTTATCTAAAAAGTTACCTTGATATATTTATTACATAAATTGTGGAAATTTCTTGAAAAATTTTTATTTATAATTATATCTAGAGTAGTTTAAAATTCCTTATTTTTTTAGAGTTATGTTATAGTTACCCATATTTAACATACAAAAATATTACCTTATTTTAGATAATTATTATCTACTTTACAAAAGGTCACTTCTGAGGACTGTAATAGTCTAGTGTCTGTGGAAACAAGGAAATAAAATCTTTTATCTTGGTGAAATAACATCAACATGTCAGATAAATATCTCCAACTTTTGTAATTATACTTAAAACCATTCTCAATAACTTGAGAAAAGTAAATATACTAAATGGATGAGTTCAGATGCTTAGTATGGGTAGATAAAGGAAATTCATAAGCATAACATGAACAAAAGGGGATTGAATATGAGCATAACATTTAAAGATCATACTGAATATATTTGATATCATAATAAACATTGGTAGTTCATAAGACATAAATCTTATAGAAATAAAGAACATAATACATAAAATCATAACATAGGAATAAAACATGGAATTTTTATATACATATAATCATATATAATTATTTACATATTATTCAGGGAATAGTTATCTAGGCCATCATAGTAGGAATAGTCCATTACTGAACCACGTTAACACACTATTCCATCCCTGTATTATTGAACTGATTTCACTCCACATTCCATCCCTATAATATTGAATTGAGATTATTTGTCATTTGAACCCTACATTACTGAAGTGAGTTTATTTCTCATTCTAGACCAGAAATATTAAACCTAGTTCATTTCTCATCAATTCCCTGTAATACATAACCAAGCTCACTTCTTCTTCGAGACTTATAATGTTGAACCTATTTTATTTCTCATTCCATCCATGTATATCTCATCAGATATAAATCATTACCCAAAGAATTGGGATGATATATAGGTCCCACCTATCTCATAATGAAATCATACATATATGTGTCACAAAATCATAAACAATCATATCATAACACATCATTTGAAATGTGTATCATAAACTTGTTATCATATCATAACCTATGTAAATGATATATGTTTCATAATCATTTCTTAAAAAGAATAACCCTAGAATAAAAAATAATTTTATACACATATACCCAATAAATGAAAAAAGATTTCATAAACATATAACTCATCAATGATAAATGGGTTTTATAAACATATAACCCATGAAAGGGAAATGGGTTTCATAAAGACCATTACAATAAGCATAGCCCAGTCATTGAATATAATATGGATGAAACATTTATATTATTCTCTAAAAGGGTATGAGTAACCTCAACAAAATAAGTCTTAGATGAAAAACAATTTTTCATTTTTATTCAAAATAATTTCTTGAGGAAAATATCATATCTTCTTTGAATAAAAAATTATAATACAAAAAATAGTTAAATGTAATTTTCAAAGAAAATAATTTAAAAACTTATAAAGAATTCTAGAAATCATTTTAAAAAATATTTTTCCTTGAAAACATATTAAATAAGCCTCAATATTTTTTTTAAAATTTTATATTTGATAAAACATTGAAAACATTAAAATAAAGATAGAAATTATTCTGAAAATCAATTTATATGAAAAATTTTTAATGAGACATGAAAATGTTTTGAAAATTATTTCTTTGAATATATATTAAAAACAAATAAAATTGGCATGAATTGAAATTGAAATTTTTTTCCTTGAAAATTTTAAAAGGTATCTTGAAATAATATAAAATACAATTTCATTGAAAATAACTTTGAAAAAAATTTCATAAAAATTTATCTTTAAGCATGAAAAAAAATTAACGGATTGGTGATGGATAAATCCTTAAATGTCATATGAGGTAGAAATAACATTCCTTTTACATGATAAAAATGGTAGAAAAATGCTTCATTTGGAATAATACAATAATATTTCATTTAAAAACATTGGAATAAGACAAATAGTGTAAAAATTTATTTTAATGATTATAGTAGAATAGTATAATATTCTAGGAAACCCTTTTTAGAAAATATAGATTATGGCTTGTAGATAGGGTAAATTACGGTTTTCTGAAAACAATTCTTTTACTACATACAAAAGAGTATAAAAATGGTACCAATACATGGATAGATCGTGAATAACTATAGAAGAATAAAATTCATGAGTTTATTGATATATGGGTTATAATATTTCATTAATGGAATCATAAACATATACAATCTTGAAAAGTGATGAGATTATTTCAATAAAATATTATCATTTGGTTAAATGATATAAGGCTCTCTATGTAATAAAATAAACTTAAATACATATTATAATATAATGAAAATATGTAGATTCATGATATATAATGAAATATTTATCTATATACACATCAATATTAATTTAGGTGTATAACAATATATGATTCTCAAAGAAGAAAAATTACGAAAAAACTATTTTACTAATTTTTTTACTTTTGAAACAGAAACTGCATGAAATAAAAGTCATTGAATATATATTTAATTACACATAAAATTAAAAATATGAAACATTGAATACATCCATCATTATTATACCCACCATATAAAAGGATTGGGTGGTGAATAATTGATGTATCTTACCAAAATAAAAAGTGAGATGAAATCCCCAGACAATGTTTCATGAATATTGTCATACTCATCCAAAACTCCAAAATAATAAATATAAATTTATTATAAATCATTTATATTACTATATTATTATATATAATACAAAATATCGTTTTATTACATCCTTATATTACAATATTGTTTACTATACAATGTTATGGTTTCACTTCTGGTAATATTCACTTTGTTCTTTGTATGTATCTAAATTTGTTATATTGATGGTCCTTATACATTTATTTTGATTAAAAAAATGAAAAAAATGAAATATAATTCATATATATCTAGAATATTCTTATTATAATAATCTATATAATATTTATATATGAAACTAAATACACTATTCATAGAGGTATTAGATCGTACATATGCATGAGCACTATTTCTGTTTAATAATCCTATAGAAAGAGAGAATGCCAAATAAATATACAAATATATATATGTATATTTTTCATTATTAAATTATATTTATGATATAATATACGAGTTTATTATCACTAAATCATCCCTGAATACAATTCATCTAGTTTATGAACGAAACCTATCTCTTTTAAGGGGCAGTAATCCACAATTCCAAAAACAAAATTTTCATATTAACATAAAATTGAAATTAAAAAGTTGTGTTATGTAAAAAGAATAAAATATATTAATTAAGTATTAATAATAATATATAAAAATATAAACATAGTGTGCATCATAATTTCCTCCATGAGAGGCAGTAAGGAAAATTGAACAATCATTGTTTATTGCAGTGGTAGTTTTCTATACATATAAACCGTATGTTTGTTATCCATTAGTTGGAGGATTGTCTAAGTGTAGGTTAAAAAAATAGAATAAAAATAACCTAAAATATTGAGAATACTCAGGTTTTTATTCTATAAGGTAATAAATAGAGTAGAGGGATGGTGAATGAACACTAATGAAAGGACATGAGAGAAGGTGTTACTTCTTAATCGGGAAACTCCTTTTGGTTTGTGCCAAAATGATTTTTTTGGATTTCCATATGCCCAAAGTAAGGATTATAAGATGCAGTTAGGTATTATTGTAAGAATATTTGTCATTTATTTTTTGATACTATGATGATTGAGTGGTGTGAGGAAGTGGGAGAGGTTGTGGCCTTTTAAAGGGAAGGAAAAGGACTGGCAGGATTTTTTAAAACAAGTTAAGTGTACACATGTTATTACATAATCCAAGTCATACCAAACCAACATAAATCAATACCAAAAGGTTTATGTCCTAAATATGAGAATTAAATGTGTTTTGGAAAAGTTGATAGGTCATTTGGGCCGCTATGATTATGATTTTGTCCCTAATTATGCTTGATTTGACCTTAATCACTATGAATAATTTTAATCACTATTACGAATCGTTTTTGTCAAAAATCAACATGATATAATTAGAATATAATTATTATACTGATTAATATGTTTTATTTAATATTTTTTAAATCTATTCACATTATTAGAAATATTATGATTAATATAAATCCCACAGATAAGATAAAATTATTGGCTTTTAAAGATGAAAGAATCCCAAAAGTTTATTATGTTTTTATATTCAATATCATTGTGGAATTCATAATAATGGCCAAAATTTTTTAAAAATATTAAAAAATGATCTAATTTTACCATAAAACCTATTTAATGTATAATTGAATATTAATAATTATTTAAATCAAATAGTCATGTTTTATTAAAAAGAATTAATTTTAACTATTCATCATGAAATGATCTTTTTCAAGAAAATTTCAAAAAATCACCCTATTCCAATATGGTTATTATAAATTTAAAAATGAAGCATATCTATCAAATTAAATTTCTATATTTGTATAAAATTAATTTTACAGTTTTTTATAGAATGATGTGAATTGTAGTTCATAATATTTTTAAACATAAAAGGACATTAACAATAATAAAATCTTCCATTGTCAATATGTCTTATCTACATATAACATTTGTAAATATATTATGAATTTTTTTTTCTATTCAAATAAAAAAATTTAGTGGATAGGTTATAAATATATCATTTACATTTTTATACATTAAAATGGTGTTGTGTAGAAAACATCTATTTTGCGTGTAACGAACACCATGTCCAAGTTGTGGGTACAGAATTCAAGGTCTGTATTGTGTTTAGTGAAATCCAAGTTTGTATTTCTTTTAGTGAAAGATATGATAGTTTCATGTGAATGTAATTATACACTTTGTTTTTAGATATATATATATATATATAAAGAACTATTTCTAGTGTCATGTGAAATGAAGAATATAAATAATATAAATTAATTTGAAAAAAATAATTCATAAGGTGTTACATTCCACCCACATTAAAATACATTTCATCCTTGAAATTATTCTAGGTTATCAAAGGATTAACACTTGAATGTTTCATTCATAGAAACCCACATCAAAAAATTTAATACCAAAGTTTTCAATCAAAGGGAACGTTGGGTCTATAATGGTTACCCAAAGAAAAATTTAACTGGTTTTTCACATAGAATAAAATTGGTTGGGAGTGATGATTGAACATTAATAAAAAGAATAAATATTTATGAGGAGTGATTTTGGTCATAAATAAATAATAATTAAATTATCAAATAAAGGTTTTGGGGCTGAAATTCATATATTTGTGATGATTTAAAAAGACATGTGTTAAAAAAATCAATGTATTAGGACCACCCAGTTTAATTCGATAATAATTGTTACATTGAGTAATTCATTTATTGATGATGAATAAATGGAAATATACTTACTTTATATATTTTTATAAACAAAATCTCATACATTATTTTTGATTTTATCTATTGTTTTTTATCCATTACTTTGTGTAATGAACACCTATAAGTTAACATTAATTACAAAAGTTCTAAAATAAACATTTAGAATATCTTAAGGATCATTAAATAATGAAATGAATAAATATTTTTCTATAACTATTATTAAAAATAATATGTAACAATCTTATCTAACCATAAATAATTATTCATAAAATATAACTATACAATAACTGGGACATATCATAGACCAATGGTGGGGGTGAAACCCTTATTATCTTTCGATCATGGGTTCAAGACCCACGACCTTGCAACACATAATTTATTGTCACATGTCATTCATCATGTTATTTTGTAAAACCATACTTATATATTTTACAAAATATGATTTAAATCCTTGAAAAAATGTTAATCACTAAATATACTTTGATCCATGTTTCCCAATTCAATCTCAATACACAAATACTTCCTCTGAAGATTAAATTAAACGTTTCATAAATGGATGAACTTATATACCATATGAAAGATGAAAATAAAAAATCATAGAAAGAAGGTCATGAAACCATATTAACATTAATCCCCCATATATCACAATGTTTCTATTGGTTGTAACATTCCGAACATGTGAATAACATCATAGTAAATTCTCATAGAACATGGTAACAACCTTAATTACTAAAACTATCTTATAGAAAACATGAATTATTACTTATTCTATATATTATTGGATATATTCCATTATTCCATGATTTTTTAAACACCAACCATGATAACATGAACTACTTGTCAAAATTTACTTAATTAGTTCTAAGGTAACCAATACAATCTAATTTACTTATACATATCCCACAAAACATTATCCAACCCAAATTATTTTAACAAAAAGAATATATTAAGGGTTATCATTCTGTTAATCATTTTTTCCATAGACATCAGCTTTCCATTATATCACTTTACTATTCTATTATAAACATTCAATGTGTTTTTTAAAATTCATGGGGAAAAACATAAACTAAAGAATCATTATATATTTTACATTTCATATAACATAATTCTTAAATCCAAACACATAAAATCTTTTATTCCATTAGAAAGGATTCCTCAACCTATTACACAAAACCTCTTTCCTTTCACATTTCATCTATAGTGTCTTCAACTTCATAAAAGTAACCATTACTTGCACCACCTTGTTTGTTCCCGTTAGGATCCTTTATCATTGTAAATTGAGTTTCATAATGACCATTTAATGCACAATTTATACACTAAACAATAGATTATGTATTAGGGATACCAACATTCTCTTCAATTTAATTAACTAAACTCTTCATTTTCGTCATTTAATCAATTTTTTTCATCTTCTTTTCTATAGTCAAAACATATTATTCTTCGTATAATAAATTCACTTATGTGACTCCTTCCACATTCTTAACATATGGAAAACCGAATAATCATTCATCCATGGTCTAAATTACCTAAACTCTCAAGAAATGCCTTATCTATCTTCCTTGGTGAGTCTAATAGACGGTTAAGATATATGTTGTTAATAATTTTCTATGAAAACTAATTATGAATGATCAAAAAATAATTCACTCTAGAGATCATCACACATGACTGCTCATTAGAATACAATCCATAACATTCAACATTAATCTAGTTCCTTCCAGTTACCACCATTTACTTAAACCATAATCATAGTGTGATAATTACTTATCATAGAAGAAAACCACATAGTCATGGAAATAATTAATTTTAGGATTTCTAAATAATGACACATGCCTTAATATATAACACCCAAGGTTTATCATATATTATTCACAGAAAAATATTATTTAAATCCTTCATTAAATTTCATGATGATCGTGAGAATTCCCAATGAATATCTACCATGAGATTCAAAACAAGAAAGCAACAGGGGCCATTTTCATGTACCAAATTACATCGATTTAGGCCCATAACATCTTGTCGGGAGTTTGAACCCTTGATACATATTTTCCCATGCCACATCCACTTACAGTATCTAGAAATTGGATGTATTTCAAATAAACCACTCACTTAAACCTTTAACAAAATTCCTGAAAAGTTTCCTCAACATTAACTCATTTTTATACTTATCCTTAGACACAAACCTAGACATATATTAGAAACATATATAGGAATCTGACTAATATTTTCACAGCTTTTTTTCTATTGGTTGACTAAACTTTTAATTTCATGCCATCAATAAAAAACTAGTATTAATATACATGGATATTTCATCATAATATGTGAATATTTTGTACCTTAAAAAAGTACATGGATTCGGAATGTAATAGTTTAGTTTCATTGAAAATGTGGAAGTGAAATCTTATATCCCAGTGAAAGATCATCAACATCTCCCATAAATATCTCCACATTTAGTACTTCTTTCCTAAAACCTTTATTCATAAAGAGAGGAAATGAATCATATGAAAGGGTTGAGCTCATATTATTAGTAAGGGTAAACAGAGTAAATGCATATGCCTAAAATTAAAAAAGGCTATTGAACTTGATCATGAATTTTGAGTATCATACACTAAATATTAGATATTATATTAAAGAATTAATGTTCATAAGAAATAAATCATAAGTAAATAAATAAAATAAGCAATGAAAACAAAAAATTGTAAAAAACATGAAATTATGGCATACACATAAGAATATATTATGATTTACATAGTAGTAATGGAATTACTTCCAAGGCCATCTTTGTGGAAAAAATCCATTACAGATCCATTTTCACTTCAAATTCAACTCATATATTACTTAATATATTCCACTATTTATTACAACTCTTTTATAATAATCCAACTTCATTTCACATTGTAGACCAGTAATACTGAACTAGGTTCATTTCTCGTTCCATCCATCTAATAGTGAACCTATTTTATTTCAAATTTCATCATTGTTATAATAAACTGAGTAAATTTTTTATTTCATCCCTATATTATTAAACTGATGTCATTTCTAATTTTATCCATATCTATCTCATGAGATATAAATAATTACCCAATAAATTATAGGGAGATTTTGGCCCCACCCATATCATAATGAAATCATTCATACATGTGCCAAAAAATCATAAACAAACATATCAAAACTCATGAAATGAAATGGAAATGAAAAACATGTAATCATATCATAACCTGCAGAAATTATAAAAGTCTCTTAATAATTTCACCAAAATCATCACTCATGAAGGAGAAATAGATTTCATAAACATATAACCCATGAAAGAAAAATAAATATCACAAACACATAACCCTTGAAATAGAAATTGGATATATATATATATATATATATATAACCCATTAAAGGGAAACATGTTTCATAAAGACCACGACATTATTTTTAACCCATTCATAGAAAAATTATGAATGAATCCATTACATCATTTCAAAAAATGGATTGAGTGACCTCAACAGATGCCATCATAGAGAGTAAATAATTTTGAAATATCTTTCAAAAACATTTCCTGAGGAAAATATACTTCCATTATTAAACTATATTTTTTAATACACCCAACCATTTGAAAATAATTTTTTTATAAAATACCTTGAAAACTTATAAAAAATACATGAAATAATTTTAAAAACATTTCTCCTTAAAAACATATAATATAAGATTCAAAACATTATAAATTTTTTTTCGTTAACAATGTATTGAATCCTTATAATGAAATATTGAAAATTTTATGAAAACCATATTACTTGAAGCCCTATGAAAGAAGAATGAAAATATTTTGAAAACCATTTCATTAATGATACATGGAATAATTATAAATGTGGTTTGAAATCATTTTGATGACTATTTTCCATGAAAATTTTAAAAAATCATTAAAATATTGTAAAACAAATTCTTTGAAAATATATTTTAAATATTTTTCTTTAATGTAACCCATTAAACATGAAATATACATTAAATTCCATGTGATCAATAAATCTATACATGTCATATGTGGTGAAAAGAAAATTAATTTTTAATAAAAAAAAGTTAAAAAAGAATCATTTAGAAATAGACAGGAATATTCCATTGAAAATAGTATAATAAGTCATGAAGTGTTAAAAATTATTTTAATTATCATAGTAGAATATTATAATATTATTAGAAACCCTTTTTAGATAACATAGATGTACAACTGAAGAGTGCGTAAAGATGGGATTTCATAAAAACGCTTTCTTAACTATGTTAAGTACCAAAGATTAAATAAATCATACCAATACATGAATATATGATGAATAAACCTAGGGGAATAAAATTCATAAATGTCTTAAAATATAGGTTATAATCATTCATCAATGGAATCATAAAAATAAAAAATCATTAAAAGAGAAGAGATTGTTTAAATAAACACTTATCAATTGGTAACATGATATAAAGACCCCTATATAATAAAATGAAACTAATTGAATCATATAATATTATTAATATATACAGACTCATTATATATGAAATAAATTTTGAATTTATACACCTCAAAACTAATTTTGGTGCATAACACAATATTGGTCTCAAAGAAGGAAAAGTGAGAAAAACTATTTTACAGATTTGGTAATTTTTAAAACATAATCTTCCTGAGATAAAGGTCATATAATGGATATTTAAATACCCATTAATTTAAATATATGAATCCTTGAATACATCGATGTTTAGTATACTCACCAAAAAAAGTTTTGGGTGGTGAATAAAGCATGTATCTCATGAAAATAAAATGTAAAATGAAATCCCCTTACCTTGTGTCTTGACTCTTATTGTACTCGTTCAAACCACATGTATAACAAATATAAATTTAATTTAAATTTTTTACAGAACCATATTCTTATATCTAATACCATACATGGTTCAATTATGAACTAATATTACCTTTTTATTAAGCATCCTATGTTATGGATTTACTTTAAATAATAATCTATTTGATCATCATTCATGTATTATTTTATTATATTGTCAGTTTCTATATTTATATCATGATTCCATAATGTAAACCATGATATAAATATAATATATATCTTGTATATGTGTATTTTAATAATCAATAAAATACATATTTATGAAATATAATACACCGTTCGTGGATATGGAATGTCATACATAAAGAATGAATGATATTTCAATTTAATTATCCCATTGAATGAAAGAAAGAAAGAAAGTGAAATACCCATATGTATATATATTTATATATATAATAATTGCACTAGATTTATGATATCACATATATCTTATATATTAACTAAAACCATCCTTAATACAATCCATGTAGTATACAATAGAATCATATCACATTAAGGGGTGGTGGTCCACATTTCTTCAAAAAAAATTATCATATTAACAATGAATGGAAGGTAAACAAAAAAATTTTGTAAAAGGAATACATAATGTTAATGAAATACTAAATATAATATATAGCATATATAAACAGAGTATACATATTAATTTCCACCATGAAAGGCATTGAGGAATATTGAATAATCATCATTTGGTGAGGTGGTAGATCACCATATACATAAACAATAAGTTCATTTTACAATATATAGAGGTGTGTCTAAGTGTAGATTGAATCATTTAATTAAAAAATCCTAGTATAATTAGGATATTCGTGTTTTTTTTAAAAAATGGAATAATGAGAGTGGATGGGTTTTAGAAAGGAAATAAAAAATAGAATTCAGAGAAGACATTTCCTCCTAATCAAGTAACACATTTTGGGTCGTTAAGAGGTGTGGATTGTTAATGGACAATACTAAGAGGATTTAGAGGAGGGAGGTAGTGGGATATGTGGTGTCCTTTTATAGGGAATGAAAAGGACTCATATAGAATTTAAGAAAACATGTTTTTTGTACACATGTTATTACCTAAAAATATTCAATCCAAGCCAATAAAATTAAATAATGGAATGTTTATGGTAGAAATATTGACAAAAAATGGGTTTTGTAAAATTATAAAGGTCATTTGGTCCCCTAATATTAATTATTAGTTATTAGTTTAGCTTAATTAATTGTTAATTACTCTTATTAATTTTAATCAATTTTTCTAATCATTTTGATAAAAAATATATATGTTGTAATTATACATTAAATATTATAATAATTTTATTTTTGTCTATAATATTTTATAAATTAAACTCATAGAAGATGAAAAATTAATATTAATGCTAATCCCAAAACTAGGATGATATTATGTGTTCTTAATGTTGAGAAATGATCAATAATTTATTTTTTTTTTATATTAAATATAAAATTTAAATTGATTATAATAACCTAAATAGTATTTGTAGATGTATAATTTATCAAATTTGGCCTTAAAAAATTTTAACTTATAATCTATGATTAAATATTATTTTTAAAAAAAGCAGTTCTTAACAAAAAAGGTAACTTTTTTACTATTCATCGTGAAATAATGTGTCTCATGAAAAATCCCAAAACAATTCACCCTTATCTAACATTAGAATTGTAAATTCAAAAATTAAATTTGTCTTATCAAATTTTATTTCTAAATGTGTCTAAAATCCATTTTATTATTTTTTTAGAAGGACTTGATGTGTAATTCAAATCATTTCTAATCATAAAAGGACTTTAACAAAAATCATATCTTACATTATCAATATGTTTTATCTATAAAAAAAATAATATTTTAAATTTTGTTATAAATATTCATATAAATATGTTTAATTTATAAGATATAATTATCTCATTTAAATAATTATGAAAATAAAATGATGTTTCTTTGAAACATAAGTGTTTCATATACCATATTCCACGTAAGAGTTGCGTGTAGTGCCAGAGAATTGTGAGTTTAAATATTAAATAGATTTCATTGCATGAAATTTTGAGTTTAAGAAATCCATTAGATTCTGTTAGTATAAAATGAACATTTTAACTGAGATATTATGTTAGCGGGAATAAATATATGTATCTTATGAAAAGGCATGGGGAAGACATTCACTGCTAATTATTTACAAAAATTACAAATCAATTATATATTTTTATTTTTGTATTAATAAATTGAGTGGAATGCAATTATTAAATGAAATTAATGAAATACATATGTTATATAATTAATAATATATTTTTCATATTCATCCAATATATATTTTTCTCATAGGGTATTAATAAACCCTATTTATTGTATAAAAACATCAATATGTTTCAAAAGGGTAATATTAAGTCTTTTAATGGAGAACCTTTTTAATTTATTATTTTGTTTCATTAATAATTTTTAGATGAAAACATAAAAATTTTATTTATAATAGGGATATAAAAATTTACTTTGGATGAAATTTTAATATTTTTCTAATACCATTCAAATTTTAATGAATAGTTAAAATATACAAAATTTTAATTGAATTTTTTTAATCAAAATAATTTATATGGTAAAATTATAATATTTAATAGTTGTAAAGTATTGATAGAATATATTTTAACCGTTCAATACAATTTATTTCATTAGAATTAAATTTACATTGAATTTAGATGTTAAAACATTTCATTCTATTGGAATATTGGATCTTTTAAAACTCGTTCTCTCTTTCCAAAAAAAGGATAAATTTTGAAAATAATTACTAAAACATATATGTTTTGTATTATTAAAAATTGATTCTATATTTGGGACCAGTATGTATAAATTATGTAAGTAGATTCATTTTATTTTTGGTTATTAGGAATAGTAACTTCAGTTAATTTTTTTTAATACAGGAAAAGATTAAGTTGGTTAATTAAGGGTAAAAATACTATTATAAAATTACCCAAAACACTTGACTTAATATCAGTTGATTAGTGAATTTCAAACAAACTCCACCATGGTTGGAAATTATATCCATTGGAATCCACATGGCTGAGATTTGGATATTTAATTTATTTTTAATTTAAAAAACTGTAAAATATGTCTCAGTAAAATATTAATAACTAAATCATTTTATTATATATGGTTATAAAGAAGATAAATTCAATTATAAATATTCATTTGAAAGATAATTTTTAACTTTATCATTATAATTTATTTATAATATTTATGAAATATATAACTACTTAAAAAAATTATACTTTGATGATGTAAACATTAATTAATTGATGAGAAATAAAAAACAATTTTTATAGAAAATAAAATAACCCTCAAAGACCTAAACACTTGACACAATATTATTTTTTGAGAATATATGGTCCATAATCATCCAATGGTTGAGTTAATGAACATTTGGATCCTTATAAAAGAGATTCTGACACCTATACTATTTAATTTCAAGTGATGTTAATGTTTTCACATTCATAATTTAATAAGTACAAAATTATTAATGTTGGATTTTACCGTTGATAAATTCGACTACAATTATTATTATTAAATCTAGTGTATTTATATTCATCAAGGTATTTTATTTTTTATTTTTATTCAACATATATTTTTATCAAACAATTATGCAAAATTGATGTTGTAATTTTGTTATTAATAGAGAAAACAAATAAATATTATTAAAGTTATTTAAATAAATATAATATGGGATAATTAATGTGTCTATTGAATTTTATAGATAACTTTGACCAACTAGGAATGTAATAAAATAACTTGTTAGAATATAACTTTTTATCTTAATATTTTTAAAAACTAATGAATTGAATAGTTTTAAAATTGTAATTATTGATTATTAATAAAAATAACGTTTTATTTAATTATTTAAAAATAATTAGTTTTTTAAAAAAATTAAATATTTATTATGTGGTAAAAAATGTTATTACATACTTATTTATGGTGTAGTTAACATCAAATAAGAAAATATTACACCCTTTAATATTGAAATATTTATTACCTTAATTAAAATTAAATATAACAATTAAATGTTAATTAAATGATAATTTTTAAATTGATAGAAAAAATTTCCAATCATTCAATATTTAATGAGATTACAACCCTATCTCATCTCATATTCTAAAATGGTTCATTTTTGTGGTTCTGGTTTGGGGATTTATTTTATACCAAATCATGATTTTTGGAGATCCCAAAAGAACCCCTCAACTCAATTATAAAAGGGAACCTCCTCCCTCACATATTCACTTCAAATTGAACCCTAAATATCATCATACCATATCCATTTCTATTCTAAAATTCCCTAGAAACATTCTATTGGTTCTGGTCTACTTAAAATACCAATTCATGTGCTCTAAAAAAGATTTAGGGGATGCCCGTCGAAGAAGAGGTAATTTCCCCTACCGATCCCATCAAACTTTTTTCTTCTTCTATTTACTATTGATGATTTCTTTATTATAATGTCATAAATCTTTTAAAACATATATACTAATATTTTATTATTATTATATAACAATAATATTCCTCTTTTTATCCATTCACTAAAAAATGAAATCACCACTTGTGCGTACGTACGACTTAGTGTCTCCACACCATGGTGTAATCTGTCTTTCACCACCACTATACATGGATGGTTAAAATGATTGAAAAATATATATATATATATATATGAATTTTATAAAATTATATTTATTATGAATTATTATCTACCAATTAATTCTATACCATTCAACAATTATGGGAATGATATCATTGCCCGTGTGTACGAAGGGATTACTATCTCCACAATGCGATGCGATTTATTCTACATGATATTCATGAAAGCATGATATATAACTGTATATAATGAATAAAAATGATATATATAATGTTAATATCATTTTATAATGATATAACTATTACCTATGAAGGAGAATGAGAACTTATTTGACAAAACATGCATAAGCTAATAAAGTAGTTAATACTCGAATAACAAGTATTAATGTAATGATATTAAAAAATGGATGATAATATGATCATTTATGATATAAAAAAATAAATATGATTCTAAAATAAGTCAATTCCATTATTTAAAACATTATATAAGAGGTTTAGACACATACAACGAAAATCAGATTAAAAAGGTATGGGATAATTTGAAAATCTACTTATTATATTAGATTGTTTATATGTAAGTATTTACTGGGGTATATTTATCATCCACATCCATGTTTCAAAAAAATTATATTATTTATAATATTATACAATTATTTAATGTCTATTTTAACAATGGGTGAATTTTAATTAAACGGAATGTATGTAATCTTTTGTCTTTATAAAATATGAGTTTCCTTTTGTCTTTTCAAGGAAAATTATGAGGAGAATGTCTTTTTATATTATTCGGCACGAAAGGATTTTTACATCATCATAACATTGTATTTCGATGAATCTTACTTCTAAACATTTTCATGATTATTTTAAAATAATTTCTTTTCATTTAAATTTGTGTGTAATTTTGAAAAAAGAAATCCTTTTTGAAGAAGAAATTATTTTTTCCTCATGAATTAATTTCAAGTTTTATATCAAAGTTATTTTCCATATAAGATGAGATTATTTAGTGGGGTATTTTATGAAGAATAATATCCTTATTGTTCCAATTATTTCATTATGTTTTTGATGTAATGATATTTATGAAATACATTTGTTTTAAATGAATTAGGTTATGGTGGAATGATGTTTTAATAATCCAATTCTATTCCTTGGGTTATGATGGATGATTATTTATTGTGGAAAACGTTAAAATAATTTCATTTTGAGATGTTTAGAAATTTTATATTCCTCAAATTAATTGGGTATATATTTATATCTCATGAGATAGATAAGGGTGAAATGGGAAATGATCTCACATCAGTAATACATGGATAGAACGAGCAGTGAAATCAGTTCAGTGATGGACATTGTCTGCTATGATGGTCTTGACAATGAGACTTGAAAAATCTCAGAATATGATTTATAATTATGTGTGTGCTATATAACTTCATATCTTATTTTATGACTTTTGGGATAATGTTCTTTAATTCTTATGAACTTTCCTGATTTATCACATTGCACGAAATCATTATCTTTCATATGGAGGGTACAATTTTAAAATATTATGATCTTATGTCATATAATTATGATATGATTTATATCTCCCCTATTAACCTATACTGAACTTTTATGCTCACCATTTAATATGTTTATTTTCCCTAGGTCTTGAATAAGTTTATTAATTACGATGTGTCAAAAAGAGGTCTAGTTATGAAGAAATAGGTGTGAGAAAATTAATATGTCTTATGAATTAGTTGTTTATGTATCCCAGTTACTAAAGAAACTATACATATATGGTCATTTCATGTATTTGTTATATTTTTTAATGAATAGTATTCAATATTAAAATAATATCAATATTTGTAATGTATGGGTTGTTATAGTTGGTATCAAAGAAAAGGTATAGTTTATATTTAAAAACTAGGATGATGAAACGATCGTAAGAACCCAAATGATATATTTAAGTATAGGTAAAAATCCTAGTGTTTTATAAATGATCATGAATAACCTATGTTAAAACCATTTGGGTCCAAAATTTAAATTTTATTCCTGATTATGTGGTTTTCTCATTATGATTAGTGTTTCTCACACCAGGATTCTTGGTTTTAATAAATGGTTGGAACTTAAAGGAACAATGTTAATAGTGAATGTGACAAGAATTGAAATGATTTTCCTCCTCAACAACCTAATGTTATGGATGACAAAAAGAAAAATATTGTATTTATGCTCGCATTACATTCTCAAGATATGAATCGTGTAGGACATACAAATGAACGTGGAGGGAACAACATTATATTGAGTCTTTTACAAGTAAGAGTCTACCTTATTTCAGTGGGGATTAAAATACATTAGTATGAGAACACTGAATCCATACCACTAAAAAGATATTTTCATTTATCCAATTTTTAGAACATGATAATGTCATCATATTAGAATATTTTAGGGAAGGTGAATATGACAAATGGTGGAACTCTATAAAGAATATGAGGTAAATATATGAAATTTAATCCATGTAATTGGATGAGTTCAAGGGCTTATTTTTCATTATGTATATTCCCCATATTCATTGACTATAGATGGAAAAGGAGTTCCGAGATCTTTAGATTAAGGATGATGAATCGGTTGGTACCTATGAAGCAATTTTTACATGACATGCATGGTATTCTTTTGGAATAATTATCATACCTAAGAGTAAAATTCATCTATTCTTTAATTGTGTAAAATGAATCTCTAATGGTCACTATCCATAAGGGTCTTTGATAACTACAAATAAATCATTCGATGTTCTATCATGGTTGAGATGATGATTGGAGTAACCCAGTAGTCATATTCATTTGATAAAGAGAGTAAAATGGATGTCAAGGGAAAACATACAGTCCCCACTAAAATGAATATGAATTTTAAATTATATTCAAATTATGGAATAAAACATGGAGGAAATTTTCTTAAAGGGACTAGAAAATGTATTACGTGTGGAAAAAGGTCATTGGGCAGTTGAATATCAAATTGATTGGAAAAAGTTATCTAATGATGTGAATAGTGAAAAGGCTCCACATAATGAACCTCCTACAGGTCAATTCTACAATGGAAAGGAAATGGGGAATTATTCCAATAAATTCCCTAATCCTACGGTTATTTATTATGATCAGCATGAAAACACTCTTAAGTCCATAGGCAAAGGCAAGTCACATGAAATCACTATCGTCAATGTGAAGTACAATAATAACGTGGTTAAAGTTACACTTTCCATACACTCTAAAGTAGAAAATTTTTTATTTTATTATAGGTCCAACCAATATTTTCTTTCGGATGAATTTTATAATGGTATCACCACATTACATCAACAATTAGATGTTGAGTAAGGTGTGACAACATTTAATGGCACAACTATCGCACCAAAAGTTTATAATTTTTCTCATATTGATGTTTGTGTGAAAGTGATTCCTAAAAATCTTGTGATCCTTCTTATAGTGGTATTGGATTTCATTCTTTGCATGGATTAGAATTTTTTATATGGAGATCATAACAATTTTCAAGTAAGGGAAGTGACATTTCATAATCCAGACCTATCTATGATCATCTATCAATGCGAGGATGAATATAACCTTTTAGTAGAAATTTATTCCATCTTATTGGTCTTTATCCTTATGTATTATGTTTACCTATCTCAAATTGTTTGGGAGAAACTCACAATTAAAAAGACACCCATCATAAAAAATTGTAATGATGTCTTTCACAGAGAATTGTCAGGTCCTCCACTAAAATGTGAAGTTGAGTTCTCAATATAAATCATACCAGATGCTTTTCCTACATCAGAGACACCATTTATAATGGCCCTAAGTTGTTCTTTTGAATTTATATAAGAAACTCTAAGAGAATCTTGATAAGGGATTCATAATCCTTAGTGTGTCACCATGGGGAGAAGTTGTTCTGTTTTTAGAAGAAATATAGATCAATGATTGTATGCATTGATTATTAAGAACCTAACAAGATCCCAATAAATAAAAAATATCCTCTTCCCCTCATTCATGACTTATTCATCCAACAATGTGGAGCTCAATACTTTTTCATGATTGATATTCATTCAGGATATCAACAATAATGGGTAAATTAGGACGGTATACCAATGATGACGTTCTTTACAAGGTATGAACAATATGGATTTACAGTGATTCCTTTTTGTCTTACTAATTACCCATCTATCTTGATGGATCTAATTAATAGAGTCTTTAAAGACTATATTTATCATTTTCATGAAGTCTTTATAAATGATAATCTTATATATTGAAAGATCAAGTAAGATCATCAAGATAACATGAGAATTGTACTAATGACCCTGAGAAATGATATAATTTATGAACAATTTAACAAGTGAAAATCTGGGCTTCAAAAAGTTTATTTTTTGGGTCAAATAATATTAATAGATAGGTTATCATTGGATACCTCTAAATTGATTTCATTAATGATTTGATGAGACAAACAAAGGTAATTGAGATTTGATGTTTTCCTAGTTTAGATAGATATTATCCACATTTAATGAAATAATTTTTAGGATTATCTAAACCACTAACCATGTTGACTCAGAAATGAGTTAATTTGGTATGAATGGAGGAATTTGAAGATAATTTAATGATCTAAATATAAGGTAAGCTAGTGAACCAATGCCCAAACTTCATAGTAGTGGAGAAAGGATTGGGATCGACAGTGATGAAACCATGAAGGGGGTGGGTTTTGTTCCCATGAAAAATAATATAGTGATGGATTATGATTCTATAAAATTAAAAATACTTGAGAAAAATTACCCATCTCATGATTTGGAGTTAACTACGGTAATATTCATGCAAATTTTATAGAGGTATGACCTATATGGTGAAAGGTGTGATATTTATACATATCATAAATGTTTAATGTATATTTTCCTAAAAAATAGTGGAATATGAATCAAATAAAATGGTGGTATTTGATTTTAAATTATGACTGATCAATATATAACCACATTGTGAATGTGAACAATGTGGAAGATTCTTTGAGTCGAAAATACTAGGGTATCATATCCATGAGAAGGATCAAAAAAGATCCAACATAAATAGATTTGAAAAAGATGAATCATTAAATTTTAATGGAAGTGGAGAAATGTAATATTTATCAATTGAATGTTAAACCATCTATACAAGTGAATATTACAGATGAGTAAAATTAAGATGTATACCTAAAAATTGAAGGTGAAAAATGTCTTGAAATTCAACCGTGATAGTGATGGAATAATATGGTTCAAGAACTGGGTTTCTATTCATACCATGTCAGACTCAAAGAATGAGGAATTGGATGAGGCTCATATTTCATCATTCCATAATAATCATATAAGAAACAAGATGTAAAATGAAATGAAGGAGTATTTTTGGTGGGATTTCATCAAATGTCATGGGGTCAAATATATCCCTCAATGCTTGGTTTTTTAGAATGTTAATGTTGAAAGATTGATGTCTAAGGGGATGTGACAACCATTAACCATCCTAGAATGGAAATATGAAAACATAATTATGGATTTGTCATTGAACATCTGAAATCACATAAATTCTATATTGCTATATGTGTTATTGTTGATCGCCTTATGAAGTCAACATGCATCATTGCTATTAGAGAGGATTTCTCTCTTGATCAACTAGTCAAGATACATGTTATAAAAGTGGCAATATTTCATGGATTACCCCATTCAATTATATGTAATCAAGAACCAAGGATTACCTCCATGTTTTTTAAATGTCTCCAGCAGGATCTAGATACATAGTAATGTTTTGTGATTACTTATCATCCTCATATAGAAGGTCAGTCAAAGAGGAAATTTTGAACTCTAAAAGAAATTTTGAGATCTTTCTCAATGAATTTTATAGGTTTTTGGGACTAACACCTAATATTGGTTGAATATTATTTCAACAATAACCTTCACTACATTATTTATATGGATCCTTTTTAATCCCTCTTTGGAAATAAGTGTATAAATCTTACATTCATGGATAAATTTTGGGAAATTATTCCATAAAAACCCAACCATATTAATGAATTTGAAAAAAAATGTCAGATCTATTTCACAACACATAAGAGTACATCAAAGTAAAAAAAAATTATGCCGAAAACTGATGAAAATACCTAGACTTTGAACTGGGTGAAAAAGTGATTATATGAATATCTCCCTGGAAGAGGCTAATGTGATTTGGATATATGGGAGAGCTGAGACCTAGGTATATTGGTCCTTTGGAAATTCTAGATTCTTGTTGGTAAGGTATCTTACTAATTTGAACATCCACCAAATCTATATCAAGTTCATGATGTGTTCTATGTATCTTGTCTCATAATGTAGATACATTATCCTTCACATGCACTAAACTCATAAGTTTTACCACTGGAGCATCATATTTCATAATAAGAACAAATGATAGAGATTCCGGATCATAGTGAAAAAATTGTATGAAACAAGACCACTCACTTGGATAATGTATTGAGATTGAATAAAAAATTCGATGAATTAATGTGGGAACATGAGGATATAATGAGGGATATATATCCTCATCTGTTTGAAAGCAAGTAAAAAATTTCAGTGGATAAATTTAGTTTAAGGGGGTAGAATGTAACATATAGATGTTTTTATGAAATATTTTAATGAAATATTTTTTTATGTATTCAATAGATTTAATTTCACAAAATCATGAGTTTAATGGTAATATGATATTCCCATTGTATAAAATGACAATTTTAACATAACCAAAATGTTTGTAGGAATTAATATAACTAAATTCTGAAAATGTATGGTGAAATCATTCACTACCAATTATTTATGAAAAATATTAGTCAATTATGTATTTGTATTTTTATATTAATTAATAGAGTAGATTACTATTAGTAATTGAAATTAATGAAATATATATTCTATATACTTAATGAAATATTTTTTATATTCATCTAATAGATATTTATATCATTGGGTATGAATAAATCATATGAAACATATAAAAACCCATATTTTTTCAAAAGGTTATTTTTATATCTTTTTATAGATAACCAATTCTATATTATGATTTTGACAAATTAATAAATTTTATATGACTAAATAAATATTTTCTTTGGAATATGAATATTAAAATTTAATTTGGATGAAATTTTAAATTTTTTCGGATAAATATAAAATTTTTAAGAATATAAAAAACTTGTAAAATTTTAATAAAATTAAATTTTTTCATCGAAATAATTTATATTGTTAAATAATAATATTGAATAGTATTAATTTATAAAATATAATATTTTATTATCATTAAATATAATGTATGTAATTAGAATTTATTTTACATTGAATTCATAAGTAAAAACATTTTAATATTTTGTAATATATGAAAGTTTAAAACTCATCCATTATTTCCGAAAACAAGATTAATTTTAAAATAATAACTACATATTATATGTTTATAATTTTTAAAAATTTATTCTATATTTGGAATCAGTAGGTCCAAATTATATATATTACATTATTTTATTTTTTGGAACTATGAATAGTAACTTCAGTAATTTCATTTCAATATTGTAAAAGGGTAAATCAGGTAATTAAGGGTAAGAAAAATAATATAAATTTATAACAAAACTTGTGTTAATATCATTGGATGAGTGTATTTCTACCTAATTAATCCCTGGGTCGAAATGGTCTTCATTGTAAGCCATGTGGATGAGATTAGTACTTTTAATTTATTTTTATTATTGAAATGTTAAATATGTCTCACTAAAATTTGGATAAATAAATAATTGTTTATATAAGGATATACAATAGATAATTTCAATTATAAAAACATATTTGAAATATAAAATTCATTTATTTATTATGATGGTTTATTTGTATAATTTATGAAATAAATAATTACCTTAAATACTCACAGTTTGATGGTGTAAAAATTAATTAATTGATAATAACAAATATAAGTTTTTTATTAAAATTCTAATAACAATCAAATTAGCTAAACACTTGGACAAATCTAATTGGTTGAGTATATATTGACTATATGAATCCAAGGGTTGATTTAGTGACCTATTAGAGCCTTATAGAAGATATTTTAACAATTTTTTTTTTTTATTTAGAGTGTTGTTAATATTATCACATTCATAATTTAATAAGTTTAACATTTGGATTGTTGGATTTTTCAAAATAATCATTTGACTAAAAATATTCTTAATAAAATGGTAGATTTATCTTCATCATAGTATTTTTATATTTTTTTTTCAAAAATATTTATATTAAGAAATTAGACAATATTTATTTATTAATTATTGTATTAATGAATATATATAAAAAATGTTATTTAAATATTAAAATAAATAAAATTTGGAATAATTAAAATATCTAATGAAATTTATAGAAAATGTTTTCCTATTATAAATATAATAGAATACTTGTTTATAATAATTATTATATGGTTATAAGTATTCTAAGGTACTTATTTAGGGTCTTATTTACATCAAATAAGTAAATATTACACCGTTTTAATATTAAAATAGATTTTATGCTAGTTAAGATTAAATAGAATAACTAAGTGTTAATTTAAATGAAAATGTTTAAATTGATAGAAAAACAAGTCAAAAAATTAATAGTTGATGATATTAAAACCCAATATCATCTAATATTCTAAATTGGTTATTTTTTGATTTTTATGGGTATTGATATTAAGTTAAATTAATATTTTTCAAGATCCCAAAAGTGACCCTCACCTAAATTAAAGAAGGGAACCTCCTCCCGCACCTCTTAACATCACATTGAGAATTCATGCTCATCTGTTCCATGTCTATTTCCATTCATAACTTTCATTGTTACATTCCAGAGGTTCTGCTCATAATCAAATCCATATTCTACATATATAAGAGGATATTTATAAGAATCATGTCGAATAAGAGGTAATATCCTATACCGATTATTACAAACTTCTTTTTATTCTAATTCAATATTAGGAGTAGTTTCATTATAAATCAATAAGCCCATTATCACATATATAATGAGAAGTTATTATCATTATGTAACAACAATATTCCAATTTCTATCAATCCTATGAAAAATGAAATTACCATGCTTGCATACATACAACTTACTGTCTCCACGATATGGTGTAATATGTTTTTCATCACCAGCTCACAAGGATGGGTATAATGATGGAAATAATAACTATAAATTATTTCTATAACATGATATTGATTCTAAAATATTATACACTATTAAATTTAATACCATGCAATAATTATGGGAATGATAGCATCGCTCATGAGTACTTATGGTTTATTGTCTCTACGATGCGATGTGATTCATTCTACATGATATTCATTAAATTATGATTATATAAAAGTATAGAATTAAAGAATATGATTTTTTTTAATTTTAATATAATATTTTAATTTTATAAATATGAACTATGATGGTGAACAATAACTTATTCGATAAAACAAGTATAATAAAATGAAGTAGTAAACACACAAATGACATGTAATAATGTAATGTTTTTAACAAATGGATAAAAATATGATAATTTATGATATAATAAAAATTACTATGATTCGGGAATTATCCAAATAATTTTTTGAACTCATTATATATGAGTTTTAGATATATACAGTGGGAATTAGAATTAAAAGGTTATGTATAATTTGAAAATCTCATTATTATTTGAGAATTATTATACGTAAGTATTTAGTGGGCCATATTTATCATCAATTTACATGTTTCCTAAATATATATTTTTATCTATTATTTTATCATTTTTTAATATTTATTTTACCTGTTTTTTAATTATTAGAAAATGGTATAGAAAAAAAATTGTTATTCGATATGTGTTGTATTTTGATTTTTCCATCAAAAGTATGTGGACAATTATTTTTATCTTATATGAAATTAATGGATTTTTACATATTCATAAATCCATATTTAAATGAAGATTCCACTAAACTATTTCATGTTTATTTTATAATAAATATTTTTCTTTTAAAATTGTGAGGAAGAAGAATTGATGTTTTCATCATGAAATAATTTGAAGTGTTATATGAAATTTATTTTCCAACTAGGATGGAATTCTTTAGTAGGGTTATATTTCAATTATAATATCCTTAATGTTATTATTATTTTATTATGTTTGTTATGGAATGATATTTATGAAATCTATTTGTTTTACATGGATTATGTTATGGTGGACTAGTGATTAAAGAAACCCATCATATTCCTTGGGTTATGATAAAAGATTTATATTATTATGGAGCACAGAAGAATGATTTCATTATGAGATGGGTGGGACCAATATTTCCTTCTAATTCATTGGGTAAATATTTAATTCTTATGAGATAGACATGGATAGAATAATAAATGATATCGGTTCAGTAATATAGGGTTCGAACGAAAAGTGAGTTGGGTTCAATGATAGATTATTATCGGCTATGATGATCTTGTAAATGACCCTTAACTAGTATGAAATTATTTTATATTCATATCTATATGTTAGAAAACTTCATTTATTATTTTATAACATTTGGGATTACATTCGTTTATTCTTATGAACATTCATGAATTATCTAATAGTACGATATTAAGATATTTCATATCAAGAATAAGAATTTAAATTGTTATGTTCTTATATATTATGATTATTATAGGATTAATATGACCCATGTTTACCCTTAGTGATCATCTAATCTCATCCTTTCATATGTTTCTCTCCCCCAGGTCATGAAAAATTTTATTTTGTAAGATATACCAAAATGGGGTCTAGTCATGATGAAATAAGTGGGAGGTAATGAATTTTTCATATGAATCAGTTGTTTATGTTTCCATGTTTCTAAAGACACTATGCCTATATGGTCCTATAAAGGATTTGTAATATTTTTTATTTAATATTCGTCATGTTTTTTGTAATATCAATGTATTTAACGCATGTGTCATGATATGTTCTATGTTAGTTGATAGATTGACTTAGTGTTTTAATATATATATATATATATATATATTTATAGTTAAATGTGAAATGAAAAATATCAAAAGGATAAATTAATTTTCAAAGAATCCTAATAATCTAGGGGTGTTACCTAAATCATGATATTTGATCCTCAGAACATAATCATAAGAAACCCTGAAAAAATAATGTTGTTTTAAAATAACTCCTTTTCCACTTTGGTTCCTTTGGAATTATAATCCTCATGAAGGAATGAAAAATTTATTGATATGTATATACCATAATTTCAGAATAATAATCATAAATTACATCCATGGGATGTTCATAAATAATATAAATGAAATAAGTGGTGTAGAAGACATGTGTCCCATAGAAATAAATGAGAAACGAAAATCTCCTACCTTAAATCCAGATAGTATTCTTACAAGTTTGAAACTAAAATATAATAAATGAATAAATATTATAAATATAAATGAAGACTATAATAATGTTTTTCATAACATGAAATATTTAATGATTATCTTTTGCATCCCATTTGATAACAATTCCTTATTAAAATCACTTTCCATGTAGTAATTTCTTTGTTTGTCAGGAATGTGTTGGTTTGGTGTATTTGATCCTCTTATTTTGATCATGGTTACATCATATCAATAATATTAACCATGATATAAATATACTATATATACCTTTTATATATTGTTATAGTAATCCATAAAATTTAGATATATAAAATGAATTAAACCAATCTCTAAGAAGTTAGACCATACGTGTGAATGAATATTGTTTACATTTTATTGATAGATGAAATAAATAAATGTAAAATAATAAATAACCATTAAATAATAATTTATATTCAGTAAATAAAATATATACTAACTAAAATTATACTTATTATCATCCATGTCAAAATAAAATAAAAAATACATCACATCACTTTGTTGAGGTGGTATTCCATATTTATGCATCAGCAATGTTATTATTTTCCAATGGACTAGAAGGTAAGAAGTTGGATATGATATTATTATTATGGAAGCATAATAATTTAATAAATATAATATAATTATGTCAGATACATCATTTAATCCACCCATGAGAGGTGGGATAGAAATTTAATTACATTGGTTTTTAAGGCGATAGTCCACAATATAAACGATCAACGGTTTGGATAACCATTTAGTAGAGTATAATATTTATATAGATTATGAAAATAAAATAATAAAATATAGTAATATGGGAGATAATTATGATATTATATCAAAATTTTAATATCATTTGATGTAGGTAGATGATAATACAAAATAAAAATTTTCTATTAGGAACTACACATCTTCTTCAAACAACACCATTAGGTTAGCACCAAATGCCATCATAGTTAGATTTAATCATTCAATAAGACAAATATGATTTTGGAATGGAAATAGTTAATATATTAGTGTAGGATTTACCATAAAAAAGTATTTATTTTTGTTACTAGTATTTAATAGGGGGTGCCAATTTATAATTGGGGAAATAACCCCACTAGGATACTACATAGAAATTTCTGAAAAAAAAAACAATTTAGTAATTTAATTTAAAATATAAAATTCATTAAAATGACCAAATATTATAATTTTCATAATTAAATGTTTTATATATAGATTAAAAAATTTATTTAGTCATGGTTTATTGGAAATCATACCATTCCATTTAGTAATAACCTTTGGTAAACTCGTTTAAACCTTATGCAAATATTTTATTGCTTACAGATTCTACAATTAATTATGGCCTAAAATTATTTGTACATTATTATATAATATATATTATTACTATTAAAAATATTGTTTCCATTTTATCAGTTTTATGACAAATAATTTGGTGCATTTAATTAATAATAAAACTCAAAACTGCGACAAAAATGTATTTCTGGAAAAAAATATTTTCAAAATAAAAAATCATATTTTATAATAAATAAATTTAACAAAACATTAATTAAAATGAATCTAATTGGGTTATATATAGTAAAATTTTACAAAATTTAATTTACACCCATTTTGAATATAAATATTCTTTTTAAATATATTAAACGTAATTCAATTTTCAATAAAAAATATCTTTTTCACACCAACGACAGAAGCCGAGATTCGGTGCATAATTTTAATACATTGGCATTATTACAAGGAATCATGTACCGAAATACCGATCGGTTTATAAGACATTGAAAATAGATTTTATACATGAACATTACATTACACATTAGAAAATAAAACACAACATAATTGATCCTTTGAGAACACCATTAATCCATTAGCTTAACCCAGTTTATCAATCATAATACAGATCTTAGAAGCCTGGGAAAATAAAACAAAAGATTAGGGTGTGCTCAGATGCTCAGTACGGATAAAAATACAATGGAAACGTTCACAAATAAGTATACAAATTTATGGCAATGTGTAAAACTAAAACAAATGACTTTTAAACTTAAACATCAGCATAATATGGAAAATATAAATCAAATAATGCTATTTTTTTATTCACATGGATATTCTTCTAGTCTAATAATCACATGTAATATCATTATCCACCTTCATAATGATGGAATTCATAATTCCATACTTCATAACCACATATTCAAGGACTTTTTCCAAGACTACAAATAAAATTTTTTAAAGGCATTGTGCAAAGACGCTAGTTTGTCTAATTAGACCTACCGATGCATCAAGGAGTTATAGAAAGCTCCACCAGTAAATTAATAAGTCTAATGCATTCCTTATATGAAAAATATTAAACAAAACATAATCATTCATATGATAACTGGAATAGGAAATATAAATAGTTTAACTATAAACTGGTAATGATATATAAATAACTCATCCATAGTAAAAAATATCATAAAACCTTCAATATAAAATGGATGATTGGTATCAAAATAAATCAACTTCAAATTGGTTTAAAATCCATCAAATGATGGTGATATAGATGAAAATTATTTGTAAAACTCATTGAGAGAAATATCCATTTTTCATAAAATCATTTAAAATTCACACAATTTAGAATTGTGGTCATTTAAAGACATATTTTAATAAACTTTTCCCATACCAATTTGAAACATTGGAATTTAATTAACATTAAAAAACATTTATGTCCATATAAATAAATACTCATAATCATTTTGAAAAAAAAGAACTTAATGAAAAATGTTTAGAAGAATAAATTTTTAAAACATTTAAAATAACGTTTTACTAAAATATACCCTTAAAAGAATCCCTTTGAAAACTATTTTATGACACATGAAAAAAGGATAATAAATATGTCCCAGTAAAAACTTACACATAAACAATCTTGAATAAAAATGAGATTGAGGAATTAACCCTTACAATGTACTTTTCATTAGTCGAGGGAACGTTTAACCTTTTGTATAAAGACCATAGTATGTTATTAAATTATAACATAACCATATTCATATTTATTTTATCATTAATGAATCATTTATGAATTTATACTACCCATTTAGTGATAATATCCATGTTAAATTAACATTTCGGTTAATAATCTCTTTCTTCATCATACATGTTTTAAATTGATACTCTTTAATGTATCATTTAGATCATGACTTAAATAATTCCAGAATATAAAACATGATTTATATAACCTATATATTTATAATATAAATATGTATAATATACCTATATGTGAAATGGAAAATAGCGTTTATGGAGACGGTAGGTCGTACGTATGCATAACCATTGTTTCCATTTTCATATCACATTGAATAGAACTAAGTGGATAAGATATATATAAGTACATATATATGTATATTTCTCTAGTAGTAATATTATGTAATATATTAAATACTTATTAATAATTTATATTTTCATAATAATCGTTGAATGGTGAACGTGGAAATGAGTCTCATCACGTCGTGGAGATGGTAATCCGTACGTACGCACGAGCGACAATATCATTATATTGATGGAGAAAGCATATTTAATTGGATGGTATATATTATATATGGAATCATTAACATGTTTTATTTATTATTTACCTCAGTTAGACTCATTTTTATACCCATCCAAATAATTAAGTGTGTGAACAACAAACTACACCATGGCTATGAGACTGTAATTTGTATGCACGTACGTATGGTGAAATTGTCATTTATAGGATGGTTATAATAATGAATATGGTTGTATAGTTTTTATAAAAACATCATAGTATATCAAATATATTGGTTTTGTTATTTTATAACTAAAACTACCAAGAAAGAGGATGTGGAAAAGAAAAAACATGAAAGATGTGATGAAATATTTACATCTTCTTCGGGTTCTTCCTTTTTATTTGATCAAAATGGCTCCTAAGGTTGGATTTTTGACCAAAGGAAATACTCTAGGTTGACGGGATGAATTTTTGGAGGCTATTTAAGCAGGTTTTGTCTGATCCAAAAGGCATTTGACGTGTGCAATTAAGATAAGGGGAAGTCCCCTTTTAAAAGAGAGGTGATGGTCACTTTAGGAAAATCTTGAAATATTATTTAATAATAAAATCATATTCGGTTTCTAGCGGCTAAAAAATAAATAATTTAAAGAATAATGTGGGTTTGGGTCACAAACCTCTCAACCAATAGTTTTTATATAGTTTTTCATTACCATGATAACCTTATCTTTTAGATTTTACTCTTTGTTTAAAATTTCAACATTTACCACATATCATTGTATTTTTATATTATATAGTTAATAATCATAGTATATTAAGTCAAGAGAATCCAATGTGGTTCATTATTAATATATATAACATTATCTATGTCCTTTGGATGATCCTTATATTTTAAGAATATTATATCAATTAATAATATAGTATTTGTTTTAAAACACAATTATGTCTATTTTTAAAATAATTAGTATTTATTATTTATGAACGAAATAAAAACATAATATCTTAGAATAAAATTTATTTAACCAATATTAACATGTCATATTAACCTAGAAAATTATTTTAATTAACTAGAATACTAAATCTACATTTATTTGGATATTTATAATATAAATTATTTTAATATTTCCTTAATAATGTAATTACTACATCATCATTATGTCATAAATAAATTAAATTATTTAATGTTAAAAATTAAAAACAAAACAAAATAATTTAGGAAATCATTTTATCTTTCTAATGAATATTTATAGTCATTTTTATAATGTATGTAACCTTATATTTAAAATTGTTTAGTTATTAAACTTTGAATTTAACTCTTTTAAATTTTCTTTAAATAAAATATAAATGTCCTAATCTTATCCATGAGGACCAAAGGGGTTATATTATATTCCTATGGTTTTTTTATGGTCTAATTATACTTATCTAATATAATTAGGACATGTTTTAAAGGATTTATAATATCATTTCAACCGTTAATTACCCTATTTATATTTAAACTTGGTAAATAAAAGTCAAAAGTTATTACTGACCAAAAATTATTTTTATCTTGTTGAACCACATTATATTTACTGATATTAACCATTCCTCTCTGATTATTGAAATTAAACTCACATAATATGTAATATTACGTTTTATGAAAATTTACAAATGCTCCTAGACGGTGGGTAAATAATGTAAAATATTCAAAAAACATTTATACATATAATTTTATTATAATATGACTACAATTAATTACATTAAATTTATATAGGTATTGTAAATATATTTTAAAAAAAAATAAAAAATAATAATAATTATTTAAATAAAAAAGTAGGTTTTAAACAACAACACAATGTTTTTTACTATTCATCAAAAATTGAATGTTTTCAGAAAAATATAATACAATTCTCTAAGATAATTTTGATATTACTAATTCATAAATGAATTATATTTTACCAAATTTAAATCCTATAAGTTGAATTTATTAATTTAAATTTAATTCTCATTGTCAAAACCAAAAAGAGAGTTTTTTTTAAAAAAAAGTACAAAATATAAATAGATTGACATGTGTTTATGTCAAATTTAAATTTTAAAGTACATATAATGTACTAAATTGTATTAAATGATAAAAATATAATATAGTAATACTTAAAAACCATTCAAATGCATAATTTATCAGTTTAATTTATTTGGATTTAAAAAGTTTTTTTTAATTAAAATTTAGTAATTGTAACTATAAATAAAAATATGACTGTTATCATAAATGTACCAAAAATTAATCCATACTAAATTTTTATGTCATGATTCTAAATAATAAGTTATTATCCTTAAATTTTCAAATATTGGTTTTAAAAAAATTTCATCATTAAATTTCGGTAAAATTTCATTTTTTGAAAAATACTTCATTGATTTATAAATAAATGAATTTATACTTATATTATGTCTAAAAAACACATAATATTTATTCTAAAGTTATAAAGATTTTATAAAATTCAAAATTCAGTTAATACTACTCATAACCACTTTTGGAACAACTAGTTTGGTATGTCATGGTTCACTGGAACTCGGTGTTGCGTGTAACGAAAGCTATTGAATTACTTTAATGAGATAATGTACTATGAAATATTTGGGAGTTATATTATCCCCTACATTAATAAAATGAATCCTCACAATTTGGTATTGATCTTAGAAAATAAATGGTTAAAAATAGAAAAAATCCTTTGTGGAAAACCTACCTCAGAAATTGGGTTAATAAAATTTAGTCTTAATAAGAGGCAAAGAGAATTAAAAATTCACCACCAAATTATGATCTCAATTAAGAGAACATTGGTAAATATTAGAGACACATAATTATAGGAATAACGTAAATATTTATAGAAAGTAATTGAGGTCATAAATCGCAATCAAATTTAAAATTGAGGGCCTCAAAACCATAAATCTATGATGATCTAAAATATCATCGGTTCAACAAAACATAAGGTTTTATTATAACAAATTTTTGTTTTTATTATCCCTTCCATAAGGTTTAAGAATTAGTTTATTCATTAAATAAAAGGAAAAAAATATTCTTGACATGTACAGTTTCATCTATTAATTAATTCCCACCACAAACTCATCTTTCACTCCAAAAGATAATATAATTATAAAATATTCTATTTATTGTAATCGTATAAGGTTACAAAAATAATGAATTTATAATTAATCTATCATAACATTAAAAAAACATTAGTCAAACCAAGACATCACGTAGGCCAGTGGTAGGTGATGCACCCTTGTCGCCCTTCGGTTGTAGGTTCAAGTCTCTCAGCCTTGCCGGACACGACGGGCTATTGCATGACCTCCAGGTTTTCCTTTTTATAACAAGCCAAATATAATATCAAGAAATGATTTAACCTTAACAATAGTATCCAATGTCAAACATAATCTATTCCAACCATTTTTCTTATCCATAATACTTCTGTCCAAACTCATAGCCCAAAATTTATAAGGAAGGTAAACACAATGAAGATCCTTTTTTCCATGTAATAACATGTGAATACATTTATCATGTATTCATTTAAAACACTATATCACACTAAATTACAAAAAACCTTATTTATTAGATTCATTCTACATTATTCCTTATAGAATACTAGATATACATCTTATATCCAAAAAAGGTTGTAATCTCCAACAATTATGGAATATAAAAATTATTTCTTCGTTTCAATGTAGTTAAGAATATCCAATATAATTTATCCAAATCAATCATATATTATTCAAAAATCCCAACCTTAGTATTAGAACCATATTATGGTTAATCCTTCTCATAAACATATATTCTCCTTAAAAAACCTCTATTGGGTCATTTTTCATGGTTCAACTCAATATTAAGTCCTTAATGAAATAGTAATATAGTATAATCCTTATAAACTCAATAATTACTATAACCAGTACATCATTGATATAATTCTAAAATGACATAATTCTATAAAATCAACATAAGAACAATAGTGAGTACTCTTAATCTATGGTAATATCGTAACTTTATTATCATCCCACAAAATCATTTGTGGTATACTATGATGATTTGGACATTGATTCCTGTATCATCCCAACTCCTTGCAGATGAAGCAGTGTAAAATTGAAACCTTTTAATTTTCCTTGAAATCATGTACATGGTGTCCTTTTTCTCCACACATATAATAGACACCCATTCCCTTCAATCAATTACCAAGGTGATTAATTCCACAATTATCCAATATGGGAAAATCATTCTTTACCCTCCTCTTTATCCATCTTTCTCTCTTACATCCTTTTCATCTCTTGCTTCCCTTCAAATCCATTAGACATAGATAATTCATTACATATCTTATTAACACTTGTTACTATTTATTCATATGATGAGAATACATGGGATACTATTTCCTTTAAAAATGTTTGATTAATATAATGAAAGTTAAGATCCTTCTTAATATTTCGATCTTTCGTATTGCTGGAATTCTCATTTCGTCAACTAGGTTCCATTTTAAACAATGGCATACACTTGTATAGTTTATGAATCACAATTCATAATTCCAAACATGTAAAATACCTAACATAAATTGAAAATATATTGGATATAATATATAGTAATAAAAAATTTTCTTTGAAGATGTATTTACTCATAAATCCTTGATAATAGAATGTAATAAATATGTGAATTATCCTATGTATATCCCCTTGGAGTTTTGTAACCAAGAGTGAAGCAGAGCCCATTGTCATGTACCAGGATACTATAGGTCAATCCCGAAACTCCTTTTCAGAGTTTTCATTCTGTTATATATCCACCTCTACCTTCTCGTATTCAGATAGGGATGTATTTCATGGAAAATACAAATAATCTTTACATTACCAAAATTCTAGGAAGTTATTATATATTATTCCGCAAAGTCTATCTAAGGGTAGGGTTCTCTAATCAGAGGTTTTCTAAATCTAGATTCACATGTTTATACTAAACATCCAATGATAACAACTGTAACATCTCGACCCCAGAATCCTAGGGTCGGTGCATTATTTTAATTTATTATCATGATTACAAGGAATCAAGCCCCTAAATACCGATTAGTTTAGTAGTCTTGGAAAATAGATTCATACATGAATGTTACATTACGCATTAGAAAATAAAAAACAACATAAATGATCCTTTGTGAAGGCCATTAATCCCATAGCGTAACCCTAATTATGAATCATAATACCCTTCTTGGAATCCTAGGAAAATAAAACATAAGAAAGGGGTGAGTTCAGATGCTCAGATAGGACAATAATATAGCAGAAACATTCACAAATTATCATAAACATTTAAGTCAATGAAAAAAAATAAAAAAATTATTTTAAACTGAAACTTCAGCATAATATGGAAAATATCATAAAAAATATCATTTACTAATTCACATGGATATTCTAATAGTCTTATAATCACATGCAGTATCAACAACCAATTTCATAACGATGAAATGAATAATTCCAGGCATCATAACCACATAGTCATGGTCGGGTGCGAATACTACAAATAAGATTTTTTCACAGCCTTGTGCCAAGACACTAGTTTGTCTCATGATACCTACTGGTTCATCAAGGAGCTATAGAGGGCTCCATACATCACTTACTAAGTCTGATGCATTCCTTATATCAAGAGATTTAAACATAACATAAACATTCATATTAAAACTAGCCTAAAAAATGTCAATACTTTATCCATAAACCGTGAATGGTATAAATATAACACATCCACTGTCAAACATATCACAAAACCTTCAATAGAATATGGAATATTTGTAACATATTAAATCAACCTCAAACATGTTTAATATCCATCAAATTATATTGATATAGATGAAAATGATTTGTAAAAATATTTGAGAGAAATATCCCTTTTCCATAAAAACATTTAAAAGTCACACAATTTAGAAAGGAGGACATTTAAATACATTTTTGAATCAAATTTTCTCAAACCACTTTGAAACATTTTAATGGAATTAACATGTAAAAACATTCATATCCATATAAATAAATCTTAAAAATCATTTTAAAAACATGTACATTATTAAGAATGGTTTAGATGAATAAATCATTAAAACATTTAAAATGATGTTTTAGTAAAAGATTCCCATAAAATAATGCCTTATAAAACTCTTTTATGAAACAAGGACTGGGATAATAAATATATCCTAGTAAGATATTACAGATAAAGAATCTCGAATAATAATGAGGTTGAAAATTAACCATTACCTTGTACTTTCCTTCAGTTGAGGGAATGTTTAACCTTCTGTATAAATACTATAGTATGATATTGAATTATACCATAACCATATTAAAGTTTTTATATCATACTTGATTCATTTATGACATCATACTTCCCATTTAATAACAATTTCCATGTCAAATTAACATTTTGGATAATAATTTCATTCTTTATCGTACTTGTATTAACTTGTTACTCAGGAATGTGTGACATAGATTATGATTCAAATACATCTAGAATATAAAATATAATTTTTATAACATATGTATTTATAATATAATTATATATAATAGACATTTATATAAAATGGAAAACACCATTTATGGAGATGGTGGGCCGTACGTACGCATAAATGTTGTTTCTGTTTTCATATCAGATTGAACAGAACATAGTGAATAAGATATATGTAAGTACATAGATGTATATATATCTATTTTCATTATTATGTTATACATTTCATATTAATTAATGATATATATTTTTATAATCATCGTTGAATGGTGAACATGGTAATGAATCTCATCACGTTGTGGAGACAGTAATTCGTACGTACGCACGAGCGAAAATATCATTATATTGATGGGGAAATCATATGTAATTGGATGGTATACCATATATACAGAATCATTAACATTTTATATTTATTATTTAAATCAGTTATACTCATTATTATACCCATCCATATAATGATGTGTTTGAATTACATACTACTCGACGATGTGGACACTGTAATCTGTATGTACGCATGTATAGTGACTTTTTCATTTAATGGATAGATAGAATAATAAATATCCATGTAAAATTTTTATAAAAACATAAATGTATATCTAAGATAATGGTGTTATTATTTTAGAATGGGATCTATAAATAAAGAGGAAGTGGAAGAAGAAATGACCTTGAAAGAGGTTATGAAATATTTACCTCTTCTTCAGGTTCTTCAATTTGATTTGATCAAAAAGGATCGTTAGGATGAAATTCGGTTTTAAGGAAGGCCTATAGGATGACGGGAGGACGTTTTGGAGGATTTTTGGGTAGGGGTTGTCCTGGAAAAAAGGCTTTGGAGGTATGAAATTAATAGAAGGGGAAGTCCCCTTTTATACGATAGGTAAGGTTCACTTTAGGAAAAGATTGAAACATTATTATATAAGAAAATCATTTTCGGTTTCTAATGTCCCAAAATGAATTATTTAAAGTATTAGGTGAGGATTTTTCGAAAAACTCTCACCCAATAAGTTTTATATAGGTTTAGGTAACTATATTAACATTATCTTTTAGATTTAACTCCTAGTTAAAAAGTTTTACATTTACCATGTCTCTTTGTATTTTTATATTATGTTGCTAATAATCATACGTTACAAGCCAAAATAACCCCATGTGGTTTATTATTAATATATATAACTTCATCTATGACCTTTGGATGAACCTAATATTTTTATAAATGTAATATCAATTAATAATATAGTATTTGTTTTAAAAACTCAATTTTTCAATTTCGAAACTATTTACTATTTTTTTAAGGAAATAAAAACATCATCACTTCAAATAATATATATTAATAATACCCTAAAATGTCATATAAACCTATAAAATTAGTGTAATTCATAAAATTTATCAATTTAAATTTATTTGGATATTTATAATATCAATTATTTTAATATATCCATAATAAGGTAATTACTCCATTAACCTTGTGTCATAAATATATTAAATTATTTAATGTCTAAAAATTATAAATAAAATGAAACTATGTATTTAATCTTTCCAGATTTATAATGAGTATTTATAGTCGAATTTATATTGTGTGTAACCCTGTATTAAAAATGGTTTAGTTATTAAACTTTTAAGTTAACTCTTATAAATCTTCTTTAAATAACATAATAAAATATGTCCTAATATTATCCAAGTAGAAAAAACGGGTCATATTTTATTCCTAAGGTTTTTTTAGTATAATTATACTTATCCAATATAATTAGGACATGTGTTAAGTTAATTATATTATCATTTTTACATTTAATTACCTTATTTACTTTTAACCGTGGTAAATAATAATAAAAAGTAACTATTCCCAAACAATTTTTTTTTATCTTATTAAACCAAATTTTACATATTGATAGTAACTGTATCTCTCATATTTTTTATATTCTACTTACAAAAGTGATAAAATTATTTTTTATGCAAATTATCAATTGCACCTAGAAGGTGAGTAAAAAATGATAAAATGTTCAACAAAAGTTTATACAACAAATTTTATTATAAAATGAATCTAATTAGTTTAATTGAACTTATATTGGTATTATATATCTATTTAGACATAAAATAAATTTAAATAAAATAAATTATTATTTAAATAAAAAGTCAGTTTTAAACAATAACAGAGTGTTTTTCACTATTTATCAAAAATAGAATGTTTTCAGAAAAATCCCAAAATTTCACTCTAAGATAATTTTGATATTACTAATTAAAAATAGAAATAAATATTACAAAATTCAAACCATATAAGTTGAATTTATTAATTTATAATTAATTCCTCTTGTCAAAACCAAAAAGTGGGTTAAAAAAAGTAAAAAATATTAAAAGAATGACATGAATTATGTCAAATTTAAATGTGAAATTACTTATAATGACTTACGTTGTATTAAATGATAAAAATATAATCTAATTATTCTTAAAAACCATTCAAATGCATAATTTATCACTATAATTAATTTCGATTAAAATTGCTGTTTTCAATTAAAATTTAGTAATTTTCACTATTCATCCAAATATGACAATTATCAGAAAAGTACAAAAAATTTATCCAAGTCATATTTTTATGTCCCGATTATAAAGAATAATTTTATTTCATTGATATTTAAAATATTGGTTTATAAAATGGTAGCTATTAAAAGGTGGTAAAATTTTATATTTTGGAAAATACTTCTTTTATTTGAAAAAATGAATTTTTTCATATATAAATTCTTTGAAACACATAATTTGGATTCTAAAATTATATATAATATATAAAATTCATAATGAAGATAATATTATTCCTAAAAAAAATTGAATGGCTAGTTTGGTAAGTCGTGGTGCACTCAAACTCAGTGTTTCCTATATCACAAGCTATTGAATTTCATTAATGAGATAATGTACTATGAAATCTTAGGGTGTTACCTATTGAAATGTAAATCTCACCATTAAATTCTCCGAAAATCACCCAAATATTATTTTGACGTATCTTTTTCAAAACCTAATTGAATTTTCTCAAAAAAAATTAAAATATTGGGAATATCAATTATATTATTACCTAAAAAAATTGGTAAAATAATTGTTTAATAGAAATGATTTTTTTGAAACATAAATATTTTTTATTATAAAATGAATCTAATTTATCTAAAAGAATTTTAAATTTTAAAAAAATGTTCTAATTCATATTTATTTAAAAAAATTTACTATCTTATATATAATATAAATGTTTATATAATTATAATTTTCTGGTTCTTTATAACTATGTGTTGTATATAATGAAAGATTTCAAAGAATTTATAATTATTGGTAATAAAGTCCTAAAATAGTATGCTGTTACATGATTATGTGATATAATAAAATATGTATTTGTTTCATTATATTCTCATTAATATTATATAAATAAATATTTCTATATTTTAATTTTTTTATAAAAAAAATTAAAATTATTTAATACTACAAGATTTATTAATTCATATTAAAGTACCAGAATTATTTTCATTGGAATAGCTATCATAAGAATATTTCATCATTTATTTTATTTAAATGAATACATTATATTAATATTAATTATAGACATATACCAAACCATACCATCATATATCTTATCATTAAGTAATTACATAATTTACTGTATAATCTTTTAGTATAATATATTCCAAATAATTATTGTGTTTAGAGTATTTGGGAATTATAGAAAAAAAAATAAACTCATTAATTTTTCATGTAAATAAAAATTTTTCCATTAAATATATTAAATATTAATACATAACTATTATTAAATATCTCCCAAGAATTATTCCCATAATTTAAACTTATAGTCACATCCCTTGTAATACATTTCATAATAACTAGTAGAAATGTGAAAAAATAAATTGGTGGGATAAAATGCTCTATAAATGAATACAAAAGAGATAATGATAGATTATCATAAGTGGACATAAGATGAGAATAATAGTAAAATAAATAACCACATGAAAATTCAAAACCATAAAAGAATTTATAATATATAATGACATGTGATAATAAATTGTAGATATATAATAATAAATTATAAAAAATTTAAACAAAAATAAGAATTGAAACATGATGAATAATTCATGGTACTTGGAATATAAAAATGTTTGTAGACAAATCATAAACATTTTATTTCTTATATTTGTGAACATGGCTTCCCAAAAACCTTTTTATTTAAAAAAATACAATTTTATATAAATTCCATTAAACTCACCCTTGTTGAACTTATTCACTCACTAACCGGATTACATGTAAAATTGTGTGTATATATAAAAACCATAACACTCACCCATTTTGTACCTCATTAATTTCTAATATATTCACATAAAATTTCAATATATATATATATATAATCCTTTACCCAATTTAATAATGGAATATTTCAGTCTCACTCATCCCATAATCAATACATTATTCCAATGAAAAAAAATGATCACAAAATAAAATAAGCCATGGAAATGAAACAAGATTAATATACATTTAAATTCGAATCACATTAGTAAAAAAATATATAATTCCATCATTAATAATATCATGATATACCTGTTTACAATAATAAGCACTGATACATATGTTATAAATATATTTATATATACCATTAAATGATCATAATAATTATTATAGTATTTAAAACCAAAGGATAATTGAAATTTATTTTAGAAAATAATTTTCACTAAACTATCTATCTATGTAGGATAAGTGACACCATTAATTAAAATGATTAGATTTTTTTGTTTTACTTTAGGAAAGGGACTAAAATAAAATATATTTATTTACAATTAAAATTATTCATCTTGAAAATAGTAGTGATGAATTATTCCTTCTACAGAGGAGATGAACACATAATCCATCCAGATAAATATTGTTAATGATATAATTTTATGAATATCCTAATTCAAGTAAAAACATATCAAAAGTGGTTAAATTATATTAATATTTTTTAAGTGTAATGCAGATATATTAAATATACATATAATAAATACCATTGATCATTTTAATGGAGATTAAATTATAAATTTTATAAAATGAATAAAAACTAATTACTTTAGGTGATTGTGAAAATATTGAATGAATGATTCATATAAAACTGAAAATATGATAGAAAGATATATTCAAATGAAAATAAAAACAGAGTATATTTTTATTAAAAGTAAATTATATTGAATACATATTGTTATTTTAAATTGTTAAATTTTAATGAAGACCCATTTAGATTAAAATAAAATTTTATATTTTTTAAAATATACAAATACATGTCCCCAAAACTATTTATATTAGTATAGTATGAATTATCTTTTTCATATTATTTCCATTAAAACCACTTCACATGAAAATATTGAAAATAAATAATTAAAAAAAGGTAAATAGAAGAAAAATATCACCAAAGATAACCATAGGATAATAAAATTATTATCATCATGGAATGGAAGTCCATAAAAATTCTCAATATGTGTAATCATTTTAGAAGGGTTTCAATTTTAAAATTAGGTTCAATATAAATTTTTAATGATTATTATTGCCTCCAAATTAATACAATTTAAAGAGATATATAATTAATTTGAATGTAAAATATAATAAATAAATGGTATTCCATGATACAACATCTCAATTAGGTATAATATAATACTCTTAAAATAAATTAGGTCTTGAATAAAAAAATTCACAAATGGAGAAATTTGAGAAGAAAAACCCTTAGCATGTTTCTGTTAATAGTCAAAAAAATTAATAACTTCAGGAATATTAAATATTAATTGCCCAAAAATCTATTTGTGATCTATTTTAATTTTTTTCAAAAATCATTTATTATTATTATCTATATTTTTATTTCATATATATTAATAATTTTTTATATTTTATGTGGGTAAGCTTGATCATTTTTAACAAGTTCCATAATAATGATTTTATTTTCAATTCATCACCAAAATTTCCCCATTTTATGTTCATTATGGTTACTATAATAGATAAATTATACTGAATTGTGGTATTTATATTTCTTTTCACGAGTACTTTAGTCTTCATCCATGAAGATGAAATTGATAAGAATCATTTTTTGGTTATTTAATACTAGAAGGGGTGTTTTTCGAATGAGTGATTTAAATATATATGTAGAATTCACAACTAAAAAATATAATCATTATTTACATAATTAAATCACAGTTTACAATAAATTATGAATATATATTCATGTGTGATATAATTTCATTTCCTTTGTGAAGATGGTGGCCAAATATACACAAACATTAACTTGTCATTATTAATGATGAATATGTTGTTATATAGCTATAATATCATTATAAAATAATTACCATTATATAATTAAGTGTTTATTAGTTTGATATAATTTTTTTAAATATTTATATATAAAATATATTTTTTATTTAATTTCCACTTTAAATGAATATTTCATTTTTCCTCTTAGATCGCTCATTTTAAATGATTGAAATAATGTTAATAATTTGTATTTAATATAATTAATATATCCTAGTTTTAAAAAAAAATAGAAGTGTAATGATATCATGAAAAATAGATTTACCATTTTAATTTTTTATTAGAATGACCATTATGGTTGAGTTGAAATTAAAAACTATAATTGATTGTTCTCATGAGGCAAAAGTCCACACATACGCATGGATGATGATTTCATTTTCAATAAAATTAGAGAATGGACTAATATAGTTTGTCATTAAAAAATTTAAAATCTATATATTATATGATAATTATATATTAACATCCATATTAAAACTATCATGGTTATATGGTGAGGTAAAAATGGAAACATGTTTTATCATGGGGAAAGTAATCTACAAAACGTGTGATTCATGTTTTTATTTTTCTTGATGAAAAAGATGATTTTTGTTAATTCTATTCCATAAAAATAATAAAATACCTTTATAGTAATTTTAATTATATTATCATTATAATATAGTGAAAATAAATTTTATATAGATGGAATGAAGATAATGAAATAGAAAAATGAAATAATAGTTATGAATGTATACCACAATTAGTAGATTATCACCAATATAAATGGGATTAAAAATTTATGAGGATTTATTTTAAGAATTGAAGATTCTCATCATAGTGGATAGTCATGTAAATGAATTTTTTGGTATGATTTTGGGTAAACATTACTTGTTTTGGTGTGAAGGGGAGTTCTAGAAGAGTCCCTCATTATAAGTGAAAAAGAGTTGCATTTTTTTGAAAATTGAGAACTTTTTAATAATGGGAAGTCACACTCAATGAAATGAACTCCAAAATATACATACAATTAAGATATTATGTTTTAAGGTTAGGCATTGAATCAACAAAACATTAAATAATAGGTTATAAACATTATTTGGGAAATTTTCCATTAGATTTTTTTACTTTAAATATTTTATAATTTATTATGGTAACTTGTTTTCCTAACAAATGTAACTAATCCATATTCCAAAAAATAAAAAATCCCTAGTTATATAACTTTTTACTCATTATTGTAAATATTAAATTAATTTAATTTGATTAAATTTATGTAAGTGATACAATTAATTCCATGATTAAATATGTCATAAAGTAAAAATAATTTTTAATATATATTGATATATATATATATATTAAATTCTATTATATAAAATAAAATTAAGTTAAAAATATCAAATATAAATTCCCATATATTATAAAAAAAGTCTTATAAATGTTATTTTATTTTCTAATTCATATATATATAATAATAAATGTCAAGTTATCTTTAAAAATAGTATTTTCACTATTAAACAAAAAATATATCGTTATAGTAAAAGAAAAACCATTAACCATAAGATAATTTTGAAAATATAAATTAAAAAATTAAGTCATTTTTCGAAAATATAATTATAAAATTTATATTTTATGTTCATAAATTAATAATAAAAATTTTGTAGACTATGATTTCAATATGAAAACGACTCCATTAACATCCAATATCATTAATCCTATTTTAAATGAAGGTATAATTAATTTAATGTAAAACATATAATTTTAAAATTATAAATATTACCTGTTATAATATCCTTTAAAATGTAATGAAACTAATTTATTAAGGTTATATACCAGAACCCATTTTCGAATGTTTCTCTAAAAGGAATTCTTTTTTAAGAAAATTAATCAATGAGTATAACAATATATATAACAGTTTTAATTGATTGTTATACTTTTATAAATTTTTTATATTATTATTCATGAATTTTTATTATTTTGATATTTATTTTAGTTATATACTATATTAGTTTTCTAATTTGTGTGACATAATTTATTTATGATATTAATAATTTAAAGGATCCAAAATATATAATTTTTACACGATCACTTTGATAATTCTCAGTGTTGTCCGAATATTATTCCACATTTCATATAGTATATTATACTCTCTATTTATTATTAAAGAATTTATTTACTATACACTACTACTAGTTTTAATTCATTAATATTGTGTTGGGTTATATGTATATCAATAGAAATGGTTTTTCTATATCTATGACATTCTACTCCATCCTTTTAAAAGAACTAATTTTATGGTAACCTTTCATAGGGGATTTTACGATTGATATCATGTGTTTATAAGTAACATTCACCACGACGAGAACCTATTAATTGTCATTATCTAATCATTTAATTCTAATTAATTACTAAGTATAACTTTTTATATCTTTCAATGTAACATGAAAAATTAATTTAAAAATAATTTTACACACATGGAATTTAATCATCATATTTTAATATAAGAATTAACAAAAAAGATGATGTATATCTTAAAATATATTTCTAAAACTATTATGAAACTAAACAAATCAACAAGATTTATGTCAAACATCTTTCAATCCCTTTTCATCTTTATGTAGTATAAATATCACACTATTTTTCCACTTAAACATAAAACACATTCAATATCCTTAGTACAACTCAAATTCGAAATTACAACCATATCATTAAATATTAATAAATACAAATTGATTTTTAGATGAATATTTTACAGTCATCAAGGAAAATGGATATTATATTCTTAAAATATATGTAAATCAAAGTTATTTGTGTTTCTTATGTGGTATATCTTTTGTTTTCAGCCTAGAATTTTATTAATGATTTTCATCTATTCTATTTTTCATTCATACCATTAGGTTAAATACTAAATTATCAACCAAATATTAATGATGAGTCACACTAAAAAGATTATGTTGATGTAAAACCACATATATTAAATATTAAATAATAAATTTATTTTTATTTATACTTCTATTGATAATTACATTGATTTTTAATTCTCTATCATTCTCAAAATGAACCATTTCATCAACTAGTACATCAATGATATTCAAAAGGATAACTAATATAGTCATGTGGGATGATGACCAACTATCAATAATATTGGTCCCATTATTTTTCTATAAATTTAGAATAATTTAATAAATTATTTACTTGTTAATATTATTATTTTCCCTCCTTTGTCTTCTCAATTGTCTTGATACAATAGTTGTACTCCAATTATTTTAATTTTAATTTTAGGTATTTCATACTCTCCATTCTCTAATTGGTGAATTCAATATTATCAATAAATAATTTCTTATTTCAATTCAACCAATTTAATTTTGTTTCCGTTGAAATATTTTTTAATCATGTTCCACTTGTATTTAACAATATTTTGTCCATTACTGGGAAAATGATTTCAATATCTATATAAAGGGTTCATTAAATGCGATTAATGATATATTTACCCTATAATTATATTATTATCATGTAAATTTACACCTTATGGAAATATCACATGTTATATTCACCGTAGCATAAAAATTGAATCCTTATATGGGAATGTTGAAATCATTTTCCACATTAGTTAATTAATTTTTTTTAGAACCATGATTTTTTATAAACATTTAAATAATTATGTTAATGGATTTAACCCCTCTTATTCTGTACTATATTCTATCATCGATGTCATCAAATATAATTTTTTCATTATTAATATTTTCCATAAAATCTATAATATGATTAGTAATAAACTGTGAACAATACACCAGAAACTAGGATAACATGCTACCCAATAATACACCTATGTGGAATTACTAATCCCAATGGGTAGAACCTAGAAACTAAGGAAATAAGTTGACTTGATTTGAAAAATTATCTCTTTATAATGGTCCATGAACCTGAAATAGTTATAGTCCTGAGAGAAACTCCCTATATATATACTCAAGAATCCATGCCCCATCCATAAACTTTAAAAATTAAATTTATTACATAATATATTTAGCACAAATAGAATTTATATTTTGTATTTATATTAAAAAATGAATCATGGGTCATCACTATCTTAATATACTTTAATTTAAAATATTGTTGGTTATAAATTTCATTTAATTTATATAAATATTAGATTAGTATATTTTTTTTAAACACTATTTTTATCTTATAATACTTTATAATATTTTATATAATGTATTTAGAGTTATGTTCTGTGTCACCATTAGATTTATGGGCCTATAAGGGATTAGTATAGTTATATTAATAATATTATATTCCATGAAAGATTTTTTTGGAGTAAGTGGATTTTCCATTTTTTGTGACCATATATAAAAAATTATAGATCATGATTTTTTCTATACCAAGATTCATATTCTAGGGGCCAAATAAATTTGATCAGTGTTTCCAATTCAATGGAAGATGGTGTTTATGGGTAGGTTAGCTAAATTAATTTTTTAATATGATTAATCAATGTTATGAAATAATCATTATAACTTATCTATAAATGTTTTCTTATAGAAAATATATATTTTCATTCACATATCAATGGTAGAATAGATAAGAGAGGTAATATTTTTTCATTTGCGTAGCGGGATTAGAGAACAACTGATCAAGGTGAAAAAGGAGACATATAGAGAAAATTGTAGATCATCTTCCCATCTCTATTGTATGTTTTCAAATCTAACTTCTAATCCAATACTGAGTTTGGGAATTATATTTATGGATTTATAATATATATAATTTGATAATCATGGATCTTTTTATCATATTTGATATTATTAGTGATTTATATCCTTCATATGAGCCTCTATTGGATTTTGGTATTCTTGATCTTATTTATTATTTTATCCACAATACTTCCAAAAATGGATATCTTAATACTATAATAATTGTTCAATGACGCATATTTCAATAATGGACTCACAAATTTCATGTGAATTTCCACCACCATTTCATAAATTATATGTTGTGGGCCAATAGGGTCATGATAGGAAATTTACAAGTTGTATTCAAGTGTGATCCAAAACATTGATTCGTAAAGGAAGACAAAAATGATGTGTGGTTACTTTTCTCACAGTCTGATCGTAGTACAATATGTGTTTCTAGAAAAGGATACATATATTGGATGTTGGTTCTGTATACTTCATCCACAGAAGAGGGGTGGTGTGATGCGATAACTCTCACGATTTTTTTAGGGGGCTCTGAATACCTCCACCGTCCATAGATTAGGAATTATCATCCATATATTTGTTGAAAATATCATTATTTGAGGAGTAAATAGTTGTGGTTATATAATGGGAAAGAATCATGAAGCAACCATTTGATTCTAGAAAATCCGGACATAGAGGACATGTAATCTAGGAAAACATGTTGTGTAATCCCCTATTTATGGTGGATAAGGATTTGCATAATTACGTATTATATGTTTCATATAGGTCATACAAATAGTGTGACTTGGTTCAAGATTCTTGACATGTACCCATGTGGTACAGGGGTATAGACACGACCATGCACAGAGGCATAGCCAGAGTACCTGAGCATGCGTGCGTGATCAAACATAACCAGGGGTCATGAACTCATCTAGTACAAACTAAAATATATAAAAATAGATGGGAATGGTCCAATAGTACATTATTAGAACCAAGATAGTGGAGATATACCATGTCCCACATGTACACAACATTTATTATCACATGGATAACAATGTTGTGTGTCGGAAATGACATTTCCAAGTGTCTAAAAGAGGCCCCACATTATGAAACCCTAGGTACACATCATGAAACTTCTGCCAAAATATATATATTTAAAATAACATTATTCATAACCTTAATTTGAGCTCATGTGTATCCTATTTAAAAGTTGTTTCTGAAATATAACATCATGATCACCTTTATTTTTGAATTGCAGATACAATAGAAGGTGATTTGATTACGACACCTCATTATAAAATGTTTAGCTGAAAGATGTCATTGTTCTAAAATTGATAAGGGAAACTCCCTATCCACACTAGGATAAAGATCCCCCGTTATATTTACATAGGTAGATTTGGTACTCCACAAAACTACAACTAGTTAATGGTCCTCCAACTAATAAATACCCCCTCATCTTCATTCTCTAGTGGAATGTGGTTCCACAATGTGGGTTAGTTATCCCTTAGATTCCAAGGGTATTAGTGAGGAGTGGACCTCCTCCATTGGTTCATTTTTTAGTATCCTATGATGTTAGGAATCAATGATAACTTTTGGTGCTACAAGTATACTTAACATCGTTTTCCTGGTTGTGGATTTAGACATACCATTTCTTTCTCTTTAGTTTATTTGTTATAGAAATATTATTTCCATAAAAGAGTAATGTATTATGTAGAACTAATTTATATTATTAGTGACTTTGGTCGAACATAGAGGTACATAGGATCATGGACCATGTTCGATGGTCGGTCATAATGACCAGCAATCAATCACTTGTCATTTTTTTTCAATTTTCTCAGAAGTTTTTATGATGTGACTTCATTTCCCATTGGTATTGAATATTTTTCCTTTAAACATTTGGTTTTTATTATCATATTTTTATAAAGTAAATATATTTTGTTAAATTCATGGTCATACACTATAAGTTTCAATCACTAATTATTCATATGCACTTTTTTCATGGAGATTGTTGTGTGTGTGTGTGTATACAACTAAATAAGGGGAAGGACTCCCATTTTTGTTTATACCTTCTTGGTGACAGTCTCCATCCCCCATAATATTGGATGTGTGTGTGGGATATCACACTGATCATGATACTACACATGAGTTACCTGGTGGTTTGGGTCAAGACAGAGTGATAACGGAGCTAGTTCTTCCTTGAGTTTATATAGGAGATAAACGGATGGTGAAAATTAGATTCTATATTAGGGAAATTGTGTTGTATGATATAAAGTATAGTTTTATGAATAAGGAACCATGTGTTTTTGTGGTGAATGACGTTTCCATTTAAAAGGACTATGACCACATGGTGTACAATGCAAAATATTATGGAATTAGTTTCAGGTGACCAATGGTATGTGTATTATATAGGATTGTTTCAATTGAGTGTCATTTATCAGTCTGATCCATATATATATATATATTTATATATTCTGTTCTGACCATGGTACACTGTGATATATTTTATTATTTTTTTGAGATGATATCCATTTTGGATAAAGGTACAATATCATTATGATCACCAATTGGGTGGTGGGAAATCAGTTTAAGGACCCTCTCATGAGGTTATTCCTCAAGGAGTTCTTAGAGTAGTCCCACATCTAGTCATGTATCTAATAGTCCCATGTTATCTAGATGTCAGTTCATATATATATAATTTGTTAAAAATTTCTATAGATAGAGACCATTGATGTTCAAAATAGATACAGACCATTAAAACAAAGAATATTTGATTGAATTAGTCTTTTGGGTCTTTACGATCTTTTTGAACCTGACAAATAAAATGGGTTCTCCTACATCTATCCTTATACTATGAGTATAATCATGCATGTGGAAGTGGATCTCACACACTCATGGTGAGAAAATCATATCATGGACGTTCCTCTAGAAGCTGTTGTGTGATAGATGTTACCCTCCATTCATAGAATTTATTTAGATTGTGAAGATTGTTGAGTTGAATAAGGGTGATATTATAGTTTATGAGTATGTAGTGAGGTTAAAAATACTCACATGTTACACCCAATATTTGGAGAGAGATGGTTTCATTCAGATGTGGAAGTTTGAGTAGGTAAATTGTAGAGACATCGATGTATGTGTAGTCTCTATGGGGATTCCTACATGTGATGGAGTTTTAGAGTAGGCTCTGATGAATAATATCTTCCTACAAGAGGTATTTAGTGTAGATAGATATGGTATGGACCATCATAGGGATGAGACATCCACAATACTTAGTAGGAAACTAACATCATGGAATCAGTGCAAGTGACATAAAATTGCCCAGTCTCGTAGATGTGGATCTTTGGTGACAGGTTCCCAGAAAGAATCTATTCTGCTTGGAGAGGAGTAATTCAATGTCTATGTTGGGTGTGGGGAGACACCTCATGATTTACTAACCTATAATTATGATTAGGATAGGTAGGCTGTGGATGGGCCACAATTGAAAAGGAATCATTGTGATCATGGATCTCTTATGAGTGTCCACGGAGGCCTTAAGGGAGAGCCTATTGATAAGGGGGTTGGTGGATCATCTAGAGGGCTAAAGTAGAGGATGATGATGTGATATAATTCCACCATACCACTATGTGGACCCCACCAAGATCCAATATCTAGCTATTATGTCTATAGGTTTTTGTTGGCTATGGGTGGATATGACCAGGATAAATAAAAAATGATTTTTGTTATGATATATATCATTCCCACTCTTTCCAAAGTACCATTTAACATATTATTTAGTGATTAGATTATCTCTCTATCCATCTAATAAGATATAGAGATACCAGTATAGACATTATCCCAATAGATGTTGTTATTGGTTCCTATATAGATCTAATAATTTATATCACACCTCTGTTGTTAGTGAGAGTCAATTGACCTTAGGTACCGGTTACAGTGGGGCCACATTATCATTGTAAAGAACCCTTATGAAGTAATCATTTGATTATACTATTTTTATTCAATCTATGCCCGTATATAATTCCATCATAGAATAAATATTTTCATTTGTACAAATAAAGAATATTCCACTTTTTGGTTTAGAGAGATATGATTCTCTTGAACTTGAAACTATAACCCATCATTATTCATAGGGTGATAATTTCTCTTTTTTCTGTGATCCCTTCATTAAACTAGTCTCCATCAAATATGGTAGATTATATGGATCTTTTTTCAAAATATATATCTACACTACCTCTGAGGAAGTATATAGACAAAAACTAAAATGTCACCATGGGACCTGACCAATATATTTTTGGATTTTTTTATAGCCCACACTGAGGTCTAGTCGTAGAGGGTGTAGTTTGATGATATTTAAGAGAATGTATCCAGGAGAACTAATACCCCCTAGATTGATCATAACCTATTTTTGAAAATCGTGAATGGTAGTTTGAGGATTTTCATTAACTATGCTAACACTAATGAGGAAAAAATAAAAACATGTATCCCCTACCGAGTATTTATGTCCTCTTTAACAAGTTGGGAGGTTTGATTTGGTTTTCATAGTTTAATCATAGGTCAGACTACTCTTATTTTATTTTTGAAGAGGCTCATATACCAAATATATATTTTTTGTCTCTAATGTTATTATGAGCTCCTGGTGGTTCCCTTTGCCTTTATTAATTACCTAACTATGTTCATAGATCATGTAAAGTAGATTATTTTGATGGAATTTGATCAATTCATAGTTTTATTCATCAATGGCATAATTATTTTCACATCCATAGAGGAGGTGTGTGTAGTTAATTTGATAATGGTCCTACACATACATCAGGATAACCATATTTAGAGTAATATCTTAGCATTTTAGTATTAGATAAATGTGTTTAACTTTCTAGGGAATGTAATCTCTGTCCATGGTACACTTATAGACTCGGTGAAGATTAATTTGGTTTTTTCTAGGTATCCACCCAAGTGGATGAAAAAAAGTGAAAAGATTTTATAAATAGGAAGTGAAATTCCTGAGGTTTTTTGGATAAATTCACAGAGTTAATAGCTTGTTTCATTTCCTTAACATGAAATGGGAATTAGTTAAATTTGAAAGAGGAGTGGAAAGGATACATAGATGAGCTGAGGGAGCGGATTATCAGTAATCATGTTTTGATGCTACCAAAGGAGGATGTTGAGTATTTAATATTTTGTGCTTCCTCTAGAGTTTTTCTTAGTTTTGGGTTGATTTATAGGTAGAAATCGATCACTTATGGGGCATCGAATTTAATATCCCCAATGAATAACTTTTTGATTCATGATATATAATTAGTATTGATAGTATTAACATTGAATATGTTGAGGCGCTATCTACTTGGATAGAATTATGGTGTCTTATCAGACCATTAGTGTCTCAAGAACCTCTATGCTCAAAGAGATATTTAGCTAATAAAGATACATTTATTAGAGTTATTTTTGGACTATGGATTCTAGATTATCTATAATCATGTGTTGGGAAAGTTGTTAAAATATTCATTTAGCAGGATGTCCCATTATCTCTTCATATAGATGGCACCTGGTTAGTTGGAAAGATTATAGCTGAACCTAAAGAAATAGAGTTGTGTTCCTTTTCATTAGTTGATGGTGGTGACTCCCACACATATTTAGTATGTAAGAAAATATCCATTGATAAAAATGAATGTGAGGTTCTATATGAATGGGTGTCCTTAAAATATGCACCAAATGGAATTTCTAAATGATGGGGTCATTTCATCCATTTACATGGATGGATGGTGGTTTTATCCCATTGTTAGAAGAGGATATGAGGGAGATTCACACAGTCTATTTGGTTGTATATCCATCGATAAAAATTATGTACATTAATATTCAATGATGATTTTAATGGTCTATCCTGAGGTTGAGTGTCACCATGTTAGCACCTTAGTTTCTCACATATATGCCGGTCAATGTTGGGCATCATGTTTTATATGTTTTGACATATCCACTTGAAATATCTGAGTAGATGTGTGATGAAATTTCTAGGGAAACTATAAAGGGGATTCCATGGGAATCCAGAGTCCATGATTCTATTTGTTTTATTTTTAACCAAATTACCATTTCGGATAACATTGTTACCAATATGGATAAGTGTTCAGATGAGAGTTTGGGTTATTGTATAGGTTGTAGATTATATGGATTTATGGGGTACCAATGGTTCTTTTCTCTAACAATGTTGCTCAGTTCAAATCAAGGTTGTTGATAGGATTTAAAGTGGTCTTAGGGACAAGATGAGGATGAGAATAGTGTTTCATCTATAGAAATTTGGGTACACTAATTCAATTTATCCAGGGGGTAGATGATTTTATAATTTCATTCTAGTTGTATTTTGTATAAATATGGGTGGATAAATATCCATTAGCGAGTATTTATAGTAATATATATCACTATAATATTGACTTTACACCATTTGATTCCCTATATGGGAGACTACCCATGTCACCCATATTCTAGACTATGTTTGGTGATACATCACTTGTTAGGATAGAGATGGTTTGGGAAATGATTGAGAAGGTACAAGTGATCCATGAGCCTATGTGGATTGCAAAAAGAAGGAAAACCATTTACATATAGAAACATTATAGGACATTGGTATTCAGTCATGGATACCATTATTTCCTAATAATCTCCCCATAATTATTATTTTGTAGTATTCTCTTGGAAATAATGATATACCCAGGTTTATTGGCCCACTTATGACCCTATAAGGGAAGGTAAGGTTTTCTACAACTTACACTTCTCCCAAATTTATACACAATTCCTATTGAGTTCCTTGTGTCACAAATGTGAAGATATACGCACAGCCCATCACATGTTATTAACATTGGAATGTTGGATATCAATCATAGAGACACCCTCAAGGAGTACCCAATGAAGATTTTTGATCCACATGAGAGGATAATTCCTGGATGGACAATCCCGTAGGATTATATTATTTAGATACACTAGAGCATGTTGGAGAGCACCATGGAGAATGAGAGATATATACAGGGTCAATTCCCATATTTCTTTATAAAATATTCATATATGTGTAAAAATACATGAATTTTTGGATAATGCAATGATCTTGTATTTTTCATTTATAACCTTGAAATAATTTAATTTTTTTAAATCTATTTAATGATTAAGAATTAGAATTTGGGGCTTTTTGTTGAAAATATTTATATATTAAAAATATTAAATAAATTATATCACACTTGCACAGTATTTTTGAATAGTAACTATTTTCACTAACTAGGATCTTAGATGGGAAATCCAGTAACACAGTTGTCTGAAACATATAGAATACCCTAAGAATGAAATAATGTTGGTTTGGATTTTTATTTCCATGTAAGACTACCATTGTAAATTATATTAAGTAAATCTATTAATAAATTTAACTAATTTATTTTATAGCATATACAGAACACCATCTCTATAATTTGTTTTTCCTAGAAAATATCCAGGTTTAGTTACAAAAACCATAGAGAGTAGAGAATATAAGTATGAGTAATTAATTGGTAGAGTGGGATCAAATAATTATATTAATTGGATTGAGTTGAACCATTAGATAGATAATTAACATAACAGATCTTCTTCTCCAACTCTATATTGACCATTCTTTGTCAATGATTAATCTACAATTTTTAGTGAAATGTTTATTTTGGATTTGCTACCTATTTTATTTGATAATAAAATATTTAATTATATTTATTGTTTTTGTTAAAAATTTATATCCTTATAATTATCCTTAACATAATTTGGTATTTCTAATCCCATTAATACTTTATTTTACCATGTTTTCACCCTTGGATACTTAAAATTTGTAACCATTGGTATAGATCAAACATGACATTGATGGAATCACTTTTTTTCATTTCATCATCCATTAATTTCAATTTTAATTATTATCCCACATGGACATTGATTTAAATTGTCGAGATTGATTAATATGTGATATAAACTCTTAATTCGTGGTGGAAGAATAAATGATGTTCAAATCATTATATTACATATGCATCAGGGTTAATTTGGGTTTTTGTTATTGAATAATGTATTAGATGTAATTTCTTTTTTATTTATCCATAGGAGAGGAAATTTGTGATGAGATAAACCACATGACATTCTAGTGGCTAGAATTCAACCACCATTTAGTGATCGGGAATGATTGAAACAAGATCTGTACACAACTAAATGATTTTAGGTGGAAAATGCGGGCTCATGGACATGACCTGTGATTCAGTCTTTTTATTTGGTAAATTCCTGACACATATGCCTTATTTTTTAAGAACACACAACATGTGGTCTTCTAGATGCAAAATTTTGGGTTTTGGTGATTTTATGTATCACATGTTGCGTATTTACCATATAAGCCAACATAGTGTTAGTGTGACAACATTCACCCTTGGTGTACATTGGAAAAAACAAGGTCACATACACATGAATGACCATTGTACAAAATTATAAAATATGTACTTCTCCAAGGCAAGGATTCCCAAACACAACTAGTGTACATGATCATGGATTTAATTACACATACAGGGGATTGAAGGACATGTGAAGTCCCTGGGAAGCCAAAGAACACAAGGTACAACCATTACACTCTATGTAGTCCCACATGGATTGAAAATATATTTAATTACCAGGATATATCTAGATTTATAGGTGAGTTTATACCATTTGTAACCCTAGTTAATTCCATTTACCTTCAACATTAACTCTAACATTGTGTTATCCTTCTTTAAAAATTAGATTTGGTCCAGTGAGTAGGCTATAGTGGGTAGTTTTATTCATTTAATGGGATGAGGGATTTGATTTTCAAATTCAATATATTATACATGGTGATATGATCATGTTAATTCATTTAGCTATCCTTGTTTAATTCTAGTGATCAAGTTATGATATCTCAGCATTGTTGGGTTTAGAAACACCCTTATCACACTAGGATGATGGTGCACTATACTCTTTACATAGGTAGGGTCAATACTCGCCCATACTAAACTAGAGTGAATTTTCTCAAACTATAATGTGTTACTACCCTATATTAAATATGTAGTAGAGAGTAGGACCTCTATGATAATTAATATTCTTGTGGTTGTAGAGATTAATAGCGAGGAGAGGGAAAATCCACTATATTCCCTATAAAGTTGTATGTGGTTATTAGAATCTCGGAAGGAACATATGATCTAAAAGATGACTCATAATTCTTGGATGGATTATATAGATAGAGATCCCCTCTCTCTATTTATTAGGTTTCATTTTGAGAATATAAATTGTATTTTTATTTCCCCCATGCTACGAGTTTAGCTGACTACAATTTTATCATTATATTACCCCTTTTTGGTTGTCGGGACATCATACTTGATATGTATATACTAACCCCAGAAAGGGTTTTCTAAAATTTTCATGTCATGTAAAACTAACATGTAGATAAATTTTGAAATCAATTGATCATTGTAGTACATTGGTGTATTTACTATATTTAGTGGTAAAGTATAAAGACCATGGTTCGAGCGATATTTAGTATTTCGCATTCTCTAGTTGATTTCTGGATTTGGACTTCATTTTGAGATGGTAACATATTTTTTCACATTTATGATTTAGTTTTATGATTTAAAACTCTGATTCATTCTTTTATATAATTGTATACATACATATAGTCTATATATTGAAATAATTTGTTAGTCCTCTATGTTTTCTCATGGAGGTGATTTTGTGAATGTCATATGGTAAATTATATTAAGGCCTAGCATTATAGTTATTCCATTCTCCCCACATTCCACAATTGAATTTCCTATCGATGGTGGGATTGGGGTGTCCTACTAATATTTCCACCTACTAGACATGCCATAGTGGGTGAATATATAAAAAATATAGAGTAATTTTACATAGACAGTATTTAGTTTCTATGAATATTTAAAATATAAATAAATTTTGAGGAATTAAAAAATGGTGAATAACCATATACAATAACAAAAATAAAATATTATGAAAAACAACCCATTGAATTTTAAATATGGTTACACCTTAACGATGAAGGTGAACATAATTAAAAATACTAAATAATGGTAAATCACAATGGAATTCCTAATGCAATTTAATCAAAATGACACTTTTTTATATACATTCATGCATAACCAAGTGGGAACATGAAAAATTATTGTTTAATACTTTTTATGGGTGAAAATCCATTATATGATCTGAATATAGTATAGTATGACGTTTCTGAATATCCTTAAAATTATTCCATTTTTCCATTGTAAAATGGAATCGAGTTAGGAAAAAATGATTCATATAATGGTATGAAATGAATAAATAAATATTTATATGGACATATAAATATGTAGAAATTTATATATATTATAATTTTGAATCGAAATCACAATATTCCACCTAAAATATCATTCATCAACTCTAAAAATTTATTTCAATTTTACTTCAGGTATTATAAAAAGAATCGATATAATCAACCATAAGGGCTAGCATAAAGGATAAATTTTATTACAATAATATGAAGGTGTTAATTGAGTATCATATTCATAATTTTAAAAAAATATGTCAAAAAATAAAATATATAACTTGGAAAAATGGATAAAAAATATTTCATAATGTTTAATAGTTTTCATCACCATATTACTTGAAAACAATACCACTAAGATTGATGATTCAATTAACATGGTTTCTCATATAAACAATACATACATTATCACTTCTTATTCCATCTTAAGAACAAATTCCTGAAATTTATCAAATAATAATTTTGTATTAATATTTGAAAATAAATAAAATATATTTGTTTTTAAAAAAAATAAGTATGTTTTAAATAATGAGAAAATGTTTTTATTAATCACAAATAATCCATACATGAATATAATATTGTGATTTTTATCATTAAATGGATTAAAATAACAAAAAACCAAATACTCAAGATATTCATATTAGATCATGGATAATGTAAAAAACAATATTTTCTCTTACTTAAGAGAGGTGTTATTTCACCACAACTCTACACGAGGAACTGTCAAAATAAAACCAAAATACTAAAATGAAATTACCACAAATATTATTTTCGTTCGTTATGGAACATTAGTAAAATATATCATATACATATAAGTAATGGTAGAAGATAGAAGAAAAAATGAGTAGATGAGTTCTTGGGGTGATTATTGTGGTATTTTTGCCTCGAATCATGATGAAATCCACATAAAAATCATTATGTAGTTCATAAAAAATGTATATGATATAAAAACAATTAGCGTGTCATGGTTGTAGATCGAAGGATATAGGGATAGAAATTGGGGATATGTAGTTAGGTAATTATAGTGATTTAAAATCCTCGAATGATTGCGTAGTTTAGTCTAATAGATTGTGAAACCGTATTTGAGTTGTGTGTCCATCATTGTTCTCAAATGGGAACTATCTTTGTTATGGGGAATTATTTGGAAAATTATGCACCATATATGAACATTTATATTAAAATAAATAATATACCTTATATTGTTTTCACATAGATAATATAAACTATTCACCTATCTAAGATCCTTATATTAAAACATCAAAATCATAAAATTTATAAGGGAACTAACCAAAAACTAAATTTTTAGAATGACCAAATAAAATAAAAAACATAACATATTAACAATATGATACAGTGTTTTAATTCATCCACCATTATTTTTTCATCCCCCAAATAGATTCCATGGATCTGAGTGATAAATAAAAGGAAGAGACAAAATCCCTTCAATAATTAGTCAATTTATTTAACCTAGAATCAAAATTACTACCCCCAATAAAATCCCTATTATAATAATCGAAATGAATGAAATTAAACTCCTTAAGTTATCCAAATATTATTAATAATAAATAGGAACATGTATCATTCTAGTAAAAATGATGCACATGTAAAACAATAAATGAATCTAATACCATTGAAAAATTTAAAAAGGATTAATTAGCCATTAATTCTTACCTAGGAATAAATTATTTAGAAAATAATCCATGAAAATGTGAAACAAAAAAGTGAAAATAATCAATGATGTTTAACCCCCCATTTAAAAATTCAAATATGGTTTAAATTCCTATAAACAATTAAACAAAAAATGAAACAAAAAAAAGGTTAATCCACAAAGGATATAAAAACATATGAAACAAATAATGGAAATAATTTTAGTCTTTTTAAAAAAAATTATAGTTAATAATTTTTGTAAATAGAGAATAGCATTCCATGTGATTGGAAACCCAAGAAATAGAACATTGAATACATTAAATAGTAAAAGTTCCAGAAATGTGTTTTATAAATTTAATGACATAATACATCATAGGGTTAGATTTTGATACACATTAAATGTGAGAACCAACCTTTAAAAAATATTATCAGATGACCAAAAGGGTCAAAACCAAATTACATCTTTGGAATACTCTAATTAAATTTTTCAAATGACTATTCTTTCAATATTGATGAAAATAAATATGAACATCCTTTAGATGATTTCTAGTAGATACTAGATGACCTATTATTGCTTTCAAAGTACATCATATGCTATGGATAATTTTTCATTAATATATTAAATACCCCAATACTTCTCAAAGAAAAATCATAAGTATCATACAACATAAGAACATTGGCTAAAATCTCTTAAATTTAAACCATCTAATAGTGCATCTTATAAGAAATGGGTAAATCAAACCTACAAAAACCTCTTCTTATTTTTCATATAGAGGCCCTATTAATATTTCATAGCCTTAAAATAATAATATATAACAATTATGAGACTATACAGGTCCATATAAATGAAATATATAATTTACACCATGCATTTTTAATAGGTAAAACTATGTTCTAATGTACATGTGACACCGAAAACTAAACACATAAAAACGATAATTATTTGAATATAACTGTTATAAATATTAATTTTAATTATAATGTATGAATATTGTTAAATAATTAATGAAATAGATATATATATTCTTATCAATATATGAATTCTTAGGAATTATGAAATTTTTTATATAAACATTTTCTCTTTGAAAAAAATATGTTTTCTTTCAAAGTAATTTTTATTTCTCTGTTTGGAGACTTTTTATAATTATATTTCTGAAAAATATGAATTTTTATTTCAGAAAATTAATATAATTTTTTAATTTAGAATATTGTGACCAACTTATTATGAAATATTGGGGTTCTTGGAAAATAATAATTTTTTCATAAATTGTGAATATACAATTTTTTTTGGAAAAATATATATTTATTTTTAAATGTTATGTAATTAAAAAGTATAACTATTTTATTAATAATTTTTAAAAATAAAATATTAATTATTTATTAATATATTATAAAATTTATTATATTTAAAAAAATATTTTACTTTATTTGAATATAAGTTAATTTTTTGTCTTTAAAACAAAATTATCTAAAAAATATTTTTTAAGTGCATAATTATTTTCTATTTCATAAAATTAAAATAAACCATAATTAATGATGATATAAATTAAATTTATAAATTATATATCAATAAATTTAAATTTAATTTCACTAAATTGTAACTAATTTTCATATAGTTGTTATAAGATCATCTTATGAACGAAAAATAAATTTCATGAAAACCAGTTTTTTGGACACATATTTGTGATTAATATTAAATAAAAATATTACATTTCTATACATTTAATTTTATAAAATAAAATAAATTTTCAAAAATATATTCACCAAATATATATAACAACATCAAGTTTAATTTTTTTAGAACGAATAGAAAAACTAGTAAAACTATGTTATCATGATTATTGTAAAATCGTTTTACTAGGGGGTTAAAATAAAGTGAATAATTTAATAACTTGTATAAATGAAAATTATATTAAATTATATATGTATTAATGGGAAATAAATCTCCCACAATTTCTTATTTTTTTAGTTGTTTAAGAACATGGATTGGCCCAATGTTTAATAGTTTTTCATACTTACAAGAATCTCAATCCTACATCCTTATAAAATGGAACCTACTCTCCTCTATTTTACAGAATTAAAAATACCATTATTTCAAAAACAACACTCCAAAATTACTCCCATAAATTCCTCCACTTTTTTTATAATAAATTTTTAACAAAAAAAAACTTTCAATATATTAATTATTTATAATCATAAAGTGGTGGTCCATAGTTGAGGTAAGCTTCTTCATCGAGAATCCCTATTTTATTTATTCTACCCCCTCATTCACATATTAGTAAATATTTATTATATAATAAAATAATTTTCTCCCATATAATAAAATTTTATTATTTTACATCCATAAAATATATCATTCTCCACTTCCATCACATGGGAAATGAAACTATAGTTTGTGTGTATGGCGAACTATCACCTCATGAACCGATGTAATTTAATTTCCATCATCACCTATCAAGCCTATTTATGTTGAAATATTTAATATTTTTTCATGATATAAATGATATATTAATAATTATTTTAATGTAATTCCTTACACAGTTTCATACCTCACTATCCATAGAAAATGATGACATCATTCATGTGTCTAGAGGACTTCCAACCCATGATGCGAAGTGATTGATTTTTTTTATATAGAATATCATTGATAATATATGTATGTTTATTTAAATAATTAATAAGATATTTATTATTTAATTTTAATTAATTAATGATGAAATAACACTTCACTTCAATCCATCATAATCATTGAAACGTACAATTGTTACTCATGATTACCTGTGGCTTAACATCTCCAAGAATGTAATAGAGTTTTTTACCTAAACATAATTCATTATTGATTTTGAATTATAATTAAGGAATGAAAATGATATATTTATTTTTAATATTATTCTGGATATGATGATTTTTTATTCTCTTTAAACATTGTAATAACCCGATTCTTATTTTTGTGGTACGAGTTTCTTCTTTTCCCTTTTCCTTAAGTGTTTTTTAGAAAATAAAGAAAATGGTGAAAATTCATATATTTTGGGACTACACGTAGTGTACTATTCCACACGCTGGGTACTTTGGCTATGTGTGATGATTACACTGGGTGTGTAGCCCTGTCGGTGATGAAAGTTGTAAAAACTGACTACACACCGTGTAGTGGGTATTTACACGTCGTGTAGTCAGTCAGCAGCCAAACAGTAAGGCGGTTGAAGAAGCTGCCAGCAGAGCGACAGTACATGTCGTGTAATCATAAATACACATTGTGTACTCATTTCGAAGGATGAATAGTGCTGTGAGGCCGCCAATGGAACAGTTAAATGAGAAGAGTACACGCCGTGTAGTCAATAATACATGTTGTGTAGTTTTTTCTCATAAATGGGCACTAGCCTCCCCTGTTCACAGGGAAGTCATAAAACAGGAGGAAGGAGTTGTGAGAGGAGGTCAGACTATCAAGGATCTCCAGATCGAGCATCGGGAATCCGTTTTTGCCTCTAACAATATCGTTGGAACCGCACGGGAAAACACTCCACTCTCTTTAATACATTCATTCCAATTCTTCATCGAAGGGAAGTTATTTAGTTTTGAACGAGGTTTTCTTTCACATCAGGTCTATGTCGTTCTTAGATTATTTGAGGCTTTTCATTCGCGTATACCGTTCAAGGGCGTTTAAGGTAGGTGTTTTGTTGTTTAATTTGCAACTATTGTGCATTTGTCTGAAATTTTTATCTATGAACCCATGTTGGGGTGTCATGTGGTTGTGGAATTGGCTATTTAAAGTACCTAGAATTGTATAAATAATTAAATATGAAAATAAATTGATGTTTGGGATCGCTGCTTAGATCCAGGACCACCCCGAGGTTGCATTCTTCTGTTTAGCCATTTGGCCAGGATACCCAAGGGTATGCCTTAATAATAATGATTGTATAATTGACTTGAGAGGAATCGTTTGTGTATTTATTTTTATAAGTCTGATATGGCTCGGTTATATGCTTAGCATGAGGGCAGTGTTTTACATAGCATGAGGGCAGTGCTTCTTTTATCCTGAGGGAAAATTCTTCTGTGCTTGTGGGAAATAAACTATGTGCCTAAGGGAGACACTTTGTACGCCTGAGGGAAATATCTGTAAGGACTATGCGCAATTACCTATGGGTTATGTTTCTGATTACTTGAGGGTAAGGGTTTTCATGTCTTAGGACACTAACTGTTTACATAGAAATTCACTATGGTGGTTTCCTTATAATGAATGATTACATGAATAATAAAAGGGCAATATAACTGGTAAAGTTAGTTACTTTTGACTACTGATTAGTTTATTTCAATTTACTACTGCACACTATTGATTCATATTTTCACACAGTTGGGTATAGGCCTTTGGTCGGTGCCTACTAGGATTTATTTCTCACACCCTGTTCGAGTCATGTCTTCGGCCAAAATAGATTACATTTCTACTGGTGTGGATAAGGGAAAATGTCCTTATACAGGTACTTGATTGCTGTTGTGGAGTAGGGGATCATGGGATCGAGATTAGGCTCGCGATGCTACTAACTGTTTTGTTTTGGTATTTTTGTACATTGTATTGTACTATACTGTATTATTGTGTAACATGTCCTCGTTGTTTTGTTAGAAGTTAAGACATGTTGCATCATTATCTGTATAACTATTGGTTATCATTTACTACAGTTTTTTATTTTAAATGTGTATGGTTTATTTATTCCGCTATTTTTGTATGCTTTCTATTTTATTCTGCTACGATACACATTGACCAATGAGGGCATAGTTTCCCCACTATCAGACCTGGCCCCTCGCTGGTAGTCGGTAGCCTCTGGCATTTGGAGAAATGCGCTTGAGGTCACTTGGAAAATCGAGTTCATGGCACCCGTTGAGTAGCACCTAGAACCGGGACGTTAAAAAGTAGTATCTGAGGAGTTGTTTTCTTTGACATACTATATGGAGCCTTAGTCAAGGATAGGACAAGAACGGTAGTTGGTCATGAGTTGTTCCTGGGTGTAGTTAACCTGTGTACAGGGAAAAGCCAGTATACCTTGTATTTTTCCAATTTTTTCTGATTTTTTGAATTTTACAGTTGACTTGATTTTCCCAGTTGGGTGATGCACATGTGATTGTTCTGTTTATATTATATCCATGGGTTCTATTTAGTTGCAACCCGATGATATGAGGGTATTCCATCTCATGAATCATTTAGGAAGATGATAGAAATCACATCCCATGAATAGTTTCCATGCCATGTATGTGCATTAGAAATTGAATGTTGTTGTAGTAATTGTGTGCTAGAAAAGCATGCAATTTTGATAAATTCCCTAATAAATACCTACTATGTGATAGGGTATTTTTGTGTGAGCCTGTTGGTAGAGTGAATGCCAAACTTTGGATACTAAGGAGTATGGGACCTCATTGACCGGAATTTAGTGGATCATTGGGTTTTTACAGTATTTATAACACATATAAGATTCCAAACTTTTATTCACAGAGTGTATGGGCCCTCACGGATAGGAATTTGGAACATAGGTGTTGTTTTTCAGTATTTTCTGGGTTCTGGAGTAGTATCTGAGGCTTACTATCCAGAAAAACCAAGATACACACCGTGTAATTCCTCAGACACACACCATGTGATCTTCTGTTTGGGAAGAAAGGAAAACATTTTAAGTACATGACGTGTACCCTTTGTACACGCCATGTAGTCTCATCCCATTTCATAGAATGTGTGGGCAAGGACACGGGGAAGGGAAATTCTTGGGGCGAGCATGCCATGGACCGGATGCACACGTCGTGTAGTGTTGACCTAGAGTCATTCCGTGTAACTAACAAACACATGTGGAGGAGACATGAAGACATACATGATGTGTCCACTATAGAACACGCCATGTAGTCTGACCTGGGGACCTGGTTGTGTAACTAAAACCATGGTTCGGTGTAATCCTTTCATGTACATGCCATGTGTATATGGAACACGCCGTGTAGTTTGATCCATGTATCCGACAATGTAACTAACAACACGGGTCGGTGAAGCTCATCTAGTACACGTCGTGTACCTTTGTAACACGCCGTGTAGTCTCATTCGAGGACAGACCGTGTGGACTTAGCCGTGTGGCTAGAAAATGTGGCAGTTTACACACAGTGTGAGGGTGTAACACCTCATGTAGTATCAGGCTGAGTAGTCGGTCGTGTCATGAATGACATGGGCAGTTGCAAAATTACACCATACATGCCGTGTGGAATAGATACATGATGTGTAGTTTTGTTAAACGGGATCTGTGTGGCTTATCCCTGTAGAAGGACCCGGGCCGGGAAGAGAGGTCAAGTACATGCCGTGTAGTAATTATACATGTTGTGTAGTATTATTTTGAAAATCACAAATTCCTTCTTCCCCATGTTCCCCTTTTGGTCCCTTCGTTTTCATCTTTGATAATATGGATCTATGGTATTTGTTGACCTTGTAGAGTCATACCACCTAGACGACAACACATTGTTCACGAGGAGTGCGGAAATGATTATTCTCCAGAGATGGTGGGCCATAGGCTACTAGTGGATCTTCCAGTAGAGCTAGAGGCGGCTCCAACCATTATACCGGACACATGCGTGGAGGCACAGTTCTGTGAAGGTTTTATGCGGTTCATGCAGACATTTCAGGGTGCACTGCTAGCTGCCACATCTATGGCTGAGCTAACTCGTATATTCCAGCAGTAGTATCCACCTACTTTTTCAAGGTATGGTGGACCACAAGTTGCGAAGCCTTGGCTGGGGTCTACGTAGACTATATTCGAGCATCTTGAGATTCCTCCGGGGCGGATGGTCAAGCTCGTGAATTATATGCTGTGTGATTCTACTAAGAGGTGGTGGGATGTTACCACCCAGTCAGAGCATCACAGAGACATGGCGTAGGAAGATTTTTAGAAAGTCTTCTATGAATTCATCATTTCTAAGATTCTTTAGGGTAGATAGAGCTTGAGAGTTCATGAACCTGCAGTAGGGCGCTATGTTGGTGATGGATTATTCTTCTTGTTTCAATGAGCTTCAGCGTTATGCACCCGTTTTGGTGGGTGATGAGACGTTGAGAGACAGACGATTGGAGGATGGTATTCGATAACACATCCGACCACTGGTGAATGTTTTCAGGATGCCTTCAGTACATGATTTTTTGAACCTGACGCTGATTACAGAGAGGAACCTTCAAGAAGCATGTGGTATGGGATAGGGCGGTTCATCACCAGTTTCTGGTACTATTTCCACTGGTAAGAGGAAGAAATAGATGGACTTCTCTCAGGATGGCAGTACCATCTAGAATTATGTTTTAGGTGGCTAGATCATGTGCTACCAGTGTAGTAAGGTGGGGCAGAAGAGACCTCAGTGTCCATGAGACCCAGTGGAGTGTCGAGCTTGCGGCAACACGGGTCATCTAAAGTGCATTTGTAGGGTGTTTCTATCAGTGGATAGTGAGAGGGGTTCTGTGAAGACTCCACATGTGGGAGCAGGACCATCAGCATCTTACAAGTCTAGGAATTGGAATAAATCAGGGCGTGCAGGAAGGGATGGTGGTCATAGCTGTGTTATCCAAACACTAGGATCTCAGAGGCAGCAGGGCGGGACAGCTCAGGGTAGCAAGGCTGTGTCATAGGGTCGCAGCACTAGGCAGGCATATGCAGTGAAGTAGACCCAATAGAAGCAGGATCTCGGACATCCTACTGTCAGAGGTAATATTCTATTAGCTTGTGTCTTATATTTAGTACTTTTCGATGCAGGTGCTACACATAGTTTCATATCTTTGCCCGTTGTGGAGAACCTTTGGCTCTGTGTTTCTTTTTTATCTACTATTATGATTCTAGACACTCCGTTGGGGATGAGAACAAAATGTGTGCATCAATGCATGGACTTCCAAATTGAGTTTGGTGGGTGTCACTTTCTATGGGACCTCTATGTCTTATAGATAACGAGCTATGATGTTATCCTACGGGATGGACTGGTTAATCCTTTTCGAGCCATTGTAGACTACTATCGTCGCATGGTGAGTTTCATGTCACCAGAGGGTGGAGAGTTTCTATACAAGGGTGAGTGGGACGTTTAGGCAAGTCGAGTTGGACCAGAGAATCATGGGGGAGGTGGAGTCATTTTATGGATTGAAAGTTTATATATGGATGATCAGGGGACTTGTCAGACGGATTTCCCTCTAGTGGTTGATCATTTCATGGATGTCTTCCCGGACGACTTTTCAGGTCTACCTCCAGAGCGTGAGGTGGATTTCTATATTGATCTTGTGCCAGGAGTAGCGTCGGTGTCCATTCCTCCTTATAGAATGGCCACGCCTGAGTCATAGGAGTTCAAGAGACAATTAGAGGAGTTACAGGCAAAGGGTTTCATCCGAACCATTACTTCTTCTTGGGGTTCTCCAGTCCTTTTTTCAAAGAAGAATTACAGTACCCTCAGACTCTATGTGGATTATCGGAAGCTGAACCATTTGACGGTTAAGAACCAATATCTCTTGCCGAGTATTGATGATCTTTTTGATCAACATCATGGAGCACGAGTGTTCCCAAGATTGACCTGAGATAAGGATATCACCATCTATGAATTTGACCATTGGATATACCACTTACAGATTTTTGAAGCATATATGTTCTATACGAGTACTTTTTTATGTCGTTCGGACTCATAAACACATCAGTAGTTTTAATGGATCTGATGAATCGTGTGTTCCATCCCTATCTAGATTTTTTCATGGTAGTATTCGTGGACAACATCTTGGTGTACTCTCACACTCGACAAGACCATGCCACCCATCTTGAGATCATATTGAGTACACTGAGAGAGCATCATCTATTTTTATGCTCTCAAAGTGCCACTTTTGGGTGGACCAAATTCACTTCCTAGGTCATATCATCTCGGAGGCAGGAGTTGTTGTGGACCCAGAGAAGGTGAGAGTAATAGATTCATGAGATCAGTCCAAGAACATGTTTGAAATATGTAGTTTCTTGGGGCTACATGGTTACTATATAGGCATTATACAAGACTTATCCCACTTATCAGCACCATTGACGGGTTTGACTAAGAAGGGTGTGAAGTTTGTTTGGTTGGAAGCTTGCGAGAAAACATTTCTGGACCTGAAAGTAAGGTTGACATCAGCACCAATCCCGATACTCCCAGAGTAGGGGAAGAGCTATACAGTTTAATGTTATTCATCAAATATTGGGCTGGAATCTGTGTTGATGTAGGGTGATGAATTTGGTGCGTATGGTTCTCGGAAGTTGAGGCCTCATGAGAGGAATTCCCCGACGCATGATCTTGAGTTGGCTACAGTTGTTCATGCATTGCGCTGTTGGAGACACTATCTCTTGGGAGAGAATTTTGTGGTTTTCATCCACCAAAAAAGTATCAAGTATATTTTTACTCTGTGTGAATTGAATCTGGGGCGGCAAAGGTGGGTTGAATACCTTCAGTTCTTTGACATTGAGCTGCCTATACACTTGGTAAAGGTAATGCAGTAGCTAATGCACTGAGCAGGAAGACTCTGATACAGGCTGTACAGGAGGCCAGTGATGAGTGGAAGCTTATGGCTTTGTTCTCTGAGATTCATTTGGAGATCCAAAACCATCAGGGGCAGACCTATCTTTTAACTTTAGTTGTGACATCTACCCTCTTGGATATAGTGAGGATGAGAGGGCTATATGATTCAGAAGGCCTACTCTTATGGGTGTTAGTGGCAAGTAAGGACCCTCCTTCTGGGTGGACGATAGGCGATGATGAGGTACTGCAATTCCATGGATGAGTATGGGTTCCAGTGGATGTACTCGAGGAGATGATGCGGGAGTTTAATGCTTCAGTTTGGTCATTCTATCCCGGAGTTACCAAGATGTATTGTGACTTGAGACGTTAGTATTGGGGGCCTGGGTTTGAAGGAAGAGATAACTATTTTTGTTACGAGGTGTTCCACCTGTAAGAAGGTGAAGGCGGATCATCAGAGCCCAGCTGAACTATTACAACAGTTATCCATCCCGGAGTGGAAATGGGATGATGTTGCGATGGATTTCATGACAGGGTTGTCGAGGTCACCTCGAGGACCGATGGCCAGTCAGAGCGTACGTTACTGGTGTTAGAGGACATGTTGCGTGCATGCATCCTAGACTTTGGGGGCTCTTGGGAGAATCATATTCCCTTAGTCAAGTTTTCCTATTATAATAGTTTTCAGGAAACTATTGAGATGGCACCAAATGGGGATTGATATGGTAGGCCATGCCGATCACCTTTGTACTGGATAGAGGCAGGTGAGGGAGCTTTACTGGGACCACGTCTCGTGCGCGAGGCTTCTGAGTAGGTCCTGTTAATTCAGAAGAAGATGGATACCACACAGTCTGGACAGAAATCTTATTGTTATCGCTACATACGACCTTATGAGTTCGTGGTCGGGGATCATGTTTTCTTGCGTGTTTCGCTGAGGCTGGGAGACATGCAGATCATGAGATAGGGTAAACATTCACTGAGGTATGTGGGGCCATTTGAGATTCTGGAGAGAGTCGGTCCAGTTGCCTATCGGTTGGAGTTAACACAGAGGTACCAAGCCTTGAAGGACGTCTTCCATGTATCTCAGTTGCACCGTAATCATTCAGACTCATCTCCCGTCATTCAGCACGAGGAGGATTAGGTCAAGGTAGATGTGTCCTTTGAGGAGCATCTGATTCGTATCAATGATAGGAGCACAAAGGTTCTCCGAGGCCAGTAAATTCCTCTCGTACAGGTGTTATGGCAGCATGTCCGAATACAGGATGAATCCTGGGAACGAGAGACCGACATACATGTTCAGTGGGAAGAGTTGTTATGAGCTTTATCTTCACCACCCTTAGAAGGGAAATTCGGGGATGAATTGCATTAATGGGGGAAGTTTGTAAGAACTCGGTTCTTATTTTTGAGGTACGGGTTTCTTCTTTTCTCTTTTCACTACCAAAAAAAACAGTTTTTCCCAGCCCCCCCCCCTTATCAGTGCTAACAAAAAAGCACTGATAAAGGGACCCCCTTTATCAGCGCATGTTTAGTAGCACTGATAACGGGGGGCCTTTATCAGTGCTTTTTTAAAAGCGCTGATAATGGGTCGAATTCAAATGAAAATAAAAAAATATAGATTATTATATAAATATATAAATATAGTTATATTGATATAGATATAATATATAATTTTTAAATATATTTTAGATAAGTATAAATGTACATTTACACTTAATATACTTAATATATAAAATATTTAGTGAAAATGGATTCATAAAAAATTTAAAAAATATTTTTAATTAATAATTTGCTAATTATTATGGAGTAATAGTCAATTTATAACAATTTTAAGACAAAAATATTCACAAAATTAAAAAAGGATCCAAAATAAGTTGAAAACGAAACTAAAACATCAAACGGCCATAACTTTTGATCCGGGTGTCTGTTTGAGCTCTACCACATATCAAATCAAAGCCTGCGATGAGATCTACGTCGCTGGGACCTTGGGGGTCCCCGGTAAAGCGTTTTTCAAGGCCAAAAGAGGCTCATAAGGCCTCCAAAACTGAGTTTTTAGTCAGGGTACCCAGATTTTTTAATAATTTGTGGGTTTTCAGCCTCGTTTGAGGGGGTATTATTGGCTTTTTTGGTGGGGAATGAGTTTATTCCAAGGTATTACATTCATATTAATATTATGTCTTTGAAATTTTATCATTTTTTATAATGCACTACTATTTATAATCAAATACATAACTATATGTACATATATTTTATATATTCACACCAAAAATTTAAATTTTTAAATTAAATAATTATTCATATTTAAATATAAAATATATTAGCTCTATCTAAATAATAACTAATATCCATTTTATTTAAAATAACAAAATATGAATATTTATATAACTACTATATATTAATATAACTATATATATATATATATATTAATCTAGCTATATATATATATATATATATATTAATATAACTACATATATATTAATATTACTATATATATATATATATTAATATCACTATAAATATATATATTAATATCACTATAAATATATATATTCATATAACTATATATATATGTATATTAATATAAATATATATTACTATACGAATAAATATAACGAAATATATATATATATATAAATAGAGATACATATTAATATAACTATATATAGATATATTAATATAACTATATATATATATTAATATATATATATATATATATTAATATATATATATATTAATATACGAATAAATATAACTATATATATAAATAGAGTTATATATTAATATAACTATATATATAAATAGAGTTATATATTAATATAACTATATATATATATATTAATATCACTATATATATTAATATAACTATATATATATTAATATAACTATATATATATAATAATATAACAATATATATATATATATTAATATAACAATATATATATTAATATAACTATATATATATTAATATAACTATATATATATATATATTAATGTAAATATATATTACTATATAAATAAATATATCTATATAACTATATATATATCATGAAATAGCAAACAAATCAAAATAAAGTAGTGGTAAGGGCTTAGGCGCGCAGTGGGGTGGTCTCAAGTTTAAAACCTGCTGGGGGAAGAGGCGTGTGCATGGGGGTGGATGTTGCGGGCTAGTGCTGATAAAGGGTGGAGGGGGTGCATAGAGGCGCCGGAGGGGCTAAAAAGTGCTGTTAAAAGGGGTGATTAAGCGCTATAAAAGCCCCCCACTATTGGCAATATTTTTTAAATTTTTTTTAATATTTTTTTAATTATTTAAATTTTTTTAAAATTTTTTTAACTTTTATCAGCGTTTTATTAAAAGAGATGATAAACAGGTCCTTTATCAGTTCTAAAACGAAAGCGCTGATAAAGGAAGCACTGATATAGGACCCTTTTATCAGCGCTAAAAAAACGCTGATAAAGGGGTACTTTTATCATCGCTTTTTTGAGTGCTAATAAAGGGGGCCCCCCTTTGTCTTCGCTGGCTTTAACAACACTTTTCCTAGCGATGTTAAAGGCCCTTTTTAGCACTAATAATGGGCGTATTTGTAGTATTCTTTCCTTAAGTTATTTTGAGAAAATAATGAAAATGGGGGGAAATCCTAAATTTTGGGACTACACGCCATGTACTATTCCACACGTTGTGTACTTTGGCTGTGTGGGATGAGTACACAGGGTGTGTAGCCCTCTCAGTGACGAAAGGTATAAAATCTAACTATACGCCGTGTAGTTGGTATTTACATGCCGTGTAGTTTGTTGCCAGGAAAACAGTAAGGTGGTGGAGGCAGCCACCAACAGAGCGATAGTACACACTGTGTAATCAGAAATACACACCGTGTACTCATGTTGATGGATGAACAATGAGTATGTGCCACCAAAGGAACAATTAAAAGATAATTAGAATCCCATGTTCAAAGGGAAGGCTTAGAACCGGAGGAAGCAGTCGGGAGAAGAGGAAGGACCTTTGATGATCTCCAGATCGAGTGTCGGGAATCCGTTTTTGCCTCTGACGATCTCGTTGGAACCACACGGGTAAGACCTCCACTCTCTATAAGCAGTTATTTCCAATTCATCCTCGATGGGAAGTTTTTTATGTTTGAACAAGCTTTTATTTCACCTAATATCTACTTCATTCTTGGACGATTTGAGGATCGTTGTTAGCGTACACCGTTCAGGGGCGTTTAAGGTAGGTGTCTTGGTGTTCAAATGTCCAACTGTTGTGCGTTTGTGTAAATTGTGGAGCTACGAGCCCCTGTTGGGGTGTCATGTGGCTGAGGCATTGTCTTTTTATAGTACCTAGAATTGTATAGGTAATTAAATTTGATAATAAACTACTTTTTGGGATCACTTATAGGATGCAGGACCACCCCAGGGGGTGCATTCCTATGTTTAGCAGTTTGGCCAGGATAGCTGAGGTTATGCCTTAATAATAATGATTGTAGAATTGCCTTGAGAGGAATTGTATGTTTATTTCTTGTTTTCATGTTGGGAATGTCCTGGTTACATGCTTACTCAGAGGTCAGTGTTTTACTTAGCATGATGGTAGTGAATCTTTTAGACTGAGGGAAACTTCTTCCGTGCCTGTGGGAAATAGAATTTATGTCTGAGGGAGACACTATATATGCTTGTGGGAAATATCTATCATGTATGTGGGAAATTACCTGCGTATGACATTTCTGATTACCTGAGGGTAAGGTTTTTCATGTCTAAGGACACTGATTGTTTACATATAAGTTCATTATGGTTGTTTCCTTATAATGAACGATTAAATGAATAAAAAAAGGGAAATATAACTAGTAATGTTAGTTATTTTTTAGTACTGATTAGTTTATTGAATTTTACTACTGCACACTGTTGTTGCATATTTTCATATAGTTGGGCATAATCCTTTGATGGGTGCCTACTAGAATTTATATCTCACACCCTATTTGGGTCATGTCTTCCGCCCAAATAGATTACATTTCTACAGGTCTGGATAAGGGAAAGGGTTCCAATAAAGGTACTTAATTTCTACTGAGGAGTAGGGGATCATGGGATCGGGCTTAGGATCACGATGCTACTTCCTGTTTTGTTTTGGTTTTGCTGTACACTGTATTGTATTTTACTGTATTGTTGTGTAACATGTTTGGTCTGTTTTCTTAGAACATAAGACATGCTGAATCATCATCTATATAACTTTTGGTTATCTTTTACTTCAGTTCATTATTTTAAATGTGTATTGTTTATTATGTCTGCTATTGTTGAATGCTTTCTATTTTATTCTGCCACGCTACACGTTGACAAATGAGGGAATTGTTTCCCCACTATCAGACCATGGACCTCGCTGCTAGTCGGCAGCCTCAGGAATTCTGGGAAATGCGCTTGAGGTCATTTGGTGAACCAGTTTTGGGGCACACATTGTGTAGCACCTGGAACTGGGACGTTACAAACAATGTTTACATTCTAAACATATTTTGGACATATGTTTCAAACATTATCAAAATATCCATTTTGAACCTAAAAAATAAGTAATTTTACATAACATGATATTAAATAAAATAAAATAATAGTAAACATAAAAAGAATTATAAAATATGTAAATAATTAACATATATTTATTATTCATGGTGATAAATAAAAAATGTTATGAATCGGGCTCGAGGTAAGATATCACATAAAACCACCTTTTCCTTTTTGGTGATGACCATTGTCTGCATACCTCACCTTTTATCTATCTTTAATGTTATAAAATTATCATAAACATAGAATATATGTATCTACAATAAACACCAATAATATTCTTCCCTTTTTAATGGGGTATTACATTCCATATGATAATTTATTAAATTCATTCATTAAGAAATTTTCCTTGGCTTTGATATTAGGAATGATTATGAAATCCATTTTATTTCCATGGGAAATTATTATGTTATTACATATGATTGAATTACATTTAGTGTAACACATATATCATGATAATGTTATTATGGCTATTCCTAGATTTTTATACAATGCATCAGTTAATGTTTCATTCTCATGAGACATCACATATTAGTTTAGGGAGAAAATCTAATCTATTATGTGGTATTTTCCCCAATGTGATACTTTCTAGGGATTTATCATTTAATAATGATTATTTAATATTATATGTTGATGACACAATTCCATTTTTACCAATTTCTTATAATTCCATGTTCTTTATTTTATTCTTCCTTGTGATTACTCATGATCCTTCAATGTTATGATATAATGTTATACCTTTGACTCACATGTTATGTTTAATTGCAATGATTATTCCCTTAATGTTAATTTTAGGACAACCCATTTTTCATCTCTTACCCATGTTATCCTATGTAGTTTTAGGATATCATCATTGAGAGTAAATTGGTTATATCATTTTTTAGTTTTTTTTGATGTAATATGAACCTAATCTTCCTATGACACCATACCTCATGATCTATAGGGTTGTACAAGATTGATATTTTTCTTAAAAAGCTTGAAATAATATGATTAAAAGGATTGTGTCACATTATTTGGTATCATATTAATTGTTTAGTTATCCTTTTGAAATTATTATGTGAAAACATTAGTTGGAACCCCAAGAATAAGTCTAAGGATTACTCTATATATAAGAATATATATTATAATATTGGTGAAGGATATTCAAATATTCATTGAGAAATTACATCCTTTTTTGAATACTACAAGTGTATCTATTCTGATGTTGTTCTATATTATAGTAACAACTTAGAAAAGGCTTCATTAATCTAGGAATTATTTTCGCTTGGTGTCTGATTGTGAGCCTTCTTGTACACCTGATTTGACACTCCCAGGGTATATGATTTGAATATTAACTAACTCTTTAAGAGATATTATGATGGGGTTGGACAACTAGTTAGGTTAGAAACCCTAATATAGAATATATTCATTGATAACCATGATTGAAATATAAAGAATCATATTTTAGGAAATAATTGTCATTTATAATCTATTAATTTAACGTTTTTAAACTTCACATTTATATATTAGTGTATTATCACATATATTTTATTTTTAGTTGACAGTTATAAGTAGTAGAAATGGTGTGATCAAACAACATCATATGGAATTTGATAATGTTTTCAATAATATTACTATCATTGTGGGAGACTCATTTGAGAACAATGTGGTAGTATTAACTCAACTAGCTCATGTAATGAATAATAAATCATGTATATTTCACTCATCCTTCTAAGAAGTAGTAAGTTATAGATGAGTCTTTTATGATAAAAATTCAACCTATCATTAGTGAAATATATAATAACCTCATTTGTGAAAAACCTATGAACTCTATTGAGAGAATATTCATTTTCCTCAAATGAACATAGAATGAAAATGTTGTGTTGGCCATTTATCACTTTGAAAAAGTAGATTATTTATAGTGGAAACTAATTAATAACATAATGTTCAAAGAGGATATTGATTAAATTTAATGTGAATACATTAGGATAATATTTTTCAGTAATGTTTTCCCAAAAAATCCAAGTTTTATAATGGAGAGGAATTTTATAAATATGTTTTAAAATTATGATGAACCAATCTAGGTGTGTGACGACAATATCACAAGGTTTAGACGGTATGCCTTGGTCTTTTTTACTAATAGATAATGTATGGTTTACTACTTTTTTATTTGGTTATATTCAAGTCTATAAGAATCATTATCTATTTGAGACCATGATATATATGAATAGATTTTCTATTATCCCCTCAATGTGGGGATAAAGATCAGTGAGTCCCAGGGGTATTCTGGGACTGGAGACAAAAAATGAAAAATAAATTTTTATTTGGGAGTATATATTGGTAAAACCTATGAAGGAATTAAATCCCAAAATCCCAGTTATAAAAATTATTTTGAAAAAGAATTTTAGAAAATATCTGATGGGAACTTGAATATGATTAAAATGCGGAAAATATGGCATTATTAAAATCAATGTCAAAGGAAAATAATGAAACCTGCCCATTTGGAAGAAAAATAAAGTATATTAAATATAACAACCATCATGCCCTGTAGTGTGTCATCCATATTTATAATGATAATTACAAAAGGAAATACACTAATACATGGTTTTTCAAAAATAATCTATGAAGGAATCCTTCAAAACCTAGAGAGGAATGATTAACATATTTTATCAGTACTACTATGGTGGAACTAGAAATATTGTGGTATCAGGTATCCTAATTACTCATTCCTGAATATCAAACACACCATTTTATTACTTTTATATGAATTCTTTAGTATCCTATATGTTGATAAAAAAATTCATGAATAACCTCCAAACAAGGGTGTTGAGTTAACTCTGAGAAAAAAACTGAAAAATGGTTTCATTAAACATATATAAATACAATACAGTTAATATTATACACTTATTATTTCATAAAATCATGACTTTATTCCATTAAATTAGTTTGATACAATTTTGGACATGGATTGGATATCCTTATATAAAGACAACAACACCTTCTAGGAAATGGAGATCAACATCCATGTCGTCTGTCATTATATGATTCTATACTATTATAATGGGGTGGATTAATTTTATTTGAATCATTAGTTAATGAATGGATATTGTAGTACAATAAGAAGATATATCTAGCCCAAATTAATATGATAGTAGATATAATAATTCTTGTTTACATTCCCATTATAATAATTAAACTGATGTATTCACTGAAGAGTTTATTATTCTTCATCATGACTTAATGGTTGAGTTCTCAATCAAACATATACAAGGATATGTACCCATTATCAATTTATTCTTACAAGATATTAATTTTTGTGTTCATAGAGCTAAGGAATAAATTACATGAACATATAGAAAAGGGTTTTATAGGCCCATGTGTTTCTCATATGGGTGTGTCAGCCCTCTTTATCAAAGAGAATAATGGGTCAATGAACCTATGTATTGATTATCATGAAGTAGAAAAGTTATAATAAAGAACAATTATCCCTTTCTAATAATTGATTACTTGTTCAATCAACTACGTGGAGCTCACTATTTCTGAAAGTTTGACCATAATTCAGGATACCATCAATTAGTAGTGAATAAGTAAGATATTCCAAAAATTAAATTTTGTGAAAAGTGAGGATAATATGATTCATATTGATGCCTCTTGGACTCGCTAAGGACCCAATATTATTTTTTTGAAAATTTAATACAGTATCTATTGATTACCTTGAAATATTTTTTGGTTTTATTTATTACTGAAATTATTATTCAATCCAAGATCAAGGAGGATAATGAGTAGCATTTTAATATTTTGTTAAAGGCTTATTGAAAGGAGATGAAATATAAAACATATAATAAATGTGAGTTATGGATGATGGTAGAATCATTATTTGGACTTGTTATCACTAGTATTGGTATGTGTGTGGACCTTATAAGAAAATAAAAATTGAGTATTGGCCTAGAACAGAAATATTAATTGATATTTATAGCTGTCTTCAATTAGATGGGTATTAATGATAATTTTTTAAAAGCATTTCTATATTTTTAGACACACAATCTTTGCTATATGGATGATATTATTTTTTTCTTGACTAGGGAGGGAAATTATATAATTAAGGATTGAAATAATTGGTTTAACACTAGAGAAATTATCATGAATCCCCTAAATGGGTATATTTTTTTTATAGTTGTACATCATTAAAGGTTTTGGTTTTGATACTAATGTATAATGGTAGCGTGATATACTACTCTTTAATATAATTCAATGATATTGAGGATATTTATCTCATTCATGACCTAGTGATTGATGGAGTGACATTTTCATTGATTATCTGGTGACATTATCCCTATGTGTAGGAGAGTAAAATATATTTTTGTGTTCTATAAAAACATGGAAAAATATATTAGTTTTTTAAATTAATATTCCTGAATTATATATATGTAATATGTTTTCTTGATGTAATTCATGTTGAAAAATATGTATGTGAAACTATAATTGGTAAATTATGAAATTCATCTATAAAAATGGATTTCATTAAGGCTACCTTTTACATTTTTGACATGGGTATAAATGAAGAGTAGGCACTAATGAGGTGTGATTAATTGTTTCATCCTAAAACTACATACACTCTTTCTAGGAATTGGATATATTAGTTTTTTATCTTCTTGAATTCTGTAATCGATCAAAAGGAGTATTCAAAAATTATAGAGAATATCATGTTAATTTCTAGTTTAATGTTAAAGGGTCTGGAATAACATTATTATCATGTTCTGATTAAAGATCTAATTATGTTAAATTGGCAATGAATTTTTCCAAATACTTTCCATCATACATTTACTAAGAACTCACTTGTTAAATTTATATTAATCAATGTTATAATTCCAATTAAATTTTCAAATATAAAAAGATAAATTCATGTCCTATTATATTAATTGTAAATGTTGTTCCAACCAAAATTTGTTTATATGATGGTTCACATTATGGATCACTTTTTGAGAGAGATTCTATTATGAGGTAATTTATACTATAGATGGATGTACCCCATTGTATATTATATGAATAATTTTAACGGTTATGTAAAAATCAACGATGGAAAAATAATTTTATTATAGAGAAATATATTATTGAGGATGTTGTGGAATTTCATACCGACTACTTGTCATTTGTGGAATGAATTAGCATAAAAAATCCTATGACATTAGGAGGCTTGTGGGTGAAAGAATTTCGGTAAGAGATTTTTTCACAAAATAATAATAATTGAGGGTGAGTTGACCAACCTTTACAATTTTCATAATAGTTTGGAAGTTCACCCAAATACTAAAACAAAATAAAATTCCTTAGAATTTAAATCCTTTAGGCGGTGAAATATTGATCTCAAATTCACATAATCAAATGTTTATAAGATGGTATTAGGACCATATGTTTTGGTAGTAATATGAAAATACATATTCAATTTCAAAACAACATCGATGGATATCGAAATGACCAAGGGTGAATGTATTATCTTAAAATGGTTATGTAATTAAGGGTTATACGTTCTATAAAAAGAAACACGGTAAAAGTAGTTCCATAAAAAATAGTTGAGTTACACATTTGGATAAAGTGATGCATTTTTATAGAACTAGGGACACAAATAATATTTATATAGATATTTTATAAATTGGAATCATCTAACACATATTTTAGATCCATTATACAATAAAACAAGTTTATATTTTTCAATGAATGTGGGTTGATAATGAATGAATTGTTATAATAAATGAATTTGGATATGTGAAAGTGGATTTCAATAATGAAGGTTTCAATGTTGAACCTTTTATAATGGAATCATTGATAGTAAAAGTATTTCATGTTTCAGATACCACATAACATAAGTAGTCAATTGACTTGATATCGACCAAAAACACTAAAGGGTTAGATTAAAATTAAACTAAGGATGTAACATTCATTAGGATTTCGTAATGAATTCAATGTGGTAATAAGGTTGATGGGGTTATTCAGCCATAGGAGACCTCAATAAAGGGATACTGATACTCGATAAAGGGTTCAAATTCCTTCATCTATTAAAAAAGTGAGTTCAATAATCAAACTATATTTTTTTAATTTTTATTGTGTTACATCATGTAATTATTAGTTCAGTGCTGCATTAATGTAATCTAAATTAAATTTGAAATTACTTTTACATGTTTTGTTTCTCCTTATCATAAGGAACAACTAGTCTCTCAACCTTCTATTATACCTAGTGTAGAGGAATACTGAACTTCTACATGTGATGGTGCTCCCAATCCTAAGGAACAAAATGTTAATCAACATGTAGCTACTCCTACTGAATAATGTACAGTTAACTCCTACAAATGTCGATGAAACCGATTAAAAGTGAAAAAATACTGATGATGTTGAATATAAAGAAATTGTATGTGATGAAGTGAAGATGATATAGAAAAAATAGCAGTGTCATAGTCTGAATATCTCAGCAAAAATCTTTAAGGTGAAATACAAAGGCACCAAATTCAAGGTTGGGTGGAATGTGTTGGGCGGATATATTATCCCAAACAAGGCCATGCTCAGTAGATTCATTAGACTCATCACTTGAAGATACATTCTAATTTTTGTAGATTTGTTGAACCATGTTGTACCCACTCTTATGGCAGTGATGTGAGAAACAATTATGTTAACATTATGATATGTTTTATTTATTTTACTAAAAATAAAATCATGAAACAATGAATTACTTTTCATCATCCCATTTAGAGTTTATTTATAGTAGATGAATCCCTTATGAAACATGTATTAATTTTTTCTAGAAGGATTCCCAAAGGCTTTTAATCAATTATAATGAAATATTATCATAATGATGCTAAAAGGAAAATAAAATTGCACAAACCACTTGTGAATGCACACCTAATATCATAAGAAATATGGGATGTATTTATCGGACTTTATGGGGAGATTCTTTTTCAAGGTACATTATTTTCAGTAAAACATTGTTTGAAAATAAAATTATTCAACACTTTGAATGGGTATTTTTTATTTATAAAAAATCAACTGACTGCTGAAAAATGGAACATGCATAAAACAATATACCCCTACCATAATGTAGGTATGTGGTATGCTTCCCATGATGAAAAATAATTAATTTAAATCTGAATTAATTTTTTTTGTTTCATGAAAAAAACATATTTATTTTCTTCTATTTATATGAATGTTGATGAATCGAAATCCAAAGTCTCTTCCATCTGACACTATGTGTTATGGAAGTAAGCCCATGTAGATAATGTTGGTATACTAATAGTTTAAAACAAACAAAAAAGTGTGGGAATAATGTGCATGTATGAAATAAAAAAATTTATATTTTTGAATCCCTATAACATTACAATGGCCACTTATTTTACTATATTTTATATCTGAAATATTTATAGGAATAAACTATAGTAGTAATGGATGAACACCTAAAATTAGTGGCCATGAAGCATACAAATAGTATGGATGCAAAAATGTTTTGGGTTTAAGAGTGATACCGAGAACATATTTTGAGAAAAAAATGTGGATAAAGATAATGAAATGGTTGAGGTGAAATCAATAAAAGGTACCCATGAAGAAAAGTTTATATGGTCGACAGATTTTCAATAAAATCTTACGGGGGACGCACATAGAAGAAACTACTCATGACCAAACATTTCATAATGATCCAACCCAACTACCCACAAGTTTGAGGTGAGTCATTCACATCAAAGAGGTATCATAGTTGAGGTAGTCAATATTATAATAAATTTTTCTATGATATATTAAACATATATAAAATGATACCATTCCAATAATGATATTATACATGTTGAAAATGACTATTATTTATATCTATAAACACTCACCCATCACCTTATAGCAAGGGATATAATTTTCAATGTCCAAAAGACCATATACACAACATACCTCTTCCAAAATGTCATATGAGATTAATTATTTGAATAAATAATTCCCAAAAAATGACATGTATCTTCCACTTGATGTTGAACCAATTCACATGGTATAAAAAGTAGTTGGACCATTCATCACACATTTATTAGATCATGTAAGAATAAATTTTTATAAGAAGGTATTGACTTCAAATTTATTTTTTATGTTAAACCATTAAAAATTATTTAAATAATTCTTCAGTCGATTAGTTTTAATACATAAAGTTCAAGGGAAGTGGGTGAAATGAATGGACAACCCAAAACCATTTAAAACATCAACCAACTGGTCCAAAAGATCTTTTAAATGTACCTTTAAACCACCCATTAAATATTTTTATTTACTGACATTGAAGGGTCATACATATACAGAGTTACACAATTGTTGTAATCACATAATTGATTTTGATGAAAAAATATATTAATATGATGTTACAGATTACATTTCTCTGAAAAATGTAAAATAAATCCCCAAATATGAATGTCTAGGAGCCTCTACAATCCTTGTATACATGAGGTATGTTTTCATGATTATATTTTCTTAATCTAATATGTTATGTTAATTATGACTAAAGACATTTAATATTTTGTTCGAGTATATATGTCAAAACTAGTTGAAGGGATTTCCCAATGAATTTAAATTCAGACTCATTAGTACTCTTTATACTTTTATAGATCAAATAAAATTATATTCAACATAAATTAATGAAATAGTGTAAAATTATTCCAAATGGTTTGAAAAAAACAAAGATGACACAATATTCATAATACAACAATATCTAGGTAAAAATATTCAATTTAAACATATAAAATACATTTATTTTTGATTCATTAATTATTAATTTTGTGTTTTTAGGAAATATATGATGCTAATTGAGATCAATTTAGAAACTTTATGGTTTTATTCCCTAGATTCACTGCATGGACACCCCAAAAACCAACTACACTAGATGTCATTTTTAAATTTGTAAAACACTATATTAAATGTTTTATAATTAAACATCATGTAAAATAATTTATATTATTTTGTAATGTGAATTCCATTATGATAGGGTGGTATATAAATTTCTTAAAATTCATGGAATGAGAATATTCCTTAAGCACATGGTTCTTGACATGTTCTATGACTTCATAGTTATAAGTGTATATATAATATGATTTCATTATCCTAATTTTTTTCATATTTTTAAAAATGTTTCTAAAATTTATTAATGAAAAAAAAGAAAAATAACGTGGTTATTATATTTTTAAATTTATGATAGAGATAATATTCTATCAATAAACTATAATAATAGAAGAGGTATTTTTGAAGACAATTACTATTTCATTTTAAATATTTATTCACACATAGTTTATTTATATTTTTATAGTATAATAATGAATATAAAAAATAATCATATTCATAAGATGAAGTATATTTGAATCTAAAAAATGGAAAGAAAACCTGATTATAGATTGTATATTAATATTATGAAGATGTGGATTATATAAAAGTATTTAATTTTTTCATATTTCGGTTTTATTTATTTATGTTTAGTATTATTAACATATGAATTTTCATATTATATAGTAGATATATTTGTTCAGATGTGGTGGATTCATTCAAGCTACTCATGCTTGTGAAAGATTGTACTTTCAGGCTAAATCTGAGATAATGGAAACAAGGAAATCGATCAAGAATGTATACCACCATTATGAAAAAAAGAGTTTCTAATACTTATTTAATTATTATTTTCATATTTTATATAATATTTGTTTATTAAGTTTCCAATAATTTTTATTTAATTCACATTTAGTTTATTTCAAAGATCATTTAAATAGTAATTTTTTTATTTCAACATTATATAACAAGTCACAAAATACATTACATAATACATTCTACTAATGTTACCATGATTTATATTCATTTTCATTATTGACTGGCCAAAACAACAAATTGAGTTGATGGTTATGGTCAAAAAACATTTAATGTTGTTGAAAAACAGATGATTGGAGGAAGAAATTACACACATTGTAGTGAATTATCATGATATAATGGGAATATGATCTGCCTCTACTATTCTGGATTTCAACAACAAGAAATGGTTTTGTCCTAAGAACATCATCTCAAATTGCAATATCAGTTGTTTGACAAATAAAGAATATGTTAATAATGATAAAATTTTGAGTTAGGATTTTTTGAGACTTTATGACCTGTATAAATCAATGAAACCTAAATTTGACACACGCTATTACCTATATGATTCAATATGTGTCTTTTTAGTTTAAATTGACAATAATTTATTTCAAAAAGAATATTGCAATTCAAAAAACTAAATAAATTCTTATAGGTTGTTTTGATACATTAAGAAAACTATCTATATGTCATTTATGACATGTAGGTTTCATCCACACCTCAATATGATACAAATTTTATAAGGTATGACTCAATGTTTCTATTATCTATTTAAAATTGAAATATTAGTTCAAAATGGATCTATCACTAAAAACATTGAGAACAACCTCATATTGAATCTCTATTTTAGGAAATCAATTATCTAATAATTTGGACATTTTGGATTCATTATCATGTCAAACTGATACATGATGTGACCAGTATGTGTCATAGTGTGTGTTTCTAGTTTAAAATAAACATTTATTTAAAAATTCAATAGACATAATGAAAAATCATGAAAAAATATTTGGATTATTTATACAGAAAATGATAATGATACTAGATTCATTTTTGACATGTTGGAATCAGTATCACCTCAATCTATTGCATGGAATGCAATATATGACACCAAGTGCCTATTTTTATTTATAATTGACATCACTTTTATTAAAAAGGATAACCAAAATAATTTAAACCAAGAAAAAAAATTCATATAATATTTATAAATTTTGTAAAAAATACAAAAGTCATTAACAATGTGCAGGTATACTCCACAACTCAATATTATTCATGGTGTTACCTTTATGACTCCAAGTACATATTTTATTTAAAAGTCCCTTTATTTTATAGAAAATAAAATGTTACCTACTCAAAACCTAGAATACATATTCATATTATTTTGATACATTTTAAAATAATCTTTGAGTATTTTTTGATATATACGAAACACCTAAAACACAATATAACTCACTTTGTGATGGGTATGACTCAAAGTATATCTTTTTATTTAAAATTGACATTAATTTTTATAAAAAGGGTATTTGACTTACTCAAAACTATAAAAAGAATTCGATTTGTTTTGATACAACATAAAAATTATCTATATTTAACTTGAGATATGTAGGAATAATTCTCACCTCAATATGAATCATGGGGTGATTTGTGTTATTACAAGTTCATATTTTTATCTAAAATTATCATCAATTTCAGTATAAAGAAAAAATGACCTACTCAAAACTGATAAAATGAATTCAGATTGTTTTAATACATTAGGAAAAAGACCCATAAGTAATTTAGGACTTTTAGGATTCTACCTCACCTCAATCGGCCATAAGGTGTGTTCTATATGGCTCTAAGTATGACTTTTAACATAAATTGGCATTAATATTAGAAAAATGAACAACTGACATTCTGAAAATTGATCAATCACATTTAGATTATTTTTATGATTTATGAAAATGATCTATGTGTCATTTTTTATGTTTTTAAATTACATCAACCTTTATCCAATACATATTGTTACTGGTATGACTGAAAGATAGTCTAATCATTTTAAAATTGAAAATTTTGATGAAGACATATTTCATTCATTGAAATCAAACAAAATGTTCTCTGATTGTCTTTATAATTTTTTATAGTAATTTAAATTTAATTTTTGATGTGTAGGAGAGAGTCTTATATCATTTTGACACATAAAAAGACTAGTATAACTCAATATTTCATGTTTCTATTTTGAAAATGATTTTTAGTAAAAAACCAATTTTCCATTAAAAAAACCACGAAAATTCATTTGGGATGTTTTGTTACATCAAGAAAATTATACATATGTAATTTCTAAAGTATAAGAATTGATATCTCCTCAATATAATGAATAGTGTGTATAATATATCTTTAACTATGTATTTATTTGAAACTTACATTAATTTCATTAAAAATAGACATTGGCATACTCAAAACTGAGAAAAAACATTCTAATTGATTGGATACATTTGGAAAATTATACATTACTCAATTTTTTATGTGTTAGAATAAATTGTATAATAATAAAATATAGGGTATGACTGTTATAACAACATGTGTGTCTTTTACTTTAATGTTAAAATTTTTACATTGTTCCTTCATACTAATTTTTAGTTTTTTCATGAGAATATTACAAACATAATATTTGTTTTGTTATATTGGTGGATTCTTTTGCTCAGGTTGACGTGATTTGTTTGGAAATAGATACCATGGGAGAAATTTTTTTAGAGACAATCATGGGGTCCAATGATGATGAAACATTAATGTTTTTAAAATTTTTGGGATATTAATTATAAATGTAATTATACAAAACATTTTTTTAAATGTATATAGAAATGGTTTATTGTATTTAGGATGTGAAATTTATATTTATGATGTTATATTTTTAATAGGTCACAGGTTGTTTCAGTGTAATATTACAGAAATTGAACACTGTAATTGGTGGGACCATTATCCGCACTATTTATAGTGATGAGAAAGGGGGCCATTTATTATTGCTCGAAATAGCACTAATAAATGGATTCCTTTACCTTTACTTTTTATAGCACTAATAAATGATCCCCTTTAATAGAACATTTTGGAGAACTAATAAAGGGGACCCTGTTTTAACAATATTGAGGATAACATATCATTTCCAACACTTCTAAAATCCATTCGGTTATCTATTAGTGTGAATATCTATATTAGTGTGACAAAAAACTATTTCCTTGTGAAAAAACATGACAACATGACATGGACTATTAATTATGCAGAAAAATGACTTATACCACATATAATGGATATTGAATGAAGAAAATTTGAATAATTAAAAACAAGGATGAATTAGATGTCCATCCAATACCACTACAAGTTGAGTGTCATGACATGTGAAAATCAATATTCAAAAATGGGAACCCAAAATTCATTGATTATGAACCCTAAATTTTTATTACCAATGAAGATGATCTTAAACAAAGAAACTAGACATAAAGCTGGATATCCATCGATCCAGGCTCATAAAAAGTGATGAAATCATTTAAATTAATTGATGCTAATGAATAACAAGATATTTTTAATATCATGAACATGTGGTTACATTTACTTGCATACATTGATTGCTATGATATAGTAATGTATATTCCATGTTTTATATATCATAGATATTGATTGATCTAGTGTTGTGGGTGAGATCAATATATTATTTATTAATATAAATTACGTTTTTTATGTGAATCATATTTATGTTGATGTCAATAAGGGGTACCATGGTCATCCTTATTGTAACATTTGAATGTCAGTAGGAATGTGCACATGAGATTCTTGACAGAACACCTATGAGAATTTGGTAGATTGAGATCCATACTACTATATAGAATGTGTACTACAGTAGATTGGTACTGATATACAAATCAATCTAACGTAACTATTAGAATAAAATAATTATAAGCATTTTCTAAACACTGATAAATCGTGGTTACCGTACCAATTGATGTTTTCAACAATGTGTTGCATTCAAGGTCAACCCTAGATAGTAATTATGAATTTCATCATGATGTTTGACTTGTTATGATGACGAGGAAGAAATAAATCCATTCAGGATTAATCATAACTATTAAACGAATGTTTTAAACCAAATTAATTTTGAATCCAAACCAACATAATATGAAACTCTATCATATGAAAATACATACATGATGGAAAATTTCCATTATCATAAGAAAACTAATTGTTTGTTTATGTTGGGGTATAATGATATATTCTTTTATGGATAAAAGATGATTAAAAGGATCTTGAAAATTGAATCATTGAACATGTTAGTTTTGAAAGCTAAAACAACAGAATTCTAAGAGATACCATGATACATGTAGACATTTCCATTCCATTCTTGAAATATGTATGCTATTGATGTATTGGAACATAAATTAATTAAGAACACTATAATTTTATTTCACCAATGAAGTTGGTTCTTTCAATGGTATTGATTTTTTTTATTTTTAAGAATATATTTATTTTTTCAAATGAGTTAATTAAATTTTGAATGTATTTGAATTATGTTGTATTCATCCTAGTATGTTGTTTTGTTATGGAAAAAAATTCTCGTTTCTAGTAATGTGTTTCTTAACTCAATGTCTGGATTCCTAAATTTTTCTAAAAATTAATTTCATGATGATATAGGAGAAAATTTTACAAATGATAATATTTTGGAGGAAAATAGATATATCCAAATTATTTTTTAATGGTTACTAAGGTGTGGTTTGTTTGGATATCTACTTCGGTGTGATCCCAATGATGACATATTAATAAATTAAATAGATATTTTCATCCCCACCCTCTATATTGGGGTCTTTTCTCACCATAAATCATTCTCAAAGTAGTGACTTCAACCCATCCTTCAATTTTCAAATCCAGAGTTTATTACCCCATTTCTGTGGATTCTATTTTGTCCAAAACACTTTGATCTGTATCAAGGTTCACCATATCTCTCTTTATCGTTGTTGAAGTTCAATAATGATTTAGATATTTTGAACAAGCCTATGTTTTCTAGTTTCCATAACATTCATCCTTTTATTTATTTGTTTAACCACTTCATATTCCAATCATATGGTTTAAAATAACATTTTGTCGTTGGAATTCTTGATCGAAGTCATATTATGATTCGGTTTGGGTTGACGGAAGAACTCATTATTTCTTGGTCCAAATATCATCGTTGATGTTGTGAATCCCTCTTATATCGTCTTTGGTGGAACGTATAATTTCATATGTATTGTGATAATTTGACTATAGAGGTCTTGGTAAGATTCCCTATTCTCCATCTACCCTTCCAAAATACTTATATTTTTCATATTATTGGGAACCTAGTTGGTTGTTACTTTTCCACCAACAACAGAAAGAAATTAGTTTGGCATCCCATTTCTAGCTAGATTTGTGAGGAGGTTGATGTATCCAATATTATGGTGGATTGGGTGTGAATTATATATGGAAAAGAATTTTAATGGAATAGTGTAGTTAAATTTGAGTCGTGGATAGAGTATTGACTATCTATTAAAAGGGTATTACATCTTACTTTGGTCTATCAAATTATGTCTCAGTTTAAGAAGGTGTAAGAGCTGATGGAGGAGGTCTTTTTACTCCCTGATATCTATGTAGGGGATAAATTAAATCTTATTGAGAAGGAACACCCATAAGGTATATCATAGGATGCACATGCAATGGTCATAGAGCCTCAGGTGGAAAATGTCTTTGGCTATAATGAATCTACTCAAAATGATGGCAAGGATGTCAGTCCAAGGAGCTCAAGTCAGGTAGTTATGCTAAAACAAACATAGTTGTTACCTCTTAATCCAAATGTGAATGTAATTTTTGACCGGTTGAAAATGGAAATAATTATTATGATCCATTTAGAATCAGTTTTGAATTAGGGAATTGTAGTTGTTGTAAGAGAAAACCAGGGAGGAAAATATTTTTCTCATTAGAATTGAAATTATCTTACTATTTATGAGGTTGGAGGGAGTTCACATGATGACCATTCTTTGCTTGAGGATCTTTATGGTGGCAATGAGCATAAAATTGAAACGAAGTCCCCAATGGTGGATGATGGTGGTATCGTGACACCCTTAGCAACTTATTATTCTCTGGTGGCATTTCCATGGAGTGATATTATTGTTAGAGTCCAGTCGTAGGTTTCTAAAGAACCCCTTTTGTGTAATAATAAATGATTACGAACAATTCCTAGAAAAAAGGTGGAAAGAATTGAGCTAGAAAATAACTTTAATGATTTTGTTAATGAGGATCCAGTTCGAGATTCTAAGGAAGAACCAATTAGATAGTCCATGGATGGGAATAATGTCCTTAGGAACAACTATAGTTAATACTATTATTTAAGTGAAATAGAGGATGTACCTCAGGGTTCTAATCGTCCTAACACAAGGAGAAGAAGGATGTGGAAATTAATATGAATGGAGAAAAAGTATTACACCATTTTTTCAACCTCCAACGGAGACACTATTTGTGACGAAGATGAATGGAAAGAGAAAGAAAATGATACCCACCACCCCCATGGCAACTTGTCAATAGCATAAGACATGTGATCTTCTTGATGATTTATTGTAATTACTTATGAGTTCTGATTATGAAGTGTTTGACCATGTTCTACCTCTAAATTCTATTGTTGAAGAAGCCTCCATACTTATGCAGAGGTCATTGAGGGTGTCTTTCAATGCAGAGTAATATAACTAGATCAAAATGAAGGACCTAATTAATTTTCAAGGATTAAAATAATGGGAAGATCATCCTTGAGGGGTACATATGTTCTTGATGCAATATATTTTTTAGTTCAAAGATATTTTAATGGATGAACTAGACACCCATGTAAACAATATATCTCGGAATTTTTTAGGGGGATTAAATCTAGTTGACATAAGATGTCTTTTAAACGCTATGTTATCAATTTTTTAGTTGATATTATGGTTTCTTAAATTTTCCTTATAAGTGATTGAATAATGAAAATTTAATTTTTAATTAATCAAATGATCGTAGAATGTATTTTTCAAGGATAAGGATTCCATTGGGGAATTCCCATATTGAATAGGTGATCTTCATTATAATATTGGAGCTATAGACACTAAGGATTAAATTTTAATATGGTGAATATGAACTATGAGTGTTACATTTGAAAAAATTGGATGTTATGTGAGTTTTTCCATTTCTTCATTTTAAATAACTCTGAAGATTAAAATAATTAATGTATCATTCCGAATTCAGGGGACATGGATTTAATTTTCTCCTTCACCCTAATTCCCTCATTTAGTAATTTGGTTTCACTAATATTAATATGTCTGTTGAAATGTTATTATTTCTTTGACAATTGTGATATTTATCCTCTAGAAATAGAGAATTTATTTTCATTAATATATGAAAATTGTGATTTTCTTTGGATATTTATATATCTAAACACAATTTTGAACATCTTCCCCTTCCATAATCATGGTAGATATTGATAGTGAAAATGGTGATGCAAGTCCACAACCACATATAAGAATTTTCGTTACCCTATCCCTTTAATCACTCTCAGCCTTTAGATTAGTTACACTATCAAATGGTTAGGAGTGTATATCTAATTGAAACTCTCATGAAGACTCCATTATATTGAAAGAAATTAATCATAATTAAATAATCATTAGTGACAATTCAAAAATCTTTCCCTTAAATTTGATGATCTTTTGAAATTTTTATTTTATTTAGAATTAGTGCATAACTCATTCATAAAAAACCATATAATAAAAATTTGAATCTTCCAATAATAATGTTTCTTCCCATTATATAAAACATTTATAATAAAATTTTAGTTCCATTCATGATAAATATTCATTACATTCAGGTTGTCCTCTTCTTTTGCCTTACCCATCCTTAAATAATATAAAAACATTTTAAAAATACTGGATGATGACAAAAACCACTATAAGTTACATAAAAAAGTACATAACCCTTAATATATTGAACAAACTGAAAAAATATGAAAAAAATAATTTCATATAAATGTAAAATTTTACACAAAATGGGATTATTATTATATTAAAAAGGTCATTTCCAATGACTTTTAAGAAGAACATTAATTCTATGAAAATTCATTAATATGAATTTAAATTCCTTATAGTTTCTTTTAGTAATCATCTCATAGAACCCTTTAAAAACCATAAAAATGATTCGACATATGTTAAACATCTAATATAATTCTTCAATGAAAATAATCTTTACCTTTGTCATTGGTGTTGTATCTGAGTGCACCCATAGTATAATTTATGATAAGCTCACCTAGTAAATTCCTGGTGTACCCTTTATAGGGAATGTATAAGGAAAATATTATGAATAGAAAAATTTTCAATTAAATATTTTATCACAAAACCCTTGAAAAAACAATTGAACCCATATTAAAAAGATTTCTTGATATAAAGATCTGTTTTATTTAAAAAATCAATATAAAAAATACCAATAAAAATTGAAGGAGGATTTTAATATTATGAAAAATGAAATATTTTAAAAAAATATTGATGGAAAATTACATTCAATTTTAAATCAAAATTTATTTTCATCATATACATCAAAAATAGGTTATTCACTTTTTAGTATCTGAAAAAAAATCCTAATAAAATAAGTATAATATTCTATTTGAAACCCATTGAAATAATGTAATTAGAGACAAGTAATATAATTTAGAAATATTTTAATCCCATTAAAAACCATTCATAAAATATTTTTAAAAATATGGAAATGGAAGAGAATGTATTTAAAGGAAAACATATATGATAATTTTTTTATTGAAAAGTCACTTATCACATTGGAAATATTTGAATCACAATACCTTTGAAATAAAAACATTGAAAACCCATTAAATACCATAAATATAGATATATGAATTATATATAATTTAAAATGAGATATACGTACACCATTTAATATAATATAGGATCATACCATAAAAATATACATTAATTATAGGAAATTGTGATGAATTACCTTACATCGAGTTCAATTATCCACCCACATTCATTATATTCCTGAATAATAAACCGATGTTAATTATTTAATATTCAAGGTTATTTTTCAATGATTATTATTCCTTTAATTTCTGTTATTACCATGTTATATAGGATTAATTGATCAATTAGGTTTATATCTGATTTTTTGTGCATATTCATCTTATGTGTCAAAAATCATTTTGGTAGATTGAATATACTCAAAGAAGTCATTATTTATTCATTTAAAGAATAATATCCAGGAAATAATTATCATATTTATTCCACAATTATACTTTGATGACCAATCTGAAAAATTATTTTGGAAAATTAACTATGTTAGGATCATTCAGGAGTTATATTGTACGTAATCATAGGTAACATTTCAATTTTTTAGCAATCCTTATAGCAAGAAGAAATGTAATAGTATATAAATACATAATGATTATAATATCATATAAAAAAGTTTATTAATTAAAATATAATTATATTTATATTCCTGGTAGTGTGTTGAAAAAAATAGTTTAACATCGCTTCGTGAAGTTGGTGTTCCGCATATTCACGGACGATGTTATCATATTTCAGCGAGTAAAAAATTAAGAATTAAAATTATATAATATCATTTAATAATGAAACATATGTCATGAATATAATTATTATTTCATTAATATCTGTAACCCCCCAGGTAAATAAAGAATATGAAATTTTCAAATTTATCCATATTTGTGAATAAAATATTAATATGACTTTAAAGGGGATGCTATGCTCGATGGCATACCCAATAGGCAACAACGAGTTTCTTGGGAATCATACATTGCACTCTAATAATAAAATAATATTATTTTAAATGGTAGTTAACATGTAGCTATTGCATTGGAGGGAATGGATAGAAATAACTAAAATATGATTATATATGTTTTTAAATGATTTTACTTTTATCCAATAAAAGATAAAGGCTTAAAATACGGAAAGAATTCAATTTTAGGCGTATATGCCCTAGTTTTCACTAAAGGTTCACTTATCACCTTTTGATGGAAAACCGTCATTATATATAGTTTTGTTCACTCTTATAAATTCTATTGAACTGAATAAAACTCTTCTTTAGAATCGGGACATCAAAATTTACTTTGTGTAAATTTTTGTTATCTTCCCGATAAAGTTCATTTTTTTAATGAATAGTGTAAAATGTTGTATTTTAATTCAAAACCTATTTTTAATCTAATTTATTTATATGATTATATTACCTTTTTAATTAGTTTTACAATGAAATTAGAATATATTTTTACCATTAAATACAATAGTGGTCGTTGGAATTAATTTCACTTTGAAATCGGACTTAAACTAGTGTCAATCTTTTGATACTTATTATTTCATAAAAACACGCTATTTGTCATGACAGCGGGAGATAATTATTAAATTAATTAATGTGACTTATATGTTTTAAATTTTGTAAAATAGACTTCATTTTTGAATTCTGAATATCAAATATTTCTTAGGGTGAATTTTTGGTAATTTTCTGAAAAACTTCAATTTTTTATGAATAGTGAAACCACTAAGTGGTAGTTATAAAAACTGATTTTCCGTTTAAATGAAATTTTGCCACCTTTGTGTTTTGAAATTCAAAAATCTGACATACATGGTTGTAATTAAGATGTAAAATGTGGTTCAATAGGATTAAAATATTGTTTTGGTGAATAGTAACTTATTAAGTTTTTAATCGCGATTAGAGGTAATTAGTGTAGTTTAAGGTAAAAATAATGTTTTAATAATATGAAATGAAATTGACACACGTACTAACCTCATTGGATGTGTAATGGATGACCAAGAAAATCCATTGGTCAACTTGGGGACCCCATGGAGCCACTTTGGTTGGGAAATGACATAAATATCTTTTTATTTAATGTTAAAGTAAAAATGACACACAAATGAGATGTTTTACTAAAACAATTTTTACATGGTGTTATACAAGTCATATATTTTACTATAAATATTCATTGGAAAGATAAAACGATTTCCTACATCCTAGTATTTTGTTTATAATTTTTAGACATTAAATAAATTAAATTATTTATGACATCACGATGATGCAGCGATGACCTCATTATTTAACGATTTAAATAATATGGAAAGATAATGTAATATCTAAGACCTAAAAATTTTCAAAACCGATTGGATGAGTGTATTTAGAACCCTTATCACCTTATCCTAGAAACACATCAATTTGGGACCTCTTAAATCCGAATACCATTTTAAAATAAAGTGACTTTTCTTTACCTTCTAAGATTGCCCCTCCTCTCCTCTTATAAAAGGCCCCGACCTCTACCTCCTTACCCACACTCCCAAAGCCTTTGGCTCGGAAAAACCCTTCCCATTTTGTCTCTACACTTCCCTCTATAACTCTTGGAGGCCTCACTTTGGGCAGAAGTCTTCCCAAGGAAGCCTTTTAGCTCAAACCAAAGGGAGTTACCCGATTTTAAGGTAATGTCTTCACGTGAGTCCTTTTGTTTTATTTTGCTTCTCCAACCCCCTAAACTCTTTTTATTCTTTTTTTTGTAACAAATACAGTATATTCAATATACTAGGTTGTTGTTATAAGAAGTATTCGAGCTACACTTACACACACCTACATCTAATGGTTAAAGAACATACTGTTTCCGTGGATGGCGAATTTATGCCTCCTGAAATGATGATTGTTCAACATTCTTTTAACACCTTCAAAGGTGGCCATTAAGATGCAACTATATTTATATATGATATATAATTTGTTTATGTTTTACTTAATCTTCTGTATTTTTATTTTTGGGAATACCTTTATGCTTTCCATTATGGGTATACGCGATATCTTTATTTTAGGAAGTGCGGACTACCGCCCCCTCAAAGTGATGTGATTCGTTAATGCCATACGTGGGACGTATAAAGGATGGATTTAATGTTATTATATATGATGTTATACTGGAATTATTATATACCTCTATATAATTATTATTTCCTTCCATTAAAGTATGAGATAGAAATGGAAGTAGCGTTCATGCGTACGTGCGGCTTACCGTCTCCATGAACGGTGCATTTCATTTTTTATCCCCAAATGTAATGTACTATTAAAAGTAAATGTATATAATGGATATATATAATGAATGATATATCTAAATGAGGAATATAATTCTGGAATTAAAATATACATACCTCTTATTTAGTTTTAATTACATTAATATGACAAAGAAATTAAAGTAGCGTTCATGCGTACGTACGGCTTACCGTCTCCATGAACGGTGCATTTCATTTCTTACCTCTAAATGATTATGTAATATTATAAATACATATATATTCTGGATATATATGATATATATTCTATCCAAATCATGAATATAATTCTTGATATAATGAACCTTTGACCATACGAACAACATGTAATTTTAAGAAGTCCACTTTCGTCTTAAGAACCAGATATCGACAAAACAAACATTATTAACATAAATGGTTACATAATGTTTATAACATGGAAATAAGTGATATAAAAGTAATAATGAACTTTAAAAAGGTTCTTAATCAAGTATAAATTAACTCAGGTTTATTATTCAGGACGTTAAAGAATGATCAAGTCAAGTCGGACCTAAGGTAAGGGATCTTACTCCTCTATTTCATTTTAAGTACACTATTTTATGTCATTACTTTTAAGCTCATCTTTATAATGATTGGGATGTTCTTTATATTCATTATACTGTACTTATTATGTTCATATGATGAGAGACCCTATTTCCTCTCATCAATCCATTTTGGAAGTTTTGAGTGGCGCCGTTAGGCTGCCGAATTTTCGTAAGAGATCCAACCTCTCTCTTTCTCCTTAAGTACTCTCCTTTATGTCACTTCTTTTAAGATCCTCTTCCTTATGATGGGGGATGTTATTTTATATTCCTCTTACTTTAAGTTTTATTTTAATGTGATGAGATACCCTATTTGATATCATCAATCCATTTTTGGATGTTTTAAGTGGCTTCGTTTGACTGCTGAATTTTCGAAAGGGATTTTTCATCTCACTTTTATTACTGTGAGATTTATGCTACATTTGCCACAATTTCCTTTGAGTGGTGTCTGTACTGACCATTATTATACTCATTGTGTAATATTCTTTCATTTATCAGTATTTACATCAATGTTGTATTGTCCTTCTTTCACGAGGCGTATGTTTTGAAAGATACCCATGTCGGTATGGGAACCTTTCAAACTCCTCTTTTTAAAAGACTTCATTTTTTGGGTCTTTTAATTTACATATTGTTATGTTGGGATATGTTCTCATATATCCTTATTGATGTAACTTTTATGTACAAGTGATGAGATACACTTTTTATCTCTCATCAACTCATTTTGATGTGACGCCGTTAGGCTGTCAAGAGAACTTCATAACCAAATTTCGATTTCTTTGGGTTCAACATATAGTTATTGAATATGTCATCCTTTGAATATGTGTTAATGACCTTTGATTATTTTACACTTAATATCCACTTATATTTGGTGTATTCGTTGTCACACATAATTATGTAATTGATTTATCCTTAAACCAAGGATATCATCCTTGTATGGGACTTCGTCTCAATCTCCTTTCATTGAGACATATTTCATTTTATACACAACTTTATTTTATACGGTGTATAAACCCCTTTGACTTTTACTTTTATATAAAATTAATCTTTTTATATGAAGCGTTTTACTAAACGAAAAAAAGCAATGTTTCTTTTAACGTACGTGGTGGGAATGACCTTTTCCGCCTCCACGAGTATTATTTAGACTTTGGCTTCCTAAACAAGCTGTGATGTTTTTAAAATGGAATAAATACCATATACTCTTTTATTTATTTTGGTATTGAAAATGGTTTTTATAATGGATTTGTTATGTCAATATATTTGAGTGATATATTGTGATCAAAGTGTGGAAATGTTTTCTTTCCATTATATTTGTTTTATGTCTTATGATTTTATTATGGTACTTAGACATTTAACGGGTGGTTACGTGATAATCCATATGAAGGGTGGTGCCGTGAATACCAAGACGGGTGGTTACGTTTTAACCTTCAATACATTGGGTATGGAAGTCGGCCGTATGGCTATTCCATTAAGTATGTATGGATGTTTGCCGAAAGGCTATTCCATTAAGTGATATGTGTGGAAGTCGACTGTATGGTTATTCCACTTAAGTATGTTTTTTCCCCAAGTTACCTCTATATGTTATGTGTTATTTATATGGGATTTATGGTAATATTTTGGTTACAAAAGGGTAAGTAATGATCTTTTATTCAGAAAATAGTTTTTACTACTTCGAAGAGGTGAAAAGTATTACTTTGATAAAGTATACATGGTTTACTTTATGTTTTGAAAAAACTAACAGTTTCCATTCTTTGTGTATCCCTTACTGAGCTTTTTATGCTCATCCCAAGTTTTTGAAATGTTTTTCACAGGACTTAGCGTGGAATAGGGTCAAGGATGGGATCAAGGGAATGTTATGCTACCTAAAACATGGAACTATACATGTTTCTTTTTAAGAGTTTTTATTTTATGGAAATTTAGTAGAAGTGACTACATTTTAATCTTTTGAGATGTAATAGTTATGTCCTAATTCTATAAAACTCTAAACCTGAAAAGATCCTCAATGTGAATTACTCATTTAATTCAATATTAAGTAAGGTTTAGGGCCGGGGCCTTATAGTTGGTATCAATGGTTGGTTTAGATAACATTAGAGGTTAGGGTATTCTCTAAGCATAAGTGACATTACCATACTGGTTAGGTTTTCAGAAAGAGTCCTAGTTTTAGATAAAGTGAATGAGTAAGTATATCTTAGTGTTTAACTTCCTCAATAGTACATGATGGTTTTGTTGATATACTCACACTGACATTTCTGTTTTTAGTGAATGGATGGATCTAGCAGGCACCAAAGAGATAACAGTTTTGAAGGAAACTATGGTGGTTCTCTGATTAAGATACTAGATAAAATGGGGGATTCAATGAGGAAACTCATGGTTGTTCTAAAACAACTATCAAGGAGTCATGATCAACCACTTGAACCATGATATGTTCTGTAATGCATCATGTATGATATGACCAATCGATGTGGATGTTCAGGTAATAATTATAAAGGTAACCATTAGAGTTTATATGATCCTTACTTTTGAGGTAATTATGGGTGATTATATGATATGATGGAAAATGAAAGGCATGAGATAAACTTGAGGTTAAAATATTTTATGATTATTTTTGAAGATTTTATCTCATTTTGGGGAATGTTTTAAGAATTATATAGTTTTGGAAAAAGGACAACACGCATACCGTGTGACAACCCGTCGCGTCAGACAAAGCCGCGGGAATCGAACCCACAACCAAAGTGCGATTGGTATTTATCGCCTACCACTAGACTACGTAAAGTCCCTGGTTAGTTTGACTGATTCATTCTAGTTATATGATTTTATGAATTAATAGTAAGTTGATTTTGGGTTATTTATGAACATGATTAACCTATCATGAAGGATGTGTGATTAGGTTAATAAATTTTTAATACGAGACTTTAGGAGCAACAGATGTTGTTTGGAGATAAATGTTGCGATTTAACATGGAAGACTATGTGACTAAATCCTTCAAATATTTGGGTTTCAACCTTAGTTTGGTTTACTTTGAATAATTTTATGGACAATTTGTTTATCTAATGGTCCTCGTTGAACTTTGGGTTTTGTTGGACAAATTTTGGAGATTAAGCATAGATTTTCTTTTTATAAAGGGTTATCCTTTTCTGGATTATCTATTCTTCTACTAGCCTTTTTGGTTTTGGATTTGGTTAAAGTCTAAAGACATGGGAAGTATATAGTTCTCTTTTGTGGATTAGGTGATTCTCTAAAAGTTGATTATAGTACTCTTAATGTGAACAAGTCTCCCTAAATACTCGACTTTTGAAAAAAAAATATGAGTTTGATTAAGGAATCTAGTAAAAGTTGAAAGTCAACATGATAAGTGATTATGTTTACTTATGAATAAATTCCTCAATAAAAAGTAACTTAAAACAAAAATGTTGTCTATTAACTTTTCCTACTGGGGAATCTAATACCGTTTAACCCATCACATGTTTGTGATTTTCTTATGGTTAACTTTCTCCTAGACATGTTTACTATCACTCTCCATCTGATCATGACCCTTTTTTTTCTCCTCCATATCCATATTTTCATACTTGGAATCCTAGTATGGGTTAACTTAGGTGACATTTGTACTTCTCTCCCATTCTTTTAAAGTGATTTTTTTACCGACTCTTGTTCCGATGTAGGACTTTCAAGGATGTTTCCAAGCTCAATTTTAAAAATTGCGAGGACGCAATTCCCAAAAGGGGGGAAGGATGTAACACCCCGGGTAAATAAAGAATTTTACATTTTCATATTTATCCATATTTGTGAATAAAATATTAATATGACTTTAAAGGGGATGCTATGCTCGATGGCGTACCCAACACGCAACAACGAGTTTCTTGGGAATCTTACGTTGCACTCTAATAATAAAATAATATTATTTTAAATGGTAGTTATCATGTAGTTGTTGTATTGGAGGTAATGGATAGAAATAACTAAAATATGATTATATTTTTTTTAAATGTTTTTACATTTAGCCAATAAAAGATAAAGGCTTAAAATATGGAAAGAATTCAATTTTAGGCGCATATGCCCTAGTTTTCACTAAAGGTTCACTTATCGCCTTTTGATGGAAAACCGTCATTAAATATAGTTTTGTTCACTCTTATAAATTCTATTGGACCGAATAAAACTCTTCTTTAAAATCGGGACATCAAAATTTACTTTGTGTAAATTTTTGGTATCTTTCTGATAAAGTTCATTTTTTTAATGAATAGTGTAAAATGTTGTATTTTATTTCAAAACCTCTTTTTAATATAATTTATTTATATGATTATATTATCTTTTTAATTGGATTTAAAGTGAAATTAGAATATATTTTTACCATTAAATCCAATAGTGGTCGTTGGAATTAATTTCACTTTGAAATCGGACTTAAACTAGTGTCAATCTTTTGATACTTATTGTTTCATAAAAACACGCTATTTGTCATGATAGTGGGAATTAATTATTAAATTAATTAATGTGACTTATATGTTTTAAATTTTGTAAAATAGACTTTATTTTCTAATTCAGAATATCAAGTATAGCTTAGGGTGAATTTTTTGTAATTTTCTGAAAAACGTCAATTTTTGATGAATAGTGAAACCACTAAGTGGTACTTATAAAAAGTGATTTTCCGTTTAAATGAAAATTTTCCACCTTTGTGTTTTGAATTTCAAAAATCCGACATACATGGTTGTCATTAAGAAGTAAAATGTGGTTCAATTGGATTAAAATAAATTTTTGGTGAATAGTAACTTATTATGTTTTTAATCGCGATTAGAGGTAATTAGTGTAGTTTAAGGTAAAAATAATGTTTTAATAATATGGAATGAACTTGACACATGTCCTAACCTCATTGTATGTGTAATGGACGACCGAGAAAATCCATGGGTCAACTTGGGGACCCCATGGAGCCACATTTGTTGGGAAATGACATAAATAACTTTTTATTTAATGTTAAAATAAAAATGACACACACATGAGATGTTTTACTAAATCAACTTTTACATGGGGTTATACAAGTCAGATTTTTTACTATAAATAGTCATTGGAAAGATAAAACGATTTCCTACATCATAGTATTTTTTTATAATTTTTAGACATTAAATTAATTAAATTATTTATGACATCATGATGATGCATCAATGACCTCATTATTTAACGATTTAAATAAAATGGAATGATAATGTAATATCTAAGACCTAAACATGTCCAAAACCTATTGGATGAGTGGATTTAGAACCCTTATCACCTTATCCTAGAAAAACATCAATGTGGGATCTCTTAAATCGGAATACCATTTTAAAATAAAGTTACTTTTCTTTACCTTCCAAGAGTGCCCCTCCTCTCCTCTTATAAAAGGCCCCCACCTCTACCTCCTTACCCACACTCCCAAAGTCTTTGGATCGGCCAACCCCTGCCCATTTTGTCTCTCCACTTCCCTCTATAACTCCTTGAGGCCTCACTCTGGGAATAAGTATTCCCAAGGAAGCCTTTTAGCTCAATCCAAAGGGAGTTACCCGATTTTAGGGTAATGTCTTCACGTGATTCCTTTTCTTTTATTTTGCTTCTCCAACCCCCTAAACTATTTTTATTCATTTATTTTGTACAAACTCCAGTATCTTCAATATAATAGTATGTTTTTATAATAATTATTAGAGATACACTTACACACACCTACATCTAATGGTTAAAGAACATACTGTTTCCGTGGATGACGAATTTATGCCTCCCGAAACGATGATTGTTCAACATTCTTTTAACACCTTAAAAGGTGGAAATTAAGATTTCACTATATTTATATATGATATATAATATTTTTATGTTTTACTTAAGCTTCTTTATTTTTTATTTTTGGGCATACCTTTATGGTTTCCATTATGGGTATACGCGATATCTTCATTTTAGGAAGTGCGGACTACCGCACCCTCAATGTGATGTGATTCGTTAATGCCATACGTGGGACGTATAAAGGATGGATTTAATGTTATTATATATGATTTTATACTGGAATTATTATATACCTCTATATCATTATTATTTCTTTCCATTAGAGTATGAGATAGAAATGGAAGTAGCGTTAATGCGTACGTACGGCTTACCGTCTCCATGAACGGTGCATTTCATTTCTTATCCCTAAATGTAATGTACTATTAAAAGTACATGTATATAATGGATATATATAATGAATGATATATCTAAATGATGAATATAATTATAGAATTAAAATATACATACCTCCCATTTAGTTTTAATTCAATTAATATGACAAATAAATGAAAGTAGTGTTCATGCGTATGTACGGCTTACCGTCTCCATGAACGGTGCATTTCATTTCTTACATATAAATGATTATGTAATATTATAAATAGATGTATATGATGGATATATATGATATATATACTATACAAATCATTAATATCATTCTGGATATAATGAACCTTTTACCACACGAACAACATGTAATTGTAAGAAGTCCACTTTCGTCTTAAGAACCAAATATCGACAAAACAATCATTATTAACATAAATGGTTACATAATGTTTATCACATGGAAATAAGTGATATAAAAGTAATAATTAACATTAAAAAGTTTCTTAATCAAGTATAAATTAACTCAAGTTTATTATTCCGGACGTTAAAGAATGATCAAGTCAAGTCGGACCCAAGGTAAGGGATCTTACTCCTCTCTTTCTTTTTAAGTACACTCTTTTATGTCATTACTTTTAAGATCATATTACTAATGATTGGGATGTTCTTTTATATTAATCATACTGTACTTATTATGTTCATATGATGAGAGACCCTATTTCCTCTCATTAATCCATTTTGGATGTTTTGAGTGGCGCCGTTAGGCTGCCGAATTTTCGTAAGAGATCTAACCTCTCTCTTTCTCTTTAAGTACTCTCCTTTATGTCACTTCTTTTAAGATCCTATTTATTATGATGGGGGATGTTATTTTATATTCCTCTTTCTGTACATTTTATTTTAAGGAGATGAGATACCCTATTTGGTCTCATCAATCCGTTTATGGAAGTTTTAAGTGGCGCCGTTAGGATGCCGAGTTTTCGTAAGGGATTATTCATCTCACTTTTATTCTTGTGAGATTTATGCTACATTTTCCACAATTTCCTTTGAGTGGTGTATGTACTGACCATTATTTTACTCATTGCGTAATATTCTTTCATTTATGAGTATTTACATCAATGTTGTATTGTCCTTCTTTCACGAGGTGTATGTTTTGAAAGATACCCATGTCGGTAAGGGAAACTTTCACCATCCTCTTTTTAAAAGACTTCTTTTGTTGGGTCTTTTAATTTACATATTTTTATGTTGGGATATGTTCTCATATATCCTTATTGATGTAAATTTTATGTCCAAGTGACGAGATACACATTTTATCTTTCATCAACTAATTTTGATGTGACGCCGTTAGGCTGTCAAGAGAACTTCATAACCCAATTTCGATTTCTTTGGGTTCAACATGTAGTTATTGAATATGTCATCCTTTGAATATGTGTGAATGACCTTTTATTATTTTACACTTAATATCCACTTATATTTGGTGTATTCATTTTCACACATAATAATGTAATTGATTTATCCTTAAACCAAGGATACCGTCTTTTTATGGGACTTCGTCTCAATCTCCTTTAATTGAGGCATATTTCATTTTATAGACAACTTTCTTTTATACGGTGTATAAACCCCTTTGAATTTTACTTTTATACAAAAGGAATATTTTTATACGAAGCATTTTACTAAACGACTAAAAGGAATGTTTCTTTTAACATACGCGGTGGTAACGACCTTTTCCGACGCCAAGAGTATTATTTAGTCTTTGGCTTCCTCAACAAGCCGTGATGTTTTTAAAATGAGATAAATAACATATACTCTTTTATGTATTTAGGTATTGAAAATTGTTTTTATAATGGATTTGTTATGTCAATATATTTGAGTGATATATTGTGATCAATGTGTGGAAATATTTTCTTTCCATTATATTTGTTTTATGTCTTATGATTTTATTATGGTACTTGGAAATTTAATAGGTGGTTGCGTGATAAACCATATGACGGGTGGTGCCGTGAATACCAGGATGGGTGGTTACGTTATAACCTCCAATGCATTGGGTATGGAAGTTGGTCGTATGGATATTCCATTATGTATGTATGGAAGTTGGCTGAAAGGCTATTCCATTAAGTGATATGTGTGGAAGTCGACCGTATGGTTATTCCACTTAAGTATGTTTATGTCCCAAGTTACCTTTATATGTTATGTGTTCTTTATATGGATTTTATGGATATCTTTTGGTTACAAAAGGGTAATTAATGAACTTTTATTCAGCGAAGAGTTTTTACTACTTCGAAGAGGTGAAAAGTATTACTTTGATAAAGTATACATGGTTTACTTGTTGTTTTGAAAACACTAATAGTTTTCATTATTTATGTATCCCTTACTGATCTTTTTATAATCATCCCAAGTTTTTGAAATGTTTTTCACAGGACTTAGCGTGGAATAGGGTCAAGGATGGGATCAAGGGAATGTCATGCTACCTAAATCATGGAACTATACATGTTTCTTTTTAAGAGTTTTTTATTTTATGGAAATTTAGTAGAAGCGACTATTTTTTAATCTTTCGATATGTAATAGTTATGTCATAATTATCTAAAACTCTAAACCTGAAAAGATCCTCAATGTGAATTACTCATTTAATTCAATATTAAGTAAGGTTTAAGGCCGAGGCCTTATAGTTGGTATCAAAGGTCAGTTTAGATAACTTTAGAGGTTAGGGTATTCTCTAAGCATAAGTGACATTACCATAATGGTTAGGATTTCAGAAAGAGTCCTAGTTTTAGATAAAGTGAATGAGTAAGTATATCTTAGTGTTTAACATCCTCATTAGTACATGATGGTTCTGTTGATATACTCACACTGACATTTCTGTTTTTAGTGAATGGATGGATCTAGCAGGCACCAAGGAGACAACAGGTTTGAAGGAAACTGTGGTGGTTCTCTGATTACGATACTAGATAAAATGGGGGATTCAATGAGGAAACTCATGGTTGTTCTAAACCAACTATCCAGGAGTCATGATCAACCACTTGAACCTTGGTATGTTCTGTAATGCATCATGTATGAGATGACCAATCGATGTGGAAGTTCAGGTAATAATTATAAAGGTAACCATTAGAGTTTATATGAATCTTACTTTTGTGGTAATTAAGGGTGATTATATGATATGATGGAAAATGAAAGGCATGAGATAAACCTGAGGTTAAAATATATTATGATTATTTTTGAAGATTTTATCTCATTTTGGGGAATGTTTTAAGAATTATATAGTTTTGAAAAAATGACAACACGCAAACCGTGTGACAACCCGTCGCGTCGGACAAAGCCGCGGGAATCGAACCCACAACCAAAGTGCGGCTGGTATTTATCGCCTACCACTGGACTACGTGAAGTCCCTGGTTAGTTTGACTGATTCTTTCTAGTTATATGATTTTATGAATTAAGAGTAAGTTGATTTTGGGTTATTTATGAAATTATTAACCTATCATGAAGAATATGTGATTAGGTTAACTACTTTTCAATACGAGACTTTAGGGGCAACAGCTGTTGTTTGGAGATAAATGTTACGATTTAACATGGAAGACTATGTGACTAAATCCATCAAATATTTCTGTTTCAACCTTATTTTGGTTTACTTTGAAGAATTTTATGGACAATTTGTTTATCTAATCGTCCTCGTTGAACTTTGGGTTTTGTTGGACAAATTTTGGAGATTAAGTATAGTTTTTCTTTTTATAAAGGGTTATCCATTTCTGGATTATCTGATCTTGTACTCGCCTTTTTGGTTCTGGTTTTGGTTAAAGTCTAAAGACATGGGAAGTATATAGTTCTCTTTTGTGGATTAGGTGATTCTCTAAAGGTTGATTATAGTACTCATAATGTGAACAAGTCTCCCTAAATACTCGTATTTTGGAAAAAATGTGAGTTTGATTAAGGAATCTAGTAAAAGATGAAGGTCAACATGATAAGTGATTATGTTTCCTTATGAATAAATTACTCAATAAAAAGTAATTTAAAACAAAAATGTTGTCTATTATCTTTTCCTACTGGGAAATCTAATACCATTTAACCCATCACAAGTTTGTGATTTTCTTATGGTTAACTTTCTCCTAGACATGTTTACTATCATTCTCCATCCGAACATGACCCATTGTTTTCTCGTCCATATCCATATTTTCATACTTGGAATCCAAGTATGGGTTAACTCGGATGACATTTGTACTTCTCTACCATTCTTTTAAAGTGATTGTTTTACCGACTCTTGTTTCGATGTGGGACTTTCAAGGATGTTTCCAAGCTCAATTTTAAAAATTGTGAGGACGCAATTCCCAAAAGGGGGGAAGGATGTAACACACCAGGTAAATAATGAATATTACATTTTCATATTTATCCATATTTGTGAATAAAATATTAATATGACTTTAAAGGGGACGCTATGCTCGATGGCGTACCCAACACGCAACAATGAGTTTCTTGGGAATCTTACGTTGCACTCTAATAATAAAATAATATTATTTTAAATGGTAGTTAACATGTAGTCGTTTTATTGGTGGGAATGGATAGAAATAACTAAAATATGATTTTATATGTTTTTAAATGTTTTTACTTTTATCCAATAAAAGATAAAGGCTTAAAACACAGAAAGAATTCAATTTTAGGCGTATATGCCCTAGTTTTCACTAAAGGTTAACTTATCGCCTTTTGATGGAAAACCGCCATTAAATATAGTTTTGTTAACTCTTATACATTCTATTGGACCGAATAAAACTCTTCTTTAGAATCGGGACATCAAAATTTTCTTTGTGTAAATTTTTGGTATCCTTCCGATAAAGTGCATTTTTAATGAATAGTGTAAAATGTTGTATTTTAATTCAAAACCTCTTTTTAATCTAATTTATTTAAATGATTAGATTATCTTTTTAATTGGTTTTAAAGTGAAATTTGAATATATTTTTACCATTAAACCCAATAGTGGTCGTTGGAATTAATTTCACTTTGAAATCGGACTTAAACTAGTGTCAATCTTTTGATACTTATTGTTTCATAAAAACACGCTATTTTTCATGATATCCAGAATTAATTATTAAATTAATTAATGTGACTTATATGTTTTAAATTTTGTAAAATAGACTTCATTTTTGAATTCGGAATATCAAATTTAGCTTAGGGTGAATTTTTGGTAATTTTCTGAAAAACTTCAATTTTTGATGAATAGTGAAACCACTAAGTGGTACTTATAAAAACTGATTTTCCGTTTAAATGAAATTTTGCCACCTTTGTGTTTTGAATTTCAAAAATCCGACATACATGGTTGTCATTAAGAAGTAAAATGTGGTTCAATGGGATTAAAATAATTTTTTGGTGAATAGTAAGTTATTATGTTTTTAATCGCGATTAGAGGTAATTAGTGTAGTTTAAGGTAAAAACAATGTTTTAATAATATGAAATGAACATGACACATGTCCTAACCTCATTGAATGTGTAATTACCGACCAAGAAAAGCCATGGGTCATCTTTGGGACCCCATGGAGCCACTTTCGTTGGGAAATGACATAAATAACTTTTTATTTAATGTTAAAGTAAAAATGACACACACATGAAATGTTTTACGAAAACAATTTTTACAAGGGGTTATACAAGTCAGAGTTTTTACAATAAATAGTCATTGGAATGATCAAAATATTTCCTACATCATAGGAGTTTTTTTATAATTTTTAGACATTAAATAAATTAAATTATTTATGACATCATGATGATGCAGCGATGACCTCATTATTTAACGATTTAAATAAAATGGAAAGATAATGTAATATCTAAGACATAAACATGTCCAAAACCTATTGGATGAGTGGATTTAGAACCCTTATCACCTTATCCTAGAATAAAATCAATGTGGGACCTCTTAAATCCGAATACCATTTTAAAATAAAGTGACTTTTCTTTACCTTCCAAGAGTGCCCCTCCTCTCCTCTTATAAAAGGCCCCCACCTCTACCTCCTTACCCACACTCCCAAAGCCTTTGGCTCGGCCAAAACCTGCCCGTTTTGTCTCTAAACTTCCCTCTCTAACTCCTTGAGGCCTCACTTTGGGAAGAAGTTTTCCCAATGAAGCCATTTATCTCAAACCAAAGGGAGTTATCCGATTTTAAGGTAATGTCTTCACGTGAGTCCTTTTGTTTTATTTTGCTTCTCCAACCCCCTAAACTCTTTTTATTAATTTATTTTGTAAACACTACAGTATATTAAATATACTAGGATGTTGTTATAAGAAGTATTCGAGCTACAATTACACACACCAACATCTAATGGTTAAAGAACATACTGTTTCCGTGGATGACGAATTTATTCCTCCTGAAACGATGACTGTTCAACATTCTTTTAACACCTTAAATGGTGGCCATTAAGATGTCACTATATTTATATATGATATATAATATGTTTATGTTTTACTTAAGCTTCTTTATTTTTCTTTTTGGGCATACCTTTATGGTTTCCATTATAGGTATACGCGATATCTTCATTTTAGGAAGTGCGAACTACCGCCCCCTCAAAGTGATGTGATTCGTTAATGCCATATGTGGGACGTATAAAGGATGGATTTAATGTTATTATATATGATGTTATATTGGAATTATTATATACCTCTATATAAATATTATTTATTTCTATTAAATTATGAGATAGAAATGGAAGTAGCGTTCATGCGTACGTACGGCTTATCGTCTCCATGAACGGTGCATTTCATTTCTTATCCCCAAATGTAATGTACTATTAAAAGTACATGTATATAATAGATATATATAATGAATGATATATCTAAATGATGAATATAATTCTGTAATTTAAATATAGATACCTCTCATTTAGTTTTAATTTCATTAATATGACAAAGAAATGAAAGTAGCGTTCATGCGTATGTACGGCTTACCGTCTCCATGAACGGTGCATTTAATTTATTACCTCTAAATGATTAGGTAATATTATAAATACATGTATATTCTGGATATATATGATATATATTCTATCCAAATCATGAATATCATTCTGGATATAATGAACCTTTTACCACACGAAAAACATGTAATTGTAAGAAGTCCACTTTCGACTTAAGAACCAAATATCGACAAAACAAACATTATTAACATAAATGGTTACATAATGTTTATAACATGGAAATAAGTGATATAAAAGGAATAATGAACATTAAAAAGGTTCTTAATCAATTATAAATTAACTCAAGTTTATTATTCAGGACGTTAAAGAATGATCGAGTCAAGTCGGACCCAAGGTAAGGGATCTTACTCCTCTCTTTCTTTTTATGTACACTCTTTTATGTAATTCCTTTTAAGATCATATTTCTAAGGATTGGGATTTTATTTTATATTAATCCTACTCTAATTATTATGTTCATATTATGAGAGACCCTATTTCCTCTCATCAATCCATTTTGGAAGTTTTGAGTGGCGCCGTTAGGCTGCCGAATTTTCCTAAGAGATCTAACCTCTCTCTTTCTCTTTAAGTACTCTCCTTTATGTCACTTCTTTTAAGCTCCTATTTCTTATGATGAGGGATGTTCTTTTATATTCCTCTTGATGTATTTTTTATTGTAATGTTATGAGATACCCTATTTGATCTCATCAATCCATTTTTGGATGTTTTAAGTGGCGTCGTTAGGCTGCCGAGTTTTCGTAAGGGATTTTTCATCTCACTTTTATTCCTGTGAGATTTATGCTACATTTGCCACAATTTCCATTGAGTGGTTTATGTACTGACCATTATTTTACTCATTTTGTAATATTCTTTCATTTATTAGTATTTACATCAATGTTCTATTTTCCTTATTTCACGGGGCGTTTGTTTTGAAAGATATCCATGTCGGTAAGGGAACCTTTCACCCTCCTCTTTTTAAAAGACTTCTTTTGTTGGGTATTTTAATTTACATATTGGTATGTTGTGATATGTTCTCATATATCCTTATTGATGTAACTTTTATGTCCAAGTTATGAGATACACTTTTTATCTCTCATCAACTCATTTTGATGTGACGCCGTTAGGCTGTCAAGAGAACTTCATAACCCAATATTGATTTCTTTGGGTTTAATATGTAGTTATTGAATATGTCATCCTTCGAATACGTGTGAATGACCTTTGATTATTTTACACTTAATATCCACTTATATTTGGTGTATTCATTGTCACACATAATTATGTAATTGATTTATCCTTAAACCAAGGATACCGTCTTTGTATGGGACTTCATCTCAATATCCTTTCATTGAGGCGTATTTCGTTTTATACACAACATTCTTTTATACGGTGTATAAACCCCTTTGAATTTTACTTTTATACAAATGGAATATTTTTATACGAATCGTTTTACTAAACGTCAAAAAGGAATGTTTCTTTTAACGTATTCGGTGGCAACTACCTTTTCTGCCGCCACGAGTATTATTTAGTCTTTGGCTTCCTCAACAAGCCGTGATGTTTTTAAAATGAAATAAATACCATATACTCTTTTATGTATTTTGGTTTTGAAAATGGTTTTTATAATGGATTTATTATGTCAATATATTTGAGTGATATATTGTGATCAAAGTTTGGAAATGTTTTCTTTCCATTATATTTGTTTTATGTCTTTTGATTTTATTATGGTACTTGGACATTTAACGGGTGGTTACGTGATAAACCATATGACGGGTGGTGTCGTGAATACCAAGACGGGTGGTTATGTTATAACCTCCAATGCATTGGGTATGGAAGTCGGCCATATGGCTATTCCATTAAGTATGTATGGAAGTTGGCCGAAAGGCTATTCCATTAAGTGATATGTGTGGAAGTCGACCGTATGGTTATTCCACTTAAGTATGTTTATGTCCTAAGTTACCTTTATATGTTATGTGTTCTTTATATGGGTTTTATGGTAATCTTTTGGTTACAAAAGGGTATGTAATGAAATTTTTTTCAGCGAAGAGTTTTTACTACTTCGAAGAGGTGAAAAGTATTAATTCGATAAAGTATACATGGTTTACTTGTTGTTTTGAAAAAACTAACAGTTTTCATTTTTTGTGTATCCCTTACTGAGCATTTTATGCTCATCCCAAGTTTTTTAAATGTTTTTCACTGGACTTATCATGGAATAGGGTCAAGGATGGGATCAAGGGAAGGTCATGCTACCTAAAACATGGAACTATACATGTTTCTTTTTAAGAGTTTTTATTTTATAGAAATTTAGTAGAAGTGACTACTTTGTAATATTTTGAGATATAATAGTTATGTCCTAATTCTCTAAAACTCTAAACATGAAAAGATCCTCAATGTGAATTACTCATTTAATTCAATATTAAGTATGGTTTAAGGTCGGGGCCTTATAGTATCTCATATATTTATTAAATTTATCATCATTATATTTAATATAAGATTTTATTGAATGAGGAATCACATTACTTCGTGAGGCGGTAGTTCGTCGTACACGAGAGCTTCATTATTGTATACCCTAAAATCTACAAATTTAAAAAGGGTTATTTTATATAACGATTCCAAAGATATTATTATTTTATTATTATAATATATACTATTTATATCCATCATCTTACCCCTCTGTGATATATTTTTATGGAAAATGTGTCATATCAATTCGTGAGGCCGTAGTCCACCATACACACAATCGACATTATTGTTTCCCATTTTAGGGAAGTGGATAAGAATATAGGTCATTCAATTAATATAAAAACTAATATTACATGGGTTATAATTATTTCATTATATAATCTCAAATGATGAATATTTTAATGATGTGGTAGAAGAAATAATATAATAATTCATAGTTAGTCATTCTACCCCTCCTCTGACAACCTCTTTAGGAAAATCCATAATGTTCTATTATAATAGATTAATGGATAATATAAGTATTCTAGGAGGATTTTATGGATGTTTTGAAGTTATTTTAGTAGGATTTTTATTATCCAAAATAGTTTTATGGAGTCAATAAGAGATGGGATTTGGTGGCCTTTTAAAAGTGTACTGAATGGTAAACATGTTATTTATGAAAATAAAAAGGTATAACCAACTGTTTGATTGGATTAAAGGATATAAAATATATTATTATTTAACCATATAAAATTTAAGTTTAATTTTTTTTTGATATAAAATATTTATGACATATTTTTTGGTCATTAAAATCATTGTATTTTTAGTTTAACACCGTGTAAACCCATTTTTTACATTATTGTGGTAGTTGAATTTTATAGTTTTCAAAATTGATTATAGTAATTAATTAATTTAAACTAATAATGTAGTATTAATTATTTTTATATTTATTATGGTAACCATTTTGCAAAAATTAATTCCAATAAGTGAAAAAATTAATTTAAAACAAAACCCACAAATATGATCAAAACAGTGGGGTTTTAGGACATTATTTTTTAATAAGAATATATTTTATATTAACTCTATGATTAATGATAATAATTCTAAAAAGAATAATTATTATTTATTGATATCAATCCAATAAATTTCATTTATTAAATTCCTCATAATTAATTATTTTAAATAAATAAAATAGAGAAATATTATTTATTTTAAAATATTTTTTCAGAAATTCATGTTTGTATAACCAAAAACTATCTTACACTAAAATATAATCTATCTGTGATTGGATATTAATTAAGTGGATTAAATATAATTAAATAAAACTTATATATGTTTTAATCATATTCAAAACATATTGATCCTATTTTATTACTTAATTTTTTTTAAAGTACTTTCTTTTGTAAAAAATTATGTAATTTTCACTATGCACTAAAAAATAAATGTTTTTAAAAAAAGAATAATTTGACCCAAATTATATATTGATATGATTATTTAAAAATTAAAATAATTTTTTATATCTTATTTTTTAAATTTTAGAGATTAATAATTTAAATGAAACTATATAATAAATGGGTTTAATTAAAACTATTTCTTTTTTGATTTAAAAATTACTGAATATTTGTAAAATGAGTATAACATTGTTAAAAAACATGATAGTGATTTATTCAATCATTACCTATGTTGTTTCAATCTTCTCTATTTTGTAAATTTTTTCGTCAAATTTTAATTTATTTTATAAATTATTAGAGATATATTTCCCTAATAGAATTTTCATATTCTGACGATACAACTTCAACAATATTTATTTTTCATTAAATGTTATCATGATGAGTTTCCTTATTCGAAATTATTGTATCTCTATGGTCATGAAGTTCAAGTTTTTTTCCTCATATTAAATTTTATCTCCCCATTCAGAATCTTGAGGGATCAAACACTGAGATGAATCTATAACATATTTCATAATCATTGAAAAATTAAATATATTATGTATGAAGGATAAAAATTGGGGAAAATCCACTTAGTTGGAAATTGATTCAACTTTATCTAGTTATTCATGTGGTCTAATAAGGGGATATCCTTCCCTTTTTAACAATATTCATGAAACGTTTTAATGTATATATATTATTAATAATATGATAAAATACATCCAAATAAAGATCATTCTTTTGGTAATCCACATTGATTTTCTACCTTTGTTAAACCATCCTCACATATTTCTTAATCAACTCCACCTTCTCAACCACATCATATACTAATTGTGGCCTCATCAATATAATCTATCCTAATTCATCAAAAAAACTAGTGTATGAATCCACTTACTATAGAATGATTCAAATGATTCCATCCGTATAATGGAATGAAAAATATTATTAGAAGAATATTAACCAAAAATGATATTTATCCCATCATCATTAGTAATACATTAAAAAGTGACGCATATATCCCAAGGTGTTAATCATCTAGTCTACACTACCATGATTTTGAGAATTAAATGTTGGTGATGAAATTTAATTCAATACAAAATGATTTGTGATTTCCTTTTCAGAGATTTGATGTGAAATTGGGATCTTGTCCTGAATCAATGGAGAGATGCACTATATGTATCCTCAATACCTCATTTTGATACACTCATGAAAGGTGATATAATGAAATTATATCTTTAATGAGAAGAAAATGTGAAGATTTATTATTCTATCAATTATAACACATATGGAATTGTTACCTCATGGAGTCTTTAGTATCACCACCACAAAAACCTAGGATATATTTTCCTACTTCCACGATAGCACTATAAAATGATAATACATTCCCTTCGATAAATATAATTCAACTTTGATATTATGACAAGTGAAATAATTTTTGGTAACATTAGTTATTTCTCTTTGTATAGTATCCTATAAGAAATTAACCTAATGTCCTCTCCGTATCATAGTGAAACACAGATGAACGATAAATGGAGAACGATAAGTTTCACTCAATAACACATTATTCAAATAGGAATCACAATAAACTGATAATATTTTCTAAATCATAAAACATGTTCTTCATCGTTATTAAAATTTGGAAACAAACACTTTTGAATGGATCCTATATTTTCTTTAAAATTTTGATCCTCATTATGAATATGAATATTATATTATTAAAAAGTAGAATACTCTAAAAATTAAAATAAAATAGTAGTTTTCTCTGCATCAATAAATTCTAGACCTACAATTAACAAATCATTAAAGAAAGGGTCACCTTCGAAAAAAACATGGTTATTGTGTTATAGTTTTGACTCAATGAATTTAAAACATTTATTTATTTTAAATATTAGAAATGAATTATGAAATCATAATCCTTGATAAGTTTTAAATATGTTTTCTTTCTCATGTTCAATTCATTTTTATTGAATAAAAATTTCAATATTTTGTGACCATTATATAATTTGAACATTACTCAATAGAAATGATGCCTCTGTAAAAAAAAATCACATTAGTTAATTCTTGATCTTGTGTAGGGTAACTTAACTGATGAATTTTCAACTAACATGAATCTTAAGAAATTTCCTAATAATTCTTCATTAGTACATGACCAATTTTGTTTAATAAAGCATCATTGTTGATGAAAAAATATATATATCATAAATGAAGAGAAAAAAAGAGTTTTCACAAATCCTATTTTCACTTCCGAAGAAATCATCACATTACATTTTCCAGTTCAATTTACATCTATTTTGAGTTGACATAGTTTGTTGGCTAGTCAACTTTTCAATGTTTTCAAAAACATGCTAGTAGTGACCTACTAATACGTAAAAAATTTAAAATATTATATTTATTTTTCATGGAAATTCATCATCACTTTCTATACCAATTTCCATATCTATTCCATATTTAATAAATATATATCTAAGAGGTGAAATTGATTACATCCAAGATAATCGCTATAAAAATTTACCATATATTTTCTTTTATTTTTATGGGTTTCAAATGAAAATCCTTAGATTTAATTTATAATTCTCTTAATATTTAGAATAGTTTGAAAAATCATCAATAAACACTACAACAATTTTTTCAATGAAATTATGAGAGACTCTATTAATAATGTCTATAATTGTATTAACTTCATTGGGAACCCCAAAATGTGTAAGTTAAAACTCACAGTTCTAGTATCATATATGAAACATAGTCTTTAGAATGTAAAAATCATTACATCTATATGATTTTAACCAGATCCTAGGTCAAAAAATTAAATTAATGTGCTCCCTATAGTTGATCAAACATATCATTGAAAAGATGAAAAGTATACATTCTATTAAAAATGATGTTATTCAGGGAACTATAACAGTTGAAAAGTCTCAATAAATATTTTTTATTTTTTCTAAAAATTAATTCCCACCCCTCATGGATATGAAATTGATAGTGACACCTTTATCAAAAATCTCATGAAATTTATATCTAAATTATAAATGTTATAGTTAATCGGTTCATAAAGGGGGAATAAATATATTCTTAGCATCAGTAGATAATTAACTAGTAAACTCAACCTCCTAGTCAGGAATAAAACATCGGAAATAATCCATAAAAACGTCAATGTAATCATTCAGTAATAGTATATAAATAATTTGAAAATTTTAATTCTATTTAATATTATGAGATTGGTATCATTCATTTCCACCACAGATTAATTTCAATTTTTCAGGGTATGTTATCAGTGGTATGAAATGATTGAATAAAACATTATGATATATAAAATATTTCATATAATGATGAAATTAATGTAAATCCATACCCAAAATGATATCAAACCATAAAATGTAATGTTATACTAGAATTTTTTGAAATTTAATCCCATTATTAACAAAAGGAATATTTATATAAATAATGATTTCCTTAAAACATCCACACGTGGTTTTCAACCAAATTTCAATCTTACTATCATGATATGATATTCCCAATTCCCTTTATAATTTATCAGATTTGAAATAATGGAATGATACAATGTCAAACAGGGAATATAACCAATTTAAATCTATAAGTAATATAATTTTCGCCAATTCATTTGGTGGCCCAACATCAACCATTGTTATAGAAAATTAATTTTTCACATGATTTTTTCATCTAATATTGATGATTTCCATCACAAGTTACTATACATAAAAAAATTATTGAAAAAAGACCCAACCCATTGCAACTAAAATACCATATTTTTGGGTGGCTATCAATTACCCCATTCATGGATCTTTCAAGTTTATTTTTATTAAAATCACAGGCCATATGTCCAAAAATTATATATTGGTAACTTATCCCTTATTCTATAAGATATTCAATAGATATATTTTTAACACACAAAACATAAGATAATAATTCTATTTTCTTACCACTTTTTTTCTTTTTTCTATGTTTTCCTATCTCATCCCATCATGACCAATACCAAATATCTTAATCAAAAGGAAAATATGACTCAGAAAACAATATCTAAATTTTCTAAAAAATTTAAAAACAATATCATATATTTTTAATACTAATTTGAAAAAAGTTCATAATAAAAAATGATTCAAGCTTGAGTAATGTTTACTAATTTTAGTATCAATGTCCCAAAACAAATCATCTAATTACATGTCTAGTATTGTAAAATTGAATTAATACATTACAAGAAAATATTAATATTTTTTACTTAATTATATGAAGTTATTTCAAATCATGAGTTTAACATCCTTAGCAAAATATATCACATGGAAAAGGTCCTTAAATTTTCAGAAATCTATGTAATAAATGTCTCGTTTCTTTATGTTATTCATAACCAAATACTAATATAAATAATCTTACTATTAAATACGATAAATTTAAAGAGTTTCCATTAGTTTTTTCAAACATACATTGAATTAAAATATCTTATCCATACCACTGATCTATCCTTTTGATACAATATGGTTATATGATCCACTAAATTGTGGGTGATGATCCCTCATGAAATGAACAACTGTAAACATTTTTGTTTTATTGTAGATATAGTTCATTTCATTAATTTAAAACATTACAATTTATATCTTGTTTCTACTCTAAAACAAACTAATATATTCTAATTCCATCCTTCTCTAGATGATGATCTAGAAGGATATTTTCCTCATGGTTACTTCTTACTAAATATTACATATTTATTATGTTGAAAAAAATTCTGAAAAAACATATTTTATATTAATAAAAATAGTAATCCTTAAATGAAATATCATTTTAACATAAATATAATGGAAAATATTTCATTATAATTAAAAATAAAAATTTTAAAACATTTGAAGATATATTAACCATATATTGATACCAACTATAATTACATGACAATAAAAATTATATAATACCGACTTCTATGTCAAAAAAACATAATTTTACATTTCTAGATCTTCCCAAGATTAATGTTTTAGAGATGTATATTATAAATCATTCCAAGAAAAATCATATAATACAAAGTTGAAACTTCTAATCAGTATCTATTTTGAAATTTATAAATAATTTAAAACTATATGTGAAATTCTTTCAGAAAAAAATTTCAATTCATTCAACATGAACTCCTCATTTCCATTACCTATCTATTGATCATATTAATTTTTATTTAAAAAACTGGATTACAGAGATAATGATCAATATTAGTCACACAAAGAAGAAAACATTTTTATCTAGTGAATAACCAAAAAAAAGAAAATGTTTATCCTAAAAATATTCCTTTTAAACAAAAATAATAATATTATTATTTTAAAAAGATAATTTATATAATATTTTCCTATAAAAAAATAATCAATGAAAACTCATTATAATGTATAGAAAAGCCTTATAGAGTTCTTATAAATTATCCTCATATAACCCTAAGAATGTGAATGATTATACTATAGACTTATAATATAATTCTCCATTGAACATAATAAATACCCAATGCATTGGAGTGATATCTGGGTGCACCAATAATATAAACTATGTTGGTATCACCTGGTTCTATTAGTGTGAACCCATCGTATATAATGTCTATTGAACAAATAATGAATAAAAAAATTATTCATGAAATGTTTCTTTATAATACAATTTTAAAAAACAGTTTTATCTAATATTGAAACGCTTTTTGGATATCAAAACACCATTTTCTTTAAAAAAAATTATTTTAAATATCAAAATATCTAGAAAAATGAAAATATATTTTTTAAAAAAAATTAATTATTTAAATGGAATCTAGATATCAAATAATATTCATAATGTTATGAAATGATCTTGTTTTTATTTACATTAATAATTCATTTTATCATTTCTCAAATCAATGTATTTAAAACACCTAAAACAAGTCCTTTTGAAATCCCATTAAATACTGTTAAGAATATATATAATGTAATTTTTAGATAATTTATATCCATATAAAAATATTAATAATATAATATGAAAAAGTTGGGCATGTAAAAGAAATATTTTGAATGAAAACATAAAAGTGTTTTTTAAATTAAACTCCCTTATCACTTTGGAAATATTTTCATTAGAAGCCCCATGAAATAAAAAATATTAAAAAACAGAATGATAATATATAAACTAATGTTAGAACATGTCAATGGGGCTTTATATAAATATCATAAAATAATATAAGTGAATAAAATCAAAATATTCCTTAATAAATGAAAATTAGGTTGGCATCCATTATGTTGTGCTCGATTCTTCGCATAACTTCTTTATATTTCATAATAATAAACATATTTTTATTAATAACATGAAAAAGAACATTTTTAATGTTTATCATTCCCTTTATATATATTATTAAAATGTTATATATGATTACACAATCAATTATATTTATCACAGTTTTTTTTCCCACATCTATCTTACATATAAAAAATAATTTTGGTAGGTTGAGTATGGTCAATGAGTTTATTATTTAAAAATATACTGAATAATAATCATAAAATAATAATCATATTTTTATTTAATAAATACTTTGTATACCAAACATTAAATATTTTAATTAGAGTAAATTGTGTTCAGATAATGAAGATGGTAGACCTTACATACGCATGAGTAACCTTTCTATTTTGGAGAAATCATGATTGAAAGTAGGTAAGTTATATTTGATCCTTCCATAATGATAATGATTTAATATATAACATCTATTTTTATTTAAATCAAATTAGATATAAAATATTTTTAGTGTGTTGATAAAAATAGAGATACATCACATCATACTGGCAATAGTAAACAAACACATGAAAGATGTTATAATTTTTGAATGATTGAAATGGTAATAAAAAATTATATATTAGCTTCTAATATTGAATAAAATGTCACAAATATGATAACTATTTCATTTATATCACATATATTCATTAAAATTATCTTTATTACATTCCATTGATATCTATATTGAAAAATGAACTACATCGATTCACAAGCTGATAGTTCGCCCTAAACATGAGCAATATTATCATTTCCCATACAGAATGGAATGAAAAAATATTTATATTCTATAATGACTACATAATATTAATTATGTTTTTAATATCATATATATAATTTATATTGGTCATCATAATCAACCTTGATTGGTGTTAAATGATAATGTGAAACATATTATCGTAAGGTAAAAGTCCTCCTCTGTACAAATGAGAGATGTTTTCATTTCCTATTTAATGAAAGTGGAGATGGATATAGTTAATGAAAATTAAATTAAAAAATTTCACTATATATTATACAATGGTGTAAAAATATAATATTTAATAAATAATATTTTATTTTTGTTGAAGAATAAATAAAACTAATATACATAGTAAGTATTTTAATACATCTCAGACCACCTCTTTTGTAGTTTAAATAAGATATTCCTATAATGGATTGCTGAAAAAAATATATTAGAATGGGGTATGGAAATTTGAAACTATTTTGGTAGTTATATTAATATCAAAAAGGGTTTTGTGGTTTGAATATGATAGATGAGTCGATGGTCATTTATAATTATGGTGACAAGAACAATTGTAATTTTTAAAAAAAGGTGTGACCAAATTTTCAACATTAAAATATTAGAAAAAATAATATTCTAGACATTTATTCAATAAAGGTCTAATTTTTTCAAAAAAATATTATATTCCTAGTTTGGATCATTTTAACACTTAACTTATTTTAACCCCTAGTAAACCCATTTTAACATAATTATTGTAATTAATTTTTATTTTAATCACAATTAAATAAGGTCAAAATTATATATATATAATAATGAAATATAAATTATTCTAATAAAAATTATGTAATACATTTTAAAAAAATTTAATTAACGGACTTTTCATTAATTAAATTAAATCCAATCCCGAAGATATGATGATAAAATAGGTTTTCAAGTAGTATATTTTCTAGAGAAATTATTATTAGATATTAAATTTAGATTTATAATAATAATAACTCTTGAATAAAAATTAAAATTCATTGATAAGTGATCTATATATTTCATTTAAAAATTACTCATTAGGAAATAATTTAATTGTCAAAATGTAGATACCACATGCATTTTAAAACAGTTTTAAGATAATTATCATTTTTAATGAAAAAAATTATTCTAATGTATGATATAAATTTGATTAAAAATCAATTAAGCAGTTTATAAAATGAAACAATAATATTTTATTTTATAATTATTATTTAATAAATATTTTTAATTTTATGGTTCATATTTTTTTGAAAGGAAAATCCATTTTTTAATAAAAATTTGCATTCCTGACATTTGAGACAGACTCCTTAATTCTTTGTATCTCCCTGATGACCCCTCATGAAGGCCCATGTTCTTTTACTTAAAATTTTATGATTTTTTGGTATTTTATTTAAAACCGCATAGAGTTCCCCCCATACATGTCCTCGATGTAAAAATGTGGCTGACTATCTCACCTTCAAAACAGATAATGAGGGTGATATCACCTGCTACCATATTAATAGTTTACAACCAACAGTGTGGGTGAATCTTGTAAGAGGTGATTCCCATGGGATTTATCAAATAATACCACCATAAAGGGTAGTTAAAATGTTATTTGTGTTTTCTAGTTTTGTATCTTCTATTGGATTTTAATTTTGTATCTTCATTTCATATAAATAAATGAGCATGATAATAAAAATCTATTTTCACTATTCACTAAAAAATCATTATTATCTGAAGATTCAAAAATTTTCACCTAAAGTATATTGTGATATTATTATTTAAAAAATTAAATAACTATTCAAAAATTCAATTTATTAAAATTAGAAATTATAATTAGAAATAAATATTATTAAAACCATTTTAATTAGTACTATTACCTTTTTATTTTAATGTTACTTAATTTTTTATTAAGAATTAAAATATATTAATAAAAATGAAATAGATTTTTTATACCATTAGTTGATTTTTTACATTATTTATTAGAGAAGTCTGGATAGGATTTTCATTCATAATTAGAAGAACCCATATACTCTATAAGTTGTTTTATGCGTGTCTATTCAGTGTTTTAAATGAGCAAGTTATGGGACTCAAAAAAGTGAACATTCACTAAGTGAGGATGAATGAAAATTTTATTTTGCATATATATATATACATTTCGTTATTTTAGGTTTATATTTAATTGGATGTGTCTATAATATGGATGACATTCATCTTCACTTCCATGTTTTACACATTCATTAATACAAGAATGTAAATTATATTATGCTTTTCTTTATGATGAAACAAAATGAAACTATAAATATTATTATTCTTGAATGAGATCAAAAAATTATCCAATTATATAAATTTTATTTTCCAAAATTATATTCATTATTTAAATAGCAATATAAATATTAATTATGGGTGAAATGTTTGAATTTCCTAAAAATTATTTATTTCCAAATGAGTAGTGATAAAACTAGTATTTCCAATATCACCATTTATTTTCATTAAAATAATTAAGTTAATTATCAAATTATTTTTATATTTCATATTAAATTGATAAATTATCCATCTAAATTATAATAATCTAATCAATAATTATTATGAATTTAATATTGGTTATTTTTTATCAATAAAAGCGATGTTTGTAAAAAAGTACTTTACCATGTGTTTTTTTAAATAATATAAATGTTATTTTATAATATATTTAGAACATGAATCTTGGAAAATGGATACTTTTTTTCAATAATGTTTGTTAATATTTTTAAATATTCCCCTTTTAAATTTAGGTATTTTGAACAGAACATGTGGTAAAATGTTTCTTTTTAGAAAAGATAAAATAGGGTAAAATCAATAAAATAGGGCTTTAAAAAATCACTACAACTTAATAAATCATTTTTTATGATTTATTTAGAACATTATGTTTCATCTCTAAATGATATATCCACATACTAGTATTTTTCATTGATATTAACCATGTTATTGTTTTTTGAAAAGAGTAAATACAAATGTTTAATCTCTTGACATTAATATCTCTAATATTATTACATAAGAATAAAAGGAGGGTATTTTTATTCTTAGATATGTATTAAAATATAAATAATTTTTTTCATTGTTGTAAATTAATAATTCTTTTTATTGATTGAATAATAATATTAAAATTTAATGCAATGCTAACAGAATGATTTTTAAAAAAAGCAATCAAATCAAGTAACCGACTTAACAAATTATATTCTTTGTTTTTTTAAGTGAGTTGTAATTTCCATTGAATTTCATAGATTAATATAACATAATATTGAATTTTAATACTATTATGTTCTAATTCATTTACTCTCATGTTTCATTCAATGTCAAATAAGATGAAATATTCCTTATATAAAATTATTGATTATTTATATAAATTTATATTTTATAAATATTATAAAATTAATAAAAACAATATCCTTGAAAAAATATTAGGTATATTCTTAATAAAGTTGAATAGTGTCTATTTAATGTTCTCTTAAACTGTTATGATATAATTTTGACCCAGAAATAGTAGAATTTATGTATATTGTGGTAATTTTCTATAGGGTTAATTTGGTTTATAAATAAAAGATAAGGTTGAAAATAAAAAAAACCTAAACCACTTTATTGGATTAGTGAATTCGTACTTATAGTAATATTTTATTCAAATTATATGAATTTGGGAAAAAAATTTCATATAAAATAATTTATATTAATTCAATAATATATTTTATTCAAAGACATCCCCTCCCCTCATTTATAAAATGACACCCTTTTCTCTTTTCAATACACCAAATCGATAGAATTTGGTTTAAAAAACCATGAAAAATTATATTCACAACATTGTTATAAAATATGTGTAGTTTCTATTATTACTTAAAATAATAACATATGTCTTTTATAAATACATCTAAAGGAAGCCTACCAAGTAAGTGGTAATTGTCTTTATAAACATTTTCAACTTTAATTCATCTTATAGTTACATTAATTCTATTGTATCAAATTTTAAAAAAAAATATGATATAACAAATATAGTAAAATTTTATTATGGTAATGTGAAATCCACTTTCCTATTCTTTTACATCCAATTGAAAGAAAAAAATTTGAACTAGTATACACATGAATTACCATCTCCATGTAGTTGTGTTATACATTTTTCAAAACCATTTTATATGGATGTTTATAAATAAGGAAAAAATAATTACTTGTTTTATTTATGAAATAATTATTATTATATATTTATAATATCAAATATACCTTATTACCTTCAAATATGTTGTAAAATTATAACATTACCCATGCTTACGTGTTGGCCAACACCTCTACGAAGAGAAGTGATAAAGTTTTCAATTATTTTTCACATTTATGATAATAAGGCTATATTTAATAAATATATTTTATCTTTGTATCATTATAAACATTTTTTCTACTATTTAATCATAATAAATATAAATGTAGGGGATCATATTTGATAAAACAAGCATGATAAAATAATGTTGTTAACACTTGAAATAATTACAATAATGAAATATTACTTATAAAAAAGTAATTAGATGTTATAAAATTGTGTTATATGATATTATAAATATTATTATGGTTCAATTTTAATTTAAAACTTATTTAAAACCATTATATTTTAGGACAATGAATTTTTAACTAAGCTGAAATGTGATGTAAGTGATTTCTTCTGAACTTCCACTATATTGACACATCTCTTGTATTATACACTCATTTTAAATTATGTGGTCTATAAAATAAATTTGTATTTAAAATGAATATATATTTATTAATTATAATTATTTATCCAATTCTTTTTTCCATATTAAAGGGTTAACCATATAAATTATACTGATGATATAAGAATATTTTTTTAATTTTATTTTTTTGAGATCATATTATATTTAATTTAAGATATCTTATAATATTTCCACCATAAATTCGATATATTTTCTACATCCTGTAAAATTTAATGGGGTTTCCTTATTTTATTTCATCTTATTTTATGTTTTTCAATTGAATCAATCAATTAAGTTTTCAAAATATAAGATAATATTATTTATATTTTAATTAGGTTATATTATTCGTTATTTTCTATATTTTTTTACAAATTATTTTAATAAAATTATTTTTATTTACATATATAATTTATTCATTACATGTTATATTATACTTTTAATTTTAATAGGGGTATAATTTAATATTTTAAATATTTTACAAATTGTTCATTTATTAGATTAATTTACAAAAATCCAAATGGAATGTTTTCTATTTAACATATAATGTGTTAACTTTCACTGTTGGGCCATAAAAATTTTATTATATTTATCTTTTTAAACATGATTTAAATGATTTTAAAAAGTAAAATATTTAAAAAAATATTTTAAATTTGTTTTTTGTAATTTCTTATATTCGTTTAATTTTAATGTTTTAATACAAAATAAAATTTTTAATAAATTTATGATCATTGATTATCTATTACTAATTTATTGGTCATTATATTTATATTTAAAGAATCATATTATAATGATCATAGAACATTAATTAAATCTATGATATTCATGTTATTTGTATTATGGTTATGAGTATTTCCTATATCATATACCATTTCCACATATGGTGTTTTATTATAGTTGTTATTTTATATAACATGGGAACACTAAAATTACTTATTTTTTATTAAATATTGGTATTTTATAACAATGAATATTATTTATGAATTAAATATATCACCCAATATAAGATTAATTCAATGGACATGATGTGAAAATTGGGTCCCAAAATTATAAAACCCTTTGATGCACTTACATGTCTCATGAGAACAATTTGTTAGCAGGACTTATTAAATTGAATTTACTATTTCCCTACACATAGTTTAAAATGTCCTCTTGCAAGGACTTGGTGGTAATGATATCAGGATGTATCATATCACAACATTCTAAATTATTCATTTCTATTATAGAGAATTGGATTAATTTAATCCATGATATTATTAAATTTTATATTATATATTTATTCTTTTTATTCTCAATTTATTGATTAAATTCAATGTGTTTTCATTTGTTATCCTCACCATATTGATTTTGAATTATCTACTCATAGTAGACCCATTTGTATTTTACACTTACTAATAATTTAATACCCCAACCTTATTTTTCCCCAGTATATAAAGATTATCAATTTTATTGAGATTCAAGTATTCCATATATTTTCATTTGTTATGTTTAATATTTTATTTAAAATTTAAAAATTTGAATCATTTATGAATCTAGTTTGTAAACACTAATAATATAATATGCCCATTTGGATGAGAAACATTTTATATTGTGTCAATGTAACAAAGATGAAACTAGAAATTGATTACCATATTCCATACTATTATAGTTGGTTTTAATGAATTTTAGTAGAAAATTTTGAAATAGGATTTTAAATGAATGTAGTTATGTGAAAAAATATGATTAACCCTTATAGTATATGAGAAACATTACCATTAGAGGGATTTTTATTTAATATTTCAAAATTGAAGATGATAATTAGGAAACAAAGTGTGTGTTAATAGTTAGTGATGGATCATAATGATAGAAAGGTAATCAACACTAGTGGTAAATATATGTTTTTCTATGCTATGAAATCCAATAAATTTGGTGTCGGAGATGAGTATCTCTAGATTATTATAGTACAACAGACCCATGATATATCTAATAACATTTCATATTTGTAGAATCACGATGTTACATGGTATTATATACCTATATTATATAGTTTCAAGTGACAAAATCCTCAATATTTTAGTTGATATACTAGTCTAACAGTTACTGAGAAATGTTTTAATTGTCTTGAAATGATTTTTGAGGATTAATGATGAAATTAATGGGATATAGATATGTTGTAACTATTTTTTCATAGAGGTTATATCTATTAATAATGAAATTGTTTCCAAAATACTGTGGAGTAATATGAATTTCGGCATATGGAATGGATATCATTCAATGTAACATTCCTTTATAAATACTCTACTCATGATTAATGAACTAAAAAAAGATAAAGTTCTCAATTAAATGACAATTAAGATGAATGAGTGCCAAAGTATGAGAATAACATTAAAAGAATATATTTTAATTATTAGGATTATATACATAATCTAGAAAAAAAAGAATGATGATTTCATTGAAGACTTTTGGATAATCCGTATAGAGGAACTTGTTTCTCAATCAATTTCATCTTATGATGAATTAGTATTTTATTCCATTAAAACACTATAGAAATTTCTATGATCATATATAGTTAATGGCAATATAGGTTAGAATATGATATCATAAAACTAAGAAAATGAAAATTCTTTAAATAATATGAATGGAATTAAGAAATTTCCTTCGTCTAAAAATTGTGGTAAGGAACATCACAGAAAAGGTTATCTAGTCATGAGATATAATTATAAGTATATAGGTAATGTTCATCTGGATAATTAAAGGAATAAAATGAAATAAAAATATCTTTTAAAATTATTTTACTATTGTAAAATGGGGAGTTATTTACACCATCTTCCTTATATTCATTGGAACCAACTATAGAATAGGTATAGAGGACAAAACGAAGGATTTTGTGATCACTATAGTTATGGTTTATGTTCTAAGGATATGGTGAAATGTACTTTTATCATAGCCTCAAATTTAAAAAATTATTTATTTGAATAATGATCCTAAAACAATTTTATATCGTCAATATTTTCTTAGAAATATTATGTTACACTATCCCCGTACAGACGAAGTTTTCCATAAAAAGGATGTTTAAATCAAACCAAAAAAGGATGTGTCTCTAAGTACCCATTATGAAAAATATATGTTCCCTATTTTAAATCTTTATTATTATACATATTATAATATTAATATAAATATTTAATTTTAATTGATTTAAAAATAAAGTGATATAATCTTCAAAATGAAGGAAATAATGATTCACAATTTTAAGGTAGGAGACATCATCCTTATATTTATATACAAATCCACCTCTATCAAATCATCATATTGAGAATCTTTAAGAAGAAAAGTACACACAATGTAAAAATTGAAAAGGTAATGTTAAAATTTTATAATTACATATTTTATGGGAATTAATTGATTTAATTCCAATGGAATTATTTGGTAATCCACAAAAAAATTTAATTTCAGTTTTCAATTTTTTTAATATTTGTTGTAAGACATATATCATATACACCCTATGAAAGACCATTATTAAAGAAATGAAGTTAAAAAATCAACTATTTTTGTGGTGTGATATTGGAATCATATACCCCATATTATCACCTTTATGATCCCCAATTATTTTCTTTATAAATAGAGAGAGATCTATGAGGTTGTGAATTAATTTTAGGGAAATAAATACAATTACTATAATGAATGAGCATTATCCCCATCAATATGTTGAATAGGTTGTCCAAAATTATAGATCTCAATGTTTTTAAAAAAAATTCCTTTGTTTTGGGTGTCATAAATTCCTAATAATGAATGATGATATTATGATTTTGGAATATCACAACGGTTTTCACATTAAGTGTTTATAACAATTCCATTTTTAATGACTAATGAACCCTCTTTTTTTGTGGATCTAATAAATAGACTATTAATGGAATATCATGATGAATATAATTTGGAATTTATTGATGTTATATTTTCTTACTCTAAAGTATATGATTTCCATGACGACCATTGATGTATCATTCATCATAAACATAAGGAAATTCAATTATATTGTAAATAAATAATTTTTAAATTCAGGAATAAAAATGTTTATTTTACTGATTAAAATGCCTCTAATGGTGTAGTAATTATTGGTACTACAATTAAAAAAGATTTCAAATAATATCCAACACTAAAAAAATTATTGAAGCATATAGTTTCATTAAATTGTAAGGTTACTATAAACTATTTGTTAATTGTTTTTTATAATCAGGTAACCAGTTGATGAAGATGACACATAAATGGGTTATATTAACATGGAAAAGTTATGTGAAAATTATTTTTAGGAATTTAATTAGATATTGGTGAATTATCCTCATTGACACCTCCCTCTATAATTGATTTATTTTTTATATATAGTGATTTCAAAACGAAAGGACATTGTTATTTGCTTATCCATATGGAGAGAGGTTATTAATATGCACATAAATGGTTAATGAATCATTAATCTCATTTTTGAATAATGATATTGTGTTGAGAATTGTACTGTTTCATTTATGAAACAGTGTCATTATCTTTATGTCTTATAATGTGAAATATTATAATACCATAAGATCCTATTATAAATTTTATCATAGACATATAACTATATGAGTCAATGAAAATGGAATCAGTTACTCATGGATTATTAGTAATTAATATGCTACCACCATGTGAAGGAAAATGAGGTCAACAATGAGTTGACCAGGAATGATCATCGATTCACAATCAAAATTATGATTAACAAATATAATATGTTTGTGGATTTATTTAATATTGATATGGGAATTATTTATTAAGGTGAAGCATCATGAATTTTTAAATGTTTTCCATAGTATATTTTTTGGAAGATATAAAAATTTATCATGTTGATGATGATAGTTAGAAAAGAAATTAAATATATGACTTTTGGGAAATTCGAAGTGTTTATATATGATTTAATGGTTATAAAATGTGAAAAGATGTTATGTGTTCCAAATATACCAAGGTTGATAATGGATTATTAGATGATTATTATAGATCAAATTTCTCTATAAACCATGGTAGCGACAAGATGTATAAATATTTGAAGGAATATATTTTGTTTTTATAATATGAAGTGGAAAATTGCTTATTATATACAATGATATTTGTTTTTTCAATTGGTGAAGGATTAAAGAGAAAGTAAGAGAGGATTAATTTAACTTCTACTAATACCTATGTGGAAATGATAAAGTATTATTATATACATTGTAACTAGATTAAAAAATACTCTAAGAAAGAATGATGCAATACGGGTTATTGTTCATCACCTTAAAAAATCTTCACATTTCTTGATAATAATAGAATATTTACCTATTGAGTGCTTATCATGAATCAATATTAATAATTATGTAACACATCAAGGCTTAACTATTCCAGTGTTTTTATCTTGATCCATTATTTACAACAATTTTATAGAAAATTCATCATATAGATTTTAATAGGGAGATTTTGTGGATCAAAATGTGTCAACCTCATCTAAATGTTAAATCCAACGGGACTAATAAAAAATTAAGTTACATGTTGAGGACTTATCTCATGACCTTCAAGGTATGTGGGATCATTATTTATCTTTTTTGGTGTTATCCAACAACAATATCCTCAATTAATGTAATAAAAGTGAAATATCTAATGAATAATATAGAAGAGTTTTCATTTTAAAATTTCTTGGGATGGCATCATTGAATGAATTATTATGGGTCCATAGAATTTTTTGGAAACAAAAAATAAGGAATGGTCAAATAAAACCCATATTAAGGATTCCCAAATAAGGAAAATTAAATATGATGATAAAATAAGGAATGAATAATAATTTTAATTGTTAGATCATGTTTTCATGAATGTAACCCTATAGAATAATGATATAAGATTTTTTAAGAAAGAAAATATTATTCCATGGTACACAATGGGTTTTAAATATTTTAATTAATAGCATGGGTGGCTTACCATTTAGAAATTCCACCAAGACTCTCCACTGTAAATGATGTGTTCCGCATCACATTTTCAAGAAGTTATATTACAGAACCAACACAATTTATCACCATTGATGAAATATAATGGAATATTTATTTATTATTTTTTGAAGATACTATCATGATTTTTGACACTACTAAACTATTGTTGAGGAATTGGACCCCTCAAATATGATTGTTACATTTGAGAAATCATAAAATAGAAATTAATAAATGGTAACCATATGATATTATGACTAACTACCAAAATGTATTCAAGATATTATATTATAGATGTTTCAATGATAAAATTATTTTATTGATGAAGAATGTAATGGTGAATATTCAATTGTTGTATGATTTTATTTTTATAGACAAAATAAAACAATATATGTAGTTTTATTCATTAATGTAATAAAATATTAAATTCTCTAATTTTATATATTTTATTTTAAAAAAATTATTTTGATTATTGAAATAAACATGTAAAAAATAATTTAGAGTGAAATATTGGGATTTTTATAAAGTAAATGAGTCTCCAATGAATATTGATCAATAATAATTTATAAAATACATTGATTTATTTTCACTAAATTTAAAAATTTAAAATACCAATTAAATTTATTATTTACTCATATTGTGAAATTCAACGCAATTTATTAAGTATAATATAAAAAAAATTCACATTATTTTTATATACGTTAATATTGATGCATAAAAATGATTTTTTATAAAATAATTATTTCCACTGTGTTTTCTATAATTATATTAATATTAAATTCTAAAACTTCTTTAATATAAATCATAAAAAAGGGATACAAAATATGTAATGAATAGGTTATTATTTCGAAAAATTATTCTATTATATTTTCATGTGATGTGAATAGTAAACATAGTAAGTTTAGAATCAGTAAAAATTTGTTGAAACATTAGAATAAAAAATTTAAAATTATATAATACATGAGTTTGTTCAATTTTATGACTATATTTTTACCATTGCAATCTATGTTTCAAAAATACGTCCACTTGCTGAAATTTTTCTTTGATATTGAAAATTATATATTTTAAAAAAAAATATTAAATATAGAATGTCACTCTAATAATGTTAATATTTATAATATTTTGAAAAATAGATAAATAGGGGTCATGTCCAATTTTAGAAGTTAAATTTGATTAAAATTTAGAAGTATTTTTTATGTTTATCTATTTTTAAATATTATATTTTCGATAACATGATAAATGTTTATGCAAACCTGACACAACACATTTGTATGATGTATAAGAATCAAGTAACTAATTTTATAAAGTCAAAAATTAACATTTCTTAATCAGTTATAGTGTCCCAAAATATTTTGGACAAATATAAAATATTAGATATGTGTTAATCATTTCTATTTTAATTCCTTTTATATTATGTTTTATGTAAATTAAAATTAAATGAATTGTTCTAATAATTAAAGTAATGATGTTTTATACATAAAAATATTTTTTAAAATAATTTCAATTTTATAAAAAATTTATATTTATAAACATTAATGGAATATAGGTGAAACTATCATTCATGGTAAATTAATGGGTCTATTTTCAGTTTATGCTATCATTAATAAGAATTTATGTTTAGACAACATGAATATAGTTAATAGTCAAAATAGTTAACATGGGTTAAAACAATGAGATAATGGTGGGAAATACCCAAAACATGTTCAACTTTTATTTTATGATAGAATTTAGAATCAAAAACCATATAGATTTTAATTATTTTAATTTTGTGCCATCATTACATGATAACTAATTTTTATTAATTTAATAATTCTTGTAATTTCAAGCATCCCCTCCACTAACATATAAATAGAAACCCTATTTATCTTTTATATAAAACAATTTGTGTAACTTAGGTCTTCCAAACCTAACAATTAATATTATAAATATACTTACCATAGTAATGTAGGTTATTACATATAAAAAATACATACCATATCTACCTTAGGTGGATATATAAATGATTCCTTCTAATGAATAGATAATAATTCTTATCATATCATTCAAAATTATTTCTTCTTGTGATTACCCATAATTGAATGTATGAATTCTAGAATAATTAACTAAGTCTAATAAATATAATTATATTTTTTTAATAATTACGATACAACCATTTTTATCCATTTTTATCTAACCCAAACAAAGTGAACATATCTCTTATACTTACATACGTTTTACAATTTCTACATAGCAGTCTAATTCATTTTATTCACAATTTTACATGTATGCTTAAAAAAATAAGGAATATATGTTGTATTTAATATATAATAGTTATTTTTATATTTTAATATCATTTTTACCATCTAACCATCCGATCCATCGAAAAAAATTACATCATCCATACATATGTGTATAATACCACCTCCATGTAGAAATGCAATACCTTTTACATTTCTTCATTAAATAGATATTAATTTGGATAGAACTAGTTAATATATAATATATTTATATAAATATTATCATTTTAGAAATGATGGAAACACAATCATTGTACAAATTCATAAACATACATTACAACACATACATAAGAAAAAAATATAGTTAACAACCTAAAAATTATAATAAAGAAATATTGTTAATGATTGGGTGAAAATATGCTACAAGAGTAAAATATATGGTATTTTAGTTATTTCTTTATAATTTAATAAAACATTTAAAACCATTATAAATGATTTTAAATAATTTTCAATATAGGTGAAATGTGGGATAATATATTTCATCTCAATTACCACTCCATTGATTTAGATCCGGTATTATGTACCCATTAAATTTTATATGGTGTATGAAAAACCCCATTTATGTGTATAAAATATATTTGTATTTAATCATGGTAATTAATGTGCAACTTATATTTACACATTTAACAGATTATAATTTAAATGTAATCAAATGGGATAGAATTTATTTTATAATCTAATTTATTTAGGATTACATATACATTCCATGAAATAATTATATAACGTATCCTACATAAAATAAATAAATTTTTATGCTCTATATATTTAAAGATTTTACATGTTATATTCCCACATTTCCTCTCCTTATAACATGAATCCAAAAAATAAATTTTTAAAATAGATGTAGATCTCATTTAAAATTTTGAATATGTATATTTTATATCCATGTCAATATTTTTCAATGTTGTTTTATAAAATTCATTAATATTTAAAAAATGATTTATTAATTATATTTTATTATATCCTTGTCAATTTCACTCTTTTTAAAGGTATAATAACAATTTTTTGTGAAATTATCATTTTTATGTAATTTAATAAATTTTAAAAGAAATGTTTTACATTGAGAAGTGTTTGGTGGAAGTTGACTACCACAATTTAGCTAATGTAATTTATAGAACATGAAATTTTAACTAAGATCTTGGTCTCATTTTCCTTCTTGGAAATGTTTTTTCTGAATTTTGGCCTATAAAATGATCGCAAGTGAACATTGTCCCTATGAATTCATGTTTCATCTAATATCTATTGTTTCTATATTTCATTGTTATAGGGAAGAATATAGCCTTTTTTATTTGAAACTGTTGTAGTTGGTAGAGGCTAGAAATACAAAATTTAATTAGAATGGGAAATAGATATAGCTTTTCTAAAACAATAGTCATATATGTTACAAACGAGGATAGAACATTTGGCTTCGAAATACCATTTCCAATAAGATGCCTTATTTCAATGATTTTGTAAAATAATAGAATTTGAAAATACACAAACCATTTATGGCCTTGATTTATATAAAACCATTGATGTAGAGAAGACATATTATCATAGTTTTGGATAAATGTTGAAATTTCAAATAAATAGAACACCCATGGTCGTAGGAAAAAAATAGATATTGACATGACCTATTTCCATAGTTTTCCAAAACTGTGCAATAGGTTATACATTTATAAAATAAATCACATTTTTGTAAAATAATTGTTGTAGGGAGAAAAAATTGATATGGTTTAACCAAAACCATAACTATAGGTCTTGGGAAAAATAAATTTTCCAACTTTTTTTAATGTTCGTCTATATATATATATATTACTACATATAAAAATTCATTGGTCATTGGAATATTTTTATGAGAAATTATCAAGAGGTATTCAGATCAAAGCACATTTAATTTTTTTAAAAAGATAGAATTCTATTTTCATAGTTTTCAACATTTTGAATTATACTTGTCCCTATCTATAGTGTTTCAAACTACAAAAAATAACATTTATTCCAACTACCATAGTTTTAAACTATGGAGATAATATTTCTCATAGTGTTATAATTAGTGGTGGAGTCCAAAAAACATGGTTTTAAATAGTGGTAGTATGCCACACACCTATTATAATGGCCAACATAGCATCAGTTTACAAAATAATGGAAATATTCTACAACCATCGGTTTGGACCATGTATCTATTGTTTTTGTTTTCTGGTAATTGGAAAATTTTCTATTTGGATATTATTGGGGCCCTAATTTAACATAAATAACATCCAATGTGGGAGATTAAGGTATTTAACTAAATTATATAATATTTTTTTCTATTTTTTTATAATGATGTTATTTAATAAAATATTCATAATATGTCTCCCTAAGATGATATTGGTGAAAAAATTATACATTATTCCTCTTTTATATTTTTTATTGAAATTAACCTATACCAAATATGTATCTTCTAGAATTCGGTGTTGATTTGTTAATTTCAATGTCTAGAGCTATTGATGTGTACAATGATTTACCAATCCCTTGAATATTTGTAATGATACTGATAATTTTTTATATACTATGAAGGATTATTTTTTATAAATAAACATAAATGAAATTCATATATTTGAAATCAGTTACCACACCTTGTATAAACTATTTCTCATGATGAAAATGTAGGGATGGGAACATGTATACACTTTCTCTCTCCATTAATCCAAGAAATATGTATTACTATATAGTTGGACTTGAATGAAATTGGAACATCAGTACTCTATAAGGAATCAATATAAAACAACACTATAATGAAGAACATTATATGGCTTTTAAATAATAAGATACATCCTATATGATTATTTCATTGGTAAAATTACTATTCATCTATAGAAATACGGAATGTAGCACTCAATTGGGGGGTTATCCTTAGAATATATTATGATTTTTATATACTATTTTCCATAAAATCCATAATGTATTATTTTTTGAATGAATATATTCCTCTAGGAAATTATATATTGTAGAATCAAAAATGTGGAAGACTATATCATGGAACCAAAAAGATAAGTGATTATTTATTGTGTCAGAATAAATTATTTTTCATGTATAAAAGGTACTTCATTTTAGAAAATACTAGATTAGTCCCTTCTTCATGCATCCATGTTTTTTTTCATATCTCAGCATCTTCTTTAAATTAATAATTTTTAAATATTTCACTTTTATAAAGACTATTACTACCCATATATGAGGCTTTCTCCAAGGAATCAATTATTGAATTCTCATGACTATACTCGAATATATAATGTTTCTTCTAATAGGAGATTTATTGACATAAGAAATAAATATTTTATTTCCTTCGTTACTATCATAAAATTATAGAGTCATTATTACAGTTTTAAATACCAAATGATTGTTTTTATATTTATATGTCTTAGGATGATTTTTTAAAATTTTACCATAACTACTGATTTAATGACATCCAAAATTCATGAATCCATATTTATGCATGCTTAAAGAATTACATAATTTAATATAATCATGATACAATAATTCAAGAATAAATCTTATATAAAAAAATTTTGGACACTATATTTAATTGTAATCTATAGAATGAATATTTTGGAAAATATGCATTTGTATTAATGTACTAAATTATTTGGAAAGAGGTTTTTAAACATACCAATGATCTATTAAAATATTATCATAATTAATGAATTTATAACTATATTCTAATAAAATTATTTACTAGTCCTCCCTCCTATGATATAATAATGGGGAAAAATTTGGGTTTATGTATTTAAGGGATGAGACTTACATAGTGCCTTCATTAATCATCGACATAGACACATATAAGGGGGAAATGTTTTATTCAATATATATCGCACGAAAGCATCATTTTCATATTTTGATATACTCTATGTTTATAAATTTAATGTAAATGTTTATTTCATTCATTCCCAATTATGGGTAAAATGTCAAGTTTGTTTTGGTTGATTATAATGGATATGAAATTGTAATGTTTGAATGATATATATGTTCATGTTTTCCATTTTTAAAGAAAATATATTTTTGATGTATTCCATGGAGTGTTATAGGAATTATATATTTGGAATTAGAATTATATCTCGAGTGATCTAGATGTTTGAATCAAGAACATATTAAATTGGCATTTCTAAAATTTATCATATCTATTAACCCAATCCAAAAAAATAAAATAAAATACTATTCTTTTTAATATAAAAAATGGGATACCATGGTGAATCTCAGAAAAAATATAAAATAAAAAAAATAATAAAAAAAATATTCCACATGTTATCTTAAAAAATAATGTCTTTTATATAAAATGAAAATCAAATTTGGTGCATAATTATCAAAAAAGAAATAACATAGCTGACACGAATATTTAAATTATATTATTTAGGTGAAATTAATTTAGAATAAAATAATTTAAACTATATCAATTAATTAGATACTTTATTATGGTTTTATGACACTATTGGAGGGAGATTATGGAAATTATATCTTTCAATTTTGAAATTCCACCCGAATCTAATATATCTTACTCATAGAAGTGGTAAATGAGTTAGGAATGAAGTAGATAAATAATTGACATCCAATGCGGTGGTTTAAATTTATTCATTAAAAGATAAATATATGATTAATTAATTTAAGGGTTTGATCCTATAAAGGATAATAATATGTTTCTATGAATATTTTTAAATAAATAAAATTCATTCTATTTCTCAAAGATATACCTTATTAATCTTAGATAATTTTATATAACCATTATTTTATATCATTTTTCAATCTCAATGATTATAATTTATTTATTTTATAAATAAAAATATATATTTTTATGATGGAATTATTGAATATTTTGTATAATAACATTAAAATTCAATTAGATGATATTTTAAGGTAAATCACTATATATGATGTGAAAATTAACAGTAGTTAATTTTATTAAATTTAAAAATCTTTAGATTTTATTTCACATCCACTCAGGACAATATGTTTTCTCATTTCTCTTAAATATCATTGGTCTCCAATAATTAATTAATTCAATATTTCACAATTTTATTGAAGTCATTTTTTATTATAATCATATCCATTTATTTCTTATCTAAACACATAATGTCATAATTAATAGTTGTGGTTGTTTGAGTAATCATTAATTGAATGTATATAATTCAATATTTTGGATTTAAATCATTCATTTACATTTTTTTCATTTTTATAAAATCATATTGATGGAATACTCTTTTTTATGGATATTTAGTGTTTAAATGATTTTAAAACTTAATTCTTTAATTTTGAACATTGTTCGTTCATTAATTTCAAGATAATTGAACATGTGGTTAATCATATAATAGAAATAATAAAAATCAATACAATAGTGTGTGATAATTCTATCAACTAGTGGTGCATTTTTTTTCTGAAATTTATTAATTTATGAACATCAATTTTTTTAAAAAAATCACTTGAGGAAATTTTGAACTGACTGAATGATCAATATTATTTGTAAAAGTTTTGGGATTCCACATAGAGGGATATGGATAACTATATAGACCTAGTTAGGATATAGTGTGGAAAAATTATAAACATTAATGATATGAAACCTTACCAATATAAATGATTTCCCAAGAAACAGTAGGTGTACAAATATATTAATAGTATGTTCAAATTGGGATTGATCATGTGTGAATTCTGGAAAAGTCCCATGTCATCAAATAATCTAATCACATCATGTGGTGACATATTTTATCAATATTTTACATGCTCAATCAATGATATTTGTTATATCTTCATGTTCTAACTCTTGATAGTGTTGCAACTGACTGTTTAGTATCTTAATAGACCTTAAAATGAAATCTTAAACGAATGCATGATTAAATTTAAATTGATATATCTCTATTTTGTTGTGACTATACTATTGTGAATTACCTTGGTCCTTCCACTAAACCAATACCTGAATAAATAAATATCAAATAGAAATTTAATAAAGGTATGATTACCAATTGAAACAAATAATGAACCAGATGTGGAGCTTAATCTACTAAAACCTGAGTATAAATATCTAACTAAAATCCATTGATGGAAATGAAAATCCAAAATTCATAGATAATGAATACATAGTTTTTTATTAATGAGGGTTATTTTAATTGATGATGTTGGAAATAAATTTTTACATATATCAATCCAATCCATTTATGGTCTTGAATTCAATTGAATTACTTATATATGATGAACTTCATAAATATGGTTCCATCATGAAAACTTGTTTATGTTCTGATCCTCCTCTTCTCTGAATAATCTATGTCCCTCCCAATGACGGTCATTGACTACTCCGACTAAGGTACATCACGCTTTGGCATCTCAATCCAGATCCCCAAAACCTCCAAATTTCTCACCTGCTGAAACCACGAAAAACTGTTTGAAGATATAATCGCAGGTAGAATCCTATGAAAATACTTTGGTTTTTGAACTACATTTAGGGTTTGATGACACTAAGGTACATCGCGCATTTTCCTTCTATACTATGAACATGCGACATATTCCGTATTCTGTTGTTGGTTAACCCTTCAAAAAATTACAGTTTGAATTTATTTTCTGTATATCTATATTCACTACTTACCAAATCATCGTCCTCGCAACTGCTATTAATTTATGCTGATAATTTCTGTCTATACCTTAGTATACACAATGAAACATTTAATTTATCCCACAACATTCTTTATTTTTTAAACCCTATTTAATTTGTTCGCAATTGTTGCGAACAACTCTTGCCTAACCTTTGTTCAATATTCTCTGTTTATGCTGTCCTATTTCACTACATAAATTACTGTTACAATTTCTGTGTAATTAGTTATTTTTTTCACCTTACATTTCTTCGTAACTTCACATCAACACAACAAGGACATTAAATTCATTTGTATGAAAATGAGTATGGAAGTGCATTAATGATATGTGTACGTTCATCCATTGACCAGAAGAAATTCATCCAGCTACAAAAGTAACGGTATGCCTGAAAAAGCACTCTGCTCCTTTATGCTGGTTAATCCATTGGAATGTCTACTATTATGAATGGAAAATTTACCCAGGCCATCCTTGGTTCAACAACTATAGTACCTACTGCATGGTATGTTATCTAAGTCCATTAGGATATCTATCCATTCAATAATACAATATATTTATAACAAGTTTATATAACTATACTAAACTATCATATTACATGATCCTATTTCAATAGTATTAAGTCTCATTTTTTATTGCATTTATGTTCTTATATTATAAGTATGTGATTACAACGGTACAACTAACCGTAACACTTACTACAAGCACAATCTAAGTACAACTTGACTGCAGAAATTACATGATCTATTCTATATGCACAGTACAAAAACTAAGTATACAAAAATATTAGTACCGATGATTTTTTCCTTGAAAAATAGTTACTATAATGGTTTAAAGTATATTCCTCGTATTATAATTATTCTGTTAGAGATCACAAAACTGTTTAGCATGGTTATGCGGTCTTGTTTAGTTTTATTGACGAAAAAATAAATAGATAAACCGAACAAATATGCACTCCCCATCAAGATATAAAGACTAATGATTTCAAAGAAGTTTACTACAGAAAAAATGTCAATCAGGTTTTCTTCTAAATACTATCCACTACATAAATAGTTTCATTATTTAATAATCAATAACTTACATGTTTTATATATTAGCAAATCAACAGGTAGAATGACCACTGAAAACATTTCTGCACCTGAACCTATGATGCCATATGAGAGGTGTCAAACACAAAGGGGAATTCTTCATTACCCATTACTTTTTCAACTCTGATCAATATAGCCAAAAGTTAAATTCAAACTGTTTAAAAAAATACAATGTTGTCTAACAAGGTATAATCTAACAGTAATGACAGTTTTACGTTAATAATGCCTATAGGAAATTATTTTACACTAGAACTCGTCACACCAGCTATTGACACTATATTACGTCGCTGCATTCCATTATCATCTATATCCATCAATGGTTAGTTCTTATTACTGTCTCACATTTAATTATTTATGATTAGTATCTGAAAATATACTAACCATGTATTGATATAACTTTGTCATTCCTTGTTCCATAGTCCCTCGAGAGTATTCAAATCTATCAATGATATACAGTGGATAAAAGAAAAAAAACGACCAAACACCACGATACGACATGGGATGTCTTTCTGTAAACATTTATTCATTTAATCATCTATTACATTTATTGTGAATACTCTACATTACGGTTTCACAACATACAGTCGTAATATCAATATTACAAGGTATAGATTCAATTGGATGTACTATTATAGAGTCGAATGATTCATCCTCATCACAGTAAGCACCAAACAACCCACTACGTGTAGTCTTCTATATGGTAAAATATTCACTCTTACGAATACTACTTCTTTTTCAAACAGTGCTACTTATACTACAACTGAAAACAATATACTTCTGTCATCAACACGCATGTTTCACATTACACCTATCGTATCGCATTTATTATGTATAAATACCTTCATATATATGCCATATTTTATATCATCTAACATATTGACACATCGTTACTTAAAAAGGAGATATTACCAACCATGCAGGATTCAAAGAAACAACTGGTGAACAACTTTCAGTGAGAGGTACATACATGGATACTACTCCTTCAATGACCTCTGAGATATATCCAGCAATAAACAACGAAGGTATGTCAACATGGACATACTATTTCCAACATTCCACTTTTTAACTCTCTTTATAATAATACTAAATATTCACCAATAACAACTAACTTGATGATTAAGGATGCATCTATGTCAATACATCATCAAACTACTTAACAAACAGGTGATTTACAATAACTAACCATGTTTATTACTACAAAGATTTCGTGTTTAATTTAATGTTAAACATACTCTATATTGTTCATTTCATATAATCTATTCCAATACATTTCACTTCAGAATATTTAGACTGTGGAGACCCTTCAAACATATGTGAAAACTGAAGTTCTACCTTCTGGTTTGAAGAGAGGAATAAAACAGATAGCCATAGACATGTTCCCCGTTACTCAATATGTTGCTCAGTGGAAAAAATATCTTTACAGCCTTTGCCTTCATGTCCTGAATACGTTATAACATTTCTATTCAGTAAAATATTTCCAAATTCTAAATCATTCCAAGATCACATGCACATATATAACTCTATGTTTTTAGTCACTTCATCGGGAGGAAAAGTAGAAAAATCTCTGAAATGTGGTGGGTCTCCAAATATATTTAGATTAAACGGACAAAACTATCACATTGGTAGTTTGTGTCCTTCTGATGGACAACCACCCAAGTTTTCTCAACTCTATGTATATTATACTGCAAATGAAGCTCAGAATAGAGTATGGGAAATCAGGTATGTAATGTAGTATATGGTAATACATAAACATAGTCTCTTGCAATTCTCACCACCACTTGACACATTCTTATGGATTTTTGATGACCGAAACAAAGAGTATATTATTGATGTCAGTATTGTTGAAAAGCTACAAAATATTATTCCTGAACATAACAGTTTATCACAACATTTCAGAACAGAAATTAATGTTATTGAGATTCAGTGCATTAAAAATTTAAAAATGTGACTACTTAGAAGATGAGGAAGGGATGCACATACATACAACTTACCAACTACTTCTGAGATTGCAATGCTCATTTTCGGCGACATTGAATATCTACATAATGGGAGAGATGACATCATTAAAGGAAATGATGGTGGCTATCAACACATTGATGAGCATCACCCACTATACCTTCCTCTTCAATATCCATTGGTTTTCACGCGTGGAGAGGACGGATATGTTGACAACATATCCCATCGCACTACGCCTTTTAATGACAATACAAAAGTCAAGAATGTTACAATGCGAGAATATTACTCCTTTCACCATCAATCTCATTCCAATGATTCTTCCAACCTTCTATTCTCTAGGAGGATTCTTTAGCAGTTTATTGTAGATGCATACACAATGATTGAGTCTCAGAGATCATCTTTTATTCGTTACAACCAGAAGCGCTTAAGGGCAGAACTATACAATGAGTTGCAAGATGCTTTCATTAGGGGTGATCGGGATGGTTCCTTATGTGGGAAGCATATCATTTTACCTTCGACATTTGCAGGTGGCCCAAGATATAAGATTCAGAAGTACCAAGATGCAATGTCAATATGTAATTGGGTAGGGTATCCTGATCTTTTTTTAACATTTATATGCAATCCAATGTGGCCTGAAGTTTCTCGATATGTTAAAGTAAACAACCTACGCCCATTGGACTGTCCTCAAATACTGTCGCGAATTTTCAACATAAAGGTCCAATAACTCGTTAAAGATTTACGAGAAGGATCCTTCTTCGGAAATTCTTGAGCAGGTGTGTAACTACGTCACTAAGATATTCTTGTTTTTTAATGACTACCTCAACCAGAATTTGTTAAATGTTTTTGAAATTTTCTTCTTATGTTTATTTTTCAAAGTAGTTTTTGGTATGGTGGAGTTTCAGAATAGAGTACTGTCGCATGTGCACATTCTATTATTTCTTATTCAAGAAAGCAAGGTGGTCACTCCATCAGACATTAACAGAATTGTTTCTACAGAAATACCAATCAAATTTGACTTCCCTAAACTACATGCAGTGGCCATCAATTTTATGATCCATGGACCTTGTGCTGAAGCCAACCATCACTCACCATGTGTGAGGAGTGGATAATGTTCAAAGTATTATCCAAAGAAAATTTTTCCCCAGACAACATCGGATGATGACAGTTATGTCTTCTAACAGAGATGAAATACAGGTTGTACTGTTCTCAAAAATGGTTTAGCATTGGACAATCTGTTTGTTGTGTCGTACAATCCTACTTTTCTATTAAAATATAAAGCTCATCTCAATATCAATGTTTTCAATCTGTATTCCTCTATAAAATACCTTTTTAAATATATTAGAAAGGGGTATGATTGTGTTACCACAACCCTCTTTGACAGCAGCAATAAATATCTTCATGACAAGGGTGTCAATGAGATTAAAATATATTATGACTACCGGTACATCTCACCTTGTGAATCTTCTTGGAGGATTTTCTATTATGATATCCACTATAGATATCCTCCATTTGAAAGACTTTAATTTCATTTACTAGGTCAAAACAATGTCACATATGCAGACTGTGATAAAATTGAAGATATCTCAAATAAGGCCAACATTTCTGATACCGTGTTCATAGCATGGTTTAATGAAAATCAATTGTATCCCGAGGGAAGAATTCTTACTTATGAAGAATTTCCAACACGATTTTTCTACCATTGTCAGGAAAAGAAATGGTACCCTATAAAATAGGGTTTCAGTATTGGGAGACTGTACTATGTGGCACCCTCTTCTAGGGAACTTCATTACGTGCATATTTTATTAACAAAGGTCATATGATCAACTTCGTATGAATCTATCAGAATAGTGAAAAATATTACACATCTTACATTCAAAGAAACATGTTAAGTAATGGGACTTCTATCTGAAGACAACGAATTCATACAAGCACTACAAGATGTATCTTCTTGGGAATGAGATATTCATTGCGAAGACTATTCGCTGAAATGTTATTCTCAAATTCCGTTTCTCGACCAAAAATTGTTTGGTTTGAAACATGGAAAATACCAATAGATGAAATTTTATATGCCCAACAACAGGGACTTCAATTACAAGGTCCAAACATCTTACTTTCTTGACTGTAATATATTGAAAATTTTCCATTTCTTTCTAACATTAATACACTATCATTTAGACTAGAAAATGACAGATCATAAAAAACAAATGTATGCACTGTCTGAAATAGACAACATTCTTCACATCAATGGAAAATCTCTGCAGTGTCATCCTCTAATTCCTCTTCCAGAACATACAGTGTCTCCTAAACCGAATCGACTTATTGCGGAAGAGCTGAATTACGATAGGGAAAAGTTACATCTTGAATACACGACATTACACAATATTCTTTCTGATGAACAAATAATTGTAATCCAGGAGATTATGTCTATGTTATCTTCTCCTGATGGAGGATTCTTTTTCTTGCATGGATTTGGAGGTACAGGTAAGACTTTCATCTAGAGAGTTTTAACATGTCTACTACGGTCCGATGGGAAAAATTTTCTAGCAGTTGCTTCGAGTGGAATAGCATCATTACCCATACCTGGAGGTAGAACAGGTCATTCAAAATTTCAAATACCAATTTCTATAAATGACCATTCAGTCTGTAACATTCAACAGGGGAGTGATGTTGCACAACTACTATAGAAAACCAAATTGATTATCTGGGATGTGGCTCCAATGATTCATAAACACTATTTGGAAGCTCTTGATCGTACATTAAGAGATATTATGTCATTAAATAATGAAAAATCTTCTAATCTAACTTTTGGTGGTCTAATAGTGGTCCTGGGTGGAGATCTCAGACAAATAGTACTAGTGATCCCTATAGGAGAGAGAAGTGACATTGTCTTTGCAATTATACAATCATCATATCTACGGTAGCACTGTTGGGTTTTAATATTTACTCAGAACATGAGGTTGAAATCACCCGATAATTTTGATGATCTAACTAGAGTTCATGATTTTTCAAAGTGGATTTTGGACATTGGCGAGGGTCGCATTAGAGATCTTGGAGATGGGGGGTGCGTGCATTGGAATACCATCCACCTATCTTCTTGCAATAAATAACTCCCCCCTAACAGCATCTGTTGAATTTTCATACCTAGATTTCATTGAAAACTTTTCAGATGTTTTGTATTTGAAAGGTCATGCTATATTAGCACCAACACGTGAAATTGTGCAGGATGTCAATTTATACGTGTTGACTCTTTCTACTTATGAAGGAAATTATTATTTCAGCTCTAACTCTGTTTGCAATGCTAGTTTTGATACAGTTCAGCCAGAGAACATATATACATCTAATGTCTTGAATGGTATCACTGCCTCTGGGTTACCAGCATATAAAATTAATTGGAAAATTATAGTACCCATTATGTTGCTTCGAAATGTTTACCAATCAGTGGGGCTATGCAATGGTACACGTCTTATCATTAGACATTTGGGTAACCATATCATTGGAGCAGATATAATAACTGGTTGTCATTCAGGATATCTTGAATTTATCCCAAGAATAAATATGATGCAAAATGAAATAAGATGGCATTTCAAATTACAAAGAAGGAAATATCCTTTGACTGTTTCTTATGAAATAACTATTAATAAAATTCAAGGACAATCTCTATATTCTGTATGCTTGTATCTTCGCAAGCCTCTGTTTTGTCATGAAAAAATATATGTTTTCGTATCTAGAGTGACGTCACTAGGTGGTTTAAAAATTGTAGTTGATGATAGAGAAAAACACACCACGAACTGTACAGAAAACGTTGTCTACATGGAAATTTTTGATAACCTATGATAGGTATCATTTCATTTTAAATTTATACAATTAAATTCATTTATTATTTTCTTATATATTACAGCACAAAACATTATAATGGATGCATCATCTGTCATATCTGTACAATATTTGCAATCATGAAGAACTGTAAGCATGTCAAGAAGAATCTGTCCTCTGAATGGGATTACTATTGATGCTGATGAAACATTGAAAATAGAAGTGTGTGTATTGAATTTGTGGTTGAAATCATCACCCAAATACGGCTTTGATACTATAAATCTGATTATCTATGATTCCCATGTGAGATTATCCATTACAAAAATTACAGTTCATGTACAATTTCCATAACACCAAAAATATGTATTTATTTCGTAGTAAAATTTTTCATCCCTCTTATATGTGACAGCTATTTTTTAAATATTCACCTTGATATTTTATTATTTCATGCAGCAGATATAAATATAGTGTACTATTAACAACCTCCATGCAATCAACAAGTACAAACCAGTCCTGTGCGAAGGCCTTTCCTACATTATACAAAACATCCAGATTCCTCCGAATCAAGGAAGTTTCTTGGGGGAAAGACATGCTTGTAGATTTTTTTTCACAACAAAAACGTTTGTTCGACCAACAGATGCTCAGTTACCAGTCTTCTATTTCTACTTCGTTACTTTTGATGACATCATCAAAAAAAATATTCCAGAACATCATCTAATAGGTACATTAAATAGCACTGATTTTTTTATTAAAGTCTATGATTTAGAAAATATTTGTTACTACATGTTGAAATTTTTTAGTTTCTACAAAATCTGTTATTTTAAATTCTATTCAATTTCTATAAATTCTACAGTCTTGATACAATACTTAACAGTAATGCTCTCTTCTTTAAAAACTATTCCTTCCACATCATTCATACCTGTTTTAGAAATTATTGGACATCTACGACAATCGTACCCCACACAGTCTATTGGTACTACAAATAAAAATCTTCAAGTCATTTTAGAGGATGACAGGTTAGCATCCTGCTCTTCCCACTACAATTTACGTGTATTATTTTTATTGCCAAAAAATCTACTATGATTTCTTCCAGAGGATTGAAAATAAACTATAGCTTGTGTGGGGAGTTTGTGAACATCATGTATGTTAGAGTACTTGGAGAACAACATGAAATCCTCTACATAGGTGATCTTGCAGTTTTTCAGGGCAAAGCGGTTGACATGTAATAAATCTATCTATGTGATAAAAAATAATCATTACATGTTTAACATGAATCAGTGTATTTTTCTCAATTTGCAAACTTGAATTTCGTCACATTTTGTTCTACATGTCCCATCATCTGTTATTATCACCACTTCAATTAATGCTTCAAAAAAACTACCCAACCTTGATAGCCCAGTATTCCATTAATTTAGGAGCATGTAAACTATAAACTTCCATTATTTGAGAACTTATTCTGCCTTCGAATACTATCCATATGTCTAAAATTAACATTATTTCTGTTTCTAACTAATGGTTTTACTTAAATAATCTGAACTAGATTCATAATTCATTCCTTATTTCAATGTACTCTATCAACACGATCAAACAAATTCATTACAACTATTCCTTATCGGAATAACAAAAAATACATTTCTGATGTTAAACAGTTTCCGCAGGTAAGTATAGTATCCAGTTTCCATTATTTCAGGATGTGAACTATAATGCACTACATGTAATACCTACTTTGATAACTATATTAATATTACTAATTATTTCATAGACGACAAGCTGTAGGATTGATGCAACAATAGTAAAAACATCAAAGAACTCATCACTGGTATTTTGAATCATGCAACTCATGAAAAAAATACAAGTTTCTGAAGGAATATTTTGGTGCCAAAATTGCAAGAAAACACCATCCTTCACTACTCCCAAGTATTCATCTAATTTCTACCATCTTTTCTAACTATTTATTCATTAATATGGTTATTATACGACATATGTTTTAAAGACTGTACACAAATATAAATATATCAGGTATAGAGTACAAATGCTGGTTAAAGATGAGAAAGACTCGCCATCTGTTGTTCTCTTTGATAAGGAAGTCATGCAGTTTATACGAAAATCAACTTCACAGTTGATAGATGATATCATACAAGTAATCTTCTTCACCATTCTATTTTTTCATGTAATTTATGTTTTTTAACTCACTTTACCATTTTATTTTAACATAGTACCATGATGAGTTTTGTTTACCCCCAGAGATAAATGTTTTCAAATCAATGAAAGTTCTGCTTTCACTTGACGTGCCAGAGTACAACGTTCAAAATCGAATATGAAGTTCGGAATAGAACACATACATAGTGCTCTTCATCAGTGATAATAAAGATTATATCAGTAACTATAATTAGAGTTATGTAGACAGCTAGGTAGGTAGTCTTAAACTTCCAATTGAGTTTCAAGGCAGCATGCTGAAGATTACATAACAAAAATATTTTTATATTTACTTCTTTATAATTCCATTTATTAACAAAACATAGACCACATACTTGAACTGTTCTAACGCCTTTTAAACATATTTATTAGGAACATCAAAGCACTTCTTCCACAGGGATGAGCTTGAACAATTGTGCTGCTGTTGATATAAGTACTACAACTGTCTCCTCAACCCATGTATAAATTTTAAAAATTCTTACTCTTTAACACTGATGCTAGACATGTTCAATACAGGAAAGTATCTTTCTTCATATTTTTTTCCTATTAACTATAATCTTCATAACACTCTATTTATGGTGATTTTCCATCTGTTAAAAAATAATATCATGTTTAATTGGAATTACTAATAAGTATTGGGTGCTTCTGATTCGTTATAATTGAACCTTCATGTAGAAATAATTGATGACAAACTTCGATGCTGAAGCTACTGTGGAAGGCTCCATGTCTCCAGATCCGAAGCCAGTATCATCTTTTTCCAATGAACATCATCTCCAAATAGTGAAAATGGGAAACAAAAAATAGCCAAAGTAGACTAAATGTATATATCCCTAACCAATGGTAGTTTCTACAACTAACTCTATATAATTGTTTCAAATTTCCATTAAAACATTTACTCCATACATAATTCATGTGAAGTCTCTTAACTGGATTAAGGTTGTGTTTGTAAACCTTCTTTCAGTAAGTGCTCCTTATCAATTTGTGTACTATTCATATCTCAAAAGTGCAATAACTACAATATTCTTTACTATATAATTGGTTTAAATATGTTTAGTTTGTCTCATTCATTAGCATTGTTGTGTGATGTAGCATGTTGTTTGCTATATTACATAGGTTTTCTTTATTATTTAAAAATGAAGAATGTCGATCAATATATTACTTTTGTTTCATTTTCAGCTATCTTTATTTAATTATATTTCAATGCTTGTTGTTTTTCATTGGTGATTAATTGGGTCTGTGCATTTCGTTGTGGATTTTCCTCATCATATGGATGTCTACAAATGCCATCTGACAACTTCTCCCTGAAGCCTCTTCATGGAATTTTTTTTCAGCATATTGAGTTGAAAAATTATGATCTGGTCATTTTATTTTTTGGATACATGACTGTTATGTAATCTAGATACATTATCATATCAGTTATTAAGGATCTTTATGGATTTGTTTCCCTATACATGTTTTTAATTGTTGTTTGGATTATAGTCAAAATTTATAATGGTTATTTTATTTTTCATGGTGTATTTCATCGTATTCTTCTAAGGTCAAAACATGTTTTATAAATACTAAATAATTTGGATACCATGTCGTTTGTCATTTTTTTCACAGGGATTCTGCATTGAGGTACCATAAAAACCATATTTGGAGACAACTGTAATATTTCCGGGTGAATAGTATGATGACTCCTAAAATTTAGGATACATATTGCTGTTTCACTTTGATAAATTGGTAGTATTTATTTCCTTTAGGTTATATTCACATAGTATAATTAAGCATTCTGACTGTCTGGTTTTGAACACAAACATTCTAGATAGAACAACATTCAAGGTTGGGGGTTTTCGATACTGAAATGACACGGTATAGTTTACATTTCCCTAGTTTAAATTACACTGAATTAATAAATAGATTAATTTTTTTTGGATATTCATTTTACTATGAGTAACACTATTTAGCCACCTAATTAAGGGTAACATTTGGTTCCCATTTACAGTTATCTTTTAAACTTCAATAGTTTAAATAATTTTTCCTAAATGGTTTGTAATAATATCAATGTTTATAGTTTCTGAGGCTGCTAATCACTAAAACCTTCTTCCATAATGTCTCAAGAAACAACGAGAACACTAGACTGACAACATCACCAATATAAGATCCATGCTTTTTGTGGATTAAAAGCCACCTACTACTGCATCTACTAAAGTCGATGGTGAGCCATTTCTTCTGTTATTTAATTCTATGTTGGTTAAGTTCAATTGTCTTTTCACAATTTTCATGGTGTAATGTTACTAAAACATTGAATTTCATGGTGGAATGTTAGGACTGTTAGAATTTCATACCACTAATGGAGGGATTTAATAACATATGGTTGTATGCTTGTAATCTCTATCCCAATAACACATGAGGGATTTACTAACTTATGTGTTTATTTTTTTGAGTTATTATTTAGTCATGTGCAATTTTATTATAGGAAATATTTGTGTTTTGAACTAATATTTTTCAGATTATCAATATTTAAGTGCATGTGAAGGGGGTGTATACCAGGATGTGGTGGATCCAACTCTGATGACCACACCCACTAATCGACTGGGGATGACCTGCAGGAACTGTCCATCTACTGACAGGTTAAGTACAATGCCTGTTTGGGTTATAAACCCAAAAATTATTCTCTCTCTCCTTTAATTATATTTCCTTCAGTTAATTTTCAACATAATAGTAGTTTTTCCTCTTGTATAGGCTTGAAAAAAACTGGACAACACCTCACCACGCTCTTGAAAATTGATTCATTGAAGATAGATTCACACTGTTAGAAGATGAAACAATCATCCAGGTTCCTATTTTTACTTCGATTTAAATGCAGTTTATGGTTTACACATTCCTATTTAAAGTATATGTGAGACATTTCTCATTAATTGTGCAGGTTTTTGTACAAAAAATTTAATGTCTAGGTATAGGGGAGGGGAGAGGGGGATGGGGGCAGTGGAGAGGGGGGCTGGGAAGGTTGGAGGGGAGGTGAGGGGAGGGGAGGATGAGTGAAATGGGAGGGGGCTGCTGGGGGAAGAGCTTGGGCATGGGGGTGGGGGGGGGGGGGAAGTGGTGGGGGAGGGGCTGGGCAGGGGGTGCTGAGGTAGGAGGTGGAGCTGCTGGGATTGGGTGGGCGAGAATCATAGGAGGGGGAGGGGAGGGGCTGAGCTGGGTTGTTTTGAGGCTAAGGTGGGAGGGGGAGCTGCTGGGATTTGGTGGGAAACATGCTTAGGCAGGGGAAGGGTTGGGCAGGGGGATTCAACGCAGCAGAAAATAGAGGACATCCATGTAGCACCTATGTATATGGGGTGTAGATTGGCCATGAAGACATCCATGTAGTAGTAGCCTGGATTTCATTACAGGATTCAAAAGGTAAAATTGGACTTCTTTTATTTTGATTTCTAATTATTATTTTTATGTTATCGTTTTTAGTTTTTAAACAAGGTATGAATTTACTCCCACGATTTCCAATTTCCAATCATTATCATTCTGAACTGTATCTTATTTTCTATAAAATAATACTGTCAATTTATTTGTATTGGATTACATTTAGATGGGAAAAACTGAGAAAAATAGTTTTTCTCTCCCAATTTATTATAGCTTTAGATGAACTTTTATTTGTTTTCATAGCTCTAATTTGATGATGCGACATCGGGCGAATTTTCTGGTGATGTTTCTCGCAATTTGTCTTCACACCTTTGGGTGATCAAGATCAGATACTAGGTCTGAGTTTACTACAATGTTTTCAATTCCAGCATAACGACATTCTAAACAATTTCTCATATTCTATGAAAAATATATTTTCAATGTCAATTTATTAGTTTAATTTTTAAGGGAAAAACATACATAAAAAATATAAATTCTAAGAGTACCATCCCGTAGTATGTTTATTAAATTGATCAGTTTTTCTTTAGGGCAGAATTTTCATTATTTCATGTAACATTCATGGAAAATATATAGATGATTCTAAGAGAACCAATCCATAGTTCTTCAATATTCAGGCTTATTGAATATACAAACTTAGGTTTTATACTCCCAACAATCTTTGAAGCATAGATTATTCCTATTTAAAAGATGAAAAACACTTTATTGTTCTCTGATATTTAACCATTTTTTATGCATTCAGTAGGATCTATTGGATTGTCACTGATATCATGCTCCCTCTGACTGTTTCAGATATTCTGTGTATTGAAGAATAGGTTGAGAGAGAACGTTCAATGTCAGTTTCTTGAACCCCTTAAATTATAATATTGTAATGATTATCCTTTTCTTTGTCTTTTGCTATTATGTTTATTCATATCCATTGCTTTGTTTTTAACACTTGATAATTTGATGTATTCATATCCAGGGACTTTAAATAGTGTCATACGATTTGATACTTCAACCATGAATATGTTAGATACTCAGGTATTACAATTTCCATAAATACTAGCTAGAATTTTTTTAACCACTCTTTGGTTTGTTTTTACATTCTTTAAACAATGTAACAATTTGATTTTTATTCTCTACGTATAGAATTCCATGACTCAAAGTAACTTAACGACCATTTGGTTTTCAGAATTCTCAATGTTTCTAACTTATATTTTATAAAATAAATTACTATTATTAAAGTTAATTATATAATTATTGTCGCTGAATACCTTTCAATGTGATTTATCTTGCAATTCTATTATATTTCATGTACATAGTTTGTCTAACAATTTATACAAATTTTTTCATACCACCTGTATCTTTTATAACCATTTTTGTTATTATCACCTTAATCTAATTTTACGGTTTCTCCAAATTTTATCACCTGCATCTATTCTCACCTGTATCTTGGACCATATTGTGGTTTCTGGCATGATGACACTGCCTTTGTGTGATCATTTAGTGCGTTGTATCACATATTTATTGATTATTTGTATGATTTTTGATAGTTAAAAAATGTTACAGTAGAGGGATTAAATCATTTAGTGCTTTGTATCACATTTCTTTAATCCACGTCAATAATGAGGAACCTTTAAACACTACCGAATGAGTTTTTCCACATCGTGTTTAGTCCTGTTATAATGGATCCCCCTATTCAGCATGAGGATGTTCATGTTGATTTTGTTGCCTCCCCTATTGGATATCTGGATGGTGTTGTGTAGGCTTATGGTATACAATTGGATGACAGTGATTCTAGTCAGCACACCATTATATGGGATGAGGCTCGTGCTGCAGATGGGGTTGTCCAGATTGATGATGGGTAGTCCGCTGATAAGTATCTGGCTCACTGTTCTAGCCCTGACAACATATTTCACCCAATGATGCTAATTATAAAAATGTATCCTCTATGAAGTGTAAAGATAAAGCTAATTCTATTTTTACCATGTTGTATTCTATTAACACTCCAATGTTTTATTTTCTTTTAATGGAAGGCCTTGAGAATGCAGGTTTCAGCAATCAGAGCTCTTCTCCCCTAATGACACGATCTAGGGATGGAGATAATTGTGGTCCATCAAAGGGAATGGCCACAGAGGATGTTCTTGGTAGTATTATTATACAGGATCCCCCTGATCTACAGGAGGCTGTTTAGGAGGTAATGGCTATGCAGGATCAAGACACAATGGATCCACCTAAGTTGGATGATGTGAATGATGATGGTTATTCACCTAGAAATGAGGATGTTAATGATATTTAGGAGGAGGTGGCTTCCGGGGAGGGCATGGTCATGCAGGATGATCATTCCACACATGATCCCCCTCACGAAGCATTTGTAGAGGACTCGACCATTGAAGCATCACATGTTCAAATGATGTAATGGAGAATAGGGAATCATCCAACTCGGGGGGGGGGGGATCTCGAGGTCGGGGTCGACATAGGAAGAGGTGATCATCACTGTATACACTTAATGTGGTGTTTTTCTTTCCTTATGTATAATGGTGTTACACTTAAACATTTCCCCCTTCTTTTATTTTGGTTTCTAATTAATTCTTTTTTGTTAACATTTTTTTATTCTATAAATTTTGGTATTCATATTTTAAACATTTTTTTCTATGCAGAAAAATCATTTAGGCATTTAATGTTGGATATTTGTACAGTGACATAATTGATTGGTGACATTAATACTTATGATGTATGTTTTGAAATTTAAATGTACATCTGAATTTTCTTTTCATTCATGTCCAATGGAATATTATGTTGTTTATAATAAAGTTGTATAATAATTTTTTCATGTTATTTTCATAATATCTCAGTGACATTAATATTTATGTTATATAATTCATATTCGTTTTAATGTACTTTTCTAATTATTGTCCATTTTTTCTTTTTATTCACGTATTTGAAGATGGATATTTATGTTGTTTTCTATATCGTGACCTTTTTTCATTTCATTATTATTTTATGTTTTCATTCATGTTCATTTCATATTTTTCACAAATTTTCTTTTTCTTTTCAATTGAATGTTATCTAAAATATTCTAATGTCATTTTTAATGTATGTTTTCTTTTCCATTTATATTCTCTAATATGTTTTGTATGTTTTCAAATGATTTTATATTCCTTATATATTCTCTTATATGTTTTCCTCATATTCTCCATCATGCATTTGTATGGTTTATTTTTTACAGTGATGGTACACTTATGTTTTTCTTATATATTCTCATATATTCTCCAACATATTCTCCTATGTTATTTTTTGTTACCTATTTTCCTATATTTTCATTTCTCTATATTTTGTTCAATTGTAGTTCAATATTAATTATCACTTTTGTTCAAAATATTCAATATTCATTTTCATGATGAACATTTAAATATAGTTTTGTCTTCATAAAAATAAGAATTGAACGTATTGTCGTGCGAACGCACTGGTAAGTACTAGTTATAATAATATTTAACAACCCTAAATATAGTCATAATCCTATTGTATGAGATATTTATGACCAATAAATACATTAGATTGAAAATGTGGCCTATTGAAGCCATGTGGTTTTGATTATTACACATATATCTTTTAATTTCAAGTAAAGAAAAATATGTTATAAACAGAAATATTATTAATTGAAAAAATTTAATATTTGTTTATATAATTGATATATTTAACTATATAAATTAATTATAAAATTAAAAATACTTCCTAAAACATGGTATTTTATTTATAATTATTATACATTCATTAAGAAAATTTAATTATGACACCATGATGATGCGGTGATTATTAATTAATGAAAGAAACAAATAAATGATATTATAAATATTAAAATAAATATCATTAGAAATAATTTATGACATAAAATATTTTTCAAGGGTAATATGACATGTTAGAAGATTATAAAATTATTTTTTTTGATGTTATCTATCTGATTGGATTTTATTTAAATTCAATAACATATATAGTGTAAAAATTGAAATAATTGATGTACTATGAAAATTTTAATTTATTAAATTATTTAAATATAATAAAAATATTTCTAAACAAAAAAATTGATTATGATAAGGTCTAATTGTTCATTAGATTTTAATTTATGGTATGTTGACCCTATATTAGTATAATTAATAGCCTCTTAATAATTAAAATGTTCTTAAAACAATTAAAATTGAAAGGGAATAATAACTAAAAAGATAGGTTTTAAAATAAATTCCTTACATGTCTAAAAGTTATTAGATTAGATTATTCCAACCAATACACATCTAATCATTGAGATATCTCAAATTGGATTTTAGTAAATTAAAAAAATTAAATTATTTTAATAATTTAAGATTTTCCATGGGTTCCCATTTTCTATCCTATAAAAGGTAACCTATATTATCTAATATTCACACATAAATAACCCTTTGGTTCAACAAATACATACCCAAAAAGCTTCCCCAAAACCATCCCCTCATCCTAAACTTCTTACATATGGTATAAATTCTCCCAATGAGGCCTTTTCGTATAAACCAAAGGAAGTTTACTGATTAAGAGGAATATAACGACTGTACATGACGAGTCGTACTCAAGGTATGAGACTTCTCTTAATCTCTATTAATTGAGTTATATTTTGATAAAACATACCAAAAAATTTTATAAGGTAAATATTAAACCAATTTTAATTATAATTCAATGGGAATCTTTTTTCTATGAAGAATTGTTCTAAACAACAGAAAAGAAATTTTTTAACGTATTTTATGACAATGAATTCTCTACTGCTGAGACCGTTAAATGATATTTGGATTAATATTTATGATTTAATTTTTATAGTGGAAAATAAATCCCTTATTCCCTTTTTGGGTGTTTTCATTTTGAAAATGTTTTTGGAATTGGATGGTGTATTTCAATATATTAAAATGACATCTTGTGAATACAAATGAAATTATATGAGTGAAATATTTAAAATCGGTGTCATTTGTGTTTGATGATAATATAAAGGTATATAGAAATTTTTTGGGTGGTTATGTGATAAAGAAATAATAGTGGGTACATGATAATCCAATGATTGGTGGTTATATGACAAAAAAAGGATGGGTGGGAACATTATGTCCTCTAATACATTGGGTATGGACGCCTGTTATATGGCTATACCAATTGTAGAATGATATGTGTGGAATTTGAATGTATGGTTATTCCATTTAAGTATGATTATGCCCCAATTTTAATTTTATATGTCACATTATTTTTCTATGGGTTTAATGGAAATATTTTGGATACAAAAGGGTAATCAATGATGTTATAATTGGTAAAGAATATTTAATACTTCATGAGGGTGAAATTTTTTACATTAGGACAATGTCGTGTTTTAGTAACGATACAAATTTTCATTATTTTTGTAACCCTTAATAAGCTTTTTATACACATACAACCTGTTTACAAAGTTTTCACATGTTATCAGGATGTGTAAGAGAAATAAATATTTCAAGAAATTTTTTATCATGAAAAGAAATCAAGTTATAATTTTAAAATTGTTTATTTTGGTGGAAAATGGATATTGTTTTGATAGTATCCCCTTGTATGATTATTGGATGATATGTATAAACAATGGACACATTATCTAAAACATTTAACATAAAAATATTCTATGATTTAATTAATGTTACATTATTAACATATCTAATGGTTATGTAATGTTTTAATGGTGGGGCCTAGTAGTTGGTATCAGAGGTTAGTTTAGATAACATTAGTATTTAAAATATTGTTAATAGAATATCTTCATAATATTTTTACGTTATTTTCAAATTGAAATGATAAATAATTTTATTATTACCATGTTTCATCATCTAATATATCTCTTTTTATAATGGGTTTTCAAAGAGGAGATATGGAAGATGTGTTGGGAAGTCATAAAGAGGGCAATAACCATCCAAATGAACTTCCTAAGATAATCATAATCAGCACTGAACAATTTTTTTGTAGGGATGACTTAGTTTAAATTGGTGATAAATGGTGGGGGTGTCCATGCATGAGATCAACGAGACCAATAGCATTGAAATATGTCGATTATAAGGCCCCAAGCCTTAAACCTTACTTAATCTTGAGTTATTACTAGATTACACATTGAGGATCTTTTTGGATTTAGAGTTTTAGAGAATTAGATCATAAAACCTGCATTACATTCCACATATAAACAAAGTGGTTACATAAAGACAGTATTCTTCTTTCCCATCAATGGAAACATATTTAATTTTAAACATTGATTCTTTCTTGACACTTCCTTGACACTATCATCATATCATGTACCTTCCCTTGACCTGTGAAAAACATTTCAAAAAAACATGGGATGAGCATAACAAGCTCAGTAAGGGATATAAAAATATAGAAAGGAAACATGGGTACATATATACATAAGAATGAAATCATACTTTACCCATAAAACATAAGCACTTCAACATACCTCATCAAATCATGAATAAATCATAGAAATCGTAAGATATAAAGGTATCTTGAGGCATTCATAACATTCTTACATAGGGAGTAACCCTCTTAGTTACGTTTGGAATACCCATCACTGTATATTCCCTAAATCTCTTCGGAGAAACCTTAACATTTCACTCCTTCACGTTACCCAATGCATTGGAGATCTATATCAGGCTCACCCGCCCTTAGTTTATCACGGAACCACCCATCTTCATAATAATTCCCAAGAACCTCAACATAATCATATCACATAAAACATGCATAAAGGAAACATAACATTTACACCTTTCAGTCACAATATATAAATACAACACATTGATATAAAAACATTATGAAAAGCATTTTTAATACCAAAATAAAAGAAAATTAAAACATGGTATTTATTTTTCTTTTTTTTAAAAAGGTATGGCTGGTAGAGGAAGCCGAAACTCAAATAACAGTCATGGCAGCGGAGAAGTCGTTGTCGCCGCATATCTACGACAATAACATTCCCTTTTGTTGTTTAGTAAAACTCTTTGTATAAAAAAGATTCCTTTTGGATAAACGTAAAAGTCAAAGGGGTTTATACATCGTATAAAAGAAGGTTGTGTATAAAACAAAATATGCCTCAATGAAAGGAGATTGAGACGAAGTCCCATACCTCGGGTCCGACTTGACTCGGTCGTTCTTTAATCTCCTGAATAATAAACTTGAGTTAATTTATACTTGCTGAAGAACCTTTTTAAAGTTCATTATTCCTTTTATATCACTTATTTCCATGTAATGAGCACTATGTAATTATTTAAGTCAATAACAGTCGTTTTAACGATCATTGGTACTTGAGTCAAAAATAAACCCATTATAATTACAAGTTGTTCATGTAACCATTATATCCAGAATTATAATCATGATGTATATATCATATATATCCAGTATATACACGCATTTATAATATTACATAATCATTTAGAGGTAAGAAATGAAATGCACCGTTCATGGAGACGGTAAGCCGTACGTACGCATGAACACTACATTCATTTCTATTTCGTATTTTATATAATGGGATCATAATGATATAATGGTATATTATAATTCCAGTTTAATATCATATATAATATCATAACTCCATACTTTATACGTCCCACATATGGTATTAACGAATCAAATCACTTTGAGGGGGCGGTAGTCCACACTTCCTTAAATGAAGATATCGCGTTTACCCATAATGGAAACCATAAAGGTTTTCCCAAAATGAAAAATACTGAAGCTTAAGGAAAACATAAACATATTATATATCATATATAAATATAGTGACATCTTAATGGCCACCTTTTAAGGTGTTAAAAGAATATTGAACAATCATCATTTCGGGAGGCATAAATTCACCATCCACAGAAATAGTATGTCCTTTAACCATTAGATGTAGGTGTGTGTAAGTGTATCTCGAATACTTTTTATAAAAAAATCCTAGTATATTGAATATACTTGAGTTTTTACAAAAGAAATGAATAAAAAGAGTTTATGGGGTTGGAGAAGCAAAGTCAAACAAAAGGTATCAAGTGAAGACATTACATTAAAATCGGGTAACTCCCTTTGGTTTGACCTCAAAGGCTTCCTTGTGAAGACTTATTCCAAAAGTGAACTTCAAAGAGTAAGAGAGTGAAGTGTAGAGACATAATGATCAGGGGTTGGACAATCCAAAGGCTTTGGAAGTGTGGGTATGGAGGTAGAGGTGGGGGCCATTTATAAGAGGAGAGGAGGGGCACTCTTGGAAAGTAAAGAAATGATACTTTATTTTAAAATGATTTTCAGATTCAAAAGGTCCCACATTGATATAATTAAGGGTTAAGGTGACAAGGGTTCTAAATCCACTCATCCAATAGGTTTTGGACATGTTTAGGTCATAGATTTTACATTATCATTTCATTTTATTTAAATCCTTTATTAATGAGGTAATAGATGCATCATCATGATGTCATAAATAATTTAATTTATTTGATGTTTTAAAATTATAAAAAAACTAATATGATGTAGGAAATATTTTTATCATTCCAATGACTATTTATAATCAAAAATCTGACTTGTATAACCTCATGTAAAAAATGTTTTAGTAAAACATTTCATGTTTGTGTCATTTTTACTTTAACATTAAATAGAAAGTTATTTATGTCATTTCCCAACCAAAGTGGCTCCATGGGGTCCCCAAGTTGACCCATGGATTTTCTTGGTCTTCCATGACACATAAAATGAGGGTAGGACATGTGTCAAGCTCATCATATATTATTAAAACATTATTTTTACCTTAAACTTCACTAATTACCACTAAAAGCGAATAAGAACTTAAAAGTTAGTATTCACCAAAAAAATTATTTTAATCTCATTGAACCACATTTTAATTCATAATGACAACCATGTATGTCGTATTTTTGAAAATCAAATCATAGAAGTGGAAAAGTTTCATTTAAACGAAAAATCAGTTTCTTTAACTACCACTTAGTCGTTTCACTATTCATCAAAAATTGAAGTTTTTCAGAAAAATACCAAAACATCACCCTAAGCTATATTTGATATTCTGAATTCAAAAATGATGTCTATTTTAAAAAATTCAAAACATGTAAGTTGAATTAATTAATTTAATAACTAATTCCCACTTTCATGACAAATAGCGTGTTTTTATGAAACAATATGTATCAAAAGATTGACACTTGTTTAAGTCCAATTTCAAAGTGAAATTGTTTCCAATGACCACCATTGGATAAAATGGTAAAAATATATTATAATTTCACTTAAAAACCAATTCAATAGATAATCTAATAATATAAATAAATTAGATTAAAAGGAGGTTTTGAATTAGAATACAACATTTTTCACTATTCATTAAAAAATGAACTTTATCGGAAAAATACCAAAAATTAACACAAAGTAAATTTTGATGTCCCAATCATAAATAATAAGTTTATTTTGACAAAAATATCTTATAAAATAGCCAAAAGATATATTTAAAAAGGTTTTTCCATCAAAAGGCAGTAAAACAATCTTTTAAGAATATTAGTGTATTCCATTCATAAGATTGTATTTATTTTCATTTTAAGCCTCTAAAAAACTATCTTAATCACTAATAGACATAGATAAAAATATCTATTTTTCATTACTTACTTGGGATGTTACATCCTTCCCCCCTTTAGAAAATTTCATCCCCACAATTTATCTACTTATCGAATAAATGGGGGTACTTATCCCTCATTGCATTTTCATATTCCCATGTTGCCTCTTCCATCATGTGGTTTTTCCACAAAACCTTTACCTGATTAATCAACTTATTCCATAACAAATTCTCCCTGTGGTCAATAATCTGGACCTGTTGTTCCTCATAAGATAGGTTCTCTTCCAGCTAAACTACCTCTGGACTCAAAACATGAGATGGATCTGGCATATACTTTCTCAACATCGAAACGTGAAAAATATTGTGTACCTGAGATAAACTCGGAGGTAAAGCCACCCGGTATGCAAGTGATCCAAATCTCTCCAGAATTTCATATGGTCCAATGAACCTTGGACTCCGCTTTCCTTTCTTACCAAATCTCACCACACTTTTCCATGGTGAGACTTTGATAAAAACATGATCACCTAACTCAAAAGATAGATCCTTCCTCCTGTTGTCTGTATAACTCTTCTGCCTGCTCTGAGCTGTTCTCATGTGTTTCTGAATCAGCTGAACTTTTTCTGCCATCTCTTCTACCAATTCTGGTCCCATCAACTTCCTTTCACCCACTTCATCCCAGAAAGCTGGAGTTCGACACCACTTCCCATATAATGCCTCAAATGGTGCCATCTGTATACTGGAATGAAAACTGTTATTATATGAAAATTCAACCAAATAAAGATATTGGTCCCAACTTCCCTGATAATCCATCGAACAAGCTCGTAGCATATCCTCCAAGGTATGAATTGTTCATTCTGACTGCCCATCTGATTGAGGATGAAAAGTTGTACTAAAATTTAATTCAGTACCCAACGACTTCTGAAGGCCTTTCCAAAAGTTAGAAGTGAACCTGAGATCACGATCAGATACAATAGAGAGGGGAACTCCATGTAACCTGACTATCTCTTTAATATACAAATGAGAAAGTTGATCTAGGGAAAAAATTATCTCGTATAGCAAGGAAATGAGCAGATTTAGTCAAGCGATCAACAATAACCCAGATTGAATTATTACCTCGAGATGTCTTCGGTAATCCCACAACAAAGTCCATGGATATATTCTCCCATTTCCACTCTGGAACTGGTAAAGGCTGAAGCATCCATTTCGGTAACTTCCGCTCTGCTTTAACCTGTTGACATGTCAAACACTTCACAGTAAAATCAGAAATATCTCTTTTCATTACATCCCACCAGTAATACTCCCGCAGATCTCTGTACATCTTATTACTTCTAGGATGAACTGAAAACAGAGAACTATGAGCTTCACATAACAACTCTCTCTTAAACTGTGAATCACAAGGAAAACACAATCTCTTCCCAAATCTCAAAACACAATCATTATCAATGTTGAATTCAGGAAACTTACCTTTCTGAACCAGATCTACCTTTTTCTGTAACTCACTGTCTTGCTTCTGTGCTTGCTTGATTCTATCTGATAGAGATGATCTCACTGATACCTGAAACAAAACAGAAGAACATAATGCGCCAAAAACTTCTATGCCAAAGTTCATCAAATCCTTAACCAAAGGCTCACGTTCCAAATGCAACATTGTTAATGAAGAATTACTTTTTCGACTCAAAGTATCAGCCACTTTATTTTCTTTTCCCGAATGGTAATGAATTGTACAATCATAATCCTTGATTAATTCTATCCATCTCCTCTGTCTCATGTTTAACTCTTTCTAAGTAAATATATACTTTAAAATTTTTTGATCAGTATATATTTCACACTTTACTCCATACAAATGATGTCTCCAAATTTTTAAAGCGAAAACAACAACAGCTAATTCCGAATCATGTGTAGGGTAATTTACCTCATGAGTTTTCAACTGTCGTGAAGCATAAGCAATTACCAGATCATTCTTCATTAGGATACAACCAAGTCCTTTCAATGAAGCATCACTGTAGATAACAAACTCACTATTCCTGGAAGGTAGTGCCAAAACTGGAGCTTTCACCAATCTTCTTTTCAATTCCTGAAAACAATCATCACATTATTTTGTCCAGATAAACTTAACAAAATTCCGAGTTAGCTTAGTCATTGGACTAGATAACCGTGAAAAATTTCTAACAAACCTTCGGTAATAGCCTGCCAAATCAAGGAAACTACGAATCTCAGTTACATTTATGGGTCTTGGCCAGTCTTCCACAACTTTTGTTTTTGCAGGATCAATAGTTATCCCATCTTTAGAAACAATGTGACCAAGGAAAGAAATTTGTTGCAACCAAAACTCACACTTTCTGAATTTTCCATATAGTTTCTTTTCTTTTAAGTTATGCAAGATATCCCCTAAATTTCTTTCATGCTCCTCTTTACTTTTAGAAAAAACCAAAATATCATCAATCAAAACCACCACAAACTTATCCACGAACTCATGGAAAATTCTATTCATTAAGTCCATGAATACAGCAGGTGTATTGGTTAGGCCAAAAGGAATTACTACAAATTCATAATGGCCATATATTGTACGAAATGAAGTCTTCAGAACATCTACTTCCTTTACCTTCAGCTGATGGTACCCCGAACTAAGGTCAATCTTTGAAAAATACTGAGCTCCCTGGAGCTGATCAAACAAATCATCGATATGAGTAAAAGGATATTTGTTCTTAACAGTGATGTTATTCAAGGCTCTATAATCAATGAAAAGTCTCATAGAACCATCATTCTTTTTAACAAATAAAACAAGGGCACCCCATGGTGATGTGCTAGGTCGAATGAAATCTTTCTCTAATAAATCGTGCAATTGATCCTTCAACTCTAAAAGTTCAATTTGAGCCATTCGATAAGGGGGTTTTGAAATTGGCTTAGCATCAGTAACTAAGTCAACAGTAAACTCAACTTCCCGATCTGGTATTATTCCAGGCAACTTATCAGGAAAAACATCAGGATACTCATTTTCCACTGGCACATCATTAATCTGAACAGTTCCATTATTTTCAACGATGTGTGCAAGGTAACATTCATTTCCATCTTTTACAAGTTTCTTGGCCTCTTGATAAGTTATCAACAGTAATGGTTCATTATTGTACACAAACTGAAAGTCTTTCTGAAAAGAATCATCTTTAGCTCTACAGTAAATCTTAGCATGGTAAATAGAGAGCCCATCCATACCCAGGATAACATCAAACTCTACTAGAGGTAGAACAATAAGTTTTGCATGTAGGTTCTTTCCACACATAAGGATAGGAAGATTCTTATAAATTCTTTTTGCCACAACATTTCCCCCAGGTGTTTTTACCAAAAGTTCAGGAGTCATTTCGTGAGATGGTATTCCCATTTTACTAGAAAAGGTTTCAGAGATGAAAGAATGTGTGGACCCTGAATCAAACAACACACTGTCATAATCTGAAAAAACAAACAAAGTACCTGATACAACTTCATTTGATGGCCCAACATCTACTGAAGTAGTTGCAAAGGATTTCACCACCCCTTTTTGCATGTAGTCTAGCTGCTTCCCATCACTGAAGCTCTTTGTTGGACACTCGTTTGCATAGTGATCCATCTCATTGCACTTATAACATTTCACTAACTGTAAATCAAATTTGGTCTTACCATCACCCTGATCTTTTTAAATGAAATCACGAGCCTTATGTCCCATCTTACCACATCAGTAGCACTTTCCAGAATTCAGAAGACATTCCCCAGCATGCCTTTTGCAACATTCATCACAAACTGGAAACTCAGTTTTCTTACCGTCAGACCTTTTGGAAGAATTCTTACCCTTCTCCTACCACCTCGGTCTCTTCTTCTGTTGGTTGTTATAGAACACTTGATCATCGGAAAACTCCATTTCCACCTTCTCAGCACATCAAACAAGCTTTTCATAACTTTTAAACTCACGAGAAGCTAATGCCCTTTGATATTTTGGCTTTATTCCTGAGTAAAAAAGAATGATTTTACTATCAAGGTCTCGGATAAAATTTGTAGCATACCTTGCCAATTGAGTGAACCTTTCTTCATAAGTAGCCCCTGAGTCTTCCTCTAGCCTCAATTCCATGAATTGTTTTTCCATCCTAAGTCGAACAGCCTTAGGAAAATACTTTTCACGAAACATACCTTTGAATTCATCCCAGTCGAGAGCATCAATCTCATCAGCATCCCGGATATTTTTAACCATCGACCACCACTGATCTGTTTCACCCTCCAAACGGTAAATAGAAAGACTAACCTTTTGATTGTCTGAACACCCCATGACATCGAAAATCTTCCCCAGTGCTTTAATCCACCCTTCAGCTAGCACAGGGTCAGATGATCCTATGAATTATGGGGGATGTTGCCTCATTAAATTTTCCACCACTGACATGTTCCTCTGCGGTTGATCTGGCTGATCTCGTGCATGGATCCCACCACCATTTATCGCTTCAGTCAACTGCGCCATTACTGCAACAAACTGTTTAGTTCCAATTCCGATCATCTCAGGATGATGATTCGGAAGGTTATTTCCTTATGTATTCCTTCCTAGCACTGCATCCCTATTTCCTCTGCGGAAAACCATTCTGAACAAACATGTCTTAGATGAAGCAACATGGTAATCTTCAAATACTATATCACTTCAATTTGACCATAAAAAAATTTGGATAATCATTTAATAGAATTCTAACTCCCAAAGTTATCTAAACCGACCTCTGATACCAACTGTAAGGCCCCAAGCCTTAAACCTGTCTTAATCTTGAGTTATTACAAGATTACACATTGGGGATCTTTTTGGGTTTAGAGTTTTAGAGAATTAGATCATAAAACATTCATTACATTCCACATATAAACAAGGTGGTTACATAAATATAGTATTCTTCTTTCCCATCAATGGAAACATATTTAAATTAAAACATGGATTCTTTCTTGGCACTTCCTTGACACTATCATCATATCATGTACCTTACCCTTGAACTGTGAAAAACATTTCAAAAAAAAATTTGGATGAGCATAAAAAGCTCAGTAAGGGATATAAAAATATGGAAAGGAAACATGGGTACATATATACATAAGAATGAAATAATACTTTACCCATAAAACATAAGAACTTTAACATACCTCATCAAATCATGAATAAATCATATAAATCATAAGACATAAAGGTAACTTGAGGCATTCATAACATTCTTACGTAGGGAGTAGCCCTCATGGTTACGTTTGGAATACCCATCACAGTATATTACCTAAATCTCTTCGGAGAAACCTTAACGTTTCACTCCATTGCGTTACCCAATGCATTAGAGAGCTATATCGGGCTCACCCTCCCTTAGTTTATCACGGAACCACCCGTCTTTATAATAATTCCCAAGAACCTCAACAAAATCGTATCATATAAAACATGCATAAAGGAAACATAACATTTCCACCTTTCAATCACAAGATATCAATACAACACATTGATATAAAAAAATTATGAAAACCATTTTTAATACCAAAATAAAAGAAAATTAAAACATAATATTTATTTTTCTTTTTTTAAAAAAAGTTATGGCTTGTAGAGGAAGCCGAAACTCAAATAACGGTCATGGCGGCAGAGAAGTCGTTGTCGCCACATATGTAACGCCCCGACCCCAGTTACCCAGAGTCGGTGCATTAATTACATAACATTGGCATGATCACAAGAAAGATCAAATCTCGAAAGACCGATTGGTTTAGTAGCCTTGGAAACACTAAATATATTCATAAGTTTTACATTACATCATAGAATGAAAAACTACTACAACAACATAAGTCTTCATATCCACACTATTAACCCCTCATAAAATCCCTGCAGGTCATTCATAACTTACATCTTCACATCCTGGGAAAAATAAAACATAGAAAAGGAGTGAGCTCAAATGCCCAGCAAGGATAACAATATAGCGGAACATTCAAAAATAAGCATAAACATTTAAGGCAATGAATTACTAAAACAAAAGCCTTTTTAAACTTGAACTTCAACATAGTATGGCAAAAGTAAAATGAAATATTGCCATTTACTTGTTCACATGGATATTCTACTAATCGAATAATCACATGCAAAATCAATAACCACTTTCATAATGTTGGAATGCATAATGCCAGACTATCATAACCACATTGTCAAGGCCTCGTTCCAAGACTACAAATAAGATTTTGTCAAGGCCTTGTGCCAAGACACTAGTTTGTCTCATGAGACCTACCGATGCATCGAGGAGCTATAGCGGGCTCCACCCGTCACTTATTAAGTCCAATGCATTCCCATATGAAAAGGTTTAAACATAACATAAACATTCGTATTAAAACTAGCATACGAAATGTCAATAATTTCACCATAAACTATGAATGGTATAAAAATAGAACATCCATAGTCAAACATATCACAAAACCTTCAATACAATATAGAAGTTTTGTATCATAATAAATCTACTTCAAATAATCTTAAAATCCATCAAAAGATGTTGACATAGATGAAATCAAAATTCTTTTTAAAGAAATATATCCTTTTATTTTTAATAAAACATTTTCTTTGAAAATATTCTTATATGCTTGTAAGGAAAGCTTTGAAGATTTTATAACGGCGTAAAATAACCTCACCCGCCGTATAAGTTAAAAAAAAACATTCTTACCTCAATTTTGTCGAAAAGGTTTAAAAGGACCTTGTTTTGAAAACGACGGAAAGATTCCTCTTATAAAAAGTCAAACAAGGGTATAAATGACTTTAACACATATTCTTGTAAATAATGAAAATGTTTTGAAATACATTTCGAAGAAACATGGATGTGGATGATAAAGAGATCCCAGTAGATTATTACGTATAATACAACCTCAGATAATGAAGAGATTGTGAAATAACCCTTACCTTGTACTTTTCCTTGGTTGGGGTAGGTTAACCTCCTGTATAATAGTGAAATAATTGTTATTAAATTATAAAAGAATCATATACATTAATATGATATCATATATGATCTTTTAATATTGATTTGATAATAATATCTTAGTATTATCGTCGTTTCGTGTGTTAACTTACTCATTTTCTTTTATATGTTTTGTTACATAAGTCATGTTTGTTGTATATTATTCATATCCAGAATGATATCAAGTCCTTAAACATCATTTTTAAATCATTAGATGATAATTATATTTGAATGGATACGATGGAGAATTAATCTCATCGCGTTCGTGGAGACGGTAGTCCGTAGGTATGCACGAACGCTACTTCCATTTAATTTTTATTTTAAAAGAATGGAATCCAAATGATACATAGGTATATTACTATTCCAGTATAATATATTATTTTATATAGGTTACTTAAGTTCATTAACACCATCCTTTATACGTTCCATGTGTGGTATGAACGAGTCATATCATTTTAAGGGGGCGGTAGTCCGCACTTCCTCAAATGAAATTATCGTATGTATATACAACATGAAACGAATAATGGTATGAAATAAAATGGAATTACAGAAGCTTATATATAAAATATATATCATTAATATCATATTTAATTACAGTGCCATCATAATGGCCACCATGAGAGGCGGTAAGATGTTTTTGAACAATCATCGTTTCGTGAGGCGTTAGTTTTCCATCCACAGAAACATTATGTTCATCATCCATTAGATGGAGTTGTGTGTATGTGTAGTTTGAATACTTCTTATAACAACATCCTAGTATATTTTGGATACTGGTGTTGTTACAAAAGAAAGGAAATAAAAAGAGTTTGGGGGTTGGAGAAGCAAAATAAATGAAAATAATTTAAGAGAAATCGTTACCTTTAATTTAGGTAACTCACTTTGGTTGGAACCAAAGGACTTCTTGAAATGCTTTATTCCTAAGGGGAAGCTTCAAGGAGGAGGAGAGGGATGTGGGGAGCTTAGTTGGGCAGAGTTTGGACGAGCCAAGTGGCTTGATAGGTGTGAGGAATGAGTAGAAGTGGTCTCCTTTTATAAGGGAGAGGAGGGTCTCTTTAGGAAAGAGTGAAAGTATTACTTTATAATATAATTATATTCGGTTTCTAATGGTCCAAAAATCATTTAGGTCGAAGATAAGATGACTCATATTCTAAATAACATCAACCAATAAGAATTGGACAGGTTTTAGATAATATTTTAATCATTATAATCTTATTTATTTAAATGATTTATTAATGAGGTAAACATTGCATCATTATTGTGTCATTAATAATTTAACTTATTTGATGTCTAAAAATTATAAATAAAATATCATTATGTAGGAAATCTTTTTAGCTTTCTAATGAATATTTATAATCGAAAATCCAACATGTATAACCCTATGTAAAAATTGTTCTTCTAAAAGATGTAAGCTTATGCCATTTTTATTTTTATTTTAACTTTATTAATATAAAGTGTCCCTGCCACATACAAGTGGCTCCAAGGGGTCCCCAAATTGACCCAAGGATGCTCATGGTCGGGTATGTGTCCACCAATAAGGTTAGGACACGTTTTAGGTTAATTTTGTATTATTATAATATTATTTTTTAACCCTTATTTACCGGATTTACCCTTAACCATGGTAAATAAAATATTTACCACAGTAATTATTCAAAATGTCTAAAAATAAAAGTTACCTATTTACACAATTTGGACATCCTGATTCAAAATATGGAATCCATTTTTTTAAATTCAAAACACAGAAGTGGCAGAAATTAATTTAAAATTAATTCCCGCTGTCAAAACAAAAAGCGTGTTTTTAAGAGGTAATAACTATCAAAAGATTGACACTTGTTTATGTTTGGTTTAATTGTAAAATTATGTCCAATGACCAACATTATATTAAATGGTAAAAATATATTCTAAATATACTTTAAAAACACTCAAATTCACAATTTATCACTATTAATTATTTTGATTAAAAAAGTTGTTTTTAATTAAAATTTAGTAATTTTCACTATTCATCAAAATATAAAAGTTATCCGAAAAGTACCAAAATTTCACCCTAGGCTAAATTCGATATTCCGAATCTAAAAATGAAGTCCATTTTGAAATATAAAATATATATAATTTCAAAATTTAGGTATTACTATTCATAACGGCTAGTTTGATTGGTTGTGGCGTGTGTTAAAACTCAAGGTTGCGTACAACACACGCTACTATTTTATTCAAAGGAAAGCATACCGTGGAAGCTTGGGATGTTTCATTTTAAATTTTTTTGATGTCCCAATTTATTCAGATAGTTTAAAATATTTTATTTAAAAAGGTTTCACTATTAAAGTTGATAAAGTGCAATACTGAAAATGAATCTGTTCTTGCATTATGACTAAGAAACTCATAATAGGGATTCTAAAATTATAAGGATTATATAAAGTTCAAAATGTTGTTAATACTATTAATGACCTCTTTTAATGGATTTTTTTTGTACGTCATGGTGTGATTGAACTCGGTGTTGCGTGTAGTGCAAGTTATTGAATTATTTTTAAGAAATAACACACTATGAAATCCTGGGGTGTTACATTCTCCCCTCCTTCAATAAATTGCGTCCTCGCAATTTGAAATTGTTCTTCGAAAATAAAAGGTTGAAAATAGAAAATATCTTTGTGGGAAAACCCACATCGGAAATTAGGTTACTAAAATTTAGTCTTAATATGAGGAAAAGAGAAATGAAAGAGTCACCACCAAATTATGATCTCGATTAGGAGAACATTGGTGGCAATTAGAGACATATAATTGGAGGAAAAACGTAAATATTTATAGGTACTGATTGAGATCATCAATCACAAACAAGTGTATAATTGAGGTCCTTAAATTCATCAATCTATGATGATTTGAAATACCATCGGTTCAACAAAACGTAGGGTATTAGGATAACACATTTTTGACGTTTCAAAATATCATAGTTGAAATCCCACATCGAAAAATGAATTAACGAGGCCTCTATTTAAAATAAATAGTGGAAAGTATGAAGATTACCGAAAATAACACATACTAGGGTTCCATGTAGGAAAATATGGATATGGAAGAGAAATCTAACCATCAATTATCTGATGGAGAGTGGTAGAGAACATGGCTATGAAAAGGCCAACAATCCCAAAGCCATGAATTAGTGATGATTTAAGGTACCATCTAGGACAACATTTTTGTTCTAAGTTCCTTTTATTAATGTTGAGGAATATATTTATGAGATTGGATAAGATCATAAGGAGATATACTTACTTTATAATTAGAGTTTTATCCATTAATAAATTTATTCCACATACTCATCTTTCACTCTAAAAGATAATAGAATGTAAAAAAAATCTATTTACACTATTCGTATAGGGTTCCAAAATAAACGAATTTATAATTCATCTACCAGATCTTTAAAAAAACAACATTATTTAATCCAGGACATCTCGTGGGCCAGTGGTAGGTGATACACCCTTGTCTCCCTTCGGTTGCGGGTTCAAGTCTCGCAGCCTTGCCGGACGCGACGGGTTGCCGCCCGACCTCTGGGTTGTCCTTTTATGGTAATCCAAAATAATCCAAACTAGAACTATCCAAAATACTTCTGTCCAAACTCACAGTCCAACATTTATAAGGAAGGTAAACATAATATAGATCCTTTTTAACCCGTAATAGCATATGAATACCTTCATCATGTATTGCCATATTCCTTATTGATTACATTCATGCTCCCTTATTCCATATAGAATGCTGGATATACTTCATTAATCCAAAAATGTTTTAAACCCCAACAATGATGGAATATACAAATCATTAATCAGTTTCAAGGCAGTCAAGAATATCCAACATAATTTATCCAAATCAATCATGTATTATTCTAAAATTACTAACTCGGTATCAGAACCATATTATGGTTTATCTTTCTCTCAACCATATATTTTCCAAAAAATTATCCTGCTATTGAGTCACTTTTCTTTGTTCCACACAATCTCAAGTCCTTAATGAAATAGTACTGCAGTACAATCCTTATATACTCCATAATTATTATAACAAGTACATTGTTGATACAACACTCAATTGACATAATCAACATAAGAACTCTAATCATTCCGCTTCATCTGTGGTAGTATCATAACTTGATTATTATCCAATAGCATCATTTGCGGCATAGTCTGATGACTTGGGCATAGGTTCGCGTAGTGTCCAAACTCCTTGCAAATGAAGCATTGTACATTTGAAACCATTTTCTCACCCTTGCAGTCACGTACTTTGTGCCCTTTTCCTCCACACTTATAACAAACTCCCATTCCATTCAGGCAAGTTCCAGGGTGTTTCTTCCCACTGTTACCACATATGGGAAAATTCTTCTTTTCCCTCTTCCCTTTATCCATTTTTCTCTCTTCCATCCTTTTCTTCTCTTGCTTATCTTCAAATCCATAGTACTCAGTAAAATCTTTACACATCTTATCAACACATGATATTATTTCTTCATATGATGATAATACATGGGAGACTATTTCTCTTATAAATTCTAGCTTAAGACCATGAAAGATATGATCCTTCCTTCTCTTTGGATCATGTGCATTTCTGGAGTTCTCATTCCTTCTACTGGGTGCCATTTCTAAACAATGGCATACACTAGATCAGTTTATGAATCAAAATACATAATCCCATACTTATAAAACACGTAACATAAATTGATCTATTTATGGATATAATCCATAATCATAAGAATGTTTTATTTGAGGAAGTATAAACTCATAATCCCTTCAAAATGATTTGTAAAGAAAAATGAGAGTTATCCTAAGCATATCCCCCGGGAGTGTCGTAACCAAGAGTGCAGCAAGGCCCGTTGTCGTGCACCAGTTCTCGTTCGAGTCTAGCTCAAAGTGGTGTTTTCGGGTTTTACCCCTAGGTACATCTGTGCCAGAGCCGCCTCTACCTGCTCGTATCCAGACAGGGATGTATTGCTCGTAAAACTCACAAAATCTCTACAATACCAAAATTCTAGAAAGTTCTTCTATACTAATCCTCAAAGTTCATCTTAGGTCTACGTGCTCTAATCAGAGTTTATCTAAATCTAGCTTCCAAGGTTTGTACTAAACTTCCTCTGATACCAACTGTAACGCCCCGACCCCAGTTACCCAGAGTCGGTGCATTAATTACATAACATTGGCATGATCACAAGAACGATCAAATCTCGAAAGACCGATTGGTTTAGTAGCCTTGGAAACACTAGATATATTCATAAGTTTTACATTACATCATAAAATGAAAAACTACTACAACAAAATAAGTCTTAATATCCACACTATTAACCCCTCATAAAATCCCTGCAGGTTATCCATAACTTACATCTTCACATCCTGGGAAAAATAAAACATAGAAAAGGAGTGAGCTCAAATGCCCAGTAAGGATAACAATATAGCGGAACATTCAAAAATAAGCATAAACATTTAAGGCAATGAATTACTAAAACAAAAGCCTTTTTAAACTTTAACTTCAACATAGTATGGCAAAAGTAAAATGAAATATTTCCATTTACTTGTTCACATGGATATTCTACTAATCGAATAATCACATGCAAAATCAATAACCACTTTCATAATGTTGGAATGCATAATGCCAGACTATCATAACCACATTGTCAAGGCCTCGTGCCAAGACTACAAATAAGATTTTGTCAAGGCCTTGTGCCAAGACACTAGTTTGTCTCATGAGACCTACCGATGCATCGAGGATCTATAGCGGGCTCCACCCGTCACTTATTAAGTCCAATGCATTCCCATATGAAAAGGTTTAAACATAACATAAACATTCGTATTAAAACTAGCATACGAAATGTCAATAATTTCAGCATAAACTATGAATGGTATAAAAATAGCACATCCATAGTCAAACATATCACAAAACCTTCAATACAATATAGAAGTTTTGTATCATAATAAATCAACTTCAAATAATCTTAAAATCCATCAAAGGATGTTGACATAGATGAAATCAAAATTCTTTTTAAAGAAATATCTCCTTTTATTTTGAATGAAACATTTTCTTTGAAAATATTCTTATAAGCTTGTAAGGAAAGTTTTGAAGATTTTATAACGGCGTAAAATAACCGCACCCACCGTATAAGTTAAAAAAAACATTCTTTCCTCAATTTTGTCGAAATGGTTAAAAAGGGACTTGTTTTGAAAACGACGGAAAGATTCATCTTATAAAAAGTCAAAAAAGGGTATAAATGACTTTATCACATATTCTTGTAAATAATGAAAATGTTTTGAAATACATTTCGAAGAAACATGGATGTGGATGATAAAGAGATCCCAGTAGATTATTACGTATAATACAACCTCAGATAATGAAGAGATTGTGAAATAACCCTTACCTTGTACTTTTCCTTGGTTGGGGTAGGTTAACCTCCTGTATAATGGTGAAATAATTGTTATTAAATTATTAAAGAATCATATACATTAATATGATATCATATATGATCTTTTAATATTGATTTGATAATAATATCTTAGTATTATCGTCGTTTCGTGTGTTAACTTACTCATTTTCTTTTATATGTTTTGTTACATAAGTCATGTTTGTTGTATATTATTTATATCCATAATGATATCAAGTCCTTAAACATCATTTTTAAATCATTTGATGATAATTATATTTGAATGGATACGATGGAGAATTAATCACACCGCGTTCGTGGAGACGGTAGTCCGTACGTACGCACGAACGCTACTTCCATTTAATTTTTATTTTAAAAGAATCGAATCCAAATGATACATAGGTATATTACTATTCCAGTATAATATAATATTTTATATAGGTTACTTAAGTTCATTAACACCATCCTTTATACGTTCCATGTGTGGTATGAACGAGTCATATCATTTTAAGGGGGCGGTAGTCCGCACTTCCTCAAATGAAATTATCGTATGTATATACAACATGAAACGAATAATGGTATGAAATAAAATGGAATTACAGAAGCTTATATATAAAATATATATCATTAATATCATATTTAATTATAGTGCCATCATAATGGCCACCATGAGAGGCGGTAAGATGTTTTTGAACAATCATCGTTTCGTGAGGCGTTAGTTTTCCATCCACAGAAACATTATGTTCATCATCCATTAGATGGAGTTGTGTGTATGTGTAGTTTGAATACTTCTTATAACAACATCCTAGTATATTGTGTATACTGGTGTTGTTACAAAATAAAGGAAATAAAAAGAGTTTGGGGGTTGGAGAAGCAAAATAAATGAAAATAATTTAAGAGAAATCGTTACCTTTAATTTAGGTAACTCACTTTGGTTGGAACCAAAAGACTTCTTGAAATGATTACTGCCTAAGGGGAAGCTTCAAGGAGGAGGAGAGGGATGTGGGGAGCTTAGTTGGGCAGAGTTTGGACGAGCCAAGTGGCTTGAGAGGTGTGAGGAATGAGTAGAAGTGGTCTCCTTTTATAAGGGAGAGGAGGGGCTCTTTAGGAAAGAGTGAAAGTATTACTTTATAATATAATTATATTCGGTTTCTAATGGTCCAAAAATCATTGAGGTCGAATATAAGATGACTCATATTCTAAATAACATCAACCAATAAGAATTGTACAGGTGTTAGATAATATGTTAATCATTATAATCTTATTTATTTAAATGATTTATTAATGAGGTAAACATTGCATCATTATTGTGTCATTAATAATTTAACTTATTTGATGTCTAAAAATTATAAATAAAATATCATTATGTAGGAAATCTTTTTAGCTTTCTAATGAATATTTATAATCGAAAATCCAACATGTATAACCCTATGTAAAAATTGTTCTTCTAAAAGATGTAAGCTTATGCCATTTTTATTTTTATTTTAACTTTATTAATATAAAGTGTCCCTACCACATACAAGTGGCTTCAAGGGGTCCCCAAATTGACCCAAGGATGCTCATGGTCGGGTATGTGTCCACCAATAAGGTTAGGACACGTTTTAGGTTAATTTTGTATTATTATAATATTATTTTTTAACCCTTATTTACCGGATTTACCCTTAACCATGGTAAATAAAATATTTACCACAGTAATTATTCAAAATGCCTAAAAATAAAAGTTACCTATTTACACAATTTGGACATCCTGATTCAAAATATGGAATCCATTTTTCTAAATTCAAAACACAGAAGTGGCAGAAATTAATTTAAAATTAATTCCCGCTGTCAAAACAAAAAGCGTGTTTTTAAGAGGTAATAACTATCAAAAGATTGACACTTGTTTATGTTCGGTTTAATTGTAAAATTATGTCTAATGACCAACATTATATTAAATGGTAAAAATATATTCTAAATATACTTTAAAACCACTCAAATTCACAATTTATCACTATTAATTATTTTGATTAAAAAAGTTGTTTTTAATTAAAATTTAGTAATTTTCACTATTCATCAAAATATAAAAGTTATCCGAAAAGTACCAAACTTTCACCCTAGGATAAATTCGATATTCCGAATCTAAAAATGAAGTCCATTTTGAAATATAAAATATATATAATTTCAAAATTTAGGTATTACTATTCATAACGGCTAGTTTGATTGGTTGTGGCGTGTGTTAAAACTCAAGGTTGCGTACAACACACGCTACTATTTTATTCAAAGGAAAGCGTACCGTGGAAGCTTGGGATGTTTCATTTTAAATTTTTTTGATGTCCCAATTTATTCAGATAGTTTAAAATATTTTATTTAAAAAGGTTTCACTATTAAAGTTGATAAAGTGCAATACTGAAAATGAATCTGTTCTTGCATTATGACTAAGAAACTCATAATAGGGATTCTAAAATTATAAGGATTATATAAAGTTCAAAATGTTGTTAATACTATTAATGACCTCTTTTAATGGATTTTTTTTTTTGTACGTCATGGTGTGATTGAACTCGGTGTTGCGTGTAGTGCAAGTTATTGAATTATTTTTAATAAATAACACACTATGAAATCCTGGGGTGTTACAACATACGTACGAAAAAAGAATTCCCTTTTGTTGTTTAGTAAAACGCTTCATATAAAAAAGATTCCATTTGGATAAACGTAAATTTCAAAGGGGTTTATACACCGTATAAAAGAAGGTTGTGTATAAAACAAAATATGCCTCAATGAAAGGAGATTGAGATGAAGTCCCATACCTCAGGTCCGACTTGACTCGTTTATTCTTTAATCTCCTGAATAATAAACTTGAGTTAATTTATACTTTCTTAAGATCCTTTTTAAAGTTCATTTTTCATTTTATATCACTTATTTCCATGTCATGAACACTATGTAATTATTTAAGTTAATAACGGTCGTTTTAACGTTCATTGGTACTTGAGTAAAAAATAAACCCTATATAATTACAAGTTGTTCATGTAACCATTATATCCAGAATTATAATCATGATGTATATATAATATATATCCAGTATATACATGCATTTATAATATTACATAATCATTTAGAGGTAAGAAATGAAATGCACCGTTCATGGAGACGGTAAGGCGTACGTACGCATGAAAGCTACTTTCATTTCTATTTCATATTTTATATAATGGAATCATAATGATATAAATCTATATAATAATTACAGTGTAATATCATATAAAATATTATAACTCCATCCTTTATACGTCCCACATATGGTATTAACTAATCAAATCAATTTGAGGGGGCGGTAGTCCGCACTTCTTTAAATGAAGATATCGCGTTTACCCATAATAGAAACCATAAAGGAATTACAAAAATGAAAAATAAAGAAGCTTAAGGAAAACATAAAAATATTATACATCATTTATAAATATAGTGACATCATAATGGCCACCATTGAATGTGTTAAAAGAATTTTGAACAATCATCGTTTCGTGAGGCATAAATTCACCATCCACAGAAACAGTATGTCCATTAACCATTAGATGTAGGTGTGTGTAAGTGTATCTAGAATCCTTCTTATAAAAACATCCTAGTATATTGAAGATAATGGAGTTGTTACAAAATAAATGAATAAAAATATATTACGGGGTTGGAGAAGAAAAATAAAACAAAAGGACTCAAGTGAAGACATTACCTTAAAATTGGGTAACTCCCTTTGGTTTGAGCTCAAAGGCTTCCATGGGAAGACTTCTGCCCAACGTGAGGCTTCATGGAGTAAGATAGGGAAGTGGAGAGACAAAATGAGAAGGTTTTGGCCAAGCCAAAGGCTTTGGAAGTGTGGGTAAGGAGGTAGATGTGGGGGATTTTTATAAGAGGAGAGGAGGGTCACTCTTGGAAAGTAAAGAAATGTTACTTTATTGTAAAATGATTTTCAGATTCAAAAGGTCCCACATTAATATAATTAGAGTGTAAGGTGAAAAGGGTTCGAAATCCACTAATCCAATAGGTTTTGGACATGTGCAGGTCATAGATTTTACATTGTTATTTCATTTTCTTTAAATACTTTATTAATGAGGTAATTGTTTCATCATCATGATGTCATAAATAATATAATTTATTTAAAGTCTAAAAATTATGAAACAAATACTATGATGTAGGAAATATTTTTATCTTTCCAATGACTATTTATAATCAAAAATATGACTTGTATAACCCCATGTAAAAATTGTTTTAGTAAAACATTTCATGTTTGTGTCATTTTTTACTTTAACATTAAATAAAAAGTAATTTATGTCATTTCCCAACCAAAGTGGCTCCATGGGGTCCCCATGTTGACCCATGGATTTTCTTGGTGGCCCATGACACACCCAATGAGGTTAGGACATGTTTCAAGCTCATCAAATATTATTAAAACATTTTTTTTACCTTAAACTACACTAATTACCACAAATCACGATTCAGAACTTAAAAGTTACTATTCACCAAAAAATTATTTTAATCTTATTGAACCACATTTTACATCTTAATGACAACCATGTATGTCGGATTTTTGAAAATCAAATCACAGAAGTGGCAAAGATTCATTTAAACGAAAAATCAGTTTCTTTAACTACCACTTAGTGGTTTCACTATTCATCAAAAATTGATGTTTTTTAGAAAAATACCAAAACTTCACCCTAAGCTATATTTGATATTATGAATTCAAAAATGATGTCTATTTTACAAAATTCAAAACCTGTAAGTTTAATTAATTAATTTAATAACTAATTCCCGCTGACATGACAAATAGCGTGTTTTTATGGAACAATAAGTATCAAAAGATTGACACTAGTTTAAGTCCAATTTCAAAGTGAAATTGATTCCAATGACCACCATTGGGTAAAATGGTAATAATATATTCTAATTTCACATCAAAACCAATTAAAAATATAATCATATCATATAAATAAATTAGATTAAAAAGTGGTTTTGAATTAAAATACAACAGTTTTCACTATTCATTAAAAATTGAACTTTATCGGAAAAATACCAAAAATTCACACAAAGTAAATTTTGATGTCCCAATCATATATAATAAGTTTATTTTGACAAACATAGATTATAAAATTTTCAAAAGATATATTTAAAAATGGTTTGCCATCAAAAGGCAGGAAACCAATCTTTTATGAATATTTGTGTATTCCATGCATAAGATTGTATTTATTTTCATTTTAAGCCTATAAAACACTATCTTAATCATTAATTTACATAGATAAAATATCTATTATTCATTACATACTTGGGATGTTACATCGATAGTGGATAATTTCATGAGGCAATGCCCCCCATCATTCAAGGATCATCTAATACTATTCAAGATAAATGGATGATTAAGGCATTTGAATTTTTTTTTGATTTAATGGGGTGTTTATACAATAAATAGTTCAGTCTTTTTTATAGTTTTGAAGGTGATGCCGATTAGTTGTGGTAAATTATTAAAAATATAAGATCAATTGAATAGATTTATTCTGTGGAATATGATAAATTTAAGAATATCGTCCTTGAGAAATATTTTCCAAATGATGTTCAACATAGGATGGAAAATCAATTTTTGGAATTGAGGTAATAGGGAAAATATTATGGGTCTACATATGAAGAAACTTTCACCCATTTTTTAAGGTATAACCAAAATATTATTAGGGTTGTTGATATAAAGATAAATAAATTTTACATAGTATTGAAGCAAAATTATTGAAGTTCATTACATTCCAAAGAGTTAAAAAGCTATTAGAAACTAGTCTGATGTGCTGAGAAGGTAGAAATGTAATTTTTTGATGATCATCAGTTCAATGAGATAAATCAAAAGTATCAATATAGTTATAAGGTAATGGGAAAAAATTCATAAAAGATCTTTTAGGTAAGCAAAATAAATTTCCATCTTGAAAAAAGTGTAGTAAAAAGTATCCGAGAGAATTCCTATCAATGTGTGGGAAGTGCTTCCAATGTGGTAATACTGGTCAAATTTCTCATTTCTGTAAGGAAGATGACCGATATGCAATGAGAAACCAATGGTAAGATTCATTACTTATTATGAGAAATGACATTATGCCAATGTGTGTCCAAAGTCGATTACCCAGCGTGGAAACTAGCAATATTGAATGGAAAAGTTCATGACAATATAACTTTTTACTACTAAGAATCTTGTGATACCCTAAAATAATGTGGTGACAGGTATGTTTTAGGTTTTTTAAAAATATTCCAATACTAATTTTGGCTCTGTAACTTCATACTATTTCATTTAGGAAATCTTCATAGGTAAATTGGAAATTGAAACTCATGAATGTGATATATAACTTTTGGTAAATACTCCAGGTGGAATTATTAAAGAAACCATGACTTATAGTAATCTTCCTGTTATCATTAGAGGGATATTATTTCCTATAAATCAGGTCTAACTTCCCATAGTGGAATTTGATATCATTTTGGGTATGGATTAGATTTTAGTTTATTATTCTAAAATATATGGTAAATCCAATAAAAGTTTATTCAATGATTTCATACCTATGATGACATACCATAAGCTAGAAAAAAAATTTAAAATGGTAGCGATAGTTATCTTGATCATGATATTTAATAGAAATAAAGAGTTTTGATTTTAAACATTCCAGTAGTAAAATAATTTAGAGATATTTTTTCTGGATGAATTTATAGGTATTGTTCAGAACCAAGAGGTTGAATTTACTATTGATTTATTTCATAATTCTAAGCATATTTCTATACCCCCTTATTTAATAGATCATGAATAACTAGTTCAATTGAGGATATAGTTTCAAGAATTACTTGATAATGGTTTATTCGACTGAGCACATCACCATGGGCTGCTCCAGATTTATGTGTCAGAAATAAAAAATTTTATATTAGACTATGTATTGATTACAGAGCTTTGAATAACATCACTATTAAGAAAAAGTATCCTTTAACTCATATCGATGATTTGTTTTATTAGGTCGAGGGAGCATAATATATTTCAAATATTGAACTGAGGCATGGGTACCATTAGATGATGGTGAAGGAGGTTGAAATTCCAAAGATAGCTTTTCGAAAGAGATATGGGTATTATGGGTTTGCATTTATTCCCGTTGGTTTATCTAATGCACCTACTATATTTAAGAAACCCATTAATTGAGTCATTCATCAGTTTTTTCAATCAGTTTCTAGATATGATTGTAACAACCCTAACATTAATTAATGGAAATCCCTCTTGATCTAATTAAATTTTTCTTTATATAGAATGTTTATATAACAGGTCAACTTCTATGGTTTTATGTTTTTGGATTTTAAAATACTCTTATGAATTGTTACCATTGTTAATATCGACGTTGAACAGTGATCGCATGATGAGTATAAATATAGGGCTTTAACAAATTTAATTTACTCAGACAAAGGAAGCGATGGCCACATCCAGTAGACATGCCACATATGAAGCCCATTTGTCAGAGCTCAAAAAGGTGGTTTTTTCTTTGGGATTTTCTATTGATCAAGCCCATTTCGAGCTTGAATATGTTATGCTCTATGGGAACCGCCTATAAGATTATTTGAAGTTGATAGAGATTACCACCCGAGAAAAGTTATCCAAGCCAGCCTAAGTGTCGGTCACCATCACACACCTTAAATTAGAAAATTATCATATTTAGAATATTATTTAGATAAAATAAGTATTATTTCTGGAATCATGACATCCATATTATCCAACGGTGATTTTTTCATAATTTTCTGAGAAAATCTAATTCTTGGGTAAAAATTACATAACTTTTAAATATATAATGTGTTTTATGACATCATAATGACCCAAAAGTAATGTAAAAAAATAATATAAGACTTATTTTCGGCCAATATATGTTCTTCCATTAAAATAATATATTTTTGGGTTTTATTTAATTATTTTAAAAAGAATTAATAGACCATTCAAGGCTTATTAAACATCTTGTGCTTTTAAATTGATTTCCTTGAGAGTGTGACTCACCTCCACATAAGCAACCATGTTATTTTAATATGTTAAGACCTTGGCCTTATAGAATATTGTTTTCCAATTCCAATTTCCAAAAACCATTGGTAAAAACCATGTGCTAGTTTGTCGTTAGGAATAGTTTAATGTGAGGTGTCCCAAACCTAAATAATAAAAAAATCTCTCACCTTTCCTATATAAACCCATCCATGCTCACAGTTCCTCCTCACTCAAAGACTTTGTAGTTCTTCCAAACTATTCCCTCCTCTCTATAGAATCCTCCAAAGGTTCCCCAAGCTCCCAAGAATCCTCTCTAAAGCCTCTCTCAAGCCTTTGGAAGCACACATCCATGTAAGGGTTTTTTCTTCCTTTCTCATTTTTGTCCAATTTTCATTAAGTTGTTATGCCCTTTTAATTTCAATTATAAAGATTAGGGTATGGTGTCACACTTACCCCATACTACCCTATTTATGTTTTAATGATAGGATACCCCTTTATCTCTCATTAAATGCCTCCCATGTACACTCGTTACTATGCCAAAATTCTGAAAGGAATTTCCCTCTCCTCATTTACATTCAAGCAATTCTTTTGTATCAGGTATATAAATTACATTAAAATTGTTGGGACATATATCTATATGACCCCCATACCATCCATTTCATATAAATATTATTAAACACCCATTTCTCTCTAATTAATAATTTCTATGAATTTATACGTCACGTCGTTACGCTGCCGAAATTGCACCGATTTTCCAAGCCAATGTCATTTTGTAGTGAATACCATGGCTATTTCTATATCAAGGGAATTCATCATTATGCACATTTACATATTGATTATAATGTTTCATGTATTAATTCTACATTACATTATCTTTGAATAAATGATGATGTTTTATGATTCTTTGTTATATGATCCATGTGGAACACTTTTGCATGAAATGAAATGTTTATGAAGGGTGCGCCATTATAGCGCTACAATGCATTGGGTAATGTATAGTATCATTATACGTCTTGTGCAATAGTTTATGCTTATATTTTTACTATTGAAATTCTTATTGTTTTATATGTATTTTATTCCTCATTTTATTCCATGATTATTCCCTTGCTGGGGTTTATAGCACACCCTTTTCTTATGTATGTCCTCAGCTTATCCCAAGAAATGATGAGTACGAGGGAATGTAGTGATCATATAAAGGAATTTTTCAGTAAAGATTTTTTATTTCATGTTTTATGTTGTTATGTAATAATCATAATCCCCAAAGACACTAGATCTCTCAACATTCTATGTTTTATCAAGTGATGTTTATGTAATAAATTATGTTTAATTATGTAATAAAAGATTATCATTGTTATAGGTGGTATCAGAGTATGGGTTTAGTTATTTTTGGGAATAGGATTAGAAAACCATAGTGAAGCCTTAGAGACAAGACTATGTATAATAAAAACATCCCTATGTTTTTCTGAGTATTTAGTAAATGGTTTATCACAGAAATACATCTCTGTCTAGATATTAATAGGTAGAGGCGTATCTAGCACAGATGTATCCTTGGGGTAAAACCTGTAAACCCCATTTTTAGCTATACTAAAATGGGAACCGGTGCATGATAATGGGCCTTACTGTACTCTTGGTTATGACAATCCTAGGGGATATGCTTCGGTAAATTCACAAGAATAGTATGAATCATTATTAAGGGACAAAAAATTCCCTAAGAATATATGTTACAAAGTAGATCATGGATAACATAGACTGAATCCCATAGATTCATATGTTAAGAAAATAAGAGTTATTTATAAGTCATCTCTTTTTTCCTTATATTACCATTTATGTGTTACCCCTAACTTTCCTTTTATTCAGCCCAATGGCCTGTAATAGGAGGACTCGGGCTAGCAATCAATGTGAAGATCATTGTGATGACTGTACTAATGAGATGCCCAATCCAATGGGAGAGAGAATCACGCAATTTTTCTTTCTTCTCTCTTAGATAACTCAAGCATTAAATAGAAACATGGGTCAAGAGGAACATTCAACCCTCCCCCCCCCCCCGAAGAATTAAAAAGTCTCTATTGAGAGATTCATTAGAGAAATTCCTCTAATTTTTAATGGATCCTTCGATCCCTCAATCGTTGAACAATGGAATATATCCATTGAAATCATATTATCCATCCTTTAATGTTCTGAAGAAGTGAAGGTTCTTCTAGCTTCTTATCGTATGGATGGTCAAGCTGATCAAAGGTGGACGTTGATCATGAAATACAAAGCCTATGGAGGATATTGAGGCGTTGGAATAGAAGGATATCCAGAAGATGTTTTTCGATAAATATTATCTGCTCACCCTTCGGCCAATGATGAAAAGTGACTACCTTAACCTCATGAAAAAAGACGACAAGTCTATTGGAGCGTATGAGGAAAACTTTAGAAGGATTGAACGATACATATCTATCTTTTTCGTTACCCCCGAATGTAAGGTGGACTGCTTTTTCAATGGGTTGAAACCAATCCTACGGAATGTGCTGGCGATCCACAACTTTGATAGATATGAGGAAATTTTTTGATGTTCCCTCAAGGTCGAAATGGAGATCGCAGAATATCAGGGGTATCATGGGGATGAGAAGAATAAGGTGTAATTCAATTCTAGAGGTCCCATGGGTAAATACAATGGTTCTAAGAAGATCCAACAACCCACTTTCCAAATGTGTGGAAAGAAGCACGCTGGAAATTGCCTAAAGGGGGTGAGGAAATCCTTTACGTGAGGAAGAGAAGGGATCCTAGCTGTTTACTGTTGGCAAGAAAGACCCATGAATAAGACAGAAGAATGAAACACTCCATTTGAACCTCAAAACAGTGTTCATTGATACAACTACAAAGAACCATAGCACCTTTTAAATCAGTGCCCTAAGGAAATAGTTTTCATATTCAACCAAACAATTCCAAGGTATTAAGGGTGATATTTTTCCAACACTACTACGAAAGCTAACCCTGAAAATGATGTGGTGATAGTTATTCTATTTATTCATTGAATAATTTTGAATGTAATTTTTTTTTCAGATTCTATGCATTATTTTATATCTCAACAAATTAGTATAACATTCCTAGAACCACAACAATTCATGGATGTGAAGATGACGATGAGTTTGGAAAATTGGGCAATCAATTCATCCCATGAATATAACTCCACCCCTGTCAAAATATGTGGATTAAACTTCCTGGAGAACCTCGTCATACTCCCTATGGGGTAATTTGATACATTTCTTGGCATGGAATGGCTTTCCTTATATGGAGCCAAAAAAATTATCGTGAGAGGGAAATCACTCTCCATGTGGAGAATCGACCCCTAATTCATTACCAATGTAAGGAGGAAAATGAATCTTCTTTAACTCCATTATCTAATTCATGGATTTTACTGACCTTTGATCATTCATATCTGACTCAGATGATTATGTCTAAGGAGGAAACCATCCAAGAGGACATGCCTATTGTGAGGTAATTCGCTAAAGTGTTTCTTGAGCAATTTTCTGGTCCTCATCCTATAAGAGATGTTGAATTCTCAATCGATCATATAACGAGGGTGTTTAAAATATCCAAAACTCTATACAGAATGGTGGTTGAAAAGAATGAAGAGATGAAGAAACAACAAGAAGAGAATCTAGATAAAGGGTTTATATGACAATGTTCTTCACCATGGGGTGTACCAGTACTCTTCGTCAAGAAGAAGGATGGTTCAATGCAGCATTGTATCGATTATCGTGAGTTCAAAAAAAATCTCTATAAAGAACAAGTATCATCTCCCATGAATTGATGACTTATTCAATCAGATGTGTTGAGCACAATACATATCTGAGGTGGATTTGTGGCCGGGGTATTATCAAGTACGGGTGAAGAAGGAAGATATCCCAAAGACTGTTTTTCATACACGATACAGGCACTCTCAATTCATAGTTATGCCTTTCTGACTCACTAATTCTCCAATAATATTCATGGACATGATGAATAGAGTCTCAAGAGATTACCTATAAAAAAATTTTGTGGTATTTATAGATGATATTCTGATATAATCCAAAACCAAGGAGGATCATGAAGAGCATCTAAGAACTATATTAGAGACCTTTCGGAAAGATAAGCTCTTTCCAAAGCTTAGTAAGTGTGATTTCTGGTTGAAGGATGCCACATTCGTGGACCATATCATCATAAGCAATGGGATATCTATAGATCCCTCCAAAATAGAAGCAAATTGAAGGATGGTCGAGTCCAACATTGGTAACAGATATTCGTAGCTTCCTGGGGTTTGATGGAAATTATCAATGATTTGTGATAAATTTCTCACGATTGTCCAACCCTCTTACCAAGATAACTCGGAAGGGTGTATAGTTTTGTTGGAGTGATGAATCCGAAGAAAGATTCAAGGTGTTGAAAAGAAGGATTATCACTGTGCTCGTGCTCACATTACCCACAAGTTGAGAACTTTTTTTGGTATTTAGTGATTCATAAAAGAAGTAAATGGGATGTGTGTTGATGAAAAATGACAAAGTAATTGCCTATGATTCAAGGAAATTGAAATTTCATTAACAGAACTATCCAACAGATGACCTTGAGTTGGATGCAATTTTCTTTTCTTTGAAAATTTGTCGGCATTATCTCATTGGGTAGAATTGTGAAATATATATGGACAACAAAATCCTCAAGTGTATATTCACATAGAAAGACTTGAACATGCGCCAATGAAGATGGATAAATATGATCAAGGACTATGATTACTCAATCCAGTACCACCCCGGGAAAGCGAACATGGTTGTAGATTTCCTATTTAGAAAGGGCAAAGTGATTCTATCATTGATTAGAATTGAAAATGATCCTATCTTCTTAGATTTGATGAAGATGGACATGGGAATAATAAAGAAGTGAACATCATAAATCCTTTCACAAAGGATTTCTCAACCGTCACTTTGGGAACGATTAAAGGATGCTCAAAAGAATTTTGTGGGAATTCATGAAATGTGGAATCTATCAAAAAAGGTAAATCCTTGAAGTTTAATGTTAATGAAGAAGGAATTGTGTGTTTTGGGAAAAGACTATGTGTTCCATCAAGGATGGAGAAAAAGAAGGATATTTTTGATGATGCACATAGTTCAAATTTATCTATTCAACTAGGAAACACAATGATATATCGAGATCTCCAATAACATTATTGGTGGGATAATATGAAGAAGGAGATAATTGAATATAAATCAAAGTTCCTAGTTTGTCAGCATGTGAAGGCAGAATGGCAGAAGTCAAAGGGGATGATGCAATCATTCCCATACCAGAATTGAAATGGTAGAACATCACCATGGAATTTGTCATTGGACTTCCAAGGACATCCAAATGAAACAATGAAATCTAGATTGTTTTGTATTGTCTTACAAAGGCTGCACACTTCATTGTAATTCGGGAGGATTTATCATTGGATAAACTGGAACAGATATATATCAAAGATGTGGTAAGGCTTATTGGAGTAGAATTATCTATTGTATCTGATTGAGATCCACAATTCACCTCTATGTTTTAGAAGAGTCTTCAACATGTCCGAAATACTGAACTGAAATTCAGTACGGGCTATCATCCTCAAACTAATGGACAATTAGTGTGGACTATCCAAACACTTGAGGACTTGTTGAAAGAATTCTCAATGGACTTTAAAGGAGTATGTGATCAACATCTTCCTTTGGTTGATTCTGCTTATAATAATATTTTTCACTCGAGCATCCAAATAGTACCATATGAAGACCTTTATGGGAAAAGGTGCAGAACACTGGTGTGTTGGGATGAGGTCGGTGAGAGTAAGTTGTTTGGACCAGAAATGGTCAATGAAATGGTGGAGAAGGTGAAAACCATTCAATGGCATATCCAGGTATCCTAGAGTCGACCGAAGAGTTATGTAGATAACTGTCAACGAGACCTTGACTTTAAAGTTGGATACATGGTATTTGTATGCGTATCTTTGTGGAAGAGAGTCATGATATTTGGAAAGAAAGGGAAGCTAAGTCCAAGGCACATCATCCCCATATAGATTCTTGATCGTGTTGGGGTTGTCGCCTATCGACTAGAACATCCACCTACCATGGCCAATGTACATGATGTCTTTCATGTATCCATCTTAAGTAAGTACGTACCCGACCCTTCACATGTACTCTATTCAGAGGTGGTACAGTTAGAGGATGAAATTTCTTATGAGGAGAAACTAGTGATGATCTTATATGGTAAATAAAATGTTCTAAGAAATAAGACTATGTCATTCATCAAGGTGTTGTGGTGAAACCACAAGTTTGAAGAAGCGAAGTGGGAATCATAGGATGTGATAAAGTAGATTTACCCGCATTTTTTTATTGTGGGAAAAGGAAATTTCAAGGGAGAAATTTTTTAAGGGGAGAAGATTGTAACGACCCAAAAATTCATTAATGGAAATCCATATTGATTAAATTTAATGTCTCTTTATGTAAAATTTTTATATAAAATGTCAATTTATTTGTTTTTATGTTTTTGGATTTTAATATACTTTTATGAATTGTGATCGTTGTTAATATAGCCATTAAACAGTTTTCACATGATTAGTATAAATATTGGGCTTTAACAAATCAAATTTACAAAGACAAAGAAAGTGATGGACTCATCCAGTAGATGTGCCCCATACGAAGCCCATTTGATGGAGATTGGAAAGGATGTTGCATCTTTGGTCTTTTCTCTTTACCAAGCCCAATCCGATATTGAATATGTTATGCTCGAGCAGAACCGCCTATGAGAGAAGTGGAAGTTGATTGAGTTTACCACCTAAGCAATGTTATCTGAGCCTCCCCAAGAGTCAATCATCATCGCACACCATACCCTTCGGTATTATGCAGGTTTTATAATGTGTTATGTTACAATACATTAGCACTATTGTCATGTATATTATTTTATTATATATTAATTAATATACCTTCATTTCTTATTCTTACCTTGTAGATGGGTTTTAAAGCACAAATAGTATTTGTATTTAATATTCAACTAAAAAATATAATTTGTTGACTTAATGGATTTTTGAATTAAATAATATTTTAATAATATTATTATTATTAATTTAGTTTCTATTAAATATAAATGATTGTATAATTTTATAAATGCAATCGTAATTTTTTATGGTCTAAAATCCATTTTTGTTAAAACCTCAGAATTTTCGACAAATGTCGATTTTTATTTTAAAAGTGGAAATTAATATTTTTAGAAAAGTATTTATATAAAATAAATATTATTTATAGAATCAGGATGTCTAAATTATCTAATAGTTAATTTATCATAATTTTCTAAAACAGTCAAATTTTTCGGTAAAAATTAAATACCGTTTAAATATATAATTTGTATTATGACATCATAATGACCTGATAGTGATGTAATAAAATACTATAAGACTTTTGTTTGGAAAATATATGTTTTACCATTAAAAAATTGTGGTTTTGGGTTTTTTGACGTATATTAAAAAACATTAATGGACCCTTCATGGATTATTTAACATCTTGTCTTTTTTAATTGATTTCCTTGGGATTGTGACTCACCTCAACATAAGCAACCCCATAATTTTAAGATATTCAGAATATTGCATTATAAAATATTTTTTTCCACTTCCATATTTAAAAAACCATGGGACGGTTTTGTTTTTGGATTAGTTTAATGTGAGGTGTCAAAAACCTAAATAATAAAGAATTTCTTCACCTTTCCTATATAAACACACCCATGCTCCAACATCCTCCTCACTAAAAGCCTTTGGAGTTCATCCAACTACTTATTTATTCTCTTTATAATCCTCCCAAGGTTCCCTAAGATCCCAAGTAGTCTCTCTCAAGCCTATATCAAGCCATTGGAAGCACACATCCAAGTAAGGGTTTTTCTTCATTTCTCATTTTTATCCAACTTTCTTTATGTTGTTATACCCATTTAATTTAAATTATAAATGTTTGGGTATGGATTTTCACATAATCCATAATGCCCTCTTTGTGTTTAAATTATGGGATACCCCTTTCTCTCTCATTAAATTCCTCTCATGTACACCCGTTACTATGCCGAAATTCCAAAAGGAATTTCCCTCTCCTTATTTACATTGGGGCAATTATTTTGTATCATGAAACTAAATTACATTAGAATTGTTGGGACATGTATCTATATGACTCCCTTAATTTCTATATCATGTACATATGATGATACATTTCTTTCCCTATCATCAACCATATTTATGAATTTTTACGTCATGCCGTTACACTGTTGAAATTGCACCGATTTTCCAAACCAATGTCATTATGTCATGAATACCGTGCCCATTTCTCTATCAAGGGTATTCACCTTTATGAATATTAAAATATTGAATATAATGTTTAATTTATGAATTCCACATTCCTTTATCATGGAATATATTATTGTTTTTTATGAAACCATGTTATATGATCCATGTGGCACACATATGCATGAAATGAAATGTTTAAGAAGGGTGCGCCCTTATAGAACTCCAATGCATTTGGTAAAGTATAGTATCATGATACGTCATGTACAATGGGTGTGAAAACATGTTAATTGAAGTACAAAAAGTTTTTACTCGTGAAACATGTGCAATGAGGATTGACTCTTTCTCCATGTGTAATGAGTTGTGGCTCATGCTAATTCCCTGATAAGTGCTCTTGCCACATTTCCATGTTATAATTATAATGATTTATCACACCTTTATGTTTATGCTTCTATTGTGATCTATTGATATTCCTATTTTCTAACATGTATTTTATTCCTCATGTTATTCCATGATTATTCGCTTACTGGCTTTTATAGCTCACCCTTTTCTTATGCATGTTCCCAGGTTATCCAATGAAATGCTATGTACGAGAGAATGCAGTTGTCATGTAAAGGAAGTTTTCAATAAAGGTGTTGTATTTCATTTTTAAGTTATTTGGTAAGGATCCTAAGACCCAAAGACAATAGACCTCTCGATATTCTATATTGTATCAAGTGATGTTTATGTAATAAATTTTGTTTAATTCTTTAATAAAATATCAGGGTGGTTATATTGTTTATAGATGATGTTTTGGTGTATTCTAAAATATGGGAAAAACATTAATGTAACAAAACTATTGTATAGAAAATCCTAAAAGAAAATAATATATATGGAATTTTTATTAAGAGTTAATTTTGGATGCAACAAATTTTATTCCGTGGATATAATGCTTATAATGATTGTACAACCACACACCATTATAAAAATAGTTGTTGAAAATTGGCCAAAGCCAACCAATATCATAGTGATTCATAGTTTTCTTTGATTAAAGTGTTATTACTGAACATTTGTTAAAATATTTTCTCATTTATCTAGACCAGTAACTAATTGCACACTTAGGGGAGTTAAGTTTATTTGGATAATTGATTGTGAAAAAAATTTTAGGAACCAAAAAGAAGATTGGTTAATGCTCCAGTTTTGGACCTGACATCCAAGAATGGTGAATTTTTTTCTACAGTGATGAATTATTGAAAGAAATTGGTTGTATTCTAGTGGATAATGATCAAGTATTTTCTAAGGATTCACTTCAGTTCAAAACTCATGAGTTAAATTATCCTTCACCTAATTTTGAATAATAAGACACTATTATTTCATTAAAAATATGGAGGCATCACTTGTATGGAGTAAATTGTGAAATATGTACTGATCAAAATTGTTTAATCTATATACTCACTCAAAAATAATTTAACATATGATAGAAGAGATTTCTGGAATTAATCAATGATTGTGATTGAACGATTCTTCCCCATCCACGAATGGAAACAAAGTGACTAATGATTTATGTTAAAAAATTAATGATACCTTAAACATACTATATTTTAAATGATATCCTTAGGTTATCAATTTGATGAATTTTGTATCATAAGTGAATTAGACAAGAATTGGTTTAAGAGATCGCGGAAATGCTTCAGTTTATTTTTAAGTATATGAGGGCAGATAATATTAGGAAAAAACGTTATGTTGATAATCGGAGGAGGGATCTTTCTTTTGAGGTAGGTGGTCATGTCTTTCAAAATTTTTATCATGGAAAAGAGAGATGCATTTTGGTAAGAAGGAGAAGCTGAGTCTGAGGTTAACTTGGCCCTATGGAATTTTAGATAATGTTGGGACATTTGCATACTGAGTGAATTTTCATCTGAGTTTATCCATGGTAAACAATGTTTTTTCTTGTTTCATTATTAAGAATGTATATTTCGGATCTATCTCATGTTTTCAGTCCAGGGGTAGTTCTGTTGGAATAAAATCTTTCTTAATAGGAATAACTAGTATATATTCTTAACCAAAGATATAAATTACTGTATGATAAGTTGATTCATCAGGAAATAGTTTTTGGGGAAAAACCATATGGTTGAAGAGGAAATGTGGGAATATGAAAATTTTATTCGGGATAAATACCCCCACTTATTTGATAAGTAAATAAAATTCTTTGGAAGAAATTTCCAAAAGGGGGGAAGGATGTAACATCCTAGGTATTTATGGAATAATATATTTTAATATCTATTAGAATTTATGAATAACATATAAATTTTACACTAAAGTGGTGGTTTTTTCCGATATCATACTCAACATGCCAAAATATGTTTCCCTAAAATTTTATGTTTCACACAATAGTGAGTTAAACAAAAAATATAATACATTAACAGTATTATTATTTTAAATGGTAGTTAATTCATAGGTATTTTATTAGTGGTAATGAATAAAACTAAATACAATATGATTACATATGTTTGTTAAATTTTTTTACAATAATCTAATAAATTATAGAGGCTTAAAATGGGAATAAATCAAATATTATGCATAAATTACTCTAATGCTTTTAAAAGGTCATTTTACCGACTTTTGATGGAGAAAAATTATTAAATATATATATTTTTAACTTTTATATATTCCATTTGAAATAATAAAGATTTTATTTTAAATTGGGATATTAACCATTACTTTGGTTTAAATTTGTGTATTTTTCTGAAAAATTTCATATTTTGATGAATTGTGAAAAATACTCCATTTTTAATTCAAAACTGCCTTTTTGTCTAATTTATTTGTCTTGATATAGTATCATTTGAATTTTTATTTAAGAATATTTATATTTTTTATAATTATATCCAATCTCGGACATTAGAAGTAGTTTTACGTTGAAATTTGATATAAACAGAAGTTAATCTTTTAATGGTTTTTACATAGAAAACACCATTTTCTAATTTTGACAATGATAATTAATTTTAAATTAATTAGTTCAAAATTTAGTTTTTGAATTTGGAAAAATTAATTCCAAATTTTAAATCTAGAGTTCCACATTAGGTAAATATGTACCTTTTATTTTGGGACAAGATGAATAGTAACTTTTGTAATTATATTTATTACCAACTGTTAAAGGGTAAATCAAGTAAATATGAGTAAAAATGATATTATAATAATATAAAACTACCTTAAACAATTTCTAATCGTGTTGTATTATATATGGATGACCAATACAACCCTTGTAATAAAAAGTTTCCCTTTCAAAGGCACTTGGGTGTTATTATGCCACTTATTTCTTTTAGGTTATAGTAACGGAAAATATGTTATAAACATAAGTATTATTAATAAAACTATTTTAATATGGGTTTATAAAAGTGATATATTTGACTATACATACTCATTAGAAATATAAAAATATTTCCTATATCATGTTTTTTCAATTACAAATTTTAGACATAAAATAGTTATTAAATTATGACCCAATGATGTTGTAGTGATTGATTTATTTATAAAGGAATCATTCTAATGATATTATAAATTTTAAAATTAAAATTATTTGAAAAACATAATGTCATAAATAATTTTTATAGACAAATATGACATTTTATATCACAAATAATCTCTTTGGTTCGATGTTATCTCTCTATTTGCATTTCATTTAAATTCAATAAACTGAATAGAGTAAAATATGCCATAATTGATGTCTTAAAAAATTGTAATTTATTAAATTATTTAAAAAAACTAAAAATATTTAAAAAAAAGTGACTATGATTGGGTATAAATGTTTATTAAGTTTCCAATAATGGGAAATTTTCCCCATATAAGTAAAACTAATAGCCCATTAATAATTAAATGTTTATTACAATAATAAAAATTAAAAGAGAATAATAGTTGAAAAGATAAGGTTTAAAATAAAATCAATACATGTCTAAAAATTATTGGATAAATGGATTTCGATCAATCCTCATCTTTAATTTGACATATATCAATTTGGATCATTTTTAATTAAATATTTAATTAATATAATTTTAATAATTTAGTAGTTTCCAAGGGTACACCATTCCTCCCTTATAAAAAGGCCCCTTACCTTCTCTAATATTCACACTTCAAGAACACTTCGATTCAGCCAATACCAGGCCAAACATATTCCTAGAAACTATCCCCTAATCCTAAAAGCCTCACAAAGGGAATAAAGCATCCCATGTAAGCCCTTTATTATAAACCCAAAGAAGTTACCAGATTAAGAGGATCCTAACAATTGTATTTGACGAGGAGGACTCACGGTAAGTGATTTAGTCTCAATAAACTTTTAATGAGGCATACTTTGATAATATATATGACCTTCATTATATGGTGTATAATAAACTCCTTTGAATTTTAATTCAAAGGGAATATTTTTTTCTACAAAGCATTTTACTATATAACATAAAGGAATGTTTTTAATTTACGTGGTGACAATTCCATCTCTGTCTCCATAACCGTTATTTGACATATGGGTTCCTCTTTAAGATTTAATGTTTTTTAAAATGAAAAGAAACTCCTTATTCACATTTTGGGTGTTTTGGTTTTAAAAATGGGTTTGAATGTTGATAGACTATTTCAATATCTTGAAATGATTTTTTTTGATTGAAAATGAAATTCTACAATTGAAGTGTTGATAATTAGAATCATTTATGTTTTATAACTATATAATGGTACATGGACATTTGATGGATGGTTTTCTGATAATACAAAGACGGTTTGTTATGTGAAAAACCAAGGATGGGTGGTTCTGTGATAAACTAATGATGGGTGGTCACATTATAACCTCAAATATTTTGGGTATGGAAGTCAATCATATAGCTATTCCATTTGTAAAAATGATATATATGGAAGTCGACCGTATGGTTAATCCATTTATGTATGACTCTTTCCAAAGTTACCTTTACAAGTTATGGTTTTTTTATTTGTGTTTTTTGGTAATGTTTTAGTTACAAAAGGGTAATAAATGATCTTCCTTTCAGTGAATAATATTTTTCACTTCAAAAAGATATAAATTATTACTTTATGATAATGTATTAATGGTTTTCATGTTTTTTCAAGGACAACAATTTTCCTTATTTGTGCATCCCTTACTGATCTTTATTAAGCTCATTTCCTATTTTTAAAATGTTTTCACAGGTTTTAAGGATGAGTAAGAGAATATATGAAGTAAGATGAATTTTATCAAGAAAAGAAATCATGGTTTATTTTTAAAAGGGTTTACTTTGATTTAAAAATGGATTTTGTTTTGATAGTATCACCTTCCGTGATAATGGGATGATATTTATTAATAATGGAAAAATTCTAAAAAACTGCAATCCTAAAATGATCCCCGATTTGAATTAAAGTAAAATTACTGACTTATCTAAAATTACGTAATGTTTTTAGGCAATGGTCGTATAAAAATCCATTATTCATATTATTTAGAAATATAAAATAATTTTATTCAACATTCTATAACATTTTTTCATTCATTATGTGATTCTTATTTTAATTATTTCAAAAGAATTTTCATATATTTAACAATGCTATAATAAAACAAATATTGATATCTTATTTGTATCCATCCTAGTAAAATCACCTACAAACATCTTTCATTCATTCAATACAATCTCTAACATTAACATTATTCATTGATTTTTTTATTTTACTTCATTATTGTCCTATTTGTCATCTCCCCTTGGTACATGATCCTTTCTCAGGCTTCGTAATGACATGGTGCACTGAATTTTTGTAATATTTTTGGTCAAATATACCAAAACAAAAAAAATAAACTTGAATAATTAAATTATTTAATTTCTGTTTTTTTGATTTAATTTCAACTCTCATTCTTGTTTATCTCATTAATGTTTCTAGTAAATCCTCTCTTTCAACATTATTACAGGAATTGATTGATTTTATAAATCCATCTTCTTCTAGAATTGAATTCTTACCTTTATATATTAATTTCTTCTTTTCACTATATTTTCACAGTTTCTGGTTACTTTTTTAGATATGTAATTATTTAGGTTGATTGCAAAAAGGTATTTATTCAAAACATATAGTATAATTAATAATATTAATTTTTGGGACCTATTACTTCATTCACTATCCCACCAATTTTATATCCCCATTGAAATAAAAATTCAGTATTTATTTTAGTTTCTTCATTTCCCTAGTCCATTTCCTCAACTTATTGATTTCTCCATTATAAAGAAAAATCATAGAAGTCATGTGTTCAATAAATTTTCCACAATTTTCTGTTTAAATATTTATCTTCTCAAATTATTTATAGAAAATTTACATCTCAAAATTTTATTAACATTAGAAATATGAGCCTAATTTTAGTCAATTATTTTATGTTCTCATGCTTCATATCCCCATCTAGGAAGTATTTATTTCCACTCTCGTAGTGTAATTTGAAGTTATCACCATCATCTGCATTATATTCATTAGTTTACTATGAATAATCATCTTATTGAATTATTTTCATATTTATGTTTAATAATAACTATTTTTGAGGATCTCATGAATTTTTTCTCTCCATAAATGATTTATTAAATCTATAAAAATCCATTAAAATCAGATGACATTTATTCTAAATACTTTGGGTTCGAATGTTTTTATTCATACATACTGAATTGTTTTCAAAGAATCTCTCTCATTGGTTTTCCAAGTACAAGTTACACTCTGGTCGCATTATTGTACAACATTAATAGGAAAATTTTCAGAAAAAAGTCACAACTTCCTTAATATAATAACACGAATTTATGTTTCCCTTTATACATAACATTCCCATGTTTGATGCTCTTCTTTATTAAATAAATTTGGTTAGTAATGAATTCAAAATATCAATCTTCATTTGGAGAAACAATTATCCTCCTATATTAATAATTTTAAATGCATTGAAGGTATTATATTTTTTCATATAGGCATTTCTTTTCAGTGCAACTCCAATTAGCATCATATAGTTTTTGAGGGTGTTATGATGTTCATCAAAAGGGATGTCTTTGAGATATCCATATTTGAGAGAAATGATCCTAGAATTAAAATTCATAGGATATTTTCTCATAATCATCATTATATCTTTGATTCAACAATATATTCTTTCAATACACAAGTAGTGATAGTAATTAGATTAACACTTTTTATGAGATCATTAAATGATTTGTCTTCATGAATTTTGATATAATTATATTGTCTACAAATCTAATTTTATACCCATTTTATCTATATTCTTCTTAATTACTATAAATTATCATCAAATAAATTTATTTATCATCCTCCCTTAACATTTTTTAAATAACATTATTATAACAAACAGAATAATTTGATTCTATATTTTTTATGTCATTCAATAAATTCTTTATTAGAAATAGACCATGTTGCTTTTTTCATAGAAATATGAACATATATTGGGAATATCACAACCATGGTCATTATTACACAGATAAACCTGATTTATTACATAAAAAATCACTTCATGCAACTCCTAGGATTTTGAGTTCTAATGTCTTGGAAAATTAAGAACATTACATAACAAATTAAAATAAGAAATATAATATCTTTATTGAATGCTTCTTTTGCATGACCACAAGATTCCTTATTACTTAACACTACATGTGATATCTTGAGGATGTACATAAGAAATGGGTGATATATAAAGAGTAGTAAGGGATTAAAAAAGGAATGAAATGAAGAATAAAATACAATTTAGGTAATAGGCATATCATTGGAGAATAAGAGAAACATGAACATAATGGTGTGATATAACATTATTATCATAACATGGAAGTGTGGCCACAACATACAACATGATATTTGCTTGATCCAGGGCTTATTGAACATGTATTATTATAATTAAACTCTTATTGCACATTAATTATCATTACTAAACCCTTGATAAAAATGGATAATCGTGATACTAAATATTACCTAATGCATTGAAGGGCAATCAGGGAGCACCCTTCATGAACATTTTAACCTCATGCTTAACTGTGCCACAAGGATCATTTAAAATGGATTCATTCAACATCATCATTTAGTCTAAGATAAATGAACATGGTATACATAAATTTATGTTCCATTAATTAATTTTGTGTGAATAAAGGTTAATACCCTTAATAGAGAAATGGGTATGGTATTCACTACACGATGATTTTGACTTGGAAAATCGGAGTGCGATTTTGACGCAAAATGATGTCTTATGGAAATTCATAAATTTGGTTGATGAGAGAGAAATTGGTCAAAGATTATTTATACATTATATTGACAGTAAGGAGTTCATATAACATAATAACCCCAAATATGAAATGATATTTATATGTATAATATTGAAGAAATGATTGAATGGAAATTAGAAGAATAAAATCCCTTATAGAATTTCAGCATGGTAATAGGTGTATAAGGAAAAAATTAATGGGAGAGAAATGGGTATATCATCATTAAAACATAAGTAGGGAAGTATGGGGTAGGTGAAAAATAATATCTGAACATTTTTTATTTAAAATAAAATGGTATAATAACATAGCAAAACTTGGATAAAAATGAGAAAGGAAGGAAACTACGAATCTCGTACAAACATTGTGTATTGAAACGAGAGTACATTAGGCTCTATACCAGCGATAAATGAGTATCAAAGGGACTCTAATGATATATAAATAAAATGGGTAGTATGTAATATATTTAATAACATATCCCAAAAGGTAATAAATGAAATTAAAATACATAACATGAAAAGAATGATTGATAAAAGAGGAGGGTTGAAGATCCATTACATGGATGCGTGTCATCCCAATGTGTCAGGAGAGGATTATTGGGATATTTTGTTTCCTTAGGAGGACTATGGAGAGGTGTGGATAGATCAGGGATGAGATCCAAGGATTTTGAGTGAAGAGAAGTGGGATCTTGTGTGGGTTTATATAGGAAATGATAGTCGAATTCTTTAATATTTCACCAACATAGGTTTTGGAATCTATATAATTAAATATTGAAAACCATAAACCATCCCATGGATTTTCCAAATTATTATTTTACAAAGAGGAGTTGAAAATATTATTTTATAATGACTATTTACTAACATTTTAAAATATTATATTTGGTTATGTAGAAGTGAGTCACATTTTTAATGCACTGAATTTAAAATCATAAAATATATTTTACATTTTAGATGATTCACTAAAAATTTAATAAATATATAAAACAAATCACATATGATATTATTTTGATTTTAAAACATATATTGGTCATAGAATACCAATTAGTGTATTTATTACATCATTTTGAGGTCATTATGGTGTCATTAAACACAAATTGTTTTATACAGTATTTAATTTGTAACCAAAAATTATATTATATCATAAAATTATAAAAAATTTCCTATTGGATTATTTTGACTACCTGATTCTAAAAATAATATTTATTTTATCTGAATAATTTTCTAAATAAGTTAATAAACTCTTTTTAATTTAAAACCAACTTTTATTGTATAATCAATGGTTTTAAAAAAAAGAGTATTTAAACATTTATGAAAATTACATTGCATATCCTAAAAAATTTATAGTGAATTATTATTCATAAAATTAATATGATAATTATTTTTTTAAAATATTAATTATTTCAAAAATCATTAATTCCTTAAAATAAATTCTTCAAAAGTACACATTCAATTTTATCGTATAAAAATATAATGCTTTTTAAATTGATTTTTTATACATTTATAGGTAATGAAATGATATAACATTAATTTATTGGAATTTTATTCATAATATTATTAATTAAAACCATATTTTAATATAATAATGTATAGATTTTTCAAAATAAAATTTTTACCCAAAAAAACAATTTATCCAATTCATCATTTTATAAGAAAGACTATTCTCATAAAGAAATTGATGGAATAAGAATTTTATTAGAAAAAAAGAATTACACAATAAGTAACTAATACCTTATTACATAATTCCTTATAACACCTACATAAGACCTAAGGTTATGGTGTGCGATGGTGAAAAAATCTTGGGGTGACTCAGATAACATAGATCAGGTGGTAATCTCTATTAACTTCAAATTCCCCCATATGCAATTCTGTTCATGATTAATGTGTTGAAGCTCATCTAGGGATTGGTCAATAGTGAATCATGGTGACACTAACTTGTTTCTAAGATCGAATAAATGAGCTTCGTACGGCCTGATTCTGCTGGATGAAGTCATCCTCTCCTTTGTTTGTGTCGAAACAATTTTTTTAAAATACTTATATTTATATCAATTGTGTGATAATTGTTTATCATCTATATTATCAACTGCAATGATACATAATGGCCATTTAAACCCCACAATAATAAAAATTTGTACCTATGTTTTCTATATCAATAATACATTAAATAAAATTAAATTTTATATATAAATGATCAAGTTTTTACAACCTTCCTCACCCCCTCCCCATAAGAAATTTCACCCAAGGAATTTCATTTTCCCAAACTAAAACAAATACAGGTAACTCAACCTCATCACTTCCTCTAGTTACAATGTTTCTTCTTCAAACATGTGGTTTATCCACAAAACCTTGATTAGGGGTATCATCTTATTTTGCAGAATATTTTCTCTATGATCTAATATCGTCACCGGTTTCTATTCATAGGAGAGGTCATTATCCAATGGTACCACATTTTGTATCGATTGTAAGCAAAGGGTTATGGATGTACTTCCACAAGAGTGATAGATGAATACATCATGAAATTGAGATAGGTTTGGTGGGAGAGCTAGTGGACAAGTCCCTTTTCCAATGTAATCAAGTTTATTTAAAGGGACAATGTACCTTGGAATAATCATTCCATTATTCCCAAATCACATCGCTATCTAATATAGAGATATGTAGAGGAAAAACTAATCTCCAATATCAAACTCTATATCTCATCGATGTTTGTCAGCATATCTATTTTTTCTACACATAGTTTATATGATGTTCTATTGGATGAAATTAATCTTCTCCATAATTTTTTCAACCATTTATAGAAGTATAAGTTTTATATATCCATCTTTATCCCAACATGCTAGTGTTTTTCACCTCTTCCCATAAAGTGATTCATAAGAATCCATTTGGATGATTGAGTGGAAACTGTTGATGTAAGATAACTCCTCAAAATAAAGATTTTGTTTCCATCTACCAATGAAATCCATTGAGAAATCTCTCAACATGTCTTCATGTGTCTGGATAGTCAGTTCAGATTGGCCATTAGTTTTACGATGATAAGAAATATTGAATATGAACTCAGTATTAAGAGTGTGTTGGAGATTGTTCTAGAATATATATGTGAATATAGGATCTCCTTCAGATACAATCGATAGTCATACTCTATGTAACATTACAACTTCATTGAGTTATATCTGTACATGTTGATCCAATGAGAAATCATATCAAATCGCAATGAAGTGTGCATCCCTTGTATGTTGATCCATAAAAACCCAGATATAATTGTTTCATTTGGATGACTTTTGATGTCTAGTGGAAAATTATATGGTGATGTTCTCTTATTTAGATGTTGGTATGGGCAATGGTCACATCACCGCCTTCGACTTCTATATCTCTTCTTTCACTTGCTGACAATCTAGCTACATTGATGTATATTCGACGATCTTTTTCTCATGTTATGCCACTAATAATTCTCATGGATATCTCGATACATCATTGTGTTTCCTTATTGAATGGATAAATTCAAACTATGTGAATCATACAAAAGTTCTTTATTTATCTCTGGATTTTATATAACTCATATTCTTGACCCAAATCTCACAATTCATTCTTCATTAACATTAAACCCAAGGATTTCCCTTTTCTGATAGTTCCCACTTTCTTCTAAATTACCACATTATATTTTTGAGCATTCTTTAACATTTCCAAAGGCGGAATTCGAGAAATAATTTGTGAAAGGATGGTTTACGTTACCTTTATTATTACTGTCACGTTCATATTCACCAAATCTAATAAAATTGGTTCCTTTTCCATTATCATCAATAATAGAATCATTGGGTCTTTTCTACTTTGAGAATCTGTGGCCATGTTCTCTTTCCCAGGGTGTTAATGGATTAAGTAGTCATAATTATTGATGATCACTAACCATATTCATTGGTCCATGTTCAAATATTTATATGAGAATATATATTTGTGTCTTTTGAGATCCATAAATATTTCACACTTTTCCCCAAAGAGATAATGCTGCTTATTTTTAATGCAATGATCATTAATTCCAACTGCATATCATACATAGGATTGTTTTTCTCATGAATTTTCATCATCCTTGAGGTGTAAGAAATGAATTTTTTGTTTTCCCTAAAATTAAATCTAAGGAATCCTTATAATATTTTCTATAAGAAAATTCCAAAAAACATCAACATGTGATACAACACTTATAGAAGTTTTTATCTAATGATTTAGTATCATTATTGTTGGGGACTCAATGTTCATGAAAAACATTAAATATATATGAATAGAAAAATAATTTAAATGAATTATGATATACTGTATGTTGAAGTAGTGGTTATATGTAATTTATTCATCTCTAACAATCTCAGCATTGGAATTTATTTTCTCCCATGATCAGGGAGATTAAGGATGCTCATCATGCTTCCGATCTCCTATAATTGAGCATCATTTTGGATAATTCACGAATTATACACATTTATGACATAGAACTATGTATTATGCCTCATATGGAACTTTGGTCCACTCATCACATTATCCTTTATTTTATAGAGATTGGATAATTTCTGCCCTTCCTTTCCACACTTAAAACACCTCCTAGACCCTTTATGACATTTTTCATGGGAATTCAAAAAATTGCCAATTTTTTATCATGGTTTTTGATATCTAGTTTATCAGAATCACAGTATGTTCTACTTGAGCTCACATATAATTATTAATATCATTGGGAAATTCATCACATTTCTCATTGCATTGGTTTTAAGCATGATTCCTAATATTATCAGCCATTGGATACAATAAAAGGAAAATTAGGGATGCATATATTAAATATTTTAACACATAAAGAGGAGTCCAATGACCTTAACAGGGTAACATATGAATTAAATTTATCTTCCTAACTTGTGAATTTCTAGGCATCAATCTATTTTATCCATGATCTATAACCTGTCTTATATTCATATAGATTTTTTTCATCCCATAATAATGGTTCATACAAATATTGTGAATTTACCAAAGTATATCCCCTGGAGTGTTGAACCAAGAGTGTAGCAAGGACCGTAGTTGTGAACCATTTCCCATTCGAGTCTTACTCAATGTAGTGTTTTAAGGTTTTACCACTAGATATATTTATTCCCGAGCCACCACTAATTGTTTGTATCCAAACAGGGATGTCTTTTATTTATAAAACACATACTATATAGTCACCAAAATTTAGTTATTCTTTTGTTATATTATTCTTATCTCTAAGGATTTTACTATTGTTTTCTTATCAATATCGCAAAAAATATGTAACCCAATCCTCTCATACAAACTATAACAACCTTGATCATTATTACACACTTAAAAATGATTTATTACATAAACATTCACTTAAGAAAACTATGAAAATATAGGAATAATGTCTTGGGAAAATAGGAATATTACATAACAAATTAAAACATGAAATAAAACATCTTTTATGAAATATTCTTTTAAAATAAATCAAGATTCCATCATACTTAACATATCATTGGATAACCTGAGGATGGGTACAAGAAAGGGGTGAGCTATAATACCCATTAAGTGAGTAAACAAGGAATGGTAGGGATTATAAAATACATGTTCGACAATAGGTTTGTCAATTGATCATAAGGAAAATATGAATATAAAAGCATGATATGGAATGATTATCATAACATTGAATTGTTGTAACAACATACAACATGATATTTTTATGATCCAAGGTTCATTGAACATAGATCACCATAATTAAAACCTAATATCACATGAATTAGAGTGATTAAAACCTCAATCCATAGGGCGTATCATGATACTAATCATTACACAATTTATTGGATTACTATCGGGCGCACCCTTCATGAACATTTTAATCTAATGCTTAAGTGTTCCAAATAGATCATATAACATGGATTAATTCAACATCATAATTTATTCCATTATCAAATAATATGGAATAATTTTATTTATTTACCATTCAATATATATATTTAAATAATGTTGAATAATATTGATAGAGAAATGGGTATGATATTCACTACATGAGGATTTTGGTTTGGAAAATCGCGGTGTAATATCGACAGTATAACAACATCATATAGAAATTAAGAAATTATGTTGATGAAATAGAAATGGGTGTATGATAATTTATAAATGAAATATAAAGTAATAGGATTACGTAACATAATATAGCAACATATAAGAGGTAAATTTTATGCATAATATAGAATACATTCTTGAATGGAAATTAGAAGAGAGAAAACCCTTACATAATTTCAACATGGTACTGGGTGTTCAATGATGGAATTAATGAGAGAGAAAGGGGAAGATCATAATTCAAACATCAGGAGGGAAGTATGGGGTATGTTAAAAATAATACCCTCATACTTTTAATTTAAAATATAATGGTATAACAACATATAAAAAATTGGATAAAATGAGAATGGAATAAAAGTAAAGACCCTATACGAAAATTCGGTATGACAATGAGAGTACCTAAGGGTTAAGAATAGGTAAAATGAGCGTAAAAGTAGATATAATGAATTATAAATCTTATGGTAATGAAGGATAATATTTAATAAAAAATACCAATATCAGAATTAAAAAAGTTAAAATTCATAACATGAAAAGAAATCTTGATAAAAGAGGAGGGTGAAAGATCCCTTACTTGGATGCGTGTGATCCCAAAGGCTTGGTAGAGGCTTTTTTGGAGCATGGGGTGAATTGGGAGAAATCTAGAGAGGATGGGAAATAGTAGGCACGTGATCCAAAAAAATTTAGTGAAGAGAAGTGGTATCTTGGGTTTGTTTTTATAGGAAATGAGAGAGTATGTCTTTCATATTTCACAAACATATGATTTGGAATATTTATAATTAAATATTCAAAACCACAATTCATCCTATTGATTTTTTCCTATTATTTTTTCTATATAGTTGTGGGAAAAATTATTTTATATGACCAATGGACGAATATATTAAAATATGAGCCTTTATTATGTGTAGGTGAGCCAAATTATTAATGAAATGAATTTAAAATCAATAAATATATTATAGATTTTAGAGGAATCACTAATGTTTTATAGATTATGTTAAAAATATAAAATCAAATTATATTAATTGAAAAACATATATTGGGTCTATAATACCCATTATAGTATTTATTACATCATCTTGGGGTCATTATGATGTCATAAAACACATAGTTTATTTATATGGTATTTAATTTTTACAAAAAATTAGAATCTCTCAGAAAATTATGGAAAATTAACCATTAGATAATTTAAAAAGTCCCGATTACCAAAATAATATTCATTTATCAGAATAGTTTTTTAAATATTTTAATTTTTACTTTTAATATGAAACCCGATATTTATAAAAATTTTACGGGTTTTAAAAAAACTGTTTTCAAATCATAATAAAAATTATATTTGTCATCATAGAAATTATACACTAAACTATTATTGATAAATTAAATTTCCTAATAATATTTTATTAAAATATTAGTTATTTCATAAATTCACTAATTCCATATTATAAATTCTATAAAAATAAACCTTCTTGTTTTATGTTATAAAACATATAACTTTTATCAAACTGATTACCTAATTATTTATAGATAAAGATCTGATATAATCATCATTTATAATTGTTTTTTATAAGATTATTAATAAAATGATTAGATTAATATAATAATGTATATATTTATCAAAATATTTTTACAAAAAAACAATCAATTTATCAAATTCATCATTTTTTTATGAAAGATGATTCTCAATAATGGATTTGGTTGAATAAAAAATTTATTTATAAAAATGGATTAAACAATAAGTAATTAATACCTTATTACATAACTAATTATAAAACCCGCATAAGACCTAAGGTTAAGGATAACAATGATGAAAAACTATTAGGGTGGCTCAAATAATATCGCTCAGGTGGTAATTTATATTAACTTGAAATTTTCCCATAGGCAATTCTGTTCAAGCTTAATGTGTTGAAGATTTTCTTGAGATTGGTTAAGAACAAATCCCACTGATGTTACCACCTTTAAAGGCTCTGAAAAATGATCTTCGTATGGCCCAAGTTTATTGGATGATTTTATCCTCTCTTTTATATGTGTCAAATGATTTTTTAAAACTTATATTTATATCAGTTATGTGCTCACTTTTCAACGACTATATGATCAACTATGATGATAGGTAATGGTAATTTAAAACCAATATTAAAAAAAGAGTGAATATTTTTTCTATATCCATAATACATTAAAAGAAATGGAATTTTATTCATAAATGATCAGGTCGTTACAATGAAAATTTTATTACATAGATCCCATGACAGAGGAGGTATGGTTCTATTACCTCTTCCTAGTTTTGAAAAAATTATATATTTAATGTTGGAATGGTATTATTGTTAACAAAACTATATTGATCCATATTATTCCATTAAGATAAATGCTAGAGATATAACCTACCCAAAAACATATTGAATGAATCTCACGAACTATAATAAAGACTAAGAGTGTAATTGGATTCATGTCAAATGTATTTCAATACTCCCTAAAAATCATTAAATTATTAAACAACAATCATATAATGTTACTTAATATTAATGATAAGTTCATGAACACATTAAATCTTTTATTGCAGATCATTGCCTTTATGTATTGTTATGTTACCAACTTTTCATTGATTTTATCAGAGGAAAACTCCTATCATTTTATTACATAGAAGAACTCAATCATGTAAATAGTGATGGACCCATTAACATTTATTGTTCAAAAAATTATATTTAAGAAAAATTAATTCACAATTTCAATTTAAAGCATTTTCCTCCACAACTACATCAAGTATATCTTAATGTATTCTGCCTCATAATGATCCTTATCAATATTTTTTTTCAATTATATTTAGTGGTATATAACTTCATATTCACCAAAATATTAATAATGTAATCTATTTTTCATGAAGAATAGTGGATCTCCAATCCTTATTTCATCTCATAATATGATACATTGAATCATTCTAGCTTCTTTTAGGTGGAATATAGAAGTCTAATGCTTATTTTTTAAAATATGATGATCACAATTCTCTATTTAGTAGTGTATAAGAGAACTGATATTCATTTTCATGTTGTACATTTACCATTCATTCCCCAATAGATGGTAGTTTTGTATATGTATTTACCAAATCACCACAACTATTTAATCTTCCCAATCCATTTTTCATGTCCTGAAATGACTCCTTCAAAACCATGAAAAAATTTCTCACATATTCAATTAAATCACCTAAAGACTCTGGATTCAGTAATCTAGATAATATAAAAAATTATCACCCTCAAATGTATCTTCCTAAAAAGAATATGATATTAACACATAATCATGTTGTCTTCTATATCATTGAAATCCAATATTCTTTAATATGTTATGTAGAAATCAGATATATGTATCATATTAAAATTTGACTACATCCCTAAAAATACTATGATGAAATCAGCAACATAGCACTGTTCCTACATCTCATAATTATCAATGTGAATAAAATAGGAATTTTTATATAGTTCAGAAATTGCTACATGGAATTTAGTTATGTGGAAATATTGCTATATACGACCATAAATTGTGTGGTTCACATTGAAATTAGGTTATATCACTGTAATAGATACATGAATAAGATGTGTGGATCTGTAAAATTACAAACATCACTCAAATAAATGATGATCTACATTATCGCAAACATATTATTTCTTAATCACCTTTCCAATTCACACATAGATTAGGGACCATGATCCTTTATCCCCCAACAAATGTGATAAATTATTATGAATATCATCTATTCAGTCATCACACATAAAATCTATTTCATAAAAATTACTCCATAAATTATAAGGATATTGAATGCTTTAATCTAAATATTTATTCATTAATATAAATATTTACATCGTATTCACCTTTTTAAAATGATATATAAAAAATGAAATCTCATAATGCAATAGGCACCAAACATTTAACTATATGGATAGTTAAAAAATATATGTATGTCTTCATTATTAAAAAATAGCATCATCTACATATCGGTTGGACATGATGATCAATTAAGAATAAATTTTTGTAGGAATATATTATTGTTTGAGGATGTCTGATTAATTTATTCATTCAATTTTGGGAGAAAACTCATGCACTAAAGGTTATTTATTGTGTTTTTAATCATTGTTTTGGGTGAGATTGTTATGTCACTCAAGAAATTAAAGATGAAATGAATGAGTTTTTGTATCATTTGTATTATACTTTTTTATATTTATGTTAGGTAGTCGAAAATTGGGTGTCCCTAGATCAAGCCTTGTTTTATTTGACTTTATTATCATCATGCTTAATGATTCTCATATGTAATTATGATCTCATGACACCATTATATTTTCATGACAATTTTATTAATTTTATTATAAAATTAGAACATCATAAATGATGTTTTGGAAACCACTGAGATAAGTGACACTGAATCCTTGAGATTGACCCCAGGGTTTTCCACAGTTATATATCTTGGGATAGTTTGGATGTTTCTATGATGACCCCGTTATTATGGAGTCTTCCTCACATGGTGTATTAATAGGCCAAGAATATATGTTTTCATTTAAGGATATGAAATGAATATATGATTGGTTTTATAGTCAGATAAATATATATGAACTTATCAATATAGTAAATAGGAAACATAATCATGCCACACCTTTGAAAATATACTTCCTTGAAGACTCCCCATTATTCTAATATAAAAAAATATTTATAAAATAAGTACTTGATATAATATACTATACTATGTATCTTATAATTTTTTCTTTTTTAAAATCAACATTGATGGTTCCCACAGTTCCACAGATTCATACATTTAGAACCAAAATTCTTGATCTAGATTTTAAAACTAATCAAAATATTTGAAAATTATTTGATATGGTAATATATTTTTAAAGACACGTTTTATGGACCAAAAACACTATTTTCATATAGTTAACATTTTAGTAGACACTTAAGAAAACTAAGAGTACACATAATATTTAATTTTCATTTCAGAAATGATTTCTAGGTAATTTATAAAATACTAGGTTTTCTTATATATTAAAAAACAAATTAAATATAGTGTAATAATAAAAGTATCATTAAAATTTATTAATGTGACAGGGGAAATCTAGTTTTAATTTTTATAAATGAGAAATACATTTAATACTAAAAATATATATATAAACATATTTTAAATTAACATGTAATCAATTGTACAAAAATTAATTATTCAAATATAGGAAAATGGAAATAAATCTGGTATCTTTGATAAAAGAGGTGTTATTTAACAAAAATATTAAATAAAGAACCAAAAAAATACATCTCATATCCTCTAATAAAAAATCATTTTTTTAGTAACCCAAGATGAACATGAATAAATCCATGTAAGAACATGGTGGTAGATAGATAAAACCATGAGATTATGAGTTCAAGAGATTTTAACTTTATATTTTACTCATAAAACTAAAAAAACCATTAACATGACCATTAGTTTTCGGATAAATTATGGGGGACTGTATATATGTGAATAATACATATAATGGCATAAGAATAATGGTTTCATAGGATTAATTCAATGTGGGGGTTGTTAGGAAATTTCAATGTTTTAAAATTCATTGAAGCATGATAGGTTTAAAAGAATGGATTTCCAAACAATACACCAAACATTTTCCAAAATTGAACTCACTAGGTAACTTGAATCCTTACCTAAATGGTTTTAAAAACTATTTGCCAACTATAAATAACTACTCAACTAATAATTTTTCATCATTACCATGGTTTGAACTAACTCCTTTCCAAATAGTACCCTAAACAACAACTCTTGAAAATATTTCCTTATTCAAGGATAATAATTTGAAACAAAAGAATATGATAATTCAATATTTATATAATAAAAAATCATGGGAAAAAATATTTTGGGTGACATGTTTCAATATTTTCTGTGAAATCCATTTTCATCATTTTTCTTCTCTTTCCCAGTGATATTAGCTTTATATTTTTCAACATATTAATGAGTTTCATTACATAACACACAAATTTTTCTTTTCATTTTCATTGACAATCATCCCCCTTTAGTGATCTATCATGGTCTACATTCAAGTAAGAAATTAATTCTTTTCAATATTTTTTTCTATTAATGGTTTAGAAATTTCCATAATTTCCATAATTACATCCATTTTATAATAATAAATCCATCTTCACCATCATAAAAACATTTATATTCTTATTTGTCCAATTTTCTCAATAAACATTTCCATTAAAAATATTCCAAGATTTTTTTATAGGATTAACTATTTTTAGGGGAAAACATATATATTGTTGTGGAATGAATTCATCTTTATCACTCACATTAGTTTTTTCTAGATATTTTACAAATATATGAAAAAACATTACAAAATTAATAAATGTTAATGTTAGTTATCCATATAAAATCCTTATTCCTCACATTAATCATCATAATAAATAAACCCAAATTTATCTCATAAAAATTATTCTATAATTTAAAAATTAATTACAAATAATAAATCAATGTAGGTAAAATTAATATCATTTAAGGATTAAAATAATTCATTCAAAGTAATCACATATACTTTTATTTCTAGATGATTTCATTAAATATTATCAAAAGTTATGTGTGAATAATTTTAATATTTAGGATATGAATTCTCTAAATGTATGTTTTATAGAAATAGCTATAGATAATTTTCATCGAATTCAAAAAATATTATTTATTCTACTTTTCCATAAATTTCCTAGATGAATAATATTGGATGATTACAAAAACTATTTCTATTTTAATTTGGGATTAACTATATGTCCACACTATTATTTAGGAAAAATTATTTATTTTCTTCCTTTAATTTTTTATCACCTTCATATATTTTTTTCAATATAAAAAAATATAATTTATTGATGAACATTTCATTATCTTTATAGAAATTTGATTTAATAAGTACTCCAAGTAAGAATTTTTTTCTTTTCTATTAGGATTATAAAAATTCCCAAATACTTCCATCATTAATAGTGGCATATCTTCAAATGTCGGAAAATTTTGGATTAATTTTATGTAAATTTATATTATGGGAGATTATATATGAGATTGTATTTAATTTATCCTCATTTGGGTGTTTCGTCCATAAAATAGAGGAATACATTTTTCATTGAAAAAATCATGATATTTAAATTTTTAATTGAATATATTTTAAATTATATAACATTATGTATTGGATACATTATTTTAAGAAAATAAGAATTACACAATAAAATTTGGTTTGGTGAATTATCATTTTATGTTTTTCAAATCCTTTATTTAGATATTATTATCAGTGCTGACTAAATCCTTTGAATAAATCAATATCTTGAACACAAAGTTCCTATAAAAAAGAAAATTAATATATCTATATATATAATTTTGATGGTTTATGAATATGGAATACTATAGTTAGAATACATCATTGTAGTGGACATAATAAGGTATATAAATTTCAACCAATTAGTTTTGTTTTTTATTTTTTTAGTTATTTAGTATTTATTATTTAGAATGTATAATAATGAGAATCATGTCATTTAAATTTTAGATAAGTTATTTTGAATCAAATGCTAGATGTATCTGATGTTATCTAAAAATAGTATAATCTATTACATGTGTTCTACGTTATTATATGAGAAATATGAGAATGATTGTAGGATTATAAAATTTTCTAAATGTTTTCGAATAAATATTAAATCTACGATATCAATAAAGTTATTTTTGGAAGTTGATTGATTTGGGAATTTAAGATGATTTTGAATTATCATATTTAATGAATTTTTATTTTAACAAGAGCTATAGATGATTTAAAACTTCCATAGGAATATTCTAATATTTTCTAATGTTATATGAATTAGCTAAGAATACATCCTTAATAACACATCATAATTAGGGTTTGTGTGATGATTAGGAATGTAATATATCTATGTATTCATATGATATCATACTAGAGAATATATATCAATTATTCCCAAATATGTTCTAGTGAATGTTATGTTTTTTTATAAGGAACTATAATATGAGAATAATCACACTATGTTTTTGGTATCGTAAGAATTCAACAATGAATGACATTTATTATTATTGGATAACATGTAATATCATCAGATGTATTGAAATGATGAAAAAGATTTATCCTTCTTTTTATAATTTATATTCCTGATAGATTTGTCATATCTTTTTTGGCTAAAAATTAGATAATTCATATACTATTTATATTTAATTAGGTCAGAAGATGAATTAATGACAAAATAAGTTTTATGGAAACACCATGAAGTGTGTAATTATGTTACGAGTAATGCATTGAATAACCCGATAATTTGTCTGAGTATTGATAATCATATATATCATTCATATATGAAGTTATCATGATTATTTTTTTTACAATTTTATAATTTTAGAGTCGCACTATAATAAATTAGCTATTATAGGAGGGTGATTGTGTAATGGTTGGTGGGATATATTTTTTTATGATTCCCACACTGTGGATAAAGAGAAAATATAGTTAATCAAGAGTGATATAGATTTATGAATTGTAATGATGTTGTTGTTATACAATGTGGGATCTAACAATAATAATAATATTATTATTTTTCATCGCATTTTAACTTTCAAAAATTGATAAATAATATTTACCATCCTATAAATAATTATTTATCACCAAACATGGTATTTGCCTATTTCAAATCACCCAAATTTATTAAATAAAAAAAACTTTATTCAAAAATATATTTTTCATTCGCACCTCAGTGAATAAATATTTACAAAATATTCAACAATATAAATAAAAATAGTTTTATTCACATGTTGGTGAACAAAAATTTGTTAAATTTATAGTATCAATAACATTTGAATAAAATTATTCCTCGTCCTTAAGAATAATACATATTCAATTAATTAAATTCAAATAGAATTTAATATTGACCAACAAAAAATATTTACTGTGGGACTCTCAATGATTCATTCTCAAAGGAATTTAGTGGTATTACCTAAAGTAATTGATTAATACATTGAAATGGATTAATGAAAAAAAGAGAGGGAAAATAATTTCATAATGATGAAAACCATTTATATATGCTCTCTATACAATATAATCTCTTTGTTATAACATCTCCTCAAAAAGGGTTCATAGAGGTTCCATAAACATTTATGCTCGATAACACTATCTTTGACTAACGGAAATACACAAATTGTTTAACAATATCAATCGAATTTGGAGTGAGGGATCCATTCCAATAAAAGGGTCGAGATATCATCTTTAATGAATATGGAAGGGAAAATTATTAATCAACTTATAAATTAATAAAATTTTAATCGTGAATATCATTAACCAAACAGGGTACCTTGGTAACCTGATAACCAATCCAGCTCAGAAATAGCCCAAAGGGAGTTATTGATCGCCATGTATCAGGGAATAACATCTGACATCATAAAAACTGAGAGTGGGAATTTTTCCCAATAACAATTTAGATGTAAAATGAAACAAGGAAACATAAATAACAAAATAAACTCCAATGGTAGTAATTTAAAAGATGTCAAATAGTTATTAAATCCCAAATTGTAATAATTTGTGTATGCAAATAGAGGAAAAATACTGAAATCCCTAAGAACACAACCCACCCAAACTACTGTAAAATTACAGGATCCACCTATAAGGGGTCATTTCTCTTTTCAAAACCTAGACGAAGATAATATACAAACACATAAAATCACATGTATAGTGTGAGTTAAATATCATAGTAGGGTCTCACTAGGGATTTTATATCAGATTCTAATAAAAGATTAACCAAATGAATTCTTTCAATTTTAAATAAACTATTTTCAAATTTCAACGGATTGATTAGAAATAATTGTATACAATTCAAATGATGTAAAATAAATTAACCCATGGATTTACAAGTTATTGAATGTTTTTAAAAAATAACTGATTAAATAAAATAATTAATATGGTTTTTTTATGAATCTTGAACATATATAAAATAGTTTAACAAATGTTGCATAAAATTTATATCTCAAATATAAAATAAGTGATAAAAATTGTCATCTAAAAAATATTATCAACAATTCTATTCTATATGAATCTATACTCACTAATGTATCACAAAATTATATGTAAAAACACATCCCTTTGACATTGGCCAATTATGAATCATCACGAACCAATTAAGGATGTGACCTTCTATATATATGTTTTAGAATTTTTTCAAATCGTAATATGCATCCAAATAACCCAAAAACAACCAAAGGATTTAATTTCATTGTAAAAAATCAATAAAGGTAAATTTATTTTAATACTTCTCAAAATATCATTAAATACCATTCCCTCATATGAAATTCAAAACATGAATTTAAAAAGAAAACATGTTTAAAAAAATTAAGCCTTTTTAAAAAGATAATACTAGTAGGTTTCTACCAAAATTGTTTAATCCATTTTCGCAATATATCAAATTATTTCAATTACATTTCAAAACAAAAATTAAAGAATTCGATTGAATCATTTTACATCTATTTTTTAGCACACACCAATTCAATGGAATTGACATTTTTTACTAATTTCATTCCAAAACAATATAAAATCACCCAATTCAATGGAATTGGGATTAAATACAAACATATTTGATTAAATTTTTAAGAAATAAATATAAATCATCAATAAAAATAAATAAACTAATTTAATGTAAATCATTTTATCGTAGTAGAATGGAATCACCAAATTTTTCATGAAACTCAACACCCAAAATGAATATCTCCAATGAAAACAATGGCACATAAAGACTAGAAACTCATCCTATAAAATATATATATAACCCCTGATTGGGGATAGATAAATTTTTGGATGATATATCAAATACTAAGGATGATAAACACAAATATATTGAAAATTGGAAGAATTCTTACATTGGAATTCACACTGCAAGTGCAATGACAATTAAATGTAGAACAAAAAGACCCAAAAGGGTTGGAGAAATTTGAGATCTCATGCAGGAGGCCCTAAGATGAGTGAAATTAATCTGGAGAGGAGGTAAATATATATTTCTATCTCGGTTAATCACATATAATCAAACTAATAGTTTAAAATGACATGTAATCCCATTACACATTGTGAAATAGTTAGATTTTATAACTACCATAAAACTCATCGGTTTTTATTAAAAACATATCTTTAGTTAACTAACAATGTTTAAGAACATAATCAAATCATGTAACATTCATGGTGTAAACCATTCTCATGCTTTAACCCAGAAACCATTACATTCCTTAAAACTTAGTTACATGGTGTGAAAATCGTCTGCATCCTACAAAAATGGTCAGTTGAAGATGAGAATCTGACAAATCGGTGACTTCAATATTATAGGTATCCTCTCAATTTATTCACAACCCTAACAAGTAAATGAAAATAAAACACCATTACAAGGTTGAATACATTCTTCTTAGACTAGTAAAGGGATGTTACATGCTCCCCACCAAAAATAATCTAATCTTAGAAAGACTATAAAGAAGCAACCATGCCAAACATATGAGGAAATGTTTCCCTCATCAATGACTCACATTACCATGTCTCATGGTTATCATATCCATGGCACCATAGGACATGAACCAATGGAATTTCCCTCCCAAAAAGTACCTTGATCTCATAATCAACCATCCTAACTGGACGATCTGTCAAATATAAATCTAGTAGAATCCCAAGATCACTCCGACACAAAACATGATATGGATTAATAAGAAACTTTATCAACTATGATAAATGGAATAAATTATCTATTTATTTTAGCTACAATGAAAGTGAAAATTTAATGCAACTTTCCCCACCTTTTAAACCACCATGAATTGTCCAACAAAATGAGGTGAAAGCATCCCTTGCTTCCAAAATCGTCAATGAGAAAAATAGGGTGAAAATTTCACGAACACCTGGTCACCAAATGAGAAATCCAATGTTCAATGGATGAAATCAACATAAGACTTCAATTGGAACATTTTCATCAAAATTATATGATGAATTACCTGAATAATTAGTGTTTTCTCTTTCAACAAACATGGTCTATCAAAGGAAAATTTTCCAATCTCTCACCAATATAATAGATATTTAAAATTTCGGCCTTAAAAGGCCTCAAAATGATCCATTATGATCATAAATTGTTAACTACTATTATACAAAAACTCAACCAATACCAAGTGATCATTCCAAGCCCCACCAAAGATGAGGAAACAAGCATGAAGTATATCTTAATGAATATGTATAGCTATCTTTGTCTAGCCATCAAAATATTGATGGTTGCCCATGTTCAAATAGAATTGAGATCCCAGTTCCCCTTGAAGGCCTTTCTTGAAAAGGTAAGTAATACATGGATCCCTATTAAAAACCATAGTAGATGGAAATCTGTGAAAACAAATATTATATACCTAATTTATTTTTCATATCAACTAAACCTTTTCTATATTGTGAATGGGTATGAAGTGAGTTGTTTTTTTCTTCATTTCAGTCACAACCCATATCACATTAATCCTTTTCTGTGTATGTGGATACCAAACTAGAATTTCCATATAGATCTTATCCCCCTTCCTACTAGGGATTGTATGTGGCTAAAATACAATTGAAGGTTTCTAGTTCTTGAACTTCACTGGTTGGCATGTGAAACAATGAGAAACAAACTCATAAATTCTCCATCTCTAACCTAGCCACAAAAACAACCACCACATGTCACAGAACATCATAGTGGTTCTTGGGTGTACAAATAACTTCTTATTATGAATATCCCTCGTCACATCCTTTATTGCTGCTAAGGGAACAACATATCAATTTTGATAACATAGAACACACAATTTGGAGAATGACCACTGGGAAATAGTCTCTGCACCATAAACGGAGTATCTAATTCTTTATAATTAATTATCAAGTAGTTGATAATAATGAATTATATCAAGAAATGATAATGACAAATGACTGGGGGGTATGGAATCCTCACCCACTGATTCCTAGTCTCCAAAATGAATCAATTAAAAATATTAATGAAATTACACTCTTCTGAATCTTTTTTCACTACCTAGGTTTTATGTTTTCTACTCAATTAATCTTCAATGAAATTAACATTCCCCAGGGTTTATGTGATATCAATTTCAAGAGATTGTAGATACTCCACCAAACACCACTAGAGGAGATTCAAATATTTGTTTGAGAAGATATAATACATGATCTAGGGGTTTGAATAAATAGGTAAACATTATCCCTAAATGTAATGATTCCAACTCTTATATTCATAAATCACAGTTATATAATCATGTTCATCGATTGGATAATTATTCTCATGTGTCCTAAATAGGCATAATCCATAATAAATGACATGATTTCTCTATATAAAAATGCAGTCCATGCCCAAACCTAATGCATCACATAAAACCACATCGACTAGCCCGACCACTGGAACGGTCAATACTAGTGTATTATTAAAAAGTAATTTTAGACTAATAAAATAATTATATCATCTATCCTACCATTAAAAAATTACCCCCATCTAAGTTTTAGGAGTCATCAGATAATACATCTTCGATAAGTCCTTCATGAACTGGAAATAATATATTGATATGTCTAAGAATCATTGAATGTGAAAGACATTATGTAGTTTCTATAAAGATATAACACCATAATAATACTAGGATCAACTGATATTCATTTTCCTAACACCACATTTCCCATGAATTTCAATTCTCGATTCTATAAATCACACTTTTAATGTTTGGCATAAAGCAGATGATTTATCCGTAGATTCATAACTGTTTGTAGATGATGTATATGATCCTCCTCGTACATGGAGTAAACAAATATTTCATTTGCAAAGACTACCATAATGGTATCCAAATATTAAGGGCAGAACTTTTTCATCAAATCCATGTAAATTTCTGGAGCATTTTTTAGACCAAAGGGAATAATAAGATACTCATAATGGCCATACCACTTCTGAACATTAGTTTTTTGAATCTCCGATTATTTTATCCTCATATGATGGTAACCATATCGAAGGTCTAATTCTGAAAACCAAATATACCATTTCAAATGATCAAATATATCATTTATTCAATGTAATGGATACTTCTCCTTCACCGTATCAAAATTGAGATTTCAGTAATCAACATATAGGTGAAGAGAACTATCATCTTTCATACTGAAGAGAACTGGCGCCACTCAAGGTGACACACAAGGGAATATAAGTATTTTGTAAATAAGATCTTCCATATGGGAATTATTATATTTCATTTACGTAGGAGAAATATGATAAGTGGTAATATAAACTGGTTGAGTTCAAGTTATATATCCAATGGGAAATTTATCTTCCCTCACTGGTGGAAAACCAGAGAAATCAGAATGAAATATATTGGAAAATGTGATGACCATTGGAGGGAGATCACCTATCAATGATTAAAACTCCAAATAAATATAAAATAATAATATTAACTTCCTTAAATCTTAATAATAAGGTCCATCCCTACTCGGGCTTTGATCGAATTTTTCCATGAAAGACAAAATACAGACCATTGGGTATAGTGAGGTAAATTCATCCAAGATAATAGTCAGTCTGTGATTTATTGGAAATGATCAAATCTATTCTAAAAATTATTTCAAGTTGTTACATATTGAGGTCTAGAAAAATCCCAGCAAGCTTCATAGAAAATAGACAGAAGATGTAAGAAAGACGATAGAGACCCCACTATCTCCTCATTTTATGGGGTCTAGTAATGTCCATTTCACAAGATAAACTTCCCATAGTAAGATTTATTATATTAACAATACTAGTTTAAATAAATGAATGTGATGAACCAGAATCAAATGGACAAGTACCTAACGATGATGTTATAGTATTTATACCACCACATTTTATGAAACCATGTCCTCTTCCTCTGGAGAATCTTCCACTACATGAAATATGTCAGTTCAGATGTCTGTGGCTAGCACCCGTTTATACATGAAGAATCGGATTACCCCTTATTTTTAGGAGGAGATGACAATTTTTTACATTATGTGGAGTAGAAAAGATATAGAACATTATCTGTAAGAGTGCTAAACATCTACAAGAGCTATGTTTCTTAGGTGCCTCAGTGAAAAAACTATTAAAATTTCTAGGTTTCTACACATATGGAAAATCAAAGGGCTTCCTCTTAGAGCCATAGAAAGTTTGTAATGACCCTACCATCGAGAAATGACATGAGTATCATCATTATTTATCTTTCCATTGAGTAAACTCATGCTTCCACTCGATGAAAAAGGGACTACTGTCAACCATCACTTTCTAGCTAGGTCCATCTCAACCATCATCGTTCTGTCTAGAATATCAGCATAAGTGGGAATCATTGGCAGGAAAACCTACGAATGAATATCTATTATATATCCCGACAACATCCATTGTGCCTATAGAATATTATTATGTTCCTTCTTAGATGAAAAATAAATGATTTTAGAAAAGCGATTTGAATTCTTGGTCTTGATTCTATCAGCCTGCTAAATCTTGAAAAATTATACAGCGTTGGAAAACACAGTGGCTCTTGATACAACTTTTCATTAAATAAAACATGAAAGTATTTTGTGAATAATATCTAATGATTATGTGCCATCACCATTGTGTCTCTCCATCTCATACTTGTTCCATACAGCAAAAAGTTGGAACACTTAACCTTGATCTCATCTGGTGTCTCCAAGAACACAAATAGACATTCAGTCATTCCAAACTATTCATCATCATGTTGTGGACCATCATAGCCATTGAAAACTATTAATTTATAATGAATGGACAATTGAGAACGATTTTATATCACATAAAAATATGGTTCCATAAATGGATCATGAATATAGATATGTAGTAGGGTATATCCCAAATAATAGATAGTACACATGATCACATGTATAAGATTCTAATCTATAATAGTATTCACTCACTAAGGTTCATCAGTAGCCTATTCCTGAATCGGATTTGAATTATTTGTCAATTTAATGATGCTACACAACATCATAAGACCATAAGGAATCCATTTGATAATGCTCAAACATAGAAATATGGGAAACATAATTCTGATCAAAAAAAAATATTCAGATTTTACACTATCCAAATCAAAATAGGGAATATACTTGAAAAACTCCACAAGACATTTTTCCCCAACCTCCCTTGGAGACATACGGTTCCTTGCTGCGAGAGCCAGCTATGAAATAAATAACAACTACCTCATAAGTCCCAAAAATATTACTCATGTACACACTTATATTAAGACAAATTCTAAAAACCTTATATACTACCACATTTCCATAAATAAACCTGGGTACCCTGGTAACCTGATAACCATGACACCTGAGACCAAGCCTTTATGGAATTTATGATACCCATGGGTCACCCACTGGAACATATAATTATACAAAATGAAAATGGTAATAATTATTACACTAAAAATGTAGAAGTAAAAGAAATAAGGTAGTATGAATAAACATACAAAATTCTCTAGGAGTCATGTATATGAAGTCCAACTAGAATTAAATCCAAAAGTTTCATAACCGATATACAAAAATAGTAGAAAAATGACCTAGTTTCTAAGGAAACAACTAACCCAAACCATGATAAAATTCCTACATCCACCTCTTATAGATCCATTTCCCTTTCTCGAACCTGGAAGAAGATAATCTACATGCACCTGATGGCACACGTTGCATGTGAGCTAAATATCCCAGTAGCATCTAACCAAGGATTCCATATCAGATTCTAATGAAAAATTAACCCAAAGATTGATTTAAATTTTAAATTAAAAGTTTTTCTATTTCAATTAATAGTTAAAAAATCATGATTTCAATTCATATGATGGAATGAAATTTAGAAAATGAATTAATAGTGATTGAATATTAATAAAACAATGTAATAAATAAAAAAAATTATATATAAAGTTTATAGTAATCTAGAATGAATATAAATGAGTTTAACAACATTAGCATATATTTATATCTAAAATATAAAACAAGAATGAAACATGGTCATATGCCAAATTGGTGTGAATGTTCCATACTACAGGACATTGAACACTCTATGTGATCACAACAATATGTGTACACTAATGTTCCCCTAAAACTAGCCAATGGAGACTCGTAAACATCCAACCAGTGATACGATCGACTGCATTTATGTTCTAGTGCACTATATAATCTTGAATGTGAAAAAATAAATCACAATCTACAAAAAAATTTCTTGTTCTATTGTAGAACAAATGATGGGAAACTGATTTTTAGAATGATTAAAATACAATTATATTCCACTCCCCCATTTAAAATGCCAATTTACTATTTAAAACCAATCCTCTTTTAATCAGAAGAATGTTTTATAAGACGATAAAACTGTTGGGTTTATATAAATACTTTTAATACATTTTCATAATTTATCTAATGAAATCAATTATTTTTCTAAATTCAAAATCAAAAATTCCATTGAAACCATATCCTTTCTTTTTCAATTACACCCCAATTAAATGGAATTAAGGGGGGGGGGGGGGTCCTGATCTCTATCCAAAAGAATTTCAAACATCCCAATTTATAAGAGTTGGGTTATATTCAAAACTTATTAAAATAAATTTGAAATTATTTATTTTAAATCATCCACTAGAATAAACCATGCAATTTACGGTGAAACTATTCGGTCAAGAGGGAAAGAATCACTAACATTTTTCTTGAGGCTCAATGGCCACAACAAATCCTGCCAATAATAATGAAGGCACATAAGACCTCAAAAATCAACCTAGAAATGATATATTTATTCTTGAATTATAGATCCATCAATTTCAGGATTATCTATTAAACCCTAATTTTGGGAAATATAAAATGATGAAGTAAATTAAATAATGCTTATCTTGGAATTCACACCCCAAGAACAATGAAGATAGAATGTTGAATGAAAGGATCCATAATGGTTGGATTTCTCCAAGATCACTTATATAAGGCCTTGGATTGAGAGAATATAAACTGGTGAGGATGGAATGTGAAATGTGTTTCTAGGATACATGCATATAACTGATACATGATGTATTACATGAAATGTAATCCTTTGATAGGTAATGAAATAGTTAAAAAAATTACAGTTTAAAACCTATTTCATCAAATTAAAAATTGATCATTAATTAAATCCTGATAGGTTAAAAGGTAACAATGTTTTGTAACATTCATGGGTTGAACATTATTTTGGTTTTCCCCTAGTTTCAATCACACATCGTTTAACCTAGTTGAACGGTGGGAAAACATCATTCATCATAAAAAACAACCAGTTAAATCTGAGAGTCCAAAAAATCTATGACATCACCATTATAGGTTTCTTCACAGTTAATTCTCATCCCAACCCAATCAATGAACCTGAAAACCCATACCATGTTTGAATATGTACCTTCCATATCTATAAGAGGATGTTACAGAGACAAACCCAACATATCATACTTCCCAACAATATATGATGTGATGGTTCATAAAATTAAATTTACGTGTATAAGTTATGTCATGAACCTATGAAAATATTAAATTATAAGGACCACAAAATTATCTCATAGAAAATAATCTCATCTGACACCAAAACATGAAGACATATTATTGGAGGGTTTTTTCTAGCAATCTCATGCCATGTAGATTACTAAGTTTGATATTCTTCAGAATAATTATCATCTGCATATGAGTTCATTCACCTGACTACCAAATTAATATGGTTCCCATCATAGTACTTTTTTCTACCCAAGTTTTATGTTCAGAATATTATCAAAGCACTGAAAGGTTATCATTATAGTAGACAACTTCTATGACCTTATCAATGATACAAATACTCGAGGACATCATTGAATAATTGTAGTGATAAAGAATGAAAATATATAATATTACGATTTATTGATATTAAATACAGTGAATAAACATGCAATCAAAGTAAAAAAGTAGTTCCTAGGAAACCATCATAAAGAAACTCACACTTTGACTACATCCAAAAACATATGAATTTTAGTCCTCATGACCTCAATGGATAATCATGTTTATAGTATGTCAATTTTGTAGTGAATGGGTTACCCACATTTTCTTTTGTTGGTATAATGGCCCATGAAACCTCACCTCTCTGATAAAAATCCTTCTAGAGATTAAAACATTGAAGTATTCTCATCATATGTGGATGAAATTTTTTATCTTTTATGATATCTACCACTATATTATTATCAGAATAGAGTGTGATTAATTTTTTTTCTGGGAAAAAATCAACCCTTAATGTAATTTTAACATCCATACAACTTCGTTATCTAACTTAAAAGTGAAGATGTATCCAATTTGTGACTGCATGTCAACCTGATTTGTTTGGAAACTAGCATATTCTTATCCTCTAATAACTAGATACTCATATCCTACATAGAACAAGGACATATACAACATAATCATTAGATACAATAACTTATTCTTGAAATACATCCAATTTCAGTTAAATGGATCATCTTGATATCTACTTATCGAACCCAATATGAAGGCAACAATTGGAATAGTATATGGAATATCATACATGAATTTCAAAATCGTTTATTCATATAGAATCCTTGAAATTATTTATCATTTCACATGTTTTTGAGTAGAAATTAACCTAGAATGATGAAATATATATGACATTGTAAAAAATACCATATTTTACTATTCTATACATAATAACAATAGCATATTTTTAGTGCATGGACATTGACAAAGTATGATCACTCAGATCAATCATGATGGACCATTATCTGAAGAATAGACAATTCCTTACCTATGTCCTTCATCATGAAGAATTTATTAACCTATGCCTCAAAAGAATATAAGACTGTTATTTCCATTCCAATTAGTAACATCTCATCATCATAGAGAAATAGGAAAACAATTGTACTCCCACTAAACCATTTATAGAAATATGGCCCGCAATTGTTCTTTATGAAACCAAATTCAATTAGAGATTCATCAAGGAAAATTCTCTATGATGTGGATTATTTATTCAATATATATAATGGATCCTTGAATCTCATATACAATTTTGGATCATTTGTAGTCACAAAAATTGTATGTTTTTCCATATAAACTTCTTACATAAGTTCCTAATTAACAAAATATTTTCTGATGTCCATTTTTGAAATATAATAATCATGTAATTCCCCCATGTAAATTATTATTATGATGGATTTCATCCTTGGAACTGCTGAAATTATCTAATCATAGTCAATTCCTTAATACATATTAAACTCTTTTGCAACATGTCAATCCAAGTAGGTACATAATTTTCCATTCATTTATATATTCTTCTTGAATACCGATTTGAAACCAAAATGAATTACATCTACAAGTTGGGTTGAAATATATGGATTTAGTTTTGGTATTTGGAATTAATTTCTATGTTCATGGTTTCTTGAAACATATAAGTATATATTCCACTTACTGCTTTTATTATAGGTTAAAATATATTTATTTTTATCTAATAATGTGTTACCATACACTCTGACTAGTAAACCAAAATGTTCTTGTTGTCTAACCTCCCTTGTAATTTAACATAGTAAAATTGTCTCTGAAACAGTTTAATAATCATGGGGATTTTTGGAATTAATTCCTATAGAAAATCTTTTGTACCATGGTACTTGAATTAATCTAAATATATCCTTCTCATACTATCTATATTATATGTGTGATACCTTTGAACTAACAATGAATTCCTATCAACTATAATGCTTTTTAGGGTTTTAAAGGTTATATCCCCTTATTTCTATTGGATAACCCATAAGTGTACACTTAGTTAAATGGGTTGAATGTTTTGTTCCAAAAGAGACTTTAAAAAATGATTCACTCCCCAACGTATTTAAATTGAGTGACAAGGTTTTGATTCAAATCAAATATTTTTATAGAATGCATTTATCAATTTAGTTATTCTTTGGTTTAGTATTTGTGTAGATATTTGTAACACATACCCCTAAGATAACTATAGAATAATTTAATGACAAATCATTGATATCACCATTTCTATAAGATGTTGTTCCAACTTTTAATTACATTGCTCCTTAAAGAGAGACACTTTTTTGACATGGAGAGATTGATGATGATTCTTGTGAAACATTAATTATTATTTTTGGATATGAGTTACAAATATCTGTATAAATACTATATAAAGTACAAACTAAATCAATAAAAGGAATTCCATATTAATTATAGATTAGAATAAAATTTATTTTATAATGTTTACTTGTGTGGGTAATGGAAGCATTGTTAAGGCTTCTTCATTTAAAAAACATTCACCATAAGGAATAATGTGTACCTTAGTAGGATATCCCAAAGAAAAAAGGGGATAATACCTATACAACAACTCACAAAAAATGGCTATAGTGGGAAGACATTCAATAATAGATGAAATGGCGAACATCTAGAAAAGATATAGTGGTATTGAGATAGATATTGTTGAAGTTAAGTCTCAAGGAACAAAAGAGATTGTATATAAACATATTCCAAAAACAAATTGAATGATGAAAATATTTTTTAGGCACATGTTCTACATTGGAGTACAATAGACGTTAGATAAGTATAATTTTATGGTATTATAGTCAACAAGGATGGTGTCTCATTATTTTTTAGTTATAATTATCCTCTAAACTATAAATAGGTAATAAGTGTCATGATGTTTCCATGTGGAGAGAGGCCGGGAATTTATAAATAGTGTACATATAACAAGACTATACTAGTATTTTGGTAGACCATTTAGTAGATTTTAATTTTTTTTTGAATTTGGGTATTCAAGAATAAGCTATAAATGGAAGGAAAATTCTGTTCCTTTTTTGATCGACTGGTGGCAAAATGGTTTAAGCAGTGTCAAGGAATTGACTATGATAAAAACTTTTAACTATTTCTGATGTTAAAGACCACAAATATTTTACATGAGATTCTATCCTTCCATGAAAATGATATTTGGAAAATGGAGATCAAGATATATTTCATTAATGGGAACCTTAAAAAATATGACTATATGGAAAAACATTAAGTGTTTATGATTCCAATGGATTCCAACAAGGAATGAAAGTTTAAATTATACATTTAGATATTAAATCAATAATCATAGTCTTCGAATTTTTTTCATGAGTAAATAATTTAATTTAGTCTCATAATGATGAATTGTGATACTTGTGTCTATAATTAGTTTTGTGGGTCTCTAATATTTTATTAAAAGTACAGGTTGGTGACATATTAATCATTGGAAATGAAATATTAGTCCTATAGTATATTAAGACAAGGTCAAATAAATTCATATCTAATAAGGTCATAAGAAAGGTAGAATATATTATTATTGTCAATACACATCATGATTGATCTCAGAGACTTCTCTAACAAAATCGACATATATAAATTGAAAAGGTATTAAAAATAATTAGTAGTGAACTATCCAATAAGGAATTGTTTTCATTTTTTCATGGTATTAATTTTCATAAGATAATGTGTGAACTTGCACATAGGGAATGAAAAATAATGGAAGGTATTTTATAAATGTTTTTGATTGGGTTAGTCATGTATAAAATGCATATTAATTATTCCTTATGTTTCATATGCATAGAGTTGAGTAGGAAGATATAATGTTGATGAAGGTGGCCAAAATTGGATGGTATTCAATGTAACACAGCATGGTATTGATAATAATTTTAATATTTAATGAATGAAACATAGAGTCATTACAAATCACAACTTGGTTATAACCTAGCTGATAAACATAATTTCCCCCCTCTCTGATTTGAATTTCAAAAAATTTACATACACAGTAGCATTCAGTAAGATATCATACATCTGATAAGATCAATATTCATTTTTAGTGAATAGTAACATGACCCTTATGAATACTGATGTATCATTATGAATAGTAATATAACCGATATTAATAGTAACCACACCCACAAATGTACAAATAAAATTTATACAACTTATAAATAAAATAGAGATTTTTAGAAACTAATAATTTTGTGCTTGTATTTTTGTGAGTAATAGAAATATAATAAAAATTTTATATTAATAAATTAATAAAATTATTTTCCATGAAAAATATTCCAAAATTTATATTTTTTCTTATGATTTTATGATAATTTTATGATACCTCAATTAATTTTTGAACGTATTATAAAATCAGTTTTAAATATAAAATATGTATAATTCAACTAAATAATTATTTTATTTAAAAATTAAATTTCACATATTTAAAAAATAATTTTGATGAAATGGTTTTTATTTTTTTATTCTACATGTCAAAAAATGGATATGGTTAATTTTTTGGATTTTTCCAAAATACTTCAATTTTACGTGAATTGGAAAATATAATAATTTACAATAACTATTAAATACCTGATTTGTTGAGTCATAGGTGATGTAAGGATGATTTAAGACCACATGGTTTGAACTAAAATCCACATATTACAATTCTTTGTCACATGAATCAATATTATCAGTTGCCTTTATCAAAATAATAAAATAATGAGTAAAATAATGGGAAAACCCTCCTCTCCTCCTCTATAAAACCCCCTCACTACCTCTTCCATTCAATCCACTCAGTCCCTTTTCATTGTCTAAATTCTGGCCAAATTAGCTCCAAAAATCCACTCACACGTCTATCATCATTTTATCTCAAAAATGGTCCAAAACCTATACCCTAATGAGGCTCTCAAGGAAGACTACATCAAAAGGTAAATTCCACTATTCATTTCTTTTATTTCATGTTCCTTTCATTTATTTTTCTTTCCTCGACTAATTTCATCCAAATGATTTTATGATTATAGTACTTTACATGTACTGAAATATTGTTACGATAAAGGAATTAATCTTCATCGTCTCTCTTTTCCCATTCTTTTATGCTAAAAATGAAAACACCATCAAAGATGTGTACATTAATCACATTCAAGGATGAAGAATTTTAAATTTCTATTACCATCATCAATTCTGGTCATTAAACCATTTTTATAGTTGAGTCAGACTATAAAATATGTATTATAACTTATTTATTGTTCTGTTATCCTTTTTTACTGATTATATTAATTTATTCATCAAAATGAGTTCTTAGTAATTAGGAACTGCCAATTAACCCAAACAAATAACATTAATGTTTTATTTAATGAATCATCTTCACTCCAAATAACCAAACGAATTTTATGACCATTTAATTGTATTTTTGTTCGATAATAACATAAATCTCATAATCTAGAAATACATTCTCATTCTACTTGTTTATCCCTACACAATTATAAGTATATTGATCATGAAAACCAAGGAAGAAAACACTCCCTAGAAATGAAATTGCATCTCTTAACCCGTCAAATGTCCCTTAATAATCTTAATATATTAATAATAAATAAATTAAATTAATATTATGTTGTTTAATTTTTAATTTATGAATCAAAATTTTATTAACCATGTTATTAAGATCAAGTGAGGGACAACATCAAACGTAAGGTATGAGTTTTCTACCATAACATTATTTTTCTTTTAGGTTACTATTTGTCTTTCTTAATCCCAAATAAATACTGATTAATTCTTATTTCATCATAATATATTCATTTTTAGGGTTCTATATATTTTTACCAGCCATAATACCTATTTATTTTATCAGGAGTCTTATTATTTAAAAGGGACTTTCAATAATTCTTCCTGAAATACAAGAAAGATTCAAAAGAATATCTATAATTCCTACCAATATTCAAACGAACACTATAATCTATTTAAAGAAACCATTATCTTTGAATAAACATTAATTTTATTTATAAAATACCCCCTTTCTTAATTTTTGGTATTATACAAAGACTTTTCTAAAATAATTCTTCTTTTCAATGTAAAATAGTATGTGTGTCAATAATTACTCAATGATTTTATAAGAGTATCTTCATCTATTTGAAAACTCTTGTTGATACTTATTTGTTATTTGGAATAATAATTTATGATAATATCTACCATATTTAATTTAATGTTTTATGATTTATTTGACTTTTTAATTGTTATCAAAAAAATGTTTACCTATTTACTCTGAATAAATAGTGTTTCTGCTTAATGTATGGGGAACATTATTGAAATTTAATATAATAGTTTCAATATGAATGTATATATTGTTTAATTTTATCCCCATTATTATAAGGAATTCATTGGATGTAGTATGTGGTGTTTGGGGCCCAATATAGCCCCCTGATGCATCGATAGGTCTCATGAGACAAACTACATTCTTTGCACATGGCCTTGATAAAATGATTATCTAAGGTCTTGGCATGTGGTCTTGACGGTATAGTTATGAAGTCAAATATTATGCATTCCTACATTATAAAACTAGTAATAGAATATTCGTGAGGTTATTCTACTAGTATATTAGCCATTATTATTCTTTATTATAGAATTATTTATTTATCTCTTATTCATTCCATAATGTTTTGAAGATCATTTTTAAAGGTATGTATTTTGAGTTATTAACCATGCCTAATGCTTATGATTTTGATATATTCCTCTATATTTCTTACCATAAATGACAATTTTATATCGCCCATTTATTTTTTTTCTTTTTCTTAGGATATTAATAAGTTTATTATAAATGAATTGTAGAGATAAACTTAGAGTTGTGGATGTTCCCAATAAAACTTATATGTTGTATTTCATTTAAAGTTGTAATGTCGAACTTATGTATGTAAAACATTTCCAATGATACTAAAATTCTCAGTACTTTTAGATTCATATTCCTTTTTTATATGCCTATGTAATAAAATTAAGCACCATCTTTGAGCAACCACATTTAGGTCCTTACATTCAAGACCATCTTTAAGTATCTCATGCATACTATTGACAAGTCTCGACTATATAATGGATATGAGGAGATAGTCATCAATGAATATGGAGTTCTTAGTTTCCAAACTAATTAATATGACACGAAATCAGTAATGGTATACACATTCACTATGTGTGGAGGTGTTATAAGATATAATAGATCAATGTAGGATTTGATAAGAGTTTTTACAGAGGGGTCCAAGTATATTAATGATTTTTAGTTATCTAATAAAGAAGTATTATAATTGAAAAAAAATATTTTAATATCATGATTTTATACCTATACATAAACAGAATATCTTATATATTTTGATAATATTTTTTTATTTTCTCTCATAAAATATCGAATTCCCATCAACGGATGAAGTAAATACATTGAAAATATCATCTTTTGAGGTATTTTCATCTAATAGGTGATGTTGTAGGGAACTGTTTTTCCACTAAATAGCATGTAAAAGACCCTTTGACTAAAGACATTACTCACCAAACACATGATTATCATGTGTGGTTTAGACAAATAAAATTTATAGGCATTTGGCTCTACTCAAAGTGTGAGTTTTTTGGAGTTGGAATCCTAGGACCAACTATTTATAATTTTAATATATATATATATTCAATGTATTGAAATTTAATTTAACATATTATTACATAATTTTCATTGTTCATCATGGACTAATTGTAATAATTTTCCTTAGAATTTTTTATATTTATTAGTTCATAATAGTTCCCCTTTATGATGTGATCCTTGGTGTTCTATGACAATTTTACTCATATAGATCAGTAGTTGGATAATTTTAAATGATGGAAACATGTAATTTTGACCATGAAGGGTGATTACCCATAAGGGGATGGGGCTTCTTTTTATGAACTTTTCTATTTTTATTCAAAAAGAATAGATATTATGAGAACATACCCACCTATATGAATTTATCATGTTTTAGTGTAATTGGATATTCTTATCTGTGATAATATGTAATGGTCCATAGACTTCATGATTAACATTACTCCATGTCATGACTCCCTAACTTACATTTTTAATGAAAAATATCATTCCATGTTTTGGCACGATATAGGTTATGAAGGTTTGTCAAAATTAACATTCCATTAATGGAGAAATTGAGGAAAGATTCGTCCCTTTTATTTTTGGAAAGGTGGATAACATGGTCCTTTTATTGGAATGTAAATTTTGTTGTAAATTCTAAGGTCAAGGTGTAACAATCTATTAATTTCAGATATTCAATGAATGAGGTATCAATCACATAGGTTGATGACTATGTCATGAAACCTACTTTATCAAATAATGTGACATAGGAATTTTAATACATTCTGAGAGTTTCATTGTGTTTGATGATTTTGTGACATTATATTATTTCTCCCAGGTTCCTTGACCCATTCATAAATAATAATTTGTGTCTTTGAGAAAGCATTCCTAATCCAATTGAGAATGAATCTATAAAGGACACATAAAAATTGTTCTTGTTGGTCTAAATTAAATTGTATTTTAATTTAATTTTTGGTATAAATATTATTCCCAAGCCTAAGGAATAAATTATTTTATTTAATACTGATCATAAAAATTTAATAAATTATTATTATCCGATATGAAATTAAAAATTTATTTATTTATTTATTTAATTTGTAAAAAATATTTATTCTCCACTATATCAATGAAATACTTATTTATAAATAAAAAATTAATTCAGGTATCCAACAAATACCATGGAGGTAAAATATTCCTAGACAATGTCTGTTGAAAAATAATTATTTCTAATATGTTAAATGATATTCATTAATTTCCATAAGTTGGTGCACACCCCAAAATATATATTTTATTATTATTATGTAGTATATTGTTTAATTAAAGGTTGTAATATGGTTTAATCAATGGAATGAAACGAAATTATTATTTAACTTTTAATTTTGACACTATAAAAGAATTCATATTTTTATTTTATAGGGAATCACATACTGTCCAATATAGAGAAATGTTTTATTTAAAATTGATTCTCTCTCAACATATCCACTCTCTCCCTCTAAATAATGAAAAATTCAAGAAACCTTTTATGACAAAAATAGTGTGACAAAGAATAAAAAACTGTATCTATTTTATACTCCACTCTAGCATCTTTGATCAAGAAGTTTTACTCAGAGATCATAGGAGCATATGGAGATTTCTCTTTGAGGGTTTTTATCATAGGGTTCTCATAACACAATAAAGGTAATCTAAATGTTTAATTTTAGTTGATCAAAATTCATCAATAATAAATGTTCTCTAGTGCATGTATTTTATATCATTGGATACAATATATATTCATGATGAATTTTACATCAATTATCGTCACCCATGGTGTGGAGAAATGATAATTAAATGCTATTTTAAAATATAGACCTCCAATTCTTGTTTTTGTTGTGTTCCGAACCAATAATATTTATTGGCATTGGTTTCCAAGGGTTGAATTTTTTCATTTAAATTACATGTATTTTCGAAATAGTGGGTATTAACTTAACATCAATGTTCATATTTATTATTATTTTTTATTATGTCAAATAGTATTTGTTGAATTGATACAATTATAGCAGTTCACTGCTATAATGTGAACGACAATGTTCTATGACAATATTCATAATATTTTTTTATAGTTAGATATCATACAATGATGGGTCCCAGGGTACTTATACCATTCGGTTCAAGTATTCAAAAGTGGTCGAGGCTTCTTCTCACTATGTTCACACTTTGCAATCTCCAAATGGGATAATATGATAATACATGTGCCAATAAGAGTTTTTCAAGACTTAGTATCAATGGATATTTTTATCTGTGAGCCTATATAATGTCCCTTTTAATTTATGATTATCATTGGTAAATTTCCTGCACCAAGCATTTATATTTTCAAATGAAAAATACCACATTTTATGTTGGCTAGAAGTACGAAACATTAGGTCCTCCACTATTAACATGTTAATAATTGCTATATAGATGAATTATTTATGTCTTCCTTCATTATGGAGGATGATATCTCAACCCATTAATAGTAATGGACCCATTTACCTAAATAAAATAGACATAGTGTAATAATGATTTTATTTTAAAATTACAAATAATTACATATCAAGAATATGGTTTGATGACACCATCCTGCTATACACTTGATGAGATATTGTGAAAAGATGAATATATTACATAGTGAGTGTTCATATGTGAATGTCAACTTTTGTGACATTATGTTATTCAACTCAGTTGACATGAGCCATTTAAAGATAGTAATCATGGACATTAGGCAAGAACATCAAATTCTACAAATAAAGAATATGAGATAAGAGTATTACAATTTATCTCAATGAAATTATTTTTGAAAAAAAATAATGAAATAAATATTATATTTAAGACTAGAGTATAATATTATTTATGTAATGATGATCCGTTAAATTTAATATGTATTTATTCATCATCATGGGACTAAAAGTATAATTATTTATTTTATTGAATATCTAAAAAATATTTTTTTCCATTTTGTGAATGAAATATTTATTTATAAATAAATTATTTATTCATGTATTCAACAAATACCAAGAAGTTTGAAATATGATAAATATTATATATTAATTTGGGAAAGTTCGATCATTCCAAAAAATAATAATATTATTATTATTATGTGGTATGTGCTTACATTAATGGTTATTATATTATTTCATGGTCAGCATCAAATTTAATTTATATTTTAACCTAAACCCTACATCTACAAAAATATGGTCATTCAATTTGTTTGAAAAATAAGCATACCATTTAAAAATTTAGATTGTTTACATAAAAAATTCTATCTTGACTCTTTCATGTTTCTCTCTCAAACGAAAAATAAACTAAAAATAGAGTTCCTTAAAAATGTAGAATGAGAAACCATGAAAGAATAAATACAGTCATTTTATTTAGAGTTATATCACACATAGGTAGAGTGGTGTTTCTAAGAGATCATAGGTGAATATATGGATTACAATTATAGATATTCTATCATTGGATCCTCAATATGACATGAAGTCAATCTTGATGGTTTTTCCTTCAAATAATCAATATTTATCACCGAAGAGTGTTCTTAATCATAGTTATTCATTTCAATAGATATTAAATAAATTATTTATAAATTTGATGTGAAACATCATCCCTCGTGATTTAGGGAAATGATAATTAAAATAAATTTTAATATATCACCCACCACAACATGTGTCCACTATGCTAAAAAAATGGCTTTTGATGGGTCATGATGAAGTTTATAATAATTTATTTTATTTTTCATACAATAAGAATTATGATTAAATTTTAATGTGATGTTATTATTTCTTTAATCCAATTTAAATTAACACAATTTTATAAAAAAATAAATATTTGTTCAGAATTCCATCTTATTATAGTTTTAAGAAATGATGAAAAACTACCAAATAATCCATTAAGCAACTACTAATTTTATTTCCAGTAACACGTGGGTACATGAAATACACTCAGAATTACATGTTGTGAATCCTAGTGCACTACATCTGTGTGTTGTAAGGGATACATGGTGCACCAATGAATAATTAAAAATGGTGTACGATGCATATCGAATGGCCAGCCTGGTATACTATTTCCTAGTCACATAGCATGTATTAGTGTATAGACTATGTAGTCCACATGGGTTATCTACATAATGCACACAATCCATAGAATCCTTATAAATGGTTATAACCACAGGAGACTAACGACCATGATCATTTATAATATACATGATGAAAATGTGGTCTAAAAAATATGCAGTTCATCATATATGAGTTATGAAGAGCACAATGATCCACAAATCAATAAAACATACCATAACCCAGTGATATTCAAAACAATTATCTAGGAAATGCACATCGTGTAGTCCATTAATACACACGCTCAATACCTAGTCCAACATCAAAGACACATGGAAACTGGAACACACTATGGGTATTTATTCTATACATGTTGTGGAGACCAACCAATGTACATAGCACAAAGTGAGGCATATTCCCTAGATACACTGAAAATGATATACATGGCATGTATCTAGATGATCCTTACTTGTAGTATCCCATTCATTTATAGAATTAAAATATTAATTTAAATTAGAAAATTTATGCACTGAATCATTGTTTTATTGATTAGAACACCATTTTTTCTAAAAATAAATAATGGTTTAAAATAATTAACATTTTGAAATCTTTCATTATTAGTTCTTCCCATTATTTTCCATGATTTTCTTTAATTATGGGTATTTATAATAATTTGTAGATGTTCATTATGAAGAGGGGGAATTAATTAATTATTCCAATAATTTAATTGATGTATGCACAAACTTCATATTAATAAATAATGAGTAGTAAAACGATTGTCATCCTGTTACATTTTCATATTCGTTGAATGTATGTCCATTCTTGGTCTTCACCGAGAACTTTGTATGTGTTTTATAATTTAATTTAATTTTTTATATGTGTGTGGATTATTTATTATTAAATAACATATGATAGAATTTGAGTAATCCCCCCATCAAATATTAGGATGGATATTCATGTCCAATGATATTTATGTAATCCCCTTTTTACCATTCTATTGGTTCCCATCACATATATATGAGTAATAAATCTATGTAATTAATATAGTGTCCCAAAATTCAAGGGGGTAGTTCATGATATAACCTATATTATTCCAAATCAGGTGGTACACAGGTGTATATGTGGTATATTGTAACTAATTCAAAGACTCAAAAAGGAGTCATTTCCCATTGGTCGTTAGCATATTTTATGTCCACTACTTAAATGAACCACTAGAGAAACTTCGTAAATGGGTCATTTAATTAATTAATTATTTCCTTCTATTAGGTTATTTATTTTAGAGATGCAAGTATATTGGCATTTAAATAGGTAAAATAATGTGATAAGAAGAAAATTAAATAAATTAATTATGATTAAATGTTTTATCCAACATATTTTATTAATTATGTAACATCCAATTAATATTAATGATTCATGTAATGAATAAAACATGATAACATTTTTTAATAAAAAATTAAATAACATTAATAAAATATTATGTTAAACTTAGACTTCAATTACATGATCGTGAATAAAACCCAACAGAATTTTTTTTTGAATAACCCTTATTGGGGAACATGAATTTATTAGGGGAGTTCTTATAAAGGTTTTTAGTTGACTAAACCCTTTTATCTAAATAGGATCTATCCTTCCAAGACACTGTGATATTTGTAGGAAACTGTCGAGAAAACCCATGTTTCAATTTGAGGATAGGGTATTCCACTCAACAAATCAAGGAGCTGGAATCCCATAGTTGGGAAAGACATACACACCTACAAAAATTTATATAACTTGACCAACCCTTGTTGGGGAAATACAAAGGGAATACAGATCACTTACACTAGATTTTCATAGAATCTAGACATTACTAGTTTAATGTGGAGGCCTGTTCTGACTTGAAAAAATAGGTGGATATTTAAAAATTAATAAAATCAACTAATTTATTATTTATCAAATAATTATTTAATATTCGAAAGTGATAATAATATTATTTTTTAATAATAGACTAAAATGAAAAAATATCCATCCATATTATCACTATGATCAATATTAAATAAGGAAAGAGAACTAACATGCAGTGACTTAAAATAATATTACAAACACATTTAATTTTTTTTATCTGTGAACAGAAACCATAACTTCTAGATTCATCAGGTCCCAATCCTCTTGTTAAATAGGGAACTGATTTCATATTCGTAGTCTCTGAGAATCATTTGAATGATGGGGTCTATATACAATGTTTTATTCAATAATCCAAATATAGTGAACTAATGAAGTCTCATAAAAACATAATTTTTTTATCATGCCTCAGAAACACCATGTCCAATACTAGGAGGGATATAGATAAGAAAAATGCTCAATTTATAGGGCACTCATTCAGGGAAAGTGTAAAGAGGGGGCCTCATCAAGGCCAAACTAGTCAATATTATTACCAATATTAATAATCTAGAGGATCTATAGTTTAAAAACACTATGGAATTGGGAAATAAACTATTTCTTACATTACTCCCTAAATGATTCTACTGGTGTTTTTTTAAATTTAAATACAAACAATATTGAGAAATCTCTTCTAGTTCATCATACTCAACATTATAATGTAGAAAAGGATATCAAACATGAAAATCCTTCTGTTCTAATGGTAAACAAATGAAAAGGGGATGAAAATATCATTAAGAAAATATATTCTTTATTCCATTATAATAAGTGGAAGATAAAGGGGTAAATAAGGCCATAGTAGGCTGTATATTTCACATGTGTAAAAAAGGTCCACATAGAGAAAAATGACACCCATCAAATAAACAAAGGGTAATATTCATGTGAGTTTTTTATCGAGTGAAATTTATTTTTCTCTAAAAATTTGGTATTAGATATAATATATGGTGCTTAAATATATATTAAAATAGAGTAACCAATAATATTTATAAATATTCATTGAGTGGGTTTTGATCTATGTCTATCCAAAAGAGCAAATATAATTTTTGTAGCTTTCGGGGACTACTAATTCATTTTTATAACTAGAATTATTTGGGGTTTTAAAGGATATTATTATAATATATATGTTTGAAAAATAATTATATATATATCCATACATGACATGGATGGGTTTTCTTCCAAATTCATGATTAAATGTTTCGTATTTTATTAAGATAGTATTTTCATTTTAAATAACATTTAAAAAATTTCTTCTATGTATCGAACAACATGAATCGAGCAATTGAAATAGATAACAAAGCTACACTACATGACTCATACCAATCCTTACATTTGAATCTCTATTTAGGCCATGCAAATTAAAATATCATGAATAAATTACATTAACATCGATATTTATATTCCTTTGAACTAAATTCACAAAGTGTTTTTCATGCATGTTTACAAGGAGAAATCTATAAATCTACATTTAGTGGGAAACGATAAAATCCTATATAGCATATTGAATTTGTTCACACCAATTCTAATATAATTTTTCCTATTGAAGAAAGGAGTGGTTACTCATTATTTATAAATTTTTGGATAATTTAACTAGATATGTGTATGTCAACATAATTAGGTATACATATATGTTTATGGAAAAAAATAAGGGATACAAGAATAAAGTTGAGAACAATATTGGAATGAATATTAAGATACTACACATTTACCATAGTATAAAATATTCTAATAAAAATTTCCTACAATATTTCTATGATTTTGGGATCCAATACCAAATCACTCCAACATACATGCCTCATTGTAATGTTTTTAGAGAAAGGATGAATCATATCTTTTTATACATTGTGAGATCAATAATGAGTCATGTGATTTTTCTATTATTATTTTTTGGATATGGGTTACATACATCTACAAACATATTAATCCAAGTTCCAACCTAATTGATAAATTTTAGTACACATATATATTTTATTGGAAGAAAAAACATTTTATCTAATTACTATTTTTGGGGAAGTGAAGTGTATTTTAAGGACTATTCAGTTAAAAAACATACAGTGTGATGAAAAAGGTGTACATTTATGGGATATAAAATGGAAATAAAGACATGTTAACTATATTCCCCCTTAACTAATTTTTATTATTATAATTAAATGATATAATCTTTGAAATGGATGACGTATCAAAAATATATATTTTGGGGGATATAGACTTTGATGAAGTTGATGCATAAGGTTCACAAGAGTTCATTGAGAATAGATTACAAAAATACACATGGTAGATGAAACTATTATGGTGTCACAAGTACTAAATAAGAGTATAAGGGAGGTTTTATAACTATAATGTCATATTTCTCTTGTCACCGAGGATGGATACTCATTTCTTGTTGTTAATAATGATAAACTACCCTACAAGGAAGTTATAAGTGTCATAAATTCTTTAATGTGGCAAGAAGACAAGAATTATGAAATAGATTAAATGTACCAAAAAAAAATTATTGATTTTGGTTTCCTTTATAATTGATATAATTTCCATGGTGTGACTAGTTTCAAAACGGTGTAATCAGTACAAATTCATTGACTGTGATGAAATGTTTTCACCTATTTCAATGATGTAGTCCATTATAATTATAAATTATATTGCATACTTCCATGATTATTATATTTCAAAATAAATTTACAAAAATATTTCATTATCAAAAACCACGAGTAATAATTCAACATGACACAACCAGCAGGCATCTTAAATGAAATAGATTCCAAATACCCATATAATCTAAAAAATCAATTTATAGAATAAGGAAAGCAGAAAGGACGTGGATAATTCATTTTGATGATCCCATAATGGGATTTGATTTCATTAATAAATATTTGACACATTTTTCTATAACCAGATAAGTAGGAGTGTGATCATTTTAAGAGTTTCTTGTTTTGATGGTATTTTACTGAAGGGGAAAAAATACCATAATTCCATTCTGTTATGATATGGTTGAAAAAATTATTCTTCTTAAGGGGAATCATCCAAAAATAAAATATTAATGGGATAAATATCTATCATGATCTATCCGAGAAAATACATTGACTATTTAAATATACATACATTTACATGATACTAAGGTGATTTGGTATTGATGAATCAAATATGGGATTGTTTCTAGTATTTCGTGGAATTCATCCTTCCTTGAAAATGTCTCTTCAAACATATGAGGAAATAAAAATAATGGTAAGCATTCCATACTCATCCACTATTAGTTCATTAACACATGGGCTGCAATATACCAGTATAGATAATACCTTTTCAATGATTGTGGTAGGTAGATATTAACCATATCTTGGTGAACATGATGGGATTAAAGTCAAGACTATATGTATGTATCTAAGGCATTTTAAGGATATTTTCCTAGACTATGGATTATATGTGGATCCATTTACCATAGGATATAATGATCCGAGTTTCTAAAATGTTCATGATGACATGAAGTCCAAAATGGGATACTCATTCACATTGAATAAAGGTGTTGTGATATAGAAGTTCTCAAATAAAGATGCAATCATAGATTACATAGTAAATTTTGAGTGTATTGTGACTTATAAGATATATAAAGAATTATTATAAAATATAATCTTATTAAAATTTATTTAATTGGTTCCTAGTATTAAAAATCCTATCACACTCTATTATGACAATATTGCAGTAGTGGCACCCTCAAAATTTCCAAGGTCACATCAGTATATGAAGAACAAACATTATATGTTTAACCTCTTAAGGTATTTATCTCATAGAATCGAGGTTTTTGTGGGAAATATATCCACATATGACAAGATGGATTATACTTTGAATAAATCATTGACTCAATATAAACATGATTATCATTTAAGGTCTAGCAGACTGAATGTTACAGGTAGCTGGCTATACTAAGCGATGTGTTTTTCAGAGTTGGTGTCCTATGAGAAATTGTATAGTCATAACTAAATATATATTCAATGTATTGAATATTAATTATCAAAAATATGAAATTTCTTTCATTGTTTTGAAATGATTTAAAGTAATAAGTTCCTAAAGGAATTTTTATATTGAACCAGTCACATGAATTCCCCTAAAAAATGATAACCGTTATGTTATAGAACAATATTTATAATATATTTCATTGGTTTTATAACATGATATGATGTGAAATATATTTTTTATACCATTATGTTAGAGTAATCATATGAATTTGAGGATTTTTACCTTGAAATTATCACTTGGTCATCCTTATGATATTAGATTATACCAACAAAGATGCAAGTAGAAATCTTGAATATTTTGGTGTCCCCAGATATTCCTATCTGTGATCTTTTGAATTCATTCTAGTAAATTAATACTATCATTGGTACCTGTCAGGACATAGAAATTTATATTTACTAATAAAAAAACATCACCCCATTTTTCGTTAGAAAATATGTTATGTTTGGTTCATCACAATAGAAATTTATGTAATGGGTAAGCCAGGTAAGTATTTCTCACATCTATCATTATGGAAGTTTATATCTCATAACTCTTATTGTAATGGAACCATCAACATAAATTCCAAAACCATGATGTAACACCATTTTTATTTTAGATAGTTACAAAATGATGTATATAACATAAAGGTTGGTGTCACTATCATTCAACCATTATGATGATCTATTGTGAGAAAGGTATTATACTACATAGTGAGTGTTCATATGTTGTTGTTTATGTTGTGAGGTTAAGAAATTTCTCATTGATTCATAGACACATTACTAGATAGTGATCTGATACTTTATTCAATATATCTTAATATAAAGGAGAAATAATTCTAGGGGCTCAAACACTATGTGTTTCAATTGATCATAGTTAATTTAACTTTTTCTTTAATTAGTGGAATTCATATTATTTTCAAGACGTAGGTATAATTTTTTCAAACATTCATAAATTTCATCAATATTTATTCACATTCATGTCAATAAATAAATATATATTTATTTTATTAATTATTTAATTAATATTTATTCTCCTATATATAACTTACGATTTTATTTATGAATAAAATACTTATTTTTCTATTCAAAAAATAATGAGGGGTTCAAATGGACCAAGACCCTATTCAGTGAAAAATTATTATTTACAATATGGTAAATAATATTTATCAATTTACGAATGTTGTCACATGGCACAAAATAATAATATTATTATTATTATGTGGAATGGGGTTTCATTAAAATTTATATCATTATTTAATAAATATCTATAAAATTAAATATATATTTTAACATAAACCGAAGCTCTATAAATAGTTGTTATTGTTAATTTATGGATCATTAATGTGAAATTGAACAAGATATAATTCTTGGACACACAAAAATTCTACATCAACTCCTCATTATCTATCAATATTATGAATAAAAAAAGGAACATATATTTATTCAAGAATAAAGATGATAGATCATGAAAGATGGAGGAATGAAAATCAATTCGCTACAATAGAAACTATAGATCGAGTGGAATTACATAGAGTTCATAGGGGCATGTGTCGATCACCAATTGATGGATACATTCCTTGGATCCTTATAGTGAAATGAAGGTAATCTAAAAAGGACTTCTCAATATATCAACATTCACTAATAAATAAATTTTTTAGAAACATGTAATTATTCTTTCATATTTTAACTAAAGGTGTTTTAAATTTGACATGAAGATCCATGCTCATGGTTTCATGAAATGATAATTAAAAGGAATTTTAATATTTCACAAACTATTTTATGATTTTGCTACATCTTGGACCATGAAGAGGTATAATATGGGTAAAACATTAATTTATAATAATTTATTTGATTATGGATATATTCCTTATTAGATTTTCATTTCATGTTATGTGTTCTTTAATCAATATAGATTAACATTTTTTGAAATATTAATAATGATTCATTGAGTGTTTAAATTTTTTAAGGATACCAAAAAATGAATAATGAATGGATATTCCATCAAGAAGCTATGAATTTATTCCCTATAAGATATGGTTACACATCATGTACTCAGAATTATATGTTGTTTACTCTAGTAAAATACGTTTTGATATGCTAAGGGATGCATGTAACACTACGTATTTACTATAAATTGTGTACACAATGTGTGAACTGGCCAACCTAGTACACTGTTTTCAGATTACACATCACGTATCAGTGTATACATCATGTAGTATACCCTGGTAAGGGGTGTAAATCATTAAATAAATGTGGTCATTATACATGTTCATTTTCACTAGAGATTGAAAACATGGATAATTTATGATATACATGATTTGTATGATGTTTAATGGGTGTCCAGTTCATAAAATCCAAGGTTCAATGAACAAAATGAGCCACTCTATGAGAATATGCACACAAGGATCAAAGAGATACATAGAGTGTAGATAGCTTGTACACTTTACAATTTTTATTGAGACACATGCCAAAGTCAAAAGAAATCATTCCAAAAACATGAAAATTAAAAGACACAGTGCATATCTCATCTATATATCTCGTGTAGCATGTTTCAGGTACACACTACAGACCAAGATGTGTACTCTGGATACATGTTAATAGAGATACATGACATGTATCTTGATGTAAAAAATATGTAGTCTCACATTAATTGAAAGAATTAAAAAACATTAAATTGGAACACTGTAGAATTAAACCATTATTTTATACATTAGAACTCCATTATGGGTACGAAAATTTAATAATGGTTTTAAATATTTTTAAATTATCAAATTACATTATTATAACACACATGACATTATGTCATATGCCAATTATCTACCATGAGTACGAAAAATATGGGTATCTCCAGTAATGTTTGGATAACAATTAATGTGAAATTAAAATAATAAATCATTATAATAATTTATTGAAGATAACATATTCATATTGATTATAAAATAATTAATAACTAGAAGAATTATAGAAAGTTGCTTCTCTGTATTTATTTCATGTGTGATATTCTAAATTATTGAACATGTCCTATGTATTTTTTGGTTGTTTTAATTTTATTAATTTTTAATGTTTTTTAATTATATATTATGAAATTAATTATATTGTCCTATGATTTATCCATGCCTCTGGTATTATGTAGGACCTGTGTTTCCAAGGATATTTTTGTAATCTCTATTTAACCAATATTTATATTCCCCTCACCTGTGTGTGAGTCATTAATAATTTTCATTAATGGTGTATCACAAGACATTTGAAGGATATTCATTATGGAACAATTATAATTCCAATTACGGTGACCCACATGTGTATTGGAGGAATGTTTTAACTCATGCCTTGAATAATTATTGGGGTTATTTTCCCTCATCCACATATTTATTTATTGATGAGTAACTGATTTTACATTTATAACATGGTCATGAATTTTTAATTTAATTAATTAATTAATTAATATATTAAATTATTAAATTTATGGATTTATGGTCATTGTCACATGAATAAATGAATTAATGTGAATATATGGAAATTTAATCAATGAATTATGTAAAAATATTTTATACATTCTGGTTAATTAATTAAGTAACAACCACGTAATGATAAAAATACAAGTATATTATAAAAATAGATAAATTTTGTGAATAATAATTTAAAATCCCTCAATTAAATTTTAATTTAGATATGATGATCCATCATAGTATTGATGAATCAAATATGGGATTGTTTTTAGTATTTCGTGGAATTCATCCTTCCTTAAAAATGTCTCTTCAAACATATGAGGAAATAAAAATAATGGTAAGCATTCCATACTCATCCACTATTGGTTCATTAACACATGGGATGCAATATACCAGTATAGATAATACCTTTTCAATGATTTTGGTAGGTAGATATTAACCAGATCTTGGTGAAGATGATGGGATTGAATTCAATACTATATGTACGTATCTAAGGCATTTTAAGGATATTTTCCTAGACTATGGATTATATGTGGATCCATTTACCATAGGATATAATGATCCGAGTTTCTAAAATGTTCATGATGACATGAAGTCCAAAATGGGATACTCATTCACATTGAATAAAGGTGTTGTGATATAGAAGTTCTCAAATAAAGATGCAATCATAGATTACATAGTAAATTTGGAGTGTATTGTGACTTATAAGATATATAAAGAATTATTATAAAATATAATCTTATTGAAATTTCTTTAAGTGGTTCCTAGTATTAAAAATCCTATCACACTCTATTATGACAATATTGTAGTAGTGGCCCCCTCAAAATTTCCAAGGTCACATCAGTATTTGAAGAACAAACATTATATGTTTAACCTCTTAAGGTATTTATCTCATAGAATCGAGGTTTTTGTGGGAAATATATCCACATATGACAAGATGGATTATCCTTTGAATAAATCCTTGAGTCAATATAAACATGATTATCATGTAAGGTCTAGCAGACTGAATGTTACAGGTAGCTGGCTATACTAAGCGATGTGTTTTTCAGAGTTGGTGTCCTATGAGAAATTGTATAGTCATAACTAAATATATATTCAATGTATTGAATATTAATTATCCAAAATATGAAATTTCTTTCATTGTTTTGAAATGATTTAAAGTAATATGTTCCTAAAGGTATTTTTATATTGAAACAGTCACATGAATTCCCCTAAACAATGATAACCGTTATGTTATAGAACAATATTTATAATATATTTCATTGGTTTTATAACATGATATGATGTGAAATATATTTTTTATACCATTATGTTAGAGTAATCATATGAATTTGAGGCTTTTTACCATGAAATTATCACTTGGTCATCCCTATGATATTAGATTATACCAACAAAGATGCAAGTAGAAATCGTGAATATTTTGGTGTCCCCAGATATTCTTATCTGTGATCTTTTGAATTCATTTTAGTAAATTAATACTATCATTGGTACCTGTCAGGACATAGAAATTTATATTTACTAATAAAAAACATCACCCCATTTTTCGTTAGAAAATATGTTATGTTTGGTTCATCATAATAGAAATTTATGTAATGGGTAAGCCAGGTAAGTATTTCTCACATCTATCATTATGGAAGTTTATATCTCATAACTCTTATTGTAATGGAACCATCAACATAAATTACAAAACCATGATGTAACACAATTTTTATTTTAGATAGTTACAAATTGATGTATATAACATAAAGGTTGGTGTCACTATCATTCAACCATTATGATGATCTATTGTGAGAAAGGTATTATACTACATAGTGAGTATTCATATGTTGTTGTTTATGTTGTGAGGTTAAGAAATTTCTCATTGATTCATAGACACATTACTAGATAGTGATCTGATACTTTATTCAATATATCTTAATATAAAGGAGAAATAATTCTAGGGGCTCAAACACTATGTGTATCAATTGATCATAGTTAATTTAACTTTTTCTTTAATTAGTGGAATTCATATTATTTTCAAGACGTAGGTATAATTTTTTCAAACATTCATAAATTTCATCAATATTTATTCACATTCATGTCAATAAATAAATATATATCTATTTTATTAATTATTTAATTAATATTTATTCTCCTATAAATAACTTACGATTTTATTTATGAATAAAATAACTATTTTTCTATTCAAAAAATAATGAGGGGTTCAAATGGACCAAGACCCTATTCAGTGAAAAATTATTATTTACAATATGGTAAATAATATTTATCAATTTACGAATTTTGTCACATGGCACATAATAATAATATTATTATTATTATGTGGAATGGGGTTTCATTAAAATTTATATCATTATTTAATAAATATCTATAAAATTAAATATATATTTTAACATAAACTGAAGCTCTATAAATAGTTGTTATTGTTAATTTATGGATCATTAATGTGAAATTGAACAAGATATAATTCTTGGACACACAAAAATTCTACATCAACTCCTCATTATCTATCAATATTATGAATAAAAAAAGGAACATATATTTATTAAAGAATAAAGATGATAGATCATGAAAGATGGAGGAATGAAAATCAATTCGCTACAATAGAAACTATAGATCGAGTGGAATTACATGGAGTTCATAGGGGCATGTGTCGATCACCAATTGATGGATACATTCCTTGGATCCTTATAGTGAAATGAAGGTAATCTAAAAAGGACTTCTCAATATATCAACATTCACTAATAAATAAATTTTCTAGAAACATGTAATTATTTTTTCATATTTTAACTAAATGTTTTTTAAATTTGACATGAAGATCCATGCTCATGGTTTCATGAAATGATAATTAAAAGGAATTTTAATATTTCACAAACTATTTTATGATTTTGCTACATCTTGGACTATGAAGAGGTATAATATGGGTAAAACATTAATTTATAATAATTTATTTGATTTTTGATATATTCCTTATTAGATTTTCATTTCATGTTATGTGTTCTTTAATCAATATAGATTAACATTTTTTGAAATATTAGTAATGATTCATTGAGTGTTTAAATTTTTTAAGGATACCAAAAAATGAATAATGAATGGATATTCCATCAAGAAACTATGAATTTATTCCCTATAAGATATTGTTACACATCATGTACTCAGAATTATATGTTGTTTACTCTAGTAAAATACGTATGGATATGCTAAGGGATGCATGTAACACTACGTATTTACTATAAATTGTGTACACAATGTGTGAACTGGCCAACCTAGTACACTTTTTTCAGATTACACATCACGTATCAGTGTATACATCATGTAATATACCCTGGTAAGCGGTGTAAATCATTAAATAAATGTGGTCATTATACATGTTCATTTTCACTAGAGATTGAAAACATGGATAATTTATCATATACATGATTTGTATGATGTTTAATGGGTGTCCAGTTCATAAAATCCAAGGTTCAATGAACAAAATGAGCCACTCTATGAGAATATGCACACAAGGATCAAAGAGATACATAGAGTGTAGATAGCTTGTACACTTTACAATTTTTATTGAGACACATGCCAAAGTCAAAATAAATCATTCCAAAAACATGAAAATTAAAAGACACAGTGCATATCTCATCTATACATCTCGTGTAGCATGTTTCAGGTACACACTACAGACCAAGATGTGTACTCTGGATACATGTTAATAGAGATACATGACATGTATCTTGATGTAAAAAATATGTAGTCTCACATTAATTGAAAGAATTAAAAAACATTAAATTGGAACACTGTAGAATTAAACCATTATTTTATACATTAGAACACCATTATGGGTACGAAAATTTAATAATGGTTTTAAATATTTTTAAATTATCAAATTACATTATTATAACACACATGTCATTATGTCATATGCCAATTATCTACCATGAGTACGAAAAATATGGGTATCTCCCGTAATGTTTGGATAACAATTAATGTGAAATGAAAATAATAAATCATTATAATAATTTATTGAAGATAACATATTCATATTGATTATAAAATAATTAATAACTAGAAGAATTATAGAAAGTTGCTTCTCTGTATTTATTTCATGTGTGATATTCTAAATTATTGAACATGTCCTATGTATTTTTTGGTTGTTTTAAGTTTATTAATTTTTAATGTTTTTTAATTATATATTATGAAATTAATTATATTGTCCTATGATTTATCCATGCCTCTGGTATTATGTAGGACCTGTGTTTCTAAGGATATTTTTGTAATCTCTATTTAACCAATATTTATATTCCCCTCACCTGTGTGTGAGTCATTAATAATTTTCATTAATGGTGTATCACAAGACATTTAGAGGATATTCATTATGGAACAATTATAATTCCAACTATGGTGACCCACATGTTTATTGGAGGAATGTTTTAACTCATGCCTTGAATAATTATTGGGGTTATTTTCCCTCATCCACATATTTATTTATTGATCAGTAACTAATTTTACATTTATAACATGGTCATGAATTTTTAATTTAATTAATTTATTAATTAATATATTAAATTATTAAATTTATGGATTTATGGTCATTGTCACATGAATAAATGAATTAATGTGAATATATGGAAATTTAATCAATGAATTATGGAAAAATATTTTATACATTCTGGTTAATTAATTAAGTAACAACCACTTAATGATAAAAATACAAGTATATTATAAAAATAGATAAATTTTGTGAATAATAATTTAAAATCCCTCAATTAAATTTTAATTTAGATATGATGATCCATTACGTTATTAGGAATATAATTTAATTAAACTATTTATTTGACATAACCATTTTGGGATAGTTAATTTTATATAGAGAGTTATTATGAAGATTTTGTGTTGAAATAACCATTTTATATCTTAATGAGTACCCCTTTATAGAATTAATGTATTTTGGAGGCATTTTTTGTGGAAACCCAAGTCAGGATTTCAGGATAGGGGAATCCACTCAACTAATCAACGAGCCAGAAGCCACTAGATGATAAAATCCTTCCTACTTGAATACCTTCAACTATAATGAACAACCCTTATTGGGTTTATTATAAGGGTAATTTGGATCATTTACCCTAAAATGTTCATGAAACTAAACATTCTATGTTTAATTGGGATGAGTATTGGGACATGATAAAAATGTGGGAAATGTAATGATTAATAAAATAAAATAATTTATTTTTTCTCAAATAGTTTTTTATTAAATAAAATTACTAATAATTTATTCATTCAATCTTATAATAAATAAGAATTATCATAATCTACATTATCCATATTATCATAATTTTATAAAGACAATCTTGTAATTATTTATAAGTTCCATGATTGGTTATTAAACCATCGAGATGCATTTCAAAATGAATGGAAATCATATTTTCTAGAATTATCATTTAATGATTCTTCATCTATGGTGTTGATGTATTAAGAGTTCCTAGTATATTAGAAAAATATGAATAATTTATTTTATGGTCAATGTTTTATTATTTAATAAATCGCTTCTAAACTCTGGGTATCTCATGGAATCCTGGATGTGTATATCATATATAAGAACCAATGAAGTCTTTACCAGTTTAGTTCTAGGCATTATTAGTGTTATATTACCAAGGAAATATTTCAAAGAAATCATGGAGATTGTGTCCTATATAGTCATCACATTTTCAAGATCATTTTCTACATTTAGTGCCTTGAGGTTATAGGTTTTATACGCCCCAAATAACTAGTAATGGAACTCATTCTGAAAAAAATGAATTAGTGATTCTCCATTTTTTTAGACCATTAAAATATGAAAAACATTGATAAGTCTCTTCAATATCATATTACTCTTCTTATCTACATATATTCGGATACTAATCTTGAAAATCCTTCAATCCTAATAATGAAAAAATTAAAAAGTTGGGTAATTATCATTAAGCCCAAATCATCTTGATTCATATCCATTTAGATGACTATAATTAGAATATTGAGGTAATAACATGTGTACTACTTCAAATGTTTCATGAAGGTCCACTAGAATAAAAAATACACCCAAAAAAGTAGGAAGATGGATATTTTGGTGTGTTTTTTATCATGAAAAATTTATCAATTGCTAAAAATTGTTTATTAGATACACCTTTTGTTTCTCCCATATTAAATCAAATATTGGGCCCAATTAGATTCAAAAATATTGACTAAGGGTATGTATATAAACATGAAGTCGAGGGAGATATACTTTCTACTATAGTAGTCAAGGATTTCCAAAATACCTTACTACCCCGAAAGACCTTGGCTATTACAGGTTTTTATTATATTACATCTGTTAACAAAAACATTATTTATATATCTAGAATTGTTATAAAAGGATTTATTTTAATATATTTTAGGAAATATTATTTATATTATAAAGATATAATTTTTCATGGTGAGGTACATTTAAATAAATATATTTTTATATTTGATTACACACACAATGTAATGAAAATGAATTACAATGTCACGTCGCATGACTAAAACACAACAAAATATTTGACTAACTGTATCGGTCTTATAAGTGAAATGTGATTTACCAAATTACATCACGATATATATTTATATTATTTTGAACTAAATCACCTCCACGTATGTCATTCATATTAACCAAGAAAATATAAAAAATAACAATATTGTGAGAAAGGTGAAAGTGATAAATATCTTCTTTAGTTAGTTTATTATGATTTTAGTGGACCATTTCCTATTAAAAAAATGGTACGTAGTCATAATAAATTTGTTTTAATGACCCCTTCTGTATATACAAATATTTCTACATAATGATGTATAAGTAAGATTCTTTTAATTAATTCCTGGAATACAAAAATTTATTTGAGAACCAACTTGTATAGATGATTATGAAACTCAACAATAACCATGGAGGATATAATCTTAATCAAGATTTCATTTATTAAATATAATATTTTGGGATACAATACCAACTCAATCCTTGTTACATTCCTCAGTGGAACGATGTAAGAGAAAGGAGTAATTGTAACTAGATGGACATTATGAGATAAATAATTAATCCTGTAAGTCTCCCATTATATTTTTAAGGATATTCATTGAAAATAACATCAAACGTAAAAATAAAATTACAAAAAAATCCTATAAATGTAATTCAATTATAATTTTAGATTCAAATAAGAACCATGTAATAGAATTTAAATGAATGGTTAAATGAAGAATCCATTATGTCCTATTCTGGTAATGACATATACCCTATGGTGAAAAGTGTATATTAATAGGTTATACCAATAAAAAATGAGATATTAACTATAAAACCCCTCAATAAAAAAGGATATTATTGTTACTTGAGTTTTGACCTGTATGTATTATGAATATATCTAAGAGTATTTCTAGAACCATAGCTTAGTTGGTGTGGGATTATGGGGCTTGAAGAGCCTCAACAAAATGATATTATAATTATATATATATTTTATCACTAATCCACAATTTATTTTGAATCATGGAATAACTTATTATATGTTTCTTATATCATAATTTTGAGATTGATGTTTAATTTTGAACATGGAGTTTGGCCTGGGAGCGCAATAAACAACATTGATGTCAGGTGTCAGGTCGTAGGTGTGTTGATAGTGGGGTGTTAGAGAATATTTTTTAATGAAATTATGACAATATAAATTCTGACATACACCCATGGTTGTCATTATATTATGATATCCCATCCCTCCAACATAGAGTGATGGACAAAACAAAGGTGGATCCAATGAGTAAAGGCAATGCTGATCCCCGATCGGGATGGAAACCTCTCATAGATTATGGTATAGTAGCCTCTGAGTTCCAATTTGACCCAAAAGCTTCTAAAGTTTCTCTATGAGGTATATGGATTTGTGTTTTATGTATTGATCCCACATTTATGAATTTTTGAAATGTTGTAGACCCCTTAAACAATTTTTAGGGATAACATGAGGGTCGATAAATGTGTTTTAAGGAAAAAATGGTGATTTGTGTTCTTATAGTGAGAAACCCAATGGAATTTACATATAGACGGCATGTTGTGTAGAGTAAAATGATGTGTGTTCATTAATAGTGGTGAAGAGGTGTTTTTTAGATTACATTCCATATTCCATGGATATACATTGTGTAGTGAACCAAAGATATGTGCCTCATGTACATGGATAGGGAAGCCATGTGAACGTTCATAGATGTGTGAAATTTTACAACAAGATTACATGGGAATGAGGTGATAGAGAATGAAATGAGTATATGACATGGCTAGGGGACTAATTAGCTTGTATAATTCATATATTAAGGTGAACATTCTATGTGTGAGATAATTCATGCTGAGCTGTGTGAAGGGAAGACACCATCGATGACTATCCGAGATTAGAAACAATGTGTACCTTTTATACACACATTGTTGGACCATGTGGTATTCTAAGATTTGTATTATGGGACATGATTGTCAGTCCAAGTGGGGCCACAATATATATATACAAAATCAGCAGTGTGTAGTATCCTCTTAGAGGAGTTTCCGACCAGAATATCCCATATTTCAAAGCACAAATTTAGCCCTATGAGTACCATATACATTGTAATTTTCCACATAACACACGATGGTTTCCATGGTCTAGGATTATGTGATTTGATGTGGGGAAATTTTCTATTTTTCACGGTTTAGAAATTTTTGTACCAGTTGTGATTGAGTGTGTTCCCTTGGTCTATCACTATGAGGGTATGGTGTGGAATTACATCCTCAATGTATAACTGTGGTCACCTAAATAGGATAAGGATGTAGTGAGTTATTGGATCCCTTTGGGAAGGCTAGGGTGGGATCCTTTTTCATATCATTATATTAGATTCACCCCCCAAGAGAGGCTAGTGTGGGATCCACTAACATATCATTTTCCATAGATCGATTTCATTGTATCATCAGGTCAAACACTAAGTGGGAGGTGATCCCCTCTATAAGGATACACCATTAAGATTTTTGGTATTTTAAAGAGTACTATAACCTAAAAATAAGGTGGTTTTAGTATGGTTGTCTCATCAACAACTTTAGGATCCCCTACTGAGGAGATAGTTTATTTAGAGTTTTTTTGCATCATTATTTATATGATCCACGATTTCACAATTTTAACCAGTTGGGGATTCTGGAATCTTCCTGACAAACACTACATGGGTGATGATCCACTATATAAGAGATTGGATATCTAGTTTAATATATATGATAATGGTATCCTCTAATAGAACTTGGGTGTGATCCCCTTTTAACGTGAGATCATTGGGATTCCAAATTGTGTTTGTGGTGTCCCTTAGTATTTATTTGGAGTGATTCCATATCCATGCCTATTTTATATTAATTATTCCAGACTAGTTTTCTAGTGTCCCCTATAATATCTCAATAATGATCCTTTTTAGAGATATGATACCCTCTATGGCTCCTATTTGGTCATCAACACCCCCATTAAGGATGGGGGAAATCCGCTATCTATGTATCGATATCCACAGGTATCCAACATGTCTTTCTATATTGAAAATCCTCACTAGGAGGTTATCTTGGATTATATGTCACTTTGGTTTGTATATAGATTCATCAACTTTGCGATACCTGATGGAGTGTTATCTCTTATTTGTGCGAAGAGGGATGGAAGAGTTGTTCCTGATAGAGATTTTCTATTGGACTATAGGGACTCTCACTTTTCAAAATATAAAATTTCATTACATAAGTGGAATAATTAAACATTATACAAATAGAATCCCAAATACCATAGTGGGTATAATTCCTTTGGAAAATGGAAACATAATCACTGGTAAATAAGTGAGCTACAATATCTCCCACTAGTCCCTTCACTACTAGCACCCTTCTTAGCACATCATACAAAAAACATATATTCATAACTAGGGGATGGAAATATAATATTCGGTGAGATTAAATTCTCATTATGGGTAAGAAGTGGATACATGTAAAAATAAACATGATGATAAGGGTCTAAGAACATGATCATGAAAATATAAGATCATACCGTACATATCAAAGAATACATATATGAATCATGGCATAATTCTTGGTATTTAATAAGTCATGAATCCAAAAGAATTAAATAACATAAGAAATGAAACTATAAAATATCACTAAGATAGGAAATTGTGGCAAGACATAAGCATAAACTGATTCCCATATTAGTCAAGGTATCAATTCCAAGACCATCGTAGTGGAAAATGTCATTTACTGAACTGGGTGAACCCCCAACCTAGTCATGTAATACTGAAATGAGTAAACCCTCATTACATCCCAATATCACTAATCATAGAAAACCATTAATCCATCCATGTATTACTATACTTAGTAAACCATTGTTCCATCCTTGTATATCGCATGAGATATAAATCTGTACCAAATGCATTAGTGAGAGATATAGGTCTAACCAGTCACATAATGAAATCTTACATACAGGTGACAGAAGTTAATAAATGAACATATCATGACCCATGAAATGAAATGGGTACCTTAAACATGTAAACGTATAATACCATTTGTAATAAGACATGTTTCATAATCATTTCATCAAAAACATATCCTGTGAAAATAAGAGTGTCTCAAAATCATATAACCCATGAAAGGGGAACATGCTTCATAAACATCATTCCATCAAAACATTATCCATTCAGGGAAGTAATATGAATTTAAATATTGAATAATGACTTTATAAATTTTTAATAAACACCAATGGATGTTATCTTATGAGGAAATAATTCTTAAAAGTATTTTAAAAACAATTCTTGAGAATGTATCCTCTCTTCTTTGAAACCCATTTTTGTAACACAAAACATTTTGAAATCCAGTATATTTAAAAATATATTTGAATATATTTTATAGAAAGTTTGAAAACATTTTTAATCTCCTTTTTGCATGAAAATTATATTTAAGTATCTTTTGAAAACATTTTTAATAACATTTTTTAAAATATAGTTTTTCAATACAATGGATTTTTGAACGAAGACAAAAAAATCCAATTTAATTAAAAACATTATATAAATTACCCAAGAGTTGATAAAATGTTAATAAAAAATGAGGATATCTTGAATAAAAATAATAGAATTAACCTCATGATTTATTGATCGATTTCATTAAAGGAAGCATAATCATACACAATCTCTAAAAATGATAAATTGTCTCAATAAACTCTTATAATAGGGTTATGTGGGATAATACTATCCATTAATGAAAAGGAAAATACATGAATATTAATATATCAAGAAAATAATGATATTTTTATTATAACATGTAATAGGGATGTTTATACACCTTGGAAACAAGTTTAGGTGAAAATCTAAACTTGAGTCTCAATGATGGAAAATGGAGACAAAAAAGTTTTACTGATTTAGTGACTTTTAAATTTATACACCATTAATGGAGGATCATATAATGGATATTTGAATACCAATAAATTTAGGTATAATATACATATAATTCGATAACGGTTATTACATATAACACACAAAGGGAAAGAGTGGTGATCATAACAAGAATATCACAGAAATAAAAAGTGAGATGAAATTTGACTTACCTTGTGTCTTGACTCTCTCGATACTCATACAATAATCCTATATGAAAAAATATAAATTTATTTTAAATATTTTAAATAATAATATTCTAATACATAATAACATATATGGTTTTATTATGATCTTATATTACCGACTCGTTAATGATACATTGTTAATTTTTCACTTTCGGTAATCATTCGTTTTGTTCTTCGAATTTGTTTTAATTTGTTATGGGGTTGGTACTTTTAAAATAATTTTAGAATGAATATTATGATATAAATATCAATTTTATAAATAATATATATATATATATATATTAAATCTTGATTTCATAAGGAAATAAAAAACTAAATAGACCATTCATGGGGATGGTAAGCCATTCGTACGCATGAACATTGTTTCTGTTTTTATTATCGTATTGAAAGAAATTATTTAAATGAAATATATATGTGTGTGTTTATATATATATATATATTTATTATAGTATCATTAATATGTCATATATATCATATATTTTCATTAAAACAATCTTTAATACATTCCCTGTGGTGTGTGAATGAATCAAATCGCTTTGAGGGGTGGTAGACCAAACTTCCTCGAACGGGGATGTCATTTTAACACCAAATGGAAGGTAAAAAAAAATTTTGTTACAAAAGGAATATATAATATTCAAGGAAAAATAAATATTATATTATATATCTATATATATTCCATCACAATGGAAAGCATTATTATTGGTAAAGGGGAAATGAACAATCCTCTTTTCAGGAGGTAGTAGTTTTTCGTACACTGAATCAATATGTTCAACATCCATTAGATGGAGGTGTGTGTAAGTGTAGGTCATATTATTTTCATAAAAAATTCCCATTATGTGGAGGATACTATTTTTTCACACATTAAGGGAATAAAGAGAGTTCATGGGTGGAGAAATAATATAAAGAAAATGAGCTTGAAAGAAAATGATACCTGTAAATCAGGAACTCCTTTTGGTCTTTGCCAAAAGGCTTCCATGAGATAGTTTCTGACCAAATGAAGATTTAAAATTCAAAGGTAATTTAAATAGATCTTAGAATAATATAATATTCTTTAGGGGTGTGATGAATGGGTAGAGGTGGTGGCCTTTTATAGGAAGAGAAATTGCCTCACATGGAATGTTTAGAAATAAATTAGGTGTACACATGTTTTTACCTCTAGATAGTATTAAAAAACAAACATATCAATAATGAACGTGTATGTACTAATTAGGGATATAAAATCGATGTGTTGCATTTTTTTAGGTCATTTGGGACCTTAATTTTACGGTTTAGTCCTTTATTAAACCTAATTTCTCCTTAATTGCGGTGATTAATATTGATAACTTTTTCTCATCATTTTGGTAAAAAATTAACATGGTCTCATTATAATATATATATATATTATATTATATGCAGTGGTTTTCATATTATATTTGAAACTCAATTTACATTAGAATAAAAATTAAGATTAGTGTTAATCTCACAGATGGGTTGAAATATTGAGGTTTTAATGTTGGAAATGATCAAATGTTTTTAAAGGTTTTATAATCGTTAAAAAAGTGGAATTGTTTATAATGAATTTCCTTGTATTATTATATGTAATATTTTTATAATTTTACCATAAAACTAAATAATAAATTCATTTATCATTAGTAATTATTTAGACAAAAAGGCAGTTTTTCACAAAAATGATTTTTTTCACTATTGATAAAAAAAATAAAATATGTGAGAAAAAAAATAACATTCACCAAAATCTAATTACAAATTTATGAATTCAAAAAACAATATTATTTTATCAAATTCATTTTCTAAATTTGAATAAAATCACATTCATTATTAGAATCAGATCGATGAATAAAAAAATGTTTTTTAAAATATAAACGACTTTACCAAAATTCATATGTCTTATCTATATAAAACAAGTATAAAAAATATTTGAAAAATATTATTACTATTCATATTAATAAGTTTATCTGATAGGTTATAATTAAATTGTCTGAATAATTAAAACAATTAATAGTCATATTTCATAGAAACTTATTGTTGCGTGTATCATACATCAACATAGTGTTTCTTGAGAAAATGAATCTTTGAATTTGTGCATAGCAAGATATAAATGAAAATTTTAATTTCTTCATAAAAATAGGTTCATAAAAACATAGCGTGTTACATTATAACCTATTTAAAATGAATTTATCCCTCAAAATTCATCACTTGGTTAAAAACAAGTGAGGATACTTCAGCTTTATCGCATCCTCAAGTTCCCACGTAGCTTCCTCTAATTGGAGATTTCTCCAAAAAATCATAGACCAAGTGAGAAATATTTTTTCGTAGAATATTATCCAATTGGTATATAATTTAAATAAGATTATACTCATAATAAATATCCTACTCCAGAGGTAGGAACTCTAAGTTCAGTACATGTGAAGTGTCAGGTATGTACTTCCATAGGAGAGATACATGGAACACATCATGGGTCTGAGATAGATTTGGAGGAAGTGCCAAGAGATAGGCTACAGTCCCAATACGATCAAGAATTAAAAAGGGAATAATATACCTATGGATAATTTTCCCCTTCTTCTCGAATCTCTTAACTTTCTTCCTAGATGAGATTCCAAAAAAAAATTTTCACCAATATTAAATTATTGATCACGCTGATAGTTATCAGTATTAATATTCTCTAGAATTTGACTTTTCTTGATTTGATGCTGAATGGTTTTATCCTTCTAAACCATTTCTTCAGAGATCTCAAGCTTTAATAGCTTTCATTATCCAACGTCTTCTTAGCATAATGTATCTCTACATTTCTTCCCATAAAGGGCTTCATAAGGTGCCATATGAATTCTGGATTTAAACCTATTGTTGTAAGAAAACTAATCTATAGGATGTTGTTGATCTCAACCACCATTGAGATCCAAAGAAACATATATCAACATATACTATAGAGTTTGAATTTTTCTTTTAGACTAACCATATATTTGAGGATGATAATAAGTGATGAAACTCATTTCTTTATCAAGTGATATCTAAATATTTCTCCAAAACATGGAGGTAATCTTCAGATCCTGATCGGATACAATAGAATGTGGTACTCCATGCAACTATACTAGTTCCATAATGTATATTATGGAAAGATAATAAATTCTAAAATATTATTTAATAGAAATTAGGTGTTCTAACATAGTATGTAAATAAAATTAAACCCATAATGCATTAAACCCTTTAAGGGTTTCGGGTAGTCCCATGACAAAATATGTAGAGATCTTCTCACATTTCTTTTTTGGTATGGTTACTGAACGAAAAATCACATTGTATTTTTTTTTTCTTTCAGTGTTATCTTGATGGAATACCAAACACCGAGAAAGAAACTCCACGATTTCTTTTTTCATTCCATCCAACCAGATGTATTCTTTCATGTTCCTATACATCTTTGGACTTCTTGGATGAATATAAAAATTAAGAACTATGACCTTTCTTTAATGACCCTATCATTTAATAAGGTAATAGAGGAACACATACATGGTTCTGGATCCTTATAATTCCATCATGATCAATTCTAAACACAATAACATTTCATACCATATTTTGTAACTCTTCATTTTCCTTCTACGCCTCCTTAATCTTCACTTGGAAAAAGGGATGAACGTTCATTTGAGAAAGATAATATTTTTCCCATTCCTTTAGGAATTCAAGATTCATCCTTTGAAAATATAGAAATATTTAATCTTCTGTGATCCTTATAATAGATAATCTTGCATGATCCTTCATACTCCAAGAATCAGCAACCATTTTCACTTTCCAAGGGTGGTAATGTATTGAGTAGTCGTAATCATATATCAACTCTAACCATCTTCTCTGGAACATGTTTAAATCCTTATTTGTTAATATATATATTATAATTTTATGATGGGTATATATATCACACATTTTCCCATAAATTTAATACTTTCATATATTTAATGCAAATATTACTACTGCTAACTCCAAATCATGAGTTGGGTAATTTTGCTCCTAAATCTTCAAATATCATGAGGCATAGGCTATAAAAACGTTATTTTTTCATGTCAACACATACCAATCCATTATTAGATGGATATATATATAATAAAAACCCATATCCATTATAAGGTAATGTAAGCACAAGTGATCTGACCAACCATTACATCAGTTCCTTGAACATTTCCTCACATTCATTGGTTTAGAGGAACTAAAAACCCTTCCGAGTTAACATGGGTAGATAACTAGATAGTCATGAGAACTTTTCCACAAACCATTGATAATATCCCACTAAACCATTAAATATATAGATCTCAGTAACCATAGTAAGTCTAGGGTAGCTTTAAATAGCGTCCATCATTGATGGATCTATTTCTATACCACCTCTTAAGATTATGTGATGGAAAAAAAGAACCTTTTGTAGAAAAAATTAAAATTTTGTAAATTTTTCATGTATCGTATCCTTCCTTAGGGTATTCACTACAATTCTCAAGTGATATACACACTCTTCCTTTCTATTTGAATAGATAATAATATCATCTATAATTATTTACACAAACTTGTCGAGGTAATCTAGAAATAATATATTCATTAAATCTATGAAGATAACATGGGCATATGTGCGACTAAAATGCATCTCTACATAGTCATAGTCAACATACATTCTATGAAATTCCAGAATAGGTATATCATATTTCATGACCATCATTTGATGTTATCCAGAATGAAGGATAATCATGGAAAATTATTGAGGACTACACAATTGATCAAAGAGGTCATCAATACGGGGAAGAGGATACTTGATCTTTATTGTGATCTTCTTCAACTCCCGATAATCAATGCAGAGTCACAGTGATCCATAATTCTTAATCGCAGAAAGAACATTTTCACCCCATGGTTACTAAATTTTCTTAATGAGTCCCTTATCAACGTTTTCTTGATGACTATTCTTCAATTTCTACAACTTAATCAGGTCCATTCCATAAGGAGTCTTCTAAATTGGTTTGGAACTGGTTACAAGTTATATGGAGAACAAAACTTCACATTTTTTTGGATGAATAAGAATATTTTCTAGAAACACATAAATAGAATCCCAAACCACTTGCATATCGTTGATAAAGATCATCTCCCCAACCATTTGAGATAATCATCCCTTTTGAACAGTAATTAGGACCCATACAATAGATGTAATCTACACTGGATGTTCCGACTCATCATAACATTTATGTTTGATTATAAGAAAACATTAAATACCGAACATAATTCCCCTTCTATGAATATTGATGTTGGATTTATGCAGAGAAAGCAGATCCATTCATAAGATGACATCAAATTCAACCAAATGAAGAATGAAAAGATTTTTAATAAGCACATTCCCACAAACATCAACTGAAGAGGAATCATAGACTTCAGATAAAATCATAATACCACTAGGGGGTTTCACTGATAATTCCATATAATTTTTTTTTGATGGAATATTAACACCCTTATAAAATTATTTAGACATAAAAGAGTGGGTAGATTGAGAATCAAATACGAGGAACCACATAATCAGGGAAAAATAACTTATAGGATGTCTAACTTATGAAAACTACCTTAAGCTAAGAGAAATTGATTTATCGTAGTTTATTCCAAGTAAAATTAGGATTATATACTTTATAATACTTCATGAAGTGTTTGAAAATTATAAAAGAATATCCCCCATGAGTGTTGATCCTGGTGTAATGCACGACCTAATTTTGTGTACCAGATTACCCCTAGCCAAACCTAGAACATCCTATCAGAGTTGTTGCAGTTAAGTACATCTGTGCCAGTGCCACATCCACTTATTGTATCCATATTGGGATGTATTTATCTGAAACCACTCACTCAATCATTCACCAATTTTCTAGGAAATTTTCATAAATACTGATTGGTCCTCATAATTATCCATATACATGTCTTTAGGGTTATCATTAAGGTTTTATCATCCTAGTTTCCAGTGGTAAACTACATATTTTCTCTTATACCAACAATAGAATCATTCACTTTTTAAGCACTATAATTTCATTACATATGTAGATTACATAAAAATTATAAAAATATAACCCCAAATACTGTAAATGGAATATTTACTTTAGAGGTAGGGAAATATAAACACTACTACATTAGTGATCTACAATATCACCCACTAAGTTCTTCGCAACTAGAACCCTTCTTGGACACATGAAACATAAAACATAACTTCATATCCTATTGAGGAAAACTTAAAATGGGTGAAATAAAATGATCAATGAGGGTAAAAATGGAATAATTTAATCATAAAAATGAGTATAAGGGTATGATAACATGGTCATGAAATATAATATCATACCCTACATATCAAAGATCATATACATGAATCATGGAATAAAGTAGGGAATTTTATAATACCGGAATCAAAATGACGTAAAGAACGTAAGGCATGGAATCTTAACATATGAGTATGACATGTAGTTGTGGAAACACATAAACATATACTTATTTCTATAGTAGCCATGACATAAATTACAAGACCATCTTAGTGGAAAAAGTCCTTCATTTAACTGGTTGAACCCCCCATTACAGCCCTGTATAACTGAACAGAGTAAACCCTTATTCAAAAACTATATTACATAACTATGTAAACCATAAATTTAAACTTATATTACTGAATTTATTAAACCCTCATTCTATCCCTCTCTGTCTCATGAGATATTAATCTTTAGCTAATTCATTGGAGCGAGATACAGGTCCCACTAATCACATAATGAAATCATAAATACATGTGCCACAAGATCATAAACGAACATATCATAACCCATGAAATAAAATTTGTATCATAAATATGTAAACATATCATAACCTATAGAAATATATAGGTTTCATAATCACTTCCAAATAAACATTACCTATGAAAATAGGTTCTTTTCAAAAGAATATAACCCATGAAAGAGATACATGATTCATAAATACAATTCCATCAAAACATAATCCATTTATAGAAATAATATGATTGAAAACATTGAATAATTTCCCAATAAAGTCCTTATAAAAACCAATAGATGTCATCTTATATGGTATATAATTTTGAATGGTCTTTTAAAAACATTTCTTGGGGAATATATCCTTTCTCCTATGAATTTTTTTATAACATAAATCTTTTGAAAACCTTTTTATTTTAAAATTGAATTGAAATATAATAGAAGATGATTTTAAAACCATTTTCCTTAGAAATTATATTCATGGATCCTTTGAAAACATTTTTGAAAACATGCTCATTCAATATAAAGGATTTCCAATCGAAGAGAGAGATAGTCTGAATTTATTAAGAACATTATATTAAGAACCAAACAGTTCAAAATTGAACTAAAAATGAGGATATATTAAACAATCATAGGATAAGGAATCATATGAATATTCTTGAATGATTTCATTTAAGGAATCACGAACATAAATAATCTCAATAAATTATAAGATTATCTCAATAAACTATTATAACATGGTTTCTTGGGATCATACACTCCATGTAAGAAAATGAAATTACATAAATCTTATGATAACATTAATATAAAAAAATTCAAGATATAACATGTATAATGGATGTATATAATTCTAGAAAAAGTGTTTAGGGGCTTAAAAATCGTGAGTCCCAAAGATGGAAAATTGAGACCAAATTGTTTTAAAAATTTGTTAACATATGAATGTTAAAACCCATAAAATAAGGATAATATAATGTAGATGTGAATACCCATAAATTTTTGTAAAAGATACATATAATTCATTCATGTTTAGTATATGTTCCACCCAAATGGAATGTGTGGTTATCATTAAATAAATGTCAATGAAATTAAAATTGAGATAAAATTCCCCTTACATAGTGTATTGACTGTCTTTGTTCTCGTAAAAGAATCATGTATAATAAATATATGTTTCTAATAAATATTTTACAGAATAAAATTATTATAAATAATACCATATATGTTATTTTTATGACCTTATCTTACCCTCTTGTTAATTCTAATATGTTAAAATTTCACATTTAGTAATCATTCACTTTGTTCTTCGAAAGTGTCTTAATTTGTCCTAGTGTTGTTAATTATATCGTGATTCTAGAAATTAGAAAAATATATAAATATAATGTATATAAATTATATGTATATTATAATAATTTATTTCATAATGATTTATGAAATGGAATACACTATTCAAGGAGACGATTAGCCGTTTGTAGGCATGAACTATGTTTCTGTTTTTATCATCATGTCAAAAAAAGTATGTTAATGAAATATGTTTATATATATATAATTATTCTAGTAGCATTAAAATAATATATATATATATATATATAATATTAATTTATCCAATTTTTAATACATTCCATGTGGTTTGTGAATTAATCACATTGCTTTGAGGGGTGGAAGGCTACACTTCCTCAAAAGAGACTATTATATAAACCCCAAAAGGAAGGTAAAAATATATGTGTTACAAAATGATTAACCGATGTTAAAGAAATAATAAATATAAAATATTATATATATATATATATAAAGTTTTTTCATCATAATGGACACCATGATTTGTGGTAAATGGTAAATGAATGATTATAGTTACGTGAGGTAGTAGTTTTCTGTACACATAAACAGTATGTTCAACATCCATTACATAGAGGAGTGTGTAAGTGTAGGATAGGAAATGTTAATAAAAACATCCTAGTATATGTAGGATACATTGTTTTTATCAAAATATGGTAATAAAGAGATTTTATGGGTGGATAAAAAATTAATGTAAAGAATCATTATGAAAACGGTATCTCTAAATCTTGTAACTATTTTTGGTTTGTGCATAAAGGATTGTTAGAGAGGTTTTATGCACAAATAGAGGATTTAATGTATGATGTATGATTTTTGGGAGAAAATATTTTCTTGTATTCTCCTAAATTAATAATCTTTATGGGGGTTTGGAATGTTTAGTGGTGGTGGCCTTTTATAGGGAAGGAAAATGACTCACACGGAATTTTTATAAAAAAATTATGTGTGCACATTTTCTTACATAATATAGCCTTAAAAAAACAAAACTCAATAATTGATGACTTATGGAATAAATATGGACATTAAATGGTTGTTAGACAAGTGGATAGGTTAATTGTGCCCATTATATTAAGGTTTAGTCTCTAAATATGCTTAATATTGCCTTAATTTTTATGGTTAATTTTATGGAATTTTACTAATAATTTTGGTTAAAAATTAACATGGTCACATTATGCTCTAATTATTATCTTTTATATAATTTATTGTGTTAGATATTTTAAATTCACTTCATAGAAGCAGAAAAATTAAGATTAGTTCTAGTCCCATATATGGGAGGAAATAACGTTGTTTTAATGTTAGAAAGTGTTCAAATGTTTGTTATGATTTTATATTCAGTATCAAAATGGAACTGATTATAATGAATATAGTTGTGTTATTATATGAAATATTCATCTAATGTTACATTAAATGTAATTAATTATTTTAACTATCAGTAAAAATTATATACAAAAAAGGATGTTTTTATTTGAAAATTATTAGTTTTCACTATTCATTAAAATGTTATGTTTTTTAAAAAAATCACAAAAATTCCCCCTAAGCTAATTTTTACATTATGAATTCAAATATGACGTTTATTTTATTAAATTCATCAATTAAAATTTTCTAAAATTACCTTCATTTGTAAAATTAATATATTCGATAAAACAATGTTAATATACATAAAAATAACTTTACCAAAAATATTATGATTTATTTATATATAAAAAAGATATATTTTAAAAGTAGTTATTAAAATTAATATTATGAATTTTAAATGATAGGTTATAATTATCATATATAAATATATAAAATAGTAAAAATATATATTTCATAAAAAATATTGATGTGTGTATCATACACTAACTCAATGTTCCATGTGAAAAGGAATCTTTGACTTAGTGCATTGCAAGATATAAATGAAAATTTATCTTTATTAAAAAAACATGTCTATAAAAACATGGTCTATTACATGGATGTACTGTATAGGATTGTATAGTTTTACTTGATGTAGTGTATCTTTAAAATGGGTTTCATATAGGATTCCAATCCTCATGGAGTTTGTTCAGAGATATGAGTGTCGAGATTCAATCATCAAGTTGAATTTCTCACTGTCTCTGTGTTTTGTATCTAACGAGACTTGTAATCTAACAAGTCAATATTTGGGTGGTTCTAGTATTTATTTTAGTTTCCTCATGTTTTAGTTGACACCCTTTATTGTCATAACTGACTATTCATGTATATAGGAGGATGTTCGAGATAGAGTTCTACTCAGATTTGGGTTCCAACAAGCATGGTTGAGTGGACTATTTGCTTTAGTTTCTCCCTCTTCATCTGATTTTAAGGGTTCCTACTATGTATTCTAATACATATAACATCCCATAACTTTTATACGTAAATTTTACATAAAAATATAATAATATTAATTTCATAACAAATAAAAACCATGTCATAATCATATAGGTTTTGTGTCTTTGGAAGCTAGAAAATATTAAAAACATGTTTATAAAACTTCTTCATCATCTCCCAATTCTTCATTAATAACTAGAATCCCTTTTGGAACATCTTAATTAATTTTAGTCTTCAATTGTAGATAAGTTAACAGTAACAAAATGTGAGTTCATATTTTTATTAATGGTAAAAAAATCAAGATATCAACCATATCATAATCATGTGAGATGAAAATATAAGCAAATCATTTGAAAATTATATCATCCTTGTCAAATAACATGATATAATGTCATAGGAAAAATTATATAAGTGCATAATGAACAAATTTTATTAGATTATAACATAATCCATGAAATTTTGTAATTCATTGAATCATAGGAAATCATTTTGATACTAATTAAGAAATACATCTAAGACCATCATAGTGGAGAAATTCCATTATTGAACTAGGTTTACCCTCGGTATCAACCCAGTGTTACTGAATCAGTTTTACTTCCCATTTCATCTATGTATTTTAAAACTTAGATCATTTCCCATTACAGTAATTTCTATATTAGTACATATAAATAATTTCCCAGTGTTTTGGAGTGACATTTATTTCCCACCTATCAAATAATTAAATCCATACATTTGTGTGCTAGATGAAAATAAATAATTCATCATATCAAAACACATTAAATAAAATTGGTTTCAAAAATATTATCCAATCATTACATAACCTTTGAAAAAATTGGTTACATTGTTATAATTTCTTCACAATCATAAACCATTTGTAGGAATAATAGGGATCATATCCATCAATATATCATAATTAAATCATAAATAACAACAAATAATGTATTAATATATGGAAATATATTTTTGAAAAATCACTTGAAAATAATTCATAAGGAAAATAGCTTTTATGCTATTTAAATTTTTTTCCTTCATTAAAACACAAATCAATTTTAAAGGAAATAATTTTCATAGAAAATAACTTTCTATGTTAGTAAATGAAGCCTTATGTAATGATGGAGTATTGATAGTGAAAAAAATATAATCATTCCATATATGTTAAAAACAATCATTTCATACTTTTGCAATAGAAGTCAAAAATTCAATGTTAGAAAAATGAAATAATATGACTTCCAAATAATTTGGAAAAAATTAAATCGTGGGTAAAAATAACATTAAAATTTTTATAATATAGAATAAATATTTAAGATGGAATTTTAATGAAAAGGGTTTACAATGATATATATTCCCAAAAATATAATTAACTATAAACAATCCCGAATAAAATGAAATTTTGAGTTTAACCATTACCAGTTGTTTGATTTCAATCAAACATATTTAAAAATCCATTTATATAGATTAAAAAATTGTTATTAACCTAGTCTAGAACCGTATTAATATTTTTTATATCATTTATGATCATATAATCACATTTTTCAATAATACTTCACAATTATTCTTCTCTTGGTTGTTAATTAATTATTTTTATATGCACATTTTTTCAAATAAGTCCCACTTCATGTGCATATGAAATAAATACATAATCATAATAATGATATTTAAGAAATATCTAACATTTTTATAAATTATATACACTTATATAATTGTTATTGAATGGTGAATATAGAAAATTAATCACATCGCATTGTGTAGAAGGTAGACTATACATACACATGAGTTATGGGATCATTCCCTTAATAGTAAAATGGTAAGGAAGTGGATATTATATATTTGGTTTTAAAAAACTCTATATAATGTAATAATTAATATATATATATATATATTATATCCAAAATAATACACATCTATATTAATTTATGTTGAATAATAGATTACACCATAGGTTGGAGATGGTATGTCATATGTATGAAACCGTGTTACTTTCATTCTTCATAGTATGGATAAAAGGTTATATATAGTTGTTACATAATCAAATAAAATTTCATTATATTTTTGATACTGGGTTTTTTACTTTAGAATGAAAATAACACAATAATATGAGGTAGATGAAAAAATAATCATGGAATAATTAGTAAATAAGAATATATCTTTCGTGGCCAATATACCATATATCTCCTTATAGGGACGCAATGGTTGCTCAATTGGGGATAAAAAAACGTCTCCAATGTGGATAAAAATTTTGATAAGAGAATGTTTAAGTGTATGGTTGATCTTGAATGATAAATTTAATGTTATAATGTCGGGAAGTTGGTTATATTTTATAATTTTAGTGTGGGGCAGTATTGTAACTTAAAAAAAATTAATTTATATTAAATTACTTCACATTAAACATACCTAAAAATGAAATGTATTATAATCTAAGATGAGATATTCTGGTAATATCATAAATAAATAGATTATATATTTGTTTTGGAGTTATTTTATTCCATATCATTTTAATTAACCCTTAGTTAAGGTAACACCCCACCCTTACCTCATTGGCATGAGGAGGAGGTGAGGGTTGCATGGCCTTAAGTGACATTCCCAAGATTCCAAATGCTGGAAATGAATGTTGAGGGCTTCAAGATCAAGTTGGGGAATGATTTTCCCTTAAGACAAAACCAACCAAGAGATCCACTAATAGCCATTATATGATGCATATCAATTCAATTACCCAACCATGCATTCCCAAAAGAAAACCATGTTGTTCCACAACACAACTAAAAACCAATACAACTAGTCATGTCCACACAACATCAGTGTACACTATAGAAACTAAACAACCAAAAACCTCAAGACAAAACACCACCACAGCTCCATGCCATGCACCATGCTCCAAGCTCCACCAAGGGATCACAATGCTCTACTAAAGGAGAGTGATGCCTTAGCATTTCCCACATCAAGGTAACCAACATCTGCAAAGACACCACATTTCCAAATCATAGGTTGAGTACTAAAAATCAGTAGGATTTCCCCAAATTACTTCCCTACACATTCAACAATGATAAAACTGTTAGCACATTTATATAAATAGTTTATTTAAATTAAATCACAAGTATAACCATTTTCATAAGCCAATCATGCCGGTACAAAGCCATCACACCAAAAACAAGAAACCATGTGAAAGGCAACAAAACATTCCACAAGCCATCTCATCATTTACACATTAGCATAATAATTTCCACCTAGAAATGAAATGCACAAAAAAACAACCAAACAACCGAACGGTGGAGCTTCTTTCCTACTCGTTCACCCACTTACACCATGTGGCACTTCCCATCCACTTACCATTGATGGTGGAACTTCCGTCCACTATCCATCTCATTTTTATAGTGGTACTTCACCCCAATTCCACACAACATCAAAAACAATCCAATCCAAGAAAATAACTCACCAAGGTCACAACCACATGCAATCAACCAATTCCATTGCATATTAATCCAATTTAATAAATATGATATTTAATGAATAGCATTTTCCATGCCAAACAACATTTCAATAAAACAAACCTTTTATTTAAAACCATTTCCATGAATAATTGTCACAATTCAACCATATAATCCCATTTTAAAATCTTTATTTTAAAATCCACAACAAAATCACTTCACCACAAAACCCCCATTTTCCCAAAAATCCCCAAAGAATCACACAGGGGATTTCCAACTAATTTCCCATAATAATTCACAATAAATATTCATCAAAAAAATTAATTTTAACATGGAACCACTAGTTCTAACCATTTGGAGTCGAGGGAGAGGCCATCTACCTTTAGGGTTCTCGAGAAATCAACCCACAAGCCAGCGCACCTCAACTCCATCGAATGCACCACTGAAACGTCTCTAGATCCACATTCCCTAACATCCACAAGCCTTAATATTATCATCCAAGGAAACCAAAACCCTAGATCTACAAACAAGAAGTGTAGATCTAGAATTCTAAGAAAGAGGGAAGATTAGATCTAGAGAAAAACACAAAGAAACCATGAGAGAAGAATTACCCGGGAGCAATCACCTTCAAAACACCAAGAAACCTCTTCAAAATCCTTCCAAATCGAGTGGGAGAGCCCCTCCAACCCCTGAGAACCAAAAATACTGAGTGAGACTCGAGTGACAGGAATATTGGAGTGTTTTAGGTTAATACCATGGTATACAGGAACTTATAACCCTATTTATGTGTGGCCACATGGTTAGCCCGCACAGTTTGAAAATTCGTGCGCAAACTGTGCGCACGCTAATACCTCAAGAGAAAGGGTCCACAAAGTTGCCTCGCACAGATTGGAAAACCATGCGACGACCATGTGAAGCATAATGTCTCCCCTGCACGGTTTCTTAGAGAACCCACACAGTTTCCACTAATCGTGCTCAAGTTGTGCACTACTTTAAAAGCCTCCAAAGTCACCCAAAACCATTCCAAACTCTCCCAACCTCTTCCCAACTCATCTGATGCACTTTAAACACATTAAAATGCATAAAAAAGGGCCACATACCTCAATCCAAGGGCACAACATTCTATACACCATTGGAAATTCCATCCTTGGAATGTAGTGAACCCGCCCTTTGCTAAAAGATCTCGGGCCACTGCTCGACCATATCTTTCACCTGCTCCCAAGACTACTCTTGAATCTGGCCATGTTCCAACAAAACATGAACTAAACTGATGCTTTTACTATGCAAGACTTTCTCTTTCCTCTATACTATTGGCACTGGCATGTGCACCAACGAAGCATCTGGTTCTAGCTCAACATGATCCCATTGAATCATATGGTCACTGTCCAGCTGATACCTTTTCAACTGCGACACATAAGTCTCATTGTTCACCGTATTGAACCTATGTGGCCAAGAAAAATGATAATCCACCTCACCAACCTGGTCAAGAATCTAAAAAGGACCAATATACCTCAGAGATTACTTTCCCTGCTTCCCAAACCGTCGATTCCCCAACCTATGAGAGATCCTCAAGAACACATGATCACTCACCTCAAACAACAACGATCGTAGATGATGATCCTCATACGATTTATGACAAATTTCAGCCATCCGTATTTTCTTTCTGATCAACTTGATCTTCTCTGTAGTCTCCTAGACATGTCTTCGTCCAACCATCGAGAACTCGCCCGTTTCCACCCAACATAATGGAGAACGACACGACAACCCATACAACACTTCAAACTGAGCCATCTGTTTGGATGTCTGATAACTATTATTGAATGAGAACTCAAACAACGACAGGTGATCCTACCAAGGGCTTCCAAAATCTATGATAAAAGCATGCAACATATCCTCTAGAGTTTGTATCGTTCCCTCGGATTGACCGTCCGTATGAGGGTGATACACCGTACTCATCGTCAACTGTGTCCTCAGGGATTGCTGCAAGGATATCTAGAAACAAGATGTAAACCTCAAATACCTTTCTGATACAATCAAAACTGGAACAACATGCCTCTTTACCACCTCCCAGATATAGTTTTTGGATAGATTCTCCACTGTATGAGATTCTAGAATCAGTATGAAATGCGATGACTTCGTTTGCCGATCCACTATCACCCAAATGTCATTGTGCTTTCTGAAAGTTCTTTGGAGACCTGTGACAAAATCCATCACTATCTGCTCCCAATTAAAAATAGGGATTGGTAAAGACTGGAACATTTAAGCTGGCATATGATGCTCTGCCTTGACCTACTGACAAGTCAAGCATCTCTAAACAAACTCAGGCACTCTTCTTTTCACACCAGCCCAACAGAACTGCAATTTCAATCCTTTATACATTTTATGAATTCCAGGATGAACATGCCACCTTGAATGATGACACTCTCTGAGAATATCCTCCTGACAAGAAACTAGTACAACAATATGATTCCGAAAACACAAAATTGAATCTCCATTCACTTTCCAACCGTCAATGGTCTCCCCAACATTGAGTCTCGACCCCATGGTCACACACTCGGAATCTGATATATGTGCCTCTATAACTAGGCCTACCATGTCAGGAATCTACAAAACTGGAAAGAAGACCGCTCTATCGCCCTGGTCCTCACATTCAAACTGCATATCAGCTATAACCGACATCAACTGCCACTAGTCTAATTTCTGTTTTTTACCTAAGCATATGATTTTGTACTTAATCCATCTGCCACCAAATTCCCCATAACCGGTGTGTACATCAAGTGAAAATAAAACATCTAGAGATATTCAACCCATCTCTTTTCCCTCAAGTTCAAATATATTTGTGAGAAAATGTGTTTCAAGATCTTATGATCTGTATATACCGTAAATTTCTCACCGAAGAGACAATGACACCACACTTTCAAAGCATTGACCACTACTGCCAAATCCAAATCATGAGCTGGGTATTTCTTCTCCTGCACTCTCAACTGTCGTGAGCTATATGCAACCTCATGATTCCCTTGCATGAGAACACACCCCAACCCTGATCCTGATGCATCACAATACACCACATACCCTTTTCCTGATTCTGGAAAAACCATGATTGGTGATGATGTAAGATGACCCTTTAGCTCTTCGAAACACTGCTAACACTATTTATTCCACTGGAATGGAACATTCTTTCTTGTCAAAGCTATCATCGGTGAAACAAAACGTGAAAAATCACAAACAAAACACCAATATTACCGAGCTAGACCAAGAAAACTCTGTATCTCAAACACATTATTTGGAAGTTGCCACAAGATAACAGCCTCTATCATTTCTGGATCCACTGAAACACCTCTTTTAGAAATCACATAGCCAAGAAAATGAACATCATGTATCCAAAAGTAACACTTTGACAATTTGGCATACAACCGATGATCCCTCAAGATACCCAGCATTGTTCCCAAGTGCTACTCATGCTCAACCATTATCTTTGAATACACCAGAATTTTATCTACAAACACCACCACAAATGAATCCAGATCACTCTAAAATATCCAATTCACCAATTCCATAAACACTGTTGGCACATTCATTAGACTAAAGGACATAACCACATATTCATAATGGCTATATCTAAATATGAATGTTGTTTTATCAATATCATCCATCCTCACCTGCAATTGATGATATCCCGACATCAAGTAGATCTTGTAGAACCACTGGGCTCCCCTCAACTAGTCGAACAAATCCGAAATTCATGGATGTGGATATCTATTCTTTATCGTAACATGGTTAAGTCTACGATAATCAACACAGAGCCTCAATGTACCATCTGCCTTCACTACAAACAACATTGGTGTTTCCCACAATGACATGCTGGGCTAGATAAACACTTTTTTTCTAGCTCTTGCAACAAGACATTCAATTCCCACAATTCAGATGGTGCCAACCGGTAAGACGGAAGTGAGATAGCACTATTCCATGTAAAGAGACCAATCGTAAACTCTACGTCTCTTATGGGAGGTAACCCTAAAAATTCATCAAGAAAAACATCCATGAACTGATCCACCACTACTGGAGGAACACTCTGCTCAACACCCTCTACCAATTCCAATGACCAAACTTCCAACTGATACAATAACATACCCACTACTGGTCCCAACAAACCGGTTGCACCCTTCCTTTCTTGATTCTCTCCTTTAAAGAGATATCTAATGCCATCATGTGACGTAAAATCCACTGTCCGCGCATCACAATCGAAGTGGGCCTTAAATTCTACCAGCCAATCCATTCATAGGATTACATCATACCCATCCATCTCAAGCATTAAGAAATTCCACACTATCTCAACCTCGCCCATAATGATAAAACATTCTCTACACAAGAATGCTCGACAATGTCTTATACCCAGAGGAGTTTGATGTTTCAAAACCAAGGGCATAATTTCTACCCTTAAACTGAGCAAGTCAAGAACACGTTTAGTAATAAAAGAGTGTGAAACACCAATATCAATCATCACATTCATTAATGTAGAATTTAAAAAAATAGTAACTCACATCGTGGATGGTCTCAACTGATCATCCATCATAACCTGCTCTCCTCCAAACACATGTTTTCTTCCCACACTCTGCTCTTAATTTCTCTTCGGAGGCATTGTGGTATTCCAAGAATCACGATGACCCACATTACTCTGCTGACGAGGGATGTACTATTGTCCCCATCCCGTTGAAGCATACGACGTATGCGATCCCTGAGGAGTGTCACGCGCACCCGACCTTAGAGAATTCTGATAATAATGCTACATATTCCCCATATGATTAAAATTATGACATGTTCGAGGTTGATTCATACAATCCCGCTTGATGTGGCTCGTAGAACCACACTGAAAACATACCGGCTTTCTCTAGGACTTCAGAGGAAGATTTACTGATCATGCCGTCAGATTATTTTCCATATTCCCACCCTAGGAATAGGTTTCTCTCCGTCGCATGAACCCATCGTTAGAGTTCCCATTATTCTCCATGGGTACCACCATGCTTCCCCCACCTGGATCTCCCAACAGACCCCTCTTAGCCATCGAGGCTCTTTTCACCATCTATGTGTAATCATCTATACACAAACACCGCTATGTTTGAATGTATTCCTTACCTTAATCCCAATTAAAAGATCCTTTACTTGAATGATGTTCTACCCTCCACCTTGGGTGCATACCAAACTAAGTTCATAAACGTAGCTGCATACTCTATCACAGACATAAGCTATTGCTTCAAACTGAATAAATCAGTCATACGCTTAATTCTAAACATATGTGGGTAGAATTGTTTTGTTAAACAATTCCTCAAAGCCTTCCCACAACATACCCTAGTCTGTCCCTGCTTGGACTACCATCTACCACCATGGAAGGGCAAGATCTTCCAACATATAAGTGGAAAACATCACTTTTAACTCTACCAAAGTACCCAAGAACATGAAGATCTTGATCATTCTATTCAACCATGCTTCTACCCTCTCTGGCTTTGAATCACCGCTGAAGATGGGTGGATTCTGCATTTGAAAATGAACTTCATGATCAACATGCATTGGTTCATCCCTTTTATTTCCACTTTCCACTGCTTGGAAAGCATGCACTGTGCTTTGCACTAACTGCTAGTTTACCTAAGTCTCAGGTGATACCACATTCTCAGCAGCCTCCTCCGGTTGGTATCTACGATGCCTACCCAGTTCCATTTCAATAAATAGAAAACAAACTACCATGAATCTCACATCCATAGACATCACAAAATCCCATTTCAAATCACATTACACAAAACTTTCACAACAAGGCATTTGAGATGTTCACATTTCCCATGTTTCACCATTTTTAAAATCATACCATTTTCAAAATATCAAATTTATTCACATTACAATTTCAAACATTCATATCACATCATAAATCATTATAACCCAATGAAATATGCATCATACTGGGAAGTCATTTCTACAAAGCATTCAATGCTCATCTCATTGTGTACACCCATTACAGTGAGATATCCAATGCCTATAAGTGTCTCCAAAACACTTAGGTACCCAACTCCCTGATAACTTGAATTTCAGCATAAATGGTTTACCTACATCCTATTATAATATACATTCCATATTCCAACATTTCTACGCCTTGAAACCATCCTGCCTCAAGGAATGTAACACAATGATTGTGAACACCAAATCCAAGAATCAACTCCAATGGACAGAACAAACAGACACCACTTATAACACCCCGCCCCAACATCATTGGATTGAGGAGGGGTGAGGGCTACTTGTCCTTAAGCGATGTTACCAAGATTCCAAAGGCTGGAAATGAATGTCGAGGGCTTCAAGATCATGTTGGGGAACAATTGTCCCTTAAGACAAAACAATCCAATCCATCCACTAACAGCCACTATATGATTCTTGTCAATTCAATTACCTAACCATGCATTCCCAAAAGACAACAAAGTTATTCCACAACACAACTCAAAACCAATACAACTAGACATTTCCACAAAACATTAGAGTACACTGCAGAAACTAAACAACCAAACACCACAATCCATAACACCACCACAGCTCCATGCTAAGCTCCAAGCTCCAAGCTCCACAAAGGGATCACAATTCTCCACTAAAGGAGGGTGATGCCTTACCTTTTCCCACGCCATAGTACATGACATCTGCAAAGACACCACTATACCGAATTAGTTGGTGAGTACAAATTCTCAGTAAGATTTTCTCAAATGACTTCCCTACACATGCCACTAGGATAAAACTGTTAGCACATTTATATAAAGAATTTATATAAATTAAATCACAAGTGCAACTATTTTAATAAGCCAAACATTCCCTTACCATGCCATCTCACCCAAACCAAGTAACCAAGGGAAATCCAACCAAAAAAAACACAAGTAATCTCATCATTTAAACATTATCACAACAATTTCCACCTTGCAAAGCAATGCACAAAAAAACAACCAAACAACCAAACAACCGAACGGTGGAGCTTTCATCCATCTCGTTCACCTTGTTACACTAAGCAGCACTTCTTGTCCACTTACCATTGATGGTGGCCCTTCCATCCACTATCCACCCCATTTTTATAGTGGTACTTATCTCCACTTCCACACACCATCCAAAACAAGCCAATCCCAGAATATAAACCTCCAAGGTCACAACCACATGCAATCAACCAATTCCATTGCATATATATCCACTTCAATAAATCACCCATTTATTGAAAACCATTTTCCATGATAAACAACATTTAAATAAAACAAATATTTTATTGAAAACAATTTTCATCAATCATTTTCACAATTCAACCATAGAATCCCATTTTAAAGTCTCATATTTAAAATCCACAATAATATCACTTCACCACAAAACCCCCTTTTTCCAAAAAAAAATCCCAAAACATCACCCAAGGGATTAGCAACAAATTTCACATAACAATTCACAATTAATATTCATAACAACAATTAATTGTAATAAGAAACCACTAGTTCTAACCAATTGGAGTCGAGACAGAAGCCACCTACCTATAGGGTTCTTGAGAAATCAACCCACAAGCCATTGCACCTCAACTCCGGCGAACGCACCACTGAAACCTTTCTAGATCCCCTTTACCTAAAATAAAAAAACCTTAATATTAACATAAAAGGAAACCACAACCCTAGATCTACACACAAAAAGTGTAAACACAGAAAACCAAGAAAGATGGAAGATCATATCTAGAGGAAAACACAAGAAACCATGAGAGAAGACTTACCCGGGAGCAATCACCTTTAAAACAGCAAGAACCCACTTATAAATCCATCTAAACCGAGTGGGAGAGACCCTCCAACCCCTAAGAACCCGAAATCACGAGTGAGGATTGAGTGGGAGGAAGATTGGAGTGTTTTAGGATAAGCCTGAGGGAGCCCGGAACATATAACACTATTTTTAAGTGGCTGCACGGTTAGCCCACACAGTTTGGCAAACCTTGCGCTATCTGTGTGCATGCTACTGCCTCGGGAGCAAGGGTCTGCATGGTCACCTCTCACAGTTTGGAAAACCGTGTCCCGGCCATGCAAACCCTACAGTCTCCCTTGCACAGTTTCCTGGAGATCCCACACGGTTTCCACTAACCGTGCTAAAACCGTGCACCCCTTTAAAAGCCTTTAAACACATCCAAACCCATTCAAAACTTTCCCAAAATCATTCCAACTCATCCCATGCCCATTAAACACATAAAAATGATTAAAAAAAGGCCACATACATCAAACCAAGGGTACTATAGTTAACATATTTAAATTTTAACTATGGTAACAAAATTTTCAATCATAAATGGTTTTAATTTTTATTTATATGATGTAAATTAATTCATGAATGAACAATTTGTAACATTTTGGACCAAATAATAATTTTTTTAATGATACTATATAAATTATAAATAGTTTAATAAAATATTATTTTTAAATAATCTCATTAGTGTCAATTTTGAAACACTTTATTACATTAACATTTAAAAATATCAATATAAAAAGTTCACTATGAAAAAATATATTATTACATCCTAAATAGGTCATTATTATCTATGAAAATCCCTGATCAAATTAATTATCTCAAATTATATATATTTTAATATTTTTAGAAACATTTCTTTGATATTACCATTTATAAAATAATTACTACGTCATTGTTGTGTAATTACATAAGATACATATTTATTCACTAAAAATTAAAAATAAAATACGATGATAAAAAATACTCTATAATTCAAGTGAATATTAATATTTGAATATTTATTTTATGTAACCCTATATAAAATGATATAGTATTTAAAAAATGAATGTGGAGTCGTTTCAATTTTTATTAAATAAAATATTATAAAACCTAGAATTTTTATAAGTGACCCAAAAAGTAAAAAATAATTCTATATCATGAAAATATATTTATTAAGTTAATAAATCATTGTTATGAACATTAATAATATAAATTTTTTCCTATTTGGACACATAAGGGATATTAAAGACAAAAATGTGACATTTTTTGATAATTGTTGTTTAAAAATTATATTTTTCATTTTAATGTTCATGTATCCAATAAACAACTTAATTTCTATACATATGTGTAAATGGTATGTTTTTATTTATAAAAAAGATTTTTTAATGTGTTATAATAAATTTATATGTATTTTAATTTTATTATTAGCCTAAATTACTCAATTTACCCTTTACTATGGTAACATTATATATCAAGGCAACTATTCATACTGGAAAAAAAATAAAATGAATCAATTTACTAAATTTGAAAATTCAGAATTCAAATTCGGAATCCATTTTTAAAAATTCAAATAAAAAATTCTATAAATATATTTTAATACAATATAATTAAAATTTCAATGAATTTTATTAAGAAAAAATACACTTTTAAAAATTTAAATGTATTTATAATATCCATTTGAATATAATCATTCTCAAAATCATAATTGGATTATTTTAAATCAAAGTTATATAATTAAAATTTAAATCTAATCAACTATATATGTTTTCCCTAGGAATAATTAAAAAGAAAATATTGTTTTAAACAAAAAATAAAAATTTTCATTATTCATTAAACATAATTATATTAATAAAAATAATAATTTGTTGATAATTTTTTACATGTTGAATTCAAAATTTTAATTCATTTTTAAAAATCAATTTTATAGAACATATAAAAATAAATTAAAACACATTTTTGAAGAAAATTAATTTTTGGAATAATAATATGATTTAAATAAAAAATTGTTATCATTTTCAAAGTACATAATAATATATTCATGTAGGGTTTTTCATTAGTTTAAATTATTTATTTAGTTATTTTAAATTAATAATTCCAACATTCAATGTCTAGGTTATAGTGGTTATTTTATGCTAATAATTTATCATGGTTTGTTTACATTCATTGTATCATGCAACACAAGATATGGAAGAAGTAAAATTATTTAATGTTAAATAATTATTAAAATATTCGGGTGTTACATTCTACCCCAATTAAAATGAATTTCTCCCAAAATATATGGAACTTGTTTAAAAACATATGGGGTTACATCTACATCATCATATCCTCAGGTTTCCGCCTAGTTTCCTCAAAATGGTGGTTCCTCCCTAAATTATTTACTAATAGAGTGGTAATGTATAATATGACACTCTCTATATGATGTGGAATCACTATCAGTTGTCCTTCATAGGAATGATCTTCGTCCAATGGAATAAATTCTATGTTTAGTATATGTGATGGATCAGATATGTACTTTCTAATGAATGATAAATGGAACAAATCATGAATTTGAGAGATATTTGGTGGAATCAACCAATTATAGACTACATTGAAAACATGATCAAGAATATCAAAATGAAAGATATACCTTGGGCATATCTTTTCCTTCATTCCAAATCTCATCAATCAATTCCAGATGTATTTCATAGAAATACTTCGTCACCCACATTAAACTCTAAGAAATTTCATTGATTTTAAAAATTATTTTTTTCGAATCTACGATAACCATAATTGATTTTTAATGGATCTAATATTATCTCCCATATATACAACTTAATCAGGTACCAATATTTTTTTCTCCAAAATCATCCCAACATGTTGGATTTCTACACTTCTTAGCATATAATTATTTTAATAATTCATCTGAATAATGTTGTCAAATCTATAACTGTAATAAAATTACATAGAAGGTAGGTTTTGATCCCATCCACCTTTGAAATCCACATATCAAGCTCTCAAAATTTATTTTATAGTTTTATTTTTCCTCTTAGATAGACCATCATTCTTAGGATAATAAGAATTGATCAATCATAACTGTATATCTAGAGTCTACTGAAGAATTATCTAGAACCTCAAGGTAATGTTTTGATCTCAATCAGATATAATAGAATGTGGTACTCCAGGAATTATCAACACTTCTGTAACAAATATCCATTCAATTTGTTCAAAGAGATAAATCCTCAGAGATATAAATGAATTGTGCTGACTTCATAAGCCGATAAACTATATCCTATATATCATTATGGATTTTAGATATTTTTTGATGTCTAAAAACAAATTTCATGGGGATGTTTTTGAATTTCCCAAAAGGTATGGTTAATGGTTGAAAAATCCCTTTATAATAATATCTCTCAGAAAAAAATTACTAACAAATGAAATAATGAGAACAATATTATGTAATATCATTCTACATTCTATCCACAATAAATACTCTTTTTTGTTCATATAAATCTTCATGCATCCTGAATGAATATTGAATGATGAACTATGAGCCTCATACAATAGGTGTTTCTATAATTTTGGAATGGGAGGAATAAAATCATGGTTTCTGTATCATATTATTCCGTAATAATCAATGCTAAACTGATGAACATTTTTCACCATCATTTATAGTAATACATCTTCCTTATATACCGCTTTAATATCCAATTATAGATATGGTTGAACATTTATCTAAGAAAGATAATATGTATCCCCTTCCTTTATGATTTCTAGATCCATCCTTTATACATCCGTATATATTAGATAATTTTTTATCTTTTAAATTGATAGGCTTGCAATGTCATTTTGAATCAATGCATCAGAATTTCCAAGGGTGGTAATGTAATGAATATTAATAATTTTTAATCAACTCTGACCACCACCTTTTTCTCAAATTTAACTCCTTTTGAATAAAAATATACTTTAATGTTTTTAAGTATATATATATCACACCATTATCTATAAAGATATTTCCTTTATATCTTTAACAAAACACTTTTGAAGCTAACACCAAATCATGAGTTGTGTAATTTATGGAATGGATTTTCAATTGTGATGATTCGTACGAAACCACCATATAATTTTTTCATGAAAACGCATCTTATACACTTATTGGATTCATCACTTTATATCAAAAACCATTCTACACTATAAGGTAGTGTGTTCATAGGTTACCTAACTAACCTTATAATCAACACCTTGAAATTCAGTTAACATTATTCCATCCATATGATGTTAGTTCTTTCCTGAGTCAACATGGTGAGTATATTAAATAATCATGATAAATCTTTCACAAAACGTCAACACTATCTTTCCATCCAAAGAAAAATTTGGATATATGTTATTATTGGCCCAGAACAATGTTAAATAGAATAATTCTTTTTTGAATACATATATACTCCCTCTCTAAAGATTTTTTGACCTAAAAGCGAAACATTCTAATGCCAATATTTACACATTGGTAAATTTTTCATAAATTTTCTTTTTTTCTCATGGTATTTATTAAAATCCCCAGGTGATATTCATTGTATTCTATGCTCCTATAATTAATATGAAAATCATCTAAAAATAATTCCAAAACTAATCACGATATTATCTAAGGGATCTATTAATTAAATCCATGAAGATATCATGGAAATAAGTAAGGCCAATAGGAATCATTGTAAATTCTATGTGTCCATAACTTACATGGAATTTTTTCTTCATTATATCATCCTTATTTACCATTAAAGAATTTTATCTATAATAATGATCAATAATGTAAAATTATTTAGCTCCACAAAGTTTGTTAAATAAGTCATCACTATGTGGAAAAGGATATTTTTTCACCATAGTGATCTTGTTACATTATAGAAAATTGATTCAGAGTCTCAATGATCCATATTTATTTATAGAAATCATATTTAGTGCACCCTAAGGTGATTTACTAGGGAATATGAATCCCTTTTCATGATTCTCTTGGAGTTTTTTCTTCAATTCTTACAACCCAATTGGGTCCATTCTATAAGTAGTTTTTAAAATAGGCAGAGCACCCGGTACACGTTATATTGAAAATTTTACATCACATTTTTATTTAAGACATTAAAATTCATCCAAAAATACAAAAAAAAATCTCTCATAAAATACTTTTATCCTTAATAGCTTCATTCCCAACCCATCTGTGATAGATAACATTCATTTATCAAAATTAATATGAAAAAGATTGATTTAATTTCCACTAGAAGTTCACATTCATCCTTGCAAGGATTTATTATCATAGATTCATTCGAAATATGAAATTTAACTTCCCTTTCTTGGAAAATAATATAATATTAATATAGAAAAAACCAATACATGCCAATGATCCAATTTAATTCAACTAAAGCAACGATCAAAAATCTACATGAAGCAATTTACAAAAAACATCAATCAACAAAAAATTATAAACATGTGATGCATCCATTTCTCCATTAAGATTTTTAAAATAAATAATAAAATGTAATTTTTGAGGTAATATTGTGATATACCTAGAAAATTATTTTTAAATAAATGAGTGGGTGGATCTATAATCAAATAAAAAATTATATTCTTTAGAGTGTATGGTAAGCGTATTGTTCACCCATTCATTTTCATACTCCACATATCAATTAGTGATCGTATATGATTTTCCATTTTCATTGGAATTATGATTTTTATAAAATTGATCATCATCAGTAAATCTTGGATTTGATAATTGGATATCATAATTTCCATTTTCTATTCACTTGTACCATTGATGTATGGGAGGTGTATTATGGCCTTTTTTATATTTTCATCATTAGTTATATTTTTCACACCACATCGATATTCAATTAACCCATCGAATTACTTCCCACACATAGAACCATTACTGTTCCCATTAATACATTTTACACCACGCTTTATTTGAAATTTTGAGCATAATGGACTGATCATCTTCATTTCATAATGTTTTTTGAATTATCCCTTGAATTCCATATTTTTCTTCTGATAAAACACATAAGATTGATGAGTGACTCCAATATCCATATCAACCATTATAGAACATAATATGATTTCCTCATAGCTACTAATGTGACTTATTGATAATTACATTTAGAAACTTGGTTTTAAACCAATAATGAATTGATCACCCTTACTCTGAAGTTGAATGATAAATCCAGTAGTGTACCTTACCCGTCTTATAAAATTTTTCTTCATAGGTATTTAATGAATAATAATACTTTCTATTAAGATCGAGGAACTTATTTTCAATATTCATATCAATAATATAAGTAATGCACTTATTGGATTATACGTTATTAAAATTTTCCAATTATATATACTAAATTTCATATTGTTGACTTGTATTCTTGGTATGATTCCATAATTAATCTGATTTACCATCCAAATGACATAATTCATAGATGAAATTTTCATGTTATGAAAAGTGGAGAACTGAAAAAATCTTCTAATTTGTACTATTCAATAGTTCACAAACTAGTGGATCAAATTCCCATGGAATGAAGGTGGATTTTGTCTCATAAATGACTCAATAAAAGATCCTTCCCTCATTTTGTTATTTTGAAGTTAGGAAATATTTATTGATAGATGAAGTTGTGAAATCATATCAATAAGATGTTTCATTCCATATCCCATGACATTTGGTTTCCCAGGTGGAAGATCATTTCATTTCCCATCGAATTCAACATCAGTGTGGTATATTTAGATTATATCCATTAACTAAAACCAAAAATAATATCCAGAATAACAATAATAATTATGGGGAAACCCCATAATAAATGATAATTAATTATAAAATTTCAATTCCGAACGCCATTGGGTGTATCCAATTTAATTTATGATCAATAAAAAAATATAGTATTTAAATCCAACACTTATACTTATCCTTTGGGTTCCTACATATGATTTATCCCCAAAGTTTTTGAGGTTTAAATAAACCCTTCTCTCATACAAAATATGAAGGAACATACGTTTCATACAAAGATATTACATCGAAATTCAATAATATTAATTATATAACATAGAAGGCCCACAGTAAAACTATATAGGATTAATGTCTCTAAAAAGTAAAAAATATAAAAAACAATTTCATAAAACATATAAACCACCTCCCAATTACTTGTTCATAACTTAAACCTTATTTGATGCATCTTACCTATCTACTTTCTTCATACCCAGGTAAATGAAAAATAATAAATTGTGACCTCAGATTCCCTATAAGGGTTAAAAATTGAGTTAAAAATAATATAACAAGAACGAGAAATAACAATATAATAAAACATATTTAAATTTATATCATTCATGTCAAATATCATGATATCATGTCATTGGATAAATCATACAAGTCCATAAAGAATAAATTTCATGAGAACATAACATAAGACATGACATTTTTGCAAACAAGTAAGAATTAAAAATAATTTACATAATAGTAAAGGCTCACTAAGGAGACCATCATAGTGGAAAAACTCCATGACTAAAATGGGTTACCTCCCCATTCAATCACTATGTTATTGAATCATGTTTACATCAAGTTCATGCCCTGTATTACTAAATAGTGATCATGTCCTGTTACAATGTTGTTTATATGATGATATATAAATAATTACCCAACGAATTCTAGAGATATGTTGTTCTCACCTATCACATAATGAAAACTATATATAAATTTTCCATAAGAAAATAAATCATTTATCATATTAGAACCGATGAAATGAAATTGGTCTCAGAAACATCTTTCAATCATAACATAACCCTTGGAAAATAAATGGGTTTCATATTTATCACTTCATCATAAACATAAACCAACCATACGAATAATAGGGATAATGTCCTGAAAAATACATACATTAAAAACGAAAGTAACATAAATTAATGTTATCATACATGTAATGTAATTTTTAGATATCACATGAAAACAATTCTTGAGCAAAATGAACTTTCTTATTCGAAAACATAGTTTTTCATGAAATGATGAGAAATATTAAAAGATTTTTTTAAAATATAATTATATGATATAAAGGTAAGCTTCAATGAATGAATGCATCATGAATGTGAAAAAAATTTATTTATTCCATATAATAAAAAAGCATTCCTCTAGAAGTTTTTCTGAAAAAATGAAAAGATACCTCTTTAAGAAAACACCAAAAAATTTATTTCAAACCATTTATTTAAAATTCAGAAAGTGGTAAAAATTACATTAAATGTTGTATAAAAATAGTAAAAATATTTTTGAAGTAAATTTTTAGAAACATAGACAAGGAAGGTATATATTTTTCAGCAGATAATTACATATAAAAAATCCCAAATAAATTGATAATTTGAATTTAACTCATACCTTTGGACTGATATCCATCATTCATTTTTAAAACCCCATTAAAATAAATTAAATAATTTTATTAACTTATTATAGTATAATATTTACATTTATGATACAATATATGACCATTTTATTATCATTTTGTTTACAGAATTTCATTATTACTCTTTTTTTGGATGTTAACTAATTTATTTTCCTATACATGTTTCATAATATAACTCCAACTTTTTGTGTATATGATAGAGATACATCATTTTTTGGAATTATAAGAAAATAATATATAACATATTTAATAATTATAAACGTTTATATGATTTTATTATTTAATTTTGAATATTTTAAATTAATATCATCATTTCATGGAGACTAAAGTTTGTATGTTCACACAAGCGATGATATAATTTCTGAAATTGTAAAAGGGAATGTAAGTAGATGGTGTATATTTTGTTTCAGAATAAATATCATGTTATAATTATTATATATATATTTATTTATTTATTTTTTCAATAATTTAAACCATTTAGGTAAATTAGTGATGAAAAAAATATTACACCATGGCATAGAGTTGGTAATCCGTATATACACACTCACGATTCTTTCATTTTTCATATAATGGATAAATGGTGTAATATGGAAGATCAATATTCATAATAAAATCTCATAATATACTTTATGTTATAGTTATTTATTTTTTAATGGATTAAACACATAAATATTTTATGAAAATGAAATAATCTTGGAAGAGTCGGTAAAGATGAATACCTTTTCCTTCGAAAACATTCATTATATATCCTCTTATGGACACTAGGGTTGGTCTTTTGAGAATATCAAAACCCCTAGAATATAGATATGTATCTTTAAAAGTTAAATTTTAAGGTTATGGTCCATCATGAAGGCTCAATGTGATGTTAATAAGTGAGTGATGATGTTCCCTTTTATAATTTAGGTGAGGGATAGTTTTGTAATTTCAAAAAACATTGATTTAAAAAAATTTAAATTTCATTAAAAATACATAAAATGATAAATTTATTCAAATGAAATACATGATAATGATGTAATCACGTCAATTAATAGATTTTATGCATGTTTTGTATTATTTTAAACATTATCATTTTAGTTAACCTTTAGTAGGCCTATTTTAATAATAATTAAAGTAACAATATTTTTAAAATAAAAGGCTATAATTTTTACTTATGCGATTAAAATCAAATCATAAATATAAATTTTTTAAATTTTTATAACATATTAACTTTTTTTATTTTCAAATATATATTATTATTTTTAAACAATTTAGTAAGATTTTATTTTTATACAACTTCAGTAGGGTCAATTTTCTGTGAATCCCTTACATGAACTTTAAAAAATATCAAGATAAATACTTCACTTCAGAGAAAATACTTTTTAATATCCATATGGGGTAAATATTATCTATAAAATTATTTTATCCTATTAATAATCTCAAAATATAATTAATTTAATATATTTTTTAAATTGTATTTTTATATTTCCATTAATAAATTAATTACTAAATCATTTTTTTGTAATTATTTAATTTACATATTTATCACTAAAATTTAAAAATATAATACCCTGACAAAGATAAATCTTCTATATTTAAAAATAATATTTATATGAAAATATTCCCTTCCTATAACCCTATATAAAAATGATATAATATTTAAAAAATTAACATGAAATCATTAAATCTTTGTTAACATAAATATTATAAATACCATAATTTCATCTAAGTGACTAAAAAATTCAAAAAAAAATACTGAAAATATGTTTTTGAGTTAAATTTAACAATTTCATGAAATATTTTATATTAAACAACTAAATTTATATCCTTATGAGATAATAGTATAAATTTCTTCACCTAATAATATTATATAATGCTTTAGAGTGCATTAATTGTCTTCAAAATTTTATTTCGATCCTATATTACTCAAATTACCCTTTTGTGGTAAAAACATTTAAAAAGGTTACCATTCAAATTAGGCAAAAATAAAAGTGGCTTATTTAAAATAATTAAACCATTTGAATCAGAACATGGAATCCATTTTTTAAAATTAACAATACAAAGGTTACAAAATTTAATTTAATATAAAATAGATAAATTTTAATGGGAAACTATTTCTTTAGAAAATGATCATTTAAAACATAAACTATTTTTATAATAAATTCATCTATAAAATCATTTTCAGAAAACCTAATTTGATTATTTTAAATCCAAATTAAGAAATTAGATATGAAAACTAATTAATAATATAATTTTATCCTATAATTAATTTAAAGGAAAAAATAGATTTCAATTAAAAAAAATTTATTTTTACTTTTCTTTAAAATATATATATTTTCATTAAAACAAATTTGAATTTAATTTTAAAATTATGAATCCCAAAATTATATTAATTTTTTAAATCCCTTTTTTATAACTTCTAAAAGTTATTAAAATCACTTTTATGAAGAAATAATATTTTTGAAGAATAAATAGATTTTACTAAAAATCATGTTATCATTTTATATGATCATACCAATAAATTCATATTGAGTTTCACGTTTATTTATATTTTATAAAATACTTATTCAAATTTATTCCCCCAAAAAATAAGTATATATGTTATAATTTTAATTTTATACTAATAATTTCATGAGGTTCTTTTAAACTCATAGTTACTTGAAACATATTCTATTGATGTATCAAAAATAATTTAAAGAGTAATATTTGTTAAAATATTGGGGTGTTACAATACTCACCCATGAACAAGATTTCACCACACATTTTTGTGTCTTGTGTAGACTGTAGTTATTTTGATGGAGTCCCACAAGGACCAAGAGTAGGCAGAGACCTATGAAATAGATTATTTGAGGTGTTTACTAGATCTAGGTTTAGGGGAATTCTTAATGATTCATTTTAATATAATCCACTAATTCTGAAAATATATATCCTTTTATAGTTTTGATATTGGCATGTTTTTTTCTTTTTTAATCTTTCATTAATTTTTTTGACCTATAGTTTGGGGTATTTTTATGCCTGAATTTTAAGTTGAAATTTTTTAATATCTATATACTATTTCATGTATGTGTTTTTGGGTTCATGAGTACATGTACCTTAAGAATATGTCTCTTATATGTGAGATATTCCTAGTCGAATGTAGTCCCACTCACTTTTCTTATTGGACGTAGTCTTGAAGAGTTACGACTTGGGATAGTTTGTGTCGGGTGATGAAAGAGTGTCAATAGATTAGGTTTCACTTTAAAACCTCATTGTTGTGAGCGTGGTTTGGGTTGTGTAGAGGAATTTTTGTGGGTTTTTCATTTCATCATTCAGGAAATGAACTCTAGTTTTCAGGTGTAGGATGATGTATCCATTCATATGTACTCTGATAACTTTCTTCTCAGCTTGGTAGATTTGGATGTTGGTCACAGGGAATTAATGGAACATGCATCATATATGACTAGGTTTTCGTTTTTCCATACATTCTTGAGTCAGTTACCTAGATATACTCTTTACAAATGGATTCTCAGGAATCTGTTTCAGGATGACACCATGGGAATAGCTTTGTTGGGCTCCAAATTATGATTTTCATGATGATCCAGTCCGAGATGATACTTTAGTGTAGAGAACTCTCTATGAGGCGGTACCTCTTTGTGGTCCACCAGTTGAGAGACCAATTCTTGGGAAAAAGGTATTACCCATACTTTTGGAGGAGTATTAATGAAGGTTCATTGTGATGCATGAGTTCCAAAGGAAGCGGCCTTTGAGGTATCAGGTTTATACAAATTCTTATTATTCGGATGACTAACATGAGGTAAGAATGTGTGTTTTCTGCCTTGTAGGGAAAAATATGATCTGATGGTTGTCTTTTCTGCAATCCATCTTAAGGTGTCATTCTGTTTATGGTGGAGTCTTGTAACACATACACATGATGAGGATATGTTCACATTGGTGGATTTTTAGTAGAAAATTATGGAATTGTTTTGTCTAACCATTTCATGGTTAGATCATATCCCTGAGATTCCACAACTTTGGTATGATAAAATATTCAGGGGGGATTACTCAGTGAGGATCACAAACCTATTGCGATACCACTAGGATACAGTTCAAGGTCTATTTTTTAGAGAATTTAAATTCAATTAGGGATTTTTTTTCAGAGATCAATGTGTTAGTGGAACCACTACACATTCACAACTATGATATGTTCTAGAGTAGGATCTAGTGGTGGATACTTTTGTGAATGAAAAGACTCTCATCATTAGGGATAGACACTTCAAATATGAGACGTCAATAACATATAGAATAAATAAATATTAAGGACCCAAGCATATGAATCCCTTTAATAGAAAATACCTGGATAGAGGATCTGACTCTCACTGATTCAAGGCCTCTTTTGTTCAGTCTCATGAGTGGCAGTGTTTTTCTTGAATTAGATAGGGAAATCATGTCCAAGACAATTAGACCTGTCATACTGTTGAGGGGGAATCAATCAATATTCTACCCTAAAAGAGGAATGGTTTGAATCATGGAGATCTACATGAATATGGAAATGGATGAGGAGCAGGGATAGCAGTGGGAGGTGGAGGATACAACATTGTGACACCACCACCCCGCACTGGTCCTTGCTTGGTTCCGAGAGATGGAGGATGAAGGGAGAGAAACATTAAAGGCCATAGAAAAAAATGAAACGTAATCACCATGGTTGATTTGTTGTATTCTTTTTTTCCATTTTACGTTCTATATCATTTTGATATACACTATTTAGTGGAACTATATTCATACTACTTCATGTTTGAGGTTTGTTTTGGGTTACATAGGGTGTCGGTATATCCATGTGTTGGCACTGTTCGATGTAGCTTCGAATTCATGAGGATGAAGGATTCATCCTCCACAAAGACATATTTTTTATGAATTTAAAATCATACGGGAATGTTAGTTACACCATAATGAGTTAGTATCAAGGTTAGGGGATGAGTCCCTCTGAGTTGGGCACTTGGAGTGGGGTGGTGAGTTTCTCATTTTTCTAAGAGAGCTCGTATATCCCAGTGTTCACAATAGGGTAGCCATAGGATTATTTTAGTAACACCATGCACTCTGATTAAATTTTTATGCATGAATCATGAGGTAAAAATGGTTTTATATGATGTTAATTTAGACTTACATGAATTAAGGATCATTCAACTACTAAAATAAATTCATGATATGTGAAGAAATACCATGCTTCTAAGTCAGTTCCCCTCAAATTGTATTGTATCGAGATGCGGTGGACTAAATCCTTTGACTGGTGTGCTTGATGTAGTGTTACATAGGTATCTATTATAGGATAGTGATTTCTTTTACCACTAGATTCTATGAATGTATATGGTCCAGATGCTTTGTTCCACCTATTGCAGCTAAGGATACTTATTCGTTATGGTGAATAATGTCGACCTAGATTGAGATCATCTTTTGTGTGGGAGCCTATGTTATTCCTGGGACTCTGTGCATATGGGTAGAATGGTAACCCTCTGTGAGATTGCTTGAATGGGAGTTGATGTGGATAAAAAAAATTCGTCATTATCCATACAAGTTAGGTTTCTCGAATGAGAACACATACGGTGGAGATGATTTAGTGACTCAGTTTTTTACCAATAACAATTTGGAATACATCTAAGAATATTTCTAAAGAAAAGAGATGATTATTTCTAGGACTTCAGTTCTCATATGTCCTCGACATGGTGATTTTAAAAATATTAAATATATTATATCTCACACACATGAATTATTTTGAAAAATGGAAGAACTCCAATGTGGTGTCTCATATAATAATTCATAGACCATGGATGGATTTTGAACAAGGAATTTGGTCTAGCTGTGAAATAAACATTGTCGCTGTTGTGTTTCTGGTCAAAAGAATTTTGGAATAAGTGTATTAAATTGAGAATTTTTGTAATTAAAATAAACCAAATACATTATCTCCCATCCCCTTGGTGCACATATAAGGAGGAGAGATAATCCCTTCCCCCTTGGAGTGATGGATATTACCAAGACGTATCCATGGAGACATGGCTTCACCAATCTCAAATATTGATGGTGATCACTCTATGATCCTGGAGAAACATCTTCCTAGTACTAATTTGACCCCGAAGCTTCTAAGTTTCACTATAAGGTAGTTTTTTTGTGTTTTATGACTCTATACCTATTTTAATTCAATTTTATTATTGTAAAGCCCTTATAAAATTTCTAGGGACATGGTGAGTGTTGATTTGTGTGATTTGGGGAAACAGTAGTGATTCAGGTGACTTGTAGGGAAATCTGGATTGAATTCCCATATACAAAGAATTTATTGTAGTGGAGGATGCATTGTTTTCTACACATTCATGGACAGTGGATTCTAGGGATTACATGATGTGTTCTAGGGATACACACTTTTTTGTGACCCATTGTCATGTGTCCTGAGGACATGTCTTGGGAAGCTGTGTGAACATACATGGTTATGTGAATGTACACATAAAGAATACAAGAGAATAGGGTTATGGGAACCAATAAGGGTAGATGACACAACCTGGGGACTGATTATCTTGGACATGTCATGTATAAATGGGTAAACATCATGTGTTAGACAAGACTATCTGAGTTGTGGGATGGGAAGAAAAGATTGGGGGCCTAGGTGAGGTAAGAAACATTGTCTACCTATTATACACACAGTTTAGGACCGCATAATCATCCATGTCATGTAGAATGGGACATATACAGGTGTTCTGGTGAGTTCACACACCATGAGGACCAACAAAAAGACCATGTAGTCTCCCCTTAGATTCAATGTTCAAGGTGATGGTTTCCATGGTGTGGGCCTAAGATACGTGAGGTGAGTCAATGTTGTGTGTTTATTCAGAGAGCATCATTTGGACCAGTAGTGGTTGAGTGAGTTCCCTTAGTCTATCCATATTTGGGTATGGAGTGGAATGAAATTATTGATAAATTTTTATCATCCCCTCAATAAGATGATATTTTATTGATTTGTCCCTTCCCTCTGGGAATGTTGTTGTAGGATCCTCTATCAAACCATTATAGTTGTTTCATCCATCTAAATAGGTTTTTCTTGGATCATATAATGTTTAATATTCCATAGATTAGGTACTATGTATTTTTACGACCAACACAACATGGAAGGTGACCCCCTTTATAGTAGGACTTCCCTATATGGTTTTTTTGTACATCATGAGTATGATCCTCTACATAGAAGGCGATTTTATTATGGTTGTCTCATCATCAGTTATATGATCCCCTACTTTGTAGAAAATTTTTGTATGGTTTGGGGTATCTTTAGTTATATGATCCCCTAATTTATGATTTTTACCATATAGGGTATTTGGAATTTTTTTAACAACACTACATGGGATACAATCCACTATATGAAAGACATGATCTCTAATTTGTAATGAAGGGTTTGGGTTTACCCCCAGAAAAATATGAAGTTATTCACATTTTGAGTGAGATCATTGAGTTACCATATTTCGATTGTTGTTTCCCCAAATATTTTACGGTAGGGATCCCCTATCGAAGGATGTTTTGTCTTCATTATTCCATATTTCTATCATAGTATTCCCGAACAGATCCTATGATTGATCTCCTTTATTAGATATGTAACCTTATATGGTTCCAATAACGTATTTTTACCCCCATTAGGGATGAGTGAGATCCACTATCAATGTATCGTGATCCACTGGTTTTGATCAAGAATTTATTCATTTAAAAATATAATGATCATGGCCTCTTATACTTATTTCACTTGGGAGGGTAGGGAGTTCCATCAGCTTTGTGATACTCGATAGAGTGTAATATATAATATGTTCTATAAGATATAGAGGAGGTTTTACAGATAAACAATATCTATCATACATAATCCTAGGGATGGTATAGTTTTACATGATTTATTGCATCTCTTTGATGAGATTTATACTGTATGATAGAGAATGTGAAGTGTGTTATTAGGGAAAACATTTATCATTAAAGCCATGAGTATAATATTTCAGTGGCTATGAGGTAGAAACCACATGAGAAATATAGTTTGAAATGGGCATATAAGGTAATTATGGGTGACATTTTAAATTTTTCATGTATTATTTAACACCCCTTTTGGACAGATTTTACAAGTTGAGTGTAGTCGAGGAAGTTCAAGATAGATTTTCTCTCAAATTTCGGTTCCATCTGGCTGTGTCGAGTAGAGTTTTGTCATTTGGTAACTCACTTTTCATTTGTATTTTTGTGGAAGCTACTGTTTATTATTATAATCTGCAGATAATAGGGTTTTCATACACATATTGTATCATGTGCATACCGCATGCCATTTAACAGAGTCCTAGGTGGTCCCAGAGCATACATAGACTAGTGAGGTTGACCATCTGAGGTGTTTACCAGAGCTAGATTGATGAGATATTTGACCGTTTCATTAGAATTTCATTCCCTCTTTATAACATGGTTGGAATCATTTACATGTTTCATCATGGAATTTCCTTTTCTCTTTTTATGTTTTCAATACATCTATTATATTCTTGTTAGGGATTGATGTATTCATGCATTTAAATTTTAAAAAATTTATATCTCCTTAGCATTTTATGGAGTAGTTTATGGTTGATATCATACATGTATAATAAGAAAAGTCCTCGGGTTTATGTGATATGCCTAGTGGGTGGTTTTAGCTATCAGTTTGACTATTAGAGGTTGTTTTGGGGAGTAATGGATTGGGACCCATTGGTTCAGGTCATTAATGTTATAGTGGAGAGATACACCTTATAGCCTACAAGGGAGAAATTTTCAAAAAATGACAATGGGATATATATACTCTGATAATGTTAGGGCTGAAGGAACAAAATAAATGAAAAATAAAGATATTCAACCAAACCCCATGAAGATAAATGTTTTCTGGAGACAAAATTACATCACATGAGTACATGATGGGATTTTGAACCAAAATGTTGTGGCATAGTAGTAAACAAGGATAATGACTCGTTATTATTGGATAATAATAATCCATTATCATGGAAGGAATCATTAATTTGAATAAAAGTTGTAAAGTGTATCAAAATCATGAATTATTAAAAAGATTCCTTTTAAAAAAAATCTTGTTTTTAAGAGACCCCTTAGTATATGCAAATATTTTTTGTTGAAATTTTTTTTCTCAAGAACATAACTGGACATGGAAGTACAATTCAATACTTATAAGGTGTGAATGGTTACAAAAGTGATTAGGAAAATCATTCAATTGAAAATGAAAAATCATTTTCCCTGGTTTCTTTAACACCCCAAGATTTCATAGCGTGTTATTTCTTCAAAATAATTAAATAACATGCACTACACACAACACTGAGTTCAATCGCACCATGACTTAACAAAAAAAAGCCAATCAAAAGAGGTTAGGAATAGTATTAACTAAATTTTAAACTTTATATAAACCTTATAATTATAGAATCCATATTATGAGTTTCTAAGATATAATGCAAGAACAAATTCATTTTCAGTATTGTACTTTTGTCAACTTTTAATAGTGAACCCTTTTTAAATACAATATTTTAAACTTTTTGACTAAATGGGGACATCAAAAATTTAAAATGAAACATCCCAAGCTTCCACGGTATGCTTTCCTTTGAATAATACAGTAGCATGTGTTGAACGCAACTTCGAGTTTTAACACACCACAACCGATCAAACTAGCCGTTATGAATAGTAATACCTACTTTTTGAAATTATATATATTTTACATTTCAAAATGGAATTCATTTTTGGATTTGGAATATCGAATTTAGCCTAAGGTGAAATTTTGGTACTTTTCGGATAACTTTAATATTTTGATGAATAGTTAAAATTACTAAATTTTAATTAAAAACAACTTTTTTAATCAAAATAGTTAATAGTGATAAATTATGAATTTGAGAGGTTTTACAGTATATTTTGAATATATTTTTACCATTTAATAGGATGTTGGTCATTGAACATAAGTTTACAATTAAACAGGACATAAACAAGTGCAAATCTTTTGATAGTTATTATCTCTTAAAAACACGCTTTTTGTTTTAACAACGGGAATTAATTTTAAATTAATTTCTGCCACTTCTGTGTTTTGAATTTGGAAAAATGGATTCCATATTTGGAATCAGGATGTTCAAATTGTGTAAATAGGTAACATTTATTTTTAGGCATTTTGAATAATTACTGCGGTAAATATTTTATTTACCATTGTTAAGGGTAAATCCGGTAAATAAGGGTTAAAAAATAATATTATAATAATACTAAATTACCCTAAAATGTGTCCTAACCTTATTGGTTGATACATGTTAGACTATAGGCATCATTGGTCGATTTTGGGGACCCCATGGTTCCACTTGAAGGTGATAGGGACACTTTATTTTAATTAACTTAAAATGAGTACAAAAATAACACAAGCTTATATCTTTTAGAAAAACAATTTTAACATAGGGTTATAAATGTTTTATTTTAGATTAAAATATTCATTGGAAAGATAAAAGGATTTAATACATGTGGATATTTTATTTATAATTTTTAGACATTAAATAAGTTAATTTATTTATGACACAATGATGATACATTAATTAGTTTAATAGTGAAAAATTAAAATAATTGATATTATAAAAACCCAAAAAATATAATTTGAAACTTTTAATGAATTAAAATAATTTTATCTGATAATATGACATATTATTATTGATTTAATTGACTTTGTTTGAAGTAATCAATCTGTTATGAGTTTCACAAAAAATCAACTATTGAATAGTGTCAAAATTGACATAAAAGAGTTTTTAAAACAAATATTATATTATTAATTGATATTAAATTCCTAAAAATCTAAGGTTCGGCCAAGAGACTTATATCATGATATGTGTACTATTAATGGACCACTTGGGGGTCACTTCAATATATATGGTATGTTTATTAACCATATAATATAAAAATACAAAGAGACATTGTAAAAGTGAAACTAATTAACTTAGAGTTAATACTTAAAGATAAGGTTAATATAAGTACCCAAATCTGTCTAGATTCTATTTGATGAATGGTTTTTGACCTAGACCCACCTTAAAATTTAAATAATCAACTTTGGAGCCATTATAAACTGAATATGAATTTATTATAAATTAATACTTCTAGCTTTTCCAAAGGTTCCCATCACCCCTCTTATAAAAGGGCACACCTCCTTCTCATTTCATCACACCTTCAAAGCCTTTTGATTCGGTCAAACTCTTCCCAAATACTGTACCAAATTCCCTCACTACAACCTAGAGTCCTTAGTTTGATCCAAAAGCCAACCTAAGGAGCCCTTTTGATCAAATCAAAAGGAAGAACCCGAAGAAGAGGTAATGATTTCACCACCCTTTTTCAAGTTCCTTTCTTCGTCCACTTCTTCTTCCTTTGTTGTTACCATTATAAAATAATAAATCCAGTATCTTATATATACTGTGATGTTATTATAAATATGGTACAACCATATTCAGTATTCTCTCCACCCTTTGAATAACATGTCACCATACGTTCGTACGTATGGCTTAACGCCTCCACGTCGTGGTGTAATTGTTATTCAATATATTATTATTTGGATGGGTATAATAATGACATTTAACTCATGTAAATAATAAATATAACATGTTAATGATTCTGTATATATGATATACCATCCATTTATATATTATTTAAATATCAAAATAATGATATTGTCGCTCGTGCGTACGTACGGACTACCGTCTCCACAAACGCGATAAGATTCATTCTCCATCGTATCCATTCAAGTATAATTATCATTTAATGATTAATAATAGTATTTAAGGAACTTATATCTTTCTGGACATGATTAAGATATAACCTATCCATAAAAAACATGTCTTACGTAAAAAAACATATAAAAGAAAACGAGTAAGTTAACACCCGAAACGACGATAATACTAAGATATTATTAACAAAGCAATGTTTTAAAGATTTATCTTTCTAAATCTTTTAAATTAATGTCCTTGTATTAAAAATGGTTTTTAAGGATTTATTTATATGTACATGAATGTTTTGAAAATGATATTTATTTTGAAAAGTTTCAAAGTGGTATGGGACACTATTATTCAATAATCTCTTTTAAATTACTTCCTTTATAAATGTGTGACTTTCCAATGATTTCGAGAAAGGAGATATTTCTCTAAAATAGTTTTGATTTCATCTATGTCAACATCCCTTGTTGGATTTTATGCTTATGTGAAGTTGATTTATTATGATACAAACTTCTATGTTGTATTGAAGGTTTTGTGATATGTTTGACTGTGGATGTGCTATTTTTATACCATTCATGGTTTATAGTGAATGTATTGACATTTCGTATGCTAGTTTTAATACGAATGTTTATGTTATGTTTAAACCTTTTCATATGGGAATGCACTGGACTTAATATGTGACGGGTGGAGCCCGCTATAGCTCCTAGTGCATCGGTAGGTCTCATGAGTCAAAATAGTGTCTTGGCACAAGGCCTTGGAAAAATATTTTTTGTAGTCTTGGCACGAGGCCTTGTCTATGTGGTTATGATAGTCTGGAATTATGAATTCCATCATTATGAAAGTGGTTATTGATATTGCATGTGATTATTTGATTAGTAGAATATCCATGTGAATAACTAAATGGAATTATTTCATTTTATTTTTGCCATACTATGTTGAAGTTCAAGTTTAAAAGGCTTTTGTTTTAGTTATACATTACCTTAAATGTTTATGCTTATTTTTGAAAGTTTCCGCTATATTGTTATCCTTACTGGGCATTTGAGCTCACCCATTTTCTATGTTTTATTTTTCCCAGGATGTGAAGAAGTAAGTTATGAATGACCTGTAGGGATATTATGAGGGGATAATAGTGTGGACTATGGAGACATTATGTTGTTGTAGTAGTTTTTCACTTTATGATGTAATGTAAAACTTTATTAACATATCTAGTGTTTCTAAGGCTACTAAACCAATCAGTCTTTCGAGATTTGATCTTTCTTGTGATCAGGCCAATGTTATGTAATAATGCACCGACTCTCGGTAACTGGGGTCGGGGCATTACAGTTGGTATCAGAGGAAGTTTAGTAAAAACCTTGGAAGCTAGATTTAGATAAACTATGATTAGAGCACGTAGACCTAAGATGAACTTTGAGGATTAGTATAAAAGAACATCCTAGAATTTTGGTATTGTAGATATTTTGTGAGTTTTCCAAGAAATACATCCCTGTCTGGATACGAGCTGGTAGAGGTGGCTCTGGCACAGATGTACCTAGGGATAAAACCCGAAAACACCGGTTTGAGCTAGACTCAAACGGGAACTGGTGCATGACAAAGGGCCTTGCTGCACTCTTGGTTACGACACTCCCATGTGATATTCTTAGGATAACTCTCATTTTCATTACAAATCCTTATGAAGGTTTTATGAGTATATACTTCCTCAAAGGAGACATTTTTATGATTATGGATTATATCCATAAACTATTTAATTTATGTTATTTGTTTTACAAGTTTGTGATTAGGTATTGTTATTAATAAACTAATCTAATGTATTCCATTGTTTAGAAATGGCGCCCTGTAGAATGAATTAGAACTCTAGCAATGAACATGATACAAAGAGAAAGAAGGATCATATATTTCATGGTCTTAATCTGGAATTTATAAGAGAAATAGTCTCGCATGTATTATCATCATATGAAGAAGTAATATCATGTGTTGATAAGATAAGTAAAGAGTTTAGTGAGTCTTATGGCTTTAAAGGGAAGCTAGAGAAGAAAAGGATGGAAGAGAGAACGATGGATAAAGGGAAGAGGGAAAAGAAGAATTTTCCTATATGTGATAACTGTGGAATGAAAGAGCCTGGAACCTGCCTGAAAGAAATGGTAGTTTGTTATAAGTGTGGAGGAAAAGGGCACAAAGTACGTGACTGCAAGGGTAAGAAAATGATTTCAAATGTACAATGCTTCATTTTCAAGGATTTTGGACACTACACAAACCTATGTCCCAGTCATCAGACTATGCCGCAAATGATGCTATTGGATAATAATCAAGTTGTGATACTACCACAGATGAAGAGGAATGATTAGAGTTCTTATGTTGATTATGTCATTTGAGTGTTGTATCAACAATGTACTTGTTATAATAATTATGGAGTATATAAGGATTGTAATACAGTACTATTTCATCAAGGACATGAGATTGTGTAGAACAAAGAAAATTGACTCAATAGCAGGTTAAATTTTTGGAAAAAATATGGTTGAGAGAAAGATAAACCATAATATGGTTCTGATACCGAGGTAGTGATTTTAGAATAATACATGATTGATATGGATAAATTATATTGGATATTCTTGACTACCTTGAAGCTGATTAATTATTTTTATATTCCATCATTGTTGGGGTTTAAATAATTTTTGGATTGATGAAGTATATCCAGCATTCTATATAGAATAAGGGAGAATGAATGTAATCGATAAGGATTATAGTAATTCAGGATGTTTATGTGTTTTAAAAGAATACATGATGAAGGTATTAATATGTTATTATGGGGTAAAAGGATCTACATTATGTTTACCTTCCTTATAAATTTTGGACTGTGAGTTTGGACAGAAGTATTTTGGATTGTTCGAGTTTGGATAATTTTGGATTTCCATAAAAGGACAACCCGGAGGTCGGGCGGCAACACGTCGCGACCGGCAAGGCCACGATACTTGAACCCGCAACCGAAGGGCGACAAGGGTGTATCACCTACCAGTGGCCCACAACATGTCCTGGATTAAATAATGTAGTTTTTTTAAATGATCTGGTAGATGAATTATAAATTCGTTTATTTTGGAACCCTGTACGAATAGTATAAATAGAATATTTTTTACGTTCTATTATCTTTTAGAGTGAAAGATGAGTTTGTGGTAGATATTTATTAATAGATAAAACTCTAATTATAAAGTAATTACATCTCCTTATGATCTTATCCAATCTCATAAATAAATTCCTCAACATTAAGAAAAGGAACTTAGAACAAAAATGTTGTCCTAGATGGTACCTTAAATCATCACTAATTTATGGCTTTGGGATTGTTGGACTTTTCATAGCCATGTTCTCTGCCACTCTCCATCAGATAATTGATGGTTAGATATCTCTTCCATATCCATATTTTCCAACATGGAACCCTAGAATGTGTTATTTTCAGTAATTTTCATACTTTCCACTATTTATTTTAAATAGAGGCCTCATTAATTCATTTTTCGATGTGGGATTTCATCTAAGATATTTTGAAACGTCAAAAATGTGTTATCCTAATACCCTATGTTTTGTTGAACCGATGGTATTTCAAATCATCATAGATTGATGAATTTAAGGACCTAAATTTTACACTTGTTTGTGATTGATTACCTCAATCACTACCTATAAATATTTACGTTTTTCCTCAAATTATATGTCTCTAATTGCCACCAATGTTCTACTAATCGAGATCATAATTTGGTGGTGACACTTTCATTTCCCTTTTCCTCGTATTAAGACTAAATTTTGTAACCCAATTTTCAATGTGGGTTTTCCCAAAAATATATTTTCTATTTTCAAACTTTTATTTTCGAAGAACAATTTCAAATTGCGAGGACGCAATTTATTGAAGGAGGGGAGAATGTAACACCCCAAGATTTCATAGCGTGTTATTTCTTCAAAATAATTCAATAACTTGCACTACACGCAACACTGAGTTCAATATCACCATGACTTACTAAAAAAATCCATTCAAAAGAGGTTAGGAATAGTATTAACTAAATTTTAAACTTTATATAATCCTTATAATTTTATAATCCACATTATGAGTGTCTTAGATATAAAGCAAGAACAAATTCATTTTCAGTATTGCACTTTTGTCAAATTTTAATAGTGAACCCTTTTTAAATAAAATATATTAAACTTTTTGACTAAATGGGGACATCAAAAATTTAAAATGGAACATCCCAAACTTCCACGGTACGCTTTCCATTGAGTAATACAGTAGCGTGTGTTGTATGAAACATCGAGTTTTAACACACCACAACCGATCAAACTAGCCGTTATGAATAGTAATAACTACTTTGTGAAATTATATATATTTTATATTTCAAAATAGATTTCATTTTTGGATTCAGAATATCGAATTTAGCCTATGGTAAAATTTTGGTACTTTTCAGATAACTTTAATATTTTGATGAATTGTTTAAATTACTAAATTTTAATTAAAAACAACTTTTTTAATCAAAATAGTTAATAGTGATAAATTATGAATTGGAGAGGTTTTAACGTATATTTAGAATATATTTCTACCATTTAATACGATGTTGGTCATTGGACATAATTTTACAATTAAACCAGACATAAACAAGTGTCAATCTTTTGATAGTTATTATCTCTTAAAAACACACTTTTTTATTTTAACAACGGGAATTAATTTTAAATTAATTTCTTCCACTTTGGTGTTTTGAATTTGAAAAAATGGATTCCATATTTGGAATCAGGTTGTTCAAATTGTGTAAATAGGTATCATTTATTTTTAGTCATTTTCAATAATTACTGCGGTAAATATTTTATTTACCATGGTTAATGGTAAATCCGGTAAATAAGGGTTAAAAAATAATATTATAATAATACTAACTTACCCTAAAACGTGTTCTAACCTTATTGGTTGATACATGTTCTACCATAGGCATCTTTGGGTCGATTTTGGGGATTCCATGGTGCCACTTGTAGGTGATAGGGACACTTTATTTTAATTAACTTAAAATGAGTACAAAAATGACAGAAGCTTATATCTTTTAGAAAAACAATTTTTACATAGGGTTATATATGTTTGATTTTCGACTATAAATTTTCATTACAAATATAAGAATATTTAATACATAATGATATTTTATTTATAATTTTTAGACATTATATAAGTTAATTTATTTATGACACAATGATGATGAAGTAATTAGTATAATAGTGCAAAATTATAATAATTTATATTATAAATACCCAAAAAATATAATTTGAAACTTTTAATGAATTAAGTTAATTTTCTAGGATAATATGACATATTATGATTGATTTAATTGACTTTCTGTGAACTAATAAATCTGTTATGAGTTTCAAAAAAATCAACTATTGAATAGTGTCAAAATTGACATAAAAGAGTTTTTAAAACAAATATTATATTATTAATTGATATTAAATTCTTAAAAATCTATGGCTCATCCAAGAGACTTATATCATGATAGGTGTACCATTACAGGGCCTCATGGGGGTCTCTTGGATGTATATGGTATGTTTATTAACCATATAATATAAAAATACAAAGAGACATTGTAAAAGTGAAACTAATTAACTTAGAGTTAATACTTAAAGATAAGGTTCATATAAGTACCAAAACCTGTCTACATTCTGTTGGTTGATTTTTTTTCGACCTATCCCCACCATAAAATTAAAATAATCAACTTTGGAGCCATTATAAACCGAATATAAATTTATTATAAATTAATATTTCTAGCTTTTCTAAAGGTGCCCCTCACCCCTCTTATAAAAGGGAACTCCTCCTTCTCATTTCATCACACCTTCAAAGCCTTTTGGTTCGGCCAAAATCTGCCCAAATACTCTCCCAACTTCCCTAACTATAACCTAGAGGCCTTAGTTTGATCAGAAAGACTACCTAAGGAGCCCTTTTGATCTAATCAAAAGGAAGAACCCGAAGAAGAGGTAATGATTTCACCACCCTTTTCAAGTTCCATTCTTCTTCCACTTCTTCTTCCTTTGTTGTTACCATTATAAAATAATAAATCCAGTATATTATATATACTGTGATGTTATTATAAATATGGTACGACCATATTCATTATTCTATCCACCCTTTGAATAACATGTCACCATACGTTCGTACGTATGGCTTACCGTCTCCACGTCGTGGTGTAAATGTTATTCAATATATTATTATTTGGATGGGTATAATAATGATGTGTAACTCATGTAAATAATAAATATAACATGTTAATGATTCTTTATATATGATATACAATCCATTTATATATTATTTTAATATCAAAAGAATGATATTGTCGCTCGTGCGTACGTACGGACTACCGTCTCCACAAACGCGATAAGATTCATTCTCAATCGTATCCATTCAAGTATAATTCTCATTTAATGATTAATACTAGTATTTAAGGACTTTATATCATTCTGGATAGGATGAAGATACAACCTATCCATAACAAACATGTCTTACGTAACAAAACATATAAAATAAAACGAGTAAGTTAACACCCGAAACGACGATAATACTAAGATATTATTAACAAAGCAATGTTAAAAGATCATATATGATATCATATTAATATATATGATTATTTTATAATTTAATAACAATTATTTAACCATTATACTGGAGGTTAACCTACCCTCAACCAAGGAAAAGTACATGGTAAGGGTTTATTTCACAATCTCTTTATTATCCGAGGTTGTTTATATGTAATAATCTACTAGGATCTCATTATCATCCACATCCATGTTTCTTAAAAATGAATTTCAAAACATTTTTACTATTTACTAAGATATTGGTTAAATTCATTTATACCCTTGTTTCACTTTTTATAAGAGGTTTATAAAGGAATCTTTCTGTCGTTTTCTAAACATGGTGCTTTTGAACCTTTTCGACAAAATTAAGGTAAGAATTTTTTTAACTTATACGGCGGGTGCGGGTATTTACCGCCATTATAAAATTTCCAAGATTACCTTACAATATTAGAAGGATATTTTCAAAGTAAATGTTTTATTTTATAATTATGTTACTTTTAAATGATTTCAAAATGAATATTTTATGAATTTTGGAAAGGTACTCTTTATCAAAATCAGAATTTTAAATGTTTTAAAGATTTATCTTTCTAAATCTTTTTAATTAATGTCCATGTCTTCAAAATGGTTTTCAAGGATTTATTTATATGGACATGAATGTTTTTAAAATGATATTTATTTTCAAAAGTTTCAAAGTGGTATGGGACACTATTATTCAAAAATCTCTTTTAAATTACTTCCTTTATAAATGTGTGACTTTTCAATGATTTCGAGAAAGGAGATATTACTCTCAAATAGTTTTGATTTCATCTATGTCAACATCCTTTGTTGGATTTTACGCTTATGTGATGTTGATTTATTATGATACAAAATTCTATGTTGTATTGAAGGTTTTTTGGTATGTTTGACTGTGGATGTGCTATTTTTATACCATTCATGGTTTATGGTGAAAGTATTGACATTTCGTATTCTAGTTTTAAAACGAATGTTTATGTTATGTTTAAACATTTTCATATGGGAATGCATTGGACTTAATATGTGACGAGTGGAGCCCGCTATAGCTCCTCGATGCATCAGTAGGTCTCATGAAGCAAACTAGTGTCTTGGCACAAGGCCTTGGCAAAATCTTATTTGTAGTCTTGGCACGAGGCCTTGGCTATTTGGTTATGATAGTCTGGCATTATGCATTCCATCATTATGAAAGTGGTTATTGGTATTGCATGTGATTTTTCGATTAGTAGAATATCCATGTGAATAAGTAAATGGCATTATTTCATTTTATTTTTTCCATACTATGTTGAAGTTCAAGTTTAAAAGGCTTTTGTTTTAGTTATACATTGCCTTAAATGTTTATTCTTATTTTGGAATGTTTCCGCTATATTGTTATCCTTACTGGGAATTTGAGCTCACCCCTTTTCTATGTTTTATTTTTCCCAGGATGTGAAGAAGTATGTTATGAATGACCTACATGGATATTATGAGGGGATAATAGTGTGGACTATGGAGACATTATGTTGTTGTTGTAGTTTTTCACTTTATGATGTAATGTAAAACTTTATGAATATATCTAGTGTTTCCAAGGCTACTAAACCAATCGTTCATTCGATATTTGATTTTTCATGTGATCATCTTAATGTTATGTAATAATGCACCGACTCTGGGTAACAGGGGTCGGGGCGTTACAATTTCAATGTTGAAATCTGTCAGAATACTATATTCAATTATTTCATTTCAGGATTAGGACATTTGTGAAATGATTTTCAAAATAGATTTCCCTAATAGTAATCTTCATGACGATTTAAATATGAAACAACCAAAAAATTTTGTGACACCAAAGGATTCCAACAATGGATGAAAATTTCAATGATCTATTTATGGACTAAATGAAGTATGTAGCTCATGGAGAATTAATTATGATTATTCCATAACAAAATTTGGTTTCATAATGAACAAGTCTATGTTTTTTATCTACTAATGGATTAGTTGTAGTACGCTTACTTTCTTAATTGTATTTATGGATGATATATTACATATTTTAAATGATATACCAGTCTTACAACTTTTTAATATGAGGTTGAATAATGGAATATCCTTTAAGGGAATATTGATTGAATCATATATTATTTGTAACAATATCCATCATGATAGATCCCAAATACTAGTCCTAAAAATTAATGATATATACAATTTCACGAAACTAAATATTTTTTGTATGGAACAATCCAATAAGATATTTCTTCTATAGGATATGTAGATAATATAATTCAGACATATTGAGATGACATTATGTAACATATGGGATACATCATTAAATTTAATGGAGGTGTTGTGAGATGAAGGATCTCAATGCTTGTCTTGGTTGAAGATTCGATAATGAATTCCATGTATAATGCGGCTTCTAAAGAAACTAATGAAGTATTATGGGTGTGTAACTTCATCCAAGAGGTGGACATGGTACCTATAATTATATATAATTTCCCAATATATTTTGATATTACTATAATAGTGGATCCCAAAAAACATATTAGGTCACATTAGAAAAGTAATCACATACTTCAGAAGAATAATCTCTTTTTATATTTTGCAATGATATGAGAGAATAATACATCACTTAGTAGAAACATTATTATCATGTGAGGTTTAGCTAACTTAATGTCGTATACAGTTTTATCTTCTCCATGTTCGACTTTTTTTAGACATTAGTTACTTCGAACAACTACTTTAAAATTGATTAAATATATATATTTGGTATTAAATATTAATTATACAACTTATTAAATCTTATACAATGTTATGCACAACATTAATGTAACAATTTTCTATAATTTTATCACATTGATATAGTTATATCTATTCCCCACTATGATGTGAACCATTATGTTTTATGAAATTTTCCTTAATATATTTTTTGGTCAGATAATGTACTCAGATATAACATATAGTATTTAGATTGTAATGCTAAAGTACTTGTAAATATAGGACTCATATTATCTTAAATATCACTATTGTTAATCATTATGATGTAATACTATTTGAAAATTACCTCTAATTGGAGTTATATTTTTTTTTGGTGTCATTAATTATTTATATATATCAGTATGTGTTTTTTTCCATAGAATGTAATATATCATCTGTGCATCTCATGAATCATTCATTTAGACATACTGAAAAACTATCATGCCATATGTTGGAGGGAAGTTGGGTAAATTGGCAATATATAAAATTAAGTCACATTAATGGATATTTCGAGGAGTTATTTCCCCTTCAATCTTTATTGAAGCTTATATCTTCTCCATTTATTTGGAATGGAACAATCACCATTAATTCCAAAGCCATATTGTAACTTTGTTTTTATTTTAGATAATAAATGAAATATGTATTGATAATATAAGTTAATAAAACCATTGTGAATACTTATTGATAAGATATTGTGATAAAGGTGTTATACTACACATTTTGAATTTCTATGTGGTTTTTAAAACTATGACCTTCAGTGATTTCTCTTTGGTTGTGTGACCCATTTATAGAGAGTAATTTGGGACACTAGAAAAGATTTCCTAATGATAATGAGAAAGAATCTTATAGTGACACACTCTATGTGTTTCCATTGATGTAAATTACATTCAATATGAAGTTTCTTAATGGAATACATATTATTCTCAAGGTTGAGGAATAATTCTATTTATGATACATTGATTGCATAAATTTAGATAAAATTTATTCAATAAAAGTAAATAAAAATCTATTTATTTTTTTTATTCAATATTTAATAAGTATTTATTCATAGATATGTGAATGAAATATTTATTTAATAATTAAATTTTTTCTATTATTCAAAAAATACTAATGTTTTAAATGAAATAATAATACATTTGGTGATAAATAATTACTTACAAGACAATAAATATTATTTATTAATATTCACTGCATAGAACCTACCAAAAAATAATATTATTATTAATCATGGAATTTATTCACTAAATGGATTCCTCTTCCTTCTAGAAGAGTGCACCTCATGCATAGAGTGGCTTTTAAATTTTGTCGATCATTGTTCCCTTGGAATCCAGCTCCTCGGCGGTGCCCCTATCACCAGTGACGTTCAATCTGGGATCCGTGTTTCTCACTGGTGGTTTTCCATATAGAAGGGGGTATCTGTTTCTATCCTCTAGAGAAGGGTTTCTACCTCTATATTTTTAACAAGTGATGTGTGTGAAGGCTTCGGGTGCTTCTGATCTATGCTTCCTAGCGATTGCTTCATTTTCGTATTCAGTGGTGATGGATGGGTCAGGACTTTCGTTGTCTGCCCCAATGTTATTGTTCAATGATGTAGTGGCCAACCATATGTGTACGCATGTGGTGCATTTTGGTTATGAGAATCCTTCTCATTCAGTATTCAAGCATTTTTTGGATTTCGGGGACTTGAAGGATGTGGTTTGTATATCAGTGTGACAAATGTTTTCCTTTTTTGGTGCTTTCGTTGGTGGAAGGTTTTTCAAGTCTTGGTGTGTCGCTCTACGTGAAATGGGTTTTTGGGACTTTAACCTCTCTCGTTGGTCGATGGACACTAATAAACTGAATGAATGTGCTTTCGCGGCTCTTTGTGGGATCCTTCCAGGGCTTCCGCTCCTTTTACAGAATGGTACCTTTCTCAAAGTAATTAGAGATTCTCTTAGAGGGTTTCTATGCATGGATGAATGCACTCGTAGGTGGTAGGAGATGATGATGCCTTAGATTTGTGTCCATTTGAATATGTCTATCCCTATTCTATCATTTTTATCAATGGAATTGCAAGATTTAGTTGTATGGCTTCAGGATATGATGTTCTTGGTATTTCCTAGGTACTGCTCGTCCTACCTCCTTCAAAGGGAATTCTGTTCAAATATGCAGAAGAGGGCTCCAAGGGTCTCGTCAAAATTTTTCTAGACCTTCAATGTCTACAGATATGTCGGAACCTCATATTGGAGGGTCGGATTTGACATTCTTCCCTTATGTGGTAAATTATGGGGCCTCCTTACCTGGGGATAGTGATGCTTCCAGGTCGCTTCTTATATGCAATGTTACTGATGCCTCAATAACGTGTTCAAAATCACCTCACAGAAAGTCCATAGTTCCCTTCTACTTTGGGTCTAGTTCAGTGGAGATATCTGTAAGATCATGTTCCTCTCCCCTCATGTTCTCACAAGGAGATTTGGTGGAGTTATTTCTATTCGTTATCATGAGTTTCGATGTGTTCGAATCCTGAGATTTTCCACTAGAGCCTTTCGTATCGTACAAAGGTAAGGCAAGGGTTCTCAAGTTGAAGGATGTACATGTGGATTTCCCCTATGGGCCGAAAGTGTTTTCTTGTGTGGATTTTGAAGGAGGGTCTTGACTTTTTAAGGTAGTGAAGTTTTCTTGTTCTTCTTCATCCTCTATATCTCTGTATAGGGTAATGAAGGGGAAGTCCCATTCCTCTCGGCCGCCTGTATCCTCTACTACATCTGCCAATAATTCAGGGGTATGAACATGGGCACAAATAGGACATCTTAGGGAAATATCATTCCCCAATATCAGAAAGACCAATGTGAATGGGGAAAAAGTCGAGATACCTATTTTTTAATGTTATCCATCCTCGTTTGGAAGGCTCTCGGCTTGGGTGCTTGGGTGATGTCTGACCTCATTATCTCGGAAGCTGTGAAAAATAATTCTAATCTTGTGGATGTCCTTTAGCATAAATATAAGCTGAATAAAATAAAATCCTTCAGTCATAATGTTATGATGAAAGGTTCCTTGTAAGCTGACCCGATCAACATAAATATTTTTGATTTTTGGGAATAAAGATATTTCATTAGATCTGAATGAGGCGGGAGATCAATTCATTACCACAAGAGTAAAGAAGGGTGCAGATTGCTTCTTCTTTACTATCGTATATGGTAACTGTGACTTTTAAGAACATACAAGGTTATGGAAAAGTCTTGAGTTCATTGATCCTTTAGACCTACCAGGGATTATTGTGGAGGATTCATACACCATTGTCAACCCCGAGAAGAATAATGGAATATGTGTCTTTATTTATAAGGCCAACCAGGACTTTTCTCAGTTTATGGATGTCAAGGGTCATCTTGACATGGGATATTCAGGGGATCTCTATACTTGGTGCAACAACCAATCTGTTGAAAGCAGAATTTGGAGCAGTATTGATTGGTTCCTGGTAGATAATAATGTGATAAAATATTTCCTGATAGCCAAATTCAACCGCCTATTTCAAGGTATATCGGATCACTCCCCTTTATTGGTTTCCCTGGTTCCCACATAGGATTCCCTAGAGTCCTTCATATTCAATCACCATTTGTCTCAGATTCAATGTTATCAGCGGACAGTATGGGATCTGTGGGAAGAAACTACAAAAGGTCAAACATGGATAGATGTTCATAATGACCTGTAATTTTTTAAACAAGCGAAAAAGGAATGGGCCAGGGAGATTCCACCATTTTATCATAACATTTTGATTTATAAACAAAGTATTTGATGTTTAGATTCTATCTTGGAGGAGGAGTCAAAGGTATTAGTGTTTGAAAATTTAATGGGAAAAAAGTTATGCAGGGACGAGACGCTTCTAAAGAGAGAGGGATTGGCATGAGATCGCTCTTGTAAATGTGGTTTCTATAAGGATACAAAAACAATACTTCATTCAATCTGTGTATCAGAGAAATAAGGTGATTCCTTTCCCCTAATCTTTTTCTTGATTAAGGATCTTACACTGAGGATTGTGATATAGTGGGGGCATGGAATTTTCCTTCATTAAGGATATGCTTTCTGGTCCTAATCTGGGGATGAACAGGGGGAATAATAGAGTTAAAGGTGTTCCAATTAGCCCATACCTGAGTGTTAAGGGATCTTGATTGGCATGAAATAGACCCAGGTTCAAAACTAGGCAGAGGAAAAATTCCAGGGTATTGTAGCTGTATTGTAGTAGGAACTATAGCAGTAACTGTAGAATTAACTATTCTTCAATGTAGTACCCAGAACTACTCACATGGTATGTGAATTTTGGCCAGTAGTTTCGGGCTACAGGTCTCAAGGGACTTTGAGCCATCAAAGGCCTTCGGGACACCTCGATTTCGGGTCCCAAAGACCGTGGAGTTTCCCAATTCACATAGAGAAGGCCCTAGAAAAGGATCAAAGCAACAAGAGCTGTCACCAGTAGCAGATATAACTAGATTGAAAGAATGAGAGGCTATGGAAAACGCCATCGGGCCCAGGCACCATGAAGCATTGTACGAGGAAATGCTTGCCAATCAGAAATGCAAGGTGCGAAGCTTGGAGAACAATGATACAGAAGATACGGAGGCACAGTTCTAGTGGTTTGGGCATACGGGTCATGTATGGGGCATGGTATGACTCTGGGCCTTCAGGTCATGTATTGCAGGTCATGTTGGGCCTTGTGTTCTTGGCCTAAAAGTCATGTACGAGTTCCCCTTCAACCCTTAAAATGGAGATTATCCATTATAAAATTAAAAAATAAGGCCTTCCTTCCATTCGAGGTGAGGCGCTAGGTGATCTGTTGTATGTGATTCTCAAGCTAGTCTCTCTACTAATCAATGAGGGCCTGGTGGCGATTCCTAGAGAGGAAGAAATTCACTTGGCCATATTGAAACTTACCTAGGATAGTGCACCTGGGCCAGATAGTTTCCCAAGATCATTTTACAGAGGGGATTGTGATGTGGTTAAGAAGGGCATAATAGAATCTATTCAACACTATTTTTGTGGTGGGACTTTCTTTCAGGTTTCTAGTGCTACAACAATGGTTCTCATCTCAAATATTAAGAATCCATTCTCTCTATCTAACTATATATCAGTGAGTTTATGTAACAATCCCTACAAAATTCAGGTGACTATTATTAATAAGAGGTTTTCTGAATTCCTTCGAGGATGGATATGCCCAAACCAACATGGGTTCATGAAAGGACTCTCTATTCAAAGAGTTATAGCTCTATCCCAAGTGATTATAAGTGATATCAATGTAAAAACTCATGGTTAAATTTTTTCTATCAATGTGGATTTGAACAAGGATTATGACGGGATTGAATGAAACATCATTAACTGAGTCCTCTCGAGTACTGGCTTCTCATACAGAGCAGTGGACCTCATCTTCAAGAGATTCAGCTCTTTGTGGCTACTGGTATCCATTATGGGAAAGGTTCAGGTCTTCTTCATGGAAACAAGAGGGCTTTTGCAAGGAGATCCCATCTCTCCTAGCATTTTTATACTGGCCCAAGATACACATAGTAGACTTATAATATGAGGTATATCTCTAAGAGTTATAACACCTTTCAAGAGAAGGATGAATGTCCTTTTGATTTCTAATGTGATGTTTGTTGATGACACCACCATATTTTTGAATAGTGGTACGTATTTTTTTCAATGGATAAAGGGAATTCTAGAGGAATATTATCACTAGAGTGGGAAACATATCAATACAACTAAGAGATGTTTTTTTTATCTATAATATATCAAGTATCCTCCCTCTGCAGTCTCTTGGACATGTAGTGAGGTATTCTTCCAAAGGAGTACTTGGGAACACCGTTATCCTCTGGCAGACATCAGGTATTTGATTTTGATCTTATTGTGAGTAGGATTACTTGTCGAGTTTATAGCTGTAAAAATAATTTCTTTTCATTAGGTGGACACATTGCTTTAGTTAATAGTGTTCTATCAGTCATCCCCATTCATGCGATGGATTATTCAAATTTCCTTAAATAAGTGCTCCACAATGTAGACATGATCTTATGTTCTGTTGACTGGGGTGAAAATCCAGAAGGTAAAAGGAATTAGGATTCATAGAGAAAGATGGTGTGGTCGGTTCTAGATGGTGGGATCAATGTAAGGAGCCTCCAGAGTATGATTCATTGCATGCATGCCATGATTTCATGGGAAAATTTAGAGGATCATACATTATGGAGAAGATACATGTCAAAAAATTTAGGGGGATGTGCGGAGTATGTTCATGGATACTTTTCTCCCCTATTGGATGATATTTATCCTCTAGTATAGTTTCTTCGACAGATATCTCGATGGATTGTTAGCTCTCGGGCTTAATCTTTTGGCCCAAAAACTGGGATGGTTTTATTATCGCCTTCCCAGGATGCTTTTCCCCTCTTATATGGGTGAAGGAGGTGAGTCTTTATCCCAGGTTCACCAAGGAAGTGTTGAACTCGGAATAGCATGATCTTCTCGAGTCCATTGAGATCACTACAAAAATGGACTCCTCTATGTTTACTTCTTTTCCTTAGGGCATATTTTTCACAGAGAGTATCAAAAGATGATTTCAGAGTAGACCCAACATTACGGTTGGAATGGGGTGGTTTGGTGCCATAAGATCCCACCGATGTTCAACTTCCATATATGGCAGATCAAGAATTCTATTGTGCTACAGATGAGAATATCAAAATGTAGAGAAATAACATTTCCTCTTTGTGCCACTACTGTGACATTAGGCGGGAAGATTGTATGTATCAATTATTTTATGAGGGAGAGTGGGATTTGATATTGTGGTCATTTTTTAGAGGCTCTGCTTTTAACTCCACTCATTTGTGGGACCTTTCTTCTTTCTTGGGAAGTCGGTTTCAAGGCTCGTCCGGTTTGGAGAAGGATCGGTTGGCTCGATTAGGGATATTGAGTGTTGGTTTCTGGTTCACGTGGAAACCATAAATAAAGTTAGGTTTGAAGGTTCTATTTCTATGTAGAGGGTCAGCATAGCGAGGACGTGCTTCCAGTTAATGGAATTTATTTCACTCTCCCAGGACTGGCGAGATGCTCCTTTATTCAGACGTACCAAGGTCAGTATCTTGATGTCCATTCCTCAACCAGTTGTGACGTAAGGACATTGGTTGTGTAGGAAACACCTCAGTTCCAGAATCAAGTTGAACATGGATGGGTCTTGATCCATGGGAATCATACAAGGAGTCAGAGTGGTTCGTGACTCACGAGGGAATGTCCAGTGGCATTTATGTCGGGCTTTGGAACATGTACTCACCTCTTGGCTGAGGCCAAGGCAATACACACCAGTCTCACACTTTTCTTTCATGAACATGATTTATTAAATCAGGTAGAGTTGTATTCATTAATTTTTAATTATTATCTTATGGGTAAAGGAATTACTTTATTTCCGTATACTACCTCGTTATGAATTTCAAATCCTTAATTATGTATACCATACAAGTATCCCATAAATGGTACGAGGGCTATAATGTAGCAGACATTATGGATTCCTTAATATAGTAAAGCTCCATCCACACTAGTTTTCTTTCTTATAATTTCCTGAAACCAGAGGTTGAATATTTAATTAGAGGGGATTCCCTTGGCCTTCACTATTTCATACCTCCATAAGCATGGGGGCCATTTGCTATGTTTCGCCTTTTTGATGAAAAATAAATTTATTTTGGATTGATGGATAATTATTATTATATTCTGTTATGGGGTTTCATTAAATTTTATAATAAAATTAAAATGGTGTAATATAATGAAATTATTATTTTAACAGAAAAACATATCATTATTGAATAATGGTTATGTATATTTTGTGTAAAATCTGTGTACAATAAAAAAAGATAAAATTGTTCTGCATAATGAATTCTCTCTCAAATCCTCTTTCTCTCTCACACTCATAAATAAAAAACTAATGTGAGATAACATCAAGAATAAAAAACAAGTGATCACAAATGAAAAATGTATGACTTCTGAATCTCTATTCTACCATATGGAGTCAGAGTGGTGTTTCATAGAGATCATAGGATCATGTGTGGATCACCCCCGTTTGGATTCTATACAATGTTCATCATAGGGAAATGATGGAAATCTTAACATTTATTATCGTATGACAAACATTCATTATTTAATAATGATATTATGTTTAGGTATTCAATTATTCATATAGTAAATAATATAATAATTAATTTTAAATGTAATATACTTACTAATAGTTTTGGGAAACAATAATTAAAAGATATTTTAATAATTCTCCCACCATCGCACGCTACTAAGGTGCATGGAAACAACAAGTTGTGTCTGTGGGGTACGAATATAATTCATATTTATATATTTTATTGATGATCTATGAATATGTGTGGTTAGAATTTAATTTCATGTAATTTTTTCGATGATCCAATTTATATTATTAGTATTTTACATATTAATCCTGATTTATTCATTGTTTCATTTACCAAAATGTTTGAGAATAATTGATGAATGACAAGAGTTGTCCTTGGGGAACTGTAAATATGTGGCTTCTAAGAGAGGATTACATGGGGTGTACTCAAAAGAACACATCATGTACACAAGATAACTACTTATTGATGTGCCTTCTAATAGATGAAACACCTTGTAATTACCCGAACTATTGAATAATTTTTTTTGCTGAATTTGTGTGTTATTTTTATTGTACTCAACAAAACCATATAATTTCATTAATTAAGTGGGTATAATTAAAATAAGACCCATTAGATTTGACTATTAGGTAACCATTTGTTAATTATCACCCATGGAAACTATACTCTTAAAGTTACGATTATTATTTATAAATAGAAAAATCATGGTTAATTAATACATAAAGAGTCAATGAACTCATTAAGTAGACTTAGTCCATATTAAGACCATCTATCAGAGCTTGGGATTAAGGTACAATCACTCGGCTTTTCTCTAGACCAATCCCAGGCTGAACATCAACATGTCTTGTGTGACTGAATCTCCTATGGGAGAAGTTCAGTATAATATAAATCATCACTCATGAAATGATGTCTGAGCCGCCCCAAGATTCTATCACCATTTAACACCTAAATCTAAGGACATGTACTGGTGTTATAAGAGTATATGTAACGAGGTCATAGTTACTTTGTGTAATCCACTTGTATAACTAAAATATTTATTTCTTATTATGGTACAATAACTATCCTTTTTTGAATTTCAAATGTCCAAACAATAATATGATGAACTTATAGATGATTCATATTATTGATAAATGTTGGAAACAATTATTTTAAAAAAAAAATTATAATATAAATAATTTAAAATGTGAACTGATTTTAAAAAAATACGGACTTATACAGTTGTGATCAGTATGAAATTTAGAATCTGATAAGATCAACTTAATTTTTTTGTGTATAGTAAAATATAAATAACAATTTTACCCTTATGAATAAAATTATTACCAATAGAATAGTAAAATCAATTAATTAGGTATAAATATAAACTATGCATCTAGAATGGTAACAAGATATAATAGTATAACTAAATAACTGTTTTACAAATTATTAGTTAAGTATTACTAATTTTTTTGGGTAAATTGTGATTTTAAATGAAATGTTTTTTCACATATATTGAAAATTATTTTTAAAAAATGGAGTTCATTTTTAAATTTAGATCATTTATGTAAGGTTAGGGTGAATTTATGAGAATTCTATGAAATGTTTCGTTTTTAATGAATATTAAAACATAATGATTTTGATTTTTCGGTGTGTTTTATATCATAATAATGATGTAATATATAATATAAAATTATAGTAATCTAATTTGGAGTAAAGTATTATATTATGTGTCCCATGTGGCAAAAATATGGGGAAATATCATGGGAAAACCCATGGTTTTCCAAATACCATAAATGAGGTGTCCCTGGAGAATTAATAAAATATTCCATGAGTTTTGCTATAAATACCAACCAATTCCTTCATTCCATTAATTCAAAATTACAACTAAGTGAATATCTAGTATTTTTACTTAATATGATGTCAAAACAAGGTTCCCTCAATCCCCTAAGGTCTCAACCTTCGAGTTTTTGAAGTTTCTCTTCAAGGTAAGGGATCGTTTCACCCTCCTCTTTAAGTGAAAACTTATTTTATGTTATGTCTTTTAAATATCCATTTTATTATGTTGGGATATGTTATTATATATAATAATTTCTTTAAATATTATTTCCAAGTGGTGGGAATCCCTTTTCTCCATCATCAACACATTTTTAGAATTTTACATAACACCATTAGGTTGCCAAATTTTTGTAATGGAATTCTCAAACTTATCTATTCCTTTAAAGATCCCTTTCATGTGGTATGTCGTTAATGATTTCATAAAAAGATATTATTTCTATTTTATTTTGTCCATATATTATATTATGATCCTTTTTTAAATAGGTCACCACTATCCCCTCACATTTTAATGATTTATAAAAACCATGTTGCATAGTCGTTATGCTGCAGAATGTTCGTCTCAAAATATCCCTAACTTTCTCAAGAAATTATATTATTTTCATCATGTGAATACATAAACCAATTTAATTACCTGGTGTATTGATCATGACATAAAAATGATTATTTTATTCTGTAATTGACATACATAAAACCTTCATTCCCTATTCATTGGTTTTAAATGATATAATGATCATGTTTTATGATCATTTTAAAACATCATGATTTTTATATGAAATCCATTTGATTTATTCTATTCAGGTTAATTTTGATATTTTTGATTATGATCTATATGGATCACATGATAATAAAGGCATTTTAATGGTTCTCCCTGATATTTCTCCAATGAATTGGGTAAATAAATTAATCTCTAGAGATGACGCATTCTATGACACGTTGGTGAATAACCTTTGTAATTTTTATAACACCTTGGGGATTGAACTCAGTTGTATGATTATGAATGTATGAATTAATTTTTTTGCCTCATTTTCATGTTATAATTCATGTTATTTTTAATATGATATTCTTCTCTTTCCCTTTCCCATGTCTTTATGTATTTCATCACGTTTTTATTGATATCAGAAATAAGTTGATTTCCTTGTTTTCCATTTTTGGGCCTAATTCTCACCTATTCCTTTAATTTATGTACTTAGGTAATGAGATGAAATAACTTTACATAGGGTTAACATTTAAATAATAATTTCAAGATGATTTAATTTTTATTATGTTTTCATTTATTATATACCTTTTATCCAAGAGACTTGGCTTTAAATATCCTCTTTTTGAAAAATGTAATGAAAAGTTATCTAATAAAAATTAAGTATTCCATAGTTACTAATGAAATATTGTTTAGTAAATTGAGGAAATTAGGATTTGAAAAAATTAGGAATGACCATATAGAAATGTTTAAATATAAGAAAACAACTTGTAATTTTTTTGAAATATTAACTAAGTGGTTTCTGAATAAATAAATCCCACTCTAGATATGAATAAGTGGATATGCCTCTGGAACATATGTATCTAGGGGTAAAACCCAAAACACAGCATAGATCTAGACTTGGATGGGAATATGTGCATGAAAAGGAGTCTTTCTATACTCCTGGTTTGACACTCTTGGGGGGATATTTGTGGTTAATAATTTGATTTTTATGAATCATTTTGAATGATTTATAGAAAAATATAATTGTTCATAAAGATTAATATATTTAAGAAAGAAATTTAAAAAAAAAATCATTTAAAGTTAAAATATTCATAATTGAAATAATATTCTCAATAAGATTTTATTCTTATAAAATTGTGTGGAAATAGGAGGAACTGTGCAAAAACTGACCGCAATGAACCATGCGATGATGACCCTCCGATGGATGCTGGAATGGATACATTAATGAGAATGATGAACCAGCTGATGGATGTTACGAGAAAGAACATGAACCATGCTGAGAGACATATTTCATCATGAGGGGAACAAATTTCTATTGAGTCCTTTATGCATCATCGAACACCAACCTTTAATGGATCTACTGACCGATTAATTACTAAATAGTGTATCACTTCTATCGAGAAGATATTTACTATGCTCCATAATTTAGAACAAGAAAGGGTTATCCGGTCTGTTTACTTCTTAGAGGGAGAAGCTGATCAGTTTTGCGAACTAATAAAAAACATGAGTCCAGTATTGGAGGTCAGAACTTTGTAGTGGGAATAGTTCCAAGGGATCATCTTAAAGAAGTATTTCCCCCATTCAGTGAGAACAAAAATAGAGAAGGAGTTTCTTGAGTGGATGTAGATGGATAATGAATATGTTGGAAGCTATGAGATAAACTTCAAAAGGCTACCTCATTACACCTCAATATTTTTCATGAATCATAATGGAATGCTTTATAGAATCTTTGGTCGACTAAGACTTCATTTTTGAAATAATCAATCCAACTAATACTATGATAGCTATGAGGAGATCATGTAGAGTTCTATGAAGGTTGAACTACAGTTTAGTGAATTGAACGGGCTCATAAATCCAATTACATAAATAGATCAATAGAGGCAATCATATAGAAGAGATTTGATCAGGTAAGAGAAGGAAAGAAAGTGAAATATCACATGTGTAATAAATGAGGGAAGAATAATTATGGGAACTAACTAATAAAGAGCAGGAAATGATACAGGTGTGGAAGAGATGGCCATATCATGCAGAATTATCATAGTGAGGTGATGCATCAACATCCCAACATTAATGACAATGGGATGGTGGTGAAGGCCCTGGATGAAGTCCAATTCTTGAAGTGAGGAAATCTTGAGAAATTTTACAAATCACTGTCAAATCTTAGGGTAGTGTTGGGGAATGACCGTCAACCATATCAAAGGCCAAGGAAGTAAGGTCATGCTTTTCTTATAATGACAACTAATGCTGAAGCTCCAAATGATGTGGTGGGAGGTAATATTATTGTTCTCTCAAAGCTAGAAATTAATTTTTTTTATTCTTTTTCAACACATTCTTTCATTTCCTCGTTGTTTTCATTAAATTTAGAATCCACCCCTAAATTGATAAAATTAGAGTTACCAGTCATAAATTCTACTAGGATTATCCGTGCGTCATCGGTATTTAGAAACTATAGTATTTACTTTAATGAGAACAATATTATCATAAATCTAAGTGTCATTCCCATATTGGAATTAGACAATATACTAGTTATGGACTTTCTCTCAATGTATAATGAAACAATTATATAGAGAAACAAGGAAATATCAGTATTCTTGAATGTGATAACAACGATTATATTCTAAGGAGATATTTTTAGACTAAATATTTGTCAAGAATCCCCTTTTATATATTTTTATATGGATTTGATAGTGAAGAAGAAGACGGAAATGAGATAATAAGGATAGAAAATGTATTCGTCCTCTTAGAATACATTGATGTATTTCAGGAGTAACCTATGTCTCCCCGATAAAGAGAGGTATAGTTATCTATTAAACTCGTACCTATATCTTATCCAATATCAAAGAACCCATATATGATGGAAAATATGAAGGTGTATGAATTGAAGAAACAACTCCATGTTCTTATGGAGAAGGTGTATATCTGACCGAATTTGTCTACATGGGGAGCACATGTTCTCTTTGTAAAGAAGAATGATCGATCAATGTGGCTATGCATTGATTATATAGAATTGATTGAGATGAAAATGAAAGAAAAATACTATCTTCCAAGAATTGATGACTTATTTGACTAACATCGTATTCCAAAAACCACCTTCCAAAGAAGATACGGGAATTATGAGTTTCTTTTTATGCCCTTTGGACTAACTAATTAACTTTATATTTTAATGTATTTGACAAACATAGTCTTTCAGGATTACCTTGATAATTTTGTGACTGTTTTTATGCATTACATTCTGATATATTCTAAAATTAATGAGCATCATAAGGATCATTTAAGGGTTATTTTTCAAACATTGTGGAATGAGAGGATTTTGGATAGCTCATCAATTTTGAATTTTGTTTACAAAAATTTTCTTTATTGGGGAACATTGTAACCAATGAAGGAAGAAAAGTTGACCCTGAAAAGACAATGTTTGTAAAAGAGTGGCCTCATCCTATAATAATAAATGAGATTCTCAGTTTTCATAGATTGTTGGGATATTATAGGGTGTTTTTGATAAACATCTGTTGACTTTCTAATCAACTATCCATGTTACCTTGAAAAGTGGTTATGTTCATCTCGATAATGGATTTTGAGGAATGTTCACAAATGATGAAGAAGATATTGGTTACTGAACCCATGCTAACTCTGCCCTCATGCGGAGAAGGATTCATTATTTTTAGTGATGCATCTCTGAAAGGGCTTAGGTGAATCCTAATAAAAAATGTAAAGGTGATTTCTAATGCATCGCAATAGTTGAAGACTCATGAGAACTATCTTACATGTGATCTAGAGCTGGTCGTGGTTATTTTTTCACTAATGATATAGAGGCACTATCATTATGGGGAGAAGTGTGATATATACACAACCATCAATCTTTAAAGTATATTTTCACATAAAATTCATTGAATATGAGACATGGGAGGTTGTTGGAATTTCATAAAGACTATGGTTGTTCAATTCATTATCATCCCAGAAGAGAAAAAAACTCTAATGCATTATGTAGGAAATTCCTAGTTGTTATATCCATGATGATGATTCATAGAGATCCTGTGATCCATGAACTTTATTAACTAGACATGGGAATTGTAAGGGAAGGGGAATATTAAAACCTACCCCAAATGATTTTTCATATGAGAATACTAGGGAATATCAAGAAGGATAAAAAAGTTGATACTTTATTATAGAATAACTTTATGGAATTGAAGGATGGGAATTTTTTTGAGTTTAATATTAATCAAGAAGGTGTACTGAAATTTCATAAAAGACTACATGTTCAATCTATTACAGAAATGAAGATGGAGCTGATGGATGATGTTCAAAGCTATTCTTTGTTTATAAATCCTTGAATAACTAACCTATATAGGAACCATTGTGATCATTATTGGTAGGATAATATGAAAAGGAAGACTAAGGACTATATTACAAGGTGTCTTGTATGTCAGCAAGTGAAGGAAGAGTGGAAACATCCCAAAGGGATATTACAACCACTACCCATACCAGCATGAATGTGGGACAATATATCTATATAATTGTTCACTAGTCTCCCAAGAACATTCAGAGGAAATAATGTGATATGGGTTATAGTGGACCATCACACCAAGAATGACCATTTTATCTCTATTTGGGAGTACTTATCTCTTGATCAACTTTCCAAGATTTAATTGAAGGAAGTGGAATGGTTGTGTGGAGTTTTCGATTCCATCGTATATGATCATGATCTACGATTCACATCAAAATTCTAGAGAAGTTTTCAATAGCTCTGAGTACCAAATTAAATTTTAATATAGCCCATCACACCATAACATGATGTTCAGTTTGAATGGAAAATTCAAACACTTGAAGAAATTTTGAGAACATGCTCAATGGAATTTACGGGTGGATGGGATCAACATATCCCATTAGTAGATTTCTCATAGAACAAAATCTTCCACTGGAGTATTCAAATTGAACCCTATGAACCTCTATATGGGAAGTGATCTAGAACTCCTACTTGTTGGGATGAATTTGGTGAGAGAAATCTTCTTCGGTCTGATCTTTTGAAATAGATGATATAAAATGTTTATGTCATCCAACAATACATTAAATCTACCCGAAGTTGGAAAAAATAAATGCAAACTACTGTTGAAGGGACATGGTGTTTGATGTTGGTGAAAATGTCTGTCTACAAATTTCACCTTGGAATAGAGTCATGTGGTTTGGAAAGAAATGGAATCTTAGCCCTAGGTACATTGGCCCGTATAAAATCCTTGAATGCGTAAGAGCAAAGGCTTATCAATTTGCACTTCCTCCAAATATATCACACGTTTATGATGTCTTTAACATATCTCTCTTGATGAAGTACATACCTATCCCATCACATGTATAAAAATCAAGAGGTTTTACAATTGTTTCATGACCTCTCTTTTGAGGAGTAGACGATGGACATCTTTGATCATAAAGACAAGGTTATACACAACAAGACTACCCACATTGTTACTGTTTTGTGGATGGACCACAAATATAAAGAATACATGTGCGAACTAGAAGAGTCTACGAGGAAGAAGTACCCACACCATTCCTCTTCTAAGTGTAGGAGTAGAAATTTTGGAGATGAAATTTCTTAAGGGGGAAAGAATGTAATCACTTGAACTTTTGAATAATATTTTGCTTCATGAATTTGTGTGTTATATTATTTTGTACTCAAAAAAACAATATCCTATTATTAATGAAGTGATTATAATTGAATTGAGACCTTTGGGATTCAACTATTATATAATTGTTGGTTAATTAGGATTGTTTTTTGATAAGACCATTGGAATCTATACTCTTAGTGTTATTATTAATTTTTATAAATAGAAATTATCTTGGTTAATTAGCATAGAAAGAGGAGTCGATGACCTCATCCAGTAGACTCATGACATATGAAGCCTATTTATCAGAGCCTCAGAAGGAGGTAACATCACTGGTCTTTTCCATGGACCATGAAAAAGTCGAGACTCAAAATGTTATGCTTGAACACAATCACATATGGGAGAAGTTCAAGATGAATGAAATGCCCACTTGGGAAATGTTATCTGAGCTACCCAATGATTCTATCAGCATTACACACCTTACTCCTAGGTCCTATACAGGTGTTATAAGGGGATATGTAAAGAGGACATAGTTAAGTTGTGTAGTCCATTTGTACAAATATAATTTTTATTTCATATAATGGTAAAATAACTATAAATTAATTAATTTTAAATGTAAAAATAAATATACGATGAATATTCAGATGTTTCATTATATTGATTAATATTGAAAAAAAGTATTTTAAAATATTATTTATACATAAAATAAATATAATTGTGACAATATTTTCCAAAAAATTGACATATACAGTTGTGATATTTTAGCAATTTAGAGTTTGATATGATCATCTTATTCTTCGCAGAATATTAAATTATGAAAAGTAATATTTTATTTCAGAATAGTAATATGAACAATGTAATAGTAACCTCAATTAATTAAGTATAAATATTATTTAGGCATTTTAATTGGTAATGTGATATAATAGTATAACTAAATAACTATTTTTTAAATTATAAGTTATGTATTTGTATTTTTTTCTGGAAAATAGTGATTTTACATAAAAATTTAATTTTACTTAAATAGAAATTTATTTTCATAAAATGGATTTCATTGTCAAATTCAGATCATTAATATTGGGTTAAGGTGTATTTAAGAGTGTTTTATTAATTGTTTTGTTTTTCAGTGAATAGTCCAAATATAGTTTTTGAGTTTTTAGTGTGTTTTATCAGATTATAATGATGTAATATGTAATTTAAAATTCTTGTCAACACATTTGGATTTAATTATTACATGTTGTGTCCCATGTGTCGAAAACCGTGGGCAATCCCATGGTTTGGAAAATACCACTAATTAGTTGTCCAGTGGAAATTAATAAAATATTCCATCAATTATTCTATAAATAACAACCCATTCATTCATTCTATCCACTCCAAATTCCTCTTCAATGAATATCTTGTATTTTTACCTCTAATGGATTCCTCACCCGGTTCCTTCAAACCCCAAGGTCCCAACCTTCATGTTTTTGAAGTTACTCTTCATGGTAATGGAACCTTGCACCAGCATCTTTTAGTTTATACTTCTTTTGTGTTATTTCTTGTAAATTTCTATTTTATTATGTTGGGGTATGGTATTATATGTCATTATTGCTATCCATTTTATTTAAACATGATGAGAGACACTTTTCTCTCTCATCAAAACATTTTATGTGTTTTTAAGTGGCTCTGTTAGTCTGGTAAAGTTTGGTAAGGGAATTCTCAAACTTATCCCCTCCTTTCATGTTCTCTTTTATGTGGCATATCTTTAAAGTATACATAACAAGTTATTATATAAATTTTATTCTATATTTATTGTATATTATGGGTCTTTTATGAATGGGTTACCCATGTCCCCTCTCTTTTTAATATTTTGTAAAAATATGTTGCATAGTTGTTATGCTATATAATTTTTGTCTCAAAATATCTCTCTTTTTCTTATGAAATTATCTTATTTTAATTATATGTATTCCCAAAACTATTACACTTCATTGTGTATTAATAAAGATATAAAATTATATATTTGATTCTGTAATTGACATATAGGAAACCCTAATTCCCTTTTCATGGTATATAAATCATATAATGATCATGTTTTAAGAACATTTTAATACATCACAATTTTGATATGAAACTGATTTCTTTTATTATATTTCGCATAATTATGAAATATTTGAAATTGATATATTTGGATCAAATGAAAATAAATACATATTAATGGTGCACCCTTCCAGTGCTACAATGCATTGGGTAAAAAAAATAATCTCTACCTATGATATGTTTTACGATACCTTGGTGAATAACCCTAGTAATATTTAGGACACCATGGGGATAGACCTTGGTGACAACCTTATAAATGTCTAAATTAAATATTTTAGCCAAATTTTCACATTATGATTCAAGTTATTTTGATTAATATATTCAACTACTACAATTTCCCATGACTTTATGTATTTCATAATTTTCGTATTGATATCACTATTAAACTGATTCCATTGTTTTCCACTACCGGACCTTATGCCCACCCTTTTCTTTGATGTATGTCCTCAGGTTATGAGATGTAGTAATTTTACATTGTAGTAACATTTCATGAAACCAATCTAGATGATTAAAAGATTGTTTTAATGTTTTCATGTATTATGTACCTTTTTTTCTTAACACTAGACTTTAAAGATCCTATGTTTCTAAAATCTAATGAAAAGTTACGTAATAAAATTGTGGCATGACATACACCACAAAATAATTACTTATAGTGTATGATATGAACTCCCCAAACATACTTGTAATATAGCTATCAGATTACAGGTCATCATTAATTGTAGATGCAATGTATTGTACTCGGGTAAATGTTGTAAATTCTGAAATTTGTGTCATCATTTGAGGTGGTCAAAACCACATCATACTAACATCATAGAGACTTTAGGATATTCAAGATTTTAATAAGGTGGAAAAAACATGTGGTTCATCAAATACCGAAATAGAATAACATTCTTAGCAACTCTTTGAGAAAAGGATGACATGGATCAATGAGATACAGGACATGTGGATGGCATTTACATGTCGTAATGTACATTGATACACATGGAAAAGACCCATGCATTACTCCTAAACATAGATAAATAATTCGAAATGTCATGTATCTAGTCTATTCACATCATGTATTAGGGTCAAGTCACATACCGCAGTCCCAAGAGTATACAATAGACACATGGAAACCATGTTTCGCGACAAGTAGTTCGATATACATGTTGTGTTGTCTCCAATTAATGGTCATAATTAAAAAATATGTTAAAATTTAAAAAATATCAATTATAACTGCATATTATTTATTGGAGTACAATTGTGTTCTCGATAATTAAATTATCATATTATAGAATTATCAATTATCAATTTATTTTTTATAATAAATAAGTCATTATTGGTTCTTCTCTTTATTTCCCATGAATTCCATAAATGATGTGTATGTCCAATAAAGTTAGGATGATCACTCAGAGGAAAGGTAATTAATTAATACATTAAATTAATCAATTGATTCAATCATGTTCATCTTACTAACAATGCATGAATAATGAAATGAATTCTATCTGATTACTTTTGGGTATTTATTGCATGTATGACTATTCGTAATATTAAAAAGTCATGTGTATGAATTGGATGTTTCATTTTAATTTATTGATTGTCGTTGCAATTATTTGTTATTAAATTAAATATGATATCTTCAAGTCATCTCTCTCCCATTGTCATATATGACCTATATGTCAAATGATATTTATATAAACCCCTTTAACATATCCTTTAGTTCTCATCATCTTCATGTATGTAAAAAATACATATAATTTACGAGGAATCCCATGTTTTAGGGTGTTAGTTCAAGAAATAACCATTATGATATGAACATAATTGGTAATGTTTTATATAGGTGGAATGTTGTATCTCTTTCCAATACCGTAAAAATATGTTATTTCCCAAAAGTCATCAGCTAATTTATTATCTATATATTAAATTGACCATTACATAATGATCACGAATGGTTCATTTAATTATTTATTAACATAATTTATTAAATTATTTATTTTATATATAAATGTTTGATGTTAGATAAATAAATAGATTAACTTGAAAATATGAAAATTAAATCAATGAATTACACTTATATGTTTTCTCCAACATACAAAAATAACATAGTAATATCCAATTAAAATTGGAAATACATGTCAAGAATAAAAAAAATATAAAAATTATTCAATCTATATTAAAATAACTTTCTTAATTTTTATTTTAGACATGGCCTTCTATTACATTATTATGATTAAAACTCTTTAGATGTATGTATTTAACCAACCCTTATTGGGACACTTTTATAAGGGTATTTATTATTATTGTTTTGAGATGAATTTGCCATTTTATGTAAATTCGATTAGTGCCTACAGTACTTGGTGTAATTTGAAGGCAATATTTGAGGTAATCCAATTAAATATTTGGGGGATTGGAGGGTCCACTAAATGGATCAAAGAGCTGGAATCCCAAAGCTAGTAAGAAAATGTACACCAAAATACCTTCATGTATCTTGAACAACCCTTATTGGTATTATGTTAAAGGGAATATGGGTTCTTCTAACACTAATTCCCTTGAAACTAAACATTCCAATTTCAATGTAGAGGGCTATTCAGGCAAGAAAAAATAGTGATATAATTAATAATTAATAAAATAAATTAATTTATAATTTCCAACTTAGTTTTTTAATACTGAAATTAAAAAATATTATTCTCTTATAATTTATAAATAAAATAGAAAAATCATCATAAAAATTACATTTATAATCAATATTAGATATATGAAACCTCTAATATAGTATGAACATCCAGTAATGTTACATACACCTTCGGGTTGTATTGTGCCATGAACTGAAATCATAAAATCTAGAATCATCATTTCTCGATCTTCCTCATAAGTAAGAGAGTGATTAATATTTACATGTATGTGTAAAACCATTGAATTATGCAACCATATTCAATGTTTCATTCATCCGTATATGTATATTGAACTAAGTATGCCTCCCAAAAACATGGATTCATATAGAATTACTATGAACCTCTCTGGTCTTCACTAGGAGAGAGATAGACATAAAAAGTTTTTTATTTTTATGGTTCACATTCCAATAAATAATTGACATGGTTCTCCGTCAAGGCCCCAAATATTCAATCTGATTGGCTACATTTAGCAACATTATTTTTTAGTTTCTAAACACACAAAAAACACTCTGTACAAAACTCATTCAAAAATTAGTACATCATGGCTTCACTAGTTTTGTTGATAATTTTAATATGATCAAAATTGACAAGATTATTATAGTTCTTATTACCCATATTCAACGTTTATATATGTATATAAAGAGTGAAAATTATTATATATTTATTTTGAAAAAATGGAAATAGATCAAAAAACAGATTATGCCCAAATCTTCTTCTCTCTATTTCGAGAAGAGGAAGATCAAGGGTCAAGCCAAGGAAAAAACGATTTTTATTTACCTTGATTTAGGAAGGAAATTTGGAAGAATAATAGTATCCAATCAATGTGTGAAGGAGAATCGTTATGTTTTTCTATTATCAATAGAAATTTATCTATTTTTATAAATTGGTTATTCGATAAAGGTTTTGGTGATCAGATATGTATTCAAATATAGGAACTTGGTATATTCCGATAAATTGATTGAGGGGAGGTTGATCAATGTGTATACAATGGATCCACAATTTATTTTTTAGCTATTAGGTATTATCATCTTATATTTTGAACAAGAATGATCTTTGTTTTTAAAAGTTTTTATTATGTTCAATATATAATGAAATTCAATATTTTTATATCTATACATGATAAAGTATGATTTATTTTCAAATATTGGATTAAATTATTCTTCTTTTATAAAGATAAAATATTTTATTGAATGTCAAATTTGAATAATGTTCATTATGTGCTTGATTACATGAACCAATTAATGATAATCAATAATGATATTACATCACATGTCTCATACCACACCCAACATTGGAATAACCCAATTATTCATGTAAATGGAAATATTATGTCTAAATTAAATCTTGATTTATATTTATATTCCCTTGACTGAACTAAAATTGGTGTTTGTCCAAGAATATTTCAAGTAAAAACTTCCAAAACGCCATTAAGTGGGAAATGTTCCAGGGATAAATAAAGTCTTGATATAGTTCATACAAATATCTGGAACATATCCTTTCAAATCAAGGGAAAGGTACTCATAATTCATAAATATTAGTAATGATTTTAGTATATATTTGTATGTCTATATATTGTGTTATATGTTTGATTATTTTTATAAAATAAATAAATACAAGAATGAGTTTGAGAACTATCAAGGTGTGAAAATTAAGAAGATACAATCATACCATGGAGTAGAATACCATTATCATCAAATTATTGGTTAAATATTGGAGTTTGGAATCATATCCCAACTAAATATTACTCACATAACTTAGTGTGAAAGTGTATGAAATAGGAAGAACTACATATAGTTTAACATGGTGAGATCAATGATGAATATTCAAGACTTACAATTTTTGAGTAAGTTTGTTAAAAACTACTACACACATATTAAAAAATTACTAAATAATTGATAAATGGACTTCCTTATGAATTTTACAGTAAAAGAAAAACCATGTTATTAAAATTACATTTTTCTGGGAAGTGAGGCATTGTATAATGACTCTTCTTGTAAACACATACTCTTATAGGATCAATGTGAACCATAATAGGATATTTGAATATAACAAGGGGATATTACCTATATGAATATACATAAAATCATTTATAGGTTAATAATATTCCACATTATTTGATATGGAGGACAACACTAAATGAGATTTTGGGAGTGAGAAAAACTTTAATGAACTCAATGATCAGGGTATACAAAAATTTGTATGGGAATATATTCCACAAATCCCCATGGAACATGAAACTACCCTGGAGAGACAAGTACTTCCTATGAGTATAAGAGAGGTTATAGGACTATAAAAATATTATTTTGTAATCACTAAAGATTTTTAATCCTTATTATTTGAAAATAATGATCATTTATCGGTCATGGGAGATGTATGTGGCATAAATATCACCATGTGGAAATAATCAAAGAATACTAAAATGATATCAATGAACCAAAACTGATTCTAGTTTTTTTTTTAACCCCACCCTATAAATGTAAATCAGTTTCAAATGTGTATTCACGAAGAAAATAGACATGGAAGGATAATTCAATACCTATAAGTAGAGGCTGGATAGAAAATGGTTTTTACAGGGTTATGGAAATAACTAAAATGAGTCCATTACACCAGTTCTAATTATAAAAACCATCCAAATTATACCTTACACTATGGTCTTCAATGATTATAAGATTACGAAAATATTTTTAAAAGTAACATTATTAACGTAAACCATTATGATGATTTCTATATGACACAAACCAAATTTCTTGTCACTCCAAAGGATTCCAGAAAAGTAGGCAAGATGAAAATATCCCTTTATTTATTAATGAAATAATCCATGTCATGAAACATTCATTTAGATGAAGACATAATGGAATTTTTTTTTAATGAATGAATATGAGCCTTGTGTATACAAATGGTTTATTGTATGTTCTTCATTTTTCATGATAGTATATTGTAATGGAATATTACTCATAAGAAAAGAAATATTAGTCTTATAGTCTATTAATAAATGGTTGAATAAATTATTCTCTATGAAGGGTATTGTAAGGTGTCATATATTCTTGGTCACAAGATCCATCATGATATGTACAAGAGAATTCTCATCCAATTCCAATGTACACATATTTAAAATACATTAAATAGATTCCAAAAAAATCATAGATGGAATTTTTTCTAACATCACATTTCATTCATCTTTCCAAGAAAATCATTCCTTAGAAACATGAGGAATGAAACAAAAATCAAGGGATTCCATATGAATCAGGGGTTAGGTGATACGTATATGATATTCTATGTACTATGAGAGATGTTTCCAACCTGTTCAGTGCAGTTGGAAGATATCATGACAATCTATGTAACCTTTATTGGATTTTAGTCATGAATATCCATAAGTATATGAGTAATACTAAAGATATGTTCCTTGTCCATGTAGAATTTGAGGAAGTAGTCTTTAGAGGATATAAAGATGACAGTTTCCTAACTGATAATGTTCATATAAATCCAAAAACATGATACAAATTTATTTTTAATTAAGTATTGTGAGATGAAAGACCTCAAATAACACAATGGTCATTGATTCGATTGAAGATTCCATGATTAATATGACTTATAAGGAAGATAAATAAGTTGTATTGATATGTAAATAAATCAAAGAAATAGAAATTGTACGTAAATTTAATAGAACAATCACAATCTATTTTTCTAATACAATAGTGATGGTTGTCATCAATGATACAAGGTCACATCAGTGGAAGAACACACATTAGAAGTATCCTCTATTGAATTATTATCCACAAATATATGATATTTTAGAAACTAATATATATGTGGATAACAATGTGGATGAAGAAGTTGGTAACTCCTCAAATTAGTAGAAACATGACTGTCTTGTGAGGTCTTGAAATCTAAAGGTCGCAGGATGTTTTCTCTAGTATATGTGAGATTTTTTTGGATTTGGTGTCCTTGGACCAACTGTTTGGCTTTATATTACATGTATACTAATTATCTAGAATTTTAATTAATCATATTATTACATATTGTCCATTGTTATTTATGGATAAACTATAATATTTTCCAAAGAGTATTTTTTTCTTATTCATAAGGTTATATGAGTTCGTGGATTAGATGAGAACCTTGTACTACTGTGAAAATATTCTAAATATTTTCTTTGATTGGATAATAGACTATTATGGGTTGGAAAATATTTATACCATCAAGTGAGTTTACTTGTAAGTGGATGGGTATTCTTCTCATTAAGTTATCACAAGGTAATATCCATGGTAAGAGATTATGTGAAAAGAATCACCAACTATAATTTAGAATATTTCTATGTCATTGGGAATTTTAATAATTTAGTATCTGTAACGGTCTTTATACAATAATAGTATCATTAGAACATGTCATGAAACCATCACATTGATTTACTAATGATAACTGCCACTCCATATGTTGATAGGGTGTGTTGTATAATTATTGTAACCTAATTTAAATTTTATTAATTGATAATTCTTGGAACGATTTTCCACTTACATCTTTTTTGAATTAGTTATTAGAGACCTGTGATAAGAAGTGAATAATCATCAAAAATTCTGTGTCCATGGTTTAATGATGTTTTTATTTCAAATAATCGATGAAATACAATTCAAGTATATAAGTTGATGAAACCTTCATTCAACCTACATAATGAGACAGTGTAACCAAGGGATTATATTACATAGTTATAATTTGTATGTGGTGGTCAAAACTATGACATTGATTTCTTTCACATGGGTCCATTGACCCATTTCTAGGCTCTAATCGTGGACATTAGCCAGGCCTGACTAACGATCATGAGCATGAATCATATAGGATCACAGACTAGGTACTTCCATTGATCATTATAATTTTATCTTAATTTAATTTATGGAACTACAATTATTCATAACAAAGAGGAATGATTTTATTTATATTATATTTATCACATAAATTTATAAAATATTTACTCATTGCGATGTAAATAAAAATAAATTTGATTAATACATTTAATATTTAATAAATATTAATTCATATATATGTGAATGAAATATTTTTTTTAAAATGAAATATTTTTTCAGATATTCAATAAAAATGAAATAGTTCAAGAAAACGACAACCACCTCGGATGAAAGTAAATACTTTCAAGAAAGTAAATATTACTTACCAATGTACTCAGGTTGGCTCACAGTACAATATATTATTATTATGTGGTAATTAGTTTTATTAATAGATTTCAAAATTTTCTATGGATGGAATGAAAATGTATTGGTATTTTATCCTAAATCCTTTCTCTCTATTCCAGTGGTTGTGACTGTAGTGCGGAAAATTCAGGTTCAATAAAGAGAGAGAGAATTATTGCGCACAATGATTTCTCAATAAACTCATATGTATTCATCCCTCTCAAGAATGAGAAACTCTAAATATTTTACATCAATACACAAGAATGAATAATCAATAGTTAATAATGAATGACATTTGATTCACCGTGCCAACACATGAATATCGAGTGGTGTTTCTCCGAGGTCATCAAAGCATGAATGGATATCTAGTAGAGAGATCGTATCATTGGATCCTCACAGCACAATGAAGGAATTTTGAGTGTGTATTTTTAGGAAATTAACATTCATAAAAAATACTAATCAAAAAATTTTTATTTCATCATATGTCAAATAATTAATTACAACCATGAAAGGAAATATCCTTTTTTATAATTTTCTTCAACAATAAATAAAAGAATTTGTAATATATCAGTTGTCATCACACACTTCCAATGCTCTTAAAATGGCCTCCTAGAACCAACTATTTGTACAGATATTACATGTATATTTAATGTATTTAATATTAATTAAACGTATTATCAAATAATATTCAATGTTCTATATTTATTTTTTATAATAATATCCTACAATATTTTTCCCATTGATTTTCTCAAACCAATTCCCCATTTTGATGAAAATCTTGAAGTGGTGTGAAAATATTATTATCATTTTTTCTATAGGTTGAAAACATAATATGATGGGAAACATAATATTTAGAGACAACTGTATGAGTTTTCATTTACGGAAGATGATCCATCCCTTGAAGTTCTTAATTGGAGAACCCAAATATGGGATATTATGAGAACAAACCCGCTTATAGGAATAATAAATGTTTGTGTGTCATTGAATTACCATATATGAGAGTGTGTTTAATTTTCCATAAATTTTTACATTATCCTTGGATCATGTCATGACCCAAACACTTACATTTACATATGAAGACTATCAATCCATATGATTAAGGGATGTAGGGTACTTTGGTAGAGCCATGATTGTCATGTAATTAATAGATATGTTGAGAAAGATTTTTTACATTCCATATTTTTGATGTAAATATCTAGTAGTTTTTATTGGAATGGGATCGTTACCCAAATTTCTTTGGGCATGGTGAAATGAAGTGTTGATTTTAGAAAATCATGGAAAGATGTATCAGGAATATTGATTGATAACACCATCATGAAAACTTATTTATTAGAGATTTTTTAACAAGATTTTGTTACATTGTGAGTGTTTTTATTTGTTTACCAGCATTGTATAATTACATTAATTTTCTTGAGTTCCTTGATCTGTTGCAAGAGAGTAATATTGGGCTTCATTAATGCCTTTGTAATCGAAATGAGTAAGAATCCTATAGGTTCACAAACTATGTGTTTCTATTAATCGTGATTAAAATCTATCTATTTTAATTAATGGAATAAATACTATTCTCTATAGAGATTATTGAGTTTTTTCAACTTACATTGATATCATCAAATTAGTAAATATTTATTCCTTATGTGGTGAATAAAAATTCATTTATTTTTTCAATTATTATTTAAAAAATATTTTTTCGCAACTATATGAAATAAATATTTATTTATGAATGGAATATTTATTTCCATAATAAAAAATAACATAAGAGTTCAAAAGGACAATGACCATGTCTAAGGATAAATAATTATCTACAAGGTGGTAAATATTATTTATCCAATATCAATGGTTTCTCATTTCAAAAAATATCAATAAAAATAATATTCCATGTTATGGGGTTTTTTAATGGTTATAAAATTATTTAATGGCTAACATGAATGAAAATTATTACTTTAATATATATCATTTCCCTATAAATAGACAGTTATGTGAACAAAAAGGGGCATTTGTTTACTATTAAAATAGAGTGAATAGTTTCACAAATTAATTTTATCTTTACTCCTCCTTCTCTATCCCTTTCAATAATGAAAAACTCATGATAATTTTTCCCAAAACCGAATAATTAATTATCAATAATCAACAATTCAAGTAATTAGATTCATCCCACTAGGACACAAATATTGAGTTTTGTTTCTCTGAGATCATCAGACCACATGTGTATCACAATGAGAGGAATTCTATCATTATTTCCTCATATCAAAAAACCAATCAATACAAAAAGGTCCTTTTAGATGATTAACATTCAATTATGAAGTGTGTTTTTAATATAATGTATTCATTTCTTCAAATATAAAATAAATTAGTATTTAATTTGACGTCTAATATCTTCAGTTATGGTTTCAAGAAATTATTATTAAATTAAATAATAATATAACTTGTAATACTTCAAACTTTTTATGAGCTTAGTACTAACATGTTATATAAGACATAACATGATTAAATATATAATTATTTAATTGACTATTGATCTCTGTATAAATTTGGATTCATTTTCCTTTCATGTTATCTGTTATTGAATTTGATTTATATTAAAAATAATAATTCTGATAATTATTTTTTTAGTGATTAATTTGTATAATGGTTTAAAGAAAGGTGATAAATGAACAATGATGCCATTGAGAAACTACTAATTTTGGCTTGTATGATTGTGTTTTAGGATGCGTACTCTAATTTACCCATCATCTACCATAGTGATATGGATCTACATGTGTCGATGGATATATCACATTCTATGTTGCACTCACAAATGTTGTGTGACACATGTTGATTAGCAAACCTGACATAATGATTTCTTATTACATGTGGTTTATCCATGAATGCACTCTATAGCCAATATAGGCTAGCATCATAAATAATGAAATATTTGTGCTCATTATACATTTTCAAAACTACTTGAGACTAGAAACAAGGATTTTTTATATAAAACTAATGTTTATCATGTACAGAACATGTAGTTCATAAACAATCTTTTTCAATGAACATTCCATGAAACAAGGGGATAAATGGAACACTCATCTCAAATAGATGCACATTGTTTATTTGGCATGTACATGTCGTGTATTCTATATATACACACACAAATGACTCATACATGAATCCCAGATGGACAAAAAGTACAGTGCATAGTGTGTAACTACTCTGTACATATCGTGTAGTCGGGAAAAGGTACAAGCTGCAGAACCATGCATGTACCATGGATACAGAAAAACTGAGATACAAGGTATGTAACTAGATGAAGAGGCCTTCGGGTCACCGATTAATGGAAAAACAATTAGACATAATTCTAATCATTCAACACAAAAACCATATTTTTTCATTGGATCCATATTATATGTTTGAAAATGTCATAATTTCTTAATGTTTTTTAATTGATTAATTAATTTAGTATATTAAATAATCCATTATTATTTCTGGAATTTATTTTCCAGGAATTCCTTAAATGATGGGTATCTCTAATAAATATTTACGGATCATTCATATGTAAGGTAATCAATTATTTCATTAAATAAAATAATTAATGAAAGTGTGTTCATCTAAATTATATGGAAAAAATAACGAATTTAGTGTTATCCAATGACTTTTTCATATTCATTGCATGTATGATCGGCCATGATCCCGACCATGATCTGTGTATTCATTGGATGTTTTAATTTAATATATCATGGGTTTTATATTATTTATTATTAAATAAAATATGTTGAACTAATATTTATCCCTCATCCACTATTACATGAGACATGTGGGTCAAAGGATATTTATGTAATCCCCTTTTAAAAACAATTTTGGTTTCCATACCCTACATACAAGTCATAAATATATATAATTAATTGATTATTCCATGGGGGATGAAGGTGGTTCATAACAGAACCATGCATCCAGTCATAAATAGATATTTATGTGGAACTTTGTAACTCATTCTAAAACTAGTAAAAGTAGGTATTTCTTCAATGTAATATATTGATTTTATGTCCACCCATTAAATCGACTATTAAGAAAAATCAAATGAAGGGTTCATTTAATTAATTAGTTATTTAGGTATATGTAATTATTTATTTAATTGATACAAGTTCACCACAACAAAAATAAATTAATTACTAATTAAATAAAGAAATGAAATTAATAATTTATTATTAAATTATTAATTATCATTTTGTAATTAAGTAATATCAACATAATATTTCAAATACATGTATAGGATAAACCAAGATAAAATTTAACCATAATAATTTAAAATTCTATAATTAAAAATTAAGTAATGTGTGGCCCTCAATTACTCTACTAGAAATAAAACTCAACAAAAACATGTGTTTTATCCACCATTGTGGGGAAACATACTTTTACAATTACAATTATTAGGAATTTTTTGGGTTGTCATAAAAATGTTATATCAAGAGCAATAGACCTTGGTATAGTTGGTGTAATTTGGTGGCATGTGTTGAGGATATAAATGTCAGTCAATCAAGATTGGGGAATCCACTCAACGAATCCAGGAGTGGAAAGCCCATAATTGGAAAAGAACTACAAACCAAAAACCATCATGTTTCATTACCATCCATTTTTATATTTATGAGAATCGGAATATAAAACCAATCCTCTATAATATTCTAGAAACTATAAATTCTAAATACAATGGTGAAGGAAATTGTGGTCTGAAAAAATAGTGTGAGATTTAATAATTAGGAAAATAAATTAATTTTTTATTGGAAAAAAAATTTATAATCTAGAAATATTCTAATAATCTACTATTTTTATTTTAAAATAAAATCTAAATCTCATCATTTACTTCTTCCCAATGATCAATACTGCAAAAAAATAAACTTAAAAATAATTATAATCCATGAAAGGTATATATTCCTTCCAGTTCTTTTACACCTTGCACATAAATAATAATTTCATGAATCCTCATTACCTAATCTTTCTAATATTGATTTGAGTGATGAAGAGTTACTGTACTATGAGAAACATATGAACTATGTGGATGATGTTAAATTTTTTTTCATCTATGTCTACTGAAATTATTCTGTCTCAATAAAACATGGATATGTATAGAATTCTTGATCACCTCAGTGGTGTTTTCTAAGAGAGAGATATATAGGAATGTTTTGAGGATTCTAAGGCACTATTTCAGAGAATTCGTTGAGAGGGTTCCATGGATGAGACTCGCATAGTAAATCTCAGTGGATACATTGAATGCTTATAGATTCTGGGATTTAACCCCTCCATGGAATTAGGAACTAATCTCATTTAGGAATTACTCCCTCTGACCGTCACCTTTTTTTTGTGAATTCTAATATCAGCAGCATATCAAATTTTATGCAAGATTGTATCACACTTATTTTTATAGTAGATATGGATATAATGTACATACATACTTTCATCCTTATAGTGAAAACACATACACTCAATGAAATTATAATTAATCCCAATGCCTCTTCATGCCCTTCCAAGATGCGGAGGATCAAGGGGAAATCAGTGGAACTTGAAGCTATCTATTTTGCATGGGTGTAGAAGGGCCACGAAAAGGTGAACTACATCCTTACATTGAAGTAAGGGGATACATTAAGATCATTTTCTAAAGAGTGAAATATGTATTCTAATACAAATTTTTTATTAGATACTTCTTTTGGTTCCCATATAAGTATTCAAATATAGGAATCATGTATATTAAGATAGATTGACCAAGGGAAGTTTGATATATGCGTACCTAATAGAGATTACTTTTCATATTTTTCTATCTAGGGAAACCACCTCACATTTTTCAAAAAAAATTATCAGTTTTGAATGGTTGTTGTTAAGTGTTTCTATTAACAAAAAAGCATGTCTATATATAGAATTGATATAGACAGATTTATTCTCAAAATGTAGAAAAAAATTTTCTTATTTTATCAAAATAGATTTTTTTTTGGTAATTATCATTTAATTATAGTATTTTTGTATTGGATTACATGAACCATGATATGTAAATAAATAATGATGTTACTTCACATGAATCACACCACCCCTAATATTGTAATCACCTAATATGTCATGTAAATGAAAAATTATTCACTAAATTACATAAACATGGATTTTTAGAATTTTTTGATCTAATGAGACATACTACATGATATTTATGTTTACAATTAAGAATGAAAAATGAACTATTTAATGTTAATGTAAAAAGGGATAAAGAGATTCTTTAATTAGTTCATACCTATGTGTGCAGGTCATTAACTTCTAGATTAATGGGTGGGTATGCATATTTGATAGCATTAACTGATGATTTTAGTTTCTATGGATTTGTCTATATAATTAGGTATAATTCAAATTTATGTAATAAATAAAATGAATAAAATAATTATGTTGAGATCAATATTGGTAATAATGTTAAGATAATATACTTAGATTGTGATGGGGAAGATTTTAATTTAGAGTTAATTGTTTACTTATGGGATTTTGGGATATAATCCCAAGTCACTTCTCCTAACACGCATCAATGGAAGAGTTTATGATATTGGAGGAAACATTCCTTAATAGAAATGGTGAGATGAATGATGAGTTTTGTGAGTATTACATTGATTTTTTGTAAATATTTGTAAATACCATCACCCTAGAATCTTATAGTTGATTCCTTACATAATTAAATTGGTACTATGAACATGAGATCCCATACTAAATGGAAAAATAGTTTTGTATCATCATAAAATCCTGTTAAATAATAATTGTAACATTTTTACAATAAATTAAATTCTACTTATAATATAATTTGGAAACATCCCTATTATCTAATATCATCCATGAATGTGAAACATTTTATAAATCTTAGAATCATTGGGAAAAAGAAAAAATAACAAAGCTGTGAGATCAGATTCTCTGTAAGCATAAGAAAAATAGTAGAAGCTATCAAAAATAAAATAAAAAATATGTAAATGTCAATAACTAACAAATAATTCCACTAAATCCTAAATATGATTATAATATGGAAAGAATAAAATATTACCATATAATTTCAAATAAAGAATCACATTATTTAGATACAAAACTATTGATGTTCAAATATTTGAACAATCACATATATTATCAATAAGCATTCCCAAAATGATGAAAAACATAATTACAGACATCCAAAACATACCATATATTCCTCTTCCAAGATTTCCACACAAATGTGTATGACCATGGAAAAAATGGAATAGTTTTTCTCATGAGGCATACTAATGCATAATGAGGATATATCATGCCCCACTAGACACTTACTATTTAAAATGAGTTCCTCATATGAAAGGGGTGAATCATTATCAACATATTCACTCATATTGAAACTTTCATTTGATTTGTAAATAATTTACCCAGTCAGAATTGATAATTATAAACTATCCTGAGTATTATGATGAATTGTTTTAAAATAGCTCATTCGTACCCAAACTATTCATAAAATATTCAATAAAATATGGTATACTATATCATAAGAGGTCAACACTAAATAATCATATTATTTAAAATGGTTACTAACAAATATGAAAATACTCTAACAAAATCATTGAAAATTTCCAAGAGAAATACCATTTTTTACATTGGATTCATTTATTTAAAAAGTAGTGAAATTATAGATGAAAGAATTTTCCTTGAAAATATCTTAAATACCATGTAAAAACTAGCTAATAATAATATGGTGTCATTAAATTGAGAATATCCACTAATTCATTATAAGAAAAAAAACATTTCTTTCAAATTTTGTAAAAAATATACAGTAAATTGTATTTTTAAAATAAAGTGATTGTGTTAACCAAAAAAATTAATTATGCATATTAGATATAAATACATATAAAACATTGTAAATAAGTTTTAAAATAATGAAAATTCATTGACACGTAATTTGAAAATAAAATATTCATTAGAGTAAATTTTTACCATAAACAATCAAAATTTGGCTAAGAATTTCCTTTCCAATACCCAAACATTCGAATCGTATGCCACTAAAAATTAATGATCATAAAAAGAAAAACTAACTTCCATGATGAAAAATAGATTCATGAAATGATATATATAATTCATGTATATATACAGAACACATAGGGAATCATTTTTATATAATATATATCTCACTGAAATAAAAGTGTTATGAGAAAACCCTAACCTTATCTTTGAAAACATTCTGAACATATTATAAATATCTTGGGAAATAAAATTATATTATTTAATTAAATAATTAATGAAATTCTCAATATATTGTTTTTTTATTTTTTTATTTTTTTAATATATATACTTTTTTAGGAGTTATAAGATTCAATTTCATCATACTTAGAGTTATTGTTTTCTTGATTTTTCATGAATAATTCTCTTGTATAAAAGTATAGAAGTTAATGTAAAATGTGGATAGATCCCCAATATTGAAATTACATATTAATAATGAAATTTCATAGTTTTAAATTATATTGTATATCATTTTACTATATTTTATGAGAATATTTCATTAGATATATCATTAATGAGAATGATTTAATTTGTTTTCGTTGCTTTCATGAATATCATGATCATATATTATTTTACTTAATATCATGATTATATATTTGTTCTATGAAAATATATAAATTATAATTTGTTAAATAAAATCTGATTTAATGATAATAATGTTTTTCTGACAATTCATGAAGGTGCTAATGGAAAATTAAAATGCATCATCCATGATGGTGGTAACTCAACACATCATAGATAATATTTTTTCATTTTTATAATAAAAGAGGGAGAGGGGGTATGATGATGTGTATTCCAGTGACATTAAAAAATTCAAGAAAATATAAAATAGTTTAGTTTAAAAGAATGTTTGGATAAAATATTTATGTACAAAAAATTAAATTAAATTAAATTATAATTTATTAAAAGAAAACGATTGTTGATTTTACCTCTTTTATATTGTCTCCATGAGAACCTCATTAAAGAATTAGGGATTGGCCTTTTGGTGAGACCAGCTAGACTAGAACGTGGGGAAGAGGGTTGGGAGAGTAATTGGTTAAAATATAAGACACTTAAAATTCATATAATGTGTGATGAGAAGGGGTGGTGTGATGTGGTATTTATAGTGGAGGAGGGAAGAATTTTTTTTAATTATTTTATTATATAGATTGTTATTTTTGACTCAATAATATTAATAGTATTCATTAATATTAGTAAATATAGTAATTATAGAATTTTATTTTTAGATAATTTCCACATATATCTTCCATGACTCAATCATGAAACAAAAATTCATTTATTTACATATAATGTTAAATAACATAAATTATTAATTTTCACTCTTAACAGAAATTCAACAATTTTATGAATATATCAAATATTAGACACAATTTTTTTGCAACATCTATATTTTAAAAAATTACTACATTATATGAAAATATCTTTCTAAACATGTGAAATTTTATTTGTAAACTCACATCATCATTTACTCAGAAAATGCAGATTTTAATATTATAAATTATTTTATAACACCTTGAAACCTTAATTATGGTATCAATAAAATATCTTATAATCATAGTACCACAAAATAATAATTAATTAATCTATTTTTTTGAAAATAAATATTCATTTAAAGAATTATATTAAATATAAAATTCTAAATAAACATTTTTTTCTCCCAAAAAACAAAAAAACATAATTTATCATTTTTTGATAAATTTACATTCTTATTCTATGGTATAATTATATCGCATATTAATTTATGAGATAAATAAATTTTATTTATAAATTTTTGGGTGAGGTTATTATTATAATTATCATAGTATTATTCCTAATGATTACATTACCATTCCAATGGGAAAGCTAATATTTCATAGTTTATCATAGTTTGTTTATGGTCGGTGTTGTGTGTAAGCTATTGAGTAAATTTAAATTATGTATTAATATAAATATAATATAATATTGTGGTGTTAAATTATCCCATACTTGAATAAATAGAATCCCATCAATATATATATATATATATCTATTATTCTTCAGGACACGACTACTTTAAACCCACACACACCACATAGATAGACATCAATTGCAGGCCAGAGCCCCCCAAGTGATATCCAACTCATAAAGCCTTATTTTTTCAATAAATAGGCCAAAGTCCCTTACAGAATTAATCCCATTACAAATCCAAATGAACCAATGTTGCATCATGCCTACATCATTATGTATGCATCACTGTCTTCCTCCATCACATGTAACGCCTAGGTCATTTCAGGCCTACATATATTTTCTCCTAAAATTATTTGAACCCAGGTCTCATAATTTATACAATTTAATGTTAGTCATGGATTATTATTTCAATATACACTCTTGTAATCTCAAATTGTAAATGGGGTTGACAAGAAATTCATGTAATTAGAGGAATGTTACAATGTGATGGCCCCCAAAAACTAGGTTTCCATCTAGGAGACCATTAGTGGTAAGTGAAAAATGGTCATGGAAAATAGAAAAAACTATCATGCTCTTACAGTGTTTGATAGAGAATAATATCATTAGAAGTTCTACCATCACAAAACTATAAATGTTTTAATGTATAAATGACCATTTATTTTATGGTATGAAAAAATGGATATTTCTTTTCCTTAAATTTTTTCCGATAATCGAGGCATTATATTACTAAAAATTCATGAACTTGAGAAAATAGACATATTTCATTTCATTCCATTTAATAAGAATAATATAATATTTTTTTGGTCTTTAATCCATGTCCAATTAATTTCTTAAACTAATGGATGAATATTCAGGTTGGATTTTTATTCCTAGATAACATTTATCAGACGATGATGAAGTCATTCCTTTTGCCTTTAAAATTTACCAAATTAAAAATGGTTACAAAATGTTATCCAATATAACAAATCATAAATTAACCTCAAATTATAATATAAATTATTAGACTTACCATTCAATATTTAGTATCTATAAGACTCACTAAATATACAATTTCCAAATTCAATCTCAAAAAATATAGAAGAAATGTCATGATATTTCTAAAATCAACATAATATTAGATCTGTATAATGACCCATACATTACATACATTGATATTACATAAATGTTGATAAATATTCATTAAAAAAATTATAAATCCATTATATGACTGTATATGTATAATGTATTTATAAAATGGTAAACGTAAACAACTGCATTATAAGACAACTTCATTGCCTCCGACATATTTCATCATAACAAGACCCCCTTAAAAAATAACATACATAATAGAATTATTCATGACCTGGGGAAATGAATTATATAAAAGGAAGAGCTCAGGTTCTCAATAAGGGTAAACAATATATATCTCATTCATATCATAATTATAAGACATGAAAACATAACATTGGAAAATATATTCCAACAAATGAATGACCATCATATCATCCCCATGATAAATTATGAAATTTCATAAGAATCCATGAACAAAATCCAAAATTTTATAACATACAAAATGAATTTTTTGTCATATACATAATCATATTAAATAATTTCATATTATTCAAGGTCATTTCCAATACCACCATAGAGTAAAAAGTCCATCACTGAACCGTGTTCACTCCTCGTTCCAGTCCTATATTACTAAACCAAGATCATTTCCCATTCTGTCTGTGTCTATATAATGAGATAGAAATCATTAACCAATGCATTAGAGGGATATATAGGCCCCACCTATCTCATAATCAAATCATTCTTATATGTTCCACAATAACAAAAATCTTTCATCATAACTCAAGGAATATAATTGGTTTCTTTAGACATCATTTAACCATAACATAATCCATGTACAACAAATGGATTTCATAAATAAAATTACTTCATAAATACAAAAAATTCATAGAAAAAATAAAAATATTATAATTGTAACAAAACCCTATTAAATAATTCCATCATATATAGAAATCAATATTTATATAACACTTGAAATGAATTCGTGATTAAAATATAATTTCTCCCAAATAAAAATTTTATTTTCAAAAAATACCATGAAAATTTAAAAGAAAAAAATTTATTTAAATCTAAATGTCAAATTATATAGAGTAAGGTTCGTGAAAATAATATGTTATGAATATTAAAAAATCGATTGACATTGAATAATTTAAAAAAACATTCTCCTTGTACTTCTACTGGAAAACTCAAAATGTACATCATATCGAATAATGGTAAAAGATTCCTTTCATACCATTTAAAAAAATTAACCAAGGGGTGTAAATGACATTAAATTTTTTTTAGTAATTGAAATAATAATAAATATTTTGGAAATATGTACGTGGAAGATAAATATACCTAAGTAACTACATACATATAAACAATCTAGGATAAAAATGAGATTGTGAAATTATCCCTTACCTGTTAAGTATGATTTATTTTGTATGTATCCAAACCTACTGTATAATGATTTAAATAATTTCATTAGATATTTATAGTACTAAATTAAGTTTTATCATATCATAAATGGACATATTATAATCTATTTATTAATAATATTTCATTACTATTTGTTATTCGATTTTAACTACTTCATTTGCTTATGAATGTTTTGTCAAATAAGTTCTAGTTCTTAATCATAGGTCCTAGTTGTATTATTAAAAAATTATATTAAAATTATATATATCACATTTATTCATTATATATATTTATATAATCATTCATTAATGAAAAACATGTAAAATGAATCACATCGCCTAGTGAGGATTGTAAGTCCTACATATGCATGTGCGAAGATATCATTCCCATAATTATTGAATGATATTGAAGTGATTTCTATAAAATATATCAGAGTAAACATCAGCATATAAATATCATATATAGATATAATTTACATCATAACACCCATTGAAGTACGTATTTAGTGAAAAATAGGTTACACCTTTGTGAGGGGATGTTAAACTGTATGTATGCATGCATAGTTATTTTGTTTTTCGTAAGATGGATAGAAAGTCAAAAAAAATTGTTCCATAATCATAATGACATCTCAATATATATGTGACACTAGATTTATTACTTTATAATGAAACAACTCACAAAGAGAAATTATAAGAAGAAAGAAATTTTTAAAATTTGGAAGAGGTGATTACATCTTCTTCGGCGTGTTTCCTCAAAATCAGTTATTCGGGCACTATAATTGGTATTTTAGGAAGACAAAAACCTCTTTTGAGTTAAGAGGGATTTTTATAAGGTATATGCGGTCACAATGTGAATTGAATAGCTTATAGAGGACGTTCCATTTTATAATTGACATGAGGGGATATTTTTGGATCTCCAAAAATATTAATTTAATATAAAAATAAAATCAATCATTAAACCTAAAAAATGTCTTAATTTAGAATATGAGATGATTGAAGGTTTTAATATGCCCATCCAACAAAAAATTTACATTCTTTTCTATCAATTTAAACATTATTATTTTAATTTGGACATAGTTAATCAATTTAATTTTAATTAATATTACAAGAACATTACTATTAAAAGGGTTTAATAATTAATTATTTGAAGAAAATTTTAAAAAAAAAGTCACTTATAACATTATTTACTGTATAATAATTATTTATTTTTTATACTATTTTTTATTTTTAAATAAATTTAATAAAACACTATTTTTATAAACAATCAATAGAAAAATATTTGACACTATTCTTATCATCAATAGTTAAAAATACTAATATAACATGTAAATATAGAACAAACTATACTATTATATTCCTAACAGGTAAATGTTTTCTATACAATTAATTAGAAATATTAATTATCCAGAATTATATTTATTGTGATATTGTTAATCGCTTTTATTTATTATCTCTATTAATAAAATAATTACTACATCAAATTTGTGTAATTATTTAATATATATATTTTTACAATAAAATTTATAAATTAAAAACTAAGATGAATATAAATCTAATATCATTCATAATAATACATGTTGTTTAATTTATCTTTTGGAATATACAAAATTTTAAATCTTATAGTTATTAAAATATGAATGGGAAAACTTTAACCTTACATTAAATAAATTAATATTTGTGTCACAGTCTCTTATATAAGGCTTAAAATGTTCACTAACATGACCCTTGGATTATCATGGTCATGATATACTCGACCCATTAGATTTGGCCTAGTTTTGTGTCTTTTGATTATTATTAGAGTTTTAATTAGAACTATTTTATTTATTTCATATCACTTAATTCGTTTTCAAATCATCCAAGTATAAGTATTCAAAGTAATTTTTTATTTCTTAATAATTACAATGGAATTATCATGATATAGAAAAAAATTAATATTTACAATTAGGATTCATTTTAAAACATTTCTTCTAAATAACCTAATATAAATAATTATTTAGTTATTAAATTTTGAGCGAGACATATTATACATTTCTTTAAATAAAAATAAATTATATATCCTAATCTTATCCATGTGGTGTCAAATGGACACCATTTCCACCCAAATATTTTTTATTTCAAAACACAATCATACAATGATATTGATTCATGTTTTAATGTAATGTTATAAAAGTATTCTTACCCTTAATTACCCTATGTAACTTTTTTCCATATTAGTAAAAAAATTAATGATGTTACTATTCATAATGCCCAAAAATTAATAAATTTTCATAATTTAGAGACTGATTCTAAATATAGAATAAATTTTTAAAAATTTTGAACATATATGATTATGTTATTAATTTAAAATTACTCCCATTTTTTTAATGTGAGAACTTGTTTTAAAAGTTCAAACATTGAAAAGGATTATAATGTTATAACTTCTTAATTAAATTTAAAATTAATACTAACAAAATACATTATATTTAGTGATAGAAATATATTAAATTTTTATGTTAAAACCATTAATTTTATAATTGAACCATATAAATTATTTTGATGAAAAAAGATGTTTTCAATTAATTTTTTTTTATTTTAACAATTCATAAAAATATGAATATTATCTGAGAAATATTAAAATTTCAACGAAAAAAAATTTTTATACCATACTACCAAAGATAACGATTATTTAGTAATATAAAAATTATTAATTTTTCAAAATCATCATTTAAAAGGTGTCCAATGTTAAAAGGAATAAAGTTAACCTTTTGAATGATATATGTTTTTATACATCATATTGTGTTTATTTTTACCATATAAAAATTATCTATTCAATGGATATAAAAAATATTTTATTAAGTATATAAAATATATATTTCACTAAATTAATTTACTAATATTAATTCACTCAAATTATTAATAAAAAATAAAAATATATACTTGATTTATATTTTTCATAAATAATTGGTTGCAAATAAATTCACCATGCATTTTCATAAGTTAGTAATATTTATTCTCGGTAACCTAATAGAATGGTTAAAGTAGACATTTTATACTATGTTTGTCTCATGGTTCACATAAAATAATGGTTGTGGGAAATGAAATCTATTCAAGAATTAAAATTATTTGATGAAAATATTTCATAAAAACATCTAAGAGATATATTCTACAGCCCTTAAACAGAATGTTTCTCTCGAAATTCATATCATATATAAAAACAAATTTGGATATCTCTCCCTCATCATAGCCCCATTTTCTAATGTAGCTTCCTCAAATTGGTATTCCTCCACATAACTTTAACCAAGTGAGTGGTCTTGTTTCAGAGACGTTTTTCAATATGATCCAGAATCTCAATCGGTTGTTCTTCATAACAAATTTCATGCTCCAGTTGTACAACTTCTGAGTTTAGTACATGAGAAGGATTGGGGATATACTTTCTTAGGATATATACATTGAACACATCATAAAACTTAAATAGATTTTGGGAAGCACCAATCAGTAATCTACCTTCCCAATACGATATAGAATTTCAAAAAGACTGATATAAGTAGGACTCAAATCTAATTTCCTTCCAAATATCATTACACTATTATAAGAAGATACTCATAAAAACAACTTGCTCCAACTTCAAAATCTTGCTATTTTCATCAGTTTTCAACATAACTTTTTTTCGACTCTAAATTTCTCTTATGTGTTGTCCATTAGATCTGAAATTATCTGTAATTTAATCAACTAAATCATATCCTAATAGATTTATTTCCCCAATATGATCCCACAAATATTGTGGTCTACACTAATTTCTATAGAGGGATTCATATAGAGACATCGGAATAATTTAGGGAAATATATTGTTGTATGAAAAATCCACTAAGGATAGGTGTTGATCCCAAAAACCTTTGAAATACATATATCCATCTCTTAACATGTCTTCTAGAGTTTAAATTGTCCTCTCATAATAACTAAATTTCTGAGGATTATATATAGTGTTGAAACATAAGACTTTATCCAATGCCTGTTAAGGACATTTTTAGAACATTGAGTTAAACCTCATATCCCGATTAGATATAATGTAATGTGTTACTCCATGTAATATTACCCCTAAATATACATATATCCTAGAAAAATTATTAAGATATATATCATGTATAATAGAAATAATGTTGTCAGACTACATAAATAGATCAAAACTAAGCCATATATAATTATTTCGTTTAGTTTTTTTGGGATGTCTGATGAAAAATTCCATAGTGATGTTTTCCAATTTCCATTTTTGTAAGGGTGATGGTTATAAAAACCCCATAGACTTCAATATCTATTATTAATTAATGAAAACCCCATAGTCAAAAATGTATCTTTTTATTTCATCCCACCAGAAATATTCTTTCAGTTCTGTATACATCTATGGGATTCCATGATGAATAGAGAATTAAAAACTATAACCATAATCCAATTCCACCTTATTTAGTTCTAGTATAGGAGGAACAAAAACCCAGTTCAGGAACCATATTAGTCCATAAAAATCAATGTTGAATTTAGGAAAATTTCTCACATTATTTTGTAGCTCGACATCTTCCTTATGTACCTCCTTAATGTTCACTTGTATAGATGGATGAACATTCAATTGAGAAAGATAATATTTCTTCCCTTCCATTAAAAGTTCAAGATTTATCTTTTGAAAATCTTGAAATATTACATATTTTGTGATCCTCCTCATGGATAGGCTAGCATAGTCCTTTCAACTCATAGTATATGCCACCTTGTTTCCCTTCCTAGGTGGTAATGTATTGAGTAGTAGAATTCATTAATCAAAACCAACTATATTCATTAACACATATTTAGTTCCTTTTGTGTGAAAATTTACATTAAACATTTATAATCAGTATAAATATCATGCCATTTATAATTATAGTTATTCCTCCATATCATTAGTGATAACATTACCATAGCATACTTCAAATCATGTGTTAGGTAATTTTTCTCATGGATTTTCAATTTTCAGGAGGCATAAGATATCATAATATCATTTTCATGATAACACAACCTAAACCCTTCTTGTAAGCATCACTATAGATCAAAATCCTTTCTCCACAATAAGGCTATGTGACCACAGGTGCACTGGATAACCTTATTTTTAGATCTTGATGTTTTCCTCACATTCCTGTACCCACATGAACTTAACTCTTATCTAATTTAACATGGTTATTTTATTAGATAATCATGAAAATTATTTCCAAAAACATCAATAATATCCATCCAAACCAAGAATGCATCAGATCTTAGTTACTATTTTTTTCCTTGTCCAACTTTCAATAACATTATTTTTTGATAGATTAATAGATATCCACTCTCTTGAGATTATGTGACCCAAAAATGAATCTTTCATAAGCCAAAATTCAAACTTAGTAAATTTTTCATAATTATTATCCTTTCTCAGAGCCTTTATTTCAATTATCATGTGATCATCATGCTCTTACTTACTCTTAAATTATAATATAATATCATCTATAAAGACTACAAAAAACTGATCAAGATAGTATCTGAATACACAATTCATTAGATCCATGAATACAGTTGGGGGATTAGTAAGACATACGGACATCACTATAAATTAATATTATTCATACCATATATATAATGTCATCGTTGTTATATAATCCTTCATGACAATTATTTGATGATATACTAAATAAATCACAATCTCGTAAAAGTATTGAGATCCATGTAATTGTTCGAATAAGTCATCAATGTAAGAAATAAGATATTTTTCATGACAATGATCTTGTTAAGTACTAGATAATCAATGAAATTACTCATTGATCCATCATTATTATTAACAAATTGGAAATGTTCTCCCTATGTTGATGCAATATGATATATGAATTACTTATCAAGATCTCTTGTAGTTTCTTCTTCGATTCTTATAATTAAATTGGGTTAAATCTATAAGGATTCATTGAAATAGTCAAGGTATCATCTATGAGTTCTACTGAATAATCTACCCCACATTTTATTGGAATACCAAGTAGTTATTTTAAAAAGGCATAATTACACTCAGGTATAATGGTTTTATTATTAATTGTGTGTTTCTCCCCAACCATTCGAAAATGATACCCTTCGTTTATAGGGTTCATGACCCATAAGTTGTATGAGATTCCTATTGGATGGTTTTATTCATCCTTCAATCAGTAGACAGTCATAGATTGATATGGAATATAACATGTGACTTACCTTCCTTGGAAATTTATATGAGCTCCATATATAGAAAAAAAATCCATTCCACAAATTATATAAATTACTACTATAGGAAGGATCAGAATATTTATAGGAATTAATTGACAAAAAACATAAACAAGAGAAGATTTATTAAATTATTATGTAACTGTTTTTTCATTTGGAGTTTTCACTACTAACTCATCATATAATAGGTGATGTAATACAATAATACCCATTGAAAATTATTCAGAAATAAATGACCTGGTGGGTCTAGAATCAAATAAAAAAATTCCTAATTTAAAGTGGATGGTATGTGTACCTTTCACCACTTCATTTTCATACTCCACATTGGTAATAGTGATCACTTATTACATGACTTTGAATTTTTCATTAAGAGGTTACTAATACAGATCATCATCCATAACCATCAGATTAGGGAATTTATTAGCATAATGTACCATTTTCTTTCACATGTATCGTTGAAGTGTAGGAGGGAAATTATGAGTAGTCTTTTCTCTATTCACATAAATAGATATTTTTTCCCTATCACACCATCATTGAACTACCCACGGATCTTTTTTCCACATTTAAACCCATTTAATTGTCCCTTTAAGAAAATATCAACTATAAATCATTCTACACATTGAAAATAATGTAAAACTCATCTTCTTTTATGTTTGGTCTTTAGATTTTCACTTTAATTCCATTATTATATTCTTATAAATATAACTATATTGTTTGGTTACTCCAATATCTATGTCAACCTTGAGAGAAAATTGTAAAATTTCTTCATAGCTAATTAATTCCCATATAGCTAATTCTATTTAGAGGATTTGTTTTAAGCAACTAAAGAATTGAACAATTTAAATCTCAGGTTGGATAATAATTCTAGAAGAGTACCTTGAAATTCTTGTAAAGGCTTCTTCATAGGTACCAATAGTTTCAAAATCCATCTACATAAGATCAGGGACATCTTTCACCATATTTGTTTTAATAATAATAGAATATTACTTATTAACACATAATATCTTGAAATCATCCCTTTATATGGATTCAATTTCATCATATTAATGATAGTGTTCCACCATTAATCAGCATTAACATCCAATTGATACACTGATAAGATGAATTTATAATGAGTTGAATATTGGGGAACTGAAAATATATTTTTAGTGGTACTGATCCATTTTTCAACCACTAATAGATCAAAATACTTGTTGAAAGAAGGTGGAAACTACCTCATGATTTACCCAACAGAATGTTGTTCCCTCCTTTTCTCTCTTGGAAGTCATATATAATTCATTTCTTTAGTGAGATATTTGAGCATAGCAACATAATATTTAATTCCATCTCCCATATCATTTGGTATCTCATAAGTAATATCATTTCATTTCATAACACCTTCTTCTCTAACATAGTTCTTTTATGATATATCTAATGACTAACCCCAAGAAGTGTAGTCTGAGAAATGCTAATCATAATTGAAAAACCAGATAATCAAGAATAAAATTTATATTTTTGAAAATTTAGGTTCAATACTATTTTTTTAATGATTATTTCTAAAACACTAAAATTATAAACTATACTTGGACATATCCTTTGGGTGCTTACTAAGATTTTCTTTTCCTAGTTTCCAATGTATAATAATAAACTCTCTCTAATACCAACTATAATGACCCATAATTTAAAAACATTTATATGACATAAAATATAATTAATATTCATTAAATAATATGACAAATCCATGGAAGAACTGTATATGAATGGTTTCTTTAGAAATTTGGAAACATAAACAACTAATACATAAGTCATCTTCATTGCCTTCAACTTATTTCTTCAAAACTATATCCATTTTTACATATCTTACTTAATACCCTTCTTCCTAACATGGGGAAAATAAATATATAAATGGGAGAGAATAGATTCATAGTAAGGGTACTGAAGGAAGATATCATTCATATCATAATAAGAATACATATGAAAAAAACCTAGGAAACTCTTATCAAGTACATAAATGATTGCGATATAATGTCATGGGATAAATCATGAAATTAATAAGAATCAATGAACACGATCCAAAATTTCATAACATATGATATGATTTTTTGGCATACACATAATCCTAGGAAAGCACTTCATATTTTTTAGGGATCATTACCAATACTATCATGGAATACAAAGTCCATCTCTGAACCAATTTTACTCATCATTACTTCCATGTATTACTAAACTGAGATAATTTATCATTCCATCCATGTCAATCTCATGATATATAAATACTTACCCAATAAATTTTTTGAGACATAGTTCCCATCAATCTCATAATAAAATCATTATTATTTTTTCCACAATAACATAAACCATTCATCATAACTAATGGAATATAATGGGTTTCGTTAAACATCATTCCACCATAAGATAAACCATGAAAAACAAGTATATTTCAAAAATATATTGCCAATGTAAACATAATAAAAAATAATAAAACTATGAATAATATACATGAAATATAACCCAATTAAATAATTCCATCTTAGATGAAAAATATTTTTTATATAACACTTGAAATTAATTATTGAGAAAAATATCTTTTCTTCTTCAAAAAAGTTTTATTTTCCAAAATGATGTGAAATTTTTTAAATAACAAAAATTTAGTTGAAATAAAAACTGATATCATTTAGAGGAATATTTATGTAAATAAGGCGTTTGGAATATGTAAATATTTTTTTTTCTATTGTAAAAGTTAAAAAAATATTCTCCTTATACTTTTTCTGGGAAAGATAAAGTGTATCTCATATAGAATAATGACAAAAGAATCATGTCATAATTTTTAATGAAAATTCACTAATGGGTATAATTGATTTCAAAAACATGTATAATAATATAAATAATATTACCTATTTATTAAAAAATTATTTTGAAAATAAATATACACTTGTAAATTCTTTTGTATAAATAATCATGGATAACATTGAGATTGCAAAATTATCTCTTACCTTTTAGGTTTGATTTGTTATTTATATATCTGAACCTCCTGTATAATTATTTTTCTAATTTCTTTTAATTATTTTAGAATCATATTAACTTTTTTGATATCATAAATTACCATATAATCATCCATATGTTAATAAAATTTCATTATTACATGTTATTCATGTATTAACTACTTCATTTTGTTATGTATGTTTTACCAAATAAGATTAGGTTATCCTTCATATGTCATATTGATATCCTTGGGAAATTATATTAACATTATAAATATCATATTTATTGGATATATAAATTTATATAATCATGATTTAATAAAGATCATATAGAATGAATCACATCGCATCCTAGAGACTGTAAGTCGTACATATGCTCCAGAAAGATATCATTCCCATTATTGTTGAATGGTGATGAAATGAATTGTTTATAATATCTGATAAGAAATATCATATTATAAAAATCATATATTTTTATTATTTCCATCATTATACCTATCCATGTAACGTGGCGGTGAAAAATATATTACACTGCAATGTGGAGATAGTAAGGTGTACGTGCATACACATCAGGGTTTATTTTTTTTATGGTGGATAGAAAAATGAATTTTGTTGTTCCATAATCATAATATCATCTCAGTATATAAGTTATTGTAGAGTTATTTCTTTATAATGAAACATATCATGAAGAGTAATTTGATTAATAATGGAATTTGAATGAATATGTGGAGGATATTACCTCTTTTTCGATGAGATTCATATAAATATCCTCTTAGAGTAACAGAATTTGAATTTTTGAAAGACCAGGACACTAGAATGTATATAGGGAAGATGAAAAGATAAATATATAGGTAATGGATGAGAATATAGACACAAAGTAGATTTATGAGGTGACGTAGGTGGTACCCTTTCATAAATGATGTGATGGTAACTTTTGGAATCTTCAATAATATTAATTTAATATAATATAAATCACAAACCAAAAACCTCAAAAATGTCCCAATTTATAATATTAGATGACCTAGGGTTTTATTCTCTTAAGACAATAAATTTTTGACATTATTTTCTTATAAGGCCCCATACTTAAATATTACATAATCTATAGTTATGTCAGGAATTCACATTGAGTATCATTTCAGGTTTAGAGTTTTATAGAATAAGGCCATAACTATTACATTACATCTCAAACATTACAATGTAGACATATCTACTCAATGCAATTTTTATTTCACAATAATAAATATCATTAAATAAAACAAGGATTCTTTTCCTGTGAAAAATCTTCTTGAATTCTTCCTTTCTCATTCCCTTCTTTATACCCTACAAAAAACTTTTCAAAAACATGGGATGAGCATAAAAAGAACCATAAGGGATATAAAACAAAAATAGAAAACATTATTCCTTGAATACATATAAATCAATAAAATCAAACTTATTAATCATAAAACATAAGGAATTTAACATATCTCATGAAATAATATGATTTATTAAAATCTCATTGCAATCTTAAATCTTAAAGGTAACTTGTGGAATCCGTAACATGCTTACATTGTAGCTTTCATAGCTACATTGGGAGTTATGTTTGGAAGACACATAATAGTATATTCCATAAATCTATTTGAAGAAACATTAATGCTTACCTCCATATTATTACCCAATGCATTGGAGATCTATCTGAGGATCACCTGCCAACATTTAGAAAACACGGACAATAATGAGAATGATTTAGAAGAATAAATGTTTAAAAAATTGAAAAAAAATTACATAAAGAGTTCTTTACCACATGAGAAAACACATGAATAAAAATAATTATATAATTACATTAAAAAATAACATAATATAAAAATTATAAGGTTATTAATGATATAATATGTCAAATTGTATTATATACACCACATAAAAGTGAATTTGTGTGTAATAACAAGTAAATATCAATGGAATGTAATTTGAAACAAAATCCCTTACAAAGATCATATCATTATATAATGGATAAATCAATGACATAATTTTGTTAAAAAAATATATATACACCCAATATAAGTGAATATTAGGTGTAATCCAATCATAGGTCATTCTCACATATTATTGGAAAAACAAAACCGATGACATGGATGTTTAACTCAATGAATAAATATTTTACAAAGATTTCCCTTACATTGTTTGTGTAAATGACATATGAATTTATCTGATTATTTGTTTGAAAAGTATATCCACAAAATGGTAATTGGAATGAAAAATATAAATAAATAAAATGTTATTACATAAATAATATTGGAATAATATAATCAATGAAGTATGCATAAAACCTAAATAGTGGAAATTGAGTTTAGAAAATCCCCTATACAAATTCAGCAACCTAACGGCATCACATAAAAATTAATAAAATGAGTTTATGAGAGGGAAAATGGTCTCTAATAAAAGTTGCATAATATTTACATCAATAAGGATATAGAATAAAATATCCCAACATAATAAAATGTAAATTAGAAACACAACATAAAATAAATCTTTTACTAAAAGTGGAGGGTGAAAGGTTCCCTTATAAAGATCATTTTTTAATAAAATAGATAGATTATGTGTATTAACTAAAAATAAAAATAATGAAAGTATAAATAATAAATAAGATATAAAGATTCATTTCTCTCATAATTATAGAAAAACCTAACCAAGATGTTGAATATAAACCCAAAAAATGGAAATTGGGTTAAGAAGATACCTTACAAAAATTTGTCAGCCAATGACGTCATATAGAAATTCAGAAAATGAGTTGATGTGAGATAAAAGGGTCTCCCATCAATTGAAAATAAAATGGACAAAAATAATTATATATTATAAAATATCCCATCATTTGAAAATTGAAATTAAAATCCATAACATAAAATAATAATTTGACTAAAAGATGAGGGTGAATGGTTCCCTTACCACGAGTCAGACTAATCTTGTTCGTTCTTTATCTCCTAGAATAAAACCTATATGATAATTTATAAATTATTCAGAACTTTTTTCAAGTTTATTATTACTCTTATATCACTTATTACATTTTTATAATAATCATATAATTATTCAAGTTCATATTTCCCATTTTGTCGATGTTCGGTACTTGTGTCAAAGATGAACTTGTTAGAATTAAAATATGACCATTTAGTTGAAATTCCATTATCTCCAGAATATTATTCATGATTTAAATATCATATATGTCATATATATACTTTATATATGTATTTATTAAATTCTATTACATTTGGAGATATGAAATTAAATGCATGGCTTATGGAGGTGGTAAGTCATACGTACTCACAAACGCTACTCTCATTTATTTTTCTTATTTAATAGAATGAAAAATAATGATACATATATATATTATAATTCCAGAATAATATCATATTTTATATGGGTTACATAATTTAATTAACTCTATAGTTTATACAATCCATTTATGGAATGAACGAGTCATATAACTTTGAGGGGGCGGTCGTCCGCACATCCTCAAATGAAATTATCGTTTTTACACATTTTGGAAAGCATAAAGTTATGATGTAAATGAAAAATACATAAGAATATATAAAATATAAAAATAATATATATCATATATAAATACAGTTCCATCATAATGGCCACCATGAGAGGTGTTAGGGTAAAATTGAATAATCATCGTTTTGTGAGGTAGTAGTTCGTTGTACACCTAAACAGTATGTTCGTATCCATTAGATTATGGTGTGTGTACGTGTAGTTCAAATAATTCTCATTAAACATCCTAGAATATTTGGTATACTATTTTTGTGATGTAATCAATGAATAATAATATCATAGGGTGTGTAGACGGAAAAAAAATGGAAAGGAACTTGAGAGAAGACATTACCTCTAAAGTGGGTAACTTATTTTCATTTGAGCCAAGTGGCTTTCTTGAATTTTCTTATACCCAAGGAATAGATTATAAGTGTAATAGATGGATGTTGTGAGATTATTTGGGAATAATTTCAACAATCCAAGGGACTTTAGAGTTTTGAGTATGTGGGTAGAGTTGGTACATTTATAAGAGGGAGGAGTGGGACTTTATAAATGTCCTGAAATATAAATTAATTATAAATTCAATTACTATTACCATTAAAAAAACACATTTACATTGAGGATAATATGATTCTGGTTCTAATAACCATCATCTAATAATTTTTTGAAAATTTTTAAATGTTGTTTTATCCTTATCATTTTTATTTAACCCTTATTTTACCATTTTTATTCATAAATTAATATCATGTTATTTACACATTGTGCGTTAATGTAATTACCATATCTTATCAAATGACCCAAAAAAAGTAATTTATGAAATATTTGGTCTTGTAATAAAAATATTATAGATTCATAGATTTTTAGAAATTTAATATCATTTAATGAACAATTTTCTATTTTAAGTTATGAATTATGTCAATTAAGGACACAATTCGTAGTTGACTTATTTATAAATTCACAACAACCCAATTCTTTTGAAAAAAGGGCATTAAATCAAATATAAAATTTTAATATCTTCCAAAAATATGTGGATTACATCAAAATAACTATATTAAATTTATTTTAACATTTACAATATAATTTATTCAAGTCCATTATTAATGAAGCAATCATTGTATCATCATTGTGTAATAATTAAATTTATTTGTTTAATGTCTTAAAATAAAAAAAAACAACATGACTTATCTAATTATTTTATATTTCTAATGAATATTTATTTTAAATCATATCTTTTATGTAACCCCATATAAAAATTCTTTTAGTAAATGATACATATCTATGTTGTAATTTTCATTACTTTAAATTAATTCTTATAAAATATCATTTTTACACCTATGTGTCTTCATGGGGTCGCAAAATGGACCTAGGGATACCCATGGTTGGACGTATCTAATCAAATAGGATTAAGACATGTTTTAGGGTAGTTTTATATTATTGAATTATTTTTTAACCATTATTTACTAGATTTACCCTTTAACCATGGTATATAAAATAATTACTGAACATACTATTCATAATATCGAAAAATAAATGCTATGTGTTTACACAATTTGGAAATCCTCATTACAAATATGGAATCCATTTTTCCAAATTCAAAACACATAATTAGCAGCAAATAATTTAAAATTAATTCTCGTTGTCAAAACAAAAAGAGGGTTTTTAAAAACTAATAATTATCCAATGATTGAAATATATTTTTATCAAATTTCAAATTAAAATTAAACTTAAATGACAAATATTGATTTAAATGATAAAAATATATTCCATTTATATCGTAAAACTTGAAATATAATTTTTAACCATATATATTATCTCTATGGAAAATGTTATTTTCAATAAAAATTTAGCGTATTTTTATTATTCATCAAAACATGATAGTTATCAGAAAAATATCAATGTTCATACAAAATATATATGGATATCTCAGTTATAATTAAGAAAATATTTCTATCAAATATAATATATAAAGGTGTAAAAGACTAATTTCATAAAGGGTTCCCCATCAAAAGGTTGTAAAACATTATTTATAGAAAAATACTACTTATATCTAAAAATTCGAATTTGTTATTATATCATATCTAGGAAACATATAAGATGAATTTAAAAAATTGCATTTAATATATAACATATATTTATCTATAAATAGATATCCATAAAGAGTGATATGATTTTATAAACACAATTGTTCTATTTTAAATATGTTTTCATCTAAACACATACTTCATATTCAATTGGGTTTTATTTCATTACTAAATAATTTCATAACCAATAAATCATTATTTAAACATTTGAAAACATTATTTTAAAATTAAGTTGATAATATTCATTCCTTAAATTTGAACAACTATATTTTAACAACAATTTATGACAATATTATAATTATGGTATTATATTTTGGTATAACACAATGTTGTGTGAAATGTACGATTTTAGAGAAACCCATTGTTGCGTGTCGAGTACTGTATCACAAAAAATTCCTTCTAAACATAAAATTGATATCTTATTTATAAATATTAATAGAAATTAAAAGTTATTATTAATTAAATACCAGGGTCATTACATCATTTTCCCTTTTTGGAAATTATGTCATAACAATTTTAAATTTTGGCTCAGAAACATCATTGATAATCCCCCATAAGAAAAAGAGTCAAAACAACAATCATTTTAAAAGAAAGAATGTTAAGTACAACAGTCACCTGAGATAAAACATATGATAATTCCATGTAGGAAACAAGGATATGGAAGAGAAAACAAACCATCAATTTACAGTGGAGAGTGATAGAAACATGGCCAAGATAAAGTTAACTACTAGAAAACCACAAAATTATGTTGGGTTAAATGGTGTTTCTTTCCCTTGTAGGATAAGTAAAAAAGAAAAATTTGTTGTTTTATGTACCTATACATAATATTTAGGAATTTATTTATGATATTAATTGAAAACATAAGGAAATATACTTACATTCCAATTAGAGTTTCATCCTTTAAGAAATATCTACCACAAACTCATCTTTTCTTAAAATGATGATTATTCCAGATTACTTGGCCAAACCCAAAGAAAAAGAATAAAATTATTGAGATTGAAATAATCCAAAATAGATAAATTATATATTTCTCTAGTCTATATACAATATCCAAACCCAAAGTGGTTAATAATAGATCATATAATCCCACGAAAAGAATAAACCTTTTAAAAAAGAAATTGTACTCTTAATCTCAAAAATTCAACAAAAAATACCTAAATTTCAACAAATACAATTTATTAAACAATTTTCCTTAAAATTAATTAAAAAAATACAAAGTAATATTTAAAATCAACATTTAGATGGATTTTATAACATACTGTTCCATGATAAATCCTAACATTTATCTCTAAATAACATCAAATACTCTTCAAGTCCCGTACTAAAAAGTAATTAACTTTATCACATGTTATCTATGATAGGTGATTTATTTCCATAAATAAACAAAATTTTCATATGACCATAACAAAAAATTGGATTATTCAAAAATAAAAATTAACTGTTTCTCCTCAAATGAAATCCCATAGTACTATATTTTCATTTTGCATATAGTTTTCTCAATAGAGATAATGTCTTACAATTTAGCATTTATCACTTAATCACCAAATAATTTTCGTATACTAAGGATATAATTTGATAAAAAAGTAGTTCCAATATTGACATATTTTTTATCCATAAAAACAATTAACTAAAATTAATGGTCATACTAACTAGATACTTCACACAGGACAATGGTACGTGATGAACCCATGCCACTCTTTGGTTGTGGGTTCAATTCCCATGGCCTTGCGACACATGATGCATTGTCACCCATCTTATGGGCTGTCCTTTTTCTAAAAAAATGTCATTTTTATGACATTCCCAAAAATAAGATAATTTTTTCAAAAATAACCATAATCTACTTTATCATCAAAGGTTATTTCGTACCTCCCATTTTCATTCCAAAAAGTAATAACCCATAATTTCCACAAAAGTGAATGTCTCCTAAAATACTGTCAATACCCTTGAAATCACTTATGCCTCATAAGTGGTTTAGTTTTAATTGAACATATAATATAACTTAAAATTATAAACCCATGATCATATCTCTAACCTTTAAGAAAATATCATAATCTCTAAAGTTGTCTAAACCCAGCTCTAATACCAACTATAAGGCCCTATACTTAAGAAATACATAATATTGAGTTAAGTCAAGAATTAATATATAATAACATTTTAGGTAAAGTGTTCTAGATAATTAGGCCATAAATATTACATTACATGTCAAATATTACAATGTAGACACTTCTTGTAACGTCCCAGTTTTAGAAGCCACCCATAGGAACCCCGTACATGTTTGGTCACATGGCCTCAAGACCATTTACCTGAATGCCCGAGGTTGAGTACTAGAAACAATGTAATTGGGTGTGATAGTGGGGAAACAATGCACTCATTGGAAAAGTAACATAATGGAAGTGAAATAGATAGCAATAGCGAAAGTAGCAATTATACAATACAATGGTAAAAATCAGAAGACTGGAAGTAATAATAATTGAGCACACACACACATATATATATATATGAGGCATGATACATATGTCTAGGAAAGTAGCCAAACAAATCTCAATCCTGGGATATAGTACTAAACCAAAGAAATGAATAAAATCATTTAAAAAGCTTTATAGCATCACAAGGCTCATCTTGGTCCCATGCTCCCCAATCCCACAAAAATCAAGTACCTGATGTAGAAGGGTACTTTCCCTTATCTATACATATAGCAATATAATTTTTTTGGGCCCAAAAACATGAACCAAATTGGTTGTGATACTAATTTTAGATGTTCACCGCCCAAAAATATGTGCCTTATAGTTAGTGAAGTTATATGGTAGGTAATAAAAAATGAAGTAGAAAAAAAGTAAGTACACATAGTAACAATCCTAAAAAATCAATGGCATTTATTTTCATATTCCAAGTAACCAACTAATAAAAATATGGTAACCCTGTTGGATGTAATCATAGAAAAAACCCCCTCTTTCATCTTTATAAAATACTCTTTAGGGAATAAGTCACCATTAATTCCCCCTATGGTCTCATATTAGTAATTAACAGGCACTCTAAGGAAGCACTCAATGTCCAATTCCCTCGGTGGCATGTATTGAGAAAACTATAGAAACGCTGAGGGAGAACAATGTCCATCCCACCTATGGTCTCATAATATAATATTAAGATAAACACTCTGGGGATGCCCTCAACATCCATTCCCCCTATGGTCTACTACACCAGGTTCCCACAGCCCTGTGTAAGTCAATCATACACAAACGATACATGGAAACCAATGTAAACCTCTAGAACTACTTGGTTAAACTATCTATAACATATCATAGCATGTTAGATAATAATCAATCCATTCTAACAATATTAGGCATGGAAAGAAATCATCCTAACAGGAAAGCTAGAACAAATGGTCAAAAAAATAATTGGAAAAACAACCATAGCATGGAAAATTAAACCCTATTAACAACAATTAAACTCTATTAAAACAAACAAGGAATAACATGTAATAACAGGGCTAAAACCCATAAACTCACAATTCCCCAAATGAGGGTATTGTGCACTTTGGCACATAAAAATAAAATGAATATCTATAGAAAGACACAAACCACCTACCTCGGCATTGTACGGATGATGTACTTAAACCTTATGCCTTGAATATCCCTAGAACGTGGTAGATATTCAATAACGTTAAAAATGTTCAACTAAGAATATCTCATGAATGGTGGAAAAAACAGATAATGTTCAAGAAGAATGGATAACTCACCGATGTAGTTCCAATGCAACTGGAAGAGGTCAAATCAGAGAACAGATGGTGAGTTGGGGGCTTGGAAAAGAGTTGGTGGTCTTGTTCGCTCCCAGGATAGATAGGTTGAAATAAAGATGGTTCTGTCCATCAGACATGACCCCGATCCATTTAATGAAATCAATAAAGTACACAATGTGTATTTTAAAAGTACACGGTCTGTACATGGATTTAACGAGCCCTACAATAGGTGGCCTCCAGGTCACCCCATATGGCCATGTACATAGCTGTGACACGACCAATACACCAGCACCCACGACAATTGAGTACATGGAATGTACTAATAAGTACATGACATGTACTCCTGAAATTTCAAGAAACCCATCATTTTATTCTCGAAACCACCAGAAAAAAATGATTCATACCTAATAAAAAGATCATGGTTCTTACAAACATCCCCCAAAATATGAAATTCATCCCCGAATTTTTTTATCAAGGGGGAATAGAAGAAGAAACCTTGAACAACTCCAGCCATTGTAATCGTTCATCAACCTCCCTCTCCAAAGTCTCATCTTGTACTCACTCATGCTTCCGTAGAACTCATACAAGATGAACAAACTGGCCACAAAGAACAATCAAAATGAGATCAGGCGTTTCAAATAGGATTCTCTTCGAACGATGCATCCACCTTTAACTCAACTTCCTCGGATTGGAAAACATAAGACGGGTATGAGAAGTCACGTCAAAGCTAAGAAATGTGGAAGACATCATGCATATACTGATATCTCTTTAGTAACTGCAACCGATAAGAAACTAGCCTGATGTTCCCCAACACCTCAAATGGCTAGACATATCTCTGTGAAAGCTTACCATGTCTCCTAATCATCCTATGTCCCAAAATCAACAGAACACATTGAAAAACAAGATCTCCGACCTTGAACTCTATAGGTATTATCTATCGATCAACATAAGTCTTTTGTCATGACTATGTAGTATACATCCTATTCTGAATCAAATCTAAATTCTACGTGCTCTCCTAGAAAAGACAAGGTCCTAGCATAGCTGCCTCTTCTACTTCTAGCCAACATAAGGGTGATCAATATGGCCTACCATACAATGCTTGAAAAGGTTCCATCTGAATAGTTTCTTGAAAAATATTATTATAGGAAATCTCCACAAGAGGTATGTGCTTCTCCAATGAACCTCCAAAATCCATGACTCATCATCGATGCATGTCCTCGAGAACATAAATCTTAAGCTAGGACTATCCATCTGTCTGGGGATGGTAAGTTTTACTCTATAGTACATGTGTACCCAAAGCCCATTAAATTTTTTACAAGACCCGAGAAGTAAAATGGGTGTCCCTGCCTGAAACAATAGTGTGTGGTACACTAGGAAAACATACAATCTCTCATATTTACAACCTTCCCATCTTGTCATCACTAATGGTCTCCTTGATCGATATGAAGCAATCATCCTTCATGAGTCTATAAATGAAGACCTATACAATATCATTCTATCAAGGTGAAAGCGGCAAACTTATCAAGAAATAAATAGCGACATCTTTCCACATCCACTAAAGAATGGGTTTATGCTGCAAAATCTCTACTGGTCCCTGATGCTCTACCTTCACTTGCTGACAGGTGGAACACCTCATGAAAAAACCATCAACATCTTCCTTCATTCCTAGCCACCAATTATAATGCTGTTGATCTCGAAACATCTTGGTGACACCCTGATGAACTGCCCCAACTGAGGAATGAAAATCATGCATTAGCACCTCGTGTATGTCTATTAGCACCAACATGCATCTATAAAAATGAATGATATCTTCCTCTCCTATTGTCCATCCAAGAATTGGGCCCTCTCCTAACACAGTCTCCCATAGGACTATTTCATCTGAATATGATAGCTTCCTCATTCACACTTGATCAAGAAGAGTGGAGGTAATAGTTATAGAAGATATACCCCTGTCTATTGTGTACCTCCAAATGCATCTCATATAATAGATCCATAACCTTACATTCACTGTTGGCCCCTGATCTACCTTTTTTTGTGTCATTCTTCTTAGTGAATTATCCATAGCATTGCCTTTCCCAGGTGTGTAGGAAAGATCATGGTCAAAGGACTGAAGGTAATCAACCTTCCTTCATTGTCTCAGATTTAGATCACACTGAGTGATGATATACTTGAGACTTTTGTGGTCGGTGGAAACCACGAAATGCTCTCCCAGATGATAATGTCTCCAAGAACATAAATGTTGAAGAATCAGAACACAAGTACTTTGCACTTAGTGATGATATACTAGTGTGGGTGCTGAAGTCAACCTCCCTTTCATCTCTTGAATCGCTAAATCACAAGAATCATACCACAAGTACTTTGTACCATTCTTTTTCAAGCCTTTCAGTGGTGCTGCAAAGTGTGATAAGTCATGTATGAAATGTTTGTAGTAACCATCCATCCCTAGAAAACAACGTACCTCAAGGATATTCTTTGGATTCTCCCAAGAAACTATTGAACGGACTTTATGTTGTTCTACATATACTCATATCTCTAAGATAACATGACATGGGAAGTGAATCTAGTTCTTCCGAAAGTGGAATTTTGAGAGCATATGATATATCAGATGTTATCTCAGTGTAATAAAAATGATCTCATGATAAGTGGCATGGTCATGTCGAGTGTGAGAGTACACCAAGATATGATCCACCAAGAGTACCATGAAATAATCAATGTATGGATGGAACACTCAGTTCCTCAGTGCCATGAAAATTTTTGGCATGTTTGTGAGACTAAACGACATAACCACAAACTCGTATAGACCACACCTGCTTTGAAAGAGTATAAGAGGTGCATCTGATGGTCTAACATGCATTTGATGGTTACCGAACCTCAATTCAATCTTTGAGAACACCTGATCTCCTCATATCTGATCAAAGTGATCATCAATCCTTGACATGGGATATCAGTTATTAATCATCAACTAGTTGAACTTCCGATTAATCCACACAAAGTATGAGGGTTCAATCCTCCTTCATTGCAAATAGGACAGGTGAACCCCAACGAGATGTACTAGGTCAGATGAATCCCTTTTCCTGCAACTCCTGCAACTTTTTCTTGTTCTCTTACAACTCTTGTTTAGCCATCCTATACAGAGGAATGAACCCCAGTTCCTCCACTAGCACAATCAAAATAGAAAAGTCCACCTATCTCTCCAAATGAAAACCTGCAAAGTCTTCTAGAAATATGCCCATGAAATAATCCACCACTAGAGGAAATTCCATCTGTGAACTCCCCTAGTAATCCAGATATAGACTAGCAATCTGGTTTGTATCTCCTCCAAACCCATGATGCTTAGGTCCCACTCTTCTCTCCAAAACATCCCATTCTCCCTTATGAAGAAAAGATCTTCCCTCTAGTGATGTGAAACTCTCCCTATGACGATAATATTCTACAACAAACTAGTAGGGAACAAAACAGTCCATTCCAAAAATGGCATCATAGCATTTCATCACTAGGACATAGAGGACCGATAAGAAGTGACACCCACCAACCTCAAGAGGGCACTCCTTGCAATATTTTACAACAGCTATTCTTCTCCCTAATGGTGTGTCTAATTTTAAGATATCAATAGAAGAAAAGATATAGAGCCCAAGGATTTCCATAACAGCAACAGATACAATTCTATTAGAAGCCCCTGTTTCGAAAAGAGCAGAAGCTAAAATGGGGGAATCTAGGATCTTACCTCGAACTGTAGAGGGTCTGGGATCTTGCTCTTACTGGGTCTTCTCCACTACAAAATTTTGACCTACACTGTGGCCCTATAACCCTTCTTGACCACCCGGAGTTGATCCACCTTGTAATTAATGAAATACTTGCCACTGGCTACCAGGGCTACGACCTCCACATCAGCTTGAATGACCAGAAGAACATCAGTTCTCTGACTGTTGAGAAATTGGTGGTGTTTCTCCTGAATGAGGAGTCATAGAAGAACCCTGATCACCAACTCATGATGATAAAAACTGATAGAAATGGTGATGATCACCCATCTTGCCACAAAATCAGCACTCGACTAGGTATCTCTAGCAATGTGGCCTCGTATTCCCTCTCTACCCACACTGGTATCATATCACCCGAATAACTAATGATTCCACCTACTCGGATCTCTGCGTGTAGACTCCCTATGGTGATTTAGTTGTCTTTCGGAGGGTAGCAACTCCAGATACAAAACATCCCTAGATCACAGCTCAAAAATCCCTCAGATTTTGCTCCGTGATCATTGACTGGTTAACTATTGTGGAAAGGGAAGTCAACCTGATGATGTTAACCTGAGATCATATATTGTTTCTGAGACCATAATCAATCATTTTTTTCAGGAATAACTCATCACCTCCTAAAATAGGCGTCAAGAACTGCAAATCAGTGAAATGAGAAGAGAACTCAATGACTGAGAGAGTACCCTACTCTAGATTCATGGACTCTTGGGTTGGATTGGCCTACAATGACTCTAGGTATAAGTTGACATAGAAGGAACACATGAACTCATCCCATGACATAACCTGCTGGTGTCCCGCCTGTGAGATTACATCCCACCATCTCTTGGCAGAGTCCCGAATCATATAAGAAGAAATCTTCAACTACCTCTTTGAAGGTGTCTGAGATGCTCAAAAATAGATAGCCTAGATTTTAACCATGACAATGAATCATGAGAGCCCTACTTCCCCTAGGAAGGTGGGAGGATGTTGCTTCTGGAAATCCCAGGTCATCTCTTCCATATAAGGGGCAGGACATGGTACTCCTCAGAAGGCCTGCATGATCCTCATAAATCCCTCTCGAAACTGTGCGTCAGTTCTTGTGTCTGGAATGACGGTTGGTTCCAAAACTGGCACAACTAGAGGATTTGCTGGTTGTCCCTGATAATCTATATCTGGTGTCTGATCACTATCCTATAATAGGATGAAAACTAGAGGATGTCTCAGTGGAATGACTCTGCAAGGTCAAGCGCACACCTTAGATGAAGATTAAAAGGGAATGAAACTTAGATGTATAAGAAGGGAATAAGAGAAAGAAAGCATTAAAGTTTTTAGAAACATGGATACATGTAGTGTTAAATTACTACATGACGTGATCCCTTAACCCTTTACATGGGCATGTACTTCTGCCACCCGAGGTCATGTAACAGCCCATATACATGTCGTTTTGTCCAAACACACAACATGTACTTGAATCCTCTTCCCCTACCCGAGTTCTTCTACATGGATAAGCCATATGGTTTCCCTAGAACAAGACTAAACAACATGTCAATTCCAAAAATAGTGTGTACTAGATGAACTTCACCGACCTTTGTTGTTAGTTATACGGCCAGTTACATAGCTGACTCTACACAGTGTGTTTGTGCCAGACACATTGTGTACTAGAAAAGTTCCACCACCCTGTGTTTTTCGTCACATGGCCAGATACAAGGGTTATACTACATAGCTTTTTTAAGGTTGACAGAGTGTGTATATCATATGTTTTATCCATCTATGTCATTAGTTACATGGGTGGACACATAGTCTACACAACAAGACGTGTACATCCCATACACGGAATGTCCCACCAAATATTTCCCAAACCCGTGTCTCTTCCCACACAACCTATGACATGGTTAGAGACTACATGGCATGTACATATAGTACACGATATGTACTTAAGAAAAAATATTCTTCCCGGACATAAGGATTCATGGAATGATTTTATCTTTATAGGTCGTGTATTCTTGGTTTCTCTGGAAGTAAGAATTAAAAAATACTTCGGAACCCATAAAAACACTGAACAATCCATAAAGTGAAAAATATTATCTTTGATGGCACATACTCCCCAGTAATGAAAACATTACATCTAATACATGTCATATAAAAGTATAACAAAGAAATGATCCACCAAATTTTGATCCATGTGGTCCCATAACACCTCAATAACCAAAGTTTGGCATTCATTAAAACTAACCCTTAAACAATTCAATATCATATCAAAAAGAAGATATTATATCAAGGCATCTATCACAACATTAGGCATATCTTTTACAACATCTATTAAAACAACATGAAATTTCTTATTCTCCCTAAATGGAATGTCAAAAATTCATGACATGTGATATCTAGAAGGTTTTTATATGAATCATGAGATAGAATACCCTCATATAATTAGGTTGGAACATCAATATAACCTCAATAACATCAAAAATAACAGCACAATCTATTTGAATCACCCAATGGTGAATACCCAATCAACTGTGAAATTGAAAAACAAGATAAATTGCAATAAACAAGGTAAATTTGATTTTCCCATTAAACGGGTTATCTAATCCCCTGCACAACATATTAAAAAATACATATTCATTTCAATACTTGGATATAGGCTCAAAATAGTATGTCAAGATGAAAAAAACTCCTTAGATTTCACTTTGTAACGTCCCGGTTCTGGAAGCCGCCCATTAGTGCCCCGTACCTGGGTGGTAACTTAGCCTCAAGATCATTTTTCCGAACGCCAGAGGCTGCTGACAAGAAGCTAGTTCCATGGGTGTGATTGTGGGAAAACTATTACATCATTGACAGAGTAACACTATAGAAGTAAAATAGATAACAAAAGCAGAAGCATAAATAATACCATACAACAGTACACGGTGGAAGACTATAAGTAATAACAACCGATCACACACACACACACACACACACATATATATATATGATGCCTAATACATATGTCTTGGAAATTAGACAAGAAATAAGAATTCTTTGATACATTACTAAACCAAAGTACAAAAGAAAAGCAAGTAAAAATATCAACCGTATTGGAAGCCTCAGTTTGGTCCCATGCTCCCCAGCTCCACAATAATCAAGTACCTAGAGTAGAATGGTGCTTTCCCTTATCTATTCCCACGACAATATAATTTGTTTGTGCCCAAAAGGATGACCCAAATAGGGTGTGAGACTAATACCAGTAAGAAAGCACCCAATGATCTATCCCTAATAGTCAGTGAATATATATATATATACCAGGAAATAAACAAAATGAAGCAGTAAAAAAATAATTACACATAGTAACAATCGAAAAAAATCAATTACATTCATTTTTATATACCAAGTAGTAATAATATCAAAAGAAGGTAACCCTACGTGGAGTACTCACAAACTAACCCCTTTGGTTCATCGAAACAAACACCGGCTACCCTCTATGAAGTACTCATAGTCTAACCCCACTGGTTCAGCTTTAGGAAAGACTCTTTGAGGAAGCACTCACCGTCAAATCCCCATGTGCTCTCATATCGGTAACTAATATGCACTCGGAGGAAGCACTCAATGTTAAATTCCCCCAGTGACCCATATCGAGGAAACTACAGACACTCTAAGGGAGAAAAAATCTATCCCCCATATGGCCTCGCAATGTAACAGTCTGACAGAAACTCTAGGGAAGCCCTCAGCGTCCATTCGCCATATGGTCTATTACACCAGGTTACCACAGCCCTAGGCAAGTCAGTAGTGAAAAAATGATACATGGAAGCCAATTTAAACCTCAATAACTACATGTATAAACAATCTACAACAAATCATATTATGTCAGATAGTAATCACTCAATCCTAACAAAACTAGTCATGGAAAGCAAGCAGCCTAACAAGCAAGCTACACAAAACCGTCAAAACAAAAAATCAAGGAAAAAAAATCCATATAAAGGAAAATTTAATCATATTCACAAAAACTAACCACTTTCCAAACTAATAAGTCATATCAGGTAATAACAGGGCTAAAAACCATAAACATGCAATTCCCCAAATGAGGGTATTGGGGACTTTTACAGTTGAAAATCGTAGACTATCTACAAAAAGGAAGAAACCTCCTCCCACTGAGTTGTATGGTCAATATATGTGAACATCATGCCTTAAATCACCCTAGAATATCTTAGATATATAAAACATTTAAAAGTTTCAACCGAGAATATCTCATGAAAGAAGAGAAATCAAGAGAAGAAGTTCTAGACAAAAGGAGAACTCACCAATGAGATTCTAACACAAATAAAGGAGGTCTAATCAGTGAACGGATGGTGAGACGAGGTCTTATTGAAGATCTGATGATATCGTTCTCTCCCAGAAGAGATAGGTCAAGAAGAATATGGTTCTATTCATCAGATAAAAACATGTTCTATTTAATGAAAAAAGAACATACATGCTGTGTATTTTAAAAGTATACAGTGTGTACATTCATTTATTGGGCCCCGATTTCAGTGGCCTCTAGGTCACCCAACATATTCATGTACTCAGCCATTACACGGCCATACACATGAACCTGTGGAAACCCAGTAAATGGCATGTACTTATAAGTACATAGCGTGTACTATTGAAATTTCCAAAAAATACTCTTTTTCTCAAAAACAATGGAAAACAATATCCATAACTAAAAGGATGATATGGGTTCTTACACTTCTATATCAAATTTTTTCACATTAATAAAACTCATTAAATAATACAAGAATTATTTTATTGATGAAAATATACTTGATTTCATCCTTTCTCTTACCCTTCATTATACCTTATAAAAAACATTACAAAAACAAGGGATGAGTATAAAAATCTTAGTAATAGATATAAAATACTGAAAGAAAACCTTAGTCTACGAGTACATACAAATCAATGAAATCCTACTTATTTCTAATAAAACAAAAAGCACTTTAACATAACTCATGATATTATATGTTTTTTTAATAACACATAGAAATCATAAATTATAAAGGTAATTTGTGTCATCCATAACATACTTATATATTAGAATTCATAGCTACATAGGGAGTAACATTTGGAGTAACCATCATATTATATTCCTTAGATCTCTTTGGAGAAATATAAACTTTTACATCCGTCACGTTACCTAATTCAACGGAGAGCATTATCAGGCTCACCAACCATGGGTTTATCATGGAACTACCTTCATTCGGTTTATAACATAAACACCCATCAAATGTCCACGTACCATTACATAATCATAACACATAACAAATTGAAATTTTCAACATTTCACTCATCAAACATAATGAATCAATTAATGATACTGAAATTTAAATTCAATTTCCAAACCCATTTAAAACACTTGATAAAGTGATTTTTTAATCTACATTCCCCATACCACATTGAATCTTTTAAATGAATTAAAATTTTAAAACATTAATGTCCATATAAATAATTCCAAAAAAACATTTCTAAAACATGGTCATTAATTATAAATATTTATATGAATAAATCATAAAAACAATAAAAACAATGTTTTAGTTAAATATTTCCTTACCACCTAAGAAAATACATGAATAAAAAATTACAGAGTAACATTATACAAAGGTTATAATATCATGAGAATAAGGATATTCATGATATAATATATCAAAAGATAATATATACACCATATTAATGTGAATTGGTGTGTGATAAAAAATTTGTCTCAATAGAATGTAAATTGACACAAAATCCCATACAATGATCTAATCCTTAGATTAAGGATAAATCAATGACATAATTATGTGTGAAAAAAAATAAACACAATATAAGTGGATATTACGTGTATGCCAATCAGAGGTCATATAAACATACTCTTGAAAAAAAAAACCAATGGAAATAATATTTAAATTAATGAATGGACATTGAGTTCTGATTCCCCTTGCAATGTTTATATAAATGATGTATGAATTTTTCAATGAAGTGATTACATGTTGAAAAAGTATATATGCGCAAAGGGAAGTGTAAAGTTGAACATAAATAAATAAATAGTGATTATACACATAATATTGGCATAATATAATCAAAGATGTATGATTGAGACCTGAAGAGTTGAAATTGAGTTTAGGAATACCCTTACGAAAATTTGGCAGCCTAACAACGTCACATAACAATTCATAAAATGAGTTGCTGAGAGATAAAATAGTCTCTCGTCACTTGGAGAAAATATTTACAGGAATAATAATATATAATAACATATCCAAACATAAGAAAAATGAAATTATAAGACATAACATAAAATAAGTCTTTGACTAAAATAGGCGAGAGAAAGGTTGTCTTAAAAAGATCAATTTGTTAATCAAAAAGATAGATTATGTATATAAACTAAAAATAAACAATAAGAAAATATAAATAATATATAATATAAAAATATTAAATTATATCATAATTATATCACAACATAATCAAGATTTATATGATAAAACCAATGAATGAAAACTAGGTTAAGAAGTTCCCTTATGAAAATTCGATGGCATAACAACATCATAAAAATATTCCGAATATGAGTTGATGAGATTGAAAAGAGTATATCATCACCAGGAAATAAAATTTAAACTAGTAAGGATATATAATAACATATACTAACATTTTAAAATTCATATTAAAAGACATTACATAAAATAAGTCTTTAACAATAAGAAGAGGGTGAAATGTTCCCTTACATTGAGTCTGACTTGTCTTATTCATTCTTTATCTCCTGAAGTAAAAAATTATGATAATTTATATTTTTTTAAGAAACTTATTAAATTTTATTATAATTTTTATATCACTTATTTAATTGGTATATCCATAAAATCATTATTAATGTTCATATCGGTCATTTTGTTGTTGTTTGGTACTTGAGTCAAAGATGAACATGTTATAATTAGAATTTTTCAATGTGGTCAAAAGTCCATTATCTCCAAAATATTCTTAATAATATAAGTATGATATATATAATATATATTTATTATATATTTATTTATAATAGTCTATAACATTTGAGATATGAAATGAAACACACCGTTTATGGAAACGTTAAGCCGTACGTACGCATGAATGCAACTTTGATTTATTTTTCCTGTTTAAATGAATGAAAACTAAATGATTCGTAAGTATAATATAATTTCAGTATAATATAATATTTTATATACATTACATATATTTATTAACACCATCCTTTATATGTTCTATGTATGGCCTGAACAAGTCATATCATATTGAGGTGTCAGTAGTCGTCATTTCGCCAAATGAAATTATCATATATGCACATTATGGAAAGTATAAATGTATGATTTAAATGGAAAAAATAATAGAGACAATATAAATATAATATATATCATTTATAAATATATTTCCATCATAATGGATGCCAGGAGAGGTGGTAGGGAGAAATTGAACAATTTTCGTTTCGTGAGGCAGTAGTTCGTCGTAATGAGAAACAGTATGTTCGTATCCATTAGATGAAGTTTTGGGTAAGTGTAGTTTGAACTATTATAATAAAAAAATTCTAGTATATTTAGGATATTGGTGTTTTTATGTAATCAAATAATAAGAGGAAAATAGTTAGCGGGGAACGAATATAAATGGAATCAACTAGATAGAAGACGTTACCCCAAAATCGGGTATCTACTTTTGACTAGAGCCAAAAGGATTTTTTGCATTTCCTTCTTCCCCAGGTAATGCATCTATGCGGAAGGTGGGGATGTTGGGATATTATTTGGGAAAAATTTGGAAGATTGAAGGTTCTTTAGAGGTGTGATTAAGTGGGTATAAGAGGTGGGTTTTTATAAGAGGGAGGATTGAAACATTAGGAATGTCTAGAAATATTAATGTATTATTAATTTAATTCATATTACAAATGTTTTAAAACGCATTAAATTGGAATATAAGATGATTTTGGACATAATAACCATCATAAAATAATTTTTAGGCATCTATTGAATATATTTTTTTATCATTATCATTTTGGTTTTACTCTTATTTTACCCATTTTAATCTTATAGTGATGTCATGTTATTTACACACAGTGTGTTAATGTAATCACCATATCATCTCAAACGAATGCAAAAAGTCATAATTTATGAAATATTTGGACTTATACTCACCATTTTAAATAATATTATATTTTTCTGAATTAAATATCATTAAATAAAATATTTTTTATTTTATGTTATGAATTAAGACAATTTTGGACACTATTCATACATGAAATTTTTATAAATTTATAACTACCTGATTCCTTTGAAAAAAAAGGCATTGAATAAAAAAAAATGTTAATATCATCCATAAAATTCGTTTTTGAAATCAACATAACCAAATTAAATTTATTTTAACTTTTATAACTTTATTTATTCAAATATTATATTAATAAAACAATCATTGCATCATCATTATGTCATTATTAAATTTATTTATTTAATATCTAAAAATTATAAATAAAATATCATGTTATAGGAAATGGTTATAGGATTATAACTACTATTTATAGTAGAAGATATATGTTATATAAACCCATATAAAAATTGATTTAATAATATATATATATTTATGTTACAATTTTTGTTACATTAAATTAATTCATATAAACTGTCATGTTCACACCCAAGTATCTCCGTGGGGTAAAAAAATTGGGCTAGGGATGCCCATGGTCGAACATATATCATAAAATTGTATTAAGACCCATTTTATGCAGAGACCCAAAGCATGACCTACATGGAAATTACATTACTTTTGCGGAATACTTAATACATAACAAAAACAAACACACAAGGGCCGTAATAGCTTAGTGTTTTTGGAAACTCGGAACATAATCTTCTAATCGTGGTGAAATATCTTCAACATCTCCCATAAAGATCTTCCACTTTTTTTATCTTTCCTAAAACATTTCTTTATATCATGGGGGAAAGAAACCATTAAAAGGGTAAGCTCAAATGCTCAGTAAGGGTAAGCATGGAGTGAAAAAACAAACCATATACATTTGAACTTAAAAAAATGAACATAAAGTTTACACAGCAAAATCTTTAGTTGTGAAATAAAAATTGGTAGTACATAAGGAATAGATCATAAAGGAACATTAATCATGATAAAATAGCATGGGAATAAAACATTTAATTGTGGAAAACCATTTCACACATGATATGCTTTCCATATTATCCATGGCATTGCTACCAAGACTATCTTAGTAGACAAAGTCCCTTTCTGAATCGAGTCCACTCTTCGTTTTAGTCCTGTAACACTGAACCAGGTTAACTTACCACTCTAGCCACATCTATCTCATGAGATATAAATCTTTACCCAATGCATTGTAGGGAGATATAGTTCTCACCCATCTCAAAATGAAACCATTTTTATGTGTGCCACAAAATCATTAATCATACATCATAGCATAACCCATGTAATAAAATTGAGATTCATAAACATCATGCCATCATAATATAATACATAAAAGGAATTTATAGAAATAATTACATCATAGCATAATCAAATAAATGTAATAATAGGTATAGAAACAGAACTGTATATTATCTTAGATAAAAAATAATTTTCATAAAACACTTGAACTCCATTATTAAGAAAAATATCCTTTCTACTTTAAATTTTTTTTCCATTCATAACATGTCATACAATTTTAAACTGAAAGAAGTTGATTAAAAATGAACTTGAAAACTTTTAAAGGAATATAATTTTAAATAATGTTCTATGAAATCATAAAAATCCATTCATGTCGTATAAGATTAATAAAACATTCTTCTCTTACTTTGGCCAAAAAACTCAAAACGAATCTCGTACTGAAAATGACAAAAGATTTATTTCATATCTTTTACTAAAATTCACCAATAGGTAAAATTGGATTGAAAAATTTTTAGGAGGATAGACATTATATTACATATTGAGGAAACATGGATGTGTATGATAAATATTCCCTAATAAATTCTGAAGTATAAACAATCTCGGATAAAAATGAGATTGTGAGATCTTCCCTTACCTTAGGTCTGATATGCTTCGTACATATCTGAAACTACTGTATAATGATTTATATAATGTCATTGACTTATTAAGGAATCATATTAATTGTTATGATATCATATATGGTTTATTTATGACTTTATATTACCCATTCTTTTGTAAATTCCATGTTAAAGCGTCGTTTTGGGTAAAATCGTTTTATTTATCATACGTGTTTGGACTTATTGTTCGTGATATTATTATTACTTATATCCTGATTTAATTACTTCTAGAATGTAAATCATGATTTATATATCATATATATTCAGTATATATACATATATAATATATAGATAAATAAAATGAAATACATCGTTCATGGAGACGGTAGGCCGAACATACGCATGAACGTTGTTTCCCTTTCCTTATTTACTTGAATTGAAGTAAGTAGATGAAATATATATATATATAAATCAATTATCTTTATAATGTAATGTATTTTATTATTATTCATTATATATACTTTGTAATATTTCTTGAATGATTAACATGGAGAATGAATTTCATCGCGTCGTGGAGACGGTAATCCGTACGTACGCACGAGGGATGATATCTTTCCCATTATTATTGAATTTAATAGGAGTGGATGATATAATATCTCATAATCTTTATGAAGTTATAATAACTATATATATTGATTCGTTACACCATTATACCCATACAAGTAAGGTGGTGGTGGAAAAGCAGATTACACCACGTCGTGGAGACAATATTCCGTATGTACGCACGTGCGTTGATTTTGTTTTCCGTAGGATATATAGAAGGTGAAATGGGGTTGTTTCATGTTTTTAAATAACATATCAGTATATTATTTATTCTTATGTTATTATTTTATAATGAAACAACCAAATAAGAATATGTTTAAGAAGAAAGAAAACATGAAAGAATCTGTAGAAGAGATTACCTCTTCTTCAATGAACCTCTTTTAAGCTTCCTATTAGGGAAATAGAGTTGGTATTTTGAGGATACCAAAACCTCTATAATGTTTCTAGGGAAGTTTATAATGGAAATGGACAGGTCTTGGAAGAGCTAGAATACTCAAAATGGTCTGAGGAGGAGAGGGAGGAGGTGCCCTTTTATAAGGGAGGAGAGGGGCACCTTAGGAAAATCTTAATATATTATTTTATAATAAAGTCATATTCAGTTTATAATAGCTAAAAATTGATTTATTTAGAAGATATAGTTGTGATGGGTCAAAAAACTCTCAACTAATAGGTTTTAGAAAAGTTTATGTTACTATTTTAAACATATAATTTAGATTTAACTCTAAGTTAAATAATTTAACTTTTACCATGTCTTCTTGTTTTCTTACATTATATGGTTAATAAACTTTTTAAAACAAGAAAAAAACCCCAAGTGGTTAATTAATAATATATATAACCTTATCTAGGTAATTTTTCCAAACCTTGGATTTTTAGGAATATAATAACAATTAATAATATAAAATTTGTCTTAAAAAGTATTTTATGTCAATTTTGACACTATTTGGTAATTGATTTTTTTGTAAAAATCATAACTGCATTATTAGTGCAAAAAAAGTTAATTATATCAATACTAACATGTATTATTATCCTATAAAATTATTTTAATTCATATGAAGTCTAAAATTACATTTATTTGGGTATTTATAACATCAATTATGTTAATATTTCATTAATAAGTTAATTACTACATCATCATTGTGTCATAAATATATTATATTATTTAATGTCTAAAAATTATAAATAAAATACCATTATATATGAAATAATTTTATCTTTATAATGAATATTTATAGTCGAATTTATCTTATTTATAACCCTATATTAAAAAAATGTTTTAGTTATTAAACTTTGATTGTAACTATTTTAACTCTTCTTTATATGAAATAATAATAAGTGTCTTAAACTAATCCAAGTGAACCTAAAGGGTAATATTTTATTTGGAAGGTTGTTTTTGGTCAAATTACACTTATCCAACTGAATTAAGACATGTGTTAGGGTAATAATAATATCATTTTTACCCATACTTACCATATTTACTTTTAACCATGTTAAATAAAAGTAAAAATTCAATATTCATAAAAAATTATTTATATCTTATTGAACCACATTTTACTCCTTGATATTATCCATGTCTCTCGGATTTTCTAAATTCCACTCACATAAGTGGTACAATTATGTTTTATGTAAATATTCGAATTCTCCATGGAGGTGGGTAAAAGACGGTGAAAAGTTCAATAAAATTTTTATATATCTAAAATTATTATAAAATGACTCAAATTAATTAAATTGAACAAATATAGGTATTATGTATCAATTTTGACCTAAAAAATTTACATAAATAAAATAATTATTTAAATAAAATGATACTTTTTAAATAGTTACTTAGTGTTTTTACTATAAATCAAAAATTTAACGTTTTCAGGAAAATACCAAAAATTCACCCCAGGATAATTTCGATGTTCTGAATCCAAAAATGAGGTCCATTTTGATAGATAAAATTTAAAAAAATTCCAAAATTGGGTATTACTATTCATAACGGCTAGTTCATATAATATTATAATAATATCACATTTAGTGAAACTTGGTATTGCGTACTACACACGCTATCAAAGAAGGTCTTGAATGCATGTAATGTAAGCCAAGTTAGGGTTGCGTGTAGTGAAATCTCTGTTTGGAGTTGCGTATAACATAATCAAAACTTATTTCATTTATACATTAAACAAAATCTATACTTAATGCTACGTAAAATAATTTCTACAAAACGAACTTGAAATTGTATGTAACATGAGCCGGGAATAGTTTTTCATATACTGCAAGTTAATACAGTGTTGCGTATATTACAAACTAATCTTGTTGTAGTGTATAATAGAAGACATCAAAGAAATTAAAAATAATATATCTCCTAAAATCACAGGGCGTTACATTATACCCCCTTAAATATAGCGACCCATACTTTACATACATTGTTAGTACTTAAAAATTGAATTACACTTATTAACACATATAACAAAACCACGAAAGACTGTATAGGTGTAGTGTCATTAGAAACTGGGAAACATAAACAACTGGTTCATAAAGCGTCTTCAATGTCTCCCATTTATTTCATCATATCTATAGTCCCTTTTGGCATATCTTACTTAATAACCTTCTTCCTGACCTGGGGAAAGAAAACATACAAAAGGGTGATCTGAAATGCTCAGTAAGGGTAAACAAATGAAATATCAATCACATCATATTCATAAGAACATAACATTTTGGGAATCTTACCCTGCAAAAGAGATCATAATTTCATAACATGGTATAAATCATGGTAGTGAAATTTAATCAAAATAATCATAACAAAAAACATGAATCTTTGTGGCATACACACATAATCTTAGTGAATCATTTCTTATTAGTCAAAACTCATTACCAAGACTATCTTAGAGGACAAAGTCCATTTCTGAACCGAGTTCATTCCTTGTTTCAGTCCTGTTTCATTGAACCGGTTTAACCTACCATTCCAGCCATGTCTATCTCATGTGATATAAAATCTTTACCTAATGCATTGGAGGGAGATATAGGTCCCACCCATCTCATAATGATACCATTCTTATGTGTGCCACCAAATCATAAACCATACATCATATCATAACCCATGTATTAAAAATGGGATTCTTAAACATCATGAGATCATAAAACAATTCATATAAGATAAAGGAATTCATAAAAATAATTCCATCACAACATAATCAAATCAATGTAATAATAGGGATAGAAACAGAACCCTTTATTATCTTAGATGGAAAATAATTTTGATAAAACACTTGAACTCCATTCTTGAGGAAAATATGCTTTCTACTTCAAAAACACTTTTCTTTTCTTAACATGTCATTAAATTCTAAACTAAAAGAAGTTGATTAAAAATAAACTTGAAAACTTGTAAAGGAAGCTTCTTGGAAATAATGTTTTAAAAATCCATTCGTGCCGTATAAGTTAAAAAAATATTCTTCTCGTACATTTGTCGAAAAAGACAAAAAGTACTTCGTATGAAAAACGACAAAAGATTCCTTTCATATATTTTACTAAAAACACAACAAAGGGTAAAATTGGATTTAAACAATAGTATGAGGATATAAATAATATTACATATTGAGGAAACATGGATGTGGATGATAAATATTCCCCAGTAAATTCTGAAGTATAAACAATCTCGGATAAAAATAGAGATTGCGAGATTTTCCCATACCTTAAGTCCGATTTCCTTCTTAAGTGTCGAAATATCCTGTATAATGATTTATATAATGTTACTGACTTATTCTAGAATCATTCTTATTGTTATGATATCATATATGGTCATATTCTTATCTTCTTATTAGTAATATTTCATTACTACTTGTTATTCGGGTGTTTATTTCTTTTTGTTCTTATGCATGTTTTGTCGAATAAATTCTTATTCTTTTCATTAGGTTATAGATACCTCAATTCCAGAATGGTATTAGTGTACTATATATCATATTTATTCATTAAATTCATTTATATAATCATTATGAAATGATGATCATGTAGAATGAATCGCATCACATCGTGGAGACGGTATTCCGTACGTACGCATGAGCGATGATATCGTTCCCATGATCGTGGAATTGTATTGGATTGTATGTATACTATTTAAGAATCAATAAAACTTTATAATAATCATATATAATTATTTATTTGCACCATTATAACCATCAATGTAAGGTGGTGATGGAAAATAGATTACACCATGGTGTGGAGACGGTATTCCGTACGTACACACGCGCGGTGATTTCGTTTTCCGTAGGATGGATATATACTGAAATAGGGTTTTTTCATACATAAAATAACATATCAGTATATTAGTGATACTGATTTTATTAATTAATAATGAAACAACTAAAGAATAAGAAGTGGAAGAAGAAATAAAGTTGAAAGAATCGGTAACCGACATTACCTCTTCTTGGAAGCGCTTCTTTGAGACCTCCTTTTGGGGCACTAAAATTGGTCATTGAAGAATACAAGGACCTCTAGGATGTTTCTAGAGAAGTGGAGAGGAGAAATTGTCAGGGTTTGGCTGATCATGAAGGCTCAATGTTGTGTGAGGAAGAGAGGGAGGTGGTGCCCTTTTATAAGGGAGGAGAGGGGAACCTTTGGAAATACTAAAAATATTATTTTATTATAAGGCCATATTCAGTTTTAAATAGATCCAAATTGATTTATTTCGAATCTATGGTGTGTATGGGTCGAAATCCTCTCATCAAATAGAATTTGGACAAGTTTAGTTTACTATTTTAACCTTATCATTTAGATTTATCTTTAAGGTAGATAATTTTACTTTTACTGTGTCTTTTTGTGTTCTTACACTATAAGGTTAATAATCTTACTATAACAAGCCAAAAGAACCCCAAGTTGTTTATTATTAATATATATGACCTTATCTAAATCATTTGGCCTAACCTTAGATTTTTAAGAATAAAATTACAATTAATAATATAATATTTATTTTAAATACTATTTTATGTCAATTTTGACACTATTTAGTAATTAATTATTGTGAAAATCATAACAGAATGATTAGTTCGAAAAAAGATAATTAAATAAATACTAACATGTAATAGTAACCTAGAAAATTATTGGAATTCATAAAATGTCTCATATTACATTTATTTAGGTATTTATAACATCAATTATGTCAATATTTAATTAATAAGATAATTACTACATCATCTGTGTGTCATAAATACATTAACTTATTTAATGTCTAAAAATTACAAATAAAATAACATTATGTAGGAATTCTTTTTAGATTTCTAATGAATATTTATAGTCGAATTTATCTTATGTATAACCCTATATTAAAAATTATTTACTTATTAAACGTTGATTTTAACTATTTTAACCCTTCTTTAAATAAATTAATAATAAATGTCCTAATCTAATCCATGTGGGCCGAAATGGTCATATTTTATTCCTAAGGTTATTTATCATCGAATTAAACTTATCCAATATAATTAGGACATGTGTTAAGGTAATATTAATATAAGTTTTACCCTTAATTACCCTATTTACTTTTAACCGTGGTAAATAATAGTAAAAAGTTAATATTCACCAAAAAATATTCTACTCATTAAACCACATTTTACTTACTGAAATCATCAGTGTCTCTTGTATATTTTAATTTCCACTCACAAAAGAAGTAAAATTATGTTTTATGTAAATTTGCAAATTCTCCTAGGAGGTGGGTAAAAGACGGTGAAAAGTTCAATAAAATTTTTATATATCTAAAATTATTATAAACTTACTATAATGAATTGCATTGAACTTATATAGGTATTATATATCAATTTTTACCTAAAATAAATTTAAATAAAATAAATAATTATTTAAATAAAAAGTCAGTTTTTAAATAGTAACCCAGTGTTTTCACTATTCATCAAAAATTGAATGTTTCCAGAAAAATACCAGAATTTCACACTAGGCTAATTTCGATATTCCAAATCCAAAAACGAAGTCCATTTAGAATGAAAATTTAAAAAAAATTAAAAAGTGGTTATTACGATTCATAACGGCTAGTTTTAATAATATTTTAATAGCATATCGTTGTTTAGTAAAACACAGTATTGCGTACGACGTAAGCTATCGAGGAAGGCCGTGTTTGCGTGTAAAGCAAGCCAAGCCACTGTTGTGTGTAGTGAAAGATTCCTTTGATGATTTATATAAAATAAAAACAAAATATTTACCATAAAAGTCTCTGGTGTCACATTCTACCCCCCTTAAAATGAATTTCACCCTTGAAATTTGTCACTTTCTAACAAACAGATGAGGATACCTCTCCCTCATCATATCCTCAAGCTACCATGTAGCTTCTTCTAATTGGTGGTTCCTCCATAAAACTTTCACCAAGCGAGTTGTATTGTTCCGTAGGAATTTTTCACTACGATCGATAATCTCTATCGATTGTTCTTCATAAGAAAGATCAGGTTCCAGTGGTACAACTTATGAGCTGAGTACATGTGAAGGATCACGTATGTACTTTATTAGGAGAGATACATAGAACACATTGTGAACTTGAGAGAGATTTGGTGGAAGCGCCAATCGGAAAGATACCTTCCCAACACGATCCAGTATTTCGAAAGGACCGATATGTCTTGGGCTCATCTTTCCCTTCTTTCCAAATCTCATTACTCTCTTCAAAGGAGATATTCGAAAGAACACTTTATCACCCACTTCAAACTCTAAGTCTTTTCTTCAGTTATCGGCATAACCTTTTTGTCGACTCTGAGATGCTCTTATGTGTTGTTGAATAGATCATACATATTCTACCATCTCATCAATATGATCAGGTCCTAATAGCATTCTTTCGCCAACTTCATCCCAGCAAGTTGGAGTCCTGCTTTTCGTTCTATAGAGAGCTTCATAAGGAGCCATCTGAATACTGGAGTGAAAGCTGTTATTATAAGAAAATGCCACCAATGGTATGTGTTGATCCCACCCACCTTTGAAATCCATAGAGTAAGATCTCAACATATCTTCTAGAGTTTGAATCGTCCTCTCAGACTGACCTTCTGTCTGAGGATGATAGGTTGTGCTGAAACTCAACTCTGTATCCAGAGTATGCTGAAGACTTTGACAGAACATTGAGGTAAACCTTGGATACCGATCAGATATAATAGAAAGTGGTAAACCATGAAATATTACCACTTCCTTCACATATATCCTCGCAAGATGATCCAGAGATAAATCCTCTCTAATAGTGATGAAGTGTGCCGACTTTGTAAGAAGATCAACTATGACTCAGATAGCATTATTTCCTTTGGATGTTTTAGGAAGTCGTGTGGTGAAGTCCATGGTGATGCTTTCCCATTTCAATTTGGGTATGGGTAATGGTTGTAACATCCCCTTAGACTTCTATCTCTCAACTTTAACTTGCTGACAAACAAAGCATCGAGAGACATGTTCAGCAACATCTCTTTTCATGCCATCCCACCAGAAGTACTCTTTTAGGTCCCTATACATCTTCGTGCTTCCAGGATGAATAGAGAAGGAAGAACTGTGAGCCTCATCCAGCAGATCCTTCTTTAATTCGAGGAAGGGATGACCACAAACCAGATTCCTGGTCTTTATTATCCCATCACAATCATGGATGAATTCAGGAATATTTCTCACCTTCTTTTGTAACTCTACATCTTATTTTTATGCCTCTTTAATCTTCAAATGTATAGATGGTTGAACATTCATTTCATAAAGATACGATTTTTCCCCTTTCGTTATAATTCCATGATCCATCCTTTGTAAATCCATAAATATTGGATCTTTTGTGATCCTCATCAGGGATAAACTGGCATGGTCTTGTCGAATTAATGCATCAAGCACCATGTTTGCTTTCCTAGGGTGGTAATGAATTGAGCAGTTGTAATCCTTATTCAGCTCCAACCATCTTCTTTGGCACATATTCAGCTCCTTTTGTGTGAAAATATACTTTGAACTTTTATGATCAGTATAAATTTCACACTTTTCTCCATAAAGATAATGCCTCTAAATCATTAATGAAAAGATTACCGCAGCTAACTCCAAATCATGAGTTGGGTAATTTTTCTCATGTATTTTCAACTGTCGTGAGGCATAAGCTATCACCATATCATTTTTCATAAGAACACACCCCAATCCCTTCTTGGATGCATCACTATAGATCACAAACCTTTCTCTACTACAAGGCAGTGTGAGCACTGTTGCACTGGATAACCATCTTTTAAACTCCTTGAAATTATCTTCACATTCCTCCGTCCAAAAAAAATGTTACTCCTTTCCGAGTCAACCTGGTGAGTGGATTAGATAATCGTGAAAAATATTTCACAAAACGTCGATAATATCAAGCCAATCCAAGAAAAATTCGGATCTTAGTTACTATTGTTGGTCTCAACCATCTTTCGATAACCTCTTTTTTTGCTGGATCCAAAGATATCCCAACTTTTGAGATTATGTGACCCAAAAATGAATCTTTTTGAAGCCAAAATTAACACTTGGTAAATTTTTCATAAACCTTCTCCTTTTTCAGGGTCTTCAATATAATTCTCATGTGATCTTCATGTTCTTCCATGCTCTTTTAATATACAAGAATATCGTCTATAAAGACTACCAAAAACTGATCAAGATAGTCTCTAAAGACTCTATTCATCAGATCCATGAAGATAGTAGGGGCATTAGTAAGACCAAATGGCATCACTATAAATTTATAGGGTCCATACCTTGTACAGAAAGCTGTATTTGGTATATCCTCCCGTTTAACACTTAATTGATGATACCCTGAACGAAGATCAATCTTGGAAAAGTATTGAAATTTTCATAGTTGGTCAAATAAGTCATCAACGAGCGGGGGAGGATATTTGTTCTTGATAGTGATCTTGTTAAGTTCTCGATAATCTATCCAGAGTCTCATTGATCCATCTTTCTTCTTAACAAACTGAACAGGTTCTCCCCAAGGTGACACACTAGGGCGTATGAACCCCTTATCAAGATTCTATTGTAGTTGCTTCTTCAATTCCTACAACTCAATTGGGGCCATTCTATAAGGTTTCTTTGAAATAGGTAAATCACTCGGTACGAGTTCTATTGAAAACGCAACTTCACGATTTGGTGGAAGACCCGGAAAATCCTCCGCAAAGACATCATAAAACTCCCGTACAATGGGCATATTCTTAATCATGAGTTTCTCACCAACCATTTGCGATAAATAACCTTCATTTAGTGGAATCACGACCCATAAGATGGAGGAAATTTCCACTGGAATGTTATGTTCATCCTTGCATCTATAGCCAATCAATGATTGATCTGTAATATGAAATGTGACTTCCCTTCTTTGTAAATTGTTATGAAATCCATATAGAGAAACCCAATCCATGCCAAGAATCACATCAAATTACACTATAGGGAGGATCACAAGATTTGCAGGAAGCACTTTCCCACAGACTTCAATCGGAAAAAAATTATAAACTTTTGATGCGACTATTTTTCCATTAGGGGTTGTCACAACTAACTCAACATCTAATTGTTGAGTTAATACGGTGATACCCTAAGAAAATTCTTCAGAAATAAAAGAGTGGGTGGATACATAATCAAATAAAACATTTGATACTTTAGAGTGGATGATAAGTGTAACTTTTACCACATCATTATCGTACTCCACATCGCTAATTAAAATTGCATGTGACTTTCCTTTGTCTTTAGCCTTAAGAGTTTGACTTCGACCATCATCATCAACCCTTATATTTGGGCATTGATTTGCATAATTCCACATTTCTTTGCACTTGTAACATTGAAGTGTAGGAGGTGCACTCTGTGTAGCCTTTTCCTTGTTCGCATCACTAGACATATTCTTCCCATCATTGCGGAATTCAAATTCCCAATTACCTTCCTTTCCACATTTGAAACATTTACATGTCCCTTTAAGACAACTCCCTCCATGTTTCTTACCACACTTTTAGTATAAGGGAAAACTCATCTTCTTTTCAGTGTGCTCTTTACATTTTACTTTGAATTCCATTTTCCTCTTCTTATCAAACCCATATGACTGAAGGGTTACTCCAATCTCCATCTCAACATTGAGAGCACATCGAACGATTTCCTCGTAGCTATTGAAGTCCCTTATGGATAACACCCTTTGAAGACATGGTCTTAAGACACTAAATAATCGATCGATCTTACTCTCGGGTTGGATAATAATACCAGAAGCGTACCTTGCAAGTCTTGTAAAATTTTCTTCATAGGTACCAATAGATTCATTATCCTTTTTCTTTAGTTCAAGAAACTCCTTCTCCATCTTTGTTCGGAGAATACGAAGGAATTACAAATTGAAAAATAATGTGTTGAACTTTTCCCATTCCATGGACTCAATTTCATCTCTTGGCCTCGTATTCGTGATAAGATTCCACCATTGATCAGCATCACCTTCCAAATTATACACTGCTAAGATGACTTTATCATGTTCAGAACATTGAAGAACTGAAAATATCTTTTCAGTAGTACTGATCCATTGTTCAGCAACTAATGGATCAGTAGACCAGCTGAATGAATGGTAACGTTGTCTCATGAAGGATTCAACAGAATGTTGCTCCTTACTTTGCTCATTTAGAAGTCCTGCATGATTCATAGCTTGAGAAAATTTTGTGAGCATGGAAACAATATTTTTCATTTCAACTCCCATAACATTTGGTTGCTCAGGGGGACAATCATTGCATTGCCTGTCACATTCCGAATTAACACGGTTCCTTCGGGTTCCAGTCATTGACTAAAACCAAGAAGAATAGTGCGAGCAACACTAATTATAATAGGAAAACCATATAATCAAGAATAAAATTTCACACTTAAGGTCTTATCCTAGGTTATTCATGGCCATTTCTAAAACACTAAGATTGTGTTCTATTCTTAGACTTATCCTTAGGATTCTTACTAAGGCTTTCACATCCTAGTTTCCAAAGGTTGACTATACCTTTACTCTGATACCAACTATAGTGACCCATACATTACATACATTGTTAGTACTTAAAACTTTAAGTACAATTATTACAACATATAACAAAACCACGAAAGGACTGTATAGGTATAGTGTCTTTAGAAACAGGGAAACATAAACAACTGGTTCATAAAGCGTCTACATTGTCTCCCATTTATTTAATAATATCTATAGTCATTTTTGGCATATCTTACTTAATAACCTTCTTCCTGAACTGGGGAAAGAAATCATAAAAAAGGTTGAGATCAAATGCTCAGTAAGGGTAAACAAAAGAAATATCAATCAAATCATATTCATAAGAATATAACATTTTGGAAATCTTAGCCTGCAAAAGAGGTCATAATTTCATAACATGGGATAAACCATGGTAGTGAAATGTAATCAAAATAATCATAACATAAAACATGAAGCATTGTGGAATACACACATAATAATATAGAATCATTTCTTTTTAGTCAAGACTCATTGCCAAGACTATCTTAGTGGAAAAAGTCCATTTCTGAACCGAGTTCATTCCTTGTTTCAGTCCTGTTTCACTGAACCGGTTTAACCTGCCGTTCCAGCCATGTTTATCTCACGAGATATAAAATCTTTACCCAATTCATTGTAGGGAGATATAGGTCCCACCCATCTCATAATGATACCATTCTTATGTGTGCCACAAAATCATAAACCATACATCATAAAATAACCCATGTAATAAAAATGGGATTCTTAAACATCATGAGATCATTAAACAATTCATATAAGATAAAAGAATTCATTAAAATAATTCCATCACAACATAATCAAATAAATGTAATAATAGGGATAGAAACAAAACCCTATATTATCTTAGATTGAAAATAATTTTGATAAAACACATGAACTCCATTCTTGAAGAAAATATCATTTCTACTTCAAAATCACTTTTCCTTTCTTATCATGTCATAAAATTCTAAACTAAAAGAAGTTGATTAAAAATAAACTAGAAAACTTGTTATGTAAGCTTCTTGGAAATAATTTTTTAAAAATCCAATCATGCAGTATAAGTTAAAAAAAATATTGTTCTCGTACTTTTTTCGGAAAAGTCAAAAAGTACCTCGAACGAAAAACGACAAAATATTCTTTTCATATCTTTTACTAAAAACTCACCGATGGGTAAAATTGGATTGAAAAATTTGTAGGAGGATATAAATAATATTAATTATTGAGGAAACATGGATGTGGATGATAAATATTCCCCAGTAAATTCTGATGTATAAACAATCTCGGATAAAAATTGAGATTGTGAGATTTTCCCTTACCATTGGTCCGATTTGCTTCGTAAGTGTCTGCAAATCCTGTATAATGATTTAAATATTGTTATTAACTTATTAAAGAATCATAATTATTGTTATTATAACATATATGGTCATATTCTTAGCTTCTTAGTAGTAATATTTCATTTCTACTTGTTATTCGGGTGTTTATTACTTTTTGTTCTTATGCATGTTTTGTCGAATAAATTATTATTCATTTCTTTAGGTTATTGATACCTCATTTCCAGAATGGTATCAGTGTACTATATATCATATTTAATCATTCAATTAATTTATATAATCATTATGCAATGAAGATCATGTAGAATGAATCACATCACATTGTGGAGACGGTATTCCGTACGTACGCACGAGCGATGATATCATTCCCATGATCGTGGAATTATATTGGAGTGTATGTATACTATTTCAGAATCAATAACACCTTATAATAATAATATTTAGTTATTTATTTTCATCATTATACCCATCAAAGTACAGTGGTGACAGAAAATAGATTACACCACGGCGTGGAGACGGTATTCCGTACGTACGCACGCGCGGTGATTTTATTTTCCATAGGATGGATATATGGTGAAATAGGGTTGTTTCATACTTATAATAACATATCAGTATATGATTGATACTGATTTTATTATTTCATAATGAAACAACTAAATAATAATAAGTGGAGGAAGAAATAAAGTTGAAAGAATCGATAACAGACATTACCTCTTCTTTGAAGCGCTTCTTTGAGACCTCCTTTTAGGGCACTAAATTTGGTCTTTGAAGAAGACCAGGACCTCTAGGATGTATCTAGGGAAGTGGAGAGGAGATAGTTTCAGGGGTTGGACGAGCTTGATGGCTCAAAGTGGTGTGAGGAAGAGAGTGAGGAGGTGCCCATTTATAAGGGAGGAGAGGGGCACCTTTGGAAAAACTAAGAATATTATTTTATTATAAATCCATATTCGGTTTTAAATAGTTCCAAATTGATTTATTTCGAAGCTAAGGTGGGGATGGGTCCAATCCTCTCATCTAATAGAATTTGGACAAGTTTAGTTTAATATTTTTACCTTATCATTTAGATTTAACTTTAAGTTAGATAATGTTACTTTTACCGTGTCTTTTTGGGTTCTTACACTATAATGTTAATAATCTTATTATAACAAGCCAAACGAACCCCATGTTTTTTAAAATTAATATTTATAACCTTATCTAAGTCATTTAGCCGAACCATAGATTTATAGGAATAAAATAACAATTAATAATATGATATTTGTTTTAAAAACTATTTTCTGTCAATTTTGACACTATTTAGTAATTGATTTTTGTGAAACTCATAACAGAATGATTAATTCGAAAAAAGTTAATTAAATCAATACTAACATGTCATATTAACATATAAAATTATTTGAATTCATAAAAAGTATCAAATTACATTTATTTGTGTATTTATAACATCAATTATGTCAATATTTCATTAATAAGATAATTACTACATCATCTTTGTGTCATAAATAAATTAAATTATTTAATGTCTACAAATTACAAATAAAATACCATTATGTAGGAAAACTTTTTATATTTCAAATAAATATTTATAGTCGAATTTATCTTATGTATAACCCTATATTAAAAATTATTTACTTATTAAACTTTGATTTTAAGTATTTTAACCCTTCTTTAAATAAATTAATAATAAATGTCCTAATCTAATCCATGTGGGCCTAACTGGTCATAGTGTATTCCTAAGGTTGTTTTTGGTCGAATTGAACATATCCAATAGAATTAGGACTTGATTTAGGGTAATAATAATATCATTTCTACCCTTAATTACCCTATTTACTTTTAACCGTGATAAATAAAAGTAAAAAGTTACTATTCACCAAAAATTATTTTCATCTCATTGAACCACATTTTACTTACTGACATCAACCGTGTCTCTCGGATTTTTTAAATGCCACTCACAGAAGCAGTAAATTTATGTTTTATGTAAATTTGCAAATTCTCCTAGGAGGTGGGTAAAAGACAGTGAAAAGTTCAATAAAATTTTTATATATCTAAAATTATTATAAAATTACTCCAATTAATTACATTGAACATATATAGGTATTATGTATAAATTTGGACCTAAAATAAATTTAAATAAAATAAATAATTATTTAAATAAAAAGTCGGTTTTTAAATAGTAACCTAGTGTTTTCACTATTCATCAAAAATTGAATGTTTCGAGAAAAATATCAAAATTTCACCCTAGGCTAATTTCGATATTCCGAATCCAAAAACGAAGTCCATTTTGAAAAATAAAATTTACAAAAATTCAAAAACTGGTTATTACTATTTGTAATGGCTAGTTTTAATAATATTTTAATAGCATACCGTTGTTTGGTGAAACTCGGTATTGCGTACGACGCAAGCTATCGGGGAAGGCCGTGTTTGCATGTAAAGCAAGCCAAGCTAGTGTTGTGTGTAGTGAAAGATTCCTTTGATGATTTTTATAACATAAAAACAAAATATTTCCCATAAAAGTCTCGGGTGTTACATTAAAAATAAATTTCTCCCTCAAAATTCATCGGGGTTATAAATCATTTACTACTTGAAAGATTCATCCATAGAAACCCGTGTCATAAAAAGGAATAAAAAAACATAATTTCAAGAAGAATGTTAGAATCATAATGGTCACCCAACGTAACTCAGAACAGGTTTTCCACATAGGAAAACATAGGTGAAAATATGGATATGGAAGAGAAATCTAACCATCAAGTTCCGGTGGAAAGTGGTAGAGTACATGGCTATGAAAAATCCAAGAATCACAAAGCCATAAATTTGTGATGATATAAGATACCATCTGATTCAACAGATATGAGGGCACTAGGAAAACATTTTTTGTTTTCATGATCACTTCCCTAATGTTAAAATAAATAATTACATGATTTTAGTTCAATATTACTGTTGTTTGTGCCTTGAACAATTTCTACTTCATCTCTAAAAGAAATGAACATGAATTTGTCTTTCGTGAAGTGTTAGTAGATCATGCTATAGAATGATAGGTCATTCCATCTATCTCAAACATAAGGCTAGAAAAAGTTATATACATAAGTTTATCTTATGGTGAGATTAATTGTATATGGTTACAAAAATGGACTTATACTTCATCTATCATCCTTCTTAATAAAATAAAACTAGTTTCTACTAACCAGGGACTTCCAGTAGTCTAGTCGTAGGCGATAATGGCCTGTCGCACTTTGGTTGTGGGTTCGATTCCCGCAACATTGTCTAAAGTGACGGGTAGTCACCCGTCCTGCATGTTGTCCTTTTTCTAAAACTACATTATTATATCATCCCATCAACAATATCAAAAAATGTTCTATCCTTAAACAATAATAACTTATGTCCAACATAATCCATTCCAATCGTTAGGCCTATCTAAAATATGTTTATCAAATCTCATTGTATAATGAAAACAATTACTAGAAATGTCATCTATCGAGCATGTGAATACCATCATTTATCGCCCATATATCATACGATATATCCTGTTGGTCTCATTCCAAACATGTGAATACCTTAATAATGTATTCTCTTGAAAAATGAATACACATTGAACCTTAGTGAAAACATGAATGCTATCAAAAGTTAACTCTTTCCACATACAAAAATCCCAAAATATTGATATACTCAAACCATGATATCGCTTTGTCTTATATCAGTCATGAGCTCATAAATACAATCATAAATATTATTTTCTCCTTATACCTTCATTATATGCATTTCATCTGCTTTCCAAAAACATTTCAATCACCTTTCAGGGTTACTGGTACCCTAAAATTATTGAGAAACACAATGGACCAATACATAGATATTCCAATATACAATAAAAGTAACTCAACATCATTACCAATACATAAACACTTCAATCCATCCTCTTCAATGACTGTCCTGGAATAAGTCCTTCCTTGATTTAGAAGTAACCTCTTAGTTCAGGGCATTGAGTTGGGTAATGCCCATGTTCTCCACAGATAAGACATTAAACTCCATAACACTCTGTCACTCAATGACCCTTCTCTCCACACAGAAAACATCTTCCCCTCCATTTGATGTATTCATCTAGTTTATTCTTCCCTTCTTTATAAATCTCAATCTTCCTTTCTCTATGCTCCTCACCATGTGAATATCTATAAAAATCAATCTTCCTCTTATTTGATGAATTAGGAATACCAATAAAGTTCACCTTGTTAATCATATATCGTGACGACTAATTCATCATAATCACAATATCTTTATTTCTTGGAATTTCTCAATTTTATTGCTGATAGTCACCAATTTTTCCATTGGATTCAATGTTGACCCAGTTCCTTCTGGTTCCCCTATTGACTAAAACCAAAAACCATGGTGTAAGAAACCGTTAAAATAACAAGGAACCACATGATCATAAAAAGTCACTTATGGGATGTATATCTTATCACACATTCATTAATACATGACACCCCAGGTTAAGCCTAGGTTATTCATGATATTCTAAATAATTCTAGGACTATAACATATAGTTATACTAAACCATAGGGACATCCCTAGACACACCATCGAAATATCTCTAGGGATCTCGCTAAAGTTCTCGCATCCTAGTTTCCAATGTTTGACTAAACCATTCCTCTGATAGCAACTGTAGAGACCCAAATCTTAACGTACATGGAAATTACATTATTTTTGCGGAATACTTAATACATAACAAAAAAAACATACAAGGATCTTAATAGTTTAGTTTCTCTGGAAACTCGGATCATAATCTTCTCATCGTGGTGAACGATCTTCAACATCTCCCATAAAGATCTTCCCCTTTTGTTTTCATACCTAAAACCATTCTTTATATCCTAGGGAAAAGAAAACATAAAAAGGGTGAGCTCAAATGCTCAGTAAGGGTAAACATGGAGAAAATAAAACAAACCATATACATTTTAACTTCAAAACATGAACATAATGTTTACACATCAAAATCATGAGTTGTGAAATAAATCTTGGTAGTATGTAAGGTATAGGTCATAAAGGAACATTAATCACGATAAAATAGCATGGTAATAAAAAATTTAATTTTGGAAAACCATTAAGCACATGATATGATTTCCATAGTAGCCATGGTATTGATACCAAGACCATCTTAGTGGACAATGTCCCATTCTGAATCGAGTTTAATCCTTGTTTCAGTCCTGTAACACTGAACTAGATTAACTTACCATTCCAGCCATGTCTATCTCATTAGATATAAATCTTTACCCAATTAATTGGAGGGATATATAGGTCCCACCCATCTCATAATGAAATCATTCTTATGTGTGCCACAAAATCATTAATCATACACCATAGCATAACCAATGTAATAAAAATGAGATTCACAAACATCATGCCATCATAACATAATCCATAAAAGGACTTCATCAAAATAATTCCATCATAACATAATCAAATAAATGTAATAATAATGATATAAATAGAACCCTATATTCTATTAGTTGAAAAATAATTTTGATAAAACACTTGAACTCCAATCTTGAGGAAAATATCCTTTCTACTTCAAAAACATTTTTCCTTTCTTAACATGTCATACAATTTTAAACTAAAATAATTTGATTAAAAATGAACATGAAACATTTTAAAGGAAGATTCATGGAAATAATTTTCTATGAAATAATAAAAATTTATTCATATCATATAATTTAAAAAAACATTCTTCTCTTACTTTGGCCGAAAAAGTCAAAAAGTATATAGTACTGAAAACGACAAAAGACCCCTATCATATCTTTTACTAAAATTAACCAATAGGTAAAATTGGATTTAAAAAATTTTAGGAGGATAGATATAATATTTAATATTGATGAAACATGGATGTGTATGATAAATATGCCCTAGTAAATTCTGAAGTATAAACAATCTCGGATAAAACTGAGATTGTGAGATCTTCCCTTACCTTAGGTCTGATATGCTTCGTACATATCTAAACCTCATGTAAAATGATTTAGATAATTTAATTGACTTATTACTGAATCATATTCATTGTTATGATATCATAAATGGTTTACTTATGACTTTATATTACATGTTCTTTTGTAGATTCGATGTTAAAGCAGCGTTTTGCGTAAAATCATTTTATTTATCGTACGTGTTTGGACTTGTGTTATTGATATTATTAAATATATCATGATTTACTTACTTCCATAATGTAAATAATGAATTATATATAATATATATTTAGAATATATACATATATAATAGATAGATAAATGAAATGAAATACACCATTCATGGAGACGGTAGGTCGTACGTACGCATGAACGCTGTTTTCCTTTCCTTATTGACATGAATAAAAGTTTGTAGATGAAATATATATAAATATATATACATAAATCCTGTATCTTTATCATTTCATGTATTTCATCATTATTCATTTATATACTTTATAATCATTCTTGAATGGTTAACATGGAGAATGAATCTCATCGCGTCGTGGAGACCGTAATGTATACGTACGCACGAGCGATGATATCATTCCCATAATTGTTGAATTGAATTGGAGTGGATGATATAATATCTCAGAATTGGTATTACGTTATAATAACTATATATAGTTATTATTTACACCATTATACCCATCCAAGTAAGGTGGTGGTGGAAAAAAAGATTACACAACGGCGTGGAGACGGTATTCCTTACCTACGCACGCGCGATGATTTTGTTTTCTGTAGGATGGATAGAAGGTGAAATGGGGTTGTTTCATATTTATAATGACATATATGTATAATGTTGATACTTATGTTATTACTTTATAATGAAACAACTAATGAAGAAGAAGTGTTAGAAGAAAGAAAACATGAAGGAATAGGTAGAAGAGATTACCTCTTCTTAGACGCACCTCTTTTAAGCTTCCTCTTAAGGCTCTAGATATTGTCTTTCGAGGAGACCAGAACCTCTATAATGCTTATAGGGAAGTTCATAAGGGAAATGGGCAGGATTTTTCTGATATTTAAGGCACATAATGGTGTGAGGAGGAGAGGGATGAGGTGCCCTTTTATAATGGAGGAGAGGGGCACCTTAGGAAAAACATAAAATATTATTTTATAATAAAGTAATATTCGGTTTATAATAGCTCCAAATTGATTTATTTCAAATATAAAATGGGTATGGGTATATATAATCTCCACCAATAGGTTTTAGACAAGTTTAGGTTACTATTTTAACCTTATAATTTAGATTAAATCTAAGTTAAATAATTTAACATTTATCGTGTCTTCTTGTTTTCTTACACTATATGGTTAATAAACCTACTATAACAAGACAAAAGAACCATAAGTGGTTAATTATTAATATATATAACCTTATTTAAGTCATTTTTCCAAAACTTATATTTTTTAGAATATAATAACAATTAATAATAAAATATTTGTTTTGAAAACTATTTTATGTCAATTTTTACACTATTTGGTAATTGAGTTTTTGTAAAAATCATAACTGCCTGATTATTTCGAAAACAGTTAACTAGATAAACACTAACATTTTATATTAACCAATAAAATTAGTTTAATTCATAATATGTCTCAAATTACAATTATTTGGGTATTTATAACGTCAATTATGTTAATATATCATTAATAAGGTAATTATTGCATCATCATTGTGTCACAAATAAATTATATTATTTAATGTCTAAAAATTATAAATAAAATACAATTTTGTAGGAAATCTTTTTATATTTCTAATAAATATTTATATTCAAATTTATCTTATTTATAACCCTATATTAAAAATGTTTTAGTTATTAAACATGGATTTTAACTATTGAAACTCTTCTTTAAATAAAATAATAATAAATTCCCTAATATAATCCAAGTGGACTTAAAGGGTAATATTTTATTCCTAAGGTAATTTTTGGCCGAATTAAACCTATAAAATAGAATTAGGACATGTTTTAGGGTAATAATTATATCATTTTTACCCTTAATTACCCTATTTACTTTTAACCGTGTTAAATAAAAGTAAAAAGTTAATATTCACCAAAAATTATTTTTATCGTATTGAACCATATTTTACTCCTTGATATTAACCATTTCTCTCGGATTTTCAAAATTTCACTCGCAGAAGTGGTAAAATTCAGATTTATGTAAATTTTCAAATTCTCCTAGGAGGTGGGTAAAAGACAATGAAAAGTTCAATAAAAATTTTATGTATCTAAAATTATTATAAAAAGACACAAATTAATTACATTGATCATATATAGGTATTATGTATCAATTTTGACCTAAAATAAATTTAAATAAATTAAATAATTATTTAAATAAAAATTCAGTTTATAAATAGTAACGCCGTGTTTTTACTATTCATCAAAAATTGAATGTTTTAAGAAAAAAACAAAAAATCCACCCCAGGCTAATTTCGATATTAAGAATCCAGAAAAGAAGTCCATTTTGAAAGATAAAATTTATAAAATTTCAAAAAGTGGGTATTACTATTCATAACGGCTAGTTCATAATAATATTATAATAATATCTCGTTTAGTGAAACTCGGTATTGCGTACTACACACGCAATCAAAGAAGGTCTTGATTGGGTGTAATGCAAGCCAAGTCAGGGTTGCGTGTAGTGAAAGCTCTGTTTGGTGTTGCATATAACATAATCAAAACTTATTTCATTTATACATTGAACAAAATCTGTACTTAATGCTGCGTAGAATAATTTCTACAAAACGAACTTGAAATTGAATCTAACACGAGCCAATAATAGTGGTGCGTATACTGCAAGCTAATACGGTGTTGCATATAGTACAATCTAATCGCCGTGTAGTGTATAATAGAAGACATCAAAGAAAATAAAAATAATATATCTCATAAAATCTCAGGGTGTTACATTTTTTGGTAGTTTTATGTTATTAAATAGTTATTTTTATCTTTATTTAATATATTTACCCTTTAACCATCATAAAAAAAATAATTCAAGAAGTTAATATTCATAATATCAAAAAATAGAAGGCACATATTTGAACATTTTGGAAATAATAATTCAAAATATGGAACCAATATTTCCAAATTTAAAACAATATTGGCTGAAATTAATTTTGAATTAATTCATGTTGTCAAAACCAAAAAGCTGGTTTTTAAAAAATAATAACTATCAAAAGATTGACACATGTTTATGAAAACTTTCAAGGTGGAATTATTTTCAACGAACAAAATTGGATTAAATTATAATAATATATTCCATTTATACTTTAAAACAATTATATAATATTATTTAACTATATAAATTATCTCATTGGAAAATGATTTTTTAATTAAAATTTTCTGTGTTTTTACTATTCAGAAAAAATGATAGATATCAGATAAATATCAAAATATGAACCCAAGTAAATTTTGATTTCCCAGTTCTAAATAAGAAGATTATTTTTTTACATAGGAAATAAAAAGGTGTCAAATATAAATTTAAAAAGGGTTCCCTATCAAAAGGTGGTAAAACTGCATTTTTGGAAAAATATTTCTTTTCTCTAAAAAATTGAATTTGTTCCTATATAATATCTAGAAAACATGTAATATTAATTTAAAACATTATATTGAATATATAAAATATATTTTTCATTAAATAAAAATTAATAATGAGTGATATTATTTTATAAATAGAATTAATCAATTTTATATAGGTATTCATAAAAACACATTCTCTATATTCAATTGGTTTTTATTTTCATTTCTAATAAATTTAGAAACCAATGAAATATTATTTTTACTTCTGTAATCCATATTTCAAAATTTAGTTGACACGATTCATTCCCACCATTATAACAACATGGTGTTAACTACTATTTATAATAATATTATTATTATTGTATTATATTTTATTATAACTCCATGTTTTGTGCAACCTATGATTTTAGAGAAACACATTATTATGTGACGAGTACGCTATTGGAAAAATAGTATCATTTAACGTAAAATTAATATCTTATTCATAAATATCAATAAAAATGGAAAAGGATTATAATTTAAATATTTGCTTCATTACATTTTCAATATATTTAAGCATTTTCATTTTAAACAAAATGTAGTTATTCTATTTAATTTTAATTAAGATAAAATAATATTTCAATATTAAAAGGGTTCACTATTTACTTATTTGATGTCAATTAGACCATTAAAAAGTACCTTAGAACATTTTTGACCATATAATAAATATTATATATATTTTAAAAATGTGTTATCATGTTTAAATAATTTAATACAATATTATTTTGATATACAATCGATTTTGTCAATTTAGTCTCTATAAAATTAATTAATATTAAAAAATATTTATATATTAAGTTAATATAGAAAAAAAATATTTAATTACATTCCTATGAGGTCAAGGTTATATATATAAGTCATTAGACATATTAATTACCTAAAAATTTATTTATTCTAATATTTTTAATAACATTTATATTTTATATCCATTAATAAAATAATTACTACAAAACTTTTGTGTAATTATTTAATATGTATACTTGTTGAATAAAAATAAAAATAAAAATAATATGATGAAGATAAATATAAAATATTTCATAAGAATGTTACTACTATAATTTTTTTTCTATTGAATTTTACATTTAAAATGTTATACATATTAAATTATGAATGTGGAAACTTTAACATCACTTTAAATAAAATAATATAATGTCACAATGTCTAATATAAGGGTCAAAATGATCAGTATATCTAACCATACATGATTATGTTAGAGATATAATGGACCAATAATATTGGGTTAAGTGTTTGGGTCTTTTGATGGTTATTATTATTTATATAAAAATTGATTTTATTTATTTCTCATCAATTAATTTATTTTGACATCATTAATGTATAATTCATAAAGGTAATTACTTATTTTCTAAAAAATGAAAACTTAATTATCATGAGAAAGAAAAATATTTTATACTTAAAATGAGTATTTATAATTAAATTATCTTTTGAATAACCTTATATAAAAATTATTTATTTAATAAAATTTGAGTGAGGTATATTTTTATTTTCTATAAATAAAATAAATTAAAATCCCTAAACTCCTCCATGTGGCTTAAAATGGACACCATTTCAACAAAACTATAATATATCTCAATGAAATATCATCCAATAATATTAAGAAAAATTGTAGGGTAATTTTATAATAGTATTTTAACCCTTAATTACATGATTTAGGCTTTTAATGTATTAATAAAAAATTACTGAATTTACTATTCATATTTCCAAAAAAAAAATAAATATATTTAATTAAATTTTACCTAATAATTCCAAATATGGAATCTATTTTCATAAATTCAAAAAAAATAAATTATAGTAATTAATTTATAATTACTCTTATTTTGGAAAGAGAGAACGAGTATTAAAAGTTCAAACATTGCTAAATATTGAAATGTTTTTACATGTGAATTTAATGTAAAATAAATGATAATGAAATAAATTACATTAAATGATAAAATATAGTCTATTTATAATAGAAAAACATTTATATTTTAACATTACATTATAATTTTTTACGATGAAAAATTTTATTTTCAATTCATATTTATTGTATTTTTACATTTCAAAAAAAATTTATTGTTATTAGATAAATATTAAAATATCATCAAATGTAAATTTTTGTGACCCTCTTCCTAATAAAATGTTTACGTTTTCATATAAATATTTTTAATGTTCCAAAATCTAAATTTAAAAGGTGATCGACATTAAACAGTGGAAAATTACCCAATTGAAAAATATATATTTTTATACATCAAATTGGGTTTATTCATAACCAATTATAAAAATATCTATTATATGATTATAAAAAATATTTTCGTAATTATATAAAATAAATAGTTAATTAATTTAATTTATAATATTAATTTACTCTATTTATTAATTCAATAATACAAATATATAATAGGTTTATATTTTTCATAAATTATTGATTTTGAATGACTTTACCATAAATCTTCCTAAGTTAGGATATTTATTAATTATAAAATTGTGACTAAGTTAAAATTATGATTTTTTACTAATGGAGTTTTTTAGTTCTTTCAATTTCATGATTTCATGCAATGCAATCTATTGAATAATTAATATTTCCCAAAGAAAAGATTTCAGGAAAATGTTCGGGTGTTACAATCCCTCCAACAAATTTAATGTAGATATTATTGTAACATACCAAATATTTGAATATAATAATATCCCATAAAACATTATGATTCATTAATGATTTCAACAATAAATTCTCAGGTTATTGAATATATTTGTTAACTCTAAATAGCTAATAATTCTACAAAACATAAACCATCAAATCACAAACCACCGTTATGGTCACCAATAATATCCTGTAAACACCTTTTTATTATTATATCAACATCAATCAAATATTTAGGTTTTTATTCCCCAATTCATGTGTTTTTGAAAATATACACTGACCATGTAATCAATTCTCTTTTTTTAAGTGATATTCATCCCATGTTTCCAATTCCTTAAATAAGTACTGTTGTAGAATCCTTAAATATCTCATAATTATTATAACTATAATATTATTTATAAAATACTTTTATAACATTATTTTTTTAAAAAAAATTAATTATTTCACTTTGATTTTATTAACAACAAAAGTATAAATGTGGTCTATTATCTTCTTCTGAGATATATTTCATTGATGATTGGGAAATTAATTTATTTAGCGCCCCATCATCGTACAGTTGAAGAATTGGAAAAATTTATTATTTCCTATTTAATGATGAGTTTTTTGGATATTCACTCCACGCTTATAAAAAACGACCATACCCTTCAATCAAGAACCATTGTGTTATCATCCATAATTATCAAATGTAAGAGAGTAATTATTTCCCTTCTTCTATTTATCCATATATTTCTCAACTATCATATCCTTCCCTTCCATATTTTTAAATTCATAAGACTAGGATTAATATTTCTTTGTCTTGATAGCATGTGGGACTATATCATAATATGATAATAATTTTTGGTTGACTAGTGACTTTCAATGAATTTTCTTAATACCATTAATGAAATGTTCAATATTATACATTGGGTTACCTATGTAGTCTATGACATGCCTATATATTATTATAATGATGGATGCATACTTTTTAGCTTTTTCATCCTCTTTCAATCTTATATTATAGAATTTTCACTCCATATATTATCATTTTTATAAAGGTAAATATTTTTCCATGAAATTTTCCTCAAAATCATTCAATGCTAAGATGGTGATTTCCTCATCCTCAAAAGTGGGTTGATTAAATGTCCACCATTGATCCACATATCATAAGAGATGATAAACTTCCCTGAAACCCTTCTGACTTTCATTCTTACCACAGAATGAAATTTATCTCTAGGTAATAGATCAATTATTCAACTACAAATGGATTATTCATCCCATTTAATAATAGAGGATGTAGTAGCATAAAGCTTTGTAATGTTGGTAAACCACATAGTAGACCGGTATGCTCCATATGAGTTTGGTTATTTCTCATATCCTGAGTCAGTTTTCACAGTATATTTTTATGTTGTTCTTATCTTGTTTGAGCTCCACATCTAATGTAATTATCTTGTATATCAGGTAAATCACTATATGGGATATGTTTGTCAATATGGTGTCTATTTCATCAACTAGGTTCCATTTCTCAAAAATGACATAAACTAGATTAGGTCAAATCTTTAAGAAACATTATGTATAATGTAAAACTAGTGAATAATTTAATGTAAGACAAAAATTTACGTTTAACTTACCACAAAATAAAAATAGTGTTTATATTTTTCATATCCTCAAATTTGGTTATATGGATATATTTACCTAAATTGTTTTTTCCTAAATCTAGTTTCAAATTTTTCATGTAATCATTCTCTGATTCCAACTATAAAGACACCTAACTTAGTATCCCAAGATGATTTCTTACTTTCTTACAATTGTAATATGAAATATTGATCAGATACCAATGGAATGAATATTTTAGTATCATATGATATCTCAACAAAAAGATAATTATTACATTGAAAATTGAAATGAATTACAGCATTGAAACTCATTTGGAAGAATCTATAGAATCCAATATTTTATACACATTTCAAAAATAACATAAATCATGTCGTCTTGGGGAAAAATAAAACATTATAAAGGGGTGAAACTAGATTCTCAGTAAGGGTATGTAATAAAATTTAATATATCACTAATAAAAATAAAAAATAAGGCAATTTTAATTTATAATAAAAAAATAAATTAAATGATAGACCTGTAATTAATATGGAAGGAATAAAACCAGATTAAATAAGGGTATAAAAAATCACCTGAGAATGATACTTAATAATGGATTTTTTTATTGTAAAAAATGTTATGTATTATCAATTAATTTTCTCATAATTATGGAATACATAATAAAGGACATCATGAAATCCCCATCAAGTCCTCGACCAATATGTGTAAATAAATGGGTAAGTCCTCAGCCGAAACCAAGTCCAGTTTGTATCATTAGACATGCTTATGCATCAAGGTGATATAGAGGGCCCCAACCAATACATAATTCCTCAACTTATTTCCTTATATGAAATATGTGACACATAATCAACATATACATTTATAAGGAAATTGTATTATAAAAGGTAAATAATTTCCCCAATTATTAAAGATATTTATAAACTATCCTAGGTAGTATTATGAATGGTGTCAAAATAACACATCTAGAGTCAAAATGATCATAAATGATTCAACAGAATCGAATATTTTGTGTCATAATATAACAATATAAATTAATCAGAATATCAAAAAAGGGTGTTTACATTGATTAAAACACTCTAACAAAATCATTGAAAATTTCATGATAGAAATACCCTTTTTTAAATTTGTATTCTTTTATTTTAAAAGACATGAAATTATATTGGAAAAGTTATTCTTTGGAAAAAACTTGATAATTTGAACGGATTCATAAAAACATTATGTTTTCATGGAAGTGGGGGATAATTTTCATGTCGTATATGTTTTATAAAAATTTATTTTTAAATTTTGGAAAAAGAAACATTTAATGAATTATTTTTAAAAGAATGTGTGAGTGTTAACTAAAAGAATATATTAGATGTATTAGCTATAAATCCATATAAATAAATTATAAATACATATTATGACAATAAAAATTCATCTAATATATAATTATATAATTAAATTATAATTTTAAAAGATGTGTTACCCCAACTAATTAAAATTGGGTTATGAATTTCATTACTACTATGAAAATATTCGAACCATTTGCCCCAAGAAATCTATGATCACCAAATGAAACATTGAATACCATGAAGATAAAGAGATTAATTATATTATATATATAAGGGATTTATACATACACCACAAACATGGAAAATGTTTTGAATAAGTAATAACTAATAGAAATAAAATTGAGATTACAAAACCCTTACCTTATGAAAAAATGTGTTCTATACATCTATTTAATGTTTTGAATAATAAAATTAGATTTATTAATTTATCAATTAAGAATATATTCAACATATATTTTATTAATTATTATTATAGTATTTTCATGGTTTAAATTTTTATTATTTATAATATAAATTATGTCTTTTGGGGAGTGTTATTTTTCAAGATTTTTCATGATTGAATTGATTGTATACAAGTAGGGAAGTTTCTATAAAATGAGAACAGTTATCAAGAAAATAAATTATTTTTTATTAATGAACATATGTATGTTTAAATGTTAATTAGAAACAATTTTTTATATGGTATTATATAGATTCATAAGATAATATATTATTGAAAATTATTTATTTTGTTTTGGTGGTTTTTACAACCTTCACGAACTTATAGGATTTTATTTAATATCAAGTTAATATATTTATTCCAAATTCTTGTATAAAATATAATATTTATAATAAAATATGATTTAACCATGATAATTTTTTTATTATGAGCCTTGAAGGTGGTGATGTAAAATAAAAATTCATCATCCATGATCATAGTAAATCGACACATCCCAGACGATGTTTTATTTTATAGAATAATAATGGGAGGAGAAGGGGTTTTATGATAGATATTCCATTAATATAATATCATATTACTATATATATTGTATTGATGTTTTCATTATTGACTGGATTGAGTAATTAAACCAATGATAATAAAAAAATTAAATGAAATTAAAAGAAAATGAACACAGATTTTCCAACTTGTATAGATTCTCCTTAAGAACCTTCCTATAGAACATGGGATATGACTTTTGGTGGGACTAGAAAGACCAAAACGTGGGGCAGTGGTTTTTGAGAGGAATTGGTAATAATATAATCAATATCCAGTATTTATAGTGTTTGAGGATGAGGGGTGGTGAGGATTGGTATTTATAGTAAAGGGGATGACTTAGTTTTTTTATTTTATTCATTAGATTATTATTTTGGATCAATAATATCAATTATATTGATTCTTTTAGATAAAAAAAGTATTTATAGAATTTTTCTCTATACAATGGCCACTTACATCATCCATTACTGAACCGTGACTCAAAATTTCAATTATTTTTTTATAATGTTTAATACTATAAATTACCATATTTCATTACTTACAACAAATTATCTATTTGATAAAAATCCCAAAAATTATCCCAAACCATTTTTTTGTGTAAATATAAAAATGTGACACCATTTTAGGTAAAAAATTCTAAATAGGGAGAATATAATTTTTATATAAAATATTCATTTATTAATAAAATACAGATTTTAAAATTGATTCCACTTTTAAAAATTAATTATGGTTTTCTAAAATAACTATTTAATCTTAAAAATACCAAAACCAAATTTTTAATTTTTACACATTTATTTACTTATTATTTGAAATAATTATATCATATTTTCATTTATGATATACCTAAATTTTATTTTTATTTTTATAGGTGAGGTTCTTATTTTAATGTTCAAATTACTGTTACTAACAATTACATTACTACTCCAACTATCATATTAATATCTAAGAGTTTATAATATTCATCTAAGCTTGTTGTTGTTTGTAATCTATCAAATAAATTAAAATTATATAATAAGATACATACCATAAATTTTTGGTTGTTATAATATGAATTAAAAAAATCACACATACTTAATCATGTACCAACTAAATCAATAAATAGATTTCCATATGAATTTTGGAGTGGAAGGAAAACCCTGTTATCAATATTTTATGTTTTGGGAAGAGATGAATTTCTTAAGGCCTCCTTAGGTAAAAACATACACCCGAATAAAAAATTGTACCTTTATATGATATCCCAAAGAAACATGGGGATATATCATAAATGAACCATCAAAAGAACTGTCATATTTTCAAGAAACAACATATTCCTTAAGAGTGAGAACATATCTAAAAGATATAGTTGAAGTGAGATAGAATTTTATAATTCCTAGGATAAAGGTATACAATTGTTGGTGTAGGAACTGATTCTTGAAGCCCCATAGAAGATGTAACTATTCCAGAGACATGGGTAATACATATGAGTATAAGAGAGGTTATATAACTAGGGATTTATAGTTTCTTAGTAACTAATGAAAGTAAATCATTATTCATTTTTAATAATGAAACTATATACTATAATGATGTTGTAAGTGTCATAGAATATTCCCAGTTGAAAGAAGAAATTGATTCTCAAATTGATTCCATGAACCAAATTTTTTTTATGTAATTGTGGAGACCCTCTAGTTATTATAAATAATAGTTATTGAAAATCAGATTTTAATAATAAACAATACAAGAAAGGAAAATTCAATACCTATGAGGCGTCACAAGTTATAAAATGTTTTAATTAGTTTTACTGAATTTACTATAAAACATTTTTACATGTTCAAATTATAAAATCCATTACAATTAAACATTCCATTGTGTCCTTCCATGATTATGAGATTTGGAAAATAAATTTCAAAACGTATTTCATTCATAATAATCCATAGGAAGATGTATGTATGACACAAATTGAAGGATTTTTTACTCCAGATGAGTCTTTCAAGGTATGAATATTGAAATGATCCATTAATTGATTAAATCATATATCCAAGTCATGGAAAATTTGTTTTTAATATGTTATAGTTAAATTTGTTTTATAAAGATCAAATGTGATGGTTTTGTTTATAAACCATTTAGTGGGTGAGTGGTAGTTTTCTTAAATATATATGTTAAGGGCATATTTCTCAAAGGGAAAAACAAAATAGTTATCAATTAATTTGTGGATGAATAAATTATTCTGTATGATTTAATCAAGTCAGGAAACACATAATATTGGGTTAAATATTCATCATGATTAACATATCAGGATTCTCGTCCTAATTCAAGTTATGTACATTGATAAGATATTGAAGAAAATTGGTGTAGAAAAATCCCAGAGGAGTTTTTTTTTCTAGGGTCTCATGGAATTCAACATTCTATGAAATTATTCCCTTAGACACATAAGGAGGGACACATAATGGAAGGAATTTATTTCTTTTCATTTATTGGGTTATTCATGTATATTATGTTATATACTATGATAGATGTTTCTTATTCATTGAGTGTGGTTGGATGATTCCAAGATGATCCAGGTTAAATCCGCTGGATGACCATCATGGTTATCCTTAAGTATCTAAGGCATACTCAGGATATGTTCCAAATATATGGAGGATATGAGGAATGAGTAATAAGATCATATAAAAATTCTAGTTTCTAAACTAATCATTTTATTTGATGTCAAAAACAGAATACAAAGTCACTTTGAATAAAAGTGATGTGATATAGAATATATCGAAGTCAACTATGGTCATTGATTCTATAGTAGAGTCTGAGTATGTTGAATATTTTCAGAAACCTAATTGAACATTATAGATTCCTAACATCATCCATGACCATGATGTTGTACCAAGTAATAATGATCACATCACAATTTATTTTTATAATACTATAGTGGTGTCTCCTTCATTAGAGGTAATGTCACATTAATTGATGATGTAAAAATGGAGGAAGTATAAACTATTAGGGGATTTTAGTTGAGGGGTAAGGTTGAATTTATAATTATATCAATGGATGAAAATGTGGTGGTCTACATGACTAAATCAATGAATCAGAATAAATATCATTATCATGCGAGCACTTCTGAAATGAATGTATTTATAAGGAGCCTCTATTCTATGTTGGAGTTAGTTGAAGTTAGTGGCCCTGGACCAACTTTAATTACATTCATTAAATTAAAATTATATGTATCTAATATTAATTAAACCTATTGTTACATATATTTCACTACTTTGAATTCATTAAGTTTAATAATTTCATTGGGTTTTTTTCATATTGAAGATTTTGTACGAGTTTCCCGCTATGATGAGATCCTTGAAGTGATTTTAAAAAATTCATAACAAAGTTTTGGGGTTGGATAACATACTATTATTGGAAACAAAGTAATCAGACCATCACTTGTGAGAAGGAATAACTGTATGAGGTTTGTTGTAACGACCCGAAATTTTGAATAAATATTGTTTCCTAATTTTATGTGTTATTTTATTTAATTTGTATACTCAAAAAAAATGTTTCATTTGATAACATGATTATAATTAAAATGAGACCGTTGGGTTTAGACGGTTATATGACCATTGGTCAATATGACCGCTGGAAACTAAACGTTTTGATTATTGTCTCTAAATACAGGTAATCTTGGTTAATTATTATAGAAAGAAGATTCGATGGCCTCACCCAGTAGTCTTGGGCCGATCGAAGCCCATCTAACAGAACATGGGAAGGAGGTAGCACCACTGGGCTTTGCTCTGGACCAAACCCAAGCCGAACATCATCGTGTGAAGCTAGAACGGAATCTCCTTTGTGAGAAGTTCAAACTGATAGAAATTACTACTCGTGCGATGTTAGCCAAGCCTCCCTCAGATTCTCTCACCTTAGCACACCTTACACTTAGGTCATATGCTGGTGTGATAAGGGGCTATGTAAGGAGACCGTAACTGCCTTGTGTAATCCTTTGTTTTAAATAAAAATTGGGATTTATTCTTATGATGAAGTTTATGAATTTTTTAAATGACCGGATAAATATAGTATGCATATTTTTGATGAATTTTAGAAAAATGATATTTTAAAAATTTTTATGTAAACCTTAAATAATTAAAAATGTGTAATGATTTTAAAAAAATGGTCTTCTACAATTATGTTCAGAACGAAATTTAGAGTCTAATAAGATCAACTTGATTTTTGATGAATAATAAATTATGAATAGTGATTTTATGATTAAGATTAGTAATGTGTCCAAATGGATTATTAATCTCACTTAAAGAAAGTATTAATATAATCTAGGCACCTTGATTAAGTAATGTGATTCAATAAAATGGTTAAATAATGGTTTCATAAATTATTATTCAAGTATTAGTTTTTTCGAGTGAATAGTTTTTTTTAATTAAAAATTAAATAAAAATTATTTAAAAAAATTATTTCTATAAAATGGATTTCATTTTTGAACTCAGAGCACCGATATTATGTTATGGTAATTTTTGGGGTTTTTTCTGAAAAAATGAATATTCGGTGAATAGTGAATTTATTTAACAAATAAATTAAAAATATTTAGAAAATTATTTTTATAAAATGGTGTTCATTTTTTAAATCAGAGCCTTGATATTTGGTTAAGGTGAAATTTTTGGATTATTCTGAAAAAGTTGAATTTTCGATGAATAGTGAAAATACAGTTTTTAAGTTATGGGTGTTTAATGACATCATTAAATGATGTATTAAGTTTTTAATCAATATGTTCGACTTATGAATAGTAATATAAGGTATGAGGTGTCCCATGTGGCCAATACCATGGGAAAATACCATGGGAAAGCACATGGTTTTTCCAAAACCACTAATGAGGTGTCCCTTGGCCATTAATGCCTTGTCCCCTCACTTTCCCTATAAATACCAAGCCATCCTCTCATCCATTCGACTCCCCACTCTCCCTCAAAGAATTTCTGGTCACATTACCTCCCAAGGAGTCCTCCCAAGGTGCCCCCAAGCCCTCAAGGTCCCAACCGTTGAGTTTTAAGAGTTACGTTTCAAGGTAAGAGATCTGATCTCTCTCTTTCTTTTCAAGAAATCTCTTTTATGTAATTTCTTTTATTCTCAATGTTCTTATGTTAAAGGGTGTTATTTTATACTCCTCTTACTGCCCTTTTTATGTTAACATAATGAGAGATCCCCTCTTACTCTCATTATTTCGTTTTATGAAGTTTTAAGTGGTGTCGTTAGGCTGCCGAAATTTTTGTAACGGATTCTTTCTCCCTTCTCATTTTTCAAGATCTATTATCATGTAAAGTATTTCAAGTTCCTTTTTATTATGTTGAGGTATTATCTATAAATTTATCATACTGATCTTTTATGATCATATGATGAGAGACCCCATTTTCTCTTCAATTCAGTATTTTGATGTTTTAAGTGGCGTCGTTAGGCTGCCGAATTTTTAAGTGGTTCTCCACCCTTCTCGTTTTGAAGTTCTACTTTCATGTCAATTCATTCATGTTACTTTTTGTTATGTTGGGGGTATTATCTCTATATCTATAATACTAGAATCTTGTGTTTATATGACAAGAGACCCTATTTGATCTCATCAATTCATTTTTTGTTGAATTTTATGTGACGCCGTTAGGCTGTCGAATTTTTAAGTGATTCTTTCACCCTTCACCTTTTCAAAGTTCTAATTCCATGTCAAGTTTTGAAAGTTCCTTTTTATTATGTTGGAGTATGATATCTATATATATCATACTTATATTTTATGATCATATTATGAGATACCCCATTTTCTCTTCAATTCAGTATTTTGAAGTTTTAAGTGGTGTCGTTAGGCTACCGAATTTTTAAGTGGTTTTTCACCCTTCTCGTTTTGAAGTTCTACTTTCATGTCAACTCTTTCATGTTCCTTTTTGTTATGTTGGTGTATGATCTCTATATCTATAATACTGGACTCTTATGTTCATATTATGAGAGACCTTATTTCATCTCATCAATTCATTTTTTGTTGAAGTTTAAGTGATGTCGTTAGGCTGCCGAATTTTTAAGGGATTCTTTTACCCTTCTCCCTTTCAAAGTTCTAATTTCATGTCAAGTCTTGCAAGTTATTTTTTATTCTGTTGGGGTATGGTCTCTATATTTTTCATACTTATATTTTATGTTGATATGATGAGATACCCTATTTTACATCATCAATTCATTTTTGGTTGAAGTTTATGTAACGCTGTTAGGCTGCCGAATTTTTATAAGAGAAATTTTATTTTTGTCTTCCTTTCATGTTCTTCATTTCATTTGGTATATTTTAAAATTTCATTACCATGTTCTTTAATCCCTTATATTCTGTCCCTCTACAGTTTAAGGGTCATTTATGATTGTTTGACCCATGTCCCCTCTCTTTTCAACGTTTTCTAAAACCTTGTAACGTAGCTGTTGTGCTACATTTTTTTCCTCTCAAAATGCCTCTCTCTTTTTCTCGAAATTACTTCATGTTATTAAGTGAATACTCAAAGATCTTATTTCTATAGGGTTATTCACATATATAAAAAATGGTCTATTTTAAATTCTGTGATTTACATACATGAAACCCACTCTCCCCTTCTGTGGGTTTAAAGTGACGGAAAGATCATGTATTTAAAGCAGTTTTTAAAATGCTATGATTAAGAAATGAAACCCATTTATTTTATTCTATATGGGTTATTTATGAAATTTTTGATGATTATATATGTGTCTCACATGATAATAATGGCAAATTTAAGGGTGTTCCTTGATAGCTCTCCAATGCATTGGGTAATGATGTAACCACTAGGGATTACAATTTTCACGATACCTTGGTGAATAACCTTGGTAATTTTCAAATGACACCATGGGGATGGACCTTATTGATATGTTCATGATTGTATATGTTAAATGATGTAGCCAAATCTTCATGTTATGAAAATGTTATTTTTATTATGATATGCCTCATGATTTTATTCTCATGCCTTAAAGTTCTTTTCATGACCTTATTGAAGTATCTCAAGTTCACATGTAAAATGTTTCTCTTGTTTCCCTTACTGGGATTTTTGCTCACCCTTTCTTTTTTTGTATGTCCCCAGGTTATGTGATGCAGTAATGAACATAGGATGAACATGAGGAGAAGCCTTTCAAGTGTTTTAGAAGAATGTTTTATGTTTTCATGTTTAATGTTCCTGGTTTCCAAGACACTAAACCTTAAAGATCCTTGGTTTTGTAAAATGTAATGAAAGTTTTTTTGATAAAAAGTAGGGATGCTATAGTTGGTATCAAATGATGGTTTAGTTATTTGTGGAAATTAGGATATGAAAACATTAGGAAGAAACATATAAAAAAGTTAAAAAATAGGAAATCTTCCTGGTATTTTGGTGAGTATTGAGTAAGGGGTTGCCAAGAAAATACATCCATGTCTGGATACGAGCAGGTAGAGGTGGCTCTGGAATAGATGTACATAGGGGTAAAACCCGAAAACACTGCTTTGAGCTAGACTCAAACGGGAACCGGTACACGACAACGGGCCTTGCTTCACTCTTGGTTACGACACTCCCGGGGGATATGCTTTGGTAAATTCATAAGCTTAGTATGAACCATTGTTAAAGGAACAATGGTAAAATAAAATAAAGATTCACATATGAATATATGATCATGGATAACATAGATGGGAACCTAGGGGATCACAAGTTAGGGAATACTTTTCTTCTACAAGTTATCCTTATCTGCTTTCGGTTCCTTTTCATGATTATTGGCTAAGTATTTAAGCCCCTAATTATGGTTTCTTTTCTTAGTTAATGGCGGGAAATGGAAGAACATATCCCAACAACCAATGTGACAGTAAATGAGACGATTTTTGTATTAATATGACATGGATGATTAGGGGATTAAAATATGATTATTATATTGGAAGACGTTCACTATTTTGGGGACCCTATATGATCGAGGTAAATAGATTACTACGGTATTTTCATTGAGGGGTAAGGTTGACATAAATTTTGAAGAATCGATGAATTTAAGGTGGACTTATAGTAATTTAGGTTACTTATGGAAATGATTAACCTATCTTGGGTAAAATATGTTTAAGTTTGCTACTTTTTTTATAAGATGTTAGGAGTGTTTGATGTTGTTTGGAGATGAACAATTAAGTTTATTTTGGAAGACTATGTTATCAAATCCTTCTTGTATTTGGGTTTCAATATTAGCTTGGTTTATTTTGAGGAATCATAATGTCCGTTATTTATGGAATGGTCAATGATGAACTATGGGTAGAACCATGTAACTTTAAAGATTTAAAATTAGTTTCCATTCCTATGGGATTCTTTCTTTTTGAAGAGGTGTTTTACCTAACGCTTTCTGTTTTTGGGATAATGTTTAATGATAGAAGAAATAGATAGTTAATATTTTCTGGATTATGAAGATGATTCTTGTGTTTTGATGAGACCAAGTAGTTTTGAATGCTAATAGTTTGGATAAAAGATTAGTTTTGGGTAGAAACTTATTAAAGGATGAAACTCTACATGAAGATAGGTATATTTTCTTATGTTTTATGTTGTAAATTAATTCCTCGAAATTATGAAAAGGAACGTAAAACAAATACATTTTTGGTTTACGTTTCCTACTAGGTAATCAAAGACCGTTTACACACATCATAAGTTTGGGATTTTCTTAAGGTTAACATTCTTCTAATCATGATCTTTATCACTCTCCCCCAGAACATGACCCTTTGTTTTTCTTCCATGTCCATGTTTTCCAACATGGAATCCTAGTGTGGGTTAACTCGGGTGACCTTTGTACTTCCATTTCATTTTTTTAAAGTAATAATTTTACTGACTCCTTTTCCGATGTGGGATTTTCAATGAAATTTCAAAACCCAATTTTAAAAATTGCGATGACGCAATTTTTTAAGGGGGGAAGAATGTATCGACCCGAAATTTTGAATAAATCTTGTTTCCTAATTTTATGTGTTATTTTATTTTATTTTTATACTCAACAAAAATGTTTCATTTGATAACATGATTATAATTAAAATGAGACTATTGGGTTTAGACAGCTATATGACCATTGGTCAATATGACGGCTGGAAACTAAACGTTTTGATTATTGTCTCTAAATACAAGTAATATTTGTTAATTATTATAGAAAGAAGATTCGATGGCCTCACCCAGTAGACTTGGACCGATCGAAGCCCATCTAACAGATCTTGAGAAGGAGGTAGCACCATTGGGCTTTGCTCTGGACCAAACCCAAGCAGAAATTCATCGTGTGAAGCCAGAACTGAATCACCTTTGCGAGAAGTTCAAACTAATAGAAATTACTACTCGTGCGATGTTAGCCGATCCTCCGTCAGATTCTGTCACCTTAGCACACCTTATAGTTAGGTCCTATGCTGTTGTGATATGGGGCTACGTAAGGAAACCGTAACTGCTTTGTGTAATCCTTTGTTTTAAATAAAAATTGGGATTTCTTCTTATGATGAAGTTTATGAATTTTTAAAATGACCGGATAAATATAGTATGCATATTTTTGATGAATTTTAGAAAAAGGATATTTTAAAAGTGTTTATGTAAACCTTAAATAATTAAAAATGTGTAATGATTTTCAAAAAATGGTCTTCTACAATTATGTTCAATACGAAATTTAGAGTCTAATAAGATGAACTTGATTTTTGATGAATAGTAAATTATGAATAGTGATTTTATGATTAAGATTAGTAATGTGTCCAAATGGATTAGTAATCTCACTTAAAGAAAGTATTAATATAATCTAGGCACCTTGATTAAATAATGTGATTCAATAAAATGGTTAAATAACGGTTTCATAAATTATTATTAAAGTATTAGTTTTCTCAGGTGAATAGTGTTTTTTAATTAAAAATTAAATTAAAAATATTTAAAAAAATTATTTCTATAAAATGGATTTCATTTTTGAACTCAGAGCACCGATATTATGTTATGGTAATTTTTGGGGTTTTTTTTGAAAAAATGAAATCTCAGTGAATAGTGTTTTTATTTAACAAATAATTAAAAATATTTAGAAAATTATTTTTATAAAATGGTGATCATTTTTCAAATCAGAGCATTGATATTTGGTTAAGGTGAAATATTTGGATTATTCTAATAAAGTTAAATTTTTGATGAATAGTGAAAATACAATTTTTAAGTTATGGGTGTTTAATGACATCAGTAATTGATGTATTAAGTTTGTAATCAATATGTTCGACTTATGAATAGTAAGATAAGGTATGTGGTGTCCCAAGTTTCCAATACCATGGGAAAATACCATGGGAAGGCACATAGTTTTGCCAAAACCACTAATGAGGTGTCCCTTGGCCATTAATGCCTTGTCCCCTCAAATTCACTATAAATACCAAGACATCCTCTCATTAATTAGACTCCCCACTCTCCCTGAACAAGGTTCTGGTCTCATTACCTCCCAAGGAGTCGTCCCATGGTGCCCACACGCCCTCAAGGTCCCAACTTTTGAGTTTTAAGAGTTACGTTTTAAGGTAAGGGATCCGATCTCTCTCTTTCTTTTCAAGAAATCTCTTTTATGTAATTTCTTTTATACTCCATGTTATTATGTTAAAGGGTGTTATTTTATACTCCTCTTACTTCCCTTGTCATGTTCACATAATTATAGATCCCCTATTACTCTCATTATTTCGTTTTATGATGTTTTAAGTGGCGCAGTTAGGCTGCCGAAATATTTGTAACGGATTCTTTCTCCCTTCTCATTTTTCAAGATCTATTATCATGTAAAGTATTTCAAGTTCCTTTTTATTATGTTGGGGTATGATATATAAATTTATCATACTGATCTTTTTTGATCATATGATGAGAGACCCCATTTTCTCTTCAATTCAGTATTTTGAAGTTTTAAGTGGCGTCGTTAGGCTGCCGAATTTTTAAGTGGTTCTCCACCCTTCTCATTTTAAAGTTCTACTTTCATGTCAATTCTTTCAAGTTCATTTTTGTTATGTTGGGGTATTATCTCTATATCTATCATACTATACTCTTATGTTCATATGATGAGAGATTCTATTTGATCTTATCAATTCATTTTTTGTTGAAGTTTAAGTGGCGTCGTTAGGCTGCTGAATTTTTAAGTGATTCTTTCACCCTTCTCCTTTTCAAAGTTCTAATTCCATGTCAAGTATTGAAAGTTCCTTTTTATTACGTTGGAGTATGATATCTATATCTATCATACTTATATTTTATGATCATATTATGAGAGAACCTATTTTCTCTTCAATTCAGTATTTTGACATTTTAAGTGGCACCGTTAGGCTGCCGAATTTTTAAGTGGTTTTCACCCTTGTCGTTTTGAAGTTCTACTTTCATGTCAATTCTTTCAAGTTACTTTTTGTTATGTTGGGGTATGATCTCTATATCTATCACACTGGACTCTTATGTTCATATGATTAGATACCCTATTTTTTCTCATCAATTCATTTTTTGTTGAAGTTTAAGTGACGCCGTTAGACTGCCGAATTTTTAAGGGATTCTTTCACCCTTCCACTTTTCAAAGTACTAATTCTATGTCAAGTCTTGCAAGTTCCTTTTTATTATGTTGGGGTATGATCTCTATATATATCATAATTATATTTTATTTTCATATGATGAGAGACCCTATTTGACATCATCAATTCATTTTTGTTTGAAGATTATGTAACGCTGTTAGGCTGCCGAAGTTTCATAAGAGAAATCTTATTTTTGTCTTCCTTTCATGTTTTTAATTTCATATGGTATATTTTAAAATTTCATTACCATGTTATTTAATCCCTTATATTCTGTCCCTCTACTGTTTTATGGGTCATTTATGACTGTTTGACCCATGTCCCCTCTCTTTTCAACGTTTTCTAAAACCCTGTAACATAGTCGTTGTGCTGCATAATTTTCGTCTCAAAATGCCTCTCTCTTTTTCTCAAAATTAATTCAGGTTATTAAGTTAATACTCAAAGATCTTATTTCTATAGGGTTATTCACATATATACAAAAATATTCTATTTTAAATTCTGGGATTTACATACATGAAACCCGCTCTCCCCTTCCGTGGGTTTAAAGTGACGTAAAGATCATGTATTTAAAGCAGTTTTTAAAACGTTATGATTAAGAAATGAAACACATTTATTTTATGCTATATGGGTTATTTATGAAATTTATTATGATGATATATGTGTCTCACATTATAATAAAGGCAAATTTAATGGTGCTCCCTGATAGCGCTCCAATGCATTGGGTAATGATGTAACCACTAGGGATTACAATTTTCACGATACCTTGGTGAATAACCTTGGTAATTTTCAAATGACACCTTGGGGATGGACCTTGGTGATATGTTCATGATTGTCTATGTTAAATTATGTAGCCACATCTTCAAGTTATGAAAATTTTATTTTTATTATGGTATGCCTCATGATTTCATTCTCATGCCTTAAAGTTCTTTTCATGACCTTATTGAAGTATCTCAAGTTCACATGTAAAAAGTTTCTCTTGTTTCCCTTACTGGAAATTTTGCTCACCCTTTCTTTTGATGTATGTCCCCAGGTTATGTGATGTAGTAATGAACCTAGGATGAACATGAGGAGAAGACTTTCAAGTGTTTTAGAAGAATGTTTTATGTTTTCATGTTTAAATTTCTTGGTTTCCAAGACACTAAACCATAAAGATCCTCGGTTTTGTAAAATGTAATGAAAGTTTATGTGATAAAAAGGAGGGATGCTATATTTAATATAATTATGGTCTCACATGGTAATCCATGAGATGGGAGATTATGGGACCAAACCCACGAGTAGGAATTCATCATTATTTGATGTCATCAGATATTCAAATATGTGAGATGTTTTTGGCCCACATAATTTATGATTATCATTTATGTATGACATGAATCATATACATATATTTATTGATGAAAATTGTCATTCAATATTTTGGATGGAAGTATGGTATGTTGGGTGATTCTTGATTGAAATGTCATCAATGAATTAGTCAATGAAGGATTTGTAACTTCAATATTTGTAGATGACAATATCTCAGCCCATTTATTAGAATGGATCCATAACACTAAATTCCAAGAACATTGAATAATTATTATTCATTTCAAATATTTAATGAAATATATATTGAGCCAATAGGTTGATGAAACCAACAAGATACCATGTTGATGAGAAATTATAAAAAATAGGATTATATTACATAGTGAATCATCATTTTTAGTTGCTGATGTTGTGAAATTGTAGGGTCATGAAATCTTCACAATGGGGAGTAAATACTCTGACAAGCACCTTACTGAAGGAAGAAATAATTTCCATAGGTCTTTTACGGAAAATGGATGTAAATTGAATTGAAAACAAGGGAAGAAACATGAAGAAATTCATTTTTTAAATCGGTTAAAGTTATCTACACACCTTCACTAGGAAGGTTTCATATAGTGCATCAATATCAATTGACCTATAAGTAGAAGGTCCCGCGAGGTGCTGACCCATGAGGCGATGCCCATCAAACCTAAAAAGCCACAAATAGATTCGTGAGAGAAATCGAGCTCAGGGATTCCATATGCATACCATTCCACAAACATAGCAGTTCATAGATGAGTAATGTTGGATGGGTTCCACGAACCATGACACACAAACCCCAGCCTTCGCAAACCTCAGTGGAATGAGCCTTCTGTGCGTTGAGATAGTTCTTCATGGGCTTCTGAAAATTTTGCAGCATGCACATATATATGAATTTTTTAATTCCTTATTAATGGATCATGGGAGGAAGAAGATAATTATGGATGAAGAAATCATAGAGGAGACCCTAGAGGTTGGAATAAATAATTTATTGAGCTTTCTAGCTTTGGTTTCGAATCCTCAATGATGTGAAAACCGTGAATCACGTTTTTGTAGATATAGAAATCCATGAACCATAAAAATAAGGAACATAATAATAATGGGTAAAATGGGAACCAAAGTGGTGTAATGGCCAATCATAAATTCCTTGAGAAATAAATCCTTAAAAATTATAGGTTCACATACACTGCTACAATACATCGCTCTACATAGTGTATCACTATGCGGATCGAGCCCCACGTCGCATAATACATTAGTACTTCGATGAAACCTAATGTATTGTGGCATACCGCATCCAAGACCAAGTACCACTTTGGTACATCGTGGTGTATAACCTAGCCCATGTACTGCTTCAGTATGTGGATGATCCACCCACCTGCATAGGTCAATGGTATGCCACGCTCCCCTTATCCCACATGAGAAAACAATAAGTTCAATCTGGAATCTTTGGGTATCTTTTCCTCTAGCTCCAATCCCTCCCCTCCATTACCGTTCAATCCCCCTAAACTCATATATGAATAAATCCAGTGGAATCGTGTCAAAACCTCCTCAAAAAACACTAGAACCTTATGATCAGATCATCGGGTGCATCATCATGCCCATTTTAGTCTACATACCCACGGTAAGAGGAGTCACGAAGTCTCTCCTCGTTATGGTTCGGACTTCTAGGATGTCTGTAAGTCTACATTCCCATGGTGATGCAAAGACCAACCACGAGATTCTAACATGAGCCTCCTAGATCTTGGGATCAAGGGCGATCACTTTCTCTTTAATTCAATGAGGAACGTTATTCAATCAAAAGAATAATTCTCATTTCACATTTTGATGAGAGGAAACATTCCACCCCATTCCCTGAGCACATTCTGGAGCTCTCCCATTGAAGTAAGTCTCTAAAAATCTAAGATACAAGTTTCATGACCTCTAATGTCATCCCACATTGAAAGGTTCATTGCCCCACGCCCATGGCCCACTGTCACCTTGGTTGCTTCCGCTATAGGCCTGACCTTAACCATCTGTAGGAAAGAAGGATTTTGTTCTACTGAATCTCTCACATCCTTTTGATTCTCAAAACGATTATGACTTGAGGGGGATTAGGTATTTTTTTGGTCAAAACATCCACACAAAAAAAAACAATCTAAACTATGAGAACTCTAATTCCCATTCAAATCAGGATATGTGGGACTCATGATTGATGGCCTGAACTCAAAAGGGGTGCCCTTCCAAAAGGGTTCACCCAATCATGTTCCTCTTAAACAGGAATATTCTATGTATAATCCCTAACCCAAATGAACTATGTGGGATTTAATTCCTCTCCCAAGGATACATAATAATACCATTTTTTGGGCATGATACCAATATCAAATCACCTTCTGTCTCCCATAGACGATGATAATATCTAGAGATCCTTATTCTATAGCTTATGTCGGTATTTCCTCTGTTGTATCATATCCAGGTATATCCCTAATGATCCAACAAACTAGGGGTAGCCTCTGGATACACTCTTTTTGAATGAATGAATGATTCTTGAACATTTGAAAATGAATTAAATATATAATAGAGTCCTAGAATAGGTAATAATTCCCCCCAAAAATGTGAGATAAGACCGATGCCCCATCCTCTTGACCAATGGATTCCTTGAGTGTATTTGGGAAATCATCATCCAGCGAGCACCTTCCATTGGAAATTTGGTCCATGAATCATGGATACCAGGAATGTTGGATGTTTCTGTATCCAAGAATAAACTCGTTAGAGACCATATGAGGAATTCATAATGTAGGAAAACTGATTTTACAAATACTTAACCCCATGAAATAACCCACTAGGACCATTTGACTATGGTACCTCCTTCATAATGTATAAGGGATAACTGCCCAGTCCATGTGTGGTCAATCCAATTCCCCCAAAAGGATAACTATGTAGATCAAGTCGAAAAATAGGTTAATGTGAAATTCTCTACAATAATGGACAAATTCATTTCACCAATAAGTCCATTTTTTGAATTTTCCCAAAAAAGGTAAACATTCCTCCTTGGGTAGAATCAAAAAAGGTGAATCTGACATGAATCCTTAACCAGTGAGGAGGTTCTACCCCACTTATGCCTCTTCGCCTCATAAAAAATAGGATGTTTATCAAGATGAATCATCAAATATGAATATGTTCAATAGATGCTACTTTGATGGGGATTTGTTGTCTGTATTTGTCAGATATATATTGTAGGTTTTCACAGACTAACCATCAATCCAAATGGAATTCCAAAAACCAATGCAGGCATGTGCCTCAGTGATCCCATAGACTGCTAAGGCCCTAATGAAGAGAATGACCCTCTCGCCAACCCAGCATCCTCAATGCTAGGTAGTAAACATGCTGATTAAATAGTTCCCCAAAAATTGTTCTATCCATATATTGGAAGCCTTAAGTCAAGCCCTCTGATATGAAAAATATCTCCAGCTAGCTTCTCTGCCCAGACCGGCACCCCAGCGCAAGGTGGCCCTAGTGGTCGTCTCAAACCATTTCAGGAGCTTATACCTAGAGCGTGATGGCAAGTACCTCCAGTCTCTCAAGGAGGAAGATGAAATCAATGATGACGAATTCATTTTATCTACACAAGGGTCTTACTCATAGTCCCCTTCCTGAGATCAACTCCACTAAAACTCGACGACCATCAATCTTCACTTGAAAGAGGATTTTATGCTGTGGGAACCTGCTGATGTCCCAAATACATGGACCCCTCGGGCCAATCACTGAGGGAAGAGGTCATATGATCAAGAATATGTTATCACTCTAATTCCTATGGAGTAACTCCATTGTACAAATATGCCAGAATTCAAAATAAATACATACATATCTTCCCCCCCCACTCAATCCTAGCATAGAAATAGGGTGGCAAAATATGAGCACATGCACATTACTGCCAGTTCTCATCAGCCTCCCTAAGTAGACAGAGTGGAAAATTATAGGAAGATGTAGATATATAAAAATTTACATTGAGCATGTCATCCAAATGGTACGACAACCTGCTGAAGGTCGACATAAATACATACTGATGTATATCTAGCCCTTCATCTATTTAGGGCGGAAAGAAAATATGAGCATAGTAAAATTAATGCAGATGCATACAAATACTATGTGATAATTACAGTGGTAAGCATGAATATAAAAATTCCCTCACATGAATATGAATCCCACCACTAAAATATGATGGCTATCGAAGAAGACATCTAGTGGAAGACTAATTCCTTTCTCCCGACACAAGATAACTAATAGTATCTACTAGAAACCTATAAAGGACCATAGCAAGCACAAACTCCTACTCCGACATCAAAATTGGCCTCCTTACCCATTACAGCCAAAGAAATATCACATAACTTCCTGTAAATGATAGAAGATCAGATTTCGATTTAGGACCACATCCTCCAAACATGCCATGATATCATTGCATCTGTAGAAATAGTGAAAAACTAGGACTGTGACCCAGAGTCCATGAATGGAACGACTTATACACGAAATGGTTTATCACACCTGAGCAGTTATGCATCCTTAATCTAGTGTAGGATGGTTGATGACAATATCCCGTGATACACAGACAACCAGATTATGAAGAAATTCATGTTCCAACTAGGGGACACTGGTACAATTGGCTGACTGCTCCAAGGCATTCATATATCCATGCCAAAACTCAATGTGTCTGTTGACATATCCTAGTAGCATCATGAAAACCATCAAAATAGGGGCCCATATCTGATGTTTGTTATCAACAACAAATAACCCGAGTTTCCCAAAAAAAGGTAACCCAAAAATGGAGTCCCCCAATGGAAACATAAAAATGAAGAGAATATACATGATCCTTCTCAGCTAGAATCTAAAGATAATGATGCCCCATATGATATATCAATAAAGTATCATGACCCAGTCAATCCATTAGAAAATTATGAAAGTGGAAGCAGATGTTACGTAGGCCCTCCTAGACTTGTAGCTCTGAAGGTCCACCCCAGAAAAACTCGAGGGGCTTAATCTGTGGGACATGAATGATTGATCATGGGATCATATATCCTTATGTGTGTCATGGTATCCCACCCCGTTACCTAATGATCATACAGCAAGAAGGTCCTCCCCCTTTTTTCCTCCATGATGGTCCTCCCGAGGGTATACGCTACAGATATGATTTTCTATATAGCTGGACCTTATGTGATGATGGTATTCCTTTCCATGATGACAAAAATTATGAAGGAACTCCCCCACAACATCAGTTGTCGTGAAGGAACTCCATAGAGAATCATCATCCCATGAGGATATCCTCCCCTCATTACAATACATCCTGAAGGGCCTCCCCAAGATGTACAGTGCTGAAATTTTATCTCCAACTAGATATAAGTTGTGATAGTATTCCTCACCGTCATATTAGTCCTCGAGAAGGTCCTCCCTCCTGACATCTAGTAGAAGGAAGGTCCTCCCATCGATGTAGCTCACCCTGAAGGTACAACCTATGTAATATTCCATAAGGACATTCCCCGAAGATAGGAATAAAGTTGCAATGGTATAACTCACCTTTGTATAATTGATTGTGAACGTCCTCCCCTCAATCAAAATTAACACTAGCAAGAAATCCCTCCCATTACCAGGATAAATGTTAGAAATACCTCATATATAGAGGTAGACGAAAATGTGGAGTCAAACATGTCATAAAATCAATCTATGATGAGTGATATTATTTTTAAACCAGAGGATGATCCCAGTCCATGCTCATCTTTCGAGCCAACCCCACACCACTCACATATTGACGAAGCTCCTTCGAGTTGAGCTGCTTGGAAGGAAATTATTAAGAACAAGTCATGGTGGGAATATCAAGTAGAGGTGTACTTAGAAGAATAGAAGCATGATATATTTATAGTGAGAATACAAAAAGATAAGGATAATATAATAGTTATGTATTGGCCCATGATCACTTGTCACTTCTATATACCAAGGGAGTGGTCAAAGGAGTGTATGAATAACATTCTATACAATATCTGGACGACTAATCACCTGCTAAAAGAAAAGTTATTTCCCTTTGAATGGTATGCATACCATGTCAACATATAAGGAGAACTTCTCAATCTAATCAACCTTGAAGCCCTCCCATATGTATGGCAACAACAATCAGAATGGCGAAGGAAAAACATTGAACCGGCTTGCATCCATGCTCTACAACAGTTTTTTTGCCTCATCGGTGATGCACCATCTAGATTTCATATATGGTGATGAGGAGAACATGGGGATCTATACTTCACCGCATGTCCAATCATGTAGATATCATTATAAATGAAATCTTGAAATGTAATTATCCAATAGAATCCATTAAATCAAATATATTCTTTAGAAATATGGAATACTCAACAAAAATTGGCCACCAGTATGTCCCAATATCATCAGGTTTGACGAGATTAGGCCATAAAAAATCTTATGATTTGGGAATCAGAGAACATACAGTAGAGATCCAACAAGGATCATTCCCCATACAGAGCCCACACCCGTGGAAGAGTGCATGAAATCAAAAAGGTGGAAATACCGGCTGATACCACTGAAATATGGGAACATCCAAAACTCATTGGTTTTGGGGAATCATTATCTCAAAATTCCCACATAAGACCAATAAATTCATTCCATTTTGAATCAATTGAAGAACAAGTGAATCCCCAACCCACAGAGCTAGGGGAATTTTTTCCTCAAATTCCCACATAGGGGATTTATTACTTATCCTATCTCCAAATAATGATAAACAGAGAGGTCACTCATTCAACCATGTCTCATGGTTCACACCATTAGAGATGAAATCACATTACGATGTCAGATCAGGGCTCCCTCTGGTATGATCATTGCCATGAAATTTGAGGAATACCATATAATGGATGGATAATGTCTAACATGGGATGAATAAATAATTCCTACTATTCGACACCATGTACTCTACCCCTAATCTGGTACGCATCAGTGAATATAGTAAACGTCATCAACACATATCTCATAAGAAATGGTACAAATAGAGAGGACATGAGAGAATATGGTTCCCCCTAGAGGCATCCCACACCGAGCCTAATGGGGTTCATAAACAGAACTAGAGAGTTGTCCTAAATTTGGGCGCCCCTCAGTTAATCACCCATTACCTCCTGCACAAATCCCTAACAAGGAGAAGTATAAATCCATGGTCATCTCTACCCACATTTTCCTCCACATGAGAACATGTCTATCTCACTTGAGGAATGATTCACCAACTAGAAGGATGAAATGAAAGAGCTCAAGAAAATTAAAGATGAGCTGCGTCCAGGAAGCTATCTTTCCAGATGTGTTCCTCAAGCAGAACGTCAACAGGTACTCCAAATATAGGTGCCCCCTAAATAAGAACTAATCATGGTAAATGAAGTTATGCTCGGATTCCCATTTAATCTAGCATCATTACCATCGACCAACTTAAATCCAAACCCAGAAGGGTGTCAAGATGTCCCTCTATTGGGATGCAAACTAGAATACATTCAAGAGAACCCACAACTAATACCGCTAGATGGATATCAACCCCAAATTCTAGTAGTTTCGTTGCATCCATAGTTTCCCAATAATGCACCCACCCATGCTCAAGCCCGGTAGGATATCCATAACTGGATCTTTAATTCAGTCCAGAAAGTCACATATAAACTAGAATCGATGGAAGGGTGGCATGCTCTAATACAACTAGAGTGAAGACACTACCCAGATTGGGTGAGAAACATTTCTACACCACAAATCCTTTAGAACCTTGTATTCCCAGTGTTAAATGGCATGGGGGACCTGTAACAACATCTAATGCTCTATGCCTATTATTGTGACCCCATTATGGGAACCCCAGAGAAGTAAGAAATAATGAAACTCAGGTGCTTCAAGCAAACTCTGTAGGGTTCATCCTTTATATGGTATAATAGTTTTCTTGCTAAATCAATATAAGGATCATAGGACCTCTAGCAATAGTTTATCTTCCAGGTTAGTTCATCATTGCCTAAGACAGTAATATTTGTTCTCACTAACTGCAATCAGCTTGTGAATAAAAGATTTTTAATCATTATCACCAGATGGAAAGGCCAAACTTACTCCAAAAACTAACTACTCCCCTGGGATGAAATACTCTCTATGTGTATTGATAATATCCATCATTAATTTCAATCATTGATCATTCATGTAAAGTACATAAGTTGGTTATGAGATTTCCCTAAAATTGAAAAAAGGATATAAGACTCCTTGATGAAGACCAATCTCTAGTCCTAGGTGGAACTATCATACCCAGGAAAAAGACTGGGAAAAGATGAAGCAGCTATTGTCACGCTTATGACCCCCAAGGCACTAGAACCAGCTGTGAGGCATCCAACAAACCATGCATGACCCTCTGGATACCAAAGGCCACCCATGCCACATCATGGTTAGTGGAGGGTTGCTAAAATATATAAATTCAATAAATGAATAAATAAATTATAATCATTATGAAATGACCAAGTCTGCAGCTACTCTATAGACATCTTGAATTTCAATTTTCTCCAGCTACCAGAGCCAAAGAGAGAAAAATAATTGGGTCTCGATGACTATCCAATGTATTGACCCAATCATTGGATAATGGGGAACACAATCCAAAAATGATACATCTTCAAGGATCATCTAAAAATGTTCGGTAAAACTGCACAAGACATGTTTGGTCTGCCACTATCACAGTTTGTGTTTATCTCATACTTAGACCTACTAGAAGAAGAAGAATATAAAACAGTCACCAGTAAAAAGGAAAAAAATTTATTGATGGATCACTCGGAAAAGAGTTAAAAAAGATCATGGATTCCTCTATGCACAGTTGAAGAAACCATCTAGGAACCCAAAATCTCCAGATGCAACCCAACCATCATCCTGAGCCCCACAGTCCTCTGAGGGTTAGAAGGGAAATAAGTAGGAGCAAGAAGATGATCATGAACTAAATCCAAAACTGGTCTTGACACTTTCAAACCTCAGTCTAGAAAACATGAGACAATGGGAACCACCCCTCCTAATGTGACAACAGACACTTCCCTCAAAATAGAACAATATGCACCACCATATCGAGAAAGACCATCCAAAGAAGTTAGTTACACATAATAACTATAAAATCAAGAACTAATCTTCAGCTCCATTAATGTAATTAACATGGTGGAACCCCTCTCTGATGGAGATTACGACCACAAACCCAAATTCTCCATGTTCAATAGGACAGATGGATGAAAAGGCCAAAGAGTCCCAAGGTTTTCTTGAAAGCATGATCGTGGTTGGAGTCACATTCCCGGACATGCCTTAACTCAAACTGTTAATGTCCCAGAAACTATTTGAAGAACCGTCCATCATAAATGACAAGAACTGGTCTATTTCTCCACACCTTCCAGAATAAATCTGAGCCCACTAATCTTGGAGTGCCAATCAGAGGAAGAAAAAATGTGGAATCACCCATGGTGTAAAGGCAGACCAATTCGACCACACTCATAATGTGTAGCGGTGCCATCAACACCTGCCACAGAGGCCATACCATATAACTCTAATGCTCACGCTCCTAAATAACTCATGAATGAAAATCACTAATATGTGAAGAATCGATATTTAGAGATGAAATATGATATTTTGATGCAGCTAGCCTCAGTACCAGCAAAAATATTTATCGTAGATTCCATGAGTTTGTCTGTAGACCTTAATAAATCACTCACCAATGCCTTACTATGTCCCCAAGAATTAGAGACCAAAGTAGCAGTCTTCGAAATCTATCGAACAGAGGAAAATCCCTAATAATTCCACACCATTGTCTTCTTTACAGATCCGGATGAAGACACAACCATGCAAGGGAACATCAGACCCTTATATGTGACTATTAAGATAAAAAACATTGATGTTCGATGAATTATTTTCAATAATGACTTTGGTGTCAACCTCCTCCCATTGAGAACACTACATTGGTTGGGTTATGATGAGGATAGTGTAACAACCTACACCAAAAATCTTCTAGGATGTGAAAAAAGATAGAATAATCCTTTGGGATGAATCAATATTAAAACTTGGCTTGGTGACCTCATGTCCGATTCTGAGTTTCTAGTAGTGTGGAAAAGAATTGTCTTCAACGTCCTATTAGGAAGGCCCTATCTTAAAAAGCACACTACAATTCCATAATCATCCCATAAATGAATAAAATATTGAGATAATGGAAAAATGGGACATTTCATGTCAATAAATTCCCATTCAAATCCTGTGAGTCACATTGTATTGATGTAGGGTTCTAGGAACCGAAAGAGAAGTAGTCTTTGGCTTGCGATGTGGATTGGTCAACCACTCCAAATGGCTTGGAAATAGATCTTCATGATCCCCTCCAAAAGCTTGGTGATGATTATGTATTACCCATTAACCAGGCTGAGTGCATAAGTACATGATCAAATATTGATTGAGTCATCTTCATTATTTCATTTATGTCCCCCATGATCTAAGACACTGAAAAACACTCCGGCCCATGTGATGATAGGGAAGGCTTGAAAAAATATGCTCCTGACCCATCTTCAAAATCCTTGAAAATATTCACCTTACTAAAGGCAGAAGATGATGTCCTATCACTAAAATAATGAAACGAAATTTCGTTCTGTTTAAGAAATTCCATACTGTTATGCTGTGAAAAAGGAGTTGTTCTAGTCCCCCTCGATCAGAGATTTAGTATCACTCCCAAAGTTAAAGAGTTAATCTCAATATTTCTCTCTCTATAAGAATACTAAGAAGATAAAGAATATGGAGAATAAGAATAATAAGAATAAGAATAAGAATAATAATAATAATAATACCAGAAAAATGCCCCTCGTGCATTTCAAGAAGGTGTCTACACCACAATCGTTGAACGTAGGGAGATAAACTTGGGCACTGAAGATGACATGTGTCCCACTCTGATAAGTATAGAAATTCCTTTTGAAGAGAAATAGGCACAAACCTCCTTCCTAAAGATGAATCAAGATTTTTTTACTTGGAAATACACAGATATGGTAGGACTCGATCATGATGTCGCCACTCATCATCTGGGTCTACCGGAAGACCATTGTGGCTATAAGCAGGTCGCCCGAAGGACCCACCCGACCCATGTAGTCAATATTGAGGCTGATGATGAAAAACTAATCTAGGATAACATAATTTGGGATGTCTAATATCATATCTAGCTGGAAAACATAGTCCCTATAAAAAATAAGAACAAATAGATTAGTGTCTGCATTGAGTTTTGGGACCTTAATCGACACTACCAAAAAGATGATTTCCCTATCCCGATCATAGAATTCTTGATCGATGAGACGACTGAATATGAGTCCCTCTCTATCATGGATGACTTTTCTGGATACAACTACTTCTAAATGTCCCAAGAAGAAGAAAAATCAACTGCTTCTAGAGCCCCTAGAGAGTGTTCTGCTAAAGGGTGATTCCCTTTAGTCTAAAACATTTTGGGGCTACATATCAGTGTGTCATGCATGAAATTTTTATAACCTTATTTGGAAAATTAGTCGAGTGCTACATTGATGATGTGGGGGATTAATTTTGAGAGTTCTAAAACCATGTGATAGATCTTGAAATTGTATTCAAAAAACTACTATAACAAGGTTAAATGATGAATCCCCTAATGTGTGATTTTTGTGTCACTTCAGGGAAATTCATTAGCTTCTTCTTACTCCATTGAGACAACAAATTTAGACCTAAGAAGACAAAATCCATCTTTGGAATGTCTCCACCTCATAACCTCACTGAATTATGGAGACTTTAGGGGCGCCTGGCCTACATCTGATGTTGCATTGCAAACCTTGCGGGTAAATGTTTACCTTTCTCCATGTTAATGGTGAAAGGCGTTAGATATGAGTGGAATAATAATTTTCAATAATCATTATAAAAGATCATCAGATGTCACCTAATACAACCTATCATGTTGCCACTATTTGTGGGGAGATCACTCATTTTGTACGTAAACTCATTGAAATTTTCATTAGGTTCGTTCCTCATTCAAATAAAGATGCCAGCGGCAAGAACATTCAATATTACCTCAACTGAACAATGATTGGTGATTAGACTCGATATAAAAGAATGGAAAAGAATTTATTTGTCCTAATCTTCATAGTTTAGAAACTTATGAAATTACTACAACACCGTGATGTCCCTTCGGTCTCCTGTTGCAACTCGCCCAAGTATATCCTCAACCGTCTCATGCTAACATGATGCATATCATGGTGGGTAGTCATCCTACAGTACTTTGATGAATGGTATGTTCCCCAGACAATAATATAATTTTACAAATTAGTAGAATTCATGGTGGAGGACCCCTTGGAAGAAACACACCTATTGGATATTGAACATCTGAATGAAGAAGTATTCTTAGTCCAAGAAGGCCCCTAGGCATGGGAAATGTATTTCGATGGTGCTTCTATAATCATGATGGGGAAAAGGATAAACAATACCAAGCTCGGAAAAGTAAGACTGGGAGTTATACTAATATGCACATAAAGGCCATCTTACCATAATTCTTTTTGGCATTTAGAAAGGTGCACAAATTATGAAGTGGAATACCAGGCCCTCATTGCAGTCCTGGAGTTGGTACTTCCTATGTGAGCAGAACACCTAAAGATAAAAGGTGATTCGAATCTAGTCATCAAGAAGGTCATTGATGACTATGACATAAAATAAGAAGTGTTAAAACCATTTAAGATCCATGTGGGAGAATTGATGGCATAATTCCAATCATAACCAATGCTGATTTAAGTCCCTATATCACAAAATGTTCAGGTCAATGCATTAGGAAGCGCAGATACGACCCTAGCTGATCCAGACTGGGATGAAATAGTCATTAGAATTTCCCACCGTTGGATGGTCATGCCATTCATTCAGAATAATAAATAGGATATAGAAAAGATTAGCCATGATTCTGAGCCTTATGGTCGCACCACCAGCTGTAAGACTCCCACTACAAATTACCTCTAGATGTGGGAACTCCCACCAGATAGGGTTAGAAAAGAATAGATCCAGAGGTGGGAAGTCAATTTTTTCTTATATAATGGCTCAAATACAAAATTTTTCTCAACCAAAAAGGCCTTGATGAGGTCCTTAATTGGTACTTAAATAGATAAGAGATCAATTCCATCATGAAATAAGTGCACACTGTAGCTTGAAAACAACACCAATCAGCAACTATGCTCTCACTACCACAAATAGATTTTTATTCGGGATAAAAAAGGGAATTATCAATGATGTTAATTGAGATTTTATTAAAGAGGGAACCCTTTATCATCACTATAAATGAACTAATAAAGCCCCCCTCCTTTATCAATGCTATTCAAAGTGTTGATAAACTCCAAATTTATCAGTGTTTCAACTAGAACTGATAAAGGCTTCCCTGTCTGGGCATACAGTTTATATAACATCACACCCAATAACCTTAAAAAAATAAACAGTCGACCAAAATAATCAAACCCACAAAAATAACCTGCAAAACCAGCAAAAACCTATTAAAAATGACCACTCTTAACATATATATACAAAATATCCGCATACACAATGATAATGATGAAAAAACAAGTAACACTCACAAAAGTTTGGATGAAAATGCTATATAATTTTAATTGATATCATGAAAAAAATAACTACTCATGGTATATACCAAAAACACTTCTATTTTCATATTGAACAATTTTGTATAAAATTAAATTTTCAAATATCTAAAAGAATGTTATAGACATTAATTCTCTCTCTTTTGATGTCTCTAGCACCCTCTAAAAAATGTCCTCTGATGGATGGTAATAGTCACCAAACAAATAATCCCATCTCAAGAAAAAAATTTCACATATATATGAAAAAAATATAACATTAGTAATACAATAAATAAAGACATTAAAAATTATTATGAAGAATACATAAAAAAAATGTTTATTTTTAATAAAAATGGAGAATATGGAGTCATATCAGTGAAAAAGTGCATCAGATTGAGGTGGGGATTATATCTAAACGTCCCAAATGACTGATTTATCATGGCCATAATTTATAAAAACAATCAAAATGCATTTTATCTGTTTTAAATATGTAGTTTTTTTTTATAAAATGTCATTTCAAACTAAAATCATGAAATTTGAGTCATACTAGTCGCATCGTGTGTCAGTTTGATGTTACACTATTTAATACACGTCACAAAGGACATATGAATTTTTTACCTTAATTTGGATGGAATTAGACTTTGTTTTTTTGGTTATTAGTGAGGGACATGTTTTGAGTTATAATTTTAATTTTAAACTCATAGTAGACACTTTTAGTCATACATGTCTCACTGTTCTTCATATTCAGGTGGGGTTGATTCCTACACATCACAGCTGACTCATGGATTTTTTTCCTAAGGTATCAAAACAATCAGAATGAGTTTGCTCAATTTTTAATATGTCAATTGTTTTTTTACTAAAATGTCATTTCAAACCGAAAACATAAAATTTGATTCATTTTGTTCCTATCATGAATCTGTTTGACGTGAGACAACATCATACACATCTCAAAGAACCTACGAATTGATGTCCTTAATTTGGAATAGAACTAAAGTGTGTTTTCCTGGTTTTCAGTGACTGACACATTTTCAACTAAAATGTCAATTTTAAAGTGATATCGGACACTTTTAGTCACACCTAACACATCATTCATCGGATTCAGGTGGGTTTGATTCCAAGAAAACACAAATTACTCCTAGATCAATATCATTTTGTATCAAAATAATCCAAATAAATTTTCTCAATTTTTTTTGTATGTTAGTTTTGTTTTTTACTTGAACTAATGTCAATTTAATATAACAAGACACATTTGGATTCATACGGGTGAAATCGTTTGCCAGATTGAGATGTAGTTGATTCATACCCATCCCAAATAACAGATAGATTGTTTTACTAATGTATGAAAACAATCAGAATGAATTTCTTCCATTTTTTTTATACAATTTTTTTTTTTTTTACTAAAATGTCATTTCAAACCGAATACATGAAATTTAAACCATACTGGTCGCATTTTTTGTCAGCTTGATGTTCGAATACTTCATATATGTCAAATAGGACTTATGGATCATTGTCCTTAATTTGGAATACAATCAATTTGTTTTTTCATGGTTATAAGTGAGTGATAGGTTTTGAGTTAAAATGTCTAACTTTAAACTAATAGTAGGCACTTTTAGTTATACCGGTCACACTGATCATCAGATTAAGGCGGAGTTGATTCCTACAAGTGAAAATTGACTCATAGATAGTTTCTATAATGTATCAAAATAATACGAATTCATTTGTTAAGTTTTTAGTATGTCAGTTTTGTTTTTTACTTGAATTAATGTCAATTTTAAATAAAAAGACACATTTAGTGTCATATTAGTGACAATGTGTGTTAGATTGAGGTGCGGTGGATTCCTACACATCACAAATGACTGAAGGATCATTTTCCTAAAAATAAAAATAATTATATTTCATTTCCTAGGTTTTCAGTATATTAGTTGTGTTTTTTTACTAATAATTTATTTCAAACAGATAAAATGAAATTTGAGTCATTTCGTTCCCATTGTGCCACATTCACTATGAAGTGCCATTCCAACTGAGTTTATGCCAATTTTATCTACCAACCCCCAGAGATACATCACACAGTTATGTACTCTTATACATTTTTCATGTGGGGGATGAATGTTGTGGGACTATATCCTCCCACCACAGCCAGACAACTCGAGGTCATTCTCACAGCGACCAACATCTTCTCTATGTGGGGTGAAGCCATACCGCATAAACAGGTTGGGTTAAAAATCATTTTTATCAATTTAAATTCCTACATCATTTCCATATTTGGTGTACCTCACTCAATACTGACAGACAATGGCCCCAACATTTGTTCTACTGAGTTGGACAATTTTTAACAGGAGTATGGAATCAAAGAAATTGGTTTTCCCACTACCATGCCATAACCAACTTATAGATAGAGTATTTCTGAAACACTATCTAATAATCTATAGGAGATAGTGGAAAATATAAGAAATCAGGGCCAAACAAGCTCATTCAGGCTTTATGGGTTTACCGAGCCATGACCCTTACTACTACACCGTGTTACAACCTAAGATTTTGAAAAAAAAAATTCATATTTAATCAAGGAAACACTATGTCTCTACAAAACACCAATTTATTATAACCTAACTAGTAAACATAAATTTTCCTCCTCTGTGAATTTAATTTTGAAAAACGGACTTACACAATTGCATTCCATAATATATTTAGAGTTTTATAAGTCTCACATATATTTTTTGGATAGTAACATACCCTTAGGAAGATTAATATGAATAGTTATATGAATAATTTAAAAATTAAAACAATTATTATTTTATTTCCTTAAGGTTATAATATAATGAAATCTGGAATAATTTTTAATATGATATAAAACGAATTTTAGTATTAAAATTATTATTTTTTGAATAAATATTTAATTTATTTAAAAATTAAATTATTAACATTTAGAAAATTATTTTTAAAAATTTTTGTTCATTATTTGAATTCTATATGTCAAAAATTGTTTTGGGAGAATTTTCGGGATTTTTCTAGATTACTCGATTTTTTGATGAATTGGGAAATACGAAAATTTATAGTATATATACATTATTAGTTAAATGTACTATTACATGCATCATGGATGATGTTAGAAAACATGGTTCTATCTCAAATACACATATAAATATTATCGGTAACAAGAATCAATATTATTTGATTTCTATAGAAAAAGAATAAAATAATGAGTAAAATAATGGAAAAACCCTCTTCTAGTCCACATAAAACCACCCCTCACTCCCTTGTCTATTCACACATCTCAATCCTTGTTACTTGTTTAAATTATGCGTAAATATCATTCCAACCTCCTTCCCCATGTAAATAATCCCTTGGTCTCATAAAAAGGAAAAAACTTCTCCTCTAAAGAGGCTCCCGAGGAAGATTATCTCAAGAGATAAATTCCACTTTCTGTTTCTTTTAATTCATGTTTGTTTCAATTCTTTTTCTTTCAAGAACAACTTTGATAAAAATGTTTTGATGACTCCAATACCTAACATGTACTATATATGTTTTATGATAAACGAATAATTCTTCATCATATCTCTATTCCCATTATTTTATACTAAAAATGAAAACACTATCCTAGAAGTGTTAATTTATCACATTCAAGAACGATGTGTTTTCAATTTCTATTTCAATTCTAGTTAAGAAACAATTTTAATGGCTGAAAAAACTATACTATATGTATTATAACTTATTTAAGGTTCTATAATCCTTTTTTACAGATGATAATAATTTGTATGTCAAAATGAGTTTGTTGTCATCAAGAACTTCTAATTAACCCAAAGTGTTTTCATTAAAGTTTTATATAATGATTCATCACCACTCCCAAATAAAAATGAATTCTACAACCATGTAATAATATAGGTGTTCAAAAATAACATAAAACAACTATGTTTCATAACCATTCTCATTCTACATGTTTATTCGTACATGAATATTATTGAACTGATCATGAATACCAAGAAAGAAAACACTCCCAAACAATGAAATTGGATCTTTTAACACATTAGAAATCCATGAATGATCCTAATAAGGTTATTAAAAATACATTAAATGATTTGGAGTTTCTGGAATCATTAATATATGAACCCATATTTTATTATTCAGATCTCTATGATCAGGTGTGGAACACTAACAAACAAATGGTAAGGTTTTTCTACCCAAACCTCCATTTTCATTCAGGTTACTCATATTGTCTTCTTAACCCTATTAAATTATTATTTATTCATATGTAATACTCATATAATCTATTGTAGAGTTCTATATATATGTATACCAAACATAATCATACGTTCATTTATGTGGAGTTATATGTTTTAAAACAATATTTCAAAACTTCTTATTGAAATACAAGCCCTTTTCAAGGGTATTTCTCAAATTCATAGCTATTTTCAATGGAAATATATAATATGTTTTTGGAAACCATTAAATTTATAAAATATATAATTTTTTAATGAAAATAATATCTTACTTCACTTATAGTTTGAAAATAATTTTTTCCCAAAAGAACTCTTCTTTTCAAAGTTGAAGAGTATTTATCACAAAATTACTCGATGATTTATAAGATAATCATCATCTATTTCAGCACTATTGTTGGTTATTATTTATTATTGGGATCAATATATAATGATGTCATCTAGAATATTTAATTAAATGGTTTAGGATTATTTTGACCATGGATTTTCTATCTTAAAACCATTCATAAATTTACTCTAAATGGATTTTGTTTATGTGTAATGTTATGGGAAAGATATTTGTATTTAATATATCTATTTCAACATGAATGTATATGTTGTTAATATTTATACATATTCAAATGAAGAATGAATTGGACTTATTATGTCTTGTGTGGGACCCCCTATATCCCCTTAGTGCGTCGGTAGTTCTCATAATACCAACTATGGTCTTGGCACAAGGCCTTTACAAGATGGATATTTATGGTCCTAGAATGAGACCATGACAGTATGGTTATGATGTACCAAATTATGAAACTATTAGATGTTATTTCATTTGGATATTTGACTAGTATAACACCCATGATTATGTGTTATTATATCCTTATTTATTTAACTCTTATTCATTCCATATTATGTTCATCATTATTATTTTAAATGCTCATGTTTTTAAGTTATTCTCCATTTTTAATGTTTATGTTTGTGATAACTTATGCAGTATTTATTAACCGTACTAAGAGTTTGATATCACCCCTTTAATATGTTTTATTTTCCAAGGGAATGAAGAGTTATATTATGAATTACATGCAGAAATAACTTAGGAATTATGGATGTGGTCAAAGGAGTTTGAATGTGGTAATTCATTTCAAGTGGTAATGTTGAATTTATGTATCTGTATTATTTAAAAATACTCTATCCTACTCATTCCTTCTGGATGAATATTCCTCATTTATATTTTAATGTAATAAAATAAGGCACCAGCACCAGGAAACTAGGGTCGGGTCTCTATAGTTGTTAATAAATGAAGTTTAGTAGAAAACCTTGAAACTAGATTTAGAAAACATAGGCTATGGAAAAAAACCCTATGATAGAATTTGAGGATAAATAGGGAAGAAAATATTGATTTTTAGGGAATATATTTTGTGGGTCATTCTAGAAAATACATCCCTGTATAGATATATCATTTAGAATAGGTTCTAACACAGATGTACCTAGGAGTGAAAACTATGACAATGAGATTTCGGCTAGACTAGGGGTATCTAGGTACATAGCAGTGGTCCTTAATGCGCACATGGCTTGACACAAATGGGGTATATTATTTGGAAAATTCATATTTTCTTTACAAGAAATTAATAAATATTTAAATGTAAATTTTTCATCAAGGAATCCATATTTATGAATATGAGATTAACTATGTATAAAATTTCAATTAATATATATCATTTTTCTATGTTGAGATTATAAATTACTATTCATAACCTAAATTAGTGTATTCCATTATATTGAAATAGTTCCTAGTGGATGGAATGAAAACATCATGAACGCGCGTGTCCCGTGTTGGGATTTACCTCCAATGAAATATAATGATATTGGCTCTACTATTGTGACTATTGCTGAGCAACATATAACTATATTGGGCAACTGACTCGGGTTATGAAAAATTACCTTATCCGTATGGAGCATCTTGATCCACAATGTGTGGGAGATATGTTATATCTATTTATGTAACAATAACCTTCATAATTTTATGGGGCAATAAACCCATTTATGTTAAAGTAGTGGATATGTTCATTAGAGAAGATATTTCTAACTTGGGGATGTAACAAAATAGGGAAGGTTGTTATGGATGTTTGTCAACTATCACGAGATTATGATCATTGAAATTATTTAATCAATGAACCAAAGGAAGAGGAATAAATAGATGAAACACAATGAAGGTGTTTTATGAAAATATTCATTGAAAAACAATTCCATCCTGAACAACGAGCAGATATTGAAAGGTATTTTGTGAATATGATGAAAAAAGGGGATGAGAATGTAGAAAAATATGAATCTTACTTCATAATTTTAACAAGCCATGCATTAGACTACATTCATAAACCATGGATGAAGATTGTTTTTTTATTTAATGGTTTAAAATCACTACTCTGAAGGGATATAATCTCCCAATTTTTCTCATCATATGAATATATTGACTCAAGTTCTATGATGAGGGAAAAGGAAATTTCAATGTCTTATGACTTTAAAGAAAAAAAAAGTATAATAGGGATTCTAAAAACTCTAGAAATTGAAATTAAAAAATGGTGAAGAAGGGAAGAGTTTACCTTCCATCCTATAGTAATTGCAGGAAGAAACACTATGGAACATTCCAGAAGGGAATTTAAGTCTATTAAAATTGTGGAGGAAAAGTCACCCTCTCTTGGGATTGTGAGTTGAAAAAAGAAGCTGCCAATGTTCAACACTAAAATTGCAAAGAGCTGGGACATTATACACATGAATTTTCTAATCGTCGGGGAAAAAATTCTCAATGAAGTCCAAGGGAAAAAGGCCAAACTTATGTGGTCACAACTACAAAGGTTGGGCTTCCTAATAATGTGGTGGAAAGTACTTTAATCATTTACTTGAACATATCCAATGATTTATTTTATTCTTGATAATCACATTCATTCAAATCTTCCCAGTTTTCCAGGAAAATTAGATATAACCAATTTTATTTAATAAGTGATTTGTTAGTCAAAACTCTTAAGGGATGTATCATTGCAACAATGTTGTGTCACGCAGTCCCCATTATGTAATATAAACATGCATTATGTACCTATTTTATTATCATACCCATGATTTAATTTGATATAATCCTCAGTATGTATTTTCATTCGAACAATGATGAAAAATGTTATTTGAAATAATAAGGAGGTTATAATTTTTAAAGATGATGTGGAATACCTTATCTTTAGGGTAGAAATATCACCATATGATTCTCATTTAGATCCACCACCAGTATCTCTACTAAATTAAATTATTATGGTGTAAGGGAATTCATTAACTATAGGAGAGGTAAAGAGTTTTCAAATAGAGTACATACCAATTTTGGATGATTATTTTGATGTTATTCTAGAGGATTTACCTGGAAATCCTCTAGAGCAGGATATTGAGTTTTCTATTAACATAATTTCTGATTAAAGTCCTATATCGAAGACTCCTTATAGAAATGGCACTATGGAATTAGTAGAACTAATGAATCAACTTTAGTAATTGAGTGATAAAGGATTTATTCTCCCTAGTTTTTTCCCATAAGGGGCCCATGTTCTATTCATCCAAACAAAAGATGGATCTATAAGGTTGTGCATTGAAAATAGGGATACCAATAATATAATAATAAATAACAAGTATCCCCTACATTTAATTTTTGATTTATTTGATCATCCTCATGGATCCAAACTTTTTTTGAAGATTAAACTTCACTCTATATATCATTCGTTTCTTGTAAGAAGGAATACATTCCAAAGATAGCATTTTGAACCAGGTTTTGGTATTACGAGCTTATTGTAATGCATTTTGGACCGACTAATTCACATTTAGTTTTCATGTATATTATGAATGTATTTTTGAATGAATATCATGATGAATTTTTTGTGGTTTTTGATGATGATATCATGGTATAATCCAAAAGATACAAAAATCATGAAAATCACTTGTGCATTATTAGAAGACTCTTAGAAGAAATGAATTATATTGGATGTTTAGAAAGTGTGAATTTTAGATTCAATCACTTTCCTTTATAGGAAACATTGTCTCTAAATATTGAATATATATTGATCTAGTGAAGATAATGTTTGTGAAATAATTCCCTACTCCAACGAACATAACCGAGGTACGTAGAATTATTGGTTTAGGAGGTTATTACTGGAGTTTCATTCAGAACTTCTCCCATTTATCCAACACAAGGACCAAGATTACACATATAGGGTTTAAGTTTGTATGGAAAATAGAATGCGTTAAATATTTTGAGAAATTGAAGTTAATTTTAGTGAATTATCCGATCCTTACTCTACCATTAATGAATGATGGGTTTGTGATCTATATTGACGTATCAATGAATGTTCATGGTTGTTTCCTTATGCAGAATGATAGAATTATTACCTATGAATCAAGGTTGCTAAAAATTACTGAACAAAACTATCCTACTCTTGATCTTGAGTTAGCAGCTATAGTCATTTATCTGAGGATATGGATGCATTACCTCTATGGATAAAAATATGAGATATATATGGATCATAAGAGTTTAAAATATATCATCTCATAGAAAGAACTCAACATGAGGAAAATTAGATTTCTCGAACTAGTCAAGGATTATAATAATTCCATAAACTACCACCTAATAAAGAAAAAGATGGTAGTTGATTCATGGAGAAGCAAGGAATGTGGGTTTCTCAACAAAATGAGGATTTTCAATTCTCCTTAGTACAAGGATCTAGAAATGATGGATATGGGAATTATCAACGAAGGTAAATCATCACTACAATTTAAAATGGTTTCCCAATCGTCTTTACTGGAATGAATTAAATATTCAAAATATGATGATAATAATCATTAAAAGGAAATTAATGGTTTGAAAGATGGGATATTGGATGACTTGATGTGTAAAGATGGAATTCTGAAATTTGGGAAGAGGCTTTGTGTTCCAGCTATACTTGAGCTAAAAATGGAGTTATTGGATGATTCCCATAATTCAAATTTCACTATACATCTAGGAATCCATAAGATGTTTATAGATCTGAATGAAAATCTGTTGTGGGTCAATATGAAGTGGAAGAATTTCTAATTATGTATCAAGATGTTTAATATGTAAATAATTAATTGACAAACAACAACATCCTAGAGGAGGCATGCTACCTCTACCTATTAATACATGGAAATGAGATGGCATCACCATGGATTTTGACACTGGATTACCCAATACTCCGAGAGGTAATGATGAAATATCGTTAATTGTTGACCGACTGATGAAATCGGAAAATTTTCTCTTTATAAGTGAGTATTTTTCACTCAAGTGCCATGCATGAATCTATATCAACAATGTTTTGAGTCTTCATGTAGCACCTCTCTCAATTGTTTAATATTTTGATCTATGATTTACATTAAAATTCATGAAAATTCATTAGAAATCTCTAGATACTGAGCTTCATTTTGGTATCTCTTATCAGCCTCAAACCAATGGGAAATATGAAAGGACAATCAAAACCATATAGAACATGTTGAGATCATGATAAACAGACATTCAAGGTATGTGGTATCAATATTTACCTTTAGTGGTTTTTTTTAACAATAATAGTTTCCATTGATGTATTAAAATGGAACTATGCGAAACTTTATGCAAAAATAGATGTCGTACACCAACATGTTGGGATTAAGTCGTAGAAATTAAGCTTGTGGGACCAGTGCATGAGGTGGAAACAATGATGATGATAAATAATATTTATGGACATATCAAAATAGCTCAATAAAGAGAAAAAATCTATACTAATAATTGAAGGAATGATTTTGAGTTTCATGTGGGAGATCATGTTTTATTGAAAGTATCTCCAAGGAAAGGAGTTAAAGGATTTGGGAAGAGAGGGAAACTGAGCGCCTCATACATAGTACCTTTTGAAATTCCGAAGAGAATTGGAGCTATTTCATATCATTTTTTATGTCACCTATCCTATCTAAATTAAACAATGAGCTCCTTGTCTCGTTTCTATGAATGTACATGTCAGAACCAACGCATGTCCTCATTTTTTAGGGTATAAAATTAGAACATGAACTATACAAATGTGAATAACCTATCACGATTCTGGACACTAACGTTCAATTGTTGATGAATCAGATGACTATACTGGTAATGATACTTTTTAAAAATCATAAAATTGAAGAGGAAACATTGGATCCAGTGGAGCTTATTATTAAGAGCTACCCAAATCTTTTAGTGAGGTAACATTCTAGTAATTTCATGGAACAATTTTTGGTATTGACGGGATAATGTAACACCCAATGATTTTGAAAATAAATTTAATATTGGATTCCTAAAACACTAACTCTATAAAAAACACCATTTTATTATAACCTATCCAGTACACATTATTTTTCCACCACAGTGATTTGAATTTCGAAAAACTGACATATATAGTTGTGTTCAATAATATATTTAGAGTTTGATAAGAAAAAAATAATTGTTAGGAAAATAGTAACATACCCTTAAGAATATTAATATGAATAGTAGTATGACACTTATGAATAAGAAATCAAAAATTATTTTATTTTCTTATGGTTATAATATAAAGAGTTCTTGATTTGTTTTTCAAGGTGATATAAAATGAATTATAGTGTTAAAATTATTATATTTGGAATAAATTTTGATTTTATTTAAATATTAAATAGATGATATTTAGAAATTTATTTTCAAAAAATGAGTTCATTTTTTAATTCAACACATCGAAAAATGGCTTGGGAGAATTTTTCGGATTTTTCTAAAAGACTTTAGTTTTTTATAAATAGTAAAATACTGTAATTTACCGTATATATACATTATGAGTTAAATTAACTTTTCATAGAATCATAGATGACGTAAGAACATATGGTTCAAACTCAAATGCACATATTACTATTCATGTTTACAATAATAAATACTATTTATTGTGTTTGGTAAAATAATCAAATAATGATTAAAATAATGGGAACACCCTCCTCTCATCCACTATAAAACTGCCCCTCACTCCCTCTTATAATCACACCTCTCACGCCTTGTTCAATGATTAAAGTCCTCTCAAATATCCCTTAATCCTCCTCCCACACGTCCTTTGTACCTTTATCTCATAAAAATACCAAAAACTCTTCCCTAAAGTGGCTCTCAAGGAATATCACTTCAAGAGGTAAAATCCTCTTTTCATTTATTTTATATAAAGTTACTTTCATTTATTTTCATTCCTCGCCACATTTCATCCAAATGTTATGGTGACTCTAGTAACATACATGTAATTGAATTTTGTTATGATAAAGTAATAACTATTCATCATATCTTCTTTCCCCTTCTTTTATACTAGAAATTAGAACACCCTCTGAGATGTGTTAATTTATAAAATCCAAGGATGAAAGGTTTTCAATTTCTATTAACATCTTCAATTCTATCCATTAATCCATTCTAATGGTTGAAATAGACTATAATATATTTATTATAACTTATATAAGGTTCCATATTCCTTTTTTAGAGATTATATTATTTTATAAATCAAAATGAGTTTGTTGTGATCAAGAACTTCCAATTAACCCAAACAATTATCATTAATGTTTTATATAAGGATTCATCTTCACTCCCAATAATGAAATTAATTTTATAACCAATTATTCTTATAACTGTTCTCTAATAACATACTACCAATATTATAGAAAACCATTATCATTCTACAGGTTTACCTATACATGAATTTTAGTAAACCTATCATGAAAACTATGGAAGAAAACACTCCAAAATAATGAAATTGGATATCCTAACCCATAAAAAGGACGTCAATAAATATAATAGGGTTATAATAAATATATTAAATGTTGAAAATGTTCTAGTCTAATTAAATTTTGAACTAAAATTCTATTATTCATGTCATTTGGATAAAGTGGGGAACACCAACAGACTTATGGTAAGGGTTTTCTACAGGAACTGTTATTTATCATTCGGGTTACTCTTAATGTATACATAACTCAGTTGAAATCTTATTTATTAATATTTACTTCTCAAATAATATGTGATACTTTTATATATATTTTTACCAACCAGAATCCAACATTCAGGTATCGGTAGTTAAATTCTTTAAGAGGATGTTACAAAAATTCTTCCTGAAATACAAGCACAATTCAAGGGATTTTCTCAAATTCTTACTTATTTTCAAGGGCACACTATAATCCATTTTTGGAAACTGTTATCTTTTTAATATATCTCAATGTATTATAAAATTACTATCCTACTTTATTTCTGGTTTTTTACTAATATTTATTCCAAAAAATAAATGTTCTTTCCAAAGTAAAAGTGTATTTATCTCAAGAATTACTCGATGGTTTTATAAGATAATCTGAATATATTTAGAAACTCTTGTTGATTCTTATGTATTATTGAAACTAATATTTAATTATATAATATAAAATATTTAATTGAATTTATTTTTATTATTTTGACTGTGGATGTGCTATCTTAAATCCATTCACCAATTTACTCTGAATGGTTGTTATTCATGCTTAATATTTGTGGAAAGTTAATTACATTTCATATATTAGTTTCAACATGACTATTTATGTTGTTATTTATTATCCCAGTTCATATGATGAATTAATTAGACTTCGTAACTATCATTTTGTAACTTCTATATCCCCTAGGTGAATCGTTAGGCCTCATGAGACAAATTATGATATTGGCACGAGGCCTTGACAAAAACGACACTGATGGTCTTGGTATGAGGGCTTGACGGTATAGTTATGATTTCATGTATTATGCATTCCCTCATTATGAAACTAGTAATTGATAGTTCATGTTGTTATTTTAATAGTAGAATACCAATGATTATATTTTATTATGGAATTATTTATTCATCTTCAATTCTTGCTATATTATGTTCATGTATATTTTTTTAAAAGGAATGTGTTTTTATGTTATTCACTATATCAAATGTTTATGTTTTTGATATGTTCCACTTTATTTATTACCCTCAATAATTATTTGAGCTCACACATTTCGTATGTTTAATTTTCCGAGGATATGAAGAGGTATATTATGAATGTCATGTCGATATAACCTAGGTGTTATGGATGTTGTCAATGGAGTTTCTATGTTGTATTTATTTTCATGTTGTAATGTTAAACTTCAATATATCTATATATCTTTTTACTAAAGATACTAAAATAATCATCCATTTGAGATAAATATTCCTTGTTTATATTCAAATGTAATAAAATAAGGCACCAACTCTGGGAACATTGTCTAGTCCTTACACCCATTCTACCCTGTACTCACTAGTATTCAGGGCAGAGGTAGCTTTTCCTGTGGAAATTTAAGTTCCATCACTCTGTGTGGCCATTTGTGAACAGCTTTCCATGGATGAGTAATACCAAAAATGGTTTTATTAGTTGTACCAACTAGATGAGAAAAGACAGAACACTTTGCACCATTTTGATTTCTACCAAAATTGGATCATATGAGCCTTCATATAAAAAAGCTTCTCCTTCAGTATATCCTCAAAGGAGAGATAGTGTTGGTACTAAGAACCATCATGATACATAGAAATAAACCCCAATGATTGATCCAAAAATTGGAGGGACCATATTTCATACATAAAGTCTAATATGATGAAGAAAATCACTTGATATCAATGGTTGGACAACTCATCAGAGCTCCCACCAATGCAAGGTTTCTGAAGAAGTACTTTGTGTAACCGAAATTAAAATGTACTCACTGCATGACTCTAAACGGCACGATATAATGTACTCATTTCATGAATATAAACTACATACCATAACTTCCTCACAATATGGCTCTAAACTGCACAACATAACGTCTTTGTTTCATGAATCTAAACTGCACAACATAATGTCCCCACTGCATGACTCTAAATAGCACATTATTATGTCCTCACTGCATGAATATAAATTGGAAAGTTTAATGTCCTTACTGCATGAATCTAAATTGGACATCATAATGTCCTTGCTACATGACATTAAACTACACATCATAATGTCCTCTCTTCATGACTTTAAACTGCACAACATAATCTCCTTGCGACATGACTCTAAACTGCACTTCATAACACCCTCCATGCATGAATCTAAACTTCCCAACATATCGTCATAATTTCATGATGTTAAAAGGCATAGAATAAATCTTCATAATCACATTAAAATATATTGTAGGTTCAAAAAATTTCTAACCACGTGAAATTAAATTTTTTTTAGTCTGTTTTCACAGAAAGATTTTAAACTGCATGGTTTCCAAATAACTACATATTACATGATTCTGATTCATCAGTGGTATGCATAGTGATGCCACGACCCTCAATCTTGGCCCAACACCCATATAGAATATTCCATTATTGTATCCTCTATTGCCCAATATTATAAGGTAAATCCCTATTAATACATGTTTCTTACATTGAGTACGATTCACATGAGCTTAGGATCAGTAGTAATGATTCACATATGTGAAAAAAACATAGAGGAATATGATGGACCCCACACCAGTAGAGGATGAAACCAAAATTCCCCTACTCCTACATCCAAGTCAGATTGGTATAAGGAACACTTAGTACTATGTATTGTTTGATTTCTGCCATTGCAGGATACCTAGTAATTCCCTGATTTAACATATGATCCCATCCACCAATTAAATGAAAATAACCTCTCATTTCCCTAGATTTGGACAAATCATATGAAGGGAACATTTAAAAATTTATATCTCTTCATTCCCATTCATCATAATGTAGTTTGGTGATGTTTAGATCCTCTGTCATGGTCCAACAATCCTGAAAAAAATTCCCCTTCCTCCGTGAATAGGTTAAACAAGCACATGGGAATCCATGTAAGGTCCTAACTGTACGACAATAATAAAAAAGGTTCCTCTAGAGTCATGCATGACCTGATTCTTAACATTAAATGATCCTGAACATTCCCCCAATTTCTTGCAAAATAAATTCGATGAGATGAAGGGAATCCCAAGCATGGATTCTAATGCACCGAAGGAGTCAAGAGACCTTGCTTCCCCCCAAATTATGAGTTAGATATATTTTGAAGCTTCATTATTTCATGGATGATCACGTTCTATATTTTTCTTTTATTCTCATACACATATTTCTAATTTGTCAAACTCCATACTCCGAAAAAGCTTGAGTCCCCATAATAAATCACAATCATCGGGGTGGGAAGGATAGTATCATGTGGATACCCTTATATGAATATGCACATAACTCCCTAGTGGATCTGTATATGTTTCCAAAAAGACATCTATCAATTTAAGGAAACATAATCCCCATGATATTCCTTTCATACCTCTATATTCCAAATGTATTCCAAGCCCCATGTCATTCCACCTGATTCAATGCCCCCCTGGGACTATGGTTTACAGCTTCTGAAATCACTCATGTCCAAGGATTTCCAGAATCTAATAACTGCGATTAACTCAAAGCTATTTATGGTATTTGTGACAAGTTGTATCAACAAGGAGAGAGTAAAAATATTTTTCAATGTCCTCACCACACGTTGCAAAACTGTGAGGCCAGAAGGTTCTCGGTCCCATGACTTTAAACTACACTACTCAGGGGAAATGCTAAAATTCTCATCCTCAATCTTCCTCAAATAAAATTCCTTCCATTCCAACGTAAGGGTAAAAATACCACATATAATGATCATGGGGAATCCTATGTAACTTAGTCTCCCCTTGAGATGATGTGTGGTGGTCCCAAACTATACAATTTGGACCCATCCACAAAAGTTATTGAAATGTCCAATTTTTTTAAAATGAATCAAATCAATGAATATAATCCATGAAAACGTACTATCTATTAGGATACTTAATGGTGGTTGTATTTCCCTTCTTTTATGCTGAAATTACCCATAGACCACCCAACATGATGATAAATTGGGTGTAATTCATCCTTTATGCATGACGTTAAACTACATAACATTGGTATAAGCATAAAATGATCTCTTCCATTGGTTATACCATTCTTATTTGGTGAGATGAAATACTCAAAATCCATTTTTTATCACATCGCATATATCTCACTTGAAAGTAAGTACCTCAATTGGATATCAACCATGACATCATGGAAAATTAGTTCGGTAGTTGGGTCCTAGTAGCATGACCCTAAAAGGCACATTATGGTTCCCTTCCCCATAAACAACTTTAAGTCTTATACGTACGACGTTAAACTATAGGGTACTCTAAAGATGGGATGAAAACCTCACCATTCATATGAATCAAATCTATGTAGAGGATTACCTGATCCCATGAGTGAATCACATCCCTAATGTTTCTAAAGTATATGGATACACTCCTGTCGTACATCAAACTCTATTATTTGAGTAATCTTTATTCTCCATAATCCTTCATGGACATCAGATATGGAAGGTTAGTGTCCTGAAAACAACTTTTTTTTACTACTCTCATCATTCCCCGATGTCTCTGAATATGTTGCCTAAAACATGGCCATCAACTAATGGAAAATTCATCCTCAGGAGAGTCATTTCCTACCTTAGTATGCCTAATGGATCCTAAGCCTTCTGACAACCCTCCTGATTCAATAACCTTTATTGTAAGGGTATATATTCTATATCCCAAACATGTCCTAGATATAACAGAACATTCTGGACTGATTCACCTATAGTATCTCTTGAGGCATCTACAAATAAATATTCCCCATACCTATGCGTTAAGTTGATCCATGTAAGAAAAATACAACCCCTCTTATTTTTGGGGTTCCTTGTAAATTGTTTCCAGAGAAATACCCCCTTTATGCTTAAGAGAACCTTTTTCATAATCCATACACCGTGTTCAAACAGACTTAATCTCTATAATCCTTCGTGTCTATAAAAGAAGGAAGTACAGTGTCTTTCAGGAACTATTGTTTGACTTTTCATATCATACCCTGATGGATCTACATATGTCCCCAAGCAAACGAACATCAACTAAATTTTAATCCATCCCCATGAGAGTCCTTTCCTATTTCTATACACTCGCATGACATTTATGTCCCATGTCACTCCTCTGATTAGGAAACCCCATAGATTATATCTTACATGTCATTCAATTTTCAAATTCATAGACATGAAAATCATTTCTAATTTAATTAGTTAATCACTTACTCTCCCATTGTTAGGGTAAAATAATCTCCCATAATAGGTTGAAAGGGTTTTGGTTGTACGACTATAAACTGTACCATTCCCGTCTCCCCCCTACAGAAGAAAAATTCTCACGGGAGCGGTTTTTCATCGAACACTGATACAAATGCCCCAAATCATTTCAAACATTATCCCTTAAATAGGCCACCCACTTTGGTTCCCACCCTCATTAAATCCCAAAGGGCTATAAATCCCCCATGACATAAAAGATAGAAGGTGTAACAACTCGAGATGTTATGGGAATTATTATTTTGAATTTCACTGATGTCTTTTGTTGTATGTGACAATAGAATTATTTTTTACTATACACAACAACGTATTTGTTTGCAGTATACGCAACACTATTCATGGCTCATGTTATACACAATTTCAAGTTCGTTTTGTGGAAATTATTCAACACAACATTAAGTATATTTTTTTTAATGTATAAATGAAAAAAAGTTTTGATTATGTTATATGCAACACTAAATAGAGATTTCACTACATGCATCTCTGACTTGTCATGCATTACACGCAATCAAGACCTTCTATAATAGAGTGCGTAATACGCAATACCAAGTTTCACTAAACGAGATATTATTATAATGTTATTATGAACTAGCCATTAGTAATAGTAATACCAAATTTTAGAAATTTTATAAATTTTATCTTTCAAAATGGACTTCATTATTAGATTCAGAATATCAAAATTATCCTAGGGTGAAATTTTTGTATTTTTCTGTAAACATTCAATTTTTTATGAATATTGAAAACACTGGGTTACTATTTAAAAACCGACGTTTTATTTAAATAATTATTTATTTTATTTAAAATTATTTTAGGTAAAAATTGATACATAATACCTATATATGTTGATTGTAATTCATTGAAGTCATTTTATAATAATTTTTGATATATAAAAATTTTATTGAACTTTTCACCGTCTTTTACCTACCTCCTAGGAGCTTTTTGAAAACATACATAAAACAGAATTTTACCGCTTCTGTGAGTTTAATTTCAAAAATCAAAGATACACGGTTAATATCAAGAGGTAAAATGTGGTTTAATAAGTTAAAAATATTTTTTGGTGAATAGTAATATTTTACTTTTATTTACCACTATTAAAAGTAAATAGAGAAATTAAGGGTAAAAATGATATTATTATTACCCTAACACATGCCCTAATTCAATTTTATATGTGTAATTCGACCAAAAAAACCTTAGGAATAAAATATTTCCCTTTAGGTTCCCTTGTATTAGATTACGGCACGTATTATTATTTTATTTCAAGAATAGTTAAAATGGTTAAAATCAATGTTTAATAACTAAAAAATTTTAAATATATGGTTATAAATAAGATAAAATAAACTATAATTATTCATTATAAAGATAAAAATATTTCTGACCTAATGGTATTTTATTTATAATTTTTAGACATTAAATAATTTAATTTATTTATGACACAATGGTGATGTAGTAATTACATAAATAATGAAATATTAAGATAATTGATATTATAAATACACAAATAAATGTAATTTTAGACTTTTTATGAATTAAACTAATATTATAGGTTAATATGACATGTTAGTAATGATTTAATTAAATTATTTAGAACTAATCACGCTGTTATAATTTTCACAATAATCAAGTTCCAAATTGTGTCAAAATTGACATAAAATAGTTTTTAAAACAAATATTACAATAATAATTGTTATTTTATTCCTAAAAATATACTTTTCGGACAAATTACATATATAAGGATATATATATTAATAATGAACCACTTGGGGTTCATTTGGCTTGTTATTGTAAGTTTATTAACCATATAGTGTAAGAAAACAAAAAGACATGGTAAATGTTAAATTATTTAACTTAGAGTTAAATCTAAATGATAAGGATAAAATATTTTCCTAAAATTGTCTAAATTCTATTGGTTGGGTGTATTTCGACCCATACACACATTATCTTATTAATAAATCCATTTGGAGCTATTATAAACTGAATATGACTTTATTATAAAATAATATTTTAAGTTCTTCCAAAGGTGCCCCTCTCCTCCCTTATAAAAAGGGAACCCTTTCCCTCTTCTCTTCACACCCTTTTGATCCTTGAAGCTCGGCCAAACCCTGCCATTTTCACTTCTCCACTTCCCTATAAAAATTCTGGACATTCTGGTCTTCTAAAAAGGCCAATTCTACATCCTTAAGAGGAAGCATAATGGAGGTGCGTCGAAGAAGAGGTAATCTCTTCTTCAGATTCTCTCAAGTTTCTCTATTCTTATACTTCATCTTCATTAGTTGTATCATTATAAAGTAATAACATGAGTATTAATTATATACATATATGTTATTATAAATATGAAACAACCTTATTTCACCTTCTATACATCCTACGGAAAACGAAATCACCGCCCGTGCGTACGTACAGAATATCGTCTCCACGTCGTGGTGTAATTTGTTTTCGACCACCACCTTACCTGGATGGGTATAATGGTGTAAATAAATTACTATATATGATTATTTTAAAGTTATATTGATTCTGAAATATTATACATACACTTCAATACAATTCCACGATCATGAAATGATATCATCGCTCGTGCCTACATACGGACTACCGTCTCCACAACGCGATGAGATTCATTCTCCATGTTAACCATTCATGAATGATTATAAAGTATATATAATGAATAATAATGAAATATATGAAATAATAATGGTACTGGATTTATTTATATATATATGTTTTTTATCTACTTAATTCCATTTAATGCAATAAGGAAATGAAAATAGCATTCATGCGTACGTACGGCCTACCGTCTCCATGAATGGTGTATTCCATTCCATTTATCGATCTATCATATATATATATATATATATATTAGGAATATATATTATATATAAATCAATTTTTAAATTCTGGAATTAAATAAATCAGTATATAAGTAATAATATCAAGAACAAAACTTCGAAACACGTATGATAAATGAAATGATTTTATCCAAAACGTTGCTTAAACATGGAATTTACAAAAGAACGGGTAATATAAAGTCATAAGTGAAACAAATATGATATAATAACAATTAATATGATTCTTTAATAAGTCTATGAAAATATTTAAATCATTATACAAGAAGTTCATATACATACGAAGCATATCAGACATAAGCTAAGGGATAACTATTCTAATTTCGTTCTTATCCGATATTGTTTATTTGTAAGTATTTACTAGGGTATTATTATCATCCATTTACATGTTTTATAAAAATGTTTTCATGTATGTTTAATGTCCTTTTTACCCATTTTTTAATTTTACCACATTTTATGAAAGGAATCTTAATTTTTTTTACCACATGAGGATCTTTTTGACTTTTCCGACAAAAGTATGAGGAGAATGTTATTTTTAACTTATACGGCGTGAACAGATTTTATGGTTTCATAAAGCCTCATATTCATGAAGCTATATATACAAGATTTCTTCATTATTTTCAACAAAACCCTATTCTTTTAAAACTGCATGTGATTTTATGAAAAGAAAATGATTTTGAAGAAAAAAGGATATTTTCCTCAAGAATTCATTTCAAGTGTTGTATCAATGCTATTTTTCATCTAAAATGACATTATTTAATATGTTTATGTTTCAAGTATAATGTCTCCATTATTTACATGGTTTTATTCTTATTATTATGAAATGATATCAATTTTTTATATGGACTATGTTATGATGGCATGATGTTTAAGAATCCCATTCTGTTACATGGGTTATGCTATGATTTATGATTTATGATTTTGTGGCACACAACATAATGATTTCATTATGAGATGGGTGGGACCTATATCTCCCTCTAATGCATTGGGTAAATATTTATATCTCATTAGATAGACTTGGTTGGAATGGTAAGTTAATCTGGTTCTGTGTTATAGGACTGGAATGAGAAGTGAACTCGATTCAGAAAGGGACTTTGTCCACTAAGATGGTCTTGGAAGTAATTCCTTGGATACTATGGAAATAATAACATGTTCTTAATGGTTTCCACAATTAAATGATTTATTACCGTGCTATTTTATCATGATTTATGATCCATTATGATCTATGCCTTACGTACTGCCATGTTTTATGTCATTTATCAAGATTTTGATGTTTAAACATTATGTTCATGTTTTTATGTTCAAATGTATATGGTTTGTTTTATTCTCTCCATGATTACCCTTACTTATAATTTGAGATAACCCTTTATATGTTTTCATTCCCCCTGGATATAAAGAAAAATATTAGGTAAGAAAACAAAAGGGGAAGATCTTTATGGGAGATGTTGAAGATAATTCACAATGATTTGAAGATTTTTCTCTGAGTTTCAAAAGACAATAAACAATTACGATCCTTGAGTGTTGGTTTTTGTTTTATATTAAGTATTATGTAAATGTAATTTAATGTACATGTACGTCAAGCATTGGGTCTCTACAGTTGGTATCATAGTAATGGTTTTGTAAACCATTGGAAACTAGGATGCGAGAACTTTAGTGAAATCTTTAGACATATTTCTAGGATATGTATAGGGATGTCCCTAAGGTTTAGTATACATATATGTTATAGTCATTGAAATATGGTAATGATCTTAGAATTAAACCTAATATGTTTTATATTGAAGGTACTCCCCCTTTATTATGTTGTTTTCCTAGTATTATTTTTTCCTCTCATACTATTCTTTTTGGGTTTTAGAAAAGGGCCAGAAACAGGAAGATTCACGATAATGAAGGATATGATGGACAATGGAATGATATTCTTCTCGAGCAACCAAATGAAACAAGATTTGGAAGGCAAAACATCACTATTATTCCTAATCAGAAATCCCACAATATGATCAATAATATCATCTTTCGTAAGTATCCCGACTCATCTAATAAGAGAAATATGGAGTTTAATGATGATCATAGAGGAAAGAATGTTCAATTTCTCTCATGTAAATCATGTGGGAATAGGAATCAAGGAGAATGTTTCAAAGGAACTGGTAGATGCTTTGTTTGTGGAAAGGATGGACACAAATCTAGTAAGTGAAAAGGAAAAGGTTCAGTTAACACCATTGAGAAGGATAATGTTATTTCTATGACATCAACAATGATTAGATGTTTTAAATGTGGAAGGTATGAGAATTATGCAAACCAATTCCCTAAGGGAAAATATCATGAAGAGAATCATCATGGTCATATGGGTAGTATTTATGTGGATGATGATGAGGAGACTACAAATGATATATGATATGAAAGAAGTATTGAAGATTGGTCAATGGTTTAAGAAGGTAGTGGACTGATTTATGTTTATCAAGTGTTATGTTGTATAGGTAATGGTACTATGGAATAAAGACACATCTATGGACTGTTACACTATTGTTTTTACTAAAGTATTTGAAATTATATGTTGAATGGTACCGGTAACCATGAAAGGTTAATTCATATATTTTTGGAAAGAATATGATATGCACATAATGAATAAATAAGTAAATAATGAGATGTTTTATAGTATTTATGAGCTCATGGATGATATAAGTACAATGTGGTATCATGGTTTGATAATACAGATTTTGGGATTTTGGTATGTGGAAAGAGTTAACTTTTTACTATACTCATGTTTTCACTAAGGCTCAATGGGTATTTATTTTTAACGAGAATACATGATTAAGGTATTAACATGTTTGGAATGTGACCAACAATATATATCTTATGATATATGGGGGACAAATGAAGGAATTCACATGCTTGGTAGATGAAATTTCTAGTAATCAGACAGAAGTATTTTCTATAAGCCTAAAGGTTGGAATGGACATCATATAGTATTGGTTAAAGATATAACTATTTTATTTCTGAAATGTTATGATAGTATAGTTTTAGAAAAAGGAAAACCCATAGGATGGGTGACAAGCCATTGCATCAGACATGGCTGTGGGAATCAAACCCACAACCAAAGTGTGATAGGCCGTTATCACCTACCAATGGCCTACAAGAAGTCCCGGATTATTAGAAGCTAGTTTTATTATATTAAGTTGTATGATAGATGAAGTATAAGTCCATTTTGGAACCATATCCAATTAATCTCACCATAGATGGACTTATGTATAAAAATTTCACTAACCTTATGTTTGAGATAGATGTAATGACCTATAATTCTATCGCATGATCTGGTAACACTTCGTGAAAGATAAATTCAACTTAATTTCTCTAAGAGATAAAGTGGAAATTTTTCAAGGCACGAGCAACGATGAGATTGTACCAAGATCAAGAAAGTATTTCTTTTAATTAAAAAATTATTCAACTTTAGGGAAATGATCTTGAAAACCAAAAATGTTGTCCTAGTTATCTCATATCTGATGAATCAGTTGGTACCTTAGATCATCAGAATTTAATGGCTTTGTGACTGTCGGATTTTTCATATACCTGTTATCTACCACTCTCTATCAGAAGCTGATAGTTATATTTCTCTTCCAAATCCATATTTTCACCTATTTTCTCCTATGTGGAAACCCACTAATGAGTTAATTTGGGTAACCATTACGTTTCATATATTTTTCTTAATGATAAATTTTGGTATTCCTTTTTACGATGTGGGTTTCTATTAAAGAAACATACAAATATTAAACCATTTATAACCCCGACGAATTTCAAGGGTGAAATTAATTTTAAGGGGGGTAGAATGTAACAACACGAGATTTTATGAGAATTATTATTTTTAATTTCATTGATGTCTTTTGTTGTACGCGACACCAAAATTAGCTTGTATTATACGCAACATTGTATTAGCTTGCAGTATACGCAACACTATTTTGGCTAGTTTTATAAACAATTTCAAGTTCATTTTCTAGAAATTATTCGACACAACATTATGTATTGATTTTGTTTAATGTATAAATGAAAAAAAAAGTTTTGATTATGTTATACGGAACACTAAATAGAGCTTTCACTACATGCATCCCTGACTTGGCTTGCATTACATGCAATCAAGACCTTCTTCGATAGCGTGTGTAGTACACAATACCAAGTTTCACTAAACAAGATATTATTTTAATATTCTTATGAACTAGCCATTATGAATAGTAATACCCACTTTTTGAAATTTTATAAATTTTATCTTTCAAAATGGACTTCATTTTTAGATTTAGAATATCGAAATTAGTTGATGGTGAATTTTTGGTATTTTTCTGAAAACATTCAATTTTTGATGAATAGTGAAAACACTAGGATACTATTTAAAAAACGACTTTTTATTTAAATAATTATTATTTTTATTTAAAATTATTTTTGGTAAAAATTGATATATAATACCTATATGGTTTAAATGTAATTCATTGAAGTAATTTTATAATAATTTTAGATATATTAATAGTTTATTGAACTTTTTACCGTCTTTTACCTACCTTCAAGGAGATTTTTGCAAACATACATAAAACGTAATTTTACCACTTCTATGAGTGGAATTTCAAAAATCCGAGAGACACGGTTAATATCAAAGAGTAAAATGTGTCTCAATATGATAAAAATAATTTTTAATCAATAGTAACTTTTTTTACCATATTTAAAAGAATATAGGGTAATTAAGGGTAATAATGATATAAATATTACCCTAACACATGACCTAATTCTATTAGATAAGTGTAATTAGACCAAAAAAAACCTTAGGAATAAAATATTTCCCTTTAGGTCCACTTGGATTAGATTAGGACACTTATTATTATTTTATTTAAAGAAGAGTTAAAATGGTTAAATTCAAAGTTTAATTACTAAATCATTTTTAATATAGTGTTATACATAAGATAAAATAGACTATAAATATTAATTAGAAAGAAAAATATATTTCCGACCTAATGGTATTTTATTTATAATTTTTAGACATTAAATAATTTAATATATTTATGACACAATGGTGATGTAGTAATTACATAAATAATGAAATATTAAAATAACTGATATTATAAATAGCCAAATAAATGCAATTTGAGACTTTTTATAAATTCAACTAATTTTCTAGGTTAATATGACATTTTTTATTGATTTAATTATCTTTTTTCGAACTAATCATGCTGTTATAATTTTCACAGAAATCACGTACCAAATAGTGTCAAAATTGACATAAAATAGTTTTTAAAACAAATATTATATTATTAATTGTTATTTTATTCTTAAAAATATATGGTTCGGCCAAATGACTTAGATAAGGATATATATATTAATAATGAACAACTTGGGGTTCTTTTGGCTTGTTATAGTATGTTTATTAACCATATAGTGTAAGAAAAAAAAGACACGGTAATGGTTAACTTATTTAACTTAGAGTTTAATCTAAATGATAATGATAAAATAGTAACCTAACATTTTCTAAATTATATTGGTTGAGATTATTTCGACCCATTAAAACATTAAAATCTAAATAAATCAATTTCGAGCTATTATAAATTGAATATGACTTTATTATAAAATAATATTTTGAGTTTTTCCAAAGGTTCCCCTCTCCTCCCTTATAAAAAGGTCACCCATTCCCTCTTCTCTTCACACCCTTTTAGCCTCGAATCTCGGTCAACCCCTGACCATTTCTCTTCTCCACCTCCCTATAAACATTCAGGATGTTCTGGTCTTCTAAAAAGACCAACTCTACTTCCTTAATAGGAATCTTAAAGGAGGTGCGTCGAAGAAGAGGTAATCTCTTCTTTCGATTCTGTCAAGTTTCATTCTTATTATAATTCCTCTTCTTTAGTTGTATGATTATAAAGTAATAACATCAGTATTACTTATATACTGACATTTTATTATAAATATGAAACAACCCTATTTCACCTTCTATCCATCCTACAGAAAATGAAATCACAACCCATGTATACGTACAATATACTATCTCCACGTCGTGGTGTAATCTGTTTTCACCCACCACCTTACTTGGATGGGTATAATGGTGTAAATAAAAAACTATATATGATTATTGTAAAGTGATATTGATTCTGAAATATTATACATACACTTCATTACAATTCCACAATCATGGGAATGATATCATCGCTCGTGCGTATGTACGGACTACCGTTTCCACGACGCGATGAGATTCATTCTCCATGTCAACCATTCATGAATGATTATAAAGTATATATAATGAATAATAATGAAATATATGACATAATAATGATACTTTATTTATGTATATATATATATATATGTTTTTCATATACTTAATTCCATTCAATTGAATAATGAAACAAAAACAGCGTTCATGTGTACGTACGACCTACCATCTCCATGAATGGTGTATTTCATTCCCTTTATAGATCTATCATATATATACATATATTATGATTATATATTATATATAAATCATGTTTTTCATTCTGGAATTAAGTAAATTAGGATATATGTAATAATATCAAGAACAACAAGTCGAAACACGTACCATAAATGAAACGATTTTACCCAAAACGCTGCTTTAACATTGATTTTACAAAAGAAAGGGTAATATAAAGTCATATGTGAACCATATATGATATCATAACAATTAATATGATTCTGTAATAATTCAATGACATTATTTAAATCATTATACAGGAGGTTCAGATACGTACGAAGCAAATCAGACATAAGGTAAGGGATAACTATTCCAATCTCATTCTTATCTGAGATTGTTTATTCATAATTATTTACTGGGGTTATTGTAATCATCCATGTCCATGTTTTCTAAAAATGTTTTCAAGTATTTTTAATGTATTTTTTACCCATTTTTTAATTTTACCACATGTTATGAAATGAATCTTACTGTTTTTTACCACATGAGGAACTTTTTGACTTTTCTGACAAAAGTACAAGGAGAATGTTATTTTTAACTTATATGGTGTGAACGGATTTTTATGATTTCATAAATCCCCATTTTAATTAATCTTACTCTATAATATTGCATGATTATTTTCAAAAAAAACCATTTTCTTCTAAAATTTCATGGAATTTTGTGAAAATTGAAGAAGAAAGGATATTTTCCTCAAGAATTCATTTCAAGTGTTCTATCAAAACTATTTTTCATCTAAAATAACATTATTTAATATGTTTATGATTAACGAATAATTTCTCCATTATTTACATGGTTTTATTCTTATTAAGTTGAAATGATATCCATTTTTTTTATATGGATTATTTTATGATGGCATGATGATTAAGAATCCCATTCTATTACATGGGTTATGCTATGATTTATGATTTATGATTTTGTGGCACACGAAAGAATGATTTCTTTATGATATGGGTGGGACCGATATCTCTCTCCAATGCATTGGGTAATGATTTATATCTCATTAGGTAGACATGGATGGAACAGTATGTTAATCCAGTTCAGTGTTATAGGACTGGAATGAAGAGTGAACTCGATTCAGAAAGGGACTTTGTCCACTATGATGGTCTTGGTAGTAATACCTTGGATACTATGGAAATCATAACATGTTCTTAATGGTTTCCACAATTACATGCTTTATTACCACTCTATTTTATCATGATTGATGATCCATTATGATATATGCCTTACGTACTGCCTTGCTTTATGTTATTTCTCAAGATTTTGATGATTAATCATTATGTTCATGTTTTTATGTTCAAATGTATATGGTTTGTTTTATTCTCTCCATGCTTATCCTTACTGAGCATTTTATATCACCCTTTATAAGTTTTCTTTCCCCAAAATATAAAGAAAAGTTTTAGGTATGAAAACCAAAGGGGAAGATCTTTATGGGAGATGTTGATGATCCTTCACAACGATTAGAATATTTTGCTCCGAGTTTCCAAAGACACTAAAATATTAGGATCCTTGAGTTTTGGTTTTTTTATGTATTAAGTATTCCGCAAGAGTAATTTATTGTCTATGTATGTCATTCTTTGGGTCTCTATAGAAGTACAATGTCTTTCAAACATCTTTGTTTGACTATACACATCATGCCCCCAGTGGTTCTGCATATTATTCCTATAATACAACCATCAATCAATGTAAAATTTGTACCCAAGAGATCCCTCTCCTTCTTTAACATGCATGCAATGGCTCCCAATCCTCATAGACAACAAAAACATACAATTTCAATGTAACAAATAACCCATCATTAATGTATGATATTGTTTTGACATTCTCTGCTGACGAAACCTACAATGGGGCTCCTGCCCCATCATGATTGGTCAAAGATAGTCAACCTAAAAAATTAGTAACATGTCTAATTGGAAAGAGTATAAAACACCAATGATAAAAATAAAAAATATTCACCAGAGTGGAAACCCACAAAGGGAACCCCCTTGATAAAATTTGAGTACTAGTTAGTCAATCCAATACTGTGTATCGTTTATGAAAATAAATGTTGAGCTATAAGATACTCATATTAGACATAATGTTTTTAGGTTGAAAACCCATAAAGGGTGGCCTAATCTATATTCAAGTTATACCTCCTAATCCTGTACCAACCATGATTAGGAAAAAATTATTTTAATAATGGAAAATACAAAAAATTTCATAGTGTTTTCCATAAAACCCCATCAATAGTCCATCAATGGTCGGTGAGTCCCACAGCTGAAGAAAAAATTAGAGCCCAATTCGATTATTTCAATTTACATGTTTCGAATCATGGATCACAATTAATACATAGTCAAAATAATGCATATATGGTTGATTTTTACTAATTGATATTATAGGAAAATGAAGAGAATGAGCATAAGATGGGAAAATAATTCCATTCTGTTTTATAGTGATATGGAGGACATACACAGCCTAGAACCTCTCCATCTATGTGGGACATGATCATCAAAAAAGATATTCATAAAAATCGCAAATCTACATTAATAAATGATGTTATTCCTCAATTGCTTGATGAGGTTTTTAAAATTTTGCAGGCTCGGCCTCAGCGCCTGCCCGCAGTGCCTCGACATCCCTCACAACTTCATAGCTAGTCCCTTATCCCTCTTCAATCTACCATCTCCCCTCCTAAATAGTGACCAAATACCAGGACCTCTCCTATTTACTCCACTATAGCTTCTAGCTATAGTGTTCCTCTTATTGGTCAAGTTTTTCTACTGAGGACTCTTGCATCATGAGCACATTTTCAACCTTTTAACTGCACTAGCATGATTTTTAGTGTCATCAATAATAATTTACCACGTATCATCATGATGATTCCTCGACTCTACCACAGAATGTTGAGAATCAAGTGTACCATTTTCTTCAAAAGCATTAACCACCTACCGCACTATATCATGGATTCCATGATATTTGAATCCCAAAATTCAGAGGACCACAAACTAACAATGTATTTTTGGTAACTTCGTCGGCATCTCAGCCAATGTATTGTGATGGAATAATCTCCAAATTTTCATCCATTCCTTTTGAAGGATGGGACAAATCTCAACCACGCCTTCTCGGTTAGTCTCAGAGTCACTCAATGATGATGACATATAGCCAACTACAAATGTCACAAGAGAGATACTCGATTTAGTGTCTACAACACAACACGACCCCGTATAAACATCACCTCAGACAATAGTAATGGAGGATAGAGTGGGATCATTAAATGAAACTTCTAATGCTTGTGGATTCAATTCTAAGTGTATAGGAGATATGGATATAGTATGTCCCGCCTTCTTGGCAGTATCGTTACCTATAAAATGTGTAACGACATCTTTGATCCCAAGTTTCACCCACGGTCCCACGGGAACACTAATGGCCCAGGACCATGACCAACTAGAACATGTAATCCCTAAGGAATCCCTAAAAAGGTTTCATACTGATATTTGGGTTGTAGTTGTAGTATGTCTAGAGAAGTGTATTGTCCTTCAGATTCTATGGGCCAAAAACAAAACTTCTCTCTAAATCGAATAAAAATCCACAATATCCCAATCTAAATTTTCAAAGGCTAGGACACCAACCTCTTATGTGTTTGTGACTTATGTATAGGTAGATTCATCATGCTTAGGGGAAGTATAAATATTCTAAGGAACTATATCCATAGGGGTAAAGACCATTTTAGGAGGATTGATTTGTTCCTCAAGATGTCAAATCCATCCAAGATCCAAAAGGTATTGGGGCACGTCAACAGATTCATCACCTAGCATAACCTTTTTTTTATCTCCCTCTACGGGAACATACTAAACATGGTAACACATGTCCCATATTTCTATATTTTCTTCTAATATTGAGACAAAGATTGTTTGAACAATAATAAGAATGTATGAATGGTCAATAATACCCCCACCCTCCTTGGTTGCCTATGTTCCTTTGCTACAGTCAATCAAAATTACTAGTGTCCTTTCCTCTTCTTTAAAGGGAACAAGATCCATAGATTCATTACGAACCTCCATCAGGTTACCGATAGGCCCTAAGTCAAAATATGGATAAAATAGTGTGTCAACAAGATAAGGGTACTCAGTTCAACCACTAGGCGAGCAGACACTTATTCATGATTCATATCCTAAATCTCCTTGAATGTTTGGTCACCTTCTTGAATTTCGTCAATTGTTGTTGGGATGGTTCTTGAATTAGGAACCCATGTGATTTAGAGGTGGAAATTCCTTATAAGGGTTTATGATACTCTTTCCTTATGATCTTGGGATCCATGGGATCCTTCCCCCCCCCCCCCCACAATCAGTAGGTTTCACTCTCTAGTGATGGTGCCCCAGTGGGAATAAATCGGGGAAATGTCCTTTTCTCGAGACCCTACAAGCTTCTGAAAATTGAAAAATGGGGAGGGGACCATTAGAATCTCCCCAAAAAAATAATTTAATTCTAGGTTTTGTAGATTGGACAACATCTCCCTCGATAGTCATCGACCGTGGGAGTACTACCATTTGTGCCACTTGGTTAGACTAGTAATTCTTGTCGTTGGGAGCGTGAATGCACATTTCTATCTCAATTAAGTATGTGGAAACCTCAATTGGATATTCATATTCGGAAATAATGGTGGGGGAAATGGATCATCCAAGACCTTAAAGGTATAAGTGTCCTCCCAGAAGTAGTCTCCAAATATCTCCGTCAAAATTGTTCGCCCTCAGTTCATCCTAGACCCTCCAGGCATCAGCAAATGCAGCCATTCCTGGGATGGACAATGTTGAATGATTAGTTCGGGGGAGCAGAGAGATTTTTTCAGACATAAATGTTTCCTAGGAGTAATGTAGAATCATTATCCTCTTGAGTAGAACTCTTATATGATGCATGTAGTAGATAAGAAGCTTCACCCACAGTAGCCATAATTGGTGTGCCAGTGACATCGTCATCCTCTACATTAGTTTCTAGTTACAACATGGAAGGTATCCAATGTGTTTATTTACAGAGACCATTTTGATAATGGATTAGTGTCTCAAGGTCCTCAATTTAATGACCCACCTTCTCAGGATCCTCATAAAAAGAGATGTCATCGGGTGCTAACACATTACCAATGTGGGTAATAGAAAATTCCCTAAATTAGTGGAGCTTCCATAAATAATGAGGGGACTGGTCATGAATGGATTGGAGACCTTTCAAGAAGATACATTGCCTATAGCCCACTATGAAATCAACCTCAAGAGGGATGGATGGTGGGATCTAAGCAGTAGGTTCAGTATCTTGTTCAGCCACCCATAAAGTCATGACCCTATCTTTCACAACATTCATTGGCGGAGATCTGAGTGGCCTCTGATGGACTTTTCCTGGATGATGGTGCCTGAAAACTCCCTTTTTTCTCCATCCCCTTCACCTTAGGTGCCTCATAATCTATCACGATGGGAACTAGATAAGATAATTTTCCCACTGGGTATGATTTTTCCAAGGCCATAGCATAGTTTCTAGTGAGGAAGGGCACAAAATCCTTTGATTGTGGATGTCTGACTTGGCACTGGGTGTCCTCCTGGGTAAACATCATCCATAGTTTTTGAGCTATCATAAGATTTTTATCTAGGATATAACTATTGGGATCTATACTTCATAACTTATAGATACATTTTAATTGATTATTGAATCTGTAAGGTTCATATCCTTCATAATTGAGATCCCATCCGATACGGGAAACCAAGATGAATAACTTCAAAAAATAGCCTTGGCTGACAATGTCTTCAGAAACATTTTTTGTAATAGTAGAGGCATGGGAATCTTAAGTATTATAAGAAAAACATTTGTTGATGTTGAGATAATCCATTAAGTCTTGCTCATTATTTTCAGTCTGCTCCTCTTGCTTATCATTAGTGGCCCAAGTCGTTGGCATAACCGCATTGGTACACTGATGCTTCAATTAGTGGGTGGAATGTGGAATGGGAAAGGAATTGATAAATGTATAACATCCTATGTGAGATCCTATCTAATCCCAAAGTATTTGGAAAGGCCCAATGGTCTAGTAGTGTGGCAATCCTTTTCTGATCTAACCCAGAATGTGATAAATCTTGTCCAACACTCAAATTTCATGATTGATGCATCTAATAGTGGCCAGATGAGTGACCATAGGTAATGTAATGGATCTCACACTAGAATATTCATGTAATGGTAAGTGCCACCTTCTCAAAAATATGGTTATGAAGGACTCTACTGAAAATAATCTGGCGATATTTGGGATGAGACCCCTTCCCCACTCCATAAATTTCCCCTCTTCCAAGGTGGGTCAATAAGTACCACTTGCCTTAGTGTTGTTTTCACAGGACATGCCATGGGTATACATGAACATGGATCTAGAACAATTTTCCTAAAAAAGTTACCAAACCACTCAATAAAAGGAATGTACATATTCAGAAAAGGATCAACTTTCTTCAAAAGTGCCTTCACCTAAATGATCAGTATTCTAACCAAAGGAGGGGTCCTCTATTTTGTCATACAAAATAGAGGAAGGAGATTGGAATCAACCATACATATAACCATCAATTGGTACTCCCAAAATTGGATAGATGTGATAATGACTAATTCAGACCTCCCTGATGGATAGATGAATTTTTTTGGTGTCTAGGCTCCACCTGATTTGGAGAAGTGAAATATTGGAGTTGGGATGGTGACTGTATGTATGAGATACCCATGCAGGCTTGTATAGTCATATCACATTTAGATTGGCCATAAATTCTTTGTAACTCTAGGAAAACCAAAAAGGCCACCCCCCCAGTATAAGATGAATGGGCCTCCAAAGCAAAGATCTTTATGGGATGACTAACCATGTTGTTAATTCTCTATAGCCTTCCACACAATGATTGGGTAGAAATGGGTCATCTAGTCTTTCTTTTGTTTCAAATACCATATGGTTCGAGGAGAATACCTTAGAAGGGACCCAATGATGACATATTGGTGGAGGTATATTCCCCTATATGAAACCAGGGGCTTCAAAGTATATGTGTTAGATATCCAGGAAGTAAGTTGGTTGGATGGATTTGGTTTTATAATCGCTATTTCAGACAATAGGCCTGACACATAAGTTGGAACCTTGTCTATAGCTAAGTATTCCCATTTAATTATCGTATGTTTATTTTATAGAGATTAAGGTAATGGAATTATGAGAATTTTTTCATCAACTAAATATTCCATGTTCTTCATTAGTTAACTAGAAACAGAAAGAGGGGAAATAGTTGTAGCCACATAAGGAACGACACCAACATCAGTCTGCGGAAGAGCCATTATAGCCTGTATAGAATGACTCAAAAGAACATAAAAAGTCATTGAAATGATAAAATTGTTGGATTAGAGCCAATAAATTTCCATGGGTATTATAAGAGGTTATGTATGGAGCTTTATGTACTACTCATAGAAAAAGAATACAGAAACCATTTTATGCATGGTGAACGGTCTGCATACTCTATATACCTTCTATAGCCATAGTATGAGAATGTTCCATGAGGTAAACACCCATCGAGAATTTTCAAGAAACTAGAGGGTTTCATGGAAGGAAGGAAGCACTATTTGAGTCCTCCCCCACTGAAATTCTAAGAATTATGATTAATAGATTATGTTTGGTTTTTCATGGGTTAATTTCCAGTTCTCAAATTTATGTTTCATGTGCGGTGCATGTAGATCACATACCTTTCTCCTATGAAAAATTTCGTACATTAGTTTTAAATTACAGAATGCAGTTCACAAAACAAAAAATCTAGTTTGTGGGCAGAATCAATTATGAAATGCTCATTTTGTGGAACGTACAGAGTGGTTCACAAATTAGGATTTCACAAAGGAATTGGTACCTAGACACAGAGAAATCCATGGGGAGTCAAGAGAAATTTTCTCTGTGAGAAACCTTATAAGACAAATGATAATGGCCCTAATAAATTTATGTGGGCCCCACCTATCATACCTATCTATTTTACTGTAATGAACTTCCATTTAGGACCACTTCTATATTGGAATAGTCTCATCTTCATTTTGAATGGATTCTATTCATATGGGGGTCATTTCTTGGGTCTTGAAAACATTTAAATGGTAAGTAAATACTCCCACAATAACTTTATAGAAAGAAGTAAGCAATCACATAGGTCCATCAAGGAAAATTTATGAAAATGGAATCGAAAACATTGGATGGAACTTAAATAAATCAAGTTTTCATGAGTTTTTGTGACCTCCATACCATCACCGGGAAGGTATCGCGAAGCGCATGAATCAAAAACCAATGGTATATGGAAGGATACGTGAAACACTAACATGTGGGGAGATGAAAAAAACCATAGAAGTCATGAACTGCATTGTGAGGGAAATTGATGGTAGGGATTCCGTCCACATAACGTCATGAGAACTCAGCAGTTCCCCGGCGAGGAATGTTGGTAGTGATCCACAAACCATGACTCGCGAGAAACACCCTCCACGAAACCCAGTGGACCAAGTCATTCATGGGTAGTGATAGATCTTCATTGTCTTCTAAAAGTTATATCATGTTCCCAAATATATGATTTTTCCAATGCTGAAAAAAAGGATCATGGGAGGAAGAAGAAAAGGATGGATGATAAAAGAATGGAGGAGACCCTAGAGGTTGGAAGAAAGAATTTTTTGAGGATTCAAAATTCAGTTTCGAATGATCACCAAAGTGAAAACTATGAACCAGGTTTCTGAAGATATAACTTGATGAAAACCATAAAATAAAGAACTTAATAATAATGGGTAAACTTCCAACCTAATTGGTGTTATCAAGAACCATAAATTCGTCACATATGAACTCCCCATGAACTACAGTTTCCCATACCCTCCTCAATATGACACTCTACATTGTGTATCTCTATGCAGATCAAGCCCTGTGTCGTGTACCACATCATTATTCTGATGGAACCCGAGGAGGTAAGGCACACTACATCTTGGACCATGTACTAATTTGGTATTGAGTGGTCCATTCCCCAACCCACACACAGTTTCGGTAAGTGGACAACCCCCCCCCCCCCCCCCCACACACACACACACCAATATAACACAATGATATGTATGGATCCCCCCATAATGTATGAGAGAAAAGAAAATAGAATAGGGTTTCCTTATGTGTCTCTCCCTCCGGCTTCAATACTACACCTCCATTAACATCCAATCCTCTACCTCCTATCTGCGAACCAGTCCACCTGCATCTGGCCAAATCTTCCTCCAATGCCAATAGACTCATATGATCAGATCATCGGGTGCATCAAATCTTCCCTTTGAGTCTACATAATCATGGTAAGAAGAATCATGAAGGCTCTCCCACAATGAATTGGATTCATGGGATGTTTTTATGTCAACATTCCCATGGTAACCCAGACACCAACCATGGGATGATAATGTCAAAATCCATGGTCTAGGGATCAATTTAAATCACTTGATTTTCCATTCATTGAGGAACGATGATCAGTCAAAGGAATAATGGCCACTTATCCTTTCTATGAGAGGTGACATTCGTTCCCTTTACTAGATTGCATTTTCAGAACACCAACTGAGGTAATTCCCTAAATGTCCAAGATCTGAGACGCATAACCTCCAGTGTCATACCACATTGATTGGTTCATCACTCTTCACCCCTGTCCATCATCGCCTCAGCTTCTTCTACTATATATATGGCATCTCTAATCTATGAGAGATTAGGTTTGTGGTCTGTTGAATCTCTCACATCCTTTTTTTATCACACCGAGTATTACTCACATAGGATTCATGATTTTTGAGGACCAAAAAATCCAAACTACCAAAACATATGAAATACAAGAAATCTGATTCCTTTTCAAATCAGGAAACATAGGACTCCTACTTTAAGGCTAGAGATCATAATGTATTCCCATCCAAAATTGTTCACCTAATCATATTCCCATGAAATGGGATGAATCCATGAGTAAGCCCCAACCCAACCGAAATACATGGGCTCTAATTCCTCTCCTAACGATATATAGAAAGCCCATATTATATTCCTAATCTAAACAAAAAATCAACTTCCTCCCCTTGGATGATGATAAACTCCAGAGAACCTTGTTGTTTGGCTAAAGTCACCATTGCCTCTATTTCATCAAATCCATGTATATCCATGATGATCATGTAGACTAGGGGTATCCCTTGGATAAAATCTTTGGTATTGAACTAAGGATTCACGAACACAAGAACATGCCTAATATCTATAAGGGCATCCTAAAATATGAAATAATTCTACCAAAAGGGTGTGATGAGCCCGACCTCTCATTCTCTCGACCAATGGAGTCCTTAAGTATCGTTGTCCAAATCATAATCCAATGAGTGTCAGTATTATGGAATGCAGGTCCATTAATCATGCATACTGTGGTCGTTGATTGTTTATGGATCCATGAATAAACCCGTTGTAGACCATATGTGTAATTTATATCCTAATAAGAATGATTTCACAAAAAATTAGCACCCTGTAATCACCCACTGAGACCATTTAAATATGTAACATACATTATAATATGGAGTGGATAAACTTCTTGATTTCCCATGGAGTCATTCCAATTCCCCCTAAAGGATAACGACATAGATCGGTTCGTAAAAAAGATGGAAATGAGAATGTGTCTATAATAATGCAAAAATTCATGTCACCCACCAGACCATTTTTTGAATTTACCCCAAACACATAAACACAACACCTTGTCGCCAAATAGACAATAATTTCATTATCTACTGTGTCATGAAACATTTCTAGATATTTATAGTGTAGTTCAAGTAAGGTCACATAAACCCGATAAGAATGAATCTTAGAGGGACACACACTGAGTGTTTTAGTTGTAATTGACTAAATTCTATGTTATTTGGGTTAATGTGATAAATAATATTTTCAGTAATGATGAATAATTTTAATTGAGTAAAATATCTCTCATAGATTTAATATATATTTATTCACCAAATTTCGAATAAAAAAATCTATTTATTTTATTTAATATTTAATAAATATTTATTTTCTTATATGTGAATGAAATATTTATTTATAAATGAAATATCTTTTTGAGTATTAAATAAATACCATGGAGTTTGAACATACCAATTCTTAGTCAAATTATAAATAATTATTTACAAGATACTAAGTATAATATATAATATTTTTCAGGTTTGTGCACACCAAAAAATAATTAAATTGTTGTTATTATGTGGTATGAAGTTTAATTAAGGGTTATAATATTATTTAATTACTTCCATTAAATTTAATTATCATATTAACCTAATCAAAAACACTAATTGTATGAATTATTCTCATATTTGGGAGGATCATCGTTGGAAATAATTTTTTTAATTGATTGTGAAATGTTTTCAATTGGGTTATGCCCTATCTTTTTGTGATATAGTAGCATATGGTTCCATGAATGTATTTCCCCATGTTGATTGGAATTGAATATTTTTTTAGGTAAATAATTGGATGTTAATTTTGAAATTTGTTTAAGGATTACTATTTGTTTTTATATCACATCATATATCTCTTACAGTTTAAATATCATCTATGATCAATAAATAGAGATTTGATGGTATTATTTTAATCATTACATGGGGAAACACATCACAGCAAGGTAATGTTACTGAATAAAGAGACTAAGACATGATAAAGGGAGGTCTGTTGGGAATATTATGTTTCCATATTAGTTTTAATATTTCTTGATAATTTAAATATATAGTGGGGAATTGGAATTTCTAGTTTTTTCATGGTTTTCTTGGTTCTTAATGAATACATTAAATCATATGGTACATTCATAATAAAATCATTGAATGAAAAAGGGAGTATTTTATCCAACCATTGGTGTATAATTTTGGATTCATTATTGATAGATAAATTGGATTGTTGTATATAATAAATTTATGGGGAGAGAAATTTTAATATCTATTTTTTAGAGAGAAAGTGATAAAAGTGTATGAAAAAAATTTAAAACTGAAATAGGGAATATTTCGAGACACACATAGGTGTCTAATTTATTTGGCTTTCTTTCATTACAAGTGGGAGGGGAAAAGGATAGAAAAGGTGATCACTTTTTATAAAGAGAGTCAATATTTTTATACACTTACATTAACTGTTTTTTGATATGTTTGTAGTATATTATAAAAAAATAGTTATATGGATCATAATATTTTACTTCCCTTGGATACATAGATCACAATAATATTAATTTTGTGAAATATATTCCATTTATCAAAAAAAAGGATCATCCCCTTCAGTACTCTTCAAAAATATACCCAACAAATTTATATCTTTATAACCTAGTGAAGGGAAATCTAAGAAAGGGTGAGCTTAGATTCCCAATAAGAATAAAAAATATGTGATACCTAAAAATAACAAGAAAATAAGTGAATGAGAACATGAATGTAACCTATTAAAACCATATCATTAATATCAAAGATCATAATATTGAGTCATTGAATATAATTTTTAATTTAATTGGATATTAATAATATGATAATAAATGAACATGAGTGATGAAATGTTAACATTAGAATATGACATTGTTTTCATTTCCATACAAATAAGAATATACAATCAATTCCATATTATCCTATGCTTATAGCCAAGTATATAATGGTGGTATTTATTGACTCCCCAGACCATCAAAGTTTTCAAGGTTCTATTCAAAAACCTCATAGGGGAAAATTCACTAATTAAACGGAATTCACTACATGTTCTTATCTAATATATCTTCTAAGATATAAATCATTACCCAATGAATTGGTGGGAGATATATATCTCACCAATAATTTAATGAAAGTCATATTCATGTGTTCCCTAAGTTCGTAAAAAATTAATTATATTATAAAAAATGAAATGAAATCGGTGTTATAAAAATTTCATCACATAATTACCTTTTCAAAAGTGAAAATTGTCATAATCATTTCTTCATATAATAAACTGAGGAAAAAACTGTTCCAAATGAATTTTATCATGGTATAAATCATAGATGAGAAATAGGTTTTATGAATATAATTACATCATAAAAATAATTCGTTAAGAAAATATTGAAATAAAAAATAAAATTTAATTGATCATAAAATATAACGAGGATAAATATATTCTATATATTATGTTTTAAATTTTATGTATATATACTTCATGAAACTCTATAGGTGCATAACATAATGTACGTCTCAGAGATGAAAAAATGAGAATATAACATACTTAAAAACTTGGCTACCATTTTATAAATTCAAAGATAAAATTCGATAAATATAAGTTTATTATACATATTTTAACGAAAACTATTTATATATATCATTAAATATATTATTTTAGTATTTTTTTTATTTCCTTATTATGAAATATTAATTTTTAATATTATGTTTGGGGTAATAATCGCTTTGTTTTTCGTATATGTTTTATTTTGTTATTTTAGGTCCTATATATTTTATAATGACTCCATAATATCCATAATTTTATCCATGATATAATTATAAATTTTAATCTATATATATTCATTTAGGGAAATATATACAATTTAAAAATCGATAATGTAGTACACCATTTATGGTGATGGTAGGTTATACGTATGTATGAACATTGTTTCAATTTTCCATTTCAATTGAAATAAAGAAATTGAAAGGATATATTATAATTAAAAATCATTTTTATGTCATATACGTCACTAATTATCATTTAAACCATCCTTATTTCATTATATGTAATGTGTGAACCAATCACATCACTTAATATGGAGGTAGTTAGTCGTACACACGAGTGGTGTTATTATATTTCAATAAAATTGATTTTATGAAGGTGTGTGTGATAAAATACTCCAAGAAGTATTATAATATAATAAATATAATTTAAAAATATTAAATCCATAATTATTTTCTTCATTTAGTGGTATTAATAGAAAAACAAATGACATCAGTTTGCGAGGTGGTTGTCCACCTTACACAGGAACGATTATTTTGTAACCTATTGGATGGAAGTAGAGATGGTTGGTTATAAGGAACATAAAATAACAACATAATAATATATTTTAGATAATAAGGTTATTATATCATAATGGTATTATAATAATTGAAATAGGTTTTGGGGGAAATTAAAAAACATATTGAAGAAGTATAACTTTTGTTTAGGTATCCTCTTTACGTTTTCAACAGAAGCCTTATTAAGCATAACTTATGTCAATAATAAGGCCTCTATAATTATAGAAGGAATTGTTTTATGTTATTTGGGTATTTTTTGGAAAAAATAAAAAATGGGTATAATGTGTGAAGAAAATTGGATAGGGGTGAGCTTTTGTATGTGAGGTGGGTGGTGTACTTGTTATTTTTTTTATAGAAAAATATATACCCATGTTTTTATCATGAAACAAAGTTATAGAATGAATAATTATTGATAATATAAAGTTTAATGTCAAAATATTTCCATCCAATTTTTGTTTCAATTGTTTTGAGGTACATTTTACATATATACTTTTAGATTATCCAACCACAATAAACCAATTTTACCAAAACCTGAGTAAATAATTTTTTAAATTTGTAATATTATGTTTTTGAAAAGTTATTTTAATATATTAGATTATATATATTATGATTATTTTTCGAAATATGTAATTAATTTTACAAATTTCATTAACATACATGCCCACATTTGATTTAAAATTAATCCCAAAAATGTGATCGGAATGAGGGTTTTAAAAAAGTGAATGTTAAAAAGTATACAATGTTTTTATATTGAAATTCAATATGAAATTGATTAAAATTAATTAAATTGGATTAATAAGTTTATTGTTGCGTGATTTTTACATTGAAACCAATTTAAATTATAATTGTACTTTATATATAAATAAAATTAAAATTTTATTTTCAATTAAAATTCAGTATTTTCCATGTTCATCAAAAAATGATTACTTCTATAAAAATATTAAAAAAATACTTATAAGATAATTTTATCATGCTTATTTTAGAAATAATGTTTATTTGATCATATTAATTTTATAAATTTGAGAAAAATATAAATTTTTAATGTTTAAAATGGGCAATGAAATGCATTTGTTTAGAAAAATATAATTTTCCAATCATGAAAACATATTTAAAAAAATTAATCTCTTTTTTTCAATATGATTTCATATATAAATCCATCATGCATAATGTTCTAAAAAATAATATCCATTCAACTACTTTTAATGACTAGGTTATAGTGGTTGTTTTAATTAATAATATTAATAATGATTCATGGTTTTGTTAAAACTTAGTCTGGGGTGTAACATATGTTATTGATGAATGAAAATTTATCAAAAATAATAAATACATAAAACTAATGGTGTATCATTCTCTATCTGGATACAGAATGATACAAAATGGATGAATATACTTTTAGATTATAATTATTATCATATAATGAATAAGTATTTCTATTTTGATTTTCTGAGTATTATAGAATCAAAACTCACATTTATGATTTGATCTCAAAAGTCATTATTGAATTATAAGAGAAACATATTAGGAATACAAATAAACATAAAATTTATAGCAATGTTATATTTTTATAAACCTGTTTACCATTTTTTTAAACTCATATCTATATAAATGTTGTTTCTTCAATGATGTATTTATATGTGAAGATATGGTACTGGTCTATAGATGTAATGTGATCCCTCTAAAATCATTTTAATGGTACTTATCTTGATCATAAATTTATCAGGTCCTATGAAAACATATCTAAGGAATGTGATAATGTCACACTGCTAACATTATTTCATTTTTATTTATTTAATTCTTGGCTCTCGGTTCTTGAGCCAAGGTCCGGGCTAGATCTTGTATTGAAATTTTTGTCGTTTAATATTTTTATCTGGTTTAGAGCCCATGTGTGGTCACCGCTTGATAGGCGGTAGCCACACGATAGCCCCAGGTGCTTGTGTGGGTGCCCAACCGAACTGCTTTGAGGAGCGTAATTTGCATGCACATTTTTTTAAGTCATGCGATGAGTGCATGGGAACTCGGTTTCCAGAATTCGATAATTAATTGGATTATGTTTAAAAAAGGGGTTGTTAATAAAAATAATAATATGTTATTGTTATTATTACTGTAATTATTATTATTCGTTATCCTATTGTTTTTTTTATTATTATTAGTTTTATTATTATAACTATTTTTATTTTATTAAATCAAAGAAATCTATCTAATCCCTAATCTACCCGAGGGCCCGCCCTTCCCCTTCCCTGTCCGCGCGCACCATTCTCTCTCCCACCTGGTCGTCTTCTCCGCTCTGCCTCCATTGTTTGTCTGCCTCCTCCTCCCGATGGCACCAAGCCAGCCTCGCTCTGTGCTGCACCTGACCCCTAGCCTTGCCATTCAGCTTTGCTCCTTGCCTCTCCGGTTGTTCACGCTCGCCCTGAGACCCCACCTCCTCACGGTCTGCTCTCCTCCTGCCGACCTGCGCCGCACCTCTACCAAGCCGCCTTGCCTCCCCTCTCAGTAGCATCAGCCTCGCCCCCCTGTCCTCCTCACCTCCCTTCGACTCGCCCAAACCTCACCCTCACTCCGACCTCACACTGTCCAAACACACCAGATCTGGTGAACCCCCCTGCATGCTCTGACAAACCTCCGTCCAGCTGACACACACCCCTTTTTCCGTCCGAGACCTTGCTGGTACACCCGCTTTCCGGATCGATTCCTCCCTCTAACAATGTTCATTCCCTTTTTGTGGTAAGAGATTTTAATTTTGGTGTTTTCTTAGATTGAGGGTTTTTTATTTTCCGATTAAATAACAATTTTTGTGTGTTGATCATTCTCATAGGGTGTTTTGGATTCTCGTTAGTGCGGTTTTGGTGCGAATGAGGTTCCGCATCAGTTTTGGGTGGGCCGTCCACGTTTAAGATAGGAGATTCCACTTATAAGTCTTTTTTGTTGAATTAATTCGCCCATTTAATTAATTGAGTATATTCATTGGCCAGTTTTATAGGTGTGAATATTGTTTTACATGAAGTTAATATATTTTGATGTGTCTAGCATCGTGGTTTTGTGATACAAGTGTTTTTTTCTTTGGAAACCCATGTTGATCCGTTTGTAGTGTTTTATAAACTGTTTCGTTTGTTTATTAAAATTTTCAATGGTTACAGTTGTGTTTTACTATGACGTCACTATGAGTTTAGTTATAAAAGACTTTTTGAGTGAGTTCTTGACATTTTGAGTCTTGTGACACATTTTGAAATTTTTTAATAAACTTTTTTAGTGGATTGGTTAGTTGTGAAAATGGTTTATTTAATTGTGTAGTTAGAATATTAATTTGAACAGGTGGGGTTAACTATGTTTTTGATGTGTTGTTGTGTACGTTTGGTCATAAAAGAGGGGTTTGAAGGGTTTTTTGGGTGTGTAAGCCATGGGTTACTATTTGGATATTGTTTTATAATATTTAATGGGGTTTGTTAAATGGTACAAATGATGTGAGTTGTGTTTTGTAAATGTTTCAAGGTGGTTCTTTTGAGATGTTTGTTTGTATGGATTGTTTTAAGTCCGTGTTCATATATTTTATTTATATTTGTAGTTACAGCGTGTTGGCGGGGTAACCTCGTGTTACCACAATCATCGGTTTGTGTGTGCTTTTCCTCCTGTGCGAGGTGTGTCGCGTTCGAGCTACGAGTCAATGTAGGTTCCCATTGCACTTCTTTTAAAATTTAATTTACTTTATTTCATGCTTTTTGCGCCCTATATAAATACATATGTGCTAAATATTATTATGCAACTTAAGATTAATTCATTTATTATGCAACGTTATAATTAAATTCTTGTAGTGTCAAAATGGTGTCGTTTTATTATTATTGTGCACAATACTTTTTCAATTAAATATTTTATTAATTCTAATAAATGAGAAGTAATAAAAGATAATTAATTTTAAAATTATTATTTGGTGTAAAAATATCCCTTTATTTTATACACAACACTTGAAATATTTTCTTGACGAGAGGACACCTAGTAGTGGAAGAATGATTGTTTGGATTTTAAACATAATTCATGAAATTTCAATTATAGTTATGTTTTTAATGATAAATTATTTATTCTAAATCTTTAACAAGTGTTTTTGTTCTTTTTAAAGTGGTGATGTTAAATACACTTAATGCCCATTTCGAACTTTATGGAAAATGATGAATTTTTTTGATAAAAACCCTCTTAGGATAACTCTCCTACCTTGGTTGCAATTGATTGTTTGGAAGGCCTCTCAAAGAGGCTCCAAGGTACATGAGTGGTTTAAAGGCAAGAGGTTATCCCATGGAGGGGCTTGGGGTGATTCAAGTTGTGATTTATATATATATATATATATATATATATGATTGGATGCTCGGTTTGCATCATTTGTCACACCCCCTTTCCAAACACTTATATATGGCAATATGGTATATTGAGAGAATATTTTGAGAATTATTGCTTCACTGGTAGCTTGTGGTACTGAATATTAGCCCATAGTAGGTGGATATATTGGGTTTATTACTATGGTATTTACCCTTATCTAGCCTGAGAAAGGATGGTCGATCGTTTTGTGTGTTTTTATTTCATTGTTTGTGACATGACAACGAGGATGATTTCTCATGTATTGGTGTCTTCTGGTTTATTCATGATCTCCTAGGTTTACCCATGTCGGTTGGATTTCAGTTAACTATTGTGATGAATATGGTACTCGTATATATTTTCATTTAATTTCCCTTACTGTGTAAATACTGTAGCATTTTCATGTGTAGTGTTTTTACAAGAAAGTGATGTGTGGTTTAAAGTGGTTTATAAAAATTGTTTTCAAACAAAATTGTTTTATACTTTTTTTTCAAATTGAAGATGTAAAAATCACTTCCCCTTTTAAAAATTCTAATTTCTCACTAAAATAATGACTTGGGTTTTTGAGAAATGAAAATGGGGCAATGACTCTTTCATTGTTTATGAGTAACAAGTAAAAAACATTACTTTTATAAAATGTAGTTCAAACGTGAAATGGTGTTTATTTTATTTTAAATGTAGTTCATTGGGAATAGATATCGGGCTAGCCTACTGGATTTTAATACTCACGCCTATAGTGTTTTCTTGTTTTTAGTTCTGTTGCAGGTTCCAGCTTCAATTGATCACCTTGAATGATGTTTGTTGTGGTATTAAAGCATGACCCACGAGGTCACGTGGAGTTTTGGTCGTGGTTAGGTAACTAGAGTTGTTGGTTGTTCATTATTTATATTCTTTTGTTCGATATTTCCACTGCTTAGTTTATTTTCATCTAGGAAAAATCGTTCCCACCTATTTAATTTTGATGCCCGGAACTACTTACTAGCCTGTGGGGATCAAGAATGCCCCTCGGGCCATGTCGTGGGCCGACTCGGGTGATCGATTTAGGGTCGACCTGGGTTGGTTCATGATAAAATGGTATTAGAGGAGGTTCTTGTTATTTGGGGTGTCTGGTGGATGGAGATTAGGACTATTGGGACTTGAGAGGTAGGTACGAGAAAAATGTCATGATCCTTTGCCAGTTCCAAACCTCGACTCACTAGGGGTAGTCTGGAAATTGAGTTCTTGTCTCGTTCTGATTTGTTTTGGATTGTGGGATGACAATGGAGGCAAAATGATGTTACATTGTGATTGTACATGGATTAGTGACCCATGTGGAGTCCACATACACAGTTTGGGTTCTTCATATTTGTTGAATCTTACTTAGAGCGTGTCCCACTACCATGTCTCTAGGTTAAGCATGACTACTAGTCCCTCTCTTCGGTGATTTGATGTAAGTTATGTGTTGTCTGGTTTCTTGTGGTCATAAGTGAACTTTTGGAAATGAAAAAGGGGTTTTGAAAATAGAATGTTTTCTTTTAAATTGTTTTTAATTTTTGAAAGGGATTTTCAAAACTAAAAGCTCTTAGACTAAAAATCCAGTGGTTGCATGGAACTGGTAGAGATATGGTTTGGGTGCAAACTCGGGTACTCTTTATGAACGTTTGCACATGTGATAGAATATATGAGAAGTGTGTGTTGGTGTGTATGAAGGAAAGTGGATGAAGACATGTGCAATATTTCATGGGATTACTAAGGAGTGCACATGGAATTAAAGGATTGACCTTGTTATTCTAAAGTGATTTTAATAATGGAAAAATGATTTTTGAAATAATGAATTTGGTTTCAAAAGTGGGTTTGGGTATTTGAAAAATGACCTTCAAGGAAGGCAGTTTTGAAATCTAAAATAAAAATGGATTTTTGTATTGTATTGGTTTTTGATTTGGATGTTTTTGGAGGAAATCACTTTCAATGATATTGCTTCGGCTTTATATTTATATTGGATCTGTGTTTTATATTTTGTTCAAGACATGCCACCCAGAAAGGTCCCTGGAGTTTCTGATAATTCATGCTTAGTTTTGGTTCTTCTCAGACATTGTCTATACTTAATGGTGATTGAGATATATTAAGGGTAGTTTTGGTTTTAAGAGGTCGAGCGTGTCTTAAGGGTATTGGGAACTCCCAAAGATGTTATAGTGTGTGCAGTTTTGGGTCTGTTTGAGAGTCCATATTTGGACGTATAGGAGTTTATCACCCCACAGTCCATGCAAGTTGAGATGACATCAGATGTCTTCAAATCTATCTTCACCTGATTGTTTATACCTAAATAGGTGAAGACGATGAAAAAGGAAAGAACTTATGGGCTTTCAACAAGTCCAATGGACGGTGAAGACATATGTTGACCATTTCAAGGAACTTGTGTCCTTTTCTCAAGAGGTAGCATCACAGGATTTGATGAAGACATATCTCCTCATCAGGGGTATTCATCCAAAGATCAAGGAGCTTGTCCTCCCTTCAAGGGACCACTATTTGGAGATGTTGGTGGATGAGGAGTTTTTAGAGGAGTTGGTATCTGGAGCGCAAACGGTTGGAAATCCAGCGTGTTTTGTTGCTTGAAAAGGTTCCCCATTTAGGGATCAGGGCATTACAGCGGAACCCATTTTACAGAGTCATCTGTAGTTGTTCTGGTTTCTAGTTCATTAGACCGTTCAGTGGTGTGCCACCAGTGTGGCCGGTTCGGGCACCTTAAGCTATCATGTCACATCCCATTGAAGATGTGTCATCATTGTGGATGTATGGGTCATCTTGGGAATTTTTGCATGATGCATCACCTGAAGAAGACGATGTGACTGAAGGATTCCAGTGCTTGACTGTGAGGTAGGAGATGCTTCATCCATCATATCCCCAATCACATGTCTTGGGGTGAAGCTCACACATAGTCAGTAGTTACTGGGGATGTGAAGCCTGGGTTTGGGATTCATGTTCCTTGTTGGTGGTGGACCATTTAAAGTCACTTCGTTCTTGTTTTTATACTATTAAAGTCTTGAAATTGTTTAAAGTTCATTGTTTTTCTGTGGAGTTACGACGAACATTCTCTATTGTAATCTAAATAGTTTTTTTTGGGTTAGGGTTTACTACTTGGGTTATGTTCTTCTTTTAGGTTTCACTCTAGTGTTCAGGCATTCTTTGGTCTGAGTTGAGTATTCCAAGTTTCAGTGGAGGTGTTGTTTCGCTCGTTCTATAGAACATAGTTTAGATCAGTTGGGAGTTCCTGCGTCTCCACTCCTATTCGGGGTGATATGTTTGGGTGTTAAATTTATGCCCTAGTTGAGTTCTTGTGGTGGGGAGAACCTCTTCGTGTTCTCCCCTCAACCTCGGGCTTCTGTTTTCACTTGAATCTATTGGGTGTGGCCTATGATGAGTATGTTCATTCTGATATTTTCAGTTTTCATTGGTCCTTATGGTTCTGTTTAGGCATGGACTTATTTCTTCACTAACATACGACTTCATGAACTTCTGGGGGTAGAAAGTGTCTGTGGTGGGGAGAATTTTGACACCCCGACATTTATTTCATTTTTATTCATTTAATTCGTGGCTCTGGGTTCTCGCACCAAGGTCCGAGCTAAATCCTGTATTAAAATATTTTTTTTGTTTAATATTTTTAGCAGCTTTCGAGCCCATGCGCGGTCACCGCACGACTGGAGGTAGCCGCACGATCTCCCCAGCTGCTTGTGTGGGTGCCCAAGCAGACTGCATTGAGGCACACAATTTGTGTCCGCCTTTTTTTAAGTCATATGATGATCTAACGGGTACATGGTTTCTAGAATTCGATAATTAATTTGATTATGTTTAAAAAAGGGTTTTTAATAATAATAATAATATGTTATTGTTATTAGTATTGTAATTATTATTATCCATTATATTATTGTTATTATTATTATTAGTTTTATTATTATAACTATTTTTATTTTATTAAAAAAAAGAAATCTATCTAAACCTAAATATAATACCCTTCCCCTTCCCTGTCTGCGGGAACCATTCCCCCTCCCACTCGGTCTTCTTCTCCATGCCTCCTCCCTCATTCGGCCGCCTCCACCTCCTGGAAGCACCCAACCAGCCTCACTCTGCGCTAAACCCGACCCCTAGCCTCGTCGTGTACCTTTTCTCCATTTTTCTCTTGTTGTTCGCACTCACCCCGAGACCCCGCCTACTCATGGTCTTCTCTCCTCCTACCGACCTGTGCCGCACCTCAACCAAGAAGCCTTGCCTCCCCTGTCTGCGGCACCGGCCTCACCCTCTGTCTACCTTGCCTCCCTTCGGCTCACCCATACCTCACCCTCACGCCAGCCTCGCACTATCCAACCACACTAGATCCGAAGACCCCCTGCCTACTCCAGCCAACCTCCTCCCAACTAAAACACCCATTTTTTATGTCCGAGACCTTTCCGGTGCACCCGGTGTCCGGCTCAATTCCACCCTCCGACACCATTAATTCCCCTTGTGTGGTAAGGGATTTTTATTTCTGTTTTTATCTTTATTTTTGTGTTTGTTATTTGTGGATTAAATCACAATTTTTGTGTGTCGATCTTTTCCATAGATTGTTTTGGCTTCTCGTTGGTGCGGTTGTGATGCGAACGAGGTTCCACACCGGTTTCAGGAGGTCTGTCCAAGTTTTAGATAGTTAATTCCACCTATAAGTCTTGTTTATTGAATTAATTCACCCATTTAATTAATTTAGTATGTTCATTGGCCGGTTTTCTGGGTGTGAATATAGTTTTATAGGAAGTTAATATGTTTTGATGTGTCTAGCATCGTGGTTTTGTGATACAAGTGTTATATTCTTTGAAAACCCATGATGATACATTTTCATTGTTTTATAAACTATGTCATTGGTTTATTAAAATTTTCAAGGTTTGTAGCTGTGTTTTGGTGTAAAATCACAATATGTTTAGTTATAAAAGATGTTTAGAGTGAGTTCATGATATTTTGAGTCATGCGACACATTTTGAAATTGATTAATAAATTTTTTTAGTTGTTTGGTTAGTTGTGAAAATGGTTTATTTAATTGTGTAGTTAGTTTATTAATTTGAAAAAGTTCGTTTAATTGTGTTTATGATGCGGCGTTGTGTAAGTTTGTTCATAAAAGTAGGTTTTGAAGGGTTTTTTGGGTGCATAATCCGTGGGTTACTATTTTGAATTTGTTTTATAAAGTTTAAAGTGGTTTGTTAAACGGTACAACGAAGGCGAGTTCTGTTTTGAAAATATGTAGAGGTGGTTCTTTGGTGCTGTTTGTTCGTATGGATTGTGTTAAATCTATGTTCATTTATTATATTTATCTTTTTTTTAGAGCACGTTGGCAGGGTAACCCCACGTTACCGCGATCATCGGTTTGTGTGGGCTTGTGCTCATGTGCAAGGCGTGTCGCGTTGTCGCGTTGTCACGTTCGAGCTGCGAGTCGTGGTAGGTTCCCATTGCACTGCTTTTAAAATTTAAGTTACTTTATTTTCTGTTTTTTACGCCTTATATAAATACATATGTTCTAAATATTATTATGCAACTTAATATTAATTCATTTATTATGAAAATTTATAATTCAATTCTTGTAGTGTGATAATGGTGTCATTTTGTTATGATTGCGTAGAATAATTTTTCAATTAAATATTTTATTATTTTTAATAAATGAGAAGTAATATAAGATTATTAATTTTAAAATGATTATTTGGTGTAAAAATAGTCATTTATTTTATACACGACACTTGATATATTTTCTTGATGAGCGGACACCGAGTAGGGAAAGAATTCTTGTTTGTCTTTTAAACATAATTTATAGAATTTCAATAATATTTTTTATTTTTATTGATAAATTATTTATTCTAATGCTTGAACTAGAATTTTGGTTCTTTTTAATGTGGTGATTGTGAAATAAATTTAATTCCCATTTTCCACATTATGGAAAACAATGAAAAAATTTCCTTAAAAACCCTCCTAGGACAACTCTTCTACCTTGGTTGCAATTGATTGTTTGGGAGGCTGCACTTAGAGGCCCCCGAGTACTTGAGTAGTTTAAAGGAAAGAGGTTGTCCCATGGTGTGACTTGGGGTGATGCATGTTGTGCTTTATATATATATATATATATATGATTGGATGGTCAGTTGGAATCAGTTGTCTCACCCCCTTTCCAAACACTTAAGACATAGGAATTTTCTATATTTATAGAATATTATATGAATTATTCCTACACTGGTAGGTTATGGTACTGACCAGTGGCACAAAGTATGTGGATATATTGGGTTAATTTCAATGGGACTTTCTCTCATCCTACCTGAGAAAGGATGGTCTAGCGTTTTGGGCGTTTTTATTTCATTGTGTCTGACATGTCAATGAGGATTATTTCTCATGTATTGGTGTCTTTTGGTTTATTCTTGATCTCTTATGTTCACCCATGTCTGTTGGCTTTCAGTTCCTTGCTGTGATGAATATGCTACTTGTATATATTTTCTTTTCATTTCCCTTACTGTGTAACTACTGTAACATTTTCATGTGTAGTGTGTTCACTAGAAAGGGATGTGTGGTTTTAAAGTGGTTTAGGAAAACTTTTTTCAAAGAAAGGTGTTTTATACTTTTTGTGCAAATTGAAAATTTAAACATCACTTCTCCTTTGAAAAATGCTAATGTATCACTAAAATAATGACTTCGGTTTTTGAGAAATGAATAGGGGAAATGACTCATACTTTGTTTTTTAGTAACATGTAGAGAACCACAATTTTATAAATTATATTTCAAACATGAAATATTATTTCTTTTATTTTAAAGGTAGTGCATTGGGAATAGATATCGGGCTAGACTACTGAGTTTTAAGACTCACGCCTATAGTTTTTTCTTGTTTTTAGTTTTGTTTCAGCTTCCAGCTTTAGTTTTTCGCCTTTAGTGATGTTGGTTGTAGTATTAGAGAGTGACCCATGGGGTCACGTAGAGTTTTGGTTGTGGTCAGGTTAGTAGCATTGTTGGTTATTCTTTCTTTTGTTATATTTTTCTGCTGCATAGTTTATTTTATTTTGTGCCAAATCATTCCCACCAGTTTAATTTTGATGCCCGAAACTAGTTTCTAGCCCGTGAGGATCGGGAACGCCCCTTGGACCATGTCGTGGGCTGGCTCGGGTGACTGGTTTAGGTTCGATCTGGGTTGGTTCATGACATATAATATTGGATTCAAATATACTATTACATCATCATATAGGTTCTCCATTATTGTCTCTTGAAGTTTGACTTGGTAAAATATTTATGTCCCGTCTACTCTCATTTTAATGTTTTTTTATCATTTTGTGCGATCTAATTCATGTGTGAAAAAGATAAAAAAAATATTTTTGTTCTTAAATGGGAGTTTTATTTGTTGATCATAACATAATATGAATTGTAACAATTATATAATATGTGTGAACCATGATTAACAATATCCCTCTTAGTTTAATCAATTTAATTATAGTTTCAACCTGTGGTATATCAGTAAGTTATATATAAAATTAATTTACATCAATTCAAATGTTTAGAAAATTTTTAACTTCTTTTCATTGATGAATCCACTCATTTCTGAGTATCAAACATTTTTTTGAAAATTCATACGTTAATATTTTCACTATATTATTGAAAGGTGTTTACAGAGTATATATTTAAATATATTTATTTGACCAATAATAATAAACCAATTAGTGATGAATAGAAATACATTTTCTTCACTGAATCCTTATCATATTATGTATTTATGAAAACATATGATTATGATACTCTATTGAACATGTTGGGGTCACTTTAAGAAATCAATGTAAATATACAAGAGTTGATGGTGATATAGAAATCACTATTAAAATTAGATGAAGACCACCTAAAGAATAAAAGTAAAAATGACAATAAAATAATAATAATATATAAATGAATATAAACTACCCAATAAATTTTATAGACTATGAAATTATAAAAATATATAAACCAAATGTTGTTTTAATATATGAATAAATATAAATAATTTTAAATTACCCAATGGATCCTAGAGAAGGTGGTAATATATTATATGACCTTAAAATGTCATCTAGATTATAGTCTTCTAAATATTCATGAATTTATCACGACACGGTCAAATCCAGGTAAGATAAGTAGGATCAAAATGAAATCATTCATGAACAAGATTTACTATTCAAATAATAATTATTCATGCATAATACACCATTGAGAAGAATATTGGAGACCTTAAATTTTGAAATATTAATATTGGGTGAGAAGATTAAGATTGAAAGGGACATACAATATGAACATGTATAAGAAGTGGAAAACAAATGACCATAAGGAATGATCTTAAAGAAACCATTATGCATATCAAAATAAAAATAAATGCATAATTAAATAAACATTTTTTTGATTAGTAATGGATAAATAATAAGAATACCAATCATAAAAATAATGAATAAAATATTATGTTTCTTGAATCAAATATCCAATCATCAAAATGAGCTTTGAAACTAGAGATTTCATACTAGATAGGAAAAAAAGAAGAGTATGAAATTTCTACAACCGGTTCTTGTAAATAAATGAATTTTTAATGATAAATGTTAAACATAATGCATTAAATGTAATTTTTCGCTAACATGATAATATTTTGGATGAATTTTATACAATATAATTCAATATCTGGAATCTTTTATGTGTAATGGTATAAAAAACATCATTAACATTATCTAAAAAAGGAATAACAATAAAGGTTAATATATTATTGTATTTGGTTTAACTAATTATAATTTAGATCATTTATGAAGAAAATTATGTTGTAATGGTGAAAAATAATTCATATGGACAGCCTACATGAAAATGAAAAATGTGAAGAATTGTTTTTGAAAAATAGAAAAAATTTACAGTAGAATTTGTCACTTCCTTAGAGGAATAAAATAGAGCACAAAAATGGTTTACTATGGCTCAACTATTCCAAAGATAATGCATCCAACATGAAAATAAAAAAAATATCTTTGAAAAAATGTTAGGAAAAAATTCTATATATGATAAGTATAGAAGTACACTAATTGAGTAAATCACCAAGGCTGATAATTTATGAGGTGACACTAATTAGTAATGAAATTTAGAATATTAATGAATTATTTAAATATTTCACGATTTGTATTGTAATGATTAATGTGAATACATGTATAAGGTAACTCCTAAAAAAGTGGAATCATGTTTTCATGACTCGTGAAAATTGAATCAAAAGTCAAAATATGGGCATGTCAATTTATTCTAAAAAATATAATAAAGACCAATATAATGATATTATATAGCTCTAATAAAACTATTTAGAATGATTTTTTTTAAATTGGTAATATAATATTATATACTAGTATGGTATAGATTATAGTTTTACATAATGGGAGGTCCCCTAAGACAATAAAAATTCCTAAACTATATGTGGTTTTGGAAGTAAGCCTCTTCTTATGGAATTAAATGTGTATAACAATGGTTTGTAATAATGTATAGTGAAGGTGGAGATACGATCCATGTATTGATTTCTATATAATTAATTCATGTATGAACTACATAAAAACTTATTCAACTAAAATGACATTAATATAAAAAATTAGTATGAATAATTGTTGTTCATTACATGAATATTTCATGAATGGAATGCTAAAAAGTTATAAATACCTTAACAGTACACAAAAAATTGTTTTGAGAAATAATATTTAACATCAAATATATATAGTAATATTTCTAATATTTGAAAAATTGAAACATGAAGGGAATGATTACTGATAAATTTTATTTCGTGTTTTATCATAAATATTATTTTTCTTTCAAACCGTCATTTTTGTTCAAAAAATTATATCGTGAACCATTTATAGTTTTACCAGAATAGTTAAATAAATATATTTAAAATTTATGGATTAACATAAATAATAATAAAATTATTGTTTATTTATTCATATAATCGAAAATATATTATCATATAATTGTTTTTTGAGATTCCAAAAATGTTGGGAAGAATTTTCCCTAAAAAAATTGTTTTCAATGATGGAAATTATTTCAAGATATAGGGTCAAGAACTGAATGTATTTTAGGGAGTTAGTGGTGAGTACTCAAAGGATTCTTAGCCACGTTTGTAAAATGAGGATTCCTATGGAAAATTGTAGATCAAAATATATCATGTATTAGTACAACTTTATCAATATCACATGGAATTAATTTATTAAAAATGTTTGGTACACAGACATTATAGTTTAATGTTTATTAAAGAATGATTAATTTATTGGGGTAGAGGTCACATCATTGGCAGATAATTTGTTTTTAATAATCATGATATAATTGATTTAGGTATTATGTGAGTGAAATGAAGATAATTGATGTTGAATATAAAATCTTATGTCATAAACTGAATTATAACTCATCTTTCATGAATAATGTTACAATAATTCATTATCAATTAGAGAATTTACCCAATTAATATCAATGGAAATTTGATTTTGGAAGACTGAATTGTTTAACGAATAAAAAAATAAAATATGTGTAATAGTTCTATGAAATATCTATCATAATATTGAAGATATATATATATATTTCCTCCAACGGTAAAATTTCATATTGATCATTCAACTTGTGTTTCAGAATGTGACTATAGTATTGACAGTTATAATTGGATCTAATATTTTAAGATATAAAGAAGTTTTGTTTTCAAAATATCCCATTATTAGGATGGAAAAATCTCAAATAGTTTGTAGATCCATGAATTATGGTGCTATAATAGTGTCGTGATGTTAGAAAAGCCTTGAATTTTATAAATTGAATTTCCCTTCATTATTAAGCCAATTCTTTTATATTAAAATTAGATAATTATAGTAACATATAATTTTATATATTATAAATAAAACATATAAAATAAATGGAAAATGTTATATATGATTAAACAAATATTTTACAGAATAAAGGTATATTTTATTTATTTTAAATAAATATAAATGATAAAATTTTCAAGTTATTTTTTCATCAATAAATTTTTTATAATCAATAATTATTTTTAGAAAAATTATAATGTGATTTTATAGTGTGATAAGTAATTTTTTATATTATATAAATTAGATTCCGTGATAATTATAGATTTTTAATAAAAAGAGACTTAAAAATAAAAAATTTATTATAGATATATCATATCATAGTTTTGATAAATAAATTTCCATTTATTAATTAGAACATCAAAATTTTGATGGGATAACTTCTTTGAAAATTTATAAAAATAATATAATTACTATGTGAATTTTATAATTATTATTTTGTTAAAACTAGATGTTTTATGAAATTTTTTTATTAATATGAACAAACACATTTGAATAAGTTTTTTCCTCCGAAATTTTAGTTAACTAGTATGTTGATAAGTATAAAAATATATTTTTTGACTTTAGGAATTTTATAACAGTATTTTGGAAAATAAATTAAATTTTACCATTTTGAAATATTAATTTTCAATTCATTGAATAAAATTGACTTGTTGGATACTGTAATTTGGATTTATTATAATTTTACGGTCATATAATGTTCAATTTTTAATATTTATCCCACTAATTTTCTATGTCAACTATAGCACAAGGGAGTTGGACTAAGTAAAAAAATTACTGTTTTAATGAGAAATAGACCCATCTTCTATGTTATAAATACACCCTAAACATTACCTTTACAATCCACTTCAATAACCTTCCATAAGAAACACCTATACACATTTCACATCCCGATGTCTAATAAAATCATTTTTGACATTATGTTTCTATAAGAATAGAATCCCTCAAATGTATATAAAATAAAAATACTTTAATAAAAATTTATCACTAATTTTATATTCATTCCCTCTTCTTATTTCTAACCTTCCAATTTATTTTCATTTTTTTATAATGAAATTATTATATCATTAAAAATATTAATTTTATTATTATAAACATATAAATAATTTTACATAATTATGGAATACAATTCATATCTCCATCTACATTTACATGTCCTGATAATTTCTACCATCATGTATGGTTCAAACAATATATTAACTGAATAAAATATTAATTTAAAATAAAAATATAATTATTGAATTTGGTAATTATCATCCCATTAAAACCACATCCATTTTTTAATAAACCAAAATGATGTACATGTAATGTTATAACTAGTACCTCCCTGGACATCATGATTTATTTCAATCCCCACATTTAATGGATTGTTTTTAGGATGGTTTTGATGCCTAAATATAATATTTTAAACGTTAATAATGATATAGTAATAAAAATTAGGGTTTTCTAGAAATATTATTAAAAATAAAAAAACATGATAAATCTAATTATGTAAAAAAATAATGTGATGAAATAAAAATATTTTAGGGTTTATTTTTATAAAAAACATCGAAATATATAAATATAATTATTAAAATAATATAATACATCTATATATATATATAATTGTTAATAGTATGAACCTATTATCAATATTTTTGAACAATGACCAATATATGAAATTTATTTTGTCAGGATTAACCCAACGAGAAAAAGTGACCAATTCTAGAATGAAAAATTATTATAAATGAGTGACATAATACAATAAATAATTTTTTAATATATATAATGATGATTGTAATGAACTAATTATTAAACATTGTTTTATGAATCTAAAAGTTAGGTGTACAAATAATGCTTTTAAGGACCTGAGTTAAGGGGACTCTCGAGTCCAATTCATTCAGTTGGGGTTTTCCACTCATTCTGTATACATTTTCTAATCATTATAACACACTATAAATTATATATTTAATTAAAATTCCCATTTATTGGTGATTCAAATTTATGCGTCATATAGAGGATTTGAAATACTAATTTAACGATTGATCTTATATAATATTTTCCAAAAAGACATTATTTATTCTTTTCTTGTTGTTTTTTACTTCTCGTCATTAATATTGGTCATTAATTCCATCAATAGTTGTTCAGGAATGTTTTGCACCTTCATATATAGGTAAAATAAAGGTTATTCTGTGATATATTCATTACAATATATATATATATATATAACACATTAAATTTTATGGATTTAATTAATGACTATAATTTTTTATATAAATAGTTATTAATATGCATGAATTATTATAATAATTATTGGATGAAATGGCTGAGACCATAATTATACATCCCTACAATTAAATGGGTAAATTGATATATGTGAGGATATTATTTTTTTATGAAATTACATGAATTTTTTTCGTAAATATTATTCTATAATGTGTACAAATATGTTTTTTGTGAACATGAGGACAAATTATTTAAAAATAATTAGGTGGTATTTGACCATTATGAAATAATGTTTTTTTATTAAGCATATGGGATATTCCATACTATTATGAAATGATCCCAAAATATTTAAATGATCTCCCCGTGATTCTGATATGGTGATGTTAATTATTCTCACCTATGCATGATTGATTCATGTCTTTTATTATTTCTATGTATTTTCTCCCCATACTGTGATTTTATTTCAGTCCTTGAATTGTTGTATTTCATTATGTGGTAAAATGTAAAAAAAGTGAAAATTATATAAATAATGATGATTATGAAGAATGATGTAAATATAATTAATGTTTTATTATACACAAGTGATGTTTCAAAATAATTATTCTATGATACTAAACCTATTTATTTTAGATTATATTTTTATTAAATTGTTAAACATAAAAAAATATAATAATAATTAAAAAAAATGGAGGTACATTGTAATTGGTATCATAAAAATGATTAGTAATTTTTGGGGACTGAGATTATTGAAATTAATTAAATCCTTGAGTATGAGTCTTTTATATGAAAAATTTATAATTCATTTTTAAATTATTGTATGTAAAGGGTTTCTTTATAATAAAATCACATTATTGACAATAAAAGAATATTTAGTCCTAGTATAGATGATCCTTGGGTGGATAAGTTCCAAAGGGAATTTTTATTAAATTAATCCTAACCCTATGTATATGTAATGGTCTCTGATTTATGTGTAGTTTGACACACTATGGGAATAAGATTTTAATGATCATACATACTCTACAAAACATTGTAATGAATAAATATGGATGAAATATGTTTTCCTATGAAAACATTTATATTTGAAAAGTATAATATAATTGGGTAACCGTAGTTAAAAAATCCTTATAGAAGGTTCATTGGAATAAATTTTAACATAACTATAGTATATTGATCATGATTTTTTATCATTTATTGTGTTCAAACTAATATATTTTTGGAAATTATGTGAACCATAAGAACTTATATTGATATGGATTTTAAAAGATATGTTTTATCATTTACATCCCAAAAACACTGTTCACCATGATAGAAATATTATTCATGAATAATAAAAAAACAACTGATTGAAAATGTATCAAAATATATCAGGAAATTTCATAGAGCCTTTGAGTTATTCCTTGAGTTATGTTTCAAATAAAGAGAGAGTAATTTATGTGATCATAATTTGTTCGAATCCAATTTTCATAAAATATCTACCTATCCTTGAAGAATTTAGTTATAAAGAAGTATTTCAATGTTCCCCCATTGTATTACTGGGTTTTTTTAATGTTCTGATCTAAATAGAGATAAAATGTGATGAATAGATACTTCTACTAGTCTATTTAATGATAGAGGAGGAAAATGATCTATCCCCCCACATGTCAATTGTGTGAGAAAATGTACAATTTCTATATCCTTAAGATAATGATGATGTTATATATTTTTGTCAGAAAGGGGAATCTATATCAAAATCATCAAAAAAACATTACGAATCCATTAAAAATGATGGTGGAAATTATCACATTGTGAAATGAGATACATGATATTTAGTGCGTCTATTAAATAATGTATGGAGAGTATGAAAAACAATATTTCAATATTTAGGTCCTTTGTGTGAACCAATATTATATATGGGAGTAAGGTAAATCTTTTTCCATCAGCACTATGGAGGTGGAACATAAAATTCAGGTAATAAAAGGTTCACATTATATTCACATAATAATTGAAAATTTTAATTCAATTCTGGTTATACCAATTCAATTATAACATATATGTTTTCAATATCAATTGAATCCCATAAAATATTTTTGGATGTACAAATATATTTGAAATTAACTATTTTTTTCATTTGAGCCCATGAGATATACTAATCTTTTGTAACTATATGTAGGAATATTCTTCCAACTAATATCGTAATTATTACTTTATTGGATTTTCAAATTATACATTGCGTAGATTAATATTCAATCTATACAGCTCACATAAATTCTTTAGTGAAGGATATCTCCTTTTATATCAAAAACCATCTTATTACCTTATAAAAATGTTACATGATCAAAAACGTCATCTATAAAATTTCCTAACTATTTGTGTGTGTGTGTGTGTTAATAACTTTTGAATAAGAATATCTTTCTAAAATGGTTGTGTCAAAGGAAGGCATAAACCTCTATGATATTTCTATTATGATATATTATATTATTGGTTTTTCTTAGGAATTTCCTACAATTTCACTACATATTGTGTTATAAATCTCAATATTAATCAATTCCATCAGCACACCTAAAACGATGAGCCAGATTAATATTTATTTGATTAAACTAGAGGTTTGAAGATGTACACATAAGTAAATTTTGAAAAAAGACTCATAGGTCCCAGTAAAACACTATGGGGACTCTTAGTAATCATTTTAATGATATGGGATTGATGATTGCAACTATATATTTAATAATTTGATCAGAATTTTAAAACCATAAATATAAAATATCTAATTCTATGAATTGAATAAATATTCGATGAACATCATGAACCTCAGAAATTTTCTATAAAATTGGGGTACATCAACATATATTTTATTTAGAAATATATTAAATTAATAGTGTATTTCAATTGATGAACCAAACCCTTACTGATATCCATCCATTTAACTAAAATGGATAAAAATAAATTTATTTAAGCCATTGAATAACAAGGTACACATTGTTATAACCAACTTATGAATCAAAGGCCCCTTTAAATATTTTTTATCAAGTTATACTAAGAAGTAATAAAATAAATTTATATTTATGTGTTTTTTAAATTATATTTTTAGTTTTTTAGTTTTCATTACTAAAATTAAATTCAAAAGAATACATCACATGAGGAAATCATTTCCAATAAACAAATATGTTCACAATATTTTGGGATTTGGTTTAATGATAAATAAATAATTATTTTTATATTAAATTTATAACAAAATATTTTCAAATTTGAACATATTTTATAAATATTAACTTATTATTAATTCTTTGATTGTTTTAAAATAATTATTTTTAGGTAAATATTATAAAATAAAATTTCTTAAGAATAACATGACCTTTATTGGATAATAAGTATGTATGTATGAAATAGAGATTCATAAAACCCTATTATAAGAATCAATATATATATATATAAGTAATGAATTTATTGTTATAAAATTCCTTATTTTCATTTTAAAAACTTATATCTGAAACCATATAACATATGTTATATTTTTCAAATATTTTTGAATACATTATACATTTAATATATAAAAATTAATTATTTTTCAATTTTATAAATTTAATATTATAAAAATATTTTTACATTTTGAAACATTATATATTTATTTTATCATAATTAATATTGTATTTTAAATACATTTGATAAATTAAATTGGTTGGAAATTGTTACCTCTATAAAAATAAATATGGTGTTAAAAGGGAAATCAATAAGGGAAAAAAGAATAATACAATTATAGAGGTATGGCTATTTATTAGTTTGTAGCATATATAGCTTCCCAAGTTCTTTATGTTCAATTTTAAGAGCTATATTTCATGAGAATGATTTCTTATTATTAATATTTTCTGGAAGAAAAAAATTACATCCCTTTTGACTTATAAAATTCGAACTCTACTCTTCAGATACCCTCACTCCACACCCCAAATCGTTCAATAAAAAATTCACCATGTACTGTCTTAAAATAGTCATATCCACCTTAATTAGGTTATATCCTTTTCCAATGAAAATCACCCTAATATTTAGCCTCAGTGGAAAGGAGGATAATATAATAATTGAGGTATAATTTTTTAAACACTCTATTGTAGTTTCTCTCATCTATGAACAAATTCTTATTTGAATTATATAAACAGTAAAAAAATAATTGAATATGTAAAATTATTATAAAATTTTGTTATTATAATGATTCTACAAGCACTATATACCATTCCATTTTATATTATGAAAAATTAAACCCACATTCCAATGTTGTGCGGACTACTGCCTCTTTGAACGAAAATCAATTATTTTACATAAACACCATTCAAGGAAGTTTACAATAAGGAATATAATATATAATAGTTACATTGTTTACATATTATAGATTAATAAATTATAAACCATGTTACTGCTTTTCATCATTACATGGAAAATAGAATCATCCCCCATGCATACAAATGGGCCACCACATTAAGGGAATGATCAATTTATATTTTTTTGTCTCATAAAATATTTTCTTGAAAATTGGTTTAATGTATAAATTTTATAGTAATTAAATTAATAATGTTCTGTTATTTCATGTTATAGTAACTATTAACAATACGATAAGTAAAATATTTTATCTAAACCAACAGTCCAAAAAATATTTCCCTGAGAAAAAATTGATTTAATTATAAAATGAAATAATGTCATATTGATCCAATTATTCTTATAATAAGTTCATATTATGATATAATACACTAATAAACATACAATAATATAACTAATTTTATGGTATAATGACATCTTGGTTAAATAACTTCCCCATCACCAGTTCATAATGATATGTTCTTGTTTGAGTTTGATTAACAAAATACATGAACAATGTTATATATTTATATCCTAGATGACTATGGAAATTTAAATTCTTCAAATATATGATATAAATATTTGGGTTTTTTATGTAATAGTAAAAAAAAATTTGCTCAGTATTTAAAAAACACCCTCCTTTCACTATGATTCATCAATAAATGATCAACAAAAAATTCTTCTTTAAAGGTCATAAAAGGATGTCCCATATAATGAAATTATAAATTATGAATAATTAAAATAAATTATTTATACCAGCTTTTATGATATGTGAATGATTAGATTTTGGGGAATGAATAATATTAACACCTATTTTTTGAAACTAGTTAAATAATATCAGCATTACTCACAGCAAATATTGAAAATACATAATAATTAACTAACACAGATATATATAATAATTACAAATAAATCTATATAATAATTACATAAATTAATTATTTACATAAAAAGTTTGTTATGTTTCATTTTTTATCCATTAATGTAGAGAATGTTTTCACTTTGTTGAAATTCATATAAGCGGTTCCATATCAAAAATTTAATTTCCTAATAAATATTTCGAATTATGAAATGTGATTTCTATAAAATGGATTGATTAATACCAAATGAATTTATATTACCATATTTATTTTATTCATTTTGATTAAATATCCATATCATTAACTTTATATAAATGTTTGACAATTAAATAGAGACTAATATTATAATATGTTTTGATTAAAATGGAATTAAAACTGTAAGGGTCTAATTTTGAATATTGTATTAATATAATTATTTATATTTAATGATAATAAATATAGGAATTTTTTTGGAAACCTTTAATTACATTAATGTTATATTTATTAAATTTCTCATTTCCACTAATAATTTAACTTCTTATTTCTACATGTTTCTCTCAAATTGTTTCTTATAAGTGAAATTTTCCTTGTCTCTTATTCTCAACAAAAACCTCACTTTTATCTATTATATATTGAGTTAATGATTTTAAAATTTTCATATTTAATAAATAATTATTTATTAATTACATTTTAAAAAAATTATATACTTTTAAGAGATTTAGAGATAATATTTATGTTTTTATTATGGGTTATTTTTATCAAAATTTGACATGACTTTTTTTTATAAATTACATATAAAGAAAACCTTCCATATACATTAAATTTTTGTATAATTAGTTCCCTTCCATGTTCAAATCCTCTCTAAAAAATAATTATTTGACTAGATTTAGGAATTTGTTTTAAATGAATTCAAAATATTATGAGTATTTTACATTTCCAATGTAATAGTTTTAAAAATAAAAAAAATATTCTTTAACTACATCATTTCCCACTGACATATAATATCCATGATCAGGGGTAGTCATTAAATTTAACCATAATCTTTTTCCACCTCTAAATATCTTATGTAATATCAATTCCATTTTTGGATTGACACATCTCTACCTTTGTGTTATGATATCATTATTAGTGTATAATCATGATTTCTGTTCAAAATTCAATTTCTTAATGAATTGAATTTTGTAATTAATGTTATTGAAGGTTGTTATTCTATGTTTCATAAATTTATTTATTTGTAAAATTATTATAATAACTATATAACCATTAATAATATTTTTTCAACACTAAATGCATTATTATCTAAATTAATCGTTGTTTACCAAAAATGTATCTGAGTATCTTTGGATACTGATCTATATTCAACCAATTTATAATTTTATGAATATTGATAGTTTACTTATATGATACCATAAGAAATGATTTCAAAATCCATATTGAAACATTGGATACATTAGAATACAATGAATAAAATCTAATCAATTTCTTTGGGATCTGAATACTTTAATAATAGAATGATTATCATTTTAATGATTTTTTATCCTCATTTATTTATTATATGTTTTATTTTTTGAGATAATTAAATGATATTACCGTGGAATATATTATTATGGTTGATAAAATTTGGGGTATACTACTCCATTAAATCATTTATTAAAATAGTAAATATAACGAGATGTAAATGTGAGAATAATTATGTTTGTAAAAAGCATAAGTGAAGGTATGTGGTTTAAAAAAATGATGTGTAAATGAGTAATGTTATGTTTTCTCAAAATCATGGCATATTGTGTTAGACCCATTAATATAATATCTATATATATTAATTATTCAATAATATTTGAGTGTTTTTCCATGGTTTAATTCTTATTTTAATAGATATTTTATCATCTCATAGCTCAGGTTAATTAACTAATGTTTCCATAATGATTTGATTCATGTATTATTAAATGATTTTTTATCCAAGTTTTTTTGGGTATATGTTACTTATATATCTATATTATACCCATAGTCTACTCTTATAATAAAATATGATATTTCATTGTTAACTCTTATTCCTAACATTATAGATCATTTGATACCACCCATTTCATATGATTCAAATTCTATAGGTTTTGATGATTAGAAAATTATAAAATTTATAGAAGGGTTATATATGTGTATAATTTGTTCTAGATATTGAATAATATTTATATAATAAGTTGTTTTATTTATATTGTGAAAATTTTCAATTGATAAAAAACATGGTATTTTATAGTTAATGTATTTTCTAAATTATATGAAACTCTTATCCTAAAATATCATGCCAATATTTTTTATTCAAATAATATATTTATGGTATGTGGAAGACTGTTTCATTTTTTAGTAATGATATAGCTATTTTTAGGGATGGGTTTGGAAAAATTTTCCTAACATCTTATAGACAATCCTTTGAGATAAGTTTATTTATTCAATAACATTTTTAAATTTTTTTAGTTTTTATATTTAGAAGTTATTATTATAAATAACATTCGTGTTTGTACCTTGTAAGTGAATAATGGCCTTAGTATAAATATACTTGGGGTTAATAACATTGAAAAGGGATTGTTGGGTTATAAATTTACTTTTACCTGGTGCATGGAAAAGAGGAATATTTTCACACCTTGTTTGATGCTCTAATGGGACATTATTTGGTCAGTCACATTCCATTTAAAATTACGGAATAATTGATTATTATATTAAGAAATATGAATATAATAAAAAGGGAAACCAACATAAAAACCCCAATACAGAACCCAGAGTTATTTATTCTATATTAAATGATGATATACTAACTTCTAAAAGTAAGTCATATAGATATCGAATATTTCATATAATTATGTTATATTAATTAAATTATGGTTCTAATTAGTCATCATACATGGTTAATTTATTTTCATTTAGTAAAGGATGAATCCTGATGGAACTATGTTATCGTAATATTCTATGGAAAATGAAAGGATTCTAAAAAATTGAAACCTATTGAGATAATATATACATTGAGAAATATTATTATTTATTTAAACAATATATAGTGAATTTTTATTCAAAATATATGAATATTAGTTCTCCCAAACATTCAAAAAATCAAATTCTAGAGTCTCATGGATTTTTTGAATAATATTATATTGATTAAAAGAATGTAAATATTCAACTATATCCAAAAATACAGTAACAAGATCTAAATGGATACCATAGATCAAATGGATGATATATTTTGTTTTGAAAATGGGGCTTAGAGAAACTAATTTTTTTGAAATAGGAAGAGAATAATGGCCACGATTAATAAAAAACAAGTTCATATTAATTAACCGCATAGACTTTACTTTCATAAATTTTGTAATATTTTTAATTATCTAATTCAATATAATTTTCCAATGGATAACAATGATTTTATTCACTACAAACATCTAATATAAGGTAATTATTATTCATGAATGACAATGGATGCGTGTTCAGAAGAAAATTTGGAGTGGGTAACATTGATCAACCATGATAAAATACATGAACTATATTTATATCTTATTAAAATATTTTCTTTACCAATCATGTTTCATAAAGACATATAATAGTCATCCTTGATCCTATATGAATATTTATGAATAAAAAATTTTATTCAAAAGTATATAACGACCCTTTATGATTTTTAGAGGAATGTGTTTCCTATATAATAAAATTATCCTTAATATTATAAATTTATTTCTGATATTAAACATGTAATCCATATATTTCCAATAATTAATCAACAAACTGTAATATAATATATAAAATTACACTAACGATTACTTATTAATGAAAGACTAACTATAAATTCCTTATGAAAATTTATTCCTATTTTTTTATTATATTTTACAAATATGTTGAATAAATCAATCATCGGTAGTTATATTCCAGTTATGAGATAGGAGATGAGATCAATAGTCAATTTTATTATTTTGATTAAGCAACCTCATTGGCGATTAAATCAAGAGTAATGGTAGCCCGTTAATTTTAGGTGGGATAATCAAAATTTCAAGGAAATAATTTCATTAAGGGTGGGAGAACGTAAGGAAAAAACATTTGTCTATTTATTTTTATGAAATAAATATTAGGTTACAAGAAATTTTCACCCACAAGACAATACAATAAAAAACAAAAACTTGTGATATTAAACTTGATATTTCCCAATGTTCTATAGTTGTTGAATATGTTATTCCAAATATTTATAACAAAAATATGAAATAACAGTATCATTTAATACAATTTTAAATTGTTTATAAAAGCATATAATGAAATAATTTTTTTCAAAAAATATGTCTTTGAAAATGATTTTGGTAAATATTTTTTATATTTTTAAAATATAGTAATATTATACCTATAGTTCATATTAAAAAGTGATTTCCATTAAAATTAGTTTTTCATAATTTTTTATGATTTGATGTTAATAATAAATTTATAAATAAGATAATTTGAATTGAGAAAAATAATATTGGAAATCAGGATATCCTTTCAAACCAATGACTAATATTTTTTATTTTTCTAAATATATACTATTTTAAGTCAGTAGTTCCAAATACCATTTTAAAAAATAAAATGGTCTTAATTACATTATAAGTATATAATTTTGAAATATAAATTCATGAATATTTTTCCTAATACAAATTATTTATTATGTAGGCGGAAATTTAATTAAAATATTGACATGTTTATTTCATAAGTACATTTTTGGTATTTAAGAAATTGTGCTATATTTTTTTATGAATCATTATATGGTAATTATACATTTAATTTTTTTAAAATATTTTTTTTCACTTTTATAAAATTAATATAATATTATGGATTTTCAATTAGGAATTTTTGTGTCTAATGTAAGAAAAAAAATCAATTATATTTAGGAATAAATCATAAATTACAATTTAATAACAATTTATATTGAAGAAAACTAAAGGGTTAAAAAGGGTTTCGACATGGGGTAAAAAAATGAATAAAAAAATTTATAATGGATGGATGACACCTTGATTGACAATATCCAATTACCTATCCATAAATTCAATATATTGGAGCTATGTTCCATGAGACTAACATACCATTATTAAAATTTAGTGGGCTATTTACAAAAAATAAAAAATATTTCGTTTTTCAAAGGAGAACTCATCTCCTCACTTCCCCTCACACCACAACAAACTAAGTTCACCCTAAAATATACACAAGCATCAACTAAATATACTTATCCACCATAAATGGGTTTAGTATTATTCCAAAAAAAATCCAAAAACTAATTATCACTTTTTACCATGGATATAATAAATGATGTAAAGTATAAATATTTTGTTTCCCACTTTTCATTTTGGTTTCCTTATATGCACTTATTATTCCAAAAAAATCAACTACATTGTCATAAATTGATAACATAATTACAATTATTATAATTGTTTTGTATTTTAATGATTATAAAATAATTTTTAAAGAAAAACTTACAATTTAAAAACATATTTAACTATAAATAAATTCAATATATTTGATATCTTATGATACAAATAACAACTAGTTTAAATGAAATGTGATACTCAATTAAAATATTATTATAGAAAAATGACAACTATAAACTATTCGTATACTTATGGGTATTAATGTAACTAAATAAACAGTTAAAATTATAATTTTAATGCCTGTATAAGGAAAATGTTAATGGCTAACTACTAGGTTGAAATAAAAAAAATTACCATTTAAAAGAAAAAGTAAAGTTTTCTTAATAATATTAATTTTCTAAAAGGTGATTTACTCACACATTGTGCACATAAATAAAAATTATATTTTAAAAAATTTAGAAAATTAATATGAAAGAATATGATTCATTTTTTAAAAATTCAGTTGAACATTATAATTTTCTGTATTTTTTGAAATTATTCATAAGGGATTAATTTAATGATGAATAGTTAATAATAATGATTTTATTGAATGATTCATATTCTTTCAAATTATTTACAATGAAAAAATATATTCTAATTTTTATAAAGTAAAAATACTTCAACGATGTTATAATTTAACAAATTTAGTTCATTGCAATCATATTCATATTGATTCATGATTTAATTTCATTTTAAACATATGAACATTTTTATTTGTAAACCTATTTTTTAGAGAAGAATGCATGTTTAATTTTAAATTGAATATAACACACATGTGAATTTAATTTTTTTAAAAATGATTCCATATTTGTAATAATAGTAATTTATATTATATAATACGGTGAAATTAATTTTTTACCATAATTACTAATGAAAACATTATAAATTTTTTATGGAGATTACGGTAAAATTGTATTTATATAGGCTAAACAAGAAAATATATGGGTTAAAAATAACCCAAACCATGTATGATTCATACTTATTCATCATATGTATACCATAAAGGCTCTAATTATTGATAATGGTCTGTTATAGAGACTTTATTTATGATAAAAATGTGCATTTAATTCATTATTTTCAAAAATAAAAAAATATGTCATCTCCCCCACATATAAAAGTGAACTCCAATCCACTCTATCCAACTGTACAAAAACCAATTGTTTTGTCCTATAAATATTCTTATAACTTACATCACTCCCATGAAAATTCCTATATTCCCTTTTCTTCATATAAATATGACCAAAAAATTAAATCAGTGAAAACAAAACGTTGTTGTCTGAATAAAAAAGATAACATCCTTAATAGATCATTTTTCATTATTTAATTACCCACCCAATTCATATGTAATTAAACATTGATGATATTATAACTTAATTATATAATATATAATTATATATATTTATGTTAAATTCATAAACGACTACAATTTCATACTCCATAAAATGGAAAATGAAGTCGTCTATTGTGGGTATGGCGGACTACTGCCACATGAAATGACATAAATAAATTTCCATCAAATCTTATTCTATATGGATATAGTGATTCATATAATGATTATATATGATATTTATGATATAATTATTTTTAATTAATTATATTATTGCATATACCATTTATCATTCTTTTTTTGTAGAAAATATGAAAATGTCACCTTTCTGTACGTTAGACTACTGACTCACGAAGTGATGTGATTTGTTTTTTTCACATATTCCTTACACCAAAAGTAATATTTATTAATTTTATTTTTAAATATTATATTATTAAAATATTAATTATTCTAGAAATTAATATTTACATATACTTCTCTTAATTATCATCCACTCGATAAATGATAATGGTATTCCTATATATGGTGTATTACCACCTGATGAAGAAATGTGATTAATTTTTCACTAACAATTTACATCTAAGATTAAAAAAGATAAATTTAATGATTATCTATGATATATATAAAATAAAATATTTTATTTAAAATTTAAAAACCATAAAATTCATTTTCCATTTTCCTCTTAATGAAACGATAACATCCCTCATGTTTACTTTTAACCTATTTTGTCAGTGAAGTGATGTGATAAATTCTCCATGATCCAAAGTCAATGATTATTTAAAAGTTATATCTAATGAGAATTAATTTAATCTATTACATTAATAAAAAAAATTTACTAAATTTTATTATTTCTTAGGTTCTTCATCCAAAATACTCATGACAAACTTGCATGAGAAAACAAGGCAATTTACATCAAAAATAACAGTGAATATGACTGATTATTAAAATTTACGTATTAATATGTTATAAAAGGGTCAATAATATCTAATAAATATTAATTTTTAAATTGTATATTTTAATAAAATGTTAATGAAAACTATATATAAGGTTTAATAGAACTCAACTTATGGGAAGCACGAGTTAAGGCATTTTCTTACCTCAATTTCCATGCATTTGGTTATATGTCTTATTCTATGATTATATTATTCCAATATTATATGTGTCATGTAATTACATTGCTTCATGATTTATTTACACACTACATAGTGTTGATATAAAATTTCTAAAACTAAAAAATTATTTATTAACTATCAACTTCATGATATGAACTTTATAAGGGGTTTTGTCTCGAAACCTCATTATTTGAAAAACATGTTATTTCAGTAACACAAATTATTTTTTGAGGTGTATATTATACCACATAACATACTATATAATTGATACTACATATATTAAAATATTTTTTTTAAAAATTGATCAGCATCATTCACATATGTTATTAATAAAAAGTTACAAAATAGGTTTAGGTTTATGTTTCATTCTCATTTTTTTGGGTTTGATTATGCTTAAATTTAGATAGAATGAAATTAATTTATAATATTATAAAAATCCAATTTAATTGTATTCTTAATTTTTTTTCTTGAATTTATCATGTAATAGTACCATATTCTTCTCTTTGGAACATAAAACCATTATGATAATGCTTTTAAAAAATCTGATATCACTTCTCCATAAGGTTGAAAATCATTTTTTTTTCATGTCAATGGTTTCATAAAATGTTCTATAAATTGTTTTACTATGATTTTAATAGCCATTTTTAACCATACTTGGATTGATTAAAAATTAATTTAAATTAAAACATCAATTTTAAATCTAATTTTGAGTTTTCAAACAAAATTGAGAAATTAGTCGTTGGTTTTTTAAATATTTTTCAAACACCTAAATCTTCCACCATCATGACAACTCAAGGATTTAAGGATTCCATTTCTTATTTAAATTGTTAATTTAAAAAAAGTTTTATGTAATTTTGGGGAATGATTTAGTTTTTTAATAATTTTATTCAAAATGGAATGTCTATTTTTCTCACAAAACGATCAAAGTGGTCATTAAAAATCATTTTTCACCTTAGAGGACATCTTTTAATATGACAGAGAGTGAAAAATATATTTACTAAAGAATATTTTTTAAAATTTTAAAATAATTTTCATTAATCCAAATAACCTTTTATCTTCCTGATTTCATCAATATTATGTATAAATATCTCCCAAATATATAAATAGACTATTCTACCCTCATTTTATGGGGTACTATATAGCTAATGATTATGTGTCGAATGAATTTATTGTTAATTTTCCTTTGATATGATATGATTCATGATTATGGAGCCTATTTATATTTATAGGTAATCATAATCATTAGGTATTAATATTAACAACCTTATTTGGAATGCATATTAATGTACTTGAGATGAATATGATGGGTTATCCTAGAAGTATAAAACAATCTAATTTTATAGGGGATTATTTAGGCTCATAAGATTTCATGTATGGGTTTAGGAAGTAAACTAATTCCATTAATATACTCTATCCACCATGTGATTTTCTCTTAATATTTATCATTGACTAATTTGAATGTGATATTATATGTTGCTTCCACAATTCATATTATGCATTGATCTTACGATACCATGTTATTTACATTATTCTTATATGCTATTACTCATGTGGATTCTCATTTATTATATAATTTTATACCATTCACATACATGTTATGATTTCTTATCATGTGTTTTTCCCTTATTGATATTTCTAGCTCACCCTTGTCATATATGTATTCCCCATTTTAAGAAATTTCCTTTAAGAGATAAAATGGATTTTGGAAATCTATATGAAAAAATATATAACATTTTAATGTGTTCATTTCCATTAATATATTATGGTCTTAGTCTTCTGAATGTAATAGGAATAATTATATTTGGGTTTTAGTTAATGTATTTATATATTAAAGAATCATGTAATAATTTGTGTAAAATTCATGAGACACTATTATTGGTTTGTGAGTGACTATTTATATAAACATTGGAAACTATAATAAGAAAAAAATTGAGATCATGAGGAAAAATTATAAGTATTGTTATACTGATACAGCTATGTATAGAAAAATATCCCAAAATGCTGATAAATTATAGAGAAAGTGTTTTGAATGAAACTACATCATGATATGGATAATAAATTTGGATATGATTTGGTACAGATTTATCAATGTGTAATAGCAATGAAAAGTTGTGTCAGTATTTAATTGAGTACTACCGTATACATGAAAACATACCTTATTGTGCACCGGTTTTTACACTCATGATGAATGTGATTAGGGAATTAACAATCATTTTATTATTTATTATAAAGTCCATGAATTAATTGTAAGGTTATATTACTTAATAGGAATCATACGCATGAATATAGCAGAATTTGATATAGAGGCCCATAATATAGTACATTTTTATCATTTATATATTATTAAACATTTGTTAGGAGTTATCCATTAGTATTTTATACATTCTCATCTTATTTTTTTCAATAATTTTAATTAATTTTTTAATATTTATGAAAGAATAATGGAAACCAATATGATGGGGAATCTAATGATTTCATTAATGATATGCCTATCCTATTTGAAATTTTTAAATTGAAATATAGTAATCAATCAAAATGAAATATCTAAAATAACAATAAAAAACATGAAAAAAAATTAATTTACAAGAACATCATATAGTATAATGATGATGTCTCATGGATTTTCAAGTGATAGAGATAAAAAATTAAAAGAAGATACAATTTTCAACATTTCAAGAGTATGCGAATAGAAACCAATAAGAGTATATCAAATGTAGTGGATTATTTAATATATATATATATATAAACATTACAGATAAAAATTCCATGGTATTGAATTTATTAATTGTTAGTAAGTAAGGTATTGTCTAAATCAATTCCATAAAACAAGTGTTATATCATAGAACAAGAAACTATGTCATACCAATCATAGTTGTGAATTATTTACAAATGGGAATCCCAAAATTTTTATGATTAATTATTTCTATTAATAGTTTTTTCTATACAATAATCATGAAAATTATTAGGATTGTTTTGAATAGGTTTTCTTTAATGATTCTCTTGAAAATGTTTAATGATGACAGGGACCTAGAAATGTGATATTTTGTGTAAAATAATAAAATATCTAGAATTTCATAGTCGATAAAATGTTACATCATTATTAATTTTATTTATAGGATGTTCATTTTTTTAGAAAGTTTTTTAGAATTATATTAATACTGATTCATAAAAATCACAAATTGTATGTCAGGTGGAAACCAATGATATTCAGTATGGTCATGGGGCTTGAAACCACAACAGAAGGGTGATATGGATGAAATTCTTACCACTTTCCTATGTCATATTCACATTATTAGAAATTTTTTTAGTCAAATTGTTTGGAGGATAAATATTTTTTTTATTATAAGAAACAAATTATAGTATAAAATAATTTTAGACATTTAGTATTTATAGATGATTAATGACATTATTGGAAACATTTTATTGATTAATGATATACTTATACCCTCTAGGTTTAACGTAATGAATTTTTAATGGCTCGGACCCTCCTGGTACAGTTTTTTTAACATTTTAGTATTTGTGGTGTCCTGGACACCATTAGTGAGTTAGGAGGGCATCAATGTCAGTGGTAGGGTGTCATGGTGGTGTCACCTATCAGTGTCACCGAGGGGTGGAAGGGTTTCTTTCCCCAGTTTTCATATAACATATCATTTATGTTTTATTTCCTATATAAATTTCGTTTTAAGGCCATTTTAAATCTCATAAATGATATCCTAAATCTCATAAGAGTGGGGAGATTATTGACTACCAATACATGTGGTCTTTTACCTATTCCACACCTTTGCCTCCTTTCTGTTTCTCCCTTGTTATGTACTTTCATTGTTTAATGGAAATATATGAACTCATATCCATTCGCTTTTCTGTCTTGTTGTCCTTGAGGGAATTATTAAATCTCAATAAATTCTAATGTGTGTGACCTCCCAGCTACGTTGTCAATCCACGATCTTCATTTTAAGCACTTCAGGATTGCACATTGCGTAACTATGAACCTTTTATCATACTGAGACATTTTTCTTCCTTGGTCAAATTTGTTCCCACTTTATGCACATGGATTCCTTCTTCTAGAGATGATTTGTTCCTATGTGAGAGCCTTCATGTTCGATTCTTCTTGGAGTTTCCTACGACACAATCCTAGTTATTGGCACACGATGAAAAATTCAATCCATGATCATCCATGTTGGGTTTCTTCTGTCATCTCTCTTTACTATTCATCATACAAGGTGGGTATGATGATGTCCCTTGGGGATATAGATGAGACCAACTTTAACAAAGATAATATATAGGCTCCGAGGAACTAAGTGGCGGGAAAGGTATTGATGTTATTGTGATCCACCTTCATCTTTATGTTGTGAATTTTATGGGCTCATATCCATTGAAGATCATATATGTTGGTAGTTCCTTCTTGCACACTAATGAATCTCAATTTCCCTAGATAATCTTATGATTGAATCACTATAACATGAAAACTGAATAACCATATAATCTTGTTTGATTAAATGGATTATTAATGAATAAGAACCCTCATGTGATAACACTAGTTACCCAAAAGGAAATAAGGATCTTAATGAGTGGTGATGGATATATATGTAAAATCCCATGATATGTTATGATGATATGCATGGTTGTACTATTAAATGTTTTTGGGATATCATAGTGGGGAATGGAATCTCTGGTTTAGTGGTTGTTTGTTTGTGAATACGAGGCCATGTGGAGATGGCGATAAATGCTCAAGACAAGTAATGATGGGGCTGGGTTTGGTTCGAGTTCTTCAAGGGATCTCTCATATCCCTTTTGATGATGTTAATTACAATATAACTGGTAGTTAATGCTTAAATAATTATTATAGTTTTTCCTTCAATTGTTGTTTTGGATTGTGGTTGTGCATGTTAGTTACCTATTAGTGAAGGAATATTTAAATGGAACAACTTATACATAATAATGAGAACTAGTATAATGATAAACTATTCCTTTTTCAAAAATTGGTTTTGGTATGTTTTTAGCTATTGTATACTTGTGCATGTAGGGATAACAGAAAGAATGGTTGTGTATGTGAAGGTTGTTGGTTTTGGGACCCTTATGTTTGGATGAGAGCTTGATTACGTATTTGAATAAAATTAAGTTCTTCTATTTCTTATAGGCACCCCACCCAAGCCGAGAAATTAGTTCCGAACACCCCCATTTCATAGGGTAGGGTCTTTTTTCCAACATTAATATTATTGTTTGGTTATTAGATACTTCTTAATCCCTCTACCAGGTATCCTAATACTCTTCAAGAAGGCTATGGCATCCTAAGTTTCATTTGGGGCCAAGAATCTTTAGGAAAGCTCTGTTGAGGTGGGTTGGCCCTAGTGTGTGTGGGACAGATTGTTTCACAGGTGTTTTTGGGATGAGTCCCAGGTGTCTTCAGGCATATAAGTGGTTATTCTGGAACATGTGTCCTCAGTATGGTAGTGGTTTCTCTAGCCCAGGTGTCTTCGGGTATGGCAGTGGCTGCTGTGGCCTAAGTGTTTACAAGCCTGGTTATGTGTGGTAGTGGTGGCCTAGGTGTTTGTGGGTGGGATAAATGCGTGATTGAGGGGTCCCATGGTTTTTCTGTTGGGGTATTAGTGGGACAAAACTGGCATTTTTGGGGAGTTCTGATTCATATGATGTTCTAAATAACCAGTGGTAAAGTGGTGAACAGTACCAAAATATCGATGTGCTTTTCTATTATTTTACCTGACTTGTGTAATTTGGGGAGTGTTCTTTAGTATGGATGGGTGGATAGTTTCCTTGCTTCGTATTTTGGTTACCTCTATTTTCTCAAGATGAATTAGAATGCCTCCACACTTATTGATGAGAGATTTTGGATTTCCCGACTTAGTATACCAGTATACACACCCTACATATATAAAACTACTTTTTGGTTTCCAAGGGTACTTTGAGTAATGTGTCGGACTATACTAAATCAGTCATTTGTCCATTTTTCATTGATACATTTTTTTATTATTTTCCTTTAGATTTTTTCTTGTACCTTGTATCCTTTTATTTTGATCATGCATATTGGAAAAATGTTTCTGGATTTACTTTTACTTTTGGTATTTGGAGTTGCTCAGGATTTACCATCTTATCTACCAATATTGTTCTATAAAAGGGAAATTTTTTCCATATTATGTGATATTATACACACATTGTGTTATTCACCACACTGGGATCTACTGAAAGAGGGAATCATGAGTCATTATCTCTCTTTCAGGTTGAATAAGGAAGGGCATTTCATCTTGTTATTCTTTCCCTCATCTTGGAGAAGTCTGATCATGACCGAATGGTATCAGAGGTGATGTTTGAGAGATAGGATGTATCTCAGGTTTAGGAAGAGTGAGTATTGAATTGGATGGTAGGGAGAAAGTGTTAGGAAATCATGGTTCACGAAACAGGATTGGGAACACTGTCTATGACATGATATTTTAGGGCCCCCCATGATCTGATGCAAGGAATATGGACCTACTAAAAAACTAGTTAAGGAAACACTTATTGAAGGGTAGAGATCCTGAAAAGGTAAATGAATCATAATGAATTGTGTTCCTGTGTGTTTTCGGTGTTCTGGTAATTTAAAATAAATAAAGACTTTAAAAAAAATTTAAAAAAAGAATTTTCTACACTACTCGGGCATAAGAGATTCTTGTTTCATTTTCAGCCATTGTGCCAAGATGATGTCCATGACTAGCATGGAAATTTGAGACATATCAATATTCCTTGGTCAATTAGTTGTGGATTGACTGAGAGGAAGATGATGAAAAATGATATAAGACTATATGTTCATCCCAACTGAAACACTTGGGCTATATGAAGGGAGTGTTTCCGACATGGATATAGAGGGATGGCTTGAAGAGATGATGATCACCATTACCTTGATCCATTATGCATGTGAGTAATGGGTTCCATTGGTAGTTATTCACATGATGGGAGAATCACATTAGTGGTTGACGCACTGCCACATGAAAGGATGGAGACTAATGTTTCCTTGACAGACATTGAGAACGTGTTCTAGGAAGAATTCCATTCTTCCCAGATAAAGGCCTAAAAAATGTAGTAGACTCTCTCCCTAAAACAAGGTAGTATATAATTAAAGGATTCGGGGATCATGTTCGAGGTTCTCCTTCATTTTTCTCAAGACCTATTCTAGAATGAGGAGTCAAGGGAAAGACGCATAGAGGAGGAAGTCTGACCTTCTCATCAATATATAGTTACTCACTTCACTCTTTCGACATACATGGAAGTTGAAAATAAGGATTATGTATTTTAGATGATGCACATACTAGGAGGTGTTCCATGAGGGTAGTACCCTTTGAGCTCATCAGATTGTAAGGCCACCTGCCATATACCTCCAACATTTTGGCCTTCCGAGTTTCAGCCGGCAGGGAGGATGCCGCAGTAGTTCTTGTTTCGATATCTCAGTCATCGCCCTTTCTACATGGGCCTATTATTGAGGTGATTTAACTATGGTAGATGTGAGAATCATTGGAATTATTTCCCCAAATGAGTTCAGTAATATGGGGTTACGGATGTTCAGTTCCAACCTTAGCAGCACTGATTATCGGACATACCTTTTCTACAGCAACAGGGGTAGTCAGCTCCCGCTCCACTGAGGGCGGATGGTTCTAGATAATGTTGACATCAGGGATCTCCTCAGGAGTCATCCAATAGCCTAGGGTAAGAGGAGTTGGGCATCATATTTTTCACAACACAGAGGAAATAGTTCTTGTAGGGCCAGAGGTTGTTCATGTTACGATTAGTGTATTTAGTACACTTCTGTGTGCCTTTTTTAATTCAGGAGATTTACACTACATTTTTTCCCATTGAAGCCCATTCCTTGGGTCTAGAGGTTGACAGAATGTCCATTCCCTTGGTGTTGAGAACTCTAAATGGAGGTCAGACCGGCCTTTTTGATATTTTTAAAGATGTAGACAGATGTTGGGCCACATCAGGCAAGTGGGGATCTTCTTCTATACAAATGAAGCTGTACAATGTCATCATAGGCATCAATAAGATTTTTTATGTGCACAATATTACAGACTGCTTGTAGATAATGGTTGTGTTCTCCAATAAGGACGATCGTCGTGTTTCATTCGTTGGTGAGTTGGGTTTCTAGGAGGGCAGCCGCTGTGTGGAGCCCCTTATTTCATTATTACCCGAGATGTTAGTGGAATCGACAGATTTAGAGATGTTGGATGTTTTGGGGATTGTTAGTAAATTCTTTAATGTCTTCCTCAAATAGGTTGTGACCGTACCCCCTCGAAATGATGTTGAGTTCGGGATAATCTTAAAACTCGGTGCCTCTCCTATTTCAATGGAACCCTGTCAAATAGTGCCTTATGAATTGAGAGAGTTACAGATTCAGGATGATGACCTGGTTAATAAGGGTTTTATCCGACCATGTGTGTCTCCATGGGTTGGTCCAGTCTTTTTGGAAAACAATCAATCTGATGGTCTCATGATGTGAATAGACTATATGACACTGAATCAGGTGACGATCATGAACTGTTACCCCCTCCCATGGATTGACGGCCTTTTTGACTAGTTGAGGGTGATTTTTGATTCTCTATGACTGACCTGCAGTCGGGATACCACTAGTTGGGGTTGAAAGAGGGGGCATCCTGAAGACTACTTTTAGATATAGGTAAGGGCACTTTGAGTTCATGGCCATACCATTCGTCATTACAAATGCACCAGGCATGTTCATGAGACTCATGAACTCTATTTTCCATGAGTATCTGGACCAGGTCGTGGTTGTGTTCATCGATGACATCCTGATATACTCGACATCAGAGGAAGATCATTTCGACCATCTATGGACAATTTTGGAGGTCCTCCAACACCACCAGCTCTACAAGATGACTTCCAAGTTCATTTTCTAGACACAAGAGGTGCACTTCGATGGACATGTGGTGTCCTAATAGTAAATAGTGGTGGACCCGTCGATGGACGAAGTGGTTGTTTCCTAGTTAGAACCCAAAAACATGGAAGTGGTTCATAGCTTCATAGTTCCGGTAGGTTACTACTAGATTTTTGTACCTGAATTATCACTAGTCATAGTTCCATTGAAAGAATTGACCAGAAAATACCACACTGTAGTATAGAGTGAATAGTGCCAGACTGATTTCAGTTATCTAAAAGGGAATCTAGTCAGTGCCCCGGTGCTGAGGCTGTTAGAGGAAGGGGTAATGTTTGATTTGTTCTGTGATGCATATAGTCTAGGATTAGGTTGTGTTCTGATGTAGCCATAGGGGGGATCTCTTATGGGTCTACGCAGATACGCCCTCATGAACTTATCTATGCCACCGACGACCTAGAACTCGTAGTGGTTGTGTTCATGCTGATGTTTTGGCTACATTACCTCACAGTGTAATGCATCATGGTCATCATAGATCACAATATCTTGAGGTATGTCTTCTCCCAGAAAGACCTGATCTTTTGGAAGAACAGGGGGATGTCGTTTCTTTAGGACCATGAATTCGAGATATTATACACATTAGGAAAGTTGAACATCATGGAGGATTCCTTGATCATGAAATCATATAAGGATTTGGTTCAAGAGTCATCAAATTCATGGAAGGAAATGGATGATTTTTATTTTTTATGTTTGGGAATGAGATTAGAGGTTGGTAGAGGCTATCTGTTTCAGATGATAGTGCAATATTACTTGGTATGGTAGGGGGCGCAGTCTCAGTGGAGGGGACTCAGATGTTGAAGTTATTCGTGATCATGTTAGGTAGGGTGATTGTTGGCACTAGAAAATGTGTCAAAAAAAAATTCCAAATGCTTTCATACTTTATCCAAGGTCTTATCCCATTTCCTAAGCTTCGATTTAACAGGTCGTAGGTCCCAAATGGAGTTACGGATATTGAGTTATGCACATTTGAAGTTGGGATAAAAAACCGGTTCATAGAGCCCATTGGTGAAGCTGCCTCCCTGATTGCGGAGTAGAGGAACTTTACTGGAGACTCCACGAATGCCATGAAGCCCAATGGCAGTCGAATCGGAGATTATGATGAACTTTGAGGGAATTTGACTAGAGCCTACATGGGTGCCGCGAAGAGTGATGACGGTCGAATTCACAATAATGAATAACTTGAGAGAACTTGATTAAAGCCTTTTTGGATGCTGTGAAGCACGATGACGGTTGGCTCCATGATTACGAGAAACATAAGGGAACTCCATTCAATTGTGGCACACATTTGTGCTTCGTGGTTCACTCCTCCGACCTCTCTCAACTATAAATAACCAGCTCACCCCCTTTATAATGACAGTCACATTAACCCTTTTGCTACTAATCTCCCATTTCAAATAGATCCCATGCTCCATGAAGTGTTTCCCTTCGCAGTGGGCTATGTGAGATGCTTTGCTCTGCGAGAGGCTTTGCTCCGTGAGATGCTTTTCTTCGCGAGAGGCTTTTCTACATGAGACACTTTGCTCTACGAGAGGCTTTTCTCCATGAGACGCTTTGCTCCACAAGGCCCTTTTCTCTTCAAGTCCATGCTCCACATGTAACTTTCCATCGTAATGTTGCTTTGCTATACCCCATGCAATCTGAGCCAATTTTCTCCACAAAGCTACTTCACGAAGACCTATCCATTGTGAAGATACTACCTTCGCATCCACCAGTCAATATCAAGGGGTTGCGCCACCAAGCACCCCTACTCGAGGCTGGGACCACAGCCCGACAGTGACACCCATGAAAAATAGAGAGTCACACAGTGAACTTTTTGGGCCAGGATGTCAGGATTTTTAGTTGCACCCTTATATTCACCCACCTTCCACTTATGAAGTACCATGATTCAAGATACTCCTCCAAACACCATGAAAAAAATTCAGTTGATATTCTACTCTTAGTTTGTTTCTCATGTCGTGAGTTGAGAGTCTCATCATCAATTCCTTGAGCACCTTGAGTTGACTATTCCTCAAGAAACTCTTACAAACACTATAACTTGGCTCCTATGCCAGGTTGAAATAGAATGGGCCGCCCTTGCGTAAGTCCCAACACCAATCATTTCTAGGCCCCTTGTGGAAATTGTTATATATGTATGACTATAAACTGTTGTAAACCCTATATATCAAATAAAGGATTCCTCTTGTTCCATATAATAGATTCCTTACGCACCATGTATAAGATGCCAATAGTCCTCTCTGCATGACTATAAACTGTAGTACACCCTATATATAAAATATAGGATGCCTCTTATTCCATATAATATATGACTTATGCAGAAATCATAACATGCCAATAGTCCTCTCTACATGACAATAAACTGTTGTACACCCAATATATCAAATATAGTATACCTCTTGTTTAATAAATGATATGGCTTATGCACCATGCAAAAGATTCTAGTTGTCTTTCCTATATGACTATAAATTATTATACACCCTATGTTCCAAACATAAGATGCCTCTTGCTCCAAACAAGAGATGCCTTATTCTCACAGCATAAGATTCCAATAGTCCTCTCTTCATGACTATAAACTATAGTACACCCTATATATCAAATATATGATGTCTCTTGTTCTATACATGATAGTCCTTATGCAACAAGCATAAGATGCGAGTAGTCCTTTTTACATGACTATAAACTCTAGTACACCCTACCTTCCAAACATAGGATGCATCTTGATCCAAACAAGAGATGCCTTATGATCCAAGAAGAAGATTTCAATAGTCCTCTCTTCATGACTATAAACATCATCATTCTCTATTATTCAATAAAGTGATGCCTCATATTCTAAATAAGAGATCCCTTATGCAATTATAATAAGATACCACATGCCATGATTATACTAGAATCGTTTCAAGAGTGTTGGAAAATATTCAACCATTGCATCAATCCACCTCATGCTTCATGTGTCCTTCATTCAGATCATAATCCTATTTCATGTCGAAAGGGAACCCCTATGAGTCTTGTCTCATGATGCCTCGACTCTCCTACCGTTGTGGGCCAATGCCCCAGAAGACTTTGGAAAACACTTTGAGTCATGTCCTATGTTTCAAACATGGTCAGCAATCGACCCTAATATGTTTGTTCCCATTTCAGGATAACGTGATATGGATGTTGTGTTTTGAACATGGTCAACTTCTATCCTCCATTGTCACTCCAACCTTACTACGTTCCAAATGTTGGCCATGTGATTCACACTTTTCATCTCTATTTGTTCAGACTGATTCTAATGACCTTGTCATTATCCCTCTTGTGCACTATCAAATATGTGAGGGCCTCAACCCACCAGTTGGTTAGACTGCCCTCATATCCAGACATGAGGAAGACATTATAGGCTACATACTTGTATAATCCCCATTCACCATTGTCGCTCCATAGCAGCACCCGAGCAGCTTCCTTGCGTAAGCCCCATTCACCATTGCGTCTCCATAGGTGAACACAGGAATCCTCCATTTGTAGGCTCCATCCATCATTTCCGCTCCATAACTACTCCTATGCAGCTTCCTTTCATAATTCCCATTCACCATTATCGCTCCATAGAGGCACACAGACAGCTTCCATGCATAATCCCCATTCACCATTGCTGCTCAATAGCAGCACCTGGGCATCCAATAGTGTATGCCCCAATCACCAGCCCAAACTATGTAGACATTGATCCATAACAAGGCATGGAACGTAGGAAGCATCCCTGAGGTCCATGGCCAACATCCATTGTTTCAGACCCCGCATCACATCAGTTCCAACACCTCTTGAACTACATGATCTTTGATCATTTCCAAGTCAAGGTAAGCTAGAAGCCCCTGTGAGGTTCAAGCCCAACAACCATTGGTTCCAACCCCCCATCACATTTGTTCCCACTCCTCATGACCTACATAGACTTTGATCCTTACCAAGGAATGGTAAGTAGGAAACCTCCCTGAGTTTCAACCCTACCTACTAGGAAGCCTATAGTGTAAGCCCCAAACACTAGCCACAACTACGTGGAATTTGATATTTATCAGGGAATGGTACGTTGGAAGCCTCTATGAGGTTCAAGACCACCATCCATTGGTCTCGACTCCCATCACATCAGTTCACCACACCACCCTGAACTAAAATGACTTTGATCCTTTCCATGGAAAGGTATGTATGAAGCCTCCCTGAGGATCAAGCCCACCATCCATTGGTCCCGACCATCTTTACACCGGTTCAACAACACCCATCCTGAACAACATGGACTTCGATCCTTGTCTCCTAGACAATGTACTTAAGAATACTTTTAAAGGGCTAACCCTGATCAATAGTAATCAATTGTGTTCCCCAATCAATGGTATGTTATTAGAACCCCAATCAGTAGTAATCCATTATCACCCCCAACCAGAGGTATGCCATTGGAACCCCAACCGAGGGTATTCCATTGGAACCCCCACTAAACTATGCAGACATTGATCCTTTCCATGTAAAGGTATGTAATAAGCCTTCCTGAGGTTCAATCCCAACACCCCATTGGATCCTACCCCGGTAAATTTGGATCCCACCATGCCGAGCAATGAGGACTTTGATCTTTTCCAATGCATGGTACGTAGGAAGCCTCTCTGAGGATCAATCCCACCATCCATTGGTCCCACCCCCCATTCACGTCGGTTCACCAAAAAAATTTGAACTATGTGGTATTTGGTTTTTATCTCCTAGAAGAGGTACGTAAGAAGCCTCCCTAAGGTCCAACCCCAATTGACGGTAAGCCGTTGTGTTCCCCAATCGATGGTAATCCATTGGAACCCCAATAGATGGTAATCCTTTGTCATACCCATTAAGTGGTAAGCTGTTGGAACCCCCACCAAACTACACAGACTTTGATTCCCTGTCCTGGGGATATGTAGGATGTATCTTCGGGGCTTAATTCCTCCATCACCATTGCCCTCGAGTCGACTCCATCTCATTCCCCCTTCACTTTATTCATCTCTCCATCATCCATCATGATTCTCACCTGGGCAGCCACATCCCTATGAGATGATGACATTCATCACAGTGCGGATAATTGTGGCACCAGGGCTACTAACCTGGCATACGCACCACAACATCCATAACCATTCACTATATAGTATCCCTCTAGCGATGGGATGCAATCCACGCGTAAGCCCCTGCATGTATCCTGGTCGTTTTCCTTTGGGCACACCCTGATTCATCACCCCTTGATCTATGTGGGTTTTGATTCCTGTCATCTACACATGTTATGTAGGAAACCTCAATGCAGTTCAATACCATTCAAAAGTAAAACATGGATTTCCCCTATTCGGGGTTTTACACTCCCTGGTCTTCCCTCATCGGTATCTATATTAGCCTTCAAGGTTTGAAATCTTCCCGTTATGGGACACATCATCCTAGGTATGCTCTTATTGAGTCTTCTAATACATGTTCTTGGTAAACACTCCTGGAGCTCCCTCCTAGGGATCTACCAATCCGATTCGTCTCTATGAGACGTTATGATCACCCTCATTCAATATCTGCAAGTCATTAAGCTGGTGACCTACATTGTGTTAAACATTATATGCCAAAGGAAAACCTTGGAAGTCATGCCTTTGGTGTAACCATCTTCACAAGATTGTAAGCTCCTGGCATACCCCATTTTTAACATGGGAGGATGAAGAAAACATTGGAGACATGCCTCCGACATATGATACCCCACAATCGAAGTGGGATTCGATAGGTTTTTCTCCCTTAATATTTCCTCTTATGAGGAAGAATACAGGTTCCTCAATTTCCATGCATCCTAATATGCCCCAACATTCCTGATGTTACCATCTACTTGGACTAATGGTTGCTACCATGTCAAGACCCCATTGAATTTCCTTATTGAAGTAGCATATTTAACCAATTTTCTCAAAGATATGGCACCGAGAATGAGATTCATGAACCAAGACTTAATCTATAAGGGAGACACATACTAGGTAACTAGTTTTGAGGAGGAATCCACCGAATAAAGGATCGACATCTGATTGTACTATTTAGATCACAGAGTAAATGTCACGGAATAAGAAATGGATGGTAACCACCATTAGAAAGCTAGAATGCAGGTCAAAAATCAGTGCGTCCTCTATCTCCCCAAAAGACGGATGCACATGCCCCATCAATAGCATATAATACATAGATTCTTCAATAGGACTGTCAGAGGATGGTCAGAATCATATGCTTTTCTACGGGAATTTGTTTTTCCTAGAGATGACGCATGAGGGAGTTCTCTGGGAGTTCCATAGATTAGACCTGGTGGTACACCCAAGAGTTTACAACAAGTTCTACGGATTGAAAAGGTAGTTTTGTTGGCCCAGAGTGAAGCAGGAAGTGGTGGAGTTTGTTGAAAAGTTCTTCGTGTGTTAGTAGGTGAAGACTGGAAACCGTGTTCCAGGTGGTCTGTTGCAACCCTTAAATATTCATAAGTGGATGTGGGATGTGTCGACCATAGTGGATTCCCTTACACTAATTTATATGGGTGAAGTTGTTCGGCTACACATAGTTCAAAGAAACGACATTTCAGATCGAGATACACAATTTACTTCACGAGTATGGAATGGATTACAACATGTTTTTTGAGCCTGTATTTTCCATAGCACTACTTTCCACACTAATACATATGGGAAGACATATAAGACCATCCAAACATTAGAGGATATGCTATGATAAAGTTATATGGCCTTCAAATGAAGATGGGTACGATAAATTCCTTTTTCAGAGTTTTCCTACAACAATGGAAATCACTCTACCATGAACATGGAACCGTTCAAATCCTTGAATTGAATAATATTTCATTCACCCATATGCTAGATTATGGTTGGGGAGGGATGTGTTCTTGGCCTAGGGGTGGTTTAAAACATGACATGGAAGTTTTATCATATTCATGAGAGTATGAAGGAATCTTAGGACCGAAAGACGTCATATGTTGACCATAGGATGAAACCCTTGGATTTTGAGGTTGGGGACCATTTATTCTTAATGTTCCCTCTTGGCATAGAAATAAGAGGTTTGATAAGGAGAGTAATATTTCTCATTGGTTCAATGGACCCTTTGATATGTTTGGATGAGTTTTCATGGTGGAATACCAGCTCAAATTACCACCTAGCATGGGGAGGATCCACGACTTCTTTCTTTCATCTCATCTTTGTTAGTATCTACTTGATGACTCCCACGTCCTCGATTGGGGAGAGTTGGATATTGGGGATGATGTGACATTCGTTTAGTGGTCAGTGAGATTCAAGGATCATATGGAGAAGATGATTCATGGAAGGATCATTCCCTTGGTTCATGTGTTGTGTTGGCATGGTAGCCTCGAAGAGAGTACCTAGGAATGGGAGGCACAAATGTGTGACCAGTACACATAGCTATTTTTATATTTTCTCTTATTTTTTGCTTTGTGCATTGTTTATAGTAGATTATTGACCTGGTTTTCTAAGATATTAGATGTATCCATTTTTCTCCGAATGCGTGTGAAATATCCTGACTGTGGGAAGGGGAGGACATATTCCATAATCGAGAATCATTAATTTGGATGGGATTAAACTCATTCGAGTGAGTCAGTGCAACCAAAAATATAAAGTATCTTGGAATGGAGGAAGAAACTCTATAATCCATATATTAGGTTAGTGTGGAATGTTGTTTTTTTATTGTTATTTACTGTTTCTAGTGTTTTTCAAGAGATAGATGATATAGGTGTCTATGTATTTTGAGGTTTTATTATAGACTCTGAACAACTATAGGGTGGTTTTTCCTTTCGATTTATCTTAAAAGATGGTTTTTCAGACCCCCTATATTTTCTTCAGGTGTACTCATGAATTATCCAAGGTGAGAATATTTTGATAGGCATCTTTAGTAATTTCTTGGACCTCATGGTCCATTTCATTGCAAAAAAAATGTGATTTGGGTGTCGTAGACACCAATAGTGATTCAGGAGTTCATTAGTGTTGGTTAAAGGGTGTCACTACCAATAAAAATATTTATTTATTCATTTCATTCATGTCAATATTTTCACTTCCCAAAAATGTTCTCTATTAGGTAATCCTAGATGTGTGTTATTCCATGTGATGTTCTTATTTCCATTCCCTCTATAAAGTGGGAGTTTTAATCACACTTTTTTCTTATGTTGGATTTCAAAATAGAATTTCATAATTCCAATTCCTTGATTACTAATTAAATGTTTAAATTTGGAGGATGTAATATATTTTTGGCTATATAATTTAACACTGTGAAAATACATATATATATAAGAAAATTCATTCTTGTTGATTTCTTGTGACATACACAACACCGGGTTTAAATGAAATGTGATAATCTCGGAAAAATTATTATTAAATCCTAACCATTATTGCATAGCAGTTATATTTTAAGAATGAATATAAATAAATGAATTAGAAAATTTTACGGTTTATACATGTAATAATATAAATTAAATTTTTATCAACTTATTAGAAATAAAATAAGATCCATTTTTTAAAAAATTAAATGATTTTTAATAAACATTATTCTTTAAAAAATTGGTTTAGTCGGGTTTTACACAGATAATTTGATTTTTTTTGAAAACATATTTTATAGATACAACTTAATTTTATAAATAATCATGTAAATATTATATGTAGGTGAAACATGGATAATTTAATAAGATTAATAATTTATCGATCAATTATAAAAAATATAGATTTTAACTGAAATCACCATTTTCATTTATTTTAAAAAATAACAGTATATGATAAATTTTTTATATGCAGAATTAGTTAAGTAAAATTTATATTTTATTAATATAAATCATTGCTTACTACATCATATCTAATTATCATATAAAATATTTTTGAATTTTTGAATTTTTTCTTTATAAAACTATTTTTTGATGCGTCTACGTGTTTAATTTTAATTTTATTTAGGAAACATCAATAAATTGAATTTTGAATATTTAATTCTATATTTGAAATAAATATAATTTATATTAAATAATCGGGTCAACTTTATTTATATCATAATATTTTGTGATAAAATTAATAATTATTTAGCATTATTAAGGCAGAAACTACACTACCATAGTGGTTAAAAAAACTAAAAGGATAAAAAATGAAACAAGTAGCATACAATTTCTATTGTATTCTCATAGATAGAACTATATATTTTAATGTTAGAAAATAGAATATTTTTATGGATTTATTTATAGACAAATGTGGGTGGTTTTCATTCTTTTCAAAAACAATTTGTTTATCATATCCCCCACTTACAATATATCATCACTCTCATCTCCATTACATACATCCGAAACATATTGTTTATGAAAATACATAATTATATATCTTCCTTACTACCATAAGTTAATCCTAGATCCTTTTTATTGGTCTAAACTCTATCCTCAGAAGGTTTTTGCTGAAAACAAAAAAAATTGTTATTCGAATTAGATGTAACATTCTTAAAAAACCATTCCATGTTAACATTTTCCTTCACCCAATTAATGTCATATAAAAACATGATTACATAATAAAATAAATATATTAAATATATTGTTACTTTCTTTTGCAATGTTTATGACCTAATAAAACCTACACCTCCTTGAAATGGAAAATAAATTATTGATCTTTTATACAATAAACTATTATCTTAAGAACCAACATCATTCATTTTCCATCACCTATTCTCAATGATGGATATAAATTTGTAATTATTTATTATATATATATATTATTTATGATATAATTATTATTATGAAATTATATTATCACATCATACATTGTAAATTTTATTCCTACAGAAATAAGATAATTTTGGCCTTGTGTAGGATGGACAGCCACCTCATGAATTGCTTTAAATCATTTTTGACATACAATATACCTTGAATGTAATTTGGATTTAATGGAAGATTATATATTATATTCGTAAAATATTAATAATTTTCAAAAATAAATTATCATATTCATTCTTACATTACCATCCATTGAATAAATGATAACTTTGTTCACATGTATGGTAAACTACCACCTCACTAAGTGATTTGATTTTATTTTAACTAATGATTTACATAGATGGTACTAAAATAAATATTTTATAATAATTTTTTATATATATGATAAAATATTGATTATGATAAATTTATATATAGTCCACTTCCTTTCCCTTTCACTCGTTAAAGAAACGATAATGTCTCACTTATTAAGATACAACATACTATCTCCACGAAGGAATGGGATTCTATCAACATGATCAAAATTAAATAATGATTATAAATATATATTCAATGAAAAATAATATTTATGAAATCAATATATTTATGGATATGAAAAACTATATCATATCTCCATGATATGTAATATTCTTGTAAAAATTGAAAAATCAAGCAAATTAATGATAGAAACAATAGTTATTATGAATGATTATTAAATGAAGGGATATAATAAGTGATAAAAATATTCAAATTTGATATTATAAATATATATATATATATATATATATTTTTGTTAATTAAGTTAATTTTTTGAACCACTATAGTTGTGATTAAATATCTCTGAACTAAATGGAAGCACAATGTAATGGATTTTAATAACTCAATTTCCATTTATTGGGTTATATGTTCACTTCATTGACTATATAATAACGTGATAATGTGTGAAATATCATTTTATTAAATTATGTTGTAGGTTTTCACTTATTGGTATTGAATTGATTTTTTACAAAAAATCACTACATTTATTATCTCTCGCCTTAAGTATAAAATATTGTACAGGTTTTTATCTCGAAATGTCATACTTTGAGCCAGATGTTCTTTTAAGCACCTAATTTAATTTTAAATGTCTATTTACATCCATTTAAAATATTATTTTTAAAATACCTGTAATTAGGGATAATATTTGTTACAATTCAACTAATTTATCCACTATAGTTGTGAATGATTATTTACCAAATTTGTAAGGGTTTATGCTTCAATATCATTTTATTCGAGATTTTTAATGCTTGAATTTCCATAAAAAAATAATTTTTGATAATTTTTTAATAAAACCAATAAATTTTATTCCATTGGTTTTTCATGAAGATTTAATGTGATGGTGAAATTTTTCTCTCTTTGGCAATTTAAAGTATTGATAAAATGATTTCAATGAAACCTGACTTTGTTTCTCCCATCGTTCGAAAATATATTTTAATAGAAATCCATTTTATTTTAAATTTTTTTGTAAAAAATTGTTTAATACGATTGTTTAATGTCATTTTTGAACATAATATTTTTTTTTTGCAAAATGAAAAATAATTTTCTTTTCACTTTATAAAATATTTACATTGTAATATTTTTATATAATATACTATGAAATATTTTTTTTAAATATTCATCATGAACTTAACTATTCTTATATTATGAAGACTAAATTTTGTTAAGCTTCCATTTTACGTTATAAAGGTTAATTTAAAAAATGAATTACATAATGTTTAAGATAATTTTAGATTTTTATTTTTTTGGAAATTAAAAGGATTATTTTCTCCTCATATGATCAATGTTATCCTTCAAAATCATTTTCCATCTAAAATGAAATTCATTGATGTTACTCAATATGAAATGTTTGTTTTACACGGATTTTTTTAATAATTTTAAAATTATCTAAATGTGTTAAGAACCATTTATGTCATTTATTTCATCTAAATTCTGTATATATATCTCTCATGTGTATACTGAGTTTATTACCCTTCCTTTAATGGTGTAATTCATGCCTTTTGATCGTTTTTAAAATACCATCATTATTAAATTTCATTGAATATGTTATGAAGAAATATTAAGTTTCCCATTTCTTAACATGGGTTATTATTATATTTATTTCTTAGATTTGGCAGCGTTATTTGGAATTTATATGAATGTAAATGAAATATATTTGATTACGAGATTGAAATTATAAATCCATCCAATACATTAGGTAATTTTTTAGTATCATGAGGCGTCATTTCTGTTATTATCGAGTGAGCCTAATCAATTATGGGAGTCCTTTCACTTTTTTTAATTTCATGGATGTTATCCTTGACTAATAATTTAGTCATGTCTTGTGTTGCTTCCACATTTCCTATAATTCAATGACATTATGTTACTATGTTCTTATGTTATGATTCCATGTGATTTCTCATGCACATGATCTTTTATGATATCATTTTATAACATTAACTCAAATGTTATGCTTCCTAATCACATTTATTCCATTATGGGAATTTCATAATCACCCATTTCTTCTATGTATTCTCAATGTTATTATTTTCATTTTTATGATCTCAAGAAGATTTAGGAGCCCACTATTAGAAGGAATAAGGATCGAATTTTTTAGTTTCCTTTTATGTTTATTGAAAATATTCTTCCAAAGAAACTAGTAATCATTATCATTGGGTTTTAATTAGTATATGTTTATTTTGAAAAATAATAAAATAATACGTGTAAATAGATAAGGAGGATATATTAACAACCATTCCCTCTTCTTTTAAAAATACCAAACTATCATTTGTGGGTTGCATATAATACCTTCCCAAAGACACAATTAGTTTATTTTTCCATCACTAACCAAAAATGACGTCCCTAATAGGGAATTTCTTATATTATTATTATATTTTAGAAATATTGTTTTCAAATTATGAATATTAATTTTCATTTTCCCTATTTTATAGAAAATTAAACCATTATCCATGTATATGTAAGTAATGACACATCCATTAAATAATAAAGATTACTTTCTCAATTCATCACTAAATAATAATGATATTTATTAGAATAGTTTTAATGGATAAATATTATCTTTCTAAAATTAAAAATATTATGTAATGATAAATTTAATAAACTTTTTATAATATGGGAAAAAATAGTTGTTTTAAATTCAACCATCCAAATGAAAATTCAAAGAGAAAAAAATTATTTATTCACACAATAAAATTAAATCATACATGTTAAGATTTTCTTATGAAATATTCAAATTTAGACATAAAGCACTTGAAAAAATAATCACATAAGGCTTCTAATGTGATGATAATACAAAAAATTCACTTCATAATAATCCCTTTTTTGGGTTATTATTTGGTTTGTTTGTCCCCCTAATTGGCAATAAATTTGTTCTATTGAAGGTCATAAAGCTTTATCCCCTTCTGAATATTGACAATCAATTTGACCGATTTAAGGGAGAATGATGGGTTTATATATTAATTTTTGATCAATATATAACTAGGTGATGTTAATATATAAAGATATTTAGAAAACTAATTTCTGGTAATGGTATGGGAAATTTATGATTTTGATCATTCAATTCAATTTCATGAATGCACCAGCTATGTTCAAGGGGTAGAAGAATTATGTGGTATATGTGTTCTTTAAAATGTTTATAGTTCATTTTATCGAAGACACCATGATCTACTCAATGTTTTATGCGGTGCATCTTGATAAAATTAGAGTAGTCTTATTGGTTTTAACCTAATTGGATCTTTTACATGTTGTAAAAGAAATATTTATATAGGAAAAAGGATTATTTCCATGAACACATGGTGTGTTATAATTTTTTAGATATATAACCATCAATGGTTTAAGTCTATATTATTTTGAAAACAGCTATGAATTTTGGAATGGTTCTTAGTTTCCATGGTTTCCTAGGATATTTCTAAATGTTTTTTATCATATTTTCTTAGGATTAATCCATTGATAAATCTTTAATATAAAGGAGGATTAATTCATATAGACTGAGTGGTCTTTGGAAGTGTTCAATTAACCAATTGAAAAGTTAATTAGATCCCCTATGGTTTGGTTCCATGGGGAGGATATGGTGTTAAAAGTCATTTATAATGATTCTTATATAGGATTAGGATATTTATTATGGAAAAAAATTGAATTGATCTCTTATTGGTTTGGGTAATTAATTCCCTAGGGATATAACTATGCCACCCTTGATCTATATTTACTGTAAGATATCTTTTCAATAATGTTGTTGAAACATTACATCATTAGAAATCACGTTGTGGGTTTCAAGGCCCATATGATCGAAAACATTGTTCTCCCTCGGTGAGAAATCAATTATGACTATATTTTTTAGGATTGATTTCCTATAGATTACAATTTTGATATATCTTATATTATATAAATTGTAATTTTGGTTTCTAGTAGACTATATTGAATTTCCTAGTGTTATGTTGTTCGATATTCACTAGGTGGTTGGATAGGGTAAGATGATATTTCAAAAATTCATCCTATAACAGAGTAATATATTGGTAGTGGATGACTTTATTAGATTATAGTGGAACTATAATTGATGAAATGATAGATAATTACCAATGGGAAGTAGCAGAGTCATTGGTGATATAAAGATTTGTTATCTAAGGCCATTCACAAGAGTGGTGGTTAGATGATTTTCAGAATTAGATATTGTTTCATGGAAGGTTTCCAGATTCTTAGGTGATTTTCTTGGAGTTCTTAGTGAGTTTCATAGATCACTCTTATATGTATATAATAGATGTATTATGTCTTTATGAGACAACTCTAGGTGTACTGTGATGAAATGGTCAAAGTGAGAATTTGTAGAAATTGTTATGGATTTTGAACAAGTTAATGTCATGCGTCATGTTTCAGGATATTTTTTTATCCAATTGATGTAAGTGAGCATAATAGGTAGTACATATCAACAGATTTAATTACCAAGATTCCTTAGGATCATTTTGTAAGTGATTCATCTTGGGAAATTTTGGATCAAATTATAACATTGTATTATTTTTTGGAAACATGTATATCATTTGTTGTGGATTTCTTAATGTGGTGGTATATAGATTATGTGGTCTGTATTCAACTGGTAATGAGTAAAAAATCTAATTTGGATCCACATATAACATAGAGGGTCCAATGAATATTTTAATAAGGATTTGGATCATAGTAATTCCTTAACTCAGCTTTCCATCCTTAGATATACAAGTCAATGGAGTGGACCACTACGATATGGGATGATTTTTTGGGATACTTTATATTTGATTTTGTTAGATCATGGGTATGTTACCTACCACTAATTTATTTCTCCTACAACTAATATATATCAGTCATCCATTTCAATTGATCAATTAGAAGTGTTGTATTGGTATCATTTTCCTTATCTATTTTTCTAGAGAAATGGTTGGTATATTTTGATTAATGATTTTATGTTAACAAAGATCATTAATGAGAACATCCATATGGTTTGAGAGAATATGAATGTTGTGTAGAACCAAAAAAATACCAATATTGATCATAGTTAGATGGAACTATAGTTTTTAGTTCAGATACCATTTTTTATTTAGTGTTTCTCTTCATTGGTGGGAGTAGCATTTTCTTAAATTGAGAAATCATTCTACCTATTTTGTCAATGAAATTTTGTTTTTGTGTGTTCTTAGAGAATAAAAATATTTGTTATAACTTCTATTGTGGCTATATATGATACCCTTTATCCTCCACATGTCACATCTTTGTCAGTATCATCATTATGAATCCCAAATCATTGATTGGGGAATGTGAAATGATTAGAATTATGTCACATTAAGGGAGTTGTCTTTACAGATCTATGATATTTTATAGGAGTTATACATGGAAATCCCATCATATTTAATCTTATAATATAGAGTCTTGGAGTAATAAAGTATAATATACTGAATCATTTAATAAACATGTGTACATATTACAATGATTCAATTTTAATTGTCCCTTTCCTGGTTTTTCATTGACGAGGTGATCACTAAATCTTACTGAATTATTATATAAAGGCTTTTTTACTAATTTTGGATTGTTTTATTGATCCGTGATTTTGAAGAGGGGATCATCCCTTCATATTCAATGCATTTTTTATTTATGATTCATATTAAAACCATGCATGTAAGTACGTTCTACCCCATGAGGAAAATATATTGATATAGACCAAAATATTCCTTGATTTTATTATTAGGGTGGTGTTGGGTGATGGTATTTATGGTTATTTTATTATGAAAATTTTAAGTGATGAAATGGTGATATGAAATGTTTTGAAGAAGAATGGTGACTTGTGGATATAGTTAGATGGTTTGGTATTTGACCTGTTAGAGGTTATTGATGTGGTTGTGTGGGGTGTATCGCATTATATTTCTTCATGGGAGGTGGTAGTTTTGTTGTGTTTGTGATTTCAGTGAGGTATCTCAGGGGTTGATTTTTTTGAACCATTACTATATATATGGTATTTTTTTAAAATCATAAGGACTGAATTCATTTTAGAGGTATCTAAGGTAACTATCTCGTAATTCCCAATCAATTACTTTAATACATTTGTTGTTAGTGTGTATAATGGATGCATGTGGAGGCCAATATAGATATTTAACATTAATTATAATATAGAAAGTTATTCATAATGTGAATCCTTGTGTAGGGAATTAATTTTTTCTCATAGTTTGGATACTGGCGATTTATAGAAGATATTTATGAGGGGTGTTATTTTCATAAGAAAAATGAGACAAAAAGAAATTATTCACGAAATTAAATAATTTAAATTTTGGGTTTCCAGAAATTTGGATGATGTACATTATAATTTGACAAAAAATAATCTAGGGTATGAATTTATTTCATGAACTAAAGAGTAATGCCTCAAAGAAACTCATTCTTAAGATATTTTCTTCATGTCATGAATGCGACCATCTACATCCTATTTATAAGTATTATATCTCCCCAAATTTATTTAATTCCAAAATCTTTTGTTCCAAACCCTTGGTGATTTTGGGAGACATTTCATCCCTCTCAACATAGTTTGATCCTTCTATACATTTTTTAAAATTGGGGGGGGGTCTCCAATTTAATCCACTGTTTATTTTCTGTTCTTATTTTATAAACTATTAGTACATATGTTTTTTAGATTCAGTGATTGGTTAAGATATGATTTTGATGATCTCTTATTCTAACATAAGATGATTCGAGATTTTCTTTTTAGGTTTCGGTCTTTCTTTTAATTCTCCAAAACTTCTTTTTTTACAGTTATTCAAAATGATTATTTGAGGAAGTAGATTCTCGTTTATTCATTGTTTATGTGCATCTATTGGTATTTCATGGTTTTCACCATTTCATCGAATAATAAGTGTCAACATAAAGAATATATTGTGTAGCGTTTAAAAATTTTCACGGTATTGGGTAGAAATAACATTTTTTATTTCGTTAATATTATTATTGATGGGATTATTCATGCATTTTATCAATGCAAAACATTGAAATTGTTTTGAAAATTTATTATATTGTAGTGGATATGATGGAAACCCCTTATAGTTTCCATTATTTAGTTTAATCCCAAATAAGAATATAAAATGGTATATATGGGTACTATATTGATTTCCAATAGGAATATGGATTTAGTTTGAGAATACCAAGTCTATGTAATGAATTAATTTAATTTAATTAATTATATTATATAGAACCTTGTAAAATTTTATAGCCCAGAATGGGTTCTTATTTGTTTTTTCCATATTCTGAGTGTGGGGAGGTTATGTGATCCTTTTTGTGTTATCTAAATAGATGTTGGAGATCTTCTAGTGTGTTGAATGTGTTGGGGGGGGGGGATTTTTAATTTTAGTGGAGATTATATTGTGTATGTAATGTTTTGGGATTTTTTTATAGTGGTTTTGGTGTGAGTGGGTGTGTAGTGGTTGTGTTGCATAGTTACCATGGTGAGATTATGAAAACCCATGTGTTTATTATAGTTTACATTGGAATTTAATACATAAAATGTAAAACATTATGCAATACTAAAATATTTAGATCTATCTACATATGACATCACCTTTATATATGGATGAAAAACCATTATTGAATATTTTCTATCATGCTTTAAATATTCCATTTGTCGTTTAAAATAGAGAGGTATAAATAAGAAAAATAAATAATAAATTGTTCTAGTATAAAGCCCAATATGGGAATAAATAAATAATTTCATAAGGTATAATAGTAAATGTGATCCAAGAGGCATGTCAAGGAAACAATGGAGGGTTTTGAATCACAATCAACCATAATAAGGTGGAGATAATGTGAAAGAATAATGGAATTATGAGAATGTGTTGAAAATATTAAACATGGCATCATAAACATAATCGCAGGATAACATCCAACACATTATAAAATGATGGAAAAAGTCAAATAATGTACTTGTTTTACTCCCTAATCCTATACCTTATTTATTATTAGACTAAAGAATTATATAATGCACTTAATCAATTTCTAGGCGCAGCCATAATTTTTATATCATGTACATTTGTAAGTGTTAAACATGTATCATTAAACATAAAGATACCATTTATCAATTTTAATCACATGATCAATATGTTTTTGTAATATACATATAATTACTCATTAAATAAATGATAGGTACATTTTAATGAATACTAGTGAGTTGAGATAAGGATGTTTGTTCACTAAAAATTGCATTTAAAATCATATGATAATTCTAGAAGCCTATGGTGCTTCCGAAATTATTTCGAGATATATTAATGATAGTGAAATGTTTCCCTCAAACCTGTAACATCAAAATTTAATTAATAGGTATGTGTAGAATCATATCTAAAGAGGGAAAAATCATAAAAAAAATAATAGTATAAAGGATGTTGTTAAATAAAGATCAGAATGGGAGGAACACTTACACTGAGAGGGTGTTTCCAAAATCGTGTGGAGAGCTTGTTAAGATCATGGAAAAACGTTTTGAGGGATATATTGAGAGATTCATAGAGTAATTTCATGCTCCTTGTGTTTTTTGTGAAGTCAAATGGGAGGTTTCACATATTTATATAGAAAAATGGAGGATAGTTTGTTATTAATGTACAAAAATATGATTTGGACTTTATATGATAAAATAATCATGACCATAAACCATCCCATATTTGTTTCCAACTATTTCTACCAGATAGGAGTGTCATATATTATTTTTCCTAGTAATGAACTGATATCATTAAAATAATATGTTTTTTGATGGTTGGTTAGTCATGTTTACAATGAATTGGTTATAGAATCTTTAAAAAATTATATAGGACATTACGGATTAATTAAGCATTAAAAAATTAGTAAAATAACCTAAAACAAATTATATTAATGTGGAAATATATTTTTGGCCGTTAATACCTTTATGGAAAATATTATATAACTTTTGTTTCATTACACCAAATTTTTTTACCAAAAATAATTTGGAGTAAAAAATTTGACCATCTCCGAATAATATGAAAATATAACCATTTTAGAATTTTAAAATGATGATTTAAAAATAATCAATTTTATCAAAATAAATTTTTAAATATTAGATTATGAATTTTTAAATAAAAATTCATCCTTTATTGAAAATTACTTTTTTTACATTAAATGTATTTTGAACCTTATGAAAATTATTTTTGAATATATAAATTTATATTATAAATTTTTCATAATAAATAATATTTATCCATAATATTTTATTAAAATATAATGTTTTTAAAAAATTAATTAAGTTATAAAATAAATTTTCATGACTAAAAAATATATTTCACAGATACATAATTATATTTTTGTTATATTAAAATCTAATTTTTAGAAAACTCAATATGTAATAATTTAAATAGTTATATTAAAATTGATAAATAATATAAATTTTTCATAGATATAAATAATATAAAAATTCATAATATTAGAGTCTAGATAAATATTTCTTTATTACACAAGTAAATTCCATAAGGGTATGGTGTGTGATGTTGATATTACCTTGAAGTGGTTTGAAAAACATTGTTTGGGACATGATCTTGATGAGCATGAACATTTCTTGTCAATTGGTTTTATAATGCATTATTATTTTTATATAAGCATGGGATTCATCAACGTCAAATAGTAGTGATTTTATCTACCTCAAAATCTCTAATACAATTCCTGGAAAGGGTACCATCATACTGGTAGAGGCCCTCACTTCATTCGACTATATCATTTTTAAGTAATCATAAAACTGAAATATATAGTAATATAAATAATTAATATACAAAAACTGTATTAACAAATGTTATGATACCAAATGAAATTTTAAATATGATATACCATATAATGGTATAAAATAATTAATTTAGTGAATGTGAATTTCATTTATTCATTACATGAAAAGGAATTTAATAATTGAAAATCGGTATTTCATTTTCAAAATATTCTGCCATTAAATTATCCACCTTTATAAGATTCAACTTTAATATTTAATTTGATAAAATAAAATAGATGAGGATTATTTAAATTCATTTTATATTACAGTTCTCGAGTCTCATCATCAATTTTTTTTCTTCAACATCACCTTGACTATGTGAGTTATCTTATGTTGTATAACATTATCTCTATGATCTATGATCTTCATTGGTTTTGTCAAATATGAATGATCATTCTCAAATGGTTCACGCATTGGAATCAATACATGTGATTGGTCTGATATGTACCTAAATGGTAGGCATATATGGAACAGAACATGTATATGAGCTAGATTAGGTGGGAGTGTGAGTTGATGGGGCTCTATTATAAAGAGATCAAGGATATCAAAGGGGCTGATTTGTCTTTGATAAATAATTTTCTTATCCCCAAACGTCAGGAATTTGTTTTTTCAAAATGTTATAAAAAGGAACACTTTTTCTATGACATCAAACTCAAGATCTTGCTGATTATTTTTACAAAATATTTTCGAACAACTATGTGTGGATTTCAAAATATGGTGAATTATTTGAACATTGACTTCCATTTCTTGGATAACATTATGTCACATCCACTTCCTCTCTCCAACATCATCCCAACACATTATATTTTGACCCCACTTCCTATATATATCCTCTTAAGGTACAATATGAATAATATAAAAATAAATATTGTTATATAAGAACTAAAATTGGGGATAGTGTCAAAACTATAATCCTTGAAAATTCATGGAGCATGATCTTAACATATCCTCTAGTGTTTTAATGGTTCTTTAATAATTAAGAACCATCTAAGGGTGATAAGTGGTGCCCATTATCTGTATTTTTTTCAATGAATGTTGGAGGCTTCTCCATAACCTTGAAGTAAAACTTTTATATAGGTCAGATACAATAGATAGTTGAACTCCATGAAGACATATAACATCCCTTGTTTATATCTGGTGGACCTATTCAATATAAATATTTTCTATGAAGGAATAAATCCATAACATTACAAGGTGATCGAATACCTTCTAAATAGAATTATTTTCCTTTATATGTATTGTGGATTCATATGATGATATCCATTGTTATGTATTCCCATTTCCATACATACATGGGATTTTTTTTGAATCAAACCCTCCGTCATCATTTTCTCATCCTTGACTTGTTTAATACTTATAATCTATATACAAACACAAAAATCTCTCTCTTCATGTCATCCCACCAAATTTGTTTCTAAAAATTTAAATACAACAAATTTTCTTCCTCAATGTCTAGGGAGGGATGATCTATGTGAATCATTTATGGTCCCTTCTTCGGTTATGGTTTTTATGGGTCAAAAATAAAGATTCCAATCCTTATAAATATATCTTTCTAAAATTTGAACACTAGAAAATTTATCATGTTCTTCAGTATAACATCATCATATTTCAAGACATACTTGAACATATTATGAATGGGCTATTTAATAGTTGTTTTAGAAAGTTATGATAAAGAATCATTTATTATTCCAATATCCATCCACTGAATGTCCAAGAAGATTGGACCCATTTCAATAATCATTGTGGAAATATATTTGTGATCATTTCAACTTAGACCATATTTGAAATTGTTTTCTTTTCCAAGAAGATAATGAATTTACAAATAATAATACTTAATTAGATCTTACAACTTTAAAGGTTCTTTTGAAGCTCCTATTGGTGAATATATACTTTAGGATTTTATCAACCATGTAATTGTATCATTTTCCAAAATTTAGGTAATGTCTCCATATCATCAATTTGACAATCATTACAACTAATTATATATCATGGGTAGGGTAGTTCTACTAATGAATCATTAGTTCGAAGGATAAATTTTTAATCACTTTATTATCTTTTATGAGTAAAAACCACATGCCCATTTTGGATGAATCATTGAAAACACAAAATATATCCCAATAGTGAGAAATATTATCATATGTTTACTGATTATCATATTCTATGTCTCTTTAAAACAGTCATCACATTTGTCATCTGAGAAAAACATTTCCACCTTTTGAGATATCTTTGTTAGTGTCATGAATATCATGAGAAGTTACAAAAAAAATATTCTAGTAAATATTTAATCCAAGGAAACTTGTTATAACTTTCACATAAAATGGTCTAGGACATCCCACGAAAACAGTAATTTTGAAATTGTCTAATGATATCTCTTTTCTGGTGATTACATTTTATGAAAATGTTACCCACTCAAAATAGAATCTGTATTTATTATACATGAAAAGAAAAATTTATTTATTTAAGGTCTTTAATATAGTATTTAAATTCTCTTCGACCTCCTAATTTATTTACGATTATATGAGAACATAATCCATAAAGACAACCACAAATTTTCCATTTTAATCTCAAATTACTAAATGATGTCCACGAATATTTCTCGAGCATTAGTGAGGACAAATAGAATAACTTGAATATTTAGTTCCCATACCCTATATGAAAAATATTTATTTATTATATCTTTATTATTCAACCTTACTTGATAATACCCTATTAGAATTTCTACCTTATTGAAATTCAATGATCCAGTAATTGGTCAAAATTCTATAATCGAAGAAAAAAAAATTTCATTATCATGATCATTTTGAAGTAAAGATAATCATTATAGAGGAACAATGTCCCATAATTCCTTTTGATGAGGATGATCAATGCCTGCCATGGTGAAGCACATGTGAATATTAACCATTTTTAAATTTCTCCAATATTTTATTCTTTGACTTTTCATTTATAGAAACAACCATTTTACATAGTGTCTTGGATATTGTTAGAGATTTTGGAAAAAACTCGATTGAAAATTCAACCTCTCGACTTAAAGGAATACCTTAAAAAACATTTGAGAACACATCAGCATATTACCTAACAAGGTAAATGTCATCAAGGATGATCTTGTCCATATAAATAATAATTTGATAAAGATAAGCTTTCTCGTATGGAAATAATATCTATTCATTATAATTTGTTACCAAATTACGTTCATCCTCCTCATGAACATGTATAGAATTGGTGGGTGATTTAAACTACATATGTTTATTTATTATCTCTAAAAAATTTATTATATATATATATATACAAAGTTGATCCATAATTATAATTTCATTATACCATTATAAAATAAGTTTCACATGGTTAATTAGGATTTACATACCATAAATTATGACATGGGTGAACATATATATGAGGGATGAAATAATTTCCCCATTTTTCATTCACGAATTCCTCTATATAAACACATTGTGGTGGTGTTTAAATATTTCTACTAGACATATGGGATTTTAAATAATTTGTATATACATAGTCATATTGGAAAATTTATAATTATGATCAGATATATTGCCTACTTTCAATGATTTGCTTCTGGTTCTAATCATTTAATTCAACCAAAATCGACATAGGGATGAGAATATTAAAATAATGAAACACTTAAAAGGAAAAATATTGGAATTATTTGAATAAAACATACAATATAAATATAACTTAACCTATTAACATCGATAATTAAATCTACGTTTTCTATTATATTTTTTTAACGTAAATTATTATGAGAATTATTTTCCTTAATAGTGGTTCATAAAGATATTGTGTATTTAATAAAATATATCCTCTAGGATTTTAAAGCTAATTATGTAGAGAGGTCCATTTTCATGCACTAGTTAATGATCACATCAATATTAATGCTCGGTTTTGAGGATTAATTCACCTATATACATCTGTGCTTGAGCCACATCCAATAGTAGAATCAAGACATGGATGTATTTAATTGGAAATGACTTACTCTGGAATTTCATAAATTTTGGGTGTTTTACATATATTTAGTATTATAACTAAGGATCCAATAATTTATTTCTAATCCAAATCCTAGATTAGAACATGGCCATTATTTGATAGCCATTATGACAACACATTTTATTAATATACTTTATTTGAGGATTTTCTACAGAAATTTGCACCATATAAAATCACAAAATATAGTGAATCCAAGAGTGTTTGGGAAAATATGTACATATAACAAAAATAATATAAAAATATAAAACAGAATTGTTGAAATATTCCACAATATACTCTCATAATTCCAATTATCTTTTAAAACTGCTTGGTATAACATGGGGACAAACAGAAGAAATGGGTGTTATATAAATCCTTGTATGGGAATAAAAAACCGGTCTATAAGTTAATGTGATACGTGTTTTCTTTGATTCATATTATGGTAACATAAAAGGAATTAGAATAAGTATCATGAACAATAAGGAATGAAATAATGGGAAATCATAATGAAACATTAGATTATAGTGAAAACATTAAACATTACATCATAAACTTATGTAAATGATAATGATATGGACATTATAAAATGGTTTACAAAATCACATAATGGATTAGGTTTACTCCATAATCGCACACATTACATCTCATGCAATTATAATTTCATGCAATTCGTTGGAGTGCTATCTGGGTACACCCATCATTATCATATCATACACATGTATAGTTATGGCTCATGAATCATTAAATAAAATGATTAATGTCATATTTCAGTATATTGATAAAGGATACTATTTAATATATGTGGAATTATTAGATCAATTAAGGATATAAATATCAATGTGAATAATATTGGGTGGAAATAAGGATGCAGATTCAAAACAAAAAAGATTTCATAGAAAATTGAAATGATAATTTTTGAATCATAACAGGGGAACATAAATACTCAATAGAGATATTAATGACTGTGAAAGGGGAATTAATGCCTTAAAAATATATTGTTAGTAATAGTAATGTTTATAATCATACCGCAACAATAATAAATTTAAATAAATGGTCCTAAAATTAAAAAGGTTATTGATTAAATAGGAGATGTAGATGATCCCTTACCTGGTGAGGGTATTATAGAAATAATTTCAATATATTATTAAAATCTTGAGGACACCTTGAAAGAGATAAATATATATATCATATGATTAATTTCATTCTCAAGTGTTTTTATTAAATACCATTTGGTGTTTTCACTAGTTTATATTGAAAAAGTTAGGATAGTTGTTTATTAATTTCAAACCTATGGTTTTGGACTCTATATGAGAATATAATCAATACCACAAACCATACCATTGATTTTACCCCTAGATTATTCCACGGTAGATTTTTCTAGTTATTTCAAATCATTATTACTATATCTAAGTTAGATAATAAACATAGGTATGTGGAAGTGATTCAGGATTATAAAGATTTGATTTAAAATAGTTTTAATAGAATATAGGATTTAGAGGATTGATTAATGGTTCATAAAATTTAAAAATAAAATTACAATTAAAACAAATTATATTAAATATAAAATATATTCTTGGTATTTGATTACTTTTATTTCAAATATTATATCAATTTTGGGTCATTATGAAGTCTTAATAAACACTATATATTTATACAGTATTTAATTTTGGAAAAAACAATTTGATTATCTCTGAAAATTATTAATAAATTAAAAATTGGAATATTTAATCATGATGATTTCAAATATAATATTCATTTTATCAATTTAAATCTATAAAAAGTAGAATTTATTTTTTAAAATAAAAATTCCACATTTATTGAAAATTACTTGTTTTTTAACAATAACATTTTTCTATCCCATATAAAAATTATTTTAGACTATCTAAATTAATATTACAAATAATATTTAATTAATATTATAGAATAATAATATTTTTATAACCCGATTTATCTCTAAAATTCATGATTTACTGAAAAGGTTTGTCTTTATTGAAACTATATTGTTTCCAAAAAAACTAATTTCTTCATATTGAAATATATTTATTACCAAACTCCTCATCAAGAAAATTTTAAAATTTATATTAAAAGGGGTAAATATAGTTACTATTTTCATAAAAATTTTCATACAAAAAATCACATGATTCGATTCTAGATATATAATTTTTTTTCACTAGTAAATTTCTCTATGGCTGAGGTGTATGATGGTGAGAATTCATTGGGGTGGTTAAATGAACATGTTTTGGGTATTGTTTTAAAAGATCTTGAACTTCACTAGTAAATATTATATCTCATTCTTTAGTCATTGAATCTAGTTTTAGTCTTGGTTAAGTTAAAATCCATGTAATTTTATCTCCTTAAAAAGCTCGGTCAAATGGTCTTTATAGGGGATGATCCTACTAGCCAAGTCTATTATTTATTTTGTCTGTATCAATTAGATGTTATCATTACCCTTAACTATATAATAATATAAATGTTTTGAAAAAATAGTTATATTCATAATTATTATGATACATAAGGTTATTTCAAATTTTCCTAGTTTTATAAGAGTCAAAAATAAAAATAATAATGCATGTGTTTTCTATAACTACATTAAATTATTAGGTAGTTAATCATTGAAAAATTGTATTTCATTTATAAAATAGCATATATTATAGAAAAGGATAAGAATGTTTTGGGTGGTGGTGTTTAATGTGGGATTGATTAATTGTTATGTTATGTCCTTGAGTTATTTGCAACATTAGACTTGGAATTAATTGAAATTGAAAAATTAATGAAAATTTAAAAGCATTGGTATATGGGAAATAATGTGACAAATATTGAATATTTATAACTAACATGACAAAATTAATGATAAATTAATGGGAAGTCTTAATTTTAATAAAAATACATTGTAATTAAGAGTTAGGGAAAACACCTTTATTCCTGAAAATAGTGGAACCTATACATTAATGTGTGAATTGTGTAGTTATGTGTGGTTGTTATGTTATTTTTTTCATATAATGGTGGAAATGGTTATGATAGATTTTTTGAGTTGATATGTTTTTGTTGTATAATATTCTAGTATAGTTTATGTTATCCCATGGAATAGGTATTTTTATATATCTATTAATCTATTACATTTCATATGGTTTTGTACACATCCTACAAAATTTGAGTAACTGGACCACTTCCCAATGGTTTTTGGTTCGTGATGTTTTCCACTATATCAAGGTTAGTAGTGAATTAGAATTCTATTTACCGGAACTTCCCAGCACTCCCTTCCAATGTAGTGATTATAACAGTTAAAATTTCATATCACCCAATACTGATATTGGAAGGTGTTGGATATATCCTAGTGGTGATGAGTTTTTTTGGGAGATCACCATGTAATGAAAATTCTTTTTTTTATGGTGTTTTGCACCATCATGTTAGGAGGCGTGAAATAGGATTATATCATTCATGTTAATTATAATGCCCTGACATTTTATGAAATATTTCACTTCAAATAATTTTAACTTCTTCCATGGTTTATGATATATAGGAAACATGTTCTAAATAAACCATAATATTGTATATCATCATCAATTAGTCATTAAATTGGTAGAGAAAATAAGAATATCTATATTTTGATGAAAAATATATTCATATGTTTAAGACAATATAAATATATTGAAAAGAAAGTAATTTTTTTAATATCTATATATACAATAAAAATAAATTTCCCCAAAAAAATTATTTTTATTGACATTTCTGACAAAATAATATAAGTACATTCATTGTATTTTATCAAATTTATTTTGAAAATGATACTTAATTTTTTAAATCATTACTTCAAAATGTCCTATAGTTGATTTAAGATAATTGTTTTAAGATAATGATATTTCAATAAATAGTGAAAAATATATAATTTTATTTAAAAAATTGTTTTTGTATAATGAATTTAAGAAGATACATTTTTTTAAAAATGGTTTTAAAACTAAAAATAGTTCATTTATATTATAAAATATAATGTTTCAAATTTTAATTAATTTTATTTTTTATTTTAGTATAAACTTATTTTATACTTAGGAAACATTTTTATGAAAACTTATCTTCATTATGTATTATGTGTTTATTTCTAAATTATATTAATCTAATTATGTGTATTAAATTTGATGAAATTAATTATATATTTTTAATCATTAATGTTATTATTTTTAAATGTTTTATGTTTATTTATTGATAAGAATGATTGTTAAAAACTGTAAAAATATATTCCCATACTTAATGTGAAAACATATTTACCTGGTGTTAAACATAGAGTTAATAGAATAATTTAAAATTAAATATTTCTATATCATATTTTCTTTAAATTATTTTACATCATCCTATAAAATTTTAGTATATCTAGGAAATTTTGAGTATTTTTCATTAGTATAATAATAATATATTATAATCATTATTGAAATTCCAAGTGTTTCCCTTCCCCCACATATAAAAGGAAACCCATCCTTCCTCTTATTTACACTAATTTTAGCATTATATCTATACCAATACCTTCAAAATTCCCTTTAAAATTAAATTTTCAAGATTTAGTGGTGATGGTATTCAAAAAATACCATTCAAAGTTTCATTAAAAGGGATATAAATGAGGTTTATAGAAGAAATTGTATTCATGTTACATGACCACATTCAGTTTTAATATTCTTTTTACTACTATAAATATATTTTTTTATTCATAAAATAATTAATTTTGAATCCTAAATATACTATACCGTTATTATTATATGACCACAATTATTATCCAAAACATTCATAATGTGGTTAATAAATGTATCGCTTGTGGGTACATGTCGACATCTTCCACCACCTAGAGAGGCAATTCAACTTTCAATACCATCATTCATGAACTATTTATATAATGTGATTAATGTTTGTAAAATATATTATTGATAAAATTATACTTCAGTAACTATAATAATTTATCTACCTTATTACCTTCTTATCCATTAGAAAACTATAACGTCTCTTTTTCATACATTTGGGCAACCACCTCCACAAATTTTTGTCATTTTCTATTCATTTATTGTTTAAAAATATTCTAATAAGAATATATTTAATGAAAATATGTCATATTTGAAATATATATATATATATATAATAATGAATTTTTAGATGTGATTTGTTATTTTCCATTATTTGTTTCCATCCTCAAAATGTGAGATCATCATTCATTCACAAGTACGCCCTACCATTTCAATGATCAGTGTAAATCAGTTTAATATCATTATATATTTTAAATGAAAATAAAAAAATATATAAATAATACTTATGATATTTATATCATGATTAATATTTAATTGATGGTGTATTTATGAAGAAATCATAATTAAAGGAATGAGAGAGTTAAAATTCTCCTAAAAATGGAAAAGTAAAAGCCAGAAATTAATGACATTAATATCACATTATTTATTAAAAGGGGTTTAAATTTAATAGTTATATATTATATGATATTATAAATACATTAATAATTATAGTATATAATTTTAATAAATATCTTTTCTATACTATGGCATATAGTTCTATAGATGAAAGTCAAACTCATGTTTAGGGTTTGTTATATCAGTTTTATTTCAATGAGATATATGTTATATTAACCATTGGTTTATAATGTAAAGAGTATATACTATAAATGAATTTATTTTATGATTATTTTAAATTGAATAATTATTATTTAAAAAAATATGTTTTTCCGTTTAATGAGTATTTATTTTTGTGATTTGATAAGTCGTCATGGTTTCGCATCTCAAATTTTCTTCTAGGGGACTTATTATTTTTATGAAACAATATTATTTTATTTGGTGAAAAAAAGAGAAATTTTATTTTTATTTTATTAAAATACTAATGATTATGATATTTAATTTTTCACATGAATTTAGTAACTCGAAAGTATTATGATTCAAAGGGATAACAAATCAGAAATGGGTTTACCTTACAATCTCTTTCTTTATCAGGATTTTTTATTCTGATTATGATGAATAAATTTTGTAATGAATAATTCAATAATACCATGAATTTTTTTATCATATTTTTATTTACATAGATTAATTTTATTCCTTCAATTCACACACATTAAGAACTCGAGAGACCGAAAAAAGTTTTAGGAAAAATTGGCATTATATCTATATCTTCACAAAATCAATTTTTCTTTAATATCCATGTTCCTATATATATATTCACGAATTATTCTTCTAAAATTATCTATGACTATTTATATTCATTTATATTCCTTATTTAATTTAAAAAATGCGTTCAAATAAATTATTTTATAATTTTCTGAATTAAATACTTTTAATTTTTTATAAAAAAAATTAAATGGAATGTTTCCCTAATTTACATGGAATGTGTCACAACCCATCCTCGAGGCCCGTGCTGTGACTACCCCAAGCCCGCCATCCATAGGCCAGGGGCTGGCGACTAGCACCAAGGCGTAATTCTCAGTAAAAAGGGAAGGCATTTCCTTTGTAATGTAAACAAACACCACAGAGAAAGCAAGCAGAACTAAACACTAAGTAAAAGCTGGGTACAACAGTAAGTGCGGAAAAGTAAGTGGGCCAGAATACAAACCCAAACTGAAAGTAAAGTACAACTGGAAAGGGAAAAAAACAACTGAAAGTAAATCTGTAATGTCTAGTCGTCCACTGGAAGTCCCACCTAAAGGGTGGGTACATATAGCATCCACAGCTCCTCGGGTCCAGTCGTCCGCTCCGAGTACGTCCCGCCCAGTGGTCCACCTCCAGGTACTAAACTTCTCTGCAAGCCTCAACCACGATCAGTGTTGTCCGTCGTCTGCAACCAGCACAATGTAGTGCGGGCATAGCCCGTGTAGGGGTGAGTATAAGCTACTCAGTAGGGACCTCGAGACCCCCGAAGGTCTCCCAGAATCCACAAAGGATAATCCACAAAGAAAAGATGCAATCACGAAGTAACATCTGACACTACTTAGGTATATGCCCATACATATACCTAAGTCATCGATTCTCATTCGGCTACAACATCCGAGCCCAAGTACCACCAAGTCACACAAGAAAACACAACAAAATCTACACTGGAAAGCATAATGTAATCCACACAGGATATCAAGTCAAACTTATCAAAGATAAGGATTGAAAGTCAAGACTCAACTCACATATGTATACTTCTTCATATGACGATAGAGATGATCAGATGTAGCCACTGATTCATCCATGTCATCAGACACACAAAGGATTGATAGGTACTAACCCTCGCAATGACCCATAAAGGATCTGACCCACACTGGAGCGATAGTTAACTAACCCCCGTAATGACCCACACAGGATCGATAGGTAAACTAACCCCCGCAATGACCCACACAGGATCAGACCAACACAGGATCTATAGGCGCTGGCCCACACAGGACCGCTGAGCGCTGACCCACACAGGATCTAACCCACACAGGATCAGTATCACTGATCCACGTAGGATCGTTGAGTTTTGTAGTCGTCGCCACCAAATCCCCGGAAGATTTCTGCACAGTCGTCATCGCCGTCGCAGTCGCAGCCAACTCTAGGATTCCCGCACCCAGCAAGCTCGTTCTGGAGGGTCCGATCCACGAGCCAAGGGGCTGATACATGAACTGACACGTAGTCTAGAGTTGATGTATCCAAAAGTTCCGTATCATCTACAGGAACTCAACGTCACAGACAACACGTCAATCGGACGCCCGGTCTGAGAGTTATTGGTTTTTTCGTCCCAGGGGCCTGGTTGGTTTTTAAGTCGAAACCAACCCGACCGTACTCCAATTACATCCAAACCTCGAGCAGAATAATCCAAAAGTTTCATCTCACATATAGGAATCCAACAAGTCGATGACACGTCAATCGGACGTCCGGAGCTCATGTTATAAGCGTTTCCGCTCCGAGAGCCCGGTTGGTTTCGTGTACGAACCAACCCGGCCGAACTCAAAGTATGCCGAAACCTTGTGTGTAATATACCGAAACGACTGTCTCGATCCAAGAATCGCATCACCGTTGACGGTTCGTCGATCGGAGGTCCACAGCCCATGTTATGGGCAAAAGACCGAAAGAGACTGATATTAGGGGGTTCGGGCCTAGTCCGACCCGGCCCGGTACCCCCTGGGTCGGCCCAAACCGGGTCGACCCAACCTGGGTCCGGGTCCAGCCCTCTTGAGCGTGGCGCAGTGTGGCCTTGGCGGCTCGTCCCGCCACGCTGGCACGGGCCGGGCGGCCAGGCGGCCGGCTCGGCCGTTACGGCCGGGCGGAGAGGGCGGGGGGTGCGCTGCCCCCGCGTGGAGAAACTGCCTTCCCCAATCGGGGGGCCGCTCTTGCTGGCCGACCGGGGGTTACGAACCCCGGGTTTTTCCCTGACCGGTGAGACCATTTTGGCTGGCCGGATGATAACGCCACGGGACTGGCAATGGCCGGTCCCCCTGCTCCGACGCTGGCGGCCCGGAACCGGCCGCCGGTTCCCCTGCTCCGCCGCAGCCCGTAACTGGCCGCGGCCTTCATTCGTCTAGCACTGCGCGATGGCGCCTCACCCCTCCGCCATGGCCCCGCTCCGGTCGCGGTGCTTTTGTGGTTCACCGGCGCGGCGCGACGGCGCCGCGTCTCTGGTTCGTCTTCAACGGCGCGGCGTGACGGCGCCGTGTCTTTCGTTCCTCTTCAACGGCACGGCGCGACGGCGCTGTTCTTCTCCCCCTTTCCTTAACAATTCGAGCGCAGTGCATCGGCACCGCATTTCCTTGCTCATGCCGCAACAATATCAAACAACCCAAAAGGGAGAAGAGGGTCGGCCGTGTTCGTGCGGTCCGACCCCCTCCCGTTATTACGGTAACAGGCGGCTCCAAATAAAGAGAAGAAAGGCAATGGAAGAATTCACGAAGAACAACTATAATAAATCCCTACCTCGTTGAATTCGATGAGCGAGGATTCGTCATGGAAAAATTCATCGCAGAGAGAGGATCGTCGCTTCACAGAGAAGTATCGCGGAAGAAGGAACGTTACGGAAGAAGCATCGCGTTGACGATCTCTAAGGATCCGGCATTCTTCGTGTTCGTCGCGTTCTTCGTCGAAGAAGAAGGCTTTTTTCCAAATACTCTCCACGCAACAAGTTCCAACAAAAATAAAATAAGATTTGTCTTATTTTATTAACGTTCAAGACAACATTTGAATTTCAAAAGAAACGAAACGAACAATTAATTGATGTATTTAAAACCGCACAATTAATGAGGCGATTCTTAACCAGAATAAATGCTTGAGTTGACTTCATTAAAAAGGGGGGTGCGGGTGCGTTACTTAGAAGAAAAGAAATGGTGCGGCTAATGTTGGCCCCACCTCACTTATATCCTACCAAGTGGGTAGGATATTGTGGGTCCCAAATCACCCACTTAACATAATTTAATAAAAATAAAATAAAAACTGGTGGCACCACTTTTATTTTATTTCTTAACTTAACTCCAAAAATTAAAAATCACACCCGAGCAAATGCAACTCCGGAAAAGATGTTTCTAAGCAAATTCCGGCGCTGAAATTCCATCGGTGCCCTCGGAATTTGATTACGAGCACCGGTTCAAAATTTAGAAAAACCCGCTCGTTCGTTTACTGAACGTACCCGAGCTAAACTTCGGAAAATGATTCCGGGCACATTGGGCCTCAGAATCAGGTGCCTTCAGAAACTGCTTTCTTGTAAAATCCAAAAGAAAATTAAGAAAAATATTTCCTTGAGTTTTTCAGGTCTTTACATTACCCCCACCTCAGGTCTTTACGTCCCGGTAAAGATACATCAAAAACTAGGGAAACAAAAGTGGGTACTGAGCACGCATTTGAGCCTCCCGCTCCCAAGTGCTCTCCTAGAGGTTCCCATGCTGCCATCTAATGCGCACTAGAGAAATCAACCATCCACATAGGACCCGCTCCTGTCGATCCTCGATCTCCACCGGGACCTCCACAAAAGTCGCCCCATCATCAATGTCCATCTCCCCGTGGTCAAAGATATGCGTCGAGTCATGCACGTATCTCCTCAGCTGAGATACGTGGAAGACGTCATGCACCCGGTGCAACTAAGGTGGTAGAGCCAGGCGATAAACCACCTCGGAAATCATGATAAGGACCTGGAATGGTCCAATGAAGCATGAAGACAACTTGGCACCATGGCCAAATCTCCGTAATCCATGTCGAGGTGAGACCCGCAAGAAGACGTGTTCGCCATCCTCGAACTCCAGTGGCCTCAGCCTCCTGTCAGCATAAGACTTATGCCGGCTCTGAGCTATCCTCATCCTCTCCTGGATGACCTGGACCTTCTCCGTCATTTCCTGGACCATCCCTGGTCCCACAAGTGCTGACTCCCCTGGGTCTGTCCGGTACATCAGTGATTTGCAAGGTCGGCTATACAACGACTCGTAAGGGGCCATCCCGATGGTGCAGTGGTATCTGTTGTTGTACGCGAACTCCACAAAGGGTAAGTGGTCCTCCCAGCTGTGATGAAAGTCGAGGACACATGCATGGAGCATGTCCTCAAGAGTCTGTATGGTCCTCTCCGTATGACCATCTGTCTGATGGTGAAAGGCGGTGCTCAGACATAGCTGCGTCCCAAACGCCTCATGCAACCCCTTCGAAAGCCAGGAAGTAAAGCGAGCATCTCGATCGGAGACAATAGATGATAGTACACCATGAATCCATACAATATCCTGAACGTAGAGATATCCCAAGCTCTCCACTGATCCCTACTCTCTGATGGGTAAGAAGTGAGCCGACTTTGTGAGTCGGTCGACAATCACCCAAATGGAGTCTTGACCTCTGGAAGTGTGTGGAATTCCCATTATGAAGTACATAGATATGACGTCCCACTTCCACTCTGGGACCTCCAAGGGTTGTACCAAGCCTTCTGGTACCTGGTGCTCTGCCCTTACCTACTGGCAGGTGAGGCATCGAGAAACGAACTCTGCCACAACCTTCTTCATTCCCAGCCACAAGTGTTGTCGTCTGAGATCAGGGTACATCATCACCATGCCAGGATGTACCGCCAAATGGGACGTGTGAAACTCACTCAGCACCTCCTCCTGTAAAGCAACTGGTACCAAGGTGCATCCTATGAAAAGGACATCGTGCTCTCCTTCTACAGAGAAACTATCAGGTGCCTGTCCTGAGGATATCTGAACACGTCGCGTCTCACAGTCAGCTTCCCCACGTTGTGCCTCTCTGATCCGCTGCAGTAGTGGAGGAGTGACTTTGAGTGACTGAAGGAAGGCTACTCCATCTCTATCCATGAAGGATATATGCAAAGCGTCTAGCTTCTCTGTCACATCCCCATGTAGCTGAATGCATGTCCTCCTGCTGAGAGCATCGGCTACTACGTTCCCCTTTCTAGGAGTATTGACTATCCAAATTCATAGTCCTGGAGGAACTTGAGCCATCACCGCTATCTCAGATTCAGGTCCTTATGAGAGAAGATTTACCTGAGACTCTGATGGTCAGAAAAGACTGTAAAGTGCTCACCCATCAGATAGTGTCACCATGTCTTCAGAGCGAAGACTACTGCTGCTAACTCCAGGTCATGGGTAGCATAGTTTTTCTCATGCGGCATCAACTGACGTGATCCATAGGAAATCACTACTCAGTCCTGCATTAGGACACACCCAAGTATGGTCCCTGATGCATCTCAGTTTACTATTTACCTTTCTCCCTCCTCCGACAACCTCAGGATAGGTGCGCTGGTCAATCTCTGTCTTAGCTCCTGGAAGTTCTAATGACATCTGTCTGACCACACAAAGGGTTTCCCCTTCTTCGTCAAAGCTGAGAGTGGTGCAGCAACTCTGGAAATGTCTGGCACAACTCTCCAGTAGTAACCAGCTAGACCCAAGAAACTCCTCACCTCTATCACGCTCCTAGGTGGCTCCCAAGCTAACACTGCCTCGATCTTCGCAGGATCCACCGCAACTCCCGCCTCAGAGATGAAGTGTCCCAAGAAGTGGACCTCGCGTATCTAGAACTAACACTTCGAGAGCATCCCATAAAGCTGGTGCTCTTGGAGTGTGTCTAGTACGACCCGCAAGTGGTAGTCGTTCTCTTCCTCAGTGGTCGAGTATATCAAAATGTCATCGATGAAGACCACGAAAAATCGATCAACGTATGGCCGAACGATACTCTTTATGAGGCCCATGAACACTTCTAGAGAATTTCTCATGCCAAAGGTCATAACCAAGACCTCATGGTGGCCATACCGACCTCTGAAAGTCGTCTTCTGCACGTCCTCGTCCCGAACTCTAAGTTGATGATATCATGACCTGAGGTCTATCATCGAGAACCACTGTGATCCCTTGAGCTGATCGAAGAGGTCATCAATCCATGGTAGAGGATTCTTGTTCCTCACGTTCGCCTGGTTTAGGCAATGATATTCGACACAAAGTCGCAAGTTCCCTTCCTCCTTCTTGGCGAACAATATCGGGGAAGCCCAGGGTGAAACAATGGGTCAGATGAATCCCTTTCCCTACAAGTCCTCCAACTGTACCCATAGCTCTCGAAGCTCGGTGGGAGCCATCAGATATGCTGGGGTGGATATCGGGGGTGTCCCGGGGTATAGATCAAAATACAATTCTGCCTCTCTGTGAGGAGGTAGTCCTGGAATGTCGTCGGGGAAAATGTCTGCATACTAATCCACCACTAAAGGAAAACTAGGTCTCTGCACGTCAACTGCTCCTAGGATGAGGCTAGACAAATGATGAGTGATGGGCTATCCTCTCCTCTATGAGAGTCCATCCTATGCTGCAAAGGATCCCTTGTCACCAGTGAAGGTGAACCTGCTCCCGTTGGTGCGTACACATCGCACCTTACGCCTAATACAGTCAATCTGAGCATGGACTGTAGATAACCAAACCATGCCCAAGATGACGTCGTAAGGCCTCGACGCCGCTAAAAGAAGATCCCAGCCGAAGCTATCGCCTCCTAGAGTAAACTCACACTGCTGGAACCAGGTCATAATCATCGAGTCTGCTCCCATAGGAGTCTCTAGCAGTAAGGATTCGTCCAACGGCTCCGTCGGAATCTCTGATCTCCAAACAAGGGTAGCGGCTATGAAATAATGACTCGCTCATGTGTCTATAAGAACTGCAGCAAGGGTGGAATATACATAGATAGTACCTAGAATCATCTCGGGTGCACTGTGGTCGTAGGCCTCCGCTGCCTGAAGTTGTGCCTGTCTCTGCCCGCCATCTCCCTGTGGTCGAGTTGGACGTCCTAGTGTTGGTGGTGGTAGAGCCTCAAAGAGTCCCCCACCACTTGCTGCTCGGCCATCTCCTCTACCTCTTCCGCCTAATCCTTGCAGACCACCACGGCCGACCCTATGCCTTTGCCTGGGTGGCCCCTCTACCGTCTGCTGCTCCTCGTCACGGCGGGTCGGGTAGTCACGTGCCATTTGGCCCTGCCCGCCACATGCATAGCACTGTCTGGCTCTCGAAAGACTGGCTTTGCATTGTGTGCCCTGTAATGCTGAGCCAGTGTCCTGAGGTCATCCGACTCAGGGTCAGTTTTTCCTGGACCCATGAGTCATCTGTTGACTTCCTGTTGCAGAAGACACTGCTACGTGCCGCCCCGCGGTAGGTATTGCCTTTGATGTAGGCTCAAAAAGGAAGCTCTCGATTAGAAGGGCTTGCTCTAGTACCCCTGCCTGAGTCGGAATGCTGAGGGAGATCAGAAATGCCCTAATCTCATGCCTCAATCCCTGATCAGAGGTCCATTCCCGGAAGAATGGGTCCCATACCATGTCTTTCGAGTAGCACGAGAGATCTGTAAATCTCGCCGAGTATTGGGTGACCGTCAAGCTACCCTGCCGCAGCTGTAGAAGCTCCTGGATGTGCACCGCACAGAGGGTGGTAGGGATGAACTCCGAGCGGAAGAGGCTCTCAAATTCTGTCAAGAGGATAGATGCCTCTTCATGCACCTGAAGCATCAAGCTCCACTATCTTCCTATTGCCGCATGTAGTAGGCTCGTTGCGAGGATCACCATGAGGTATGCTGGTGTCCTCACTAACCTGAAATCTCATACAACTGCCTCCATCCAATCCTTGGCTGCCAGAGGGTCCGTCTCCCCACGGAACCTGGGCGGTTGCTGACGCTGAAACTCAGTGCACTAAGGTGACGTGCATCGTCAGCAGCAGGGGCGGGTAGCATCAGTGGCTCAGCGGGTAGCGGTACCGCCGATGCCTCTGCTGTCCAAGGGCCCTGCACAGAGGCCTCGTCGCTCGGTGGGCTGTCGTCACACACAACTCTCAGAACCCTAGCTGGCTGCCATCGTGGGGCCATCCTGAAAAAGGAATATGTGTGCCACGGTCAAATAGTATACCTGGTGAGCTGACACAATGTAATCACAAAGTAAACTTGAAACACACATGTAATCAATGTTTTTGTGCATTATGTCGGAAATCAGAAGTCAGGGTCCAGGTGTACGGATATATCAGACGCCGCACCAAAACTGGACTCCCTGGACTGATAACCACACTTAATACTCTTAACACCATTGCTTCACATAGAAAAATATCAGAGTCCCGAGTTCTGTGGTAGAAATGAACTCCTCTGATACCAATTGGTCACGACCCGTCCTCAGGGCCCGTGTCGTGACTACCCCAATCCCGCCTTCCATAGGCCAGGGGCTGGAGACTATCACCAAGGCGTAATTTCCGGTAAAAAAGGAAGACATTGTCTTTGTAAAGTAAAAAAACACCATAGAGCAAGAAAGAAGAAGTAAACACTAAGTAAAATCTTGGTACAACAGTAAATGCGGAAAAATACATGGGCCAGAATACAAACCAAAACAGAAAGTAAAGTACAACTGGAAAGGGAAAACAACAAATGAAAGAAAAGCCGCAACGTCGAGCCATTTACTGAAAGTCCCAACTGAAGGGTGGTTATAGATAGACACCATTGCTCCTCAGGTCCAGTCGTTCTCTCCGAGTACGTCCCGCCTAGTAGTCCACCTCTAGGTACCATCCTGCTCCGCTAGCCTCAACCACGATCCACGCTGTCTGTCGTCTGCAACCAACATAACGTAGTGCAGGCATATCCCGTGCATGGGTGAGTATAAGCTACTCAGTAGGGACACCGATACCCCCGAAGGTCTCCCAGAATCCACAAATGATAATTCAAAAAGTAATGATGCAATCACAAAGTAACATCCGACACTACTTAGGTATATGCCCATACATATACGTAAGTCATCGATTCTCGTTCAGCTCCAACATCTGAGCCCAAGTACAACCTAGTCCACACAGGAAAACCAAACCAAATCCACACAGGAAAGCATAACGTAATCCACATAGGATATCAAGTCAAACTTATCGAAGATAAGGATTGAAAGTCAAGTCTCATCTCACACAGGTAAACTTCTTCGTATGAAGTTAGTGATGATCAGATATATCCACTAATTCATCCAAGCCGTCGGACCCACAAAGGATCGATAGGTACTAACCCCCGCAATGACCCACAAAGGATATGACCCACACATGATTGATAGATAACTAACCATCGCAATGACTCAAAAAGGATCTGACCCACACTGGATCGATAGGTAACTAACCCTCGAAATGACCCACACAGGATCGGACCCACACAAGATATGTAGGCGCTGGCCCACACAGGACCGCTGAGTGGTGACCCACACAGGATCTGACCCACACAACATCAGTAGCACTGATCCATGTAGGATATCTGAGTGCTGTAGTCATCGCCACCGAATCCATGAAGGATTTCTACAGAGTCATCATCGTCATCGCAGTCTCAGACAACTCTAGGGTTCCCGCACACAGCAAGCTCGTTCGGGAGGGTCCGCTCCACGAGCTGAGGGGATGATACATCAACTGAAACATAGTCTAGAGTTGATGTATCCAAAAGTTCTGTATCGTCAACAGGAACTCAACGTCACAGACGGCGCGTCAATCAGACGCCCGGTCTGAGAGTTATTGGCGTTTTCATCCCAGGGGCCCGGTTGGTTTTTAAGTCGAAACCAACCCGACCATACTCCAACTGCGTCCAAACCTTGAGTGGAGAAATCCAAAAGGTCCATCTCACTTAGAGGAATCCAACAAGTCAACGGCATGTCAATCAGACGTCCAAAACTCATGTTATAAGCGTTTCCGCTCCAAGGGCCCGGTTGGTTTCGTGTACGAACCAACCCGGGCGAACTCAATGTACTCAGAAACCTTTAGTTTAATATACCAAAATGACTGTCTCGATCCAAGGATCGTATCACCGCTGACAGTGCATCGATCATAGGTCCACAGCCCTTGTTATGGGCAAAAGACCGAAAGAGTCTGGTATTAGGGGGTTCGGGCCCGGTCCGACCCGGCCCGGTACCCCCTGGGTCGGCCCAAACTGGGTCGACCCAACCCAGGTCTGGGTCTGGCCCGCTTGGCCACGGCCCTATCCGGCTGGCACGACCAGGCCCGTCCTGGGCGTGGCCCGGCCCGGCCTGGGCGGCTAGGCCCGGCGCACTGGCGCTGGCCGGGAGGCCAAGCGGCCGGCTCGGCCGTTACGGCTGAGCGGAGAGGGTGGGGGGGGGGGGGGGGGCTGCCCCCGCGTATAGAAAACGCGGCCCTAATGAGGGGGGCCGCTCCTGCTGGCCGAACGGGGGTTACGAACCCCCCGTTTTCCCCTGACAGGCCAGCCTGCTTTGGTTGGCCGGTTGCTGCCGCCACGGGACCGGCAAGGGCCGGTCCCCCTGCTCCGATGCAGGCATCCCGGAACAGGCCGTCAGTTCCCCTGCTCTGTCGCGGCCCAGAACTAGCCATGGCCTTCGTCCGTCTGGTGCGGCACGACGGCGCCGCGCCCCTCCGCCGCGACCCCGCTCCGGCCGCGGTGCTTTTGTGGTTCACAGGCGCAGCGGGACGGCGCTGCGTCTCTGGTTCGTCTTCAACGGCACGGCGCGACGGCGCCACGTCTTTGGGTCATCTTCAACGGCACGGCACGACGGCGTTGCGCTTCTCCCCCTTTCCTTAACAATTCCTGCACGGTTCTTCGGCAACACGTTGCCTTGCTCGTGCCGCAACAATATCAAAAAACCCAAAAGGAAGAGGAGGGTCGGTCGTGTTCGTACGGTCCGACCCCCTCCTGTTATTGTGGTAACAGGCGGCTCCAAATAAAGAGAAGAAAGGCAACAGAAGAATTCACAAACAACAACTATAATAAATCCCTACCTCGTCGAATTTGATGAGCGATGATTCATCGTAGAAAAAGGCGTCGCAGAGGGAGGATCATCGCATCACGGAGAAGCGTCGCAGAAGAAGGAATGTTACGGAAGAAGCGTCACGTTGCCGATCTCTGAGGATCCGGCGTTCTTCGCGTTCATCGCGTTCTTCGTCGAATAAGAAGTCTTTTATCCAAATCCTCTCCACGCAACAAGTTCCAACACAAATAAAATAAGAGTTGTCTTATTTAATTAACGCACAAGCCAAGGTTTGAATTTCAAAAGAAACGAAATGAGCAATTAATTGAAGAGTTTAAAACTGCCCAATTAATGAGGCATTTCTTAACCAGAATAAACGCTTGAGTTGACTTCATTAAAAAGGGGGGTGCAGGTGCGTTACTAAGAAGAAAATAAATGGTGGGGCTTGTGTGGGCCCCACCTTACAAATAACCTACCAAGTGGTTAGGATATTGTGGGTCCCACATCATCCACTTAACGTAATTTATGCAAAATAAAATAAAAAATGGTTGCACCACTTTTATTTTATTTCTTAACTTAACCCCAAAAATTAAAAACCACACCTGAGGAAACACAACTCCAGAAAAAATGTTTCTAAACAAATACCAGCATTGTGATTCCATCGGTGCCCTCAAAATTTGATTCTGAGCACCGGTTCAAAAGATTGAAAAACCCTCTCGTTCGTTTACTGAACGTACCCGAGCTAAACTTCAGAAAATGATTCCGGGCACACCGGGCCTCGGAATCAGGTGCCGTCAGAAACTGTATTCTTGTAAAATCCCCAAGAAAAATAAGAAAAAAATTTCCTTAAAATTTTCAGGTCTTTACAGAATGAAAATAATTTCCCACAATCATGGCCAACATATTATTTTTGGATTGTGTTATTAGATTACATGGTTATTTTAATGTAATAAAATACATAATATTTTGGAAATTTTTAGATTTAAAATAACTTATTTAAATCTGAAATTGGTATTTTCCTCTTGAAATATTCATGGGATATTTTAAAGGAATTTTTCTTCAATTATATCATCATTTTATTAATGTTGTAATTTTAAAGGGGCGTGATCCAATTATACATTCAACGTTCATTATTTTGATTAATTATGATGGCGTTATTTATGGATGATTATATGGAACCCATTTCTTTCCCTTGTGTTAATTACGATGTAATGAAACTGTTATGGAAATTGTTTATTATCTAAGGGGTTTTCAATGATGAAATGATGAAATGATTTTGAAAATCGGTTTCCCTTCATTATTTATGGCATTATAAATGATTTATTATCTCATCCAATAACAATGTACGATTTTATTTATGTGGTCGGTGGTTTAGGTTATAAATAGTCATCAAATGCATTGGGTAAATGTTGATTACTCATATGATAATAAGGAATTGAACGGGGAGAAAAAATAATTCAATAATGGGTGTTGTCCACTATGGTAGACATGGGAGTGAACCCCAACCACTATAATACACATTACCATGAGATTTAACAATCTAAATTAATATATATGATTATGTGTCTTCATAAAACTTATGTATTTTAAGAATGTTATGCTTATATGTCTCACATTATGTGATTCCATAAAATTATTATCTTATGAACAACCAATATTTATCAAATGAATCTTGATTACAATTTATGATATACATTGTGTGGATTTAAAATGCTAGGCTTACATTCTCATACACTTAAATTTCATGTAATATTAAAGTTATTATTATATATCAGTTGATTATTATTACAATACATGTGATATATAAAATTTTTATATTTTCATACCATAGTTTATGAAGAACTATTTCAAGAATGTTGTGTCTAATGAGGATTATAGTTATCAAGAAACTAGTGTGTGATGATTTAGATCAATTTTGAACCAGATGTTTTTGTGTCCATGTTTTCAAATTCACTAAACCTTTATGATTCTGGATTATACAGTTTTGTTAAATTCACCTAATATTATGTAGTACTTATGTGTGATGATCATGGGTCTCCATAGTTGGTATCAAATTAAGGATTATTATCAATTGGAATAAAATATAAAAACATGTTATAGAGAAACATTATTAAAATACTATATACATGATAATTATTTATGTAATATTAAATAACAAAGTGTGGTCCTCCTAAAAAACATCCCTATATGGATATGTTAACAGGATCTGGTTTTTGTACAAATGAATTTTAGGTTAATATCCCTAAAAAGAGTTGGTTGAATATATATCAACCATCATTCTAGTTGAATATAAATCAGTCCTTACAAGATACCTAGATTGACACTTCCATGGGATATTCTTAGGTAAACACACATTTTATTAATGAATCATTATGATGTATTAGAATAGATTATGACCAATGGTGACCAAGGATAAACCAATGGTGACATAGTTCTAAAATATCATTTAATTTTTAGACATCCTTTGATTTATTTTATAATGATCAATAATTCATATTAAATATTCCTAAAGGTAATACTATGTTTTTTATATTTTATTTGGGTATTGAATATTGAATGAAAATATTGTGGTTGTAACACCCCAGCTTAAATTATAGTAATATATTCATTTTAATGAAACCAAAAAGACATTTTACAGAGTTTTATTCAATAATGTTATTAATAACTAAATTTAAAAATATAATTAAATGAATTAAAAAAATTATAATTTAATTTTTGAAATCATCATATAAAAATAATTTTAGGATTATATTTGAAATTTTTTCTGAAATGATTTATTTTTCAAAGAATTGTAAAAAATATAAATTTTTTAAATAATGAATCTTCTACTAATTAAATAATGTAATTTAAATGTCCTATTATATTTTTTATATAGTATGAATGTGAAATATGATAAATTTTATTTATAATAATTTTATTATATTAGTAATTTTTTGATGCTTTTGATATATGATAATTTTTATGCTTAACCACATTTTTTACAAGTTTTTTCATTTTGTTTTCAAATTTGTTATTAAATTTAATTTCATATGATTTTGAAAAATTAATATTTATAAATTTATTCTATATATTTAATCATAATTTTAATTTTTTAAAAACTATATTCCTTTGATATTAATATAGTGTGAATACTAACTATGTAAAAATTTATTACCCCATAAAATGGTAAATCAGATAATTGAGGTTAAAAATATTTCCATGAGGCATTATAAATCCTCCTAAAATTATACATAATTTCGTTTTATTATAATTATTATCCCATAATAATCCTAAATTTGAAAATATTACCATTTGATTCATATATTCTACTATTTTTACCTTTATAATATTGAAGTGAAAAGTATCGTTAAAAAGGTCAATTTATTTCATTTAATATGTAAAATATTTTATGATAGCGATAAAAATAACATATGTCCAGTTTTAGATATATATTTTATAAACAGATCAATTTTTTCATTTAACATTTTTAATGTTTAGTTACTAAATTATTAATTTAAATGATTATGCAATGCTTATATTGTGCTTCTGCAAGGAGAAGAAAAATCAAGAAAATGATTTTAAAACTCTAAAATTATGTTTTTAAGGGGTTAAGATTATGATAAATTTAATAGATAAATATAATATATATGGGATTTTTAAATGTTTATATTTTAATTCCATCTTTGTCATATTTTATTTCAAATTCAAATTAATAGAGTAGTTCCAAAAATGTCATTAATCATAATATTTAATAAATAATTTTTTTTAAATGACTTAAATTTAATTTAACTATCATATTCTACTAAGTAAATGTTCAATAGTTTATATAAAAATCCATGTACCATTTATGGATCTTCTTTTCCTTTATGGAAACATTTTTGACCATTCGAATACAGAGAAAGCTAATATTGTTGTAATTGTAAGAATTGTTATATAAAAATCCATGTTCAATAGGTTCTTTTGTATCCAAAATACCAACCTTATATCCCTTAAGATGATTTATAAAGGTTGTATATCGAAGAAGAGTTAATGGTTTGTACCAACACTTCCATGTTTATTTCTTATTCTATTTAATCATAATGAGTTTTTCTTATAATAAAATAATAAATCAATTATAATATATATATATATATATATGTTATAATGATTATGATGCAACCACATTCAATCTCATTCCCATCATATAAAATGTGACAACATCACTTGTGCATACGTACGTCTTACTATCATATTATAGTAGTTTAATTCATTTTTCATTAACAATTTAGATTAAAAATTATAAATATGATGATAAGGAATGTATATGATATCTAGAAAATAAACATTCTTCTTTAAATATAATATCATTTAAAACTTCTTACCTTCCAATATATTTGTAAAATAATTGCGTTGCTCACACATACATGTGGATTACCACCCAAAAAAATGATGTGATTTTTTCATTTCCTCTTTATGTAAATAGTAATAATTATAGAATTAATGTATATATAAGATATTTATATAATTATTAAAATTTGAGATTTTATGAAACTATTATCGATGTATAAGGACCTAAACTACTAAATCAAAGAATACATAAAAAATGAAGTATTAACAAAAAAAATAATAAAAAAGGTTCCTACGAAACATGTGAAAAAATGTCATAAATGAATCATATATGATATTATATATATGAATAAAGTTTTTTTAGTGAATTTATAAAATATAAATATATTAAATCGTAGTTTAAAAACCTATGAGGCATGTTGACTAAGAGGTAATTGATTTTGTATCAATTTACACTACATTGAGATGTGTTTTCTATTATTCACATGCAAACATTTTTAAGGAATATATACTACCACATTTATGAATTTAACAAGAATATAAATATATTAATTATGAATAATTATTGTATTAATTGTTCCCTTTAAATATAAATGTTTTAATTTATAATATATCTTATTTACCTTCTTGATTGAGTATATTTTTCTTTTATGTCCACATGCTTCAAAATTGTTTAAAAAGTCCTTTCTATTGCTTAAATTATTAGTTATGGAAATTTTAGTTTTTCCAACAATGTATATATTTTTTAAAATGAATGATTATAATGATTTAAAAAAAGTTTCATTTTCAAAATTCATTAAAATAAATCTCAATTGAATGTTTTATTTTCAAAATGTAGGGTTTATTAGACGTTCTCACCAGAATAAACATTTTACGCACATTAGCTACAAATATAAGATTTAAATGATTTTAAAATGTAAAAAATATGTGAATTATTTTTCAAATGATTCATATCAATTTTCTTTTTCTCTTAAAAATAACTTATAGTAAAATAATATCTAATTTTATGTCAATCATATCCCATATATTGAATCACTACGGGAAAAATGTTTAATAGCGACGGGGCATTTGCGACGGGAATTATTCCAGTCGCAAATACCTTTTGCAAAGGAGTATTTGCGACGAGTTACTCTTCCCGTCACAATTAATTAGTTATTTGCGACGGGTTTTTTTACCCGTTGCAAATATTTTGGCGTGAGATGCGCGCCAAACCGCGCGAAGTTTATTTCCGACGGGGATAGAACCCCGTCGCAAAAAACCGGCGGCGGTTAAAGCCTATTTGCGACGGGACTGCAGTCCCGTCGCAAATACCCCGGCTGCAGGGGTTATTTGCGACAGGGCCCATCGCAAATAACCGTTTCAATGCCGCCCATAATTAAATGCGATCATGGTTATTTGCGACGGGGTTCTATCACCGTCGCAAATAACCGGCGGCGGTTAAAGACTATTTGCAACGGGCCCCGTCGCAAATATTCGTTTTAATGCCGCCCATAATTAAATGCGGCCAAGGTTATTTGCTACGGGTCCCGTCTCAAATAACGATATTTGCGACGGTATTCCCGTCACAAATAACCCCTTCGCAATTAAGTTAACCTATAAATACCACCAACCATTACAATTTTCTCATTCTCAACTATCAACCGTTCTAATTTATCCACTCTGAATCTTTTACAATTTTCAGTTGTAAATTTTTTTTTTCCGACTTCGAGGATTCAGTTGGTGGTGTTCTACAACATTAGAGGCTCGACATTGACATCAAGTTTAAGGTTTTTATCTGAATTTTAATTTAATATTTATTTTATTTATTATATTTATAAAGTTTAAATTTGTAGATTTTAATTCTGATTTCTAATTAGAAATAATTATGAATAAGTATTAATCATTAATAGTAATTAGAGACAATTAAGCACTAATTAATTTAAAATAGTTAGCTGTAATTACAATTATTTTGCAATAATTATGAAAAATTAAAATTAATTTTAATTAATTAATAATAATTAGAAATAATTAACATTAATTAGTAATAATTTATAATAATTACCAATAATTAGTAATAATTACTAATAATTAGTAATAATTAAGAACAATTCTCAATATTCAATAATTGCCAATATTTGTCAATATATTTTCCAATAATTACCAATATTTACCAATAATTGGAAATAATTGTCAATATTTACCAATAATTAGGAATAATTACCAATAATTGAGAATAATTACTAATAATTAGGAATAATTACCAACAATTAGGAATAATTACCAATAATTAGGAATAATTACAAATAATTAGGAATAATTACCAATAATTAGTATTAATTACCAATAATTCGTAATTATTTCCAATAATTCATAATAATTTCCAATAATTCGTAATAATTACCAATAATTAGTAATAAAAAGTAATAATTAGTAATAATTACCAATAATTATGAATAATTAGTAATAATTACCAATAATTACCAATAATTAGTAATAATTAGTAATAATTAGTAATAATTACCAATAATTAGCAATAATTAGTAATAATTAGCAATAATTACCAATAATTTGCAATAATTAATAATAATTAGCAATAATTAGTAATAATTACCAATAATTAGTAATAATTACCAATAATTACCAATAATTAGAAATAATTACCAATAATTATCCATAATTAGTAATAATTACAAATAATTACCAATAATTAGTAATAATTGGTAATAATTAAAACTAATTACCAATAATTAGTAATACTTAGTAATAATTACCAATAATTAGTAATAATTAGAAATAATTACCGATAATTACCAATAATTAGTAGTAATTAATAATAATTACCAATAATTAGTAATAATTAGTAATAATTTCCAATAATTAGTAATAATTAACAATAATTACCAATGATTAGTAATAATTACAAATAATTACTAATAATTAGTAATAATTACCAATAATTAGTAATAATTACCAATAATTAGTAATAATTACCAATAATTAGTAATAATTACCAATAATTAGTAATAATTACCAATAATTAGTAATAATTACCAATAATTAGTAATATTTACCAATAATTGATAACAATTACCAAAAATTAGATACAATTACCAAATATTAGTAATAATTAGTAATAATTATCAATAGTTGGATATAATTAGTAATAATTAGTAATAATTATCAATAATTAGTAATCATTACCAATAATTAGTAATGATTACCAATAATTAGTAATAATTACCAATAATTAGTAATAATTACCAATAATTAGTAATAATTACCAATAATTAGTAATAATTACCAATAATTAGTAATAATTACCAATAATTAGTAATAATTACCAATAATTAGTAACAATTACCAAAAATTAGTAACATTTACCAACAAATAGTAATAATTAACATTAATTACCAATAACTAGTAATAATTACCAATAATTACCAATAATTACCAATAATTACCAATAATTACCTATATTTATTAATAATTATTAATAATTAGTAATAATTAGTAATAATTCGTAATAATTAGTAATAATTACCAATAATTAGTAATAATTTGCAATAATTACCAATAATTATTAATAATTACCAATAATTAGTAATAATTACCAATAATTACCAATAATTACCAATAATTAGGAAGAATTACCATTAATTAGGAATAATTTCCAATAATTATGAATAAAAAAATTATTACATTATTTGTATATTTTATTATTAATATTAAAATAATATAATTTTCTATATTATATACAATTCTCCTTTCATTTGTGTGTTTTCTGTCTCCACATGTAATATTTGGATTCTTTTTCAAGATTATCAACCTACTCTCCATTGGAGAGGTGAAAGTGAATGCAAATATTACATGTGGATACAGAATGTTAAACACACAGATGAAAGGAGAATTGTACATAATATAGAAAATTATATTATTTTAATATTAATAATAAAATATACTAATAATGTAATAATGTTATTATTATATAATTAATATTTTTATAAAAAATAATATTAGTAATAATTACCAATAATTAGTAATAATTAGAAATAACTACCAATAATTACCAATAATAGTAATAATTAATAATAATTACCAATAATTAGTAATAATTAGTAATAATTACCAATAATTAGTAATAATTATCAACAATTACTAATAATTAGTAATAATTACCAATAATTACAAATAATTACTAATAATTAATAATAATTACCAATAATTAGTAATAATTACCAATAATTACCCATAATTAGTAATAATTACCAATAATTAGTAATAATTAGTAATAATTACCAATACATAGTAATAATTAGTAATAATTACCAATAATTACCAATAATTACCAATAATTAATTATAATTAGTAATAATTACCAATAATTTGTAATAATTACCAATAATTAGTAATAATTCGTAATAATTACCAATAATTAGTAATAATAAACAATAATTAGTAATAATTTCCAATAATTAGTAATAATTACCAATAATTAGTAATAATTACCAATAATTAGTAATAATTACAAATAATTAGTAATAATTACTAATAATTAGTAATAATTACCAATAATTAGTAATAATTACCAAAAATTAGTAATAATTACCAAAAATTAGTAACATTTAACATTAATTACCAATAAGTAGTAATAATTTCTAATAATTACTAATAATTACCAATAATTACCAATATTTACCAATATTTATTAATAATTAGTAATAATTAGTAAATATAGTAATAATTAGTAATAATTACCAATAATTAGTAATAATTTTCAATAATTACCAATAGTTAGTAATAATTTTCAATAATTACCAATAATTACCAATAATTCAGAATAATTACCAATAATTAGGAATAATTTCCAATAATTAGGAATAATAATATTATTACATTATTTGTATATTTTATTATTAATATTAAAATAATATAATTTTCTTTATTATATAAAATTCTCATCTCATCTGTGTGTTTTCTGTCTCCACATGTAATATTTGCATTCTTTTTCAAAATTATCAACCTACTCACCAATGGAGAGGTGAAAGTGAATGAAAATATTACATGTGGAGACAGAATGTTAAACACACAGATGAAAGGAGAATTGTATATAATATAGAAAATTATATTATTTTAATATTAATAATAAAATATACTAATAATGTAATAATGTTATTATTAGATAATTAATATTTATGAAAAAATGATATTAGTATTATTAAAATAATAAAAAAATTATATAATATTAAAATTATCAATATTTTTAACAGGTTTTTCTTTATTCTCAACATATTCAATTCATAAAGGATCAATTTTTAGGTATATCTCAATAAAAAGTTTGCGTCAGTCATGTCTGATGTAAACTCTATAATTATCCTTGCTTGATTGTTTTTTCTAACAAATTATTCAAAACCAGTAATGATTTTATATTTTATGGAAAAATATGGAAAAATGAGGTCATCAACAATCATTATTAGATGACCGCATATGGATAAATCAACGTAGAAATCCAAACGGTTCTTGTTTAAATCCAGTATATATAGAGGGTGTGGAGACTTTTTTACCATGTGCGGCATCAAATCCAGAATTTGTTTCATAAGGAAAAATAAAATTCCCTTGTAGAAAATGTGCATTGAGAACGTTTGACACGTTTGAAAAAGTGGGGGGGAGATCTCTTACGTTTTGGTTTTCAACCAGATTATGTTTTTTGGTATCAACACGGTGAACGCAGTTCCATTGTAGGTGATACCAACTTGATTCCGGATCTATCCCGGTTTCAAGATTTAGTACATGATGTTGTAGGTTCATCTGTTCAACATATAGAAACTCCGGCTGATATAGCTTCAAATCCTGAGTTGTAACTGTCTGAATTTTATGAGTTGTTGAGTTCTGCTGAAGATGCATTATATCCTGGCTTCAAGATGAGTAAATTAGAAGCAGTTGCAAAATTTATGGCTATTAAATCAGATAACGGAATGTCAGACACCTGTTTTGAGCAGATATTTTCTTTGCTTAAAACACTGTTACCTGAAGGAAATATTTTTCCTGCAAATTACTATGAGAGTAACAGGCTGGTTCGAAATTTGGGTCTTACTTGTCAGAAGAGTCATGCATGTTCAAATGACTTCATTTTATATTCTGGGGAAAATGAGTCGTTGAATAGTTGTCCCACATGTGGGAAACAGAGATATAAAGAAGGGCAACATGGGATGTCTGGTTTGATTCCTGTAAAACAATTGAGATATTTTCCACTTACATCTAGAATTCAGCGTTTATTCATGTCTAAGAATACAACGATAATGATGCCATGGAATAAAGTGAATATTTCAACCAATAAAAGCATGAATCATACAGCCGATGGTGATTCATGGAAACATTTTGATAGAGTGCATCCATCTTTTTCTTTAGAAGCTAGAAATGTTCGACTGGGCCTTTCCACTGATGGTTTCTGTCCATTCGGATCTTATGGTAGTCAATATTCATGTTGGTCTATTTTTTTAACTCCGTACAATTTACCTCCATGGATGTTGATGAAGGAGCCATATATCTTTTTGACTTTACTAATTCCAAGAAATCCGAAGAATAATATTGATGATTATTTGAAACCATTAATTGATGAATTAAGTTTATTGTGGAGTACTGGTGTTAGTACATATGATGCTACTACAAAACAGAATTTCATACTGAGAGAAGCATTGATGTGGACAATTAGTGACTTCCCGGCTTATGGGATGTTATCTGGCATGAGTACACATGGTCAGAAATCATGTCCATACTGTATGGGAGAGAAAAAAGCATTTATGCTCATTCATGGAAAGAAACCTTGTTATTTTGACTGTCATCGTAGATTTCTTCCAGCTGATCATCCTTTTCGCAGAAACATATCTCATTTCAGAAAAGGAATAGTTGAAAGTGATGGACCTCCAAAAATGCAATCAGGTTCGGAGTTAAAATCAGTTGAATTTTCATTACCTCCCATCACTTTTGGTCCCACAATAAACCAATATAAAATTTCTGGTTTTGGGAAAGAACACAATTGGGTTAAATGTAGCATATTTTGGGATTTTCCATATTGGTCTGATTTTATGGTCCGCCACATGTTGGATGTCATGCATATTGAGAAGAACTGTTTTGATAATTTGTTTCATACAGTTTTGGATATGCCAGGAAAGAGAAAAGACAATGTAAATACATGTTTAGATCATGCCCAAATTTGCAGGCGTCCAGAACTGGAACTGTTTGAGAATGTCAGAACAGAAAGGTTACTGAAACCAAAAGAAGCTTATGCACTTTCTAAAGAAAAACATTTATTATTTTGTCAGTGGATTGAAGATTTGAGACTTCCAGATGACTGTGCTTCCAATTTGGGTAGATGTGTAAAGAATGGTCATATTACTGGATTAAAAATTCATGATTTTCATGTTATAATGGAAAGAATTATACCCATTGGATTAAGAGGTCTGTTGAATTATGTGATTTGGGATTACATAAGAGACATGTCTCATTTTTTTTGGGAAATTTGTGCGGCTACAGAAGATTATGATGCTCTATGCAAACTTGAAGAATATGTTGTTGTAATTATATGTAAACTGGAAAAAATATTTCCGCCGTCTTTCTTCGACTCAATGCAACATTTGATGTTACCTTTGACATATGAATCCAAATGTTGAGGTCCAGTACAGTTTCGATGGATGTACCCATTTGAAAGATGCATGAAAAAATTGAAAAGAAAAGTACGTAACAAAGCATCTATTGAAGGATCTATTGCCGAAGCTTATTTACAAGAGGGAATATCTTTTTTATTCTCCCATTATTTTGAATCTATGTATCCTTAAAAACACAACCGAATGGGATGGAACGAGAGGAATATTGATGAAATCGACAATCAATTATCTGTTTTCAACCAGCCAGAGCTTGGTTTTGGTGGAGTTTATGAACGCTGGATTTCGGATGATGAACATCACAGAGCTCATACGTATGTTCTGCTCAACTGTGAAGAGATGACATCAGATGTACTGTAAGTGTTTATATCACTTATTCTATTATTTATGTTACATTAAATAACTTGTTTTTATAGGTTGTATGATAATCATATCAAAAAACAAATTCCACATATTACAGCAGCTACTCTCAAAGAACGCTGATAGAAAAATTTCTCTCAGTGGTTTCAAAAACTGGTAACATAAATTCTTTATCTTTTAGAAACTCATTCAATGTATTGTTTACTATATTGATAATTATTTCACAAATTTTCAGGTGTTTTGACATGCTGATTAAATTGAAAAACGTCTGTGTATATTGAGTAACCCACCTTCCAAACTTGTTAAAACATATAATGCATATGTGGTGAATGGATTTCGATTTCACACACTTTCATATGGGGAATCAAAAAAAACATTGAACAGTGGAGTTATCTTTAGAGGATCTCATCATCGAGAAAATGAGGTTGACTTTTGTGGCATACTTGATGAAATCATTGAACTCTGTTATCTTGGACAACATTACATAACCATGTTCAAATGTCGGTGGTTGGATACAGAGAGAGGCGTGTGTATTCATCCGACTCATGGAATCATCAGTATTAAATGTAAAAGAGTTCTCGTAGTAAATGAACCATTCTTATTGGATCAATAGGAACATCATGTTTATTATGCAAAGTAATGTGCTACATTAAGGGACTTGACTGATTGGTGGAGTATAATAAAAATCAAACTTCAAGACAATCAGTTTAGTCAAAGTGAATGTTCTTTCACTAATGTGAAAAGAATTGAAGTTTTTCAAGAGAGTACTCAAAATCAATCTTTTTTACAAAGAGACATGAGTATCGATGACGACACCCCACATTTAAGAGTCGGTGATGACGATGATGTTAATGATGTCACATATGAATTTGAAATGGTAAGAGATGAAGAAACTAGAACTCGAATGGATATCAATGATGTTGAGGATAAATATGAAGATGACATTGACATATATGAAGATGATGATGAAGATGAACACTGATAGAATTACATGGTAGTTATATACGATCATAACTAATATATATATATATAATAGTAATTATCAATTATTTGACAAAAACAGTAACATTTTCTGTTTCAGATGGACGACGACACATTTCGTGAGTTGGCGGATGCTGACCTGCCTTTTGATGCAGATGAGTTGCTGGTAGATGACCCTCAGCCTGCAGGCACTCCAGGGAGTACGCAGAGGGGGCGCGGTCTTGCATGATTGATGATTCCTGACCCCGTCCACGAGCAACATCCACATCTTGGGTTTGATCCACGCACAAGGAGGTGTGATAACTTGTGTGATAACCTATGGATTTGACTAAGATTTCATTAATCTATTCATATAATAAATGTTTATTATTTTTACAGTTTTCTGCATATAGCAGTCAGACAGGGCAACGCTATTTTGCGCAACTATTTCTCTCAGCCTTGGACCACATGGGAGAAGATTCTCATTGATGTGCAGCAGGCCATGTTCGGCCATTGGTTGGTGCAAACGTAAATAAATAATTTTTATTTTGAAAATTATTTCATTTCTAACATGATATTTTGATTTATTTGTAGGGTTTATGGTATCCGATCGAGGATACCATGCTTGACGCCATCCACGAGGCATGGGGGTGGCCATTCGTGATCGCTTTCATCAGTTTTTTCACAATTTAAGAAAAACTGCCACGAAGAAAGCAGGAGTGTCAAATTTTGACGAGTCATGTAGAGAACACCGACCAGAGTACATTTCATCCCATGTATAGGATGGATTATGTGCGCACTGGTTGACTGAGGCCTTTTAGAGGAGATCATCAGTGGGGAGGCAGAATCGAGGGAGACAAGAGGTGACTCATCGAGCTGGGAGTCATACTTTCAGTACTCATAGACAGTATCTGGTACGTACATTATTTATAAATATTTTATATAACTATAAATATTAACTGTTTATTTTTTATTCTTATAGGTTGTCGAGCACCCCGATATTACGGAGTACGATGTATATCGGAAAATGTATAGTGATCCTGCTACTGGGGAGCTCAGAAGTGATCGTCAGCGTCACATCGTGGTCAGTATTATTTGTTTTCATGTTTAAAAATTAACTGCATATAATATATTCACAATTTTAAGTTTAAATTACAACTACAGGAGTAATATGAGGCCGCAACATCACAGACCTGGCCTGAGAGTCAGGCCGAGTCATCAGATCAGACCACTGGTCATCAGTTTGATGAGGCGACATGGATACAGGCCACCCAGTATGCCTCCGAGAAGGGTCGGGTAGTTGGTATCCGCTCTCGACTGACTCCCGGAGATTATTATGGCAGTGATGCGATGTCGATGTCCAGCTCGAGAGGAGCTCGTGCATTTTCTTCTGTTACACAGTATGAGGATCAGTTTCAATCTCAGGCTGCACTGATAGAGTGTCTCCGACAGGAGTAGGAGCAGATGCGTCAGCAGCAGCAGCAGCATGAGGAGGAGCGTCGATGCCAGCAGCAGCTGTACGTGGAGCAGATGAGTCGGTGGCAGCAGCAGCAGTAGGAGCAGATGGAGTACATGCGCCGACTCACTCATGCTTTAGGGATGGAGTTTCCTCCACCAGCATCTACAGATCCCCCCCTCCCCCCTCCCCCTCCTTCAGATTAGAGTTTGTTTTTATGTTATAAATTTTGTTAAATCAAAATATGATTTTTTTTTCTATTCGTAGTTTCTGTCTCATTATAAAATATTAATAATATTATATTTTGAAATAACAATATTAATATGAATAATAATATTATTTATATTTTATAATATTAAATTATATATATATATTAAAATTTTATAATATTAAAATTTTATTATTATTATATTAATTATTATAATTTATTAATAATTTATTATTTTTATTTATGAATTATAATTCTATTATTATATTAATTAAAATAATTTATTAATATTTTTTTTATTTTTGAATTATATTTTGATTATTATTATATTAATTAAAATAATTTATTAACAATTTATTTTTTTATTTTTTATAGTATTTGCGACGGGATACTATGCCCGTCGCAAATAGTATTATTATTATATTCATTAACATAATATATTAATATTTTTAAATTTTTTTTACAAATATACGGACTAATATTTGCAACGGGAAGGATCTCCGTCGCATATAATACCTTTAGCGACGGGCCCGTCGCAAATAATTGTTGTTGCGACGCCGTTTTCCGCAACGGGCAATTTGCGACGGGGGCCCGTCACAAAAGCCTATTAGTGACGGGATACCGACGCAAATTCCCCGTCGCAAATTCCATTATTTCCAATATTGAATAATGTTTCTGTCATTTTCTTTCTCTTTAAAAAATTACTATTATTATAATTATTAGACATTGAAATTATCATAATTATCCATATTCTTTGAAGTTCATATATGATTATTCTTCGATCAGTGAACAGTTTTGACATACATTTTATTACTTTGAAAATAAATTAATTTGCAGAGGAAATATTGATTTTATGTACTATTTATTAAATACAAACATTTATTGAAAATGAATATTGTTGTTGAACTAAATTTGAAATTAAATAAATGAATAAAGTATTGTCCATTAAAAAATGGGTGGGGATAAAACAATTTAACCCCTCGAGGCATCAACATGTTTCATTAGATAAATTTATTGGCCAAATGGAATGGATTTTTGTTTTACTCCAACACATAGGTTAAATTTTCATTGAAATATGATTTGATTATAGATATATCATAATGTTTGAGAATATTACATCTAATATTTAGAATGTTTTTATTTAGAATTTAGTTATAATTATCTTTGATGTTGTTGCATTAATAATTTCCATAGAGGTATTTTTCTCACATTATTAATTAAATAAAATATTTTTCCAGTTATTTTAATTTCTATATTGATTATTCCTTGTTAAATCTTGACATATTATTTTGTATGTAACCCTTACTATGAATATAAGATCATCCGTTATTTTATTTTCTATCCCCATGACATAAATAAAGATATTATGAAAAATAACAAGGAGGTGAGAATATTTTTTTAGCCATGTATTTTATATTTACAAGGTAATATGTGAATAATTTATTTATCTAGTTCTTCAAGACTAGTAAACTAGTCGATATTATATGGTGAGATCCCATGTATTGTATACCAATATAATAATGTAAACACTGGTTTTGGGTTAAAAACTATGGGGTGTTTCATATGTTATTAGTGAAAATTTTGTAATAACCATGGGAAGTAGATTTCAACAAATATATATATAACATGAGAATTAGGATAATAAAATATATTACTTGATATCTTTTAACATTTTTGGGATTTTATTTTACAATGATTATTGCTAATTAAGTGTGATGCATTATTCAATTACATCCCCTTATATATGAATGTGAATTAACACTCGTCGACAATTTTGTGACTTCCATATAGAGAAAACCAATAACCCATGAATTATAACATTGAAGGTCATGGAAATAGTAGGTACTTTGGAACAAGCTAGGATAGTAAACCTTTCTATAATTGGGTAACATGTTATTGGACAACATTATTCTACATGTTTTGATTTATTCTTGTGATGAAATCCTAAATCATTATATTGAAATACAAATACCCTAGTATATAAGCAATAGACTAAATCTATAAAAATGATATTCCAATATTTAGGATGTAAAGAAAGTGATATGGTTGATAAATCAGTATACTGTCAAAAAGGATATGATAAACAACAGTGGTCATTGATCTAGAATAGTAATGCTAATAATGAAATAGAATACATGAAATATAAATCTTATAAAGTGTTATTAATCAATAGATATGTCCTTTGAGAAGAAGGGATAAAATTGAGACGTTGTTCCATATTTTATATGAGAAAGAAGAATAAATTATTATTCTGACTTCGTAGGATTAGTCATGAATACTTCGGACTACATGTGTATCATGAGAATAAATATTGATCATTTCATTGATGGGATTATGTTGAGTCTTCAAATGGTACTAATTTTTTAAAAAATACATTATCACAACATTATATTCTTCCTAGTATAATTATAACTAAAAATTATTTTAATAGATCCAATAACATCAATTCAAATCCAGAAAAGAATATTTACACCGAGATCCAAGAATAATGTAAAGAAACTAAAGAGAAGAATGGGAAACAAAATTTATACTATTTTAAAATTATCGAAATAAATATTATGTAGAATTATTTATGGTCCACATATATTTTTACAAGTGTTGAGATAATGGTCATTTGACTAATTAATGTATTTGTTTGAAAAAAACAACAATATATAGTGTTTTAACTTCCTAGAATTGGGAGATTATTTTCTAAAATGTCCCAAGAATCAATGGAACCTACCACATAACAGGTCAAGGGGATATGTTTAACCTTATATGACTACTCCATATAAAGATGATGTTATTAATGGTGTGGTGGTTATTACATTAATCGAAGCATGAAATTGAAAAATAATTTATTTTCATTTTTACCATCACACATTTTTATATAATATATGTTTTCTAATAAAATTTTATATTACCCTATCACATTAAGAAGGAATTTTTTAATCTAGATTCTTAGTGGAATTATCATAACAATAAGGATTTGTTGGTAAAATTCTATTATGAATCATAAATGTTACATATAATCATAATTGATTATTATACCTATATATAATTATTATATTATCCTTGATATGAATTTTCTTTCCAAATAGCATGAAATGATTTTTTCCAAGAGATATAAATTATGACTCCTGATAAAAATATAAATAAATATGTCTTTATATGAGATAATTTGTTATATATGTCATATCTAGATCTACCTCCATAAACACTTATGAATGAGATTCTTCGGGTAGAACAACCGATACAATATAATGATTCAAAATGTAATCATAAAATTGAATATGTGTCTATTGAAAAGAGATACATTTATTTAGTTTTTAATTAATTACTTCAAAATACAGTATATGTTTATTTTTCTATTGAATTAATCATTAATGTCTTCCAAATATTAAATACTCCATAGATAATTACCACTTTTGAAATTGTAATGTTATATAATGAACAATATGGGTTTTGTTATAATATACTCATACAACCTTTTGTTAATCCATAGAGATTCTCTATTCTTTTCAATAATATTAATGATGAATATATTGGGGTTTTAATAGAGTATGGGGAAACCACTTACATTACTATAATTAACATTTATCATCTACCTTTCATTGATTACTTGTTTGATTGACATCATGTGATCAATATTATAAACGTTTTAATGTTATATTGGGTATCATAATTTTCAAGAGAAAAAAGAATATATTCCAATGGAATTATTTATTATGAGGTAGGGACATTATGTGTTAATTTTAACTTTATTTTTGTGGAATAATACCCCCTTTGTTTTATTGATTTAAGGAAAAGAGTTTTCATGGAATATCATGATAATATATTTGTGTTAATTTATGAAATGTTTATGTACACTAAAACTAATAATGATCATGAGAATAAATTTTGGGTCATTCTTGTGACTCTTAATGAAAACGAGTTATATGATAAATTTAGAAAGTGTGAATTCCATTATTAGAATGTTTTTTTTATCCCATATGTTCTCTAAGGTTGTAATCTCAATTTTTCATATAAAGGAATAATAAATACAAGAATGTCTTACACCATCAAAAATAATTATGGCACATAGTTTCATTCAACCTCTAGGTAACTATCATAGATTTATTCAAAAAAATTCCTAGCTAGATAACTCATTATCCAAATTTACACATAAGGGGTTGATTTATGTGGATCGAGAAATGTGAAGGACTTTTGTTGGAATTAATGAGGAGATTTATAAATGATCATATTATGACTATAACATTAAAGAATGATGTATTTATGATATATTGTGATATATTGAATAAGAAACATGGTTGTTTCCTAAAACATAAGGACAAATGTATTTCTTATACATCATGGTAGCTATAGACTCTTGAATAGAACAATTCAACAGATGATCATAAATTCGAATACGTAATATTTCCATTAATGATATATTAAGATTATCTATATTGTGAATGATGTGATATATAAACATACAATAGGATCATAAAATACATATTTTTATAGAATGTGATCCATATAAGGAATATGAAATGGATCAAGCTACTCAAGGATTATAATTTCCCAATACAGTAACACCGTGTGAGGGAAAATAAGGTCGTGAATTCATTAAGCTGGAAATATTATGGAGTCATCTCACAATAGAGGTTTTATAGGGATTTTGAGTTCGTTTATTTACTAAAGAGACATATTCTAATGAATTATAATGGGGAATCATTATTTCCTTTTCTAAATATTTCGAAATCAGCATTTTTAGAAAATATATAAATATTTTAGCCTATTGAGGAGACTTTAAAAAATAAAACAAAATCTTTGAATGATGGTAAATTGGTATAATTCATTTTTGAAGATTGTATTTTAAATTTTTGATTGATTTTTTTACAATACAATAGTATAAAATATAATTTTTATTTGATGGGCATAGCATTAATTTATCTATACTCCCTGGATACCCTAAGGTATAATGATATTTAAAAGAACATTGTTTATGGGAAAATAGGAAGAGGGAAACATTTGATTATGTATCAAGATTTTTTATTTATAAAAAGGTGATGTATTATAGGAGACATCCTATATGATTCATAATATAGGATCTCAAACATTATGTAGACACTTTCCTATTTAAATTTTGGGTTTAATCCCTTAAAGTAGACTAATTAAATGTTTACTAGCTATTTGAGTCAGGTCGGTGGTGTTATGAGGATTCGTGACATGAAATAAAAGGAAATCGGGCCATTCTATGCATGTTTAATAGTTTTCTTTAGGATTCTAGTAACTATGCTTCAAAACCATGTTATCTAAGATAAAGAGTATGTGATTATGTAAACCATGAAAGGGGAGGCCAAACTATTTGGATTTGGTCATAGGCATTTCACATTCTTGGTGCACAATTTTTCAAATAATGTGGCTCCCTAGGTTGTTGTGTGACATGGAACCCTCTAATATAAATGTAGGAGCATGTTTGGCGCATAGTTTTGAAAATCAGGAATCCAAATCATGTTCCCCATTAAAAGTGGGTTTTTAACGTTTCCCAGTTGAATTATAAGTTTAATACATAATTTATTTCTCCATTTCTTCTCCAACAACCCTTCTAACTAACAAAAATGACCAAGGCTTCCCATGTATATGTATCCTTCATTTCTAGGCTGTTATGTGTAGATCATATATTGGATAAATTATAATTATCCCCTTTTCTAATTATTTGGATTAATGTTTGTAGAATAGTTCTTCTCTCCTACAAATCCCTAAACCCTTTTTAAGGATCATATGTTATGGATTGAAATTTATTTTGAATATTATTCAATATCTTAGGTTGTGTGTGTGTTTATCATTGAAATTGAGTTAGTTAGTCCACTTATTATATCTCATATTCCTTTTTTGAGATTTTTGTATGTGTGTTTGAGTTATTGGTCATCTCTTGTTGTGAATTTTCCACTTTAGTGCATCATGAAAAACTGATAGGAAAAATGTTGAATTGAACACATCCTAATCTCCAAAAAATGAATTGAGATAGATTACAATGGTTTATGGGCACCGATGGGGTGTTCCAACATTTTCTAACATAGTGAATTGTGAATTTAAGAATTGAATTATCATAAGACAGTGTAGAGACAATGACAAACATGTTGACATGTCAGTTTAAACCATATGAATACATCAATAGTAGTTGCATATTTTTTTTTTCAAAGGTGTAAGGGTTAGTTTTTTAGAATATGAAATAGGGTTATATGGATGAAAATGGATGTGTCAAATGGCTTGTGAATTTGTAATGAAAATGTACAAAATGATTATGGAATATGAATTTATGAATGTGTTAAATGTCATAATGTGTGGGAATGGTTTATTATAATAAATGGAATAAGGAATTACTAGGGAAACATATAAAATGGGATATTCTATGTAAACAGTATGTCTGTTAATGTGTCATGGCTTGATGAATATTTATATGTTTTATGAAATGTGAATTTTATTGTTATTTCTATTGGTTGTATATGGTTTTTGATATGGTATATATAGTAAGAGGATAAATAATCATGTGCACATGGATTTTTATTTTTGGGGTATTTCACATGAGGATTTATGCCCACGTGTTTGGTCATACTGAGGAACTAAACACCATGCCTATAATATAGTGGTTAGGGAAGGTTATTTGAGGCTTTAAACCCTTAACAGATTCATTTGCTGAGACTACCTAAATTGAAGATCAAATGATATTGTGATGTATTTTTTTATGAAATTTTCATCCCTAGTGATATAGGGAACATGTATTATTCCATTTTGTATGGAAATTGAGAGGATTAGGCCATAGTGTAAATGATTTAAATTCCTATCCTTTTGAACAAATGATGAAAATGCCTTTGGTTAATGTTGTTACATAATGTCGCCCAAGTTATCTTTTATTTGACTTGTCATCTATTTAGTACAATCTTTAAATATTTTATTCTACTAGATATTTGGTAGACAATATTGGTGATGGACTATTGATTTTTACTCACACCCATCTCAGGCTGTCAATGGGTACTCAATAAGACTTCATTGTTGCAGGTCCTGATAAGGGAAAGGGCCCCATACTAGATAGTTGATTTGGGAATCCAATGTTCATGGATGAGGGATAAATACGTTGAGTTAGAAACCATTTTGGGGATCCATATCTTAGACTTTAATTTCACTTTCCTTCACTTTTTATACTATTTTCAAGGCATGGAATAATTTATTATATGGTTGTGGTTGATACCCTATATGGGAAATGATTTCAATTCATGTTTTTGTTTATGCATATTTTTTCTTTTATTTCATGTGATATATTATAAAGATAACTGTAGTAATGTGGGTATAGTATTCCAATGTGATCTACCATACCCTCGCTATTAGTCTGCAAACATTAGTATACAAGGATCCGCACTTGACGTATTATTCCTACCCATCGTGGGGAATATGATTAGTGTATCCTAGGTCGGGGAACTTTCAAAGTGGTATTAGAGTGGGTTTATTTTGGTGCATTAATATTTTGGAATGGTAGAAATTAAATTAGAAAGTTTCAAACCTTGAAAACGATCTTGTGAATATAATTTTTTAACACATGTATTAGGGAAAACCTAAGTACCCAGGGTGCTAATTATTGATTGTGAAATGTTATGTTACACTTGAATGATATTTCACCATTGGGTGATGCACTAATTGTGTGACATGAATATTTTAGGATATTTTTCTCATTTTTATATTGGAATGAAGTTTTGTATTGATTCATAATTATTGTAATCTATGGATAAAGGAGGAATTCATCATCAAAATAACACATGGGATGTGTCTGTGGGATATGACGAGTATGATGCATTTTATAATAATGTAAAATTTAGGAAAATGGTTCTTTATAATGTTGTTGTAAATGGGTAAAGGGAAAAAGGTTAAATAATGGATAAATATTATTAGTAAATAAAATGTTATGAATTTGTTGAAAGAATAGTTTTAACAACTTGTTAAATGAAAATGACACCCAAATGTGGATGATTTATATTATGATGGTAAAATTTTAAAAATATGTTCGCAATAAAAGTCTTGTGTTCATGTTGATTAGATTACCCCATTTTAACTAGGACCACATTAGGAATAGAAGAGGGTAGTGTTCTACTAATGAAGGTGTCTTTTGGGATATGGTATACGAAATGAAGTTTATATGGCTAGTGGAGAGCATCCTATTGTGTACACTGTGTAAAAATTGTGTCATGTTTTCTAAGACATGTGATTGGAATTGTTGTGGTATCCCACCTCGACATGTGATGACTGGGAAACAAGATTATATATCAAATAATTATACTCTAATAGTGGATAATGATAATCCATTGGTCCATGATAATTGAGGGGAGATGTAGTTCCTTATGAAAATTTCACATCCTACCCAGATCATGGAAAGGGACCAAGGGCGGGTCAAGCCGAGTATGTTTGATCTAACCTTTGTTTTTTAGTTGCAGTACCCTCTAATTTGTTATAGAGAGGTTTGTATCGTGTCTATAGATATCATCATATAGTATATTATAATGATTTTGGATCACAAGGGGACTGCTAAAAATAAGAGAGACAAGTTGGCAGCATATATGTTGAAGGGATCAACTAAGTGATGTGGGTATTTTGTATCAAATCATGTAGGATGATATTATGTATTAGAAAGACTTTTTGGAAATGTTTATGTAGCATTTCTATAATGGACCAATGAGACAGGATGGAACTGCAATGTTTTTTAGAATGACCCTAGGAAATATATTGGTGATGTATTATGTAGGTCACTTAACAAACATGGAGTTATTTTAGCAATATTTTTAAAGGATGAGGGTTTTATGGAAAGATGCTTCCATGATGGACATTGAAACAAGATTGAATATCAGCTGGTCATCTCCCATTAAATGGGTTTTTGGAATTGGTGGATCATGGCATTATTTTAAGAGGGGGAATTAAAGGAGGCTTCGGGCATTGAGTTTGTGGTCCTAGATGGATAGACTAGTGGTGTGACTTCGGAGGGAAGGAATCAAAGTTTCATGAATCATCGCTAGGGTGAAAGGAGATATAGTATCTAAAAAAAGGATTATCCTTTCATGATTATACCAAAAAAATTTCTATCAATGTGGTTGGTTGTGGATCATGAGTGGACAATTCATTTTACCACCTATTTCATGAAAAGTGCACAAAAGAATGGGTCATGTGTAGAGGCTCTGTAGGAACCTCTGAAATATTGCAATAAAGGGTGGATTGATGCTGATTTCAAGTGCAGGAAGTGGGTAAGTTACTCTATACTAGGTGGTCATTTGGAACTATATTGGTCGTACTAGTAGAGGTGAAAAATTTTGTATTATGGGGCTAGAGTTTCTATATCAGTAGGTTAGTGAAACACCAGGAAGTCATACTTATGTATAGGTTAGAGGGACAGGTTGACATGATGAAGTTCAATGTTCTCCTAGAAGTGTTTAGTATTGACCGTCAACTATTCATGGTATGATTCTATTACATTCTATGTTTTCTAGTGCTTTAACTAATACAGGTTCATAACATTCTTTCAGGTATGATCAATTTGTTGGGTTTTAGGGTCTTTAATTGAATGGTTTGTGTGGGTTTATGTCAATTGACACACTCTTAGGTGTTGGAAAAGAAAATATCAATCAATGTAAGGGGTTTTCTATTGAGGATGGTGGGAACTATTTTCTATGGGATTTTTTTATCCTTGGGATTTTAGGTCTTGAACTGATTTTGGGAATGGATTGGCTAGTATTTTACTAGGCACAAATTCATTTTCTCCATTATATGGTAACATTCATGTATCTCAAGGGAAACCATCTTGTTCATAATATAGAATCTAAAATATGAACAGGCCATGCAAGGAAATACTCTTAGAAATTGGTAGATCTCACCAAACAATTAGTTTGTCTCATTCTTGATTATGAGTGTGTAGAGTAAACTTTCTTTCATTCTATTTTGGATTAGTATCATGTTTTGTTTACGAAGGACATAGAGAGGCCTCTATCAGAGAGAGATGACGTGTTCACAAAAGAGTTATTAATGGGAGAATAATGATTTTTCATTTTTCCATATATAATTGCACTTATAGATATTTGTGAACATAAAACATAATTGTAGGAATTTGAAAAAAATGGTTAATTCTTCAATTTATTCCACCTTGTGGGTCTTTATTTTTTTTTCAGATTGGTGATGGATAGTTATAGTTATGAATTCATTATAGGAAACTGAATTAGATGAAGGATATAAACCAATAACCTATTCCTTGAATCAAGGATATTTTTGATAACATGAGTGGTTCATTAGTGATCTGCATGATTGATCTAAGATCAGAGTATCAATATCTTTGGGTGATACATTCCAATGTATCATAGAATATCGTTAAGATATTGTAAGGGTTGAATGAGTTTTTTGTGATTTGGATCAATTTTACCAATTTGACACCAATATATATGACCCTAATGAACTAAATCTATCACACATACTAAGATTAGTTTGTAGTTTTATTTGTAGATGAGATTTTATTTTACTCTAGGACCCCTAATGATGTTTAAAAACATCATGAAAACATCTTCAGTACACCAATATATCATATGATAAATGAAAGGATATCCATCTCTAAATTCTAGATTTACATGGTGGATTTCTTGTGAAAATTATCTATGATTAAAGTGTGTTTGTGGACTCAATGAAAGATAATGTTGTTGTATCTTGGGAGAATCCAAAGAATATTTCTATCGTCTGAAGTTTTCTGAAATTGGAAGGGTATTACAGAATTTTTATTAATGACACTTTCCTTTTAAAAGAACCACTTTAAAGCATTACCAAGAAGGGCATCATATTTCAATGGTCAAGGGAATGTGAGGATTATTTCGAAGAGTTTATGAAGCGTCTAACAACCACAAAATTTAGACATTACTGATCCAGTTAAAGGGTATACCTTTTTGTGATGTGTCCAGTATTGGTCATGGGTAATTATTGATTCAAGATGATATGGTTGTAATGTATTGGTCATGACAGTTATGGCCCCATGGATGTAATTAAACTTCCAAAGATCTTGAATTAACTAGGGTGGTTTATGAATTCATTTATTGGTCTAAATAAGACTTGGGAGTGTGATTTTTAGTGTATATGGATCATAAAAATAGTCATTATGTCTTCCCTCCACATCATTTGAATCTTAGTCAGTGAATATGGGTCGATTACATAAAATATTTTGACTTCAATATCATATTAAAACTAAGAAAGTGGAATATTTTATTAGATTCTTTGAGTCAGAATATTGAATATAATGTGTTTCATGAGTCCAATTCCTAGTAGAGAATGACAGAATTGTTTTCTAGAATGCATCTGGAAAAGAAGCTGGCTAAGGGTAGATGGCCATTTTAATCATCGTAGATTATTCGATGATTCTATACCATAGTATGGAGAGGTAGTATGAGGATTCAAAGATTATTTATTTTATAAAAGTTCTTAAAATTAGGGAGTAACCTTATGGTTTTACTTCTGGTTAACATTATAGCATTTATGATAGTGGATGTGTCATTTTACCAATGTGTATGTGGGAATATTTGATGTGTGGGATTTGTCATTAAATGTGGGAAGTGAATCCATGTTTTAATGAACAATATCATGATCCTATTAAGAACTATTGGTTGATAGGTATGATGAAATAAGTTTCAGGTTTCATGGTATGATTTTTTACCTTTCATTAGGTGATGGCTTTATATCATCAATTGAGAGGTTTATGTCGACAATTTCCTATTCTGGGATGGAAATGGGACAATGTGATGACAAATTTCTTGGTGGTTCTATTGAGGATACCTAAGAATAATGAAATTTTCCGGGTAGTTTTGGATCTGTTTAATATGGTGTCTCATTTCTTGTCAATTCGAAATACTTTCTTCCATGGATTAGTTGGGAGGGTTTTATGTTCGACAGATAGTAATGTTTCATGGGGTTCCATGAATGATATATTTAGATCATGATATGAATTTCACTTATTGTTTTTGGTCATTCTAAAAAAATAGCTAGGAACCCAGGTTCTTTTTATTGTGGATTTTCCTTTATATATATATATATGGGATATTTGATTGTATGATTCAGTTACTAGAGGACATGTTTGCATATTGTGTTGTATATTTTTTTGGATCACGGGAGATTCATTTAGCACTTTTTTTGTTGTACTATAATGATAGTTTTCAGGTTTTGAATTGAATGGAATCATATGAGGTTCTCAATGGAGGACTATGTCAATCTCGATTGTTTTTTATAGAAGCTAGGGATTCAGTTTTATTCGATAGAGTATTTTATATAAGATATTAGAACATGTATAGTTTATTTAATATATATGGATAAATATCACAGTTGGATGAAGATTTATGGTGATCAACACCATCAACCTCATGAGTTTATGGTGGTTATTCATGTGTTTATTTGGTTCTCACCATGGTTTGGTCACCATTAGATTTGGAAATAAGGGAAAATGGAACCCAGGTACGTGTGGTAGTTTGAGATTGTATAGAGGATCAGACTAGTGGCATGCCAATTGTCTCTTTTTTAATAGTATCGTGGAATGAATTTTGTTTTTTATATTATGTAGCTTTGGTAGTGTCACCCTAAAGCATCTCACATGATTAATTTTGAGAATGTTTTTGTTGATTCAGATGCATCCGTTGAGAAGTATCTTATTCGTATTGTTGATCATAGTGATAAAGTATTGCAGGGATTGATTGTACCATTGGATTTAGTTTTGTGGTAGTAAAATCAATTTCAAGACAATAATTTGATGATAGATAGATGGATACTATTTCCTAGTGTCAAAATATATTTTCATTATAATCATGGGGATGTATTGAATTGTGGCACAAGGACGAAGCATTTTATGTCGGGGACGTTGTAAGATCCTAGACATAAAGATGGTACTTTTTTTGTGTTTGAGTATGTTCGGGGGTGTTCTTGTAGTTTGGGTCACAATAAACTGGAAACCAGTCCATCATATTCATGGTGCATGGTTGTAGAATAAATGGTAGTAATAGGGAAGCCAAATTGTGCTATCCTAGAGGTAGGGTGAAAGATTATGTAAATCGTGTAAGGGGGATGTAAAATTTTCACCTTTGGATAGAGGTACTCTACATGGTTGTCTAATGGGTTTTCAATGTGTGTGGGATCACCAGGTATCTCTGAGGCATGGACCACTCTTTGAATAAAGAAAGCACATGGTTTTGAAAATCATTCAGTGAAACAATGTTCCCTATTAAAAGTGTGTTTTTACCATTTCCCCCATTGAGATTTTATGTGTTCCACTAGATTTATTCCCTCATTTCTTCTCCAACACCCCTACGGAAGAAAAAAATGACCAAGGCTTCCCAAAGATTGATCTCTATCATTTCAAGACCCTTTGGAGTATCATTATGTGTTGATCAATTATCCAGGAAAGCATAATTATCTTATTTGATATTATTTGTGGAAAATGACATTTATAATTGTTCTTTAGCTTTCAATTCCCTAAAACCTATTTTTCTATCTGATCATATGTTGGGGATTTGAAGGATGTTTTAAACAAAGACAAAAGACAATTTTATGCACGTTTTCATCAACATAATCGATGTTGGTGAACTAAAAGTTATATGTCATATTCTTGTTAATGATTTATTCAGGTGTGGTTGAGTTATTGTTTCTATATTTTTGTTAGTTTGATGAACTTAGTTATACATAGGAAAAAATGGTTGAAATTATATTGTGTTGAACATCTCATGATCCCCATGGGATGAATTGAGATTGATTATCCAAGTTTAGGTTTATCCATGGGGTGTGACAATATTCCCGAACATGCATAATTATGAGGTTAATCCAAGTATTGTCTTGAGATTATGTAGAACCCATAGTGAACCTATTAACATTCTTGTTTAAACCATAAATATACATAAAATTGTAGTTTCATTTTGTTTTTGTAAAAGGAGAAGGGTTTTTGGCCTGATGTGAAAAAGGGTAAATTGATTAATGTTAATGAGACAAATGGATTGAGAATTTATAATTGAAATGTATAAATGGTTTATGTCATATGAATTTATGAACATGCCAAATTAGATAATGTTCTAAAATTATTTATTATGTTAACTCTGTTATGTCGTGAAAATATGAATAGATTAAACGGGCTATACGAAGTAAATTATATGTTTGATAATGGGTTAAGGCCTGAAGAATATTCATATGTTTTAGGAAATGTTAATTTCAATGTTATTAGTATTGGTTAATTATTGTTTTGGATATGGTGTGTATGGTAAGTATATATTTAATTATGTGCATGTGGAATAGTAGTTGTGGGTATTATACATGAGGATTTAGGCCCACTAGTTATGCTAGACTTAGGCTCTAGAAACTGCCTCTATAATTCACAGGTTAGTGAATGTAAATAAGTATCTATAACCTAATTGGTTTCATTAGATTATACTATATGGACTGCGGCTCCCAGGTACATGTGGTTATTTTTTTTTAAAAATCAGACCCTAGTGTTATATAAAACATAACTTATTCCATTATTCATGGTAATTTATTGTCTTATGATATTGTGTAAATAATGAAAATGACTAACCCTTAAAAAACATTATGAAAATGGATAAATTTAAAATTTTAAACTAATAGAACTAGTGTTTTCATTGTTAATAATGTCTTTTATTTAGTTATTTCTGATACTATCTACACATACTTGATATTTACTAGGAATTGTTGCTGGAGGCCTAATGAGTTGTACTCACAACGTGCTCAGGCCATCATTGGGTACTCAATAAGACATTATTGTTGCATGGTTGGACAAGAGAAAGGTCCCCATACTAGAAGGTTGAGTTGGGAATGAGAGGTGCATGGATAAGTTATAAAGACATGGGGTCAAGACACAATTTGGGGATACTTATATTAGTCCATATTTTGGCCTTCTTTCAGTTTTGGAAATGTTATCATGATATGGATTATCTCATTTTTTTGTGGATGTTAATCTATTTGGGAAATAATTGGAATACTGGAAATGGTTTTTGTTGGATATTTTCTTTATTTCATATGATATGTATTGTTTCATTATCAATTAAGGAGAGTACAGTCTCCCTACATGATCCAATAGACCCACGTCACAATTTAGAAGCCTATGTTGTATGGGGAGACGTGCTTGAGGTCATGTGGTGGCTGACATGGGGAATTATATTAGTGGCTCCAAGGCTAGGGATGTTGAACATGTCACCTCTATGTATACCAATTGGTAATTGGGATGTCATTATAGGGAATATTTTATTAGAGTATCAAGCAATATTAGAATGAATGATGAAATATTGGTTATTAAAAATTTCCTTACAAAATACAAAAATTTACTCATTAAAAGATATAACTTACCTCTGTTTCTCCATAAAATATCTATATTAATAAATTAATAAGGCATTATAGAGAACCACATTCATTTTTTTATAATCATGATTAATGATATCAATGGAAATTCAAAAACTGTATTCAGAGTTCACTGAATGCTAAGCTTCATTTGGTCACTTCCTATCAACATAAAATTGATGGAATTATAAAAATATTTACTCAAATATTAAAATACATATGAATGTATTTTTAACATTATAGTCAATGTATGCAGATCACAATATACCTTTGGTGGATTTTTTCTAAAAAAATATATTATATTAATTTATGAAAATTTCACCATATGAAGTACTTTATTGAAAGATATATCATAATCCTATATGTTGTGTTCAAGTATGTGAAGGAAATATTCTGGCCCCATATTTTATTGGTGGTATAATTGTCTCGAACCGTCCCCAGGGGCACATCCCAAGAATACCCCATGCATTCCATCCATAGGGTAGGGGTTGGTGACTAGCACAAGAGAGGCATGTCCCCAAAACCGGGAAGGCATTTCCTTTTATCCTGAAAACCCACAAAATCCATGAACACAACAAGATTTAATCCCAAAGAAAAGTATATATTAAATAGGGTGAGTACAACAAGTAAAGGTTCTGGAATACAAGCCGATCTAAAAAGTACAAGTAAAACAGAAAACAACTCCTATGAACACCCACCAAGGATCCTACTTGAAGGGTAGGTAGAGCTCTTGAATAGTCATCTCTATGGTTCATCACGTCTAATGGTCCACCTCCGAGCAGCCTCTATCTCTAGCACCCACAACCTCAATCGATGATGTCTATCGTCTGCATAAGACAAAACAAGGTGCAGGCGTATACTATGAAAGGGTGAGTATAAAAATACTCAATAGGTAAACTGAGACCCCCGAAGGTCTCTCAGAATCTACAGTGGATAATTCAAAAAGCAAGGCCACAATTACAAAGCATAAAGAAACAATCATCCCTACATAGGTATATTCCAATACATATACCTAAGTTATCATGTAACCCACCTCATTTCAGAGGAACACATAGACAAACTCTTTAGCCAAAATCATAATTATTCCATGAAGTAAATAATACAACGTATGTAGCACCACACAAAATAATACCATGAAGAAAAAGACTCATCTCACACCAGGTATTACATTAGTATCAAAGTATAGATGATTAGTTGTATTGATAGATCATATTACTTCATTGAGAATATTTGTTGTGGACCCACACAAGATTGAATATGACCCACACAAGATCTGAGGATGACCCACACAGGATCTAAGAATTACCCACATTGGATCTAAAGATGTCCCACATAGGATCTGTAGATGACCCACACAAGATCAGTAGATGCTGACCCACACAGGATCTAATGATTCCCCACACATGATCTAAATATTCTTCTAGTACTATAAACCACAGGGTTCCCGCACTAATCACACTAAAATCCAGGAGGATCTGCTCCACATTCCATATGTCACACTTCATGTTCCATGAAGTCCAATGAAGTATTATCACGAAGGTCATACACGTCATACGGGACACAATGTGATAGATGGTGTGTCAATCAGATGCCCGTTCAATAAGTTATTAGTGTTTCTTTTCCGATTTCCCGGTTGGTTTTGAGTTCAATCCAACCTGGCCGTACTCCAAAATTATAAAAAAAACTCAAATGGAGTATACCAAAATAATTATCATTATTCTTGGATCCTGGAACTGTAGATGGTTCTTCAAACGGATGCCCGGTTCTCAAGATATCACCAAAAGGCATATCTAGGTCCGGATGGGCTCGAGTCTGGTCCGACACAGCCCAAACCAACCTAGGCCAAGTCGACCTAGTCCGGGTCTGGCCCGGATGGGTAGACCGCAGTAGGGACGGCCCACTGGGTTGTTGTTTGGCCTGGCCTACAAAGGGTGGTGGCCCGACCCACTGGGAACAGCTTGTTGGGCAGCCCACTGGGGGGCCCAACGGCTGAGGGGGCCCGCCATGGCAGGGCCTAGCCTAGCCACCACCTGGGGGAGGTGGCCCCCAAGATTACTAAAATGGTAGAGGGTGGTTTAGTTATGGCTAACTCATCTGTGCCACATGGCACTGCCTACTTGCACGCGGGAAACAACGGAGTGGGTTCTGCTCAGCATGACGTTGCCGGTCGGGGATCTAGCTGGCTCCTCATCCAATGGCACTGGCCTGTGTTGTTGTTTCCTCTGTGGTCGACCAGGTGTTGTCCACCCTCCAAGCATGTCGTAGTGGCAAGACATCCACAGCCTCCAACTCCAGCGGTGTGGACGCAGCCGCCCCGACTTCCACGCGTTCGGCCGCTAACCTCCTCCGTTGCGGCCAACAAGCCACGACATCCTTTGGAGGCATGGATGCTCCACTTCCACTATCATGTCTAGCCGGTGTGATGGTCTCCGCATATACCCTGCCTACGTGGGTTGCCGGCGACGGTCACCAACAGACTTCGGCATATCATCGGGTGAGCTCCGGTGGCCCAGTTTTTCAATCCGAAGGATTCTTTGTGTTAACCGAGATGTCTCCTTTGCATCTATCTCAACAAGGTCATGTTCCTCTCAACCAGAGTTTTTCCCGTGGAGAACACATCAAACAACATAGTAGCGGAGGGATCAGCTGGTGTTCGTTTGGCCCGCACCCTCCGTGTAAGATTGATAGCAGGCGGTTCATAGATTGAAAATAATAATTCACCAAAAAGATCAATTCTGTATCTCGATCATTATTTGGAGATGGCATGATGAAGAAGATGAAGACAATGAAGGAGACACTAGCATTCATCGCTCTTGTGATATGCTTCTGATCCTTAATCCAACGTTGGTTCAACATTATTTATCTACATATTCGTTCTTCATTATATGAGGTTTTTAATTGTAGGATTTTGTTCCACCAGCTGTTCTCCAGCAAACTCATTTTCCAATAATTCCCAACCTTGAGAGGTGAGGAGCCAATCCCCCAAATGAATTTTAATGAAATCATCAATTAATCAATTCATGAGGTCATTAATGGGGGAGGATTTCAAGTGTTACAACAGTTGTAACTGGTCATTTAATGTAGGGAATTAAATGCCCAACCTCCTCAAGTGGTCCTTACCACCGAAATTAAAAAGAGAGGTTTCAAGAATTGTTTTTTCAATTCTCCCACGAAAAACCGAAAATCCAACTTCTGCCCTCGACCTACTGTGGTCGAGGTGAAATCACCATTATGTGAATATCGGTGCAGCGAGTTCAACATTGTCCTCAGATTTCAATTCTGAGCAACTGTTCAAAAGGTACAAATTCTTGCTTGCATGTTAACTTAGCGTACTTTATGAATGTTTGGAAATTCATTTTGGCCACTCCGAGCCTCAAAATCATGTACCGTTATTTTTTGCAGACTCGTAATATTTCTATATAATTAAAAAATTACATGGAAAATTATATTTCTTTACATTCTCCCCACATCATGGCTTAGCATCCTTGAAAGACAGAACACAATCTGGAGAAACATATGGGGGTACTGAGCAAAAATCTGAGCCTTCGGCTCCCATGTTCTCTCTTGGTGGTTCCCGTGCTAGAAATGTACATGAAACTGAGGTAACGACCATCCATGAATGAATCGCTCCAATCATTCCACAATATCTACTGGAACCTTCAAAAACTTCTCCCCATCAGCGATGTATTTCTCACCCCAATCAATGATGTGTGAAGTATCATTCTTGTACAAACTCAGCTAGGATACGTGGAAAACGTAGGGCACCCGATGCAACTATGGGGGAAGAGTTAAATAGTAGGCCACATGGCCAACTATGTTGTGGACCTGAATGTGTCTGATGATCTTCAGAGATAACTTGTCGCCTTTTCCAAATCTCCACAAACCTCGTTGAGGTGAGACCCATTGAAAGGCATGGTCACCATCCTCGAACTGTAGAGGTCTGTGCCTTCTATGCACATAAGACTTCTACCTACTCTGTGCAGTCTTCATCCACTCCTGATTGATCTGTACCTTCTCCATGGTAGATTGTACCATCTCCAGTTCCATGAGTGCTAGATCCCCTGGGTCTGTCCAACACATAGTTGATCAATAAGGTTGACCATACAATGCCTCAAATGGTGCCATACAGATGGTGGAGTTATAGGATTTGTTTTAAGAGAAATCCACCAAGATAAAGTGATCCTCCCAGTAGCGGAAAAAATCAAGGAAACAAGCACGCAACATTTCCATGAGGCTTTGAATGTTCCGCTCTGTCGGACCATCTGTTAGAGGATTAATGGTGGTGCTCAATTGAAGCTGAATACCAATTTCGTCCTCCAACCCCTTGCATAGTTGGGATGTAAAACATGCCACATGATCGGAGAAAATCGTCGAGGGCACTCCCTGAATCCATATAATCTTCTGCATGTAGAGGCATTGCAAGCCCTCTACTGAACCCTGTTATGTGATAGGTAGGAAATGGGAAGACTTGGTGAGTCCATAAATGATCACCCAGATGGAATCATGTCCCTTGGATATGCGTGGATGTCCTATCACAACATCCATGGAAATTCAATCCCACTTCTACTATAGAACCTCTAGTGGATGAACTAATCCTGCTAGAACCTGATGCTCTTCCTTCACTTGATGAAAAGTGAGGCACCATGAGACAAACACCGCCATAGCTTTCTTCATTCCTGATCAGCAGTGATGCTGCTGAAGGTCATGGTACATCTTCACCCCTTCTGGATGTACCATAAGAGGGGACATTTGGAAATCCCTCTACACATCCTACCATAGCACCACAGGTGCCATAGTACATCCTTTATAGTGTATGACGTGATCCTCACCTTCAAAAAATCAATCAGGTTCATGTCCTGTGCATAACTGAGCATGACAATCCTCAATTTCACTGTCCCCATTCTGTGCCTCCCAGAATCACTGAAGGAGTGGGGGAGTGAATTTCAAGTACTGAAGATAAGATGATTCATCTCGATCCACATGGGATATCTGCAAAGTGGCTAGATTCTCCATCACCTCACTCAGCAACTATATACCAGATCTCTTGCTGAGTGCATTGGCTACTACGTTCCCATTTCTTAGGAGTATAGACTATCTCAAATCCATAGTCCGAGAATAACTCTAGACAATACGTAGTCTCATGTTTAGGTTATTCTATTAGAATATATACCTGAGTCTCATGTGATCAAAGTAGACTATAAAACGTTATCCCATCAAGTAATGTCGCCACATCTTCAAAGCGAATACCACTGCTACTAACTCTTAGTAATGGGTAGCATAGTTCTTCACATGATTTCTCAGCGGTTGAGAACCATAAGCAATCACTACTCACTCCTGCATTAGGACACATCCCAGACTGGTCCCTAATGTGTCACAGTATACTTCATACCCAATGCCCTCCTTTGGTATCCTCAAGATGGGGGAACACATCAGTCTCTACCTCAGCTTCCGGAAACTCTTTTGGCATCTCTCCGACCACATGAATGGTTTCCCCTTCTTTATCAATGCCCATAAGGGTTCCACAACTCTGCAAAAGTCAAGCACAAACCTCTAGTAGTAACCAGCTAAACCTAAGAATCTATACACCTCCTTCACACTCTTGGGTGGCTCCTAATCAAGCACAACCACAATAATACCTAGATCCACTGAAAATCCATCCACCAAGATGACGTGTATTTGGAAGTGAACCTCTCAGATATAGAACTAACACTTCGAGATATTAGCATAACGATGGTGCTCTCAAAGTGTGTCTGGAACTATCTACAGATGATAGGAAAGCTCTTCCTCTGTGACTAATTATACAAGGATATATTTAATGAATACAACCACAATGAGATCAAGGTATGGATGGAGGATCCTATTCATGAGTCCCATGAAAAATTCTGGTGCATTGGTCACACCAAATGGCATAAAAATGTACTCATAGAGGCCATACTGACATCTGAAGGTCATCTTCTGAACATCCTTGTCTCTTACCCTGTGCTGGTGATAGCCTAATCTAATTTCTATCATAGAAAACAACTTTTCTCCCTTCAGATGAATTTTTTTGTCAACCCTCGGTAGTGGGTACTTGTTCTTTACGGTCACCTAGTTTATCTAATTATAGTCCACATAGAGTCTCACACTCCCAACCGCTATCTGGGCGAACAAAATCGGGGTTTCCCAATGTGAAACACTGGGCCTAATGAACCCCTTCCCCTGTAAGTCCTCCAGCTGTAATCATCGCTCTCGAAGCTCCATAGGTGTCATTTGATACGCTTGGGGAGATATAGATGTCATATGATAGGTAAAAGTCTATATAAAAGTCCACCTCTCTATGAGGAGATAGACCCAAAACATCATTCGGGAAAACATCAGCGTACTAGTCTACCAATACAGGATATCTCGAAATATCAAAATCAACCACTCTGATGTCAAGGTTACCCATATTATGTGTGATCGGCTGCACCATCCTCCGAGTAAGTCCATCCTTTGAAACAAATGTTCGCTTCCCTCTAGTGAAGGAAAACCTGGTCCCATATTCATGGACACACTTCACATTTCACCTAATACAGTCGATCTAAGCATGGGCTGTAGATAACCAATCCATACACAAGATGATGTTATAAGGCCACAACGTCGCTGCTAGGAATATCCCAGTTGAATCTCTCACCTCCTAGTATAATCTCACACTGCCGAAGCCAGTGGGTAATCGTACAATCCCCTCCCATAGGATTCTATTGCCATAAGGATCGAGCCAACGTCTCCACCAGAATATCTGAGCTCCGAATGAAGCCCATGGAAATAAAAGAGTGACTAGAACCTATGTTTATAAGTACTACAGGTAAGGTGGAGTAGACACATATCATACTTCGAATCATCTCTGGAGTGCTGTGGTCATAGGACTCAAATACTTAGAGCTTATCTCGTCTCTCTCCACCTTCTCTATGTGGTCGGTGTTGACCACCCAAGGGTGGTGGTGGTAGAAACTTAAATCACTTCCCACTACCTACTACATTACTATCTCCTCTTCCACATCCACCTGGTGCCTGCGAAAATCCCCGATCGAATCTTCTCCTCTACCCAAGTGGTCCTTCGACCGTCTTCTGGTCATCCTTATAGTGGGTAGGGCAGTCGCGATCCATGTGACCCTGCCCACCACATGAGTAACACTACCTACTCCTTGCATGCCATGCCCTTTCTCGAGATCATCGCACATCCTAACCTATATCATGTAGTCATCCACCTATAGGTCTGGTCCACTTGTACTTCTACATCATTAGTCTATTTCCAGCTACATATGACTCTACTACATAGCATTCGGTTGTGTGTCTCACTGCTAATGACTGCTGAGCAAGGGAAATCCCCACTAAGAGTACTCGCTCTAACACCCCAGCCTTTTTCGGGATACTGAGAGATATCATTGAAGCTATGATCTCCCATCTGAGCCCCGACGTGAAGGTCGGGACCATAAAGAAAGGGTCTCACACAATGTTAGTGGAGTAGCGGGAGATGTCGGTGAGCCACGCTGAATCCTGAGCGATGGTCACGTTGCCCTACTACAAGTGGAGAATCTCCTGTATACACACTAAGCATAAGGTCTCTAGGATGAATTCTGCCCTAAAAAGGCTATTGAAGTCTACCTAGATGAGTTTCACCTAATTGTGAACCTGGAGCATGATGATCCACCATCTATCCACTTCTTCCTGAAGAAGACTTGCTACATTGATGAACATAAGATCAGCTAGTGTCCCTACCAGTCATAGAACTCTGACCACGACATCCATCTAGTCCTCAGCTGCCTGTGTATCCATCTCACCCTAGATCCTCAGTGGCCTCTAGCACTGGAATACGTGCAAAACCCTCAATCAACGTGCACCCTCTCCTATTAAGGCTGGTGGCATTGGCTACCCAATGGGTAGTGGTGCTGCTGGTACACCACCCAATGGTACAACTACCGAAAAGGGGCCCTCCACCAAAGCCTCGTCACTCGGTGGGCTACCATCACGTACTCTACTTGTGGATGGGTGTCTTCATGGAGGTATCCGGAAAAGAAGTAGGTGCAACATGGTCAATATCTTATACATGATGAGCTGACACACAAATATCGCAAAGAAATTTTTTTAAAACACACATGCAATCAGTTTTTTCATGCACTGAGTCAGAAATCCGAAATCCGGGTCCTGGTGTATGGATAGGTTGACCGATGAACCAACACTAGATTCCTCATACTAAAAACCACTATCATTACATGTAACACTATTTCCAAATCAAAAGATATGTTTCCAAGTTATTCTGTTGAACAGACTCCTCTGATACCAATTTGTCATGAACCATACCTCGGGGCCCGTGCTGAGAAAACCATAAGCCAACCTTCCGTAGGCCATGGGCTAGAGACTGACACCAGAAAGGCATATCCCAAAAACAGGAAAGGCATTTAAATTTACCCTCCAAACTCACACAATCCATGAACATAATAATATTTAAGTATAGAGTAAACTATATTGTAAATAGGGAGAGTACAGTAAGTATATGGGCCGGATTACAAGCCCAACTGGAAAGTACATGTAAAACTGAAAACATCTCCTGTGAAGACCCACCAATGATCAAAATTTATGGGTAGGTACAACTCTTGAATGATCATCTATAAGGACCCGACCTTAAACATAACTTATTATTGAATTAAATGAATAATTCACATTGAGGATCTTTTCAGGTTTAGAGTTTTAGAGAACTAGGACATAACTATTTCATCTCAAAGGTTACAAAGTAGACACATCTACTAAGCTTCAATTTTTTCACAAAAATAAAAAACTCTTGAACTAAAGAGTCCTGTCTAGTTCCTTGTTTTAGATTGCCTGAAATTTCCTTGATCACATCCTTGAGCCTATTAAACTTTATGTCATGTGGAAAATATTTCAAAAAAACTTGGGATGAGCATAAAAAGCTCAGAAAGGGTTATAAAAATACTGAAAGAAAACATTAGTCCATGTATACATAACAATAAATGAAATCATACTACACTCATAAAGCACAAGCAATTTAACATACCTCATGAAATCATAAGATTTACGAATAACTCATAAAAATTATAAGACATAAAGGTAACTTGAGGCATTCATAACATTCTTATGTAGGTAGTAACCTTCATGGTTACGTTTGGAATACCCATCAGAGTATATTCCCTAAATCTATTTGGAGAAACCATAATGTTTAACTCCTTCGCGTTACCCAATGCATTGGAGAACTATATTAGGCTCACCCGCCCAATGTTTGTCATGGAACCACCCGTCTTCCTAAACAATGCCCAAGAACCATAACATAATCACAGTACATAAAATAAGCATAAATTAAAGATAACATTACCACATTGTAATAACAATATAACCTTTTATGATATATAATAATGAAACCATTCTAAAAAACCATATTCAAAACCATTTAAAACCATTTAATAATGGGATTTTTGAATCAAAGTGTCCCATACCACTTTGAAGCTTTTAAAATTTTTAAAAATTAATATCCATATAAATAAATCCTTAAAAACTTTTGAAAAAATGGATATTAATGAGAAATATTTATAAGAATAAATCAATAAATCATTTAAAAATATATTTTAGTTAAAGGGTTTTTAAAAAAATGAGAGACCCTTGAATACAATAATTGAGGAATAACATTTAATCAGAACTTTATAATATCATGAGAATAAATGGATTCATGATATAATATTACAAAGGATAGTATATACACCATATAAGAGTGAACTGGTGCATAACCACGATGATGTCTCAATAGAAATGTAAAATGAGATGAAATCCCTTATAAAGAAGGTATCCTTAAATTAAGGATAAATCAATCTCATAATTATGTGTAACAAATATAAATACACCCAATATAGGTGGATATTAAGTCTAAAACAATCAATGTTCATTCACACATATTCAAAGGATGACATATTCAATAACTACATGTTGAACCCAAAGAAATCGAAATTGAGTTAAGATGTTCCCTAGGTAAAATTCGACAGCCTAACGACATCACTTTAAAATTCATAAAATTAGTTGATTAGAGATAAAATGGTATCTCATCACTTGGGAATAAAATTTACATCAATAAGGTTATATAATAACATATCCAAACTAAAAAAGATGTAAATTAAAAGACATAACAAAATAAGTATTTTAAAAAGATGAGGGTGAAAGGTTCCCTTACTGACTTGGGTAACGTTCGAAACATACACCCCATGAAAGAAGGGTCATACAATGAAGATGTAACTACCCATAAATGAGAGTATATTATAAAAGTATTAAAATAATGGCCAGTACATACACCACAAAAAAGTAAATAGTGGCCAATGTAGCATGAATCTCATTGGAATAAAAAGTGGGATGAAAATCCCCTTATGAAAATTCGGCAGCCTAACAGTGCACATAAAACTTCCAAAAATGGATTGATGAGATAAAATAGGTTATCTCATAATATTAAAATAAAATTTAAATCAATAGGAATATAAAAGAACATCCCCCAACATAATAAATAGGATCTTGAAGTAAGTTGCATAAAAAGAAGTGTACTTAAAAAGAAAGAGAAAGGTTGGATCTCTTACCTCAAATCCGACTTGTCTTGTTCGTTTCTTTGTATTCCTGAATAATAAACATTTTTCAATTTATAATTTTTTAAGGAAATCCTTTAAAGTTTATTATTCAATTCATATCACATATTATAATGTTATAATAATTAGTTAATTATGTGAGTTCATATCAAATGTTTTTGTCGATGTTTGGTACATGAGTCAAAAATGATCTTGTTTGAAAAGAATCATCCATGTAGTTATAAGTACATCATCTCCAGAATAGTATTAATGATTTAACTATCATATATATATAGTAAATATTAATTTTATACTATTCCATAACATTTGGAGATAAAAATAAATGAAATGCACCGTTCATGGAGACGGTAGGCCGTACGTACACATGAACACTACTTTCATTTCTTTGTCATATTAATGGAATTAAAAATAATTAATATACATATATATATATATATTATAATTACAGTATTATATATATGTTATATAGGTCACATATGTTTCTTAATTTCATTCTTTATACATTACATGTATTGCATGAACGAGTCACATCACTTGAGGGGGTGGTAGTCCGCACTTCCTCATATGAAATTATCGCATTTGCACAAAATGAAAAGAATAAATGTATGATTTAAATATAAAATACATAATAATATATAAAACATAAATACCATAAATATCATATATAAAATACAGTTACATCATAATGGACACCTTTAAAGGTGTTAAAATAATATTGAACAATCATCGTTTCATGAGGCAATAATTCTCCATCCACAAAAACAGTATGTTATTTAACCATTAGACGGATGTGTGTATAAGTGTAGCTCTAATACTTATTATAAAAACATCCTATTATATTTAAGATAGTATTATTGTTACAAAATAAAGGAATAAAAATATTTTAGGGGGTCGGAGAAGCAAAATAAAACAAAAGAACATAAGAGAAGACATTACCATTAAATCAGGTAACTCCCTTTGGTTTGAACCAAAATCATTCCTTGAAGAGCTGTCTGCCTAAGGTGAGGCTTCAATGATGAAGATAGGGATTTGGAGAGATAAAATGGGCAGGTTTTCTCTAAGGCAAAGTCTTTAGAGGTGTGGGTAAGGAGGTAGAGGTGGGGGCCTTTTATAAGAGGAGAGGAGGGGCACTCATTGAAAGTCAAGAAATGTTACTTTATTTAAAATGAGTTTCGGATTTTAAAGGACCCAAATTGATATATTTCAATAATAAGGTGATAATGGTTCGCAATATACTCATCCAATAGGTTTATTACAATTTTAAGTCTTAGATTTTACATTGTCTTTTCATTTTATTTAAATCGTTCATTAATGAGGTAATCGCTACATCACCATGATGTGATAAATAATTAAATTTATTTAACGTATAAAACTTATAAAAAAATACTATGATGTAGGAAATCTTCTTAGATTTCCGATGACTATTTATGGTCTAAAATACAGTTTATGTAGAAAAAATTAAAATTATTTTACTTAGGTGTTACACACTTTGGTTACATTTTCCTTTCTTTAAAAAAATATGATAAAAGGTCACTATCACACTAAAGTGATTAAATGGGATCCCAGGGTTGGAAAAAGTCATCCCATGGTCATAAAAGACACCACCAATATAATTATGACACATTTTGGGGTCATTTTATATTTTTATGATATTATTTTCTTACCCTTAATTACCTGATTACTAATTAAACACGATAATTAAAGACAATTACTATTGTTACTATTCATAATGTCCCAAAAAAGAGTCTTAATTACATAATTTGGACCTTCTGATTCCAAATATGGAATCCATTTTATCAAATTCAAGACAGATAAATTTTAGTAATTAATTTAAATGTAAATTCTGTTGTCAAAACTAAAGACGGGTTTTTAAGGAGTAAAATTTATCAAAAGATTGACGTGTTTTTACATCCAATTGAAAAGTGAAATTACATAAAATGAAAAAAATTGAATTAAATTATAAAAATATAATTTAATTATACTTTAAAAACAATGAAAATGACAATCTAAATATATAAATAAATTGGATGAAAAGGCAGTTTTGAATTAAAAACTGTATTTTCCACTATTCATTAAAAAAATCATTATCAGAAAAATAACGAAAATTAACCCTAAGCTATATTTCATATTTCAAATTCAGAAATGATTTCCATTTTACCAAATTCAAAACATAGAAGTTTCATTAATAAATCATATAGTTAATTCCCGCAGTCAAAACAAATAGCGGTTTTTTTGGAGGCAATATCTATGAAAAATTTGGAACTTGTTTATGTCAATTTTCAAAGTGAAATTAATTATAATGACCAAAACTTAATTAAATTGTAAAAATATATACTAATTAAACATTAAAACCATTTAAAAAGATACTCTAACCATATGTTTTAATTAGATGAAAAAGTAGTTTTGATGTAAAATGCAATATTTTTCACTATTCATTAAAAGAATGAACATTGTCAAAAACATACCAAAAATTTATCCAAAGTAAATTTCAATATCACAATAATAATGAATAAGTTTATTTTTAAAAATAGGGCTTATAAAATTGTCAACAGTTATATTTAAAAAAGGTTCTCCATCAAAAGCCGGTAAAACAATCTTTTAAAAATATTAGAGTATTTATTCATAAAATTCGATTCATTTGGATTTTAAGCCACTAACATTTATTAGATAAATGTAAAAATATTTAACAAACATATGTAATCATTTTTTAGTTATTTCTATTCATTCCCTCCCTTACAATGGCAAGGTGTTAACTATTATTATATTATTATATTATTAGTGTGCAACGTAAGATTTCAAAGAAACTCGTTGTTGCGTATTGGGTATGCCATCGAGCATAACATTACCTTTAAAGTAATATTAACATTTTATTAAAAAATATTGATATACCTTAGAATGTAATATTATTTATTTACCTGGGATGTTACATCCTTCCCCCCTTTTGGGAATTCCGTCCTCGCAATTTCAAAATTGGGCTTGGAAACTTCATTGAATGTCCCACATCAGAACAAGAGTCAGTAAAACTATCTCTTTAAAAGAATGGGAGAGAAGTAAAAATGTCACTTGAGTTATCCCATTCTAGGATTACATGTAGGTAAATATGGATATGGAGGAGAGAACAAAGGCTCATGTTCTGATGGAGAGTGATAGTAAACATGTCTAGTAGAAAGTTAACCACAAGAAAATCACAAACATGTGATGGGATAAACAATATTTGATTACCTTGTAGGAAAAGTTAACATACAACATTTTTTATGTAACTTTTCATTGAGGAATTTATTTTTGAGCTTAACTAAATCATAATGAAACATACTTACTTGTCCTGTAGACCTTTTACTATTACTATATTCCTTAATCAAACTCATATATTCTCCAAAAGACGAGTTTTTAGGAAGACTTGTTCGCACTAAGAGTACTATAATAAACTCCATGATAATCACCTAATCCACAAAAGAGAACTATATATTTCCCATTTCTTTAGATCTCAACCAAAACCAAACCAAAAAGTTTAGTATGATATTAGATAATAACCAAAAAGAATACTTTTTTTACAAAAAGAAAAACTACTCCTAATCTCCAAAACAAAACCCAAAGTTCAACAAAGACCATTCAATACCATCTATCAAAAAAATTCTTCAAATTAATCCAAACTATGATTGAAACCCAAGTCTCTGAAGGATTTAATCACATAGTATCCTAAGATAAATCTTAACTTTTTTCTCCAAAATAACATCAGTTACTCTTTCAGTCTCATACTGAAATGTAATTAACCTAATCACATATCCTCCATGATAGGATAATCATTTCCATTGATAACCCAAAATAAACTTACTCTTAATTAATAAAATCATCTAACTAAAAAGAATCCTTTAAACTAACCAGGGACTTCAGGTAGTCCAGTGTTAGGTGATAAATACCAGATGCACGTTGGTTGTGGGTTCAATTCCCGCATCTTCGTCCGACGTGACGGGTTGTCACACGGTCTACGTGTTGTCCGTTTTACAAAACAATATAATTTTTAAAAAATCCCACCAAAAAGAGATAAAATCTTCAGAAATAACCATACCATATTTTAACAAAAAAGTTTGTCTAATAACTTCCATTTTATAACCCAAAATGTATTAACCAGTAATCACCTCAAATTCAAGGATCATATAAGTCGAAATGGTTCTTTATAACTATATCCACAAAATAAAGGATAATTATTCCTTGAATAAAATTTTCGTATATAAAACATCAGGGTTACTATAAAAAGTTTTCTAATGTAACCCCATCATCAAAAGAGACTTAATACATCTTTGAATTTCACCATCCTAAAATCTACCATAACTCTTGAATATCTTATATGCTGACATCTCACTCAATCTACATTCTTCATGATCCATTAGCCATTCCTTTTCAACTTATTCTGAAATACATCTTTCTTAAAAACAAAATCATGAATTATATCCTAATATTGTAATAATAGGAAAACATATGTTAAGAAATAATCCATACCTTTCATTGGTCATTGTCAGTTTCTTCATCCTCAATCGAAATGGCATTAGGTATTGGTAAATGAATATTTGTACGATCTTGGTGACCCCATTCCCAAAACATCTTCATAGGACATGTGTTTTCATAATGACCATGCACACCACTTTTAAAACATTCAATTGATCCTTCAGAAAGAACTTCATTCCCTTTCCTAGAGTCAACTAGATGATTCCTTTTTCCATGGTAGGTTCTTGCTTTATGACCTTCATTTCCACATCAGTAGCATGATTCTACCCCTTTGAAACATTTTCCTATTTGTTTCTTTCCACATATTTGACACATAGGTTTTTGAACATACTTACCTATATGATTATTACATGAACATCTGTAGGGATTCATTTCTTGCATATACGACGCCTTATAAAAATCACTAAGGTTCAGGTGGTCAATCAGGATTCCAGATAGTTGTTTGAGGATAACCACAAGATTTCTCATTACAGCTCCCATATCATTCAGTTGATCTTCCATAAAACCGTCACAGTTTTCTTCAAATCCATAGTTACTTTGGTGCCTTCTAGATCCAGCCATTTACTAAAACCAAAAAGGTCAGTGTGAGTATATCAGTAAAATAATCATATAATAAATAGGAAGATAAACACCAAGTTATACTTATCCAAGTTATCTCAAACTCATTATAATGTAAAAAACAATGACTACATCTAATATTCTAACCATTGTGGTTATACAAAACTTTTCACTTTTTCTTAAACAACACTCTAACCTCTAATGTTATCTAAACCCACCACTGATTTCAACTATAAGGACCCAGCCTTAAACATTACTTATTATTTAATTAAATGAATAATTCACATTGAAGATCTTTTCAGTTTTAGAGTTTTAGAGAATTAGGACACAACTATTACATCTCAAAGGTTACAAAATAGACACATCTACTTAGCTTAAATTTTTTCAAAAAAATATAATACTCTTGAACAAAAGAGTCATGTCTAGTTCCTTGTTTTAAACCACCTGACATTTCCTTGATCCCATCCTTGACCTTATTAAACTTTATGTCCTGTGGAAAATATTTCAAAAAAACATGGGATGAGCATAAAATGCTCAGTAAGGGTTATAACAATACGGAAAGAAAACATTATTCCATGTATACATAAGAATCAATGAAATCATACTTTACTCATAAAGCATAAGCAATTTAACATACCTCTTGAAATCAAAATATTTACAAATAACTCATAGAAATCATAAGATATAAAGGTAACTTGAGGCATTCATAACATTATTATGTAGGGAGTAACCCTCATGGTTATGTTTAGAATACCAATCAAAGTATATTCCCCAATTCTCTTAAGAGAACCCTTAACATTTAACTACATCGTGTTACCCAATGCATTGGAGAGATATATCGGGCTCACCCACCTTAAGTTTATCACAGAACCACACATCTTCATAAACAATGCCCAAGAACCATAACATAATCACATTACATAATGTAGTCATAAAGGAAAGATAACATTCCCACATTTCAATAACAATATAACCTTTTTAGATATTGAAATAATGATTCTATTCTAAAAAACAATTTTCAAAACCATTTAAAACCATTTAATAAAGAGATTTTCGAATCAAAGTGTCCCATAACACATTGAAGCTTTTAACATTTTAAACCATTAATATCCATATAAATAAATCCTTAAAACCATTTTGAAAACATGGATATTAATGAGAAATATTTATAAGAATAAATCAATAAAACATTTAAAATGATATTTTAGTTAAAGGGTTTTTAACAAAATGAGAGACACTTGAATACAATAATTGAGGAATAACATTTAATAAGAACTTTATAATATCATGAGAATAAAGGGATTCATGATATGATATTTCAAAGGATAGTATATACACCATATAATTGTGAACTAGTGTATAACCACAATGAAGTCTCAATAGAAATGTAAAATGAGATGAAATCCCTTATAAAGAAGGTATCCTTAAATTAAGGAAAAATCAATCTCATAATTATGTGTGACAAATATAAATACACCCAATATAAGTGGATATTAGGTTTAAATCAATCAAATTTCATTCACACTTAATAAAATGATGACATATTCATTAACTACATGTTGAACCCAAAGAAATCGAAATTCGGTTAAGATGTTCCCTTGCTAAAATTCAACAGCCTAACAGCATCACTTTATAATTCATAAAATTAGTTGATGAGAGAGAAAATGGTATATCATCACTTGGACATATAATTTACATAAATAAGGATATATAAGAACATATCCTAACATAAAAAGATGTAAATTAAAAGACATAACAAAATAAGTCTTTTAAGAAGAGGAGGGTGAATGGTTCCCTTACCGACTTGGGTAACTTTCGAAACGTACACCCCATGAAAGAAGGGTCATACAATGAAGATGTAAATACCCATAAATGAGAGTATATTATACAAATAGTAAAATAATGGGTATTACATACACCAAACAAAAGGAAATAGTGGCCAATGAAGCATGAATCTCATGGGAATAAAAAGTGAGATGAAAATCCCCTTATTAAAATTCGGCAGCCTAACGACGCCACATAAAACATCCAAAAATGGATTGATGAGATAAAATAGGTTATCTCATCATATTACCATAAAATTTACATCAAGAGGAATATAAAATAACATCCCCCAACATAATAAATAGGATCTTAAAGTAAGTTACATAAAAATAAGTGTACTTAAAAAGAAAGAGAGCGGTAGGATCCCTTACCTCAAGTCCGACTTGTCTTCTTCAATTCTTTATATTCCGGTATAATAAACTTTTTTCAATTTATCATTTCTTAAGGGCCTCATTTAAATTTTATTATTCAATTCATATCACATATTATAATGTTATAATAATTAGTTAATTATGCGAGTTCATATCAAATGTTTTTGTCGATGTTTGGTACATGAGTCAAAAATGAACTTGTTTGAAAAGAATCATCCATGTAGTTATAAGTACATCATATTCAGAATAATATTAATGATTTAAATATAATATATATCTAGTACATATTAATTTCATACTATTCCATAACATTTGTAGATAAAAAGAAATGAAATGCACCGTTAATGGAGACGGTAGGCCGTACGTACACATGAACACGACTTTCATTTCTTTGTCATATTAATGGAATTAAAAATATTTAAGAGATATATGTATTATAATTAAATTATCATATATATGTTATATTTTTTACATAAGTTCATTAATTTCATTCTTTATACATTCCATGTATTACAAGAACAAGTCACATCACTTGAGGGGCAATTAGTCCGCACTTCCTCATATGAAATTATCGCATTTGCACAACATGCAAAGAATAATGGTATGATTTAAATATAAAATATGGAAGAATATATAAAACATAAATAACATATATATCATATATAAAATACAGTGACATCATAATGGACACCTTTAAAGATGTTAAAAGAATATTGAAAAATCATCATTTCGTGAGGCAGTAATTCGCCATCCACAGAAACAGTATGTTATTTAACCATTAGACGGATGTGTGTGTAAGTGTATCTCTAATAATTCTTATAAAAACATCCTAGTATATTTAAGTTACTGGTTTTGTTAAAAAATAAAGTAATAAACAGATTTTATGGGGTTGGAGAAGCAAAATAAAACAAAAGAACATAAGAGAAGACATTACCTTTAAATCGGGTAACTCCCTTTAGTTTAAACCAAAAGGGTTCCTTGAAGTGCATTCTGCCTAAGGTGAGGCTTCAATGATGAAGAGAGGGATTTTGAGAGATGAAATGTGGAGGGTTTTTCCGACCCAAAGGCTTGATAGGTGTGGGTAAGGAGGTAGAGGTGGGGGACTTTTATAAGAGGAGAGGAGGGGCACTCATTGAAAGTCAAGAAATGTTACTTTATTTTAAAAAGAGTTTTGGATTTTAAATGTCACACATTCAAATATTTCGAGGATAAGGTGATAATGGTTCACAATATACTCATCCAATAGGTTTTTTCCAATGGTATGTCTTATATTTTACATTATCTTTTCATTTTATTTAAATCATTCATTAATGAGGTAATTGCTGCATCGTCATGATGTCACAAATAATTTATTTTATTTTATGTATAAAAATTATAAAAAAATACTATGATTTAAGAAATATTTTTATCTTTACAATTAATATTTATATTCTAAGAGATCGTTTATTGAGAAAAAATTAAAATTATTTTACTTATGTGTTACATACTTTGGTAAAATTTTCTTTTCTTTAAAAAAATTATGATAAAAGGTCACTATCACACTAAAGTGATTCCATGGGGTCCCAAGGTTGGTACAAGGCATAACATGGTCTTCCAATACACCACCGATAGCATTATGACACATTTTGGGGTCATTTTATATTTTTATGATATTATTTTCTTACCCTTAATTACCCGATTACTAATTAAACACGATAATTAAAGATAATTACCGTCGTTACTATTCATAATGTCCAAAAACAAAAGATTATTAATTAAATAATTTGGACCTTATGATTCAAAATATGGAATCCATTTTATCAAATTCAAAACACATAAATTGTAGTAATTAATTTAAAAGGAAATCATGTTGTCAAAACAAAAGACGAGTTTTTAAGAAGTAAAATTTATCAAAAGATTGACTTGTTTTTACATCCAATTGAAAAGTGTAATTACTTAAAATAAACAAAATTGGATTAAGTGATAAAAACATAATTCAATTATACTTTAAAAACAATTAAAATGACAATATAAATATATAAATAAATTGGATGAAAAGGCAATTTTGAATTAAAAACTGTATTTTTCACTATTCATTAAAAAAGCATTATCAGAAAAATACCAAAAATTAACCCTAAGATATTTTTGATATTTAAAATTCAGAAATGATGTCCATTTTACCAAATTCAAAACATTTATGTTTCATTAATAAATCATATAGTTATCTCCCGCTGTCAAAACAAATAGCGAGTTTTTTGGAGGCAAAATCTATGAAAAGTTTGGCACTTGTTTATGTCCATTTTTAAAGTGAAATTAATTATAATGACCACCATTGAATTTAATTTTAAAAATATATTATAATTAAACTTTAATACCAATTAAAAAGATAATCGAACCATATATTTAAATTAGATGAAAAAGCAGATTTTATGTAAAATGCAATATTTTTCACTATTTATTAAAAAAATGAACATTGTCAGAAACATACCAAAAAATTATCCCATGTAAATTTCAATGTCCCAATCATAAATAATAAGTATATTTTGACAAATAAAGCTTATAAAATTGTCAAAATTTATATTTAAAAAAGTTTCGCCATCAAAAGGCGGTAAAATAATCTTTTAAAAATATTAGAGTATTCATTCTTAAAATTGGATTCATTTGGATTTTATGCCTCTAAATTTTATTGGATAATTGTAAAAATATTTAACAAACATAAGTAAACATTTTTTAGTTATTTCTATTCATTCCCTCCATTATAATGGCTAGATTTTAACTATTATAATATAATTATATTTTTAGTGTGCAACGTAAGATTTCAAAGAAACTCATTGTTGCGTATTGGGTACGCCATCGAGCATGGAATTCCCTTTAAAGTAATATTAAAATTTTATTCACAAATATTGATAAACATTAGAATGTAATATTATTTATTTACCTGGGGTGTTACATCATCTGTACAATTAGTCTCATGTAATGGTCCACCTCAGAGCAGCCTCCAGTCTTAGTACCCTCAGCGTCGATCAATGTTGTCTGTCATCTGCACAAGACATATCAAGGTGCGGGCATAGCCCATGAAAGGGATTGTATAACAACACTCAGTTGGAACATCGAGACCGCCAAGGTCACTCAAAATTCAAAGAAGATAATCCACAAATAAATTCCACATTTACAAATCACGGATCAACAATAAACCCCACATAGTTATATGCCCATACATATACATAATTTATCAAGTAACCCAACTCATTAAAGAAGAACACATTGCCCAACTCTTTAGAAAAAATCAAAACATTCCATGAAGAGAAGATTAGCACGTAGGTAGCACCCCATATAAGATTACCACAATGGAAAAGAATCATCTCACACCAGGTATAAATTATGTATGGATGTAAAAATGATTAGCTGTATTTCTAGATTATCGTACTTCATCGAGAAGCACTGATGTTGACCCACACATGATCGAAGATGGAACACACAAGATCTAAAGATGTACAACATAGGATTTGAGGATGAACCACACAAGATCTGATGATGACCCACACATGATCTCTAGATGATCCACACAGGATCAGTAGATGCTGACCCACACCTGATCTAATGATGAACCACATAGGATCTAATGATTCTTCAAATACAGTCATCCTTAAGATTCCCACTCTAATCATTCTTGATTTTGGGAGAATCCAATCCTCAATCCATAGGTTTCACTTCAACTACCACAAAGTCCCATGAATATGTATCATGTATGTTTGTCACTTCATAAGGGACCCAACGCGATAGGCGTCGTGTCAATCCGACGCCCATTATGTTTGTTATTAGTGTATCAATTCTGAGGCCATAGTTGGTTTTGAGGATTGATCCAACCCGACCGTATTCCAACATTATCCAAATCTCGAGTGAAGTATACCAAAAGGGCCATCTCGATCCATGGATTTCAGCACCATAGAAGGTTTTTCAAACGAATGCTTGGTTTACATGATATGGCTAAAAGGCGTATCTTGTTCCAGATGGGCCCGGGTCCTGTCCAACCCTGTCGGACCCACTCGACCCTACCCAAACCGGTCTGGGTCTAGCCTAGATGGGCAGGACTGCAGAGGACCCAACCCACTGGTGCGACCCGTGGTGTAGCCCATGGCCAGGGTGGCCCGCCATGGGGGGGGCCTTGCCAATACCAGGGGAGGCACCCTCTGGGATTCCCGAATGGCCCAATGGCCATTTAGTTATCACCAACCCGGGGGCGCCATGTGGCACTGCCAGCTGGCACACGGGACCCACTAGAGTGGTTCCTTCTCTGCATGATTCTTCCCACCAAGGCCTCGGCTGAAACTTCTTCCAGAAGCGTTGATGTGCGCCATATTTTCCTTTGTGGCCTACTGGGTGCCGGTCGCCCTCCAGGCACGTCATTGCGGCTAGGGATCCCCAGACTCCAACTCTGGCTATGCGGACGTGTGTCACCCTAGCATCCATGTGGCCAGATGGTGTGACAACTTCCATCACCCTCCACCATGACTGATGGGCCGCAACTTCCTTCGGTGGCGCGGTTGCGCCCCCACCTTTGGGGCTGACTGGTGTACTGGCTACCGCTTGTACCCTACCGGCGTGGGTCACCTCCACAGTTTCCATCAGATATCAATGGGACATAGAATGATCTCTGTTGGCCCATTATTCAATCCAGAGGATTTTTTGTGTGTCCCGGGACATTCCCTTTGCATATATCCCATCACGGTCAAGTTCCACTCAACCTGAAGCTTCGCCCACAAAGAACACGTTATACACCATAGTAGCATAGGGATCGGACCATGTTCATTTGGACCACACCCTCCATGTTAGATTCATTGCATGAAGTTCATAGATTAAAAACAATGATTTATCACAAATAACAAAAAGAACAATTCCCTACCTTGATTGTTCATTAGATATTGTGTGAGGATGAAGGGGAAGACGATGAAGGAAATGCCAACAGTTGTTTCTCCCATAATACACTTCTAGTCTATGCTCCAACCTCGGCTCAATGTTTTTGATCTAATGGATCTTTCTTCAATGAAGATGTTTCTTCATTTGTGGGTGTTATTACACCAAGAGTTCTCCAGAAAACCCATTTTCCAACCATTCCCAACCACGAGAGGTGAGGAGCCAATCCCATCCCCCAATGATGTTTAATGACTTTATCAATTAAACATTTAATGAAGTCGTTAATGGGGAGGTTTCAAAGTGTGACACAAAATGTAACTAGGAATTTAATGCAGGTAATTAAATGCCCAACCTACTTAGGTGGTCCCCAACTACCGAAATTCAAAAGAGAGTTTTCAAGGGAAAAAATATTTTTTATCAATTCTCCCACAAAAAACTAAATATCCAACTTTGACCCTTGACCTACTGTGGTCAAGGTGAATTCTCCCTTAAATGAATATCGGCACTACTAAATTAACGGTGTCCTCAAAATTGGATTCCAAGAAATGGTTAGAAATTTACAAATTTCGGCTCGCATGTTAAATGAATGTACTTAAAAAAAGTTCAAAAATTTATTTCAGTCAATCCGAGCCTCGGAATCATGTGCCATTGATTTTTTCAGACTCATTATATTTCCTTATAATTAAAAAAAATTATATGGAATATTTCGTGTCTCTACAAAGATGGTGGAGTTAAAGACTTTTCAAACCCATTTTATAGTATATCAAAGAAAGAAAATGATATATACTAATAAAGGAGAGAAATTTTTGGAATATGTATGAGGGGATCATATTTAAAAGAAATAAAGACCATGGGAGTGTATTTATAAGGATCAGAAATACTGAAAAATAAAACCATAAGTACATCAAACCTTTGAAATTATAAATTAATTGGATCTATGGAATATCATTTGAGAATTACACCTAGACTCTCAAATGTTCATGATATTTTCTATATCACTTTATTAAGGAATTTTAACTTATATTCTATACATGTTCTCACATTTAATGAAATATAATGGGATCTTGATTTATCTTACTCTCTATAGTCTATCCAGATTTTGGACATTAGTCCACAAGTATTGATGAATTTCACAACTTTTCTGGTAATGGTACTTTAGAGAAATAATTTCAAAAAAAGTCAACATAGAATCCATGAAAATTTATTATGAATATAATCCTAAATATATACCTGAAGAAAAATTCAAGAAATTTACTATGGTATAATTATTTGAAGGATGGTAGAATGTAACACTTGAGCTTCAATTGTGCTCATATTTTTTTTATAATGAATGAAAAACACAATTAATATAATTTTATTCAATGATGTTATTGTACCATGAATTTTCAAATTTTATAAATTTAATTATCATAAATTAAATGAAAATTTTTAATAAACATGACTAAATTAGAATAGTGTGTATTTGTTTTTTATTTTTCTAAAATTAATTGTTTTTCATTGATTACTAAAAAAATGAATTTTTTAAATAAATTTCATTTCATTTAATAATATAATATATTTTAATTGTACCATTGTATTTTGTACTTAGTGTAAAATATAAATAGTATCTTTTTTTATTTGGATAATATAATTTGAATTAAAAATTTTTAGGATTTTTTTTTATATTAATTTTGATGATTAAAGATACATTTTTTCTAAAAACCGGTTTCCATTTTGGTTGAAAACATTATAATAAATTTAAATCATAGAACATATATAATGAATCCTAAATTTTGTTTCCATATTTTGAAGAAGTTGGTTCCAATTTATTATATATGACCCCTTATTTTTTATGCAACCTAAATAGTAACCACAATAAAATTTATCAACTTGTTAAAAGGTCAATAAAGTAGTTATACTTAAAACTAAATTTTATAGGACATTTAAATCCCCGAAACCATAAAATATTACCCAAATTGTGTATATTTAATCAATAATAAACAAGAAACAATACTTTCTCATTAAAGAATTTATTTTAACAATTATAATATTTAAGTGAATGATAAATTAATAATTTCAATTTAATTATATTATTATTAAAATTATTTTGTGACAGGGATAATTTTTTTTCCCAGTTTGAGGTATTTATTTGAATGACAAAGTAATTTTTTATCGATTTGTTTAATTTTTAGAAAATGAATTTTTATCTTTAATTCTTATGAAATGGTTTCACAAGTGCTTGTAAAATCAATAGAATAGTCATGTAACATATTTTTATAAATTTAAAATTTATATAGTATTTTTTAGTTATAGTTTCACATGAATTTCATATATAAATAAGAAATACTTGGGATGTTTTAAATATTTATTTTACTTTTATTTTTTTATCATGTATTTTAAAAAACACATTAAATTGATAGTTCCAAAAAATAAAATTATTTATAATTTATATTTTATAATATTCTATTAAAAGATTTAAAATTCATAAAAATCATAAAAATCATATATTCATCCAAATGAATGGAATATGGTGCAAACATTAACCATGGTCATTTTATCGGCCTTTTTTCATTGAATAGTGATATTGTATACCCTTAATTGGTAAAATGATTTAATATTCTTGAAATTTAAAAAATGGTTAATGGGTGATTATAACTAAACGATATCGGTGAAAAATGACCAAAACATATCTTTGTTTTATTTGATTATATTATTTTGACTCATAATCAACTTACATTATTATTATATGTTATTTAATTCATTTCTAGAAAAAATAACATTGAGTATCCTATCTCAAGAAAACACTAGAAATATTCATTCTCAAAATCCTTATAAATTCATGAGATTATTTTTTCCATAAAAATACATATCCCTTGGTTCATTACTTGGTGATATAATTGAATTATTTAGAAGAATGGGTAGTTTTCTCTATCGAAAATTAAATTTTTATTTTACAATTTACTTAATCTGAGTTTTTTATAAACATTATAAAATAATAATTATTGTATAACATAAATATTTAGAAGTTATTATGATTATGGTACAACCATATTATATCTAATTTACATCCAAGGAAAAGGGAAAACATCGCTCATGAGTATTTATTGGTTAATTTCTTTACATAATGGGGTAATAGGTTTTTAATCCCTACTATAATTGGATAGTTATAAATATTGTTCTAATAAATATATATTGTTTTAATAAAATCAATATTATTAATGAATTATAATAATATATATACATTCTTAACTCCAAAACCCCTAGAAAACAATAACATCTCCCATGTGTATTTATGTACTACCACCTTCCTGAATGGTTGAGATCCATTTTTCATTAATGATTATCATGGATGGTAATATGAATAGATTTTGTGGATATATATGTTATTTATATTATGATTTAAATTATAAATATTGACTAACTATAATCAATATACATGTAATATAACCACTGAATTTAAATATTGAAGATAAACGAATCGGATAATAAATAAAATAAATACAATAATAAATTATTACAATTGTATGGGTGATAAAATGTTATAAATGGATCATATATTGTATTTAATACATGATCATGTTTCGGTTATGAAGGTATAAATAATATAAAATTATTCTACATGATTTCAATTTAATTAACAAGAAATTATAAATGCCAGGTTGCAGCTTTCATTTTAATTTAAGTCCATTGAGACATATTTTTCAATTTCAACCTATTTAAAATTTTTTGGTGTATATATTACCCCAAAAATGTATTTAAAAATATATTTAGTTATTCATGATGAATATTAATCCAAATAAACTTTTTCTTTTTTAATTAATTTTTAAAAGAAAAGTCGAACATATTTATCATCTTGATCTTGAATATTTTCCTTAAAAATTGTTATTTTATAAAATAGTTTTAAAAAATCCCTTTTTATGAATCAGAGGATTTATTAATTATATTTTATGTTATAGATAAATTTTTATATATCAGTAAAGAATTATTTTAATTTTTTTTAATGGTCCATTTTCATCTTTCTTTATAATAAGTAAATTAGAACATTTTCTTTTTAACTTATACTGCATTAAAGGACATTACATCCACCATAAATCTTTTATTCCCTAAAATTCATTATATTAGATTCAATGATTTATAATTTGAAAAAATTTATGAAAAAATATTTTAAATTTCTCATTTACATTTTCTTCTATTCAATAAAATATTTTTTTACTACAAAATCTATTTTTCTGATGGAAATATCTCATATATTTATTAATTTTGGGTTCATTAACATTATGTTGTAATATTAAATTTCTTTTGATCATTAGATATTATATTTTTATGAAATATCAATATTCATTATGTAATGGATTTGATTATTACCTACACTATAAACCATTTCTACAAATTTTAAATTAATTTTAAAATTATCTAATTCACTAATCAAATATGGTTATTTCATATATAATAATCAATGTGGACATTTTTTGACAACAAATTTTGTTCTTGAATTAAATTAGTAATAGAATTTATATAACATATAGAGAAATATTGGGGACTAATTATATATCCCCTCGATGCAACGATGTGTCCCGCAATATAAAATTATTTTTTATATCAACTGGTTTTTTTGTCTATTCCCACAAATCGGTTAAAATTTCTCAGCCTTATACTTCGATGGAAGATATATCATAATGTATGAGATGATGATGTCTATCATTTTGGATTTTATCATTGAAATTTTAAATATTATTATCCATGATATTACTATATTGATATTTTCTATTGATACATTTTTTTATTAAGATATTGATTAAATAGTTTGTGTTTTTAGTTATTTTCCATTCCATATTAATTATGTCTTATTTAATCAATATTATTTATAAAATATGTAGTACATACTATGAATAAAATATCATACGTTTTTTTCATTTTCCAATGAAATAAAAAAATATGTAATGATTAATATAAAGGATAAGAGAATATTTTTTATACTATGTATTTTGTATTTCCTATTTCATACGGTAATATTGTATGTACCTTGTTCTTCATGATTTTAAAACTAACTGACCTGCTATGAGGTGATACCGTGTATCTTATACCAATGTTATAATGTAATAATCATCTCTAGGTTACTATATTTGGTGTGTTATAGAGGTGGTTACATGTATTATAAAAAATTACACTATAATATTTGATCTTGGTTCTATGAATTCCCTTTAATCAAGAAATTTATCAAGGAATGTTAATTTGTTTACTAAATTATTAGATGTTGAATTTGAAATGATATCTAAAAATGGTGTGATGATCATATCTCAATCACAAGATTATTTAATGGTTTTTTAATGTGAGAAAGTGGTTCCAAAAAATATCATTATTTTCAACTTGTTTAATTTTTTGTCATCATAGGTATAGAACAAATTTATCTTTATACATCTAGCATCAATTTCTGAGGAACGGAATACAAATTTGATGTATGGACCCAACCCTAGAAAAAAGAGAGCCAGTTTTTGTAATCAATTACATTAGAATGATTATAAGGAATCAAATCCTGAAGGATAGAGTGTTTTTTTTCTTCATAGACTAGATACACAAATGAGTATTATATTAAACATTAATAAACTAATTAAAACATATTTTTTCAAAATAACCAAAATATAGGATACCTTTATTCTATCTGTTATATCCCACCATTTAATTCATATTACACATCATGCATTCATTTGAAAATGAATCTTAATTATTGTGACCTAGAATGATCAGAAAAGGAAAACTACAAATGAAGCAATAATGAATTTATATTAATAAATCAACATGGTAGGGTAAATAAATGAACTAACATTATAGGTAATCATTAGTATGAAATTTATCTCAATCTGAAATAAGGAAAGGTAAATAAAACTACATTATATACAAAAAACTAGATAATGGAAAAAATTTGAAAGGTAAGTTACTAAAATGCATGAAATTTAATCAAGGAGCTGAATATATAAGATATACATTTATGAATAAAAACTAAAATTTAATGAAGGAAATTATTTCTTAATAGACATCATTTCTGAGGAACATGAAAACCTATATCTTCAATAACATTCACAATATTCTTTAAAACTACAGATAGAAACTCATTTAATTTACACAACTTATTTGTCTGATGAGAACCTGTCGAAGCATTGAGGTGCTATATAATGTCTGGGTTCCTTCTATTATTTTCTATCCAATTAATTTCTCATATATAATGTTCAATAAAAATAATATTTCATATTTAATATCCATATTGAATGAATAATAAAAAATTATCAATATTTCCCCCAAAAATTTTAATAACGGTCAACATAGACACTATATATAAAATGGTACATGGTTTAGGAAATGCTAATATCAATGACAAATGAAATTGATAATTATGAAATATTAAATATATAAATGATATTATGAGATTGAATATTTCAAGGGGACTAACAAGTGAATCAAGGATGTTAATGTGAATACATTCCTCGGAAAAATAAATCTTAAACCATACAGAGGGAGAATATAGATGATATCAATAAAATATATACCATTTGAATTAAAATAAAGGTTTTATGTAATTGATGATTTAATATTCTATGAAGAGATTATTTGAAAGCACTATTTTGTAAAAAATCCTTTTATTTTGAAAAACCTATGAAAAATTGTGTCTCCGAAAATGTGTTTTGAAAACATTTTTAGAAAAAAAAAACTTTTTTCAAGAAAACAATATCTCTAAATAAAGAGGGATATAAATTCATGCTTTCAAAAAAAATATTAAACATTTTATGTGGAAATTAAAAAAAAAGAGGTACAATATCTTGATAATGGTCATGAATTACCATAGTGTAACAAAATTAAAGATTTTATTGGAAAACAGTTCAATAATTTAATCTGATGGAAATTTAATAGTACAAAATCCCTAAAAAATATTATAGTAATGTAAACCCTTTAAATGATTATAATTTTAGAGTTAGAGTCACTTAATGTGTATATTATGTGTGACTAATCTAAATCCACATATATAATAGGAAATAAATAAATGTATATTTAATGTCCTTATACACATAATTATAGAATATTAATGATAGAGTGGATGTGATACTACCTAATGAAAATAAATTTGTTTATGAAATTATTTTACAACTGGTATCTTAAATTTAAAATCCCCTTAAATCAAAAAATGAAATTTTAAACTCAAAATATCATTAAGAATGAATGAATAACGATATTATACTTCAATATGGAAGTATTTACTCCATATATAAGATATTATATTCACAAAAATAAAGTTATTTTTTCAAGAGAAATATAAAAAACACAAAAGGAAGTGATATTGTAAAAATAATTATTAAAAAATTTCTTGATGTGAAAAAACATTAAACAATTCAATGTGTCCCATACCACTTTAAAAAATTTGAAACATAATCTGTGTGAAGGAAAAAAAAATTAAATGAACTGGATAATATCAAGAGAATAATAATAATCTGGATATAAAATATCAAATGTAATTATACACACCTTATAAAAGAACATATGTGCATACCAAAAAAAGTCTCAATAGAATATAAAATTAAATGAAATCCTTTACCTTGTATTTACTTTTTGGTGAATGTATTTTACTAAATATTAAACATATTATAATTATAAAATTTCGTTATAACCTTTTTCAAATTTGACATTACTATTTTATTCAGTTATTACTATGTTATATATAAATACAAACGAAATTTTTTTAATGTTGGTTTTTTTGGCCTAATTCGGTTTCTCAGTCAAAAACAACATTGATAGGTCATCTCTGAAAAAATTGGTCATTATTTAACTTCTCAAAAATAAATTTCATGAAATAATTTTCATATTTGTACATGTATTATACATTAAGTAAAATCATCAAATATGGTTATAAAAAATAAATCAATGTTACAATCACGTAGACGTTAAGCAGTACTTACAGATATGTAACATTATCATTTTTCAGTGATTGTTGAGAAAAATGTAATTAGAATCATATAATTCCATAAATATAATTATATCATAAATAAAATAATATTTAATCATATATATGCATTTTTATATAATTCTTGTGATGTAAAAGAATCACATAATGCCAAGGAGGCGGTAGTCCACATGTCCACGAATGACATTATCACTTTTTATGTTTGTGAAAGGTTATTAAATTAAATGATATATATTATCTTTATATAATTGTAATAATTTCATGATCATCATTCATATGTTTTATATGTGTTATATTTTTAATGAAAATAATCCTTTATATATTCACTAGATTGTGTGAATGAATCACATCGTGTTGAGGTGAGGTAGTACACATTTTCACAAACGATGATATCCTATTTACAAAAAATGGAAAGTATAAAGATATGTGTTGTAAAATATTTAAATATTTATAAATAATTATAAGTATATTATATAAAATATATAAATATATTTTTCATCATGATGATCACCATTAGAGGTTGTAATGGAATAATGGACAATCATATTTTTTGAGGCAGCAGTTCGTTGAATGTTCGTTACACATTAGATGGATGTGTGTGTAAGTTTAGGTAGTTACAGTAGCATAAAAAATCATAGTATATTTAGGAAAATATTTTTTATATAATTATGTAGTAAAAAGGTTTTACATAGTGGATAATGGAAATAAAACAAAAATATTAAAGAAATATGTTACCTTTTAAATAGGTGATTCCTTTGGGTTTAAACCAAAGGATTTATTGGATATCTTTAAACCCATTGGGAATAATTCATGGATGATAAGAGGTATGTTATGAAATATATTTTATTTGATTTTTCAAAATGAATGTGGCCTGAGTGTTTTGATTAAGTGTTTGTGGGGGTAGTGGCACTCTTAAAATATTTTGACAATAGAATTCCATTATATTTTTCAAACAGAAAATGGCTCCCATAATTGTCCCATTTTAAAAAATGCAAGAATAGGGTCTAAATATGGATATCCAATGGATATTTTATATGTTTATATGTCATTGGGTCTCTTAAGATTATGGTATTATCATTTATTAAGCTAAATTTGACTCTACTTGTTATGCTTAATTTTTATTACATTCCCTAATAATTATGTTCAAAAATGAAGTTGAACTTATTATAAATTAGAAATTATTATGATTAAAAAATGGAATCCATTTTTTCAAATTCCAATAACAGATGTGGATAAAATTAATTGAAAATTAATCTTGCATATGGGAAAATGATGTGGGTTTATAAACTAAAAACATCTAAAATATTTCTTTGTTTTTTAAGTCAAATTCATAGTGAAATTGATTCCAATGACATAAATAGTTTTAATTTATAATAATATTAACTAATTAATCCTTAAAACTAAATTAAAATATAATTTATCCACTTAAATAAATCATATGAAAATATATTTTTTAATTAAAATTTTGTACATTTCAATATTAATTTAAAAAATGAAGCTTCATATAAAAAACCAAAAAATAACATAAGCCTAATTTCCATATTTAAATCCTGTTATGATTTTTATTTTGAGATATATAATCTATAAAAGTTACAAAAATTGAATTTAAAATAGGTTCTTGATTTAACTACAATACAAATGTCTTAATCAAATAATGGATTCTATGTGTAAAATTTGGAGTCTTCATATCTTACTTATATCGAATCTATTGCAAGAATATCGAAAATATTTTATTGAATACAATATATATATATATATATTATTAATATCACTAACTTGTTGTAATTAATATATCATATCAGGGTGAAACATCATTGTGAGCATAAAAATGGATTTATTAAAAATTCTCTTTTTATATTCAATAGTTTATTATATTAATTTATATATAATTTGTAAAAAAAGAAATCAAATTATATTTATTTAAAGAAAAATTTTAATATGTTTTATACTATTCATAAATATTCATTTAATATATTTTTTATATCTTTTTATATTAAATAATAATTTTTTATTTTGTATTATTTTTATGTAAAACACAGTTTTGTGTGCGACAAAAGCCATTGAAGAAACTAGTTTTTGCGTATTTCATATGCTATGCCTATATAACATCCATAGAAAACTATAAAATATATCTAATTTATTTAAATTATTTAATATAATATAAATTCCTCGGATATTATTTTTCATTATGTGCTTAGTGTAGTGTGTCATACATTCTACTGAATAAAAGTTACTATTTTAGAATTTGGGTGTTGTTACATCCTCCCCAAATTAAATAAATTGAATCCTGGAAATTTACACTTGATCTTAGTGAAATAGTGTTTGATATTTCCTATGTTTAAAATCCCACATCCTGATAATTTTTCATAAAAAACCTCTCTAAAAGAGAAAATTATAATTACAAAGATCCAACAGACTACAAACAACTGGGTCTCTAAGTAAGAGATCATTAATGGCATGTAAAGATATATACATGGAGGATAAGAATAAATATTTATAAGTAGATATTGATATTATCATTCACAACCATGTGAATGAAAAATAGAGAGTTTTGAGCCTAAAATCCTTAAATCATTGATCAATTATAAGACCACTGGATCAGTAGTAATATGGGTATTATGACATTTTTTTTATAATTTTCTTAATGTGGAGTTATTAATTTACTACATATGAATTTAAGGAAATTTGTGTACGTGAATCATTTCAATTTCATGTGAACAATTCCATATTTTTTGTTCTTTGATAAAATTATAATTCATCCCTTAGTATATGAAATGGATATCAAGAAATAAATATTGATTCTTGAAGCACTAAAATAATTTTATAATTGATCTTAATACTCATAAAAGAGTCACAACTCTAACATTTTTACACTAAGTATTTTAAAAAACTAATATGGTAAGGGAATTAATCTATAAACAGAAATGTAGCACTATTAGCTTATCGTTAGTATATATTCATCAACCGGTTCAACTAAAAACGATGACATATTAAACTAGAAACTATATAGGATGGTGGTTGGCCTGAAACACATAAATTCATTCTCCCATGGGTTCAAGTACCATGACCTTGACAGATCTTATTCGTTGTCACCCATCATACAAGTATTTATTTTCTAAATCAATGTTAACATAATTTTGAAAAAAAATAACGGACATCCTTGAAATAAGGTTAATCAAACTGTATCATTTAATAATGTTTTTCAATATAACCCTAAAACATAAATACTTCATCCACAATTATTCACATAGATCCTTCCTTGGTCTAGGGGGTTCCATTACATCATTTATTGAATATCTATATCATGAAACCTTATCTTAATACAAAACACCTTCAGTTTAACTGAGTTTATTCAATTTCAAAATCCTTCTTATTGTTTTGTAATGAAAATGTGAATTATCATATTAATATCCCCATGGAGTGTCAAACTAGGTGCATAGTATAAGAAGTTATCGTATACTAGGTTAGGAAGAGGAAGGATGATATAAAGACTGGGAAATTTCCAGGAAATTTTTTTCTTATATTCTTTGGAATTTTATGAGTCCGCGGTTTCTGAATACACCTGATTCTGAGTCCCTCTGTGCCCAGAATCAATTTCTGATGTTTTTTTCAGGTACATTCAGTAAAGATACATGCGGGTTTTTCTATCTTTTAAACAGGTGCTCAGAATTGAAATCAGAGGGCATTGCTGAACATGTAGTGCCAGTATTTTCTTAAGGGGACCTTTGCTGCAGTTGTGTTTCCTCGGGAGGAGAAGTGAAATTTTGGATATTCATTTAATAAAAATAATGTGTCAATAATTTTTTATTTTATGGTGGTAATTTCCTCCGAAGAGGACTTGGAGGTGTGTCCCACACCCCACATAACATCCCATGGGAGGATAATTGTTGTGTGGCCCACACGAGCCCTTACCCCTCCAACTCCCCTATTTAACTCCCTTTAACCCCCTCTCTTAACTCTCCACCTACCACCATTAAGTGTGCCAAATTCATCATTTTAATACATTGAACACCCTTAATTTATTGGTTAATTTCAAATTAATTTGATGTTCATGGAGTTATTAAGTTGGGTGGCTTTTTTATATTTGTGTTGGAAAATATTAGATGGAGGAGGCTCTGGAGAATTAGAAGAATGGTGTTCCTCTCTAATGAAGAACACCGTTCTTTAATGAATAACATCTCCGAAAAAGAACACTGAAGACTTCACCAAGGAAGCTTCCCTTCGGATGCACCCCGATGTCAAGGAATCTACGTCGTCTTCAAATTCTCTTTCTACATCACGAAAAAAATCCCCGCCAACATTGACGGGATGACACCGTTCTTCCACGACGCCCGACTACCACGACGCTCGTTTTCTGCAGATCGTCAATGTGCAACGTCAATTCGAGGTATATGGTTTTGTATAATTTTATATATGTGTATGGTATCCTCGTACTTGTACATTTTAATTATGAATTATGGTTTGAGCCTGTAACATGGAAGGCATGGGCTAACGAACAAGTCCGGACCCTCCGCCTTATCGTTCATGATGCGCGGTTTTTTGGTTGATGGATAAACATAAGGGAAACATTGATTTGAGGTTATTGCAGTGATGAGCGGGACCCGAGGAGGTCGTAGGCACAGATGGGAGCCAAAACAGACCAACAGAATGACTCTGGTGGCCCGCTGAAGACTGTGACGGTGTGGGCGCCGACGACCGGGCACCTGGGGCTAGCAGCACCCTAGCGCGCCGCTGGCAGAAGATCGTCGTGGCACCTGCCGCGGTGGAGCATAAGCTGCACCCCGTGGTTTTCGAGAAGGTTGGGTGGTGCCAGCCTGGCACATCCATTACAAAGAACTGGGTGAGGCTGCACCCCCCTTGCTCTGCCATCCCGGCCGAGCCGCAGCCGCCCCCCAGGACAGACTGCTTATGCACGGGCAGGGCTGCTGCGAGCAAGCCGAACCACCTGTCGCGCGGGTCGGGCCACCCTCGTGCGGGCCGGGCCACAACTACAGGGCCGAGCTTCGCCCATCTGGCCGGGCCGCGCCCTACCGGTCCGGACCCGGACCCGTTTCGGGTCGACCCAGTTCGGGCCGACCCAGGGTGGGTTGGGCCGGGTCGGACCGGACCCAGATCCCCCTCTTCGGACCATTTTCGGTTTATCGCCCATAACATGAGCTACAGACCTCCAATCGTCGCACCGGAATTTGTGTAGGATTCCTCGAACTGAGGCAGTCATTTCAGTATATTACAGTCAAGGTTTTGGAAAAGTTTGTGTACATCTAGTTTGGTTCAAACCCAAAACCAACCGGGCCCTCGGAGCGGAAACACTTATAACATAAGGACCAGACGTCCAATTGATGTGTCTTCAACTACGTCGGATTCCTTTGGATGAGAAAATTCTTTTTACATACTACACTTGATGTTTGGACGTAGTTGGAGTATGTTCAGGTTGCTTTTAGCTTAAAAACAACCCGGGTCCCTGGAACGGAAAATCCAATAACTCTCAGACCAGACATCTGTTTGACGAACCATTGGCGGCGTTGATAATCTCATTGAGAAACGGTCCTTTTGAGTATACCCCATGGGATTTTTGGGAATAGTTGAGATACGGTCGGGTTGGTTCATACACGAAACCATCCAGGCCCCCGAGATTAAAAGGCTAATAACTCACAGACCGTGTGCTCGATTGACGCGTCGTCTGTTGCGTTAAGACCCCTATGACGTGTCAGAACATTGAGATAATTCTTCTTTGGACTTTGTGACACTTGGAGTATCAACCAGTAGCTTGTGGAGTGGATCCTCCCAGAGACGAGCATATGGAGTACGGAGACCTAGTAGCTGACTGAGACCTGATTACTGCTTATCTGATTTATTTTTGAGTGACTTGACTAGCCCAGTGGGGAGCACTGCTGTGTGAGGTGGCAGACCCATGGCGGAGGAGCGCTACTATGTGAGGCGGCAGACCTATGATACTCGACAAGAGGAGTACCTCTATAGTCTAATCGGGGGAGCGCTACTATGAGAGGTGGCAGACCCATGACGGAGAGCACAAATGTGTGAGGCGGTAGACCCGCAGTACTCAACCGGAGGACTACCTCAGCAATCTAAGGTTAGTGAGAAGCACCTCAGAGTCGCGACAGGACTACTATTCTCGAAAAAAGAAGAGTTCTCCAACATTTTTTGTTTCGACATCATGATAAAATCCTGGTTTGAGCTGAGTCAATGACATTTGTGTTTTCCTCATGATTGAGATGGGCTACTTGATAACGTAGGTATATGTATGGGTATGTACCTATGTAATGGTTATCCATTGAAATCATACATTCTGGTTGATCCTTATTTGATTTTGTGAGACCATGAGGGTTTCAGGGTCACTACTGAGTATCGTTATACTCACCCATGCATGGGCTGTGCCCGCACCTCATTGTGTTGGATGCAAATGACGGACAATGCTGAAAGAGGATGAGAGCACCAGGATTGGATGGTACTCTATTGACGCCCCTTTCGTCACAGAATCTAAAGATCGGAAAAGGGGAATATCTGAGCTAAAAGTGATTCAAACTTTGAAAAAAATATCAAAAATCGACAAAGGCATGAAAAAGGGATCAAAAGAACTTGTGCCACGTAGGTTATATCACTGTCGTACAAGTCCACTTGCACGAAACCTTATGGTCGCGCAAGTGAATTGCGCGACCTAAGTGATAACTGCCCAGTAACCGCCCGGGGTCTTCTCCTGCCTATAAATAGACCCTGTGTGCCCCCCATTCGAGAGGATTTTTTTCCAGGAACCCATATTTGAGCTCTCGGCGCCCTAGTATCTTATCAAAGCTTCCGGAACACTTATAAGGTAATTTTTACCTAGAACGGAAGATCTAAAGAGGGTTAGGAAGGCCTAAGTGTTGAAACTCATCAACACTTGCACGCCTGAGTGGCTAGCCCTTAAGGGAAAAGGGCCACACTTGCGCAGCGCCTTTCTCCTTCATTAGATCTTGCGCGCCCTTCTTCTGAAAAAACCTCAAGAGGATTCTAAAGGCTTTAATGAAGAGTCGCTCAAGTATTACCCTTCTGGTTAACTTCCGCGCAAGTACACCATGTGTCGCGCATGCATACCTGTGCGACCAGGACTTGTGCACCCATGCAGTACCTGCGCGCCTGCCTGGACTTGCGCGCCCCTTCCTTTTTGGGTGCCTTTCTTTCCCATTTCACCCCTCTTAAGCCATTACACCTTTCTTATTCAAGATTCATTCTTCAATATACTCTTCAAATCCATTTATTGCATGATTTCTTGATTTGAATTCCTTATCTGAAAGGAATTCTGTGGAATATCTCTCAAAACCTAGTGATTTACATATCATTATGTCACTAAAAAGTGAGAGTTCAATCATTTAACCTCATCCTTTAAGATGAGAGAATCTTTAACCTGGGTCTTCTTTTCAGGAATAATCCCCAGTCATAAGTCTTCAATTTTGGGCATCTTCTTAAGAGTAATCCCCAGATCCCTTAACCTGGGCTTGCTTTTTAGGAGTAATCCCCAATTCCCTAATTTGGGCCTTCTCCTCAAGAATAAACCCCAAACCTTAATCCTTAACCCGGGCCTCATTTTTAGGAATAATCCCAAAGATAGAGTATTCAAAATCTCCATGATGCACATATACCTTTATGGACCCTATTCCTGGATTTCTTCCCTAAAGTAAATTCTAACCTTCATTTATCTGGGCAGTCATACATACATAAGCCCTACATTAATTATTATGATTGCATCTTTCATGGAACAACTGTATATTGTTCTTACCAATACCTCTTGTTTCTCACACCAAGCATGACTCACGTGATCTTATAGTGTAAAAGTAATTGTTACATCCTTCTTTGAGCCATCAATCATAAACATCATACTCCCTTACTTGAACTACGTGGTTTCTGATTCCTTTTATAAACAAAGGATACGTAGGTATCCCATCTGCGGGTTCGATCCCAACTCTAAAATAATCCATGTCCTTCTGAATGGCAATAAACTTCAAGTGCCACACTGAGTGGCTTTAAAACAAGCATGGTCATCATAATGACTGAGAGAGTTCTGTATAAATGTGTCAAAGGGTACATTGACCAAGAATCTCTAACAAGTACAGATGATTCTCTATCGATGAAGAACCTCAAATACATACAAATGAATCTTTAAATTTCCTACATATCAATCATTGATTTTCATATTTAAAGTAAAACTCATTTTATATTTGGTAATGTAATAAGGATTCACGATCAAAACTTAATTATATAAAGAGAGTCCCAGAGTAGATAATAATTCCCCTAAAAAAGGTGTGATGAGTCCAACCTCCCATCCTCTCGACCAATGCAAATTCCTAAGCCTCATCAGTCCAAAAACTAATGAGCACCTATTTGTTAGGCCCCTATTTAAACTCAATGAGAGGGCCAACAAGATAGTCAATAACATATGTTCTAATCCAAAAGATGTAGTTGCTGAATTTATCTTGATTATGTCTGTTATATCAAACATGCACTCTTTTCCATGATCTTCTACATTCCCATAATGGCTGCTCTCAAATTCACACCTGTGAATACTGCTTTTGCAAATGCCACTGCTGCTACTCCTGCTAGATCATCATCCGCTCTTAGGACGATATCACCTACTCAGCATCTTCAAGGCTGGGTATCAAACGCACTGGTTAAGGAGTACCGTCAACACGGTACCATCCCAACTCTGGAGGCTGCCCGACAAGCCCTCCAAGTAAGAAACTCACATCGGTCGTTCGGACAACGACGACTAGTGATCAAGTAGATGGCGGTGTTGACTACCGTCTCCATCCGTTTTGGGTCGTTATCCCCGGAACGCAATCTCCATTCACTCCCTTATTATGGGGAGGTGAATGAGTAGGTCCCACATGACCTTAATTGAAACAGACAGGAGTCCTTCCTGAGGGCTCCCACCAACAATCACCGCTAGACTCGTGTGGTAGTGCGCCCTCAACATGATGAGGGTACCGACTCCAGGTGTTAGGCTCAGGTTCCTCGAACCCGAGTAAGCAAGACCAACCACCAGAGGCAGAATCTGGTCAACAGTGAGCATGTTCACATCTCTGCCATCTCCGGAAAAGTCCACTAACCTAACTTGGTGGAAAGTAACGAGCAGACACATACACCTGCCCGTTTTAATTCCGCTGTCCAGCAGACTCGTCTTGCAGCATCACGCCAATCCCACTAGGCAATTCCGGTGGAGTACTATAGGCAGGAATATACACTTGTTTATACAACATCAGCCTGTCAGCAGGCTCGTCTGACTACATATGATTGATCTCGTCAACCATGTTTGGCGAAGTGTAATCAGAAGGCACATACACCTACTAGTATTAATCAAGCCTACCAACAGTATCGCTTGGTAGCATTTGGAGAAGTTAGTCGGAAAGTCCTAACAATAAATAAGAGGCAGACTCAACTCTCTGCCCCCACATTTGAGTACTGTCAGGATTCACTGACAGGAAAATGAGGACACGAGCAGGCACATACACCTTCTCCAAGCCTGGAATGGACGTATATTCCCATTCCGGCAGCTGAAGTCACCAAGCATATTCTATCAATGATGAAAGAGGAGAAGCAAATCCCTGCTCATATTCTGGATGCCTGCCAGGATATTATAACAACTTCAGCAGCATCTCAGGGAAAGACACATAAATCTATCCCTACCAATGGAGTTATACATCAACAATTAACTCTGGAATAGACACACACATCTGTTCCAGTCCAAGAGGGTTATGGGTCATACTCCCCCATATCATATGGACGACCAAGTCAGGCACATACACCTGATTTGATAGGAGATCGTCAGCCTAACCTAACCATCTTTCCTATTCATCCACATATAGCTGCTCAGAGTAGCCACTTTCATCAACAAGTGGTTTCCAAGGTGAGTAAGAAGGAGTCTAAGAAAAAGACCTGCCCAGTACAGTAAGGAGATCAAGTGCCAATCCATAACAAAGCGTTGATCGATGCTGGAGTTCTTGAAGCCCTCAGACAATTATCTGTTAGAATTCAAGATTCTACTCCCTCAGTTCTCAATAGTAGGAACATTAATTCCGAAGGACTTCAACAGACACTTCCTCATGAAGGCTTGCTTGATGACAATTCGGTCGATCTCGAAGTTTCACCTTCAGATGAGAGCCACAGGAACCCTCTGTGTGGTCATAAGACCAAGGAGCCAGAGATCTCATCTTTTTCTGTAACCCATTATGGTAGTCCTCCCCATGATGATGAATTTCGCTGCGAAAGTTCTCTCCACAGTAGTGATGCACATTGCCCGGAAAATGCTCTAGTGGACAATGTAGTGCCGAGAAAGCCCTCTTATCTTGAGGCACTTGAAAATTCGAAACCAGTCATGTCTGAAGCTTCATCGCTAGTAGGTGAAATACTTTCTCAATCAGAAGATATCCCAGGGTGTAGTTTATTCTCCGAACCACCCCTAAGTCATGTATCTTCTAGTTTGATCAATGATTTCTCTACCAATCCTATTGAATCCAATGAAGCAACAAGGAAACACCAACTCTTGTCAAATCAGGTAGAAGAATCTTCATCAAATGATAAAGTGTAAATGGTGAACACGAGAAAACAACTGGAAAAATGTGAGGTGACAGTTATGTTTTGGCCTATGGCTGACCCTCAGTATAATATTCCAGAAATTTTGACGGAAGATGAAATTCATGATATTCGTCTCAACATATGGAAAACTCATTTTCAGTTGAAAAAGAAAGTATTATCTTATGATGAATATGAAAATCATCTTAAGATAATAGAAGGGTAAAAACGTCAGATTGATTTGGCGTCTCTATCAGTCTCTCGATATCGGAAGGCTGAAAAGCAGCAGAGAGCCCTTCAACATTCATGCTTTGGCACACTAAGAAGATTGTGTTAGATAATTTCTAATTCCCCATCTGGTATTCGTATCCGAGGATGGGGTGTTCAGGGAGCACTGCATTTTACTGTGATCAACAGTCAGTAAAGCCTGCCAAAAATGGTCTCATGCAATGTTATTGCCTATGGCCGGCCACAATCAATGGGATTTGTTTGTAATCAAAAGCTTTCCCAAGAATAGGCTTCAACTAGTTCCTCTCAAAATCAAGAATACAGAGAAAATGTTGTTGAATTACTCTTGCATCAAGAAAACGAGAATATTGAACAGGCCTCTCGTTTAGAGCAAGCACGTCACCAAATGACAGAAGTGTCGGAAATCATCCAATAGTATTTTGATCCGGGTGATAAAAGTGGATACAGATTAATGCATCCAGCTAATTTCTGGACTAAGGTTCGCAAGATCAAGAGGAGTTTCAAGAAAGTCTCAGACATAGCATGTCAAGAACCACCCCAGCTCACCAGACTGGGGACTCTTTTAATCCAACCCTCGGAATCAAAAAATAGGTTCCAAGGAGTTGAGAAAGAATAGTAGGAACAGCCCTAGTCCACTGGACTAGGTACTTTTTCAAATCATCAATCCCCTCCTCAGCGAAAGTCGGTCTTTTCTCGATTGGGGAAGAAACATCAAGAAGAACGAAGAGCCAAATTATCAGGAGATTCCCTCCAAATTACGGTTCAACAAGAAGTTCATGAGGGATTGAATCAACAAAAGGAAATGTCACATCAAAGACATGGAAGAAGACAATATCTCATAAATGTTGATAGAAGGGATGCAATGAGTTATGCATCAATTAATGTCATCAATTTCGTTGTTGCTGATCCACCAGATGAGGCTCACTCAGGGGACTCAGATAAAGAGGTTCCTGCTCAAGAATATGTACGCACCAACACAAATGAAGAAGGTGTGCGTACACGAAGTCAATATATTACTCAGAACTTAAGTAATCCTTCGAGTAACCCACTTCCCCCTCTCCGAAAAGGATCCAACAAAGGGAAGGGAAAGAACCAGGTTACATATCTTTCCTTCGGAGAAGGTAAATCGCTCTCACTAGAGTAGAGGTTTGCACAACAGGAGGAAGAAATAAAGGAATTAAGAAAGATGAATGCAGATCTACTTCAGAGTAGTCTTCTTCTTAAGAATGCTGGAGTCAGTCAGCCAAAGCAATTTGTTTCAGCTACTAAGATGGATCATGAATATCCTCCTCTATCAGTACATCCTCACAGGTCTAATCCTATGGGTCAAGTGCAACAACAGTTGGCAGTGCTACCATCAGTTGCAGCGCCAATCACCACATTTGTCGAAGCTCCAGTCATTGCACCTACTCAAGTCGAAGTTCAACTGGATGTTTCTCAAAAGTTAATAACTACTATTGAGTCATTAACAGCTCAGTTAGAAACTATGGAAGGGAAGCATGCGCAAGTTCAACCAGAAAAGAAAGTTTACCCTGAATGGGTAGATTCAATTTCTCCTCCATCCAGTTTTGGGAACCTTGTATTCCTTATTTTCAATGGATCAGGCGATCCAGAACAACATTTGACGCATTATGTGTCTTGTTGCGATCCTATGATGGGAACTCCAGAGTAGCAAGAAGAAGTGAAACTCAGATGCTTCAAGCGAACCTTACAAGGACCAGCTTTTTTTTGGTATACAAGCTTGAAATCCCGGTCAATTACTGGGTGGGAGGATCTTCACAAAAAATTCCTCCTTTAGTTTAGCTCAACATTTCCAAAGACAACATTTTTCGATCTTACAAACTGTAAGAAAAGGGAGAATGAAAGGGTCTCTGATTTCATTGCTCGATGGAAGGGATTAACATATTCCTTGAGTTTATCACTCCCTCAAGAAGAATTGTTGGCAGTCTGTGTGGAAAATCTGTGTGAAAAATTACACACGCCATTAATCCCTGTGAAATACACAGGGGGGTTTCGAGACCTTACTTCAATCGCTCAGCAGATTGAATATTCACTTATACAGGCTAAGGCTAAATCTCGTGTAATTCCATCAGCTCCAGGAAGGAGAATGAGTAAATCAGAAACTGCTAAAGTTATGCATAAACAAGCACCTGTACCTATTTCAACCTCAAAACCTTCATCTTCTCGAAGGGCTCCACCTTCTGAGGGCCAACAACAAAGGCCTTTTCGTCTAGACGATCAAAATGATCAAAGACGAAAACAATTTGAGGATTTTAAGAGAAAAACATACTCTTTTCGAAATGAACATGTTCCTGGTTATTTCATTTCGTCACTGGAAAACAATTTGGTTCAATTTCCAATACCCAAGAGGCCAAACAAGAAAGGAGAAGAAGATTGTCCTAATTATCGCCCTTTTCATCAAATGTTTGGGCATCCCATCTAGGAGTGTTTTGTCTTCAAAGACCTCCTGCAAAAGATGGTCGACTCGGGACATGTCACATTGAAAGGCTCCTTAGCCTAGGTAGCATGTGTCACTACTATAGTTCCAGAGGAGGAATATGAATGGCAGGAAGTCAAAAGCAAAAATGCACAAAAGTATGATGATTGGATGGTAAGAAAGACAATCAATCGAACTCATGCTATTTTGCAAACACAATTATGGGAACCAATTGTGTCTTCTGCCATGAATGTTGCGGAAAACCCTCTTCTTTAGAGGGAAAGTTCTCAAAGAAACGACATGATTCAAAGAATGAAAAAGAATCAGAAGAAGATGAGTATGTGTTAAAGCCTAAGTTGTCTTTGACTTTGGTGGACTTCATGACATCTACTTCAAAGCCACAGACACCGCCCCACCAAATGGCACAGCCTAAATAGTCTAATCAGGAAGAGTCTTCATCAGATGAAGAGTTGATCTTTGGTTCTGTTAATATGATTCAATTAACAGATCCATATGCCAGTCGAAATTTCTATTTTAATGATCCTGAATTCCTTGTATCAAATAGAGGAATCAGAGGAAGTTCTAGGTGCTCAGTATAAAGGGGAAGACGTGGATCTTTCAAAAGTCACTATTCCAATTCTACCCCTGATAAAACTTTGTATGCAGAAGAAACTCGTGGTAGAGCCCATCAGTGATCTCATCAAGAACAAGAAAGTTCTTCTACCAATAGCAAATTCAGTCCTGGCACAGTTATTTTGGAAGACCGGGTGAAGGTTCCATCTTCTTCCTCTCAGCATGTAAATGGATCTAATCGGTCTAATATTCCAGAACCACGAATATTGCCAACTTCTATACAAGATGCATCAACTTCCAAAGCATCTGCTTCCAAGGTACCTGCTAAACCACATATTCTTATTGGGAAACACAGACCTCTGGATCAAAAGTATGATATATTGAAACACTTGGCCCAAGTACTAGCCATGTTATCAATTCTGGATGCTTTGAATCTGTCAAAAGATCTTCGGGAAGCACTCATCGAGGCTTTGTCAAGTCCTCAGGAGTTTGAGACTGAAATTGATGCAGTTGAGGTATATCACATAGAGAATAATCCTACAGAATGCCATGCAATAATATCCATTATGGATGAAGATGAAGATGTTGTTGTGCATGGACATATTAGATCATTGTACTTGTCTGGAAAAGTCATTGGCGTGGATATTCGAAGAGTTTTCATTGACAGTGGTTCAGGAGTCAACCTCATGCCCATTCGTACACTTCGTCGATTAGGCCTCACGGAATCTGATTTATCTCCCTCCACCATGATGCTATAGGGATATGATAAAAATGAACAAGAACCACGGGGTGAAGTTACACTCAGAACTCAGTTTGGAGATCTTTTATCAAATTCAGATTTCATTGTTGTTGATCAAGACTCAGCCTTCAACATTTTGGTTGGATGACCTTGGTTACATCAACATACGACTATCCCTTTCTTCATACCATCAATGTCTCAAATATTGTTTCAATGGTCAGGTTGGGACGTTGTATGGGGATAAGGCCCCATTCAAAACATGTGAGTCTCAATACATTGAGGCAAAATTCTATCACATGAAGCAAAGGGAGAAATCTATAACAATGGATATTACCAAAGTTAATTCTCCATATGGTTTGGAAAAAATTCCAGTAAATCCATTTAGACATGTGAGTACATATTATGTGTTGCCTATCAGTCAAATTGACAAGATAGACCCAAATCAATATGCTCTTATGGAATGATCTATAATGTCAATTAAGACAATCGAGCCAGGCAACATGGGAGAAATTGGTAATCTACCATGAAATGATGAAAGCACAAATGGTGATGTCTTCATTTCATCTACTGAAATCCAACAAGTCTATGCTTTGCCAATTAGGCCAGAAGAAGTTATAGAAACAGCAAAGGTGAACAATGATATTGATTATCAATCCATCATTTCATCTTTATTACCTAAAGAAGACCCTTCATCGTCAATTGGGTCGGAAATGGAAGCTTTTTCTTCAAGATATGAAAATTTTGACATCTCTTATGATCATGAAAATTCTGTTTTATCATCTATTATGCAAGTAGACACAGAAGAAATAACACATGATGAAGAAGAAGAGGAAGATCTCAGAGATGCTCCTCCAGCATTTGAAGAGGGTATCTCTACCATTGTGGATGAACTCAGAGAAATAAATCTAGGTACAAAGGAAGATCCACGCCCCACTTTAATTAGTGCGGCCATGAACCTTGAAGAGCAAGAGATGTATATTTCTTTTCTAAAGTGAAATAGAGATATTTTTTCTTGGAACTATACAGAAATGCCCTGGCTTGATCCTGATGTTGCTACTTATCATTTGGGTTTACCAGAAGAACATCGAGGATTTAAGCAAGCCGCGAGAAGAACACACCCAACTTATGATTCTAAAATTGAAGCTGAAGTGGATAATCTTATCAAAGCTATCTTCATCAGAGAAGTTCAGTATCCCAAGTGGTTGGCTAATATTGTCCCTGTAAAGAAGAAGAACAGAAAAATTAGAGTTTTCATCGATTTTAGAGATCTTAATTGGCATTTTCCTAAGGATGATTTCCCAGTTCCGATTACAGAACATCTAATTGATGCAACAGCTGGCTATGAAGCACTTTCCTTCATGGATGGATATTCTAGATATAATCATATCTGAATGGCCCTAGAAGATGAGTAACTCACAGCCTTCAGAGCCCCTCAGTGTGTGCTTTGTTACCAGATAATGCCCTTTGTCTTAAAGAATGCAGGTGCAACATATCAGCGCGCCATGCATCGTATCTTCAAACCCTTCTTATGGAAATTTGTTGAATGCTATGTAGATGATTTTGTGGTTAAATCCAAACAACGTTCTAATCACTTGGATGATTTGGAAGTCATATTCTGTAAGCTTCCACAACATAATTTGATAATGAACCCCTTAAAATGTGCTTTTAGGGTAACCTCAGGAAAATTTCTCAGCTTTGTTGTACGCCGTCGTGGTATTGAATTCGATCCTGAGAAGACCAAGTCAATACTTGGTATGTCAACTCCTAAAAAATTGAATGAATTAAGAGGACTTCAAGGACACTTAGCCTATATTCGGCGTTTTAATCGCCAATTTGGCAGGCAAATGTTTACCCTTTAAGAAATTGATGAAAAAGGGAGTCACTTACCAGTGGACTGAAGAATGTCAAGAAGCATTCGATATTCTCAAGAAATACCTCTTGAGTACACCGGTACTCATGCCACCTGTTAAAGTAAGACCACTTATCCTCTACATGACAGCTCTAGAGCGATCATTGGGTGCCTTTCGTGCTCAAAAGAATGATGCTGGGAATGAAAACAGCCTCTACTATCTCAGTCAAACTATGCTTGAAGCAGAAACACGGTATTCATGTATTGAGAAGTGCTGTATGGCATTAATATTTGAAGTTCAAAAATTGAGACATTACCTTCAACATCATGAGGTCCAATTGGTATCTCGCAATAACCCGCTCAAATTCATCCTTAGTCATCCAATGCTTACAGGACGTCTAGAAAGGTGGGTAGTTATTTTGCAGCAATTCCACATTTTGTATGTGTCTCAATAGGCGACAAAGGGCCAAGCGCTGGCTGATTTCCTAGCTGAACACCCTTCAGTGGAAGACACATCTTCAGATATTGAACTCCCTGATGAAGAAGTCTTCTCTATTCAAGAAAGTCATCAAGCATGGGAAATGTATTTTGATGCTACTTCCATAAGTCTATTAGGGAAGAAAATGGAAAATCATAAATTCAAAAAAGTTGGCTTATGAATTGTACTCATTTCTCCAGAAAAGGCAATGTTACCTTATTCCTTCTTATTGTGGGAAGGTGGTACCAATAATGAAGCTGAATACCAAGATCTTATCACATGCTTGGAATTAGCACTTCAAGCACAATTGAATCACTTAAAGGTGAAGGGTGATTCAGACCTTGTAATCAAACAAGTCAATGTAGATTATGCCATCAGAAAAGAAGAACTAGTCCCATTGTATGATTACGTCAGAGAGTTAATGGAGTAATTCCCTTTGGAACAGACATTTTATTTATGTCCCAAGATCACAAAATGCTCAAGCTGATGCATTGGCTAATATAGCCACAGCTCTGGCAGATCCAAATTGGGACGAGACAACCATCAGAATTGCCCACCATCGTGCAATTTCACCTTATGTTCGAATCAGAACAGAGGAAATTAATGAAATTAGTCCCATTCATGAACCGTATGGTAATACTACTGGATAGAGGTCACCTATCATGGAATACCTTCAAAATGGAACACTTCCATCTGATAGAGCCGAGAAAGAACAAATCCGGTGAAGTGTGGTCAATTTTACTCTTTATGGTAGCCCATATCACCTAGAGAAAATTCTCTACAAATGTATTTTTGATGGAGTTCTCTTCAGATGCATTGATGTTGAAGAGACAATGGCTGTCATGAAAGAAGTGCACGCAGGAGTCTGTGGTGCCCACCAGTCTGGAAATAGACTATCTGATCAGCTTTGAAGGCTTGGATACTTTTGGCATTCAATGATACGAGATTGTGTCGATTTCACAAAGATGTGTCATTCATGCCAAGTACATTCCAACTTCATTCATCATCCTCTAGACTTGCTTCATACAGCTAAATACTCATGGCCATTTTCCACATGGGGAATGCATGTGGTGGGACCATAACCTTCGACTATGGCTAAGCAGTTTAAGTATATTGTTACTGCTACTGACTTCTTTTCCAAATGGGCAGAGGAAATACCTCTCAAGGAAGTCAGTTCTAAATGCATTGTTAGCTTCATCAAGTCTAACATCATTACAAGATTTGGTGTCCGTCATTCCATATTGACGGACAATGGCACCAATTTCTGTTCATCTGAGGTGAAGAAATTGTATCAAGAATACAACATCAAATCCAACCATTCATCTCGGTATCATGCAGCGGACAACGACCAAATAGAAGCCTTTAACAAGAATCTTTCAAATATACTTCAAAAGAAGGTGGATAAAGATAATAGGTCATGGCCTGATAAACTCTTTCTTGCTTTATGGGATTATCAGACTACCACCCGCACTGCAACTCGGTCAACTCCATATTCATTGGTATATGGAACGGAAGCCGTCTTGCCCATTGAAGTTCAACTACCCTCTCTCCGAGTTTCCATTTGTGATCAATCATCTACAGATGAACAATCTCAAAAACGATTGGATGAATTGGAACAGTTAGATGAGAAAAGATTGTTCACTTTTCACCACTTGGAAGTCTATTAGAATCGAATAGCACAAGCTTTTAACAAAAAAGTTTTTCTTCATTCATTCACTCAGGGAGAATTGGTATTAGTTCTCATAACTCCAATGATACCAGGAAAGAAACCTCCCAAGCTTGAGACAAAATGGGAAGGACCTTATTCAATACATAGGGTCTACTCCAATGGAGCTTATTCATTAATCTCAATGGATGGAGAACTCATCACTACTCCAACCAATGCCAGATTTTTGAAGAAGTATTTTGTATAAACTGCAAAATGTATTTTGTCCCTGAAACATGGCACTAAACTGTGCGGCACTAGTTAGTCCATGCTATATGATGTTAAAATACATGGCAACAGTCCATACATATGACCTTAAACTATTTGTACTTTCGTCCCACACGACGTTAAACTGTGAAAAAGCCATCGTCCTAACTACATGATGCTAAACTATACAGAAAGTTCATGATATGTCTTACATGACATTAAACTGTATTTTTTCCCTGCAACATGACACTAAACTGTGTGGCACCAGTTCTTCCATGCTATATGACGTTAAACTACACATCCACGGTCCATACTTATGACCTTAAACTATTTGTACTTTCATCCCACACGACGTTAAACTGTGAAAAATACATCGTCCTAACTACATGACACTAAACTGTATAGAAAGTCCCTTCATACGTCCTACATGATGTTAAACTGTGCATATGTTCTTGAAACATGACACTAAACTGTGCGGCACCAGTTCTTCCTTGTTATATGATGTTAAAACTATACAGCAAAGGTCCAGTATGACCTTAAACTACAACCTCATCCCACACGATGTTAAACTGTGGAAACAAAAGTTCCCTAAATGGTCTAGTATGACATTAAACTGCAACTAGGTCATGTATGACCTTAAACTGCATCATCAACGGTCCATGCATATGACCCTAAACTGTTTGCAAGTCCCTTACGTCCAGCAAGACGTTAAATTGTGACGTCCTAACTACATGATGCTAAACTGTATAAAAGTCACTTACGTCCGGAAAGATGTTAAAATACATAATCATCAAAGGTCCTGTATTACCTTAAACTACACCACCGTCCAGCATGACGTTAAACTTCACCATCCACGGTCTATGAATATGACCTTAAACTATTCGCACTTTCGTCCAACATGACACTAAACCGATTCATCCCTTTTTCATCCAACATGACGTCAAACTGTGGAAAAATATCAATGCATCCAACATGATGTTAAAATGGTGCACTCTTTTTTCCTCACTGCATGACATTAAACTGCACAATCCCTCCCTTTAGTCCAACATGATGTTAAACTATATTTTTCCCATCGTCCTAACTACATGATGCTAAACTGTACAGAAAGTTCGTGATATGTCCTACATGACATTAAACTGTATTTTGTCCCTACTACATGACACTAAACTGTGCAACACCAATAGTCCTAACTGCAAGACTTTAAACTGCATATTCCCTTCATACGTCCTACATGACGTTAAACTGTGTATCGTTAAGGTTGTTTCTACTTCTTGTTTCTCACACCAAGGATGACCCACGTGAGTTTAGATCAAACCTCAACCATTTTATTTTCCCTGGGCTGCTAACCATGTGTAAGTCCCAACATCATTTTTTTAGGTTGTTGTCCCCAAGAACAACTTGATCATTAATTCATTCTTTAATTGAACTACACAGACTTTGACCCTTGCCTTCTAGGCTGGGTATGTAGGTAACCTCCCAAGGTTCAAGCCCAAAACCAATATCTTCACATTAGTTCACCTCCATCTCATACAATGTTGATTCGTGAAACCGCCCCTAGAATCAATATATTTACATTGGTTCACATTTGTCCTTGTTATACGTTGTCAAACTATACAACACTTTTGTCCAGTATGAAAATAAACTACAATATTCTTTGATACCCTCACCTGAAAGGGAACCATTATTTACATTGATTTTTCAATCATGTTTCATCTCAAAGACTACATGCATACATGGAAACGCCCAAACCTTTTATCTTAGGTTGAACCATCATTGTACTAAATTCCCCTTTCACCCTTCATATGTATGAACCAAATTTGTACAAAGGGTATTTCTAGACCTACGTGGGCTTGATTCCCATCCTTATGGGATACGTAGGAATGTTCGAGTGTCCCTCAAATCCAGCCCCATGTCATTGAGCCTTACCCCAAATTCCACTTTCAGTCCCTTGGCTGAGAGGTCCCCATGAAAACACACACTGTGTATTTCTTACAATGGTCCAAGCTCTATGACCCTAAACTAAGATCTCTAATCCTTTTGTCCCAAATGATGTTAAACTGTAGTTTAAGAACTACGTATGGCTTGATTCTCATCCTTATGGGATACGTAGTGAAGTCCAACATTTCAATTTAGGACCCAGCCACAACATGATTATGGTTAGCATTGATCTGTGTATCTCTGTATACATTGAAAAAATACCCATCTTTATGTGTCATAATCCTAACCTTAAATATTTCCAGATCCTCATAAACCTTTTCATGACTTCTAGTCAGAAAAATGTCAAACTTCTGAGAGTTCTTTTGCCTAATTATGCAGCATGTGCCCATAGGCGGCCTTGCATAAACATTCTACATAACAGACTTGTTAGCCAAAAGATACTATTATTTGACTATGCAGCCAATGCCATTTGGTGGCCCTATATAATTCAACCCCCTAACAGGTTTTTCGAATGGTGGAAACTTCATTCTTGGGAAGAATGCCTCTTCTGTCCTTATTTGTCTTAAATAACAGTATGTAGGGATCTGCAAAAATAGCCATCCATAACATATTTGTCCCATAATATTTTTCATGATCTGAAAGTATTCAAGTCTGTGGTTTATATTATCCTTCCCTACGTTTGGTTCAGACCTACGTAGGAGTGATATTCATCCTGTTCTTCGATAATCTTGTTTGGAAATATCTTCTCTATATTCACATACCACCTTCCATACAGAAAACTCTATACTTTGGAAGATTTGAATCTCCATAAACTTTCACTAGCTTTTAGCACTAGGAAATTAAATTTCTGAGAGTTCTTTTTCCTAACTATGCAGCACGTTCCCATAGGTGGCCTTGCATAAACAGTCTACATAACAGACTTGTTAGCCAAAAGATACTATTTTATTTAACTATGAATCTGATGCCCTTAGGTGGCCCTGCATAATTCAACCCCCTAACGGGTTTGTTAAATAATGGTAACTTCATTCTTGGAAACTTCTTCTTCTATTTCCTTTTAACTCTTTTTCATGTCATTTCTCATATTCGAATATTCTTAAGTCATAGTTTACATATTTTACCTCATAAAAGAGTATGGTACTATGTTTTCAGATGAGGTGTCATGGAATTGAGTCAATTGTAATCCATTCCAGTCAAAGCTATTTCGACCATAAACATTAGCATCTTGATGTCTGACATGCATGACATTAAACTGCCGGATTTCTTATTTCTTCTCACCTCAGAGTCAAATCCTCTTTTCTCTCCAAATCCAACTCTGAGGGGGGACTTTTTTTTGACACTCCTTTCATCACAGAATCTAAAGATCGGAAAAGGGGAATATCTGAGCTCAAAGTGATTCAACCTTTGAAGAAAATATCAAAAATTGACAAAGGCATGAACAAGGGATCAAAAGCACCTGTGTCGCACAAGTTATATCACTATCGCGCAAGTCCACTTGCGCGACACCTTATGGTCGTGCAAGTGACTTGTGCGACCTAAGTGATAACTTCCCAGTAACCGCCCGGGGTCTTCTCCTGCCTATAAATAGACCCAGTGGGCCCCCCATTCGAGAGGATTTTTTCCAAGAACCCATATTTGTGCTTCCGATTCCCTAGTCTCTTCTCAAAGCTTCCGTAACACTTCTAAGGTAATTTCTTACCTAGAACGGTAGATCTAAATAGGGGGAGGAAGGCCTAAGTGTTGAAACTCATCAACACTTCCGCGCCAGAGTGGCTAGACCTTAAGGGAAAAGGGCCACACTTGTGCGCCGCCTTACTCCTTCATTAGATCTTGCACACCCTTCTTCTGAAAAAACCTCAAGAGGATTCTAAAGGCTTCAATGAAGAGTCACTCAAGTATTCCCTTTCTGGATAACTAGTGTGCAAGTACACCAGGTGTCGCATAGGCATACCTGCGCGACCAGGACCTGCAAGACCAGGACTTGGGTGCCCACGCAGTACCTGCATGCCTGCCAGGACTTGCACGCCCCTTCCTTTTTGGGTGCCTTTCATGCCCACTTCACCCCTCTTAAGCCATTACACCTTTCCTATTAAAAATTCAGTCGTCAAGATACTTTTCAAAGCCTTTTATGGCATGATTTCTTGATTTGAATTCCTTATCTGAATGGAATTCTGTGGAATATCTCTCAAAACCTAGTGATTTACATATATTTATGTCACTAAAAAGTGAGAGTTCATTCATTCAACCTAATCCTTTAAGATGAGAGAATCTTTAACCTGGGTCTCCTTTTCAAGAATAATCCCCAGTCATATGTCTTCAAATCTGGGAATCTTCTTAGGAGTAAGCCCCAGATCCCTTAACCTGGGCTTCCTTTTTAGGAGTAAGCCACAGTTCTTTAATTTGGGAATTCTCCTCAGGAATAAGAACCAAACCTTAATCCTTAACCTGGGCCTCATTTTCAGGAATAAGCCCTATGTTAGAGTATTCAAAATCTCTATGAAGCACATATACCTCTACAGACCCTATTCTTGGATTTCTTCCCTAAAGTAAATCCTAACCTTCATTTATCTGGGTAGTCATACATACATAAGCCCCACATTATTTCTTATGATTCCATCTTTCTTGGAACAATTGTCTATTTTTCTACCAATACCTCTTGTTTCTCACACCAAGCATGACTCACGTGAGCTTAGAGTGTAAAAGTAATTGCGACATCCTTCTTTAAGCCATCAATCATAAACATCATACTCGCTTACTCGAACTACATGGGTTCTGATTCCTTTTATAAACAAAGGATACATAGGTAGCCCATCTGTGGGTTCGATCCCAATTCTAAAATAATCCATGTCCTTCTGAATGAAAATAAACTTCATGTGCCCCACTGAGTGGCTTTAAAACCAGCATGGTCATCATAATGACCGAGAGACATCTGTATAAATGTGTCGAAGGGTACCATTGACCAAGAATCTCTAACATGTACAAATGATTCTCTATCGATGAAGAACCTCGAATATATACAAAAGATTCTCTAAATTTCCTACATATCGATCATTGATTGTAATATTTAAAGGAAAAATCATTTTATATTTGGTAATGTAATAAGGATTCATGAACATAACTTAAATCTATAAAGATATTCCCGGAGTAGATAATAATTCCCCTAAAAAGGTGTGATGAGTCCGACCTCCCATCCTCTCGACCAATGCAAATTCCTAAGCCTCATCAGTCCACAAACTAATGAGCCCCTACCATTGGAAATTAGGTCCAAATGGATGTGGAATCATTGGATGTTTCTGGTTCTATGAACAAACCCCTTAGAAACCGATCGGAACGATTGAACCTCCCATCAAGGTGGTCATCCCTAGATTCTGAGGGAAACATACCTGGAGTAGGAACTTATGACGTATCGGTACATGGTGGAGTCTGACGGACGTGGAGAGATGAGGAGTCCATCTATACCTACCCTTTAGTTAGGAACCTCGGAAGACGATCCAGGAGCTGCTTCCCCTTTTAGCTGTTTGTCCCTTTTTCAGTTGTACTTATTTTTAGTTGTATTTGTACTTTACTGTTGGTCTTGTATTCTATCCCCCTTTACTTTTAGTACTCTTGTTATATAGTTTTTTATAGTGTTTACTTCCACTTGTACTCTGGTTGTGTGTCGTTATGATTTATAAAGGCAATGCCTTCCCAATTTTAGGGAATTATGACTTTGGGGCTAGTCGCCAGCCCCTGGTCTGTGGAAGGTAGGCTTGGGGTAGTCACGATACGAGCCCCGGGGGACAGGTTATGAAAAATCGGTATCATAGGACGTTGGTTCTACTGCATTACGTAGGACTCTAATATTTTCATTCTATGAAGCAATAGTGTTAAGGGAACTATGTGTGTTTTTCAGTTTAGGGAGTCCAGTGTTGGTGCGGGCGTCCGATGTATCCATACTCCAGGACCCTGACTTCTGATTTCCGACTCAGTGTACGAAAACACAGATTGTGTGTGTGTTTTCAGAAGATTTCATTACGTCAGCTCAAACTAGGTCAGCACACCAGGTAATCTTTTGACCGTGAAGCATCTATTTATTTCAGGATCCCTCCCCGTAGATGACCAGTTAGGGCCCCGAGAGTTGTATGTACTAACATCCCTCCAAGAGATGAGGCCTTAGTACAGGGCCCTCTTCCAGTTGAGACACTAGTGGAGAAACCAATGGTACTACCACCTGTTGGGCCGCCGATGCCACCAGCCCCAGCAGCAGGTGATGCACGCCACTTGATCGCGCTGCATGAGTTCTAGCACCAGAGGCCACCCAGGATCCGGGGAGAGATGGACCCACATGCAACTGAGGATTGGCTGGAGGGTATGGCGAGAGTTTTCAGGCTAGTAGGGACACCAGCAGACTTTATGGTGATCCTTACTTCCAGCCTCCTTTAGGCAGCAGCAGGCAGATGGTGGAGCCTAATTCTCTAGATGCAAGATGAGGCGACACGTCTATGGGTAGAATTCGAGAGCTTGTTCCAAGCGGAGCTTTTACCATCCACCATTCAAGCGGTGTAGATACATGAGCTACTCCATCTATAGTAGGGTATCATGACGGTGGTGTAGTACTCATTGAAGTGTACCGATCTCTAACACTACTCCACTGATATGGTACGAGACTCGTTCTTCATGGCCTAGACCTTTGAGAAGGGATCCATGCGAGATATCAGAGCTTTAGATATCTCTCACAGCATCCCGACGCAGACAGTGTTGTTGGAGCGATACCTCTTAGTGGAGAGTTTCCTTGCTAAGCAGTCTGTAGCAGTGGGACCCACCACTAACTGACATGCAGTGGAGTCTTATACAGCTGACAGTAGACAGATGATGCAAAGGTCCAAGTGGAAAAGACCTATAGGTGGTCGACCACATGACTCAGGGTCGGTAGTGCGGGGTACCATGGGTGGAGACAGAGCCAGACCTTCCGGGCAGTGTTACTCATGTGGCGGACAGGGTCACATGGCTCGTGATTGTCCGACCCACCGCCCGAACGATCAGTAGATAGATGAAGGACCTCTTAGGCTGAGGCAGAGGTTAAATCATGATGGACTGAAAGGAGCAGGGGACCATGAAAAAGGATATGGCCATGTAGCTGGTGGTGGACGACGCTTCGAGGTGTTGCCACCACCACCACCATGAGGTCCACCCCGACCGCAGGTAATGGGTGGACAGGGGAGAGTACAGCTTCAGGCTGTTGAAGCATACGACTATAGAGCTCTGGAAGTAGGTGGACAAGAGTAGGACTAGTTCCAGGAATAGAGGCCTTTGTTCATGATGCTTCTAGCTTTGTTAATATCATTGATTTTGGATTCGTTGTGTATTTGTACCTTGATCTGCTGTAATAAAAGACACTTGTCCCTGTGATGTTTTCTTTTCTCCCTTTTTGTGTGGTTAATACAAAGAGGTTTTGGTTAAAACTATTGACCTGACCCTCACTTTTAAGATTCCTACTGAAGGAGACCCAATGACCACACACTGATGCCGACAGTGTGACTCAACCCATGGAGGCGAGAGTAATGGTTGGATCTCTTGGTATTAGCGTCGAGGCCTTACGACGTCATCCATGACATGAATTAGTATCATTCATGTCATGATTGACTGTATTAGGCAAAGGACATGGTTCATCCAGGGGATGAGACCAGATTTCCCTTTTCAGCCAAGGAGAAATCATTGCACCTCTTGTAGAACGTAGGCAAAGAAGGGTTAAGTCAAGTTCTTACAATTGGCTAGTCTCGCCCATTTTTCGTTAAGAGAACGGTTTATGGTTTACCCTAATATAAATAGTATTAGTTGTGTCTTTTTTCAGAAGGATATGAACCTGATATAGTGGTGATGACTTGAGTTCTTCCGGGATTATGACTTCGAGATAGTCTATACTCCTTGGAAGGGGAACTTTTTGTGGATGTGCTCAGCAGGAGGACTGGTATTCAGCTGCTAGGAGAGGCGATAGAGTAGCTGGCTGCCTTAAATATATCCTTTGTGGATATAGATGGTGTAACCTATCTATAGTTTCTTACAATCACTCCTCCACTTCTTCAACAGAGTAGGCGTGGTGGCTTACCACCTGGCCCTTCTACCTCAGTTGCACCGGTGCACGATTTCTTCCACATATCTCAGCTCGGGAGATGCGTGCACGATCCATCACACAACATCGACCACTTGGAGCTAGAAATCGATGACATCGAGACTTTCATGGGTGTTCCAGAAGAGATTGAGAATTTACAGGAGCAGGTCCTACGTGGATGGTCTATTTCTCTGGTGAGCATTCACTGGCAGCACGGGAGCCTCCAGGAGAGCTCATGGGAGCGGGAAGCTCAGATGTGTGCTCAGTACCACTTTTGTTTTCCCTAGTGTGTGTGGTAGCTTTATGGGGATGTAAAGCCTTAATGTGGGGGTAATTTAAACACCTGTAAATTTTAGGACATTTTTTTGTTAAATTATTTGGAATTTTACGAGTCTGTAGTTTTTGACAACACCTGATTCCGAGACCCGGTGTGCCCGGAATCAATTTCTAATGTTTAGTTCGGGTATGTTCAGTAAACGTACGTGCTGGGTTTTCTATCTTTTAAACCAGGACGCCCTCGTGTGGGCTGAGCCACAACCACTGGGCCGGGCTTCGCCCGCCAGGCTGGGCCACGCCCTACCAGGCCGACCCATGGTGGGTTGGGTCGGGTCGGACGGGGCCCATACCCCCCCTCGTCGGACCATTTTTGGTTAATCACCCATAACATGAGTTACAGGCCTCCGATCGATGAAACGTGATTTGTGTAGGATTCTACGGATCAAGAAGGATGTTTTTATATATTACACCTCAAGGTTTTGGCAAAGTTTTCATACGGCCATGTTGGTTCGAACCTGAAACCAGTCGGGTCCTCGGAGTGGAAATGCTTATAACTTAAGGATCAGACGTCTGATTGACGTGACGTCAATTACGTTGGATTAATTTTGATGAGTCAGTTATTTTGGCATAATCTACTTGAGGTTTGGACGCAGTTGGAGTATGGTTGTATTGGTTTTATCTCAAAATCCAATAGGGCCCCTAGAACAAAAATGCCAATAACTCTCAGACCAGACGTTCGTTTGACGAACCGTCAGCGGCATTGGTAATCTCATTGAGAAATGGTTCCTTTGAGTATACCACATGGTTGTTTGGGCTACATTTGAGATACAGTCAGGTTGGTTCATACACGAAACCAACCGGGCCTTTGGGACAAAAAGTAAAATATCTCACAGACCAGGCGTCCGATTGAGGCGCCTTCTGTTGCGTTGAGACCCTTATGACATGGAAGACCTTTGAGATAATTCATCATGGGACTTCGTGACACTTGGAGTATTGAACAGTATCTCGTGGATTGGATCCTCCAGGAGACGAGCATATAGAATATGGATACCTAGTAGCTAGCTGAGACTAGATGACAGCTTGTTTGATTCATTTCGGAGTGACTTGACTAGCCCAGTGGGGAGCACATCTGTGTGAGGTGGATGACCCATGGTGGTGGAGTGCTAATATGTGAGGTGGCAGACCTATGGTACCGGACAAGAGAAGTACCTATGTAGGTTATTAGGGGGAGATCTAATGTGTGAGGCGGTAGACCCATGGTAGGGAGTGCTACTGTGTGAGGCGGTAGACCCATGATACTCGACAGGAGGAGTACCTCAGCAGTCTGAGGATAGTGAGTAGCATCTCAGAGTCGTGACCAGACTATTGTGCTCGATAGAGGAGGAGTTCTCCAGCAGTCATGGTTTTGACATCATGATAAAATCCTGGTTTGAGCTAAGTCAATGACCTTTGTGTTTTCCTCATGATTGAGATGGGTTACTTGATAACATAGTTATATGTATGGGAATATACCTAAGTAATGGTTATCCATTGAAATCATACATTTTGGTTGATCCATGTTGGATTTTGGGAGACCATGAGGGTCTCAGGGTCCCTACTGAGTATCATTATACTCAACCCTGCATGGGATATGCCCGCACCTTGTTGTGTTGGATGCAGACAACAGACAGCGCTGACGGAGGCCGAGAGCGCCAAGAATGGACAGTACCTAGAGGCGGACCTTACAACATATCGGTACACGGTGGAGTCTGACGGACGTAGAGAGATGAGGAGGCCATTTGTTCATACCCTTTAGGTAGGAACCCTGGAGGACGATCCAGGAGTTGCTTCCCCATTCATCTTTTTGTCCCTTTTTTAGTTTTAGTTGTTTTCAGTTGTATTTATACTTTATTGTTGGGCTTGTATTCTGGCCCCCTTTACTTCTAGTACTCTTGTTATACAGATTTTTCTTAGTGTTTACATACTCTTGTACTCTGGTTGTGTGTGTTTATGATTTATAAAGGTAATACCTTCCCAGTTTTAGGGAATTACGCCTTTGGTGCTAGTCGCCAGCCCCAATCCTATGGAAGGAGGGCTTGGGGTAGTCACGATGTGGGCCTCAGGGATGGGTCATGACACCTGACACACTATGTCTCGTTTTTTACTCCTCGGAACATATATTCTAGAACAATGTCAATTTATGTTATACTGACATATATTTATTGCTAGAAATACCGACATAATATGTACTATTCCAAAATTATAGTGTTTATTCTAAAATTCTCCTGAAATTATACCTTAGGGTTACATTCTATAATCCTTGTATTCCTAATAGTAGTTTTCAATGTTTCTAAAATATAAAAAATTTATACCAACACTAGTAACCTAACCCCATAGAGCATATATCTACTGTTTGTAATTAATTACATTATCATGATTAAAAGAATCAAATCTAGAAGGACTGAGAGTTTATTAGTATTGGTAAAATATATACATAAAATGTGTATTTTTATAAAAACAATTAATAGAATAAATACAACATAATTTTTTCTAAATAAAAAACATCAAGGATAACTTTATTCCATCATGTATGTCCCTATATATCTATCATAATATGATTCTTGGAATCTTGGATAATGAAACATAATAAGGTGAGCTCAAATTCCCCAATGGAAAAAGTACTGTAGATGGAATAATGAATCAAATTGAATAAATCAACATGGATGTGTATAAAAAGAAAGACACATTACAAGTAATCAATAGGATTAGAATTAAGTGAATAAGAAATAAGGAAGGGTAAATAAGAACACATTCAATTCAAATAACTAGATAGCAAAAAAGAAATATGGTATGGTATGAAATTGGAACACATAGAATTTAATCAATGAATTTAAAATGAAATGTATCCATAAATACCTCAATGAAATGTCTCCTGGATGAAAAATAAATGAAACTAAATGAAGGAAATTCTTTCTCAATGAATGTCATGTCCAAGGCACATAAAAACCTATACCACTAGGACCTTTCACCTGATGATTTAAAACTATTGTTAAAAACTACTTTAATTTGGGAATCTTATTTTCCACAAGAAAAATTATTAATGCATCAAAGAGATATATATTGTATGGTGTCCTCCACTCATTTCTTATACAAATAATTCCTCATATCGAATAGTATAAATAAATAATATGCCTTATCGAATATCTTTATTGAATGAAGAATATGTAAATATCGATATTTACTAAAATTAATTAAATGACTATAAAATTAGAAATCTTATGTAAAATTCTATACAATTTAGGCAATTATAATATCCATGACTAATGAAATGGTAATTAGGTGAAAATTCAATGTTAACTAATCATAAGAGATTGATTATCTCATGGGAAATAATAAATGAATCAAGGATGACAATTTTAACAATATACTTGGGTATATAAATGATAAATCATGCAATCGAATAATGAGGATGATATCAATAATAGAAATCCCATGAAGAAAAAAATAAAGGGTTTTTATTGTTGATAAATACAAATACAATAAAAAGATCTTTAAAATCACTCTTGAGAATAATATTGTTTTATTTTTAAAAACCATGGAAAAACAATTTTACTTAATAATAAAATTTGATAATATATTTAGATAATGGGTTTTTTGATGAAAACTAGTTCTCTAACTAAATATGGAAATGAAGATAGTTTTTCATTAAAACAAATCTAAAACTTTTTAAGTACCAAATAAATGAAAATCGTACTATTATGTGATAAATGTCATGAATAACCTTTGGGTTATAAAATTTAAGTTTTTATTATAATATGATTAAATAACTTCCTATAAAGGAAATTTATGCTTAGTCAATCCTCAATAAAATGATATTTTAATGTAAACCATGGAATGGATTATAATGTTGGAGTGACACTCCCTCAATGGGTAGATTGTGTGCATGAACTATAAATAGACATATATAAGAGGAAATTCATCCATATATATATATTCAAATTCATTATACATATTGTCATATAATATTAAGAACAATGAGGACATAATATAACCCAATGAAAAGAAATTTGGTTATGAAATTCTTTTCCACTTGGTAACTTTTAACTCAAATCCCCTTAAATGAAAAAATTCATTTTGAAAATAAAAATATAATTAATAATGAATGAATCAAGATATTATATGTTTATGTGGGATAATTTTCACTACATAAGAATACATTAGTTGAAAAAGTGTTTGTTTCAAAAGAATATTATGAATTAAAAAAATACGTGACATTCCAAAGGTAATCATCATAAGCATTCTCAAGGTGAATAATCATCAAACATTCCAGTGTCACCCATACACTTTATAATATCTATATCATAATATTCATGAAGGAATAAAAGTAAATAAAACTCAAATATAATTATAGTTAATATATTCTTGATATAACATGTCAAATGGTTGTATATACATCATATAAAACAAATTAGGTTCCTAACAATAAATAATATTTAATGAATTGTAAATTGAGACAAAATCCATTAAATTGTATTTTTTTATAGTGACCATCCTTTAATTTCTTATATAGTGAACATTTTTTAATTATATACTTTATTGAGATCATTTTTCATGTTTATAATAATTTATATTTCACTTATTACAATGTTGTTTACAACTACTAAAGTAATTATTTTTATGTCGTTTGTTTTGATCAGATTCAGTTTTTGTTTAAAAAGCAACATTGGATGGCCAAATGTGTTCAAATGGGTCATTATATAACCTATATAGAGTAACAATCAAGAAATTATTATTATATTTATATATTAGTTATAGTTTCAAAACCAATCAATATATATGGTTATTAAAAATCAATCAACATTAAAATCATGGAGATGATTGGTCATACATATGCATGAGTAACATTCTAATTTTTCAATGATAATTATGGAAGAAAGGAAAGTTGAATTATATATTTAAATAGTAATAATAATTATATCATAAATAAGTTATTATTTAATCATATAAATACTTATATATATATATATATATAATAATATAGATGTAAAAAAAGAATCACATCTTATCGAGGAGGCGGTAGTCCATACATACATGAATGGTGATATCACATTTTAAGTGTGTGAAAGGGTAAAAAAATGATATATAATATATTCCCAGAAATATAGTTATTATATTAATATCATACAATTTTTTTCTATTTCGGTTATATTTAATTAATATCATCTTTTATACATTCTATGGATCCTATAAACGAATCACATAGCTTTGAGGGGGAGGCAGTCCGCACTTCCAAAAATGATGTTATCATTTTTACACAAAATGGAATGCATAATGATATGTATTATTAAATAATTAAATATTTATAATACATTATAAATTTAAAATATATATTATATATTGTTTTTCTATAATTGTTACCATTATGAAATGTGATAAAGGACGAATTAACAATCATCTTTTTGTGAGGTAGTAGTTTAACATTCACAGAAATAGTATGTTCATTACCCATTTGAATGATTTGTGTATAAGTGTAGTTAAAAAATGTAGAATAAAAAACCCTAATATAATTATTAAAAATGTTTATTTATATATAAATTTAATATGTTTTGTTTAGGGATGGGATAATGTAAATAAAACAAAAACAATATTGAAGAATGATTTTACCTCTTAATCGGGTAACTCCTTTGGGTTTGAACCAAATGATTATGTGGATTTCTTGATACCCATGGGATTTTTTATAGGATTATGAGAGGTATTTATATGATATAAATGGGAAAATATTTTTCTAGAAATAGTGGAATTATATGTGTGGAGAAGTGGGAGTAGATGAGGCCTTTTATAGTGAAGGATGAGTGGCACTCTAGTAATATTTAAACAATGGAATCACTTGAACGTTTTTCAAAATGAAATTAGATCTCATAATGGTCTAATTCTAAAATGGTTATAGATAGGGTCAAAATATGGACATAAATATTTTCTTAGACAGATTTATAGGTCATTTACCCCCATAATTTTAAGGTTTAATCCTTTATTAAGCTTAATTTTATTTTAATTGTTGTGATTAATTTTAAATATTTTCACTAATATTTATGGTAAAAAATACTTTTAACTCATCATAATTAATAAATTATTTGTATTCAGAATATGGAATCCATTTTTAAAAATTAAAACAACATAATTTGTAGAAATTTATTTAAATTTAATCTCAAAGACGTGATAACAATGTAGTTTTTAATGTAAAAACATCTAAAAGTCTACTATGTTTTTATATTTAATATCTATGTGACATTGATCAAAATAACCTAAATTATATTTAGTGATAAAAATATATAATATATTAAATTTAAAACCAACATAAATATAATTTATGCTTATTAATAAAAAAGTTGAAACAGCTTTTTTGAATTGGAATTTAGTATTTTTCAGCATTAATTAAGAAATGCAGTTTCACAAACAAATACCAAAAATCACACATAACATAAAATTTATGTACAGTTATCAATTATAAAGTTTATATTGAAATTTATAATCCATATATGTTCAAAAAAAATTATTTAAAAATTTTCTTTATTAGATGGAGTTAAAAATTCCTTAATAAGTTATAGGTTTCTATTTGTAAAATTTGGTATGTTCATATCTTATGTATATCGAATCTATTAGATTAATATTAAACATATTATAATTATTATTATATATATTATATTAATAACACTCGTTAATTTTATGTTATTTTTTTCGTTATGGTAAAATGGATTTGTGAGCATAAATATATTTTTCTATAAAAATACTTTTTTTATATTCAATAAGTTCTTATATTAATTTTTAATTAAGTAGTAACACAAGAAAACATTTTATATTTTTTAACCCATAATTTTAATAAGTTATTTATTAATATCCATAATACTAATTTAACTTCTATTTTATATCTTATTATATTAAATAATAATATTTAATAATATTTTTTTGTAAAACACTATCTTGAATGTAATACAAGACATTAAAGAAACGGGTGGTTGCATATGTCACATTATAATTCAATATCATGTTCATTTCAAGATAATAAATATATTCAATTTATTTAAATTAGTAAATAAATTATAAATTCTTAGGATATTATATTACCATATGTGCTTGTTTTCTCTGGTCATACACACTATCAAATATAAGGTACTCTTTTAAAATTTTCACGGTGTCAAATTTGATATTATAAACGAATCAATGATCATATATCAATGAAAAAATAATTATTATCTTCTGATAGATAATGCATCAATCTTATATGTCTTCAATCTCATTTAAAGTTTGTATTTACCATATATGTTTTTGGAAAAATTAAACATAAAAAATATTCCTATTATTCTAGATATTATTGTTGTATTCATGGAAGATTTTCATAGTATTCCACCAAATCATGACATTGAGTTTTGAATAGAATCCAAAATTTATTATAATACTTTTTTAAGTAATGTATATGAAATGTATTAGATTGAGATTTAGAAATTGAAGAATAAACTCCAGTATAATATTGAAAAGTGATTCATTCATTGAAGTATACAAATATGGGTTGAACTTGTTCATTTTCTGTAAGAATAAAGATAGATCAATGATAAAATATATCAAATATTCAGAACCCAACCTGATGAAAATAAATAATAAATATCTCCATACCTATATTTATTCTTTGTAAAAAAATTATAATGATCTCAATTTTTTCCCATAATTTATCATTGATCATGATTTTATTAGTTGATGGTAAAAGGGGAATAAAATCCCAACAAATCCCCACATTTTATGTATAAAAAATATTGATCTATAATAATTCCATTTTCCCTTACCAATTCCCTCCAAAAGATTCAGGTATTTTTCAAATATAATTTTTTAAATTACATTTATAATTTTGTGGTTGTATTCGTAGATGATATTATTATGTAAATGATTATAATATAAGTGCATAATGATAACATGATAATTGTTCTTAGAACCATATTAAAGGATAATTTATGTCAAAAATTTACCATGTGTGAAATCTTGTTTAAAATATATCCATTTTTTGGCAAATAATATCATTTTTGGATACATAGGATGATCCATAAAACATAGAAGTTATTAGATGTTGGCACAAACCAAACATAATGAATGAGATTCATAGTTTTGTTTTTTTGGTTACATATTCTAAAATCATTATAAAAAATTCTTCAATGCAGCCGAATAAACTAAAAAAGATAACATAAATGAGAGGTAGGATCCAATGTATAGTTGAATGTGAGGATAATTCCATGGAAATGAAGAGAATGATAATTAGTGAACCTGGGCTTACACTACCATATTGTGAATAAGGGTTGCTGATCAATATTGACACATCAATGAAGGTACTAGGACTCATCCTCATGCATAATTATATGGTTACATATTATCCATGAAAAAAATTTATGTTTCCTATGAAAATTACCCAAGCCATGATTTTGAGTTATTTAAGAAATTTTTTTATTTAAATATATGGAATTTTAATCTTTTTGAAGAAATGTGTGACATATAAATGAATTATAAAATTTTTATTTATATATTCACTCTGAATTTATGGAATAATCTAAAAAGATAATTGTTGGAGTTTGTGACACCCCAATCTTCCACGATATATTTCCCTTAGAATAATACAATAGCTTGTGTTGTATGAAAAATTCAAGTTCAAACACACCACAACCAAACAAACTATCCCTTATGAATAATAATATCACATTTTAAAATTTTATAAATTTTATCATTCCAAATGGACTTTATTTTTGGATTCGGAATATCGAACTTAGCTTAAGATGAATTTTTGGTATTTTTCTGAAAACATTCAATTTTTTACGAATAATGAAAAAACAAAGCATTATTGGATAAAAATGAATTTTTATTAAATGAATTTGTTATTTTATTTTAATTAATTTTTCGTCAAAATAGATACATAATACTTATATATTTTCAATTTAATTAATTTGAGTAATTTTATAATAAGTTTATATATATCAAATTTTATCGAACTTTTTACCGTCTTTTACCCTCCTCCTAGGAGCATTTGCAAATTTGTATAATAATTAATTTTACCTCTTTTACGAGATTCATTTCAAAAATCCAAGAGAAACGATTAATATCAGTAAGTAAAATGTGGTTCAAAAAGATGAAAATAATATTTTGTGAATAGTAACTTTTGACTTTTATTTACCACTGTTAAATGTAAATAGGGTAATTAAGAGTTAAAATGATATCATAATTACCCTAACATGTGTCCTAATTCTATTGAATTTGTATAATTCGACCAAAAAACCTTTTTAATAAAATATTATCCCCTTTGGTCCACATGGATTAGATTAGGACATTAATTATTATTTTATTTAAAGAAGAGTTAAAAGAGTTAAATTCAATGTTTAATAAAAAACCAGTTTTTAATATAGGGTTACACACAATATAAATTCGACTATAAATATTAATTTGAAACATAAAATGATTTTATACATAATGGTATTTTATTTATAATTTTTAGACATTATATAATTTAATTTGTTTATAACACAATGACGATACAGTAATTACCTTATTAATGAAATATTAAAATAATTAATATAATAAATATTGAAATAAATGTAAATTGATACTTCTGATGAATTACACAAATTTTATAGGTTAATATGACATTTTAGGATTGGTTAAATAAATTTTATTAGAATTCATAATGTTTTCATGGATTTCAAAAAAAAATAAAATACTAAATATTGTCAAAATTGACAAAAATGAGTTTTTAAAACAAATATTATATTAATAATTGATATAATATTCCTAAAAATATATGGTTATGACAAAAGATATAGATAAGGTTATATATATTAATAAAGAACCACATGGGGTTCTCTTGGCTTGTAATAGTTAGTTTATTAACCATATAGAATAAAAATACAAAGAGACAGGGTTAATGTCAAACAATTTAAATAAGAGTTAAATCTAAAAGATAAGGTTAATATGATGACCTAAACCAGTCTAAAACATATTATCTGAGAATTTTTCAACACATACCCACATTATCTGTCATGATCAGACCCTACCGGTCTCGATATGCAACTACCCCTGGCCCGCCTCCATAGGCCAGGGGCTGGCGACAAGCGCCAAAAGCATAAGGATCCCAGGGAGGCCTTCACCTAAGCACATGTACACGCACACATAGCCCACTCAATGCTGAAGTGCAGAGTAAAAAAAATACAAAGGAAAAACAACTATAACCCAACCACAGTCATGCATCACCTTCTAAATAGTACAAGTAAAGTGCTGAAATGTGCTGAAAAAATAACTAAATAGAAAACATGGCAAAACACGCGCCCAACTAGAAGGGTTCCACAAACTGGCAATAGGTAAACGAAAGTAAACAGCTAATGTGTCTCACACCTGAAAACCCTACTACAACCATTTAACGTAGTCAATGCTCTTATATCCTCTACGATCCTCCATAGTCTCGATCGACCTGTATGTCATCTGCAACGGAACACCAAGTGTGGGCAAATACCAACAAGGGTGAGTATAAAGATACTCAGTAGGATGCCCCGAAATCTCAAGGAAACAACAAAGGAGGTACTAAAATGGTGTGATGTAGATAGAAAAAAGAACATTGTAAGAGTACAATAGACAGAGTTCACCTCATCCCAATGAAAGAAATGAAGTAGAATCGTCCAATACAAGAGGAGCTAGACACGGATAGCACATGGCATACCCCACGCATCTTCGCCCCTCCTGTAAGGAGAGTAAGAGAACCCAAGGATTGGGAACAAAAGTAGAGTGTTTATATATATATACTCAACAAGAAACTTGAACGAGTGTATAAGGGGATCTCCATCTCTAAACTCAGACCATGAAAATTTGCCAACAGTTCAAGGGATATCCATCACTGATGCCCAATAGTCTCATACAACAAAGCTGTCTCATCGCTGAACCATACAACCAAGGGTCCTGCTATGGTAATCAAAGAGAGAAGTCACTGACTAGCCTCATAGAAATGGAGGAGTTTGAAAGTGGTCGTTGGGTAACCCACTGACCAGCCCCACTGGATGGTAAACCCTAAAGTCAATGGGTAACCCATTGCCCATCCCCGCTGGACGGTAATCCCAAAGGTCAACAGGTAACCCAATGCCCAGTCCCACTGAAGGGTAAACCTTAACATAAACGGGTAACCCACTGCGCAGCCCTGTTGGATGGTAAACCCTATGGTCAACGGGTAACCCCCTCCCAGCCTCGTTGGAGGGTAAACCATATGTTCAATGAGAAACCAACTACCAAGCCCCACTGGAGGGTAAACCCGGAACTAGTCTGATAACCTCGCACTGCCTATGCCATCACAGTGCGTCACTAACACTGCAACCATGCGTAGGTTCCGAATGTGTGAAAGGATCCTCTCACCAAAGCCCTTTCATGTTTCCACATTTAATGAGATATCAAAAGATTATCGACTTGCCCAATGAGATTACACCATTTTAATCCTCATAGAAAAACACGCGAGATAGACTACTTATTCGCTGGAAACGCACTCCGGAGGAAAAAGTTATTCAACACCGCTTTTTTCTCTGACGAAATCTCTATGGGCCTGCACCTCTATCCCAAAAAAGGTTCAGTGAACTCTGCCATAACTATGCTCTCAAAAAAAACGCCAAAACAACTATTCATATGCCCAAAATGGATGTCTGATGAAAAAGTCACAGTACGATGCACACAACTTAAAAGATGGCCAGTGGGGCCCATGCCTCAACTTCGGCCTCAACGCCTGGAACTACCCTGGTCAACTTTGCCTCGATGCCAGGGTTACAATGCCGCTTACAGCGCCTAAAATAGACTCTTGGAGAAGAAGCTGCAACTCCCCACGTTATGCAAACGGGGCCATGTGGGGTCCACAACTCGACCCCAAAACACGCCACGCAGATTGTAACATTTTGTTCCTTGTAGATAACCAGGAAGAGTTGGCTCTTCATTTGTCCGGAATGAACTTATGATGCATAATTTGTAAAAATGCAGCATATGTCCGAATGCTGCCTCATGGGGCCCACTCCTCGGGCTTTAATTTAGGCAGGTGGATTGTACCATCACAATCCCCTTGAAAAAACACACCGAAACGAGTACTCAAATACCCCAAATGGATGTCGGGTAAAAAAGTGGCGTTTCACCGTAAAACGTGTGAACCAGGAAATGTGGGGCCCGAACCATGACTCCAACCTGAATGCTTCAGAAATCATCTCAAGAAGTCTGCACGAGGACTAGGGTCACGCTACTGCTGACGGCGCGTCAATTAGAGATCCTAAGCAAGAGTTAGGGCTGACCCAAGAATAATTAATTACATATTTGCATTAAGCGCTTCATGCCAGCGAGAAACGAAACCAATCCGCAAGGGTTACTAACCAACTTTGGAAGGAATGTATCTACTGCATGGCCACAGTGCCTCAGACGTCACGTCAAATGGACGTTCGGCTGAAGAATCACATTCGTTGCAAGCTTTAATAATAATTTAATATAAATAAATTAAAGCGTTTCGGGTCACCCGCCCTTGGGTCCAGAACTCAGAAACCATGTAACCCAAATCAAAAATTCTTTCTCAAAGATACAAACCCCCAACCAATGATGGTGCATCAAATGGACATGATGGTTAAAAGTTACGGCCCCTAAACACAAGGGGCCCAGAATTGGGCCGATCCAGACCGGCCGACCCGGTATGGACCGTTGGCCCGTGGCCTAACCGCAGGTCTGGTGTAGCTCACCACGGCCTGTTGGTCGTGGCTCATCTGAAAACTGTCAGACTCCTCTAGTCTGTCTCCTTCAAATGGACAGGCCAGTTGGTCGGTCAGTTATTAGCACCTCACAGCATGACTCGCACTTTGTGGGTCCTTGACCATGGCTCCCTAGAGGTCATCACCTCAGGGTTTCCTCTCGACCGTGATAGGCCGACCATGCCACGCTCCTCCACTGGCTCCCCTGAATCCACCACGCTCCCTGAAGCCTCAGCGCTCTGCCGCCTTCAGCTAGACCTCACCCGATGTCGCTGCCTGATCTGTCCGCTCCGCTGAAGCCCCACGCTCCTCTGTGCCACCAAACCGCACTGCCCCGGTGCTCCCTGCTCGCCGCAGGTGTTCCAAAGGCCACCGGCGCTCCTACTATCCCTGATATGCAACAACCGCAGCCACCGCTGTCCGGCCGTGCCCGATGCCACTACTCCAGCCTCACCTGACGTCATCGTGTTCTGGACTCCGCTCGTCCATCGGTGCTCCGAACAAACCACTTGCCGGAGCCGGACCTTCCATCGTCCACCACAACTACTTGGGTGACCCAATATCAAATCTTAATGTGGATTTGGCATCCTCAGGAAGAGTCCTTTACAGTGCCTACCCCTAATCAAAAATCCATCAAGGATTTAGAGAATTTGAAAATTCGGATGACGAACGACAAAGAACGCGTCCAACATAGGATTTAGAATGGGGCTCAGATGATTGGCGTGTTCATCTGGCCATCATCCTAATTCTAAAATTTTAGAATTTATACAACAAAATTGATGAAAACTGAAAAAATCATCGAAGGTGCAAAAATTAACCAAAAACCCTACCTCGAATCAGTCGTGCGTCATTGGTGGCATGTCCATAACGCTCCGGATTTGATCTTCCATGGTTCTGGAGGAGGTCACTCCTTGATTCAGTGAATAAAAATGAAGAACGCCAAATAACATTTTAGAGAGAGGGAGATAGGAAGATATAGAAGAGATAAACCTATCTCCAAACTCCTATTTTCTATTTATAAAAAAATCCACTTAGTGCGGAATCTGAAACTATCATACCCTCTCATTTTGTATAGCGCCTAGGAAAAACGCCCCATTTTAAACTCAATGGAAATCTCAGATTTCCATTTCGAGACTTCATTCAAATGTTATTTGAAAAGAAATCTAGTGATAAAAATCTCTAAGTCATTATTTTAAAATGACAATTTTTCCCTTGGGTGACATCTCTCAGAGCAGGCATGCGCCCACAACTTTTAGACCCCACCTAAGGTAAATGGCACGGTCCGGACACAACCGTGCCCTAAAATTTCCTATCTGATCAACTGTTTAGGAGAATACAAAACCCCTTATCATGAATAGTATAAAAACACTTAATATTTTTATAAAATTTATTCTGGGCATATCGGGATTTGGAATCGCATGATGTATCAGCTCATAGCTCTGAAAATATATGTAGAAATATTCCAAATTCCTATAGGAAAAAACTGGTTCTCTACATCATTCCCTCCTTCAAAATTTTCATCCCCAAAAATTAAAAGTATTAAAAACAACTCGAGATACAAAGCTCATGACAAGCTCTACCATGAAAACTTTCACAACACCATGTTATAACAAAACGAGAACCAAAGGGATGGTTTTCACTCATAAGGTCTGCTACATTCAATTAAATATGTAGGAACATGCACGCACCTCATCAGGTGTGACACATTTAAGACATCGTGTGCCCAGTCCTACTATTTGGAGGGTAGAGCAAGATGGTACGAAACCTCTCAATCCCCATGCACGATTCCCGAATGGTCGAAAGAAACTTGGGGGATATATCTGGCTGAACGTCTACTTTAAACATCACGACCGAAATCATGGTTTGTTCCTGGAAAAGGATATCATGATTCCCTCTTTTAGAATACCCACATGGTGTGTTGCCCGAGGATATCTGATAATGCAGTACCTCGCTGTCAACATCCCCGAGCAGTGACTCTCTCAAACACTCTAGCAATGAAGAGTCAACACCATCGACTGTAGGAAAGTCGTACCCTCCTTCTCCACCAAGGTCAGCCGTAGGGAAGATAACTACTACGAAACATCCCACACCTGATGATTCATGGACATTCTACTACGGAATCCTGCTATAATACTGCCATTTTTTTGAAACATAGACAACTTCAACATCATAGTCTTGCAGAAATTTCAACCAGAACTGTCATCTCATCATCAAGTATCTTTGAGTGAGGGCGCACCTGAGACACTGGTGGGTTGAGTAAACCACAAAGCACTCTCTCAAAAGATATTGTCTCCACATTATTTACGCAAGGACCACCACCAGCAGCACCACATAGTAAAGTGTGTAGTCTTGTTTATGGGTTTTCCATCACCTCGACCTGTACATCATAACGGTATCAAGATTGACGTTGAGCACATAGGGTACCAATGAACAGGGCAGGTGATCAAAGTCATCTAGCCTCTAGAGGCTAGACACGGAAAGCATGTGGCATACCCCATGTGTCTTTGACCATGTTGGAAGGACTGTAATCCCAACACATGCACTCTTCCAAACCCACTAGTGGTACCTCATGAAAATGGTGGGGGGGGGTCATGCAGAAATGCCTCACTGGAAAATCCATATCCTGCTCTGACACTCCACCTCACAACCCCTCCATTAATGCAAATGTCATAGGGACTCAACCACTACACATCAATATTATCCAATTTGGGTGGTACTGTCTTTCTCTCACGGTTTTAATCACATCACAAAAACACGTCTTAGTGGAGGAAGAACCCCTCATTCTCGTGCATTCAAATCTATGTTGGGTAACACCAACAAAGGGTTACACTGATGCCTGGAATCTCCCTCGGTAACCCCTCGAACAAGGAGTTAGACAAAAAGAGTACCTCATGCATTGTCAAACAAGTTCTACTTCGATAAGTAGAAAAATACACAGAGCATACCTATTATAATCTCATGAGTTGTAGGATTGTAGAAATCTATAGCACACAGCCACCCACAGCCCCATCCATCAGATCCCTAAGCCTATCATCGACCTCCTAGAGGTGGTGGAAGGACCTTGAAACATTGTTTTCCAACCAATGTTCTTCCTGCTTTTCTGCCAACACCGCCTCCCTAGGGACCACCCAGTCCTCACCTAGGAGTTTTCTGATCATGAAACTGCCTCTATTGTGGCAGTGAAGCTACCAAATATCTGGAAAACTCCTCAAATTTGGTCAAGTAGTCTTAGGCCACGTGACCTCACAGATCACAATCATAACTCTAGTCCTCCCTGGGATGTCTCTATGCTCTATGTTATCCTCGACCATGTGCCTAAGTCTCATCAAGTGGAGACCTCCGGCGTCAAGGCCCTACCAATTAACGTCCCTATAACAGAAATTTCTCTGTCACAAGTGCCTATTCCAGTACCCCGAGATGGGTGAGGATGCACATGGAACTACAATGGCATGAATCTCCTCTACAAATACCTCACTAAAACATTTGTGCTTGGATGTCACCATCATGGACCACATCCAAAGAGTACCGAGTAAGGTTTACAAACCTTTTTTCATACTTAGCCACTGCCTTCACCCCCGATAAAACTCCATCATCTCCTGAAACCATAATAAACGTAAGTAGGAGGGGTAGTACTCCTCACTAAACATAAGCTATAAATCATCCCATGAGAGTACGGACTCATCATGCATCTGAGTAACAATGAATTTTATAATGAAAAATTGCTAGGTGGAAAAATACTGGCTGTCAAATCCACCATCTAACTTGTCAGTGTCCAAACAAGCCGGAATAGGTGAACCACTGACTCTATCCAATCCTTCGCTATGTATTGGTATGACTCACTGAGGAACCTTGGCGGTGTCTGACGCTGGAACTCACGTAACGTGCCCATCCTACTCTCGTCACCGGCCTTTGCTTCCACTACTATCGGCTACCCCACAGGTGGAGGTTTAACTGCCTGTCCTTATAGAGAAAGGGTAATCGTATGATGGATCTTGAACTAAGGCCCTATCACTCACAGAGTCATTGTCATGAACCAGAGCTAGTATCCTAGATGGCTATCATCGCCGAGACTTCCTGAATCCAATCAAGGAGTACCGCAGTCAAATGAGCATATATATACTAACAACGATTGGGAGCTTACTGAAGGACAGTCAAAGAATCAATCCTATATAATTCACAAACCAAATTCCCTGCAAAAAGTGTATCGGTGTGCCGAGTTGACAAGCAGGTTATTAGGGTCCCAGTGATTGGATACATCAGCCGCCGCACCATGACTGGACTACCTGGCCTGAGAGCCACTCTTAAGACACTTTGGAACTGTTTCCCCAAAACTCAACCAATTCCTTTTTAGGGAAGTCTGAACAACGCCCCAAGGAATGAACCACCTCTGATATCACTTGGTTACAAACCGACCGTACCGGTCTGAAGCCGCAACTACCATTGGCCTAGCTTTATAGGCCAGAGGCTGGCAACAAGCTCTGAAGGCATAATGATCCCAGGGAGTTCTTCGCCTAAGCACCTATACACACACACATAACCCACTCGATGCAGAAGAGAAGAGTAAAAAGAAAACCAATGGACAAACTACTATAACCCAACCACAATCATGCATCAAATTAAAAATAGTACAATTAATGTGCTGAAAAGTACTGACAAGATAACTGAAAAAAAGGGGAAAAACACGTTCCTAACTAGAATGGTTCCACAATGCGGCAGCAAGTGACCAAAAGTAAACAGTTGGCGAGTCACACACCTGAAAACCCTACTGTGACCATTGAATGCAGCCCAAGCTCCTGTGTCCTCTATGCTCATCTGTAGTCTTGATCGACCTGTCTGACGTCTGCAAGGGCACACCAAGTGTGGGAAAAGCCCAAGCAGGGGTGAGTATAAAGATACTATGTAGGATGCCCTGAAATCTCAAGGGAGCAATAAAAAAGGTACTAAAATGGTGAGAAGTAGACAGAACAAAGAACATTGTAAGAGTAAAATAGAGATAGTGAAACTCTTCCCAATGAAAGAAAGGATGTAGAATAATCCAATACAACAAGATCTAGACATGGAAAGCACATGGAATACCCCACAAATCTTCACCACTCTTAGAAAGAGAGTAACCCAACCCAAGGAGTATGAACAAAATTAGGGTGTATATATATATATTCTCAACAAGAAACCTGAATGAGTGTGTAAGGGGATCTCCATATCCATGCTTAGCCTAGGAAAAGTCTCCAAAAGATCAAGAGATATCGTTCACTGATGCCCAATAGTCCCATACGACAAAGCTGTCTCATCATTGAACCGTACAACCAAGGGTCCCGCTCTAGTAATCATGGAGAGAAGTCACTAACTGGCCTCATAGAAAGTGCAGAGTCTGAATGAAGTCATCGGGTAACCCACTGCCCACCCCCACTAGAGGGTAAACCGTAAAGTCAATGGGTAACCCACTTTCAAGCAACGCTGGAGGGTAATCCATAATGTCATTAGGTAACCCACTGCCTAGCCCTGCTATATGTTAATCCCTATGGTCATTGGGTAACCCACTGCCCAGCCCCGCTAGAGGGTAAACACTGAGGTCTGAGGGTAACCCACTACCCCGCCCCACTGGAGGGTAAACCCTAAGGTCAGCGGGTAACCCACTACCCAGCCCCACTGAAGGGTAAACCTGAAACTGGACTGATAACTTCGCACTGCCCATGACATCACTGGGTGTCACTAACACCGCTACTGTTTGTACGTTTGGAATGCGCCAAAGGGACCTCTGAATAACGCTGTTTCATATTTCCACAATTAATGAGATATTGAAAGAGGCTCCACTCACCCAAACAAATTACATTGCTGTAATTATCATACAAAAAATGCGAGATAGACTAATTAATCGCTGGAAATTGACTCCCAACGAAAAAAGTTACTCAACACCGATATATGCTAATACGGCATGCCGTGGGGCCCACACCATGGTCTTGAAAAAGGTCAGGTGAACTTCTCCATTGTGATGCTCTCAGAATAACACGCCAAATGACTATTCATATGCCCTAAATGGACGTATGATGAAAAAGTCGCATTACGCTGCACACAGCTTAAAATATGGAATGTGGGGCCCATGCCTCAACTCTAACTTCAACACCAAAAACCACCCTGGTCAACTTCTCCCTGATGGTAGGGTTACAACGCTGCTGACAACGCATAAAATAGACTCCAGGTGTAGAAGCTGCAACTCCTCGTGTTATGCAAACGGGGCCCTCTGGGGCCTAGACCTTGACCCCAAAACATGCCACACAGATCGTACCATTTCATTCCTTGCAGATAATCAAAAGGCATAGGCTATTCATTTTCCCTAAAAGGACTTATGAATCATAATTCATAAAAATGCAGCATACCTCTGAAAGTCGCATCGTGGGGCCCACGCCTCAGGCTCAAATTTAGGTGGTTGGATTGTACCCTCATAATCCCCTCATAAAAACACTATGAAATGAGTACTCAAACACCACAAACGGATGTCGGGTGAAAAAGTAGTGTTTCACCATAAAACGTGTGAACTAGGCCCTATGAGGCGCACACCATGTGTCCAACCCGAACTCTTCAGAAATCATCTCAAGAAGTCAGCAAGAGGACTAGGATCACACAGCCACTGACGGCGTGTCAATCAGACATCACAAGCAGTAGTTAGGTCCGACATAAGAATAATTAATTAATTACGTAATTAATTAATTATTCGCATTAACCACTTTGTTCCACAGAGCTATGAAACCAAACCTCAAGGGTTCCAAACCAACTTTTGATGGATAGTCTCAACTTCAGGGCACATCGCCTCTGATGGCACGTCAAACGGATGTCCGACTCGCGAAGCACGTCTGTCACAAGCTTTAATAATAATTTATTATTATTAAATTAAAGCGTTTCTGGTCACCCGAACTTGGGTCCATAACTCAAAAACCAAAAATACCAAATTAAAAAGTCCATCTCGAAGAGACTAACCCAAATCCACTGACAGTGTGTCAAACTGACGCGCCCTTTAAAATATAAGGCCCCTTGAACACAAGGGACCAAGAATTGGGCCAGTCTAGACTACCAGCCCATGGCCCAACCGCGGGTCCGGTCCAGATCCTTGTGGCCCACTTGTCACGGCCCGTCAAAAAACCACCAGACCCTCTGGTCCAGATCCTTCAAATAGCCTGGCCAGTTGGCCGGTCTTTGTTCCGCGCCGCAAAGTAGGACCCTCTCTTTGCGGGTCCTTGTCCACGGCTCCCCCGAGGTCAGTGCCTCAGGGTTTCCTCCTGACTACAACAAACCTATTGCGCCGTGCTCCTCCATCGTCTCCCCTGAAGACACTACAATACCTGAAGGTGATGCGCTCCGCCGCCTCCAGCTTAGACTCCCCCAACGCCGCTACTTGAGCCACTGGCTCCACTGAAGCCGTACTCTCCTCTGCGCCCCTCAACCGCACCGCCACGGTGCTCCCTGCTCAGCACCGACAGGCCAAAGTCCCCCCGGTGCTCCTCCAATCCCTTCTATGCCTCTCCGCAGTAGCTGCCACCCATCCGCGCCTGATGCCCCTGCTCCAGCCACAGCCAACGCCGTCGTGCTCCGGCCTCCAGTCGTCCGCCGGTGCTCCGACTACACCCCTTACCAGAGCTGAACCTTCCGTCGGCTGCCACAACTACTTCAGTTACCCAATTTCAAATCTTAAGGTGGATTTTATATCCTCGAGAAGAGTCCTTCATAGCGCCTACCCTCGATCGAAGATCTATCATAGTTTTAGCGCATCAGAAAATTTGGACGACGAATGATGAAGAACGCATCGAACATAGGATTTAGAATAGGACTCGAACGATTTCCTTGTTCGTTTGGCCATCATCCAAATTCTAAAATTGTAGAATTTAAAAAACTGAATTGATGAAATCTCACGAAATTGATGAAGGTGCGAAAATTAACCAAAAACCCTACCTCGAATCGGTCATGTGTCCTTGGTGGCATGTCCACGACACTCCTGCTTCGATCTGCCAAGGTTCCAGCAGAGGTCGCTCCTCGATTCAGTGACGAACGGTGAGGAACACCAAAGAAAAGTTGGGAGAGAGAGAGAGAGAGGAAGAGAGGGAAGGGAGAACCCTAATACCAAACTCCAATTTTCTATTTATTGAAAAATCAGCTTAGCGCGGAATCTAAAACTATCGTGCCCTCTCATTTTATATCATGCCTAGGTAAAACACGCCAATTCGAACTCAATGTAAGTCTAATATTTCCATTCTAAGACTTCATTTGAATGTTATTTTAAAAGAACTCCACTGATAAAAATCACTAAGTCATAATTTTAAAATGAAAGTTTTTCCCCTGTGAGACATCTCTCACAGTTGCCTCGTGCCTGCAACTTTTACACCCCGCCTAGGGTAAAAGGCACATTCCGAATGCAACTGTGCCCTCAGATTTCAGATCAGAGCTACCTTTTATGTGAAAAAACAACCCCTCCATGTGCATTGTATAAAAACACTTAATATTTTTATAAAATTTATTTTAGACACATCGGGCTTCAGAATCGCACATCGTCTTAGCTCCTAGCTTTGAAAATATATGTCAAAATATTACAAAGTATTATAGGAAAAAACAGGTCTCTTTATTATCCTTTAAATAATTTATTTTGGAGCCATTACAAATAGAGAATGATTTTATTATAAAATAATATTTAAAGATTTTATTAAAGTTACCCCACCTCTCTTATAAAAGGGCACTTGACCTTATCTTAATTTCACACCTCCAGTGACTTTTGGATTGGCCAAACCCTACACAAATATCCATCAAAATTTTCTCCTATCATCCTAGAGGCCTTCCATTTGTCAGAAAGTCATCCTACAAAGAATTTTTGATATTATCAAAAGGAATAACATGAAGAAGAGGTAAATATTTCCTCACCTATTTCATGTTCTTTTCTAATTCCACTTCCTCTTTCCTTTTGTATCTATTATAAAATAATAAATCATGTATATTCTATATACTGTTATTTTATTATGAAAATGGTACAACAATATCCATTATTCTATACTTCCTATAAATTAAAAAGTCACCATATGTGCGTACATACGGATTACCATCTCCACATCATGGTGTAGTTTGTTTTTCAAACACTCCATTATTTGGATGAGTATAATAATGAGTATAAATTAATTAAATAATAAATATAACATGTTAATGATTCTTTTTATATGATATACCATCCAATTACCTAATATTTAAATGTCAATATAATGTTATTGTTGCTCGTGCATACTTACAGATTACCATCTCCATGAATGCGATGAGATTCATTCCCCGTCACAATAATTCAAGAATAAATTTCATTTTATGATTAAAAATAATTTTTATGAAAATAATAACATTATTTATATGAATAAAATACATCCAATCCATAACAAAAATGGCTTACATAACCTATCATATAAAGGAAAACGAATCAGGTAACACCAAAAATGGTGATACTACTAAAATATTATTAACAATGCAATATTATAAGTTCATATATGATATCATATTTATTTTTAAAGTTATTTTATATTTTAATAAAAATGTTTCAACTATAATATAAGAGGTTAACATACCATCAACTAAAGAAATTTTCAAGGTAATGTTTAATTTTACAATCACTTAATTATTCAAGGTTTATTTTATGTAATTATTTTTTGAGAGCTCTTTATCATCCACATCCATGTTTTTTTAAAAATATATTTCATGAATTTTTTTTAATATTTACTAGAAAATGGTTAAATTTAATTTATACTCTTATCTGAACGTATATGTTTTGAAAAGAATCTTTTAGTCATTTTCCAAACAAGGTACTTCATGACGTTTTCAAAATAATTAATGCAAGAATGTTTTTTATCTTATACTGCAGGTGCAGCTATTTTCCACCGTTATAACATCGCTGAAGCTTCCCTTACAAGAATATATGAATATTTTGAAAATAAATGTTTTTTTCTAAATATATCACTTTTAAATGATTTCAAAATTGTGAGATATTTCTCTAAAAAAAGTTTTGATATCATCTATGTCTGCATCCATTGATGAATTTTAATATTATATGAAGTTGATTTATAATGATACAAAACATCGATATTATATTGAAGGTTTTGTGATAAATTTCATTGTGGATGTGTTATTTTTACACAATTCATGGTTTATGGATAAAGTATTGACATTTTGTATGCGAGTTTTAATACGAATGGTTGTGTTATGTTTAAAACTTTTCATATGAGGAATGCATTGGACTTCATAAGTGACAAGTGGAGCCCACTATTGATTCATGATGCATCGGTAGGTCCCATGAGAGAAACTAGTGTCTTGTCACAATGCCTTAGGGAAATCTTATTTGTAGTATTGGCACAAGGCCTTGACTATGTGGTTATGATGACTGGCATTATGCATTCCATCATTATGAAAGTTTCTATTGATATTTCATGTGATTATTCGACTATTAGAATATCCACGTGAATAAGTAAATGGAATTATTTGATTTTACCTTTTCTATATTATGATGATGTTCAAGTTTAAAAGGATTTTGGTTTAGTCTTATACATTTCCTTAAATGTTTATTCTTATTTATGCAAGTTTCCGTTATATTATTATCCTTACTGAGCATCTGAGCTCACTCCTTTCTATGTTTTACATTACCCAGGATGTGAAGAAGTATTTTATGGTTTAAATTTAGTGAATCGATAAGGATACAAGTGTTTTAAAAATGGGATAAATTGTTGCTGATGTTTTTATTTCACGATGTAATGTAAAACATACGATTGTATCTTGTACATCCCAGGATACTAGACTGATCTGTCTTTCAGGACATGATTCTTTGTATCATTCCAATGTTATGTAATAATTCACTGAATCTAGGTAACAAGGGTCGGGGTGTTGCAGTTGGCATCAGAGTAAGTTTAGTACAATCCTTGGATGCCGGATTTAGAAAAACTCTAATTAAAGAACATTACCCTAAGATAGACTTTGAGGATTAATATAGAAGAACATCCTAGAATTTATATACAATAGATATTTTGTTATTTTTCCAAGAAAAACATCCCTGTCTATATATGAGCAGGTAGAGGAGTCTCTTGCACAGATGTACCTAGGGGTAAAACTCGAAAACACCTCTTTGAGTTAGACTCGAACGAGAACTAGTGCACGACAACGGGCCTTGTTGCACTATTGGATACGGCACTCCTGGGGTTGTGCTTAGGACAATTCTCATTTTCATTACAACCCATTATGAAGGGATTATGAGTATATACTTCCTCAAAGAAATTTTTTTTATGATTATCAATTATATCTATAAACTGTTCAATTTATGTTATGTTTTTTACTAGTTCATAATTATGTATTATGATTCATAAACGAATCTACTGTTTGATATTGTTTAGAAGTGGAGCCCAGTGGAAGGAATGGAAACTGTATAAAGGCACATAATCGAGGTAGGTATTTCCATCCTAGTCAAGATAATTATAGTAGAGCTGGTGAGACAACTAGTGTTGATCAACTTATCACCATACTGGGACAACTCACTCAGGTTATGAATAATAACCTTACCCATATGGAGAACCCTGATCCACAACACAGAGGGTCAATGTTAGACTGATTCATGAGGAAACAACCACTAACATTCAATGGAAGTACAAATCTATTAGTAGCTGAGAAATGGATTAATTCCTTAGAGAAAATATTTCACACATTGGGGAGTAGCGGAAGGGAAAATTTTGTCATGGCAGTTTATCACCTCATGGGAGATGCTGGTCAATGGTGGTCACTGATTGAAACCAAAAAATAAGATGAAGAAGAATAAAATATATAATGGAGGGAGTATAAAGGGGTTTTCTTAGAAAAACACTTTCCTCGTGACCATCGATTAGATATGGAAAGAAAATTTCTAAGTCTGAGGAAAAAGAATAATGGGAATGTCTCAAAGTATGAGGCTAACATTACAATTTTAGCAAGGCATGAAAAAGACTATATATGTAACCCAAGGCATAATATTTATCTATTAATTGATGGTTTAAAACCATTTCTCCGGTGAGTATTAGTCTCACAATCTTTCATATCATATGAAGAAATTGTCTCGTGTGATATCAAGACAGAAAAGGAATTCTCTATGTCTTACGAATTTAAAGCAAATCAAGAGTAGAAGGGATCATTTGAACACTTTGGAAATGGCAATAATGGGAAGAAGGTAGAAGTTGAATATCCATCCTATGGTAAATGTGGAAGAAACACCACCATACTTTCCTGATTGGAATGGAATTATGTTTCAAGTGTGGTGAAAAAGGCCACCAACCTCGTGATTTCAAGGGTAAGAAAGTGTTTTTCAATGTTGAATGCTACAATTGTAGATAAAATGAGAATTATGCAAATGAATATACTAAGCACTAAGGAAACATACCTCAGAAAAGGCCTCGGGAGAAATCCCAAGAATATTCGATCACTACAGATGAGGTTAATGCCCCAAAAGATATAGTGGAAAGTAATTTAATAGTTTCCTCAAGTCTAGCCAATGATTTACTAGACTCTGGATCAACGAATTGTTTCATATCTTCTTAGTTTGCTAATAAATTTAGATATTTTCAATTTGAATTACCAAGGGAGTTGTCAGTAAAAATACCTAAGGGAAGTATCATTACAACTATTTTTTGGGAAATAGTTCCCATTAGGGAAAATAAATGTTCAATATATTCTGATCTCATCATCATAACCATGATTGAATTTGATATAATCATAGGTATGGATTGGATTTTGGACCATGATGTGAAACTTTATTGTATGAAAAGGATGATTCAATTTTCTATGATGATAAGGAGTACCTTATATTTAGAGCGGAAACGTCCCCCCCGGATTTTTATCTATATCCACCCCGAGTAGCTCAACTAAATTCAATTATTGGGGATGAAGAAAATGAAATAACTATGGTTGGTAAAAATAATGTTTGAATTGAGGATGTACCTATTGTACCAGAATAAGATTATGTGTTTACAGAGGATTTTCCTAGACTTCCTCTAGAATGAGGAATTGAATTTTCTGTTGACATAATTCTTAGTTCAAGGCCAATATAGAAGACCCATTATAGAATTTCCACTATGGAATTAGTGTAACGATATAAAAAACTAGGAGAATTGTGTAATAAGGGATTTATTTTCCCTAGTGTTTCTCCATGGGGAGCCCCTGTCCTTTTTGTTTAGAGCAAATAAGGATCTATGAAGTTGTGCATTGACTAAAGGTGGATCAATTCTATAACAATAAAGAACAAGTATCCCCTACCTCACATTAATTATTTATTCAACCAACTTCATGGGGCTCAACATTTTTCTAAGATTGACCTTCGATCTGGATATCATCAGTTGTGTGTGAAGATGGAAGACATTATGAAAACAGTATTCCAAACTAGGTACGAGCATTACGAGTTTACAGTAATTCCTTTTGGGCAAACCAATGCACCCTATATTTTCATGGATCTAATGAACAAAGGTTTTATTTAATATCTTGTTGAATTTTTCGTGGTATTTATTGATGATATATTGGTATACTAAAAAATCTATGATGATCAAGAAAATCACTGGTGCATTATCCTAAAGACTATTAGAAGAAATGAATTATATGTGATATTTATCATGAGTTAATTCAGGATTTAAGAGATTTATTATCTTGGAAATATTGTCTCTATGTATGGAATCTCTATTGATCCTTCTAAGACAAAGGCAATCCAAAAATGGCCAGCACCGATGAGTATAATTGAGGTACGCAGTTTTATTGGTTTAGTTTGTTAATATCGGCTTATTGTCTATAATTTTTCTAGATTGTCTAACCCATTAACCAAGATCACGTGAAAATGGGTTAAATTTGTTTCGACAAAAGAGTGTGATGAATGTTTTGAATAACTGATGTGAACATTAGTTAATTCTTCTATCTTGAATCTACTATCGGGGAACGATGGATTTGTTATTTATAGTGATGCTTCAAAGAAAGTACTTGGTTGTGTTGTTATACAGAATGATAGAGCTTTTGACTATGCATCACGATAGCTAAAAATTCAGGAGAAAAACTATCCCACTATTGATCTTGAGTTAGCCGCTATATCCTTTGAATTGAAAATATGGGGACACTGTCTCAATGGTGAAAAAAGTGAGATTTATACTGATCGTAAGAGTTTTAAGTATATTTTCTCACAGAAAGAATTCAATTTTAGGAAAAAGAGATGGCTTGAACTACTTAAGGACTATTAATGCAAAATACACTACCACCCCAGGAAGGAAAATAAGGTGGCAGATGCTTCATGCAGAAAATATCATGGAGTTTTGAACAAGATGAGAGTTGAAAGGGATCCTATATTCATGGATCTTGTAAAAATGTATATAGGAATAATCATCAAAGGTGAAACATCAATACCTTTTCAAATGGATTCCAAACCATCTTTACTAAGAAGGATAAGAAGTTCTTGGGCTGATGATATAGAGTTTCAAAAAGTAATTAAAGCTGTGAATGATGGGAGATTGATCGACTTCATATATGAAGACATTATCTTGTTTTTTGGGAAGAGACTTTGTGTGCCTAATATAACTTATAAGAAATGGAAATTTTTAGATGATGCTCATAGCTCCAAATTATCTATACACCTTGGTAGCACTAAGATGTGTAGAGATTTGAAAGAACATTTTTTGTGGGACTACATGAATAGATATATTGCTGATTTTTTGTCGAGATGTATAGTTTTCCAACAAGTGAAAGCTGGAAGACAACATCCTAAAGGTGTCATGCAACCTCTACCCATACCTGAGTGGAAATGGGATGATATTACGATATACTTTGTCATAGGACTACAAAAGACTCCTAAATGGAAATATGCAACATGGGTCATAGTTGATAGTTATACCATGTTAGCAAATTTTCTTGCAATAAGAGAAGATTTACCAATTAAACGTTTAACAAAATATATTTTAATGAATTTGTAAGACTTAAAATATTATACCTATCGATTGTTTCTGATCATGATCCCCATTTTACATCAAGATTCTAGAAATGTCTTCAAAAATACCTGGATAATGAACTTCGTTTGAGCACTGCCTACCACCCTCAAACAGATGGTCAATCAGAATAGACTATTTAAACCTAAGAATTCATGTTGAGATATTTCTCACTTGACATTCAAGGTATGTGGGGTCAATATTTACCTATGGTAGAATTTTCTTATAAATATAGATTCTATTAAAGTATTCATATAGAATAATATGAAGCGTTATATAGAATGAGATATCCTACGCCAACTTGTTGAAATGATGTTGGTGAAAGAAAACTTGTAGGCCCAGAACATGTTGAGGAAATGATGGAAAATGCTAAGGTTATACAAACTGACGTCAAAGTATGTCAATATCGGTAGAAAAGCTATGACGATAACTGAATAATGGATTTGGAATTTCAGGTAGGAGATCATGTTTTCTTGAAGGTATTTCCATGGAAGAGAGTTATATGATTTGGTAAGAAGTGTAAATTAAGACCTAGGTACATTAGACCTTTTGAAATTTAAGAACGAATTGGGGATGTGACTTACAATTTTTCAATGCCGCCAAGTCTCTCCAAAGTTCACGATGTGTTCAACATATCAATGTTTAGAAAATACAATCCTGGCCCAATTCATGTACTCACCTATGAGGAAATTGAACTGGAAACTATTTTGTCGTATTGGGAATAACCTGTCAGGATTCTTGATAAAAGATAACAAGTGTTGAGAAACCAGACGACTCATCTGGTAGAAGTTCTATCGAAAAACCATAAGATTGAAGAGGCAACATGGGAACTTGAGAAACTTATGATGAATAACAATGAAAATCTTTTTATGGAGTAATATTATAGAAATATTGAGGATGAAATTATTTTAAGGATGGTAGAATGTAACACCCAAGCCTCCACAGTACGTTTCCCATTGAATAATACAATAGCTTGTGTAGTACGCAACTTCGAGTTCAAACACACCACAACCAATCAAACTAGCCGTTATAAATTGTAATACCCATTTTAAATTTTTTTAAATTTTATCATTCAAAATGGAAATCAATTTTTTATTCGAAATATCAAAATTAACTTAGGGTTGATTTTTGATATTTTTCTGAAAACTTTCAATTTTTGATGAATAGTGAAAAAACACTACGTTATTTGAAAAAATGACTATTTATTTTATTAATTAGTTATTTTATTTTATTTTAATTTATGTTAGAATAGATAAATACCTATATATGTTCAAATTAATTCATTGGTGTCATTTTATAATAGGTTTAGATATATAAAATTTTATCGAACTTTTTATTGTCTTTGACTCTCCTCTTAATAGCATTTGAAAATTTGTATAAAACATAATTTTACTGCTTCAGTGATTTGAATTTCAAAAATTATAGAGACACAGTTAATTTCATTAAGTAAAACGTAGATCAGTATGATGAATATAATATTCAGTGAATATTAACTTTTGACTTTTATTTACCATGGTTAAAAGTAAACATTGTTATTAAGGGTAAAAATGATATCATAATTATCCTAAAACATGTCATAATTCTATTGGATATGTATAATTCAACCAAAAAACCTTGTGAATAAAATATGATCCCCTTTGTTTTACTTGTTTTAGATTAGGACAGTTATTATTATTATTTTATTTTAAAAATAGTTAAAAGAGTTAAATTCAAAGTTTATTAAATAAACCATTTTTTTAATATTGGGTTATTGACAACATAAATTCAACTATAAATATTAATTAGAAATCTAAAACATATTTTCTAAATAGTTTTATTTTATTTATAATATTTATACATTATATAATTTAATTTATTTATGACACAATGATGATGCAGTAATTACATTAATAATGAAATTTTAAAATAATTGATGTTATAAATTTCCAAATAAATATAAATTGAGACTTATAACAAATTCCAATAATTTTATTGGTTAATATGAAATTTAAGGTTTGGTTAAATAAATTTTATTCGAAGTGATAATGTTTTTATGGCTTTCAAAAAAAATACAAAATAGTTTAAAAATTGAAATAATTGAGTTTTTTAATAAAATATTATATTATTATTTAAAATAATATTCATAAAAATCTATGGATCAGCCAAAGTACATAGATAATGTTATATATATTAATAATTAACCACATAGGGTTCTCTTGGAATGTTATAGTATGTTTATTAACCATATAATATAAAAATACAAAGAGACATGTTAAATATCAAACTATTTAACTAAGAGTTAAATCTAAAAGATAAGGTTAATATGATTAACTAAACCTGTATAAAAATTATTGGTTGAAAGTTTATTGACCCATATCTACCTTATCATTTAAATAATTAATTTTGGAGAAATAAGATACCGCAAATTCTTTTATTATAAAATAATATTTCAAACTTTTCCTAAAGTGACCCTCACCTCTATAATAAAAGGGCACTACCCCTTCACTTAATTTTACACATCTTAATCCTTTTGGATCATGAAACCCCTACTCAAATATCCTCCCAACATTCCTCCCTTAATATTAGAGGCCTTACTTTGGTCAGAAAGTCATCCAACTGATCACTTTTGATCAAATCCCATGGAATAACCCAAAGAAAAGGTAAATATTTCATCACCTCTTTCAAGTTCTTTTATTTTTCCACTTCCTCCTTCTCTATTTTTTCCATTTGATAATAATAAATCATGTATCATATATATACTATGAGTTTATTATAAAAATTGTACAACCATATCCATTATTATATCCATCCTATAAATGACAATGTCCCCAAACGTGCGTACGTATGGATTTACGTCTTCACGCCGTGGTGTAGTTTGTTATTCAAATACTTAATTACTTGGATGGGTATAATAATCATTAAAACTAATTTAAATAATAAATAAAACATGTTATTTATTATTTATATATGACATACCATCCAATTAAATATGATTTCACCGTTAATATAGTGATATTGTCGCTCGTGCGTACGTACGGATTACCATCTCCATGAAGGCGATGAGATTCACTCCCCATCGTAGTCATTCAAAAATATTTTTAATTTTATGAATAAAAATATTCTATATGAACATAATATAATTCTGTATATGATTCAAATACATATTATCCATAACAAACATGGTGTACTTATCCATGAATATAAAAGAAAATGAATCAAATAACACCCGAAATGATTATAATACCAAAATATTATTAACAAAGAAATATTATAAGATCATATATGACATCATAATTATTTATAAAGTTATTGAATAATTTAATAACAATGTTTTAACAATTATACAAGAGGTTAACATACCATCGACTAAGTACAAGTACAACATAAGGGTTCATTTCACAATCTCTTTATTATCTGAGGTTGTTTTTATGTAAGCATCTAATGGGACCTCTTTATCATCCCCATTTGTGTTTTCTAAATAATGTATTTAAACATAATTTTTTACTATTTAATAGACAATGGGTAAAATTAATTGATAACCTTATTTGAAGTTATATGTTTTTAAAGGAATGTTTCCGTCATTTTTAGAACAAGGTACTTTATGAGCATTTCGACAAAAATTAAGGTATGAATGTTTTTTTTCTTATATAGAGGGTGCATCTATTTTCTGCTGTTAAAACATCATCGAAGATTCCCTTAAAATCATATAATATTATTTTCAAAATAAATGTTTTCTTTTAAAATTAAATGAATTTAAAAGTATTTCAAAATAGAAATAGATATTTTTTTTAAAAAAATTAGATTTCATCTATGTCAATATCCTTTGATTTAATTTATGCTTGTTTGAATTTGATTTATTATGATACAAAACATCCATATTTTTTTGAAATTTTGTGATATATTTTACTATGGATGCGTTAATTTTAAACTAGTTATGGTTTATAGATAAATTATTGAACTTTTTATACATGTTTTAATATAAATGTTTGTGTGAGATTTAAACCTTTTCATATGAGGAATGTAGTGTACTTAGAATGTGATGGGGGGATCCCGCTATATCTCCATGATGCAGAAGTATGTCACATTAGACAAACTATTGTCTTAGCACAAGGCCTTGAAAAAATCTTATTGGTAGTCTTGGCACAAGGCCTTGACTATGTGGTTATGAAGTCTGGCATTATGCATTCCATCATTATGAATGTGGATATTGATATTTCATGTTACTATTCGACTAGTTGAGTATCCATGTGAATAAGTAAATGGGATTATTTGATTTTATCTTTTCCATATTATGATGAAGTTCACGTCTAAAAGGCTTTTTTAGTTTTATACATTTCTTTAAATGTTTATACTTATTTACAAAAGTTTTCACTATATCGTTATCCTTACTGAGAATCTGATCTCACCCCTTTCAAAGTTGTATTTTACCCTGAAGGTGAAGTAGTATTTTACGGTTGACCTATGGGGATATGATAAGGATATAAGTTTGTGAAAAAGTGGACATAATTTGGTTGATGTTTTTGTTTCATGATATAATGTAAAACTTATGAATGTATCTATTACATCCAAGGATACTAAACATATTTGTCTTTCGAGACATGATTCCTTGTATCATACCAATATTATGTAATAATGCAAAGAATCTGGGTAACTGGGGTCAGGTCGCTACTGAGTTGATTAATTATTGTGACATCTAAATTCATTACCACCTCCAGAAAGGGAGTGTGGTGGTATGTTCCATGAGAAAGAAGAATCATGCAATATTATCATTATTGAAGAAAAAAATACCAATATTTATATATTTCAATAATGTAGTCCTTGAACTCATAAATAATGGGGAGAAATATTAACTTTAAAAAGTGATACTTAAACAATTTATCCATATGATGATTTAAGTGGTTTTTAAGGAATAATTTGATCTTAAAAGGAATGTGAAATTTTTTATAAGATAAAACATTATTGTAATAGAATGATGTGGTTCAATAACCATGTTGGAGTACAACTTATACCAGACATGATGAAGGATTTATTGGGTGTAATTCATTGTTCCTCATTATTTATTAATATTTAATTATGATTATGTGAAGAGATGTATAAGTGTATTTCTCACAGGAAGACATAAAAAGAAATATTATAGACTCTAACATAGTGTATGGTATGTCTTAAACATAGGTATAATAGAAAAATTATATTGTTTATTTTTAAATATTAACTATTCCCAGATGAAAATGTGAAAAAATACAATGGAATTTTTGTTATAACTCTACAAATAATCTAGAGGCCACAACTTTATTGGTTTCTATTATACCTCTTTAAAAAGTCATCCTAGTTATTTTCTATCACGTAATATTACTAATTTTATCACCTTTCCAAAGTATATATTAATGATTTAGTAAGGTTAAATATAATACCGCATTATAATTTTTTTATAGTGAATTTGGTTATTATTAATATTATGGACAATTATTTAGTAAGATATTAATCCATAATTATTCATCATTACTATTTGTCAGCGTTAGTAATATGTTCATTGTGAGAGAACCATACAAACTATGGACTATATGTTGATGTATTTCCTTATATGTTTTAATGGTCATAGAGAGAAAAGCTTTCATGTTTTAGAAATCAATTATAGTAATACAATTCAGTCATGTATTCATATAGAACTTTATAATGAACTGTATGGAAATAAGTGTATAACTCTAATATGTTGTTATGATTTTTGAGAATTAAATATATTAGGACCATAGCCACTAAAGAATTTGAAATTAAATTTATGTACATTTATGAGAACATCAAGGATTCCTGGAGTCTATAGAAATGTTATGTGAACATTCATTGGTTAAATATGGAATTTAAATTATCATAGAAGGTATTATTGTGAAATTTCTAATGAAATAAGGTAATGAGATTCATAATTAGGGTCATGAAGATCAAAAGGTGTATTAGACCTTATTAGATTCATAATCGAGTAGGTACACTAGTTTCTATTTTATTTCTTCTGCCTAGAATCTATTAAGTTCATAATGTATACATTGTATATATCATATGGATGTACATACCTAATTCTCTGAATTTACATAACATAGAGGTAATAATGATGATGTCTGATGTTTCCTCTATAAAAAATTAGAAATATAAAATAATATTTATATAGTTATATGGAACAAAAAAACACTCATACTTGAAGTTCTTTAGATTAATCATACATGTAAAGAATCAATAAGGTAATCTATGGATTTGATGAAATAAAGATATCACTAATATTATATATAATAGAAATGTAATTTTTTGGGTTATATTCATTTTTGGGGGGAGATAATACAACTCCCATATATTTTATTACATATTTTAATTCATTTAAATTTAATAACATCAATAATTTACGATAAACCAAACATTGAGTCTAAACAAAAAATTATACAGCTTGTCATTATAACCTAGAAATTAAATTCATGGAGTGAGTATGAATAAATTATTTTTAAAATAAATAAAAAAAATAAATTTATCGATAAATAACCATTAAAATTTTACTAACCAAATTATATGCTTTAAAAAAAATATTTCCAAAAAATTATATTTTATTTGAATTTGTGATAATATAATATAATATAAATAAATAATATTTAAAAAAATATGTTTTTAAAAATGAACTTCATTTTTAAAAAAATCATTTCAATAAGATTGTAGAATGATTTTTTTGTGAATTTTCTGAAAGGATTAAAGATTCAATAGATAGTAAAAGTAGTATTTTTTTTAATAAAAATTAATGATTATATAGAGTTATATTTTCTTTTGAAAATGTTTTAAGGTTATATAAAAAAATTCTTATAATTAATATTCCATATTTAAAAATTTAAATTAATTTTATTTGGACTATGGTATAAAAAAGGTTTCTACATAAGAAAAAGTTTTCTAGTAAAGAGATTATCATTGCATTCCCTAGGTATAATTATAAATTAAATTATTTTTTTTCATTAAATTGAATTTTATATAAATGGTTTCATATATTTAGTAAGATAAATTAAATTTTTTTAATTTGGTAAACTTATTATTTTGTCATAATGAAAATTAATGGTAGTAAGTATTTTATTCAGTAATTAATGTCCAAACAAGTTTAGTAGGTGGTCAATACATAAGAAAAGGGTATCTGTTCAAATAAAACATTTCTAAATTGTATTTTATATAAATATTTCAACATCATAATGTATCCAATTTAATTTTCTATCAATATAGATACATTTTTATTGATTTTTATATTAGAATATGTTTAATATTAAAAAAATCCATGTGTTCCATCTCCCCCACTTATAAAAGGATGCTCATCCTTTATCTTATTTACACCTAGTTTAGTTGTCCAAAATTACTAATCCCATCCTAATTAACTTCTAAACATATATATCCTATTATTATATACGATCATATTTATAAATGAGCATTCTAATTGTTCTAATGAAAGTATCTAATGGAGGAATACTAGAAAAGACCTTATTGTCTAACCCAACCTCTATAAATTTACTTATTTATATACCACCTCTAAATATATATTATTAGATATAAAAATAAAAAAATTATTTTCAGAAATAGACATAAAATTTATTTTTATTATATAATGATATTATTCACACTACATTCCATAAAATATGACCTGAATGTATCTATTGTTTGTATATTTGGACTACCAACTAAATATATCGATACAATTTATTTTTCAACACCATATTTCATGGATGGGTATTATGATGGGTCAAATTTTAATAAAATATATTAATGAAATAATTCTTATATTGGAATAATAATACCATATCTCCCTTTGTACAATGTAATCCATTAGAAAATTATAATGGCACACATGCATACATGTGGACTACGACCTCCACAATGTGATGTAATTAATTTTCCATTTACAATTTACATTTACATAATTATGGATAGATTTATTTATTATACATGATATATTTAACAACCCAGTTTTTTCTATAAAAGTCTTTGGAATATTCTTGTTGTTATTCCAATGCTGGGAGTGCAGATGGCGTGCAATTCCGAGGCCCGATGTGCCTGGAATTGATTTTAAAAAATGGTATGTTATTTTATATTACACAAACATCATTAACTAATGAAAATGTCATATCTCTTATATGGTTGATCAGATTGTAAATCAGAGTCCACAGTTGGGTCCGAAACGCGGTGTTAACCCTAGGCACGACATAAAATGAGTCGGCACGAGATGTTCGGACCCCACGATCCTTAGCAGTCTGTTAAATGGATAAATTGAATTATGTTATTCATATAATAGCTCAAACCTGAGTAACTCCTAAATGGTTTCTTGGATGGGAAAATGGAGGGAACCGTTGATTCCGGAGAATGTCGTTTACCCTAGGCGATGTGTAAAAGTTAAGGGCGCGGGCCTGTTGTGAGAGATGTCTTCCTGGGGAAACATGGTCATTTCGAAATGTCCACATAGTGATTTTAATCACTGGAATTATTTTTTAATAAATTTCGAATGACGTCTCAGAATTGAAATATGATACTTCCATTGAGTTAGAAATGGGGCTTTTTGCCTAGGCATGTTATAAAATAAGCAGGCATGGAGTTTTCAGAATCCGCACCAGATGGGAGAGTTTTAGTGAATTTTTAGAATTCACTAAGTGTTAACGAGAGACCCATTTCCTTCTCTCTCTCTCTATCCCTCTATCTATCTCCTTTTATTTCTTCTCCATTATTCACCGGATTGAGGACTGAGCTTCATCGAAACATTGACGGTTTGAAGGTGGAGCCTCGCGGACGCATCACCTACGACACCCACCAGAATCGAGGTAGGATCTCTATTGTTTTAGAGCTCCGATTCAATTTCCACTTCAGTTATCGGTTTTGATATTTTTTTTCCTGTCTTTAATTTACAAAATCATTTATGGATGCACAAACACGGCCATTGATCTATGTTTGTATCCTCGTTCTTTGTTCCGTTCATTGCGAATACCCACCATAATATTCGGATGTGTCAAATCGTCGTCGGATCATCGATCAGAGATAGGCGTTGCAATGGCCTCACCCCTAGGATCTTGAATATTCTTTCAGTTTTGGAATCGGTCCATCAGAGTAGTGGCTGCGGTCGTCAGATGTTCCGGCTCCGATAAGGACAGTGGCCAAAGTTCGGGGTGGCTTAATAGAGGAGTCTGCCGGAGGAGCCAAGGCGGCTGCAGCGTAGGCATGGTGCATCGGGTCGGTGGAGCTTAGAGGGAGTCTTAGTGGCCGGGAAAGAATGGCGGCTGCTAGGTGTGCAGCTCAGCAGGAAGGCGAGGAAGTAGAGGGGTCGGCAGGTCTAGGCGGCGGGCGCAGCGGGTGTCGTAGGGGAGCACCGGGGCAGTGTTGTGTCGGGATGCGCTGGCAGTGGTGAGGCACGACAACGTGTTGCTGGGGTGCGCCGGCCTGTCGCGGTCGATGGAGGAGGCCCTCGAGGAGCTGACCCCAGGGGAGGAAACCGCAGACAAGGACATATGGTATGCGGGTCCTGCTGCGTGACGTGGGAGACCGGCCTTTGGCCAGTCTGCTTGGGTGAAAAGGACCTGTAAAGCGCGGGTCCTATTGGCGACGAAGACAGGCCAGTTGGCCGGTCTGTGTGGAGAAAAACAGACCTGCTTGGGTCTTGTGCTACTTGGTAGGCTCTTTCCAGTGGGCCGCGGCGTGACGGGCTGGACCTGCGGCTAGGCCGCAGGCTGGCGGTTCGCACCGGGCAGGCCAGGGTGAACTGGCTGGTTAAGCCCCCTTGCATTCGAGGGGCCATATCTCCTAAACGGAGCCTCTGTTTGACTCACCGTTAGTGGTTGCAGGATCTTGTCGTCAAGAAGGTACTTTTCATGTTTGTTTTGGAGTTTTTGGGTTCTACGCCCAAAGACGGGTGACCTGAAGAGCATTAATTTAATGATAATAAATTATTATTAAAACTCACAACGGATGTACTTTGCGATCCGGACGTCCATTTGATGTGCCGCTAGAGGCACTGGGGCCTTGGAGTTGATACGGTCCTTCCAAGGTTGGTTCAGAGCATTTTTAGGTTGGTTTCATTACTCGGTGGCATGAAACTCTAAATATGAATAATTAATTAATTAGTTAATTAATTAATTGTTGCGTCGTACCTAACTCCTGATTGGGATGTCCGATTGATGAGCCGTAAGCAGTAGCATGACCCTTGTCCTCGTCCGGAAATTTTGAGATACCCTCTAAAGAGTTCGGGTTGGAGTCAAGGTGCACGTCCCACAGGGCCCAGTTCACACGGTTTATAGTGAAACGTCATATTTTCACCCGACATTCGTTTGGGGTGTTGGAGTACTCGTTTCTGAGTGATCTTCCGAGGGGATTGCTATGGTGCAATCTGCTCGCTTAAATTCAGGCATGGGATATGGGTCCCACATGGCCCCATTTGCGTATAATACGGTAAATTTTAGCTTCTTCATCAAGAGTGTGTTTTAGGCGTCGTCAGTGGCATTGTGACCCTGGCATCGAGGAAAAATTGATCGGGGTGGTTTCAAGTGTTGAAACTGGAATTGAGGCGTAGGCCTCACGAGCCGTCTTTAGAGCTGTGTGTAGCGTACTGCAACTTTTTCATCAGGCATCCATATGGGATGTATGGATAGTCATTTCAGTATGATTTACCAAGAGCATCGCGATGGCAATGTTCTACCGTCCTCTTTCGAGACGGAGGTGCGGGCCCCAAGAGACATCGTATGGGTATAAAGTAGTGTTGAATAACTTTTCCACAGGGAGACCATTTCCAGTGAGTAAGTAGACTATCTCGCGTGTTTTTCTGCAAGGATTAAAATGGTTTAATCCATTTGGGAGAGAGGAGCCTCTTTTGAGATCTAATTACAATGTGGAAATATGAGAAGGGTGTAGGTCGGAGGCTTATTTGGAAGTTCTATAAACCTTCTCATGATAGCGGTGCTAGTGATGCACAGTGATGGCATGGGCGCTGAACCTCTATTAGGTGAATTGTTCTGGAGTTGAGTGGTTGGGGGATACCGACTCCTTGTTCTGTTGGCCAGTGTTGTACCATATTGTTGGGATGTCTAGAGCAGTTCCAGGTTTACCCTCCAGCGAGGCTGGGCGGTGGGTTGCCTATCGACTTATTTGGGTTTACCCTCTAGCGGGGCAGGGCAATGGGTTTCTCATTGAAATCTTCAGGTTTACCCACCAACAGGATTGGGCAGTGGTTTTCTCATTGAATTATTAGGGTTTATCCTCCAGTAGAGACTGGGTAGTGGGTTACCTGATGACCTCTTAGGGTTTATCCTCTAGTAGAGACTGGGCAGTGGGTTACCGAATGACTTCTTAGGGTTTACCCTCCAACTGAGACTAGGAAGTGGGTTACCCGATGACCTGTTAGGGCTTACCCTGTAGTAGATACTGGGCAGTGGGTAACTCAAAGACCTCTTATGGTTTACCCTCCAGCATAGACGAGGCGGCGGGTTACCCGATGACCTCTTAGGGTTTACCCTCCAATAGAGAATGGTAAGTGGGATACCCGACGACATATTTCAGACTTAGTCCTTGAAACTATGCTAGTCTATGGATTTTATCCATGATTACTGAAGTGGGACCCTTGGTTGTACGGGTCAGGGATGTGACATCTTTGACATTAGGAAGACCACTCGACTACGGGGCAGTGATTAGGTGTGCATTGACTTTTCCTAGAACTTTCAAGTACAAGGGGCACTTTCCCCACCAATAAGCGTCCTTGTGACGCGACCTAAAACTGTGTGGCTGAGTAAGTGCCACCCATAACGGATAGTGTTAGGGTGTAGTGATTTGATCTCCTTGGATTTGCAGTTTGGGGAAGACCTGGAGGATTCTTGGCATCGTTGGTGTTTACTTCTAGGACTGTTGGCTACTCATTTTCTTGGGCTGTGCTACTAGATGTAGATCCCCTTACAATCTGGTTTAGGTTTCATGACAGAGCATATATATATGTATACCTTTTTCCTGCACCCACTTCTTGGGTTTTTTTAATCTCTTTCCAAGATAGGCGATGACGAGTGGGGTATGTAGTGTGCTTTCCGTGTCTATATTCTCATGGTTGGATGAGTCTAATCTCCTGCTATAGGTAGAGAATGGTCGAAGGGACGTTCATCTTCTCACCATTTCTAGCTCTTTTTGTTACAACGAGTATACTTCCTTCATCTTGTTCGGTTGACCTGTACTCTTTACTGCACTCTCTGTTTTACTCCTTTACTGTTCCCTATATGATCTACTACTCACTCTTTGGTACCTCCTTTAATGCTCCCTTGAGCCTTTGGGGTAACCTACTGAGTATTTTTATACTCACCCCTACTTGGGCTTTGCCTGTACATGGTTTTTCCTTGCAGATGATGGACAGGTTGCTCGTGACTACAGAGGAGAATAGGATTTAGGGAGCTTGGACCGCGTGTAGTGGTCGTAGTCAGGTTCCATGCGACGGAATCTCCCAGCTATTTTACTTTGGTTTACCTATTTCCAGGTTATGGAATTTTACTGGTTGGGCACGTGTTTCCCCCACATCATTTCAGTTTACCTTCCGCACTTGCTTTGTACTATTTATAGGATGATGCACTTTGTGGTTTATTTATAGAAGTTGGTACATTACATTTATTTTTTACTCTGATCTTATGCCTTGAGTGGGATGTGTGTGTGTGTATAGGTACTTAGGAAAAGGCCTCCCTGAGTTGTTTAGCCCTCCGCGCTTATCCCCAGCCCCTAGCCTATGGATGCGGGCTTGGGGTAGTTTTGGCTTGAGGCCGGGTGTGGTCAGGTTATGACAATGTGGTATTAGAGCTGGTTCATTTTTTGGGAAGTTTTTTAAATGTCCCTAAAAAGGAATTGGTTGGGATTTATGGCAACAGTTTCAACATGTATTGAGTGCGACTCTTAGGCAAGGTAGTCCAGTGATGGTATGAAGGCTGATGTATCCATTCACTAGGACCATGATAACCCGCTTGTCGACTCGGGTTGCTGAGACACTCATTGGAGGGAATTGGTTTTTTCATCACAAAGTATTGAGTCTTTACTGTCCTTTTTGAGTCATCTCTCCATTTTTTTTGCTGTTATATACATATATTCTAATCTATGTGTGGCACTCCTTGATAATATTTAGGATGTCTCCTTGAAGATATCCAGCTAGGATACCATCTTTGGTTCGTGATGACGACCCTGTGAGTGACGAGCCCTTAGTCTAGAACCCATCAAGCAAGCCCCTTTATCTGGTTGAGCCAGTAGAAACACCCCCACCTGGTGAGTAGAAGACTGATACAATAGAGCAGACCTAGCTTGATCGCAGGTAGAGCACACTCTGTGAGTTCTAGCAACAGAGACCGCTGAGGTTCAGTGGTGAGCCAGACCCTCAGGCAACAAACGTTTGGGTTGGGACACTGGTTCACCTTTTCAGGCTTGTGGAGACGCTGATAGATCTTATGGTGGCTTTGGCTGCCATCCTTTTCCACAGAGAAACTGGGCATTGGTGGATTCTGGTGACTCGGTTACTTGATGAGTCTCCACTTTCATGGGGAGACTTTCAGTTGTTGTTTCGTGAGGAGTTTTACCCCTCCTGCTTACGCACCACTCAGATCCACGAGCATCTACATTTTTAGTAGGGAGTGATGACGGTGACTGATTATGCAACTAGTTTTGCGGACCGTACATGTCTTTACCTGGACATAGTCCCCGAAGAAAACTTCCATGCACAGAAGTTCGAGAAGGGTCTCCATAGAGAGATCCATGCTGTCATAGTACCATTGGGCATTTCCACATATGTCGGGTGCTAGAGTAGGCACTGGTGATAGAGAGATTCTTTTCGTATTCTACCATTGGTGGTGGTAGCAGGCTCGACAGAGCCGAGATGTCTGCAGCAGCTTGCAGGCACCGGATGAAACAACCTCGACGTAGGTGACCTTCCCACCTCCAGTTTTGGAGATGTGTTCGTACACCACAGTGGCACCAGAGGGCACCAGTGCAGACCACAGAGAGTCAGTGTTGTGCTTGAGATGAGCGAGGTCACTTGGCATGGGACTGCCGGACCAGGCACGCTGGAAATATTGGGCAGGCACCAGGTGCACCACCATGGTAGAGGCAACACCGTGATCAGAGTGGTACTTAGAGAGGTGGTGCTAGCAGTGGAGCGGGAGCAGCTGAAAGTGGGGGATGACATAACGTGGTCTTCCCATCACCACCATGTAGAGCATGTTAGGCCCTGGGAGCTGACAGTATAGTCCGGGTACAGACGCAAGCCTGGATGTCTATGATTCTGCAGATCAATAGGTGATAAGATGTATGCTCTACAACTCTTCTACATTTTTCATTAAAATTGATAGACTCTATATGTGAAATTAATTTCTCACGGATCCTTGTTTGATGTGTTACAAGGGTGACTTAGGGCGTCAGTGTAACCCTGTGTCTGTAGAGTAGAAGAGGTGGAACCTTTTCATTAGTGGATGGTATCGACTCCTTCTCTCTCTGAGCGCGTAAGAGGGTCTTGGTCGAGGGACATTGACTATAAAGTCTTTCCTGGCCAGATATCCTTTGGTGTTTCACAATATGGACATTCTGAAGGAGAGAATCACCAGGATTTTTTCCCAGGTCCAAACGGTGATTCCAGTCACAGCGTGCGACGTAGTGGTGTGTCTGGGTAGGTGAGCTACCCCTGAAGTCCTTCGAGCCATTTGAGACCGTGTGAAGGGATGAAGAGGTCCCCACTGCCTTTCCCAAAACCCAAAGGCTAGTTTGGGTGCATAACATCTCCCACATGAATCACATGAGAAGAAGTGTGTTTTCACCTATGCACGTCCTCGGTGATGGCAGACCCCATGCGAACGGACCAAATTCTTTGGTCCCTGTGCGGTGATGCAGAACTATGCAATAGTTATTCTGGGTAGAGGAGAGTTTGGTGTGGGATTTGTAACCTAAGTTGTTTCCCTAGTTTTTCTTTTGTGGGATGAAAATATTTAACGAGGGAATGATGTAAGAACCCTATTTTTTCTCTAAAAGTTTTTAGAATATTCTTGATGTTATTCCCAAGTAGGGTGTTCTGACAGCGTGCAATTATGAGGCCCAGTGTGCCCTGAATTAATTTTATAAAAATGTTAAGTTTTTTATATTACACATGGGTGGTTAACTAAATAAAATGTGATATCTCTTAGACGGTCGATCGGATTGGATATCTGAGACCACGATTGGGTCTGGAACGTGGTGTTTAACCAAGGTGCGACATAAAATGAGTCAGCACGTGATGTTCGGACCACTTGCTCATTAGAGGTGTGTTAAATGGATAAATTAAATTAAATTATTCATTTAATAACTCAAACCCAAGTAACTCATAAACGGTTGCTCAGATGGGAAAAACGAGAGCACTGTTGAATCTGGAGCATGCCGTTTAATCTAGGCGGGGTGTAAAAGTTGCGTGCATGAACCTGCTGTGAGATATGTCACCCAGGGGCAATGTGGTCGTTTCGAAATGTCCACTTAGTGATTTTTATCACTGGAATTATTTTTGAATAACATTTGAACAATGTCTCAAAATTGAAATCTGATACATCCATTGAGTTCGAAATGGGGCTTTTTTCTTAGGCGTGAGATAAAATAGGCAGGTGCAGAATTTTCAGAATCTGTGCCCGATGAGAGAGTTTTAGTGAATTTTTATAAATTCACTAAGTGTTGTGGGAAGACCCATTTCCTTCTCTCTATCTCTATCCATCTCTCTCTATCTCTGTAGACATTTTTCGCCGTTCTTCTCCAAATCAAGGAGCGATCTTCGTTGAAAATTAAGTGGTTCCAAGGTGGAGCATCGCAGACGCATCACCTACAACGCGCATCAGAATCGAGGCAGGATCTCTTTTGTTTTTGAGCTATGAATCAATTTCCACTTTAGTTATCAATTTCACTATTTGTTTTCCATCTTTAATTTACAATAAAAATCGATGGCTGCAAAAAACACCCATCTATCTATGTTTGGAACCCCGTTCTTCATTCTGTTCTAAGAAAATACACGCCATAATTTTCATAGGCGTCAATCGACCGTCAGATCATCAATTAGAGGTAGATGCGGCAAAGGCCTCACCCCAAGGATCCCGAATCTTTTTTCAGTTTTGGAATCCAGCCACCGGAGTTCGGGTGGGCATGGCAGAGGAATCCGCCGGAGGAGCCGAGGCAGTTGCGGCATTGGCACAGTGTGTCAGGGCGGCGGAGTTCGGAGGGAGTCCAAGCAGCTCGGACGGCGAGGCGACGGCTAGGTGTGTAGCTTAGGGGGGAAGGCGAGGCCGGAGAGGGGTCGGAGGGTCTAGGAGGTGGGCGAAGCAGGTGCGGCAGCGGAGCACAGAGGCGGTGCTGCATCAGGCGGCGCAGGCTGCGGCGAGGCACGACGGTGTTCTGCTAGAGTGTGATGGACGGTTGCATTCGAAGGAGGAGGCCCCCAAGGTACTGAACTTGAGGGAGGAAACCACGATAAAGGACCTGTGGTATGCAGGTCCTACTGGGTGACAAGGAACACCAGCCTTTGGCCGGTCTTCTAGGGAGGCAAGGACCCGCAAAGCGCGGGTCCTATTGGTGACAAAGACCGGCTGGTTGGCTGGTCTGTGTGGAGAAAACCGGACCCTCTCGGGTCTGGAGCTACTGGTAGGGCTGCATCTAGCGAGTCGCGCATGATGGGCCAGACACGTGCATGGGCTAGGGGCCGGCGTTTCGGACCTGGGCGGCCAGGGTGAACCGACCCTATTAAACCACCTTGCATTCAGGGGGCCGTATCTCCTAAACGGTGCATCCGTTTGACGCGCTGTCAGTGGATGTGGGATCATGTCAGCAAGACGACCCTTTTTAAGTGAGTTTTGGTGTTTTTAGTTTATTTGCCTGAATATGGGTCACCCGGAGATCTTTAATTTAATGATAATAAATTATTATTAAAACTCACGATGAACGTACTACACAAGTCGGACGTCCGTTTGACGTACCGTTAGAGGCGCTATGGCCCTGGAGTTGAGATGGTCCTTCCAAGGTTGGTTTGGAGGTTTTGAAGATTGGTTTCGTTTCTCGGTGGTACAAAACGCTAAATATGTATAATGAATTAATTGATTGATTGATTGATTAATTGTTGTGTCGGACGTAACTCATTCTTGGGATGTCTGATTGATGAGCCGTCAGTGATCGAGTGACCCCAATCCTCATGTGGAAATTTAGATATTCTCTCCAAGGTGTTCCTGTAGTAGACAATGTGTAGGCCCCCAGAGCCAAGTTCACACATTTTTCGGTGAAACACCACCTTTCACCCGACATCCGTTTGGGGTGTTTGAGTTCTCTTTTCTGAGTATTTTTCCGAGGGGATTGCAGCAGTGCAATCTACCCGCTTAAATTAGGGCCTGAGGTGTGGGCCCCACTGGGCCTCATTTTCGTATAATGACGGATATTGAAACTTCTTCATTCGGTGTTTGTTTTTGGCGTCGTCAGAGGCGTTGTGACCTTGGCATCGAGGTGAAATTGACAGTGGTGGATTTAGATGTTGAAACCAAAGTTGAGGCATGGGACCCATGAGCAATATTTAGAACTGTGTGTAGTGTACTGTATCTTTTTCATCAGGAGTCCATCTGGGACATATGAATAGTTTTTTCATCATGTTTTTTCTGAGATCATCACAATGGCGCACTTCACCAGACCTCTTTTGGGACAGAGGTGTGGGCCCCATGAGATGTCGTATGGTAATAAAGCGGTATTGAATAACCTTTACACCGAGAGCCTGTTTCCAGTGAGTATGTAGTTCATCTCGCATGTTTTTTCGTGAGGATTACAATGGTGTAATCATTTTGGGGGAGCAGAGAATCTTTTGAGATCTTATAAAAAATGTGGAAATATGAAAAGGACGTTGGACGATCGCTTCTTTGGACGTACTCCAAACCTACGCATGGTAGCAGTACTAGTGACGCTCAGTGATGTCACAGGCATTGAACCACTTTTAGGTGAATTATTCTAGAGTTGGGTGGTTGCACGATACCCATATCGTGTTCTGTTTGCTAGTGTTGTACCATCTAGTAGGGATGGCCAGAGCATTTTTGGGTTACCCCCAGAGGGATTGGGCAGTGTGTTGCTCATCGACTTATTTGGATTTAACCTCCAACGGGGCTGGGAAGTCAGTTTCTCATTGACTTCTTCGGGTTTACTCTCCAGTGGGGCTGGGAAGTGGGTTTCTCATTAGGGTTTACCCTCCAGTAGAGACTGGGCATTGGGATACCCGACGACCTCTTAGGGGTTAACCTCCTGCAGAGACTAGGCAGTGGGTTACTCGATGACCTCTTAGGGTTTACCCTCCAGAAGAGACTGGGCAGTGGGTTACCTGATGACCACTTAGGGTTTACCCTCCAGTAAAGATTGGGAAGAGGGTTACCCAATGACCTCTTAGGTTTTACCCTCCAGCAGAGACTGGGTAGTGGGTTACCCGATGACCTCTTAGGGTTTATCCTCTATTAGAAAGTAGGTAGTGGGGTACCCAATGACTTCTTTTAGACACAGTCCTTGCTACTAGGGTAGTATGTGGCTTTTCTCTATGATTATCGGAGAGGGATCCTTGGTTGTTTGGGTCCGTGATGTGACCACTTTGACTTTGACAAGACCTCTCGACTACGGGGCATTAAAGAGGTGTTGATTGACTTTCCCTAGAACTCTCAAGTACAAGGGGCACTTTCCCCTCCAAGACGTGTCCTTGTGACATGACCTAAAACCGTGCGAGGGAGTCAGTGCTGCCCAAAGGATGATAGTGTTAGGGTGCTGTGATTTGAGCCCCTTGGCTTGCAGTTCGGGGCATACGTGCATGATGCTTTGTTTCAATGGTGTATACTTATGGGACTTTTGGCTACTCACTTTCTTGGGATGAGCTACGGGATGGAGATCCCCATACGATCTGGTTCTATTTTCTTTACAGTGAATATATATATGTATACCTTTTTCTAGTACCCACTTCTTTGGTTTTGGTTACTCTCCTTCCAGGAGAGGCGAAGACACGTCGGGAATGTCATGTAATTTCCATGTCTAGATTAGCGTGGTTATATGAGTCTAATATCTTGATATAGGTAGCAAGAGCTTGATGTGAAGTTCATCTTCTCACCGTTTCTAGCTCTTTGTGTTAGGATGAGTCTACTTACTTCCTCTTGCTGGGTTGAGAAATACTCTTTACTGCACTCTCTTTTGTATTACTTTAATGTTACCTGTTCGATCTACTAATCATTCTCCGGTACCTCCTTTATTACTCCCTTGAGCCTTCGGGGTATCCAACTGGGTATTTTTAAACTCACACCTGCTCGGGCTTTGCCCACACTTGGTGTGCCCTTGCAGACGACAGATATGTTGCTCGTGACTGTAGAGGAGGATAGGATTTCGAGAGCATGGACTGCGTGCAATGGTCGTAGTCGAGTTCCAGGTGTGGGACTATCCTAGCTATTGTACTTTTTTTTACCTATTGTTGGGTTGTGGAATTTTACTAGGTTGGTGTGTGTCCCCCCCCCTTATTTTCAGTTTACCTTCAGCACTTTCTTTGTACTTTTTAGAGGTCGATGCACTTTGTGGTTTATTTATAACTATTTTTACTTTATTTTTCTTTTTTACTCTACACTTCTGCATTGAGTGGACTGCGTGTGTGTGTACAGGTACTCAGGAAAAGGCCTCCCTAAGTTGTTTAGCCTTCAGCGCTTGTCGCCAGCCCCTGGCCTACGGAGGCTGGCATGGGGTAGTTTCGGCTCGAGGTCGGGTAGGGTTGGGTTGTGATAATATATATTATATATTAATTATTTTATAAATATGAATAATTATTTACATTCATTTAATTCCTTCTTTATAAACTTGTAAACAGTTTTCTTGAGTATGTACGACATATCATCTGTATGAACTGTGTAAATCATTTTTATATATCTTAATTTTATGGATGACTATATATATAATGAATATGTATTATATTTATATCATTACTGAAAAAATTATATGATTGAATCAATATAAATATTTTTGTACTAGATGTATCAAGATGAAATTCATATTCAAAATGTAACATTACAATGAAAAATGATGACTTTAATAAGGATTTACTAACAATGGGGTTGTTAAATATTACTTATTGATATAAAATGATAAAATATGTTTTTATATGATTCTGGTATATGCTTATGTTAATTTAAAATTTATTATATATGATATTAGAGTTCATTCCAAGAATTTAAAATATGTGGAAAGCGGTTGTCATCTTACTTTATTTTCTGGGAGACTTATGGAAAATTCATCGCTTCATTACCTTTTATTGTGTACATAAATCCCATGAATTAATTTTATGATTATTGTCATGAAATTTAGGTTTATTTAGAAAATCCAAAAAAATTTCTCTCTTATATGTGTTCTAATTCAGTTATTATCAATTATGTAAGTGTATATAATCAATAACTGTTATATTCAGGACATATATTATTGTAAGAACATATCCTCATTTCCAAGGACTATATAAAGACACATTGACATGTTATATTGGGAATATCCTTATTATTATGATAATTTTTTATGTTTTACTTTCATTATGATTATTATTCAAATGTCACTAAAGTAGTAAGGGATTTATCTTATAATGTCATTTTAATACAGATTGTTTATGAATATTTTTCTAATGATTAAATTTTATAACATATATATCAAGAATCATATTAATTTTACCATTTTATATTTATTTATTGAGATTAAATTTTTACCATCATTTTTATCTCTATATTGACTAAATACACTAATATATTGTATCCTTTTATTAATTAAATAATTTTATATCCATTAATGAATCTCTTAAAAATTATTTAAAATAAATCATCATTTCATGTTTGGAATGTGGGACTTCTGACTTTTGAATGATAAAGTAAAATAAAAAATTATTTTAATATGAAAGTCCGGAATTAAATTTACCAAATTCATAAAATCATTATCATTTGATTGTTAATTAATGGTTTCCATGTTTAATTTCCTAGAAAAAATTTCATTGATATTTATGGATTTTTTATATTTTCAATTTATGAATTCAAAATGAAAAGTGAGTCTTACTGAAGAAATGTTCTAGTGATCATTTAAAGGATTTTTTCATCTACGATAAAATAACGCAATGTTACATTTTAATTAATGGAGATATGATCCAATGGAAATATAGAATTTTATTAACTGGATGGATTATAATAATGATTATTTAAATATGGTTCTATGAATCTCGTTTCGTTCACATAGGATAATTATGTTAGAGTGAAACCATTATGAAACATATATATTTTTCATTGCTTATGAAATGATAAAATTATAAAACTGTTATGAAACTTCTATCCATTCCCAGGATACTAATATGATGGATATTCTATAATCCTATGGAACACATATGTAAAATTCTCATTATGTGATGGATGGTCCTAGAATTAAATATAACTCAAAGTATTCAGTCAAGATGGATATCTCCTATGATTATAAGGACTATATTGGATAGTTAAACAAGTTATATAAGGGATTATCTATTATGAAAGTATTGAGAGTAATCCTAACTATATATATGAATTAATGATAAGTAAAGTTGATCCACTATGATAGGCTTGGCAGTGGTCCTTTTCCAAGGAAATGATTTTCTATTATTATGTGTATGTCATATGTGTATGTATTACGGTAATTTTATGCACCCATGAATGATGTTATTTTGTTCCTTAATGATTATTTTTATGAACACCATGATTTATTCCGTGAATCTTGATTAATATAATTGAAATGATGGTTATGGTCATTAACTATTATGTATGTGTTCTTCTATACATATGTTCATGTTATGCTCATGTGATAATTGAAATATCATGTGTTTACCCTTACTATGTACCTGATATCACCCTTTCCTATCGTTCCTTTCCCTATATTATATTTAATGGATTTAATTAATATTTTTCAAGAAGGATTATATAGGAATAACTTAAGGAGAGATGATATATTTTAATTATGAACAACTCTTTTATGTATCTATGTTTTTAAATAAAATTAACCTACATAATTATAGTGTGTGTAATTCTATTACATTCTTATAATAACATGTTATAATTAAATATTAATAGTATGGGATGCTATATTAATGACACAATACTACTAGGGATATCATACGTGTTGTTTTGATGAGTATGTGGTGAGAATATTCATAGATACTAGCTCCATATGATAGATCTTGTTGGGGGATGGGATATGTTGGGACGTGTCCCAAACCACATTAGAGATGGATGGATATGTTATTATATATACCTAGAAGGGATGGGAGCACAATGAGACTTCTATTGGTGAATGAGAGTGTAAAATATATGGGGAATAAATTTTGGTGTATTTTTTCTTTATAACACTTTGAATTCTATGATACTATATTGGATTAGTTATTTGATGATTGTTCCCTTGCTATATAGGGATTTGTTGAGTGTTTATGTGAATGTTTTTTCTTTTTTAATTATAGAATTAATATAATACATTCACATGAGCATCACATAGCTTGTTTACTATCCAACTAAGTATACTCATTATGCTCAACATCAGTATATATAAACTACTTTTTCATATTTCTAAGAGAATTCTAGTGTCCATGCAGGAAATTGTAAACATATATTTGGATCTGGTATTGATTTTCGTCCAAATGAATTTTCATTCTAAATTTACTTGGATACATATATATAGTTGTAAAAATAAGGAATGCATTGTGGGAAACTTTTTCATTAAATATATATATTATGGGATGGATTTTTTGTATTGATTTATAATATATGAAAGTCCTAAAATATTATAAGGGAAATGCCTAAAAAATATGAGATTGTTAAACCTTCAGTTATAGTCTCCAATCTGAGGCCCACTGTAGATAATACATGGGGTACTTTCCTATCTTCTTTCATAGTCTTCCTTAGAGGTTTACCATTAGTGGGAAGGGGTCATGTCTATTCCAATAAATTGACTCTATAATAATCTTTAATATTTTATAATTATAATTTATAATCATCAAATCCCCTTCAAATTATTGTATAACCATTGATAGTTCTATAGAAAATACGTTTCTTAAACATTTACCTATTTTATACATATACCTTGATGATAATAGGGATAATACAAATTCTTTTGTTATTCAATTCTTGAGACATTCAATCTTTCATTTTAAAAGGGTGTATTTTAAAAATTATATGATATAAAATATAATTTTAAGGATAAATTATTATCATAATTACATATGTATATAAGAATATATTTTTATTAATTAAAACCAATAATGATCCAACCATCTCTTCGAATCATATATTATACTATTAAGTGATACTATTTATTTAATAAGTATTGTAAAATAATCTCATCTTAGAATGATTTTTTCTAAAATTATCTTCCCATTTTTTTCATTTATACTAAACTAAATTATAAATGAAACTTGTCATTGAAGGGGACCAAATTTCTTTTTTACACATTTATGAAATGTGGAATACATATTCCACTCCTCTAATTTGTATTTCATAAACATAATAAAGGAAATATGGTTGATTTAATAATAGTTTATGTAAATAAATTATATATTTTTAATCGTTTCCATAATTATTATCCAACGAATATGTAAATGAATATGTTCTATCATGATAAAATGTATGAATCAACACATTTTTGTGTCCGTGAAAGGCAATAATCCCATTCTAGTATGTGTATCAAATCCAATATATTACTAGATCAATAATATATCATTATAATAATTTTTAACCTTGATATGCATGAACTTTATATTTTATCCATAGCTTCTACATAATTTATTATATAACTCATTTTAATTCTTAAATTAGAAATATCATTATTTTTTCATTTTTAATAAAATTATATCATCTTATTTTTCCTCAATTAACTACATAAATATTCATAATCTAGTTAATGAATAAACCATAAATTGAAAATATAACTTCATTTATTTTATAAAAATACTAATAAACCCTCAGTAAAATATATTTCACCCCATTGATGTCTTGTGAATTATTAATTCAATTTACCTACATTCTCTCTTAAAAAATATATCATTATTTTGAGTGATATTTATTTACAAAAATTATAATAAATCACTATTACATTTTAAAAAATCATTTCCAAACTATTATTTCATATTTAATGTGAAGAAAAAATATGAGGGTAAATTATAAACTTTAAAAAAACATAAACACTTTTAATCTTATACCGTATTGAGATATGATAATATATAAATTCTATTTTCATTAAATATATTATGTAATAGAGAAATAATGAAATGAAAAATGAAATTTCTATGTGGTTTAGGGGGAAATATTCCTTATTCCACTTAAAAAATTACTTCTCCACGAGCATTGTGATTTTCTCAAAACATGCCATTTTATCTTTGGAACTTATCAACTCTGTGTGGAAAATTCACACATTAATGTAGATTTTATTAGGATTCAAATAAGAAAAATAGTAGTCCTCAAAATACTCTACACCTAGTTGTTTACAAATAGATAGAAAATAAATTGTCTAAATAAAATATTGTAGAAAGAATTTAAATAAAGAATGAGACAAACAAAATAATAATTCATTAGTGGAATAAAAGACAGGCATCACAACGCATTACTTTTGAATATTCTTTTATTTACTAAAAAAATGTCCAGAATAAATGGTATGAGAAAAAAATATTCATATCTATGGGATGAATACATTATAATATTTTGAAACCTGAATGTCCAAAGTGTTTTCATTTAAAATAATTTCTTTAATATAGAAAATGTTATAAAAATAATGACAATAACAGTAGAGATAGTATCAAAAATCATATAATTCCCCAATTAATTTTAAAAACATATTTACCTTTCAAAAATTCTAACATGATTAGATTTATTAAAAATATATTTGACTCATAGATATAATCAAGTTCAACCAAATATTCTTGTTGAGAATATATATGAATTTAGTTTTATATTTTCTATGAAGATATGAAAATATATCTAGATAAGTAATTATTTCTAAAATTTTCATTTTATTACAAATTAGAAATTAAAAAGCATTAGAAAATTAAATCTTCCCTTATAAATTTTAATTATATAATATATTGTACAAAATATTATATAATATATTGTAAAAAATCCATAGAAATGATTTCTAAATTTTTTTAATGAGATAATTATTCTAACAATGTGAATGAAAAAATCATGAAAAAATCTAAAATTAAAATAATTAACATGACTGATTCAACATGTGGTTTCACTGAGTATATATAACTACAAAAATACGGTACAAAACAAAATGTTGATTTTAAAATTTGGTTAAAACCTAAAATGATAAGTACCCAAATCTTTGTATGCTTCGTTAAAGCTAGTTTTCCAAACCTAATGTTCAGTCTACACGTGAGGTTCATTATATGAAATTTGGAAAATAAGAATGATGTTTTTGATCAAAACGTTGGATCCAACACCAGAAATTATACTTGAACATGGGGTTCATAATTCTGGGTTGGATACCAATGATTAGTTCCAATAATAAAATTTTAATATATATTCTACAGAACATTGAATTACAAAAATATTCCATAGAATAAAAATACAAAATAAATATATGAAAATTATCTTACAACTATCCATGAATATAAAATAAATAAATTAATATATATAATCATGAAATCCACATGCAACAAATTCATTATTTAAATAAATGATGGTGTTTATGAGCATTGAAAAAAATGAGAAATTACAAAAAAAAAATTGTTTCATAACAATTTTTATGAATAAAATTATTCCATCTTTAGATTATCACATAACCAATATTAATATATTTAATGAAAGGATTATTTTTTTAATTATTATTAAAATAAAACATATATTTAAAGCAAATTGAATAGTGTTCATTTAATCTAGATTTCTCTCAAATTTGTGAAATGAAAAATAGTTTATAGATATAGATCATAAAAAGTTAATCTTATACAAAAATCAATGTTAATTTATTCTAATTCCTATATTAATTAAATTTAAAAATGAGAAGTCTATGAAACATAAATAATAGTAAAAATTAAGTAAAATCAATTTTAAAATACTAAAAGAACATCATTTATAAATTATACTTGATTAATTTGAGTTGTATAACATTGATTAAATGGTTATGGTTATGGTCAAGAAGGGGAATGGATATATTCTCATAAGAGGAAGAGGATTATATTGTAAATAATTCTATAATAGTGTAATATATAGCCTACAAATACTCCCCAAACTCTATGAAATTATAGTTCCTCGTAAAAACTAATAATATCATCAGAAACCTTGATTCTAGACACATTTCTAGAACTTCAACCAAATTTACCTTTAGAAAATTATGAACAATCTCAGAGTAATAAACATGTCAGTCATTATACTACCCAACAAGTTGACTAAAAATGTTACCTAAGGAATTTAGGATTTAAATATCTTTACTAACAAATTATGATTAACCAAAAATCTCTTTTGGGCATGACCATTAAATTGTAAACTATAAATTATTTCATCATTAACATATATATAACATGAATGTAACTATATTATTCTCATAGAAACTATATATCCTATGCTTGATAATGTAGAACCCCTTCAATGACCTGTACTAGCCCTCACAGTCTAAAATGTAACTGTCATGAATTATTTCAGATCAATGAAATGTGTTATAGAATCAATTTTACCAATGAGACTTCAAAATATACTAGCTACATCATACAAAAAATCATCAAAATCATTTTTTTATATTAATAATTACATCAAATTTTTTAATTGACTATAATAATTCTCAACAAAATTCATGAAAAAGATTAGATGTTTAATTTTTTATTTTTTTGGATAACTCCTGAGTATTTCTTGAATTATATTATATTCATACTTCAAATAATTATATTTATAAACCATGCTAATAGAAATAATTTAGAGTATTTTACTAAAAATTTATTTCATAAAAAATTGATTAAACATTATCTGGTTAACCAAATGATTCTATGAACTCTACCACTTAAAGAGATTAAGCATCCAATTATTCAACATAAGGACTAGATGAATCTTTTGATAATTATTTATCATCATCATCCAATAAAACATTATAGTAAAGAGTCCTTTCATCAAATAAATAAATTAATCCTTGATCAATTTACATTTAGTAGTCACTATTATACTTACATTCTTACAATAATGAATTCTCATAGTCCTTTACAGCTTGGTATATTCATATTGTTCCTCAACCTATTACTGCTAAATTGAGATCCATTGTCATCTAATTATATAGTGTCTAAGTAAAATACCTCTACAACCCCTTCTTCAGTAACAAAAATAGTTAATCATATTTATCAACCCATTCAACAAACTATTCAATAGGTGTAGGATCTTCTCCTCTCTAGGGATTTGTAATAAGCACAACACCCGTATCAATTTTAGAAGATGGTTCATGAAAAGATATAGGAAACTAAATAACTCCACTATCCTAAAAGGAATTTTCTCATCTATGATTTTCCTTCTGTTAGAGCTTGAAATATTTTTTTACCACCAACAAATGAGTCTCATGTACCTAAACAAATATAATGTGAACCTATATATATATATACATATCAATCTATGATTTTCCAATCTAGTATACACCATTTATCGTAGATATAATTTATTTAATTCTCATTCTCTCCCCCATCAACATGAGAACATGATTTCTATTCTTCATCATCATAAACTATAATTACCTAACATATTGTTACATTCCAAAAGAAACCCAATTTTATTAGTGTTATAGTGGGAAACACATTGATGTGATTACAAACTAAGAATATTTGGATTTCCCCAATCATTCCCAATATGTATGTAAAAAGTTTCATCCATCTAAGGTATCTATATATTTATATTATGGAATCCTTATGAAATAAAAGGATTTTGAACATTAATATTTACCTAATTATATTGAACCTGATGTCAATAAAAATAAAAAAACATGATGTATATGTCTACAACAACAATTTTCTATAATTCAATAATCATCGAAAAAATTTTGTTCTCAAAAAATTTTACAAAATCATTATTATGATCCTCAAGATATTTTAACAGCATATTCTGGCTATGGGTTATCCAAATAGAAGGGCATGATGTCTTTAAATTTTTTTAGATTATCTCTATTACATAATATAATTAAATGAATGTTCCCATCATGAGGAGATATAATGCTATAAGAAATATATAATTATGAAATTGAACTATTTATCACCCATATTTGTAGAAATGAAATCATCTCTATCATGAAAATATTATTTTTATTTTACATAAAATTCCTTCATATATCTTTTTTATACATACGCCAAATTTTTTCAAAAATAAATATATTCATTACCCTGAATTAAAGGGCCTAATTAAAAAACATATTTTCTTGATACATTTAATAAAAGTCTAGGAATTTCTTATAGAGAACACTATGCTATGATAAAGTGGTAGTTTTCCTCTACAAACCACTAAGAGCAGACTCATCTATGATATTTATATTCTTTATTGAAAAAATTAGAAAGATCAAGGTTTCATAAATTTAGTGTATGATATATCGGGATATTAAGTGATTATAAGGAAGTTGATTCAAAAGTAGGGGAGAGATAATATTTAATCCTATGGTTTATGATAATGTTTATGTTTCAAAAAATAATTTTATAGTGTACCCATCTATGATTTAGAAAATAAAAATAATAATTTGAAAAATAAATATTTAGAAATAAAATTTTATTAAAAGTATATTTTTCAAATGAATGAAAAATATAAATAAATAAGATATCAAAAACATAAACACAAATAATATAGAATATAAATCAAAATAACGTTTAACATTAAAATTATAGATTTACATATTATAAAATTTTAAAAACTCTATATTAATTAAATCAAAACAATCACTACGAAGTGGTCTATAGAAAATATCATAAAATTGATACTTAGTATTTATAAATTATAATGTTATATTCCCTTGGTGAACATGATACCTTATAAAATGATGATTAAGACCAACATGATTCTTCTTATAATTAATAACCATATTTTTTCCAAATATATATAGCTTATTTATTATCATGTAAAATAAGGATATGATTGAAATTAATTCTAATGTCTACAAGTGTGTTTTTTCTATAGAATAAATTAACACAAAAACAACTATAACATATATATATATATATATTCAAACATAAAGGATGAACAATAAACTGAATATTTCTTCTTAAAACATCATGAAATAAGTAGCTTGAATAAAAGTTATAGGTTCCAAAGTTTTTTGTTCTGTGAAATCAATACCCTTCAAAATTAGCAACAAAACATGAAATTAAATGAAAAATAGTATTTTTGGATAAAGCATAGATATATATATATATATTATCATCTATATATATAAAATTACATTTTATAGTAGCTATATATAACTCAATCAGATAAGATTAAAATCATAAGAAATTGAAAATCAAAAACATGATATATGGTATAATAACTATATAATATAGAAAAATATATATCATGCATCTATATTAAATCTTGGTTCATTTTTTATAGCTTCATCCAAAACATGTTTTACATTAGTTCATAGAAGAGTTTTATATGTATTACTTCTTTTACATCCATAAATGCTAAATAAGGAAATAAAAAATATACTTTGATAAAAAATATTTAAAAAATAATTTTGATTAATTTGAACTTCATGAAAAAAATTTAATTCTCCCACTACACTAATTTAAAATCATATTTTTATAATTTCTGAAAAATCATTACAAATATTATGATTAGTGGATCCAAAAAAACATCATCTAAATTTTTTCTAATAAAATAAAATAATGATATTTTTTTTTTCGATGATTAGGATTACTAATATAACTAGAAAACTATTCTTTAATATAAAGGAAATTAATCAAAACTAAATATCATATGGTTCTTATTTAAGGACTTAATGATCAGTAGTATGTACAAAATATTATAGATGAGTGCTTTCAGATCCTTGAGGTTTTTGAACATAAAACTATTTTACTAAATAGAGATTTTTTGAATAATATTTGAAATACAGATAACATTATTAAATTTTTATATGAGACGAAAAATCCAAAATAATTCCAATTTTTTCTTAGTTAGAAACTATATAAACTTTTTCCTCTTGGTTTATTAACTCCTTACTTTTTAAATCCATATAAACAAGCCTCGAGTTATTCCAAATCATTATACCTTGATAATCATGATTCATCAAAAATACCAATTTCTTTTGTAGAACCCCAAGATATCCAATTACGTTATCTCTTTAATGTAATTTAATAGCTTATATTTCACATAACATCGACTAGGCTTGCGTTATATGCAAGATTGAGTTTCTGCGAAACATCACATTAGAATTATTATTATTTAAATGATATACTTTTATATCAATTAAATATTGTAATATGAATAGTAAAAAATAAAATATAAATTCTATTTATAATTTTATCACAAAAATATAACATTTTTATTATGAAATGTATATGATTTTTTTCAAATAGATATATATTTAGAAAAACTATTTTCTTAAAAGAAATAATTTTTATGTCCTTCTGTGGACAACAAAAAAATTAATTCTAGACACTCTTAAAATTTGAATTTTTTTAAAACATACTTCATTTTTGAATTTAGAATATCAAAATTATCTTAGAGATAATTTTTGGTATTTTTTTCAAAACATTAATTTTTTAGATGAATAGTGAAAAATAATATATAATACATAAAAACAGACTTTTTCATTTATATAATTATTTTTGGCACCAATTTACCTAAAAGTCAAAATAGATACATAATACATATATTATTCAAAATTAATTCATTAGAGTCATCTTATAAAATAGATAGATATTAAAAACTCACTGAACATTTTTAATATCTTTTACCCACCTTCTTAGCACTTTTACCAACCTTCTTGGCACATTTTCAAATTAGCATAAATGACTTTTTACTACTTCTATGAATTTAATTTTGAAAATCCTACAATCATGGTAGACATTTTTATGTAAAATTTGGTTCAATAGGATCAATATAATATTTGGTTAATAGTAACTTTTGAATTTCATTTACCACAGTTAAAATTAAATACTAAAATTAAAGGTAACAATAATATTATAATTATATAAAGTTACCACAAAACATGTCATAATTCTATTGGATTAGTTTATTTCGACCAAAATAATCCTTATGAAAGAAATATGATACTTTTCAAACCACATGGGTAAGATTAGAAAACTTATTATATTTTATTTAAAGAAGAATTAAAAGTGTCAAATTCAAATTTTAATAACTACAACATTTTTAATATTGTGTTCTAAATAAGATAATTTTTTTTATAAATATTAATTATAAATATAAAAATATTTCCTACATTAGGTAATTTTACTTATAATTTTTATATTTCATATAATTAAATTTATTTATGACTAAATGTTTGGCAGTGATAGCCTTATTAATGAATGATTAAAATAAATAATATTATTAGTTTTAAAATAAATGTTATTTGATACTTTTGAGGCCATAAACTAATTTTATAGCTTCCTATGACATTATTGTATATATTCAATGTATATTTTCAAAGTAATAATGTATTTATGACTTTTAAAAAAATAAAGTATTAAATAGCAATAAAATTGACATAAATGATATTTTAAAATATATATAGTATTTTAGGAAATAAAATAAAAATCATAAAAATACAGTTTCTTCCAACTAACATGGATAGTGTTAAAATGTCATAAATTTTATACTTTAGGTGCGTTTGGAAACATATATTAACTATATTAACCTTGTAGTAAAAAAATTGAAGAAGACATGGTATGAGTTATACAATTTAACGAAGGGTTAAATTTAAAATATAAGGATAATATAAGGACATAAAATGTATAAAACTTATTTGTTGAAATTATTTTTACCCAAACTAATCTTATCATCTATATAAATCGATTTGGTGCTACTATAAAATTTAAATTATCTTATAATAAATTTATATGTCATCATTTTTCCAAATATACAACTCACATATGTTATAAAAGGGAACCTCCCTTTCTTTTTAATTCACACCTACAAAGACATTTGGATCAGAAATTACCTTCCAAAATCCATTAAAAACTATCCTCACATCATCATTGAGGTATTACCAAGATCATAAATCCAGTATATAGAGCCGTTTTGTTCAAATAAAAAGGAATCACCCGAAGAATAAGTAATTATTTTGTCACCACTTTCAAAGTTCTTTTCTTCTTCTATATCTTCTATATTGGTGGTTACCATAGTGAAATAATAAATACATTAACTTAAACATATTGAGTAGTTATTATAAATATGGTACAACCATATTCATTATTCTATACATCCTATGAATGATAAATTAACCATGCATTCGTACATACAGCTTACCGTCTCCACGTCATGGTGTAGTTTGTTATTCAACACTTCAATATTTGGATGTGTATAATAATCCATATAATTAATTAATATAATGAATATAACATAGTAATAATTATTTATATCAAATATAACATCCTATTCAATTCATTTTCACCATCAATAGAATTATATTGTCGCTCGTGCGTACGTACAGCTGACCATCTCAACGATGAAACAAGATTCAACATCCACGATCATTGTTCTAATATATATATATATATTGATTATGTATGAGATATATAAAATAATATTTATACTATAATAATATATAATTATGCAGATAGAAATATGTTGTTTACTTAATTCCATACTATATAATAAGACAACTGAAACAATGTTCATGCTTACGTACGAACTATCGTCTCCAGGAATAGTGTTTCCATTTCATATATCTATCTTTTATAAATATTTATATTCTGAATATATATGATATATAAATCATTTTCTATCTTATGGAAGTATTTAAATCATGATATAAGTTATACTATCAAGAATAAAAGTGAAAACACGTATGATAAAGAAATCGATTATTACCCAAATATTTACTTTAACATAGATATTATTATTAAAAGGGTAAAATAAAATCCTAAATGAATCATACATGATATAATAAATATGAATATGGTTCTTGTATAATTTAATAACATATTATGGTCATTATACATGTTTTTTAATGTACCCTAAACTAAAGGAAAGTACAAGTAAGGGTAAATTTATTAATCTCATTTTTATCTGAGATTATTTATGTGTAAGTATTTACTGGGACGTATTTATTATCCATGTACATGATTTATATAAGAGTTTTCAAAAGGATTCTTTTTAAGGGACTCATTAATTAAAACATAATTTTAAGTTTTTTAAATATTTATTCTTCTGAATCTTTATTCTTAATTTCCATGTATTCAAAATGGTCTTTAAGATTTATTTATATAGAAATGAATGTTTTAAAATGTTAAATATTTTAAAATGTTCCAAGGTGGTATGTGAAACATTGATTTGAAAATATATTTTATATGTATTCCTTTATAAATTATATTAATGGTTATGTATTTCATGAAAAAGTTATATTTCTCTCAAAGTGTTTTACAGGTCATTTTCAACTATGTCAACATCATTTAGTGGATATTATTCCCAATTGAGGTTGATTTATTATAATACAATATACTATATTGTATTGAATGAGTTATGATATGTTTTACTATGGATGTTCTATTTTTATACCATTCATGTTTTATAGTTAATTTATTGACATTTCATATGATAGTTTTAAAAATAATGCATATGTTATGTTTCACCCTTTTCATATTAAGAATGCATTGGACTTAGTATGTGATGGGTGGGGACCTCTATAGCCCCTTGATGCGTTGATAGATCTAATGAGAAAGAATACAGTCTTAAAACAAGTCCTTGATAGTATAAGTGAGATTGGTATGGGCACAATGCTTTCACGTAGTATTTATTATTTCTCACATTATGTATTACCTTGTTATGAAATTAGTTATAACGTGTGATTATTTTACTATTAGAATATCCATGTGCATGTTTATATGGTAATGTCTGATTTATTTTTTCCCTATTATTTTCTTCTTTATATTTAAAATTCTGCTATTTGTATTACACATCTTCCCTTAAAAGTTTATAGATTCCACTGAATTATTTACCCTTACTAATCATCTAAGATCACCCCATTATAATGTTTTATTTTCCCAGGAGGACAAGATGTGTTTTATAATTGATAAATAAAGTTATGATAGGGGAATAATGACATTCTCAAAGGATTATATTGTTTTTAATTTATCTTTTAAATAGATATATGAAGTTCATTTATGTAATATATTTTCCAATACTACCAAACTGATCAGTCCTTCTGGACATGATTCTTTTTAATCATGGAAATGTATTAAAATAACGAACTGGATCTGGGCTTCAGGGGTCTAGGTATTATAGTTGGAATCAGAGTAAGTTTTATCAATATCCTTGGGAATTATATTTAGATAAACATTGATTAGGGAACATTACCCTAACATAGACATTGAGGATTAGTATAGAATAACATCCTAAATTTTGGTAATGTAGATATTATGTGGTTATTCAATGAAATACATACATTTATGGACACTACAAGTGGACATGGTTCTTGCTCAAATGTACGTAGGAGGGAAAACTACGACAAGGTGTTCCGGGCCTAACTCAGGGTAACCTGGTACATGACAACAGAACTTATTGTGCACCAGGTTTTACAGTCCTAAGGGATATGATTAGGATGATTCACATTTTTATTACAAACCAGTATGAAGTATTTATGATCAAATATTTCCAGAAAGAATCCATTTTTAGGATTATGATATTAGATATGCATGAAATTTTCAATTTATGTAATGTATTAAAAATTGTTTAGAGTGATGTATTATGATTCATAACCTAATCTAGTGTATGAAATTATTTTTGAAATGGAACCTAGTAGTAGGAATGACTACCCTACCACTACAAATTTTCCAAAGAGTAAGAAAGATGCTATAATTTTTTGTCTTAATCCAATATTTCAAAGGTGATTTTCCTCCCACGAATTCTCATCAAATGAGGAAGTAGTATCATGTGTTAATATGATAAGTAAATAATAATATGAGTCCCATTGCTTTTAAGTGATGTGATAGAAGAAGATGATGGTAGAGAGAATGATGGATAATTGGAAGAATGGAAAGAATTATTTCCCATATGTGATAACTGTGGAATGAATCAACCAGGGAGGTTTTGAAAGGACTTGGTGTTTGTTTGATGTGTGGAAAAACGGGTCATCATAAAAAAAATAAAAAGGGAAGTATGAAAAGACTAACATATGGTGTGTCAATTGTAGTGAAATGTGGAATTACACAAATAAATATCCTAAGATTTATGGAAGTATATCTCATATGATTCAATGGGATCAAGGCCAAACATAAGATGTTACTACAATCAATGTAGAATAATTAATGTATTTGTGATTTTGGATTGAATAATTATGTCATTTGAGTGTTGTATCAATGATTTACTGGTCATCTGAATTATGGAAATAAAAAAGGATTGTAATGTAGTACAATTTCATTGAGGATTTCCGATTGTATGATACTATGAAATGTGACCCAATAACAAGTTAATTTTTTTTGGAAAATTCATGTTAAGGAAACGATGAACTATAATATGGACCTGTCACTGAGATCATGATTTTGGAATAAGAGATGATTAATTTGGATAAATTATATAGGATATTCATGACTACCTTGGATCAATTTCATTGTTTGTTTAATCAATCATTTTGGCATTTAAAACATTTTACTATTTAAATATCATATGCAGTATTCTATGAGGAATAAGGGAGCATGAACGTATTCAACGAGTTTTTATGTTAATTCATGGTGTTACTATGTTTTAGGAGAATTCATGATGATGTTATTAACGTTTAATTATGTGGAAAAATAGATCATCATTATGTTTTCCTCCAATATAAATTTTTGGACTGTGAGTTTGGACACAAGTATTTTGGATAAGTCTAAAGGTTCGAAAGGAGTAAGTTGAGAACATGTTATTTTTTTGAGGTTATAGTATAATTTATTGGATACTTTAACCTAGCATTTTTGATTTCAGAAAAAATATAGAAGATTAAGGAAATATTAATGGGCCTTATGATTTAAAAAAATTTCTATATATTTTAAAAAATCATTTTGAAAATTTATTTCCTAGTGTAATGGAGTAACTAAAAATAGATCGATTCACAATAAAATGATGAGCTTATGATTATGACATGTAATGTAATCAAGTAATATTTATTGAGTTTTTATCTTGATAGTAAATTAATCCCTCCTCTTAAAAAAATAAATTATGTGAAAAATGTGTTATTTGAATACCTTATGTTTTTTGACTTGGGGATATTTTAAATCATCATATATTTAGGGCTTAGAGGCCCTCAATTTTCAATTTATTATTCATTTTTTTGTGATTATGACCTCAATCACTCACTATAAATAATTACATTTTCTCTCCAATTATTTGTATATAATTTCCACCAATGTTCTCCTATTTGAAAACCAAATTTGGTGGTTACTTTTTTATTTCCTTCTCCCTCTTATAAAGATTATATTTTATGAACCCTATTTTTGATGTGGGTTTTCGAAAAAGGAATTTTTGATTTTCAACCTTTTATTTTCGAAGAAGAATTTAAAATTGTGAGGACACAATTTATTGAAGTAGGGGAAAGCATTATAATCCAATATCTTATAGAATGTTATATCCTAAAAAAATTAATACCTTATATTTCACAAAACACTGACTTCGCTTGCGTTATACGCAAGATTGAGTTTCTGTGAAACAACAAATTAGTATTATAATTATTCAAAAAATATATTTATTTACCAATTAAAATTTTAATATGAATAGTTTAAAATAAATTATAAATTTTATTTATAATTTTATCAAATAAATAAAATATATTTATTATGAAATATATAATTTTTTTCTAAACTTTTTATATATTTTGAAAAAATATTTTCTTAAAAGAACTAATTTTTATGTGATTTTGTGAAAAATAGTAAAATTAATATTAAAAACTACTAAAAAATGACTTCGTGAAATATTATTCATTTTTAAATTCAGAATATCAAAATTATCTTAGAGTGAAGTTTTGGTATTTTTCTGAAAACATCAAATTTTAGATGAATATTGAAAAATACTCCATAGTACATAAATACAGGCTTCTTCATTTAACTAATTATATTTTATTTAAATTTATCATACTTTAAAAATAGAAAAATAATTCATATATTAGTTAAATGTATGTCATTTATGCCATTTTATAGAGGAATTAGATATAAAAAATAATTGAACTTTTTTAGCATCTTTGACCAACCTTCTAGGCCCATTTAACCAGCTTCTAGGCACATTTAAAAATTATCATAAATCATAATTTTACCACTTCTAGGAATTGAATTTAGAAAATAAAACATACATTGGGGTCATTAGTAAGTAAAATGTGGTTAAATATGATCAAACTAATTTATGTTTAATAGTAGGTTTTTAATTTTATTTACCATGATTAAAAGTATATAGTGTAATTAATGATAAAAATAATATTATAATAATATAAATATACCCTAAAAATATTCATAATTATATTTTTTAAGAGTTTTTAGACCAAAATCAACCTTAGGAAAAAATAATATGATCTATTTTAATCTACTGGGGTTAGATTAAGAGATTTATTATATTTTATTTAAAGTAGAATTAAAAGTTTCAAAAATCAAATTTTAATTACTAAAAAAAAATTTATACATGGTTACACACAAGATAAATTATACTATTAAAATTAATTAGTAAGATAAATATATTTCCCACATCATATAATTTTATTTATAATTTTTAGACAATAAATTATTAAATTTGTTTATGACACATGATGATGTAATGATTTCCTTATTAATGAAATATTTGAATAAATTATATTATAAATATTAAAATAAATTTGATTTAAAATTTAGATGACATACAATAATTTTATAGGAGACCATGAAATGTTATTATTGATTATATTTGTTTTTTTCTATGTAATAAAGTATTTCTGACTTTTACAAAAATCATGTATTAAATCGTAACAAAACTAACATAAATGACATTTTAAAATTAATACTATTTTATTAAATAATATAAAACATATAAAAATATAATGTTCATCAAAACAAAACATATATAGTTCTAAAATTTCATAAATGATCCACTTTAGGTTCGTTTGGAAGAATATAGTTTCAATATTAACCTTGTAGTATAAAAATACAAGAAGACATGGTAAGAGTTAAACAGTTTAACTCAGGGTTAAATCTAAAAGATAAGGTTAATATGACAACCTAAACATGTCTGAAAATTATTTTTTGATAGTATTTCGACCCATCATCATATTATCCAAATAATAAATCGATTCGGATTTATTAGAATCGAAAAATTATTTTATAATAATTTAATATTTCAACATTTTTCTTAAAGTGCCACTCACCTCTCTTATTAAATGGAATATACCTTTATTTTTATTTCACACATACAAATCCATTTATATGACAAAAACCCAACCAAATCCCATAAAAACTAACCTAAATTCAACCTATATTTCTTACCATGAGCATAAATCGAATCTATATAGCCCTTTTGTTCAAATCAAAAGAAAACACCCAAAGAAGAGGTAATTATTTTATCACCACATTCAAAGTTCTTTTCTTCTTATACATCCTCTTACATTGTAGTTACCATAATAAAAAAAATAACTCCAGTAACTTATACTTGGTTATATGTTATTAAAAATATGGTACAACCATATTCATTATTATATCCATCCAATGAATGACAATGTCACCATGCGGGCGTACGCACGACTTACCGTCTCCACGTCGTGGTGTAGTTTTTTATTCCACAAAATATTATTTGGATGGGTATAATAATGATTATAATTAACATAAATAATGAATATAAACTAGTAATTATTATTTGTATATAATATAACATCCAATTAAATATGTTTTCGCTATCAATAGAATGATATTGTCACTCGTGCGTACATATAAATTACCATCTCCACGACGTGATTAGATTCATCTTAAATGATCACCATTCAAGAATTTTCATAAATATATTAATATTTATTAAGTATGTGATATGTGAAATAATATTTCGTATGGAATAATTCATATTTATGTAGTTAAATATATTTCATTTACTAACATCCATACCATAAAATAAAAAATAAAAACAAAGTTCATTCGTAAGTATGGACTACCTTCTCCAGGAACATTGTTTCCATTACATATATCTATCTATTATACATGTTTATATTCTGAATATATATGATATATAAATCCTATCATTTATTATGGAAGTATTTAAATCATTATCTATGTGATATAATGATGAATAATAAATAAAAACACATATGATAAAGAAGCTATTATTACCTGAAATGTTACTTTAACATTGAAATTATTATTAAAAGGGTAGCATATAGTTATAAATAAATAATATATGATTTCATAAATATGAATATGGTTATTTTCTAATTTAATAACATTCTATGGAAATTATATAGGTGTTAATGTGTACACTCGAATAAAGAAAATTACTCAGTAAGGGTTAATTCTTCAATATTATTATTATCCTATATTGTCTATGTGTAAATATTTACAAGGAAATATTTATCATCCATGTTCAGGTTTCATAAAATAAATTTTAAAATGATTATTTTTATGGGTCTCTATAACTTAAAACTAATTTTTAGTTTTTTTAATATTTATTCTTCTAATTCTTTATCATTAATTTCCATGTTTTCAAAATGGTCTTGAGGATTTATTTATATAGACTTTACTGTTTTCAAGTGTTAATTCCATTCAAAAGCATCCAGGTGTTATGGGAATATTTTTTTTGAAATATATTTTAATCGTATTCCTTTATAAATTGCATGATTTTTAAATTATTTCACAAAAAAGGGATATTTCTCTCAAAGAGTTTTACTGATCATTTTCAAATATGTCAACATATTTTACTAGATATTATTACTGATTGAGTTTGATTTATTATAATAAAATATTCTATATTTTATTGATTGAATTATGATATGTTGGACAATGGATATGCTATTTTAATACCACTCATAGTTTTTGGTTTAAGTATTGACATTACGTATTATTGTTTTGATACAAATTATTATGTTATGTTTCACCCTTTTCATATGAGGAATGTATTGGACTTAATAAGTGATGGGTGGGGCCCACTATAGCCCCTCGACGCATCGGTTGGTCTCATGAGACAAACTAGTGTCTTGGCACAAGGCCTTGAATGATTTTTTGTGAATAGTGTTGGGACAAGGACATGATGTAGTAGGTTTCTTTTTCGGCATTATGCATTCCTTCATTAAGAAATTATTTATAACATTTGATTATTTGACTATTTGAATATCTATGTGCATGTTTATATGGTAATGTTCTATGGATTTTTTCATTATTATCTTAATGATTATGTCTAAAAGGATGTTCTTTTATTATACATATTTCCTTAAAATATTACAGTTTCTGCATAATTATTTACCCTTACTGAGAATATGAGCTCAGCCCTTACATATGATTTATTTTCCAAGGATGCCAAGATGTGTTTTATTATTGATATGCAGGTTTATGCTAAAGGAATAATGGAATTATCAAATCATTACTTATGTTTTAATTTATTTTTGAAAGTTTAATGTGAACTCCATGTATGTAATCTATTTTCCAAAATGACTAAACTGATCAGTCCTTCAGGACTTGATTCCTTGTAATCATGCCAATGTATTAAAAAAATGAACTGGATCTGGGATTCTAGGATCGAGGTATTACATGTTTCCTATAACTAAATATTTTGAGGGCCTATATACTAATTGCCGAACACTATTACATTTAAACTAATTTATCTCTTCATATATAGTTGATATCCATCCCTAATTAATTAAGGATTCTTATAAATTATTTTGTTCAAACTAGGATATAAATGTGGATAACTCATCTAGGTGTCCTATATTTCCTCTATTATAAACTGTTTCAACCAGGTAGTCTATATCAATTTCTATATATTTTCCTATCTAGAGTCATGGATGTATAATTAAGACACTTTTAGGTTAGATAGTTTCATTTTCTTTTGAACTATATCGATTTTTATCATATTATAATTTACTTCCAAACAAATCTTTAAAAGAATCAAGAAACCTACGATTCTAATAACTATTAGCAAATTCTATTGTTATTTTATGTGATTAAAATGATCACATTTATTAAACATCATATGAATATACATTTCTGACTATCCCCATAGTATTATTAATCTATCTATAAGAATAATATGTAGCATAAATCCCATGAAATATCCCTTCTTCATCCTTTCAAACAACCTTACCAAGGGTTTTATAAGGAACTGACCCAAGTTTCCCTCAAACCTAGAACACGAACCATTCTATTACATACATGAAGGGAATTCCCAATCACCAAGGTATGGAGATAAGATCTAGGGAATCAAACAACACAACATAGGGAAATATTTCTCCCATCATGATCAAATAAATGGGATATATGTACTAAACAACAAGGAACAGTGGAATGAGAAAAAAAAAATATATCACAATTATAAGAAAATAATGAAAATACGTATCAACAAAATAGCTAAAAACTCTAAGGGAAATTCAAACTGCAAAGGCCACTAGAAATGCAGTTACTCCAAAAGATGGCATGGATGTACTCCCACCAACTCACCACCAGCTACCATACTATCTCACACAAACCTCATCGCCATACAAAAAGTCCTTGCCTTACCATGTACTGAAAGCCAAACAAACGTCTACGCACCTATGAAGAGGTGCAGAAGGTGTGAGCTAGCAGGCTCAGTAAGATTGCACCCAGGTGTCCCATGTCAAGTATCTGTATAATAATCCTCGCATAATAAATATATATATAAACCTGACATCATATTAAGTAAAGTTGTTTTTTTGAAAACATGGTAAACATTTACTATTTTCAACCGTTCTAAAGAAAAAAAGTTATATCAATTTCAAAGATGATTCTCCGTATCAATTTTTACATGAATAAACATGTATTTAATGGATAATGCAGAATTACCAGCAATTAAAAATAGATGTATAAATATTATGACCACATGGATACTATAGGTCTAGGTGGAAGACTACTCATACCACAATAATCATGTGAAAAAAATATTCATAGAACAATGGGCCTATAAAATAAGACAAACACCCCATGAGAAAACTCCCCCAATGATGTCAATATCTTTCCCCAAGAATAAAATTCCTAAGAAATAAAGGAATGTATCAAGATAAACTACCTTGATAGTCATAAAACAATGGCAGATGGCCCCCAACTAAACCATCATCGTAATTACCCAAGATAACCAATGTTCGTATTGTTATAATTCAATTCAATGTTTTGAAAACAACTTTAAAACCATTTCCCAATTACATTTCCTTACTTTGAAAATACCAATTTTCTCTCCATTTATCAATAACATGGGAAAAAATAATTTAAATGAGAAATCCATTTATACATGAAAAAAAATCATACAAATTTCAATATGAATTTTTTTTAAAGAAAAAAACACGATCCACTATCTTAGTATAGAGACAGAACCTCATACCTCAAAACACAGGTTGCAAAACCATAATAGAAATCAAAAATAAAATAACAAACATGATAATCAATGTACCTAAAAAAACTACATCAATACTGATTCAATTTATATGAAAAGAGGTCAGTGAAATAGATTAAATCTACAAACATCAAAGGTGAACTCCTGCCACACCATGACCTTTGAAGAAAAAGGCCTTTGAATGATATTAGACAACATATCTTGGAGACACCCAGAAGACAACACCATATTAAACAGATAGGTCCAAAGAAACTTCCCAATAATGATAATGAGATCAAAACCAATTAAGAAGTGGAATGGTGTCTTACATAGAGAGACACACCAATGTTGAAACTGAGAACCAATCCCTAAAAGGTCGATCTCGGAGAAGTAGTGTCTAAGAAAATAACCTATGAAGTTCCTCGGTTCTTGATCCAGGAGGCACAAAGAAAGATCCATAAAAAATAGCCTCATACTGTCTTTAAAATCTAGTCATGTCCCATTTAATGATTTTTAATATTTTTATAATCTGTGAAATTCATGATGTGTAATTATGTAGAAAATTCCATCTCCTAGGATTAAATATCCATTATTTATAACAGTATCGATGTGAAACCACCATTCATGATTTGTAATATTTCACAGCATGAATCTCCTTTCGTGGCTTATACCCAACATATTTTATATAGCATGTAACTCAGTTACATGGTGTGAAATGTTCCTAAATCTAGAAAAAAGGCTAGTTAATGTTTATTCCAGCAAATCTTTGACTTTACCATTACAGGTATCCTACCAATTTAAAACAATGCAGAAATAAGGATGAGGTTAAGGGTTACCTGATAAAATGGTAATGAGATGTTATAAACTCACCACCATAAATTCATTACATCCCTGAGAATTCATGTGGAAGATCTAATCCCTATAAAAATATAAGGCCATTGCTCCCTCATCAAAGATTCATGTTCCCAAGTCTCTTTACAATCTGAAATTTTTTTCCTTAGACCCTTGACTAACAAATACAAATTCACTTGCAAGACATTCACTTGAGGGTAAATGATCATAACTGGTTTATGTAAAATATAAAAATTAGGCACTAACTCAATTTCTTCCCATATCTGATATTGAGGAATATTAGGGTGATATTTCATAAATTGAGATACATGGAAAACATCTTGAATACCTTTCTACATAACTGGAAATGGTAATTGGGAAGAAATATTCCCAAGGAAATCTGTAAACTGAAATAGTCCAACATATCTCAGAGAAAACATTCCCTGATTTCTAAATAGATGGTTACCCAAGAAATGAGATCCCACCAAGAAAACCCAATAACATATTGAAATATCGAAAGGTCAACGCCACCAATCCGTATATAATTTCTATTGACTCTAGGATATAAATAGATGTCAATTTACATCCTAAATCTTAAGAGATATTTCCCTAACAAAACTTGGTCGAACTAAAGATTCTTTACGGACCTCATCCCTAAAAAGTGGTGATTTACACATGTGACTAAACAATGAATCGAATGGAGTCATTCTTATCAACGATTGATAACTATTATTGTAAAAAAACTCAACCCTTCTCAAAAGGATATCCCATGATCATCCATAATCCATGAAATAGTCATGATGTATATCTTCCAGAATTAGAATTACTCACACTGTTTGATCATTTGTCTATAGATGGTAAGGTGTGCTTAACTTGACCTAAGTTCCCATAACCTCTTAAAGACTCCTATGGATCCTCGAGGTAAAAATATGGTACATATATTAAACAATGGAAGAAGGAATCTGGTGTATCCTCATAATATCATTCATATAAATCTTACCAAAATCTTCAACGTTAGTGGCTTCTTTGATCCGAATAAAATCAGCAGAATTAATCAATTGATTAACAACCACCTATATAGAATTCTTAACTCATATTGTCTTTTGTAATCCAATAATAGAATCTAATGACACATCATCTATTATCTAGATTATCATCAGAAGGGGATGAATAAAACATGAAGTTTTCATGTGATTTTCCTATATCTATTGGCAGTAGTAACTGTGAGACACAAACTTCATGATTTCGTGATTCATACCAAACTTTCAGAATAACATCATTGTGTCATAATACATATTCTTAGTTCCTATATGAATATAAAATGGAGAGTTTTTATAATTGAACTAGACTAAAATCCACACATATATTGGGATGAAAAACCTTTCCCTGAAGTGAATCATACCATACGAAGAGATACTCTAATAATGTTTTTATCTCAAATACATTCTGAGGACGCTTCCATGAAAAAACAACCATCACCTTATCTAGATCAACTAATGTTCCATGCTAAGAAAATATGTTCCCCAAGAACAACACTTCTTGAATCTAGAAAATACATTTCTAAATCTTTCCATAAAAATGGTGACATCTTAGAATTTCTAGAACAAAAATTAAATGGCACTCGGGCTCATGTTCAGATTTCGAATAAACCAGAATATCATCCATGAACACAACCAAAACAGTGTCACAAAAATATGGAATATTTTATTAATCAAGTAAATAAAAATTATAGGAGAATTAGTCAGAACAAAAGGCATTATAAGATATTTAGAATGGAAATACCTACTCCTAATAATTATCTTTTTATACATCAGACTCATGAACTCTGAGCTGATAATAAACTGACTAAAGATCAATCATCAAAAACAGCTTTCCCCCCATCATCTGATCAAATAGATTTTCCACATGAGGGAAATGATATTTATTCTTAATCATTACCCTGTTCAAATTCTGATAGTCCAAACATAACTGAAGTGAACCATCTGCATTCATTTAAATTAGCACAGGTGCTGCCTAAGGTAAAACACTAGGGGGAACAAATTGGATGTAAAATTGAATCATGAGTTCTTTCAGCTCAACTAGTGACATACAATTAAAAGGTATCAACATCATATCTATTACTAGATCTGAATTCAAAAATTAATGAACTACCCTAGGATTGCCTCAAACCCAACACCCGACCTGTTCTGTTATATACCCAAAGGGCATTCCTGTTCCCCATAGGCTGGGGACAAGAACCTAGGAATCTAACAACACAATAAAGAGAATGAATTCTACCAACCTGATCAAGAACATGGAATATATGTACTGAATAAAAACTAATAATAAAATATGGACAATATATAAATTCAATAATTGTAAGAAAATAATGGAAACCGATACAAAAAATTTACTTATAAACTCCATAGAAAAAGTCCAACTATAACGAACCCTAGCCAAATAGCTACTCCAAATGATGTCATGGAATAACTCTCACCATATCCCCACCAACTACCTTACAAGATGACACAAAGCTCATGACATCACTATAATTCTTTTCTGTTCCTTACAATTGAAGACATGAAAAATTCTACAACCCATCGAAGAGGTGCTCAAGGTGTGAGAAAATTGGTTCAGTAGGATGCCACCCAATTTTTCCATATCAAGTCTCTATATTAAAATTCATGTATTCTAATTTTAATTAAAAACATGGTCTGGGATGACATAATGTTGTTTTATAGAAAACATGGTAAACATTTTCCTTTTTCTATAGTTCTAAAAAATAATGTATATCAATTTTAAAGCACATTTTCCATATCATTTTTTCATAGGCACAATCATTAATATAAAAGATAACTTAGAAATCCAATCAATACAAAAAATATGAACATGTATTAAAATCGAAACTAATACTACAGGTCTAGAATATAGACTACTAAAACCACAATAATCTAGTTCACAAACTAGTTCCTAGAATAATAGGGCTAGAAAGAAGAGGAATACACTATGAGAAACCCCCAAATGATATCAATATAGGTCCCTTAGAAAAATGATATTACAAAATAAAAGAAATTATAAATACAACCCTCATTTATAATCAAACTATATTAGATTATTTCCCCATGCTAAACCATCCATCTAAGTATCCAAGGTAAACTTTGTTCTCTTATTCCCAAATCATTTTAGTGCTTTGAGAAACATTTTGAAACAATTTTATAATTCCATTTTGATGATTCAAAAATAGGAATATTCTCCATTTATTAATAACTAAGGAAAAAAACAATTCTCATTAAAAACCTTTTTTAATACACAGAAAACAATCATTTCAATTTCAATAAGAATCATTTTTTAATGAAAAGCAACAAGATATATTAAAATAGTCTTGAGTCGGAATGAAATACCTCAAAACATTGGTTTTAGAGATCAGTAAAGGAAAACCAAAATCAATAAAAACCAACAACAACAACAAAGTCCCATGAATCAAATCCACATCATGATTTATTCAATTAAGAAGACAAGGTGTCAGCAGAAGAGAGTAAATCTATATATAACTCATAAACAAATGCTTGGCGCATCATGAATAATGAAGAAGAATTCCTCATGAGTGAGATTGGACATTGGATCTAGGAAAACAAATAATACAACACCATTTTAAACCAATGGATCCATAGATGATACCGCATAATGATACTATGATTAAATGAAACAAATAACTAGAAAGGTCCCATACCCTAAGAGATGCACAACAACCACAATGGAGATCCAACACCGAATCGATTGAACTAAGACAAGAATTTTTTCAAAAAATTTCCTAGGAAGACCCTCAATTTGAGAACTAAGAGGTTCTGGGAAATATCCATGACAAAATAACCACTCTCATACTTTAAAATCTAGGCACTGGTCATTTCAGGACATGTAATATAGCTACACTCTGTAAAATCCATGATATAAAAAGACTCCAAAAATACAAAACCTCAAGAAAAAAATCTATTTTTTTAAAACATTCATGATGTTAAACTAGAATTCAAAATGTGTAATATTTTACAATGTAAATCCCCTTTCATATCTTGTAGCTAAAAAAATTACACTATGTGTACCTAGTTACATGGAATCCTATAGAAATAGATGGTTAAAGTTGAAAGTACAGAAAATCCCAAAATTCTCCATTATCAGAATCCTCCAAACCTCAATGTAGTGGATAACAACGATGAAGTTAAGGTATTACCTGATAAAATAGAAATGGGATCTTACAGTTTTACACTATATTCTTGAAAGAAAAACATGAATGTATAGACTTTAATTTATATAACATTGTATTTTAATTTATTCAGTAACTCATAAGGGTTATTTTTATTATATACATAATTAAATATATATTCATGATATGGAATGATTTAAAAATAATTTTTCCCTACAAATCAGTTGATAAAAAATATTTATTCAATATAGACATTTCTGTTGACTGAATTGTCTCATTTCTGCTTACAATAAGTTCATTGTCTTGAGGTGTTCTTAGAGTACTAAAAGATAGTTTACTACATAAATTTAATTAAAAATAATCAAATTAACGATTCTCAAAAACTGCATCGTTATCCCTTCTCAATGAACCTTTTTCATATAACTTTGGTTTTGGAAAATCACCCTAAAAATACCAAAAAATGATAAAGGAACCACTTTTAATCCTTAAAAATAAAACCATGTTAATTATGGGAAAACTTAAGAATGGGAAAAAGATTTTATAGTGAAGGGTTCTACTCTATAGGTTCTCAAAAATTAAATTTTTATAATTTATGAAGGATTAAATGTAGAGAAAATGTTAATTGATTTGAGTGATGTGTTATGAAACTTGTACATTTAAAATGAATCAAAACCTATTCTCAACAAACATAAAATTAGGGAAAACTAAAAATCAATTTTTCTTAGATTACGTAGATATATAATATATGTTTTAAATACATAGACGAAAAATTTCCATATCTAATATTTAATTATTTTAGCACTAAAATAGTTATATTTTTATTCACATAATGAAATCTCTTCCAAAATATAAAAATTTACAATTATTGGTTTTCTAAACATTAGTAGTTTATCATTAGATATATAAAATTAATTATTAAAAAAATAAAAACATAAAATTCATAAAAAAGTTTTGAGATGATCATGTTTTTCTACTTTATACATTTAACATAGAGAACACTATACCATATTATGGATTTCAATGATCCAACTGGTCCATCACCAATGATCATCCCTTTAGAATTATCACTGAATGAAAACAATTACCCTTATAAATTGGATAGTGAATTGAAATTGAATAAAAACTCATGTACCTTGAGTATCCACTATCTATATTACATATATCAATTATATCTATATATTTATTCACCTACACAAATATCAAACAAAACCTTCTCCAGCACCCAAACGATTTTGGGTTCTGTAGTGTTATTTAGTAATGATCTATGCATGAATATATGTTTTTCGTTAATAGAATAAACTTTTTATAAATACATTTACATGAAAAAATTTGTAACACTAAAATTATGATAATTTTTTTGGTAATTGTTTTTTTAAAAATTTATACTATTTCAAAAGTAAAAGCACGTAACCAATGACATATTGTGATTATATTTATAAGGCACAATATAATTTCTATAAAATTGGGATTATCACCATTAATTCAAAAACCATATCATTATTTTATATTAAAATTATTGCAATAAACCTAATTTAAGGACTCTTACCTGTTTATAAAAAAAATAAAATAACATTTCAAGGATTCTACTTCATCATGATAATCTTTAACTATATTTTCATGCCCAATGCTTGTTGAAGAATAATTTATTTTTCTAATTCTGGGTGTTTTTTCAACATGGGATGTTTATCAATAAAATAAAATAATGAATATACATGAAATATTTACAGTATTCCATTGGTGAAACATATTTCAATTATATCATGGATCACTATTCAACAAATAGTTTATTTGACATGATTTCAAAATCATAATCTTATTAATATTATTATTTTACCTCATATTTATTAGTGAAAAAAACATATTTTTTTAATCCAATCAATATTTCTTTGTATCAAAAAATAAATAAATGTATGTGTCTATAACAACACTGTATATTGATTTTAGAACATTATTTGATTTATATTCATATTCTATTATCATTAGGATCTTCTTCTCCTTTAACACCATTTTTCTTTTTTTCCCTTAGGTTTGGTTAATCATGATTGATATCCTCCACCTATTTTCACTCATAAAATCTAAACATTATTATTCTATATCAATTCGTTATAGTTTCATTTAATGAAATATTGTAAACATTCTTCCTTTTATAGAATGTTTTGAAACTTCTTAGTATGTGATAATGTTCCAATTTATAGTTCTAATAACATAAATAATTCAGTGATATAACATACTCAATTATCATAATTTTCACTTTTGGAAATGTATCATAAAGGAAATTGTTATAATTTTTATTAATTCTTGATATTTAGAATCACCATTAATTATATCCTCATACATCAATATTGTACCAATAATTTCAATCACCATCATCATATTTTTTATAGAATTATTCTTGAGATAATTTATTAAACATGGTAGTTTGGAATGTAAATACTTACAATTAAGGATCTATTTCTGAATTTAGAGTTCCTATGTTATAAACACTATTGACTATTTTAGTCAATGTCCCATTCATTTGAGTTATCATTTAACCTATATATATATTGAGTGTAGAACATTTTGATTTTCCATTTTTCTACCTTAACTATCTAATATAATCATTTCCTTCATAGGAAACAAAAATTATCTATTACATCTCATATAAAGTAGGAAACATAAAAACTTGACTGAATTTTTTTGCTAAAATTACTCAATTGAATGCATTCAGGGATCCAGAATTTTGATCAAAGTTAGAAACTTTGGAATCATCCCATTCTTCTATATCTTTATTAGTAATCTCTTATAGTTTATAAAATTTTATATCAACATTGAAATAGATATTCTAAAAATATATGACTATAAAAGACATCCATTATCCATAATTTTATCAATTTAAATATGGATCACTTATAATTGGAATACCTTCATCAATTTTAGTAACTTTTACATTTATTATTATTTAAATTGAGTATAATCTTGATAGAAATTAATCAGATTCTTCACAAAACAACCCTATAAAAATCAATTGTTCTTTCAGAATAATAAAAAGAAAAAATAGTGGTGAATTAGATCATTTAAAATATAGTTTAATACTTTGAAAATATCATCATTTATAATATATAATTTGATATTATTATATTTTCATTAAACATTTTAACATTAAAATAAATATTGAACAAAACATGTAAATTTATGTAGTGGTATATGGAATAGACATACACTAATTCACTCCACTAATGCTCTCTCTTGATCATGGTGATTTTAACTAAATATAACCTTTAATCCAAGGACCATAAAATTTATTCTCATGCACTTAGAACCATAAAAATATATTAAATGGATTTAAACAATGAATAAAACTTCTCTCAAAACACTCCACAACTGAGGTTTTTCAAACCAATAAAAAATGGTTTTTCAAAAGAAAAACATGTTCATTTTTTCCAATTAAAATGATGAAACTAAAAATCAAAATTTTTCATTAATTTTATATAATAAATTCTTTATAGTAATATTTTTCTAGATAATCACTATATTGTTGTCGAAAATTTCTACATGACACTACAGAAGAAAAGAGGATTCTTAGCAGCATGAAGGATACATGTAGTATATTATAACTTGAGTTTGGAAAGTGTTTTCCAAAAAATTAACTTATTAAAACTATGTAATATTATAAAACTTATATACAGTAGAATAAGAAACAAGTATTTTAATAAAATTAATAGAAATACCCATAATATATTGAATATAGATTTGTATTTTAGAAACATATAGAGAAAAAAATAGTTATTCAAAAGGGTTCAAATCTATGATATAAAAAAATTAAACAATATATTTTTGTTGTTATTATATAAGAATACCATTTTATAACTTGTCTATAAAAACTATATTCATCCCTCAATAAAATTTTTTTCCATGAAATCAAATTATTTGGAATAAAAATTTATATAGAAATAAACACATTTCATACCATATAAAAAGGAAGGATTTTATCCATTGTTTACATGAATTTACAATTATATTTTTAATTAATATTTTGATATATTTTATATAGTCCAACCATTTTAGTAATCTCATTATTATACATAATTAAAATCCCACAAATGACTAATTAAATGTAGAATATCTCAATGTGAGGACAAATATAAATGTACCATTCCCATCATATGGTTCATTAAAATAAATTATTTGGAATATAAAATGATAATTTCTTAAATTTAGTGCTTCTCAAAATATGTTATCTTCCAAATCTTACTTTATCCTCCACACATGATTTCTTAAACGTGAATTTAGGTACTCAAAGATGATATTTAATGAAAATTTAGGTTCCATAAACTAACATTCAATATAAAAATGGGGTTCCAAAAGTGTATTTTAATACCAAAATTGTGTGGAGAAACTATTTTTAATTAGGGATTTCATACAGAACTGAACGATAAAAAAAATTCAGAAAAAAATCCTACAGAATTATAGGAAAAAGATATTCTAGAATTCAATGAAAATGAGGTATGTATTATAATAAATTAAATCATACAAAATTAATAAAAAATAATTTTTAATAGAAATTAGGGTGTTTTTTATCATCAAAATAACTGATAAATTAATGAATAATAATTTTATCAATATTCGTATTATTAACAAAATCCTAGTTTCAATTATCCTGTGTTTGAATAAAGTATCTCTAGAATCCTTGGATGCATCATATATAAATTTTTTAATATGTCATCCACCACATTGTATTTAAACAATTCATTATCCATTTATCATATAAAACATTTGATTATTATTATTTATATAAAATAAATCTCTATATAAAATAAGAAACTTTTCATCTTCAATGAAAAAAAATTACACACCATCGAAAAAGATCATTGAACATTCTAAAATAATTTTACATATCCTTCATGAAATTTTTTTCCCATCTAAAATTAACTACATTAATTAGGATGAATCCTCCTCTAATATTAATTTTTAAATCAATCTTTTTAATAAATATATAATTCAATGATAAAATAAAAAATTTTATGTAAATTATTCCCCAACAACCTAGGTAATATAAATAAAATTTGAATCATCATTTATAACAAAATTGCGGTGCATAGTGTGTCATATAATGTTATTTATCATTTTGAAATTGAATTCATATCATTATTATAAAAGAAATTATATTTTTGGATTGTTAAAACTTATCCCTATACACATTTTAACATTCATTTGAGATTTCAATAAATTAATTTTTTAAAACATTCTCATTTGTGGTGTAATTAAAATTTAAAAAAATCCATGACATTTTCTTTTCACTTACCATAATTTGAACTTCATTTTACAACACATTATAATAAATGTTCTCTTACAAACATATATAATATTTTAACCTTGTTCAGAGTGATTTTTTAGATTAAAAAATCCATCAAAAATCTTTTTATCCTTATCATTTAAAAAAATTCCCTTAGAGTATTATCCTATATCATAATTAGAGTTCCCAAATTCTGCCATGAAAATTTTCACTTGTTTTTTAAATTAAATTGATATTTCAAAATAATCTAAGATTATTATATTTCTTTTTCACCATTTTATTATTAACCTACTATATTTTCATTAATTTAGGGTGAAAAAAGGAAAAAATTTACTTTATTAAACATCATTAATTTGATTTCAATATGGGAAGAATCAATTCTTGTTAATTTTTAGAGATAATTTATTTCAATTCGTGTTCTTTTTATTTAATTCTGATATTGTTTAAAAGAAATACATTAACAAAAACTATTCAATATATTACTATCAATTTCATCCCTCATTGCATTACCATCATCATGATCACTATTGAACTGTTCATTAATAAATATAGATACAAATAATGTTTCTTTCTAGACAAAAGAATTATTAAAATAAGTTTTTTTCCTAAAATACCATCATAATTCATTGAAAATATTTTTTTATTAAATTATAGTAAATTCATAAATTTTACCTTTTAGAGAATCTTAAGATTTTAAATAATATTTTTTTCTTATTCAATTGATAAATTTATGAAAAAACATTATCCACACATATTACACTTCAAATTTGGAGAATAATGGGAAACAATTTCATAATATCTGTATTTAAAAAATTCTAATATTTGATGTCCACGTTGAAATAATTTTACATTAAATATTTTTTTTGTTGAATGAAATGAATTTATCAATAATTATAAAATGTCAATAATCCTATTTGAATTTAATATAACATTTCTACTACCTCAATTTTTTTTAATATGTTTCATTTTAGTATAAATTCTTTTTAATTTTAAATTTCCTTTCATAGTTTTATATGTAATCAATATAAATCATAATTGTTTTTTGTAAAAAATTAGAATCAAAATCCACATATACCAATACATTTTTACAATTTTTTCAAATGATAAATTTTATCTATTTAACTAAATTATAATCTTTTAGAGTCTCAAAAAACAATTATATAGTGATAAAAATAATCATTGAATGTTTGGATTAATTCATCAATATATTCATAATCATGATGTATAACAACATTATACAAAAAATGTTATATCAGAAATTCTATTTCATTCACCTTGAATTTATATTAATAGTTGTTCAATAAAATATCCAATATGAATTTCACTTTTTTAATCCCCATGAATGATTTGGAAAAATCAATGAGAGTTGTGGAATAATTATACTTCAAATTATAAAATTATTTTAATTTTTCATTCAATCATTATTTCTCATCACAATACCTTATTTATACATTATATACCATTTTTTTATATTTAATATGTGTTCCATTTGGTAAATAGATGGCGTGGAAGTATATTATAATTCAAAATATGATAGTCCATTTCATAAAATTATTGAATACTTAATGTATTCCTTAAAATTATGTAACCTCTATTCATTTTGATGGAATCATATCTCACAAATGTGATATGAATTATTATTATACCATGATAATAATATATATTCGGATAATCATATAGTCATAATGAGGGGCGTGGCTCAAATGAAATTAGACATTTATGATCAATCACTATAAAATATTTATCCCCCATTACAGTGGTTTAATTTTATACTATTATCTCATTCTAAATATGTCATAACATTAAAACATAGTGGGTATATTTAACATTATTTTCCATGATAAAAAAAGTGGAAATAACATTATCCACTATTCAGGATGGATATATATGAGAATATTTTATCATTAAAGTCAATCAATATAGAAAATAACTCTAAAAAATTAAACTTTAACCCAAAAAAAATTCTAAAATTGATATTATATTTGCAAAATTTAGTATCAATGCCCCTTCAATTCAAAAAAAACTGATGAAATTTTCAAATAGTGAGGGAACCTATTTATTAATTATGTAATAACTAATATCCAGAATTATAAATTAATCTATTAAAATTAACAAATAAGCTAATTCTATGACAATCATTGATAGTCCGTAGATTCATTAAGATCATCTAATATCATCTTATTTAATTTTTCCTACATCGAGATATTATTTGGGTAATTATATTGTTCATTTTTCAACACCCATGTGATTATTTTTCTTCAACATCCTCCTTTTCAAACTATTTTTTTGGACAATATGACCCACTCCACCATTAAAATATTCTAACAAATCATGCACAATATTGATCAACAACAGTAATTGGAATGTCACTTCCAAATTCCAAATAAAAAACTAGACAAACATTTTTTATCTTCATCAACATCTATTGGTTTATTTATTTTAATATAGAGATTATAAATTACATTAATATGTAGTCAAGATAGTAATGATTTACATGGGATATCCTCTTGGATATCCATGATTCCAAAATATCAAAACACCCGAAAACAATATAATTCCCACATTCAAGATTAAATCATGTCCAATTTTATATAACAATAATAATATTATCAAAATAAGTTTTAATACCTTTAAACAATGATGTTTCCCTCCAATATGATCAAAAAATCATTAAGTAATAGTCTCTAAAAAATCAATAGAATTGATCAAAAACACTTCTTTAAGTCCATTCATATTGTGGAATAATATTTTCTTTGATGAAAATACATCATATATTACGTACACAACTCCTTTTTAAAAACTATTGATTAATATTCTATGAAATAATATAGTCTGACTACCTATTCTCCAGAATTGACTCTGGACTTCAATAAAAACAGTGAACTAAAATTTCGTTACATCTTTCAACATTATGGTTTTATTTTGGTCATCAATATGGAATTACTTAAAACTTTTATTAAGTTTAATTTTCATATATAAAGGAAAGAAGAAAAATAGTTTTTTAACAATTACTTATGTTTTTCAAATCATGGTAGTCCATATCAAGAATCCTCATATTTGGATCCCAAAAGGGGTGGGGGAATTTTATAATGTCATATGATTTATTATAATATACCATATATTAATATTAATTGAATACATTCTGTATTTACCTCGACCACTAAGTATTAATTTTTTCATCGATGTCGAAGAAATAATTGAAACAATAGGTTTTAAAATTTATTCAAAATTGAATCAAATTATAGATTACAAATTGTTATTATATTATCATAATTTAAAATATTTTTAAGAAATTAATGTATTTTATAATATGTGTAATATTGATTTTATGTGTAGGAAATAAAAGAAATCAAGATAATGTCACACCATGACCACTAATTCTTCTTTCAAAAATATCCATAACTGATCCAAAAACTCTTTGTATAACCTTAAAAATAAATTTTATTATTAAAAAAAGACACATTTTTAACATTATTATAACTACAAAATTTTTATTTCTTTGTTACAATGGGAATCCTTATGGGATATTAGATTCACCAACTATATCTGATTAATTATTTACAAATTGATTATTTTATGGATTTCATTTTTTTGTTAACGAAAATAAAACTTATATAATTTTTATTTTAAAAAAAATTATATGAATCTAGAAAATAATGTATAGTTCCTTTCATTGAAGACTTATTGGGATTCTAACTGGAATAATTATCTTTTTGTTTACGGGATTGTCTTTTCATGTTGAATTTTGCTATAATATATTGGGTAGAGAAATTACTTATATAGAACCACCAATAATGATGGAATCAACAACTTGTAAAATCATATTACAATTGTATGTATGTAAAATAATGGATGATGGATATACAATTAGTTTATTGAGTTTTTTTCCTAATTTTTGATATTTTAGTATTGGTCGATTTCTACGAAGGTAAATTACAATCGTAATACTACATTTAATTCCAAGCTGATATGACATGGTAGGGTCTATTAACTATGGTTTTGGAGTATGAGTTATTTAAATTGACTAACTAGACAACAAAATTGTATTAAGTTTTTAATTTCAATATTTCTGGTAATTATAAAAAATTCACTAATTTTTTATTTATGTTGTATTGTATTATATTATTTACATAATAAAAAAATTAGAAGATAATCGCCTTTTTTATACAAAAATAGAGGATCCATGTTTAGATCACAATGTTCATAGTTAGTTTCATATAATACCATGGTTGGTTAGTTATATGGTAAGCTAGTTAATAAATTATAAACTAACTTTACATCCATTTCACCAAATTAATTATTCTAACATAATATAATTTTATCCTTAATAATTATATCAAAATATAATTATGAAAATTGATATACAAAACATTCCATCACTAAATTAAATGTATAAAACATTGATTCCTATTTAAATTATTTTATTACAAATAAATTATCAAATAGTTTAATTTATAAAATTTCCTGAATATTTTAATATGTTCCAAAAATAATTTAATCACTAAATAATTATATATATTATAATTCACTAATGTAGAGGTCATTTATTTTTTCATCTGAAATTTCAGAATATTACTAATAAAATTTTAATGGTTTTTCAATTAGTAATTTTTTTAATTTTTTGGCATCTAAGTTGATTTAAAAATATTTTAAAAATATAAAATTTTAATTTTGTTAATTATTAATTATGATGATTTTTCTAAATAGAATAAAAAATGATTTGAACGAAAATGATTTTAACTTTCATTAATTCATGATTACTAGGATCACCATTACGATTTTATAATTTAATATTTTATAAATGGTTCACAGGACTTGAATTTTTAATTTTTATTTTAATTAAATAACTAATAAGTTAGGAGTTTTTTTATTTGAATGAAATTTTCTCTATTCTAGGGATAGAAGAAAAAAACCTTTGTATAGAGTGAAATTAATATTTGATTTCTAGAAGGTCCCTCATGGTTAATGAGTTCATCAATGAATCGCCATCAAAAACCATTCATATACATGGTTTTCACTCTCAAATATTTAAACTTCAATGGGATGTATTTTTTTCAATTCAATATTTTTTTAATAAATTCAGGCATGATTATTTTAAAATATCATAAATTCATCGTGATATAGTATTTGATAATAGTTGTAATATTATTTTAGAAGATATATTTTTGGATTAAAAAAATTCTCAATTTTATATATTATAGTACTCTAAAATATATCAATAAATATGACATTCATAATATTTTTTACTTTTTCATGTTTTATTTATCGATATTTAAAAAACAAGATATTGAAAAATCAATTGCCCATTTTTAATTATTTATTTGCATATATTTAGGATGACTAGTAGCCCATAGTGGATGAAAGTGGTGCAAGGTATCCTACCTAGATGTCCTTGTTATACAGGTGTTATAAAAGGTTTTAGTGTAGTTTTTTTCCTTGTTGGGTATAATTTTTTGATATTAATTACATGTGAATTCCATGTTTATCAGGTTCATGTAATGACCTAGGACATTGTTATGAGATATGAAATATTTGGGTTAGGAATAATCATTAGGAATTGGTCACGATGAAGTAAAGGTAGTATTTGATTTGTAGTTGTGGAATAAGTAAGTTGGGAAAATTCCCCTCTACACCTGGGTTGTCCTAAACCAACCTTTTAGATAAGAAGAGTGCGGCACTAGGTATACTGATTTCCTATTACACTGACCTATGGAGAATGACTATGTTAGGCGAGCACGATGACTTAGGAGGAAAATCCACTGTATCAACTTGTGACATAAGACATCACCTGTTAATCTTTTCTACATGATTTTCTATCTAAATTTATTATTATGTATATATGAATAAATAATATTGATAATTTGAATAATAATTTTATGGTAATGGTGGAGTAGTAGTAATGATGGTAAAAGAAGCATATTCATTATTATACTATATGTTACATGGATATATAGAACAAAACATTCAATCAAATTTTACTGCCAGATAGTGTACATATGATAGTGTACATGTATGATGATATCAGATGTCACAACAAGAGAGTTCTCCTTTTATTTATGATACATCACATATATCGGTGAATTTTTATTGGAAAATTAATGAAACAAAGATGTTATTTTATTTAATCTTTATATCATGCACATTAAAAAATACAAAATAGTAAATGAGGTGGAAGTCATTAAATTTTCTATGGGTTCAAAAATGTTTATATGAAGAAGATAACACCATATCATAAATAAATGAAGGTGGTTAATACATGACACACTAGTTCGATCCTACAATTAATATTATATTTGATCAAAAATAATTAGTAATGTAATTTAAAATTATATTCTATAATCATTTAGATGAATAAAATGTCTATTTTATTACATAGTGGATAAAGATTCATGTCTAAACCAATAAAAAATTGTTTTTATTGGTACTTGGTTTTAATTTTTCAATCCCATATAATATAACTTATTTCATTATTTTATGATGTCTTACATTAGTCAATGGGTATTTTGTTGTAGTGTCTTCTATGTTATCAATATCATACCATGGTACTTTTACAAGTAAATTGCCTTCTTCTTTAGTATGTTCAAATTGAGACATTATGATATGATTATTGATTGATTTCTGTGATCCCTTCAACATGAATCTTTTCCTGGGTTGGTGGTTTCTAAATGATCATAACCCTATAAATGGGATATGTATATATATATATTAAAGAATAATTAATGAAATTCCTATTATAATAATTTTATGGATAGTTCATAAATTATTTTCTTATATTGTTTTCAATTTATTATGGGATAAAAAGATTCAAATGGACATTATTTCTAGATGGTATGGTGTGGTTGGTTATTTCTTTCTATTCAGTTTTTTGTTTTGTAATTTACATAATAAAAATTTAGTATTTTAGATGGACCTTGATCTTTCATTAGCTGCCTCAATACTAAGAATGCTAAAAAAATGAAGAACTACAGATGTTATAAAAGAAAAATTTATTGTTACTATTGATTCCATTATCATGGAATGTATATTTCCATAATTTACATGTATAAGAATCACAATATAAGATATATTAATGATCCATGTAATTTCTGTGAATCTGATAGTAATGTAAATGGTTTCAATGTTAATGAATTTTTTTCAACCTGTGGATTTAAAAAAATAATTTTTCTAATCATCATAATAAAAAATTAGAATTATTTTGTGTCACATATTGTAATTGAAGGCGAAAATCAGAGGCCTCTATTTGGAGTTTTTTTACTCTCACTGGTCTTGAAAAATTTAGAATTGATGTTCAATACATAGATTAAATCAAGATAAAACAATGACCATGTTTTTTTCTCATGTATTGAAATGGAACATGAATGAAAATATTTATATATGGGATATTAAGGAAAATTTAATTCAGTTTATATAATGAAAAAATATTAAGACACATAATATATAAGGTTAATTTAAAACATTATGAAAAAATATTGTTGATGGAGAATCCATGTGGAATGTTGTCCCTATGCTTTAATCATAGCACGAATAGTAACATGACGAAGTATTTAAATGATTATAGATTTAAATATTGAACATAGACTTATCCATGTGGATATAAGGTTTTTATGTTGGAATATATTAGTGTCTTAGTCATAGATTCCACTATCTCACTGGAATCCATAGTTTTAGACTATATAGGTTGGTCGCATACATCACCCAAGTGGGGAAGTATGGTGAATTATATTTTAATAGGGTTTAGTATAAAACATATTAAAGATAATGAATCCCATGATATAGTTAGTGTGTGGGAAATTTCATTTATATAGTGAGAAAATTATTGTTGTCTTTTGAAGAATATAAATTCATATATAGGTTTAGAGGAAGATAATTTCAATTTTATAATTAAATGAAATCAGATTATGTAAAATTTTAGTAGAAGAAGAATATAAAATTCCATGTCATTCAATGACATTAAAAAAATAGAAATAAAAGGAGATTTATGCCTTAATGTGAGTAATAGAAGTTGTAAATAATTATATAAAGTTATCTACTACAATGTTATGGAATTACCATCATGATTATCGATGTTATGATTTGATAAAATTACATGCATCTTGAATGATCATAAAGGATGGAGGCATTGTATATGATATGTGAATGTAACGTATTCTATGAAAAAAATGAAGTGTATCCTTCCACACCACTGGTAAGATATTAATGATGATGAATATAGACTTATTTCATATATATGTATGGGGACCTTCTAAGGATTACTCTATTATATATAATTTATCTAAGATACAACATAAGAGTTTTATGTGAACTTTAATAAAAAAAATGTCTACGGTATTCAATGTCATCAAATAATGGATTTCATTAGTGTAAATGGAGACAACACACAATGTAATTTTTTTATATTAGTACTACGGGTAGGAGTATAATTTTAAAGACATCCATAGGTACCTCTTTAGGAAATAAATCTAATTCTTAATTTCCATACAAGGTACCAATGAAAGTAATGGTTTTATATTGATGGTGAACCATATGCTAATTAAAAGTTAACAAATTTTTATATTTCAAATATAATTCCATATGGTGATTTAGGTGGAAGTGGATAATTTCATAGTTTACCTAATCAATAAAATTCAATCTTATATAATCAAGTTAGAATTTCTGGAATGCTTTTCTAGAAGGAGTGTAAAATTTACCAATATCATATTCATTAGTCCAATATAATATTCAATAAATAATCAAAGGATAGTGATAATAAGGATGTTTTGTACTGAAAATTCATATTTTTGAGATATAGTGAGGAAGAGTTTATTATTTGAACATGAGATAAAAATAATTCATTGATGGTCAGAAGAAGATATGTTATATTCAATGAGATGTTCGAAAGGAACAATTGGATCTTTTCTATGTATGTTCATGATAAAAAAATTATTATCATTGGATGAAGTTCAGTTGAATATATACCTTTAAATTACAGATATCCTGAATGATTTAGGAATCACATCTGTTTTTAGACCTTCCATAGGATGTTTTATAACAGGTTATAGTTGTAATGGGGTTTGGAAGGAGTTATGTACATCACACCCATTAGATATTTTAATTTTGAGTAAGATATGATGAAGATAAAGATATATATAGTTTAATACAAGAAGTTACATTACCATAATTTCAGTTTTATAGATCCACAATTGGGATTTAGTAACTATAATGGTATGAGGGAGAGAAGAACTAATTTATTCTAATAGATGATAATGAAGATAAGGGAAAAACAGGACAATGTTTTCACTGAACTAAATCAATGGTAGTTATATATGAGAGACCAAATCGATTCTCAGTGTTTAAATGGGACATTGGAGATGAGAAATGGACATGATGTGACGATATTCCACCAAGAATAATTGATATATAGGATTATCTAATTAAATTAATATAGAATATGATGAGAAAATTATATGATTGTCATATTGTGGAATAAACATATTTATATTGTGTATTTATTATAGATAATTTCACTAGAATATAACTATCTAACAATTGTTATGATTTTGATTTTTGTTTTAATGAAAAAATTACATATGAAATAGATAGATGTGAGGAAAAATATATTATGTTAGAATAAATAAGAAAAATTACATGATGGAGATAATTGGTTTTTAGTTTTAATGAAACCAAGTTAATGTGTATAATCACAACCAGAGCCATCATGATTTGATTCTCATTCCATTGAAATTGATTAATATTATGATTGAAATTATGATTTTTTTGTTAATATTCAAAAATAATGATCATTTCTATAAACATTAAATATTTTAATTGATGATAATTTTATTATCTTCATTACAAATGTAGATGATATTTTTTATACGTGGATGGTATAAGAATGAATTATTAAACACAAGGTTCATTATTAGAAAAGGTTTGAGACAAATAATAATTACGTGGTGAAATATATATTGGGATTAAGTATAATAAATGTTTCTTGTTTAGGAACAATATACTTGAGTTGATCAAATATGATCAAAAAATTGTTGGATCACTTGAGTATGGGAATTGGAAAACTAGTGAAAACATATTTTGATTAAAATGTAAAAATTAGTAAATAGTTAGATCCAATAATAGATGTTTCAAATCTGTAGTTGATAATAATTTAACATGAACTAGTTTTCAGAATCATGATGTTTTCCATTTTCTATACTCATTAAAATAATACAAATGTATTGGGTGTTGTTAGTAATACATGGTGAATCCAAAATTATATCATTGAAAATATATGAAGTTGATTAAATTGTACAAAAATATTTCTAGAATCATGGACTTTTTCCTTAAAATATTGAATGTTTCTAAGGGAATTGTCACTATAAATTTAGTGGCGATGGAAATATATTGGAAATAAAGGATTATTTTTTGTTTTCATTTATATGATGTTAAAATAACCATTTATTTAACATTCAATGGTTTGTTACCCTTTTGATAATTCCAGAAGACTACATATTAGACAACTTGATTCTGGGATGGACATGATCAAGATGAAGGGGTTGATAGATGACATATGTCAAAGGAAATAAAATTGAAATGTATTATATAATACAAAATATTTGATTCAAATAGTAAAAAATTATATATTTTATTAAATAAACAAACAATTTCATATAATCATTAAATTTTTATATAAGTTGTTTTAAAATAGTTTAAAACCTATAGATTTAAAAAATCCTTTCTCAAATCATATAAAACACACAACACCATGACTAAACGAACCAAAAAATATTATAATTTAATTATGACTACAATAAACAATCCAATTAATTTCATTTTATGGATAAGATTACTCACATTATAATATATATATATATATATATATGTCATACTCAATAAAAGTGTATTTGTTTACTGTTAGAAAATACACACCAAATGTTTTTAACATAAATTATTATATTACTACCATATTTCAATTATTCAGATAATAGAAAAATAAAATAAGTGATTTGAATAAAATTAAAATTTGTACAATTTCATTGAAATATTATGTTTCAAGGACATTTTAGATAAAAATAACATATTTCATATGTGGAAAATTTTAAATTTATAATTCCATTAATGAAATTTTGATTTCCAAGTCAAATTACATGAATATTTATAAGAATAACAATAATACTATTTTATAATAAAAATACTAGATTAATTTATTTACTCATAAATATTATAAAATTGGAACAGTACGATGTTAAATAGTATAAAAATGCATAAAATAATCATTTTTATCTAATTATTATCGTATAAATAGCATTATATCCTTTTTAGATTGAAAAATATAGTTTTTATGGTTAAGATTTAAATTGGTGAACCATTAGGTATAACCAAATTACATAGTTTACAATGAAATTTAAATGAATATAAATTTCATTAGATAATGACATATGGACCTTATCATCTTTTTCACTGAATATATTCAAATATGGATGTATTTTTATTGAGAATGACTTTGTTATATGTTAATATTTTTCAATATTACATGTCTGACATATCCCTACATTATGAAAAGACACCCATTTCTCACAAATTTTCACAAAACATTGAGCTACCGAGATAGAAGAACCCCAATAAATTTGTCTTTATGAAATATTTAGACCCTAACTAGAGGTTATATATTTCTTTAAAGACCATTCCAAGGGCCCTTAAGAAGGAATCAAAAGAAAATCTATTGAAGAATAGGTAAAAATCATTACTTACTCTCAAATTTTGTTATTCTCATAATTCATATAAATTTATTTTAAACATAATATAATTATAAATATAGTATAATTAATATATTTATATTTTATTATGACTACGTTTCAACAATATTAAATCTATTTTCCAAGAAAAGAAGTTAAAAGATCGTTTATACATATGTATGACTTACCATCACTGCATAAGAGTATAAATTTTATTTCATAACCACCTTACTTACATGGCGAGAAAGATAAAAATAGTGAATTTATATGTTTTTGATGAGTTACTTATTCCATTTTACTTATTATATAATATATACAGTATTACCTTCCTATCCATTTGAAAACTATAATGTCTCTTGTGCATACGTGTGGACTGCCACCTCTATGAAATGATGTGATCTATTTTTTTATTTCAACATTACATGGATGGTAATTTAAATATAGTAAATGATTAAATAAATTAAATATATTACTTAATAATTATTCTATAAATGTGATTTCATATTTACCTTTATTTCATTCTATATATCGAAATGTAAATATCGCATTAATGCATAAGTGCGGACTACTATTCCATGTGTTGTGTAATTCATTTTTTATATATCTACCTTTCGTGGATGATTTTAATATGTATATAATTATTATAAATGGTATTTTTAATTATTTTAAATCATTATATTAAATAATAATGATGAATTCATAAGAATCAGACTTCTAAACTGAGGCATACAATAAATGTGAGATAGAAATCACTCAAAATATGAGGATTTAAATAATTTATAAATTAATGGGTATTAAATTAGGATAAATGGATCATATAAAATATATTAATTATTAAAATTATATAATTATGGAATTGAAATGAAGATAAATTTCTTATTTATCATTATAAAATCTGTGACGAAGCAATTTGGGCGTAAGCTATTGGTATCTAATCTCAAATATGTTTCGGTGAAACATATTACATATTAGCCACTTGTCTATTTAATGTAGTATATATACTATACTTTTGATATTATATAAAATTATTATCATTATATAAATTTTATTTAATGTTTTATTTTAATATATTTATTTCATAGTTTACATAATTCAAATATTACCAAAGATTCAAGGGATTATTATATAATCTCAACATTAGTCTGGAATGATTATGTGTAAGTATCTAATAGGTAATGATTTTTATATTTTAATCATAAAATAAATATATTTTATCGTCCTTGAGATATTTAATTAATATTCATTTTTTCAATTCTTTTTCCCCTCTTTGAGTAATCAAGATACCAGAAATCAATTTTATGTAAAATAATCATTATTCTTTACTCTGTTGGGAATCATCTCTACCATGTCTATTTTTTCAAAAAAAATATATTGAATAATACTATTTATATTATCTAATGAATTATTAAAACATTTTTACACATTATTTAATCATTAAAAATTGTTTAAAATGATTCATCATTTCATCTTCTAAATAAGGTACTTTTTGACTTTTACGAAAAAAATAAATGAATTTTTTTAAGAACTCCACATGAATGGAATTTCTCATATTCATGACCCATTAATTCTTTTAAGCTTTCATTGAAAATATATAGGATTACTCTATATGATTTTTTTTATAATATCCACAAATAAAAATTAATATAAATCCATTTCAAAGTGAATATTTTATTTTCCCTCAGAATGTCTTAACTAATACTTTATGTTAATATTATTCTCCAAAAAACTATACCACTTTATTCTTAACTATGGATATTTTATAATGAAACCATTATTTCTTTGTGGTTTATAATCACTTTTATGAGGGAAAATTTTGGCACTATGTATATTGGTTCTAACTATTTGGATATTTTTTAAATTAGTCATGTTCATTATGTTGTATCTATTATTAATGTAATGAATTAATGGTAATAATTTATTTACCAAGTTGATGAACAATTATACATCCACTCAATGAATTTTTTGGTCAAATGAGACCAAACTTGTTGGTTATTTTTTCAAGTACTTAACAATCCTTGTATATGTCTTATCACATGGTCTCAATTAAATTTTTAAGATGTCATATATTATAGATTAAATTGTAATTAAAATATTAATGGGTGTCCAATTGATTATATTAGTATTTATGATATATATGGATATTTTTAAATCTTATATGATTAAAAATATGGAATATTATGTGGTCATTTATTCTTATCATGTTATTATTTTTTCTCAAGTTATTGATTAAGTGAAATGTTTTTAAAATTTATTTACATTCCATATTTATTAATTCATATTAAATAATTATATCTTCCATTGTACATTATCCTTATTTAGAATCTAAGCTCACCAGTTATTGTTTTTTCTTTTCCATAGATATTAAAAATCAATATTTTTTGAAAAATAATGGGTTCAAGAATTTTTCTTATTCTATGTTTCAATATATAAAACATAATATAGAAAAAATGTATTTATAAAATTTTCCAAGTCTAATAAACTAGTTTTACCTTTGGGATGTGATCGATTGTATCTACTTCCATTGAAATAAAGTAACCAATGGCTGTGAATGTTTTAATCTAGGGTCATTATATTAGGATTCATAGTAGGATTAGTAGAATTGTTGGGAAATTGATTTAGAACACCATCAAATATAGAAGATAAACAATTTTATGACTTGTAATACAAGTTTATATATATGAAAAAATCTAAAAAATTGATTATTCTAGAGATTCTGTGGTTTTCAATGTAATACATCACAAGATGGATTATACAAGTGGATATTGTAATATAGTATATCCAACTAGGGGTAATAATTTCAAAATGATTTAGAAAATTATAACCCATACATCTTTATATTTAATGGTGTGTGTTCCCTTACAACACTCTTATCTTGACACTCTCATGGGATATTCTTTTGTTAATTTTCATTTTCATTATAAACTATTAAGATATATTGCTATAGATGATAATAATTAATGTCATTGTATAAACATAATGTTTCTTGTATTGTAAATAAGCTATCATAATTTAGAAAACCTATTAATTATTAGCAAGATTATTTAGATTCTCACAATGATTATTTTTGTTCTTACTATATTTTGGAATTATTAAATGGTTATAACCCATAGGAATCATGTTAGCACTAAATGTTAGATATATAATTGTAATTATGAGATACCTAATTAGAGGTTTACTAGAGTATATAATATTATGATTAATCATAATCATTTATCAAAATATATGATTAATAACCTACACAGTAACAAACATTTGGACTCACTAAAGATGATATGAATTGATTTTTCTAAGAGATCGGGTGGTCCATGCCATGGATGATATAATGATCAATTTCATACATGTCAAAAATGTGGAGAGCGATACCCCGATGAATGTCCGAATACAAAGGATATGTGTTTTATATGTGGAAAAGATTGGAATATATCAAGGATTTGTTTATAAAAAATGAATTATTTTACTATGTGATATAACTTTCATTCAAATTTACCATTTATAGTTAACATATTATTGTTGGGGAATAAGTGAAATAACAAATAAAATTTCATATTCTATATGTCCACACCTATACCTATGAAAGATATTTTCAATGATAATCATTGAAGTGTAATGATTAAAGAGTCTATGTTAGGGGAATTGATAATTATGATGTACAAGTGTTATCACAATCATTAATAGATACAATAATATTGATGCAACATAGAATTATTATATAGTATAATTTCCATATAAATTTAAATACATATGTTTTGAAGGTATCTACTACCAAGAAAATTAATTTAGTAGTAATTTGATAATGTTTGGTTGGTACAATATGATGATTCAAATTTATGAAGTAAATGTGATAGTATTTGTTACTTTGAAATTGGTTAGAAATTTCCATAAAATCTTATTTGGGTTATCTTTCATGAAATTTGTTACATTATTGTATTTATAGAAATAGTCATAGATTTTAGTTGTGGAATAAATAATATCATTTTATTTTTAATGAATATATGTTTTCAAACAATTATTTTATAATAATTATTGATACCATCATTGATTCATATTTTTTTGGTTGATTGTAATTTCAAAGACATAGATACCCATTTTGATGTTCATTATGATTGATTTTTGAGGTGATTTTAATTTTTTAATGGATTTTATAAGGAATAGTATATTAATGTTTAGCTAACCAATTATTTAAGTATATGATATAATGTTATGTCAATTATTGTCAATTGTTTATTAGTATTTATAAAAAATATACGATAACAACTGATTCATTGACGTTGTGATATTTTATGTGATATTTATTTTATATTTAAAGAATACCTTTCAGGATAATATCTAAATTTAATTCATGAGATTTTTTCTTAGTATCACTACATTATATTGTTATATAGTGATTTATCATGGTGATTAAATATATTTTTTATAATTCGTCATTGTGTTGAGTTATATGTACCGTTTTTGATTAATCTGTTGTCTAACATGAAATATTTTTTTGGAATAATATAATTAAATAATAGGGGATGTATGATAAAAGGTATGGGATCAGATTTTAGGAATTTTATTTAATGGTTATGGTATTGAGTTTATTCGGTATGTATAGATATTTATTTTTGAAACAATTAATATTGATCTATTGGCGTTTTTAAGGAATTTTTAATGTAAAATTTATTATTTGATCATATTAATGTTAACTAATTTTGGATATTATCTTATATTATGGTAAAAAATTTAGTTTTGGATAATATTTAATGATAGTGGCAAGATATTGGTTTCTAATTTATAGATATGTGATATATTAAAAGTTGATTTTATTGTTTCAAGAATTGAAAGTTCATGTTGATTACTATCATTTTGGAGATTGATTAAGACAGTGGTGGAAATTTATTTAAGGATTAAACATTACAATTCATGAAATTAAATTTATTTATATTCTTAGTAGTGATAGTATTCCAATTCCTCAACACTAGTAAAAATATTTTGGAACATAAAATTTATCTTAATATGATAATTTTTGTTCAATCAGTGTTCTTTTTCAGAATTTTTTCATTAATGGTTGTGTAGTCGTTAACTTTATCTTTATAATTTTATTTCTTATGATTTATTTGTTCTATAAATCCCCATAATTATTTGGACATTTATTTTTCCTCCATTTATATACATTTATTACCCACTAATGTTAACCAATTTCAAAACACTATTATGTGTTAATGATGATGAACTTCATATTTACCCTTCCCGTATTTAAGAAGAATTTTTATTAACCCTTCTTAAGATATAGGGTTTCAAAAAGGTAAATTTAAAATGAGAAAACCTTTATTAATAATAAAAAGTCTAAACTGACATGGAAATTTTTATTAAATGGGGACATAATGTAACTCCCAAAAATTTAAAAATAATTTATTACTCAACAGATTATACCAAATGTATTACTCAACCAAAAAACCATGAATTATTGATATTTCAATATTAATCATATAACAATACTTTTAAATTGGAGGGTATGAATAGGAATTAAACTATAATGATATTTATATACTTATATTTTTTATTTACTCAAAAAATAATAATTTGTTTATTCATAGTTTATATGCACTCAGTTTTATTAAAAAACATATTATTTTTCATAATATGTTTTCTTATAAGATTATTTATATATAATTTGTGATAAAATAATAAAATAGAGATCAACCACTTCTGTAAAAATTATATTAATGTTTTTTTAAATCAACATACCAAAATAAACATAGGGTGAATTTCTTAGATGTTTTTGAAATAAATGATTTTCAAGGAAGAAAAGAAAACATAAATTTTTGAAATACAACCATTAATGAAGTTATTTATGTTTTATAATTTATTTTTTATTTTTTTATAATTTAAATAGGATTGGTTTCATGTATAATAATATAATTTATTGCATTATAAATATTAATGGCATTGACATAACATATTGTTTTTTATTAAAACCCATTTTCCTAAAAAAAGCACTTTATTTAAGCATTTATATGAAATTAATTTATACCATTTATATAGATGAAATATTAACAAATGGATACCATAATTTGAATTTTGAGGTTTATATTTAGTTGTCAATAACCTTATATTATTTATTATTATGAATAGAAACAAAGATAAATATTTTTCATCTCAGTAAAGGTAAAATGGGTAAAATACAATTAAAACCATGATAGAAGGTCACAAAATCTACCAAAAATATAACACTCTATTTTATTGGTGTAATTTTTTTATTTAAATAATGTTATATAATATATTGATACTTGTTTATATTTTTATTCTATGATTATAATCATATTAATTTTAGAGTGGAATAAATCAAAATGTCACCCTCTTGAACATAATATCTCTAAAAAATTAACATAAGGATAAAGGAGGGTAATTTTAAGAAGAAATGTTTATTTGAAGGATAAATTAATATGTTTACAATTTTAATTTCATTATATTTTTAGATATTAAATAATTATCTTGTATTATGATAAAGCACTGATACAATATTTTTAAAATAAATAGAGAAATAAGTTATATGATTTTAAAAACACATTTTGAAATTCAATTTTATTAAATTACTTTTTTCCAGGAATTTTTCTATTATATATAATATATTACAGTGGTTTAAATCTTTTGATATTTGGATTTCATTTGTTTCATGTTTTTTTATGTTAAATTGTGGAAATTGTTCTCAAATAGAAATTAATAGTAATTAATGATAAAAACACATCATTAAATTATTTAAAAACATAAAATTCTAGAAATAGGACAAGTATGAACTGATATTTTCCAAAATTTAATAATTTGGTAATTTATGTTTTAAATGTTAGTTAATAAGATAAATTATAACCCATTGAAATTTAAAACTTCATTAAATTGTTAATATTAAAATTGGTTGACTATGGTGTAACACAATATTACAAGGATTAAAATAAAAAAATATAAATATCATTTTATGAGAATATTTCAACTATAAATTATTTTTACTTAAATATATGGACATTTGTAATCAAATGGATGGTGAATGACTTAATTATATTTTAGTATTTTAGAAACTCTGAGTCATTCCTTCCCCTTCTTTATAAAAGTCATCCCTTTCTCAGAATTCATCCCACTTCATTGAGAAATATATCTCAATGAAACCATGAAAAATTGTATTTTAACCATCACTAGGAAATAATATATGATCATGGATGTAACGATCCAAAATTTGATCATGTGAAATTTCTTTTTTTTTAATTATTTCATATACTATAATCGCCAAAAATCACATTTAGAGCACAATACAAACCTTATAAATTATGAATGAAAGAAATAAAAGTTATTTTTAGAAGTTAAGGAAACTATACCAATGAAATAATAACTTAACCCTATGAAATAGTAATGTGACTCTTATGAAAAGTAAACTTGAAAAATGAATAGTAACCTCACCAATGACGCTATAAATAAAATTTATCCATCTAATAACTGAAAATAATATTTAATTATATCATATTACACGTAAGTAAATATTTTAAATAAGTGGTGGTATTTTTTTATGTCGGAATTGTCTAATTAAAATTTTATTACTAATTTAATAATTTACAAGAAATTATTTTCATAAAATATATTCAGAAATTAATATTTTTATATATTATGATTATAGGATAATTTTATGAGACCATAGTTAATTTTTAAATGTTTTATAAAATCAAGTATAATATTAAAATATATATTTTTAATTTAAATTATGATCCTAATTAAAAAAATAACTTTTCATACATAAAGATTAATTTTAAAAAAATTTAATTTTTTAATTCTACACAATGACGAATGAATTGGGTGATTTTATTGAATTTTTCGGAATTACATGAATTTGTGGTGAATAGTGAAATAGAGTAATTTATGGGCAATATACATTATATGTTAAATATAATATTTCTTGAGTCATGGATAATTTTCATCTGATGTAATAAAATATTTTTCGAACTCCCATGAACATGTTAGTTTATTTAGTTTCAATTATCATCAATATTTCATTTCTTCTGCAAAATAATAAACTATTGAATTAAATAATGAGAAATCACCCCTCTATTCCACTATAAATAACACCCATCACCGCCTCTTCTCCTCACACATCTCAATCCATTTGACTTTTACAAATTATGATAATATATCCTCCCTTTCCTAGAAACTTTTTTTTCCGAAAATTCAAAATAGCATTCCCCAAAGGACGCTCTGAAGATAAAATCATGAGGTAAAACCCTCTTCTATTTTCTTTCAATTTATTTTCAGGTTCCTTTATTTTTTGTCACTCCTCAAAACCACACATAACTATGATGTGATAACTCCAGTAACATACATATACTATTATTTTTACAATCTAATTTAAAAATTCAGATTCATCTCTCTATTCCCCCTCCTCTCATATGAAAAATGAAACACCATCCGAGATGTTGTAATTTATCACATTTAAGGATGATAGGTTTTCAATTTATATTACCACATTCAATGCTGATCAATAAAATATTTTTATAGATTAAATAGTTCATAATATATTTATTATATGTTATTTAATTTTTTATAATCAGTATACAAACATGATTTAAAATAATTAAACAAAACAAGTTCGTTGTGAGAAAACCTGATTAAAATAACCCAATTGTTTATCATTAATGTGATATATAATAATTCATCATCACCAAAAAAATGAATTTTTTTTATTAGTTAATATTATTTATCCTCATTAATAACTAATAACTTCAATTTTGGACTTCAATTTTAATTTTACATGAACTTACATACTCTTATATAAGTAAGACGATCATGAATATTAAGAAAACAAACACTCCTGAATGAGAAAATTGAACATTATAACTCCTAAAAATAAAATAAAAGAAATATATAAAATTATAATAAATATATTAAATATAGAAATTTTTTTGGACTTATTTATTATTGAATATAATTTTATTATTCAGGACATTGTGATCAATTGTGGAACCATTTAAAATATAATGTAAGGGATTCTACTTGAACCTTCATTATTCCCTTAGGTTATTAATTCTAAATTTATACCCAAATGTTATTTTTTTATTATTATGTACATATTCATAGTCCTGTGAATATTTTCCAAAATCTTGTATCAAGATCCATTAATACTTATTTTTAGTGATATACATATTTTTAAAAGACTCTCTACTCAAATATTCCCAATAAGCAAGTCCAATTTAAGGGAACCTCCAAAATTCTTACCGAATTTAAAGTACGTTCCTTAATTTGTTTTAAGCAACCATTATTTATTATAAAATAACTCATTTTATTATTTAACCATTCTTGGTTTAATTCTAATTAAATATGAAATATTATCCCCTTTTATTAATTAATAGAACTTTAATGTTTTCCTAAAACGACATTACAATGTTTCAGTTATATAGTTTCCAAAACACTATCTTAAAATAATTTTACCAAATCAAAAAACCCTTTATACTTATATATTCCTATTACTATTTATGTTATAAATCCATTCATTCAAAAACACTTTGATGATATGCCCATTTTTTATTCCCTATTACGCGATACCCATTTCCTTCCATGGGTGACCCTTATGTTTATGTTTGATTACTTCTATATGATTATTTATGTGGAAATAAAATTGAAGAACAAGTTTTTATGGGTTCACCTAAATATCACTCTAATTCATTGGTTAATTTTTAGTCTCATGAGACATTATGTTCATTGGTTTTGATGGTTAACCATGACTCATGCTCCATGTGCAATGGTCTTGGTGGTTATCCTTAACTCGTGCTGCACTATGTACCATGATCCTTGACTATTAATAACGTCATGTTTTTTGTGGTTCCTTAGAATTATGATTCCATGATTATGTGATCCAATGTTATATATATTATGATTCTTTATTTTTTGTCAGGTTCCATGCTTTTTTATATCATTATGTTATGCCTTCTAATCTACGTACTATGATTTATCCTTATTTTTATTCCCTTAAAGAGATTTTATCGTATCCCTTTATTCATGTTATCCCAATGTTATCCTATGAATATGTATGAGATCAAAGGATGTTAGGAGCTCATAATGGATGATAAAAAAAAGAAATTTTTTATTAAGTCCCATGTTTTTAGTTTTATTCACATATTCTTTAAAGACACTACATATTACAATCCTTCTATTATAATTTGATATTTATTATGCTTAAAATCATTTAATGATATGTGTAAAGGTCTAGGGTAGCTAATGATGGTATTAGATGAAATTTTTTGTTATTTTTGGATACTATGACTAATGTAATTTAGTAAGAACTGTAGGGATAAGTCTACATCAACAAAAACATCCCTACATATTTGTATGTATATAGTATATTCTGTTTCTAGAAAATACATCCCTAGTTGGATACTGAATGTGGGTGTTGATCTAGACATATGTACCTAGGACTAAAACACTGACATTTTTTCCATTATTGTCTTAGGGAAACCTGGTACAAGACAATGAGCCTTACTATGCCCCTAGCTTGACACTCCTCAGTAGTATGATTTAGTAAATTCATAATCTCATTAAAAACTATTTTTGAGGGAGTAATGAAAATTACCATAAGAAAATATGTTAGTAAATAGATCATGGATAACCGAGATTGAAACATAGCGAATCACATCTTAGGAAATTATTTTAAAGTAATAGTTTATCCTTTTATGTTTAACGTTTACTTTTTAGGGTTATTATATAAGTATTAAAGCCCCCTAACTACACATTATTTTTAATAGATAATATAAAGAAATAGATGAAAATTTTCTAACAATCAATGTTATAGGAAATGTGACAATGTCCCTAATGATATAGCAGATATAATAGGATAGGGTGCACAAATATTTTTAATTTTACTACGTCATCTAGATCATGTTATTAATTATAATTGAATAGTATGGAATTAAATCTTTATCTATGAAATGAGAATGTTGAAACTGGATCCCTCAGGTGGAAAATTCCTACCAATTTTATTGGATCTTTTAATTCCCTCCACATTATACAATGGCTCAACTCCATTGAAAATACAATATTTTTCCTTTAGTTCTCAAAAGAAGAGTATATTGTACTAGTCATCTAGAATCTTGATGTGGAAGCCGATTGGGGGTGTAAACTGATAAAAAATACGATGTCCATGGAATAAAATTATTCTTTAGATTAAGAGGAATTCAGAAAAAAAATGTTTTTTAGTAAATATTTTCTACACACCCTCCATATAAAAATTAAAAGAGTGATCATGAAACATAAGCAGAAGGAACGTGAGTCTATCTGGACAATGAAGAAAACATTATAAGGATCCTATTATATTCCATCTACAATATGATGAAAACCAAATGTCAGGTGGATATCTTTTGTGTGGGACTAAATCCTAATCTATGAAAATAATTGGTGATTAAGGACATTTATGTTTTTAAGAGAATTTCCATTGTTCCCTCATGGTTCAAATATAAATCTAAGACTCTCAGTTGTCCCATAGGCCTCGTTAAAGAAGGTGGGAAATTGAGTCTAATAAATTTGTAATAGAAAGTAAATCCTATGATGGTAAGAAGATTAAATATCCCACAAGTCCAAATGGGGGAATAAGAAAACTAGGAACTATATGAAGGGTACCAGGAAATGATTTAAATGTAGAAGAATAGAGAATATGACTAATAATTAACAAAGGGATATTAAGAATATGACTATCATGGAAGAAGAAAGGAGGGTTTATATCTATGCTCGTCTAGTAGGGTGGTGTTTCAACATCACAGAACAATAAAAATTTTCAAACCAATGACCTAAGACCAGATTTTTTAGAGACAATCAATAACAACCTAAATAAAAATAATTAAGGTATTATGCTATCACTACTGATGATTTGGAGGTTGAAAATGATGTGATTATATATACTATGGATATTAATTCATGAATAGAAAACATACTAATTGATTGCATTTCCTCACAATTTTTATATTACAAAAGTTTGTAGAACTATTCAGACACCGCCATAAATTTTGGAGTCCGAGTTATCTGTGAGAACACTAAATGGGGAAATTGTTGCATCATAAGTACCAAACAATACCCAAAATAATGTTTCTGAATTGAGCATCCCAAAAAATTTGGACTCAATTCCCTTGGCGGGGTTAGATTATATATTTTTCATGGTTTGGAAATCATTATACGAAACGAACATCAACTACCTGGAAATGGAGATCACTCTTCACATCCTAAAGCAACCTATAATTCTTTACATGTGTATGGAGAAAGATGAAACTTCTTCAAAATTATCATATCATGTGTCGATATCACTACAATGTGAGCATGAATATATCTCTCAAATGATTAAGAGAAATGAGACAAGCATGATCAATATTATGCCCATCGTGAGGGATTGCACTAATGTATTTCCTTGAAGTGTTTCCTGGTCTCCCTCCCGACCAAAACGTTGAGTGCTCAACTGAACATGTTCCACAATATCGACATGTATCAAATACACCATATAGAATGGCCATAGTTGATCATGAAGTATAGAAGAATCAGTTATAGGTGAATTTTTACATGGGTTTTATATTCTTGAGTTCGTCACTTGGGGGTTCACATGTTCTCTTCACCAAGAAAAGGGTTGGATCAATCTTCCTCTTCATCGATTATTTTGAGTTCAATAAAATAGAAATATTGAACAATTATCCCCTTACTTAGATATAGGACATATGCGATTAGCTACGTGTGGCCAGTTTTTTATTGAAGGGCAAATTTGGTCAGGATATGACCATGTAAAGTTCATGAAAGATGATATTACGAAGACTAACTTTGGAACTATGTATAGTAACAATAATTTCATAGTGAGGCCCTTCAGAATAACTAATTCTCCATAAATATTCATGTATTGAACGTATAGTTTCTTTATAGATTACATTTATAGATTTTTGGTCATCATTATTAATGATATTATGATATACTCCAAGAGCAAGTGGGAACATGAGAAGCATTTGAATACTATTCTAAACACAATACGAAGGGAGAAATTGTACAAAATGTATAGTAAATGTGATTTCTTGATTGAAGAAGTATCTTTCGTGGGACATGTTATCATCAAAAAAGGGATATCTGTGGAACCTTCAAAGGAGAAGGCAATCAAAGAGTGGCCAAGGACAACATCTGAAATAGAAATACATAGATTTCCTAATCTAGTTTGGTTTAACCATTGAATTTTGGAGAACATTTCATGGTTTTAAAACCCAATAACCAAGTTAACATGGAAGGGAGTGAAGGTTTTCTAGACTCAATCATGCGATGAATGAAATAATGTGATTATAAAAAGGATTATCTCAATTCTAGTACTCAAACTCGTGAAAAGTGGATAAATATGATTGGTGTATAATGATGCCTCAAAATATATTAGGTTGTGTGCTAATGGAGAATGATAAAGTGATTTCATATGCCTAATGGAAGATGAAAATTACTTAGCAAAACTATCCCACACTTGATCTGGAGTTGGAAAAATTGATCATTGCCTTGAAAATCTGATGGGATTATCTCTATGGGGACAAGTGGGAAATGCATACTGATATCAAGAGTAAAAAATATATTTTCAAATAGAATGATCATAATATGCACCAATGAAAATGTTTGGACCACATCATGGATTATGACTTCCCAATCCACTACTATCCTGGTATGGAAAATTAGGTGGAATATGCACTAAGTAGGAAGGATATTGCATCTTTATCTTTGATGATAATTGATAAGGATCCAACATTTTTAGACCTTATAAGGATGGAAATTGGAATCATTAATGAAAGTGCATCATCGATCCTTTATAAAATGATTAATCAAGAATCCCACAAGTGTAAAATATTGAATTCTCAAATATATGATGTGGAAATTTATAATACTATAGAAGGTATAAAAAATTTGAAATTCTCATAGATCCAAAAGGGATGAGGAAGGAGTCATAAGATTTGTGTCACAATTATGTTTACCATTCAATATAGAGATAAATAAGAAGCTTCTGAATAGAACACATATCTCAACCTTCTCTATTCACCTTGGGAACACAAAAATGTATCTAGATCTCAGAGAGAACTATTGGTGGGACAATGTAAAGAAATATATTACTGAATTTACATCAAATTGCCTAGTATATCAAAAAGTGAAGGATAAAAAAAAGTATAAAAGGTTGATGAAACCATTATCAATGCCTTCATGGGAATGGGAAAACATAACCATAGACTTTTTCAATGGACATACAAAGACATATATAGGAAACAATGATTTTAAGGGTTATTATGGATTGTCTTACTATGATTTTAAACATTAAAAAATTATAGAAGAATTTTTTGGACCAATCTACACATATATACATAAATGAAGTGGTAGGTCAACATGGAGTAGCACTATAATGTAAATTCGATTGAGATCTAATATTCACAATGATGTCATGGAAAAGTCTCTATCATGATCTAAGAACAGAGCTAAACCTTAGAACACCATGTAATCCCCAAAACAAATGTCTAATATAAAACAATTAATAAATTGGAAGACATTTTTAGAGAGTGTTATATGTACTTCAATGTAGGATGGGATCAACACCATCCTCTAATGGGGTTCTCTTAGAAACAACATTTTACACTATAGCATCTGAATGGATCCATATGATTCCCTTTATGGGAAAGGGTGTAGAACTCTAGAATACTGGGATGAATTTAGTGATTGTAACAAAATAGGACATGAAATAGTCAAAGAAATCGTATAGATGGTGAAAACCATCCTAGAGCACATCAGGGTGGCCCAATGTCCACATTCGAGCTACAGAGATCATTGTCATGGGGGCCCATAGATCAAATATGGAGACATGGTATTCCTCCAAATATCTCCTTGGAAGAAGGTTACGATATTTGGGTAGAATAGAAAGTTAAGTCCCATGTACATCGACCCATTTGATATTTTTGGTTGTTTCGGAGCTTTGGTGTATCGAATATCATTTCCACCTACCATGGATAAATAACACGATGTATTCCACATATCCCTCTTAAGGAAGTATATAATATATTATTCACATTTACTAACCTCAAAGGAGGTACAATTGGAGAATGACCTTTATTATAAGGAGCATTCAATAAATACATTGGATCATAGATATAAATTTATATACAAAAATACTTCTATCCTGGTCAAAGTACTATTGTGGAACTATAAGTTAGAAGTGGAAATAATTTTACTAGAGGAATAATTAATGGAAAAGTACCAACACTTATTTTCAACATAGAATTTAAAAGGTAATTTTTAGGGAGAAATTTCATAAAGAGGAAAGAATGTAACAACCCAAAGTTTTATTAATTGAAATTGACTTCTTTTAATTATGTCTAATATTATATTGACCTAAAATCCAATTAAGAACCTAATACAAACCTTATAAATATTTAATTAATGAAAAAATGTTATTTCCAGATGTTAAGAATCATATACTGAAGAAATAGTAACTTGACCCTATAGAATTGAAATATGACCCTTATGAATAGTAAAATGGGGAAGTGAATAATAACCTCACCAATGAATTTATAAATAAATTTTATTCAACTTATAAGTCATAATATTATGTAATTATATCATGGTATAAGTATATAAATATTTTTAATAAGTGTTGGTATTTTTGTAAATCATAAATATTTAATTACACTTATATAACTAAATTAATAATTAAAAAAATTAATAAATGTATTTACAAATTAATAATTTTATGTATTATGATTATAGGATAATTTAATGAGACCCCAGTTATTATTTAAATTTTTATAAAACTAGTTAATATTCCACAATATGTTTTTTTTGAATAAATTATAATTTTAGTTAAAAACTAAATTTCTAAAACAAAGATAAATATTAAAAAAAATTGTGTTATTTTTTAATTATACGCATTGAAAAAAAAATTGGTTACATTTTTGGAATATTTTTGAAATATATGATTTTTTGGTTAATATTGAAATATGATAATTTACAGTATATATGCATTATAAGTAAAATACATTATTTATTGAAACATGGATGATTTTATGTTGATGAAAGAAAATTTGGATTGAAATAAAATTCTCATTTTTTTTGTATTTAGTCTCAATAGTGTTTAATATTTTTTACCATGAGAAACATAAAAAAACTAATGAACTAAATAATGAGAAATCACCCCACTCCTCCACAATAAATATCACCTCTCACCACCCATTCTCCTTGCAACTCTCAAGGAATGAACCTTGTACAATATCAATTCAATTATCCTTTAAATACACTCCCCCATATCCAATATCTATTGGACATTAAAAAAGAAAAAAACATTCCCCTAATGATGATCTCAAGAAGAAGGAATCAAGAGGTATAACCCACTTCTGTTTTTATTAAATATATTTTCAAGTTCTTTTCTTTAATTTTTCTATCCTCGCCTCCCATCATCTAAATGGAGTGATAAATATAGTACCATAAATATACTATAATTATGTCAAGCTAATTTAATAATTCATCATCATCTCCCTTTACCACTCTTTTAATACTAAAAATGAAACACCCCCTTATATGTGTTAATTTATCACATTAAAGGATGACCGATTTCCATTTTCTTTTACCATAATCAAGGATGGTAATTAATCCATTATTATGGTCGAAGAAGATAATAATATATTTATTATATATTATTTAATATTCTTGAATTATTATACTCGCATGATGTAAAATATTAAATCAAAATAAGTTGATTGTATGGAAAATCGCTCAAAATCATCAATGCATTTATCATTAATGTTTTATCTAATGATTTATCCTCACAAAAATAAAAAATGAATTATATGATCACTTAAACTTCTGTATAATCATAAATAACATATAAATTCAATTCAATGCTTCTATTATCAATTTACATGAACTTCAATAATCTTATATTAGTGAGCCGATCATGAAAATTAAAAAGACTGACACTCATTAATGATAAGATTTAATATTATAACTCATAAAAAGGGAATAAAATAACTAAATAAAATTTTATTAAATAAATTTTATTTATAATGGGTTCTTGATTTATTTATTAACAAATTTAATTATTTTATTCTAGACATTAAGATCATGGGCGGGAAGATTTCAAAGATATGGTAAGGGATTCCACCCAAACATACATTGTTCCTTTGGGTTATTATTTCTCACTTTTTACCCAAATTTTATTATCTTATATTTTTATTTTCATATTATGAATGATTTTAATATTTTCATAACTAATGTATCAAGATCCATTAATACTTATTTTTGGTGATATAAATCTATTTAATGGTCCCCTAATCAACTCTTCCCAATAAGCAAGCCCAATTTAAGGGAACTTCCCATATTATTTCCCATTATTATGTGCATTGGATTATATGTTTCAAGAAAATAATATTTATTCTAAAATCATTCATTTTATTATCAGATCATTCTTTGTTCACTTATAGTTTATTATGATATTTTATTCCATTTTCTTCTTTAAGAGAACTTTCATGTTTTTATTAAACCATAAAAAAAATATTTTAGACTTATGCTTCATAACTCTCATTTTAAAATTATTTCACCTTATTGAGAACCATTTATCCTTATAAATGAATATTTTCCTTTATTAATTTCTATTTATTTTCTAAATCCATTCATTCATGGACATTTTTACGATGCTCCCATTTGGTATGCCTTATAGAATGATTATGATACACATTTCGTTCCATGGGTAACCCTTATTTTTATACTTGATTACATATGTATGATTCTTTAAGTGGAAAGAATATTCATGAATATTTTATTATTGGTGTACTCAGATAGCACTCCAATGCATTGTTCAATGTTTAGTTTCATGAGATGTTATATGATACTTTCTTGGTGGTCAGCCTTGAATCGTGATCCATGTTCAATAGTCTTGGTAGTTTGCCTTGACTCATGATCATCTATGTGAAATGATCCATGATTCTTGAAAAATACTTTTTTTATTTCGTATAAAAATTCGTTTTATTCCATGATTATATGATCCCATAATTTTTATTTTATTATTCCTTATGTTTGATCATGTTCCCTTACTTTTTATATCATTATGTAATTCCTTCTAACCATTGTGATAATATTTATCCTTATGTTTTTTCCCATACTGTGATATTATTTTATACCTTTGTTCATGTTATTACTATTTTATCCTATATATATGATAGGTTTCAAATGAAGTTATGAGATTATAATGGATGATAAATAAAAAAATTCTTTATTAAGTCCCATGTTTCTAGTTTTATGTACCTAGTCTTGCAAGGCACAAGATTTATGATCTGTTAGTTGTAATTTCATATTTAATTATGATAAAAATCATGAAATGATATGTGTACAAGGATAGAGTCACTAAAATGGTATTATTAGTGGACACATTTAATGTCCATTAAGAAAAAATTTATTGGATGTCTATTGAAGAAGAGGTAATCGCATTTACCGAGTCTTTTAAATTTCATTGTCCTTCTACTTCATATAAATTTTTGTGTAACAATAATAAAATGATAAATATTGTATAATAAATATAATAAAATTTTAATACTTTTATGTCATATCCTTTATCCTTCTATTTTCTATCCTTATAAAAAAAAATTATCGTGCATAAGTATGACCGACTGTCTCCACATATCGGTGAAATTCATCTTCCATCGCCACATTACATGGATGGTTATAAATAATGAACTAATTAATATTTATCATATGTATAGAATAATTAAATATTATTATTTATATTATAATATCTACCTTCTTATGTAAAAATATATGGAAAATTTATTATGTTTCTTGTTCAAACGTGTAGACTACAACCTCCATGAAGCGATGTGATCAATTTTTCATTCTCACTTTAGAGGGATAGTAATCTGGATATATTAAATTAATATATATTATTTATATGATATAATAAAAATTATATAATGGTGAATTATTATTTATCTTTATTTCGTTTCATTTGAAAGATTGTAGAAAAAGTAAGTGTGCATATATATGATATATAATCTCAATGAAGTGTGTATCTAATTTTCTCATCTCATCATTTCATTAATGATTATAAATAGGTATATAATGAATTTATAATAAATTTATATCATGATGATAGTTTTTTCATATGATATATCCCAGATAAATTTATGAGGATTGAAACTACAAAACTATAACTTATATAAAAAAAAATACTGTTAACAGTCGAAAAATAATGATTTTAAGGAACTATTAGTCAATTGGTGTTGTCATATTATAAGTGGATTATATATGATATTATATATAATAAGATTATTTTATTATACCAACACACACACACACAGATATATATATATATATAATTTAAACTTATTATCTATAAGGTTAAAATCGCTTATGAAGCAAGTTACATGTTAGGTATGGTTTTCTCAACTCACTATTATGTCCATTAAACAGATTAAAAATTTGAAAATTACTTATTTCATGAGGTTTATATAATATAACATTTATATTATATATTATTATTCCATTATATATTGATTTTATTAAAATTTTAATTTGATATTATTTATTTCATGGGGGTTATGTTATAAGAGTTATGAAAGTGGCAAGTGTTTATTTCATAATCTAACCACTAATCATTACAGTTAATGATTAAATATAATCTAGGGGAATTATTTGATATTTCCATATAATAAATAATATATTTTAATATATTGTTTTTATTTATATAAATTACATTTTCTCATATCATTTTAATCTCTTTAATTGATCAGGATTCTATAATAGTGTTTTTATGGAAAATTGACTTTTCTATACTCTATCAAGATTATTGTTATTATATGAACATATTTTCCTTAAAATGTTGAACATATTTTTTTAACAATATGAAAATTATTTATTTATTAATTATTATAACATATTTTAATATTAAATATTAAGTTCAAAAAAATCATGTTTCCATTTTCTAAATGAGGTAATTTTTGACTCATTACCAAAAAGGTGAATGTAATCTTTATTTTGACATACTTTAGATATATGTAATTTCCTACCACCATGAAATATCAATTATTTGAAGATTCTATTACATGTTTCACTGATTATTTTAAATTGATATTTGTTCATCATATTTTGGGAATTTACAGTTTTTAAATGTGTATTTCAATATGAAGAGGGTATTTTCTTGAAGAATGTTTTTAATGATCTTTTTATAGATTTTTTATTCATCAATGAAAAGAACCATTTATTCTCTACTAGGGATATTTGGAAATTGTAACAACTGTATTCATTATATAAACTATTTGTGAATAATTTAACTTGGGGTAGTGTTGAAATTCCATATTTTTTTCTTCTTATATATATTGTTCTCTAATAAATAATTTTGATTAAATTGTATTATTTTTTCATTTTAAGAATTCATTGGATGTATTGTGTAATGAGTGAATCCTATAATTATATTTCCCCTTTGTTAATTGGTAGGCCTTATAAGAGAATATTGGTTGGGTTTTTGGACTAGAAATTACCCATCTATGTATATGTCAAAAAATGTATCCTTGATGGTATATTTAATATGTATAACATTATGAATTCCATAGTCATGAAATCTGTTCTACTTTTCCATGTGATTATTTGAATAGTTACGACATACATGGTTTAGTAGGAAGGTGACCTCGTTATTTATATAATATTTTTAGATCATTATTTATTCATACCATACTATTCATAATTATCATGTTTTTGATAAAAAAGGAATGTTTTTTAGTTATTTAAACATCAATATAGATTATTCCATATTTACTCTTTCTAGATTTTTCTTCATGTAACCATTAATGAGTGTATGATCTCCCCCTTAATTTTTTTCCTTTTCACATGATATGAAGAGAGATATTTTGAAATATATCAATCATGTAAGAATGTCTATTATTCTATGTTTTTATATTTCTAATCTAATATTGGAATCATTTGTGCATCTATTTTAAGAATACCGATAATAATTTTTTCTATTAGGGATGTGATCAGTTGTTTCTACTAATAATTTAATAAATTAATTGTAAACTCTATGATACTAGGGATAGGGTACTTATGAAAATTTTATTGGATGTATGTAAGATATAAAAGAATAAATACGTGGTAGAAATGTGAAAAATAGTTCTACTTTGAGATATAGTTATGATATTTTTTCCATAGAATGGATATGTTGGAAAAAATGGAATTTTGGGGTTTCCATTGTAGTATAAAAAAAAGTAAAAAGATAGGAATGATCTATATAGATACTAAAACAGGACATGTTGGTAAAGCATGAATGTGATTCTCAAGTGACAGATTGGTTGGATGGACATTGGAAAACTAGATTCTAGTTAAATTCAATGAAGATGATTAATGTAGAAACACCAGAAGGAAAATGACTAATCATATAATATCAATGGTCGATTGAATTTGGCCTTGTTCAAAGATCCCTAGAAATTGGGGGACCGGATGTTACATGTATGATTATAACATATGATGTATGAAAACATTAAATTTAGATTAATATCATTGGATGACATGATATAATGGTTCAGCAATACGTTGTAGCTATATCTTGAATTGATCACTATGAAATAAAATATTTAATGGGTAGAGAAATTTCACTGAGAATCTATTTTTTATGATATTAAGAGCATGAGTAGTAGACCCTAGAGAGACGCTAAGGGTGTAGAATTGATTTACTAGAAATAGGTTTCTGTTATTGAAATTGAATAATTTTGACTACATCTTTTAATGATGTAGATGTGTTGATTAGTATACACACATAATACATATTACTACAAATATTATGGTTGGTCAAAAGTAATATAGACTAAACTATAAACTTATATTCCATTACTATTTAATATAATAAAATAGTTATTATATTCCACTATATAATATTATTTAAATTTAAACTACATAAGATATTTTTATTACACTACCACGGGATCATTTAATCATTGTCCTTCTGTAGATCGTATCAAATAATATATGATGGTTTTACTTGGATGCACAGAGATTTGGCTATTTTTTTATTTTTGATATGGAAATTTTAGACTAGTCCTATTACCAATATTTTTTTTATAATTCTAGAATGTTTTGGTGGATATTTTATGGTCGGGTTATTGTATGGTAGTCATTATCGCAAAAGAATGATTGGGCCGGCCTTGGTGACCAAATATGACCAACACATTACAATAATTAGATGATCAATGCCATAGCATTCTTATAATAGACATGTTTATATAGGGGGTGTAAATTATGAGGATTTATTTAATAGAAACATACATTTATTTTATAAAAATGATTGTTCATATCAAGAATATATGGTCTCTATCATCTACAAATAGAATTTTTAGATGGGGTTCCTGGGGATATAGTTTTTGTAGTTGTTTTTTAGCCCTCCAGTGTTGTTGTGGGGTGACCAAGGATAATGAAAACTATTTAATCGTCCCATTATAATTTTAATAAAGTCATTAAGGATTTGAAATTTGTTTATAGGATGATTTGTAATGATTCAAATCATGCAAATGGGGTTATTGGATATTCCCAAACATTTATCGAATTACCCTCGTGGGTATGTCCTAAATTATTTATGGAATTTTTTATTAATGTAAAATCGGTGCTCAACCCCAACCCCTTATTTTGGCCAAAAAATTGTAAGAACCCAGTTCTTCTCTTTGAGGTATGAGCTTCTTATTTTTTATTTTCCTGAATTGTTTTTAATAAAATATAGAAAATGGGGAAAACTCCTAAATTTATGAACTACACACCAAGTAATTTTTCCACACGCCATGCACTTCAAGCTGTGTAGGGATGATTACACGAGGCGTGTAGCCTTTTCGGCGACAAAGGGTGTAGGAACTGACTACAGGCCGTGTAGTGGTCCTTTACACATCGTGTAGTCAGTCGGAAGGCCAAAATAGTAAGGCGGTGGAGTAGCCGCCAGCTGGGTGGCAGTACACATCATGTACATAAGAGTATATGTCATGTACTCATGTTGATGGATGAACAGTGTGGCGGTGCCCCCAGAGAAACAGTAAAATGAAAGGAGTACACGTTGTGTACTTGGATGTACACGCTGTGTACTTTATTTTTTTCATCTTAAAATAGGCAGTAGCCTCCTCATTTGGTAGAGGAGGCATTTCAGTCGTTTTGGAGCCAAAGGAGGAGGCCGAACCTTCGAAGATCCGCCAAGTGTTCAGCTAGATTCAGTTTCCACCTCGGACGATCCCGTTGGAACCACACGGGTAAGGGCTTCCATCTCCTTGACTAATTCTTAACAATTATTCTCCTAATAAGAGTTATTTGAGTTTAACAGAGTTTTGTTCTTCTTCATATCTACGCCGTTCTTGGGCATTTCTGGAGTCGACGTTCAGGTATAATGCTCGTTGGCATTTAAGGTAGTTGGCTTGGTGTTTAGTTTTTCAACTACCGTGTGTTTTGTGCATTTTTGTGCCATGAACCCATGTTGGGGTGTCATGTGGCTGAGACCATTTCTATATTAAACACCTAGAATTGATTAGGTATTTAATTATGATATTAAAATGCTGGTTGGGATCGTTGTTTGGATCCGGAACCACCCCAGGGGTGTGTTCCACTGTTTACCCATTTGGACAGGATATCCGAGGGTATGCCTTTAAAGTAGTCATTTTAGAATTGCGTTGAGAGGAATTGTTTTCTACTTCTTTTTTCCTGTAGAGAATGGCCCGCTAACCTATTTAGCCTGAGGTCATTATTGTATTTAGCCTGAGGGTGTTGTTGTGATTAGCATGTGGGCACTGTATTGTATTAGCATGAGGGCGTGACTATATTAGCCTGAGGGAAACTTACTATTTCGCCTGAGGGAAACCTTTCGGGCCTGAGGGCTTGAATTTTGTGCCTTAGAGTGACACTTCCTACGCCTGAGGGAAATTTATGTTACGCTTGAGGGAAATACCTGCGGGTTGGATTCTGTATAGCCTGAGGGCATGGTTCAATATATTAGCTTGAGGGAAAGATACTGGTTGGCATGAGGGCTTGGTGCTGTTGAACACAAAATGTTACTAAGTTAAATGGATTAAATCATTAATTAAATGGCAATATAACTTGTAAATTAGTTACTTTTTTGTACTGCTTTGTTTATTCCATTTTACTACTGCACACTTCCTGCATGCTTTACACACAGTTGAGCACGGGCCTTTGGTGGGTGCCCTCGGAGATATATTTCTCACACCCTATTTGGTTCATGCTTTTCAACCCAAAAAGATTACTTTTTTGTAGGTGTGGATAGGGGAAATAGTCCCTATATAGGTACTTGACTATTGCTATGGAGTAGGAGGGCATGGGACCAAGCCTAGGCTCGCGATGCCGCTACCATCTGTTTTGCATTGTTTTGTTGTACTCTACTTTTTGTTGTACTGTATTGATGTATAACACGTTCTGGCTATTTTCGTAGAACTTGAGACATGTAGAATCATTATTTATATATTTTTGATTGTATCAACTGCAGTTTTATATGTTTTACTGGTTCGTCTATTCGTTGTATGCTTTATTTCGTATTCCGCTGCACTACACTTTGACAAATGAGGGCATAGTTTCCCCACTATCTGACATGGGCCCTCGCTACTAGTCGACAGCCTCTGGAGTTTGGGTAAATTCACTTGAGGTCACATGTAAAACTGTGTTCAGGGCACCCCTTGAGTGGCACCAAGAACCGGGATGTTATAAATACATGCGGGTTGGATTCTGTATAGCCTGAGGGTGTGGTTCACTATATTAGCTTGAGGGAAAGATACTGGTTGTCCTGAGGGCTTGGTACTATTGAACACAAAATGTTACTAAGTTAAATGGATTAAATGAATAATTAAATTCTAATATAACTGGTAAGTTAGTTACTTTTGAGTACGGATTAGTTTGTTTCATTTTACTACTGCACACTTGTTTGCTGCTTTACACACAGTTGAGCACGGGCCTTTGGTGGGTGCCTACTAAGATATATTTCTCACAACCTGTTTGGGACATGCTTTTCGGCCCAAACAGATTACATTTCTGCAGGTGTGGATAGGGGAATGATTCTCTATACAGGTACATGACTGCTGTTGTGGAGTAGGAGGGTATGGGACCGAGCCTAGGCTCGTGATTCCACTGCCAGCTGTTTTGCTTTGTTTTGTTGTACACTCCTTTTTGTTGTACTATATTGATGTATAACATGTTCGTAAAGTTTTCGTAGAACTTGAGGCATGTAGCATTATTATTTATATGTTGTTGATTATATCCACTGCAGTTGTGTATGTTTTACTGCTTCTGATATTCGTTGTATGTTTTATTTCGTATTCCGCTATGCTACACTTTGAGAAATGAGTGCATAGTTTACCTACTATCAGACATGGGCCCTTGTTGCTAGTCGGCAGCCCCGGGCATTTTGGGGAAATGCACTTGAGGTCACATGGTGAACCCGGTTCGGGGAACCTATTGAGTTGCACCCAGAACTGGGATGTTACAAAGTGGTATCAAAGGGGTTCTTTTCTTTGACTTACTATTTGGAGCCATAGTGAGGGATATGACGAACAGTAACTGGTGATAAGATGTGTCCGAGCTTAGCTAACCCATATAAAGGGAAAATCTAGTCTACCTCATATTTTTTCAATTTTACTGATTTTTCAAATTACGGTTGATAAGATTCCACTGTTGGGTGACGCACTTGTATTGTGTAGTTTATGTTTTATCAGTGGGTTTTATTTAGTGGAAACCTGATGAGACGATGGTATTCCATATCATGTATCATATAGGCACATGCTAGATATCACATTCCATGCATAGTTCCATGTCATGTAGGTGCATTAGATATTTCATGTTATTGTGATAGTAGTTGTGCTAGAAAAGCATGCTGCTGTGATAACTGCTTGATAAATACCTGCTTTGTGATCAGGTATTTTCTTGTGTAAGCCTGTTTATATAATGGATGCCAAACATTGGTTTTTGGGGAGTATGGGCCCCCATTGAACGGAATTTGGTGGATCATTGACTGTTTATTAGTTATAAAATAGATAAGATGTCAAACATTTATTCCTGTGGAGTATAGGCCCTCACGGGTCGGAATTTGACACTTAGGTGTTGGTTTTCAGTATCTTATAGGTTCTAGGAAAGTTTCTAAGGAATACTGTCCGGAAACCCAATATACACGCCCTGGAGTATTTTTACACAAGTCGTGTATGGCCTTCTTTTCGGGAAGAAAAATGAACTTTTTGAGTACACACCGTGTACCTAGAGTACACGCTGGGTAGTCTCTTCCCGTGTCACAAACCGTGTGGGCGGCGACACAGGGTAGGGAAGATCTTTTTTATAACACGTCGTGTACCAGATATACACGCTGTGTAGTTTTGACCCGGAGACCGGCCATGTAACTAACAACCCGAGTCGGTGAACTCCTTCACAAAACATGTCGTGTCAATAATGTACACGCCGTGTAGTGTGACTTGGGGACTCGGCCGTGTAACTAACAACACCGGTTAGTCTCACCTATCCTTGAACATGCCGTGTACCTTTGGGACACACCGTGTAGTCTTCTCCGAGGACAGACCGTGTAGACTCAGCCGTGTGACTGGGAAATAGTGTTGTTGACACTTTGTGTGCGGGTGTAGCACGCTGTGTAGTGTCAATCCGGGTAGTCAGACGTGTCACAGACGACACTAGCAGTTGAAAATAACACCATTCATTCCGTGTAGATACTATACACGTTGTGTAGTTTTTGTTCAATGGGTTCCATGTGGCTTAGCCGTGTAGAAGGACCCGGGAAGGGGAAGGGAAGTAAAGTACACATCGTGTAGTCAGTATATACGTCGTGTAGTCTTGTTTTTCATGTTTTGAATGCCTTATTCCACCCATTCCCTTTTGGGTTTCTTCGTTTTCGGTCTTTGATAATCATGAATCTAAGGCGTGTTTTTTACCTTGTAGTGCCATACCGCCTAGATGACTGTGTGTTGTTTGCCAGGAGAGCGGCGACGACTATACTTCAGAGATGGTGGGCCATGGGCTACCAGTTGATCCTCCAGCAGAGCCAGATGCATCACCAGATGCTATACCAGACACAGGCATTGAGGCGTAGTTCCGTGAGGGCTTTATGCGGTTCATGCAGACCTTTCAGGGAGCACTGAAGGCTGCCACATCTATGGTCGAGCTGACAAGTATCTTCCAGCAGTAGCATCCACCTACGTTTTCAGGGGATGGAAAACAATAGGCTGCAGAGTCTTGGCTGGGGTTGATGAAGACTATTTTCGAGCATCTTGATATGCCTCTATGGAGGAGGGTCAAACTCATGACATACATGTTGCATGATTCCGCCAAGAGGTGGTAGGATGTTACCACCCAGTCAGAGAATCACAGGGACATGGCGTGGGAGGATTTTTAGGCAGTCTTCTATGACTTTTTCTTTCCGGAGACGCTGAGAGTAGATAGAGCTCAAGAGTTCATGAATCTGTAGCAGGGCGCTATGTCTGTGATGGACTATTCTACTCGTTTTACGGAGCTTCAGAACTTTTCACTCGTACTGGTGGGTGAGGAGACGTTGAGGACCATACATTTTGAGGATATTCTTCGTTATGACATCTGGGCGCTGGTGAATGTTTTCATGTTACCTACAGTACATGCTATTGCAAACCAGGGGCTGATTACAGAAAGGAACTTTCTAGAAGCTAGTGGTGTGGGCCAGGGTGGTTCAGCACCAGTTGTTGGTACTATTTCTACTAGAAAAAGGAAGAGACAGATGGATTATTCTCAGGGTGGTAGTACCAGCCGGACAGTCTCTTCAGGTGGCCCAATCAGGTTCTACTAGTGTGGTAGAGAAGGGAACAAGAGACTTTTGTGTCCACGTGACCCAGTGGAGTGTCGATCTTCCAGCAATATGGGTCATCTACAGCACTTTTGTAGGGAGTTTCTACTGGTGGCTAGTGAGAGGGGTTCTGTGCAGACTCTGCGTGCGGGAGCAGGACCAGTGGCTTCTTACCAGTCAGGGAACTAGAATACGTCAGGGCATGCAGGCAAAGATGGTGGTCATGGCCATGGTAGCCAGACACCAAGATCATAAAGATAGTTGGGCGGGACAACTAAGGGTTTTCCAGGCTGTGTCGCAGGGCCGCGACACTGGGCAGAAATATGCGGTGCAATAGACCCAGCATGAGCAGGATCCCGGACCTTCTATAGTCCGAGGTACTATTCTAGTAGCTTCTGTCTTATATTTAGTACTTTTTTATACGGGTGCTACGCATAGCTTTATATCTTTACCCGTTGTGGATATCCTTGGGTTTTGTGTCTCTACTTATTCTAATATCATGACGCTAGACACTCCGTTGGGGACTAGGACGGCTGGTGTGCGTCAGTGTAAGGAGTGCCCCCTTGAGGTTGGTGGGTGTCACTTTCTTTGGTACCTCTATGTATTAGAGATGAAAAGCTATGATTTCATTCTCGAGATGGACTGGTTGGTTCCATATCGAGCCTTTGTAGACTGCTATCATCACAGGGTGAGTTTCACGTCACTAGAGGGCGGAGAGTTTCTATACAAGGGCGAGTGGGATGTTCAGGAGAGTCGAGCTAGACCAGAGCATCATGGGCGAGGTGGAGTCACGACCCAGATTGTGAGCTTATATCTGGATGAACAGAGGACTTGTAAGTCATATTTACCTCCAGTTGTTGATCGTTTTAGGTATGTCTTCCCAGATGACTTTTTGGGTCTACGTCTGGAGGGAGAGGTGGATTTCTCCATTGAACTTCTTCGAGGAGCATCACCGGTGTCCATTCCTCCATATAGGATGGCTACACCTGAGTTTTAGGATCTCAAGAGGTAGTTGGAGGAGTTATAGAAAATGGGCTTTATCCAACCTAGTACTTCCCCTTGGGGTTCGCCATTCTTCTTGCGAAGAAGGCGGACGATACCCTTAGACTTTGAATTGATTATCAGAAGCCAAACCAGTTGACAATTAAGAACTGATATACCTTACTCAGGATAGATGGTCTGTTTGATTAGCTTCGTAGAGCACGAGTGTTCTCGAAGATTGACCTGAGATCAGGAAATCATCAGCTGCGCGTGAGACCATCTAATATACCACTCACGGCTTTCAAGAGTAGGTATGGTCTATATGAGTATACGGTTATGTCGTTCAGACTCACGAATGCACCAGCAGTTTTCATGGCTCCGATGAATCGTGTGTTCCATTCGTATCTTGATTCTTTAGTGGTAGTATTCGTGGAAGATATCTTGGTGTACTCTCACACTCGAGACGACCATGCCACCCATCTTGAGATCGTATTAAGTACACTGATAGAGCATCAACTATATGATAAGCTCTCAAAGTGCCACTTTTGGATGGACCAGATTCACTTCATGGGTCATATTATCTCAGAGGAAGATGTTTCAGTAGACCTAGAGAAGGTGAGAGCTGTAGTTTCTTGGGAGCAGCCTAAGAACCTATTTGAGATACAGAGTTTCATGGGGCTGGCTTGTTACTACAGAAATTTCATACAGGACTTCTCCCTCTTAGCAACATCATTGACTGGTCTGACTAAGAAGGGTGTGATGTTAGTTTTGTCAGAAGGTTGCAAGTAAGCTTTTTAGTTCCTGAATGGAAGGTTGACATCAGCACCAATCCTGATACTCCCAGTGTAGGGGAATATCTATACAGTGTACTGTGATGCATCAGGTATTGGGCTGGAAGTAGTGTTTATGGAAGGAGACCGAGTTATTGAATATGAGTCTCGGCAGTTGAGTCCACATGATCGGAATTACCTGACACATGATCTCGAGTTGGATGCAGTTGTGCATGTGTTGCACTGTTGGAGACACTATCTATTGGGTGAGAATTTTGTGGTTTTAACCGACCACAAAAGCCTCAAGTATATCTTTACTCGGTGTGACCTGAATTTGAGACAGAGGAGGTGGGTCAAGTACCTACAGTCCTTCTATTTTGAGATTGCCTATACACCTGGTAAAGGTAATGCAGTAGCTAATGCACTGAGCAGGAAGACTCAGATATAGGCAGTGCAGGGGGCCATCGGTGAGTGGAAACTCATGGCCTTTTTCTATAAGATGCATCTAGAGGCTCATGATAGTCAGGGACAGACTTATATTTCCTCTTTAGCTATGACTTCTACCCTCCTAGAAAGAGTGGGGATGGGACAACTATCAGATTCAGAAGGCCTAGTTCTACAGGAGTCGGTGGAAAGTGGGGACCCTTCTCCTGGTTGGACGATATGTGATGATGAGGTTTTTTATTTCCATGGATGAGTATGGGTTCCAGGGGAAATATGGGGGGAGCTGATGCGAGAGTTTCGTGCTTCAGCTTTGGAAGTTCATCTCGGGGTTACCAAGATGTACCGCGATTTGAGACGTCAGTACTGATGGCCAGGAATGAAGAGCTATGTAGCTGGTTTTGTTATGAGGTGTTCCACCTGTTAGCAGGTGAAGGCGAATTATCAGAGACCAACTGGGATGTTATAGTAGTTACCCATTCCAGAGTGGAAGTGGTATGATGTCGTGATGGATTTCATGACTAGATTGCCGAGGTCACCTCATGGAAATGATGTCGTGTGGGTTGTTGTAGAAAGACTCACGAATGTAGCTCACTTCTTGCTGATCAAGGAGACCTTTAGTGTTGACGAGCTCAGAATGCTATATATATGAGAGATAGTACGTCTTCATTGGGTCCCTCGTTCTATCATTTCTGATAGGGACGCCTGCTTCACGTCTCGTTTTTGGTAGAGTTTTCAGAGAGCGCTGGGTACACAGGTGCTTCTGAGCACAGCCAAACACCCTCAGATCAATGGCTAGTTAGAGCGTACGATACAGGTGCTTGAGGACTTGTTGCGTGCATGCGTCCTACACTATGGGGGATCATGGGAGAATCATATACCCTTAGTCGAGTTTTCCTATAACAATAGTTTCCAAGAGACTATTAAGATGGCACCACACGAGGCTCTATATGGTTGGCCATGTCGTTCACCTTTGTGCTGGTTAGAGGTAGGTGAGGTAGTTTTACTAGTACCATGTCTCGTGTAGGAGGATTCTGAGAAAGTCTAGTTGATTTAGAAGTGGATGGCTACGACGCAGTCTCATCAGAAATCTAATGCTGATAGCCGTAGACGTTATTTGGAGTTCGTGGTCAGGGATCAGATTTTCTTGTGTGTTTCGCTGAGGTTGGGATACAAGCAGATCCGGAGATAGGGTAAACATTCACCGTGGTATGTGGGGCCATTTGAGATTTTAGAGAGAGTCGGGATGGTTTCTTATCGATTGCAGTTACCGCAGCGGTACCGAGCCACACACGACATCTTCCACATATCTCAACTGTGTCGCTATCATTCAAACTCATCTCATGTCTTTCATCCTGAGGAGGTTGAGTTGGATGCAGATGTATCCTTTGAGGAGCATCTGATCCGTATCATTGACAGGAGCACGAAGGTTCTCTGAGGTCGGTCAGTTCCTCTCGTACGGGTGCTGTGGCAGCATGGCCGAGTGCATGATGAGACCTGGGAGCGGGAGGCAGACGTATGTTCTCAATGGCCGGAGTTGTTCATGGCTATATCTTCTCCACCCTTGAAAGGGCATTTTGGGGAAAAATTGCTATAAGGGGGGGAGTTTGTAAGAACCCAGTTCTTCTCTTTGAGGTACATGCTTCTTCTTTCCTCTTTTACTTAAGTGTTTTTAAAAAAGTATGGAAAATGAGGAAAACTCATAAATTATAGAACCGTATGCCCTGTACTTTTTCCACACGCCGTGCACTTCTTGCCGTGTTGGAATGAGAACATGGGGTGTGTAGCCTTGTCGGCAAAAAAGGGTGTAGGAACCGACTACATGCCATGTAGTGGTCCTTTACAAACCCTGTAGTCAATCGACAGGCCAAAACAGTAAGGCGGTAGAGTAGCTTCTAGCTGGGTGGCAGTACACACCGTGTACTTATGAGTACATGTCGTGTACTCATGTCGATGGATGAACAGTTTGGCAGTTCCTCTAGAGGTACAGTTAAATGAAAGGAGTACACGCCGTGTACATGGAAGTACACTCCGTGTACTTTGTTTTTTCGGCTTAAAAAAGGCAGTAGCCTCATCATTTGGAAAATGAGGCATTTGAGCTATTTTGGAGCCAAAGGAGGAGGTCGAACCTTTTAAGATCCACCGAGTGTTCTTCTATAATCGGTTTCTGGATCGAACGATCTCATTGGAACTGCACGGGTAAGGGCTTCCATATCCTTGACTGCATCTTACCAATTCTTCTCCTAATAAGATTTATTTGATGTTAAGAGAGTTTTGTTCTTCGTCAAATCTACACCGTTCTTGGGCGTATCTGGAGTCGATGTTTGGGGATAACGCTCATTGGCGTTTAAGGTAGGTGGCTTGGTGTTTAGTATTCCAACTGCCGTTTGTTTTGTGCGTTTTTTTTTCACGAACCCATGTTGGGGTGTCGTGTGGCTGAGGTCGCTGCTATATTAAACACCTATAATTGATTAGGTATTTAATTATGATACTAAAATGCTTTTTGGCACCATTTCATGGATCCGGAACCACCATGGGGTTGTGTTCCACTGTTTAGCCGTTTGGCCAAGATACTAGCGGGGATGCCTTTAAAGTAGTAATTGTAGAATTTCCTTGAGAGGAATAGTTTGTTACTTCTTTTTTACCTATTGGGAATGGCACAGTTACCTTTTTAGCCTGAGGGCATTATTGTATTTTTCCTGAGGGCGTTGTTGTGATTAGCCTGTGGGTACTGTACTATATTAGCCTGAGGGGGTGACTATATTAACCTAAGGGCAACTTACTATTTCACCTGAGGGAAACCTTTTGTGCTTGAGGTCTTGACATCTGTGCCTGAGGGAGACACTTCCTATGCCTAAGGGAAATTTCTGTTACACTAGAGGGCAATACATGTGGGTTGGATTCTGTATAGCCTGAGGGCGTGGTTCACTATATTAGCCTGAGGGAATGATACTGGTTGGCCTGAGGGCTTGGTGCAGTTGAACAAAAAATGATATTAAGTTAAATGGATTAAATGAATAATTAAATGGCAATATAACTAGTATATTAGTTGCTTTTCAGTACTACTTAGTTTATTGCGGTTTAGTACTGCACAATTGTTGCATGCTTTACACAAAGTTGAGCACGAGCCTTTGGTGGGTGCCTACTGAGATATATTTCTCACACCCTATTTGGGTTATGCTTTCCAGCCCAAACAGATTACATTTCTATAGGTGTGGATAGGGGAAAGAGTCCCTATACATGTACTTGACTGTTGTTGTAGAGTATGAAGGCATGGGACCATGCCTAGGCTCGCGTTGCCGCTGCCAGCTGTTTTTCTTTGTTTTGATGTACTTTGATTTTTGTTGAACTGTATTTATGTATAACATGTTCTGGATATTTTCTAAGAACATGAGACATGTAGCATCATTATTTATATATTGTTGATTGTATCCACTGTAGTGGTGTATGTTTTACTACATCCGCTATTCGTTGTATGTTTTATTTCGTATTCCGCTGCACTACACTTTGACAAATGAGGGCATAGATTACCCACTATCAGACCTGGGTTCTCGCTGCAAGTTGGTAGTCTCTGGCATTTGGGGAAATGCGCTTGAGATCACATGGATAAATGGGTTCGGGGGACACATTGAGTGGCACCCGGAACTTGGACGTTACAAAAATAACATGTGATGTTGATGTATATAACACCCCACTTTAATTGCAACACTATTCTAGGTGTCTTATGGTGATATTGAATGATAATTATATATAACGTCCTTATTTCCACTCAATAGTCTCTTCCATTTGGTGAATGTCATTGATTCCTTATTATTATATTTAGAGATAAAACTATGACTCCACTAGAGGATAGATAAATTATCAATTTGTATTGGGATTTCATGAATCTTATTTCGAGTGGAACCTAAGACAATTCCATACTATTACTGTTCTTTGATTGAAATGAAGAAGTTGACCTTAGGATTTTATTTTTGGGGTATTAACTAAATCATACAATTTGTGTATTCTATCAGTGATTAAATTATATATTACTCATAGTGTAATCTTTAGTATAGAATATAAATAGACCACACCATATTTTTGTTTTTTTAGAATGGAGTGATGACTAGGTGACATTTCATTGAATATTCTTAGAAAATATAAATGTGAAAATTTATGTTATGTAATAAAATTAATTACTGTGAGGTCTTCGCTTTATATAGGATACATGGAAGGTTGTAAAAGAATTGGTGGACATTAAAAGGAATTTAAATTATTGTAAAAATGTGGTTGATAAAAAATCCTCAACTGAGGTGGGTGGTACCTAAATATTCCCATAGTCTTAACATACATTTCATATTAATGCGATTATAGTATTTTCCATGTTTCAAATCTGTATCCATAAAAATTAATTGTGAATTTTACGTAGAAAATTTACTTGATTGAAACACTTAATATTCTATAAACCATAATATAATGTGTTTCATAGGGTAACACCTTTATAATTTCATGAGATTGAGAAATGACTAGAAAATTTTAATTTTCCATTGAAAATTCAATTTTTTAGGAAATTGAATTGAATTTAATATTAGGAATGTGTCTTGAAATATTATTATGGAATTGTAAAATTATATTGGTTTTAGGAATAAATATTTAAAAATTCATGGTGACATTTGTTGTACATTTTTGTAAATTGGATGTTGGATATCTTATTTAGAAATTTTATATGGAAACAATATTCTGCAAATGGGATAGAAAATGATGTTTGGAATTGATTTTTTAAAATATTTTCAAAAACTTTTCAAGTAATGGTATGTGAAAATATTTTCTAAACGGAAGAGTATAATAACTCTATATGTTTTTAAGTTTATATTTTGAGTTCTTCCAAAAAATGTTAAAACCTTTGGTGAATACAGCTCCTGGTAGACATGATTGTAATGGTTAAATGTTTAGTGAACACAGTATCGTGATGGACACTCAGACTGATTGTTAAACTAATCATAGACAAGTCCCCTTTGTGAATGAAAATAATAATGGTTAATCCTAGGGTGAACATGGTATATGGGTTGTATAAAAACTCATTTCTTTAATTAACCTTATTTAATTATATATTTCATGACGATACACAAAATACAATCCTAGATGACCATTAGTCTTTGTGGCATTGGAAATTTAGGTATATAGAACATTTCATGAAACATGGGTACAATGTCATTTAAAAAAACTCTATAATAGGCCATCATACTCCATCAATCTTCTAATACTGTATAGGATTACTTAGAAATGTACATGAAGAGGGGAGATTCCATTAACATGACTGGGAACTTCCAATAGCTATAGAGGAGCATATAAAGACATTTGGAAAACCATTTGAGGTCATTAGTGAGATTGTGTGATTGTATTCATGGTCAATGAGTTTTGAGTTAAGAAGAGTGTGAGGATGGGTGCGTATTTATTTCTTGGAAGGGTGAATTATATATTAATTTATTAACTTATGTTTTTGAAACTAAATGAAAAAAATGATCTAAATAAAAATCTGGAATGTGGGTTTTTACTATATTTTTTAACTAATAATGAGTGGATTAATTTTTTTTAGAATTCCATTAATTGAAATCATTAAAATAATACACTTTGTGATGTTTAAGTGAGTCATATTTATAATGAATTGATTTTAAAACCTTAAATTATAATAATGGGTTTGGTTCATTCATTTTGGGTATATAAAATAAATCAAATAACATCAAAAATACATTATTTTTAAAGAAAAATATAATTATGGTCATGGATTCCAATTATATTAATTATTACTTCACATTTATGGTAATATGATGTCATAATACATAACATATTTTTATATCATTTTTATGTTTTCCCAAAAACATTAATTATCTCAGAAAACTATGAACAAATAACCATTGGATTATTTTGAGGGATAATTTAAAAATTAATATTTATTTTATATCTGTACTTTTCGACAAATGAGACAATAAAATTTTAAATAAAAAATTTCATTTGCTGAAAAATATTGTTTTTTTACAATAATAGTTTCCAATCACATATAATGATTATATTATACTTCATTAAATTATATTATATTTCTTATATAAATATTAATAAATTAAATTATCGTTTTTTTTCAAATTTATTTATTTTATCAAAAATATGTTTTAATTAAAACTTTATATATTAGAAATATACAATTTTGGTTTGTTCTTATCTAAATATCAATTTCATAAACTCATATAAAATTTCAAAATTGGGTAAATATGATAAATATTTTATTAAAATGAAAAATATACAAATTTATACAAAAATTTGCATGATATAAAATCTATTATTTTTAAGATTCAATATTTTTTCAGGTCTGTTTCTCTCTACGTTTTGTGTTTGGATATAAATGGGATAATTTATTCCTATATTCTTGGTGATATGAGAAATATTAAAAGAGTTTCAGGTTGTTTAGAGAAGCGAAACAGGGTTGAAAAATCAATTATATAGCATTTACATGTCATGTAAATGGATTACACATCATGTAATTGTTTTGGGGTTTTAATAAGATAAATCTATGGATATGAGGATTCAAATAATTCGATTAGGAAAATTTATGTGACATGTAATCACATTACAGACTGTGTGAATTTTCAACCTATTATTTTAAACCCATTATACGACTGATTTATCCAATTTTTTCTGTTACTACTCTCCAACATTGACATTATGGTGACTCTCAATTGATTTGGAGTCATTTATTCATCTCTGCTAATTACATATTTGTTTTTGATACAAAATCTATTCTAACATTATTGATTTGATTATCAAACATTAGTTGGGGATTTCCTTTAGTGATCATTCTCTATCAATTTCAAGGTAAGTGTTCTATAATTCAAATCCCAATGCATTGATTACAATTATGTATATGAATTTCTGGGATTTTTATTTGGTGTTTATAAATTAATTTATTGATTGAATTAAATAACATGGTGAATTAATTAACTAATACAACTATGAACTTTTGGGATATTGTAATTTAAGAGTATGAATAATTAATTTTAAATTAATTATTTGATATTGATATTGAGAGAATGAATAATTAATTATTTAATTAATTTTGGTAACTTTATATTCTGAAGTTGAATAATTAATTGTTGATATAATTATTTCTATTGTAATTGTGAATTAGAATAAGAAATTGTTTAATTAATTTTTAGATGTTGAGATTGTGAAATAAATAATTAATTAAATTCATGTGATTAATTAATTATTGAGTTAATTAATTTAATAATTGGTTTTTCCAATTTTTGAATGTTATTAGTTATTTGGTGAATTAATTAATGTGATAATTTGGGGTGGGACATGGTTTGATTCATCAAAATATCATAGTGTGATACGATACGTTTAATGGTAACAATAAAATTCACCTATGATAATTCTTTTTGGGACATGGTCTACTGCATCAAAATCTCATACTCTGATAAGATATATTTAATGGTAACAATATAATTCCAATGTGATGATTGTGTGTGGGACATGTTATGTTACATCAAAAGACCATAGTTTGATAACATATGATAAATTGAAACAATTGAATTCATATATGAATTGTGATGATGAATTAAAACATGGTAATTCAGTTATATGATATCCTTTGGGGATCCATTAGACTCTGTTATGGGATGAAAAAGGTATTGAGAGTTCAGGTGTCCTAGGGGACCTTAGTGTGGTGTGGTTAAATAAATATATATTTAATAAGTGTAAATTATTTATATTATTTCAATTATGTATTTTTTTAAACAAAAAAATACACTAGTTATTGAATGGAAATTTTTTTGGATGTTGTTTGTGTTGGAATTCAGAGTTGTACTCACACCCTACTCTTGCTACCTATTATGTACTTGAATAAATTTCATGGTTTAAAGATAGGATAAATAAAATGTCCCTATATTAGATGGATGTGTCAGGATGATTCAAGGATGAGTGATCCAGATGTGGTTCATGATACCCTTGTTAGTTTTAATTATATTTACATTTGAGTTTCATTTTTACACATTTCACATACATTATCATGAAATATTTTACTATCAATTTTGGTTATTTTACATGTAGATTTGATCATCTTGTGATTCTTGTATTTTCTAGATAGGATTATATGAAATTTACTTATTTTTAATTTATTTATTCTAGCGTAATACTCTGATAAAGAGAGTACGGTCTCCCCAAGACTGATCATAGACTACCACTACTAATTGATAGCCTCTACGATATGGGGAGGTGTGCTTGAGGTCATTTGATCAACTGGATCTAGGAACCAGTTAGTGGAACCTGAGTTGGGATGTTACAAAAGTAATCATAGCAAGTTTTCTTTTCTTTTCTTGTGTCTTATTATTTAGGAACGGTATAATGGAGTCTAGGAATAATTTTTCCATAGTTATGATATTGTGCATTAGAGTAGCTTACCCATGTTTGGGGGAGATATAATGTACCCATATTGGGATTTCTTTTATTACTTTTTTATTACTGTTAAATATTATTTCACATTGGTAGATATTGGAATTGTGTGATATTATTGTATTTATGGAGATTTACTAATATTTGACTAATGTACTGATATGGTATTAGAGTTTATTTGCATACATAATTCATGGAATGTAGGATTTATTGTTCTATGAATCATTTTAGGTGAACAGAGGGAAATGGATTTTTGTAAATTTTATGAACTGCCTTTTCCTTGATTTAGAAATTGAGAAGAAAATGTTTCCTAATGTGAAATTTTTAAAATTTTAAAATTATGAAAGATGAAAAAAATGGGCTTGTAAATGGGAAACATGAATAATGATATTGTATTTATCCTTGTCAACCAGCACCTAGATATAGTATGGTTTTAAGGAGTGATAGAACCTCCGTTTTATTGTTTGTCTAGGATTGGGTAAATGACATTTTGTGGAATATTGTGTCTCCCATAATTGTGCTAACCTATAACAATTATACTATTGAATGTGTTTTGTAATTTAGAGATATTCCACCCATGTTATTTTTGTTTAGAGGTTGGTAGGAGGACAAGGCCGTAGATTCTCCTCTTATAGTGGAACCGGAGGCATCGATAGTGAAAGGTGAAGAAGAAGAATAATAGTTCAAAGAGAACAATTCTATCTTTATACAGTTTTTGGAATGTGACTAAGAGAAGGTCATGAGGAGTATGTTTGACTTGACACGTGATTTTCAATTATAACACCTTTTGACTATTACTTTATAGGGTGGGAATAATGGATCTATGGTCTTGATTGAGTCTATCTAGATTATTAATGATTCTTTGGAGAATCTTATTGAGAAGAGGGTCAAGTCTTCTACTTATATACGATAAGGATCAGTTAGGCACTGGAATGGGATGAAACAAAAATAAAAAGGTGATTCCAATATGTACATAAATGAGAGATTATGAATTAGTTTTCCTCTTTTAGTTATAAAATATTGTTGAGTTTGTGGATTGGGCTCTCATAGTTTATGGGAACCTACGGTAGGCTTTCGGTGCAGCAAAAAATGGTTCCATCTCTACAGTCGGGTGGTACTCCTTTTGAGGTAAGAAAGAATCTCTATGAATATTTTAGGTAGGGAAGTGGTATTAGAAGAACCTAAATACAAGGATCAATTTCTCATGATATTTCTCAAGCGATCTATCACAAGCATGCTAGTTTTGGAGAATTAGAGAGATAGTTCCCCCAACCAAACATAGATTATCATTCAAGCATCAAGACATTAAATCTTTATACGCTTTACAGGAAATCACAATAGATGGGTATTGGGGGAGGGGATAGATTTAATAAGGGTGAAAAAATGGAAACTTCAGCACCAAATCATTATAGTTGCTGGAGTTCTAAATATAAGGTAGTAGTGGTAGTGGATGAGGTGTTTCTAGTAAATATTTCTTGCATCATCATAATGGCATAGCTCAAGGGACTCGAACTCCATCAATAGTTGTAGGGGAAAGATTGTTTCTTGTAGTGATGCCTACAGTAGTGAATTGTGAGGCTGGAACAGTGATAGTAAGAGGTACTATTATTATAACGTGTATATTATATAGTGAATTATTTGATACTGGTTCCTCTAATTAATTAATTTTTCCACAACTTGTGATTATTTTAAACATAATAGTGAAATTTTTGTGATGTGTGGTGAAAATGTATACACTTTTGAGAGTATAGTAATGTGAAATCTATTTGGGTAAGTGACGTCCTATAAAATTTGGAGGGTATCTCTTTTTGTGGGATCTTTATCCTCCAATGGCCCGAAGGACATCTTTTTTTTTGTTTTTTCATAATCCAACTTTCAAGGGGTGAGGTGGAACCCTTTGTGGGATCTTTACATAAATTAAATTTCTGGTTTTTATGTAATCAGGGGTATGGAATACCTTGAAGCATTTTAAGCCCACATAGATTGTTACCAAATTATATTGATTTTTTACATCTTATGAGGGTGACAAGTATATTCATTGTGGAGAGTGGGATACAAACGAGGGTTGTAAAGGGGATTTCCACTATAAAAAGGGGTATTATTCCACCTAATATTCTAGTTTTTTATTGGATGATAGAGGTGTGTTTCAAGATGTATTTCTACCAGTGCTATATCGGTTTTAAAACAAGTTTCTAGATGAATTCTCAAGCCTCCCACCCGAGAGAGATATCATTTTATAATTAATAAATTTTTTGAGGATGATATAGTATCTATTTCACCATGTAGAATGGAATTGATAGGGAATCAAGAGTTCAAGAAATAGTTGGAAGAGTTAGTGGATAAGGGTTCTATCTGTCTAATTATTTCACATTGGGGTTCACTAGTTTTTTTTCAAAGAAGGAATATAGGATTCTATACTTATGTGTCGATTACTGAATGATGAATTAGATGAATGTGTAGAACCTTTATCCTCTTCCATTTATCAATGATGATTTGTACAAGATAAGCAGAACTTGTGTCTTTTCAAAAATATATAGGATATTAGGGTTTCAATATTTGAGATTTTGTACTTTTGATACATCGAGGAATGATTTCAGAAGAATGTATTGCATGTATGAGTTCCTTGAAATTTCATTTAGGTTGATGAATTAACTATAATTTTTTTATGGCCTTGATTAATAGAATAATCCATCTATACCTTGATTAGTTTGTGGTGGTGTAGACACTATGTTCCATCACAGAGTCAAAAGATCGACTAAGGGAAGTACCTCAAGAAAAAAAGAGGGAAGAACACCAATAATTTCACAAAGGCATTAAGGAACGTTTGTATACCTGCGCACCAACCTTGGTAGTGGAAGTCAATTATGGTCCCAAAGTAAAATTTATCCCAATCCTCAGGTGTCCTATATATACCCTCTGTGGGCCCCATCAATTCAAGGAGGAAAAATCCAAACCTCAGATTCAATATCTGGTCACCCAAGTCTCTGTCTGAAGTCTTCTGAACACTTATAAGGTAATTATTTACCTAGAATAGAAGCTTTCAAGAGGAAGAAAAAGGCCTAAGTATTATAACTCATCAATACTTGTGTGCCTAAGTGTCCATCCCTTAAGGGATGTGAAGACACATGCATGCCTCCTTTCCCTCTCTGGGAAACTTGCACGCCACACATCTGAAAGCCTCTAGGGATGATAGTAAGGGCTCGAATTCAAAGTCACCCAAGTATCACTTCGTGGATTTTTCTCCTCCCAAGTCAACTCATGTCGTTCAAGTATACTTGTGCGACCTGGACTTGCAGGCCAGACTAGGAGTTATGCACCTCCTTCCAATTTACTTCTTTTCCTCAAATTCACCTCTCCTCTTCAATATTTAGCCTTCAAAACCCTCTTCAATGCCATTTATGGTATGGTTCCTTTGTTGGCTTCCATATATGATAGGAATTCTATGGAATATCTCCCAAAAAATTATATTTATATAACTTCATATCACTACTGTTAGAGGTTCCCTCCATTCAACCTCGTCCCTTAATATGAGAGAATATTTAATTAGGGCATCCTCCTTAAGAGTAAGCCCCATGTTCCCTGTTCATGGGCATCGTCCATTGGAGTAAGCCCCAAGTTCCCTGTTCATGGTAATCCTCCTTAAGTGTAAGCCCCATGTTCCCTGTTTGTGGGAATCCTCCATAGGTGTAACCCCCCATGTTCCCTGTTCATGGGCATCCTCCTAAGGATTAAGCCCCATGTCCTCTAATCTGGGCCTCCTTCTCAGGAGTAAGTCCCAATCATAAGTTTATTTAACATTGGGCCTCATTCTCAAGAATAAGCCCCAGGTTATAATATCCCTTTAATTGGGACTACATATCAAGAGTGAGCCCCAACCATATTTTCTTTTGATTTGGTCTTCCTTTTCATGAATGAAACCCAATCATATGTCCCCTTTACTTTGTTCATCCTTATCAGGAGAAAGCCTACGTCATAAGTTAAAGTCCCCCTTAATCTGGGCATCATTGTTAGGAGTAAGCCCCAAATTAAGAATCTAAATCTCTATAAAGCACAAATAATTTTATGGACCATATTAATAGGCATCGTCCTTAGGAGTAAGCCCAAAATACCCCCTAATTTGGGAATCCTCCCCAAGAGTAATCCCCATGTTAGAGTATTCAAATCTATATAAATCCGGAATATCTTTATGGACCTTGTTCCTAGGAATCTTTCTAGAAGTAAATCATAATCATCACCTACTTGGGAAGTCACACATACATAAGCCCCATATCATTCCTTGTGACCGCATCATTCTTGTCAAAAATCGTCAGGTTTACTGATACCTATTGTTTCTCACACCGAGCATGACTCACGTGAGCTTAGAGTGTAAAAATGACCATGTCACATCTCATTGGGCCGTTAATCATATGTAATCCCCACACTTCTTAATAGAACTACATGGACATTGTTCTCTGACTTAAAATTAGGGTACATAGAAAGCCTTTCTAAGGTTCAATCCCATCACCCATCAATTCTCATTCGTCCCATATAACGTTAAACTATATCTTAATTCCCAAAATACGTGGGTTCTGATTCCTCTTTAACAAGGATATATAGGTTGCCAATATATGGGTACAATCCCAACTCTCAAATAATCTATGTCCATCTGAACGACAATAATCTTCAAGTGCACCACTGATAGGCTTTAATACTAGTATGGTCATCATAATTTCCAAGAGATTACTATATAATATATTGAAGGATAACATTGACTAAGAATCTCCAATACATACAGATGATTCTCCATCGATGAAGATCCTCCAATACATATAAAAGATTCTCTAAATCTCATACATATAAATCATTGATTTCTAAATCTAAAGGAAAAATCATTTTCAAACATGGTGAATAAATAAGGATTTTTGAACATAACTAAAATCAATAAGAGTGTCCCGGAGTATGTAATAATTCCCCTCAAAAAGATGTTATGAGCCTAACCTCTCATCCTCTCAACCAATAAATGTTATTAAGCCTCATCAGTCAACAACTAATGAGAACCTACCATTGGAAAGTAGGTCCAAATGGATATAGAATCATTGGACGTTTTCGATTCTAATAATGAACTTGTTATAAACTAATTGGAAATTTCTAACCTTAAACAAAAAGGTCATCCCCATTTCAATAAGAAACAAAAAATAGTTAACCCGACGTGAATCCATAACCAATTTAAATGATGTTTTACTTATTTTCTAGGCCCCTATTTAACTAAATGCGAGGGATAGAAAACAAATCAATAACATATGTTCTCATCCCAAAGATTTAGTTTGGGCCAAACCTATCTTGATTATGTCTGTTATATCAAAGAAGCACTCTTTTCAAGATCTCATTGCAATACTAAATGGCTTTGTTAAAATTCACACTTGTGAATGTCTCAACCACTACTCTTGCTGGATCCTCGTCCTCTCTGAGGATGAAATCACCTACTCAACGTCTACAATGATGGGTCTCAAATGCATTGGTGAGGGAATACCGTAAACACGATATCATACTAACTATGGAGGCCCCTTGAAAAGCCCTCCAAGTTAACAATTCACCCTGGTTGTCTGGACAGCAATGACTAGTGGTCAAGAAGCAGGTGGTGCCAACCACTGTTTCCAACCGTTTCGGGTCATTATCCCCAGAAAACAACAACTAGTCCCTCCCATATTATGATGAGGTGAATGAGGAGTTCATTGAAGGCCTCAATTCAAGAAGGTGGGAGTCCTTCCTGAGGACTACCAACAATAATCGCCGGAATACTCATGCGGTAGTGTGCCCTCAACATGATGAGGGTGTCACCTCCAGGCATTCGGCTCAGGTTCCTCAAACCTGAGCAAGCAAGAAGAACTACCAGAGGCAACAACATGTCAATAGTTAGTAGGTTCATACCTCTTCCCCCTCCGATGATGTCTATAAACCTAACATTATGGCAAGTAACGAATGTGCATATACACCTGTCCGTCCTAATTTTACTACCCAGTAGACTCGTCTGGTAGTAACATGCCAATCCCTCCATGAACTTTCGGCAGCGTACTATAGGAAAGCACATACACCTGTTTATAATTCATCATCCAGTCAGAAGGCTCTTCTAACTGCATATAATGATGCTCTCCAATCTAATATGGTGTCAACTAATAATCTGGAACACACACCTGTTTACAATTACTAATCCTGTCAGCAGTCTCGTCTACCAGTATTGAAGGAAATTTGTCAACAATACTTGACTAATAATACACAACAGGCACATACACATTCCAATGTCCATCAATCTTTCCAACAGTCTTGTTTCGTAGCACATGGAGAAGCCAATCAGAAATCTCTAATGAAAAATTTGGACCAGACTCAACTCTATTCCCCTATGCATAAGTACTTTTGGAATTCATTGATAGGAAAAGGATGATGGGATCAGGAATGTACACCTACTCAGGACATGGAATGGACGAATATTCCTGTTCCAGTATCTGAATTTACCAAGCATAATCTGACAATGGTGAACGAGTAGAAGCAAATCCCTGCCCATATTATAGATTCCTGTTAGAATAATATAACAACTTCAGCAGCATCATAGGGAAGGAATCATTAATTTATCCCTATCAGTGGAGTGACTCATCAAAATGTAATCCTGGAGTAGATACACACCTCTTTTCCTATCCAGGAGGGTCATGGGGCATATTCCCTCATATCATACGAACAATCATGTCAGGCACATACACTTGATTCGAATGGAGATAAGCAGCTTAACTTGAACATTTCTCATGAGCATGAACATTCACCTGCCCATAAAAACAAATTTCATCAAAAAGTGGTTTCCAAAGTGAGTGATAAGGCATCTAAGATAAATACTAGTCCATCACATTCAATAAATCAAGAGCCAATCTGCAATAAGGTCTTGCTTGATGCTGGAGTTCTTGATGCCCTCAGACAATTGTTTATTGTAAGTCAAGATTCTACTCTCTCATTTCCTGATTCTGGAAGTATCAACAACAATTCTGAAGGTCTTCATCAGAAAATTCCTCATGAAGGCTTTCTTCTTGATATTTTTGTCGATCTCTAAGTATCATCTTCAGATGAGATCCACAATAACCCTCTGCATGGATAGAAGATCAAGGAGTAATAGGTTTCATCATTTATTGTAACCCACCATGGCGGTCCTCCCCATGATGATTAATTTAGCTGCGAATGTCCTCTCCGCAGTATAAATTACAATTTCCTGGAAAATTATTAATGTGAAAATTCAGTAATAAGAAATCCCTCTTATCTTAACGAACTTGAAAATGTGAAGCCACTCATGTCTGATGATTTACCACTAGCAGGTGAAATACTTTCTCAGTTAGAAGATAGCTTGTGGCGTAGGTTATTCTCCAAACCACCCCTGGGTAATTCATCATCTAATTTGATAAATGAATTATCTACCAATCTTGTTGAATCAGATAAATCAATAAATAAGCACCAGATTTGGTGTCATCAGGTAGAAGAATCTTCATCGAATGAAAAAGAGGAATTACTGAATATGAGAAAACAACTAGCGAAAGGTGAAATATCAATCATTTTTTAGCCTTTGGCTGACTCTCAATATGATATTCCAAAAATGTTGATGGAATATTGTATTCATGATATTCTTCTCAACATGTGGAAAAATCTTTATCACATAAAAAATTAAATATTATCTTATTATGAATATCAAAATCATGTCAAGATAATAGAAGGGTTGCAACACCAAATTGACTGGGCATCTCTCTCAGTTTCTTCACATCCAATGATTGAAAAGAAGTAGGGAGCCCTTTAGCATTCATGCCTTGGCCTGTTAAAAAGGTTGCACTAGTTAATTTCCAATGCCCCATCTGGTATTCATATCAGGGTATGGGTTGTTCATTTAGTACTGCATTTCACTGTACTCTACAGTCAATAAAGCCCACCAAAAGTGGTCTCATTTTATATTATTACCCATGGATGGCCACAAATACCTTGTTTTGGGAGTAATCAAAGGCTTCTCAAGAACATGACTCAACTAGTTCTCCCCAAAATCAGGCATATAAATAACAAGTTGTCGAATTACTCTTGCATCAAGCAAATGAGAATATCGAATAGGCTTCTCATTTAGAGAATGCACATCATCAGCTGACAGATGTGTTAGAAATAATTCAACGGTCATCTGAACCAGGTAATTTGAGTGGATTTAGGTTGATGAAACCAGCCAATTTGAGGACTAATGTCTGCAAAATCTAGAGATCTTTTAAGAATGTATCATATTTAGCATCTCATGAGCCACCTCATCTTTCTAGACTGTGGAATCTTTTAATCCAACCCTCGATATTAACAAATAGGATTCGAGGAGTTGATCAGGAACAGCCCCAGTCTACCAGCTCGGGGACTTTTTTAAGTTCTCAATCTCTTCCTCAGTGAAAGTCAGTATTCTCTTGATTAGGGAAGAATCCACAAGAGGAACACAGACCAAATTATCAATAGATTTCATTCAAATTACGGTTCATCAAGAAGTTCCTGAGGGATCAAATCTTCAAAAGGCAATGTCTCATAATGTACATGGAAGAAGACATCACCACAGAAGCACAGACAGAAGGGATGAAATGCGTTATGCATCGATAAATGTCATCAATGCCATTTTCATTGATCCCCCAGAACATGAGGTTCAATCAGAGGAATCCGATGAAGAAGTTCCTATCAATAGGCTATACACATAGAAATAAACAAAGATGGTGTGCATACCAGAAGCCAGACGGCTACCTAGGGGCAAGACATTTCCTTGGGGAATGCCCTTCCATACTCCAGAAAGGCACATGCCAAAAAAGGGTAAAAGTTAGGTTATATTACACCCTTCCTCTAGAGAAGGCCGATCACTCTCATTAGAGAAAAGGATAGCATAATAAGAATAAGAAATGAAGGAGTTAAAGAGGTTGAATGCAGAACTACTTCAAGGTAGTCTTACTCATAAATGTACTGGAGTTAGTCAACCAAGGGAATTTTTTGTAGCTACTGAGATGTATCAAGAATAACCCCTTTATCGGTACACCCTCACAGGTCCAATCCTATGGGTCATATACAACAACAACTGGAAATAATACCATCAGTGGCAGTCCCGGTCACCACAACCATCCAAACTCCAGTTTTTGCACCTGCTCAGGTCCAAGATCAACCAGATGTTTATCAAAAATTAATTATTACCATTGAGTCATCAACAACTAGGTTGGAGGATATGGAAGGAATGTGTGCACAAATTCAACTAGAAAAGAGAGCTTACCCTGAATGGGTGGATGCAATTCCTCCCCCATCAAATTTTTCAAGTACCACATTCCCAATTTTCAATGGTTCGGGAGATCAAGAACAACACTTAACACATTTTGTTTCTCATTGTGATCCTATTATGGGAACTCCTCAACAAAAACAAGAAGTTATTCTCAGGTGTTTTGTACAGTCATTACAAGGGCATGCTTTTGTCTGGTATACATGCTTTCAATCTTGGTCAATTATCGGGTGGGAATATTTTTGTCAAAGATTTCTCTTTCAATTCAGCTCATCATTGTGAACGATGACTATTTTCGATCTTACTAGTTGTAATCAATGGGAAAATGAAATAGTTTCAAATTTCACTGCTCGTTGAAAGGGATTAACATATTTCTTAAGTTTAGCACTCCCTTAAGAAGAATTGTTTCCAATTTGTGTGGCGATTTTGCGTGATGAATTATGCACACCCTTGATCCCCGTGAAATATACAAGAGGGTTTCGGGACCATACTTTGATCGCTCTGTAGATCGAAGAATCTCTTACAAAGACTAAGGATAAAACACATGTCATTCCATCAGTTCTAGGAAGGATAATAGGGAAAGCAGATACTGCTACAGTTACACTTAAACAAGCACCTGTACCTGCTTCCACTTCAAGACCTTCATCGTATCGAAGGGATCCACCTCTTGAACATCAACAAAAATGGATGCCTCCTCACGATGATAAAAAATATCAAAGGTGGAAACAATTCAAAGATTTGAAGAACGATGTTTATTATTTCTGGAATGAGCATGTTCTGGGTTACTTCACCTCGGCTCTGGAAAACAACCTTATTCAGTTGCCAAGGCCCAAAAGTCCAAACAAGGAAGGAGAAGAAGACCTACCCAACTATTTCCCATTTAATCAAATGATGGAGCATTCCACTTAGGAGTGTTTTGTATTCAATGACCTCTTAAAAAAGATGGTGGACTTTGGATAGTTAAAACTAAAAGGTTATTTAGTTGAGGTAGCATGTGTTACAGCTACTGATCCAGAATAAGAAGGTGAGTGGCATTAATTCAAAATTAAAAATGCACTGAAATATGATGATTGGATGGTCAGGAAAACGATCAACCGAACTTATTCCATTTTACGAACACAATTGAATCATCCAATTGTGTCTTCTGCTATGAATGCCACAACAAAACCTATTTCATCAGAAGGAAAATATTCAAAGATGCAAGGTTATTTGAAGAAATAAGAGAAGTGATAAGAAGACAAGATCATGTCAAAGCCTAAATTTTCTTTGACTCTGGATGATTTTATGCCATCTGCTTCAAAAGAATGGGCACCACCCCACCAAATGGTGCATCCTAAAATGGTTCATTGGGAAGATTCTTCATCGGATGAAGAGTTGATCTTTGGTTCTATTAACATGATTCATGTAATGAATCTATATTCCAGTCACAGTTTCGATCTTAATGAGCCTGATTTCCCTATATCAATCAGAAGAATTAGAGGAGGTTCTAGAGGTCTAGGATATAGGGGAATACATGGATATTTCAGAATCCACTATTCTAGTCTTACCATGGCTAGAACTGTATATGCAGCAGAAACTCATGGAAAATCCCTCCAGCGGGATCAATAGGAAAAAAAAAGTTCTTCCACAAATGGATTATTCAGTCATAGAACAGTTATTTTTGATGATCGGTTAGAGGTTACACATTCTTCCTCTCAGCAAATGAATAGACCTAGTTAGTCTTATCTGCCAAAGACAGAAGTACTTACAACTCCTACCCCGATACAAGATGCATGTACTTCTAATGTATCAACTTCTAAGGCACCAACGAAACCACATGTTCCTGTTGGACAACACAGACCATTGGAACAAAAGTCTGATTTCACGAAACATTTGTCCCATGTACCGGGTAATTATAAATTTTGGATGCCTTGAATCTATCAAAAGATCTTCGGGAGGCACTTATTGAGGATTTTTCCAGCCCTCAGGAATTAGAAACTAATATTGTTGTGGTTGAATTATACCATATAGAGAATAATCCTGGAGAATTCCATGTAGTGATATCTTTTATAGATGAAGATGAAGATTTTGTTATTCATGGACATATTAGACCTTTGTATTTATCTGTAAAGGTCAATGATGTAGACATCTAATGAGCTTTCATTGATAATGGTTTAGGAGTCAACCTCATCCCTATTCATACACTTCATCGATTAGGCCTCCCGAATATGATTTAGCTCCTTCTACTTTGATGTTGCAATGATATGATAAAAATGAACAAGAACCTCTAGGCGAGATTACACTCAGAACATAGTTTGGGGACCTTGTATAAAATTCATATTTCATGGTTGTTCATCATGACGCAACCTTAAACATTTTTCTTGGAAGACCTCAACTATATCAACATGCGGCTATACCTGCATCATACCATGAATGTCTCAAATATTGATTCAATGGTCAAATTGGGACATTTTTTGGGGATAAATCCCCATTCAAAACACGTGAATATCAATTCATTGAGGAAAAATTCAATCACATGGATGGAAAGGAAATATCCACAAAAAAGGAGGTTACCAAAATTAATGCTCTATATGGTTTGGAAAAGATTCCAGTAAACCCATTCATACATGTGAGTACAGATTATGTGTTCCATATCAGTCAAATTGATAGGATAGACCCAAATCCAAATACTCTTATGGAAAAATCCATAATGTCAATTACGGAAACCAAGCCAGACAAGATTGTAGAAATTGTTGATTTTCCAAGAAAAGATGAATTCTTATATAGAGATGTCTTCATTTCGTCCACTGAAATCCATCAATTCTATACATCATCAACCAGGCTAGAAGAAGTTATAGCAATACCAGAGGAAAATAATGATGTCGATTCTAAATCCATCATCTCATCTCTATTACCGAAGGAAGACCCTTCATCAATACTAAAGTCAGAAATGGTAGCCTTTTCTTCAAGATGATCAAATTTTAACTGCTCTCCTGATCATAGAAATTCTGCTTCCTCATCCACTATTCATGTAGAAGCAGAAGAAGATACAAATATTGAAGAAGAAGAGGAAGTTCTTAGAGATGATTCTCTATAATTTGAAGAGGGTATCTCTACCACTATGGATGAACTCATAGAAATAAATATGGGTTCAAAAAAATATCCACACCCAAATTTAATTAGTGGGGCATTAATGTTTGAAGAGAAAGAAATGTATACTTATTTTTTAAAGAAAAATTGATATGAATTTTCTTGGAATTATAGATAAATTCCATTTCTTGATCCCAACGTTTCCACTCATCATTTGGGTTTTACATAATAACATCGAGGATTCAAGCAAGCAGCAAGAAGAACACACCCAACTCATGCCTCCAAAATTGAAGCTAAAGTTGATAAGATTATAAAAGCTTACATTGTCAGAGAATTTCAATATCCCAAATGGCTGGATATCACTGTCCCTGTGAAAAATAAGAATAGAAAAATTAGAGTTTTCATTGACTTCAGAGTTCTTAATCGGCATTGTCCCAAGGATGATTTTCTGATTCTGATCACAGAACTCTTAATTGATGCAACAGCTGGTTATGAAGCACTTTCCTTCGTGGATGGATATTCTGGGTATACTCAAATCTGAATGGCTCTGGAAGATGAAGAATCTATAGCCTTCATAGCCCCTCAAGGTGTGTTTTTCTATTAGGTAATTCCCTTTGTCTTGAAGAATGCAGGTGCAACGTATAAATGTGACATGCACCATATATTAAAACCCTTTTTAGGGAATTTTTTTGAATCTTATGTAGATGACTTGGTGGTTAAATCCAGGAAATGTTATTATCACTTGGAATATTTGGAAATCATATTCAACAAACATTGACAACACAATTTCAAGATGAACCCCTTGGAATGTACTTTCAGGGTAACCTTAAGAAAATTTCTCAGCTTTCTTGAATGCCATCACGGTATCAAAGTTGATCATGAGAAAAAAAATCAATCCTTAATATGCTACCTCATTGAAATTTGAAATAATTAAGAGGACTTCCAGGACAATTGGCCTATATTCGTTGTTTTATCGCAAATTTGGTAGGAAAATGTTTACCATTCAGAAAATTAATGAAGAAGGGATTCAATTACCAATGGACCGACAATTGTCAAGAGGCATTTTATATCCTCAAGAAATATCTCTTGAGTCCACCATTATTAATGCCACCTGTTGAAGGAACACAACTTATCCTCTATGTGACAGCTTTAGAGTGATCATTGGGTGCCTTCATTGCCCAAAATAATGATGCCGGGAATGAAAACAATCTTTACTATCTCAATAGAACTATGCATGAGGCAGAAAATCGATATTCAAGTTTTGAAAAATGCTTCCTAGAATTAATCTTTGCATTTCAGAAATTGATACACTACCTGCAACATCATGAGGCTTAATTTTTATCTCTCAATAAGCTGCTCAAATTTATCCTTAGTCATCCAATGATTACAGGATGTCTGGAAAGGTGGGAAATTATTTTACAGTAGTTTGGTATCGATTATATGTCTTAAAAGCCAGTAAAGGGCCTAGATCTGGCTGATTTCTTTGCTGAACACCCTTTAGTAGAAGATGCATCTTTCGATATTGAACTTCCTGATGATGAAGTCTTATCTATTTAGGATAATCCTCAAACATGGGAAATATACCATGAAGGTGCCTCCAGAAGTCCAATAGGGGGAGAATGGAAAATAATAAACTCAAAAAAGATGGATTAGGAATAGTCCTTATTTCCCAAGAAAAGGTAGTGTTGCCTTATTCATTTTTATTATCAGAAGGTGGTTCAAACAATGAAGCAGAATATCAAGCTCTTATCGCAATATTGGAATTGGCGCTTCAGGAATATGTGAATCACTTAAAGGTTAATGGTGATTCAGACTTGGTAATCAAACAAATCAATGGGGACTATGCCATCAGAAAAGAAGAGTTAATCCCTTTATGTGATTACATAAGAGATTTAGTGGCGAAATTTCCCTTGGAACCGTCATTTTCTTATATCCTGCGATCAAAAAATGCCCAAGCTGATGCACTGGCTAATTTAGCCAAAGCTCTGGCAGATCCAAATCGGGATGAAACAATCAGTAGTATTTCCCACCATCGTACAGTTTCACCTTATGTTCAAATTAGAACAGAAGAAATAAATGAAATTAGTCCCATTTCTAAACCATATGGTCATACTACATGATGGATGACACCTATTAGGGAATACCTTCAAAATGGAACACTCCCACCTGATAGAGTCGGGAAAGAACTTGTCCGGTAATGTGAGGTAAATTTTACTCTTTATGATATCCTAGATCACCAAAAAATTCTCTACAAGAGAGGTTTTGATTGAATTATTTTCATATGTACTGATGGCGAAGACACAATGGCTGTAATGAAATAAGTACAAGCATTATTGTGTGGTGCCCACCAGTATAGACATAGACTGTCTGATAAAATTCGAAGTCTTAGATACTTCTGGCCTTCAATGATACAAGATTGTGTTGATTTAACTAACAAGTGTCATTCATGCCCAGTATGTTCCAAATTTATTCATCAACCCCCAAATTTGCTTCATACAGCTAAATACTCATGACCATTTTCCACATGGGTAATGGATGTAGTAGGACCTTACCCTTTGGCTACATCCAAGCAGTTTAAGTATATTCCTACTGTTACTGACATCTTTTCTAAATGGGTAAAGGCAATACCTCTCAAAGAAGTTTGTTCTAAAATCATTTTTTGCTTCATCATGTCTAACATCATTACCATATTTGGTGTCCTTATAATCATATTTTTGGAAAATGGAACCAAATTATATTCATCTGAGTTAAGGAAGTTGAAACAAGAATACAACATCAAATCCAACCATTCATCTCAGTATCATGCAACGACCAATGGATAAATAGAAGCCTTCAATAAGACTCTTTGAAAAATACTGCCAAATATGGTGGATAATGATAAGAAATCATGGACTGATAAACTTTTTCATGATTTATGGGCTTATTGGATGACCACCTACACTGCTACGCGTTCAACTCCATACTCATTGGTATATTGAAAAGAAGTATTTTTTCCCATTGAGGTTCAATCACCTTCATTCAAAATAGCCATTTGTGATCATTCATCCTCAGATTAACAATATCATAAGCGATTTGATGAATTGGAATGATTAGATGAAAAAATATTGTGCACCCTTTACCACTTTGAAGTATATCAGAATCGAATAGCATGAGATTTCACCAAAAAAGTTCGTCTTCGTTCCTTCATTGAAGGAGAATTGGTATTGGTCTTCAGAACTACAATGATAACAGGAAAGAAATCTCCCAATCTTGAGACAGAGTGGGAAGGTCCTTGTTAAATACATAAGGTCTACTCCAATGGAGATTATTCTTTAATATCAATGGATGTAGAACTCATAGAAACTCCAACCAATGCAAGATTCATAATGAAGAACTTTGTGTAACATAAATACATACCTTTGTTATCCTACATGATGTTAAACTATACTTTTCCTAGCTACATGATGCTAAACATTGCAACATTGGTCCATGCATATGACTTTAAACTATTTTAGTCCTTACTACAAGACTTTAAACTGCATGGTCCCTTTTGTCCTAGCTACATGATGCTAAACTGTGCTCCATTTTTCATCTTACATGACGTTAAACTGTACTTGTCCAAGATACATGATGCTAAACTGTGCATCATTGGTCCATTCATATGAACTTATACAATTTTAGTCCTTACTGTAAGGCTTTAAAATGCATGGCCCCTTTTGTTCTTACTACATGACATTAAACAGCCTATCCACTCATTCGTCCAACATGACATTAAACTATGTTTCCTTTGTCATCATACATGACGTTAAACTATACATATTCATCTTCCATGACTTTTAAACTATTAAAATCTCCCTAAATATGCCCTAAATGATGTTAAAATGTGCATACACCTATTTATAATTCATCATCTAGTCAGCAAGCTTGTCTGACTGCATCCAAAGAATCTCACCAATCTAATATGGTGGTAACTGATAAGCAGAAACACACACCTGTTTACAATCACCAATTATTTCAGCAGTCTCTTCTGCTAGTATTGAAGAAAATTCTTCAACCATACTTGACTAAGAATACACAACAGGAACATACACCTTCCAATGATCATCAAGGCTCCGAACTGCCTCATTTGGTAGCACCCAGAAAAGTCAGTCAGAATGCTCTGATGACAAATTTGGAGCATACTCAACTCTCTGCCCCTATGCATAAGTACTTTCAGAATTTTTTGACAGGAAAAGGAGGACAGGAGAAGGCACACACACCTACTCTGGACATGGAATGGACGTATATTCCCATTCCGGTAGCTGAATTCACCAAGTACTTTCTGAAAATGGTGAAAGAGCAGAAGCAAGTCCGTACCCATATTCTGGATTCCTATCAGAATATTATAACAACTTCAGCAGCATCATAGTGAAGGAATCATAAATCTGTCCCTATCAGTGGAGTGACTCGTCAACATGTCAGCCCAGAGCAGATACACACCTCTGTTCCTATCCAGGAGGGTCGTGGGGCATATTCCCTCATATCATACGGACAATCAAGTCAGGTACATACAGCTAATTCGAATAGAGATAATCAACGTAACCCGACGATTTCTCCTGAGTAGACACATACACCTACTCATAATAACAACTTTTATCAAAAAGTGGTTTGAAAAGTGAGTAATAAGGCATTTAAGAAAAAGGATCATCCATCACAGTTGAGAAATAAAGAGCCAATCGGCAATAAGGTCTTGCTCGACGCTGGAGTTCATGATGCACTCAGAAAATTGTCTGTTGCAACTGAAGATTCTACTCTCTCATTTCCAGATTCCATAAGTAATAATGAAAATTCTGAAGGTCTTTAGCAGACATTTCCTCATGAAGGCTTTCTTCTTGACTGTTTGGTTGACTTCTATGTATCATCTTCAGATGAGAGCCACAACAACCCTCTGCGTGGACAGAAGATCACAGAGCAAGAGGTTTCATCATTTGCTGTAACCTACCATGGTGGTCCTCCCCATGATGATGAATTTACTTTCGGATGTCCTCTCCGTAGTAGCATTTCCCATTGCCTGGAAAATTATTCAATGGACAATTTAGTAAGAAGAAATCCCTCTTATCTTGAGAATCTTGCAAACGTGAAGCCACTCATGTCTGATTCTTTACCACTAGCAGGTGAAATACTTTCTCAACCAGAAGATAGCCTGAGGCATTGGTTGTTTTCCGAACCACCCCTGGGTCATTCATTATATAATTTGATAAATGAATTCTCTACCAATATTGTTGAATCAGATAAAGAAACAAATAAGAACAAGCTCTGGTCTAGTCAGGTAGAAGAATCTTCATCGAATTACAATGAAGAATTACTGAATATGAGAAAACAACTAGCGAAAGGTGAAACACCAGTCATGTTTTGGCCTTTGGCTGACTCTCAGTTTGATATTCCAGAAATGTTGATGGAAAACTATATTCATGATAATCATCTCAACAAGTGGAAAAATCATTGTCACTTAAAAAAGAAAATATTATGTTATGATGAATATCAAAATCATGTCAAGATAATCGAAGGGTTTCAACACCAAATTGACTTGGAATCTCACTTAGTTTCTCGACATCTAAAGATTGAAATGTAGTAGAGACCCCTTCAGCGTTCATGCCTTGGCATGTTAAAAAGGTTGCACCAGTTAATTACCAATTCCCCATATGGTATTCATGTCAGGGGATGGGGTGTTCATGGAGAATTTAATTTCACTATACTCTACAGTCAATAAATCCCACCAAAAGTGGTCTCATGCAATGTTATTACGCATGGCTAGCAACAGATACCTGGTTTTGTGTGTAATCAAAGGCTTTCTTAGGAACATGCCTCAACTAGTTCGTCCCAAAATAAGGCATATAAACAACAAGTTGTCAAATTACTCTTGCATAATGAAAATGAGAATATCGAATAGGCTTCTCGTTTAGATAATGCACATCATCAGGTGACAGAAGTATCAGAAATAATTCAACGGTCATCTGAGCCAGGTGATTTGAGTGGATATAGGTTGATGAAACCAGCCAATTTGAAGACTAATGTCCTCAAAATCATGATTGATTTTAAGAAAGTCTCAGATGTAATAGCCTAAGAGCCACCTCAGCTTGCCAGACTATGGAATATTTTAATCCAACCCTTGGGATCAACAAATATGATTCGAGGAGTTGAGCAAGAAGAGCCCCAGTCCACCAGACTGGGGACTTTTTCAAGTTCCCAATCTCTTCCTCAGTGAAAGTAAGTCTTCTCTTGATTAGGGAAGAACCCAAAAGAGGAACTCAATGCTGAATTATCAAGAGATTCCCTCAAAATTACGATTCATCAAGAAGTTCCTGAGGGATTAGCTAAACAAAAGGCAATGTCTCAAAAAGGACATGGAAGAAGACAGTATCGCGGATGTAACAACCTGATATTTTATGATATGTATTCTTTTTTAATTTATTTGATGTCATGTGTTTTATGCTACAACAAGATTATATTGTGCTATACGGAACACTGTATTAGCTTGCAGTATATGCAACACTATTCTTAGATTTTGTTACACACAATTTCATGTTCGTTTGATAATAGTCATTCTACGCAACATTGAGTGTATATATATATATATTCAATGTATAAATGAAAAATGGATGAATTCTATTATAACGAAACAACAAAAATGTCTTGCACAACACACAACCCTGACTTGGCTTGCATTACACACAATCGCGACCTTCCTCGATAGTGTGTGTTGTACGCAATACAGGTTTCACTAAACGACGATATATTGTTATAATATTATTATGGAATATCTATTAAGAATTGTATTAACTGAATTTTGAATTTAATAACATTATTATTCACATTATAAATTTTCTAAAACATTTTATGTGAACAAAATAAATTTTTCTGGTGAAATAAGTATTTTTTTAAAAATGCAGTTTTCCTCCTTTTGATGGCACACCCACATTAAATATTGTTTTTGATGTGTTTATAAGTTAAATTTTACAAAATAAAATTATTCTTTGGAATCGGGATATAAAATTTTACCTTGGATAAATTTTTCATATTATTCTGATAACTTTCATATTTTAATGAATAGTAAAAACATGCTATATTTTAATTAAAAACAACTATTTCCATCGTAATAACTTATGTTGTTAAATTATAATATTGAATGATTTTAATGTAAAAATAGAATATATTTTTACCATTTAATATAATTTATTTCATTTGTATTGATTTTACATTGAATTCTTAGGTTAAATAAATTCAATCTTTTGCAATGTTTTATACAAAAACCCATTTTCTTTCGACAACGGGATTAATTTTAATTTAATTTTTGAAACTTCTATGTATTGAATTTAGAAAAATGGATTCCATGTTTGGAATCAGTGGGTCCAAATTATATTAATAGACTAATTTTTATTTTTGGGCTTTATGATTAGTAACAACGGTAAATTTTATTTACCATAGTAAAAGGTAAATTGGTTAATTAAGGGTAAATATAATATTATAAAATTATCCTAATACTTGTATTAATATAATTGTATGATTATATTTCTTCCTAAATCATATTTGGGTTAAAATGGAATCCATTAGAACCCACTTGGAGGTGATTAGACCTTTTGTTTATTTTATTTAAAGGAAAGTGAAATATGTCTCACTCAACTTTAATAATTATTGTATTTTTAATATAAGTTTATACAGAATATAAATTCAGTTATAAAGACTCATTTGAAAGATAAATGTTTTTTTATTTATCATGGTAATTTATTTGTAATTTATAAGAGTTATTTCATTACCATATTATCTTTTACATTAATGATGCAGAAATTATTTATTTAGTAAAAAATCAATAATATAGTTTTAATTGAAATAGTAATACATATAAAAGGCCCATAAATCTTCACAAAACTTATTATCAGTGTATATATAAATCCTAGTCATCCACTGGCCGATGTTTTGACCATTTGGATCCTTATTATGGAGATTATGACACTTATAATATTTTATTTTAAATGATTCAAAAGTTTCCACCTCCATAATTTGAAAAACATAACAATTTAAATGTTGCTATTTTTAAATAATAAATTCGAGTAAAATTATTATTATAAAATATTTGATATTTATATTCATCAAAGGATTTTAATTTTAATTTTTATGCGACAAATAAGTATATTAAATAATTATACAAAAATGTTGTAATAATTATTTTATTAAGAGATATACCAAATAAATGGTTTGAAAAATATTTAAATAAATTTTATATGAACTATTTAATGTTCTCCAAGAATTTTATAGACAAATTGGACATTTTAGGAATCTATTAAATATTTTATTTTGAATATATCATCTATGTAGATTTTATTTAAATTCAAATAAATGAATAGTGTCAAAATTGACTCTATTGTTATTTTATAAAAATAAAATATTATTAAATTGATTAAAAATCAAAAAAAAAATTATAAATTATAAATTTAAATTCATATAGTCGAAAATGTCATAAATTATCCACTTATGGAAAATTAACAGCACATAAGTTATTATTTATAACCATTTATAATTTAGAGTTTTATTACCACAAATAAACTTAAATAGATTAAATAAGGATAAATCAAAATGATAAGGTTTAAAATAAGATCAAAATAAGCCTAAATATTATTGGTTGATGAGATTACAACCTTATATCATCTAATATTCAGATATGAGTCATTTTAGATGTTTTTATTTGGGATTGGGATTTAATATAATCTAATATATCATATATTTCCAAAGGTTCCCCTCTCCTCCCTTATAAAAGGGAACCTCCTCCCTCTCTTCCTCACACCACTTTGAGCCTTAAATCTCGTCCAAACCAAGCCAAATTATCTTCTCCACTTCCCTAGAAACATCCTAGAGTTCCTGGACTTCTTCAAAGGCCAATCTTAGTTCCCTAAGAGGAGGTTTCAGAGAGGCGTGTCGAAGAAGAGGTAATAACCGTAACCGATTCTTTCAAATTATTTCTTCTTCTAATTATTCTTCTTTAGATGATTCATTTTGAAGAAATAACATCAGTATTACTCATATACTGATATGTTATTATAAATATGAAACAACCTAATTTCACCTTCTTTCTATCCTACGGAAAACAAAATAACCGTGCGTGCGTATGTACGGTATACCGTCTCCACGCCGTGGTGTAATCTGTTTTCGACAACCGCCTTACTTGGATGGGTATAAGGGTGTAAATAAATAACTACATATGATTATTTTAAATTTATATTTATTCTTAAATATTATACATACACTTCTATACAATTCCATGATCATGGGAATGATATCATCGCTCGTGCGTACGTACGGACTACCGTCTCCATGATGCGATGAGATTCATTCTCCATGTTAACCATTCATGAATGATTATAAAGTATATATAATGAATAATAATTAAATATATGAAATAATAATGATACTGGATTTATATATATATATATATATGTATGTCATTTACATAATTCCATTCAATTCAAAACGGAAACGAAAACAGCGTTCATGCGTACGTACGGCCTACCGTCTCCATGAACGGTGTATTTCATTCTATTAATCGATCTATCATATATACATGTATCCTATGAATATATAATATATAGAAATCATGTTTTACATTCTAGAATTATGTAAATTAGTATATAAATAATAATATCATGAACCACAAGTTGAAACACGTACGACAAATGTAACAATTTTACCCAAAACGCTACTTTAACAGGGAATTTACAAAAGAACGGGTAATATAAAGTCATAAGTGAACCATATATGATATCATAACAATGAATATTATTCTATAATAAGTCAATGACATTATTTAAATCATTATACAGGAGGTTCGGATACGTATAAAGCATATTGGACCTAAGGTAAGGGATAACTTTTCCAATCTCGTTTTTACCCGAGATTGTTTATTCGTAAGTATTTACTGGGGTTATATTTATCATCCATGTCATTGTTTTCTAAAAAATTTCATGTATTTTTAATGTCCTTTTTAACCATTTTTGACTTTTACTATATGGTATGTGTGGAATATTTCTTTTACGAGGTACTTTTTGACTTTTTCGGCAAAAGTACGAGAAGAATGTTTTTTAGCTTATACGGCATGAACAGATTTTTACAGTTTTATAAAGCCTTATTTTATCAAAACCATTTTCCATCTAAGATGACATTATTTTATATGTGTATGTTTCAAGTATAATGTCTCTATAATTTATATGGTTTCACTTTTCTTATGATGAAATGATATTCATTTGTTTTATATGGATTGTGTTATGATGGGATGATGTTTATGAAACCCATTTTATAATTTGGGTAATGATGTATGATTTATGTTCATGTTGTGTCATAAGTAAGAATGATTTCATTATGAGATGGGTGAGACCTATATCTCCCTCCAATGCATTGGGTAAAGATTTATATCTCATGAGATAGACATGGCTGGAATGGTAAGTTAATCTGGTTCAGTGTTACAGGACTGAAACGAGGAGTGAACTCGATTCAGAAAGGGACTTTATCCACTAAAATGGTCTTGGATGCAATGCCTTGGATACTATGGAAATCACAACATGTGCTTAATGGTTGCCATAATTACATCTTTTACTACCATTCTATTTTATCATGCTTAATGTTTCTATATGATCTATGCCTTATGTACTTCCATGTTTTATGTCATTGCTCAAGCTTTTGATGTTTAAACATTATGTTCATGTTTATAAGTCAAAATGTATATGATTTGTTTTATTTTATCCATGCCTACCCTTACTGAGCATTTGTGCTCACCATTTATATGTTTTCTTTTCCCCAGGATATAAATAATGGTTTTAGGTAAGAAAACAAAAGGGGAAGATATTTATGGGAGGTGTTTAAGGTCTTTCACCATGATTAGATGATTTTTCTTCGAGTTTCCAAAGACACTAAACTATTACAGTCCTTGTGTGTCTGTTTTTGTTATGTACTAAGTATTCCACAATATTAATGTAATGTCCATGTACGTCATGTTTTGGGTCTCTACAGTCGGTATCAGAGGAAATTTTTAGTTAACCTTTAGAAACTAGGATGCGAAAACATTAGTCGGATCCGTAGAGATATTTCTAAGGTATTTCCAGGGATGTACCTCAGGATAAGAATACATATAGGTTATAGTCATATAACTATGGTAACGATCTTAGAATTTAACCTAAGATGATTAGATATTAAATGTACTCCCACTTTATTATGTTGTTTTCCCTAGTATGTTTTTTCCTCTCACAGTATTCCTTTTGGGTTTTAGAAAATGGCTGGAAACAGGAAGATTCACGACAATGGAGGATATGATGGACAATGGAATGATATTCTTCATGAGAAAAAAATTTAAAAGGGATATGGAAGTCCAAACACCGTTATTATGCCTAATCAGCAATCTCATAATATGATCAATAATCTCAACTTTGGTAAGTGTACTGACTCAGATAATAAGAGAAAGATAGAGTATCATGATGATCATAGAGGAAAGAAAGTTCAATTTCCCTCATGTAAATCATGTGGGAAGAGGTATCAGGGAGATTGTTTCAAAGGAACTGGAAGATGGTTTGGTTGTGGAAAAGAAGGACACAAAGCCAGTAAGTGCAAAGGAAAAGGTTCAGTTAACAGCATAGAAAAGGATAATGGTATTGCTACGACATCAACAATGATTAGATGTTTTAAATGTGGAATGTATGGGCATTATGAAAACCAATGGACTAATGGAAAATATCATGAAGAGAATCAGCATGGTCATACGGGTATTATTTATGTGGATGATGATGAAGAGACTACAGATGAAATATGAGATGAATGAAATGATTAAGCTTAGCTAGTGGTTTAAGATGTTAGTGGAATGATTGTATGTCTATAAAGAATAATGTATGGTACTATTGAATAAAGAATCGTCTAAGGATTCTTACACTGTTGTTTTTCATAATGTATTTAATGTATATTTTGAATGGTACCGGTAACCATGGAAGGTTATTCAGATATTTTTGGAAAGTAGATGATATGTGCATAATGAAGGGATAAGAAGATAATGAGTTGTTTGATTGTATTCATGAGCTCATGACTGATATAAGGACTAAGTGATATTATGGTTTGATTATATAGATTTTTTGGGATTTTTGTATGTGGAAAGTGTTACCATTTGACAGTATTCATGTTTTCACTAAGGTTCTATGGTAATTTATGTTTCAAGAGAATATATGACTAATGTATTCACGTGTTTTGAATGCAACCAACAAGATATATCTTATGATATATGTGAGATAAATGCTTGTATTAACATTCATGGAGGGTAACCTTTCTAGTAATTATTTTCTTTATACTATGAGCTTGGACTGATGTATTTTAGATAAGCCTAAAGAATGGAATGGATTATGTTTGACATAAGTTATTATTGCTTAAGGATAGAATTTTTTTTGATATAATTGATGGGATGTTATAGTAATGTAGTTTTAGAGAAAGGAGAACCTGTAGGACGGGCGATAGGCCATCGCATCGGACTAGGCTGTGGGAATCGAACCCACAATCGATGTGCGACTGGCCTTTATCACCTACCACTGGCCTACATGAAGTCCCTGGTTAGTAGAAACTAGTTTTATTTTATTAAGTGGTACGATAAATGAAGTATAAGTTCATTTTTGGAATCATATACGATTAATCTCACTATAGATGGACTTATGTATATTTGATAACTTTTGAAAACATTTTGTTTGAGATAGATGGAATGACCTGTCATTCTATCTTATGATTTTCTAACATTTTGAGAATTAAAAATTCAACTTCATTTCTTTTAGAGATGAAGTGGAAATTGTCCAAGGAACGACCAACGATGAGATTGTACCAAAATCAAGAACATATTTCTTATAATTCCAATTTCTTCAACTTTAGGGAAATGATGTTGAATAAAAAAATGTTGTCCTACTGTCCTTATATCCGATGAATCAGATGGCACCTTAGATCATCACAAATTTATGGCTTTGTGATTGTTGGCTTTTTCATAGCCATGTACTCTACCACTCTCCATCAGAACATGATGGTTAGATTTTTCTTCCATATTCATATTTTCATCTATGTTCTCCTATGTCGAAACCCAGTGATTAGTTAATTTGGGTAACCTTTATGTTTCATACTTTAGTTTTTAACGTTATGTTTTGGTATTTCATTTTACGATGTGTGTTGCAATTAATGAAACATTCAAGTAGAAAACCATGTATAACCCCGACGAATTTCGAGGGCGAAATTTATTTTAAGGGGGGTAGAATGTAACAACATGATATTTTATGATAAGTATTCTTTTTAATTTATTTTATGTCATGTGTTTTATCCTACAAATAAGATTATCTTGTGCTATACGCAACACTATATAATCTTGCAGTATACGCAACACTATTCTTAGATTTTTTTATACACAATTTCATGTTCGTTTGATAATAGTCATTCTACGCAACATTGATTGTATATATATATATATATATTCAATGTATAAATGAAATTTTTTTGGATTCTATTATAACAAAACAACAAAAAAGTCTTTCACAACACGTAACCCTGACTTGGCTTGCAATACACGCAATCGCGACCTTCCTCGATAGCGTGTGTTGTACGCAATTCCAGTTTTCACTAAATGACGATATATTGTTATAATATTATTATGGACAAACTGTTAAGAATATTATTAACTAAATTTTAAATTTTATAACATTATTATTCATCTTATAAATTTTCTAAAACATTTTACGTGAACAAAATAAATATTTCGGGTGAAATAAGTATTTTTCAAAAAATGCAGTTTTACTGCCTTTTGATGGCACACCCACATTAAATCTAGTTTTGACATGTTTATAAGTTCAATATTACAATATAGAATTATTATTTGGAATCATGATATAATATTTTACCTTGGATAAAATTTTCAAATTATTCTGATAACTTTCATATTTTAATGAATAGTAAAAACACGATATATTTTAATTAAAAACAACTTTTTTCATCATAATAACTTATGTGGTTAAATTATAACATTGAATGGTTTTAAAGTATAAATATTATATATTTTTACCATTTAATAAAATGTATGTCATTATTATTGATTTTACATTGAATTCGTAGGTTAAATAAATTCAATCTTTTGCAATGTTTTATACAAAAACCCATTTTCTTTCAACAACAAGATTAATTTTAATTTAATTTATGCAACTTCTGTGTATTGAATTTAGAAAAATGGATTCCAGATTTTCATTCAGTGGGTCCAAATTATATTAATAGACTATTTTTTATTTTTGGGATTTATGAATAGTAACAACGGTAAATTTTATTTACCATAGTAAAAGGTAAATTGGGTAATTAAGGGTAAATATAATATTATAAAATTATCCTAATACTTGTATTAATATAATTGGATGAATATATTTCGTCCGAAGTCATATTTTGGTGGAAATGGAATCTATTTGAACCCATTTGTAGGTGATTAAGACCTTTAGTTTATTTTATTTAAAGGGAAGTGAAATATGTCTCACTCAACTTTAATAATTATAGTATTTTTAATATAAGTTTATACAGAATATAAATTAGTTTATAAAGACTCATTTGAAAGATAATTTTTTTTATCATGGTAATTTATTTGAAATTTTTAAGATTTATTTAATTACCTTATTATCTTATACATTAATGATGCAGAAATTATTTATTTAGTGAAAAATAAATAATATAGTTTTTTATTGAAATAGTAATAAATATCAAAAGGCCCAAAAATCTGCACAAAACTTATTAGAAATGTTTATATAAATCCTAGTCATCCACTGGCCGAATTGATGACCATTTGGATCCTTATTATGGAGATTATGACACTTATAATATTTTATTTTAAATGATTCCAACGTTTCCACCTTCATAATTTAATAAGGATAACAATTTACATGTTGTTATTTTAAGATGATAAATTCGAGTAAAATTATTATTATAAAATATTTGATATTTATCTTCATTAAAGGATTTTATTTTTAATTTTTATGCAACAAATAAGTATATTAAATAATTATACAAAAATGTTGTAATAATTATTTTATTAAGAGATATACCAAATAAATGGTTTTACAAATATTTTAATAAATATTATATGAACTATTTAATGTGCTCCACTAATTTTATAGACAAATTGGACATGTTATAAATCTATTAAATATTTTATTTATAATATATCCTCTGTGTAGATTTTATTTAAATTCAAATAACTTAATTGTGTCAAAATTGACTCTATTGTTATTTTATAAAAATAAAAAATTATTAAATTGTTTATAAATCACAAAAATATTTAAAAATTATAAATTGAAATTTATATTGTCTAAAATGTCATAAAGTATCTAATTATGGAAAATTAACATCACATAAGTGATTATTTATAACCATTTAAAATTACGAATTTTATTACCACAAGTAAACTTAAATAGATTAAATAAGGGTAAATCAAAATGACAAGGTTTAAAATAAGATCAAAACATATCTAAATTTTATTGTATGATGATATTAAAACCCTATATCATCTAATATTCTAATATGAGTAATTTTGGATGTTTTTAAGTGGGGTTGGGATTTAATATAAACTAATATTTCTTTTATTTTCAAAGGTGCTCCTCTCCTTCCTTATAAAAGGGAACCTCCTCCCTCTCTTCCTCACACCACTTGGAGCCTTCAATCTCAGAAAAACCCTGCCAAATTCTCTTCTCCACTTCACTAGAAACATCCTAGAGGTCCTGGTCTTCTTCGAAGTCCAATCTTAGTTCCCTAAGAGGTGGCTTCAAAGAGGAGTGTCGAAGAAGAGGTAATAACCATAACCGATTCTTTCAAATTATTTCTTCTTCTACTTCTTATTCTTTAGTTGTTTCATTATTAAGTAATAACATCAGTATATCTCATATACTTATATGTTATTATAATTTTGAAACAACCTTATTTCACCTCTTATCCATCCTACGGAAAACAAAATAACCGCTCTTGCGTATGTACGGAATACCGTCTCCACGCCGTGGTGTAATCTGTTTTCGACCACCACCTAACATGGAAGGTTATAAGAGTGTAAATAAATAACTAGATATTATTATTGTGAAGTTTTATTTATTCTTAAATATTATACATACACTTCAATACTATTCCACGATCATGGGAATGATATCATCGCTCGTGCGTACGTACGGACTACAGTCTCCACGGCGTGATGAGATTCATTCTCCATGTTAACCATTCATGAATGATTATAAAGTATATATAATAAATAATAATTAAATTTATGACATAATAATGATACTGGATTTATGTATATATATATTTATGTCATTTAATTAATTCCATTCAATTCAAAAAAGAAACGAAAACAGCATTCGTGCGTACGTACGACCTACCGTCTCCATGAACGGTGTATTTCATTCCATTAATCGGTCTATCATATATACATTTATCATATGAATATATATTATATAAAAATCATTTTTTACATTTTGGAATTATTTAAATCATTATATAAGTAATAATATCAAGAACAACAAGTCGAAACACGTACGATAAATGTAACGATTTTACACAAAATGTTACATTTACATGGAATTTACAAAAGAACGGTTAATATAAAGTCATAAGTGAACCATATATTATATCATAACAATGAATATGATTATGTAATAAGTCAATGTCATTATTTAAATCATTATACAGGAGGTTCAGATATGTACGAAGCATATCAGACCTAAGGTAAGGGATAACTTTTCCAGTCTCGTTTTTACCCGAGATTGTTTATTCGTATGTATTTACTGGGGTTATATTTATCATCCATGTCCTTGTTTTATAAAAAAAAATTCATTTATTTTTAATGTCCTTTTTACCCATTTGTTACTTTTACTACATGGTATGTATGGAATATTTCTTTTACGAGGTACTTTTTTGACTTTTCCCTCAAAAGTATGAGAAGAATGTTTTTTTAACTTATACGGCACGAACGGTTTTTTACGGTTTTATAAAGCCTTATTTTCATGAAGATTCCTCTAAAATATTTCATGAATATTTTAACAAAATCCTTTTCTTTTTAAATTTCATGACATTTTGTGAAAAGAAAATGATTTTGAAAAATAAAGGATATTTTCCTCAGGAATTCATTTCAAGTGTTTTATCAAACCCATTTTCCATCTAAGATGACATTATTTTATATGTGTATGTTTGAAGTATAATTTCACTATGATTTATATGGTTTCACTTTTCTTATGATGAAATGATATCCATTTGTTTTATATGGATTATGTTATAATGGGATGATGTTTATGAAACCCATTTTATAATTTGGGTAATGATGAATGATTTATGTTCATGTTTTGGCACAAGTAAGAATGATTTGATTATGAGATGGGTGGGACCTATATCTCCCTAAAATGCATTGGGTAAAGATTTATATCTCATGAGGTAGACATGGCTGGAATTGTAAGTTAATCTGGTTCAGTGTTACAGGACTGAAACGAGGAGTGAACTCGATTCAGAAACGGACATTATCCACTAAGATGGTCTTGGAAGCAATGCCTTGGATACTATGGAAATCATAACATGTGCTTAATGGTTGCCATAATTACATGTTTTACTACCATTCTATTTTATCATGCTTAATGATTCTATATGATCTATGCCTTACGTAGTTCCATGTTTTATGTCATTGCTCAAGCTTTTGATGTTTAAACATTATGTTCATGTTTTTAAGTCCAAATGTATATGATTTGTTTTATTTTATCCATGCCTACCCTAACTGAGCATTTGAGCTCACCCTTTATATGATTTCTTTTCCCTAGGATATAAAGAATGGTTTTAGGTAAGAAAAAAAAGGGGAAGATCTTTATGGGAGATGTTTAAGGTCTTTCACCACGATTAGAAGATTATTTTTTTCGAGTTTCCAAAGACACTAAACTATTACAGTCCTTGTGTGTCTATTTTTGTTATGTACTAAGTATTCCGCAATATTAATGTAATGTCCATGTACGTCATGTTTTGGGTCTCTATAGCGGATGCACTGACAGATGGGACGCAATGCGTTATGCATCAATAAATTTCATCAATGTCGTTTTCACTAATCCCCCAGAACATGAGATTCAATCCAAGGAATCCGATGAAAAAGTTCCTGTAAAGAGGTTGTACACACAGAAATAAATGAAGATGGTGTGCTTACCAGAAGCCAGAGGGCTGCATAGGGATAAGAAATTTCCTTGGGGAATGGACATCCATACTCCAGAAAGGTGCATGCCAAAGGAAAGGGTAAAATTCAGGTTAAGTTCCACCCTTCCTCTGGAGAAGGCCATCACTCTCATTAGAAAAAATGATCGCACAACAAGAAGAAGAAATGAAGGAGTTAAGGAGGTTGAATGCATAACTATTTCTAGGTAGTTTTACTCCTAAATGTACTGTAGTAAGCCAACCAAAGGAATTTGTTGTAGTTACTGAGATGGATCAATATACCCCCTTTACCAGTACACCCTCAGAGGTCCAATAATATGGGTCATACACAACAACAACCAGCAATAATACCATCATTGGGAGTCCCGGTCTCCACACACATCCAAACTACAATTTTCTCACCTGCTCAGGTCCAAGCTCAAACAGATGTTTCTCAAAAATTAATTACTAACATTGAGTTGTTAACAGCTATGTTGGAAACTATGTAAGGAAAGTGTGCACAAATTCAACTAGAAAATAGAGCTTACCCTGAATGGGTGGATGAAATTCTTTCCCCGTTAAATTTTGCAAGTACCACATTCCTAATTTTCAATGGTTCAGGAGATCCAGAACAACACATAACACATTTTTTCTCTCATTGTGATCCTATGATGGGAACTAATCAACATCATGAAGAAGTTAAGCACATGTGTTTTGTAAAATCATTACAAGGACCTACTTTTGTCTGGTATACAAGTTTTCAATCCCAGTCAATTACTGGGTGGGAAGATCTATGTCGAAGAATTCCCCTTCAATTCATCTCAATGTTGTCAAAGACAATAGTTTTCGATCTTACCAGTTGTAATCAAAGGGAAAATCAAAGAGTTTCAAACTTCACTGCTCGCTGGAATGGATTAACATATTCCTTAAGCTTAGCACTCCCTAAAGAATAATTTCTTCCAATCTGTGTGGAAATTTTGCGTGATTAATTATGCACACCGTTCATCCCCGTGAAATATAAATGAGGGTTTCGAGACCTTTCTTCAATCGCTCTATAGATAGAAGACTCTGTTACAATGACTAAGGATAAAACTCATGTAATTCCATTAGTTCTAGGAAGGATAATAAGGAAAGTAGAGACTACTATAGTTACAATTAAACAAGAACCTATACCTGCTACCACATCAAGACCTTCATCGTATCGAAGGGAACCACCCTCTGAACATCAACGAAAATGGCCACCTCGTCAAGATGATCAAAAAGATCAAAGACAAAAACAGTTTGAAGATTTGAAGAACAATGTTTATTCTTTACAGAATGAGCATGTTTCGGGTTAGTTTTTCTCGTCTCAAGAAAAAAAACATGGTTTAGTTGCAAAGGCCCAAAAGGCCGTACAAGGAAGGAGAGGAAGACCTCTCCAATTATTTCCCATTTCATCAAAAGTTGGGGCATCCCATTTAGGAGTGTTTTGTCTTTAAAGACCTCCTACAAAAGATGGTGGACTCTGTACAGGTAAAACAAAAAGGTTCTTCAGCCGAGGTAGCATGTGTTACTACTACTAATCCAGAGGAAGAAGACGAGTGGCATTAATTCAAAATAAAAAATGCACAGAAATATGATGATTGGATTGTCAAGAAAATGATCTACCGAAATCATGCCATTTTACGAACACAATTAAATCAACCAATTGTGTCTTCTCCTAGGATTGCCACAACAAAACCTATTTCATGAGAAGGAAAATATTCAAATAAGTAATGTAATTTGAATAAAGAAGAGAAGTCATTAGAATATGATCTCATGTCAAAGCCTAAATTGTCTTTGACTCTGGCAGATGTTATGCCATCTGCTTCAAAAGCATGGAAACCACCCCACCAAACGTATAGCCTGAAAAGGTTCATTAGGTATATTGTTCATCAGATGAAGAGTTAATCTTTTCTTATGTTAAAAAGATTCACATAACAGATCCATATGCCAGTCACAGTTTTGATCTTGATGAGCCTGAGTTCCCTATATCAAGTAGAGGAATTAGAGGAAGTTACATAGGTCTAGGATATAGGTGAAGACCTGGATATTCTAGAAGCCACTATTACACTCATACCTTGGCTAGAACAGTATATGCAGCACAAACTCATGGAAAATCCCTTCAGAGGGATCAACTGGAAAAATAATGTTCTTCCACACATGGATGATTCAGTCCTGGCATAGTTATTTTTGAAGATCGGTTAGAGGTTACTCCTTCTTCCTCTCAACAAATGAATAGACCAAGTCAGACTTATCTCCCAAAGATAAGTTTATTTCCAACTCCTACCCCTATACAAGATGCATGTACTTATAAAGCATTAACTTCTAAGGAACCTACGAAACCGCATGTTCCTGTTGGGAAACACAGACCTTTGGACAAAAAATATGTTGTCTTGGAACATTTGGCCCATGTACCGGGTAAGTTATCAATTCTGGATTCCTCGAATCTATCAAAGGATCATCGGGAGGAACTCATTGAGGCTTTGTCGAGTCCTCAGGAATTTGAAACTAAAATTATTGTGGATTAAGTCTACCATATAGAGAATGATCCTGCATAATGCCATGCAGTGATATCATTTACAGTTGAAGATGATGATGATGTTGTTCATGGACATATTATACCTTTGTATTTATCTAGCATGGTCAATGATGTAGATATCTGATAAGCCTTCATTGATAATGTTTCAAGAGTCAACCTCATCCCTATTCATACACTTCGTCGATTATGCCTCACTGAATCTGATTTAACGCCTTCTACATTGTTTTTTCAATGATATGATAAAAATGAACAAGAACCTCTGGGTGAAATTACACTGAGAACTCTGTTTGGGGACCTTGTATCCAATTCATATTTCATGGATGTTTGTCATGACACACCCTTCAAAATTTTTCTTGGAAGACCTCGACTACATCAGCATGCGTCTATACCTTAATCATACCATCAATGTCTCATATATTGTTTCAATGGTCAAATCGGGACATTGTTTGGGGATAAAGCACCTTTCAAAATATGTGAATATCAATTCATTGATGCATAATTCTATCTCATGGAGGGAAAGGAAATTTCCATGACAAAGGAGGTTACCAAAATTAATGCTCTATATGGTTTGGAAAAGATTCCAGCAAACCAATTCATACATGTGAGTATAGATTATGTGTTGCCTATAATTCAAATTGAAAGGATAGACCCAAATCCAAATACTCTTATAGAAACATCCATATTGTCAATTATGGCAACCAAGCCAGACAACATTGTAGAAATTTCTGATTTTCCAAGAAATGATTAAAGATTATATGGAGATGTCTTCATTTCGTCCTCTAAAATCCATCAATTCTATACATCATCAACTAGGCTAGAAGATGTTATAGCAATTCAAAAGGAAAATAATAATGACGATTCTCAATCCATCATCTCATCTCTATTACCAAAGGAAGACCCTTAATCATTAATAAGGTCAGAAATGGCAGCCTTTTCTTCAAGATGTTCAAATTTTAACTTCTCTCCTGATCATGGAAATTATTCATCAACATCTACTATTCATGTAGAAGCAGAAGAAGTTACAAATATTGATGAAGATAAGGATGATCTTATAGATTCCTCTATAGCATTTTAAGAGGGTATCTCAACCACTGTGGATGAACTCAGAGAAATAAATCTGGGTAAAAAAAGAAGATCTACGCCCGACTTTAATTAGTGCGGCCTTGAATTTTTTAGAGAAAGAAATGTATACTTCCTTTTTAATGAAATATCGAGATGTATTTTCTTGGAATTATAATAATATTCCAGGACTTGATCTTAATGTTACCACTCATCATTTGGGTTTTTTCATAAGAACATCGAGGATTCAAGCAAGCAGCAAGGAGAACACACCCAACTTATGCCTCCAAAATTGAAGCTAAAGATGATAATATTATTAAAGCTCACTTCAACAGAGAAGTTCAATATCCCAAAATTATGGCTATGACTATCCCTTCAAAAAATACGAATGGACAAATTAGAGTGTGCATTGACTTCATAGTTCTTAATCAGAATTGTCCCAATGATGATTTTCCAGTTCTAATGACAAAACTCTTAATTGATGCAATAGCTGGTTGTGAAGCACTTTCCTTCATGGATGAATATTCTGGGTATAATCAAATCTGAATGGCTCTGGAAGATGAAGAATCTACAGCCTTCAGAGCCCCTAAATGTGTGTAATGCTATCGGGTAATGCGGTTTGGCCTGAAGAATGCAGGTGCAACATATTAACGTGCCATACACCATATATTAAAACCCTTTTTAGTGAAATTTATTGAATGTTATGTGGATGACATGGTGGATAAATCAAGACAACGTTATAATCACTTGGATGATTTGGAAATCATATTCAACAAACTTTGACAACACAATTTGACGATGAACCCCTTGAAATGTTCTTTCAAGGTAACCTAAGAAACATTTCTCGGCATTCTTGTACGCCGTCGTGGTAACGAAGTTGATCCTGTGAAAAAAAATCAATCCTTAGTATGCCACCTCCTCAAAATTTGAAATAATTAAGAGGAATTCAAGGACACTTGGCCTATGTTCGGCGTTTTATCGCCAATTTGGGAGGCAAATGTTTACCCTTCACAAAATTAATGAAGAAGGGAGTCACCTACCAATAGACTGAAGATTCTCAAGAGGCATTTTATATCCTCAAGAAATATCTATTGAGTCCAACGGTATTAATTCTACCTATTGAAGGAAGGCCAGTTATCCTCTATGGGACATCTTTAGAGTGATCATTGGGAGAATTCCTAGCCCAAAAGAATGACGCCAATAATGAAAAAAAACCTTTACTATCTCCGTCAAACTTTTCTTGAGGCATAAAATTGATATTCAAGTATTAAAAAATGTTGCCTAGAATTAATCTTTGTAGTTCATAAATTAAGACACTACCTGCCACATCATGAGGTTTAATTGGTATCTCGCAATAACCCACTCAAATTTATCCTTAGTCGCCCAATTCTTGTAGGATGTCTATAAAGGTGGGAATTTATTTTTTAGCAGTTTGATATCCCGTATATGTCTCAAAAGGAAATAAAGGGCCAAGATCTCTCTGATTTTCTTGATGAACAACCTTTAGTAGAAGATACATCTTTAGATATTGATATTCTTGATGGGGAAGTCTTCTATATTCAAGATAATCCTCAAACATGGGAAACGTACATTGATGGTGCCTCCAGAAGTCCACTAGGGAAGAGAATGGAAAATCCTAAACTTAAAAAAGATGGATTAGGAATAGTCCTTATTTACCTAGAAAAGGCATATTTGCCTTATTCATTTTTATTATCGGATGGTGGTACAAAAAATGAAGCAGAATATCAAGCTCTAATCGCAGGATTGGAATTGGCGCTTCAGGCATAGGTGGATCACTTAAAGGTTAAAGGTGATTCAGAATTGGTAATAAAAAAAATAAATTGGGATTATGCCATCAGAAAATTAGAGTTAATCCCTTTATGTGATTACTTCAGAGAGTTAATGATGGAATTTCCCTTGGAAACGACATTTTCTTATGTCCCGCGATCACAAAATGCCCAAGATGATGCATTGGCTAATGTAGCCACAGCTCTAGAAGATCCAAATCAAGATGAAACATTCAACAGTATTTCCCATCTTCATACAATTTCACCTTATGTTCAAATCAGAACCGAGGAAATCGATGAAATTAGTCCCATTTCTGAACCATGTGGTCATACTACAGGATGGATTACACCTATCAGGGAATACCTTCAAAATGGAACACTCCCTCTTGATTGATCTGGGAAAGAACATGTCCGGAAACGTGTGGTAAATTTTTATCTTTATGATAGCCTAGATCACTAAATAATTCTCTATAATTGTGGTTTTAATGGAATTTTTTTCAGATGTACTGATGGTGAAGAGATAGTGGCTGTCATGAAAGAAGTACATGTAGAAGTCTGTGGTGCCCATCATTCTGGACATAAGCTGTCTAATAAAATTTGAAGGCTTAGACACTTCTGGCCTTCAATGATACAAGATTGTGTTGATTTCACTAAGAAGTGTCATTCTTCAACAATATGTTCCAAATTCATTCATCAACCCCCAGAGATGCTTCATACAACTAAATACGCATGGCCATTTTCCACATGGGGAATGGATGTATTAGGACATTACCCTTCGGTTACATCCAAGCAGTTTAAGTATATTATTACAGCTACTGGCTTATTTTCAAAATGGACAGAGGTAATAACTCTCAAAGAAGTTAGTTCTAAAATCATTTTTAGCTTCATCAAGTATAACATCATTACCAGATTTGGTGTCCCTCATACCATATTGAAGGAAAATGGAACCAACTTCAGTTCATCTAAGGTAAGGAAGTTCTATCAAGAATACAAAATCAAATCCAACCATTCATCTCGGTATCATATAGTGGCCAATGGACAAATAGAATCCTTCCATAAGACTCTTTCAAAAACACTGACAAATATGGTGGATAAAGATAATAAATCACGGCTTGATAAACTTTTTCATACTTTATGGGCTTATTGGACCACCACCCGCACTGCTACGCGGTCAACACTATACTCATTGGAATATGGAATATAAGAATTCTTTTCCCAATGAGGTTCAATTACCTTCATTCAGAGTTTCCATTTTTGATTATTCACCCATAGATTAACAATCTCATAAGTGATTTGATGAATTCGAATGATTATATTAAAAAATATTGTGCACCCTGAACCACTTGGAAGTCTATCAGAATCAAATAGCCCGAGCTTTCACCAGAAAAGTTTGTCTTCATTCCTTCATTCATGGAGAATCCGTATTGGTATTCAGAATTGCAATGATACAAGGAAAGACACCTCTAAAGCTTGAACCAAAGTGGGAAGAACCTTGTTCAATACATAAGGTCTACTCAAATAGAGATTATTCTTTAATCTCAATGGATGGAGAACTCATTAAAAATCCAACCAATGCAAGGTTCTTGAAGAAGAATTTTGTGTGACACAAATGCATCCCTTTTTCATCCTACATGACGTTAAACTGTAAATGTCCAAGCTACATGATGATAAAAATTACAACCTTGGTCCATGCATATGTCATTAAACTATTTTAGTCCTTACTACAAGACTTTAAACTGCATGGTCCCTTTTGTCCTAGCTACATGATGCTAAACAGTTCTCCCTTTTTCATCTTACATGACGTTAAACTGTACTTATCCAAGATACATGATGATAAACTGTGTATCATTGGTCCATTCATATGACCTTAGACTATTTTAGTCCTTACTTTAAGACTTTAAAATTCATGGTCCCTTTTGTCCTTACTGTAGTACATTAAACTGCATAGCCCCTCATTCGTCCAACATGACTTTAAACTATGTTCCCTTTTTCATCAAACATGACATTAAACTGTACATATTAGTCCTACATGACTTTTAAAAAATGAAAGATTCCCTAAATATTCCCTACATGATTTTAAGCTGTGCATATGCCCTACATGAAGTTAAAATGTGCATCGTTAGGGTTTTTACTACCTTTTGTTCCTCACAATGAGCATGACTCACGTGATCTTAGAGTAAGCTTCAACCATAACACCTTCTCTGGGTCGATAACCACACGTAAGTCCCAACACAATCGTAAGATTGTCCTCATGTTCAACTCGATTATCAATTCATTATTGAATTGAACTACGCGGACTTTGATCCTTGCCTTCTGTGATGGGTTTGTAGGCAACCTCTTGAGGTTCAATCCCAAAACCAACATCTTCACATCGGTTCACCTCCATCTCATACAATGTTGATCTGTGAAGCCCCACCCCATGACAAATATCTTAACATTAGTTTACTATTATCCTTGATATATGAAATTAAACTATACAATCCCCCATTTTCCTCAATGTAAGACATTAAAATGCATAGCCATACATCCTAGCTATATGACGCTAAACTGTGTATCATCGGTCCATGCATATGACATTAAACTATTCACACTCTTTCCCTATAAGAAAATAAACCACAACATTCATTGAAACCCTTACCTGAGAGGGAATCATTATTGACATTGATCTCAAATCATGTTATATTCCAAAGACTATGTGCATACCTAGCAATGCCTGAACCTTTAATTTTGGGTCAAACCATCATTGCACTAAATTCCCCTTTCACCCTTCACTTGTACGAACCAAATCTATACATAGGGTATTTCATGAACTGTGTATAGCTTGATTCCCTTCTTTATAGGATACGTAGGAACATTTGAGCATCCCTCAGATCCAGCCCCATGTATTTGGACCTAACCCCAAATTCCACTTTTATTCCTTCGACTGAAAAGTCACCCCGTGAGCACATGAATGTGGTATGAAAACCCCGGTCTTTATTCGCATCAGGTTTACAACAAACACACAAGGTGTCTTCGTCATTATGGTCTGAACTCTATGACCCTAAACTAAGATCTACTACATTATCATCCCACATGATGTTAAACTGTATTTGAAGATCTACATTGTACTTCATTCTAATTCTAATGAGATATGAAGTGAAGTCCAGCATCTCAATTCAGGAACCAGCCACAACATGATTATGGTCAGCATTGGTCTATGTATCTCCTTCATGCATTGGATAATACCCATTTTGATGTGTCATAATCCAAACATTAAATACTTCCATATCTCCATAACCCTTTTCTTGACTTACGGTCACAAAATGTCTGATACATGGGATTTATTTTTCCTTACTGTGCAGCACATGATCTTAGGCGGCCTTGCATAAGTAGTCTACATAATGGACCTGTCTGCCAAAGAATTCTATTATTTGACTATGCAGCCAATGCCCTTAAGTGGCCCTACATAATTCACCCCCTAATGGGTTTGTTAAATAGTGGTAATTTCTGTCTTGGGAGGAAAACCACTTTTTTCTTTATTGGTCTTAACAACAATATGTAGGGATCCTCTAAAATAAATATCCATCCTTAACATATTTGTCCCATACTTTTTTTCATGATATGGATGTATTCAAGTCTATGGTTTATATTTCCTTTCCTACATTTGGGTCAGACCTTCGCAAGAGTGACATTCATCCAATTCTTTGACAATATTGATTGGGAATATCCACTCCATATTCATGTATCCATCTCCATACAATAAACTCTATGCTTTGGGAAATTTGAAACTCTATAAACTTCCACAGGCTTTTACCAATTTAAAAGTAAAATTTTTTAGAGTTCTTTTGTCTGACTATGCAGCATGTTCCCCAAGGTGGCTTTGCATAAGTAATATACATAATGGACTTGTCAGCCAAAATATGATATTATTTGACTATGCATCCAATGACCTTAAGTGGCCCTTTATAATTCAACCCCATAACGGGTCTGTCAAATAGTGGTTACATCACTCTTAGGAAATAATTCATTTAATGCCTTTTAGCCCATTTTTCATATCATCCCTCAGATTCATAATTTCTTAGGTCATGGTTTACATGTTTTCCCCAAACATGAATGTGGTAATATTTTTTCAAACAAATTTTTAAGGAATTGAGTCAATTTTAATCCAATCGGTCCAAGATATTCAACCTTTATACATTATCCTTTTTTATATATGTCTGACATGCATGAATTTAATCTACCAAAAAAAAGAAAGGGTACGAATTAAATTGAGAACTTGTAAAAGGAACTCTTAACAAAAGTCAATTCCAAGCTCGCTAAACGTACATATTGTATGATTTAGGAAATATTGAGAAAAAAAAGATGCAATGTTTGTGGGGTTGTTTGTATCACACTAGAAAAAATCAAATTATACTTACTAGGACCATTGGATTTGTTAAAATAAATTAAAGTAATTTGAAAGAGGATGCAGGTAAAAATGCTTGAAGATGAAAGTGTTTTTCATTGATACAGAAGAGTTAGAAGGACATCCACATATTAGAGTCTCTTCTCTTTTTCAAGAATTACAAAAAAAATTCAACATAACTCTTCATTTGATTAACAACATCCTGAGCTTCATCAGTAGCCTCCTGGAGATCATTCATTCATCTGGATACTATAAGATTTCAGTGATACCAGATCTTCTTGGAACAATTGTAAAAGAATGTTCTTGAGTGTGGTTTGAGGAAATTTTCTGCTGTCCAAATAGTGATTCTGTTTCAATCCAAGAGACTAGGAAGATGGATACATGGATTTGAGAATAGATCATTGGAAGTAAATATCCATTTGGAGAGAGTACTCTTTTCAGATATTTTTTATAATGTCATGATAGTCTTCTCTCAACCAACTGGCAGTGGAAAACATATCAGCCCATGGTTTTCCTTTTTCATATCTACAAGGAAATGACATGGAGAATAAATTGAATGTTCACACCATTTTTGCTACTCATAATGAACAAAATAACCGAAATAGAGGGATAATAGTGCAGCTGAATCTCGAGTGTATGAGATTTCAGATCTGGTGCACAATGACTGTGATGAATTGTGTATGCCTTCTCCACTGTTTCAGTATTAACAAATGATCATGCAACAGAGAAATTTTCTCAAGCGAAATTGTTATAAGTCTGAAAAGAGGAATGCGGGAGATACATATTTGAATTTGGAATGTTGACCCCTTGCAGATGACCATGGCCATATAAAGGAATGTAAATTATCTGTGGGAAATTGACATGATATTTATTCAAGTACTTGGCCAAATCTGGGAGAGTGCTGTAATAGATATCATAGTAATCATGTCTAAAGATGTCCATCATGTCATAAATCCGCTTTCTTGCCAACTCATCAGCTAATCCATTTCTTGTGGGAGCCATTGAATTTGCACAAAGATAAAATAATTAACTTTTATGTAATTTGGTTTTTCGTAAAATTTATGAAGAAATCAAAAAAATGGATAAGGAATTAAGTCGCGCAAGTGTAATCCTGGCATGCAAGTCAAAGTTGGTAACACAAATTTTACCACGCTAGTACTGAGGCACATGTCAGAAATAGACTGAGGAAGCATGACACAATGAACAGAAGCACAGACAAGTGAAAAGCCAAGACACCTACGCGGCAAGAGCTCGCTAACACGATGAGAGAGAGAAGCATTCAAAATCTAGATGCATTTCGTGAAGTGATGCCTATATTTATAGGCGATCAAGAAACTTGCGCTCTGCAACCTGTACACCTCATACCTATGTGCCACTGGTCCTTGGTTTTCTCCTATACCTCAGAGTTAAACCCTCTTTCCTTTTTTGGATCCAACTCTGAGGGGGGACTTTTGTTGACGCATTGTTCCGTCATAGTGCACAATGATAGACTAAGAGAAGTACCTAAAGAAAAAAAGGGGAAAGAACATCAATAATTTCACAAAAGAATTAAGGCGCGCACGTATACCTTCACGGCAGCCTTGGGGACGCAAGTCACTTGCATGACAGACATGAGGTGCGCAAGTCACTTATGCACCCAAAGTGAAATTTCACCCAACCATCAGGTGGCCTATAAATACCCCCTGTGGGCCCCCCATTTCGAGGAGGAAAAATCCAAAACATAGATTCAAGCTCTGGTCACCCATGTCTCTTTCTGAAGTATTCTAAACACTTATAAGCAAATTCTTTACCTAGAATAGAAGCTCTCAAGAGGAAGAATACGACTGAAGTATTAGAACTCATCAATACTTGCGTGCCTAAGTGTCCAGCCCTTATGGGATGTGAAGACACTTGCGCACATCCCTTCCCTCTTAGGTAAACTTCCACGCCACACATCTGAAAGCCTCTAGGGATGATACTAAGGGCTCCAATTCAATGTCGCCCAATTATCACATCATGGATTCTTCGTCTCCCAAGTTGACTCATGTCATACAAGTATACTTGTGTGACCAGGACATGCGCACCAGACCAGTAATTGCGCGCCTCCTTCCAATTTACTTCCATTCCTCAAATTCACCTCTCCACTTCATGATTTGACCTTCAAAACCCTCTTCAAATACATTTATGATATGGTTCCTTTTTTCCTTCCATATCTGAAGGAATTATACAGAATATATCCCAAAACCATGTGATTTATATAACATTATATCATTACGATTAAGGGTATCCTATATTCAAATTCATCCATTATAATGAGAGAATCTTTAAATTATGCATCCTCTTTAGCAGTAATCCCCACGTTTCCTATTCACGGGCATCCTACTTTGGAGTAAGCCCCAATTCCCAATTAATTTGGGCATCCTATTTGTGTTTAAACCCCAAGTTTTCTGTTCATGGGCATCCACCTTAGGAGTAAGCCACATGTTCCCTGTTCATGGGCATCCTCCTTAAGAGTAATCCCCATGTTCCCTGTTCATGGGAATCCTCCATAGGAGTAATCCTCAAGTTCCCTAATCTAGGACTCTTTCTTAGGAGTAAGTCCCAATCATAATCTCCATTAAATTTGGGCCTCCTCCTCAGGATTAATCCCCATGTTAAAACATCCCCTTAATTGGTCCTCCTTCATAGGAGTGATCCCCAACATTATTTTCTTTTGATTTGGGATTCCTATTCAGGAATGAAACCCAATCTTAAGACCACATAACCTTGGGAAACCTTCTCAAGAGTAATCCCCAGTCCTAAGTTAATGTCCACCTTATTCTGGGAATCCTCATTAAGAGTAATCCCAAAATTATGAATCTAAATCTCCATAGAGCACAAATATCTTTATGGACCCTGTTAATGGTTATCCTCCTTAAGAGTAAGCCCCAAATCCCCCCTAATTTGCGCATCCTCCACAGGATTAAGCCCTATGATAGAGTATCCAAATCTCCAAAAAGGACGAATATATATATGGACATTATTCCTAGGCTTCATTCTGTAAGTAAATCCTAATATTCACCTACTTGGGCAGTCACACATATAAATAACCCATATCATTCCATGTGACAACATCTTTTATGGTACAATTCGCTAGGTTTAATGATACCTATTGTTTCTTACACCGAGCATGACTCACGTGAGCATAGTGTGTAAAAATGACCACGACACATCTCTTTGGGCCGTTATTCATACGTAATCACCACACTTCTTTATCAAACTACATGGACTTTGGTCTCTCCCTTAAAAGTTCAGTACGTAAGAATCCTTTGTAAGTTTCAATCCCATCACCCATTAATTCTCATCTGTCCCATATGAAGTTAAACTATATCTTAATTCCCGAACAATGTGTGTTCTGATTCCTCTATAACAAGGATACATAGGTAGCCCATCTAGGGGTACGATTTCAACTCTGAAATAATTTTTGTCCATCTGAATGACAATAAACATCAAGTTGCCCACTGAGTGGCTTTAAAACTAGTATGGTCACCATAATGACCAAGAGATTTCTATATAATGTATTAAAGGGTACCATTGACTATGAATCTCCAATACATAAGGAGGATTCTTTATCGATGAAGAACCTCAAATAAATATAAAAGATTCTCTACATCTCATACATCTCAATCATTGACTTCCAAATCAAAAGGAATACTCATTTTCATACTTGGTGAATTAATAAGGATTTGTGAACATAACTGAGATCTATAACAGAGTCCCTGAGTTGGAAATAATTTCCCTAAAAATGGTGGGATGAGCCTGACCTCCGAACCTCTCGACCAATGAAAAAACAAAATCCTCATCAGTTCACAACTAATGAGCACCTACCATTAGAAAGTAGGTCTAAATAGATATAGAATCATTGGATGTTTCCAGTTCTATGAATAAACCTTTTAGAAAATGATTGGAATGTTTGAACCCTAAACAACATGGTCATCCCCATTTCTAGATGAAACTTGTGGTATTGATGGATGAAATATTAGTGCACTTGAAGAATCATGATGATCATGCCGAACATATTGACATCTTCCTGAGTATAGTGATAGAAAATTGGCTATACTGCAAGCTATCTCTGTATGATTTTTGTCCTGGTCAGGAAAACATCTTGAGTCACACAATCCTAAAGGAAGGTGTGTCAATGGATCTAGATAAATTTTAGGTAGTTGTATCATGGGTAGATCACAATAATGTTTTTTATATTTGTATCTTTATTGGATTTTTTTGTATATTATGGGAGATTCATCAAGGAAATTTCTTTATTGGAAGTGCCTCGTTTGGTAATGATTAAAAGGGGAATAATTTTGTAATGGTCAGAATTAGCTGTGTATTTCTTCCATGGGTTCAATTAGAGAATGGTATCTAGGCCAATTTTGATCCTACATGATCAATTTGAAGAGTATATGATTTTTTGAGAGGCTTCTGGTGTTGTTATTGGAGTAGTTTCAATATTGGGAGATTGATTTGTGGCGTATGAATCTTTGCAATTGATGACACATTAATGAAACCATCCTATTCATTTCTATTAGTAATATATAATGGTTTATGATTTAATGTGTTGGTAGAATTATTTTTTGTATGAAAATTTTACTATGTATATAGATCATAAAAACATGAATTACATATTTTTGTAGAGATATTTGAATCTTTAACAGTAGTGTTGGGCTATGTATATACAATCACTTGATTTTGATCTATCATATATTCCCAGGAAATGAAACATTGTTTCTAATGCGTTAGGAAGGAAAAAATCGGACTTGTGATGTAAGGGTCACTAGTGACGAAGGGAATATGCTGTTTTTTTGCTAAGACACATGTGGTGGTCCATGAGAATCAAGAGTAGATGATCTTTGTGCCACCTTCAGTGGATTCTACACATTTGATCTATATTAGAGATAGGGAGTATGGGGATATGTAGTTCATGACATTGGGGGAAGGACTTGAATGTGGGGAACGCCTTTTAATTAATCCAAAGATTAGCATGATATCATCAATGTCCAAAATCAGGTTATTGTTCCTACAATAATAACAAGTGATATTAGATGGGAATTTAGTGCCTCAAAATGGGGGTTGCATTTGGGTTTGACCAAAACGTATCGTGACCTATGAGAACAATTTTGGTGTTTAGGAATGAAAATGGGGATAGTGTGGTTCATGAAACTATGATACACATTTCAAAAAGTGAAGGGTGAGATTCAATGACCCATAGGATTACTACTACCATTTCCTATTTCAGTATAGATGTGAGACGACCTAGTAATAGATTTTCAGGTGAGTCACCTATGGATTCCATAGAAGAATTATTTTATTCCTTGTATTGTGTAGCTTTAAACAATGTTAGCACAGTTCTTCAAAATATTGAATACTTTCCCAGAGGATTATATGGAATAATTTGATGTTTTAGAGATAATTCATCTATATTGGGTCCCAAGTACTATTTTTTTACACCATGACTCGTGTTTTAGTTTGGACTTCTAGCAAGGATTGTGGACTGTTCATGGTAAACATTTTTTTTAGTTTATAGAATTCCACTGACAGATAGAGGGGAAGTCAAAATGTATTATTTCTGTTCTTGAGAATATTACAATATCATGCACCCTATATTTTTTTGGATCCTGGTAGAGGCACCAAATATTTTTCAGGTCCACCTATAATAAAAATTATTGGGCTCTCATTTAGATGGAACAATATAGGTCTCTTTAGGGTAGACTATATAAGATATATAGTATGTTGGATTGAGGTAGGTGATTTAGAGTTTATGGGACCGAGACACATACAAGATATGTTAGAGTAGGTTATATTGTTTCAAATGTGTATGACTATAGCTCAAAGTAAAAATAATTCTTATATTGTTAGACATCAATGAATCTTAGAGTATTTGAGGGAGTTGGTGTATTCTTCTAGGTGTATCCTATATTGGGTCAAAACAGGATACAATGACATATCAAGGTGGTTCCCAGGTTCATTCAATTATTTTAGGTTGTAGAGATAATTGATCCAATGGCATATAGATTATATCTTATAGAAGATACATTGTTATGAATGATGTTTTCCCTATGCCTCAACTTCAGCGGTATCACCCGACTATTATCATGAGATCGATGAGGTTGATGTTAAGCTTGAGATAGATATGTCTTTTTTGAATCTTCTGATATGTGTATTGGATCATAGTGAGAAGGTGTGGCAGGTAATGAACATGGTGATAGTTCGATTATTGTTGAAGCATGGATAGGTTGAGGAGGAAACATGGTAGAAATAATTATATATAAGGTATTAGTGGCCCAATATATTTAACTTAGATTCAGAGAGATACATGGGATTATAGCCCAAGGACGAGCTATTATAATGTGGGGAGATTGTACTATCCATTCTCTTTATAGGTATGTATCTCCCTATGTTTTGAGTCCAGGTATAAATGGGTTATGTGTTTCATGGTACCATGGGGAGATAATAAATTTTAATACGATATTGAGTTATTTTAAAAAGGAGAAATGAGTTGAAAAATAAACTATAGAATATTTACACATCGTATAATGGAATTACACATCTTCTAATAGTTTGAGGGTTTTAATATAATAATTACGAGGTAATGAGTTTTTTGGAAAATTAGAATGAAAAAATTTAGACAACATGTAATCAAAGTACATACCATGTAATTTTCAATTCTTCCAATTTTGACATGTGTGTGACTAAATTATCAATTGTTTTCTAAATCACTTCTTATATTACCATAGAGATAATCTTAGTACATTGGGAGAGATTTTATCATCTATGATCGTTTTGGATTAGGGATTTATTCCTTATCTATTCAACTATGGTTGATTCGATCGTATTACATCAATTTGTGTTTTTTCATGGTGGGTTTTATTCATCAATTTCAAGGTAGTTAGTTTATAATTCATATGACAAGTTTTCCCTACTACTAGTGTTCTTATGTATCAAGTTGAAAATATGGTTATCAGAGTCTTGGTGTATGAATACATAGTCTTCCCACACCAAAACTAGAGTCCTTGCCCTGAAAAATGATCATGAAACACTTTACACTATTTCTTTAAATAAATCTCAATGACTCAAAGTCCTATGGTGGAACCGACCACCTTTAATACCACTCTTTCATGAACCGTTCTGGATGGTCTCATTTTGTGACTCCCCAATCCCACCTCTAATAGGTTTGGGGTTGTTCACTAGAACAGATTAGGAATATCACTAACATGGGAGGTATTTTCTAAGTACCGGTACACATTCAAACATCTCCATGCCACAAATGATTAAAAGTAAATTCCACTAAGAGAAAAAATTCATGCATACCAATGAACCCCAAAAAATGAGTATTACAGGAATGTAATGTGAAGTAATGTATACTGAGTTAGAATAAAATCCCACCAAAATAAATATCATTCAATCTCAAAAGTCTATTATGTAAATAAAATAGGTATAGAGACAATATCTTGAAAAAATAGAAACACCTCGGCCTACCTAAACTCACAAACCATTGTTCTATCCTCGTCCGCCCTATACTCCATCAAAAGGTCACACATATTCTATAGAGAACCCCAAAACCGGGGTGCTTAATGAGACATGATACACTTAACACTACATCATTACAAACAAAAAAATCATGTCTCATCTCAACAGAGGATCGTGAGGTTCGGGATTCTGGGAAACCAGCTGCTTTTGTTTAGCTTCATTAATATCAACCGTACCTGAAAAATTTTAAACAAAACGTAGGGTGAGCAAAAATGCCCAGTAAGGGGGTTTAAAAAAAAATCATTTTTAGGAAAATCCTTTCATACATAAAACCTTTGAAAAGAATACAAATACTTTTCTCAAACATTATCATTTATTATAAACATGAAATCCAACTTTCTTTGAAAACCACTTGCACAAAGAGGCACGTACTTGCAATAAGCCGTAATGTAAACATGGTCAGAGTGCGCAAAATAAACAGAGTAAGCAATACATAAAGTTAAAACAAGGTTACTTTAATTCCAAGGGAATTACTATGGCTAGGTAGAAAAACATGCATATCATGGTTCGTGAGAAGAATGCAGTTCATTTAACAGTTCACCATAAGAAAACAGTTCTTGTCACGTTAAGTATGGTTACATGATCAAGGGAGCATCTCAAGGAAGACATTTTAGAAAGTGATAAAACATTACATTAAACAAGACAAGGACACGTAAAGTTCTTATGATACCAAACATATTTTTTTCAGTTCTTATCACATGTTTCCTTTCTCATAGTCTAAGGGAATTTACCCAGTTAGGGATGTCCTGTTAGTTGAACCATCCCCTGGTTCACCATTAATCTACATATGTGGAGGGAAAGTATAATGCCGGACCTTGTCAAGACCTTGCGTCAAGACCATAAAAACATAACTTAATACGGGTCAAGGCTAACCGCCAATCCCGTTTCCATAGAAGCACAAGCCGAGGCTAACCGCCAAGACTGTAGCACATAACGTCTCATGAGACTCATCCTTTACCCAATGCATTGGAGCGCTATATAATTACGGGCGCACCCGTCCATAACATGTAAGTCCAATACTTCCCTCTCATATTTAGACATGGTCATACGTTCATTAGGTTTCATTCATATATTCATAGTCAAAGTCTCTCATACATATTCACCATTTGAAGCAGATCATGTCATGAGCATAAAGAATTTGAAGCAGATTATGTCATGAGCATAAATAAAGAATCAGAAGAAGATTATGTCATGAGCATAAATAAAGAATCAGAACTGGAAACAACAAGCTTATTACACAAGAAATAATAACTTAAACACTCAATGTATTGGTTTGTCATGTAGAATTACATTATTACTAAGGGCCACTTCCAGGCATAAGGATATCTTTAAAACATCTCCTTTTAGAACCATAATGTGCTAGAAAATTAAAAACAAGGCAAGTGTCATTTCTTGCAACTATTCGGAGTTCTAGAAATGGATAAGAATTAAAACAATCACCAAACAATGTTAACTTTCGTTTGCCAAAAAAAACTATCAATCAGTCCACAGTTATGTATATATGTAACACGCGAAGCCGTGTATTGTGTATATGTGTCTCAGTGGTCTAGTTAATTAAATAATACTCAATTGATTCATTACATTATTCACATATTCTTAAGAACATAAATTTTCTAACAAAAGAGGTAGATAGGGTTTTATAAATGCACATAAGGAAATCAACTTAACACTTGTCAAGGGATTCAGTTTTATTCATACTTTGGATTCCCACAAATCTTGTCTTAATTTGATGTACACAAAAAGAGTTCTGATTTGGAAGAGGTTTCATAAAAAAGGAAAACATGTATATGTATATAAGTCGAATTGTAATAAAAACATAACTTAAATTTGATCTTCCTCGTTTATATTTCAAAACATAAAACATGTATATTTATATATATGAAAAATATAAAATAACATAAAACGAAAAACAAACATGAACCCAAACCGAGTTTCAAAATATCACCCTTACCAGTACGGAGAGGAGGAGAGGAAGACAACGAAGCCAGCGGAATCAGGTGTATAGCCTCAGGACGTATGTATACATTACACACATAGTGCGTACATGCAAATGGGTTTGTGTTTATATAAACATGTCTATATTTTTTTATATTTCGAAGTAAAAGAAAACACAAAAGCACACTTGACCCCTTTCAAGTTTTTGACACATTAAAACATGAGTTTAGAACTAATAATCATATTTAGGGAGCCCAAAAACAAAGGAATGAAAGTTATATCCAAATATATTTATATATGTTTACATATATAAGCGTATAAAAAAAACACACAACTCAACCATCCCTTACCAGCTCGTCAAGAAGGAGGAGGAGCAAGGTGCAACTGCAGGATCCCGAAAGTATGCACATGGAATACATATATATACATATATAACCAGTATAAAAGTATATATATATATAACCCCTAACAACCCGGTACTTACACAGACTACACAGACTGAAAAAAAAACAAAAGACCCTTACCTCGGCTTGGAGGACGGAAACAGGAGATGACTCGGGGCGATGCTGGATCGGTGGTCGGCCAACAAGAGAGCTCGGTGCAAGCTCTTCTCAACTGGTGCAGAAACAACCCTTGCCTGCGGTGAGGTCCGATACTTAAGAGGAGACGACGGAAAACCAGGGACGAGAGCAGTACAAACCGTGTGGAAAAGTAAGGATGCCGCCGGGTCCACCCGCTGGACTAAGGATAGAAGGGTTGCAGAAAGAACGCAGCAACTTGCTGCTGGTTCGGCGTGAGGGAGATGAGCGCGACGTGGAGAAGAAAAAAACGCGAAACGCGACGTGGAGGAAAAAGAAAAACGACGGCCGACGGCTGGGATTTAATCGACCTGATCCAACGGCTGAGGTAAGATGAGGCGCAAAGGCAGGAGGAAACACGGGCCTCCCCTACCCGCGATTTGTTTCCTTTTGAAATTTTTTTATTTTTTTATTATAAAACATTATCATTATTTAACATTCAATTATTTACAACTTTAATTATTTTAATAAAAAGTCTTTTGTCAATCAATTTAATCAAGACTAATTTATATTATTATTATTAAACCATTCTTATTTAAAATATATTATTGGTTAAAAATATATATATATATATATATATATATTGATTTAATCAAAACGTTTTATTATATGTATATATATATATTTTGCAACATCAAAAATTAATATTAGATTGACATTATTATTAATCCTTAATTATTAATTACATACTATTTCATTAAAACACGACACAAGTATATATATTTTAATTCCCCTTGCTAGTTAACTATCCTATTTTTCTTAATTAGAAGGTAACATTTAGTGCAACTATATTTTATCACACATACAAGTGTGTGTTGGTGAAAATATTAACACCACAAAACACACAAGTGAAAGAAACCATAATTTGACGTAGTTTCTAAAATAATTAATAAAAGGTTTAATCATACGAGAAATAAGGTATCTAATTTGATGCAAACTCATAAATGAAATTCAACAGGTTTGATATAACTAGAAAAACAATTGTTTAATTATTTAATTAAAAAGTATAGTGGAAGAGGACAATAATATTAATTCTTTCCTTTTAAAACATAAAATACAAATCTTATTTTTTTTTGAAAACAAGGGATAATTAACATTGAGGTCATTTAAAACATTAAAGAAAACTACACATGTATCATTCAGATCATTTTATTTCCAACGGTCAAAACGATCTTTGGATTCTTTGGGTACCAACGGTCGGATTTATGGTCGTTTGGGGTCCAACGGTTAGATTTATGACCGTTTGTGGTCCAACGGTCATCTTTGGTGCTTATAAAAGAATTAGGTCTCGGGTGACCCTTACCCCAAGTGGCTGAAGGAGAAACAAGGATGGTTCGTATGATCCCCTTGGTGTTGAGCACGGTCGCGGTGGCGTCAGCCATTCTTATGTTCTTTATGATGGATGTTCGGAAACCCTACCGCATATTCGGGCTCCTAGTAGTTCTAAGCAGTCTTCCTGTCGTTGTAATCGGATTCTTGGTTGGAATCCTTGGTTAGTGATGTTTTGATTGTGGGAAGTTGTAAACGTCATGTTTCTTAATAAAGGAGTGTTCCATTCATGCTTGTTGTTGCGTTTTTCGTTTATTTTCATTTTCTTTTTAAAGCAAGATGGTCCAACTAAAAGGGGAAACATATCATTACACAAAACATGAATTCTCGGGTTGTTACATTATCTCCCCCTTAAAAGAATTGTGTCCTCGCAATTCTATTCGTAAAAAGACAAGAAAAAGGCTTCGGTCTCACAACATTACCAAAACTGAAGGCCTGGCTCAGTTAACGGAACCCCTAAACTGGTACACAGCTCCTCTGTTTCCCTGACCCAGATACACTTTGAGCAATAAGACTTGTGCTCCTGCTCATGGGCACTACACACAGGCTTCCACAGGGAGGCTCGTGCAATAAACATCTCTGAGACGTCCGAGCGGACGAATCCCCTAGTAACCCTTCGAACATCATTACGCGCGAGGTAGTTGAGGGGTACAACGCGATTGAGAAGGCTGGCGTTCAGGATCTGAAACATGTAGGCGGCTCTGAGGTTGCCGTCCTGAGCTGCTATGAGAAAGGAGGCTCTGGCGGAGAAGTTCCGTGCCAGAGAGAAACACTGAAAGATCCCTTCATGGTATCTCCTCCTTCGCCTATAGTAGGGGAGCTGGGTGGCGGCAAGGAGGTGGATCACATATTCATTCTCCTGACATGCACGGAGAATTTCTGGACTGTTTGCTATGTCCAGAAGACGTTGACAGGACCATCATAGGTGGAGAAAGGAGGGAAAGTCCTCCATACAGGTTCTGATCAAGACAACCTCTATTAACTCGTCAGGCAGAGACGAGAGGTTCATCTGACTTGCCATCTGGAAGAAAAGGTAAACAAGAGAGGTCACTTAACAACACTAAGAGGAAAGAGATCATAAACTTTTTAATTAATAAATTTTACACATTAAAGTCTGAGTTTTCCAGACGGACACTACAAAGAGAGGCGAAACTCTCTAACTCCACAAACCATACACAAGATGAACATACAGGACTAAAGTCATGGGGACATTTATAGCGCCTCTTGAGTTTCGCGTGAGGGGTGTGGAGTTGGGAAACGTCGGTGTACACTTCTTTCCTAAGAGACACACGAGTGGACTCATTCTCCAACGCTTCGAAGTCCAATAACTGGCCCCAGAAGCCATAGTGCAGGACCTGGCACAGATAAGCCGCTCGAAGATCTCCGGCAGCAGCAGCTTCTTGGAAAGGGTTATCTAGCATTGTGCCAAACTCCTCGCCCGCAGTAAACACTCGGAAGAGTCCTTCGTGATACCTTCCTCGACGTGCATATGAGGGAAACTGGGTCATCATCATTAGGAGATAATCCATTCCTATTCCCCGGTGGAGACTAAGCACCCTAGATGAGTTCGACACATCGTATAGGTGCTTACACGTCATGCGAATGTGAGCGTAGTTCAAGAAGTTTTCACGGCTAACTAGAGATATAATGTTTTCTAGGGCCTCGTGGGGAGTGACAAAAGGTCAGTAGGTACATCAGCCATCTGAAAATCATAACGTTTTTACTTAATTAGTCTTAGCAATATATTTATATCACCTGGTTTTCCAGAGTTTCCTGAACCCATCCTCTGATACCAACTATAGCGACCCCCAAAACCGGGGTGCTTAATGAGACATGATACACTTAACACTACATCATTACAAACAAAAAAATCATGTCTCATCTCAACAGAGGATCGTGAGGTTCGGGATTCTGGTAAACCAGCTGCTTTTGTTTAGCTTCATTAATATCAACCGTACCTGAAAAATTTTAAACAAAACGTAGGGTGAGCAAAAATGCCCAGTAAGGGGGTTTAAAAAAAATCATTTTTAGGAAAATCCTTTCATACATAAATCCTTTGAAAAGAATACAAATACTTTTCTCAAACATTATCATTTATTATAAACATGAAATCCAACTTTCTTTGAAAACCACTTGCACAAAGAGGCACGTACTTGCAATAACCCGTAATGTAAACATGGTCAGAGTGCGCAAAATAAACAGAGTAAGCAATACATAAAGTTAAAACAAGGTTACTTTAATTCCAAGGGAATTACTATGGCTAGGTAGGAAAACATGCATATCATGGTTCGTGAGAAGAATGCAGTTCATTTAACAGTTCACCATAAGAAAATAGTTCTTGTCACGTTAAGTATGGTTACATGATCAAGGGAGCATCTCAAGGAAGACATTTTAGAATGTGATAAAACATTACATTAAACAAGACAAGGACACGTAAAGTTCTTATGATACCAAACATATGTTTTTCAGTTCTTATCACATGTTTCCTTTCTCATAGTCTAAGGGAATTTACCCAGTTAGGGATGTCCTGTTAGTTGAACCATCCCCTGGTTCACCATTAATCTACATATGTGGAGGGAAAGTATAATGCCGGACCTTGTCAAGACCTTGCGTCAAGACCATAAAAACATAACTTAATACGGGTCAAGGCTAACCGCCAATCCCGTTTCCATAGAAGCACAAGCCGAGGCTAACCGCCAAGACTGTAGCACATAACGTCTCATGAGACTCATCCTTTACCCAATGCATTGGAGCGCTATATAATTCCGGGCGCACCCGTCCATAACATGTAAGTCCAATACTTCCCTCTCATATTTAGACATGGTCATACGTTCATTAGGTTTCATTCATATATTCATAGTCAAAGTCTCTCATACATATTCACCATTTGAAGCAGATCATGTCATGAGCATAAAGAATTTGAAGCAGATTATGTCATGAGCATAAATAAAGAATCAGAAGCAGATTATGTCATGAGCATAAATAAAGAATCAGAACTGGAAACAACAAGCTTATTACACAAGAAATAATAACTTAAACACTCAATGTATTGGTTTGTCATGTAGAATTACATTATTACTAAGGGCCACTTCCAGGCTTAAGGATATCTTTAAAACATCTCCTTTTAGAACCATAATGTGCTAGAAAATTAAAAACAAGGCAAGTGTAATTTCTTGCATCTATTCGGACTTCTAGAAATGGATAAGAATTAAAACAATCACCAAACAATGTTAACTTTCGTTTGCCAAAAAAAACTATCAATCAGTCCACAGTTATGTATATATGTAACACACGAAGCCGTGTATTGTGTATATGTGTCTCAGTGGTCTAGTTAATTAAATAATACTCAATTGATTCATTACATTATTCACATATTCTTAAGAACATAAATTTTCTAACAAAAGAGGTAGATAGGGTTTTATAAATGCACATAAGGAAATCAACTTAACACTTGTCAAGGGATTCAGTTTTATTCATACTTTGGATTCCCACAAATCTTGTCTTAATTTGATGTACACAAAAAGAGTTCTGATTTGGAAGAGGTTTCATACAAAAGAAAAACATGTATATGTATATAAGTCGAATTGTAATAAAAACATAACTTAAATTTGATCTTCCTCGTTTATATTTCAAAACATAAAACATGTATATTTATATATATGAAAAATATAAAATAACATAAAACGAAAAACAAACATGAACCCAAACCGAGTTTCAAAATATCACCCTTACGAGTACGGAGAGGAGGAGAGGAAGACAACGAAGCCAGCAGAATCAGGTGCATAGCCTCAGGACGTATGTATACATTACACACATAGTGCGTACATGCAAATGGTTTTGTGTTTATATAAACATGTCTATATTTTTTTATATTTCGAAGTAAAAGAAAACACAAAAGCACACTTGACCCCTTTCAAGTTTTTGACACATTAAAACATGAGTTTAGAACTAATAATCATATTTAGGGAGCCCAAAAACAAAGGATTGAAAGTTGTATCCAAATATATTTATATATGTTTACATATATAAGCGTATAAAAAAAACACAAAACTCAACCATCCCTTACCAGCTCGTCGAGAAGGAGGAGGAGCAAGGTGCAACTGCAGGATCCCGAAAGTATGCACATGGAATACATATATATACATATATAACCAGTATAAAAGTATATATATATAACCCCTAACAACCCGGTACTTACACAGACTACACAGACTGAAAAAAAAAACAAAAGACCCTTACCTCGGCTTGGAGGACGGAAACAGGAGATGACTCGGGGCGATGCTGGATCGGTGGTCGGCCAACAAGAGAGCTCGGTGCAAGCTCTTCTCAACTGGTGCAGAAACAACCCTTGCCTGCGGTGAGGTCCGATACTTAAGAGGAGACGACGGAAAACCAGGGACGAGAGCAGTACAAACCGTGTGGAAAAGTAAGGATGCCGCCGGGTCCACCCGCTGGACTAAGGATAGAAGGGTTGCAGAAAGAACGCAGCAACTTGCTGCTGGTTCGGCGCGAGGGAGATGAGCGCGACGTGGAGAAGAAAAAAGCGCGAAACGCGACGTGGAGGAAAAAGAAAAACGACGGCCGACGGCTGGGATTTAATCGACCCGATCCAGCGGCTGAGGTACGATGAGGCGCAAAGGCAGGAGGAAACACGGGCCTCCCCTACCCGCGATTTGTTTCCTTTTGAAATTTTTTTATTTTTTTATTATAAAACTTTATTATTATTTAACATTCAATTATTTACAACTTTAATTATTTTAATAAAAAGTCTTTTGTCAATCAATTTAATCAAGACTAATTTATATTATTATTATTAAACCATTCTTATTTAAAATATATTATTGGTTAAATATATATATATATATATATATATATTGATTTAATCAAAACGTTTTATTATATGTATATATATATATTTTTCAACATCAAAAATTAATATTAGATTGACATTATTATTAATCCTTAATTATTAATTACATACTATTTCATTAAAACACGACACAAGTATATATATTTTAATTCCCCTTGCTAGTTAACTATCCTATTTTTCTTAATTAGAAGGTAACATTTAGTGCAACTATATTTTATCACACATACAAGTGTGTGTTGGTGAAAATATTGACACCACAAAACACACAAGTGAAAGAAACCATAATTTGACGTAGTTTCTAAAATAATTAATAAAAGGTTTAATCATACGAGAAATAAGGTATCTAATTTGATGCAAACTCATAAATGAAATTCAACAGGTTTGATATAACTAGAAAAACAATTGTTTAATTATTTAATTAAAAATTATAGTGGAAGAGGACAATAATATTAATTCTTTCCTTTTAAAACATAAAATACAAATCTTATTTTTTTTTTGAAAACAAGGGATAATTAACATTGAGGTCATTTAAAACATTAAAGAAAACTACACATGTATCATTCGGATCATTTTATTTCCAACGGTCAAAACGATCTTTGGATTCTTTGGGTACCAACGGTCGGATTTATGGTCGTTTGGGGTCCAACGGTTAGATTTATGACCGTTTGTGGTCCAACGGTCATCTTTGGTGCTTATAAAAGAATTAGGTCTCGGGTGACCCTTACCCCAAGTGGCTGAAGGAGAAACAAGGATGGTTCGTATGATCCCCTTGGTGTTGAGCACGGTCGCGGTGGCGTCAGCCATTCTTATGTTCTTTATGATGGATGTTCGGAAACCCTACCGCATATTCGGGCTCCTAGTAGTTCTAAGCAGTCTCCCTGTCGTTGTAATCGGATTCTTGGTTGGAATCCTTGGTTAGTGATGTTTTGATTGTGGGAAGTTGTAAACGTCATGTTTCTTAATAAAGGTGTGTTCCATTCATGCTTGTTGTTGCATTTTTAGTTTATTTTCATTTTCTTTTTAAAGCAAGATGGTCCAACTAAAAGGGGAAACCTATCATTACACAAAACATGAATTCTCGGGTTGTTACATATTCACAAGACATGATAGGTTCGGGAAATTCCCATGTATAGGTGATTATAAAAATACTCAGCAGGGAACACCAAAACCACAAAAAATACTCAAAGGAAGATACACTCATCTCTACACAGTATATATCTACATCACATATATCAAAAATATACATATATAATCAAACTCATACATGTAATCTAGAGGTATATGAAAACTACTACATAACATCAATAGGGATTCGGTTTTAAGATACCACAAAGTAATCATCTGGGAGAAAACACTCATGAGTCTAATATCACTGATGACATCCAACCAAATAAGTAATCTTTATCAGGAACAATCATGAGATTGATAATACTAGTAAATCTAATGAGAAAATATAACACACTTGTTTTGTGAGAACTCACTCCACAAGATGGGAAGATCATGATACATAGATTAGGATCACTAACTAGACCACGGGGTGATTCCTTGAATCATCTGGATTCACCTTCTATTTAGAGGATCGACATCAGGTAAGATTGGTTGTGTCGATATGAAGTCTCTAATCAGGGTACAAGAATGGATAGAGGATCCTCCTTCGATGATCTAAAAGGGGATTCCAACTACAATATCTAGAAAGTCATGCAGAAGGGATCATACTCATGTGAAAATGAAATGAACCAACTAACCTTTAAGGGAATGAGAAAGTTCCCCAACCCTAACAAAAAATGTGAAAGATACAGGGTACATTAGATTAAATCCTTATAAGAAGGGGTAAAGGTCATGTAGTAGGGTCTCACAACATGTCCCTTGACTCCGGGTATTTCCCATGTTCAACGGCCCATGTCATAATTACGTGTAGTGTGAAAAACCTTATACAAATAATGTAGAAAGGTTTACAAGTCGTGTCTAACTATCCGGGGGTCTACTCTATGTATGTTGGCTATGCCAGTGCATGGATTCAACCGGTGTCCTCATCCAGTGTACAAGTACATGGGGTTATCCCTCTAATCGACTCATCAAATCCATGTTGTGGGGTATATGTTGTGTAGGAAATCCATGTACTCCACCCCATGTCTATGTATCATCCAGGATACACACTACATCATGGGAAAGGAAAAAACATGTCGTATAATATGTGTCCCACAATGTGTGACTTTTCACTACTTCTCAAAACCCTAGCCACCACTCAGGGGGCCCCATATGCCATATCTTTCAGAATACATGTCATGTAGTTTATAAATTTCTAGAAACCCTGGTTCAAACTATAACATCCCCTCCCTTAAATAAATAATAGTTTTCAGTCACACCTAGCTAGGAAACATTTGATCCATGTTTGACTTGTATCTCTATCACCAAATTGGTTATATTTGAGCAATGAATGAACTCAGAAAAAAATATCATTTTCATTCTTCATTTCTGATGAATAATAATAAATCCATCACCCAACATCATTTTAGCTTATCCTGCAACCATCATCTCACCTTCATCGAGATGTAATGATTCCTAATCTTCAATTTTGGATTATTACACTACCAAATGATTATGTAATGATCAATTGTTCATGAACCAAAAAATAATGAAAAGAACATTAAAAACATGAAGCATTTAAAGGGATAAAAACCACATGTAACAAGCTAAGGAATGAACCTAATATGTTGTCCATTATGGCCTTGATCCATTTCATAACAATGATCTAGTTACAAATAGTATAATCATCCCCAAATTCCCGCAATCAATCATCCCACATGAATGATCGAACTGCGGGTCAACATATTCATTGTTTAACCTGCGATCATTGTTAATTCTAAGAATATAGAAAGAATAAATTGAAAAAACACATCTTACTTTGAGTTTGAATTGAAAAATTATGAGTAAAATTTTTTTTCCATCATCGATGTGATCCTCCAACTCCACGAGGGCAATGATCCACAATTTTCTTGATTTGTCATCATTGTTGATTGAAATTACATCTCCATGTCTTAGAGGAATTCCAAGGATATGCTGATGACCCAAGATTCCTAAAAAAATCAAAAAAAAAAGTAAATTAGATACGTTGTTGAAATACAATAATTTTATTGAATATTATATTACTAATACACAAAAAAACTAGCTTTCATGGATGACCCATTCTTGTCGATGTTAGGCCTCTCTTAGGGTAAAGTAGATACTCTAAACACATTGTTCCACTCATATATTTGATCTAGGAAACCGTTAATATGTTTTTATACTTATATAAGAAATCTTCATATGCACGCTATTTAATATATTTAAAATATTTCAAACATTTATTCCAAGAATGTTGGGTCATGAAATCGCATACCGAGCAAGTTCCTGGCCTCAAATTAATCCAAAATAATATTTGAACATAATAAGTTGAAAAATATAGTACATTACACCAATTTTTTGAAGTTTGAGATTAGTGAATGTGAAGGTTTAGGTATATAATTTTTAGGGATAGTTAATTAGAACACATCATGGAGTTGAGAGAGGTTTTATGAATGCTCTAGGAGATAAGATATAGCCCCAATATGATAGATAATTTTAATATGAATCATATAATTGGGGCCTGATTTTCATTTCTTTTTTAATCCCCAAATATTCTTATATAGAGAAATTCATAGAAAAACCTTGTCATTAAAATAAAATTCTAGATCAATTCATTGATTAACTGCATAAATTATATGTAGACTATGAGTTTTCATGACATTTTATTAAATGGATTTAACATTATCTTTAATATTTTTCATCTATATTAAGTTCTAATAGATTTATTTATCAAACTTCATTCCATCTTGTTAATTCTCATTATTTATTCCTATATAAGGATTCATAATAATCCATATGAATGATTTAGTGAAGGATATTATTTTATGACAACTAAAATAGAGGGAGTTGATTATTCCAACCACATTTGACATCTAAATAACATGATCTCAACATATCCTATAGGGTTTGAGTTTTTCTCTCAAACTGGGAATCTATTAGATGATGATATGTAGTGCTAAAATTAACCTCTATATTAAGAGATTATTAAAGTCGTTTCAATTATGTTGATGTAATCTTATGATCTATATCAGTCACATCATAAATTTAAACCCCATGAAAACATAAAATTTCTTTAATGTATATCCGATAAAGATATAATGATTAAATTATTCTATGATACTGATGAAGTGTGCTAACATACTATAGAAATTGACTACAACCCATATATAAATATTTAATTTAGACATTTTGGTTAGTCTAATGATAAAATATACATAAATGTTTTCTAATTTCCATTATACTCTGTGTAATGGATCTAGAATACCTTTAGAATTTTTTCTCTCAACCATAACTTTATATCACACCAATCATTGATAAGAAAACTTTTTGATGTCTCTCTTCGCACCATCCCACCACAAGTACTCTATAACATCTCTATAAATGATCATACTTCTAGGATGAATAATTAATGAAGAACTATGAACATCCTATAACAACTTGTTCGTTAAATATAGAAGATGAGGAACTCATACACAATTCTAGAAACTTATAATTTATTCATAATCAATGTTAAACTCAGGAACACTTATATCCATATTTTTTAGCTCTGCATCTTCCTTCTACACGTATTTTATCTTCACATAGATTTATTGATAATCAATAAATTGAGAAAAATATATTTCTTCACATCATTTTGTATTTATTATTCCATAGTCATGAAATATTGAATATTTTGTAATCCTCATCATCAATAAGCATGCAGGATCCTTTTGACTCAAAGCATCGACCACCTTGTTCACATTCCCTATGTGGTAATGTATTGAGCAATAACTGTCATTAAACACTTATAACTAGTTCTATTTATCATATTCAACTCTTTATTTGTGAATATATCCTTGAAAATTTATTATTTGTATAAATATCAAAAAAAAAATTATATAAATAAAGTTCCTCTTTATATTTAATAAAAATATTAATACAAATAACTAAAAATAATGTGTTGGGGATGTTTTCGTATTAATATTCAATTGCTATAAGGAATAAACTATAAACTTTCCATTCTATATAAGAACACATCCTATTTCCTTCTATATTGCATCATTATTGATTACAAACTCTTATCCAATAATGGGTATTGTAGGAAAAGTTGTGTTGACTGGTCTTCTATTCAGTTCCATGAAATTTTCTTCACATTAATAGGTCCAGGGGAACTTCAATGTAATTCAATAGATCATGGGAAGAGGAATAAATATTCATGAAAAATATTCTATAAACATTCATTAATATATATCTAAACCATGAAAAATACAGATCTCGGTCACTCTGGTATTTCTGGTACAACATTTAATATCCTTTTTCATTGATAGATCTACTATTATAACCTCATATAAGATTTTATAACCCAAAATTGAAACCTTTTATCTTACAAATTCTCACCCTATATAATTTTCATTTATTTTATACTTCCTTAGGATATTTTTATAATTCTCAGGTGATCGTCATTCTCTTCAATTATTTTTTAGTAGAAAAGAATATATTCTATAAATATAACCACAAATTGATCATGGTAATCTCCAAAGTCTCTTTCCATTAAATCTATGAAGATTGAAACGGAATTAGAAAGACATATTGGAATAACTATATATTCTATGTTTTTAGTCTTTAAATAGAATTCAATCATAGAGATTTCCTCCTTATATACCCTAAATTGATGATTTACAAAAAGAAGTTCAATACTATAAAAGTATTCATATCAATGAAGTAGATAAAAAATGTAAACACAATAATGAAGATGATATTATTAATTAATTTTTATCTTTTCCCACTCCTAATAATCAATATAGAGTCACATTGATCCATATTTCATTTTTATAAAACTAAAATTTTTACCCAAAGGTGAATCTATTTTCTAAATTACTCCCTTATCATGGGTTTCCTATATTTTCTTCATCATTTCCAACTACACAATCAGGGCCCTTCTATTTGGGTTCATTGAAATTAGTATCAAACCAAGTGTTATTTATATGGATATATCAGCTTCACAGTTTTGTTTAATTGTAAGAAAATAATCTATAAAGACATAAACATGTTACAATAAAATATTCATATCAATTATTTCACTTTTCTCCCCATCCATTGAAGATAAACACCCACTCTAAAAAATAATTAAGACTCATACAATGGTTGTAATCTTCATTGAATGATTTTACATATCATCATATTGATTTATGATCATAGGTCGGTTTTTAATATCTAATGTGACATCCCTTCTTTAGAAATTGATATGAAATGTAGGTTGTGAAATATAATCCATGACCATGATAACATAAAATTCATCTATAGGCATAATGAAAATATTTAAATGAGGCGCATTCCCACCAAATTCTCAAGAGAGAGGAAAAATATAAAAGATATTTTATAATCATACCATAAAGGATTTTTAACTATTATTATACATCTAATCTAGTAAAAAAATATTAAAACCCTTAGAATAATATTTAGATATAAAATAATGGGTATCTCAATAGTCAAATAACACATTATCAGCTGTGTAGTGTATGATAATTTTACTATTCACTGTTTAAATATCACCCTCTCATCATAAATGGTTATAATATCATATTTCACATTATCTATATGATTAAGTGGTCACTGATGTTGATCGTTCTCATTAACCTTCATATTTGGTCACTAGTTAGAATAGTCCCAATACACCTTTCTTTTGAAATACTAGTGTGTGTGTGGTTTATTCTGTGTAGTTTCCCATTAATTCAAATCATTATCTAAAATCTGCCCATCACTTCATCAATCGATTTCTGGATGAACATCCCATCCAAGTTTAACAAATTATTAGTCCCCTTAAGATTATTTCCTCCATGATTCTTTTAATACATTGATCATAATGTAAATTACATCCTCTTATATCTATAGATTATTGATTTTTTCCTTGAAATCAATTTTTATCTTCTTATCAAATCTATGAGATTGATAGGTAACTCAGCCCTCTATTTCCTCCATGATGTAAAATCATTATACCTCTTCATAACAACTATATTTTCTTATAACTATTTGTAATTATAGGAAATATTTTAATCCACTGAAGAATTTATCAACTATTTTATTATGCTTGATGATAATAAGAAATCTATTCCACAATTATTTTGTAAATTATGTCTCATAGATACAAACAGATTCATCATTCATTTTATTTTTCACAAGGAACACATTCTCCACCTTTATATGGGGAATAAAAGTATTGTAATTACAGAAAAATAATTTCTTGAACTCATTACAATCCAAGGATTCTATTCCATCCTATTTACTAACATTAATTTTAAGATTACACCATTGATTTGAATCACCATTTAAATGGTATAAAATCACCATTACTCCTTTATATTCTAAACAATAGATACTATAAAAAATGATTTCCGTGGTACTGATCCATTTCCTAGAAACTTGTTATCAGATTTCCCACTAAAATAAGTTGGGTGATTACTCCTGAAGGAATAAATATAATATTATTCAGTCATTTGTTTATTTTGTAATTCCATAAGGATTCATTTCTTGATAATCAATTATCATCATAGAAATTTGATTTTTCATTCTAGTTCCCATAAAATTTAGTTTCTCAGGTGGAAAATCATTTCATTGTTCTTCTAATTCAGTATTTACATAGTTCCTTCGAGATCCTCCCATTGACTAAAAACAGTGTAAGAAACAATAATCATGATATGGAATAACATATTAGCAAAACAATCACATGTATGATTTCTCAATAATAAAACCATCTACAATATATGACATCATGGTTTTATCTGATTTCATTCATATTCATTTTCAATTTAAATACTTAGTGATGGTTTATAAAGATTTTGTGAATATCCAAATTGGATCACCTAAGAGTGTTAAACCACGTGAAGAGAATGGCCCATTTCTGTGCACTATGAAATGATTGTGTCTAGATCAGTGTACCATTTTTAGAGTTATTACACCAATGTACCTCTGTACTGAATCCACATCCACGTGTAGAATCCTGGTAAGGATATATTATTTTTTAAACCACTGTCTCAATCCATTAACAAAATTATATTAAATATTCTTATACATTGAATAATCTATAGACTTGTCCATAGAAATTTACATAGGGAACTCACATAGGATTTCTCATTCCAGTTTCCAATGGATAACTAAATATATCCTCATATAAAAAATATTATGACTGAGGCTTTTCATACATACATATTAATTCATTTTTATATATATTCATTACATTACACAAAAACTTTCCTAATGACCATAATTGTTCAGTGCCATTGGAATCATGGAATCACAAACAACATGTCCAAAGGAAAACAATATCATAACCCAATATTATATTTATTACTATCACCATTCATAGAAATATAATAGGTAATACATTTTTTCATAACATGGGGAAATGAAAAAGAATAATGGGTGAGCTCGTATGCTCAGTAATGTAAAAATTGGAGATGTATAATCATAAAATAAACATCAGGGTATGAGAACATGATAATACAATTTAAAATTTATTTCCATTACATAGTAGATCATAATAACCTTCCATGGAATAAATATATGGAGTTCAAAAGACATGAATCATATGAGAATCAAATAACATGATCCATTAGAGCATAAAATTTTCATAATACATAGATTTATGATGTACACATAATATTAGAAATTCTTTTCCATTTTAGGAAATGCTTATTTACAAGGATATTATAGTGTAATGAGTTTACTAACCAAATAATCATAGTAGTTAATTTTTAATCCCAAAGTCATCATATAAAATAATATCCATTAATAAATAGTTGTGACTTCCAGTTCTACTATTACTTAACACATGATATGTGAAGTATTACCTAATGCATTAGAGATGAAATGGGTTTTATAAACACTAAAAAATATCATAACCATTTGAAAAGGGATAGGTTTCATAATCATTTCATCATTTAATTATATCATTACCTATGAAAAAATTGGGTTTCATAAGAATTTTATATTGGAATTACTAATGGAAGAGTAATAAATTTCATAAATATCTCTCCATAATAAATATAAACCACTTAGAGAAATAATAATAATATTATCTATGGATGATGTCCCATTTAAGGAATAGATAAATTCAAAGAGTTTCATATTAGATGGAGAATGATTTTGATCTATCCTTTAAAATAATTCATGAGTAAATTATGCATTCATCTTCGAAAAAAATTAAAACATACAATATTTTGGAAATATGTTTCTTTGAACCTTTACATGAAAACATAGATAGGAAGCTAAATGGAAATAATATTTATGAATATAGAATGTTTCATTTTTACCATAATTATTTTAATGAATATTCCTTCTTAATTTTTAATAAAATTTTCATGGGAATTGTGTGGAAAAAGAAAAGATGTTTAAATTAAATTTTTTTTAAAAACAATTCAATCATGGGTAAAATGATTTATAAATATAATAAGAGAATAATTTTTTTTAAAAATTTTTTTATATGAAAGATTATTTTTAATGGATTAGATAAAAATATAGGATTTTATTAGATATAATTTCTTCATTATTTTAAGTACCAAAGTATTCCAAAATTCTTATTTTACATCAAAATATCATGAATAAACATAGAATAAGAAAATAAATATGTTTATTGGGAGATAGAAGATTATATTTTATCATCAAAACTATAAGAGTAGGAACTCACAATAAATTATTAAATTCTAATATATAATATTTACAACTGTTGTGGCATTGAATCATAATCCTTGTGAAAGAAAAAAAATTAAATAAAATGTAAAGTATCATGGGGAAAAATATATTCATTATATTAAATATCAAAGGGGTTGTATATGTACCTCGTGGAAGAATATAAGTGCATAACATATCCTAAATCTCAAAGAAGGAATGTTGAGATGAAAATCCCTTAACACTTCTATAATATTTTCCATCATAATCATTAATATTTAATAACAAAAAATGAGTCTTTAAATATCGTGATGATAAAGGTATTATATAAATAAAATTTCAAAGGGGTTGTATATACACCAGAATAAAGAAATTATTATTGAATTGTCCTATGTCTCACCAAAATAAAAGAGAGTCTCAAAATATATTATCTCTTGAACTCAATTTTACCCTTTCTACCTTCCCAAATTAAAAATTCAAATTTATTATACATCTATTATAGATTAATATTTATATATATCATTCAATATATATTTTTCCCATGGCTTATAACATCAAATTCCCAAAAATCCATTAATATTAATTTATTTATTTATTGATAATCCCCATTTAAATACCATTGAGAGGGAAAGCTTTTTCCTTCTGACCTCTTATTACCCATTTATTTATAATTCCATGTAAGTGTTTAATTTTATTTAATAAACCCTTTGATTTATGTATATGTTTTGATTTGTTACTTTTGGTCATATTAATTTGATCATGGTTCCATCATCTCAAAAATGTTAACCATGATATAAATATCATATATTTTCTGTCTAAATGTATTTATAGTAATCAATAAATGATAGATATTGAAAATTTTATTCCAATATTCATGGAGTTGGTAGTCAATTAATATGCAAGAAGTTTTATTCAATTTTCTTAGCATGTTGAAAATTTAATTTTTAATGATATATTATCATTTCTGATTCATTATTATGACATATACCTCAAATATTTATATTAATGCTATCCTTCCAACTTCACAATAATGCTTTAGTGAATTTAAACCCATTCTCAAGGCTCTAGTACACTTTACACACAAGTGAAATTATCATATTGATACAAAATGGATAGTACTATTGTATGTGTGATATAATAAATCCATAAAAATTATATTACCATAAATATCATATATAAATATTAAATCTATAATTATGTCTATTTATGAGTTTTCATAATGGAAAACAATGAATGGAACTAGTTAGTGAGGTTGTAGTCCACCATATGGATGAAAAATGATTTCGTCACATAATTAATGGAAGTGGACACAATTGTATGTAATTAATTAAATATAATTCTATATAAACATTTGGAACATAAATATGTTATTATATAATCCTGGTATAATAATATTTTAAGGAGGAGGAAGATGAAATACAAAAATCTCTTATTGATGACCATTACCTCTTCTTCAGGTATCCCACTTTGGGGTTCACTAATAGGCTTCATTAGGTGGATTTAATTAAAAAATCAGGATTCTAGGATGAGATGAGCTAATTTGGGAAGTGAATATGATAGGTATTGACCAAACCAAAAGTATTTTAAGGTGTGATTTGGAGATGAGAATGGGAGGCCTTTTGTACGTGAGGTGATTGGTACACATGTAATTTTTGAAATGATAGAAATCCACCAATGTTTTATTCATGTCAAAAGGATATAATAGTCCAAAAATATCAATCCTAGAATGGATAAGGTTTGTATATATCTATCGAATATTCTTGGGACATTTTTGGGGTGATTTTTTATATAATATCCCCAGAACCACACTCATAGATCATGTTCTGGAATCATTAACTTTTCATTTCACGATTTTATAGAGATAATTGTTCCCAATTTTTTCATCCAAAACAAAAAAATGAGAAAATCAATCTCGTAAAAATTCAGAGATCTTTTATCTTTATGCATTTTTATAATTATGAAAGATACATCATATACAATTTACATGACATTAAATGTTCACTTTCTTACTTACCTCTGATTTTTCTTTTTCAAATTATGAAATCATCATCATCAATAATAAATCCCTTAAAGACATAATTCATTCAGAATATATTTTTATAATGTTGATAAAATGATTGATAGTAAGAGTGAGCTCAAATTCCCAACAATGATAAATACAATAATTAATAAATATATGTAATTAGAGTGTATTAGATGAGAATAAGGGTATGGTGACATAATCATAGTTCATGATCATAAAATATAAATATTCATACCAATAAATAAAAGGATTGTAAAACTTCAAAACATGTAATAAGTCATTAAAAATTATAAATTCATAAGAATCAACAATCGTGTTCTATGTGCTACACATATTGATCAAAAGAGAAATCATAAACCCATAGCAAGAAAATATAATAAATATTGATTTTATGGAACATTACATAATATAACCCTTACATAACACAATATATAAACCTTACATAACACTAAAATAGAATAAAAATATGTCCAACATCCAATATAATTCTACAACGAACATATTCATTCTCCAACGCATTAGAGCACTATCTAGATACACATATCGATTAAGCTATAATTAGATAACATGGTGCTATATGGGTGCCCTTATAATTTATTATTCAAAAATTTGAATAATTATTCAAGAATATAGATAATTAATTTCATTATTAGTTATTTAAACAACCACTATTCTTTGTGTAACCAGATTATCTTATTTTAGGGAAATATTTAAAAAATAATCTCTTCAAAATATGGTTATAATAGGGAAAATAATGGATTCCATAACAATATTTTTGAAACATGATTAACCCATGAAAAAGAAATGGGGTTTAGAACAATATCCATGAAATTTAATTAACAGATGGAATTTAATTGGGATTAATAAAAATTACTTTGAAACATAGTCAACCCATGGAATGGAAATGGGCTTTATAATAATAAAATTGATATAATCTTACTCCATAAAATGAAAGAATGAATATGGTATCAATATAAAATATCCCCAGTTTAGGATAATTTATATTGAAATTATATGATTTTTATGATTGTAAATTATATTAAAATATCATTAAAAATATTTTTGGGAAAATACCTTTTTCAACTTGAAAATAAATTTTTTAAATTTAAATCATTTTTAATATACTTTTTTGCTGAAAAAAATAATAAAAACATAAAATGTGTGGTTTTAAAAAATTAATTTAAATATAATTTTTTAGGAAAATCATATTTTTGGATTTGAAAACCACTTTTAAAAAAGTGTTAGAAAACATTGTTTTTTATGAAAATAGATTTTCGACCGAAGAGAGAAATAAATAATGATTTTAATAAATATTATTGATAATTATTATATGAAACATAGAGTAAAAAAATTACTATTTAATTAAAATATAGTTATTATAAATAGGATAATATAATCCATTATAATTAAATGTTTTCAACATTGGATAATTAATCATTCACAATACTGATAAATGATGAGACTATAATAAATGACTATTCCAACTTTGGTAACATTGAATTGTAACACCCATGAAGAAATAAGATTGAATGAATCATAAAATACAATTATAATAAGTAGATTCAAGATATAGAATTTCAATTTATTAGTATATACACCTCAAAATTTAATATTGGTTTATAATATAACATACGTCTTAAGATTGTACATTAAGACAAAAATCCTTTATCACTTTTTATACATTGAAACTAGAAACCTTAATAAAGAGATGTTGTAAAATCTATATTTAAATAATAATAAAAATATGTATAATTTTCATAAAACAAATTAATGTTTACTATATACATCATACAACTAAAATACGTGGTGAATATGGAATATATCTCACAAGGAGAAATGTGAGATGAGAAAAACTATTACCTTAATCCTATTTTTAGAGGAATGTGATTGAAACTCGTGTATAATAGTTTTAAACATTTTATTATCCTATTAAATAACCATAATAATATAATTACTATAATATATAAATTTTTATGACAATTAGTATCTTATTATTAAACAAAACCATGTTAATGTTATGTTTCCTGAAATAAAAACTTTGTTTTTCATATATGTATTGAAATTTATTTCCGGTCTTCTTAAATAATTCATTGCTCAATAATTTAAAGAATTTAAAACATGGTATAAATATATTATATATTTATTATACATTAATATATATTAATCCATAATATTTAGTGATAGGAAATGAAATACACTTTTAATGGGGATGGAAGGCCTTACCTACGCATGAACATTGTTTCAATTTAAATGTTTTAATGAATGAAAAAAGTAAATGATTTATATATTTATTCGTTATAATTGAAATATAATTATTTTTTAATGTATATCACATATGTTTAATAGAACCATCCATAACACATTCATTCCAAGCATGAACGAATCACCTTGCTTCGCAAATGGTAGTCTTCCATACACACGATCAATGTTATTATATTCTAACCAATTGTAAATAATAAATTTATTTGTTATATAAAAATATAAAAATAATCATAATATCATAAATATAATAAATATAATATATAAATAGTATTTAAATTATTATTATCAACCATTAACTGGTGTTATTGAAAAATTAATGACATTTGTTCGAAATGTGTTTGTCTGCCATACACAGGAATGACGATTTCATAACCCATTTGGTGGAATTTTGTTGTTGTAAGTTGTATATATAACATAAATAATCTCATTATAATTATGATATTGAGGTTATTAATTAAATATTTAAAAGCTATTTAAATATGTGGATAAGTAAATAAAATGTAATCACTTATATATAAACATTACCTCTTCTAATATAATCATCCATAGGTTTTCACTAATTCCCTTATAGTTTTTCTTTATGAAAATAATATGGACTATATTATGATAATAATAATGTTTTGATGTGATTTTACTAGGTAATTTCTGATACAAATGGATTGAAAGGTGTAAAGACTAGAGGATAGTGGGTGGCCTTTTATAGGGTAGCTGAGTGGGAAAAATATAAATTTATCGAATAGGGAATTCAGCCCATGTATTTTCTATTAAAAGTGGTTAAAAATGACACCAAACGAAATAATAGAAGATAATTGGTATAAATATGACCATTAGATGGGTTCTTTATAACTTCTTATGTCATTTTGCACTTATGTTTAATGTTTAGTCACTTGGTAATTTTTATTTTCACATTTATCATTGTGATTAATTGTATGTATTTTATCAAATAACATTTCAAAAAAATTACCTTTAACTTATTAGAGATTATAAATTATTGTAATTCCAAATTTGGAATGCATTTATAAAAATTAAATTCAAATAATTTGATAAATTGAATTTAATATTAATCCCATTGTCGTGGTGAGACAAGAAATATTTAAGAATAATATTTTTTTAGAAAATGATTATTCAATAATTATTTTACGACTAATAATATTTATTGTATGAAACTAAATTAATATTTTTTTATTATATAATATATAAATTTAATTTAAAAAATTCCAAATTATTTATTAATTTAATTAATTAAAAAGGTGAAATGTTTTTCATTTAAAAATTGTTTATAGAAAAACTCTTCTTTGATCCCAAAATGAAACTTATAATTAAAACCAATATAAATATGATTCATATGTATTTAATTTTATTAAATATAATTAAATAATTCTTATATTAATTCAAAAAATATAGTAAAACATATTGAGACATTTAAAATATTTTATTTTTAATAAATAAATGATGTCTTACTAAGTAGGATATTAAACTATTCATTGAAATAACAATATTTTGTCCATTGGGTCCTAGTTGAGTGGTACTTTCTAGTTGTACCCCTAAAAATACAAGGGAAAATGTGTTTTATCAATTCCCTATATACTTGGAAACTGTTTTTATTATTCACATTGACATTCAAAGTCATTTCCATGATGGGGAACATACAACGTGCTCTAGTCTTACCCCCACCCACACCTACACACACTATTAGTTGAGAATAACACATAAACACATTTGTTTGGCCTGGATAACTACTTTATCCAAGAATCTAGTTTTTTTTAATACTCAGTATGTATTCCTCTATTATCCTGATGTAACCAACATTAGTTGAAGAACGGGGATGTAAACCACCCATTTCTATGCTACAATTCATCCTTGATGCTTTAGCAGCCAATAATTTATTTATTTGATGTTTCACTACTTCTAGTTATTATAGTCAAGAATCTAAATTATTCTTTTTAAATATTCAGCTTGCTAGAAAATTTTATAAACTTTTCATTGTGATCATTGTTCAGGTTTTTTATGTCATCTTGTCTTAAAAAAAATAGGTTCATTCATTTCCATACAATAGTTAAAACAAGATCTTCCGTGACCCAAATCATGGGGTTGTATCAGATGAAAAAGATATTTAAAAGGATATCTATAGTAACTCTAGTTATGAATTTTATTTCATAAAATATTTTGATACTACATGTTATTATTATCTTATAGATAGAAAAGTTAATATTATATAGAACTCACCAATCATTGGATGGATCAAATTCGTTATCGATGGTTCATTGAGAGATAATAACAATTCTACATGCTTTGGTGAAGTATTTAGAGATCCTAATGGTTTTATCATAGGTTTTCTTTTATGTCCATGAGGATTGTATTCTTTTATTCATGTGGATATTCTTTTGTTGATTAAATAAGTTGAGATGGAAATAAAAAATATATGGAATAATCTATGGTTTTAATGTGACTCAATTGTTGTAGGTCAAGCTATTAGAACAAAAACCGTTATTTATCCTTAAAGATGAATTCCAAATAAATCAAATTCATGGATTATCTCTCAATAATGGTTTACCTTATCACCCATATTTTTCAGGAAGAAAACATCCATGATGATGGAATTTAAAAAAAGGTGTATGTGGTGGGAATATAACACATTATTTTCATATAATTAAATAATAGACAACTCTAATTCAAATGTATATATTTTTAAATACCATATTTAATATTTTTCTAAAGATATATACATTTCAATAGAAGTATTTCACTGGTAAATTATTTTTTTAGAAATCCTAAAATCTTGCCAAAAGTAAATTTTGATATTTATATTTAAATAATGAATTTTATTTAATGAAATAGGATTTTTTAAATTTTATAAAAAAAATTAAATAAGTTCACCATAAAAAAATATGAAAACAAGATTTTTGAAAAAAACAAGTTTTAAGCATAAAACTTCTTTTATTTATATCTTTTTTTACAAAAAAAAATTTAATACTAAAAATAAGATAGAATATATTATATATTAATATTATTAATATAATATGACAAAATTGAATAATTTTTTTTAATTGTATAAACTCACTTGTGAATATATACATAGTTTTTTAGAAAATTATTTCCACTTATTTTCAGAATGGGATTATTTTCATTTCTAATTAATTTTAATCAAGAAATGCATTATATATAGTTGTGTAAAAAATACATAATTAAATTAATCATATACATACCCTACATTCCAATATCTTTGTTTTAACTATAATGTATAATAATATTATTAATTGTGTGTTGTGGTTTTGGATGAGTTGGTCTTGCATATAACACATGCTATTTAAGAAAAACATTTTAATTTTTATAGTAAGATAAACTGATTGTTTTGTGGTACACTAGGTAAAAATAATTTTTAATATAATTTATGCTATCAAATATAAAATTATTCTTTTAAAATCATAGAGTTTTACATCATCCTCCACCCTTTAATTAATTATGTCCTTGTAATTTGACCTTTACCTCTATAGATGAAGAATGGAATTTTGTAAATAATTTTTTGTAAACCCACATCATAAAAATCCTTAATAATTCATTATACTATTGAAAGAGAAAATAAATTATGTAGGACCACTTTAATAACACAAAAGAGGTATTTAAAATTAATAACATAAGTGGGAAGATAATATTTGGACATCATGGAAAAAAATAAATCCCAAATAAGGATATATAGTTATTGAGATCATCGATCACTATAAAGTGATTTGTCAACAGAAGGTTAACAATCTCAAAAAAAAAATCAAAGGGTTATGAAAAAGGTCATTGATATAATATGATATAGTGTCAATATGATAACACATTGGTTTCAGTATCCTTCTCCTAGAGTTGATGAATTCTCTTACCATCTAGAATATAAGTATAATGGATGTGTACTTACATGATGAGTTGAATTTCATCATTTTGTTTTTTTACACCATAGTCTCATCTATTTTATTCAAATAATGATTATTCAAGATGAATTTTTAATGCCTCTTTCACAAGAACCAACTTTGAATGACCACATTACCATAAATAGTATAGTTAAGCTATTACATCTATCTTTATACAATATTAAAAAAATCAACTAGATTAAAAAAATCCAAAAATTAATAAACATTCATATAATATAACAATAATTAAAATTAAAAAACAATATATAATGTTCAAACTAAGTCATTCCATAAATTACTATACCTAAAATTCATTAAACATTTATTGACTATGTTTAAAACCAAATATTAGAATCATTTTATCATATATTCTTCCAGGATAAATGATCTTTTATTCCTCATGAAGTGCACTATGTTGAAATTGTTGTCAATGAGGTATGTTGTTGTCAAGGAATGGATGGATGTTAAGGAGTTTCAATATGTGAATGAAAAAGGATGTGATAGTGTTGGTGATGAATGGAGAATGGCCATGGTACTAAGATTCATGTCACTTAGGAGATTCACTAAGTGGCATAGGAGATGATGGTTTGAAACATTCTCTCATATATCCGACGATTGTAGAACTGATCTTAATGCTTCAATACTTGTATCAAGATGATACTAAGTTACACCACATGAAGAATGGATGATGATGGAGCATCATCATTACATCTGACGATTGTTGAACTGGTCTTTAAGTTCAAAGAACTTGTATCAACTAGATACAATGTCACAACAGTGTTAGAAGACCATGCATTGTTAAGACAATGCATGAGGAGATGAAGATGATCCATCCACACCTCCGAAGTGGATGATGGGGATTAATGAAGTCCATGCACTATTACATAGTGGATGTGAAATAGAAGAAGAACCAATTTGATCTCTGATTAGATCAACAAAGCACATGGAAGAAATTATGTGATTAAGGAGCTCGGTTGAAGATGAAGACCCTTCGGGATTTCCATTCTTAAATGTTGATTATATGTTGAAGAAGAATGATGAATTATAATGAATAATAGAAGAGGAATGTGGTTCTTTAGTAATTTAGGAATCCTAGAGGAGAAATGAGGAAGAAGTCTTGAAGTGGATTTGGCATTTGATATGGCTTGAACTTATGGGGAACTTTGTTTTTAACAAAGTCTTATTTCCATCCTTTGCCAAAAAGTAGGCCAGTCGTGGGCACCTTGAGGGTTCAACCCCAAGGCATGTGGGCACTAGGCACCATGCCCATGGGGGGAACCCGTGGGGCAAGCCCAGGGCGGCAGGGCCACGCACGGGTGTCACACCCGTGCGGCAGGGGCGAATGGAGCTTGCCCGGAGTGCATAGTGGGCGCTAGAGCACGCACGCCGAGTGGCAGGGGTGGGCGCAAGAGCGCGCCTGCAGAGAGAACACAGTGCGGGGCGGCACCGTGGAGGGAGAAGTTCAATTGCGGTGAAGGGGGAAGCTCTAGGTTGATAAACCACGGAAAATCCGCGGTCCGTTTCGATGTGGGATGCGCAATTTTCACCGGGAGCAAATCTTGGCCGCTCGATCGATCGCGCGCCAGATCTCGACCGCACGATCAATCCCGCGCGAGATCTTCTGATCCCGGCTGTCTGATGTCTTCTCAACTCCGGATCCGACGGTTTAGGAGTCGTCCTCTACCTTGAGCTCACCCGAGGCCACCCGTGACTCCTCCTTCAAACCAGGCGCCTCCCGACGATGGATTTTGAGATCCCGGCCACCATAAATCGAGCCGAAGACACCATTGAGATCGTCTGAGCATAACGAACACATCCATGCCTAAAAATCGGTGTGCATGAAACAACGTGAGAATTTAGAGTTCGGCCGAAGGCAAACGAAGTGCCGAGGCTATGTTGGATAATATTTTTCATGGATCGCCCTTAGCCGAAGGTCGTTCATGCGTTCTAAGTCGCATGCACGTAGAGGAAAAAATAAAGGAAGAGACCCGCGTGGAAACAGAGCAAATCAAGATTTGAAGAATCGTGAAAACCCGAGAATTTTGGGAATTTGTATTTATAACCCGCGGTAGATATTGCACCACCTCTTCCTATATAAGGAGAGCCCGAGGCACAGAACTAGCTTGCTGAATATTTTGTTGAAAACTCGGAGTCCCGTGAGAGCACCCTTGTGCCTCGCGAAGAAGAAGCCCCGCACAACCCACTTGTGCGGCTGAAGTTCTCGGGACCACCCGAGGTCCCGAAGGAGTCCCCTGCGCGCCTCCCTTGCACGACCGGAAGAACCCGAGGCTACATTCTTGTACGCCCGTGGTTGATTCCCTCTCTGCCTTCACACTTACGCGGCAGGAGGAAGGAGCCCCTGGTGTTGCACCTTGCACACCCGAGTGCTTGTGCGGCAGTAGCACCTGCGCGTCCGCGGCCAGTGAACCTTGCGCGGAAGTGTTGAAGAATAAGTGGTCCTTGCACTCATTGCACTAGCGCGCTTTGAAGAAGAAGAGAAGGCCGAGGCCTTAGTGCCTTGTGTGTGTACCGAGTGGGAGAACACCCTACGTGTAGTGGCTTGTGTGTGCATAAGGAGAGGAAGACCACACTATTTGTGTGTGTGTGCAAATTGGATAACAAACACCTACGGGCCAAGTATGTGCATGTGAAGTAGGCCAAATCAAGTGTGTGCAAAAGTAAAGAACAATTTGTGTGTGCAAGAAATGAAGTGTAGGCCACAACAAAGAAGAACTCATTCAAGTGTGTGTGCAAAGTGAAGAATTTGTGTGTGCTTAACAAGTGAAGGCCGAACCTAGTGTGTGCACTAAGAACTGTGTACACACTTAGAAGAAGAGGAGGATACTCACACTAAAGTATAACACACATTAAGTGTGTGTAAACAAATTGAACAAAGTGTGTGAAGGAAGAAGGTTTGTGTGCTTAAGGAGTTAACACCCTTTAAGGGTTTATCACACCAAGAGGAAAAGAAGGGAAGTGAATGCTTACATTCATGCACGTGCACACATGAACAAGTTGAATCTGCTTGTGTGCATATTGAGAAGTCCAAGACCAGAAGATCTTGAAGAATCAGAGTTTCCATGCATTCAGTGCATGAAGTTGAATTGGAGACAGACTGAGGCCAGACTGAAGTTAAAGATATTATTTGTCTGAGTATTCAATAATTACGAAGAGCCTGATCAACAGAAGTGATCAGAAGTTGCTGAGAAAGACCAACAGACCTTTTCAGAGGCTGTTGAAGATTCTTAAAGAGAGAGGCCAGGTCATCCTAAGAGAAAGGAGATAAATCCTGAGCAAGATGAGAAGACATGTTCATCACAAGTGAGCAGAGGTACAGAGCAAGGCCAGTAGTCTTTATCCCAGACTGCTGAAGATAATTGATGAAGCTTAAAGTGAAGAAGAGCTACTCGTGTGAATCGAGGATCCAGGAGAAGCCCCCTGTGAGACTCAGGGCGGAGGAAGTCTTCAGTGGGATTCTGGAGCAGGCCAGTGGGACTCTGGTAACACTGTGGGACACAGTATAAAGACCCTCCTGTGGGACTCAGGAGAGATACAGTGGGACTCTGTATCGACCATTGTAATACTAATAGATTATAATGGAAGAAACCATGTTGGGGTGTTTAACCAACATGGCAAGGACGTAGGCCTTTGGAGCCGAACCTTGTAAATCCTTGTGTCCTGTGCCTTTACATTTACTGCATCATTCGAGGAAAGGTGAGAGATACAAGAAGAGTGGATCGTGGCTTTAACCAGCCATAGAGGTTTAATTGATAAAGAATCAATTAGTAAAAAGTTTTAAGGGATCACTGATTCACCCCCTCCCCCTCTCAGTGATTCACACTGATCCGGGACTTCAATTGGTATCAGAGCAAGGTTACCTCTAAAAGATCCAAGAGAGTCTATATGGAGTGCAGATTTGAGGAAATGAAAGAACAGCCTCAAATGGAGATATCTTCCAAGACTCTGAAAAACAGAATGAAGAAACAGGCAATGAAGATGAGGAAGAATGTTGCTGCAATCAGAGAAACTCCTTATATGGAAAGAAATGTGAAAGTCACATCAGATGACAATTCCTTTTATCATTATTCTGATGAAGCCTGCTCTAGCTGTGATGAAGATGGAAGAAACAATGATCTTCTAAATGCAATCAAATATCTTCAGAAGACAGTCCCCAAGGATGTGGCAATGTGTATAGCTACAGGCGTCCTTGATCTTCAAGAAGAAAAATTACATCTAGAAGATGAAGCCAATTATCTGGAAGTCTGATTGGCTAAAAGGTTTGGCATAACCAACACTCTCAGAAAGCTGGTGAAGGCTAAAGATGAAACATTATCTCTTTGCAATGAAATATATGAAGACACTATTGAATAATTGCAAAGAATCCTTTCTGAGAAAGAATTCTTTAAGACAATGGTAAAATAAGTTTTCCATGCACTGGAAAAATTGCACAGAGCTTCAATGGTTGTCAAAGATGCTCAACTAGAAGACAAAGTCAAAAGGGTGAAGGAGCTAGACAATTCATTTCTAGAAATAAAAAAGGTGAGTGAAGACCAGAAAAAGCAGCTGGAAGAGAAATGGGAAGGAAGGCTAAGAACTATTGAGGATGAGAAGAACTCCCTCAATATGAAATGCTTAGAACTGGAGGTGATATTGAAAAATCAGCAATCACCCAAATCCAAAGCCTCCCAGTCAGCTGAAAGGAGAAATGTTTCTACTCAAGTATGCATTGACCAGGATGATTCTAAAGGAAATACATCCTCTAATAAAAGGGAAAAAACTTCTAAAAAGAAGGTACCATCCATCCCATATTGTACTCATGATTCTAAATGTGTTTCCACAAAAAGTGCAGGATGGAAGAATAACTCCAAACAAGTATGGATGAAGACAATGACGAAAGAAAACTCTCCTGAAACAGCACAACAATTCATGAAATGTACCCTACAATCAGAAGGACTGAAGAGGTCAAGATTTGTGGGTCAATGTTGGTGTTGTAATAAGTATGGGCACTGTGCAAAGGATTGTTGGTACAATCCACTGAATGTCAAAGCACAAAGCAAGCCCATGTCAAGGGGGAGCAAGCCAGAGGAAAAGAGGAAACATCCACAGGTCCAGAGACATCTGTTTTCTGCAAATAGATTTGGATTTCTTGATAGCATCTGGGATGTTTGCAAAAGTGGTAAAAAAGATACATGTCAATCTCCAACTGTATCTAGAGCTCAAAAGAAGAAAAGATCACAGAACCTGGCTCAGAACGAATCCTTAGGAAGCAAGCAGAAGAAAGCTGAAAAAGCTCCCAATAAGATTTTGTCAAAGGAAGAGAAATCCTTTGATTTGAAATCCAAGAAGGGTGATGCATCCAGAAGGACCACCAAGAAGAAAACATGCTTCTACTGTGGAAAGAAATGACATATCATGGATCTTTGTAAACAAGCCATGAAATTCAATAGAGGCAGACTGGACTCAAACAGACAATCAATCCAGATGAAGCAGAAGGGATTGATTGAAAACAAGTTTCCTAAGAAAGGTAGCTTGAAAGCATCAAAGGAACCATGTGGAATTTCAAGAACTGAGGCCACACTTCCATGTGACTTACTAGTGATATGGAAAAATCAGTTGCAACTTGCCAAAGATATGCAAAGATCTGAAGATAAAGCACTGGAAATAGCTAAGGCAAAAGGAAAGAAAAAGATTTCACATGAAGATCAAGTTATGTGTGTGAGGTGAAATCAAGCTGGACATACTAGTGATAAATGCATGATATTCATTCCAGCTCAGAAGGGATTCTTCAAAAGAATTAAGATTGCACCAGGAGACTCTAGTGCTCAGAAGGCACCTAGAAATAGTGGAGTCACACACAAAGAAGTTGAAGAGGTGTTGAGATCCACACCAGCACAAACATCATTAAAGATCAAATGTGCAAGTGTGAAGAATGGTGAAAATGGGACATCTCGGTTGAGAGAATCTTCTCAACCTTGTTGTTCACATTGATGAACCAAGGAGGTTCCATCTTATTCCCTAACCACTTGTATTTACATGTGCTAACACTACAAGGAATTGAAGATGATGATCATTCTCAGCTGGAGGATGGTTTGGAAGGAATGGAGTGCACCCCTTGAGGGGGAGCAAATCTGGAGAAGATGATATTTTGGGATTTAATATCATCTTCAGAAAAGTGAAGGTGTTCCAATCATTCTTTCATCCCTTGTTTCTTAATTGTATTCATCATCTCAATTAAGGGGGAGTATTGATTGAAGGCAAATGGATGAAAGGGGGAGCTTTATCTTTGCACTGAACTTTATAATGAGTTTTGTGAAGTATGTGCCGGATTTAGCAATTCATTGATATATCTGAAAAATTTCAAACCCCCTAAAGCATGATCTCACATGTACAGTGAATTGTGGACAACATTGAAAATCTTGGTTACATCACTCTTTTTTTCTACACCGGGTTAGCCCAAGTAGACTTAGAGATGATCTACTAAAGGTTCTTTGCTAAAGAGAACTTGTGACATCATCCCTCTCTCAGTGTTTTTCAAGAAAATACTTTTCAAAGGGAGGAAGAGATTTTTGAAAGAGAACCACACCACACCTTTGCATTTGATTTCCAATAAGGGGGAGAAAAGATTGGCACACATATTGACCCATTCATATGTGATGAAGAAGTGTATTGACAAAAAATACAAAGGGGGAGATTGAAGTGCACTTTGTTGCATTTGTTGTCAATGAGGTATGTTGTTGTCAAGGAATGGATGGATGTCAAGGAGTTTCAATATGTGAATGACAAAGGATGTGATGGTGTTGGTGATTAATGGAGAATGGTCATGGTACTAAGATGCATGTCACTTAGGAGATTCACTAAGTGGCATAGGAGATGATGGTTTGAAACATTCTCTCATATATCCGACGATTGTAGAACTGATCTTAATGCTTCAATACTTGTATCAAGATGATACTAAGTTACACCACTTGAAGAATGGATGATGATGGAGCATCATCATTACATCTGACGATTTTTGAACTGGTCTTTAATTTCAAATAACTTGTATCAACTAGATACAATGTCACAACAGTGTTAGAAGACCATGCATTGTTAAGACAATGCATGAGGAGATGAAGATGATCCATCCACACCTCCTAAGTGGATGGTGGGGATTAATGAAGTCCATGCACTATTACTTAGTGAATGTGAAATAGAAGAAGAACCAATTTGATCACTGATTAGATCAACGAAGCACATGGAAGAAATTATGTGATTAAGGAGCTCGGTTGAAGATGAAGACCATTCGGGAATTCCATTCTTAAATGTTGATTATATGTTGAAGAAGAATGATGAATTCTAATGAAGAATAGAAGAGGAATGTGGTTCTTTAGTAAGTGAGGAATCCTAGAGGAGAAATGAGGAAGAAGGCTTGAAGTGGATTTGGCATTTGATATGGCTTGAACTTATGGGGAACTTTGTTTTTAACAAAGTCTTATTTCCATCCTTTGCCAAAAAGTAGGCCAGTCGTGGGCACCTTGAGGGTTCAACCCCAAGGCATGTGGGCACTAGGCACCACGCCCATGGGGGAACCCGTGGGGCAAGCCCAAGGCGGCAGGGCTATGAAGGGGTGTCACGCCCGCGCGGCAGGGGCGAATGGAGCGCGCCCGGAGTGCATGGTGGGCGCTAGAGCACGCCCGCCGAGTGGCAGGGGTGGGCACAAGAGCGCGCCCGCAGAGGGAACACGGTGCGGGGAGACACCGTGGAGGGAGAAGTTCAATTGCAGTGAAGGGGGAAGTGCTAGGTTGATAAACCACGGAAAAGCCGTGGTCCGTTTCGATGTAAGACGCGCAATTTTCACCGGGAGCGAATCCTGGCCACTCGATCGAGCACATGCCAGATCTCGACCGCACGATCGATCCCGCGCGAGATCTTCTGATCGCGGTCGTCCGATGTCTTCTCAACTCCAGATCCGACGGTTTAGGAGTCGTCCTCTACCTTGAGCTCGCCCGAGGCCACCCGCGACTCCTCCTTCAAACCAGGCGCCTCCCGATGACGGATTTTGAGATCCCGGCCACCATAAATCGAGCCGAAGACACCATTGAGATCGTCTGAGCATAACGAACACATACATGCCTAAAAATGGGTGTGCATGAAACAACGTGAGAATTTATAGTTCAGCCGAAGGCAAACGAAGTGTCGAGGCTATGTCGGTTAATATTTTGCATGGATTGCCCTTAGACGAAGTCCATGCATGCATTCTAAGTCGCATGCACGTAGAGGAAAAAATAAAGGAAGATACCCGCATGGAAACAGAGCAAATCAAGATTTGAATAATCTTGAAAACCTGAGAATTTCGGGAATTTGTATTTATAACCCGCGGAAGATTTTGCACCGCCTCTTCCTATATAAGGAGAACCCGAGGCACAGAACTAGCTTGCTAAATATTTTGTTGAAAACCCGGAGTCCAGTGAGAGCACCCTTGTGCCTCGCGAAGAAGAGGCCCTGCACAACCCACTTGTGTGGCTGAAGTTCTCGGGACCACCCGAGGTCCCGAAGGATTCCCCTGCGTGCCTCCCTTGTGCGACAGGAAGAACCCGAGGCCGCATTCTTGCGGGACCGTGGTTGATTCCCCCTCTGCCTGCACACTTACGCGGTAGGAGGAAGGAGCCCCCGGTGTGGCACCTTGCACACCCGAGTGCTTGCCCGGTAGTAGCAACTGCGCGTCCGCGACCAGTGCACCTTGCGCGGCAGTGTTGAAGAAGAAGTGGTCCTTGCACTCATTGCACTAGCGCGCTTTGAAGAAGAAGAGAAGGTCGAGGCCTTAGTGCCTTGTGTGTGTACCGAGTGGGAGAACACCCTACGGGCAGTGGCTTGTGTGTGCATAAGGAGAGGAAGACCACACTATTTGTGTGTGTGTGCAAATTGGATAACAAACACCTACGGGCCAAGTATGTGCATGTGAAGTAGGCCAAATCAACTGTATGCAAAAGTAAAGAACAATTTGTGTGTGCAAGAAATGATGTGTAGGCCACATCAAAGAAGAACTCATTCAAGTGTGTGTGCAAAGTGAAGAATTTGTGTGTGCTTAACAAGTGAAGGCCGAACCTATTGTGTGCACTAAGAACTGTGTACACACTTAGAAGAAGAGGAGGATACTCACACTAAATTATAACACACATTATGTGTGTGTAAAAAAATTGAACAATGTGTGTGAAGGAAGAAGGTGTGTGTGCTTAAGGAGTTATCACCCTTTAAGGTTTTGTCACACCAAGAGGAAAAGAAGGGATGTGCATGCTTACATTCATGCACGTGCACACGTGAACAAGTTGAATCTGCTTGTGTGCATATTGAGAAGTCCAAGACCAGAAGATCTTGAAGAATTATAGTTTCCATGCATTCAGTGCATGAAGTTTAATTGGAGACAGACTGAGGCCAGACTGAAGTTAAAGATATTATTTGCCTGTGTATTCAATAATTGAGAAGAGCCTGCTCAACAGAAGTGATCAGAAGTTGCTGAGCAAGACCAACAGACCTTTTCAGAGGCTGTTGAAGATTCTCGAAGAGAGAGGCCAGGTCATCCTAAGAGAAAGGAGATAAATCCTGAGCAAGACGAGAAGACCTATTCATCACAAGTGAGCAGAGGTACAGAGCAAGGCCAGCAATCTTTATCCCAGACTGCTGAAGATACTTGAAGAAGCTTAAAGTAAAGAAGAGCTACTCGTGTGACTCAAGGAGCCAGGAGAAGCCCCCTGTGAGACTCAGGGCGGAGGAAGTCTTCAGTGGGATTCTGGAGCAGGCCAGTGGGACTCTGGTAACACTGTGGGACGCAGTATAAAGACCCTCTTGTGGGACTCAGGAGAGATACAGTGGGACTCTTTATCGACCATTGTAATACTAACAGATTATAATGGAAGAAACCATGTTGGGGTGTTTAACCAACATGGCAAGGACATAGGCCTTTGGAGCCGAACCTTGTAAATCCTTGTGTCTTGTGCCTTTACATTTACTGCATCATTCGAGGAAAGGTGAGAGATACAAGAAGAGTGGATCGAGGATTTAACCAGCCATAGAGGTTTAATTGATAAAGAATCAATTAGTAAACAGTTTTAAGGGATCACTGATTCACCCCCTCCCCCTCTAAGTGATTCACACTGATCCGGGCACTTCACCTCATATAAAATACCATATATTTATAAAATGAACATAATATACACCTATAAAAATTTTCATTCTTAATTAGACATCATTTAGGCTTGTGGTAGGTGTGAAGTCCTTATCGACCTTCGGTCGTGGGTTCAAGCTGCATCGCCTCGCTCGATATGATGGGTTGTCACCCAGATTATGGGTTTTCCAATTTAAAAAACATGAAAAATAATTCCTCCCTAAATAACTCTTTATGTTGGTATTAGGGGTTAAAATAACACCCACATAATAAAACATCTCCAAAATTTTAATTGAACACATTAAGATCGCATCACTCAAAACCTCAGTTGGGTGTCTAAGACCATAAAATTATGATAATCCATATCCTTAAAGAACTATGAAGGTATCTATAAATGACAATATAAACTCACATGAAAATATCATATTCTCAAAATTTATCAAAACTGACAACTAATTCAAGATATATGAACCAATGACCTACACTATAAGACCTTATTCAGAACTCACTAAAATTTCATTTATTGATTTGATATCGATAATTGCAACCCAATTATTTTAATCCAAAATTAAAAAAAACCATAAAGGAAAAATTGGCTCAATTATAATCTCAAGGATATTTTTGGTTTAGTATTTTATAGTATTAGGATAAACTCAAACATAACAAAATTCACTAGACATTAATTAATCATTTTTTTACATAACCATGATTTTATTTTTCACATTAAGACATCATAATCATTTATAAAAATTCCCTAATATAAATATTTAATTAATAAATTTTCTTTATAACACATTGAATAGGAAATTTAAGATGGGTGAGTATTAAATATTAGTAAGGGTAAACCTGATAAATAGAAAATAAATGCCATATGTGATCATAGGTATAACTATAAAGAATAGTGAAATATTAAATGTTTAAGAGAATACCATATGAATATTCATACCCATCATTAATTTTGTCATAAAACATTAAAACATTTTATAAAAATTTAACAAAGGTAAAAATTCATAAGATTCAATATTCATGTGACATGTGATATCAATCTTTGTCAAATTAAACATGATAAAACCATGGAAAGCATAGATAAAACTTATAGTTATATTGGAACAAAATCACATATAACCCTTAAATATTTTAACAACCATACATCCAAAATTATATATTATTTTCCAATGAACATAATCATTACTCAATGCATTAGACCGCTATCTAGGCACACCCATAGTTTGAGCTATAACAGGATCACCCTATATTATCTCTGCACACCCATAATTTATAATGTACAAGAATTGAATAATTAATAAAACATATAGACTTCATTTCATAATAATTCATTGATTTACATATATTATTTTCAGAACATTATTGGCCTATTAAATGGAAATGAGTACCATAATAATGTCTTACAATCATGGTAAATCTTTCGGAAATAAATGACTTCCATAAAAATCTCTTTGAAACTTTATTAACTCATGGAAAAAATGGGTTTCATAACAATTACTATAAAAAATTATTAACATTATAAAAATAAAGGGGTTTCATATAAATCTCCTTGAAACATGGTTAACCCCTGGAAAATAAATAGGTTTCATAAAAATCTATTTGAAACAATGTCATTCCATCTAGTGAAAGAACAAGGATAATATCAATACCAAATAAACCTTATGGATGATAAGTCACAATAAGGGATGTAATGTTGATGAATATAAATGAAATTATAATATCATTTAAATCATTTTGGGGGAAGTCATTTTCATTTTAAAAATCATATTTAAAAAATAGCACATTTTAAAAATACATTTTTTGAAACATATTATAAAGAATAAAAGGAATGTTTTAAAATAATATGATTTAGGAAAATTAAATTATTAATTATTCCTTTTAATTTATAAGTCACATTATAGTTTTAACCAAACTGATAAATAATGTATGAAATTCATAAAAACATTTTTTAAATTACTGTGACATCCCGAACCCGGGAACCACATAAAGGCGTCCCAATCCTGGTTGGCCACATGGCCTTATATACATCTCCTTGAATACTAGAGGGTACTGAATATAATCATGGGACTATCATGAGTCTATTGGGACCCTAATACCTCATTTCCATAGTGGATCATAATATATCAAGATAATAAAAGGTAAATAAGAGAATAAATATACATAAATAGATGACATATTAGAAGTAGAATGTAATGACATTGGACCGGTAACATTTGGTAGAAGAAGTGTACAAAAAATATTAAACAACTAATGTAATTGATATTAGCGTTAAATGTTTAGGATAATGTATTTCTTATGTGTAAAAACCTACGATATAGATATAAATTGTACCGGGAGAAAAATAGTATATAAAATATGACAAATGAATCCAAAAACAATCCAAAAATCATGAGCTCCAAATGAATCATGTGCTACAAAGATCCATATTATGAAATGATGAAATAGCAAGTGTCCAAAGTGGGATTCTTCCATTTTTCAAAAGACGAATATGTTAAATCTTCTCAGGTAACAATGGTAGGATAGAGAAGATGTGAAACAAATATCATTAGTCCACCATAAAATACATGTATAACACCTAGTCTATTTAATAAAATCTTAAATAGTGTGAAGGAATGAATATATAAAATAAAAGGCTTAAAGTAATGTAAATACCCTTGTACGCGATTCATCATCAACTAGTGTCTGAATATGTTATCTATTTATTTATTTATTATGTTATAGATTATATATTAAGTAACATTAGGTATAACTGGCTCATAAATCATGTTATTAAAATCATAATAACTTATCTATGGAATAACAAGGAATCCATGATAATGATAATAATTAAAAAGGATCCATGTAAATAACTATGGCATCCTTGACCATAGGGTTCATGCCAACTCAGTAATTACATGATGCTTGGACATAAGGTGTTTTTATGTTATATAAGAAAAATATCCCAAGACATTCCACAATAATATGATTTTAAATGATGGTATTGAATTCATTCAAGCTAAAATAGGATAAGCAATGACTAGACCCAAAGGCTGTATTTTTGGTGCCTTATGTCCATATAGATCATGATGGATCTATTGAGTGTATCAAATTCATATTGTAATGATAAATTATGGATCCTACGGTGTCTTACCAAGCATCTACTGCAAGATAATAGTTTGGTTCCAAGGTTGGTATCAATCCTGGGAACCGACATCCTGGAATCAAAATGGCTTACCTGAGGACTCACTTCATTCCATAAAAAATACAGCTCAGTATTGAGTTTGACCATTCCTAAAATGATTTCAAGGTTATTTTTAATAGGTACCTTATACTTGTTTTATTCCTTAAATAAGCCGATGTCAAAGTCATTCCATTTCATTATTCCAAGGGTTCGTTCCATACCATTCATTAGTGTGATAATGTTAAAAGGGAATTCAACCATTTATTAGTTCATTTGAGTCAAAAACAATTCATTAGGTTTAGTCTATTTACTTCCATTAAAAAATGTTTTATATATGTATAAAACCAAACCATTAAGGTACAATAATTTAAATAGTCCATGTTATATTTATCATTTTACTTTTTGTTTGTCTTTTAAATGATTCATTGATTAATTGGAAAACTTATTATAGAAGATTAATGTCTTACATATATTTAATACCAATTTTTATCTTGCTAATTTAAATGATAAAATATAAATTAATTAGGTTTAAGTCACAACACAACCAAAAAATGGCATGAATGGGGTAAATAATCAACTAACTGAGTAAATATTGAAACTCCCTACATAAAGAGGTTGATGTTACTGTCATAACCTATAGTGATGGATAACATATATTAAAATGTTCATAGAATATTTCTAAACTGAATATAATCATGTAACATGAATTTACTAGGACATGCTTAATGAAATCAGCATCCAGACACACTACATTGATTTATTAAATGGACAAACATAATGGATGAGTCATAGACCACCTTCCTCAAGGCCATAGAACTTTCCTCATATAGTATCAACCATTAGTTTGGCTTGGAATTTATGTGATATTATGAATGGATAAAATCCCTTAAAGTAGGGAATATTATCATATATCTAAATATCATTAATGAGGGAATGAAATATGATTAAAAAATGAATAGTGTACTTACATATGTACATCAAACCTGACAAACAGGGATTGATTCAAACATAGTATTGAAACACAGAATAAATTACAATGAAATGGTCTAGAGAGAAGCTCAAAAAAGCATAGGTTTATCAATACTCAAATGGAACTAATAAAAAAATTGTGGTTAGGATTAAATTATAAATAAGGGGAAAATTTTTATTTTACACAAAATTTCAAATACATGTTATTGGGTCTCACAATTGGACAAAAACCCATAACCAATGTGTGATATACCTAGACTAAACTCTAAAAAGGAATCACATGAGTTTTATCCCCTAGAATATAGTTATGGTAAACCTTGTTCAGTGATTCACCCCACTATCCATCCCCGTATTGTTAGGAGAGAATGTGCAGGCTGGGTCGCATGTTTTAAACTACACGAGCAGGTCTGTAATTCTCTCCACCGATTGGGGTTCTGTGATTTTAAATATCCCTATAAACCAATGAAACCTTAATAACCTAATTATTCATCAATTATAGGTCCAAAATAATGAAATATATTTAATTTATAATGGTCCATACTTGTGATTAAAACTAGGTTCTGACAGTCTTCCCCATTAAAAGAACTCATTCAAGAGTTCACATTCCAAGGGTGGTGGAATTTTGGTAAGATTAACAATATCCATTAGGAAAATTTATTTTTCTCTCTCTCCAATATCATTTCATATACATGGTCATGCTTCTATAACAAAATCACTAAAGGGACCGAATAGCCTATGAGGTCCTTCATCCACTGGTAAATGATATGTATATGATACTCCACAAATTAAGAATATTTATCTCACTCAACCACCTCAGGATCAAAATTATATAAAGGGTCACTATAATATTAGAGAAGCTATGAAACATGGAATGATTCATTAATGACATGGTAATTATAGGGTAATAATAATTAATACGATAGCAGATTGATTGTCTTTATAATATCAAACATTATTATAAAATGAGTTGAGTTCTTAGACTTCATTAATATGTGTCTATTTTATTATATGGCCAATACCCATAAGAAAAACTGATCCATAGACACAATCTCTTGTGGTCAATGATGACAATTAGAGTAATATTTATATCATGGTTGAGTATTATATTTATTCTTCCTGATCACAAGTACCAGCTCTGAAGTCTTTTACTAGAGATGAGGGCCTAGTAAGGATTCTTATCCTACCTTTGTCTAATACATTGGTAAATTGTAAGACCTAAAATACAAGGCACCAAAGGGTTTCAACTACATTTTTTCCTTATGTATTGTTTATAGAAGAACTCAACAATAGGGATATGGTTCCCTAATAATCTTCTAATTGTAAGGATTCATGTTCGGAGCATGACCTATAGTACATGTATCATTTGTTCTGAATGGCCATTAGTCTGTAGGTGAAATGTTGTTCTCAGAAGAACCCTTGTAACTATAGTTCTCTGCAACCAACTCAATAATATTTATGTGAAATTATATCCCCAATCTAAAATGATAGTATGAGGTAAGACATGTAGTTATAATATCTTAGATATATAAATCCTTCCTATCTCATCAAATGAGAATGTCACTTATGTTGGAAGGAAGTGGGAATATTTTTTCAATCCACTAATGAAAACCCAAACTATGTTGATATCTCTAGGTGACCTCGTTAAGATGATTAAAAATTCAATTTAAACATATTCCCATTTTCATTCCATTAGTGGAAGAATCTTTAACAAGCCATTATGTCACTAGTGCTCTACCTTCTTCTACTGACAGGTGAAACCCCTTCTAATAAAACCTTCTATTTGATGTTTTGTCCTATGAAACCAATACATGCATTGCATATATCGATACATCATGGAGATTCATGGATGAAATTCCCACTGAGAAGAATGGGACACATTCATTAGTTACTATCACATATATATATAATCCTAGAAAATCCCATTAATATGTTGGTTGTTGTCTCTATCCACAAACTATTGTCGAGGTCAGTCCTCACCATAAATTATCTCATAGATAAATATGACTACAGGATTTGATGATTTTTGTCTCCATACCTTCTCAAGGTGGAAAGAGATAACTGTCAAGACTGAGATATTAGACAACTCTTGACTATCATGAATCTCTAGATGCAGCTTTTAATAGAGGGCCATAAATTTCCATTCATCACTTTCTTCTTGTAAGCCCATGTTCAGATTTATCAGACATAATGGATCAAATACCACATTTCCTATTCATAACTTATCATAAAGATAAAAATTTAATGGCTAAAGATATCAGAAAATATAGTTTTATTAGATTTATTTGATTATATGTAAATATATATTTAAGGATCTTTTAGTCCTTATAAAAAACAAAGAACTCAACAGATAGATATTGTCTCTAGCAATATAATCCATTACCAAATTCTGACAGCTCTAGGACATGTCTCCGGAAATTTTATTCATTAGACCTCCATTAATGTGATCCTCCTATAGTGACTATATCCACCCACATCATCACCTATCCTAAAAAAAATTCAGATGAATCACAGAACAATATATAACCTCTTTCAAGCTCTATTTGAATTAGAATAGATTTTAAATGAATCCTTCCATTCATCTCATCAATTATTTTACCACAAAATTTTGACAATATTAATGTAATATCCTTATTTCTAAGACTAGTATAATTTGTTGCAAGTAATGATATGTCCTATATAAAATTTTTATCATATCCATCCAACAATAATAAACTCCATATATGAATCATGTTCATGGGATTTTCAAATAAAAACATAGGACTCACCTTCTCTAATTAAATGTATTTGACTACTTCTGATATAATATGACCCTTGAAGTGAAAATTGTGAATCCAAAAAGCAGAACATTGAATTATTATCATAAATCTAATTCTCTCTCATTGTATTCAGAATGATTTCAATATGTCGAGCTCAATCACTGTGAATGTTTTAATAGACCCGATTTTCATTCAAAAATATTACATCCAAAGATACCATATTTGGGTGGAAATACCTATTCATCAAATCCTTGAAAATGGTTGGTACATTTTTCATACAGAAACGAATATTGATATTCTCTTATAGACCTTTCCAGCAATGAAAAGCAATATGAGGTCTATCTAAATTTCATCCTGACATATATTGATAGACCAATATTTTATCAACCATCCATAATACCACAACTCCTCTGATCTACCCAAATAGATCATTGATTAAAGGAAGTGGATACTGGTTCATAACTATAAACTAGTTCAACCATATGTAATCCACACATTGACGAAGCATCCCATCCTCCATCAAGGTTAAAATTATGGCAGGATCCCAAGAGGATTTGTTTTCTTGTTTAAAATATTTGGACTCTAGATACTCTAACTCACTCTTGAGATCATGAATATCGATTTGTGTAGTCCTGTATGAGGGATTGGATACTGTAGTTTCTCATCGAATTATATCAATCACAAGTTTTACATATCTCTCAAGTAGTATGCCAAAAAAAACCATCAGGAATGATATCCAAGAAATGATTGACTAATTGAGGATAATAAATCTAAATAACACCCAACTCCAAGATATCAAGAATAGTTATCTATGAGTTCACTCCTCCTATCTCAGAGTTCAATGCTCCATCTCTAATATCCTGGACATCCCACTAACCCTTATGTAGAGAACTTATTCACTCTTCTCACAAAAACAAAAACCTACAATGACCGAAGCATAAAAATCCATGATATGTAACCAACCAATCCATATTTAGAATAAAATCAAATTCATTCATCTATAGAAAAAAGAGGTCCCATAAGAAGGGGAAACTACCCTCTTCAAGGTTGAGTCCCTATATTGGTGTATATCCTATTATCAATCTCTGAATGGCGTAACTAAGGTCATTACACCATAATAATGTTTAATTAATATACTGATACATTCTGAGATATATAAGTAGATAAATTATTTTCAATCACCCACATCAATCCAATCATATACTGTAATGGAGGCTACTAGAATAGTACCTCGTACTATAGATGGACCAACAATTTGATGCTCAGGTGATAGATGTAAATCATGAAACTAACCTGGTCCACTGACATGTGCTAGATCTGAACTACCTTGATTATTGCTAATATACTAGAGACGACGATCTGTAGTTTAGATACCATAAATAAGACCTAATCTTCATCTAGTCCTAATAATGCTACTATAACTCCCCACAAAATGTAGCATAATATATATTCCCCCTGAAGATAGAGCTTCTATGGATCATCTTCCTCAATAATTAGATGGAAAGGTCTAACATAGTCTCTAATGTTTCCCCATACCCCTACCATTGAAACTGATTGCATACATTGGATCTTCATGTTCAACGACTTTGACAACCACAACTCTAACGTGAAACCTCAAATGATCACTTCTTATTATATGATGAACTATTCTCCTACCTCTACATTGGTCATCAATACTCAATACTGTTTCATCCTCTTTTGTTGGTCTTAGTAACATGTACTAGATTTACACTCTCATAAAATGTTGGTATGCTAAAAAATACACTTTAGTATAGATGGAATTCTTGAACCCATACTTGAAATTCCTATCAGATGATTTCTCCTTACAAGATATATGTACTGAAAAGTGTTGTAACGTAGTAAAATATGAATAATAACAACAACTAAATTAATATACTTTTCTAGATGCATGAAATATTTTTATCAGCCTTCTCTCTTTATCTGAGGAAAGAGGTGATCCTAGAAGGAAATCCTGAAATCATCCAATACCATGACCTGATGATGAACAACCTGGGTAATCACATTCTCTTAGCGTTTTTCAGAATAAAAACACATTGAAGAAGAAATATTGAACCTCCAATATTGGTTCATCTACTAATACTCAAAGATTTATATGATAGAATCCATTAAAGACTCAGTAGTATGTGGACTACCATCCCCCAAAAAGAAAGGAGTATGATGTTGCTGGACCTCACGTGTCCCATCATCCATCATTGGTGCAGGTTATGTTGAAACATTAATGGACTACAACATATGTATAAAACTATGAAGAAGTTCAGTGTCAGTTCCTATATCATGTATAGCATGTGGTGCCTCATATGGAACTACAGTAGGGATAAAATGTGGCTCGGGCCACTCAACCTATAGAGTGTGATCGTTGCAACCCTCCTGGCGCATGACATGAGAATCTCATGGTGGCCTAGAACTACATATTCTAAAAAAACACATCATATCTATATCTATTTAGATAGATACACTAGTATAAGTAAAACATCAGAAGAAGGGATCACTACCCATGGTATACAACCCTAAATAACATCTTATAAGGACATGTATTAGAAGTGACCTATTTCAAATTAATGTGGTTATAGTAGGGGAAGGGACAATAGAGCCCTTTATCTTAATTTACTACCAACCGTATATTTTTTTGGTGTTTTATATTATCAATATGAATTTTTGTTTAAACATATATCAGTTTGTGATTAAAATGGATTTGTAGTCCCTATGAATCACGGACCATACAACCCATCAATTAAATCGATATCCAATTAATTTTTAGTTAACCTAGTCTGCATTTTATCTCATATTGTAAATGTTTTTATATGATGGGATAACCTAGTAAACCACCCATTCCATCCCATGATGGTGAATAAACATCATGAAATGAAATTTCAAATCAATCAATCACACCCAAAGAGAATCACATACATATATATTAACATAAGCATGGATCACACAATAATTACAATAAGAACGTGAAAATGAAAGAAGTTACATGTACCAATATGGAATAGAATAGGCATGGCATGTGAATTCAAGGTTCCTAAAGTGATTCCTGATGGATTCAATTTTCCCTTATCTCATTAGTCCAAGGATAAAATGAAACCCTCAGTCACAATATTAATAAAATTATTAACCATCACATATCATGTGTATCACTTAGTGATGATAATATATCAAAAAAATTATAAAACCCAAAAAAATTATTATTTAGGAAAAACAACATTTACTAGTCAGTAATACCCAAGAATAACATATCACTATATTCCAAGTATTCCTAATCATATTTTGATTGTATTAAATTTTTTAAAAAAGAGTGTAACTAATCTGAAAAAACATTGGGACATCCTAAAACTATGTTCCACTCAATGTTTCTAATTCATTATTGTGTATAAGGAATTTCCTTTCTTCTTAAATGATTTAAGAGTCATTTTATGAATTAATGTTCATGATTCTCACAATCTATGAATATCTTGTTGGGGATTCAAGTCATTTAAGGATGGAATTGAATAATTTTCATTATCGGGGGATTTTGATTGAAACAATAGGCATGTGGAGCCTTTTTAATGGGGAACACTTCACCTATGTTTCCTAGGATGAACACATCATCCCTGAGGGATGAACCAAATCTGATTTGGAAAAAAGAACATCTTGCACGGTATGCACATAGTTTCCCTGAAAATGTTCCCCAATCTATGCATGAAGAGGGATCTCGCAAGACATCATCATTTTTTACCCAAACCATGCATCCATCTCTCCATGTCGTGCTGGGTGTGGGAGTTGAGGTAAAATCTCTTGCACAGTATACACATGATTTTCCCAAACCGTTCTCTATAACTATGCTGGAGTAAACAGAGCACCACCTACCTCTATCTTCTCCTCCTAACCAATATCTCACCTGAGATTTGGACCCCCTAATCACACCAAGAAAAAAGGGTGAAAGTCAATTATTAAGGGGTGATATATTTTTTGAAATGGGGCGATCAATTGAATAGAAGAGGGAGTAGTGGAGAAGAATGAAACACATTAAAAGAAATTTATGGAGTTTTTATTCTTTGTAATTGACAGTTTATTCTATTTATATTTCTTATATAGTGAACACATCATGTAATATAATATTGGATTTCGTTTTTTATTTCATTAGTGGATAAATCCCTTAGGTGTTGGGGTTGTGGATGAATATGGAATCGTCAAGTGATTAAAATGCTATTATTTTTGGTGTTCATTCTTTCTATAATAATTTCATTAAAATCAACTCATTGAGTATTTCTAGAAAACCCATATCATACCAATAATTGGATTTCCAGGGATCCCTAGGTGAATTACAGCTATGTTTTCCAATGATCATTGGGTACTCTTGCAATATATGAATTGGTTGGTCATTAATGAAATTGTCATTAATTAAATTCCTAATCAAGGAATTGTAATCTTTTTATATAGTCAGAATTTATCAGACCAAGGGGAACTCTGACACACTTAGAACCTTGATATGTGTGTTATCATAAAAAACACAACACAATAGAAAAAATATTCTGGATGATCTACACAAACATCCACAGTCCCAACACATCTTCTCATTAGCATGTTTCAAAAATTAATTTGAGTGTTTTTTCCTATTCAGGAGGATTAAACATTTTTGATATTGGATGCTTGTAATTATCTAGCCATCTTAAAATAATTTTAACAAAAAAACATCGAGTCTAAAATTCATCACATTCACTTAGGATATGATAAATCATGAAACAAGAACACTGCAACTCTAACTATGGATTGTCCATGTACATCCACTATACTAGTAGTAAAGACCGGATATCAATTTGGGATTCCGAGCATAACACATTGGCTAGAATGAAGCCACATTATGATTCCATTTCTAGAGAGATAAATTGAGGGAGTTTTGTCAAATTCAGTTCTGTTAAGTAAGTGAAAACAATATTCAACAATTCTAAAAATTCTATTATTAATGTCATTTATGTTTTACCATAGTTTTCATCCTTTATGATTAGTGTGTTTTGTGGTGTTTTTCAGGACTATAAGTGTATGTGTAGTTGGGTCACACATTCCAATAGTGATGAATAAATGGAAATACATCCACATGATCTAGAAATCGAACGAACCTTATCCAGGAGACATCAGTAACATATGGGCGATCACAACCAAAATGACCCAATGGAAAATATAGCGGAAGAAGAAAAGATGATATCAAAAGAGTTGGGAAGCCATTTGTAATTGATGGAATCCTACAATTTTTTGTTGAGGAGGTGAAAAATGAGAATCCATCATCAAATTTTTTGGATTATTTTCCACAACACCAGAAAACACCACCGGCTCAATTTATGCTAGGGTTTGGACAGCCACAACTATTATTATATCTTCAATAATATCTATAACCATAATTACCTATGAATCAGCTGAGATATTTCTCTCAATAGAAATATCATTATATATGAAAAATTATTCAATAACAAACACCTCTTTGTTGTACTCTTTTAGAGTATGAGATTCCTTCCATCCATTCTGAGAATACCGACAAAATGAGACCACCATTAGAATCCCTACATTTTGAGATCAATCCAACTATAATGAATCTTTTTCAAAACACAGTTCAATTTGAAATCTTACCATGTGAAGACCCCAATGCTCATCTATCGATTTTTTTTTGGAAATGTTTGACACATTATGCTAAAATGGAGTGTTTGAGGATTCAATTCGCCATGGTAATTTCACATCTCATTAAGGGATAAGTTGAGGGATTGGATTTAAGGACTTCTCTCAATGGTCCATTCCTACAAGGGAGAAATTGGTCCAAGAATTTCAATGAAATTATTTTCCTCCCTCCATGATAGTTACCTTACGAAATAAGAATCACAATTTTTACCAACATGATTCCAAATCATTATATGATTCTTGGGTGATATTCAACGAGATGTCAAGAAAAATCCCTCATTATTGAGTTATGATATGGATTAAAGTCCAAAATATTACATAGGTATTACTAAGAACACAAAATTATTGGTGGATGAAGAAGCTATATGTATAGATATAAGGAAATCACTAGAGGGACTCCTTGATTTGATGTAAGACATGTCGACGAACAACCTCCAATGCCATTCTGAGAAAGGTACTCAAAAGAGAGGGATCCATAATATAGATTCCACTATAATTATTTTGTCCCAAATCAATTGCATATACAAGAATATATATTTGTTGAATATGAAAAACATGTTTCATGTTCAATCGGGTAATCACCCAGCGTGTAGTGAATGTGGTGATAATCACGCCAAGGGTGAGTGCTCAGGGAAAAGTGTTGATACTTCACAATGTGAGGTGAAATACGTTTCTTTGAATCAAGGGACATATAACCACCCTCAATAATAGAGCCCTTCCTTGGTAGATAACCCAAATATGGTCTAGGGGAAGCAACCAAAAAATCTTGATTCTAGACCACAGATTCCATCCAGTTATGATCAGTAATAATATCTGAATCCATATCTTATGGAGTATTAAGGAAACCATTTTCAGAACAGAGCCTACCACCAACACGGGTATAAAAACCCTCGTCTTGTACAACCACCAAGACAACAACAATTAAAAATGTCGCACGACAACCTCAATAGGAACCCCCATCATGCAAAGAAGAAATTATGTCCAAATTTATAACAACTACTGAGACTAGATTACAGAATCAGGAGGCATCAAATAGATTCCTCGAAAATAAAACTGGGTAGTGTACCAATCAACATTATTAAATGAATACCTATACAATATAGGGTAATGGAAAATAGAATCTAGTGGAGGAGGCTAATGCATTAATTTTACGATGTGGGAAGGAGCTGCCATAGAAAGCAACTACAAGTCCTAGTGAATCCAAAAATCCAAATCAACATACAACCTCTTCTAATAGAGAAAATTATGATGTGGAGTCCCCATAAACACATTAACTAGTCATGTTTAATGAATATCCAATGTGAATGTGAAAGTATGTGGTAACCCCTTATGAACCCACCTTGTCAGTTCCCACAAGAATCAAACTATGGAAGTTGAATCAATATTTTTCCATGTTTATGGAAGTATTATGAAAATTTCTTATCTAAATTCCATTTCCTGAGGAATTAACTCAAATTACAACTGACATAATGTTTATCAAGGAAATTAATTCATATATGAATAAAATAGAGGACTTGAGAACCATTCCCCTTACTAAGGAATGCTTAACGGTGGTTTCACACTCTTTTCCTCCTAAGATCCATGATTTGGTATGTTTCAAAATCACTTACACAATCGGAATTTGTGTATTTGGGAAGGCCCCCTATTATTTGGGGTATAGTCTCAATATTATTCCCTGTGGAGTCTTCAAGAAACTAGTGTTGAATGATCTCAAACCAACTCTAGTGGCATTAAAACTGGAAATTTTCCCCATTAAATATACTTGAGGGATTCTAGAATATATGATAGTGAATGTGGGAAGATTGATTCTACCTACATACTTTATCATACTCAACATGGAAGAAGACCTATAGGCACCTTTGATTCTAGGATAACCCTTATTGGCTACTGAGAGAGTTTTGATCGATGTTCATAAAGGCAAGTCAATATTTTGAGTGGGGGATGAAAAATTATCTCACAACATCCTCCAGGCTATTAAAAAAGTTTCACTTATGGAAAAAGTGGATATTTATGCATTGAATAAAGTGGATGATTAGTTTGTCCACAATGGAGAAGACATGGGATGTTTCTCAGTAACCAATGAACCCATTATTGAGGACATCGATCCTAAAGAAGTACCAAAGGAGCTATAATTTATTCTGGGATATGGCGGTCATTATTGGCAGCGAGAAGTGGTTCCAGATATGATAGAGTGAGATGAGTTTTTTCCGATTGTTCCTTCAGTTCTCAAAGCCCCATAGCTCAAGTTGAATCATATCTCATATTCTATAAAATATCGGTACCTAGGTGATTATAAAATTATACCAATAATCTTCAATGCATCACTCACAAAAAATAAATAGGAGGAACACTTATATGTTCTAATGAGGAGAAAACATGGCATTTTTTGGATGGTCACTGATCTTAAGGGTATTAGTCCCACTATTTTCACACATAAGGTGCTGCTTGAGGAAGAAGAAAAGCCCTATTTTCAATTGCAACGATGCATGAATCATCTAATGAATAAGGTAGTAAGGAATGAATTGATTTAGTTCATAGATGTCAAAATCATCTAATGAATTTATGAAAATCCATGGGTGAGTCCTTTGCAAGTGGTTACCAAGAAAGGAGGTATCACTATTATTGAAAATGGGAAGAATGAACTCATCCCAACAAGAATTGAAATAGGATATAGGGTTTGTGTAGACTACTAGAATCTCAATGGTGACATGAAAAAGGATCACTTCCCACATTTCTTTATGGATCAGATATTGGAGATATTGGTGGTGCATGAGTTCTATTGCTTCTCAGATGGTTGTTTTGGATATAACCAAATATCTATTTCCCTTGAAGACCAAGACAAGAGAACTTTCACACGCCCTTATGAAACTTTTTTATATCAACTGATATCTTTGGGCATTTGAAATGCTCTACCACCTTCCAATAATTTATGTTAGAAATATTTCATGGTATATTAGAGATGATTTTAGATGTCTTCATGAAAAATATATCAGTATATGGGAAGACATTCTATACCTACTTGATAAATTTGTAGTTGGTTCTTGAATGATGTGAGAAAACTAATCTAGTTTTAAACTAGGAAAAGATACATTTTATGGTACGAAATGGTACTGTCATAGGAAATCAGATTTCCATGAAAGGGATTAAGGGTGATCTGACCAAGATTTAAGTATTCTCACAACATCTCATTCCAAATTTTGTTCGAACCATTCAGAGTTTTATTGGGCATGTATGTTTTTATAGAAGATTTGTTAATGAATTCTCCAAATTAGGTCACACATTGACAATTCTCTTTTTCAAGTATGTAATCATTGAATATGATAAAACATGTAATCCAATGTTTCAGCTTCTGAAACAAATATTTATTGAGGCTCCTATTGAGATTGCCCCATGTACAGAGTAGCAACATGAGATTATGTGTAACGCATGTGACTATGTAGTGGGGGAAGTTCTCGAATAGTATTTGAATTGTATATTTAGACCAATTTATTATATGATCCAAGAATTAAATAAAGCAAAAATCCATTACACTACCACAAAAAAAAATATTAGAAGTGGTTTTCACATTTTACAAGTTTCACTTGTACTTGGTGATATCTAAATTTGTTGTCTACATTGACCATACTGCACTAAAATATTTTCTGAATAAGAAGGGTAAAAAAACAAGACTCAACATTGGGTACACCTCCTCCAAGAGATCAATTTGTATATCTGAGATAAGAAGGGAAGTGAAAATTTTGTTGTTAATCATCTCTCAAGGCTAGAATTTCCCCATTTAGAAAGAGAAGATGATTTATAAATTGAAGAGGATTTCCCAGATGAGTATCTAATTATAATTAAAGTAACACCTCATCAATGGTATTTTGACATTGCTAATTACATGGGCACAGGATTAGTTCATCCATATTTGAAATTTCAAAAAATGAAATGATTTCTATTTGAGGTGAAACAATATTTTTCGGAGACCCACTTCTTTTCCACTCACGTTGCAATAGTGTGACCCACTGATGTGTCCTAGATGAAGAAATTCAAAAAAAATGGAATTATTTCCTTCTTCTCTAGCTACAGGGAACCACATGCCAAACTAAAATACAAAAAATTTTATTCAATATTTATTTTTCTATCCATCCATTCACTAGCACACTTGTTATTTTATACCTCTCTGTGATGGGTACAAATAGACTTGTAACATGGGATGCCATGCTAAAATGCTATAGAACCCCATACTTGAATTTGAAGTCTTCGAAGTTTGAGGAATTGATTTCATGGGAACCATTCCCCCCTAATTTTGGAATTTATATATTCTATTATGTGTTTATTTTTCTTCTAAATGGGGGGAAGCCACAGACACAACACTGACAATATCGTTGTATCCTTCCTAATGAAAATATTTTTCAGAAGGTTTAGAGTCCCATTGGGTTGGATAACTGATCGAGGGACACATTACAACAACCCATTAATGAAGAATGTGATTTTAAAATATCTATTATTGTACAATAAAGGGACACCTTATCATCCCAAATCAATTGGTCAAGTAGAGGTATCAAACCATGAATTGACGTAAATATTTCAGAAGACGGTGGGAGATTCAAGGAAGAACTTGTTCAAAAAGATTTATAATGCCTTGTGGGCATTCAAGACCGCCTTCAAGACAACTCTAGGTATGTCTCCCTTTCAATTAATCTATGGGAATCCAGATCACATTCTTACGAAACTGGAGAATAAATCCTATTGGGCTATGAATGCCATAAATTACTATCTAAAGGATGTAGAAGAGAAATTGATATTTCAATCAACAGAGCTCGAGGAAATTTGACAGGAGGCCTATGAGAATTCTCGAATATACAAGGAGAAGAAGAAGGATGTTCTTGACCACTAGATATTTCAAAAATCATTCCAACCTGGATATGAGGTATTTCTATTTAAATCAGTCTTAATATTGTTCCTAGGGATGTTGACTTTTCGGCGGTTAGGACCCTTTAAAGTGATCAAAGTCATTCACCATGGTGTGGTGGACATTGATGGAGCACATGGGAAAACTTTTATGGTGAATGAACAAAGTATAAAACCTTATCATTACATGGAAGACATGGTAGGAATGTTATGCACCTTGAAATTTAGTTAGCAAGAGGCTCGGGTATGTTAATCATGAGACAATAAATATAGCACTGACCATGAGGTATCCCAGAATTTCCACAACTTTTAGTAAAAAAAAATGTTTTCCTATGTCTTTAGGACTGCAGGTTAGTGTTATTCCTTTAATGTTTTCTTGTTTTATTTATATGATTTATGTGACAATATAGATATATTATTGAACATTTATTATGTAGAGATCATAATATAATGGTAAATCTCACATCATCTTTTAAATTATTGGGAGATCAAATAGTTTCATTTAGAAACGGTCATATTTCCCGAACAATGTGCCCTGAAACCATGCAAGAAGAGTGATAGCACATGGTTATTTCATGGTCAGATAAACCATGCACTCAAACCATGCAGGTTTTTTTGGGTTGCCCTAATCTTTTTTAAATTCTGACCCATTTCTTATTTCCTCCTACCAAAATTATGTTATTCCTTCACCCTCTCCTATTTTCCCCTCATTCCCTCACTCCTTCCTTCCTTCCTTCTCCTCCAACCAAGGTCTTTCTCCTCCTTCATCTTGATCGTTCATCACCAAGGTAATCTCCCTCTGTCATTTTCCTTCTTTCTTATTCTTTTTTCCCTTTCTCCATTAGCTTACGGTTGCGGTAATTCATTTTTCACTCCCCCATTGTTCATTGTTATTTTTTGAATTTACCACAACCATAAGCCAAGGGAGAAAGGGAAAGGGAAAAAAGAAGATGAAAGATGAAGAACAATGCTTCTATGGTCACATTACTCCTAATGAAAAAATGCTTCATCTGTCATTTTCCTTCTTTGGTCACATTACTCCTAAGTTTTTTTAAATTCTGACCCCTTTCTTACTTTTCACTCCCCCCTTCCTTCTCCTACCAAGGTAATCTCCCTCTACCATTTTCCTTTTTTATTCCTTTTTCACTCCCTTTCTAACCCCTTTTTTCCCTTTCTCCCTTGGCTTAAGGTTAGTGCATGTTGTTTATCCTCCACCATCCATTGTCATGATCGATATATATCAGATGGACAATGCTTTCTTTGTGAGCAGGATAGAGATGTCACATTAATCCTAATGAAAAAATGCTTCATCTTCTGCCTTAGTGAGGTCAGCAATATCTCTAGTATTTATGACTACGACCATCTCAAAATAGTGGCCTATGCCTAGGCCCCTTATGAATGGTACCCCACTTCATCCCATTATTTTTGGGCCACCATTACTCATCCCGAGGACTCATATGTTCCTCATACTTCTATGGATTCCCAACAACTCAACCCAGTGCACTGGATACTACAATAAAAACTTACCACTTGCTTCATCGCTCGCATTGACAGTGAAGATAATGATAGTTTGCAAGACCTTTTCCATTTACACTCCATGATTACAGGTGTCAAGCTTAACCTTGGTTTTCTATTCACCTAGTACCTGAAACACATATTCTCTAAGCGAGAATGGGACATTTTTTGGTGTCACCTTCATTAATCTCCTCATGGACCACCTCGATCTTGAATATGATCACATCGCGTTTACTGAGCTTCCTCCATCTCCCCCATTTGATCTTAACCTTTTCCATTGTATTAAGATGCTAGAGTATGAGAGCCAATTGTTTCAATTTCATGGCACACATATGGATGATACGGCCGCCCAACTGCATTAATCCATCGAGGAGCCCATCCCACATCATCCATCTCCCTATACACTGAAATCCCACACACAACCACATCTTGCCCATATGGGCCATTACCATTTTGTTTCCTACCCGTACCTCCATGGTACACACTATGGTGATCCAGACCATCATTGGAAATGGGAGAAGAACGCATATACCATGGTCGACAATCATGTGGAGGCCCCAAGATTTTAGGCGTTCGTCCTAGGTCTCCATGACCAAGATGAGCTTAATTTTTACCACGTTATGCCCACCCACCCTTTGCCTTACTATATGCATTTAGATTCCCCTTACACCCAGTCCCGACATGTGGCACTTCTCTGACTGGTGGACCCTCAACAACACCTACCACTAAAGGTATGTCAACCTATTCCACAACAAGAGATCCTACATGGGATGTGTCCGTTTGTGCCCATTTTTGTTCCCCATATAATCCCTACACCGGCTACCATTGAATTCCATCTGTTTTCTACACTCTTTCTTCTCTCATTATGTGGTTGTTTTTTAACTGATAACCTTTTTTCCTTTCCAATAATACATTTCTGTTCTATAATTATATCTTTTCAATTCCTACTACCATATTCTATTTTGGTACCACTTATTTACATTTCATTGATTCTCCATTAAGGTACTTAGGTGGATCCCTCCCTACGATTTGAGGCTTCTCCACATGCTCTTTCCAACTATTTTTTCCACTCTTTACCATCTTTTCATGGGTATTACTCAATTATCATTTCTTTCCTTTCCTTTATTCTACTCGCCCTCCCTATTCCCCTAATTTCCCTGCCCACCCTTCTTCACATTACCACCATCACAGGGGATTGTGACTGGTTTTATGTGTGGGGGAGGGCTCCCACTTAAGTAACACAATTTTATTGACTACATGAAAAAATACATATGATGACATGTTTTCATAGATGTTTTATAAAGGTCTATTATAAGTGTCATAGGATTGTATCAATTGGATAAAAATGATTTCTGGGGAATTCATTCTAAAAATTACTCATATGTCCGAATTGAAAAAACATTATTGTGACATGAATAACCATTATAATGCTTGAAAATGATCTTTTAGTAATTTATTTAGAAAACATTTTTTATAAAAATGACTTTTGTGATGGAATAATTTATATTAAAGAACCAATTAAAATGGATGTCAATTTATTCATAAATAAATGCGAGGTTTGGGAATTTTTATTGCCGCACTAGTGGTTATCATGCAATCTTAATTTATTAAACTCTTGACAGGCTCCAAAATTTCATCATGTATTGACATGAACAATTTGACCCAGTTGAATGTAAGTATCTCATCCCACTGGAAGAAAAATATTGCTTACAAGATATGCAAAGGCACAACGAATAATTTTTATGACCCTTCATATTGTTTTGGAAGATGAATGTCAATGATGGTGTGCGACCTATAAAAGGGGTATCTCGCTAATTAGTGATGATAAAACATGAGTATAACCAATATAATTTTATTATTATAAGGAAATTGATGATGGTACTTTCATTCAATGAAGAAAATAAATGTCATTTTTATGAAATATTGATTTATGAATGAACGGTTCGATTTTTTGGATTATGTCTACCTTGTTAGCTAACATCACAAATTTGGGGAACCATGAAGAATGAATATATTAATTTTTAATGATAATTAATTCTAAATACATATTTATTTGATTGATATAATCTATGATATTTATACCTATTTCTTGGGTAGTTCCTCAGAAATAATTATCTAGTCATTTGTTTAAGGACAAACAATCATTCAAGTGTGGGGGATTTTGATTCACTCTTGTGTATATGTAATATTTATTCTTTTTAAATGTTATAAAAGTGTTTTTATGAATCAACTTTCACGATTATCCAAATATACATATGACTTTATAGGTATTCTAGCCATTGATGAATTTTCATTACTAGGGGATTTGGATGGAAACTGGAGGCATGTGGGCACTTTTCTATGGTGCACACTTTAGCTATGTCGCCCAAGATGAACAGATCAATCCTGAGGGCCAAACCAAATTTTATTTTGAGAAATAGAATTTCTTGTACGATATACACACATTTTCATAACCGTGTCTGTTCAAACCATGTTGGATGAGGGATCCTGTATGGCCTTCGCACAGTCGTCCCAAACCATGCCTCTTTCTCTCCAAGTCGTGTAGGCTTTGGGAGTTGTGACAGAACCTCCTACATAGTCTGTTCACATTTTTCCCTAACCAAGTGCCATAATCATGTGGGTGTAAATAGAGAACCACTTACCTCTGTCTACTCCTCCTAACCATTGTCTTTACCATGATGGGGACCCTTAACCACAACATGACAAAGGGGGATATCCAATTATGATGTGGGGAGAGTTTTTGGGAAAGGGTAGATCAATAGAAGAGAACAGAGATTAAAGGATAATCTTAAAACTCATTCTATATAAATTTTGGAGAATTTCCATTTAGTAATCGTCAGTTTCATGAATTTATATTACTTATACGGTGAACACATTAGGTAATAAATGTTTTTTTCTCATTTTTTATTATAGTAGTGGAGAAATCCCTTATGTGTTTCTGTTATAGATGAATATGGAATTGTCATGTGATTAAACTCATATTTTTTGTGTGGCTCATTGATTCTATTGTAATTCCTTTTAAATCATCTGATTGAATATTTCTCAAAATACAGTATTAGACCAAGAATGAGATTGTTAGGGAAACTTAGGGGAATTACAGCTAATGATACCAATGATCATTGGTTACTCTTTTTGTATAGAAAGTGGCTGATAATTAATGATATTACAAAAATACCAGATCAAGGAATTGTAATATGTTGATTTAGATGGAATTCACTAGACCAAGGGGAAATTTGGCACACACAAAAACCTGAAATTTGAGATATCATGAACAACACAACACAATATGAAAAAAAATATTGACGATCATCACAAACATCCACAGTCCAAGGACATCTTCTCATTATCATGTTTTAAAAACTAGTTTGAGGTTTTTTCCTGGTTCTTGAGGATTATTAATTTTCAAAATTGGAAGTCAATAATAATCTGTACTTCTTGAAACAATTTTATCATAAAACACATCGTGTTTAAAATTCATCACATTCACTTAGGTTATGACATATCATGATGCAAGAACACTGTAAAATCTCCCTGTGGATTGACCCCATACATACACTATACTAGCAGTAAGGAAGGGAATATCGATTTGGGTAACCAAGCATAAATAGCTGGCTAGAACAACAACTGTTTCACCAAGCCTGGTTGGACACATGGCGTCATGGGCATCTCCCCGAATGATTGAGGTTTCCGATTAGAAATGATGGCCTTGGGTTTGTCTGTCGAGAGACTATGCCCCCACTAATAGATTTTAGAACAATTCATAAATATAATAACAGGTATATAAAAAAACTAATATATGTAAATATATATAACAAAAAAATAATACATTAAATTCATTTTAATAGTAACTCACAGTTGGGGAAGAATAGATAAATAATAATAAAATGAAATAAACTAAAAATTGTACCCAAAGAAGATGATAACATATTCCATATTCTTAAAAAACTAGAAAACATGTATACATGAAGGTCAGAAGTAAATTATTTACAAAATAAACATAAATAAGCCAAAAACTATCCATGTTTCCCTAGATCCATCTCGTTAATCTTCTTCCAAGATAAATTCAAATAATGAAACTAGTAATAGTTGTCCAATGTAGTATGCTTCTCTTTATCAATACCTATATACATGTAATCTATGTGGGTACCAATGGTGGGATGGATGGGTTGTGAGAAAAATCATAGTAGGACACCACTAATGGCATCTACAATATCCAGTCAATCTAATATAAACTGAAATAATGTGCAATAATGCATATATAAATGTAATGTACTATAGTAATGTAATTATCCAATTATATTCTTCTTACTCATTTGGTGTCTGAACATGTGACGATTTCATTTAATAATTATATTATAGTTTATATAGTATTTTATGTGAGGAGTAAACAACATTGAATGAATTTCATGAAAATACTAATAAATTATCCTATGTATAAAAATGCATCCAAGGAGATACTAAGATATTAGGAGGATCCCTTTTAATTTCCAAGGAATCCTTGACCTCTCGGGTCGACCCAACTCAGTAATAACATATATTCTAGATACAGGGAATCTGTATGTAATCCATGGGGGAATCTCTCAAAAAATTCTACTATAATATAATTCTAACCAAGTACATGCGATTCATACAAGGTAAAATTTTATAAGAAATAATTGGCCCCAATCGGTGTATCCATTGCTCGTCATGTCCATAAATGACATGCTTGAGCCAAGGAGTATATCCATTAGAAGGTTCATGTGTTACATATATTTAATAATCATTTATAACTATTACATTTAATTGAATCACATAATATAACCAAGTATATATCATTAGAAACATGAATGGTGGCACAGTTAGGCTTAAAATACTACTAAAAGCATAAATATGGATATACCCTACAATTTGGGGTTGACATTGAGGTCATAACCTCCAATGATAGATAACATATATATCAAGGCTCCTAGAATAATGTTCTAAATAACAACTAAATAGAGTCATTAAGGGATTGATAAATGGATAAACACTATGAAAATATGTCATATAATCCATTATATAAACAGAGTCATCGAGGGAATAAATTACAACGATTGACTAAATGGAATCGAGTACATACCTGTGCATATCCAACGTGATGAAAAGGGATCAAATCAGACATCCGATCAAGGATTAGCATAAAAATAATTGATAGTTTGTTTAAATGAGAAAAAAGGGAGAGGGAGAGCTCTCCTCTACTAGAAAAAAAGGGGGATGCGTTTTAAATAAGAAATATGGGAAAATAATACTTTTACCCAAAATTATAGAGGCACACATTTTGGCTACATGGTTGACCAACCCATGCAACAACTATTAAGTATGCCTCTTCTAGATACTATGAGGCCATGCATAAGTGTGTGGACCCTAGTGAATGATAATGTCAAACTATGCACCCTATATTTCCAAATTATCCAGCATCCACATGGTTATCAAAAACCATGTAGGTTGGGATGAATAGATTCTACTAGCCATATGTCCCAATATATTTTTCCACTGGTTAGGTTTCAGAGCTCTGAACAATCCCCTAACAGCCCCAAAACCATTATAACATCATCAGTCATCCATATTTTTTATGAAGTAAAGAATTATAAAAAATTTTAAAAGATACATACATGAGAAAAATAACTGTTTATAAAAACATTCTATAAGTTCCATTGAGTGGGAAAAGGTACAATTTCTTTAAAATTTCATTAATATGAAAAGTATAATAAAATTAATTATAATTATATGATCTCAACATCAGATCCTTAATAATTCAAAATCGTGATAAATGATGAGACTTTAATTAAATACTCTTAACACTTTTATGACAATGAATCGTAATACACATAAATGAATAACATTATAATGAACATATAATATCATGATAATAAAAATATTTATAATATAAAATATGAATGTAGTAGTATATACACCTCATTAAAGAAGATATGTGTATATCATAGAATTTATATGAAAGAAAGAAAAGTGAGACAAAAATCTCGTATCCCTTTATTAACAATGAATCCATAAACCCCATAGAATTTATATCATCAAATGGCAATATAAATCCTCATAAATGTTTTTTAAAATAATCATAAAATACATTCATGGTAAATATTTATACCACAAAACAAAAAAATTGTTAAATACACCTATTTCTCACACAAATGAAATAATAACGAGAAAAACTTTTACCTCACGCTTCCTTTTTTATTTATTGGGATTTAATATCCATTTATGTGTTTTTAAACAATTTATATACTTTTTAATGATCCATATTAATATTTTTAAAATAAAATATATTTTACATATGACAATTTATTCCCCTTCTATTAAAAATTATATGGTAAATTTACTTTTTGGATAATAACCACACTGTTATTCATATATGTTTTTAAATTGTATAATTGGTATGATTACATAAATTACTATTTAATAATATATAGAATTTAATATTTAGTATATATATCATATATATTAAGTATATATTAATTTATATTTATCTATAAAATTTAATTTATATGAAATTAAATACTGCATTCATGGATATGGTAGTTCGTATGTACGCATGAATGATGTTTCTTTTTTCATGTCATGTTTAATGAAAGAAAAGTATAATATATATATTTCTATATATTATCATTTCAGTAGAATACATATATCATTGGTATCACATATTATTATTAGTCACATTCATAATAAATCCCAAGTAATTTATGAAAAAATCACATAACTTCACAAGATAACAGTTTCCCATATACACAAACAATATTTTCATATTCCCCTAGAATGGAAAGCATAATGGAATGAGTTGCATAATAATTAAAAATAATAATAAAATCATAAGTATCAAATTTATCGTATTTGAAAATTATATTCTTCATTATTCCCATCCTTGAAATATGGTAATTAAAAAATGAAAAACATTAGTTTATGAGGCTGTAGTCCTTTGTACAGATTAATGTTGATTTCATAACCAATTTTATGGATGTGTATGTGGTGGTAGGTCAAAAAATTGACAAAAAAACATATAATTATATGGAATAAAATGGTGTTATTATATAATCATGATGTAAATATTTTTAGTATAATTTTAAAAGAAAAAAATAAAAACACTTTTATAATAACATTATTTCTTCTTCATGTATCTTTTTTTGGTTTGAACTGAACCCATAAAATGATTTATGTCATCCTAATATAAGGCATAATGTATGAGGGTATGAATTTAAGGAATTTATTATTGAAGGACATGGCTAATCCAAATTACTTGATAGGTGTTAATAGAGGAAGATAGGGGTGGCCTTTTATAAGGGAGGTGCATGAGAAACATGTAAAATATTGATAGTGGGAATTAAACTTGCATTTTCCAAAATATATTTTCAAAGTAATGCCCTAAAATAATATTATATAATTAATAAGGAAAATTTATGGTGATAAAATTTTTGTTTATAATTCCTTAGATCATTTTTTCTCTTATTTTATAATTTTTAGAGAATTGGTAATTCTAATTTTTGAATTTATTGCAGTCATTAATTTTAAATGTTTCACTAATAACATTTGCAAAAAAAATTTGTTTCACTTATTAGTAATTATCAATTATATTGATTGAAAATATGGAATAAATTTTATCAAATTCAATTCCCATAAGTGGAAATATTTAATCAATTATTAATCTCATTGCCAAAGCGAGACATTTGGTTTTTAAGAAGATTATTTTTGTAAGAAAATTATGATTCTATAATAACTCTATTAGGAAAAAATAATATTTTATGAAACTCAATTAATATTTTTTTTATATAGTTTATAAAATTAATCTAAATAATTCTCCATTACTTATTATTTTAATTAATTAAAAAAGTGAAACATTAAGAATTTTAAGACTGTTTTTAGAAAACCTAGTCTTTAAACCCAAAAAATATTAAAAACTCATATAAAGCAGATTAAAAAATAATTAATATGATTAAATATAAAAAATAACACATATGTTACTTTAAAATATTTATAAATTCTATTAATAATTTTAAATTACTTATTTTATTAAAATAAATGACTTTTTACGGAAATATGTATTTTTCACTATACACTGAAAAATCTATATTTACTGAAAAATAAATAAAAAATTGACCATGTGTAATTTATGATATTAAGTCTCTTATAATTAATTTAATTTAATAATAGAATATCTATAAATTTTCCAAAATTTGGTTTCAAAATATATGTTCTATAAAAAGGTGATAATTTTTTTTAAAAACTCAATTTCAAGCGTAAAATTTGATGTATATTTATCTCTTTTGTAAAAAAACATACAATTATAGTTCCAAATTATATTATATATATATATTAAATGAAAATTTCATTAATTTAGATAAAAAATATATTATTTGTATAAATCACATGTTTGCGCACTTAAATAGTTTTTGACAAAAACATATCCTTTAATTTTCCAGAGGGTTTTATATTCATTTAAAATTAATTGGTTATCAAAGATGTGATTATATATAAATTTGTGAAGAATATTTTCATAATTTTTTAAATCATTCCATACCATATATTAAAAATTCTCAGTGTTAACTATCTTGTTAAATAATAGTATTAATAATATATTGTTGTTCACGAAAGCACTGCCTTTCATGTGATGCAAGCTATTGAAGAAACTCATTATTGTTTGTATCGTAAGATAAATAGTGTTATGTGTGTAATGAAAGATAACCTAAATTTTTATGTTATATTAACTTTTTGAATATAATTTTATTATTTCATAATCCTAGGGTTGTACATTTTATCCTGATTTTTTTATTTCAACCCCATTGTAAAACTATTTTTACCTTAATTACAATAAATAATATATATAGTTTTCAATATTACATTTGGAAAAAAAATTGTATAGAACAAGTTATATAATATATATAATTCTTATTCCAAATATTTAATTATGGTTTAAAAATTTCTATCATATATGTTGGAAAATTTAATTTCAAAATAATCTTGCATATGCAACGAGACTACGAGTTTTTAAAGAAGAAATGTTCAAATGGTTATAATGATTTTATATAAAAATATGATATAAAATTGATTATAATGAACTATGATAAAATAATGAAATTATAATTGAAATAATTTTAATTTGAAACCAATATTAACATTTAATTTCACTATATAAATAAAATAAAATAAGACAGTTTCAAATTATAATTTAGTATTTTCACAATTCATCACTAAATTAAACTTTTCAGAAAAACTCTAATGACATCCCTATGATAATTTTGACATTATTATTTTAGAAAATAATTTTAATTTATAAACGTAGTTATATAAAATTAAAAATATAAAATTTCATTAATGTTCTTAAAAAATAGTAAAGATACAATTTTTGCGAATATGTATTTTCAAAACATATAAATATTTTATCAATATTTAAATACAATTTTATCAATATCATTTCCTCATAAAAAATTATTCATAGATGTTAATAAATATTTATCACTATTTATGTTGAAGAAATTTACATCTAGGTTATAATGATCGTGTTTGAATAACAATATTAGTAGTATATTGTGATTTTATTGATACTCAGTGTTGTGTTTAACACAAGCTGACCTAGTGTTGCATGTATCACAAACATAAAATGGTGTTCTGTGTAATTTAGTCTATCCAAGAAATTTAATTTATTAAAAAATTATAATTCATAAAATCTCATGGTGTTACATTTACTATATACATATTTGATGGGAAAACAATTATAGATACTATCCTAGAGACCCAACTACCCAATAAAATGATAATAGGTTACAACTTTTATAGGTGGAATGAAAATATATTAAAGAATTTTGATTGAAATTAATGTTTCTATTATTATAGAAGGTATAATTTTTTATGTAATAAATTATTATTTATTGATTATATATTGTACAGAACATATAAATTTCCAACTGTATACTAACAAGTAGTATAGTATCATGAAATATAAAAAATATATAGCCCTGAAATTTATATAGATGGATTTAATTACTGAATACACACTTATTAATCATAAATGTTTTCTTTAATTTCATCATTATAGGATTCATTGTTTTTATTGATTTATTTTTCACTATCCATAGTGAATATAAAATTGCATTTTGGTCATAACATCATATAGGTTTTATGTCTCTAAGATTTTAACCACTCCCTTAGCATAGTTGAGTTTAGTGTTCCTAAGCCAGCTAATGTGAATATTGAGCCAAGGCATCAATAAATACATTCTTGTCCCGATTATTTGAAATTTAGATATTATATAGTCTAAAATATAATAATTATTTATTAAAAAGAGAAATTAAAATTCATAGTGTCTATAGAAAAATAAACATTGATAAACTAATTATTTTATTTTATGTCATCTTTTTTCTAATTCCATATTTTAACAATTATTTTTCATCAAATAATAAATAAAATATCAAATGTATTTATTGTCTTATTTATATTAATATAATATAGTTCAATCAATATATTTTTAAAATATATAGATAAAGTATTTTAATTTGAAAAATGTATCATATAAAATTATTGAATTGTTGGAAATTAATATATGAAATCTCACCATTCCCCATTTACTGTAAAAATAATATTTAGGTAAAAGGTAATTTGGGTTTTGGGTTATCTTCACTCAACATATTAATTATGAATGAATGCATACTAATGATTCACTCTGATAATCCTTCCATAAGTAACATGTATTCCCCTTCGTGTTTATTCATTTTCTCATTGAGAAACCCTATAATGTCTTAGTAAAATCACATAAACTATATGAACATAACAAAAATGTATTCATTTGTATAGTTCACATGATTTTGAGTAACTAAATCTTGTGTCGTTTGGTCATTGAGTTTGTTATGAAAATTTATTTATCAAACCCTTACATTTTTTAGTCTACCATATTTCCTACAACAAAAGAGATGATAAAAAACAATTTTAGATATAAATTTTATAAAATACTTTTTTCCCATGAATATTTGTTATAATAAATTAATTAATGAGGCTCCATAGACCATCACATCACACTAACTAGAAATTAATTTTTTATTAAGTTAGACCCCCTTTTGATGGGAAAGGAAAACCCAACAGACTTCACAGACATAAAAACAATCAAACCCTATAGTACAATGTTCTAGAGACCAAAACAATCCAATTCAAGGCTGCAAAAAAGTAACCCTCTCCAGCATCAAAATCATTAATACGTGCTTCCAACATTCCATCGTGGGTCATCTAGTAGTCATGTGAAATGATGCACGAGCACAATACCAATGGAAAAATCCACACCCTCTCAAACATCCAAATCTGGATAGCCATGATATCTGGAAGCTCCTTGCTCTAAACCTCTTCAGGAACCATTCCATGAAGTAAACGAGATGCATTGTCCCTTCAAATGTGAATTGTAGCACCACCACTCAAACAGAAAAACACTAAAATCATTCTACAAAATCACAATTTCTACCAACACAATGCCTTACCACGAAATCACATAACCAACACCATAGAAATTTCATAGCAAACAAAATTCGCCTCCAGCATCAAGCCAACATGAGTCACTGGAACTAGAGTGACCCCACCCAAAACCCATCAAAGAGTATGAGTGGCGGAACTCAAAGTCTTCAAATTTATCCAACAGAACACTGCAAACATCATCAAATCTAAAACCTTCAAAATAACTCACATAATCGAAGAAACTAATGCCCCCACCCCTACGGCCACTCCAGATCTTCCATTGAGCTATAAATGCAACGAATCAGAAATGGAATCTGGCCGCACCGGACCGAACCGGGAAGTCAGGACCACTCTAACCATGAGTTCGCTAAAAGGATATGATCAGTAGGCCAAGCCACATCATCACCAAAATATCAATCTCGCGGATCCGAGAGATAGATTTCCATCGACCCATGACCAGAAAAAGGGAGCAAAAAGACACTGAAGCTCCACCACGCCAGGCCGATGCCAAGCCACGCCAACATCGAGCCAAACTAGATGTAGCTGCCTTTGGGAAAAAGTTAGGCAAGAGGGGGAAGGTAAGAGAAACCAATGGATAACTGGAATGTGATAATACATATTAGTATGTCATCAAGGTTTAGATAACTAGCATGTGAGAAATCATTATCACAGGAGAAATGTATTATTAAAATTAATATTGAATATTTTTTGATTTACACAATACCATATTGAGGTAAATTTATACTCAAATGTGAAAACATATACCATAGAAAATGGTTTTTCGATCATGATATATGAACGTGGATCCCTGAATAATGATACTGGTAATATAACAGAAATGATGGAATATGTATAAGCACATGGAACTACAAAATTATGATCCTAGATAACTCAATTGGGTATATGATCAATATTTTGAATGAAGATAAATTTTAATATGGATCATAATCAATCGTGTCTACCTATATTACTCACATTTGGTTCATGATAAATCATGTTACTCTAATTCACCTAAAATTTTTCCACACTCAATCTTACAGACCAAAATAACCATTATTAGGTTTGTGAAAATTCTTATGAACCTAACTAATAGTTACTGGTTATTTATCCATCTTAAGAACCTATTTATCCTTCATCTAGTACTTTATAAATCTTATGATCATAACTAAGAACCATTGGAATCAGACCCATTACCATTAACCCATGTGATATAAAAAAATAATATTTTAATTTATATATATTACCCCAAAAATCAAGAGTGAATTTATATATTTTCACCATAGAGTCCATAATTATCCACATAATCAAGAATCTAAGAAAATTAAATTGTTTTCATAAAAACAAAAAATTGTATCACTTATAAGGACATCAAGACAAATGACAGTTCATAGAAAAACAGAAACACCAAAAAAGTTTTATTTCTTAAAATCAATTAGAATTTCATTTATAAACTATATCCATGTATTATTTGGATGTTTAAAAGGAAAATGATAGATAAAATTAAAATAGTTTTTAGATAATATTATATCATTATTACAAAAGATAAAGTCATATATCAAATCAAAAAGTCATTTTCAATTGGTAAAGTTATTTTTTAGTTATTTTAATTATAAAATGTATATAAAAAATAGGATCCTTAAAAAATAATAGAATGTTATCAAAAAGTATTATGGAATAGAAGATAAAAAAATTGATTTTAAATGGAGAAAACCCATTTTTATATTTTTATATTCCATTATTGGTAACACATAACATAAAAATATGTAGTTAAATTTCCCATTAAAATTTTTAAAGTAAAATCATATATTAATTTATATTGAAATATATTTATAATTGAAAATAAAATTTGGGATCATTTTTATGAATAATGGCAATGAAAATTGGGAAAATATATTTTTAATGGAGATGATATTTTTCTTAAAAACAATGCACTATTTTGAGAAAACAACTCTATGAGAGTGTATATTATAGTTAAAAGCAATATTTAATATAATGTTAAAAGAGTAAATATCTAATGAAATATGAAATATAATATTTTATCAAATGGAAAATATTCTTTTTGTTGGACTATAATTTTAACTCAATGAAATAAAATTTTAGTTAACCAAATCCCTAATAGATATAATAATTTATGAAGAAATAAATATATAGATTAGATTTAATTGAAAAGAAATGTAAATCCACATAGTATTAGGAGAAAATAAAACAGATGAATGTTCACCAAATATATATAACAAGTTCAATAAAAACAATAAAAACTCATAGAATATGAATTGAGAATCCAAAAACACATATAACAATAGAACCATTCAAATTAAAAAACAATGGAGATTAAAAAAAATGAATTATTTTTTAATCAAATTGATTTCTTGAAAAATTATATTAAATAAAATATGTGACCAATAAATTTAATCCACACAAAAATAATTTTTGATTACTTCTAATAGTCGAAACACTAAAAATCCTATGATATTAGTTATATTACTCTATTTTTATTGAAGAAAAGTGTTTTCGTTGGATCCAATGGCATAGTTTTCCTGGATGTCTACATACATGCATACATTATTTCTAGAAAATATGATACATCATTAACAAATTAAAAGAATATTATTATCCCATTAGTAATATAAATGAAATTTATAAGTAGGTCACCTCTATGTTTCCTAGTATTTGGGAGAAAATTAGGAAATCTGAGATACTCATAAAGAAGTATTATACAAAAAAATAAATCAATAAATAAACATGGTAAAAGTTATCAAACAAAGATAAATATATAAAATGATTCCATTATCAAATAAAACTAATAGAATATGATATCCATTCATAAAAATGGAAATTACTAGATCAAATTAATAATAACAACTGGTTTCTTCTTGATAAAATTTATTATTTTGTTAAGCTAATTCAATATGAAAATCCAACACATCAGTATCATAGATATCATTATACTATCATCAATGAGAAAATATTATTCAAGGAATGAACACACTAAAATGACCAACGATGTTTGTATTTTGATACATAATGAAGAATTTAGGGGCTACAAAACATCTTCCCCCTCACATCATTCATTTATTTCATTTTATTCCACATAAAATAATATGCATAAAAAATTCATAATCAACATTTCAAATAGTAAATATTATCAGAACTCTAATGCATTTTCCCATTTTAATAAACATTATAACATTATCATAATCCATTAAGATACAAATGGTGGATGGATAAGTAACACAGAATCAATATTCAAATTGTGGTGTATTCTAAATGTAAATTAAATTAACATTACTAGAAAATAATGAAATGGTAATCATGAATTTTAATTTCAATGTTTTGGGGTATTAATAGTTTATAAAAAATAATTTCAACCGTTTACATTGGTTTGATAACATTTAAATATAAGTAAAAATTAATTATGATGATTTATAACATTTTTTTAAACATTGAAAATTAATTATGATGGGAGCGTCTATCTATGTGTATTGTTTTAGAATCCCTCAACATACCTAAGGGTGATGGTGGATTATATGTTCCAACCAAAGCATTTTAGGGTAGGTTCCCCCAAGAACATATGTTCGATAACTTCTTCGACATTATAGTTTATATAAGGGGATTTCATTTCCAGGAAAACCAATCACTCTTTAATTTCACTTTTTTTATTTTAGGGAATGACATTAATTACCCAAAAATTTTAGGAACCATATTTCTATTATAAATAATATGTTTGCAATTTTAAACTATTTTTTAAATTTGTCTCAATGAATTAAATATGCATTAGAAATAAGACATATAATATATTAATTAAATGTAATAACACTGTATTCAATCATATGTACAATGTTACAAAAAATAACATTAACTAGTTATTTCACAACATGGAATATTAAACACAATTAATAAAATACGCCTATTAAAATAGAGTAAATAAAAATGGGAAAATTGAAAAAATATAATAAAATTATCATGATTAGGAAAATCCTTAGATCATCTTCATCCATGAGAGTCAAGAGTATCCATCCAAAACCTACAATAAGGTAGATCAAAATGAAATTAGAAAGAATATGAGAAAACTATAATATGAAATAAGAACTATACCTTGTATAATTACAATGGGATTAAAAAATTATTTTGTATGAATTTAAATATATATATATATATATATTAATGTAATCAGATAATTAAAAACCTCATTATTGTAAATATGATTATTTTAAATATGGTCATTGTATATATATCATATTGGTAATCTGATATCGTGCATTGTTAGGTAGTAAATTAAAAATAATATCAATCAAAATGAAATAAAATTTTGATATTAAATATTAATATATATGTGTGTGTGTGTATTAATATATAATAAATATTATTTATAAAAATATGTATATTATTATTAAAACATGAAATTACCCAAATGATGATTTTGATGTAAATGGAGTAGTAAAATTAATCTTCATAATATAAATAATTTTTTAATGGTATTTTTAACATCTATTTAGTATAAAATTAATAAATTGTTTTTCAAAGAACCAATGGAATAATTATTTTATATTATATCCTAAGAGAGTAAATGAACAAAAATTTATATATAAAAAAATAAATTAACAAAACCTCAATTATATAGAGATAATAAATAATAATAATAACATAAAATATTTTAACACATCATTTCTTAATAAAAGTGATTTTATTTATAATCTGTTTTTTCATTTAAAAAATAAATATACATTTTTAGGAATACGAAATAGGTTACCCTGAAATATATTTTATTCTTATCATGGAAGTGTTAATATAATATAATTGTTTATATATTTCTAAAATGAATTGTATTTAGGAGAATAATGAAAAGTATCATTTTTTAATAACCTAACATTTATTACATTATTAATATACATATATAAATAGGAAATATTTTTAAACCATTTTAGAAGGCCAAAAATGTATTTTATTTGTGAATTTATAATTTTAAAATAAAAAAAATTATTTTAAAAACTCATATTTGATATTTTAGAATGTAATAAATACATTAAAAAAATTATTCATTACAGATTTAGTATTTGAAATTTAAATTTTATCACTATTAAAAATTCAATCAAACCAAATAGATGTGAAAATTGGAATCATTACATCCAGATTATATAATAAGTACCCCATTATGAAAAGAAGGAAAAATTACCTACTTAAAAACTCGTTACTATAGTTTTAAATGAAATGTTAAAAATGATAAACCATAGAGGTTATGTTCCTAATATTTAGGGAACAAGATTAAAATTTAGTGTCGTTGGTGTGGGTTGACCTTATTTCTTCAACAAAATATTATTTCATATTCTTATATCCATATTCCGTTATAATGAATTCCAATTATTTAAATTCATAGTGTATTTTATTTATTCTTCTACTATAATTCTATTTCAACTAAATCACATATTGATCATCAATAACCATGATATATTCATATTTAGGTCAATTTGACAACCAAATCAAACAATTATAAAAAATAATGTCATGGATTATTTTGAAATATTAATTAATTGTAAAATATTATATAAATTTGAAAATACATAATTTATTTAATATCCTAAACCTTTTGATTATTTTATTTGAATCCTTGTTTTCTACCTTCTCCTTCATGTTTTTTGAGTTGCGTCATTCTTGGGTTGATCATTGGGTTCTTTGAGAAGTTTATTGAATCATAATTAGGTTCTTGGTGTATTTATATTGACCAAATAAAAATCATCATGAAATAGTGAAATTTTTTGTGGAACTATGTTTAGCCCTGATGTAGAACTGTTTATAAGCGTTGTCTTTCACAAGACATGTTGTTTGGAGAATGGCCAAGTCGACCACGATAGGGGAAGCCCAACAATGCCTAATTTTAGAAGGGACATGGTGTGTCAAAATGGAAATTATATTATTCTCATTACCTAGTGTATTTGCATCTTCATGAGGATCAGTATCACCGCAAACATGAACATTCCATTATAGAGGTTATTTCCAGTAGTATTATAATGGAAACCATATCCAAGACTATGTCATTGTGTATGCAATGAAAAAAAATTTATTTAATTTTTAAATTAAAACACATCCTATTTTGTTCAATTATATTCACTAGATAATGATTGGAAATTTTTTAATACTGAATGTGGGATTTTTAGTATGAGAGTTGATATGTTTCGACCTCTGTTAACTGATTCATCCACCTCTCTTAATCTTCCCTTAGAAATCAAATGACATCTAAAAATTATAGGTTTAAGATTGGGGTAGTGATTCTTGTTTAAGATAATTCCTTTCGTTATATAAAATTCTTTCTCATTAAGTGTATCATGGGGATCCATCAACAATTAATCTCAAGTTTTTATATATTTGGATAATTTAGTGATGGTTTTTCATGTGTCTTATTATTTGGTCAAATTCAATATCATTATTATTTTATAATAATTGAAGAATATTTTTATATATTTGATGAGGATTCCATATGTCTCTGAAAAATGTAATTCTAATTTTAGTTTATAAATATCCTTCTTGATGATAGATAGAGTTCAATAATGTATATGTGCCATTATGTTGGTGAAATCACCTTTTATTTCTCTATAAGGGTGAAATGTTCATCTTCCCTAAACTAGTATCATATTCTACCATTTTCAGTAGTCCATATTGATAAACTTTTGTTATTAACCTAGTATTTTTATTCTATGATTCTTTCTCTATAAATCAATTTTCATTATATGAAATTTATTCTTGGAGTTATTTCAAATATAGATTGTTCTGGTTAGTTTGTAAACATAGTTCAAAGGTGACACTCTAGTTAAAAAATGTATTTGGTAATGAAAAACTTATTCTAGGATGTCATTTATCTTACAGTTCCTTGTATGTAATGTTTTATGAGATTTTTGTTTGTACATGATGACCTGATATTGTTATGTGATCACATATTGGTGTGTGAGTATCCTTGACACCCTTCTTATTTTGGGATCAAATTTTATTTTTGTAGACACATGAGTGTTGTTCCTGAAATACATTATTGTTCTTTAATATTATATATATATATTGTGGTATTACATATCATATGGAATTGTGCTTTATATATTTGGTTGAACATGTTGCTCTATTTCAGTTCAACATCCCAATGGAAGGTAAATGTGATGATATGAAAATGGTTGTGAGCTATAACTCATTTGATGGTATGGGTTGGATAAAGTATATGTGTTTTTACATGAGGTAGTACATGCATGTGAATTTATAATCCATCATCTTTATGATGTAGCGGGACAATTATTTACTATGGAGATATGTTATACAAATATGGAAAACAATTTAGGATGGGCCAACCATCATCTGAGCACAAAAACCACCATCATTGTGCATGTGTGGTGTTCTTAATGTGGAACAAATTTATGATGGTGAGTTTTTATTTTAAATAATGGTGGAATTTAGTCTTACATACATATACATATATATAGTAATCATTTGAAAGTAGGTGGGTTTGGGGTTCATGGAATCATTGATATTGCTCGATGACATAGAACATGTGTAACTATCTGATTATTTGATAATTTACTTCTATAATGATAGAAACTATTATATATTTTGTGAACCCTTGATCAAGATGGATTAGTGGTGTCTTAATGGGTTTTTAGGCACATCATCATGGGATTCTCATCATGCATGATGATTTCATTTATATGGATCTACTAATAGTATTGGGCCCTCTAAGAGGGTTTTGGGAAGATAAAGGCTTATAGTTTAAGTTGATTTCATGTTACACTTTGGATTATTATTAATTCCTTTCTTTTTTATGTCCATCACATATTAATATGGTTTTGATACCCACACTGTGAGCTATTTACTTTTTGTTGGACATATATCCTAACTGATATTATATTATTCTATATTATTATAATAATTTGTTTTAAATTTAATTTATATTATTGGGGACAGGATGTCATACAAAGGGTATAATATCCCCACTAACAGACATCAGGCAATCAATACTAGTGAGAAGCCTCTTGGGTATAGGTAGGAGCACATGGTATCGTGTGGTTATTTATATAAGAATCAGTTGTTCATGTTATGAAATTATTATATTTTCAAATACAACAATTTTCACCTTTTACTGTTACTAACCATGGAAATGGTATAGAGGAAATAGATTTTTTGGGACTCAGGTAGGGGGACTCCAATGGTTATTGTCTCATGAGATCAGAGTTCATTTATCCATCATGATTAGTCACATGGGATCATATACCATATCTAAATATATACTCATATTGGGAATTGTATACTAGTTATTTAAATTTATTATTTGATTGCATTATGTATTCGGGGTAAACATGTATTCCTTAATTGAGTGACATATCTATTTTATATGATATTATTATATATCTTTTTCAATAATTTAGATGAACCAAGTAATCTTCTTATGTGTCATATATATATATATATATTGTTATTGTGTTTGTGTGAGTGACTTTAACTAATGTGTAGGTATAGACACCTTTTTTATAATAGGGATATACATTAGGTTTTAGTTAGTATTCTTGGAGAAAATCTGTTTGATAACATAGATTGGTTAAGATCTTTTATAAGGTATCCTATTATATATTTAAAAAAAATTATATTTTCATAAATTAAACTATAGAAAATATTAATATTAATACGGACTCATATTTCTTAGGATGATAACAATAGGAATGGAGTGGTCGATTCCCCACCAAGGAGGAGGGAGTATAAAACATAGAACATTATGTACCCACATTTCTCACTAATGATACCATACTAATTAAATTTTTAATCGTTCATATAATTCCTATTCAAAGAGAAACCATCCATAAGAGAATTTAACTATCATTCTGAGAAGTCCCATCTTCTATATATTCACCATTTTAGGTAACTGGTGTACTATTGGATTTAGAGGACATATTGGTTATTATTGAAATAAGTTTATATCTTTTCCTTACTCCTGATGATTGGTGAGTTATTCATGAAACCCTCATTTTTGAAGGACCTTCCAGTTGATAGTGGTGTATACTGAATGAAGATGGAAGACAAGATGGACTTTCATTGTTGACCCTTATGGAGTTGTTTCTTAATAAATACATTTTAAAAAAGATGAAAATGGAACATTTCCTAGATAAGATGGCTTTTTAGTAGGGTTTTGTGATTGCCACAATATATTCTTTGTGATTCACAGAGTTATTATTTTTTACTCCTCTATTAGAGTAGATTGAGTTACAAAAGTCTCAAAAGATCAATATAGGGATTCCTCCAAATATCCTACATAAGGATATGTGATTATATCTATTCATATTTATTTACCTTCCTTTAATTACCATAAATATTTATAATGGGATATAGTAGGATAGGGTAGCCCCATTATATTCATCTTATAGTGGACAAGAGGAGGAATTTCCTGTTACTAGTTTGGGTTACTAATGAAGAGAACCCAAACCCAAAAGTTGGGAGGTGGTGCCTACATTAATATAATGGAATTATATACCAATAACCACATCCCAAAAAAGACCAATTATTTTAGTACTGTTTTAAATGTTGATACAGAAATGATACCCATATTACGTTTGAATACACAAATTACAACAAAAAAATTTAGATACTATCATTACCCACTCTTTATTATCCTGGAATATATTTCATAGTTAATATTATCGATTTAATTTAAAATAAAAATTATGTATGATATAAAATTATCTGCAATGTTTATGTATAACTAATACTACCATGATTCAATAATAATAAAAATTATGTAAAGGTAAATAACCTAACACACATAACGTGTAATAAAAAAAATCAAAAGGAATTACATCCATAGAAAATGTAGATGCAAAAATGTAATGAAAATTATTCAACATGGAAAGGTACTGAACTGAAAACACATTTTATTAAATCAATAACATTACTTTCATAACTGGAAAAGTCACAATCAATATGGATTGTTAAATAAATATAAACATATTAAATTTAATTAATAACTATGAATTAATTTTGTATATATATAATATCATTATGAGAATATCATATATAATTATAAATTAATACTTTATTAATTAGATTCTTAATTATTAGACCTAATAATCTCAAGGATCATAATATCTCTATCATCATGATCTTTCACATGATATTTCAAAACTACTTTCATTAACTAATTTAATGTTAGACTTATTATTTTTCACATGAAAAAAACTAATGTATGTTCGGTTTATATTATACCAGGACACAATTGTCACTATACACCCAAATCATTAATTATATATTGAAAAATTGATTTAATTCATGAATAATGATCATTATCAATAAATATCTTCATTGATTAAATAATATATATTTATCAATTTTTAGAAAATAAAAATATTAATATCAATGAATACTATTATATTTAAAAATTACAAATGGTTTAGAAAATAAAAATATCCCTTATAAATAATATGTATATTTAGGGTATGTTTAATGTTTAATTATCTCAATAATGTGAACATATAAATGGAATTTTATTGACTACCATAATGAATAAATTAAGAAAATATCAATACTATCACTGGTAAATATAATCATAAACTATTTAGAGGGAAAATAATCATGGTATGAGAAGAACATATACCTAGTATAGTTTATGTAAAATGAAAATAGTTTACATTGATGGATATAAATAACATATAAAAATTTAGAAAAACATGGGCAAAGTATCCATTACATTTTGAAAATAAATTTTTAAAACTAAAAGGAATAAAAAATTTGACAATACATTTATTTGTAAATAATAATTAAATGTTATAAATAAATACTTCAAACATTTTGGTGTTCATGAAACTAAAAATTCCATTCAAACCATCCATGTTAAGGAAAAATATTTTTTCTTTTTTTTTTATAAAACCCAGATGTGTGTTGATTTAAACTTTTATGAAGATTACATTCAAAATGTTTTTTAAAAATATATAATAGTTAAAAATAATTTTTATAAAATAATTTTTAAAAGGATAAACTCATTTTTTTAAAACATATTTTGGAATCATTGTTTTGGAAGAAAACGTATTTCTGACCGAAGAGAGAAATGAAATATGATTTTCATTAAAATGTTTTCTAAAAATATTTTAAGTGTAAATGAGTGTAAAAATGTTACTGTGACTTAGAAATAACATGAATAACTAGAGTATATGTAAATTAAATGAATTTATTATAAAATTATGAAATAATTTCCTTTAATATAAATTCGAGAATAAACTATATCGATTAGAATGAGATTGTGAAATAAAATCATAAAATGATCACAATAATGAAGTGAGAATTAATAAATATTTTGATTATAAATATGTAAAAACAATACATATATAAAATGTATGTAAAAAAATATATAATAAGAATTTTTTATAGAAATAATTTTAGAATATAAAAAAATATGATGAAGTAATCTGATTCAAAAAAAATTATTTATAAAAATCATTACCACTTGGTAATTTAAAAGTAAACTAAACTTAGATGATATAATATAAATTTAAACATAAAATATATTTAGTTATTTATTAAACATTATATAACATTTTATATGTGATGTATATAAACTATACAATAGAAATTAAATTCATAACCTTACAATATTCCCTAATGAAATTAAATTGGGACGAAATACCTTACCTCATAGATACTTGGTTTACCATTACTTAACCTCTAGTATAGTGCATCTAAACATGAAATTAACTTATAAAATAACCATATTGATATTTATAATATCACATATGATAATACTATAAAAATATATCACCATTTTGTTAACAATCATTTATTATTTCTATTGTTTTTTGTTTTAATTTTCTTTTATTCTAATGCATATTTAATCATGAAATATCTAGTCCATGAATATATTAAATATTTATATCATATCAAATATATTAATAATAACATGATTATTATTTATATTAAAAAATTATAGTTTTAATAACAATCATGAATGATAGTATTGTAGAATTAAGTACATTATTATCATGGAGAAGGCATTGTGTACATACACATGTGTAATGTTTACATTTTTCAATTATAATTAGTGAAAATAGTAATGTAATATTTAATAATTATTGAATTATAATTATATAAATTATATAAAATATATCATTAAATACTTTTAGTTTATATTTTCCTTGTGTTTTGGTGGTGAAAATATAGTCACATAACTTTATGAAGGTGGTATCCACATATACATTAAGGACGTTATCATTTGGATGGTAAGAAATAAAATGATATATTACCTTTCAATAATTATAAATATAAAAATAATATCATAAATAATTAATTTATAATTCATATATATATTACATATATCCTTATAACATTCAATTTAAAGTGTTAGGAAAAAAAAGTCACATCACTTGGAAAGATGGTTATCCACTAGTCACACAATTGATGTTATAATATCCCATATGGAATTGAATATTAAAGATTTAAATAAGAATTAATGAATAAATAAGTATAATTATGTTATAAATATCATATATAAAATTTATATCCATCATCATACCCAATTGTGATAAGTGGTAATGTAAAAATGAATAACATCGATTCGTGAGGAAGTAATACACTGTACACTTGAGTGATTATTTCATAACACATTTCATGAAAGTTGAATTTTTTTAGTAATTATCTTATAGGATCATAATTCCATTGAATTTTTTAATATTTTGATATTTTAACATCATGGTGTAATAATAATTTAAATATTTGTATAATGAAATAAAATAAAAATGTTCATTAAAGAACTCTACTTCTTCAAAAGAAATCTTCTAAGGGATCAACCAAAGCCATCTTATGTTGTATTTACGCCAGAAATATGGCATAATAATAAGATTATTGAATTTTGGAGGTGATATGTGTAGTATAGTCCAAAAAAGATTATTTTTTAAGGTGTAATGAATAGAGGATAGAGGTGGTCTTTTATAAGTAATGTGAGTGGTACCCTTGTAATTTTTGAATTGATTCAATTACACCAACTTTTTTATTATGATAAAATGTTAAAAAAGGTCCCTTATCTGACCTATAGTAGATAGAGTGACAATATATATAGAAAATGGGTGTTGGAAAAGTGTTTAGGTCATTTTTAAAATGAATCCTCATTGTTTAACCCCCTGTAAATCCATTAATTACATTATACATGGAAATTATTTTTTAAAATCTTCACTATTAATATTTGTGAAATATTAAATAATTTTCTTTATATTTTATTAATTATTTTCATTCAAAATATGGATTCTGTTTTTTCAAATTTTATTCACATATGTGTAAAATGTTAATTTAAATTATTGTCACAGACATGATGAGAAAGCTGGTTTTCAAAGAGAAAATGCACGAAATATTATGATAATTTTATATCAAAAATCAATATGAAAATTATTCCTATAAACTAAAATGTTTTAATTGATATTTTATTTAACTAATTGAATAATAAAACTATTTAAAATTTAAATTTAAATTTTTAAACAATTTAAACAAAAATTTAATAATGAATTAAAATATAGTATTTTTCAATATTCTTCAAAAAATGAAAATTTTCATAAAATTTGTAAAAAATCAACATAATATATTTTTTAAATTAATAAATAACATAAGAATATTTTTTCCAAATAAATTTTCTATAATTGTAAAATAATAATTTTTTTTCGTGTTCAATTCATGATTAACACATCGTTTAGAAAAAATAAAAACTTTTAGAAAATATTTTATTTTCATTAATTTAATCATATTTAAAATCTAATAATTAGATGACCATAATTTTAAAAAACTTCCTTATTAACATTAAAACCCACCAATTTATAATCTAGGTCATAATGGTATACAATATTACATTTTATATCAACTCATGGTTGTGAGTTACTTATGATATCAAAGAGAATAAATTTAAATAATTTTATTTCATAGGTAATTTAAGGTTAGTGTTTCATGTCACATACAATATCGAATAAAATATTATTATTTTAGGATCTTTTTGTTTAATATTCTCCCCTACTTAAATAAATTACATAATATTAATTTAAAATTTATCTCTTTAATCTATACAGTGACATTTGAAAATTCTATTATTGAAAAAGCCACATCATAAATGTGTTAATAAAATATCCTCTTATTAAGAAGGAAAATGAATTACTTAGGTCATATGATGTATCACATTAAACTGTTTTCGAGTAAGAGAGTATTTATGGAACTTATATAAATTGATGTAGAAGAAAATTGTAAATACATATAGAGACTAATTTGGGACATTTATCCGAATAAATGTATGGATAAATGAAAATTTAAAAGAATTTAAAACACAAATCAATGATGATTTAAAAGTCCTTTTGATTCATCCATTGTGAAGATCATATTAAAACGTTTTTTTAAGATCCATTTTCTATAGTTCATGAATTCTTTTAAAATATATGAATGTAAGTAAAAATATGTGATAAGATTAATTTTTAAATGAACAATTTCACCATTTTGTTATGCTTCGATCAATTTAAAATTTATCACTAACTCCAAGAAATTCATAACAATAAATGTTTTTTAGGTCTGAAACATAGAAAATTACTTTTAATATATCAAAATATCCAAAAAAGAGTGATTTTTTTTCCATATATCACTTATTATTTTCCAAACCCATTATGGCTAAAAAACGTTATCACAAATTACAAATTTGTAATTATATAAAAAAATTGACCTCATTGGTTAATAATTAATTATTATATTTCAAATAATTTGACTAAAAACAATTACATATTAATCAGGAGATCATGTATCCTAGTGGTTTCCACAAACCGTTTTAATCATTCATTTACCTATTCAGGCCCACAAAATTGTTGAATGTGATGGACTATATAACACCCTGAGATTTTATGAGAAATATTCTTTTTAATTTCTTTGATTTATTGTGTTGTACGCTACACCACGATTGCATTGTGCTCTACGAAACACCATATTAGCTAGTAGTATATGCGAACACTATTCTTGAATTGTGTTGCAAGCAAGAGTGACCATCCACAATAGCGTGTGTTGTACGCAATACCGAGTTTCACTAAACAATGATATATTATTATAATATTATTATTAACTATAAATTAGGGATATTTTTAACACCATTTTAAATTTGATAACATTATAATTCATCTTACAAATTTTCTAGAATGATGTAAGAGAACAAATCAAATTTTCGGAAAAAATAAGTGTTTTTCAAAAATGCAGTTTTTCCGCCTTTTGATGGCGCACCCATTTTAAATATAATTTTTGATAAGTTTATAAGTTAGATTTCATAAAATAAAATTCCAATTTTTAATCAGGATATAACAATTTACATTGGATAATGTTTTGATATTTTTCTAACAATGTTCTTATTTTTATGGATAGTAAAATCATGCTAAATTTTACTTAAAAACATCTTTTTCATTTAGGTAATTTATATGGAAAAATTATAATAGTAAATTGTTTTAAAGTATAAATCGAATATATTATTACCATTTACTATAATTTATGTCATTAGCATTATTTTTACATTGAATTCGTAGGTAAAATCAATTATATCTTTTGCAATGTTTTAAACAGAAACCTGTTTTTCAACAATAGGATTAATTTTAAATTAGTCAGTGCATCTTCTGTGTTTTGAATTTGGAAAAATAGATTCCAAATTTGGAATCAGTATGTACAAATTATGTTAATAGTATATTTTTTATTTTTCGGCATTGCGAATAGTTACTACAGTAAATTTTATTTTCCACAATTAAGGTAAATTGGGTAATTAAGGTTAAAAATAATATTATAAAATTTTCCTAAAACTTGTCTTAATATAATTGGATGATTATATTTCATCGTAAAATATACTTGGGTATAACTTTTATCTATTATAAACCACTTTTATGTGATTAAGACCTTTGATTTATTTTATTTAAATGAAAGTGAAATATGTCTCACTCAAACTTTAATAATTAATTTTTTTAATAAAAGGTTATACAGAATATAAATTCGGTTATAAATACTCATTTGAAAGATAAAATTTTTTTTCTTTATCATCGTAATTTATTTTTAATTTTTTTGAAATATATAATTACCATAATATCTTATACATTAATGATGCAAGAATTATTTATTTAGTGAAAAATCAATAATATAGATTTCATTAAACTAATAATACCCATAAAAGGCCCAACAACCTGACCAAAACTTATTGGTCATGTACATATAAACTATAAGCATCCAAATTTCTAATTTTGACTATATTAAGTCTTAAAAATGAAATTATGACAATTATATTATTTTATTTTAAATGATGTCATAGTTGTCACCTCTTAAATTTAATAAACATATCATTTTAAAAGATGAGAGTTTTAGAAGATAAATTCGACTAAAATTATTCTTATAAAATAAATTAGATTTATGTTAATCAATGTATTTTATTTTTAATTTTTATGCAAATATATGTATATTAAAAAATTATACAAAATGTTTTAGTAATTATTTTATTTAGAGAAATATCAATTAAATGGTACTAAAAATATTAAAATAAATATTATATGAACTAATTATTATGCTCCACAAATTCTGCAGAAGAATATGACATGTTAGAAACCTATTAGATATTTTTTTCTGAATATATTCCCTGTGTGTATTTTATCTATATTCAAATAAATGATTAGTGTCAAAATTTTCACTATTGGTATTTTATAAAAATAACATTTTATTAAATTATTTATAAATCAGAAAAATATTTAAAAATTAAAAATTGAAAATTATATAGTCTAAATGGTTATCAATTATCAAATTGTTGGAAATTGACAACATATAAGTATGTATTTATAGCAATTTAAAATTTAGAATATTATTACAACAAATAAAATTAAATAGATTAAATAAAAATAATTCAAAATGATAAAGATTAAAATAAAAAAACATTACTAAATGTTATTGGTTGATGATATTTCAACCCTATATCATCTCATCTTTAAATTTAGTCATTTTGGATGTTTTAAGTTGGGTTTGAATTTATTATAAATTAATATTTTTTAGGTTTGAGAAGGTGCTTCTCTCCTCCCTTATAAAAGGGAACCTACTCCCTCTCCACTTTATTCCATTTTTGAGATTTGAAATTTGTCCAAAACTGGACCATTTCACTTCTCCAATTCTCTAGAAACATACTAGTGGTCCTGATCTTCTTCAAAACCCATATTTAGTTCCCTAAGAGGAGGTTAAGAGGAGGCGCGTCAAAGAAGAGGTAATATCCTTTAACGATTATTTAAAACTTATTTCTTCTCCTACTTCCTCTAAATGAGTTGTTTCATTATTAAGTAATAACTCCAGTATCACTTGTTTATTGATATGTTATTATGAATATGAATCAACCATATTAAATATTTTATCCATCCTATAAAAAAATAATATTACCACGCGTGCGTACGTACGTCTTACCGTCTCCATGCTGTAGAGTAATCATTTATTTCATCACTAACATACTAGGATGGATATAATAATGGAAAAAATAACTATATATTATTATTTTAATGTGATATTTATTTTGAAATATTATACACCATACACTTCAATACAATTCCACCATCATGGGATTAATATCAGCGCTCGTGCGTACGTACGTCCTACCATCTCTACAATGTGATGTGACTCGTACAACAAGATCTTCATTGAATAATGATTATATAAATGAATTGAATGAAAAAATTAGATATATATTACACTAATAAAATTTATTAAATGATGTATCTATTACCTAAAAAAAGTAATAAATATTTATTCGACAAAACACGCATAACCACATAAAGCAATGAACACCCGAATAACAAGTAGCAATGAAATATTACTAATAAGAAGAGAAGAATATGACCATATATGATATCCTAACAATGAATATGATTCTGGAATAAGTAAATGACATTATTTAAATCATTATAAAGGAGTTTTGGATATGTAAAAATCATATCGGACCTAAGGTAATGGATTATTTCGTCTCACATTTATTTCTCGGAGACATATGCCTTAATCACCAGCTATTTATTTTATATAGTTTTTATGCTTCCCATGAATGTTTTATTATATTCATTATGAAGGATATTACATTTACATATGCATTTAATTTTATTTATTTAATTACATGTATGATTCCACCAATTATGAATGGTAAGGGATAATTATTCCAATCTCATTCTTATCCGGGATTATTTATTCCTAAGTATTTAATAGGGTTATATTTATCATCCATGTCCATGGTTTATAAAATTGTTTTCATAAAGTTCTTAATATTCATCCATAATTGATTAAATTTATTTTTACCACTTTTTGACTTTTACTATGAAGAATGTAAGTAATATTTCTTTTGATTACCATATGAGGTACTTTTTGACTTTTTGGGAAAATGATGAGGAGAATGTTTTTTTAACCTATACGGTATGAACGGATTTTTACAGTTTCATAACACCTTATTTCCATGATTCTTCCTCTAAAATATTTCATTATTATTTTCAATGAAATTCATTTATTTTAAAATTTTAAGGCATTTTGAAAATATAAAATGATTTTGAAGAAGAAAGCATATTTTCCTCAATAATTCAGTTCAAGTGTTTTGTCAAAACTATTTTCCATCTAGGATAACATTATGTTTAAATTATAATGTCTCTATTATTTACATGGTTTTATTTTTTAATGATTAAATGATATAAATTACTTTTAATATGTATTATGTTATGATGGGATGATGTTTATGAAACCCATATTATTCTTTTGGTTATGATGATTTAGTTATGTTTATTTTGTGGCACACAAAAGAATGATTTCAGAATGAGATGGTTGGGACCTAAATATCTTTCCAATGAATTGGGTAAAGATTAATATCTCATGATATAGACATGGCTAGAATGAAATGTAAATCTAGTTCAGTAATTTATGGATATAACGACAAGTAAACATGGTTTAGTAATGGACTTTGTCCACCATGCTGGTCTTGGAAGTAATTCCTTGGTTACTATGGAAATAATATATTGTGGTTGATGGTTTCACACAATTACATGCTTTAATCCTATAACATTTTATCATGATTAATGTTCCATTGTGATCTATGCCTTATGTGATTCCATGATTTATGTCATTACTCAAGATTTTGATGTTTTTTGTTCATGTTTTTACGTTCAAATGTTTATGAATTTTTTTACGTTCTCAATGCTTACCCTTACTGAGCATTTGAGCTCACCATTTTTATGATTTCTTTTCCCCATGATATAAAGAAAGGTTTTTGGTAAGAAAACAAAAGGGGAAGATCTTTATAGGAGATGTTGATGATCTTTCACCATGATTGGAAAATTATGTTCCCAACTTCCAAAGACACAAAACAAACACGGTATTTGGGAGTCTCTTTGTGTCATGTATTTAGTTTTCCATAAAAGTAATTTAATTTCCTTGAACGTCAAGTCTGGGTCTCTAAAGTTGGTATCAGAGTGAATTTTTAGAAAACCATTCAAAACTAGGATGTCAAAACATTAGTGAGATGCATGGAGATATATCTGAGGTATGTCTAGGGATTTCCATAGGGTTAAGTATAAGTACAGTTTACAATCCTCGAATAACGATAATGTAACATCACAAGTATGTAATTAATAATATATATTCTTATCTTTGTATATTTATGAATTAGATAGTGTTTTAGAGGCTTTAAATGAGAATAAATCCAATCTTAAGCATGGAATACACAAATATTTTTAAATGATTGTTTTACTGCCTTTTGATGGCAAACCAATTTTCAATCTATATTTTGACGATTTTATAATCTCTATTTTCCAAAATAAACTTATTCTTTATAATTGGGTCATTTAAATTTACATTGGATAAATTTTTGGTATTTTTCTGACAATGTTCATTTTTTAATGAATAGTGAAAAATACTGCATTTTACATCAAAACAACTTTTTCATCTAATTTAAGTATATGGTTAGATTATCTTATTAATTGGATTTAAAGTGTAAATAGAATATTTTTTTACCATTTAATCAAATAGTGGTCATTATAATTAATTTCACTTTGTAATTGGGCATAAACTAATGCCAAACTTATCATAGATATTGTTTCAAAAAACCCGGTAATTGTTTTGACAACAAGAGTTATTTTTAAATTAATTATTGCAATTTCTGAGTTTTTAATTTGTTAAAATTTATTCCATATTTGGAATCAGAAGTTCCAAATTATTTAATTAATAATCTTTTGTTTTTGGACTTTTTGAATAGTAATGCCGGTAATTATCGTTAATTATCTTGATTAATTAGTAATTGGGTAGTTAAGGATAACAAAATAAAGTCATAATAATAAAAAATGACACCAAAATGAGTACTAATACTACTAGTTGTGGCATGGCCGACCATGGGGTGACTTTTGCCAAACATGGGGACCCCATGGAATCAGTTTTGTGTGATAATGACTTTTTATGTTTTTATTTTTTTAAAAGAAAGTAAATATAACAAATAATGTATCACCTGACTAAAACATTTTTAATTTTGTCTACATAAATTATATTTTGGACTATAAATATTCATTGTAAATCTAAAAATATTTCCTACATCATAGTATTTTTTTATAATTGGTAGACATTAAATATATTAAATTATTTAGGACATCATGATGATGCAGCGATTACCTCATTATTTAACGATTTAAATAAAATAAAAATATAATGTAAAATCTAAGACCTAAACATGTCAAAGACCTATTAGATGAGTATATTTAGAACCCTTATCACCTTATCCTCAAAATACAACAATGTGGGACCTTTAAAATCCGAAACTCATTTGAAAATAAAGTAACATTTTGTAACTTTCCAAAAGTGCCCTCCTTTCCTCTTATATAATGCCCCCACCTCTACCTCCTTACCCACAACTCTCAAGCCTTTGGCACGGCCAAAACCTGCTCATTTGTTCTCTCCACATCCCTCTATTACTCCTAGAAGACTCACTTTGGGCATAAGTCTTCCCAAGGAAGCCTTTGAACTCAAATCAAAGAGAGTTACCCGATTTTAAGGTAATGTCTTCACTTGTGTTCTTTTGTTTTATTTTGCTTCTCCAACCCCCTAAACTCTTTTTATTCATTTCTTTTGTAACAACACCAGTATCCTAAATATAATAGGATGTTTTTATAAGAATCATTCGAGATAAAATTACACACACCTACATATAATGGTTAACGAACATACTGTTTCTGTGGATGGTGAATTTCTGCCTCACGAAACGATGATTGTTCAATATTCTTATAACACCTTGAAAGGTGGCTATTAAGATTTAACTATATTTATATATATGATATATAATATGTTTATGTTTTCCTTAATCTTCTATATTTTTCATTTATGACATTCCTTTATGGCTTCCATTATGGGTATACGTGATATCTTCATTTTACGAAGTGCGGACTACCGCTCCCTCAAAGTGATTTGATTCGTTAATACCATATGTGGTACGTATAAAGGATATATTTAATGATATTATATATGATACCATACTGTAATTGAAATACTATTATGTTTCATTATGTTTTACTTCCATTAAATATGAAATAGAAATGGACGTAGCGTTCATGCGTACGTACGACATACCATCTCCATGAACGGTGCATTTCATTTCTTACCTCTAAATGTTATGTAATATTATAAATTCATGAATATACTGGATATATATGAAATATATGATATATACATCATCAATATAATTATGTATATAATAGATATTTTACCACATGAAGAACTTGTAACTATAAAGAGTTTATTTTTGACTCAAGTACCAATGATAATTAAAACGACCGTTATTATCTTAAATAATAAAATATTGTTTATGAAATAATAATAAGTGATATAAAAGGAATAATGAACTTGAAAAAGGTTCTTAAGAAATTAAAAATTAACTCATTTTTATTATTCATGAGATTAAAGAACGATCGAGTCATGTCAGATACGAGGTAAGGGAACTTCTTAACCCAATTTCTATTCTTTGGGTTAATCTCCTACTTTCAAATTATGTCATGATATTATTATGTCTTATCTTGTATTTTTACTTTCATTATATGTACTTATAGTGAATACACATAATAGATTTATTTTATTTTAAAAAATGATTTTTGTAAGGGACTTCTTCTGAATCTCCTTTCATTGAAGAATATTTTGTTTTATACACAACTTTCTTTTATATGGTGTATAAACCCCTTTGACATTTACGTTTATTCAAAAGGAATCTTTTTATACGAAGAATTTACTAAATGTAAAAAGGGAATGTTTTTTTGGTCGTATGTATACGACGATAATGACTTCTCCGCCCCCATGACCATTATTTGAGTTTCGGCTTCCTCTACAAGCCATACCTTTTTTTAATGAAAAATAAATACCATGATTTACTTTTCTTTTATTTTGGTATTGAAAATGGTTTTGATAATACTTTTATTATATCAATGTGTTATTGATATCTTGTGTTTGAAATGTGGAAATTTTATATTTCCTTTATGAATGTTTTATGTGATACTATTATGTTATGGTTCTTGGGAATTGATTATGAAGATGGGTAGTTCTGTGATAAACTAATGGTGGGTGAGCCCGATATAGCTCTCCAATGCATTGGGTAACGCGAAGGAGTTAAACATTAAGGATTCTCCGAAGAGATTTAGGGAATATATTGTGATGGGTATTCCAAAAATAACCAAGAGGGTTACTCCCTACGTAAGAATGATATGAATGCCTCAAGTTACCTTTATGTCTTATGATTTCTATGATTTATTCATGATTTGATGAGGTATGTTAAAGTGATTATGTTTTATGAGTAAAGTATGATTTCATTGATTTCTTATGTATACATGTAATCATGTTTCCTTTCCATAATTTCATATCCCTTACTGAGCTTTTTATGCTTATCCCAAGTTTTTGAAATGATTTCTACAGGTAAAGGGAAAGGTACATTATGTGATGATAGTTTCAATGAAGTGCCAAGAAAGAATCCATGTTTTATTTTTAAATATGTTTCTATTGATGGGAAGAATGAATAATATCTTTTATGTAACCACTTTGTTTAAATTTGGAATTTTATTCAAGTTTTATGATCTAATTCTCTAAAACTCTAAACCTGAAAATATCCTCAATGTGTATTCTTGAAGTAACTCATCATTAAGTATGGTTTAAGGCTGGGGCCTTATAGTTGGTATCAGAGGTCAGTTTAGAAAACATTAGGAGTTATAATTCTATTAAATGATAATCCAAAAATATTTTATTTATGGTCAAATTGAAATGATATAGCATTTCAATATTACCATGTTGCTTCATCTAAGACATATTTGTTCAGAATGGTTTTCCGCAGAGGAAATAGGGAAGCAGTGCTAGGAAGGCATAAATAAGGAAATAACCTTCCGAATCAGCATCCTGAGATGGTCAGAATTGGAACTGAACAATTTGTTACAATAATGGAAGAGTTGACTCAAGCGATAAATGGTGGTGGTATCCATGCACAAGATCAACCAGATCAACCACGTAGGAACACGTCAATGGTGGAACATTTCATGAGGCAACATCCCCCATCATTTAGAGGATCATCTGACCCTGTTCTAGCTGAAGGTTGGATTAAAGCACTGGAGAAGATTTTCGATGTCATGGGGTGTTAAGACAATCAAAAGGTTAGTCTTTCTATTTACCGTTTGGAGGGTGAAGCAGATCAGTGGTGGTCGATGGTTAAAAATAACAGGGATGCTGATGAGATTGATTCTCTCGACTGGGGTGAATTCAAAGGTATGTTTCTTGAGAAGTATTTTCCTAAGGCTGTTCGACTTAGTATGGAAAAACAATTCCTGGAATTGAGACAATAGGAAGACTCAGTGGCTGCCTATGATGAAAGGTTCACTCGATTGGCATGGTATGCTCCAAATTTTATCTGAGACCTTGATAGTAAAATCCATCATTTTTACTTAGGATTAAAGCCAAAATATCGAAGGGCTTTAGATTCTCAGGAGTTCAAAAGTTATGAAAATCTTGTTCGATGTGTTGAGAAGGTGGAAATGGAGTTTTCCGATGATCAGGTGTTCTATAACAACTAGCAGAATAAGAGACCGGGGTGGCCGGAGAAATGAAATAATTCTTCAAAATGGTCTGATGGAAAGAAAACTAAGTTTCCAGTTTGTGATAAATGTGGTAAAAGGGATGGTGGGGAATGTCTTATGAATTCTATAATGTGCTACCGATGTGGTATGATGGGACATAAGGCTCGTTATTGAACTGAAAAGGATCAAGGTGATGGTAAGTCCAAATTGATTTACAGTTAGTGAAATGTTTTAAGTGCAATGAGATGGGTCACTATGTAAATGAGTGTCCGACAAAGAGCTTGAGTGATGGGAAGCAGTTAGACTACAAGCAGATAGGGGTTCTGAAGTCCTTTGCAACTACTTCAGCAGATGTCAGGCCATCAAATGAAGTTGTATCAGGAGAATTGTTTGTTTTTTCAGATTATGCCAGAGTGTGGTTTGATTCAGGGTCTACAAATTCTTTCGTCTCTAAAAACTTTTCTAGTAAAATGGGAATAACATCTCAAGAAATGAATCCTAAACTTGTGGTAAAAACACCTGGGGGAAATGTTGAGGCATAAACAATTTATAAGAATATTCCTATCCTTATCCGTGGAAAGAACCTACTTGCAAACCTAATTGTTCTACCTCTAGTCGAGTTTGATGTTATCCTTGGTATGGATTGGCTCTCTATTTACCATGCTAAGATTGACTGTAGAGATAAAGAAGTTTCTTTTCAGAAATACATTCAGTTTGTGTACATGAATGAACCCGTACTATTGATAACATATCAAGAGGCCGATAAACTTGTAAAAGATGGAAATGAATGTTACTTAGCACATATTGTTAAAAACAAAGGAACTGTTCAGATTAATGATGTGCCATTGGTAAATGAGTATCCTATTGTTTTTCCTGATGAGTTTCCAGGATTAATACCAGATCAAGAAGTTAAATTTACTATTGACTTAGTTCCTTATGCTAAGACAATTTCAAAACCCCCTTATCAAATGGCTCAAATTGAACTTTTAGAGTTGAAGGAGAAATTGCAAGATTTATTAGAGAAAGGTTTCATTCAACCTAGCACATAACTATGGGGTGCTCGTATTTTATTTGTTAAAAAGAAATATGGTTCAATGAGACATTGCATTGATTATAGATCCTTGAATAACATCATTGTAAAGAAAAAATATCCTTTGCCTCATATCGATGATTTGTTTGATCAGCACCAGGGAGCTTAGTATCTTTCAATGATTGACATGAGATCGGGGTACCATCAGTTGAAGGTAAAGGAAGCTGATATTCCGAAGACCGTGTTCCGTACACGATATGGCCATTATGAATTTGTAGTAATTCATTTTGGGTTAACCAATGCACCTGCTGTATTTATAGACCTTATGAATAGAATTTTCCATGAGTTATTGGATAAGTTTTTCTTGGTTTTCATTGATGATATTTTGGTGTTTTATAAAAGTAAAGAGGAGCATGAAAGGAATTTAAGTGTTATTTTGCAAACCTTAAAAGAAAAGAATTTTTTTGGGAAATTCATAAAGTGTGATTTTAAGTTGCAACAAATTTCTTTCCTTGGTCACATTGTTTCAAAAGATGGGATAACTGTTGATCCTGCAAAAACAAAGGTTGTTGAAGAATGGCCAAGACCCAAAAATGTAACTGAGATTCGTAGCATCCTTGGTTTGGGAGGATATTACCGAAGGTTTGTTAGAAATTTTTCCTGCTTATATATTCCAATGACTAAGCTAACTCGGAAGGGTGTTAAGTTTTTCTGGACAAAATAATGTGATGATTGTTTTCAGGAATTGAAAAGAAGATTGGTGAATGCTCTAGTTTTGGCACTACCTTCCACGAATGGTGGGTTTGTTATATATAGTTATGCTTAATTGAAAGAATTTGGTTGTGTCCTAAGGCAAAATGATCAGGTAATTGCATATTCTTCACGTCATTTGAAAACTCATGAGGTAAATTACCCTACACATGATTTGGAATTAGCTGCTATTGTTTTTGCTTTAAAAATTTTGAGGCATCATTTTTATGGAGTAATGTGTGAAATATATACAGATCAAAAAAGTGTAAAGTATATATTCACTCAAAAATAATTGAACATGAGATAGAGGAGATGGCTAGAATTAATCAAGGATTATGATTGTACAATTCATTCCCATCCGGGAAAAGCAAATAAAGTGGATGATGCTTTGAGTCGGAAAAGTAATGCTTCATTAACAATGTTGTGTTCAGAACGTGATCCTTTTGTTAAGGATTTGATGAAATTTGGAATAGAAGTTGTTGGTGCAGGATGTACTCCTATTTTGTTATAGGTATCAGTGAAATCTTCTCTTTCAGACAGAATTAAGCAAGCACAGAAGCAAGACAACGAGTTGCAGAAAACGGTAGAGCTGGTTCCGAAGGGTAAGTTTCCAAAATTCAACATTTATAATGATGGTGTTTTGAGATTTGGGAAGAGATTGTGTGTTCCCTGTGATTCACAGTTTAGGAGAGAGTTGTTATGTGAATCTGATAGTTCTCCGTTTTCAGTTCATCCAGGCAGTACTAAGATGTATAGAGATCTTCAGGAGTATTACTGGTGGGACAGAATGAAAAGAGACATTGCTAATTTTGTTGTGAAGTGTTTGACTTGTCATCCGGATAATGTAGAGCGGCAGTTACCGAAATGGATTCTTCATCATTTACCAGTGCTAGAGTGGAAATGGGATAATATATCCATGGACTTCGTTGTGGGATTGCCGAAGACACCTCGAGGTAATAATGCAATCTGGGTTATTGTTGATTTCTTAACTAAATCAGCTTATTTCCTTGCTATACGAGATAGTTTTTCCCTAGATCAACTTTCCTGTTTGTATCATAAAGAGATAGTCATGTTACATGGATTTCCTCTCTCCATTGTATCTGACCGTGATCCCAGGTTCACTTATAACTTTTGGAAAGCACTTCATAAGTCATTGGGTACTGAATTAAATTTTAGTGCATCTTTTCATCCTCAATCAGATGGGAAGTCAGAACGAACGATTCAGAATTTGGAGGATATGTTACGTTCTTGTTCGATGGATTATCAAGGAAGTTGGGACCAACGTCTTTATTTGGTTGAATTTTCATATAATAACAGTTTTCATTCCAGTATACAGATGGCATCATTTGAGGCATTATATGGGAAGCGGTGTTGAACTCTAGAATTCTGGGATAAAGTGGGTGAAGGGCAGTTGATGGGACCGAAATTGGTAGAAGAGATGGCAAAAAAAGATCAGTTGATTCAGAAACACATGATAACAGCTCAGAGTAGATAGAAAACTTATGCAAAAAATAGGAGGAAGGATCTATCTTTTGAGATAGGTGATCATGTTTTTCTCCAAGTTTCACCATGGAAAAGTGTGATGCGATTTGGTAAGAAAGGAAAGCTGAGTCCAAGGTTCATTGGACCATATGAAATTCTGGAGAAAGTTGGATCAGTTGCATACCGAGTGGCTTTACCTTCGATTTTATCTCAGGTACACAATGTTTTTCATGTTTCAATGTTAAGGAAGTATATGCCAGATCTATCTCATGTTTTGAGTCCAGAGGTAGTTCAGCTGGAAGAGAACCTATCTTATAAGGAACAACCGTTCCAGATTCTTGACCATAGGGATCATGTGTTACGGAATATGGTGATTCATCAAGTAAAGGTTTTGTTGAAGAACCACATGAGTGAGGAGGCAACAAGGGAATCTGAAAATGCAATGAGGGATAAATACCCCCACTTATTCGATGAGTAAATAAATTGCAGGGATGCAATTTTCTAAAGGGGGGAAGGATGTAACATCCCAACTAAGTAATTAATAATAGATATTATTATCTATGTATATTTATGAATTATATAGTGTTTTATTATAAGGCCCCAGCCTTAAACCTTACTTAATATTGAGTTATTACAAGATTACACATTGAGGATCTTTTCGGGTTTAGAGTTTTAGAGAATTAGATCATAAAACTTGCATTACATTCAACATATAAACAAAGTGGTTACATAAAGATAGTATTCTTCTTTCCCATAAATGGAAACATATTTAAAATAAAACATGGATTCTTTCTTGACACTTCCTTGACACTATCATCATATCATGTAACTTTCCCTTGACCTGTGAAAAACATTTCAAAAAAACTTGGGATGAGCAAAAAAAGCTCATTAAGGGATATAAAAATATGGAAGGGAAACATGGGTACATATATACATAAGAATGAAATCATATGTTACCCATAAAATATAAGCACTTTAACATACCTCATTAAATCATGAATAAATCATAGAAATCATAAGACATAAAGGTAACTTGGGGAATTCATAACATTCTTACGTAGGGATTAACCCTCTTGGTTATGTTTGGAATACCCCTCACAGTATATTCCCTAAATCTCTTCAGAGAAACCATAAAGTTTCACTCCTTCACGTTACCCAATGCATTGGAGAGCTATATCGGGCTCACCTGCCCTTTGTTTATCACGGAACCACCCGTCTTCATAATAATGCCCAAGAACCTCAACATAATCGTATCACATAAAACATGCATAAAGGAAACATAACATTTCCACCTTTCAATCACAAGATATCAATACAACACATTGATATAAAAACATTATGAAAACAATTTTTAATACCAAAATAAAAGAAAATTGAAACATGGTATTTATTTTTCTTTTTTTTTTTTTAAAGTTATGGCTTGTAGAGTAAGCTGAAACTCAAATAACGGTCACGGTGGCGGTGAAGTCGTTGTCGCTGCATACGTACGACAAAAACATTCCCTTTTGTCGTTTAGAAAAATGCTTCGTATAAAAAAATTCCTTTGGATAAACGTAAAAGTCAAAGGGGTTTATACACTGTATAAAAGAAGGTTGTGTGTAAAACAAAATATGCCTCATTGAAAGGAGATTGAGATGAAGTCCCATACCTCCGGTCTGACTTGACTCCGTCGTTCTTTAATCTCCTGAATAATAAACTTGAGTTAATTTCTACTTGTTTAAGAAAATTTTTCATGTTCTTTATTCCTTTTATATCACTTATTTCCATGTCATGAACACTATGTAATTATTTAAGTTAATAACGGTCGTTTTAACGATCATTGGTACTTGAGTCGAAAATAAGCCCTTTATAATTACAAGTTGTTCATGTACCCATTATATCTAAAATGGTATTCATGATTTAGATATCATATATGTCATATATATCCAGTACATGCATGCATTTATAATATTACATAATCATTTAGAGGTAATAAATGAAATGCACCGTTCATGGAGACAGTAAGTCGTACGTACACATGAACGCTACTTTCATTTCTATTTCGTATTTTATAGAATGGAATCATAATGATATAAAGGTATATTATAATTACAGTGTAATATCATATATAATATCATAACTCCATCCTTTATACCTCGCACATATGGTATTTAACGAATCAAATCACTTTGAGGGGCGGTAGTCTGTACTTCCTTAAATGAAGATATTGCATTTACCCATAATGGAAACCATAACGGTATGCCCAAAATGAAAAATACAGAAGCTTAAGGAAAACATAAACATATTATATATAATATTTAAATATAGTGACATCTTAATGGCCACCTTTGAAGGTGTTAAAAGAATGTTGAACAATCATCGTTTCGGGAGGCATAAATTCACCATCCACGGAAACAGTATGTCCTTTAACCATTAGATGTTGGTGTGTGTAAGTGTAGCTCGAATAATTCTTATAACAAAATCCTAGTATATTAGAGATACTGTATTTGTTACAAAAGAAATGAATAAAAAGATTTTAGGGGGTTGGAGAAGAAAAATAAAACAAAAGGACTCAAGTGAAGACATTACCTTAAAATCGGGTAACTCCCTTTGGTTTGAGCTCAAAGGCTTCATTGGGAAGACTTCTGCCCAAAGTGAGGCTTGAAGGAGTAATAGAGGGAAGTGGAGAGACAAAATTAGTAGGGGTTTTCCGAGCCAAAGGCTTTGGATGTGTGGGTAAGGAGGTAGAGGTGGGGGCCTTTTATAAGAGGAGAGGAGGGGCACTCTTGGAACGTAAAGAAATGTTACTTTATTTTAAAATGAGTTTCGGATTCAAAAGGTCCCACATTTATATAATTCTAGGTTAAGGTGATAAGGGTTCTAAATCCACCCATAAAATAGGTTTTGGACATGTTTAGTTCATAGATTTTACATTATCATTTCATTTTATTTAAATCCTTTATTAATGAGGTAATCACTGCATCATCATGATGTCATAAATAATTTATTTTAGTTAAAGTCTAAAAATTATATAAAAAATACTATGTCGTAGGAAATCTTTTTATATTTCCAATTACTATTTATAATAATAAATCTGACTTGTATAACCCCATATAAAATTTTTTTTAGTAAAACATCTCTTGTTTGTGTAATTTTTACTTTAACATTAAATAAAAAGTTATTTATGTCATTTCCCAAAAAAAGATGCTCCATGGGGTCCCCAAGTTGACCCATGGATTTTCCTGGTTGGCCATGACACATCAAATGAGGGTTTTACATGTGTCATGATCATCTCATATTATTAAAACATTATTTTTACCTTAAACTACACTAATTACCACTAATCGCGATTAAGAACATAAAAGTTACTATTCACCAAAAAATTATTTTAATCTCATTGAACCACATTTTACTTCTTAATTACAACCATGTATGTAGGATTTTTGAAAATCAAATCACAGAAGTCGCAATGTTTCATTTAAACGAAAAATCAGTTTCTTTAACTACCACTTAATGGTTTCACTATTCATCAAAAAATGAAGTTTTTCAGAAAAATATCAAACCTTCACCCTAAGATATATTTGATATTCTGAATTCAAAAAAGATGTCTATTTTAAAAAATTCAAAACATGTAAGTTGCATTAATTAATTTAAAAACTAATTCCCGCTGTCATGACAAATAGCGTGTTTTTATGAAACAATAAGTATCAAAAGATTGACACTAGTTTAAGTCCAATTTCAAAGTGAAATTGATTCTAATGACCACAATTGGATAAAATGGTAAAAATATATTCTAATTTAACTTAAAAACCAATTCAAAATATAATTTAATCATATAAATAAATTATATTAAAAATTGTTTTTGAATTAAAATACAACATTTTTCACTATTCATTAAAAAAATGAACTTTATCAGAAAAATACCAAAAATTCACACAAATTAAATTTTGATGTCCAAATCATAAATATTAATTTTATTTTGACAAACATAGCTTATACGATTGTCAAAAGATAGATTTAAAAAGGGTTTTCCATCAAAAGGACGTAAAACAATCTTTTAAGAATATTAGTGTATTCCATGCATAAGATTGTATTTATTTTAATTTTAAGCCTCTAAAACACTATCTTAATCATTAATAGACATAGATAAAAATACCTATCATTCATTACTTACTTGGGATGTTACATCCTTCCCCCCTTTAGAAAATTGTGTCCCCGTAATTTATCTACTTATCGAATAAATGGGGGTACTTATCCCTCATTGCATTTTCAGATTTCCATGTTGGCTCTTCCATCATGTGGTTTTTTCCAAAAAAAAACCTTTACCTGATTAATCACCTTATTCCCTAACACTTTCTCCCAGTGGTCAAGAATCTGGACCGGTTTTTCCTCATAAGATAGGTTCTTTTCCAGCTGAACTACCTCTGGAATCAAAACATGAGATGGATCTGGCATGTACTTTCTCAGCATTGAAACATGAAAAACATTATGTACCTGAGATAAACTTGGAGGTAAATCCACTCGGTAAGAAACAGATCCAACTCTCTCCAGAATTTCATATGGTCCAATGAACCTTGGACTCATCTTTCCTTTCTTACCAAATCGCATCACACATTTCCATGGTGATACTTTGAGAAAAACATGATCACCTACCACAAAAGAGAGATCCTTCCTCCTGTTGTCCGCATAACTCTTCTGCCTACTCTGAGCTATTCTCATGTGTTTCTGTATTAGATGATCTTTTTCTACCAACTCTTATACCAATTCTGGTCCCATCAGCTTCCTTTCACCCACTTCATCCCAGAAAGCTGGAGTTCGACACTGCTTCCCATATAATGCCTGAAATGGTGCCATCTGTATACTGGAATGAAACTGTTATTATATGAAAACTCAACCAAAGAAAGATGTTGGTCCCAAATTCCCTGATAATCCACCGAACAAGCTCGTAGCATATCCTCCAAGGTCAGAATTGTTCGTTCTGACTGCCTATCTGATTGAGGATGAAAAGCTGTACTAAAATTTAATTTAGTACCCAACGACTTTTGATGGCCTTTCCAAATGTTATAAGTGAACCTGGGATCACGGTCAAATACAATGGAGAGAGGAACTCCATGTAACCTGACTATCTCTTTACGATACAAACGGGAAAGTTGATCTAGGGAAAAGTATCTCGTATAGCAAGGAAATGAGCAGATTTAGTCAGTCGATCAACAATAACCCATATTTCATTATTACCTCGAGATGTCATCGGTAATCCCACAACAAAGTCCATGTATATATTCTCCCATTTCCACTCTGGCGCTGGTAAAGGTGGATGCATCCCTTTCGGTAACTGCTGCTCTGCTTTAACCTGTTGACATGTCGAACACTTCACAGTAAAATCAGCAATATCTCTTTTCATTCCATCCCACCAGTAATACTCCTGCAGATCTCTGTACATCTTAGTACTGCCAGGATGAACTGAAAACGGAGAACTATGAGCTTCACATAAAAAATCTCTCTTCAACTGTGAATTACAAGGCACACACAATCTCTTCCCAAATCTCAAAACAGAATCATTATCAATGTTGAATTCAAGCAAATTACCTTTCTAAACCAACTCTACCTTTTTCTGCAACTCACTGTCTTGCTTCTGTGCTTGCTTGATTCTATCTGATAGAGATGATCTCCCTGATACCTGAAACAAAATAGAAGAACATCCTTCACCAAAAACTTCTATGCCAAAGTTCATCAAATCCATAACCAAAGGATCACGCTCCAAATGCAACATTGCTAATGAAGCATTACTTTTTCGACTCAAAGAATCAGCCACTTTATTTGCTTTTCCCGGATGGTAATGAATTGTACAATCATAATCCTTGATTAATTATAGCCATCTCCTTTGTCTCAAGTACAATTATTTATAGGTGAATATATACATTAAACTTTTGTGATCAGTATATATTTCACACCTTACTCCATACAAATGATGCCTCCAAATTTTTAAAGCGAAAACAAAAAAGGCTAATTCCAAATCATGTGTATGGTAATTAACCTCATGAGTTTTCAACTATCGTAAAGCATAAGCAATTACCTGATCATTCTGCATTAGGATGCAACCAAGTCCATTCAATAAAGTATCACTGTATATAACAAACTCACCATTCCTGGAAGGTAGTGCCAAAACTGGATCATTCACCAATCTTCTTTTCAATTGCTGAAAACTATCATCACATTCTTTTGTCCAGATAAACTTAACACCCTTCCGAATTAGCATAGTCATTGGACTAGATAACTGTGAAAAATTTCTAACAAACCTTTGGTAATAGCCTTCCAAACCAAGGAAACTACGAATCCCTGTTACATTTGTGGGTCTTGGCCATTCTTCAACAACCTTTGTTTTTTCAGGATCAACAGTTATCCCATCTTTAGAAACAATGTGACCAAGGAAAGAAATTTGTTGCAACCAAAACTCACACTTGCTGAATTTCCCATACAATTTATTTTCTTTTAAGGTTTGCAAGATAACCCTTAAATGTCTTTCATGCTCATCTTTACTTTTACAAAACACCAAAATATCATCAATGAAAACCACCACAAACTTATCCAATAACTCATGGAAAATTCTATTCATTAATTCCATGAATATAGCAGGTGCATTGGTTAGCCCAAAAGGCATTACTAAAAATTCATAATGGTCATATCTTGTACAAAATGCAGTCTTCAGAACATCTGCTTCCTTTACCTTCAGCTGATGGTACGCCGATCTCAGGTCAATCTTTGAAAAATACTGAGCTCCCTGGAGCTGATCAAACAAATCATCGATATGAGGCAAAGGATATTTGTTCTTAACAGTGATGTTATTCAAGGCTCTATAATCAATGCAAAGTCTCATAGAACCATCTTTCTTTTTAACAAATAAAACAGGAGAACCCCATGGTGATGTGCTAGGTTGAATGAAACCTTTTTATAATAAATCATGCAATTTCTCATTCAACTCTAAAAGTTCAATTTGAGCCATTCGATAAGGGGGTTTTGAAATTGGATTAGCATCAAGAACTATGTCAATGATAAACTCAACTTCCCGATCTGGTATTATTCCAGGAAACTCATCAAGAAAAACATCAGGATACTCATTTACCACTGGCACATCATTAATCTGAACAGTTCCTTTATTTTCAACGATGTGTGCAAGGTAACACTCATTTCCATCTTTTAAAAGTTTCCCAGCCTCTTGATATGTTATCAACAGTAAGGGTTCATTCTTGTACACAAACTGAAAGTCTTTCTGAAAAGAAGCTTCTTTAGCTCTACAGTCAATCTTAGCATGGTAAATAGAGAGCCAATCCATACCCAGGATAACATCAAATTCTACTAGAGGTAGAACAATAAGGTTTGCAAGTAGGTTCTTTCACATATAAGGATAGGAAGATTCTTATAAATTCATTTTGCCTCAACATTTCCCCCAGTTGTTTTTACCAAAAGTTCAAGAGTCATTTCTTGAGATGGTATTCCCATTTTAATAGAAACTTTTTCAGAGATGAAAGAATGTGTAGACCCTGAACCAAACAACACACTGGCATAATCTGAAAAAACAAACAATGTACCTGATACAACTTCATTTGATGGCCTGACATCTGTTGAAGTACTTGCAAAGGATTTCACCACCCCTTTTGGCCTGTAGTCTAACTGCTTCCCATCACTCAAGCTCTTTGTCGGACACTCATTTGCATAGTGACCAATCTCATTGCACTTAAAACATTTCACTAACTATAAATCAAATTTGGTATTACCTTCACCTTGATCCTTTTCAGTGCAATCACATGCCTTATGTCCCATCTTACCACATCGGTAGCACTTTCCAGAATTCAGAAGGCATTCCCCTATATGCCTTTTGCCACATTTATCAAAAACTGGAAACTTATTTTTCTTACCATCAGACTTTTTTGAAGAATTCCTACCTTTCTCCTGCCACCTTGTACTCTTCTTCTGTTGGTTGTTATATAACCCTTGATCATCGGAAAACTCCATTTCCACCTTCTCAGCACATCAAACAATCTTTTCATAACTTTTAAACTCACAAGAATCTAATGCCCTTCGATATTTTGGCTTTAATCCTGAGTAAAAACGATTGATTTTACTATCAAGGTCTCGGATAAAATTTGGAGCATACCTTGCCAATCGAGTGAACCTTTCTTCATAGGTAGCCACTGAGTCTTCCTCTTGCCTCAATTCCAAGAATTTCTTTTCCATCCCAAGTCGAACAGCCTTAGTAAAATACTTCTCAAGAAACATACCTTTGAATTCATCCCAGTCAATAGCATCAATCTCATCGGTGTCCCTGATATTTTTAACCATAGACCACCACTGATCTGCCTCACCCTCCAAACGGTAAATATCAAGACTAACCTTTTGATTGTCTGAACACCCCATGACATCGAAAATATTCTCCAGTGCTTTAATCCACCCTTTAGCTAACACAGGGTCAGGTGATCTTCTGAATGATGGGGGATGTTGCCTCATGAAATGTTCCACTACTGACATGTTCCTCTGCGGTTGATCTGGCTGATCTCGTGCATGGATACCACCACCATTTATCGCTTGAGTCAACTGTGCCATTACTGCAACAAACTATTTAGTTCGAATTCTGACCATCTCAGGATGCTGATTCGGAAGGTTATTTCCTTCTGCATGCCTTCCTTGCACTGCTTCCCTGTTTCCTCTGCGGAAAACCATTCTGAACACACATGTCTTAGATGAAGCAACATGGTAATCTTCAAATGCCATATCACTTCAAAAAAAATATTTTAGGATAATCATTTAATAGAATTCTAACTCCTTTAGTTATCTAAACTGACCTCTGATACCAACTATAAGGCCCCAGCCTTAAACCTTACTTAATCTTGAGTTATTACAAGATTACACATTGAGGATCTTTTCGGGTTTATAGTTTTAGAGAATTAGATCATAAAACCATCATTACATTACACATATAAACAAAGTGGTTACATAAAGATAATATTCTTATTTCCCATCAATGGAAACATATTTAAAATAAAACATGGATTCTTTCTTGACACATGCTTGACACTATCATCATATCATGTACCTTTCCCTTGACCTGTGAAAAACATTTCAAAAAAACTTGGGATTAGCATAAAAAGCTCAGTAAGGGATATAAAAATATGGAAAGGAAACATGGGTACATATATACATAAGAATGAAATCATACATTACCCATAAAACAGAAGCACTTTAACATACCTCATAAAATCATGAATAAATCATAGAAATCATAAGACATAAAGGTAACTTGAGACATTCATAACATTCTTACGTAGGGAGTAACCCTCTTGGTTACGTTTGGAATACCCATCACAGTATATTCCCTAAATCTCTTCGGAGAAACCTTAACGTTTCACTCCTCCGCGTTACCCAATGCATTAGAGAGATATATCGGGCTCACCCACCCATATTTTATCATGGAACCACCCGTCTTTATAATAATGCCAAAGAACCTCAACATAATCGTATCACATAAAACATGCATAAAGGAAACATAACATTTCCATATTTCAATCACAAGATATCAATACAACACATTGATATAAAAACAATATGAAAACCATTTTTAATACCAAAATAAAATAAAATTAAAACATGGTATTTATTTTTCTTTTTAAAAAAAAGGTATGGCTAGTAGAGGAAGCCGAAACTCAAATAACGGTCATGGCAGCGGAGAAGTCATTGTCGCCGCATACGTACGAAAAAAAAATTCCCTTTTGTCTTTTAGTAAAATGCTTCGTATAAAAAAGATTCCTTTTGGATAAATGTAAAAGTAAAATGGGGTTTATACACCATATAAAAGTAGGTTGTGTATAAAACAAAATATGCCTCAATGAAAGGAGATTGAGACGAAGTCCCATACCTCGGGTCCGACTTGAACCGGTCATTATTTAATCTCCTAAATAATAAACTTGAGTTAATTTCTACTTGTTTAAGAACCTTTTTCAAGTTCATTATTCCTTTTATATCACTTATTGCCATTTCAAGAACACTATGTAATTATTTAAGTTAATAACGGTCATTTTAACGATCATTGGTACTTGTGTCAAAAATAAGCCCTTCATAATTACAAGTTTGTCATGTACCCATTATATACAGAATGGTATTCATGATTTAGATATCATATATGTCAAATATATCCAGTACATGCATGCATTTATAATATTACATAATCATTTAGAGGTAAGAAATGAAATGCACCGTTCATGGAGACGGTAAGCCGTACGTACGCATGAACGCTACATTCATTTCTATTTCGTATTTTATAGAATGGAATCATAATGATATAAAGGTATATTATAATTCCAGTGTAATATCATATATAATATCATAACCCCATCCTTTATACGTCCCACATATGGTATTTAACGAATCAAATCACTTTGAGGGGACGATAGTCCGCACTTTCTGAAATGAAGATATCACGTTTACCCATAATGGAAACCATAAAGGTATGCCCAAAATGAAAAATACAGAATCTTAAGGAAAACATAAACATGTTATATATCATATATAAATATAGTTACATCTTAATGACCACCTTTGAATGTGTTAAAATAATTTTGAACAATCATCGTTTTGGGAGGCATAAATTCACCATCCACGAAAACAGTATGTCATTTAACCATTAGATGTAGGTGTGTGTAAGTGTATCTCGAATACTTCTTATAAAAAAATCCTAGTATATTTAATATACTGGAGTTGTTACAAAAGAAATGAATAAAAAGAGTTTAGGGGGTTGGAGAAGCAAAATAAAACAAAAGGACTCAAGTGAAGACATTACCTTAAAATCGGGTAACTCCTTTCGGTTTGAGCTCAAAGGCTTCCTTGGGAAGACTTCTGCCCAATATATGGCTTAAAAGAGTACGAGAGGGAAGTGTAGAGACAAAATGAGCAGGGGTTGGCTGAGCCAAAGGCTTTGGAATTGTGGGTAAGGAGGTAGAGATGGGGGCCTTTTATAAGAGGAGAGGAGGGGCACTCTTGGAAAGTAAAGAAATGTTACTTTATTTTAAAATGAGTCTTGGATTTAAAAGGTCCCACATTGATATAATTTGAGGGTAAGGTGATAAGGGTTCGAAATCCACACATAAAATAGGTTTTGGACATGTTTAGTTCATAGATTTTACATTATCATTTCATTTTATTTAAATCTTTTATTAATGAGGTAATCGCTGCATCATCATGATGTCATAAATAATTTAATTTACATAAAGTCTAAAAATTATAAAAAAAATTACTTTGATTTAGTAAATCATTTTATCTTTCCAATGATTATTTATAATCAAAAATATGACTTGTATAACCGCATATAAAAATTGTTTTAGTAAAACATCTCTTGTTTGTGTCATTTTTTCTTTAACATTAAATAAAAAGTTATTTAAGTCATTTCCCAACAAAAGTGGCTCCATGTGGTCCCCAAGTTGACCCATGGATTTTCCTGGTCAGCCATGACACATCCAATGATGGTAGGACATGTTTCAATCTCATATCATATTATTAAAACATTATTTTTACCTTAAACTACACTAATTACCACTAATCACGATTAAGAACTTAAAAGTTACTATTCACCAATAAATTATTTTAATCTCATTGAATCACATTTTAATTATTAATGACAACCATGAATGTCTAATTTTTGAAAATCAAATCACAGAAGTGGCAAAGTTTCATTTAAATGAAAAATCAGTTTCTTTAACTACCACTTAGTGGTTTCACTATTCATCAAAAATTGAAGTTTTTTCAGAAAAATACCAAAACTTCACCCTAAGCAATATTTGATATTCTGAATTCAAAAATGATGTCTATTTTAAAAAATTCCAAACATGTATGTTGCATTAATTAATTTAATAACTAATTCCCGCTGTCATGACAAATAACGTGTTTTTATGAAACAATAAGTATCAAAAGATTGACACTAGTTTAAGTCCAATTTCAAAGTGAAATTGATTCCAATGACCACCATTGGATAAAATGGTAAAAATATATTCTAATTTCACTTCAAAACCAATTCAAAAGATAATCTAATCATATAAATATATTAGATTAAACGATTTTTTGAATTAAAATACAACATTTTTCACTATTCATTAAAAAATGAACTTTATCGGAAAAATACCAAAAATTCACACAAAGTAAATTTTGATGTCCCAATCATAAATAATAAGTTTATTTTGATAAAAATAGAATATAAAATTATCAAAATATAGTTTTAAAAAGGGTTTTCCATCAAAAGGTAGTAAAACAATCTTTTAAGAATATTAGTGTATTCCATGCATAAGATTGTATTTATTTTCATTTTAAGCCTCTAAAACACTATCTTGATAATTAATAGACATAGATAAAAATATCCATTATTCATTACTTACTAGGGATGTTACATCCTTCCCCCCTTTAGAAAATTGCATCCCCTCAATTTATCTACTTATCGAATAAATGGGGGTACATATCCCTCATTTCATTTTCAGATTCCCATGTTGACTCTTCCATCATGTGGTTTTTCCAAAAAACCTTTACATGATTAATCACCTTATTCCGTAACACTTACTCCCTGTGGTCAAGAATCTGGACCGGTTGTTCCTCATAAGATAGGTTCTCTTCCAGCTGAACTACCTCTGGACTCAAAACATGAGATGGATCTGGAATGTACTTTCTCAGCATCGAAACATGAAAAACATTGTGTACCTGAGATAAACTCGGAGGTAAAGCCACTCGATAAGCAACAGATCCAACTCTCTCCAGAATTTCATATGATCTAATGAACCTTGGACTCAGCTTTCCTTTCTTACCAAATCACATCACACATTTCCATGGTGATACTTTGAGAAAAACACGATCACCTACCTCAAAAGAGATATCCTTCCTCCTGTTGTCCGCATAACTCTTCTGCCTACTCTGAGCTGTTCTCATGTGTTTCTGTATCAGCTGATCTTTTTCTGCCAACTCCTCTACCAATTCTGGTCCCATCAGCTTTCTTTCACCCACTTAATCCCAGAAAGCTGTAGTTCGATACCGCTTCCCATATAATGCCTAAAATGGTGCCATCTGTATGCTGGAATGAAAAATGTTATTATATGAAAACTCAACCAAAGAAAGATGTTGGTCCCAACTTCCCTGATAATCCATCGAACAAGCTCGTAACATATCCTCCAAGGTCTGAATTATTCATTCTGACTGCCCATCTTATTGAGGATGAAAAGCTGTACTAAAATTTAATTCAGTACCCAACGACTTCTGAAGGCCTTTCCAAAAGTTAGAAGTGAACTTGAGATCAAGGTCAGATACAATGGAGAGAGGAACTCCATGTAACCTGACTATCTCTTTAAGATACAAACGGGAAAGTTGATCTAGGGAAAAAGTATCTCGTATAGCAAGGAAATGAGCAGATTTAGTCAAGCGATCAACAATAACCCATATTGCATTATTACCTCGAGATGTCTTCGGTAATCCCACAACAAAGTCCATGGATATATTCTCCCATTTCCACTCTGGAGCTGGTAAAGGCTGAATCATCCCTTTCGGTAACTGCCGCTCTGCTTTAACCTATTGACATTTCAAAAACTTCACAGTAAAATCAGTAATATCTCTTTTCATTCCATCCCACCTGTAATACTCCCGCAGATCTATATACATCTTAGTACTACCAGGATGAACTGAAAACGGAGAACTATGAGCTTCATATAACAACTCTCTCTTAAACTATGAATCACACGGCACACATAATCTCTTCACAAATCTCAAAACATAATCATTATCAATGTTGAATTCAAGCAACTTTCCTTTCTGAACCACCTCTACCTTTTTCTGCAACTCACTGTCTTGCTTCTGTGCTTTCTTGATTCTATATGATAGAGATGATCTCACTGATAGCCGAAACAAAATAGAAGAACATCCTGCACCAAAAACATCTATGCCAAAGTTCGTCAAATCCTTAACCAAAGGATCACGCTCCCAACACAACACTACTAATGAAGCATTACTTTTTCGACTCAATGCATGAGCCACTTTATTTGCTTTTCCCGGATAGTAATGAATTGTACAATCATAATCCTTGATTAATTCTAGCCATCTCCTTTGTCTCATGTTCAAATATTTCTAGGTGAATATATACTTTAAACATTTGTGATCAGTATATATTTCACACATTAATCCATACAAATGATGCCTCCATATTTTTAAAGTGAAAACAACAGCAACTAATTCCAAATCATGTGTATGGTAATTTACCTCATGAGTTTTCAACTGTCGTGAAGCATAAGAAATTACCTGATCATTCTGCATTAGGACGCAACCAAGTCCTTTCAATGAAGCATCACTTTATATAACAAACTCACCATTCCTGGAAGGTAGTGCCAAAACTGGAGCATTCACCAATCTTCTTTTCAATTCATGAAAACAATCATCACATTCTTTTGTCCAGATAAACTTAACACCCTTTCGAGTTAGCTTGGTCATTGGACTAGATAACCGTGAAAAATTTCTAACAAACCTTCGGTAATATCCTGCTAAACCAAGGAAACTACGAATCTCTATTACATTTGTGGGTCTTTGCCATTCTTCAACAACCTTTTTTTGCAGGATCAACAGTTATCCCATCTTTAGAAACAATGTGACCAAGGAAAGAAAATTGATGCAACCAAAACTCACACTTTCTGAATTTCCCATACAATTTCTTTTTTTTAAGGTTTGCAAGATAACCCTTAAATGCCTTTCATGCTCCTATTTACTTTTAGAAAACACCAAAATATCATCAATGAAAACCACCACAAACATATCCAAGAACTTATGGAAAATTCTATTCATTAAGTCCATGAATACAGCAGGTGCATTGGTTAGCCCAAAAGGAATTACTACAAATTCATAATGGCCATATCTTGTACGAAATGCAGTATTAGGATCATCTGCTTCCTTTACCTTCAGCTGATGGTACCCCGATCTCAGGTCAATCTTTGAAAAATACTGAGCTCCTTGGAGCTGATCAAATAAATCATCGATATGAGGCAAAGGATATTTTTTCTTAATAGTGATGTTATTCAAGGCTCTATAATCAATGCAAAGTCTCATAGAACCATCTTTCTTTTTACCAAATAAAACCGGATCACCCCATGGTGATGTGCTAGGTCAAATGAAACCTTTCTCTAATAAATCTTTCAATTGCTCCTTCAACTCTAAAAGTTCAATTTGAGCCATTCGATAAGGGGGGTTTTGAAATTTGCTTAGCATCAGGAACTAAGTCAACGGTAAACTCAACTTCTCGATCTGGTATTATTCCAGGCAACTCATCAGGAAAAACATCAAGATACTCATTTACCACTGGCACATCATTAATCTGAACAGTTCCTTTATTTTCAACGATGTGTGAAAGGTAACATTCATTTCCATATTTTACAAGTTTCTCGGCCTCTTGATATGTTATCAATAGTAAGGGTTCATTCTTGTACACAAAGTGAAAGTATTTTTGAAAAGAAACTTCTTTAGCTCTACAGTCAATCTTAGCATGGTAAATAGAGAGCCAATCCATAACCAGGATAACATCGAACTCTACTGGAGGTAGAACAATAAGGTTTGCAAGTAGGTTCCTTCCAAATATAAGGATGGGAAGATTCTTATAAATTCTTTTTGTCTCAACATTTCCACCAAGTGTTTTTACCAAAAGTTCAGGAGTCATTTCTTGAGATGGTATTCCCATTTTACTAGAAAAGTTTTCAGATATGAAATAATGTGTAGACCCCAAATCAAACAACACACTAGCATAATCTGAAAAAACAAACAAAGTACCTGATACAACTTCATTTGATGGCCCAACATCTGCTGAAGTAGTTGCAAAGGATTTCACCACCCATTTCTGCTTGTATTCTAACTGCTTCCCACCACTCAAGCTCTTTGTTGGACACTCGTTTGCATAGTGACCCATCTCATTGCACTTAAAACTTTTCACTAACTGTAAATCAAATTTGGTATTACCTTCACCTTGATCCTTTTCAGTGCAATCACAAGCCTTATGTCTCATCTTACCATATCGGTAGCACTTTCCAGAATTCAGAAGACATTCCCCATCATGCCTTTTGCCACATTTCTCACAAACTAGAAACATTGTTTTCTTACCATCAGACTTTTTTGAAGAATTCTTACCTTTCTCCTGGCACCTCAGTCACTTCTTCTGTTGGTTGTTATAGAACCCTTGATCATCGGAAAACTCCATTTCCACCTACTCAGCACATCGAACAATTTTTTCATTACTTTTAAACTCATGAGAAGATAATTCCCTTTCGATATTTTTGATTTAATCTTGAGTAAAAACTATTGATTTTACTATCAAGGTCTCAGATAAAATTTGGATCATACCTGGCCAATCGAGTGAACCTTTCATCATAGGTAGCCACTGAGTCTTCCTCTTGCCTCAATTCCAAGAATTGATTTTCCATCCTAAGTTGAACAGCCTTAGGAAAATACTTCTCAAGAAACATACCTTTGAATTCATCCCAATAAAGAGCATCAATCTCATCGGCGTCCCTGATATTTTTAACCATATACCACCACTGATCTGCCTCACCCTCCAAACGGTAAATAGAAAGACTAACCTTTTGATTGTATGAACACCCCATGACATCGAAAATCTTCTCCAGTGCTTTAATCCACCCTTCAGCTAACACAGGGTCAGATGATCCTCTGAATGATGGGGGATGTTGCCTCATGAAATGTTCCCCCACTGACATGTTCCTCTGCGGTTGATCTGGATGATCTTGTGCATGGATACCACCACCATATATCTTTTGAGTCAACTGTGCCATTAATGCAACAAACTGTTCAGTTCCAATTCCGACCATCTCAGGATGCTGATTCTGAAGGTTATTTCCTTCTGCATGCCTTCCTAGCACTGCTTCCCTGTTTCCTCTGCGGAAAACCATTCTGAACAAACAGGTCGTAGATGAAGCAACATGGTAATCTTCAAATGCTATATCACTTCAAAAACATATTTTTGGATAATCATTTAATAGAATTCTAACTCCTAAAGTTATCTAAACTGACCTCTGATACCAACTATAAGGCCGTAGCCTTAAACCTTACTTAATCTTGAGTTATTACAAGATTTCACATTGAGGATCTTTTCGGGTTTAGAGTTTTAGAGAATTAGATCATAAAACGTGAATTACATTCCACATATAAAAAAGTGGTTACATAAAGATAACATTCTTCTTTCCCATCAATGGAAAGATATTTAAAATAAAACATGGATTCTTTCATGACACATTCTTGACACTATCATCATATCATGTACCTTTCCCTTGACCTGTGAAAAACATTTCAAAAAAACATGGGATGAGCATAAAAAGCTCAGTAAGGGATATAAAAATATGGAAAGGAAACATGGGTACATTTATACATAAGAATGAAATCATACTTTACCCATAAAACATAAGCACTTTAAAATACCTCATCAAATCATGAATAAATCATAGAAATCATAAGACATAAGGGTAACTTGAGGCATTTATAACATTCTTACGTAGGGAGTAACCCTCTTTGTTAAGTTTGGAATACCCATCACAGTATATTCCCTAAATCTCATCGGAGAAACCATAACGTTTCACTCCTTCACGTCACCCAATGAATTGGAGAGCTATATCGGGCTCGCCCGCCCTTAGTTTATCACGGAACCACCCGTCTTCATAATAATGCCCAAGAACCTCAACATAATCGTATCACATAAAGCATGGATAAAGGAAACATAACATTTCCACCTTTCAATCACAAGATATCAATACAACACATTGATATAAAAACATTATGAAACCCATTTTTAATACCAAAATAAAAGTAAATTAAAACATGATTTTTCTTTTTCTTTAAAAAAAAGGTATAGCTTGTAGAGGAAGCCGAAACTCAAATAACGGTCACGGCGGAGGAGAAGTCGTTTTCACCGCATACGTACGACAAAAACATTCCCTTTTGTCATTTAGTAAAACGCTTCATATAAAAAAGACTCCTTTTGGATAAACGTAAAAGTAAAAGGGGTTTATACACCATATAAAAGAAGGTTGTGTATAAAACAAATAATGCCTCAATGAAAGGAGATTGAGACTAAGTCCCATACCTCGGGTCTGACTTGACTCGGTCGTTCTTTAATCTCCTGAATAATAAACTTGAGTTAATTTCTACTTTTTTAAGAACCCTTTTAAAGTTCATTATTCCTTTTATATCACTTATTGCCATATCATGAACACTATGTAATTATTTAAGTTAATAACGGTCGTTTTAACAATCATTGGTACTTGAGTAAAAAATAAGCCCTTTATAATTACAAGTTGTTCATGTACCCATTATATCCAGAATTTTATTCATGATTTAGATATCATATATGTCATATATATCCAGTACATTCATTAATTTAAAATATTACATAATCATTTAGAGGTAAGAAATGAAATGCACCGTTCAAGGAGACGGTAAGTTGTACGTACGCATGAACGCTACTTTCATTTCTATTTCGCATTTTATAGAATGGAATCATAATGATATAAATGTATATTATAATTCCAGTTTAATATCATATGTAATATCATAACTCTATCATTTATACGTCCCACATATGGTATTTAACGAATCAAATCACTTTGAGGGGGCGGTAGTCCGCACTTCCTTAAATGAAGATATCACATTTACCCATAATGGAAACCATAAAGTTATGCCCAAAATGAAAAATAAATAAGATTAAGGAAAACATAAACTTATTATATATCATATATAAATATAGTGACATCTTAATGGCCACCTTTGAAGGTGTTAAAAGAATGTTGAACAATCATCCTTTCGGGAGGCATAAATTCACCATCCACAGAAACAGTTTGTCCTTTAACCATTAGATGTAGGTGTGTGTAAGTGTATCTCGAATAATTATTATAACCACATCCTAGTATATTGAAGATTCTATATTTGTTACAAAAGAAATGAATAAAAAGAGTTTAGGGTGTTGGAGAAGCAAAATAAAACAAAAGGACTCAAGTGAAGACATTACCTTAAAAATCGGGTAACTCCATTTGGTTTGAGCTTAAAGGCTTCCTTGGGAAGACTTCTGCCCAAAGTGAGGCTTCAAGGAGTACGAGAGGGAATTGGATAGTCAAAATTATCAGGGGTTGGCCGAGTAAAAGGCCTTGGAAGTGTGGGTAAGGAGGTAGAGGTGGGGTCCTTTTATAAGAGGAGAGGAGGGGCACTCTTGGAAAGTAAAGAAATTTTACTTTATTTTAAAACGAGTTTCGGATTCAAAAGGTCCCACATTGATATAATTCGAGGGTAATGTGATAAGGGTTCTAAATCCACCCATTAAATAGGTTTTTCACATGTGTAGTTCATAGATGTTACATTATCATTTCATTTTATTTAAATCCTTTATTAATGAGATAATCGTTGCATCATCATGATGTCATAAATAATTTAATTTATTTAAAGTCTAAAAATTATAAAAAAATACTATGATGTAGGAAATCTTTTTAGATTTCCAATGATTATTTATAATCAAAAATATGACTTGTATAACCCCATATAACAATTATTTTAGTAAAACATTTCTTGTTTGTGTCATTTTTACTTTAATATTAAATAAAAAGTTATTTATGTCATTTCCCAACCGAAGTGGCTCCATGGGGTCCCCAAGTTGACCCATGGATAGTCCTGGTCTGTCGTGACACATCCAATGAGGGTAGGACATGTTTCAAGCTCATCTCATATTATTAAAACATTATTTTTACCTTAAACTACACTAATTACCACTAATCGCGATTAAGAACTTAAAAGTTACTATTCACCAAAAAATTATTTTAATCTCATTGAACCACATTTTACATCTTAATGACAACCATGTGTGTCGGATTTTTGAAAATCAAATCACAGAAGTGGCAAAGTTTCATTTAAACGAAAAATCAGTTTCTTTAACTACCACTTAGTGGTTTCACTATTCATCAAAAATTGAAATTTTTCAGAAAAATACCAAAACGTCTCCCTAAGCTATATTTTATATTATGAATTCAAAAATGATGTCTATTTTAGAAAATTAAAAACATGTAAGTTGCATTAATTAATTTAATAACTAATTCCCGCTGTCAGGACAAATAGCATGTTTTTATGAAACAATAAGTATCAAAAGATTGACACTAGTTTAAGTCCAATTTCAAAGTGAAATTGATTAAAATTCCCACCATTGGATAAAATGGTAAAAATATATTCTAATTTCACTTCAAAAACAATTCAAAAGATAATCTAATCATATAAATAAATTAGATTAAAAATAGGTTTTGAATTAAAATACAACATTTTCCACTATTCATTAAAAAATGATCTTTATCGGAAAAATACCAAAAATTCACACAAAGTAAATTTTCATGTCCCAATCATAAATAATTATTATATTTTGACAAACATAGCTTATAAAATTTTCAAAGGATAGATTTAAAAAGGGTTTTCCATCAAAAGGCAGTAAAACAATCTTTTAAGAATATTAGTGTATTCCATGCATAAGATTGTATTTATTTTCATTTTAAGCCTCTAAAACACTATCTTAATCATTAATAGACATATATAAAAATATTTATTATTCATTAATTACTTGGGATGTTACATTTAGAGGCTTAAAATGAGATTAAATCCAATCTTAAGCATGGAATACACAAATTTTTTTAAATGATTATTTTACTGCCTTTTGATGGAAAACCATTTTTAAATCTATATTTTGACGATTTTATAAGAACTATTTTCCAAAATAATGTTATTCATTATGATTGGGTCATTGAAATTTACTTTGGATAAATTTTGTGTATTTTTCTAACAATGTTCATTTTTTAATTAATAGTGAAAAATACTGCATTTTACATCAAAACTAATTTTTCATCTAATTTAACTATATGGTTACATTATCTTTTTAATTGGTTTTAACGTGTAAATAGAAGTTTTTTACCATTTAATCCAATAGTGGTCATTAAAATTAATTTCACTTTGGAATTGGGCATAAACTAATGACTAAATTTTCATAGATATTGTTCCAAAAAAACCCGCTATTTGTTTTGACAACGGGAGTTATTTTTAAATTAATTATTGGAATTCTGGTGTTTATAATATGGTAAAATGGATTCCATATTTGTAATCAGAAGTTCCAAATTATGTAATTATGACTCTTTTGTTTTTGGAAATTGTGAATAGTAACGACGGTAAATATCGTTAATTATCTTGATTAATTAGTAATCGGGTAGTTAAGGATAATGATATAAAGTCATAATAATACAAAATGACACCAACATGTGTTCTAATACTACTGGTTTTGTCATTTCCGACCATTGGGTGCCTTTTTACAATCTTGGGGACACCAAGGAATCACTTTTGTGTGATAATGACTTTTTATCTTTTTATTTTTTTAAAGAAGGTAAATAAAACAAAGAATGTATCACCTGAGAGAAATTTTTTTAATTTTGTCTACATAAACACTATTTTGGACTATAAATATTCATTGGAAAGATAAAACGATTTCTTACATCATGGTATTTTTTCATAATTTTTAAACATTATATAAATTATATTATGTTTGACATCATGATGATGCAGCGATTACATCATTATTTAACGATTTAAATAAAATAAAAAGATAAAGTAAAATCAAAGACCTACACTAGTCAAAGACCTATTGGATGAGTATATTTCTAACCCTTGTCACCTTATCCTAGAAATAAATCAATGTGGTACCTTTAAAATCTGAAACTCATGTGAAAATAAGTAAAATTTTTTATCTTTCCATGTGTTCCCTCCTCTCCTCTTATAAAAAGCCCCCACCTCTACCTCTTTACCCACACCTCTCAAGGCTTTTTTCTCGGCCAAAACCTGCTAATTTTATCTCTCCAAATCCCTCTCTTACTCATAGAAGCCTCACTTTGGGACGAAGTCTTCCCAAGGAAACCTTTGAGCTCAAATCAAAGAGAGTTGCCCGATTTTAAGGTAATGTCTTCACTTGTGTTCTTTTGTTTTATTTTGATTCTCCAACCCCCTAAACTCTTTTTATTAATTTTTTTATAACAAATACAGTATCTTAAAAATACTAGGATGTTTTTATAAGAGGCATTCGAGCTACACTTACACACACCTACATCTAATTGTTAAAGAACATACTGTTTCTGTGGATTGCGATTATCTGTCTCACGAAACGATGATTGTTCAATATTCTTCTTACATCTTCAAAGGTGGACATTAATATGTCACTATATTTATATATGATATATAATATGTTTATTTTTTCCTTAAGCTTATGTTTATTTCCTTTATGGTATACCTTAATGGCTTCCATTATGGGTATACGCGATATCTTCATTTTAGGAAGTGCGGACTACCACCCCCTCAAAGTGATTTGATTCGTTAGTACCATATGTGGTACGTATAAAGGATAGATTTAATGATATTATATATGATACCATACTGGAATTAAAATATTATTATGTATCATTATGGTTTAATTCCATTAAATATGAAATAGAAATGGAAGTAGCGTTCATACGTACGTACGGCTTACCGTCTCCATGAACGGTGCATTTCATTTATTACCTCTAAATGTTATGTAAAATTATAAATTTATGAATATAATGGATATATATTATATATATGATATCAAAATCATGAATATAATTCTGTATATAATGGATATTTTACCACATTAACAACTTGTAATTATAAAGAGTTTATTTTTGACTCAAGTACCAATGTCGTTAAAATGACCGTTATTAACTTAAATAATAACATAGTATTCATGACAAGGTAATAAGTGATATAGTAGGAATAATGAACTTGAAAAATGTTCTTAAGCAAGTAGAAATTAACTCAATTTTATTATTCAGGAGATTAAAGAACGATTGAGTCTAGTCGGATACGAGGTAAGGAAACTTCTTAACCTAATTTCTATTCTTTGGGTTAATCTCCTACTTTCAAATTATGTCATGATATTATTATTTCCTATCTTTTATTTGGACTTTAATTATGTTTACATATAGTGAATACACATAATAGATTTATTTTATTTTAAAAAAAATGATCTTTTTAAGGGACTTCTTCTCAATCTTGTTTCATTGAGGCATATTATGTTTTATACAGAACATTCATTTATACGGTGTAAAAACCCCTTTGACTTTTACGTTTATTCAAAAGGAATCTTTTTATAAAAAGTTTTTACTAAATGACAAAAGGGAATTTTTTTTGATCGTACGTATGCGTCGACAATCACTTCTCCACTGTCGTGACCATTATTTGAGTTTCGGCTTCCTCTACAAGCCATACCTTTTTTTAAAGAAAAATAAATACAATGTTTTACTTTTCTTTTATTTTGGTATTGAAAATAGTTTTGATAATGTTTTTTTATATCAATTTGTTATTGATATCTTGTGATTGAAATGTGGAAATTTTATGTTTCCATTATGCATGTTTTATGTCATACGATTATGTTATGGTTTTTGGGCATTATTTATGAAGACGGGTGGTTCTGTTATAAACTAAGGGCGGGTGAGCACGATATAGCTCTCCAATGCACTGGGTAACATGAAGGAGTTAAATGTTAAGGTTTCTCAGAAGAGATTTAGGGAATATACTGTGATGGGTATTTCAAACGTGACCAAGAGGGTTACTCCCTACATAAGAATGATATGAATGCCTCAAGTTACCTTTATGTCTTATGATTTCTATGATTTATTCATGATTTGATGAGGTATGTTAAAGTGATTCTGTTTAATGCATAAAGTATGATTTCATTGATTTCTTATGTATATTTGTACTCATGTTTCCTTTCCATATTTTCATATCCCTTACTGAGCTTTTTATGCTCATCCCAAGTTTTTGAAATGATTTTCACAGGTCAAGGGAAAGGTACATGATGTGATGATAGTGTCAAGGAAGTGTCAAGAAAGAATCCATGTTTTATTTTAAAATATGTTTCCATTTATGAGAAAAATTAATACTATCATTTATGTAACCACTTTGTTTAAATGTGGAATGTAATGAAAGTTTAATGATCTAATTCTCTAAAACTCTAAACCTAAAAAGATCCTCAACGTGTATTCTTGAAGTAACTCAAGATTAAGTAAGGTTTAAGGATGGGGACTTGTAGATAACTATCATGAATAACCTAGCATTAAAACTTAGATACTAGAGTATGAAATTAATCCCACATGATTATGTTGTTTTCACAGTTTGATTTTTTCCTCCCACACTATTCTTTTTGGGATTTCAAAAATTGAAGGAAATTGGATGATTCAGGTTAATAGAGAATATGATAGACAGTGGAATGAGATTCTTTTTGAGAAACCAAATGAAACAGGGTTTGGAAGTCCAAACATCATTATTATTCATAACCAGGAATCTCATAATATGATCAATAATCTCAAAATTGGTATGTTTCCTCACTCATCTAATAATAGAAAGATGGAGTTTTTGGATGATCATAGAGGAAAGAAAGTTCAATTTCACCCATGTAAATCATGTCGGAAGAGAAATCATGTAGAATGTTTCAAAGGAACTAGAAGATGTTTTAGGTGTGTAAAATATGCACACAAAGCTAATAATTGCAAAGGAAAAGGTTCAGTTAATACCATGGAGAATGATAATTGTATTGGTAAGATATCAACTATGGTTAAATGTTTTAAATGTTGAATTAATGGGAATTATTCAATTCGATTCCTTAAGATAAAATCTCTTGAGGATAATTAACATGATGGTATTGGTAGTGTTTATGTTAATAATGATGAAGATACTATAAATGATATATGAGATAAAATAATTGTTGAGGAAGAAAATAATGACGCTCAGTCAATGGTTTAAGAAAGTAGGGGAATGATTGTATGTTTATCAAAAGTGATGTTGTATATGTATTTTAATTATATTATGGAATAAATTAATATCTAAGGATTGTTACACTATTTTTTTCTTAAGGTATATGACAATATATGTTGAAGGGAACCAATAACCATGAAAAGTGATTGAAATATTTTTGGAAAGTAGATGATATTCCTATCATGAAGGTATAAGGAGAAAATAATATGTTTGATAGTATTAATGAGCTCATGACTGATATAAGGGAAAAGTGACTTCATGGTTTGATTATATAGAAATTTTGGGATTTTGGTATATGGAAAGAGTTAACTTTTGACATAATTCATGTTTCACAAAGGTTCTATGGTAAATCATGTTTCAAGAGAATACATCATTAGAGTATTGACATGTTTGGATTATAACCAACAAGATATATCATAATATATATGGAGGATAAAGTATGGCTTTCACATGCTCAGTAGATGACATTTCTACTAATCATTTTATTTATACTAGAGATTGGACAAAAGTATTTTCGATAAACCTAAGGGTTGGAATAGTTTATGTTCGACATCAGATATCATTGTTTAAGGAAACAACTTTTTTTTCTAGAATGTCATAATAGTATAGTTTTAGAAAAGGGGAAACTTGTCGGATGGGCGGCAACCCATCGTATCGGACTAGGATGCGGGAATCAAACCCACAACCAAAGTGTGAAATGCATTTATCACCTATCACTGGCCTACAAGAAGTCCATCGTTAGTAGAAACTTATTTTATTTTATTAAGTGGTATTATAGATGAAGTATAACTCCATTTTTGGAACCATATATGATTAATCTCACCATAGATGGATTTAAGTTTGTGACAGATGGAATGACCTATAATTCTATCGCATGATCTGCAAACACTACATGAAAGAAAAATTCAACTTCATTTTCTTAAGTGAAGAAGTGGAAATTGTTAAAGGCACGGAAAATGGTGATATTGTACCAAAATCAAATAATGATTTCTCCTTATGAAATATTTCATCATCATTAGGGAAATGATCCTGAAAACCAAAAATTTTGTCCTAATACCCTCATATCTTATGAATTAGATGGTATCTTAGATCAACACAAATTTATGGCTTTGTGATTGTTCTTTTTTTAATCGCCATGTTCTCTACCTCTCTTCATCTAAAGTTGATGGTTAGATTTCTCTTTCATATCCATATTTTCATATATATTCTCCTTTATGAAATCCCAGTAACGACTTAATTTCGGTAATCGTTACTTTTCTTACATTACTTTTTAAAATTAATATTTAGTATTTCTTTTTATGATGTGGGCTTATATGAAAAAAATTTAATGTATTAAGTCATTTATAACCCAGACGAATTTCAAGGGAAAAATTCATTTTAAGGGGTGTAAAATGTAACACCCCGAGATTTTATTATAAATATTCATTTTAATTTCTTTGATGTCTTGTGTTGTATTCTACACTAGTATTATATTTCTCTATTCACAACACTGTATTAACTTGTAGAATATGAAAACACTATTCTTGGCTTCTGTTTCACACAAGAGTGACCATCCTCAATATCGTGTGTTGTACGCAATACTTAGTTTCACTAAACAATGATATATTGTTATAATATTATCATGAACTAGAAATTATGAATAATATTAACCAAATTTTGAATTTTATAACAATATAATTCATTTTACACATTTTCTAGAATGAGGTATGAGAACAAAATAAATTTTATCGAATAAAAGAAGTACTTTATAAAAAATACATTATTTCCGCCTTTTGATGGCACACCCATTTTAAATATAATTTTTTACAATTTTATATAATCCAATTTTTCAAAATAAACTTTTTATTTTGAATAAGTATATAAAAATTTACATTGGATAAAGTTTTGATATTTTTCTGAAAACGATCTTATTTTGATGAATAGTATAAACATGCTAAATTTTACTTAAAAACAACATTTTTCATTGAGAAAATTTATACGGTTAAGTTATAATAGTATATTTCTTAAAGTATAAATAGAATATATTTTTTCCATTTAATATAATTTATGTCATTAGCATTAATTTGACATTGAATTCTTAGGTAAAATCATTTCAATCTTTTGCAATGTTTTAAACAAATCCCCCTTTTTTCTACAAAGGGATGAATTTTATATTAATTATTGCAACTTTTTTGTTTTGAAATTGGAAAAATGGATTCCATATTTAGAATCTGCCGGTCCAAATTATGTTAATTGGATACTTTTTATTTTTGGGCATTATGAACAATAACTTTGGTAAATTTTATTTACAATAGTTAATATAAATTAGGTAATTACGGTTAAAAATAATAATATAAAATTCCTTGAACACTTTTCCTACTATAATTGGATGATTATATTTCGTCCTAAAATATACTTGGGTCGAAATTGTATCTATTATAACCCACTTGAATGTGATTTAGACCTTTAATTTATTTTATTTAAATGAAATTGAAATATGTCTCACTCAAACTTTAACAATTAAATTATTTTTAATATAAGGTTATACATAATATAAATTCGGTTATAAATACAAATTTAAAAGATAAACTGTTTTTCTTTATCCTGGTAATTAATTTTAAATTTTTAATTAATATATAATTACCTTAATACCTTATACAATACTGATTCATAAATTATTTATTTAGTGAAAAGTCAATAATATAGTTTTAATTAAACTAATAATACCCATAAAAGGACCAAAAACCTGAAACAAACTTATCTTTCGTGTACATATAAATCATAAGCATTGAATTGTTGATTTTGTGACCATTTGGATCCTAATAAAATCTATTATGACACATGTATTATTTTATTTTAAATTATGTCAATGTTGTCACCATCATAATTTAATAAACATAACATTTTAAAGTTTTGGTGTTTTATATGATAAATTAGACTAAAATAATTATTATGAAAGGTATTTGATTGATATTCATCATTGTATTTTATTTTTAATTTTTATGAAAAAAATAAGTATATTAAATAATTAAACAATATTTTGTAGAAATTATTTCATTGGGAGAAATATCAAATAACGGTTTAAAAATATTAAAATAAATATTATATTAACTAATTAATTTTATCGACAAATTTTCTAGAAACATATGACATGTTAGGATCATATTAATTTTTTTTGGATTGAATATATTCGCTGTGTGTAGTTTATTTAAATTCAAATAAATGAATAGTGTCAAAATTTACACTATTAGTATTTTATAAAAATAACATATTATTAAATTATTTAAAACTCACAAAAATATTTAAAAATTAAAAATTAAAAATTATATGGTCGAAAAAGGTTATAAAGTATCGAATTATGGAAAATTTACAACATATAAGTATTTATTTATAACAATTTATAATTTATGTTATTATTACCTCAAATAAAATTAAATATATTAAATAAGGATAAATCAAAATGGCATGGTTTAAAATAATCATAAAACATGTATAAATGTTATTGGTTGATGAGATTATAACCCTATATCATCTAATATTTGAATTCAGTCATTTTTGGATGTTTTTATGTGGGTTTTGAATTTATTATAAATTAAATATTTTTAGGTTTCCAAAGGTGCCCCTCTCCTCCCATATAAAAGGGCACCTCCTCCCTCTCCACATGAAACCATTTTTGAGCCTTGAAATTCATCCCAATAATTCCAATTTCACTTCTACACTTCCCTATAAACCTACTGGAGATCTCGGATATCTGCAAATTCCAACATTAGTTCCCTAAGAGGAGGATAAGAGGAGGTGCGTCGATGAAGAGGTTTTATCCTTTACCAATTCTTTCAAACTTATTTCATCCAGTACTTCCTCTATATGAGTTGTTTCATTATTAAGTAATAACTCCAGTATCACTTGTATACTGAAATTTCATTATTAATATGAAAAAACCATATTCTATCTTCGATCAATCCTATGAAAAAATGAAATTACCACGCATGCATATGTACAGCTTACTGTCTCCACACTGTGGTGTAATCTTTTATTCATCACTGACATACTGGGATGGGTATAAGGATGGAAGAAATAACTAAATATGATTATATTAAAGTGATATTTATTCTTAAATATTATACACCATACAATTCAATACAATTCCAAAATCATGATAATGATATCCTCGCTTGTGCGTACATAGGACCTACCGTCTCCATGATGTGATGTGACTCGTTCTACATGATCTCTATTGAATAATGATTATATAAATGAATTGAATGAATAAATATGATATATATTACACTAATTCCATTCTTTAAATTATCTATTTATAACCTAAAAATATGAATAAGAATTTATTCGAAAAAACACACATAAGAACATAAAGCAATGAACACCCGAATAACAAGTAGCAATGAAATATTTCTAATAGGAAGACAAGAATATGAGTAGATATGATATCATAACAATGAATATGAATTTTTAATAAGTCAATTAAATTATTTAAATCATTATACAGGATTTTCATATACGTAAAAATCATATCAGATCTAAGGTAAGGGATTATTTCATCTAACTTTTATTTCTGTGAGACATATGCCTTAATCACCATCTATTTATTTTTAGGGTGTTTATACTTCCCATGAATGTTTTATGAATTTTATTAAGAAGGATATAATTTTTACATGTTCATGTAATTTTCATTTTTTTATGACATGTATGATTCCTCCAATTATAAATGGTAAGGGATAATTACTCTAATCTCATTCATATCTGAGATTATTTATTCATAAGTATTTATTGGTGTTATATTTATCATCCATGTCCATGTTTTATAAAATTGTTTTCATAATGTTCTTAATATTCATCCATGTATGTCTAAAGCCATTTTTACCCCTTTTTTACTTTTACTAGGATGAATGGAAGGAATATTTCATTTGTTTATCAAAAAGTGGTACTTTTTGACATTTTAGAAAAAAGTAGGAGGAGAATGTTTTTTTTAACTTATACGGTATGAAATCAATTTTACAGTTTCATAACACCTTATTTACATGAAGCATCCTCTATAATATTTCATGATTATTTTCAATGAAATTCTTTTCTTTTAAAATTTCATGCCATTTTGAGAGAATTAAGTGATTTTGAATAAGAAAGGATATTTTCCTCAAGAATTCAATTCAAGTGTTTTATCAAAACAATTTTCTATCTAAGATGACATTATGTTTCAAGTATAATGTCTCTATTATTTACATGGTTTGATTTTTATTATGATTAAATTATATCCATTTGTTTTTATATGGATAATGTTATGATGGGATGATGGTTATTAAACCCATATCATTCATTAGGTTATGATGAATGATTTATGTTTATTTTGTGGCACATGAAAGACTGATTTCAGTATGAGATGGGTGGGACCTATATCCCCCTCCAATGAATTGGGTAAAGATTTATATCTCATGAGATAGACATGGCTGGAAGGGAAAGTTAATCTAGTTTAGTAATACCTGGATGGAAGGACAAGTAAACCCAGTTCAGTAATGGACTTTTTCCACCATGATGGTCTTAGTAGCAATTCCTTGGCTATTGTGGAAATAATATCATGTGCTTGATGGTTTTCCACAATTCCATGTTTTATTCCGATTCCATTTTGTCATGAATAATTTTCCTTTATAATCTATGCCTAATTTACTGCCATGATTTATGAAATTACTAAATGTTTTGATGTTTTATGTTCATGTTTTTACATTCAAATGTTTATGGATTGATTTTAAGTTCACTATGTTTACCCTTACTGAACATTTGATCTCACCCTTCTTATGATATCTATTCCCCAAGATATAAAGAAAGGTTTTAGATAAGAAAACTAAAGGGTAAGATCTTTATGGGAGATGTTGAAGATCTTTCACTATGATTAGAAGATTATGAACAGAGTTTCCAAAGACGCTAAACTGACACAATCTTTAGGAGTCTCTTTGTGTCATGTATTTAGTTTTCGAGAAAAGTAATGTACTGTCATTTTACGTCATGAATGGGTCTCTACAGTTGGTATCAAAGCGAATGTTTAGTTAACCATTGGAAACTAGTATGTGAAAATTTTAGTGAGATCCCTAGAGATATAACTAAGGTATGTCTAGGGATTTCTGTAAGGTAACGTATAAGTATAGGTTTCAATCCAAGAATCATGATAACATTCATGAATAACCTAGGATTAAACCTAAGATGTTAGATATTGAACATAATCCCCCTTTATTATGTTCTTTTCCTAGTATGCTTTTTCCTCTCACACTATTCTTTTTGGGTTTTAGAAAATGGCTGGAAATAGGAAGATTCATGTTAATGGAAAATATGATGGACATTGAAATGATATTATTCATGAGCATCCAAATGAAACAGTGTTTGGAACAACAAACATCATTATTATGCCTAACCATAAATATCATAATATGATATATAATCTCAACATTGGTATGTTTTCTAACTCATATAATAAGAGAAAGATGGAGTTTCATGATGATCATAGAGGAAAAAAAGATCAATTTCCCTCATGTAAATCATGTGGGAAGAGGAATCAATGAGAATGTTTCAAAGGAACTAGAATATGTTTTTGGTGTAGAAAATAAGGACAAAAGTCAATAATTTCAAATGAAAGGGTTCAGTTAATACTATAGATAATGATAATGGTATCGCTATGATATCAACAATGGTAAAATGTTATAATTGTTGAATGTATGGGCATTAAAAAAATTGATGTCCTAAGGGAAAATATCATGATGATATTCAACATTGTCTATGGGTAGTATTTATGTTACTAATGATAAAGAGACTACAAATGATATATGAGATGAAAAAAGTGTTGAGGAAGAAAATGAAGATGCTCAGTCAATTGTTTAAGAAGGTAGTTGAATGATTGCATGTTTATCAATTGTGATGTTGTATATGTAATTTAATGGTATTATGGAAAAAAGGAATATCTAAGGATTGTTACACTATTATTTTTCCTAAAGTATTTGATAGTATATGTTAAATGGTACTGCTAACCATGAAAAGTGATTGAAATATTTTTGGAAAGCATATGATTTGACTATAATGATGGGATAAGGAGAAAATAATATGTTTGATAATATTAATGAGCTCATGACTGATATATGGAAAAAGTTATATCATGGTTTGATTATATAGAAATTTTGGGATTTTGGTATATATAAAGAGTTAACTTTTGACAGCATTCATGTTTTCACTAAGGTTCTATGGCAATTCTTGTTTAAAGAGAATACATTATTAAGGTATTCACATGTTTGGAATGTGACCTGCAATATATATCTTATGATATATGGGGGATAAATGATGGTATTCACATGCTTGGTAGATGAAATTTCTAGTAATTTTTTTCATTATAATATGTGATTAGACATAAGTATTTTCGATAAGCCTAAAGGTTGGAATGAATTAAGTTTGAAACAGATATTATTATTTTAGGAAAAAACGTTTTTTCTCGAATGTTATAATAGTATAGTTTTAGAAAATGGACAACCTGCAGGATGGGCGACTACCCATCACGTCAGACAAGGATACGAGAATCGAACTCACAACCAAAGTGCTACAGGCCTTTATCGCCTACCACTGGCCTATAAGAAGTCCCCTGTTATTTGAAACTAGTGTTATTTTATTAAGCAGTATGATAAATGAAGTATAAGTCCATTTTCAGAACCATATACGATTAATCTCACTATAGATGGGCTTATGATTATGAAAGATGGAATGACCTCTCATTCAATAGCATGATCTGCTAACACTTCATGAAAGACAAATTCAACTTCATTTCTTTAATAGATAAAGTGGAATTTGTTCAAGGCATGAACAATGGTGATATTGTACAAAAATCAACTAAGTATTTATCTTTATGCAAAAATTCATCAACTTTAGGGAAATGATCTTGAAAAACAAAAATGTTGTCCTTATGACCTCATATCCAAAGAATCAGATGGTACCATAGATCATCACAAATTTATGGCTTTGCGATTATAGTTTTTTTCATAACCATGTTCTCCACTACTCTTCTTCATAATTTGATGGTCAAATTTCTCTTCTATATCCATATATTCATCTATATTCTCCTATGTGGAAACCCAGTGGCGGCTTAATTTGGATAATCATTTAGTTTCATACATCACTTTTTAAAATAATGTTTTAGTATTTCTTTTTAAAATGTGGGTTTCTATGAAAGAAACATTAATTTATTAAACCATATATAACCCCAATGAATTTCGAGGGCGAAATTCATTTTAAGAGGGGTAGAATGTAACACCCCGAGATTTTATGAGAAATATTCATTTTAATATCTTTGATGTATTGTTTTTATGATACACCATGATTATCATGCACTATACAAAACACCGTATTTTCTTGTAGAATATGAAAACACTATTCTTGGATTGTGTTGCATGCAAGAGTGACTATCCTCAATAGCGTGTGTTGTAAGCAATACCGAGTTTCACTAAACAATGATATATTGTTATAATATTATTATGAACTAGACGTTATGAATAGTATTAACCACATTTTTTAATTTTATAACATTATAATTCATCTTACACATTTTCTAGAATGAGGTATGGGAACAAAATCAATTTTTCGTATAAAAGAAGTATTTTTAAAAAAATGTAGTTTTGTCGCCTTTTGATGAAGCACCCACTTTAAATCTAAATTTTAACAAGTTTATAAGTTCAATTTTACAAAATAAACTTCTTATTTCTAATCAGGATATAAAAAATTACATTGGATAATGTTTTGATATTTTTATGACAACGTTCTTATTTTTATGAATAGTAAAAACACGCAAAATTTTACATAAAAACAACATTTTTCATCAAGATAATTTATATGGTTAAATTATAATTGTAAATTTTTTTAAAGTATAAATAGAATAAATTTTTACCATTTAATATAATTTATGTCATTCAGATTAATTTTACATTGAATTCTCAGGTAAAATCATTTCAATCATTTGTAATGTTTTAAACAAAAACCGATTTTTTTCAACAACGGGATTAATATTAAATTAATTACTGCAACTTCTGTGTTTTGAATTTGGAAAAATTGATTCCATATTTGAAATCCGTAGGTCTAAATTATTTTAATAGGCTACTTTTTATTTTTGGGCATTATGAATAGTTACTACGGTCAATTTTATTTACCATAGTTAAGGTAAATTAGGTAATTAAGTTTGTAAATAATAATAAAAAATTACCCTAACAATTTTCTTAATATAATTGGATAATTGTATTTTGTTCTAAAATATAATTGTTTCGAAATGCTATCTATTAGAACCCACTTGTTTGTGATTAAGACCTCTAATTTATTTTATTTAAATGAAGATGAAATATGCCTCACTCAAAATTTACTAATTATGTTATTTTTTATTAAAATTTATACAGAATATAAATTCTGTCATAAATACTCATTTTAAATCGAATTTTTATTATTTATCATTGTAATATATTTTTAGTTTTTAAGAAAAATATAATTACCATAATAGATTATACATTAATGGTGTAGAAATTATTAATTTAGTGAATAATAAATAATATAGTTTTATTAAACTAATAATACACATAAAATTCCCAAACACCTGACAAAAACTTAATGGTCAGGTACACATAAACCATAAGCATCCAAAATTAGAATTCTTTACCATTTGGAGCCTTATAAAAGCAATTATGACACATATATTATTTTATTTTAAATGATGTCAAAGTTGTCACCTTAGTAATTTAAAAAACAAAATATTACAAAAGTTTGGTGTTTTTGAAGATAAATTCGACTAAAAGTATTTTTATTTAATATAATATATTTATATTCATCGTATTATTTTATTTTTGATTTTTATGCAAAAATAAGTATATTAAATAATTATACACAATTTTGTAGTAATTATTTTATTCAAAGAAATATCAAATAAATGGTTTTAATTATTTTAAAATAAATATTATATGAACTAATTAATATACTCCACAAATTATATAGAAGAATATGATTGGTTATGAACCTATTAAATATATTGGTTTGAATATATTCCCTATTTGTATTTTATTTATATTCAAATAAATGAATAGTGTCAAAATTTACACTATTGTTATTTTATAAAAATAACATATTATTAAATTATTTCAAAATCACAAAAATATTTAAAAATTATAAATTGAAAATTATATGGTCGAAAAGTTTATAAATTATCCAATTTGAAGAAATTAAAAATATATAAGTATGTATTTATAACTATTTAAAATTTTGAATATTATTACCCCAAATAAAATTAAATAGATTAAATATGGATAAATCAAAATGATTAGGATTAAAATAAGATAAAACATATCTTAATGTCATTAGTTGATGGGATTACAACCCTATCTCATCTCATCTTTTAATTGTGTCATTTTTTGGTTGTTTTTAAGTGGGGTTTGAATTTATTATTAATTAATATTTTTCAGGTTTCCAAAGGTGATCCTCTCCTCCCTTATTAAATAGAACCTCCTACCTCTCCACTTCAAACCATTTTTGTGCTTTGAAATTCGTCCAAACCCTACCCATTTCACTTCTCCACTTCCCTAGAAACCTACTAGTGGTCTTGGAATTCTTCAAAGACTAACTTTAGTGCCCTTAGAGGAGGTTAAGAGGAGGCGCATCAAAGAAGAGGTAATATCCTTTACCGATTCTTTCAAACACATTTCTTCTCATAATTCAAATATATGAGTTGTTTCACTACTATGTAATAACTCCAGTATCACTTGTATACTGATATGTTATTATGAATATGAAACAACCATATTTTATCTTATACCCATCATATGAAAAATGAAATTACCACACGTGTGTACATACGGCTTACTGTCTCTACACTGTGGTGTAATCTTTTATTTCAGTACTACCATACTTGTATGGGTATAAAGATGAAAGAAATAACTATATATGATTATTGTAAAGTGATATTGATTCTGAAATATTATACATCATACACTTCAATAAAATTCCACAATCATGGGAATGATATCATCGCTCGTGCGTACGTATGACCTACCGTCTCCACGATGTGATGTGACTCGTTCTACATGATCTTCATTGAATAATGATTATATAAAGAAATTGAATTAATAAATATGATAAATATTACACTAAAAAATTCTATAAATGAAGTATCTATAACCTAAAAAGTTTAATAATAATTTATTTGACAAAACACACATAAGAACAAAAAGCAATGAGCACCCCAATAAAAAGTAGCAATAAAATAATACTAATAAGAGGATAAGAATATGACCATATATGATATCATAACAATGAATATTATTCTGGATCAATTAAATGACATTATTTGAATAATTATAAAGGATTTTTCGATATGTAAAATCATATCAGACATAAGGTAAGAGAATATTTAGTCTCACTTTTATTTCAGTGAGATATATGCCTTAATCAACAACTATTTATTTTGTATAGTGTTTATTCTTCCCATTAATGTTTTATTATTATTATTTTAAAAGATATTATATTTAAATATGCATGCATTTTTCATTATTTTATGACACATATGATTATGCCAGTTATAAATGGAAAGGGATAATTATTCCAATCTCGTTTTTATCAGAGTTTGTTTATTCGTAAGTATTTACTGGGGTTATATTTATCATCTATGTCCATGTTTTATAAAATTGTTTTCCTAAAGTTCATAATACTATTACATGTAAGTTTAAAGTCTTTTTTACCCCTTTTGACTTTATCTATGATGAATGGAAGGAATCATTCTTTTGTTTACCATACGAGGTACTTTTTTGACTTTTCTGGAAAATGTACAAGGATAATGTTTTTTTAACATATACAGAAGAAATGGATTTTTATTGTTTCATAACACCTTATTTCCATGAAGCATACACTACATGTTTTCATTATTATTTTCAATGAAATTATTTTCTTTTAAAATTTCACGGCATTTTGAGAAAAGAAAGTGATTTTGAAGAAGTAATGATATTTTCCTCAAGAATTCAATTCAAGTGTTTTATCAAAAATATTTTCCATATAAGATGAAATTATGTTTCAAGTATAATGTCTCTATTATTTACATGGTTTAATATTTATTATGATGATATGATATCCAATTTTTTTATATGTATTATTTTATGATGAGATGATGTTTATGAAACCCCTATTATTCATTGGGTTATTATGAATGATTTATGTTTATTTTTTGGCACACAAAAAACTGATTTCATTTTGATATGGGTGGGACCTATATCTCCCTACAATGAATTGGGTAAAGATTTATATCTCCTGAGATAGACATGGCTAGGACGGTAAGTAAATTCGGTTTCGTAATACAAGGCTGGAACGACAAGTAAACCTGGTTCAGTAATGGACTTTTTCTACTTTTACGGTCTTGGTAGCAATGTCTTGGCTACTATGAAAATATTTTATTCTTCTTAATGGCTCTCCACAATTCCATGTTTTATTCCCATGCCATTTTATCATGATTAGTGTTCCCTTATGATCTATGACTTATGTACTTCCATGATTTATGTCATTGCTCATGATTTTGATGTTTGATGTTTATGTTTTTACGTTCAAATGTTTATGTATTGTTTTTAAGTTCTCCAGGTTTATCCTTATTGAGAATTTCATCTAAACCTTTTTATGATTTCTTTTCCCTAGGATATAAATAAATTTTTTAGGTAAGAAAACAAAAGGGTAATATCCTTATTTTTGATTTTGAAGATCTGTCAATATGATTAAAAGATTAGGTTCTGAGATTCCAAAGACACTAAACTAACATGGTATTTTGGAGTCTCTTTGTGTCATGTATTTAGTTTTTCGAAAAAGAAATGTAATTTACATGTACGTCAAGTCTGGCTCTCTACAGACTATCACCATGTACATGGGTTTTTTTTTCTAAACTACATTAATATAATTCATATATCATTAAGGAAAAAATAAATTACATACTTGAAATAAAATTTATCATGAAATATCCTATTTACTATGGTTTTATATATAAATTTTTATTAATATTATTTTTTACTCTCAAATACAATTAAATGATTATACTTATGATGTATTTACTGATCATATCAAACCTAAAGGATACTGAATCCTCCAAAACAATGTATATAAAATGTAATGGAACTATTCCATAATTAAATTTTTCATTAAAACAAATACAAAACCAACCATTTCTGTTTCCATAAATTTCTACCAAAATCTCTTTAATTTTGGTAGACTCCCCTCATGTAAAAGATAAAAAGGGATGTTGAATAAATTGAAATTATTAAAAATCCATTTTTCATAACTTCATGATGGTAAACATAATACAGAAGTTAATGGAGACACTTTTTCATCTAAAATATTACACTATCATGATATGATTCATAATTATTATCACAAAATATCATCGTTAAAAAAATAAGTCTAAAATTTATTTATTGAATTATAATATAAAAATACATCATTCATTTTATCTCCAAATAGATCCTTCCATTATTTAGGTTTTATCCTTTAGAAGAAGGATTTCACACTTATAATTTATTGATTCCCAACATTTAATCCCACAACTATAAATGTATTCCCAGTATAGGATTTATTTCCTTCCAATTTAATCATAAAATTTCCTTAGAAATTATATTCATTATTTCATTCATATAAACAAATAAAAACATTTTTCATGTTCCAATGGGAAAAATTATTTACAATTCCAGACACCGTTGTCTTAACCTATTTTAGTAATTATTATCATTTATTTGAATCTCTAATAATTGTCTATAATTAAAATGTCAATTATATTAATCATATCCCTTGGGAGTGTCAAACATGTTGTGTAGTAAGTAATGTTTTCATACACAAAAGTATTAGTAGGTTAAACCAAATGCACTCTTTTATGTAGTTATTACCCCTAGGAACAACTATTCATGAATTCATCTACATGTATTATCCATAAATAGATTCATTTATAGGAAAATTACATAGTATATTCTATAAAAAACATTTCGATGTTCTTTTATATATATATATATCCTCACATTATATCAAAATTTTATATATGTTTTAAAAAATTTAATTCCTACGGTTTCTATTAAACATCCCTCTGATACAAACTATAGAGACTCTGACCCCAATAGCTCGAATAAAGTTTTTTCTTTAATAAATTGGCATATGATACAAGGAATCACACCCCAATGGATATATTAGTTTAGTTTCATTGTTAAACTATGTGGATACATTGTTACAATATTACATTTGAATAAACAGGTTACAAAATATTATTTTTTTTCAAAAATATCAATATTCCAACAGGAATATTCATTCATATCATCCATAGTTCAGTACGTGGATTAATGGGAACTAAAATAAAATAATGGTGAGAAAAAATTCTTAGTAAAGGTTAAGTACAACAGATGAAATCCTGAAACAATAATCATAAATATATATATATTTAAGTCACGTACTATAGTCCCATATAATCAATATTTTTTTAATGAGATTTATGTAGATATATAATAATTGTGAAAATATGTTGGGCAATAATCACTACGGTTATGTAAATAACCGAAGATACATTTCATTTAATCAATAATTGATAATTAAATTAATCCAGAAATAATATCATGCTAAAAATATCATGGTTAATAGTTACATAATTTTTAATTAAGGTAATGCTTAATTTTTGGACTTAATAATCTTAGACATCAAGATACCTCTTCCATCATGTCCATTCACAACATGTTTTCAAACTTTTGGTATATACCCATTTAATAATGGCTTAAATATTTTCATTATTATAACTACCTATGTATTAAGGAGATATATAATATCGAGCCTCACATATCTTTTTGTGTCAAATAAAATCCTTATACAATGAATAATTAATATAATTCATGAACAATGTTCCTTTAGTCACATAAATATATTGATTAAACAATATTGATTCATAAATATTTCTAGATAAAAAATTAAAAAAAACCATATATGGAAATTATATATGGTATAAGAAAAAACATTTCCATGATATATAACATTGATTATTTTGGTAATTTCAATTTCCAATGATATAGGGAAGTGAACATTTCATGGGAATGTTATTAACTAAAAAATGATCAAAGAAGTCAATTGAAATACTATCCTTGATAAAAATAATCATAAAAAATCCATAATGAGAAAAATTATGGTATCAATACATCATATCCCAACTATATTATATGTAAAATGATGGTTTTTTGTAAATAATTAATATAAATACCATAAATAGATCATTAAAACATTCTCGAGGAAAGATTATTTTCTATTTTGAAAATAAAATTTTGAAAATAATTGTTCAAAATAATTTTGAATATAATATTCCTTGAAAATAATCTTTTAATGTTTAAAATGATGATTTCAAACATTTTATTTTCATGATATATGTATATTTATTTAATTCTGTACATTTTTAAACAGAGATTCATTTATCTTTTTCAGAAAATGCCAAAGTGAAATTGTTCTGAAAATGGAATGATGATTCCAATAAATAATTATAAAGGTGAAATGGGTTAAAAATTCTCTAATAAATATTTTTGAAAATATTAAAAATTTATTGAATTATTTTTCCGAAAACATGGGTTTTGAATAAAATAAATTTCTTACCGAAGAGAGATATGAAGTCATATTTATGTTAAAACATCTTCTAAAAAATTTTCAGCAACAAATAGTTGAATAATGGTTCTATTAATTGAAAATAAAAAGAATAAAAATAGTATATTAAAATTAAATGTTATTATTAAATAATGATCACATATTTTTTTTGAACTGCAATTCAATAATAAACATTCTCAATAAGAATGTGACTACGAAATAAACCATTAAAAGCATCATAACACTGAAAGTCTAATTAATCAATTAATTGATTATGTTTATAAACAATAAATCCACATAAAATCTAAATAATAATATAATATAATCATAACTCATTATATGGATGATCTAATCATATAAAATACAATTAAGATGAAATATAAACCAATAAATTGATACAACGTTATGAAATTATTTACGTTTTGGTAATTTTAAATTGAAATACTCTTGGATGAAATAATATAAATTAAAACATAAAATACCATATATTAATAATTAAATATTATATAAAATGTAAAATGTTAATATATATATGATATAAAATAAAATATGCTCATAACATTACAATATGGATTAGTGAAATGAAATCGGTATGAAATACCTTACCATGCGCTTCATTCTAGATGAACATTCATTAACCAACCCTATACTGGTTTTGGACAAGTTTTAATATTTTATTTTAACTATAATAATATTTATAATATCATAAATGATCCTTTTATATCATCTTATCACCCATTTTTTACAATCGTTCATTGCTTTCATTATTTTGAGTATTAATTCTCTTCTTTTATAATACATATTTATTTGTGAATTATCTAGATCTATAATATATTATATAGTGATATAATCTCAAAAACAATCATTAAATTATTATTATATGTATATATATATATATATTATACTTTTATATACAATCAAAAAATATGGTTTCGATGTGTTAGGTATTTTACTATTAGGGTGACATTAGGTCGTATGTACTTATGAGTAATGATTTGATTTTTCAAAAATCATCATCAAAAGAGGCCGGTATTATTTTATATTTACATAATGATTATGGTATTATAAATGTTATATAATTTCTTTAAATATACATATATATACTATACATTTGTTTTTCTGCTGAGAATAGAGTCACGTCGCTTCGTGAAGGCGGTAGTCCACACCTACAAGAATGATGTTGTCATATTTAGTCGAGTGAGAATGTAAGAAATAAATTGAAATATGTTATATATTCATAAAAATAAATACATAATTAATATCATAATTATTAAATTTATATCACATATGTTAAATAACATCATACCTATAAAATTCCAATGAATGCATTAGTGAAAAATGAATAAAATCGAATCACAAGGCGGTTGTCCGCCTTACCCACTAGCGACATCATTATATCCTATAAAGGATGGATTTCAAATTATTTTGAAAGATATAATGTAAATTTAGGAATAAATAGGTTTAAAATATAATATATAAACATTATCTCCATCATCATACCATACCATGAGTGGTGGTAATGGAAAAATGAATGTCTTCGATTCGTGAAGCAGTTGTTCGTCATACATACGACCGATTATTTCATACCCATTTAATGTAAATTTGTATGGTTATAAAATAATTACACTACTAATAGAGGATAAATTACATTTAATATATTTATTAATGTATATAAAAATAGTTTAATAATAATTGAAGGAGTTTGATAATTAAATAATATAAAAAAATCATGTTAAAAATGTTACCTCAATTTCAGGTGTCCTCATTAGAATCGAACCAAAGCCTACTAAGGATTAATTTTAACAAAAAATATGTCATAAAATTTGGTATGCGTAAATTTCATAATGTATTTGGAAATTATGTTTTTGTAAAAGGGTTTTATGTGGTGAAGAATATAAGAGAGTGTTGGCCATTAATAATTGAGGTGAGTGGGAAACTTGTATATTTTGAAAACATTCAATTAAACACTTGTTTTTATCCTTCCAGAAGTATAAAGAATTTTCCATTAACGACATTATAAGTTATATTTTATAAATTTATCCATGAAATGTATTTTATAACAGTTATTAGGTCCTTTTAACACTTATCTTCTTATATTAACACACTGGTAAATCAATTTTTACTACAATTGTGATAAATAATTTGATCATTTTTCTTTGATAATTTGGGAAAACATATATTGAATGTATTATACATTAAAATATATTTTTATATCATATTTTAAATCCATTTTCCAAAATTCAATTCAAATATGTGGAAAATTTTAATTTAAAATTGATCCCACAAAAGTAAAGATAAAGAGAATTTTTAAAGAGGAAATATTCAAATTTTTACCATGTTTTTATACCAAAATTAAATATAAAAATGATACCAATGACCAAAATTGGATTAAATCATATAAAATTAAAATTATTTATACTAATATAAAATATAATCTATCATTATAAATTATTAATATGAAAATATTATTTTCAATTAAAATGATTTATTTTTCACTCTTCATCAAAAAAATGAATGTTTTCAAAAAAAATATAAAAAATAATACTAGGATAATTTTTAAATAATCGTTTAATAAATTAAGGTAATTTATTAATATTAAATTTTTAATTATTTTAAAAATTAATTTAAATTATTTTTGAAGGGCTTGATTAGACCATATTTTTTAAGAACTACAGTTTTTCAGAAAACATTTATTTGTCTTTAAATGAATATTTTTATATATATAATAAATATTAAACCATAATTTTCATAAATTAATTATTTATAATTATAAAAAAATATATTTAATGGGTAGGTAATAATGATATAAATCACTACCATTCACTTATACTTGGGGTTTTGTGTTCTGAAAGCAATCGTAGTGCTTAACGTTAAGGATAAAAAATTTCTGGGTAATTTAACCTTTGTAGTAAGTGTCACATAAATGATCAAATAAATTGTTATTATATTAGAATATTGGTATTTTAAACTTATTTTTAAATTTAGATCAATGTTAATGATCAATAGGTTCTGGTTATATTAACAAAAATTAATACATTACATTCAACGTATCCTCTATGGGATAAGATTCTAGAAAGTAATTTAATTAATGATAAAGAGGAATTATAAAAATACTTGTTTGAAGCCATATTAAAAGTTAATTAGGTAATTCATGGATAATAATCTACCAAGAAAACGTCTCAATGGGTCCTTTGAAGAGTTTTGAGTGAACTATAATTTGTGGAGTGGACAAAATAAATAAAGGATAAATACTCCCCTGACTACGTTGACTCAGATGTAGGGTTACAGTGTTTATGCAGGATGAATCTATACAATGGATCAAAATAATTAAAATTCTATCAAGATATCACCTGGTATTTTCGGTTTGGTCTTTGTCAATTATATATTATCTACATCCATTTTTGATACCAGTGCTTCTTATTCTATATTATCTATGCAAGTCATTATAATATTTTACATCAAAATTTCTTCAGATTTACTTTTTATTAATAGACCATTATGTTCGAATATAAACATTTATTATTGATTCCTAGGGTTTCCTATTGTTATATACAGTAATGAACATATTTGGGACATCATTGTTCTATAGATAATTAAATATGATGTGATTTTTTGACATGGACATTTTGACCATCTTTTAATCTCACAGCGATAGCTATTGGAGATGGGTAATAATTTCATAACGAAAGGGGGATAAGAAATTAATGAAAAAATAATATTAGTTATTATTATTTATAGTTTTTCTAGACATGGGTAATATTAGAATTATCATAGTGTATAATTAAGTCCGTTATCATTTAGTGTGATCGGTGGTATCTCACTCTTTAATATCATTAATTTTAGATCTCTATAAAGAAATATTTCCTAATGACTTTATTGGAAATACCGATGATAAAGGAGTTGATTTCTAAATAGTGCATATTTGAGGTGTTTATTTCATTTTTAAACACCCTTAGCATATTTAACTAGCTAACATGGTTGTTATTATGTTAAAACTAAACCACCTAATGTAGAGAATATTTATCTGGACAAGTAATTCATTGTTGGGTTAACCTATCCTGTTCTCCAAAAAGGTGGGAGGTAGTATTTATGTCTTCATAGAATAATGGTAGATATATCATGTTATTGTTATGGAAATATATATATTTTCCCTAACACCAATAATACATTTGATCAATTTTTTAGAGATTAGTTGTTTTCATATATTGTTTCCAAATTAAGATATCACTGGTTTTAGGATAGAGAGGTGGATGTCCCAATGAAAACATTTTAAGTTAGTTATGTTGTATACAAGAACATGGAAATTCTATTAGAACGAAAAAATGTTCCTACATTGTTCATAAATCTTATAATGAAGACATTTTACCAAATTCATGAATATTTTTTGTAGTTTTTTAAGGATATCCTCATCTACTCAGTAACTCTTGTACATCAGGATAGACATAATTATAAACTCTTGAGTACACTTTATGAACATAAAAATTAAACTAATTTTTCAAATATTAACCTTTGGATATAGGAGTTCACATTATATGGGTATGTTCTTTTTAGGGTTTTTATATTAGTGTACCTGGAGAATGTTTAGACAATGATGTACTAGACATGTCCTCAAAATAAGATTGAGATATTGAGAATTAGGGATTTAGTGGGATACTAATACATTTTTTAAATTAATTACCCCATTTATCATCACCAATAACATCCATGATACAAATGGTAGTGATGTTCATGAGACTAGTCCAGTGTGAAGTTGATTATCATGAAAGAAAGATGAGGTTAACTTCAAATCTAGTATTGCTTATTTTGAAGCCTTGTATATGTTATGTCATTTACTATGATGAATTTGGTAATGGTTTTGGAGAATGATTTATTTAGATATATTTGTTAATATCTTATGGGTTACATAAGACATTAACACTGGAAATGAATAATACTACTCATTAATTAGTTAGTTAGGTTATGGTTAATGATTTGAAGTATAAATGACACATTCCCTACTGATATAGGTATATTGTCTATATGGACCACAAGAGACTTCAATATATCCTCACAAATTAGGATATGAAATTGAGTATGATATAATATGTCTATTTCTAACTAATTATTGAAATTGAGATGTAATATACACTTGTTAAGGTACCATCATAGAATATTATCTCATTCATAAGATATTTGTATCTTAAGAGATTTCTGAGATTCCTTCAGAGGATTTGTGATGCATAATGACCTTATTTTCAAACAAGAGGATTGATACATCTAAAGAACAAGGATCCCTGAGTTGTTCTCTTTTTTTGGTATATATTTTTTAGTTGACCACACAATGGTTTCGAAAGTGACTGGAAAATAGTGTGTTGTGATGTGACAATAGTTAGCAAGTAGTGACCTAATTCATATGAGTTCATTGGATCGGTACAATGTGATACTTATGAATTGAATATTCATATTTGAAGATGCAATTAGGTTTAAACATCTGACATTTATCCATGACTACAATTTGGTTTAATATCCTATAGATAAAAAGATTCATCATTCCTATAATTTTTACTTTCCAGTTTCCACAAAGGATGACGGACATTGCTGTTTTTTTCATAATGTATTACCTAGAAGATGATAAAGGTCAAGTGTAAATATCGTGTTGGTATTATACAAAAACATATTATTCTTATAAGGATATGGGTGGATATAAAAATATATATTTATATGGTATTAACTTGTTCCATGATGATCCATTACATTTTCATTCTGACTATTGATCTGCTAATGTATATTTCTCATTTGATATAAATCAGTGAGGCACACACTGTAGATGATTTGATGAAGATATATATCTATTAGATATTAAAATTTGAGGGAGTTCTATTTATAATTTTATCAATAAAATAATCATGTTTTATATTTTGTTTTTGGTTTGGCTTGAAGATGGCATTAAGGACTCAATTGAGATTGAGTAAGGGTGTACCACCTCCAATATACAAATAGTTAGAAAAGAGGAATCGTATATTGTGGGATTTATACCAAAAAAGATTTATTTACATCATTTTATCATTGGATTATCACAAACTATTGGAGGAGATATATTATGAAAAAAAATTATCATGATACTGTCAAGATATAACCCTACAAGGCTCTCTATGGATGTAACTTTAACTCAATGTTAGGTTGGGAAGAGGAAGTTGTGGTACTTGTTATTAGACCAAGAATGGTACAATAGGAATCAGATACAGTTATTATTATCAAGGAGAAGTCTTTATCAACTCATAGAATACATATATATTATTCTAATTATAGGATGAGGTCTTTAGAGCTCATTGCAGGAGATAGGAGATTATTATGTGTAACTCCTCATTTGGGGCGTTTATTTCTTCAGATTCATTAAAGCTATGAAAATCAATTTGTTTTATTCATTTAAATCATTAAGAAATTAGGGAATCCTACTTACCATTCGGATATTCTATAACATTATTATGGTATTCATGATTATTCCACATGTAAAGGCTTTGGAGATAGATACTTAACCCTTCACATGTTATAGACCTTGAGTAAATTTAGTTATAATTAGATGCATCATTCATGGAACAACTTGTTTTCATGAATAATAAGAGTGAAAATGTTTTTTTGGGAGAGATAATTAATCTTTTTGTGGAACTTATGGAGGATGTAACAAGTCTATGAGGAGATTTGGGATTCAGATATGGACATTCAATCTTAGTTTCAAATGTTGTTCAAGCATGAACTCTCATGAAGTTTATCAGGGATGACAAGTAATTTTATGGGGACATTTTATGGCCTTGTAACATTGTTTTATTTTATATAAATACTTATATTACTTCTTCTCCTTCTTATATTTAGATTAATCTATCCTTTATTAGAACCATGGGTTCTTCTAATGAATTTCGGATGATTAATTATGTTTTTTGCTGAATTTTTACAAATACCACATGAAACATCAGAGTATAGTATAATATTTGGTTGTCCACAGTATGGAAATTTATTAAAATGGAAAATGGGAGGTGGTATAGAAAATCCATGGAAAACACATTGTTATTTTTTTAAGGTACCTATTGGCAACCACATGTTAATCCCTACTAGACCCATTTTGGTGTTAATGGAGAGGGTAAAATAGAATATATTTAGTAACATAACCTATTAGTTGGAAATTTTTATTAGGGATAATAAAACACAAAGAACATGTCCAGACTAAGGAGGAAGCCATTTTGGTCTATGAATTCAAGGACACCATAGCCAAGACTTGTTTGTGATTCAGTCCTAGGTGATAGTTTTTTATTTCAAAATAGCTGAAACGAATGACCTTGATCTTCAATGCATATCAAATGAAAAATTAAAATGTTTATGAAATAAATTTAGAGTCATAAATTCCATCATTAATCATCTTTAAACTCTATTATATTATTTTATGTACCACTTAGGATATTCAATTTAAACTCCACATGACTACTAGAAATATTAGGGATAATAATTTTGTGAAACTTATTACAAATATAACAACCATCAATGTTCTAATAATTAAACATATTAGGAAAATTAGGGGATCATTACATAATCTTTCTTAGTGCTTCAAATTTTTGGTAATTTTGGGAAGCACCTCAATGAGTATTCTTATTTGGATAAATTTTCACTGTTCAACATTTTCTGAACATGGAATGAATTTTTATACCATAGATAATGATTTTTCATGTTTTCTAGTTATATTATAATTTAATTATTGTATCAGTATCCCTCTTGATGATTATTGGAATTCTTTGATCCCTATGAAAAATTATCTTGGCGACTTCACTTCAATACACCATCCATGATAGATAGTTACTTCTTCCTTTAACTAAGTTCATATTCTATCATTTTTTGTAATAATCATTAGGTAAGTTTTTGTTTATTACTATTGGATTATTATCCCTTTTTTCAAGATCTATAAAATGTTTTATATTATTTGAAATCAGTTTTACAAGTTCATGGTATGTGAGCTTCTTTTGTATAGTGTGAAAATGGGGTTCTAATATGCACCCTTGATGATCTGTTAAATTTATATTGAAAAAATTTACATAAGTAGTTCCTTATTATATGGATCCTTATATATGATTTGTTTCATGAAATGAATAGTTAATCTTGGTAACTTATTCCTTTCATATGTTGTTTTGTGGGATTGTGAGTAGACTGCATACCCTTTCGGATGGGTGTTCATATTATAAATGTATATTTTCTTGAGAAGTTTTCATGATATGCCTTATTTTTTTATTTATATGATCAGTATTACTGGTGGATTTCTCTTTCCCAATCAACAATTAATTATAAATAACAATGAACATGTTTATCAGTTTTGGATAGATATCCTCTTATAGGGGGAGTGTGATAACTTGAAAATAGTTAAATACTATTTCTTGTTTTATGTCATTAGTTGGATTAATGAATTATATAAAGACATGGGAGTTGAATAGATATGGAAACTGACACTCCATCATGTATATGGTGATGTGGGAAAATTTTATGCTATTGTGATGTATTATCCGATTATGTAAAATGTGTCATATCATATATACCATCATCCAATGATAACACCCACCCCCATGGTGGGATTTTTTGTGTTACTAATAATGAATACCATCAAGGTAGGGCATAAGACTTTTCCACAATGATGGATCTCCATCTGAATAACATTGGAATCCTTGTAAACATCATTCAAAAGTATGTGGGGATATGTTCTGTGGTGTCTTAATTATTGCATGATGAATCTTATTGTGTGTGATTTTGTGTTTATTTTATTATTTACTTGTGTTTTTATATATATAGTTACATACTATGTTCACTTATTTTATAGATAGAATAATTGTGTTTTATTGGGTTCAGTACTAACGCCATATATATATATATATATATATATATATCTTATATTACATGTAGATTTATAGAGATGGTATCTAGTAAAGGGAATCATATCAATAATATGTGGTTAAGGAGATGAAATATTACAGATAGAGGTAATTATGGGACACGATCAACACTGTTACTATTAATTTTTTTCGTATACTAATTAATTTTCATTGTCTTAGTGTGTTGAGAGATGATTATTTATTGTATGAAATATATTAATAAACTATTATATTCATGTGTATGATTACACTGGGTTGTTTTATATTTTATTTATATTATTTTATAAGGACATGATAGTGGGGGTATAGTCTCCCCACAAATGGACTTCAGACGCTCAGTTCTATTCATATGCATCTTGTGTAACTAGAGGCATTCATTATGCCTTATGAATTTATGGCTTAGACTTTTTGGTTTTAGTTGGGATGTAAAATTATTGTTTATAAAAAGGATAAATTAATATTTTATAATTAATTAAAAATAATTTGATGGATAAAATCATTTAAACTTTTTCGTTGTTGATTTCATATTCTATAATAACCACTAAATTAATCATGACTAGAAATTGAAATGTCACAAATAATTTTAATTCATATATTATATTAAAATTAATTAACATATACTTAGTCATTTTATGATATGGATTAAAAGAATCACCACTCTTAATAATCTAGCTAAAATGATCAATAATATAAACACACATTATGTGAAAATAGGAAAACGATAACTAATATACATATAAATATTGATTATGAATAATACTGAAAATAGTCGTATGTATGAATATGGTTATGCAATTAGCTATTAATATATTTATGTTTTTTTATAGGATATTATATTGAATTTTACTATATAGGGAAATAAGGAAACAACTTCATGTATAAAATTTAATCTCTTATAGTATATTTATTATTATGCACCATGATATTTTTGGTATTGTCTGATTACTTATTAATGAATTTATATTAAAATATTAATGTAATTCATGAAATATAAATATAAATATCATAATATTTAGTTAAATGGACTTTTGATTCTCATAAAACCACGGAAATATGTTTTTTTGTTAACTCTACTAGAATCATTAAGTTCAAATGCATCTTCATAAAATTATTTCTCGCAATATTTATTTCAACCAACCAATGAATATTTTGAAGATTATATATTTAGATACTTTTTGAGATCACCATATTAAAAAAATTATACCATTTTCAAGTCCCTATTATTTAATATTTTATTAAAATTAATATTTTTCACTGTATTTTTTCTTCTCTTTTTGAAAACATTATATAATTTTCATGTATCTATATTTAAATATTATTTTTAAAATAAAAGTTTCAAAATTCATTTTTCATAACATTAAAAATAATTATTTATAAGGATGTTCTATTTAGATAATATTGTAATATGGATTTAATTTTTTTTCACTTTACCGTCAATAAAATGTAATTTTGAAAGTAATTTATACATGAATATCTTAATAAGTTTGGAAAACAAATCTATTTTCACTTATATTTACACTCCAATTCTTACCATTCTTGTTGTGATGTTATTATGAACCTTATATATGTTATTATTATTTGAATTGTTTTTTAAAATATGATTTTTTATATTATAATATTTCATAAGATTATTTTAATGGATTGTTTTCAAGGTTTTATATATAGCATTACTTTTACAAAGGTTCATTATGTGATGATGATTGATTTATATTCATATATAACTCATATGAATACTAATGATTATCGGTGGTCTCCTATATCACCCTCAAGACAATTGGTCAAGGAATCATATCACAGGATTTAATATACTGTTCAATGAAAAAGATATAGGAATAATTGTTCATAGGGTTGTTTTGTAAATGAATAGTGGAATGACATTTCCACTATGTTTTTTTGTGAATGAGAATAGGGAATATTTGGTTATATTTTTTTATCATGATGTGGAATAATTTATTCAAAATATTTTCCATAAATAAAATTTTCCATATCTTCAGGTTTTTTATCTAGAAAATCCTTATTTTAAATATTCATTCCCATTCCATTAAATTTCATGTTTTTTGGATTTTTCCATATTATTTTAATGTGTTCCCCATTTTTATAATATGATCACATGTTCTATTAATAATGATATTTTTTTGGGATGTGTTATAATTTTTTTTCATTATTGATATTTTTATGATCATATGTTGCTCCATAATGTTATATGATATTCTTATATGGTTTTATGATATTTTATTATGATATTTATATCTTCCTAATATTCTACATCAGATTTATGATATAATATTTCCTGATATATATTTTAAATTACTGAGAGTTATAGATCATCCATTTTGTTATGTTTCAAATCCCATGGTAATGAAGATGGTTTTTTTATTTGAGATTTATAGAAATGGTTTAGAAGAGCATGATTATGGATAATGTTTTTCAATATTTGTAAAAGATGTTTTTTATATAACTAATTTTCAATACGCTAAATATTTAATTCCAAATGTTATTTAACTAATTTTTAGATTAATTACATAAATAAAATGTTTTACTTCACAATTAAAGAATTTTTTTAATGGACATATTTAGTTTTAATTTTGGAATGGTCTAGTGTTTATAAGAATTTTTTAGGTAATTCAAGATAATAACCATATAAAATGATTAAGGGATACATACAATTTTATGATACAACTAAATGTTCTATTAATTTATATATTTTGTGGTTTTCCAAGCATGAATATCCATGTATTGATGATTGAATTTGGATACAAATTTAATTCTAATGAAGCTGGGAGAAAACACCTCCAAAAGGGGTTTTGGAGAACTAACTTGATCATCACCATAATGATCAATGAGTTAGACTGAACCTAAAAAATTAGATATATAATCATGGGGGATATTCTTTAGCTGATAAAATAAAATTTAGGGGATAGTGGAATGGTTTAAGTCAATTGTTACAATAAGGGATTTTGTATAGAATTATATGTTTAACACACTTAATGTAACTACGGTTGAACCAATATGTTTAGTTGAAAAATAAAGTGTAACATAGTTGAAAATAATGCTTCATGGATTAAAATGATGGTCCAAATTGGAAATTTAATCTCATGATTTATCTTATATATTCCAAAAACTATTTACTCTAACTCTATTGTAAATTATCAATATAACACCAAAATGATATATGGAATATTTCTCATTAAATAAATTAAATACCTTTAATAGATTACAATACCATAAAATTATAAATTAAACAAACCATGATATACAATTTAGTAATAATTATTTATTATGATAATTAAATCAAATTCATTTTATTTTATTGTAATAAATTTTAATAATGAAAATATGAAATATTTATGCCATGCTCATGTATAAAATGAACTCTTTTGCTATGAATTTATTATAAATAGAAATAACTAAAAGAATTTGAAAATAAAATAGTATTTATGAAATAACATTTCTTTGAAAGAAATGTGTTTTTATCGTAATAACTTAAATTAAAAAATATTTTTGAATTATGGTAATTAAATATATATTTTATAAATTAAAAAAATTATCATTTTTCTAATGTTTTTCTATGGATGGGATTAGAATATATCCACTTTTATTCTTAAAAAATTATTTTTCAATAAAATGGTATTCATCATATTTTGTTCAATTATTTAAAAATTAATTATTATCACATTAAGAGATTTAATCATGAATAATAAATCCCATATTACTAATAAGGAAATTTGAATTTGTTAAATTGGTCAATTTATTTTTTCTTTATGAATAGTAACATTGGTTAAATTTTTCAACAATAGCAAGGGGAAAATATGTAAAATGGGGACAAAGCATTGGGATAGGGCAATAAATTTTTTTTATAAAACATTCCATTATTCTATTGTAAGAGTGGATTTTAGAAATTTCCTTCAATTCATCAAATATATAGCAACTTGTCACCATTTGTATTTGATTAAGACATTTATATTAATTTAAGAAATGATTAAATACAATATTCCACACTCATGACTTTAATAAAATTATATTTCTTATATATGTATAATAAGGGGATAATTTATAATGCATATGATGTTTTAAAATATGATATAATTTTTTTCACATTTATTTTTTTAATTTTTGTTTCATTAAATTTTATATTTAATTTCATACACAACACTAACATGATATTTACTAAATTCATAGAAATGTGAAATAAATTATTTTAAAAATATTAATGTTATACAATATGGATGAATTATATTAATATAGATAGACAATAGATAAAATTAAAAATTTGTGATTTTTAAATTTTTTTTATTTGAATTCAAAATGGTAATGTTTTTTTCAAAAGTAAAATAAAAAAATAGATCCAAATTCATATTAATGATATTTTCTATTAAATATAATTTTATTAAATGACATCAAAATTATAAAAATATTTTATTTAAGTACTTCAATTTTATATGATTTCAAATATCAGTTATGGTTTAGTTATTCATAACTCTCCATTCTATGGGGACATTCATGAGCATTAAACAATATAAACATGATAAGGTCTTATTAGTAAAAATTGTTAATGAGGGTTTAAAACTGAGAGATATGAGTTTTCAAATAACCTAAAAGTGACCAAATATTATTGTATGAAATTATTTATAATTATACAGATCCTACCATTTCAATTTATATAATTTTACCTTCTTAAACCTCAAAATTAATGTATTTTAATTTAACAGATCATTTAATTCTAGATGTTACCAATCCTCACATATAAATGCTCTCTTACCATATTATATTAATAATACCCATTGATGCAAATATATTATACAATCATAGACATAATACCATCCCAGATTCCTTCACCACATCCAATATATATTTATCATTCCAAAATACCATCATTTCATGTCTTAAGGAGTAAGCCCAATAGGGTTTCTCAATGAAGTTGTATAACTTGTTACCATGTGTTTTTAATTTTATATCCTATTATAACTTCTATAAATATGTGGTTTCCATTATAAAATATATACTTATGTATCTTTAAGATACATAATTTTTTTGATAATGATTAAAATTCAATTATCCACCTTCTTCCCATCCAATTGGAAAAAGATTATGTTGATCATGTGTACATGTGGATTACCACCTCTATAAAGTAATGTAACTTATTTTAAATTTATAATTCCTATGAATTATAATAGGAATATATTAGATGAATATATAATATATATATGAAAAAAAAATCCTATAAAGGTGAAATTTATTTACTTTTATTTTATTCCATCCATCAGAACATGAAAACCACTTTCATGTGTATATATCTTCTACTGTATCCATCAAAAATGTTCTGAGTATTCCAATATATATATATTTTGTATGACTAAAAAATATAAATAATGAATATATATGATATTATAATTATTATTATATTTACATATTTGATGTAATCATGATCGATGTACATGGAATAGAATTATTTAACAAAAAATCATATAAAAAATAATAATTAAAACCTAGAAACGATGATATTAAAAATAATTATTAATTAATGTGTGAAAAAATGTAATAAATGGATCACATATTATATTATTAATATACAGATAATATTAGGATAGATTTTATATAAATATATTTTTATTATCCTTTTTTTATAGATCTTTTAATAAAATCAAACTCGACATAGGTTTTTTATGTTACAATCTAATTATTTACCTAGGTTTTATAAAAATAGGTTTATAATGATAAAATTTAATTATTTAACACGAATTAAATCTCATTAATTATATTCTAATATAGTTATTTCTATATACTAGATTTTTTACATTGATTTTATTCTACATATGTACTGAAGATACCAAAAAAATGTTTTCGAGGACATCTAACATTATTTCTCTCATCGATTGACCAATAATTTTATACAATGAAAATGTTTCTTTTAAATAAATTATTTTTATAAGAGTTTAATATGATTAATTATATTCATTTTTAAAAATTATTTATATTTAGGGAAATTGTTTGAACTTAATCTTTTTTTAATTTGTAAACATGAAAAATATGACTTTTTTCTTGAAGATGATAATGAAATCATTATTTTAACATAGATTTCATGAATGTAATTTCCCAAAATAACATGAAAGATCATTGTTTTGTAGATTAATATCCATGTTTCTTTTTATAGAAAATGTATTTTTTAATATTTTTTAATTTTTATACTATAAACAAGTGATTTCAAAATGAATAGGAAATTTTTCTTTAAGAAATATTCAAAGTGAAATTCAAATTTAATTTACATCTAATATGAAATATTTTACTATTTTGTCTAATTAATTGAGGATATGAATCTATTATACCATCCTTATTAATTTATTGGATGGTTTTTTATTACAATTAATGTCTAATTTTGAAACATTGTTTTTCTCTATTTGTTATGTTATAAAAAATTATTGAAATATATATTAAACCTAGTTCCCTTACAAGGGATATGAAATGATGACTATTTTATGATATTGGGGAATAAATATGTATTTTATTTATTGTGTGATGGGTATGTTAGGAATTATAGATCTTTCCAATGTGTTCGGTAAATATGGAAATCTCATGAGATAAAATGAACAGGAATTGGGAGTGGACATGCCTCAGTAATCAACTCCTTCTATTATGAAATTATTGGTAGTCGACCTTGAATAAGTATGTGATGGTTTACGGAGTGAACCCATTAACATATGATAGTCCTGGAAGTGATTATACACTATAAATAAATGATTTCATATACTGATATGTATTCAAAAACTTATGTAATATGCCTATGTGATGCTTTTATGGATCATTTTTTATTGATTCTGTTATGATTCATCTTATATGAGCTAAAAGTCCTTATGAAAATACTTATGATTATAATACATGATATCTGGGTTATAGTTTTCTAAATATATTCTCCTATTCCAATAGGCTTATAATCATGTAATATTTAATTGATCACCAATATCTCCCCTTTTTAACAATAATGAGAATCATAGATAAACCATTATTATGTTGAATTTAACTGTGTTAGGTTTAAAGGATTTATATATAATTTAATTAATCGGGTTATATTTATAAATTTCATAGTATGATAAGATATAGTTAACCTATAAGTCAATTTTTTATTTATCAATGTTTCCAAAGATACTATACCAATATGATTCTTATGTGAATTTTAATGATATGTATTAGATATTCATCTCATAAGTTGTTATATTTAAGTATAAAACCATGTGTCACTCTACTCTACATAAGAAGATGGTTTAGATACATTTAGAATCATGTCTGGGAAATCATTAGAGATGACCCTTGAAAAAATCTAATGTATAGGAGAATTTTCGAGGTTATGGTATTGAAATGTGTGTGCTTTTACTTCAATAAAATCCCGATCATCATACTATAAGTGGATGTGGTTTAATAATTGATGTATCAAGGAGTAATAGAACGAAAAATTGTGGGAAACATATATATTTTCAATCATTATATTTAATGATTACTGTTCCATTAATACACACCTGGTTGGAACTCTAGGAGGATATGCTTGGATTAATTCAAAAATTCATTATAAACCATTAGGAATGATTTAAGTATATAATGACCATTACTAACTATGGATATACTCCAGGGTTCATAAATTAAAAATAATTTGAATTTTTTTCAATACCATATGATTTATTTTTCATTATTATTCACTCTAATCAATGTTGAATTGCGATCATGCTATCCATTTTGGTTACACTGAGGGACACAAGATAAAATGTTAATGTTAAGGTGGTTATAGGTATCATTAAATATTTAATTACCTTATTATGAAATAGATATATGAATTCATTCATATAATTAAAATTATCAATGAATTTAAATTTCAAACCTTGATAATTATATATGGAATTATTATTGAAACCCAATAATGGAATGATGATCACTTAGAATCTCTATAAATATTCGTGGATTATTTTTTTTGAGAGAGATACGTGAAAATATTATTAATCACCCACTATATGATTTGATTATATCTTAGGCCTGGATTGGATTACTTTACATATTACCCACATCAACTGTTGATGAAGGGAAGCCACATTTTACATTTCAAATCAACATATGATCATCTATCATTGCGATGGTAAATATAATCTTCTAATTGATATAGGATACATTATATGGGTATGAACATCTTATAAAAAAGACTATTTATCTCATATGGTAGGGTAGAAACTCACCATTATAGATATTCCTATTTTTTGTGAGTATGTTTATGTATTTCTGGAATAGTTTTACTGTCTTCCATGGAATTTTAAAGTTGAATTTTCTAAAAAATGAATATATGGTACTACACAAATTTTATGGCCTCTATATTTAATTACCTTAATAAAGTTGTAGGAATTGATGAAGAAACTCTTTAAGAATCAGGAAATGGGTTTCATTTAACAATGTTTGTTACCTTTTGGTGAACCTATTATTATTATTAATTATATAGAGAAATCTATGTAACTATTCAATGATTGTCCACAACTAAACAAGGTCTCAATAAAGAACAAGTATCTTATGCCTCATATTGATGACTTCTTTCATCAACTGAGTAGTGTCCAATACTATTTTGAAATTTACCTTTATTCTTTTTATCTATAATTTTGTGTCATGATGGAGGATATACCCATGATATCAATCCATACAAGGTATGGACACTGAATTTAATGTTATTTAATTTTTATTAATAATTACACCATTATTTTCATGGTTTTGATGTATAACATCTTTAGATATTTCCATTATCTTTTATTTATAGTACTTATATTGTAAATGTTTATATACTGAAAAATATATTATGAGATGGAAGATAAATTTAATTTTTTAATAGGTACCCTATGGAAGAATAATTTGTATATAAATTTACCAAGTGTGAATTTTAGCAACCAAAATTTTCATTTTTTGGGTCATAAAATCTAATGTGAGGGTATATCAAGGGATACATCAAAGACATAATCTATTGAAGTTTTCTTGAGAACAAAATTTCTGAATGAGATCCTTAGAATTATGTTTTGGAATGATTTTATATATTCTTTTTAGATAATTTCAAATAAGTTATGTAATCCACTCACTATGTGAAATAACAAGGGAGACAAATTCCTTTGCATATATGAATTAGTGGAAAATGTCGTGGAACTAAAAACAAGGCTAGTCATTGCACCTATGCTTAAAAATTAAATATAGTGGAGAAGGGTTTGTAATCATTGTTGATTTATAAAATAATGGAATGGAATGAATAATATTAAAATTTAATATTATTATATTTTATACCCCATTATAACTAATGTTTTTGATACAAGTTACACAACTCGTGATCTAGAGATATTTTCTAGTAATTATTGCATTAAATATATAGTGGAATTATGAATTATTAGAATGTATTGAATCATATACCAATCATAAAATTATATATAATATATTCACTGAGAACGATCTGAATATGAACTAGGGAATATTGTTGGAGTTGATAAAAGATTATGACAAATCAATACATTACTACAATTCTATAGATAACAATGCAGTAGATTCACATAGTGTAATAGATCATGCTACTAGATCTATGATGTTGGTAAAAAAGATCCAATATTTTTTTGGATTTGAAAATGATGGATCTTTAAGTAATGGATGAAGGAGTGAAATATTTTCTTTAAAAAATGAGTGTTTGAACATCTATAAATGTGAGGATTAAAAAAATCATATAATGAAGGTGAGAAACCAAATAAAGTAGAAAATATTAATAAGTTAAAGCATGATTTTTATTGTATGATATATTTTTTAAAACTTGTATGAGTCCCTTAAATAACAAACATGAAGTAGAATTTAATGAATGATTCTCATGGCTAAACAATCTATATTCATCAAAGATGTATAAAGATGTATAAATACTGGAAGGAGTATTTATGGTTGGATAACATGAACATATAAAATGCATAGATTATATCTCAGTTCTTAGTATGTCATAATGATTATTATAAGAAATAGAAGACTATGGGGATGTTACGACGATTAAAAAATTCAAAATTTTAATTAGAAAACACCACCATGGATTTTTTCCATTAGACTCTCAAAAACATATAAAGGCTATAATGTTATTTTATTTTTCATAGATCTCCATACATAGTTTGAACACATTATTTATATCAGCTAAGATATCAATCTTGATCATCTTTCTATAATGTACATTTTGAAAGTGGGGAGGTTTCATTTATTTACACATTATATTGTATTTGATATGGATCTAAGGTTTACCTAGATATTGCACGGATGTTTACAACATGGTCTATATGCATAGTTGGGTTTCAATAATACTTATTAACCTTATATAGATATAATATGTAATAGAACAATAAAAAACCTAGATGAAATGGTTAGTCCTTATACCATGGATTTCATGCCTTGTTTAGATCAACACCTTCATCGAACTTGTTTTCATATATAATATCCTTCCCTTATCTTTTAATATATCTCTATATGAAGCCCTATATGAAAATAAGTTCATAACACAGAATTTTTGGAATGCTGTTGGATAATGAAATATATTAGGGCCTATCCTATATAAGGAAATGGAAGTGAAGATTAGATTCATTTGACGACACATTAAGACATCTTATAAATGAAAGAATGTTTTTTCTAAGAATCATTATGATAATCTTGAATTTGATATTGCTGAGAATTTATTCCAATGAAATTATCTAATGAAGAAGGCTATTATATTTTTAATGGAATTGAATCTTATCCTGAGGTAAATTGGGAACTTTGTTACTATTTATTAATATGGGATGGTAGCTTATAGTTTGGCACACAAACCACACCTCCCTCAAGTTCATAATGTTGTGAATATATCTCTCTTGAGGAAGTATGTATCCATTGCTTTGAAAGTATTTAAATTAGAGGATATATCACTATAAAATGTTAATTCATATCATGGAAAACTGGTAAAAATCATGGATCGAAGACATAAGTTCATTTTTAATAAGACAAATCACCATTCTAAGGTTATCTAGTGGAATTTGAATTTAGAAAATCTTATTTGGGGACAAGAGAATGTTATGAAATGATGATATCCTTGTATTATTAATGGAGTGATAAAATTTCCATGATAAAAAATAAATTTTAGTGGAATACTATTTTATAAACTAATAATTTTTTATATATTTAGTTTCAAATAATTTCAATATATTATATATATCATTATATGTAACAAGAAGTTTAAAGTTTCCTAGATATACTATATAAATATTATTATTTAATGTTATATTTAGATACAACCTATATGTTAGATTTGAGTTATAAATTTTAATATATAAATAATGAAAAATATATGGTTTATATATATATAATTGATTAATTGGTTATCAATTTTTTATAAATTAAAAGAAAAAAACTTTTCAAAGTAATAGAGATATTTTTCTGAGAAACTATTTTCATGAGAGTAATGTGTTTTTAAATTAATTAGTTAAAGTGATAACTATTTTTGACGGATTTTAATAATATATATATATATATATTATATAATTATTAAAAAAATTAACATTCATCTCATTTCTCTCTCTACATTAGATAATAATAAATCCAAATTTATGAATAAAAAATTTATCTAAAAACAATTTTTTTCGATTTTTACATTCATTTTAAAATGAATTTATAAAACATAATTTTTTTCAAAAAGAGGTCAAATAATTGTAATTATTACATTAATATTTGGTTTAAAGGACCCGTTTATTTTTTGTCATAATGAATTGTAATCTAGGTGCAATTATGTCACCTCAGTATCGATAAAATTTATAAAATAGTTTTAAAACAATGTGATAAGGCTTTAAAATCTATATAACACTTAACTTTATCCTTGTAAAGTAGAGGATTTATTCCAATTTCATCATTTTCTCTATTTTATTTCACCTTTGGATCATTAATCTTTGATTATGTCCATTATATTAATTTAAGAAATGAATAAATATAAATGGTCACTCTATTGACCATAATAACACTATATTTTAATATAGTTATAAAAAGTGGAAAATATCATTTATATTTTTCTCAAATAAGAATTAATATTTTTAAAATTATTTTTATTTTTTTAGTTTTTTAATTAATAAATATATATATTAAATGGTTATGAAACACTGACACAACATTATTTTAATTTCTTGAAAAATAAAATTTATTATTCTAAAAAATTTAGATGTAAAATAATTTGGATGAAATATTCTATTACATAATATTTTTCGAAAAAACATACCTTATTTTGGATTTTTTAAATGTTTATATATTATTTAAATTTATTTTATTTTGTAGTCAATGTCAAATGAAATTAGTAGTTCCAAAAACGACATTAATGATATTTTATAATATATAATATTTAATAACATGATTTAACGATCATAAAAATATTATTTATACCAATTTTAATATATAATGTTAAAAATATTATACAAGGTCCATTAATGGTTTACATTATTCTATATGTTATAAATCATGAACCTTAAATAGTAAAAAATGATATTGTGGTCATTGTAGAAAAGATTAATGGGGAATTAAAAATAAGAGATACGAGTTAAGCCATCACTTAAACAATAAAAAATGTATTTATATAATATTAATTAAATGTAAACATAATATTTATTCCAAAAAATTCAAGTTTTAGGCACATTAACATGAAATTTTATTTTTATTTATTTAATATGTTAAATAATTCTAAGGGCACCCTTGGCCTCACTTATAAATGGGAACCTTTTATCAACTTTTCCTCACCCCCATTGATAATTATTCCTCATCCATGAAATAAAATAATACCTTCAACTCTTCCTTAATAATTTCTTATTGTTTTTTATCTTTCCAAAAGACCATCCATTCAATGATTAAGGTTTATTCCAATGATGTTTTTAGAATAAAAAGGTTAAACTCTTAAACAACAGTTTTCAATTTTATTTTTTATTTTACCCCTATAAATATATTGTGTCAATTATAAAATAATGGATTCAGTATGTTAAAGTTATTGATATATTATTATTAATATTTAATAACCATTTCTAACTTCTACCTCACTTTTGGGAAATAAAAAATAACGCCCCTATGTACCAGTGGACTTACATATCCATGAAGTGATGCGATTAATTTTTCATTTCTAATTTACACGGATGATAATGGGGATATATTTAAAAAAATATATTGTTTATATGATATAAATATTTCCCTATAGAGATGATATATTTTTTATCTTTATTAATTTCCAACCATTGATAATTAAAAATAGTATTCATTTGTACGTACGGTCTACCATATCCAAGAACATCGTAATATATTTTTCTACATTTATCCTTTATTTGATGGTTATATATATATAATGAAATTATATGATATTTATATCAAAATTTAAATTATATGATTGATTTATCCAATATCAGTGTACAATAACCATAACTTTCAAATATAAATTATCAAGAAAATGAAATAGTTGTCACCTAGAAATGATGCCTTTAATAAAGATTTATCTACTCGTGGTTGTTAAAATGTTAAAAGTGGATCATATATGACATTATAAATATATAATAAATTTTTAATAGAGTTAGAATTATTTCTAATTTATTATATAAGTGCTTCAATCATTTTAATCGAATTATAACCCAAGGTATGGGTTTTTTGATAAGATATCATATTCTATAGGGACTAATTATGATTATGATTCCATTATTGAAATTTAATTTTCATCCACTATTAAATTACCATTTTTTAATTCAACTTTTTCTTTTTTGGGATTATATTTGTTCCATTAATTTTCATCACATTACTTAATCATGATACCAAAATAATGTTTTAATGTAAAATCAATTATATTTCCCTCTTTGGTCAAAAATCAATTTTCATATGTGTTCATCATTTCTAAAAATGTTTTCAATGATTTTTTTATATTATATAATGATTGATTAAATTCATTGTTACCCATTTTTTAATTTTTATAACTTTTTTTAAATATAATCTTATTTTCCTCTTACAAATGACTTAATTTTGATTTTTTATGAAATATTTAGAAATAATATATTTTTTCTCATACACGACTTGAAAAACATTTTTAGTCAACATGAATACTTAATGTTTGGAAGATTTCTTTTCATTTTTCATTTTTTCTTTTAAAATAAATTGTTTTTTATTATATTTTAAATATATATATAATTTAAATAACTAATTTAAAAATAAAAAAGTTGTTTTCATTAAGAAATATTTCCTTGTATTCTTTGAATGGAATTTTTTTCTGATATCATATCTATTTATGTAACATAATCTTTAATAATTATATAAACAGTTTATACCATCGTAATGTTTTATACTAATGTTTTGTGATTATTATGATAATATGTTTTCAAAACAAATTTATTTTCCATGAGTTATGATGTAATTATATGTTGAAATTCTAATGGAACCTATTAACATTCCATGTGTTCTAATATGTTGAATGTTATATAATCATGTGGAACATATAAGAATGATTATATTTTTTAAGGTGTTCTCAAAATTATATAGCGCTCAAATTCATTGGTTTTGATAATAATTCCATGAGGTAACACATACTAAAATCATTAATTAACAAATATTACCAATAGTATCTATCCACTATAATAATCTTGGATTTAACCTTGAATATCTTTAAGATATTTTTGGGAGTGAACCCAATCCACTATAATGAGCTTTTTATTGGACATTAGATATTATGGAAAATATTTTCAGTGCTTTTATATATTCCTCATTGTCAATTTTATTCCATCATAGATCATAATCGTTTATTTATTTTCAATTTATTTCATAATAACTACCATGAGGAATTTCGTGACTCGATTTTAGGTTTATTGATATGCATGTTCTATTTTTCTAATGTTCTTATTTATTTCTAATACCCATATCCTCATGTTTTATTTAATTGATCCATGGAATATCCCATGTTTAGAAATACTAGTAATAGGAGATAACCCTTTATTATATTACCATCTCCCATAATATATGAATTATCTTATGTTTGATATTTTTATCAAGGGTACATACAATACAAAGATTAGTGGGGAGAAAAAAAGATCACTTGTGAACAATTTATTTATGTTTCAATGTTTCCATAGATACTGGACCTATATAATTATACTATGGATATTAATGTTATGTATTGAAAATTTACCTAATAAGATAGGATATGTATATATGAAATTTCTGGGTTACAATAATCATAATATTTTTGTAATATATAATTTTAAAAGTGATCCAAAAAATTAATTTGTGAATGTTATGTCCCTATAAAATAACAAAAAGTGTATTTTAGATTAATAATTTCTAATTATTACCAACGAAAATAGGGTGGATATATGAGAAGAATATATATCATAAATTATTCTAGGATCTCCTACATTCATCATTTCAAAAATGATAGTTAAATTTTTTTAGCATGAGATTTACTTAAGGGGAGGGGAAGGTGATACCTCGGGATTGTAGGTATCATATTCCATTTATAAATAATATGTTTATAAATCATAGGTATTTTTTTCTATTTGTTTAAAAATACTGAAAATGATCAAGAAATAAGAAAAATATGATATGATTTAAAAAAAATTCATTTTTCATTTATATGTGGAATGTTAAATAAAAAAGATAATAAAAATATTAATTTCACATTATTGATTATTAATCACAACAGATAAAATAAATATATAATAATTGGGAAAAATTATACGTGGGAAAATATATATATAATAATAAAATACTCACAACTAGGAAATAACTTTGATCATATTCAAAGAAAATGATCACCAATATCCAAACAAAACCGGCAATGAGTAAGGTCACCAAGAGTATATAAATCATTATGAAAAAACAATATTATAAAATAAGAGATGTCCCTTTCATTGACATTGTGGAATGAAAAAAATACTATCTATGTATATATATATATGAGTGGATTTTTTTGTTCAAAATATAGTCACGAGTATTATATCATATAGATATACTAAAGTCACCAATTGTTAAGTAAGAACTGTAAAATAACATAATTGAAATTGAAATAATAATATTATATTAAAAAAATATAAATATATAAATATTTTGTTTTCTATTGATATTAAAATTTTTGTAAAATTATTTTATGATCTAAATAAATAAAATAATATCAATGGAGTTGTAAAATTTATTTTTTTAATATAAATAATTAATTTTCATTGTATTTGATATATCTAGTTTTACATAAAAGTAATATTTATTTTCTTCATATCACTATTTTCTTAATTGATTTATATTTTATAAAAAATTATTAAATAAAAAAGATATAAAATTTTATTATATATGAACTAATATATTATAATCATTAAAATTAGACATTTTAATGAAATAATAAAAAAAATACCTAACATTTAAAGAAAATTAATAAAATAAGTCCCCCTATATATTTTAATAAAAAGTTAAAAACATTTTTAAATTTAATAACATGAATTATTTAAAAATAACATAATACAAATAATTTTAATAAAATAGAACATTAAGAATTTTTTTTATTTTTCTAAAAAAATATTTTTAGCTGAATACTTTAAAATAATGTTTTTCAAAATAGCATGACCTTTTTTAAATTATTAGTATAAAATTATAAATTGAACATTATAACCTCTTTTAATAAGAACAAATATTTATATTACAAGTAAATATATAATTTTATAAATTTAGGTTTTAAATTATAAAAACATATTTGACATTTTATAATTAAAGTTAACTTTTTCCCAAAAATGTATTTAATTGAATATGAAAATTAATGTTTTAGAATTAGTTTTTATCAGTTAATGAAGTATTTTTTATTTGAAAATTTAAATCATAATATATAAATTATATAACATGGAAAATTTTATTTTATTAAATAATAGAAAAATAAAGTATATAAAAATAGTTATAGGGATATAATTGAAATGTTAAAAATATGTGACCTTTGAGGTAAAGGGCCTATCATGGTTAAAATATGAATATAGTTTAGTGTTCAAATAGGGTATCAACATTATCACTTTTCTACTCCATAAGTTGTAAAATTTTGACCCACATTCTTTGATACTGACTTCGCCATAATTAAATGTTTTTTGTTTTTACAAAAATACCATACTTTTTCATTTATTGAAGTGTAACTAGTATACTCACATCCCATCACACAAAAACCAATTATTTTAAGAAAATAAATTGAAAAAACACTCCTCCGTAATCCATTTCACATTAAGGACTTTTTTCTTCTCAAAATACCATCACTCAAAGGTATAATTCCCATCACAAATGATATAATTCTAGAAGTGATGTATTAGACATTGTCATATGGTTTTGATATTTCCTTATATTATTTAACTCTTCCGTTAATTTCATTTTACTATCACATAATGATAACATAAAAAACATTATTATAGTATTATAATATTATTATCATATTATTAGAATTATCTACCCTCTACATTATAATTAAAAAAATGAAAAACATGAATCACTCATTCTGTAGACTACCACATCAGAGACTCTATGACTTTAATTTTCCAACACCACCATAAAAGGTTGAATGAATTTATAATTTTAATAAATAATAATTATATTAATGATTTATTTTAGAGTCTAAAATTATTAACCATATTACCACCTTTCCACATTCATGGAAAAATCAAATAATCACCAATACCTACATGTGGACTAACTCATCAATAGAACAATCGATCTCTATTTTTTGTTTTATCACCACCCCACATGAATGGTCATGAAAATTGTTTTAATAGATAAATATTATTTTTTAGATATAATTTTAGTTTTTTATCAAAGAAAAGATAACCTATTAATGATATGATCAATGAAATGTTACCGTTATTTTAATACTTTAAAAAAATATCAATAAAAGGAAAATCATAATATCAAATTATATAATATTTCAATATCCATTACTTCTTTATATAATTCAATTATAATTCTATTTCTTCAGAAAAATGAACACTAAATGATTTAAATATATTATTGGTGTAGTCATATTGAATCTAAATCACCTCATAGTCATTAATAACCATTGTATGTTCATATTTGGTCTAGTTTGACAACATACATGAACAATGACATAAAATTATGTCATGGATGGATTTGAAATTATAATTTTTTATATAAAATTATGAATATTTCTACAATGATTTTATTTGCTTTGTGTTATTTATATATCAATAATTTACTCTTTAATTATGAAACTTATGTTCATATATTAAGAATCACTAAAGAATGTATGTTTTTTATTTCATCCTCTTCGATAAATAATAAATTAAACATGAATGTGAAATTAAAAATAATAAATATTTATAAGTAAAACTTTATAGTAAAATTAAATAAATTGTAATGATTAAATATTGAAAATGAAAGAATATCAATAATTCACCTATGAATCTAGTGCAAACATTTTAAGCTACAGACATTCGCCTAGGAAAATAATACAAAAGTTGTTTAATATACATTTAGATAATGATTATTTAGGATATCTAAATTACGGCTATGTATGCATACGGTTCTGAAATTTTTTATTAGGATATTTAGGTTTTCTATAATGGTTCTCAGAGTACATCTATTTATGCTTATAAATAAGGTAATGGTTTCATGTCTCAAATTAAATTACTTCATTTGTATTTGTTATTATGTTCCATGACATCATTATAATTGTGTCGTTACTTCCAAATAAATGTATTTTTCCAAATTATTTATTCCAATGTGTCTATTGAACCACAAAGTTTTAATTATTTTCATGTATTTTGATTGTATGTATACCATGGTAATATGGTTCTGTTTTAACTCAACATCCATCATCCAGTTGAAATTCATATGGAAATTCCTTCTTTCTTGATTATTATCATCCACAATATGATTTTTTTAATGTATAATATTTCAAAAAATACAATAAAATTTTGAATTTTTTTTAATTTTATTGTATCTATTATACTAAATTCATTTGAAAGTAGAAGTTTTAAAATTATTATCAATTCCCATAATTTAAAACATTATTTCATTTCTATTTGTCACTTATTAAAGATTAATAAAAATAATATTTTATCAATATAATTTTTTTTTTGAAAATTTAATTATTTTCAAGGACTTATTATTCATATGTGTTGACTATAAGGCTTTCATAAGTCATCTGTTTCAAGTAAAAAACATTTAATTATGAATATATTTTTTAATTATGTGTTATAAAGTTGTTTGTGAAAACTATTTTATTTCCATTTCTATTTACCCTACTTGGTTTAAAATTCACGATATTATTTATTTTTCAATCACTATATGTAATTATTATTATAATTAAATTATAAATTGAGAGTTTTTATACTCAATGATTTATTATATTCATTTAATGTGATGTTATTGAAGGTTTTTTAAAAGCCATTTTTTCCATTTTCATTTTGAAATGATTCGTGTTTGATTTTATTAAGGAAATCATATATACAGATAGTGAAGGGTAAGGACCTATATCACCCTAAAAATATTTTTTTAAGGTTTTATAAATTTTGAGATGATGTGATATTATTCAAATTTCATATAATAATACTTTTTGAATAGTTATAGGAAGCATTGTTCAGAAGTTTGTTTTCTGAATGATATGTAGGAATCATTGTTCAAAATTTTATGTGTGAAAGTGATGCAGAAATATTAGTTCAAATGATTATTATGATTTTTTTTTCATGTTTCAATGTTTTTTATAAAGTTATAAAAAAATTTATAGATTTATTTCCTTTCTAATAAATTAATGTTTTTCAAAATTAATAATTATTTTATAAATTATTCTTCAGTGTTATATTTTACGTAAATATTTTATGACTTTTGATGTATTTTTTTATTAATATTATATCTTCTATGATTCCATGACAATAATTTTATGATCTTTTGATAAGAAATCAGGTTTTATGATTATAATCCAAGGACATATGGTGATTTATTGTGTTATTTGGGTCTTCCTTATATTCTACTTCATTTATTTGATCTAATAAATCATCACATGAATTTCCCCTTACGAATACTTTAAAACACCACATTCAAATGATTCCAAATCCCATGTTATGATAATGGTTGTATAAAGTTTTATGTCTTGAATGGTTTATGTAGAAAATGATTATGGATAAATGTTTGAATTTTTCTAAATATTTTTTTTCTACAGTTAATCTCCGATATGCAAAACCTCTCATTCATTGGGTTGTGATATTATTTGTGAGATATTTTATCTAAATAATGAATTATTTTGCTATTTAATACATGTTTATCATGGTTCACATTATTGTCATATGTTTTAAAAAGTTATTAATGAGAGTAAATATAATTTTTATGTATCATATGGATGATCATGCCATTGAATTATAGACATAATTATGTTATAATAACTTTTTTTCAATTGAAAATGCAATTGGTGGGAATAAAACCCTTATGTTTGAAAAATAAAAACACTAGAAAAAAAGCCATAATTATTATGGATAAGTATTATCCCATTAACCGCACAACAAATTTCGAATGATTCCATGAATTTCAAATCATGGTATTATTTCAAAATGGTAATATAAAAATAAAATTTCAATTAAAAAATAATTGAAATTTTTTGAAATTATTACATTGAAATATAGCTTCATCAATCATTGAATGAATCTTGAGAATTATAGGAACTCCTTGAGATGGATTTATATTGAAAATGGGATAGTATATTCAGGATAAATTCATTTAGGATTGAGTATGGATAATGATTGTGTGGGAGTGATCTCCTTTTATAGGTGAAATGGAGGGGCTTCATATTGAAATATTATGTTTAGTATGGGGTAATATTGAAATAAAATATATGTATGGTGGGATATGTGAGTTAGGTATGTTTGGTGGTGATGTGGTAAGAGATATATTTGTGTATGAATTTTATAAAAACAAAATTTTAGTAAATTATTATGTCACCTTTTATTATAAATTTTTTTGGATACATCATTTATATATTTTCTCACATAATAGTGTTAATAAAAATTAAATATGTTAATTATATATTTAATAAAATATATGTTGACCTATCCTTTTATATTTATGAATAATGAATATAAATTGGGTCTTGATTTCATCTATTTATAAATCTCAATGTTATGAAATTATATTTTTTACAAAAAAATAAATTATAGGAAGAAATATTTTTATAGACAACTGTATTTTATAAGTTACTACTCTTTTATACTTTTTCTGGTTAAGAATAAATTTAATTATTATTCAAATATTTTATTAAATGTTACAAAATTGTATTGGCGTCTTAATTAAAAAAACTATTCTATTTTATATAAATAAAATTTAAATAACTCTTAAAAAATTTTAGGTTTTTAAAAACCTATTATAGAATTACCCTGGTAAATAAACACTAATCAAAATGATTTCTTCCCAATGAAAAAATAGGATTGGATGTATTATATAATTTATAAAAACATATTCTAATTATAAAAACCAACTTCTCAAAATAATAATATATACTAGAAAAATTGAAAATAATTTTTTTCTTTACCATGGCTAAAATATTGTATTTAAGAACTGTATTTTTAATAATTGAAATAATATTGAGTATAGAATGTAGATTTATATTTTCATGAAATAAATTTTGTTTTTAAAAATATTATTTTTATGTGGCTTTAAAATCAATACAAAAAAATATCAATGTAATTTCTATTTAAAAGAAAATTCTAGTACCTTTTTATTTTATTAGAAAATATTTCATTAATTCATAAAATGTTAGACATTCCTTTTTATAAGTAAACAATAGTGCTTTAGAAAAATATATATTTAGTACATACTAATGTATTGTAATATTTAAAAGGATAATATACTTTTAAGTATTTATTAAATAAATAAATGTTAAATTCTTTATTAAAATTATATTATACATTTTCCTGTTAAAAAAAGACTACTTTTTAGAAAATCTAATATTTCATCTTAAGAATAATTCAATGTAAAAATTTCAAATGTGATGATTTTTTTGTTAAAATAGATTTTTATCTTTCAATAATTAATATTATAAATTCACTCATTAGAAATTCACTTTAGAGTATGAATATGGTTATAATAGAGGATATGTTGGTTATAACGCCAAAGAATGATAAAGGTTTAAAAGATCAAATGATACGACTCATGTCTACATGGTGGACTTTCCTTTTTGGGAGCCTTCTTGATTAGAACTCCACAGTTAATAATTCCTGGCTTAAAGTAGTGATTGGGATGTGTGACCTTCTAGGATGTTCCCTAGGGTGTATGTGATTGAGGAAAAAGCACTCTGGAGATGACTTGTGTTGGCATATTGGGGTTTCATTATTCATATGAACCATCAACCACATGGATGGGCCCCACTATGAAGAAAACTTGTATATGGTGCAACTGGGGGCACCTAGTGGGACATGACCCAAAAACCATGTTACGGAGGGGGTGTTTGTGCTATTAACAGGGTCCAGATGTTACATTTGGTATTAAAGGTAGAACCCATATTTATATGTTGTGAACTTACAGGGTTAATATGTAGGGTCCACTACAAGGGTGTTGTTATCTAATGGTAGGATGAATGTGACACCCTAGAATGAGAAATGATAAAATGACTAAATGATATTAAAATTTTAATAAGGTTTACCTTCTTTTATTGGATCCTACCTGATCATAACTCTATAGTTATGCATTCCTGGCCTAAAGTAGTGATCAGGATGGGTGACCTTCTAAGAAGTTCCCCTGGTGTTTGTGAGTGAGTCCAAAAAACACTGGAAAGGAACTGTGTTGGCCGATGGGGACAACCATTAGTCAGATGATTTGTTCATTCATGTGGGTGGGCATGGGGTGGGGACCATGTGTCTGCGGAGAAACTGATGGCACTTTAAGGGAATGGACCTGGCAGTCATGTTATCAGGGAGTGTATATGATACTAGTATGGCCTAGTTGTTATATTGGCCACCAGCTATAGTGGGTTATCTGTTATTACAATATCCATGCATAAAATATTTATACCTTAAAATTAGGATATATAATAGCTATTGTAAAATGTGGATATTCCTACCATCTAGGTTCATCAGAAACGAGGTTTCAACATTTAGTTTTTTATTTCTCAAAATTATTTTAACCAAATTAGTAATCTCATTCCACTATAGTTTGTCTTTTTTTATCATAATATAGAATTACATTAATTATAAGAAAATTTTTGCACCATCAATATTCCCTCATATGATAGGGCATGCATTAGATTGTCTACTTATTTCTTTAGTAATGAAACATGGAAGAATTCATGTACTTTAGAAAGGATGTGTCACATTTTCAACAGGTAGACTATAATTACAATTCATTCTATTATTTAAAAATTCCCACTATATCATGGGATTAGAATACCATTTTAAATTTATCATTAAAATTTATTATCTAGGGAAAATTTCAAGAAGATGTGATCCCCCAAATGAAATTTTTAAGTCTTATAACAATTATCCATATAACTCTATTCTCTTATTTATGAACCCTTAGTATGATCCTTAATAGTACATAAATTAATAGTAATCTACTCCATAAACTCTATACCATGTAGTATTAAATATACAGATTATTCAAAATATATTTATTTATGATAAATATTCACTTACGATTCTTTATATGGTACCATATAGATTAAACATACTGACATCCAATCATTTTTGGGATGATTGTTGATGATTAAATTTATTTCTAAATTTTGATATCATTAATACACGTATAGATCAATGATGTGAACATATGATCATGGTAAAATAAAATTGATAGAGGTTTCTGATGAATCCTTATGATTTCATAGATATAAAATGTCAAAATGAACCCAAGGGTTATATCATAACATAATGATAAGAAATGACTAGGATGTGTAAGAAAATCATTGATGACCTATATAGAATCGTTCTTCATTCGAATAATTTGTAGTCTAGTGGAAACACCTATTGTAATATTTTCATGCTTTTTTATTGGTATAATAATAGATTTCATGAATCACCTATGATGTGTACTTTTATCCATTACCTAATGTAATACAAAGTATCTGGAAAAATAGTCCTAAATTTCCCTCTTCGTACCCTTTCATAAAAAATGGTTTCAAAAATCCATTTATATCACTATGATACCTATTATATTAGATACATTTATGCAATATGCTTAATCTAGATGTTCTGTATTGATATTTGTTTTGGATTACAAAATTTACCACATTGAAATCATAAAAAATCTATCTCTATAGATAATTTATTTCAAATACCCATCATTTACTACATTAATCATCCTTTATAAGTCCTCATCATCCAAGTGGGAAATCACCATACTATCTGGTAAAGATAGCTTATTAATTTCATGGAAAATGAATGATTTATTAGCTTACCTAGAAATTAATATATCATAGTATATGGAAAAAATCTTCATCCTCGTAATGTTTTGAACACCATTGTCCCTTTTAATCAATGCATCATCCACATTGCTTACCTCTCTAGGTTTGCATTTTATAAAGAAATCAATGTCCCTGAGTCATTTTTACCATCATTATCCCCTCATGCTGATATCCTTCTAAGTGGAGATATACAAAAATATATTGTGGTATATATATATCTTCACTAATAATATATTTTCTTCAACCATATTTTCAAATAAAATATTTCAACTTTTAGATCATGTTCATGATTTGGATAATTATATTCATTATTTTTCAATTCCCTTAATGCACAGACAATCACCATATCATTATTCATTTGGGAATAACAATGTTTTATCTTAAATATATCACTATATATAAAAACTCTTACCTTACCATATGTTAATGTTAACAATAGTGAATTAAGAATAATCGTATGAAGGATAGTGCCACACTCTCTAGGAGAGCAGCGCCCTTAGGGTTCCATGTTGCATGGTTCCCCCAACAGGGCGTCAGCGCCTTTTCACTTACCTCAACATCTTTTCTCTGATAGTCTATGCCATATTATTACTCCTTATTACATTTTTATTCATTTTTCACCTTTCATCCTTCATGATTCCAACACTATGATCATTAATTCATCCTTCAATTGGCACGTTGTTTTTCTCCTCGTTGTCCCCTAGATCTGCCCGACTCCGGGTCTGGTGATGCTCGAAGCACTCTTTCTTATATTTAGGGAATTGTAGGGGGAATAATCATAGTTATTTAAGTGTACATGGTTAAAAATACCTTTAAGTCTATTTTTAGATCTTCACAACACTAAGCTAGATCATTATGAGTTTTTGTGTCGGCGTCCATGTTTCAGGTGGTGGATTTCTCCGAGAAGCATCTTCGACGATCCACTACAAGATTGTGAAGGAATCTGAGTGACTCAAGATCATTCAAGTGGTTGTCTATAAAAGATCGATGGAGATATAAAGTTTCTCTTTTGGGGGTCGGTTTCATCATTCTTGCAGCGATTCTTCGGTTGTTGCCTTCTCAGGATGTGATGTTTTTTCTTCTTGATGAGTGACTTTTCTGCCTTCGATTGTTTTGATTTGGGTGATGTTTTGAAATTTAGACTCTTTGGATTTAGTTTTGGTGCTTGGATTTCATTTTTATATGCTATAGTGGTTTCCTCATAATGGTTTCTTGGAGAGATTAATTTTAATTTTGTCATGTTTTACATATGGTCTCAATGGATCTATTTTCTCTTCAGCAGCTGATTTCTTTGCAATTTCTTACTTTCCTTGTTGCATTTAGTGTGGCACAGATTATGCAAGTATCACTGGGTGGGAAGCCTTGAATGAGGGATGAGTGTGTTTAAATCCATCATCCATCCATTGGTCATCATCATTATGGAATACTGGATTTCTTTCCAATGAATTTTACTTAGTGTTTTTTATCTGATCTCGCATCACATTAGGTGACATTGCTTGATTTTCATGCTTTGTTTATGGGGGTGGTTCTTTTGAGAGAAGGGTGTGATTTCACCTTTCATCCGGTTCTCCTCCACACTCTTATTTTAGTTGGAGAGGTGATCTAACATTTGTACTGCCATCACGGTGCAACTTCTTGGAAAAGGGGTGATGCAACATTTAGGTTGATCTCCCTATTGCACTATCTGGAAAGGGGGAAATGAAGCTTTCACTAGTTCATTCTTGTATGTTCTATTTTTTTTAACTTATGTCCTCATTTATAGTTTTTTACTTGTTTTAACTTATTAGGAATTTTCCATTCTCTATAATAGGTTCCCTCTTAAATAGTTGTAAAAGAGATATTTTGTTCAATAAAGTGGGATTTAACCACAATAATTTCAAAAAATAAATTAATAACCCTCAAATTTTGATATCAAATGTCATTTAATTATACTTATCATTAAATTTAACCCAATTACAAGTTAACCTGGTAAATTAGTTGTCCAATGGGGAAAATGTTGAAAATCCAACAAATAGTAACATTAAAAACTATGTAAACATAGGATCTCAGTTATGTTTGTCAGTGAATGTCATTCATTAAAAAAATTCTATGAAAATTTAATTTATATAAAATCATTAGGGGAAGATGTTATCAAGAAATAAACATTACTTATCCCAAATAAAATTACTATATTTCCCATATTTTCCATTTTGTTGAGGGTCCTCCGAAATAGTTTTAGATGTCTCTCTTTCTCTTCAAATACAATATGGTATATCAAGATATCACTAATAAATATTAACCAAAATATATCATCACAATCCATGAATACAGTATATATCATATAAATAATTATAGAATATTCATTTTTCCATAAGAAGGCGATTTCATTGAAATCATATTGTCCATATATTGTTCTAAATGTTGTCTTTGATATATCCTATTTTATCACCCTTATCTACTGACTACCAGAGTGAATATCTAATAGTGAAAATTTATGTGCATAGTTTTATTCAAAATAATAATGATATTTTAATGTTTCTCAATGATAAAACCTGTTAATTTAGATGTTTTATTAAACTAGTGGTTATTTTGAATTATTAAATGAAAATAGTCTAAATTGGGAAAATTATTAATTATATATATTTGATAGTTTTTAAAATCAAGGATATTTTTGTCATTTATTACTAAATATAAATCAAAATTTATTGATTAATTTTTTTATAATCCTTATTTTATTTCATTCAACTTTTTCTTCTAGACCAGGGGTTGATTCGGGCATCTAGAGGCCTTAAAAATCATGGATGTTGACGATGTTTTTGGGCAGAAAATGTGGACCCTACCACCATAACGAAACCATGTATCTATGTACACAATTTCAATGGATGTGATTACACAAGTAATATAACAATGAAACATTAGGACATCTATAAGATTAATTTGAGGTAGTTTTTAGGTCTTAATGATTTCAATTGGATGTTATAGTTTGCAAGAAAGATTCCTGGAACCTTCTTCTAGAAAAACCATCCTCTATTTAAAAAATAAAAACCCATACATATAGGTGCCAAATGAGCTGAAATAATAGGAGGAGACGTTAAAAGAAATTGGGAACATCATTTATGAATGAATAAATGCATGATTAATCCATTTAATAGGCAAAAAACGTGAAAAGTTTCTGAGGAATAATTTTTCCTATAAAAGGAGTCCCTTGCCTCCTTCCCAAATAATCCCCTCGACACCCACAGTCAATGAGGAATCCAACCCGGGCATGGGACACTACTGATCCTCTCTTCCATCCCTCATTTCTTCTTTTTTTCATTTTAGTTTGGTCTTAATTTTCAATTTTAATTGAAATTTTAGTTTTATTAATCCAGTAATTGGTGTTTATCCATTCACGTTTCTTCATTTCATACCCTCTCTCTATCGCCTCATCCCCCTACTCAACCATATAATCTCTTACACTATGAGATGAGAGTCTGGCCCTATGACATGGCCTGGGGGGAGTTGAACGTGATCATAAATTTTCATAATGTTTAATTTTCATTTTGTAGATAGAATTGAGTAGCTTGTATGGGTATGGAGAATGTCCCTGATGATGTTACTACCTCTTATGACATGCAACTCAACCAATCTATATCATTTTATTTAATCAGTTTCTCTATCTATAATTTTTAGTTATTCATACATTGGAGTTGATATACTCAATTTATTAAACGACTTTGATTGAACTAGGTCTTGGAAGATGACACATCAATGTTAAGGTGTGTCCTCAACTTAGATTAAAGGAGGTGGTAGAATTGAGAGTGCACAGACATTCAATGATATTACCCTATTTCTAAATAATGAATAGTAGTTCAGACAATATATTTCATGTTTATATTATCAAAATGAAATAATACATATAAAGGAGAATAATGATTCACATTAAACCAACCCCCAAAACCATGTTCTTTCTTATTAAATCGTTCTGTTTATACTTTATGAAAATTTAAATTATCATTTTACATGTCATTATTTAAAATAATCAAAAAAAATATTGTCATCACTTTCATTTAAAAAAACAAAACCACAAAAATATATAGAATATGTGAATTAGATAATGTATGTTAACTATATTCTGAAGGCTCATCTAGATAGACGACCCTAGCCTGAAAATATACTACTCTATGAAAAATATAATTTCTTCTGTCTATTCCCTGCATTAGGTGTGGATCAAAACACGTTTCGTTGTAATGGAGCAAATCAGTAGTCCTTTTTTTCAATTTCCACATCTTAGGTGGATTTTATTTCTTAATAAAATTAAAAAAACATTCTTGATTTTTTTAAAATAAAAATATTATGCATGGAAATATAACTCATATGAGCATCAATAATAATAATAATAATAAGATTTTAAAGGCCCTCAGGTGCATGAACTTAGAGAAATAATTGAACAACTTACAAGAAAATCTAAAAGAGCCTTTGATTATGTTCATGAATTAATGAAGCGACCCAATCATGATCTGTAGAAAGATCATGAGGTGGAAAAGGAGGAGACATACCAAATGAGCTACATGTGTGAGATAAAAAATATTGGACGATTTTTTGATTAATTGTGATGAATTCATTGATATCCCCATACAATAAAAAGAATAAGATCTAACATTAGATAATGATGAAACCACCAAAGTGGTGGAATATTAACTAAAGATGGAGGAGCCTTACTACCTACCTCTATCCTCATAGAGTCTACTCTAAGAAGCACTTACCACTAATGAATTTATGGAATTTTAACCAATCCAAGGAGTTGATCACTTCACATACTTTATCTCTTCAGATTTTATTGAAACGAAATTATACATAACACCCTATTGTCTGGATTTTATAGATTCACAAAAAAAATTATATACATTGGAGGAATAAGATAATGCTAGATGTTCACCTCTTGAGGAACATATGGAGCACCCTGGACATGTTGAATATTTTCTCATGGAAGTTCATGAGGAGGTGTTTTGGTATCTTCATAAGGAAACCATGAAAAAAGAAGCTTACATTGATGGGTAATAATATTATCTTAATACATAATGTTATAATTTTATTCAAATATAATTACACTCTAACTTCCACATTTAATATTCATTTGATTCTGCATACCTCGATAAACCTCTAGAAAGAGAAGAAGTGGTTTCACATGTAGAAACCAAGAAAGAAGATAATTTATACTTCCTCTTACTCCTACCAGGGAAGTTATACATCATTGTGAAGGGTTAAAATCGGATGTAGTCCATTCCCGGATCATGCCTCACCTAGAAAGATGAAGCATATACTGGGAAAAGACACATGTGGTCGTTTAAATAAAATAAGCTTAATCCACCATCTGACTAAGGATGACAGCTGGTACTACCCTCTGGAGGCAGTAAAACTTCAAGGCCCACTTAGGGGATCGTACCTATATATATCTTTACTTTATTTCTAAGAACATAGTTGTCAAATTATTTTCTTATATGTAGTTCAGTATGCATCCCACTCCCTCTATCTTCTTTGAGAATTATAAACATGATCCCTATGCTTAATTGAGTTGTTTTCATTGATATGATGATAATGGAACTAGGTAGACTCAAATAGTGGAAGTGAAGGACTATGATTTATGGGAAAGAGATTTAATTATTTTTTTTAAACTATTGAACTCCCTATATTTTTTTCCCAAATCATGTTTTGAATTTTAATGTCAAATTACATTCCCTCACTTGGGTTAATACATTACTTGAATTGTCTTAGAGGCTTTAGCTTATTAAGAATTTAATTATGCCATGATTTTGAAATCAATGATGATATTATTAAATGAGTAAAATGTATAATTAAATGTTTAATTTGAATCATGGATATCGAAATTATGACCCAATATTCGATGAAATTTATTGATTCATGTAAATTAAATTCCCCTAGATTTTTTCATTATTTTGTTTTTTAAAATTCATGTGAACTAATTTTTTTATTATTAATCATTCCTTGAGTGATTTTATAATATTATAAATCTTATTCGCTAGAGGATTTATATACCACGTACTTCCTATTTGTCTTGAGCAGATTTCTTGAGTGATCGTAGGACATATAATTAACAAGAACTTGTATTGAAACTTTTCAATGAAATGACTGTACACAAGAACATTTAAAATGATTGAGATACCCTTCAGGAAAGCACTTATCCTTATAATACCACCTATATATCAATCCTTATTTTAGCCTATATATAGTATGAATGAACTTCTCAGGGATGATCCAAGTTTCATGCCATTTTTATCTATTCCAACCCCTATAATTATTTTCCTGATATTTTAATGTTGAAGTGTGGGGGTAAAGGATATCATGGTGGATGCGATGATAAACATTATAAGGAAGATGTGTGGGATGATATTGTTTTAATTTGAAAAGTTTGTGGAATAATTCATTAAACTCTATTGTTTTCCCTGATTGAATTTAAAAAAATAAAAAAATTACCAAAACAAACCAAAAAGGGAGAAAAATGGTTTGTGATTTGGGAAAACGAAAAATCACTAATTTCTAGACCAAAGTTCTTCTTATCTTATTTGGTTAGGTGGTGGATGTGAAATTTGATCCAATAGTAACATTCAAAAAAGAAAATGAAAGAAAAAGGTAAAAAAATATTCAAGAGGGTGACTAAATCATTCATTATTCATAATTTAATCATGACCTTACTCTGAGTTCTGGATAAGTGGGTGGTTCTACTTTTACAGGGATAATTTCATTACAATTTTTGGTATCATTCATTGTACATAATAAATAAACCTCATACTTGTGCATTAATTTTTACAGCATCAAATCCTACTATCCTTAAGCCTTAGAGTCTTTTTATCCTTTATTGCAAGTCCTCATGATTTTACGTGTCTTTTGTCCTTACAAAGTGGAGAAATTTGTTCATTTAAGGGACTATGGATATGGAACATGCTCTCAAGATATTTGAGAAACTATACTTAAATTGTATCATGAGTGATGAGAGAAAGGAATCAAAAGTGATGCAGATCAAGATTTGTAATGTTTAATAATAACTAATTGAGGAGCTTGAATTAATGAAATGAATTGTTCCTTCATTTATGAAAGGGAAAAAGTAAAAACAAACATGAAATATTTGTTTATTTGAGAAATGAGAAATCAAATTGATATTTTATGCAGATTTTCGATTTTTTTATTTGAAATTGAATATTTTTTTATAGAAATTTTAATATTTATAATAGTGGAGTCCTCTGATTCCCATATAGATATTTTATGCTTGAGGACAAGCATAGTTTATGTGTGGTGGTATTTTATAGATAAAATTTGTGTGAATATTCATAATCAAATAATGATGATATTTTAATGTTTTTAAATTTTAAAACCCATGTATTTAAATGTTTTATTAAAATAATGGGTATTTTGAATTATAGAATAAAAATGGTCTATAATTTTAAGAGTGCTTAATTCTGTATTTTAACTAATTTTTACATCATGTTTATATTGGTCATTTCATAAAAAATATATTTACAAATTGAGTGATTAGTTATTTTTATAATCTTTATTCTAATTCAATAAACTTTTTCCTCTGAACTATAGGTTGACTCGGGCATTTAAAGGCCTTTAAATTTTAAATAATTTGAAGATTTTTCCAGGAGGACAGCGTAGACCCCACCACTATAATAGAACCTCATCTTTACATATTCACCTTAAATGGATGTGATTAAACCAAAAATATAACAAGGAAACAAAGGCACATATGTAAAAGTTATTATAGGGAGTTTTTAAGTCATTAAGATTTCCATTGGACGTTATACATTTGTAGGAATCTTCTTGGAACATTCGCACAAAAAATGAAACCTCCAATTAAAAAATAATAACTCATACATATGGTTTCCAAATGAGCTAAAATTTTATAAGATGACATGAATGATATTTAGGATCTTCTTTTATGAAGGGTTCAATGTGTGAATCTTCATTTAGATAAGCCAAAAATGTGAAATGCATTAGAGGAATAATTTTTCCTATAAAAGGTGGCCCTCACCTCCTTCCCAAATCAACAGCTCGACACCCACATCCATGGTGGGATACCATTAGGGAATGGTCCACTACTACTTTACTCTCCCCCTCATTTCATATTTTTATTTTTTTTTTGTTTTAGTTTTGTCATATTTTTATATTGTAATTTAAATTTATGTTTTATTAATCCATGACTTTTTTCTTCTCCATCAACATTTATTCTTTTATTTCCCCCGCTCTCTCTCTCCTCTTCCACTCACTCTGCCAAGTAAAATATTGCTCTAAAAAATGAGAGGCTGACACTGAGACTTGGATCAGGGGGAGGTGATGCTATTCATGAATTTTCATTAATGATTAATTTTATGCTTGTAGATATAATTGAGTCGCATGCACGTGTAAGGATAATTTCTTTGTTTTTGTGACTTCCTTTGATGACACAAAAGTCAACCTATCTATTTTATTTAATTTAATCATTTTTACCTCTCTCTCCATTGGTAAATTCTTCATATATTAAGGTTTTTCTAATAAATGTATGAAAAAACATCAATTTAACCGGGTCCTGGAAGATGACACATCTTAGAAAAATGTGTATTACTAACATGGATTAAATAAGGATGTGGAATTAAGAGTGCTTAGACATTCAATTATATTCAACAATTTATAATTAAATAATAGTAGTTCAAACAATAGATTTAATGTTTGTGTTATCAAACTGAAATAAAATATATAAAGGATACAAATTATTGAACATTAAAACAATCCCCAAAACCACGTTCTTTCTTATTAACTCATTTTGTTTAAATTTTCTTGGTAAATTAAATTATCATTTTACAGTTCATTATTTTAAATAATAAAAAACCCAATAATAATTTCATCAATTTCATATAAAAAACAAATCAAAAGAATGAAATTGAATAGGTGAATTAGATAATGTGAGTGAACTATATTGAGAAGGCTCCTCAAGAGAGACAATCATAGCCATCCACTGTGATTCACTAGGAAAAATATAATTTATTTTCTCCACACCATGTGATAGGTGTGCATTAATATTATTATATGATAATTATAAACACTCTTTATCTTCATAATATAATATTTCAATTCATTCTAATGAATAATTATTCATTATAATAATTGAATTTATCTCCATATAATCATTACATAATCTCATAAATCCATACTCTTTTCATGAATAAAATAGGCTCTCCTTCTAGTGAAACACTGGGATATATAAATCCTTTATCATTGAATTTTTTTACATCACTTATTCAATAAAAGAAAATATATTGTTTTCCAAAATTATAAATTTCTATATATAAATCATTCATCAGGAATATGTTTTTTGTAGAAATTAAATTCACTTATTTTTAGATTCCCAAGTAATTCATCTAGGAAAACATTAATGAATTGTTATACCATGATTATATACTATGTTTATTATATTTCATAATTATCCATAAATCATAATGGATCGTCCTTCCATACCTGAATATTAGTAAGTACATCTATAGTAGGATGATCCATACATGATTTTGATGATGAATTATCCCCTTTAATGGAAAAATATTACACTAAAATTTTATAAACATTAATCTCATTTTCTAGGAAATAAAATTTTAATTATTATTTAAAATCTAATTCATAACAAGGATAATATAAATTTCCACCATAGTTATAATATAGAATTTTTAAATAATGTGTTTGTTCATGAAACATAATTGGAACATGATGACTTATATTTTTTACAATTATAATTCCACTCAATGTCATAATTGAAAACTCACTTACTATGCTTCAGGGAAATATTAATTGTTTTTAGAAAATATAAAATACATAATATAGTGTTAATATTATGAATCAAAAAAAAATAATTAGATAAAATTATGTCTAATATAAAATTACATGAAACCATTTCAATAAAAACTTCTACGTCGATTATAGTTATTTCAAAATAATGGCATTTTACCCTTATCCATTTCTAAGGAAAACAACCTTGATGTTTCGGACATTGGCCTACATAATGTTCCTTCTCATTAATGATATTTATTTGGACATTTCTATATTATACCTTACCATATCATTCACACACAAAATCTTCTTATTCCCCATACTTATAAAAAAATTATTTTCCCTTCCTATAATACCTGGTGGATTTTACCCAATGATTGTCATAGGTGGAAAATCTGATCATTATCTTCATCCCAATATCAAAATTTTTCTCCCCATTATTCTTAGAAGTAATCTTATTCGCCTTATTTTTGTGGGACACATTTTTATTTTAAAAATAATTTTTTATCTAAATGAAACTTGAGACTATATCCTTATATGTTGAAAATATGTAAGAGACTAATTCACGTTGAGGGATTAGATTTAACCTATAAAATAAATGATAAATATTAATTTCTAGTATATATAAATAGCCCACAGAATGTCATTATAAATCTATCAAGATAAATATGACATAAATATTACATTAATCTTTTGATTCAAATAATAGATTCATAAACAGTCACACAAACTGGGGATGTAATGTTTTAGTGTCTTGGGTATTGGCTATATAAAGTTATTATTTTATAAAATTTGAAATAAATTATTTATAAAAATGAAAATATAATAAAAATCCAAGGAACCAAACAAGAGTTATTCATCTTCATTATATATGTAAAGGAAACATTAGAAATGGGTGAGATGAAAATAATAGTAAGGTAAAAAAATTTCATAAATTAAAATACCATAAAAATAAGAGATAACATGGAGAAGAGGATAAATATCTAATTAGGACCAAATAAAAAATAAATTTAAAATTTATAGATATATATGATTATTAATGAATCATTATTGAATTAAACAAGATAAATCATGTAACAAGTGAACAAGACATAAAAGTGTGGAATTCTTAAAAGAATATAATCTGGAAATCATGAAAATTAATGTAAATGAAATTCATCTTAAAATTTCATATAAATTGACAAAAACATGGGAATTATGTAAAAACATAATAACATAAAATTCCTTGTCAAATCCCATTATTCCCACGCTAATTTAATAAATTCATTATAGGCATTCTTGGAAAGGTCAAAAAACCCATCCTACCCACACCTATGTGTGAAGAATGATTATGTCCATGCCTCACAATCTCATGAGATATAAACATAAACCAATATATTTAAGGGTGGTATATGACCACACTCATAATCATTTATACATATGCGTTTCAGTTAAAATCAACAATCATCAACCCTTAATGGACCCATTTGAAATTATGGGTTTCCCAAAAATTTAAAAAGTATCACATTGTATATAAAAAAATCAAATAGAATATATATCTTTTTAAAATTTGAATAATATCAAAATAAAATATATTCATTAATAAAAATGTCAATTCAAGAGGGAAGATTAATGGAGTAAAATAAAAGTGAAAATAAAAATATTTACAAAAAGTATTTGATAATTTGTTATAGAAGATAATGGAAATTTACATTCAAAATAAATTTTTATGTGTGAAAAAAAAATTTAAAACATTATTATTTTAACTTATAAATAAAATATATATTAACGTATATAATTTTTATAAATATTTTGAGTGGATGATGAAATTATTGATTTTCTAATGGATGTATAAGCATTTTCTTTAATATTTTGAAATATACTTTTTGTACCTGAATTGTAAAAAGAATTTATAAAATTTATTGTAAAATTAGTAAAAACAAATTTTGAGAATCATATAAAATAATATATATTAGGAATTCCATAAATAATTTATATTTTTTCCTGATGGAAAAAATGGATTTGAAAGAAATGATTAATTATTAAGAAAGGAAGTGGTCCTTAATAATGAACAACTTTTATTTTTCCAAAATTTTATCAAATATTCTATTTTTTTATGAAACACACATTACATAGAGAAAAATGAATTAAAAAATATTTTTTTCAATTTTAGGATGAATTATATCGTGAAATTATATTCATATTATAAACTCAATAACCTAGAGAATCATAAGTTGAGTTGATGAAAATCATACGATGTTTTCTCACATAGTTAATTGCACTGTGAACTCATGCGTGACAAATATAAATATTATAGTAACCAATTTCATAACATATTTCATGTCTATGCACAATTATAAACAGAATTTTATTAATGGACTTTAATAATTTTAGTGTTTAATGTTGCAATATGAATATGGAAGATCAATGAATAGTCATAGAAACATGACAACAATAAAAAATGGATTATGAAATTGGATAATGATTGAAAAATATTGTCTCAAAATAATATGGAAATATTATGAAATTAAATGATTGATTATGAACATGTAGATGAATAATAACAGGGATATCAAATTGATTATAACAAACAATGTTCTTTAATTGAAATGAATAGTGGGGGAATTGAGGCGTGATTTAAATTTCTAACGACTAAATAAATAGGTTTATATAATTTTAATACTATGAGGTAAACATGTCCTATATCCAATAAAGAGAAAAATTGGACACTAAAGGGGTTTATTTGGAACATATTAATTCATAAAAAATTGAAACTTATATGGTTTATCAAGAAATATAATTTCCATCCAAAAAAGAGGAGTAGAACTGTGACATTGCTATGTAGCTTTTTGAAACATGGAAGGAATCCTTAGAGTGATAGAAACTCATTTCAATATCGTTAGGGATTTATATGGAGTTTAAATAAATGATAAATTCCTATCGGATGGATAGGTATGATAAAATTGTTGGGAAAGAAAACTTGTTATAGGTGAAAATGTGGCACCCATTCATGGAAACTATAGTTTGATAAGGGGTAAGAAAAGAATCATAAGGTTGTAAGTTGGATTTGATGAGATATGTGAACTTGCTATTGAAATGGTAGGTAATAAATGTTTTTAAATTATTAATACATAACAAGGAGTTATAGAATATATAACTAAACATTTTATTATAAAAAACATCAAGAGACATTATATACATTGTTTACCTTTATTAGTCTTTTATAAAAAATTATTCATGTGAAATATTTCAATTCTCAAAATATTACATGACCCTTGTTACCAAATATATAAAATCTGTATTTGCATATTAGGAAAAAATAACCAAATTACATTTCGTTAAATAATGGATTTCGTTAAAATTAAAACATATATTGTGTTGAAAAAATGATATTGTAGAAAAATTATGTTTTAATAATATTTTGTTATTAATTATATAAAACATTGATTTCCAATTAAATAATTAGTAATTAATATATATATATATATATATATATATATTTAATAGTAATATTAGATTCACAATATAAAATATATTTATTGAATTTTAAAAATAAAAAATATTTGGAATAGTATAATTCCTTTAAAAATTACCAATTTTACCATGGTAATTAATATTTACCCAAGGTTACATGATATTATTTCCAAAAAATATAGATCACCTTATTAAATAATATTGTCCAATGCTTATATTTTTTAATTAATTTCATCCAATTCAATTTATAAAATGGAGAAAAAATAATTTCAAAATACTAATATATATGATATTATAAAATTTTATGAAAATTTTTTTGGTTAAAAAATAAAATATATGATTCTTATAAAAAATTATAATTTAAAATATATAATTTTACTTATATGAAATATATTTGATATTAAAAATGTTTTATATGTTTTAGGTTTTGATTATATACATGTAATGTCATAAAATCCACTGTATCTTCAAATTAATATTTTTCACAATTAACCTAATAATCAATTATTTCACAATAAAGTTAAAAAATTTATCTTAAGAATATATTTTTTTGATTAATGAAAAAAATTTATAAATATTAAAAATCCAAAAAATTATAATTAAATTTTTATTTAAAAAAAATATTGGGACTCTATTCATAATGGAAAATATATTAAAATGTTAAATATTATTTATTTTTATTTCTAATAAATTACTAATTAATTTATATGTAATATAATATTAAAATTATTGATATATTTTATTATAATTCAAGGATAATATATTTCATTTGATAATACAAAAAAGCAATTTTAGATAAATTTGTGTCTCATAATTTAATGTTTTTTATAGTTATTTCTGATATACAAGTTGATTTCTATTAGTATTAAAAGTACACCCATATTTCATAATACCTCATAATAAAACATGTATGTTTTTACAATTATGATTAATATTAATATTTTATCAAAATATGTGATGGTTTTCTTAGTTTATTGTAGCATTTAAACACTCTATTTCTAAAATATTTGATTTGGGATACTATAAATTGAAAACTCCAATATTTACATTCTTCCCCCAATAAAATAAATTGATTCCGTGAAGTTATAATTATTTTTCACTAAAGGAAGATGAAAATAATCAATGATAAACTCAATATAGATAATATACTAAAATATCCTCTGCATTATCCTCTATTGGACTAGAAAACTATTTATCCCAAATATGCTTCTTAGGATTACATAGTGACATACAATTCGAAAATTAATTTTCATTATACTATTTGTTATAAATTCAACAAAATAAATGTTATCATAATGTCTAATAGAAATCATAATAAATTATCATATGAATATAAAATCTCAATCTAGTAAAATATTTTAAATGGAACCATGATTTATCCAATGCCATGTTCTTTTCAATTACATGATATGTGGATAAACTAATAAACATCTTGGTATTACATAGGTTATATTAAGTTGTATTATATTACACTTATTAATCAAATCCCTCAAATAAACAAGAAAATTAAATCTCCATATTTTTTTTAAAAGATCATGGATTCAACCAAATAATATCTTATACGAGAGTCAAATCCAATGTCCAGTTAGGATACTTTCTGTACACCGGGACATGGTTGATGTAATACAAAACACACCCTCTTAGATGTTATTGTTACAAGGTTAAACTGTGATAGATATTTTATCCACCTATAATATCTATATAGTTATGAAATTACTATGAGTAACACACAAAAATGTATATTGCTTTAAGATATTGGGATTTCCAATGAGGTAAAGATCACATTAATATAGATTTAAATGATTAATTATATCCTTATCTGAATACTCTTTTAGGTCATCAGGGAATCAGGGGTATCTCGGGAATGTTTGGATCCCAAAACCAAATTATTTGAGAAATATTTTTGGTCTTCATGGTTATGTGTAATTCTAATCCCCAATACACGTGGTTTTATGAAACCATTCATGGTTGGATAGTGGGCTTCATTAGCCTGCAAAATTTGATGAAAACTAGCATATGGAGGTGCACACTTGTTTAATTTCCTCTTCAATTTTTGAACATCTGGTGAAACACATTTAATTCATGGTTTAGAAAATCATGTGCACTAACCATGTGAGGTACCCATCCTTATAGTGAAGTGTGAATAGTTTCCACAAGGATTGTCAAAACATGCGGCCAAACCATGCGGCCTAGATATTTTGGGTAAAATGAAATGTTTTTCTTTAATGGTTTATAATTGTAAAACCCCTCACCCATTTTCACTACAGCAATAGAACCCTCTCCTTCTCACTCATTAGAGATCATCCTTTGATAGATAAATCATAGAATTTTGAAAACAATTCTCTGCTCAAACTCATATTCGAATATTTTCAGTCTAATTGGATATGAATCGAAGAGTAATCTATTAATTTTGATTCATTATTCATTTATAATGGTACTAGCTATGTTATTTAGGTTCCATATTTTTATTATTTACATCAGTTCAACATTTTCTCCTGATATGAGTTGAATTCAGAGATGATACTAAATGAAAACTCAACTAAGGTCCTTCAGTAGATTGTATTCCATTACCATATGGTTTGACACATTATAGAGATAGTTTCCATTATAACACATGCAAGATGTTATGCAGGTACCCTTCTAATTAATTTAATAATTGAAATGAATATATTGTAACATGTTAGGGGTGACTTGTAATTCATTGTTATCATTTTGAGGTCGTTTCCCCAAACAAATCCACCCATGGTGTTTTCCATTTTATTTTCCTATTGGTATACAACCCATGGGGTGAGATTTGTGATTTCAATGTTATAGGAATATATTAATGAAATAAATGAATTTTAATTGATTTATTAATATGTGGGTTTCCACCTCTTCCTTGTTATAAGTTATGTGAATTGATTAACCATTTAACAGAGAATTATTATATAATTGGGTAAACTTATTGAATATAATTTTGTGAGAATTTATATTAGAGTTGGATAAACTCATGGTATGAAATGTTAAATGAAATGCATGCTGATTGATTGCATGGGATGCCATTTGTGTGCTACAGAATGGGTTAGGATAGAGGTAGTGAACTATTTAAATGATATTTCCCCTTGGTTCTTTATTCCGTGAGATTTTGTGGGCCTTATGAACCCTTGGATATGACTTGTTTAGGATAATAGTGGACATGTTATGTTGACATTATCCTTGTTCTCCAATTCATGTTTGACTGAGTTTCCGTAGATATGATCCTAGGAATCGTCAAGTATGCCTTAGTTCAATACACTATGGATTTGGCCTGGAGTGGTCTGACACTTATGATTAGATAAATAGGTCATGATAATAGTGAAATTCTTAGTTTTACGGTTCTTCCATGTTTGATATCATATACTTGTCATACTGCGTGTTTATGGGTGATATGTGATATTGGATATACAACATGGTCATGGTTATTACTTATTTTTTCTTTAGACATTCCTTATTATAAGAACATTACCATTGATTTGAAATAATCCTTGTTGGGATCGATAGTTTTAAACTTCATGTTTTATGTATTCCATGGGAACATGATACATTATTTCGATTACCTTATTATTATTTTCACATTCCTTTATCTTTTATTGCATAACATGTACTTGTAATAGACATAGTTTGTGGTGTCCCACTAGAGGTTTATCTCTCACCCTATCTTTGTCCATTGATGGATTCCCAGATAGCCCATATGGATGTAGGTAGTGATTTCTATAACTACCCATAGTTCGATTCATGAATTTGTTCCTTTCAAATCAGTAGGGTAAAAAGGGACCGAGCTAAGGCTCCTGATGCTATCAGAGGATAATTTGTTTTAGAATTTTGGTTATTTTGTTACATACATTGTAGAAATGATAGTATACATGTTTTGGCTATTTTTGTAGAAACATGACATAAATATAATCTTCTATACAAGACTACATTGAGAATCATTTTATATATCTATTTTATATGATTGTCTATATTTATTTATTATTGTGAATCCCCAATGGTGGGTTACTATCCAATAGGTATTAATGTCTATTAAAACTGCTTATTAATTATTATAAAGCTGTCATTATTGATATGTTTTTTTTCTACCATTGTGCTCCACTCAATAAAATAGAATTGTCTCCTCGTAGTTAAACTATAGGCCCTTGGTACTAGTTGGTAACTTAGAAGTATTGGGATATGGGTTTGATTCCATGTGTCCAAATGGTGTTGTGGCACCATTTAGTGGTATATGGGTCCAGGAATTTTCATTTCCCAAATAATCAAGATGTTATGTTATTATATAAAGACTCATCCCATATAATTTTTCATAGTTGTTTATATAATTATACCTAAACTAATTATAAAGAACGAAAACCCCTATTTTTATAATGATTAACTGGACCCCATAAGAACATGATCTATATGATTCATTACTTTTATGATTCAAATATTGAATATCTAAAAACTCTAAAAACATAAGGAATTAATGGTTTTGTGTCTTAGGATTAGATATATAAAAATATTATATTTCAAAAATTTCCAAAATTTCTCCATAAACATTCTCATCTAAAAAATTTATGCATATCTCATATAAAATAATCACATTCATAACATGTATATAAAAAATATAAGAATGTGGTGAGATAAATTAAATATAGGGAAGACATGTCTAAATGTATGATACTATAAACATTATGGAAAACATGTAGAATATGATATATATCATATTAATAGAGAACTATAACATATATGATTATAATAAAACATGTTACAGAAAAATTATATCAGAAAAGGATCCCTAAGGAATCTCAAATGATAAAATATATAACATGTGAACATGACATAAAAATATGGAATAAATTTAAAAAGAATAGTATTTAATATGAGGAATGTAAATAAAATGAAATGGATATTGAAAATTTTCCAGAACATTGAAATACTTCTTGGAATGTCTCAAAAACATCAACATGGGAAACCCAAATCACTTCACATTCATACTAATGTGAAAATATTCATTATTTTAACACTTAAAAATGTGATAAAACCCATCATGATAACTTATTTTTTAATTTACTTTTTGTTTCCATTATAGACTATCTCACGATATGTAAACATAAAATAATGATTTAGATGGTTTTATCATCCCACCCCTTCTCATTTACTTTAGTAGATATGGATTTTCTACTTTGACATAGGTGTATTCCCCAAGACATGAAAGGATGGAAATAAATTCCAAGGGACTCATTAATAGTAGGGGGATGATTTTCCCTTTTTGAAATAAAAATCCAACCAATATAATAACTACCAAACAATAACTATATGATGTAAGAATAGAACATCACATAGCACAATGTAATACAAGACATGAAACAACCAAACTAATGTCATGTACCATTTCAGAGTACAATAAAAAAACCAAAGCACTGATATCATAATATGAAGCAGAAGAAAAAACCCAAAAATCTCAATGTATTAAAACAAAAATCACCACACCTCCCAAATTGATCCAAGATCAAACTCCATAACACATACCAATGTATCATGATAAATCAATAAAAAAAGAGATAATTTTCTTTTTAATGTGTCTTAAAAAATTATCTACAAATGAAACATAGTTCCCAAGATGGGGTGAGTTGCGAAACTCAATAGATTGTTCACATATTACATACCTACTCATTCTAGTATGATAGAAATTTTTTTCCTAATATTGAATATATATATATATATATCTATTTAAAAATAATATCACTTTATATTAATTACTAGAATTTTAATAGAAAATCATTTTCCATGGAAAACAACCAAACAAATCTGACAAGCCATTTCACTAATCAATTTGAAATAACATTCTAATCCACACATCTATGCAGTCATTACCATGTGATAGTTTCATAGTATTTTCCATTTTATCATCAATAAACCATGTCATAACGTGGTAAGCATATTTCATTTCTCCAATGACACATTCCACTTTCATAGGGACGTGTCAATGAAAATAAATGCTCAACAACCAATTATTCCAAATCTATTCCCTAAAAATTTTGAAAACCCATTTCAATGAAACAATTTTTTAATTTAAAAACATTCTACAAAACAATTTTCATTGAAACAGACCAGAAAACCATTTCAACCCATAATTTTAAAATCATTCAACTATGCACATTCCATATCAATTCACCTATTTCACAAACCATCAGTAAATTATGTTTCTACCAAGAATTTAACAAGAATTAAAAACCAATTCCAAGAAGTTAAAAATCATTGGAAACTAAGAAATAATGATATAATAGTATGATTCATGACTTTAGAAAACTACCCCATAAAATATAGAAAAATATGAATGACCTGAATTCTTCAAAAAGTCATGTTAAAACTCCAAAAATCCACCTTAGATCATACTCCCTAACATAAAAAATATAAATCTCATATTTTTGTAATGATAATTCGTAAATATATCCCTAATTGGTAGGATCTATGAATCATAGAGTGGTATGGAGATAATATCTTAGAAAAACCGCCAAGAATAGAGACATAAAATGGAATATGGGTTTCAACGCACTAAGATTTTCCAACGCATTGTTCCTAGATCCAGATGAATGGAATCCATTACCTTTTGGAAGATAGTAAATAAATTTACTTTTATATTAATATAAAAGAGAGCCATTTAAGAGAAAACTAGAGTAAGATCCACTATTTTTAGATCTATATTTTAACGGTGTAGGGATAGGGCACGTCGTTTGGAAATTTTTTTATCAATGCACAATCCCTCTATCCAAAAAGAATAGTTTCCCTAAAGTGGATGCATGGTATGGACAAACATTTCACCTATCCATGAATTTTCCATAATCCTAATTCCTAAATTTTCATGATTTGATGTAGGACATGTATGGTTTTACTAACCATTTGCAAACCGTATACCTCCTGAAAATCCCCAAAACATTTGAAAACCCCTCTAAACCCCCTAATAACGAACTCAAAAACATTAAAGAATTAAAATAAAAAAATGAATACTTACTTGAATTTAGTTGGTTATATATTCTCCCCACCACTTACCTTTCCACACCTTAAAAATATAAACCCACCAATTCCATGAAAGTGTTCTGGCCATTACTTGGACATTTCGTTCCCAAGATCCCATATTTGTTCTTGAATCAAACCATGTCTTAAAAAACACAGTTTATTGATTCTATTACCATAAATGACCTTCTCATTCCTATCCACAATCCATAAAATCATATGAACCAGTGAAGACACATAATCAAGGTCAACATGATACTATCCAGCCATATGGTTAGGTTCAGGATGACACTTTTTCAACTAAGATATATAAAACACATTATGCTCTATATTGAACCACGATGGAAATTCCAATAGATATTCAACCTCACAATCCTATTAATGTATTTTAAAATAGACTATGTATCGAGGATATAAATTTACTAGCCTCCCAAAACAAGGATGAATAATCCTTCTAGAAATTCTCAAGAACACAAGACAACTCCCCAAGAACAATAATGACCATTGATGATGATCCACATAGAATTTATGATGACTCAAGAAATCATCATTCTCTTCTTAATAAAATAGATCATTTCACCTTTCTCATGGTCAAGGCTTGTTCCTATAAGGGATGCCACACCTAATTTAGCCCAAAAAGTGTAGAATTACAAATAAACCCATATAATGTTTGATTAGGGTCCAAATATATCAAGGCCTATTTACAACAATTATATGAGAACTCCATTAGTGGTACATGAGCCACCCATGAAACAAAAAAATACATTATACAAGATTGAAGAATGTATTAAATTTTTTGTATCACCCTATTTGGTTTTCAATCCATCAAAGGATTATAATACATACTCATATTCATGTGAATCAAAAGATCTTACTATAAAGATTTCCAAAAATGAGGAATAATCCTCAGATCTCTATCTGATACTATTATGATTGATATTCCATACTACATTACCTTATCTTAGATATAAATTTTATAAACTACCTACACAATATGAGATTCATGAATTGGGATGAAATGGGAATACTTTTTTAGATGACCCTATATCATCGAAATGGAATCGTGTTTCCAAAACATCCTTGGGAGACATGTCACAAAATCCATTACTATATTATCCTATTTTATAATATGCATAGGTAAGGATTGAAACATAACCACTGGTCAATGGTTATCTTCCTTAACTTTCTGATAGGTGAGGCATCTCGAAACAAACTCATGCAATTTTCTTCCTGACCACCCAAAAAAAATATGCTTTCAACACAATATTATTTTTATATATTACTAGATGAAAATCCCATCTCAAATGGTGGAATTAATGATGAATATATTCTTGAGGGGAATTTTATGCCCATCTGATATCCATACAATAACACAAAACTCATAAACAACCTCCTTCTCTCAATGGTTTTCCCACCATTAAATTTTTATCTCATTGACACAAAATCTAAATCAGATATATGTTACTCTTTAAATATTTTAACAAAATCATGAAAAAAGAAATAGAGAATAAAATAGAACCATCACATTAGTCTTCACTATCTTAGTGTATGTCACATTTCACCAACATCAACTACCACTGTTTAGAAGCATCTCAGAGAATCTAGGTGTATGAATTTATTCTTAATGCATCTACCACCAAATTTATCTGACCAGGTGTATAAACCAAGCTAATTTAAAAAGGTTGGGTATACACAATAAATATTATTTGTCTCATATTCACATTACTTTGTGATAAAATATGTTTCAATAACTAATGATTCATAAATAATTTGAATTTCTCATCAAATAGGTAATAACAACATTTCCTCATAACATAGAATATAGTAGCTAACTCAAAACTATATTTTTGGTATTTCTTATCATGAAACCATAATTTTCATATTCTATAAACGATGAAACAATATCATTATTTGATAATACATCAAAAACCTAATTCGAAGGCATCACAATACACCATATACCATTATAGATTCTATAAATATCAAGATCATTGTTCATGTAATGAAACCATTAATCTCATGAAATGTATTATCACATTCCATGTTCCATTATAATGGAACATGTTTACTTATCAAAGTTGTCATGGGTGAAGAATGTCATGATTTTTCTGGAACAAAACATCGGTATTAACTAGATAGACTAAGGAATGTGTGTATCTCAAATACATTCTTTGGTGGCTTCCAAGATATCGTCACCTATATCTTTTCTAGATCTAAAATAACGCCTATTTATGAGCTAATATGTCCAAGGATAGATACTACTAGTATCAAAAAATCAATCATTGATAATATTTCATATAGATAATGATCTTGGAAGATTCTCAACACCCTTATAGTTTTTTACTCATGCTAAGCCCTCGTAGTTGAACCCAATGATATATCATCTACAAACACCACCACAAAATAATCTAGATACATTTGAAATATATAATTCATCAATAATATAATTATTTTTCATTGATTAGTAAGACTATAAGTCATAACCACACACTCATAGAGGCCATATATACTCCTAAAATATAATTTTCCAGAATATCTTCCTTTTGAACACTCAATTGAGGTTATCTTGATCACAATTATATTTTATAGAACTAGTAGAATCCCCCGGATAGGTCAAATAGATCATAAATTCGTTGATGTGGACCTAGATTCTTTATTGTAAATTGGTAAAGCTTATGATAATACTCACACGACAAAATAATTACATCTTATTTCTCAATGAAAAAGATAAGTGCTCCACATGGATATGATCTCAACATTAGAAAATATTTTCTTTCCAACTCTACTAATGAGAAATTAAATTCCATTAACTCTATTGGTACCATCAAGTAATATAGATGGGAAATATGACTAGTCCAAAGGAGAATATTAATCATAAACTCCACTTATCATGTGGGTAGAAACCATGATAAATTTTTATGAAAAAACATCTCAAAATGGTCAAAAACTACCGAAAACCCACTATTCTCAATCTTATCCATTGATACCGAGGTCAACACTGTCAACTAGTATAATATAGTTCTTACTACTGGTGAAAAAAAGATTCTTTCACTTCCCATTATATTCTCTTATCCTTTAAATAGATACTTGAGGCCATCCTTATCCATAAAACTAATAATTAAGGTGTAATATTCTATGTGGGCATTGAATATTATTAATCAATCTTGGTCTAGGATTATTTCATAGAATTACATCTCTATCACATTGATATCCCATTAAAATTCAGCATCGTCAATCATTATAAAACATGGTTTTCACCGAATGTATCAATATTATATTTAAAAAAGAGGAGTTTAAGGTTATAAGACAGATAGAACCATGTCAACAAGAAATCCTAGAAAATAAATAGCATGATAAGAAATAAGTGAATAGGATAAAAATGTATAAAAAATATTACACAAGGGTCAAATTAAAAATAATAACATCTATCGTATCGATGATCCAGATTAATCACCCACAATAATTTCCAAATCTCCATATGAATGATTTCCCACTTCACATTACTCTTTATTCCCCTATTGAGATTTTACTACCCTAGGATTCATGGTTTTCCTTGAAACACCATGGATATCTTGGTTCTACTGATGAAAATTATTTGTCTGCCCTTATCCTGCCAAAGAATACAACAACTGTGAAACATGAGAAGTTTCTCATGTACCATACTATGTAGAATTGTGACAATAGCTCAAATGATGTCCCATATTTTATCAACTGTGACATGCTCAAGCTGGTTCCATACAATCTTTCTTCTTATATTCAAACTAACCTCTTTGGAAGCATCCAGGCCATCCATTTTCATTTAGAAGAAGACTTACCAATCCAAATATCAATTCAAAGTCATCCCATTACCATGGAAATAGGTTTCTCACTTATACTTGTTCCCATCGTTAGGGTTACCACTACTTCCAATAGTTATAACATGATTCCTCCACCTATACATCCAAGGATGTACATTTCAACCACTTTATCATTTTTTATCATATCCATACAATCTATCATACAGAAAAAATATTCTAGTGAATCATTTGTTTCATCATGGATTCAAAAATTTGTTACATTAAGGATGCAATTACAAGAAAATATTGGTGAAAAGTGAACTAAATTCACATTTTTATGTGCCTACTCTATCACTGAGAGAATCATATACTTTAATCTGAAAAAAAAAATCTTGAAAACCTAAACATATGATTGTTGAATTGTTTTTGAAAAATTATTAAAAATCCTCTAATGTATCTCCTTGGTGTAATTTATCCTTAACTACTAAATCCTACCACCGGTATGCAAGATCCTCCAACATGTATATGACCAGCATGACTTCCAACTCTTCATGGGTGCCTAGGAAATCGATGATTTGATTAATCTTATCCATCCACACCTCCTCTATCTCTCGTTCATACGAACCCCGAAAGATGGGAAGATTCTTCTTGTGTTACATAATTGAATAATCCACATTAATTGGTTAATCACATTTAATCCCTCTATTTAGGACTTGAAAATTATTTTCAATACTCTAAAATAGTTATTGGTTCACCTATGCCTTAGGCACAACCAAATTTTTGGTAGTTTCTACTAGTTGGATTATTTTATTCGTAATGGGTGTCATTTAATATAACCAAATAAATCCATAATTATCACTCTCTATAAGATAATGGTTTAAAAATTTTAAATTTATCATATCAGAACTATAACAACAAGGCTATCCATGTTTCCACAATTAATCTATTTTTACTTATTCCAAAATTTATTTTGAATGTCAATCCATTTTAAAAATATAAAAACCATTCCCTTCTAAAATCACACATTTGAACACTTTTTCTAAATTTTCCAAAAATAAATTCTTTTTAACCAAGTCCAAAATAATTATTCAAAATTAAATATGCACTCTTTAAGGGTATTCATTTCAAAAATTCATGTTATGCTCTTCTCATAGACTAAACAAATGAAAATGAGAATAAAACTCATGTAAGTTTCTCAAAGATATCATGATCCTAGACTCCCTAGTAACATTAAACTCATCATAAATTTGTTATCTATGCCTTCTTATGATCTAAAATTCATGTCCCAATGATCCTACTACTTTCTACCCATCCAACAAAAGGACTAATCACAAATTATTTTCAACTCCAACAATAATAAAACAGAAACCCAGTGATAAAAAAATAGATAACTCATGTAAAATCACAACCATATTCATTGACATGAAAAGAGGTGAATTTCAACTTGTACTTAGGTGATATCACCAAGATAAATTTTTTTGGTATTAAATATAAATGTCTTAATTAGATTTTGGGGGATGATTTACCCATTTGAATTAAAAAAACCATCCTCAATAATCCCAACCAATCATTTATTATATCATGCTTGAAAACAAAATAATACATATTAATTCAATACTGAACATGAAACAGCCAAAGTAAAACCACATCCCATTTTAGACTGCATATAAAAAAACAAAGCACCAATATCAAAATTTGAAGGCGAAGGAATAAATAACAAAGCTCAAGGACTCCAAATACAAAAACTCAAAAACTTCCAAAATGATCAAATATCCAACTCGAAATACATCTCAAACTATCAAAACACATCCCTAAAAAAATTGAGATTTTTTCCATTACATGTGTGTCGATAAAAAATATAAGAAAACACAACAAGGATCCCATAATGGGGAGAGAAATGAATCATAGTAGGATTTCCCCAAATTATTTATCCACTAAATCCAATATGATAGAAAATATTTTCAAATTTATATAAAAAATTACATAAAACACTTTAAAATGATTTTATAATTTTATATCAAATCCATGAATTTTATCAAAAAAATATTTTCCATGGAAAAAAACTAAATAATCCCTTCAAACCATTTCAAAAATCCATTTGGACAAACCCATTCCAATCAACACAACCACACATGCATTTCTATGTGACGTTTATTATAACACCATATGATTTTATGAGATAGATAATTTTTTATTTCTTTTATGTATTTTGTATTATGATACACCAAGATTAACTTGCACTACACATAAACAATTATGAGCTTGCATTATATGCAACACTATTATTGGCTTGTGTTACACACAATTTCAAATTCTTTTGATAGAATTTATTTCACGCAACATAGAGTAGTGATTTTGATCAATGTAAAAAAGAACTATGTTTTTATTATGTTATAAGCAACAACAATGGAATATAGAAATAAATGAAACACTATGATGGCTTTCATTACATGCAAGAGATTCCTTCTGTGATATCTTTCATTGTACGCAAATACAAGTTTCACTAAATAATAATATATTATTAAAACATTATTATTTAATGGGTTATAAACTAGACATTATGAATATTATTACAGACATTTTTAATTTTTTATAAAATTAAAATTCATGTTTTTTAATTTATAGAACATATTATATGAAAAAAATTCAATTTTTCGGATAAAATATTGTTTATCCAAAAAAATCAGTTTTCCACCTTTTGATGAAGCACCAATTTTAAATCTACTTTCTAAAACATTAAAATATTATATTTGAGAAAATAAATTTATTATTTGGAAAAGGTGCATATAAATTTTCTTTGGGTAATTTTTTTGTAATTTATAATAAAATTAATATTTTAATGAATAGTGAAAAATCTGAATTTTAATTCAAAACTACTTTTTCATCTAAAGAGTTTCTACAGTTAGATTATTTTTTTTAATTGGTCTTAAAGTTTCATTTGATTATTTTTATATCATTTAATACAATTTTTTTCCAATGCATATAATTTCACATTTATATTGGCTATAAACACATGTCAAACATTTGGTAGTTTTTACTTCCTGAAAACCCACTTTCTGGTTTTGACAAAAAAAATTAATTTTATATTAATTACTGGAACATATGGGTTTTGAATTATTAAAAATGAATTCCCTATTTTGAATCAGTAGGTATAAATTATGTTTGTAGGTTACTTTTATTTTTTTGATGTTATGAATAGTAACAAGGGCAATTTTTATTTACCATAGTTAATGTTAAATCGTGTAAATTAGGGTAACAAACAATATGCTATTGAAAATGAAATTACCCTAATACCGATAAAAATCATATTGTATGAATTAATGTTGACCAATATATCATATGGGTCGGAATGGATTCATTTAATGGACTTATTGTCATGAATGTGATGTGATTATAATTAAAACAAAATAATGTAACAACATGTCACTCTCTTATCTCTTATAAGTATAAAAATTTTAATTTAGTTATAAACATAAAGTAATATAGAACATAAATAGTCCACCAAAATCTAACAATATTATCTATAGAATTTATATTTATTTATAATTTTTAGAGATTAATTAATTATAATTAATGGTGACACAATAGTGATGTAGAAATTATTTATTTTTTAGAAATATCAAATAAATGTTTTTAAAAACATGAAAAGAAATATTATATGAAATAAATAATGAGATCAACTAATTTTATAATATATTATGAAATTCTATGAGTGTATTAAAATTTTTGGTTTGAATTTATCTTCTTTGTTGATTTTATTTAATGTCAAATAAATAAATAGTGTCAAAATTGACACTATTGATATTTTATAAAAATAAAATATTATTAAATTATTTAAAAATCACATAATTATTTAAAATATACAATTTGAAAATTATATGATCTAGAACTTCCTAATGTATTCAATTATGTAATATTTATAAATCACAAGTAAATATTTATAACCATTTAATATTAAGAATATTATTACACCAATGAAAATTTAATAGATTAAATAGTATAAATAAAAATAATAAGGTTTAAAATAAAATAAAAACATGTATAAATGTTATTGGATGAGAGTAATTTAACCTGTAATCATTTTATATTCGATATAAATGTGTTCTGATCTATTATAAATTGAAAATAAATTTATAATAAATTAATATTTCATAACATTCCAAAGGTGTCCCTGCCCTCCATCATAAAAGGGCACCACTTCTTATCTTTTAATCAAGCATATAGTGCCTTTTTTATGGCCACACCCTGAATGTTTACTCTCCAAATTCCCTCAATTCGTTTTATAGGGAACAGTTTGGGCACAAATCTGTCATTAGGAGACCTTTTTTTCAAACCAAATGGAGATACTCGAAGAAGAGGTAACTGATTTATCACCTCTTTCAAAATAATTTTCTTCTTAAAGTTACACTTATTGTACTATAATCACACTAAGGTAACAAAGGAAGTATATTATACATGATAATTTGTTATTATAATCATTTTAAAAACTTATACCTCCTTTTATCTATCCTTAAAATAACAATATCACTTTTTGTGCGTATGTACGGCTTACCGTCTCCATGCCATTGTGTAATATTTTATTCAACAAAACCAAAATTGGGTTAGTATAATGAATGAGTATAATGGATTTAAATAATGATAATAACATAATAATTATTATTATTAATTAATATACAATCCAATTTCATAAGATATAACCATTAAGTTAATGATATCATCACTCGTGCGTATGTACAGTCGACCGTCTACACGACCTGATGAAATTATTTCTCCATGTTAACCATTCAAGAATGATTATAAAGTAAATATAATAAATAATCATGAAATATATGACATAAAAAATATTCTAGATTTATATGTATATAATTATATATATTTCATTTATTTACCTCCATTCATTTCAATAAGGAAACAGAATCAGTGTTCATCCATACGTACGACCAACCGTCTCCATGAAATGTGTCATCCATTTCTATTATCTCTATAATATATATATTTATATACTGAATATATATTATAAATAAATAATTATTTACATTATATAAGTTACTAAATCACAATCTATAGTAATAAGATAAAAAATTACATGTCAAAAGACATACGATAAATACAACGATTATTACCCAAAACATTGCTTTAACAACGTATTGATAAATAAACGGGAAATATAAAGTTATAAGTGAATCATAAATGATATCATATATATTATTATGGTTATTTTACAATTTAATAAAAAATTTAAAACCATTATATAGGAGTTTGAGAAATATATGAATGAAATTATACCTAAGGTAAGGGATAATTTCACAATCCTGTTATTATATATGATTGTTTATTCGTATGTATTTACTGGGGTATATTTATAATACACATAAATGTTTGCTAAATATAAAATATTATTTCTATTTTTATACTAATTTTTAAATTCATTTTTACCCATTGGTTAATTTTACTAATGGTTATGGAATGAATCATTTTTTCAATTTCCATAAGAGGTACTTTTTTACATATCCGGCAAGAGTGCGAGAAGAATGTTTTTTAACTTATAAAACATGAACGGATTTTTATTTTATCATAAAAGCATATTTACTTGAAATTTACACAACGAGATTTATATTTTATTTAAAAAAATTGTTTTCTATTAAAATTATGTGGAATTGTTTAGGGGAAAAATGATTTTGAAGAGGAAAAGATATTTTCTTTTGGAATTAAGTTCTAGTGTTTGATCAAAATTATTTCCCATCTATGATAACACTCCTTATATAGGGTTTTGTTTTTATCCATATTATTACTATGATTTTATTTTATTAATGATGGAATTATATTTTATATATATTATGTAATGATGGAATGATTTTTAAGAATCCCTTTTTATATCATGGGTTATGCTATGATGTATAATTTATGTTTCTGTGACACATGCCGGACTGATTTCATTATGATATATGTGGGACCATTATCTCTATCCAATGTATTGGGTAAATACATATATCATATGTTATAGTCATGATTGAAAAGAAATGTAAATCCGGATTAGCAACTCAGGGATGGAACAAAAAGTAAATCTTTTTCAGTAATACACGACTAGAACAACAAGTAAACCCCTGTTCAGTAAGGCAATTTTTCTACTATGATGGTCTTGGAAGAAATGACTTATATAATAAGGAAATCATATTGTGTTATTATAATTTTCCCAAAATTATATGTTTTATTCCAATGATATTTTATCATGTTTAATGTTCTTTTATGATCTATGCCATAGGTACTACTAAGATTCCTCTCATGACTCTTGATTTTGATATTTTATCTTTTTGTTAATGTTTTTACATTCTTATGTTTTCTGGGTTGTTTTATATTATCAATGTTTACCCTTTTTGAGAATATTCGCTCATCCTTTTTATATTTTATCCCAAGGATATAAAAATGATTTAGGTAGGGGAATATATTTTTAGAAGATGTTGAAGATCATTCACCATAATGAAATATTAATTTCCATGTTTCCAAATACACTAAACTAATAAGATATTTGGGTGTATATTTGGTTAATTTATTAAGTATTCTGAAATACAAATTTAATGTCCATGTACGTAAATCCTAGGTATTTACTGTTGGAATCAATGTGAAGGATTAGTAAACCTTTAGAAACTAGGATATGAAAACATTAATGAGGTCCCCAGAGATATTTCTAGGGGTAGTTCTTGGGATTTACTAAGGATAAGTCAAGTATAGGTTACAATCCTAGAGTTTTTTGATAATCATGAATAAACATGGATTAAAGCAAAGATATCATCAATTGAAATAATATAAGTAATTTACCTGACATATATGTTTTTAATCATTGATATGTACTTATCACACTTTTCTTTATGGGCTTAGACAATTTTCAGAAATACATAGACCATATTTAACCATTAAATTTTTCATACGTGGAAATTATGGGAATTATAAAGATTGATTTCATAAGGGGTCATGAAGAAAATCCAGATGATTGTATGAGGATTGGTCATAATACTAAGGAAAAAGTGATTTTAAATGATATAGAGAACGTATGTGATGTTCTACAAGTATTATTTACATTATCCCTAAGGAACATTAGGTTGTGATACCTTAAGAAATGATTCATATTTTAGAAAATATAAAGATAATGGGTCCTGAGTAATGGTTTAGTAATGATGTTGTATTATTGAGGGGTATATGTTTAAAAATTCAAAGATTTTCTTACATGAATTAGGAAATATAGAAGTGTTTTCTATGTAACATTTTCATTAATGATTGTAAAGGATATGTTAAATAGTTCTAAGGATCCGAAAATCGATTTATGGGTAAAGAGATATACATAGAGAGATCATGATTAATGGATTGATAACCATTAATATGTCTCTTATGTTATGTTAATGGTTCCTTGAAAAGTATATGTTGGATTTGTCTAAGTAATTAGATGATGCTAGTTTCTTGAAATCTAATTAAAGAGTTGTTTTCGAGATGTTTATTCTATAATGGATGAAGAAAACAACTTTTTAGGAGTTAATAAATATGTTAAATAATTTTTATAATAAGGAAACATTCATGTTCCCGATAAAGATATCGGATAATTTAGGTTGTTACCATGTTTTAATAGAATACATTATTAAGTTATTCACATGTTTAGAATGTGAAAACCAACAACTAAAATATGAGATATGTGAGATAAATGTTATATCAATTTAGATCACCAATTTCTAATGTTTTAATTTTTTTCGAAGGTTTTTAACGATATCCATTTATAGATAGTATAAGTTATTTTCCATTTGATGCATTTTAGATTAATGTATTATCACACTATAGGTGGACTTATGCATATTTGATCATCTGTGCTAACCATTTTGTTAAGACAGATGGAATTAATTATCATTCTATTTATGGATTGCATGATCCTCCCACAGTTCAGGATTGAAACATTTAACTTCATTTCATTGAATCAGAGATGAAGTTGAAATTGTTCAAGGAACAACCAGTGATGATATTTTTCTGAAATAAAGTATGTATTTTTATCTTATTATTCAAAATTGGGTAAATAATCATGAAAAAGAAAAATATTATCTTAGTACCTTCTAATCTGATTAATCAGATGGTCCTTTAAATCATGGCATATTTAGGGCTTTCTGGTTTTTAACATTATCCAAACATTTTTCTCTATCACTATCTATCTGAACTTGAGGGTTTTATTTTTCTTCCATATCTATGTTTTCACTTCCCACATATGTTATCCTATATGAAAACATAGTGGTGAGTTAACATTGGTAGCTATAATGTTTCTAACATTCCTATTCAAAATGAATATTTAGTATTCCTTTTTACGATATGGTCTTCTATGAAATAATAATTCCAGTAGTAAAACTTTTATTACACCAAAGAATTTCAAGGGAGATATTCATTTTAAGGGGGGTATAATGTCACACCCCAAGATTTTATGAAATATAATATCTTAATTTTCATAGATTTGTTATGTTTTTTTCCACACCAGGATTATCTTGTGTTATACAAAACATTGTATTAGCTAGCAATATATGCAACACTATTCTTGGCTTGTCTTACACATAATTTCATATTCTTTTAATATATTTTATTTCATTCCACAATGAATATAGATTTTGTTCAATTTAGAAAAGAACTATGTTAGAATATTGTTTTAGGTAACCCACAAATAAGCATGAACTAAATTCAACACTGACTTCACTTGCATTATACCCAATAGAGATCTTCCTTGATAGCTTTCATTTTACGCAATACCATGTTTCCCTAAAAAACTATATATTAATAAAATATTATTAGTAATGCGATAAAAAAGAAATTTTATGAATATTATTAACCACATTTTTAATTATATTTAATATTAAAATTCATATTACTTATTTTCAAGAACAAAATAAAAGAACAAATTCAATTTTTCGGATAAAAGAATACTTTTTTAAAATTCGTTTTTGTAGCATTTCGATGGATAAAAATATTAAATCTAGTTTTTAATAATTTATATATTATATTTGATAAAATTAATGTCTTCATTAAAAGTGGGACATCAAAATTTTCTTTGGTTGAATTTTTTGTTTTTTCAAATAAAATTCATATTTTAATGAATAGTGAACAATATTGCATTTTAATTCAAAATAACGATTCTGTAAAATTTATTTATATAGATAGGTTATCTTTTTAATTTTTTTAAAGTTTATGTTGATTATGTTTTTATAATTTAATATAATTTTGTAAATTGGAAATAATTTCACATTTAAATTGGGCACAAGCACATGTTAATATTTTGATAGTTTTTGCTACTCAAAAACCTGCTCTCTGGTTTTGACGATGAAAATTAATTTTAAATTTATTAATGAAACATCAATATTTTTAATTTTAAAAATTTTATTACATATTTGGAATTATTAGGTCCAAATAATGTTAATAGGATACTTTTTATTTTTTTGTATATTATGAGTAGTGACTACGATAATTTTTAATACCACATTTAAAGATAAATCTGGTAAATTAGGGTAATATAAAATATGAAAATGATAATAAAATTACCCTAATACCTTCAAAAATCTTATTAGATGAATCAATATCTTCCAATATCACATAAGGGTCAGAATTGAATAATTTCATTGAGTTTTTGTTCATGGAAGTGATGTATTTATAATTAAAACAAAAGAAAGTGACAACTTGTCACTCTCTCATCAATTATAAGTATAATAATTTTAATGTAGTTAAAAACCTGATGAAACATAAAAAAATAAATAGTCCCTGTAAATATAATGAAATTTTCTATAGTATGTGAATTTTTTCATAGTGTTTAGATATTAAATAATTACTATTAATGGTCACACAATTGTGATGTAAAAATTATTTTTTTTAACAGAAATATAAAATAATTGTTTTTAAAAATATTAATAGAAATATCAAATAAACTAATTAATGTGATCCATAAATTTTCATTGTGCTATTACATGTTATGAGTGTATTAAATATTTTGGTTTAAATTTATATTCTATATGGATTTTTTTAATGTCAACAAAATGAATAGGGTAAAATTGACATCATTGATATTTTATAATAATAACATATTATTAAATTATTTAAAAATAATAAAATAACATTAATAATTACATATCTAAATTTAAAAGCTTGAAACTTTTCAGTTGTATCCAATTATAGAGAAGTGATAACACATAACTAGATATTTATAACAATTTAATATTTATAAATTTTTTCAACAATTAAAATTAAATAGATTAAACAAGGATAAATCAATATGATAAGGTTTAAAATAAAATCAAAAAATGTCTAAATTTAGTTGGATTATATTATTTCAACCCATAATTGAAATTTATTTTAAATAAATGAGTTCGGAAAAATTATAAACCAAAAATCAGTTTCTAGGAAACTACTATTTCGTAACATCGCAAAGGTTCTCTTACCCACTATTATAGAAGGACACCACTTATTCTATTTTAATCATACCTCTAATGATCTTTGACTCTGCCGAAAAATAATAATTTCATCACCCAACAACCCTCAATTTTTTTAGAGGACGCACTTTGGGCATAAATCAATCCTAAAAAGACCTTTTGTTCAAATCAAAATGAGATACTCAAAAAAGGTAATTGTTTTATCATCTCTTTAAAAATTATTTTCTTCTTTTAATTACTCTTCCTAAATTATTCTCACACTAAATAAATAAATCATGTTTTTTATGCACAATGATAAATTATTATAATTATGTGAAAACTTTATACCTTGTTTTATACATCCTACAAATAACAATATCACCATGCCAGCAAGCGTACAACTTACAATCTCCACGTCGTGGTGTAATTTGTTATTCAATAATTATGAAATATAATGGGTATAATGAATGAGCATATTTTATGTAAATAATGAATATAACATGATAATTACTCTGTATAATTAAAAAAATCCAATTAAAAACCATTTAACCATTAAGTGAACGATATCATTACTCATGCTTACGTATATCCTAACATCTCCATGACGTGATGAGATTTATTGTACACATTAACCATTAAATAATGGTTAAAAGTATATAAAATATATAATAATGAAATATATGAAATAATAATGATACTATATTTATGTGTGTGTGTGTGTGTGTATATATATATGTGTGTGTGTGTGTGTGTCATTTGCATGCTTCTATTCAATTGAATAAGGAGGCATAGATAGCATTCTTGCACCCGCACGACCTACTATATCCATGATAATGTATTCCATTTCATTTATCTATCTATTATATATATTCCAATACACAATATATATGATATATAAATAATTTTTTACATTGTTTAAGTATGTAAATCACAATCTAAAGTAATAATATCAAGAATAACATGCCAATACATGTACGATAAATATAACGATTATTAACCAAGATGTTGCTTTAACATGGAATTCATAAATAAACATGTAATATAAAGTCATATTTGAATTATATATGATATCATAATTTTTATAATAGTAATTTTATAAGTAAATAATATTTTCAAACCCACTATACAAGAGTTTCAGACACATATTGAAGAAATTATACCTAAGGTAAGGGATAATTTTGTAATCTCATTAGTATTCGAGATTGTTTATTCATAAGTATTTAGTAGAGTATATTTATAATATGCGTCCCAATTTCCAAAATATATAATATTATATAAATTATTATACTATTTTTTAATTTTAATTTTACCAAGTTGTGAATTTTATTAAATGGTATGGAAGAAATCTTTTTTTGTTTTCCATACAAGGTACTTTTTAACTTTTCCAGCAAGAGTACTAGAAGAATTTTTTTTAACTTATATGACATGAATTGATTTTCACGTCTTTATAATGCATTATTTAATTGAAAAATCATATGTATGATTTAGTGTTTGTTTTCAACTAAAAACGTTTCTATTAAAATTGTGCAACATTTGGAGGAATGTAAATGTTTTTGAAGAAGGAAAGATATTCTCCTCTGGAATTATGTTCAAGTATTTTATCAAAATTATTTTATATCTAAGATGACGCTATTTAAATATGGGTTATGATTATATCAATATTCTTACTATGATTTGATTGTATTAATTATGGAATGGTGTTTTAATGGATTATGTTATGATGGAATGATTTTTAATCTTCCAATTTTATTTCTTAGGTTATGCTATGATGAATGATTTATGCTTCTGTGGAAAATGTTAGAATATTTTCATTACAAGATGGGTGGGACATATATCTCCTTACAATTAATTGGGTAAATATTTATATCTACTGAGATAGACACGAATAGACTGGAAATTAAATCTAGTTTAGTAATACATGGATGGAACGACCTGTAAACCAAGTTCAGTAATTGACCTTTTCCAAAATGGTGGTCTTAGAAGGAATGCCTTATATACTATGGAAATCACATTTTATTCTTAATTTTTTTCCACAACTCAATGTTTTAATCCAATTCTATTATATCATGTTTCATTCTCCTTTATGATTTATGCCTTATTTAATACCAAAATTTATTTCATGAATCACGATTTTTTTATTTAAACGTTATGTTCATGTTCTTACATTCTTATGTTTGAGGTTTTGTTTTATGTTCTCAATTATTAAATTTACTAAGAATTTGATCTCACCTTTTTTTTGTTTTCTTTTCCATGTGATATAAATAAAGGTTTAAGGTAGGAGAAGATATTTGTGGGAGATGTTGAAGTTAAGTCCCCAATATAGAATATTATGTTTCATATTTACTATGAAACTAAACTAATACTGTCTTTGGGTGTATATTTGTGTATGTATTAAGTATTCTTCTATTGAAATGTAATGTCCATGTACGTCATGATTGGGTCTTTTAAGTTACATACACACGATAGGTCTCTCATTTATCTAAAAATTCATCGCAAGGTAACCATATAAGATCTCACCAATGGTACACACACCTTCAACTAGGTCACATCAATGAAAATAAATGCATTCCAATGAGTTATTCATAAACAATACTATTCGAAATATGAAAAACTATTTAAATCCATTTTTTTAATTTAAAAACATTCCTATAAACCATCTTCCAGGAATCCAACATAAAAAACTTCTTTAAAATCAAAATTCTAAGATCATTCAACAAATTACAGTTCACAACAATTTTACAATTTCACAATACTTCATTAAAAACGTTTCTACAGATATTTTCACAATAAATTCAAATAATTTCAAATAATTTTAAACCAATACATCATGTTATAATTATAGTATTCAAGAGTAAATCCATATACATTTAAATCTTTTGTGAATATAGAGAACAACATGAATTCTTCAATAAATCCTTGTTGAAACTCCAAAAAACACAACATGGATCTCATTTCCATAAATAAACACATCTATTTTTCATCATGATTAGAAAATAAATCATATATATATCCCAAATGGAATAGATATATGAATCTAAGTGAGGTAAGAAGAATACATTTTTGAAAAACCACCAAGAATGAAGATTTACCATGGAATCTGGCTTAAATGCACGATAATTTTCAAACAGATCTCTCCTAGATTAAGCGACATGGTCTCTAAATCTTATAGGAAGAGATAAATTCAATTTATTGTTTTACTAGTGGATAAAAAAATTAAGAGAATAAATAAGATAGATTCACAATTTTTGAATCAAAATTTTAGCCGTAAATAGTTCATATTTACATTTAGGTAAATCTTACACTACAATGCATAAGACCTATATACTAAAATCATGGTTTCTCTTGGGCTTCCAAACTGTTAATTTAAAAAATGGGCTTAACCATGTTCCTAACTAAATCCCACTGACTCACTTTCCATGGTTTCCTTTAGGATTTTCATGATATTAACTAAATATACCCAAACTGTGGACCTCGAGAAAAGCCCCAAAAACAATTCTAAAACCCCACCAAACCCTCCCAAAAATAACACAAAGACATTATATACATAAAATAATTAATAAATTGGTTTCTTAAATAAAATATGTATTCTTAATGTGTAATATATGGTCTGACCCATCATTATCCATACATTTTTGTAACACATAATGTCAATAATAATTTTATATTAACGAACACATTGATAATGAGTGGACCTCATAAAAATTCTAAAAATTTCAAAAAACCTAAAGATAAAATATGATAAGATATCAAAAATATTATTTTACAAAATTAATCATATCATAATAAAAAATATGTAATGATCAAGCCATTAATTCCTAATGGGTAATACTTGGTGGAAAACAGAAGCTAAATTAAAAATAATTTAAGAAAACAATTAAAATAATTATATATAAAATTATTTTAAAATTGAAATTAAATATATTATTGAGAATGGAATGGTAGTAATATTTAAAAACTAATTATAAATTATTTCCATATAATATATACTTTAAAATTAATATTTTTTGCAGAGAATGTTGAGTTTATGGAAAATAGTTTCATTTTTAAAGGGTGGAAAACCTTTTTGAAATAATCTCATACTTAAAAGCTTAGAGAATTTGTATACTTAATTTCTTTGTAATATGGATGTATTAATAAAATTGAAAAGGAAAAATAGTTTAGTAGTTTTTTTATACTAGATTCATACTTGATTCTGGCATTATATTTTAATACACCTATCAAAAAAAATTTGTTTTCATGAATATAATTATTTGTAATTGAATATCATTGTATATCATTCACAGTACACTTCATGTATTCCACTAAATGGTTAGAAAACACGGGTGAGATTCGATGCTTTGTAAGTGTTATGTAATTTGGTATCCCTCATGAACCAGTAAACATTATAAATAGTATAAGGTAAATAACCAAAAACACATGTTATTTAAACAACATTATTATCACGCATAGATAATGCATAATCAACATAAAAAGGTAAAAATATGACAACACATGCCATTTAATCAATAACATGACTATTTCAATATGATAATCAAAAGTCAATATGTAAATTTAGACAACTAAACACACTTCCCATTTAAATATCATTACCATCATGAATATATATGACATTTTCAATATCAAAAGGTAAATAACTAAAACACATTCTATTTAATGTATTATCTAAGAATTAAATTCATCCTTGTATAATGTCATTATGAAGCTATAATAGATAATAATAACTAAATTATTAATTATTTAAATTATTAAATATTGGTTTTCATGATCACAACATCATGATACCTATACCATTAAGACCATTCAAAATATAATATAAAACTACAAGTTGAAAATTGTTTTACCATAAAAACTGATTTTTCTCATGACAATAATGATATATCAAGGGGATACATAATTCCAATTTTATACTGATTTGTGAATTTCTATAGAATTCATCAAATATAAAATAATCTATTCAATCTATGAATAGTGTGAATATCATCAAATATATGTATTGCATAAAGAATATATTTTTTTCTATATTTCACCAAATAATGAAATAAAATTCAAAGTGGAACAAAATTTTTATATATCCACAAACAATTAGGCAAAAAATATTTCCATGATAAATTATATAGATTTTTATCATAAATTTAATGTCTAATGATCACTAGAAAGTGAATATTTCATGAAAAGGCCAGTGCCTACAATATATTATTCATGAAAGTGAACATAAACAATTTTCTTTGTCCAAATGATCATAAACATTAATATAATAAATAAGGATTGTATCAATAAATCATATCCATAGTGTATCAGAAGTATATTATTTTTTTTTATCATTTTTGAATTGAAATTATTATAAAATATCATTTAAATCATTCTTGAGGAAAATAAACATTTCACTTAGAAAATCACTTTCTAAATCTAAATTATAAAAAACATCTTGATAATAATTTTTAATGGAAATAACCTTTTAAACCTATAAAAAAATATTTACATCATTTAATATTCATGATGGCTAGAAATTTTATTCATGTTGTACAAAACAATTTCCATTTCATGTTTTTTGGTAAATTCCAAACAAGGCTTGTTTTCAAAAATACATAAAGATTCCTTTCAAAGAAATTTGTAAAAATTAATAATTACTGAAAATTTATTTTTTGTATCATTTTTAAAAGGGTTAAAAACAATTTTTGGAACATCATTATAAAATTATTATTTTGATGAAAATATGAATTTCGATCGGAGGGATAAATAAAGTCAGATTTTTATAAAAATATTTTCAGAAATATTTTAGTTAACAATTAGTGGAGATATGGTATTATCACCAAAAAATACTCAATAACTAGAGTATAAGAAGGTTAATGGGATTTTTTGGAAATGAAAAAATAATTTCCACAATTGAAATTGAAGCATAAACAGTCCCAAATAAAATGATATTGTAAAGTAAACTCCTTCAAGGATTATAATGTTTAAGTGAGAATTATCCAATGGATAGATTATGTGCATCAAATTAATAATAACATAAAACAAGTTGAAATAAAACATAACATATTCTGAATTCATTTCACAAATATTCTAATAATATCAAATATAATGAATATGTGATATAACCAAATGAAAAGAAATTGGGTTAGGAAATTCATTACAACTTAGTAATTTTAAATTCAAATCCATTTTGATCAAATAATTCACCATGAAACATATAATAAAGTTATTTAAAAATTAATAATGATATTACATATAAAATTGGATTGTATATACAATGTATAAATCAAATTGGGTGCATTAATATTCATAAATCTTCAATGAAGGGAAATTTAGACAAGGTCCTTTAGACCACACTTTTTTTTGTTGAACGTGATTTAACATACTATATAATGGTTTTAGGAATGAAATTAATTTACTAACAACCCATATTCCAATCTATAATCTCTTGTGTTATCCCTTTATAACATCTTACCACCAATTAATTACTAATGCTTCATCTTTTTCGATGTTTTAGATGTTAATTGCCTTGTTTTCTAATGCATGTTTTTTGACGAATGTTCCAGTTTATGTGAATATTTTATGGTTATAAAACATTATTAAGGATATTAATTTTATAAATAGATTTTTAATCATTAAATATTTTTTTATCATTTTTTAATTTTAAAACATATAGAATATATCACTTCACTTCGTGGATATGGCAGGTCATCCATACGCACGTGTGACATTATCATTTTTTTAATGGATGAAAGGGAAAGAATGTATGTGATATATTAATTTTAAATAAAATATATAATATCATAAATATCACAAATATTCACTAAATATATACTTATATCCATCCACATAATGCATAAGGACAAATGAATCACATCACTCTGTGAGGAAGTATTCTGTCCCACACACAAACGAGAATATCATATTCTAAACAGGATGAAACATAAGAAATAATATGTGATATTAAAATTAAAATTACATATTATTATATGATAAATATAATATATGTGTGTTTATAGTGTTATTATATCCATATTTTAATGGTGGTGATGGAAAACGAATTACATCGGTTCATGAGGCGGTAGTCCACTATACACAGGTTTGATGTATTTTTTTCCCGTTAGACGGATGAAGATAAAAAGATAGGTAATTTGTTTAACAAAATAAGACTTATGTATTTTTATGATTCTAAGGATATTATATAATCATGGCACAGTTTTATTTTATGGAGTTGGAATGAGAAATAAATTAAAATGATATTTTAAGAATACTGCCTCTTCTTTGGATAAATTATTTAGGTCTACACAACAAAACATCCATATGATGAATTTTTTTATCAAACCAATGGATACATGTTCTTTATATGGGATTATTTAAGTGAAATTTATAGTTATTAGCCAAAAAATTAATTCATATGTATGAATAGAGGAGAACATTATGTGTCCTTTTATAAGTAAGAGAAATGATATAGATTGAATTTTTGAAAAGATTCAATTACACCCACATTTTTGGTTTTCAAAAAGATGAAAAAATGTTATATTATTGACCATTTAAGGTAATATAGTTGAAATATTTCAATATGGTGGTTTTTTACATGTTTCTAGATCATTTTAATCAATTTTTGTTTAACCGACATGTAACTGTGTTTTTCCTTTAACCATGATAATTAATATGTACTATTTTCACTATCCATTATTGGAAAAAATTATGTCGGACATATTAGATAATAAAATATATGATGATTTAAAATATTTAATCTGTTTTTCCAAATTCCATTTATATAAGTGACAGAATCAAATTTTAAAATATTCCCACAGATGTGATGAAAAAGAGGGTCTTGAAATATAATATTTTAATTAGAATAGAAGAACATTATATAAAATATTATTATAAATTAAATAAAATTACCTAAATTAAGGAAAAATAAATTTTTTAAATAAATTTTATATTAAAAAAAAGTAAAAATAACATTTAAAACTTTAAATTATTTAAATTAGATGGATGTATTCATTAAATATATATATTTTCACTATTCACCAAAAAATGTACTTTTTCAAACAAATATAAAAAATTAACTTTAATATAATTTTGATTTGATGATTTCAGAATTGAATAAAAAAATTTAAAATAAATTTTCTAAAATATGTATAATATATACTTCTAAATTAGGTAGAATAGCGTGATTAAACATTTTTAAAATATATATATATATATATTTTAGAAAATATTACTTTTTTGAATGATTATTTTTTACTAATAAATATATAATAAAAATTATCGGAATTTATTTAGTACTATTAATACTCTATAATTAAATGGCTACGTCATAACAGTAAACTACATTACTATTCAGTTAGGCTTTGGATTCCATTTTCCAAAATCCATCAGAGTGAATAAATTTAACAAAAAAAATTCATGTGTTGTTTAAGAAAAGTTTTGAATGTCACATAATCTTTTAATACTATGTTATTATTTTAGAATTTTTTGTTGATACACTCTCCCTATAGTGAATAAATTTCAGCCTCACAATTTGATCTTGCACTAAGAAATAAAGGGGTTGATAATTAGAAATTCCATTATTGAAACCCTATATCATTAAAAGATTTAACCAAATATCATTGTAGAAAAAGATAAATTTGAGTAAAAAATTAATGGGTAATAAAATATAATAGTCATAATAATTTGGATAAAAATGGTTGAATGTGAAGTTATGAATGTAAAAAAATATGTAAATATATATAGATAGTGGTAGATGTTAGTGTTCACAAGAACATAAATCATCAACCGAATGTTAAATAATCAATAACCATTAATCATTGATGATTTAAAAGGCCATTAGATTAATCAAATAACAATTTAATAGGATAATATTTTTTATTCAAGATTATTATCCTAATGTAGAGGAATTATTTTATAGACTATGATTAATATGAAATATACTTACTTGATATCTTTTATTTCTTAATCACATTTTAATCATTTGGTTATGCCTCAATCAATCTACAACTCCTCACATAATCCATGAAATGTATAAACAAAAATATGTTTATTATTCCTAAAAAAATAAAATTAACTTTTAATGTATCTTAATATCCATAAAATATCTAAAATCCTTTCATTATGTTTATAACTATTTTAGAAAATTGATATGGTTGTTCTAATTTATGTTATATATTAGATTAATCTCTAAAACTCAATAGTAACACCACCAACTCATCATTACTACATATTCATGAAATAATTTTATTAAAAACAAAGCATATTAAACTAAATGTCACATTTACCAGTGGTGGAATTAAACCCTTTTCTCTATATTTTTATGGATTTAAGACATAGGACCATTCTTGATGCAACAGGTTGTCACCCCACATATGGGTTATCCTTTTTCTAAAAATATATTAATATAATTACTAGAACATTCCAAAAATTATAATTTCCCATTATTACCTTAACATAAATGCTAATACAAAAACAAAATTTTAATAATATCCATAATCATCTTTCTAGAAAAATGTAAATGTATTATTCCTTAAATATATTTTTATATTATAAACCAATCAGTGGTATATCCAACAAATGTCTCAGAAAAATAATCCTAATAATACTAAACACCCCACATATAAAGCATAAAAATAGTTATTTATTCAATTAATTTTACATTAAAAATATATTTATCAACATATAAAACATTTGTTTTTGACCGAGGCCATTCATGTTCATATATATTCAAAACCTTTATAATGTTATCTAATGAGAATGTGAATTACAAAAAACCTATTTCATGGGAGTGTCAAACCAAGTGAATAGTAAATCCCACATTCATGTACCTGGTAACGCTTGAGTAATGCCTGGAACTCCTTTTGGGAGTTGTAGTCATAAGGTATATATGTTCTAGATCTACAACCACTTATAGTATATAGACAGGAATGTATTTCTAAGAGAAACCTAATAATATATACCTTAAAAAAACATTGGGATATTTTTAAATACTTATACTCAATGACTATCACTAATATGTCCCCTAATAATTGTTTACAAAAATATACTTCTTAGGGTTTCTAGTAAACCTCTCTTTGATGAAAACTGTCAAGACCCTATACCCAGTAGCCCATAGATTATTTTGGAATTGTTACAATGGTATAAGATATAAAGAATCACAATCCAAATAACCAAATAATATGATAGAATTGGTGAACTAGATACATAATTGTTTCTCTCATTAAATTTGGATAAAAAAATTAAAACATATTTTTTCAATATCTCATTATTCCATCAAGAATATAATTTCTTATAATTAATATTACACTTCCTAAATTAATGGGAAGCGAAAAAATATGGGTGAGATTTGATACTCCATATTCCATTTGTAATGTAGAATATATCATGATTCAATCAGCAAAATCAACACTGAATGGTAACCAACTAAACACACAATCCATTTAAAAAATATCACTATCATAAATGAATACAGATTTATCATGTTAGAAATTTAATGAACTAAACCCATTTTCCATTTATTCAATAACATGACTATCCTAATTAGATAAGGAATAATCAAAATGATAATGTTAATATATAAATACACATTCCATTAAAATAAATTAACTATCTTTAATATATAAGGATTTAAAATATAGAAAGGTTTATAACTAAGAAAAATGTAACTTAATTATAATATCAAGAATTAAATTCATATATATATATATATATTATCATTTTAAAAATCTCATGGGTAATAATATTTAATGTATTACTGAAGAAAGTACTTACTTATTGGACTTTATTATCTTAGGAATCCTGATACCTCTGTCGTTAAGACCCTTCCTAATATCTTTTAAAACTAAATGTAGAAACCTGATTAATGCAATATTTTTAATTCTTCTCGTGATACTATAGATACATTGAGGGGATATATAATACCCCCTCTATCAATTCATGTTCAAATCAATCAATAAATCTCCAATAATAAATTTAATTTGTGAACAATATTTTATATCATCAAGTATTAGTATTTAGTAAAAAAATATAGATCTATAAATAATTCCCATATAATAAAATAATATTCAATGTACAACACCATATGTGGCTATAATATATTTTTTAATAAATAAATATATAAATATATGATAAAAATATTGATATTTAGGGGAAATTTAATGTCTAATGATCAATGGAAAGTAAATATTTCAAGGGAATGTTAATGACTACAAAATGAATCAGTAATGTAAATTTTGATAATTTCATTAGAAAACATTAGCATAATATATTGATATAATGAATAAAGATAGTATCAATACATTATGTCCCAAAAATAAAATATGTATAATATGGGTTGTCGTCATTGATGAATAAAAATTGAATGAAAATATCATTTAATCATTTTTGAGGAAAAGAAACAATTTATAATGAAAAACATATTTTAACACTAAAATTTACAAAAAATATGAAATTATTATTCCTGAATATAAAATATAAAACATAAAATATAATATTTAAAACATTTCATGCCTTTTACAGCTAGGAAATCTCATCTTTTCATACACATTAAAACAAATATTCTTTCACTTTTTTGCTAAAATCCAAGTGGGTATTGTTTTAAAAATGACTTGAATATTTCATTAAAAACCTTTTTAAAAAAGTAATAATGTGTAAAATATTCCATAATTATTAATTTTGAAAATTTTTATTAAATTTTTTGAAACATTTTTAGAAAACGTGTATTTTTATGAAATACTATTTTTGACTGAGGAGTGAATAAAAGCTAGGTTTTCCTAAAATTATTTTCTCAAAACAATTTATTACCAATTAGTGGTTAAATAGTAACATCAATTGAAATATTATTTACTCAAAAAAGTGTAAGAAAATTATAAGGTTTTATTTTTAAATGATAAAATAATTTTCATCAATGGGAATTCTATCATTAAAAATCCTAATTAAATTAACATTTTTATGTAAACCCTGATGATGATATCCAAATTGATCTGTGAATTAACTAATGAATTTATTATGTATAGTAAATTTAAATCAACATAAAAATATTGTAAATAAAAAATAATATAGTAATAATTAATTTCTCACATAATCTTAGAATATTAATGATATTGAAGAAGTAATATAAACCATTAAAAAGAAACTAAGTTATGACATTCATTACCACTTAGTAATTTTCAATTTAAATTACATTAAATGAAATATTTAAAATTGAAACATAATATTATATTAATTATTAATAACTAATGATATAACATTTCCAATATTTAGTATATACACGATTTAAAATAAATTATGTATATAATATTTAAAATGTCTCAATAAATAGAAATTGAAAAAAGTCCCTTTAACTCACGCACCCTTCTACTTGAATGTGATTTAACCTAATTTATAATTGTTTTAATAATGACATTACTTTTTTCTAGAACTCTATACATATTTATAATATAATATACGCTTATAACATTTTACCTCTTTATTAAAAATAATATTTCATTATTTTTGTTTTTTCAGGTGTTATTTGCATTGTTTTTTCATGATTATGTTATCAGGAATATTTAGGTTCTTGTGAATAATAAATAGTTAAATAATAAAAAATATTATATTAATGTTATAAATATATTTTTTCATTATATTAATTTTTATAATGATTATTGAAATTTGAACATGGAGAATGGAACACATCGTTTCATAGAGACAGTAGTACATACATATGCACGAGTGATCAAATATTTTAATTAACTAGAGAAAGGGTGAGGAATTTTATGATATATTAATTTAATAAATTTAATAAAAAAAATTATGTATCACATACTTTCAATAAATTTATCTTTATTACATTCCATGTAAAGCATAAGTGAAAATCGAATCACATCGCTTCACGAGGCGGTAGTTCATCAAACAACCAATCAATAGTTCTGTTTCCAATTTGATTGGAGAGAATATGTATATAGGTAATAAATATAATCTAATAACATATAATAATATTAAATATAATATTTTATAATATTATTAATTTTTTATAGTATATTATTCAGGTAAAACTAGAAAAATTGACTGTTTTAATAACATTACCTCTTCATCCGAAAACATATTTAAAATTGCACCCAAAGCCATATTAGGAATGATTTTAAATCAATAAAATGGTTCTAATATATTTTTATGGGAGTAAGGAATTGATTTTTATATTTATTTTCTAATCCAAATGGATTTTAATGTGTAGAGAAGGTGGATATCGTTAATCCTTATATAATTGGTGGGGAGAACTCACAATTAATTTTTTAAAATATGAAATAACACCCACATTTGTATCATGTAAAAAATAATAATTTTCCCCTCTATATAGATTGAGGGGATATAGATTAAATATTTACGGAACCGGGTTCTATAAAAGTATTTACCTCATTATAACCCTTATCATTTTAGATTAACCCCTATTAAATCATTTTTTACCTTATGTATGACAAGAATTTTTAATATTTTCATAATACTTTTTGGTACAAATTTATGTTTATAATATTATATTATATTAATTTTGAAAATTAAATATTAGGAACCCATTTTTCTAGGTTAAACTCAAATAATTTGTAGAATCCAATATCAATGTATACCCGTAGATGTGACGAATAGGTGGGATTCCGGAGAGAAAATTCTCATAAATCTTGATTTATATAGCATTCAAATTTAAAGGGAGTATAATTTCAATCACCCAAATTAGTTAAATTTTAATATAAATGACCTAATTTTACATTAAAAAAATTAAAATTAAAATTTTTCATTTTAAAAACATTAAATTTAAATGATTTTTTTATAAATGTCAATATTTTTCTGAATTCATCGAAAAATGAAACTTTTCTGAAAAATAACAAATAATAATAAAAATAATAATTTTCAAATAATTATTTTAAAAATGAAGTCAATATTTTAAAACAACTTGGATAATAGTTAGAAAAAGTTATTTTCAACAATGTGGAAATAGAGTGAATAAACCATTAAAAAAGTTTTAATAAAAAATCTCTTTTTATTTTAAATGATTATTGTATTGTTTTTAGTTAATAAATAAACATAATTTCAAAAATTTAGTTACTACTATTCATAGCCTCCATTTTAGTGGTTATGTTTTAATGATATACTATATTACGATTCATATAGTCTAGGGGTTACATTTTCCACAAGCTATTGAAGAGATTAATTTTAATGTGATAAATATGGATGGTTTTTATGATTGGTGTTGCATTTCAAAAATTATATTTAATATAATATTATTTATTAAAAATTTTACGGTGTTATTATATTTCTATATGTTTATTAAATACATTTATTTGAAAACCTATATAATAAAAATTGTGTTAAATGGATAAATAAAATTTTCAGAATAATAAAAATAATCTATAATAGATTTCCCATAAAGTGAGTAAAAAAAATTTAGGAATGAAAATATATAGACATAATAAAATATTGATTGGATATAATGGGAGTAGTCTTTACCAAGGACACATGCTTATTTTGGAAAATATTTCATCAATGAATTGGATATTGATAATGACAAGTAATTTACCCAATGAAAAAAGGATATTTAACAAAAAATAGGGGAATTATTGGAAATAAATATTTTGGAAATCATATTCCTATAAAAAACACAATGAAACAATGAATAATAAATTCTATCAATGAGACACATACCATGTATTCCCACTTAACTTGTCACACTCTACACGCTTTAATAAAAACAAAATTTTATTAAACACCTATTTTTAATCCATATTAATATAGAAAATTTTTTATAATAATCATTTGTATAGATAAACTAGAATTATATTATAGTTGAGTATTAACAACATGAAGATGAAAAAATTAAGGAATTATTTTGGTATCATGGGAACCATAAAAAAAGGGTTGTGAAATGAATTAATTAGATAGAAAAATTATCTCTCTTCAATAGGTATTCATTATAGTTTTAAATGATTGGTTTTGATAATGTGGAAGAATAATAACATTACAATCACAATGTTTATAACATTGGGAGTACTTTAATGAAAAGAAATACAGAGATTATTATTGAGTTATTTTTAAAATATAATATATACAAAAATATTTATATAGAATATTGTGAATTAGAGGGGAGAGTATTCACTAATCAATAGACAATCATTTGGATTTCAGTGGGTTGATTATGAACATATGATATCATAATTAATAGAAAATAAATGTGCATGTCAAAGAATAAGTACATGAATCAAAAATATTTAGAGAACCCTTACTATAAATTATATATTTTTCATCATGTATTACAACTTAAAATATTATTATTTTATTGGGAGATATTTATAGTGTTGGGTATAAGGGAACATCCCAATGAAGCCCTTTTAGGGGATTGAGATGAGTTATTGAGTGATATTGATATCCTTTTAGAGTTAAATAAGAGTGGATTCCACATATAAACTATAGTTTGGTATAGGTCAAGAATGGAATAAAATGGTTGTTCAGTTTGTTTGGTTAGTTACGTGAATTAGGATGAGAAAAGTTAGGTGATACATGTTGGTAATACTTTAATACCAAACAATCATTTCTAAAGGGAATATTGTTTTCATGGCCTCCTCCTCTCAGACGTACACCTCAAGGGATGGAAATGAGAGAGCGGATATAATGATGAACGAATCTTCCCTCCAATTGAATATAGAATGGTGACACTCATCAAGGGTATATAAAACACAATGATGGGATTCATTTCCCACTATGTTTTGAGAAATGAGTGAGATATAATAGAAAACTGGAAAAAAATAAAATAAAATTAATAATAGATCCCATGTTTATTCATGTAACTTCATATAATTGAAAGAATTGGAAAACTAGAACAACAATTATAAAAATTTAATCCCCATTAGAAACTATAAAATCACAAATAGCCTTCGAACAACCCCTAATAAGGTTATATCCAACATGATCACCATTAGGTTACCTTTGTCCCAAAAAATAGTCTATATAAAATATTTTCCGAATAACATGTATAATCATTAGGATCCTACCTAGATAATCTTAGGGAAAATAATAAAGATATAATTCTAAAGCCCAGTGAAAAAATACTGAAGAAACCTCATCACCTAAATAGATATACTATATACCCATCATCATCCTCTAAATTTCTCTGATGTATCTCATATATAATATAATATAATATAATATAAAAATATGGAGATCTACTAGAACATCTTGACTAGTTTAATATTAATTCCCACCATTGTGTGTTAAGATAGATCTCCATCGAAAAGTAATCCACGCTAGAAAATTATAGGCTTACTATCATTACATGTATCACATTAATTACATCATCTCATCACAAACAATACACCTCGTGCATCACATCATATCATCATTTTATGAATCATATCCAGATATTAACTGTGTAGTTATTAAGATCCACTATATCTTGTATATCATTAAATATTCTACAATCCATCATATCCCTTACATGGAACACATATATAATGTATTTCATACTATATTCATATGAACATGTGTTTAAATAACAAAAACCCATTATAGACTTATAAAAACGTATATTTGGTAAGATAACCATTAATAATTATATCATATAATAATATTAAGAGGAGAGATCGGGTTTAGAGGGGTTAGTTAACCATTTATTCCTTGACAACTTGTACATTGTTGAAAATACCCTCCCAAAGTCCACTAGGTGTCAATTTCTCTACTAATATGGGTGGGGTATTATATAATATCTTAAAGCATATAGGAAACAATATATCTCACTACCACACTATAGGAATGAACCTACCCTTAGCATTAATTATATGTATTTTCTCCTATGTGCCTAATTGCCACTATTATGAACATGATATCATATACGCACACATGAAATCATGATTAAATAAATTTAGTTATTTTATTCATTTAAAAATTTCTTCTCATGTTAATTAACGAGTTATACATTAATTAGAATTATTCCCTTCACATTTCATTATCCATGAGTTAATTCTCATTCAATGCAATCATAATCCATCTGATTAAAAATTTCACATGATTATCAACAATTACATTCTATTTAAGAAAAACCCCCATAGGTAAAATAATTTATTATTTGTTATAATTTCATAAATATATATTTTATTAGAAACACATAAGATAACATAAAACATGCATGATCCTAGAACAAAAAATCCCCTCAAACAGTGGTTATAGATATGTAGATAAAAAATAAATGTGGACATCCATCCATTACATCAAAAAAATTATCTCGAAAGAATCCCATAATTTTGAACAAATATATAAATAGTTGGGTTCCAATCATTCCATCAAAACCAATTCCATCCTCGGCACAACCAAACATATCACCATGTGTCTTCCATATGAGGTTCCAACTAATTCCACAAATATAGGCCCCCCTTTCCATATATCACTAAACCACAAACATTTCCATCATCACATCACCTTACATAGTAAGTATAACATTTATTGAAATAAAATAATGACATAAACTAAAAATTAGGTCAATAGGGAACCTATTCCATAAAAAATCATCCATCCATCACATAAACTTGGTGTACTATCCCCAAAAAATTTACCTTAATCCAAAAAAATAATTTTATTTCCTTATTTTATTAACTAATTATTTATAATAGGTTTTAAATATTGGATACCTAAGGCTTAAACTATAATAATATTTTAATTATTTAAGAATTATCTATAGAATAACATAATGTTTTAGCAAACTATAAGGAATATCAATTCTACTAATATGGAACTTTATTATTGTTATCAAGAACAGTAAGTTCCATCTTCATGTTCTTTATCCAATTCCATTAAAAAATGATGAAAATTTTCAATTAAATATGCATTAGAAATAATTTTATTTCCATCAAATTAAAGGAATCACCATATTCAAAAAATCACGCTTCTATAATTGATCAGCCACTAATACTACCTCCATTATGCTCATTAACCATTTTCATAAAATTATTCTTTATAAACCATAGAATAAGAATAATGTTAAATTATTAATAAACATAGATACCATAAAATGTATTAAAAACTATAAGAAAACTTTTATCATGATGAAATCACATTTACTCACTACATCCACATTACATTTCTTTTAATTAATCTGATTTTTTATTATTATAGTTAATTCATCTATCACTCAAAGTGAAAAATCATAATACTTATATTATTACCCCTGATATAATATGTTTTGAAATAAATAACACAAAGAAAGGAATTTAATGTTCTTTTAATGAGAACAGATCAATAATGGGATCTTTGATCTCCACTCCCACAAGGAAACTGTAATCTGCCAGGAACATCACACCACGACTATGGAATAGACAATAAAAAACAGCTTAAAAATAATGGAGATAAAACTATAAATAAATTAATTGATTATTGGGGTTATTAATAGTTATTATAGATTACACCATAATGGAATGTAGAAAAAATCACATTCATCACCAGAAATCAAACATGGGATGCTAGGAATCTATACCATTCAAAAGGGATTCAAAACACCATCAGAGAAATATTATAGGCACCATGGGGTGGGAGATAATTAAATAACTTTAGAATAAAATTGTGTGAAATAGGATTTTTATTCACACTTCTAGATGAACTATCATGTAATGAATTGGAAATTAATGATTTGAATGTATCGATTTTATGATCCATCAAAAATCAAGTTTCCCAAATCCAATAAATATATGAGTAAATTTAATTATGAACATCAAGATCACATAATGATTTCCCAAGATGATATTTATAGAAGACAAAAATTAATCCATTTATATCATCATTAAATTGATTATGTCATTAATAACAACCCTATAACATATATTGTACATGTCGGGAATTCTTATTCAGTTGGTTAATCAAAATATAACGCTGTGAATCACATATTCATGTCATGAACTTATCCAACATCTAGATTCCAACTCCCAATATCCACCAAACATACCTTAAGAATAATAGATTAACTATTATATTTGGAAATATAAAAAATAATGGTATAAAAGGAAATGAAAAAATAGGACCGTTTGAACAACTATCCAATGAGATACCTCCCATGTTTCTCTACATTAGAAGATATCAACTAAATCATTATAAGGAAAAAATAAAAAATCTATGCAACACCAAACACTAGGTCCAAAACATTATTTTTAGTTTGATACATCTCCATCAAGATCAAGGATATAAATATTGTATTAAATTAGATAAAACCATCTCATAATTTTTATAAAGATAATCAACTAAAATAATAAGCATTGATACAAAGAGTTAGTTAAACATTAAACGAATCAAGACAATATGTATGGCTCTACCACTCTAAATCCAAGGTAATATCCAATATTCTAACATTATTTAAAATGAATCAAAACAATGAAATAAAATATCAACAAAACTCTTTATCCTAGTGGTCTTACATCTCTATAGGATACTCTATGAAGGTATAATCTGCTTCAATGTAAATGTATTTCCATTCAATGATGTGAGAGTCATCAAAATGAAAATATAAACTAGGTAAACATGAAATACCTCATGTATTTGGATAATTTTCTTGGGATATGATATTTAATATACAATAGATCCAACTCAATATAACACCTAAAATATCCTAACAAAATGGGTACAATTATTACTCACACAACTGTGCCTTCACATCTCTAATGAGGATACACCAACAAAAAATCATATTCTTCAACGTTGAGAACTAGGGGGATCCCCCTATGATTAGTTTTTGAATCTAGAAAAGTTTTACCATTTAGTTTTATTTGTTATTCATGATGGGGTACTCACTAAGTCACAAAATATAATGTTTTAGTGTAATTGTGTATTTATAATAGGAGAAGTAACATAATTTATTTCAATGTGTAATAAGAATTTTCACACAATGGGGGTGGGGACCCTCTGAAACATTTAAAAATCCAATGTCATGATAGTAAGAACTTCCCTCTCATAGTAGGGAATGAAATTTGAAAAGGATTTGGGGTTTTCTTTTTTCATGACCAAAAATATCCATGACCCTGGCATGAAAATTTCATGTTGTGTCTATCAAATTTTAATAGGGGTCAATTATGATAAGGAAGTGAACAAGATAAATATTTGGGACCACAACCCATAAGTGATCTTGAATGGTGGTGTGGGAGTGCAACCCCTTTGTTATAGACCATCGGGGTTTCCCAAGTGGTAGTATATATGCTAACCTAGTTCACCAAGAGGATGCAAGAGGCCCCTCATGAACAACCCAAACAGAGGAGCCACCCCAGTGTATCGACGCATGCCCACACCCAGCCATCACACCATAATGCATATGTAGGCCCCCTAGGCAGCACTAAATATTCATCGACCCCTGTGCGGAGTACCTGTATCAGGTACAAGAGCTGGGTACCTATGTTGATGACCATAAAGGACCAAAGTCTCATTCTACCTTATAAATAAGGCCCAGGGTTTGTAATTTTCAAGACAAGAAAAATGAATTAATTCTCACACCTCAAGTAATGAATCCCCTTCACTAAAGACCTAAATAATATCACTATTATCCTTTCAAACCCCTGGATAAGAGAAAAAAATGGGATATTAGGATCAAATACCTTATAGGGTCTAAAACACATGAAACCAATGTGAGGACCCCTTACCCCATAGTTTTAAACCACCTCTATTACTTTCCTTTCCCTAACCTAGGACCTCAATGTGTTTAAATCCACTGATATTTTGTGAATTGTTTTTAATTAATTTGATATTTTAGATATTTTTATTTTCACACAACACTGAATATTGCTTCTATTAAAAGACAACACCATGTCCTTATTTCATTACATACAACACAATGGTGATAATGAACTACACACAATGCTTGTATTGGTGGGTGGTACAAAAAACACAATATTTGGCTTCTTTTATACATAACATCAAGTAACATTGACATCCTACGTTATATTAAATAACTATATTTACCAAATTGAAATGTACTACTAATACTACTATTAAAATATTATTATAGTTATATCATAGTCATTGGAATAATGGTTATGAATAATATTAATTAAATTATGAAAATATGGTTAATATACACACACAGAGATATATATATATGAATAATTATTTTGTGACCTATTGAAAAGAAATTAAAATAAAAACCCATCGAAAATATTGGAAATCGTTTTCTAAAGAAATATATTTATACAATCAATAATAAAATTTTCCAAATAAATTAGTTGAAAAAATTATGATAAATATTTTTAGGAAATATATTTAAATATTAAATTAGTCAAAAAATTAACATTTATATTATGTTCTTTCTATAAAATATATAATAATTAATCAAATTTTATGAATAAAAAGATTCATTTTCTATAATCTAATTTTAACCCCTTTTAATGGTGAAACTATTTTAAATCTAATTCATGAAAAGTTTGAAATTATTATTTGATAAAATATGCATCTTTTTTGAATTAGGAGTATCAAAATTTACTTTTGCTGAACTCTTGCTATATTTCTAAGATGTTTCATTTTTTTAATGATTACTGAAAAATATTGAATTTTAATTAAAAAATACTTTTTTATATGATTTTTTTTATGTTTCAATCATTTGTGAATTTTATTTTAATTTTTATTAAATAAATTATACACCATTTAATCCAATTAGGTAATTATAAAAAATTTCAAATTTAAATTTTATATGATAACATTTTTAACTTTTGGAAATTTTCACTTTCAAAATCAGTTGCTTCATCCCCTCTAAGAAATTATTTTTTAAATTAATTTATGCCACATTTGTGTTTAGAATTTATTTAATGGATTAAATATATTTAATATGAATAATTAATAATTTCATATATGTTCATCATAGTTTTTTTCCATATTTCATGTAGAAATTAATCAAAATTATTAAAATTCATTTAGAAATGAAATTGTGTACACAGTTGTTAAAAATTAATCATATGGCGAATAATTACAATGAATATTTTACAAAGTCCATTAGATTCCCTTATCATGACCACATAACAAATTTTTCTAATTTTATGAGTTATTGGGACACTATTCCATTTATATTGCCTATATAGTATGTTTAGTGTAGAAAAAGACAAAAATGAAACTTTTTAACATCAGCATTTATAAAACCTTTAGATATGGAAAAAACAAAATTAGTTCCCTTTTACATATTATTTGGAAATTTGAAGGAGTTTTTTCATAATGTTTATTTATATTTATTTTTATATATTAATTAATTAGATTATTTTCTTATGAAATGTCAAATTCATTAATTTTTTACTTAAAAATTAACTAAAATAAATGATACTAAAAATATTAATATTAATATAAATGGATTGAATTATTGTTTTTAAAGTTTTTATATATTTTTATCATATTACATAGGTTAAATTTAAATATATCTAAATTATACCTTAATCATGATATTTTTTAATTTAAATAAGTTAAATAATGTTAAAATTGACATGAATTTTATTTAATAAAAAAATATATATTAATAAAATATTTAAAATTTACTAAAAATCCTTTATTATTACAAATTTTTTTTATATGACAATAAATATAAAATATGGCTACTTCATGGTGAAATTTATAATTTATAATTAATATATATAACTTTGAATAGTAAAAACATTATTAGCACGGTTTGGTTAAACACATGTTTTTGCGCGTTATGTGCGCTTATTTTAAAATTAATTTCCAACACATAGTGGGATTATATTTTTTATATAAGATATAGCATGAAAAATTTATTTGGTCTATATTTTATAGTTATTATATATTTAATCTAGTGTTAATGTAAAAATTACATAGGTTCGAAAACTAGTTAACTTAATAAAAAACCAAAATGTCAAGAGAGGGTAAATATAGAAGTTAAGCAACAAAATTATAAAAAATTACTTATTTGGTGAGGTGGATGTTTAGAAAAACCATAAAACCACTTTAATCAATTATTTTATAAATTTATTAAGCACATTAGGAATGTTATACCTCTCAATAGTGATTACCTATTGGTATCTATAATAATTTCTCCCTCCTCTATAAAAATGAAGTCGATCTTTCGCTTCCATACTCATCTCAATAGAATTTGGCTCATCCAACGCCTTCACAAATTAGTTCCCAAATTCATTAACATAATAATAGAATCCAATATTTGGTATTAAATCCATTAATGGAATCCCTTTGGTTCTAACCCAAAAGAGTTACCGAATGAATAAGAAACATTATTCAACAAGTTCTTTTGTTTGATTTAATTACTCTGCCACCTCAATTATTAATATTCAAAGATTATATGATAACATTAGTATCCAAAATATAATTCTTTTTTATTTTATGTTTTTGAACGTAAAATAACTACAATTACATAAAATGGGTAATGAATATAATTTTGGTGTGTACAGAAAACTATCGCCTCACGAAACAATGTCATTCATTTATCCTTTACCACCTCTCATGTTGGGAATTATGTTTGAAATTATATTTTTATATGATATATATATATATATGATATTAATGATTAATTTATTATTATTTAATTATTCTATAAATCATACCTTCATTCATTCCATTTTGCAAAAATATGATTTCTTCGTTTGTGGATGTCTGGACTACTGCCTCCTCAAAGAGACGTGATTCATTCACACTATTCACGGAATATATAAACGATGGGTTCAGTGAAATTACATGAATGTTAAGAAAGAATAATTCTAATAAATAATAAGATATATATATATATATATAATTATTTTACATTATGTCTTTCAGTACGACAAGAAAATAGAAATAACATTCTTGGGTGCACTTGACCTAAGTTCTACATGAACTATGTCTTATATTTCATATTTATATCATTTATATATTATTATAAAAATTTATATAACATATATAAATGATATTTATATCAATTTTTTCATTATTTAAATAATTAAATAATTAACTAAAGAAGAGGATCAATAATAATAAGTCAAATTAAATATGAAAAATGAAGCAAATATTACTCAAAATGTATCATTAACATGGAATTATTAACCAAAGGGTAATATAAATTCACAAAAAAAAATATATAGTATTAAATATAATAATATGGTTATTTGTATGATTTATAATAAAATTATATTTATTACATGGTTTGTTTGATCTTGTATAAATAACACCAATACTTAAGGTAATGGTTTTCTAGTCCCACATTTATTTATGAAACACATATTCCTTATCCAACACTAATTTCATTTGTGTGGTGTATATAATTCAGGTTTACTTATCATATGATTATAATATAAAATATATTGGTATTCAGATAATCATTTTAGGATATTTATTTTATGGGGTTTGTGGTTCAAAAGATGCCAAATAGGTAAATTACTTTTTCGTCTCAATTTTCAGACATTAAGTTAAATGAAATGTTATTCACCAATATTTTCTAATGTGTTTATATAATAACCACTTCATTTTTATATCATTAATATCCTTGCCTTCTTAATTTTTAATCATAATTTTGTATTTTTTTCATATGGATTATGATTCAAAGTTACCAATGAGTCACAGTTTATTACTACAATCTCGTCGTTTATAGGGATTGTTTACAATTATCATTCCATTGATGAAATATTATGATCTATATTTCAAGAATTAAAATTAAACTTCTTCTCCTATTAGTATTAAAGATATCTTCAATTAATGGAAAAATTTTATCATTATTTTGTAAATAATAAAATTAATAAAACATTTTTTATGAAAATCAGACTATTTCTATTTTTGGTTGGAAGTTTGTGTTCTTAAAAAAATGATATTGATTTATGATATCAATGTTTTAATTTATTCTCATATGTTATTTAAAATTAATTTTTAATCATGTTTTACCATTGTAATAAAATGGTTTACTAAATAATGATCATCTAATTGATTTCTGATCGAGGATATTTTCTATTATTTTTACAATGTAGAAGGAATGTTCTGCATGTATGAATTTATCCTTTTTCTTGAACATCCTTTATTTAATGCTTCCTTTTCTAGTTTAAATGATTTAATTTTATGAATAATGTTTTCCTAATATTCTATAAATTCATTTTCATTTTTTGTTTTTCAAATTAATAGTTTTTGTAAATTGATTTATGTTTGAGAAGTGTTTTAAATGATTTAAAAATATTACCTTATATGTTTTCAATGTTTATTTTCAATGATAATTAATTCAATGTTTTCAAGAATCCATTTTAATTTTTCGATGAAAAGGGATTTCAATATGTTTTTAATATTCCTTTATAATATTTCAAAGAAAACTATTTTCAAGATGTCATTATGCCTCCATTTTACGATTCCAAGGAAAAAATATTTCGGAATGATTTCAATATTCTTTTATAAGTTCTCTATGAAAATGTATTTCATAAAGGTTCGAAGAAACCATAATATATTTTCAAACAATATTGTTTTAATAATGTTATCATGGTTCCATTATAATCACTCAATGTTATTTTCAAGGGAAATGTTTTTCACAATTATTTATTGATTCCTTTATAAGATTTATAGGAAAAGGTTTTTCAAAAGGTCTTATAATTGAAGAAGAATTGTTGAATGAATAAAATAATACATTCTTTACAATTTTTTTTTAATTTTTTTTAAAAATTATATTCCATTTAATATGATATTTGTTTTTGTTACTCATTATATAATAAGGATATGATCCAAGGATTCCATTCATATTATTTATCTGAATGGATTATAGTTTTATAACAAGATATTTTTTAAACTCAATTAACTTTCATAGGTTATATGCTTATAAAATCGGTTTCTATTTCATGGGTTATATTTTTTTTAAAACTATTTCTTATTAAAAGTATATATCATTTTGAAAAATACTTATCATTCAAGGATTTTATTCTTTTGAAAATATATTCTTTTCGTAGTTTAAGATTTGATAAAATGATTATGAAACCTGTCTCTTTTCCATAGGTTATAATATCATGGAATATTAATGATACCCAGTTCATTTCATGGGTTAATATATGAATGTTTATAAAATTTTGTAAGATATATTTATGATTTCATTATGTAACTGGTGGTAAATATATCTCTATCCAATTAATTGGGAAATGATTTATATCTCTTGAGATAGACATAGACGGAATATGGAGTGAAATCGATTCAGTAAAAGAATTTTTCCACTAAGATGGTCTTGGTAGGGATCCTTGACTACTATGATGGTCTTAGGAGTGAAACTTGACTAATTGTATGATCTTGGGAGTGAATATTGACTCTTTAGAGGGTTTGGGGAGTGAAACCATTCCACTCTAGATAAATGGATATGACGATAAAGGGTGGTGTGTCCTACAAAGTAATTGTTTCCCATATGAAGTGTTTTGATAGGTTTTTGAAATAAACCATGACATATAGAGAATGATTTTCTATTCTTAAATAAAGTCCACAGTTATATATCTTATTTCTATGATATGATCGCCTATATTATTCTCTCGATTCCCTTATGATTCATGTCTTATAAAGGTCTAATCTTTTTTTCTGTGACACGTGTTTCTGTTCTCTGGTACGTAGGGTATGATCTACAAATACTATTAACCTATTATCATACCCTTATTCTCATATTATTCTTGGTTATCTCCATTATTTAACCTTACTGAGAATTCGAACTCACATTATCATATGTTTCCTTTCCGTAGGTTATGAAGAAATTTATTAAGTAGATGTAGGAGAGGGGGTTTATTTTTGGGAAACATCGAATATATTTTACCTTGATAGAATATTGTGTTCTATGTTTCCAAATAATCTAAACAATTATTGTTCATTGGAATGTACTATTTTAATGTGGTGAATATTTAGGTAAATTGATGTAATATACATGTATGTTAATAATGGGTTGTTAAAGTTTTTATCAAATAAAAGTTTGAGTAAACCTTTGGAAACTATGAAGAGAAATCATTATTCAAATCCCTAATACTATTTCTATGGATAAGTTTTAGTATTTCTCTATGGATAAGACTATGTTTTCATATATTAATAAGAATGTGTCAAAATATTGACATCGTTTAATTATATTTTCATGATTGTGCTATTTTTCACAACAATAATTGATATTCACAATACGCTTTCTTGTTTTAGTCAATGGAAAGAACATAAAGAAATAGTTATATTGTTTAAAGTGATAGAGAATTTTTATGATGAGATATGAAATGGTATAATCCCAGGAGTGGGGTGTATTATGATCATGTATAATCATTTATCACCAAAAAGTATTAACAATATATACCTTAAATAAATCTCAGAAGCACCAAAGAAGAGAATCAAAGGGTTTATTGAGAGTTCATGTAATGGATACCATCAAAGGAAGAATATTTAATTTCCATTTTGTTGAAAATATGGAAATAATCACCCTAGTAAATGTATTAGTGTAACAAAATGGCGTTTTTGACTATAGAAAATATGGACAAAATGAATGTAAAAAAAATAAAAAAAAAATAGTTCAGCTAATGAAATGGATGGGAGTAATGGCCTCCCTATGATGTTATCGAATATCAAATTAATTTTGGTTGAATGAGTGGTCATTATAGAAATTGATATACTAGTTCCAAAGGTCCCATAGAGAATTAGGAAGTTTGTATTAGTAACTATGATATTTCTAATGACTATAATACTACATGTGAAATGTGGAAGTAAAAAAGTATTAATTAATAGGATGAGGTAGCCTTATTATTGTGTAAGGATAAATTATAATAATTGATATTTTTCTATATTGGGATTCATGAATTATGAATAATGAATTAAGTAAGAATTTTTCGATTTATGTTTTTTATGTATTTACAATAATGTATTGAATGGTTTTGATGGACTAGGGAATTCATTAAATTCCAAAGTGATATTCATAGAAACACAATATTGAGGGAAATATAACCATTAATATGTTCTTGATGTTGAGAAAGTGATTTTTTTTATAATGATATGATTGATATGAATAAGTAAATTAAATTGTAATAATTTCATTGGAACTGATTATGGAGTTTACGAAAAAAAAAATTATACATTATCCTAGATGATGTTTATAACATTTTGTATTCAGGGAATATATCCAAAAAACATTTGAATAAAGAAACAAACATTTTTCAATAATTATTTGTGATAATTAAGGTTTTTAAAATCTATCAAGAGAATACACACTGAAGGTATTCACATATTGAATATGTGATAATTACGAGCTAATTTACGATATATGCTGGATAAATTCAAAACTATTTTTGATAAATTTATTGACCATATTTATAATGTTTTGGAATTTCATATTTCTGAAGGGTTATAAGGATAACCATTTATGGAATGGATTTATTTAAACTTCGGATGATGTTTTGTGGTTTCAAGTATTGTCTCATCATATGTGGATTTATGGATATCAGATAACTTCTGTTAAACATTTTGTTCTGATGCTCATAAAATACTGATGGTATGAATTATCATTCTAGATCATGATATGTTAGTACTTTAATAATGAAAAATTCACCATCATTTTATGGATAAAGAGATGATATGGAAATTGATCAAATCATAACAAAGGTTGCGGTTGTCCTAAAATCATGTATATATATCTTTCAATAAAAATTATTCATCTTTTGGAAAAAGGGTCTTAAAATAAAATTTTGTCTTCTTAACATTATTTTTATGATATCAATGTCCTTTTTCAGGCCTCTAGGGGATATGGCTTTATTATCCTTACTTTATCCTAACCATGTTCTCTATCACTCTCTATCTAACACATGATATTTATATTTCCTTTTATTTTCCATGTTATCACGTTCCACATTTGTTCTAATTTGTGGAAACCTATTTATTAGTTACTTTGAATAGCGATTATATTTCCATGTTTCCCATTTTAAATCATGTTTTGGTATTCATTTTTACAATGTGGTTTTCTATAGACGAATATTTCATGTAATCAAGAATTAATAAATTAGAATATTTTGAATGTCAACATTTATATGAGCATGGTAGAATGTGACACCCTAATAATTTGTGATGATTTTTTGAATTAATTTAAACTTGTTGATATTTTCTCTTCATATAATAGTGATTATAGGTCGTGTTGTTTGAAATCACATTGTTTTTATTTCTTTATACAGAACACAATGTCAATATTGGACTACAAAAAACATAAATTTTCATAGGGAACACACAACACTATTTTTTCTTCTTATTATATAGAATGACAAGTTCCTTTGATAGCCTATTTTACACTCAATACCTAGTTTTTTCAAAACTACAATGTACTAGTAATATTAATATTATTATAGTTTTCAAAAGTCTAGTCGAATTATGGTTATGAATTAGATTAAATAAAATATTAAAATATTGTTTATAAAAATATATATGAAGAATTATTTGGTGTCCAATTGACTAGAAATGAATATAAAACCATGTTGAAAATATTAGACATAATTTTCTAGAAAACTATATTTATGCTATAAAATATGTTTTCCCATAATAAATTATTCAAATCAATTTTTTAAAATTATTTTAATAAAATATTTTTTCTTTTAATTCAACTATATAATTTTCAACTTATGTGTTTTCAATACAAGGGATTAGAATGAATAAAATTTTATCAATAAAAAGATATATTTTTTATAAAAGCTCATTTTAATGCTTAATAATGGGTAACCTATTTGAAATTTAAATTTTAAATTTTTTTCACAAAATAAACATTAATTTTGAATTTTAAATAAAAAAAATTTACATTGGATGATTTTTTTGGTATTTTTCTGAGGTGTTTTAGTTTTTGATGAATAGTGAAACCTACTTAATTTTAATTTGAAACCGCTTTTTCATATAATTTATTTATATAGTCAAAGTATATTTTAAATTTATTTTAAAGTATAATTTGATAAATTACACATTAATTAATACAACTTAGATCATTTTAACGAATTTCACATTAAAATGGGATATTAAAAAATTTCCATCTTTTGAAGATTTTTACTTTTAAAACATGTTGTTTCATTCTGTATGAAGGTATTGTTTTCAAAATAATTTTTTCTGTTTTGTTTTTAGAATTTTTAAAAATATCATCTATTTTTAAATAATAATATTTTTTAATATTTATTGAGGTAAAAATAGTTTTTTACCAAATTTATTAATGAAATTAATTTAGAATAATTATAGTGATTAAAGAAAAAATTAGTTTACTTAGTGGTAATACATTAATCTTAAGTGAAAAATGACCTAGAAACTTCAACAAAATCCATTTGATTCCAAAATTAAGGCCATATACCCTAGTTTTTTTATAATTTTTAACGCCATTCAGAGAAAATTCAATGAAAGTGACCTATATAATAATTATGTAAAGAAAAATACAAAAGAGGAACATTTTATGTCTTTTACATTTATAAATCTTTGAGATATAGAAAAAACCCTCATTAGTTAGGTTGTAAAGATTAGTCTAAATTTTAATAGATTTTTTCTTCATATTAATTTATATTTAATACTTAGATATGTGTCATTTAGATTAACTACATAGGTAATGCTAAATAAAGTAAGTATTTAGTAAATATTTAACAAAAATAAATATTCTAAAAATAACAAAATTAATGTAAATTGATTGAATTAATGTATATAATTTTTTAGATTAATATATTATTGTACATAGGTATTAACTAAATAAATACAAATTCCATGTATTCTTTGATATTTTTTAAAATTTAAATTTCATAAATAACATTAAAAGTGATATTAATGTTATTTTATAATAAATTATATTTTATTAAAAATTTAGAAAATAAAAAAATATATATTTTAATAAATTAAATTTATCTTTTAATAAATTAAATTTATCTTTTAATAAATATAAAATATTTTATATTAATAGTCCCATTTAAGTATAATGGTTAACTTATAACCCTTTTAGAAGTAAAAATATTGTTATCGTTGTTTGTGTTAAAGTCATGTTATTTTTAAATTAAATTTCCAACACACATGGGATTTATTATATTATAAATTAGATATAATAATTAAAAAAATTCTATTTTTTCTAATAAAACTCAACTTAATATAGTTTTAATGGTAAAATTGTTTTGGTTTGTAAACTAGTTGCATTAATAAAAAATCAAATTGATAAAATAGGGAAACATATAAGTTAAGGAATAAATAATAAAAAAACCATTTATTTATTTAGTGGAGGATTATATAAAAAAAATTATCCTTTAATATTTTTTCATTTTCTAATCATATTAGGTAAGGGATACCTATGAATAGTGTTTATCATTTGGTATTTACAAGAATTCCACCCCTCCTCTAAAAAATGCATTAACACTTCCATTTCCTCATACATATCAAGGGACATTTTATCATACATAACCTACCCAAATTTTATTCCAAAAGCCCTAATTTATTATTTTAGTCCTCAATTTTGGCATAAATACTTCAATGAAACCCTTTGGTGAAAATGAAAAGGGGTTACCAAAATAAAAGGTAACATCCTTCAATAAGACTTTTGTGTGATTTTATATCCCCAAAAAATAAATTATTATTATTAAATTATGATATAATAAACTCATTATACTTATTATAATAAGATATTATTAATATATGGGTTCAAAATAAAACTACAATAACAAATGTTAAATGGGTAATGAAATTTTTTGTTAGTTAGTATGGCAGACTACCGCCTCACGAAATGATGTTGTTCACTATTCATTTACCATCACAAATGGATGGGAATCGAGATAGACATAATATTTTTATCTGATATATTAATTATATTTAGAATTTATTTAGTCTTATTTAACTACTATAAAATTCATACCATAGGGCTTTCAATTTTTTGTAAATATGATATCTTCGTTTGTGGATGGTTGGACTATCACCTCCTCAAAGCGATGTGAGTTGATTACAATATGTGTGGAATATATTAAGTATGGTTTTAGTAAATTTATATGATAAATATGAAATAATAATTATAATCTAATTATTATATATAATATACAAATATTTGATTAAATTTATTTTTTAAAAACAACGATATAACTCCAAGAGCTTTCATGCGAATGTACTGCCTACCATATATATATATATTGTTTATTCCATTTCATATTTCAAGATTTTATAGGAAATTATATATATTTATAAAATTTATAATTATGATATTTATATCATTATTTATATTCTTTAAATAATTTAATCCTGATCTTTGTAAGAGTATCAATAATTACATGTCAAATCATTTATGAAAAACTAAAAAGATATAACCAAAAATGTATCATTAATATGGAATTTTTAAAAATGGGTAAAATAAATTCATAATAAATTAATACATGATATTATATATAATAATATAGATATTTGGTAAATTACTGATAAAATTATATTTATTATACAGTACTTTTAAACGTTAATGAAGAAATTCAAGACCTATGGTAAGAGTTTTCTAGTCTCAAATTAATTTCTTTGAGACTTCTTCATATTTCACCACTAAATTATTTTTATTCTTGTTTATATTACACATCAATTTATTCTATAATTATTATACCTAAATTTATGTGTATCTACATATTCATTTTTTATCATTCTTTCGTGTTTGTTATGGTTAAAAAGAGACCAAATCATAAAGTAATATTTTTTCATAATTTTCTTGGTCGGAGATAAATGCAATGTTCCAAACCTATATTTTTATGTAGGGTGTAAATAAATACCTTTGACATGTTATAAAATTAATATCCATATTTTATTGATATTTTATTCTTAATGTAGTTTTATACATTCATAGGGACTATGATTCATTGTTTCCATGGTGCTAGTAATTTATTGCTACAATCTCATCATTTATAGAGATTGATAATTATTATTCATCCATTAATGAAATATTATGGTCTATAAATATATAGTTATCATACATTGTTTTATCCTATGGATATTCGTGATTCCTTAGAGTGATTCTATAATTTTTCCATCCATTAGTACATAATATAATTAAGAAATCATTTTTAAGAAAAGTAAAAATTATTTCCCATTTCGATCAAAAATATATATTCTTCCTAATACATGATTTCTAAAATAGTTTTAAAAACTTAAATATTATTATCCATTTATCTTTAATGGAAAATGTTAAACAAGTTTTTCCTTTATAAAAAATTATTTTAAAAAATTAATCATTTTGTCATTTTCTGATCATGGCACTTGTCAAAAAGAATTATGATGTCATACAATTATTCAAGATGTATTGATTTATCCTCTATAATGAATGTCCTTAATATATAGCATGCTTTTAATCTTTACATGATTTATTTTTATTAAGAATGTGTCCTTAGTACTCTATATATTCATTGTTTTTTTTTCAAAGACTTTTTTTAAATTAGTTATGTTAAATATGAGTTTTAAATTATTTTTAAAGAATAAATTATATGTTTCACAAGGGTAATTTAATAGAATAAGATTTCAATGTTTTCATTATTCCTTTATATATATTAAAAGAAAAAAGTTCAAATATTTTTGAATCTTCCAATATATTTTTTAAAATAAAATATTTTTCAAAATATTTTTAATCTTCCATTATTTTTATTCAATGAAAAACATATTCATAATGAATTTCTGATTCAATTATACACTTTATAATTAAAATATTTTGAAAATAATTTAAATATTATTTTATATCATTAATATGAAAAAGTATATTTCATGATTCATTTATATTTTTTCAAGGTTACTTTAGAGTAAAATGGTTTTCGAAATATTTTCAAGTTTCTTTTATATTTATTCAATGTTATTTTAATATAATATAGTTTTCGAATGGTTTTATATTTAAAAAATGGGTATTCAATGTTGAATGAATATTTTCCAAAAGAAACGGTTTTAAAATATATTTCTAAAATTTCCCATTTAAGATGACACCTTATGGTGTGAGTCATTCCTTACTGGGGATATGATCCAAGGGTTCCATTCATATTCTTTCTCTAAATGGTTTATTATTTTTATATAATGATGTTTAGGAAATTCATTTCTATTTTATGGGTTATATGTTTATTAAATATGTATCATTCTTGGGTTATATGATTATGAAAACCATTTATATCTTCATATTTATATGTCAATGAAACAGATATCTATTTCATGGGTTTTATGATTATGAAACCTGCTTCATTTCAGATGATTTGATTTGATGAAAGGATTATGAAACCTATCTCTTTTACACATGTTATGATATGATGACAAGTTTATAAAAACCATTTCATTTCAAGGGTAATTATATAATTGTATATTATATTTTTACATGTATATTTATGATTTCATTAAGTGATGTTCAGGACTTATACCTTACTTTATTTATTTGGGAAATGATTTATATCTCCTAAGATAAACAAAGATATATTGAAGAGTGAAATCGGTTCAGTGAGGAAATTCCTAGTATGATAATCCTGTGAGTGAACCTTGACTACTAAGATGGTAATTGGGTTGATCCTTGACTAATTTGATGGTAGAGGGAGTGCTCCTAGACTACTATGTTTGTTTTGTGTAGTGAACCCATTCCACCTCAAGGAATGGGCTATGAAATGAGATGATGGTGTGTCATGCCCTATAGTTTTAGCCCCCATGAAGTACCATGATAGGATTTTAAAATAATATATGAAATATAGATAATGATTTTATATTCATACATGTATTCTGAAAATTCTATTTCTAATTCTTATGTTATGATCTTATGGATTATAAAATTTATTACATTGTGATTTATGTGTTATGAACATCAAATATTGATACCATGAATCAAGTATAAGGTCTTAGATATATGGGGAATGATCTTATAATATTATTTTTCTATTATAATACCCTTATTATCATGTTATTCTTACATATCTCCATTATTTACCCTTAAGGAGAAACTGATCTCACCCATTCTTATGTTACATTTTTCTCGGGTTATGAAGATTGGTTTTAGGTAAAATTACAAAAGTGGAAGATCATTTTGGGAATTTTTTAAGATAATTCACCAAACTTGAAGATTTTGATCCATGTTTACAATGACACTAAACTATTACGATGCTCGTGATTGTACTTTTGTAATGTACTAAATGTTCATCTAAATTGATGTAAATCCACGCATGTTAATCACGGGTCACTATAACGAGACCCTTCTAAGGACACCTAAGGAGAACCTTGTTTCTTCATGAAAGGTATAACCCATGATTTCATTCCTAGGTGGTCTATTATCAAATGCACCTCCAGCTCTCATTGTCCGACCCATTTCATGTAGAACTACTTGCTCCTCCCAGGTTCAACAAGAAGCACCTTTTTATCACTAATCCATGAAAATGTAAGAAGCATTATGATCCCTATTTCAAGACACCAATGGGAGGTATTACTTTTATTTGTATTCCACATCAGAGGGGGGGAATATTGAATCCTCCAAAAAAACCTTGGGCCTTGGTAAACCATGGAAAAAGAAACACTTGTGAATCTCCCATTTGGATATGTGTTCCATCGGTTAGATGTGTCCCACTCATATCATTTCTAATGGGCAGGGTCCTCAAGGTTCATGATGATAAGAAACCAACCAATCATGATGACCCTGACCTCGGGTAAAATTATTGAGATCTCCCATACATCAGTTGGATGGTTAATTATATGTCCTTAAATCATCATCGCCATAACCAGGGGACCTCAGTTCCATTATTGGAGGGAGGGGATCATGCATTTTTTATTTTATGTTCCAATCATGCATCATCCTCCCTTCTCTAGAACCAGGGTTCAGTAATCCCTTTAAGAGTAAGCCAAATCTATTCTTATTGGGTGGTACCTATGCGTGTAGTCTGATTTCATTATCCTTGTAATTAAAATGAGATAGTAAATTTTCATGTTACGGGATTTTCATCATCACTCGTAGGCCCGACCACTTCCACCAGTGAAATAAGAATTGTGCATTTTTTAGGTTTATTTCTTCCCCTTTTTTCTCACATTAGATAATTACTCACATGGGATAACAGGTTAGAAATGATCATGAAATCTATAAAGTTTGGTACCTCTCTTGACAGATAATCTTTTTTTAGATATTACTCTAACCATACTTCAAATAACCTCTATAGGTGTGGGTCTTCAGATCCATGTATCCAAATTCTAGGGAATCCTCGATTATTATTTAATTCCCTAAATAATTCCCCAACTATTAAAGGGACATATTCATAAGAAATATACCTTAGGACCTATAATTTAATATAATCCAAAACTCAATCCCCTCAAAGGGCCACATTACCAGTTAAACGAACCTCAAGATGGCCTCTATAGGAATGGTTCATCAAAACAAAACTATGTGGGATTAGATTGCTATCTAAAGTGAATACATAGGAATCCTCCATGATGTCCAAAACGAACACCCAAAGTCGTCCATAATTCTACCAGGGTACATTCCATGTAGGTTCATATCTAGCCTGGGTGATGACATCGTGTTTAGGTTACTTAGGATTCTACAATATAAGTCACACTCAAAATACTGGCTAGGAATATTTTTCCTAGAAATTATTTCCACTCCCAATTAAATTTAATTGTTTGGTCCTCATCCCATAACTTTAAATGGTTTGATGTGTCTTTTTTAGTGTTACCAAACTACATGGGTTCTGAAACCTTTCATGAGGATACATATGAATCCCATCTCATTAGCCATAACCCATCACCAAAACCCTTACCATCTCCGTGGATGATGATAAACTCTTGATAACACAACTATGTGGCACAAAACCAACAACTTAATTATAAAACATAATAATAATCATGAATCCATTCATGAAAAGTTACCAATGATTGAGAACCATTGATACATACAAATATCTAAATTGGTGAAAAATATTTGACACATACAAATTATAAATTCCATACATGGTAATAATTAATTTTTATTATAATGGCGACCATAGTCATAAATGGATATTAATGATGGATTAATGAATGTTTCTTAAATCTAGAAGAGACTCTCAATATAAGAAACAATTTCCCATAATGTGGTGTGATGATCCCAACCCCCATCCTCTTGAAAAATGTGAGACCTTATGTATCATTTTTAATTTTCCCAAATGATAGATTTCCTTATATTGAAGCTCAATGATTCATCACAGATATTATATCCACTGGGTATTTCCAATTCCACAAAATACCCCATTAGAAACCACTTGGAAAAGACGTGGCTATTTGTGTCTAACAAAAAAAAATTCCATTGACACCAAAACAATCTATTACATCCACACATGACATTAAATAATGATATATAAATGTTGAACCATTAGGAATACATAACAATGATAATGATGTAACCAACTTATATGTCCCCTTTCTCTCCAAAAATAAAAGAGGTCCGAAAAAGGCAATCAATTAGGTATTTGTATAATTATTGAGATGTTTCCTTGATAGGATTTTCTTATCTATTTCCCCACAAAATTTTAAGGCACCCTATAAAATAATTTTCATCAATACAAAGGTTTCATATAGATTTTTATTTATATACATTGTCTATCATTCCTGTTTGTTCATCGCCTAAGGAAAAGACATTCTCGCCAACCTAGTGTCTTCAATGACGTTTCAAAAATGAACAGGTTTTGGAGTACCATAAAAGTGGTAACTTCCTAATCATAGAGGTTACTCAAAAATACCTAGATTTCAGGTATCCCTAATAGTTATCCATTCAGTAAAAACTATTGGTTCCGAAGCAGATGGCACTAATCCCCATCTCTAACCATTTTGGGAGATTATCCCTGAAACAAAGTAATATAATCCTATATTTTCTTAGGGAGGAATATCAAGAGGCTAAAAACAACCATTACCATAAGATACAGGTGTCTATTTAAGGGGATCCCACCATTATTATCCATGACTAACACAGTGTGACAGTAAACCCTTAACATATTGGGGATCTATATTTGGGTTTCTGACCTAGGTCATCTAGACCATGGCCCACATAACGACCTACTAAGGGTATAGACTAGTCAATAGGAAATAAGGATATTCCTATATCATATATGGATAATCCCAATAATAAAATTTAGTGGAATACTATTTGTATGAACAAACATCTTCATGAACCAACCAAGGCTATCATCATACTAATCTAAAAGGATCTAGTGAATCCTACAAGAAAAACATGGTGGAAAATTATAGAGAGACCCACACACCTACCCCCACCAACTAGTCCAACTATATTCCTCATCATAAAATTTATTTGGAAGCCCAAAAGAGAAATTCTTTTTCAAGTCACAAGTTGGAACAAACACATTCCAATATCAATCAATTATTCCAGCCAAATTCCACTGAAAACATTAAATATTCATGCACACATACCTATATTCATCAAGACGATCTGTAATAACATCTAGATGATTTAGGAAAACTCATTCAGAAATCCAATTCAAGGAAAATGTGGTATACACCTACCTATATTTTGACACTTGTGAAATGTATGTATCCACTATATGGAAATGGAGGACAAGAGTAGGCCCACCCCCTACTGTAGACATGGATTGTGTGTATATCATTGTTACCACTACTGAAGTCACCTTGGAAATCCGGATGATGGTGATAGGATAGGAATAAATTCATCCCAAAATCCTACAGACCTTCTTGGATATCATAATGGTGACAGTTGTGGTAGAGGGGTGGATACACAACTCTATCCCCACAAATAGGGTGACTCATCAAAGTGTCAATTCGGTGTATATATACACCTCTTCTCCAGACAAGGAGGTTTATTGGATAAATTTCCCCATGACATATATACAACCATATCAAGCCCATACCCCTATTCTAACTAGAGGTAATAATCCTATTTTAATAGCCATACTATGCAACACATAAAACCCTAGAAAAAATTGATAGGCCTGTTGAAAAAGTCATGATATAACATTGGATATTTTCCAACAACATTTTCTACCTGAAAACATTTTCCCAGCAAGTGGCCCCAGCTTCTCCAATGTAGTCATCCAAAAGGAAGCCACACTAGATAATAGTGGAACATTAATAGTGAGACTATGAGCCATCACTACTAAATTCTGGAGTTCTTGAATCCCTTATATGTTTATTTGAGGTATCTCAATATCATACCATACTATTACCAAATTATGGTAATATTAGACGAAATATCAAGGATTCCCCCAATACTGTTCAATCTTTTAAAATAATTTATGTCCATAATATGATTGATATCAAGGTCCCATTTTCTAATGTGATTCATAGTATCCCTCCATGTGACTAGAAGATCAAATAGAAAAAGGTATTTCCCTTAATTTCAACCACCCTGAAGGTCCTTCCCTTAGATTATACTATAATATTTCTCCTTGAAATCAGATATCTAACCATAATTATAGTCCTCCCCACCATGGAATTAACTATAAAATTTATTTCCATATTAGTTTTTCTCTTCCTCAAAAGATTCCTCCCCATGGGGATTTAATAATGAGAAAGGCCTTATATCACAATGCACAAGAAAAAAATGAGGCTAGTCATGTTTGATACCACATAATTAAAAATAGGAATTCTTTCTCATTCCAACGTCATAATAGCGAGATAATAATTATCCAAACCTCCTATATATCATATAAATTCACATAAAAATAGGATTTCAATAATAAATATTTTTTTATCATAAATATATGTGTAATAAACCACTTTGGTCATACCATTTTAAGGATCCTTCCGAAAAAAGAAGAAGAAGAAATGTAGATAAAAAAGAAATAGCTGGTTAAAAATTACATACCATTCATGTGATGTCCTTTATCAACTCCCCAAGACATTATTCTAGAGGAGTTATTGTAATAATATGTGAACATCATCCACCATAGTATATGGAACACACTTCATCAATTAATAGAAAATGTATTACTTTATTCAAATATTCAAACCACATCAGGGTAACAGTAGGAATACACCACAAAGTTGAATCAGAGGCTCTCCAAGCTAAATGACCTTAAACATTATGGAAACAACAATGATCTCTTTAGAAAAACAATCTTAGTGCATTAAAAATTATTGGATCAAATAATCGTATATGCCCCATCTATAGTTCATACAAGACGATGTGGGGAATGTGGGGAATTATATTTCATTACACTCCCAAATCAACAAAGATATCCAAATACGACATCATTCAATGTCTTATCCCCATGCATGATTAAAAATCTGAACCCTATTAGAAACCAAAGGTATGCTCAAAACAATCATCCTGTACCGACTCTCACTGATGTCATTCCAGAAGGGAGAAATCCAATGAATGACTTTTTTATCTAGAATCTGAGTATATTTAGTTGTCTACCTATAAAAGGTATATCATTGTCTAAATATAACATATTTTGAAAAAATATTGAAAATTTATTCAGAAGTACGTGGTTGAGTTGAGAACAATATAATTATCCCAACCCATGTTTGAACATGACAACACACATTCGAAATGGAAGCTATGACATTTTACACCATGAAAGTCTAAGAGAACCCCCATCCGGAAGGGCTATGTGATTTATAACACAACCTTCAAACTCAGCACACCGAGATCAATGATTATTGAAAATTGATCATGGTAAACCACATATCATAGGGATGAATGATTTTTTACCTCTACATCCACCACCTTAATGGATGTTAGTCTTCTCATGAATAGGTGGAACAACAAAAAAATAATCCTCTCGGTTCATCTCATCCATTCATTTAGTATATTTATTGGGAAAACATACAACATAGTTTTCTAGAGATTGTGTTCTAATTACCTTTTTATAAAAGACTCAAGGAGAACAATAAATTGATAGGACATGGCCATATTGATGGTGAAATAAAATGAATTTACACAATGATATCTATGAAAATTCAATAATGAGTTATGCATATGTGAATGTCATTAACACTACCCATGTAGAAACATCATAACATTGTGCCCAAATAGAGGAGCCTGAGATAATGTTTCATCACATAATATAGTACACACCAAAATGGTTGATGGAGGTGTGTATATCCATAACCATAGGCTTTCCCAAATAAAAATTTCCTTCCCTCGCCCACCTTATCATTACATCATTAGAGATAATCCACCAAATAAAAGTGTAAAGGTAATGTTGTGCCTCCCCCACATGCAGAAATGTTTGCACCCCTTACACTGGAGAAAATATTTTTTCTGTAAGATGATGATATGAAATAATTCAAAATAATTGGCAAAAACCTACTACGAGGCAACATTTCCAGAAGATATGTTCCTCCTACAATGCCACAAATCACTCTCCCAACTAGAGTACCCTAACAAAGAGGGTTCACCATAGTAAATTAAATGGAAAAATAAAATCCTATCATCATTGTTAAGCCATAACCAATTTATTTGTATCCCAAAATACAATATTTTGAGTTACCACTAATATGTGCACAACTAGAGTTGGCCTAGGCACATCCTTACGGATATTACCCAATCGGTTACATAAAGTAGAAATAAGCACAACCACTATTGTTTTCCCTTTATTTATCTCCCCATTGTCAAGCTCCTACTCACCCAGAAATTCCTCAAGGTATTATGAATACTGTTGAGTCTCTAAAAAATAAATTGGAAGTTATGTAGGAGTGGTGTGCATCGGTAAATTTGGAAAAAATCCTCATTTTTACTGGGATAATTCAACTATTCCCCTGCCAAAACATTGTGAAATCTACATTTTTTATATTCAATAGGTTAGGGGACCCATATTAGAATATGAAACATTTTTGTCCCATTATGATCTAATGATAGGGACCCCATCAAAATAAGAACTATTGAAACATCGGTTATTTGGGAAAAAACTATATGTACCATCCTTTGTATTGTACACTAGTTTTATAGATGAGTCAATTAATGGATGGAAAGATTTCTATATGATGTTTAACCTCTAATTTTTCTCAAAACTAAAGAATACCATATTCTTAAAACTCTCAAATTTTAAAAAATACGGGTAATTAGAGTTTCTCTACTTTCATTGTTTGGTTGATGTTATTGACATACATCCAAGTCTTATATCTTCCCCAAGAAATTTTTTTGTAAATATTTTAAAGATAATATTAATGATGAGTTGTGCACACTACTCATCCCTAGAAAAAACACAGGTTGGTTTCATGATAAGGCCACAATTTCATATATAATTGATGACTACATCAGCAGATCCATGTTAAGTCTTGGGTAATTCTATTAGCATAGTGAAAGAAAATTAGAAAATTAGAGGTTACAACCATTATAATTAAATTATCCCTTATACATGATCCATCTCCAAATACCACACTATGTCATGTGTCCCCAAATATTAAGCATCATAAAAAATTCCCACCACATCAAGATGATCAACAAGAGAAGAGGTGAAAACATTTTGAGGAACTAAAGAACAATATTAATTTTTTCTAAAATGACAAAATCCTCAGTTAATTATTCTTGGTATTGGAGAAAACATGATCATGTTTCCAAAGCCTATGAATCTCAACTAGGATATTTTTAAAATAACATCCAAACTACCTCCCCATCAATTGGTTATTATGGAATAATAATGAAGAATGTGTTTTTCAGATAACATCCTTTAGAAAATGGTTGAATCCAAGAAAGTGATTCTTGACAAGCCACCAGTACTTGTGGGATGTGTTTCTGTTACCAATTAAGATTAGGAGACTGAATGGAATAAAGGTAAAAATGTGTTTGTTGATATTCAATGATTTTATGGTCCTAAAGACAAACAACTAGGCTCATTATATCCACTATGTATAGTTGAATTATCTGACCTATCTCTAATTCACTTCCAAAACAAATAGTAAAATCCATCAGTATCATAGTCATATGAAATACAGTCATCTGTGAAACTTACTAGATAAATGATCTAGAAGAAAACATAGTATGATAATCATTGATCTAGGAAAAACTAATCATTACCACTTTTATAATTCATGCTTATACTCCCAGGGAAAAAGGAACTATCTTTCCAAATTGTACAAAAAGATTAAACTCTTCAGTTGAAGTACTCATCATGTAAAGATTTGATCCTTGGTTATGTTAATGTTATTAACATAATTAATCCATTCAAGGATAATGATTATGTCTATGAACATGAATTACCTTCATCGGATTAGTGAATTAGGGGAAAATGTCACTATAGCTGAGTATATATGGGAACACACTGTCCTTCTAGAAGTCAATACTCCCGTCACATCCCTGCTCGGACCATTAATGAGTCAATAACACATCATATATCCCTTAAACAGGATCAAAAGAAGCATGAAATTTCCCCCAAATATGCTAGGGTTTTCCCTAAATAGATTGTTTTAGAAGGTTGACTAGATGAGACACGGTCACCAAATCATCCATGGGATACAAGAAGACCTAGTAGACCTAACCCTCTAATGAAGGAACATCCATTAAGTCATATTCCAAGGGATAATATTCTAATTTAATTTAATTTAGTTTTTATGTTAAAAAAAATGAATATCCATGTTTGAAAGCTTAGATCTTTTACCTAGAAGTATACCATTTTAAAGAAATTAGCGATGCTACCAACCAATGTTTTGACCAAGTATCCTTTTTTTTCTATGAAAATTCCTCTAGGTAGAAGTCATATAATATTTTCCTATCCTTTTCAATTTGGTATTGAAGATTCAACAATCTATGTATATACTATAGCGATAGATATTGCATAATGTTAAATGATCATCTCTTTCAAGGATCATGATAATTATTCCATTATATAAGGATTCATCCAACCTCTATATGTATCTAGAATGATAGATGATGTTGACATAAAAAATCCTTCATTGACATTGGCATAGGATTCAACATCATTCTAGTCCAAACACTATGTAAAATGGGTTACAAAGAGCCCCACTTTACCCCTGGGCTCTAACTTTATTGGTGTATGTGAAGATAAATAAAATGCCTCCTAATGAAATCATGCATAGGAATCAGTTCTAGGATATCGTATCTGGATTATAAATCCCTATGGTTTTGTTATATACAACATTAAATGTCCAACTTGGAGGACTTTGTTTAATTAACATGCTTATATTACCCCATCATACCTGAAAAGCCACAAATAATTCATTAATAGACAAATTTGGATATTTCTTTTTGAAGATCCCCATTTAAATCATGTGAATCAAAATATATTGATGTTGGATTCTATCAAAGGGATGGGATTCCACCAATTATTTAAAATAATTCCAAATTCAATTCCCCAAATAGTTAGGATATGACACCGTCTTATTCATTCAAGTATCGTAGTGTATAGTATTTGTTTCCAATAAATCATATAGAATAAATTGGTCAAAGTTTAGTCACATATTCATTGACTACAATGATATCACTCAAGACTAAAAAACCTGATAGCACTTTAAAGCTCATCAAAAATCTATACAGTAACAAAAGCCATGGGGAGAATTCAAGAATTACATCCCCTTAGCTTCAAAAACCCCAACCTCATCAGTTGGGTCATAATATTATTTAATGAAACTAATAGAACATGAAGAAGCTCATACTCAATCCCTCCTCTCCCATTATGAGTTTCAAAGGGGACCCAAATTATTTTTCTAGTCAGAAGTAATTTCATCACCTTATGAATTTCAAAACATTGACTCCACCACTAATCCTAAGAAATTTAATTCATCACCTACATCCACTATAAAAATAACAAAAGTGGAGGAGGATGAGTTGGAGGGAAATGAAGATAGGGAATACCTCATGGATTCACCTATTGAATTTGAGGAAGGTGTTTATACCACCAATTACAAAATTAGAGGAATAAATCTATTTATAGAAGAAGATCCATGACCTAATTTCATCAATGTGGCCATTTCTTCCAATGAATAAGAAAAATACACCACCTTCTAGATATAGCATAGGGATCAATTCACTTGGAATTAAATCAATATTTCACACCTAAACCTTGAGGTTTCAACTCACCACCTTGGGATTCCATAAGATCATTGAGGATATAATATATTATACATAAGGAATCACTCAACTCAATCCTCAAAAACTGATCCTAAAGTGGAAAATATTATAAAGGAAAACTTCGTCTAGGAAGTTTAGTATCTAAAATGACTAGCCTATATCATATTGGTGAAGAAGTATTATAATGGGAAAATCATCCTCTATATTAAAATCATAGATCTCAACCACCACTATCCAAAAAATTACTTCCCGGTATAATCATAGAAATATGGATTGATGCAATGGATTTTTATCAATCCCTCTGTTTCATGGATGGAAATTCATAGTGGAGAAAACATAAATCTTCCAGTAAGATGTATAATCCACCACATTTAAGGCCCAACAGTCTATTATTCTATTGGGAATTATATTTTGGATTTAAGATTACCAATGATACATATAGATGTTCAATGAATTGCATCTGGAACCCATTCATGGGGATGTTTTTAAAATGTAATGTTGAGGATTTGGTGGTTATGCCCAGACAAACTTTTTACCACAAGAATGATCTTGAGACTATCATTAACAAACTATGATAGAATAATTTGAATATGAACCACTTGAAATGTTCTTTGGGATAATCTTAGTAAAATTTCTCATCATTACCATATTCCATCATTGAATTTATGTTGACCCTAACAATACAATTTCTACCTTTATCATGTCACTATCTTAGAACAGAAAAGAGTTTATTGGTTTACGAGGACATTTTTTTGACATTCAATGCTTTACTCCATACCTCACAAGAATGTTTCTAATAGTTACATGGTTGATGAAGTAGGGGTTCACATATCATATGACTAATAATTTTCTAGAAGCATTTGACAACATCAAGATGTATCTATTGAGTAATCTAATTATAATAATTCTCATTGAAGGGACGATTCTAAATTTTTTCTGACATCCCTAGAGATATCAATGGGTTATTTCCTAATGGAAAAGTATGATGATGGAAATTAAAATAGATATTATTATCTTAGTCAAACTATTCCCTAATTTTGTCTATTTTTTCAGATATTGAGAATAGATACATGGCTTTAGTCTACGTAGATTAGAATCTACAGAACTACCTATAATAGCACAATATCCAATTGGTCTCCAAAAATAACCCTCTAAAATATATCATCGGCCTTTCCATATTGACATGAAATTTGTCATTATGTGTAGTTATCTTGTAGTAGTTTGAGAATTAGTTCATCCCACAGAAAGCGATGAAAGCCCAGATTTTGGAAATTTTCCTCAGATAACACCCATTTGTAGATTCGATATAATTTAATACTTATTTTCTAGAAGAATATAAATATTCAATTCAAGATATCCACCAAATATTGGAAATGATTTTTTACAGTTCCTCCAGGTTCCCAATAGGAATGACAATGAAATACCCCAAACCCGAAAAACATGGGTTGGTAGTTGTGCATATATCTCGGGTAAATGTAGTTTTTCCTTATCCCATCCTCTTTTTAGAAGGATGTGTGAATAGTGAGATACTGTATATGTCCTTCATTAAAGGCCGAGAATGGGAACACCAAATACAAGTAGACCACCTAGAAGTGAATAGATATTCAAAGTTTTCAATAAAAATGTTCCATAGGGATTATGCCATTAGAATAGAGCATCTAATCCCCCATTTCAGTGAGTTAATTGTTGGTTTCCCATAAGATCCAACAATGAAACATGTATTATGACCCTATAATTCCTAGTATGATGAATTGAAAATAGTAGAAACAGCATTGCAATATCAAAACTGGGATGAGACTATCATGACATGCCATTAGCCGAGGCTTGAACCGAAACTATACCAATCCCACCTCTATAGTCATAGGGGTGGAGACAAGAACCGAATTCATAATTAACTTAGTTGGGCCTTTTACTATGTACATTTACACACACACATCTATCTCAATGTTAAATTGAATATTGAATGAATAAAAAATAAATCACTTTTATAAATTAAACCAAGTAAGCATGATTTTTTAGATAGTACCAAAGTTTGGTAGTTTAAAAAGAAAAGTAAAAGGAAAAATACACACCCAACTTGAAATAGTTACTAACAAGAAAAAATAAAAAATTAATTGTCTTAAAGAGATCCTAGATCTTGAATCCCAAGATATGACCACCATACAGGGTTCAAGAACCCAGTGTTATTATGCTCTTATGTAGTAACTATCGTCATGTCCATCATCTTCATAAGACAAGACATGTGTGGGGAAACCCCCTGAAGGGGTGAGTATATAAATACAGATTAGAACACCCCAAAAGATAAAGGGGGTGGATTAATAGATTTATTTGGAATAGAATGATAGTTTGTGTAAGGTAAAGTCAATAATAATGGATTAACCCATCATGGATGGAAATACTCCTCATCCAAAAAGAAGGTGGTAAACATGATGAGTAGATGAAAAATCCATCAAGACTTCTCCACCTATATAGGGGAGTGGACTCATCCAACCATTATAGGGTAAACACAAAATGTATGTGGAATTCCCTGGATGTATTTACATCTCCATGAAAGAGATTAACCAATTCCAATATGTGGATATAAAAGAATGAAATACATATAGGCCCAGTCAAAATAATTCAAAACTGAGGGAGTGAGAGGATATAAATCTCAAAGACTAGACCAAGAATAATATTACGAAATAGTTCCAAAATTACATCAATGATTCCTAAGATCTCACAGATCATTTCAGAAACGTAACTATACAAGTCTAACCATGCCGCATCAATGTAAAACACAACTGAGTGGGAATTTACCTGAAGGTATAGGACCAATGGCTGGGTTAAAAAGTGTGATTGCACTCGGATAGTCAAGGACCCATTACCTACCCAGCTGGTGGGATCCACCCTAATCCATTGAGGGCCCATGGCCTGATACCATAAGAGGTTTCCACTCAGAAGGTCAAGGAACCATTCCCTACCTGGTTGGAGGGTTCCACTCAAATTCATCAAGGACACATGACCATATACTCAAGGAGTTTTCCACTTGGATGGTCAAGGAATCATGCCTAGCCCCACTTGGGGGTTACATCTATGTCATCAAAGACCCATGACCAAATATTATAGTAGTGTGCCACTCAGATGGTTGAGGACCCATGCCCATCCCGGTATGAGGGTTTCAATCTATGTCCTTAAAAACCATAACCTTATACCACATGGGGTGTGCAAATTGGAAGTTCATGGACCCATGGCCAGCCTAGCTGGAGGGTTCCACTATATGTCATTGTGGGATCATGACTTGATTCTGTAGGATGGCACTAATCATATGGATATGGACCCCTAAATAGCCTGAATAGAGGGTTCAACTCTAAGTCATCAGGGATCCCAGATCTAATATTGTAGGAGGGTTCCACTTGAAATGTCTCGGCAAATCCTATGTGATCACTACAATAATTGTTATTTGACATCGTAATCATTGTGGTTGGTACATTTAACATCAAATCTTTAACATCAAAAAAGGGAACCATCGTGTTCTATGTGAAAAAAACTTTGGATAGGATAATCTTGAACCAAAACATAAGTTTCAATGATGTAGATATGGAAAATTTATTATTCCTAAAATAGGAACGAAGGGGTAAAATACATTTGATGGAACACTCATAGCATGTGGTACTTCTCTACAGCCTGGTCATTTACTTAGCCACAACATCTCTCTGAATATGGGTAGCAGTACATTCCATGTAGATTGACTACACACAGTGTCAAAGATATCCAAGACTGAGCCATGTCTTCCTAGCCTTGACTCTTTACCAGACCCCATGTCCATGTACATTCATCATATCTCTATTAACATTGGTACACAATGTGTGGCTTCACACAGGGTGTCGTCCGTGTTATTATACTAAGTTTGTGTCCTTATACACAGATTCCCCACCCATGTGATCAATCAAAAGGGTTATCCAACTGGCGATGAGATATATGGTGTGTGACAAAGGACTACACATCGTTTCAGCCTTATATTTTCTAAAATCTTTTCCACTTTCACTAAGGGGGCTATGTGTCGTGTGTTCATCCTACAACACAATGTATAGTCTGGGGTTTTCATAATTAATAGATTTGATCATGTTCCATTAATCTATATAAATTTTCATTAGATATAGTGATATCTATATCAAAAATGGTGGATCTACCTGAAATTCACAGATCTAGGCTGCTACTAGTTGGGAAATAGCCTTTGTTCACCCAAGGTGGTTCTCTTTTCATTTCGTAGACCACTATGAATTCAATGATTGATCATATGATTTAAAAAATCCACAAATATGATAAAAAAAACTATAAATATTATAGATATATGGTTTTACCATCAATATATTCCTTTTTTGTTAATCTTTCATGGATCCTAGGGTCTGATCGGGAACGATGCCACTCAACAATGTTGAATCAGGACTGTGTGTTCGTACAGACAAATAACACAGTAAAGATAAGGTAGAAAAGCATATAAACAATGGTTTTTAACATATTTGGACAATATTTATTATCCAATGATGATGAATATTTATATTGGTGTTTGAGAACAATTGAATAACCAATTAATAACTATTATATAGGCTCCTTCATAATCAACCATTGTTACAGACCCAATAACCAGGGTGGATCTACATAATAATTTAATCTGAATGTATAAAATAACCAATTGATGGGTTCTACCTCAATTATGGATTGATTATTGATGAACAACATGTCCACCTCTTACATGATATGTTTCTGTGTATTCGATTCAACCTAATGTACTATGATTTGGATTTTCATCATCGCCTGATTCGATCCTCCAATAGAGGAGGAATGAAGAGATGTGAATTTCTCAAAGGGATTATATGAATAACTTTATAGAAATATTTTCTGAAATACTCTTATATATTCATCCATTTTTCTAAATAAAATAATTATATAAACAATTATTTAACTCATTAAATGCACCTCCAATGGGCGTGGGGTTTGAAAATCCCACACTAACTCATTTTATATCATACATAGAGTAAGAACTATTTTTTTGGAATCAATTGTGGTCTCGTATTTAATATATGATATTTTTTATGTGTTATCCCATTTTTGTTAAGAACCATTCAATCCTAATATAAATATATTTAATGATTTTATTAAATTAATTTCGGGCACAACAGGCCTCTGAATTGCACTATATCTTAGTGCATACCTTGGTATATATATATATATATAAGTCATAAAAGGAAATAATCGGGTCTTTTCATCATTCCATACATCAATATTTTCATCTCAAAAGATAATGGGAATATGAAAACTCCTTGGGATATTGACCCCACACATGGATATCCCACTCCAAATAACTCTCCTTTACATTCTCATACAGCCACAAAATGTGAACCAAACGAATATTCCATCTATATCGATTCATCTCCTATCGATCCTTCATCACTATAGGGTGGTCTGTAAAGGTGTATCCATCTTATATGTCTAGATCCACATAGTTAAAGATATGAATAGTGTCAATCATGTATTTCCTTAGTTGCGACACATGGGATATGTTGTACAACCACTCCTGATATGGGGGTAGGGTGACATGGTAAGAAAATTTTCCAACCATCTACGAGATCTCAAATGGAATAATTAACATCTAGGATTGATTTTCTCCCTTGGAAAACCTCTACAATCCTCATCCTATTGATAATATCAAGAAATCATGCTCTCCCTGCATGAACTAAAACGGAATATAATGAAGATTTCTATAAGATTTTTTCATACTATGGGTTGTTCTCATCTTCTCAGATATGACCCGAGCATTCTATATCATCACATGCACCATATATTTCCCCATAATAAATGACATTCAAATATCAGTCAAACACAAGTGTATCCTAAAGGGTCTTTGTATAGGGATGACGCCGTTTTCATGATGAGGGTAGAGTGGTAGCTATTGTTCTACAAGAAATATATGATGGGTAAGTTATCCTCTTCGCTCTGGTTGATGTCAAACATGCATTCCATCATTATATCATCCAACACCTTAATAGTGCATGTGGCATGCCCATCAGTCTGGGGGCGAAAGGATGTACTCATCCCCATTTGGGTCTTGAATTCTTCATGAAGTACTCTACACAATCCTGATGTAAATTGTGTGTCATGATTAAATATAATCATGGAGGGTGCCCAATGAAATAGAACGTTACTATGTATATACAACATCCCCAAACTCTCCACCAATCTATACTCCCTAATAGAAAGGAAGGGTGACAGCCTCATGATTTGTTCAAATGTCACACAGACAGAATCATGGATCTTTTATGTGTGTGAGAATCATATGATAATGACCATATATAATTAATCCCATTTCCACTCCAAGATCTCAAAGAGGATATAACAAACCAACCAGAACATGGTCCTCATCCTTAATCTATTAACGGGTGAGGCATCGAGAGATAAACTCAGCTACACATCATCTCATGCTCTACCACAAAATCTACTGCTGATTGTCTCTATACATATTCACAATAATGGGGTGTATAACTAGGGGTAATGTTTGGAACACACTCATCACCTCCTCTCACAACGTGAATGGAGAAACTTTCTACCCCTAGAACGAGATGTTGTGACTCCCGCCATTAGAATATCCATTTTCTGAGTGCCTATGGGTATCTTATAACATAGTATTGATGTCAATATATTCTAGTTGGGACTCCCTCACACATTTCATTAGATGAGGATTCAACATGATCAACTTCAGAAAATATGTACCCTACAACACCATCGGGTTCAACTTCCAGGTTTCTCACTACTATAAATATTCCAACACTAATGGATCATTGGAATTGCGACAAATGTAGTCTGCAACAACATTTCCATTTCCTAGATTATAGTATATTTTGAAGTCATATTTCTAAAGGAATTCCAACCAGAATCACTATCTTATGTTTAGGTCCCTCTGAGTGAAGACATAACTAAGACTCTAGTGGTTATATTGAACAAAAATGAACTCTCCCATAATGTAGTGATACCACATAATCTAGATGAAAAGTAGCTATACCAGATCTAGGCCATGATTCATGTAGTTTGTCTTGTGGTTTCTCAAATTCCTTAACTATTATGTTATAATATTCATCCGCTACATCGACTCACAACAGATCCCATCTCTAGAGGCATCACAAAACACTATGAACACCATATCTTCCTCTAGTATTCTCAACATTAGAACACTCATCAGCCTCACCCTCATCTCCTCAATGTCCCTCTGGCACTATTAGGACTAGGTTAGTATCTTCCCTTTCTGGGTAATGGCAATAAAAGGTGATGAAATGCTAGAGAAGTCTACAAAAAACCTCTTGTAGTACCATGTCAATATGATAAAGCTCCTTACAGATGAAAACAAAACTCATTAGGATCCCAATAAAGAACTAATTTTATAATTTTTGGGCCCATGGATAAAAAATGATCAAAAAAGACATGCACCCGAAAGTGAACATCATGAATCTTGATCTGGAACTTCAAGATATTTCCGTAATGCTTGTGCTCCCCATGTAATTATAAGACCATCCTCAAGTGATCTCCACAATCCATGTATGATGTAGAGTACTTTAGTATGACCTTGAGAAAGACAACAACATACTGGTATATTTACAACTACAATACCTAGTTCCTCAAATCCATGAACAGGGTAGGGGAATTCATCGCACTAAAGGAGGTAACTAAGAACTTTTAGATTCCATAGTGACATCGGATTTCCAAATTTATAATATCAACCTCATGAACCCTCATGAATTGGTATAAAGGCCGAATATTGGTCATTTAGAACCATATAATGCATCACAACTGGTCAAAGAGGATGTCAATCCTCAACAATGGGTACAATTTTATTTTTATTTTTTCACAGTTAAGGTGATGATAGTATTTGAAAATAAGTAATCTCTCATTCACCCTTTTCATGAACAAAACCAGATCTATCTAGGGGGATACACTTGGTCTAATGCACAACATATAATAAATTTCATCCAACTGTAACCACATCTCCTGGAGATTGGTGGGGCCATATGATATTATGTTGAATACATTAGAGAGGTATGAGATGAATTTCAATGGAAAGATCCATCTCCATTCATGGATGTTGTCCTGGAATATTCTCAAGGATGACTTCTATATACTCCTCCATGACTAAATAGACCCATCTTTATGAATATCCATTTAAACCAAGGGATATACTCACTATGTTCTTGGTGATGGGTTTCTGTCTCCTTCTCATACAACCCATTTTCCTTTCCATGAGATATCTCTTTCTAACAATGGATAATGTTCTCCCATTAGCATGTCGGAATTTGATGTTTCTTCAGTGATAGTCAACATTGACTTAAACCATGGATAAGAATTCCTTACCCATGATAACTTCATCTATTTCCATCATGAAAACCAAAAGGTCCCACATGAACCTCACTCTACAAGGATTGTTTACACTACTGGTAGACGAATGCTACAAAAGAAGAGTACAATGTATGAACCCTATGATGAAGCTACTGGGATAATGCCACAATTTAGAGATATATATATCAATCCAAGAGTATAGAGATAATGTAATGGTCTGAACCTATTTCTACTATCACTTAATCAATAGTATAAAACACACGGATCATACCTTTTATCTTATCTTGAGCTTTGGGATCATATAAATCCAAAGCATTCAGCTATCCAAGGACCTAGCCAACAGCTCCCTAAGACTGAGGTGTGAGACATGGTGGAGGTGGTGTGAGAATCTCATAATTTAATCCAAAACATATAGATCCTCATGCTCCTCTACTAGCTCTGCCTCCTTGGGGACCACCCTGTCATCGCTTGGAAGATGTCGGGTCACGACGCTGCCTCTGTCATGGTAGACCCTCATCTATTAACATGGGAATATCTTCCTATCTAGTCAAAAAGTCTCATTCGATGAGAACATTCCCACCACATTTAAATAGCCACCACTATTCAGGTATGAATTTACATCTATTATTCCTCTCACCAAATTACTAAATGTGAACATAAGAGGATCTCATGTTATGAGATCTGACTACCTATCATCTATTAGATGTGGTAGATAATTCAGCTCTGTAGTTCCCACTATTGGATCAATCCATTTGGCATCACTATGATTGAAATATATCTATCAACAATGTATGATCTAATACCATAACATATTTGGGGATGCATAAGAGCATAATGATGACTTAGATCTCTCTATAGATTCTATACTCAATAATCTATGATTAGAAGTAGCCATCCAAAATCATGTCAAGGGGGTAACTCATAATGTTTGTGTCCTTCAATTTATACTCAACCACTATCATCCATCCATTATTAAACATTAGAACCTCCTTGATCGATACTGATTACAATAAGGAGGGGTAGTGATCCTCATGAAAAAACTACTATAAGATGGTATCTAAGAGTGTCAACACATCATACATCTGTGTATCAAGGATACACTAGTTCCCAACTACTTCATAGGAAAGGATAGCTTCTAGTGAAACCACTAGATCTATCAGTGGCAAAAAAATCCTGAAGATATGGACCATCGACTCTATCCAATTCTCCTTCACCTGAGGATCTATCTCCCCGTGGAACCTTAGTGGCCACTGATGTTGTAAACTGTGGAGAATGATAAGCCTGTGTGCATCCTAAATATACTATATTGGGATCATATACTATTATAGGGTTGTATGTGATTCTATATTCCCACTGGGAGTTAGGGGATAACCATATGTACCTTAAATTGAGGCCTCATCTCTCATAGGGTCTTCATCATTAACTATAGATGGTATCTTGGATGGATGTTATCATGGAAGAATCTTGAATGTTATTAATGACTACCACAGTCAGATAAGAATATATATATATATATTAATATAAATGGTTATATGAATCAAGAAGGAAAATAGAATACTCTATATTATATTATTCATATAACTTTGATCCCAGAATGAAATCTCTCATCATGCCAAGTTGACAAGTTTGTAGTTAAGGCCCTTATGAGTTGATATGCCAGCCGCTGCACCATGACATGATTCTAAAGCCTAAGAGCCACACTCGAGTCACTTTTACATTATTTCCCCAAACCCAACCAAATCCCATTAAGGGGATATGTCTTAACAAATTACCTTGTAATTAACTTGATCTGATACGAATCTTTGTCGACCCAACCCAAGGCATGGATCGAGCCATAACTACCCAAATCCCAGCTCTATTGTCTAGGGGTGGAGAAAAGTGCGGAAGGAATAACATAATTAGGGAATCCTTTTACTAAATACTTGTATTCACAGAAACATCCATATAAATGAAATAACATAGAGGTAAAGAATAAAATATGAAACACTAATATAAAGTAAATCAAGTATGCATGAACCTCCAGACATTACAAAAGTACAGTAGTGTAAACTCAAATGAAAAGGGGGCAAAAACAAGTTTAGCAGTAAATAGGATCCAACCTGATATAACAAGAAATGTAAATAGTTAAAATTGTGCTTTGCTCATGAATCCCATGATACAACCAGTGTATGTGGTACACGATCCTAGCATACCTAAGCCATTTTGTCATCATGGTAGACCATTCCATCATATATATAATATATAGATAGTTTGGGAAAATATCATATATGGGTGGGTGTAAACAAACCTTTTAGGACGCTCTGATATGTGAAGGGGTTAATAAGAGAAAAAATTGGAAGAGTATTAAATTAGATGTATGGTAAAGTCAAACACAATAGCTCAACCCAACAATGAGCAAATCTAATCTCAGCAAAACACAAAGGTATAAAAACAGTGAGTATAAGAACTACCCATCGATCATTTTCCACATATATTAGGAGTGTAGGATCTTAGAACATTCAAAGGATCAACATGGAAAGCACTTGAAAAACCCCTTGCATAATTCTATGTCTTTGAATGAGAGTAACCAAATATATATTGTGGATAAAAAAGAATGAAATATATAAATGCCTAGTAAGAAGAATCTCATCCCTAAAGAATTAGGGGATTTCTATATTCCCACTCAACACAATATGATGGTTAGACAACAGTCCCAAATATACATCAATGATTCCCATCAACTCACACATTTTACCAAAAAGGAAATCTTACAATTCTAACCACATCTCACCACTATGCCACAAATCCATGTGGGAAAGAACACATATTTAGATGATCCATGACCTGGTACAATAGGGTAATTCAAATCTTATGGTCAAAGGCTAATTCCCATCTTAGATAAAGGATTCCTAATTATGTTATTGAGGACCCATGCCCTGATACAGTAGGAGGGTTCCACTTAGATGGTCGATGACCCATGCCCCACCCGGCTTGAGTTTTCCACTCTAAGTCATCAATGACTCATGATGGATACCACAGGAGGGTTCCACTCGGATGGTTGGGGACCCATATCCATCCCAGTCGGAGGGTGCCACTTTACATCATCAAGGACCCAGTCTGTGATACCATATGAGGTTGACACTCTGAATTTCAAGGAACCATTCACATCCCAGTTGTAGGGTTCCACTCTAGGTCATTATGGACCCATTCCCTAATAGAATATGTGGTTCTACTAGAAAAGTCAACGACCAATGCCCAGCCTGGATGGATGGTGCCACTCTAGGTCATCAAAGATCCCTAGAATGATACCGTAGAAGGGATCCACTCAAACACTCAAGGACCATTTTTGAGCCTGAATAAGGGGTTCCAGTCTATGTAATTGAGGAATCCTACCCCAATACCACATGAGGGTGCCACTCATATGGTATTTGGTGATCCTTTCTGATCACTACCATCATTGGAAATTTTTTTGTATGAACCAAGGATGGTACATTTCACATCATATCTTTAAATCCAGAGATGAGGGAACCATCATTTTCTACATTGAAAAAAACACGGGATATGATACTTATAGGCCAAAAAAGAGTTCAAATGACTGGTATATAGGCAATTTATGATTACTAAAATAGGAATAAAGGGATACACTACCTAGGAAGGGATCCACATGGTGTGTGGTCATGCTCCATAGCCCGGTCATGTCCCCAAACAATACATTCCACCCAGTCTATATAGCATTACTTACCAGGTTGGTGGACTAAGTTATGTTTCTAGGATAACAGAGATTGATCTTTTCCATTATAGTCATATCCATGTACCTGATCATGTGTACGTATACTTTTATCATGTGTCTATGTACTTTGGTAAATGGAATGTGGCTTCATAAGGGGTTCCTCCTGTGTGATAAATCTACATCTGTGTATTCTTATATGAATCCCCCCCCCAGAGTTATCCATGACATGGTTTGTCCAACCAATGAAGGGATACACGGTGTGTGTGGGATGACATCACATTGTGTCATCCTTGAAATTTATCCAAAACTAGATGCTTCCATTTATGAAAAACACGCCGGGTTTTCATCTTAATACACAATTTATAATTGTAATTCTCCTAAAAATACCAAATGTAATTTTTAACCAAAAATCTATCCTATTAACTTCATATATAAATCTATTTATATATAAACTTGTTGGATATATCTAAAAATCATGGATCTATGTCTCCACTCACTAGAAAATAGTCTTTGTTCACTAATAGGGTTTCACTATTCATTCTACACACCACTGATACATGCACAATTTATTTCTTCATTTGAAACATCTAAAAGATGATAAAATGATAACAAAAAGTCTAGACTTATGTTTTTTTCATGGATATTTTTTTTGATCATTGACTTGCCATCGATAAGGGGGTTCGATGGGGCTTGGTACCACCCAAAAATGTAGAACAAGGACAAAAGGGTCCTAGAGGAAGCAAACCTGTAGAATTAAATGGAGGAAATCACTAAAACAAAGGGGTTAAAAATTATTGACTAAATTTTCTTGGGAAAAGATAAATAATGGTGATACGAAGGTTAGAAAATAATTCAATAACTAATTAAAATCAGGTACAGAGGCTCATGATTACTCCAGAATTAGCACAAACCCAATAACAAGGGTGGATCTGCTCCATCATTTAACAAATAAGAGAAAAACCACCAATTGATGTGTCCTACCTTAATTATGGATCAATATTTGATGAATAAATAATCAGAAAATGAAAAGGGTTAAAACTACATCTAAGACTCCAATGTGCTCTACAAATTCTGATATAGGATTTCATTTAGGAGTTATCTTGTTTTAAATAATAATAATGTTTTCATAATATTAAATATATAAATAAAATTTTTCTAAAATTAACATTGGGAACACGAGGCCTATGAATCACACAGTGTCTTAAAACCTTGCTCTTGATATATATTGAAATATGTAAATTTTTTTACAATGAAAAAAATTGGAATCTACAAAAATAGTCTTAAACTTCACACATAGCCAAATGGTGTTATTTTCTCATGTAAGCATTAAAGGGATCAATCATATCATCGTAGTTCCCAAAACTGATGGTCACATGACTGGTTCGATGATATCCATTAGAGACTACAATCAATATAGAGTTCTCTCATCAAAGAAAGATTATAAAGCACTGAAATATGATGTGATTCCAACTTTACACATTATGAAGGCCCAAATATTCACAAAAAATCATTTATAAAATAGGTTTTGATGGAGACCTCCTCGAATGAATCGACAGAGAAGAGAATCTTATTATCATTAATGATGTACATGTCTGATTGTGTGGTTGTTAGTAGTCAAGGTGTTAGATCCCCAATAAAATATAAATTCTTAGATACATTTAGACTTCAATTAAATAATATTTCATTGAGTTCACCAAGGAATTTTATTCCTACCATCTCTATACCATATTTATCCATCACCCCATGTAGTTTATAGTTACATCCAAATACTCCTAGTCATTCTCCATTTCGAGAATGCATTTATTTGGGATATATATCCAGAAACATCTATAGAGTTCAAATACATCCTAACTATTATTGTATTCTTCTCCAAATGGGTAGAGGCAATACAACTCAATGATTTTGGGGCCAAATAATTGTCACCTTTTTGAAATCAAAAATAATTTCAATTTTGATGTCACTTTAATAATAATGATAGATAGATATTCAAATTTATTCTTTGATTAGTTGGAGAGCATGTACCAGGAGTTTAACATAAAAATCAATCACTCATATCTCTATCATGAAATTTCCAATGGAATGATAGAGTCGTTTAATAAGACCCCATAAAATATACTTCAGAAGATTGTGAATATAGATTACAAATACTAGACTAACAAGATCATTCATTCCTTTTGGGCGTACAGAACCACCAAACATACCACCACATGGGTGAACCCATATAAAATCGTTTATAGAAAGAATGTAGTCCTTCCCATTGATATCAATCTTCTATAACTATGTTTTTGCATTTTTTATTTTCTATCCATAAATTATAGATCACATATATGACATGATGGATTATAGTTACTCGGTATAAAAGGATTTCATACCCTCTATCATATAGAGATCCATCAAAATTGGATAGCATGGTCCTTAAACCATAAATTCCACCATAATAGTTTCTTTGAAGGGGAACTAGTACTGGTCCATAGGACACCAATGATAATAATGAATAAGCCTCTAGAGCTTGATCCAAAGCAGGATGGACCTTATTCCATTCACAATGTTCACTATGACAAGGCTTATTCTCAGATCAATATGTATAGAGAGATATTAACGGTCACCACCCATGTGATATTTATCAAAAATTATTCACGTTAGAAAAGAAAAATACATCTCAGCATAAAAATGTTTAACTACATCTTCATTCATTGTCTCACAACCATACAATTCATGAAATGAACTCCACATTCCAAAATAGAAAACTATAAGACACCGACATCCTTTCCCAATGATGTTAAACAATAGTGCATCATGGTCTTGAATGAATAGCCTTAAAAGGAATAAAATTTGGTCCTATTAATTTAAACCACAACTAAATAGAATTATAATCCATGTTATATGAATTTCAACTACATAACCTAATATCCAAGTCACAATATGCTAAAGTATATGACAATGTCCTTACAACACGACGTAAATCTATATAGTTCACATCCTTGATGCATGATGTAAATTTGGTTAACATTTCAATCCTTGTTTCATATGATCATTATAATTGGTTCTAGAACCCCACCAAACAATTATTCAAGAAATACTTATCTCTTGATTCATTCCATAACTAGATATATAGTGATGTCTAGATCACCAATCTCATGTCCAGTTATAATACAAAATTCCCCTACCCTATATACAGGTCATACCTACATAGGGAGCCTTTTCAAGAATTATATATGGCTTTATTATCAATCTAATAAGATATGTAGTGACACCTAGATATTACATCCCGATCTAGCCACCACAAAATTGAAATGCCCTTATCCTTAATTTTTATTTCCACTATGTGGTGGATAAAAAATTTAGCATGCCATGTTTCTCACACCAAACATATCTCACATGAGATTTGTAGATTTGTTAAATGGTTTCATTCTTAATAATGGAATATCAATTCACATTGGTTTTACTACCATCCTGATTTCTAGATCAAAAAAGCACATAAGATGTCATTATCATATGACTATAAAATGTGTCGTTCATTAAGATCTATGTATGGATTGATTCTTTTTCACTTGAGATATGATGTGAAGCCTTGATACTACAACCTAGTACAATCAAAATATGATGAATTCCCCTACTCTCAAATGTATGAGTCATATCTACATAAGAGGATAAAATGTGGGTTCCAAATATTTTCATTCTTTTATATTCAACAAAAATAATCCCCTTCCCAATAAAAAGAGTTCAATCCGTTTTGGGAAGCCTTTCAATATCTACATGTTTTTTAATTGGCACTCTAAAATGATATGTTGTGGAGCCCAGGTCGTGTACCCCAGTCTAGCTACAATATTCCTTTTTCATGTCAAGTCACATTTTCATTACAATAAAAAGTTAGACTAAATTGATGGTATCTTTACCGCATGAATCTAAACTATATGGCCGCTCAATAACTATTTCTGTATTGATTCTCATTCCAATTAGATTTTAAGAGAATCATAAAATACATGTTCTACTCCCACCAATGGGGTATGGAAAAATACCACCTCACATGCATAAAAACAAATGTGTATACATGATATATTAATTTGGGTTCCCTCATTCAAGGGACCATCAAGGATATATGAATTACCCCTCTTAAATATGACTCAAATATATGCAAGGGACTCTACACTTCATGTAAAATTTTAGTCCTATTGATTCTGTTATGCTTGGTCATATAACTTCTGCACATCATAATCCTAATATTAGAAAATTTTGGATCATCATAATCAATCTCCAAAAATTGGTTGTACAATGTATAACACCTGAGGAAACCTTTTTGTAAATATGCAGTAACACTCCAATGTTGGATATGCATAATTTTCCCACCAAAAGGAAATTTCTTCTAGAGAATGATGTGGTTTGACTATGCAGTAATATTCCCTAGTAGGATTTCCCTAAATTGTCCCACAAAATGGCCTTGTTAACTATAGGAAAAAATTTCCCCGGAAGAGGCCTCCTATATATAACTAAGACCCAATGATGTCACATAGAAAAACCTGCTATTTGACCATTTTCATTGGTCATCCCTATCATTATTCTATCATGTATATTCTCTCAGTATGAGGACCCCCATGATCTTTTTCAATTTCCTCCCCCTGTGTATGAATTGTGCTAGAATAAACTAGATCATGTAGTCCTCATATTATCCATTTCATCCATTATACCATGGTCCTATTCCTCTGACCTCAAACTATAGGCACCCTATCATCCTCATTGCTTTTCATTAGAATAAAAATATGTCACAAAAACCTGACATTAAGCTATATGGTTTTTCAGAACTACATATGGTTTGATTCTCATTAGAAATTTATATTTTCCAATGCTCAAACCATATTCTACAAGCCAATCCTCAATAAATAAAACCGTATTTTCCAATATTTGTTTCACACATTAGTAGAAAAATTTCCACCTATTATTGTGTAATTTTGACATGAAATGATCCTCCCATATTCTATAAATTTCATTACACAACCCAAAATTTATGTCCAGCGAAATACAAATATCCATAAACATCCTCCATCCATTGGAAATATAATGTTAGAAATCCTGAGAACTCCTTTTTCAAATAATGAAATAACATGACCAAGTTATCTTTTCATAAGGTCTGTCAATAAAAGGGCCTATAGAATCGAGGATTCCACTCATTGACTATATAGTAACAGTCCCTAGTTGGATTTAAAAAAAAGGACCTATATAAATGGGCCTTTCACCAAGAGGTGTTTTTTCTCCCAAGAGATACCTCACATATCTCTATGATACCTTTCCTCCACATCACTCTTCAGATTCATAAACTCTTGATAACATATTACAAACTCCCCCATTAATAATTGGAAATGATTTCAAATTCAATGATATATTACTATGAAAGGAATGATAATTACTCATTTAGTCAGAGATAGATGATATAAAATAATAACTATAAATTTATTTTATATATTCTACTAAAATGAAAGGAATAAAATTATCATTAGAAGATGTTACACTATATCAAAATTTCATCTCTGAAACATGGTAAATTGTATGGTCAAATTCTTTGATTCAAGGAATTATAGTGAAATATGTACTAACCCTTGTCAGAGAGGGGACTTCCCCCCTTGAATAAGTCATTCACCTAACGTTACCCTCCTTTACAGGATCCAAATACATGTGGTAGAGGTTTCACATTAATGGAAAATACCAATATAGATAATCACATCATATATCATGCATCTTCCATGGGAAAATCACCAATCGTGGTTTTTAGAAAGCAGGATATCCAAAATCATAACAAATATTATTAGTATTATTTCATAATTCATGTGGGTAACTTTTTTATTATGAAATAATATTCCCTAATAGGCAATGCATATGTCTTCTACTAATAGGGTCTATTAGCCAGAGGATGCTACTGTTTGAATCTACAGTAACATACCACAGTTGAATTTAGATAAGTTTCCCAAAAAAGGTGCTTCATCCCTAAGAATATTATTCCTTGAGAGAGACCTCCCCTATTATCATAGGCCCCAAATATATCATGTTATAACCCACTTTTCAAACAGGTTACAAATTTATTCCTTGCATACATGTCTCGTATCTTATTTTAGATTTGGAAATCATAAAACGTGACTCAAAATTCCCCTTAATTTATCTTAATAATTTTGAAGCATTATTGGTAAACTATACTTTTGTGGTTTATCATTATCAATCTCATAGTCATTTATATTCGACCACAATATTGAATCACATTAGTCCATCTTTCAATACATTAAACTACCCACAAAACGACACATAGTACATTCTAGGATGAAAAACCATAAAGGGATCCCTTGGTAAAATTTGATCATCCACTTTCTTTACCTATGATCATCATTTTTTCTAAATGAATTGATTAATGAAATATATACTATGGAAAAATGATAGGATTGATACCATGATTTGGAAGCATAAGATAAATCCAAGTCTCACCTGCTAAGTCTTCTTTGTATTGGATTTATGAAAAAATTAGTGAAGGTTCACAAAAGGTAAAGTTATTTGTAGGGTTATCAACAAGACCATATAAACTATTTAAATATGCTTAGAATGTTCCATGGATAATGGAAACACTAAAATTTTCTTCCACAATGTATATAGAACCAAAATATACCAACTAATGTTGGAATACATCAATGTAACCAAGAGTTTTCATAGTACTGTATTCTTTTCATTTTAAATGAATAAAATTCTAAGGGGGGTGGGATTTTTTTCAGACTAAAATTGTGTTCCATGAAATTTTTCATATAATTTATAATATGATACTCAAATAGAAATTATATTTTGAGTTTCAGTAGAAATTCATCTTTGTGGTTGAAGGAGCCGACTGGATTTCATTACACAATCTGAATTCCCACACTTTGAGGGATGGAAATTTTTCCAAAATGTTTTCTGATCTAATGGAATGGTAGTAGAAACATATCTATGAGGGTAGGTAATGGAATTTAAATGAGATTTGGGGTTATATGTTTCATGATTAAAGGCCTCCTCATCCTGTCGTAAATATTTTGTGGGGAAACTCTCTATTTTTTGTTGTGATCAATTACTATAGAAAAGGGACCATCCTGAGGAGTTATGGCCATAACCCAAATGTGATCACATGCAGGGTTGTGGGGCCACAATCCATATGGTAAGGAACATTGGGTTATCCAATGTGATTCAACATAATCCAACACTATATTCCCAGAGGAGGACATACCTACACAGCTCAGAAGGCACAACCACCCCCATATAATGTGGCATGCATCCACCCATCCTGCACACCCGAAGGATAATGTAGGCCCCCTAAACTACATTAGAGAATTAGCCAACCCTACTTAGAGTACCTTTACTTGGTACATACATCAGGTACCTTTAAAGATGATGCCCTTCAACCGGTTTCCCATGTTTTCCTATAAATAATACTTTAGGGATACTAATGTGTAAGATTTGTAAAGTGGAAGAAATCTCCAACATCTTGTCACACAACCCTTTCACCCTGTTGTGTGAAAATATCTTAGGTAGACTTCAAAAAACATAGTTAATATTGGATTAAGTGGTATAGTGAGATCAATATCCCCCAAGATTATGATACACATGAAACCTACATGAGGACCACTTCCCTATAGTTGATAGCCACAAGTGAAAATGTCTAATCTGAATCTCAAGACCTACACAAAACCCTTCAAGGGACTCCTGAGGAGACCCTCAGTGGATAGAGTAAGGTCTCAACCATGTTTTTTCCCAAGTGGATAATATCTCGGGGAACCGGTAGCTCATTCAAGCCTACCACATTCATATATAACATCTATCTCCTACCATTTCCTATCTAAATCACCTTTTGATCACCAATACATAAAATATTATAGAAACATTTTATTCCCTCTTTCAAGATAGTAATGGTAGAGATCCAATTTCAATGGAGCAATCTTATGTAGGGGATGAATCTGAGGCCTCCTCCAAAGCCTATTGAAATGAAAACCCATGCATAAACACACAACGATGTGACTCCCATTCATATATAAATTCTATATATCATAGGTGTCACACACATGTCACAGATGATGGGTAGGGTCCTCGATGTGCATGCATATATGCATCCCATCGGTCATGAGCAATGAAAACTAGAGGAAGTACCAATGATATACCGGTATTGGGTATGAATGTTATAACCATGTCCTTAACTCATCATCTCAAAGAACACGGACCACTTGTTCCATGTGATGAGGGAGGAGATCACTCTAGATTTTCCATTTTTGGGTTGATGTTATATCCTCCTCTACTATATAGAAACATGGTTCAAGAATAACTCTTGGAGTAAGAACCATTATTCTCTTTTAGGTAGGTATCTAGGTGGGTAGTTCATAGTGACTATCACTGTTAACAAAAAGAGAGAGGATATAGGAATGTCAATTCCATTTCTTCTTCTCACGTATATTATCCATATTCCACCAAATGAATAAGGATAATGTGTTTTAACATGTATTACAAATCCTCTTGGTTCTCATAGTTTACAATGACATGCATGGGATTAGAGTTCATCTATGATCATGACATCTGCATGGCAAGGTTCATGTCTTCGAAGATCATCTTTTTCTAGGTCATCCTCTCTCCTTACATCATCAGGAATCCATATCTGTGAATCCAAAAATCTATTTATCCAACCACAATGTAATCATTCAATAAGGTTTCTTCCCCATAATTATTCCACAACCATCAAGGTTCCATATTCCTAATGACGTAACCTAAGGTACTCCTTTTCTGTATAATCCCCAACTCAATCCTTTCAAAGGTCTACATTCCCTATCAGACAAACCTTTAGAGTTCCTCGATTTCTGTGGGTCCTCAAAACTGAACTACATATACTTTGATTACCATCTAAATGGGATACATCGATTGCATCCATGTGATCCAAACCAAGCATGCCAAATCATATCTAATTTTCTATAGGCAATATTATTAGTAGGGTTATATCTATCCTTGGTTCCCACACCCCACATAGTTTCAAGGGCCACTTTGGTATAAGTCCCAAAGTGATATTTGACTAGGATCCTTTATCCTAGACTTCCCAGCCACATGACCATAAACCATATTGTTTGGTTCTCATCAAATTACCTTAAAAGGTAATATGTTTCGAATTATGTGGAACCAAGCATTGGGGGTTCTTATTCCTTTCGGGGGGAAATGTAGGAATCTGATCTCATAAGCCCCATCATGACATAAAAAACCAACATCTCGGAGGATGATGACAGCCTCCAGAGCATCCCACTATGTGGCTCAAAACCATTATAATAATAATTAGTAAAAAAAGATTATATAATTCCCTCATGAATGTATACCACTAAGGGGGATCCTATGATGCATACAGATATCTCTATTCAAAAATATCCATGGATACATATAGATTTTAAATTCTAAAAATATTAATAATTGATTTTAAATATAGGGTACACATATGTAAAAATTTGTAATTAATGATGGATTCAAAAAAATATCTAAAATCTATAAAAGAGTCATGGAGTAGGAAACAATTCCCCCAAAAGGGTGTGATAAGTACGACCACACATCATATCATCTAATGTGAGTTCTTGTGTATCGCTGGTCAAGTTACATAATGAGTGCATGCCTTTATAATGAAAGTCCATGAGTCATCATGGATAAGAGATCCAATGGGTGTGTGCATTCCAAGTAACAATCCCCACTGGAAACCACTCCAAAAATATGTTAGTATATGTATCTTCCATGAAGGATGTTCCACCAACACCAATAAATTACATTCCATCCGCACATAGAAATCAGAAACAAGAATTGGAATATGATATAACATGATATTTATATACATTAATCTTACTATTGATAAAATATCTATCTATGTCGTGTTCTACACTTGTTCCGTCCCATGAATTTCCGACTCTCTAACCCTAGTCCAACAAAATATAAAATGGAAAGGTTTTCTAAAAATTGTTTCAAACAAATCCATACTAATGGTGGGGTGAAAACTAATATTATATAAAATATCATCCAAATATATGTTCATTATTCAAAACCCTCTAAAATATAATAAAAAAAAGAAATATATCCTCATGAGTCTATATATTTAGTGTTTCTTTATTATCATTATTTTGGTGGAGATTGGTGAAAAAGAATATTTTACATCCAAAAGCAGGTTGGAGACCTATCTATATATTGGAGGTTAAACAAAGGTCATGTAATTATTTTTTCATTCTTGGGACTCAGTGTAGTCTCATCGGCTCCTCCATGTACTTGCAAGAAAAATCCTCCATTTTTATTGACTCAATGTTCCCTATAACGTGGACTAATTTCAATAAATGTTTCATTGTCACCAATATATCTTCATAGACTCCTTATACTTGAGGCAAATTAGTGACTTAGTCAATCTATATGTCTTACCACTTCCATTGAGGAAGATCTAATGGCTAGATCAATCTACTAGGAACACAATTTTTGTCATGAACTTCCTGTTTGACCAAGAATTGAGATCCAAACACTACAACTCAATGGTTCACCCTAGTCCACCAAAATAATCCCCTCAAAGAATGGTACATTATTTCCACACATAGATATAATAATAAACGTATAATATGGTATTCATTCATTACCACCTCATGCATCACTGATTCAATGAATATACTCCACAAGAACAACACCTACTTTTTTTTCCACAATCTAACCCTCAGGAGAATAAAAAAGACATCAAGGCATCCCTAGTCCTCCAACTTAGAATAACCCATCAAAGGATCCACTTCCTATTTCACTAAATAAGAATAAAATATCATATAAAAATGTAAATTACTTCCACCAACCTCTCAAATATCAAGATAGATCATTGATATATATTTCATTTCCCTTCCATATGCTCTATATTAATAAACAGAATCATTATGTGACTATTTAATCCCTACATCAAATTAAATATTACCATTTCATGGGATATTTGAAATATAAAAGTAATAGTACCAGAAAATTAATTCCACTTTGAAATTCACAACATTATATAAAACTATAAAAAGATATACCTCAATCCCATGTGATTGGTAAAAATGTCAAATCACTCAATGATGAGGTAATTTCACCACAACATCATTGAAAATATGAATATTTCAAACTTGTGATAATGGTCGAATAGTTATGATCATGGTGGAATGACTAACCATCCCTATAAGAATCATATCGTCTATAATACATTAGATCATCGTCAAAACGGAGATAAAAAATGTTCTACAAAACTATAAAATAAAGAACCTCTTCTAGAAAAAAAATAACATGACTGTCATCCAATCCAATAAAAAATCAAAAGTTTTCTAACATGGATAAATTGACAAGAAAACATAGTAAATTATTTTTAATGTTGTTTGATGAGTCAAAAATTGACATAAATCATTCATGGACCTCCTATAATATCCTACATGATCAAAAAAACTCCAATCCTCTACAATGGTCTTGGGGATTTTGAAGAAATGATCGCCTATACCTTAAAATGATCTACGACTACACCACACTATAATACGACATATCACTTGAAAAAACATTTCATGAGAATAGAAATCAGACGTCGAAAAATTATTAAAAAATAAACTAATGATGATAAAATCTACAAATAGAATACATATGCTCTTGATTAACTTACTCATATGCAGAGTAGACAAGGATATCAATAGAAACAAAAAAAACTAATCAATATATTATATAAACACTATGTTCATCAAACCCATAAACATGGATAGAGAATTCATCACACTAAATGAATTCATATTGAAGTCGTAATTACCATAAAGACATTGAATGTGATATTTGGAATATATACACATATTTTACATGCATTTGATGATATCCTGAATAAATAATTCCATTTAAAAAACAACTAGATTTATTCAGCTGATTGAAAAAATCATCAATATGTGGAAGATGATAAAGATTCATCACTTTCACCTAAGTCATGCGATGAATGATCTACATACATCCATAATCCTTATTCACAAATAGATCAATATGACCCTATAGTGGCATGTTCGGAAAAACAAAACCACAATGTAGAAGATCATCAATCAATAACCACCGATCTAAGAACATAAATTTTACATCCAATATAGATACATAATGATCAGAGAGTTTCCCAACTACATCTCTATAACAATATAGATCTACCATTTAGGGGTTCAAACCACAAACTCCTTATGAAATACATATATGTACTCCTCTAAAACACTATTTAAAACCACTTATTGTGCCTCTAAAAAACTCAGAATCAACTCTTCCATCAATGAATACATGGAATGAACTAGAAACTAATATATTATATGGTATTTATAGAAAACAAACATAATAGGATATCCATCATCATCATAGAAGACATTTTTTATCTTGGTAATCTATAAATTTTTTCACTAAATACTAACATTACAGGAAGAGGATTATGTCATTTTGATATATGATTCTATATAGGATATCACCCCAAGAGTAGTAATACACCATGACTAACTCAATATCTCAAAAATTCATATTGATAAGGTCTTATTCAAACTAGAATAGCCAACACAAAAGGGAATTGGAAGCCTCTACAACTCATGTCCCAATGTATGGACTGGGGTAGCTATTAAAAAGGAGTGTGTAACTTCAAAGTGAAATAATGAATTCACCCAAGTAGAAAATAATTAAAGGGTACCTCAAATGATGAATCGATCACACCATATTGTAAACTTCAATTCAATAATATTAGTACAAACTTCTCTATGGACTCTATGGGTCTAATGAATAACTCATCCATGGTTACACTATATTGTCTATGAAAGAGATTTATTGGGGGCTATCCTCTGTGAACCCTTACTCCAACAGGATAATATTAAGATAGTGAACTATGTTGTTGATTTATCAATTGATATAATATCAATAGAATATACTAAGGTGAAATAAATTTTGCACGCTACCTCAGTGCCATCATATTGTTAGGCCATAAAAAGTAATAGTATAAAGGAATTGTATAATGAATAATGGTGAATGATAGTCTTCTATGAGTTATTTATGGGTGAAAATGTTTCATGTAGTCAGAAGTGATGGAAATCATTGATGGGGTAATTATTCAAGGGTCGGAGGGACATTCTATGTAATTATACCAACCCCCACACACATTTATTTTTGATGTGGTATGGAATTTGACCTTTTATTATGATGCATATTGTGAATTATCTAAGAATTGGGGAGAACTCCATGTGAAGATCTATAATTAAGGATATATTCACCAAGGGCCACACTAGGAGTAGAAATTTTTCCAGGTGTAGTGCTTGTTTCATTATTAGGTGCTCCCCATAGATCCATATAGGTTTTGGTAAGTTAGTATATGGGGCACTGTAATGTTTCCATTCGCACGGTGGTACCCCATTGAGAAATTTATAGGGATCCTAATACCACATGGTAATTTTAATCTGCACTACACCATGTTGTGGTGCTGATGATGGTAATACAAGGAGGGAAACTAATATATGTTGTGTAGGCTGATGGAAATATGTCATGGTGAGTTTGGAAGGATCATGGAATATGAGTACATAACAACAATAGGCCAATTTGATTCAATATACCATAAGGAATTTAGGTCTTATACTTGTAATACCTTTAAGGGAAATTGATATATAATAAAATAAGTACTATAGTTTTATTTCATTAATTATGTGGTGAAATTTGGGATTGTCAATTGAGGTTCCTAGGTGTATTTTTGTCTATTTATTGTAATGACCTAAGACATGAATAAAAATTTATATAATTTGAGTTTCCACTTTCTATGATGGGGTTCCTTTAAAAATATTGAACTACCTTTAGTCCATTACTATGTTTGGACTCCTAAAACAAGGTTTAGGATATATGAAAAATATTGAAGTAACTAATAATATTTCACTAAAGAAATTGGATGGCTACCTAAGGATGTTTTCCCATATCATAAATACCTATGAATTGAGATAGTTATAAATTTATAAAAATAAATTATATTTAGTATTACTATTATCCATTGAAAATTGATTAATCCCTAAATTTATTTATTTAGTTAACTTAATTAAATTTTAACAATTTTAAATATAATGAGACTTATTGACACATAATGTGATTAAAAATGTTTTCAAGGTGAGATTAGTAAAATCAATACATTAATTTAATAAAAAACACAATATAGGTGGATGAAGATAAATAATATTTCTAGAACCCTAGGATTTTTTTCATTACTAATAATATTTTTAATGAAAAATTTATGAACATTAAACCTATCTATATGAGGACTATAATATTAATGGGAAAACAAATAAATGGTTCTGAAAAAGGGAAAAAAATTATTGTAAGGTATTACCCCTTAGAGTATATCATATAATTGTAAAATAATAATCAGAAATATATTTCCAACAAATCCATTTGAATGATTTTAAAATAAAAATAAAATTATTTAATGTGCAATAAAATTATTTTTTGGTAAATAACTCAAAGTAATTCTCCATAAGTATGTTGGTGTCTATAATATTAATAATGGATTATTTGGGGATATAATTTTTATTAATTTAATATTAGTGAATATTGGAAATTTTTTTGTAAATGTGATGATGTCAACCCATTTGACAATTATATATATATATTAGTAAATTATTGATATAAAATGATAAAAACTATCATATTTTGACATTTGAGAGGATCCTTGTTTGTAGAAAAGTGATACTTCACCTTTAATTTATTTATAATTGATAATTATGATTATAAATATTCAACTACTAATACATAAGCTATTTGTAGGAAGATGATAAGAATGTAATTAAAATGAGATAATTTTAATACCCTATTAAGAACCAATGTGAAATATATTAATGAAACTCATATCTTAAAATTAATTTCTATAATGTTTTTTAGGCTAATAAAATTATGGTAAATTGAGAAAAAAATAATCATTGATATTTGAATTGTAGTTATATGAAAAAATATTGAAATACATGATTTATGATATCATTGAATAAAATAGAAATTGGACATAGTATTGTCAAATTAAATTAAAGATGATTTTATTTTAACAAAAAATAATTATGTGAAAATTTTTATATAAAATGTATTCTATAAATGAAATAGTAATTTTATATGTGAGTAATAGAAAAAAGAAATATTATTATGAATAATATAAAATAACCATGGTATTTTTGATTGAAATATAGTTGAAAAATAATTTTATATAATTATTATATGAGAATATCCCATTTGGATCTGAATATTGGGGTTATAGATATGTAAAATATGGAATAAAATGAAACTAATATGTGGTAATGGTAATGTGGATAAGTTCTACAATGTTTATCATTAATAAAATAATAATTTTAATAGAAAATATGTGTGGGGATTTTTTAAATTTTTGGTTCTATGTAATTTTTTTAAAATGTATGATATGTAAGGATAGTTACTTATTGTGTTTATAAATTTACTAGAGGAAATAATAATTGAAAAAATGACACTCTTGGTGAGATGAATTTCTAATTCATCCAATCTAAAGAAGTAAAACCAATCATTTATCATTGGAAATAATGATTTAAACAATTTTATTTTATTTTATTTCTTGATAAAAAAATTACTATATCATTGTTATAACTATCACAAAATGGTTGGAGTGATTTTAGTTATGTATTTGTTTATGAATCCATGACAAAAAAACATTGATCACAAATTTTGATAATAAAATTTTGATTTTACTAAATGTCATAGTATGTATTTTACAATTATCACAATATGATACATACAATGAAAGTACAAAAAGGTATGAAATATAGGTATCTAAAACCATAATTCAATTGATGTTGGTAAAAATAAAAAAATTAGGAATGAGAGAAGAATGTAAGGAAAATTCAATGAGAGTTATAGGATTTATTTACTAGTATGTGGATAAATGATACATTTGACATTTATATTCTTAATACTAGGTGCAATTTAAATATGAAGGTATAAGATTAATTTGTTAACAATATGGTAAAGGTTTAATTTTTTCTATTATACTGATTAATTTTTTATATATTACATATGACTCGTCTTTTGAAATATGATATTAAAATTTAAAGGTTGTAAACCATGAGATAAATTAAGTATATTTAATAAAAATTAATCATGTTTAAAAAATATTTTGGGTAGCTATATTTTTGTTCATTTATTATTCTTAAAATTAATCTCTATATTTGAGTTGGATTAATTAATTATATATATCTATTTTGTTTTATATTTACTTCTATATAGAATTTTGAGATAATTTACTTTTTTACCACACATAGGAATAATACAAAATCTATTTTTTCAAATAATAAAATTATTATACATTATTATCATCATCTCTTGGTAAATAATTTTTTTAATAAATGTTATTACTGAGTTGTTTCAATTTAAAAAATCATTTTATCTAAAATTATATAACTTGATAACCACTGTGAAACCTAATCCTATAAAATTCATCAATAGATATAATTTTCAATTATAAAAATATAATATATACACCACTTCTAAATATTTATCAATGAATTTTTTATCATATAAATACATTGAATAATGTTGGTGATATTATAGGATGATCCACTAAGATATTGATCTCAAGGATCATGACACAAATGTTAAAGGGATAAATGTTCTACGATGTGGACTATCAAATATACAATAAATAGAAATCATGACTTGTAACTATTCAAATGTAACATCAATGTAATTGACGAATTTCTAGAAAATTATTTAAAAGGTTATTAGGAAAAGAATCATGTTATTTCTAAAAAATGGATGACTTCATGATTATTTCAATAAATTAAGTAAATAAATTATTAAATAATATAATGTAATTTAATTCACATTTTTGTAACAGTAGTGGAAAAAACATTAAACATGTTGTTATTTTTCATGTTGGTTCTATATAACTGACAAGAAAAGCTATAAAAATCAATTTATCACATCGGTAAAAAAATAACGGACATGATAAATCGATGAGAATCAATTTTTTACATTGGTTGCATTATAACCGCTGTAAAAAAACTAAGATTAACTTTATTATGTTGATTATTTTATAACTGATGTGATATATCGAATATCAGTGCTTTATCACGTCGGTTATAAAATAATCGACGTCATAAATCTAATCTATGCAATTTATCTCGTTAGTTATCAAAAGAACTCTCATGATAAAGAAACATTTATCACAAAGGTTATTTTATAACCAATGTGATAAATTGTTTTTCTATGTCGGTTATTAAATAAACAAATTAATAAAAATTAAAAAAATAGTTTACCATGCCAGTTATTAAATAAGCGATGTGATAAATCTTTTAAATGATTTATCGCACCCCGTAATCAGTCATTCTGTTTTCTTTGATTGGGTGACCTGCAACTCATCTCTCTCACACGGGAAACCTAGAAACAACTCTTCAATTTCTTTCCCTCTAGCCTCATTTTTTCAACATCATTCTTCATTTTTATTATCATTGGATCTATCAGGTCGACTAACAACACTAATATAATCCACACACACCTCAGTTTCAGTTTTTTATTTTTTGCGATGCCCTAAATTAATTTTTTGAGATGTTATTTTTCGTTTTTATTTATATCATGGTATGTTTCATAGTGTTAATTTTTACCATGCTAAATTATTTTCTGGTAAAATAAACCAAAGGAAGTGATATCATGCAAGTTTATGAATTTTTTGTGTTCTATCATATGTCTGTACGCGTACCTGGGGTTTCCAGGGGGTGGGGCAATGCTAGTGGGTGGGGGTGTCCAGGGGTTGTCAAAGGGGGTTGGGGTAGTGTCTAGGGGGTCTGTGGGTTGACCAAGGGGGTTTGGGTGTCAATGGGGTTGGGGGTGGTGTCTAGGTGGTCAGGGGGCTGCCCAAAGGGGTAGGGGTGTACATGGGTGTGGGGGTTGTCTATGGGGTGACTAGGTTGTCCAAGGGGGTAGGGGTGTCCAAGGGGTGTGGGGTGTCCATGGGGGTGGGATTTACAGATGGATGGTGTAATGACCAAAAGTTTCATTAATGGAAATCCCACTTGATCTAATTAAATGTCTCTTTATATAAAATGTTTATATAAAATATCAACTTATTTGGTTTTATGTTCAGAATTTTGACTGTTTCTAATATAGTCGTTGAATAGTGATCACATGATTATTATAAATATAGGGCTTAAACAAATCCAATTTACTCAGAAAAAAGAACCGATGGCCTCGTCTAATAGAATTGCTTCATACGAAGCCCATTTTTTGGATCTCAGAAAAGAGGTAGCATCCTTAGGTTTCGCTCTTGACCAAGCCCATTATGAGCTTCATCATGTCAAGCCCGAATGGGACCATCTACGGAAAAAGTGGAAGTTGATAGAGATTACCACTCGAGCGATGTTATCCGAGCCACCCCAAGAGTCTGTCACCATCGCACACCTTACCCTTTGGTCTTATGCAGATGTTTTAAGGGGTTATGTATGAAATCTATAGTTCTATGTTCATGTATATTAATTTTTTTATATAATAATGAATATACCTTCTTTTCATTATTGACACATTGTAAATAGTTTTTTTAAATCACAAATAGTATTTTTTAGATAATACTCAGATATGAAATCTATTTTGATAAATTAATGGATTTTTGAATTAAATAAAATTTTAATAAAATATTATTATTATTAAATTAATTTTTATTAAATTTAAATTATCTTATAATTTTTTGATTGTTATTGTAATTTTTATTATGGTTTAAAAGCCATTTTTGTCAAAACACGTGAATTTTCGATAAATGTCCATTTTTATATTAAAAGTTAAAATTAACATATTTAGAAAATTATTTAGATAAAATAAATGTTATTTCTGGAATCTGGACGTAGCAATTATCCAATGGTGAATTTTTCATTATTTTTCAAGATAGTCAAATTTTTGGGTAAAAATTAAATACCGTTTAAATATATTATGTGTTTTATGACATCATAATGACCCAATAGTGATGTAATAAAATACTCTAAGCTTTATGTTCGGCCAATATATGTTTTACCATTAATATAATGTGATTTTGGGTTTGTTTTACTTATTTCACAAAGCATTAATGGACCCCTCAATACTTATTAAACATCTGTTTTTTTTAAATTATTTTCCATGGGAGAGTGACTCAGCTCCACATAAGTAACCACATTATTTTAAGAAGTTCAGAATTTGGTCTTATAAAATATTTTTTTCTTCTTTCCTTTGCCAAAAACCATGCGCAAAAACCATGATCTTATTTGTGGTTTGTATTAGTTTAATGTAAGGGGTCCCAAACCTAAATAATATAGAATTCACTCATCTTTCCTATATAAACCCACCAAATCTCCCATTTCTTCCTCACTCAAAGCCTTTGCAGTTTGTCCAACCACATCCCTAATCTCTATAGAATCCTCCCAAGGTTCCTGAAGCTCCCAAGAAGCCTCTCTCAAGCCTCTCTCAAGCCTTTGGAAGCACACTTCCAAGTAAGGGTTTTCTTCCTTTCACTTTTTGTCCAATTTTCATAATATTGTAATGAACTTTTAATCTCAGTTGTAAATTCTAGGGTATAGTTTCGAAACTCCCCCAAAATTCCCGATTATTGTTTTAATGATGGGATACGACTTTCTCTCTCATTAAATGTCTCCCATGTACACCCGTTACTATGCCGAAATTCTGAAAGGAACTTCTCTCCCCTCATTTACATTCAAGCAATAATTTTTTATCATGAATCAAAATTCCATGACAATTGTTGGGACATGAATTTATATTACCCCCTTACTATCCATTTCATGTAGGTATTATGAGACACCAATTTCTCTCTCATAAACCATTTTTATTAATTCTTATATCACGCCGTTACGCTTCCAAAAATGCACAAATTTTCTATGCCAATTCCATTGTATAGTGAATACCATGCCCATCTCTCTATCAAGGGTATTCACCTTCATTCACATTTACTTATTAATTAAAATGTTTCATTCCACATTCCTATGTAGTGTAATAAATGATTATGTTTTATGAATACATGTTTTATGATCCATGTGGCACACTTATTCATGAAATAAAATTTTTAAGAAGGGTGTGCCCTTATGGTGCTCTAATGTATTTGGTAAAGTATAGTATCATGATACATCAGGTGCAATGATTGTTGACTCTTGCTAATTAAAGTGAAAATAGGTTTTAGTCATGCTTCATGTGCATTGAGGATTTACTAATGCTTCATGTGCAATGGGCCTTGGCTCATGCTAATTCCATGTTAAGTGTTGTTGCAACATTTCCAAGTTATGATTATCATGCTTTATCATGCCTTTATGTCCATGTTTCTCTTGTGATCTATTGATATTCATATTGTCTAACATGTATTGTACTCCACATGTATTCCATGTTTATTCCCATACTGGGCTTTATAGCTCACCCTTTTCTTATGCATGTCCTCAGGTTATCCCATGCAATGCTAAGTACGAGGGAATATAATGGTCATGTAATGAAAGTTTTCAATAAAGATGTTGTATTTCATGTTTTAAGTTGTTATGTAATGATCCTAAGCCCCAAAGACACTAGAACTATCGATCTTCCTTTTTGTATCAAGTGAATAGTTTATGTAATAAATCATGATTATGTTTGTAATAAAAGAAGGTTTGTCATAGTTGGTATCAGAGGATAGGTTTAGTTATTTTTTGGATAAGGATTAGAAAACCCTAGTAAAGACTTAGATAAAAGTCTAAGTACAATAAAACATCCCTATGTCTGGGTGAGAATTGGGTAAGTGGGTTATCAATAAAATACATCCTTGTTTGGATACGAGCAGGTAAAGGTGGCTCAAGCACAGATGTATCCAAGGGGTAAAACCCAAAAAAACCGCTTTGAGCTAGACTTGAACGTGAACTGGTGCACGACAACGGGCATTGCTGTGGTCTTGGTTATGACACTCCCAGGAGATATGCTTTGGTAAAATCACAATCTTGGTATGAACCCATATTAAGGGATTAAGAAAAAACCCTATGAATATATGTTAGAAAGTAGATCAAGAAATGCCTAGATTGAAGAATATAGATTCATAAGTTAAGGAAATAAAACAAAATTTATAATTCATAAACTTTTGTCTTTGGATAACCCTTTATGTGTCACCCCAATCATTCATTTTATTCCAGCCAATGGCCGTTAATAGGAGGCATTGGGCTAACAACCGATGTTAAGATCTGTGTGATGACTGTACTAATGAGATTACAAATCCAATGGGAGCGGGAATCCCGAACATTATCATGCTTATCTCTCAGAAAACACAATATTTGAATAGAAACACGAGTCAAGAGGAACGTTCAACCACCTCTAAGAAATAAGAAGTCCTTATCGAGAGCTTCATGAGACAAAGGCCTCATACTTTTAGTGCATCATCTGATCCCACGATCAGTGAACAATGGATCAACTCCATTGAAAAGATCTTCTCTATCCTTCAATGTTATGAAAAATAGAAGGATCTCTTGGTGTCTTATAGTATAGAGGGTGAAGCTGATCAATGGTGAATGTTGATCAAAAATATGAAGCCTGAGGAGGAGATCAAGGCGTTGGAATGGAAGGATTTCCAAAAGATTTTTTTTGATAAATATTTTCTGCGCACCCTCCGGATTAAGATAGAAAGGGACTTCTTTTCCCTCATGAAAAAAGAAGAAGAATTTGTTGGAGCATACAAGGATAACTTCACAAGGCTTGAAGGATATTCTTCTAGCTTTGTCGTTACCCCTGAATGCAAAGTTGACCGCTTCTTTGGTGGGCCGAAGCCTAGACTACAGAAAGCATTAGTGATATGTTACATCGAAAGATATGAGGAAATTTTCCAATGTGCCCTCAAGGTAGAAATAGAGATCGGGGAATCACATGGGTGTCATCGGGATAAGAAGTGTAAAGTGGACTTCAATGATGGTGGTATGATGGATAAATCCAATGGTTCTAAGAAGATCCAGCACCCCACTTTTCAAAAGTGCAGAAACAAGCACCCTGGAAATTGTCTCAAGGGGAGAAGGAAATGCTTTAGGTGTGGAAGAAAAGGGAACCTAACTGTTAATTGTTGGTATGATAGACCTATGGTTTTGACATAGGATAGGAACGCACCGTTTGAACCTCAGCACATTGTTCATTTCTAAAACTGCAAAGAATCGGGGCATTTTGCAAATCATTGCCCTAATCCATGGGGTTTTAGAGGCAACCAACAACCTCTAAGGCAACAAGGAAGTGCTTTTTCCATCACTTCTGCCAAAGTGAACCTCAAAAACAAAGAGGTGATAGGTACGCTAGTTATTCATTCAAGAATAGCGATCGTACTTTTTAATCAGGTTCTATGCATTCTTTTATATCTCAAAAGTTTAGTAGAACAATCCAAGAACCACCACAAATCATGGAATTAAAGACATCGGTGAGTAAGGAAAATGGGGAAATCATTGCATCCCATGAATATAAGTCCCCCATATTATAATATGTGGATTTAATTTCCTGGTGAACCTCTTCATACTCCCTCTGGTGGAATTTGATGCAATTCTTGGCATGGATTGGATTTCCTTATACAGAGCCAACATAAATTGTTGGGAAAGGGAAATCAAACTCCATAAGGAGAATCAACCCCTGATTCATTACAACTCTAAGGAGGAAGATGAACCTCCTATAGCTCCATCATCTGAAGCATGGATATTACTACCCTATGAGCACGCCTGTCTTGCTCAAATGATTGAGTCCATGGAAGAAACCATCCTTGATTAAATGCCTACAGCGAGGGAATTCACGGAAGTGTTTCCTGAGGAACTGCATGGTCTTCCTCCTTGAAGAGATGTTGAATTCTCAATTGAACTTATACGAGGGGAGCTACCAATATCTAATAATCCATATAGAATGGTTGTCTTGGAGCATGAAGAGCTGTTGAAACAACTATAGGAAAACTTGGATAAAGGGTTTATACGCCCAAATGCTTCACCACGGGGTTCACTAGTCCTCTTCATCAAGAAAAAGGATGGGTCAATGTGCCTTCACATCGATTATTGTGAGATCAACAAAATCACAATAAAGAACAATTATCCTCTCCCATGAATTGATGACTTTTTAGATCATCTGCGTGGATCACAATACTTCTCTAAGGTGGACTTGCGGTCGGGATATTATGAAATAAGGGTCAAAAAGGAAGATATTCCCAACACTACTTTTCTTACAAGATACAGGCACTATGAATTCATAGTAATGCCTTTCGGAATCACTAATTCCCCATAAATCTTCATGGAATTGATGAATAGAGTCTTTAGATATTACCTTGACAAATTTGTGGTTGTCATTATAGATGATATTATAATATACTCCAAAATCAAGGAGGATCATGAAGATCATTTAAGCATTGTATTGGAGACTTTGCGCAAGGATAAGATCTATTCAAAGTAATGAAAGTGTGAGTTATGGTTAAAGGAGGTCTCAATATTGGGCCATATCATCAAAAGTAATGATATATCTATGGATCCCTCCAAAATAGATGCAATTGAGGGATGGATGAGGCCAACATCGGTAATGGATATCCGTAGCATCTTGGGGTTAGCTAGATATTATCGACAATTTGTGAGAAATTTCTCATGATTTTCAAACCCTCTTACCATGCTAACTCGAAAGGGAATAAAGTTTTCTTGGAGTGATGAATGCGAAGTAAGCTTTAAAGAGTTGAAAAGGAGTCTTATCACTGTGCTTGTGCTCACATTACCCATAAGTGGGGAAACTTTTGTGGTATTCAGTGATGCTTCGAAGAAGGGATTAGGCTGTGTGCGGATGGAGAATGATAAAGTGATATCATATTCCTCAAGGCAGTTGAAAATCAATGAGTGAAACTATCCAACGCATGATCTAAGTTGGAAGAAGTGATCTTTGCCTTGAAAATCTGTCAGCATTGTCTCTACGGGGAGAAATGTGAGATATATACTGACCACAAGAGTGTTAAATATATATTCAAACAGAAAGTGCTTAATATGAGCCAGACAAGATGGATAGAGCTCATCAAGGATTATGACTATTCAATACATTACCACCCTTGGAAAGAGAACAAGGTGGCAGATGCCCTATATAGAAAGGACCCAGCTATTCTATCAATGATGAGAATTGAGAAAGATCCAATATTCTTAGACCTGATGAATATGGACATGGGAATCAAAAAGAAGGGAACATCATCAATCCTTTCATAAATGATTACTCAACTGTCTCTTTTTGAAAGGTTAAAGGATGCTCAAAAGGATGATGTGGGAATTTAGGAAAAAGTAGAAGCTATTGAAAAAGGGAAATCCTCAGAGTTTAATGTTAATGAAGAAGGAAATGTGAGATTTGGGAAAATACTATGTGTTCCATCAAGTCCAGAGCTGAAGAAGGATCATTTGGATGATGCACATAGTTCAAATTTCTCTGTTTTCCCAAGGAGAACAAAGATGTATCGAGGTCTCCAAGAAAACTTTTTGTGGGATAATATGAAGAAGGAGACCACTGTATATACATCAATGTGCCTGGTGTTCCAGCAAGTGAAGGCAGAGGGGACGATGTAACGACCCAAAGTTTAATTAATGGAAAATACCTCTTGATCCAATTAAATGTTTCTTTATGAAAAATGTTTTTATAAGATGTCAACTTCTTTAGTTTTACGTTAAGATTTGTGACCGTTACTTTTATAGCCATTGAACAGTGATCATCTGAGTAGTATAAATATAAGGCTTTAACGAACCCATTTCTACTCAGATAAAGGAAGCGATGGCCTCATCCAGTATAATTTCCCCTTACGAAGCCCATTTGTCAGAGCTCGGAAATGAGGTGGTGTCTTTGGGCATCGCCCTTGACCAAGCCCAAGCTGAGCTTCATTATGTCAAGCTTGAACGGGACCCTCTACGGGAAAAGTGGAAGTTGATAGAGATTACCACTCGAGCGATGTTATCCGAGCCGCCCCAAGAGTCTGTCACCATCGCACACCTTACCCTTAGGTCTTATGTGGCTATTTTAAGGGGTTATGTAACAAATAAGTAGCACCATGTTCATGTACATTATTATTGTATATAATAATGAATATAATTTCTAGTCATTTTTGATACATTGTAATTAGTTTTTAAAGTACAAATGGTGTTTTTAGTTCTTATTTAATTAAAACTTATACTTTATTAAATTAAATGATTTTTGAATTAAATAATATTTTAATAAAATATTATTATTAATATTAAATTAATTTTTATTAAATATAAATGATCTTATAATTTTATGAATGCAATTAAAATTTTTATTAAGGTTTGAAAGCCATTTCTGTCAAAACCCGTGAATTTTTTATAAATGTCGGTTTTTATATTAAAAGTGAAAATTCACATATTTAGAAAATTATTTAGAGAAAATAAATATTATTTTTTGAATCAGGACGTCGAAATTAACCAACAGTGGATTTTTCATAATTTTCTGAGACAGTCAAATTTTTGGGTAAAAATTAAATACCATTTAAATATATAATGTGTTTTATGACATCATAATGACCCAATGGTGATGTAATAAAATACCATAATCCTTATGTTCGGACAATATGTGTTTTATCATTAAAACAATGAGTTTTTTGGTTTGTTTGACTTACCTTTCAAAGCATTAATGGAGCCCTCAAGACTTATTCAACACTTTGCCTTTTTAAATTAATTTCCATGGGAGTGTGACTCACCTCCACATAATCAACCCTAATTTTTTAATAAGTTCGGACCTTGGCCTTGTAAAATATTGTTTTCCTCTTTCTTTTTCCAGAAACCATGGGCAAATACCATGGGATGGTTTGTGGTTTGGATTATTTTAATATAAGGGGTCCCAAACCTAAATAATAAAGAACTCCCTCCCCTTTCCTATATAAACCCTCCCAAGCTCCCACTTCCTCCTCACTCAAAGCCCTTGGAGTTCGTCCAACCTCTGCCCTACTCTCTCTATAATCCTCTCAAGGTGCCCCAAGCTCCCAAGAATCCTCTCACAAGCCTCTCTCTAGCCTTTGGAAGCACACTTCCAAGTAAGGGTTTTTTTTCTTCCTTTCTCATTTTTTTCAATTTTCATTAAGTTGTATTGACCTTTTAATTTCAATTATGAATGTTGGAGTATGGTTTCACACCTCCCCCATATTTCCCTCTTATTGTTTGAATGATGGGATACCCTTTTCTCTCTCATTAAATGCCTCCCATGTACACCCGTTACTATGCCGAAATTCTGAAAGGAACTTTATTCTCCTCTTTTATATTCAAGCAATACTTTTGTATCATGAATCTAAATTCCTTTTCAATTGTTTGGACATGTATCTATATGAACTCCTTACTTTCTATTACATGTAAATATGGTGAGTAACCCCTTTCTCTCTCATCAACCATTTTTATGAATTCTTATGTCACGCCGTTACGCTGCCGAAATCACACCGATTTTTTAAGCCAATATCATTGTGTAGTGAATACAATGCCCATTTCTCCATCAACGGTATTCACCTTTATGCACATTTAGTTATTGATTATAAATTTTCATGTATGAATTCCATATTCCTTTATCGTGGAATAAATGAGTATGTTTTATGAATCAATGTTTTATGATCCATGTGGCACACTTATGCATGAAATGAAATGTTTAAGAAGGGTGCGCCCTTATAGCACTCTAATGCATTGGGTAAAGTATAGTATCATGATACGTCATGTGCAATGAGTGTTTACTAATTCTAATTCAAGTGCAACAAGGGTTTACTCATGCTTCAAGTGCAATGGGGGTTTACTCATGCTCCATGTGCAATGATCCTTGGCTCATGCTAATTCAATGTTAAGTGTTGTTGCCACATTTCCATGTTATGATTATCATGCTTTATCATGCCTTTTTGTTTATGTTACTCTTATGCTCTATTGATATTACTATTGCCTAACATTTATTGAACTCCTCATGTTATTCATTATGTACTCCCTTACTGGGATTTATAGCTCACCCTTTTCTTATGCATGTCCTCAGGTTATCCCATGCAATGCTAAGTACGAAGGAATGTAGTGGTCATGTAAAGGAAATTTTCAATAAAGATGTTGTATTTCAAGTTTAATGTTTTTATGTAATGATACTAAGCCCCAAAGACACTAAACCTCTCGATCTTTTTTGTTGTATCAAGTGATTTTATATGCAATAAATCATGTTTAAGTTGTAATAGAAAGCAGGGTTTTCATAGTTGGTATAAAAGGATAGGTTTATTTATTTTTGGGATTAGGAAACCTTAGTAATACCTTAGATACAAGAATAAGTATAATAAAAACATCCCTAAGTTTTGGTAAATACTATGTAAGTGTTTTATCAAACAAATACATCCCTGTCTGGATACGAGCAGGTAGAGGCGGCTCTGGCATAGATGTATCCTAGTGGTAAAACCCGAAAACACCGCTTTGAGCTAGACTCAAACGAGAACTAGGGCACGACAACGGGCCTTGCTACACTCTTAGTTACGACACTCCCGGGGGATATGTTTTGATAAATTCACAATCTTATTATGAACCCTTATTGAGGGAAAAATGCCCCTAAGAATATATGTTAGAAGGAAGATCCTGAAAAGCATGGATTGAATCTTATAGACTCATGAGTTAATGAGATTAATGTTTATTTATAAGTCATCAGCTTTTGTCTTTGGATTACCATTTATGTGTTACCCCTAACTTTCCTTTTATTCATTCCAATGGCCGGAAATAGGAGAACTCGGGCTAACAACCGTTGTGAAGATCAGTGTGATGATTGTACTAATGAGATGCCCAATCCAATGGGAGCGGGAATCACGAACTTTGTCACACTTCTCTCTCAGCTAACTCAAGTTCTAAATAGAAACACGGGTCTAGAGGAACGTTCAACCCCCCCCAGAAAGAATAAGTCGCTATCAACAACTTCATGAGACAAAGGCCTCCTACTTTTAGTGGATCATCTGATCCCACGATCGCTGAACAATGGATCAACTCCATTGAAAAGATCTTCCCTATCCTTCAATGTTATGAAAAAGAGAAGGTTCTCCTGGAAGCTTATCGTATGGAGGGTGAAGCGGATCAATGGTGGATGTTGATCAAAAATACGAATCCTGAGGAGGAGATCAAGGCTTTGGAATGGAAGGAATTCTGAAATATGTTTTTCGATAAATATTTTCCACGCACCCTCCGTCTTATGATGGAAAGGGACTTCCTTTCCCTCAATCAGAAAGATGAAGAATCTGTGGGAGCGTACGAGGAAAAATTCACAAGGCTTGCACGATACGCTTCCGGCTTTGTCGTTACCCCTGAATGCAAGGTTGACTGCTTCTTTTGTGGGCTGAATCCTAGCTTGCGGAAATCATTAGCGATCCGTGACTTCCACAGCTATGAGGAAATTGTCCGATGTGCCCTCAAGGTTGAAATGGAGATCAGAGAATCACAGGGGTATCATGTGAACAAGAATCGTAAGGTGGTCTTCAATGCTGGTGGTCCGATGGATAAATCCAACGGCGCTATGAAGTTCCAGCACCCAACTTGCCAAAAGTGTGGAAAGAAGCACCCTGGAAATTGCCTTATGGGGACAAGAAAATGCTTCAAGTGTGGAAGATAAGGGCACCTAGCTATTAACTATCAGCAAGAAGGACCCGCAACTGCGACAGAGGAGAGGAATGCTCCGTTCGAACCTCAACGCGTTGTTCAATGCTACAAATGCAAAGAACCGGGTCATTTTTCAAATCAGTGCCCTAATCCAATGTTTATCGGAGGCAACCAGCAACCTCCAAGACAGCAAGGAAGAACTTTTTCCATCACTTCTACGGAAGTGAACCCCGACAACGAAGTGGTGACAGGTACGCTAGTTATTCATTCAAGAAGAGCGAACATACTTTTTGATTCAGGTTCTACGCATTATTTTATATCTCAAAAGTTTAGTAGAACAATCCTTGCACCACCACAAATCATGGAAGTAAAGATGTCGGTGAGTACGGAAAATGGGGCAATCATTGCATCCAATGAGTATAAGTCCTCCCCTATTATAATCTATGGATTGACTTTCCTGGCGAACCGCATCATACTCCCTTTGGTGTAATTTTATGCAATTATTGGCATGTATTGGTTTTCCTTATATAGAGCCACATAAATTGTCAGGAGAGGGAAATCACACTCCATATGGAGAATCGACCCCCGATTCTTTACAAGTGTCAGGAGAAAGATGAATCCCTTTTAGCTCCATCATCTCAAGCATGGATATTACTGCCTTATGAGCATGCATATCTGACTCGGATGATTGAGTCCAAGGAAGAAACCACCCTTGATGAAATGCCTATTGTGAGGGAATTCGCTGAAGTATTTCCTGAGGAACTTCCTGGTCTTCCTCCAAGAAGATATGTTGAGTTCTCAATACAACTTATACCTGGGGCGCTACCAATATCCAAGACTCCATATAGAATGGTTATTGTTGAGCTTGAAGAGCAAAAGAAACAACTAAAGGAGAATCTGGAAAAGGGTTTATACGCCCAAGTGCATCACCATGGGGTGCACCAGTCCTCTTCGTCAAGAAGAAGGATGGGTCAATGCGGCTTTGCATCGATTATCGTCAACTTAACAAAATCATGATAAAGAACAAGTCTCCTCTCCCAAGAATCAATGACTTGTTTGATCAGCTGCGTGAAGCACAATACTTCTCCAAGGTGGACTTGCGGTCGGGATATTATCAAGTAAGGGTGAAGAAGGAAGATATCCCCAAAACTGCTTTTCGTACAAGGTACAGGCACTATGAATTCATAGTAATGCCTTTCGGACTCACCAATGCTCCATAAATATTCATGGACTTGATGAATATAGTCATTAGAGATTACCTAGACAAATTTGTGGTAATCTTTATAGATAATATTCTAATATACTCCAAAACCAAGGAGGACCATGAGGTGCATTTAAGAACTGTACTGGAGACTTTGCACAAGGAGAATCTCTATTCCATGTACAGAAAGTGTGAGTTCTGGTAGAAGGAGGTCTCATTCTTGGGCCATATCATCACAAGCAATGGAATATCTGTGGACCCCTCCAAAACAGATGCAATTGAGGGATGGCTGAGGCCAACATCGGTAACTGATATCCGTAGCTTCTTGGGGTTAGCTGGATATTATCGACGATTTGTGAGAAAATTATCATGATTGTCCAACCTTCTTACCAAGCTAACTCGAAAGGGAGTAAAGTTTGCTTGGAGTGATGAATGGTAAGAAAGCTTCAAGGAGTTGAAAAGGAGGCTTATCACTGCACTCGTGATCACTTTACCCACAAGTGGCGAGCTTTTTGTGGTATTCAGTGATGCTTCGAAGAAGGGCATAGGATGTGTGTTGATGCAGAATGATAAAGTGATATCCTATGCCTCAAGGTAGTTGAAAATCCATGAGCGAAACTATCCAACGCATGATCTAGAGTTGGCGGCGGTGATCTTTGCATTGAAAATCTGACGGCATTATCTCTATGGAGAGAAATGTGAGATATATACTGACCACAAGAGTCTTAAATATATATTCACACAGAAAGAGCTTAATATGCGCCAGAGAAGATGGATAGAGCTCATCAAAGATTATGACTGTTCAATACATTACCACCCGGGGAAAGCGAACAAGGTGGCAGATGCCCTATGTAGAAAGGATCCAGCGATTCTATCAATGATGAGAATTGAGAAGGATCCAATCTTCTTAGACTTAATGAAGATGGATGTGGGAATCATAAAGAAGGGAACATCATCAATCCTTTCACAAATGATTACTCAACCATCTCTTTTGGAAACGTTAAAGGATGCTCAAAAGGATGATGCGGGAATCCAAGAAAAAGTGGAAGCTATTAAAAAGGGAAAATCCTCAGAGTTTAATGTTAATGAAGAAGGAATTGTGTGGTTTGGGAAAAGACTATGTGTTCCATCACGTTCGGAGCTGAAGAAGGAACTTTTGGATGATGCACATAGTTCAAATTTATCTATTCACCCAGGGAGCACAAATATGTATCTAGATCTCTGAGAAAACTTTTGGTGGGATAATATGAAGAAGGAGATCACTGAATATACATCAAAGTTCCTGGTGTGTCAGCAAGAGAAGGCAGAGAGGCAGAAGTCTAAGGGGATGATGCAACCATTTCCCATACCAGAATGGAAATGGGAGAACATCACCATGGACTTTGTCACTGGACTTCCAAGGACATCCAAAGGAAACAATGCAATCTGGGTTATTGTGGATCGTCTTACAAAGACTGCACACTTCATTGCTATTCGAGAGGGTTTCACTTTGGATCAACTGGCACAGATATATATCAGGGATGTGGTATGGTTGCATGGAGTACCACTATCTATTGTTTCTGACCGAGATCCAAGATTCACCTCTATGTTTTGGAAGACTCTTCAACAAGCTCTGAATACTGATCTGAACTTCAGTACGGCCTATCATCCTCAAACTGATGGCCAATCCGAGCGGACTATCCAAACACTTGAGGATATGTTGAGAGTGTGCTCAATGGACTTTAAAGGAGGATGGGATCAACATCTTCCTCTGGTTGAGTTCTCTTATAATAATAGTTTCCACTCGAGCATCCAAATGGCACCATATGAAGCCCAGTATGGGAAAAGGTGTAGAACACCGGCATGTTGGGATGAGGTCGGTGAACGTAAGCTTCTTGGACCTGAAATGGTCAAAGAAATGGTGGAGAAGGTGAAAACCATTCAGTAGCATATCAAGGCAGCCCAAAGTCGACAGAAGACTTATGCAGATAATCGTCGACGAGACCTTGAGTTTAAAGTCAGAGACATGGTGTTTTTAAGCATATCTCCGTGGAAGAAGGTCATGAGGTTTGGAAAGAAAGGGAAGTTAAGTCCAAGGTATATCAGCCCCTTCGAGATTCTTGATCGTGTTAGGGTTATGGCCTATCGACTAGCACATCCACCTACTATGGCCAAGGTGCATGATGTATTTCATGTATCCCTCTTAAGGAAGTACATACCGGACCCTTCACATGTACTCTCTTCCGAGGTGGTACAGTTGGAAGATGATCTTTCTTATGAGGAGAAACTAGTAAAGATCGTAGATCGTAGAGAAAAAGTTCTACGAAATAAGACAATGCCCCTCGTCAAGGTGTTGTGGAGAAACCAAAAGTTTGAAGAAGCAACTTGGGAGTTGGAGGATATGATGATGTTGAGTTACCCACATTTTTTTAGTGTGGGAAAAAGAAAATTTCGAGGGTGAAATTTCTTAAGGGGGGAATATTGTAACGACCCAAAGTTTCATTAATGGAAAATCCATCTTGATCCAGTTAAATGTTTCTTTATGAAAAATGTTTTTATAAGATTTCAACTTCTTTAGTTTTCCGTTAAGATTTGTGACCGTTACTTTTATATCCATTGAACAGTGATCATCTGAGTAGTATAAATATAAGGCTTTAACGAACCCATTTCTACTCAGAAAAAGGAAGCGATGGCCTCATCCAGTATAATTTCCCCTTACGAAGCCCATTTGTCAGAGCTCGGAAATGAGGTGGTGTCTTTGGGCATCGCCCTTGACTAAGCCCAAGCTGAGCTTCATTATGTCAAGCTTGAACGGGACCGTCTACGGGAAAAGTGGAAGTTGATAGAGATTACCACTCGAGCGATGTTATCCGAGCCGCCCCAAGAGTCTGTCACCATCGCACACCTTACCCTTAGGTCTTATGTGGCTATTTTAAGGGGTTATGTAACAAATAAGTAGCACCATGTTCATGTACATTATTATTGTATATAATAATGAATATAATTTCTAGTCATTTTTGATACATTGTAATTAGTTTTTAAAGTACAAATGGTGTTTTTAGTTATTATTTAATTAAAAATTATACTTTATTAAATTAAATGATTTTTGAATTAAATAATATTTTAATAAAATATTATTATTAATATTAAATTAATTTTTATTAAATATAAATGATCTTATAATTTTATGAATGCAATTAAAATTTTTATTAAGGTTTGAAAGCCATTTCTGTCAAAACCCGTGAATTTTTTATAAATGCCAGTTTTTATTTTAAAAGTGAAAATTCACATATTTAGAAAATTATTTAGAGAAAATAAATATTATTTTTGGAATCAGGACGTCGAAATTAACCAACAATGGATTTTTCATAGTTTTCTGAGATAGTCAAATTTTTGCGTAAAAATTAAATACCATTTAAATATATAATGTGTTTTATGACATCATAATGACCCAATGGTAATGTAATAAAATACCATAATCCTTAGGTTCGGCCAATATGTGTCTTATCATTAAAATAATGAGTTTTTGGGTTTGTTTGGCTTACTTTTCAAAGCATTAATGGAGCCCTCAAGACTTATTCAACACTTTGCCTTTTTAAATTAATTTCCATGGGAGTGTGACTCACCTCCACATAAGAAACCATACTTTTTTAATACGTTCGGACCTTGGACTTGTAAAATATTTTTTTCTTATTTCCTTTTCCAGAAAACATGGGAAAATACCATGGGATGGTTTGTGGTTTGGATTAATTTAATATAAGGTGTCCCAAACCTAAATAATAAAGATTTCCCTCACCTTTCCTATATAAAACCACTCAAGCTCCCACTTCCTCCTCACTCAAATCCCTTGGAGTTCGTCCAACCTCTACCCTACTCTCTCTAGAATCCTCTAAAGGTGCCCCAAGCTCCCAAGAAGCCTCTCACAGGCCTCTCTCTAGCCTTTGGAAGCACACTTCCAAGTAAGGGTTTTTTTCTTCCTTTCTCATTTTGGTCAATTTTCTTTATGTTGTATTTCCCTTTTAATTTCAATTATGAATGTTGGGGTATGGTTTCACACCCTCCCCATACTTCCCTCTTATTTTTTGAATGTTGGGAGACCCCTTTCTCTTTCATTAAATGACTCCCATGTACACCCGTTACTATGACGAAATTCAGAAAGGAACTTTTTTCTCCTCTTTTATCTTCAAGCAATAATTTTGTATCATGAATCTAAATTCCTTTTCATTTTTTGGGAGATGTATCTATATGACCTCATTACTGTCCATTACATGTAAATATTATGAGGAACCCCTTTATCTCTCATCAACCATTTTTATGAATTCTTATGTCACGCCGTTACGCTGCTGAAATCACACCGATTTTCTAAGCCAATATCATTGTGTAGTGAATACCATGCCCATTTCTCCATCAAGGGTATTCACCTTTATGCACATTTACTTATTGATTATAAAGTTTCATGTATGAATTCCACATTCTTTTATCGTGGAATAAATTATTATGTTATATGAATCCATGATTTATGATCCATGTGGCACACTTATGCATGAAATGAAATGTTTAAGAAGGGTGCGCCCTTATAGTGCTCGAATGCATTGGGTAAAGTATAGTATCATGATACATCATGTGCAAAGAGTGTTGACTCATGCTAATTCAAGTACAATGAGTTTTTACTCGTGCTTTAATTGCAATGAGGGTTTACTCATTCTCCATGTGCAATGAGCCTTGGTTCATGCTAATTCAATGTTAAGTGTTGTTTCCACATTTCCATGTTATGATTATCATGATTTATCATGCCTTTATGTTCATGTTACTCTTATGCTCTATTAATATTCCTATTTCCTAACATGTATTGAATTCCTCATGTTATTCATTGTGTACTCCCTTACTGGGATTTATAGCTCACACTTTTCTTATGCATGTCCTCAGGTTATCCCTTGCAATGCTAAGTGTGAAGGAATGTAGTGGTCATGTAAAGGAAGTTTTCAATAAAGATGTTGTATTTCAAGTATAAAGTTTTTATGTAATGATCCTAAGCCCCAATGACACTAAACCTCTCGATCTTATTTGTTGTACCAAGTGAAGTTATATGTAATAAAGCACGTATAAGTTGTAATAGAAAGCAGGGTTGTCATAGACGAAGTATAAGGGGATGATGCAACCATTGCCCATACCAGAATGGAAATGGGAGAACATCACCATGGACTTTGTCACCGGACTTCCGAGGACATCCAAAGGCAATAGTGCAATATGGGTTGTGGTGGATCGTCTTCCAAAGACTGAAAACTTTATTGCTATTTGGGATGATCTCTCATTGGATCAACTGCCACAGATATATATCAGGGAAGTGGTAAGGCTGGATGGAGTACTAGTATCTATTGTGTCTGACCGAGATCCAAGATTCACTTCAATGTTTTGGAAGAGTCTTCAACATGCTCTGGATACTGAACTGAACTTTAGTACGACCTATCATCCTCAAACTGATTTCCAATCCAAGTAGAATATCCAAACACTTGAGGACATGTTTAGAGCGTGCTCAATGGACTTAAAAAGTGGATGGGATCAACATCTTCTTCTGTTTGAGTTCTCTTATAATAATAGTTTCCTCTCGAGCATACAAATGGAACCATATGAATCCCTTTATGGGAAAAGGTGCAGAACACTGGTGTGTTGGGATGAGGTCAATGAACATAAGATTCCTGTATCGGAAATGGTCGAGGAAATGGTGGAGATGGTGAAAACCATTCAGCAGTATATCAGGGCAGCCTAGAGTTTACAGAAGAGTTATGCATATAATCGTCGATGAGACCTTGAGTTTAAAGTTGGAGACATGGTTTTTCAATGCATATCTCCGTGGAAGAAGGTCATGAGGTTTTAAAATAAAGAGAAGTTAAGTCCAAGGTACATCGACCCCTTCGAGATTCTTGATCGTGTCGGGGCTGTGGGATATTGACTAGCACTTCCACTGACCATGGCCAAATTATATGATGTGTTTCTTGTATCCCTCTTACGGAAGTACATACTGGACCCTTCAGATGTACTATCTTCTGAGGTTGTACAGTTGCAGGATGATCTTTCTTATGAGAAGCAACCAGTGAAGATATTAGATCGTAGAGAAAATTTTCTATGAAATAATACAATACTCTTCGTCAAGGTATTGTGGTGAAACCACATCTTTGAAGAAGAGACTTGGGAATCATAGGAAATGATGAAGCTGAGTTACCCAAATCTGTTTTAGTGTTGGAAGGGAAATTTCGAGGGAGAAATTTCATAAGGGGGTAATATTGTAATGACCCAAATTTTCATTAATGGAAATCCCACTTGATCTAATTAAATGTCTTTTTATGTAAAATGTTTATATAAAATGTCAACTTCTTTGGTTTTATTTTATGAATTTTTACTACTGATAATATAGTCATTGAATAGTGATAACATGATTAGTATAAATACAGGGCTTTAACAAATCCAATCTACTCAGACAAAAGAATCGATGGCCTCATCCAGTAGAATTGCTCCATACAAAGCCCATTTGTCAGAGCTCATAAAGAGATGGAATCCTTGGGTTTCTCTCTTGACCAAGCCAAAGCTGAGCTTCATCATGTCAAGCTGGAACGGGACCGTCTAAAGGAAAAGTGGATGTTTATAGAGATTACCACTCGAGTGATGATATCCGAGCCACCCCAAGTGTCTGTCACCATCGCACACCGTACCCTTAGGTCTTATGCGGTTGTTTTAAGGGATTATGTAACAAATCGCTAGTACTATGCTCATGTATATTATTATTTTTTATATAATAATTAATATACCTTCGTTTCATTATTGACACATTTTAAATAGTTTTTTTAATGCACAAATAGTATTCTGTTAGTTAATATTCAGATAAGAAATCTATTTTGATGAATTAATGTTGTTTGAATTAAATAATATTTTAATAAAATATTATTATTATTAAAATAATTTTTATTAAATATAAATGATCTTATAATTTTATGAATGCAATTGTAATTTATATTAAGGTTTAAAACCCATTTTTGTCAAAACCAATGAATTTTTGATAAATGTCAGTTTTTATATTAAATGTGAAAATTAACATATTTAGAAAATTATTTAGATAAAATAAATTTTATTTATGGAATCGGGATGTCGAAATAATCCAACGGTGGATTTTTCATAATTTTCTGAGACATTAAATTTTTTGGGTAAAAATTAAATACTGTTTAAATATATAATGTGTTTTATGACATCATAATGGCCCAATAGTGATGTAATAAAATACTATAAGCTTTATATTTGGAAAATATATGTTTTAACATTATGAAAATGTGATTTGGGGTTTGTTTGACTTATTTTACAAAGCATTAATGGACCCCTCAAGACTTATTAATCATCTTGCCTTTATAAATTATTTTTCATGGGAGTGTGACTCACCTTCACAAAAGAAAAACCATTATTTTAAGAAGTTCGGACTTTTGACTTATAAAATATTGTTTTCCTATTCCCTTTCCCAATAACCATGGGAATAACCATGATCTGATTTGTGGTTTGGATTAGTTTAATGTAAGGGTTCCCGAACCTAAATAATAAATAATTCACTCACCTTTCCTATATAAACCCACCCAATATCCCACTTCCTCATCACTAAAAGTCTTTGGAGTTCGTCCAAACTCTTCCCTACACTCTCTAGATTCCTCCCAAGGTGCCCCAAGCTACCAATAATCCTATCTCAACCCTCTCTCAATCCTTTGGAAGCACACTTCCAAGTAAGGGTTTTTCTTCCTTTCACTTTTTGTCCAATTTTCGTAATATTGTTATGACCTTCGAATGTCTATTATAAATACTAGGGTACGGTTTCACACCTCCCCCATACATCCCTATTATTGTTTTAATGACTGGATACCCTTTTCTCTCTCAATAAATGCCTCCCATGTACACCCATTACTATACCGAAATTCTGAAAGGAACTTCTCTCTCCTCATTTACATTCAAGAAATAAATTTTTATTATGAATATAAATTCCATTAAAATTGTTGGGACTTTTATTTATATAACCCCCTCACAATCCATTTCATGTAGGTATTATGAGACACCCCTTTCTTTCTCGTCAAACATTTTTATGAATTCTTATATCACGCCGTTACGCTGCCAAAATTACAGTAATTTTCTATGCCAATGCCATTGTGTAGTGAATTTCATGCCCATTTCTCCATCAAGGGTACTCACCTTCATGCACATTTACTTATTAATTATAATGTTTCATTTCACATTCCTTTGTCATGGAATAAATGATTATGTTTTATGAATACATGTTTTATGATCCATGTGGCACACTTATGCATTAAATGAAATGTTTAAGAGGGGTGCGCCTTTATAGTGCTCCAATGCATTGAGAAAAGTATAGTATCATGATATGTCATGTGCAATGAGTGTTGACTAATTCTAATTCAACTGCAAATAGGGTTTACTCATGCTTCATTTACAATTATTATTTACTCATGATTCATGTGCAATGGGCGTTGGATCATGCTAATTCCATGTTCAGTGTTGTTGCCACATTTCCATGTTATGATTATCATTCTTTATCATGTCTTTATGTCAATGTTTCTCTTATGATCTATTGATATGCCTATTTTCTAACATGTATTGTACTCCTCATGTATTCCAATATTATTCCTTTACTGGGCTTTGTAGCTCACACTTTTCTTATGCATATCCTCAGGTTATCCCATGCAACGCTACGTACAAGGGAATGTAGTGGTCATGTAATGAAAGTTACCAATAAAGATGTTGGATTTAATGTTCTATGTTTTTATGTAATGATCCTAAGACCCAAAGAAAATAGATCTCTTGATCTTCCATGTTGTATAATGTGATTTTTTTATGTAATAAATCATGTTTATGTTTGTAAAAAAGGAGGGTTGTCATAGATGGGAGGTTGTCTATTGGGTGGGTGGCTATCCAAAGGGTTGGGTTGTTGTCCAGGGGGTGGGGGATGTCCAAAGGAGTGGGGACTGTTTAAGGGGAATGTGGTGTCTAGGGGTGTCTAAGGGGGTGGGGTGGTGTCCAGCGGGGTGAGGGGATGTCCAAGGCGTTAGGGGTGTCCAGGGGTGTGGGATTGTGCAGGGGGTAAGTGGGTTGTCTAAGGGGGTCGGGGTGTATAGGGGTGGGGGTTTCTTTGGGGGGATGTCCAGACGGATGGGGGGATATCTAGGGGGTGATGTCTAGTGTGTTGGAGGATGTCATGGGGGATTTCCAAGGGGGTGGTGGTGACCAGGGTGTGTCCAAGGGGGTGGGCGTGGTGTCAAGGGGGTGAGGGGGGGGGGGGGTTTCAATGGGGTAGGGGTGTCCAGGTGGTGGGGGTGGTGTCGAGGGGGTTAGGGGGCTATCCAGGGGTTGGGGTGTCTAGGGGGTGTCCAAGGGGGTTGGGTTGGGGGTGGTGTCCATGGGTGTGGGTGTCCAGGGGGTGGGGGTGGTTTCTCGGGAAGTGAGTGGGATGTGTAGAGGGGGTATGGGGTGTCCAGGTGGTGGGGATCCCAGGGGGTGGGGGTTTCCCAGATGGGTTGGGGCTGTCCAGGGGGTGGGGCTATACAAGTGGGTATTGGTGTCCATGGGGTGTCCAAGGGGGTGGGGGTGGTGTCTCGGGGGGTGATGGGGCTGTCTAGGGGGTTGTAGTGTCCAGGGGGTGTGGGGGTGTTCGGGGTGTGTCTAATGGGTGAAGGGGCTTTCCAATAGGGTAGGGGTGTCTAGGGGGTGTGGAAGTATTGAGGGCGTGTCCAATGGATTAGGGGTTTCAATGGGATGAGGGCTGTATAGGAGGTGGAGGGCTTTCAAAGGGGGTGGTGGTGTCCATGCGGTGTCCATGGGGTGGGTGGTGTCTTGGTTGTTAGGGTGATTTCCAATGGGGTTGGGGTGTCCAGGCAGTGGGGTGCTGTCTAGGGGGTGTAATGGGCTGTCCAGTGGTATGGGGGTGTCCAGGGGTGTGGGGGTGTCCAGGGGGTGTCCAATGGGGTAGGGGGTGGGGTGGTGTCCAGGGTTGATGGGGATTTCCAATTGGGTTGGGGTGTCCAGGGGTGGGGGTGGTTTTAGGGGGGGGAGGGGGCTATCCAGCGAGTAAGGGTTTCCCGGGGGGTGGGCAAGTGGGCAGGTGGTGGGGGTGGTGTCAAGGGGGTGGGGGTGGTGTCCAGGGGTGAGTGGGTTGTCCAAGGGGGCTGGGGAATCTAGGGGTGGGGGTGTCCACTGGGTTAGGGGTGTCCCGAGTGGGTCAGGTTGCTATTTATGGGGTAGGGTTGTCAAGGGGTGCTTCCTAACCATGCGCAGTGCCTGAGCTCTTCAAAATATGTATTTTTTACCATTTCCCCTGTTGAGTGTTTGATACTCTTCAAATCACCCCCATTTTAGTCATAACATGGTACCTATAATTGGTAGGGGTTATTCGAGAATGCTTGCTGCAGCAGTTTAAGATTATGCCCTGGCAAATTGACCCTTAGTATAAACCCTCTCTACTTTGGGGATGGTTCCCCTCATGCGTTAGGTCTTTTTGATTGCATCAGGCATGCCAAAAGGAAGAAATAGGTTACAATGTGTTCAATAATTTTCCCTATGCTCCTATGTATTACCATTTTATCTGACACTTTTCTATTCCTGGAGGAAAATCTAGGTTCCTCATCTAGTTTGGTTACATGAATACTGCATACCCATTGCCCTCATTATGTCATTACTGATTATGCTCCCTAATTATGGTGTTCATCTTTGGTAAAATTGAATGCTTCGTTTTAGATTTTTTCATGAGGATTATTTTTATAATTGCTTTCCGGTATTTCAAAGTATTAGAAAATAAAACTTTTATTTAAATGAAATGCATAGAGACAACCCCTACACACTGGACACCCCCTACCCCCTCGGACACCCTGGATAGCCCCTACCCCTACAGAAAAAACTGACCCCCTTGGGCAACCCCCACCACCCCCTTGGATAGCCCCCTACCCCCTTATACACACCCTTGGTATATATATATCCCAATGGTTTCATTAAAACCCTTGGAATATTTTAACTTCAGGTAGTCTATCTAAATGGTTACTATAGAATCGTTGGTATAGGGCTATTGAAATCACCATCATGCCAACAGTGTGTGAAAACATTGGGGTATTCAATCACAATGGGTTCAGGGGATATCCCCATGGTTTCGAATCGTTGGGATATGGGTAATTTTTAGTATTGAATGTATACATATTTTAATATGTAAACTTCATATTTCTTTTTTACGAAAGGGTGAATTTGGTATCAAGCTACAATAAGATGTATTCAGTGTGCACCATAAAGAAGAACTGATCCAAGGTGAATTTAAAACTATTATATCTAACTATATTTTCTTTTTAAAATGATTTTCATGCATATCTTTTTTGAATACGCATAGATTTGTTTTATATTTCAAAATTGTTTTACATTCAAATTAAGATATTTTTCATATAAATATATATTTGTCTTATATTAACCAGATGTATAATTTTGATATTTGTTATATGTAATAATGTGTTGAAGTTGGATTACATAAAATCCAAAGAGTAATGAATATGAGGAAGTTGTTGATGCGTTTATGGAATTTTCTAAAAGAAATGTTCCAAGAACTGACATTTTTTTGTCCATGACTGATATATTTGAATATGAAGAAGTTGAAAAGTAGGGAGATCAAATATCATCTGATTTTTCATGGTTTTAATCCAAGTTACAGCCCTTAGATTTGGCATGATGAAACAGAACATAATGTTAGATCTACTGATGATGCTGATTTCCAAGATGGTAACTCCGATGGAATTGAAGAAATGATCCGTGATATTGCAGTAGAACAAGTTGAGATAAAATCTACAATTGCACGCCTATATAGTGATGCTGAAAAACCATTTTATCACAGTTTTACGAATTTTATGGTTTGGTTGGATGTGTTAAGATTGATTAACCTAAAGGAGAAACATGGATGGAGTGACAGAAGTTTTACAGATCTACTACAATTGTTGAAATAAAATCTTTCAAAAAACTACGATCTTCCATATTCACATATTAAGGCTAGGAAAATATTATGCATGATGGGATTGGGATACAAGAAAATACATGCCTATCTGAATAATTGTATGATATATATGAAGGAATATGAATTTCTGTTAGAGTGACTTAAATGTGGGACATCGTTGTATAAGTTGAAAGAAAAATCACATGTTGAAGTAGAGATTACAGAGACCCCTTCCAAGGTATTTCGGTATCTTCCTATAATTCATCGTTTGAAATGTTTATTTGCTAATTCACAAGATGCAAAAAGGTTAAGTTGGCATGATAATGAGTGGATATGGGATGGAAAAATACCTTATACAACTGATTTTCGACAATGGAGGACAAATTATGAGTATTGTCCTTCATTTGTAAATGAAATTAGAAATCTTAGACTAGGGTTGTGCACATATGGAATGAATCTTTACCGAACCCTCATCCGCACACGTAGTTCATGGCCTATTTTATTTGAAATTTACAACCTCTCTCCTAATGTTTGTATGAACTGAAATATTTCATGTTAAGTATAATTATCTCTAGTCCTAAGCAACCCAGAAATGATATTGAAGTTTTATTGTCATCATTGATTAATGATTTGAAAATTTTATGGGAATATAGTATTAGGGTGTATGATTCCAATAAAATAGAATATTTTAAACTACATGTAGTGCTTATGTTCAATATAAATAACATCCTAACATATGGAAATTTGTCACGATGTAGTGTTAATGGGCATAAAGCATGTCCAATTTGTGAACAACGGACTTCATATTGTCAATTTCATCATTGGAATAAAACAGTGTGCATGGGTCATCGAATGTTTTTTCCTATGGATCTGTCTTATAGAAGACTGAAAAATGTATTTAATGGATCACAATAATTTTATATTTATCCAAAATTGTTATCCCCAAATGAGTATTTGGAGGTGGTAGAAAACCTTGATGTCACATTGGAAAATACACAGAAATCTAGTAATGATTGACATTTTTGGAAGAAATGAACAATACTTTTTGAGCTGCCATATTGAAGATATCAGGAAGTGAAACATAATATTTAAGTCATCCATGTGGAGAAGAATATATGTGATAGTTTGATTAGAACATTTCAAGATATTAAAAGAAAGACAAATAGATGGGTTGAATGCAAGATTAGACTTACTATCAATGGGAATATTTTTGGAGTTAACTCCCACTCCTAATGGAGGACGAGCATTTCTTCCCCTGACTGGTCTTACATTATCCAAGAGGGAGAAAATTATATTTTTTAGTGTTTTCATGATATCAATGTGCCTCAAGGTTATTCTACAAATGTAAAAAAAATTCTCTTTGAACTATTTGAAGTTGATGGCTATGAAATCTCATGATGTTCATGTCATGATGCAAAAAACATCTACTGGTTTCATTGCATTGAATATTGTACATCCGTGTCATAAATTCTATAATGATGTTGTGTTATTTTTTCAATTAAATTTGTAGTAAGATGAATCATATGAATGATTTGTACATTTTTGAAATGGAATAAATTTCTATACTTTGTCAAATGGAAATGTATTTTCCTACATCTTTTTTTTGATATAATGGTGCATTTAATGATTCATCTAGTTCGAGAAATAATGATTTATGGACCTATATATCTTCATTGGATTATTCAATTTGAAATGTATATAAAAATATTGAAGAGATATATTAAGAATCCATGTCGACCTGAAGCCTCCATTATTGAAAATTATATTTCTAGGGAGGTTGAAGAGTTATTTATGAGCTACTTGGTTGTGGCAGATCACATAGGTTTGCCTCCATCTCACCATGAATGAGTTAATAATGAAGGAAATGGGATTCATGGCTTGAAAGTCAAATCATTGTCAGTTGAAAAGATGAAAAAGTTTTAATTATAAATCTTGAATAACATAGAAAATGATCAGCTGAATATCATATTGCTTAGTAATTAGTGGAAACAAAGTTATCCATAGAAGAAAGAAATGTGGATTTTGAATGAGCACAATCAAACATTTTTTTCAGGGTTTAAAAAGACCTTTCTTGGAATATAAGATATATCAGAAACATTAAGATGGTTAGTGGGAGGTCCATGTTTAAATGTTATAACATGGTCCAGTTATGACATTAATTGGTATACATTTCATATGAAAGATTAGTACAACAGAAGTGCAGTTTAGAATAGTGGTGTATTGGTGTTTGCAGAAGCTATGCATTTTTTGAGTTTTGAAGACTAAAACCCAATTTATGCATCAACAACATCTTATGAAGTCATTAAAGAAATAATGTAGGTTGGTTACTTTAAAATTAATGTTCCAATTTTTAACTGAAAAAGGTATATCGGTAACAATAGTGTCATACATGATAAATTTGAAATGAATGTTGTTAATTTGAAAAGATTGGAAGACATGTCATATTCTTTTAAAATGGAAACACATGCAAAAATTATTTTCTATGTAGTTGATCAATCAGATATGTAGTGGTATGTTGTTTTACACGGGAAAAAAACAATATTTTGGTTAGGATCAACTTGATGAAGATGCTGATTTATTTGAGATCCCTACATATATAGAATTATTAGAAAAACAAAATGATGAGCAAGTTTAATACATGGTTTGTTCCCTAAGGAAAGATCGTGATGAAGGAATTTGGGAAAAATCCATTTGTCAAATCTTAATATTACTTGTAACATATGTTTATGTCTTGTTTACTATTATTATTTCTATAAAATGATTGATATTGTAATTCTTCTCTTTATTAAAACCAATAAGTAGAAGTTTTTGTTCATTTTATTTTTTTAGTTTAGTTTATCATTTTTACCATTATGTAAATTATATATCTATTAATTTTGTTGAATGAAAATTAATTTACCATGTTTACCATGTATACCATGTATACCATGTTTACCAAGTCATCCATGTCTACCATGTCTACCATTTATACCATGTCTACCATGTTTACCATGTTTACCATTGTTTACCATAGGTTACCTTTACATCACTTATATATTTATTTATATTGTTGAATGAAAATTACACTACCATGTTAACTATATTTTACCATGTTTACCATTGTTTAACATTCTTACCATATAAACCATGATTACTATTATGTAACTAAGTTCAATTTTTCGATTTTCTATTTAGATTAGTATTTTGGAATTTGAATTTGTATATTTGTGAACTAATGTTTGTTTTTTATTTAAAAGATAACGAAATATCAATTAGTTGATCAGCTACATGATTTTGGAGATGAGCATAATGATCATAACTCTGGGGAAGAATATTCACATGCTCATCTTGATGTTCCCCAATCTTCCTCATGTGCTCCCATAATGACAAATAAAATTTCAAGAGTTGGCAAACGAGGGTGCAGAAATTTACCAAAATTATCAATTTCTTGTATACTGGACCAGAGGATACTCATTGAGATTGATGAGAATGATATTCATAGAGTTCAAAATGAAAAATATTTTAAGAGTTTTGTATCAACATATGGTAAGGGAAATTTAATAATTTTTTATAGTGATTGGTGAAGTGTGGAAAAAGAGAAAATATCTCAGTTGTGGAATATGATTTTAGTTAGATATTTTGAAATTGTTTGCCAAATCTTTAAAATTTTCTAGTATAATATGTTCTACCAATTCTTTATTAGATGAAATTTGATTTTATTGACACTAGATGAGTTAAGAGGAAATTATTATTGATGGCTGCTAAGAGATGGGGGGATTTCAAATCAGCCCTCAGATATGATTTCATTTTTGGTCATAGGAGTAATGATAATCCATGTCATATAGATCATTTCATATATTAAGAGACATGGACACAATTTGTTGAAAGTAGAAGAAAAGATTCATTTTCTATAAGGGAAATGTAAAAATTTATTATATTTATTATATAAATGATCTTATTAATGTTTTGTTAATAATTTCATATTCTTAATTTATAGAAAACAAGGACACCTCATCAGGACATCCAATCCAAAAGTTTATACCATAATAGTTTATCTCAGGGAGTGTATAAATTATTTAATGAACAAATGATGGTAAAAAAATTGGAAAAACTAAGAGATGAGTCTTCATGCTTTGGAGAGGTTTCCCATACATCCCCTCCATCAAGACATGATAAATTTAAGAGATCTAGAATTGGAAAAAGGGGAAATATATTTCAGAATATTTGAGAATCATAACTGAGAGGATTATAAGATATTTATTTTATTTATTTATGTTATCTTTATTCTTTATATAATTTGAATAATTATAGAATTTTTCAATTAATTATTATATAATTATCTAGAAGAATAGAGTTTATAGGTGGCATTTACAGTTATTGGGAGGCAAGATATTTTATCTGCAGCCTTGGGAAAACCCAAACATCCTGGTCGTGTATGAGGATATCTGAAAAGTGTATCGGTAAGAAAAGTGTTTCAAAGTTCTTCAACTTCTTACGTTGAGGGTGTTTATAAAAAAATATAATCCTTAGAGGTTGAAGTTAATAATATTAATGCGACGATGGAAGAAAATATTAGAGCTTCGGTATAATATAGTTCTGTAGACCTGTAAAGACAATTCCATACTGCAGCTCTCAGTTTTCCACCTCCCCATGTAGACCCCATTAATTATCCTCCACCACATCTAGTAGCTCCCATTCCCCCACCTGAGCCTGTGGACCCTATATTTTATCCTACTCCCCCATCACAGTTTCTTATTTATTGTGAGTTATATGTTGATGATCCTCAACATCATATAGATGCATATAGGATGGTATATTTTATAGGAGATACAGTTCGTCATCAATAGTTAGAGGTAGAGCGTCATAGGGTCACTGTATAGGATATTATAGATTGATCAGCGCGAGTACCATTACTTATAGATGAGGTTATGAAAATTGGACATAGTATCTTTCTTTTATTAATTTGGCCATCCAGACTTCTGCGACTCATTACCATATAGGTATGTATGTTATATCTTCTATTTAATTTTTTTATTAAAGTTGTTTTAAAATTTTAAAAATAATATATTTCTCTATTTATTTTTGCAGGAATACATCAAAGTTTAGGAAATAATTTATAGACAACAACAAAGACAAATGGCTTCGACATCAAATACAGATTCTAGTATTCTTCATAGATTGTCAATATTTTCAAATTTTTGGCAGATCATTATGAGTTTCCAATGGGAGCCCATATTTGTGGACGTGAAATAAATGTGTGGATTTTGAAAAATGAAATCATGGATCTTGGTACTGGAGATAAGTTAGGAATCATCGTGGTGAAATTGTTTTCCTTATAAGTCTTAACACCTTTTCTCTGCATTATATTTATTAAAAATACATACTTATGTTTGTTTTGTAATAGGTATATTTATAACATGTGTGAGAAGAATGAGTGGATAGATGTATTTGGATTCATGGACCTCAATTATATTTCCCTTGAAGTACAGGCATTGGATGAAGAATACAGATTTCTTTATATTGTTGAATGTTTTGAACAGAATTTAATCACATAGTGTTTGATGATGCCTTTTTGTGAGAGGTATGAAACATATCTATAGAAAATTGTTTGTTATATTTTATCATAAAAAACCACTAACCCTAAATTTTCTTTTATCCATGATCATTAGATATTAGGTATTTTGACCAAGGGAGAAAACACTTTATTGAATATTCTCTATCCATGGAAAAGTGTGGGAATGTTTTAAGAATATGTTGGAAAAGTATGTTTCAATTTCATAATTGTTTTATATATTATCATGAATTTTAAATTTATCCCATTTGTATTATTTTCATTCAGGGGATGGGTCTACATTCAAAAAAACAAAAAAAAAAGGATTTCCAAGATCCAATATGTAAAAGTAAAGGTAAATATCCATTTATAATTGGTGATTTTTATATTTTACATAAGAAAAATATATTGATTTTATACACATTTAAACATAATTTTCATGAACAACAAGGCATCATCGAATGCATATATTATATGTCATTATTTACATATGAAATAATTACAACTAGAACAATTTTTGCACTTTGACCTAGTAATACTTCCTTTTAAACATTGCCCTAATATTTCATTTGATTTATTCGTTATACATGTTAAGTACTATCCTTTTAATTTTTAGCTATTTGATGACCCTAAACCCTACACTACTCAATATTGGAAGCATATAAAAGCGGATTGGTCAAATTATTTTACATGTTTGATAAGATTTTAGTTTTTTTTAGAGTAAAATGTAATTTTGAATATTGTAATTATAATTGTGTATTTGGTAGTCATTTTGGTTGGATTTAGGTTTTTTTATTTGACACTAGAAATTTTGAATGTTATATATGTTACTATTTAAATTCGGTCTACTTCTTATTTTGGTATAGTTTTGATGGTATTTCTGGTATGGATTCTGGACTTGGGGGGGAAGGGCCTAAAGGTGTGGGGGGTGTTTAGTGGGTTGTGGGGGTTTTAGGGGTGTAGGAGGGCTGTCAAGTGGGGATGGGGTGCCCAAGGTGTCCATGGGGGAGGGAGGGTGTCCAGGAGGGTGGGAGGGTTGTCCATGGGAGTGGAGGGCTGTCCCGGGGGGGTCCAGGGGGTATCAGCGTGTGAGGGATTTATAGTGACATGGGGGTGTCTAGTCTGTCCATGGGGCTGGCGGTGTCCATGTTGGTGGGAGGGTGTCCTAGAGGGTGGGGGATGTTAGTGGGTGGGGCTATCCAGGGGTGCAGGGAGGTGTCGAGTGGGGTGGGGGGTTTCCAGGGGTGTGGGATGGTTGTCCAATGGGGGTGGGAGGGTCTCCAGGATGGTGGGAGGGTTGTCCAGGGGAGTGGGGGTTGTCCAGGAAGGGTGTGGGGGTTTTCCATGGGGGTATCTAGGGGTGTTATGGGTGTCCATTGGGGTGTTAGGGTTTCTAGGGGAGTGGGAGGGGTGTCCAGTGTGGTGGGGGTGTCCGGGGTGTCCATGGGGGTGGGAGGGTGTCCAGGAGGATGGGGATGTCCAAGAGGATGAGGGGCTGTCCAGGGGGTTTCTAGGTGTGTGGGTGTCTAATGGGGTGTGGGGGTTTCCAGGGGTATGGGAGGTTTTTCCAGTGGGGTGGGGGAGTCCAGGCTGTCCATGGTGGTGGGAGGGTATCCATGGGGGTATGAGGGTTTCCAGGAGGGTGGGGGATGTCCAAGGGTGGGTGGGGGGCCGTCCATGGGGTGTCTAGGGATAAGAGGAGGTGTCCAGTGAGGTGGGGTGTCTGTGGTGTCCATAGTGGGAGGGTGTCCAGGAGGGTGGGAGGGTTTTCTAGAGCAGTGAGGGTTGTCTAAGAGGGGTAGGGGATGTTCAGGGGGTATCCAGGGGGTGTGGGGGCTATCCAGGAGGGGTGGGGGTTGTCCCCGGGGAATCCAAATGTGTGTGTGGGGGGGGGGTGTCCAGTGTGGTGGGGGCTTCCAGGGGTGTGAGAGGGTTTTCCACTAGGGTGGGGGGTGTCTGGGGGTGTCCAATGGGGAGGGGTGTCTGAGGGTTGTCTAGTGGGGTGGGTGGTGGTGGTGTCCAGGGGTGTCCGGGGTTTTCTAGTGGGATGGGGGTGTCTGAGGGTTGTCTCGGAGGGTTTTGGGGGGGGGGCTGACCAAGGGGTGTCTAGGGATGTGTGGGGTGTTCAGTGGGGTGGGGTGGGGGTCCAGGGGTGTGGGAGGGATGTTTAGTGGGGTGGGGGTTTCTGATGGTTTTCCAGAGGGTTGGGGGTGTCTGAGGGTTGTCCAGTGGGGTGGGGGTGGGGGTGTCCAGGGTGATCAGTGGGTTGGGGGGGGGTGTTCGGGGTTGGCCAGGAGGGTGGGGGCTATCTAGGGGGTTTACAAGGATGTGGGGGTGTCTAGTGGGTAGGGGTTCCCAAGGGTGTTGGAGGGTTTTCCAGTGGGGTGGGGGTGTCCAGGGTGTCCATGAGGGATTGGAGGGTGTAAGGGCTATCCAGGGGAGTGGGTGCTGTCCAGGAGGGGTGGGGCTGTTCAAGGTGTATCCAGGGGTACGGGGGGTGTCCAGTGGTTTGGAGGGGTTTTTAGGGGTGTGGGAGGGTTGTATAGTGGTGTGGGGGCTGTCCAATAGGGTGGGGCTTTCCAGGGGTGTGGGGGCGTGTCTATTGCGGTGGGCTGGTTTTGGTTTAGTTTTGTTATGGTTTTTATCTATTTTTTGGACTGTTTCTGATCTCTTTCATGTTCTCTTATGCAAGGCATATTTTTGGATGAAATGTTTTTTAAAAAAATGATTTCTACATTGGTTATTTTATAACTGATGTAAAAAATGCATGTTTATGGGTTTTAATGTGGGTTATTTGAATACCGATGTAACAAATGCATGGGAATGGGTTTTTACGTCCGTTATTTCATAACCGCCGTAATAAATGGAGTGAAAAAGTGTTTTTACATCAGTTATTTGATAACTGATATAACAAATGTAATGAAAGAGGTTTTTGACATCGGTTATTTAATAATCGACGTATTATATAATTTCCACATCTGTTATCATTTAACCGATGTAAAAACCCCAGGGAAGACATGTTTATCACGTCGGTTATGAACATAACCGATGTCATAACCTCTTCAGAGGTGATGTTTATTGCTTTGGTTATTCTATAACAGATGTGAAATAGTATATACCACATCGGTTATTTAAAAACCACCGTAATAAATCATGACTCTGAAGAAATTTCCACAATGGTTTTTGATGAACCTACATGAAAAACCCATCAAATTACTGTTTTTTATGTCAGTTTTAAAATATCCACTATAAAAACAATATTTATAATGTCTCCTGTAATAACATCGGCCAAATGCTGACATAGAAAATAGTAATAACCGCCGTAAAAAACATATTTTCTACTAGTGTATCCAAGTATTGGATAATGAAAATGTCAGTATTGTCATCAGAATCCAATAGTCGATCCAAAAATTTAATAGAAAATAGATTCTATTATTAATAATAAACATATTTTTGGACAATAGTTTTTTCCTTGATTGAAATTTACAGTTCTTGTATTTTTTCTATTTCTACAATTTCTAAAAATAGTGGATGTAGTTCATTAGATTTCATTTTAGAGCCATGCTCATCCATGATCATAGTCTTAAGTATTGTATATATCGATGCTCAACCATAATTGTGGCATAGAATATCCAATATACTTTATTTAAATATATAATAAATACAACAGAAACCACACAAAATTTCTATAGATAAACATAAAAAATTATTACGGAATTGTTTAAAAAATTAATTAACTAATTAATAAGTTACGAAAAATTTCTAATTAATCACAATATATTATTTATTTTATTTTTCATATTATTTAAAAATATAATTTCATTAATTTTTTGATATTAGATATTACAAAATAACAAATCTTAAATTATTTTATATTCACTACTTTTTAATTTGTAATTAATAATCAATAATTTATTGGAAATAATAAATTATAAGTTATGTAGGAATAATATTTTTTTTCCATGAAATTTTTCATAATTTACAACTCTTATGTTTGGTGCATTAATTATAAAATATTTACTAATTAATAATTAAAATTTTAAAATGTTAATAATTATATATATATATTATCAGATATTTATTATTTTATATTAAATATAAATTATTAATTAAATAATGTTAATAAATTTTTTAATTTGTAACTATATATTAATTTTTTTCTGTTCAAGAATTATTATTATATATTCATTATTTAATTAAAATAACTGATAAATAAATAACAATATATATTTAATTGTTAATTGAAAACTAATATTCTATCATATTTTAATTTTATTCAATAATGATTATAAATCACTCATAAAAGATTATTGATATTTTTTTGACTTATTGTTACATATTAATGAATAATTTTTAATTAATATTTAGTAAATGTTAATATTTTTCAATTATTATTATTAATATTTCATACTGAATTATTTTTAAAAATTATCAAGTACCTATTATCATTATTAATTAACAATAAAAAAATTTCATTTTAAATATTTAATTATTAAAATTTAATAAATAACTAATAATTAATCAATGATTAACTTTTTATTTTTTATTTTAAATTTTTAATTATCAATTATAATATGGTAATAATTAATTCTATAAATAATTTAAATAGTAAATTTATATTATATCAATTAATATATTTATTTTCATTAAATACCAGTTATTAATTTTTAATTTTTTTCTAAAAATATGTAGTGTTCTTTTAATTTTATTATTTCAATTACCACAAATTCTTAATTTTTAATTAATTAGTTAATCAAAAATAGAGTCAGCTAAAATTTATTTATTAATAATAAAAAATATATATTTTTCATTAGTTTGGTTTATTTGTAAAAAAATAAAAAATAAAATTTATTATAATGTTTTTTAATAATTTTTCAAACAATAATCCAAATGAAAAAAATATTATACATTAGTTTATAATAAAAAATAATATATATTGAAATATTGTAGTGAATGGATTCTAATAAATTATTATTCAATAAGGACTTATAGTTTTATTAATTTATTTATTATTTAATTTCGTTGTTTTCATTAAAATAAATTGATGAAATTTTTATCATATCAATAACAATATAATTTATTAAGTGCACTTGGTATGTGTTTATAATGTAATCCTATCATGGAAAAGATTACTCTTAGTAATGGTAGCCTCCTAAGGAGAAGCTAAATTGAATATATCATGAAACAATGCTATTAAATTTTTTTGACAATTAGTTATAAATTAAAAAATAATTTATCAATTAAATTTTAATATTTATTATTCTAAATGGAGATTATTTTTATTATTATATAATTTGTATATTAAATTGTAATATAATATTTATATTATATTAGAAAGTTTTAAATTTTACTTAGATTAAGCATGGTAAGAGTACTTTTTCATAACCCTCTTAGAACTTTTAGACCATTTAAATATAATGTTTTAAACATGATAACTCCTTTTCTGTGCACATATACCTATGATGATGAAAATAACTCACATAGTCATATGGATTATAACCATTGATTTCTCCAATAAAATTATCCCATTTTTTAAGGATTTTTTAATAAATTGGTGTGAAACAAATATCCTTACAATATTCAAAGTACACATATTTTATTTTATATGAATATTAAAATTTCATGTTCTTGTTATAAAAAGATGACAAAGTGGGTGAAATTAAATTCTATTATGGTTTTCCAGATGGATAAATTTCTAGTTGATGATGATGATGTGAAATACGATGGTTATATTCCTTTCCAAAAAAATGAAAATAGGAGAAATAAAAATTTAATGTAAACTCCCACATTAATTATTTCAGTTTAATAAATTAATATATATTTGGATAATTTACCAAAAATTTATAGGGGTGAAAATATTGAGGTTTATGATGGACAAAACCCAGTGGAAAAGAGTAATAAAAATTAATAATAAATGAAAATAAAAAAATGAAGATTTTGTTGGAAAGAGATGAAATTTATAATAATTCTAAAATTGTGATATTATGTAATGAAGGGTTTATTCCATCAATGTTATAATGGTTATTATCTATAATGAACTTCTATTGAAACATGTAATCTATAATCATTGTGAATAAATGACTCATTTAACATTTTAATAATTTATTATAAATAACAAGGATTAAAAACTACCAAAGGGACATACACTGCCTAATTGGGTCCATGTCAGTCAGTCTATGCATCATTCACTATGTTGTTTTTCATAAACCGATATATAATACCTTATAATACTACTAGGTATATAAAATATATTTTCAATTTCCCACCTATAGTGGTGTTTTAATTTGGGAAACAAGTTTTCCTGTTACAAGTGTTCTTTTATCAACCCATTATAAAATTTTCATTATTTAGAATCACAATAGGATTTTATATTAATGAAACTAAGAAAGAAACATCATTTTATAAAATACATTATAACTTTTGTGCATCCACCTACAAAACAACATCAAACCAATATTTTATGCATAACATTTGTTTTACTACAAATCATGTAAATTTATATCAACCCACCCAATAATTTTTTTTTGAGTAACCAATGAACTACATTAAACCAAATTAGACATTGATATCAACCTATATTTATATGGTTCTATATTCATTATCCAAAACATGTGTATCAATATTTCAAGCATGAAGGCCTATTTAACAACATTCGTAATATTGGTTATCCTTCCACAAAACTATTTTTTGTTGTTTTCTCACCTCACACCCCGATAATTCTAAATACTAGAAATCCAATTCTTTACAACATGGAAGAACATGCCATACATATTACTCCAATTTTATTTAAAATTTCTTAAAATATATTAATGGTCAATATTTTATTATATATGTTATTGGAAGATTTATTTTTTTATAGTTTTTTAAAATATTATGATGTAGAAAAGGTAGTTGAGCTCATGACCATTGTAGAGGAAAATAAACCAATAATAAAAGGCATAAAATTTACCGTGATAGAAAATAGAAAACACAAGAAAAAAAATGATTGTAAGGTTTTTTTGAATGTTGTAAGGTCAATTGAAATTCCGAAAATCATATTTAATATATGAAAATTCAATTAATCTATATAAATTTACTTATCTTTCTTTAAGCAACATTAACCGGTCATAAAAACTTATACTCAAGTATGTATATAAGATAATATTATATTCTCCATAAAATAAATTTCCCATAACCATTTGAATCAAAACGAAATTAAACCACAACCCAACCATATCTCCTTCATGAAATTGACTATATCTTTATCCCCCGGATATTATAAAGTTATAGAAAAACCATTATATAAAAACATATTGAAAAAATTATTAATCCTAATATTTCCAATATTGTATAACTTACTTATTCTCATGAACCCATATTCAAATGGTACCTCTTATTGTATAGCAATGATGGAAGAGAGATAATAATACCCCCCCACCCAAGTCCCTGGTTTGGTGACAATCACTAGGGCTATAAAAGTCACACACATGGAAGGCATTACCTTTAAAAAATGTAGGATCAACATTTATGAAAAAAATACCTAAAACAATCCATCATATAATGTAAAATTAAACCCAAAAACATACCACAATGCATGATAAATGTCAATAAATAGATATTAACATCTCCAACTAATGTATCAAAAGACCAGTCAAATAGAAGTTACACAATGGCTTCTACAAACCAAGGTAGTATTGTTCATCCTAGTCCCTAAAATTTATCTAGAAACACGAAAATATTCTTATATATATAAGATGACCATAAAGTATAATCCATAAGATAATACACAAGGATGTATGTAAACTTGTGAAAAGATCATGTAAATGTGCTAGTGAATAAATAACAGACCCAACAAGCACCTAAATATGTCAACTAACCAGTCACATCCTTGCCATGTATCACTCACCAAATAACGTATCATATATAGTAACTTAGTAATCCAGAATAATATGGATCCCTATTTTGTTTCTCCACTGAATTCCCACTCACATTCCCAAACATAGAACACATTTGTCTCCCATTACTTCCTTAAATACAACTTAACAACACATTACATCACATCACAAATAACTCAAATACACTTGGGCCAACACATAACATATCACCCATAGACACATGGTCCCCCACATCTCATTACATTAATAGGGAAATATGGAATCAATAATGTAATGGAAATCAACCCTATACTCTCCTCATACCATGCATGAACCCCACTATATATCAAATCACGCCACTAACTCCTCACACAAAGTCCCACATGAATAAATCATAGATATCACTACTACTAAAGTTAGAGTGGACAAGATATGGTATCCATCCATCTATAATACCAACATTCTTGATGTTGGGGAAAACACATGGAACTAAAAACATTGTGGAATTTGTGAGGCTATCCAACTTTTATGGGGAGAATATATAAATTACATAAAATTCCTAATATACAGATAACACATTGTACTCAATATATGGGTTCGCAACAATTTCACTAACACATGATATTGTACACCTACTAGCCCACATTTAAACTGTCAAAACTATTTCTTCCACTGTATGAAACATGACACACAATCACCAATAGAAATCTCACTAGATCACATTCAATTATAAACCAAAAATTTGATTGCTTTAATGAGTTTCAAAAAATTCTTATGTTTTCCATTTCTATACTCATTTACTCAACCAATTCATATTTATTTACAAACCCACTAATATTCATTTAACATTATCATTTAATCCATGTCCAACTAATAGAAACTAAAGAAACATCACACAACACAACAATATCCCATCTCACATCAACCATTATTTCCACAACACACTTATAGCACTCCTACCCATCTCTCTACAAAAACCATATGTCTCAACCACCTCACTCAAAAACCATCACTCACACAACTGACATGCTCTAAAACATTTATCCCCAAAATAATCTTGCACCACAATGATCATGCACCAAAATTATAATACAACACAACCATTTCATATCACAACCATCAGACACCCAGACTACCATGCACCACAACCGTAATGAACCACATCCAACACACCCAACAACCATTATTAACAAAAGTAGACAAATTTATACATCGCATCAATGCCAAATAACCACGAAATCAAATATCTCATCCGACTCAGAACCCAACCAGTCACCACATTCATTTCCTGGAAACATGAAACACAAAAAATCTTATGAACACAATATCAAAAGATCTGGGATTTCACAATTTATCACCGGCCTTCATCACATTAAGTCATTGATTTGAATTGGTAATGTCACACAAGTTATATTACCATTGGAAACCAATTTATTATACAGATATATTCATTAAAATTTTATTCAGAGTGTAATCAAGAAAAAACACAATAATGGAAAAAAACATATCCACCATAGAAGAAACAAGGAACCAAAAAAGGTTTATTTTCATCTTATAAAAACAAGAAATTATCTTATAAAAACACATATCAACGTTTTAAGAACATGTGATATGACCCCATATACATAAATATCAATTAAAACAATTTATTTTATTTATTACAATAACTCATGTGATTAAACAAAAGGAAATAAAACCCAATAAATCTATACACATACCATATATAAAGGTAGATAAAAAGGATCTCAGTTATCGAACATGCATTTCGGACTCACTATTATCCATATTGTGGAGAGTAAATTTTTTATAAAGCAACACTACAACATCAAAACAATTATAATCATAAAAATCACAATGTGGTTATTATAAAAACATCCAAATGATAAATAATATTAAATAAACAACACCATAGTGAACTTGTGTACAAATAGAGATGGGAAACTAGGAAGATAAAGGGATAGGACTGACATCAAATCTCGGAAACTCGTTCAAGGTATCCCACTAATCAAGTTTATAGAAGTGGTTTTAGATATCCCCTAAATGATTGTAGGGTTTCTTGACAAAATGTGTGAAATAAATGGTCAAATAAAGGAACAGTTGGTTGAAAATTGGTCATATGCAACCTAAAATACAACATTTAATAGTGTAAGATGCAAAATAATGGATAAATTCCATGGGGTATTGAGGATTACAATTCTAAAAAAGTTTTATGACTTGATGTTTCAATTACTCAATTTTTTATGAAAATAAGTACTGATCATACATAATTAACTTACATCATAAATTACCATTTTATAATATAAATTAATTTCATTCATTACCCATCACCCACATAAAAGCAGTAAAATTAATGATGTAAAAGTTTTAAAAATACAACTTATGTTGTAATTTAGACTTTTAAATCATCAATCCATGGTACTATACATCAATATATCTAAATTCGTGAATCCTCCATCAGCCTTCACTAAAACACCTCCACACTGAATCTTAGAAAAGTAATGATCCACGAATGCACATACATTTACATGGGATACCTCTCATACAATATGAATCCATTAGAATTAAAACTATTCCATAGAAATAATGGAAAGATGTCTGATAAACCTTCCCATGAGATACCTCTCAAGCATCTTGTTATAAATCACACACAATCAAAAGAAAAACATAGAAATATGAAATCCCTATATATACAGCACACAACACATCAACATCGCTCACCTGTCACAACACCCTACCACATCACCCCAATTAAAAGCAACCCCACTCCCAAAAAAACATCAACAAAATAATACCATCGTTCATATAGACCATGGAAACACCTTCCATAACTGATACACCCATCATTACCCTGAACATAAAAATCATGGAATTTCTTCTTTAATGTCAATATATTATCTACTTTGGGTAGAACTGACTCACTCGCATAGTTTGAATCATTTAATGGTATAACAAATATTTATTAGGAATCATGTTTCCCCCTTATTTTTTGATGTAAGAATAATTACACATCACATCAATAAGAAAAAAATCAAATTTCATAAAATAGAATGGTACAAACATCACATCAACAAGAAAATCATAACAAAGAAAATAATAAAAGAGTTATGGGTATTGGGAACACATCTTGGCCTCATGATCCATTGTAACCACCTATAGGACACTATGAATCCAAAAAACAGGAACCTAGAGAATGGTTGACAATTGAGTAGCATTCTTAGTTTGAATCTGTATCTCTCTTAGTCACCCTATAAACATCATGGTGTCCCTGATATCCATTCCCCCCAGTCAATGATATGTGAGTCATAGTGATGTAATCCAACAATCTTAGAAATATAAAATACATTGTGAACCCTTTGCAGCCACATTGGAAGTGAAAATTGGTATCCCGCCGCACAAACACACTCCAACACCTATAAAACCTTTTAATACACAGCAGAAAAGACATTACCCTTACTAAACCACTATTTCATACATTAAGGGATACCATAATAAATACATGATATCAAAAACTAATATATATGGGAATATTCCTAAACAAACTATTCATTCTGATTTTCTTATTCAACTTTCATCCTCTATTGGAAGGACTATATTTTCTTGGTTGTGCTCTGCACAAAATGAAGACCAAGAACTGCTAACTCCCCAACATCTATACATCATAATAGATAATGAGAAATATCCCATAAAATGACTAAAATTGACCCATTACAACTGGTGATTGATAAATTTTGTTGTATAAAAATTCGACCAAAGGCAGGTACCTTACCCGTAATTGACCAAATTCTAGGACTCATGCTCAAAACCTATCCTCTAGTGTTTGTATGGTCTACACTTTTTCCCATCTTTCTGAGGGTTGAATGAAATTATTTGGCACAACTGTGACCAAAATTATGATGTTGTATCCTCTATAACTATGAGGTAAAAATTTTATCCATATCATATAAAAAGATCCAAGGTACCCCATAAATCTTTACCACATCATCCACGTATATTCCCACTAAAATTTCCATGACACTCACACCATGAATCACCAAAATACCAGCCAACATCATTATCTGGCCTAAAATCACCCTATGATTAGGGTAACATAAAAAAATTCATCAATATGTCTTCCCATTATATATTGAAAACATATAAGTAATCAAACAATCCTCTATGATTATATTTCTCTACTTTCACATTTGGAAAAACCATAATCTTTGCCACAAACACTCCTGCAGACCATTTTATCCCAGACCATGAAAATGGCTTCCTCAACCCTTAATAAAAGATGTTAAAACTATTAAATACTTATAAATGGGGACAAAATCTTAGAGATACTTTTCTCATTCACTTACATTAGAATAAACAACTTCCCGTGAAACTACATCTACTTCTAACTATCCTTTAATAATCCATATATGAATCACAGTTTCCAATACAATTACACATCACCTATACCTATATGTAACCCCATTGAGAATCCTCTACATTTTTCCTCAAAAATTACTCCCCATTCATATGATTAATACAATCACAAAAACTACTCTCTACAACAACCTTATACACCACAAAAATATCCTTCATACCCTTCCAAACATCATCAAACTCATGGACCACATCTACTCAAGAATTATGACTCAAAACATTGACAAAAAAATTAAACATTTTCCTTGTGTATGTGATATAAAAATAAAAATCATGGAGAAACTTAATCCACCTTTAATATTATTGATTCATATTTCACTGGTAGAAAACATACAATAGGATTTTATGGTCCATTAAAATAACTAATCACTCTCTAATGTGGTAATGTCACAAAATCCATTGTGAATCATAATATTATCTAAATGGAGATCATATATGAAATAGTTACACTCATGGGTATATTAATATATCTACCCATAAGATATCACATCCCTCTACACTATCAACATTTATCCCAATACTATAAGGGAAGTGTCACAACAACCTCAAACAAGACAACTTCCTTTTGAAAATGAAGCACTAGGATGCTGCTAAAATTCTATTATTGGTAATTGAAGGATACATAGAGTTTATTATTACATATTAAATCCCTATTTTTTATATTCAAATGTGTTAGTGGTGTTACGTATTGAGTGAAATTGGAAAAAACCCACTAATAAGAACAATCCAGACTGATAGATGTATGAACCATTTCCATTTTCATGGTTGTTTAACAAGAAACAATTGTCTCTATGTTTGATGGGTTTCATTCCACACCCGAATGAGACACAAAAATCATAATGAAACACACCACTTGTGTAAATAAATATTAGTTGGGAATCATTTCATATTAATCATTGTGTTAAAGGATTCACAAAACAAATCTTATATTATCGGTACGATCCTCAAAAAAATCAAGTAGATTAAGTTATCATCAATGAACAGATGAAATAACTCATAGAATATGGGTTCATGATCCCTATGAACAAAGATTGTGCATTGATGGAACCAAACAATATGTCCATGGGTTCTAAGTGACAATTCCATTACATATTGGTTTATTTTTTTATATCCTAATCTTTCACAATCATCTGGTGATGTCATGTTAGCATGTCAACCATTGAAAACCAACCATCCATTCCCAACTAGAAGTACATTTCATCGATCCACATATGGGGGGTAAGGGTTATTGACTGTCATCTGATTCAACATATAGTAGTTAATGCATGACCTCATACTACATTTTTGCTTATTGGAAAACAATATCAAAGAACCTCAATGAGATATATAAGGTTTAATGAAACTTATATTCATCATATCATCAAATTATAGACGCAATAAACTTAATTCAATTGGCATCATTCAATAGTGATCTATCAAACATAAAGGTGACCCAGACACAAATTTAATCCCAAACTCAACATCATTCCATAGGGTAGCATCACCAAATTATCTTCTGAAAACATCCATGATATCCCCCAAAATCCCATGAAAATCCTTTATCTACGTTTTGGTTGACGTCTCCACCAAATGAGGTAAATAAATAATCCACATTCCTATTACCCAATTAATAACCACACAATCTAATTAATGACTCCCACTAGACCATCACATTCGAAAAAAAATATCCACTAGAGATAGGTGATGATTATTACCATATAATACAAAAAATCTACACAAAGGATAACATTATATAGGTGTATCTATAGTAATAAGAAATCTCCCAAAGGTTAGATCATCCCCATCACATGTTTAGGTACATGATACACATAATGTAAGGTATTATAACCTCTAAATTTCATAGAGAACAACATATTAATTAAAAGAATCATTAAATCTGGTCCGAACATATGTAAAAAACGAATGAGAGACAAAGGAGTGTGAGGATTTAGAATCAAAAAATAACAGTCAAGGGTATAAAATAAACAAATTTCACCTTCAAAACATCATGGAACAACAATTTCTACAAACGATAACATATATATGTTAACACACCTATCTTATCATCATCTATGATTTTAGCCTCCCTGAACACACTCTTTCCAGGTTTATATGTATAGGGACCATCGTGAGGATAAACTCTATAAAAAACATATTTCATAAGCTTTTAAAAAGGTACTAGTGGTCCATGTTCGAAATATTTTCTTTGAGGAAACTTTTATTTGTATAAAAAATTGGCATGAACCCACATCTAAAATTGGCTTATCTAAAGTGTAGGGAACTGATCTAGGTGGTGATAATGAACTCAAATACATATAATGGAAACATAAAACCTCTACAAATTCATATAATCATCTTTTCCTAGAATTTTGTGATAATAACTATCGTGGTCATCTCCCCACTAGTCTAAAATCTAACTACATGAACATCTATGACCCTATAACTACAACTCTACTCCATGATAAACCCTTATTTCCACTCTCTTGAGACTCAAATCACATGGAAATAATATACTCTAAAACCTCATCCTTTTTATTCACCTCTAGGTATATATGGAGGGTAATTTTTTTATAAAATATATGATCACTAGGAATAAAGCCGCCCACAGATAATGCTCTATGGATTCCTATTTTGGAATGACATCTAGGGAAAAGTACAAGAATAAATTTAACCTATTCCTAAGCTTCATCACACATAGTCTTCCCTTCCAATGTGTGAGAAACTCCTTCAATTTTTCTACCTTTATCCTCAATTATAGAAACCCTTAATAGAGGACCCTATAAATGTTGGTCTACAAAACATATGCCTCCATACGATCGGAAAGAAACTGACTTTACCATGGACATGAAAATAGATGTGAGAGAATAACATCAAACTGCACTGATAACTTATACCATGCTCAAATCAGACTGAAATAGGTATTTAGATCCTCAAACTAGTGCTCTGACTCTAGATATGATATTCGTTCCTCAAACATTCCCAAAAAATACCTCTTAAACTATGTAAGGCCTCATTCCAACTGTCATCCGACTTTATTTGTTCAACCATTTGATGAGAAACTAGATCAGTCTATTGAACCTCAACTAACTTAACCATCTAAGGGAGGTGACGAAGATATATTCCTAAAATGTAAGGAAGAATCCTAATCCTGATTTCATTAATTTTTTATAAAATCATTTTAAATTAATTCACTTATTTGTTTAAATTTTAATATTCACACAATTCATATATGTACGTAATAAATTATGATGCACACACCATTCTTATGTCTCGAATCTAAACATAGTTCTTCCACACATCCTAATTCAATAATCATAGTGTTTGTGTACCAGATAACGGGGGCCCTAAAATCTCGGGTTGTAGTCAGTCTCCATAGGATATGTCACATACAAAGATCAACTAGCTCTACTACCCTATAAAAAATGAAAACCACATAGTGCCTAACTCTATATAATATCATTTACCCCAAAAAAACTTTTATACTTCCCCATCATGAATCATTCTGTAATAATACAACCATCTTGGACATTAAACAAAGGCAAAGAGAATATGGCCCTTAAGTCCCATCTTCAGTAGGCCCAAGATTATTGACAAGTATTGAGGGGATAAAAATCACACACATGGAATGAATTACACAATTTAAAATATTGTATCATGGATGAGGGAAAACACCACTAAAAAACTCCATCACATAATATAAAAGAAATCCCAAAATCATCTCACAATGAATGAAAAATGTCAACATATAGAAATAATGGACTCAAAGTAATTTATAAAAAGACAAGTCATATGGACATGACCCAAGAGTATCTCTATCACAATATAGTAATTTCCATCTTGATAACCAGATACCTCCTAGAAATATAAAATCTAAAATATTTTCATTGGGAGAGAATAAAATTATACTCCATAGGATCATTCCCATGGTATCAAGTGCACATTTGAAAAGATAATACTAATGTGTCATTTAACAAACAACATAAGGAAGAAGAACCTAAATAGGTAAACTAACCATTCCAATCCTCACCATGTAACACTCAAAAAATTGGATACACAATATAATAACATAGTAATCAAGAATAAAAAGGAACCCCACTGATGCTTCCTCGCTAATTTTCATCTCTCCCACCACAACGTTGAGTATCCTATTTTCACATCCCATCATTAAAAACCACATCACACTACATTGGATCAAATCACATATCACCCAAACACATATGTTACATCACTTCACCACTAACCTATAGATAGATAGTATACGCATCACATCTCATCTCATCAAAAAAACCATGTTATTAGTTTATCATGAACATGAATGAAAAGAACCTTATTTCCTCCTCTTACCACACATGTTCCCCACTACATGTCACATCACACCAATTATGAATCACCCCATAACTCCAGATAAAACCATTTTATGAATGATTATTAGTATTTAAAATTCTATTTTTATGATTTTTAATTGGTTAATCATTATGATATTTAATATATTGTTTTACGGAAGGATATAGAGATTAATTAAAAATTAGCTTAATGGTGAATAATTGAAGGTAAACAATTTTTATAGTATAAAATTGGAAAATTAATAATTATAAGTCATAAAATGAAATAATTGGCCAAAAATGAATAATATATGTTTCATAATTCTATTTTAGGTCAAGAATAAATTTTTACCATGTCAAAAATGCATGCTTTTTATTCGGAGTCCATTTTATGCCCAAAAAATATTACAATGAAGAAATCTCCATTGATCATGATATGATAGACATATATCACACTATGAACCCTCTAAAGATGAAAATTTGACTTTAAAAACTTTTAACTTATTCTTATATGACTTTATTTCATAACACTTATTTTTATCACAAAAAAGTACTTAGACAGGCCCGAAAACATCTTGTTTTGATTACTACAATGTCAGAACAAAGAGTAAATACCCCACTATCACATGCGATTAATTTTATGTAATTATGAGGATAATTAATAGAAAATAATCACCATTTATACCTACAAATAGTTTTCATTGGGGAAAATTTTGGTGATCACAAGCTGAGGGGAAGCTTTGGATAACAATCTGCTGCTAATTTCTTTTCTTGTTTCATTTTATTCTTTTCTTTCAATCATATAATTCCTTACTTATCATAAAAAAATTTCATTACCCTATAAATGGAGGGTATTTTATATGAGTTATTGGGTAATGGGGAGGCTGGAAAAAATTTCTATGTTTGATTTTCTAGGATTAATTATATAAAACAAATTCTATCTTCTACTAAGCTATTTTGATTTGTATTTTTATTTTTCATAGTAAATGAATTATTTTTAGGTTTTGATTATAAAAATTAATATTTTTGTGGTATATGATGAAAAATATAACCATATTAATTATAGTTTATATAAATTAGAATATTTAAGGTTTTTTTGGTTAGTGGATAGTGTTTTGTAGTAGGTTTCTAGAGTTATTGTGAGAACCATTTGAAATTACGATATAACAATACATTGTCAATGATTTCCCAAATTGACCATGATAAATCACAAAAATAAATGTTCATAGAGGAAAGAGGGTTGAAAAACCTATGTATTAAATTAGGAAAATTCCCTCATTCACAATCTAGATAATTAATATATAGGAATCTGGTGAGGAATCTCTCTCTTACCCGACACCAGAATAAAAATTAGGGAAAATGGAAATAGTTATAGGATAGAAAAATATCAAGATATTATTGAATCTATCACCATATTTATAATAAATTTTAAACCAACCATTTAAATTCCATCTCAAAATTCTCATGTTCACAACCCAAATTGAAAATAGGTTTTTATGATAATAACTAACATGTTAGGAAAAAAATTTGGAGCTCTTCCCTTCAAGTGACAACCGATCGGTTGACCATTATACTATAACTAATAGAATAATTATTTTAAAATTACCAATGACTAGTAATGTTTCAATCAGGGATCCATTTTCATGGAGGTGGTGCAACCCAATGTTGACATAAATTTTGAATGATTGGTGATTTAAATTACCCATTACATAAATTTGACCCATTAATTGAAAAATGATAAACCAACTGACGGGAAAAACATTAAATCATATTTTTTGGAAATATTACTCATATAAAAAATTAACACTATATTTTTAGACTAATTACATGAATCTATGGCTATAAATTCCAACCAAAACCTATGTGATCATGGTGAACCACAATTTTCTAACCAACACAACCAATTATTTTTTCTAATCCTATAGATTTGTTTTGAAATAAACATTAAAAATATTTATTTGATTCAATAATTCCATTATCATATATGATGTTATATGATTAGGAATATTCAATAGTTTATGTATATATGATCTTGTTTCTAGCCTCGATGATTCACCATAGAACAATTCATGTGAATGGAATTCCCAATTCCACTTGGGAGAGCTGAAAAAAGAATAGTTTTAAATATATAACAAAATGAAGTAAATAATTTGGTAGTCCTAAAGATATAATTTATTAAAATATTCATATCCACCTATAGAATTAATAATATATTGAATGAAATCTACACCATATTGTAGTAAACTAAATAGAAACTGTATAAATACTTGGAGAGGTTAAATATGTTTTGTGCTAGCTTCATGTATCATATTATGGTGGAGGACCACTTCTCCATTTTATTAGACCAATTACTTCTTGATAATGATAAAAATATTCTAGATTCCTAATATATAGGAGCATATTATGAAAAATTGAATGAAAATATTAGAGGTCTAGTTTAAAATATTAATCAGATCTCACAACAAGTTGAAACAAGTGCTATGTGCATTTGAGGCAACCCTAAGGTATGAACATCTGATTCATCAAAATTAATTGAAGAAAATATCTTCACCTCATCATTTTTTATAGAAAATGGATATAAATAATGAAATTTTATAATGTAATTCATCTAATGTGTGTGGTTTATGCACTTCACTGACACATTTTACAAACTAGTTTTCATATGTTATGGAGATAGAAAGTTTCACTATAGACATTCAGCCAATTCAATTAAAGAAGAATCAACCACATTAAACCAAGTCCCAAGAAATCTATGGAAACCAATATAACCAATTGAAATATTTCTATCCAAAATAATACTGTTAACAACCTCCCTTATATTAGTAGCAATACTATAACCCACTACCATTACAATAGTTTAAGAAGCACTATCTACCAATAGAAAGTCATTATGAAAAAAAATCTAGAAAAATTTCATTAAGAGGCTTACAACTTCTACACTATCAACTAATGATAAATATTTTTGGCCCAATTATTTAGTAGTGGATGATATGAAAAATAAGGTGAAAAATTAATTCATAAGTTTTATGGTTTTTGGAAATAATAGTCATTGAAAATTATAACTGAATAAAATACCACATATAATGGAAATATTAATTATGATTACATTTAGAACCAAGGAATTTATTTTCAGAAAATGAATTATGGTTTGTGTATCTTAACAATCCTCACATATAATATCAGAGAGTTTTCAAGGAGAGTGGTGTTAAAATTCAAGTGGAAAACAATATTGAAAGTGGTGTCATTTCTTAATGCTTACCAATTTTGTTTGTCCAAAAATTATAAAATAATGAAAAGTGTTGTTTGAAAAGTAAGTTTCAAAATTGTATCATGGTGGTATGGAAATTTTTGCACAAGGTGAATTTCAGGATCATCCCATCAACATATGGAAAATGGAATGTGTGTAAATGTTTTAAATGTGCATAAAAAATGATTTTGTATATAAAATACTAATGTACCCAATACAATATAAAAAATATGGTTTTACAGACTCATATAGAATCAATTGCGTCGGGTCACCGAGGCATTTAAATAGGAATATACCCCATTAATGACTAAGAACATTTTCAGTGTTGGTAGGGGTCCTCTACCACAAGAAAGGGTTACACATAAATAACAAATATGAGTGTAATATAATGTGTTGTCTGCAAGTTTCACTGTGTTATTCTTGTAAGTTTTTTAAATTCTTTTTTTGTGGTTAGTACTTTTAAGTGCATCATTTCAAATCCTTGATGAAATTAGAGTATCATGATAGATAGAGACAAAAATTTAAATTAAAATCTATTGAAGAGACCCTCAATTACATAAACTGAGTTAGACATTACCCAATGCAGTGATCTAGGGGGAGTTAACCGAAGTTCTCTTAGGGATGCAGTGTGTTATCCCTAAAATCATGCAAATACAGTGTTCCCGACACATAGTGACTATGTTTGAACTCTTGTACACCATATCTAGTAAATACTACTATACTTTTGTATAACCAAAATACATTCATCATATGACCCTTGGGATATCCCATATTGGTGAACCAAGTAAAATTTCTATGTCATATATCTATGTATGAATGTTTCAATTACTACATACTTTAAACATACATGTTAAATAGGTTCCTTCAAATAGAAGATTAAGATCCATCACATTAGAAGAAAAATCTGACACCATGATTCACCCCTTCCCGGCCATGGTGTTTTAGGGTCCTTCAATTACAAAATGAAGTGGAAAATTGTAACTCCCAAACCATAGTTACCAAGATTCGATGCATTATTTTAATACATTGGAATGATAAAAGGAATCAGGCCTCGAATGACCTATCAGTTTATTATCCTTGTAAGTATAAGATACATTCATATGTTTTACATTACATCATCAAATAAAAACATCAACAACATTTTGTCCCCTTTTTTAACACCCTTATAACCTTAGCATATCCCTAAAGTTCAATAATAATATACTTCTTCACATCTTGTGAAAAATAATACATAGAAAGGGGTGACCTCACATGCTTAGTAAGGATACCAATATAGTGGAAACTTTCGTAAATAAGCATAATCATTTAAGGCTATGTATAAGAATAAAACAAAATTATTTTTAAATATAAATATTGAAAAAATATGGCAATGAAAAAATCAAATAATAACATTTACTTATTGACATGGATATTCTACAAGTCAAATAATCAAATGAAATATCAATAGCCACTTTCATAATGATGGAATGCATAATTCCAGACTTCATAACCACATAGTCAAGGTCTTGTGCCAAGACTAAAAATAAGGTTTTGACAAAGCCTAGTGACAAGACACAGTTTTTCTAATAAGACCTATTGATCCATCGTGGAGCTATAGCGGGCTCCACCCATCACATTCAAAGTCTAACACATTCCTCATATGAAATGGTTTAAACATAACATAAATATTCGTATTGAAACTAGCATACGAAATGTCAATAATTTTTCCATAATTCATGAATGGTTTAAAAATAACACATACACTGTCATGCATATCACAAAAAAATCAATACACTATGGAATATTTTTATCATAATAAATCAGCTTTGAACAATAATAATATCGCATAAAGGTTGTTGACATAGCTGAAAATGATCTGTAAAAATCTTTGAGAGAAATATCCATTTTTCATGAAGTCATTTAAAAGTCACATAATTTATAAAGGAATTAATTAAAAGATAGTTTTGAACCAAAGTGTCCCATAACACATTGAAACTTCTGAAATTAATTAACATCTTAAAACATTCATGTCCATATAAATATATCCTTAAAACCATTTTGAAAACATGGACATTAATGAGAATGGTTTTGAAGAATAAATCATTAGAAGAATTAAAATGATCTTTTAGTAAAAGAGACCCTTAAAAAATAATACCTTCAAAAAATATTTTTTGAAAGATGGACATGGATATAAAATATCTCCCAGTAGATACTCACATAAAAACAACCTCAGATAATAAATAGATTGTGAAATTAACCCTTATCAATTTGGTATCATACGAAACATACACCCCATGAAATAAGTATCATCCAATGATGATGTAAAGACCCATAAATTCAAGTATATAATGAAAAAATATAATCATGGGAATTACATACACCACACAAAAGGTAATAGTGTCAAATATAGCATGAATCTCACGGGAATTAAAGTGAGATGAAAACCCCTTACCTTGTATTTTTCCTTGATCGAGGGTACGTTTAACCTCTTGTATAATGAACATAACATGCTATTAAATTATACCATAACCATATTCCTATTTATTGTGTCATTATTGATTCATTTATGACTTTATACTACCCTTTAATAATGACTCCCATGTAAAACTAACTTTTGGGTTAATAATCGCTATCTTTATCATACGTGTTTAAACTTTTTATTCTTGATTGTATCATTTAGATCAGGATTTAGATAATTACAGAATATAAAACATGATTTATATAATCATATATATTTAGAATATAAATATTTATTATAGATAAATATATGAAATTGTAGGCACCATTTATGGAGATAGTAGATCGTACGTATGAATAAACCTTGTTTCTGCCTTCATATCTTATTGAACGGATGTAATTAAATAAGACATATGTAAGTACATATATATAAACATATGTATATATATATAGTGGAATTATTATGTCAAATATTACATAATTATTAACAATATATATTTTTATAATCATCGTTGAATTGTGAATGTGGGAATGAATCTAATCGTGTCGTGGAGATGGTAATCCGTATGTATGCACGAGTGACAATATAATTATATTTATGGTGAAATAATATGTAATTGGATGTTATATCATATATATATATAATCAGTAATATTTTATATTTATTATTTACATCTATTATACTTATTATTATACCCATCAAAATAATGAATTGTTTGAATAACAAACTATACCACGACGTGGAAACAGTAAGCCGTACGTATGCACAAATGGTGACTTTGTCATTTACAGGATGTAGAGAAAAAATAATATGGTTGTTCCATATTTATAATAACTTGAAAGTTCATACGAGTTACATAAGGTATTATTTTTGAATGGAAACAACAAATAAAGAGGGAGTGGAAGATGAAAAGAACGTGAAAGAGGGTGGTGAAATTATTACCTCTTCTTTGGGTGTTCCCTTTTGAGATGATCAAAAGGGATCATTAAGATGGCTTTCTAATAAGAGTTAGGAATATAGGTTTATGTGAGGGAAGTTGGGAGGATATTTGGGTAGGTTTTAACTGATCCAAATGGCTTTGGAGATGTGAAATTATGATAAGGGGAAGTACCCTTTTATAAGAGAGGTGATGATCACTTTAGAAAAAGCTTGATATATTATTTTATAATAAAATCATTTTAGTTTTCTAATGTCACCAAAAAGATTTATTTAAACTATAAGGTGTGTATGGGTCAAAAACGTCTCAACCAATTTGTTTTAGACAGGTTTTGGTAACCATATTAACCTTATCTTTTAGATTTAACTCTTACTTAAATAGTTTGACATTTACAATGTCTCTTTGTATTTTTATATTATGTGGTTAATAAACATACTATAATAAGCCAATAGAACCAAATGTGTTTCATTATTAATATTTATAACCTTATCTAACTCCTTTGGTTGATCCTTAGATATTTAATAATATTATATCAATTAATAATATAATATTTGTTTTAAAAATACAATTAGGTGAATTTAGACACAATTTAGTATTTAATTTTATTGAAAGCCATAAAAAACATTATCACATAGAATAAAATTATTTAACAAACCCTAACATGTAATATTAACCTAATAATTAGTTTATTTCATTAGAAGTCACAATTTACATTTATTTGTATATTTATAATGTCAATTATTTTAATATTTCATTAGTAAGGTAATCACTGCATCGCCATTGTTCCCTAAATAAATTAAATTATTTAAGGTAATAAAATTATAAATAAAATACCATTATGTAAAAATTATTTTTATATTTCTAAATAATATTTATAGTCTAATTTAGCTTATGTATAACCCTATATGAAAAATAGTTTACTTATTAAACTTTGAATTTAACTCTTTTAACTCTTCTTTAAATTAAATAATAATTAATGTCCTAATCTAATACAAGTGGACCAAAGGGTGTCATATTTTATTCCTGATGTAGTTTTTGGTATAATTACACTTATTCAATAGGATTAGGACATGTGTTATGGTAATTATAATTTCATTGTTACCCTTAATTACCCTATTAACTTTTAACCGTGGTAAATAAAAGAAAAAAAGTTAACATTCACCAAAAATTACTTTCATCTTATTGAACCACATTATACATTTTAATATCAATAAAGTCTCTTAGATTTTTAAAATTCAACTCATAGAAGTGTAAAAATTATTTTTTATGCAAATTTGTAAATGCTCATAGAAGATGGGTAAAAGACGGTAAAAAGTTTAATAAAATTTTATATATCTAAAATTATTATAAAATGTCTCCAATGAATTACATTGAAAATTTATGTTTATTATGTATCTATTTTGAACTAAAATAAATTAAAATAAAATAAATAATTATTTAAATAAATATACAGTTTTAAGCAATATTGTAGTGTTTTTCACTATTCATCAAAAATTTAATGTTTTCATAAAAATACCAAAAAATAACCCTAAGAAAATTTTGGTATTACAAATTCAAAAATTAAATCTATTTTAACAAATTCAAAACATAGAAGTTGAAATTATTAATTTAAAAATAATCCCCATTGTCAAAACCAAAATGTGTGTTTTTAAAAAGTAAAAACTTTCAAAAGATTGACATGTGTTTCTGTCAACTTTAACTATGAAATTACATATAATGAGATAATTTATTTTAAATTATTAAAATATATTCTAATTATACATAAAAACCATTAAAATACATAATTTAACACTTTAAATTTTTTCTATTAAAAAGTTGTTTTCAATTAAAACATAGTATTTTTTACTATTCGTCAAAATATGAAAGTTATCAGAAAAGCACCAAACATTTATCCAAACTAAATTTTTAATTCCCAATTCCAAAAAATAATTTAATTTCATTAAATTATACATATATAAATTGTCAAAAATATTGATTTAAAAAAGGGTTCTCCATTAAAAGGCAGTTAAATTGTATTTTTTTAAAAATACTTCTCTTATCTGAAAAAATGAATCTATTATTATATGAAATCTAAGAAAAACATAACATGGATGTTAAAATTACATAGATTATATAAGATTAAAAATTCAGTTAATACTGTTAATAACCACTTTTTCAATGACCAGTTTGTTATGTTGTGGTGCACTCAAACTCGGGGTTTTGTGTAGCGCAAGATATTGAATTACTTTAATGATATAACGTACTATGAAATCACGGGGTGTTAAATTAACTCATCCTTCAATAAATTGAATCCTTGAAATTTTAAATTTTTCTTCAAAAATAGAAAGTTAAAAATAGGAAAATAACTTTGTGGAAAAACCCACATCAGAAATTTGTTTACTAAAATTAATCGTAGTAAAAGGGTAAGGGAAATGAAAAAGTCACCACAAAATTAGGATCTCAACTAGAAAAACATTGGTGGAAATTAGAGACACATAATTGGAGGGAAAATTTAAGTATTTATAGGGAGTGATTGAGGTCATCAATCACAAACAAGTGTAAAATTGATGGCCACAAAGCCATCAATCTGTGATTTTTTAAGATATCATCAGTTCAACCAAACATACGGTTTTAATATAACTCATTTTTGGTTTTAAGATCCCTTCTCTAAAGTATAAGAAAGAATTTATTCATAGAATAAGAGGGAAAATATATAATTCATAAGTAGAGTTTCATCCTTCAACTAATTCTTATCACAAACACTAATTTCACTCCAAAGGATAATAGAATTCAAAAATATTCTATACATTGTATTCTTATAGGGTTCCAAAAATAATGAATTCATAATTCATTTTTCACACTATTTAAAAAACTAAATTACACAAACCTGGATATCATGTAGGCTAGTGGTAGGTGAGGCACCTTTTTCTCCCTTCGGTTGCAGGTTCAAGTCTCGCAGCCTTGCCTGACACGATGGGTTTTCCCCCAACCTATGGGTTGTTCTTTTTATGACAGGACAAAAAAAATCTAATGAAATGATTTAACCTTAACAATAGTATCTAATGATAAACTTAATCGATTCCAACCATTAAAATTATCCAAAATACTTTTGGCCAAACTCACAGTCAAAAATTTATAAGGAATTTAAACACAATGAAGATCATTTATTCCAGGTAATAACATGTGAATACCTTCATCATGTATTATTTTAAAACACTACAACACCTAAATTACCATAAAACCTTATTAATTTAATTATTACTCCCTTATTCCTTATAGAATACTGGATATTCTCCTTTTATCAAAAAATGTTGTAAACTCAAGTATTGATGGAATATACAAATCATTAATCAGTTTCAAGGTAGTCAAATATATCCAATATAATTTATCTAATTAAATCATATATTATTCTAAAATAACTACCTCAATATCAAAATAATATTATGGTTTATCATTCTCTCAACCATATATTTTCCCAAAAAAATGTACCTGCCATTGAGTCACTTTTCTGGGTTCCACACAATCTCAAGTCCTTAATGAAATAGTACTATAGTATAGTTCTTTTATACTCTATAATTATTGTAACATGTAAATCATTAATACAATACTCAAATGACACAATACTTTAACGACATTATAACTCTAACCATTCCTCTTCATCTTTGGAAGTATCATAATTATGATTATTATACTCTTATTATTTGGACATTGATTCGTGTAGTGTCCCAGCTCCTTGTTGATGAATCATTGTACATTTGAATCCGTTTTCTTACCCTTGAAATCACGTACTTGGTGTCCTTTTTCCCCACACATAAAACAAACTCCCATTTCATTCAATAATTCACCAAGGTGATTTATTCCACAGTTATCACATATGTGAAAATATTTCTTCCCCCACTTCCCTTTATCTGCCTTTTTTTCTTCGATCATTTTCTTCTCTTTCTTCTCTTCAAAGCCATAGGATGTAGAGAATTATTTACTTATCTTATTAAAACCTGATATTAATTCCCCATATGATGAGAATATGTGGGAGACTATTTTTCTTTTAAATTTTGTCTTGATTCCATGAAAGAAATGATGATTCTTAATCTTTTGATCATGCGTATTATAAAAATTCTCATTAATTATACTAGGGGCCATTTTTAAACAATAGCATGCACTAGGTCAATTTATGAATCACGGTGAATAGTTACAAACTTGTAAAATACAAAATTAAAATTAAAAAGATTATGCATATAATCTATAATCGTAAAATGTTTTATTTGAGGAATTATTTAATCCTAAATCCTTCATAATGGTTTGTAATGAAAATGAGAGGTATCCTAAGCATATCCCCCGAGAGTGTCATAACAAATAGTGCAGAAAGGCATGTTGTTAAGCACTAGTTCTCGTTTGAGTCTAACTCATTGTGGTGTTTTTGTGTTTTAACCCTAGGGACATTTGTGCCAGAGCCGCCTCTATCTTCTTGTATCTAGATAAGGTTGTATTTTTTTGGAAAACTCACAAAATCTATATAGTAGCAAAATTATACGAAGTTCTTCTATGCAAATCCTCAAAGTTTATCTTAGCAGAATTTTCTCTAACTAGTGTTTTTCTAAATATTACTTACATGGTTTGTACAAAACTTCATATGATAACAACTGTAATGTCATGAACCCAGTTACCTAGAGTTGGTGCTTTATTTTAATACCTTGACATGACATACAGAATCATGTCTCGATAGACATATCGGTTTAGTATCCTTATAAGTACAACATACATTCATGATTTTTACATTACATGAGGAAATAAAAACATCAAAAACATTTTTACCACTTTTTGAAAACACTTATATCCTTATTATATACCTGTAGGTCAACTATAAAATAATTTTTCATATCCTAGGGAAAATAAAACATAGAAAGGTGTGAGCTCAGATGCTCAGTAAGGATAATAATATAGCAGAAACTTTCTTAAAAAAGAATAAACATTTAAGGCAATGTTTAATAAGAAAACAAAAGACTATTAAACATAAAATTCAGCATAATATGGAAAAGATAAAATCAAATAATGTCATTTACTTATTCACGTGGAAGTTCTACTAGTCATATAATCACATTCAATATCAATAGCCACCTACATAATGATGGAATACATAATGCCAGACAACATAACCAGATAATCAAGGCCTTGTGCCAAGACTACAAATATGATTTTTGTCAAGGCCTTGTTACAAGACACTAGTTTGTCTCATGAGACCTACAGATGTATCTAGGGGCTATAGCGGGCCCTAACCCTCAATTACTAAGTCCAATGCATTCCTCATATGAAAATATTTAAACATAACATAAACATTCATATTATAACTAGAATACGAAATGTCAACACTTTATCCATTAAACACGAATGGAATTAAAATAACACATACATAGTCAAACATATCAAAAAATAGTCAATACAATATGGAATATTTGTATCATAATAAAACAACCCTGATCATGAATAATATCATGTAAAAGATGTTGACATAGTATAAAATGATCAGTAAAAATATTTGAGACAAATATCCATTTTTCATGAAATCCTTTAAAAGTAAAATAATTTATAAAGTTATTCATTTAAAATATTGTTTTTAATCAAATTGTTCCATACCACTTTAAAAAAATTTAATGGAATTAACATCTTAATACATTCATGTCCATATAAATAAATCGTTGAAACAATTTTGAAAACATGGACATTACTAAGAATGGTATAGAAGAGAAAACCACTAAAACATTAGAAATTATGTTTTAGTAAAAGAGTCCATTAAAAATAATACTTTTTAAAACATTATTATAAATCATGGACATGGATAATAAATATTTCCCAGTATATACTCACGTAAAAACAACCTCGGATAATAAAGAGATTGTGAAATTAACCCTTACTGATTTGGTAACATACGAAACATACATCCCATGAAAGAAGGATCATCCAATGATGATGTAAATAACCATAAATTAAAGTATATTACACAAAAAATACAATCATGGGCAGTACATACAACACATAAAAGGTAATAGTGGTAAATATTGCATGAATCTCATGAGAATAAAAGTGAGATGAAAACCCCTTACCTTGTTCTTTTACTTGGTTGAAAGTACATTTAACATCCGATATAATGAACATAATATGTTATTAAATTATACCAGAACCATATTCATATTTATTATATCATAAATAATTCATTTATGATTTTATACTACCCATTTAATAATGATTTCTATGTTAAATTAACAATTTGGGTAATAATCACTTTTTGTTATCAAACGTCTTTTAACTTGTCATTCTTGATCATATCATTTAGATCAAGAATTAAAAACGTCTAGAATATAATACTTGATTTATATATCATATATATTTAGAATATAAATATTTATAGTAGATAAATATATGAAATGGAAGGCACCGTGTATGGAGGTGGTAGGCCGTACGCACGCGTAAACGTTGTTTCCGTTTTCAAATCTTATTGAACGAAAATAAGTGAATAAGACATATGTAAGTAACTAAACACAGACACACACACACACACATTCATATATATATATATCTCCAGTAGAATTATTATTTCATATATTACATTAATATTAATAATATATATTTTTATAATCATCATTTAATGGTGAACATGGGAGTGAATCTCATCGCGTTTTGGAGACGGGAATCTGTACGTACGCATGAGCAACAATATCATTATATTTAGGGTCAAATATTATATAATTGGATGGAATATAATATATAAAGAATCATTAATATGTTATATTTATTATTACATCAGTTATACTCATTATTATACCCATCTAAATAATGAAGTGTTTGAATAACAAACTACACCATGATATAGAAACGGTAAGCCGTACGTACGCACGTATGGTGACTCTGTCATTTTGAGGATGGACAGAATAACGAATATGTTTGGACCATATTTATAATAACATAGAAGTATGTAGGAGGTACTTGAGTTATTTTTTTCATATGTAAAAAAAATAAATAGGAAGTGGATGATGAAAAGAACTTAAAATAGGATGGTGAAATTATTACCTCTTCTTCGGGTGTTTCCTTTTGAGTGGATCAAAAGAGCATTTTAGTATGGATTTATGATCAAAGTAAGGACTCTAGGTTTATGTGAGGGATTGGGGAGGATATTTTGGCATGGGTTGGCTGATCTAGAAGTATTTGGATCTATGAAATTAAAAGAAGGAGAAGTACGCTATTATAAGAGTGGCGAGAGTCACTTTAGGAAAAGCCTGAAATATTATTTTATAAAAAATAATTTTCAGTTTCTAATGGCTCAAAAATGATTTATTTAAAGACTATGGTGGGGATGGGTCGAAATCCTCTCAAAAAATACGTTTTAGACAGGTTTATGATTCCATATTAACATTATCTTTTAGATTTAACTCTTAGTTTAATTTTTTGGCATTTACCAGGTCTCTTTTTATTTTTATATTATATGGTTGATAAACATACAATAACAAGCCAAGAAAATACCATGTGGTTTATTATTAATATATATAACCTTATATATGTCTTTTGGATGAACCATATATTTTTTTGAATATTATATCCATTTATAATATAGTATTTCATTTAAAAACTCAATTATGTCAATTTTGACACTATTTAGTATTTGATTTTTTTAAAATCCATAAAAACATTATCACATCGAATAAAATTTATTTAAACTACCCTAACATTACCTATTGACCTAACAAATTACTATAATTCTTATAAAGTCTCAATTTAAATTTATTTGGATATTTATAAAATAAATTACCTTAATATTTCATTAATAATGTAATTACTGCATCATCATTGTGTCAAAAATAAATTAAATTACATAATGTCTAAAAAATATTTATAAAATATCCATTTATAGTCGAATTTATCATATGTATCACCCTATATTAAAAAGAGTTGAGTAATTAAACTTTGAATTTAACACATTTAACTCTTCTTTATATTAAATAATAATAAATGCCCTAATCTAATCCAAGTGGACCAAATGGGGTCATATTTTATTCATAATGATATTTTAGTTGAATTACACTTATCCAATAGAATTAGGACATGATTTAGGGTAATTATAATATCATTTTTACCCTCAATTACCCTATTTACTTTTAACCGTGGTAAATAAAAGTAAAAATTTATTATCCACCAAAAAATATTTTCATCTTATTGAACCACATTTTACATACTGATATCAACTATTTCTCTCGGATTATTGATATTCAACTCACAAAAATTGTAAAATTATGTTTTATGAAAAATTGTAAATACTACTAGAAGGTGGGTAAAATTTTATATATCTAAACATATTATAAAATGTCTCCAATGAATTATGTTGAAATATATAGGTATTATGTTTCAATTTTTACATAAAATAAAATAAAATAAAATAACTAATTATTTAAATAAAATTTTTTTAAACAATTATTTAGTGTTTTTCACTATTCATCAAAAAATTGAATGTTTTCAGAAAAATACAAAAAATTAAACCTAAGATAATTTTGATATTATGAATTAAAAAATGAAGTCTATTTCCCCAAATAAAAGACATAAAAGTTTCATTTATTAATTTACAAATAATTCCCGTTGTCAAAACCAAAAAATGGGTTTTTAAAAATTAAAAACTATCAAACGATTGACATGTGTTTATATCAAATTTAAATGTCAAATTACATATAATGACCTAAATTTTATTAAATGATAAAATTATAATCTAATTATACATCTAAACCATTCAAATACATAATTTAACACAATAATTTATTTCGATTAAAAAAGTTGTTTTCAATTAAAACATAGTATTTTTCATTATTCGTCAAAATATTAAAGTTATCATAAAAACTACAAAAATTTATCTAAACTAAAATTTTATGTATCTATTATAAAGAAGAATTTATTTTTATTAAATTGAATATATAAAAGATTCAAATAATGGTTTTATAAAGGGTTCACCATTAAAAGGCGGTAAAATTTCATTTTTTGAAAAATAGTTCTTTTATCTGAAAAAATGAATTTGTTCTTATATTATGTCTAAAAAACACATTATATGGATATTAAAATTATATAGAGTATATAAGATTCAAAACACAGTTAATACTATTCATAACCGCTTTTTGATCGACTATTTTGGGAAGTTGTGGTGTGCTCAAACTCGATGTTGCGTGTAGAGTAAGCAATTGAATTACTTTAATGATATAACATACTATGAAATCATGGGGTATTACAAAAATATCTCTAGTGACAAAAAAATAATGGCTGATGATTATATGTATAATTCTATAGAAAAATATAGTCATCCATGTGAATAATAAATTAATAAATAATATTTTAGAACAAGGAATAGGAAATAGAGGATAGAAACACATATGAAAATTTAATAAAGGAAAAAGTAATATATCCATGAAATATTCCATTCTGAGCATATTAATTAAAAAAATGTGGAAGAAGAGAATATTTTGATGAAATCCAGGAGACCTTTCAGAATGTTGTTATAAATATCTCATTTCTAAAGGACAAGTAAAAAATAATGAAATATGAAACATAGCTTATTTTTTTCATTAATAGATGGAGACATGCTATAATTGAAACAACTAAATTATGATTAATAATAATAGACCTCATCATAGATAAAACAACAGAATAATTTCCCGATCATTATACGTTATTTATTCCAATAACCATTGGAACTTAAAATTTTACTTATTAATTATGTGATATAGAGTATATAAAAATTTTATGCCTTAAATTGTATTTACATCATTTTAGATGGAAGAAAATTAACCATATTGATTGATTCTATATCTTTTTGATAGACCAAATTTTTTCCCTACAATAGTCTTAGAATTTGTTTTTTTTTGTGTTTCAATTATTTGTTATTACAGGTTGACATCTAAACGCTCGATATGGAAAAAGGTTTTTTCATCAATCTTCCCCATAATTTCAGCGATTCTATTCATTAATACATTAAATAAAACAATAAATTTACCAAGGTAAACTCTTATGATATACCACAGGGATAATATAATTCACTTCAAATGTCTGGACATAGTAAAGAATCTGTCACGCAATAAATATGTATGAACTCGATTTTTCCTATAATATAGAACTAAATTACAACTTAGTTTAACTCCTATATTTTGACATAATATAAATTCCTATTCAGGATATAGATTAAATGAGGGTATTTGGGTCTTTTTTGAATTTCATAACCCAATCTAGTGGAAGAAACATCATGGTTTCAGAGTAAGTTGAAACTATGCAGCCATGCTTGCACAGTTTCTAATGATCATGATGGGTGCTTTACTGAGCATAATATTCCACATGATTTTACAAAACCATAAAACATAGGTTTCATGACTATTCTGAAACATTTTAGTTTTTAAAAAGTAAAAATGAAAGTATATAAAATTGTTTACAAAACCATTCTCATGAACCATGTAATCTCTCTCCCTGGATAGTTGGCCACACATGGTTGTCACATAGTTTTTCAAACAAATTGGCTAAACCATGAAACCCATATATATTCGAAAAAATGAATATTTTAACTTAAAATAATGATACCCTAAATAATATATTCTAGTTTACTCCTATTGATGTTAGGAAGCCTTATTTTTCTCCCGTGAAGATATTCTAAATTCTCCAATACTAGGTTCTTTATTTCATCATCTTCTAAACTCAGAATCATGAGTTGTTCTTCTCATTGGGTTCCTCTCAGTAAGTGGTTAACTCTTTAGGATCAATTAATCATTCCCATTTCTCATTGGAATGTTATTTTGATGCAAGATCATATGACTTATTTTTAGTTTTTCCATCCATTATTCTATTAGCTTTAGATCTGTTAAAAAATAAAGGCTTATACTGGATGAGGCATCTACTACAAGTATAATGTATGTGGTATATGACTGGTCACTTAATGTATCTCTATCTATAAATTGATTCCATTATTCATGTCTTTTTAACATGGTGTTTATATTTAAATAAATCTAAATTAAATCAATTTTTCTAGATTGTAACCTAAGGATAAAATAACACCTGTAGATATTACTGGGGGTATATACCTCATTGTTAACCACCTCAACAGTTGTTCCATTTGTGACCCATGATGGGATCAATTGAGACACTTTTGAAGTGTGTATCACTTTACCATTGATAAGGAAATTGTTTCATAATAATCGATAACTATTTAAATTCTTGTAATTGAAAGTATATATATTTACAGATATCACTAGGACTAGTTATATTATAAAATGAATTGGTATTGGTGACATCACGTTAATTAAAAATATCCTGTTAATTAAAGGTAATTAAATGAACCTTATGAAAGATTAATTAGAATAAGTATTACAAGGAATATGATTATATATTATATAAATTGAATGGATATAAGGTTATTTTTTCTTTATATCTTTTTCATCTTCATAAGAATGGTCATACTTGTGTTAGAATTTGATTCATGCGAGAATGGGTCAAGAAATTTTATGATACCATTATGATTCATTCAACAGGTTTAGGTGGGAGATACCCACCATGGAATATGGTCTTTGTGCTATTATTGGAATATTTATAGGTTGTACTAACAATTCACTTATGATTTTTTCTAAAAATTATAATTCCATGGACACACTCCTTAGAATCATCTTGATATATTCATACATGCTGTGTCACACATTAGGCCTATTCAAGATAAGATCGAGACTGATATCGATGAGGTCCAGACCCTCAATTTTGCACTTTTATAGTGTAATTAGAAGGGTTTACCAATTGCATTACACTCAAAACTATTTATAGATAGACTTCATTTCACACTTATATGAGTTAACTTGATCCTGGAGGTCAAGGATGCCTTTGTTACACCTTTGATCCAGTATTTTTAATATTACCATTTCTATAATGATGACACCATTTATATAAGAAGTAAATATTATATACTTAATAATAATTAATTAAATGGTTACCTGGCTAGAGAAAATAGCTGAGGTTGAAGAAGTAATGATTTTTTTATTAGCACTGATTTACTTTTATATATACCCATACTCTGTTTCAAATTATATACATAGACTGGATTCGTATCAACACTATCAGTGGTGGAAAACTGAGATTTATCTCATTCCCTGTACATGAATCCACTAGTACAAAAGAAGATTATATTATCACTGGTATGGAAAATGGGAAGCGACATTCATTGGACACCAAATTTTCTTGCTTTCGGATGGCAGTTGGGTAGCAGATGACCTTGTAAGAGCTTGGGATACCCAGTAATTTTTTCTTCTTTTCTATTCAACTTTTATCATGTATTGTACTTTCTTCCAAATATCATTTATTTTTCCTTTTAATTTTATATAGATATTATACGATCATTTTTTATTTGGTACAACTATAGTTTTTTATACGTTTATTTATTACATTAATGATTGTTTTTATTTCCACTGCTAGTAAAAATCACTGTTATGAATCCGCTGTATATTCAACTATTTCACCTTACCCATCCACTCTGAACATATGGATTATTCTTCCCCACTGACATTGTCACAACCCATGTATTTATGGACCATTTTATTTAATAAATTAAATTTTTTATTTATATTTGTTATTGCACTATGTCAAATATTCCTATCACAGTAAACCGACTTGTCGTATGTTACACGCAACACCGAGTTGGCATACGATATACGCAACACTGGGTATAAATTTTTTTTCAATTTATATAAGAACTATGTTTGTAATATGTTATATGAAACACCGAATATTTCACTACACTCAACAATGATTTGTCTTGCGTTACATACAAGAGTTGCCTTCTTCAATACCTTATGTTGTGTGTAATACCAAGTTTCACAAAACTATCATTTATTATTAAAATATTATTATTTAATGGGATATAAACATAAAATTATGAATATTATTAACAATATTTTGAATTTTATATAATTTTAACATTCATCTTATGTATTTTCTTGACATTATAAAAGAACAAATTTAATTTTTCCGATAAATGATGTATTTAAAAAAATGTTTTACCGCCATTGGATGGTTACCCCTTATTAAATGTAGTTTTTGGAAATTTTATATGTTCTATTGGACCTAATAAATTTCTAATTTGGAAGAAGGACATAAATATTTACCATGGTTGAAATTTTGGTATTTTTCTGATCAAATTCTTATTTTAATGAATAGGGAAATATATAGCATTTTAATTCAAAATTTCATTTTCTAATAATTGATTTATATAGTTATGTTATCTTATAAATTTGGTTTAAATTTTAATTAGATTGTGTTTTTATCATTTAATATTATTTTTATCAATGGATGTAATTTTAAATTTAAATTATATAAAAATACATGTTAATATTTTGATAGTTTCTACTTCTAAAAAACCTGCTTTCTGGTTCTGACAACCAGAATTGATTTTAAATTAATTAATGAAACTTATTTATTTCGAATTTTGAAAAATATATTCCATATTGGTAACTAGTGGGTAAAAATTATGTTAATATGTTACTTATATTTTGTTGGATATTATGAATAATAACTATGCTAATTTTTATTTACCACAGTTAAAGGTAAATTAGGTATATTAGGGTAACAATCAATATGATAAAGACAATACAATTACCCTAACAGCTGAAAAAATCCCATTGGATGAACTAAATTATATAAATACATATATTGGTAGGATTTTGTTGATTTAATTGACTTTGGTCTATGAAAGTTATGTAATTATAATTAATGTAAAAGAAAGTTATAACATGTCACTCTCATATATCTTATAAGTATAACAATTTTAATGTAGTGATAAAAAAGATAAAACATAAAAAAAATAAATAGTCTCTACAAATCTAATGAAATTATCTACATTTTATGAATTTATTTATAATTTTTAGAGACAAAATAATTAGCATTAATGATGACACAATAGTTATGTGGAAATTATTTTACTAATGGAAATATCCAATAAATCATTTTAAAAATATTAAAATAAAAATCATAGGAATGAATTAATATTCTACAAAATTATTATATATAAATATGGCATATTATTAGTTTATGAATTTTTTTTCGAATTTTTCTTCTTTATGGAATTTATTTAAATTCATATAAATTAATAGTGTCAAAATTGACAATATTTCTATTTTATAAAAATAACATATTATTAAATTATTTAAAAATAACAAAACTTTTTAAAAATTAAAAATTGAAAATTATATGGTCGAAAATGTAATAATTTATTCAATTACGGACAATTTAAAACATCTATAAAAATAGTTATAACCATTTAACATTTATAATTTTATTACAACAAATAAAATTAAATATATTAAATAAGGAAAAATCAAAATGATAATGTTTAAAAGTAAATTATAAAATGTCTAAATTATATTCATAGATATTATTTAGACCCATAATCATCTTATATTCAAAATACGTGAGTTTGGTACCATTATATATCTAAAATAAATTTATAATAAATTAATATTTCAAGACTTTTCTAAAGTTCCCCTCATCCCTCTTAAAAAAGGCCACCACCTCTACCCACATACTCACACCTTTCAAGACTATTATCTCATCCAAAATATGATAAAATAATCTCCCAAAATCCCACCCTTCCTTCAAGATCCAACACATTGTGTATAAATCCATCCAAGGGAGACCTTCTATTCAAATCAAAAGGAGATACTTGAAAATGAAGTAATGGTTTTATCACCTCTTTCTAAATTCCATTCTTCATATACTTCATATTCATAAGTTTTTTCCATAATAAAGTTATAACTACAGTATAGTCTACCGTATGAGATGTTATTATAATTATTTGACCACCTTATACCACCTTTTTTCATCCTACTAATAACAATATCATTATGTGTGCTAACGTACGACTTACCATCTCTACATTGTGGTTAATTGTTATTCAACATTACTTAATTTGGTTGGGTATATTGATGAGTATAATGTATGTAAGTAATGAATATAAAATAATAATTATTCTATTAAATTAATATATAATCCAATTATATACTATTTAACCATCGAGGGTATGATATCTTCGCTCGTGTGTACGTACGGCTTACCATCTCCACAACGTGATGAGATTCATTCCCCACATTAACCATTCAAAAATTATTATAAAGTATATATAATAAATAATCATGAAATATATGAAATAATAATTCTATTTTATTTATGTATATATATATATATATCATTTACTTGCTTCCATAAAGTTTTATAAGGAAACTGAAATAGCGTTATGCGTACACACTGCATTCTCTCTCCATAAATAGTGTCTTCCATTTCATTTATCTGTCAATTATATATATTTCTATACTAAATAATTATAAAATATAAATAATTTTTAACATTATGGAATTAATTAAATGATTTTATATTTATAAATATCAAGAATAACTAGTGAATACTAGTATGATAAATAAAATGATTATTACCCAAAATGTTGCTTTAACATGATATTGATAAATAAATGGGTAATATAAATACATAAGTGAATAATATATGAAATATTATATAATATTATGGTTCTGTTACAAGTTAATTGTATCTTTAAACCCACTATACTGTATTTTTTGAAACAAATGGAAGAAAACATACCTAAGATAAGGGATAATTTTTCAATCTCATTTTTCTCTAAGACTGTTTTTACTTAATTATTTTCTGAGGATATATTTATCATATGTGTCCACATTTTCTAAAAAAATAATAAAATGTTTACTATTATTCTATTTGTGTTCAATGTCATTTTACACATTTTATTCCTTTACTACATGGTTTGGATGGAATCTTTATTTTTTTATATGACGTACATTGTGACTTTTCTAGAAAAAGTATGAAGAGAATGTTTTTTTAAATTATACTGCATGAATGGATTTTTTTTATAGTTTCATGAAGTCTTATATACATGAATAATCCACTACACTATTTAAATGATATTTTTAATTATATTATTTTCTTTTAAAATTTCATGGAATTTTGGGAAAAGAGAACGTTTTTGAAGAAGAAAGGATATTTTCCTCAGGAATGAACTTCAAGAGTTTCATCGAAATTATTTTCCATATAAGATGACATTCTTAAATAATGTTATGTTTCTATCCATATTATTAATATTTTTATTATTTTATTGTGTTAATGATGGGATGATATTTTATATGGATTATGTTTTGATGGAATGATGATTAAGAACCCCATTTTATTTCCTGGGTTATTCTATGATGAATGATTGATGTTTTATGGCACATATAAGAATGATTTAATTATGATATTCGTGGGACCTATATCTCCTTCCAATTCATTTAATAATGATTTATATCTAATGATGAAGAAATGACTGGAATGAGATGTAAATATAGTTCAGAAATATAGGGCCAGAATGTCATATTTGTCTGGTTCAGTAATACATGGTAGGAAAGACATGTAAACCTGGTTAAGTAATAGGCTCTGTCCACTATGATTGTCATTCCAGAAATTCCATGGCTACTATAAAAAATATTATGATCTTATTTGATTTCCATAATTCCATATTTTATTCAAAATCTATTTTATCATGGTTAATGATTATTTATGATCTATGCCATATGTACTACCATGATTTATTTCATTACTCAAATTTTTTATATTTAATCTTTAATTTGATGTTTTTACATTATTTTGTTTATTGTTTTTTATGTTCACATTTTTTAGCCATATTTAGAATTTGAGCTCATCCTTTTTATGTTTTCTATTCCCTAGGATATAAAAAAAAATTAAGAAGGAAAACATAAGGGGAAGATCTTTATTGGAGATATTGATGAAATTTCACCATGTAAGAATATTATGGTCTATGTTTTCAAATACACTAAACTAATACGGTCTTTGGGTGTTTGTTTGTTTAGTTTATTATGTATTCAGAAAAAAAATTATTTTCCATATACCTAAATCTTGGGTATCTATAGTTGGTATCAGAATGAAGGTTTAAGTAACCATTAGAAACATGGATGTGAAAATTTTAGTGAGATCCCAAGAGAAATTTCTATGGTATGTCTAGGGATATCCCTAATAGTAAGTATAACAATATGTTATAGTCCTTGAATTATAGTAATGATCAGGAATAACCTAGGTTAAAATATTATATGTAATATATTGAATGTTATCCCCCTTGATTAGGTTGTTTTCCTAGTATGATTTTTGTCTCTCACACTATTCTTTTATGGGTTTTATAAAATGGATGGATATAGGAGTATTCATGATAATGGAGAATATTATGGAAAATATAATGATATTATTCCTAAGAAACCAAATGAAATAAGACTTTTAAGGTGAAACTTCATATTATGCCTAATCCAAAATCTCAAAATATGCTAGATAATCTCAACTTTTATGAGTTTCATGACCCATTTGATATGATAAATATGAAGTTTCCTAGTGATTGTAAGGGAATTAAAGTTTAATTTTCCACATGTAAAACATTTGGGAAGAGGCATCAAAGAGAATGTTTCAAAATAACTAAAGGATGTTGTTGGTGTGGAAAAGAATGATACAAAGCCAGTAATTACAATGGAAAAGGTTCAGTTAAGACAGTGGAGATGGATAATGGTATTTCAAAGACATCAATGATGGTTAAAAGTTTTTAATGTGGAATGTATGGGAATTTTGAAAATGAATTCCCTAAGATAAAATTTCATGTTGAAAATTAGCTTGGTCATATGGGTATTATTTATATTGACAACAATAAAGATATTACGAATGATATATGAGATAAAAGAATTGTTATGTAATAAAACGATGAATCTCAATCAATAGTTTATGAAGATAGTGGAATGATTACATGATTATCAAGAATAATGTTGTAAAAGTAATTTTATGGTATTTGTAAAAAATAAACATATATGGGTTGAAACACTATTGTTTGTCCTTAAGTATTTGAAATTATATGTTGAGTGATACCAGTAACCATTAATGGTTATTCAAATATTTTTGGAAATCACATGATAGGTTCATAATGAAGGGATTAGGTGATAATGAGATGTTTGATGGTATTAATGAGCTAATGACAAATATAAGTAAAATATCATATCATTGATTGAGTATATATATTTTTTGGTATTTTAGGTGTGTGGAAAGACTTAATTTTGAGAGAATGCATTTTTTCACTAAGGTTCTATGGTAATTCTTATTATCAATATGTTTTAGGAGAATTCATGATTAAGGTATTCAGGTGTTTTTAATATGATAACAAAGAACAAACTTATGAGATATTGGAGATAAATATTAAATTGATTTAGCTCACCCCTTTCTAATTTTTTATATTTTTAGTATTTTAAAGGTTTGTAATGTTATCCATTTTTGGAAAGTATAAGTTATATTCTGATTAAACATTGTTATATTAATGTATTATCTCACTATAGGAGGACTATTTCATATTTCACTACCAGTTATAACCTTTTTTTGAGACAGATGGAATAAACTATCATTCTATTGCATGATATGCTAACATTTCAAGAATGAAAAATTCAACTTCATTTGTTTAAATAAGAGATGAACTGAAAAATTTTCAAGGAATAACCAACTGTGAGATTTTACTAAAATAAAGTAAGTACTTCGTCTCATGTTCTTGAAATTTAGGGAAATGATCTTGAAACTAATAAATGTTATGTTAGTTATATCTTATCTTATAAATCATATGGTCCCTTAAATCATCGTATATTTTTGAATTTCTTTTTGTTAGTTTTCTCAAAACCTTTTCATCTATCATTATCCATCAGAACAATATAGTTAAATTATTCTTTCATATCTATGTTTTCACTTCCCACCCATGTTATCCTACATGGAAACAAAGTGATGAGGCACTTTGGGTAACCATTATGTTTTTAACATTCATATCTAAAATGAACATTTAGTATTCCTTTTTATATGTGGGTTTACATTAAGGAAACTTTCATGTAGTAAACCTTTTATAACCCCGACGAATTTCAAGGAAGAAAATAATTTAAAGTGTGGTATAATGAAACACCCTATGTTTTTACTGACTATTTTTTAAATAAATTAAATTTTTTAATTATATCTTAAAATGCACTCTAGAAAACATTCCTTTCAAACTAATCTAACTTGTCATATGTTATACACAACAGCGAGATGGAATATGAAATATAAAACACCGTGTATTTATTTTTTTCAATGATTAAAAGAAATATGTTTGGATTATTTTATACCCAACATCAAAGGAATACTGAACTACACTCAAGACTTACTCGGCCTGCATTATACGCAAGAGTGACCTTCATCGATAGCTTGCATTGTATGCAATACCATGTTTCAAAGAACAATGATATATTATTAAAATATTAAATTATAATGAGATATAAACTACACATTTTGAATATTATTAACCATATTTTCGGTTTTAAATATAATTAACAATCATATTATTTATTTTCTATGCATGATATTGGACCAAATTCAATTTTTCAGATAAAAGTAGTATTTTTTCCAAAAAATACAGGTTTAACACATTTTGATGGTGATCACTTTTTAAATATATTTTTGACAATTTTATAACTTCTTTTTGACATAATTAACTTCTTCCATTGATTAGGGACATAAAAAATTTACCTGCGTTGAATTTTTTTTTCTAAATAAATTCTTATCTTAATAAATTGTGAAAAATACTACATTTTAATTCAAAACATCCTTTCTTCTAATTTATTTATATACATATATTATATTTTTAGTTGATTTTAAAGTGTAATTGAATTAATTTTTTATCATTTAATATAATATTGGTCATTTTATGACATTTAACATTTAAATTGGATATAAACACATTTCAATATTTTGATTGTTTTTACTTCTTAAAAACCTATTTTCTGGTTTTAACAACAATAATTAAATTTAAATTAATTAATGAAACTCTTATGTTTTGAAATTTGAAAGATAGATTCCATATTTTGAATCAACGGTACCAAATTATGTTAATAGGTTACAATAATTTTTTGGATATTAGTAATAAAAACACTGGTAATTTTCATTTAACATAGTTAAAGGTAAATCAGGAAAATTAGGGTAACAAACAATATGATAAACATAATAAAATTACCCTAACACATTAAATAATCCTATTTGATGAATTAAATGCGAATAATATCTCTTAAGGGTGGGAATGGATGAATTTAATTGACTTTTTATATGAATGTGATGTGATTATAAATAAAATGAAAGAAAGTTACAACATGTCACTTTTATATATCTTATAAGTATAATAATTTTAATATAGTGATAAAATTGATGAAACTTATAAAAAATATAGTATCTAGAAATATAATGAAATTATTTACATCATGTGAATTTATTTAGAATTTTTGGAGACTAAAAATACCTATAATGGTGACAGAATTGTGATGAGGAAATTATTGTATTGATATAAATTTAAAATAAATGTTTTTAAAATTTTAAAATAAATATCATTTGAACTAATAAATGAGCTCCATGTTTTTTTAGGTAAATATAATATTTTAGTACTTTATTAAATATTTTTCATTGACTTTTTATTTTCTATGGAGTTTTCTTGAATTCAAATAAATTAATATTGTCAAAATCGACACTATTGATATTTTATAAATATAAAATATTATTAAATTATTTAAAATTAAAAAATATTTAAAAATTAAAAATTGAAAATTATATGGTCTAAAATTTCATAATTTTTCCAATTATCAAAATTTTAAAATGCCTATGTAAATATTTATAACCGTTTAATATTTAGAATATTATTTCCAAAAAAAAATTAAATATATTAAATAAGGATAAATCAAAATGATAATGATTAAAATAAAATCAATACATGTATATATTTTTTTTGAAAAGATTATTTGGACCCATAATCATATTGTATTTTAAATAAATGGATTTTTAACCGATATAAACAAAAAATGAGTTTATAAGAAATTAATATTTCAAGACATTCTTAAAGTGCCCCTCATTCCCTTTATAAAAGGCTACCACCTCTACCCACTTACTCACACTATTAAATCTCTTAGGATCATCAAAAATCTGTTAAAATTCACTCCCAAAATTTCTATATTCATCTTAGTGGAGATATAGTTGGAAAAAAGTCATCCTAGGGAGATCATTTGTGCAAATAAAAAAGAGATACTCGAAAATGAGGTAATTGTTTTATAACCTCATTCAAAATACTTTTCTTCTTGTACATGCTCTACCTAGACTGTATCTATAAAAAAGTATTAAAAAATTAACTTCTACATGATTATATGTTATTAGAGTTACGGTACAACCTTATACATCCTTTTATTCATCCTATGAATTAAAATGTCACCTTTGGTGTGTACGTATGGCTTACCATCTCCACACTGTGGTGTAACTATTATTCAACTGTACTAAATTTTGATTGGTATATTGATGATTATAATGGATATAAAAAATTAATATATCATAATAATTATTATGTAAAATTAATATAAAATCCAATTACATACTATTTAACCATCATGGTAATGGTATCGTCGGTCGTGTGTATGTACGGCTTACTGTCTCCATGACGCGATTAGATTCATTCCCAACATCAAGCAATCAAAAATGATTATAAAGTACATATAATAAATAATAATTAAACATATGAAAAAATAATTAGTGTGGATTTATGTATATATATATATATGTACATATCATTTACTTACTTCCATTCAATTCAATAGGGAAACAGAAACCGCGTTATCCGTATGTACGACCTACCGTCTCCATTAACATTTTTTTCTTTTTAATTTATCTATATTTTATATATATTCATATAAATAATATTTATGATATATAAATCATGTTTTAAATTATTGATGTATTTAAATCATGATATATCTAAAAAGATAAATAATTACATGTCAAATCATGTATGATAAATAAAGATATTGTTACCAAATATGTTGTTTTAACATGGAATTGATAATTAAATGGGTAATAAAAAGACCTAAGTGAATCATATATGATGTCAAACATATTATTATGGTTCTGGAGAAAGTTAATAATCAATATGAACCCACTATATAGTACTTTTAGACACAAACAGAAGAAATCAAACCTACAGTAAGGGATAATTTTGTAGTGTCATTTTTATCTAAGATTGTTTATAGTATGTATTTACTGGGGATATATACATCATTCTTGTCCATGTTTTCTAAAAAAAAATTCATAAGTTGTTTTCAATTATTCTCTTTATTTATAATTTAATTTTACCTATTTTTTACTATTACTACATTGTTTTTGAAGAAATCATTATTATTTTTTCCAGACGAGGTACTTTCTGACTTTTCTGGAAAAAGTACAAAGATAATGTATTTTATCTTAAACGACATGAATGGATTTTTTTATGGATCCAGGATAAATTACTTCAATGAAAACTCCTCTACACAATTTCATGATTATTTATAATTAAATTATTTTCTTTTAAATTTTTATGGCATTTTTAGAATGGAAAAAAAATTGAAGAAGAGAGGATATTTTCCTCATGAATTATGGTCAATTGTTTGATCAAAATTATTTTCCATTTTAGATGACACACTTAAATAGGTTTTGGTATCTATCCCTATTAATAAAACAATTTTATTGTGTTAATTGTGGAAATTTTTTTATGGATTATGTTATGATGGAATGATGTTTAAGAAACCCATTTCATTTAATGGGTTATGTTATAATGAATGATTTGTGTTTTTGGGGAACATGTAGGAATGGTTTCATTATGATATCAGTGGAACCTAAATCTCCCTCCATTGCATTGGGTAAATATTTATATATCACGATATAGACATGAATTGAATGATAAGTAAATCTAGTTCAGCAACACAAGGAAAGAACGGTAGGTAAATATGGTTCAGTAATACTTGGTTGAAATGGAATGTAAACCTAGTTCAGTAATGGACCTTGTCCAGTATGATGGTTTGGGAAAAAATTCCTTGGCTACTATGAAAAAAAATGTACTTATTTTTTTTCACATTTCCACGTTTTATTCCAATTTTATGTTATTATGGTTATTGTTACTTTATGATCTATACCTTACGTACTTAAAAGAATTATTTCATGACTCACGATTTAGACATTTAAAAGTTTTTTTCATAATGTTACATTCTCATGTTTATGGGTTGTTTTGTTTTTTAAATGTCTACCCTTAATGAGCCTTTGAGATAAACCATTTTATTTTTTTTCTTTTCCCTATGATATAAAGAAATTTATTATGTAGGAAAAAAAGGGAAAGATCTTTGCGGGATATGTTGAATATCTTTCACCAAGTTAGAAGATAATGTTCCATGTTTCTAAAGACACTAAACTAATACAGCCTTTGGGAGTTTGTTTTTTTAATGTATTATGTATTTTGAAAGAAAAATGTAATGTATATGTACATCATGATTGGTTCACTATAATAACACCTCGTTCCCTTGTTATTATTTACTAGACTCTATTATATAAGGAGGATCACTTGAGTACATGTGGCTGATTGAGTTTGGTTACTCGGGAGTTAACCAAGCCCGAGATGTCAAAAAGTGGAATATGAGGTTCAAATTTTTGTATTACTATTTGGGATATTTATACAAGATATTAGGAACATGTTATGACATGGTCTAAGATATTACTAAGAGTAGATAGACCATATTCATGGTGAATACCATGTTTCTTGGGAATGGGAAATTAACCATATGTATTTTTCTTATTACAGTTGATAAAATTTCACCATTGGGAGATGAACATGAATTTTGGTCTTTGATATTAATCATAAGTATTCTAACTTGGACATCTAGGGAGATGATATTTACTTCATGAATAATTATTGGAACTTTGTAATTCACATTCTAAGAATATTCCATGTAATATAGATACATTTCAATGGTTTATTTTCTTGTGTTGCTTATGATTGTTGACTAAACCATGGTTATAAGATATTACTTTTATACTGATGATTGCTTAAATTAATTGAAATTTGTTGCTAAAATTTTTATCATAAACCTATCAATTTTTTCAATACAGATTGATGGTGGAATCTTAAATATCCAATTTCAACCTGTGTAACCAATGTATCCATGGTTACATGATCTGGACATTGGATGTAGTATCATGATTACCAATTTAAATTATAAGGTGTATCAATCCGTATAAATAAGAATGGATGATTCATTGAATTAACCAATCATATTTTCACCATTTTATTATAAGACTGAATATAAGGGGTCTAGTTGTAATTAAATGGGTGATGATTTCAGTTTATATAGTATATGGGCCCTTTTTATGTGGAAATGAAATTCCATTTAATTGATCCTTTTTTATGAATAAATTTCTTTCAAACATAAAATCTAAATTATGAATTATAAATAAATCTATCTCTTGTAAATAATGGGGGAAATTGAAATTTAAATATCATTTTCCTCTCGGGATTTTCATTGAACCTCTTTACACATGAACCATTGTAAATAAATACTTGAATACATACCAATTCTCTAGACTTATTATTTATTAGTTTGTATTTTATGTTGTTTGGTGATCCAATTTAATTATAATCTTCATCCTTTTGTGATCTTTTAAACATTTAATCTTGTTAGGATGTGTTTTCATGGTGTTTTTAGAGTTATTCCATGATAGAGTCCTCTAGTCATACACTGGAAGGGTGGGGATGACCACACTCTAGAGGTGGTGGGCCAAAATCCAGAATTGATATGTATAGTAGTTCCACTTGATTCACCTTTTACTATTCTCAAATTGGAAAAGGATGAATAGCTTCAAGAGGGGTTTTAACGCTCATTGTAGACTAGGTAAGGTGATCTTTGGCCAAAACCTATTGTGACTGATCTAACTCATATGGTTAAGCAGAAATATCCTATTATCTTCTCAAAGGATAGTGGTCCTCTGGTTGGTAAATATTTTCTAGAGGCAGTATTATCTATCATCGAGCATCATGATATGACTCTAAAGTGGAATTCCCTGATTTCTAACTACATGTAGTCTGATTCTTCCAAGCATGAGTGGTATTTTATTACCTAGGCTAGTCATTATTATGTCATGGTCTATGTGGGCATTCATACTTCATTATATGATTACTTTTTCCCTTGGAAACTAAATCAATACCAAAAACAATAGTTCATTGACCAAGTGTTGGGTGATATTTCAATCATGTACTATTCATCATGTTTGACCGAGTTGAAATGCTTTGTACCACTTCTTTCTGGTGATGAGATATTGTGGGTGATATACTTAAAGTATGGGATCCAATATACCTTCTACTCATAGGTGAATGTATATATACAATCCACCATCTTTGAGATCATGAACTAATAACTAATCACTGAGCACACTTGATAGGAGATGATAGTACTAATTACATAGTTTCAGTTCTATGAGAGGGTAGTAGTTATTTCTATGGTTAGAAGCATATAATTGATGTTTACCATTAGATTAGTTCCAGATAGAGGATCCAAACTATAAAATACTTTATATTCCATCAGTCTGGATGGAATGGGAATGGGAAGCCAGAGTGTGATAGAGACCTGATTGTATTTCGTTCTTATGGCCAGATGTGTTATTACCAGAGGTTATTTAGGAAAATTATTCATATTTTTATTAGATTTGTTCTAACGTCGGCTCTAGATATAGGAGCAAGATCAATGACTCTACATCAGGTGGGAAGCAAGAGTTGCACCGACTAAACAGGATGAGGAGGAGGTCATGGGTATAGTATCTAAACTTATGATTATCAACACCAACTGACTGATCTTTCTCATTATATCATAGAAGTAGCATATTTTCATGGATCATGTTATTGATTATATTACAGTCAACACTCGAGGATTAATGTGCAGGACCATCTAAAGTTTGAGGTAATATTCTAGTAGCCTAAAATATCTCTTATTATTTATTTGATACAAGTACATCCCATTATTCTATCACATTATTGAAATTATGATGTCCTGGGATAGAAATTAAATAATTTTATTGGGTGATTCCCATGTACATACATCTATTTTTTCTACCAAAGGGTACAACCAATTCAAGGACTATACATTTGAGGTCGGTATTTATAATTTCATATCTTTCCTCTTTTTCCCTGAGTTGACAGGCTTTGATTTCATTCCCGGTATGGAGTAGATGGTTCCTATCATGACTATGTAGACTTATATCACCATATGTTATAATTTATATCTACATAGGATGATATTTATCTTCAAAAGGATGTGTCAAATGTAAAAACAGGAAGAGTTGGACATGTGTATCATGGGTAGGTAGAATGGAAACCCTGATTCACAAACTTCTCTTAGATGATCATATAGTACATCTAATAAATATTCCACCCTTGGTTAGTTATATTATTGATTTTTCCTAAAAATCATTTTCTAGAATGCCTCCTGTGAGAGAGATATCGTTTATGATTGAATATGTTCCAAGATAAGATTGAATACATATTAATCTATATCATATAGAAGATAATGAGATCTAGAAGCTCAAAATATTTTTGGATGATTTAGAATAAAAGGGTTTTATCAAATCTGATTGTTTTTCATTGGTTTCACACATCATTTTCTCCATGAATGGATATGGGGACCTTTTTTATTCATGTATTATCAGTGGTTGAACATGATTTTGGTTAATAATTTGTATCCTTATGCTCTAATAGATGAATCTTAGACCTGATCTAAAGAGATGGGGGTTATTTCAATTGAGTTGAGATCAGGCTATCATGAGGTGGGATGGAGGAATTAAGGAAAACCAAGTATGGTTTTATAAAGAACTTATAGGTTATATTAGTGTCTATTTTATTCATTCATTCCCCTTATTGTGTCCAATGTTTCCATATACATTATGAATATGGTTCTCCACTACTATTTGTATTCCTTTTTCTTGGTTTTTTGGGATGACATCTTTGTGTATTCTCATTCTCAATGAAGCTCTGTCAGGAATCTTGATACCATTATGAATACACTGAGATAGAATCAATTATTGTTTAATCTCACAATGTTCTACTTCTAGATTTATAAGGTTCCCTTCTTGGGTTATGTTATCTCAGATTCAATGGTATCAGCTGACCTAGTTAATGTGAGTGTTTTGGTTTCCAAAGAGTATCCTAAAAACGTTTCTGATATACCAATTTTATTTTGGATAAATATATATTAATTAAATTTTATACTAGAACTATCACACATTATATAACCACTTACTAGTATGACTAATAAGGGTGTGAATTTATTAAGGTATTCAACATTCAATAATTCATTTCATAAGATGAAAGGAAGACTTAGTTTGTCAGAGATTATAATTCTACCATAGCCTACCAAAGCCTATAAAGTGCACTGTGATGCATCAAGAATATGGTATATTAATAATGTAGGAGGATAGAGTTATTTTTTACGGGTATCATTAATTGATAACTCATGAGAGTAAATAGTTAATGCATGACATCGAGCTTCCATCCAACGTTCATTCCTTGTATTACTGGATGGAATATTTTATGGGAGTGTTCTTTTTTTTGTATGTGGACCATAAGAGATTAACCTATATCTTTATGTAGAATCACATAAATCTCATATGGTGATGATAGGTTGAATAACATATTTCAATTCATGTAGATCTTTCCTACACACTAGGAAAGGGAAATGTGGTAGCTAATGTGCTAATCCAGAAAAATCAGGCACAATCCATTCAAAAAGATATTAATGAATGAAAATTGATGGGACTTCTTTTGGATATGAATATTATGTTTCATGGGATTAATTAGAAGTATTTTATTACATACTTAGTATTTACTTATTCACTCCATGATAGGGTTAGGATAAGGTAGTTATTATACCATGATTTTTTTATTCTATGGGTGTGTATCTATTGTAATGAATTGCCTATAGATTTTACAATCGATGGAGATTACATCGTATGTATTCATGGGAATATCTATTTTCAGAAAAACATGAGATAAGATCTTATGTTAGGATCCCATTCTTACCACTGGGAAGTGCATTTTTGTTTCTCAAAGATGTATCATGATACGTGTCACTAGTATAGGTGTACTTGGATGAAACATTGTATTGCTTATTTTATCATAGAGTGTTCAACATATTAGTAGTTGAAGTTTGAACACCAAAGTACTATTGGCTTGTTACAATAATTTCTGTTCCCAATATAGAAATAGGATGACGTGGTGATGGATTTCATGGATTGATTTCTGAGGTCTCTTTGATGTAGTGATGTAGTTTTATTTATTGTGGATAGACTAATGAATGTATCCCAATTCCTTCTAACCTAGGATATATTCTCTACTATTGAGTTGAGATGAATTTATGCCTATGATATTTTATGACTACACAAGGTCCCTCGTAATATCATTTTAGATATGGATTCTCATTTAACATCAAGGTTCTGGAAAGGGTTACCAACTGATTTGTGTACACATGTGCTTTTGAGAATAGCTATCCACCCTTAGACCGATGGTCATTAAAAAAGGCTACATAGGTTTTGTAGGATGTTCATGAACCATGTATCCTTTATTTTGGTAGTTCATGGAAGAAAAATATAACTCACTGTGTGTTTTACAATAATAATATCTTTTTTCAAGGATTTAGATGAATATATATGAGTGTCTATATGAAAGCCCATTTTTTCACCCATATTCTAGTTAGAGGACAGTGAGGGAATAATATTAGGTTATCATATCATGTAGGAGAATTATGAGTAGGAATAGATGAGTTTAAAATATATTTCTATATCAAAGTATCGATAGAAATCATATACTGATCATCATTGATGACCTGTGGAGTTTGAGTTCGAGGGTTGTGTTTTCTTGTGGGTATCACCATGATTTTGGAATATGTCGATATAGTGGAAATGGAATCTATTAGATGATTTTTTAAATGTTTAAAGTCAGTATAGTACCCTATCAGTTCCTACTATCTCAAAGGTATTGAACCATTCATGGCATCTTCCACATTTCATAGCTTCTTTATTACAATATCGAACCATTATATACTCTTGATCCTGATCATGTCAAATTAAATGATGATGCTTATTTTGAGGAGTTTATCATATGCATCATTTTAAGGTCATGAATCCTATATTAGAATAGTTCATTAATTTATAATGGGTGTTATGGCTGCCTAGACGTGTATATTTGGAGACACGGGAGTGGGAGGATGAACTATGTGCTCACTGGATAGTGTTTTTCTCATAGATTGTTCTACCACCCTTTGAAGGGTAACTCGAGGATAAGTTCCTTTAAGGGTATAGACTATAATATCCTAGTTATTCCAATGATTTATGAACCCGTTTTAGTTTTCATTATCTTCTTTTTTCCTAATATGAACTCCTAGTGAAAATATGGAGGTTATGTGGGAGTCTAAGGCCTATTCAGAGCTTGTTAGAGTAGTTGGTTGAAGAAACATCTAGGCCACTTAGTTATTAGAAACCATGGATCCCATTATGAATAGTTTCTATAATTCATGACACATATTTTAGTGAGAATATAAGGGTTCACGATTTTCCCTAATAGGGTGATCCAAGTTGCACAACTATTGTAAAACTCTCTATTTTTAAAAGAGAAAAACACAGTTCTTGGATGGTTTACGAAATGGTCCACATGAACCGTGTGTGTTACCTCCATGCACAATTGGCTATGCACATTTAGTGCATGGTTTGGCCAACCATGTACACAAACCAATAATCCACTATATTTTGGGTAAATGACCATTTGTCCCTTAAAATTCTAATAAGAAAAATCTTTTTTTTTCTTATTTCCTCATCTAGTGGATAAGAGTCATTCATCTACTGTAAATATAACCTCAAGACTTATAATCTATCTTCTTTTATTTTTTTACTATATGTACATGGATTCAAGATTTTATCATCTTATTGGTTTCCTATTGGTAACTTCTTAACAATTTTTCATACTTTCATCATTCCTCTTTCTCTCGACGGTGATATTACAGTGTTTGTTCATATGACCTTTCTTCTAGAAACTCATATGTTCTTTTTTTCCTTCTAATATGGTACAAACTAAGGGCTGATACTGAAGATGCATTTTCTAAAATTTTAAGCTTTGTGGTTAATGAATCATCCCTTAATGTTTTTCCATCTATAAATTGTTTTTTTTGTTCGCGTGCCAACTTCCTTAGGTGTTTCTCTTTAAATTAAGGTATCCTAATTAAATTTTCTTACATTAAAGACTAAGGATATGTTAATATCTCTAAACATCATTGAAAGTTGAGACCTCTATCTAAACTACCTCATGTATGGTGTGTGTCCTGTTGTAACTTTATTAACACATGATAGGATATCCTGAGATATAGTTTGTGTTCATCTTCCATGGCCTTCAATAAGGTAATTGTTTCTTCATAATTAATAGCTCTTCAAAATCATGTGATGGGATATTTATATATTTTTTGAGATATCATAGGGGAAAGTTAAATTATAAATTTAAATGATATTAGTTATATTTTCGTACATCACCTCGTGATGTTAAGGAAATGTATGTGAAAGAACCTATTTAAAGTATAAAAGTAATGAGTATTACATGGATTGTGATTACATATGATATAAATGGAATTTATCAAAGTCTCATTTTCTTTGGACCATTATAATTTTCATAGGATTGGTTTTTCTTAAGAAATCTTATGATTCTTATTGGAATTCTTAGATCACTCATAGGACTCTATCCTGATTCATTGACCCAATTTTCCAGGGAGATACTCGACACATAATCTAGAATTTATCATATTGTTTGAAGTCATCATAATTACACTGATGATTCAATTAACATTTTTCAATTTATTTTGATTCCATGGATACACTCATTGGATTCATCATGAATTCATCAAGCATGTAGAACCATGGATTCACCTCATTGATCCAATTCATGATTATCCCATTATAACTACGGATGATCTCTATGGACTCTGTTGGACACTTTTATAGATTGATTTCATGGTCTTTCCACATGGATTACTCTTAGAATCCTTTATTTCTAGACTTCACGTGATATAATTATGAGTTCACTTGACCCTAGAAGATAATGATTCCTTATTTACACATTGGATCCTTTATTATTATTATTATTCCATTATTAGTACTAGTGATTAAATTAATACATTAACTCCTTATTATAATTTGAATCATAATTAATAAAATGCTCATGTGATCATATATAGTAATTGAATTTTATGTATGTTTGAGTTTTTTATTAGTACTTTACTTTTATATATGCCTCCACATTATTTCAATTTATATAACCAGTCTAGATTTATAAAAACTCTTTCAGTGGTGGACTACTAAGATTTATCTCAAAGCCTATCTATTACACCATTGGTTATTATGATGATTATATGATCGTAGTTATGGAGAAGGGAGTGTATCAAAAAGTAGACATGTGGATTTCCATATTTAGGATGGGATCTATGTAACAGATGGCCGAACTAGAGCTCGGGATGCTTGGATTTTTCTTCTTCTTTTTTATTCATTTGTATTTGATTTATTTTACAATATATCAACTCTAATGTATTAATTATTTTCATATTATAGATAAATTACTTCATTATTTTTAATATGGAATAGCTACACTTTTTGAAATGGTTATTTATTACATTAATGATTATTGTTATTTCCACATCCAATAGATATATTTATTAAGCTTCTTCTATTTATTCATATATTTCATTGAAGTGATCCACTATGATTATAGGGAATAGTCTCCCCAATGTGACACCCCTGGCCCAAACGACTTTTCAACTGCCTCGGGCACATGGGGAGGTGCTCTTGAGTCCATATGGCTATCCAGAATTGGTTACTCAGGAGTCAACCTGGTCCAGGACAATAAACATTCACAAAATGAAATCTTCCATAAAATGGAACAAAAATAAATATATATTATTGTATCATTCCAGAATTAATAGAATTATAAATTAATTTTTCTTGTGACTATTCCAATACCCATGAATTAAAAAAATCCCAAATTTGTGTTTGAATATGAGTAAACACATAATTTCATTGTTTATTTTCTAAAATAAATTGGCATAATACAATAGATCTATTAAATAGAAGTGTGAAATAAAAATTCAATATCACCCCTTGAACAACCCCCAAAGTCTAGAGTTGAATACATGAAAAAGTGATTTTAATTATGTCTTCCTCATGTGAGGAGAGAAATCACAATTGATAATTTTTAATTATCTATCTACGACCAAAAAAAACTATGAAAAAATGTCTAAAATGAGTAATTTAAGCGGTATGTTGGAGTTAGCTTGATTTAAATGGGATCATCATTGAGTGATTCACTTATAAAATGTTTTTCGAAGGTTTTTATTTAACATTTTGATATCCCTAGAGTAGAAGTAATCCCACCACCATGGAGGTGGTTATAAAAAAGTTGTAAAATTTATGCTAACAAAGTATCTTTTAAAAAAATATGATTCTTAGTGTGATTACACCATTCATGTATTCCTAAAAAATTACGTTGACCATAGTTAAAAATGAACAAAATGTACTGATTCACATGATGGGAAAAAATAGTCATAGAGAGTGAATTGATTATAGAATGCTCAATCCCATTAATATGAAATTCTATTTTCCCTTCCCATTCATCAATCAAATTCTATAAGATATATTAATGAAAACACATGATTTTTTCATAAATTTCTTTTTAAGATAATTCTAGGTAGTAATTTCTCTAGAAAACTAAAATTATATATCCTTAACCTATCCTCCTAGAACCTTATCATTCTAGAGGATATTTTTTTCATTCTATAATTCCCTAGGTAAATTTGAATATTTTTTTGTAGGTATTTTTTCAAATCATATTGATAAGTCCCTAAACTTATTTCATGAAAATGTTATTTTTATGAAATTAATTTAATAATTTCTTATGGAATTTATTTGATAATTTAAAACATTTATTGAGGAAAATATTATTAAAAAACTGAAACATTTATTTTTATAGTAGAAAAAGTAATTTTTGGAAACCTCATTTCATAGAAATGAATCGAGGTTTATAATTTAATGATTAAAGCAAAAAATTTACTTCCATTTCCAACTTTTCTTTATAAATGATCTATCATTTTTAGGCTATTCAATTTTAGATAAGTGATTTATTAAATATTTCAGTAACAATGATCTTAGTCTCAATATATTACTATTAAAAAAGTTTATTTTTTTATTTTTATTTGAGGAATAATTCAATTTGATGACGAAATGGTTGATCACATCACCAATAATGAAACCATGCAATTAGGAAAATCCTTTGGAGCTACTATGAAACATGTCAAACCAAGGTATTGGAGAATACCTCTCACAAATAATTTACATGAAACCATAATTTATTTCCTTTTCCCCTAGGATGTTATATGATATAAAAATAAACTACAAAACCACTAAGAGGTATTTATATGGAGTCATTTTTTTAAAAGAAAAAGTCAGTTCTTAATTGCATGGAAGTAAAGTTCTTTTTTCTAAGAATGAAGCTCTTTGGTATTTAATAAACAATATTGATGATAATATAAATCTATTTATATAGATTATAATTTCATAAAAAATACATTTGGAAATTATACATAATAAGGTAACATAAAATCAATTAGTGGGACATCTCAGTGGACTGCCCCACACCACTGAAGAAGAAATTCCATGAAAAAACATACTCAATGATCTTCTTCTATGAGAAGAGCTTTATATAATTAAATGTAATGTTCCATAGTATTCCAAAAATAATAATTACATAGTAAAATATCATGTACCATCCAAAATTAATTTTAATCAAAAGCGTAAACTCCTCTTTTACTATAGATTTTATATTTGTGAAGACCCATTCCTCTGAAAATATTTCTACTGATGAAATTATAATAAAATAAATTCTAGAAGGTGAAATTGAGGGAATTTTATAAATAATCTTACATTCTCCACTGGAGGCCGCGTTGGACCGCAGAGGATGGATATTTTTTTTAGAGTCAGGAATTTTTTGAAAAACTATATTATAATATTCTTATGAATTTTTTTTAAAATGAAATAAATTTGAGTTTCTAGTAATATCTAAAAAGAAATATAGGTGCTCTAAAAACAATTACTTTTTATGATTTTTTTTATTTTGGGGTATATTATTCATGGGAACATTACGATTGTAATTTGGTAATTCCTATATTATTCCCTGTGTAAATTATATTTCGAATATATGGAATAAATACCCATATATACTGATGATGTCAAACTTGTCTATGATTTTTTCAGGGAAAACATATTATGTAGGGTTTGACTATCACGATCAATAATTATTAACCAAGGAACCCATTTTGGAAATATGTGGATGGTAGAATTACTAACATAATATGGAGTATATCATAATATTTCAACACCATGCCATCTATAAACAAATTGACAAGAACATGTCTCCAAAATATAGATCAAAGGCATTGTAGAAAAGATGGTCAAACCATACTTGAAGGACTAGGGAAATTTTTTGGAGGATGCCTTAAGGACTTATATGAATTTCTATAAGAAACCCATATAGACTTGACCTTATATATATATTTATGGGAATAGCATCAACCTACCAGTGGAATTGGAACAAAATGCCTATAAGGCGGTAAGAAAGATGTATCATGGCTTTGAAATGGCTAGGAAAGAGAAGAGATTATAGCTATAGTGGTTTGTGGAGATTCGATGATTGGATTTTTAAAATTCCATGATCTAAAAAGAGATTACAATAGTGAACCATGAAAATTTAATTCATTTGAGAAGCTTCAAACCTAGTGATTATATTACGTTATATAACTCAAGATAAAAGCTAAGGCCTATTGAAATTTGTTTGAGATAGGAATTTCTTTTTACTTATATTCATTTGTACCCCTTTCGTGATGTATATATTTCTAAAAAATGTGGTAGAAATAAAATAATTATAATAGGAACCTAGTAAAATAATTTCTATGGGAACATACCACATAAACTAGTGGATGTTATTCCACTAATTAACCATGAGTATTAGTTAAGACCCCTCAGGTCATACCTTTCCATTAAATTGGATTGAAAGAAGTTATTATATTAAAAATCTAAATACATAAATTATAAATTTTAATGTATTAGGGTGTCCTCATAAATTATGTATGGTGTAGGTAAAGTTTTATTCTTTGAATTCTTTAAAAAAATTGATTAGATCCAATTTAATTGAAAATAAGAATTTTCATGAAGAAACTGTAATTTTTTTCCTTTGTCAAGTCTTATCATAATTTATATTCTAGAATAATTGAACATGAATTAACTATATATATCTTTAATTCTTATTTTTGGTCCAATAAACCTATCAAAAAGAATCATGAACAAGCTACAAAAAAGTATCACTACAATATTCCTTTAGATATTCTAAATAGAATTTATTTGACAAAAGCATACTTTTCATCATAAAAATTGAAAAACAGAGCATTGAAAAAATTTAAGCTACACAATTTTACTAAGCATCACTATAATGGGGAGAATCATTTTCATTGATTTATTTTATTTTTCCCCCATATATTTTAATTATATTTTTGAGCCATAAAAAAATATCATACCTATAGTTATCATTATTGCATTACATGACTGTTCTATGAGACATGAATTTATTAGGAATCACCTGATTACATGTTTCAGGTTGCAAAGATAATGTTTAATGATTAAAAACTATAATTGACCAATTACGTAGAATATTATGACATTAATTTTTATAAACCATTATTTAGATGAATTGTTGGATTCATATTAATGTAATTTCCCTATAATTTTCATTCATTGAATTTATGAAACTTATATGAATTGATACTTTTTTATTATAGATTTCAATGAGTGATAGTCCCAAATTCATATTTTTCACTTGGAATTGAATTTATAGGCCAGTAAAATCTATATTATCTTGAAAATATTTGTTATGTGATCTTGGGAATGCCACCTAAAAGATAAATCAATGGAACTTTTCAATCATATAACTACAAAAAATAACATTCAAAATGGTTGAAGAAATTTTTATTGTCCAGACATTTTCCTTTATACCATATTTCACATCAATAATTGTGTAGCTCATCGATTTCAATAATGAACACACTATTAATAAGACATGTTATAATCCATTTATATCCATTTATAACATACTCTATTTATATTTAACAATACTTTAATGATGATGTGTGAGGGTTAGGGAATTATTGTAAGAAATGATGTGTTATATTTTAATGAAAATATGTATGGGGGTACTATTTTGGGTGTTGGGAAGGGATAATATTACGTTCATTATACTTTTATAGCTTTCAATTCATGATATATATACTGAAAAATAATGTTTTTTTGGAAAATAAAAAATCAAAATAACTAAAGTAATTATTAAAAAAATAAAAAAAAGATAAAAATTCAAGAAGATTCAATTATATAATTATTCTTATATTTTTCATAACCTTACATTGTGTTCTAGGAGGTGGAAGTTTTCATTTTAAAGATGAAATATTCATTTTTTATATTACAAATTATTATTTTGGAGGTGAGCCTACCTTTTGGAAATAATATTTTAACATCAATCCCTAACAAGCTTAAGCTCATAGCCATCAAAAACATTTTTCATAGCCCTCGGGATTTCATGTGATTTTTTCTTTACAAAATTTAAGAGGTAGAACCTTTGAAATCCTATAAAAAGGGTAATGTACTCATGGTATAGGAATAAATCTACATAAAAATTTTTCATTATTGAATATCGAATATAATTCATTTTGGGATAAATCATGACATGGTGTGTTTTATAAAAATTAATTATGATATAAAAATTAATGAGAGAAAAAAATCCACCATTTCCCAAATTGAGTAAGTAAAATACATGGGTTTATAAATTTATCTCAAGGGTGAAAATTTAAATTCTTTTTATATATATAAAATTAAATATTAATTCCACTTTGATAACCATTTTAATTAAATTAATTGGAATTTTAATATTGATAACATGGTGTTCCATTTTAATTCCTGTTAAGATTACAGGATTTAGGTCAGTTATGTTTTGTGTTTTGGGAATTGAAAGATATTTTTCCTATAATCTTTTTTTATATAATATTAATTTTGTATGATTTTTATATGGTTAATAATGTTGATATTTAACAGTTTTTTTGTTTTATGGTACGATACAATGTTTAATTGAAAACTATCTATGTAGTGAAAGATTCTATATGGAAAAAATGTTTAATGATTTCCTATAGGCAATGGAATAACACCAACAATAAAAAATGAATAAACAGGCTGATAAAGATCAAAATTATCTTTATAGAACCATTATACTTCATAAAAAATTAGGATGTAATAATGAAGGATTATTGTGGGTCATCCATTTTATGTAGTAAAAATAATTCTATAAGAAACTCACCATGCGTCATTAAGTGATGCATATATGTCACATCGTGACACCACCTAAAAATTTCAAGGATTTAAAAAAAGGTCAAAAAAATATTTTTGGTTGTTTAATATATAATTTTAAACCACAAAACACTTTTTTGTAATAGAGGTTTTTGGAAATACACCAAAATATCCAGTTTTGATTAGTTTTACATCAAGGCTGCCTGTAAGACCCCATTATCACTAGAGGTGGCTTTTTATTCATTTATGAGGATTATTAATGTAACTGGAGAAACATGTAAGCTTAGAGATTTTTGTCCTTGGGGGGAATTATTTGGATATATCTTAGTGAGAAGAATCTTTGGACGGTGTCCTACTACTAATTTGATTTCTTGTTTTATATTCATTCAATTTCATTAAATCTTCTGATTTATTCCTTCTCCCAAATAAAAATGTTTACCCTATACATAGAGGGGTTATTTCCTTGAGTTATCGATAATTAAGGATACTAGAAAAAATTAATATGTTTGAGTTTCATTGATTTTTTAATAAAAACCAATTTACCATCTTTTATCAATTCTAACTTTTTATTCTCATTTATAATACAAAATGAAATTGTCTTGGTTTTTTTTCCTTTAATTTTATATATCTTTTTCAATGGTATAAAATATCTCGCACACCAAATTAATATATATATATATATATGTTGAAAAATACGGTTTCGATGAGTGATCAGACTTATCTTGCATGTGTACAAAATTGTGGTAGGAATCAATGGACTTTGGGGAATAATAATACCTGGTCGGAGATTTGTCATATTGATTTGAATGGCCAGATGAAATTCCCAAGAACATAGGAAGGATGGTAAACAAACATGATGTTTTAGTTTGGGATATTGTCACTATCACAATTTGTCCAAGGGAAGAGAAGAATCGGTCAAGGAATTTCTCTCTACCAGCCACCTAAAGAAGAATTCAAAATAATAGAAAAAATGATGGCATAACACCATGTATTTCCATTCGTGAGGCAATTGAAATACTCATTAAATGTTTTAAATCAATATTTTAAATTTATTGTTAAATTTAAAAAGTCACAACCCATATCATGTATCAATTTACCAAAAAAAATAAAATATTTAAATCATGAATTGTATAAATTCATTCTGAGACTACCCTAGGGTTGAAAATACTACTATACCTAGGAAATTATTTTTTTGACATGCCCCTTGAAATTGAATGAATTATCTCACTTGAAGACACTTAATCCATCACTACTGTAGAAGAAATAGTCGGGGAGAGGGGGTTACCAGCCATCCATATCACCACCATCCAAGATGTTGGGTGAAAACACTCAAAACCAAAATACTTTTGGAATTTATGAGGTTATATAACTATGATACTATGTATATATAAAAAACATAGAAATCATGATATATAAACACAATGACATACTAAAACCCTGGGTTCACAAAAACATCACTAATGAACATTTCTACACTACAACTACACTGAAAATCAACTGTTACATGTGATTCCACCACTATATAAAATGAACCACACAATCAACACACAAAATCACACCATCCCACATACAATTACAAACCCAAAATAATCAATATTAAATGAGTTTATAGAAAATCCCATTTTATCCATTTCATTTCACATTCACTCAGCATGTTCATATTCATTAGTAACCAATTAAAATTAATTTCACATTACCATGTATTCAAAGGTTAATTGAGGAGATTACATAACTACATTCAATAGAACAATATCCCATCTCACATTAACCTTCATTTCCACAATAGTATTGAAACACACAAAGCCATCTCACCACAACAAACACATATCACAACCACTGCACACCAAAATTCTCAAACTAAATAACATCCTACACTACATCCATCACACTATATCGACAACTTGCACCACAACCATCATGTACCCTAACTATCACTCACCACAACCATCACACAACACAACAAAGGCACATTACAACCATTGTGCACCATAACCATCATGCACCACAACCATTGTGCACCATAAACACCAAACTTCCCACATCACATCCATAAAAACTAACTATCACATGCCACATCACATCCTACTCATAGCCTATTTGGTCACCACCATCATTGTATGACAACCCACAACTCAAAATAAAACACAAAAAGGAAACAGCACATAATATAAACACATCCCAACATCCCAAAAAATCATGGTATTTCGTCACATTACATCCTTTTTTACCATGGGTATTATTACAAAATCAATATATCTATGGAAAACCAATTTATTTTCTATGTATTTGTTTTTTTCCGTTTATTATGGGTGTGATCGAGTGACAACATAATATGGGTCTCAAAACTTATCAACCACAAAAAAGGCCCCAAACAACTATTATTTTTATCATGGAAAGAACATGACATGAACTTATCAATAACATATATCAAAGTAGTAATCACATGTAATTTCTCCACATCCATAAAAATTTCATTTATGATAATTTATTTTAATTTGTACTCCAACCCTAATTATCATCCCAATAGAATGAAAAATCATGAAATCCCCATTTAAAACACATATAAAAGAAGGTAATGATGATCCCCTATATTATAGAAAATATTATAACACACTATACACTGTAGGGTGGAGAAAAAAATGATAGAAACCCACAGGTATAGTTTGAAACCATGGGTCAACTTGAGCCGCACCTAGGGGTTATTAAAAACATAACCCGAACTCGCCCGAGACTGAAATGAAAACACTATAGTGAATATATGGATGAATACTGTGGGGAAAATATTAAGACATAAGAAGTGGACTCAACTCTGATCTTTAAAACTCAATCATCAAAACCTAATGATCATGGTGATTGTATAGGGGTCGAAAGGTCTCTTAAGCCCACTAAATTTCATCTATAAAATAAGAGGATGTTATGGAAAAATAAAAGAAGATTAGTTCAAAATATGGATATATAAAACATAAAAGGCTACCATTTTATGGATTAAATTAAAAAATTACAATTCTAATTCAATAGTTTTTGTGGATTACAAGCCTTGAACTGGTTTTAAGATGTGGATTTTAAATTACCAGTTTTTCTCCATTAAACAAGGATCCACATCCAAAATTAACATAAATCTTAAATTAACATTTCAAATCATGATTTAATTTCACACACTACCCCTCACCCACAAACACGATATAACCTAAAAACACACAATCCATAAAACACTAATTCATGATGTAAATTACACATTTATTTCATAAATACATATGTTTTCATTGATGAAAGTACACCTCCATAAAACCATTTCTAGCATTCTCCAAAAACCCCATATACCCAAACAAGTAAAATTAATAGTATATTAAGTAACTAACATCTAAAATTCTTAAAAAATCATCCATCCCTTTATTATCTCTAACTCAAACTTATATTAATCATAATAGTTATTTACACCTAAATCATGTGTTCTGTAATATTTGTCCCCAAAAATTTTAAATTATCATAAAATAACATTCCATGGTTAATCATACAATTTAATAAATGTTTCAAAACCATTATTGAAAAATTAATATCGAAAAAATCATATATGTTCCACATAATGCTCGTAACATTTTGAAAATACTAGAATATTATAGATCCCTAGCATTCAATAGTTAGAATATTTGAATGTATCCATATATAATTTCTATAAATATATCATATTGACTACCTTAGGTATGATTATTTTACCCACTATTTCTATCATAAAACTAATATAGGGTGATTTAAAAGCATTTTACTGTTATAAATTTTTTATTTATTGCAAACAATGGTTTCCTGATGAATACCGTTCACACCTCCTTTTTAGTGATACTATTTTAAATGAATAATAAATCTGAAATAAATTTTATAAGATCCAATCGAATGATAGAAAATAATAAAATTCAAATGAAAGCTATATCCTCCTCAATGAAACCACAATTTTTTCCCTGGATAGAATCATTAAATATATACATTTCGTTAATTTGGGTTCACATGTACTTTATAACGAAATTATTTCTTGTTGTTTATAAGTAAATCCTTTATAATTGTTTTTAATGAAAATGCTATTGGACAATTAAAATATCTTATGTTTGTAAAACCAATTTTGTGTAAAACATGTAATGATTGAGATAATACCAATAATACCATTTCAAGGTTATTATCTTTAGGCACATTCCTATTTTCTGTTGCTTCCACTTTTAGTATCAATGTGTCCATTTAATTACTTAAATTACATCATATTAAAAAATAAAAACAAACAATTAAAGGATGTTAACATACACATAAAATAATACCTTTGAAAATCTAATGTTCTCTTATCATAATCTATAAAAAATTGAAAATTAAATCAAATAACCTAAAAGATTATGAATTCATTTGAAATTTTGATCATCCAGAACTTATCAACAATTTATTACATTTATAACTCTAAAATTTCAATTAAATAATATCATCCTAATCACAATTATTATATAAACGCTTAATTGATACCAACAATGATGACCCATTTATTTAAGTATATTAAATACATAAAAAATCATAAAAATAGTCTTTATTTCTTTAATGATTATAATTATAGATAATTCAATGATGTCATTAACTAAGAATACCAATGTGTTTTTTATAATTTATAAAATTTTCCCATTTTTGATAAAACTAAAAATTCTATAATGATTCATTTACATATCAAATAAATTCTCCACATAAGCATATCTTAAATAAAATTAATAAATTTTCAATATCCATTACTTTTGGAAATTGATACATATATGAAGGGTTGTGCGAAAATTTTTAGTAAGGGTAATCATAAGTAATGAAGGTTGAATATAATTAATAAATGTTATATGAGAATAAAAAATATACATAATAAACTTATTCACATAAAACAATATCATACATCATGTAATAATTATTCAAAAAAATAATACCTGAATGAGTCAACAGACTTGATTGGAGAGATTATAATTAATGAATTATAATAAGTATAAAACTATATATCATCTTTCATATTTGTAAAAAAATTATATAAGGAATTATTAATTTAACGAGACAAACCATTAATTCCCATGCTGATGAGAAAGTAAAATATGCTCTTGAATATCACTCTCATGGGATATAAACTATTACCCAATGTATTGGAGGGTGACATTGGACTTTATTTGTCCATCATCTGTAATTATGTGTTCAACTACAAAATAATTCACTTATCATATCATAAATAACCTATGTAAATAAGATGGTTCCATAATACAGTGACATAAAAATCATTAATATTTTATATAATATAGAACCCATGGGAATAAAATTGGATTTATATCCTTTTTTAATGGTATAAAATAAAGAAATAATAAATAATCCAAAATTTTATAAACTCATATAAAACAAATTGTTATCAAATTCTTTTCAAAAAAATTCTAGATAAAAATTATCCAATCATAATAATAAAGAAGAAGATATTAACACCATATTGAAAAATGGTATATAGATAAGACAATATTTTCCATATTCTATCAAAAAATTGAATATATGTGACCACCATTTAATTAATGGAATTAGAAAGACATTATTCATATAGAAATGGAATTTCATGAAGAATTATTATTATAAACAGAAGGTAACTAGCCAATTCAAAAGAACTAAGAGATACTTTTTCTAATATAATAGAATATTTTATTATCCAGCCATATAAATAATGTGTGTGGTAGGTGAATAACATATCACCAGATTAAAAATGACAACACATTAGTATGTTGGCATATAATAAAAATAGCATTTAAATATAATTCATCAATCTTTATTGCACTAGAAGGGATCATGAAATCAATTAATTGATACAAAATGTTAATTAAAACGAATAATGAATATATATATATATATTAGGTTAATTAATGTAACATACATACCATGAGGGTAAATCCTTCATAATAAGATAATTAAATTGGATTTGAAAACATAAAAGATCATTTATAAATTATTTTTATCATTAATGTAAAATAAAAACTTATATGTCACATTAAAAAGTATATTTTGTAATAGTGAGGTGTAATATTTTTAAAACCATATTTTTTAAAAATAATGTCAAATCATTGGGACTTAAAAATTACATATTTTTTCTATATAAAATTACAATATAATGTTAAAAAAATTAATTATGAAAAGATCCATTTTAATAAATATAAATTACCTTTAATGAAACCCTACATTGTAATGGGAGTAATAAAATATTATATATTTTAAAATATAAATCCACTAAAGAAGATTATATAATACCATATACTAAAATACATGTGTGGGAGAATCCATTCATGGAAGAAATTTGTTGAAAATAAAATATTATAACTCAATGAATGGTTTTTCGAGATACCAGTATCCATTATAGGAAACAACTACAATAGTTACAAAAAATATAAGATAATGAATTATTTTTGTAAGAATATAATTACAAGTTAAACATTTAATGTGTAAAGACCCCGACCCTAGTATCCTAGAGTAGGTGGTTACTTTTTTACATTGGAATTAGATACAAACAATATCATTCCCATGGACTGAGTAGTGGGGTTGTCTTGTTAAATTATATACATACTTAGATATTGAATCACTTTTGAAAAAATAAATAAATAATTGTATTTTATTAATTTATATAATTATTATCTCTATAATAACACTTCATATCAATCATAATACACATATTTTCATTATGTGGTAAAAAGATGTGAGCTCATATGTGCATTAAGGGTATGTGTACAATAAAAGTTAATGAGGCTTGAATAATATCATATGAATAAATAATGATCAATTATTTCCATATAAATTATAAAATTAGATAAAATAAAACACATGGATTTCATAAAAAATCAATTAATCATGTTGACAACAATTACTTAATTCATAATGGTAGAATCAGATACATCATACATTTAAAATATACAATAGATGCCTCCTTCCAAGACATCCTACATAAATGGGTAAGGCCTCATCCAAATACACAAAATAGTTTTAATCATGTGATTTAATAATTGATTAATGAGATATGGAATTCTAGTCCCCACTCATCACTTAATAAGTTCAATGAATTAATTATATTAATAATTATTGAAACAAAATAAACATTACATAAAATCAATAACTATCTAAATTAGAATAACTAACATACTAAATATCAATGTTATTGATAGTTAAACTGACAATAAACCATATGAATAAAAATAATGGATTGTATAAATACGTCATAACTATGGTGAATCATAATAAAAATAAAGGGTTGATGTCATGCATGAATAGGAATACTAATAAAATATCCACAAAAAACATGAGAAAAATAATCTTTTTTACTTTGGAAAATTAGTTCTATAAAATAAGAAATTAAAATAATAATTGGAATTAAATTTTATTAAAAAATAAATTTATAAAATTTTAAGTGAATCATCAAAACAAATTAGTGTTTATGATATGAGATAATTTTTTTAAATTCTACATTATTTTTAAAAAAATTCTTTCACAATGTTGTAAAAAGATTAAAGAGCACCTGTTTAATCAATAACAATAAGATCACTATTTCAAAAATTTAATAAAACATGGTAAAAATTCATTAGAGAAATTATTTTGAAAACATTAAAATTAGTTTTCAATATATTTTTGGAAAACATGGCTATTGAAGAAAATTTATTCTTCGACCAAAGAGAAAAAAAAAGTCGGCTTTTCTTAAAAGCCTTTTCTAAATATGTTTAAGTACCAAATAGAGTAAAATGGTACTATTAATTTGAACTTTCATGAATGGAAAAAGGAGAATAAAATAAATTAGGTCAAATATAGTGATTTAAAAAAATTAAAACTGATCCTAAAACATAAACAATCCTGGATAAAAATGAGATTTTGAAATAAACCATTACCTTAGGTATGATTTCATTATTACATGTTTAAAAAAAATTTATAATAAATATTTATATATTATAAATATTTTTCATAGTAATATAAATATATATCATATATCATATTAATTATATATATACTTTTATTACCCATTTATTTACAATTATTTTATAAAATCATTTTTTAAGGTAATAACTACTTTGTTGTTCATGTATGTTTTGGTTTGGTTATAAAATTCCTTGTAATTTGATCATGGTTCAGTCATACACAGAATATAACCATGATATATATATATATCATATATATTCAATATACATGTATTTCTATTAATCAATAATTGGTATATATGAAAAATGAGTGACACTATTCCTAGAGACGGTTAGTCATACGTACGCTTAATATTTATTTAAATTTTAATGATGGATCAATTAAAACGATAGTAAATAAAATATCACCTTTAAAGAGTCCTTATGATGTCACATATAACAAATATATTCATTAAATGTTTCTATATTACAATCCATGTAAATAATAAGGTAAATAAATGACAATGCATCATTGGACGATAGTCCACCACACACACGAGTGATGTTAACATATTCCCATGGAATGGAAAGTAAGAAGGTATATGTGATATTATAATTTAAAAAATTAAATTATATAATTTATAATATATATATATATATATATATATATATCTTTTAAATGCATCATTATTTCTTTTTAAGTTAAGTAGTGATCGAAAACAAATTACATCTGTTCATGAGGTGATAGTCCGCTGTATACATGATCGATGGCTTCATTTCCCATTTTATGGAAGAGTAGATAGATATGGGATATGAAATAAAATTAACATAATTCTTATATATTTTATTTTATGTGGTTATTAAATTCTAATTACTAGGATATGACTGAATATTTTAAGATAATAAACAAAAAAAAGATATTAGAGAAGAATAACACCATCGCTTATAACAACCATGTTTTGATCTCTCATAATGGACCCTAGGGTTCGTATTTTCAGATTCAAACATTATATAGAACATTTATAAATAATTTATTATTGAAATTTTAGGTTTTGGTCGATCTAAATGGATTAATAGGATTAAATAAGTGGGGTGATGAAGTGCCCATCAATAATTTAGGAGGAGTGTCCTTTTTGTAAATACACAAAACAATTCAATAAAAGGAAGTCAATTTCACCACATGTACCTCCATAATTGAAAAATAATGGATTTTATGGGTGATATGGTTGATCCACACCTCCACTAAAAAACACATTTTCTAAACATGTTGTTCATTATCCATTATGTTTTCTCACTTTTATCATATTAGACTTCACCACCGAAACTAGTCACTATTTATTTACCTAGTAAATGTAACCTCGACATCTAAAAATAAAAGGACTATTATTATATAAATTTTACCCAATTATTCTAAATATGAAATATAATTTCTGAAATAAAAATATTTTTTGGGAGATTAATTTAAACATTATCTCATTAATGTAGAAAATCCCATTATAACATTAATAAAGGAAATTATACAAATATTGAACATATAATTGATTATAATAAACTAAATTTTATTATATATAGTATAAATTTACTAATTTTACATTAAAAATATGAAACCAAATTGGACATTTTAAATTATTTATACAAAAACATAGTTTTTAATAAAATAATGTAATTTTAACTATTCATCAAAAAATTACTCTTTTCAAAAAATTTAAAAAATTTCACTCTTAGATTAAATTTAATTTAATATTTAAAAAATGGAGTTCTTTTTTCCTAATAAATGTAATAAATTTGGAAATAAAATTAGAATAAGTGTTAAAAATGTGACGAAATGGATTTTTAGAAGAATATATTTTTTACAAATAAAACATGATTCATTTTCATCCCTTGCAAGAAAAAAATATTAAATGAATTATATCATTTTTCATTGAATAAATAGTATATATATTTATTTAATATAATTTACTAATAGTGATTAATTTAATTTATTACCACATTCTTTGCTTATAACGCATTTTTTCAAGAATCATTATTCTATAGTCAAATTGTTTTTTATTTTTATTTCTAATATAAACTATATTTTAATATCAATGTTATAATATTCAAATTTATATAATATTATTAATATTTTGGTTAATTTAAACATGGGTTTTAATTTATCACATCCTATTTAACAGATTAATTTAATTTGAAAAAAAATATTTTTTAAAATACTGTGGTGTTTTATTCTACACCTAATAAAAATATTCCACCTCAATATATTATTACCCTGATATAAACAATTGGTGTGTATTTAGGCCTCATAATATCCTTATTTCTACATGTTTCTTTTAAAAATTAGTTTTTTCTCCACAAAACATTGACCATGTGACTGGACTTAGTTCATAGCAGTTTCTCTGTACAATCAAGAATCTGAATTTGTTTATATTTGTATGAAATATAATGATCTAGCCATATAAATTGAGAGTTTATTACATTGTAAGGATCAAGGATTAACATTCTCAATATATATAAATAGAAGACATCATGAACATGATACTTATTTGGTGGATGTTTTGAACGATCAGCTACATTCAAAACTTGATCAAGAATTTCAATGGGACCAATATACCATGGGATCAAAATTCATTTCTTCCCAAGTATCATAAACTTCTTCTATGGAAAAAATATATAAAAACACATTCTATCCATATTTTAACTCTTTTTCACATCGATGAGTGTTAGCGTAACTTTTCTGTCAACATTGAGATACCTTAGAGTGTTGTTGAATGAGACAATATTTTTATACTAGTTTCTTAGATATGTTATGTCCTAACATATATATTTCAACAAACACCACCCTTGAACATGGAAGATCTAAATTTATTTCAAAATGGAGATTTATAATGATAAATGTGAATAAAATATCTATTGATATTATTTTATGAAAACTCAAATAGATGAAGGGTTTTATCACTACCACCATTGAAATCCAAAGAAAACAATACCAGCAAATCCACTTGGTTTTTAATTATTATTTAAGTCAGCCCATCTAACTGAGGATGATATCCAGTGTTGAAATCCATCATTTCATCAAGATAATTCAGAATACATCACCATAACATCAATTCAATACTCTAATTCATATCAGACACAATAGATTGTGGTATTTCATGAAACCTTAAGAATTAATATATTTTCTCTCAAGAAAATCAATAGAGAAGTATTATATAATGTATTTTTTTGTGAATTTAATTTATAATTAAGTCAACTAAATCTCATATATATTTATGGAATTTTAATGTTTTTTATTGTTCTATTAATGTAATGATGGTGATTATTTTCCAATTCCATTCTAGTATAGGTAATGGTTGTATAATTGTCGTAGAATAATGTCTCTCAACCTTAGGTTTCTTGAATTCAAAAGATCATGATATATACTTTTCGATATATCTCTTCATGAAATCCAACAAAAAATACACTCTCAAATCTCCATAAATTTTCCTACTCCCATTATTAATAGTGAATTATTAATTATGGTACTAATCAGACATCTCATTCTTCATATCTATTTAAGAAAAAAACATACGCAATTCTATAGTCTTATAATTCCACCATAATCAATGTTAAACCCAGGAATTTTTAATTTCTACTTCTATAACTCAACATCTTCCTTCAAAGCCTCTTTAATTGTCACATATATTGATGGTTGAACATTCTTTTTAGAAATATATGACTCTCCCCCCTCTTTTATGATTTCTTTATCAATCCATTATAATTCTATCAATATTGGATCCTTTAAGATCCTCATCACAGAAAACCTATAATGGTCCTTCTATAAAAGATCATCATCCACATTATTTTCCTTCTATGGTGTTAATGTATTTATCAATCATAATAATTAATTGTATACAAAAATCTTCTCTAGAAAATTTTCATATCTTTTTTACTGAATATATACTATAAACATATTATCAGTATATAAATCACATATTTTCCCATAAATATAATGTATTCATCTCTTTATGGAAGAAATTACCACAAATAAATAAAAAAATTTGGTTGGGTAATTTTAGTCATCAAAATTCAATTTTCATTAGGTATGAGCTATCACCATATCACTCCACGTGAGGGTACAACCCAATCCAATATTTTATGAATCACATTAGATTACAAACCCTTCACTATTGTAGGGTAATATAATCACATGTTTGATGACATCACATCTATTGTGAACCTTGAATTTTTTTCCACATTCATATATCCAAAGGAACATGGATCCCTTTTGAGTTAACAGTGTCATTGGATTAGAAATCCATGATTAACCACTAGAAAAAATAAAAAATATCCATCCAACCTAGGAAAAATATGGGTATGAGTAACTATGTTTATTCTAATCTATTTTTTAAACAATTATATCTTTTAAGGATCCATTTATGTACCCAGACATGAGATTATATAACTCTTGTGTAAAATCATCCCAGTTATGAAATTCCCAAATGTTTAATTTTTCTAACAAATTATCCTTCTTTCAGGTCTTCAATAGAATTATCAAATAATCTTCTTGATCATCCTCTCATAGTGATTAAAAATAAAAATATCTATAAGGACTATCACAATGTGATCTTTGAAATTTTAAAAAACTGTATTAATTAAATCATTCAAGAAAGAGGGGTATTTCTTAAGGCAATATCAGATCAATATACATTCATAGTTTACATTACATATGAAAAATATTGTCTTTGATATTGTTTCATGATAAATGGTTTCATATATTTTTTTTATGGTGTGATTATGGGGTATTTATGTCTATAAAATCATATACATTGGGTTCACTATTTATATCTCTCGTAAAAATTCCCAATGGCTCCCACATCTAGAACTATGTAAATGGATTCATTCCAAAGGAAAGTGATCAATTAGTGTTCATAACCAACAATAATTAAGATATAATTTTTGTTAATAGGATGGGATTTTGGTCTCATTAATCACTATTGGAGTTGAATATTACATATTCTAAGACTCTCTTTTAGATTTGAGATATGCTTGAAAATATCTTCCTAATCCTGATGCAGGATCGATTACCCATATAGTGTGATAATGTTTTGTTTCATTCCATGTGAATGGGAAGGTCTATTATTGAGTAAGTATATATGTATTTTATTCTCTTCATCAATTTCTAATTATTATGTTTCTATTTTTATCTGGAATCTATTTTACTAGACAATTTGGAATTTTCATCCATCTACGGTGGTGATTAATATCTTAGGATGGGAATCAACATTTATTAATCATCCTACATATCTTATTTACAAAATGAATCAAAACCCAATTAGTTCATTGGACTCGTGTAGTTTAATTTCATGTATAAAAAATATATTATTGGGTACTCAGTCCCTGGGTTTTGAGATCGTAGCTCTCTGAGATATCCAACAAATCCTAGTCATGTAAAGAATAAAATTAAACATAGTTCAAACACAACCCTAAGAAATAATACAAGGTGGATAACCTTGAATGGGAGTTCTCATATCATTCCACTGAATGGTTCATACATAATAAGTTTTTTTTGGTTGGTAAAGGATCATAATACAGGTGAGAATACAGCTTCATATCCCTACTTCAATGGGAGCAATGTTCAGTGTGAGAAACATGGTGTAGTATATAATAAGTCTCAATGAATATAGATAGAGGACATATGCATTAGTGTGGACCTTATAGGATGGTTCATATAGAGAGTGAGACAAAGGAAGGAATCTTACATATCCATGTAATGTAAGGAATCAGATTCATCATAGTTTTGTAAGATGCTCTATCCACTTATAGATGAGGAAGAATTATAATTCCATAAGAGATATTTGATCCTGATGGTAACAATGTTAGTGACATGGAGAGAAATTCACAAAGGTATGATCATTTTTGATCTAAAGCCTTATGAAGACCTCATATATATCCTATTTATCACATGAAGAAGTGTCCTCATTGTTTAGTTGGCGTATTCCTCATTATATCTATCAAGATGGACTATTAGACCTGAATCAAAAATCGTGGAGGTTTTGACATGATATAATTTGAATTCTAGGACCAATTTTCATTTCATAGGGGGACATTTCTAGATGGTTTTACAAGATCAATGGTTACATTTATGAATAACATCACATGATTAAGGATTACATATCTAGTGGGTTTTTCTTCACCTAGATGGCTTGCCCATAGCTCATCACATGATTAAGGTTGAAATGTATAGAAGGTGATTCCTGATCATTGATGGAATTTCAGGGTGGCATAAAGAGAATTTTATGACATGTATTGGTGACATCATTGGACCTATAGGATATTCCCTGGTTCCAGCACTTAACATGGGTTATTTTCTTCAATTTTATCGAAATATTTGGTTGGACGGCCTAGATGACTTCACAAGACATTGGTGGAAAGTCTAGAGGGTGTAATGCGACTTGATTTTAAGTCTTAGGGACATCTTATGATCCATGTGGAATGATATTGTGTGCTTTATGATTGGATATTCATTTCCTAGTGTTTTCTATGATCTTGATGGATCATTTGAAGTGCATGAATTCTAAAATATTCTTCTCATTAGTCTCTTATCTTTTCTAGTCTCTTATTTGTTTGTTTAGTATATTTGTCCAATATATTTGTCTAGTGATAGCTTATTTTAGTTTTCACATGACCCGATTAACTTGTGGTACCTTCCTCACATTACCCTGCTAACATGTCATAAATCCTTCACATTATTAATATAGTGATCAAAAAAAGTTCCTACACATGTCACATGATCCCTTAGGTCATTCCACTCATTTTACCTAATAGAAGGACATTTTGGTCACATGATTTCCCGCTCTAAAAAGTTCTCTCATGTGCTCCAATGTGTGATTGATGTTTTTTATTCTTTCGGAGTGGGATTTATAGGCCTCCATGCCCCACTTATATGTGACCTTGTGTGGTGCATATCTCGTAGATTTGAGATGATGTTGATTGAAGGGTTCTTGTGTCATGAGCTTCACATGATCAAGTACTAGTTTACCCATGGTACCACATACTATTCAATAAATACTATAATGATACACCTTTTACATTTTTATTTGACTAGGGACAATCTAAGGGAATTCATCGGACCATTTACACATGTGAAATCAATATTATAAACTTCTGAAAATAGGTTTAGGAGACTTTGAGAGATCCAACATCCCATACAAATGTACTTCTCATGATCGAAGAGTAATTTTATAGGGTCATTCCTGAGACTAATGTATCTAATCAAGGGAACCTTTATGAGATAAGGCCTACATGTTTTATAGGCTTTGTAAGTTCATGTTGTCTTTTTTAGGGTTCTTCCTGAGATCAAGTCGCCCAACTGAGGGGTTTTTGTGTGATGAATGTTAATCGCCCAGGGCATATAACCTCTTCCACATGAATATCTATGTATCTTACCCTTGACAAGAGTCGTATGTCCTTTAAATTGTATCTTACATATTTATTCAACATGAACATAGCATCTTTTATAGTCATGCAAGTGTTTTTAAGACAACCACACCCCTTATCTATGATGTTCTAGGTGACCCATAATGGGTCATTTGGTAGAGTGAAAACATCTTCATAGACAACCCCTCTACTTGTCTATGGAGTTGAAGGGGTAGTGTATAATTGAATGGAAATATTCAATACCCATCACATGATGAAGGTGACATTCCAAAAGGCTATTCTATGATAAGGTCGACATGTTTCTAGAGGCTTTGTTGTGCCTTAGAGACTACTTAATCTTTACTCAGGAATATTAATGAATACATAACTTATCAGTATTTTTCATATTTGAAACCCTTATTTTATGAGTCCTTTGGATTATTTTATTGAATCTTCCAGTTGAAAAGTTGTGTGATTGGAAGTGATTTTCTGATAACCCTTACATGATCATCAAAAATTTTCAAGGTTCCTTCACACAAATAGTGAATCATATCAATTAGGTATTTTAATTTCCAATAATTGATCATCAGATTCAAAAGATATAATTTAAATACCCTTCAAGGGTCATATAAAAACACTACCTTCAAGATACTACACCATCTATAAGAGTTGGACAACTTCTCTTCCATTCTCGTACAGAGAAAAATAAAACACATTCTTTGGGTATTTATTTACTTTTAGATTTATAGATTCTCAATTTGAGGTGGTCAAAAAATTCTACATTATGAGTGATGTCCCTGGGGAAAAGGACTCTCTTTTGAGAAATATAAATGCACACCTGATTATTTGGGGCTGTCACAAACTGGCATCTTTGGTGATTTTTGAGCTTTTGAGGGACTATTGTTAATCCATTGATTCCCCTATAAATAGGGGTGTGTGAGTGATCTCATTTTACCAAATACAAATTCTATCCCAAATTCATTCAATTTTCCTCAATCATGTGATCCCTTCACAGGACCTCATCGCAAGACCCCATTTTATGTACCTCCTCATGAGAACCGATCACGAGATCTATCCACATGACTTCATTTTGGAAACTATTTAGCAGGATCTTATTGAAAGACTCATGTTGCCTCAGAATTTATTTAGAACAGCCTATGAATCAGTTCTCATTATTTTCATGATTCTAGACCCAAAACATTGGCCACATATTTGTCTTGTAGGGTCCAAGTGATCTGCTAACATAGTCTCATGATCGCTTGATCATTAGGCAGTTCATGTTACCACTTCTAGGTCATGTGATTTTGGATATTACCCCATGTTACCTAATTGAATGTTTTATTATAGGTTATATGATTCATGATGCCTCAATAGTTCATGCGGTTTGTGGGGCTTATATCATGTCAAGCAATCATGAATCCCTTTAGCGTTCTTTTGATATGCATTGAGAGTCCATAACCATGATTTAATTTTGATAGGGTTTATCAATTATCTTGTATATATATATTATTCTTTAATAAATATGGATTCTAGACCTTCTGATACAACCTATATAGCCATCTCAAGGGACACAATTTTTTGGAATTGTAATGATGACCATTGACATCATGTGAATCATAATAAATTTTTTTAAGAGGACTCTCACATTTAAAATTTTATGATTAATTTTATCACAACTACTTTCCCTATATAGATTTGGGATATTGGGGAATGTTTTCATTCCCTCTCCTAAAACAAATTTTCAAACATGTTTGTGGATAACATCCCTTTATTTTAGAGAGAATACAGTTTTTGATGACAACCAACTCGTTGTATCATGTCCCAAGGGTTTTCGTATATGTTGGATAACTCCCATAAATGTCTTGATGGTTTTGATTTCTCCCACCATCAAAATTTACCAACGATATTTGATAATATTTGTATCATCCATGAAAATTAGGGTTGTCAAATAGAGTTCTAAATCAGACCATCGACCTAGTAGAAATGTTTCCGATAAATGGGAATGGTCATTTTGGGTTTGACATATCTGTTTTAAATTTTCCTATCATATACAGGTTATCTATCTTTGTGATGTTGTGTGGGTTTCTTAGTTCATTGTCTACCATTGGTATGATCTTCTCAGAGAACTAATTAGTCTTTGGTACTATAGAACCAATTCATTCCATTTGTACCACATTCCAACATGAATAATCTTTTATGATATATATTATTTTGGCGGTAAATATCCCATTGAGGAAATGTATGATGAGTTCCTCCCTATTGTGGGCCACTAAGATAAACCACTACAATATTCAGTTTTGGTAAGGGACATTCTAAATATTATGAAAACAATAATATAAAATTCATGAATATTTTATCACTCATCTCCATTAAATATATGATAAACATTTTTTTCGTCGACATAGAAGTTTATACAAATGTATTACATCCAAATTGAGGCCCTTCTCGTAAGGTTCAGGATAGTTCTGAAGCATATTTTGAAATCCTGGAAGCTATGTAAAATACCACATGGTTCTAATGAGTGAGACTGATGATATCTTCAAAATATATGATGGTGAGTTTCATGGATATTTTCTTAAGAGGATAGATATTATAAGGTGGGGATGAACAGTTGGGAATCGATGTCCACATACTGATAATAAAAACTCGACTAGTTGAGGGGTGGCCTCTTAATCTAGCCTTACTAACTCTCACACACCTCAACCAGCTCTAAGGTCATATCCAATTTGTCTATATCCCTCATAGGATTGGCCATACTATCCCGATAGTTTTATGGATAGCGGAGAATTTTAACAATTATAAATATCAAAACAATGCTGAGATCTTTGATGCCTCATTCCTCCCTAGGATGCTAAACATTTATGCGGTTAAGGAAATTTTTTAGGATTAAATGGGATTTTTATCCTGTTGTGATAATCTAATTATTTTAACTTCTATCCATATCCTACACTGGTTAACATAGTTGCTGATAATATAAGTGGCTCTCTTGATGAACTCTCATATATGATCTCCCCATAATATTGGGTTCTCACAGCCATGATAGATGAGTTAAATATTTGAGACCCATATACCCCTTACCAATTAACTCACTAGTTTTTCTTCATCTAATGGGATTTATCCCTCCCCTCATCTGGTGTCTATGGATAAAAACATCCTAGTATTATCAAACAATTTTTCATTAAATTGGAATGCGATGATACAAATTACTATATTATCCTAACAGATATTAAAACAGTTTTATTCCTAGCACATTATTGTGTTGAAGCATGGGTGGAAGCCTAATCTGGTGGGATGTTGAAGAAACCATTTCATCAATTTGATAGACTGTGTTCTTTATAGATCGCATTTGATATATTAACAATTAAGGTAAATCAAGATTCAGGCGAGTATTGAAGGAGGTACCCCCATATTAATGACAACTATACCATTATAGGGGTATAATTTTACAATGAATCTATTTATTCAATATGAAAAATAGATTCTCCATGTTTTCAAATAAAAGTTAATGTGGTTTCCTCTGTTTCTTCTTCTTCATCTCAATAGCTTGTTCCCCCTTCTCACATACCCACCCCAGCGGTTGAAGAGTATTAGGGATTGTGTAATCTAATATTATATAATATTCACACCTTGATCCCTAAAACTACTCTGGCAACATTTTGTGATAGGAAGTACATCTTCACTGTCCCTTTCATTATATGGGACAGGTGTCTTTCATAGCCATCCATTATATGAAATAATGAGATAAATCATCCTAACACCAAAGGAGTTGGATAATTGTGAGAGGTTTTTAAAAAATATTGATAATGTGAATCCCCAGATAGAACTAATGAGAGAAAATTTGGAGGTGTTGGAATAGATCAATCAAAACATATATATGTTTCACACCCAAAAGGATGAATTGATTGAATAGATAGCGATATGTGAGAATATCATAGCTCCCCAATTTCTATCTTTTTTCCAGTATCATTCTCATTGGAAATTACATAGAAAAGAGATAAGGATATTTCTACTCTTATCAATACTCTTTTCCCTCAGGAAATAGTAGATGGAGTTGGGTAAGTTGAACATTAGTGCTTAATCGATGCTTCTCATTAGACTCATTCCAAATTGGAATGTTCATCTGATCTAATCCTATAATAGTATGGATTCCATTCATTTTATTTCAATGAAATCTTTTAAGGGTCCTCAAAACTTTAATATTTCTTCATTATTTTTAATATGTTCTGATTATCCATGAATAAATATTCTGAACTATTATGTATCATTGTTCATTTCTCCCATTCACGATGTGCATGATATTTCATTGACATGATGTTGCATGAATCATCAATGATAAATATCCTTCACATAATATCATGTAAAACTAAATTCCAAAATATTAATTTTTAAATCATAAAAGAAATTAATAAAAAATTATTATGCATTCAAACCAATAAGAGAGTACTCATTAATGTGTTTGGTCATTTTATCATTATTTTACTTGATTAACAAATAGATAATTAAGGTGACATATGTTGAGTTAATAAGGTTTTCCTTATGACTTTTTCCATTCCTTCTTATTTTGAAAATCCCAAACACCCAATACTTTTGCAAATCCAAATTTTACTGATATTATGAAAATTTACATTTAAAGGAATTTACCTTACCATATTATCATTACCCATATAAATATTTTTCTTAAGTATAAAAATCAGATTCATACCGAAAATACCTCAGAATCATATAATACTTAGATATGAAGTATTCTGTTTTAGTTTCCGAATTCTGGATAAGAACTCTAATGAAGTACCACAACGAATTCCGGATAAGAACTCTAATGAAGTTTCACTCCGAATTGTGGATAAGAACCCTAATGAAGTTCCACTCAGAATTCTGGATATGAACTCTCATAAGGTTCCATTCCGAATTCTGGATACAAACTCTCATAAGGATCTATTCCGAATTCTGGATATGCAATCTCATAAGGATCCATTCCAAATTCTAGATATGAACTCTCATAAGGTTCCACTCTGAATTATGGACTCCAATATTCTATGAGTTCGACTCCGAACATCTATGAGTTCGACTCTGAACTTCTACAAGTTCGACTCCAAACTCTGTAAGTTCAGATTCTGAATTCCAGTGAAACTAGACACCAAATTTCCATATAAATTCAGAATCTGCATTTCTAAAGAATTCAGGTTCCAAATTCCTACAAAACAGATTCCGAATATCTCTTTATTATAGACTCTGAATTCCATATTTTATTATACTCTGAACTTTATTTTTCTTAAATTCCGAACTTTAATTTTTCTTATGCTTACACTTGTTTCATTACAAAATGATGTAGTTCTTTTAGTTATTGACAAACTGTTGGTCAAGTGACACGTGTACATGCCCCTCGTAAATTCAAGGGAAAATATGATTGTTAGAGGAGGGAGCTGACCGTTTCTACCGAGCCTATAAATAAGATATCATTTGAAAGAGCTCAATAACAAATAAGTTGATCACTCTAGAGTCCACACACTGTCAAGATGATTTCTAGAGAGATAAGCCTTTCATGAATTGTGAGTACTGAACTGCTTGTTTAGATTGCTTCATGCAACTCCAAATGTTGGTGATTACATTTGAGGGATTTCAGGGATAAGAAGATAGAGGTGCTGACTACCTTGATGTTCGAGGGCTTCCTTGCTGAGGAAGACAGAGGTTCCAACTACCTCGATGTTGAGGGCTTGCGGGGATAGCAAGACAGAGACTCCAATATTCATATCGAGGGCTTACTCGGGTGTGGGTAAGACAAAATTTCTTGAAAGTATTAATCAAGGGACCTTTATCCAAGGTTGTTGGATACCCTTATCTTTGGGTTAAAAGATTTAAATCTTGATACTTGTTTTCGTTACATGTTTTTCCGCATCATTTTGTATTGTAAGGAAAGTATAATCTTCTTATATTTCCTTACACTTGTAATCTGATTCAATTAGATTCAATATGCTTTATGGTAGAATCTCATATTGTAATCACTGGTTAATTTTCATTTTCCAGATCCATATTTCTAGAACCAGTTTTTCAAAATCACTTTCCATATTTAAGCAACAGTATAGAACTAGAAGTTTGTAACATCATACTTTGTTCCAATATTTCTTTGGTGTTAGAGGTGCTGTGAATTTTCTTAGTTTAACTTTGTTAAACTTAGATCTTTCCTTGTTTATGAAAATTTTTAATGTGTACAATTCACCCCCCTCTAGTATATTGAGCATCTACATATTTTTTCGATCCTAAAATTGGTATCAGAGTAGGTCTTTGATATAAATATAGTTACATATAATTTTTTTTCTTGCTCAGTTTATCATTGTTCTATATTCTCCTTGCTTAGGAATAATCTCCTTGAATTGAAAATTTTGTTATTAACATGTTCTGTCTAGAAATTTTTTTTTAAGATGGTAGGAATCAATGTTTGTTCCATTGACAACTTAAACCTTACAAGACCACCAATTTTTTATGGCAATTATTATGAGTATTGGAGAGATATAATGAAAACATTATTTATCAATACTGGAGTAGAAAATTTTGTTATACTTACTGGAGGTTATAAAATTCATGAAAAATATGTAAGTGCTTTTACTAACCAAGAGAAGCATGATTATCAATTAAACTATAGGGTAACAATTCTCTACTATGTTCAATGACTATTAACATATAGTGCCAAATTTATTCTTGTGAAATAGATAACTGTATATGGAACAAACTTGATGTTACACATTTTGGTACATCTAAAGTCATTGAAACAAGAAGAGCTGTGTGGAGAGGTGAGTATCATGGTTTTAATTTCCCTTATGGAGAACCAATTTTTAAGGTTCAACAACGATTTACGACATTCGTAAGTAGCCTACAATATATGGGAGAGAAAGGTCTGTATGATGAAGCTCTTGTTGACAACATCATTGATTCTATGCCCAATGAGTGGGAATCAAAGAGAACACATATTGATGAGAATAGGAAGGTTACTCAGATTTCCTTAGATGAGCAGTTTGGAACTACTCTCCAACATGAAACAAGGATGAAGAGAGATTCCAACAACATCAAAAAGAAGAATGGGAATGATACTATTGCTTTTACTACAACTTCAAATCACATGAAATATAAGACCCTTAAGAGAGTTACTAGATCCAAGTCTAATAAGGTTGCTATTAAATCCGAATCTAGTGAGAGTGACATCTCAGAGAATGGGTTTGCAAATCTTGCTCAAAGAATGAACAAGATAGCTAGTCAAAGAAATTTCTAATCCAAGTATATGAAGAAGGAAAGGAAAGATAAGAAAGATTCATAGGTCACTTGCTATGAATGAAAGAGAAGTGGACCCATAAGTCCCGATCTCCCTTTTCTTAAAAAGAAATAAAGAAAAGAGTGGCATTCTGAGAGGAATAGGAAGATGTATTATAAAGATAAAACTAAGAATGTTCTGAAAGATAATGATACTTGGAGTGCTAGTGGTGGTGACTCTTGAGATAAATCTTCTGATTATGAATCTTCTGGACAGATGAATCTTGGTCTTATATCCAGATTACCTATCAATAATCATTACTTTTTGGCTAAGGTACCCAATGATGAATCATTAACCAATGTTTCATTAAATTATAATGATAGTAAATATTATAAATCTTTAGATAAAGAATCTTCTTATGACGAAGAAGATACTTTACCTACCTATGAAAAAGTTTCTAGGTTTTCTGATCATCTTGAGATTGAGAATTCAAAACTCAATAAAAACATGATAAGGAAAATTCTAGAAAATACTATTCTAACTAAGGAAATATCAGATCATACTAAAGTTCTTGATAAGAAAAATGCTTATATTATAAGTATTTCAAAAATTCTTGAGTAAGTAAATTCTGAGAAGAATAAACTTTCTAAAGATCTAGAAAAAAAGTAATTTCTAAGAAAACTGTTTTCTAGCCTAGCTCTAGTTCCATATCTAATGATTTTGAAGATAAAAACATAGTTATAAAACTCAAGTCCGAAATATTTTCCTTAAAGAAGTGTTTTTCGAACATTACCTTAGGTAAAGAAAATTTTGATAAGATGTATTCACAAATACGACCTTCAAGAAACAAATCTGGATTTGGTTATACCCATGCAAAACCAACTTTTAGTAACAATTATTTTATTCCTCAAAGTGCCCCATTTTGTACCAAGTGTCAATTTGGTGGTCATTGGGAAAATAATTGTTCTTTTAACAAAACCCAATCTTTATGTTTTAATAGGGATTATTTTTCTAAAAAGATGTGGCTTCCCAAAAATTTTCTTTCTGACATTTCCGGATACAAGCAAGTCTGGATTTTGAAAACCTATATTTTTATTATTTTCAGGTAAATAAGGAATGTACCAACAATAATACATGGTACATTTATAGTGGATGTTTCTGGCATATTACTGGTAACAAAAACTATTTTGAAATGATTATCAAGTTGAAAGAAATAAAAGTAACTTTCCGAGACAACACTATGGGATAAATTATTGGTATTGGTAATATTGTTCTTCTTGGTAAAACTTTGATTTCAAATGTTTTTTTTTGTTAAGGGTCTTAAGCACAACCTCATTATCATATGTCAATTATGTGATAAATGATTCCTTGTGAATTTTAGGAATGATAAATACTTAGTTCACAATTCCAAGGAAGAGTTTATTCTCTCTGCCCATAGGCAAGAGAATGTTTACACATTAAACATAGAAGACCTTAGGAGCCAAGACTTACATTGCCTAAGTGCAATGGAAGATCATTCTTGGTTATGGAATAGAAGACTAGGTCACTTTAATCTTATAAACTTATGTAAACTCTCTAAGAATAAACTAGTTAAGGATCTACTGGAGCATAGATTTGATTTTTCTAAAGTTCGTGATCCTTGTCAATATGGAATGCAACATAAATCTAGTTTTAAATCAATCAGTGAAGTCTCAAAAACTGATGCGTTATAGTTAGTTCACATGGACCTTTTTGGTCCAACACAAACTGGAAGCATTGGAGGCAAATACTATGTGTTTGTTTTAGTTGATGATTACACTAAATTTACATGGGTCTTTTTTCTAGAAAAGAAGTCTTAAGAGTTTTATTATTAGTAAAGTTTTAGATTGAAAGTTAAAAATGTGGAAAACCTTCCTTTGAAAACAATTAATAGTGATCATGGTGGAGAATTTCAAAATTCTGATTTTGAAACTTTTTGTAGTAGAAAAAGTATTAATCAAAACTTTTCAGCACCTATAACTCCTCAACAAAATGGTGCAGTTGAATGAAGAAATATAATTCTTCAAAAGATAACTAGAACCATTTTGAGTGAATATTCTATAGCTAGAAATTTCTATGTTGAAGCTGTAAGTACTGCTTGTTATACTATAAATCAAGTTTTGATTAGAACTTTTATTAATAAAAATCTTTATGAGTTATGGAATGATAATAAACCTAGACTTTCCTAGTTTAAGGTTTTTGGTTGAAAGGTATTCATCCTGAATACTAATGACAATCTATAGAAATTCGCACCAAAATCTGATGAAGGAATTTTCTTAGGTTACTCCACAACTTCTACGGCTTATAGAGTTTTCAATAAAAACACTTGTACTGTTGAAGAAAAAGTACACGTAAAATTTGATGTGTCAGATCCTTTTGTTTTTAAACCATCCCAACCTATATCCTCAGATGTGTTTTCAAAAACTGATTATCAATCATTGTTAGAATATCCTTCTGATAAGGAAAATGTTCAAGAAAATAATTATGAAACATTTACCCTAGAAGACATTCTACCCTATGTTGATGACATGTTTTACAAAACCCAAGTCAGGTGTTTCTTAAGAATCAACCCAGTAATAGTATCATTAGTGATATAAATCAACATGTAAGGACTAAAAGTTCTTTAAGAAATGAAGTAGAACATCTATAATTTCTTTCCCAATTAGAACCAAAAATCATTGATGAAGCTTTAGGTGATGATGATTGGATCAAAGCCATGCAGGATGAGATAAATGAATTCAAAAGGAATAAAGTCTGGACCTTGGTTGAAAGACCTAAGGAAACTTCTATTATTGGAGAAAATGGGTATTCATAAATAAGTCTGATGAAAATGGAATCATCGTAAGAAATAAAGCTAGATTAGTGGCTAAAGGCTCTAATCAGTAAGAGGGGATAGACTATGAAAAAACCTATGCTCTAGTAGCTAAACATGAATCTATTCTTATTTTACTCGCCTTTACAGCATTATTCAATTTTAATCTTTTTCAAATTAATGTGAAAAGGTCTTTCCTTAATGGTTATGTTTAAGAGGAAGTTTTTGTTGAACAACATCCTAGATTTGAAGATACAAAACATCATGATCATGTTTTTAGACTTACCAAAGCTCTGTATGGCCTTAGACAAGCCCCAAAAGCTTGGTATGATAGAATTACATGCTTTTTCCTTCAAAATAAATATGTTTAGGGAAATGCAAATCCAACCCTTTTTATAAAGAAAGATAAGAAAAATGATCTGATTCTTCAAATTTATGTTGATGGCATTATATTTGGTTCAACTCAGCAATCTTTTCCTGATTCTTTTTTGGATCTAATGAAATCTGAGTTTGAAATGAGAATGATGGGTGAGTTAACATTTTCCCTTGGTTTTTAAATTTCTCAAAAACCAGAAGGAATCTTCATATCCCAACATAATTATATTAAAGATCTTCTTAAAAAGTATGGGTATGACACCACTGAGATTATAAGTACTCCTATTGGTACCTCAAACATAGTTGATCTTGTTAAAGGTTGGATACCAGTGGATCAAACAAATTTTAGAGGTATGAAAGGAAGTCTACTTTACATAACAGCTAGTCGACCAGACTTGATGTTTTATGTATGATTATATGCAAGATATCGATCCATTTATGTGGAATCTCATTTGAAGGCAGTGAAAATAATTTTTCGCTACTTCAAGGGAACCATGGATCTAGGATTAATTTATACTTCTGGAAATGATTTTATATTAAATAATTTTTCAGATTCTGACTTTGGTGGGAGTAGAATGGATAGAGAAAGTACATCTGTAACTTTTCATTTCCTAGGAGATTCGTTAGTTTCATGATCATGGAAGAAGCAACACTCAGTATCACTTTCCACTACTGAAGCTGAATATAAAGCTGCTGGAAGTTGTTGTGCTCAAGTGTTGTGGATGAAACACACACTCACATACTAGGGCTTGATTTTTACTAATAATCAAATTTTGTGTGATTTCACAAGTGCCATTTCTGTTTGTAAGAACCATTCACATCACTCCCGTGCAAAGAACATATATATTAGGCATCACTTTCTTAAAGATCACACACAAAAATGAGATATCATTTTTCAGTTTATCGGAACGCAAGATCAACTTTCTTATACTATCACAAAATCATTACCTTCTGATAGATTTGAATACATTAAGCAGAAGTTAGGAATGATAACCATGAGGTAATCTTACTTTATTAACTCCCTGTTGAACCATTCTCCTTACAGTAATAAACTCCTTTTCATAGAGGGAGTGCATTTTTATTTTAGTTTTTCAAAACTTTTCGTACTGAGTTTTTAAAAACTTTTCTTACTGAGTTTTTCAAAATTTCTCGTATTGAGTCTTTTAGAAATATTCTTACTAGAAATTTCATAATGAAATATTCATACTAGAACATTCGTAATGAAATTTTCATACTCAAATATTCTTAATGAAATTTTTCTACTCGAACTTTCGTAATGAAATTTTTGTACTGGAACATTGGTAATGAAATTTTTGTACTGGAACATTCGTAATGAAATTTTTGTACTGGAACTTTCGTAATGAAATTTTCATACTAGAACTTTTGTAATGAAATTTTCATTCTAAGAATTTTCGTAATGAAATTTTACATACTCATTTTTTTTAATTTTTCGTAGTATGTTTTTCATAGTAAAATTTTCTTCAAGAAGAATATCACCTATTACGAATAAATTTCCTAGAAAATCTGAATGGTATGTTTTTCATACTTAAGTTTTTGTAGTCATTTTTGTTGCTGGTGGTTTCTTTTTTTTATAAAATTTCTCGGATTTTTCTTTTCCTTAAATCCAAATGTTTTTAAAACTTCAAAAGATCGGATTCAAGTTTTACTTACGTGTATGATTTCAACTGTCAGATCATATCAAATAAATTTTCATACATTAGATTGTTTTTGGAAGGTGAAAGTTCACCACCATCGCCTATATTAAGGGCACCCATTTGTGTCCCACATCGATCTCAATCTATCCCATGCTGAAACTCTACCTCAGTTCTTAACGGCCATTCTGAATCTCTAAGAGCTCCTCCCTTCCAAATGTCTGTAGAAGCTACTTCCCATGATATGTCTTCGATGACACAAATCTAAAAGTGGTTAGTCTACCGGGAGAGGTTAGTCCATCCGGATTTCTTCAGTATGTATGATTCTCTAATTTCAAATAATATAAAACTCAATGGTTGGGATGATTTTTTCATATCGAAACCAGGGGGTCAGGATGTTGTCTATACATATTTTCTTGTTGAATTTTATGAGTCAGTTTCCTTCTATGAAGAAGATGGTAGAGAAATATTTTCTTTCAAGTCTTATGGGAAGACTTACAGGCTTTCTTAAACCAAGGCTACAAACTTGGTAGGCTTATCATATGATTGTGAAGCTTAATTTTGTTCACATAAGATATTGGATGTTCAAGGATTTTTTAGCAAGGTGAAGTCAATGAAATTCCTTGGGATTAAAGATGACAAGACAGTAAAGATTTCTCATCTTTCCACTAATAAACAGATTCTCCAGTTGTGGGTTCAATGATTTTTCATTCTGAGAAGAGGAGATAAGGATAACCTAAAGAAGAGTGATATCTACATCTTAGATTTTTTGGTAAATCTAAGGAAGACAAATCTTATGACACATGTTCTTATTATAGTTTAAAATATCAAGAATGGAACTTTGAAGGCTAAAATAATTATGTATCATGCTCTTATCTCCAAGCTTATTATTCGTTGTCTTGATTCTTTCACAGTTTCTTGCACCTCCAAGCCGAGAATTTGTAAGGTGATGCTGATAAGTGATGACACCTTAATGAGGATGAAAGCTGGTTTTTCAAAAGAATCTAGTGAGTTCTACGATCTTCTAGAAGAGGAGGTAAAAGTCGCTATGAAAAATTTTAAAGAAGGTTGAGCCATTGAAGAAGGTTTCCAAGAAGAGGAAATTGAAATAAGTGGTTGCTGAAGACAAGACTCTCAAAGCTAAGGGAACCCATTCCACACCTCCCAAGCTGAAAAAACAGAAAACCTATCCAGATGAGATAGCTGCTAAATGGAGGGAAGATAAGGAGAAGAGGAAAGAAGGGGATCCACATTTAGGATTGGACCCCACATAGTCTAAGGCCTTAAGAGAAAAAGAAGCTGATGAGTTAGAAAAACAAGCCAAAAAGAAAAATATGAAGAAAAAGTTGTCTGAAGTAGAAGATGTACAATCTCAATTGAGGGATATAGAAGTAGCTTCTGAGAAAATTCCCATTCCGTAAATCATTAATGTCCAACCATTACCAGAGACCCCTGGGAAGAAGTACACTAAGCCAGAAAAGTCCAAAGAGAAAGAGGTTGTTGAAGAAGTAGAAAAAGGAGCTTGTGAATAAGAAGAGGAATATGTTATTGAAGAAGTTTATGAATAAGAAGAAGTAGAAGAAGGAAGTAATGATTTGGATGACATGATTAAATGAGTTTAGGATTATAAAGAAAAGGATGAATCCTCAATTCTCATCACTTCGGGAAAGGGAGATGACAAAGGTGGTAAAAGAGACGATGTCGAGGAAGAAGAAAGGGAAAATGAGTTATCTGATGTGGAAATCTATAAGAAGAATTTTCTTGAAGGAGTAGAGAAGGAGAATCCAGATGAAGATAAAATGTCTCAACTTTCTAATTCCAAGGAAGAATCTCCTGATGAGGCAGTTCTGAAAATTGATAAGGGGAAGAAAGTGCTTATGGACACCCCAAAAAAATATGTTATAAGAAAGAAATAGGTTGGTGATTATTCTAAAAGAAAGCTGCTGGATGTTGAATAATAACAATCCCCTAGAAAGTTATCAGATTCAGGGTCATCAACAATAGGAAATGACTTTTTTGTTGAATCTTTGAAAAAGTTTGTGGACACAATTCAAATTTTTCATACAATAGACTCTAGATTCCAGATGTTGAAACATAGCCTAAATAATAAATTAGAATCCTTATCTATGGTGATGGAAAATTGTGTGATGATCGAGGCTGATCATAGAAATTTCTTTATCAATTATTTTTACAGGAAATCATGCAGAAAAATAACTTTGTGGTCTAAGAAAGTTGATTATGACTTGAATGATTTTTATCATTTTCAAAATGATGATAAAGATTCCTTTGTTACAGAGGACTCCAAGATTAATAATCTTTAAGATAATCTAACCACTGAGAAAAATTATCAGAATCAATAGGTCAAAGATCTGAGGGGGAAGCTTAACTCGGTTGATCAGAACAGGAAAAACGAAAGAGATTTCCAGATTATGTTTCAAGAGAAGCTGAAAAGGCAAGATGAGTTAATGACGATGTAGGAACAAGAGATGAAAGCTTAGGCAGAAGTCTGGAAATCTCAAGATGAAAGGATAAATTCTTTTGAGAAGCAAGATGAGGAGGATCAAGAAGACTTGAAGAAGCTGAAGACTTTTTTGAAGAAGTGAATTCCAAAGGAAAAGGCGGACAAATAGACAAATCCAATTTTTTGTTGTAATGCTTTTTATTGTAAAAATTATTTCAACCATAATGAAATTTTTGGTTCGTTGTATATCATTTTGTTATGAACTTATATTTTAGGTACCAAATTTAATTTCCATTCCCTCAATTTCTTTTTGAAAATCACAAAGGGGGAGAAGGAAAAAGATCCACTCAAAAGAGGGATAAGTAAAAATTTCTAAGTCAAAAACTATGCTTATGTAAGGGGGAGTTCCTCATTATGAAGTTTTTCATTCCTATGATAATGAATAACCCATTCCAAAAATTCAAAATATAGTCCTTAAAGTTCAAAAGCCTAAGGGGGAGTTAGTTGTATTCACCATCATTTATGAATAAAGGGAGATAAGTTTTAATTTCAGTCTAATGAAAATTTTCAAAGTTCTTATCTTCTTTTTTGAAGGGGTTTTTGTGCTTTCCAAAAAGGGGAATATTGTTGAGTCAATAAGTTTATCCTTATGAATTTTTCCATTCCTTCTTATTTTGAAAATCACAAACACCTTATACTTAAGCAAATCCAAATTTTACTTCTATAAGGAAAATTTCATTTTCAATGGAATTTACCTTACCATATTATCATTACTCATATCAATAACTTTCATATGTATAAAAATAGGATTCATACTTAAAAAACCTCAAAATCATATAATAATTATATATGAAGCATTCTATTTTATGATCCGAATTCTGGATAAGAACTCTAATGACGTTCCACTTCGAATTATAGAAAATAACTCTAATGAAGTTCCACTATGAATTCTGGATAATAATTCTATTGAAGTTCCACTCCGAATTATAGATATGAACTCTCATAGGGTTCCATTCCGAATTCTAGATACGAACTCTCAAAAGGTTCCATTCAGAATTCTAGATACGAACTCTCATAAGGATCCATTCTGAATTCTGGATACGAACTCTCATAAGGTTCCACTACGAATCATAGACTCCTAAATTCTATGATTTAGACTCCAAACATCTATGAGTTATACTCCGAACTTCTATGAGTTCGACTCTGAACTTCTACAAGTTCGATTCCAAACTCTGTAGTTCAGATTCCGAATTCTAGTGAAAACAGACTCCGAATTTCCTTAGAGATTCAGACTCTGGATTTCTACAGAATTCATGTTCCAAATTCCTACAAAACATAATACAAATATATCTTTATTATAGACTATGAATTCTATTTTTGGTTACACTCTGAACATTAGTTTTCATACATTCTGAACATTAGTTTTTCATATGCTTACACTGGTTTCATTACAAAATGATGTCATGCATTCATTTATTGACTAACCATTGGTTAAGTGACATGTGTATATGTCCCTCCAAAATACAAGGATAAATATGACCGTTGGAGGAGGGATCCGACCATTTCTACCAGGCCTATAAATAGGAGCTCATTTTAAAGAGATCAATAACAAAGAAGTTGATAACTCTAGAGACCACATGTTGTCAAGGTGATTTCTAGAGAGAGAATATTTTCATGCCTTTTGTGAACTGAACTCCTACTTCAATTGCTTTATGCGACTCGGAATGTTGGTGATTACATTTGAGGGATTCCGGGGATAGGAAGACACAGGTGATGACTACCTTGATGTTCGAGGGCATCCTTGCTGAGGAAGACAGAGGTTCCATCTACCTTGAAGTTGAGGGCTTGCGGGGATAGCAAAACAGGGACTCCGATCTTCATATTGAGGTATGTCCTAGGTGTGGGTAAGACAGACTTTCATGAAAGTATAAATCAAGGGAACATTATCCACAGTTTTTGGATACCCTTCTCTTTGGGATAAAATTTTTATATCTTGCTGCTTGTTAGCATTACAAGTTTTTCCGCTGCATTTTGTATTGTAAGGAAAGTATAATCATCTTATATTTCCTTACACATGTACTTTGATTCAATTAGATTCTATATTATTAAAGGTATAATATCATATTGTAAACTTTGGTTAAGTTTCATTTTATGGATCCATATTTCTCGAACCAATTTTTCGGAATCACTTTCCAGATTTAAGCAGGTGTATAGAACTAGAAGTTTCTAACTTCATACTTTGTTCCAATATTTCATTGGTGTTTGAGGTGTTGTGAATTTTCTTAGTTTAACTTTGTTAGACCTAGATCTTTCCTTGTTTAAGGAAATTTTTAAAGTGTACAATTACCCCCCCCCCCCTTTTATATTGGGCATCTACATGATTATTTCGATCCTACAACATAAAGGTCTCAGAGAGAGATTGTTCTATATTTTACTAAAATAATTGGAATTATAGAGCATAACATTATATTTATTAAGTTTATATATTGGTACCCTCAATCTTTGTATCACTTCAGTTTGCATACTCTAATTTTATCTATGATATATAGGTGATGAATTTGAATGAATAGACTCTGATTTTTCTTAGGCCACCATCTTATAAGTTTTCAACCTAGTGAGCACTGTGTATCTTTTTGGTATTGAAAACTAGACCATTTTTCTGTTCTAGTTTTGGGTATTTTTTTCTTGGACATTCTATTTTTGGTATTATAGAGTCTTTTATCTTAGAATTTCTGAAATTTGTAATAAATGATTTGGGGTTTAATAATCTCTATGAAATTTAACATCATGTGATCAGAAAAACATCAATATAGTTTTACATCATGAGGTAAATTCGTCTTCTATACTATTTAATTTCATTTGATGAGGAAATTTTCCATGAATTTTAAAGTTAGGTGGTAATGAAATTTAATGGATATAAAATATGGGGAATACATTCTAGGGATTAACTGATAAAACCAATGGTTATGTGTTCCTCAATGTTGTTTCTTTGACTCACAAGGATTTTTTTCTTCCTCTTATATAAGAAATGGAGGCTTCTGGATGGCATGTAAAAGCCCTTATGAGTCAATATTACTTTCAAATAAATACATTTCCACACTATTCCATTGGACATAAAAGATTTAATGGGGATAGTATGATTTTAGGGTAAAATATTGTGGAAGATGGGTCTACCTGGATAGATTGAATAATGGTGGTGTAACTCATAACCCCAAATGGATGATTCAATATATATGGAATGGGGAAGACAATCCAATGTTGACCCCAAACACCAAGTGGATAAGAGTTATTCCATTGAATTTCCACGGAACATGATGATTAGAGTTCCAATTTTTTATGGAGGATACTCCTTTAGTTTGTGGGTTAGGTCCCTTATGTTTTGGTAACATAGTCAACAAAGGTAAATACACACTCATTTCTAGGGGCTATAGATGATTTATGAGACTTAAAATTCTGGATGATGAAGTGGCTAGATGTTTTCTAGAACACTAGGGATATATATGTTTTTTTGGGATTCATTATTCTTATACTATGTGGTTTCGAGTCCCAGAGTGTAGGAAAAAAAGGTTCCTTAATTGACTATTTCATTCCTACATTGTGAATGTATACAAATAACTGTGACATAATGTCAAATACATAGAATCTCCTTGAATTTTATGGTTATATAGACTCTAAATCCTGGTACAAAGGTCTTCTTTCATGGGTAATGAAATCATAAAACCATACCAGGATTAAACCAAAACAGCCTAGGGTTCTGATTTCCACCATGGGGAATTCATAGCTCACAAGGATCAAAAGGACCATTTTTAAGTTATGAATAATTTGGTTAAAAACCATGAATTCATATACTAGATCCATTGGTATACATTAATAATAAAAAAGGATCTCTTGAATATTAATTTCCTTTCCCAAGGGAAATTGAATGTTGTGCTGATCTAAGTTCATGAATTCATGAATCATGATTTGTGGAAGACGTAATATTAAATAAGGTTATAAACACCCTATAAGTTGTGTTTTATTCTAGGGAACATATTATAGTGGTGGGTAGATGTGGAAAATACTTACAATATATTTTTCTTAGACTAGAGGGTCCATCAATCAAGTAGCAACTTTTACTAGGGCCACCAAGTGGGCCCTATGAGCTATATGGATTGTCTATTTATGCTCTAACATTTTTGTGAACTCTGATGATGAAGAGTTCTGTGAGCATAGACATAAATTCTAATCATTAACATATTATTGAGTTTTTAACCATATAATTTTTATGTATCTTTCAAATTCAGCTTAGGTACTTACAATCTAGATCCTCAATTGAAAAGGTTTAGTGTATTACATCTTTTACCGTGTTGTCTGCATTTTTGGTTTGTGAATCTTGTGGACATGGTATGATGAGAATGTTGTACAACATCCTAAATAAAATTTTCATGGTAAAGAATAATCCAACAAAATTCTTTGTGGGGGGAAGAAATTTCCTAAATCCTCGATCATAGTACTGAGGTCATGATTAGTGGAATGGAAAATTCCTGATGAGGATGACCAAAAGCACTCTAATGTGATTTGTTTTACCAAGGTGATGTGAAGAATCATAAGGATAAAAAACTCTTTTTCATGTTCTTCCACATTTCATTGATTAATATAGGCAAATATAGAAGAACCAGAATAAGAACTGAATATTTAAGTAAAGGGTTCCTTCAAGTCGGTTATCCTTTTCCAAGGTCCATTATATGTTGGAGGCAACCTAAGTCACATGAGGCTTGGAATGTGATTATGGGAGTTTGTGCTTAAAGAATGATGAAACTAATTCATTATCTGTTCATAATGGTTCAAGATATATTTATCCTTTAATAAGTAATAATTATGTGTAATATCATGCTCTTATTGATGTCATGTATTGGGGATGTATTTTTATTATAGGATTAATTTCATTCATCCAGGGTGTTTTCTTTATAGTTTATCATCCAGTGGAAAGGGAATGATAAAGTTTTATTTACAGGTCAGACCCATACATAGGGAGGGGTAGAAAAAGTTTCATGTGGAATTTGAACCTAAGAGTGGGTATACAATCATCTCTCAGTATCGTAATATTATAGGAATCAAAACACATGTAGTTCTTGAACTGGAAACAGTCCACACAAGTCAGAACCATAAGTATAGGGTGAATTATTCATGTTTATTGTAGTAGTTTGACCATGAATTAGGGATCCAAGTTTAACTACATATCCTATGATGGTAGAAATCAAAACACACATAGTTATAGAATATGTATATCTCCACAAAGGACTGACCCATAAACAGAGGATGTAATTTTTTCATTGATTAATAAATATGGACCCTTGATTAAAGATATGGGTGTCACAACATATCCTACGATGTAAAATATCAATAAATATGTAGTTATTAAATGGTAAACTCTCTATAAAGGTCTAAAAGATATGAAAATGGATGAATTTTTCACTTTGATTGTTGTCACTAGAATCATGATTGGAGATTCAAGAATCATTATATATCATGTGATTCCTTGAATCAATCCACATAATGTCATTGAAAACCCATCTAGATTAAAATCTGTTGGAAAGGATGTGAGTGACATGGCATGAAAATGAAATGTTTCTTCGAGACCTAGGGCTGACATAAGGGCATCACTACGTATCCTCTAATGGTGAGAATCAAGTCACATGTAGTTCTTGAATGTATATGTGTGGAGAAACCAAAACCAATTATAGTGTTCCTCTCTCATATGGTTCTAAAAATTCATAGTTTAATGTCATTAATGGGACATAAACCATGTAGTATTATTTTCATGTTGGAAGTACATATGGGTTTCCTATTAAGGTCTTTTATCTTTGACCATTCTAACCTAATTGTGATGTGGCATGTTTGGATCACACAGTGAATCCTTCATAAAAATTCCTAATCCTAGTTGGATTATGCTCAGTGTGAGAAACAAGGAATGTAAAAAGGGTCTTCTCAGCACACATTCAAAGTTCAGTGAAATGACGTGTGAATTTTTAATCATATGGTGGTTGGGTCAAGATATATAATCTATGAGTCCTGACATATCACATTGGGATGAGAATCAAGTTGTAAATAGTTATGAATAAATCATGTAGTTTAGTATCATACTATGAGGACATCATCTATGAAGTTGACCATCCTAAAATAAGGAATAGGGTTTCCCAATGTAAAATAGAAGGATTTAAACATTGTCTCATAGTCTAATAAATTGATAAAATGATCGATATATTATAGATGGACCAAAAATATTTGGATTTATTCCTCACTATATATCCCATGATTCCCACATTCTATCCACATAATGTTCTTAGATGGAGAATTACCTATATGGATATGAATCACACATTGTGATGGGGGACTTTATTTCTCTTTTTTATAGTTATATCTCTTGTGTGGTGAATCTTCTATGATATGATGTTCCTTATGTAGTTTAATGTCATGTAGTGAGAACATGTTCTGTTCATTTTAACATCATGTGGTTAGTTGGTGATATTATATTCTATTTAATATATTTCTTCTAAGAACCTCGATGTTGTTCAGTTTAAAATCATGATTCCTATACCTTTTCCATACAGTTTGACATCAAGATGTTATGATGAGTTCTGTACAATTAAACAAAATTTGTTAAAAAATACATCTATATAGTTTATGATATTGATGTTAGGAATACTTCCATTAATTTTATCTTCATGAGTTCAGGATTACTTTGGTACATTTTACTATCATGAGCTTAGGACAACATCTGTATAGTTTAACATCATGTGGTCAATATGAGTTCCATACAGTTTATCTTCATTTGGTCAAGTATATTTCTGAATAGTTTAACATAATGTGTTAGATACGATTTCCATAGAGTTTAATTTCATGTGGTAATGATGGGTTTTGTATAGTTTAATGTCATTTTGTCCAAATTATTTCTATAGATTTTAACGTCATTTGGTCAACACAAGTACCTTACAATTTAAGGAAAACTATTAAAGAAAACTTTTGTATAGTTTAATATGATGTATTCAAGATGAGTTCTGTAATGTTTAACATCATTTGGTCAAGATGAGTTTTGAACACTTTAATATCATGTGGTAAATATGAAAATTGTTCTTGATGCCTTCTACAAGAATTATTTTATAAGATACATCACATTTGTGGGGGAATAATGCATTCCCCATCCATTGTGGCCATCGAGAATGATCCATTGTTATAGGAATTATATAATATATAAGTCCCATCCCATTTGGGTCCCATATTTGGAGGCTTATATCCTAGTATCATTGGGTTCCTAATATCCAATACTAGTTACCCTTTTACGGAATGATTACATGAGGAAATTTATATTGAAGACTCATTAAATTAGATTATTTAATAATTTTTAAATCTAAAGTGTATGCTAAATATTATCATAAATCAATTCTAGTTCATCAAATAATTGTTTCAATTTATTATGATCCAATATTTTCCTATAGATGGTTTTTAGAAGAGAGAGAAACCATAATTTAATGTCAAACACTACCCCAGTTATGTACATTAGTGATTCTAGATATTCCTATATAGTAGTATGCATTGATTTTGGTATGTCCATAAAGCATAGAGGATCTTGTTCGGCTAGGATTTTTTGTATTTATTCACCATATTCTACAGAATATTTGATGTAGTCTTATTGACAACCTCTTTTTTTCCATTATCCACTACATGATAGTGGTATGATTGGTTGGAATTGATGTTGTACTCTGAGAAAAATTTAATCAACTCAATAGTATATAAATTGTTGAAATTTTCTATCAATATCATGTGAGGGACTTTGTATTAAGTGATGATATTATAATTCACGATGTTGATGATATTATTCCTTCCAAATTCCTTGAGGGGTGTTACCTCATTCCATTTGTGAAAGAAGTCAGTAGTAGTTTGGATGTTCTTAAACATATTTGGTGTGGGTGGGGGAAATGACCCAGAAATATAAATTCCTCACATGAAAAATGTCCCAGAGTATTTAGATTTATTGAGAAATTTTTTTGGGTTATGGTTGATAATTTCATGAATATATTATATATAAAATTTCATAATGAAATCGATGAAGTCCAGTATCACTGATTTCCAATATAAACCAATCCTCCTGATTTTTCTATAGAGAATAGTCCCATATTGGTGAAAAACACAAGATACTATGTTGAATTATCCTTTTATGGATGAAATTACCATTTTATTATGAATTTCAGGATGATTTCATCAAAAACATTCTAATAGAGGTATTTTTTCACATATGGTTGATCCCACAGGGTAATTTTTTCTCATTAGTACTAAATCTGATCCCCTTTGTTTTATTCTTTTGAGAGGATCCTATGTTTAAAATAAAAATATATGGGATCCATCGTTCTATGGGTGGATAAAATTTCATTATTCTATAGGATGTTGTTAATATGATTTATTTCCTCCATGTCAAAAATGATGAAAAATGAAACCATACATTGGTTCATGATGTGGAATATTAAATCTTCTTGATCAAGGTCATCCAGAACTATGGTTTTTTTACCTAGTCTGATGAAATGAGAATTTTATGATCGAGACACATGATGTGATATGGTTTCAAAAGGAAACAATCCCTTTTTTACACAACCATTAATGGTTAGGGGCCCCATTATACATTTTTAATGGAATATATCCATTGATCTACTTTATCAATAACTCTAAATACATTTTGATATTTAGGTAGTTTATCTAAACTAATAGGTCTAGTTCCAAGCTAGAGATGAGGGCTTGGTATTTGGACCCATTATTGTTGAATTTTTCAGTTAGTGAGAATGTGTAAGAAAATTTAAATTATTTGGTTAAGAAAATACAATCCCTAATCTAAGCAGGTTGAGTTTAGTTTTTTCTAGTATTTTACCCATAGGAATTTGGAAGGAACTATCAAAAAACATTTTATATGTCTAGGTAGTGTCATAGGAATAGAATTCCTCTTCATGTGAAATCTCAATAAGCACTATTTTACTTTTTGCGGTGGGATGTGTAGTGAGGAAATCAACCAGGGCACATCCTCTTACCGACTATTATAAAATGAAATGGATTTCATTATATTACACAATGATATCCATTTATTCCGAATTCACAGTCAATATAGTGCATCATATTATTTGTATGAGTTGGTAAATAAGAGAGAATAGGTGGACTTCACGGTGATACAATTAATGTCTCATCTTATGAAAATAAATATAATTGAAGGAAATTCCTCTTGATAATGGAATATTTTTTCTTAGTACTTAGAATTTTATAGCTGAGGATGTAGAGACTGTTCTCATTGCCTTTACCTATTTTGTACGAGGAAAGAACTAATTGATTGTTTCAGAGTGTCCATATATATGACAAATGTATTTATTTCAACTAGTGTAATCAATACTAGTGGGGGATTTGGTATTCATTGAGACTCTTAAAGGCATAATGAATGTTCTTATCCCATCAATAAGTGATTCCCTTCTTCATTTTATTCATGATGGGTGTTATTTTCTAACTAGGTTTTCTATCCAACACATGTTGTAGTCAAGGTCCCCTTGGATAACCTTCATTCCATTGAGATTACAAGCATTTAAATTTCCATAATTTAACTAGTATTTTTAGGGTCTACCTCAGTGATATAGTGGCATACACAAAAATAGAGGTATATCCATAATGTTACCACATAAGTGTATTTTGGTGCATTCATCTATTGACTGTATCATTGTTACTTGCCAAAAAATATTTGAAATTTATGAAGTGATCACATCAATGTTGGGATTTGACCACTAGATCATCAACACAATATTCCATTATTCACCCCAACAATAGATTTAAGATATAACTCAAGGTGTGTAAATATGTTGCAGCAGCATTATTTAATCTAAAGTGACCAACCTGATAGTAAAATATCATCTAGTGTTCTCTAAATATCGTTACATCATCATCCTCCTGGAAAATCACTATCTAATTGTACCCTGTGTATCCCAGAAGGGAGGAATAGCCATGAAAGACCGAAATTGCATTGATCAAGATTTTAGCACTCAAAAATGGGATATCATATTTTCAGTGGTGTTGATTATGATCTTTTAAATAAATAAAGACCATAATCTACCATTCATTTTTCATTAAAGTGACAATTTTGGTGAGATATCATGGGTATTCCACCTCTTAGAAAAAAAAATTCTCTTACCAATATGTCACCTTCTGACTCTATATTCATAGCATGGGAGGGGATCATCCTTTTAATTTCCTACATGAGACCTTGATGGTCATTAGGTATGTCGATATGATGAATATACACATGATGATACAATTCATAATTTTTTGTAATTAAAAGTGAAATCATATCAATGTTTCATTATAAATATAATGTATATACCATTCTCTTCAATGGGAATGGGCACACTAATCAATGTATGTTTCAGGTCTTCTTATATTCCCAAATTTAACTACCTAAGATAATTATTGGTAATTAGGACACATTCCTTGAATATAGGATGGATTTTCCTAAGGTCCTCATCTTTTTCCACCACCTCTATGTCTGTGGAGGTATTTTCATGTGTAGTAGATAATATAAAATTTTTTTGTCACTATTGGGATGATAGAGTCCATGGGAGGAGACTTTTTCATCCTATTGTAAAAGTTTCATTACATAGAGATTCAAAATATGATGGTTTTCTTTTATACTATCTCTAGGGAAAGAAGGATTATAGATTCATGGGATTAAGACTAATAACTTAGTTAGATTTATGTGTAGCACATAATTACTATCAAGCATACTACTAGGATTTTCAGGGGAAATCCCCAGGTCATTGGGGAAAGAAACCCATATATCATCATCTACCATTGTTTATATTCGTTCCCTTTTATAGAAGTCAAATTTACCATATATGGATTCCCAATACATAAAGGTATAGTTATCACCATGATACATTACAACCTTCCCATCGATGGATTATTTATAGAATTTAAAAAAAATTAACATGTTTCAACATGGCTATAGAGCCATAGCCTTTGGAGAAGAAAATTAAATGAAATATATTTTTGTAAAACCCTGAATACAAAATCATATGTGATATCCCTAAATATAGTATTGATCATGAGCTTCTGGATTGTTATTTTCTTGGACTTACTATACATTTGAATGTTCATATTTTAACGTGATAAACCACCTTCTTAATATCCCAAAATTGGATAGGTCTGATTCTAGACGAGCTTGATCCCATAACTATTATCAATTATATCCTTTTTGATGTACACATTATGAATTATACCTGAAACATATCGGTTTCTAATGTGTTAATGGATTTACTCTTCCTTATCATGTGCTATAATTATGATGTGGACATGGAATTCTGATGGCATGATCTCCAACTGATAATCCTTAGGTGCATAAAATTTTTTACGGGAATCTTATGGGCTCTCGATGGATTTTATGAGTGGATCCTTGAGTTCATTCAGATTATGGAGCACATCAAGGATTGAGATAATGGTTTGGAAAACCACTATCTATTTTATAATTTTGTTATTTTCATACAAGAGCTCAGTGCATCCCAAGGTGGGGTTTCTCCTTGTTATGTGGATTAAGTGTTGATGAATTTGATACTATAAGGATTTTTTATCATTTATATGTCGATGAATATTCTTATTACAGTGGTATAGGTCATGCTGCCCATCCAAAGTGTTTGGGCTGATCATATTGTAGAATACCTACTAGATTGCTTGTAATATGGTTCTGTTGGGGAAACCATTGTAGGGATCTAGATACCATTATGTTTATTCTAAAATAATTGGAGTGATTTTACATGGATCTTTGGTACATATATATCTTCTCTATGTATATATATGATATATTGGGACTGACCGTACTTGTGTTTTCCTCTGTATCCTCAACTCATATGCCTGCAGTCTCTGAATCCTCAGTTAGGTATAGGGAACTCAAATGTGGAGTCATAATCATCATCGAGGTATATTTATGCCTAGTGTATTGTGTTAATAAAACAAAATATGAGATTTTCATCTGAATATGGTACCATTTGGTGGGGAAATTCAAATGATTCAGATGATTTAGGAAAGAATTCTACAAGAAGTTGACCTTGCAAAAGATTTGAAAATGTCCCTTTCTTCTTTAATCTCTTCCTTTGTCCAACAATCATTTCCACATATAGGTGGTATAAATTACTTTAACTCCCTAGATTATTGGAATAATATTTTTATTATATTTTATTCTCTATGGTTGGAATTATTTTGTTCAACCATCCCTCAATTATTCTATTTGTTGAACTTATTCCCACCCTAGACTATAACATTTTTTCCATTCACCTTCTTATTTTAATTGGGAAATTTTTACCCAAGTCACCTATTCCAAGTTGTTTTAAAAAAATACCTATTATAAATATACCTTTCCATATAAGACATATTTTAAGAATAATGAATCTTGGATGGTGAGAACTAGCCTCCTTTGAAAAAGAAAACAGTATGGGAAATCATTAAGGGTGAGCTTATAAGGTTTCCTGAGCTGTGGCAGTTGAGCACATTATTTTCCATGGCCACAAGAAAATAACCAGGGACATGATCATTTATGATGGAGTATTATTTATTCATCCATTCCTGAAATACTGAGTGACCCTTGACTCTCTTTTATTCTAGCCAAGTGTGATTTTCTACTACTTCTTCTCAATAGGAGGCAATGGGAAACATTGGTCCTACCTAAGTGATTCAGTGTGAACTTTACAGGTTTCAGGGTAATAAAAGTAGTATCTAGATTACCTATCTTTTCCCACAATGTTTAGGGTAGTTTTTGAGACTTATCTTATAGCATATATTTCTTTTTTCACATATTTTATCATGATTTTAAGCATAAATTAACCATTACATAAACACTAATGATTGTAATGTCTAGTGTCCTTATAGGATCGGGTAAATATAACTGAAAACATGAAACCCAAATGAAAAATAAATTTATTTAGACTCTATAATTAGATCCTAACTCCCATAGAGGACTAACATGTACATAGGGTATCCTGGGGAATACATGAACAAATGGATGAGCTAAAATCCTAGTAAGGGAGTAAACATTTTAATAAAGAATAACACATGGGTAAAAAGTAACAACATAATGACATAAAAATACATGGAACATATATAAAAATATGAATGAATAAAATAAAAAACATGGGATCATGTAATCTTGGAATCTTAGAAATGTGGAAACAATATAAATCATTACATAATCATGAATCATGTATCATTCCACATGGAGGATCACGAGTCATGACTAACCCCCAAGATTTTTTCACATGGTGAACGACTTAAGGATAACCAACAAGGAATTTTCTTAAGATTTCTCAGGAGACTAAATATTAAACAATTCATTGGATTACTATCTAGGTACACCCATCAGAACATGTCCTTGCATATGTCTTCCACATTAAGAATCAAGCATAAGGGTTACCCATGGAAAGAATTCGGTATCATAATCATGTCATAAGGAATAAAAATGGAATATCATAATGTATTCCATGAAATTATGTATTTAAATAATACATGGACATTTTTAAGGTAAAATAGTAATAAATCATGATTATTGATGTCAAAATTAAGTTAAAGCATGTAAAATTAGTGTTTAATAGTCATTATAATTGAAACAAATTAGTATGGTATAATGAAAATATTAGAGAGAGTTCAAAAAGGAAAAGGTATTTTTTCATAAAATAATAATTAAACCAAGAAAATTTTTCATTATGAAATTATTTATTTTAAAAAAAATTGTTGTTGAAATCAAATTTTTGAGTGTACTTCAAAATGGGTAAGAAATTTGGATGTTCCCATTAACTGAACTAGTTTATTGCGAATATTTGAGATGAGAAATTTTTTCAAAATAATATTTCCATATCCAGGAATAGGAATAGGGATATAAACATATCATTGGGACATTGAAACAGAAGTTAGAATTAATACTTAATAATAATTGATAATTAAATTTGGTTAAAGAGAGTGAATGTGTAACCTATAAGACAAATGGTGGTCCAGAAAGAATTCATTACCTTATGTCAGAATGTGATATTCTCATGATCTTATAGTCTCGGATAATAAAATTAAATTAATTTATTAATTAATTAAGAACATTTTATAGATGTATTTTATTTATTTTAATTTTATTATTTTCATTTGTGGTCTTTTTTTATAAGTTATAATGTTTAATTTTATCATTCAGCAGCGTTCATTTCCATGGTTTTGATGATTGGTTTATTTAAGTTCATGAATGGAAAATCATTTAAAATGAGAATAGATTTATAGAATTGAATTTATATGATGTTAATGAACTTAAAAATTATAAAATTATATTATATATCATTTCATTTCCCTATGTGATGATGATTCATTAGTCAAAACATTAATGATAACTTTTTAGATTATTTTGTCCTTTTTTCGAGAATGATAAACTAGATTTGTTTTATTATTTAATATTATATAAATACAATGGTTATATAACATTAATAGGATCTAATACATATATTACAGTATTTTTACACATATAATGGTTTTAATACTATCCTTGAAGGAGGTAATATAAATCTAAAACTCATCATCCATGAATTTGATAAATTAACACATCAGAGATGATGTTTTAATTATTAGAATAATAGGGGAGGGGAATAGGAATGATGATGGGTTATTACATAAACAAAATAAAATAAAATTATATAAAATATATTATACTTATCATGTAAATTGTATATGGGTAGGTAAGGATAGATTAAGAAAACAAAAGAAATTGAAAAACAAATAAAACAAATGTGGTTTTTACCTCTTGAATTCATCTCATTGATAACATCCTTAGGGAATGGGATTTGGACTTTTTTTGAGATTGTAACCTCATGGATATGGGTATGATACTTGGGACGAGTGTTGGGAAGAAATAGGACATGATTCAGTACTTATGAGGTGTGAGGAGAAGAGGTGGTGAGGGGTGATATTTATCGTGGAGTAGAGGGGTCTGTTCTCATTATTTTATTCATTAATGTATTATTTTGTCTCATGACAATGAATAGTTTGATCGTTATCACTAAATAAATTAAATTAATTATGGTATGTTAGATATTATGGTGATTTCACCATAAATTAATCCAGTAATATTTTATTTAACTTATAATGTATATATACCATAAATTACAATGTTTTACCTTTCTCCAAAAATTCATGTATTTTAGAAAAATCCAAAATGTTAACCCTAACCATTTTTTTCATTTAAAATTCATAAATGAAAATCATTTTATGAAAATTATTTTCTATTTTCGAGAGATTTCATTTTTAATTTAAATCATCATTTTTAGTGAAAATACCTATTTTGGAATTATAATTGAATTATTAACACTTGGAAAAATTAATCATGGTCTCATAAAAATATGTCATAATAATAAGACACCTATATAGAAATTTATCATAACATATTATGAAACAAAATTCTTTTAAATCATTATATTAATTATAAAATTTAAAATAAACATTTATGCTTAAAAAATATCAACGCTTATTTAATAATTTGTTAAAAATATATTTAGTTATAATATGATATAATTATATAAATTTATAATTAATAATATTCCTATATTTTATTTATAATTTTATAGACAAGGTTACAATTCTATTAGCTAGTTTACTATTCATATGGTTCGTGTCACTATTCCAAAGTTTAAGTTACTATTCCTATAGTACATGGTACTTTACATCGAGAAAACCCCCTTATTTCATTCACTCTTCATTTATAAATTATTCATTATGTTCTTTATTAACTTTTATGTGATTTATAATTCATTAGAATAATTTTCAAAAGGTAATTTCGATTGATATAATTCATTGTAGTTACATTATTTCACCTTATGAAATTTCTCCCTTGAGATTTAATTTTAGAAACTATGTTGAAAACATGTGTGGGTATTCCCTCTTCATAGCCTCCTCCAACTAACTTGATGCCTCTTTGTACTTGTATTTTTTCTATACTATATTGACTAGGTGAGTAATTTTGTTGCACATAAAATCATCTCTATGGTCAAAGGTTTTCAATGAATGCTCCTCATAAGAAGGATCATTTTCAAACAGTTCCACCTCTTGATTTGGAATATGTGAGGGATTTTTTAGGTACATTATCATGATGAATACATAGAGTAGATCAGGTACTTTAGCCATGGTAGGTGGAAGTGCTAGTTGATCGGCCAAACATCAAACATGATCAAGAATATCAAAGGGCACAATTTACCTCGTACCCTTCTTTCCTTTCATCGAAAATATCATGATTAATTTCCATGAAGATATTTAAATTAATTCCATGTCAACAACAATAAACTCTAGGTACATTAAATGATTGTCTACATAGATCAATTATCTACATTAGGCAACCTTGATGTGATACTGAATGGTTTTCACCTTCTGAGCCATTTCTTCAACCATTTCAGGTCCTAACAGCTTATTTTCACTGACTTCATACATACATGCTTATGTTCAACATCTTTTCCCGACAATGGATTCATCTAGATCCATATAAATGATTGAGTGGAAATTATTGTTGTAATATAACTCAAACAGGGGTAGATGTTGGTCTCATCCTACCTTGAAGTCCATTGAACACACTCTCAACATGTATTCTAGTGTCTGAATAGTCCATTCATATTTTCCATTGGGTTGAGGGACATAGTTCGTACCGAAGCTCAACTTAGTGTTCAGATCATATTGGAGACATTTCAAAAACGTGGAGGTAAATCTCAGATATCGATCAGATAAAATTTATAGTGGTACTCCATGCATCCATAGAAGTTTTTTGATTTATATAAAAGAAATTTGATCGATTGATAAGTACTCTCAAATTGTAATAAAATGAGCTATCTATGTAGGATGATAAAAAATAAACCATATAAAATTATTTCTCCTGGATTTATTCATATTTCTAGTGACAATGTCCACGGTGATTTTTTCCCACATCCATTTTGGTATGGGTAATGATTAATAAATATCATTATAATTATATTATTCATCTTCAATGTACTAAAATACTTAGAACAATGATGTATATTCAAGAATCTCTTTCTTTGTATTGTCCCATCAGTAGTTCTCTCAGACATCAGAATACAACATTGTACTCCCTAGGTGAAAAGAGAAGGTTGAGATATCTGTGTTATCAAGAATATCCTTTTCTATCTATGGATTGGCTGGTACAAATATCGTGGTCTAAATCACATAACCCCTTCCTCATCCATTGGGAACTTTGAGGATTTCCCATTTTTGATTTCTTTCACCTTTTTCTGAATTTACACATCATTTCTTTGAGAATCATTTTATTTCTCCATGAGGTATGGTTGAGAAATTATTTGGGAAAGGATATATGATTTAACTTCCTTAAATATTCCCATATACATCATTTTATTGTTTAATAAGATTTGATCCCTCTCAATTATAATTATTGATAAGGATATTGGATCCTTTTGACATAGAGCATCCTCAACCTTATCTACATTATTATGATTGTATTGGATTGAGAAATCATAATACTTGATGGTCTCTAACCATCTTCAATAGTGCATATTAAGGTCCTCCATTGTGAATATATATTTGAGACTCTTATGATTAGTATAAATATCACACTTCTCCGGATATGGATAATTCTGAATGACTTTCAACATGATGATCTTGGCATCCAAATCCATATCATATGGGGTAATGTTTTCCTCGTAGATTTTCAATTACCTTTATGTGTAGTATATCACTTAACATTTTCACTAGTACAGATTCTAAGCCCTTATTTAATGAAATAATGCACACCCTAAACTGTTCCCCACTGGTCAGTAGTGACATCATTGGTGTAGTGATAATCCCCATTTTAAATTCTTTGAAGAAGTGTTCACATTCACTGGTCAACAAAAAATTCACTCACTTCCATGTCATCTTGGTTAATGGATTTTACAATCACAATAAGATCTTCAAAAATCATCAGTAATACCTAGATAGACAATGGAAATAGTGGATCTCTGTCATAAAATTTTTCCAAGGCCACTAATCAATTTACACTATCTTGGATAGGTCAAAAAATATTCCTTTTCGCATGATAATATTCCCAAATAATGAAACATCTTCCATATAGATATAATACTTAATATAATTTATATAATATTTCTCCATTTAAAAATTATTTATCTTGGTATTCAAATGCTCCTCATGTTCCTCCATGCTATTAGAGTATTTCAGAAAATCATCTATAAAGATTTCATAATTTTTTAATGGTAATATTTAAAGACATTATTAATTAAATGAATAAAAATTTCAAGAGAATTAGTGAGTTCAAAGGGAATCACTATGAACTCATAGAGAATTTTATAAATTTGAAAGGTAGTTTTGGGAATATCTTTCTACCTAACCATTAATTGGTGATATCCTAACTGAAGTTCCACCTTCGGAAAATAAATGGCCCACCATATTTGATCAAACAAGCCATAAATCCTTGGAAGGGGATAGTTTTCATTTATATTGATTTTTTTCCACACAATAATCAATGTATAGGTGCATTGATTAATCCTTCTTCTTGACAAATATTACTGGTGCACCCCACGGTGAAGCATTCAATCATATAAAACCCTTGTCAAGATTCTCCTGAAAATGCTTCCTGAGTTCTTATAGATAAAAATATATCATTCTATAAGGTGTCTTTAATATCGGTAGAGATACAAAAATATTTTAAATTGAGAATTCAACTTCTCGGTCAGGTTGAAGGCCATGATCCTCTTCCAGAAACACATCAGTCTAGTTCCTCACAGTGAACATGTCTTTGAACCCGATCCTCTCTTTTATCTCCAGAATTTGAGCTTCATATTGTTTCTCATAAGGCATTAGTATCCAAACATGAGATGATGATTTTGAAAGATATTCATCCACATCCTTACTCTTTTATTGAATTGTAATATGGTTCAGGATATGGAGAGTGATCTCCGATTCCCAAAAGTTTATGTTGGCTTTGTGTAACAATATCCAATCCAATCCAAATTTAGAATTAAACTCCACCAAGGGACGTATGAAATGATTTTCTTAGAGGTTCAGTCCACAAACACTAACTAAGAAAGAGTTATATACATTGGAAAAAAAATCATCCCCATTTTTTATTCTCACAAATTACTAAACATTCAAATTTTTAGTTGATTATGAATAGTTCTACTATCTTTGAAAGATATGAAAGAATGTGTAGAATTAGAGTAAAATAGAACATTCACTTTTCATTAATGAATGACTAGTGTACCTTGCACCACATCATTTTTGTGACCCACGTCATTGTTAAAGATATATTATTTCCCTCATTACTTCCATTGATGTTTTTGTTGTTGATTTCCCCCAAAAACCCATTACTTGTGGAACTACATTGCATAATGGAAAAATTAATTATTGTTGAAGAACTAAAATATGGGATGCTTATTGATTTAAACTATCCTTTATTCTTCCACATTTGTGCGAGTATTCATATCCCTTAGTAGTTCTTATCTAGATTCCCCATTCAACCACATTTTAAGCGTTTCTTAATTCTCTTTATGCAGTTTCTAGGATGATTATTCCTATACATTTGACATGTTCGAAGTTGGGTCTTCTTCACATCAGGAGATTTCCCTATTGATCCTCCCATATTAAAATCCATTTGCCTCTTTTTATCTCTAGTACCACGATAAAATTTAGAGTCTTTGATATCCATTTCATCATTAATGGATCAACTTACAATCTCCTCATAGCTATCAATGTTTTGAATCACCAACACTTTTCATCATATCATATTTAGTCTACTAAATAATTTATCCACCATTCTTTTAGTGTTCCTAAAAAGTGTCATATCTTCCATTCCCTATGAATTTTTCCTTGTATGCCCTAATAGAGACATCTTCCCTCTACTTTAGTCCAAGGAACTCTCAACCCATATATATATATATAGAGGGTTCGGGAAAAATATTAATTGAAAAATATATTACTAAAATATTCCCATTACATGGTTTGAATTTCCTCCATAAACATTGTGTTATTGATTAGTGTCCACTAGCAACATCCCGGATTCAGGTGCCACTCAACGGGTGCCCAGAACCCGGTAGGTCACATGATCTTAAGCGCATTTCCCTAAATCCCAGAGGCTATCGACTAGCTGCAAGGGACTAGGTCTGATAGTGGGGAAACTATGCCCTCATTTGTCAAAGTTTTGTGTAGCGGAGAGAATATTAACATACAAAAGTGAAAGCAGTAGACAATACCAATGCTGAAATAGACACAGTACTGATGTAAAGAAAATAAGAATAGTCATATATAATGATGCAATATGTCCCTAAGTCTATGAAACCAGCCAAAATAGGATACACTCGAATATGAAACAATATAATACAAGGAAAAAACAGCAAATGAGAATAAAAGAGCGCAGCAGGACTCCACAGCATCGCAAGCCTAGGACTGGTCCCACACTCTCATACTCCTCTACAGCATCATGTACTTGTATAGGGACCCTTTCCCTTATCTATACTTGCATCAATGTAATCTGTTTGGTCCCAAGACATGACCAAAATAGGGTGTGCAAAATAAATCCTAGTAGGAAACCACCAAAGGCCCATGCCCAACTGTCAGTTAAAATGTGCTACAGCAGTGTGAATTAATAAAATGTAGTAAACCACGAAGTACTCAAAAGTAACTATTTCTTCCAGTTACATTTCCAATTTACTAGTTATTTATCAATTCCAATCATGTGCTTTAACTTTGCATGTGCAAATTAATAACTCAACACAGTGAATATAAAAATTAAATGTTTTGCGCAGACATGAAAATCCTTACCCTCAGGTAATTAGAATAAAAAAACACAAGTGATTGCCCATAAGCATAAATAATATTGCCCTCAGGCATACGAGATGCCTCCAACAAGCATAGAAACTACTTCCCATAGGCATGAGAAGCGTTTCTCGCATGCTAAACGAAACACTTACCTCTAGCTAAGCAAGTAACAGGGCCATTCCAAACATATAAGTAATAAATTTATATACAATTCCTCTCAAGGCAATTCAAAGCATGCAAAAATCATGACATACCCATGGGTATCCTGGCCAAATGGCTAATCAAGGGAAATGCACCAACAGGGTTGCCCAGGATCTAAGCAATGATCCCAAACAGAAGTTTATACATTAACAAAAGATTACCGATGAAATTCTAGGTATTTAATCAGGTAAGGGCTCTGTCATACAACACCCCAAACAGGGGATCATATCACAACCGTACACAAAAAAACCCAATAGTTAGAATTAAACATCATACCACCTACCCTGATCTCCTCTGATAAATATACGTGAACGAAGCGTCATGAAACAACCAAGAACGGTGTAGATCTGTGATAAATGAAAATGCATTCAAAACCAAATAACTTCTCATTGGGAAAGACTTAGAAGGAAGGATTAAAGAAGAGTGAATAACTCACCTATGCAGTTCAATCGAGACTAGAAACGAAGGAATCTGACTTCCAGTGGACGATCAGGAGATCCTCCAAGCTTCATCCCTCTCTCTCACGCTCTTCCGACACCCTAAGCTTCCTCTATGGGATGAAGAATATACTTCCGGTTTTAAGAGAAAAAAAAACTACACGGTGTGTAATCTCGAGTACACGATGTGTACTTTTCATTTTTTGGACTGTTCCTCGGGCGGATACTTTTCACCGCCAAACTATTCATCTATCAACATGAGTAAACGGAATGTTTTCCTAAATACACGGCATGTACTATCTCTTCGCGGGAGGCTACTCCCACGCCTTTACTATTCACCTACCAACTGATTTACACGGTGTGTATATACTAAGTACATGGAATGTAGTCAGTTTTTACACTCTTCATCACTGGCATGCCTACACGTCCTGTGTACTCATCCCACATGGCCAAAGTACCTGGCGTGTGGAAAAGTGCACAATGTGTATGCACAAAATTTTGTATTTTCCCCAATTTTCTTTATTTTCTCAAAAACACTTAAGGAAAGAGGAAAAAAAGAAACACATACATCAAGAATAAAAATTGGGTTCTTAAAAACATCCCCTTAACGAAATTCATCCCCGAATTTCCCTTCCAATGGTGGTTCAGATAAAGCACAGACCTACTCTGGCTACTGAGCACATATGTCGGTCTCCCGCTCACAAGTTTCGTCCAGAACTCAACCATGCTACCATTGCACTCGTACAAGAGGAACTGACCGACTTCGAAGAACGTTTGTGGTCCTTTAAACAATATGAATTGGATTCTCCTCAAAGGACGCATCAGCCTAATGTTTAACCACCTCGGGCTAAAAGACGTGACATGGGTCTGAGTGATAATGGTGCAGCTGTGATACATGGAAGACTTCGTTCATGGCTCGGTACCTCGGTGGTAACTGGTACTGATAGGAAACCGGCCCGACTCTCTCCATAATATCAAACGGTCCCACATACCTTGGGGAATGATTACCCTATCTCCTTATCCGCCTATTTCCCAACCTCGGTGAAACATTTAAAAAACCCGATCCCAGACCATGAAATCCAAGGGTTATCTATGACGATCAGTGTAAGATTTCTGATGAGATTTTGCTATAGCCATCTGCTTCAGCATCAACTGGGCCTGCTCTGAAGTCTCCTACATGAGATGTGGTCCCATTAAAGTTGCCTCACCTACTTCCAACCAGAACAAAGGTGATCGGCATAGCCTACCATATAAAACCTCGTAAGGTTACATCTTAATAGTTTCCTGAAATCTATTATTGTATGGAAGCTCGACCAGGGGTATGTTCTTCTCCCAAGAGCCCCCAAAGTCCAAGACGCATGCATGTAGCATGTCCCCTATCACCTGTATCGTACGCTCTAACTGGTCATCTGTCTGAGGGTGGTAAGATGTGCTCAAAAGCACCTGTTTACCCTATGCCCTCTGAAAACTCTGTGAGAAACAAGACATAAAACAGGAATCCATATCTGAAATGATAGAACGAGGGACCCCATAAAGACGTACCACCTATTTCATATACATCTTTTGGATCTTGTCGACACTGAAGGTCTCCATGATTAGAAAAAAGTGAGCTACCTTCATATGTCTATCCACAACAACCCACACTACATCATTGGCTCAAGGTGACCTCGGAAGCCTGGTCATGAAGTCGATCATGACGTCATCCCATTTCCACTCCAGAAGGGGTAACTACCGTAATAGTCCGCCTAGCCTCTAATGCTCCACCTTCACCTGCTGATAGGTGGAACATCTCATAGAAAAAATAGCTACTTCCTGTTTCATACCTGGCCACCAATACTAACATCCCAAGTCAAGGTACATTTTGGTAACTCCAAGATGCACTCCTTGTAACTGAGTTCTCCTCTTCAGTGCGTCAGCAACTACGTCACCCTTACCAGGTGTATAGGAAAGCTCAAAGTCGAAGGACTGAAGGTATTCAACCCACCTTCACTATCTTAGAATCGAGTCATGCTGGGTAAAGATATATTTCTAAATTTTGTGGCCCGTAAACCCCCCCAAATGTTATCACAGGAGATAATGTCTCCAATAGTGTATCGTATGAACAAATGCAGCCAACTCAAGATCATGTGTCGGGTAGTTCCTCTCATGTGGCCTCAACTTCCAAGACTTGTATGCAAATACTCTATCGCCCTATATCAACACTACTACGATCCCAATACTTGATGCATCACTGTAAACTGTATAGATCTTCACTTGTTCTGGAAGTATCAGGATTGGTGCTGATGTCAACCTTCCCTTAATCTCTTGAATGTCTATCTCGAAATATTCTTACCAAATGAACTTCACACCCTTCTTAGTCAAACCCGTCAACGACACTGCTAAGCGGGAGAAGCCCTATATAAAGCACCTATAATAACCATCCAACCACAATAAACTCTGTATTTCAAACACGTTCTTAGGATCTCCCAAGAAACTACTGCTCTAACTTTCTCAAGGTCTACTACAACTCCTACCTCTGAGATGATATGAACCAGGAAGAGAATCTGGTCCATCCAAAAGTGGAACTTTGAGAGCATAGCATATAGATGATTCCCTCTTAGTGTACTCAAAACGATCTCAAGATGGGTAGCATAGTCATGTCGAGTGTGAGAGTACACCAAGATATTTTCCATTAGGATAGCCACAAAATAATCCAGATAAGGAAAGAAAACATGATTCATCTGATCCATGAAAACGGCCAGCACGTTTGTGAATACCAATGGCATGGCCAAGTACTCAAATAGACCATATCTTCTCCGAAAATCTATAAACAGTATATCTGATGGGATAATGAGTAACTGATGATATTCAGATCTCAAGTCAATCTTCGAGAACACTCCTGATCCTCAAAGATGATAAAAAAATATCATCAATCCTTGGTAAGGGATATCGGTTCTTGCCATTTAACTGGTTCAGCTTCCGATAATCCACACAAAGTCTGAGGGTACCATCTGCCTTTTTAGAAAATGGGACAGGCGTACCCCAAGGAGAAGTACTGGGTCGGGTGTAACCCATTTCCTGCAACTCCTCCAACTATTTCTTAAGCTCCTGCAACTTCGGTGTAGCCATCCTGTAAGAAGGAATAGACACTAGTGACACTCCTGGAAAAATCTCAATAGATAAATCCACCTATCGCTCCAGAGGTAGACCTGAAAAGTCATCTAGGAAGACATACCTGAAAGGATCAACTACTAGAGAGAAATTCTTCTGAAAAGGTCCCTAGTCATCCAGATTTAAACTCTCAATCTGGGTTGTCAATCCACCTCGCCCATGATGCTTAGGTCTAGCTCAGCTTGCCTGGACATCCCATTCTCCCTTGTATAGAAACTCTTTGCCCTCTGGTGAAGTGAAAATCACCCAGCGATGATAGTGATCTACAAAGGCTCAAAATGGTACCAACTAGTCCATCCCAAAAATGACATCATAGCACATCATCTTTAAGACATAGAGGTCCCATAGAATGTGACACCCACCAACCTCTAGGGAGAACTCCTTTCACTGACGCATACATGTCGTTATAGTACCGAATGGAGTGTCTTGCGTCATAATATTAGAAGAAGAATAAACGCAGAGCCTAAGGATCTCCACAACGGACAAAAATATAATGATATGTGTAGTACCCATATCAAAAAGTACAGCAAACAAGACAGAAGAAAATAGAATAGTACCTCTGACAGTAGAAGGTCCATGATCCTACTTCTGCTGGGTCTGTTCCATTGAATATGCCTGCCCAGTGCTGATGCACTGCGACACATCCTAGCTACCCTGAGATGATCTACCCTGCTACCTCTGAGATCCAGGTGTCTGGCTACCACACCCACGACCACCACCTCGTCCTAAACGTCCCGACGTATTCCAATTTTCTGACCGGTAAGAATCTGCTGGCCCTATTCCCACACATGGAGTCTGCATAAAACCCCTCTCTCTAGACCCTATGGGAACACCCTGAAAAAGCACTGTAGATGACCAATCATGCCGTAGGATCGACACTCCACTAGGTCATATGGACACTGAGGTCTTTTGTTACCCTCTCTACCACACTTGTAGAACATGACCTGGCCACTTGAATAAATCATCTGGATAATACTTCCATCATGAGAGGAATCCATCTGTCTCTTCCTCTTACTAGTAGAAATAGAACCAGAAACTGATGCTGAAATGCCCTATCCTGCACCGCTAGTTTCACGATGCTTCCGCTCAATAATCAGTGCCTAGTTCACAATATCATTCACTGTAAGCAACCTAAAAACATTCACCAGCACGCGGGTGTCATATCGAAGACCATACTTAAATCATCTAGCGTTCAACATCTTGTCACCCACCAGTACTATTTCAAAACGATGTAGCTCAGTTAAACAAGAAGAATAGTCCATCACTAACATGGCACCCTACTGCAGATTCATGAACTCTCTAGATTGATCTATGCTTAGCATCTTCAGAAAGAAAATGTTATAGAAGACTGCATGAAAATATTCCCATTCCATGTGTCATTGATGCTCAGCCTGGGTGGTAAAATACAACTATCTCTTGGTGAAATCACACAGCATGTATGTAGAAAGCTTGACCCTCTTCCCAGGAGGTGTCTCAAGATTCTTGAAGATAGTCTACATAGAACCTAGCCAAGACTCAGCAACCTGTGGTCTTCCATCCCCTAAAAATGTAGGCATATGCTATTACTAGAATATATGTGTCACCTCATCCATAGATGCGGCAACCTTCGGTTCTCCATAGAAGGTCTACATGAACCGCATGATGCCTTCACGGAACTGCGCATCCACCCATGCATCTAGTATAACGGTTGGCACTGCATCTGGCTCTGTTGAAGAATACACTGGTAGCCCATGGGAAACCATCTCTTGATTATAATCATTTCCACTCTTCTAGAAACCAACTAGTGTTCGTCTTGGTGGCATTAATATACAAGGTCAAACACGCCTAAAATTAAGATCCTCAAGGACTAAAAACAAGGAGTGTACGAAGGGAACATGAGAAACAAAAATTCATGTTTGACAAAACAGGACTACATGGCCTGTATAATAACTACACGGTGTGTTCCCTCAAGTCTTCCACATGAGTGTGTACTCTGCCCAAAATTGTTGTGTAACACCCCAAACACACAGTGCATTGTCCACACACATGGCGTGTACTTGAATTTTTTTCTCCTACCCGAGTCCTACATGGATCTCGTTTAAACTAGACTACATGTCATGTATAAGATCTACATAGTGTGTACTGAACGAGATTCACTGACCCATGTTGTCCGCACACATGGATAAGTAAATAGATTGGACTAAACAGCGTGCTCCAAATAGACACAGCATGTACTGCTTAGATTCCAACTGCTTGTGTTGTTAGTGACATGGACGACAACTTGGCTAACTCTACACAGCATGTTACACCCGCACACGCCGTGAACACCACCCTGTTTTCCCAGCCACATGGCCAAGTCCACATGAACTCTCACCGGTCAAGACAACACGCCATGCCCCCCAGTTACATAGCGTGTTTAAGAAGAGGTAACAACAACCCATGTTTGTTAGTTACACAGCCAAATCCCTAGCTCAAACCACATGTTGTGTTCAAAGATGACACAACGTGTTTAAGAAATGTTTTCTCAATACGTGTTGTTAGTGACACAACTCACAGAGGGTCAACATAACACATCATGTAAAATCAGTTCATAGTGTGTGCTTTCAAAGTTCCATTACCCCATGCTTCTACCCACACGACCTATGACACAGGTAAGAAATACATGGTGTGTACATATGGTACATGAAATGTACTTAAATATTTCCTTTTCTTCCCAAACAGAAGAGTACATGGCATGTAGTCTAAACTACACGGCGTGTATTTTGGGTTATTCAAGACAGAAAGCCTTAGAAACTACTCTAAATCCAAAAAAACGTTGAAAGCAACACCTAAGTGCCAAATTCCAATCCGTGAGGGCCCATACTCTTCTCGAATCAAAGATTGACATCTTATGCATGTTATAACAAGGTAAACAAGTCGGTGATCTTCCAAATTCTAGTTGATGAGGGCCCGTACTCCTCAAAAACCAAAGTTTGGCTTTCATTCCAAGAACTTTACATAAAAATACCCTATCAAATAACAGGTATTTTATCAAGGCATATATCACAACAACATTCTTTTCTAGAATAACATCTATCATAACAACATGAAATTTCTAATGCACCTATATGGAATGAAAAATATTCATGGCATATGATTCTAACATGTGCCTAAATGATTCATGTGATGGAATACTCTCATCTCATTAGGTTGCAACTAAATAGAACCCAAGTATAAAAATATAACTGCACACCACAAGTGAGTCACCCCGCGGTGAAAATTGAATCATATGTAAAATTGAAAAATCAGAAAAAATTGCAACACGAGTTAAATTGGTTCTTCCCTGTACATGGGTTAGCTACTCCTGTGCACATCTTATTTCCATGTACCCATTCTATCATATCCCTATCTATAGGCACCAAACAATAATTCAATAGAAAAGAAAGACCTTTGATACCACTTTGTAAAATCCCTGATCTGTGTTCCACTCAACGGGTGCCCCGAACTCGGTTGGTCACATTACCTCAATCACATTTACCCAAATGCAAGAGGTTGCCGACTAGAAGTGAGGGCCTAGGTATAATTGGGGGGAAACCATGAAATCATTTGTCAATGTGTAGCGCAGTGGAGAAAATATTAACATAAAAAATCAGAAGTAGTAGACAATACCAATGCTGAAATGGACACAGTAATGATGTAAAAAAATACCAATAGTCATATATAATGATGAAATATGTCCCTAAGTCTAAAAAAGCAGCCAAAATAGGATAAACTACCATCTGAAACAAGAAAATACAAGGGAGAAATAATTCAAAGTAGAATAAAATAGTGTAGCAGGAACTCAACAGCATCACAAGCCTAGGCTTAGTCCCATGCTCTCATACTCTTCTACAACAATCAAGTACATGTATAGGGACCATTGCCTTTATCTACACATGAAACAATATAATATGTTTGAGCCAAGACATGACCCAAACAGGGTGGGAGAAATAAATCCCTGTAGGAAAAAACCAAAGGCTCGCGCCCAACTGTTAGTGAAAATGTGCTACAGAAGTGGGCAATAATAACTTACAGTAAACTAAGCAGTACTAAAAAGTAAGTATCTCTACCAGTTACATTGCCATTTTATTAATTATTTATCAACTGCAAGCTTATGCTCTAGCTAGAAAGGTACATCTTAATAAATCACCACTATGAATATAAAAAGTAAATTTTGTTCTAAGACATGAAAATCCTTACCCTCAGGTAATCAGAATCAAAACCCACAGGTGATTTCCCATAGGCATAACGAATATCGCACTCAGGCATACAAGATGTCGGCCACATGCATAGAAACTACTACCCACATTCATGAGAAATGTTTCCTACAGGCTAAAAAACTACCCTCAGGCTACGTAATTAATCAGGTCGTTCCCAACACATAAGCAAGAATTTTATATTCAACTCCTCTCAAGTCAATTCAAAAGCATGCGAAGATCATGACATACCCATGGGTATCCTGGCCAAATGGCTAAACAAGGAAAAAATACATCCACGGGGTGGCCCAGGATCCAAGAAATGATCCCAAACTGTAGTTTATACATTAAAAATAATTTCCTTTTCAATTATATGTATTTAATCAGTTAAGGCCTCAACCATACGACAACCCAAACATGGGCGCGTAGAACAACGATACACAAAAATACAATATAGTTGGAATTAAACATCAGACCACCAACCATTATCTCCTCTGATCAATATATGTAAATGACGCCTCCCAAAGAACCTGAGAATGGCATAGATATGGGATAAATGAAAATGTGTTCAAACCCAAATAACTTCTCCTTGGGAAAGAATTGGAAGGAATTATTACAGAAGAGTGATAAACTCACCCACGTAGTTCAATCGAGACCGTCAGCGAAGGAATCTGAGTTCTAGCAGATGATCAGAAGCTCCTCCAATCTCTAGCCCTCTCTCCCACACCCTTCGAACGTCCTATTATTCCTCTATCTAAAGAGGATTATAATTGCTATTTTAAGTGAAAAAAACAAACTGCACGGCGTGTACTCTCAAGTACACGATGTGTACTTTTCATTTTTTTAACCGTTCCTTTGGAAGGTAGTTTTCATGGACAAAATGTTCATCTGTCGACATGAGTACACAACGTGTATTCTTGAATACACAATGTGCTCTATCGCTCTGCTGGTAGCTACTCCCACCACCTTAATATTCACCTGCCGACAGATTTACATTGCATGTATATACTAAGTACATAGCGTGTAGTCATTTTTTACACTCTTCGTCGCCAACAGGCCTACACACCCTGTGTGCTCATCCCACATGACCAAAGTACATGGTGTGTGGAAAAGTACATATCATGTACATAGAAATTTTTTGATTTTTACCAATTTTCATTATTTTCTCAAAAACACATAAGGAAATAGAGAAACAAGAAACTCGTACCTCCCGAATAAGAATTGGGTTCGTACACCACCACCTATTAGATTATCCATCATAACGATATACTTCTATCACAAAATTTTCTTCTTTTGACCACTAGTGGATAGATAATATCTTTTCAATTTAGTTAATCCATTATTATACAAGGAGGTGATCCGAAGATTCACTAAACATGAGAGGCATTTTCCTCAGGAAGGATTCAACTACAACATTATCCTACGATTGATAAGGAGGGTTTCCACATGAGTAATTTTATTATTCATAACTTGAAACATCTGAGAATGTGTTGTCATGATTTTTTGAGAACTCATTCCCATCATATTGGGAATATCATTAGATAAATCTTCACATTTTCAAACACATTGATTGTTGGCATGGGTTATTCTATTACCATCCATTAACTCAGAAAAATAGTTTAAAATTAGTGGGGATTGAATACTTAGCTAATAAGTATATAAAAATAAAATATTGATCATGGATGGATAAATTCGTAAATAAACCATATATCCTATCATACGATACCCTATGATTCAATCTAGGTTATTCACGGTGATATAATAATCATATGGTTCTTACTAAAGTGCAAAATACCAAATTTCCAAAAGTAACTAGACCATTATCTAATACCAACTATAGGGCCCCTAGCATACTAAACAAATTAATACATGCTTTTAAGCATTAAATATCTGTAAAATACAAACTATTGATCATAATGTTTAGTTTATTTAGAATATTAGGTATATAAAACTAAAAACAAGAAACCCAAATGATAGAAAAACATTTTTCTAAACTCCATAATGAGATCATAACTCACATTTAGATCTAAAATCTACATATGGAAAATAAAGAAATACATTACCAAAGGGATGATCTAAAATCCCATTAAGGGAATAAACATATGAATACAACATAAAACATGGGTTAGAAGTCATAACATGATGACATAAAAAATAATTGAACACGGATAAATGTATGGAATAATAAGATACAAAACAAGGGATCATGTAATCATGGAATCATATAAATGCATCAATAAAATAAATCATTACATAATTTTGAGTCAACGCTAACCACTAAAACTGTTGCACATGGAGCACAAGCCAAGGCTAACCACCAATACTATGGTAGATGAATTTTTATGAGAGAAAAAATTACCCAGTGATTTGGGCTGTTATATGGGTGCTCCCATAATAATATTTTCAGGCATATGTGTTCCACATGAAGAATCAATCATAAAGGTTACAGATGGAATGAATTTGGTATCGTAATCCTTTCATAAGGCATTAAAAAAGGAATATCAAAATGGTGTCCGCGAAATAATTCATTTAAACAATACATGGAAATTCATATAGAAAAAATAGGCATAAAAAATGATAAGTGATCTCAAACTGAAGTTAAAAAATGTAAATAGTGTGTTTAAGAGTAATTTTAAATGAAACATATAAGTTTGTTTTAAGTCAAATTTTAAAGAGAGTTTACAACAGAAAATTCATATTCTTTTAATGAAACAAAAACTTAATAAATTGGTTTTTTTTCATTTTGAAATGATTTATTTTATAAAAATAATGGTGGATTAAAACATATTGTGGAGTGCACTTAAAAATGTTTAAGATATCAAAATGTTCCATTTAATCGAGTTTTCTTATCTGGATAATTTGAGAAGGAAAACTTTTAAAAACATGTATTTCCCCATAAAGGAACTAATAATGAGGATATAAACAAATTTTTTGGAATATAAACTTAAAATTTAAGAGTCTAATAAATGAATAATTAATAACTTCATTGTTATAAATAGAGATAATATGTAACCCGATGGGAAGGGATACACAAAAATAATCCCTTACCTTATGTATGAAAGTGATCTTAATTTCATCTAAATGTTCTAGATAATCAAATTAAATACACAAATTAATTAATAGATATCATTTTATACACGTTTTTAAGTTTTTTATAATTTTAATATGTTAATTACTTTCTTTCTTTATGTGTTATGTGATACAATTTTATCATTGGGGAGTGTTTGTTTCCTTGGTTTTCATGGTCAGTTTTCTTTTATACATGTATCAAAAATCAAGTAAAGGAAAATAAATGGATAGAATTTAAATTTTATATTTTTAATCAACATACACAATATTAAATGGTCTCATGTGTCATTTTGGTTCCCTATGTGAGGATAATTTATTATTTAAAACATTAATGATAAACGTTTAGGTTATTTTATTGTTTTTCTGATAGAAATTAGTTTTTTTTATTAAATAATATTGTGTATATAAAACGTTTATTTAAAATTAAATAGTATTTAACACATATATATTAATATATTTTATATATAAAATTGGTTTTATGTCTATCCATTAAGGTGGTGATGGAAATTGAAAACACATCATCCTAGAATGTGATAAATTAATACATCACGGATGATGTTTTTATTTTTAGAATAAAAGGTAATGGGAATATAAATGATTAAGGGTTATTAAATAAGACAATATTATTTTAGAATATAAATTATATTGGAGTTTTCATGTCACATGTATAAGGGTTGGTGAGGAGAGAATAGGAAAACAAATAAAACTGATTAGAAAATAAAAAAGAGGTTTTTACCTCTTCTATTGTCCTCCTAGAGAACCTCTAAAGAGAATGGATTCTGGTGGCATTTTGAGACCAGAACCACATAGAAGTGGGGAAGATACTTTATAAGAGTGTTAGGATAAAATTTTACAAGAATAAAGTATTAATAAGTGTGAAGAGATGATATGGGGAGTGTAGGTTGTTATAATGGATGAGAGGGATGCACTCTAGTTATTTTTTTCCTCAGTATATTATATTGCCTAAAGAATATGAATAGTTTGAGATTTATCACTACATATATTAAAAAAATTAAAGAGAGTTATAGAATATGATTATTCATTCATAAATTATGAAATAAATATTTTTTTAACTTATAATGTATTTAGATCTTTAATTATCGTATTTTACTATTCCCCAAAAAATCATGTTTTTTAAAAAAATTCTATTAAATTAAGACAAACTATTTTTTGATTTTCAGAATTAAAAAAAATCATTTGATTAAAATAATTTTCTAAATATGATAAATTTTATGTTTAATTAAAATCATCATTTACTTGGAAGATACCAATTTTAAAATTATAACTGATTTGATAACACATTGAAAAATCAATTAAGATCTCATAAAATTATATTATTATCATAAGAAAAAAAATATTTATGAATAAATATTATGAGAATAAATTATATATTAAATCATTATATAAATTATAATTTTGGAAAAAAATAATTATTTTTTATAAAACTATCAACGCATATTTAAAAAGATATTAAATATTTAATTAACCATAATATGATATAATTACATCACATTAACATTTATAAGATGCCTAATTTATTAAATATTTTCATGGGTGGGGTTACTATTATATTGTTTAGTTTACTATTAATAAGGGAAATATTACAATTCCAATAGTCAATTTACCATTCCATTAGTATAGGTTCCTTAACATCTAGAAATTATTATTATTCCATTAACTATTCATTTATAAACTTTTTATTTTATTTTTATTATATCTAAATTTATGTGATTCTTAATGCATGGAATAATTATAAAAAGGTAATTTCAACTGATAGAATTTCGGGTTGTTATATATCATGGTTCTGGTGAATAGAATTTTCCAAATGATGTGCCGCTTCTAAAAACATAGGGAATCATCATGGGTAAACATGATCATAAGTTCTTGCATATCAAACTAAAAATTTGAATCAAGAAGTTCTAAAAATTTCACCTATGAGAGAGGTATTCGTAATGGATAGGTTAATCCTTTCCATCCTTCTAAGAAGTGAGAACCCCTCTAATTTTTGAGATTTTTGCAATTTTTCATGTAAACAACTTTTTATTTAACTATTTTAGAGATGAATTCATTAAGGAAATGATGACGATGGGATTTTCATCCAATAATAGATCTTAAGTGAAGGTTGTTGTACCAAGACAAGGATGTCCCTATCAGAGTATATAAAAAACATCTCAAATTGGATTCCTCCTCTTGTTCTCAATTTCCAATCATCTAACTACATTGGGAGACAAATTGTGTGAGATGTTGTTTTTGATCACTTGCCCTATTGGTGGAAGGGAAGTAGGATTATTGAAATTGGGTGGGGGAAATGTTTCATCCAACCATTTGGGATACAGATTCTTCTCATGATGCCAAGTGACTATTCCCCTTCCATGTACACCATTAGAGTTGGCATTGACTTAATGACATTGATTAGTTCTGGAGGTAATACTTTCTGAGATTCCTCCTATCTCTATGGAGAGGCAATGTCATAATGAGGTGGATAGTTTTTCACTTTCCACAAATTCTCGATCCATGCGAAGACTGAATGATCACCCTGAAGTGGTACTTATTGTCGACATAATAGAGGAAATTAATTATAATATTCAATATACTCATTTAAATAGACTAGATGTTTGGATTTAAAGTCATATGGATGCTTAGATACTACTATTATTGGTGGATTTCATCTTTCCAAATATGTGGAAGGATTAACATCCATCTCAGGTAGAATAATATACCCAATAGGGAATTATTCAAACAATTATCTCCACATTGAGTTTTATAAGGTATTGTATCTCACCCTCATATTTTCACACCTACTCTTAAATGTAAGTAATATTGCCTCTTTTGGGTCATGAGTGGGATATGAATACATATTTCCTTTTATCGTTGGATTTTTTCAACCATGGAGCTGGAAAATAAATATTCATAGTTTCCAATTTTTTTATTCTTCTTTGTTTATTCGAGTGTGAAACCTCAGTTGGTTCATTTAGATCACCTTACTCTCGAGCCAATTCATTTATATTTTCCCCCTCTTCAATTTGGTACTTAATCCACATTGTATGTGGTGTTGATATTGATTCCATTCAAAGAGGTGTACCAGGTAATGGTAGTCATTCCATTACTCTAAACCCAACTGGAATATTATGCACTTTTTGTATCATGGTTATTTTTTGATCTCTTTTCCATATCATCCCTTTCTGGCATATTAACCTTGAAGGGTTTGAGTGCCATCATTATATGTTCTTCCAATAATTTCCTATTAATAGTAAACTTGAATGATTTTCTGGTAAGGAATAACAAATAGATCCTAAACATTAGAGTTTAGTCTGGGGGTGGATGGGATACAAACTGATGATATTTATCTCCCAACCTGAAGAATATGGATTCAATCCACTGTGATGATAACGATGATGAAAATTCCCCCAACCATGTGGTCTAGAACTATTCATTTCCATATTTGGTATTTTAATACAATTTTTTATGATTTGATTACTCTCATCAAGGAATTAATAAATTAGGGGATTGTAATTGATATATAAAAACTATAATCCATAAATTATTTGTTTCTTATGAAACCACCATTGATTTCCCTATGACCCTTTTAGGGTGTCGAGAAACTAGTGATGGATATTGATATATAAATTCGCCCATCCCTATCATATGAGGTTGACTCATATCTACTACCAATATGTCATTTTTCTACTCAAGGAATAATGATATGAGGTGTGGAGGTGATAGTAAATATTCCCATATCCTAGTGAGATGGGATCACTCATGGATGGCCACTATGGAAGCTACTATTTTTCCATATTTGATTTGGTGTAGGTGGTGTCATGTATCAGTTTGGCATAATGATATCCTATATTGGGAGTCATTTATAAGGTAATTTGATGGGTTGACCTTGACATCATCTTCCGTGATTGAAATGTATTCCCGTTGTTTCAAGGGGCCCTACTCAATGATTTTCTTGCAGTTCCATCCCTCTATTAATGATTTATTGTCACCATTAAAGTAGAGGAATTCTGTTATAGTAACCAATAGGCTGACATGTTTCCCAGTCCCCTGATCTCACTATATTAAATTAAATTATAAGATCCCACATTTTGGGATATATATTATTATAGGGGTGAGGAAGAGTGTAATGATCAATAATTTCCCCATCCTATGGTACAAATACATGACATGGCACAAACGATCAGTTTAAAAAGAGTTTTTATGAAATAGAGGAAATTGTTCGGTTGATTTTAATCGTTCTTTTCTAGTTTTATGTCCCTAGCCATGGATATAGCTTCCAGTTATAGCTAATAATATAGTATATTTATGGACGTATGGTGGACCTCTTATCCTATATTTGGGAGGTGTCTATTCATCAATCACTGATGAGTTTCCAAAATATTTTAGCTTACATATCTTACGTACTCCTTGTCAAGAATATCAAGGATCTAATAGATAGTTTTTTTGATGGGCCATATCATAGTTGGAAGCATGATCCCATCTAACTATCTTTATATATCAATATTATATTCCTCTTCATCAGACACCCACAAATCCACATGGTAAAACCACAAAATCACCTTCTTAGTGTTGCCAAGTTGTAATAGGGAACAGTTGGTGGTTGATAATGGTGGAACTATATATGGTCGAGCCCTATGTTTCTAGCTTCATTCTAAAATAAGGGGTCCATTATTTGTCCATATATCTATAAGTATAATTCTATAAAAGGTAAATATTTAATTTTTTAAGGGACAAATCACCTTTTTGTGGTTTTCCATGAAATATGTTCAGATTAGGGACCTGCTAATCCATATCCACAATATCATGAGTTGGACTATGAATTTAATTAGTTACTTATCATTTTATAGAAGGTTATAAAAATAAATTTCGTTTTTAAATTATTTCTCAAACATCCTCAAGGACGCTATTATTGATCATATTAAGGATTTTAGCCTCATTCTACTTCTTGGTCGGAATATACTGACCAACCCATTGGGGTTATACATCGACATAAGAATAATAATGATGGATTCCGATGTTTATTGATAACTATATGGTGATATGATAATATGATCATGATGCTGATAATCTATTTGAGTACGCCTATGATGTTCTTCATTATTGGTATGAATATGAGCCAGCCTATCTGTAGTATCAAATTTTTTTTGTCAAACCAAGATAATTTGAGGATAATATCCCAATACAAATATTATTTCTTTATTTTAATGTGTTCAAATACCTATGGAATGGATTAAGGGATATAATCCTTCTTCTGTATGGACTCTAAAGGATTTTTGTTGTAGTCATTCATTGATAAAAGTAGAAGTTTAATCCTAGCTTCCATGAGTTGTTGGAGTATTCCATGTATCATCACTAATAGGTATATGATCCTATATTGAGGTATGTTCCAATATTGCCTAGTGGGACCCCATTAGAGAATGGATTTGGGCCCTATCTTGATCCTTTGGAGCATACAATGGGTATTATTCAAGAGGGATATGTGCATGTCTTGAGGAATGTGCCAAAATCTCTTGGTATGCCATACATAGTGTAGGAAAATGATCCAAATCCAATGCCATTGGAGTATTCCACCAATCTTTTTCAATAGTAATGGGGGCATGTCCCATGGCATGTTCCTCCTTCCCTTAGAAAGCCATGGTTGCAACATCATTATGATCACAGTCTTGTACCTTATCCATTATCGGAATATGATGATAATCCTTCAAAAAGAGGGTATGAATTTATACATGCTACTAAGAGATGAGTTTTTCATTCAAATCGGAGTATTGTTTTCACTCGACTATATTCATGTGAATATGAACTTATTCTAATATCTATAACACTACATTAATATGGTGGTGGTGTTCATCATCTCTAGCAAAGATGCAATGACACTTTAGAAAATTGTTTGAAGAAATTTTAAACTATGCATTTTTCTATCTCCATTAATTATTGGAAGATATATTTGATTTATGTGAACACATGAAACCACTTCTTTTCTCCTTGTGACTTCAGAATATTTTGATGGTATTCATGCATTTTGAATAGAATATGGGCCTCCCCCATACTTGCTATTGGAATATGCCTGTAGAATTTCTGTAAGGGAGAATGAATATTTTTGTGTTCATTGTATACCATTGCATTATGTGGATAGGTTTCATTAATTTTAGATGCGATATGATTCCACTTATGGTTTTCTAAGTCATTATACACATGCGGTGTCTTCCTTAATTCGCTTGAATGAGATTAAAAGGTGGAAACATGTTGGTGGTTTTATTCGCATAATATTTTGGACCACCAGTGGTACTGAACTGCTAAAAGATGTTTATAGGATCCCTCAGTGTATAACGAACCATACTTTACATACATTGTTAGTACTTCAAAATTGAAGCACACTTATTACAACATATAACAAAACCATGAAAGGATTGTATAGGTATAGTGTCTTTATAAACTGCGAAACATAAACAACTGGTTCATAAAGTATGTACACTGTCTCCCATTTAATTCATCATATCTATAGTCCCTTTTTGGCATATCATACTTAATAACCTTCTTTCTAACCTGGGGAAAGAAAACATACAAAATGGTGAGCTCAAATGCTCAGTAAGGGTAAACAAAAGAAATATCAATCAAAACATATTCATAAGAACATAACATTGTTGAAATCTTAACCTGCAAAAGAGATCATAATTTCATAACATGGGATAAATCATGGTAGTGAAATGTAATCCCAATAATCATAACATAAAACATGAAACTTTTTGGCATACGCACATAGTCATATATAATCATTTCTTATTAGTCATGACTCATTTCCAAGACTACCTTAGTGGACAAAGTCCATTTCTGAACCGAGTTCACTCCTCGTTTCAGTCATGTTTCACTGAACCGGTTTAACCTGCCATTCCATCCATGTATATCTCATGAGATATAAAATCTTTACCCAATTCATTGGAGGGAGATATAGGTCACACCCATCTCATAATGATACCAATCTTATGTGTGCCACAAAATCATAAACCGTACATCATAGCATAACCCATGTAATAAAAATGGGAATCATAAACATCGTGACATCATAAAACAATTCACATAAGATAAAGGAATTAATAAAAATATTTCCATCACAACATAGTCAAATAAATGTAATAATATGGATAGAAACAGAACCCTATATTATCTTATATGGAAAATAATTTTTATAAAACACTTGAACTCCATTCTTGAGGAAAATATCCTTTGTACTTCAAAAACATTTTTCATTTCTTAACATGTCATACAATTTTAAACTAAAATAAGTTGATTAAAAATAAACTTTAAAAAATTTTAAAGGAAGATTCTTGGAAATAATATTTAAAAATCCATTCATGTCGTATAAGTTAAAAAAAATTCTTCTCATAGTATTGTCAGAAAAGTCAAAAATTACCTCATACGAAAAATGAAAAAAAATTCCTTTCATATCTTTTAGTAAAAACTCAAAAAAGGGTAAAATTGGATTTAAAAATTTTGTATGTGGATGGAAATAGTATTAAATATTGAGGAAACATGGATTTGGATGATAAAATACACCACAGTAAATTCCAAAGTATAAACAATCTCATATAAAAATGAGATTGTGATATTTCCATTAACTTAGGTCTGATATGATTTGTACGTGTCCCAACCTCCTGTATAATGATTTAAAAAATGTTATTAAATTATTAAAAAATCATACTTATTTTTATGATATCATATATGGTATATTCTTAGCTTCTTATTAGTAATATTTCATTACTACTTGTTATTTGGGTGTTTATTACTTTTTTGTTCTTATGCATGTTTTGTCGAATAAATTCTTATTAATCATTATAGGATATATATATACGTCATTTAATGAATGGTAATAGTGTAATATATATCATATTAATTCATTAAATTCATTTATATAATCATTATTCAACGAAGATCATATAGAACGAGTTGCATCACATCGTGGAGACGGTAGGTCGTACGTACGCACAAGCGATGATATCATTCCCATGATCATGGAATTGTATTGAAGTGTATGTATACTATTTCAGAATCAATATCACTTTAAAATAATCATATATAGTTATTATTTACACCATTATACCCATCCAAGTAAGGTGGTGGTGGAAAACAGATTACACCATAGTGTGGAGACGGTATCACGTACGTACGCACGCACGGCGATTTTGTTTTCCATAGGATGGATAAGAGGTGAAATAGGGTTGTTTCATATTTATAATAACATATCAGTATATTAGGGATACTGATGTTATTACCTCATAATGAAACAACTAAATAAGAGAGAGTAGAAGAAGAATGGAACTTGAATAAAATGGTTGAAGGTATTACCTCTTTCTCGAAGTGCCTCCTTTAAACATTCTCTTAAGGCAATAGAGTTGGTCTTTTGATAAGACCAGTACCTCTAGTAGGTTTATAAGGAAGTGGGGAAGTGAAATGGGAAGGGTTTGGCCGATCTTGAAGGCTAAAATTGATGTGAGGAAGAGAGGGAGGAGGTGCCCTTTTATAAGGGAGGAGAGGGGCACCTTTGGAAAGTGTGGAAATATTATGTTATTATAAACTTATCTTCGGTTTCAAAAGGTCCAAAAATCATTAAAGATGAAGATAATATGACTCATAGTTGAAATAAAATCATCCAATCAGAATTTGACATTTTTTGTAAAATATTTTAATCATTATAATCTTATTTATTTAAATCATTTATTAATGAGGTAAATACTTCATCATTATTGTGTCATAAATAATTTAATTTATTTGGTCTCTAAAAATTATAAAAAAATATCACAATTTAGGAAATCATTTTATCTTTCCCATGAATATTTATAGTCGAAAATATAATTTATATAACCCCTTATAAAAATTAATTACTAAAAGATTTTTGTTAATGTCAATTTTGTATTTACATTAAATTAATTAATCCAAATTTTCATTGTCACTACCAAGTGGCTCAATGGGGTCCCAAAATCGACCCAAGGATGACCATGGTCGGCCAATACTCATCCAATAAGGTTAGGACAAGTTTCAAGGTAATTTTGAATTATTATAATATTCTTTTAACCTTGAATTACCCTATTTACCTTTAACCGTAGTAAATAAAAATTACCGTAGTTACTATTCATAATATAAAAAAAAATAAAAGTAACCTATTAACATAATTTGGACCCACTGATTCCAAATATGGAATCCATTTTTCAAAATTCAAAACATTGAAGTTGCAGTAATTAATTTAAAATTAATACCGTTGTTAAGAAAATAGGTTTTAAAAGTTAAAACATTGCCAAAGATTGAAATGTTTTTACCTATGAATTCAATGTAAAATTAATGATAATGACAAAAATTATATTAAATGGTAAAAATATATTCTATTTATACTTTAAAAACATTCAATGTTATAATTTAACCATATAAAGTTTTGCGATGAAAAAAGAAGTTTTTAATTAAAATATATAGTGTTGTTACTATTCATTAAAATATGAAAGTTATCAGAATAATATGAAAATTTTATCCAAAGTAAATTTTTATATCCTGATTCTAAAGAATAATTTTATTCTGTCAAATTGAACTTATAAACTTGTCAAAAACTATATTTAATGTCGGTGCGCCATCAAAAGCCGGTAAAACTGCATTTTTTTAAAAATACATCTTTTATCCAAAAAAACTGATTTTGTTTTCATACCTCATTCTAGAAAATGTATAAGATGAATCAAAATGTTATAAAATTTAAAATTCAGTTAATACTATTCATAACGGCTAATATTATAATATATCATTGTTTAGTGAAACTCGTTATTACATACGACACAAGCTAACGACGAAGACCGCGCTTGCATGTAATGCAAGCCAGGCTAGTGTTGTGTGTAGTGAAAGATTACTTTGATGATTTATATAACATAAAAACAAAATATTTCTCATAAAAGTCTTGGGTGTTACATTCTACCCCCCTTAAAATGATTTTCTCCCTCGAAATTTGTCACTTCGTAACAAACAGATGAGGATACCTCTCCCTCATCATATCCTCAAGTTCCCATGTAGCTTATTCTAATTGGTGGTTCCTCCATAAAACTTTCACCAAGTGAGTGGTGTTGTTCCATAGGACTTTTTCCCTACGATCCAAAATCTCTATCTGCTGTTCTTCATAAGAAGGATCTTGCTCCAGCGGTACAACTTCTGAGCTGAGTACATGTGAAGGATCATGTATGTACTTTCTCAGGAGAGATACATGGAACACATCGTGAACTTGAGAGAGATTCTGTGGAAGCGCCAATCGGTAAGATACCTTCACAACACAATCCAGAATTTCAAAAGGACCGATATATCTAGGGCTCAACTTTCCCTTCTTTCCAAATCTCATGACCCTCTTCGAGGGAGATATTCGTAAGAACACTTTATCACCCACTTCAAACTCTAGGTATTTTCTTCGGTTGTCGGCATAACTTTTCTATCGACTCTGAGCTGCTCTTATGTGTTGTTGAATAGATCTGACCTTTTCTGCCATTTCATCAACAAGATCAGGTCCTAATAGATTTCTTTCCCCAACATCATCCCAGCAAGTTGGAGTCATGCATTTCTTTCCATAGAGAGATTCATAAAGAGCCATCTGAATACTGGAGTGAAAGCTATTATTATAAGAAAATTCCACCAAAGGTAGGTGTTGATCCCAACCACCTTTGAAATCTATATAGAAATCTCTCAACATATCTTCTACAGTTTGAATTGTACTCTCGGACTGACCATCTGTTTGAGGATGATAAGCAGTGCTGAATCTCAACTCTGTATCCAGAGTATGCTAAAGACTTCTCCATAACATTGAGGTAAACTTCATATCCCGATTAGATATAATAGAAAGTGTTACTCCATGAAATCTTACCACTTCCTTTACATATATCCTGGCAAGCTGATCTAGAGAGAAATCCTCTCTAATAGCAATGAAGTGTGTAGACTTTGTAAGATGGTCAACTATGACCCAGATAGCATTATTGCCTTTGGATGTTTTAGGAAGTCCGGTGACAAAGTCCATAGTGATGTTTTCCCATTTCCATTCAGGTATGGGTAATGGTTGTAACATCCCCTTAGACTTCTTTCTCTCAGCTTTAACTTGCTAACAAACCAAGCATCGAGAGACATATTCAGCAACATCTCTTTTCATGCCATCCCACCAGAAGTAGCCTTTCAGATCCCTATACATCTTCCTGCTTCCCGGATGAATAGAGAATGAAGAACTATGAGCCTCATCCAATAGCTCCTTCTTTAATTCTGGGATGGGAGGAACACAAACCCGATTCCTGAACTTTATTATCCCATCACAATTAAGGTTGAATTCATGAACATTTCTCACCTTCTTTTGTAACTCGACATCTTCTTTATGTGCCTCTTGAATCTTCACATGTATATATGGTTGAACATTCATTTGAGAAAGATAATATTTCTCCCCTTACATTAAAATTCCAAGATCCATCCTTTATAAATCCATAAATATTGGATCTTTTTTTATCCTCATCATGGATAAGCTAGCATGGTCTTGTCGACTTAATGCATCTGCCACCTTGTTTGCTTTCCCAGGGTGGTAATGAATTGAGCAGTCGTAATCCTTAATCAGCTCCAACCATATTCTTTGGTGCATATTCAGCTCCTTTTTTGTGAAAATATAATTTAAACATTTTTGATCAGTATAAATATCACACCTTTCACCATAAAGGTAATGCCTCCAAATCTTTAATGCAAAGATTACCGCAGCTAACTCCAAATCATGAGTTGGGTAATTTTTCTCCTGGATTATCAACTGTCATGAGGCATAAGCTATCACCATATCATTTTTCATGAAAACACATCCCAGACCCTTCTTGGATGCATCACTGTCGATCACAAACCTTTCTCCACTCCAAGTTAGTGTGAGCACAGGTGCGCTGGCTAACATTCTTTTTAGCTCTTTGAAATTCTCTTCACAGTCCTCTGTCCAAACAAACTTAACTCCTTTCCGAGTCAACTTGGTGAGTGGATTAGATAATCGTGAAAAATCATTCACAAAACTTCGATAATATCCAGCCAAACCAAGAAAACATCGGATCTCGGTTACTGTTGTTGGTCTCAACCATCTTTCGATATCCTCTGTTTTTGCTGGATCCACAGATATCCCCTCTTTTGAGATTATGTGACCAAAATATGCAACTTTTTGAAGCCAAAATTCACACTTGGTAAATTTGGCATAAAGATTCTCCTTTCTTAGGGTCTTTAATATAATTCTCAAGTTATCTTCAGGTTCTTCCTTGATCTTTGAATAGAAAAGAATATCATCTATAAAGACTACCACAAACTGATCAAGATAGTCTCTAAAGACTCTATTAATCAGATCTATGAAGATAGCAGGGGCATTAGTAAGACCAAATGGCATCACTATAAATTCATAGTGTCCATAACTTGTACGGAAATCTGTCTTTGGTATATCCTCCCTTTTGACCCTTAATTGATGATTCACTGAACGAAGATCAATCTTGGAAAAGTATTGAGCTCCATGTAGTTGGTCAAGTAGGTCATCAATGTGTGGGAGAGGATATTTTTTCTTGATAGTGATCTTGTTAAGTTCTCGATAATCAATGCAGAGTCTCATTGATCCATCTTTCTTCTTAACAAACAGAACAGGTGCTCCCCAAGGTGACGCACTAGGGAATATGAATCCTTTATCAAGATTCTCTTGGAGTTTCTTCTTCAATTCCTGCAACTCAATTGGGGCCATTTTATAAGGTGTCTTTGAAATATGCAAAGCACCCGGTACGAGTTCTATTGAAAAATCAACATCACGATTTGGTGGAAGACCTAGCAATTCCTCCAGAAAGACATCGTCAAACTCCCATTCAATGGGCATATTCTTAATCGTGAGTTTCTCACCAACCATTTGAGATAAATAAACTTCATTTAGTGGAATCAAGACCCAAAAGATGGAAGAAATTTCCACTGGAAGGTTATGTTTATCCTTGCATCGATAGATGATCATAGATTGATATGGAATATGAAATGTAACTTCCCTTCTTTGGAAATTGATATGAGCTCCATATAAAGAAATCCAATCTATGCCAAGAATCACATCAAATTCCACTATAGGAAGGATCAAAAAATTTTCAGGAAGCACTTTCCCACAAACTTCAATCAGAGATAAATTATAAACTTTTGATGCGACTGTTGTGCCATTAGGAGTTGTCACAGCCAACTCAACATCTAATTGTTGAGGTAATACGGTGATACCCTTAGAAAATTCTTCAAAAATAAAAGAGTGGGTGCAACTAGAATCAAATAAAACATTTTCTACTTTAGAGTGGATGGTAAGTGTACCTCTCACCACTTCGTTGTCATACTCCACATCGCCGATAGTAATTGCATGTGACTTTCCTTTGTCTTTGGCCTTAAGAGTTTGTTGATGTTGATCATCATCATCAACCCTTGGATTTGGGCATTGACTGGAATAATGCCCCATCTCCTTGCACTTGAAACATTGAAGTGTAGTAGGTTCATTCTATGTATCCCTTCCTTTTTTTGCATCATTAGACATCTTCTTCCCATTATTTCGACATTCAATTGCCCGATGACCTTCTTTTCCATACTTATAACATTTTCTTGTCCCCTTAAAAAATTTCCTCCATGTTTCTTTCCACACTTTGAGCATAAGGGAAAACTCATCTTCTTTTCAATGTGGTCTTTATATTTTCCTTGGAATTCCATTTTCCTATTCTTATCAAACCCATGTGACTGATGGGTTACACCAATCTCCATATCAACCTTGAGAGCACATGTAACAATTTCCCCGTAACTATTGATGTCCCTTATGGTTAATGCCCTTCGAAGACTTGGTTTTAAGACACTAAATAATCGATCGATCTTACTCTCAGGTTGGATAATAATTCATGAAGCGTACCTTGCAAGTATTGTAAAAAATTTTCGTAGGTACCAACGTATTCATCACCCTTTTTCTTTAGTTCAAGAAACTCCTTCTATATATTTGTTCGAAAAATAAAAGGGAAATACTTATTGAAAAATATGTTCTTGAACTCGTCCCATTCCATGGACTCAATTTCATCCCTTAGCCTCGTATTCTTAATAAGATTCCACCATTGATCAGCATCACCTTCCAAACCATACACTGCTAAAATGACTTTATCATGTTCAGAACATTGAAGAACTGAAAATATCTTTTCAGTGGTACTGATCCATTGTTCAGCCACTAATGGATCAGAAGACCTGTTGAGTAAAGGTGGCCACTGCCTCATGAAGGATTTGATAGAATGTTGCTCCTTCATTTTCTCATTAGGAAGTCCATCATGGTTCATAGCTTGAGAAAGTTGTGTGAGCATGGCTACAAGATTTTTCATTCCAGCTCCCATAACGTTTGGTTGCTCAGGGGGACAATCATTGCATTGCCCGTCGCATTCCGCATTAACACGGTTTCTTCGAGTTCCAGCCATTGACTAAAACCAAGAATAATAGTGTGAGAAACACTAATTATAATAGGAAAACCACATAATCTAGAATAAAATTTCACACTTAAGGTTATATCATAGGTTTTTCATGGCCATTTCTAAAAGACAAAGATTGTGTTCTACGCTTAGACATATCCTTAGGTTTCTTACTAAGGCTTTCACATCCTAGTTTCCAAAGGTTGACTATACCTTTCCTCTGATACAAACTATAATGACCCATAACTTACATACATTGTTAGTACTTCAAAATTGAAGCATACTTATTACAACATATAACAAAACCATGAAAGGACCGTATAGGTATAGTGTCTTTAGAAACTGGGAAACATAAACAACTGGTTCATAAAGTATCTACACTGTCTCCCATTTATTTCATCATATCTATAGTCCCTTTTTTCATATCTTACATAATAACCTTCTTTCAGACCAGGGGAAAGAAAACATACAAAAGGGTGAGCTCAAATGCTTAGTAAGGGTAAACAAAATAAATATCAATCACATCATATTCATAAGAACATAACATTTTTGAAATCTTAACCTGCAAAAGATATCATAATTTTCATAACATGAGATAAATCATGGTAGTGAAATATAATCCCAATAATCAAAACTTAAAACATAAAACTTTTTTGAATACACACATAATCATAGACAATCATTTCTTATTTGTCAAGACTCATTTCCAAGACTATCTTAGTGGACAAAGTCCATTTCTGAACCGAGTTCACTCCTCGTTTCAGTCCTGTTTCACTAAACCGGTTTAACCTGATGTTCCATCCATGTCTATCTCATGAGATATAAAATCTTTACCCAATGAATTTGAGGGAGATATAGGTCCCACCCATATCATAATGATACAATTATTATTTGTTCCACAAAATCATAAACCATACATCATATCATAACCCATGTAATAAAAATGGAAATCTTAAACATCGTGACATCATAAAACAATTTATATAAGATAAAGAAATTCATAAAAATATTTCCATCACAACATAGTCAAATCAATGTAATAATTGGGATAGAAAAAGAACCCTATATTATCTTATATGGAAAATAATTTTGATAAAACACTTGAACTCCATTCTTGAGGAAAATATCCTTTCTACTTCGAAAACATTTTTCCTTTCTTAACATGTCATACAATTTTAAACTAAAATAAGTTGAATAAAAATAAACATGAGAAAATTGTAAAGGAATATTATTGGAAATAGTGTTTTAAAAATCCATTCATGCTGTATAAGTTAAAAAAAACCATTCTTCTCGTACTTTTGTCGAAAAAGTCAAAAAGTACCTCGTACAAAAAATGACAAAAGATTCCTTTCATATCTTTTACTAAAAACTCAAATAAGGGTAAAATTGGATTTAAAAAAATTGTAGGTGGATGGAAATAATATTACATATTGAAGAAACATGGATGTGGATGATAAAATACACCCAGTAAATTCCAAAGTATAAACAATCTCAGATAAAAATGAGATTGTGATATTTCCCTTACCTTAGGTCCGATATGCTTTGTACGTGTCTGAACCTCCTGTATAATGATTTAAATAATGTTATTGACTTATTCTAGAATCATACATATTGTTATGATATCATATATGGTAATATTCTTAGCTTCTTATTAGTAATATTTCATTACTACTTGTTATTCGGGTGTTTTTTACTTTTTTGTTCTTATGCATGTTTTGACGAATAAATTCTAATTCATCTTTATAAGATATAGATAAATCATTTAAATAATGGTATTTGTGTAATATATATCATATTAATTCATTCAATTCATTTATATAATCATTATTCAATGAAGATTATATAGAATGAGTCGCATCACATCGTGGAGATGGTTGGCTGTACGTATGCACAAGCGATGATATCGTTCCCATGTTCATGGAATTGTATGGAAGTGTATTTATACTATTTCAGAATAAATATAAATTTAAAATAATCATATATAGTTATTCTTTACACCATTATACCAATCCAAGTAAGGTGGTGGTGGAAAACAAATTACACCACGGCGTGGAGACGGTATTCCGTACGTACGCACGCGCGGTGATTTTGTTTTCCATAGGATGGATAAGTGGTGAAATAGGGTCGTTTCATAATTATAATATCATATCATTATATTAGGGATACTGATGTTATTACCTTATAATGAAACAACTAACGAAGAGGGAGTAGAAGAAGAATGGAACTTGAAGAAAATGGTAGAAGGTATTACCTCTTTCTCGAAGTGCCTCCTTTAAACTTTCTCTTAAGTTACTAGAGTTGGACTTTTGATAAGACCAGTACCTCTAGTAGGTTTCTAAGGAAGTGGGGAAGTGAAATGGACAGGGTTTGGCCGAGCATAAAGGCTAAAATTGGTGTGCGGATGAGAGGGAGGAGGTGCCCTTTTATAAGGGTGGAGAGAGGCACCTTTGGAAAGTGTGGAAATATTATTTTATTATAAACTTATATTAGGTTTCAAAAGGTCCCAAAATCATTAAAGATGAAGATAAGATGACTAATAGTCGAAATAAAATCATCCAATCAGAATTGGACTTGTTTTGGAAAATATTTTAATCATTATAATCTTATTTATTTAAATCATTTATTAATGAGGTAAATACTTCATCATTATTGTGTCATAAATAATTTAATTTATTTGGTGTCTAAAAATTATAAAAAAAATTCATTATGTATGAAATCTTTTTAGATTTCCAATGAATATTTATAGTCGAAAATATAATTTTTATAACACCTTATAAAAATTAATTACTAAAAGATTTTTGTTAATGTCAATTTTGTCTTTACATTAAATTAATTAATCCAAATTGTCATTTTCACTACCAAGTGGCTCAATGGGGTGCCCAAATCGACCCAAGGATTCCCATGGTCGGCCACTACTCATCAAATAATGTTAGGACAAGTTTCAAGGTATTTTGAATTATTATAATATTTCTTTAACCTTGAATTACCATATTTACCTTTAACCTTAGTAAATAAAAATTACAATAGTTACTATTCATAATATCATAAAAATAAAAGTAACCTATTAACATAATTTGGACACACTGATTACAAATATGGAATCCATTTTTCAAAATACAAAACACAAAAGTTTTAGTAATTAATTTAAAATTAATCCCGTTGTTAAGCAAACAGGTTTTAAAAGTTAAAACATTGTCAAAGATTGAAATGTTTTTACCTATGAATTCAATGTAAAATTAATGATAATGACATAAATTATATTAAATGGTAAAAATATACTCTATTTATACTTGAAAAACATTAAATATTATAATTTAACCATATAAAGTATTGCGATGAAAAAAATTGTTTTTAATTAAAATATAGCAGGTTTTTACTATTCATTAAAATATGAAAGCTATCAGAATAATATGAAAAATTTATCCAAAGTAAATTTTTATATATTTATTCTAAAGAAGAATGTTATTCTTCCAAATTTAAATTATAAACTTGTCAAAAACTAGATTTAATGCGGGTGCACCATTAAAAGGCGGTAAAACTGCATTTTTTGTAAAATACTTCTTTTATCCAAAAAAACCTGATTTTGTTTTCATAACTCATTCTAGAAAATGTATAAGATGAATTAAAATGTTATAAAATTCGAAATTAAGTTAATACTATTAATAAAGGCTAATATTATAATATATCGTTGATTAGTGAAACTCGGTACTGCGTACAATGCAAGCTATCGAGGAAGGTCGCGGTTCCGTGTAAAGCATGCCAAGCTAGTGTTGTGTGTATTGAAAGATTACTTTGATGATTTATATAACATAAAAACAAAATATTTCTCATAAATGTCTCGGGTGTTACACAGTGGCTCCAAAATAGAAAGGGATCCACAGTTATCTCTTTGATCTACATTTATCATATACTAAATGTGGGGACTTTCAATCATCGGGGATAGGCTTCGGTAATGGTTGATGGTGACAATAAGTGCCACTACTTTCAATATAGATTTTTTTAAATGGTACAGACTCATCGGTTTTATCAATTGGAGAACCTTGCATGTAGATTCGATGGTCAAGTCTTTCTTACATCTATGGTATTAAAAAACCATTGCATTATCCACCAAATGTTGATGATTTCTAGTGGGTGATATCATTCTGTGACTCACAAGGGATGCAACCAAAGTGTATTTTATAGAATGGTCACTATATCAAAACATGATCTTTGGTTGGGTGTTTTGTGAGGGTAGTATCTATAGTAGTGACGATTACAGGGAGCATGATCACTAATTATAGAATAATCAATGGAAATAGATGTTATCAATAAGGTATTCATGTGTAACACAATTTTCCTTCTATATGACTTGTTTTTCATCCTTCTCATATGGAATTATAGAAGTGAGGATGGGATTATTTCATGAGACACTCATCTCCATATGATCAGATGGACATTATTTTCATTTTAAATATTAATTTTATGATTTCCATTTTTTCTGTAGGATATACAAGAACAATGAACTGATACATGGTAAAATGATCATATTTTTCATTTGAGAGATTCACATTAGGTTCCACATTTTTTATTGATAAGAAAATGTGATTCATATCATTGCCTAACAGTTTTATTGTGGGGATATTATGTCTTTAAAATAATTAGTATCAGGTTTAGCATATCCATCTATCATAGACACCCTCAAATGCTCACACATTAATAGTTGTGTACATGTCCGATTTCCAAAGGTAGGAGGCCAATTTCAGTTTCATAACCAACAACCCCTAGGATCTCACATTGGTCAATATGAAATGAGGTCATCCTCATCACACCCTTTTTGGAGGAACTATTTCTTAATCTAGTACACTCTTATATATTATGATATCTCCATGAATATATTCCTTATACTAATATGGAACTGATTACCCTAACTTAATGATCTAGTGTTTAATCCTTTCATGTTAAAAGGGAGTTATATTATTGAGTCCATATTTTTGTATCTTAGGATCTCTATCCATTTACAATTATTGGGAAACAATTTAAATTCTGAATCCATATAACCAAACACTCAAAAATTTCTACCATGATGGTAGGAAGTTAACTTCCAAAGGATGATATTAATCCTTTATGAGGAATTATATGTAACCTATTTACAATAGGAATCAAAAACCAATATACATTATTATACCTGTATAGTATAATTCATGATGAATATAAATATATGAGTGGGAAATTTGGGATTCACTTTTAGGTCGAACCTTAGGGAGGCATAGTATCCTAGCTATAGTAATAATTGGAGTCAATAGAGTGGTATCATGCCCCCAAGACATACAAGAAATTGGATACCCTTATATGGGGGTTTTCATGTCATGATAATGAATGGGGATTAGAATCTATGAAATCCTTATATGGTGGAGCTTCCTGATGAAATTAATATGACCATTGAAAGTTACTAATCCCACATGATACATTCTCACCATGAGAAATAAGGGCTTGAAAGTAACTAGCCTCACTGTATATGGATGTGGGACATATGCATTGTTGTATCCCTCATGGGAGTGTTGGATATGAATATTGTTACTTATGGTGTTTTCATATTTACCTTGTTTATGGATGGTATCAGAGTCATTATAGTTCATTTGGTTTTCTTATCCCTTGATGAATGATAAAGAATGATAAGCCCAATGAATAGACTAGACCATGAGAGTTATTATTTGTTATAAAAAAGTCCCTTCTTGTGGTGCCTTTGAGATTATTGTGTTTGTTGAAAAGGTCTGATGTCTTTGAATAATTCATTTTGTCAATGAAAGCATGAAGAGAGAGAATGTTGAACTCATCTCAAAAAGCATGGATGTTGAATTTGATATCATGCAGAACTCATGATTTTCATTAGATCACATGATAAATCATTCATGGAATTGGAATACAATAGCACTGGAAATAGAAGTATTCACATGGGATCTCATGATTGTATCTTGCGATGTGCATGATTTTCATTAAGTATTGTGATCGAATCTCACACAGAACTCGTGATTTTCTTTGGATATTGTGATTGGGATCTCGGCCAGTTCTCATGATTGTCTTTGGATCTCATGAATGGATCTCATGTAGTGCTCATTATTTTCTTTAGATATCACAATTAGATATTTTATAAATGTAAAGTAGGAAAAATTCATAGATATCATGCAATCTGAGATAAGATATTGCACCCAGATCTTGTGGATCATGTCATGACGATGAGGTTGATGGTTTTCATTATTTTTTGAGCTAAGATGGTTGAATTATGCCTATAAATACCCAATAAACCATCCATAATCATTGAAGAAATTATTCTTAAGATATTGATCATAAGAAACATCCGAGAAGAAGAATTGAGTAGATATATCATGAAACAGGGTCATGAGGAGATATTGAGAAAGAGGTTCATGGGGAGATCTCATGAAGGAGTATATGGAATTGACATCGCATAATTGTTGAACATGATCCAAATAAGGCCTTTTGTATATAATGAAAGTGAAATCATAAAATAAGACTCATGAATGTTGTCTCATACCATGGAATCATGAAAATCATGAAAGTTGTCTCACACTAGGAACTCATGCCCCATAAGAAATCAAAATTACAGAAGGGACTTGCGCCCTGATATCATGCTAAGGTCTTATCCCTAGATCATACTCCAAGATATCACACTAAGATCTCAATCAAGGGTTTATGCTCAAGGGTATAAAATTAAGGTATCAAACTAGAGTCTTGTGCAAGGACATATGTTGATATTGTTTTTTATGAATAGTATCACCGTCATATCTAAATTCTGGGGGACAAGAAGAAGATAGATGATCTAAAATATTTGATAATACATGTAGAATGATATGATTACTAGATACTTTCAAGGAAGTGAAGGGAAGACTTGGAATCACATAAAGAATATTCTAATGTAGAGTAAATTGTTGTTTCTATATAAAAGGGAAGTATCTTCCAATTTTATTGAATGTATAAGTGTTGAATTCATATTTTTTTCACAAAAGCGAAAAAGCATCCCATAATGTAATTCAAAAGAGAATATAAATCTATTTAATGATGAATTCATTATCGATAATGAAGGGACCTACATGTCCATAAACAACACATGAACCCTTTCTATAGTACTGAGAAAAGGAAGAGCAAGAAAATGATCCTTTCCTCTGATAGTGATCCATCGAAAGAGGGTCAGGGAGTGACCCTCGGGAAAGTAGTGTGTTGAGACTAAAAAATGTAAAGGTAGTGATCCTTGGAATAGAATTAATCCATCCAGAAACTTTTATTTTGGTAATGATACTTAATATATTTTATATATTGGCTCATTTTTGTAGTATTTCCCTTGGATGTATCCCAGTGGGGTTTAACCATGTAAAATTTATGCGTCTCATGCATGATTTTATTTCTATTAAAAAATTTATAAGGGTAATACATAGTGAAATGTTTTATTTAATGATTAAATGGTATCTAAAGGGGTAGTTATTTTAATCATTTATACCATGATTCCCCCCCCCCACTCAAGGTATTTCAGCTAGTTGGGAAAATAGTTGGTATCTGAGCTAAATGTTGAAATTCAGTGATTTTTTCATAGAAGAATAAGTGGAGGTTTTCGATTGTAATGATATTATTACCATAAATAGAAAAAAATCAATTATGGAATAATTTGATGAAACACTACTTATGATCATTAAGAATGGGTTTCCTTACATTAGTTATTCCATAAATTTTGTTCAGTATCAACAGTGGTGCATTATTAGTAGCTGGCCAAAGGGAGTTGGATGCTGATGGAAAATAAATCAATGCTCTATGGGGATAACTATCTAATTCTATATATAAAAATTTTATTTTTTTTATGTCGTCACAATCTATGTGTGATGATATGCTAAATATTTATAATGGTGGCTCAAGAGGATGTGATGTATATATGCAGGTTCTATAGAACTAGTACAAAGATCTCACAATTAACCCTATTGAGTTTTTTGATGCATTATTTGAACAGGTAAATGTTTTTGTGGATGATATGTATGGTCTTGGAGAAATTATTGAATATTTAAATATTTTAAATCACATATTGAGAGCACTTTCATGTCGGTTTAATATAAAAGTGACTTTATTGGATGTTAATTATCTAAAGGACATGACAATGGATAGTAAGCATAGTACCATTGTGCATATGAGATGGAAGATGAAGATAATTTTTCTATATAAAATGGGATGTATAATGATGTGTAATTCAAGGACATTGAAAAGCTCACTTTTGAATATACTATAGATGAATAATTATGAGTTGAAGTGATGTCATTCCTTTAATCACACTTATGAAGAGGAAAAGGAAATCTCTAAGGGAAAATCCAACTTAATTTATTTTTTGTGGAAAGGTTTTACATCATGTAGTAAGGAGCCCTAATAATTTTCATAATGATGATATGGATGAAGAGGAAATTTTTAGGAAGAACCATTCATTCTATTTTAAATGTAAGAATCATTTTATGGAAAAATTCTTCAAAAAGAACAAACTTATTTCCGAAGAATAATATAGTTTATAAAAATATGACATCGAATAGTTAGTGGAATAAAACTATTTTGAATCAGATATTATTTTGGAATTTTTATTATCTCTTAGAATAGAGAATAAATTAAATGTAAATTAGAATAATTTTAAGTAAGAGATGATATTCATGATGAATTAGAAGATGCACCTAACAAAATAGATGTTTGGAGAGGAAATACATTAAAATTCCACATATATTTTTTTGATGCTAAACATTACATGTAGAAACAGCATGAAAAGAAGTATAATCTATATAATGAAATTGAAAAATTGAAGTCTTCAATGGAAGATATATCTTAAAATGATTTTGAGTACACGCTCAATATTGATGAACAGAACAGAGAAATAATTATTTGTACAAGAACATTGAATGCTCAAATCAAACATGTCAAATAACATGATTTGGAAGAATTCATCCTTTGAAAAAATTTAAAGGAGTAAGAAGAACTCATGAATATCAGTATTCCATCGGGAAAGAAGATTCTTCAAAAAATAGAAAAGATAAAAGTGGATCATAGAGGTCCACCAGAACAGAATCAATAAAAATATCCAAATAATAAGGATAGCATCCCAAATGATAAAAAACAAAAATGTAGTAGTGTTTGGAATCAGAAAACAAGAACTGACTCCAATATTGAACATTAATTAGGGTATGAATTAGAACCATAATATTGAACTAATTCATTGGAAAATGAGTAGTGTATTTATGAAACATATGAAATCACCCACATTATATTTTATTGTTAAGGAAAAATGTGATTTTCATAAAATATATGTTCGCTAGACAAGAGTTACCGAAGTGAATGAGGCCAACATAGGTAGCCTTATATATCTCAATATTACAAGTCATCATTTAATTGTAAATTTCTCATGTGTAGTGTATTCTGACACATAGAATGATATTATTCTTTAATAATAAAATATAATCTGCCGAAGAAGATAGAATGTGATTATAAGTAGTAGTGAAATGTATCATCAAATGATCAAAAAATGGAAAACCCATTTTCTTATCTACAAGATGAATTTGGTATGTAATAATCTAATTAAATCAAGATTGTGAATATGTGACATGTTTGTAATGTAAAATACATGGATAAAAAATAATAGATATGAACACGAATTAGTTGTAAAAATTACAGTCAAATAATCAAAATGCATTGGAACTTGTATCGTTTATATTTGACGCACCTCCCATATGATTGGAAACAAATAACTGGTTATAGGAATCAGATTTGAAAAAGGGATTTATTTTGATTATTGGTAATGATGAAGGCTTGAAATTTATTAGCTCATGAAAAAGCAATGTCCAAGGAGAAGATGTAATTTGTGAATATGACATTGTTGTAGAATGTCACCATCACAACATACTTTTTTTTATTAAATTATGTGATTCATGGAATTATATAGTCATTTATGGAAAAAAAATCATCATGGAATAAGATACTTCATTTTTTATAATGAATGAATATTAAAGGGAATCTATATATATTGAGTGGAGAATAAGATATGTTCTTTATATCCATGGACAAAAGAAAACATGTTGTGGAATAAATTTCTTGGTAACATAATCCCAGCATCCTTGCATGATTTGGTGATATTTTATGATTCTCATGACCTCCCTAGGTTATCACTTGATTAAACTTATACATGCGATGCTAGTCAACAAAGAAGATCATTTGAATGACATATAAGCAAAAAGATAAATGTTAAAAAAAATTGCTTAAGTTGGAGTATATTGAAAAGTGAATACCTAGTTCAGGAAGAGATATCTATGGGAGTAGATAATATATTCACTTCAAGGTTGGTTATTACAGAATGGTATGGGTTTCAGTCATCACTCATACGTATGATGTGTTTGTTTTTATAACAACTTATCAAAGGGGTGTTTAAATGTTTATAGGTCAATAATCTAGAAGTTCTGAATATATAATGGACCATGGTTCAAAAATAGAAAATTGGAGGTTTATATCGATAAACATGGGATAAAGAACCTTGTTTCATAAGTATGAATTCCAAAAAAATGGAATAGTTTGGAGAAGAAATCAAATTATTAACAACAATGAAAGAGCATTTCTCATTGAGATATAACTTCTAGAAATATTTTGAATACAAGTAGTGATGGCATCCGTCAACACATCAAATAATTAATTAATATATCCAAAATAATACAAGACTCTATATTAGTTATGGTATATAATAATCCAATATTGATGTACTTTTGAGTATTTTGATGTAAGTATTTCATTATCAATAAAGAGAAATATAGGAAGTGTCAATCCCATGGAGATGAGGGGTAATATATTGGATATTAAAATAAAATCAATCTTATAAATGATTCAATGAATTTCTATGAAAGGTATTTGAAATAAATAATGTAACTTTTGTGCATAATGTGCTGAATCATTAGAAAATGCATGGCCATTATGAGGAGGATAATTATTAAGAGATAAGAAGATCCATGGATTATACAATTCTAGAGACAGATTCATAACAAGATTCAGATAATTAAAAGGATGAGCATGAAGTAGAATATATTAAAAGATCAAATAGTATAGTTGATATTGATATACTAAACATAACCAGTGATCAGACAGTGCCAATGCCAAAAATAAATTTGAGGACTCTATAGAAAATATCATTATTTTCACTGGTAGAGTTTAAGTGTTTTTATTAAGTTTATAGAGATGGGAAATGGGTTTAGTCTATTAATTATGAGCTTAAAAAAATTTGGGGAATCAAACACGGGTGATTGTTTCCTAGCCAACAAAAATGAATATAATTGGGACGAAATGGGTCATTCAGAAGAAGATGAATGAAGATGGAATAGTTATTCAAAACAAAGAATGATTAGTGTGAAAATGGTACTCAAAAATAGACGTTCTTGATGTTGATGAAATATTTCCACCTATTACTAGGCTAGATAAAATCATGTTATTCTTTACCATAGAAGTGAAAAGAAGATTCAATGATTTCCAGATATACATCATGTTAGCAAATTGTGCTCCATAAGAAGATGTTTATATTGAGAAGCCATATGGTTATATCATTAATGAATATGATAATATAGTTTTTATGTTGAAGAGGGTGATATTGGATGAATCCAGAAACAAGAGAATGGTATTAAAGACTAGATTAGTTTCTAAAAATTCTTGGTTTTTAGCATGGTGGGGTTTATTAAAATCTATATGTCAATAATAACTATAATCAAAGGATGATTTTGATTATATATGTTTATGGCATAATATTTGGTTGATCATATGATTCTTAGTGAAATGTGTTCAAAGAATTTATGAATAGTGACTTTTAAATGTCAATGTCTGGTGAACAGACGTTTTTCATGATACCCAAGTGACACAATGAAAAACATTTCACATTCATTTCTGAACCAAAATATGAAAAAGAGGTGTTGAGAAGATTTGGAATTGATAATTCCAAAAAGATGAATACTATAGGGCCTAAACTGATCACACTATCATATGATGATGAGTTCAATGAATTAAATGTCATAGAATACATGAAAACCAATAGTAGTCTATTATTCTTGATAATGACATAAATTGATATGTTTTTTTCACATTCCAGGAAAAAGTGTATCAAAGAAATCCCAAATAAACTCACTTTCGTGGGTGAAATTAATAATTTCGTATATCTAGGGCATGGTGAATTATGATTTGATGTACAATGAAAAATATCATCATGAGTTTTTTGGAAATACATATGCACATTTTTCTGGATCATAATATGATAGAAAATTGATGTTAGATGGTCCATTATATCTTTGAGGATTGTGTATTTCAAGGATAATAAAGAAATCTAATTTCATTTCATTAAGCACTAATGAAAGTAAATATACTTTTATCACTCATGTGTGAACATAGTTATTGCGGATGAAGAATTAGCTTGATGATATGTGAGTTGAACTGATATCTCCAATAGAAATCCATTGCGTTAATTTAAGTAATATAAATCCTAGAAAAAAATATAGTCCATAACTCATGGATAAAGAATATTAAAATCAAGTATCATTTAATCAAGGAGAAGGTGGACCAAGGGCTTCTGAAGTTGAAATATATTCCTACCAAATAACATGATTAATAAATTATGATAAAGGCCTTACCAAAATAAGCATTTACACATCATGAAATTGATCATGGAGTTTAGTCAACTCCCATCACTTGAAAAGTGTCGATATGGGACCCCATATCCCCGAGGAATGATATGTTTTCCATGATATGATTATATATGTTATTTACCCTATTTTAGACCATGATGAAGTCAACTTCACATTCATTTAAAAAGGGGTATAAATTATTGCAATAAAAGGGGATAATATGTCTTAATCAAGATCGATGAGAAGTTGATAGCTGATAGTGGTAGATTAGAATTAGTGGTATATATAAATTTACCAAAGCTAATGATGATCAAAAAATGGTTATAAATCACAACATATGAGGTTATTGATGAAATTAGATCAGTGGTTTTGTAATAAATATTTTCATTGATGATCATTTCCGGTCACTATTATTTCTCACACCGTTCATGGATCATGTGGTCTTAGAGTGTTTGTTTAGAAAATCATTGATCACTATCAGAATCTAAGGAAGATAATATTTGAATGAAAAAGGAATAATAATTATTTTGGTTTAAAAATGTGATGAGTTATCAAGAAACCCAATGGGTGATATTTTTAGGAAAAAAATACATTATGATGGTTGTTTTGGGTTAATTGTGTTTTTTGACAAGGGTTGAGGTAGTTAGTGAAGACTGGTTTTCAAAGAAGCAATGAGAAGAATGAATGGTGAACTGATCTCATGGAGCATGAATGATGAAATGACCCCATACAGTGCTCATGATTGTCTTTGGATCTCATGATTGATGATGTAAAGAATTGTAAGATAACCTAACTGACAATCTCCAGATAGACATCTGATCTTGTTATGGGATTTTGTGAAGCGCATGATTTTCCATGAGTCCCACAACAAGATCTTGCACATTGATCGTGATTTTATTTGGATCTCCTGATAGTATCTATCACACTATTAGTTATTCTATTTGTATCTTGAGATGGGTCTCTCATAGCACTCATGACTATATTTAGAGATTAGACTTAGATCTTGTCCAAAGATTAAACAGAACACACACCAAAATCTCGCACAAAGCATGGGAAGATCTCATACTCGGATCTCACATAGCACATGTAACACCATGAGATTTTATGAGATATATTATTTTTAATTTCTTTGATGTATTCTATTATACACTACACCAAGATTATCTTGTACTATATGAAACACCATATTAGCTTGCAGTATACGCAACACTATTCTTGGCTCGTGTTATATACGACTTCAAGTTCGTTTTGTGGAAATTATTCTAGGAAACATTAAGTATAGAATTTGTTTAATGTATAAAAGAAATAAGTTTTGATTATATTATATGCAACACCAAACATAGCTTTTAATAAACGCAACCCTTACTTATCTTCCATTACATGCAATCAAGACCTTCTTCGATAGCGTGTGTAGTATGCAATACCGAGTTTCCCTAAACGAGATACTATTATAATATTATTATGAACTAGTCGTTATGAATAGTGATAACCACTTTTTGAAATTTTATAAATTTTATAATTCAAAATAGACTTCATTTTTTGATTCAGAATATCAAATTTAGCATGGGGGTGAATTTTTGGTATTTTCTGAAAACTTTCATTTTTTTGATGAATAGTGAAAACATTAGGTTACTATTTATAAACTGACTTTTTATTTAAATAATAATTTATTTTATATAAATTTATTTTAGGTCAAAATTGATACATAATACCTATATAAGTTCAATTTAATTAATTTGAGTCATTTTATAATAATTTTAGATATATAAAAATTTTATTGAACCTTTCACCGTCTTTTACCCACCTCCTAGAAAAATTTATAAATTTACATAAAACATAATTTTACCACTTCCGTGAGTGGAATTTAGAAAATCTGAGAGACCCGGTTAATATCAAGGAGTAAAATGTGGTTCAATAAGATAAAAATAATTTATGGTGAATAGTAACTTTTTACTTTTATTTACCACGGTTAAAAGTAAATAGGGCAATTAAGGGTAAAAATGATATTATTATTACCCTAAAACTAGTCCTAATTCTATTGGATAAGTGTAATTAGACTAAAAACACCCTTAGGAATAAAATATTACCCTTTAGGTCCACTTGGATTATATTAGGGCACTTATTGTTATTTTATTTAAAGAAGAGTTAAAATAGTAAAAATCAATGTTTAATAACTAAAACATTTTTAATATAGGGTTATACAAAAGATAAATTCGACTATAAATATTAGAAATATAAAAGGATTTCCTACATACTGGTATTTTATTTATAATTTTTAAACCTTAAATAATATAATTTATTTGTGACACAATGATAATGCAGTAATTTCCTTATTAATGAAATATTAACATAATTGATGTTATGAATACCCAAAAAAATGTAATTTTAGACTTATTATGAATTCCACTAATTTTATTGGTTAATATGATATGATATTATTGATCTAATTAACTTTTTTCTAACTTATCATGAAGTTATGATTTTTAAAAAAAAATCAATTACCAAATACTGTCAAAATTTACATAAAATAGTTTTTAAAACAAATATTATATTATTAATAGTTATTCTATTCCTAAAAATCAATGGTTCTTCCAAATGACTTAGATACAGTTATATATATTAATAATTAACCACTTGGGGTTCTTTTGGCTTGTTATAGTAAGTTTATTAACCATATAGTGTAAGAAAACAAGAAGACCCAGTAAAAGTTAAATTATTTAACTTAGTGTTAAATCTAAATGATAAGGTTAAAATAGTAACCTAAACTTGTCCAAAACATATTTTTTGAGAGTATTTCGACCCATCCCCACTTCATATTCTATATAAATCAATTTGGAGCTATTATAAACCGAATAGGACTTTATTATACAATAATATTTTAAGTTTTTCCTAAGGTTCCCCCTCTCCTCTATTATAAAAGGGCACCTACTCCCTCTCCTCCTCACACCATTTTGAGCCTTCATGCCCGGCCAACCCCTGACCATTTCCCTTATCAACTTCCCTAGAATCATTATAGAGGTTCTAGTCTCCTCAAAAGACTAACTCTAGTGCCTTAAGAGGATGCTTAAAAGAGGTGCGTCGAAGAAGAGTTAATCTCTTCTACCGATTCATTCATGTTTCCTTTCTTCTTAAAATTATTCTTATTTATTTGTTTCATTATAAATTAATTACATCAGTATCAATAATATAATTATATGTCATTATAAATATGAAAAAACCCAATTTCACATTCTATCCATCCTACGGAAAACGAAATCACTGTGCGTGTGTACGTCCGGAATACCGTCTCCACGCTGTGGTGTAATCTATTTTCCACCACCACATTACTTGGATGGGTTTAATGGTGTAAAGAATAACTATATATCGTTATTATAACATCATACTTATTCTGAGATACTATATAATCCACTCCAATTCAATTTAATAATTATGGGATTGATATCATCGCTCGTGCGTACGTATGGATTGTCGTCTCCACGACGCGATGAGATTCATTCTCCATGTTAACTATTCATGACTGGTTATAAAGTATATATAATGAATAATATTGAATTACATGAAATGATAAATCTACTGGATTTATTTATATTTATATTTCATCTACTTACTTCCATTCAAGTCAATAAGGAAAGGAAAACAGTGTCCATGCGTACGTACGACCAACCGTCTCCATGAACGATATATTTCATTTCATTTATCTATCTATTATATATGTATATATACTGAATATATATGATATATAAATCATGATTTATATTCTTTACGTTTGTAAATCATGATATAAGTAATAATAATATCAATAAGAACAATTCCAAACATGTACTATTAATAAAACGATTTTACCGAAAACGCTGCTTTAACATAGAATTTACAAAAGAACGGGTACTATAAAGTCATAAGTAAACCATATATGATATAATAACAATGAATATGATTCTGTAATAGTTTAATGACTTTATTTAAATCATTATACAGGAGGTTTGGATACGTACGAAGCCTACGGGACCTAAGGTAAGGGAAGATCTCACAATCTCATTTTTATCTGAGATTGTTTATACTTCATAATTTACTGGGGAATATTTATCATCCACTTCCATGTTTCCTCAATATGTAATATTATTTCTATCGTCCAAAAAAATTTTAAATCCAATTTTACCTATTGGTGAATTTTAGTAAAAGATATGAAAGGAATCTTTTTTAGTTTTCAGTACGAGATACTTTTTGACTTTTTCAACCAAAATATAAGAAGAATGTTTTTTAAAACTTATACTACATGAATGGATTTTTATGATTTCATAAAACATTATTTCCATGAAGCTTCCTTTAAAAAATTTCAAGTTCATTTTTAATCAACCTATGTTAGTTTAAAATTGTATGACATGTTAAGAAAGGAAAAATGTTTTTGAAGTAGAAAGGATATTTTCCTCAAAAATGGAGTTCAAGTGTTTTATCAGAATTATTTTCCATATAAGATAATATAGGGATATACTTCTATCCCTATTATTACATTGATTTGATTATGTTATGATGGAATTATTTTTATGATGTCATTTTATGGATTATGTTATGATGGCATGATTTTTATGAATCTCATTTTTATTACATGGGTTATGATATGATGTATGATTAATGATTTTGTGGCACACATAAGAATGGTTTCATTATGAGATGGTTGGTACCTATATCTCCCTCAAGTGGATTGGGTAAATATATATATTACATGAGATAGACCTGGCTAGAATGGTAAGTTAATCCGGTTCAGGGTTACAGGACTGAAATGAGGAGTGAAATCGATTCAGAAAGGGACTTTGTCCACTAAGATGGTCTTGGTAGCAATGCCTTGGATACTATGGAAATAATATCATGTGCTTAATAGTTTACCACAAGTAAATGTTTTATTACCATGATATTTTGTCATGATTAATGTTCCTTAATGACCTATTCCTTACGTACTTCAATGATTTATTTCATAACTGAAGATTTTAATGTGTAAACTTTACGTTCATGTTTTGAAGATCAATTGTATATGGTTTGTTTTATTTTCTCCATGCTTACTCTTACTGAGCATTTGACCTCACCCTTTTTATGTTTTCTTCTCCTGAGGATATAAAGAAAGGTTTTAGGTAAGAAAACAAAAGGGGATGATCTTTGTTGGAGATTTTGAAGATCTTTCACCACGATTAGATTATTATGTTCCGAGTTTCCAAAGACACTAAACTATTACGGTCCTTGTGTGTTTGTTTTTGTTATGTATTAAGTATTCCGCAAAATTAATGTAATTTTAATGTACGTCAAGCTTTAGGTCTCTACAGTTGGTATCATAGGAAAGGTTTAGTCAACCTTTGTAAACTAGGATGAGATAACTTTTGCGAGTTCCCTATAGATATTTCTATGGTATCTCTAGGGATGTCCCTAAGGTTTATTATAACTATAGTTTAAAGTCCTAGAATTATATTGGTGATCATGAATAACCTAGGTTGAACCTAGGGTGTCATGGATTAAATAATGCATGATAAGTTATACATCCCATAAGTGAGTTTTTATGATTATGTGGTTCCTTGTTATTTTAACGGTTTCTTACACCATGGTTTTTGTTTTTAGTCAATGGAGGGAACCAGAAGGAATTGGGTCAACATTGAATCAAATGGACAAATTGGTGACTATGAGAAATGAAATTACATAATTACTAGAAAGAAAGATATTGTGATTATGTCCAATCATTCATCACGATATATGACTAACAAGGTGAACTTTAGTGGTATTCCTAATTCATCAAATAAGAGGAAGATGGAAATTTATTGATATTCTCATGGTGGGGAGCATAAAGAAAGGAATATTGGGATTTATAAAGATGGGAAGAAGAAACTAGATGAATACATCAAATGGAGGGTAAGATTTTATCTGTGTGGCGAGAAGGGTCATCGAGTGACAGATTGTTATGGAGTTTAATGTCTTATCTATGGAGAACAAGGGCATTACCCAACTCAATGCCTTAACCGAAGAGGTTACTTCAAAATCAAGGAAGGATATATTCCATGAAAATAATTGAAGAGGATTTGTTGAAGTGTTTATGTATTGGTATTCAAGAATAATGTTGTTGAGTTACTTTTATGGTATATTGGAATATCTAGGTATTGGTCCATTGTGGTTTTCAATAATTTTATGGTACCAGTAACCATTAAATGTGATTGAAATGGTTTTGGAAAGCAGATGAAATGTGTATAATGAAGGGATAAGGAGAAAATAATATTTATGATATTATTCATGAGCTCATGACTGATATAAGCAAAAAGTGAAATCGTGGTTTGAGTATATCAAAATTTTGGGATTTTGGTAAGTGGAAAGAGTTAACTTTTGATAGAATTCATGTTTTCACTAAGGTTCAATGGGTAATCATTTTTCAATAGAATACATGACTAAGGTATTCATATGTTTGGAATGTGAACAACAAGATATATCGTATGATATATCGGTGACAAATTATGGTATTCACATGCTCGGTAGATGACATTTATAGTAATTCTTTTCTTTATACAATGAACTTGGATAGATGTATTTTGGATAAGCTTTAATGATTGTAATGGATTATGTTGGACATAAGTTAGTATTGTTTAAGGATAGAAATTTTGTCGATATTATTGATGGTATGTTATAATAATATAGTTTTAGAAAAAGGAAAACCTGTAGGACGGGTGACAACCCATCGCGTCGGACAAAGTTGTGGGAATCGAACCCACAACCAAAGTGAGACAAGCCATTATCGCCTACCACTGGCCTAAAAGAAGTCCCTGGATAGTAGAAACTTGTTTTATTTTATTAAGATGGATGACAGATGATGTATAAGTCCATTTTTGGAACCATATACGATTAATCTCACCAAAAGATGGACTTATGTATATAACTTTTTCTATAATTATGTTTGAGATACATGTAATGACCTATCATTCCATCGCATGTTCTGTTAACACTTCCCAGAAGACAAATTAAACTTCATTTATTTAAGAGATGAAGTTGAAATTGTTCAAGGCACAGACAACAGTAAGATTGTACTAAAATCAAGTAATTATTTCTTTTAACATTTGGGAAATGATCTTGAAAACCAAAAATGTTGTCATAGTGCCCTCATATCTGATAAATCAGATGGTATCTTATATCATCAATATTTTATGGCTTTGAGATTGTTGGATTTTTCATAGCCATGTCCTCTACCACTCTTTATCAGAACTTGATGGTTAGATTTCTCTTTTATATCCATATTTTCACCTATGTTGTCCTATGTGGAAAACCAGTGCTGAGTTACTCCAGGTGACCGTTATGATTCTAAAATTCTTTTTAAATTGATGTTTTAGTATTCCTTTTTATGATGTGGGCATCTATGAATGAAACTTTCAATTAGTAAATGATTTATAACCCCGATGAATTTCGAGGGTGAAATTCATTTTAATGGGGGTAGAATGTAACACCCCAAGATTTTATGAGATATATTATTTTTAATTTCATTGATTTCTACTATTATAAACTACACCAAGATTAGCTTGTACTATACACAACATCGTATTAGCTTTCAGTATACGCAACACTATTCTTGGATCGTGTTACATACAATTTCAAGTTTGTTTTGTGTAAATTATTCTACACAACATTAAGTATAGATTTTTTTAAATGTATAAATGATATAAGTTTTGATTATGTTATACGCAAAACCAAACAGAGCTTTCACTACACACAACTCTGACTTGGCTTGCATTACATGCAATCAATACCTTCTTCGGTAGCATGTGTAGTACGTAATACCGAGTTTCACTAAACGAGATATTATTATAATATTATTATGAACAAGCCGTTATGAATAGTAATACCCACTTTTTGAAATTTTATAAATTTTATCTTTCAAAATGGAATTCATTTTTTGATTCAGAATATCGAATTTTTCCTGGGATGAATTTTTTGTATTTTTCTAAAAACTTTCAATTTTTGATGAATAGTGAGAAAACGGCTTACTATTTAAAAACCGACTTTTTTAAATAAATATTTATTTTATTTAAATATTTATTAGGTCAAAATTGATACATAATACCGATATAAGTTTAATGTAATTAATTTGAGTCATTTTATAATAAGTTTAGATATATAAAAATATTATCGAACCTTTCACCGTCTTTTACCCACCTCCTAGGAGAATTTGAAAATTTACATAAAAGTTAATTTTATCACTTCTGTGAGTGGAATATCGAAAATCCAATAGACATGGTTAATATCAAGGAGTAAAATTTGGTTCAATAAGATAAAAATAATTTTTGGTTAATAGTAACTTTTTACTTTTATTTACCACGGTTAAAAGTAAATAGGGTAATTAAGGGTAAAAATGATATTATTATTACCCTAACACATTTCCTAATTCTATTGGATAAGTTTAATTCGACCAAAAAAAACCTTAGGAATAAAATATTACCCTTTAGGTCCACTTTTATTAGATTAGGACACTTATTATTATTTTATTTAAAGAATATTTAAAATAGTTAAAATAAATGTTTAATGACTAATTTTTTTTTAATATAGGGTTATACATAAGATAAATTAGACTATAAATATTAATTAGAAAGATAAAAATATTTCATAAATAATGGTATTTTATTTATAATTTTTAGACAATAAATATTATAATTTGTTTATGACAAAATGATGATGCAGTAATTACCTTATTATTGAAATACTAACATAATTGATGTTATAAATACCCACATAAATGTAATTTGAGACTTCTTATGAATTAAAATAATTTTCTAGGTTACTATGACATGTTATTATTTATCTAATTAACTTTTTTCGAACTAATCATGGAGTTATAAGTTTTAAAAAAATCAATTACCAAATAGTGTCAAAATTGACATAAAATAGTTTTTAAAACAAATATTATATTATTAATTGTTATTCTATTCCTAACAAACTATGCTTCGGTGAAATGACTTAGATAAGGTTATATATATTAATAAATAACCTCTTGTGGTTCGTTTGGCTTGTTATAGGAAGTTTATTAACCATATAGTGTAGGAAAACAAGAAGACACGGTAAAAGTTAAATTATTTAACTTTGAGTTAAATCTAAATAATAAGGTCAAAATAGTAACCTAAACTTTTCTAAAACCTATTATTTGATATTATTTATACCCCTACCCACATTAGATTAGAAATAAATTAATTTCGAGCCATTATAAACTGAATATGACTTTATTATAAAATAATATTTTATGTTTTTTCTAAGGTGCCCCTCTCCTCCCTTATAAAAGGGAACCTCCTCCCTCTCCTCCTAACAACATTTTGAGCCTTCACGCTCAGCCAAACCCTGCGAGTTTTACTTATCAACATCCCTAGAAACTATATAGTGGTTATGTTCTCCTAAAAAGACCAACTCTAGTTCCTTAAGAGGAATCTTAAAAGAGGTGCGTCGAAAAAGAGGTAATCTCTTCTACCGATTCTTTCATGTTTTCTTTGTTCTTAAACTTCTTATTCTTTAGTTGTTTCATTATAAAGTAATAACATAAGTATTAATAATATACTTATATGTTATTATAAATATTAAACAACCCCATTTCACCTTCTATCCATCCTACGAAAAATGAAATCACTCAACGTGCGTACGTACGAAATACTGTCTCCACGCCGTGGTGTAATATGTTTTTCCACCACCACCTTACTTGGATGGGTATAATGGTGCAAAGAATAACTATATATAGTTATTATAACATAATACCGATTCTGAGATATTATACCATCCACTCCAATTCAATTCAATAATTATGGGAACGATATCATCGCTCGTGCGTACATACGGATTACTGTCTCCACGACGCGATGAGATTCATTCTCCATGTTAACCATTCAAGAATGATTATAATGTATATTTAATGAATAATAATGAAATAAATTACTTGATAAATCTAATGTATTTATGTGTATATATATATTTCATCTACATACTTCCATTCAAGTCAATAAGGAAAGTAAAACAGCATTCATGCGTACGTACGACCTACCGTCTCCATGAACAGTGTATTTCATTTCATTTATCTATCTATTATATATGTAAATATACTAAATATATATGATATTTAAATAAGGATTTACATTTTCTAATTAATTAAATAATCATATAATTAATTAAAATATCAGGAACAACAAGTCCAAACATGTATGATAAATAATATGATTTTACCCAAAACGCACCTTTAACATGGAATTTACAAAAGAACTGGTAATATAAAGTCAAAATTGAACCATATATGATATCATAACAGTGAATATGATTCTTTAATAAGTCAATTACATTATATAAATTATTATACTGGAGGTTTGGATACGTACGAAGCATATCAGACATAAGGTAAGGGAAGATCTCACAATCTCATTTTTATCCGAGATTGTTTATACTTTAGAATTTACTGGGGCATAAATATCATCCAAATCCATGTTTCCTAAATATGTAATATTATTTATATCCTCCTAAATGTTTTTAAATCCATTTTTACCTATTGGTTAATTTTAGTAAAAGACATAAATGGAATCTTTTGTTGTTTTCAGTACGAGATACTTTTTGACTTTTTCGTCCAAAGTACGAGAAGAATGTTTTTTTATCTTATACAACATGAATGGATTTTTATGATTTCATAGAACAATATTTTCCTGAATATTCCTTTAAAATTTTTCAAGTTCCTTTTTAATCAACATCTTTTAGTTTAAAATTGTATGACATGTTATGAAAGGAAAAATGTTTTTGAAGTAGAAAGTATATTTTCCTCAAGAATGGAGTTCAAGTGTTTTATCAAAATTATTTTCCATCTAAGATAATATAAGGTTATGTTTATATCCCTATTATTAAATTGATTTGATTATTTTATGAAGGAATTATTTTTATGAAGTCCTTTTATGGATTAATTTATGATGGCATGATGTTTATGAATCTCATTTTTATTACATGTGTTATGTTATGATGTATGATTAATGATTTTTTGGAACACATAAGAATGGTTTCATTATGAGATGGGTGGGACCTATATCTCCCTCTAATGCATTGGTTAGAGATTGATATCTCTTGAGATAGATATGTCTAGAATGGTATGTTAATTTGGTTCAGTGTTATAGGACTAAAATGAGAAGTGAACTCGATTCAAAAAGGAACTTTGTCCACAAAGATGGTCTTCGTATCAATGAATTTTCTACTATGAAAATCATATCATGTGCTTAATGGTATTCCACAATTAATTGTTTTATTCCCATTCTATTTTACCATTATTAATGTTCCATTATGACCTATTCCTTATGTACTTCCATGATTTATTTCACAACTCAAGATTTTGATGTCTAAATATTATGTTCATGTTTTGAAGTTCAAATGTATATGGTTTGTTTTATTTTCTCCATGTTTACCCTTACTGAGAATTTCAGATCACCCTTTTTATGTTTACTTTTCCCCAAGATATAAAGAAAGGTTTTAGGTTTTAAAACAAAAGGGGAAGATCTTTATGGGAGATGTTGATGATCATTCACCACGATTAGAAGATTATGTTCGGAGTTTACAAAGACACTAAACTATTATGGTCCTTTTGTGTTTGTTTTTGTTATGCATTAAGTATTCCTTAAAAGTAATGTAATTTCCATGTACGTCAATCTTTGGTTCTCTACAACACATGGTGCAGATGAGGTGAATGGTTTCCCATGATTTTTGTAGTTATGTCAATATATTTATACCTGTAAATACCCCATAAACCATATTTAAATTTTGATGAATTTTTATTAAAATATTGATTTAATGTAATGTCTGAGAAGAAGGTTTGTGGAGTGATCTCACAAAATGGGTTCATGGAGAGATCTCACAAAAGAGGTTTTCTGAGAGATCTAATGAATACATATATGAGATTATCATCATGTATGTGTTGTGAATGATTAGAGTATGGTTTTGAAAAATATTTGAATGTCAACTTGCCAAAGAGGACTCACAAAGTATGTCTCATAACAGGGACACCTGCAAAGTGTGAAAGCAGTGTTGCACCAGGAACATGCGCTCAACGAAAAAGTGAAATCATGGAAGGGACACATTCTTGGATATCGTGGTATGGTATCATGCTAGGATATCTACCAAGGGTCTCATTCTAGGATATCATTCATGGATTTACATACCATGGTCTCAAATAGGGGTATCACACTAGAATATAAACCATGGAGATGTGCACAAACATTTCCCTATGAATATAATAATTTTCATATCCGAATTACATAGGAGAATAAGAAGATTGGGGACCTGAAAAATTCACTAATACTTGTAGAGGGGGATTTTTATCTAATGCAATTAAGGAATATAAGTAAGGACTTGGAATATATTGAATATCATTCCTATGCAGTGGTAATTATTATTTCTAAAATAATGAGATATATGTTCTAACTCTTTGGAAAGTGAATGTTTTTCATATTTTTATTTTTACATAATTGAATGAGCATCAATAAAATAACTTCAATATAGAATCTACAAATAGCTCAAGATTCATTCATTATTGGAAATAAAGGAACATACATGTCCCTAAATATTGTGTGTATCCTTGATGATGTAGTCAGTAAATGAATATGAAGACGATGATGCCATCCACCACCAGTGCACTATCTATATAAAGTAAGGGAGTGTCCCATTGGAAATTACTGAGATAAACCAATACATTGTAAGGTATTTGAGCCTAGGAATGGAAGTGGTCTATCCTAAAAACATTTATTTTGGTAATAAACACTAGTAGATTTGGTAAATCAGAACATTGGCATTGTATACTCTTATGATGTAGCCCAGTGAGGGTGAGACATGTAAAATTAATTTTTCTATTGCATTATTTAATTTTATTTCATACATTTATAAGTGAATGGGGAGATGAGGGTTTTTAATGTTGAAACAAGATCAGAAGGGGGTGTTATTTTTGTCATCAATACACTTATTCACCCTCCGTCTAAGTCTATTTGACCTACATGGACTATCAAATGTGAGAGACATGAAGAGGCACTAAATGAGGTAAATTTTTATGTGATCATAGTAAATAGAATGGAATCATTTATATATTTAGTATTTGATGAATTTGAGGCCTTGTAATTTTATTGGAGGTATGCCTGAGTATAATAGTTTTGCTAGGTGATCGTGTCCCAAGGTGTCTGCCTGACATATCCTGAGTGTCTTCTAAACATGTCAAAAATAACCAAATAACCCTATTGACTTTTCTAGAGAACATACACTGGTCTTGATTTCATTTTTTGGATGACACATCATGATTATGGATGACATGTCTGGAAGGTAATTCAAGACATAGTTGATATTCTTGGATGGATTCGCAATACCTAAATAAGAAATCATGGAGGCTATAACATGATCTGGAATGAAATCATAAAGGACATTCCAATGATAGAGGGACATGTCTAGAGGTTGAATCAAGATAAAATATTAAATATATATATGAAAACATATTATCAAGACTCTAATGTCTGGTTGGTGTCACGTGACCTAGAAGACTGATCTGAAAGGCATCATCAGATCAAGGTTAACATATCAAGATGGTATTGTATGAAAAATGTTGGAATGTCTCAATAACATCACAAGAATAGGCTGAAATATCTCAGTGACATATTGAGGCCTAGATGATATGCCATGGTCTCGCCACATATCATGGGTGACATTCCAGGTGGTCATAGTAAAATTTGGATGCAAATCATGTATGGCGTATAAACATTTTATTAGCATGCCTGGTGGGTGTCCGGTGACTTTCTCAACATCTCCAAGGGACATCACATGATTCAAGTGGCATGTTGAGTGAGTGTCGCATGACGTGAGATACATGTCTCAGTGGTGTCAAATGATTTTTGTGGATCATGTCATGTGAATAAATATTAGTGAATCCCACTTTTCCTAAGCCTTCCATAATTTTCAAATTTTTTTCATTTGTTGTCGACGTGGCCAAATTTTTCTAGTACTTTCTAGTTTTAGGTTTCTCATGAACAAACTAAAATGTGGAACCTCCTTCGTATTTCATGGAGGATATGCCAAAGGTAGTTCACATGATATAATGGGTGATCTTTTGAAGTGCCTATGCATACCACCTGATCCCATAGATCATTACCCATATTTCACATAGTGGAAGACCATTGCGATCATGTAACTAGAATGTATGTGGTTATTCATGATAATTAAGAGGTTGGTCCAAGCATACATTGAGAGATCAAGATGAAATGTATAAGGGGACACTAAGATATCATTCTCACTTCTAAAGGTGTCTTTGTGTGATAATGTCGACTTTTCGAGTGGTGTTCTTCTAATCAATGGTGATCAAATGGGGAATACAACCCCGTTCACATCATGATCAACATATATTCCCCTCTATAAGTGGATTCTTCCATTCCCCATTTATTTATTTATTTATTATATGAGGACATGATATCTTGCACAGTCATGTGACTGTTTTTTATGACAACCAATCTCTTTGTATATGATGGATTGAAATAACATAAATGGGACTTGGGGTGGAATGAAGGAAATTTCATGGACATATCATCTGAATGTCTATGGAGTTGAAGGGGTAGGGCATAATTGAATGAATATGTCTGAGACACTATCCATGATGATGGTGATATGCCAATATGTCCTTTTAAGAAATGGTGGAAGTGTCTCAAATAGATATTCTTGGTCTTATGAAGTTCTTAATCATGGTATATGAATACCAATGACTGCATAAACTATGCACCTTTTTCATTTATTCGTATTTTATTTTATGATGGGTTTGGATGATTTTACAAAATTCACCATTTGAAAATTCACATGATTGAAAGATAATTTCTAGAAGCCTTAACATGATCATCATAGATTGTCCACATCCCTACCTAGGAATATAGAGGCTTCTCAATGGGGTCTTGGATAATCAAAAGTTTATAATGATATATGAATGATCTACTCACATAAATATATGGAAATCATGTTATAATATTCCATTATAATGGTTACATGATACATGAGGGTCATCCACGTTCTATTCCTTTTATTTCTATAGAAAATAATACCCATGATTCCATTATTTCTTCCCTTGTATATTTTTCGATGCCCATTTGAGGAGAATCAAAAGATATGTCTTCATTTTTTATCATAAAATGATTGTATCAGGATAGATGTTTAAATTTTTAAATTTTTTATATCCTCATAATAGATCTGAAAAATCATTGAGTCGGGGTAGAGTATACCTGTTCTCAATAGTTGTATTATTAATTTCATGATAATCAATGAAATGACTTATTGACCCATCATTCTTCTTGGAAAAAAGAACATAAGCACTCCATGGTGACACAATTATCCAAGTTAATCCCTTATCAATATTCTGTTAGTGATTATTCATCAATTACTATAACTCAATATATTCCATTCTATATAGGATTTGTGAAATAGATGTTGCATGAATTATGAGTTCTATTGAAAAATCAACTCCAATTTTCTGTGAAATACATGGAATATATTCTGTAAATACATAAAAAACCCTATCAATTGACATATCTTTTATTTCTAATTTTTTCCCAATCATCAAAGATAAAAAATAATTTTTAATTGGAATAAGGACCCATATAGTATATTATAATTCCATTGGTGGTCTATATTTTAAGTAATAGTGATAGATGATGAAAATATGGTTTGGAATATCAAATGTGACTTCACATCCATGGAAATTGATGTGGGTTTTAGATAGATGAATTTGGGACATTCATAGGATAACACTCTATTCACCCAAAGGGATAATAATAAAATTTTTTAGAGGAACATTCTAATAATATTCAATTAGGAATGAATCATATACTTGATATGCGATCATTATATCATTATGTATTATCACTACTAATTAAATATCTTATCATTTAGGTGGTGAGGAGAAAATAGATAAAAATTATTTAGATATTATAGTGTGGTTATAACCATAATCAAATATAAGTTTTTAAATCCTAGAGTGGATGACAAATGTACCTTTCTCAATTTCATTATTGTCTTTGTTGTTAGCTGTTGAATTTTCTTATGCTTGACCTTCTCCAATTGGCTTATTTTGTGGTATATTCTTTTCAAATTTGGGGCATTGGCTAGAATAGTTCCCCGAATCCTTATAGTTAAAGAATTTTACATTGATCCATTTTCACATGCCCTTTTATTCATGAGAATGATGGCATTCTTCTCCATACTTAATGAAAATTTATTTTTCTTTTAGGTATAAAGCAAGGTGTTTATATCTATAGGAATCACATACTAGAATAATCCCCCTTCTCTAATTACCCATACATGTTTTTGATTTATCATTCATTTCATCACGTAAATTAAAACGATGAAATAAGACATAGATAATTATTTATATTTCTTGATAAAACATGATATTATATAGTTTTATGATATGAAAGTTTGGAATACTATTTCCCTTCAAATTATTGTCTTAATTCCATAAAAATGGTCAATATTTAACATTAGATTATATATATAGTCTATAAAAAGTATTTTTAACCATATAAGGATACCTTCATACCTAACAATATTTTTATAATCCATTTATCTAAGAATTGATATTTTCATCTCTATATTTTCTTGTTGTTCATGAGAAAAATATTTTCCCAAGAGTAGATCCTTGAAATCCTTCCATTCGATGTTCATTATTTCCTAATCAACAATAGAATTTTGAAACAATTTCCACAATCAATCTATATCCCCTAATAGTTGATAAATGTCTATGAAAACCCTCTCACATTAATTACTTCCCAAAATAATAAATATATTAATTAGGGAACAAATCCATTTCATAGTTACAAATGGATTTGTACAACCAATGAATTATAGATTTCAAGAGTGAAAAATGTGTCCTAACATTGTTGCATCATATTATGGATCAGTGGTATCCTCCATAACATTTTTCTTAATGGTAATAACCTGAGTCATCTTCCCTGATAGAGTTTTTATTTGATCATTTATAGTTGTATTATCTTTTATAGCTTCATTATCATTACTATGATGGAACCTTTACATGTTGTATGTTCATTGAAACATTTCTCATTACTTTTATTGTATGATAATTCTAAATAATTGAATATAGTACATTAGACCACAACACTATTAAAATTAATGTATAATTAAAAAAAAATTAGAAAAAACATAACTTGACAAAAAAAACTAGAAAATATCATAGTCATAAATATGGTTCCTTTCTAATGGTTTTAAAATCATAGAAAAATTTTCAAATCCTTCCTAATGATTTGTAATGAAAATTTTAATTCACCAATGCATCTTCCCCTATAAGTGTCAAATAAATGCTATAATAAGGACAATTATTTTGTATTACGTAACTAGTGAGTCAATTCTTAATGCTCCCATTCTAGAATTATTACACCAATGTATGAACTTTCTATATCCACATCCATATGTAGTATCCACAAACTGATGAATATCTTGAAAATATTGAATACATTATTCCTCACCAAAAATATCCAATGTTCCTCTATACTTATCATAAAATTATATCATAGTATTATGTTCCCTAATATATATTTTCATGAAGCTTGTTCCCAAGGATTCTATTAAACTTTTCACTGATACCGATTGTAAATATTCCAGACCTAGTATCCCAAAGTTGAAATTTTACATTATTATATTGGCACTAGATACAAGGAATTTCATACTAAAGGAAATAATTGTTCATTTTTCTTGGTAAAATTGATAAACATGTGGATGTCACATTACATTTAAAAATAATAAATACAACATAGTATTTTCTTTGAGTTCAATATTACATCCTTTTAAATATCCCCTCATATCAATCATAATACTCATATTGAAATCTTGTGTAAAAAAATATTAAAGGGATCAGAATAGATTCTCAATAAAGTTATGCATACAACAGATGATAATAAGGGATGAATAAAATTCAATGAATATATAATGATCATAATATATTTTATAAATAATCACATGATATAAAAACATATATATGGAAATCATAATAAATAAAAAAAGAACATGTTCTTCAATAACGAATCTCATAATGATGGAATGAATAATTCCATACAACTAAAACATACAATCAAGCACTCGTTCCAAGACACTTTACATGAATAGGTAATTCCTTGGCCAAATACCCATGGTAGTTTGTCACATGAGACCTACAAAGGCTTAGGCATGATATATATTTCTTGGCCTCACCAATCTCATTATAATTCAAAATTATTCCTCATGTGAATAATATATACAACATAATTATTATGCCTTAAAAATTAAAAACTTTCTCTAGTGAAGAACTATAATATGAAATATCAACACTTTCCCCATTACAAATGATTACAAACTATCAAAAGATATCATTAGAATGAAAATAAGCCATCATTTACCCAATGAATCAAAAGTAAAATAATTGGATGATGTATTTTATTAATAGTAATAACATAAAATGATCCATCAAAACATTATTGAAGAAAATAGCCTTTTCAGTTTTTAAAATTAATTTTAAAAACTAAAAAACTCTAGAGTATTGGGAAATAAATTTTCATTAAAAACAATATTATGGAAAAGTAAATTAATATTTAATAAAATGATTGTACATGACATCATGTAATTCCACATATTTTGTACAATTAAAAAACAATCATTTCATACAATTTTGAAATGGATAAAAAGTACAACATTCGGAATATGTAAAAAATATTCCATTCAAACCATTTTATCAAAAGATTAACTTTGCTAAATATTACATTAAAAAATCATTTTTATAAATTTAAATAAAATTATAATATATTAATAATATTGGGATATGTAAGAAAAAGGATTATCGACCAAAGAGAGAAATAAATCCATATTTCATTTAAAATATTCAATCGTTATTTTACCAAGGAAAGGGATAATGGTACTATTATTTGAGAATTTACTTATTAACTAGATGACATGAATATATATTGTTTTTAAGATATAGAGATAAAAAATTGTCCCATTGGATACTTAAACATAATCAATCCTGAATAATAAATATATTGTGAAATAAACTTGTACCCCATGTTTGATTTCATTCATGTGTTTTGTAAACTCATGTATAATAAATATATATTTAGAATAAATATTTTCCAAAACCATTACCATATATATCATATCATATATTATTTATGTAAAATCTTTATTCAAAAAATTATTAACAATTATTTTTTAAAATCATTGTTTTGGTTAATAACTATATTGTTTTTCATGTATGTTTTGGTTTTGGAATTTCAGTCCATATATTTTGGTCAAGGTTATAAAATATATTTTGTTTACCATGATATAAATATCATATATATTTATTCTACATTTATTTAGAATAATATATATCATTTAGATTAGGAAAATTAATTTCACCATTTGTGGAGATACTAGGCAATATGTATGCATGAATGTCGTTTCCATTTTCTCAATATATGGAATGAAAGGAAGGTAAAAAAATTACTTATTTCTAAATTCAATATAATTTGATATATATTATCATATATATCATATAAATTCATAATTTATTTATTTATTAACTTATATTAAAAGAGTTATTTAAAAGTGAATAACATCACTTCATGATGTTGTTGCATGTCTTACACATGAGCAATGATATCATTTCTCCTTGGAATGGAATTTAAGAATGTTTATGTGATATTACAATTACATAATTATAATTATAAGATTAATATCATATATATAATTTAAATCCATCTTTATATCCTTTTTAGGGAGGATGTGATGTAAAATGATTTACATCGGCCTATGGGGTAGTAGTCCATTGTACAAATGATTAATGGTTTCATTCAGCATTTGATATTATTTTGGTGTTATAAGGATAATAATTAATGTGGCATGATATTTAAAAATGAAAGATCTTAGGGAAAAAAATTACCTTCACGTACAATAAACTCTTCTATATATCTTAATAAGGATCCTAGGGATAGTTTTCTAGGATGAATAGTAACTATATAATGTCTATGAGGATGTTAGGAGGCATATATCTAGGTTTTTGTTGACCCAGTTTTCATACTACTGGTGAATAATATAGGGGATGGAGTTCCCATTTATAAATTAGGAGTGACATTTTACTAAATACTAATAAATATTCAATAATGGGAAATTAATATAACCCCATGTGAATTAAAAATTTAAATTTAAAGTATTTGATGGATTTTATGGTCAATCCATACATCCACCTTAAAAAACCAATTTTTTAAAAATGTTCTTTCTTGGCCATTATGATTACTCTATTTAATAATTTTAGTTTTCACCACGTTAACTACTATCTTTTTATTTACCTACCTAATTAAAACATTGATCAAAAAGATAAAATGTTATTATTTTATAATTTCCACCCACTTATTATAAATATTAAATCCAATTTATCATATAAATATCCTATATTTTTGGAAAATTAATTTTAACACAAGAACATGTAATGTGAAAACCCTCATTTTAACAATAATCATTGTAATTAATTTTTATTATTTTTTCTATTAATTATAAACGCAAATTTAATTGAAAATAATAATTGACATTAATTATTCATTTTAAAAACATATAATCAATTTTTTGATATTAAATCCAAATATTATGTATAATTTAATTTAAAATTAAACCCACAGACGTGATGAAAATACCATTTTATAGTGATAGAGTTTTCAAAAGTACAAAACATTTTTAAATTAATTTAATGTATAATTTAATAAAATTAACTACATATTATTAAATCAAATATTATTGATCTAAATAAACTTCTATTACAATTTATTATAAAATGGGGCATTGATGATTCTTTAAATGAAAATGCAGTTTCTAATAAACTCGGAATTTTTTACTACTCATTAAAAAATTATTCTTTTCAAAAAACCTCAAAACGTCAATCAAGATAATTTTCGAATAATAATTCCAAAATATAATTTCATCTTTTCAAATATATTTTATAAAACTAAAAAAATAATTGTATAAAATGTGTTCTATATGGGATAATAACAATTTTAAGAAGAATGCATTTTTTTTAGAATAAAACTCGATGTATTATTCTAAAATTCATATCAAAAACTACATAAATGATAAAATATTAAATTTAATATATAATTTATATAAATTTCATTGAAACATTCACTAATAGTGATTAATCTTATCTATTAACAGATTTTAAACATAAAAAATGTTTTTCCACAAAACATTTTTCTAATTTGAAATTGTTTTTTCTAATAAATTGATAACCAATGAAATTATTTCATACAATGGTAGTACATATAAATTTTTGATCTTATTTATTCATAATCATGCCCACTAATTAAATTTCACTAATATAATGGAAATCGTTAAATAATATTATTTATATTATAGTTATTTTAAACTTAAGTTCAAATGTATCTATAGCAGTTGAAGAGATTAAATTTATTTGAAAAAAATATTTCTCAAAATATCTAAATTTTAAAAAAATTATACCTCATAATAGAGTCAGGTTTATAATGTTCCAATATAATAAGAAATAAGATTAGAAAGATATTATACTCAATGAATGAAAGTTGAGTTATGATAAATCCATAATATTGGTGTAACAATTTAGTCAATATACATTCAATGAAAATAAGTTAATTTGTATTAGTATGTCATAATAATTAAAATAAAATCATGTGTATAAAATTCATGGATAGTAAAGCAATAGATAACCATTTTATGAATAAATGTTGTATAACATGTAACATGTCAAAAAATCATATTTTTAGGAAAGAAAACCCTTAATAAATTGGTATCGTTTTAAAAAGATCTCGTTTATTTAAATAGAATTATATCATTCATAAAATCCCATTATTTTCATGAATATGGAATAATTAATTCATTATACATTAATCGCACCATAAAAAATCCTGAATCAAAAAATCAAATATGTCTTGTGAATTTGAAAATGAGACAAACAAACCCTTACCATGCTTCCCCGATTTTAGAATATACTCAGAGATCATATATAAAAATAATTAATCACTTGATCTATTATTTCAATACCTTATTAATATATATATATAGATATTTCCTTTTATAAAAAAATTATAATTATTTTTTACATTCATAATTGTTTGTTCAATTCTATTTTAAATATTATATGTGGGTAATCCAGATAATTTGAAAATAGTTTCATGTTAACATTTTTGTTCATATATATATACCAAATTTTTTTTATTCCAATATCATAAAAGGTAATTTAATTGATGTTTTATGATAATTTATAATGTTATAATTTAAATTTATTTTTTTAGTTATGATTCTCAATGAAATTTTTTATGTGCATAATTCATTGATTCATAGAGAACAACGGGTGTTTTGTTAAATAATGTGATAAATTTATATATTAAAATTAAAGACCCAAATAAAATTATTTATTTATTTTTTATATCATATATTTAATTTAATTTAATTCACTTAATCATAAATGAAATAAATTAATTGAATTGTTCAAGTAAAGGTTCAAACCAACCTAGACAAGAGCATACAAGAATTAATGAATGATTATGAAGATATTTAGTTCTAATAACTTTATACCAGAATCATAGTTGTATTATAAAGTTACTGCGAGTATTATATATATAAATTATAAAAATTTAGAATCATTAGATTACCTATATGAAGTTATTTAAATGTATTAATAAATCATTTTTCTCTTACATTTCTCTTTTGGATGATAGATTTTACCAGGGTTGTTTATTGATGATATTGTTTATAGGATGTAAAAATTAAATTTTAATAACATAACTACATTAATGAAAATCATATTTTTTCAATAAAATCATTATTACTGATATCCATGAAAGTAAGTGATGAAAATAAAAATAGAAATTATTCTTTCCATGGAGGAGGTAGTCTCTATGTATGCATGGGTTATAATTTAATTTTAAATTAAATGGGGGAGAGGATTAATCATTTTTAACATTTAAGAAGAGGAAATATGTTATAAATATCATAATTATATATTTAATTTCATTTTCAAACACCCATGATAGGTGTTGATGGAATAATAACATGTTACTGCATGTGGATGATAGGCCGCAATATACACGAATGACGATTTAATTTTTCTTAAAGGAAATAAGAAATGGTTTTAATAAATTTACCATAATTATAATAATTTTAAAGTATAACAATAATAATAATAATTTTATCATTTTATTATTTTTTAATGGAATTTGAGTAAAATTAATTGTGAAAAAGAATGAGAAATAATGAAGGAGAAATTAGAAATTTATATCTCACTTATTGGATTATATTATTTGTGAATGACTTTAATCCTATAGGGATGGATATATGAGATGAACAAAAACTATTAAGGGTGTATTGGAATGTTGAGGATATTTTTACTTCAAAAACAATTTGAATTATGTGTGTTTTGGTGTAAGGGGATGTTGAGAATAGATTACATTTTTAATAATTGAAAACAACTGATATTTTTACCAAACCCAAATAATTTCAATAATGGGAAGTCACTATCATGGAAAGTGGATCTAAGATTGAGATATTAGGGATAGGGGAAGATATAATGGTTATAAAGGCCTCAATCATCCATTTAAAAACATGTTTTCAACTCATTCTTTAACATTTACCAATTTATATTTTTTTCATGGTGACTAGTTTTTTCATAAGGTGTCATGGAATTTATTGGAAAAAAATCAAATGTACCCTATTAAATAAAATTTAATTAATGATATCGTAATTTAAATAAATTTTTATTTATGTATTTCAAAAAGAGATAAAAATTATTTTAAAAATTCTAAATTTATGTTGTATTAAAAACAATAAAATTGAAATATATAACTTAACTGCTGAAATTAAAAATATTTTTTTAATTAAATCAAAAAATTTCAAATTTATATATTCAGTTATAAAATATATATATATTTTTTAGATATATATTTCATGAATTTTAATTTTATAGTTAAAACTTATTATTTTCATAAACTCCAGGTTCTTTGTAAACACCATATGTTTCACTATTGAACTAAAAACAATCATTTAAGAAAAATCCAAATAAATAATAATAAAATAATTTTTAAATTATAAAACCAAAAATGACGATTATTATTACCAAATAAATAAATATTATATTATATTTTATCATAATAATAAAATTATAGAATATAATGTGAAACTCTTGTTATATGAAAATAACTTTCTAAAAATAAATTTTATATTTAATTATACTGTGTATAAAACCCTAATAAAGCTATCATTAATCAAAAAAAATTAATTTTTGAAAAAAAAAATTAAAAAAAAATGAAAAATGTATCCCTGATAAAAAATAGATAAATTAAACAGATAAATACATAAAGACAAATTTTAATTTGATGAATTTTTATAAATTAACATTTATATATATTCATATATATTAATTTATTTCATAATTTATATTTTCTGATATATAATTTCCAATTCAATGAAAAATATTTAATATTATATACATATCATGGTTTTATTTTTTATTAGTGTTGCATTTGGATAAAAGAGTTGAACACATTGTTTATTTATAAAAATAATAATAAAATATTATGTCATTATATTTACAACCCTATAATATAATATTGAAAAATATTTTCCCAGATATATAAATATCCATTGACATATATGGATTGATATAATATTTAATGAATAAGAAATTAGATTACACAAATTGCATTGTTGTAGTCTCATCATCATATATCCATGTGATGTATCTCTTCAAACCTCCACTGATTTAGACTATTGGGTCTTAATGTTTTCTATCATTTTCATTCTATAAAAATTATTTATTCTAAAATATTATTATACATGATCATATATCCTATTTTTATTTATTTTTAAATCATCAAACATAAGATATTAAATAATTTTCAATTTTTTATTTTTTTCCCGTGATAGGGATTAGAAAATTCTACTATAATTTATTACAAAATTTAATTTTAAATTCAGAAATATGAGCAAAAAAATATACATATATTATATTATCTTTTATTTAAATAATATATATTTAACGAAACCAAATTTCAGTATAACCCATTTCATCAAGGAGCGATTCCTTCCACCAACTAGCTAATCAAAATTATTTTTTTCAAAATTAGCCACCACTACTAACTGATATAATATGTTTTTATCCTAGATAAATTCACTGTTAAGATTCATGAATGAAAATATTATATACATAGTTTTGTAAAATTTCATAAGAATAATTACGAAAAACTATTCATGCTTCAATTATTGCTTCATGGGAAATGTATGTCTTTAAAAGAAACTAAAAATCTCAAGAACTATAAAGCATGGATTATGAGAACACTTTTAGTGTGATATTCCTCACAATATTAGATAATGGATAACTTAAATACCTTGGGCCATTATTACAATCATAAATCTTCCCATGTGCAATACTTTTAATAAAATGTAACCCTATTTATATGTTATTTACTTCGTTAATGGACATGTTGTATTCCAATTAGAAAACCACATAATATTAAATAAAACATATTATGGGAATTTTATCCCATCTATGATATATTTTCTATGATTATGACATGGTGGATCATCTCAAAATAAGTCCTAAAAATTTAATCTAGAATACTATAATCCATTTTTTGTATATTGTAATAAGACACATAGAATTACATTTTGATCAATAATTTGAAATAGAAAATCCGTAATTATCCTTCCAAAAACATTTTAATCCATGTAACCAATTTATTATAACTCCTCGATTTTGATGAAAGGATCTCTATTTTAAAATTCATGTAATAGAACCCCAATAATATTTAGAATAATTTTTTTAACAAATTCATGATATATGTTTGTTGAAAACCCTTCATCACAACATAAATTAATACCATATAACAATTCATGACAAAAATGGAAATTATGACCCCTCGCATTATATTTCAATCAGTGAATTACTTAGTAATTTTCTATAATTCCACATGAGTTATTCTTTGGGTGGAAAATATTAGTAAAATGAGATGTTCCACATGAAATCAATTCATTGATCCTTGTTTATTTTTGTCTACACTAAATATTAAAGAATAAAAACAATTATTTACACTATAAGATCTGATACTAAGTTAATAAATTTTAATCCTTATCATAGAAACAATTCCTAAATATATTTTTTCATGATTTCCCCTAAAATGTCTGAATTTTTTCCCCTTACTGCCTTATTTATTTTTTTGGTCTATCATTGAGTAACAACTCAGGAATTTTTCTAAATATTGTAAATGAACCCAAAGTTAAAAGACTTTTAGGATCATGGGATTAAATAAAATGAAACATACTTATTTAATAGAAGATATATGAATTTTCCATGAAATAATTGTTTATGATATAGCCAGTTGAGTATAATTGGGGATTGAAAAACACTATACCACAAATTAGGCTGATTATACAACTATCTTGGTTGATGTGGATGGTTACACTCTATTTTCCCAAAAAATACACTCTAAATAATCATGAGGTAGTTTTTTTCACATAGTCTAAAAATGATTTTTTATAGACACACTGCAGCACCCCTAACATTTTATGGTATTTTTCTCTTAATTACATTATATTCATCACTGTGTTCATTTGAAACAACACTAGGATATTTAGGATATAGTCAAAACCTAGATATTAAATATAAATTTTCCACTTCTATGTTTTGAATTTCGAAAAATGGTCATCTAGAGTTGTGATCAGTAAGTCATTTGGAGTCTAATAGAACAAACATCGTTTTTGGTGAATAGTAACAAACCCTTATGAACAGTAATATTAATAGTAATATGAACCTTATGAATAGTAAATATTATTATTATTTTATTTTCTTAAGGAAACAAGATAATGAGATCTTAATTAATTTTTCAATGTCACATAAAACTAACTGCACTTCAAGATTGTTATTTTATGAATTAACTATAACCTTATTTAAAAATTAAATTAATAATATTGAGGAAATTATTTTTGAAAAATGGATTTTACTTTTTAATTCTACACGTCGAAAAAATGGTAGGGGTGAATTTTTGGGATTTTTCTGAAATTCATGAATTTTTTATTAATAGTGAAATACCGTAAAATACCGTATATTCAATTTATCGGTAAAAAACACTATTTATGACATCATAAGTCAATAAAGGACACTTGGTTCGAACTCAAATGCCTTTATTACTGTTAGGGGTCACATTAAAAAATACTATTGGCTGTCTTGATGGAAATAATACAAATAATGAAATTAAATATTCAAAATTTACCCCTCTCCTCCACTATAACCCCCCCCCCCACCCCACCTCTTCCCTTCACTCTTTTAAGACTTTAAGCTCCTAAACGTTCAGACCAATAATCCTCCCAAGTCTCTTCCCTAGGTTCTAGAGCTTCTGGTCTCACCAAAAGTCCAAAACCAAAGCCCTTAAGAAGGATCTCATGGAGAAGAGATCAAGAGGTAAACAACCTCTTTTATTTTCATTCTTTTCATTAATTTTATGTTATTCTCTTCCATTCCCTTTGGATTGTGTTGGGATATTTCATTAAATAATCCCATTTAATGTCCATATTATGTATGAATGATGATATATTCCATTCCTCTCATAAAACTATTTTTATGAAATTTTATGAGATGTCGTTAGGCTGCCGAATTTTCACGAGAAATTTATCAAGTTTTCATTCTTTTTATGATTCCATTATTTTCTTATTCTTTCCTCACCTCAGCTTAGAAAAAGGAAATTTATGCTCCATAATCTTGTATATTCTATATTTTTTAATCTTTATTTAAAATTCTTCATCATTATTCATCTCCTCTCCCACTTATTTAAGGAATAAAAAAACATTGTTCGTGATGTGTCGAATTACCGACATCATGGACGTTGTAATTTCAATTTACATTAATTATTTCAAGTCAGGTCATGAAACCAAATATATGGTTTAACCAGGTCATTATATATTTATTTTATCTTTATTAATGTTCTGTAATCTTTAAATGTTCATAATATGGAATAAAAATAAAAAACAAGTTTATTTAGCACAAAACTGCCAAGCGAAATTCATGAATTTATCTTTAACTCATCGAAGGAGTCATAATCATGGAATAGAACCAGAATCATAATAAGATAATTTATGTCTCTTTAATTTCACTAATAATATATATTAAAAATTATGGTTGTTTAACCATATTTCAATCCAACTTCCATTCATGAATACAAGTAAACAAAGCATTAAACCCAGTAAGAAAATGCTTCCAAAACAATAAAATTGAATCTATTAAATCCACAAAAAAGTCCATTAATGAACTAAATAAGGTTATACCATATAAATTAAATATAAAATAAGTTCAGGGAATTTGAATTAATAATTCTAATTTGTTTATTCAGGTTGTTAAAAACTATACAATAACACCTTCAAGCATAAGGTAAGGGATCCTCTCTCTCACTTTTGTTCAAGAATATCCCCTTTATTGTGACTAACATTGTATTGTGCACCTAATAATCCTTATTTGGTATACCTATTGCTCATTTTAGATCACTTTCCAATTGAAATTATATTTCTATTAAATATACATAATCTCATGTCATGGATATGTTTACTATCAAAACCGTATACCATTTCACATACGGTGTATATTTGGGATGTTATTGATGAATCGGTATTCTATGCTCTATACGGATATTGAAAAGCCATATTTCTATTGTATTGAATCATTTTATAAAGAATTGTTCGTATTTATAGGTGGGTGGGTCCCACTAAAGCCCCCTGATTCATCAGTAGGTCTCATGATACAAAACAGCTTGGCGACAGACTCTTCGAGTTTGTTCCTAAAAAATTAGATGGGTTTATACCCATAGAACGAAACCGTTTTTATAGTATTATGGTTCATGTGATATATACATGACGTCCAATTAATATGCATTCTCTTTATTTGTTGTCAGTTACTGTTATTATCCATGAGGTTTTCACTATGTCAAAATCTATGGATACAGTTTCATTCTCAATTTATTAATGGCATTAGTTGTTTATTTATTCACTATTCCATTTTGATTATGTCATATTGATTATGATTCACTTATTATTGTACTCATGTTTCCACTATTTGTAACCCTTACTGAGCATTTTATCTCACCCCTCTCATTGTTTACCTTCAACAGGTTATGAAGAGAAGGCCATTTATTGAGTGCTAGTGTATGCAGTTTTTGTTTTTCATTATGGATTGTATCTTGAAACCTTATCCAATGTAATTTATGTTAAATCAATGTATCTAGTTTCCTCAAAACTACTAAACTAATTGTTCCTTCAGGATTTTCATTCCTTCTAACCATGCCAATATAACAAGTAATGCATCGGCTCAATCCTAGAGGGGTCGGGGTGTTACAGTTGGTATCAGATGAAGTTTAGTAGAACACTTGGAAAATAGACATGGAAATTTATAGTAGGGAAAAAATCCCAAAGGTATGATTTGAGGAAAAACATACAAGAATATCCTGGTATTTTGGTAAGGAATAGATTATGTTGATATTTTAAGCAATACATCCCTGTTTGGATACGAGTAGGTAGAGGCGGCTCTGGCACAGATGTATCTAGGGGTAAAACCCGAAAACACCATTTGAGCTTGACTCGAACGGGAACTAGTGCATGACAACGGGCATTGATGCACTCTTGGTTATGACACTCCCGGGGGATATTCATAGGATAATTAATGTTTTCTTTATAAGCCATTATGAAGGAGTTAATGTAAATTTTTTCTTAGAGGAACCATGTTTATGCATAGAATTTCATTCTATGTTGATTGATTATCTATTTGAGATTCATAAACAAATCTTGTGTATCCCATTATTTATAAATGGCGTTTAATGGAAGAAGGGGAATCAATACTCGTGGGAAAGGTAGGGATCTCCCTACTGAGAAAGTAAACATAGTCAAAGTTGGAGCAGATCAGATCATGACCATATTGGGACAACATACTCAAGTTGTAACGAATAACCATTCCACACCTGTGTTCGATTGTTTTATGCGGCAGAATCCCCCATCTTTCAGTGGGAAACCTAATCCATTGGTAGCTAAGCAGTGTATCAATTCACTTGAAAAGATATTCATGGCATTAAGATGTAATGAAAATGAGAAGGTGGTGCTTTCAGTATATTGTCTCAAGGGTGACGCTGACCAATGGTGGTCCCTGATTTAGAAAACCATGGTGGAAGAAGAAATAAAAGATATGGAGTGGAGGAATTTTAAGGCAATATTATATGAGAAATATTTCCCTCATGAGAAATGAACTGAAATGAAGCAGAAATTCCTGATCTTGAAACAAATGGAAGAGGATAGTGTTGGAGAGTATGAGGATACTTTTACAAGGATGGCCAGGAATGTTGTAGATTACGTACGTAACATGGCAGACAAGATTGATCATTTCATTGAAGGTCTTAAGCCAAGTCTTCGGAGGGCACTGGCTTCTCAAACATTTTCATCATATGATTAAATTGTGTCATGTGCCATCAAAACAAAGAGGAAATTTTCTAGATCAAATCTTTTCAATGGAAACCAAGATAAGAAGCGGTACTCAGATAACAAAGGTAAATGAGAAGTACCAAAGAATTGAAAGATAATGAATAGTTTCCCATTATACGATAACTGTGGAAAGAATAATCTCAGGAAATGATTGAAAGTCATGGGAGTCTGCTATAACTGCAGAGAAAAGTCTCATCGATCTGATGAATGCAAGGGGGAGAAAAAATTAAATGATGTTCAATGCTACAATTGCAGAGAGATGGGACACTATGCAAATGAGTGTCCTAAAAGCCAAAGAAACTTGACTTAGAAAAGGCCAAGAGGTCAAGGGAGAGCTTATGCGATTACAACTACGGAGGCTGATGTCACTAATAATGTGGTGGCAGATAATTTATTTGTTTCCTCAAACTTAGCCAACACCTTATTTGATTCTATATCATTACATTCTCTAAAATATTATATGTTTTCCATGAAAATTAGATATGTCAAATTTGATTTAATAAAGGAGTTGTCAGTCAAAACTTTTGGGTGATGTATCATTGCAACAAAGGCATGTCAACTAGTACCCCTTCAAACACCAAAATGTGTTTTAGTTGCTAGCCATATCATCATAACCATGATCGAATTTCATATAATTCTCAGTATGGATTTTCCATCAAATTATGATGTGAGGATTTATTGCAAGAAAAAAGAAGTTACATTTTTTTGAAATGTTGTAGAATCTCTTGTCATTAGGGCAGAAACTTCGCCACCTGATTATTATCTAGAACCAGCCACAGTAGATCTATTGAGTGTAATACATAGTGAGGAAGCTAAACCAATATCTATAGGAGAGGAAATAAATATTCAAATTGAATGTGTGCACATAGTGAAAGAGTACATTGATGTTTTTCTAGAGGATTTAACTAGACATCCTCCATAGCGGGAAGTTGAGTTCTTTATTGATTTAATTCCTGATGCAAGACCTATATCAAAGACCCCATATAGAATATCCACTGTGGAGTTAGTGGAGCTAAAGAAACTACTAGAAGAGTTGATTGACAAAGGATTTATTCACCCTAGTGTTTCTCCATGGGGAGCCCCGGTCTTGTTTGTAAAGAAGAAAGATGGATCCATGAGGCGTTGTATTGATTACAGGAAAATCAATGCTATTACAATAAATAATAAGTATCCTCTGCCCTAGATTGATGATTTATTTAACCAACTTCATGGAGCTCAATAATTTTCGAAGATTGACCTTCTATCTGGATATCATCAACTATGTGTGAGGAAGGAAGATATTCCGAAGACAACATTTCGGGCATAGTATGGGAATTACAAGTTTATAGTGATGCCTTAAGGATTGTCAAATGAACCCTCTATTTTCAGGGATTTAATGAATAGAGTTTTCAAGGAATATCTTGATAACATTTTTGTGGTATTCATTGATGATATCTTGGTATAATCAAAAATCTATGAAGTCTATGAGGATCATTTGTGAACTATTCTAAAAACTCTGAGAAGAAATCAATTATATGGGAAGTTTAGCAAGTGTGAATTATGGCTTCAGTCAGTTTCTTTTCTAGGCCATATTTTTTCTAAGGATGGAATCATAATTGATCCTGAAAAGATAAAGGAAATCCAAGAATGGCCCACACCCATAGACATAACTAAGGTACACAATTTTATTGGCTTAGCAGGTTATTATTGATGTTTCAATCAGAATTTTGCCCGACTGGCTAACCTGTTAACCAAGCTCACACATAAAAGAGTTATGTTTTTGTGGAAAAATGAATGTATAGAATTCTTCAATGAATTAAAAAGAAGATTGGTCAATTCCCCAATTTTGACTCTTCCATCTGGAAGTGATGGATTTGTAAAATACAGTGATGCATCAATGAATGGATTGGGTTGCATACTTATGAAAAATGATAAAGTTATTTCTTACGCATCAAGGAAGTTTAAGACTCATGAGAAAAATTATCCAACTCATGATCTTGAGTTAGTAGCTGTAATCTTTGAACTGAAAATATGGAGGAATTATCTCTATGGAGAGAGATGTGAGATTTATACGGACCACAAGAGTTTGAAATATATTTTCACACAAAATGAACTCAATATGAGGCAAAGAAGATGGCTCAAGTTAATCAATGATTACGATTGCTCAATATACTACCACCCATGAAATGCGAATTAGGTAGAAGATGCATTAAGCAAGAAATATCATGGCCTACTGACTAAAATGAGGATTGAAATATATCCTATGTTTATGGATCTACAGAAGATGGATATGGGAATTGTTAAGGAAGGGAAAACATCACACTTATTCAAAATGATTGCAAAATAATCTTAACTAGAAAAGTTAAAAATTTCTCAATATGATGATGAGAATATGCAAAAGAAAATTAATGCAGTTAAGGATGGAAGACCGGCTGACTTCGTGTATGAAAAAAGAGTTTTATAGTTTGGGAAGAGGTCATGTGTTCCCTTAGTACCTGAGCTAAAAAGGAAACTTTTAGACGATGCTCATAGCTCAAATTTCTCTATACACCCGGGTAGAACCAAGATGTATAGAGATATGAAGGAAGATTTTTGGTGGGATAATATAAAGCGAAAAATAGCTGACTACGTGTCAAGGTGTCTAGTTTGTCAACAAGCAAAGGCGGAGAGACAACATCCCAAAGGAGTTCTTCATCCTCTATCCATTCTTATGTGGAAGTAAGATAACATTATGATGGATTTTGTCACCAGTATACCAATAACACCTAGAAGGAATGATGCAATATGGGTAATTGTTGATCGTCTCACAAAAACAGCACATTTCCTTCCAATAGGAGTGGATTTACCACTTGATCACCTGGAAATACATTATATTAATCAAGTTGTGAGACTTCATAGTGCACCTCTATCAATTGTCTCTGATTGAGATCCCCAGTTTATGTCAAAATTCTAGAAAAGTCTCCAGAAGGCTTTGAATACGGAGCTTCATATGAGTATTGCATATCACCCTCAAACCGACGGAAAATCTGAAAGGACTATTCAAACTCTAGAAGAAATGATGTGGTCATGTTCTCCTGACTTCCAAGGTATGTGGGATCAATACTTTCCTTTGGTGGAATTTTCATACAACAATAGTTTCCATTCTAGTATTCAAATGTCTCCATATGATGAATTATATGGAAAGAGATGTCGAACTCCAACTTGTTGGGATGAAGGTGGTGTGAGGAAACTTATAGGCACAGAACATATTGAAGAGACCATGACAAAGGTGAAGAAATTACAAGCCCACATTAAAGCAGTCCAAAGTAGGCAGAAGAGTTATGTTGACAACCGGAGAATGGACATGGAATTTCAAGTGAGAGATAATGTATTTCTGAAAGTATCTCCATGGAAGGGCGTCTTAAGGTTTGGTAAGAAAGGAAAACTGAGCCCTAGGGTCATAGGACCATTTGAAATTTTGGGAAGAATCAAGGTTGTAGCTTACATTTTAGAAATGCCACCAAATAACTCTAGATTTCATGATGTGTTCCACATATCATTGTTAAAGAAGTACATGCCAGACCCAATTCATGTAATCACATATGAAGAAAAATAACTGGAACCTGATTTATCATACTATGAAAAGCCTATCAAGATTCTTGACCCAAGGGAGCAGGTATTGAGAAATTGAACAAATCGTCTAGTAAAGGTTCTTTGGAGAAATCAGAATGTGGAGGAAGCAATATGGGAACCAGAGGATTTCATGAAGAAGAACCACCCACATATTTTTGGTGGGCATTATTCATAAAATTTCGAGGATGAAATTTCCAAAGGACGGAATAATGTAGCACCCCAAAAATTTTATGGTATTTTTCTCTTAAATAAATTCTATTCATTACTTGGTTCATTTGAAACAATACTAAGATATTTAGGAGATAGTCAAAACAAAGCCATTAAATATAAATTTTCCACTTCTATGTTTTGAATTTTGAAAAATGGTCATCTAGAGTTTTGATCAGTATATCATTTGGAGTCTAATAGAACAAACATGGTTTTAGGTGAAAAGTAACATACCCTTATGAATAGTAATATGAATAGTAATATGACCCTTGTGAATATTTAATAATAATATTCTTTCATTTTCTTAAGGAAACAAGATAATGAGACCTTAATTAATTTTTCAGTGTCACATAAAACTAATTGCACTTCAAGATTGTTATTTTTGGAATTAACAATGACCTTATATAAGAAATAAATTAATAATATTTAGAAAATTATTTTCGAAAAATGGATTTTACTTTTGAATTATAAACGTCGAAAAATTTTATGGGCGAATTTTTGGGATTTTTCTGAAATTCGTGAATTTTTTATGAATAGTGAAATACAGTAAAATACTGTATATTCAATTTATCAGTAAAATACACTATTTATGACTTCATAAGTGATTCAAGGACACTTGGTTCGAACTCACATGCCATTATTACTATTAGGGGTTACATGAAACAATAATATTGGTTGTCTTGATGGTAATAATAAAATAATTAAATTAAATATTCAAAATTTACCCCTCTCCACCACTAAACCCCCCCCCCCACCCCCACCCCCACACCTCTTCTCTTCACTCCTCTAAGCCTTGAATATCCTCAAATTTCTGTGCAATAATCCCCCCAAGTCTCTTCCCCACGTCCTAGAGCTTCTGGTCTCACCAGAAGACCAAAACCAAAGCCCTTAAGAAGGATCTCAAGGAGAAGAGATCAAGAGGTAAACAACCTCTTTTATTTTATTTCTTTTATTTAATTTTATGTTATTCTATTCCATTACCTTTGGCTTGTGTTGGGATATTTCATTAAATATCCCTTCTTACTGTCCATATTATGTATTAATAATGAGATATTCCATTCCTCCCCTCAAACTATTTTTATTAAATTTTATGAGACGTCGTTAGGCTGCCGAATTTTCACGAGAAATTTATCAAGTTTTCTTTCATTTTAACATTCCTTTCTTTTCATCTTCTTTCCTCACCTCATCTTAAACAAGAGCCATGTATGCTCCAGAATCTTTTAAATTCTATATGTTCTAATGTTTATGGAAAATTATTCATCATTATTCTTCTCCTCCCCCACTTATTTAAGGAATAAAAAAACATTGTCTGTGATGTGTCGAATTACCGACATTTTGGACGTTGTAATTTAAATTTACATTAATTCTTTAAATTCAGGTCATGAAACCAAATATATGGTTAAAATAGGTCATAATATATGTATTGTATCTTTATTAAAGTTATGTAATCTTTAAACGTTCATAATACGGAATAATAATACAAAACAAGTTTATTTAGCACAAAACTGCCAAGCCAAATTCAAGCATTTTTCTTTAACTCATCAAATGAGTCATAGTCATGGAATATAACCAGAATCATTATAAGATAATTAATGTCTCTTTAATTTCACTAATAATTTATATTAACAATTCTGGATGTTTAACCATATTTCAAACCAACTTCCATTCATGAATAAAAGTAAACAAAGATTGAAACCAAGTAAGAAAATGCTTCCAAAATAATAAAATTGAATTTCTTAAATCCATCAAAAAGAACTTTAATGAACTAAATAATGTTATAACATATCATTTAAATATAAAATTTTTTCTGGACTTATGAATTAATAATCCAAATTTGTTTATTCTGTTCTTTAAAAACAAGACAAGAACACCTTCAAAAATAAGGTAAGAGATCCTCTCTCTCACTTTTGTTCAAGAGTATACCCTTTATTGTGACTAACATTGTATTGTGCACCTAATAATCCTTATGTGGTGTACCTACTTCCCATTTGAGATCACATTCCATTTGAAATTATATTTCTATTAAATATCCATAATCTCATGTCATGGATATGTTTATTGTCTAAACCATATACCATTTCACATACGGTGTATATTTGGGATGTTATTGATGGATCAATATTCTATACTCTATACAGATATTTAAAAGGCATATTTCCCTTATATTGAATCATTGAATAAATAATGCTTTGGATGTTGAGGTGGGTGGGGCCCACTGCAATCCCTCTATGCGTCTGTAGGTCTCATGAGACAAAACAGTTTGGAGACAAACCTTTCGAGTTTGTTTCCAAATAATCAGATGGGTTTCTACCCATAGAACAAAACCATTTTTACTATATTATGGTTCATGTGCCAGATACATGACGTCCAATTAATAATAATTCTCTTTATTCATTTTCAGTTATTATTATTATCCATGAGGTTTTTACTATGACAAAATATATGGATGCAGTTTCATTCTCTGTTTAATAATGGAATTAGTTGTTCATTAATTCACTATATCATTTTGATTATCTCAGAATGATTATGATTCACTTGTTATTTTAGTCATGTTTCCACTATTTGTAGACCTTACTGAGCATTTGAGCTCACCCCTTTAATTTTTTACCTTCAATAGGTTATGAAGAGGAGGTCATTTATTGAGTTCAAGTGGATGCAATTTCTATTTTTCATTATGGATTGTATCTTGTGACCTTATCCAGTGTAATTTATGTTAAATCAATGTATCTAGTTTCATCAAGACTACTAAACTGATCGTTCCTTCAGGATTTTCATTCCTTCTAACCATCCCAATATCACAAGTAATGCACCGGATCCAACCTAGAGGGGTCGGGGTGTTACACACATACTCCAACTTCATTATAATTATCTTGACCTTCCCATTTTTGAAGTAATATATAATATGGATACGTTTTCTCATGACTATTGGATAAAATATTTTGTATCACTAATAATAATCTAGTTGTCACTCTTGACAGAAATGGAATTTTTCATATAAAATTAGATACCCTTTTGTTTTAATTAATCCATTGAAATAAGGTGAATTCTTCAGTAGTGATATTGTATCAATCATTTATTTCGATCAATATCATGAAATCATTATGCAGGTTTCAACTATAAATAAAAAAATATATGTTAAAATGATCCATATGATTTTGAATTATGATCATCCTATAAATTTGGCCAATCTTTTTATTTAACTCTTAATAACTCCTGATATTATTTTTCATGATATCACAAATTGAAATTTGAAATTATTGTTAAATAATATTATATATTCACACCTAATTTCGTGATTCTCTCTTTGGAGGAATATCTTATAAAATTTTTCTCAAAAACTATAAAACAAAATGATAGGTGGTATCATCATCAATTTCACCAAAAATTCACAATTTCTGTATAGATTCTAATGTTTTTTCATCAATACCATCTTTAGTGTATTATTTTAAATCATATATAAACCCTTGTGCACCCAAAAAGAATATTTATTCGGTATCACAATCTTCCAAAATCATCTCACTTGTTTTATTTATAATTCATCACATTTTAAATAACATTGAAATATAATGTTTCAATTCATTTTCAATTCATTTTATTAAAAAATGAAACATGAATTTTGATTAAAAACTAATAAAAATAATTTTATCATAATTGTAGTTAAAATTATGGTGGATATTCTATATGTTCTCAATGATGATTTTAGTTCCAAATATTTGGATAAATTTAAACATTACCTTATTCCTATAAGAAAAATTAATCAGAGTCTCTGATATAACCTCAAAAAAAAGATTTGTAAGTTCTATAGGCTAACCTAAATACTATTTCCTTATAATATATCTATGGAAAATAATTTTTCATGTGAATCAGTTGATTCATGAAGTTACAAATCCCTTTTAATCTCATAATTACACCATTTTATTGGTGATTCATGACCATCCAATCATGATACATTAACTTATTTTTATATACATATTATTGTAAAATGATATTTGTTAAATATATTCCATTATTGGTAATAAATTTATGAATTTTCATCATAATAGTCATCTCTTCCAATCTGTTTTATATTATAAATACATTTAGCACGTAGTATTTATTATCCATCATTATTGACCAAGACATCATACTATAATAATAAATTAATATAATTTAGTAATTCATACTATAAGTTGAATTTTTAGAAATGGGTCCACAAACATAAATGTTTTCCCACTAAATAAATATCACTAAATTTATTTCCTTCATCATGTGTGTCTTATAAATTAATTACAATTTTGAAAATTATTTCACATGTGAGTAAGACCATTTGAAAGAATTTGGATATCAAGAAAAACATCATTTAATAATAATTTTTTAGTGTTATTATTCTCTTGTTGAAAAATCCTTATATGCTATATATTTTTCTCGACTTACACAGATGTAGAGAAGAAAACATGATCTATGATAAGAACTTTGATATTTCACTTCAAAAACATTACATATGTAACGTCCCAATTCTGGGTGCTACTCAACGGGTGCCTCAAACCCGGTTCACCATGTGACCTCAAGCGCATTTCCCCAAATTCCAGAGGCTTTCGACTAGCAGCGAGGGACCATGGTGGATAGTGGGGAAACTATGACCTCAATTTTTAAAGTGAAACGCAGCTGAATAAAATAAAAAGCTTACAATAACAGCTGAAGCAATAAACCATACAACTTTTAAAATGAACAACTGCAGTAAAAACAAACAATAGTCATATATATATATATATAATGATGATGCAACATGCCTCAGGTTCTAAGAAAACAGCCAAAACATGTTTCACTTCAATACAATATAAATGGAGTACAAGTACAGAAAGAAAAAAATAGAACAGTCGGCAGCTTCACGAGCCTAAGCCCGGTCCCATGCTCCCCTACACCTCAGCAGCAATCAAGTACCTGTATAAGGACCCTTTCCCTTATCCACACCTACAGAAACATAATCTGTTTGGGTCGAAAAGAATGACTCAAATAGGGTGTGAGAAATAATCACAGTAGGCACCCACCAAAGCCTCTTGCTCAACTATTTGTAAAAATGCAGCAACAGTGTGCAAAAGTAAATGCAATAAACTAAGTTTTACTCTAAAGTAACTAACTTACTAGTTATATTGCCATTTTAATATCCAATTAATCATTTAATTTAAAATATCACCACAGTGAATATTATAATTAAATGGCCAATTTCCTCAGACATGTAAACCCCTACCCTCTGGTAAAGAGAATCCAAACACAAGAATATTTTCAGAGGCATACGGATATTTCCCATAGGGGTAAGAAGTGTCTCCCACTGGCACAGTATCAACTACCCATAGGCACGGAATTAGTTGCCCACAGGCTAAATAGTACAATTCCCACAGGTTAATTACAACACTGCCCTCAAGCTAAATATGTAACCGGGCCATGCCCAATTTGTAAACAATTAGTACACAAGAAATTCATCTCAAGGCAGTTACACAATCATTACATTAAAGGCATACCCTTTGGTATCCTGGCCAAACGGCTAAATATAGGAACACACCCCCGAGGTGGCCCTGGATCCAAGAAACGATCCCAAATAGCAGTTTTAATATCACAATTAATTACCTATTCCACTATAGGTATTTAAAATAGCCATGGACTCAGCCACATGAAACCCCAACATGGGTTTATGGAACAACTGTACACATAAATTCACAACAGTTGGAATATAAACACCAAGCCACCAACCTTAAACACTGAAGAACGGTATACCCAAACGATGCCTTCTGAAACATTCAAGAACTACGTAGATATGATGTAGAAGAAAACCCATTAAAACTCAAATAACATCCATTATAGGAATAATTGGCAAGAACTATGCAAGGAGATGGGAGATCATACCCGTAAGGTCCAAACGTGATCGACGGAAGCGGAAACGGATTCCCGACACCTGATATAGAGATCCACGAAGGTTCAACCGTCCTCTCCCAAGATCTTATCCGGTTCTAATCCTTCCCTATGAACAGGGTTGGATACTTCCCATTTTAAGAAATAAATACAAAGTACATGTCGTGTACTTTTTACTACACGGCATGTACTTTCCACATTTAGATGTTCCTCTGAAGGCACCGCCAAACTGTTCATCCGTCGACATGAGTACACAGCATGTATCCTCAACTACGTGGTGTGTACTATCGCCCAGCTGGCGGCTGCTTCCACCGCCTTACTGTTTCGCCTTCCGACTGACTAAACGGAGTGTAAAGGACCACTATACGGTGTGTTGTTGGTTTTTACACCCTTCATCGCCGACATTACTACACACCTTGTGTACTCATCCCACATGGACAAAGTACACGGTGTGTGGAAAATCACACGGCATGTACTTTCCAAAATTTATGATTTTTCCCCATTTTCCTTATTTTCTCAAAAACATATAAGGAAAAGAGAAAAGAAGAAACTCGTACCTCAAAAATAAGAACCAGATTCTTACAAACTTCCCCCCTTAAATCAATTCATCCCTGAATTTCCCTTCCAAGTGTGGTGAAGATAAAGCTCAGAACAGCTCTAGCCACTGAGCACGTACATCAGTCTCTCGCTCCCAGGTTTCATCTTGCACTTTTCCATGCTTCCATAGCACCCGTATGAGAGGAACTGACCAGCCTCGGATAACCTTCGTGCTCCTATCAACAATATGTATCAGATGCTTCTCAAAGGACGCATCTACCTCAAGATCAACCTCCTCGGTCTGAAGGACATGAGACGGGTCTGAATGATAGTGGCACAACTGAGATACATGTAAGATTTCGTGCATGGCTTGGTAGCTCTGAGGTTACTGCAACTGAAAAGCAACTGGCCTAACTCTATCCAGAATCTCAAATGGTCCCACATAACTCGGTAAAATTTTACCCTGTCTCTTGATCTGTCTATGTCCCAACCTTGGAAAAACACATATGAAAACCTGATCCCAGACCACTAACTCCAAAGGTAGTCTGTGGTGATCAACATAACATTTCTGACGAGACTGTGTGGTAGCCATCCTCTTCTGAATCAACTAGACCTGCTCAGAAGTCTTCTTCATGAGACGTGGTCCTAGTAAAGCTGCCTCACCGGCCTCTAACTTGCACAAAGGTTATCATCATGGCCTACTATATAAATCATCATATGGTGTCATATTAATAGTTTCCTGAAAACTATTATTATAGGAAAACTCAACTAGGGGTATGTGCTTATCCAAAGATCTCCCAAAGTCTAGGATGCATGCACGCAACATGTCCTCAAGCACCTGTATCGTCCGCTCTGACTGAGCATCCGTCTGAGGGTGGTAATTCATGCTCAGAATCACCTTTGTACCTAGTGCCCTCTGAAAACTCTACCAGAAACGAGACATAAAATGGGTGTCCCTATCAGAAACTATAGAATGAGGGACCCCATGAAGACGCACGATCTCTCGGAGATACAACTTCTCGATCTCGTCAGCACCAAAAGTCTCCTTGATCAGAAAAAAGTGAGCTACCTTTGTGAGTCTATCCAAAACAACCCATATAGCATTGTTGCCTCTAGGTGACCTCGACAATCCAGTCACGAAGTCCATCGCAACATCATCCCATTTCAACTCTTGAATGGGTAACTTCTGTAACAGTCCAGCTGGCCTCTGGTGCTCCACCTTCACCTACTGACAGGTGGAACACCTTATAACAAAACTAGCTATTTCTCCCTTCATACATGGCCACCAGTACTGTTGTCTCAAGTCTCGGTACATCTTGGTAACCCCAGGATGAACTGCCCAAGTGGAAGCATGAAACTCATGCATCAACTCCTCACGTATATCCAATGGAACCCACTCCCGTCCATGGAAACACAAAATTTCATAATCACCTATCATCCACCCAGGAGGAGGGTCCTCACTTTCCACTAACTCATGTATAAAAAGGCCTTCTGAGTCAGATACCTGTCTCATACTCACTCTATCCAGGAGGGTATAAGTCACAACTAAAGATAAAAGATAGGTCTTCCACTAATTTTCGTGCACCTCCAAATGCATCTCAGAGAACAAATCCATAAGCTTCCATTCACCACTTCCCTCCCACACTGCCTGTATCTGAGTCTTCCTACTAAGAGAATCAGCTATGAAATTACCTTTACCAGGTGTATAGGCAAGCTCAAAATTGAAGGAATGAAGGTATTCGACCCACCTTCGCTGTCTCAAATTCAAGTCACGCTGAGTAAATATATACTTGAGACTTTTATGGTCAATGAAAACCACAAAATGCTCTTCCAAGAGATAATGTCTCCAACAGCACAATGCATGAACAACTGCATCCAACTCGAGATCATGTGTCGGGTAATTAATTTCATGTGGACCCAACTGCCGAGATCCACACTCAACTACTCGATCGACCTGCATCAACACAGCTCCTAGCCTAATACCTGATGCATCATAGTAAACTATAAAGCTCTTACCATGCTCTGGGAGTATGAGTACTAGTGATGATGTCAACCTTCCTTTCAGATCCTGAAAGGAAGTCTCACAAGATTCTGTCCAAACGAACATCATACCCTTCTTAGTCAAACCCATCAACGGTTATTCTAAGAGGGAGAAGTCGTGTATGAAGCGTCTGTAGCAACCAGACAGCCCTAAGAAACTCTGTATCTTAAACACATTCTTAGGTTTCTCCTGGGAAACTACTTCTCTCACCTTCTCTGGGTCTATTGAAACTCTTGTCTATGAGATGATATGACTCAGGAAGTGTATCTCGTCCATCCAAAAGGTGCACTTTGACAGCTAAGCATATATCTGATGCTCTCTCAGTGTACTCAATACGATCTCAAGATGGGCGACATGGTCGTGTAGAGTGTGAGAGTACACTAAGATATCGTCCAAAAATACTACCACAAAAGAATCCAGGTATGGATGGAACACATTATTCATCATAGCTATGAAAACTACTGGTGCGTTTGTGAGTCCAAACGGCATAACCGTATACTCGTATAGACCATACCTACTTCTGAAAGTCATGAGAGGTATATTAGGTGGTCTAACGCATAGCTAATGATATCCTAATCTCAAGTCAATCTTCGAGAACAGTCGTTCCCCCCCTCCAGAAGTTGATCAAAAAGATCATCGATCCTAGGAAAGGGATATCAGTTCTTAACTATCAACTGGTTGAACTTCTGATAATTTACACAGAGGCTAAGAGTACCATCTGGATTCTTTGCAAAAAGGACAATATAACCCCATGGAGAAGTACTGGGTCAGATAAAACCCTTTGACTGTAACTCCTCTAACTATCTCTTGAGCTCTTGTAACTTTGGTGTAGCCATCCTATAAGGAGAAATGGACACCGGTGCTGATCCTGGCACAAGCTCAATAGAGATATCCACCTCATGCTCTGGAGGAAGACCTGAAAAGTCATCTGGGAAGATATCCCTGAAATGATCAACCACTAGAGAGAAATCTTCCTAACAAGTCCCTTGAATATCCAAATATAAGCTCGCAATCTGGGCTGTGATAGCACCTCACCAATGAAGCTCTGGTCCAGCTCGACTCACATGAACATCCCATTCACACTTTTATAGAAACTCTCCACCCTATGGTGACATGAATCTCACCCTACGACGATAGAAATATACAAAGGATCGAAAGGGAACCAACCAGTCCATCCTGAGAATGACACCATAGCTCGTCATCTCTAAGACATAGAGATCCCAACAGAAGTGACACCCACCAACCACAAGGGGCACTTTTTACACTGACTCAAACATATCGTTCTAGTTCCTAACGGAGTGTCTAGCATAATAACACTATAAGAAGAAGAAACACAGAGCCCAAGGCTCTCCAAAATGGGCACAGATATGAAAATATGTGTATCACTCATATCAAAAAGTATTGAAGATAAGAAAGAAGCTACTAGAATAGTACCTATGACTGTAGAAGGTCTGAGATCCTGCTCATGCTGGGTCTGTTGCACAACATATGTTTGCCCAGTGCCATGGCCCTGCGACATAGCATGGATACCCTAAGTTGTCCCGCCCTGCTGCCTCTGAGATCCTAGTGTCTGGCTACCACGACCTCGACCACCATCTCGGCCTGCACGCCCTAACGTATTACAGTTCCCTGACTGGTAAGAGGCCACTGGTCTTGCTTCTGCACGTGGAGTCTACACAGAACCCCTCTCACTAGTCACTGGTGGGAAAGCCCTACAAAAGCAATGTAGATAACCCATCCTGCTGCATGCTTAGCACTCCACTAGGTCTCGTGGACATTATGACCTCTTTTTCCCCTCTCTACAGCACTGGTAGCACATGACCTGGCCACTTGAAGCATTATTCTGGCTGGTACTGCATCCCTGAGAGAATTCCATCTGTCTCTTCCTCTTTCCAGTAGAAATAGTACTAGAAAATGGTGCTAAACCGCCCTGGCCCACACCACTAGCTTCTCGCAGGTTTCTCTCTATAATCAGCACCTGATTCACAATAGAATGTAATAAAGTCAACCTGAAAACATTCACCAGTGCTCATATGTCATAACGAAGACCATCCTTATAGCGCCTGGCCCTCAATGTCTCATCACCCACTAGAACTGGTGCAAAACACTGAAGCTCGGTAAAGAGAGCAGAATAATCCATCACCGATACAGCACCTTGCTGCAGATTCATGAACTCTCGAGCTCTATCTACCCTTAGCATATTTGAAAAGAAGAATTCATAGAAAAATGCCTGAAAATCATCCCACACCATTTCTCTGTAATGCTCTGATTGGGTGGTTACATCCCACCACCTCTTGGAGTAATCACGCAGCATGTAAGTTGCGAGCTTGACCCTCTGACCTAGAGGCGTCTCAAGATGCTCGAAGATAGTCTGCATAGACCCCAGCTAAGATTCCACATCCTGTAGTCTGCCATCCCTTCAAAACGTAGGCGGGTGCTGCTACTGGAAGATACGAGTCAGCTCAAACATAGATGTGGAAGCCGTAGGTGCTTTCTGAAAGGTATGCATGAACCGCATAAATCCTTCACGAAACTGCGCATCCGCGCCTGTGTCTGGTATAATAGCTGGTGCCTCATCTGGCTATACGGGAGGATCAACTGGTAGCCTATGGCCCACCATCTCTGAATTATATTCGTCGCCACTCTCCTAGAGAACAATGTGTGGTCGTCTCAGCGGCATGACTCTACAAGGTCCAATACACAGCTTAGAACAAGTTTAACAACGACCGAAAACGAAGAAACCCAAAATGGAACAGGAGGAATAAGGCATTCAAAATATTCAAAACAAGACTACACGGTGTGTATACTGACTACATGATGTGTACTTGACTTCTCCTCCCCTGCTCAGGTCCCTCTACACGGCTAAGACGCACATCTCCCATTGAACAAAACTACACGGTGTGTATATAATCTACACAGCGTGTATGGTGTAATTTTCTAACTACCTGTGTCATTTGTGACACAGCCGACTAATTGTCTTGATACTACACAGTGTGTGACACCTGAACACGGCGTGTAAACCACCCCAGTTTCCAGCCACATGGCTATGTCCACACAGTCTGTCCTCAAACAGGACAACACGGCGTGTCCCACAGGTACACAGTGTGTACTAGATGAGCTCCACTGACCCGTGTTGTTAGTTACACGGTCGGACACATGTCTCACACTACACGGTGTGTTCTAGATGGACACGTCGTGTACACGAAACGAGTACACCAACCTGTTTTGTTAGTTACACAGTCGGGTCCCCAGGTCCGACTACATGCCATGTTCCATATTGGACACATCGTGTATGTCTTAAGGTCCCCTCCGTCTGTGTTGTTAGTTACACGGGCGGACTCCGAGTCAACACTACAAAGCATGTAAATCGGGTACAAGGCGTGTTCGCCCCAAGAATTTCCCTTCCCTATGTCCCCACCCACACGGTCTATGACATGGGAAGAGACTATATGGCATGTACTCAAAAGTTTCTCTTTTCTTTAGAAACAAAAGACTATACATGACATGTTTAAGGTACTACATGGCGTGTATACTTGGTTTCCAGATAGTATGCCTCAAAAACTTCTCTAGAACCTATAAAATACTGAAAAACAGCACCTAACTGCCAAATTTCGATCTATTAGGGCACATACTCTCCACGAATCAATTTTTGGAATCTTATATGTGTTATAACAAAATAAACAACTAATGGTCCACCAAATTCCAGTAAATGAGGGCCCATAGTCCCCAAAAACCAAAGTTTTTTGTCCATTATATAAACTGGCTCATACAAAAATACTTTATCACATAGTAGGTATCTATCAAAGCAGTTATCACACCAGCATGCTTTTACTAGTACAACATCTATCACAACAACATGCAGGTTCTAACATACCTACATGGCATGGAACAGGGGATGGAATGTGATTTTTAGCATGTGCCTAAATGATGCATAAGATTTCATTCCCTCATCTAATCGGGTTGCAACTAAATAGAACCCATGGATAAAATATAAACAACTCAATCAAAAGTGTGTCACCCAATGGTGAAAAAAAATCAACTATAAAATTGAAAAATCGGTAAAATTGCAATATGAGGTAAATTGGATTTTCCCTATACACGAGTTAGATACTACCGGGCATAGCTTATTACCATATACCTTTCCCGTACTATCCGTGACTAAGGCTGAAAATAGTATGTCAAAGAAAAGAACCCCCTTTGATACCACTTTATAACGTCCTGGTTCCGGGTGCCACTCAACTAATGCCCCGAACCTGGTTCACCACGTGACCTCAAGCGCATTTCCCCAAATTCCAGTGGCTATCGACTAGTATCGAGGGCACAAGCCTGATATTGGGGAAACTATACCCTCATTTGTCAAAGTGAAACATAGTGGAATAAAATGGAAAGCATAAAGTAACATTGGATGCAATAAACCATACACATTTTAAAATGAACAACTACAGTAAAAACAACCAACATTCATATATATATAATGATGATGCAACATGACACAGGTTCTAAGAAAACAGCCAGAACATGTTACACTGCAATACAATATAAATGGAGTACAAGTATAGAAAGTCAAAACAGAATAGCCGATAGCTTCATGATCCAAATCCCGGTCCCATGCTCCCCTACACCCCAGTAGCAATCAAGTACCTGTATAAGGACCCTTGTCTTTATCCACACCTACAAAAATGTAATTTGTTTGGGCCGAAAATCATGACCCAAAGAGGGTGTGAGAAATAATCTCAGTAGGCACCCACCAAAGGCCCATGCTCAACTATGTGTAAACATGAAACAACAGTGTGCAAAAGTAAATGCAATAAACTAAGCAGTACTCAAATGTAAATAACTTACCAGTTATATTTCCATTTTAATATCCAATTAATCATTTAATTTAAAATATCACCGCAATGAATATTCTAAGTAAACAGCCAATGTCTTCAGACATGTAAACCCCTACCCTAAGTAAAAGAGAATCCAAGAACAAGAATCTGCCCATAGGAATACAGATATTTCCCACGGGTGTAAGAATTGTCGCCCACAGGCACAGAATCAACTGCCCACAGGCATTGAAGAAGTTGATCACAGGATAAATATTACAATGCCCACAGTCTAATCACAACAATTCCCTCAGGATAAATAGGTAATCGGGCCATGCCCAATATGTAAACAAGCAGGACACAAGAAATTCCTCTCAAGGAAATTCTACAATAATTACATAAAAGGAATACCCTCGGGTATCCTGGCCAAATGTCTAAACAAAGGAACGCACACCCGAGGAAGTCCTGGATCCAAGAAACGATCCCAAACAGTAGTTTTATTATCAAAATTAATTACCTATTCAACTCTAGGTATTTAAAATATCCATGGCCTCCGCCACATGACACCCCAACATGGGTTTGTGGCACAACGGTACATAAAAAATGCACAACAATTGGAATATAAACACCAATCCACCTACCTTAAACACCGAAGAACGGTATACCCAAACGACCCCTTCTGAAATTCCCAAGAATGACGTAGATCTGATGTAGAAGAAAACCCATTCAATCTCAAATAACATCCATTAGGGGAATAATTGGCAAGAACTATGCAAGGAGATGAGAGATCTTACTTGTGTGGTCCCAACGTGATCAACAGAAGTGGAAACGGATTCCTAACACCCGATATGGAGATCCACAAAGGTTCGGCCATACTCTACCGAGCTCCCATCTGGTTCTAAGCCTTCCCTATGAGCAGGGGTGGCTACTACCCAATTTAAGAGAAAAAAAACACGACGTGTACTTCGGACTAAAAGACATCTACTTTCCTCATATAACTGTTCCTCTGGCGGTACTTCCAAACTGTTCATCCGTTGACATGAGTACACAATGTGTATCCTCGACTACACGGCGCGTACTGTCGCCCAACTGGTCGCTGCTTCCACCGCCTTACTGTTTCACCGGTCGACTGACTACATGGCGTGTAAAGGACCACTACACGACGTGTAGTTAGTTTATAGACCCTTCGCCACTGACATGGTTCACACCTTGTTTAATCATCCCACACGGCCAAAGTACATGGTGTGTACCTTCCAAAATTTAGGATTTCCCCCATTTTCCTTATTTTCTAAAAAACACTTAAGGAAAAGTTAAAAGAAGAAACCTGTACCTCAAAAATAAGAACCGGTTTCTTACAACTTATATAAAATTTTTACAATAAAATATATTGAAAAATAATTATTTATTATTGAAATTAATTGAATTCCATTAATCACATAATTTACATAAACATAGCATATTTTTTCCAAGTACATCAACTAAAATGATATTCATTTACCAGATATCAATATAACTAATTTTGGATTTCCTACAGCCAATTATTTTAAATCTTTCATCATTTCAAATTTTTATTATGAATACATTATCATACGTAATACATATAACTTGATATATAATTCCTTCATGTGGGAAATGATTATATATTCAAGGATACAAAGTAATATTCAATTAATTTCCTTCACTTGATTCTCTAAAGGAATTTTCTTCTCATATCTTCTCTTATTTATCAATATAAATTTCTTTAATTCATTTATGGTTGAGAATGAAAAATTCTCATTTTCATATGGTGTATGAAAATTATATTTCAATTTTAGAAGTTCATAAATCGATTTGGTCTACTATAAGTTTCCCTGTACAATGGATAATAACATATTAGGGCCTCATTTGGAACATCCAATTAACCTCAAATTAGAAATTCAAAAATTTGGGAATATAACTTTTACCTCAAAAAATATTCATTATTGAAATACAATAGTTTATGAAGTATAGATTCCTCTATTTTCTAATCATATTATACGATATTCCTCTTATGAAACTAATTAATTTTTTGAGTATCACCCATAATTAGACATTAGTAATACCTTTTTATATGTAATTATTATGTCAATTCACTACATCATTTGTGGAATTTTAGGGACTTGAGAGAGAAACATATCTTACATCCCCAAGCCAGGTCACTATGGGTGCATGAGTCAAATCTTTTTACCTTTTACTTTTACTGCTACCAAACACTATAATTAAATTTAATATTGAAGTATTTATTTTTTATACAATCACGTAAATCCTCCTTGGGATCTCTATTCTATAACATCACCTTTTAAGGAGTCAACACTATCAGTCTCCCCAATATCATCCCAAGAGTAAAGAGAGATCCTAAATCTTAAATTAGTCAAAATAGATTGATGAATTCATTAACATTCTCTTCAATGCTCAAGAATCAATCAACCTCAAATATTTCAATATTTCAATAATCAATAATTTTTTCAAATTTTATCTTAATCAAAACAATCTTTTCAGAGTATTTAACTTTTCTATAAAAATTTAATTTCACTTTTAAAAAATTTTGTTTCCTCTTCATGTTGTATAATGTATATATTGGAATCATGAATCGTCCAATTAACATTCAAATTTTTATCCTTATAAGAATCCATTTATTTAAGTAAATATTTTAATAAATAATTGACATCAAATGCCAAAAATATTATTATATTATCCATTTATATCCTAAAATTTAGGCTTGTCTCTGATAACCACAAGAATTTATTAATTGAGAACTTTTCATTCTTTAATTTATTCCACTTTGAAATTTTTCAAAAAATGGTCCTTTTATAAATATATATACTTCCTTTTTATGAATTTTCATTTTGATCCCATGTTTCATTTATATAATTTAAATTTTACATCATTATAAATATATATTCTTCAACTTCCCAAAAAAATTTAGAAAACATTTTACATCAGAACTAACTATTTCACATCAAAATAATGTGATTAGATACATAAAATTGTTCTTTCTAATTTCCATACTAATATTTTTAAATTAAAAATGAAACCACATCTAATTATTTTTATTCATTATCACCATCCATTTAGAGCTTATTTATTTTCAAGATGGAGAAATCATTATATTTAACTATTAAAATAATAATATTATTGTTTCTTTTTCATCCCATATATACTAATAGTTCCTTGAATATATTCTTAAATAATGTTTATTAGATTATTTTCATTTATCCTAGATAATTGAACTATGAATATCGTTCAAAATATTCTTAGTAACTCCATCATTGTACTAGTATTATCAAGGATTTCACCTAATACTATTATGTCCTCTACAATAAAATTGACCCGAACTAATAATAGATCAGAATTTTAATTTTTCTATCTGCTGAAGTCCTCATGGATGTTCAAAATAATAAGAAATTTATAGTAAGGTACATAGTGTTCTTGTTCATATATATTGATTAGTTTTACTATTTTTTACAAGAGGGTTTAAATTGTATCACTATCATATAAATTATTTTAGAAAAATATATACATACACATTGAATCCTTTGAAATTGGTATAAAAAAATATCTAAAACATTCTAAAAGGTATCATAATTTCATATTTTCTAAGTTATGAAAAATATACAAACATAAATTCACAATGATGTGATTTATTTTTTCATTACACTCTTCGATATTTTAATGTCATTATTATAATAAGAAACCCCTTATTCCTCATCACCAATAACATGTATTCTAAGAGGGAAGACATTCATAATAAATAATACACTTTAATAAGTGTTTTTTATCCCAACCATTGATTATACCTGGATAATGTTTTTTAATTTCAATATTCCAATTCAAAATTTCATTCTAGATTTCATTTATTGTTTTTAACAAATACATAACTTCTCTCAGTAATGAAAAAAATGTATTTTATAACAGAAATAATGAATAAGTGTATAGTTATTTATTTTCATAACCAAAAGAGGTATAAATCTATTGAGAATGAAACAATGATATGATAATTTAATAGAATTTTCTATGGTAACTACTTTTTAAATGTTTTAAGAGGATACAATAAACCCATAGGTCTTTAGCACTCATAATCTATTAATATAATATGTATTTATCAAAAAAAATTCTTATATCACTTATATGTAATTAAATGATCATCCATAAAATCTAATTTGTTTTACACTAGTTATGGTGTACCGATTCACTCCATGAATATTAATGTGAGGAATATCTATGAACAAGTAGTGAGATAGACTAATGGATCATTTTATTTCCACTATTTTTATTTCTGTAAAGGTTATATAATTTTCAAAGTGTTGATCTGTAATCCTTTATGAATTACCTACACTTTTTATAATAAATAGAATTAATATACAATTATTTACTTACATATGGTGATTTCTTTCATCAATAAATAAAATAATGTAATATTATTTAATACACATTAGGATGTCACTATCTTCCTTGTTTCATTTCTGTACACTTGGGACATTTTACCTTCTCTCATGTTTAAACCTACTAAAAAAGTTAACAATATTTGAATCCCATTTTTTGTATATTGGGAAACGATATAGAGTATTGCAGTTACACCTCTAATCTAGAAAAAAATACAGTCATCTTCATCAATGGACTATAAAATTTTATGATATTCCTTCTTTATGACTACTTGAGCCTCTTAGAATTCTCTCCAAAATATGTTTTAATAATGTTAACTACATTATTATTTAAGTGTTTTTTCTAACAATGTAAAATTATACACAATATAACGTATAAGCATAAATCAACAATGATTCAAAATAGTGAATTAAAACATATTATAATGAATATAAAATGGGTGTGTATGGTAAAACAAGAGAAAATGTTTCTATTATTTAGAAAATAAAATGAAATAACAAAATTCATAAACTTATTATTTTTTCTTTGTGTTGATGATCAAGTTAGAAGTGAAATAATCTAAATTGTTCTCTCATATATAGTTAGTGTGATACTGAAATAATACATAAAAAAGTTTTTTATTATAACATGATTAGATAAAGGAATTATCTAAACTCTTTGTAGAAAGAAATTATATAATTTTCTTCTTGTATAGTGATAGAATAATCCAAATTAAGGGTTATTTAATGAATGTTTTTAGAAATAAATCCAAGTAATTGATAATTTTTTCCATTAAATGAAAAAGTGTAAAATTTTGGTTTTAGGTAAAATATGTGACTTTAGTATTGATATTCAATTAATAAGAAATATTTCATAATCAATGAGTGAGATAAACAAAAAAATGGTATTGTGTAAATGAATATGATAAGACATTTATAAACTATTTAAAATTTTAATACACTTATTTACCCTAAATAGAATATTAAATCAGATAATAAAATCAATATACCACCCTATAAATTAATAATGGATAAGAAATTTAATGTATTTTCATTTAAATATAATAGCCATATTGATTTCATATAATTAACAACATTTTTTTATATGAATAATGAAAAGTAATGAAAAATAAAAATAATTCAATAAATAATTAATCAATTGAGTTATTGATGATTTCTCTTATATATGTTTGAGGATTTATGAAGCTATTGTTATTTGATAGAAAAAATTAATACCTCATTTTTACTTATGATAATTATAGGATCAATATATCACAAATACCATTCAAAGTGCTATATGATGAAGTAGTGGAGTTATTAATTATCTTTTTTTTATTAAAAATGATCACATTCATATCAAATGGTGAAATAAATGTTTCATGAAATAATGTAGAATATTATCTTGTTTTTTATGAGATAAATTCCAGAATTCTCCAACGAAAATAAACCCAAAAATTATATGGTTTTGGAGGGGAGAAATTGAATCATTAATAACATGGTGTGGAATATTGATTATCCATATATATATATAAATAAACACGATTTATATTGTAAATTATATATAAATATTACCTAATTAATATTGATTTTTTTAATGATAGAAATTATGGAATAATTTTTAGATTATTAGAAATGGTATATTTTTTAATGTAAAAAACTAAACTATAATTCATTACACTAGAGTGTGAATATTTAAAAATAATTAATGTGTGATATCAAAAGATTATAGTGAATATAAATAATGTTAAACCACTATCTCCATAGGAAAATAAACATTGGAAAAATGTTAATATAACCCAACTATATTGTGCTAGATATCCTATTTCATAGTTATTTTTACATACCATTTAATTCACATATTACTTGAAAATGACCACATAATACACAATATGGTTGAATAAGCTATGTAACACCCCAAAAATATCATATTTTTTCCAATAAATATATATATTTTTAAAAAAATACACAAAATATAATATAAAAATGAAAAAAATTGTATTTTTTGATGAAATCATTTTAAAATAGATATTCAATAATATGGTAATAACTAAAATAACCATACTAAAAAACAATGAATAATATAGATAAAATTAAATCAATAAGTATAATTCCTCCTTGTGAATAACATTTTTATAATCTTGTAAGGGAGGTATATTTTAACGAGATTTATATAGACCCATCTCATTCAAAACTCTAACAAATGTGGTATGAAAAAAATAGTTTGTTATAGAATTTGAACATCATTGAAATTTCAATGAAATCCATTCTAGCTAAACTCCCATTGATGTATTCCAACCAAGTTATTCATATCCTTATGTCTCAAATAGAGATTATGAGGGGTTATGTAAGTAGATGATGTGATGATATAAATTGTTAATTATAAATTTAATAATTTATATAAATATATATATAATATGTTATATATATTGTATTCTATAAAAAGTAATGTTAATTTTTAATACGAATTTAGTGATGAAATTCATTACTATCAGTAATAAACTAATCATATTATTTATGACTAAAAATATTTTCTTTTTAGAATTTTATTTTTAGGCACCATGATTCTTAATTTCTAGGATGAGGCATAAAAGACCAAAACTCTCAAATATAGTGCTAAAATAATTCTATAAACACTATCTTTGATCATATGTAAGATTAAATTATGTTTATTTTACATCATTTCCATAAGATAAACAATATGTCTAACAAAAATTGAAGAATTTCATGTACGAAATGTATATTTCCTTGGAAAAATAGTTAAATAAGAAACATATTTTACAACACTTTTGATCATCTCTTCATAGTTGAGTTAGACTAAACACCCCTATACACATCCGATATCTAATAATCTTCTCTATATGATGGGGAATAGAAATATAAGAAAAGGTTCACCATGCATGGATTGTAGTGGAAAACTTACTAACATATGTTTAATGGATATATCTTATTCATGAGAGTAAAAATAATCGGGAATAAATAACATATTTAACAATCATTGAAAAGTTTGAGTTGTCCAAAAGTAATAGTAGAATAAAAATTATTATCCAATGATCAAACATCTTCCATGACATATATGTATGGAGAAATTGTATAATAAACTAGTGAAATTGAATATTATAAAATGAATAATCATATTTATTTTCATAGGAAATATGAATAATTATAAATTGTGGAACTAATATAAGAAAAAAATTAGAAATTAGTGGAATGGGAATTAATCGCCACTTTCGAAAAAATGGTGGAGAAGGAATCAATACCTGATTAAAATAGTGTATCGAGCATCCCAACCTAATTTTGATAATAATTTTAGGACTAAGATCCCAAAAATATTATAATTAACATAGCAAATATGGAATCACTTGATGTTTTCCATAAATAAATTGGGTAAAGCATCACTTCATGATTCCCATAATGAAGTGTTCTTCAATAATTTATACTAAAAATCATATCATGAGATATATATCCTTATATAAAGAAAAATAGTGTTATATTGGACCCCACCCATCATCATCCATAAGATTTATTTAAATATAACATGAAACCATTCATACATCAAACACCACTTACTTAAGCAATGAAAAAAACATGTTTCATGAAGAAATTCATGAATATTCAATAATCCATCCAATGAATGAATAAGGAATGTGGAAAAATAATGTATAACCAACATAACAAAAGAATTATAGTAGTATGTTGGCATATATTAAAAAAACCCTTTTAATATCTTGGGATAAATGACTTTTGAAACCTTGTTGAAATATCAGTTTTTGAAATTAGTTTGAACCCAATAAAATTCTATTTTAAAATGAAATATATTGGACGTGATAAAATATTATAAATATAAAATTTAAAACTAAATATGGAATTTATTATTAAAATTTCTTAAAATAAATTTTATTTTAAAAAATAGAAATTCTTTTTAAAAAATACAGGAATCGATAATCCTTTTTAGAACCATGGATTATATTTTTAAATAAAAATTTTCCTTTTAAAAAATTTAACAACTCTTATTTTTTTAATTCAATTAGGGTTTTTGTAACGTTTAATCGCAATTTAAAAAATTAATTCATCAATAATAATTCTCATTGTGATAATATAAATAGTTATATTGTTTCCTAAAATATTTTTTTATTATACTCATAAAATATGATGTTATAGGTGACATTAAAAAATCAATTTTCATGATTTGAAGTGAAAACATTTTAAAAAATTAAATTTGAAACATGATCATAAATAATAGATCCATTAAAATTAAATAATGGTTTTTAGAAAAAAAAATTGATTGGAAAAAAACTTTTACAATCATGAAATGGAAAACATTTTTAATACATTAAAATTTATTTTTTATTCAATCCATCAAAATGGAAAATAAAAATTCATTTTGAAAGGATGAGATATTTATAGTATAGTCCCTATAATATATGAAATAATATATTTTATAAATATAAATGTAATAATTTTTTGGAAAATAAAAGTATGAAAAGGATGGGAATCTATCATTAATGAGGAATGGAATTATTCTCAAACATGGTATTTATTTTAAGGAAGATTTTCATTTTCTGGGAAATAATTGAATCAAAAATATATTATGAACATATATGAATATAATTTTTCCTAAAATACAAAATTAAGATGAAATAAACAAAAAATAATGAAAATATTTTCAAGAAGTAGTATTAAAACACAATGAAGTGAGATGAGTCAATAATAACCATTATAACTTGGTATCGGTTGAATTGAATTCCTCTTTATAAAAAATAACTTGATATGGATCCTCAATCCTCATTAATTTCATGAATATGATAAAATATAATAATTAGGAATAAATAAAGAAATATTAATGATTTTATGGTGCATGAAATTTTGTATGTTTCATGAAATTATGTTTGAGACAATAAACCCATTGTCTTAATTATTGACTTCAACAATAGCACTATAATATCCAATATAACAAATATACCTACTTTAATAAAACAATTAAACCATTTTTATATCTATAACCTTTTATAAAGATATTTTAAAAACATTATTTATATTTATATTAATTATTTATTATTTATTATTTTTATGAAATATGAGAAATCATATTCATTTTGAACTTGTTTGATAAGAAAAGTGTTTTTCTTCATTCTTATCAAAAAGTAAAATATTCCAAAATCATAAAATTATCAATAAATGATAATTTATATTTATTTATAATTTTATTATTTTATTCAATGGTGGGTTTTTTTGATCCATAAATATCAAATAAGTGATGAGTATGTTTCAATAATTTTTAATGAACAAATGTATCGATTTTAATTAATGAGTTTAATGGTAATTATACCATTATGAAATAGAAATATATTAATTATTTACATATTTATTTATAATTTTTTGTAAAAATTTCATATATTCATCCATGATAATATTTTATTTAATTTTTTATATTTATAGTTAGATGGCCCCAAACATGAACATAACAAAAATAATGGATGATTATAAAGGGATTTAGTTTAATATGATAGTTGTAGTGGCATCATGATAACTATTGTTTTATAAAACAAGAATTTAGGAATTTAATATAATTATAAAAATATTTCATGGATTAGAAACTGTTACATATTATAAAAAAAATATTTTTCCTCTTATTAATTTTGTTTTAGACTATTGAATTTTTAATGACTGTTTATTACTCATATTATTAACATGATGTATAATTATTATTTATAGAACCCTAATAACTCCATTAAATTAATAATCATAAATTACTTTCCATATTATAACAAGTCATGTATGGTGGTGAAGTAAAAAACATCATGCCTTGTGGAAGCAATAATCCACACAAATATTGAAATTTTCATTTTATTTATATGTTAAATTGGAAAATGTAGCTAATAGATTATCCCTCATTAAAAAAATTCATTATACTATAAATAAGTTATTAATCATATAAAATTCAGGAAAATATATTTTAATAGTAACAATTGGAAATAAACAACATTAGTGAATAGTTACAACTTACGTTTATAACATGATATTTTTTTAGAAATCTACATTGCAGTAGAAGCCTTAGGATAACTAATTGAGAGAAGTTGAATTTAATCATGAGATATATACATTTAAAGATATTAATCGAGGACTTTAATGATGAAATTATAAATAATATTTTTACCATGAAATGGTTGAAGTGATCTCATTTCATATGTTAAGAAAAATGGAATTTTTTAAAATAAAAAATAGTATTAAATTTTTTTTAATAGAATTGAAGAAAAGGATAAAAATATAAAAGATATTCTAATTTGGGATAGGTTAATGTATATAATCCCATATTCGATTTATTTTTTATACATCTTTAGTGACATTATTATTTTTCCTTTTTTTAAACTTTTATGATAATTAACATCAACAACCACAACAAATTTGTAACTTTGAAAATTAATTTTAATGGAAAAAATTAATATCATACAACTTATTTGATTTCAAATTGAAAATTTTTTATTTAATAATGATTTTAAAAAATAATATTTCGATTCCTCAAAAAAGATAATTTTAAATTTAATCCACAAAATAATAAAAATCAATTTTTATGAAAACTCTAATTTTAAGCATATATGTTATGTATCGGATAAAATTGAAAATAATATTTATTTTAATTAAATGTAATGGTTTTTTATTAAAAATAAAATTTATGCTTCTTATAATGAATGATAAAATTTAATTTAAAGAATAAAATATTATCTGACAAAAATATAAAAAAAAATTCATTCATAAATATTACTTAACTCACAAATTTTAATTTAATTTTTTATAAATATAAAATAGTATTTTAAAATTATTCATCATGCTCCTAAAATAATTTTTATATAATAAAAAACAATTAATACTCATTAAATTTATACTAGCTTCTCAATATGGATATAAAAACTAAGGTTTTAATAAAAATAATATTATTGATCATTCACCTAAAATTCAAATTTTTCAGAAAAAATATAAAACATTCACCCTATGATATTTTTGAGATTATGGATTCAAAAATGAAGTTTATTTTACAAATGTAATATAATGTAAATTTATACATTATTTTAATTAAATAAATAAATAATGAAAATCTTATGTTGTTAAAAAATGAACTATTCAAGATTTAGGAATTATTTATCTGATTTTGTGTTAAATGATAATTGATTAAAATGTTATTAATTACTATATATTCATATTCATGGTCTGTCCAAAACAATTCCAATAATATGTTTTATTTCATTTTTATTAGTGTTTTTTTTGGAGAAAGTGAGTAAACATACTATTAAATCAGAAAAATAAAAGATTTTCATTATTTTTATCATTCACCACATTAAGTAAATTTCATCTAATTTTTTTAATTATAATTCAATAATGAATAATTCTAATGGATTTGTAAAAAAGTGATGACATATTTACAACTATGACATAGACATAAAAATATAAGATAATATGACACTCATCATTTCTATCATAATGGGAATGTATTGATATTTTCCAGTATCTCATAAATTTGTGCCTAATTTAATTCCTTATTCAATTATTAGAGATTCTAATCACATACCTATAAATGATTCATTTTTGTGATCATAATTTAAACCAAATAACTATTAATGATTATTGTGGTAACATTCAATAAAATTAAATTAAACAACCATATGAATATGAAATCTCAATCATAAGATGACTTCTTAAATTAAAACATAGGTTCAACCTATTATTATTTAGGTTAAACCATTATATATTTAGATCATACTATGACACATTCATCTGAAATGTTGTTTTCCCTTGTCATATTCTTTTTGTGTTCTCTAAAAATTCCCTAATGATATGATCAAATCATTCATAATGGAATTTATGGAGTATAAGATTTACCCAAATCATATCTGTCAGGAGTGTCTCACATGATGTTCTATCTATGGGACCCTCATTATGCATCAAGTGAATATTGAGTTGATTATAAACTATACTTTTTTAGGGTTATCACCCTTAGGTTCATATGTGAATCATCCATATTGAATTTCAATTGTACAAATATGGATGTAATAGATAGGAATATCACATACTCATAACATTACATAAATATTATATTTTTTATGTTATACTCAGACTCAAACCTATTATTTTCACAAAAATTATATAACATAATACACATAATTAACTATTAAATATGAAAAAATAAAAAAGAAAATCACCATAATTAATTATTCCATGTACTAATACTAACATAGGTTCCTTAGAATATTACCAAAATATTTGGTTATAGAAACACTTTTTACACACTAGATTTGATAAAAAGTGATATGTTTCTATATATAAACTACATAATTTTATTATTTATGTAATATATTTCATAATAATCACACAATCCATCTAATTGATGTTTTAGGTTCATTGAGATCTAACTACAATTGAATATTTTTCTATAATTCTTGTGATAATTTTCATATAATTGATCCACTATAGAAACCTTTCAATATATCCTATATTTTATTCACATTGTCAAGTAATAGTAAATCAAAATAGAAGGAGGTGTTGTTCTTGAACGCTTAGTAAGGGAAAACTGGTCAGTTTTTAATGGTTTTATAATTCATAAACCTGAGTGAAAACATGAGTAGAGTGAAATAACTTCTCAAAATAACATGGAATAGTAATACATATCCAAAAAACATAATATAATAACATATAGTCAAAATGATCAAAAATATTCCATATCACATGAGTGCACAAACAAGAGATAATAAACATTAGGCATTAAGTATAATCAAATGCATAAGGTTTTTTAATTTCATAGAAATGAATCATAACAATAATCTAAGTGACTAACAATGTTATGTATTAAATATTAAAATGGATCAAGAATAACTATATGTTTCCTATAACATGGTGGATCTGAAACTATTACCTAATTCCCATATATATAGTACAGTAGTAATTGCTTCAGGATTCCCATATTGGTGCATCAATAAATACTTTATTATCATTATCATCCCATAAAATTTCTTTCCATAATAAATGGTTGAAAATTAAATTTTTATTATTCAAATACATTTAAGGGAAAAATTTAGAAACCATAAGTTAAACTATAAATGGAAATGAGAGAGACAATAAAAGAAAATTTAAGCCCATAAGAATTAATTTCACTAAATAATTTCCATAATATATTTCTTACCTGGGTGTCTGGTTCATCTATTAAAATATTATCGAAATCTAATTACATATTTCACCAAAACATAAATTACTCGCCAAGGCTGATATTCCCATTATATAACCACCCAAAAAATCATATCATACTTGTAGATCCATGTATATTTCTCTTTATTAAGAGACAACTTTAATGAAATCTCCATCATTCTGTTGGATTCTTATTCAGTAGAATTAAGTGAATGATCCTTTTTAGGCACGTATTCTTTCAATAATAATTCATATATATTTGTTCCTTTAAAACATGAAAAAATTTATACATTAAACCCCACATAATTTACACTTAGATAATACAAGGGGTTATTGAGAAAAATTAATTAGACATTGCATAATCAATAAATAGAAAGTATATGTATAGTGTAATACAATCATATTCCCAGTGTATCCCAAGGATTTAAAAATGTTGTAAAATATATGGAAAAACTCTTTTAATTTTATTAGTGAAATCACATGGAATAAAAAAAGAATTATCACTTTCTAAAATTATTTTAAAATACTTTAAATGTTTTCTTCAAAAAAAATATGTAGACCCTGATAAAACATTTTCAAAATTGACCCTTCAAACTATAAATGGTTATTATATGTCAGAGTTCATAAAAGATATATTATTTCAAATATAATTTGTATTTAATTCATGAAAAAACCCCATCAATTATCATTTTAAATAATGAATACTTTTAAAAATTTATCTTCTAATTTAAAAAATTATTAAAAAATTTATTATTCTATATCATTATGAATTAAAATAATTTGAAAACCCCTTTTGAATGATATAATGGATTCTTCATAAATATTAATTCAAAAAATGATGATGGAAATCATGAGTAGAAATTTTTTTAAAAAAAATTAACCATTATCGTAAAAGGAGGTGTCACAAGTCACATTCACAAGTTATTTAAAAAGATGTGAAGTGATGAATTTGGAAAAAAAATTAATTTTAAGAGGCATCTTAGTAATATTTCCTTGTAACTTATATAATGGATTTTATATTAAATTTGGCGTGGAATATATAAAATGTGGTTAGGTAAGGAAGAAAATTATTAATAGTATAAATTAATTTTATTGAATTAATGCACCATAAAATGGGTATTAATAATTCCATTTGAAAATAATAATAGATAATGTAAAGGTAAATTGAGATGAAAAATAATTTGGTTTCCATATATATTGGATGAAATTAACCGAAAATAAAAAACAGTCTAGTTAGGGGAAACTATCATTACATTTGATATGAATTATTCTCAAAAATCATATTCCTTTTAAAGAAGAAATTCATAAGGGTAAAATTTTTTAATGGAAAATTAATTCTGTAAAGAGCAGAAAATAATATTACTCAAAAAAATGTTAATGTAGATAAAACCATGTATGGAAGAATTAATTTCTATAAGATTCATTATTACTCAAACAAGGGAGATACGTTTACAAATACCCTAATAACATTTATGTTTTTTTATAAAAATACATCTTACGAATGTTCATGATATGTCAATTAAAACCCCACAAATTCTATAAATATAGTCAAATAATTAAATTAGGTATTAATCACATAATATCTATGATATCACTGTGAACTATTTGATATATGTCCCCTAAAATTATTTTTGAGAAAAATAACTCCTTAAATTAATTTTGTACATCCACCAAAGCACTAGAATCATTATTATAATACAAATTTCCATTTTAATCTCTTATTTTAGAACCTCATATATATATATATACCATTTTTATAAATTTAACGTATTATTATTCTCTATTTTTATATGTGTTAGTTTCTATTTATTTTCAATACCTATATTGAGTAATATTTATAGTATTGAACATGTTTCTTTATAAAGGTATTGTAAATGATTCTTCTCCCAAATTTCATCCTTATCGGATCATACAAGGTATTATACTTGATGATTCATAACTAGTTATAGTTATATAATTTATTTATATGGATGTTTTTTATCCAAAAAATTATAATCAACAGTGATCATGTTTCTTTGATTTTTAACAAACACACATTGTTATCCTAATTAATGAGTTTGATATTATTTTTACCATTCTGAAAAAAATACATTATTCCCTTATTAATATAATATATTATCAATAATTTTGATCTCCTACTCATGCGATATATTTTTTATATAATTATTAAAATATATATTTAGACAAACTAAAACATGAACATGATATAATTAATAGATTATTATGAAGTTATTTATTTGTAATATCATTATTCAAGAGGAATAATAATATTCCATTAAAAAAATATTAAACTGGTAAATCAGAATTGAAGAAATTTCGAATAATATGTAATGGATACAAAATAATTATACAGTATAAAAAAAATTATTTTCTCACAACATTTTCATTTTATATGGTTAAATTTATAATGCTCATTTTCTTATCAAATTATATAAATTTTGTCAAATATTTTTTTACCATAATCCAAAACATTTCAAAGAAATCACATTTATAAATTAAATTTCTCATTTGGATATTTTATTTAATGTGGGGATAGAAAATGAAATATGATTCTTCAAGAGGAATAAGTCCCCATGTTTGAAAGAATGCATTTTTAATTTCTAATGTGTTTATAGGATAAATGTACCAAATATTTATTATCAAAATATATCAAAATTTAAAATAATATAAATAATAAATATTTCTTATAATATTGAGAAAATATATATTTAAAATGGGAAATAAAATAGAAACAATATTTGCAATATGTTTCCTCTTATGTTGAGTTCTTTTAATCTTTTGGTAAATATAGTTATAAATGAAGGCCTTTGCCAACTACTGCTGACCATTTTCTTACCAAAAAATAAATTTGATTCTAGTGTGGTAAAATAATATAGTATTATAATTAATTTAAAATTCTAATGAGCTTCAAGGTGTTTTGAAATTTATTTCATATCATAAGTGAGGAAAACCTGAATTTTTTTAAATACTTGATAATTTTAAATATGGTGATCAGAAAATTACTAGGTAATAGAATGAAAATTGAGAAATAAAGGAATGTGTGATAAGGTAATATTTGGATACCAATCAAATTTACATTTGGGAGATAAAATTATAGTTATTAGGAATTCCACATAAGTATTCTTAAATATTATTGTTATTGTACTTTACTATAGTAACTAATATAAAATGTTATTAATTAATATTAATAAAATAAATTATGATGGTCTTACTAACTAATTAATTCATTATAATTCTATATCATGAAATAATTTTACCAAATCATATTTTTTATTTTATGAAATATGATTTTTTAATTCACACACATATTTCATAAGGACAGTTTTTTGGAATATTCTATTTCTAAGACTAAAATTTATATATTCGAAAATATTTTCTATGTTACTCATTTTCATGATATTAGATTTTTGATATACAATAAATAATTTTTATTTGGCCTTAAAATAATTCCAAAACTGAGTTTTGAAAAAAAAAATATTTTTTAATGAAAATACAAACAAAAAAATTATTATAAAATGTTACATAAGTCCTTATATTGTTAAAAAAGGTTTTTAAAATAAAAAAGGGATTTTAAATTAATCATAATACTACATCAATAGAATTTTATAATTAAAAATGTTTAAATTTTCAAAAATATATACTTACTTCTTGAAATAGTCATAAATGCAACAATTTTAGTAAAAACTTTATTTTCTATATTAACATAATTTTTAATTATATCAAAAATATATAACAAAATAAAACTAAGAAATTTTTTTAAATATAGATTCAGAGGTAATGACTTATATTTTTTCATGCACAGTTTCGGAATTTTATATGGATTATTTTTAAAGTTATGTGTGGAGGCGGTGTGAGATTATGAGGTCTGATGTGCCTATAATTAGTTTTGGAAATATATTAAATATATTAAATACACTCATGAAAAATATTCATCAAAAAGTAAAATAACATCTAAAACGATACTCAAATTACGTATATATTCCCCTTATTGAGTTCAATGACTGGTATTAACCATATAAGAGACATTATCTTTGAGAGAGTTGGATGATCGGGTTGAGTGACATTGTATGAGAGTTATTAAAATAAATAAATTAAGACAAATATTTAATTATATGAAAAACGATCCTTTTTATATTTATATATATATAAATTATGAGATATTTTCAGGGTTAGTCACATATGCCTAAAAATTAAGAGAAGCCATTGCAGGAGCTTCTACTAGTGAGCGATGAACAGATTATTAATCATAGATTAGTTTGTGATGAAGCTTGAAAATCTCGGCAATTAAAACAACATGGAACCATTCTTCTCTATAAATATATCTAAAACATGGAACAATGGATTTTATTTGGATTCATTCCCAATTTGTTTCTATGATGATTTTGAATCAATCTACTATGGGATAGATTCGTGGATTAGTCATATTTCAGATGTGCAATTCATCCATGGGGATTGTTTATAGAATTGATTTTTTATTTGAATATTATAATATCTTTAAAATGGAAAGGGATTGATTAAAACTAAATGAGGTAGAGGTTCATTCCTATTGGCATGATTCTTTTATTTCTCCTTTGTTCCTGAGTGATCATCATTTGTTATCATTTTGACTGGTGATTCAAAAATGATTGGTAAATCAATCATTATAAACTTGTTTCATGGGGAAAAGGACTGATATCATAGATCCGGGTTTGGATCAAGGATGGGATCAATCGATAATGACAGATTAGCAATAATAGATGGTTTTAATGATATCGTTATTTTTATATTTGGTGTGTGATGATGGATGACATGTGTGGAAGTTTTATTAAATGGATTCGAGGGCCAGAACTCATTGGACAAGGATGAAAATTCTATGCCGAATTTGGATTCCTATTTTCTAGTGAGATATGTGGTTCGATTGATGGTAACAAGAATAGATTTAAATGGGTGAAATATATCTTGGATGTTAGAAAATCATGAACAGCATGGTTTTTAATCATAAATTACATGGCAGGTGGGACCCCTGCTGTGAGGATAGGGTTTTTTAAAAGAATTTAAATATAACACGGTGTGTTACCACTATCACATGGAATGTGAATCAATATGGTAGATTAGTGTGAACTAGGGAAGGTACATATCCACATGCATTGACAGCGAGACATAGACATCGTTATCTAGACAGAGACATATCCAGGAGTACACGGACTCCAACACACCATGTACTCAGGCACAAACAAAAGTATAGGAATAAACTATTATATACAATTAGGACTAGGTGGTAAAGAAACATGTCATTTCCTACTAGTAAAAATATTGTACTATTTCAAATAAGGATTGGAACCTTTTTCCCCTCCATTATAGAAAAGTTTGTTTACGGACCATTCCATCAATCCATTATGTAATGTTTAGTATGAAATAAAAACCTACACATAGGATAGTGATCCCTTCAGTGAGACATCATGAATAGGGTTTTTGGAATCCTTCTCTGAGGCATGTAATTAGATCATCTGCTATCATATTTCCCTAGGTGGAGTTCTTGGTATTCTTTTAACCAATACTACACAGGATTTGATACTCTTCTTACTGGTTTATTTGAGATTTATTTTTCGTTATACCCTATAGCCATTGGTATTAACCTCATCTTTGTATCATTCTCCTCATAGACTCAATGAGTAGTGCACCTTGGATAGATTCCGTCTGTGTTTTATAACTAATGGAGCATGTTATCCCATATGACTACACTCAGGAACCATCATGTAGGATTCCTATACATGAATTATGGTTATGAGTATGATTTAGGATATTGGGTTTTTGTTGATTATATTTGTAAATTCATGTTATATGTGTTATAGAACTTTACCTCTGTTGAGATGAACATTAATATTTATGTTATATGTTTAAGGATTTTGGTGTGTTCTACTAGGTATTATTATACTCACCCATTTATGGGATTTTCCTAAACATTTCATGCCATATGCAGAAGATCGACCTTTCTATTGAATCATAGAGGGGCCAGGACTTTGAAAATATTTTTGATTCTGAATGACGAAGGTGTGTTCGGGAAGGTACCTAGACATCATACCCTTCTATAATTGTTTTGGACTTGTTTTTAGATCTTTTAGGGTGGGCCTCTATTTTCGCCTTTTATTTTATTTACTTCTCGTTGTACTATAAAGTGGGGATTTAGATGTGTGCATGAATGTTTTATCAATGTTTGATATTACATATTTGTATGGGAGTGTAGATGTGTGTGTCTATGTGTACATATACCTTCGGATATGGACTCCCATGTGTGTGATATCCCTAATCAATGATAATCTCAAGCACTTGTCCTAATAGATGAGTTCTTTTGGTAGTCCCAGCATAATCCCCATTGTTATGGATACTGAAATGGATTCAAAAATGTTTTTCATTTGAATAAAATCATTTTTTCATGTTTATATAATAAAATTTAACATTAAAATAAAATATATAAAAAATAACTAATTTTATAGAAAATTTGTCTTTTTAATATTTAATTCTTTTTAATCATATTTTTTGAATTTTTAATTGATTATAACTATTATATTTACTATATTTTTTTTCTATTTTTAAATTTCCTTAAAAATATTCATCTAATATATTTCATCTCATTTAAATTTAGTGTCGCGTATAGGGAAAGGTACCGTACAAAATATAAATTTAGAATGTTTATTAATATATTCCAAAATCTTGGGTTGTTACAAATGAACATTTTATATTATTTTTACATAATTATAAATATATATTTTCTATAAATAATGTATTAATAGAAAATTAATTTTAAATTGATAGGAAATAATAATAATAATAATAATTAATATTTATAAAAACTTTTCATGTAAAATTAGTTCCCATTATATTTTATGAATCCATTTAATTGGTAAATTCCAAAATTTGACAATATATGTACAAAAAATGAACTTTATTTTTTGATTTGTCATAAAAATATTATCATACTATGAAATTTTCATATCTTTTTTAAATGATATATTTTATAGTGATTAGTGAAATATATTGTATTTATTAATACCTCAAATTGAGGACATCATTAGGATATAATAATAAAAAAATTTGAAACCACTTTCTTATATAAAAATTTAATTTTCAATTAAAATTATAATATTAAAAATATTATTTTATATTTACCAACCTGCATTTTAAAATTAAGAAAATAAGTTATTTTTTCCAAAATATATTTCTAATTTATTTTTCATTTATTGCTTTATATATTTTTTATCCTAATATAAAATTTTAACTAATAAAATTGGGTTAATATTTGGAATCTAAATATAAATATTTTCAAATATGTTCCATTGTATTCAATGTTTAAAATATAAATTTCTCAGGTTATAATTAGTTACCACAGAAAAAGATAACATGGTAAAAAGGTTAAATATATTGGTCAAAATAAAAAAATAATATAATTCCACTAAATGATTGTTTTTTGGATTTATAAACCTTTAGATATTATTAAATTATTTATTTTCTACTTTGTATCCACTTGCCATTTTAAATATAATTTCTTATTTATATTAATAAATTAAAATAAATAAATGTTGTTCCCTTCACTTATAAATGGATCCTCTAACTACCTCATCAAAGCGTTACCCAAAATTATAGTCTCCCCTGTAAAAAATCCTCATTACCATCCAAAATAATCCTTACCATGTTCATGATCTCTTCCAACATCATTATTTCATAAATCCCTTCTAAATCAAGATTGTTTCCAAGAAGAAATATTATTCTACTATATAAGTATATTATCTTATATAATTATTCAACCATTTTCTATTCATAAACCCCTTAAAATGTATTTTTCATTTTTTAATATAATGAAATCATTATTTGTAGAACACAATATTTTTTTATTGAATGACTATCCCTTATCCACAATTACATTTTACTTATAAAATGAAAATCTTCATTGGAGTTAAATATGTAAAACGGCTTGCATGAATGAGATGTCCTCTCATTCATCACCACAAAATATGGATTTTTTAAATGGGTGTATTTATTGAATTAATATTATATTAAAACAATGATTATGAATTTTTAACGATAAATCAATTTATATATTATTTCTATTATATGGGAAATCACATATGTGTATGTTCTAATTACCACCTCTATTGAACGATAAATTTCATTTTTCATTACCACCAATCATGGATGACTCTGACAATGTATTTATTGAATATAAATTATTTTCAGATAAATAATAATGTTATGATATTTTTATCATAATATATTACTAGTTATTATTATAAATACTTTTTCATTAAAATATTACTAATGAAAACATGATATTGATTATGTCTTCATGAATCACCACTGAAATGTTTCATAATATTTAATCCTAAAATTATAATCCAAAATAAAGAATATATTAAATTCCAATAGATAATATATTTAGGATAAAATTGATATCAACACATGGTAATTGACATTGTAATTTTCAATCATGCACGAAACAGTCCAAGTCTCTAATAATCTCAAAATGAGAAAAAAACTATATCTAACAAATGTATTTATAAAAATGAATTTTAAATGAACATTATATTGGTAAATAGGGATGGTTCATTTTCAAAAATAGGTTATTAATATGGTTATTTTTTTATATGAGTTTTCAATGTTTATTTTTTAATGTAAGTAGTAAAATGTAACATGTTTTAGTGACTCAACATCTTTTCAAGAATCATTGTTTTTCCCATTCAACTTTTATTTGATCTGATTTATTAATATTTAAAAAGGATGATTTTATATTTATATTCCTAATTATTTTTTTGGAATTCCATTTCAACATAAAATAAATATTCTTTTACAAATCTCTTTCTTTATAAAATTTGATGATGTTATGAAAAATTCTAATCCTCTCCAATTGAAATCCTTCCCTTCCTCATAAATATCCCATCGTACTATAAATATTATAATTTATTATTTTGTAATTAAAATTTTTATTATTTATGGAATTAATATTTTTTCATTACCTACATTAAAATGGATGAGGTTTGACTCTTTTTATGATGTGGATTTAAAAATAGTATTTTTATTTAAAAATTGTATTTTTATTTAAAAATGGTATTTTTATTTAAAAATTATGAAAATGATTTTCATTTCTAGATCATACATTTATTATTCATCTTCAAATTTCCTCTCGATAAAAAATATTTATTCTCAAGAATATAATATTGAAATATTCATTTAATATAATTACTGAAAAATTACTGAATTTGATTCCATGAAAATGCTATTTTAAAAATATGTAAATAGCCACTTCCTTTATGAAATTTTTCGAAATATTTTATAGACTATTTTATAATTCACTTATATATTTTTCATTAACTAAAAAATATTTAACACCTAATGAGTTCTATTTTATAAATCACCACATAAATGACATTATGAAAAACTCAGTTTGGTTTATTGAATATGTTATTGACCAATTTATATTTAATATAATGTTATGAGGTGCCATTTACAAATGATATGAAACCCATTTTTATTCAAAAAAAATTCCCAATATGATTGATAATTAATATTTTATTACAAACACACACACAAATATATATATGTATAAGTGTGTTTATTTTCATGGTCTTATATGACACTATAATTCATTTTTTGTGAATATAAATCTCATTTCCTTATAATTCATTTCCAAAAATATTTTCTATCACATTTAACTAATGGACATCATGAGTCTATTAAACACATAATCCATATACATAATGGGTTTATTCAAACCATACTTCATTGTCTCGATTGTGTTTTCTCAAAATGTAATTATTATTTTTTGAATGTTTTTCCATATTAATATGACATTGAGATTTCTTATGGTATTCTCCCATGATTCATGATTAATTTTCTAAGATTTTAATACATGTTAAAATTAGTATACTTCCTCTATGAATTTATTATTATCTTATCGACCTATGTAACTATTATGGATTATAAATCAGGTTTTATGTTTCTAACTTATCATATAATTATATTTTCTTAAGATATTTTACCCTTATCCATAAATTCATGAATTTTTATCATTTATTCATTATAATTTATTAATAGTTTTTTTGCATAATGGGTGATTGATCTCACACCTTATTAGTTTTCCATTAACTGGGGTATGAATATCATTATAAGTAACGATATGTATATAATGGTTTAATTATGGTTTTATAATGGAGAAATGTTTACAAGTACAGTATAATAATTTACTTATGTTGCTAGTCCTCATACTCTAAATGTTTGATTCATGGAATTGAGATATTACTTTTCATTAATATTCAATGACATATGGATGTGATATAAAATCTAGATATGTTAAGATTGTGATACCATTATTATTATAAAGGAATGAATTATTTATAATTTGGGGTTAGCATGAGTGAACTTTATTAAGAACAATTAGGAAACTCCTATGTGTATGATAAAATTAAAATTTATTGTTTAGGAGAATATATTCTATTTTCATGATAACAATATCCCTATTTAGATAAATACTATGGTATAGAGGCTCTATAATAGATGAAGCTAGAGGTAGTAACAATTAAATTTCTGGTTGGTTTTTAACACTATGTGTACACTATTCACAAAAAAGTGACCAAACAACACACATTCATTAGCTCTAACAAGGGATATTATTTGGTGGTTCACATACCCATTATAAATAATAATAAAAAATTTGAGACATTTTTTCATATTATGGTTAAATAATATAATAGAAAATATATAATAAATAAAGTAGATTAAAACAAATAAATTTATAATTAAGGTAGATATGTTGTATATCATTTATCCTTTATTTTTAAATAATTTCTTAGTAAGAATTTCTAAAAATGAATTATAATCTATAAAATTCATTTATTGATGAATCTAGAGATAAATTAAAGTAACATAGTTACTAATATGTTCCTTATAAAATATAGTGATTATCCAAATTAAGAACTGAATGAAATCAAACCAATAGTGAAAATTATTGTGGATATTATTATTCATCTATCATATATTATTATTAATGATATGAACCTAGATAAATTCAAAAACATGCCATAGAAGATAATGATTTAATTTCATTGAACTTATGTGGACAATATCCATTGGGAATGGAATATTCTAATTCTAATACATCGAGAATTTTTGTAAGATTACCCAGACAAATTCCCTAGAGGAACTGGAAGGTGTTTCATTTTTGAAAAAAGAGGGTATAATTCATCTAATTTCTACAAAACAATTATGTGTTAGTTTAACATGATGGATGGAAATAATGTTCATCTAAACTTACATCTAAGGGTTTAATGTATTAAATATAGTAAATATGGGAATCATCTATGGTATTACATAATACATGGGATAACAAGGATGTTAAAATTCAATGACCTCTATGATTTAGGGAACAAGTATTGGTATATTCTATAACAATATCTGAGGAGGATCATAATAAATAATGTATACTTTTAATCTACATTGGAGTTATGGATATCCGAATGGAGATAGATTCTATGAACACTTTTATATATATGATGTTTTCCATCGTCATAAAATCATTACACAGATGATTTTAATATTAATGAAATCATAAATTCATGTTGTTATTATATCATATTTTTTTTGAGAATATGATTCATGTATATAATATTAATTATTAATTTAGATTTATTTTATTTTATTCAGAAAATAGATTTTCTAAATTCTTATACCCTCCATACTACTTTGCAAAATAGGGAAATCACATTTCTTATTTCCAAAAACCCAGTGATAATATACTAGTGAAAGGAATATGGTAAGATCTATTAGAAAACTAATTATATAATACAATTTAATATACTAAATCATGAATGTTATTTGGATATAATTATTGAAGAAATTATCAATATTTTTGATAATTCTATTTTCAGGATAAATATATATTTCATCAGTTTATATAGTTGTTATATCTATAATAATTATATATTCAATCATTTTTATCATTTATATATTGATTGATATTTTCATTAGTGAGTGATAATTAAAATATTGAAAAAAATCTATTAATTGAGGGGAGAATAAAATGACCTTATATTTATTATTATTTACCATTAAATTAATATTATTCTGAGTATTGTTTGTCACACACAGCACTAATGAAAGTTAAACCAATATACAACTAATAAATTATAGTTTTGTAATATCATTTCAATATTCTTGAATAAATAAATGTAATAATATTAAAAAATCAGTGATTAAAGTAGATGAAATTTCATCAGGTAGTAGAGTACGTCCATATGAAGCTCATTTACCAGATCATGGATGGGTTCTGGCTTCTATGGATTTTACCCAAGACAAATCCCAAGGAAAATTCAACCAAATTATGGTTAGGTAAAAATAGTTTTAAATAGAAGTTGAAAATATTTAAATATAAAATATATCCAAGCATGTTTTTCCACCACCAATGATAACCACCATAGATTATCTTATCCTTTGGTTTTATATATTTATCTTTAAGGGTTATATAAGTAGAGGTTAGGATGACGTGGACATGTAATAATTAATGTAATATATTTTTTTATATATATTAAAAATATTTTACATAAATAAAATTTTCAGTTTTATATAAAAATGAGCTTCATTTTTTAATGCTACTACCCTTAATAAAAAAATTATATACCTAAACCACTAATAAAATAAATTTATACTGACAAATATAGCTCTAAAAAGTGCATTTTCTGTGAATTGAATTTTTTTAATGGAACTAATTATGTTTTGATTAAATTATGACAACAATATTAATTATATAAATATTATATCAAAGCAAAATTTTTTAAAATAAGTGTGAAATAAGAATAGAATAAGTCATTACTTGATAAAGTGATTTTCCTATAAAATAGTTATTATTATATTTTATATTTCTTTTTAAACCTTAAATTCATAAATTATTTAATTTGAATTATATTATATTAAATTAATATTATTATTTATTATAATAATATTATCACATGATTATTTTTTTCAGATTTCTTTTCCTAATAGTAAAAAATGCTTTATTTAAATTTACCGAGATATTTATATCATCAATAGGCTATAAAAGTATCCTAAAATAAAGAAAAATTTTCCTCCAATAAATTGATCATTATATGTAATATTATATATTTTACATTTTTATTTTTATTTCTTTTAAAATAATTATTATTACAGATGTTATATTTGTCTCCAAAAACATTCTTAATGTGTTATATAATTATTACTATATAAATATTTATTACAACTTCTAAAAAATGAATCTAAATAAATATATTAAATATTTTAAATTATAATCTCTATATATTTTAATATATTACATTTTATTTTAGGTATATGAAATAAATTATATAGCAAAAAAATTTATATAAAAGTAAATGTTAAAATAGTTAATTAGGTAAATCTAAAGGTAAAACTCCAAGGACCATTTAAAAACTTTTATCTATATGAATGGTTGGGGAATTTTTAATCATAAAACATCATTACCTCGATTATTTTCTACGTTGGATCCAGTACCCTTGATGAAAATTATAAGTTTATATTATGAAATTATATTTTAGGAAAATTATATTTTTTAAATATCAATGAAGCCTACAACTACCCCGTCAAAGTAGCACTATAAATCCGATTTTTCCCATATATTAAGAAACCATAACATAAATAATAATCTAAAATCATAGTATTGATCTCCTTTTTCTAAGATATTTTGCACATCCATTTTAAATCCTAAAGGATTCAATGAAAAAGTCAAATTATTCTATATAATTATTTTCCCTATGTGATCATTTTTCCATTTCTTATTCTTAAACCACTTATTATTATTTTTTTCAATTCTTATATAATGAAATAATAATTATTGATATAATTAAAAATTGTTATATTTTTGGAATTACCATTTTCTACTTTTATAGGATTTCCTTGAAACTGGAAATATTATCGTTGTTATAAGCAAACTATCACCTCAAGTATTGACTTGTAATGTTTTTTATCAACACGTTAATAAGAGGATTAAAATTGGTAACTTAGTGAATAAATAATTTATTAGAAAATATATATATATATTTGGAAATTATATAATAACTTCAACCTTATTTTTCATCTATGTAAACTAAATGTGGTATCAGTTTGTATGTGTAGAGTACTTCCTCGATGGAAGGATATATTTCATTTTTCCTCCCCACCCAAAATGGATGATTCTATTAATGTATTTTTTGAATTAAAATTACTTTTATGACATAAAACTTTTTTTAATGTTCATGTTAATATGAAATACATTATTAATATACCATCGTTTGTTCATAAGAATTATATTGAAATAAACTCATCTATGGTTTCTCCTTCATCAAATTTCACAAAAAAATATAGATGGACTGAAATTAGAAATTTATATACCATTATAATGAATATATTCTAGTAAATTTTCTAATCTAATTCATATGGAGTTAGTTAAAATAAAAAAGGATCAGTATAGTTATTTTAAATCACATGTGAAGCAATAAAGATCGATAACTACTTGTTGATCAAAATAAACTACCACTAACCAATAAACGTAAAATAATATATTATAATTTAATTTTACAAATATAAATACCCAAGATTTATGTACATGGATATTACAAGATTTTTTCGAAATACTTAATACATTAAACAAACAGATTCCCAAAGACTGTATTCGTTTAGTGTCATTGGAAATTGGGAAACATAATCAACTAGTTCCTAAAGCATATACATCATCTTATAATTTATCCTTTATAACTATAATGCCTTTGGACACATCTTACTTATTACCCTTCAATAACCCTGGGAAAAAGAAACATAAAAAGGCATGAGCTCAAATTTTCATTAAGGGTTAATAAGGGTGTTATGTAAACATAAACATGAGAATAAAGGGTATGAGAATGTGATTATAACATTAAAATATCATTCCCTACATATCAATGGAAAACATGGATCATATGTAAATAATTATTGATCATAATATATATGATCATAACTGTAACATAAGACATTAAATTATGGAATGTACATAAATATATATCTTTGTGAACATGTATAAATAGTAACATATTCACTCCTTAAATTAAGTACATAAAATCAGGCCATTGCATTAACATATTGAAATGGAAACCATGTCTACTCATAAAATTAAGTACATGAAAACCAGTTCCACAAACAGAATTGGGAACATGAAATCGGGTTCACGCATAACATAAAAACCTCACGAGTTATCCATCTTTATACAATTCACTGTAGGGAGATAATGGTCCCACCCATATCATAAATAAATCAATCTTATGTGTCCCACAAAAAACATAAATCACTCAACATAGTATAACCCAAGGGATAAAATGGGTTTATTAAACATAATTCCATCAAAACATAATCAAGGAACAATAAATGGATGTCATAAATAGAATAAAAATAATCAAACAATAAAAGGATTAGGGATAATATACATGAAACATAACCTTAATAAATAATGTCATCTTATATGTAAAATAATTTTTATAAAACACTTGAAATTTATTCTTGAGGAAAATATCCTTTCTTCATCAAAAACATTTCCTTTTGATAAAACACTATTCAATTTAAAACGAAAATAACTTCTTTAAAATATATCCTTGAAACATGTAAGGGAAGAATCATGGAAAGCAGGCGTTATGAATGTGAAAAAGTACATTCATGTTTTATAAATTATAAAACACATTCTTCTCATATAGTTTCCCATAATGTCAAAATATTCATCATATTTGATAATGACAAAAGATTCTTCTCATAACACTTAATAGAAATTCACCAATGGGTACAATTGAAATTAAATAATTGTAGAAGAATATAATAAACAATATAGAATACATAATTTGGAAACATGAAAATAGATGAAAAATACATCCCAGTAAATACTTATGAATAAATAGTCTCAAAAAATAATGATATTGAAAAATTATCCTATAACATAGGTCTGATATCCTTTGTATGTATCTGAACCACCTTTTTTCAAGTATGTCATTTAGATTTTCACAAACATTCTCCATAGGATGGATTTCTACCCAATGTGTGGCCACTATGACGAAGTGGGGGATGTTTGGAGAGGAAATGGGTAGGCTTTGGGTGAAAAAAATGGTCTTTAAGGGTATGATTAAAAGATAAGTAGAAGTTCTATTTTATAGTAGAGGTGAGGGGCGCTTTAGGAATGTCTGGAGATATTAATTTATTATAAATTTATTTTCATTTTATAATGCTCCCAAACTCATTTATTTCAAATATAATATTATTTTGGGTTGAAATAAAATCATCCAATAATATTTAGACAATTTTGAAATATTTTGTAATCCTTATATTTTTTTAACCCTTATTTTACCCTTTTTAATCTTACTCTGATATCATGTTATTTATACATTGTGCAATAATGTAATTATCATAATATTTCAAAAAAAAAGTGAAATTTATGAAATCTTTGAACTAATCCTAACCATTTGGTCAAATAATATTTGTATAGGAATTTTATAACATTTAATATTCTATTTTAATTTTTAAGTTAGGAATTATGTCAGCATTGACACAAAATACTTGAATTTTTAAAAAAATAATAAAAACATTATTACATCAAAAAAATACATTAACTCAATACTAATATGACATATTTATAAAAAATAATTGATGACATAAATTATGTCATATAATATTTATTTTAATATTTATAATACCATTTATTTTATATATTTAGTAAAAAATATTTAATATATCAAAATTGTGTAAATATTTATGGTAATTATTTAATATATAAAATTTAAAAATAATTCTAATTATTTAGATAATTTAATTAGATATCTAGAATCAATTTATTTTTTATGTTTCATCAAGTTTTTCACTACATTAAAACTATTACACTGATAAGAGATAAGCGAGTGACATGATGTCACTTTCTTTTGCTTTAATAATAATTACATCACTTTCATTGAAAAAAATTCCATTAAATGAATTAATTCCAACCCTTAGGTGTTACAGTTCCACTTTTTTGAATCCAATCAGTTTTTGGAATGTGTTAGGGTAATTTTATTATCCTTTTCATATTGTTTGTTACCCATATTTACCTAATTTAATTTAATTATGGTAAATAAAAATTACTAAAGTTAATATTCATAATGTCCAAACAATAAAAGTAACTTATTAACATAATTTGGACCCCTATATTCCAAATGTAGAGTCCATTTTTAAAAATTATGGACATATAGTTTTTAGTGATTAACTTAAATTTAATTCCACTGTCGGAATGAAAAAATGGGTTTAAAACTTAATACATTGCAAAATATTGAAATGTTTTTATATCTAAATTCAATGTAAAATTAATGTGAATGACATAAATTATATTGAATGATAAAAATATATTCTATTTATAAATTAAATAAATTCAATACTATAGTTTAACCATATAAATTATTACGATGAAAAAATTTGTTTTCAATTAGAATTTATCGTACTTTTTCAATTCATCAAAACCAAAAAGTTTTCAGAAAAATATCAAAAATTCAACCAAATTAATTTTTTTATCCCACATAAAAATAAAATTTTTTGTTTTTAAATAGGATATATAAGTGTCAAAAACTAAATTTAAAACTGTTGTTCCTTCAAAGGGTGACAAAACTGCATTTTTTGAAAATTTATTCTTTTATCTGAAAAATTGAGTTTGTTATTATTTCTTTTTTAGAAAACATATAAGATAGATTTTAAACATTAGATTTAATATAATACATATATATATTTTTATAAAATTCATCAATATTTCATTAATTATTTTATTTTCATTCAAATAGTTTTTTTTATGAAAGTTAATATTTTTTAAACCCACTTTTATAATGACTATAATCTAAGGTAAATTGACTGTTCACTTAAAATAAGTCATGCATGAAATGTATTCTATCAAAATAATTAAAAATTATGTGTAACACAAGCCATGTATAGTGTTTCATATACCTTAATCTCCGATGGTGTTCCGTATAACACATGATAATATTGGTGTAGCGTACAACATAAGATATAAAAATAATTAAAAATAATCTATCTCATATAATCTCAAGGTGTTTCATTCTACCACCCATAAAATTACTTTCAACTTTTAAATTCATTGGGATAATATTGGATAGAAACCCAAATTGAAAAAACTAAAACATTATTGAAAAAAATAACACTCAGAGAATAATAGTTACCCAAAGTAAATCATAACTAGGTATCTATATAGGATAACATATGTGAGGATTGGGAATGGATTAAATTTATAAATTATCATTGATAAAAATAACTGATCATAAGAAATTTAATTATCTCGTAAATTTTAATAAAGTCATAAACCAGAGAAGTGGGAAATTTGTCATTAATATCTTTAAAATGATGATAATAACACATCCTTTAACATTATAATCCCTTTTTCTAATGTTGAATAATTTTTATGATAATGTATACTAACTTTGTTTTAGTAAAATATAACTGTTGGTAATTCCTTAGACATTTTACACTTCACATATTATTCAAATAAATGTAGTTGAATTTTTCATTCCTCATGTGTTAGTGGATCTGAGATCCATAAATAGAATGATAGTCTGTTCCAACTATCTCAAAAAAAGGTTATCAAAAGTTATCAAATATGAATAATCCCATTTATAGTGAGATAATTCTTTATTCTAAAAATTTTTACCTAATGTGTTACTTAATAAATTAAAAAAAATTATAACCTTACAATCCTTATGAAAGTAGAATATCTAAAACTACAGAAAAACATCAAAAAATTATCTTAACATTTTCCCCCATATATTGTAATATATATCTTGTTGATCACATTCCAAAAAAGTTAACACCTTCATCGTGAATTCTTTTTAGTCACGGTAATAACCTAAATTATAAGAAATCCTTATTCACAACATGCTTGTTTCATTATTAGAAAACATTTTAGATATATTCCTTAAGTCCCAAAAACTTGTATACTTCGTCCTTGATATCATAACCCTATTGTCAACAACTCCATAATTAGATCCCAGGAAACTATTATCATCCAACATACTTATTTAAATCCATCATATCCTTAACCAAACATCATTATCTTAATATCAGTGACCTATTATGTGTTATCATTCCCTTAATCAGGTTTTCCCAAAGAATATCACCATACCCTTAATGAAATGTTTTGGATTCATAGAACTATTCATCATATCATTTTCAATCATTAATGAAATAATTATTATGAAAACACTTACATATTTCATGATTCATAAGATATAATATTTGAATTCTAAAACATATACACCTTTATCATCCACCTTTATTCTGAAACTATTACTCGGGATCCATCATCTTTATCTTTCATAAATTATGAATCATGTCTTAAGGTTTCTCAACCTCAAGCTTCTTAGGTTTAATGAAAACAATATTGGAAGAACATCACATGAAATTCCCATGTCATTTAAAATCATTTTATCCTCATCCAAATAACTAATACTTATACAATCATCAATATTCTCTTCATGATATTTTCAGTCAGGAAATTGGTATTCATAATTCCCATAATTTTCACATCTGAAACATTCAATGTTTAACCATATTCAATGTAGTTCTTGAAATAGACTTAGACCAGAAAGAAACGTGTGATAAATACATATCATGGATTAGAATCACATGAGTATGGTAAATTTCTTATAATATTTCAATCTATGATATCTTCGTTTTAACCTTAGCTTACTCCTGATTATCACAAAATCATTAGGATTGAAACATATAATTAGGCTTAACTATATGAAATCCCTATAAATATACTTAGAAATATCTCTATGGATCCCACTATGTTTTTCATATCCTAGTTTCCAAAGGGTGAACAAAACATCACTCTGATACCAACTATAACGTCCCATGATTGGCGTACAAGGATATTACATTAATTTTGTGGACTACATAATACATTGAACAAACAAATGCCCAAAGATTGTATTAGTTTATTGTATTGGGAAACATGGAAACAAAAAAAACTAGTTCTTAAAACACTTAAATCATCTTTTTATCCTTAATAACTAGAAACCCTTTTGAATAATCTTACTAAATATCCTTCTTCGACTACCAGGGAAAAGAATAATAAAATGGGGTTATCTCATATGCACAGTAATGGTTTACAAGGATGTAATGTAAACCTAAACATAAGCATAAATGGTATAATAATTTTATCATAAAATTTAAATATCATGCCCTGTATATCAATGGAAAACATGAATCATAATAAAAAATCAATTATCAAAATACATAAGATCATAACTGTAACTGAAGACTTGAAATTGTGCCATAAACATAAACTTATAACTTTTTGAACATGTATAAATAGTAAATTGTTCAGTCATTAAATTAAGACATGAAACCAAACCCTAGCATAAACATATGGACACAGAAACTAAGTCCAGTCCTAAAATTATAGACGTGAAAACCAGGTCCAAACATAGAATTGTGAACATTAAACCAGGTTCACGCCTAACAAACATACTTCAAGAGTTATTTATCATTACCAAATGAACTGGAGATAGATAAATGTCCCACCCATTTCATAAATAAATCATTCTTATGTGTTCCCTAATAACAAAAAATCACTCACCATAGTATAACCAAATGGATTAAATGGGTTTCTAAAATATCATTCCATCAAAACATAATCTAGGAACAATAAATAGATGTCATAAATAGCATTAAGATAATCATACCATAGAAATATTAAGGATATTATACTTGAAATGTAACCTTATAAAATAATTTCATCTTAGATGGAAAAGTATATATATAACACTTGAAATTTATTCTTGAGGAAAATATAATTTCTCCTCCAAAAACATTTCATTTTTTGAAAAGTTGGTGTAATTCTTAAATAAAATATTTTCGTTAAAAAATAACCATGAAACTAGTGAGGGAAGAATCATGAAAATCAAGAGTTATGAAAGAATAAAAATACATTCATGTTGTATAATATTAAAAAACATTATTCCTATACATTTTCAGAAAATTCAAAATGTAGATCATTTTTGAAAATGATAAAAGATTCCTTCCATGCCACGTAATAAATATTCACCAATGGGTAAAATGAACTTTAAACAGTTATAGATATATAAAAATAATATTATAGAATAAATAATTATGAAACATATATGTGGATAGTAAATATACCCTAGAAAATACTTATGTATATAAAAACTCAAAAAATAATGAGATCGAAAAATTATCACTTACCTTAGGTCTAATATCCATTTTTTGTATATGAATCTCCTCCTTTTTAAGTATCTATTTTTAATTTTTACAAAATGTCTCCTTAAATAGTTTTTTGACTAGTGTGTGGCTTCTATAATGAATTGAGGGATATTTGGAGAAGTAATGTGTCACATTTTGTCAAGAAAAAGGGCTTTATAGGAGTGATTAAAAGAGAAGGAGAAGTTCCCAATTATAGATGAGGTGAGGGGTACTTTAGGAAAGTCTTAAAATATTAAATTATTATAATTTTATTTTCATACTATAATGCTCCAAAACTCATTTATATCGATGAAAATATGATTTTTGGTTGAAATAAAATCATCCAATAATTTTAGACAAGTGTTGGATATTTCTTCATCCTTGTCTATTTTGATTTAATCATTTTTTTACCATTTTTAATCTTACCATGATATCAGGTTATTTACACCATTTCTGTTAATGTAATTACCATAATATGTAAAAACCCAAAAAAGTGGCATTTACGAAATATTAGGACTTATCCTGGACATTTGGTCAAATATTATATTTTTTTATAAATTTTATTACATTTAATAATCTATTTTATATTTTATGTAATGAATTACGTCAATTTTGACAATATTCATACTTTTAAAAAATTCATAAAAAATGATTACTTAAAAAAAGTACATTAAATAAATCCAAAAATGTCATATTAATCCATAAAATTTGGTTATGACATAACTTATGTCATATGATATTTATTTTAGAATTTATAATATCATTTATTTGATATTTATCTCAATAAAATAATTACTATATCACAATTGGGTCAATATTTATGGTAATTATATAATCTCTAAAAATAAAAATTAATTTCTCATTATATAGATATTTTTACTGGACTTCTATAGATTATTTATGTTCAATGTTTAATCACATTTATCACTACATTAAAATTAATATTCTTATAACCGATAAGATAGTGACATGTTGTCACATTATTTTTTTAATATAATTACATCACTTTCATGGAAAAAAACTCTATTAAATGAATCAATTCTAACCCATAGGTGATATGGATCGGCCTTTATTCATACAATACAATTTTTGGTGATTTTAGTGTAATTTTATTATCATTATTATATTGTTTGTTACCGTAAGTTACCCTATTTACCTTAAATTGTGGTAAATAAAAATTATCAGAGGTACTATTCATAATGTCTAAAAAATAAAAGTAACATATTAACATAATTTTTACCCATGGATTAAAAATATGGAGTCCATTTTATTAAATTTAGAAAACATTATTTATAGTAATTAATATAAAATTAATTCCCTTGTCAGAATGAAAAACAATGTTTTAAAAGTTAAAACATTACAAAAGATCGAAATGGTTTTACATCTGAATTCAATTTAAAATTATTTATAATGATATACATTATATTGAATGATAAAAATATATTATATTTATAATTTAAAACTATTCAAAAATATAATTCAACCATATAAACTATTTTGATGAAAAAAGACATTTCAATTAAAATTTAGCATATCTTTACAGTTCATCAAAACAGAAAAGTTATCAGGAAAATTTTTAAAATACATTCAAAGTAAATTTTTGTTTCTTTATTCCAATTATAATTTTTATGTTGTTAAATATAATATATAAAAGTGTAAAAAAACTATATTTAAAATTTATGCGCTATTAAAAGGTGAAAAATTTCATTTTTTGAAAAATAGTTATTATATCTAAAAAAATGAATTTTTTCTTATAAATTATATATAAAACAAATAAGATGAATTTTAAACATTATATTGAATATATTAATTATATATTACATTATTACTTTCTATACAGATCTCTGTCATTATTTTATTTGCATTTAAATTTTTTTTTAAAGAAAGATGATATTGTTCAAACCCTCTATTATTATGAATATGTCCTTAAGTAATTTAATTGTTCACCTAAAATAAGTCTTGTGTGGAATGGATTATATCAAAATAACTCAAAATTGTGTGTAAAAAATTCCAATCATAGTGTTTTATATATGTAAATCTAAAACGGTGATGGGTATATCATAAGATAATATTGATTTAGTGTACAAAAAAAGACATCAAAAGAATTAAAATGAATCTATCTCATAAAATCTGGGGGCATTAAAAAAATTATAAAAATATGTTAATATTGTTCAAAATAGTTTTTTAATATGTTTTTGTTTATTATATAAGAGGGTAAAGATATTTTGATGAAGTTAAGAGTGTGTAGTTAGGGATTTTTTTGACTAAATTTAAATTATTAACTCATCAATATTCCTACTTGACATTGTTTTTTAAATATATTTTATTATATCCTATGATGATATTATATATTTTTTGTTACTTCTCAAAATAATTATATTTTTTAATAAAATAAATCCAAATTGATGGATTTTATTTTTTATAAAATTTGATGATGTTATGAAAATTTCTCATTCACTTCATAAGATCTCTTTCCCTTCCATTATTATATTCCCTCATTATTCCAATGTTATCCTTTAATATTTTAAAATAATAATTTATATTTTTTTATATTCAATTCTTCTATTTTCTATTTATAGATAAAAGATTTATCTTGGTTTTATTAATTTTACTTTTAGTAATATTTTTTTCATTAAACGTGTTGAAAATGATTTTATTTTCTCAAAAAAACACATTATCTTCAACTGAAAATTCCCTATATAAAAACTATATTTTATTTAAATTAGCAATTAACATAATATTAATTATAAATAATGAATGAAAAAATTATAATTTAAATCCTGAAAAATTATTTTCTATAGAGCCTCATGATATCTAATCATTATGAAAATATCCAAAATTATTTATAAATACATCACTATTTTTTTCCTCTCATTTCATATTTAATTAAAAAATATCAAACTTATATGTATATATTTTTAATAAATCGCCATGAAAATTATGTCCTAAAATAATTGGTTGTGTTGATTTAATTATTAGTATCAACTGATCTAGTTTTGATATCATTTATATTGATCCACATGAATGACATATGAAATCCACATTATTTTAATTGGTTTTCATGATATGACTACTTATTGATATCTTATGGAACATATATGCAAACATAATGATGGGTGGTATTAATTATCACCAAACAAGGCATTGTTAAATATTTTTGTAAAATAATATGATAATACATGGGAACAATTTTGTTTTATCAAATATAATTTCTGGACAACATGGGCTTGTTCACAACCAAGTGAATGTACATGATGGGTTTTTCCACATCTTAATGAAAGGGAATGATTTTATTCAATTATAATTTTATGATTGCATATTCATCTATTTTTCATAAGTTATTATATTCTTCATTCTTATGTTATTTTACTATTAATTAAATATTATTTTGATATTATTTAAAGTAAAAAAATTGTTAATCTTTGTGAATAGATCTTTTATGGTATTATTTTTTGATTCCATAATCCTTACAACTCAATCATGTTTTATCACATAATACAAAAATGCATTGGAATGATTTCATTTTACCACTTATAATTTTTCGACATGATGGGTTTGTTCACAACATAATGAATGTACATCAAGAGTTTTTTCACCAATTAATGCATGGGAATTATTGTGTTCTCTCTGAATTTTATGATTTCATTTTCATGTATTTTTTCCATATGTAACTATATTCATCCTTCTTAGGTTATTTTAGAATAATTAAATTTTATTTAGATATTATTTAAATCCAAAACATTATTAATCTTCATGAATATCTCTTTTAGGGTATCATGTTTTTATTCAATAATCCATAGAACTCAATCATATTTACTGAATACCAAATAAGATCCTATAATCATTTTTTAGATATTTATACATTATCCATTTTTTCTACCATGTTTTTGATCTAGTAATTAAGATTTATTTATAGTTTTTTCCATATATAGTGTTTTTCCTTACCCCTTTATTATATTTCCATTCTTATAATTACAAATCGTGGTATAAATTTTTAGAAATCTATAATGGGTTCTAGATTAATTCAATTAGAGTGAAATATTGACATTCATTGAAAAATTATTTCCTTATATAGGTAATCCTCGGTTTCATTGTTCCATTTGTTCAGAAAATTATGATATTATATATAAATTGTTACATTTAAAATTTTAAAATGTTTTCAAATAATTATATGGCTTTCTTGGATCACCTTATATACGTATTAAAAAATGTTAATTTAAAAATGGAAAAAAAATAATTCAACATAACCACTTCACATAGATTTAGAATTTCTGTCATGATGAATGATTTTGTAGGATCACATCATGATTTTGGGAGATTTAATGATAATTTATTTGTGATAGGGATATAAAAAATCAATAAAAACAATACATAGTAATGAGAATTGGATTTTGAAAGTTTGGGAAGGGATAAGAAAAGATTGGGTGATCAATAATATGAGGATACGAGGAGATACATTAATTATAACAAAATGATTACAATAAAAGAATGATTTCATATTCTGTAGAAATTATTTATTTATCTTAACCTTATAAAAAATAGGTACTTATGTAATTTAAAACTTTCCAAATATATCTAATACGTTTTGAATATAAATATATAAGTCATTATGTTTTTGTTTTATAAACTATTATTTTTCAAAATTTTCTTATGTACACATATTTCTCTATTCCTCATCCAACGTGTTTTTGAGAACCATTAAATTGAATTATTTATAGAGTAATTAATATATTTTACTAAAATGTGGCTATTCCATATTAGGGAAGATAAATTTCGTGTAGAGTGATAAGTATATATTAATGATTCAAAATTACTATAAATGTGATTTTTTTATTTCTCATTTTATTATGACTAATTTATATATCTTGTTTTCTAATTAATTCATCATTTAAAGAGTTATAAGGGGATAAAACTATTTTGATATATGGGAATATTTATTATCAAAATATCATTGATAATTTGATATATTTTTTCACTTCAATTTATATGTAATAAAAATAAAACGAATTAAAGGTTATTTCATACACAACCATTCATACATGATCCAAATATAAAACCACCACCTAAATTGTATAAAGAGAAAAATTTATAAATTCAAAAAAAAAATTAGAAACATATGTAACAAGGATAAATTCTCAAGAACCATCCATGATCTTAGATCACTAAAATTCTCCCTCTTGCACAATTAGACCACTTGACTACTACATAGATGGCCCAAAACCACCAGACTCCCTTGAGAAAACCTCTAACGTAAACACAAAATATCAAGACAATAATAAATATCAAATGTTTATATTATATTCCAACATATAAAATGTTAGGGAACATGAATTAATAATAATAGATAACCATTGAACACATCCAAAATAGAAAAACCCCATTGGAACACATATTAACATACATCTCCCACCATAGAATTAGAAATTAAATGAAAATAAATTTCAAACCAAAAAAAATTCCACTCAATATCACACATGTGTGAGTCTCTTTACCACATGAAATAAAAAACACAGGAATCATCACTACTTATTAATATAACTTAACACATATAAAATATATGATTATATACATGATATGTAATGAATCTAGAGGTAGTGAATTTAGTTTATGAAATTTTCATTTATTATAACCCACTATCTCTTTTAAAAGGAATAATTATGATCTTAGTTTATCAAAAAAAATAAATGAATGAAAAATAGTATGATAAGGACAGAAAATTTGGTATTTATAGTGGTCTGGTAGGAATAGAGCCCTCATTACACTCTACCGAAACTCTAATCCATGTGTTTATTTATTTTTACTATACTAGAACTTTTTTCGTTGCTATCTAGTTTGATGGAAAAAAATTATTTATTAATAAAAAGATCCAAGATCATTTTACCATGTTCTCTATTTTAAAGGATTTTCCATTTTTTTAGCACACTCAAACACCAAAATATAAAAAATATAGAAATAAGAAGAATAATAATGATATATTTTCAGCACATAGTGCCAAATAGTAATCGAAAAATGATGATGAAACTTTCTAATAAGAATAATGTCATTAAATAACATATTATAAGGTTTTTCTACTTAAATGGATAATTTTATAATCACAAAAATAGATATGTTAAATAAATAAGAATGAATCAGGAAAATACTACATGTATTATCTATATTCTATATATCTTCTTTATGTATTTCAAATATATGTTTTTAAAGAATCAATTTATGTTCATTCTATATCCTATCTTTTGAATTTAAACAAATATGAATTGATAACTAAAATGGTTGAGTGAATAGTTATTTTGAATTTTGATACAATAGTCTCTTAATTAGTTCTTGTCCTTATTTTACAAATAATGCATTAACACAGAATAAAATATACAATAGAATTCCTCTTCATTGGATTTTTCCATTATTGGAAAAAATTAACTCATTCCATATCCATCATTACTTATACATAACAATTCAAATATGATACACATAAAATAATAAATTGACATTACAAAAGTTTCTACAATGATATATTATTTTAAATTGATATTATAAGTATATGAATGATATATAAACCTCTAAGAGGATAAATTCATCTACATAAGATTAAAGGTCTAAAATAAAAATAAATATAAGATAACTTTTTATTAAAAGATAAAATGTTTCAATAATTTCAATGACATATTTTTTCATGACTTATTCATTACATAATATAATAAATTTATCAATATCCATGTCATAATATTAATCAAAATTCAAATAAGATAAAAGAACTATCCCATCATCCTTCTAATTTATATTTTTGAGTTCCAATTCATTCAAAAAGATAATTGAAATAATATTTTTGATAATATACCTAAATCAAAGGATAATATTTTGATGCATATAATTTTTTAGATAAAATTATTTAGATCAAGCCAAACAATAGACTGTCCATAATAAAATTAATTAGTGTATAAAATAAATCTTTAATGCATTATACATATTCACTGGGAAAATTTATTCACATAACTAAAAGGTATTCAAGAGATTCAATAATATAAAAATGATCCATGAAAACTTATTATAAAAATAAAATTAAAAATTTAGGATTTTTTTAGTATATAAAATAGATGAGTTTATGAGATATTGTGGAAAACCATCAGTTAATCCTACAATATACTCATTTTTAATTATAAAAAATCCAGGAAAATAAATAATCAACCGGATATTACTAGTACTCTTATATAAAGAATAATTTGAAAATGTTTTTTTTGGATCATAATTTTTTTTAGAATACATAATGAAATAATCTCATAAATACAACCCCTTTTATAATATAAAAAAAGACCATAAATGTATAGATAAATACATTAACTATAGCAGGTTAACAAATACAAATGATTTTAAAACTATGCATTGAAATGAATAAATATTGGAATGGTATTAAAAATAAAGATTTAAAGAATCAAAATATATACATATAACTTAGGTAATGAAAATAATTCAATGAATAGAAATAAACATTTAAATAAATGATTATTCAAGTATTCAAATTTTTTAAAGAACCCATTATTTAAATAATTTAAAATGAATAATAAGTTACTTGGGGGGAATATAAAATGTGATATGTTTAAGAGGTTTATTCTTAAAGTATTATGATTGGTCCACAAGAAATGATTATTTATGAAATGGGGCATCATCACTTTGACCATAGATGTCATCCAACATATAATATGATCCAAATTGATATATAATTCCAAATCAATTATGAGGAACTATCATTAATTCAATAGAGTACATTCCAATAGATTCATCATGATATATTTCAAAAAAAATTATATCTATAAGAGTGTATAGAATCATTGTTGTGGAATAAAGAAAAGAAGTGTATTATTAAAGATTGATTATCTAAATATCCTAAGCATGAATGCGAGAAGGATAAAATATTTCATTCTATTTTTATAAGGTAGAAAGGTAGTGATCAGGAGTTTTAGGCCCATGTCATCATTAACACATTTCTAAAATAGTACATCCACTCACATGTCTATCCAATTCCCAATTTAATTCCTGTAGAGTTTATGAAGATCAGTAAATTATTTCCTTGTAATTTTATCTATGGTACTGATATAACTCTAAGAGTATATCATATTTGAACAATTTGGGATTAAACTTTCACACACATACAACTAATTATCTAGTATATATGTAGTTGAGATTGTTTTAGGCACACAAAAAATTATTTTCATTTCATAATATTAGAAAAAACTAACAATTCGACAAAAACTACTCCTTATTCTGAGTATGATTTAGAAGAAAAATATTTGAAAATGAAATGGATATTCCATGTGATATTATCATCTAGATATGAATGTATATTTGATAGTTATATAGAAATTTTTCCAAGGCCCGAAATGATGAAACTCATGTCGTTATTATTATTTGCTAGTGTTTCTTTAATCAACATTACATTTTCCAAAACTATTCTACCAAAAAAAATTATCGAATGATCCATTACACAAATAGTGAATAAATGAGTAGTGATTATAATTATGATTTGAGTAGGTAAATTCTTTTTTACATTGTATTGAATTTCCACAAAAAGACATTCATATCTCATTGATATAATCCCTCTAATCAAGGGGTCAAGGGGTCAGGGGAAAGTGATTCTACATCCAACATGTCTCATATAAAAAATTGATGTGTGGATCCTTCCTTATTTCATCTTAATATCAAGGGCTCACTGAGAGGTATCCAAAATAGAATGAAAAAATCTCTTCAAACAATTATAATATTCTTTTATTTTATATTTGTTTTAGTTTTTTCAGTTGTTTTGATATACTTAAAATGATATTCCAATATGTTATTTATCGTATTCAAATCATCCTTTGAGACTAAATTTAATTAATGTTTTTTATTCAATATATAAACACTTTTAAATATGATATCATTTAATTTAAATTTCTTCAAAAACTCATTGAACTGATATTGAAATATCTCTCCATGGTTGGTAGAATTTTTAAAAGGCATATCATTGAAACTATAACTATCTTATATATTATCATGAGAAGTAACATCTATATTATCAAAAAAAATTTGATCCTATTCAACTTATTTATTTTCTTCAACACAATATTGTTCAATTATGTATCTTTTTTTCTTCCTCATAGACACTAATTAGACAGCTTATTCTACAAAAAATTATTATTATTCTTTATCAATTCAAAGAAAATAATTCCCAAAAAACTTATTGACACAATTTTGACTCTCCATTAAGATATAAAAAGTTTATATACATATAATAATATAACTACAAAAACAATAGTAGATATGGTCATTTCCAGACCAATCAGGACTAACCTCATGTTGGCCATAGATGAAACATATCTAGTTTCATGAAAATGTAAAACTAACTTTAGTACCAAACAGAGTTTATGCAATGTAGATTATATGAAAGTGATATGAAAAATAGCTTAATTTGTCAGTAATTGTACTTCTTTTGGTACTTATTTATCTCTAACAACAATATCAGAATGAATCTCATCGGATATAACACATAAAACTCACCTTATTATGTCATCATAAATTATTTCAAGCAAAGGGATCCCCTAAAGACATTATGGAATCAACTTCACGTTAACATCTTCCAGTAATTATAATTTATTGACATTTCTCCACCTTAAACAAAGTAGTTTCTACATTAGAATCATAATAATCTTCAACATGTAAAAATTTAATTACAGCTAAAAAATAGAAATATCCACCTGTATTCAAAACACTAAAATTGATATTTTCAACCCAGGTAAATGAGTGGTCATAAAACAATTTATATAAGCAATAGCTTTAAAAAAATAAATTTGAAGATAATACCAAATGTATAGATGTTCAGAAATTTATTCAACACCTAAAACATACATCACATGGAATATCGTTCCCAATTGAAGTGCTTATCCTTAAATAAACAAATACATTAATGCAGCATCATAAAACCGAATCTTTTCAGACTCACATGCATATTAAGACGCGATATACTAAATTAACATAATAGGGACTATAACATCAGGAGCTGTGTCCTTTATAGAATAATTCTCTATATCATGAATTGCGAAAATAGATTTAATAATCAATGAATTTCTAAAAATATCAATGGATACAATTTAGTTATTGTTTTCAAAACATATCTCATGAGGATATTGAAAAGTGTTTTCCTTTACCAATGAAGATATAAAGAAATGATATTAATTAACTGTCATAATAAAGAGGTATTCAATTTCATTAAAATGAAATACTACCATGTTTTAGAACCACAATATTTATTTCTCAATGAAAAATTTCTTCTACTTCTGGTCATAAATTTACTCACATCCAATATGATTTATTTCTATCTTTAATAGAATATATGTTCTCTCTAACTATATAATATAATTTTCTTTACCCCAAAATAGATTTCTCAATTAAATCGGTCTCTATGAGCAAATAGTTGAATTGCTATTGAAATACAACATCATTCCAATGATTGGAGGATGGAAGAGAAGCTAGGATCATGAATTGAGGTTAACAAGGGTTTGAAAGAGAATTAATAAAATCACTCTCATTTTCATGGGATTGATGTTTTATCTCATAAAAATGATTTAATATCTATATCTTTCAAGATATATAAAACAATAAATAGAGTTAAATAAAATATAATCATAATAAAAACCAAAATGTGTATATTTATAAACCTTTTAGAACCAATATGGTGATTATAAATAAAAACGAAACAATTGTGACTCAAAATAAATTTTCACACAAAAAAATCCTGAAATATATAATTATAATGAAATTAATAGAAATAAAAACATTCATAATTATTTTTTAATAAAATCAAATCAATTACCATGAAATGGATTATTAAAAATGATTGATAAATTATTATATTTTTAAATTAATCACATTATGATAGATCAATTTTGTTTCTAATCTCAATATTAGTGATTATAAAAATCCAAATTTAATGTTCATAAATGGTTTATTGTGTGCTTTTGAAAATTTTATAGTAATTGTGTGTCATAAAATTTATTTTTTATATGAGAAAAATTAAATCCAAAATAATCCATGGCGTGCTTCATGCACATTAATTTTTTATATAAAACTACCATGTTAAATATATTCAGAAATTATAGTTTATAATTCAATAGAGTTTTGTTTTAATCACAATAATTATAATAAATTTGTTCCTAGAAAATATTATGTTCCTAAGTTAATTTTAATATCTATTATACACCAACTAAAATGAGCATCTAAATATGAATATAAATTAATATCATATGTTTTTGGAACTAGACAAGAAAAAAAAATTATTTCTTTCAAATGTATAAAAATTATTTTAGTATAAATAAAATGATATCCATTTATTTTTATTGAAATTTTGATCAAAAACATACTGAAATCATAATATCTAGTCTATATATAGTTTGATAATGAATTATACCAATTATTCCACTATGTATTACATTGTATGCTAATTCTTTAGTTATATCCATGTCACGATTAATTTTGGAACACATTGTATTCAAAAGATTATTACTACTTTGATTTAAAAATCATTTATTTAAATAATTGTTTTTATATTTTTTAAAAATATTTCCAAATTTCTTTTCATAAATTTAGAAAAAATTGAAATTTATTAAATCACCCATAATTATCATTTCAAAATATTTTTTCATGAGTTTGAAAATTTCATTACCAATTTTTAATTTGATAAAATAAAAAAATCATCAAACTATAATTTTACATTCAATGTATATTTCAATAATAATTTATTAGAAATATTTATGTATTTAATTCCCATATTAAAACCATTTTATAAGGGAAAATAACATTATCAATCATATAATGATTTTGGTGATTGATTCATAAAATAGAGATATTTGGTATTTCTGGAAATATAATTTTGGAACATAGAGTCTTCAAAACAATGAGTTTTTTCTAAAAAGACTTCCTCTATTTAAAATAAAGATTGAAAGACATAATTAAAATCTCTCTAATAAAAATTCAAATTCAAATGGTCCCCATATTCAAATAGGATTCTTATCGATTTTAAAATATAATTTTTGGAAAATGATTCCTTAAAATATATTACTTTTTATTAGTTGTAACCTTTAGTAACCAATCTATTCTTGTACATAGGGAACACACCTTGTTCATCTTGTTCATTTTGAAATACCCATTTATTTATGAAAATACGATAGTCATAGTATCTATCAATAGATTCCCATATAATATTACTTTTGAACTAGACTAGCTCTTTTTACAAAGGAACTACCCAATTTTTTTAATCTATGGATTTTTTATTGTTTTTTATCACACCATTAAATAAAGGTATAAATATAATCAAGGATCATTCAATTATCTTATTCTAAAAAACTATATATTGGTATCATAAAATATTTTATATAGGATGTCTCATAAGTTTTATAGGTTTTACTATCTGTACAGTTTCTTATAATTCAGAATCAATCCCTTTTTTTCCAAATTGTTCTTCACATATTCAAAACCAAAATCCTTTTTTCATCAAAGAGAGTTTCAATTTCATTGGTATCAAAGAATCAATTTCAATATGTTTTGTACAAAAGGACCACATTCATAAAATATAACATGATTAGATTCATTAAATACATTTGAATTCTTATAGAAAATAATATATGATTTAGACGTAGTAGAATAACTGTAGTGACCCACCAGTTCTCATTGGCTTGAGAGTACCACGAGTCATTGCTAGGCCTTAAGAGACATCCCCAAGGTTACAAAAGCTAGAAATAAATGCAAAAGGGATTCAAGTACAGGTGGGGGACGATTTACACATAAACCAACTATAACCAAACATTTACTATATGATTCATGAACAAATGAAAGACCAATAAACACTTCATTTATAACAAACTACCTCAAAGTCCAAAACAGGCGAAGACCAAACTAAGTATCAAAGTACATAGCGGATGAACAACTCCATAATATTAAAATCCACTAGAACTCCATACTCCATAATCTCTAAGCTCCACAACATCTCCCAAGCATCACCATAAGCCACTAGCAATAAGATGCTTTACCATTACCTCTGTCCAAGAATATGACATCTTTAAAATCACCGACATGCCAAAGCAGCGGTGAGTATAAAACTCAGTAGGTTTTCCCCAATGACTTTCCTTATCACACCACTAGTATAGAAGAGTTAACCACATTTATATAAAAATATTTTATATAAAACATTTTCTCAAAAGCATTTTATAACTAAATATAATAGAGTTTCCAAAACCATTCATAACCAAAGGCATTCCAAGATCAATTGAAACCAATTTTCTAGAAATTTATTTTTCTACAATAATAACCAAACAAGCTTAAGAACCATTTCACAAACATTCCTTTTTGGCATACCCAACCATTTCCCAACCCATGCTACCAACCAAGCAAGCTTCATTATGACAGTTCCATACTCATGAGCAATTTCTCATCGATCTACCAAGTCATCACAATGTAATTGTTTTCCATGTTCCATTAATACTTTGGCACATAGCACAAGGCCATATTTCAACCAAGCCCCATATATGCAATATAAACACACAACACATATTCCCAATGATTAATCCAAAATAAACCTTCCAATAAAAACACCTTTTATTGAAATCTATTTTTATCAAACCCATTTCAATGCCAAACCATTTCAACTCCAAACCATTTCAATAAAAATCCATTTTTATTGAATTCCATTTCTATTGATAACCACTTTTTCATCAACCATTTAGAAATTATATAAAATATATAATTTAGATACATTATTTTAAATTAAACCCCATTTTTGCACAAGTATTCAACAAGATCACGCAATTTCACAAAAACCATAAATTGTCATAAATGAATATTTTTCCATGCATTTCACAATATATAAACCAATTTGAATATAGTCCAATAAATTCTATCTAGAGGAGTTGAGAGAGAATCTTCCTACCTTGAAGGTCTTCACAAAACTTTAACAACAGATGAAGAACACATAAGAAAGCGATTCGATTCTCCAAGAACGGCCTTAGATCTCTTATCCTCAAGAATCAGACTCAAAATAACTAAAGTAAGGCTCTGGAATAGAATCTACTCGTGTGTGAAGTGTTCTCCAGTCTTATAGGGAGAGTAATATCGAATTAAGGGCATTTTGAATCCAAAAAGAAATAAATAGAGAAAATATGAGCAAGCTCTTAGAAAAGAGGATCTAGATTTGACCTCTGCACAAAATTTGACCACACGGTTAGTACCAACCATGTATGGATTGTGCGACCTTAATTATTTTCACAACACTCTTTATAAAACCCCCAAACTCTCCCATCCTTCACCATTTCCCTTTTTATAGAAACACATTTTTATGGAAACATCACACTTTATGGAAACACCGCAATTTATAGAAACAACCTACATTATGGAAATATCCAAATTTATGGAAATAAACAAAATTATAGAAATATCCAAATTTATGGAAACAGCAAACATTATAGAAACATCCAAATTAAAGGAAATGCTCTATTTTATGGAAACTCTCTATTTTATATAAACTCTCTATTTTATGGGAACTCTCTGTTTTAATACACACCAAACTAAAAAACGTGAGGAAAGGGGTTATATACCCGAAATAGGAGGTACTACATTCTCCCCACCATTGGGCTTTCCCTCCTCAGAAAGTAAACAAACCTTATTGGCTAAAAAGTGTTTTGGCCACTGCTCTTTCATCTCCTTCTCACATTCCAAAGTCTCTTCCTGAATCTAACCATGTTGCCATAAAACCCGCACTAGGCTGATGATTTTCCCATGAAAAACATTCTCTTGTCTATCCATAATATACACTGGAATATGTACCCGTGATGCATCATGTTCTAGCTCAACATGATCCCATCTGATCACATGGTCAGGACCAGGGTAATATTTTTTTTAACTGGGATACATGGAACACATTATGCAATGAACTAAACTGTGGTGGTAATTCAAACCGATATGCCACCTCTCCAACCCGTTATAGTATCTCAAAAGGGCCAATGTATCTAGGAGATAAATGGACATTCTTCCCAAAATGATGATGTCCAATCCTTGGAGAGATCCTCAAGAAGACAGGATCGCCCACAACGAACGACAACGGTCTTTGACGATGATATGCATAAGATTTCTGACGACTTTGAGCTGTCTCCTTCATATTTCTAATCAACTGGATCGTCTCTGTTGTTTCTTGAACATGGAATGACCGAACTATTAAAGTTTCACCCATTTCCACTCAACATAGTGGAGAATGATAAGGACGTCCATACAATGCTTCAAGCGGATCTATGCGTATTGGGGCTTGATAGTTGTTACTATATGATAACTACACTAAGGGTATATGCTCCTCCCATGATCCACAAAAATCCATTACAAAAGACCACAACATGCCTCCCAATGTTTGTATCATCCACTTGGATTGCCCATCTTTCTGAGGATGATACGTCGTGCTCATAGTCAACTGAGTTTTGAGGGCTTTTTGTAACGATTTCCAGAAACGAGATGTGAACCTCAGATTTCAATCTGATACTATAGACATAGGTACACCATGCCTCTTTACCACATCTCAGATATAGATTTTTGAAAGATATTCCACTTTATGGGTTTCATGAATAGGGATGAAATGGGACGACTTGGTTAGAAGATCCACTATCACCCAAACAACATTGTGCTTCCGGACCATTCTTGGAGACCTGAAACAAAATCCATTGCTACCAGATCCCATTTCCAAACTGGGATAGGTAAAGATTGTAACATACCAGCTGGTCTATGATTCTCTCCTTTAACCTGCTAACATGTTAAGCACCACGAGATGAACTCAGCCACTTTCCTTTTCATGCCTCTCCACCAAAACTACGCCTTCAATGCCTTACACATCTTCTGTGTACCTAGATGTACAAACCATCTTGAATGGTGGTAAGCATAAAGGAAATGTTCCTGACAAACCATAGGTACAACCATACGATCTTTAAAACACAAAAATGACCTTCATCAAGTTTCCATCCATCAATGGTCTCCCCACCATTGTGTTTTGAACTTACAACTAGAAATTTTGCATCAGACGTTTGTTCCTTTTTTATCATTTTTACTAATTTAGGAACAAGCGTAACAGAAAAGAAAACTCTAACATCACCTCAGACTTCACATTACACATGCATGATGGCTAAGACTAATATCAGCTTCCATTCATCTAAATCTTCTTTTGCCAACTTAGCATATGACTTTCTACTCAACACATCCACTACCGAATGTCCTTTCCCTGGTGTGCACATTAAGTCAAAGTCAAACATTTGGAGATACTCCATCCACCTCCTTTTCCTAAGATTCAAATCTCACTGTGAGAAAATGTGTTTCAAGCTTTTGTGATCTGCAAAAATTGTAAATTTCTCACCAAAGAGATAATTTCTCCATGTTTTCAAAGCATGGATAACTGCAGCTAACTCCAAATCATTTGTTGGGTAATTTGTCTTATGCACCCTCAACTGCCTTGAACCATAAGCAACCATGTGATCTCTTTGCATGAGAACAAAACCCTGCCATAATCTTGAAGCATCAAAATACACCTCATACCTCTATCCTGATTCTCAAAAGATCAAGATAGGTTCCGATGTAAGATGAACATTTAGTTCCTCGAAAGACTTATTACATTCCTCCGTCCATTAGAATGGATCATTATTCTTTGTTAGAGATGTCATTGGTGAAGCTAGTCATGAGAAATCATGCACAAAGCATCAGTAGTAACCAGCTAGACCATGAAAAATTTGTATCTCAAACACATTATTCAGTGGTTGCCATGAGATAATGGCTTCTATCTTTTCAGGATCAATTGAAATGCCTTTCTTAGAAATGGCATGGCCCCGGAAATGTACTTCAGGTTTCCAAAATTCACACTTTGATAATTTTTCATACAAACGATGATCTATCAATATTTTTAACACTATTTCCAGGTGCACCTCATGATTAGCCCTTGTCTTTGAATAGACCAAAATGTCATCCACAAACACCACAACAAAATAATCCAGATATTGTTGAAATATCCTATTCATCAATGCCATGAAGGCAACTAGTGCATTCATTCCACCAAAAGGCATGACTACATATTCATAGTGGCCATATCTACTTATGAAATCTGTCATTGGAATATCCTCTTTCCAAACTCTAAATTGGTGATATCCTGATCATATGTCAATCTTGGAGAACCAATAATCTCCCATTAATTGATCTAATAGATCGTCAATGTGTGGAATTGTATATCTATTATTTATTGTAACTTGGATAAGATTACGATAATCAACACACAGTCAAAGAGTTCCATCTACCTTCTTCACGAACAACACTGGTGCTACCCATGGAGAAGTAATTAGTCGAATGAATCCCTTACTTTCCATCTCCTCTAACTGCACTTTCAATTCTCATAACTCTGTTGGTTTCATCCTATAAGACGGAAGGGAAATAGGACTTGTCCCCATAAAAAGATCAACCTTATACTCCACTTATCTTTGAGGTGGTATCCCTGAGAAGTTGCTGGGAATGAAATATAGAAATTGATCCACAACTGCTGGAAAACTATTTTCCTCAATCTCTTCCATTGATTCTAGATTCAACGCTTCTAGTTGGAAACAAATCATTCCCACCATTGGTGCCAACAAGATCTTTTCACCATTATTTACAATCTTATCTCCTCAAAAGAGATACTCGATACCATTATCAGTCATGAAACTGACTATTATCCTATAACAGTAAATTTGAGCCTTGAACATTTCCAGAAAATCCTTAACCAAGATTACATCATAGACATACATATCCAACATCGAGAAGTCCCATTTTAACTTAGATCCATCAATAGTTATAGCACATGCTCTACACACAAATTCATGACATTATCTTTCACCAAGAGGAGTTTTCAGTTTCAAAATAGAAGGCATCATTTCATGTTTTAAACATAGTAAGTCAATAGCACGAGAAGAAATAAAGGAATGTGATGCACCAGTATCAAAAAACACTAGAAGAAAGGTAGAATTCAAATGAATTGTACCTCTAATTGTGGATGGTCTAGCCTGATCATCGACAATCATCTGCTGAAATCCATACATTTTCTTCTTAACTATATTGTTCCCCTTATTTCCATACTGAGGTTTACATGGTTGAGGAGTCATGGTGTTTCTAGAATCACCATGGCTAGCTCTCCTATACTAACAAGACTGATTCTGGTGTCCTCTTCCAGTCAAAGCATACGACGATTGCGATAACTGAGAAGTATCTTGAGCACCTGACCTTGGAGCACTAAGACAATAGCACTGAAGATGTCCTATCTTGTTACAATTATGACATGTTATAGGTTTCTCCGTATAATCTCGCTTTATGTGGTCAGACGAACCACATTGAAAACAACCTTCTTTTCTCAGGGGTCATGGAGGAAGGTTTACGGATCCAACTGTCGGGTTTTAATCTCTACTTGTACCATGGAAATAGGTTCCCCTTTTCCTCTTGTTCGCAGTGGTTGAGTCGTCACTGTTTCCTGTAGGTATTATCATGCCTCCTCCGATAGATCATTAGATATCAGGTTCAGCTATAGTTTCTCTGTTCACCATCTCTGTATAGTCTGTAATGAAAAGCACTACAATCTTTGATCGAATCTCATGTTGTATTCTTGATTTGAAGATGCGTGCCTTCAAAGTAGAACTTTCTGTAACTTCTAGTGCAAATAATACTAAGTTCATGAACATAACTACATACTCTGTGACAGATAGACTCTATTGTTTCAGGTGGAAAAAATCCTTCATTTTTTGGATCTTGAATGTGTGAGGATAGAATTGTTTGTTGATAAATTACTCAAAATCCTCCCATGTAAGTCATTCATCCAATTTAGAAAGCACCGCTAAATCCCACCACTGGAGTGCAAGATCCTCGAGCATATACGTTTCCAATTTGTACTTTAGCTCTCCTGGTGTTCTGTTGATGTTGATGATACGATTCATCCTATATAACCACACCTCTGCCTTCTCAGGTTCAGAATCTGCCTAGAAATTAGGTGGATTCTGCTTCATGAATTGGATGGTATGATCCAAATGTCGTTGCACATTCCTCCAGTTCCCTGTGCCCATAGCTTTAAATTCTTGGACAATACTCTAAACCTGCACTTTTTTCACACATGGTTCAGGTGCAACCACATTCTCCGTAGCTTCTTTGGGTTGGTTTCAACGACGCCTACTAGGTGGAATTTTCTAAACTAACAACAAACTTCGTTAATCTCACTCTCTAGCAACTGTTGGCTTTGCATTTCAAATTCTATCACATCAACTATCACACATTGTTTTCCAAAACATCCTTTTTCCCATTTTCAACTATTTTTGAAACCACTTCACATGCTTTTGAAAATTAAACCATTTTCAAAATATGATAATCATTCACTTTTTCAAAATCATTCATTTGAATACCAATTCCATTATTTCCAAAAATGGTCATTTCTTGAAATGATGTATGCACTCCTAGTGGGAAGACATTCCTCTATAATTCATGTCATGCATGTCTCATTAGCTAAACCCATAATAATGAGATTTCAAAATCCTAGAAGTATCTCAAAACACTTATTTACCCAACTCCATGGTAACTTTAAGTTCAACACAAAAGGGTTAGCTATGTCCTTTTATGATACACATTTCATGTTCCGACAATCCAACTCCTTTCTGAGATTCCCACCCAAGGAATAGACAAGAATGGATTTCATCTCCAAAACTAGGAACATCAATGACTACTTGTTAGGCAAGGACCAAACAAGCCGATACCATTTGTAATGACCCGCAAATTCTCATTGGATTGAGAGTTCCACATGTCATTTCTAGGCCTTAAAAAACATCCCCAAGGAGCCAAAGGATAGAAATAAATGGTGAAGGGTTTCAAGTACACGTGGGGGACGATTTACCCATAAACCAACCATAACCAAACATTCACTATATGATGCATGAACAAATGAAAGACAAATAAACACTTCATTTATATCAAACTACCTCAAAGTACACAAAAGTGGAAGACCAAACTAAGCATTAAAGTACACAACGGATGAACAACTAAAGACTTCTAAAAGCCACTACAACTACATTATCTACAAGCTCCAACCTCCACAATATATCCCAAGCATCACTACAAGCCACTAGAATTAATATGATTTTCCTTTACCTGTGACCCGGAATATGACATCTACAAAAGCACCAATGTGCCAAAGCAATGGTGAGTATAAAACTAAGTAGGTTTTCCGCAATGACTTCACTACTCATGCCACTAGAATAGAAGAGCTATCCAAATTTATATAAAAATAGTTTATAAAATAAATTTTCTCAAAAGCATTTTACAACGAAATATAAACAAGTTTCCAAAACCATTCATAACCAAAGGCCCTCAAAGAGAAATTGAAAACAATTTTCCAGCAAGTTATTTTTCCAGAAAAATAACCAAACAAGATTAATAGCTATTTCACAAACATTCCTTTTTGGCATACCCAACCATTTCTCAATCCAATCTACCAACCATGCATGCTTCGTTATGACAGTTCTATACTCATGAGCAGTTTCTCGTCGATCTACCAAGTAGTCACAAGTTAATTTTTTCCCATGTGCCATTAATCCTTTGGCACTGAGCACAGTTTCATATTTCAACCAAGCCCCATATATGAAATATGAACACAAAACACATATTCCCAATGATCAATCCAAAATAATCCACTCAATAAAAAACCTTTTTATTAAAAACTATTTACGTCAAAACCAATTCAATGCCAATCCATTTCAACTCCAAACCATTTAAATAAAACTAAATTTTTATTGAAAACTATATCTATTGAAAATAACTTTTTCATCAAAAATTTAGCAATTATAGAAAATCCATAGTTTAAAATCATCACTTTAATTGACCCTAATTTTACACAACTATAAAACAAGATCACACAGTTTCCCAAAAACGATAAATCATCCAAAATAAATATTTTTTCATGCATTTCACAATCAATAAAACAATTTGAATCGAAGACAATAAATTCTATCCAGAGGAGTTGGGAGAGAATCCACCTACCTCTAAGGTCTTGGCGAAACATTAACAACATATGAAGAACGCACAAGAAAGCGGGTCAATTCTCCAAGAGCAGCCTTAGATCTTTTATCCTTAAGAATCGGACTCGAAATCACCAAGGGAAGGCTCTGGAATGACTTCAACTCATATGGGAAGGTTTCTCCAGCCTTCTAGGGGGAGTAATATCGAAGTAGGGGCGTTTTCAATCCAAAACGAAATAAATAGAGAAAAAACGAGCAAGCTCCTAGAAAATAGGATCTAGATTTGACCTCTGTGAAAGAGTTGACCACATGGTTTATGCCAACCGTGTATGGATCGTGCGACCTTAATTATTGTCCCAAAACTCATTATAAAACCCCCAAACTCTCCCATCCTTGACATTTTCCCTTTTTATGGAAACACATTTTTTTGGGAAACATCACACTTAATGGAAACACCCCAATTTGTGGAAACAACCAACATTATGGAAATATCCAAATTTTTAGAAACAACCAACATTATGGAAATATACAAATTTATGGAAACAAATAACATTATGGAAGCATCCAAATTAATGGAAACACTATATTTTATGTAAACTCTCTATTTTATAGAAACTCTCTATTTTTGGAAACTCTATATTTTAATACACATAAAACTAAATACGTTAGGGAAGGGGTTATATACCTGAAACCATGGGTACTAAAATAACCTAGGATGATTACATTATCATACATTATATTTAACATACCAATATTTTATTTGGGGCCATGATTTAAAATATTACATCTAAAAACATTAATGTATCCATTATATGGTTTTCTATTATTATATAGCACATATGGTGTTTTATTTATGAAAGGCATTATTATAATTATGTTATCGATATGTCATTATTTCTTAATATTTTATCACAAAAGTGAGTTGAAATTAGATATTTACATAAAATTATTATTTTAATTTCTTTAAAGGTCCAATTAATCCATTCAACAAATCAATTCTGTTGACCATTTCTAGGGGAAGATACGGTACAATTAATTCTATGCTTTAAAAAAATAAACTAAATTTAGGACTCTAAATCCCCCGTGGTCTATTATAAATTTCAATGTTTTGAAATTTAACTCATTTAGTAGATAATTTTAAAAATTAATAAATGCATTGGAATATTTAATTTTATGTCTCAAGAAGTACAGCCATGTAAAGAATTAAAATTCATCAAAAAGGACATAAAAAATTGAATCACCACCTTTTATTTTTTTCATGTAGGTCTGAATACATCCATGAGGATATGTTCTACGGTTCTACAAGTACGATTCTAATTTATTGGTTCAAAATGTGTTTTTTTTTACATGTCCATTTGGTATGCATCGCATAGTCTATTTTTATCCATTTTATTGTTTTTAAAATTAGAAATTACTTCTTTTTGGATAACATTCTAAGGGAATATGGACTAAAATTATTAGCCTAATATTCATAATCCTTGATTAATTTTTGGAATTAAAACAATATATATTTTCTCTAAAAATGGAATTAATATCTCGGCTATAAAAAGTTTATTTTATTTTTGTTAGATAAAATTAATAGATTTATATTTAATTGTTAAAATTTAAACTACAAATCCATTATCAAATGTTTAAAAAAAATCATGAAGTGTGTTAAGACTTAAATATAATGTACATTGCTATGTAGGATTTATTAATAATTTAAAAAATATCCAATACCAACTATCATCCCTTTGTAATTCTCATTAAATGTTACATGTCCTCTGTAAATCATAGAAATGGAGTTACTGTTTGAAAAATATGCACCCATATATATTGAAAAGGCACTTACCAAAAATCATTTTAAATTTTGGTTGAAGTGTTTGGTTCTCTATAAAAATATTAACCCACAAGATTTTTTTGTACACAAATATTCTATAGTATGGTAGTTTTAGATAAAATTTTTAGGGAAACTAGATCTTCATATTTTTTCCAAAAAATCCATTTTTAGAATTAGATTAAATTTCATTAATAAAAAACATATTTAGTCCACATAGTTGAGGGTTCCTTAAGAAATTATAATTTTAAAAATGATTTTTAGGCCACCATGAGATCCAGTCACATTAGGGATATTTATTTTTTGGGAACTCGGTATAATTTAATTCATATAAATCGTTGGTTTTTCCCCCCTACATCAATTTCCAAAAAAAATATTTTTTCCAATTATCATGGTCAAATATCTCCCTTATATAAAAACACTACCCATATGCATTGTATCATTAACTTTAACCACATATTAATTTATCTCTATATCATAGAAGATAAAAATAAATTTAAACTTATCTTGATTAACATTCAGTTCAAAAAATTTCTTTTAAAATATATTTTAATTGAAAATAATATCTTCTTAATGCATTATAGTATTATTTTTTCCTTAGAAAATCATATGAGTCATATAATATCGAACAATATAAATTTAATTTATCATAATATTATTTTTCATGATAATATTCAAATGAAGGGTAATAAAAATTAAACCTCATTGGATTGTGTCATGATGTATATTTTATCCTTCTGATTAGATACTTCATCTTTAGAATCAGAAGTGGAGTCATTTTTGGAATCCTCTTAAGGAATCTACGGTTCCATCTTATTTTTTTTGATTTTTTATTATTAACAAATATATTTATGTATTTCTTCTTAGACATCATATTTTCCTCCATATAAGGATACTTTTTCATGATATTTTTATGAATCATACACTCATAGAAACTAAATTATTATATATTTTCATCCTGCTTTCTTTAATTGTTAAATGATTTTCTAAATCATCTCCTCTTTTTTTAGAAATGATTGAAATTTATGGTAAATTGAGATAGATCATCACTTAACTCTATATTACTTGATGATTCTTCACCAGATGATCATGAAAATGATTCTTTTCCCCTCTAATATATGGAAGTATATTCCTTTAGATTATTGTTTTCTTATTAATTATCTTTTCATCTCTAGACCCATCATCCTTAAAAGATTTATACATAATTATTATACCAATATGTTATTTTATTTATAATTTTTTCACAATCATAGATTATCTAATAGAATTTTAAATTTCACTTCATTTGTTGGTAGAGTTCTTATAATTTTTAGATGGTGATCTTATTTAAAAATAAAAGTTCATAGAGTAGCAACAAATTTTACAATATCAGTTAATTTTCTATTAAACATAGTGACGATTTATCTATATACCATTATAAAAGTTTAAACATATGTTTGTAATTATCTTATTTATGTTCTTGAAATTTTTTAGTTTCTCCATAATAAATTACAATATTAGTCCATATTTCCTATGAAGGATAACATTGAAAAACTCTATTGAACTCATCTTGATAAATTATATATATAATAACATTAGTGGGTATACATTTCTGATCATTGTAGATTCATAAGTAGAATTTGAGTTCTTATGTTTAGTCTTGGGGGAATCATATGGATTTACATCATTTATATATACAATTAGACCATGAAATTTTATATAGATAATCAATAGTACAATGACCCAAAGTTCTATCAATAAAAATCCCTTCTAATAATCAGGCCTTAAAGTATAATCACATTGGGAAGCACAATGACCTATCATTATACAAAATACTATTTGACCATTAAATATAGTTTTTCCACTTCTGTGTTTTAAAGTGGAAAAAAACCATCATAAACGTTGTGTTTAGGGGGTTTTTTGGAGTCTTATATAACAACCATAATTTTTGGTGAATAGTAAAATATGATAATTTACGATAAATGATAAATACATGAATTATGATTTAATAAGCCGATGTATGGCTATTGTAAGGGAATCATCTCAAACTCAAATGTACTTATTATTATTCATGGTCATAGAATCATCACTATTACTTGACTTGGGGAGAAATAATAAATTACTGAATATAATATTGAGAAAACCCCTCTCCCATCCACTATAAATATCACCCATCACACCAAAATTTCCACACATCCCTCAAGCATTAAAATGTTTAAATGATACACAAAATTCTTTCCTAGACCCTCCCCTATATCTAAGAGCTTCTGGTGTCATCAAAAATATAATCCCATATTCTTTATGGAGGATTAAATGGGTAATTCCTCTCTTTCTCTTTTCCTTTAATTTCCTTTCAATTTCGTGATATTTTCATAATCTCTCTCCACCTATCCTTATACACAAGGTATGGTAACGGTATTATCCTACATATACTGGAATTTTATTATAATAAAGGTATGATATATCATCCAACACCCATCCCCTCTTCTTATTATTTTATAAAGGAAAAAAAGTTGTTTGTAAGTTGTTAATTTATCACCTTTAAGAATAACATGTTTTCATTTTCCTTTATCACCTTCATATTTGTTCATGAAACCATTTTTATTCATGAAATAGATAATTTTATATATATTATATTCTATTTAATGTTTTTAATTAAATTATTTACATATTACAAAATGATAAAAAACTAGTTGTTGTGATCCGAAATCCGTCCAAATTAACCAAAAATGATCATCATTAAATATTAACTAATAATTCATCCACATGGTAAGTAAAATAATTCATTTTTAGATCATTTAATATCATATAATATCTTAAATAATTTTTAATATAAGATCTATATGTTTATCCATGTTCAATATGAACTTCCATTCAAGAATATAAGTGAACCTTTCAAGAAAACCATAAAAATGAACATTCCGGAACAATGGATTTAAACTCTATAACTCATCCCAAGGTCCATAAAATAATTTAATGAAACCATAATAGAGAAAATTCATGTAAAACTTGTTCTAAAATTTTTAATTAATTAATCTAATGTGGATCTATAGGACATTAAAGTCAAGAAAGCATTTGGATACAATGTAAGGGGAAATTCTCGAATCCAACTCTTTTTCTTTGGTTTTTCCCACTTCAACCCATATTTAGTATGTATATTCCTTAAAAATATTTTTTTATCACTATCTTACCTTTTATGGGATATACATATTCTCCAATTAATTTTTTTTAAAAATCCAATGTTTTCCAAAATAACTCTTCTTTTAAGTAAAAACACGCCTTTTTACATCTCAAATATTGTTTCACTCTACACTCAAGGTTAATGATTTTATGTCAAGAATTATATCCCCTATTTGTTTTGGGAATTTTTTTTAATGTATGATTTATAATGTCAAACCCATTTTTTCCACAGTTTCTTTTATATTCAATTTCGACATATTTTCAATTTGGAATGCTTGATAATGTAAATTTAAGGATGTGATAGGTGCTCCTGAAATTATATAGTGCAATATAAATGTTATGATGTGACATGTTCACCCGTAATTATACATTGCTCCAATTCATTTGGTAAAGTGATGAATCTCATGATTTAAAGGGAAAAGATTCATGAACATGATGCTAGAATTTTTCACAACTATGTGTGGTAGTTGACCACTAGAAATGATGTTTCATTTTTATGCATTTCCACATTTCAAGTATTTTATTAATGACTCCTCTCCTATTCAGGATCCATTTACTATGTTATGATTTTTCTCACCCATTGTTATTATTCACATATATCATCCTATTATTCTTTTAGCTCGCCCCTTTTTCATATATATCCTCATATGGTTATATGGACTAAGGAGAGGTCATGTGCCAAAAAAATTCTAGATAATATGGAATTAAATAAATGTTTATGATTTATGTCGTAAACGTTATGTAAGTTACTGGTTTTCCCTAGACACTAAAACTCTGGATCCTCATGGTGTAATACTACTATGTTGTTTTCAACAAGATTTTGTATTTGTTTTCAATAAGATGTCAATAAGGTGTCAATATATGTATGGAAAGGTAGTGATGAAGTGGTGTTGATGATTGAAGAGAGGAAGTTATTCCAACAATTCAGTCAATTTGTGAATTAATATGAAATGACATTGCATGTTATGCTTAGAAATTCTCCATAGTTAATTAAGAATATTTTTGAACTGATCTTAGGTTCCAAATCATGTTTCAAATAATGAAACATTGTTAAAACATTTAAATAATCCCATGCAATATTTTATTTCATGATGAAAGTGGAAGATCCATCCAACTGGACTCTAATTGGATGGAGGTTGTGAACTAAATCATAATATTTTTTGTTCTGATCGTCAAAGGAGAATAAATGTGTTTAAAAGAGAAAACATCACTCACTACATTGATTTCGTGCATTATTCTTTAATGCATGAGGTGAGGAAGAGTTCCATGCATCATCTATTATTGAATCACAGATGTAATATTGAAGATATAGGATTTTTTATTCCAAAAAAAAATTAGGATGATGTTTGAAGATGGAAACTTATAAACGAAGCATGCATAATATTATTATGGAATCTACTAAGTGCATTCCCCATGAATGGAATTTGTAATAAGGTCTTCATGCAGAAGCAGGCCTACAAATCACCAGTATGGCGCAGAACCAAGAGGGGGAGAGGAGTAATCTGGTGTGTTGTTGAGGAGGCTTGATATTTAAACCGAATGAAACCTGTGATTTGGTTTTGATGTGGGACAAAAATAAAAAATCCCAGGAAGAAATATGCACCATTGACTTTATTACAGAATATTTCTTCACCGTCTGATCATCACAATATTGATCTAGTGTATCCAGGTTATCCATCTAATCTCTGAGGTTTAGTATTGATCAACGACCATCTGATCTCCTCCATCGAGGTCATCTTCATCCTCTAATCATCATAATGCTGTAAATCGCTATGAAATCCATGAAACCTCTGAGATAACACTTTCGGCCACCGTTGATGATGAAACCTAGTGGAAAAGGATCATTGGAAGGCCACGATATCATACATCCATTAAAATTTGCATGAATGAAATGAAAAACGAAAATAAAAGGATCCCGAGAAAAATGAAGTTGTTGAGGCTACACTATCCATTCGATGTACAAAGAGAATATTTGCATGCATTCAGAAATACATTCATGTGAGGACTGCACTGAAAAATAAAGTGCCTACGGTAAATAGAAACAAGCCTAGATATGCATAAAATAATTTAATGGATTTTAATAATTCAATGGTAAGGATCCCATCTTACATAATGATGAAATTTGAAGATCGAATCTATTGGGGTTTTGAAAAATATTAGAATGAGGAGATACATGTTATTTCTTGCCTAAAATGAGACCGACTTTGACTGAGGCTCAGTTATTGAAGAGATAATGTAAATCTCTTATTTCCAAATAAACATAGCACTGTATATGAGGTTCCACACAGCCTTTCTATGAGAAGATGTTTTGTGCATCCCTTGGGTGAAGGAAAACGAAGAAACATCCAAGTTTGTGAAATAGGATAACTTCACCCTCTGTGTGAATAAAGAAAAAATGAACATGCAATAGGTTATTATAAATCCTCGTTGTGCTGCGTGGAGGTATTATCATGGGTAAACAGTCGGTGCAAACTCACCCTTGTTTATCCTTTATAAAGATAGAGCCATGAACCATTATTGGATCTGTGGAGAAGAAACAATTATTATGGTTGTTATAAAGAAGAAGAGGTTAGATCGTCACCATTTCTCAAGATCTATTCGAGAACCCATGTATATCGTTGATATACTCATTCAGGTTGTTTGGGAAAGAAGAAGAAGAAGGACAATGTTTCCGCATGTGAAGAAAACAAAATAACGAAGTATACACACCTTCGAGTTTTTAGAATATCAAACCCTTTGCATGGGAACATGTAAAGGATAGTGTATACATACACTGCCCTTAAATAATAAGAAGGGATCTGAGGAATTTTTTAGAAAAAGATAGGTGCATGCATGATGCCCATGCATGTGCATGCATGATTTGAGATAGCTGAACAAGCCAATGATTGGATCACACCCATTCAGGTTTGAAGAAGAAATGTGTTTTAAATCACACATGTCATTTAAAATGGAATGAAATAAATAAGATATTGTGTGTGTGCTGGTGAAAAAGAAAGAAGTAAGTGAGAAGAAATGGAAGGAGAGAAGGGAGACCAGTTCATACATGCATGCATGCACATGCACCCATGAAGACACTTAAAAGTAAGATTAAATATTGTGAGTATACATATGTAAATAAGTGGAAGAAATTATATTTAACTCATTATTGAAGCATAATTAATTGAGATATCCAATAACAAGAAGTTTGTATGCAATGAAATCCTTTCATTATGTGAATTAGTATTTAGACTGAAGCCAGATAGAATTAAGAATTATATGTTATCTGAGTTTCAGTGTTTAAGATTCCAAAAGGCAGACAGATCCGATACTGTGTAGAATTTTTTTTGCATTCTTGAAGAGTTTGTGTGCACCACTTGCACAAATATAAGTGAGGTCAGGTCTTCAGTAGAAGAAGAAAGAATTTCCCGAGCAATGTGAGACTGAGGACTGGTCAAGAAAAGTTATGAGAGTTATTGAGAAAGTCCAATAGACCATACCAAATGTTGTTATGGATTCTAGAAGAGACACACAGGCATGTGTGATTCAAATAGCATGTGTTTTAAGAGAATAATATCATCTATATTGAATCAATAAAGAACTCAAAGAAGGATGTTTTTTTAAGAACCCGATTTTTGCTGAGAAAGACTTTGGAATATTCTTGATAATATTCCAGAGCAGTGCCATCAGACGGCGTGCAATTCCGAGCCCCGGAGTGGCCGGGATTAAATTTGCAGTGCGTTCACACTGGAAACGCTAAATAAATGTGATAACTCCTAAACGGTGTTCCGGATCAGGGATCTGAGTGTACGGATGGGTCCGGAATGGGGTTTTTACCCTAGGAACGACATAAAACTTGTCGGCGCGGGATGATTGGACCCCTCGCCCGCTTCTGGAACGTTAAACGGATTAATTAATTAATTAATTAATCCGTTTAATGGTGAAATGCTAGTATCTCCTAAACGGTGGCTCAGATTGGAAAACTGAGGGCACCGTTGAGTTCGGAGCATGTCGTTTACCCTAGGAGGGGTATAAGTTTCGCAGGCACAGGTCGTTTGTGAAAAATGGCCCCAGGGGCGTTTTCGTAATTTGGCGGCCTCGGGCGCTAAGTTTAATAACTTTTGAACGGGGTCTCAGAATAAAATTCTGAGACCGCCTTTGTGATCGGAGCGTCGTGTTTACCCCAGGGACACCCTCCTTTTTGTCTGCTTCGAGAGCGGGGTCGGGGGCGTGCCGGGCGGGGGTGTTTAAGTGTTATTACTTAAATGCACACCCCCCCCCCTTCTTCTTCTTCTTCTTCTTCTTCACCCTCTCCCCTTCCCTCCTCCATTCCGGCGAACTCCGGCGAGGCGAGCTCCGGCGAGCCAACTCCGGCGAGGCAACGGCGCGGGGCAGATCGTGCGGGAAGCGTCGGGCGAAGCCCCACGAGGTAGGTGGTGTTGTTTGAGTTTCAAATCCCTAGCCCCCTTTGAACCCCAATTTTAGCATTGGTTCATCATTTAATCTTAGAACAAATCCCATGGATGCGTAGTATACAATTTTCTCTTCCCGACGCTTGTTTCGGATTTGAAATCGGAGGTCGGAGGCATCCCCAATCGCTCGCCGAAGTTTGCGGGAAATTCAGGTTTTCTAGGTGTTTCCGGCGAGTGCCGAAGGCGGTGGACGGCGGCGCAGGGCGGCCGCGTCTTCGCGGGGCGGCGGCGCCGGGCGGCGCGGTGCGGAGCAGGGCGGAGGCAGTCGGCCATGGCGCCGGTGGCGGCGGCGCTTGCCGGGAGGCGGCGGCGGCTGCCGGAAGCCAGCCGCGGCGCCGGCCACGGGCGTCGGCAGGCGGAGGAGAGGGGGGTCGCGCAGCGCGCGGCCCCGTGCGTCGACCGCGACCCGCAAAATGCGGGTCGCTGTTTGGCATCAACCGGCCGCGAGGCGGCCGGTCGGGAGAAGAAAGTCGCGGCCAGTTGGCCGCGGCGGGGTGAACCAGACCCGCGGCTGATCCGCGGGCCGGCTGTGCGGACCGGGCCGGCCGGCGCGGGCCGGCCTAAGCAGGGCGGACCGGCCGGTCCGGGCCAGTCCGGCCCAAGGGGCCTTGCCCCTCATTCTTCGGATGCCCGTATTTCGGGCAACGGGCATCCGTTTTGCGCGCCGTCTGCGGCAGCACGGATCTTGCGTCAAGACGGAGCTTTTGAGATGGTTTTGGGAATTTTTAATTCCCGAAACGAGGGGCCGCTGAGGCGCGACGCGTCCTTAAGTGGACAAGCGTTTTTCCGGGATTCTTGTTTTGGACGGCGTGGACGCGTCCGACATCCGTTTTGAGCGCCGTCAGCGACGTTGTGAGCCTGGCACTGAGGCGGGGGTTTCCAGTGCGGTTCTAGGTGTTGAGGCTGGATTTGAGGCGTGGGCACCACGGGCCGACTCTTGAGCTGCGTGCGGCGTTTCACGACTTTCTCATCGGACGTCCGTTCGGGGCGTGCGAGCAGTCGTTTCTGGATGTTTTTCCGAGGGGATTGCAATGGTGCAATCCGCCCGCCCTAATTCGGCACGATGGTGCGGGGCCCACGTGGGTCGTTTCGGGAGTTGACGGTGATTTCCAACTTTATCATCGGGCGACCATTTTGGTCAAGTGAGTAGTCCATCTTGTGTACTTTTTCGAGAGGATCGCAATGGTGCGATCCGTTCGTTGGGTTTCTAGACCGGGATGCGGGTCCCACGTGGCGCCGCTCGTATGCGGTGCGCCGGAATGCATCTTTTTCTCCGGGTACCCGTTCTACTCAAGCGAGTAGTGCTTTCGACGTGTTTTTCTGAGAGCATCGCGATGGCGTCATCCGCCCGACCTCTTTCGGAGATGTGGTGTGGGTCCCACCCGACCGGGCTACGGTGAATAGTACCTTTTTCACCGGGTGGCCGTTTTGGGTTATTGAGTAGTCAATCCCGTGTGTTTTTCCGAGGGGAACGCAGTGATGTGCTCTGTTTGTTCAGTTTTGGGATTCTGGGGTGGGCCCCACGCGGATTGGTCATGCTGAATAGTACCTTTTGCACCGGTTGACCTTTTCGGGCGAGTAAGTAGTCTATCATGCATGTTTTTCCGTGAGGATTACAACGGTGTAATCCATTTAGGCGAGCAGAGCCTTTTTGAGCGATCTTGAGAAATGTGGAAGCATGAAAGGTGCTTCAGTGGTGGTTCTCCCTACTTTGCTTATAGCGGACCTTTGGTGAGTGATCGCGTGCACTCCCGTGTGAGTGATGTAAACGCTTGAGGTGACGTGGTTGGCCGTGCCTAGGCCTTTGAGGTGGAGTTGTTACGTCACGCCTTCGCGTTGACATAGGGTGTCGTGCGCACGATAGCCTTGGGCTGGAGACGAGGTATACTCTGGGAGTATACGAGAGCGCTTGGAGGTACGTGTGGTTTGTACCTGAGACGTTCGTGCACTTGGTTGGGGTTGACTTGGGGCCACACGTCGTGTGGGCCCCACGTGCGTACCGTGTTCTGCTTTGCGTACTTTGAGCTCTCGCGACGTAGAGGATCCCTCTGTGCTCGTTGTTTGACCAACAGGGTGGAGTTTTCCCCTGGCTCGGTGCTCGGTTGTTGACCAGCAAGGTTGAGTGGTCTCCCCCTGGTTTTGTTCTCAATGGATTGGCCGGTAGCGGGGCCAGTGGCACCTAGTGATGGAACAAGTGCTGAACCCCTTTGGGTGCGTTATGCTGGAGTTGGGTGGTCGCGTGATGCCCACTCCGTGTTCAGTTGGCCAGTATTGTAGCCTCCAGTGGATGTGGCCAGAGCAGTTCTGAGTTTTACCCTCCATCGGGGCTGGGCAGTGGGTTACTCATCGGATTCTAGGGTCTACCCTCCGGCAGAGACTAGGCAGTGGGTCACCCGACAGTTTTAGGGTCTACCCTCCAGCAGAGACTGGGCAGTGGGTCGGCCGATGCACTTAGGGTCTACCCTCCAGCAGAGACTGGGCAGTGGGTCACCCGACGACCTCTTAGGGCCTACCCTCCAGCATGGCTGGGCAGTGGGTCACCCGTCGTCTAGTTCCAGGTCTACCCTCCAGCAAGGCTGGGCAGTGGGTCGCATGTCGACTTATTCCAGGTCTACCCTCCAACGGGGCTGGGCAGTGGGTCTCCTGATGATGTATTAGGGTTTACCCTCCAGTAGGGCTGGGTAGTGGGTCACCCGATATCTGAATATGGTTTACCCTCCAGCGGGGCTGGGTAGTGGGTCGCCTGACGATGTACTGGGGTTTACCCTCCAGCAGGGCTGGGCAGTGGGTCACCCGACATTTGGTTATGAATTAACCTCTAGCGGGGATGGGCAGTGGGACAGCAGTTATCATTCCAGACTCAGTCCTTCCGACTAGGCTAGTCTGTGGCTTTCCTCCGTGATTACCGGAGCGGGAACCTTGGTTGTACGGGTCGGAGATGGAACAGCTTGACTTTAAGGGGACCTCTCGACTGCGGGGCAGTGACGAGGTGTGGTTTGACTTTCCCTAGAACTCTCAAGTACGAGGGGCACTTTCCCCACCGAGACGCGTTCTTGCGACACGATCTAAAACCGTGCGGGTGAGTCATTACCGCCCAAAGCGGATAGTATCGAGGTGCGGTGATTGAGCCCCTTGGCTTGTAGTTCAGGGCAGACGTGCGGGTTGCTGGGCGACGATGATGGGTTATGTCTGGGACTGTTGGCGACTCTTTCTTGGGCTGAGCTACGGGACGGGGATCCCCTTACGACGTCGTTTGGGTTTCTTGTTGAGCATATGTATATGTATATACCTTGTTCCGGTACCCACTCCTTGGGTTTTGGCTACTCTCCTTCCAGAGGAGGCGAAGACGCGTGGGGTATGCCACGTGCTTTCTGTGTCTAGCTTCTTGTGGTTGGACGAGTCTACTCTCCTACTATAGGCAGCAAAAGCTCGACGAGAAGTGCATCTTCTCACCATTCCTAGCTCCTTGTGTTAAGACGAGTCTTCTACATTTCTCTTGTTGGGTTGATCTGGACTCTTTGCTTCACTTTCAGTTGTACTCCTCTTCTTTTCCTTGTTCTCTCTACTGCTCACCCTTCGGTACCTCATTTTTTGCTCCCTTGAGCCTTCGGGGTATCCTACTGAGTATTTGTATACTCACCCCTGCTTGGGCTTTGCCCGCACTTGGTGTGCCCTTGCAGATGACGAACAGGTTGGTCGTGACTTCGGTGGAGCGTAGCAGCTTGGGATCTTGGACCACGTGCAGTGGTCGTGGCCGGGTTCCAGTTGGGATATCCGCCAGCTGTTTCTCTTTTTGTTTACTTGTTTCCGGGTTGTGGCACTTTTCGGTTGGGTGTGTGTTTTGCCCCTTTTCTTTTCAGTTTGTACTTTGTACTGTTTAGAGGTCGATGCACTCTTGTGGTTTATTTATAGCAGTTTCCCTTTTACTTTTCTTTTTTACTCTGCACTTTTTCATTGAGTTTGATGCGTGTGTGTGTGTGTGTATAGGGGCTTAGGCAAAGGCCTCCCCAAGTTATTGTGCCTTCGGCGCTGGTCGCCTGCCCCTGGCCTATGGAGGCGGGCTTGGAGTAGTTGCGGCATGAGCCCGGGTAGGGTCGGGTCATGACAAAGTGGTATCAGAGGTGGTTCGTTCCTTGGGACGTTGTTCGGACGTCCCTAAAAGAGGAATTGGTTGGGATATAGGGAAACAGTGTTAACGTGTCTCGAGAGCGGCTCTTAGGCCAGGGAGTCCAGTGATGGTGCGGCGGCTGACGTATCCATTCAGCAGGACCCTGATAACCCGCTTGTCGACTCGGCATGCTGAGACACTTGTTGCAGGGAATTTTTTTGTACATCACATAGGACTAAGTCTTGACTGTCCTTCTTGATTCAGCTCCCCATCGTTGTTGTTGTATTGGTATATACATATATACTCATCTGACCGCGGCACTCCTTGATAATATTCAGGATGTCTCCGCGAGGATAGCTAGCCAGGATACCAGCTTTGGTTCGTGACGACGACCCTATGAGCTACGAGGCCACAGTCCAGGACCCATCGTGTGAGCCATTTCTCCGGATGGACTGGTGGCAGCACCCCCACCTATTGAGCAGCAGGCAGTTTTAGCTGGGCAGGCTGAGTTTGAGCACAGGTTGAGTGCGCTTCTTGATTTCCAGCGGCAGAGACCGCTGAGGTTCAGTGGTGAGCCAGACCCTCAGGTAGTAGAGGGTTGGCTAGAGGTAGTGGTTTTCCTTTTCAGTCTTGTGCAGACGCTGGCAGATCAGAGAGTGGCTTTGACAGCCACCCTTTTTCGTGGAGTAGCTTGGCGTTGGTGGAGTTTGGTGACTCAGTTTCTTGAGGAGTCGTCGCTTTCATTGGACGACTTTCAGTTGTTGTTTCGTGAGGAGTTTTTTCCCTCCTGCTTGCGCTCCATTCGGATTCAGGAGCTCCTGCAGTTTCAGCAGGGAGGGATGACGGTGGCCGAGTACGCGGCTAGTTTTGCAGACTGTGCATGCTTTTACCCAGACTTGGTCCATGACGGTAACTTCCGAGCGCGGAAGTCTGAGCAGGGTCTCCACCGAGAGATTCGTGCTTTCATAGTACCCTTGGGCATTTCCACGTATATCGGGGTGCTAGAACAGGAGCTGGTGACAGAGGGATTCCTGTCATGTTTTGCGGTTGGTAGTGGCAGTGGGCGCGATGGAGCCGGGACGTCTTCCGTAGCTAGCAGGCACCGGAGAAAAAGACCTCGATGCAGGTGGCCTTCCCACTTCCGGTTTCGGTGACGTGGTCATATACCACTGTGGCGAAAAGGCGTGGGGCCTCAGCCGAGGATGCCGTTTCGTGAGTGGATCCCGGGCCGTGGTCGTACACCACAGTGGCGCCGGAGGGCACCAGGGCAGCCCAGAGAGCGCCGGTGCTATGATTGTGACGGACGAGGTCACTTGGCACAAGGCTGCCCGACCCGAGTTGCTGGAAGCATCGGGCAGACAGCAGGCGCACCGCCACGGTAGAGGCAGCACCGTGATCGGAGTGGTACCCTGAGAGGTGGTGCTAGCAGAGGAGTGAGAGGAGCTGGAGGTGGGGGACGACGTTACGAGATCTCCCCATCACCACTAGGCAGTCCACGTCTGGCTCCGGGAGCTGATGGTTGGGACCACGGGTAGCCGAGAGCTTTGGATGTCTACGATCCTGCAGAGCACGGGATGGTGAGAGGTACCCCTTGCGACCCTTCTACTGCTTGCAGTAGAATTGTTAGGCTCTGCGTGTGAAATGCTTCTCTCCCGGCTCCTTGTTTGAGGTGTTACCAGGGTGACGCAGAGTGTCGGGTGTAACCCTGTTTTGGTAAGGAAAAAGGTGTGAGACCTTTTTCCTTTAGTCGATGGTGTTGGCTCCTTCGCTTTTTCTACGTGTAAGAGAGCATCGACTGTGGAGCCTCTAGCATGACCAGATATCCTTGGGTGTTTCACCATATGGATATTCTGAAGGAGGGAATCACCGGGCCTTGTTCCAGGTGCGGGCGGTGATTCCTGTCCCGGCATGCGACGTAGAGGTTTGACTGGGGAGATGAGATACCCCCAAGGGCCTTCGGGTCGTTTGAGACCGTGCAAAGGGATGGCGAGGTACCCTACCGCCTTTCCCTAGCCCCAAAGTTTGGAGTGGGTGCACGACATCGGCAAGGGCCGACCTCGCGTGAACAGATCAATCCTTTGGTCTGTGTGCATGGCACAGAGCTGTGCGTGGGTTCTTCTCAGTATGGGAAAGCCAGGTGTGGGCTTAGTACCCTGTGTTGCTCCCTAGTTTTTCTTTTCGAGGACGAAAAGCTTGAAGGAGGGAATGATGTCAGAACCCGGTTTTTGCTGAGAAAGACTTTGAAATATTCTTGATAAAATTCTAGAGCAGTTCCTTCAGACGGCATGCGATTCCGAGCCCCGGAGTGGCCGGGATTAAATTTTCAGTGCGTTCACATTGGAAACGCTAAATAAATGTGATAACTCCTAAACTGAGTTCCGGATCAGGGATCTGAGTGTACGGATGGGTCCGGAATGGGGTGTTTACCATAGGAATGACATAAAACATGTCAGCGCGGGATGTTTGGACCCCTCGCCCGCTTCTGGAACGTTAAACAGATTAATTAATTAATTAATTAATTCGTTTAATGGCGAAATGCTAGTATCTCTTATACGGTGGCTCGGATTGGAAAACTGAGGGCACCTTTGAGTTCGGAGCGTGCCTTTTACCCTAGGAGGGGTATTAGTTTCGCGGGCGCAGGCCGTTTGTGAAAAATGGCCTCAGGGGCGTTTTCGTAATTTGGCGGCCTCGGGCGCTAAGTTTAATAACTTTTGAATGGGGTCTCAGAATAAAATTCCAAGACCGCCGTTGTGCTCGGAGCGTTGTGTTTACCCCAGGGATGCCCTCCTTTTTGTCTGCTTTGAGAGCGGGGTCGGGGGGCGTGCCGGGCGGGGGTGTTTAAGTGTTATTACTTAAACGCACCCCCCCCCCCCTTCTTCTTCTTCTTCTTCTTCACCCTATCCCCTTCCCTCCTCCATTCTAGCAAACTCCGTAGAGGCGAGCTCCGGCGAGCCAACTCCGGCGAGGCAACGGCGCGGGGCGGATCGTGCGAGAAGCATCGGGCGAAGCCCCACGAGGTAGGTGGTGTTGTTTGAGTTTAAATCCCAAGCCCCCTTTGAACCCCAATTTTATCATTGGTTCGTCATTTAATCTTCGAAAAAATCCCATGGACCTGTAGTATACAATTTTCTCTTCCCGACTCTTGTTTCAGATTTGAAATCGGAGGTCGGAGGCATCCCCAATCGCTCGCCGAAGTTTGCGGGAATTTCATGTTTTCTGGGTGTTTCTGGCGAGTGCCGAAGGCGGCGGACGGCGGCGCAGGGCGACGCGGTGCGGAGCAGGGCGGAGGCGGTCGGCCGGGGCTTCGGTGGCGGCGGCGCTTGCCGGGAGGCGGCGGCGGCTACCGGAAGCCGGCCGCGGCGCCGGTCGCGGTCGTCGGCAGGCGGAGGAGAGGGGGGCCGCACAGCGCGCGGCCCCGTGCGTCGACCGCGACCCGCAAATTGCGGGTCGCTGTTTGGCATCAACCGGCCGCGAGGCGGACGGTCGTGAGAAGTAAGCCGCAGCCAGTTGGCCGCGGCGGGGTAAACCGGACCCGCGGCTGAGCCGCGGGCCGGCTGTGCGGACCGGGCCGGCCGGCACGGGCCGGCCCAAGCAGGGCAGACCGGCCGGTCCGGGCCGGTCCGGCCCAAGGGGCCTTGCCCCTCATTCTTCGGACGCCCGTATTTCGGGCTACGGGCGTCCGTTTTGCGTGCCGTCTGCGGCAGCGCGAAGCTTGCATCAAGACGGAGTTTTTGAGATGGTTTCGGGAATTTTTAATTCCCAAAACGATGGGCCGCTGAGGCGCGACGCGTCCTTAAGTGGACGAGCGTTTTTTCGGGATTCTTGTTTTGGACGGCACGGACGCGTACGACATCCGTTTTGAGCGCCGTCAGCGGCGTTGTGACCCTAGCACTGAGGCGGGGGTTTCTAGTGCGGTTTCAGGCATGGAGGCTGGATTTGAGGTGCGGGCCCCACGGGCCGACTCTTGAGCTGCGTGCGGCGTTTCACGACTTTTCCATCGGACGTCCGTTCGTGGCGTGCGAGCAGTCGTTTCTGGATGTTTTTCCGAGGGGATTGCAATGGTGTGATCCGCCTGCCCTAATTCGGCACGATGGTGCGGGGCCCACGAGGGCCGTTTCGGGAGTTGATGGTGATTTCCAGCTTTATCACCAGGCGACCGTTTTGGACAAGTGAGTAGTCCATCTTGTGTACTTTTTCGAGAGGATCGCAACGGTGTGATCCGTTCTTTGGGTTTCAGGACCGGGATGCCTGTCCCACGTGGCGCCGCTCGTATGTGGTGCGCCGGAATGCATCTTTTTCTCCGGGTACCCTTTCTACTCAAGCGAGTAGTGCTTTCGATGTGTTTTTCCAAGAGCATCGCGATGGCGCCGTCCGCCCGACCTCTTTTGGAGATGTGGTGTGGGTCCCACCTGACCGGGCTACGGTGAATAGTACCTTTCTCACCGGGTGGCCGTTTTGGGTGATTGAGTAGTCAATCCCGTGTGTTTTTTCGAGGGGAACGCAGCGGTGTGCTCCATTTGTTCAGTTTCGGGATTTTGGGGTGGGCCCCACGCGGATTGGTCACGCTGAATAGTACGTTTTGCACCGGTTGACCTTTTCGGGTGAGTAAGTAGTCTATCTTGCGTGTTTTTCCACGAGGATTACAACGGTGTAATCCGTTCAGGCGAGCGGAGCCTTTTTGCGCGATCTTGAGATATGTGGAAGCATGAAAGGTGCTTGACGCACGCCTGTCGTGGGGCGTGGCAAAACAATATTTTATTTACCTAAGTATAGTATAGCAGTTGATCCTAGGTAGTCTCCCGAAGAGGAGTGCACACAAAACAAGGTTGTCACTTTTTGTTGGTTTTCTTAAAAAGATTGGTTTAACAAATTTGAATGACTAAGAGAGAAACAAACAACAGAAATTGATTGATTTTAACAAATTATAAAGACGGTGATCGGATTTGGTTCGGCTAGACTTAGTGTTGTGCCATCATGGTTTCCAAATTTTATATCTTATTCTTCCTTAAACTGGTAAGAGAGAGATTCATCTACCGAGTCCTCTCTCTCCCTTAGTCAGATAAATGTGATGAGAATTTTCCTTTCTAAAACCTTAGATTGGTCTATCCTCCTTCCAATGTGTTTAGGGTTGTAGATGGTCTCTTTATTAATTAGAGCAATCCCAAACCTGGAATTTTTGTTCCCTAATAAACCAAGATTTCAACATACAATCCTACACACGTGCTTGACAACCGTCGAGCAATCACCACCCAACCCTAATCATGTTCCACTGTATACAGATTAGAATTGGGTAGAGGGAGATGTGATCATCGACCAAAGCAATTTATAATTTCATAATAAAAACCTTAACACAACCGCATTAGGAATTTAATACTGAATTATTAATTGGAACCAGAAGAAGAAAGAAGAACACATTTTATTCATTTCAAGCACAAAACTCAAGAACAACACATAGGTCCAGCCTCCCCTCTTTCCGATCACTCAAATGAAACTACCCCTCCATGGATGGGGTAAGCGAGATAATTCGGGAGAGGAGAGACATTTTAAAACAAAAGAAATAAAAGAAAAAGCTGAGAAGTTCTTCTCCTGGGTGCCCGAGAAGGAATGGGGTGGAGAATGGGATGATCTTGAGGAGGAGGAGCTCTCCTCCTTTTATAGCCAGATTTCTGTCCTCCGAATGTTGTCGCGTTTTGGACCCAATAAATGACCTATTAACGCGTTGATCCCTTCTTCAATGTTGTGCATAATTTTCTTGGACGTGTCCCCTAAAAATCTCAGCTTATTTGGACAGGTATTCCGAGAGTTATGGCCCTTTTATGCTGATAATTTATTCTATCCAGTCAGAATATCCAAAACGTCAAACCCCGGATTAGGAAGCTTTAATGGACCCTCACACGGACGAATCCCGCGGTGCTTCCTTCATAAAAGATTCTCCAAAACTACTTGTGCGTCCACCCACCTAATTTTGCAAGAGTTGGGCCCACAATGGATGAGTTATGGATCCCACACCAAACCTAGGCAGAACTGGAAACAGTTTTCTTGAGCCAAATTGTGAGCTTCTTTTGAGCTTCCATATGTCCGATTCAGCTTTTAGTCAAAATATAGTAAATGAAGCTCTGGATGTGTAGAATCTGTAAAAGAAAGAATTTTGCAATTTGGATCATTGTAGATAATGTTATGGCCAAAATACAGAAATATGTTAAAACTGTTAAAAATCCAAAATGGCCAATTTTTACTATTCAGCTCAAAATAACACCAAAATAATAAAAATGAAACAATTCATCTTAGAGGAACACTTTTTTGAGTTTAAAACAATGATATTCAATATAAATTAATTGAAAATATTTGATCTATCAGTGCTCCAGTGGTGGTTCGCCCTACTTTGCTTGTAGCAGACCTTTGGTGAGTGATCGCGTGCACTCCCGTGTGAGTGAAGTAATCGCTTGAGGTGAAATGGTTGACTGTGCTTGGGCCTTTGAGGTGGAGTTTTTACGTCACGCCTTCGCATTGATGTAGGGTGTCGTGTGCACGATATCCTTGGGCTGGAGACGAGGTATACTCTGGGAGTATACGAGAGTGCTTGGAGGTACGTGTGGTTTTTACATGAGACGTTTGTGCGATTGGTTAGGGTTGACTTGGGGCCACACGTCGTGTGGGCCCCACGTGTGTGCTGTGTTTTGCTTTGCGTTCTTTGAGCTCTCGCGACATAGAGGATCCCTCTGTGCTCGTTGTTTGACCAGCAGGGTGGAGTTTTCCCCTGGCTCGGTGCTCGGTTGTTGACCAGCAGGGTTGAGTGGTCTCCCCCTAGTTTCGTTCTCGATGGATTGGTCGGTAGTGGGGCCAGTGGCACCTAGTGATGGAACAGGTGCTGAACCCCTTTGGGTGAGTTGTTCTGGTGTTGGGTGGTCCTGTGATGCCCACTCCGTGTCCAGTTGGCCAGTGTTGTACCCTCCAGTGGATGTGGCCAGAGCAGTTCTGAGTTTTACCCTCCAGCAGGGCTGGGCAGTGGGTTACTCATCGGATTCGAGGGTCTACCCTCTGGCAGAGACTAGGCAGTGGGTCACCTGACACTTTTAGGGTCTACCCTCCAACAGAGACTGGGCAGTGGGTTGCCCAATGCACTTAGGGTCTACCCTCCAGCAGAGACTGGGCAGTGGGTCACCTGACGACCACTTAGGGCCTACCCTCCAGCATGGTTGGGCAGTGGGTCGCCCATCATCTAGTTCCCGGTCTACCCTCCAGTAAGGCTGGGCAGTGGGTCGCCTGTCGACTTATTCCAGGTCTACCCTCCAGCGGGGCTGGGTAGTGGGTCGCCTGATGATGTATTAGGGTTTACCCTCCAGCAGGGTTGGGCAGTGGGTCACCCGATATCTGAATATGGTTTACCCTCCAGCAAGGATGGGTAGTGGGTCGCCTGACGATGATCTAGGGTTTACCCTCCAGCAGGGCTGGGCAGTGGGTCACCAGACATTTTGTTATGAATTACCCTCTAGCGGGGCTGGGCAGTGGGACACCAGTTAGCATTCCAGACTCAGTCCTTCTGACTAGGCTAGTCTTTGGCTTTCCTCTATGATTACCGGAGCGGGAACCTTGTTTGTACGGGTCGGAGATGGAACAACTTGACTTTGAGGGGATCTCTCGACTGCGGGGCAGTGACGAGGCGTGGTTTGACTTTCCCTAGAACTCTCAAGTACGAGGGGCGCTTTCCCCACCGAGACACGTTCTTGCGACGCGATCTAAAACCGTGCGGGCGAGTCAGTGCCGCCCAAAGCGGATAGTATCGAGGTGCGGTGATTGAGCCCCTTGGCTTGCAGTTCAGGGCAGACATGCGGGTTGCTGGGCGACGATGATGGGTTATGTCTGGGACTGTTGGCGACTCTTTCTTGGGCTAATCTATGGGACGGGGATCCCCTTAATACGTCGTTTGGGTTTCTTGTTGAGCATATATATATGTATATACCTTGTTCAGGTACCCACTCCTTGGGTTTTGGCTACTCTCCTTCCAGAGGAGGCGAAGACGCGCGGGGTATGCCACGTGCTTTTCGTGTCTAGCTTCTCGTGGTTGGACGAGTCTACTCTCCTACTATAGGCAGCAAAATCTCGACGAGAAGTGCATCTTCTCACCGTTCCTAGCTCCTTGTGTTAGGACGAATCTTCTACGTTTCTCTTGTTGGGTTGAGCTGGACTCTTTGCTTCACTTTTAGTTGTACTCCTCTTCTTTTCCGTGTTCGCTCTACTGCTCACCCTTCGGTAACTCCTTTGTTGCTCCCTCGAGCCTTCGGGGTATCCTACTGAGTATTTTTATACTCACCCCTGTTTGGGCTTTACTCGCACTTGGTGTGCCCTTGCAGATGACGAACAGATTGTTCGTGACTTCGGTGGAGCGTATGAGCTTGGGAGCTTGGACCGCGTGCGGTGGTCGTGGCCGGGTTCCAGGTGGGAGATCCGCCAGCTGTTTCTCTTTTTGTTTACCTGTTGCCGGGTTGTGGCACTTTTTGGTTGGGCGTGTGTTTTGCCCCTTTTCTTTTCATTTTGTACTTTGTACTGTTTAGAGATCGATGCACTCTTGTGGTTTATTTATAGCAGTTGCCCTTTTACTTTTCTTTTTACTCTGCACTTTTGCATTGAGTTTGCTACGTGTGTGTGTACAGGTGCTTAGGCAAAGGCCTCCCCGAGTTATTGTGCCTTCGGCGCTGGTCGCCATCCCCTGGCCTATGGAGGCGGGCTTGGGGTAGTTGCGGCATGATCCCGGGTAGGGTCGGGTCGTGACATTGTTCATGTGACTCGAGAGCTAGAAGTACCCTATGAGATTCGGGGAGGAGAACAAGACTTCAATGAGACTCCAGAGAAGGCCAGTGGGACTCTAGTAACACTATGGGAATATGTATAATGAACCTTTATTAAGAATCAGGAGACAAATAGTGTGACTTTGTATTGACCATTATAATTACTCATTTGATTATAGTATAGAATCTGTGTTAGGGAGAATAACCAACACAGTAAGAAGTAGGTCATTGAACCAAACCTTATAAATCTGTGTGTTCAGTGCCTTTCCATTTACAACATCATTATAGGTAAGGATCATAGACACAATAAGATTGGATCGAGTCATTAACCATCCATAGAGGCTTAATTGAAAAGATTCAATTTGTAAAAAGATTAAAAGGGATCACTAATTCACCCATCCCCCTCTCAGGGATTCACACTGATCCGAGCACTTCAATTGGCATCAGGGCCAACTTCCCTCTAAAGGATCCAAGGGAGTATTTTTAAAGTGAATATTTTAGGATATGAGAGAGATACCTCAAATGGAGATATCTTCTAAGACTCAAAAGAATGTAAAGAAGAAATGGTCAAGGAAAACGAAGAAGAAGATTGTGACTAATCAGAAGAAACATTCTACTGAAGGTAATCTAGAAGGTATAACATGTGATAATACTTTTTATTCTTTTGATGAAGCATGTTCAATCTATGATGATGATAGATCAATTAGTGATATTCATACTACACTCAGAGATCATCTAAATAAATTCCCAAGGGAAGTACCAAGACATATTTCTGTAAGAATTAGTACTCTTGAACATGAAAATTTACAGTTAAAATAAGAAGTTGATGTGAAGGGTTGGAATATCCAACACTCTCAAAAAACATATAAAAGTAAAGAAAGAAACAATTTATCTTTTCAAATAATGAATTGATGAAGTTACTTAATAATTTAAAGGATGTATTTGATAGAAGGAATCTATTGAGATTGTATTTGAAGAATCTTTCCATGCATTTGAATAGTTTCAAAAGTCTTATATGGTTTCTAAGCTACTCAACTAGAAGAAAAATCCAACATTGTAATGGAGCTTGAAATCTATTTTCAAAAATTAATAAATGTTCATGAAGAAAAAATGAAAATGTTGGAAGATAATTGGGAAAGAAATATTAGATTAGTTGAGGATTAGAAGAACTCCCTCAATATGAAGTGTTTATAGATGGAGGTGAAATTGAAGAATCAACAATCACTCCAGCATGGAACATCCCAAACAACTGAAATAAGAGACGATTCCACTCAAGTTTGCATCGTGGAATATGATTCCAAGAAGAATATAAAATCATCCTATAAAACAATGGAAACATACTCCATGAATAATGTATCCCTTAACCCAGTAATTTCAATTTCTACAAATGCAGTTGCATTTTCAAGTAAAGGTTCAAAGATAAAAGTTAGGAAGATGTTGATTGATAAAAATTTTAACACATCTAGAAAAATTTCAAGAATGGGTACTGGGATGATTAATAATAACAACTCCCAAATTGAATCTCTAAATAATGAAGGAAAATTCCAGAAGCAACAAATACCTAAACCTATCCAGACAAATAGTACATGAAGAAGAAGAAGATTTATTGGCTACTATTGGTGTTGCTGTATGTTTGGGGATCAGGAAAATGATTTAGAGAATAATATGTCAACATTTGGAAATTATGGAAGGCCTACATTTAGGGAATGTATATGTGTAGATATTAATCATCCTTCAAGGAAAATGAAAAATGAATAGATGAAGAAGAATCTTTCTATCAAGAACAAATATAAAGATATGAATACTTTTTTCATAATTGCAACATAAGTTCTCACAATTATGATTAGTGCTGGTTTACTCCTACAATACCTCGTGCATATGTTTATAAGAATAATAGACCATAAAAATGTTAGGATAAAGGAAAATGAGTTGAATAGTCTACCATTTGGAATATGAAAAATGTTGAAGTCATGAAAATAGTGAAAGAAGCTATTCCCAAGAAGGAGTTCAAGAAAAATTCCAAGAATTTCAACTAAAACAAGAAAAATTGGTTCTATTGTATAATGTAAGGTCATACCATGGATCATTACAAACAATCCATGGAAAGGAATTGAAGCAAGCTAAAAATAAAGGGAGAAAAAATCCAAAAAAAATATTGGATTAACTAAACACATTCCTGAGGATAATCATAATATGTTTCTTATGAATGGTTACTTGAAGAAAATGAAGAATCCAAGTGGAATATCTAAATCAAAAAATGTTAAGGTGTGTTTTGTTATCTGGCCAAATCAATTGAAAATTGCTAGATAACTACAAAGAGAAGAATATAATGTACTAGCTAATACAAAAGAAAATAGGAAACAGGTCATTCCACGTGAAGGAAAATTTAAATTTCATGAGAGTATGTCATCACATAACAACCCAAGTGTATCACATATTCTGTTTTTAAGGTGCAAGTAGGTTGGAAATCATGGAAATAAATGTATATCTATTTTACCAGGCCAAATGGAGATGTTGAAATTTGAAAACCATGCACTAGTGGAAGCTACTTCACTCTTGGAAGATGCAAGGACAAACAACCCACATAAGATGAAGGTGAATGGAATTATAGGGTCCATGTTAATAATGAAATATATAAATGTTAAATGGAGAGGAGAACCCAACATATAGAGTATCAAACACATTAGAGATATAAGGAATGGCGAGAAGAAATTCTCAGGCTTGTGGATTATATTAATAAGCTCAGATATGTTCCATCTTATTCCCTTATATTTTTATTGAATATGTGCTTATATTGATGGTAATTGAAGGTTAAGGTCATTATAAATATAAGAATGTGAAGATAAAAGTGAATAACGTCATTTTAGGATCGTTATTCATGATTTAATAATTACATGAAGTGTTCCATAGTGGAATATTATCAATATGAATATCCCAAAGATCATCTGATGATTATTTTCCACCAAGGCTAATAAAAGGGAGTGCACCCCTTGAGGGGTAGAAAAAATGTTGGAGATGATATCAGAGATTATGTCAAGACAGACCCTAAAATCCATATCATCTTAGGAAGTTGATATTGAGGTATTTAAATAACACTTCCATCCCTTGTTCTTAAATTTATTTATCATATCAATTAAGGGGGTACTTGAGTGATGGAAATATGGGATGAAAGGGGGGATTTAACTTTGCACTTTAAATTTTTAATATTTTTGGTGCATTATGTGAAGGATTTAGTATTTCACTGATAAATTTGACTATTTCAAACCCCTTAGTTAATATTTGATACACTCTGAGCATGATTTCACATGTATGGTTTTTCATGGACTGCATTGAAAAACATGGTTATATCTCTCTTTTTTTCTACATCTAGTTGTAAAATGTATAATTAGAGTTGATTAAATAAAGTTTCTTTGCTAAGATAATCAGGTGAAATCATCCTTCTCTTATTAATATTCAAAAAGATATTACTTAAATGGTGGAGGACATGTTTTTGAACAGACCCCACTACAAATTTTAATTTGGTTGCCAATAAGGGGTAGAAAATATTGGCACACCTACTGAACCATTAAAAATGTGATTAAGTGATATTGACAAAAAAATGAGGTTATTGTTGAGCATAGTGTTTCATTATGTTTAAATAAGATGTCAATAAGGTGTCAATTTGTGTACGTCAAGGTACTGATGAATTGGTGATGACGATTGAAGAGATGAAGTTGTTAAAAAGCTTATGAAACTTGGTAAATCAATATGAAATGACATTGGATGTTATGCTTTGACATTCTCCGAAGTGATTTCAGAAGATTTTAGAACTGATCATAAGTTCCAAGTCATGTGTCAAATAATGAAACATTTTCGCAGCATTTGAAGAACCCCATGAGATACTTTATTTCATGATGAAAGTGGATGATCCTTCTAAATGATTCTAATTAGATGAAGGTTTTAAACTAAATTAGATGATTATGTGCACTGATAATCAAATAATAAGGCATGCGTTTAAAAGAGAACACATCACTCACAACAATGATTCCATGCATTATGCTTTAATTCATAAGGTGAAGAAGAGTTTCATACACCATATATTATTGAATAAAAATAGGATTATTAAATATCATGGATTTTTTATTCCAAAAAGAAAATTAAGATGATGTTTGAAGATGAAAAACGAGAAAGGAATCATGCTTGGTAATAGTATGGAATCTACTAAGTGAATTTCCCATGCATGGGATTTGTATAAAGATGGCCACATAGAAGCGCGCCTATAGAACACTAATGCGGGGCAGCACCGGGAGGGGGGATAGGATTAATGTAGCTTTTTGTTGTGGTGGCTTGATATTTAAACTGAACAAAACTCGTGCTTTGGTTTTGGTGTGGGACAAAAATAAAAACCAAGGAAAAATCTTTACCATTGATCTCATTCCAGAATAGTGCTTCACTGTCTAATCATTATGAGATTTATCATGTGGATCCAGGTCGTCCATCTGATCTATGTGGTTTAGGATAGATCCATGGTCATTGGATCCCCTCCACAGAGGTGGTCTTCAACCTCCAGCCATCCTGACATTGCATATCTCTGTGAAATCCATGCAACCATTGAGATAATGCTTTCATCCACCGTTGATGATGAAACCCGGTGCCAAAAAAATCGTTCTAAGGACAAGATATAATTCATGCATTAAAAGTTTCATACACTCAATGAAACAACAAAAATTGAAGTAGTATGAGGAAAAATAAGTCGTTGAGGATTCACTGGTCATTCGATGTACAAAGAGAATATTTTCATGCATTCAAAAATGCATGCACATGATGATTGCACTGATTAATAAAGAGCCTACGGTGAACAAAAATGAGCAGAGATATGCAGTAAATCTTCTAATGGGTTTGAATATTTCATATATAAGGATATTAGCTTATTCAGTGAAGAAATTTAAATATTTCATCTATCGAGGTTTTGACTGAGATTTGAACAGGGAGATATGCGTTATTCCTTGCCTACAAATAGAGATACCCCTATCGAGGATCATTTGTTAAAGAGATTGTGAAAAGATCTTGTTTTTTGAGAACCATAGCACTTTATATGAGGTTCTATGAAACCTTTCTATGGAAAGAAGTTCCATTCATCCCTTGCCTAAAGGGGAACCGGGAACCATCAAGGTTCATGAACTATGATATCTTCACCCTCTATGCATATATGAAAACATGAACACGTGATTGGTTTTTATAAACTCCCATCGTTCTTCGTGGATGTATTCCCAATGTTAAACAACTCAGGAATACACACCCTCGTTTCAAATTCCCAAAGATAGATCCCGGAACCATTCTTAGTTCTCTGAAGAATAACAGTGCTTCATGTTTTTTTACGAAGAAGAAGAGGTGAGAACACTAACATGTTTACATGGTCCATTCAAAAACCCATGTATATCCTTGATATACTCATTTAGGTTGTGTGTTAAATAAGAAGAATAGGGATAGTGAGTGTTATTATGAAGAAACAAAAAGAATGAAGGATAGGCCCCTTTGTGTTTGCAAAAGATCACACCCTTTGCACGAGAACAAGTAAAGGACTGTGTACACATACACTGCCCTTGGAGAAGAAGAAGGGACCTGAGGCACTTTGTTAAAAAAGGAAATTCAATGCATGATTCACATGCATAAATTTTCATGATTTGAGATACCCTAACAAGAAAAAGTGTGTATAACACTCATTCAGGTTTAGGCCAGAATTATGCTTTATCACACACATGAAATATAAAATGGAATGAAATAAATAATATATTTTGTGTGTGAATGTGAAGAACAAATAATTAAGTGATAAGAAAGAGAAGGATAATATGGGGAAGAGTGCATGCATGTATGCATTCACATGAACACCTGAAGACACATAAAAGGAATAATTAAGATAGTTTGTGTACATGATTAAAAAAGAAGAAGAAATTCCATGAAACTCATGAACGAAGCATAATAATTTGAGATATCCAAAAAAAAGTTTGGATTCCATGTAATCCATGCATGAAGTGAATTAGTACGAAGACTGAAGCTAGAAAGAATTAAATAATATCTTTTTTTTGATTTTACATTGTTTGGTAATCCGAGAAGGCAGAAAGATCTGATACTGTGCAGAATTATTCTTGCATTCTTAAAGAGGTTGTGTGCACCACATGAACACAATCCAAGAAGGCAGAAATATCTGATATTATGGTCACTCTAATTACTTTTAATTTTATTATCATTAACAAATGGTAGTCGCACAATCAAACCTATATCATTTAGTATTGATTTGACCTGCCTCCATATTTTCACCATATTAACTAAAAAATATATTAACAAATTAACCATCATTGGAACTCTCAATATAAATTCATTAAAAACATCTAAAAATGAATAGAAAACACAAACCCTTTATTTTTAAATAAATTTTCACCTAAACTTAGAAAAAATTTCAACAAAATTCAATGAACACCATATTCATCTAAAAATGTTGTACATTAAAGGATTATCCTTTATAATCTCAACTTTACATATCAAAAACATTTATTTCAAAAAAATAGATGTATAAACTTTTGATAAAATAAAGCCACATCAAATTCCCCCATACATAATAAATTTTAATCCTAGAAAATTTTAATCTTTTATTTATTTACTTATAATGAATAATAAGAAAAATAAAGGGTAATCCTTCCTTTGTACAACTACTTCATCTCGAATGAAATAATATCATCACATCATATATTTATAAGAAGTTAATGCCCCCTATAATAATTCTTTATAATTACCAACGTCAATTAATGTGAAAATTTTTGTTTCCAAAGTACATACCAGAGAGATATAGGTGGAAATAAATCAATAACATGGATAAGAAATGATTTCACCTTCTCCTAGATTCTTAAAAACATTGATACACTTTCCACTTTCTTGATACATCTCAAATGATTTTCTTATAAATCAAATTTCCCCATGTTCATTTGGGATCAATATTCTCCTCATATTAATTACCTTATTTATTTACTTTGTAAATAAATTTAAATTTTTCCCAACAAAAAAAATTTCACGTCAATATGAAAAGAACTTATTGAATTTATCTTTATATTTAGAAACACACCCAGTGCACATATCTTAGAGACTCTATATGGGATATCAATGTCCCGTTTTACTTCATATTAAATGTATTTATATTACTCTCTATTAATTTCTCTCCCAGAGGTGTCTTATTTCATCCAAGATAAGTAATTATGTTTTTGTTCAAGCTCATGCTTCCTCATTTTATAGTTCCAATTCCTCAACAATATTACCTATCATACATCTATTTCCTAGTTTCTAAATAATTTCTCCACAAGATAGTGGATTTCATCACCCCAAAATCACATAGTTTTCACAACATCATACTCATTGAAATCCCACAATCATATTATGATATTTTCCCCTTGAATTGACATGAAATGTTATTATTTCCCTAACTTAGAGACACATAAAACATTTATTTATAGAAAAAAAAATATTTAATTTTAAAACATATAGGAATTTGAAAAAAAAATTATGTGGGTTATATGATGTGGAATAATTTAATCCAATATTTGACACAAATAATTTCCCAATTCCCGAACACTTAAAACCAAATATTATCACCAATTTTTAATTTTAATGTGGCAAATAGTTTAATTAAAAATAGATATTTGATTAAGCAGGGCATATATGTTCTAGGGTGTTTCATGAAAGGTAAAAACAAAAAAATTTCCAAACATTTGGTCAATACCATTTTTAAATGATTTTATTATTTTGATGATTTACTTTTTTATAAATAGATAATGAAATTTTAGTGTTGTCTATCAATGAAATATAATAAACAATAATGAAATAGTATTTGATTATCAGTGATGGATAAATTTGATATTTAGTAGAAATTTACTTATCAAAAGTCTATAAATTAGAAATTTGGACACCCATTCAAGTCCAATAGGTTAACACATTCCAAAAAAATGGGTAATTTCTCCCACCACTTATGTTAGAAGAACTAAAAAATAGAAAGCAAGAAGGAGATAATTTTTGAAATGAGAAACAATACTCCCCAAAATGTGGATCTTGATTCTAAATGTTAAGTTAGATTTAGAATTCAATTTTCTATTTATAAATATCCCCATGGTTACCATTTTTATCATCTCTCTATAATTAAAATCTATCAACATTAAGATTCATAATCTAAAAATTTGGAAAATAAAATAACCCAACGTTTAATTTAGGGAGAGTTTAATCCATAAAACATGAATGAATAGATCCTTTGATAATTTAATATTTTGAAAGACAAGAATAATTAATTTAATATGGAAAAAATCAAAAAAATTGAAAAAATGACCCATTGGTTGAATCCCATGAAAACATGAGTTTAGATACATTAGTTGGACATCAAAATTGGTTCGACTAATATAGAGGGAGAAGGAAGTAAATCCCTATAGATTCCCTAAAAATTATTGATTCACTTTAAGTTTATTAACCCCGAATATATTGTCAACTTTAGAAACCAACTCAACATCTCCATTTATCATCACTCTCAAAATTGTTAATAGAATAGACCACTTGGATATGAGTTTAATAAGAAAGAACAGATACCTATAATTGAATAGAAACACATTATAGCCTAATTGGATGTGCATATTTTGAGTTATAGAATCATGAATACCTTTTTTACACTCTTTGTAGATAAGTGAATTATCATTATATTCTTCCTTTGTTTCATCCAGATCACTATGTTTAAAAAATATTCTCGCTCCTGTGGACTGTAAATCTTAATATAAATAAATTACTTAATATAAGTAATTGTGTTGTCACTCCACATTAAAATAAAAAGACATTAAAAAAATTAGACTTTATTGATTCATTCCTATTATAGTTTTAAATTAATTCCTATAATCCCCTAATGCATTATAAAATATTAAAGACCATTCATTATTAAAAAAACTAATAGTTTTTTTCATATATTTTAATCCAATTCCATATTAAATAATCCATATTTTCCTCTTGACTATGGATGATAGGTTACACTAGTTCTTTATACAAATCCAAAATTTTCCATATATTCATTGAACTATATGTTTTTAATGCAAGACGCGTTTTTGGTACTAAAATCATTGGTCACCCCAAACCTTGATCAAATGATCTTCTTGAAAAATTTAATCACAATACTAGACTATTTTTGGAAATTAGACTTTCACAATATCTATGATACATTGAAAATATCAAAAATGGCATATTAATTATAATAAAATAATGAAAAAGGTCCCATAAATTACATCACCCAAACATCAAAAATTTCACCCTCTAAATTTCCCTATTGGGGAACCACTTTCTTCCAACCCACATTACCAGTTCTTTAATGTAGGGAATATCCCAGAACAAGATTTCTAGGATACTTAACCAGTGTATACTATTATAAACTATGATTTATTATATTTTTATTAGTTATCTCACTTATATGATATAATCCCCATAAATATGAATAGAACATCCCTTGAATAGGAAACATATCTTCCTCTAGAACAAAACTCCTCAAAACTCCTTTAAAAAAATCATGAATAATAAAGGGTCATCCAAAAATAATAATTATTAGAGAAACATATTCTTATTTTTTGGATAAAATATTCTTTAGTAACAATCAAAATAGTGATAAAGTTATTAAAAATAGAAAACCGAAGAAACTTTTCAGTATAAACAGCAACAATATTTTCATCTGGAAAAGTATATATTATTTCCATCAGGAATTCATTTTGAGTCTAAGGAAGCTTATATATAAGGTCATACATGATATTATTATTCCCCTATTATCCATTATTACCATTTAAAATTCATGTAATAGCATAACCCATCTCATAAGTCTTTATTTAGCCACTTTCTTAGAAAATAGATAGTTAAGAAGTAAATGACCTATAAAGACTATAAAATTGTGTCCTAAAAAATATGTCATGAAATTATTGAAATAATAATTTGTAAAATATATATATTTAAGGAATCAATTTTTTTTTAATAAATTTAATCTCATCAATATCCTTTATTAAACACAAAACTAAGTTTAAAAGAAATAAGTCATACTACAAAAATATTATTGTTAAATATGTTGGATATCATCTAACTGTTGGAATGGTAGGTTTAAAAAGGAATAAATAAATTAAAAAAAATTATTCTTTAAACATATATATAATTAATTATAATATTCATAATTAGTTTTAAATGAAAATAAACCCCATTTTAAAATAATGGAAATCTTAATCTGAAAAAAAAAATTTCTTATGCACACAAACATGTTTTATCTGAATAAATTAATTAATTCACTAATGGTAATTTATTTTTATGATATTTTTTTATATGTATTATATATTTTATAACAAAATTTAACTATAACCATATTTTCTTCCTATGTATGAGATAAGAATAAATTCAGTTTTATGTTTTATACTGTATTTTTTATCAATCAATTCTGTTGCATTTTGCACACTTGTAATAAAATTAATTTTTCCACATTTAGAAAATTTGTTTGTAAAATTTTACTCCAATTCTAAAATAATTAGTTAAAAATTACTCATATGTAATTTTTTAATATTTATTGAAATGATAAAATTTTCATTGATTGATAAAAATAATTAGTTTCTAATAAAACTTTACTTTTCATTTAATTCATTTAAGAACATAATTTTTTTAAATATAATTATAAAAGTAAAATTAGTTCTATTTTATATTTATTTATATAATTTACATTATTTAAATATATTTTATATTGAATCTGTATATTAAAAGTTTCTATATTTATAGAAATTGTTTCTTTGTAAAACCGTGTTTTCACTACTTTTATAAGATTTATATTAAACTAAACTTTTTCCATATATAGGGATAGAATTTTTGAAAATGGATTAAATATTTATGATCAGAATAATTAATATTATATAATAATTTTAACTGGAATCTTTTTTAATATAAGTAGTAAATATAGTAAAAATTAATTAGTGTGGACAAGGTTAAACTAGATTTACCAAGTGTTAAACAAAAAATATAAGGGGTAAGATATCATAAAAACATGTCCAAATCCTACATTATGAAAATATTTTTACCTTATCACATCTAAATTTGGATAATGAATCATATTTCGTTCTTTTGGAAGGTGAAAACTATGGGTACACATGGTTGTTTTCATAACATCCTTGTGTTTCATCTCCCTCACTTATAAAAGGAATCCCCATAACCTCTCACATTCACCATTACAAAAATATTTGGATAAAAAATACTCTCCCACATAAATTCCATAAATCCATACTCACTTCCTAAATGCCTTGTTTTTTACAAGAACCCCTCTATTTAAGGATTTAGGTACAACCCAGTTGAAGTTCTCAGAAGAATAGCTAAATTTCTAAAAATTGTGCTTTTTTATTTATTCTTACACATCCATAAAATCTTATTAAATTATTATAATATAATAACACCAGTATATTCCATGTATTAATATTTTGTTTTGTTAATTTATTAACCTTTATCCATCTCCTCTTACATAAAATTTGAAATGAATCTGTAGTTTATGTGTAAGGTGGACTACAGCCTCACGAACTTATGTGATTCGTTTTCTAAAACCACCTCACATTGGTTGATATATTGATTTATTTAACATATTTTTATGATATTTATGAAAATATTATATTTATAGATTTATATTATAGTATATAACTTCTAACTTTCAATTATATAGGAAAATAAAAACATCACTTGATTATACATTGAACTACCACATCCTGAAGTGATGTGATTCGTTCTTCATTTACAAATTACGTGGAAAGTAAAATGGATATATTTCATATAAATAAGTGATTTATATGACCTAAAGTTATTTTTAATGAAAATATATTATTTAACATTCCTTCATGCCATATACCGATAAAATTGAAATGGAATGCATGCGTTCGTACGGCTTACCATCTCCTTGAATAGTATAATTAGTTTTCTGTATCAAAAATTATACCATTAGTCTATGTAAATATATAATGAATATATATCATATTTATATAATGTTTAAAATTTTAAATATTATTGATCCATGGCCAATTTAAAAGGTTCCAGAATACAAAACCCAAACATATATTAAAAATGAAACAATTATTTCTATATATGTAATTTCAACATGAAATTTTTAATAAATACGAAATAAAATTTAATAATTAAATAATATATGGAATTAAATATATTTTTGTTATTTTTTATATATTTATAATAAAAATATATTTATTATACATGAGTTTTGAATTTGTATGATGGAGTCTCGTACTTAAGGATAGGTATTTTTCACAAATGATCATTTTTGGGATATATATTTAGTTATAAACCTATTTTCCTTTTTAATATGTATTTTGAATCCCTTTGAAATTTTATATTCTTGGGATATTTAATGTTTAATTTAATGTTATTATTTTATGGGGATTATAATTCAATGTTTATAAAGGATTATATGGTATTTGTTTCTCATCTTTGGGACATATGTTATGTTATACTCCATTCATATTTTAGGAGGTGTGTATAAAAACACATTGAAGATTCATATCATTAAATAAGTTATTATTATGAAATTTAAATTTCATTTTCATTTATTCTTTCAGTGGGATTAGGATTAAGAATTTACAAAATAATGTAATGGATTTCATTCATCTCTTCTATTTCTAGGAGACATATGCCATATTCACTACATTTATATTTTATATGGTATATATAATTCCCACAAATGTATTTCACGATTCTTATCATGAATATTATTCTATATAAATATTAATATAATGTTATCTCTTTTATAGATATTTCCATTCAAAATTTAGCAATGTTTTAAGGATTTGCAGTTGTAATCTCATTATTTATTAAGAATGATTATGATTATGATTTCAATGATGAAATATTATGTTATATTTCTCAAAAACAACATGTAATTTTTTATACTATAGTTATTTAATGATAATACTTTTTCCCTCCGTTTTTCATTCTTTATGTACTCAATATTATAAAATAACTTTTTCAATAAATGTCAACTTTATTTAAATATTCTATCAAAAACCACTTTTCTTTCACATCCATTTTTTCTAAAAATTAATTCAAGAATATATTTATGATCATAGATGATTATTTAAATAAAATTTAACCTTTTTTAATTTTAAAACATTATTTAAAGGGAATATTTATGTCATTTTCTAAACATGTCCCATTTGGATTTTACTGAAAATGTAGAAGGAATATTTGTATTAATGTGGAAAAGATGAATGGAATTTATTGACATCATAAAAAAACAATGCTTTATAGTTTCCATTTTAAGAATTCAAGTTTATTTTGAATGTAAAAGACATCATATTATTATATAAATTTATAGTTTTAAAATTTTATTTTTTTAATGAATGGTTATTTTCCTCAAAAAATTGAGTCATGTTATCTATTATAATGATTTACGATCTAATATTAGATCCATTAATGTTACAATAGGTTTACTAGGTCTATGAGGACAATATATTTATGACACTAATTCTATTTCCAAAGTTTATTCTATGTGGAAATGATGAAATTTTTATGACAGTAGTTTCTTTTCCAAAGGATATCCTATAATGAAATGTTTATGAATCGCATTTATTTACCTTGGTTGTGATATCAAGAATATTTTATTACCAACTAGAACAAATATGTATGGTTTATTTTATAGTTAAGACCTATATCTCAATCCAATAAATTGTGTAATGATTAATGTTATATGATCTCAATGGGTATATAGGAGGTTATCTATTTCCATAAATACGGTATATGGTAGATTTTCTCAAAACCAAAGTAGGTACACTGGTCGATCAACCAAGACTAACATGTTATGAATATCATGGTGGATATCCTTGAAATATTATTTTATATGATTATGTGTATTCAAAAAATCTATATCTCATTCTAGTGTTATGATATAATGGATCATAATATTTGATTCATTTTGATTTATGTCTCATAAAATGCCAATATTCATTACAAGACTCATGTTTTTTGTCTATTATATATAGGGTATGGTTTTAAAATTATAATATCATGTTCACATTCCCTTGTTCTCATGTTATTCTTATGTGATCATTTATATATCAATATTTTACTATTAACGGATATTTAATCTCCCCCTCTGTTATGTTTTCTTCTCTTTCTTGTGAAAACTTCTTTTCATATAAATTAGTTGGAGAAGATTAATTTCAATTATATACTAGTTTTTAATGATTACATGTTTCAAAATGAAATGGACTTATACTATTATTACATGGATCATTATGTTATGTAATGAATATTCATCTATGGAGGTATGATGTCAATATATGAAAATTTCATTCATTACTATTAGTATTAGAGAAGGGTTTAGTTATCCTTTAGAAACTAGGATGATAAAAATTTAGTGATAATTCTTTTTATGATCTTATATATATATAATTACATCATAATGTTTTGGTAAGGTTGATATTATGTGGTTTACCATGAAATACATACCTATACAGATACAATTAGTGGATGTGGTTATGTAATCGATGTGCCTAGGGGTAAAAACTCTAAAAATGGTGTATCATGATTCACTTAATCATTACATTTCACATGATAACAAGCCTTACTGTACACCTAGATTTACACTCTTAGGGGATGTATAATGGTTATTTCCCATTTTTATTGTGAACCATATTGAATGAATTAAATAGATGATAAATATTAATGAGCTAGTTAAAACAAAAAATTTCACATATTGAAAATAAGGTTTAATTATTTTGACATCCTATAGATGATTTTTCATGATTTTGTGGTTTCCCATTATGATTGGAATTTATTACACAGTGAATTTTGTTTTTATTCAATGTCGGCAACCAAAAGGAACTGTGTTAATGATGCATGTGATATTAAATGCATTGATGAGATACTAGATGGGGTGGTGACTAATGTAATGAATATTTTGATTCTACCTAATCATTAATCATGATATATGATTAATAAATTTCACCACAACAAATACTAGGCCTCCCAAAAAAAGTTATGTGCAGAGTTTTCATATAGCTTGGGTGGTTGAGACCATATAGAAAAGAAGACTTGGATTCCTGTATGTTAGGAATGATGGAAGAGGAACTCTAGGTAATAGGTTAATGGGATGAGAACATGTTTTATATGTGTAGAAGAAGAAAATTTATAAAGTAATTTTAAAGGAAATTTGAATGTTTTAGTCAACACAATGGATGGGAATAATGGTTTTTATAAGGAATCATTAACGGTTGAATGCTTAAATTATGGAAAGTATGATCTTTATAAAATTTAATTCCCTAGGGGGAAAGACTAGTAAGTGGATCATCAATGATAAATTGGTAATAGTTTTTTAATGATATATACTATGAATGACATATTAAATGAATGAGGTATTAAATAATTAGATGATAAATCCAAGATAAATATTTTAGAGTATAGGGGCGTGATAAAAGATTTTATGAGTTGGAATTTGTTAATTATGTTATATGAGACATGAAATAAATATTAGGAGTGTTCTGTCAATGTTTTTCATTAATAATTTTCAAGAATATTTTAAATGGTCATAATGATCAATAAAATTGATTTACAAACTTGATGATATTTTCTGGAAAAAATATGATTTATGGAAGGATACCCCTTAATAGGTTTCTAATATTTATATTATGGTTTTTAGTTCGGCTAATGAAAATTTTAAATTAGGTAATGTCAATTAGATAATGTTGATGACCATGAAAGTAATTAACATAAAAAAGTGGTTAATGTTATCATTAGTATTGTTTAAAACATTTTTCATGTAATAAGTTTTATAATCTGTGATTTTATTTGAGGAATGATGAAGCGTGTATTTCTTCATTGAGATTTTATGGAAATTCTTCTAAATAAAATGTTTTAACAGAATATATGACCAAGGGATTCAAATATTTGGTATTTAAAAATTCATAGCTACATTATGATATCTTTGGGACTAATGTTAAGTTGGTTTTGGGAAACATGGAGACCTTATTTATAAATTTTAAAATTTTGTATCGATTTTAATGTTAAATATTTATGTAATGGTTTATGATGAACAATGTATGCGGTTTTAAAGATTGATGTATTATATCACCATATAATGATTTATTAATATTGGATCATATGTGAAAACAAATTTTTTATGATAATGACAGATAAAAGGATTTACTAGTCAATATTTTTTGGATAATATGATTAGTTAGTGTTTTAGTCATTAAAAACATCTTCATTTATTGGAATGAGTGACAGAGTGGAAATTGATTGACACACAACAAAGGGATGTGGTTTTTATTATAAAATAAAAGGAAATCATCTAAGTATATTTTCTCATGTTCTCTATCTTGATTGTAATAGAATCTCCCTTAACATTAGGAAAAACATATTCAGGTGGAATAAATTTCATTTTATAGACCTTTTTGTTGAACTGATGGTCTTTTAACTCATCATAGATTATTGGTTTTCTATTAGTCAACATTCTCATGGTTAGGTTCTCTATCACTATCTAGTAATCTACAAGAATTTCTATTCTCATATATTACAAAATTTTCATTTCCCCCTAATGTTCTCCTATTTCTATCATAGTTAGGTGTTTTCAATATGACCATCATATTTTCACTTTCCCTCTTTAAAATTGAATGTTTTATTAACTCTTTTATGATGTTGGTTTTCCATAAATAAATTTTTAAATTTCAAATCCCAATAAACAATATCATGTTAAAATTGAAAGCATGTAATTCATTTAATATTGGAAGATTTTTACACCATTATATTTTAGGAAATGAATTTTTTTAAAAAATTTAATTTCTTCAATATCATCTGTTACACACAACAACAAGGTTAAATTAAACGTGACATAACACAAAAAAAAATTATTTACTATTATTGTTATGTCCTAGCAATTATAATAGTTATTATTAGTGGGATTAACTAAATTACTATAATATATGATTTAAAAATATATATATCTAAATTTCTCTTTGGATTCCAATTAATTTTGTAAAAAAATATACCATTTGAATATAAAAGAAATAAATTTCTGCAAAACTCTTTTTTCATGTACAAAAAAATCATTTTATCTCAATAAATTATATAAATCAATTTTAAGAAATTTTTTTAATGAAATTTATATAATATATATTTGTAAAATTCTAACATGGGTTCCACATTCTAGTGTCGTGAGCCAATCAGTCACATGACCTCAAGCGTACCTCCCTATATGCCAGAAGCTGTTGACTTGCAGTGAGGGTTTGATAAGTCAATAATGGGAAGAATAAAACCTCCTTTATCAGAGTAATAGACTTGAGTAAATAATAGGAAAAATTTCTAAATTAGTATATAATAATAAACAACAACAATATCTCGTAGTAAAAAAAGTAGTAAACATAATATCCAACTAATGTAGAAAAAATTTCACAATAATGTACATGTCAAATGCCTAAAATGGAAACCCATAAGAAAGACACCGACTACTCTTAAAGGGTTCCAAACCATGCATGGTTCCCTCATATATTCTCCATCATGACTCATTCTTATAACATAGGTCCATTTCCCTTAACTTGTCCTGCATCAATGAATTCTTTTGGGGTACCAATCAGGCGGCCTGAGTATGGTGTTAGTATGACTTAGTTGGCCACCACCAACGGAGTCTAAAACCAATGGAGTCATGTGATTGTGTATACAATTTTATAAATAAATAATTATAATTTATAAATAACTAGTTATCACATTATATCTAATCATTATTTAACTACATAAACCCCTGGGTACTCATAGGCTTTTGAATCTGGAAACGTCCTTCAGCCCATGCTGGTGTCTGTTCCAAATAAAATAATCAATTAATATTTCATTATTTTAGCCACATAGACTGATATACCATTCAAAATGTTTTTGGATGCTGAAATTCATATCAAGTACCCCACTTATCAAAACATACATATATCTATTAGGGGAATTGAATGTCATGTCCAGCTTCCAAATTATGAAAACATGCATATTAACAATTATAGTAGATCATCATGTTTAGAACCCTAATTTTAAACTGTGTGCACTTATCACTGGTGTAGATCATCATGTATAGAACCCCATTTATTAATCAAACCAACAGATCTATCATTTTAGACTATCATCAAGTGTACCCCATTTAACAAATATGTATCTATATCATCATTGTATTAGATAGACATATAAAATAATTTAATGTCCTATAAATTCCATATAATTATTTTTCATTATATGTAATTATTTAAAAACCACGAAATCTGATGGTGCGCGATTCTGAGGTCCGGAGTTCCCGGAATGATTCGTCAATTATTTGATAAACTTTAATTAGCGCACATAAGCATTTTTTTCAGAAAAACTAGAATAACACTTAAATGATTCCTTGGATCAGAATTCCAAGGGAACCATTGCACTGAAGATAGTGATTTTACCATAGGTGCAACTTATGTTTAGTCAGCATGGGCCTCCTGTGTGAAAAACCAATTTTAAAATAACCTTAAATAAAATATTTAAATAAAGTTATTTAATTTTTCAAATTCTTATAAATCACAAACGGTAACTTGGATTAAAAATTTGAGACCTCCTTTGAACTAGTGAGTGTATACCTTTAATACTAAGATACTAACATTGTCCGGCACAAGCCACCAGTGAAATTTAGTTTTTGGCCATAAAAAAATAATTAAGTGACAATTATTATATTGTAAAATTCATAACTTTTAAATGGTAATTCATATTGGAAATTCCATATTAACATTGAGTTCATTGGGGCGTGTTTCACTTATGCAAAGCCTAACCTTAACCGGTGTGGGACGAGGATTACTATTAATAATTTCCCAAACTTTATTTCGGGTACTTTTAGAAAACATGTCAGCAGCATTTTCTAACTTTTGAACCATTGCTCGGATTAAAAATCTAAGGGGACCGTTGATTCCTCAGCGCTAGGATTCATATAAGAGAGACATAACTTCGACCGTAGTAGGTCAGGTGAAAAAATTATTTTTGTGGACCTTTTAATGTTTAATAAAGTAGAAAGTTTTGTTATTTTATCTTCTTTCATTCCTCAAATGGAAGAACGGTGTTGGTGGGACCAGTGATGTGTCAAGCCAACAAATGGCTTGACTCGTATTTTCCTGGAACCGCAGTGTTGGAAATTCGAGAGGTTCATTAATTAAATGATCCTCATTAATTACCCGAGCGTTGCACACTCCTTCTCCTCTACTATTTATAAGGACCTCAGGGAGGGGTCTTGGTTTGGCTTCACCAAGCGACGAAGCCCTAGAAAAGTACCATGATGCCAACCACCTCGAGAATGAGGTAGGTTCCAATGAGCAGTGACGAGCACCCCTGAGTCAAAAACCGATGACAATGATGATGGAGGTTCCATCAACCATTGTCAGTGGATGTCTCTTCCAGGTAGGGGGTCTAATTCATTTATGCATTCAAATGATTCTCCTTCCTCCATTCTTGAATAACACGAAGAACGCGGGTCAAACGACTAATGGGTTGACCTGTGATTTATTGGTATTTGCGGGAGGTTATTCTGGGGAATCTTGTGGGTTTAATATTGTGTTCAATACAAATGTTTATTAAACTCCATTAATATACTCCATATTATGAGCTATCATGGAGGGTGTGGGACAAACGAACCCGACATGTACCCTCTTATATTTTTCTTTCCTTGCGCCACCTCGGAAGACCGCGAGCACATCGATGCATGCCGCAAGAGAAGGGTCGTGGCACGTCAGTTGCGTCGAAAATAGGATGCGGCTGACCCAAAGACCAGCTATAGGAAGAAAGGAGGGGTGACTGCCGCACTGCCAAAGAATGGAATCCAAGAGTAAAGCTACGGGGGAGGCCGAATGTGCCTATGACGGTTTCCCCGGTGACCGAGAAGCGCCCACGCGGTGATGCTGCCTCACCAACCGAACGGCCTCTGGGCCATTCCGGAATCCGGATGAATGGGGGGTTACACCCCCCGCATCAGACCGAACTGGGCAACCACCCTCGGGGCAGGCCTCCGCCCTCGAGTTGGGCCTCCGCCCTCAGACTGGGCTACTTCCCATGAGGGCCACTGCCCAATGAGCCACCGCTCCGGACAAGGTCCCCGCCTTATCGATCCGCCACCCAACACGGATAGGGACACCCCTTGTGGACCACCATATTTTGATCGGGCCACCCCCTTGTGGGTTGGACCAAATATCGGCTCAGTGGGCTGAGTCCACCCCGGCCCAGCTCAGACTGAGTCGGGCGGGGTCGGACTGTTCTCGGGCCCCACTGGACCCAAAACGCTTAAAAGGGAATATCTTGAGAACTGGATGCCTGTTTGATGAACTGTTGGTAGAATTAGTATCCATGGATCAAGACAGTCCTTTTGTTATAATCTATTTGAGTTTTGGAGAAAGATGGTGTATATACGGGTTTGATCGAATCAGAATCTAACAAGTCCCTCAGAGATAAAACTCTTATAACTGACAGACCTGGCATTCGATTGACGTGTCGTATGTCACGTTGGAACCCTTATGACATGTCAATACTTGGGGTTACTATTTTTTGGAGCTTAGTAGAGGTCAAGGTACAACCGATATCTTGATGGATAGATTCTACTAAACTCGAGCGCACCGAGTGCGAGGAAACCTATGGTAGTCTACAACGTGAAGAAAGAACATCGATCCTATGCGGGTCAGTATATATCGATCCTATGTGGGTTAGATCCTTTGTGGATTAGTGATTAGATATCCTGTGTGGGTTAGAGCATACCTATCCTGTGTGGATCAAATCCTGCGTGGGTCAGCGGGTGTTAGATTACCTATCGATCATGTGTCGTTCTGCGGGGGTTAGTTACCTATCGATCCTATGTGGGTTAGTAGTTGTGCTTCCGAACTGAATAAGATGGTCTAGTTTACAAATAATCATTTGTACTTATCTATTTATGTTATACCAGATTGTGAGTTGATTCTTTTACCAGTGTGGTACTTCAATCATTTTCGTGTTACCTGTATGGTGATTTTATCTTTGCAGTGTAACCTGTGTGGTACTTCTATCTTCATGGTGTTACCAGTGTGGTACTTATAACAGTGTGGCTTTACCTGTGTGGTACTTATACATTTTTGGTATCGTCTTCGTGGTGTTACTTGTGTGGTACTTCTTTCTTCGTGGTGTTACTTGTGTGGTACTACTATCTGCATGGTGTTACCTGTGTGGTACTTTAATCTCTATGGTGTTACCTGTGTGGAACTTCATCTTTTTTGGTATTGTCTTCATGGTGTTACCTGTGTGGTACTTCTGTCATTGTGTTGTTACCTATTTAGTACTTCTACCTTCATAGATTTACCTTCATGGTGTTACCTGTGTGGTTCTCTTATCTTCTCAATATTACCTATGTGGTGTCCTTCCCTCATGTATGTGATGAGTAAATCTTGATAACTTAGGTATATGTATAGGCATATGCATAAGTAGATTTGATGTATTTCTTTGTAATATGTCCTTTTGGTAACTCTAGGATACCAATGGGGGTCTTGGAGTCCCTACTGAGTATTGTTATACTAACCCTTGTACAGGCTTTGCCCACACCTTGTTGTGTCTGGTTCAAACGAGGTACAACGTTTATCGAGGCTGAGGGAGCTAGAACTAGATAGTGCACGGAGGTGTACCATTCGGCGTGAAATTATGTTGACGAGACTGATGGACATGGAGTGCTGAGGATGAAATATGTGCCTACCCTTCAGGTAGAAACCTTAGAAGACGACCCAATAGCTATTTTAATTTTTCTTTCAGTTGTATTTTACTTCCAATCATACTTGTAATTTTAAATTTGGGCTTGTATTTCGGTCCCTTTTTACTTTTATCACTCTTTTACTACTGTAGTATACTTTTTGGTTGCAGGTTATTGCATTCTAGTATATGTGCTTTCTTCTGGTAGTGTTCTTGTATTGTGTTCTTTTACAGTTTAAAAAAGGAAATGCCTTTGAGTTTAAGGGATTCCCCTTTCCGGTGCTTGTTTCCAACCAATGGCCTATAGAAGGCAGGCCTATGATAGTCATGGTACAAGCCCTGAGAGACAGGTTATGAAAAATTGGTATCAGAGCAGCTCGGTTCAACCAAAAATTGAGGACTCTAATCTTTTCTATGAAGCAATAGTTTTGAGTGTTATGAGTGTGTTTTTCAGGTCGGGGAGTCCAGTGTTGGCACGGTGACCGACGTATCCATACACTGGGACACTGAATTTTTATTTTCGACTTAGCGCATGAAAACAAGGATTTTGTGTGTTTCGGAAAATTTCAACTTTTTATTTTTTTGATGTCTTCTAACCAAGTATAACTTAATTACCATGGAGCAGCTATTCCTTATTAGGATCCCACCACAAAGACAGCCACCCAAGATTCCTGAGAGAGTAGATGATGATGGCACATCGAGAAATTGGGCTCTAGTTCAGGTCCCTCTTACTGCGTTGGCACCTTCAGGTGGTGTACCAGTTGCACCACAACCCATTGATCATAAGTTGAAACTGACAGTACTAGTAGAGGACACAATTAGGCTTTGTGGCTTACACGAGTTCCCCCATTAGATACCCCTCAGGTTCCAAGGTGAGCCTCACTCATAGGCAGCTAATGATTGGCTTGAGGAGGTGGCTAAGAGTTCTCTATAGCTTCTACAACTTCGGTAGGATGACATGTTGGTAACTTAGCATTCATCAAGGCATACCGACCATTCTTGGTACTCGATGAATATGATACGATCAGTGCTTCGGGGCTTGGACTTCAGATTGCAGTGTGTTTAAGTACATCTGAACCAGCACTATTCCTCTATACATTCCTACCTATGTTAGGGTGCTAGAGAAAGCTGTTCGGTAGAATGTTCTTTGGCTGAGCAGATACATCCAGTGAATGCTAGTGGTGGGAAATTAGGAAACTGGCACCAGTCTTAGAAACCTGGGCATGTAAACATGTTTCGGGAAGAAGAATTTTTAGGGATCAATGAATCTGTAGGGTTGCAGACATGGAAGCAGAGGTATGAGACCATCATGAGGTGGTGTACATTTCGACAAGTTACAACCACACCCCTTTGTGGTACCCACTATGCTTAGGGATCTAGAGGACAGGGGAAGGGAGTAACTGCATATCGTCAAGGAGTACAACCCAATGTATCTAGGAATGATTCGATGAATGGTTTGTGTCTACTACTTGATGTCGTATTAATAGACATTGGTACCAATCGTTCTTTCCTTCCACAAATCTTTTCCAAGACCTTGTGTTTCTGGTTAAGTCATTGACATGACCCTCACGTCTAGATATACCTTTGTGAGGAGACTCAATAATCACAGTTACACCGACAGTGTGATCTGACCCTTGAGGCGAGAGTTTCAGTTGGAACCTCTTGGTGGCAGCGTCGAGGCCTTACGACGTCAGTTTTGGTATAGAATTGACATCCCCGATTTATACTCAGATTGACTGTATTAGGCAAAAAGGTTGTGGTTTACCTATAATGTTGGAATGGGATTTTCCTCGGTCAGTGAAAAAAGAAACCCATGTAGCACAGGATAAACTCGTGCATAGGAAGGTGCATCCGCTCAGTCTTGAGTTGGCCAGACTTATCCTCATGGCAGTAGGAGTTTTGAGTTTTCAGTTCCAAACAAGAGTGGTAGAGCATGGGAAAATATTTTCAAAAGATGTTCCCAGGATTACCTTTCCAAAAGAGAGAGGGAAGTCTTTTTGGGCTAGGTACTACAGGGGATTTTTACCTGACTTTTCTAGGGTAGTGGCACCCTTGTCAACATTGATGAAAAAGGGGGAGCCTTTCCTGTGGATAGAGAAGTGTCAGCAGATCTTTCTAGAGCTGAGACCGAGACTAACAAGTAGAACTATGCTACCCATGACCTGGAGTTTGCAGCGGTGGTCTTTTAACTAAAGATGTAGAGAAACTACATGATGGCTAATGTTTTAAAATCTACTATGATCACAAGATTCTCTCGTATATCTTCTCTTAGAAGGACTTGAACCTGAGATAGTGGTAATGTCTAGAGTTCCTCCAAGACTAAGGATCTGAGATAGTCTATACTCCAGGGAAGTAGAATGTAGTAGTAGATTCACTCAGTATGAGGTATGGTATATAGTTGTTGAGTGAGGCAACAGAGTATCTAGCCCGCTGCAGATAACCTTTGTGGATAGATATGGAGTAGCATACCTCCAGTCTATGACAGTTACACCCTCACTCCTTCAGAGAGTTAGGGAGGTGCATCTTGGGGACAATGACTGTGAGGCTTGACGTGATCGGATATCCGAAGGGCAGGAACCTGATGGATTTTCTGAAGGTGGGTAGCATGTCATCTTCTTCATAGGATGTACCATGGTACTAGTAGAGCTATAGGGAGATGTGTTTAGGGATTTCCATATGTCCCCTCTGGCGATACATCCTAGAGTGGCGAAGATGTACCAGGACCTCCGACGTCTGTACTGATGGGCCAGGATGACGGAAGCAGTGGAAGAGTGTGTATTAATATGTATCACATGTTAGAAAGTGAAAACCGCTCAGATTTGAAAAAAGTATTATGTCGACAGGAGGAGGGAGACCATGTCTTCCTACGGGTCTCACCGTAACGAGGTTTTCAGAGATTTGTCCGGGGCAGCAATTTATCTTCGAGGTTCATCTGACCTTTCTACATTCTCAACAGAGTGGGCGAGGTGGTGTACCATCTACCTCTTTCCACACAGATGCATTGGATGCATAATGTTTTCCATGTTTCGCATCTTAGGAGATGCGTTCATGATCAATCACATGTTATTAACTAGGGCGAGTTGTACTTTGATGATAGAGGGACTTTTACGAACTTTACAGTGGAGTTTAAAGATTTACATAATTGGGTCCTTTTTGGGAAGTCGATACCTTTGGGGTGTGTTCCCTGGCAGCACAGGAACCTCTAGGAAAGCACATGGGAGTGGGAGGCTCAGATCCATGCTCAGTACCTCCATTTGTTTCTTTAGTCTATGTTGTGGCTATTAGGGATGTAAATCCATAAGTTTGAGGGAATGTAATGTCTTATAAATTCCGTATAACTTTTTTTAATTATATGGAATTATTTATAAATTACGAAATCTGACTACATGCGATTCGTAGGCCCGGAGTGCCAGAAATGATCCGTCGAAGTTTTTTTAATCTTTAATTACCATGCATAAACAGTTTTCCTAAAAAAGTAGAATAACTCTTAAATGAATAAGTAGATCATAAATATGAGGGCACTGTTGTGCTCAGGATGGCATGTTTACCCTTGGTGAGACTTATGTTTAGTTGGTGTGGGCCTCTAGTGAGAAAAACCAAAATTAGTATAACCGTAAATAAAATAATTAAATAATGTTATTTTATCTTTAAAATGCTTATACGTCACAAACGGTAACTCAGATTGAAAATATATTACAACAGATGAACTAGTGAGGGTATGCTTTCTTTAGGAAGACACTAACATTGGCCAGTTCAAGCCACCAGTGAAAGATATTTTTTGTCCATAAATAAAATAAAGTGACTATTATTTTATTATAAAATTAATAACTTTTCAACTATAACTCAGATTAGATATCTAAGAGTAACTTTGGGTTTTTTGGGGCGTGTTTTACTAAGGTAGAGCCTTACCTCGACCGGCGTGGATCGAGGATGACTGTTAATAATTTTTCAAACATTTTTTCAGGTATATTCAGTAAATGCATGAGCTAAATTTTCTAACATTAGAACCGTTTCTCGGATTAAAAATCTAAGGGGACCTTTGAATCTGTAGTTCCAGAATTCACTTAAGGGAGACATTACTTCGACCGCAGTATGTCGGGTGAAAATTTTATTTTTGTGGACCATTGAAATATTAATAAAATAATATGTTTTGTTTTTTATTCTCTTTCTTTTCTCCAACAGACGAATGGTGTTGGCGGGACTGGTTACGCGTCCAGCCAATAAATGGATTGACTATTCTTTTCCTACAGTTGGTCCATTGGGAATTCATGAAGATCGTTAATGAAATTAACCTCATTAATTTCCCGAGGGTTACACACTCCTTCTCCTCTCCTATTTATATGGAGCTCAGGGAGGGGTGTTGGAACGGCTTCAACAAGGGACAATGCCCTAGAAAAGTACCACAATGCCAACCACCTAGAGGACGAGACTAGTTCGAATGAGCAGGGATGAGTGCCACCGATTCACAAACCGACGAAAATGATGAAAGTGGTTTTGTCGACTGTCAACAACAGAAGTGTCTTCCAAGTAAGAGGTTCAATTAGTTTATGAATTTAAATTTTTTTCCTTTTCTCCATTCTTGAATAAAATGAAGAACGCACATCAACCAACTAACGAGTTGACCCGCGATTCATTCGTCTTTGCGGGAGGTTATTATGGGGAATCATGTGGGGTTAATATTGTGTTCAATACAACTGTTTATTAAACTCCCTTAATATCCTCCATATAATGAGCTAACATGGAGGGTGAGGGCCTAATGGACCCAACCCAAACCCTCCACTATCTTTATTTCCTTGCGCCACCTCGGAAGATCGGGAGCACGTCGACCCATGACGTAAGAGGAGGGTCGTGGATCATCAGCTGTGGTGAACAGAGGAGGTGGTCGGCATGACGGCCGGCTGTGAGAAGGAAGGCAGTGCGACCCTCGCTCTGTCGATGAATGAAAGCTATGATGAAGCCACAGCAGAGGCCGAACACTAGTAGAAAAACGGTTTTTAACGTCGGTTTTTTTTATTTTGGACGTCGGTTTTTAACCGACGTCGAAGTCACCGACATAAAAAATATGAATTTTTACGTCGGTTTTTGTAAACCGACGCGAAAAATGAATAACATTCGTTTTTTGGCGTCGGTTTTGTAAAAAACCGATGCCAAAAAAAATAATTCATATAATTTTTCGCGTCGGTTTTCATAAAAACCGACGCGAAAAATTTTAAAAAAGTAGTTTTGGCGTCGGTTATTTAAAAAATCCGACGCCATAAATGAAAAAAAAATATTTTTCGCGTCGGTTTTTGTAAACCGACGCGAAAAATGAATAACATTCGTTTTTTGGCATCGGTTTTGTAAAAAACCGATGCCAAAAAAAATAATTCATATAATTTTTCGCGTCGTTTTTCATAAAAACCGACGCGAAAAATTTAAAAAAAGTAGTTTTGGCGTCGGTTATTTAAAAAAACCGACGCCATAAATGAAAAAAACATATTTTTCGCGTCGGTTTTTATAAAAACCGACGCGAAAAATCAAATTTTTTTTCTAGGTTTTAGATCATTTCCTATGCTTCGATTTGACAGGCTGTGGACCTAAAACGGAGTTACGGTTCAAAAGTTATCGCCGTTAGAAGTTGAACCTATCAAAGTTTTGATTGATACAACTCGTTTCAAAGAAAACATGATAAACATAAATTAAAATCATATACACCAAATGTAATAAAATAATCATAACACATCAAACATATTTCAATGGTTTTAGGGGCTTCCATCGAAATGATATGTTTTTTATTATCATATAACTTGTATTTATAAATGAGAATGAATCATCATTATAAGAAAGCCAATCGAGTTGTTTAGAAATGAAGGATAATGATAATAAAGAAAACAAATGAATAGAATATGTACCATGTTCAAATTAATGATTGAAGTCGTATTGAAATCGTGATTGAATCGAAGATGTTGAAAATGATGAAAGAAGGAGAAACTGGATATATATATAGTAAACGAAAATATTTTCAATTGCGTTGTATGAAAATGTTGGCGGGATTTTAAAAAGTTAAACGCGCGTTGTGAAAAAAATTGAAATTCTGTTCCCGCGTTACTCTTTGGCATCGGTTTTGTTTGAAACCGACGCAAAATAGTATTTATATTGGTCTTTTGGCGTCGGTTTTTTAGAAAACCGATGCAAAAAATGTCAATCAATATCCTTTTTGGAATCGGTTCATAAAAAAACCGACGCAAAAAATGAAAAAAAAAATTTGGCGTCAGTTTTTATGAAAACCGACACCATAAAAGTTTTAAAAAAAAATATTTGGCGTTAGTTTTTTAACAAACCAATGCTAAAAATTAAAAAAAACTACATTTCGCGTCGGTTTTTTTAAAAACCGACGCCAAAAACAAAAAATAATTTTTTTGGCGTCGGTTTTTAAAAAAACCGACGCGAAAAGTTAAATTATATTTTTGGCGTCGGTTTTTATGAAAACCGACGCCAAAAATTAAAAACAAAAATTACATTGTTTTAGATAATTCTCTAATCTTTTATTTGACTGGTCGTGGAGCAAAAACGGAGTTACGGATTTAAAGTTATGGATGTCGGAAGATGACCTTCTCTAAAAGAAGTCTTAAAGAAGTTCAACTTTCAAAGGCCATAACTTTTAATCCGTAACTCCGTTTTTTTCTCCACGACCAGTCAAATCAAAGATTAGAGAATTATCTAAAACAATATAATTTTTTTTTAAAATTTTTTGGCGTCGGTTTTCATAAAAACCGACGCCAAAAATATATTTTAACTTTTCGCGTCGGTTTTTAAAAAAACCGACGCGAAAAGTAGTTTTTTTATTAATTTTTAGCGTCGGTTTGTTAAAAAACCGACGCCAAAGAATTTTCTTTAAAACATTTATGGCGTCGGTTTTCATAAAAATCGACGCCAAAATATATATTTTTTAGTTTTTTGCGTCGGTTTTTTTAGGAACCGACGCCAAAACAATTTTTTTTCCCTTTTTGGCGTCGGTTTTTTTAAAAACCGATGCCAAAAAATCACCGTAAAAATTATTTACGTCGGTTTATAAGAAACCGACGTCAAACTGGCAATGTTAAAAATCATTTTTCTACTAGTGGAACCCACCTCCGGACGATTCCATGGTGACGAGCGGCTCCCACATGGCACTGCTGCCTAGCCAACCGAACTGTCTTCAGGCCATTTAGAAATTCGGATGCAAGGGGGTAACACCCCCCACATTGGACCGAACTAGGCCGCTGCCCTCAGAGAGGGCCACTACCCTCGGAGTGGGCCTCCATCCTCATACCGGGCCACTACCCAAGCGTGTCACCGCCCAGCGGGTCGCCGCCTAGTGGGTCTCTGCCCCACGCTGGCCAAGCCACCCTATTCCCATTGGGATGCCCTTGAGGGCCAGACCAAAAATTGACTAAGCGGGCTGAGTCCACCCTGGCCCTGCCCCAACCAAGTTGGGGCAGGTCGGACTGGAACCATCCCCAACCGGACCCAAAAACACTTAAAGGGGCATATCTTGAAAACATGACGTCTGTTGGAAAAACCATCTGTAGAATTGGGATCCTTGGATCGAGACAATCCTTTTGGTATACTCTACTTGTGTTTTAGAGAAAGTTGGAGTACGTCTAGGTTTGATTGAACCTGAATCTAACCGGGCCCTCAGAGTTAAAACGCTTATAACTCAAAGACCGGGCATCAGATTGACGCATCGTCTGTCATGATGGAACCCTTTACGACATGGAGGTACTTTGGGTAACTCATTTGTGGATATTAGTGGCGTTCGAGGTACAACCGATATCTTGAGGGGTAGATTTAATGGAACTCGAGTGCACCGAGTCTGAGGAAACCTGTTGTAGGCTACAACATGAAGAATGAACATCGATCATATGTGGGTCAGCATATATCAATCCTGTGTGCGTCATAACCTGTGTGGGTCAGTGCTCAGTGATCCTGTGTGGGTCAGTGCATACCTGTCCTATGTGGGTCATATCCTATGTGGGTATGGGGGTTAGAATACCTATCAATCCTATGTGGGTCAGCGGGGTTTAGTTACATATCGATTCAATGTGAGTCAACAACAGTGCTTCATAACAGAATAAGATGATCTAGTTTAAAACTAATCATATGTACTTATCACTTAAGTTATTCCAGATTGTGATCTGAGTCATTTAACAGTGGGGTACATCAATATTTGTGGTGTTACTTGTGTAGTACTTCTATCTTCATGGTGTTACCTGTGTGGTGCTTCTATCTTCATGGTGTTACCTGTATGGTACTTCTAGTGTCGTGGTGTTACCTATGTGGTACTTATACCGTTGTGGTATCATCTTAGTGGTATTACCTATGTGGTACTTCTATCATCATGGTGTTACCTATGTTGTACTTCTATCTACGTAGTGTTACCTGTGTGGTACTTCTATCTCTGTGGTGTTACCTGTGTGGTACTTCTACCATTGTGGTATAGTCTTCGTGGTGTTACATGTGTGGTACTTCTAACATTGTGGTGTTACCTGTGTGGTACTTCTACATTCGTGGAGTTACCTTCACAGTGTTACTTGTGTTGTACATTTATCTTCATGGTGTTACAAATGTGGTGCCCTTCCCTCATGTATGAGATGAGTATATCTTTATAACTTAGGTTCATGTATGGGCATATTCCTAAGTAGAGTTGATGTCTTTCTTTGTTTTTTCTCCTTTGTGGAACTCTAGGAGACCTACAAGGGTCTTGGGGTCCTGACTAAGTATTTTTATACTCACCCCGTCATGGGATTTTCCCACACCTTGTTGTGTCTAGTGTAGATGTTGGACAATGTTGATCAAGGATGAGGGAGCTAGGACTAGATGGTACATGGAGGTGGACCGTTTGGTGTGACATGATGTGGAGGAGATTGATGGACATGGAGTGATGGGGAGGCAATATGTACCTACCCTTTATATAGGAACCTCATAGAAAGACCCATTTGGGCTTTTCCTTTTTCTTTCAGTTGTATTGTACTTCCATTCATACTTGTAATTTTAAAGTTGGACTTTTATTCCGGACCCTTTTTACTATCATCACTCTTTTACTACAGTAGTTTACTTTGTGGTTGCATCTTATTGCATTCTAGTCTATGTGGTTTCATGTTGTCGTGTTCTTGGACTATGTTTCTATACAGGTTAAAAATGAAATGCCTTCACATGTAAGGGATATGCCTTTCTGGTGCTAGTTTCTAGCCCCTAGCCTATGGAAGGCGGACTTGGGGTAGTTAGGAATGGGCCCTGAGGGACTGGTCGTGAAAAATACCCTAATGAATAACCATTAATTAATTAATAAATTAAATAATCCAATAATTTTAATTAATTAATTAACTATTTAATCATATAACATTTTCCATTAATAAATTGAACAATTAATTAACCATTCACATAATCAACATCTAATAATTATTTTACCAATAAAATATTCTCAATTTACAATTAAACAATCTAATTATTAACTCAATAATTAATCAACTCATAATTCTAAATTCAATAGATTAATAATAAAATTATAAATTAATTATCTCCCTTCCAAAATTTCCAATATTTAATAAAATACCCAATTCCTCAATGAAAACCTTGGTAATTAATTCACTAATTGATTATCCCAATTCCTAAATTCAAACCTTGATATTTAATCCATCAGTTAATTATCCTAATTCCACAGTTTCCAGAATATCATAATTAATTCTCCAATTATTCATCTCATTCATCCATCCAATATATAAAAATTTCAAAACCATATAATTATTTATTTTACAACATTAATTAAGTCAATTAGATATTTCAATTTCTAAACAACTCTAGAAATTCTACACCTTTCATATACGTAATCAAAATCTTGACTGTGGGAATTGAATTTTATACCACCTACCTTTAACCGATGATCGAAAAACATTTCCAACCAATAACATCCATGATGAAAGATACAAATGGTTTTAAAGATTCTCCTTGATCAATATTGTTCAAGATAAAAACAAACAATGCAATTTTCCATGGGTTACACTACAACTATTTGGAAAAGAAGGAACATAAACATGAAATTCAACCAAGAAGGATTACCAGGGATTGATCACATTAATGGAACCTCTAGAAGGGGGATTGTAAAACAAAAATTACCATGAGGGTTTCTCTAGCTCACGAGGATAATAGCTACAATGGGTTCAAAAAAATCAGCCACATAACCACTTTAAAACAGCAGTTTAGTTATTTACATGGTGTGTAATTCTGTTACATGTTGTGTAATGATATTTAATTATTTTAGCTTAAAAACCCATAATTTATGATTTATTTTATTAAAACCCATAAATAATTACATGATTTATAATCCCATTACATGAAATATAAATGTTATTCAGTTGATTTTTAGCCCAATTCCTTTTAAAGCCTCTCAACACACCATGAACTCATTTTGTAACACATAACCCATTTATAACTAGTCTCCATTAATTCAAAAAAGAATACATCCCTGAACAATTTGTCATATTTTCCAATAAAGGATATCCATATACAAACAAGAATACATAACTAAAAATAAATTAGAGAGGAAATTACCTGAAAAACACTAGATCTTATAATCTCCCCACCTTATTATATCTTGTCCTCGAGATAAGATTTCAAGAATCTCTGTGATTCGAATTCAAAATTATCGATCTAATGTACCCACATATCTTGTTTCTTTTCCCATGTTTACTCTTATATAATTCTCATGTTTCCAAAGAACCTAAACTATTTGAAGTGTATTTCCCCACAACACATTTTCACTACGATCCCACACACGTATCAGATGCTCCTCAGAGGACACATCTATCTTAAGGTTAGCATCATCCACATCGATCACATGAGAAATTTTGGGGTGATACCACCATATTTGTGATACATGTAAAACTTCATGCATTGAGCTTTATTTCTATAGAATATCCAATCGGTAATCCACTATCATAATTCCCTCCACAACCTCATATGTTCAAACAAACATGGGCTCCAACATTCCCTTCCTCCATATCCAATAGTGACCCAACCAAGGCGACACTTGAAGGAATGGACAATATCCCTCTATAAACTCTAGGGATCATCTCTATATTTCATCATATGAATTATATTTACTTTTAACCATAGAAATACATTTCTAATTTATTTGTACCTACTTTGACGTCTCCTACATGAGACTTGGTCCATGATACTATGACTCATCTGCATCCACCTAGCATAGTTGTGTTCTTCTTGGACTTCTATAGAGATCCTCATATGGATCCATCTTTATATTTTCCTTATGACTTTTTTGTTATCTGAACTCCACTAAAACAAAATTATTCTCAAAAAACCCACTAAATTCAAGAACACATGCCTATATCTTATCCTCAAGTACATGTATAGTATGCTCTGACAGCTGATCTATCCTTGGGTGAAAAGATGTACACATTAATACCTATGTTACCAGCGTCTTATATAATACCTTCTAGAATCTAAAAGTGTATCGTGATTAATTATTTGAAACTATAATTTGTGACATCCCATGTAGACAAACTATCTCACATATATACAATTTTCCAAACTGCTCTAATAAAAAAGTCTTTAGTATAAGCAATAAATTCACTACGTTTTTCAGTCAATATACAATAACCCATATAGATCAATTCCTCCATGGTATATTCAAAAGACCCACCACAATGTACATGTTCATGTCATCTCACTTCCATTCTGAAATGGGTAGCAGATACAGAAAACCTTGGGGTCATTGATGATCTGCTTTCACCTTCTGATAGGTGTAGCATCAATCCACGAACCCTGTTATATCCTTCTACATATCTGGCCACCCAAATTTTCATCTTACATCATGGTAAATTTTTTTCAACACTAGATATAATACCTATATTGAGGCATGGAATTCATACATGTTCTCCTCTCACACGCTATAGGTACAACAACGTGACTCCTAACATAGATGATCTCATCCTCATTTATACATAACTCTGAAGGTGACTCCCCACCTTCATGGTTTTCTCCCTTGCTAAAACTGTCCATATAATCAAACTGCCTAGCTAAAATCCATATCAAAAGATCATACTCTACTGAAATCAAAACCAAATTCATCTCCTCTCGAATTTTCTGATCCACCATATTCATCTCATCCTATAAAACCATCATCTTTCACTCATCATTGGACTCTTGAACTACCTATGTTTTTGTTTTCCTACTGACGAAATTATCCACACTATTTCCCTTATTCGACATATATTTTAGCTTCATTTAAAACAATTAAATATACACAACCAATCTCAACTACCATAAAATTAAAACCCATTATGATGAAATATACCATAAGATCATGTGATCGGTAAAAACATAATATTATCCTTGAATAGATAATATTTCTATCACATAAAATCAAAAAATATTGCTTCCAATGTGAGGGAATTCATATTGTCGTTCCATTTATGTGGCTTCTACTATCGAGATCTATATGCCACAACAAGATCTCCCTGTATCAGCACTACTTCAGGTCCGATCCTAGAAGCATCACAATACATGTTGTACTCCTAACCTAGATTGGGTAGGATCTATATCTATGTTTATTTAAAATGCTTCTTCAACTTCTATAAGTCTTTCTAAAATGATTCTAACAATTCAAAAATTATCCCCCTTTTAGTCAATCATGAAAGAAGAAAAGCTGACTAGAAAAATCCAAGATCAATCTTTGATAATATCCAACTAACCTAAAATCCTGCATATATACAAAACATTCTTAGGCTGCTCTAGAGATACCACTACCTAAACCTTCTCTAGGTCCACTAAAATTCCTTCCTCCGGTATTATGTTCCCTAAGAAATGTATCTAGTTATACCAAAACTGACACTTAGATATCTTGGCATATATCTGATGCTCTCTAAATGTACAAAAGATGATGTTAATATGTTAGTCATGATCATCATGGGTCTTAGAGTACACTAAGATGTCTTCCATGAATACTACCATAAAAAATCTAGATACAAATGAAATATTGTGTTCATCATGGACGTACATACTTCATGTGCATTCATCAACCCAACTAGAATTAATAAAAACTCATGAAGACCATTCCTACTTCCAAAAGCATCCCTTGATATAACATAAATCTAAACTCTCCACTAATGATACCTTGATATCTTATTAATCTTTAATAACACACAACCTCCACTCAACTGGTTAAATATATCATCTGTATGAATAATATGATATTGGTTATTCATAGCAATCATCTTTCAACTTCAGGTAATCAATGAACATGTAAAACTCTTGTTAGCCTTCTTTACAAACCACACACGAGAACCCCAATGTGATTTACTCGAATGAATAAGTCATCTTCCCTATAACTCTTCAAGTTAATTCTTAAGATCATGAAGCCTCTTTGGTGTCATTATGTATGGTGGAATAGATACTATCTCATCCCTCAATATGATCTCAGTAGTGAATTTCAAATATCTCTTAGGTGGAATCCCTGGTAATTCTTCAAGAAAAACATCTTGAAATAGTTCCCCCACCTATGGAAATACATCTTTCATTACACCTCCATCATCTATAAAAATACTAGAAACCCGTGCTATGAGCTCTAACAATTGATAAACAATTGTACCTACTCAGTCTACCTAGATATACCACTCCCCTTGGTGAATGTAATGGTTACCCATATGAGACGTAAACATCACCCTCCTAGGGTAATAATCAATGTGGGCTTGGTATGTGACCAGCCATCCCATACCCATAATTAAGTCATATCCTGACATGTCAAGAATATAGAGATCCCATAGAAACTAATATTACCCAAAATCAATAGAACATACCTTTCAAAAATAGATGTCTCTAGAATGTACACCCATTAGTGTATATATAGTCATCATCCTACTCATGAACTCCACTACCTGGATGATAGGGTGTAAAATATCACACTCCCACACTCTAAAAATGTCTAGTTGGTCCATCACTAACCATATGTATCAGGTTCCTATAGAACCACTATAGATGTCCCATATTAAAACAGTACCATCACTATGCTGGTGTTCAAGGACAATTTTTTGATAGTGTCCTGATTTACCACACTAGTAGAAAAGATCTTGGGTAAGATTCTAATAGACTAATCATCATGACTGACCACTTTTCTTCCCACTAAGTTGATAAATGTTCTCATAATGATACTTCCTACTCTCAGAAGACATACCTCTAGGTCATCCAAAAGTTACCACCTTTCCACCATTGGAATCCATTTTTAGGGTCCCCTATAAAATGAGAGCCTGATTGGACAATTATGAGAACATCTTTAGCCTAAAGATATTCACCTATGACTTAATCTCGCAACTATGTCCATCTTGTATTTTTTTCTGGAGTTGCGTCATCTACTTCGAATAGTATAGCAAAGTTCTAAAAATCTATATAGGGTCCAAAAATGTAGAAACCCAATTTTTTCCTAATCAGACTTTGATATATGTCTATATATTATGTTAGATCTAGGAGCTAGTATGACATTTTATTTAGAGGCCTAGTGTTCCTGGAATTAATTTTATTGAAATAATAAATATATTTTATATTACACACATTCACTTTATAAATGAAAACTAGATATCTCATAAATGGTTGATTGAAAAACAAATTTCACACCATTATTGGGTCTGGAATGTGGTGTTTACCCTATGTGTGATATAAAATGATTAGGTGTGGGAAGTTTGAACTCCTAACTCATTGGAGGTATGTTAAATGGATGAATTAAATTATTAATTTATTAATTAAATAGATCAAACCCAAATAACTCATGGAAATGGTCTCAGATGCTAAATCTGATATCACAACTTGGTTCAGAATTTAGGTTTTACACTAAGTAGGGTATAACCATTGTCGGCATCAGGAGTTTGTATTATGTTCCATCATACACAAATACTTAAATAGTTAAATAATTAATTATTTAATTATTTGATTTATAACATAACAAAATTTAAAGGTTATTAATAGGCCACTAAGGGGTTTTGATTAGGGTTGGCCTCCAAATTCTTATAATCTTCCAACGAAATAATCCTTCACCCTTTGGATAATTCCTTTGAAGAATGATGAATCTTCATATTGAGGAAATTAGAAGAACGATTAGTGCAATATATCTTGAAGAAAGTGTTTATCATCAATGGAAATCAATCCAATCTAGGTTGGACTCTTCTATTGTTTTTTATGCCTCTAACTAGACTTTGAGCATATTGATTTCATGTTCCACAATCAGTGCCCATGTAAAATCCCATAAATTGGAATAAATCATTGTTATCAGTTTATTAATTAATGTTATTTTTATTTGTTTATCATCCTAGAAGTTATGGATCAATGCTAACCTGAACAATATCTGATGACTTTCTTTAAATTTGATAAAAATAATTTTGTTCTTTGTTCTCCCTCCGTTCATTGACATCATTTATTGTGGTCATCGGTTTGAAAAACACCCAAATTAGAATCGTTTTTAAATCATTCCTTGACACATCAGATCGTTTATGAGGAAAAAGATTCTTGATCAATCAAGCATGAAATAAAACCATGTTGATGTGCTATAGATGTTTTAATGTGATTTGAAGATGTTTTTGATGTGAAAATTCAAAAATCTGAGTTCTTGGTGTTGTATGTGATGTAAAACCCAACTAGAACATCAAAATGGTGGTTCAACCATTTATCTTTAGGATTCAATGTGTCATAGTCTAGAAATTGGTGTCTGGTTAGTCTGAGGTAGTTGGTGAAACTAGTGGTATGTTGTCCAGGCTGGGGGGCTGTGATAACTTCTGATGCAGTTTCAAGTCGCCCAACAATGATCAGGGTAATGTGGCAGTTAGAAGAGGTAGAAGGATGCGGCGAGGTGGGGTTTGGGTGTGAGGTAGTCTAGTCTAGAGAGTCGTAGAAGGATAAGGTGGCTCCCATAGAAGGCGATCAGGCGGTGTGGCCAGTAGATGGGTTGGTGGATGAAGGGAAGTGGCAGGCGTAGTGCATAGGGGTGGTGGATGTGTGTGAAGTGGGGGAAGGGGGGAACCCTACGGGATAGGAATAACGGATAAAAATAAATTAAAAATAATAAAAAAATATTATTTTTATTATTTATTTATTTAAATTTCTGTAACACCCATGTTTTGAAACTGATTGATGTGATGTTAGTGGCAGCATGACACCAATTATGATATAGTCATTTTAAGACTATTTTGGATAATTTTCTCAGACTTGTGTCATAGACCCATGAAATGCTCATGAAATAATAGATTTTATATTATTATTAAATCTTTGATCCACCAAAACTCCTATGTGTGACATCCGATTAACGTTCCATTAGTGGAGATGTGACCCTAAATTTAAGAAGATTGATTCAATACTAGTGTTAAATATTAAATTTGGTTTTGTGACTCAGGTCTATGAAACACCCAACAGTGGTAATATTACTATTGTTGCATAATATTTCATTTGTTGTAACTCTTCCATACAACATCGGATTGGGGAGCCATCAGCTGCATTGAGACCCTAACATTGATTCAGACTTTTCAAAACCAATTTTAGGTGCATAATCTGAAGATGAGGTTTGGATTATAGTTATCCTAATTCATGCATGTTGTGGTGAAATGAATATTTTAAACCTGGTATTTGTTTTGGACGAAAGAGTAGTCAACCAGGCATTTTTTTCAAGACAATCACAATGGAGCAATCTGTTAAATTTTTTTAGGACCAAGGCATGGGCCCCATGAGATACCCATTTAGTGTAATGCCTCATTGTACATCTTTTTTATCATATTTATGTTTGGAGCAAGTGGATAGACTACCTCGCATGTTTTTTCACAAGGTTCACAATGGAGTGATCCATTTGGATGTGCATAGCCTTATTATTGAACTCATTAATAGTGGAAACATGAACGGAATATCAATGAAACATCCTTTTTGATGTATTTCTAACATTATGGTCATATTATGATGATCGGTGATCATAGTGATGGAAATGATGTTTTTATAATCAGTGGATAAGTATCGTCTTACCTTCTAGCATATCATCCTTCAGTGGGGCTAGGTAGTGGTGTTCCTAGATGACTCTTTAGGAAATATCATACAATAGTTATGGGAAGTGGTATTTTCTTATTACTCATTAGGTATTACCCTCCAACAATGATTGGTAGTGGCATTCACTAATGACTCTTCAGGGCTTACCCTCTAGTAGGGCTGGGTAGTAGCATTTGTCATTTACTCTTCCAGTCATATCTTCTAATTGATATGGGTAGTTGATTTAGTCATTTACTATTCTGATCTTACCCTCCAATGGGTTAGGGAAGTGATTTCGACCATTTACTCTTCCATGCTTACCATCTAGTAGGGATGGATAGTGGAATTGGTTGTTTACTCTTTCGGGCTTACCCTCAAGTGGGGTTGGGTAGTGGCATTCTTCATTTACTCTTTTAGTCATACACTCTAGTTGGGGATGGGTAGTTGTGTTCACTGACAAATTGTGATGATAAATATATTGATTTACCGTTGGTCTCATCAGAAAGAGGGGTTCTTTCCCTACCAGGACACACCCTTGGGATGTGACCTAAAACCCTGTGGGTGAGTCAGTACCACCCAAAGAAGATAGTATCAAGGTGAGGTGATTTGAGCCCCTATAACTTGTATATCCGTTGAATATGATGAGATATTAGTCATTGTAGATGGATTTACTTGGAACTGTTGGCTACAAACATTCTTGGGATGAGATGTGAGATGGAGACCCCCCTTACTCTCTTATTTGGGTTTCTTTTACTGAGCATACACATATATATCTTGTTACAGCACTAACGTCCTAGGTCTAGGTTACTCTCTTTCCAGGAGAGGCAAAAACACATGTGGTATTCCATGTTATTAAAATGTCTAGATTCTTGAGGTTGGATGAGTCTACTCTCCAACAATGTGTAGCGAAGACTCGACGATAAGTTCATTTTCCACCATTTATAGCTACTTTTGTTTGGTTGATATAACGTAACTTTATTGTCAAGTTATGTTACACTCTTCTTTAGGTAACATGTCTTACCTACTTCTATCCTTTTAAAAGTATCTATTTTGGCTCCCCATTACGTTTTTGGGGCATTCTGCTGGGTAATTATGTACTCACCCCTACATAGGATTCTCCTAACACATGTCGTGTCCTTTATAGACGTTGGATAGGTCAGTCATGATTTCTATGGATCAAAGGGATACGAGCTTCATGGACCATGTATGGTGGTTGCAGTTAGTATACAAGAGAAGGTTTCTATCAGCTTTTTCTGATTTTCAGTTTTCTTAATGTTGGTATAGGTTTCTGGTTTGGTCATAAGTCTTTCCCATATACTTTTTAGTATACACTATCATACAATTTTACTTTCTAGAGGTTCATTCAAGTTCATTTTATCTTATACTTGTTGAATATTTTTTTCATTTTTCCTATGCACTTTTTCATTTATTTAGCTACGTGTGTGTTGGTATATGTGTTTTGGAATAGGCCTCCCCAAGTTATTTTTCCTTTGGAGCTAGTCGCTAAGCCCTGGCCTATAAAAGAGGGCTTGGGGAAGTTGTGGCTTGTTCCCCAGCATGGTTCAGTCTGTGAAAAAGTTTTATCATATGTGGTTTTACCTTTGGGACCTTGTTCACATGTTTCCATAAAATGGTATTGGATGGGTTTATGGAAACAGTGTCAAAGTTTCCCAAGAGCATATCTGAGGACAAGGATTCCAGTGATGGAAGGGGTGGTCGGCATATCCGTCCACCAGGACCCTAAGTACCCACTAGTCGACTCGTCACCATTTTACACTAGTTACAGGGAACAATGGTTCATGAATCATATATAATTGAGTCTTTGAGTTTCTTTCTTGATTCGTATCCCCATCAATTTGGATATATATATATGTGTGTGTGTGTGCGCGCGCTCATATAACTGTGGTACTCCTTGATAACGTTCGAGATTTCTCATCAATGACATCTATCTAGGATACTAGCTCTAGTTCATGACGATGAACTTCTGAGAGATGAGGCCTATGTTCAGTACCCATTACATGGCCCCCTTCCTCCATGTGGGTAGGCAGAAGAACTGCCACCTCTTGAAAAGTAGCCATTTCCAACAGAGTAGGATGAGGATGTTTGCAGGCTGAGTGCACCTCATGAGCTCTAGCAATAGAGACCGCTGAGGTTTTGTGATGATCTAGACCCTCACACAGCATAGGTTTGGTTAGAGTTGGTGGTCAACCTCTTCAATCTTGCAATGATATTAGTAATTTAGATGGTGGCTTCGGAAACCACCCTTTCCATATAGTACCAGGGTGTTGGTGGAGCTTGGTTACTCAAATATTCAATGAGTCCGCACTCTCGTGGGATGAATTCCATCTGATTTTTAATGAAGAATAATAACCCTCTTTATTGTGCTTTTTCTAACATCAAGAGCTGCTACAATTTCCATAGGGAGGGGCAACGGTGACTGAGTATGCCACTAGTTTCGTAGAACTTGCCTTCTAATCTCTAGATATGATCCATGACAGTTACTTCTTAGAAAAGAAGTTTGAGCAGAGACTCCACAGAAAGATATGTGCTATCATTGTACCCTTATGCATCCCCACCAATGTAGGGGTGATAGAGTATGAACTTGTGACTGAGAGATTTATGTCTAAGAGCTACAAGATGGCCGGAACAGGAAGTAGGAGAAATATAGTTGAGTTATCTTCATCCGCAGTTAGGCACCAAGGACCTCAGAACTAGATATCCTTCCACGATCAGGCTCAGTCATGTGGTCTTTCAGAGCATGGACAACACAGACCACCAACACATCTTGGAGAGGTTCTCTGTTATGTTTTTGATGGGTGAGGACACATGGTCCAGGACTTCCTAACCAGATGTGTGGATAATTGTAGGTAGGCATTATGTGGACCACCATAGAATAAAAAGCACTATGATCATGGTTGTCCCTAGGGTGGTGGTGTTGGGAGAGGAGAAAGAGTATCTAGAGTTAGGGGATGATATTTTGAGGTCCTTGCACCATAACCTAGTGGCTCACATTAGGCTTAGGAAGCTAGCAGTTGGGTCCACATATAGGTGAATGCTTTGTATGTCTATGATCCTATAAAGCATGATATGATAAAAGGTATGCCTTTTATATTTTCTAATTTCAGTAGTATAACATTGTAGGCACTTTGTGAGGTACTATTTTCTCCCTCATCCTGGATTTCGATTTTACTAGGGTGATGTGGGGAATCAGTGTAACCCTATGTCGGTGTTGTTTGATGTTACCTTTAATGCATGAAGAAGAGGTTTTTGTCCCCTATTAGAGACGTGTTTTAGTGACACGAGAAAAAACTGTGAGGGTGAGTCATTTCTGGACCAAGCGTATAATATCTATGTGTGGTGGATGAGTCCCTCTTACTTTCATGTTTATAGAGAGGTTGTGTGATGGAGTGTTACAGTAGCTCTTAGAATTTCCAATGGATATTTTCATCTTGAAAATTTTTTCTTGGAATTCCACTAGTGGGTATGGAATAAGTTTTGGTTTGTATATTAATCTTCTAATAAGTGGAGTGAAGACATGTGGGTATGCCATGTGCATTCCATGTCTAGCTTCTTGCTGTTGGATGTGTTTAATCTCCATCCATGTATGTTGGTACCTTTTCATGCTTAATGTAAATGTTGATATAGGTGTTATCAAATGGAGTGTATGCCTGAAATAACTCACGAATAGGTACTTGAAGCTAGACATGACATTGGAGACAGAGTGTGATTTTAGGCCCGGTGTGGCCAGAAGAAATTTTTTAAAAATATAAAAAATATTTTATATTATGTATGTGCAAGTGATTAAATAAAATGGGATATCCCATAAAATGATTATTATCTTAGAAATGTGATACCATATTTGGGTCTGTAATGCATTGTTTACCCTAGGAATGAAATAAAATGATTCGACGTGGGATTTTTGGAACCCGTTTTAAATTGGAGGTATGTTTAATATAGGAGTTAAGTTATTAATTTATTCATTTAATAGATCATATCCAAATAACTCATGAACAGGGACTCTGATGAGAAATATGAGAGCAAAATTGAGTTTAGAATATAGTTTTTACCCTAGGTAGGGTATAACCTTTGTCGGAATTGGGATTTCAGCTTATGTGCCATCATAGACGAATAATAAAATAATAAAAAAATTATTTATTTAATTATTTGATTTATAACGTAACCTAATTGAAATGTTATAAAAAGGGAACTAAGTGGTTTTCGAGGGGGTTGTCCTCAAAATTCCTTTAACCAATCGGAGAAAGTTTACTTCACACTTAGAATAATTCCATCAGAGAATTATGGAACTCTAAATTGAGGAAATTCATAGAATGACGAGCGCAACAGATCTCGACAAAAATGTTCTCCGTCAATGGGATCTGATCCAATCTAGGTAGGACTCATCTTTTGTGTTTTTAGGACTCTGATTAAACATTGATAATATTGATTACCTATTTTTCAATCTGCAACCTTGTATGATCCCAGATATTGGAATCCACTAATTTTATATGTTTAATAATTATTTTTATTGTTCTTTATTCTTCATCCTAATGATGATAAATCAAGGCTAACCCAAACAATAGTCTAAGTCCTTTATCATATTTGTTTATAATAATTTTGTTTGTCATTCTCCCTCCATTCATTGTGGTCATTTAATATGATCATTTTTTTGAAAAACACTAGATTATGAATCTTTGTGAAATATATCCTTGACACATCAGATGGTTTATGCTGACATGGATTCATGATCAATCACAGGTGAAATCAAAACCTAGAGATTTGTTACAGAATATTGAATGTGATTTGAAGATGTGTCTATTATGGAAAGTCTTAAATCTATGTTGTTGGTGTGGTACCTAATGAAAAACCCAACCAACACAGTGAAAGGGTATTTCAACCCTCCTCTAGCTGGCAGTGCGTTGAAGTCTAGGTGTCATCATCTGGAAAGTTTGAAGTAGGAGGTGATGCAAATGTTGTGCGGTTTAGGACAATTGGAGACTGAAACAATGACCAGTGTGGTTCTAAGTGGCCCAATAACGAGTGGGGTGGCATGTCTAGATTCTGAGGCATAAGGAATTGGATAGGCGGGGTTCGGGTGTGAGGCAATCTAGTTTTATGAGGCAGAGTTAACCAAGGTGTCTCCCAGATATGGCGGTTAGGCGGTGCGGCCACTCACCGAGACGATGGTTGGAGGGCGGCGTCTAGTGGAGTGTGTAGGGGCGGTGGATACATGAGAGGCTAGATGAGGGAAACCCTAAGGGAGATGAGAAAAGGAGATAAATAAATTAAAAGGATTAATAATAATATTATTATTATTATTATTATTTATTTATTTTTTATGTTCATGTAACTCTCTTGTGCGGATTCTGATTGACGCATTGTCAATGGAAGTGTGAACCTATTTACAATATAGTGATTTTATAACTATTTTTGATAATTTTTTCCAACCCGAGACTTGGGCCCATGAAAAAATCATGAAATAATATATTTAATATTAATATTAAATCTTTGACCCACGATAATTCCTGAGTGTGTCATCCATTTGATGTTCTGTTAGCAGTGGTATGACCCTATTTATATGAAGGTTTTCTGAAGACGAGTGTGGAAAATTATTTTTTTTTGTGACTTGGGTTCACAAAACACCCAATGATAAAAATATTATTATAGATCTGAAATATTGTACTTATCGGAACTCATCCATACGACGTCAAATTGGTGAGCCATTAGTGGAATTGGAGTCCTAGCATTGAGGTGGAAATTTCAAGACCAATTTCATGTGATTAAATTCAATATGAGTTGTGGTCCCCAATTAGCCAGGTTCACACATATTGCGGTGATGTTCATCATTTTCATCAGGTATTTTTTTGGATGAATGAGTAGTCAAACTTGTGTGTTTTTATGAGATGATTGAAATGGGTAAATACATATAATTAATTTCGAGACCAAGGCATGGGACCTAAAAGATACCTTTTGAGCCTAATATGACATTATAATATATTTTTATCATATGTCTGTTTGGAGAAAGTGGATAGTTGACCTCACATGTTTTTTAACCATGAACACAATGGTGTGATCCGTTTCGATGTGTGAAGCCTTATCCATGATCTCAATAATTGGGTTACATGAAACAAATTTCTATGTAATATCATTTCTGATGTTTTACGAGCATAAAGTTCGTTTAGTGATGTTCGATGACAACTATTATGTTTTCAGAATCGCCAGAGTAGTACCAGTTTACCCTCTAGTGTATCACCCATTCGTAGGGATGGGCAGTGGCATTCGCTAATGACTTTTTAGGTCTTTACATCCAGTGGGGCTGGGTAGTGTCATTCAATGATAAATCTTTATGTATTATCATATAGTGGGGATGGGTAGTGGCGTTCACCATTTAATCTTCTAGGCATACCCACAAATGGGGTTGGTAGTGGTGTTCTCAATTTACACCTCTCGGATTACCCTCTAGTAGAGGTGGGAAATGGAATTCACAGTTTACTCTTCTGGGCTTAACCTCTACTCAGAATAGGTATCAGCATTCATTTTTTACTCTTTTGATCTTACCCTCTAGTGAGTTTGGGTTGTGGAATTCACTTTTTACTCTTCCAGGCCTACCCTCTAGTGGGGCTGGGCAGTAATGTTCCCCCAAAAATCATAAAGGGACATGTTTTGACATACCTATGTACTCATGAAAATAGTGGATCTTTCCCCATCAATCTACATCATAGTGACATGACCTAAAAACATATGGGTGATTTAGTGATGCCCAAAAATGGATAGTATCAAGGTGCAGTGATATGAACCCCTTTGACATGTGCCTCCTCGGTAGACGATGATGTGTTTATAACTGCATATGGATTTACATGCAACTGTTGGCTACTCATTTTCTTTGGCTAGGATGTGCAATGAATATCCCCTTTCTCTTTTGGGTTTCTTTGACTAAGCATATGCATATATATCTTGTTACAGCACCCACTCCATGGGTCCTGATTACTCTTCTTCTAAGAGAGGCGATGACACGTGAAGTATGCCATGTGCTTTCTGTTTATATCATATCATTGTTAGACTAGTATACTCTCCTGATATAGGTAGTGAAGACTCAATTATATTTTCATCTTCTCGGCATTTCTATCTCCTTGTGTTTGGATGAGCTTAATTTATCTTCTTGTTGGGTTGAGTTGTACCCTTTTTTTACCTTGTTTTATCTACTACTTTTTTTTTCAGATTATCTCTTACGGATCCCCCATCACATTTTTTGGGTGTTCTACTGGGTATGTATATACTCACCCCTTCATGGGCTTCACCCAAAACGTGTCATGTCCTTTGAAAATGACATACATGTCGATCATGGTTTTAGAAGAGCTTAAGGATACGAGTTGCATGGACTATGTACGGTGGTCATAGTTGGGATATAAGAGCGGGGTTCTCTTAGCTGTTAATTCATTTAATTTTCCTCCATGTTGGGTTAGCTATCTAGTTTGGGCGTATTTTTTCCCTTTATATTTCATTATACACTACCGTACCTTTGTACTATCTAGTGGTTCATTAATGTTCATTTTATCTTATAGTAGTTGCAACTTTTATTTATTTTCTCTTTTCACTTTTGTACTGAGTTGGCAGTGTGTGTGTAAGTGTTGAGGAAAATTCCTCCCTGATTTTTTATGCCTTCGATGCTAGTCGCCAACCCCTGGAATATGCAGCTAGGATTTGGGTAGTTGTGTCTTGAGCCCTATCTTGGGTCAGGTCATGAAAATAATAGTACATCACATACATGCTCCCCTGATCCAATCTCATGAACTTAGATTCTATCTCCAGCCTTAGCATCTCTAGGTTGAAGTGATCTATGAATATATCCAAGTAGTCCTTCCATAGAAAACCATTGGTCTTTCATGTCATGGGATAGACATGACACCAACACTTTCCTGATCTTCATAACATATATGTAGCTAACGTGACCCTATTCTCAATGGGAGTCTCCAAATAGTCATGTATAGTCTCAATCAACTTAACCCATAACTCAAATGCCTCTAGTCATCCCTCTCCAATAAAATTCATAGGGTACTATGAATAAAAAACCCTATTTAGATCTGATATAATCTTTGTAACCCACCCTCGGCATCTTTCCATGAATTTAATGAAGTGAGAAAAGTTCTTTTAGAACTTCTCTCCTGATTCCTCACCCGATACTATCAGTGCCTTGGGTTCCACTATGGGTAAAACATCTCTATCTATATCCCCCTTCCATCTTCTCAACATTTGTCATAATAGAGTAATATCTATAAGATTCAAAACACATGTTTTATGACTCATAACATAACTTTATCAAAAAAAATTAAGTGGAAAATCATAACAAGTAACAAAAATGTCCTTTCCCTAAACCTCTCCCCATGGTCAGAACCGAGGTGCTATTACAACCCTTAAATGCCCTACACCATGGCCTTGGTTTCAAATGTTATTCACACATTAATATTCGTGTTTCTCATTTATCCACCAATTTATTCTCATTTTGCATCATAATTCTATTCATAATTTCATATTTGGAACCATTTTCAATTAAATTTTACAATGAAGAAAAAAAAATTCTTTGTATAACAAATAGACCAAACAAATTTCTGCATGCATGCCTAAAATGATGCTTGTCACAAAATAATATTGAGGGACTAGAATGGGTAATGTAGAATAAACTCTCATTCCATATCGAGAAACAAGTCAGTTATTATAAAATATAAATAATACTTATCATAACAAACAAAAATTGTGTCTCCCAAGGTGAAATAATATTCAACAGAAACAGAAAACAAAAATTTAAAAAATCCAACCAGGAGTACTTAGGCATTCCCCATACATGTGTTTGTAACTCCCATGAAATATCTCATTTCCAGGCCCCAAATCCTGATACACGTGTCTAAATTTTATAAATAGTAATAAATAATAAGAAGAATGGAAAATTGGAGCATTAATATGACTTTGTAACATCCCAACCCAGGTGTCACATCCCGGTTCCCCGAGCTAGTCGATCACATGGTCTCAAGTGCACCTCCTTATGCTCTAATGGCTTCTAACTATAAGAGGGAGTCTGATAATCCAATCATGAAGAGAATATACTTTTCATTAATAGAGTAATAAACCATAAAAAATAATAATAACAATAGAGAATGAAATATATATCAATAATCAACACCAACATCTCATAGTAAAAAAAGAAAGAAATACAATATCAAACTGAAGCAAAAAAATATCATGCTTATGTATGTGTCAACTTTCTGAAATGAATACCTAAAAGAAATTCAGGGACTACTCCCAACGAGTCTCGAACCATGCATAGTTCTCTCAACCAATCTCCATCTAGACTCATCCATCTAACATGGGGCCCTTTCCCTTAACCTGTCCAACATCTATGAAAAAAATTCAGGTAATGATTAGCATTCCTGAGAAGGGTGTGAGTACAACTCAGTAGGCCACCACAAATGGTGTCAAAAACAAATCCAGTCAAATAATAGTGTGTGAATTTATATAAAAAAATTACAATTCATAAATATATATTTATCACATTATCAATTAATCTTTTTTAACTATAAAATCTCATGGGTTTATTATAGACACCAAAAACTCATTAGCTACTATGGCCCAAGCTGGAGTCTGATCCATATAACATAATCAATTCATATTTCATAATTTCATCCACTTATCCCCTTATTCCATTGCCAAATATTTGGGTGTAGAACTCAATATATAGTACCTCTCTTATCAAACATGAATATATATATATATATATAATGGATATAGAATGTCATATCTAGAATCCCAATTCTAAAACATGGATATATACTATTTTTGTAGATCATCATGTCTAGAAACCCAATTCTCTACTGTGCATTCATATAATTGTTTTAGGTAATCATTTATAGCACCCCATTTATCAATCGTATTCGTAGATCTATCTTCAGTGTAGATCCTAATGTCTAGACCCATTTAACAACTATGAATCTATATGATCATTGGTCTAGATCTTCATGTCTAGAACCCCATTTATCAACAAATAATTAATTCATAAATTAAATAATCCAAACCCATTAATTAATTAAAAAACTAATTAATCAGATCTTATTTTCTATTAATCAATTCAACAACTAATTAACCTTTCACATACACAATATATAATTATTAATTCACTAATTAATTATTATCAATTTAAAATTTCACAATTTGATAATTAACTCAATAATTATTTATCCCCATATTTGAAATTCAATACCGTGACAATCAATTTACAAATTAATATTCTAGATTCCATAATTCCAAATATTCATTCAAATCCCCAATTCTCAAATTTAGACCTAGATAACTAATTCAATGATTAATTATCCAAATTCCTCAATTCAAAACATGATAATTAATTCATCAATTAATTATTACAATTTCACAATTTCCATAATATCATAATTGATTTATAATTATTTATATCATTCATCAGCACAAAATCATTCAATTTCACAACCAACTCAATTAATTTTTTTACCGCATTAATTAAATCAATTAGAGATGTCAACTTCTAAAGAACTACAGTAATTCTAACATATTCATATATGTAATAAAAATGAAAACTATAAGATTTGAATTTTAGACCACCTACCTTTAACAGAATATTCAATAACATTTACAATGGATACTATCCATGAGGAAATGTGTTGATGGCTGAAAAGTGACTCACAGATCAAAATTTACCAAGATAAAAACCAATAATTCCATTTTTCAAGCGGTTTCACCACAATAGATGGGAATATAAAGAAGGGAAAGATGAAATTCAACCAGGAATACTTATATGGGATTGATCACATGAATGGAATGTCCAAGAGGGGGTTTAGTAAAAAAAAATCACTTGGAGTGTCTCCCTAGGCCGAGAAGAGAAGATCTGTAGTGATTTCTAGAAACAATATACCACATAACCACATTAAAATTGTATTATGATCTTTTACGCATTGTTTAATTAATTTAAAAATCATGTAATTCTTTTTAATCATTTTTTATAAAAAAATGGTTTCTCGGATTTATTTTATTAAAACCCATGAATAATTACACAATAAGTAAATTCTTTTTAGTTGATTTTTCAGACCATTTTCTTTTTAAATCCTCTAAAATCACTGCGAACCAATTTTTTATCACTCAACCCCCTAATACCTAGACTCTATTAATTAAAACAAGCATGAAACCCTAAACATTATCTCATTTTCTCCAACAATAGATCATCATCTCTAAACAATACTAGGCCACTAAAAAAAGAGGTAGAGTGAACAGTTCTCAAAAAAATATGGGATCTTACATTATTCAATCATATTTTATAATATCCTTCTTGTGTTTTTAAAATATATGAGATAAGAATAAATAGAAGTTTACAATAAAAATACATATTTTTTTAAATAATAGTTTTTTTTTCATTTTCACCCTTTTTTAAAATTAAATATTATGATTTTCAAAAAATTAACATAATATTTTAAATTATTATTTAAAAATTATCTTAGAGTGAATTTCTGATAAATTTGTAAAAACATAAAATTTGTAATGAATAGTGAAAAATAGTGGTTTTTATAAAAAAATTATAATACCATTTAAATAATGTAAAAACATAAAAATTATTTTAAATTGATTTTTAAAGTAATATTATTTCAATTATATATTTATTGAACCAATTTTTTCACTTTTTAATTTTAATATTGAATTTGAAAAATTAAACTTTCTATACGTCTGGAAATTTTCTGTTTTAAAACATTTTTTTTCATCGTGCATGCGATATTTATATTAAATTATAATATTCAAATTATATGAATGGAAAATGATAAAATTAATTCATATTTTCAATTACAATAATTAATATTATATAAAAGGGATAATTAAATTTTTTTTCCAAATTAATATTGAAAATAGTAAAAATTAATGACTATGGTTAAGGTTTAAATGAGTTTACCATGGGTTTAAACTAAAATGATAAGGAGTAAAATGACATAGAAAATTTCTCAATCCCCATTATAGGAAAAAAAATTTACAATAATTCCAATAACATATCACAAAAAAAGTTTTGAATTATTTTTTGGAATTAATTTAATCCTTTTTATCTTATTCATTTCAATCAACACTAAAAATAGTTTATTTTATATTATAAAAATGTTTGTCTTGAGTTGTATGAAAAACCAAGTTAATCATGAACTAAAAAAATAATAAATTTTATCTTTCCTTAAATTGAACACCGATGTCTACTTTCATTATACGAAATAATGACTTTCCTCAATGGCTTGCATAACACGCATGGATGAGGTTTACCGATTAATAACATATTATTAAAAGACTGCTATTTAAAATAATTATATTTAATATAGATTTCAAATTATAGAATATGAATAATATTAAGTAATTTATGAAAATATATGGTTTCCACAAATATAAGATGAATTCATATGTTACAAATTAATTTGAAATGAATATGAAAACCGATTGAATATGAAAAGAAAATACTAATATTTCTATGGTTAAAATGTTTTTTTACACAAATAAAGTAAAATATTTATTATTATTGAGTGATATTAATTTATTTTATTTTTATCATATTAAATAAAATATTTTTTATTTTAATCCAATATATTTTATAGACATAAAAAAATAACAAACACAATTTTATGCTTAAAAGCATATGTTTTATGAAGGCATTTTTACTTTCTTTTAAGGGAAACCCCATTTTGAATCCAATTTTTGGAGATTTTAGAGATTTAATAGGTCTAAATAAACTTAATATTTTAAATCGTAACATAATTATTATGTTAGGATAAATATTTGGTATTTTTCTGTGAAGCATCATTTTTTAATTAATGGTGAAAAAATCTAAATTTTAGTTGAAACAGATTTTTCATCTAATTTTTTTAATGATAAATTACATTTTAAATCAGTTTAAAAGTTTAATTTGATAAAATATGTATTAATTAATCTAATTTATTTCACTTTATCAGATTTAAAATTTAATTTGGATATAAAAACTTACAAATTTTCTCAATTATTTCATTAAAACCCCACATTGTCGTCCCGTTATCAACATTAAATATAAATTAATTTTCTCAATTTATGTCATTGGGTATTTTCAAAATTAAATCAGAATTCATAATAAGTAAAATTTTTAATTTCTAATATCTTAAATTTATTTTTTAACCAAATGAATTAGGGAAAATAGTTGAAATTAATTACATCAATTAAGGTAATATTTTGCTTGACTACAGATTAACCTTAAATTTAAAACCCAAAACGACCTAGAAACCTGTCCAAGAGGCATATTTTGGCCATATTTCGACCCTATCATCAATTTTTTAAAAATTTCTCCATTATTGGATCTACAGGACATGTAAAAAATGTGTATGAAATTTTAATGTCAAAATGTGTTATAATAGTGTCACTCCTCCTCCAAAATAAAAAGGCCTCATATCCTCCCACCTCTTAACATTTTTCATGAAATTTGGATCACCCTAACGTGGATCTAATAAGATCCCAAATTCATTAAATTTAATCATGAATCCTTATTTTGTAATAAATCCTTCCATGTAATCCCTTTGGTGCAATCCAAAAGGAGTTACTCGATTAAGAGGTGACACCCTTTCTTAATCTCCTTTCGTTTATTTTCTTTCTCCACCATATCAATCCAACAATTCCATGGTGGAATAATAAAAACAATTATCCTAAGTAAACTATTATGTTGTTATGATATTTTTTTATATCTATACTTACACACACTTCTATTTAATGGGTAACAAACATAATATTTTTGTGTACGGTGAACTACCACCTCACAAGATAATGATTGTTCATTTTTCCATTACCACATATCATGGTCGGAATTACATTAGACACTCAATTTATATATAAAATATATTATATTTTAATGTATTTAATATTTTCTAATTATATTATAAAAAATATCTTTATAAATTCGAATTTTTTAAAAATGATAATTTTTTTAAGGAAGTGTGGACTACAACCCTCTCAAAGCGATGTGATTCGTTCACACACTACATGGAATGTAATAAATATGTGTTTAGTGAATTTATATGATACATAAAACTATATAATTAGGTAATAATTTTATTATATTCGTGTATACATATATTTCATTTTCATTATGTATTTCAATGTGAAAATAAAAACTGCAACAATGTTCATGCGTCTGTACAGTCTACCACCTCAATGAACGACGCATTCCATTTCATAATAATATATTATATAGATTAATATAATAATAATATAAAGAGTATTTAATATATTTATATAATTTATTACATTCTATAAATCAGGATATAATTATATGGACAAAATATAAAACAAGTTAAGATACATGTTAAAAAGAAAACGGATATTACCTGAAGTAAATCCATAACATAAAATTTTTAATAAATGGGTAATATAAAATCATAATCTGTACATATATGGTATTAGTTTTAATAATATGGTTTTTTATAGATTTATAATAATCATATATTTATTATCCAAGATTTTTTTATAAGTACGATAAGAGTCAATGCCCAAGGTAAGGGAATTTCATCCCATTGTTTATTTTTGTGAGACACATGCTTTATTCACTGCCCATTCATTTTTTGTGATGTGTATAATAACCATGTATTTATTATATAACTCTTAGAAATTATATTATGGTTATTTTCATGTCTATTTTAGGATATTTCTATGATGATATTTATGTTTCAAAAGTTACCAAATTGGTTAAGTAATTTTGCCTAAATTTTCCTTCTTTGAAACACAAGCCATGTTATGCACCTATATTTTCCCATTAATTTTATACAAAGACTTTGAAATTTTATATAATGAACCTCATTGTATTAATTATATTTTATGTTTCATGTAAAATCAATTTTTTAATGGAATGTTTGGTTCAAATTTTCTATGTGGTAAGATGTTTTTGAAACAATCTCATTTTTTTCGAGATTATTTGTGTTTAAACATAATTTAATGATATACTATGATAAATATCTCTATAAAACTCTTGAATTTCCTTATAAAATGTTTACTGAGGATATATTCATGTATTGGGACCATTTTATCTATCATTGGAACATATTAGCTTTAATAAAGTGTGATTAAGAAAGTATAGCATCACCCTCTCTTCGGTCAGAAATCTATGTTCCTTTAAGACCCTGTTTTATAACAAGGGTTTCCCATAATATTATAATATTATTATATAATCATTAAAATAAATTTTTACACTTTTATGTTTAATAATTTCTTCCAAGGAATACTTAAATCACTTTCTGAAAAAGGAATTTTTCTAACCTTTTTACTATGAAAAAGGAATGTTCTTCTTACCTCATACTTTGTGTACGGATTTACCCATTTTAATTTCTATGAAGCTTCATTTTCATGTTTAAAAGTTTTATTTTAAGAAAATATTTTTTAAATTAATAAAAAAATATAATTTAAAATGTTTTCAATATTATTTTATATGTTTTCAAGAAAATGGGTTTTCCAACAGATTTCAATCTTCACTTATATATTTTCATGTAAAATGGTTTCCAAAATAATTTCACGATAATTTTTAATGTTTTTAAGTAAATGTGATTTAAAAATTATTTCAACATTATTTTATAAGATTTCAATTAAAATGGTTTTGAAAATGATTTCAATATTGTTTTATATGTTTTCACCGAAATTGGTTTTCAAGATGTTTCATGAATCTATTATAAGTTTTCAAGGAAAATGGTTTTAGAAATGTTTTCAATATTATTTAATATATTTTCAAAGAAATAGATCTCAATATAATTTCAATATTCTTGTATAATATTTTAAGGAAAATTTTTTCCAAAAGGTTTTTAAATTTTTTTTAAATGATTTGATGTTTTTTTAAATAATATATTTCCTAAAAGGTTTAATATTTTTTAAATTTTTTTCCAATGAATAAAGGATATATTCCTAAAGAAATATTTTTAAAAGATATTTTGAAATTATTTTCCATATAATATGACATTAGTTGATGTTACTCATTCCATTCATAGAAATTATCTAATGGTTCTATTCATATTATTTCAATGAATGATTCATGTTTTGATGTTATGATATTTATTAAACCTCTTTCTATTTCATGGGTTATATGATTATGGAATATTATTATCATTTACAATATGTAAGTGTATGAATCCCATTTATTTTCATGTTTTATAATTTGATTAAATATCTATGAATCCTATCTCTTTACCATAGGATATGATAAGATTACATTTTTATGATACCAATTTCATTTCAAGGGTTATGATATGATTGTTTATGATTTTATGGAACATGTATGTATGCTTTAATTATGATATGGGGGACCTATATCATACCCAAAGTCATTGAGTAAATATTTATATTTCATGAGATAAGACATGTCTAGAATTTGAAATGAACTTTGTTCAGTGATATTGGGATTGAACGAGGAGAAATCTCATTTTAGTGTTACAGGGTTGGAATAGGGAGTGAACTCGGTTCAATAACATAGGGCTTGAATGTGGTGTGAACAAGGTTTAGTAATGGACTTTGTCCACAAATATTGCCTTGGTCGTAATGCCTTGACTACATTGGGAATCATTATATATGATTATGTTTCTACTAAAATTCCATGTAGTATACATATTTTAGGATTTCATGGATTGTGTTATTTATTTCCTTATTATTCATGTCTTATTTACTACCAAGATTTATGTCATGATTCATGTATATGTTCTTTGATATATAGGGTAAGATATTTTATTTTCATGATCATATTTTCATACCTAAATGCTCACATTTATTCTTAAATGTATCGATTTTTTACCCCTAATGGGCATCTAAGATCACCCCTTTTTAGGTTTCCACTCCTATATTATGAAGATATATTTCACTTATGATATATATAATATGATTTTGCGTACTGAAAGTCCTATTATGAGATAATATAGCTCTCTATTGTACTCGTGTTTATGTTTCCATGTTTCCAAAGGCACTAAACTAATATATTCTTTGGGAAATGGTTTGAATAATATTTTTAGTATTCTTAAAAATAAATGTAAAATAAATGAATGAAAATAGTTATTCATTGTATATAATGATTTTAAAAGTCCCATTTTTCTTCTATGTGGTAGGTGTGAAATGTGGGTGCACTATATTATTTTCAAAAATTCCACGGGTGTCCTCTCCCCCACATATAAAACTCAACCTCATCCACTCGAAACTTAACACTTCCAAAACAATTTGGATCAGAAAATAACAAACCCAATATCTTAACCAATTCAATACACATATCTTATAGTCGTTTTTTGATTCAGAAACCCTCATATGATGGATTTAGGAATAAGCCTGAGGAGGTTATCTTAAGAAGTGGTAAAATTACGAAACTTGTGTTTTTGTTTTATTTCTTCATCCACCCCCTACAAATATTTTTTAAATATGACAGAAAAATAAAACCAATATCTATCATATAATGAGATTTTATTATGTGAATTTCATCACCTATATTCATCTCCTATTACATAAAATGGGAAAGGAAACTATCGATCGTTAGTACGACAGATTACCACCTCATGAACCGATGTAGTTCGTTTTCAATAACCATATCTAATGGGAAGATATAATTTTGTATTTAACACACACACACACACACACATATATATATATATATGATATTTAGGAAATTATTATCATTATTAAATGTTAATTTAACATATAAATTCCTAATTTCCATTCAATGGGAATATGATAACGCTACTTGTGTGTACAGTAGACTACCACCTTATGAAGTGATGTGATTTATTCTTCACATACACTTTACATGGAAGGTAGTTAATAATGGTTTAATGAAAATATGTGAAATATATTACATGAAAAATATTATTTAAAATTTAAATTTGATTAATCCATCGATAAAATGGAAACATCATTCATGTGTATATAGGTTCTACCATCTCTATGAATGGTGTAAATAATTTTCTATCAATGAATTTAATGATTAAATCTAATTACATATATAATGAAAATATATGATATTTATATCCTGTTTAAAATTATATAGATTATAGAACCATGTTCAATGTAGAATATTTAAGAATAGAAAACCAAAATATATATGAAAAATAAAATTATTATTACCCAAAATTAAATTTTAACAAGGAAATCATAATAAAAGGGTAATAAAAGGACATAAGTAAATAATATATGGTATGATAAATATATATATATTTCAACAATAAATTTATAATACACTATTTTTTATTATACATGAGGTTTGAATGTGAAAAAATGACATCGATATATAATGTATATGATCTTGTCTCAAATTTTCCTCCTTGGGACATAGGTTATGTTATCCACCTATCATTATTTATGAGGCGTATATAAATCCCCTTTGAACTCTAATATCCTGAAATTATTTACTATAAAGATATTTAATGTTTTATTTAAATGTATTCTTTCTTAGGTATTAGGATTCTAATATTTTCAAAGCATGTGAGGGATATTGTCTCAAATTATGTCCACTGGGATATATGTTATGAGATGCACCAATATTAGTTTATGTAAGGACCCAACCCCAGTTTCCCAGAGACGGTACCTTATTTGATTACGTTGGCATATATATGAGGAATATAAATCTCAAAATACTATGAAGTTTAGTATTATTGGAAACAAATTACATAAATAAGTTTATCATTACAACATGAAGTGAATCAAAAACACTATTTTATTCCACTAGAAACATCATGTCTCCTAGATTATGCTTGGAAGTCATTCATAAATTACTTCTTCATATCCTGAGAAAATGAAAAATAAGAAAGGGTTGAGATCAAAAGCTCAGTAAGAGTAAGCAATAAATCGGAAGATAATATAAACATTAGACATGGTGAATAATTGAAAACACATTCCTTTATTAATAAACATAAACACATTAAGGCAGGAAAATGAGCTGAGTAAATAATGCCATAATAAAACATAATCATCGGTATTATACTAGTAAAATAACCACATGATATTTCAATTACTAGATTCATAATGAGAGAAGTGCATATGCCAGACATTTTGAAACATTTTTTCATGGCTTCATCCAAGATGTCTAGTGATTAATTCCTCGGCCAAAACCTATATCACATTGGAAAAGGTCTCGGCCAATTCCACGTCTAGTTATCCCGTGAGACCTACAGATTCATCGATGGTCTATAGCAGGCCCCACCGATCAAATAATAAGTCCAATGTATTCCTCATATGAGCAGGGATATACATAAACAACATATACATTCATATTGAAACTATCATATGAAATGTAACAAACCTTCCCCAATTATTGAACATAAACACTAACCATTCAAAATAATATGGTGAATGGTTTTCGAATATATCATCCACAATAGAGTTAGTCATAAACCATTAAATCAAATATGGTATATGGCTTCATAAATGATCAAACCCAATAATACCATTGAATCAAAAAGAGTGTTGAATTAGATGAAAACACTCTTATAAAGTCATTAAACAATTCAGGAGATAAATACTCCTTTCTTCTGAAAAGAAGAGTTCTTTTGGAAAAATCTAAATATAAAACCAGAAGTGAAGTAAGATAGTATTTTCATAATAAAGTGAGTGAATTTATAAAGACATTTGTTTCCAAAAAACAGAATATATTGTGCCCTTGAAAATTAGTAAAAATTTGGGAAATTCCCTTGAATCTGGCTTGTAGTTTGGAAATCGTTTGAATGTTTCTTTTAAAAACATGTAACAACTAATAAAATAAGAAACAGTTCTGGTTTTTAATAATATATATAACACTAAAACATAATATATGAGGAGTACATAACAATACATAATAATTTCATCGAGGAAATTAGACAATAAAAGTAACCCGAATGAAAATGGAAGTTTGGGTGGAAAACCCTTACCTTAACTCCAAACGTGTTCCTCTCATGTACTTAAGATCCTGGAATATGAAATTATACATGTTAATAACTTATTTCAGAACCTACTATAAATTTATTTATCTTACCATAATTCAGGTTAGTTTATTTATGTTTTTATTGACAAGTTATTGTATTTAATTCCATCATTCTGGAGTGTTTGTTTCCTTTTATTTCATATTTGGTTCACTTGTTTTTATGTAATGAAGTTCATGTTGAATAGTTATAAATCTCCAGGAGTAGAAATATATATTTTTAATGAACATAAATAATTTATTATGGTCATTTCTATTATTTTGTTACATGGAATGAGGATTAATCAGTAGATGACAACCACTTCGATTATTCAGCGGTATTTGGAATATTATGAACTAGTTTGGTCATATAACTTAATTATATATACATATTCTGGTTCCTGAATATTAATTAGGTCATAAAACATATATTATAGTCTGGTTAAACCATTAATATGGTCTAATTACCAGTAATGAAGAAGAAATTGAAGAACAAAACTTTGTCGTCCACGAATGTTATAAATCAGAACCTCTTGGACGTTGATTTCATTTATAAAATAAAAGGGAGGGAGTAAGAATATTTATGATGGTTATTCCATTAACATGATATAAATATAGTATATATATGTTACTGGAGTTATCATGATCATTTGGACAGAGGAGGTGAGCATAGGATAACAAAAGTAGATAAATTGAAATAAAACCAAAAGAGAAAGAAGGGTGCTTTACCTTTCGAAATAACCTCCTTGAGAAACTTCTTGAGGGAAGGTGTTTTGGTCATTTGGCAATACTAAGAGCTTCCTGGTCGTGGGGAGTTACTAGGGAAGGTTAATTGGGTAGAACTATGAGGAGATTCAAGTCTTAGAGGTGTGGAGAGAAGAGGTAGTGGTGGGAAGTTTTATAATGGAGAGGAGTAATTTTTGAATATTTAATTCATTATTTTCTTATTTACCTCAATACAACCAATAGTATTGTTTCATGAGACCCCTAATTGTAATAATGGAATGTGAGTTCAAACCAAGTGGTCTTACTTCATCCCAACATCACCTATGATGCCGTAAATCAAGTATTTAGCATTTATCGTATTTTATCATATTTTACTATTCATAAAAAATTCACGAATTTCATAGAAATCCCAAAAATTCACCCCTACAATTTGTCAACATGTAGAATTAAAAAGTGAAGTCCATTTTTGAAAAATAATTTTCTAAATATTATTAATTTAACTTTTAAATAAAATCATACTTAATTAAAAAATTTACAGATCTAATTCTATAACTACTTCTTTATCACAATGAAAAATTAACCAAGATGTTATTATATTCTAGCCTTAAGAAAATAAAATAATAATAAAATTTACTATTCATTAGGGTCATATTACTATTCATAAGGGTATGTTACTATTCACCAAAAATCAAGTTTGTTCTATCAGACTTCAAATGACTTACTGAACACAACTCATGATGACCATTTCATAAAATTCAAAGAATAGAAGTGACAAAGATGTGTTTAATGGTTAGATTGTAAAATTTCATTCTATATTTATTTTCAAAACCTTGGGGTGTTACATTCTCCCCTCCTTACAAAAATTTCATCCCTGAATTTCATAGAATATTACCAAAAAATATTCGGGTATGTCTTTAGCCTAAGCTCCTCAGGCTCCCTTGTTGCTTCCACCATCTTATGGTTCCTCCATAGAACCTTCACTAGACGAGTCATCTGATTTCTCAATTCTTGGTATCTAGTATCAAGAATCTTGATAGGTTATTCACAGTAAGATAGATCGGGCTCAAGTTCCAATTCTTCATATGTGAGTACATGTGTTGGATCTAGCATGTACTTTCTTAACATTGACACGTGGAACACAATGTGAACCATGGAGAGACTTGGCGGCACTTCCAAACGGTAAGCTATGGCTCCAATTTGGTCCATAATTTCAAAAGGTCCGATATACCTGGGACTTAACTTTCCCTTCTTACCGAATCATATAATACCCTTCCATGGAGATACCTTTTAGAAAATGTGATAACCTACTTGGAACTCCAAATCCTTCCTTCGGTTAGCTTCATTTATCTTTTGCATACATTGAGTTATTTTGATATGTTTTTGGATGATCTTCACTTTTTCCATTGATTCTTCAACAAGTTCTGGTCCCACGAGATTTCTTTCACCAACATCATCCTAGCAAGTTTGTGTATGACATCGCCTCACATATAATGCTACATAGGGTGACATCTGTATACTCGAATAGAATCTATTGTTGTAGGAAAATTATACGAGAGGTAAATAATGATCCCACATGCCTCGAAAGTCATGTGAACAAGACCTCAACATGTATTCCAATGTTTGAATTTTCCATTCCGAGTGTCCATAAGTTTGTGGGTGGTAGGCAGTGCTCAAACAAAGATTAGTATCTGGGGGCTTCTGAAGACTTTTTGTAAAATCTTAATGTAAAACGTGGATCATAATCAGAAAAAAAAATCAATATGGGTACTCCATGAAGTCTCACAACTTCATTAATATATAGTCTTGCTAGTATTTAAAGTGGTAGATCTTCTCTTATAGCAAGAAAATGTGTTGACTTGGTAAGATGATCGACAATGACCCATACTGAATTGTTCCTTCTAGAAGTCTTTGGTAGTCCCATGACAATGTCCATCGTGATGTTATCCCATTTACACTCCGTTATGGAAGGAGGTTGCAATACTCCTCCAGGCTATTGCCTTCTGGCTTTCACTTGTTGACAAACCTTACATCTTAACCCAAAATCATCAATCTCCCTCTTCATGTTGTACCACCAAAAATGTTCCTTCAAATCTCTATACATCTTAGTGCTTCCAGGGTGTATTGAGAAACTGGAACTATGAGCATCATCCAACAATTCATTTTTTAGAACAGGAATATCGGGAACACAAATCCTCTTCCGAAATTTCAAAATTCCATCTTCATATATGATGTCACTCAATATCCCATCATTTACTGCTTTAATCATCATTTAAAACTCCTCATCATCATCCTAAGAACTTTTTGTCATTTATAGTAAAGTTGGTTTTCCAACCATTTGAAAAAGAATTGATGTTTCACCTTCCATGGTTATTCCCAAGTAGATCTTTACTAAATCCATGAAAATAGGATCCCTTTCAACTATCATCTTGCTCAAAACTCCATGAACCTTTCTGCTCAAGGAATATTCCACCTTATTTTTCCTCCCTGGGTGGTAGCGTATCGTGCTATCATAATCCTTGAGTAGTTAAAGCCATCTCCTTTGCCTCATGTTGAGTTCTTTCTATGAGAAAATATACTTCAAACTCTTTTTATCAGTATAAATCTCACATTTTTCACCATAGAGATAATGTCTCCATATCTTCAAAGCAAATATTACAGCAGCTTACTCAAGATCATGAGTAGGATAGTTTTTCTCCTGAATTTTTAGTTTTTGTGATTCATAAGCAATAAACCTATCATTTTTCATAAGGACACAACTAATTCCTTTCTTTGAAACATCACTATGAATAACAAAACCATCATTCCCCAATGGTAGAGTCAATATAGAAGCGTTGAATAATCTTCTATTTACTTATTTGAAACATTCTTCACAATCTTTTGTCCAAAAAAATTTAACCCCTTTACGTGTGAGCTTCATTAGTAGGTTAGCTAGTCGGGAAACATTCTGTAGGAAATGCCGATAATATCCTGCTAAGCCAATAAAACTACATACCTCAGTTATGTTTTTTGGCGTGAGCCAGTCTTGGATTTCCATTGTCTTTGCATGATCAACTAGGATTCCATCCTTAGAAACAAACTGGAGAAGAAAAGAAATAACTTTAAGCCAGAATTCACATTTGCAAAAATTCCCATATAATTCATGTATTCTAAGAGTATTTAGTATAATGTGCAAGTGATTTTCATGTTCGTCACATATTTTGGAGTATACCAAGATATAATCAAAAAATACCACTACAAAATCATCGATATATTCCTCAAAAACTTTGTTCATTAGTTCAATGAAGACAGAGGGTCCATTAGTTAATCCAAAAGGCATCACTGTAAACTCGTAATGTCCGTACCTGTTTTGAAATACTATTTTCAGAATGTCTTCCTTCTACACACAAAACTGATGATATCCAGATTGAAGGTCAATATTTGATAAGTATTGAGATCCATGCAGTTGGTCAAATAAGTAATCAATGCAAGGTAGGGGATACTTGTTCTTTATTGTTAAAACAGTTATCTCCCTGTAGTCGATACATAACCTCATAGATCAATCTTTCTTCTTAAGAAAAAGGACAGGGTCTCCCCATGGAGAAACACTAGGGCGGATAAATCCATTAATATTCAATTCCTCTAGTTGTTTCTTTTGTCCCACTAGTTCCACAATGGCCATTCTATAAGGGGTCTTCGATATGGGCCATGAACAATGAATTAAATCAATGGAAAACTCAATTTATCATTTTATAGGATGTCCAGGTAAATATTTTGGAAACACATCAACATATTCTCTCACAATACGTACATCCTCTATTTGAACATTTCTTTCCTCACCCACAATTATTTCATTCTATTCCTCCCCAATAATAGAATTTAGTTGAGATATTGGGGGTGGATCTAGATAAGAATCAGGTGGTGGATATTATACTCTAAAGATAAGGTGTTCCTTATCATCGTATTCATAAATTGTAACCTCATTCTTCTTATAATAAATTTTCTCATCATGGTCTGAAAACCAATCCATACTGAGGATTATATTGAATTAAATCATGGGTATTATGATGAGATTTGTAGATAAAGAACATTTTTATGCCCTAATGGTAACTGATTCACAGAACTATGTAGCATTGATACTTCTCTTGGGAGTTTTGACTGAAAACTACATTGTTAAATAAAATTGAAAATATCTAATTTTCATAGAAAACTAGGAAGATATGAAACAATGTGATAATCCAGAATCAAATAAAGCATTGGCTAAACATGGGGAAACAATTAAAGTACATGCCACCATGTCATTAGGAACTTCAACCTCTGTAGTTGTGATTGCATAAGCTTGTCCTTGATCCCTTCCCCTTTTCTATTGCATATTTCCTTGATGTTATGGACAATCTTTATCATAATGTCCCATCTCCCGACAACTATAGAATTGAACATCACTAGCTTCCTTCTTCCGTTTTCAATCACCAGCAAGATGTCCTGTCTGACCACATTTTTAGTATACTCCTTTTCCTTTTAAGCATGCACTATGGTGTTTCTTTCCACAATTGTCACATGGTGGAAATTCAACTCTTCCCTTCTTCACCGTTTCCTTATTTCCTTTCCTAGGGTTTTCAGGAGCCCTCTAATTATCTTTCTTTCCCTTAATGTAATAAGACTTAGAGAATTATTTTTTTTGTCTTGATGGCACACGAAACTATATCCTCATATGATGAAAAACTTTGGTAGACCAGTGCCCATCAGAGGAATGGATTTATGCCATCAAAGAATCGATCAATTTTTCTCATTGGATTTCGTATGTAGTCTAAAACATGTCTTGCTAAACTTCTGACGTTGGCTTCATACTTGGAAAAATTTTCATCCTCCTTCTTCCTTAGATTCAAGAACTGTCTCTCTATATCATCTCGATTCTCACGAGGGAAATATTTTTCTAAGAAGATATCCTTAAAATACCTCCATTCCATATCTTCTATCTCTTCCTCCTCCTTTGTGTTTTTGATTAATGACCCCCATTGATCTACATCTCCTGATAGACGATATACTACCATGAAAACCTTCTATCTTTCATTACATCCCAAGATGATAAATATCTTCTCAAGGGAACATATCCACTACCCTGCTACAAATGGGTTTGAAGTCCTGTTGAATGATGGAGGTTGTTGTCACGTAAAGAGATATAGTATGGATCCTCCACATGGTGGATCTGAATTCTCCATATGAGTAAGTTTAATATTCATAACCTGAGTAACTTGTCCCAGTATAGTTATGAGTTGCTCAGCACTAGTCACAACACTAGAGCCAACATCATTGTCTTGCGTCAGAGGAAAATACCTACAGGGGACACATGCATTCATACGATTTCCATTCCATCCACTAGGCATCATGTCTATATAATGGAATACACTATATTAGGCCATGAATCATAGTTTATAATCTTTAATTAAAAATACTCAGAAAAATTAAGATCCTACGCATAGATAATACCATATTTACAAAAATGGTTTCTTTCAAGAATATTTACATTAAACTCATTCATAATGGATTGTAAAGAAAATTTGAATTATCCTAAGAATATCCCATGGGAGTGTCGTACCCAAGAGTGCAGCAAGGCATGTTTTCATGCACCAGTTCCCGTTCAAGTCTAGCTCAAAGTAGTGTTTTCAGGTTTTACCCCTAGATACATCTATGCCAGAGCCACCTCTACCATCTCGTATATAGACATGGATTTATTTCTTGAATGATACACATAATCTATTCCTTACCAAAACACCAGGACATTCTTTTATGTTTATCCTCAAAGAATAACTTAGAGACTCTTCCCTAATTCTACATTTTTAAATCAAGTTTCCAAGTATTCTACTAAACTTCCTCTGATACAAACTGTAAGGACCCGACCCCAGTTGCCCAGAGCCGGTGCCTTATTTGATTATGTTGGAATACATACAAGGAATACAAATCTTGAAAGATTGAGTAGTTTAGTATTATTGGATATAAGTTACATACACATTTATCATTACAACATGAAGGGAATCAAAAACACTATTTTATTCCACTAGAAACATCACATATCCTAGATTATTATTGAAATTCATTCATAAATTACTTCTTCATATCTCGAGAAAATGAAACATAATAAAGGGGTGAGCTCAAAAACTCAGTAAGAGTAAAAAATATAGCAGAAGATAATATAAACATTAGACATGATGAATAATTTAAAACACATGCCTTTAATAATAAACATGAACACATTATGGAGGGAAAATGAGCTGACTAAATAATTCAATAATAAAACATAATCATGGGTATTATACTAGTTGAATAACCACATGATCTTTCAATTAATAGCTTTATAATGAGGTAATTGCATATTTTGGAAAATCTGAAAAAAAAATTTCATAGCCTCAGTCAAGACATTTAATGATTAAGGCCTCGGCCAAAATCCATATCACATTGGGAAAGGCCTTGGCCGATTCCACATCTAGTTGTCTCATGAGACCTATCGATGCATCAAGGGGCTAGAGCGGGCCCCACCCATCACATAATAAGTCCAATGCATTCCTCATATGAGCAGGGATAAACATAAACAACATATACATTCATATTGAAACTATCATATGAAATGTAACAAGCTTTCCCCAATTATTTAACATAAACACTAACCATTTGAAATAATATGGTGTATGGTTTTAGGATAGATCACCGACAATAGAGTTACTCATAAACCATTAAATAATATATGGTAGATGACTTAATAAATGATCAAACCCAATAATTCCTTGGAATCAACAAGAGTGTCGAATTAAATGAAAACACTCTTATAAAGTCATTAAGCAATTGAGGAGATAAATACTCTTTTCTTCTGAAAAGAAGAGTTCTTTTGGAAAAATATTTATATAAAACCAGAAGTGAGGTAAGATAGTATTTTCATAATAAAATGAGTGATTTTATAAATAAAATGGTTTCAAAAAAATAGAATATAGTGTGCCCTTGAAAATAAGTAAGAATTTGATAACTTCCCTTGAATCCGGCTTGTAGTTTGGAAACAGTTTAAAAGTTTCTTTTAAAAACATGTAACGGTTCATTAAATAAGGAAAGGTTATGGTTTTTAATCATATATATAATACTCACACATAATATATGAGTAGTACATAATAATAAATAATAATTTCATTGAATAAATTAGATAATAAAAGTAACCCGAATGTAAATGGAAGTTCGGGTGGAAAACCCTTACCTTGACTCCAAACGTGTTCCTATCTTGTACTTAAGCTCCTATAATATGAAATTATACATGTTAATAACTTATTTCAGAACCTATTAAACATTTATTTAGTTTACCATAATTATGGTTATTTCATTTATTTTTTTATTGAGAATTTATTGTATTGAATTTCGTCGTTCTGGAGTGTTCGTTTCCTTTATTTTCATATTTGGTTCACTTGTTTTTATGTAATGAAGTTAATTTGGAATGGTTATAAATCTCTAGTATCGGAATTATATTTTATTAATGAATATAAATAATTGATAATGTTCATTTCTATCATTTTTTTACATGGAATGAGGATTAATCATTAGATGACAACAACTTCGATTATTCGGCAGTATTTGGAATATTATGAACTAGTTTGGTTTATTATGAACTAGTATAGTTCATGAATATTAATTAGGTTATAACACATATACTATAGTCTATTTAAACCATTAATATGGTTTCATGACCATAAATGAATAATAAATTGAAGAACGAAACTTCGTTATCCACGAAGGTCATAAATCAGAACCTCTTGGACGTCGATTTCGTTTATAAAATAAAAGGGAGGTAATAAGAATATTTATGATGGTTCATCCATTCACATAATATAAATCTAGTATATATATTTTACTGGAGTTAAAATGATCATTTTGACAGAGGAGGTGAATATAGGATGATAAATGTGGACAAATTGAAATAAAACCAAAAGAGAAAGAACGGTGTTTTACCTCTTGAAATAACCTCCTTGAGAAACTCCAAAAGGGAAGGGGTTTTGGTCTTTGGAAAGACTAAGAGAATCCTGGCAATGGGGATTGAATAAAGAAGGGTAATTGGGAAGAACTTTGAGGACATTCAAGTTATGGAGGTTTGGAGAGAAGAGGTAGTGGTGGGGGGTTTTATAGTGGAGGAGAGGAGTAATATTTGAATATTTAATTCATTATTTTATTATTTCCCTCAAGACAACCAATAGTAATGTTTCTTGTGACCCCTAATAGTAATAATGGCATGTGAGTTAAAACCAAGTTGGAATAAATCATCCTTGAATCACCTATGATGTCGTAAATCTAGTATTTAGCATTTATCGTATTTTATCATATTTTACTATCCTTCAAAAATTCAATAATTTTAGAAAAATCCCAAAAAATCACCCATACCATTTTTTGATGTATATAATTCAAAAGTGAAGTCCATTTTTGAAAAATAATTTTCTAATTATTATTAATTTAACTTTTAAATAAAATCATACTTCAAAAATTAAGATTTCTAATTCTACAACTACTTCTTTATCATAATGAAAAATTAACCAAGTTGTTATTGTCTTCTAGCCATAAGAAAATTAAATAATAATAAATTTTACTATTAATTAGTGTCATATTAATATTAATATTACTATTCATAAGGGTATGTTATTATTCACCAAAAATCAAGTGCGTTCTTTCAGACTCCAAATGACTTACTGAACACAACTCTAGATGACCATTTCTTGAAATTCAAAACATAGAAGAGACAAAGATGTGTATAATGGTTAGATTATAAAATTTTATTCTATATTTATTTTCAAAACCTTGGGGTGTTACAGTTTATGAGATTCATATATAGAACATTTGATATATAATATCTTGAATTTATTTATTCTCATAACATTTATTATACAATTTAATGTCATTATTTATTGGGGAATATGATTCAAATGTTACCAAATCATGTAATGAATTTATTGTAACTCGTTTATTTTTTGGATAAAGGTACCTCATTCACTAAATATTTATTTTTTGTGGTTTATATACATCTAATATATTTTAATATTATAATCTTGAAAATTATTGACATAAATATTGATATAATTTTTTCCATCTCCAGGGGTTTACGATTCCAAAAGTTGCCAAAGTGGTAGAGGATGGATCTTATAATATCATTGTTTATCAAAATTTCTTATGATTATGATTTAGATAATGAAATATAATGATATATACAAAAAATATGATGAATGTTATTCTCCTCTGGTTATTTCTTGAGAAAATATTTTTTCCATTCATTTTATCTCCTCATGTACTAAATATTTTAATGGGATGTTTCTAAGAAAATTTGACTTAATTTATCTACTTAGTAAAAAAACACTTTTCCCCATATAAATGTTTTCTTAAAATGTTTTCAATAATGCATTAATATTCCTATTTGATTTTTTAAATCCTATTTTCCATTGTTTTTATATTTAAAAAATTATTTAAAAGTAATATTCATATCAATTTCCAAATAATTATGGTTTGGATTTTACAAAAAAAATAAAAGAAATATATATTTAAAGGATCATGATGAAAAATGAAATTCCCACCATCATGAATAATCAATGATATATACCATACATGGTAATATTTCCAGATTATTTTCAAATATAATAACTTTCATTTTTTTCAATTTCTAGTTTTAAAAATTTTATCATCAAAGAAAGGTTATTTTCCTAAAAATGATCAGAGTGATCATTCAACATCATTTTAAATTTAACATGATATAACTTTATGTTATATAATAATTACTAGTTATATGATCCAATTTTACCATCCTTATCTTCTTTATGGATGGATTTTTTCAATGATGACAATATCTTTATGGAACTCAATCCTTTTCCATGAGTTATTAAATAAAGAAATGATGATTTTTTATCAAACTCATTATTTTTAATGGGCTATGATGTGAATAAATATTTATAAAACCCATTACATTTCACAATTTATGATAAGATGAAATTATTATGTTATTTTGGAACACAAAACTATGGTTTTTGGGGTGCATGGGAGCTATATAACCCATTAATGAATTGTTTAATGATTATTGATATATGAGATCAAAAATAACACATGAGGTTATACCAAGCAAGAAAGAGGGTAAATGGGAGTTTATCCCAAACCTGAATCAGGTAAACTTGTGTTAATCCAAATCCTAACATGATATTAATTCATTAGGGGATAAAATTTACATAATATTTTATTCTTATTATTTTAATTCAACAAATATATATCTTTTTCCAATTTTATGATCTCATGGATCATGTTATTTGATTATTTAAGGATTAATTCTTTTTGAACAATCAAAATTTATTCCATGAATAAAGTTAATAATCTATTATATGCATGATATGGTATTAAAATGTTATGATAATTTTCTCATTCACTAATTCTCTTGTTATTCTAATATTTTCATTGATATATCCCTTCATTACCCTTATTTTGAATGTAACCTCACCATTTATTATGTTTTCTTCCCCATTTTATGTAGAAAGGGATTGTGTATGATAAGTTGAAGAAGGGTTCTAGGTATGTCGAAATTATGGGTAGGGATATATAGTTATCATATAAAATATATTTTTATGATTCTACATTTCCAAAGGCACTGGATTGAAGTGATTATAAAATGGATCATTATTTTATGTAATGAATATTCATCTATAAAGATAAAATATTTATTTAGGTGAATAATTTTTATTTACAAAAATGACTACAAAAATATTCTTCTCTATTGTGGAGTAACTACTTTGATCTTCAAAGAGCAGTTTGGAAGAATAATACACAAAATACAACTTATTATCCACCATAGACCTTAAATAGTTCCTACTAAAATGTCAATGTAATTTCACATAATATCAAAAGGTATATCCTAGTAATGAGAATTGATAATGGGATATTAAATGATGTTTTCCATATGAATGTTATAGGTATCCTATAATTTATTATCAAACACAAATAGAGTTTCCTAAATATGTACATAACATAGTGGATTGGTAGTTTTAGAAAAATAATTAATTAATCTTCTATAAAATTTAGAATTTACTAAAAATATTCAAATTCCCTTGATATTTTAGGTGGAGAGAGTTTTTTGATTACCTTAATTTTAGTAGTGTCTACCTCAAATCCATTCTTAGAAACCATGGTACCCAATAAAAATTCTGTTAGTAATCATTAAATTAAATCTCTCCAAATTTTACATTGGTTATAACTATACATAACATTCTAAACTAATTTCAATATGTTTCAAAAAACAATAAATATTAGAACCATATATAGAAAATTCATCATTTAATAATTCAAAAAATATATTCGTCATATCAGAGAAAAATGATATAATAATCTTTTTAAAGGTTGAAAGATCACTAAAAAACCATGGAATTCTTAGGAAGAAAATTTTTCTGAATGGATAGGTGACCAGGATTTTTTATTATTATTCTGGGGTGATGGGAATCTTATTATAAGGAAAAAAACCCTTCCAGAAAGCATAAAAATTGATTCCCACCAAACCATTATAGAATTTTGTCTAGAAATTTTATTATAACATAATCTTTCATAGTGGAGTATTGATTTTTTACATAGTATATAAATACCATTCTAAAATAAACGAGTATTAACATTAATATAAATTATCTCACTTTTTAAAATATTACCTACATTATACAAACACACTCTCGAATACTGTATTAGTTTAGATTCATTGGAAACATGGAAACATAAACTACAAGTTCATAATACATATAAATCTTATTGCACCATTTTATTCATAACTAGAACCATTTTTTACATATGATACATAATTCGATTATTCATATAATTGGTAAAAATATAAGAAAGGGTGAGCTTAGATGCTTAGTAAGGGTAATCAGAGGAGATTTGTAAGCATAATATGAAAATAACAGTATGATAAAAAAGGCATAACATTTTAAGATAATAAATTTCATATGAAAGATCATATACATGATTCAGGAAATTTATATTGGTAGTTCATAAGAATTTAGTCATAATACATTTGAAATCATAAACCATGAAATCATAACAATAGAATAATACATAGAACTGTAACAAACAAAAGTATATATATTTATATATATTTAATTATTTCAAATGTATTCAAGGATTATGAACAATTTTATATTACATGAATGAGTATATTTAGAAAACCAGCATATTAGTCATGGTTCACTCCCAGGAACATATTAGTAGTCAACATTTACTCCCAAGATCATCTTAGTAGTCAAGGTTCACTCTCAAGACCATATTAGAGGAAAAATTCATATACTGAACTGGACTCAATCCCATTTTTATGTCTATTTCATGAGATAAAAAGGTTTTAAAAATGAATTAAATAGATATATTTGTGCCAAAAATCACATAATAAAATCATAGATTAATGTTTCACAGCATCATAAATCGTTCAACACATCCAAAATCATGAAAAGAAATGGTTTTCTCAAACATTTCATGATAAAATATCCCACTATAAAGTAATGGAATACATAAAAATCAATACATAAATAAAATAAACCATTCAGATAAAAAACATGAATGGTACCGTTGGATAATATCCATATTAAATCATGAGTATCACCAATAGATGTCATCTTAGTGGGAAAATAATTTTGATATGTCTTTTTAAAACATTTATTTATAAAAAATATTATTTCCCCTTTGTAAAAATATTTTTGAATCATAAAAATATTAAGAATCATTTTTTATTAAAAAAACCTTGGTTTCTTATAAATGAATATTTGAAAACCATTTAAGAAATATTTGAAATAATATTCCATAAATGTATATTTAATACCATTTTGAACACTTTTAAAACATTTTTAGATTTTTTTCCCTAAGAAAAATAATTTCTCACCAAATATAGAATAACATGAAATGAAATTGATAATAAAATGAAATCAAGTATAGTCATGATATAAAATTAAAAAGGGATGTCTATTCACCTTGTAAAATAATATATGTAAAAACAAACTGTATCAAGAAGGAAAATTCAGATAAAATTATCATACCTATTTGGAAACATTTGACCCATAAACTCAATGAAAGACAGATCATAAAATAGATATGGAAATACCAATATCATTAATTATAATGATTATACATTACATATATGTTCTGTATAAACTCCACACAAAAGTAACAAGTGAGAAATATTGAATAAGTATATCATAAATAAAAGTGAGACGAGAAATATCTTTACTTTAAGTCTTGAAATTATTATTATTGTTAAATCCTCTTGTATAATAAATATAGGATTATTATAAATCTACTGATGAACCATATTCATATAAATAATGTAATATATTATTGACCTATGGAATTATATTACTCTTTTATTAAAAAATCCATGTTAAATTTACAGCTTCATTTTTATAATTATTTGACTTTTTATTTATGTCCTCTTACATAGATCTGGACTTAATAATAAAAATAATGATTAAAATTATATATATATATATATTATCAATTATTTTTATTATTTATGGTGAATTATAAATGTTAAATGTATAAAATAAAATACATCGTTCATGGAGATGGTAGGTCGTACATACAAATGAAGGTTGTTTTCATTTCCATTAAATATTCAAATAAAGAAAATTATATGATATATTATCATTAAAGAAAAATTTTTATGTCATATATATCACATATTATCATTAAAAAATCTCTAATACATTCCATGTAAACTGTTAATGAATCATATTTCTTCGTGAAGTGGTAGTCTGCTATACACATGAACAACATTATCGTATTCCCACAAAATGGAAAGCATGAAATTTTGTGTGATATAACAATTCCATAATCAAAATGAAAAGATAAAAATAATATATATCAAATCTTACCATTAAATATATATTTAATCCCATCATTTAAAGTGGTAATGTAATAAGAACAACATCGGTTAGCGAGGCAGTAGTCCTCCATACACACGAATGATTATTGTCTCCCCCATTTGATGAAAGAAAGGTGTACGTCATAAACAAAACATAAAAATATTTCAATATATTTTAAATAAATATTTTATTCTATAAAAAATAAATAATTATAATTTAAGGGTTTTTTAATGAAATAAAAAAAATGGGTGTTGATGAACATTACCTCTTCTTTGAGTATCTCATCTTTTTTTGTATTGAAACCCTTCATTGGTTATCATTCTTCCAAAATGACAGATTCCTAGATTAAGGGATTGAATTTATGAGGATATTTAGACAACTGCTTTCCAAAATTTTTTTATTCAATTTTTAAGAAAATATAATAATAGGTTCCCTTTTATAAGATAGGGGAGGGGAACTATGGGAATTTCCTAGAAATGTTTTTTATAATAATTTTAATCTCAATCCAATTACCTAAAAAAGACCATTTATCAGAATAAAATACATTATAAGTTTATAATATCATCCATCAATATATTTTAACCATTTGGTTCTCTCATTTTGAAACATAGCAATTTGATTAACCCTGAGTTACCGCATTTTAATTTTAACTATGGTAAAACAAATTTCAATATTAATATGATCAAAATTTTTATTATAAACTATAAAATATTACCATAAATGTTAAATTTATTATCTTTTCTACCATATATTATCCCCTTTTCATTCATTAATATTTTCATGATTTTAAAATAAATTAATAAAATATTTGTTTTTATAAAATATCATTAGTATGAATTTTGACTATATTTTGTACTTTTACTATAAGAAGATCAAGAAAAAATGATATAATAAAAAATAATAATTTAATAAACCATTAAAATTTTATATTAACCTATAAAATATTTTAATACCTTTAATTAATTAAATTTATATTTATTTTAACTTTTTTAATTTCATTTAATTTATTTTTTCCTTAATAGAACAATTACAACAACAACATTATATAATTTTTAATGATAATTATTTAGTCACTAAAAATTAAAAATAAAAATTCATGATGAATATAAATTTTTTAAATTTAAAAATAATTTTAATAGAAAGAAATATAACATATCTTGCCCTGTAGTAAAAATATTTCTCTTATTATAAACAAGATTGTGAAAATATTTACTTTTCATTGAATAAAATATTATAAAGCTTATAATCTAATAAAAATATATATAAATGGTCACATAACTTGAAATTTAATTCTTATAGATGAATTATACTTATCCAACATAATAGTGGAAATTTTTAGGGTCATTGTTTTATATTTATAATATTTTTTTAAACATAATTTTCTGATTCACCCTTAAATGTGGTCATAAAAATTTCTAATTTTAAAATTCATATTATCTAAAACCAAAATGTATATTTTTAATAGATTACAAAAAATTTATTAAAAATATGGAATCCAATTTACAAAATTCTAATCATATAATTTTCTATATTTAATTAACATTTAATCTCATAAACACGTTTAGAAAGCGGGTTTTTAATGTGAAATTTTTAAAAATTCCCTATGTTTTTATATAAAACATCAATATAAAAATGATTACAATGACCTAAATTTGATTAATGGATGTATAATTGATATATTTGTACTTTATACACAATTAAAAATATAATTATTATTTTTAATAATTTATATGAATGGTCTATTTTTAATTAAAATTTTTTATTTTCATTAATCCTAAAAATATGAATCTTCTCAAAAAAAACAAAAAATTTACAATAAAATTATTTTGAAATTATGATATTATGAAATAAGTTTATTTTATGAAATAAAATTTATCAAATTTATTTTTTTAAAAACAAATCTTTAACTATGTTGAGATAAAACTAGTTTTTAGAAAAATACACATCATTCTTAATAAAATGGATTTCTTCCTATTTTATGCATACTATATTTTTAATTGGTTTTCATCGTCATTTGTAATTAATTAGAAACCAAAGAAATAATTTTATAAACTTATGTAAACAATATATTCATAATTATATTTCACCATTTCATTCCGAGCATTCCAATATCTAGGAGATCAATATCACAAATAAATTATATATTGTTTTTTTGGAAAAACTCAGTCTTTCTTATAACACAAGCAATCTAAGTAACTCATTGTTATGTATTCCAAAATTCAAAATTAATTATTTGTGTACCCAAATATAGACTCTATGTTTCATGTATCATGTAATTGTGTATAAATAATTCTTTTCATTCTATATCAGGAAACATAATTCATCTATGAATTTTTATTTATTTGAAAGAAACATAAAAACTCTGGGTGTGATATTTACCCCCCCCCCCCTAAAATGAATTTCTCCCTCAAAATTAGCCATTATAACAAAAATAAATATAGACATGAAATACTAATTATATCATAATGTTCCCACTTATCTGATTCGAACTGTTTGTTTCTCTATAAAACATTTTCCATTTGAGTGGTCTTGTTTTGTATAACATTATCTCTACACTACAAAATTTCTACTGATTTCCCTTTGTAAAACAAATTCTATAGCAGTATAACCTCTGTGTTTAGTATATGTGAAGTATTAGTTATGTGCTACCTTAGAAGAGATACATCATATTTATCATGACCATGATAGATATGTGGTTGAGCCTCCAAACTATGAGCTCCAACTCGGATACGATCATGAATTATAAAAGAAAATCACATGCTTGAAATTTGAAATTGAACTTAAAAAATTAAAGGTTTTTGTTTTAGAATTTTTTGGGAAACCCAAATCATCAACCAATAAATAAATCATCCTCCTAAAAATATTAAAAGTAAAAGGTGATGATCGCCACAAAATTATGATTTTCATTAGGATTACATTAGTGGAAATTTAAAATATGGACATGGAAGAGAATACCAATAGTCATGTTCTGATATAAAGTGATAGAGAACATGTTCATTATAAAGTTAACCATCACATAATGATAAATAATTGATAATCTAAGAGAATATTTGATTAACTAGAAATGAAGGTACTAGGATAACATTTTTGTTTCGATATAATATTCTTAATTATTATAAAATTTTACAAGAAGATATACACACTTGATTTAATTCTATTTTCTAAGAACATTCTCATACATTGGTTGTTCCTTGTTCAATAAATTATTTATCTATTACTCTAATAAATGAGGTTGAAATTGCAAATCCTGAAGAACTAATGGATCATAAGATTAATTATGAGATGAAAATTTCATTTTTCTCTATTTATCATGACAAAAATAGTTAGCATTGATTCTATAATATATATAAACCATTACATGATTAATTAAAACATTAATCTCCAAAACCTCTTTGTTTAAGGAATATAATTTCATAAATGGTTACCCTTATAATCCTTTCAAAAGGATTAAATCCAAAACATTCCAAAAATGTTACAAAATTTCAAAAATAATCTTATCATTAATCTCCCAAACAACTTGATGTAGCTCTTAATTTTCGCACACCAACCATGTGGTGACCATTATAAAGTATTTTTTTAGAACCTGGTAGTAAATAAAATTACCATAAAATCATAGTTAAAACATGAATTCCTTTATAAACAGTAACTCCTTCCTTAAATCCTAAATCCAAAAATTATATAATATGAATCCATGATATTATAAACCACCTTATCATCAATTCTATGGTCATGAATACTAAACAAAATTATTTTATCACGATAAAACATATCTTTATCGCATTATTATCCCATTATCACAAACATATTGAGGGTTATTTTTTTAATCGTGTATTCTCTTGAAATATCACATTACCACCTCAATCACGTTACAGATTTACTTGTACCATTAAACACATTTATTCAGATCCATAATTAAAAACTATATTAAACCAATCCTTATATTTTTCATTATTATATAATACAATAAAAGTAATTCAACAACCTTATTATTTAATTCCAATACATAAACTCCCAATATTTCATGAACTTCATTTTCATTTTCTACATCTCCAATAGTGAATGCGTGATATTTACCTCTGTCTTTGGGTTTAAGAGGTTGCTGACATCAATATTCACTATTAACCCTTATAATTGATCACTTATTAGCATAGTTACAATTCCATTAAACTTGATAAGTTGAATTATTGGAGTGTATTATTGGCATTCTTTTCCTTGTTCGCATAATTAGATACCATTTTCCTATCACATTGGTAATAAAATCCTAGATTACCTTCTTTAACAAAGTTAAAACATTTACTAGTCCTCTTATGTCTAATTTCTTTGTGTTTCATTCCACACATTGGGTATAAAGGAAAAATCATCTTCTTTTCTATATGGTTTTATCATATCCCTTAATCTCAATCATCTATTTCATGTCAGAAACATGAGACTGATATCTTACTCCAAACTCTATTTCCACCTTAATAGAATAAGAGCAATATCTTTATAGCTATAAAATATTATTATGGCTAGAAACCTTTGAACACTTGGTTTTAATACACTGTAGAATCTATCTACATTATGTTCAGGTTGGATGATAATAGTAGTAGCATCCCTTGAAGGTCTTGTTAAATTATCCTTATAGGTACCAACAAAAAAACATCACTTTTCCTTCACTCAAGGAATTCTTTCTACATATTCATATGAAGAAAACTATAAAATGACTTATTAAAGATAAATTTCTTTAACTAACCCCAATCCATGAATTCAATAACATATTTCTACCTTGTATTATTGATTCGAGTCCACCACCATGCTGCTTCTCCTTATAAATGATATATAAAAAAATTACTTTTCCACTTTCTAAATATTGAATAATTCAAAATATTTCTTCAGTGGTATTGGTCCATTTTTCATCAATAAGTTTATTATAATAACCACTAAATAAGGGGGTGAGTAGCCTCATAAAGGGCTCAGCAAAAAATTGTTCCTTTAATTTTTTATTTGGATGTCTAGATTGATTCAGATATTTTGTGAGTATAGAGGTAATATTTTAAATTCCAACCCCCGTAACATTTGGATTCTTATGAGGAGAATATTTTCATTTATCATTACATTAATCATTAACATGATTCCTTCATGTTCTATTCACTAGAAAAAACTAAAATAAAATAGTGTGATACACAGTAATCATACCAGTAAAACATCATAATCAAGTTAAATTACCTTTAATTTAAAACATTTTAGGTTTAATCCTAGGTTATTCATGACCGTTACAAATATTTTGGGATTATAACCTATTTATGGACTTATCATAAGGGATATTATTATGATTTTCTTATCAAAGTATGTAATGGTTGACTAAAACTTTTCACGTATACAAACTTGACAACATGAGCTTAGAATACATGGGAATTACATCATTTTGGAGAATATTTCATACATTACACAAACACACACCCAAATACCATATTAGTTTATTTTAATTGGACACTTGGAAACATAAAAAATTTGTTAATAATACAACTATATATTGTCCCACCTATTTCTTCATGACTAGAACCATTTTATGGAATTTCATAATTGATACCTTTTTTCATATTTTCAAGAAAATAATAATAATAAAATGTGATCTCAGATTCCCAATAAAGGTAAATATGGGATATATACAAGCATAACATGAAAATAAGGGTATGACAACATAAAAATAATATTTTAAGATCATACCAAACATTTTGAAGATCATATTCATGAGTCATGGAATAAATATTGGAATTTTATAATAAATGAATCATAAGGGAGTCAAAATCAGAAAACATGAAATCATAACATAGAAATAAGATATGGGATTATGGTATATATATATATTTTAATTTTGATATTAGTCAAAGATCAAATCCAAGGATATCTTAGTGGAATTGGTTAATTCCCCAAAATATATTAGTAATCAAGGTTCACTCCTAAGACTATCATAATAGTCATGGTTCACTACCAAAACCATCTTAATTGTCATCTTTCACTCCCAGGACCATCTTAGTAGACAAAGTCCTTTACTGAACCCACCTCACTCCAAATTTTAGTCATTTCAATATCATTATATATAAATATTTTCCAAATTAATTAGATGGAGATATAGGTCACCCAATTCATATAATAAAATAATACATATATATGCAACAATATCATTAATCATTCATTGCATCATAAATCCTGAAAATAAATGGTTTTTGTTAACATTTCATCATAGAATATCACCTTGAAATGTAAAAGAATTTATAAACCTCATGACATCAAAAAATAAACCATTCAAAGAAAGAATATGTATGGTTCCATTTGATCATATCCCTATAAAATCATGTGTAACCCCAACATATGTCATCCAAGATAGAAAATAATGCTGAAGTATGTTTTCAAAACATTTCATGTGGAATATATCCTTTCCACTTTGAAAACAATATTTAAATCATAAAACATTTATAAAAACGTTTTTATTGAAAATAATATTTATAACTTATAAAGGTATCTTTTAAAACCATTTTAAACATCTTTAAAATCATATTCCATGAAAATTAATAAAGGATCATTTAAGAATCTTGAAAAAAAATTAGTAAAAACTTGATTTGTAGAAATATAGAGTTCCTGCCAAAGATCATAAAAATTACATGAAACATATAATATCATTAAAATAATTATATCCATGACAGAAAGATTTGAAACTCATTATATAGACCTTTTAAAATAATATAGTTTCAAAACATATCATTTGACTCAGAGAAGAAAAATATTGAAAAATTCCATTCCCGGTTTGGTATCGTCTAAAATATAAACCCCAAGAAAGAAAGATCCTTCAATGTATATGTAAATACCCATAAATTTAATTATAACAATAATATATTTCATTAATGGTATGTATATACACCACACAAAAGAATCTAGTGTTGAATATGTCTTAAGTCTCTCATAAATAAATGTAAGACTAGAAATCCCCTTAAGTTAAGTCTTGAAATCATTCATACACATTAAAACCTCATGTATAATAAATATATTTTTTATTATGAATATAAAATAAAAAAATATTAACATATATAGTACCATATATGATTTAATTATGACTTTATGTTACTCTTTTATTAACAAATCCTTCGTAGAGTTACTACTTTCTTTTTCATACATGTTTTGACATGTTTAGCTTGGTCCTCTAACATAGCTCGTGATTAATTCATCTCCATAATTATAAAATTATATAAATATAATATATTTATATTTATATATTTATTATATATGTGTCTATGGGAATCCATAAATATTAGAGGTATAAAATAATATACACCGTTCATTTGGATAGTATGTCCTGCGTACGCATGAACACACTTTTTATTTTTTTTCATATTAAAATAATAAAATTATATGATATACTATTATTATAAAATTATATTTATATAATTTATATCACATATATTTACTATAACCATCGTTAATACATGTCATTTAAACTATGAATGAATTACATCGCTTTGTGAGGCAGTAGTCTGTCGTACACATGATCAACATTATCATATTCTGGCACATTGGAAATCATAATGGTATGTGTGATATAAATATTACATAATCATAATAAAATTATAAAAATAATATATATATATATATATAATATTAATTATTCATTAATCCAAATATTTAATGGTGGTAATGGAAGAACTGCTGGCATCGTTTCACGAGGCGGTAGACCATCAAACACATAAATGATGATTGGGTATCTCATTCGATGGATGTGTTTAAATTTTCAGATCATAATATTAACATAATAAAATATCATTATCATAAAGATACTAAGTTAATTATATTAACATGAATTAAAAATAATATAAGTGTTTTAAGAAAGTAATAAATAAATAAATCATTGATGAACATTACCTCTACATCAAGTAGCTCATTTGGGGTTTCATCAAAGGAATTCCTCAGTTAGATTTTTTCACAAGGTAAGGAATCCCGAATTATTGAAGGTAAGTTGGGAGTTTATTTGGATGGTGTCTAAGTAATCCAAATAGGTTTTATAGTGTTAATAAAAGAGAGAAACAGGTAACCTTTTATAATATAGGGGATTTACACTCAATTAATTTCTCAAAAGATTAATTAATAATAAAATCCATATCAATCCAAATACATTTTGAATGTCATTTATTAGAATATAATATATTATGATATTGTAATAAAAAAACAATATATATTATCCTTGTTTTTGTGTCATTTTAAACATTATCATTTTGATTATCCCTCAGTTAACACCTTAAAATTTTAACTACAACAACAAATTGTTTAATATTAAGAAGATGAAATTTTTATTTACATAGTTCCAATTAAACCATCAATAGAAAATTTATTATATTTTGGACCATATCCCATCCCATATTCCTTAATATTTATTTTTATTATTTTTTAAATAGTTAATCATGTATTATTTTCATAAAATAACATTACCGCCAATTTTGACACTATTAAATATTGTGACAATAAGAAAATAAATAAAAAAGTCTATTTGAAAAAAATAATTTCATACACCACTAAAATGAATTATTATATATTTAAATTCCTAGATAACCTAAAATAATTCAAATTATTATTTTTTACCCTTTTTGATATCATTTAATTTATTTTTTCATTATTAGAACAATTATAGTATCATTACTATGTAAATATTGACGATAGTAATTTATTCACTAAAAATTAAAAATTAAACTATATGATGAATATAATGGTTTTAGATTTCTAAATTATATTTATATTGAAAATTATCCCCTATATAACAACATATTAAAAATATTTCACTCATTAGAAAACACGTGTATGAAAATTTTGGATTTTCATTGAAAAAAATATTATAAAGGTCAAAATCTCATAAAAGGGGCCATAAATGGTCCCATAAACGGCACTTTAATTCTTATGAAAAGAAAATCATCCAATAAAATTGGGTCTAGTGTTAGGTTCATCTTATAATATTTATAATATTATTGTTACCCTTCATTACGCGATTTTCCCTTAACAATGGCAATAAAATTTACTAAATTTATTATTCATATTTTTCAAATATAAAATGGATATATTTTATAAATGTGTAAATTAAGATAAAAAATATTGAATCCATTTTTATAAATTCCAATAAAAGAATTTTCTAAAATTCATTAAAATTCAAAACTATAATTCAGTGGAGAAAGCAGGTTTTAAAGTGAAAATGATCAAAAGTTCACAATGTTTTTATATCCAAATCTAACATAGAAATGATTAAAATTATGGAAATTGGATTAAGGGATGTATAATTGAACCATTTTTTCAAACCAATTAAATAAAAAATTAAATATTATTTAGTATTTATATGAAAATTCTATTTATAACTAAAATAAAGTATTTTCACTATTTATTCCATGAAAAAATATTTTAGAAAAAACTCAAATATTTACCCTAAAAGATTATTAAAATTAAACATTAAAAAATATATTTATTTTTTCAAAAGAAATTATAAAAGTTTCACAATTTATTTTTTAAACAATTTTTCCATTAATAGATGATAAAACACCTTTTAAGAAAAATAATTTTTTATTATAAAAATGGATTTGTTCTTATGTAATTCCTTGAAAATTTATTGGACGAATTTAAAAAAACTTAATTGAGTATATAAAATTTAAATTTCTTTAATTTTATTTACTAAATTTCATCAATATAATTAAATTAGATAACACTAATTTCTTGGAAAAAATAGATTTTCATAAAAAATATCCATTTTTAATTGGGTTTTGTCAACATTTATAATTAATCGGTCAAGAAAGAATTAATTTTATAAAAATGTGTACCATGCATACATAATTTAGTTGATCCTATTCATTCCTTCCATTCTAATGGATTGGTGATAACTATCATAATTAAATATTATACAATTATTTGGTATCACTCATTCTTGTGTATAACACAGGCTATTTAAAGAACTAATTGTTGTTTGTGACCTAAGAGAAAATGAGTATTGCATGTATTATAATCCAAATCTATATATTATAGAGTGAATGATTCTATATAAATAAATATTTAATTGGTGTAGCATGAAATTCAATACACCAATAAATTGTCACCTATTTGAAAAAATATCATAAAAACTAAAGTTGTTACACCTCAACTTGTCGCAGATCTATTTTTAATGTTTTTTCTTTTTATTTATTATCATAGTAACTCAACTCTTCTTAGGGACTACCTGGATAGAAAATACCCATAGTCTATCGGGAATTTTAAATATTATTCTATCATCCACCAAACTTAAAACATCTTTTCTAACTACATCCTTCATTTTTGGTTTATGTCTTATCTTCCCTTACACCCTTGGTTTTCACTCTGGTATGATGTGGATTTTAGTTATGTATAATGATGGAATTAAAACATTAAAATCAATAATATACTAAATGATAAAAGTTTCAAACATTTTCAAGATACAAATAAATTTATCATATTGACTAACATCTAATTTATAAGAGATAGTGACTAGTAATGTTTGGAATTATCTTAAAAAAAATTATTTCAAATGAACTGGTAGGAGATTGAGCTCCAAATTTGGTGGTTCTTTTTTTAAGGGGAGAAACATGGTTCAAGGATATCCATGTTCCTCATGTTTCCTCTTTAATAAGGTAGTTTAGAAATCCTCCCCTAAATCACTATTGTTATTAGATTATTATTCCTCATATCCAAAATCATTAAGTGGGGTAAAAAATTGGTTTATAGAATAATCATCTTAGTGATCCATAAATTCCCATAAAAATATATCTAAATGTTCATGGTCCTTAGAAGAACTAATAAAAATTTATATACCTATAGGTAACTGAGGTGTACCATTGATTTCATCTAACATTATACGAAATTCATCTTTCTCTTCTTCAATAGGTTTTTTATCTTCCAATATGTCAAATTATGGAAACAGATGCTCTTGGGTCGGTTTATTAATGTTTCTAAATAAATTTAATTCATTTATCTTTTCACCTAGATTAAAAATTAATTTTCCCATTGAAAAATTTATTAAAACCCCTAATATGGTAAAAAAGTTCCTTCCAAGAATGATTGGTACCTATTGACCACTTTTATAACCAAAATGATAAGGTAAATAGGGTAAAAGTGCTTCGTTATGCCCAATAACAATTCATCTACCCTACCAAGTGGGTTATTAATGAATTTATATTCATGTAGTAACATAATAGTTCTATGTTTTGGGACTCATGAACATAGGTATTGGAATATGAATAATGGAATAAAATAAATAGCTTCTCAAATATCACAAATAGAATATAACTGATCAAATATGTCACCAATCACGTAAGGAAATATAAATCACCCACTATATTGAAGTTTGGGAGGTTTTATATTTTTTTAATAAATACCTAATCTACTATATGTGGTTATAATTAGAAAATTATTACTAGTATTTATCATACAAAATTATTTTATTATGTGATTTTTGATAAGAAGGGTATTTAATTAATGTCTCTTAGAAAAGATTATCGATATATAGTTTTGATAAAAATTTAGAAATTTGAGCAGATTGGAATCCTAATTCAAATTTCTTTTCTCATTGTAATGATAATTATTTCATAAAAGAAATGAAAAAATGTTGGTATCCCCTTATATTATTTACATTTTTTTTCTTTCATTTATTATTCTTTATTGTTAGGTATTTTTGTTGTGGGTTTTATGCAATTAAAAAAAGATTTATCCTACATTGAGTTGTTTTATTTGGATTTATATATTCATCATCTTCCAGTGTTTTTCAGTTATATAAATATTTTAATTTGGGGAAAACTTAAGACCATTCCAAATATCATGCTGATATTGATGACAATATATAATTATGAATTCCATGGAAATATCCCTTGGATTTATATTATTCGTTCTAGTTGATTTTCTGTTATCATTGCCTCCTTAATTTATAACAATCTATCCCACTTATAACTCAATATTTTTAAAACCATCTTGTTTTTGTGATTTATCCAAATATTTTTATATCAAACTAACCAATCAGTTTTTAAAATAAATTTTACTTCATCTTGAGAACAAGTATTCTCATCCTGTTGTATATAATTGAATTGTTTCCCAGTAAGTCAAAAAAGATGGGGATTAAAAGTCTTAAACACTCCCAACTATCTCTAATAATGGATGGGGTGGTTCTAGAATCCATAGGTATAGTTATTTGAGAATTATTCATGTCTTGGATGCATTATGGGGCTATACATAAATTTATTTACTTTTTTAAAACATGATAATATGTTTCCCGGATGGGATAGAAAGACATTAAATATGTGAACATACCAAGATGGTGAAATTTCTCCCTAATAGTGTATTGAGTGTTTTAACTATAAAACTGATAAAAAATTTATTCATCTTGGGTGTTATGTATGGTTTATTTACTAAAAATGGGTCTCCTTATATGAATTTCTTTATTTTTTTCCAAATTTTTGAATGTATTCATTATATCAAATATAGTTTTATCCTAGAAATATCCATTAGAGAAATTTTTAGAAATTATTTGATACTATAGTGAGATGTTTTCTTAGAAGGTTTTTATAAGAAATTATGGTGTGCACTTGTGGTTGTGGAACATCCTATGAATCCCCATGAATATTTCCCAAGATTAATTGATTAACACTCCCACATCTTAATAAAATACATTTATTTTTTCCTAATCTCATAAATATACCTCCCCAATTAAAATTTTATTATAAAATCATTGTTCAGTTGGCCCCATGAATAAATAAAAAGTCCTCCATATTTTAAAAAAAATATTTCATTTTAAAAAATATGGGAATATTCTCATCTTTAATTCTTACTCACCTAATCCCCTAAGTTGAAGGTGTTTCATTATTCTATATAAGTATCTAATGAAGTCTACTAAGTCATCAGAATGTAATCCCTCATAAGATCTTATCATAGAAAAGATGGATTTCTTAATATCTTAGTTTTTAGATGATGGGTATTCCTAATTTATAAGTTGTTATTTGACACTGTAGGATCATAAAACACCCTAATCTGGGTTCTATTTATTAGTTCATTACAAGGTTGTGATAGGTTGGTATTTCATTCTTGGTTTAAGTTGTCATTTTGGTGATCATTAAAATATTCATCAGTATTTTCCATTGAAGTATATTTATTTTTTTAATACACTCATATATTTTTTTATTTTAGTAATGAAGTCCTCTAGGTTGTCAGATGATGACCCAGTTTGAGTTAACTCCATGTTTAGAATAAATTAGCTTCTTTCATATTTTTAAATTAGTGGAACATGACCAATAACTAGAAATTGTTCCCAGATTTGAATGGAACCTAGTCTATCACTAGGTTCAAGAAAAATTAAATATTTATACACCCTACTTAAAAATAGTATAGGAGTGAGTTGGGGTCAATCCATAGGGAAGGTCATCTTAAAATGAGTATTTTATGGGAAAAAGGCCCAAAAAAACTACAAAAATGTTATAAGAAAAAGTAAAAATATTTAACAAGTACTGTTTATTGAATTAGTGGATTGATAATAATTTGTAATAAATGGAATAATCAATAGATCTTGGTTTTAAAAGGAAAATAGGGGGGAAGTCTAGAGATACAAAAAAAGAATTTTATTATCTAGGTTTCTTAATCTGATTATATATATATATATATATATACATATATCCCATTTTATATCAAAATTCATGGACATGTTTTATTGGTTATCAGGAAAATAATTTGGCCATTTATTTTGAATGGATAACCTAAATCTAAATGGTTTCAACAGTTTATTTACTATATAATCCATTAACCAACTCAACGATGAAACCATAGAACTTATGAAATAACTTCAAAAATTTTCTTGATGTTAAAACCTAACATGGAATTACCTCTTCTTAGATATAATTCAATGTGAAATTTAAATATAGACCAAAACACCCAACTAGTTACCAATATGTCCTAAAAATTAATAGAAATTCATTTCTTGACCAATGAAAAAAGAGTTGATTCTCGCCAGACATGATTCTTGAATGATGTTAAAATACCTACCCTATCAATATCATTTGCAAATTTTAATTTTTCCAGCCACCATGAAAAATTATTTAAAAAAATAAAATATTGATTGAAATATTGGGGAAAGGAACAAAAAAATAAAAAACCAATACTAACGAAAGGGCATCAAAACATCCTCCTAAACTATAGTTGTGTGGTGATGCGTTGTCGTTTTTTATTCTCCCTATTTCCTCTTGTCTTATGTCTTCATCTTCACCTTGTGAGTCATCTTCCCTCCCCAAAGAGTCATGTCCCCACCTATTTTATCTTCCTCTTCTATTATTTATGTGAAATCCAGAACATTCATAACTTCTCCCTTTCAAACCTTCTTTCCAACATACATTATTTTTTACTGTAATATATTCTTTTGAAACCAAACCTTAGACCCTAATTCAATAATAAATATCTGATCCCATCATTATTTATTGGATGGATTCAACATGAAATTCAATGTTCTAGATTCTTAGTTTCCATTTAACATTAACCCTTCAACTAAAATTCATATTTCCACCAGTGATCATGTTTAATAAATCTATAGGGGAAAAAATCTTCTGATTCATATTTGTCACATACAACTTTTCAGGTTCCATGTATAGTCTTAAATTATTTCACATTCCAAAGTTTTGTTTTTTGGGATTCAAAACTGGTCCTAGGTTGAACATGTCAACATCTCATACCTTTCAGCAGCTCATCTTGTATCCAAATTAGAATTATTATTCATCATAGTAACCACATTAAATAATAGGGGTGATTTTTGAATGATCTTGCTTATATCATGCTTAGTATTTTCTTCCCCAAACAATAGATTATTTAGTCAACAACACAAATCATAAATAAAATTTATCGGTGATCATGGTAGGGTTAGAATTGAGCTTCAATAGAGGGTTTCAATGAAAATTATTTGGAATTATCATAGTTTAGATTTCAATATATCTGGGAATACACAATGGGTTTCTCAACAAATATCTTATGCTTTGATAAGTTTATACTTTCGGAGTGGAGTAAGTTTTTTCCCAAATTTTATCCACAGTTCACGACCATCTTCATGTGGGGGGTCTCACTTCAACTAAGGTAGTATTGACTTCATTCTCTTCCAAACCAGCAGATCCATCAATATAGATCACAAAAAACTAGTATCACAAGATCCAATCCAGCATAATACATACGTATTGATATGGTTCAAATGTAATATTATTAGGGATTTAGGAATCTATTTCCTGATATTATTTTTGTAAAAGCGATTGGGCATGGTTGATTGAGGCTGACAATGAATCAGGGGTAAAACACTTTTCATTTTGTAAATTAAGTGACTTATCCTTTTTTCATATTATAACAATTATTGATGCATAACTTTGTTTTTTTATATTTTTAAGTTCCCATCACATGAAAATTCATTCATATAGTCAATTGAACACCTCATGTAGTCACATGTGTTTAAAACATGTTTTATGTCATCAATTCATGACAACATTCCTTTGCCAATGTTCAACGGTGGCTGGTTCGAGTTCACTTGTGGTTAATCCCCTTGTCCTTATGGTCAATCCAACAATTTTTACTATTGGTTAGATATAAATTTGTTCTATTTTCACGTGTTTTCACTCAAAAATATTATCATTTTTTTGAACTTAGTCAAATGAAAGTCACATAATAAATCCTATACCACTTGTAGAAAATTCAAACCTTTCCAAAATTTTAAACTCATTAACTAAAATCAGACATATTTTAAAATTAATTATAACTTAAACTCTAGATTTAAATTCATTTAAAATATATATCATAGAATAAAAGACTTAAACCCTGAATTTTAATCATTTTAGCACCCATAATCCAATAATTTGATTATAAAATTTGAATAAACCCATGTTCATCAAGAAACATTCCATATTAAAAGATTAACCATTTTTAATATCAACATTACATATCAAAAACATTTATCTCACCAAAATATTTTTTGAAAAGTGTGATAAAATAATTTTTCATCATACATGGTGAGTGGTCCCTTATTATACACCTTGTTTAACACTCCTGAGGGATATTCATGGATTAACTGAAATTTTATTTTTAATCCATTTTAAAGGATTTGGTTAGATAATTACCGTGGTTTTCCTAATTTAAACCTATGGTTTGATAGTTTTAAAATAATTTTTTAGGTTTAAGACAACCAATGAATGACTTTTTATGATTTAATTATTACTCATTACATTCGGTCACACCATGATCTAGGATCTTGATAATTGTTAGTAAATTGTGGAATCTTATTAATGTTTATTGTGAAAGATTATGTAATTATTTCATTATGGAGATATCAAAATAGATGGGAGATGGGCTTAAAATCATCTATTTATTCCTAATAATATATCCCATTATTTGATTAACAACCAAACCATATGTGTGTTTATGATTGAACCAATTATGAGAAAAATGGTGTTTTGGGATGATCATAGAGGAATGAAAATTCACCTTCGTACATGTTGATAATGTGACATGAATCACCTTGATAAATGAATTAAAGAAAATGGAAGATATTTTTTGGTGCAGAAAAGATGGAAATTAAGAATGTAATTCCAAGGAAAAATAAAAAATATCAGTTAAAATAATAATTGTGAATAATGGTTTCCATTAGTTATATTATATGGTAAATTATTTTAAATAAAAATCTATGTGCACTATGAGGATATATATCATAGGGGAATTCTTGAGAAGACGAACAACATTATTTTATGAGTAATTGTTATACTATTTCTAATGAATGTACAATGAATGACATATGAATTGTATGAATTATTTTAACATTATTATATATATAAAAATTAAGAAAAATGATTAAATTTAAGTTGATGAATCTTAATAAATGATTCATATTTTTATTTTTGGAATAAATTATTACATAAAAATATGGTGATTCCAAGTTAATGGTTTATGAAGAATATTGTATGATTAATGAATTTATGTATTGGGATTCAAGAATTATTTTATATAAGTTTTTTTTCAATGTCATTACAGTAATATGTATTGTAAAACATTATATGATTCCTCCAAATTAGTAATTATTTTTGCATTTGCAAGTATATGTTGTATGGTTCTTATAACCTAGAAAATAGATTCAGTGGTAAGGTGATATTTTTTGAAAACACAATTTTGAGGGATAGATAAACCATAACATGTTCATAATGTTGAGATAATATTATTTATTTTTGATAAATATATTTTTAACTTTATAAAGTAAATTAGATTTTATTGAAAACCTTGACATTAATTAGTGATTTTAGGGGGAAATTATTTATGTTATCTTTAAAGTATTTTAAATAATTTTTGAAAATATCTAATATATATGAATGTCTAGGATTTTATTTTTTGGAATCTTGATTTTGTAATTTTTATTGAATCATATATGTTTTCATGGTTGTATTATTAGGGTTCATGTTATTATCATTTTTTGGGAGAATATATTATTATGTTATTCACATGTTTGTTATGCGACATTAAAAGTAACATTATGTTAATTGGGGATGAAATTTATGTTGATTTGTCATGTGTAATATCTATATTAAAAAATAATTTGTTTTCAATTTTATAAAACAAGTTTCCAAGGAGTTTTATGGATAAAAATTTGTGGGATTTTCTAGTTTGTAATTTGCATGTTAATTTATGGTTTTGGATATCAATTTGTTATTTCATGATATGAATATTTATCCACATTATATATCTTCTGCTAACCATTTTTTTGGTAAATATGTAGAGATATAATTAATGAATTCTCATTACATTATAGATCCTATGATCAATTAAAAGGTAATTTTAGTGCTTTGGGAATGAAAAATTCATAATTTTAATTCATCATTATAATATGGAGGAAAAAGGTGAAAGATAATTGAAACACACAACCAAAGGATAAAATTAATTTTTTGGATTCGATAAAACTATTTCAATTTATTTTCATTCATTAGACGATAAAATAAATCCTCTAATATTAAATAATTGAGGCCTAAAATGATAATTTTTACTTTTTTATAATGGTTTATAAGGATTTAAAGATCATTCTCAACCCTCATTCATTTAGGGTTTGATGGTCATTGATATTTTCATGACCATGTTAAATAATATTGTATATTATTATTTGGAAATAATCATTCTCCACTTTACAAATATTTTCAATTTTACATAATGTTCTCATTATCTGGGAACCTAATTATATTTTTTAATGTAACTCTTATGTTTCAAACATCCCTTTTTAAAGGAGAATTTACTATTTATATGAATGATCTATTTTTTCAGAAAATTTATTTTAAAATATGGATACTTTTATTGTCAAGATAAAAATTTATAGGGTGATAATTATTTGTGGGGGGTATGAAAAAACTTTATATTTTAGAATTTATTTCTCCTGAAATAAAACTATTGATTTTGATATCTAGATATACATGTAACCCCATTTCTATATGATTTTTTATATAGTAAACTATTATAATATAAAACTTAAATTAGAAGGAATAAAAATTGATATCCACATTATTAAAAATATATATTAAGGGATTTTATAATGAAAAATCTATGGATTAATTCATAATAAATAAGTAATTAATTTTTTTATGTCGTTTTATGCTTCAATAATATTTTTTCTTCAAAAAAACTATATAAACTTTTTTTAAATGAACATTATTATTAATTTAAACCATTTTTACAAATTTTAACTGATTAAATGAGTATAATTTTTTAAAATCATTTTTTCAACATTATCAAAGGTTGATATTTTATGATATTTTTACAAATATTTATTTTCCATTAAATTGTGAAATGTGATGATTTTTTTAAAAAAGACACTTTATTTTCAGTTAAATATCACATAATATTTTGAATTTGATAATAAATTAACCTTATTATATATTAATTAGAAAAAATATATTTAAATACATAGTAATAATCATTATACTTTATTTTTTTATAAGTTAAATTTTCAACTTAAAGACTGCCTTTTCTAAAAATATATTATTTAGGCACATAATTTGTATTGATCAGAATATATTAATTTTATCTCTGTTTATTAATGGTTTTGAGGAAATATATATATTTTATATTTAATATAATATTTTATCATTAATATTAATTTTTTTATAATGCAGGGTTAGGAATAAAATTATGTATTATGTTTAAAATTAATTTTTTCAAGAATGGTATTATGTTGTGATCTTTGTACTTAATTAAAATTAAACTCATACATATATAGAAAATGGATCTTATAAAATATATAAAATATTTTTTAGAATAATAATTAATATAATCTAATATTTTCATGTTAATTTTCCTTCATAGTTAATAGTGAAAATATTTAAATTTTGTTAGCATGGTTAAGGTTTAGACAGGTTTACCAGGGGGTTTTACCATATGATAAGGGTAATATTTCCACCAAAACTGGTATCATTTTTGTTGGATTTATATATTTCAGTACTTAACATATCTTAACCTCTAATCTTATACCATTTAAATCCATATTCCAAAGAATTTTACCTTAAATCATTGAAATATATTAATAAATTCCGTTTTTGTCCCTCATATCACATATGAAAGGGTACCTCTTCTCGTCTATTATTCAAACTATTTGAGCCTTCTGGATTAGAAAATATATAAAAATTCATGCTTAAAATTCTTACCTTCAACCAATATATTCTTTTTTTTCTTAAATCCAATCCTTTATGGCGTAATATTTAATCCAAATGATCTCTCTCAAATAAGTTGTATACATATTAACCAAAATTTTTCATTTTTATTTATTATTACAACTTATCTTTACTTTTTTAAAGATAAAAAATATAAATAAAATATGAAAAATATAAATATAACTTATTATCATGATTTCATAATCATTTACCACCTCTCCTAAATCAAATTGTGGATTAAAGATTCACTTTTCCATACGCGTGGATTGTCACTTAAATGTAGTGATACAACTAATTTTCCTCCACATCTATTTATCGTCTCTCATTATGTTCAATATAATGTTTATATTTGAATTTTTTTATAAAATAATAATTCTATAAATATGAATTAATATATTCATTTCATTAATTCCATCCATTGAAAAATTTAAATATCACTCACACATATATACATACTAGTGTCTCCACTTAGTGATGAAATTCATTTTTCATCACCTATTTATATTAATGGTAAAAAAATATTCATATATTGAATATTTATTCTATTTTTATCAATATTAATATTCAGGATATTATTGAATAATGATAAAATTTTAAAGACCATAACCTTTGAAGAAAAACATATATTAAAAATAAATTAGTTGATACCTGAAATAATGATGATAATGAATCATCATTAATTAATTAGTGATAAAATGTTATAATTAAGCCATATATGGTAGTATAGGTATGATTATTGTTCTATTATGGATTTATAATAAATTTAAAATTATTATAAATCATTTTTTATCACTTATTTATCATGACAAGCTATGGGTAATGGTTTTATATTACAGTCTCATTTTTACAAAGATTATTTGTAATGAAATTTATAATGATGAAATTATATGATCTCTATACAAAAAAATATTATTTTTTTATCATCCCCTAGTTATTTTTTGTGGGTAATTTTTTTAATTTCATTTTCTTCTCTATATGTACACAAAATTCAGAAAGGAAGTTTTTAAACAATACTAACTTTACTTTTCTATTCTGTTCCAAATCTATTCTTCCATGACCATCTTTTCATTAAATTTTTTATATAATGTTTTTAATTTTAAAGAAATATTATTTAGATTCAATTTTAAAAATATTTTTCATTATTTATATAGTTTTATAAATAATTTTTTAAAATTATTAAAAGAACATTTTTTTTGAATTTTATCAAAATGTGATCAAAATATTTTTTCAATTAAAATTTGATGAACATATTTTAAAATCAACATTAATAAAACATTATTTGATGATTATGTCGTAATTTTATATTTTTATTTTGAAATAAATTTTTTTCCCTCATATTTTTTGAAAAATATTGATTCTGAATAAGTTATTTCAAATGAAAATGACATTTTCCTAAATAAATATTCTCGTGTTTTTTAATGTAATTTGTATCAATAACAATATCCTATGATGTTTCTTATGATTTTCAAGGGGCATGATCCATTGATTCCATCAATAATTTTTCTATATATTTTTTATGATTATTATAATAAAATTTTTATGAAACCATTCTCCTTTACATGCATTATGATTTGAGGATGTGATGCATGTTGTATGATCTTATGGAACACATTTGTTTGGTTTTTATTATGTGATGGGTGGGCCTAAAATTATATATCCCTCCATTAAATTGGTTAATTATTGATATCTTATGATATAATAAAGAAAAGAATTGGGAGTGAACCCACTTTTATAAGGGAATTTATCAAATAATATAGTCATGGGAGAGAACCTTGAATAAAGAAATAATAAAATGGTAAGTGAACCCAATACACTATAATAGTATCGGCAGTGATCCTTCTCTAAGGGAATGTTTTTTTAGGATTATATTTATTCTATAAAATTATTTCCTATATATATGATATGTTTTCATTGATCGTGATCTATTATTTTTGATTCCACACTCTTATATATTATTTAATTTGTATGATAATACCTTATAAGGTGCTTCCTAATTAATGATCATTGACTAATTGGTTATGATTATTGTAAGTATTGATCATGTTTTCATACCCTTATTCTTATCTAAGGATTTCAGATGATATTTTTTTTGATATCTATTATGTTAAGCCTTCTGGAAAATATGTTCTCACCCATTCTTGTGTTTCCCTTCCCTGTGTTATGAGGAATATTTTTATGTATGATATATTTAAGAAGGGTGCTAGTTATGAAGAAAAAAATTGAATATAATATAGATATTTCATGTATCAGCTATTTACATATACAAGATTCCAATTAAACTAAACATCTACAGTATATATCCATGTATTATTGTGATACTTATTAAATATTTATCTAAAATGATGTCATATTTATGTAATAAAATAATAGGTTTCTATATGAATTATTTCGAAATGACAACTTATCTACTGTATAAGATAATTTACTTTTGTCATAAGATAATACTTCAACACTAATCATCCAATATTATAATAAATTAGAAAAAATAGATATTTAGAAAATCCAAAATATAATTATTTTGTTAATAAGATAAATCATATATGCATAAGATAAATTCTATAGAAAAATTTCATGATTAATACCAAAGGCATTCAAATGTGTTATAAATATAAATTATGATCTGTAAATACATAAGACAAACATATCATTAAAAAGGATTCTTTTATTAATATCCAAGTGTAGAAGAGTTTAAAATATATTGTATAACTATATACTATTATGAAACAACAACCTTAAATGCTACATAGTAAAATCCTAGGGCAATAGAGAGAAAACACTTTAAATGAAAATCATTTAAACAACCACAAAAATTCCACCAAATAAAACTATAAAAAATCAATAATGAAACTCATCATCCATTGAACTAATAAACAATGATTTAATAACTAAATCATAATAATAAAAATTATCTGAATAACTTTGACATTAGTACATAATGAAAATTTTTATATCTATCATATATGAAAATGACAAAAAACTGAACTCCTCCAGTAATCATCATACCATCTACTATGTGAATGGAATTCCATCAATAGCCCAATGGAGAGAGGGAATCTGACAAATGGTTTTTATCCTATAAAATCATTGACCACATAGACATAATATTTTAAATCCTTATTGAAAAAACCAAACACAACATAGAAGATGATAATAGAGGATTATGAAACCATATTGTAGATTTATGTTGTTTACAACCATGTCAATGAGCCTCTATATTATATTGGACAACAAAATCCTTCTTTTAAATCCATTGCTAAGAGATAAACACCCCTACTACTCAACTAATTAAATAATAACTACTACCCATGAGACCACCCAAAAAAGAAGATACCAACTTCATTTAGCACCCATTGGACATCGATATCGCTCAACCAAAACATCCCAAACATCCAAGGAAAAACCAAACGCAACCATTATGGGGTTATAAATTTGGTAAAAAAATTGAGATTAGAGGAATATCTAATCAGGTCTTCAGTTTTAAATGATTTTCAAAACTATTTTACAATATTATTCATAAATAAAATATGTTTTATTTTTAGTAAAACATTCAAATGAAATTAATTTAATATCTTTTTTTCTTATAAATAAATAATTAATATTTTTAACCTCAATAAATAAATTTAAAATATAATTTTTCAAGTTACTAATTGAGGAATTATTATACTTCTTTGTTTTTTGATAATTCATATTTATAATTTATTGAACATATAATATATAAAATACTATATCCTTATAGATCTACTTTGGTGGAAAAGAATTATTTATTTATGATAATTATTATTCATCCTTGTGTATTGACCATTCATAGTGTTTACTGATATTTGTGGTGCATTTTTTAAGGAAAATAAATAGGCATAGAAATAGAAATAACAGACACTGTATTGGCTAATTGATTATATTTTAATTTATTTATTTTATTTTCCATTTTTATTCCATTTTAAAATCAACTATTATTTCTCTCAAGGGTGGTAGGTTATATGTACATTATATGAACTTGGATCTATTTATAATGGACTGATAGATATATTGAGATATTAGATTAAAATTCTATGATCAATATGTACATTTTATATTAGTGATAATTAACTTTGATAGAGTGTAAAAACTATCTTATAAAAGAGTTTGAAATATAAAAAATCATCCACTAAATTCAAATAATGAAAACAAACAATATCATAAGGGATTATGGACTTTCATCATTTTATGAATATAGACCTAAATTATTTGGAATCCTAATACAATGGAAAAATAAAAAACATAGTGTTGAATAAATAATAAAATGCATTGGGTATTTTAGTGTAATTCAATCTACGGTTCCACATCAAAACCTCTAAAATTTATATAAAATTATTTTTCCATTTTATCATGTTGATATCTAAGATGATGTTGTATGACTATTTTACATTCCAATTTTATTGATAAATAGTCTAATGACTTTATAAAATGGATACCATCAATCTCAATAACAAAATTGGATGAGATCAAAATTAAATTTAAAGTCATGTACTTAAGACCCTTAATTTTGACAAAACAGTTAATGAAAATTTATAAATTCACTAAATTAAATAGAGAATCATCATTTTATATGTAATAGATTTTAAGATGCTAATGATATACACTAACCACATGGTCATCCATTATATGTAACAGAAATATTTATTAATTTGGATTAAATCATAATTATAGATCCATGGTCAATGAGATACCTATAAGATTCCTAATAGAAAGAATATTAGTATAAACACAACAATCATGGATGAAATTTTAAAATTATTGTTAATGTGGAATAGATAATTAGTCCCTATAAGAAGTGTTATTCACCTAGTATAGTAAATTATTAATTTGGATTCATTATTTAAGTGTAAAACCCCATGATTTAACTATATATTTTCTTTAAATAAAAAATGTGTTTGACATCTTTCTCACAAATAAATCAATAACATAAGAAAAACCAGTGATAAATTTTGAGAAAAACATAAAAATACAAAATAAGACCAATAAAACATGGCCATTGAATAAGTAGGTCTTAAAAAAAGTAACCATATTATGAAATATTTGAATAAATTAATTAAAATATACTTTTAATACAAATAGAATTCAATCAATATATCTAAAAAATATGAATAAAAAATTTCTACTAAAATATATATTTTCTAAATTAGAATTATATTTCAATAAACTAAGAATATTATGTTTAAATAATAATATATATTCATAATATGAAAAATATATAATCTAAAATTTAATTATTTATTTATAATAAATATAAAAAAAGAATAATTAACATTTCTAAAATCTATTTTCCCATATAAATAGTTCTATATTATATATATTGAATTTATTTAAAAATTTATTTATCATATTTGAACCTTTAAATATGAAAAAACTAACATAATTTCAGAATTATTCAAAATAATATAATCTTGATAAGAATGTTTTTTTAGTGATTTTTTTAGGTGAATAGTATGAAATAATATTTTTAAAAATACCATGATTATATGAAATTATAAATATACAAGTACAAAAAAATTATGAAAATTTTTGTTGAATAAATTTTAATTTTATATATTTCATCCCATTATAATTAATTTTTTGGTATTTACAAAAAATACCACTCTTTTCACTTAAAACAGGGGTACACCTCTCCTCACTTACTCTCACACCACAACCAACTTAGTTCATCCAAAACACTAAACAAAATTTTCTTCAACATTCCTATAAACCATAAATACATTCTCATCTTATCAAAATAACTTCCTTAAATGGCTTAACCCCTTTTCAAATGAGATTATCCCATAATGAATAATTAATTTCTAACTACTCCTTTTTCATTTAAATTTCGTTATATAAACATCTTATTCCAAAAATTCCATTACAACATCTTAAATGGAAAACATAATATCACTTTTATACTGCTATATTATTATTCTGATACTATAAACATTAAAAACAATTCCATTTTAAATTAAAAAAATGAAACCTCCATATTTCTATTGTGCAGACTATCACATACATGATGTAAGTTGTTTCATTTTCATTAAAATACTAACATTTATTATAAAATGTGAAATTTAATATGATTTTATGATAATTATAACATATTTTATATTCTAAAATGAACTACCATATTACTCCTTTTCCCCAATCTATTGAAAATGATATCATCATCCACTTGTCTAAGTTAACAACCACTTACATTGAATGAACAATTTTTGTTTTTGTTCTCATTGTGGACTTATTAAATGGTTATATGTATTAATTTTATGAATAAATATTATTTTTATAAATCCATTGGGATTTTGGTTGGAAAATTATGGGACCGATTTTTCATATGAGATATAAAAAATCATTGTAAATTTGACCCTTCTAAAACAACATAATAAGATGAAAATGATCTATTTGTTAGATGTAATTTACATATATGAATTATTTTTATATTTTACAAATTTTATATTATAATATATAACACTAATGAATAAATAATAATATTAAAATTCTTTTATTCTAATTTTATGATCACTAAACCACCTCTTTATAATCTGTTTGTCATGGTATGTTCATGTTTTAGTGGATTTGACCACCTATTTGATCAATGATAGGTATTTATATCATGGATTTCTATGGGAACATAATTTGGTGTATAATATGATAATAATATTTAAATAATTGTAATTTTTCAGATGAAAGGGTTATAAAAATATTTAATTCTTTAATTCCTAAATTACCCTTCATTGGTTCAGAAATCCTAAAATGTCCTCGAGGTAAATCCCATATTCATAGTTAAAAAATAAAAAATTAATGAAAGGAAATTTAAAATTAATAAATCATTATAATTTGTACCTTATAGTAAATTTTTATATATTTTTTGAATTAAGATCATTGGGTGGTGAATTAATACTGAAATTAGTCTTACAAAACTAATTATCAAAAATCAAGATTACTTATACCCAATATAGAAATATAGAATATATATATATATATATATATGTGTGTGTGTGTGTGTGTGTAGAGTTATTATATGTAGAGGTTATAAATGGTGGTAGATATAAGTATTTTTCATATTAATAATATTAATTTAATTATTCATTATGTTTGGTGTAGGTGTATATCAAATTAGGACAAATTTATGGGTTTTTATCTAAAATTACTCCCTATAAGATATAATTTGTATAATGATTCTAATTCAATTTATATGGTTTATAAACTACCTATATGAAATATTATATCATTATGTGACTTTTATTTTTATTAATTTATTTTCAATTGAATATTTTCTCTTTAATGAGTATTTGTTTTAGATGTTATTTAATTTGTATGTGTTTTTTTCTACTCAATTCACATTCAATGAATAATAATTATTATTATTGAAATAATTTAATTTCAGTTAGGTAAATTATTCTCAATTGATGAATTATGTGGTATTTTCTCCTTACTTATATGGATTTATATTTTTTCCACAAAAACCCCTCTCTTATAATTTATGAATTCTTGAACTATATTTCCCGTAATAGACATTGGGAAACACAAACTTATGAATATTATATTTATATTTTCATCTAGAACATAGTTCATTAATATGTTTTCTAACACATTCATCGGGGTGCACTGCCTCACGTGTTGTACCCCACACTCTTTGATTTTCATGATCACAATCACTTTCATATGTGTCTAACATTGTTTTTAAGTGTTGTGGATGATAGGAAAAAGATTGCCAAAGGATTGGCCCAAGAATGGACAAGAAATGCACTGAAATTCAGTCCACCGGCCAACCGGTGTGATAGCACCGGCCAGCCGGTGGAACTGGCAGAGGGATTGCCCACTGCCAGGTTCCACCGGTCGACCGGTGGCTCTGTCACCGGTCGACCTGTGGCACCCAGCCCAAATTGTATTTGCTACTGTCTTGCCACCGGCCAGCCGGTGGCTCCTCCACCGGTTGACCGGTAGAGCCTGGATCAAGACTCTTCTTCTCTACCAAGGCACCGGCCAGCCGGTGGAGCTGTACCGGTCAGCCGGTGGCCCCTGGACAAGAATCCTATGCCTTTTTGCACACACCGGCCAGCCGGTGGGACTGTACCGGCCAGCCGGTGGAGCCAGTCAAACTAGCTGTTGCAGTTTGACCAGGCTGGCCCACTTGGCTCCCAACGGCTCTTTAAGCCTCTCCAACGGCTCCGAAGCCTCCCCAAGGGTTCCATGCCTATAAATAAAGGCCAAGGAAGCCCCGGACACCTACCGGAACATATACGAAGCCAACGGACATATTTTGGATCATTTGGCGTACCTCCGGCGGACTTCCTCAAAGGAACCCACCTAGCTCCAACAACTTCCACACCCAAGGAGCTCCTCCAAAGAAGCTTGGAAGCGGCCTTCAACATCTCCAATCAATCAAATGCGCCCAAGACTTCTCCAATTACGGTTTTTAGTGTTTTATTCATTTTGAGCTTTAAAATTGGGTTTGTGCCTACAAACCCCAAACTCTTTTCTCATCTCCCTTTCTTTGGGTTCTCACACCACCATTAAGGTGTGAAGAGGTTTCTTCAAGCCTTTCCTTTTAAAAGGCTTGTGTCACGGTGAGCTAGCCTTCACCCGTTAAAAAGGCTAGTGGGTTCTTGCTCAACCATCAAAAGCAAGTGGGTTCTTGCTTAACCACAAAAGCAAGCTGTAATAGGTCCTAGTGCTACCTCAAAGCCTAGTGGGTTTCTTGCTAAAACCATTGAAAAGCAAGCGGTAGGAATCTCTCAACGGTTGAGTTGGGAGAGGAGACGTAGGCCGGGTTTTGGCCGAACTCCGTTATCAATTTCTTGTGTGATTGCCTCTTTATTTCCGCTGCACCTTTACTTTGATTTTTAATGTGTTAATCATTTTTTAAAAGGAAATTCACCCCCACTCTTGCCATCTTTTCGCTTTTTCTCCGACCCAACAATTGGTATCATAGCGAGTATTTGAATAATTCCCTAAAACGGTTTCAAATTAAAGATCCTATTTTTTTTATGGCTTCTACCGCTTCTTCCTCTCAATCCCCCGAAGGACATTCTTTGGATCGTGCTCCATTCTTTGATGGAGCCGATTATAGTTTTTGGAAAACCCGCATGACCACATTTCTTAAAAGTATTGGATATCCTATTTTAAAAATTGTCATGCATGGTTATACTCTCTCTTGTAAAGATGAATCTCAATGGACCCCCGTAGACATTGCAAATTTCGAGCTTGATGGCAAAGCCATGAATGCTCTACATTGTGGGTTAGATCGTAATGTTTTTGATCATATTTCTTCTTGCTCTACTTCACATGATATTTGGAAATATTTAGAGCTAACCCATGAAGGTACTAGCATGGCTCAAAAGCAAGAACCCGCTCGAAAGCAAGAACCCGAGGCAAAATCCGTACCTGTTTGCCCATCTCACAAGAAAAGGGCCAAGAAGGAGAAGAAGAAGGCTTCAAAGGAAACAAGGAGTGATAGCTCCACCTCTTCATTCTCCTCCTTCTCCTCGAGCGACCAAGGTAAAAAATGCCTAATGGCAAATCATGAGGTATCATCTTCCGATTCCTCTTCCTCATGTTCTTCAAATTCAAATTCTTTCAATCATTTGTCATATGAAGAACTTCAAAACATTAGAGACCAATTAGAAAATGGTTTTCATGAACTCTCTTCAAAATTTGTTTCTTTGAAAAAGAATTTCAAAAAACTTTCCTCCGAAAAAGAACAACTTCTCAAAGAGAAGGAGGAACTCTCCCTAAAAATCCAAAATTTCCCAAATGTTGATTCTTTGGAATCAACCATCAAGGACCTTAGAGAATCCCTAGCCAAATTCACTCAAGGGGAACAAAATCTTTCAAAATTGCTTGGTTCCCAACGCGTTTCCCGAACCACCCAAGGGCTAGGCTACACCAATATAGCTTCCTCCTCCCATGCACCCACTGTTTTTGTAAGGGGGAGCTCTAGTTATAAATTTTGTAATTATTGCAAGAAGCCCGGGCACCTTATTTATGAATGTAATTGTAAAAATGCCCGTTATGGCCAACCCAAGTCTTTTTACTTTTCCGATGAATTTTATAGGAGAAGACCCGCTATGAGACAAGTTTGGATTGAAAAATCCCTTCTTGCGAGTCTCTCCGGGCCAAAATTTATTTCCTTCCCCCGGTGATTTATTGTTCTTATTTAGGGGGAGTTAGGTTCTTTTAAGCCTTTTTGTGAATTAAAAAATTTCATTCAAAATTCTCATTTCAAATTTTTTATTCAAAACTTTCGATTCAATCTTTCATTTTCAACTCTTGGTTTCAATTGGTTTTTGATTCAAAACTTTCAATTCAAACTGTTATTCAAATTTTCAATTCAAATTTCAAATTTCAATTGATTTTCAAATCTCAAATCTTGTTTTTCAACGCTTTCCCTCAATCAAGTTTTATGCCCCATTCTATTTTGATAATCACAAAGGGGGAGAATTTATTGATTGATTGGGGGAGAATCCTTTTGATCGTTCTTAGCATTTACTTTCTTTAAGCATGTCTCTCATTTAAGTTTTTTCATTGCATAGATAAGTGATTGTGATCATCAAAATCGGGGGAGATTGTTGTACCCCACACTCTTTGATTTTCATGATCACAATCACTTTCATATGTGTCTAACATTGTTTTTAAGTGTTGTGGATGATAGGAAAAAGATTGCCAAAGGATTGGCCCAAGAATGGACAAGAAATGGACTGAAATTCAGTCCACCGGCCAACCGGTGTGATAGCACCGGCCAGCCGGTGGAACTGGCAGAGGGATTGCCCACTGCCAGGTTCCACCGGTCGACCGGTGGCTCTGTCACCGGTCGACCTGTGGCACCCAGCCCAAATTGTATTTGCTACTGTCTTGCCACCGGCCAGCCGGTGGCTCCTCCACCGGTCGACCGGTAGAGCCTGGATCAAGACTCTTCTTCTCTACCAAGGCACCGGCCAGCCGGTGGAGCTGTACCGGTCAGCCGGTGGCCCCTGGACAAGAATCCTATGCCTTTTTGCACACACCGGCCAGCCGGTGGGACTGTACCGGCCAGCCGGTGGAGCCAGTCAAACTAGCCGTTGCAGTTTGACCAGGCTGGCCCACTTGGCTCCCAACGGCTCTTTAAGCCTCTCCAACGGCTCCGAAGCCTCCCCAAGGGTTCCATGCCTATAAATAAAGGCCAAGGAAGCCCCGGACACCTACCGGAACATATACGAAGCCAACGGACATATTTTGGATCATTTGGCGTACCTCCGGCGGACTTCCTCAAAGGAACCCACCTAGCTCCAACAACTTCCACACCCAAGGAGCTCCTCCAAAGAAGCTTGGAAGCGGCCTTCAACATCTCCAATCAATCAAAGGCGCCCAAGACTTCTCCAATTACGGTTTTTAGTGTTTTATTCATTTTGAGCTTTAAAATTGGGTTTGTGCCTACAAACCCCAAACTCTTTTCTCATCTCCCTTTCTTTGGGTTCTCACACCACCATTAAGGTGTGAAGAGGTTTCTTCAAGCCTTTCCTTTTAAAAGGCTTGTGTCACGGTGAGCTAGCCTTCACCCGTTAAAAAGGCTAGTGGGTTCTTGCTCAACCATCAAAAGCAAGTGGGTTCTTGCTTAACCACAAAAGCAAGCTGTAATAGGTCCTAGTGCTACCTCAAAGCCTAGTGGGTTTATTGCTAAAACCATTGAAAAGCAAGCGGTAGGAATCTCTCAACGGTTGAGTTGGGAGCAGAGACGTAGGCTGGGTTTTGGCCGAACTCCGTTATCAATTTCTTGTGTGATTGCCTCTTTATTTCCGCTGCACCTTTACTTTGATTTTTAATGTGTTAATCATTTTTTAAAAGGAAATTCACCCCCCCTCTTGCCATCTTTTCGCTTTTTCTCCGAGCCGGGTTTTGGCTGAACTCCGTTATCAATTTCTTGTGTGATTGCCTCTTTATTTCCGCTGCACCTTTACTTTGATTTTTAATGTGTTAATCATTTTTTAAAAGGAAATTCACCCCCCTCTTGCCAACTTTTCGCTTTTTCTCCGACCCAACATCACGTGTCGAATGCACACTACTATAACAATTTTGTTTCTCTACATATGTTCCTTCCAGTGTCATGTGGGTTTCATCACTTTCATTGATTATGTCTACTCGTTGATCGAAATAGGTTGATGGGATGGTGGTTCCTCCCTATTTGGATTACTCCTTGGAAATCATCACCTAGTCTGAGTCTCCCTCATAATGTTAAGTCATGTTTTTGTAACTCATTATTGGTGCCATGTCTTTATGGATGGAGTCTAATTACAGTAATTATATCTAGATAATTTTGTGGGTCTTGAATGCGTATAAACCATCAGTTTGTAGAATAGTAACATTAGACATCATTGGAATGTCTTGATTATTAGAACATTGGCCTCTTGTATTCTTCTACTTAAGAGACCATCTCATTGAGGCCCATTAGGCATGTAACCCATGGAATCCTATGTTGATCACGAGGTATCTATCACTAAGGTCATCTGTCTTCCAAGGCTTTCACCTTAGGTATTCCGTGTTTAGCATGAGGTAGATAATGGTGTAGGAACATATACACTGAGGCTTTCTCCTCAGGCATCCCTTTCCTTACCTTCTTTGGGTCACAGGTTTAATATCATGTGGACATAGGATTAATTGATCAAGACACCCCATGTTGCTGGATCAAGAAGGTATACCCCTAGGAGGAGACCCCTTGTTTTTTCATTGGTAGTGATTTAACAACAAGGAGTCATCATACATACCCTTTTCAGAACACTGGGATCACAATTCATTTATTTTGATGATGCAGTTTAAGATCATGTGATGGGACCAGTCCATGCATTTTAATGTCATTAGGTAAAAATGATCTTTTCATGAAGGTTTTTTTTAGAGATGCTATGGGGGAAAACAAATAGTGTCCTGTCTTTGAAATAGTATCACTCATGGTAGGATTTTTATGGGTCTTACACATTGAGCTTCATGAGTTATGTTAGGAACAACAATTACGTGGATCGGTCTTGTGTATGGAAGCGGACCAAAGGTATGCAAAAGAGATATGGTCTCTATTTAAGGGAATTATCTTACTAATATGTGCAGTACCTGGGAAAATAAGGATGGATGTGGATAGAGTATCAGTTTTGGACCTCAAGGTGGCTTCTTACATATCAAAATTTGTTAGGAATCAAATCCCACATAGTTTTGTATGGTTAGGGATTATACCTAAGTGGGTGGACCAAGTGGGGTGAACTAATTGGGGATCACACATAGAAGCGTCCCATGGAACATATATGGTTGGGGATTACCCAAAAATTTCCCCATTAAAAGGTGGATATTGGGGCTTACTTTTGGAGGGTTTCTCATATGGTTAGAGGTTAGATGTCACGGTCACTATTAACATCTATTCCCCCATTGTTCATGCTCGATGTGAGAAACAATAGGAAGCAACAGATCCAATTCTCATTTTTTAAATGGTACACCAACGATGGTTTATGTCGGGCTTATGCATTGAGATACTATAGGAGGATGTCATTACATGTGAGATGGATATAATTCTGTGTGAGGAGGTCCTCATTCCCACTGATTCATACAAGGAATATCCAATGATTGGGGCATAGGCTATATAGGGATTATCCATGAAATCTTTGATGGTATTGGGGTTATGTCCCATCAAGTGGGGATGGTGGAATCCCATGATGACCATACATGGTACATCTTATTCTTATTTTATTATCTAGGGTCACAGTTTAACATCATGTATTGAGGAAAATGGAACTGGGAAGTTTTATATCATGTATCTCGGACATGGGGGACTAACTCCATACCCCTTAAGCATACATAACCATTGCTCATGCATCGTTGGGCGGGAAATGGAATTAGAAATGATAGGTTTCAATAGTGGTAGGAGTGGTAAATCATTACTTCAACATTAGGGATCCTATAATAAGAATAAATGGTCGTTTTCATACCTATTCTACAATGAAAAATATATATAGAAATATTTGGCCACACATGAAGTGGAGTATACCATAAGAATAAGTGGAACATTTCACATAGGGACTTGAGGTTCATTTCAATCACTACTAGATGGAATGTGTTAGCTTTTGGCACTCCTCCTTCATAAAGAGGTTTCAATATAAGGGAGGTATCATGGACAAGCCTGGAATAAAGGATTTACAAATAATATGTCATTTTATAGGGGTTATTTATGAAGCTCTAATGATTTTCCTATGTCAGGAGTTTCATGAAGGAGGAGGATTCACAAAATTTTGTGACTATGCCTCAGTATGTAGACCTTTCTTGTTAAAGGAGTGCTTCGTGAAGGATAAATGCATCGCAAAAACTCATGTTCACATGGGGGGAATCTTCATTCATGAATGGAATAGACAATGTAAACAGAATCTCTACCGAAGGTGGAGTCTCTCAAGAACACATTAAATGGGTTTTCGTGAATCTCATATACCTTATATGATCAATTTTTGGTCTGGTTTATGATCATTAAGTTCTTCACAAATTGGGTGAAATTTGGAATTCGAAAAATTTGTGGTAATAGACCTCAAGGGTTTGAATGAGGTGGGTATTTATAGTCATGCGGACTCACGAAACTGGGAATCATTTCATAAAGCAATTTTTGGGCTTTAAAAATGAGATCATCTTTTTTATACTCATGAATATCACCATCAACCCTTTTTGTGGCCTCAATGTGACATCAAACTCATGAAGGAAGGTATCAATGATTTACATGGTCATGAAGTATTTTCCTGTCATGGATCTTTGTGATCATCATACAAAATTCTTTCAAGATAGCCTGGGGGCCATTCTAGCTTATAATTAAACCGAACTGGCTACTTCATCCTAAACTATTCCCATGAAACGTATTTCATCACCAAATCTTCCCCCATGGGATTTTATGGGAAAAATAATGTCTTAATCTAAGGGAGAATCACCAAAAAATTACAATCAACTATATTTCATGAATACCAATATGGATGATAATTCATAGTGATGACTAGAGTTGATCACAAGTGTAACGTATATCACAAATCTAGGGTCTTCATACCCCTATAAATAGCATTTGGGGGGAATCAAAGTCACCTAACATCATGAGAATAAAATACTTCAATCTCATTTCTTTAAACTCAGAATATACGTGAGCATTCTCTATGAATTCTTCCTTAAAATATTGGACACTATATCTTTTCTCCACGAATGTTTCTTAGAAAACCAAACACTGTGAACCATATCCTCACGAAGAGGCCAATGCTAAACAGAGATCTATGAACTAGCTCTGCAAATAATCTCAATGAATTTCCTTGGTAAACCACACATATAAAAACATATGGTCTTGAATCCAAATGGTCATTCAAGAAGTAGTTTAATGTGTGATGTGCTATTCTTCTTAGAGGGATGAGATGGAATCTATAATCATGATCAGGGAGTGTATCTTAAGTGTTGTGGACCATCAATCGTTCCTCAAACTGCTATCAGGGGGCCATAATGAGTATTATTTGTGCAAGAGGATACGGATTTGTGGATTCAGACTAAGATACGATGTATCCATTCTAGTGATAATAAGGGTAGATCCATCCTATTGGTTTAGGGGTGTACTAGGGCAGTACCAGTGGTATTGGGCTACTTCTAGCCACATTGGGAATAATCATGCACCTATCCTAGTAGACTACCTTTTCAACCATATGAACAATTTTTTAGGGTAAAATTTATATGATGATTTATCCCTAATTTAGTATTAAATGATTCTCAATGTAGGTTTGGGGATCCATAGAAGGGACGAAATGAAATCTTAGATCTGTACCAGGGAAGAAACTTCAATGATTAATTGGAATATTCTTACTAGGTATTTATTTCATGTTGATAATTTTAGGTAGAGTTGATCTGGGTTGGATATTATGAAGTATAATGGTTTTATAAATTTCTTGTATACTAGGTGCAATACACTATTTATGAGTTGCTAAGAATATTGTCATTGGAGACCAAAAAATTCCATCTACACTTGTGTAAGGTTAGTATTAGCCTCTAGGGCCTTCAATATATTCCTGGGATCTTGATCCTAGGGGTGACGTATGATGAATTCCTCTCCATGGAGAATGTGTGGGGAGAACATGTATATCTTTCGACTCTTGATAAGGAATTACTGGATGTGGTACAGGATTCCATGGAATATAAGTGGGGGATGAGGGATGTTACTTTAAATAAATTCTTTAGTTACTTCTTAAATGAACAACAAAATATGTCTGGTTTGGGGGAGGATCCAGCAATGAAGTGTCTTATATGTCCATTCTCAATATCTAGTGGTTACGAACTAGGAAAGGAGGGATCCCACTAGAGGATTCTAGAGTCGATCCTGTGTTTTTGTGTGGATACAATTTCATGTATAAGAGTGAATCCATACTCATTCTTGTAGGATTCATCACTAAACTTATCTGCGGTTGGATGCTCCGAATTTTGGACATGTACATGGGTTTTTGGCCAATAAATTCTATTATGGTGGCAATACTTGAGAAAGGATAGCATTTCAACTTTGATATCCCAATAATGGTGAAGTTATACAAAGTACATTGGAACTTCAGTAAAGGTAAGACAATGCTAGGTGTGTGGGCCTATTAAATTTCTATATATCTGGGTGGCCACACACATGGGTTTGTATAAGTAACCTAACCCCATTTCCCATCCCATGAAAAAAATTAATTAATGTTTTGGATCATAATGGGAAGTTACCCATTCTTGTTTGGTTTGACAGAAGTGTTGTACTAGGTTGGGATGGTAAAAAACCCCATCTTTCACTTGTTCTCCCAATTGATGAGGGTGGTAAGTAATGATGGCGCACATACTGAGGAACAGAGATCATATCTCCTTACCTTTTGAAGGGGGGTACTTATAGTATGAGTTGACTATAAGCTGGTTTTCAATCCCTACAATCCACTAGAATTTGGATTGAAATTTTAGTTTTTTTATACTAAATCCAATGGTGTACTCAAATGTGTATCAAGAGATACACTCTTTTGTGATGATGTCGATTTGGAACATGTTTGTGTGTGAAGATGTAAATATGTGGAATGAGCTACCGTCAAACACTAATTCATATGGACATACCAAATACTATACAATGATCCTTGTAAATTAATATCCTTGGGTCATGCTGAGGAACCGAGCTATTCAAGATAACAGATGGGTATCCCCTCTCCCCTAGGGCTAGGGCCGAATAATGGATATAACATGTCGTTGTGGTAGAGATGGTCTATATAAAATAACTAAAATATTGTGTCCAATAGTTCAAGGTCCCAAAAAATAATGATATATTTGGGAAGGAATGGGACAAAAATCAAGGCTTCTAGGAAAGTGATTGTACGAAGTCAGTAGGTCCTTTGAGGCGATCTCGTGAGTTCACACTAAAAGGACATAGAAACGAGTGTGTCCCCCAATTGTTCCTAGAAACCCTATGTATCCTAATCCTTGAAAATCATGGGGGATTCAAATGTATATTACCACAACTTGGGGGTGTGGAATAATATCATCAATGATGGGATATTCATTACAGGGATGGGTAATTTAATTGAAGGGTTCCATGCACCTCATGCCAAGGCCATTTTGTACATGGATGATATGTAAGATATGGTCTACTACTATAGTATCATGTGTCCCATGACTGGTTGAGTTTGGTATTTTTTTGGGAATTTATTCCCCTGTGTATGACCTTGAGAGACATGTGACTATGATCAAAGGTGTAGAAACCAAATAATCCTTGTGGAGCGACACCTACCATATCTTAGATGTAGAATAGATTCTTTTCGCTGACCTGGTAAACTCATTGATCATTTCCTGCACCCAAAAAAATTATATCACTATGGTCATTTCCCATTCCAATTTTTTTGTGTAGGAATCATCATGATTTGAATAAGGGTAAGTCTATGATAGACATCATGCGGAGGGTGATGGAACTCTATCCCATAATGGGGTGAGTGTGAGGACCTTAGTGATTTTTTGGTTATAGATGACCAACCATTAGATCATGATATTGAGGAAGCATCCATGGAAGTTGAGGTGACGATGGGAGATGCTACCCTCATGGTGGAGAGATTATGGGTGGCTGTGGAGATCAGACCAACCACAGAGAAACCTCTAAAGGGAACTTATGAGATCATTCCCTCAGTAGTGGTTGGGGGACATGGAAAGTCCCACAACAAAACTAGCTGAAGAATCTATGGAGGATGAGACATTAGAAGAGTTCCTACCAGAAGTGGTCACTATAGAAGAAATTATTGAGAAAGGGGATGAAATAGGGCCCACAATACTGTCAGCTAAAAGGTTTGTGTTAGCGGATCTTGTTGTAGTTGAATTACCATAAAAGATTTCTGGAGCTAAAACTATGATAAAATAATAGGTTATGAAATCAATGCTTGATGAAACAAACTAGGTTACATCTAGATTTCCAACCCAAGAATCGATACCAAAATCAACTTAGGTGGTTGATGCTCAATTCATGCTACTAGTAGGAGTAAACAAGGGATCATGGATGATAGTGTCCAACTATATGATTCCTCAAGTTGAAGTGATTTCTTCTATCATATGAGAAGATACTAACATAGAATTATTCTTTGGAAGGCCTTACAGTTATTCATGTTTGATGATCTATAACTGGGGGACCTGGCTGAAAACATTTGGTGATCTATCTTCCTCATGATCTTTCACTACTTGAATATATTGATTATTATGGCCTAGAAGTCACTAAGGATAACCAATCTATCTGGAACAAGTTGGGGAGGAATGTGAGGTGTTTCATCACTCGCATTATGATAGTTAATCTACCATAATGGGTGGGATATCTCCACCATTTCTTTCTCATTCATGGGATGGGTGATATGGATAACATCACATTCAAATGAATTAGACTGAGACATCATATTTGAGAAAGAAAACATAAAAGTGAAGGATATTGAACAAGCCTATAAGAAACACAAGGATGAGGACACTCATGTGCATTAGAAGGTAAATTATCTGATCTCCTTCCTAGAGGGGATGAAAAAAGAGCACTTGATGGATGTTGATACTCAATATGATTTTACTAATAGTCTATGGGCTCGACTTGATGTGATTGAGGCCACGAAAGTTGAGATCAAGAATGAGGAGGTTGAGTGATGTGTGATGAATGAATATTAGAAGATTAGGGTTGACAATGTTAAATCAAATGTTGATGAGGATAAGTAAGACCTGATAGTGCACCAACAGGCCTTGAGATCACTCAGCGGAAGCTGGTTGAGCTTGAGTGCTCAATTACTAAGGTGGATAACTAATGGCACATTTTTTCAAAGTAGAGGCTTTGATATGTGGATGACCATATGAAACACTATTTTTCATTTGAATTCTCAAAAATATTCCTTGATATATTGTCTTACATCAATCATACATTGAAGAAAACGAACAACCAATCCCTTATCTCCCATGGGACATGGTCGATGTGATAAATGGTTGATGATCATGTGAGTTTTCATAATATGAGAGTTTTGTACAACCACTGAACAATAGAGTCCTATTATTGTTGACTCATCACCCAGAGTGATCGAAAAAAAATCTTTAGCTAGATAAGATGGATCTTATACTATCTGACATTTTTTTAATGTGCTCTAGTGAAAAAATGGGGCAACACTAGGGGCATTGAATTCAATGTGATCAAAGGGGAGTAGGGAGGGTGAATCAAAATTCCCAAAATATAGAACTAAAGGAGCGTGTCATGGTGATATAGGATAACTTCAAACCATGTTCGAAACCTAGCATCCATACCATTATCCAGAAATGGGAAAAATGAGGGTATACTAATAATAATGTTCAAAACATGGCTCCTATCTTGGAATTTTATCGGCGGTCTTTCAAGATGTTGGGATATGATGGTAAGTTATCCATTATGGCTTTAAACTAAGCTGTTATGGTGACTCTTCAGATATAGAAGAGGATAAGGATCTAAATAAGGGGAACAAAAAGCATGATAATGGAGTGGTGGAATGTTCAAATGGATTCTAAAACTCTTGCAATTATGCCACTGTGGCTTAGAGAACATTTTTTTACATGTATTGGTATGATCAAAGGCTTGACTTATCCCTAGGGGAGCATCATCCCATGTGTACATCAGCCGCTGATGAATGTGAACTATGTGGAAGGTGACCTTCAATAGAGGATAAGACCTTGAAGGTGAGGGCCTACGTCACCTTGATATTTTATATCATACATTGGTGATGATAGATACATAGTTTATTATCATATGGTGAGGATGACACATGATAAAATTTATCATCATGTGATCTAGATGTATCTCACAGTTTAATTTCATGATACCAGGACATTTTATATAGTTTGAAGTCATATGGAATATACCTATTGCATATAGTATAAGGTCATGTTACATGGACTGTGGATATTTGTTTAAGGTCATATAATTAATAAAATTTAAGATAGTTTAGATACATTTTTATTAGGTACTAAACATGATGTGGTAGATAACCGATGATAGAAAATGGCCACTCTCTTGAATGAGGGTATTGAATCTTTTTCCACTGAGCTACAAGGAATCCTTTATATATAGGTTAAAAACTAAATTTTAACCTCATGTGTTAAGGACATGGATAAAAGTATTTCGAAAGGGAATTTTGTGGTGAGACCACTATAACTAGATGTTAATGGGGGAAAAGGGGCACATGCACCACACAATATATCTCGGTGAGGACAACCTGCATATAGTTTAAGGTTACAATTCTTAAACTTCTTCTCATTTTTTGAAGATCGACCACATTGGTATACAAACTACCATAACTCCTAATCCAGGTTGATTCACATACGGTGTGGGAAATATGGAAACATTAGTGATTTTTATTGGCATGTGGAATCACATATTAGTGGTAACACCTATGGTACTCAAATTCCACTAAGATATAGGGAAGTCGAAAAAAGGTAACAAGGATTTAGAGGTCCAGATCAAGGATGACTAATGTGTAGGGTTTAGTTGTTGACCATGTTTTCATCAAAAGAAACCCAAACACACCATTTTTGAATGGGGTAGGAAAATATAGGATCAGCTATTGACCATGTTTGAAATAGAGGATCCACAATTATCTTCCAAAGATCCATTGGGGTGTTGGAAAAATAATGGAATTATTCATTGACTGAACTAAATCAACCATAGGGGGTCTATCTAGATTTTAAAGATGATTAAAATTTGAATCATAAAGATTCAATGAATAAAATGGGGGCATTAGAAATTGGGACCCAAAATCAAGTTCTATGAATAGTTTAAAGACTTATTACATAGACTATAGGAAGTCTATTAGTTTAAGGTCTTAAAACACAAACCATAAGTTGGTTCCTCAAATGGATATGGGTTGTGCGGTTTTATAAGTAACATATCATGAATTTGGGATCAAGGAGACCCAACACCCCACAAATAATTCATGCACCATCGATACTTAGTTTAAGGTCATAGTGCTTCGACCAAAATGGAAAACGGGGAATTCAAGGATCCACAAGTGGCACGAGAGTTAAACCCCAATTGGAATGATTCAAGGAGGCTCTGCACCACATGAGGTAATTTCGATGCTAGTTGTGCATTGTTTAAAGTCATGCAGTCTAGACCAATGGGGTGATCAGCATAAATTCATTACATATAAACTAGGAAAGTTCAATTAACGTGGTATTAAAATGGAATGAGAGAGGTATAACCTGATGTGACCGAGGACCATAGAGGCCCTCATATTATATACTCGCCTTGACATGGACTACGTACAATATAAGGTCATATTGTATGGACTTTTAATGGAACCAAGGTGTAGAATTTTTGGTGAATTAGAAGCTGGGACCAAAGAATAAATTCTTGGGAATTAATAAATATCCCAATTTTATGGGAATCAATCCACATGTAATTCCACAACATTATGTTGTGAGAGACCATAATTGGGGGGATAAAATCCCATATGGATAAGGAACTGAGACATCCCATAATTAACATGAGGAAACCTGAAATTTTTTAGGTTAGTATTGTCATTTAATGTCATGTGTTGAGGATAGTAGCTCTTAGTTTATGGTTGTAGTGCTCAAACCCTTGGGAGGGCCTTCGAAAAATGGACATGCGTGGTGTGGTGGCATAATAAACCCAATTTGATTGAGGACAAAGGAGGCCCATAAAACACATATGTATTCTTTAGGAAGATTTCATGAAGTATAAAGTCACAGAACCTATTGAAATATTGGACCTATGGGAAATTTTATGGAATAGATAAAAGAAGGTCATGATGTGAATGAGGAACAAGGAGGCATATCATGCCGTAAATAGGGCCTAAGGGTGAAGGGGGTTGGTGAATTTAGGGTTATGTGTAGATATGAGAAGCTTAAGAATCACTATATATCCTTCAAATGTTATAATCAAGTTATAAGTATTTCTAAATGGAAATATCCTTGTGTAGTTCTCACCCATATATAGGGAGGAGGGATTTTTTTTAGGGCGGCTGGACCCGGATGTGAAATCTAGATGTCTATATATATCATGTGTATATAGGAATAAATCCATACATAGATCTTGAATTATGGAATGTTATATGTTTAGTGTAGAGTGAAAAATCCCCTTGGGTGAGGACTTTATAGTTTTTTGAGGTTTCTCATTGACTTAACCAGGAAGATAGTTTGTACCTTTTAATGTCATGTGGATAGGACCACAAATGCTACATAGTTTAACGTTATACTGAAAATATGGTAGCAAGATTGTTTAACATCATATTGTAGGGATGATTATAGAATCCCACATGAAGTATGGATTAAAAAATTGGAAATGGTTGTGGCATACTATGTTCTTCATCCTTAGTAATCAAAGAGTATGTGCCCTTGGAAAAGACCTTGTAAATTATGTAAGGTCCTTCCAACATGGGATCCATGTTATTTTCCTTCCTAACATGTATCATTTATATTCTAAGAGGAAAAATATAGTAATGTTGGAGGAAGTACTAGAGTCAAAACATCTTGTTGAATGATCCTTCTATCTTGCTCTGGTTCCTCCCTTGATTTTCCAAGGCATAGATTCTATTCTCTACAAGGGTTTCTGGGTTATCTAGAGAAACTTCTTCCATTCTATCTAGAGTTTTCTAGTTTTATATATCATTTTGGAGTGATGGATACTAAATATCAAAGGGAAGAACTACCTATATTCTATAAACAATGGAGAATGGGTTCACCTGGGTGGAATTTAGAGTCTTCTTCCTAAAATCTAGTATGGTGTTGGGGATATTTTCCAATTAACTCTTCTTATTCTAGCCTAGAATCTTCTGTAGAATGTTGGAGAGGGGAGCTTTTGACAACATTGATGTGTCCATTTTCTTGTGCCTAAAAATGGGATGTATGGTTGGATCCCATATTGTAAATGGAATAAATATTATTTATCATAGAATCCCATAAGTTGGTGCCATTTTCTGTGAGAATATCATGAGGAACATTGAATCAATGAATGATATTGGAGACAATGAATTGAACCACCAATCGAGCCTTGAAAACCATAAGAGGAATCACTTATTCCAACTCGATGAAGTAATTTGTCACATTTATAATGATCATGCACTAACAAGATGTTGTTGGTTGATATGGTCCCATGATATTGAGATCCAAAAGTGTAGATGGATAAAAATACATAGTTTTATGAAGGGTATCTAGCATTCAATAATGAAATATGACATGGATCTTACATGAATGAATCCCCTTTATGAACTTGATGTAATCATGGCCCATGTTAGGTCAGAAGTAGCCCATCCTTTGAATCTGGTGGAAGAGTTTCAATGTTACTTGGTGATCACCATTGGACCCACCAAGAAATTCCTTCACAACCTATGTAATATCATCTTCTTATATCCAATAGAGGATAATTCTACAAACCCACATTAGGAGAGAGTTTGGACAAGGTTGGTCCCACTTTAGAGGATGAATTGGGTTCCACGACAAATAATTATCTCAAGTTCAGATCTATCCGATGTGAGCACATCATTCTAGATATACTCAAAAAAGGGGGTGTCCACTAAGAAGTTTCATAAATCGGTGAGTGATTTATAGTTCCCAATATAGAAGTGCTAGAAGTCAACTAGCTCACCCAGTAGTTGTCATCATCATCTGGGATAATAGGGGAAATGAAACCTTAATGTTCCATATAAATGAATAAATGGTCATGGTTTGGCCTTGAAAGAAAGATATCTAGACCAGCCAAGGTGTATTCTCTACTATTATGTGACCATAGGACATAGGTCACCTCTAGATGAGAAGGGAACTAGGACATCAGCTACTGGGTGCACTCAAGAAAGGGTAAAATTTTTGTTTTTATAATGATGTATTCACTATTGATTTTTCATGACAATATCATAATATAACTTCACATGAAATAGAGTAACCTCGATCTTGAGGGATAGATCAAGACTAGTAATGGAATCCTAATATGCAGGCCCATTGTTGGTGCAGCCTTCTAGTTGGAGGAATGAGTATGAAAAAACAGGATGTGTAGGAGTAATGAAGATGATCCAAATGCGTACTATGTTAATATTAGGATTGTTCAGACATATACCCATTAAAATCCAGGAGGATCCATCAATGTAAATATTCTAAAAATTTCTTAACATGATATACTAAGATAATGGCTACATATGGGTTATTTCTCGTCTAGTTGCAATAGCGGTTTGATCAACTTCGTTGGTCTAAACTTATTTATCCTTTCTCTTATAACATATGAAATCTAGAAATTGGGACTCATAGGAACCTATGGGAGATGTATCACCTTGAATCGTTCCTACTCAAATTTTGAGGGAGTACATGAGGCATTAGTGATGTAAGGTGGGAAATTCTGCATGAAGATGAAGACAAGGTCTAACCATCAACATTTTGTATGTGGTATCCTATGAGACAACCATGAACACAAAATTTCCTATCATACCACAAAACTGAGTCTTCAAAAAAACCCTAACAAATGGTTGATGCTTGGTCTTTTCATAACCTTGAATATTATTTTCATAGGGGCTCAATTCTAATTTATTCAGCCACATCCTATGATGAATCTGTTTTGGATAAATAATTATCCCAAATCCTTTTTCGACAAAACAATGATAGATCTCCACACCAATAAACTGGAATGTGACATACAGGGGACATTGGTTCCCCTAAAATAGGGAGAACTCATCCCCTCTATAGAATGAGGTGATGGATGGGAATTATGACTATCCAACCTCCTCAACATAGTATTCCTCTACCGCTGCTACCTCTTCTTCAAATTAGAGGGGTATTTTCATGGCTTATACCAGAGCCTCAGAAAACTCTTCTGATAAGAAAAGTACCTTGATCGATTATAAATTTTTTGGGATGTTATTGAGGTTATTAATCACATTTTACTTATGTTATAGAACTATTTTTTGGTATATAAGTGTCATATATTTGGAATGTGGCATTGAGGAAACTGCTGGTTGAACTACTAGGTTCTGGATAGTACTAAAAACATATTGCTTCTCATTAGGAATCTCCCCCAAAACTAATACCGGATGATTATATGATGGATGAATCATGGATTTATTTGTACAAGGAAAAACATAATGCACTTTTGGTTGTATTTCTTATGGAATTAGAACATTCAGCTATGGAATCATGTTTGATGGAGCATGTTAGTAGGACTGTGCCGCTTGATCCCTAGGTGGAATATGCTTCCTATTTTCGGTAGTAGGCATGGCCTATCTTAAATCACATCTCTGAGCATTCTAGTAGTTTTCATGGCCTCGAGTTCAAACCTAACAAAATCTTCCAGATGAACTTGGTGTACTTTCTAGATATTCCTCATCATCAGGAACCATGAATGGGTCTACCAACAAAATGGTGTTCATGGAGGAAATCTCCAACTCATTATCATATGAGAATTCCATTATTGGGTGGAACCTCTTGGAAATTCCCATATATGAAGGCATGAAATCATAGAGGTTATAGGATGGATTTGGCACTAGTATGGGTCTTTTCGTTCCCTTTCACAGTCATCACCTACTCTTCTAAGACTTAGAATACGAGGAGGTGTATGCCGAAGCATTGGCTGAATAAGGATTGGAAAATTTAGGAGATTTGGGATAGTCTAAGTTGTAATATATGATGATGTGGGTGCATGAAACTTCTCTAGGAGGTATCTAGTAATCAAATTTATGATATCTAGGATAAAAAACAATTTTTCATTCACCTAAACCCCTACTATCACTGTCATTATTGGGAGTGATATGTGCCACTTCTGCTAGGACATTTCCAAATATGACCATGCCATTATCTGCATGGTCCTAAATTCAATCCATGAAAACATAGAATTTTTTAATGTTTTGGAAAATATATTGTGGTAAGGGATGTATTAAGGTAAATATATATGTTTATATTTTTGAGGATTCTTACACACTGGAGACTTTAGGATCCCCTGTTCTAAGGTACAAAGGATGTTACTGGGAAGTTGTGCATCCTTGAAAGAATGGGATGGTTTGTCTAATTCAATAAGTGTACTCTAGGAGCCTGACCATGATGAGGGGAAAGATCATAATGGGATGTTGAAGAAAAATTCTCCCTCCTTGGTGATTGTTCTTAGAGAGTTAGTGTGTGACAATGTTTTGTTGTGTAAAGCTATGCTTGGTGGGGTTGTTGATCTTGGAAAGGCTTTTCTTGATAAGGCTCTTCAAGAAATATCCCTAGTGACTTGGGGGAATATAACTATAAAATGATGGAAATATCATTCTGGGAATCTATGATTGAAGGTTCTAGAAGTGGCAGTTGGTGTTCTTTATTATCTTACTAAAAGGTTTCCACTATGCATTGACCCTTGTTAGAAAAATCTTGGAACCGATCTGGAAAATTATGACTGATGTGAGTACGGACCATCTCAGTCCAAATGCTACCCACAAATAGTTTTGGCTGCTATTATTAATTCAATGTCATATCATGTGAATATGTGAGGCCCTTCCCCTATGAAACAAATATTGTGACACATTCATCATAATGTTTCTTGCACATTAAGAGGTTGGCAACATTTTTCGTGCATTTTGTGGAGATATACTGGTAATGAAATATCCTAAAAAGATCCTCCCAATCGGGGATGGACACTATGGGAAGCTGGTTGTACAAGAAAAATTATTTCCCTTCCAATGTATAAAAAACAACAGATATTGGTGGCCTCCGACTATTATGGGGTTCCCCACCTGGTCCCATAGCTTGAGATAAAGTTGGTAAAATGTTTTAGTGGTTCCACCATCCCATCAGATATGAAACATGGGTTCCCAAAATCTAGGGGTCTCACATATCAACCACCCACATCAGATTTGACTTATCGTCAGTTGGGATTTCCAACTATCACATCTCAAGGGCTTCGACCTGAGTAGTGAGGGATGATATAAAATCATCATGGATAGGTTCCTTATCTTGATTATGATCCCTAATAATCAATGCATTGATAGGATCATCAACAAGGTAGTAAGGCCCCAGGAGTTGTCGAGGGGGTCGATCTGGGTCCCAAAGAAAGATTTCCACACTACATAGCTAGGTTCGGTGACTCATATCATGATTCCCCATTGGTGGGATCAATATCGGTCAATCTGAGCTTGATTTGGAGAAATTGACCAAGGAGAACCTAAGGATTACTGTCATTACCCAATAAGTGGGGAATATGATCCTATCGAGGAGCACCATATTTTGAAGGCTGCTCAGCAGGGATATCATCATTAATCACCATATGACTTGTGAACTCCTATAGTTTAGTGTAGTCATGGGATCAGCCTGAGTCTTCTACATGGTTTCATATCGATTGGAGGGATTGAGATGTCTCTATCTTTTATTGGAATTTTAACTAGAGGGAAATGATAACTAGGGATATATGAGGTTGAGTATCTTCCTTTAATGGTGGGTATGGATATAATTTTAGGGGTCCTTTTAATAATATGATTCCCCAGCAGATAGTTTTTCTCTATCATATCCAACATCAGTGCCCTCATCATTGTAAATATCAAGGAAACCCATATTTACCATAACAATACCCAAATTAATATCCTCAATATCAATGGGTAAATTATGTTGTCATAGGATAAGGATAAAGTGGGGAGAACGATAATGTACCCTACCCTAGATCTGCATGTGATTTGATGCAACTACCATGATTATTCTTATAACAATGAATCACTTGATGGATCTGTATTATAGGGTCTATTTGTAGTCAAATGAGTTAGTGTGATGAGCCACTGGGAGCACTTCCAATGCAACCATGCAACATTGTTGGTTGATCTCATAAAATCTCTCCCATATTTCTATGTAGGATAACTTATGTTCACATAGGTGAAATCATATCATTTAGATTCTCAGGAAGAATAACACAACCTAGTCCTTTGTGGAGGATTCCAAGATATCAAAAATTTATGTGTCATTTTTCCATAATATAACTAACAATTAATAAATATTGAGATTCCCCCATAGGGTTTTTTCTCAAATTTGGGGCCCTGCTCTTGGTTATCCCATGCCTCGTTCAGCACTGTCTTAGAGATTAGTAGAAAATTGATGTGGATTGGTTTGGTAACAACTCATCCATTGGAGAAGTCGATGCATGATTCAACTATTATCTACATGATAGGTCATCTCTCGAGGGTGGTACCAACCACGTCATTACATCCTTATATGACGTGGTTTTCACTATAGCCTTGTGTGTGAGGACAACATCACTTCTTGGTGAATCAAATTTGTATTATTCATCTATCAAATTCCAAAATAGTTCTTTATGATCTCATGTACACTTAGAGGGAGAAACTGGTGATGATAGAGATGGATGCACAATGATCCCCTAGAAGGGAGCCAAATCATCCTCCACCTGCATGTATCTATTGAGGGATTTTGGGATTATATGCATATCACCATCCCAGATAATGAATTTAAAATTCCATGATCCAAACCTAGACAATGATGATGATAAATGGAGTGAAGGTTAGATAATTGAATCAAATTATGCCTCATAATATGAGAAGAGAATGAGGTTTACAATGAAAATGTCACTTATGATCATTTATCCTTTAGTGGTGGAAACTTTCACTTCAGTCCTAGGATGGTTCTTCAAGGTAGGTAAGTACATTATAATAGTTTTTAACTACATTCTGGTTGACGATAGAGATGATATGACCTCCACATTTATCATTCAGCATATGTAGAGGACCTATGTATCGATTTTTGTTACACTAGAGAGGACCTCCTCTTTGATTGTTTTATGATTATGGAGGTCCTACACTCTTGTGGTTCGAAAAGCATGGAGGAACAATTCGTTAGATTTAGGGTATATGAGTATGACCTTTATACAAATTGGTGATGATGGAATAGGGAGGAACTCTGTACTTTCATGTCGAAGCCTGAGGTGTACCACCATATTGGTCAATGCCAAAGTTGGGAGGACCTCTGCTTAAGATGGAAGAAATATGGGGAGGGCCACCATGTTGAATGGTGAAGTAGTGGGGAGGACCTCCACTCTAGATAACTATGAAATGGGGAGGACCTTTCTGATGGGAATCATGATTATTAGGAGGAAATTTTTACTAAATGTCGATGATGTGGGGAGAACCTCTTCTTTGATCAGTGCTGGACAAAGGAGGGCCTTCTTTGTACTGGAAACAACATGAAGAGGACCTTCACACTGAGGGTTTGTGACATGGGGATAGTCCCCATGTTGAATAGTGATAGAGAAATGGGGGGGGGACATTTGTATTGGTTTTTGATAATGTGGTATGGACCTTCTCTGGGACTAATGTTGAGAATATGGATAGGACCTCCATGTTGATTGTGAGAGTTGGGAGGACCTCTGCATTGGTTGTCGATAGTATGGGGAGGGACTCCATACTAAATCTCATTTCCCAAATTGTTCATTAACAGATAATGGTTGTTCCATTAATTGAACTTTTATTCCTAGCATTCCTATGGGGTGATTGTGGTCTTGATCCCAATTAGGTACTGAGGGATCCATTATTTTCTATTTCTCGAATCTCGAAGAATGTGCATGTGGTGGAAGCATCCAATAGAGATATGGAAGATGATTCCCCTTGTTGGTAATTCTCTTAATCGTAAGCCTGATAGTGATGATTGGTATTCTTGACCAGGGCTAGCAGAGCAGGTTTATAATCTACATATTCTTTATAATGGAATATTTTTCATTTTTGGCACTAACGGGTCCTATTGGGGACGCTCATTATGTTTCTTGGGTGGTAGTCACATTCGTGGGGACTCAAGAATCATCCCCCACCTTATCGTAGGGGAGAAAATCATAGGATCTCTTTGAAGAGATCCTCCTAAAATAATTTTATGCTGGAGTGAGGAGTATTGGATCCCTATGTTGATCTTGGGGTGGTGGTTTCGGTGAGGCACTAAAGCCTCCATGTCCCTACGAGCCAAATAGATCATGGTAATGGCTCCCTCCATCTCATACTAGAATAAAAGGGTGTCTGTCACTCTTCTATGGGGAATTTTAGAGGGTGTTATAGGGTGTGGGTGCCCAGTAGTTATAGTCTCATCGGAGGTTGTTATATAGGTGGTGTACTTGGGGATTTATATATTAACACTTCTCTTACCACTGCGTATACAGGTGTCTGGTGGTTGATTACATATATATTGCGTTCTAAAAAATATTAGAATTATTATTTTAGTATGGATACAACCAATTTTTCTTGGTTAGAGAGATAGTTATGCATATACGGTGTCACATATTGGAATTTCAACATTTTGACTACACATATTTCTATTGAGTTCTCGACCCATCCTAGGGTTTTTTTTGTGGGTCCAAGCACCAGATTGTTGGATCCAGTGAAATTCCAACCTATTGATGTATCAAACTCTACTAGTAATTATTTTTAGGAGAAGAGTTTCACATTAGGTTCATCATTTCTATATCCAATTCTTTCATAGGGTTGAACCACCTCACATGTCAAATTCACTTGAATTTTAATTTTGTTACCCGTATTAGTTATTTATAAAGGTGGGTGACTTTCATCACTTTCATCCTTAATGTCTTCTCAATGGTTGAAATGGGATGACGATTTGTTGGTTCCCCCTTACATGGATTCCCCTATAGAATGCATCTCCTTCATTAGGTATCCAAAATATAGTTAAAACATGCTCATAGAACTGATTCCTCGTGACATCCCTTTGTGGATGCCAAAAAATTACACTACCCCTCCCTAAACATTACAGTGGGTCTTGATAGGGAAGAAACCTTTGGTCAAGATCATATTCATGTTGGGTATCACTGGCATGTTTGGAAACTAGTAACATTGGTCACATGTATTCTTCCTCTCATGAGGGAATCTCATGGAGGTGTCTTTGGCATAGAACACAAGGGAAAATGTGTCAATCAAAGGGTATCTAACACTGAGGGTGTGTGTCATCTAGGGATTTCACCCACTAGTGCATAAAATGTTTATTACGGTGGTTATTTTTTATTCTTAGGTCATATTTTGGCCGACGTTATTATAGGAGACATTATAATTACTGTTTTTTACATGGTTTATTTAAAACCGACAAAAAAACAAAAAAACTGAAGCATTTTTCACATCGATTAATCAAAAACCGAGGTGGAAAATGCTTCGGAGTCATGATTTATTACTTAAGTTTTTAAATAACTGACATGGTCTATAATTTTTCATGTCTTCTATATAATAACCAACATAATAAACTATGCCTCTAGAGATTTTATCACATTGGTTATTTTCATAACCAACATTATAAACCAGTCTTCCAAGAATTTTTCATGTCGGTTAAATAATAACCAACCTGAAAACATATATACAACATCAATTATTTTATAACAGAAATAAAAAACTATTCCATTCCATTTATTACATCAGTTAAGAAATAACCGATGTAAAAACCCATTCCCATGAATTTGTTACATTGGTTTTTAAATAACCAACATTAAAATGCATTCACATGCATTTTTTACGTTATTTATAAAATAACGGATGTAAAACCTAATTTTTTTAATAAAAACATTCAACCGGAAATATGCCCTGTGAAATTAGACCTGAAACAAACCAAAAACGCACCCAAACCTGACCCCCCCCCCCCCCCGCCCCACCCCCACCACACTGGACACCCCCTCACACCCATTGACATCCCCCCACCCTCTGGGATATCCCCCTACCTCTGGATAGCCCTTCCACCCTCCTGAACTCCCTCCCACCCCCATGGACTCCCTCGGACACCCCCCCAACCCCAGTGGACAGTCATCCCACACCCCGTAAACCCCCCTCCACCCCCTAGACACCCCCCCCCCCACACACACACACACAAACACCCATGGATAGCCCCAACCATCCTGGGTAGACCCCACTCCCTTGGATAGCCCTCCCACCCTCCTGGACACCCTTCCACCCCATGGAAACCCTGGACACCACCCCCCCCCCCCCACCAAACTGGACAACCCTCCCACACCCCTAGAAACCCCCACCCCACTAGACACCCCCACCACCAAACCCCTAGACACCTCCTGGATAGTCCCCACCTTCCTGCATAGCCCCCCACCCCCCTAGACAGCCTACCCACCCTCCTAGACCCCCCCAACCCCATGGACACCCTAGACATCCCTCCCACAACCCTAGAACCCCCCCCCCCCCCCCCCGGACCCCCCACTCCCCCTGGACATCCCCCCAACATCTAGGAACCCCCCCCCCCCCACCACTCCCCTGGACAACCCTAAAACCCTTTTAGACACCATCCTAGCCCCATGGACACCCCCACCCTCCTAGACAGCCCCCACCCCCTAGACAGCTTTTCCACCCTCCTAGACACCCTCCCCCACCACCCACTGTAAAGGCCACCCACACTACTGGAAACTCCCCCACCACCTAGACACCCCCACCCCCACCCATAGATATCCCCCACCCTCCTGGACAACCCCCACTCCCATGGACAGCCCTCCCACCCTCCGGGACACCCTCCCACCCCCTATGGACACCCTGGGCACCCCCCCAATGGACAGTCCTCCCAAACCCCTAGAAAACCCCCAACCTATTGGAACCCCCCCCCCCCCACACACACACACAAACACACTTCTAGACATCCCCTAGATATCCCCCACCCTTCTAGACAGCCCCCACCACTTAGATATCCCTCCCACCCTCATGGACACCCTCTCACCCCCACAGGCACCCTGGACAACCGCACAACACTGGAAATCCCTCCCACACACCTAGAACCCCCTACCCATCCTACTAGACCCCCCCCCCCCACACACACCCCTAGATACCCCTTGGACACCCCCCACCCCACCATCCTAGACCGCCCCACTCCCGAAGACATCACTTCCACTCTCTTGGACACCCTCCATACCCTATTAGACACCACCCCCACCCCCTTGGACACCCCATGGACACCACCACCCCCCATGACAACCCCCCCCCTCCCCCCACCCCAAATAGCACCCCCACCACCTTTAGACACACCAACCCCCTGGACACCCCCTAGATACCCCTAGCCCTTTGTACAACCCCCTCACCCCATGAACACCACCCCACCACACTGGACACCCCCCACCCCCTGGACACCACACCCACACCCTACCCCCTTGGACACCCAGACCCCACTTGACAACCCCACCCCACTAGACAAGCCCCTCACCCCCAAGACACCCCAACCCCCTTAGAAATCCCCCTTCCCCCTGGACACCACCCCCACCCCTACCCTATCAGACACCCCCAGGACACCCCAACACCCCACCTGAACACCCCCACCCATTTGATAGCCACATCACCCCCTAGACAACTCCCATCCCCCTTATACAGCCCCACCACCCCCTAGATTCCCCACCCCCTGGATAGACCCCCCACCCCCCTAGACACCACCCTGACCCACTGGACACCCCCACCCCCTTGGAAAGCCCCCTCACCCCTGGACACCACCCCCACCCCCTGGAAAACCCCTGGACACCACCGCCCCCTTTGACATCCCCCCCACCCCCTGGATGACCCCCCAACCCCTATACACAGCCCCACCCATGGAAACCCCCACCCCTTGGACACAAGCCCCACCCCTACCCCCTTGGACACCCCTTGGAAACCCCAACCTCCTAGATAGTCAACTCACCCACCTCGACACCCCCCCCCCCCACCCCTGGACACCCCTACCCAATTGGAACGCCCCTTACCCCCCCCCCCCCCCAAGACACCACCCTCACCCCCTTGGACACCCCCTAGACTCCACCACCCCCTTAGACAGCCCACCAACCCCTCTGGACACCCCCCCCCCCCCCGCTCTGGATAGCCACCCACACCCTAGACAGCCCCCACACCTCTAGATAGCCCCCCCCCCCCCAGCCCCGTAGATACCCCCACCCCCTGGACACCATCTACCCCCTTAGACAACCCACTCACCACTTGGAAACCCCCCCCCCACCCTTAGACACCCCTACCTCCTTGGACAGCCCCTCGCCCCTTGACACCCCCACCCCTTTGGACACCCCAACCCCCTTTGATAGCCCCCACACCCCCTGGACACCACCCCCACACTCTTTGACACCCCCTTGGACACCCCCACCACCCAAGACATCCCCCACCCCTCTAAACACCCCCACCCACTTGGACCCACCCCCCTTGGACACCCCCAGTAACACACAAAAAATGTAAACTTTCATGTTATCACTTCCATGTTTTATTTTACTCGAAAATAATTTATCATGGTACAAATGACCACTCTTAAACATACTATGATATTAAGAATAAAGATAGAAAAATAAAATCTCAAAAAATTAGTTTAGGGAATAACGAAAAATAAAAATTGAAACTAATTGGTTTCAGGGTTAATTGAGTGTTTTGAGTAGACCTGATAGATCTAATGAAAATAAAGATAATAAATGATTCTAGAGGGCGTGACTTCGAAGAATCCTTTCTAGGTTTTTTGTTAGAGAGAGACGAGTCAAAGGTCGCCCGATCGAAGAAAACAGAATGTCTGAATACAGGGTGTGATAAATCATTTAAAAGAATTATCACATAGGTTATTTAATAACCTACGTGATAAGCTATTTTTTTTGTTATAAAGTCGGTTATTTAATGACCAACATAGAAAATAATTTATCACATCAGTTATTTTATAACTGATCTGATAAATGGTTTTTTATCATGTCGGTTCTTTTGATAATTGACGTGATAAATTACTTACATTTTCTTTATCATGTCGGTTATTTTATAACCAATGTGACAAAGTGCCCAGATTTGATATTTCACATCGGTTATAAAACAACTGAAGTGATAAATATAAACTCAGTATTTTTTAAGTCGGTTATTTTATAACCGACGTAAAAACATGATTCTCATCGATTTATCACACTGGTTATACAATAACCGACATGATAAATTAATTTTTATAGATTTTCAAGTCATTTATATAGAACCGACATGAAAAATGCCGATGTGTTAAAAGGTTTTTTCCACTACTGATCCCAATAACCCCATGGTTATCATGAGGTTTCTGACTTCTTAGGCACATATCTTCCAAGGATTTCACCTCAGGAATCTCATGTTTACCACGGTGTATTTTCATAGGTTCACATGTTTAACTTCTTGTAGAGATTAGCTTGATTAATCAAGAACACCAATTGTAGTAGATTATGAAGGCATGTCTCTAGTATGGGACACATTTATTTACCATTTTTTGGGATTGAACCTCAATTAGGCATCCTATGTACCATGTTTAGAATATATGGATAAAAAATAACATAGTTTGATGCCATAGTGTCAGGTCATGTGACGAGACTGATATATGAATTTTAACATCATTCTATAAAGATACTCACACAACAAAGTCACATTAGTGAGGGACGAAATCAGTATTACTCATTGAATCATCCCTTTACAAGAGGATTTGTCTTGGTTTTATTTGAGTGGGGATAATGCATTGAGTTTTTCAAATGCATCTTAAAGCTGCAATGATGTGGATGGTTCTTGTGCATGAAAGTGGTCCAAAGGTACTTGAAGGAGATATGGTCTCTCTTTAAGGGTATGATAGGACCAAGATGTGGTGTCCCAAGAAACGTTATGATGGATGTGGACAAAGTGTCAGGATTAAACCTCAAGGAGGATTCATATGCATCCTAGTTGGTTGGGAATCAAATACCATGCGGGTTAGGATGGTTATGGATTATAGTTTTGGAGGTGGACCATGTGATAGTACATGATTGGGGATTACATGTAGGAGTGGACCATGGAACATGTATGGTCATATATGACACATTAAATCTCCCCATTAGAAGGTGGAGACTAGGGAATAATCCTAGAGGGATACTTATAAGATTAGAGGTAAGATGTCATGGTTTTTATTATCCTCTAAACCCATAGGATTATTGCTTAGTGTGAGAAATAAAAAGAATAAGATTAACTAAAACTCATGTTGTGAAAGGTGTTTCGATGAGAGATTATGTGGGTGTTACACATTGGGCTACCTGAGGAGGGTGGCACTCCATGTTACGAGGATATCATTCCATGTGAGGAGGATATTATTACTTTTGATTCATACATGGAGAATCAGATTCTTGCAGTATAGGGTGTGTGGGGATTACGCAAGAATGGTTCCCTAGTGTGGGGATTATGTCCCATATATTTGTGAAGGTGGAATCCCATGATGAATGTACATAGGGAAAACTGTTCTTACACGAAATGGTAGGGTCGTAGTTTAATGTCATGTGCAAAGGACATTTGAATGAGGTACTTTAACATAATGAAACTTGGATGTGGGGGACTCACCCCTTTCCCCTTGGGATTATAACTACTTCTCATGCACCTTTTGGTGGTACATGAAATTAGAAATGATAGGATTTTACGGGGTGGTGGATTGGTCAATCATGAGGTCTATGTTATTGTGACTATTTTGAGACGCTATAAGAGATAACATAACTATGGTGAGAAAAATATTTTAGATAGAAGTATCATGATGCACTTGAAGTGGATTGGGTCATATGAATGGGTGTGACAGGTCACATACTGACTCGAAGTGTAGATGAACCGATCCAATATGGATGTAGAATTTTTGGTCACTCAACCTTCGTGGATTTTTTCTTTAGAAGGGAGGAAGCATGGAGAGGCCCCAAAGAGGGGCTTCCTGAAGCATACCACCGTTTAGAGGTTTTCATCATGGATATCAGATGATTTTTAAAGGTTAGGGGTTTTATGAAGGATGGAGCTTTGTGAAATAGGGTGACCCAACCTCAAGATGTAGTATTGGCTCACGAATGGAGTGAATTGTGAAGGCTTAATTTTTTGTGAAGCCTCAAGTTCTCTTATGGGCCTTCTTCCTTCAAAAATGGAACGTTACTTAACAGAATGCATCTCAACCAAATTAGGATGATCTCAAGAACACATGAAAGTGGTTTTGAGTAGCTCAGGTGCTAGGGATGATCCATTTTTTATCTAGTTCATGATTCTTAGGTTCTTTGTGAATTGGGAGAAATTTTGAAACCGAATGGTCCGGGTAACCATCCTCAAATTTTGGAATGAGGAATGTACCTCATGCTCTCTATGGAGAGTGCTCTCCACACTCATATTCTCCATTTCCCTATGGTTTTAGGTTTCTCCATAGACTTATTCTCTTCACTCACGGATCCTCCCATCAGCTCTCAGCTTCTCCCATCTCTTATGGTGCTTGACACTGTGGGCTTCTACAACGGTTCTCCTGTTTCTCCCATCAAAGTTATGTGTTTCAGACACCCTCCATTTTCATAACATGCTCTGTCCTCAAGTTTCTTTGTACCTCTCATAGTCGGGGATAGTGTGGAGATAACCTAGAGACTTTGGGTTTGTGATTCGGTCCAAATTGGGTCTCTAGATTCGACCAGATCCAGTATTTCCCCATCAGTCGCCCATTCTACTCTGACGTAGGGTTCCATCACTTCTCTCATGGTCAGAGTTGAAGGGATGGGTACACATGGTTTTGGGCCATATATTTTGTGTCTTTTGAGGTTATTTTGGGGATTCATTCCCGACCTTCTTCATTGTTTTCCCCAGTTTTTTGTTTCCATCTTTGGTCATATTTTTCTATGGAGGTTCCTTTTCTTTGGTGATTTCTTTTTCTGGTGTTGGTTGTTCATGGAAAAGGTCATGTTTGAGGCTTCTAGAGATGGGTTTCATCATCTTAGTGGGATGAATGATCGGTGAAAATGGTGGTGATGGTAGTTTTGTGTCGGCGGTGTTGTTTATTGTAGGTGGCATCCAACGGTGTTGTGGATGAATATGAAAACGTCATTATAGTGATGATTGGGATGATGCAATGATAGCGAGGTGCCGAGTCTGTCTTTTGAAGTAAGCAGTGGTCATCAAAGAAGTCTGGAAGTGTCGAGGCATGTGGGATAAAATCCTTGATGATGTTTTGATGTTAATATTGTGATGTTGATTTTACAGTGATGTGATGATGGTCGTGATTAAATGTCCTTGATGGTTAGTGTATCAGAAAGATCACACACATGGATTGATTAGGATTGAGGGTTTTTTTATTTGGTTGAATTTGAATGTTGGCTAATCTTCAAGGATGTTTTTTAAATCTCTAATGAGCGGTTTATGAAATTTGACTTGGGCGGGATAATTTCTTATATGATTTTAATTGGATGAAACTGTTAAGGATCACACCTAACCACAAAATTGTGTTTTGAATATCTGAAAATATATTGGTTGGAGGATAGTAAAGGGGACTCACAAATCATTAAATTGGTTTGAATAGGAATTTGAGTTCATCATGAATGGGATCATCTTTTTTGATCTTTCAACCCATATTGTTAACCCTTCACATAGTATTGAAGCAGAATCAGACTCATGAATAAGATCATAAATTCTTCATTTTTTCATGATGGTGTTTTTTATCCGAGGGCTCCATGAGCAACACGAAGTATCCTGTCTTCATGAATAATACTTTTATAAGAGTCTTTGGTATAGTCTGGCATGGATTCTCTTTGAGCTTGTTGTTCCCTCAAAAACTACTAACATGGAACATATTTTAGAACCAAAAAATGATATATATGTTCTCTCATTTCCTAATTAATATGAAATTTTCTCTTTTATCTTACTAGGGAAAATAATTTATAATGTATATCCATTTCAATGATTGAATTCCACTATCATTAATTTATTATATTTTTTAATTATTATCATCCTTGTTAAGTTTTTATTTCATGTTCATATCCATGTTTAACTATCCAAAAAATATCTCCTATGATATTTTGAAACACAACTATATATTTACTCCCATTTCTATCATATTTTCATTTACTATATTTCAAAATAATGTTTTATTATTCATTTTATCATGATGGTTTTAAAAAATGTTACTTTCAAAATACTAAAAACTTTTTGACTTATATGATCAAATTTTTTAACTTGTAAACCAAATTTACTTGTATATCTTTATGTCTTTTTGAAGGAACTATTTTTAGATAATATTATTTTAGTAAATTTTTCCAAAAATTATTACTTACACATTATACAAATGTCATCTAAAAATGACTATCAACATCATCTACTTATGAAAGGTTACCAATTTTTTTAAAATATATTTTTAATCATTATTTCTATTTTCCAATTTAAAATATAATTTTATTTATTTAATGGGATTATGATATTTATCATCCTATAAATTCCTTTATAAAGTAATATTTGTGGTAGATTTTGTTTTTTTAACCAAACCAATTCATGGTGTCATTTTATGATATTATTTTTATAAATGTTTTGAAATATATTTGCTATTAATGATTTAATTTTTGTATAATGAATGATTTATATTTTATGGAATATATATTAAAGGATAGATATTGGTGGGTTCCTATATAAAACTCTAATGAATTGGTGAATATTTAATATCTCCTGAGTTCATTTAGGTACAGGGGTTTTATTCCTATACTAAATAGGCACACTGGTTGTTTACCATACCTAAAGCAATACATGGGCTGATTCCTAGTCCTAAATTGATACATAGTTTATATCCCAAACTGATAGAGGTACATTCACTCTACCATATTCTAAAGAAGATAAATGGGTCATATCCTAATCTTAAATAGATACATGGGTTATTTCCTAAGACTAACGTGCTACATGAGTTTTATCCAATGCCAAAAAAGGTATCTGGGTTATTAGGCAAAGATCAAATCAATATGGGAATTAGGTTATGATGCCTTCACCAATAAGGGGTTTTATTTTCTTATTCTTATATTTGTACCATTTTTCTTGATATTCCAAATGCTTCTTATTTTACAATAATTAAAGATTATTAATAAATTACTTAAAATGTAACATGATTTTTACATTTATTTTTTTACCTTACTATATTAATATGATCATATTATATGTTTATCAAATATTTCCCACTTTATCATTATTGTATCACATGTTTACAGTCTAACCCTTATGATTCATTGAAATTGTTCCCTTACCGAGAAATTGAGCTCACAACTTTCTTATGTTTAAATTCAATATATTATGATGATAAGAAGAGTGTGAAATATTTATACGAGTTTCCTATACATTTAATTTTTTAGGGGATATTGAAGACTTGTTTTTGGTTAAGTAGTAGTTTATTTAATGGGAAAAATGAATTTTGATACCAAGTACCAAGGATTTTTAGTTATTAATGTTCCACAATTCTATAATACTCTATAAATAAATGGTAATAGGAATATCTTGTAATGAAATACTTTTTTTAATTAATGAAATTAGATGTTCATGTCTGTGGGATATTATAGTTTGTTTTAGACAAGGTTTTAGACAACATCAAATGTTAGGATGTTTTCCATCTATGATTATTTGGGAGTAATAAATGATTGAAATATTATGGTTCATCATTATATAAATGTTGGAGATTAAACCTTATGGTTGTTTAGGTAATATTATATATGTTATATATTTTCATATATTAACATTATAAATAACAATAGAAAGGTCTATGTCTATTTTATCACCATAAAATTTTGGAGATGTTTTGAGTACGTGGTTTTTCTATAAATGACATACTAATCTAGATACTATATGTGGAAATATTCTCTGGAATAGATTTACCTAAGGTTAAAAACCATGAAAATGGTGTGTTGGGTTTTAAATAAATCATTTTATAGCAAATTTCAAAAATTCAAAAAAGTGTATATCAGTTTTGACACACCTAAGGGACATACTATAGTTAATTTACATTCTTTATAATGAACCATTATAAAGAATTTGATTGTGATGATAAATATTTATGTTAAAGTATATAATATGAATATAATTATATATTACTATATATTATGAAAATATATTCATGTGTAGAATAAAATGTACAATATTTTTTGTATAAATGTTTCATTCAGGTAGATAACTTCTTACTGATGTTTTCGTATTAAAATTTTGGAAATCATGATAATCATTTTGTTTTTGGTATTTGGAAAAATTGGACTGTGAAAATGATTCTTGGAAGGATATGTACCTATAAAAAATTCATATTACTGAATAAGGGATCATACATTAATTGTTGATTTTAATTAAAAATTCTTCTTATATTTAAAATGTTAGTATACAATCTTATCTAAGGTAGTGAGGATGATATTTAAATTCAATTTATGTCATGATACTCAATGTGATTTTCATTAACAAGTTATATTTGTTTATTATATTATAACAATTATGAGAATTATATGAATCATCTATCTATCTTTATTTAATAAATTTCATTTAGAGGATTGGAAACATATATTAAATGTAAGAAATAACATTGAATACTTATTTTATGAAAATTTATTTTTTGTAGAAAACGATTAGAAAAAACATGATTTACATATAGAAAAGTATTATTATTAATAATTTCATTATCATAACCCCTCCCTAAAAATGTTTCCCTACTAAACTAGTAGTGGCGAAAGGATGACAACGACATATGATTCCCATATTCAATAAAACCTAGGTTAGAGACCAACACTGAGGGTATACAAATCTCAACATGGGAGGAATTACATGATATAATATACTAAGGATCATGAGATAGAATAAATAAATCACATGATACTCTAAAATATAACATAAAAGGAACCCAAATCCATCCCATAATGCTTATGAAAAGTGAAAAAAATACAATAATCTCTTACTAAATAAACAAAAGAATGTCTAAGGAAACTGTCTGAAAAAATCTCTAAGGCCAAAGATAGATATGTCCAAAATGGTCCAAATTGTAATGAAAATAACACTAGTATCTTTAATTTAGTATCTAACTTATTAAATTGGTATATGATACAAGGAAGCTCATCCATAAGGACTAAATTGTTTAGTATTTTTGTAAACTAGATACAGATTTGAGTCTTGAATTACATTTGATTACACAATTTAGAACAATTTTTTCCATAATATCATTACTAACTCTAGAATATCCTTGAGTATCATTCATAGTAAACTTCCTAAATTCCTTGGAATGAAAAAAATATGGGTGGGCTTGGATTATTTTTAAGAGTCTTGTAAAGTAAAATATATCACAAATCAATAAGCATAATGAACCTGGAAAGGTAAATAATTAAATATAAATAACATTTAAATAAATTCCCTATCATAAATAGAAAATGATTAATCAATATGGAAAGGTAAATATCTTAACACACATTCCATTAAATCTATAACTTAATTTTCTTTATTTGATAAGGAATTATCAATACGCAAAGGTAAATAACTAAACACATATTTCATTTAAATAACATGACTACTCTGAATTGATAATTCGTAATTAGTGTGGAAAGTTTAATATCTAAAATCAAATTCATTTTAATAAATAAAATGTGAATAAAATTAATCTATAGATAACACCATTGATAAAATATCATGGATAATAATAACTAAAATCTCCATGAAAGAAAATGATTAATTATTGTATTTCATGATCTTAAGCATCACGATACCTCTAACATCTATACCTTTCACATGATGGTTTAAAACTATAAGTATAAGCCTATTTAATTATTTCAAACTAATTCACCATATAATAGTACCAATGTATCGAGGGGGTATATAATCCTAGGCCCCACCTGTCACTTCATGTCTAATGCATTCCTCATATATTGTAAAATATATTTAATTTATGAACAATATGTCTTATCTTCAAGTTTCATTCTTAGGTAATGAATATAGATTTATTTTAATTTCCACATATTATAAAAAAACTTTCAATATAGAACAACATATGTAGAAATAATATATGGTATAATCAATAAACATATCATTTATAAATAATATATAAATTTAAAGGAAATTTAATTTCCAATGATCAAGAGAAAGTGAATATTTCAATAGAAAGTAATTGAATACAAAAAATGAATCAATAAAATGAAAGTAAATGATATTTTTGTTAAAAATGATGATAACCCATCCATTTAGTGAATAATTATGACATTAATACAAAATATTCACAATATATAATATGTAGAATATGGTATGTTTTAAATTATAAATATAAATTCAATAAAAATATCTTATAAAATATTCTTGAGGAAATTAACCATTTCATATTTAAATAACCTTTTAAATCTAAATATATAAAAAAAATTTGGAAAATACATTTCATTTAAAATATATTTGAAAACATATAAAATATTATTTAATGAATTGAGTGATTATGAACATTGGAAATTATTTCATGTTGTAAATGCTAAAAAAGATTCCTTTCACTTTTTCGATAAAACCCAAATGAGGATTTTTTTTTTGAGAATTTCATGAAGATTACATTCAAAATAAATTAATATGAAAAAATTATTCAATATTTATTTTATAAATCCATTTTAAAAATTGATAAAAAATTTAAAATAATTTATAGAAAACATGGATTTTGTTGAAAAATAATTTTTTAACAAAGAGAGAAATATTGTCAGATTTTTCTAAATTAGTATTCACAAATCATTTATGTACCAATGAGGGAATAAATTCTAATAATAATGAAAAATTAGTTAATAATAATATAATAATAATATTAAATAGATTTATTATCCAGTGATAAAATAATTTCCTTCAAAGGAATTTCAAGCATTAATAATAACAATTATAATTAGATTATGAAGTAATCCATTACAAAGATGATAAAATTGAAGTGACAGTTAACTAATGAATATATTATGTATATGAAATTAAAATCCAAATGTGAAAAGAGGAAATAAAACAACATATTTTAAAAATTCATTAGACACATAATCATATAATATTAAAGAAAATGAATATGTAATTTAACCAATGTAAATAAATTTTGTTATGAAATTATTTACAACATGGTAAATATCAAGAAAAATCCCGTTAGATTTTGTAACTCAATTTCAAACATAAAATACCTTTATTTAGAATTTATTCATGTTATTACTTGTAAAGGGTAATTATTTAAACCATATTAATTAAATTAGTCACACAACAATAGAATATGCCTCAATGAAGGGAAATTGAGATGATGTCCTTCAACTCACCCATCCTTTTGGTTGAAAAATATTTGAACTCATTTATAATGGTTTTAATAATTTTATAAATTTATACAAAAATAATATCCATATTTTTAATATCATATATAATCCACTAATAAGATTTTACCACAATTTTGTTAAAAATATTTCATTATTTTAGGTATTAATTACCTTATTCTTTCAAGCAAGTTTTTTCATGAAATTTACATTTCATTCACATATTATCTAGCTAAAACATAAAAATAATTATATTAATGTTATAAATATTATTTTTTTCATAATATAAATTTCATCAATCCTTAGTGAAATTTTAAAATGGTGAATAGATCACATATCTTCATAGAGACAATAGGTTGTACGTATACATGATAAATGTTATCATTTAAATAATGGGTGAAAGAGAGTGTGAGGTATTAATTTTATAGAATAAATATAATGTAATATATATCACATATATTCAGTAAATCTATCCTTATATCCTTCTATGTAAATTGTAAGAGAAAAATGAACCACATCACTTTGCGAGGACATAGTCTACCATACACACAAGCGATGTTACCATACTTTAATCAAAATGGAATGTTATAATTTATATGTGATATTAAAAATATATAATTATAATAATATAATAAATATCATACATGTGTTTTAAATCTATCATTATATCTATCATTGAGAAGTAATTATTGAAAAAAAATTACATAGGTACACAAAATGGTAGTCCACCATACAAACGATCGACGATTTTGTTTCCCATTTGATGGAATAAAAGATGGATATAGGTCATACCCTTGACATAATAACATATAACTTTTTGAAATATTTTTTCATATATTAATGGTTTAATAATATTTTAATTAGGTGGATAAAGAAACAAAATTATAATAATTATTTAAGAACATTACATCTTCATCAGAGAACATCTTTAAGATTTCACCACAATCCTTAATTGGTTGGATCTATGATCAAACCAATGAAAAATGGATGTTGGTATGGTATTATGTAATTGATTTGGATTGGTATTTTCTAAAAAAATGGATTTGGTAGTGTGAAGAGGGGAGGAGAGGGGCTTTCCTTTTCTAAGTGGGGGAAATGACACACATGGAATTTTTGAAAAAATACAACTACACCAATGTTTTTATCTTCAATAATATTAATAACAGGTCATTATCAACCTTTATATGTGATATACTCGAAATATGTACAAAAACATGGTGTTTGAAAACTTGGTAAGTAATTTTCACCCATATTTTTAGTTAACCCCCGGTAAATCCATTTTTTACATTTACCACTTTAATTATTATTTTTCATTATCCTGATTAATTATGGTAAAAAAAATTAATTTTAACCTATTAAATAATATAAATTATTATTATTAAAAAAATTAATCCATTTTTCATAATTACATATAATGAAGTTGTAAAATCCAATTTAAAAGTTTATCTGCAGAGGCGATGAAACATCAGATTTCCAAGAACCAAAATTCACATAGGTATAGATGGTTTTAATATCCCATTTTATATAAATTTTAGTACCATGAAAAAAATAGTTAAATTGAAATATAATATATCTAATATATCTTTAAAACCATCTTAAATTGTAATTTAACATTGTAAATTATTTAAAAGAAAATAATTTTTTCAAAATTCATCGAAAAATGAAATTTTTTAGAAAAATACAACAAAATCACCCTAAGATAATTTTGATATAATGGTTTCAAAAATTTATATATTTTTCTAAAATATATTTCTAAAATATTTGGAAAAATAATTTTAAATTATGTTTTCAATCCATGAGAAAATTATTTTTTTGAAAAATACAGTCTTTTAGAAAACATACCTTTTTATTTTAAATGGTTTTCATTTTATTTATAATCTATAGATAAATATTATTTTAATATTCTATTTAGTAATATTAAAACACATCAATTTAAAAATTAATTCATGGTATACTATATTATAGTTCATTTAGTATTGGGGCCCCATGATCCACTGGCTATCACACAGATTATATTTAAATAAATTAATTTCATGAGTTTTTTAATCGTGGTGTTGCATGTCATATATACTATCAAATAAAATGTTATTATTTTATAATCATTGAGTGTTACATTATACACAACATAAATAAATTGAATCCTTAAAATTTTATATTTTTATATAAAATAGATGGCTTGATATTTTAATATTCCTTTATTGGAACCACACATAAAAAATGTTTATAAATCATCCATATAATAAGTGAAAAGTGGAAGAAAAAAGGTCATATGAAATAACACAAAACTATGTTTATATGTAAGAGTATATTGGTGGAATTGTGATATATAGTCATAGAAGAAGAACATAATTAAATATACATAGTTATAGAAGTAATTAATTTCAAGAAATTGAATAATCAATGAAATGTTAAAGACCTTAAAACCATAACATTGTCATTATTCAAAAGACTATTTGAATCATTGGATATGAAGACAATAGGATAAAATTAATGATTTAATATTCATTTCATAATGTTTAATAATTATTTTACTATCTAATAATATATGGAAATAATATTAATTTATATAATTCTATTTTATAGGAACAACTTTTTTCCATGGAAATTCATTGTTAAATTTCAAATTCATCGCTTACTCCATGAAATGAATTTCCAAAAATGGAATTCTTTATTCCTGAGGAACTAAAAATTAGTTTCAATAGATCTTAATATAAACATAACTGTGAAAATTATTTGTTTATGTCTTTAACTATTTTAAAAAATTGATTGGATTAGCACATGTTATCCAATATAATACATTAATATCTAAATATCTATAGTAACACCACTATTTCTTCATTAATATTTATTAATCAAATAATTTTAGTAAATTATTTACATATTATAATAAACATCACAGAGGCTAGTGGAAGGAATTAAACCCTTATATTCAATTAGCAATGGGTCCAATCCCCATGGCCTTTCCAGATGTGACAGGTTGTCACCTGGAAAGCACGTTATCAGTTTCCTAAAACCATATTAATATAATACTTATAACATTTTCTGAGTATATTAACTCATAATTACCTTTGAATAAATGATAATATAAACCCTAAAGGATTCCAATGAACTTAATCTTGTGTCTACAAAATGTAAATCCATTCATCAATAAATAACTTTTCACATTATAAACCAGTGGTCTATATTTCCGTGAAATGACTCAGAAAATATCGATAATCATCTCAAACCCCCATAAAATTAAACATCAAAATTTTTAGTTATAAAATTATTCATATTATTAAACATACACATATAAACATAATAATATTTATGTTTAAATATGTTATTGAATTTTCATCATCAATTAAAATCCTTCATAATGGTTTGTAATGAAAAAATAAATTATCCAAATCATATCCCCTAGAGTTTCAAAGTTAGTGTCTAGTAAGGATCATTGTTTTGTAATAGGTAACAATTGAATCAAGACTGATGTGCCTTTTTGAGATATTACTCATAGATTCATCAATTCTAGAACCACATCTACTGTTATTTTCTAGATAAGGATGTGTTTCTTGGAAAATCACATAATCTCTATCGTACCAACATGTTAGAATTTTCTTATATACATATCCTAAAATTATATGATAATTTTATGGGGTATAATCTTTTTTTTTTACTAAAATATGTTCCCATGGATTCTAAAAAACTCCATAGATACTGATATTAATAACCCAAACCCTATTATCATATATCCAATGTCTAATTTATTACATTGGCATAACATATAATGAATCACATCCCAAAAGACCAAATAGTAGTGTATCCTTGGTAAATTAGATAAATACCCGAGTCTTTTATAACATTTGAATTAAAATATGCAACATATTTTTTAAATAATATCGTTATTCCCTCTGAAAGTACATTCGTATCTTTAATAGTACGTTTTTTATTACTATAAAATGAAAAAATTAAGAGTGAGCTTGGATTATCTATAATTGTTATATAATGTGTAATCAATCATTAATCAATTATCATAATAAACATGGAATTTTAAATAACTATGTAAACATTCCATTTAAAAAAATTTATTATCATGAATGTAAAAGGATTATTTAATATTCCATGGTTAATATCTAAACAAAAATTCCATTTAATTAATAACTTGAATATCCTAATTAGATAAGGAATTATCAATAAGAAAATTTAAACTATTGAACACACATTAATTTAAAATAATATAACTATCATTAATAGATAAGTATTAATCAATATGTAAAAATAAATAAATAAAAAGATCATAAATTAAATCTATAAACTATAAATTAAATGAATTGGGAGGAATTATCATTGTGAAAATATCCTGGATAATGATAAATAAATTCTTAATAAAGGAAATTCTTGATTATTGGACGTAATTATCTCAAGCATCTAGATTCCTCTACCATCAAGACCTTCCACAGGACGATTTAAAACTATTGGTAGAAGTATGTTTAATGATAACTTACTGAATTTCCTCGTGAGACTAGAAATATATCAAGGGTCTATATAATTTCTGTCTCCACTCGTCAGGGCATGTCCAAAGAATTTCTCATATATATTATAACTGATTTAATTCATAAACAATATGCCTTATCATCAAATATCAATATTGTGTAAGGAATAGAGAATTATCGATACTTTCCTAGATAATAAAATAACATCAAATATAGAACACCATATATAGAAATGATATAATATTTATTAAAAAAATATTCATGATAAATAATAAGGATATTTAGGGTAAATTTATTGTCCACTGATCACAATAAAGTGAATATTTCTAGAGAAAGTTAATGACTACAAAAACATGAACCCAAAAAGTGAATTTCAATAATTTACATAGGATAAATGATAATAAATCATCCACACGATGAATAAGGATTTTATAAATAAAACATATCACCATTGTATAATAATTATAATATTGGATGTTTTCATTGATGAATATAAATTCCATTAAAAGATCTTACAAAAATTCTTGGGTTAAAAATAATCCTTCATACCTAAAAGCTCAAAAAAATATTCACAATAATTTTCATTGAGAATAATATTTTAATCATATAAAATAATCATTAAAACATTTACTGGTCCTAATGGATGGAAATTATGTTCATGTCATAATGGTTAAAACAAATATTCTGCTCATTTTCTTGGAAGAATCCAAACGGGACTTGTTTTTAATAATACATCAATATTCATTTCCAAAAAAATGAAAAATCAAGAAATTTGTAAGAATTTATTTATTAAATCATTTGGAAACTATTTAAAAACAATTTTAGACACATTTTAGAGAAACATGAGTTTTGATGAAAGAGTATTTTCAGCCGAAGAGTGGAATAAATATAAATTTTTAGAAAACATTTCTAGAAAACATTTAACTACCATTTTGTAGAGAAATAATACTATTAATTAATAATTAATGAATAACTGTTTTTATTTAAATTAAATAGGATAAATATCCAATTATTAAATAATTTCCTTCAATTTAAATTCAATCACGAACAATCCTATTTATAAAGAGATTCGGAAGTAAACCCTTAAAAAGATCAAAAGGTCGAAATGAGAACAATCCATTAAGAAGATTATAAGTATAAACTGTAAATCCAAATAATAAAATATAAAATAATAAATAATATAGAAAAAATAATTTCACACATAATATTTGAATATAAAATGATAATAAAGAAGTAGAACAACCCAATGAAAATAAATTGAGTAATGAAATTTTTTCCAGTTGGTAATTTTAATGTTATATCCCCTTAGATTAAATAATTCATTTTAAAACATAAAATGGAATGAATTATTATGTATTCATGAAATTAAATGTAAAGGGGAAGTATGTACACCATAAAAAATAAATAAGTTTCACTACAATAGAACATGCCTCATTGAAGGGAAATTGTTATATATTCTATTACCTCACACTACCTTTTAAAAACAATTATTTAACCTCATGTATAATGATTTTATGAATGTTTATAATTTATAATAGAACCATATACTTATTTATAATACCATATATGATCCCCTTATACCATTTTACCCTAGTTTGTTAATAATATTTCATAGTTTTCATTGTTTCAAGTGATAATTGAGTTGTGTTCTCATGCGTATTCTATCATGAAAGATCTGGATCTTGTGAATATTAAATTGTTTCATCATATATAGAATTATATTTTTTTAAGTATCATTATCTTAATTATATAAATTTTTATAAGCATTATTGACATTTTAACCTGGAGAATGGTTCACATCGCCCTGTGGAGACGGTTGGTCATACGTACACACATGTGACGTTATCATTTAGTCAATGGGTGAAAGGGTAAGGATGTGTATGGAAAATAAAATTTTCTGAATCAATATAATTTTATATATATCACATATATTCACTAAAGTTTTCCTTATTATCTTTTATGTGAATCCTATGTGCAAAACAAGTCACATCACTTCCTGAGGCTGTAATTTGATGTACAACCAAACAAAATTACCATATTTTAAATAAAATAGAATGTATGAAAGTATATATGATATTAGATTTATAGAAGTATAATAATTTCATAAATATAATATTCATGGGTTAAATCAATCATCATATCCCCCCTTGAAAGGTGGCGATGGAAAAAAATTACATCAGTTTTTGAGGCAGCAGTGCGCCATACACATGATTAATGATTTTATTTCCCATTTGATGGAAAATGATAGGGATATAGTGAATATATAGAACATAAAAATATCTCAGTATATAGAAGATAAATAGGTTATTATATAATAATGGTTTGATAATATTTTAAGGATTTAGAATAGGAAACAAAATAAAAATTCAAATTTTAGTACATTGCCACTTATTTGGACAATTTCTCTAGGTTGTCACTAAAAGCCGTCGAAAGTTGGATTTCAGATCAAAATAAGGGCAACAAAAAAATTTATGTGAGTAAGGAAGTTATTTGAATAGGTATTGGCTGAACTAAATTTATTTAGACGTTTTAATACCAGAGGATAGGGGGCGACCTTTTATAAGTGGGGGAGAATACACACATCGAATTTTTGAAAAGATTCAATTACACCCATGTTTTTATCATGTCAAAAGACTCCAAAATGGGTCATTACTATCCAATATAGGATAAAAGGTGGAAATATATCCATCCAATGTGTTTTTCAAAATTTATTGTTCATCATAACTATGATTTTTTTAGTTTAACCCCAAGTAATCTATTTTTACCTCAACCGTGGTAATTTGTATTTAATATTTTTATTATTCATTATTTTCAAATTTTAAGTTAACGTTATTAGAAATTATAAAAAAAAATTAATTCAAAAAATTCAATCCATTTTTAAATTACATGAATAGAAGTTCGAGAATACAATTTAATATTATACCTATAGATGTGATGAAAAATCAGGTTTCCAAAAAGAAATTTCCTATAAGTATATAAGGTTTTAATATCAAAATTTATAATAAAGTTGATTCCAAAGATATAAATTAGTTATATTTTGAAATATATTTGAACTAATTTTTCATTAAAACTAATTATAAATAATATTTATTCTTTTAAATTATTTAATAGAAAAATCAACTTTTCAATACATATCTATATTTTTCTTTATTTATTGAAAATCAATCTTTTTCCAAATATCCAAAAAAATCACCCTGACCTAATTTTTATATTATTATTCAAAAAAAATTCATTTTATAAAATAATTTTTTTAAAATAAGAATAAATTAATTATTAATTATTTGGGAAAAGCATGGGTGAACTAGTTTTTTAGAGAAATAATGTTTTGCCGAAAATATTTATTTTACATGTAATGTATTCTTATATTATTTTCATTAGATGGATTACCATATTTTTTCAAATTTTTTATATATAATTCATACCTTTCAATTTAATTGATTTGTTATGATAGTATAATATATTATAGTTCATTTAGGCTTGGGGTTCCGTATTCCACAATCTATCGAAGAGACTAAATTTTAAAAATTAAATTTTGTATGTTTCTTAAGCTCAGTGTTTCACATCGTATATTCTATTGAATACAATGTTATTCTTTTACAATTTGGTGGTTTTACAAATTTTATCCTCCTAGAAATGAGATAGTAGTGTATAAATATTTTTGGGTTATTATACTTTTATTCTTATTGTGAAAAATTATTTCACTCATGAAAATGTGAAAAAGAATAATAATGCACCAATGAGAAAATAATAAAATAAGGAACCTAAAAATTAAAATAACGAATCCCAACCTCACCATGAATTTTTCACCTAATAATTCATTAATTTATAATATAATACAAATCATAATTATGATATGATACCACAAAAAACATTCCCATTAATTTTCCGCTATCACACCCCAACGTCGTACATCCAATAAACCTCATTCCCTTTAAATATCATTTCATTCCATGTTCCTCATATAAAACTATACATAACATAAAATTTAAATTTCATTACACCACATAATGGCCAAAAAACAATACATGATCCTAAAACACCACAATCCCACTTCATAACTCTCATTACATCAAAACGTCAACTTTCAAATTAAAAAAAGGTCATTTTACCGCATTTCACATCTTTATTCAAGGGAATTATCACAAAATCCATAAATATCTTGGTATAATTTTTATTAATCATATATAAATGGTTAGATAACTATAATCTTTGGTGATAACAAACAATACAAAAAAGGTCTCCATAACACAATTTAAATCAGTATAAGAAATCCCCCAACGACTGTAACATCCTTCTAAATAAAGACTATGAATTTTTCATATTTATTAATTTTTGAATTATATATTAATTTTAATTTAAAAGGGTTTCTATGTTCTATAGCGTACCCGATACGCAACAATGGGTTTCTTTGAAATAATACATTACACACTAATAATATATTATTATTTTAAACGGTAGTTAACTCCTAGTCGTTGTAATAGAGGTAATGAACGAAACAAAATACAATATTATTATACATGTTTGTTAAATGTATTTAAATTTATCCAATAAAAGTTAGAGGATTAAATAGTGAATGAATCTAATTTTAAGTATAATTTACATTAAAAGGCAGATTTAGCGGCTTTTAATGCTGAACCCTCTTTAAATATAGTTTTGGTCACATTAATACATTATAATTGACCAAATAAAATCATTATTTAGAATAGGGACATCAAAATTAACTTTGTGTAAATTTTTAGAATTTTTCTGATAAAGATCATTTTCTAATGAATAGTGAAAAATATTGTATTTTAATTCAAAACTGTGTTTTAATATAATTTATTTATATGGTTAGATTATATTGTGAATTGGTTTTAAAGTGTAATTAAAATATAGTTTTACCATTTAATCCAATGTTGCTCATTGGAATTAATTTCACTTTGAAATTGGACGTAAACAAATATCAATCTTTTGATAATTATTGTTTCTTAAAAACACGCTATTTGTTTTGATAAATGGAATTAATTTTAAAATTAATTAATTCCACTTATATGTTTTAAATTTGTAAAAATAAACACCATTTTTGAATTTGGAATATCAAATATAGCTTAGGCTGAATTTTTGGTATTTTTCTGAAAAACTTCAATTTTTGATGAATAGTGAAACCACTTAGTGGTAGTCAAACAGACTGACTTTTTCATTTAAATGAAATTTTACCACTTCTGTGAATTGAATTTCAAAAATCCGACATACATGGTTATTATCAAGAAGTAAAATGTGATTCATTAAGATGAAAATATTTTTTGTTGAATAGTAACTTTTGACTTTTATTTACCACGGTTAAAGGTGAATAGGTTAATTCAAGGAAAAAAGAATATTATAATAACCCAAAATTACATTAACACTTATCCAAAAATTATTGGTTGAGTCATTAACGACCATGGGAATCTTGGGGTCGATTTTGGGACCCCATTGAGCCACTTGGGTGCGATAATGACAATTTATATTAATTAATTTAATGTAAAGACAAAATTGACATTAACAAAAATCTTTTAGTAATTAATTTTTATATGGTGTTATATAAGTCATATTTTCGACTATAAATATTTTTTGGAAATATAAAAATATTTCCTACATCATGGTATATTTTTTATAATTTCCAGACAACAAATAAATTAAATTATTTTTGGAATATTAATGATGCAACATTTACCTCACTAATAAATCATTTAAATAGATAAGATTATAATGATTAAAATAATATCCAAAACATGTCAAATTCTTATTGGGTGATTTTATTTCGACCATGAGTCATCTTATCTTCATCGTTATTGATTTTTGGACCATTAGAAACTGAATATAATTATATATTAAACTAATAGTTTCACACTTTCCTAAAGAGCCCCTCCTCCCCCTTATAAAAGAAGACCACTTCTAACCAATTCCTCGCACCTCTCAAGCAATTTGGCTCGTCCAAAATCTACCCAATTAAGCTCCCTAAATTCCTCTCCTTCTCCTAGAAGCCTTACCTTAGGCAAAAGGCACTTCAAGAAGTCCTTTGGTTCAAACTAAAGGGAGTTACCCAAATTAAAGTTAACGGTTTCTCTTAAACAAAATAAAGATTCCTTACATACCGCACAGTAAAAGTCAAAATGGGTAAAAAGGACTTTAAAAATACATGAAACCATTTTTAGAAAAAATGTACATGGATGATAAATATAAACCTAGTAAATACTTACGAATAAACAGTCTCGGATAAAAATGAGATTGGAAAATTTATCCCTTACATTGGGTCTGATATGCATTATACGTATCCGAACCTCCTGTATAATGATTTAAATAATGTCATTGACTTATTACAGAATCATATTCATTGTTTGATATCATATATGGTTCAATTATTATTTTATATTACCCGTTCCTTTGTAAATTCCATGTTAAAGAAGTGTTTTGGGTAAAATCGTTTTATTTATCGTACGTGTTTGGACTTGTTGTTCTTGATATTATTATTACTTATATCTTGATTTAATATAAGGCCCCAGCCTTAAACATTACATAATATTGAGTTACATCAAGTATACACGTTGAGGATCTTTTCAGGTTTAGAGTTATAGAGAATTAGATCATAAAACATGCATTGCATTCCACATTTAAACAAAGTGGTTACATAAAAGATAGTATTCATTTTTCCCATCAACGGAAACATATTTAAAATAAAACATGGATTCTTTCTTGACACTTCCTTAACACTATCATCATATCTTGTATCATTCCCTTGACCTGTGAAAAACATTTCAAAAACATGGGATGAGCATAAAAAGCTCAGTATGGGATATACAAATATGGAAAGGAAACATGAGTACATATATACATAAGAATCAATGAAATCATACATTACCCATAAAACATAAGCACTTTAACATACCTCATAAAATCATGAATAAATCATAGGAATCATAAGACATAAAGGCAACTTGAGGCATTCCTAACATTCTTACGTAGGGAGTAACCCTCTTGGTTACGTTTGGAATACCCATTACAGTATATTCCCTAAATCTCTTCAGAGAAACCTTAACGTTTAACTCCTTCACATTAACAAATGAATTGGAGATCTATATCGGGCTCACCCACCCTTAGTTTATCACGAAACCACCCATCTTCATAACAATTCCCAAGAACCATAACATAATCGTATCATATAAAACATGCATAAAGAAAAACATAGAATTTCCACATTTCAATCACAAGATATGAATACAACACATTCATATAATAAAAACATTATGAAAACCATTTTCAATACCAAAATAAAATAAAAGTAAAACTTGGTATTTATTTTTCATTTAAAAATAGGTATGGCTTGTAGAGGAAGTCGAAACTCAAATAATGGTCACGATGGCAGAGAAGTCATTGTCGCCGCATACGTACGACAAAAACATTCCCTTTTGTCGTTTAGTAAAATTATTTGTATAAAAAAGATTCATTTTGGATAAATGTAAAAGTCAAAGGGGTTTATACGCCGTATAAAAGAAGGTTGTGTATAAAACAAAATATTCCTCAATGAAAGTAGATTGAGACGAAGTCCCATACCTCGGGTCTGACTTGACCCGATCATTATTTAACCTCCTGAATAATAAACTTGAGTTAATTTATACTTTCTTAAGAACATTTTTCAAGTTCATTATTCCTTTAATATCACTTATTACCATGTTATTAACACTATGTAATTATTTATGTTAATAATGGTCGTTTTGTCGATCATTGCTACTTGAGTCAAAAATAAGCTCTTTATAATCACATGTTTGTTCATGGGGTAAAATATCCATTATATCCAGAATTATATTCATTATGTAGATATCATATATATCATATATATCCATTATATACATTCATTTATAATATTACATAACATTTAGAGGTAAGAAATGAAATGCACCATTCATGGAAACGGTAGGTCGTACTTACGCATGAACGCTAATTCCATTTCTATTTCATATTTAATGGAATTAAAACATAATGATACATAATATTATTATAATTACAGTATGGTATCATATATAATATCATTAAATTTATCCTTTATACATACCACATATGGTATTAACGAATCAAATCACTTTGAGGGGGCGGTAGTCCGCACTTCCTAAAATGAAAATATCGTGTTTACCCATAATGGAAGCCATAAAGGTATGCCATAAATGAAAAATAAAGAAGCTTAAGGACAACATAAACATATTATATATCATATATAAATATAGTGACATCTTAATGGCCACCTTTGATGGTGTTAAAAGAATATTGAACAATCATCGTTTCGTGAGGTAGAAATTCACCATCCATAGAAACAGTATGTTCTTTAACCATTAGATGTAGGTGTGTGTAAGTGTAGATTGAATCTTTCTTATAACAACATCCTAGTATATTGAATATACTGGAGTTTTTACCAAATAAATGAATAAAAAAAGTTTAGGGGGTTGGATAAGCAATAGAAAACAAAAGAACACAAGTGAAGACATTGCCTTAAAATCGGGTAACTCCTTTTGGTTTGAACCAAAAGGGTTTCTTGAAGAGCTTCCTGCCTAAGGTAAGGATTTTAGGATGAGGAGAAGGATGTGGAGAGACAAAATGATCAGATCTTGTCCGAGCCAAAGTCTTTAGAGGTGTGGGTAAGGAGGTATAGGTGGGGGCCTTTTATAAGAGGAGAGGAGGGGAACTCTTGGAAAGGTATAAAATGTTACTTTATTTTCAAATGAGTTTCAGGTTTTAAAGGTCCCAAATTGATTTATTTTGCGGATAAGGTGATAAGGGTTATAAATATACTCATCCAATAGGTTTTTGACATGTGTAGGTCTTAGAGTTTACATTATCTTTTCATTTTATTTAAATTTTTTATTAATGAGGCAATCGCTGCATCATCATGATGTCATAAATAATTTAATTTATTTATTGTCTAAAAATTACAAAGAAATACTATGATGTAGGAAATATTTTGTTCCTTCCAATGACTATTTATAGTCAAAAATATTACTTGTATAACCCCATGTAAAAATTGTTTTAGTAAAACAATACATGTTTGTGTCATTTTTACTTTTACTTTAAATGAAAGGCATTAATGTAATTATCTTACCCAAGTGGCTCCATGGGGTCCCAAAAATCTACCCATGGGTTGTCTTGGTCGGCCATGACACATACAATAAGTTTAGGACATGTGTCAAGGTCATTTCATATTATTAAAACATTATTTTTACCTTAAATTACACTAATTACCTCTAATCGCGATTAAAAACATAAAAGTTACTATTCACCAAAAAATTATTTTAATCCCATTGAACCAAATTTTACTTCCTAATGAAAACCATGTATGTAGGATTTTTGAAATTCAAAACACAGAGGGGGTAAAATTTCATTTATACGAAAAATCAGTTCTTTTAAGTACCACTTAGTGGTTTCACTATTCATCAAAAATTGATGTTTTTCATAAAAATACCAAATATTCACCATAAGCTATATTTGATATTCTGAATTCAAAAATGATGTCTATTTTAAAAAATTCAAAACATATAAGTTACCATAATTAATTTAATAATTAATTCCTGCCGTCAGAACAAATAGCGTGTTTTTATGAAACAATATATATCAAAAGATTGACACTAGTTTATGTCCAATTTCAAAGTGATATTAATTCCAACGACCACTATTGGATTAAATGGTAAAAATATATTCTAATTTCACTTTAAAACCAACTCAAAATATAATCTAATCATATAAACAAATTAGATTAAAAGAGGTTTTGAATTAAAATACAACATTTTTCACTAATCATTAAAAAAGAGAACTTTATCCGAAAAATACCAAAAATTTATCCAAAGTAAATTTCAATGTTCCAATTTTAACTAATATGATTATTTTGACAAATATAGCTTATAAAATGTCAAAAGATATATTTAAAAAAAGGTCTCCATCAAAAGGCGGTAAAACAATATTTTAAAAATATTAGAGTATTCCATGCATAAGGTTGGATTTATTCTCATTTTAAGCCTCGAAAACACTATCTAATTCATAAATAGACATAGATAACTATATCTATTATTCATTACTTACTTGTTATGTTACATCCTTCCCCCCTTTAGAAAATTGTGTCCCCGCAATTTATTTACTTATCGAATAAGTGGGGGTATTTATACCTCATAGCATTTTCAGATTCCCATGTTGCCTCTTAAACCATATGGTTTTTCCACAAAACCTTTACTTGAAGAATCAACTTATTCCGCATCACTTTCTCCATGTGGTCAAGAATATGGACCGGTTGTTCCTCATAAGATAGATTCTCTTCCACCTAAACTACCTCTGGACTCAAAATATGAGATGGATCTGGCATATACTTTCTCAACATCGAAACATGAAAAACATTGTGTACCTGAGATAAACTCAGAGGTAATGCCACTTGGTATGCAACTAATCCAACTCTCTCCAAAATTTCATATGGTCCAATGAACCTTGGACTCAACTTCCATTTCTTACCAAATCGCATCACACTTTTCCATGGTGAGACATTGAGGAAGACATGATCACCTACCTCAAAATGGAGATCCTTCCTCCTATTGTATGCATAACTCTTCTTCCTGCTCTGAGCTGTTCTCATGTGTCTCTGTATCAGCTGAACTTTTTCTGCCAACTCTTTTACCAATTCTGGTCCCATCAACTTCCTTTCACCCACTTCATCCCAAAAAGCTGGAGTTCGACACCGCTTCCTATATAACGCCTCAAATGGTGCCATCTGTATACTGGAATGAAAAATATTATTATAAGAAAACTCAACCAAAGAAATATGTTGGTCCCAACATCCCTGATAATCCATCGAACAAGAACATAGCATATCTTCCAAAGTCTGAGTTTTTCATTCTGACTTCCCATCTGATTGAGGATGAAAAGCTGTAATAAAATTTAATTTAGTACCCAACGACTTCTGAAGGCCTTTCCAAAAGTTAGAACTGAACCTGGAATCATGATCAGATACAATGGAAATATGAACTCCATGTAACCAGACTATCAATTCATGATACAAACGAGAAAGTTGATCTAGGGAAAAAGTATCTCGTATAGCAAGGAAATGAGCAGATTTAGTCAAGCGATCAAAAATAACCCATATTTCATTATTACCTCGAGGTGTCTTCAGTAATCCCACAATGAATTCCATGTATATATTTCCCCATTTCTACTCTGGCACTGGTATAGGCTGAAGCATCCCTTTAGGTAACTGCCGCTCTGCTTTAACCTGCTGAAAAGTCAAACACTTCATAGAAAAATCAAAAATATCTCTTTTCATTCCATCCCACCAGTAATACTCCCGCAGATCTTTGTACATCTTAGTACTGCCAGGATGAATTGAAAACGAAGAACTATGAGCTTCACATAACAACCATCTCTTAAACTGTGAATCACAAGGCACACATAATCTCTTCCCAAATCTTAAAACACAATCATTAGCAATTTTGAATTCAGGTAACATACCCTTCTGAACCAGCTCTAACTTTTTCTGCAACTCGCTGTCTTGATTCTGTGCTTGCTTAATTCTGTCTGATAGAGATGATCTCACTGATACTTGAAACAAAACAGAATAACATCCTACACCAACAACTTCTATGCCAAATTTCATCAAATCCTTAACCAAAGGATCATGTTACAAACTCAACATTGTTAATGAAGCATTACTTTTTCAACTCAAAGCATCAGCCACTTTATTTTCTTTTCTCGGACGGTAATGGATTGTATAATCATAATCCTTGATTAATTCTAGCCATCTCCTCTGTGTCATGTTCAATTCTTTCTGAGTGAATATATATACTTTAAACTTTTTTGATCATTATATATTTCACACTTTACTCCATACAAATGATTCCTCCAAATTTTTAAAGTGAAAACAACAAAAGCTGATTCCAAATCATGTGTAGGATAATTTACCTCATGAGTTTTCATCTGTCATGAAGCATAATCAATTACCTGATCATTTTGCATTAGGATTCAACCATGCCCGTTCAATGAATCATCACTCTAGATAACAGACTCACCATTCCTAGAAGGTTGTGCCAAAACTGGAGCATTCACCAATCTTCATTTCAGTTCCTGAAAACAATCATCACATTCTTTTTTCCAGATAAACTTAACACCCTTCCAAGTTATCTTAGTCATTGGACTAGATAACCATGAAAATTTTCTAAAAAACCTTCGGTAATAGCCTTCCAACCCTTGGAATCTACGAATCTTAGTTACATTTGTGGGTCTTGTCCATTCTTCGACAACCTTTTTTTTACAGGATCAATAGTTATCCCATCTTTAGAAACAATGTGACCAAGGAAAGGAATTTTTTACAACCAAAACTCACACTTGTTAAATTTCCCATACAATTTATTTTCTTTTAAGGTTTGAAAAATAACCCTTAAATGTCTTTTATTCTCCTATTTTCTTTTAGAAAACACCAAAATATCATCAATAAAAACCACCACAAACTTATCCAAGAACTCATGGAAAATTCTATTCATTAAGTCCATGAATACAACAGGTGCATTGGGTAGCCCAAAAGGCATTACTACAAATAAATAATGGCTATATCTTGAACGAAACGCAGTCTTCAGAACATTTTCTTCCTTTACCTTCAACTGATGGTACCCCGATCTCAGGTCAATCATTGCAAAAAACAGATCTCCCTTGAGCTGATCAAACAAATCATCGATATGAGGAAAAGGATAATTGTTATTAATATTGATGTTATTCAAGGCTCTATAATCAGTGTAAAGTCTCATTGAACCATCTTTCTTTTTAACAAGTAAAACAGGAGAACCCCATGGTGATGTTCTAGGTCGAATGAATCCTTTCTCTAATAAATCTTGCAATTGCTCCTTCAACTCTAAAACTTCAGCTTGAGCCATTCGATAAGGGGGTTTTGAAATTGGCTTTGCATCAGGAACTAAGTCAACGGTAAATTGAACTTCCTAATCTGGTATTATTCCAGAGAACTCATCAGAAAAAACATCAGGATAATCATTTACCACTAGTACATCATTAATCTAAACAGTTCCCTTGTTTTCAACGATATGTGCAAGGTAACATTCATTTTCATCTTTTACAAGTTTCTCGGCCTCTCGATATGTTATCAATAGTAAGGGTTCATTATTGTACACAAACTGAAAGTCTTTATGAAAAGAGACTTATTTACCTCTACAGTCAATCTTAGCATGGTAAATAGAGAGCCAATCCATACCTAGGATAACATCAAACTATACTATAGGTAAAACAATACGGTTTTCAAGTAGGTTCTTTCCACAAATAAGGATAGGAAAATTCTTATAAATTCTTTTTTCCTCAACATTTCCCCCAGGTGTTTTTACCACAAGTTCATGAGTCATTTCTTGAGATGGTATTCCCATTTTACTAGAAATGGTTTCAGAGATGAAAGAATGCGTAGACCCCGAATCGAACAACACACTGGCATAATCTGAAAAAACAAACAGAGTACCTGATACCACTTCATTTTATGGCCCAACATCTGCTGAAGTAGTTGCAAAGGATTTCAGCACCCCTTTCTGCCTGTATTATAACTGCTTCCCATCACTCGAGCTCTTTTTCGGACACTCGTTTGCATAGTGACCCATCTCATTGCACTTAAAACATTTCACTAACTGTAAATAAAATTTGGAATTACCATCACCTTGATCTTTTTCAGTGTAATCACGAGCCTTATGTCCCATCTTAACACATCGGTAGCACTTTCTAGAATTCAGAAGACATTCCCCAGCATGCCTTTTACTAGATTTATCACAAACTGGAAGCTTAGTTTTCTTACCATCACACCTTTTTGAAGAATTCTTCCCTTTCTCCTACCACCTCAGTCTCTTCTTCTGCTGGTTGTTATAGAACACTTGATCATCGGAAAACTCCATTTCCACCTTCTCAGCACATCGAACTATCTTTTCATAACTCTTGAACTCGCAAGAAGCTAAAGCCCTTAGATATTTTGGCTTTAATCCTGAGTAAAAATGATTGATTTTACTTTCAAGTTCTCGGATAAAATTTCGAGCATACCATGCCAATCGAGCGAACCTCTCTTCATAGGCAGCCACTGAGTCTTCCTCTTTCCTCAATTCCAGGAATTGTTTTTCCATCCTCAGTTGAACAGCCTTAGGAAAATACTTCTCAAGAAACATACCTTTGAATTTATCCCAGTCGAGAGCATCAATCTTATCAGCGTCCCTGATATTTTTAACCATCGACCACCACTGATCTGCTTCACCTTCCAAAAGGTAAATAGCAAGACTAACCTTTTGATTTTCGGAACACCCCATGACATCGAAAATATTCTCCAGTGCTTTAATCCACCCTTCAGCTAGCACAGGGTCAGATGATCCTCTGAATGATGGGGTTTGTTGCCTCATGAAATGTTCCAGCACTGAAATGTTCCTCTGCAGTTGATCCGGCTGATCTCATGCATGAATACCACCACCATTGATCGCTTGAGTCAACTGCTCCATTACTGCAACAAACTGTTCAGTTCCAATTCTGACCATCACAGGATGATGATTCGGAAGGTAATTTTCTTCTGTATGCCTTCTTAGCACTGCTTCCCTGTTTCCTCTACAGAAAAACATTCTGAACAAACATGTCTTAGATGAAGCAACATGGTAATCTTCAAATGATATATTATTTCAATTTGACCATAAAAAAATATTTTTTGGATAATAATTTAATATAATTATAACTCTTAAAGTTATCTAAACCGACCTCGAATACCAACTATAAGGCCCCAACCTTAAACATTACTTAATCATGAGTTACTTGAATAATACACGTTGAGGATCTTTTCAGGTTTAGAGTTTTAGAGAATTAGATCATAAAACATGCATTACATTCCACATTAAAACAAAGTGGTTACATAAAAGATAGTATTCATTTTTCCCATCAATAGAAACATATTTAAAATAAAACATGGATTCTTTCTTGACACTTCCTTGACACTATCATCATATCATGTACCTTTCCCTTGACCTGTGAAAAACATTTCAAAAACCTGGGATGAGCATAAAAAAGCTCAGTAAGTGATATAAAAATATTGAAAGGAAACATGAGTACATGTATACATAAGAATCAATGAAATCATAATTTACCCATAAAACACAATCACATTAATATACCTCATCAAATCATGAATAAATCATAGAAATAATAAGACAGAAAGGTAACTTGAGGCATTCATAACATTCTTACGTAGGGAGTAACCCACTTGGTTACGTTTGGAATACCCATCACAGTATATTCCCTAAATCTCTTCAGAGAAACCTTAATGTTTAACTCCTTCACGTTACCTAATGCATTGGAGAGCTATATCGGGCTCACCCGCACTTATTTTATCACGGAACCACCCGTCATCATAACGATTCCCAAGAACCATAACATAATCTTATCACATAAAACATGCATAAAAAACATAACATTTCCACATTTCAATCACGAGATATCAATACAACACATAGATATAACAGAAACATTATGAAAACCAATTTCAATACCAAAATAAAAGAAAATTAAAACATGGTATTTTTTTCATTTAAAAAAATGGTATGGCTTGTAGAGGAAGCCGAAACTCAAATAATGGTCACAGCAGCGGAGAAGTCGTTGTCGCCACATACGTACGACAAAACATTCCTTTTTGTCATTTAGTAAAACTCTTTGTATAAAAAATATTCCTTTTGGATAAATGTAAAAGTCAAAGGGGATTATACACCGTATAAAAGAAGGTTTTGTATAAAACAAAATATTCATCAATGAAAGGAGATTGAGACGAAGTCCCATACATCGGGTCCGACTTGACTCGATCGTTCTTTAACCTCCTGAATAATAAACTTGAGTTAATTTCTTCTTTCTTATGAACCTTTTTCATGTTCATTATTCCTTTTATATCACTTATTACCATGTTATGAACGCTATGTAATTATTTAAGTTAATAATGGTCGTTTTGTCAATCATTGCTACTTGAGTCAAAAATAAGCTCTTTATAATCACATGTTTTTTCATGGGGTAAAATATCCATTATATCCAGAATTATATTCATTATGTATATATCATATATATCATATATATCCATTATATACATGTATTTATAATATTATATAACATTTAGAGGTAAGAAATGAAATGCACCGTTCATGGAGACGGTAAGCCGTACGTACGCATGAACGCTACTTCCATTTCTATTTCATATTTAATCGAATTAAAACATAATGATACATAATAGTATTATAATTCTAGTATGGTATCATATATAATATCATTAAATCTATCCTTTATACATACCAAATATGGTATTAACGAATCAAATCACTTTGAGGGGGCGGTAGTCCGCACTTCCTAAAATAAAGATATCGCGTTTACCCATAATAAAAACCATAAAGGTATGCCATAAATGAAAAATATAGAAGCTTAAAGAAAACATAAACATATTATATATCATATATAAATATAGTGACATCTTAATGGCCACCTTTAATGGTGTTAAAAGAATATTGAACAATCATCATTTCGTGAGGGAGAAATTCACCATCCATAGAAACAGTATGTTCTTTAACCATTAGATGTGGGTGTGTGTAAGTGTAGCTAGAAACTTATTATAACAACATACTAGAATATTTAAGATACTGGTGTTGTTACCAAAGAAATTAATAAAATGATTTTAGGGGGTGGGATAAGAAAAATAAAACAAAAGAACACAAGTGAAGACATTGCCTTAAAATCAGGTAACTCCCTTTGATTTGAACCAAAAGGGTTTCTTGAAGAGCTTAGTTCTTAAGTTAAGGCTTCTAGGATGAGTAGAGGGATGTGGAGAGACAAAAGGATCAGAGATTCACCAAGCCAAAGGCTTGAGAGGTGTGGGTAAGGAGGTAGAGGTGGGGGCCTTTTATAAGAGGAGAGGAGGGGCACTCTTGGAAAGGTATAAAATGTTACTATATTTTCAAATGAGTATCGAATTCTAAAGGACCCACATTGATATATTTTGGGGATAAATTGATAAGGGTTCTAAATATAATCATCCAATATTTTTTTGACATGTGTAGGTCTTAGATGTAATATTATCTTTTCATTTTAATTAAATCCTTTAGTAATTAGGTTATCACTACATCATCATGATGTCATAAATAATTTAAATCATTTAATGTCTGAGAATTACAAAAAAAATACTATGATGTAGGAAATATTAATTTCTTTCCAATAACTATTTATAGTCAAAAATCTGACTTGTATAACCCCATGTAAAAATTGTTTTAGTAAAACAATACATGTTTGTGTCATTTTTACTTTTACATTAAATAAAAGGCATTAATGTCATTATCTTACCCAAGTGGCTCCATGGGGTCCCCAAAATCTACCCATGGGTTTTATTGGTCGTCCATGACACATCTAATAAGTTTAATGCATTTTTCAAGGTCATTTCATAATATTAAAACATTATTTTTACCTTAAATTACACTAATTACCTCTAATCGCGATTAAAAACATAAAATTTACTATTCACCAAAAAATTATTTTAATCCCATTGAACCACAATTTACTTCCTAATAACAACCATGTCTGTCGGATATTTGAAATTCAAAACTCAGAGGTGGTAAAATTTCATTTAAACGAAAAATCAGTTTTTTTAAGTACCACTTAGTGGTTTCATTATTCATCAAAAATTGAAGTTTTTCAGAAAAATACCAAAAATTCACCTTAAGATATATTTGATATTCTGAATTCAAAAATGATGTCTATTTTTCAAAATTAAAAACATATAAGTTACAATAATTAATTTAATAATTAATTCCCGCCGCCATAACAAATAGTGTGTTTTTATGAAACAATGTATATCAAAAGATTAACACTAGTTTAAGTCCAATTTCAAAGTGATATTAATTCCAACAACCACTATTGGATTAAATGGTAAAAATATATTCTAATTTAACTTTAAAACCAACTCAGAATATAATCTAATCATATAAAAAAATTAGATTAAAAATAGGTTTTGAATTAAAATACAACATTTTTCACTATTCATTTAAAAAATGAACTTTATTCGAAAAATACCAGAAATTTATCCAAAGTAAATTTAAATGTCTCAATGATAAAGAATAAGTTTATTTTGAAAAATATATCTTATAAAATTGTCAAAATATTGATTTAAAAAAATTTCTCCATCAAAAGTCGGTAAAACAATCTTTTAAATGTATTAGATAATTTCATGCTTAAGGTTGGATTTATTCTCATTTTAAGCCTCTAAAACACTATCTAATTCATAAATAGACATAGATAACTATATATATTATTCATTATTTACTTGGGATGTTACATTTACTTACTTTAAGAATGTAAATAATGATTTATATATCATATATATATTCAGTTTATATCTATAATAGACATATAAATAAAATGAAATACACCGTTCATGGAGACGGTAGGTCGTACGTACGCATGAACGATGTTTTCCTTTCCTTATTGACTAGAATGGAAGTAAGTAGATGACATATATATATATACATTAATAGAGTAGATTTATCATGTCATATATTTAATTAATATTCATTATATATACTTTATAATCATTCTTGAATGGTTAACATGGAGAATGAATCTCATTGTGTCGTCGAGACGGTAATTCGTACGTACGCACGAGCGATGATATCGTTCCCATAATTATTTAATTGAATTATATTGGATAATATAATATCACAGAATCAGTATGATGTTATAATAACTATATATAGTTATTCTTTACACCATTATACCCATCCGTGTAAGGTGGTGGTGGAAAAACAGATTACACCACGACATGGAGACTTTATTCTGTACGTACGCACTAATGGTGATTTAATTTTCTGTAGGATGGATAGAAGGTGAAATGGTGTTGTTTAATATTTATAATAAAATATCAATATATTAGGGATACTTATTTTATTACTATATAATGAAACAAATATATAAGAAGAAGTTTAAGAAGAAAGAAAACTTGAAAGAATCGGTAGAATATATTACATATTCTTCGATGCACCTCTTTTAAACTTCTTCTTAAGGAACTAGAGTTGGTCTTTTGAGAAAACCAGAACCTATATGATATAACAATAGAGGCTGAGAAGAGGAATTGTTAGAGTTTGGCAGAGCTTCAAGGCTCAAAATGGTGTGAAGAGAAGAGGGAAGGGGTCCCTTTTTTTATAAGGGAGGAGAGGGGCACCTTAGGAAAAACATAAAATAATATTTTATAATAAAGTCATATTCGGTTTTTAATAGCTTCAAATTGATATATTTCGAATCTAAGATGTGTATGGGTATAAATAATCTCAAAAAATAGGTTTTATACAAGTTTAAGTTATTATTTTAACCTTATCATTTAGATTTAACTCTAAGTTAAATAATTTAACTGTTACCGTGTCTTTTTGTTTTCTTAAACTATATGGTTAATAAACTAACTATAACAATTAAAACGAACCCAAAGTATTGAATTATTAATATATATAACCTTATCTAAGTCATTTGTCCGAACCTTATTTTTTTGGAATAGAATAACAATTAATAATATAATATTTGTTTTAAAAACTATTTTCTTTCAATTTTGAAACTATTTGGTACTTGATTTTTGTGAAAATCATAACACCATTATTAGTTATAAAAAATTTAATTAAATCAACAATAACATGTCATATTAACCTATTAATTTATTTTAATTCATAAAAATTCTCAAATTACATTTATTTAGTTATTTATAACATAAATTATGTTAATATTTCATTAATAAGGTAATTACTGCATCATCATTGTGTCATAAATAAATTAAATTATATAATGTCTAAAAATTATAAATAAAATTTAATAATGTATTAAATCTTTTTATCTTTATAATTAATATTTATAGTCGAATTTATCTTATGTATATCCCTATATTAAAAATGTTTTAGTTATTAAACATTGATTTTACAATTTTAACTCTTCTTTAAATAAAATAATAATAAATGTCCTAATCTAATCCAAGTGGACCTAAAGGGTAATATGTTATTCCTAAGGTTGTTTTTGGTCGAATTACACTTATCTAATAGAATTAGGACATTTTTTAGTGTAATAAAAATATCATTTTAACCCTTAATTATCCTATTTACTTATAACCGTGGTAAATAAAAGTAAAAAATTTACTATTCACCAAAAATTATTTTTATCTTATTGAACCACATTTTACTCCTTAATATTAACCATGTCTCTAGGATTTTTGAGATTCCACTCATATAAGTGGTAAAATTTTGTTTGATGTAAATTTTCAAATTCTCCTAGGAGGTGGGCAAAAGACGGTGAAAAGTTCTATAAAATTTTATAATATCTAAAATTATTATAATATGGCTCAAATGAATTACATTGAACTTAAATAGGTATTATGTATCAATTTTGACCTAAAATAAATTTAAATATAATAAATAATTATTTAAATAAAATGTTGGTTTTTAAATAGTAACCCAGTGTTTTCACTATTCATCAAAAATTGAATGTTTTCAGAAAAATACCAAAATATCACCCTAGGATAATTTTGATTTTTTGAATCCAAAAATGAAGTCCATTTTGAAAGATAAAATTTATAAAATTTCAAAAAGTGGGTATTACTATTCATAACGACTAGTTTATATAACATATCATTGTTTAGTGAAACTTTGTATTGCGTACAACACACGCTATCATGGAAGGTCGCGATTACATGTAATGCAAGTGAAGTTAGGGATGTGTGTAGTGAAAGCTCATTTTGTTGTAGCGTACAACAAAAGACATCAATGAAATTAAAAAGAATATTTTTCATAAAATCTCGGGGTGTTTACATCCATCTATTGATCATGTTATTCTTTTATCCTGTCACAAAAAAGATGACCCTTCTCTATGCTTCTATACACTACATTGAGGCTAAAAACTTGTAACTCTCTAACCACATCCCAACACAAAGGATAATGACACAGATTACTATAAAAATCATCAAATTTTGTACTATTTATGTATGATTGATATATTTTTTATTAAAAACTAAAACAAAGGCAATATCTTTTCTAGAGGTCCACTAATGTCCAAGATACATGCTTGCAACATATTCTCCAGTGTCTAGGAGTTATTATCCTTTTTTGAATCTATCTAATAGTGGAAAAGAGTTCAGTAACATAACTAATTTTCCAGATAATTCTACAATCCCCTCTATACATTTGAAGTAAAACATGTGTCTTGATTTGAGAAAAAGAACCTAGTAACTCAATGCAACCACACCACATCCTCTTTGTTCCTCCTTGTTAAAAAATCCATCATTCCCAACTCCATGATCTCTAGGAACTAGGCCAATTTCATAAACCAGTGTATAATACATAATATATTGTCAAAACCCCATATTCTCAAGTAAAACCTATGATGAGATACATTATGATATCATCTCATTCTATCATAACAAAATTACGAGGCTATAACAAATAACCAGGAACATGATGCCCAACCTTCACCAACTAGAAAACAAAACATGAATACACAAACACTACCACCAACCATTTTATCCCATTTCACTAGAATAATGACCTCTAGATAAGTAACATCTTGGATATGATTGATACTACATAAAAAGAGATCTATCAAACTCATAAATGAATCCCTCACTTATCACAACTGGAAAAACAGCCTCCCGAGAAACAACATATGCTTCTAACTGTATTCCAAACATCCCTCTACCACTATTATTTCATGACCCCCTCCATGAAAATTTTCCCTTCTAGGGAGAGTAAAGAATAATGAGAGATAATTAACCCTGATTCCCACCTCCATTAATCCCTGAAAGAGATACCAACACCGAGGGTATAAAAATATTATCATTTGAGGCATTACCGTTGATAATTTACATAATATCCAAAGATAGAATAAATCAAAAAAAGAAACAATATTATATAATATAAAAGGATACCATATCTATCCCAGAATTCATGTATAATTTAAAAAAAATACTTCAATCTTCAAATAAATATCCAATAAAAAAGATAAGGGGGTTCCACCATAAAAGCTCCAGGGCCTGATCTAAAAATGTCTATCACGATCTGCGTAGTCCTCATAGAAACATGATATTATATTCTATATAAATGGGGTGATCATGAAATATTACTCATTTATAAAAAAATAAGTCTTCCACGAACATATGAAAAGAGCATTATAACGCAACAGTGAGCAATAATCAGAACCAACAACACCTAAACAGATCAATTAGCTCATCCCAACCTCACTACGGCATGATCACCAAATAAATATTCCAATTATATTGAAATAATACAAATATTATCAATGATAGGGTACCCCTCACTACTTCCCCCTAATTTTCCACTCTCACTCCCCAAAATCGTACGTCTTGACACACCTATCTATTTTGAACATCACTTCATGTTATGCGCCCCATGTGAAACAGGCCATCACGTTATCACCCAAAATCATAGCCACACCAAAAAACAATATCTCACTCCCCACTCTAAAACCATGATCCATAAAACACTTATAATCACAAAAACACTTTTATTTTATGATTTTGAAAAGGGTGTTTTTATCTAATTTCACATCATTATTTATGAACATTATTATATAATCCATAAAATAGCTAATGTAACCATTTTTATTTGTAGATTATAAGTTGTTATCTATTTTATGACTATACTGATAACTAACATAAGATAAAAATATATCCACAAAAAATCAAATCAGAAAAAAAATCTCTTAATGGTTGAAATTTTCAATGGGCATCAAGTATATACAATAACAATTTCAATATTTTATCAAAGAGGTAAAGACATGGATTCTTTCCCCATCTGCATCAATTTCATTTTTATATGGTTAATTTTTTTCATTAATCTAGAAAAAAACATCTTATGAAAGTTATAAAAAACACATAACATCTCATAGGATATGCATAAATGAGAAATGAGGCTTCTTATACCATAAATAGAGATTTTTGGTTTACTTCACAATGATGGAACAATAATACAGCCTCCAATAATCACCATAATGAAGGAGAACTCCTTGATCATCCTAAACATAACAAACATGTCATTAACTTATCTAAAAAACATCATGTTCCATGAGACCTTGATATAATCCCATTCGACATAAATAATCTTGGTGAAAACTGGTGAAAATAGGGGTAAACCCCACTGAAATGACTGTGAATAAATCCTCAAAGACCATGGTTGAAATCCACTTGAATAGGGATAAAATGATTCTTTGGGATATAATTATTTTTCCCAAAAATGATAGAATACATTGGAATTTCATTAGGACCAAGGAGTTTTTATTATTCTTACCTAGTCTAAAAAAAGAATACCAAGGTAAAACTTATTGCACAATTCCCCAACCTACTGAAAATGGGGAGTACCACTATGAAATTCTCCCCACAACCCTATATATTATATGCGTAAATGACCCTTAAATATATATAGAAATATCCATGTTGTAGATCCTATAATTGGGGGAGTAAACCATTGTGTGGAAAATCTAACTATGCCAAATACCACCAACAACCAAAAAGGGTTCTGACACAGCCCCTTATCTATGGTATGTTGGTGTTAAAATTGGAAGAACCATTGAAAAACTATGCCCGGTATTCTACACTATAGTCTCTCAATTGCACTCTGCAACCTCCACCTATCGATAGAAGATATTCCATAGCTAAGTCTCCACAATGTCGTTATCCCCCAAATTTTCAATATCACTAAAATGGCTCCACCCGATACACCACAATATAGCATTTCACCATACACTATAGTCACTCATTTAGATTGTAGCCTCTAGGATCCACGTTATATCCATTCCAAAATAGGTATTTTCACACCCCCCCCCTCCTCTTGAGCACCTCCAAATAGCTCTAGATCTCCCTAGACACCTCCTTCACCACAATTCTCACAATTTAATGTGGTATATGGTTTGTGTCTCTACATGCATCGTGTTGATGAAATATTGGTTTGGCTACTACTAAAAAATTATTTTTAAAAAAATGATTGACATGAAATTGTTTATTCATTCAATGAAAAAGTTATCCATGAAATATTCGGGGATGTTTATCTCATGTTTGGGATAATTATATACATGGACTAGTGTGTAACTTTATAAGCTAGTGGTTGATGATAAGAGTTAATTTTTATGAAATATATGATTTCACCATGGTTTAATGTCTTAGAGATTCACTTGGTTATGGGAATGGTGTGATATGGAGAATTAAGGTTAAGGTATTTCAATATATAGGAACATTAACATAAGAATGATTAATTTCATTTGAAAAAACATAACTAACTACGATAAAGCATAATAGTGTAAGGTAAATTTAAAAAAATTTGCCACCCTCGATTAATATGAAGTTTCATTCTTATTTTTTTTTTAAATATCATCCTTTTTCACTGATAAAAGAGACACTTCAATCCTCTCCCAAAACTACAGAAAACACATATTTCATCCCATTAACTATCCAAAACTATCATATAAAATTAGATCCACCTTAAATCCATACTATTATTCACAAAATACCATCCCTCGATGTCCTAACAACCCGTGCAAAAGAGATACTACAATAAGTGATGAATAAATATTTTAATCACTCTTTTTCATTCCAATATTATTGTGTCAACATATCCTCAAAAAATATGATTATTAAATATTAAAATTGTACCATTAGAATAATTTATATACTAGTGTGTTATTATAATTATGTTACAATCATTAACCACCTTTCACTTTTATATTTTCAAAAATGAAACCATAATTTCTGCATTTCTCGACTACCACATCCATGATGTTATTGGTTTTTTTCATGACCACCATAAATATTTGGTCCTTATATGTAATATAATATATAATAATGATAATTAATACATATTATATATTCTTTAATGATAATCCATATTACTCAATCTCTAAATTCTATACAAAATAAAATCATTATCTATGTGTGAGTGTGGACTATAACCTCTATTGTACAATCGATTTCCTTTTTCATTTCCATTATTTCAATACATGGGTTTTTATAATAATGTGTTCAAATTATAAATATTTAGTTTATGAAATAATTAAATATATTTTGTTCAATATTATAAAACCAATTAATGATTTGAGAAATAAACGATGGTCTAAAATTTAACTGTTTTAAACATGCATACCCAGAAGAAAATGATCTCTTCTTTAAAAGTAATAAGATTATATGAATTAGAATCATATTATAAATAATTAAATTTCTATTATATCAAACTAATTAAAAATAATTAATATAATCATTATCTGGTTATAATAGTATGAAAACTAAACCACCTCATAATCAACCGTTAATCAAGGAATGTTCGTGTTTGGGCATGTTTACCAATCTACTTGAGAAAGGCTATAAATTTATTTGATGGATAACAATGAAACATATTTGATCATATAATGTGATAAAAATAAAAATAATAATAAATTTTTTCTTAAGGGTTATATTAATATTTTATTTATTAATTTGTAAATAACTTTTCGTTGAATAGAAAATCACTAAAATGTACTTCATGTCGATCTCAAAATTCTGGATAATGAATGAAGAATCCATGAATGGTAATTAAAAAATACTTAATAATTATAATAAATCCCGAATATAAGACAAATGTTTTTTAACTGGTGATATTTTGGTGAAAAATTAATACATACACCACTCTTAAAATACTAGTTCAAAGTGATCACGATTACATTTATACGATTTTGAAAATTTGTAAAATATAACTCTATGTATTTATTTAAAAATAAAAATAAATGGGGTTAATAAATGGTTATAGATAAGAATAATTTTATTATGCATATTTTTATTAAACTTAGATTAATTATTTATGAGTTTTTATTAATCTGCAAAATGATTCTCGACCAAGTTATAGGCTTTCATCTAAAATTACACTCTTTTAGACTTGTTCAATATTTTACACCTAATTACATTTATTTTGTGTATATACTAAATATATTAAATATTATATAATGAATTTAATTTTATTCATGATAATTTATTGTCTATTTAAAAATCACACTTTCAAGGGGATTTGATTTAAATTCCCCTCAAATTTTAAGTGTTTTTGTTAAATTATTTCCATTTCAATGATTAATGGATGTTATTATTACATTTATTTCATGTAATATGTGTATATTTTACCATATTAATTATTTATATCCAATTTTCTCTTGAATTCCTATGATTTATATTTTTATCACATCATCCCCTCTTCAAATGTTCCATACTACATGAACTATGTTGTTAATATGGGACATTTGGGTAACACAAACATAATTCTTTGAGTAATAATTTTTCTTCGTGAACATAATTATTCTATGATTTCTATTTTATTCCATTTCTAAATTAAAATGATATTATGTTTTATATATCAGTATGTATAATTTCCTTTAATACAAATCGATTTCCATGAATGGATTCCTCTTAAATAAATTTAGCATATATTTTTAATTACTCTTATCCTATTTAATTTATGATTTTTCTTCCATAACCTAGATTAACCATCATAAACAAGTTATCCTCTAATATTTTGATAAATTATTATATTTTAACTAATATGAATATCATATTTTCCACTACCATTTAATGAAACTAATTTTTTATTACTCTTTTTACTATGTGTGATTTCATGAAATGTAATTTGAAAATATCAAAAGGTTTTAACCTTCCATGTTCAAATATTCTTTAATCCAAAAAAACATACATGGATTCATTTCTATCATATTCATGTAATAAATTTTTCATAAACATTATAAAGTAAATATTTATGAAAATATAACTTCCCTCTTTTAAAGATGTATTCTAAAAACGAAACACATATTTACCTCCTTATCTAAGGTTAAAAAAATGTTTTATAAAAGATTGTTTTTGTTCTTAATTAACATTTTACTTTTTAAAATACATTTATAATTCTTTAATGGGGTTAGGATTGATTAATCACAAGATATATGAGATTTATGAAATAATTCCATTTGTCTATTGTGTTTTTCATGTTAGTTGATCCAATACATTATGAAAATTTATGTGATATTGTTAAGAAATGATATGAAAAAAATTTAATTTTCATGGGTAAATTTTTATATAAAGCTTGATTTATATCATATTTCTCACATATATAAGGATTACTATTAGTGGGGTCCTATATCACCCTCTAAATAACTGGTTAATATTTAATATCTCATGATCTTAAGAACATATCTGGATTGCATCCCAAGACAAAATTGGTACAGAAGTTTTTTCTAAATCCTAAAAAGGTACCCATGATATTACCAAATAAAAAATAGTTATAACTATTTTATCCTAATCCTAAATAGGTACATGCGTAATAACCGAAGTAAACATATTTTCATGATTTTTATCCTACACCTAAAGTGTTACATAGGTTGTTAATTAATCATTAATAGTTACCCAAGTTTTTTCCCAATACTAATGTGGGTACATGAGTTGTTAGCCTAACCCCTCTATTATATTTGAATCAGGTTGGGATTTGTGCTCAACTAAGTAATTTTATATTCATATTTAAATGGTTTTATAGTTTATTTGATATATTCAAATAAATTTTCATGTTTTCATGATTCATGATTTCGGACACATGCTTCAAATATCTATTACTATTTTTGTGCATCATTTGAGGGAATTACCAACACATTATTCTTCAATGATTTTTATTAGATATTATTATCATTATCCATTTCCATCTCATTCTTAAGAAATTTCCCTTATGATTTATTAAAATTCTTCCCTAATTAAACATTTGATCTCATCCATTTAGTATGTTTCTATTCCATATGTTATAATGATCAGAAAAGAACAAAATCTCTAAAAAAGGTTCTTATGATGATATTTTTTTATAGATGGGGAATACTTGTTATTGGTCAATATTTTCCATATATGGTGGGGAAAATGTATATTTTCTATAATGAATATAGATTTTATTATTCATTTCCTCCCTAATTATCTAAAACACACAATCATAAAAAGTTTTCGGAAACAGTTGTAATGATATATTTTAATTAATTCATGTAATTAATTGGTCAAATATATGGGAAACTACATGGAAATCATGTATAAAAAATAGAATCACTATTAACCATTCAATGTACAAAATCATCTCCAAAGACACAATATTACAATTCATATGAAAAATTTTATTAATCATAAATATTTTACTATTTCTATGAAATATTGTAATAGGACCAATTTGGGGATGGGTATTTTTGGGGTATAATTACATTCAAATGATATATTAAATAATTTTAGAACACAATTTATGTTGATACACCTATTATGATGGGAAATAAAACATGAATGGTAAAATAGTAAAATTTCACCAAATTTCTACTATTTTTACTAAAAGGGAATCAAATATTAAATTTAATCTTACAATTCCAACCCATAAGGGCCCAAGTATTTCAACAAACAACCTAAACATAATAATTTTGGAAATAATTATATGAGGCCAAATTATCATTTGAGTTTATTATATCCTAATAAATAATGAATAATGACAATCATTTTTGATAATTGGTAATAATTAGAAAAACCAATGACATATACTAATGTAACCATGAATCCTATCCAACAAACATTCTATACAATATTATATGGCATGAATAATGTTTTCTAAGAGAACACATTATACAGGTCCTGGTAAAGTTATTATTTCTTGCAAGGAGTAAAACAATTATGCATTGGGTATAATATTCAAATTAATAGAGAATAAATATTCTATAACATAGTTTAAGGTTCCAATTTATGGTTTTTCAATTATTATTTAACTAATATATCCTTTCATAATTTTAAATTATTCTATGAAAAATAATATTACTTTACTAATCATGGGGTGGAATAGAATCAAACTTAAACTATCAGCAATAAAATATTTAATGTAATGGTGAAGGGTCAATCAAAAATAGGAATAAAATTATGATACAATAATGGATTAATAGTCTTTATATCATTTCATCACTCTAATACTAGGATATAACATAGATACATTGATTTTTCATATATTAATGAATAATTTTTTTGGGGGGATCTACTTTACTATTTAAAATTTTTCAATATTATAATTTTCATTCATTTTAAGATTTAATCTAGGATTTTTAGTGTTGAATTTTTATAAGTTGAATAGTTATATATTTTTATAAATTCCCTATAATAAATTTTATAATGAATACTATGGTAGTATAAGATTTTAATAACAATTAGAGTTCAATAAGTGAAAAAATGGATATTTTCAAATGATTTAAAAAATGATAGTGAAATTGAAATATGTGATGTGATAATTTCTTATTCCTCAATTATAAAATATATTGGTCATAGAAAGAGGGGGGATTATATTTTAACAATTTTATAAGTTTGACTATATGGTCCCTTGAATATTTGGATGCCCAACTATATTAATATTAAACCATGAAATTTGGCCTCATATATCCTGGTAAATTTTATAAAACAAATTATGTCATGGATAATAGGTTATATGGAATATCCTAAAACCAAATAAATATTGATTATTTCATCATTATAAAATATCTCCTATGAATGAAAATATAGATTTTAATAATTTTTAATAAATCATCAAAACATTTTTCGACCAATGAGTTTCATCGGATATTTTTTATCCGAATAATTTATATGGTTAGATACACAGTGAGAAAAACCCCCATAGGGATCTGAATAATTTGAAATCTAAAAAACAAATCTAAACTAATCTAAAATCCCTTAGTCGTAAGAAACAACCCATCACATCAATTTTAAAGGGGTTAAATCTAAAATTAAATTGAACATCATCATTTTTTAATCGATGACTGAGAAAAAATCATGGCTTGTAGATTTACATGTGATGTATCAAATTTAAAACCTTGAATGTTGAATTATTTAAATGAAAAAGAAATAAACAAATAAGATATGATATTTTTGGTTGTTCCGTAATATTTTTAAATATGAATTTAAAAAAATCCAATATATTATAACAGGACTAAATAAAACTATGGCCTAATTTTTTTGTAAATAAATAAGCTAAATAAATTAGGATATTTATTATAAATTCCTTTACTAATTATGTCCAATTATAATATAAGTGCTTATATTAATTTAAAAACTTATTAAAAAAATATATTATACTGAGACATAACAATAAATTCACTTTGTAGATCATTATTCCTCTTTTGACATATGATTTACCCATTTTTTACTATCATAAAAACCACATCGTAATTTTGTACAATGTTATTCATGGAATTGAAACATCACCAAACTAATTTATCATACACTATTTTTCAAATTCTCTAAAAATGTGATCATCAACTATTTTTAACTAGAAAAATAAACACCACACAAACCATTATTAAATTTTTTTAAAATGAACTATTTTATTTTTTATAACTTCATTCTCTTAAATTAATAACCATGGGATGTAATAAACCAAGACCTTCCTCATCCAAGAGGATAAAATTATAGAGATGAACTCTGAATGTTCAATTATTCTAGGCTACACAAAGAAAACATAATTAAATGAAAATCTAATCACCTACCTAATACCCCTTATACTATATCCAAAACAAAACCCAATGAAATAACAATAATAAAATTGAACATTCCGCTTTTGGTAGGGATGAAAACCTTTTTCCCATCAATAATTACAGGTTCATAATAAATATTTACGCCAATTGTGGTTGACTAAGGTGTTGTTTAGGAAATTAATACCTATAATTATTTTTAAAATGGAAACCATGGCCATAATTTGTATTTATGATCATATATTAGTGGCTCTAAATTCTATATATAGTGAGAAAATATTAGTTCTAATACGGATGTAATTTCATGACATCATATTAGAAATTCTCACTAAATTCAAGATTGATTTGGGGATATATAATTTAGTCTCAATAACAAGTAATAAAACAAATAATTATAAAATTTTTGAGTGGGTATTTGAATTTATATCTAGAAGTTAATAAAATCAAAAGCCTTCAATAATTTGAAAATATTTAATAAATGTGATCTATAATTGAAATTGTGACTAGAATAGATATTAATTCCCACCATTTAGCATGATTGAGTTATTTCCTAGACCAACCAACACTACATTTAATTATATTTTTTCACAAAGATCCATTACACATTATTCTAATCAGAAATGTTTTTTATTTGGATGTATGGGATAGAAAAATGTTTTGATTTTAGATTCCACCATCAGGGTTCTAGACTTTAATGTCGAAAAATAATGTATGCCAGTTACATTGAGTATTTGAGGTATTTTATGAGTTGTAAAATAATAGGTGGTTAATAATTTTACCTATGAGTGTAAACTCTCAAGTTAATTCAATCTATTATTCAACTTACATAATTAGGTATGGATGATATCATCGATATAAATTTATTAGATATAACTAGGATCCTAAAATAAGGTGTTAACATTTATGTATAGTGTATGAATATTGAATTTAAGTAGATTTATTATGAGACAACTAATGTCCCCTCACATGGACCCTCCCATATTTATACTAGTTCTATACTAAGACTCCAAACTACATTGACATGGGTGCCTCCAAAATCAATTACACGATATGAGAAGTATTACTTTATTAAGAAGTCCTTGGTATTCATAATTTTATATAATTTATACAATTTTTTTGGATATCTTATTAAACTCATTCACTATCCCCCCTCATTTCCCAACAACATACCCTCTATCATCTAATAAGTCTTACCCTATCTATGTGACTATTCCCACACTCCTATCGACAACATAACTTCAACAACGCTACCCTTCCATTAATGTTACCAATATAACCACCCCTTCATAATCTAATTAATAAATAAAAATCCTTTATAATACACTAACTACTACTCCAGATATATATCATATGACAATAGATTCTTTGGTAGTTGTTCTCAAGAACCGTGTTCTCTTATCACTGGATTCCTCATAGATCTAAGAAACATAATCATTTCACATATATATTTTTTCTTGATTCAAATAAATTATTTGTCATTATAGTAATTTATAAAGATATATATTGAAGTTATTGAAGATTGCATTCCTATTTTGTTTTAGATTTACATTTAATGTGATTAATAATATGATATTTTTTCACTTCTTTATATTCATGGAAATTTGTTTTTATTAAACTAATTATTCTTATTCACACCATTAATGATTAAATGTTTTATGACATCCCATTCTTGAGAGTTATTATAAGCCTATATAACATATTGTGTCTTATAATATCATTCTAAAAAGATATTGTGGAAATGTATGATACTAGAAATTATGTTCATTACCTTTCAAAATTTGAGAATCCAAATATCATTAAATAGATCCATGTTTTTTTATTATTTATCACTAAATATTTTAAGGAAACATATATATATCCTTTAATTAATACCTTTGTGGCCAGAGAAACTTTTTATGGTATCCATATTAAATTACTAATTTATTTATTACCCCACTATTATTATTTTCCACAATTGAAATAAAATAAGATAATGGTAAAAATAAAATCATGATATTGATTTCAAAGAAATGTAATAAAAAGAGAGAATGTGAAAGTCTGTAATTCTCAATGGGGGTTCAAAAGATATCCTTTATTATGTAATTATATGTAACCTATAAATAGAATGAAACATGAATATAAATATGGGGAAATCTCATTGATTTTAATGATTTATTTGTGTTTTAACAATAATATAATTAAGAGTTAAAATAATTTAATATATTAAATTTCATATATAGCTATTGATTTATAGTGTTTTATATACTGTGTATGATAATTGTAAATAATTTATTGTTTTTAATACATTATCCCCTACATTTGACAGTATAATTATTTTAAATTCAATCAAATACTTAAAATTTTTCCTTGGAGTTATCTTCTACAAATTAGTTAAGATTAGTATAGTTTTATCTTATATAGAATTTAATTTAATACTTTGAAAACCAATGTCTAGAATAAATGTACTTGAGGTTTGAGAAAAAATCTAAATAAAATGACCCTTGAGTTGTGACATATATTATTTTCTGATAAGGTGTATCAAAAGAAAGCATGAATATTTATCAAATACAAAAATATATGGAGGGAAATAGTAGGGGATATGGTAATTATATTTTTTCTAAAATAATAATATGATAGAAAAAAAAGATGGGTATATGGTTTTGATATTTTTAGTAATAGCTACATAAAAGTTAGTTTGATGAATATCATATTTACCATATAAAATTGTATTTAGTATTTAATTAATAAGGATATTTATTCTTGGAATAAGAAAAATTTTAAGAATGGTGAAATTTCATAACCCAAAATAAGGTATCCTATTCCATAATGATTTTTATTACTAACTTTACATAGGACCTACAAATTACTAATTTGTAACTGATTTTATCATAATTGAGAATTTATATGTTTTAATAAGTCCCATAAATAAAATAATTTTATATAAAAAATTGAAAATGTGAGGCATTATATTATTTCATAACTATTAATAAATAATATATTTTTCAAATATAAAATTTATTATTTCAGGAATCATTAATACTATATTAAAATTTCTATAAAATAATGAAATTTTAGACGATTTAGATATTTCCATTATGTTCATCATTATAAATTTATTACACTGTAAATTAAATTTACCATTTAATGTGAGGATTCCATAATGTCAACCATGCCACAACCAATATATAATATTTTATAGAGTCATACTTATTATTTAATGGCTCAATATAACCAATTTGGTGGTTTAATAATTTCATAAAGTTAAAATGTTATATGAGTCATGCATATATATTTTAGAGGCTTGTAGTATAGATTTAGGTGGTATATAAATAGTGTTAATTAATTTATAACTATAACATAATAATAAAGTGAATTATTATTATCATTGTAATAATTTATACCACCATAATATGAGAATATTTTAAATTTTAAATGAGTGACATAAGTAACATGATTGAGAAAAGATGAAATCCACGAAGATACACTAATTATAGTAAAATGAGCTCTAAAATACATGATTTCATGATAAATATAAATTATTATATTCTTTATAAATCAATGAATATTGAGATACTTTGGAAAATATTTCATGTCTCGAGAATGGTAAGAACTCTAGAACCATGATATGGGAGTCTTGTATTTTTTATGATAAGTAAATAATCACAGTTCACATGAGCGTATTTACTATAGTTTTTTCATTTAATTTTTTTTATCCATTGGGATGATTAATTCACTAGTGACTGACTCTTTTCTAGTCATGAGTGACGGGAAGCCTTGTATAATAGTAAATTAAGAGTAATAGGTTGAGTACATATTGATTATAAAGTTATCATTATATAAGGATTTATTATTTTTTATTGTTAATGATAGGATAATCTAATAACATAATTATTTATAAGAGAAGATATTTTTTGGTAAATCAATATAATTTTCAGATATTTTCATTAAAAATATTACATTGAAAATACTATTGATCTTAATAGTGAGATTAATGAATCTCAGTTTGTGTCTATTTTTTAGTCTATAATATTGGAATGGATTTTGAAAAATATTGATTAAAATTTATCTCATATATTAAATAGTAAAATAATATTACAAAAAAATACATAACTATGTTTAAAAATTATTTGGTTCTTATTTTTAGAGAAATTATTCATTTAAATTCATTTACTATGATTTTAATTCATAAAATGAAAACATTGGGAAATTATTTTTCAATTTATAAATAATATTATTATATTTTTTATATGATAGTTGATAAATTCCCATTTTTTGGGATATATGCATATTCTGTATTCACAATGTAATGAACTAAGACTCTATTATATGCTACACCTTTATAATTATGATTTGGGGTCCATTAGTTATTAATATCTAATCTTTGACACTTTTCCATGTGAATTTATTACCCTCATTAGATAGTCAACAATGTTGATTAGAAAGCGGAATTTAGAAAAAAAAAATGGAATCATATAATAACATATGTGATATACATGAAAAAAAATCCATATTGAATGAGAAAATCTCTATGTCATATTGTTCCAAGAGAAGTGGAACATCAAATATTTAATGGTTTTTATAATAATGTTAGAAATCATAAAAAGAAAAGGGATATAAGGAATATTTTAGAGAAAATATGATCAGGATATGTTTTTAGAGAATGAATTTAGAAATAAAATTATTGAAATATTTAAAATTATAAAAAAATAATTGTATTTGGGATATCCTTACAGATTAATATGAATATATAAATAAAAAAAATTAAATAAATTTTTAAAGATGATATTGAGAAAAATAAAGTGAATTAAATTTAAGGGATTATAATAATAAATTAAATGATGATTTATAGTTAGTGGATTATTAAGAATGGGTTTCAACCCCTATAAAATCAATAAAATAAAAAATGATGGAATTAAATGTTGAAAAAATTATTTTGGTGTTAAATATAAAATGGTATAAATAATGTTAACAGATATAGTTAAGAATTTAAAATTACAATGAATAATTTAATATAAAACTGTGAAAATATAAACTCATTAATGGTAGTAATTAAATCTATATTAGACATCACATCCTCATATTAATCATTAAACTCTACATTTTTAGCATGTAATGGATTCCACATGTAGGTTTTCTCTCTCATTGATATTTGAAACCTTTTTTATCTTAATGTGAGGGAATATTTTTTAATTATGAAGGTAATTTAATTGATTTATGGGATTTTGTGGTCTCTATATTAAAATTTCTTATTCCACATTGAAGATCAATCTCCACATGAATAACATCAACCTAAAATCACATAGTTGGATAACTTAACCATGTAAAAATAAAAGTGTACACTTCCTTCATGATGTTTGTGACTAATATTTTCATCCCATTAAATACTTTTATAAGGAATGATTCATAAAAATATATATCTCACTTGATCTAATAATTAGATACAATTAAATTATACAATAATCCTCATCACGCAATCCTTTTATCAATGTAGTTGTTTCATGTAGTTAATAATACTGCCATGTAATAAAAACTGGAATCCTATTAAATTTATATGTATAGTAATATCATAATAGTTTTTAGTATCCTCAAAACTAAATAGATTATATTTTTTTAAATATTTATAGTACATATATTAATTTTATAAAACAATTATTAATCAACTTGAAAAAAATATTTTTTAATTTCACATTATAATTTTTTTAAATTCTAACACACACAAATGTCATTGAATCAAAGTAATTTTCAAAAATAATGTTGTAATAGTGACCTTTAAGAATGCACAATGTTTATTTATAGTCTATTACAAAATTTATGAAATCAATGTAGTCAACATATTATTCAATATAGGATGAAAAAATTATTTTTTTATTTTATTTGATATTTATATTCAAATGAGATTTAGAATTATCAAAAAAAAACTAAAAACAATACTTATCAATTGTATATTTTGAAAATATTTTTTCATCATGAAAATAAATTAATTATAGATTGAGTCTTCTGGAATCAATATATAAAATTAAAAAATTCTTTGTAACACCCCAAGCTTCTACTGTACGATTCTCTTTGAATAATGCAATAGCGTGTGTTGTACGCAACATCGAGTTATAACGCACCAAAACCAATCCAACTAGCCAATATGAATAGTAATACCCACTTTTTCAAATTTATAAATTTTATTTTTCAAAATGGAATTCATTTTTGGATTCGGAATATCGAAATTAGCATTGGGTGAATTTTGGAATTTTTCTGAAAAACGTCATTTTTTGTTGAATAGTGAAACCACTAAATGATTGTTAAAAAACTGAATTTTTCATAAAACATAATTTTACCGCTTCTTTGAGTGGAATTTCAAAAATCTGAGAGACACGGTTAATATCAAGGAGTAAAATGTGGTTCAATGAGATGAAAATAATTTTTGGTGAATAGTAACTTTTTACTTTTATTTACCACGGTTAAAAGTAAATAGGATAATTAAGGATAAAAATGATATTAATATTACCCTAACACATGTTGTAATTCTATTGGATAATCTTAATTCGACCAAAAACAACCTTAGGAATAATATATGTACCTCTTTGGTCCACTAGTATTAGATTAGGACATTTATTATTATTTAATTCAAAGAAGAGTTAAAAGAGGTAAAATCAATGTTTTATAACTAAAACATGTTTAATACAGGGTTGCACATAAGATAAATTCGATTACAAATATTCATTATAAATATAAAAAGATTTCCTACATAATTATATTTTATTTATAATTTTTAGACATTAAATAATTTAATTTATTTATGACACAATGATGATGCAGTAATTACCATAATAGTGAAAAATTAAAATAATTGATATTATAAATACCCAAATAAATATAATTTGAGACTATTTATGAATTAATCTAATTTTCTAGGTTAATATGACATGTTAGGATTGATTTAAATAACTTTCTCCGAAGTAATCATTCTGTTATGATTTTCACAAAAATCAATTTACCAAATAGTGTCAAAATTGACATAAAAGAGTTTTTAAAACAAATATTATATTATTAATTGATATTAAATTCCTAAAAATCTAAGGTTCATCAAAGAAACTTATATCATGATATTAGTGTCATTAATGGACCACTTGGGGTTTTATTGGATGTATATATTATGTTTATTAAACATATAATATAAAAATACAAAGATACATTGTAAAAGTGAAACTAATTTACTAAGAGTTAATACTTAAAGATATGGTTATTATAGTGACCCAAACCTATCTAAATCCTAATTTTTGAGTTTTTGACCCATACATACCTTAACCTTTAAAAAATCCACTTTGGAGCCATTAGAAACCGAATATAAATTTATTATAAAATAATATTTCTAGCTTTTCCAAAGGTGCCCCTCACCCCTCTTATAAAAGGGAACTTCCCCTTCTCACTAATTCACACATTCAAAGCCTTTTGGATCGGCCAAACCCTGACCAAATACTCTCTCAACCTCCCTGACTACAACCTAGAGGCCTTAGTTTGATCATAAATCCAACCTAAGGATCCCTTTTGATCAAATCAAAATGAAGAGCCCGAAGAAGAGGTAATGTTTTCACCACCCTCTTTCATGTTCATTTCTTCTTCAACTTCTTATTTATTGGTTATTTCAATTCTAAAATAATAACACCAGTATCTTATATATACTGTGATGTTATTATAAATATGGTACAACCGTATTCAGTATTCTATCCATCCTTTTAATGACATGTCACCATACGTGCGTACATACGGCTTACCATCTCCACGTCGTGGTGTAATTGTTATTCAATATATTATTATTTGGATGGGTATAATAATGATGTGTAATTAATTTAAATAATAAATATAATATGATAAGGATTCTTTATATATGATATATCATCCAATCATATATTATTTTAATATCAAAAGAATGATATTGTCGCTCGTGCGTACGTACGGACTACCGTCTCCACGAACGCGATGAGATTCATTCTCCATCGTATCCATTCAAGTATAATTATCATTTGATGATTAAAAATAATGTTTAAGGACTTGATATAATTATAGATATGGATAAGTTACAGCTTATCCATAACAAACATGGCTTATGTAACAAAACATATAAAAGAAAACAAGTAAGTTAACACCTGAAACGACGATAATTCTAAGATATTATTAACAAAGCAATGTTAAAAGATCATATATGATATCATATTAATGTACATGATTCTTCTATAATTTAATAACAATTATTTTACCATTATACAGGAGGGTAACCTACCCACAACCATTGAAAAGTACAAGGTAAGGATTATTTCACAATCTCTTCATTATCCGTGGTTGTTTATATATAATTATCTACTTGGACCCCTTTATCATCCACATCCATGTTTCTTAAAAATGTATTTTAAAACATTCTTGATATTTTACATAATATGGGTTAAAGTTATTTATACCCTTTTTTGACTTTTTATACGAGTTTTATAAAGGAATCTTTCTGTTGTTTTCCAAACAAGGTCCTTTTTAACCTTTTCGACATATTTAAGGTAAGAATGTCTTTTTTTATCTTATACGGTGGGTGCGGATATTTTACACCGTTATAAAATCATAGAGGCTTTCCATAAAAGCTTATAAGAATATTTTCAAAGTAAAATTTTTATTTTATAATTATGTTACTTTTAAATGATTTCAAAAAAAGATATATTTCTCTCAAATAGTTTTGATTTCATCTATGTCAACATCCTTTGATGGATTTTAAGATTATTTGAAGTTTATTTATAATGATAAAAAACATCACTATTGTTTTGAAGGTTTTGTGATATATTTGACTGTGGATGTGTTATATTTATACCATTCATGGTTTATGGAAAAATTATTGACATTTCGTATGCTACTTTTAATACGAATGTTTATCTTATGTTTAAACCTGTTCATATGAGGAATGCATTGGACTTAATAAGTGATGGGTGTAGCCCGCTATAGATCCTAGATGAATCGGTATGTCTAATCAGACAAACTAGTGTCTTGGCACAAGGCATTGACAAAATCTTATTTGTAGTCATGGAATGAGGCCTTGGCTATGTGGTTAAGATAGTCTGGAATTGTGCATTCCATCATTATGAAAGTGGTTATTGATATTGCATGTGATTATTCGATTTGTAGAATATCCATGTGAATAAGTAAATGGAATTATGTCTTTTTATTTCTGCCATATTATTTTGAAGTTAAAGTTTAAAAGGCTTTTGTTTTAGTTATACATTGCCTTAAATATTTATTCTTATTTATGAAAGATTCTGCTATATTGTTATCCTTATTGGGCATTTGAGCTCACCCATTTTATATGTTTTATTTTTTCCAGGATGTGAACAAGTATTTTATGAATGGCCTATAGGGATAGTATGAGGGGATAAGAGTGTGTACTATGGAGACTATATTGTTGTAGTTTTCATTTTATGATGTAATGTAAACTTTATTAATGTATCTAGTTATTCCAAGTATACTAAACTAATCGGTCCTTCAAGACTTGATCTTTATTGTGATCATGCCAATGTTATGTAATAATTCACCAACTCTGGGTATCTAGGGTCGGGGCGTTACAGTGGATATCATAGGAAGTTTAGTACAAACCTTGGAAGATAGATTTAGATAAACTCTGATTAGAGCACATAGAACTAAGATGGACTTTGAGGATTAGTATAGAAGAACAATCTAGAATTTTGGTATTATAGAGAATTTGTGAGTTTTATGAGAAATACATCCCTGTCTAGATATGAGCAGGTTGAGGTGGCTCTGGCACAGATGTACCTAGGGGTAAAACCCGAAAACACCTCTTTGAGCTAGACTCAAACGGGAACTGGTGCATGACAACGGGCCTTGCTGCACTCTTGGTTATGACACTCCCAGGGGATATCCTTAGGATAACTCTCATTTTCTTTACAAACTATTATGAAGGGTTTATGAGTATATAATTCCTCAAAGAAAACATTTTTATGATTATGGATTATATCCATAAATAGTTCAATTTAAGTTAACTGTTTTACAAGTATGGAATTATGTATTTTGATTCATAAATTGATCTAGTTTATGACTTTTTTTAGAAATGGCGCCTAGTGTAAGAAATGGAAACATTATCAATGCACGCACTCCATATAGGGATTGCCCGCCTGCTCAAGATAATTATAGTGGATCTGGTGATGCAACTGGTGCTGATTAGCTAATCACCATACTAGGACAACTCACTCAGTTTACGAATAATAACCTTGCCCGTATGGAGCACCCTGATCCACAGCGTGGAGGATCAATGTTAGATCGCTTCATGAGGTAGAAACCACAAACATTCAATGGGAGTAAAAATCCATTAGTAGCTGATCAATGGATAAGTTCCCTAGAGAAGATATTTCAAGCTTTGGGGAGTAGTGAAATGGAAAAAGTTGTCATGGCAGATTATCGCCTCACTGGAGATGCTGATCAATGGTGGTCATTGATTCAAAACATGAAGGAAGATGATGAAGCATAAATTATTGAATGCAGGGAGTTCAAAGATCTGTTTTTAGAAAAATACTTTCCTCGCGACCATCGAGCAGATATGGAAAGGCAATTTCTGAGTCTGAGACAAAAGGAGGATGAGAATGTCACAAAGTATGAGGCTAACTTTACATGGTTAGAAAGGTTTGATGGAGATTATATACATAACCCAAGAAGTAAGATTGATCGTTTCTTTGTTGGTTTAAAACCGTTTCTCCGTCGAGCATTAGTCTCACAATCCTTCTCATCGTACGAAGACATTGTATCATGTACTGTCAAGACAGAAAAGTAATTCTCTAAGTCTTATGACTTTAAAGAAAAGAAAGAGAAGAAGAGATCTACTGATCAATATAGGAATGGAAATAAGGGGAATAAGGGAATGGTTGAATACTCATCCTATGGTAAATGTGGGAAGAAACACCCTGGTACTTGCTTAAAAGGAATCGAAGTCTGTTAAAAGTGTGGTGAAAAAGGCCACCAAACTCGTGATTGCAAGGGGAAGAAGGAAGATACTGATGTCCAATGATACAATTGCAGGGAGATAGGAAATGATTCAAATGCATGTCCTAAGCATCAGGGGAACTTACCTCAGAAAAGGCCAAGGGATCAAGGCCATGCTTATGCTATCACTACTGCTGAGGTAGAAGCTCTGAAAGACATGTTGGCAGGTAATTTAATGGTTTCCTCAAGTATAGAAAAGGCATTATTTGATTCGGGATCATCGCATTGTTTCATATCTTCCCAGTTTTCTATGAAAATTAGATATTTCCAATTTGATTTAACAAGGGAGTTGTCAGTTAAAACTCTTAAGGGAAGTATCATTGCAACAAAGTTTTATGAATGAGTCCCCATTAGAGCACATAAATGTTCTTTATCTGCTGATCTAATCGTCATACCTATGATTGAGTTTTATATAATCCTTGGTAGGGATTGGCTTTCAGACCATGATGTGAAGATTTATTTTAAGAAGAAGGAGGTTACAATTTTTGATGATGATGATAAGGAACACCTTATCTTTAGAGCAGAATCATCACCACCTAATTCTTACCTAGATACACCCCCATTACCCCAACTAAATTCAATTATTGGGGAGGAAGAGAATGAAATGACTGTGGGTGAGGAAAGGAATGTTCAAATAGAGGATGTACCTGTTGTGAAAGAATATGTAGATGTGTTTCCAGAAGATTTACCTGGACATCCTCCAGAACGAGAAGTTGAGTTTTCCATTGATTTAATTCTTGGATCAAGGCCTATATCGAAGACCCCCTATAGAATGGTCACTTTATAATTAGTTGAACTAAAGAAACAACTAGAGGAATTGATTAATAAGGTATTTATTCTCCCTAGTGTTTCTCCTTGGGGATACTCTGTTCTTTTTGTAAAAAAGAAAGATTGATCTATGAGGTTATGTATCGACTACAGGGAGATCAATGCTATAACAATAAAGAACAAGTATCCCCTACCTCTCATTGATAATTTTTTTTACCAAATGCATGGAGCTCAATACTTTTCAAAGATTGTCCTTAGATCTGGATACCATCAGTTGTGTGTAAGGAAGACAATCCAAAGACGACTTTTCGAACCTGGTACGGGCATTACGAGTTTACAGTAATGCCTTTTGGGCTAACTAATGCACCATGTGTATTCATGGATCTAATGAATAGATTTTTCAAGGAATATCTAGATGAATTTGTGGTGGTATTTATTGATGATATCTTGGTATACTCCAAAAGCTACGAAGATCATGAAAATCACTTGGGTATTATCCTGAAGACTCTGAGAGGACATGAATTATATGGGAAGTTTAGCAAGTGTGAATTCTGGCGTCAAGAGATTTCTTTTCTTGGCCATATTGTCTCCAAATATGGAATCTATGTTGATCCTTATAAGACCAAGTCAATCAATAATGGCCAGAACCTATGAGTATAACTAAGGTACACAATTTTATTGTATTAGTAGGTTATTATAGACATTTCATCCAGAATTTTGCCTGGTTGGATAACCCATAAACAAAGCTCACACGTAAAGGGGTTAAATTTGTTTGGACAAAAGAGTGTGAAGAATGTTTCAAAGAATTGAAGAGAATATTTGTCAATGCTCCTATATTGAATCTTCCTTTGGGGAATTATGGGTTCGTTATTTATAGTGATGCATCGAAGAAAGGACATGGTTGTGTTCTTATGCATAATGATAGGGTTATTGCCTATGCATCACGATAGTTGAAAATTCATGAGAAAAACTATCCTACTCATGATCTCAAGTTAGCAGTTGTGATCTCTACATTGAAGATATATAGGCACTACCTCTATGGTGACAAATGTGAGATTTATACTGATCACAAGAGTTTGAAGTATATTTTCTCACAAAAAGAACTCAACATGAGGCAAAATAGATGGCTTGAAATACTCAAGGATTATGATTTCATGATACACTACCACCTAGGGAAGGCAAATAAGGTGATAGATGTTTTGAGCAGAAAAGATCATGGAGTTTTGAACATGATGAGAATTGAAATTTATCCTATTTTTATGGATCTAGTAATGTTTGATATGGGAATCACCATGGAATGTGAAACATCAATGCTTTTTCAAACGGTTTCCAAACCAACCTTACTAGAAAGGATAAATAGTTCTCATACTGATGATGAAGAGTTTTAAAAGAAGATTAAAGTTGTGAATGATGGGAGATTGAATGACTTTGGGTATGAAGATGGAATTTTGAAATTTGGGAAAAGACTTTGTGTTCCCAATATACCTGATCTAAAAAGGGAATTATTGGACGATGCTCGTGGTTCCAATTTCTCTATACACCCTAGGAGCACCAAAATGTATAAATATTTGAAAGAACATTTTTGGTGGGACAACATGAAGAGGGAGATTGCTGATTTTGTGTCAAGGTGTATGGTTTGTCAACAAGTGAAAGCTGGAAGGCAACAGCCTGGAAGAGTCATTCAACCTCTTCCAATACCTGAGTGGATATGGGATAATATTATGATGGACTTATTCATGGGTCTACCAAAGACTCCTAGAAGGAACGATGAAATATGGGTCATTGTTGATTATCTTACAAAGTCAGCCCAATTTCTTGCTATAAGAGAAGATTTACCACTCGAACGTCTAGCAAGAATATATATTAATGAAGTTGTGAGACTTCATGGAGTACCCCTATCGATTGTTTCTGATCATGATCCCCGTTTTACTTCAAGATTCTGGAAAGGTCTTTAGAAATCCCTGGATACTGAACATCAATTGACCACTTCCTACCACACTCAAACAGGCGGACAATCAGAACAGACTATTCAAACCTTAGAAGACATGTTGAGATCCTCCTCGCTTGACATTCAGGGTATGTGGGATCAATATTTTCCTCTGGTAGAATTTTCCTATAACAATAGCTTCCATTTGAGTATTCAGATGGCACCATATGATGCATTATACAGAAAGAGATGTCGCACACCAAACTGTTGGGATGACGTTGGTGAAAGATAACTTGTATGCCCAGAACTGGTGGAGGAAACAATGGAAAAGGTAAAGGTAATCCAAAACCACATCAAAGCAGCTCAAAGTAGGCAGAAGAGCTATGCCGATAACTGAAGGAAGGATTTGGAATTTCAGGTAGGAGATCAGGTTTTCTTGATGGGATCTCCATGGAAGGGAGTTATACGTTTTGGTAGGATGGGTAAATTGAGTCCCATGTATATCAGACCTTTCGAAATTCTAGAACGAATTGGGGCTGTAGCTACCATTTGGCAATGCCGCCAAGTCTCTTCGATGTTCACGATGTGTTCCACATATCACTGTTAAGGAAATACATTCCTGCCCTAATGCATGTACTCACCTATGAGGAATTAGAACTGGAACCCGATCTGTCTTATTGTGAAGATCCCATCATGATTCTTGATACGAGAGAACAAGTGCTGATAAACCGGATGACTCGTCTTGTAAAAGTTATATGGAGAAACTATAAGATGGAAGAGGAAACGTGGGAACCCTAGGAACTTATGATGAAGAACCACCCGAGTCTTTTCATGTGGTAGTATTCTAGAAATTTCGAGGAAGAAATTATTTTAACGAGGGGAGAATGTAACACCCCAAGCTTCTACGGTACGCTTCTCTTTGAATAATGCAATAGCGTGTGTTGTATGCAACATCGAGTTCTAACATACCACAACCAATCAAACTAGCCGTCATGAATAGTAATACCCACTTTTTGAAATTTATAAATTTTATTTTTCAAAATGGAATTCATTTTTTGATTCATAATATCAAAATTAGCCTTATGTGAATTTTTGGTAGTTTTCTGAAAAACTTCATTTTCTGTTGAATAGTAAAACCACTAAGTGATATTTAAAAAACTGAATTTTTCATAAAACCTAATTTTACCGCTTTTGTGAGTGGAATTTCGAAAATCCGAGACACACGGTTAATATCAAGGAGTAAAATGTGTTTTAATGAGATGAAAATAATTTTTTTGAATAGTAACTTTTTACTTATATTTACCACGGTTTAAAGTAAATAGGATAATTAAAGGTAAAAATGATATTAATATTACACTGATAAGCTTAATTCGACCAAAAACAACCTTAGGAATAAAATTTGAACCTCTTTGGTCCACTTGTATTAGACTAATACATTTATTATTATTTAATTCAAAGAATAGTTAAAAGAGGTAAAATCAATGTTTTATAACTAGAACATTTTTAATACAAGGTTACACATAAGATAAATAATATTATAAATATTCATTAAAAAGATAAAAATATTTCCTACATAATTATATTTTATTTATAATTTTTAGAAATTAAATAATTTTATTTATTTATGACACAATGATGATGAAGTAATTACCATAATAGTGAAAAATTAAAATAATTGATATTATAAACACCCAAATAAATATAATTTGAGTTTTTTTATGAATTAAACTAATTTTATAGGTTAATATGACATGTTAGGATTTATTTAATTAACTTTTTTCGAAGTAATATTTCTTTTATGATTTTCACAAAAATCAATTTTCCAAATAGTGTCAAAATTGACATAAAAGAGTTTTAAAAAACATATTATATTATGAATTGATATTCAATTCCTAAAAATCTATGGTTCATCAAAGAGACTTATATAATGATATTTTTATCATTAATGGACCAATTTGGGTTCTATTTGATGTATATAGTAATTTATTAACCCTATAATATAAAAATACAAAGAGACATTGTAAAAGTGAAAATAATTAACTAAGAGTTAATACTTAAAGATAAGGTTATTATATTGACCCAAACCTGTCTAAATCCTATTGGTTGAGATTTTTTAGACCCATAACCACCTTAAACATTAAATAATACACTTTGTATCCATTAGAAACCGAATATGAATTTATTATAAAATAATATTTCCATCTTTTCCAAAGGTGCCCTTCACCCCTCTTATAAAAGGGAACATCACCTTCTAACTAATTCACACATTAAAAGCCTTTTGGATCGGCTAAACCCAGCCCAAATACTCTCCCAACTTCCCTAACTAAAACCTAGTGACCTTAGTTTGATCATAAATCATACCTATGGAGTCCTTTTGATCAAATCAAAAGAAATAACCCGAAGAAGAGGTAATGTTTTCATCACCTTCTTTCAAGTTCCTTTCTTCTTCAACTTCTTCTTTCCATGTTATTTCCATTATAAAATAATAAATCCAGTATCTTCTATATAATTTGAGTTTATTATAAATATGTTACAACCATATTCAGTATTCTATCCATCCTTTGAATGACATGTCACAATACGTGCGTACATACGGCTTACCGTCTCCACGTCGTGGTGTAATTGTTATTCATTATATTATTATTTGGATGGGTATAATAATTATGTTTCATTCAAGTAAATAATAAATATAATATGAAAAGGATTCTTTTTATATGATATACCATCCAATCAAATATTATTTTAATATCAAAAAATGATATTGTCGCTCGTACGTACGTACGGACTACAGTCTCCACAAACTCGATGAGATTCATTCTCCATCGTATCCATTCAAGTATAATTATCATTTAATGAATAAAAATAATTTTTAAGGACTTGATATAATTCTGGATATGAATAAGATACAAACTATCCATAAAAAACACGGCTTATGTAACAAAACATATAAAATAAAATGAGTAAGTTAACACCCAAAACACCGATAAATCTAAGATATTATTAACAAAGAAATGTTAAAAGATAATATATGATATCATATTAATGTATATGATTCTTGTATAATTTAATAAGAATTATTTCACCATTATACAGGAGGTTGACCTACCCCCAACCAAGGAAAATTACAAGGTAACTGTTATTTCACAATCTCTTCATTATCCGAGGTTGTTTGTACGTAATTATGTACGGGGACCCCATTATCATCCACATCCATGTTTCACAAAAATGTATTTAAAATCATTCTTGATATTTTATAGAATATGGTTTAAATCCATTTATACCCTTGTTTTACTTTTTATAAGAGTTTTATAATGTAATCTTTCCTTCGTTGTCCAAACATGGTCCTTTTTAGCCTTTTCGATAGAATTAAGGTAAGAATGTCTTTTTTTAACTTATACGGCTGGTGCGGATATTTTCCACCATTATAAAATCTTAGAAGCTTCCGTTATAAGCTTATAATAATATTTTCAATGTAAAAGTTTTATTTTATAATTATGTGACTTTTAAATGATTTCAAAAAAAGAGATATTTCTCTCAAATAGTTTTGATTTCATCTATGTTAACTTCCTTTGATGGATTTTAAGCTTATTTGAAGTTTATTTATTATGATACAAAACATCCATATTGTATTGAAGGATTTTTGATATGTTTTACTGTGGATGTGTTATTTATATACCATTGATGGGGATCTGTAACCACAAGTGCGTTGCCAGGTTCCTCAACACGATAGATGGCTTCGGCAGCTCATGGATCAAATGGAGGAACAACATGCGGGGCGACTGGGGGAACCCGGACTGGATTCTTCAGATTGCCCCGTCGCTCGGGGGGGTTTGGGGAGACGTATCGCACCCTCTTGCCATAAGTTCCGGCTTCTTCCCTATTTGCGGAAGTATCATGATCAGGGTTGCCTAAAGGAATCTCACCGGGGGGGAAATTGTTCTTGCCCCTGCTGCCCCAGCCTGGGATTACCATAGTCAAGTCGCCGCTCTGCAGCGCGCTCAGCCAAGAGTTCGTCAACCAGCCTCTTCTTCTCAGCAAGCTGCTAGCATAACGTGGCCTTCTCGGGGTCTTCGTCCATTTTCTGTACAGAGGCGGATGGGTCGGAGTGCTTGACAATTCCGACGTGCTCCTTACCCTTGCCGGTATTTCGACCGAGTACTAGTGACTCAGTGGGTACGGGGAGGCCTAGCAGGTTCCTCTACTAACGGTTAACCCTCCCTGATGGGTCTAGAAGTGGCGGTACACCCTCGGGGGGTAAGTCTCCATCAAGGAATTCATTCTCATCTTCCTTGTCCACTATGTCATCCATGTGGACCCCGACCCCTCTCGAGGGCATGTCCTCGATGTCGCATAGAAAATCGTGCTGTCGTTGGATAGGGTCGAAGAGGAGAGCCACATAGTGTCCCCAACCACGGACTTGCACATGGGGGGTAGCTTTCCTGATGATTCTGCGGAGTACTTTGAAACTCTGAACACATTTCCGTTGAAGGGTGCTCTGAAGGCCTGGAGACTCGGGGTGCTGTGCCACAAGGAGTGAGGCCGAATCGATCAGGCGGCATTGCTCACCGATTTCTTCGAAGTACTCTCGACTTCTGGGGTACACCACCCATTCGTAATGAAGGCGTAAGTGTGTCTCCCATAGGGTTCGAAAAAAGCACCCCACTTCTTCAGGGGTAAGAGACTCTGGTGCATGAAAATTCAGTGCCGTCGTCGGCCAGAACATCTCCGGGAAGTAATCCGCTGCAAGAATACTCCAGAAGCTCCTGGGCTCGGACTCGGGGTCTGGTCCTTTATTGCCCCACTCGTCAACCGGGGGTGGCTGAGGGACCGGTAGCGGTACCGAGGCGGACCTCTGGGATAGTAAACTCGGCGGCGGAGAATATGGCGAACGAGCTGACTGGCCGCCGAATTCCGGGGCATCCTTTGAAGAGTAAGGTGACCTAGCCGTGATATCACGATATGATAGGATGATAGCCACATCTTCTGACACAGGAGTCGCGGCTACCGGCGACAGGTCATGTCGTCTCTCTACTACAGTTGGCCCCCAAAATATCTCTCTGTGATCTCTGGTAGAGGTAGAGGGTGCTTCTGTTGACAATGGCGGTGATTGCGCGGTCGAGACCTGCAGAATTCCCAAGACTTCTTCTTCCTGGATGTACCTGCAGAGAGAGATGGGAATCTGGCGGACCTCATATTCTGGGAGAATGAGGCTAACGCGCCTGGTTCCTACCCCTGTCCTTGATACGGAGGAGCGGGGAGAAGGTTCCATCGCTGAGTTAAATTCCGCTCTAGAGTCGGAGAAGCAGGCAGGTTTGATCTCCACCCGGGCTTTCCCAGGACTCTTCTTGTGGTGGCGACGACCCGCTCTCCTACCCCGGGTGGCTCTTCGGTACATGGTTGATTTTCATCATGTGGCCTCGGGGCGGTGCTGGCGCCGTGGCGGAGGGGGTCCCCACTCGAGATAGCCGAAGTGCGAGGGGCACCAGGGAAAATGTCGAAGGGTACATGGGGAGGACCTCCATGAACAACACCCATGTGGGCAGAGCCTCTGTTGGAACCGACAGGAGCATGGGGAGGACCTCCATGGTCTATGCGGGCGGAGCGAGGCTGGCCTTCACTCCTCATGTTCCTGGGGTGAGGAGGACCTTCACCCGTTGCAGAGAGGATGTAGGGAGGGCCCCCACGTTGGAGAAGGACTGAATGGAAAGTGCCTTCAGACCAACGGTCGGGGGTAGGATGGATTCCATACCCTGTATAGTGGGCGCGGGAAAGGTTTCTGGGCCAAGTGTCACTGCCGTTGGGCAGGTCTTCCTTCGGGATGGGGGTAGCACGAGGCATACCTCCATGAAGAGATTCAGAGTGGGTAAGGCCCACGCTCTGTGGAGTAGTGGTAGGGGGAGGGCCTCCGTACGGGGTGACATCACCGCGGGTTAGTTTGCGGCGATCACCACTCGGGCCTGCAACCCGGAGAGTCAACCCAGCCTGCCCGTGGGGCGGTTGGGGTCTCGATCCTTGTTGGGTTAAGGAGTGCCCCTGCTCAGTGTATGCAGGGACTTCATGATGCACGTCGGCGGTGGCTCGGACCACTATAGCTGTTGACGTTGACGCACCTGGGCGGGCGTTCTCATCCCGGGCCCGGCGTTGACGTCGGGTCAGACGAGCTGGTGCAGGTGGTGTAGGGGCATAGCCTTCCTGCTCTTCCTGCGGAGTCGGATGACGGTGCCGATGCGGCCGGGCAGGAGCACTTACCTGGAGCCCTTGGGTCGGGACCCTGAGCGGGCCGATCCGGACGGTGCCCGCCTCATCAGCGTAAGGAGAGGAGTCGTCAAGGCGTTCCGGGGACAGGCTCCCGAAACGGTTGAACGTTGGGGTGGGGAACAGGGGATCCCTGCACGGCCTGTTAGGGCGGCGTTGAAGGCGGGGCCTGGAGGCCTCCAGGTCCAAGTAGGCCATATACCTAGTTGGGATGACCCCTTCCTCCTCGTACCTGCGCACGAGGTTGTTGATCACCCTTCACTAGATGACCTCTAATGGGGAAAGGGGACGTTGGTGCCCCATATTCCGCGATGTGGTGGCCGTCGTGGCGGTAGCGGCGCCATACGGGGTGGCTGTGGCAGAGTTGCCCCTACCCCTGCGTAGGCGGGCGGGCGGTGATCATGTCTCTGTAACAGCAACCTGGTTCCTGAGAAACGAAGGGATCAACTCATCAGCACTGAGAGGAAAACTATGATGGGGTATTTCCATAGTTCCTGGTGTTCAGTGCACCCAGGAACCACAAATATTTTCTATGAAATGTGGTGGAATTTTTGGTGTCTAGGTATGAGACTGGGAATTGCAGAGTTTTTTTCTCATTATTATACATGCCAGCAGGTTAGGGTCAAGCACCAAAAACCTTCAGGTTTTCTTCAACCACTTTCAATCCATACTTGGAAGTGGGATGATATCTCTAGGGACTTTTTGATTGGGTTTCCATTTACCTATAGAAATAAGAATTTGATTTGGGTTCTGATCAATAGGCTGACAAAATCAGCTAACTTCTTACCCATTAATGATACACACAAAGTTGAAGAGTTGAAAAATATATATGTGAAAGAGATCATTCATTTGCATGGAGTTATATATGCTATAGTCCTTGATAGGGACCCTCTATTAACTTCTCATTTATGGAGAGGAATTTAGGAGTCACTAGGATCTCATATCCATTTCAATATGATATAGCATTCATAGTCAGATGGATAGATAGAAATAGCTATAATGATTATTGATGATATGCTTCGCGCTTGTGTTCTCCACTTTGGTGGAGAATGTGATGATCATTTAGGGATGGTTTAGTTCTCTTATAACAATAGTTACCATTCCATGATCAGGATGGTACCTTTTGAGGACTTTTATGTCCTGACTTGTAAAAATTTGTTGTTTTGGTCAGAGATTGGTGAAATTCCCTTAGTTGGACTGGTCTTGGTCCAATAGATGACAATGTGATTCAGTTGATTCGTCAGAGGATGTTAATGGTATAGATCCATTATAATTATTATGTTGATCATCAGCGTAGACCTTTGGAATTCTTAGTTGGTGATCAATTGTTCTTGAAATTTTAACACCGGCTGGTTTATCGACGACTTAGCAGTAAAGGGAAGCTTTCTCCTAATTTTATTGGACCTCTTGTGGTTATTGAGTGTGTTGGGAAAGTTTTTTATCATTTGGTACTACCACCACTCCTGATGTCGATACATAATGTATTCTATGTATCTCAACTCCAAAAGTATCTATCTGATCCATATCATGTTTTGAGCTGGTGTGATGATAAAGTTGAATAAGATTTATCTATGACTGAATAGTGAATTAGGATAGTTGATTCTGAAACCAAGGTACTTCATGGGAGGATGATACCTTTGTTTCATGTGATATGGAAGCACGGTTCTGATTCTCAGGAGATATGGGAGAGGGGGAACTGATGAGAGAGTAGTGGCCTTATTATTTTGGCATCGAATCTTCTTTATATACTTTCTAGGGATAGAAAGTTTTTATAGTGGGGAGGTTGTAACATCACATTACTATTCTGAAACATATGTTTTAAACCTTGTCATGGTTTTTATTTTTCATTAACTAGGTAGGGTAGAGAAAGAATTGGGAGGATACCTATGATGGTGAAGTCAGGCATTTATTTGAAATTTACAACATAAAATTTCTGGTTCTACAACCTGTTTGAGAATTTCACATCGTGTAATATGGTTACATGCCATGTAAATCAAAAATGAAAATAAATCCGCATTTTTTGTCAGAGTAAATGGTTTTTTCAGTGATTATGAGACTTATCAATTATATGAAATGTAATTGGATTACACATCATGTAAAGTCCTGATGATTATTTTTAAATAGGAAAACCGATTGATTTCTCTTTTTTTCCTCCTCCAGACTCCCTTTCACTCAACCTAGAGCCTTCCCCATGAGATTTTGGGAGCCTCTAACCCCTCTAGACCTTTTTTTATTGATTGAATGTTGTGAAAATCATTGTGTGTCTTTCCATGTAATAATTCTTCCTGCCTCTCTGTCTCTTTATCTATTCCTTTTTTGGAGTTAAATGGATCATCTTGATTTTGACAGATCTAATCCCCATGTGGTTGAATATAATTTCTAGGTTGAGTTTCTAGATCTTCTACTATGTCATTCTTGTTGGTGGGTTTTGTTATGGGAATTGTGTTTTCTTGAGGAAGGTAAGTGGTTCTATATTTGGTTGCCAATTTAATTTACCTTAAATTTATTAATTTAAATTCATTTTGACTTAGAATTCAATTTCTTAAATTAAATAAGTTAATTTAAATCATTTTATTAAAAACAAAATTCCAGTGAATTGTGGTTTTGGTTTGTAATGGAATGAAATTGAAAATTGATGAGATTTGAATTGTTTAATTTAAATTCTGGTTTTGATGAAAAATGAATCAATTGAATTGTTTAAGATAATTATAAAAAATGTTTTTCTGAAAAATTGTGAACAAACCCAATTATAATGAATTAGGGGTTTATTAAGAAATTGATGATTTTTTTTGAAAAATTAAATTGTTTAATTTTAATTGAAAAATTTATTGTAAAATTTCATGGTGAATTGTTTTCAAATCCCTATTTTTGAAAATTTTCTTAAAAATGGTTTTTATAGAAACCTAGTGGTTTCATCTTATTGTAAAGGAATGTTTTTTATTAAAATCTCATTATGTTTTTTAGATAGAAAATTGGCATATTTAAAATAGCAGATGGTATTTAATTTCATTGTAATTAGTCTTGAAATAAATTTTCCATCATTGGTTGTGCATGAGCACATGAAATCCTTAAATAGTTAGTGTGTTATATTAGACAAAACTTTATGATTTAAAATGTTCTAAAACATAATATCATCACATCCCGTTATTTAGGATATGGTGATGATTCCCCTTTTCCATTGGCTCAAAGGGGTGTATGTACATACTTTTCGTTTCACAATGTTGGGTCCATATAGCCTAGAACTATCGTACCTATTTGGCACATGACCATGTTGCTCACTTTTTTATATTTCCAATGTATATTCCATTATTGTAAACTATTTTACATGACTTGATAATTTATATAAACTATTTTATATAAATGTGTTTATTTAATCAATTTTTTGAATAGTTACACTTTTATATAGTACCATTTTTTTAAAGGAAAAATCCATCATGTGAAATGTTTTTCCATCATTTGAAATGTGAAGGTACCCAAGTTGGTTTGTGACATATTTGAGTTCCAAACTCTATAACTCTATCATAATAAAAGTTGGCCTCTAGAATATGTGCTACTATATTCTATAGCACCTCATCATGTTTCTAGGAATCCTTGATCCACTTAAGAATGGATGGGTGAGTATAAATTTGTGAAATGTGGGATGAATATCCTTTATTATTCCCATATCCATATTTTTTATGTCCAAGATGATTAGATCCCTTGGAATCCTCATCCTGGATAAAATTGTGGGGTCCTTTCTACTCATAGAATTTGCCACTTTTTTTACTTTCTCATGATGGTAATGAATTGAACAATCATAATCCTTTAATATCTCTAACCACATTCATTTTTTTCATATTAAAGTCATTTTGTGTGAATATATACTTGAATCATTTATGATCTATATATATTTCACACTTTTATTCATAGAGGTAATATCACTATAATCAATTCTAGAAGTTTTTCTCATGGATCTTTAGTTAGTGGGAGGCATAGACTATCACTTTGTCATCTTACCTGAGTACATCAGCCAATTTCTTCATAACTACAAAATCCCTAAATGGGTAAATATTTTCGAAGATTTTTCTTCATCCCACCAAATAAGAGATCATCATTAATTTTGGGGATAATTAAAAAGTCATAAGTATATTGTTCATGTCTTGTTGTGTTTTCCTCATACACCCCGATGGATTCATCATCCTTTATCTTGAGGTTAAGTAAGTCCATATCTATTTCCATTCAAAGTGTACGAGGAAAATATTTATCAAAAAACATTTTCCAAAATTCTTTCTGCTCTATCACTTTTCCTTAGCATTTATATTTTTTACCAACCTCCACAATCGATCAGTTTCTATTTCAATATGATAAATAAGAACCATGACCATATATTTATCATAGCAATGAATTATATAGAATATCTTCTCAATGGATTTGATCCACCTATCCCTGATATAGGGATCAGATTAACCACTCAAAATTGGATACCATTCTCACATAAAGTTATGAATTAAAACTTTCTATTTATTAAGGGGATTTGGTAATTACTCATGATTAATGTTTCTATTAAAAACATAAGGTAATTTAGAAATTATTATCATGAATTTCCTGAAACCTTCTCCCATCAGGTTAGGTATCTCATTTCGGTAGCCATTACATTTCTCATCACATTGGTTTTTGACTTGGTTTCTCCTATTTCAACCATTTTACTAGAAATAAGGGAGTATTAGGGATGAGTATTTTTAAACTACTAAACACCTAAATGGAAAATAATTAACATTGAATGGATAACTCATAAATGATATATATCATTTAACCTATGGATTTTTAAGTTTCAATCTAAGTTATCCATTATCTATTTCCTAATATAAAGTCTAATAAGAATTTTTTCCTTAATAATAGATCATAAGGATATTTAGAATTTAAAAAAGAATATCTTTCAGGAGTGTTAAACTAGGTGTGTATTAAGGCCATTTTTTATGCACCAGGTAAAGATAGATTCAAGTTCAATGATCCCTTTTGGGATTATTAACCCTATTTACATCTGTTTCAATACCACTTCCACTTGTATTATCCAAACTAGGATTTATTTTCTAGGAAAACACTAACTCTATAATTTACCAATTTTTAGGTATGTTTTCCTAGTTTTAGTCTTATCCTTGTGGAATTTTATATAGTTTTCAAATCTTAATCATAAAAAATAACTAGACTTTCCTCTGATGAAAACTATTACAACTCATGTCTTTAACACACTTTATTTCATGATTTATTACAAAAAGGTAAAATTATATAAAACCAAATATCATCAAGCATAGTGTATTTATTAAGTTAGGTACATATAAAATAAAATTGATACATTTATAAAACAACATTATTGATAATTTTCTTAACATGATCTTTAAATTCCATTTCCCTTTTCAAACTGCACAGGATAACCTAGGGACATGCATAAGAAAGGGGTGAGCTATAAATAAAAATAAGGGAATAAACAAGCATAAAATAAGGTAAAGTGGTAAATTTGATTCAAGAGGTATATAAAGGTAATATAAGAGGGGTGATAATAAAAATATTGAACAATAATTCATGATATAAAATTATAGCAAAAAGGCAACATGGAAATGTGGAAACAACATTAAACCTGACATTAGAATCATAGGTCTAGGATAACCACCATGACATCATAACATGGTGGAAAAAGACTCATAATTGATTAGTTTTACTCACTAATATCATATATGATGTCTCATGAGACTAAAACATCACCCAATTCATTGGATCACTATCTAGGCGCGCCCTTCATTTTCATATCATTTACATGCCAAATTGTTCAACATGAATCATACAACATAATGATTCATTCCATCAATTTTAATCCCATGATCAAAGATTTCGGGTTATAAATATGGAATTAAAAAATAATTTAATTATATATATATATATATATATCTAGGTGAATGAGTTGGAGTGGAAATAAATTTGGGTATTCACAACAAGAATGTTTGGCATAGAAGAATTGCAGGATAATTATGGCATCATGACAGGGAAATGTAAAGCTTCATGGGAGGGATTAATGAGATTATAAGGGTTCTATAATAAATTTTTAATAATAAGAAAAGTTATAAGTATGTTTTAAATCACATCCCAATATGAAAATTTATAAAATAATGAGAATATTATATAAGAGGTGATTGAATAAAGATGATAGGCGTAGGATCACTTACCTTGAGAGGGTGCTTCTAAAATCTTGGGAGGTGCTTCTTGAGAACATAAGGGAAACTTTGGAGGGATATATAGATGTAAGGGATGATTGATTTTGTGATAAAATGGTTTTTATTTATTATTAAAGGTAGTATCATGGGGTTTATATAAAAAAATACAGGATAATTCTTTATTAATTGCCAAATGTAGATTTTGGACTCTATATGATAAAGAAATCAGAACCAAAATTGTTACATTGGTATTTACAGATGTTTTTTCTAAATAGGAGTGTTTTTATTTATTTTATAATTTTAAGAATATAACTAATTAAAATAATACCCTTGGTGATGTGAAAGGGAATCATGTGTATAAAAAATTAATTTTAAAACCTTAAAATATAATATATAATTTGGAGGATTTAGTAAGGGTTAATAAAAATAATTATATAATATCAAAAACAAATTATTTTAAATTATAAAGTTATATTTGGTCATGGATACCTTTTATAGAATATATTACATCACTTTTGGGTTATTATGATGTCATAATACACACTGTATATTATACTGTATTTAGTTTTTACCCAAAAAAATACACTATCTCTGAAAATTATGAAAAATTAACCATTGGATTGTTTCAACAGGCCTATTTAAGAAATAATAATCATTTAATAAAATAGATCTATAAATATTAAAACTTAAATTTTTAAATCAAAAAACACCATTTATTGAAAAATACTAGTTTTTTTGACAATAATAGTTTTCAAACCTTTATAAAAAATATTTTTGACTTTGTAAAATTATATTATAATTTATATTTATTAAGAAAATTAATACAAATATTTTATTAGAATATTTTTTTTCCAAAAAATCATGAATCCATTAAAATAGAGTTTCTTGATTGAAATAGTATATTTTCCAAAAATAAATTTTTTGTTTCATAGAATTAGAATCTAATTTTTATCAAAATATTTATTTAATAATTTAAAAGGTAATATTAAAAAGGGTTAAATTTAATAATTATTTTATTAAATTAATTTATATATATATATATACTATTAGGTTCTGGATAAATATCCCTTTATTACACTAGTAAATTCTCTAATGGTAAGGTGTGTGATGGTGACATTTTCTTAGGGTGGTTCAATGTATGTGGTTTGGACTGTGATATCAATGAGCTTGAACTTATACCATAAATTGTTTCATTCATGCTTTAATTATTGAATATAATATTATTCATGATAAAGGGAAAAGACCAGTGATCTAATCTCCCTTAGAATCTATGATAAATAGGATTCATAGGGTATGATCCTACTAGTCGAGGTCATCACTTCTTTTATATATATTGATTGGATTTTGTCATAAACCTTAAATATATAATAATCATGAGATCATTTTAAAATGCCTGTATTATAAATATTTATAGTGATTAACATTGTTTTAATTTTTACAGACCATATAACATCCTAAAATAATCAATTTAGTTCATTTTTTTATAACTTCATTACTTAATAAGGATTTTATTAATTCAGAAAGAGAATTTCATTTATAAAATTTTGGGTCGTTACATAATTTATCATCTTTATTTCATTTTTATCTCCTTATCTTGTTTTGGAATATTTGAGAGGAATTATTTTAATTCTCTTATCATCATGAATTATATCACAGGCCCTTCATCCTCTTCACTTTAAAAACTACTTTAATCACTTGAAATTTTTTCATCATTCAATTTTGAAATGAGTATCTTTTTATCATATTCAACACTAGATGAAAACTCATCTTCAAATTTATTTTAACTGCCTATAAATTCTTTAGGTAATAATATTATCATATAAAATTTAAAGAACTTATTACCCTTATGATTTTAAGAAACATTTAGATTATTATGTTTCTTGTTTTAGAATATTTTAGGAATATCATCTCCCTCTTAACTATATTTATTGGATTTTTTATTTTTGATAATTTAAAACATAGTTCTCAACACCTCCACACCAATAAAAAATTTAAGTGAATCTTTCCCTTGTAATTTACTTTCCCACTTATCATGTTTTTTGAGATAAGTGATATAACTTGATCAAACTTCTCCTCTAAATATTATTTTGAATCTGAATGACAAGATTCTTCTTAAAAAAAACATTCTTCTTCAACAAATTTTGATTTATTTATTTAAAATGGATTGATATTTAACCTTATCCTTATTCTGGATAGTGTTTTGTTTCCTCTTTTAATGAGATACTAAAATACTTTGTAAATCATTAAAATAATATTACTCATATCCTTTTCTTCCAAAGTAGAGACATAAAAAATAAAACTTATCTGGTAGTCTATATAAAATATGTTCAATATTTCCGTAAAATCCCAACTTCCCACCATAACCTACTATTATTGTCACAACTTAATTCACCTTTATGAAGAAACTGTCATTAGTTCCATCATCATGCATCTAGAAATATTCATACATAAGTCTCCAAAATTTCAAGTTATCTCTCTTCTCCTTGGTCAGTCCTTCATAGATATTCTAATGTTTATTCCAAATATATTTAGTGTTTTTTAGTCCATTGTATCTCAAAAAATAATTTTACAAGAGATATGATAGAATTTCATTCCTTTCTTAGTAATCATTTTCTAAAATCCTCTTATTTTTTGTGGTCATAGAAGCACATTCAACATAGGTAACAAAACCATAAGTTTTAACTTCAAAAACTTCATTAATGATAGATAACATATATAGAATCATCCTATATATTCATATATGATATATTTTCCCATCAAAAGTATAAATCCCTTGGTCATTCATTAAATTTAAATTATCTAATATAGATAATATTGATCAGTGACTTCAAAAAATGGGTAGAGATAGAGAGAGACTTAAAAATATAACAACATTAAATTACTAAGAATGTACCAAACCCAGATACCACTTAATAGGTTCCCCAAGTTAGATAGGCCACATGGCCTCAAGCGCATATCTCCAAATTCCAAAGGCTACCGGCTAGTAGCGAGGGCCTAGGGTGTGTCTGTGGGGAGACTATGCCCTCATTACCAAAGTGTAGTAAAGAAGATAACTAAAAATAGAGGTAAATATCATAATAACTATAAGTAAACAAAAGGAATTGTGTAAAGTATAGAAAAAAGAAAAAATAACTGAAATAACTAGAATAACTGATGATGATATGTCATGTCACTATAAAACTAGAAAACATGGATACAAGACAACAAGAATAACATGTTCCACAAAATCAAAAGAAAATTAAAATACTATCCCAAGTATCATGAGCTTCAACTCAGTTATCTACTTTCAAGATCCATCTTAACACATCAATAAATCAAGTGTTTGAAGTCTTATGCTTCCCCTTATCAACACCTAAAATCATATAATCTGCCCCGGGTACCAAACGGTGCTTGGAGAGGGTGTGAGATAAATCTCAGTGGGCCACCACCAATGGTGTCGATAAAATATGGCCGGTATAATGGAAATGTAACAGTGTGTAGGCATACATATATAAAGTAAATCAGTGCAATGTAACTAAATACCCAAGTAACTTATTAATCCCTTGGATGGTGTCTGAACATATAACTAAGTCATTATTTGATTTCACCCATTTATAAATAAGTCGAACGTTATCAACAGTGAAGGTTCCAAGATGTAACAAGGAAACCATAATTAATAGTTAATAATAAGTGGTTCTATGGTATTTACCAAGGAAACCTAGACCTCATGGGTCACTAACTCAATATTAATCAGTTCTAGCTAAGGTTAAGAGTGTAATCCAAGGATCACAGTCCTAGTATTTCCACAATAAGATTTCTACCGAGGCCAAGTTGATCATCCAAAGTAAAATAGGGCTAAGCAGTGACTTGGCCCTATGAGCTTTAACCAAGGAACCTACTTGTCAATTCTAGATACAAGGAGTGTATCCATGACATCCTTTAATACTATTTGAGGGATCATATGGTGTCATACCAGGCTTCCAAGAGTAGACAAGGATCAGGATCTAGGTGGTTACCAACCTAAGCAATATGTATCCTTGAATCCGAATGGGGTTCCCGAGTGCTCAAGGAATTCCCTAATAAGAATAGAAGGTGATCTTGAGTTGGACCACTTCTATTTAATAATTAATTCATGTATAATTTCAATTGGTTCAAGCCTTACCTTCCCTTAGTGTGAATAGTCCAAGTAGAATGCAACCTTTATTAAATCCATTTATGGTATGTTCAATAATTAAGGTCTATTCTTCTACCTTACATTGATATGTTAAGGAGTTATATGCACATGAAAATTATTATTTATTTACATTTAATCCAGTGAAGTCATATAATTAGTATGCTTACCAATTTCCATTTCACATTTAATTATCAATTGAAGCACTTACCTTAGGCGGGTCAAGTGGAAAGCATACATGGTACTTTCCATTATGCAATTCCCAATATAAATCAAGCCATTTAATATAAAAAAGATGACCTATAGAAGGTTCAATCCAAGTCACACCTGAATGGTGGTTCATTCATATCAAATACTAAAACCCAGTTATGGAATAACAACCTACATGGTATGGATGGAGTTGTGGGAATCACCACCAAAAATTAATCACATATTTAGAAAGAGCATAACCATATGGTTCTAATGAATAAAATAATGTCATATAAGTTCAATAAAAGGCACCTGATGAAATATGTGGTCCCTAAATGTAATTTCCAAATCAACAAACTTGAGGGATGAGTTATAGACCACCCACTTTAGGGTCGCACATCTCTCCTCCTTCGATATCGACCTTTGATTCTTCTTAGAACGGAGTAGATATGAGAAAAAGGGGAATATGCTCACACCACGATAACTAGGTCAAGAGAAAGAGAGGAGAATAATGGCTAAAAAGGACTCGAGTACTTACCATTGCACAACCAATGTAACAAATGGATCTCAATTGGATCTCAGGCGAAGGATATATCTCAATCACTAACTTAGTCCTTCAAAGAGCTCTAAAATGAGAGAAAAAAATTTAATCATGTAGGAATTCAGATTAAGGAGGAAGGATGAGGTTAAATTAGACCATAAGGGAAAAAATAGTAAAATTACCCTTAATTTAGCATGTGAACAGTTTGAAAACCCGTGCACAAACCATGCACGGGTACTTGGGGAAGAGGGGAACTAGCATGTTTAAGTCACATGGTTAGGGAAACCATGTTCCAACCGTGAATTATGGCTCTATCCAAAATAGAACCACCCACATGGTTTGATTTAACTATACGGCCATCCCACACGATTTACTACAAACCATTCACCGGGACTAGTTTTTCCAAAAAGCTATATTCCCACCTTCGAAAAGGCCTTAGACACCCTCAGAACCTTCACTAACTCATTTGGAATCCATATTAGGTACAAAATAAAGTATTACAATGAAATTTAAAGGATCTATACCTAAGTGAAAAACTGGGTTTTTACATTTTTAATCATAGACAAAGGGAATCTGGCTCTAATACCACATTTAGAACCAATTTAGGATCAATATAGAATCATTGGGAGAGGGTTGAATTAGTGATAAATATTTTTTATATTTATTTTGAAAATAAATCACCACATGTTAGTAGTGATTATTACTACAACACAACCAAACACACATAACCATAAGGGAACAAGGAAAATTTATAAGGTTCACCTCCTAATGTGAAAAGGATAGTCCTTGGTGTGATATAGATTTCTCCAGCGTCAAACTACCCACTATAATCATAATTTTAGAATAATGGGTAGGGTAAAACATTGAAACATTCATTTTCATTTATCCCAACTATGATTTGATTCATCCCACACATCAGTGCATCACACATTTTATAATGATACCAATTTTAAAACTAAATAAGGTTCTTTAAAATAAATATACTTCCTCTAAGTCATTGAGTATGCTAAATTCTCCCACTTCCACTCTACTTTAACTGCATAAAGCAAGAATAAATTCTCCTATAAAATTACATTGGAAGAATCCATTTCTTCACTTTATATACACAAAAACAACTCCAATCTTCTTATTTTTCTCATTAATTTTTCATATTTGGATAATAATAAAATCTTAACTATATGTAATATATCTAGAACTCCCTATTCTTATCTCTCTTTTTCTCACTTTCTTCACTTCTTAATTTCTTTAATCTATACAGTAGACCCATTTCTTCAACAAAAATTTTAGATTTGAATTTCAAATTCAAATTCAAATTCAAATCCCCTTCTTTATTGAAAACCATTGGATCATATAATATCTTAATAGTAACCATTAAATTTTAGTTAATAGTTATAATATTTTGAAATAACCACCAGGTATGAATATAAAGCTAAATCATCATTTTTGTTCAAAGTGGCCAGAATTTTCCTAGAAAATTTCTCTTCGTGGATCAACCACCCCTATTACAGCATAAGATGGTAGTTCAAAACAGTTATTTTTTTACAATTTGGACATTCTATGGTGTGATCATATATTACATAATTTAGGTCTTGAAACTTCTTATGGCACAAAAACTATATCAAACTCCCTTGCATCATGATCCATGAACTAAGGTGTAGTACTCCACATTTTCTCTTAACTTTAGTGTTGAATATGAGTGGTGGTATGGAGGTCTTGAAACCTCTAGAAACACCCAATTCTAGAAAACTAATCACTTTTTCATATATGGCTCTATTATGGAATAGTCTAATCTTTCTATCAGCTAGATATGGTGTGGCCACTTCCTATGTCATGGAGGTCCTCAAATTACCTTGGTCACCAACATTTGACCCAACCTCCTCTAGGGTATGGTCCTCCTTCTATGGAATAAGAAACTTGTTGATACACTTATTATGGAATAGACCTTTACATCAGTGTAGAGGTCTCATATTCTCCAAGAACTCCAGATTTTTTCATGTAGTACTTTATGACATGTCACGACCCGCCCTCGGGGTCCGTGCCGTGACTACCCCAAGCCCGCCTTCCATAGGCCAGGGGCTGGCGACTAGCACCAAGGCGTAAATCCCGGTAAAAAGGGAAGGCATTGCCTTTAAAAAGTAACAAACACCACAGAGTAAGCAAGCGGAAAGTAAACACTAAACAAAGCAGAGTACAACTGAAAGTGCGGAAAAGTAAATGGGCCAGAATACAAACCCAAACTAAAAGTAAAGTACAACTCGAAAGGGAAAACAGCAACTGAAAAGTAAAGGCCGCTACACCGAGCTGTCCACTGGAAATCCCACCTGAAGGGTGGGTACAGATAGCTCCTCTGCTCCACGGGTCCCGTCGTCCGCTCCGTGCACGTCCCGCACAGTGGTCCACCTACGGGTACCGTCCCGCTCTGCAAGCCTCAGCTAAGGTCAACGTTGTCCGTCGTCTGCAACCAACACAACGTAGTGCGGGCAAAGCCCGTGCAGGGGTGAGTATAAGCTACTCAGTAGGGACCCCGAGACCCCTGAAGGTCTCTCAAATCCACAAAGGATAAACCACGAAGAAAAGTAACAATCACGAAGTAATAACCGACACTGCTTAGGTATATGCCCATACATATACCTAAGTCATCAATTTAAATACGCTCTAACCTCCGAGCCCAAGTACAACTCATTCTACACAGGAAAGTAAACGTATTCCACACAGGAATGCAAAACGTAATCCACACAGGATTGCACAACACAATCCACACAGGAAAACAATAGGATTCAGCTCACACAGGTATACTTCTTCAGAGGACGATAAAGATGATCACTGATCCATCTAAGTCGTCGGACCCATGAAGGATCGATAGGTAACTAACCCCCGCAATGACCCACACAGGATCGGGCCCACACAGGACCTGTAGGCGCTGGCTCACACAGAACCGCTGAGCGCAAGGACCCACACAGGATCGGGCCCACACAGGACCTGTAGCACTGATCCACGTAGGATCGTTGAGTGCTGAAGTCGTCATCGTCGAATCCACACAGGATCTCTGTACTGTCGTCGTTGCAGTCACAGTAGCAGTAGTAGTCGTAGCAGTAGAACAGTCGCAGCCAGCACTAGGGTTCCCGCACATAGCAAGCTCGTTCGGAGGGTCCGCTCCACGAGCCGAGAGGCTGATACATCAACTGTCACGAAGACTAGAATTGATGTATCCAAAAGTTCCGTATCGTCAACAGGAACTCAACGCAACAGACGGCGCGTCGATCGGACGCCCGGTCTGAGAGTTATTGGCATTTTCGTCTCCGGGGCCCGGTTGATTTTTAAGGCAAAACCAACTCGACCGTACTCCACCTGCGTCCAAACCTCGGGCGGAGTATGCCAAAAGATTCGTCTCACTAAGAGGGACACAACACAGCTGACGGCACGTCAATCGGACGTCCGTAGCTCAAGATATGAGCGTTTCCGCTCCGAAGGCCCGGTTGGTTTCGTGAACGAACCAACCCGGCCGAACTCAAAGTAAACCGAAACCTTGAGTGCGATATACCGAAACGACCGTCTCGATCCAAGGATCGCGTTTCCGCAGACGGTTCGTCATTCGGAGGTCCGAGGCTCAAGATATGGCCAAAAGACCGGAACTGGTTCGAAACGGGGGGGTCCGGGTCCGGGCCGACCCGGCCCGACCCCCCCTGGGGCGGCCCGGCCGGACGGCCGGCCGGCGGTGCGGCGGCGCGGCGGCCGGCGGCACGGCGGCGCGGCGGCCGCGGCGGCCTGGCGCCTGGCGCCGCACGAGGTGGGCACGCGGGGGGCTAAGCCCCCGCTGATTGAGAGGCGGCGCGGCCTTTGTGCCGCGCCTTTGCAACAAAACGGCCCCCACGTGGGGGCCGGTTTTGGAGAAGTAAACCGGGGGGCTGCTGCCCCCCCTTCATGGAACCGCCCCCCCTCTTAAAGAGGGGGGGTTTATACGCTGGTCGGGGGATTAATTCCCCCGGTTTAACATCATCCGTCCGGCCAGCTGGCCGGCCGGTTTTCTCCAACGGGACCGGAAATTCCGGTCCCCTCTTCGGCTTCCGACGCCGGCGGCCCGGCCGCCGGTCTTCTCATCCCGCCGCGGCCCGGAACCGGCCGCGGTCTCCTCGTCCCGCCGCGGCCCGGAACCGGCCGCGGTGTTCGTCATCCGGCACGGTGCGACGACACCGCGCCCCTACGTCGTGCCTTGATTCCTTTTAACGTGGCGCGACGGCGTCGCGTTCTTGAAGATTCTTCCTCGGCGTGGCGCGACGGCGCCGCGCAAAATATTTGCACGATTATCCGCGTGGTGCGACGGCACCACGCCACTTACTTCCACCCGCAAGAATAAACAAGAACGATAGAGGGGGTTCGGCCGTGTTCGTGCGGTCCGGCCCCCTCACGTTAAAATAATAACGCAACTTTAAATAATTCAAAGCCACACGTTAGACTTGCTAAATTCACGATCAAGAATAAAATAATTAAACCAAAAAGAAATCAACAACCCCTACCTTGGTATAAGGTTCGAAGATTTGTCTACGTTCCGCGGAAGACGACGTCGCGGAGGTCGGGCGTCGCGGTCGTCGTTCGTCAAATCCGTTGACGAAGGGATGCGTCCGATGCGATACGTCGTTGGCGAAACTTCTCAAGTCGACGAAGGAAAACCGAGGAGGAAGCGGTGTCTCCCTTTCTTTGACGTGGAGAGAAGATAGAACGGCGTGTCGGTGTTCTTCGCGTTCTTCAAGGAGGAAGATGAAGTTCATCAAAGTGTAGAACTCTTCTTCTCTCAAATCTCCACAAAACACAGCAACTCCCAAAATAAAATAAGCTACACCTTATTTTATTTTCACTTTGCCAACCTTTCAAAATTCAAAAGTTGAATTCATTACATTAATTAAAATCTAGAGTTGTCAAAAAATTAAATGAAGAGATAAGTTGGCAAGAATTAATGTAGGGGAGAGCCACATAATTTAAGAGGGGGTTTAGAGGGGTTAGGGAATTTGAAAAGGTGGGGGCTCGTGTGGGCCCCACCTCCCTCATAACCACACATGGGAAGTTGGGTGGTTGTGGGCCCCACCAACAACTTCCCATGAGAGAGTCTAACCACCACGAATAAAATAAAATTCACACACAATTTTATTTTACTTATCTTTTAATCCCCAAAACTAACTTTCAACCCGCAACAAACGCAACTTCTGAAAAGGTCTCAATTAGATAAATTTGGCGCTGCGAGTTCATCGGTGCCCTCGGATTTCAATTCCGAGCACCGGATCAAAAGTTAGGAAAACCCGCTCGTTCGTTCACTGAACGTACCCGAGCCAAACTTCGGAAATTGATTCCGGGCACTCCGGGCCTCGGAATCAGGTGCCGTCTGAAACCGCGCTCTTGTAAAATTCTAAAGAAAATTAAGAAAAAATTTCCCTTGAATTTTACAGGTCTTTACATTACTCCCACCTCAGGGCTTTACGTCCCCGTAAAGATACATCAAAAACTAGGGAAACAAATGAGGGTACTGAGCACGCATCTGAGCCTCCCGCTCCCATGTGCTCTCCTGGAAATTCTCGTGCTGCCATCTGATGCGCACAAGAGGAATTGATCGCCCACGCAGGACCCGCTCCTGTCGATCCTCCATCTCCACCGGGACCTCCGCAGAAGTTGCCCCATCGTCAACGTCAAGCTCCCCATGATCAATGATGTGTGTCGGGTCGTGCACGTATCTCCTCAACTGGGATACGTGGAAGACGTCGTGCACCCGGTGCAACTGAGGTGGTAGAGCCAGGCGATAAGCCACCTCACCAATCCTGCTGAGAATCTGGAAGGGTCCGATGAAGCGCGGAGATAACTTGCCGCCTCAGCCAAATCTCTGAATACCACGTCGAGGTGAGACCCGCAAGAAGACGTGGTCGCCATCCTCGAAATCCAGTGGCCTCCGCCTCCTGTCAGCATATGACTTCTGCCGGCTCTGAGCTGTCCTCATCCGCTCCTGGATGACCTAGACCTTCTCTGTCGTGGCCTGGACCATCTCCGATCCCACGAGTGCTGACTCCCCAGGGTCTGTCCAGCACAAAGGAGATCTACATGGTCGGCCGTACAACGCCTCGTACGGTGCCATCCCGATGGTGGAGTGGTAGCTGTTGTTGTACGAAAACTCCACCAAGGGTAGGTGGTCCTCCCAGCTACGACCAAAGTCGAGGACACATGCGAGGAGCATGTCCTCGAGTGTCTGAATGGTCCTCTCCGTCTGACCATCCGTCTGAGGGTGAAAAGCGGTGCTAAGACGTAGCTGCGTCCCGAACGCCTCCTGTAACCCCTTCCAAAGCCGGGAAGTAAAGCGGGCATCTCGATCGGATATGATAGATGATGGCACGCCGTGGAGCCGCACAATCTCCTGAACGTAGAGACGTCCCAAGCTCTCTACTGAGCCCTGCTCTCTGATGGGTAAGAAGTGTGCCGACTTGGTGAGTCGGTCAACAATCACCCAGATGGAGTCATGACCTCTGGAAGTGCGTGGAAGTCCAGTCACGAAGTCCATAGATATGCCGTCCCACTTCCACTCCGGAACCTCCAAGGGTTGTACCAAGCCTGCTGGTACCTGATGCTCTGCCTTTACCTGCTGACAGGTGAGGCATCGAGAAACGAACTCTGCTACAGCCTTCTTCATGCCCGGCCACCAGTGCTGTCGTCTGAGGTCCTGGTACATCTTCGCCACTCCAGGATGTACCGGTAAAGGAGAAGTGTGAAACTCTCTCAGTACTTCCTCTCGCAAAGCAACTGGTACCATGGTACGTCCTCTGAAAAGGATGTCGTGCTCTGCTCCAAGGGAGAAACCATCAGGTGCCTATCCCGAGGATATCTGTGCACGCCGTGTCTCACAGTCAGCGTCCTCACGCTGTGCCTCTCTGACCCGCTGCAGTAGTGGAGGAGTGACTATGAGAGACTGAAGAAAGGCTACTCCATCTCTATCCACGAAGGATATCTGCAAAGAGGCTAGCTGCTCTGTCGCCTCCTCAAGTAGCTGAATGCCCTTCCTCCTGCTGAGGGCATCGGCTACTACGTTCCCCTTACCAGGAGTATAGACTATCTCAAAGTCATAGTCCTGGAGGAACTCGAGCCATCGCCGCTGTCTCAGGTTCAGGTCCTTCTACGAGAAGATATACCTGAGACTCTGATGATCGGAAAAGACTGTAAAGCGCTCGCCCATCAGATAGTGTCGCCATGTCTTCAGAGCGAAGACCACTGCTGCTAACTCCAGGTCATGGGTAGCGTAGTTCTGCTCATGCGGCCTCAACTGACGTGATCCATAGGCGATCACGGCCTGCTACTGCATCAGAACACATCTGAGTCCGGTCCCTGATGCATCGCAGTAGACTACGTACCCTACTCCCTCCTCAGGCAACCTCAAGATAGGTGCGCAGGTCAATCTCTGTCTCAGCTCCTGGAAGCTCTGCTGACATCTGTCTGACCACACGAAGGGTTTCCCCTTCTTCGTCAAAGCTGTGAGTGATGCTGCAACTCTAGAGAAGTCTGGCACGAATCTCCGATAGTATCCAGCTAGTCCCAAGAAACTCTGAACCTCAGTCACGCTCCTGGGTGGCTCCCAAGCTAACACAGCCTCAATCTTCGCGGGATCCACCGCAACTCCCGCCTCAGAGATAACGTGTCCCAAAAAGTGGACCTCACGTATCCAGAACTGGCACTTCGAGAGCTTACCATAAAGCTGGTGCTCTCGGAGTGTGTCAAGAACAACTCGCAAGTGATAGGCGTGCTCCTCCTCTGTCGTAGAGTAAATCAGAATGTCATCGATGAAGACCACGAAAAACCGATCGAGGTATGGCTGAAAGATCCTGTTCATGAGAGCCATGAACACTGCTAGGGCATTGGTTACACCAAAAGGCATAACCAAGAACTCATAGTGGCCATACCGACATCTGAAGGCTGTCTTCTGCACATCCTCGTCTCTGACTCTGAGCTGATGATAGCCTGACCCGAGGTCTATCTTCGAGAACCACCGTGCTCCCTTGAGCTGATCAAAGAGGTCATCAATCCTCGGTAGCGGATACTTGTTCCTCACTGTCACCTGGTTCAGGCGACGATAGTCAACACAAAGTCGCAAGCTCCCATCCGCCTTCTTGGCGAACAATATCGGGGAAGCCCAGGGTGAAACACTGGGTCGGATGAACCCCTTACCCTGCAAGTCCTCCAACTGTACCCGTAGCTCCCGAAGCTCAGCGGGGGCCATCCGATATGCTGGAGTGGATATCGGGGCTGTCCCGGGGTACAAGTCAATATAAAAGTCTACCTCTCTGCGAGGAGGTAGCCCTGGAACGTCGTCGGGAAAAACGTCCGCAAACTGATCCACCACTGCAGGAAAACCAGGACTCCGCACGTCAACTGCTCCAAGGATAAGGCAAGCCAACTGATGAGTGATGGGCTGTCCTCTCCTCCACAGATGTCCATCCTGTGCTGCTAAGGCTCCCTTCTCACCGGTGAAGGTGAACCTGCTCCCATCGGTGCGTACACATCGCACCTTGCGCCTAAAACAGTCAATCTGTGCATGGACCGTAGATAGCCAATCCATGCCCAAGATGACGTCGTAAGGCCTCGACGCTGCTACAAGAAGATCCCAGCCGAAGCTCTCGCCTCCTAGAGTAAGCTCACACTACCGGCACTAGTGCGTAATCATCGAGTCTGCTCCCGTAGGAGTCTCTAGCTGTAAGGATCGAGCCAACGGCTCTGTCGGAATCTCCGAGCTCCGAACAAGGGCAGCGGCTATGAAAGAGTGACTCGCTCCTGTGTCTATAAGAACTGCAGCAAGGGTGGAATAGACACAGATAGTACCTCGAATCATCTCGGGTGCGCCGTGGTCGTAGGCCTCTGCTGCCTGGAGCTGTGCCTGTCGCTGCCCGCCAGCTCCCTGTGGTCGGGGTGGACCTCCTGGTGGTGGTGGTGGCAGAGCCTCAAAGCGTCGCCCTCCACCGGCTGCTCGTCCAGCTCCTCTGCCTCGTCCGCCTCCTCCCTGCGGACCGCCACGGTCGACCCTCTGCCTCTGCCTCGGTGGTCCATCAACTGACTGCTGCTCCTCGGCACGGCGGGTCGGGCAGTCGCGAGCCATGTGGCCCTGCCCGCCGCACGAGTAGCACTGTCTGCCTCTCAAAAGACTGGCTCTGCGCTGTGTGCCCCGCACTGCTGAGCCAGTGCCCTGAGATCGTCTGCCTGAAGGTCTGGTCTGTCTGGACCCCTGAGTCATCCGTCGACTGCCTGCTGCAGATGACTCTACCACGTGCCGCCCCGCGGTGGGTCTCTGTGCTGGTGTAGACTCAGCAAGGAAGCTCTCGATCAGAAGGGACCGCTCCAGTACTCCTGTCTGAGTCGGTATGCTGAGGGAGATCAGCGATGCCCTGATCTCGTGTCTCAAACCCTGCTCGAAGGTCCGGGCCCGGAAGAATGGGTCCCGTACCATGTCGGTCGAGTAGCGCGAGAGATCGGTAAATCTCGCCGAGTACTGAGCGATCGTCATGCTGCCCTGCCGCAGCTGTAGAAGCTCCTGGATACGCACCGCACGAAGGGTGGCTGGGACGAACTCCGAGCGGAAAAGGCTCTCAAAGTACGTCCAAATAAGAGATGCCTCATCGTGCACCTGGAGCATCAAGCTCCACCATCGTCCTGCTGCTGCGTGTAGTAGGCTCGCAGCGAGGATCACCATGAGGTCTGCTGGTGTCCTCACTAGCCTAAACACTCGAACCACTGCCTCCAGCCAGTCCTCTGCTGCCTGGGGATCCGTCTCCCCGTGAAACCTAGGCGGTCCCTGGCGCTGAAACTCATGCAGTGCGCTGAGGCGACGTGCATCGTCAGCGGCTGCTGCTGGAAGCATCGGGGGCTCGGCGGGTAAATCTACCGCTGGTGCCACTATTGGCAAAGGGCCCTGCACCGAGGCCTCGTCGCTCGGTGGGCTGTCGTCTCGCTCGACTCTCGGAACCCTAGCTGGCTGTCGTCGTGGGGCCATCCTGAAAAGGAAACAGGTGCGCCACGGTTAGGACAGTATACCTGGTGAGCTGATATAAGTAATCACAAAGAAAACTTTGAAACACACACGCAAACAATGTTTTCGTGCATTAAGTCGGAAATCAGAAGTCAGGGTCCTGGTGTACGGATACGTCGGCCACCGCACCAACACTGGACTCCCTGGACTGATAACCACACTCAATACGCTAAACATTATTGCTTCACATAGAAAAGATCAGAGTTCGCGGTAGAACCGATATCCTCTGATACCAATTTGTCACGACCCGCCCTTGGGGTCCGTGCCGTGACTACCCCAAGCCCGCCTTCCATAGGCCAGGGGCTGGCGACTAGCACCAAGGTGTAAATCCCGGTAAAAAGGGAAGGCATTGTCTTTAAAAAGTAACAAACACCACAGAGTAAGCAAGCGGAAAGTAAACACTAAACAAAGCAGAGTACAACTGAAAGTGCGGAAAAGTAAATGGGCCAGAATACAAACCCAAACTAAAAGTAAAGTACAACTCGAAAGGGAAAACAACAACTGAAAAGTAAAAGCCGCTACACCGAGCTGTCCACTGGAAATCCCACCTGAAGGGTGGGTACAGATAGCTCCTCTGCTCCACGGGTCCCGCCGTCCGCTCCGTGCACGTCCCGCCCAGTGGTCCACCTCCGGGTACCGTCCCGCTCTGCAAGCCTCAGCTAAGGTCAACGCTGTCCGTCGTCTGCAACCAACACAACGTAGTGCGGGCAAAGCCCGTGCAGGGGTGAGTATAAGCTACTCAGTAGGGACCCTGAGACCCCTAAAGGTCTCTCAAATCCACAAAGGATAAACCACGAAGAAAAGTAACAATCACGAAGTAATAACCGACACTGCTTAGGTATATGCCCATACATATACCTAAGTCATCAATTCAAATATGCTCTAACCTCCGAGCCCAAGTACAACTCAGTCCACACAGGAAAGTAAACGTATTCCACACAGGAAAGCAAAACGTAATCCACACAGAATTGCACAACACAATCCACACAGGAAAGCAATAGGATTCAGCTCACACAGGTATACTTCTTCAGAGGACGATAAAGATGATCACTGATCCATCTAAGTCGTCGGACCCACGAAGGATCGATAGGTAACTAACCCCCGCAATGACCCACACAGGATCGGGCCCACACAGGACCTGTAGGTGCTGGCTCACACAGAACCGCTGAGCGCAAGGACCCACACAGGATTGGGCCCACACAGGACCTGTAGCACTGATCCACGTAGGATCGCTGAGTGCTGAAGTCGTCGTCGTCGAATCCACACAGGATCTCTGTACTGTCGTCGTCGCAGTCACAGTAGCAGTAGTAGTCGTAGCAGTAGAACAGTCGCAGCCAGCACTAGGGTTCCCGCACATAGCAAGCTCGTTCGGAGGGTCCGCTCCACGAGCCGAGAGGCTGATACATCAACTGTCACGAAGACCAGAGTTGATGTATCCAAAAGTTCCGTATCGTCAACAGGAACTCAACGCAACAGACGGCGCGTCGATCGGACGCCCGGTCTGAGAGTTATTGGCATTTTCGTCTCCGGGGCCCGGTTGGTTTTTAAGGCAAAACCAACTCGACCGTACTCCACCTACGTCCAAACCTCGGGCGGAGTATGCCAAAAGATTCGTCTCACTAAGAGGGACACAACACAGCTGACGGCACGTCAATCGGACGTCCGTAGCTCAAGATATGAGCGATTCCGCTCCAAAGGCCCGGTTGGTTTCGTGAACGAACCAACCCGGACGAACTCAAAGTAAACCGAAACCTTGAGTGCGATATACCGAAACGACCGTCTCGATCCAAGGATCGTGTTTCCGCAGACGGTTCGTCATTCGGAGGTCCGAGGCTCAAGATATGGCCAAAAGACCGGAACAGGTTCGAAACGGGGGGGTCCGGGTCCAGGCCGACCCGGCCCGACCCCCCCTGGTGCGGCGCGGCGGCGCGGCGGCGCGGCGGCCGTGGCGGCCTGGCGCCTGGCGCCGCACGAGGTGGGCACGCGGGGGGCTAAGCCCCCGCTGATTGAGAGGCGGCGCGGCCTTTGTGCCGCGCCTTTGCAACAAAACGGCCCCCACGTGGGGGCCGGTTTGGGAGAAGTAAACCGGGGGGCTGCTGCCCCCCCTTCATGGAACCGCCCCCCCTCTTAAAGAGGGGGGTTTTATACGCTGGTCGGGGGATTAATTCCCCCGGTTTAACGTCATCCGGCCGGCCAGCTGGCCGGCCGGTTTTCTCCAACGGGACCAGAAATTCCGGTCCCCTCTTCGGCTTCCGACGCCGGCGGCCCGGCCGCCGGTCTTCTCATCCCGCCACCGCCCGGAACCGGCCGCGGTCTCCTCGTCCCGCCGCGGCCCGGAACCGGCCGCGGTGTTCGTCATCCGGCACGGTGCGACGACACCGCGCCCCTTCGTCGTGCCTTGATTCCTTTTAACGTGGCGCGATGGCGTTGCATTCTTGAAGATTCTTCCTCGGCGTGGCGCGACGGCGCCGCGCAAAATATTTGCACGATTATCCGCGTGGTGCGACGGCACCACGCCACTTGCTTCCACCCGCAAGAATAAACAAGAACGATGGAGGGGGTTCGGCCGTGTTCGTGCGGTCCAGCCCCCTCACGTTAAAATAATAACGCAACTTTAAATAATTCAAAGCCACACGTTAGACTTGCTAAATTCACGATCAAGAATAAAATAATTAAACCAAAAAGAAATCAACAACCCCTACCTTGGTATAAGGTTCGAAGATTTGTCTACGTTCCGCGGAAGACGACGTCGCGGAGGTCGGGCGTCGCGGTCGTCGTTCGTCAAATCCGTTGACGAAGGGATGCGTCCGATGCGATACGTCGTTGGCTAAACTTCTCAAGTCGACGAAGGAAAACCGAGGAGGAAGCCGTGTCTCCCTTTCTTTGACGTGGAGAGAAGATAGAACGGCGTGTCGGTGTTCTTCGCGTTCTTCAAGGAGGAAGATGAAGTTCTTCAAAGTGTAGAACTCTTCTTCTCTCAAATCTCCACACAACACAGCAACTCCCAAAATAAAATAAGCTACACCTTATTTTATTTTCACTTTGCCAACCTTTCAAAATTCAAAAGTTGAATTCATTACATTAATTAAAATCTAGAGTTGTCAAAAAATTAAATGAAGAGATAAGTTGGAAAGAATTAATGTAGGGGAGAGCCACATAATTTAAGAGGGGGTTTAGAGGGGTTAGGGAATTTGAAAAGGTGGGGGCTCGTGTGGGCCCCACCTCCCTCATAACCACACATGGGAAGTTGGGTGGTTGTGGGCCCCACCAACAACTTCCCATGAGAGAGTCTAACCACCACGAATAAAATAAAATTCACACACAATTTTATTTTACTTATCTTTTAATCCCCAAAACTAACTTTCAACCCGCAACAAACGCAACTTCCGAAAAGGTCTCAATTAGCGAAATTTGGCGCTGCGAGTTCATCGGTGCCCTCGGATTTCAATTCCGAGCACCGGATCAAAAGTTAGGAAAACTCGCTCGTTCGTTCAGTGAACGTACCCGAGCCAAACTTCGGAAATTGATTCCGGGCACTCCGGGCCTCGGAATCAGGTGCCGTCTGAAACCGCGCTCTTGTAAAATTCTAAAGAAAATTAAGAAAAAATTTCCCTTGAATTTTACGGGTCTTTACATGGCATCATTGTATATTCTATAATAAAAGCACCGCTTTTCTCATCATCTTGTAGTGAAACAAGGAATCCATGGTGTAGAGGTCTAGAAATATCTAGAGATGTCATCATACTAACTTAATAACTTTTCCATATAGTTTCTAGTTTAAAATACACAACATATTCTTCTATCAACTTCTATGGTGAAATACCATGATTTGTAATGTGAAACTACTTTATTCAAAATTTTGAATCATGGTCACCATTCATAATAAGTAAAAACATTGAACTAGCTTATTTATTGTATGAATAAGTCTCCAAACACCTTCAACTCACAATTAAATGTGAGTTTTAATATGATTTATGTGTTTAGAACAAAATCCAATACAAGGAATCACATCCAATCCAACCTCTTTCACCAACTTCTCACAAAATCATCTCAACACCCCTTGGTATCAATAAATTCACACATCTAAAGAACACGTCAAATAAAATTGAAGGTTATGTGGACACATAGACAATAGAAAACACATCGTGTATCTCATTAGTACACATTGTGTAACCCATTAAATATACACACTGAGTCTCTAGGTGTCTATCCTGGATACATGGAATTTGAAAGACATGGTGTGTAGGTTATTAGTACACATTGTGTAGTCTCCTAGTAAATGATATAATTAAATTACATAAATAATAATTAATTATAGCATTAAAAACATAATTACGTTGTGGACATCTTATGTAATGAATCTGTAATAATGGTTTTCTAAATTAATAAATTATCAATTAATTCCAAGTAATTTTCTCTAAATACTAACGAAAAAATTTATATTCCATATTAAATTTATGATGGGTATCTTCAAGGAACGTTTGATGGTCATTCATATAATGTGAATTAATTTATTAATTAATTAAATTAATTAATTAAATTATGTTTATCTTAATAATAAATAATGAATTAAACTGAATGATAACTAGTGTACTTTTTCATATTCATTTCATGTATATAAATAATCATTAGATTAAAACATCATGTGTATGTGATTGGTTTATTTAATTTATTATTATTTTATGGTTCTTAAAATAATTTATTACATTAAATAATATTATTTTATTCATTCCTCTCCACTCATTATGTAAGGGCATACATGACCACAATTTCTTTTATAAAAAACCACTTTAACTAATCTTTTGGTTCCCCTCGCCTATATGTGAGTAAAATTATTTAATGAATGGATCACCTAGGAAATTAGAGGTAGTTAAAGTTTAAAGTTAAGGTGAAACCAATCCAATAGGTATATAAAATTATAACAACCCTAGCCCCAGTAACTCTGAGTTGGTGTCTATTTTATTACATTGGTATAAGATATAAGGAATTGTATCCCAAAGGACTGAATAGTTTTGTGGGCTTGGTAAACTAGATACATATATTATTCACATATCATTCATAGTGCACTTCCTAGATTCCTAGGAAATGAAAAAAAATAAGGTGGTGATCAAATTCTTAGTAAGATTTACATAAAGCGTAAGTTATCATGAGTAAATGAAGAATAATAAATAAGTCATAATCAATATGGCAAGGTAAATATCTGAACACACATGTAATTTAATGAATTACTTGACTATCCTGATTAGATAAGGAAAATCAATATGGAATGTAAATAACTAAACACACATTCCATTTAAATAACTTGACAATCATGAATAAATAATAAACAATCAATAAGGAAAGATAAATAACAAAGCACACATTCTATTTAAATAACTTGACTATCAGGAATAGATAAGGAATAATCAATATAGAAACATAAATAACTCAACATACATTCCATTTAAATAACTTGACTACCCTAAATAGATAAGGAATAATCAATATGTTAAGGTAAATAACTAAAAAATAATTTCAATATGTTGACTTTCATGAATAGATAAAAAATAATCAATATGAAATGGTAAATAACTAAACACACATGTCATTTAAATAACATGACTATCATTAATAGATAAAGAATAATAAATATGGAAAGTTAAATAACTAAAAACACATTCAATTTAAATAACTTGCATATCATGAAAAGATAATAAATGATCAATATATAAAGGTAAATATAAAAACACCCTTTCCATTTAAATAACTTTACTATCATGAATAAATAATGGATAATCAATATGGAAAGGTAAATAACTGAAAACACATGGTATTTAATCAATAAACTAAGAATGAAATGCATCTAGAGATAATATCATTGTGAAAATATCATGGATAATAATAATTGAATTATTAATGAAAGAAATTCTTAATTATTGGATGTCATGATCTCAATCATCATGATAACTTTGTTGTCAAGACCTTTCACAAGGTGGATTAAAACTGATGTGTATGTCTACACTGGAAACCCATTTAACAAATCATAGTCAACTAATTCATTTAATGAGACTACATATTCAATGAGGGATATCTATAATTAGGCCCCACCCATATCTTCATTTCTAATGCATTCCTCATATATCAAATGATCATCATACTTCATGAACAATCTACTTTATCAATAAATTTCCATACCAAGTAAATAAAACAGATTAATAATAATTTCCCCAATAAATAATATAAAATTAAAAGTAAAATATAATGTGTATAAATGATATAAAGTTTAAGTAATAATAATATCCATGATAAATAATATGGATATTTAGTGGAAATGAAATGTCTAATGACCATAATAAAATGAATATTTCAAATGAATGTTCGTGACTAAAAAAATGAATCATGAAAGTGAATGTTAATAATTTCCTTGGTCAAAATGATCATAAACCATCCATAGAAAGAATAATTATGTTATCAATACAAAGTATCCCTAGTTTAGTGTGAGTTAAATAATTTTTTAAATTTATGAATCAAAATACTATAAAAATATTTTTACAAACATTCTTGATGAAAATATCTTTTCCATTTAGAAAATAACCTCTTTAAAAATGAAATATGACAAAATATTTTGAAAATAATTCTAATTGAAAATAACATTTGAAAATTATAAATGAAGATTTCAAACATTTATTGGTCATGATGGTGGGAAATTCCATATATGTCATACATGTTAAAACAAATATTCCTTTCACATTTTTGGTAAAATCCAAACAGTCCTTATTTGGAAAATGATATGAATATTCCTTTCAAACAATTTTTTAAAAATTTATCCATGCGTAAAAATATAATTAATAAATAATTTTTAGAATTATAAAAATATTTTTCAAAACATTTTTATAAAACATGGATTTTGTAGAAAAAGGATCTTCAGACGAAGAGAAAGATGAAGTCGGATTTTGAAAAATATTTTACAAAACATTTTAAGTACCAAAGAGTGGGAAAATTGAACGATAAATTAAAAACTTAATAAATAACCAATGGAGAATTAAATTTAAGGGTTTTACTATCTAATGATCAAATAATTTCCTTCAATTTGAATTCATGCATAAGTAATCCTGATTAGAATGAGATTATGAAATAAAACCTTATAAAGATAATAATGTTGAAGTGAGAATTAACCAACAAATCAATTATGTGTATCAAATGTAAATCCTCATAAAATAATTGTAAATATGACAATTTATAGTTAAAATTTATTACACACATAATATTATAATGTTAAATACAATGAATAAGTAATATAACCCAATAAAAACAAATTGAGTTGTAGAATTCTTTATCACTTGATAAATTTTAATCCAGAATAACTTTCGATGAAATAATTCAGATTTAAACTTAAAATAATATGAATTATTAATGAATAATTATATTACATGTCAAATGGGAATTATATACATCATATAAAATAAATTAGGTGCCTAACATTACAACATGCCTCAATAAAGGGAAATTGTGATAAAGTCCCTAAACTCACACTTTATATTTGTTGAAAACACCTCAACCTCCTATAAAGTGGTTTTAAATATGTTATTTACTAATACCATAACTATAATAATTATTATAATATCATATGTTATCATTTTATAACATCTTATCAAACATTCGTTAATAATCTTTCATTATTAGTATTGTTTTGAGTAATAACTGCCTTGTTTTATCATGAATGTTTTAACATGAATGTTACAGTTATTGAGAATATTATATAGTTCCATAATCTCCATAATGATATTAATGTTATAAAGATGATTTTTGTTCATTAGATACCATTTTAGAATCATTATTGAAATCTGAACATGGAGAATGGATCATATCACTTCATGGATATGGAATGTCGTATGTATACACGAGTGGCGTTATCATTTCCTTAACAGGAGAAAGTTTAAGGGAGTATGTGATATATAGATCTTTTATAATCAGTATAATTTTATATATATCACATATATTCATTAAATTTATCCTTATTACATTTCATGTAAATCATATGTGAAAAATGAATTGCATCGCTTTGAAAGGCGGTAGTCCTCCATACACACGAGCAACATTATCGTAATTTAAATGACATGTAAAGTTAAAAGGTATATGTGATATTATAATTAAATAAATATAATAATATAAAAATATTATTTTTATATATATACACATTAAATCCATCATTAAATAAAATCTTTAGATGCAATGATGGAAAATGAGTTATATCTATTCGTGAGGCGGTAGTCTGTCGTATACATGATCGATGATTTCATTTTCTATTTGATGTAGGAGGAGATGGATGAGATTATTAATTTAAAATAATAAATTTTTTGTGTATATATATTGGATATATTTTTTATTATAATATTATGAATAAATAAAATTTTAAGGATTTGGAAGCAGAAATAAAATAAAAATGATTGTTTAAGAATGTTACCTCTTCTTTGGAAAACCACTTTAGGTTTGAACAAAAATCCTTCCTAGGATTTATTTATAATAAAAAAAGGATCTATTATTTTTTTAGGTTATTATATAAGTGATATGAATTGGTATTTTCCAAATAAAATGGTTTTGGAAGTGTGAATAGAGGAGGAGAGGGGGTTAACTTTATAAGTGGGGGAGAAGACTCACATGGAATGTTTGAAATGAATAAATCAATCCCATTATTATATCATTAAAAAAACCTCAAAATGGGTAATTATAGAACCTTAGATGTTATAAGTTTAAAATATGTCTTTAAAATGTTTTTTTCTAAGTTTTTAGTTCATTTTAACCCTTATCTTTTTAGTTTAACCCCCTAGTAAATCAGTTTTACCTAAACCACGGTAATTAATTTTTTCTAATTTGACTATCCATAATGGAAGAAAATAAGTTGAAATTATTATATAATATAAATTATTATGACTCTAAATATTTAATCCATTTTTCCAAATTCTATTCAAAAAATTGGTAGAATCCAATTTAAATTTATACTCCCAAATACGATAAAAAAGTGGGTTTCCAAAGAGAAAATTTGCATAAGTGTAGAAGGTTTTAAAATCAAAATTAAATATGAAATTTATTACACTAACCTAAATTATAATAGATATAATAAAATTAAACTAATTTATAAGCTGTTTTTTGTTATATAAATTTTAATTAATTAAAACATTATTTTATTTGGAAGTTATGCATATTAGAGGTAATGATCATATCCGATAATTACATATGTAGTGTAAGAAATTGCTTAATTTTAATAAATTCTATGCTTATGCTCATATGTTTTGAATAGAATAATTTAAAGAAAAATATTTTTTAGAAAAAAAATAAAATAAATTATTTAATTTTTAACGAAATTAAGATTTTCTCTTAAATAATTTTAAATGTATTTATCAAGGATATATTTTTCTAAAATATGGATTTCTCCTAAACATTTTTTGAAAAAGTAATTTATCAAAGGTATAAGATATATAAATTATTTTTTTTATGAAAATAATTTATGTAATATTTCTAAATGTTTTTAATGGATTATGATTGAGAAAGGCAGAACCTTAAAAAAAATTAAAATTTGAACCAGCACTTGGGTGTCAGGTGGGAGATTGAGGAATGGGAAGTGAACCCACGACCTCACAGAACGTTGTTCCAATGGTGAAATTTCTTGTGTCCATATGAGTTTTCTTAGGATATTCTTTGTATTAAAACAATCCATAATTAAATTATTATTTCAAAAATGATTTTTAAGGAAAAATATAAGTGTTTTAAATGAACTATTTTTAAATATATTTTCTAAAATAAGTATTTTTGAAAAGGCTATATATATATCAAATATTTATATTTTATATAAAGTAATTTTAAAAGAGTTTTATTAAAATTATTACACTATGTTTAAAACCCCTTACTAGGAAATTAAATTCTCATTCCCTATTTTAAATTTTTTTTACAGGAATCATAGAAGCTCTAAATCTGTCATCATCACTTTGGAGTTAGTGGGTGCGAATTTGTAGTAGGATTTGTTTTTTTGTTAAAATCTAATAAATTTAAGGTGTTATTTAATCCTCTAGAACCTAGATCAGTTAAAGTTCCTTGGTTAAATTTTAGTGTTGTGAAGTTTTTTATTTCCTTTATAAATAAATTATTACATAGTATTTTCTTGCACTGAACCCGGAAGCGTGGGCTAGAGGCATTATAATTGCTATCAGAGCAATAGTCTAGGAAAATTTTTATATTAGATGTTGTCTTTTGAGTAAAATAAAATCATCGTTATATAATTTTATTTTTAATTCCTCTTAAAAGTCTAGTTGATATGATTATGAAGGAGAAAATTCATAATTTTTTAAAGTCTAACAAACAAATTGTGATGGCACAATTCATTTAAGGGGGGAGAATGTAACATCTCAAAAAATTTAAGTAATTAATAAATGATTTATAATTTAAATAAATATTTTTTTGAAATATATTTTATAAAACTATGTTATTTCATTTAATCAAGATGAAATCATTTTACTTTAATTTTTATTATGTTTCAAAGTGTTGTTTTTTTATAAGATGAAATATTAAAATAACATAAATTAAATTTGATTTTATGAAAATATAGTTTTAATGAAATAAAATTTTCTAATATATTGTTTTAATAAATAAAAATATTATGATTAATAGTAACAATTAAATTACCTTTACTCTAAATTTGTCTTCAATGTCAACATTTAGGATTCACAACCAAAAGTAATCAAATGCCCCTTACTCCCATTTTGGTCATCGAAATATTTGATTGTTGGGGAGTTGATTTCATAGGACCCTTCCCAAACTCTATGGTATATCTCCATATCCTATTAGTGGTTCATTATGTTTCAAAATTGATAGAGTAAATTCCCACCAATTCTAATGACCATCATGTTGTGATCTGATTTCTGAAGGAGAACATATTTTCTAGATTTAGAATACCTAGGGTTGTCATCAGTGATCATTAAGCCCATTTCTACAACTGTCCCTTATCTAAACTCATTTCTATGTATTTAATTTCCCATAAATTCTCCACTTCCTACCATCCTCAAACAAATGGTCAAGCTGAGTTGGTGAATAGGGTGATCAAGAAAATTATTGAAAATACTATCAATCCCTCTAGGAAAGATTGGTCCAAGAAACTCTTGGATGCCCTTTGGCCATATTGCACTACTTTAAAAACTATCCTAGTCATGTCACCATATAGTATGGTTTATGGAAAAGAATTACATTTACCTATTGAAATAGAACATAAGGCCTTTTGGGCAATAAAAAAATGAACTTTGACATTTCTTTGTTCGAAACAAAGATGAAATTAGATCATAATGAACTTGAGGAACTTAGGATAGAGGCTTATGAAAATTCAAGGAAAAATAAAGATATATTTCCAGACTACCAATCTAGGAATCTCTAAGTCAAACAATTTTAACTGGGAAAATATTTTCTCTTGTATAGTTCCAAACTTCATCTACACCCATAAAAGTTAAGGTCTAGATGGTCAGGTCCTTACATAGTGCATCATGTGTACCCTCGTGGGAAAGTAGAAATTCGGGATCCCACTAGTGTTCATGTATTCAAAGTCAATAATCAATTTTTAAAATCATTCTTTGAATCGTTCAATAATAGATAAACAGAGGAGGATTTAACTGAGACAACTTATGAACCAGAAAAAAACTGATAGATTTATGGTCCAAGTCAAGCTAACAAAATTAAACTAAGTACTTTTTGGGAGGCAACCGAGAATCAACATGACTTCTATTTTATTTTCATATTTTTTTTGTTTATTTTTTGTTTATTTTTGTTTAAAAAAATCAATTTTAAAAAATATATATATAATAAAACATGTATATTGTTTCATCAATTTTTCTTTTTTTTTAATTTTTTGTTATTTTATGTGATATACATTTTATTTTATGTGATTCTATATATATTTATATTTATATTTAAAAATTATGAAAATAAAAAATTGAAAATATATATATAAATTTTTATGCAAAATTATGCCCCACATATCAAAGGCAGACACAATTAGACTCGAACCTGCATCCTTGGGGAAAGAGTTGCACACAAATTCCACTAACCTATGAGACATGATTATTCCCACTTATTATTTTTAAATATATATACTAATATTATATGTGTGTGTGTGTGTGTGAAAAAGGTAAATCCATAGGTGACGGTGGAAAAACTCATGCGGGACTCGAACTTGTGACCTCAGGGTGATAATGGATTGCGCCTTCCACTAACCTACGACCTTCCCTACACAAAACATCAATAAATTATATATATATATATATTATTTATTTATTTATTTAATAGTTTATATATATATATATATATATTTGTATATATATGTATTTATATTTAATTTTAATTTTTTATACACCTCGAGTCTGTTTTAAGATGCTTAATTTAATTGGTGCATTTTTTCCTTTCCTTTTATTTTTGTTTTTTTATTTGAAGGGACCTCAATGGGGTTTTAATTGTGTTGTAATTGTATTAGTGTGTAATATTCAGTTGATGTTGAGATTGATATATTTTTAGGCTAATCACAGATGTATAATCACAAACTACCATCATTGATGAGGCTTCTCTTAGTGGCATAAAGATCGAATGAGTAATCAGAATCGTCATGATCTTCCACTTAAACCACCATGTGACTTTGTTCCATATTTATTATTAAAATTTACTTTTATAAGTACTATCCTCTGCCTTTATACCCTTATAATTTTTTCCTTTAAACATTGGGGACATTTTTATTCTATGTTGGAGGGTGAAACAAAAAAAGAAAGAGAGAAAAAAATCATTTCAAAGAAAATTTTGTGTGTATAAATGGAAGGAGAAATTTATTTAACCATGAAAATGATAATACACATTATACACCTCGAAACTGAATTTCAAATAATTTTACATGCCTTTATTTTGGTTTTAATCCATGTTTATGTTCATAAGCATAGATTTTGGAAGGTGTGGTTGTCTAATGTGATTTTCATTGTTTACATTTTTATCCAAAAAATATCACAATACTCATCATTTGGATTGTGTGGTATTAATTTGATTTCATGGGGTCCCTCAATAAATATTATAGTTTTTGTGATTATTTTAATATTAACATGAATGTTCATAAAAAACCAAAAAAACAATAAATTTTCATGTAGAGCAATGAAATGACCAAATGTGTGGCTTTCAGCACTTGGGGATCATGAATCCATAGTTATATGGCCCAGAGTTGGGAATATTATCACTATTTTTGGTAATTTGAATTTTTTTATTGAGTTAACTTGAGATGATACCCAAGTATGTGAAATTCACTTAGTTCCCTAAGGCCTTTGACCTCGGAGTCATTGTCCAAGTCTCACTACAGGGGTAAACTTGATTAAGTGCAATTTCAATTACTATGGTAAAATTAAAAAAACAAAAAAAATACTCATGTTGATATTAAAATGTGATTCCACCTATCACTTCCATCTTTCCCCCATGAATAAAAATAAACCCCCATGTCTGTTGTGGCAAACAACACATCATCATGCATAATTGAAATTGGATGAAATGTTGGAATGAATTGGAACAAAGGAATGGTCTTGGGCTTGGGATATTATTATGAATATACCTTGTATTATATGGTTTTTATGGGTTTTATAATTTTTTGGTTTGAGTTATTTTGGTGATAATTGTATATAAATATTTTTATTTTAAAAGTAAATTCAAATTTCATGTTTTTGAGATACCTTTTGCTCGGGACTAGAAAAACTCAAGTTGGGGGTGTGATTATCCACTAAAAGAGCCTAGTATTCGTTCTTTTTTTTTAATATTAAGGTTATCCATTATTCATAAACATCATTTTTAGTGAATTTTACACTTTTAACATCATTTAACATCATTTTTTTCAATTCCTTCTTAAAATGTACTATTATATGGTTCATTTTTGAACACTTTTTAAAATACCCAATGGTATTGATTTTATTTTCTTATTTCATTTTTGTATTTCCTATTCCATTATAAATATTTCATTATTATAGAGTACTTTATGAATTTCATTGGAAGATGACCAGTGTGGGATTTCATGCCAACACATTTTGGCTGATGTGAATTGGACAATATCCTAATAAAATTTTTGTATCGGATAATATCCAAGCCCAATTATTCTTAAATTTTAACTAAAGATATATGAAATCATGGGGAACATTTAATATAATAGTTAAAAGAGCTAATTACATGTTTTAATGTGAGTTCCTAGTGTCCCAAGTTGAAGATACAATTCTGGGTCAGATTCTGCAACCTAGAATAATAACCCACAAATTCAATCCTATCTCAAAAACCCAAATTCCATTTTGGATGCAATTTTACAGATTATTAGGGGAAATCCATATATTCATTTTTTCTATTATTTGGCCCACCCAAACACTATCATCTATATGCTCGTTTGGATATATCTGTCAGATCCATGCAAGTTGGCTCCCAATCAAGGACAAGGGTGGAAGAGTCCAAATCCTACAAACATTCCACCACCCTATGGCTACCATAATAATGTGGGAATAATTTCACAGATGGAGGAGAAACTCAAGGCTTTAAAAATTCCTATTTAAGGTAGTGGTGTTGGAGGATTTATAGAACTGGTGTGTTTGGTTTCATTATAATGTTATGTTGTCGCTTTGTGTTCGTAATCAAATTTATTTCTCGTGTAAGTTGTTCAATTCATATTTTTTTCTTAATAAAAGTTCTTATTCTCAAATGTTTTTGTTCTTTTAATACCATTTTGATACTATTACCTCAATTTTTGAATTTATTCACACCAAATCTTGTGAAATTTATCACACAATGGTTGAGTGATCATTATTTCATTGTTTTTCACTTCTAAAATTCCATTCTCATGAGTCTAATTCCTGCTTAAATTGAAATCATAGAATAAATGGATGGATAATCCCCTTATGGGTTGATCCAATGTAGTAGAAAGGGTATGGATTCGATGTTATTTCTCACTCTATCAATTTATAATATATTCATTTAATTTAGAATTTAATTTGAAAATTTTAAAACTTCTTCATCCATATTGAATTTTAAGGTCTCACACTTCAAGTGATAATATGAACCTTTACCTTGGAGTGCTCAAAAATATGATCCTCAAATTGTATAGGTGATTACTATTAGGTTTTGTATGGATTAAACTAGTAATTGATGAAGTTATTTTGATCTCCTTTAATGAACCTATATCAAATATAAGAAATTGAAATAGTTGAAAAAGGAATTCATCCAATACACCTCAAGTGATAACCTAGTATAAAATCATTCTATTAAATTGAATTCACTTAATTTCCTTAGTTTTAGGACCAATAGGGGCCTATATACCCTGAGAGGGGGGTGAATTAGGGTATGGATATTATTTTTCTAAATTCTTCCTACCCCACTGGATCTTGACCTCTTTATTACAAGGGTCTCTTTGTTTGCTCTTTTTTGTTTATTATGACCACTTATTTTATTCTTTATATGATGATGATGCTTTAAATGCAATGGAGGGACGCAACCAGGAAGACACAGATATTTTTACTTGGTTCACCCTCACTGGGATACGTCCAAGGAGCATATATCGACAATTTGACGCTATACCAAATCTACTAAGGCTTACTGCCAATAATGTTCGGTCTAGATCACTTCTATGCCCAGGCTCACTGTCTTTACAAATTTTAGAGTCAGCTCACTACTTCCCCAAGGGTCACCCCCTATTTATCTCTCTCTGGCTCACTGCTGATGGAGAGGATCACCTTCTTCCTCTTCCTAAGCTCACTGCTTGGAAGGGAATCCACTCACAGTTTATAGACCTATAGGTCTCTTCATTTTCATGAATGCACGCATCCTCAAGTGTTGATAGATGATCTGTTGAAGTCCTACTCTCATCCACTGATCAATATCCATTTTCCCTTGACCATTTGGAAACTACCTTTGGAAATTACCTTCGAAAAGCACCCTACTTCATGAAGCTCCCAATTTCGTGAATCTCAAACAAGCCTTCGTGAAGCACCTTCCTTTTCGCAAAGCTCACATTTTCGCGGAGCTCAGAACATCGCAAAGATCAAGCCTTTTCAATTCTTAGGCTGTCGCAGAGCTCAATTTGTCGCAAAGTGACTTCCCTCGCAAAGCTCACTAAGCCAACGCGGAGCACATGACTTTCGCAGAGCTAGAATAGCCACCGCAAAGCTCTTCTTTCGCGAAGCACACTACCTTCGCGAACTTCCTTCGCGAACCGAGAGAAAAGTATTTTCTCTGAAAATTCTCTCTAATTCTCTCTAGGGGGTCGACCTCTATTTATAGGAAATTCCACAGACCCTCGACCCTTCCGCACGAATATAGCGCCATGTCATCGCCTATCGGGAAGCTCTGATGTTTCCGTCAGAATTCTTTCAAAATCGTGAATCACCACAGAAATTTTCCGATCGCAGAGCTCGTCGTAATCACGGAGCATCACCGTCAACATTCCTTCATGCCTTCTCCGCAAAGCTCCCTTGAAAATCCCTTCACAGCCGCGATGCGCTTCAACTCTTCCGCTCGTGAAGATTTGAAGTAATCGCGAAGAATCACTGCCATCATTCTTCTGGTCTTCGCAAATTCCAAACCATGAATCCTCTCTTTGCGAAATTCATGTCATTGCCATATTTAATTATGATCTTCATGGAAATCCTTTTTTCACGATGCTCACCAAACTCCAAATTTTGGACCCCAAAAATTTGGTAAACACTGGGAAACAGCCCCACCTTGTACTGCTCTTTTATACCGCCTCCAGATCATCCATTCCTTTGTCATCGATCTTTGTCAACATGGATTTTCAAAAACTTCTCGAGAACTCGACAATTCTCCATGGAAACCTGCTTTGTCAACAAACACAATCAACCCAAAAATGATGCAATGTTACCTTGAGGGATTTTTTTCCCAACAATCTCCCCCTTTGGGTTTGTTAACAACTCTTCACGACTCTTCTTAGAATGATTTTCTGCACATTGATACCTCTCTAAATCTCCTTCCAACTGCTAACACCATTCACCTCTTACAATTATGATAGCGTTCAAGGAATCACATAACACGTACTCTATGCCCACATGAGCAATGCTCGATGTGAGAAACAATAGTAGTATGAAAAGTTCATCAATGAATCACTTCATGTCAGACCCCAATTGTCGATTCCAAACTGATACCAATTGTAAAATTGATACCAATTGTCAAACCATACTGACACCAATTGGTGATAGCTGTAAACCTTCTCTCACCATTCCAACATCAATGTTCTACTTTTATCACGATCTTCATCTGTCGTGATGTCTATTCTTTGATCGATCACTTCTAGCATCGTTAGATTTTATACGCTCCCCCTTTCTACTCACAGCTTCAACACCACTTTAGCCCTATTTCCTGTGTTGTCCAAGCTAAGCTCTGTCTAAGCACGTTCAACTAGCTTCAACTCCCCCTATCTTGCTACTCCACCTGTCAGCTTCTCCCCTTATCTGTCAATATTTATTAAATAGCCACACTGTCTCCCCCTTGAACAATCACTATTTTCTACCCCTTTTTCAACGAACCCAAAGATTACTCCATTGAATTCTGTAAAAGATTAGAGAACACATATCATCACATTAGGGAAAACACGTCATAACTCAGGGAGAGGGGTCTCTCCACAGCCACATGCTTTCAAGCGTGGGGAGTTGACTGAACTACCAGAGCCAGTCGATGTCTCTCAACAGCTTACTTGGCTAAGGTCTTTGTCAGAATGTCTGCAACCTGTAGCACTATAGGCACATACTCCAACTTCACAATTCCCTGCTCAACCTTCTCTTTGATAAAATGATATTTGATCTCAATGTGCTTTGTCCTTGAGTGATGGACAGGATTTTTGCAAGAATGTGTCTTTCCTTGGTATTACTCTGATATCTAGCTTCTTGGCATGTGGAGAATACAATGTCAAGCCTTATTGCTATCAGGTATAGAAAACTTCCAATGATTTTCCTATATTCTATGATATTAACTACCTTGCCATCCTCATCTTTGGAAAATTTCATCCGGGTATCTATCAGAGTCTTCATCTCCTTGGAATTTTCCATTCCAAATCTTTTCAAAACCTCGTTGGCATATTTGGATTATGAAATGAATGTCCCATCCCTTCCTTGTGTCACCTGTAGACCAAGGAAAAATGTCAGCTCACCAATCATAGACATTTCAAACTCATTTTTCATGAATTTAGAAAACTGTCTGCACTGAGCTTCATCTGATCTGCCAAAAATTATGTCATCGACATAAACCAACACCATCATCCTTTGATTGCTTTTGTTGATGAAATAGAGATTCTAATCAACTCCCCCATACTGGAAACCAAGCTTCTTCAAGTACTAACCAAGCCTTGAGTACCATGCTCTTGGTGCTTGTTTCATCCCATAAAACGCCTTCTTTAGCCTGAAAACATTGTTCTCATCCTCATGAATGAGAAAACCATCTGGCTGCTCAATATACACCTCCTCATCCATAACCCCATTCGAAAATGCAGATTTGACATCCATCTGGAACACTTTGAACTTTTTTTCACTACGATGGCTAGGAATAATCTGATTGTCCCCAGCCTTGCAACCGGTGCAAATGTCTCATCAACATTTATTCCCTCGATCTGGGAGTACCCCTTGCACACTAGTCATTCTTTGTTCTGAATCAATGTTCCATCTTCATTCATCTTGTTGCGATAGACCCATTTAGTCCCAATGACATTCTTATATGCTGGCCTCAAAACATTCTGATTTAGATCATCATTCATGGCCTGAACCCAGTGTTCATCTTCAGCTGCATCAGTAAGGAATTTCGGCTCAACCTATGATAGTGATGATGTCTGCTACAATGATTTCATTCTTCTTGTCTGAACTGGAGCTCACTGATCACTGATGATATTATGCCTATCAATTTCAGCTCAACTCTTTGGATTTTGTGCAGATAAGGATTGTACTTCCTCATACTCACCATCAGTATCCTCTTCTGAATCATCTTCATCCACTTCTTCTCTCCCTAAGTCTTTTACCACTTACTCACTTTTAACAGAAAACTTTTCACTGTTTCATTGTTCAATGACGTCATTTATTTAAACTTATACTCTCAGATTTTTGTTGACACACCTTTGATTTTCTCTCATAGATTCTTGGTATCCTGAAAGCAGTCAACTGATACCACATTGTTGGAACAAAAAGATAATCATCAAAACCTGTGTGTTTCTACTTGTTCCCTAGTCATTCTTCATGAACATAAACATTCATCCTTCATATCACATTATGATCTTGCATCTGATTAGGATATAGAATGTTCCCCTTGTGTTATTCAAATCTTCTAGTTGTTAGGCCCAACTGTATAGACCCATAAACATTCTTCTCCTCATGCATCTTTTATTATCTGGGACTCAGCATTGATCCACTAACAGAATCTCTAAGCCTACCGAGTTGGAACTCATTGTAGGAAACAAGAGATAAAGTTAATAACCCAATTACTTCCTATTGTGCTTTGTTTCTTCCTTTCTTCTTTAACTCTGGTACCTGATTTGAATCAATTGAAACTCTAAAGCATATCACTTCTCTACTTTTCATCTTTATATGCAACTTCCCCTTGGATTGTATCTCCCTAAAACCTGAAACACATGATTCATCAGTTAATAGCATTTATATACATAGGGAGAGGGGGGTTTCTTCCGGACTCCTCAAGACGAGGATTGTGGTTGATCCTGATGGGTCAACCCTTTGATTATTTATTGTAGAGAATCACACTCTTTCTTGGATTTTTCAAGCTGCCTAGCCAACTTCAACTGCTCTGGCCATATGACTAAGAATTCTTCACCTGCATGCTGAGCCTTTTTCTGATATGATGATTATGAAGGCCTGGCCTTTCTCACCATTTGGGGTTTAAACCCACTAGTACACATTTCTACCTTTGATGATCCACCAAAATTCCATTTCCCTTGATTTCTTCTTTGAGCAGGAATATCTCTTCTTGTCATTTTCTCCTGCTTCTTCCACCATTGTAAGGATCTTGCACCTTCCCCCACTTTTCGCTGTGGAACACGACATGCGAATTTTTCAATACATTATTTGTTCATATTTCTTTTATCTGATGTCTGAGTCACTACACTCTTTTTCATTGGCGGTGAGTCCTCCATTGAACGTTCATTCTTCTTTATCATAACTGAAGTAGATCTCCCCTTAATCTTCCAGTTTTGTTCACATTCTCTCCTTGAGAGTTGTTGTGAGTATGACCGAGGAGGTGACTGATACACCTTGCGTTCGGCTCCATGTGATTCCCCTGAGGATATAATCCTATTCTTCTCCTTACCACATTATCTCCCAGTGTAGAATTTCTCATTATGCATCACTGGAGTCAAGAATCTCCTTTCAAGTTCCTTTTCCTTTATTGCGTTCTTCTTGCTGAAATTTCTTGCCAAATGCCCATAATCTAAACATATAAAACATTTTCCATCAAAGGTATACCTCTTTTCAACATTTCTATGTCGAGATGCTGATACACATTGAGTTATTATTCTGACACGGGGCTCTTGAGCTTCCTGACACATACTCATGGTGTGTCCCATTCTTCCACGGTAATAGCATCTAACAGATGCTTTCCTCTAAGAGACTCTTCTCTCTGATTTCTCATGATGCTTCTTCTTATTATCAAATTTATTACAGTTTCTATCTTCATATCCTGAAATGTAATCCAGATCCTCTGAACAAAATCGTTATGTGTGTCCATGAATCCCACAAAAATAGCACATGTCGTCACTTCTTTTTTTAACTATCCTCTTCGGACTATCTCCATCACCTATAGGTTTCTCTCCACTCCTGGAACTGTTCATGGCTTTCATTCCATCATGCACGGGAGGGGATTCATCAAATCCAATTCCAGATTTTCCCAAAGTATATGGTCTTTGAGCTAAGAAAATATTTTGTTGTTTCTCCTCAGAAATCTCATACTTCCTTTTCATCTTATCATTACCTTCCGAAGGACAATAGAATAGTAAGTGCAGTGCATCATTCAACTTAGGTTTTCTTTTGTCCTTTGATATCTCCATTTCTTTCTTGGATTTCTATATCACTTCCTCCAAATTTTGAATCTTCTTATTTCTTGATTCAATTTGAGCATTGAGTTCTTTTCTGAGATTCTTCCCGCTACTCAACTCATCTTCTAGTTCCTGTGTGAGCTTTCCCACCATGTCACTTTTCTCATTCAATTTCAATTTTTCTTCTTCAACAAAATCAGAAAAACATGCATTCTCTTGTTTTAGCCTTTGATTCTTTTGAACTATTTCAGATAGCTGTGTAGCAAGATCATCATTTTTAGATTTCAAATTCTGAATCTCATATGAGTTCAGATTCTTCCCTTTGTCACCATCTTTTGGTTTTTCCACCTTTGTAGATCTCTTTCTCAATTATTCTTCTTGAGAATCATTTTTCTCCTTCAGATCAGTAGATACGTCAATAATCCTTTGATTCAAACCCTTTAGCTTGTTGATCTCAGTTTCCAGTGCTTGGATTCGAATATCTTTAGTTTTCATCTCTTCATCTAATTTCTGATCCAATTCCTTTTACTTGTGGAAAACTTCTACTTTTCGACTTCTTGGTGTTTCTTCATCATCAGTGGTTCCAACATCACTTGGAAAATCAGGTTCTTCACTCATTCCTTCAGCAACATTGAATGAGTAAGTATTTTCATAGTATGATTCATCCAAACCATTCTTCTGTTCAATACATGATTCCTTTAACTGAATCACACTCTTTCCATTGACACTTCCATAGTAGGTAATACCACCAGCCTTCTACTTCTTCTTTGATGTTCTTCCCTTCTCCATGGCACAATATAATAAGAGAATATTGGATCTTTAACGTGAACAATTGACTGAACTAAGTTAGAGCAAACAAATCTGATAAAAGAAACCTTCCCTCTGATACCAATTGTTAGAAAAAATAGGGGCCTATATACCCTGAGAGGGGGGTTAATCAGGGTATGGATATTCTTTTTCTAAATTCTTCCTACCCCACTGGATCTTGACCTATTTATTTCAAGGGTCTCTTTGTTTTCTCTTGTGTGTTTATTATAACTACTTCTTTTCTTCTTTATCTGATGATGATGCTTTAAATGCAATGCAGGGATGCAACTAGGTAGACACAGAGATTTTTACTTGGTTCACCCTCACTGGGCTATGTCCAGGAAACATATAACGACGATGTGCCGCTATACCAAATCCACTAAAGCTTACTACCAATAATGTTTGGGCTAGATCACTTCTATGCCCAGGCTCACTGCCTTTACAAAGTTTAGGGTCATCTCACTGCTTCCCCAAGGGTCACCCCCTATTTCTCTCTCTCTAGCTCACTACCGGTGGAGAGGATCACCTTCTTCCTCTTCCTAAACTCACTGCTTGGAAGGGAATCCACTCACAGTTTATAGACCTGTAGGTCTCTTCATTTTCATTAATACACGCATGCTCAACTCTTGATAGATGCTCTGTTGAAGTCTTACTCTCATCCACTGATGAATATCCCTTTTCCCCTAACCACTGGGCAACTACCTTTTGAAATTACCTTCTCAAAGAACCCTACTTCAAGAATCTCCCAATTTCACGAAGCTCAAACAAGCCTTCGCGAAGAACCTTCCTTTTCACGAAGCTCACACTTTCACGGAGCTTAGACCATCACAAAGCTCAAGCCTTTTCAATGATTAGGCCATCGCAGAGCTCAAGTCGTCACAAATCGACTTCCCTCATGAAGCTCACTGAGTCAACGCGGAGCACATGACTTTCGCAGAGCTATAATAGCCACCGCAAAGCTCTTCTTTCACAAAGCACACTGCCTTCGCGAACCGAGAGCAAAGTATTTTCTCTAAAAATTATCTCTACTTCTCTCGAGGGGGTCAACCTCTATTAATAGGCAATTACACTGACCCTCGACCCTTCCGCGTGAAGTCAGCGCCATGTCATCTCCTATCCTGAAGCTCTGATGTTTCCGCCAGAATTCTGTCAAAATCGCAAAGCACCATGGAAATTTTCCGATCGCGGAGCTCGTCGTAATCGCGGAGCATCACCATCAACATTCCTTCATGCCTTTTCCGCGAATCTCCCTCGCAAATCCCTTCACCGTCGCGATGCGCTTCAACTCTACCATTCATGAATCTTTGAGGAAATCGTGAAGAATCACCGCCATCATTCTTCTGGTCTTTTCGAATTCCAAACCATGAATCCTCTCTTTGCAAAATTCATGCCATTGCCATATTTAGTTATGATCTTCATGGAAATCCTATTTTCTCAATTCTCACTAAACTCCAAACATTAGACCCCAAAATTTTTTCAAACACTGGGAAACGACGCCACCTTGTACTGCTATTTTGTATCGCCTCCAGATCATCCATTCCTTTGTCATCGCTCTTTTTCAACATGGATTGTAAACAACTTCTTGAGAACTTGACAATTCTCCATGGAAACCTGCTTTGTCAACAAACACAATCAACCCAAAAATGTTGCAATGTTACCTTGAGGGATGTTTTCCCAACACTTAGTGTTCACTTAAACCTATCTAAAATCAACCCAAAGTTGGCCACTTCATATCCAAAAACAATCCATAGGGTAAATGTGTCTATAGTTTCCTTCTTAAGTATTTGAGAATTTGACAACCCAAACTACAATACAAATGACCGCTTAACCTTGAAAAATTGGGTAAATTTATGAGTGACCATTACCTTTTTCACACACACAAAAAGTGATAATGTCATTCATGGACATGTGGACCACCACCTATTCAACACATTTTGATTCCATTTGTATCCACAAAATTTTATATATAATTATATATGATTAAATAAAATGGAATTTCTAATATAATGATCATTATTTAAAGGTAAAATGTTACTTACATTCTTTCTATAATGACCATTTAAACTAGGAACAATACTCATGTGTATATAAGGTCTACCATCTCCATGATTATAATGTTGGTTAATTTTTCATAACCATCTTTCAAGATTGGTTTTAAAATCATAATTGATGAATAAATAAGATAATCATTTCATGATTATTATTTTGAATATGTTTATATAATGACAACTTTGACCATAGTCGACCTACCAAATTCATTTTTCACACATGAACTGAATTTGGTCAAAACACCTGACATAAACTTAATTCTTTAAGTTTTTGTATAAAAAATATTAATAAGTGAAGTAAAAGTAATAATAAAATTAAAAAGTTTCTAAATAAAGTAAATAATTAACATAATTTATTATTCAAGAATATAATTTATATGTGACAATTCAGAATCAAGGTAAGGGATTCTTATCTCACATTTTCTTTTATGAGGCATACACCATTTTAACTACTTATTTATTTTGTGTGGTGTATATTCCAAACCTTTTCATTTAATATCATTATTCACTCATTTTCCATGGTATTGTAAGTTTCACTTTTAAGTTTCTCATCTAATGTGTTTTGGCTTGAAAATTACCAAGTGGTAAAAGTTGTCTTTGTGATATCGCTTTCTTTTTTTATTGATATCTTTATACTAAAACAATAACCTATATATGATCATATTAATTGTACATTAAATTTATCTTAAATATCCATATTCTCATGATTTTAATTTTATTATTTCCTAAACTTTATACCTTTTTTACATATTTTTTTCAATTTGATAGTTATTTGATTAACCTGGGAATTATTAATTAATATGTATCTTTGATTAAATGTGGATATTTGATAAGTCACGTTTTGTGTGATTTAAATTGATTATTTCACTGTATGAGGCATTATTTGGACATATAGTATATGTTTTGGGGACCGGTTAGTAAAATCCCTATGGATTGAAGACTGGTTAATGCAAGACCTACGAGTTGGGGACCATTTAAAGTAAACTCTTTGATGCATCGGTAGTCTCATTAGATTAATTTAGTTGGTCAAACCCTTCGCATTTGTAACCAGTATGTTTTAAAATGTCTTTTGAAAGGTCTTAACACTAGAGTGAAGGTTTTCTAGACCAATTATATTAGTAATCAGTATTTTGTTAAACCATCTTGTGAAAGGTCCTAATTTTAAAGGTTATGTGTTCCTGGAAAACATGGGTTCCAATAATTAAGCATTGCCTTCATTTCAGTTATTATTATCTAGAGGATTTTCACTACGAAAAAATATATAGATGCATTTCATTCTCGGTTTATTTATTAAATGGAATGTGTGTTCATTTTCTTTTACCTTTCCATTTTTATTATGTTTATTGATTAATTATTAATTCTATTGTACTTTACCCTTACTAATCACTTGAGATCACCCATAATTTTGTTTTCCTTTCAATAGGATATGAAGATAAATTATTGGGATGAGTTTCAAGGATGTAGAGAATTTTATTTTTTTCTGTATTATTTTTTTTACCCCATTTTAAAATATTTATCATATACGTAATCTGGTTTACCAATTCTATAAAACTAATTATTCCTTTGATATTTTATTCCTTGTAATCATTCAAATTTAAAAAAGTAAGGCACCAGCTTCGAGATTTTGGGGTTGGGTAGTTACAGTTGCTATCAAAGGAAGTTTAGTAGAAACCTTGAAAACTAGATTTAGAAAACATAGATTAGGGAACATAAACCTATGATATAATTTGAGGATATGGATAGAAGAATATCCCCAAATAAACCATGTTTATGATTATTAGATTAGCTGTAAGAACCTGGTTCTTATATTTTAGGTACGGGTTTCTTCCATTCTCTTTTCCTTAAGTGTTTTTGATAATATATGGAAAATGGGAAAAATCCTAAATTTTGGAAGTACACGCCGTGTACTTTTTCCACACCCCATATACTTTTGTCCGTGTAGGGATGAGTACACGGGGCGTGTAGCCATGTCGGCGAAGAATGGTGTAGGAACCGACTACACGCCGTGTAGTGGTCCTTTACATGCCGTGTAGTCATTCGGCAAGTCAAAATAGTAAGGTGGTGGAGTAGTCGCCAGCTGGGTGACAGTACATGTCGTGTACTCAGGAGTACATGTCGTGTACTCATGTCGACGGATGAACAGTGTGGCGGTGCCGCCAGAGGAACAGTTAAATGAAGGAAGTACACGTTGTGTACTTGGAAGTACATTCCGTGTACTTTGTTTTTTTCACTTAAAACGGGCAGTAGCCAACCCTATTCACAGGATTGGCTTAGAACAGAAGAGGGAGCTCGGGAGGGATGGCCGAACCTTTGGAGATCTGCCGAGTGTTCATCTGGAATCCGATTCCACTTCGGACGATCTCGTTGGAACCGCATGGGTAATCCCTCTCTTCTCCTAGTGTGTTGCTTACCAATTCTTCTCCTAACGGAAGTTATTTGAGGTTAAGAAAGATTCTTTCTTCTTCAGATCTACGTCATTCTTGGGTGTTTCTGGAATCGATGTTCGGGTATAGCACTCGTTGGCGTATAAGGTAGGTGGCTTGGTGTTTAGTTTTCCAACTGCCGTGGATTTTGTGCGTTTGTGTGCCATGAACCCAAGTTGGGGTGTCGTGTGGCTGAGGCCATTAATATAATAAAAACCTAGATTTTATTAGGTATTTAATTATGATATTAAAATGCTGGTTGGGATCGTTGCTTGGATTCGGAACCACCTCGGGGGTGTGTTCCACTATTTAGCTGTTTGGCCAGGATACCCGAGGGTATGCCTTTACAGTAGTAATTGTAGAATTTACTTGAGAGGAATTGCTTTTTACTGCTCATTTACCTATTGGACATGTCTCGGTTACCTGTTAGCCTAAGGGTGTTGTTGTGATTAGCCTGCGGGAACTGTACTGTATTATCCTGAGGGCGTGACTGTTTTAGCCCGAGGGAAACATACTATTTTTCCTGAGGGAAACATTTTGTGCCTGAGGGATTGATTTTTGGGCCTGAGGGCAAAACTTCTTATGCCTGAGGGAAATTTCTATTACGCCTGAGGGTTCTACCTGCGGGTTAGATTCTGATTACCTGAGTTTGAGATTTTGGTTGTCTGAGGACGCTGACTGCTTACATAGAAATTCATTGTGGTGTTTTTCTTAAAAGATTAAATGAATAATAAAAAGGCAATATAACCGATAGTTAGTTACTTTTGAGTACTGCTTACTTTATTGAATTTTACTATTGCACACTGTTTTTGCATGCTTACACGTAGTTGGGAACGGGCCTTTGGTGGGTTCCTACTGAGATATATTTCTCACACCCTGTTTGGGTCACGCTTTTCGGCCTAAACAGATTATGTTGATGTAGTTGTGGATAGGGTCAAGAGTCCCTATATAGGTACATGATTACTGCTGAGGAGTAGGAGGGCATGGGACCGAGCCTAGGCTCGCGATACCACCACCCGCTGTTTTTGTTTTGTTTCGCTGTACTCCGCTTTCGGTTGTACTGTATGATGTATAACATGTTCTGGCTATTTTCTTAGAACTTGTGACATGTAGCATCATTATTTATATACTGTTAGTTACATCCACTATTGCAGTTTATTTCAGTTGTTTATGTTTTACTGCTTCTGCTGTTTGATGTATTTTTTATTTCATATTCGGATGCGCTACACTTTGACAAATGAGGGCATAGTTTCCCCACTATCAGACCTGGGTCCTCACTGCTAGTAGGTAGCCTCTGGTGTTTGCGGAAATGTGCTTGAGGTCTTGTGGCGATCCGGATTTGGGGTACCCGTTGAGTGGCACCCGGAACCGGGACGTTACAAAGTGGTATCAAAGGGGTTCTTTTCTTTGACTTACTATTTGGAGCCGTAGTCAGGGATAGGAAAAATGGTAGTTGGTAATAAGCTGTGCCCAGGCGTAGCTAACCCATGTACAAGGAAAATCCAGTCTACCTCGTATTTTTCAATTCTTCTGATTTTACAACTTTTACAGTTGATTTGATTTCACCGTTTGGTGACACACTTGGTATTGTGCTATTATATTTTATCCATGGGTTCTATTTAGTTGCAACCCGATGAGATGAGGGTATGTCGTCTCATGCATCATTTAGGCACATGTTAGAAATCACATGCCATGAATAATTCGATGCCATGTAGGTGCATTAGAAATTTCTTGTTGTTGTGATAGTTTGTGTGCTAGTAAAGCATGAGGTTGTGATAGTTGCTTGATAAATACCTTCTATGTGTTAGGGTTTTGACTTGTGTGAGCCTGTTTATGGAATAGACGCCAAACTTTGGTTTTTGGGGAGTATGGGCCCCCATTTACCGGAATTTGGTGGATCATTGACTATTTATTTTATTATAACACAGATAAGATGTCAAACTTTTATTCGTGGGGAGTATGGGCCCTCACGGGTCATAATTTGACACTTAGATGTTGTTTTTTGGTATTTTCTAGGTTCCAGAGAAGTTTATAAGGCATACTATCCGGAAACCCAGTATACACGCCATGTAGAACTTTAAACACGCCGTGTATGGACTTCTGTTCGGTAAGAAAAATGAATTGTTTAAGTACACGCCATGTACTCTGAGTACACGTCGTATAGTCTCTTCCCGTGTCACAAACCATGTTGGCAGCGACGCGGTGAAGGGAAGAGCTTGGAACAAACACGCCATGTAGCTTTTTTACATGTCGTGTATTGTAGACATGGAGTCCAGTCGTGTATCTAACAACACGGTTCGGTGAACTTCGGTACAGAACACACAGTGTCAATGATGAACATGGTGTGTAGTGTAACCTGGGGACTCGGTCATGTAACTAACAACACGGGTCGGTGTCACCTCTCCTTGAGCATGCCGTGTACCTGTGGGAAACACCATGTAGTCTTGTTTGAGGACAAACCGTGTGGATTTAGCCATGTGGTGGGGAAACGGGTTTGTTGACACGCCATGTGCGGGTGTAACACGCCGTGTAGTGTCAAGCCGAGTAGTCGGCCGTGTAACAGACGACATGGACAGTTGGAAAAATAACACCATACACGCCGTGTAGTTTTTTCTCAATAGAAGCCATGTGGCTTAGAGATGTCGAAGGGCCCAGGCAGGGGAAGGGAAGTCAAGTACACGTCGTGTAGTCATTATACACGCTATGTAGTATTGTTTTGAAAATTTTGAAATGCCTTCTTCCTCTTGTTCCATTTTTAGTTCCTTCGTTTTTAGTCTTGATAAATATTGAATCTGAGGCATGATTTTGACCTTGTAATGTCATGACGCCTAGACGACCGCGCGTTGTTCGCCAGGAGAGCAGTGACGATTATACTCCAGAAATGGTAGGCCATGGGCTACCAGTTGATCCTCCAGTAGAGCCAGATGCGGCACCAGCTTCTATACTGGACACAGGCACATAGACGCAGTTCAATGAAGGCTTTATGCGGTTCATGCAGACCTTTCAGAGAGCACCGCAGGCTGCCACATCTATGGCCGAGCTGACACGTATCTTCTAGCAGCAGTATCTGCCTACATTTTTAGGGGATGGCGGACCAAAGGCTGTAGAGTCTTGGCTAGGATCGATGCAGACTATTTTCGAGCATCTTGAGATGCCTCCAGGGTGGATGGTCAAGATCGCGACTTACATGCTATGTGATTCCGCCAAGAGGTGGTGGGATGTTACCACCCAGTCAGAGCATCACAAGGACATGGCATGGGAAGACTTTCAGGCAATATTCTATGACTTTTTCTTCCCGGAGATGCTGAGAGTAGATAGAGATCGGGAGTTCATGAATCTGCAACAGGGCGCTATGTCAGTGATGGACTATTTTGCTCGTTTCACCGAGCTTTAGCATTTTTCACCCGTGCTGGTGGGTGATGAGATGTTGAGAGCCAGACGTTTTGAGGATGGTCTTCGTTATGACATCCGAGCGCTGGTGAATGTTTTCGGGTTGCCTTCATTACACGCTATTGTAAACCAGGTGCTTATTACAGAGAGGAACCTATGGGAATCTAGTGGTGTGGGCCAGGGCGGTTTAGCACCAGTTACTAGTACTACTGTTTTTGGCAAGAGGAAGAGGCAGATGGACTTCTCTCAGGGCGGCAGTACCAGCCAGGCAGCTTCTTCAGGTGGCCCGATCAGGTGTTACCAGTGTGGTAGAGAGGGGAATAAGAGACCATAGTGTCCACGAGACCCAGTTGAGTGCCGAGCTTGCGGAAAGATGGATCATCTGCAGCGCTTTTGCAGGGAGTTTCCACCAGTGGCTAGTGAGAGGGGTTCTGTACAGACTCCGCGTGCGGGAGTAGGACCAGTGGCTTCTTACCAGTCAGGGAACTGGAATACTTCAGGACGTGTAGGCAGAGATGGTGGTCATGGTCGTGGTAGCCAAACACCAGGATCTCAGAGGCAGCAGGGCGGGATAGCTCAGGGTAGTCAGGTTGTGTCGTAGGGTCGTGGCACTGGGCGGGCTTATGCAGTGCAGCAGACCAAGCAAGAGAAGGATCCCGAACCTTCTACAGTTAGAGGTACTATTCTAGTAGCTTTTGTTTTATCTTCAGTAATTTTCGATAAGGGTGACACACATAGTTTCATATATGTACCCATTGTGGAGAGTCTTGGGATCTGTAATTCTACTTCTTCTGATATTATGACGCTAGACACTCCGTTGGGGACTAGAACGGCTGGTGTGCATCAGTGTAAGAAGTGCCCCCTTGAGGTTGATGGGTGTCACTTCCTTTGGGACCTCTATGTCTTGGAGATGAAATATTATGATGTCATTCTTGGTATGGACTGGTTGGTTCCCTTTTGAGCCTTTGTAGACTGCTATCGTCGCAGGGTGTGTTTCACATCACTAGAGGGCATAGAGTTTCTATACAAGGGCGAGTGGGATGTTCATGCAAGTTGAGTTGGACTAGAGCATTGTGGGCAAGGTGGAGTCACAGCCTAGATTGCGAGTTTATATGTGGATGATCAGGGGACTTGTCAGATAGATTTCCCTCCAGTTGTTGATCGTTTCAGGGATGTCTTCCCAGATGACTTTTCAGGTCTACATCCGTTGCGTGAGGTGGATTTCTCTATCGATCTTGTGCCAGGAGCAGCACTGGTGTCCATTCCTCCGTATAGGATGGCTACACCTGAGCTGTTGGAGCTCAAGAGGCAGTTGGAGGAGTTATAGGAAAAGGGTTTTATCTGACCCAGTACTTCTCCATGGGGTTCTCCGGTCCTTTTTGCGAAGAAGGCTGATGGTACCCTCAGACTTTGTGTGGATTATCGGAAGTTGAACCAGTTGACGGTTAAGAACTGATATCCCTTACCGAGTATAGATGATCTTTTTGATCATATTTGAGGAGCACGAGTGTTCTCGAAGATTGACGTGAGGTCAAGATATCATCAGTTGTGCATTAGACCATCTGATATACCTCACACAGCTTTCAGGAGCAGGTATGGTCTATACGAGTATACAGTTATGCCGTTCGGACTCACGAATGCACCAACAGTTTTCATGGATCTGATGAATCATGTGTTCCATCTGTATCTTGATTCTTTTGTGGTAGTATTCATGGACGATATTTTGGTGTACTCTCACACTCAACATGACCATGGCACCCATCTTGAGATCATATTGAGTACACTAAGAGAGCATCGACTATATGCTAAGTTCTCAAAGTTCCACTTTTGGATAGACCAGATTAATTTCTTTGGTCATATCATCTCAGAGGTAGGAGTTGCAGTAGACCCAGAGAAGGTGAGAGCAGTAGTTTCCTTGGAGTATCCTAAGAACGTGTTTGAGATACATAGTTTCTTAGGACTGGCTGGTTACTACAGACGCTTCATACAGGACTTCTACTGCTAAGCAGCACTGCTGACGGGTTTGACTAAGAAGGGTGTGAAGTTCGTTTGGTCGGAAGCATGCGAGACAGTATTTCAGGACCTGAAGGGAATGTTGACATCAGCACTGATCCTGATACTTCTAGAGTAGGGGAGAATCTATACAGTTTACTGTGACACATCAGGTATTGGGTTGGGAGTAGTTTTGATGTAGGGTGACCGAGTTTTTGCGTACGGGTCTTGGTAGTTGAGGCCACATGAGCGGAATTACCCGACGCATGATCTCGAGTTAGTCGTAGTTGTTCATGCATTGCGTTGTTGGAGGCATTACCTATTGGGAGAGAATTTTGTGGTTTTCACCGACCACAAAAGCCTCAAGTATATCTTTACTCAGCGTGACCTGAATTTGAGGCAGAGGGGGTGGGCCGAATACCTACAGTACTTCGATTTTGATCTTGAATATACACCTGGTAACGGTAATGCAGTAGTTGATTCACTGAGTAGGAATACTCAGATACAGGCGGTGCAGGAGGCCAGTGGTGAGTGGCAGCTCATGGCCTTATTCTCTGAGATTCATCTGGAGGTGCATGACAGTCAGGGGCTGTCCTATATTTCATCTTTAGCTGTGACTTCTACCCTCCTAGATAGAGTGAGGATGAGGTAGCTATTGGATCCATAAGTCCTAGTTCTACGGGAGTCGGTGGCGAGTGGGGACCCTTCTCCTGGTTGGACAGTAGGAGATGATGAGGTCCTGTGTTTCGATGGACGAGTGTGGGTTCCATGGGATATACGCGAAGACATGATGCGAGTGTTTTATGCTTCAGTTTGGGCAGTTCATCTCAGGGTTACCAAGATGTACTGTGACTTGAGACATCAGTACTGGTGGCCGGGTATGAAGAGAGATGTATCTAGTTTTGTTACGAGGTGTTCCACCTGTCAGCAGGTGAAGGCGGAGCATCAGAGACCAGCTGGACTACTACAGCAGTTACCCATACCAGAGTGGAAATGGGATGATGTCACGATGGACTTCATGACTGGGTTGCCGAGGTCACCTAGAGGCAATGATGCCATGTGGGTTGTTATGGACAGACTCACAAAGGTATATCACTTTTTGCCGATCAAGGAGACCTTCGGTGTTGATGAGATCAGAGGGCTGTATATCTGAGAGATCGTCCGACTTCATGGGGTCCCTTGTTCTATCGTTTCAGATAGGGATGCCCATTTTACATCTCATTTCTGGTAGATTTTTCAGAGGGCACTGGGTACACAGGTGCTTCTGAGATAGCATATCACCCTCAGATGGATATCCAGTCAGAGCGTACGATACAGGTGCTAGAGGACATACTGCGTGCATGCGTCCTAGACTTTGGGGGTTCTTGGGAGAAGAAAATACCCCTAGTTGATTTTTACTATAATAATAGCTTCTAGATGACTATTGAGATGGAACCATACAAGGCCTTATATGGTAGGTCATGCCATTCACCCTTGTGTTTGATAGAGGTAGGTGAGGCAGCATTACTGGGGCCACAACTCGTGTAGGAGACATCTGAGCAGATCCAGTTGATTCAGAAGTGGATGGCTGCCACACAGTCTCGTCAGAAGTCATATGTCGATCACTGCAGACAACCTTTGGAGTTCGTTGTCGGGGATCAGGTTTTCTTGCGTGTTTCGTTGAGGCTAGGACACAAACGGATCAGGAGACAGGGTAAGCTTTCACCGAGGTATGTGGGGCCATTCGAGATTCTGTAGAAGGTCAGGCTGGTTGTCTATCGGTTACGGTTACCAAAGAGGTACCAAGACATGCATGAAGTTTTCCACGTATCTCAGTTATGTCGCTATCATTCGAATATGTCTCACACATTTCAGCCAGTGGAGGTTGTGCTTCAGATAGATGTGTCCTTTGAGGATCATCCGATTCATATCATTGATAAGAGCAAAAAGGTTCTATGAGGCCGGTCAATTCCCCTCATAAGGGTGATATGGAGGCATGGTCGAGTACAGGAAGAAACCTGGGAGCGAGAGACCGATGTACGCGCTCAGTGGCCAGAGTTATTCTTAGCTATATCTTCTCCACCATTGGAGGGGTAATTTGGGGACGAATTGCTATAAGGGGGGAAGTTTGTATGAACCTGGTTCTTATATTTGAGGTACGGGTTTCTTTCTTTCTCTTTTCCATAATTGTTTTTGAGAATATATGGAAAATGGGAAAAATCCTAAATTTTGGAAGTACACGTTGTGTACTTTTTCCACATATCGTGTACTATTGGCCATGTAGGGATGAGTACACGGAGCGTGTAGCCATGTCGGAGAAGAAGGGTGTAGTAACCGACTACACGCCGTGTAGTGGTCCTTTACACGTCGTGTAGTCATTCAGCAGGCCAAAACAGTAAGGCGGTGGAGCAGCCGCCAGCTGGGCGACAGTACAGGCCATGTACTCAAGAGTACATTTCGTGTACTCATGTCGACAGATGAACAGTGTGGCGGTGCCGCCAAAGGAACAGTTAAATGAAGGAAGTACACATCGTGTACTTGGAAGTACACGTTGTGTACTTTGTTTTTCTTGCTTAAAACGGGCAGTAGCCAGCCCTGTTCACAGGATTGTCTTAGAACGGAAGAGGGAGCTCGGGAGGGATGGCCAAACCTTTGGAGATCTGCCGAGTGTTTTTCTGGAATCTGATTCCGCTTCAGACTATCTCGTTGGAACCGCACGGGTAAGCCCTCTCTTCTCCTAGTGCGTTTCTTACCAATTATTCTCCTAACGGAAGTTATTTGAGGTTAAGAAATTTTTTTTCTTCATCAGATCTACGTCGTTCTTGGGCGTTTCTGGAATCGACATTTGGGTATAGTTCTCGTTGGTGTATAAGGTAGGTGGCTTGGTGTTTAGTTTTCCAACTGCCGTGGATTTTGTGTGTTTTTGTGCCACGAACCCAAGTTGGGGTGTCGTGTGGCTGAGTTAATTGCTATAATAAACACCTATATTTGATTAGGTATTTAATTATGATATTAAAATGTTGTTTGGGATCATTGCTTGGATCTGTAACCACCCCGGGGGAGTGTTTCGCTGTTTAGCCATTTGGCCAGGATACCCAAGGGTATGCCTTTACAGTAGTAATTATAGAATTTCCTTGAGAATAATTTCTCGTTACTGCTATTTTACCTATTGGGCATGGCCCGGTTACCTGTTATCCTGAGTGTGTTGTTGTGATTATCCTGAGGGCACTGTACTGTATTAGCCTGAGGGCATGACTGTATTAGCCCGAGGGCAACATACTATTTCACCTGAGGGAAACCTTTCGAGCCTGAGGGCTTGATTTCTGTGCCTGAGGGAGACACTTCCTACGCCTGAGGGTAATTTCTATTACACCTGAGGGATATACCTACTAGTTGGATTCTGATTACCTGATGGTGAGATTTTGGTTGTCTGAGGATGCCAACTGCTTACTTAGAAATTCACTGTGGTGTTTTTCTTAAATGATTAAATGAATAATAAAATGAAATATAACTAGTAGTTAGTTACTTTTGAGTACTTCTTACTTTATTGCATTTTACTTTTGCACACTGTTGTTGCATGCTTACACGCAGTTGGGAACGGGTCTTTGGTGGGTGCCTACTGAGATATATTTTTCACACCCAGTTTGGGTCATGCTTTTTGGCCCAAACAGATTACGTTGATGTAGGTGTGTATAGGGGAAAAAGTCCCTATACAGGTACATGATTTCTGCTGAGGAGTAAGAGGGCATGGGACCGAGCCTAGGCTCACGATGTCGTCGCCCGTTGTTTTTTGCTTTGTTTCGTTGTACTCTGCTTTCTGTTTTACTGTATTGATGTATAACATGTTCTGGCTATTTTCTTAGAACTTGTGACATGTAGCATCATTATTTATATACTGTTAGTTATATCCACTGCTGTAGTTTATTTCAGTTGTGTATGTTTTACTGCTTCTGCTGTTTGATGTATGTTTTATTTCATATTCCGCTACGCTACACTTTGACAAATGAGGGCATAGTTTCCCCACTATCATACCTGGACCCTCACTGCTAGTCGGCAGCCTCTAGAATTTGGGGAAATGTGCTTGAGGTCTTGTGGAGAACCAGGTTCGGGGCACCCGTTGAGTGGCACCCAGAACCGGGATGTTACATTAGCTATGAAAAAAAATCAATTTATGTTAAGTATTTTACTATTTTTAGGATTATACATTATGTTTCCAAATGATATTATATAATTTAGTGTATTTCATTATTTATAAAGGAAGCATACCAGAAGTAATGTGAACCTCACCAATGCACTTAGTATCATGTGATAATGATATAGTTAAATAATTATCCATGTCTTATGGCTTTAAAGGAAAGCATAAGAAGAAGAAGATGATAGAGAAATATATATATATAAGGGGAAGAAGGGAATGAAGTATTTTCCCACATGTGATAATTATGGAAAGAAGCGCCCTCGTACATGATTAAAATGAATGGGACTTTTCTATAGGTGTAGAGAGAAAGGCCATAGTGATTTTGATTTAATGGGTATGAAAAGGTTTTCTAATGTACAATGCTTCAAATGCAAAGTGATAGGACACTATGAAAATAAATGTATTAAACTTGAAAGTAATATACCCCATATGAGGCTAATGGGTCATGGTCAAGTTTATACTACTACCATAGACGAAGGGGAATGATTAATGTGCCCATGTATTTGGATCCTTTGGTAATGTTATAAAAGTATTTTTTTCAATGATGTCTAGGTTATAATAATTATGTAATATATAAAGATTATTTTGTAGTATTATTTTTTAAAATTTTTTGATATCATATGTTGAATGGTATGAAAAAAAGTGAATCAGTTTCAAGCCAATTTTTTTGGAAAACACATTGTTTAGGGAAATATATCCATTAATATGTTACTAATGTTGAGATAATTATGTTTTTATAAAGATATTATTTATTTTTATAAAGTAAATTTTTTACTAAAAACTACCTTAGAAATGATTCTAAAGTGTTGAATCATAATCTTTTGGAATGGTTAACCACTTGTGAAATGGTTTAAGTTGATATTTGAATGAGGATTTAGATATTAATGTGTTAATTCACCATGTGATGAAACATGTGCTAATTAAGAAACTAGAAATGGTTTGAGGCATAACCAAAGTGAAAGATTATTTTTATAGAAATGTATATTTACTTTTATTCTTAGAGAGTAAAATAATTAATCAACATTAGGAAAAGTATTTTTTAAATGTTTCCTACTAAATTATTTTTTGATGAACTAATGGTATTTTAAATAATTGTATATTTACTAATTTGAGGGCCTCATATTTTCATTGATCATTCACTTGTTTGTGATCAATAACCTCAATCACCCTCTATAAATATTTATGTTTTTCCTCCATGTACGAATCTACACTTGCCACAAATTTTATCCTACTTAGAGACCTAGTTGTGTGTTCTTCCATATGACCTTTTTAATTCTCATTCTCTCTTATTAAGAGGATATTTTATTAACTCTTCTCACAATGTGGGATGTCAAACAATTAATTTTCATATATGTAACCCTCAATTACTAATATCAAGTTTAAATTGAGAGGATGAAATTTAATTAAGGTGGGGAGAATGTAACACCACAAGGCTTTACAATATTTTTGTTTTAGAATAAAATTAATTTTTTTCCATATTTATTTATATTAAACACAATTTTTTTCTTACACTACATACAATACTAAGTTAGCATGCGTTACATGTAAGACTGAGTTTTACCACCTTTTAACAATGCACCTATTTTAAGACTATATTTTGAAACTTTTATAAATATTATTTTTCAAAATAAACTTATGTTTTTTTAATTATAAATTTAAAAATTATCTTATGGTTAATTTTTTTAATTTTTATGAGAAGTTTAATTTTTTTATGAATAGTGAAAAATACTACATTTTAGTTGAAAACTGCCTTTTCATTTAAATAATTATTAATGATAAATTATATTTTAAATTGTTTTTAAAGTCACAATAGATAAATTATAAATATATTAATACAATTTAGGTTATTGTAATCATTTTTATATTTAATTTAGATATAAAAAATTAATGAACTTTTAAACATTTCTTATTAAAAACTCGCTTTCTCACTACGCCTATGGGATTAGCTTTAAATTTAATTTTTCCACTTATGTGAATTGAATTTGGAAAAATCAATATAAATAGTTGTAATAATTTGAATATTTATTTTCAAATAATGTAAACATATTTTTTACCAAAAATATTAGTAAAAGTGATTAGACTTAATTATAATTATTAATGTAAAATTAAGTTTACCATGGGACTAAACATTAAACTTAAGTGCCAAAATGACCTAGAAACTTGTCCAAAAGACATTGTATGCCCATAGTTCAACCATAAACTCTATTGATCTAAATTTTATGATTTATTGGGATAATATTCCATGAAAGTGACCTATATAATAATTTATGTAAGGAAATGTCAAAAAAGGAGTCTTCCTTACCTTTAAAATTTATAAGCTTTAGAGTATGGAAGAAGTTGCATAGTTTCCATTATAAAAATTGTTTTGAAAGTTAAATGGGTTATTTTATCATGATAATTTAAATTTAATTTATATATACGAATTAGATACCTAAAATTCTTAATAAACGACAACATAATGATTGTTTAGTTAATAATTCAATAAAATAAATGTTACTAAAAAAATTTAGTGTAATGAAAATTTAATGAATTATTGTGCTACATTATTTTTTTAGTTTAATATATCATTTCAAAAAACTATGAACTTAATATATTTTAATTCCAATTGTTTTGATATTTTTTATTTAAAATTAAATAAATAATGTCAAAATTGACATTAATGATATTTTATAATAAATTATATTTTATTAAATGATTTAAAATTAATAAAAAAACATAACTTATTCAAAGTGATTTTACATTATTAATAAATATTGAGTTTGGTCAATTCATGGACCAATTTTTCTTTTATAATTTACATATTTACCCATGGATGGTAAAAACATTGTTAGCACGGTTCAGGTTAAAGTAGTGTTTTTGTGCATTACATGCGCTTGTTTTAAAATTAATTTTAAAAAATTGTGATATTTATTTTCCAAAATTATATATAGTATTTAGAATTTAGTGGTTATATATTTTCTAATAAATCTCACTTTAATTTAGTCTTTATCTTTAAATTAGATAGGTTGTAAAAAAAGTTACCTAAATGAAAAACCAAAATAAAAAAAATATATGGAAACATAGAAGTTACAGGAAAAAATTATAAAAAATAACATATTTTTTGTTTTTGAGGTTTTTATCTACCATAATTTTACTTTAATACATTGTTTATCAATTTTTAGGGGAATTAGGTAAGGGATACCTCCCAAATGTGTTTACCTTTTATATTTATAAGAATTCCACTCCTCCTCCACTATAAAAAGGTATTCACTCTTCCCATTCCTCACACTTATAAAGCCACATTAGATTATCCATCCTTGTCCTAAATTAGATCCTAAAATATCTCCCCTAAAACTATAAGTCTCACTTTTTTTCCAAAAAACAAACCAATGATGACTTTTCATACAAACCCAAAGGAGTTTCCCGAATAAGAGGTAATGTTCTTCAATAATCACTTTTGTGTTATTTATTTCTCAAACCTTTAAATTATTCTTATTACATTATTATATAATAACATAAGTATCCTAAATATACTTATATTTTTTCTGTTAAGGTTTATACCTATACCAACACACACTTCCATCTAATGGGTAATGAATTTACAGTTTGTGTGTACAGTGGACTGCCTCCTCGTGAAATGATATCCTTAGTTTTTATTTTACCACGTCTAATGGTAGGGAATTATGATGGAATAATTATTTATATATGATATATATGAAATTTTATAATGTCTTTGTGCTTATAAATTTTTTATATAACACATAACTTTATGCGTTTCATTTTGTGTAAATATGATAACTTCAATTATAGACATGTAGACTACTGCCTCCTCAAAGCAATGTGATATGTTCACACATTGCATGGAATGTATTAAGGATGGGTTTAATTAAACATAAGTTACATAAATATATATATATATTATATTTATTACATAATTACTTTAATGTAAATATAATATATCATTTTCTTTGTTACCCTTTTCACACACTAAAAAAGTGATAGCGTTATTCTTTGACTTGTGGACTACCGCCTCCTCGACGTGATGTGATTTCTTCTAAATTACAATAATTATATATATATATATATATATATAAGTATATAATATTTGATAACATTTTATTTATGATATAATTATAATTATTTAAATATAAAATGTTACCTACCCTCTTTCCAAAATGATCGTTGGAAAATGGGAACGATACTCATTCGTACGTACGGCCTACCATCTACATTATTATAATGTTTGTTCATTTGTCATAAAACTTTTTCATGATTGGTTTTAAAATAATAATTGGTATATAAATATTATAATAATTTCTTGATTTTTATTCTTTATATTTTTATATAATGACCCTTTTAACTATATTCGACCTACCAATGTTCTTTTTGACATGTGAACCGAATTTGGTCAAAACACCTGATGAAAACTTAATTGTATAAATATATGTATAAAATATTTAAATAATTGAAGTAAAATTAATAATAAATTTTAAAAAGGTTATAAATAAATTAAATAATTAAAATAATTTTTTTATTCGTGATGATAAAGACACATGTGACAAGTCAGACTCAAGGGATTCTTGTCTCACTTTTTCTTCTGTGAGTCATACATCATTTTCACCACTTATTTCTTTGGTGTGGTGTCTATTCTGACCCTTTTTCATTTAATATAATGATTCACTCATATTTCAGGGTATTCAAGGTTTCACATTAAATTATCCCATCTAAGGGGTTTTGACTTGAAAATTTCTAAGTGGTAAAAGTTATCTTAGCAATATCAATTTATTTTGTGATTGTTAACATTATCTTGAAATAATAACATCCTTGTGATCATTTTTATGGTACATTAAATTTATATTAAATATCAATATTATATTTAAATTTGTATTATTATTGGCTAACCATATACCAGTTTTACATACAGGGTTCACTTTGAAAGATATTTAATTAACTGGAGATTTATTGATAAATCTTTATCTTTTATTCAATATGGATATTTGATAAGGCACAATGTTTATGACTTAATTTTTTTATTTCACTATATGATGAAATATTTAGGAATATATTATATGTTTTGGGGAATGGTTAATTTAATCCATATGGTTTGGGGACTGGAAAATGCAAGATCTATGGGTTGGGGATCGTTTCAAGTAAGTCACTCGATGGATCAGTAGTCTCATGAGATGAATTCAGTTGAAAAAATCCTTCATTTTTGTAACCAATATTTTTAAACGATCTTTTGAAAGGTATTAAAATTAGATTTAAGGTTGGATAAACCAATTTGGTGTGTAACTGAAATGTTTTAAACCATCTTTTGAAATTTCTTAATGGTAAAGGTTTCATGTATCTAAGAAACATGTGTTCCAATAATCAATAATTGCCTTCATTTTAGTTATTACCATCTAGGGGATTTTCACCATGATAAAATCTATGGACATAATTCATTATAATTTTATTGATCAAATTGAATATGTGTTTAGTTTCTTTTAACTTTCCATATTGTTTATGATCATTGATTAATTTTTACTTCCATTGTACTTTACCCTTTCTAAGAATTTGTGCTCACCCATATTTTGTTTTATTTCCCCGAGATATGAAGATAAATTCTTAAAATGCGTTTCAAGGATGAAAATAATTTTATTTTTTTATGTATTAGGTTTTCTTATCCCAATTAATGGGTATCATGTATGTAATCTGTTTTTCCAAAACTAGTAAATTGAATGGTCCTTCAGGATTTGAATCCTTGTAATCATGCTAATTTAATAAAGTGATCCATCATCTCCAAGATTCCAGGTTTGGGCCCTTGTAGTTGATATCAATGGAATTTTAGTAGAAATCTTGGAAACTAGATTCAGAAAAAATGGATTAGGGGTCATAACCCTAATATAGACTTTGGGGATAAGTATAAAAAAATATCCCCAAAGAAACCTTTTTTATGATTATTAGATTACCTATGCACAAATTTGTCAATTTATGTTGAGTATTTTACTAGTTTTGGGATGATTAATTATGATTCATAATGATATGATCTAATTTAGTGTATGTATTCATTTAGAAATGGCACCTATAAGAAGGAATATGAGTCTCACCAATAAACATTATCCAAAGAGTAATAAGGATCATTTATTTTGTGGTCTTAATCCAATATTTTGAAGGTAAATACTCTCCCAATAATTATCATAATATGAGGACATAATATCATGTGCTAAATAAATAGGTAAATAATTCTACAAGTCCTATGGATTTTAATTAAAGTAGTAAAATAAAACGATGATAGAGAAAAATATGTATAATGGAAAGAAGGGAAATGAGTATTTTCACAAATGTGATAATTGTGGAAAGAAAACACACTTGTACATGCTTAAAATGAATGGGAGTTTGCTATATGTTTGGAGATAAAGGCTGCTATGCTATTAATTTCATGTGTAAGAAAAGGTTTTCCAATATACAATTCTTTAACTGTAAGAAGATAGGACAGTATGCAACTCAATGTCTCAAGCATCAAATGGATATACCCAATAAGTGGCTAATGGATCATGGTCAATATTAGGCTTCTACCATAGATAAAGTGTAAATATTAATATACCTATTTATTTGGATCCTTGAGTAATGTTGTAAAATAATTTTATCAATGATTTCTTGTTTGTAAGAATTATGAAATATATAAGGATTGTACTACAGTACAATTTTGTTAATGATTTAAGATAAATTATTGAGTGGTACCAAGAAAAGTGAATCGATAGCAAGTTAAATATTTTGGAAAACACATGGATGATAGAAATATATCCCTTAAAATGTTGTTGATGTTGAGATAATGATGTTTGGATAATGATATTATTTATTGGGATAAAGTAAATCTGGTACTACTAACTACCTTGGAAATGATTCTAAAGTGTTGAATCATAATCTTTTGGAAATGTTAACCATTTATAAAATGGTTTAAGTTGATATTTTAAGGAGTTTTTAGAGATTATTTAATTACTTCACCATGTGATGAAACCTTTTCTAAGAAATTAACTAGAAATAGTTCAAGGCACAACTAAATGGTGAGATTGTGTTTGAAGAAATGTATATTTACTTGTATTCTTAGATAGTAAAATAATTACTCAATATTCAGAAAAGGATTTTAGAACAAAAATATTTTCTTAATGCCTTTATTTTTATTGAACTCGTGGTCTTTTAAATTATTATAAATTTATGGCTTTTTTCCATAAACTTTTCATTTAGCATTCACTTGTTTATGACCAATGACCTCAATCACCCTCTATAAATATTTATGTTTTAACTCCATGTATGTATCTCCACTTGCCACTAATTTTATCCTACTTAGAGACCTAGTTATATTTTATTCCAATTGAAATTCATAGATTTAATTATCTATTATTAGAAGGATATTTTATTAACTCTTCTTAGGATTTGGGACTTCAATAAAGGAATTTTCAAATATGAAACCCTCAATTACTGAGATCAATTTTAAATTACGACGAATAAATTTAATTTTGACGGGCAGAATGTAACACCAAAATAATTTATAATATTTTCATTTTAAAACAAAAATAATTTTGTTTCTAGATTTATTTATATGAAACACCATTTTAAGAATATATTTCACACAACACTGAGTCGTCTTGTGTTACACACAAGACCAACATTTACTGCCTTTTAATAGAAAACCTATTTTAAAAATAATTTTTGATACTTTTATAAGATTTATTTTTCAAAATAAACTTAATTTTTTAATTTTAAATGTAAAAATTATCTTAGAGTGAATTTTTTGGTATTCTTCTGAGAAGTTTTATTTTTTTATGAATAGTAAAAAATACTGTATTTTAGTCGAAAACTACCTTTCCATTTAAATAATAATTTTTGTTAAATTATATTTTGAATTGGTTTTATAGTAAAAATAGATAAATTTTACGTATGATAATATAATTTAATTCATTGGTTTTATTTTTATATTTAATTTAGATATAAAAACTTAACGAACTTTTGAACATTTCACATTAAAAACCCACTTTCTCGCCACATCTGCAGGATTAACATTAAATTTAATTTTTCCACTTATTTGAATTGAATTTTTAAAAATATATATACATGGTTTTAATAATTTTAATATTTATATTCTAATAATATCTACTTAATTTTTGACCAAAAAACATAGTGAAAGGGATTAAAATTAATTACAATGATTAAGTTAAAGTTAAGATTAACAAGTGTCTAAACCATAAACTTAAGGGAAAAATGACTTATAAACTTATCAAAAATAAATTTGATACCAATATTTATTTCATACCCCATATTGTATCTAATTTTATGATTTATTGAGATACTATTCCATGAAAGTGACATATATATTAATTTAAGTAATAAAAAAGATAAAAAAAAAAGGAAACTTCCTTAACTTTAACATTTATAAAGATTTAGAGTATGGATTATGCTACATAGTTTCAGTTATAAAAATTATTTTTAAAGTTAAATGAGTTTTTTTATCATGATAATTTAACTTTAATTTTTATAGATGAATTATTTACTTAAAATTCTTAATAAACGCCAACATAGTGATTGTTTTGTTAATAATTCAATAAAATAAATGATGCTAAAAACATTGAAAGTAAAGTAAATTTAATGAAGTATTGTGTTATATTATTTTTTTAGATGAATATATTATGTTAAATAGTTGACAACTTGATATATTTTAATTACAATATTTTTTTGATATTTTTTAATTAAAATTAAATAAATAATGTCACAATTGACATTGATGTAATTTTACAATAAATTATATTTTATTAAATGATTTAAAATTAATAAAAACATACCTTATTCCAAGATATTTTTATGTTGTAATAAATATAAAATATTTTCCATTCATGGACCAATTTATCTTTTATAATTAACATACTCACCCATAGATAGTAAAAACATTGTCAGCATGATTCGGGTTAAAGTAGTGTTTTTGTGTATTACATGCGCTTATTTTAAAATTAATTTCCAACACACATGGTGTTTTTATTTTTTAAATTATATATCATATTTAGAATTAACTGGGTCTATATTTTCTAATAAATCTCACTTTAATTTAGTTTTATGGTCAAATTACATAGTTTAGAAAACTACTTACCTAAATGAAAAACCAAAATGAAAAATATAAGGAAAATTAGAAGTTAAGGAACAAAATTATAAAAATGAACTTATTTTTTTTTGTTTCTGGGGTTTGGATTGAGCATAATTTAACTTTATTCCATTATTTTTATATTTTTAGTCACATGAGTCAATGGATACCTCCCAATTGTGTTTATATTTTTATATTTACAAGAATGTCACTCCTCCTGTACTATAAAAAAGAATTCACTCTTCCACTTACTAACACCTCTCAATCCACTTTGGATCATCCAAAATATACCCAAATAATCTCCCAAAATACATACCCTAAAACTATAATCATAAATTAGGTCATAAATCAAACCAAGGAAGACTTTTGGTATAAACCAAAAGGAGTTACCAAAACAAGAGGTATCATTCTTCAATAATAACATTTGTGTTATTTCTTTCTCAAACCATTCAATTATTCTTATTCCATGCTTATATAATAACATAATTTTATTAAATATACTAATATATTCTTATTTTAATGGTTTTACCTAGACCTAAATAGGCATGTATCTAATGGGTAATGAATTTACCGTTCTTGTGTACGGTGGATTACCACCTCACAAAATGATGTCGTTCATTTTTCCTTTACTACCTCTCATGGTTGGGAATTATGATGGAAAAATTGATTAGATATAATACATATTAAATTTATTATGTATTTATGCTTCTTTAATTTTTATATAACACATGCCTTTAGGTGTTCCATTTTGTGTAAATTCAATAACTTCATTTGTGGATGTGTGGACTACCACCTCCTCAAAGTGATGTGATACATTCACACATTGAGTGTCATTTATTAAGGATGGGTTTAATTAAAAATATGTGACATAAAAAATATATATTATATTCATGACTTTAATACATTTCTGTAAATATAATATATCATTTTCTTTATTACCCATTTGACACACTAAAAAGTGATAATGTTATTCATGGACGTTTGGACTAGAGCCTCCTCGACACGATGTGATTCCTTTTACATCACCAGAATTATATATATAAGTATATATGATTAAATAAAATGTTACATATGATATAATTATCACTATGTAAATATAAAATGTTACATACCTTATTTTCATAATTACAATTGAAAAATGGGAACCATACTCATGCGTACATACGACCTACCATCTCCTTGATTGTAACGCTGGATCATTTTTCATAACCATCTTTCATGATTGGTTTTAAAATAATAATTTATGTATAAATATGATAATAATTTCATGACTATTATTCTGGATATGTTTATATGATGAAACCTTTGACGATAGTCCACCTACCAAAGTCATTTTTGACTTGTGAATTGAATTTGATCAAAACACCCAAAGTAAATTTAGTGGTTTAAGTAGTCGTATAAAACTTTTAAATAAGAGAATTAAAATTAATAATAAACTTGAATTTTTTTTCAAGAAATTAAATAATTAATATAATTTTATTATTTATGAATATAAAGACACACATGACAAGTCAGACTCAAGTTAAGGGATTCGTATCTCACTTTTCCTTCTATGAGGCATACACCATTTTCACCACTTATTTCTTTTGTGTGGTATATATTTTAACCCTTTTCATTTAATATCATGATTCACTCATATTTCATCTTATTATATGTTTCATTTTGAATTATACAATCTAATGGGTTTTGAATTGAAAATTACCAATTGGTGAAAGTTATCTTTGTAATATCACTTTATTTTCTCATTGTTAACATTCCCTTGAAATAATCACTTTCTTGTGATCATTTTTATTGTAAATTACATTTATCTTAAATATTCATATTCTCATTCAATGATATTATTATTTCTTAAAATATATACCATATTTATATATGGTCTTCACTTTGAATGTTATTTTATTTAATGGGGAATTATTGATAAATCTGTATTTTTATTCAATATGAATATTTGATAAGGAACATTGTTTATGTTTTAAATTTATTATTTCACCATGAAAAGAATGATTTGGAAATACATTATACGGGTTGGGTAATGTTTAATGCAACACATACAGGTTGGGGACTAATTAATAAAACCCCTATGGGTTGGGGACTATTTACAGTATGCCCATCGATGGATCGGTAGTCTCATGGGATGAATTTAGTTGGAAAAACCCTTCATATTTGTAACCAGTTTGTTTTAAACTATCATTTTAAAGGTCTTATTATTTGATTTAAGGTTATAAAATCTAATTTATTTTGTACCCAATATGTTTTAAACCATCTTTTTAATGGTATTTGTGGTAAAGGTTTCATGTACCTACGAAATATGGGGTCCAATAATTAAATATTACCTTCATTTCAGTTTTTATTATCCAAAAGATTTTCACTATGAAAAATATATGGATTCATTTTATTCTCAGATTATTAATTAAATGGAATGTTTTTTAGTTTATTTAACTTTTATATACTTATTATTATCATTTATTAATTATTACTTATGTTGTACTTTACCCTTATTGATATTTTGAGCTCACCCATATTTAGATTCCTTTCCCCTTGATATGAAGATAAATTCTTAGAATGAGTTTCAAGGATGCATAGAATTTTATATTTTTATGTATTATGTTTCTTATCCCAATGTCAAATTGGAATCATCTGTGTAATATGGTTTTCCAAAACTACTAAACTAATTTTTACTTTGGTGTTTGATACCCTATAATCATTCCAATTTAATAAAGAAAGTCATCAGGTCTAGGCTTCTGGGGTCATGATGTTACTACTAAAATATCAATGTGATGGGACATTATGAAACTAATGGGGGGGGAATTTGGTTTCAATAAAATAGTGGGAGATTAATAAATATAAAATTTATTATCTAAATTAGTAATCAATATATGTACTAAAATTCTGCACTTATTTATTTTATAAACAAAAATCCATATGAATCTGACTATATCACTATGATCCATTATATAGAAGGATAACCTTCTCTTTAAATAAAATTTCCTAGAATGATATAAGAATTTACATGTTATACTATTCTAGGAATGGAAATTATATGTACTGGAAAACCCAATTCATAAGGCACCTAGAAAATATGCCAATGAGAAGGAATTGTCTCTATATATGAAAATTTTAGATGATGTTATATATGTTCAAAGTTTCATGTTATCATCTATTTCTAGTGAGATATTAAAGTAACATAAGGATGGTTTTTGTTTAGCATCATTTCTCAAATTCAGGATATTTATAAATAGATGGAAAGAGAAAAGAGATATGATATCTCTAATGCATTTTTCACATTACAGTTAGGAGATTCTGTGCTAATTGGGAGTCATTTAGTCAAGATGATTGGATATATTAATTTATTGGACATCATGGGATTTAAAATACATTATGAGTTACAAAAATATCACATTTTATCCTCACTACCTGATATATTGTCTAGTTTCATTTTAATTTTTAATTTTAGAAATATTGAGAAGACTCTCTCAGAACTTATTACATTGTTTAGGTAAGTTATTAAATACATGGGGCATGAAAACCCTATAATACTTATAGTGAATAAGATGAAGAAAAATCCGAAGTGATCCAAAATTAATTAAATGTCTAAGGCTCCCTATCACAATCCTTTATTGAAATAGAAGATCCAAATAATAGGTAGAGGAAAAGGATATAATATGTTTTTCATGTGGAAAGTTGGACCACTATAAGAATAACTATATCCATTTTAATAAGTAAGTATAATCTTCAAGTTTATTTTTTATCAAGAGAAATATATTTGTATCTACACATTATCTATTATATCAATCTTGTGGTTCTAATATATATATATACAAATACATGAGCCAAGTATATTTTTGAAATATTTATAGAGGAGGGGTGGATATATGTGATACCAATTTTGTGATCTTATATTCTCTATTTATTGGAGACTACAACCTTCTGTTGCTAATAGGTATGGTATTGGTTTTAAAAATACTTATTATGGTCCAGATGTTATCAAAACAAAATTTATGTATCCTACCTAAATATTACTGTTTTAATTTTAATGTTCCAAAATAAAATATTTTTACTTCATAGAGAAAACATATTTTTTGGAATGGAACATTTAAATAATGGAATTTATGTATTAAATTATAAAAACCAAGTGTTGGAAATTGAGAATGAATCATGTTTTCATTACTCATTTCAATCCTAGTTGTGGCATCACTATCTTGGACATATAAATGTTAATATTTGATATATATCTATAAATATGGTTACTTAGACTCTTCTGATATGAATCCACTTGATAGATGTCACACTTGTTTACAGGGTAAAATAACCAAGAATCCTTTTAGTGGATGTGGTGAAAGAGATACAGAGCATCTAGAATTGGTATAAAATAATGTGTGTGGAACATTTATAGTATAATATAGAGGTGGTTATTATTAATTTATTACTTTTAATAATTATTTAAGAATATATAGATATTTCTACTGAATGGGGTATATGTTATAATATTTTGATAAATACAAAGAATCTAAGAATGAAGTAGACAATCCACTTGATAAGAAGATAAAGAGAACTAGATTTGTTAAAGTTGGTAAGTATCTCATCCTATAATTCATTAAATCTATATGGGAGTGTAGGATCTCATCCCAACTCACTCATTATACACAATAGTGAAATAGTGTCAATGAAAGGGGGAACCATGTCTTACTTGACATGGTAAGGTCGATGATGATCCATGTAAGTCTTCCATTATCCTTTAAGGGATATGCATTATAAACTAAAACATACACACTAAATTATGTGGAAAATAAATTGGAAAATAATATTCCTTTCTAGTTATAAATGGTAAAGAAACCAATTTTTTTAAATATTCATGCATGGGGTTACAAGGTATTTATTAAGGCCAACTCTATCAATAGAATATAACTATGAGGTATGAAGTGTATCTTTATAGGGTATCAAAAAGAAATAATTAAATAGTATTCATACAACCCCTTATATAAGAAGGTTATTATCATATTGAAATCCATTTTTATTTATATGTAGAATATCCTCAAGAAATATATTGGGAGAAAGAATGACTTTGATGGAGTTGATGCTCAAGATAAATAAGATTTGGTACAAGAAAAAAATACATAGGAACTCATGGAAACTTTTACTAAAAAAATTATTGTTTAGGATAATTTGAGGGGTTAAAGAAAAAAAAATATATGGTTATCTAGTCAATAGAGATATTGACACGTTACTGGTTGAAAATAATGATGATTTTTCCTATAAGGATGTAGTAGATAGCTTAGAAGCTACAAGATGTAAAGAAGCCATAAATTCTAAGATGAATTCCATGTATCTGAATAAAGACTAGGTTTTGGAATATCTTCCAGTTAATGTAAAGATAATTGTGTAGAAATAGGTATTTTAGAGAAAATTGGACATGGAAGGCAAAGTGGGTACCTATAAATAAGGGTTAGTGTCTAAAGGTTTTAGCTGTGTAAATAAATTTAATATGAAAAAATATTTTCTCCAATTTCCATTTCTAAATCCATTTGAATTATACATGACATAGAAGCCTTCCATTACTAAGAAATTTGAAAGATGGGTATTAAAACATATCTCCTTAATAAAAACTTTTAAGAAGTTTTCTATTGACACAACCTAAAGGTTTTTTAACTTAAGTAAATTCCAATAAGATATGTTAGTTGTAGAGATCCATTTATGCGTTAATGCATGCATCTGAGTCATTGAACATTTTGTATGATGAAGCCTTAAGAGAATATAAAATCATAAAGACTGAATGTGATCCATGTGTTTACAAGTAGTTTTTTTGGGGTGTGGTCGTATTCCTAATAATGCATGTTAATAAAATATTAATTATTAGAAATGATGTATCAGTCTTGTAATCAATTAAGGAATAGTTAAAAAAGTTCTTCTCCATGAAGTAATTAGGTGAAGCTGCATTTATCAATGGAATCAAAATCATTCATGATATATCAGAAAGTATAATTTCACTAAGTCAAAGTATATACATTTACTAGATAAAAAAGTGATTTTTTATGGAATAATAAAAGAGGGGATTGGTTCCAGTCATCCATGGTATACATATCTCCAAGAAAATGTATCCTATGACACAATAAGAGAGAGAGAGATAATAATAAAGTTCCCATACACATCTTTAATTCGATCTATCATTTATACCATTTTATGTATTAGGATTTATGTTTCCTACTATTAAATTGTGTTAGGTAGATATCAAGTTGATCTAGGAGACAATAATTCACCTACTATTAAAGATATCCTTCAGTATCTAAGGAGTACTAAGGATATATTCCCAGCATATAGAGGAGAAGAGGAAAACATCATTATAGGATATACTAATGAATGTTTAAAAATAGATCAGAATGATATGAAGACATACTTAGGATATTTCTTTAGTCTCAACATAGGAGTTGAGAGCCATAAGAGTTCTCATCGGTTCTATAGTGGAGTCTGACTATATAATGGTTTTTTATGTATCCAAATAAGATGTTAGTATTTAGAAATCTTTCCAATATATTGGTTGGGTTCATAGATATAGATATATTATCACGTTATATTATGATAATACCACAATGGTGTCTCTCATAAAGGATCCATGGTCACATCAATAAAAAAAGAACATACTATGCACATATCACCTCTTGATGGGTTTTTCATAAAGGTTTTAAGTTGTTGTTAGATGATTTTATATGGAGGAAAATGTGGAATACCCCTTGACTAAGTATTTATCTCAATGGATGCATGAATATCTTATAAGATCTAGTAGAGTAAAGGTTGTTAATAGTTAGCTCTAATGAAAGTGGGAGGCTATTGTGATTGGTCCCCCAGAACCAACTTCTAAGAACTTCCTGTTTACTTGTATTGAAGTATTAAAATTTTGATAAAATATCTTATCACATCATGATTTTTCATCAGTGTGAAATTGTTTATGACAATGTATTAATTGTACTTGTCACACTGAAAGGTCATAGCAGTTCCCTGCTATGATGAGAACCAAGAAGTTCCTTACCCATATATTTATATATGATTTATATGGATTTATGAAATCATTTTATGGAGCATAAATGATACAAGTTATCAAGAATATAGACTCATAGGACATTGAGACACTTTCTCATGTTATACGACCCTCATAATCTTAAGTTCATGAGATTATGAGAACATGACTCGCCAATAGGAAATCCATATTTAAATACGTCATTGGATATTATTATCTGTGAATATGTGCAACAACACTTAGACTTTAATATTGTTATTAATTCAAGTCATGAGTCACATTATTTGATGTATTTATAAAAACAATGATGACATATACTCATAGTGAAGTAGGATATTGGGGTGTATCATGAGTAATGTTGTATTAATGAATAACATGATAAAGGATTTATATATTATATTATTTAATGGATGTTAACATATAATTCCCTTTTATAGGAATTTAATTGACTGATTAATTTTATAAACATAGTGATGTTGTCAGAAAGTTCATTTCTGGATAGTCAAAGTAAGAGATATTGAGCACATGGGTTGATAACTATAGAATGCAACCAGATCGATTGGGGGTATCGAGATAAAAGTATTATATTACATGGTGTATGTTTGTAGGAGGTTATATGTCATTTAAAAATTAACTTATTTCCCTATGGTACTCTTGGTGTACTTCTAGACACCGACCTTAGATTTTGGGCACTATAGCATAATGTCACTAAAAAAGGGGCCAAGAAGGCCACATACTAAAAGTGTATTTGGAAATTTAGTTAAATTATATATGAATTTAACTTGTTGGATAAATATTATTCTTACACATTATTTAAAAATTATTCATGTTAGTTTGATCATAAATATTTAATCACCAATTATTTGAGAGAATATATATGCGAGTAAAATATTTAATATGTTTTTATTCATCAAGTAATTATTTATTGAATAACATGAGTACATAATATTTATTTATTATTTTTTATTCATAATGTAACAAAATATTAATTTATTTAATAACATTAATATTTCATAAATATTTATTCACAAATTTTAGTGAATAAAATATTTATATATTTATTGGTGAATAATGTAGTGGAATTTATATAATTATTAAATTTGTCATTATGCAAGGCCTGATAAATATTTAAGAGTATCGGATGATCAAGTTTAATGGTACAATGAGAAATTTCATATTAAATATTACTTGAATAAATATTAATTAATTTATTCAATAAAGATAATATTTACTTTATCCATAAGTTTAGTGCTTGTTAATTAAATAATAATAATTACAGTATAATTTAAACATGGGGTTTTTTAGGGATTAAGAAAAATAATTAGGACTATTACAAAATTATTATTTTCTAACCCTAACACTATTTAAACCTAGTTATAATATTTTCTAAATGTGAGAGCCATTTTATTTCATTTTATACAGTGAGTTTTAGAGGGAATACTCTTAATCCAAATAGATCTCTACCAAAAAATTCTATGAAGAATACAAAGATTTCCTCCTCCTCCATTGGTTAAATTCCATATCCATTGAAGGACTTGGTTTTAATCAACATCAATCACCACAAGAATTAGAATATTCCTCACTAGAACCAAAAGTATTCTACGTCAATGATTTGAGGTTTATAAAGCATGTATGTATCACCACTAGGTGGATTTTACTGTTGATTCCTCTAACACAATGAAGGTAAAAAAAGTAGTCTACATCCAATAATTTATAGTGAAAATAGAATTCAAAAAAATGTAATATGTAAATTAAATAAATTGATTTTAAATTATACTTGAAAAGATCATCTCTTCATAGTTCTGGATTCTTTTCAATTAATATCCAAATTAATTATGTTGGTCATAAAATTTTACCAACATGTGCATCATAGATTATTCAAGGATTATGAAAAAGAATATGAGTTGGTTATGGCCAAGACAATTCTTTTGATGCACTCAGAACCTTCATGCACTATGTATGTTACTCCTAAAAAGATTAAAGTTTTAAGAAGACAAAATCATACACCTATTTACATGGTGAGGTGTATATTGAGTCATTCATTTTTATTATATTTTTATAGAGATGTGATTTATATATATATATTTATTTATTATATTATGAATTATATAACTAGAAAATTTGTACATAAAATTCCTTATGAGTTGATTATGAGAAAGAAACCGAGTCTAATACATTTTCATCTACAGGGTTATAATATAGAAGTAAGGTTCCATAATCCTTAATTGCGAGAAATAGATTTTAAAACTATAAGTTTCTTATTTATTTGGTCCTATGTGGGTTTTTAAGATGTAAAATTATATTTCCATATCACTCTATGAGATTCATTGAATATGATCTTGTTATACTCTTTGAGGATGAAATGGATATTGTTGAACATTCTCTAAAGGATTTCCAAGAACATCTCTATTCCCAAATGAAATAATATAAAGATATGAAAATCATACAAAAGATAAACTAGGATAGGAAATGATAAAATTAAATAAAAATAATAAAATGTATTGTTCCTTGTTTCCCATATTGAATCCTCTATGACAGTGAGTTTGATTGATATCCCTTAGAAACAATCAAAGGACTCATACAGCCTAAGGATTTCACTGGTCAAATGGAATCGTAAAAATATTCAATAGTAACATTTAACTTTAAAAGGTATGTTATAACCACCAATTTAAATTTAAATGATGTGAATATCATGATAGAGCACTAGATTTAGAGAGTTATCTCTACTATACAATAATCGTTCCATGAACTCCATTAAATAAAACACATTTATTGAATGAAGGAGACTATTGAATTATATCTATTCCATATATTGTAAAATGGAAAACACGTAGGAACTCCATTGTAATAACTACAATGGATCCTTATTTATTTACATGATTGTTAATATTATTTAAAAATTAGTAGAATATATATACAACACTAATTGATGTGTTACATTCTAAATAAAACATGATAATAAATAAAGGAATATTGTTTGAATGATATCATGTATAATTTATCTAAAACACCATGATGTAGAGTCACAAAACATGGAATAACAAAAATTATGGCATGGTGACTCTCACCATATCATGTTTTATTCTTCAGTGAATATATCTAACCAAATTCAAATTTCATTAAGTCCTCCCAAACTTTTTAAAAAACTTTACAACTCTTTGTAAATCCATCCAAACTCCATTTAATATTATTATCATATAAACTCTCTCAAATTCTTTAAAAATTCATTTACTAGAATTAATCCTTTTCCCATATCCTACTATGTAACCCCATATGCCTTTTTAGTGTTAACAAAAATTAGAAATTCTGTAATACATAATTGTATGAAAAGAACGGTCCCAAAATAAATGTATTTGTTACTCAAGTTATAAAGGTTCCATGTGTAATATCTATCTAACATGTTCATATATTTATATAAACATGTCCACCCCAATACGTTTTCCCATATATTATATGAATGCTCATTTAATATCTTTCTCCACGACATTGAGTGGACATTAGACATGGAACATGTCAATATAATATATTTCACCATATATGTTTTTGATTACACAAAATGGAAACACCATATTGAATGAATACATTTAATTTTATTCATCATAATTAATTATAAAATCATATGTTACTCAACTATTTATGTTCAGGAATTTCCAAGATCTAATTCAATTTAGGGCCCAGATGTCATAATTATATTATAAGAGGAAAAAATGTCATATTCGTTAAACTTAGTTAACAACATGATAATAAATATAACCAAACACCCCTAATTATCTATTCCATGTGACTATTATAACAAAGGTAATAAAGTTTCAAATGTTAATCATCTTATCAATCTTAGGTAATCAGGATTAATATGAGTCATATACTCCTAATTATGTCAATGATAATATAATATTCTAGGAGATTAACTTTTGATGGTTAAATTTTATAATAAGCCTTTATTTATTATCATGTTAGTATACTCTTTATCATATATGAAATTATACTCATATTAATCATAGAATATCTTAATAACATGATAATCATTTATTAGGGTTAAGTCAAAGTCATACTTTGAGGGGGTTTTATTCATAAAACACATAGATGAATAATAAATAGAGATTTAATTTATTGTAAAATAATTATATATTTTCATTTACAATAACCATTACATCAAATATCTCATGTATTTAATACCTAAAGACTTTACACAACTATCATATTTTTATTTCATGAATGTTTCTATGAATGGATCTTCAACATTTTCCTTTATAACCACCAAAAAAACATTAAATCAAACCTCTTAATAATTTATATGAGTGATATGTTATTTTTGAAGAATGTATTATGTTATTTAATTAGATTAGGGTCCATTGAACATGGTAATATCTCTATTATTATCACAAAAAATCTAAATTATACTTAAAATTTCAAGATCTACCCCAAGTTTAGTGATAAAATTCATGATCCAAACATATTACTTTGTGGCATCAAATACAATGATGTAATTTGCCTCTGTTGTTGAATCCACCATGGAAGGATATTTATAAATATTCTTATTGTTAGAATATCTATTGAGGAAAAACACAAACCTAAATTTATTTCACATTTCATTATTGTTGTTTTGGAAGCTAGAATCAGTGTATCCTTTTACAATGAGATCTTCTTCACCTCTAAAGACCAATAAAAAATCCTTGGTTATTTTAAAAAAATATGTTATTCATAACAATTTAGTGACTCTCACCAATAATATATTGGTATCTACTATTTATGATCAAATAATATGGGTCATCACATTGAGAATAAAGCATGGAAAATGCCATAGGTCCTAGGGTGGATGTATAAGAAATATTATCAATTTATTATTTCTAACTCTTTAGGTTGATATTGAGTCTCTGTATAACTTGTTCCATGAAATACTTATAAAGAATCCTTAATATATAATATCATACTAAACATCTTTAAACCTTTACCGATATAGGTTTTTTAAAATAGTATATATATATTTTTTATCTCTATTTATAGATATTCATAATCATTATATTCAAATCTCCACCCATGTCTTTTATTTAGAATCATTTTACTAACTATTAAATTATATAATATAATATTAAGATATCATTTTTGATAAGTAGTATATCATCCACGTTCAACACTGTTATCATCAATAATAAGACACATTCTTGATGAGTTTTATATCATCCACTTACTACTCCCTTCAGGTACTCTCACTTCCCCACTTATATACATAAAAATCATCCAGGATCTTAATAAAACAAAAATCATTAATTTCATCATCAAATAAATTTTTTAACTATTGAAAATATTATATCAATCATAAATAAAGCATTACAAATTTTATAGATTTTAATATAATTTAAAACATTTAAAACTTTATATTGTATCATATACACATCCTGAACTAAATTCAGTCTAAGTGATTTTTACATCCACTTGGTATATCTCATAATCATAATGAGTTAATATGGAAAGAAAATTATGAATAGACTTTATCATCATAATAGTTGAAAATCATCATCATTATCATCACATTTTATTAAGAATAAAAATATAACAAATGATTCAACATGGTTTAAAAAATTATAGACTGAGGGTTCCAACATGAACCATCTATTTATATGTTTCGGGGAGGGATCCAACACCCTTAGAAATGAACTACTAAATGATGTAATAGCATTTTGAATAGTGTTTTCCTATCTCAATGTATAAAGAAATTTTATTCTTTCAATATAAGTGATTCAATATCAATGGATGTGATAAGTTCTCTATAAAGACACAAAATTTCCATGTATTTTTTTTAATAAATGGGAATTTTACGAGTCTGTGAAAATTGACGGCACTTGATTCTGAGGCCCAAAGTGACCAGAATTAATTTCTAAACTTTTTTCGGGTACGTTTAGAAAACATACGAGTGGGTTTTTATAACTTTTGAACCAGTTCTCGGAATTGAAATCTGAGGGCACCGTTGAACTCGCAGTTCCGGTATTTTCTTAAGAAAACTATCACCACGATGGTAGTTGGTCGAGGGTGAAAATTAATTTTTTGGGTTTTTCATGGAAATAATAAAATAAAATAATCACATTTTATTTTATTTGTTCTAACCACCCATGTGGATATTTCACAGGTGGGGACCACCTGAACTAAAGCCTCCCATGAGATGTTAAGAGGTGGGGACCACCGAGCCTAACCTCCCATGAGAGGTTATAGTGGTGGGGACCACCCGAGGTTTGAAACCTCTTGAAATCCCTATTAAGTGGGGAGAAACCTCTTGAGCTCCCCAATTAATTATGATAACCCTCCCGATAATTTATTATACCACCCTCCTTTAATTAATTTTGTGTCAACCTCGTCAATTAATTAAGTGGAAGAAACTTAATTAATTCAATTTGAAATTGTGCCAACAATTAAAAATTGGGGAAACACAACAGTTGTCCATTTTTCATTTTGGGGAAAAGGCTTGGCAAAAGGAGATATTTCTTGGAGAAAGTCTGCCAATGAATAATGCCAACCTCAAATTCGACCTTCTTCCTCGAGAAATCCTCCAATGGTGGACATCTTTAACAATGAAGAATCACCTCCATCGAAGAATGTTAATCTGACGAACGAGCTCGGGATTGGAGGTGTGTGACGGGCACGACGAACGTCAAAAACTTTGACTTCTCTCTTCGTCGTCAAAAATCAAATAAGGTAGGGGTTTATTTGAGTATTAATATTTTTCCCATGTTCTTCCCTTGAATTCTTTTTTGGGATTGGGAATAAATCGTTGTGGGGGGTTGTAAATCTTGGCATTCTTCTTCATGTTCTTGTTGAGCCATATCCTACCACCCTAATGCAGAGGGTATGGGCCAAACAAACATGGCATAATCCCTCCACAAACCTTGTGATGATTTGTGGTGTTGGACGTGATAAAGGCAATAGTGCAATGACACCGCCGCCACGTGACCTCCACACCCTCATGGCACCCCCAGGGCCGAACCACTCCGTGGCACCCATAGCGGCTACGCCCCGTGGCTCCGCCACCCGCGGCCCCGCCGCGCCACCCACGGCAGCCTCCATCCGGGCTGAGGTGCCACCACCGACCAGACTGAGCCGCCACCACCGTCCTCCAAGTCGCCGCTGTCGTCCGTCAAGCCACTGCCATCCCGCTAAGCCGTGCCGCCCACGGCCTTCCAAGACACCCTAGTAGAGTCACCTGGGGCCCTCTGAGTCGGTGAGAACCCAGTTTTTGCAATAAAAGAATTTGGAATATTCTTTATGTTATTCCAGAGAAGTGCCTTCAGACGGCATGTGATTTTGAGTCCCGGTGTGGCCGGAATTAAATTTTCAGTGGGTTCCCACTAGAAATGCCAAATAAATGGGATAACTCCTAAACAGTGATATGGATCAGAGATCTGAGTGAACGGATGGGTCCAGAATGGGGTTTTTACCTTAGGAACGATATAAAACATGTCGGCGCGGGACGTTTGGACCCCTCGCCCGCTATCAGAACGTTAAACGGATAAATTAATTAATTAATTAATTCGTTTAATGGTTAAACTCAAGTATCTCTTAAATGGTGGCTCTTATTGGAAAATTGAGGGCACCGTTGAGTTCGGAGTGTGTCGTTTACCCTAGGAGGGGTGTAACTTTCACGGGCGCGGCCCGTTTGTGAAAAATGGACCCAGGGGCATTTTCGTAATTTGGTGGCCTCGGGCGTTGAGTTTTATAACTTTTTAACGGGGACTCGGATTAAAATTCTGAGATCTTCGTTGTGCTCAGGAGTAGTTTTTTACCCTAGGGGAGGCTTAACCTCGACCCTGCTGAGGATTCGGGTATGGGGCAAACGGGCAGGAGTTTAAGTGTTTTGTATTTAAACACTTCTCCCCCCCCCCTCTTTGTTGTTTCCCTGGAGCAAGGATCTCCCAATGAAGGAGGAACCCCTCTCCTCTCCTCCAACTCTTCGGTGAGGTTTGACCGCTCCGGAGAACCCTTTCAAAGCTTCGGGCAAAGCCCATCAAGGTATGCGGTGTTCGTTTGAGTTTTAAATCGTAAACCCCTCTTTGAATCCCAATTTTTGCATCAAATTGTTGTTTTATTTTTCAGGGAAGACCATGGTCATGTAGTATAATTTTGTTCTTTCCATCGCGTCTTTCGGAATTGAAATCCGAGTTCAGAGGAGGCCGCAGTGGTTCGACAAAGTTTGCGGGTTTTGGGGTTTTCCGGCGGCTCGCGCGGTGGTCCGACGGGCTTCAGCAGGGCGGTACGGGCGTTCGGTGTGGCTGGATTCGGGGAGAGGTAGTGCGGCGTAGGCAGAAATGGGCAATGGAAAGCTGGTGGAGGCGTTGGGCGAGGGGCATCAGCCGCTGCGGGCGCGGAGCGGGAGGACCGGCCGGCTATGCCGGCATATTGACGCGGCAGCCGGGGTCGCGGCGCGCGACCCCGCTCGGGAGACAGAGACCCGCCAACGGCGGGTCTCCATGTGGAAAACAGTCGACCAGCCAGCACCGTTCGGTGGCCCCTTTTAAAATAAATAAATAAATAAAAAGGAGTTTATAATAATAATAATAATAATAATATTATTATTATTATTATTATTATTATTATTATTATTATTATTATTATTATTATTATTATTGAAATGATTTATTTATCATAAATCATCCGCAGGGCATCCGTTTTGGGCACCGTCTGCAGTGACACATCCCTTGAATCGAGGTGGACTTTTTGAGATGGTTTCAGGGAATTTTAATTCCTGAAATGAGGGGCTCGTGGGTGCGGCATGACCGTTAAGCAGTCGGGCGTTTTTCTGGGAATCTTGTTTTGGACGGCGCGGACACATCCGATGTCCAAATTGAGCGCCGTCAGTGGTGTTGCGACCCTGGTGTTGAGGCGAAGTTTTCCATTATGGTTTCAGGCATCGAAACCCGAGTTGAGGCATGGGCCCCACCGTCCATCTTCTGAGTTGTACGTAGTGCTTTAAAACTTTTTCATCGGGCGTCCGTTCGGGGCATGCGAGCAGTCGATTCTGGGTGTTTTTTCTGAGGGCATTGCAATGGCGCAATACGCCGGCTTAATTCCGCATGATGGTGCGGGCCCCGCGAGGGCTGTTTTGGGAGTTGATGGTGATTTCCAGCTTTATCACTGGGTGCCCATTTTGGACAAGTGAATAGTCCATCTTGTATACTTTTTTGAGAGGATCGCAATGGCGTGATCCGTTCATTGTGTTTTGGGACCGGGATGTGGGTCCCACATAGCACTGCTCATGTGCGTTGCGCCGGAATGCATCTTTTCCTCCGGATATCTATTCCACTCAAGTGGGCAGTCCTTTTGACATGTTTTCCCAAGGGGATCGCAATAGTGTGATGCGCCCGACCATTTCCGGGGTCGAGGCTCAGTGCCACGGGACGTAGTTCGGGCGTAAGGCGGTTTTGGATGACTTTTCCATCGGATATCTGTTTGAGGAAAGTAAGTAGTCTATCTCACGTGTTTTTCCACGTGGATTACAACAGTGTATCTCTTTAGGCGAGCGGAGCCTCTTACGCGATCTTATTAAATGTGGAAGCACAGAAGGTGTACCGGTGGAGGTTCTTCCTGCTATGTTTGTAGCATACCCTTGGCGTGTGATCGTGTGCACTCTCATGTGAGTGATGTAAATAATTTAAGATATGTGGTTGGTTGTGCCTCAGCCGTTGCGGTGGCAGGTTGGAGTTGTTACGTTACGCCTTCGCATTAACGGTGGGTGTCGTGTGCACGATAGCCTTTGGGCTAGAACGTGGTACACTCTGGGAGTATATGGAAACGCTTGGAGGTACATGTGGTTGTTTGTACCTAAGAACATTTGTGAGTTTGGTTGGGGTTGACTTGGGGCCACACGTCATGTGGGACCCATGTGTGTGTTGTGTTCTGCTTTACGTACTTTTGACATCTCGTGAAGTAGAGGGTTCCTCGGTTCTCATTTGTTGACCAGCAGGGTTGAGTTTTCCCCTGGTCCTATTCTCATTTTTTGACCAGCAAGGTTGAGTTTTCCCCTGGTTCTGTTCTGGTTTTGGCCGGCAGAGATGGTTTGGTTCCTCTGTTCTTCAGCTATAAGGGGTTTCAGTGTCATGCCCCTTTCACCAAACTGCGGCACCATTTGCGACTACGGGTGTTCGTACAGCATGGGTGTTTCCCCCCCTCCTTTCTGGGATGAGTTGACTCGGTCCGCTTCGATAGTGACTCAGCGGATTGGAGCGTTATCACCCTGAGGGGCCCAGGGAGTTTCTCCCATCACTTTGTGTTCCCTGCTAGAGTTCTTGTGGATTTGGTGTGACCAACACATTACACAGGCACCAATCCTCTACCCAGGAGGTTGTTTCCAGTAGGGATGAGGTTTTTACCAGTAGGGATGAGGTTTTTTCGAGGAGGGCTTGCCAGTTGTACCATCCGGCAGGGATGGCCAGTGGGTTACCATCCAGCAGGGATGGCCAGTACAGTGGTGTTCACCGAGCAGTACCATCCAGTAGGGATGGCCAGAGTAGTTCCGGGTTTACCTCCAGCGGGGTTGGGCAGTGGTCCCTGATGTCAGTCTTACCTCCAGCGGGGCTGGGTAGTGGTCCCCGATGCCGGGTTTACCTCCAGCTAGGCTGGGAAGTGGTCCCTAATGATGGTTCCGAGTCTCCCTCCAGTGGAGTACCCTTTTATGGGACTGGGCATTGGGACTCATCGACGACTTTAGCCGAGTCTCCATCCAGTGGAGTACCCTTTTATGGGTTTGGGAACCGTCTATGGAAATGCATCCCTTGAATTGAGGCGGACTTTTTGAGATGGTTTTGGGGAATTTTAATTCCCGAAACGAGGGCCTCGGGGGTGCGGCATGACCGTTAAGCGGTCGGGCGTTTTTCCAGGAATCTTGTTTTGGACGGCGCAGACACATCCGATGTCAAAATTGAGCATTGTCAGTGGTGTTGCGACCCTGGCGTTGAGGCGGAGTTTTCTAGTATGGTTTCGGGTGTCGAAACAGGAGTTGAGGCGTGGGCCCCACAGACTGTCTTCTGAGTTGTACGCAGCGCTTTATAACTTTTTCATCAGGCGTCTGTTCGGGGCGTGCGAGCAGTCGATTCTGGGTGTTTTTTCAGAGGGCATTACAATGGCGCAATCTATCCGCTTAATTCTGCACGATGGTGCGGGCCCCGCGAGGGCCGTTTCGGGAGTAAACGGTGATTTCCAACTTTATCACCGGGTGTCCGTTTTGTACAAGTGAATAGTATATCTTGTGTACTTTTTTGAGAGGATTGCAACGGAGTGATCTGTTCATTGTGTTTCGGGACCGGGATGCGGGTCCCACATAGCACCGCTCGTGTGCGGTGCACCGGAATGCATTTTTCCTCCGGATATCTGTTCCACTCAAGTGAGCAGTCCTTTTGACGTGTTTTCCCAAGGGGATCACAATGGTGTGATGCGCCCGACCATTTCTGGGGCCGAGGCTCAGGGTCACGGGACGTCGTTCAGGCGTAAGGTGGTTTTGGACGAATTTTCCGTCAGATATCCGTTTGAGGTGAGTAAGTAGTCTATCTCATGTGTTTTTTCGCGAGGATTACAACGGTGTATCTGTTCAGGAAAGTAGAGCCTCTTACGCGATCTTATTAAATATGGAAGCACGAAAGGTGTACCGGTGGAGGTTCTTCCAGCTGTGTTTGTAGCGGACCCTTTGTGTGTGATCACGTGCACTCCCATGTGAGTGATGTAAATGCTTGAAGAGATGTGGTTGGATGTGCCTCAGCCGTTGCGGTGGCAAGTTGGAGTTGTTACGTTACGCCTTCGCATTGATGTTGGGTGTCATGTGCACAATAGCCTTTAGGTTGGAATGTGGTATACTCTGGGAGTATACGGGAATGCTTGGAGGTATATGTGGTTTCTTGTACCTGAGAACGTTTGTGAGTTCGGTTGGGGTTGACTTGGGGCCACACGTTGTGTGGGCCCCATGTGTGTGTCGTGCTCTGGTTTACGTACTTTTGACCTCTCGTGACATAGAGGGTTCCTCGGTTCTCATTTGTTGACCAGCAAGGTTGAGTTTTCCCCTGGTCTTATTCTCGTTTGTTGACCAGCAGGGTTGAGTTTTCCCCTGGTTCTGTTCTAGTTTTGGCCGGCAGAGATGGTTTGGTTCCTCTATTCTTCAGATGTAAGGGGTTTCAGTTTTGTGCCCCTTTCACCAAACTGTGGCACCGTTTGCGACTACGGGTGTTCATATAGTGTTGGTGTTTTTCCCCACTTTCAGGGGTGAGTTGACTCGGTCTTCTTCGATAGTGACTCAGCGGATTGGAGCGTGATCGCCCTGAGGGGCCTGGGGAGTTGATCCCATCACTTCGTGTTCCCTGGTAGAGTTCTTGTGGATTCGGTGTGACCAACACATTACGCGGGCACCGATACTCTACCCAGGAGGTTGTTTCTAGCAGGGCTGAGGTTGTTACCAGTAGGGCTGAGGTTGTTTCGAGCAGGGCTCACCATTTTTACCATCCAGCAGGGATAGCCAGTGGGTTACCATCCAGAAGGGATGGCCAGTACAACGGTGTTCACCGAGAAGTACCATCCAGTAAGGATGGCCAGAGCAGTTCCGGGTTTACCTCCAACGGGGCTGGGCAATGGTCCCTGATGTCGGGCTTACCTCCAGCGGGGCTGGGCAGTGGTCCCTGATGCCGGGTTTACCTCCAGCTGGGCTGGGAAGTGGTCCCCGATGATGGTTCTGAGCCTCCCTCCAGTGGAGTACCCTTTTACGGGACTGGGCATTGGGACTCATCGATGACTTTATCCGGGTCTCCCTCCAGTGGAGTACCCTTTTTACGGGACTGGGCAGTGTGGCACTCGTCGACTCTTGTCGGGTCTCCCTATAGTGGGAACCCGTCGACTTCCAGGGGCCCTCCAGCGGGGCTGGGCAGGGGGTCGCCTATCGACTTTGTGGAGACCTCTCAACTGTGGGGCAGTGACGAGTTGTGGTTTGAGCTTCCCCCAGAACTCTCAAGTACGAGGGGCACTTTCCCCACCGAGACGCATCCTTGTAACGTGACCTAAAACCGTGCAGGCGAGTCAGTGCCGCCCAAATCGGATAATTATGAGGTGCGGTGAGTTGAGCCCTTGACTTGTAGTTCGGGGCATCCGTGCGGGATGCTGGGCATCGATGGTGTTTACTTTTGGGACTGTAGACTACTCACTTTATTGGGATGAGCTACGAGACGGAGATCCCCTTATGATCTTGTTCGAGCTTCTTGATTGAGCATATGGATATGTATCCACCTTGTTCTAGTACCCACTTCTTGGGTTTGGTTACTCTCCTTCCAGGAGAGATGAAAACGTGCGGGTTATGCGACGTGCTTTCCGTGTCTAGCTTCTCGTGGTTAGACGAGTCTACTCTCCTGATATAGGTAGCGAAGACTCGACGAGAAGTTCATCTTCTCACCGTTTCCAGATCCTTGTGTCTGGACGATCCTACCTTATTTCTCTTGTTGGGTTGAGCTGGACTCTCTACTGTTACTCTATTGCACTCCTTGTTGTACTCCTTACTGCACTCTCGGTTGTACTCCTTTACTTTCCCCTGTTCGATCTACTGCTCACCATTCGGTACCTCCTTTGTTGCTCCCTTGAGCCTTCGGGGTATCCAACTAAGTATTTTTATACTCACCCCTGCTTGGGCTTTTCCCGCACTTGGTGTGCCCTTGTAGTCGACAGACAGGTTGGTCGTGACTTCAGCGGAGCTTTGGAGTTCAGGAGCTTGGACCGCGTGTGGTGGTCGGAGTCGGGTTCCAGGTGGGGGACCCTTCCAGTTGTTTTTCTTTTGTTCACCTGTTGTCGGGTTGTGGCACTTTTCTGTTTGGGCACGTGTTTTTGCCCTTTTTCTTTTCAGTTTACTTTCAGCACTTTCTTTGTACTGATTAGAGGTCGATGCACTTTTGGTGGTTTATATATAGTATTTTCACTTTAATCTGCTTGTCTTTTCTTTTACTCTGCACTTTTGCATTGAGTGTGTTGCGTGTGTGTGTACAGGTACTTAGGCAAAGGCCTCCCCGAGTTGTTGTGTCTTCGGCGCTGGTCGCCATCCCCTGGCCTATGGAGGCGGGCTTGGGGCAGTTGCGGCTCGAACCGAACCACACCCTCGCGGAACCCCCGCGGCCGAGTCTTCGTTCACGGCCGAGCCGACCCATGACCTCTGCCGCCCCGTGGAACCCATGGCCCTCTCGGCCCACGCGGCCTGCTGGACCACTCAGCGGGCCGGGCCACACCATGAGCTGGGCTTGACCCAGTGGGTCGGGCCTGGTCCACCCGAACCAGGTCAACCCAAGCCATGTTAGGTCAGGTCGTTCCGACCGGGTCGACCCAGGCCAAGTCCGGTTGGATCGGTCCGACTAGGTCAGATCGGACCTGGACCTGATACGACCCATTTACTTTACTTGGACCATAACTTTGGCATTCGATGTCCATTTGACGAACCATCAACAGTGCTGGAAATATTGGAGCAAGACGGTCCCTGTGAGTATACCCCACTGGAGTTTTGAATTAAGATGGGGGATGGTCAGGTTGGATCGAGCACGAATTCAACCGGGACCCCAGGACTGAAAGGCTAATAACTCACAGACCGGGCATTTGATTGATGCGTCGTCTGTTGTGATGAGACCCCTATGATGTGGTGGGCCTTTGAGATGCTTTTTCTTGGGACTTCGTGGTATTTGGAGTATCGACCAGTAGCTCGTGGATTGAATCCTCTCGGAGACGAGCGAGCATAGTGTAGGAACCCAGTAGCTGGCTAAGACTTGATGACTGCTGACCTTTTCGACTTGGAGTGACTTGAAAGGACCAGTGGGGAGTGCCTCTGTGTGACGCGGTAGATCCACGGTGAGAAGCAACTCTGTGTGAAGCGGTAGACCCACAGTACACGACAGGAGGAGTACCTCAGCAGGTCACGGTGGGGAGTGCCTCTGTGTGACGCGGAAGACCAACGATACTCGACAGGAGGAGTACCTCATCAAGTCACGAGGGGGAGTGCCTCTGTGTGACGCGGCAGACCCATGGTGGGGAGCTCCTCTGTGTGACGCAGAATACCCATGATACTCGATAGGAGGAGTACCTCAGTAGTCCAAGGTTTGTGGGAAGCGCCACTTTGTGACGCAGTAGGCCCACTATACTCGATAGAGGAGGGGATCCCCAACAGCCGAGGTGTTTGATGATGTGACTGGGGATGTTACTTATTACTACCCCTAAAATAAATCCTGGTGTGAGCCGATTCAGTATCTCTATGTTTTCCTCCTGATTGAGATGGATTACTTGATAACTTAGGTATATGTATGGGCATATACCTAAGTAGGGTTATCTGTTGATTTCATACTTTGTGGTTTATACTTGGTGGTTTTTGTGAGACATTGAGGGTCTTGGGGTCCCTACTGAGTATCATTATACTCAGCCATGCACGGGATATTCCCACACCTTATTGTGTTGGATGCAGATGATGGACAGCGCTGACTGAGGCTGAGAGTACCAGGATTGGACGGTGCTCAGAGGTGGACCATACGGCGTTTCGGTATGCAGAGGATACGGGTGGACATGGAGTGCTGAGGAGGCGATATGTACCTACCCTTCAGGTAGGAACCTCAAAGGATGATCCAGTAGTTGTCTTTTCTCTTTTTTCAGTTGTATTGTATTTCAGTTGTACTTGTATCTTTACAGTCAGGCTTGTATTCCAGCCCCCTTTTTATTTTCATCACTCTTTTTTCTATACAGTTGACTTGTGTTCTTATCTTTTTGTGTGCTTTTTTGTGTGTGCTTACAGGTTATAAAGGCAATTCCTTCCTTGTTTTGGAGAATACATCTTTCGGTGCTAGTCGCCAGCCCCTGGCCTATGGAAGGCAGGCTTGGGGTAGTCACAGCACGGGCCCCGGGGGACGAGTCGTGACAAATTGGTATCAGAGGAGTCGGTTCTACCGCAGAACATAGGAATCTGATATCTATTTTAATAAAAATAGTGTTTAAGTGTAGTGAGTGTGGTTATCAGTTTAGGGAATCCAATATTGGTGCAGCGGCCGATGTATCCATACATCAGGACCCTGACTTCTGATTTTCAACTCAGTACATGAAAACACTGATTGTGTGTGTGTTTTGAAGAGTTTTCTTTGTGATCTTTTGAGTCGCTCACCAGGTACAACTTATTAATTGTGGTGCACCTGTTTCTTTTCAAGATGCCTCTACATAGACATCCATCTTGGGTTCCGAGAGTTGTACACACTGATAGCCCACCGAGCAATGAGGCCTCAGTGCAGGGCCCTTTTCCAGTTGAGGAACCAGCGGAGGCACTAGTGGTACCATTATCAGTTGGGTCAGCGATTCCACCAGCCGCAGTAGCAGACGGTGCGCGCCGCTTGAGCGTGTTGCACAAGTTCTAGCGCCAGAGGCCACCCAGGTTCTGGGGAAGGACATACTCATAGGCGGATGAGGATTGGCTAGTGGCTATAGTGAGAGTCTTTTGACTGGTAGGGACACTAGCAGATCTCATTATGATCCTTGCCGCCAGCCTTCTATAGGCAGTAGCAGGCAGATGGTGGAGTTTGATGCTCTAAGTCCACGACGAGGTGACGCTTCTCTGGGAAGACTTAGAGAGCCTGTTTCGGGAAAAGTTTATCCCAGTGACTCTTCGTGCAGTGTGCATACATGAGCTTCTTCATCTATAGTAGGGCAACATGATTGTAGCTCAGTACTCAGTGAGGTTCACTGACTTCTCATGCTACTCCACTGATATGGTGTGGGACCATTTCTTTAAGGCCTGAACCTTTGAGCAGGGGATCAGGAGAGAGATCAGGGCTTCGATGATCTCACTCATCATCCCGACGTAGGCGGGGGTGTTTGAGAGATACCTCCTGGTGGAGAGTTTCCTTGCCGAGCAGTCACCAGTGGTGAGACCCACTACCAGTCGTCATGTAGCGGAGTCTTCTGCAGCTGGCAGAAAATAGATGTCGCAGAGGTCCAAGAGGACTAGACCTACAGGTGGACGACCGCATGACTCAGAATCGGTTGTGTGGGGCACCTGTGGTGGAACCAGTCATACAAGGATCATGTAGTGTTACTCATGTGGCTGGAAAGGTCACATGGCTCGTGAATATCTGAACCGTTGTATGGATGATCAGCATACGGTCGAAGGACCACCCAGACAGAGATAGAGGTTCGGCCGAGGAGGTCCGTAGGGAGTAGGCGGCCGTGGAAGAGGAGCTTGTCGTGCAGCTGGTAGTGGGTGATGATTCAATATGTTACTGCCACCACCACCAGGAGGTCCACCCCGACTGTAGGGAGTAGGCGGACAGGGGAGAGCTTAGCTCCAGGCAGTTGAGGCCTACGATCACTGCGCTCCAAAGATGATACGAGGTACAATCTGTGTCTACTCCACCTTAGCTGCAGTGCTTATATACACAGGTTCTAGTCATTCATTTATTACCACTGCCCTCGTTTAGAGCTCGGAGATTCTGAAGGAGTCGTTGGCTTGATCCTTACGGCTAGAGACTCCTATGGGAGCGGATTCGATGATTACGCACTGGTGCCGATAGTGTGAGCTTACTCTAGGAGGTGAGAGCTTCGGCTGGGATCTCCTAGTAGTGGCATCGAGGCCTTACGATGTCATCTTGGGTATGGACTAGTTATCTACAATCCCTGCTTAGATTGACTATATTAGGCGCAAAGTGTGGTGTGTCCGCATGGATGGGACCAGGTTTACCTTCACTGGCAAGAAGGGAGATTTTTCAGCATAGGATGGACTTACCCGGAGGAGAGTTCAGCCGATCACTCATCATTTGGCTAGCCTTACCCTCGGAGTTGTTGATGTGTAGTGTTCAAGCTATCCTATAGTGGTGGACCAGTACGCGGATGTTTTCTATGATGATGTTACGGGTCTACCTCCTCACAGAGAGGTAGACTTTTATATTTACTTGTACCCCAGGATGACATTGATATCTACACCAGCATATTAGATGGCTCTAACGGAGCTTCGTGAGCTGCAGGTACAGCTGGAGGACTTACAGGGGAAGGGGTTCATCGGGCCCAATGTTTCACCTTGGGCAGCCCCTGATTTTGTTCGCCAAGAAGGTGGATGGGAGATTGAGACTTTGTGTCGATTATAGGTGCCTAAACCAGGTGACCATGAAGAACAAGTACCCACTTCTGAGGATTAACAACCTCTTCGATCAGCTAAAGGGAGCACGATGGTTCTCAAAGATAGACCTCAGATCAGGCTATCACTAGCTCAGAGTACGAGACAAGGATGTGCAGAAGATGGAATTTAGATATTAGTATGGCCACTATGAGTTCTTGGTTATTCCATTCGGCGTGACCAACACTCCAACAGTGTTCATGGGACTCATGAATAGGATCTTTCAGCCTTACCTTGATCTCTTTGTAGTAGTCTTCATCGACGACATTTTGATCCACTCGGCTACTGAGGAGGAGCATGCCTATCATTTGCAGGTAGTACTGCACACACTTTGAGAGCACTAGCTTTATGGTAAGCTCTCGAAGTGCCAGTTTTTGATCCAAGAGGCTCACTTTTGGGGGCATGTCATATTGGAGGCTGGAGTTGCAGTGGATCCAGAGAATATTGAGGTGGTACTTGCTTGGGAGCCACCCAGGAGTGTAACGGAGGTATAGAGTTTCTTGGGTTTGGCTGGATATTACTGAAGGTTTGTGCTAGAATTATCCATAGTTGCAGCACCACTATCAGCGTTAACGAATAAGGGGCAACCCTTCATTTGGTTGGAGAAATGCCAATGGAGTTTTTAGGAGCTGAGGCATAGGCTAACTAGTGCCCCCATCTTGAGGCTTCTAGAGGAGGGAGTAGGGTACGTAGTTTACTGTGATGCATCATGGACCAGACTCGAATGTGTCCTAATGCAGGAGCGAGCAACGATCGTATATGGTTCTCAACAGCTAAAACAACATGATTAGAACTATGCTACCCATGACCTGGAGTTAGCAGCAGTGGTCTTCACCTTGATGATGTGGTGACACTATCTGATGGGAGAGTGCTCTACAGTGTACTATGATCCCAAGATTCTCAGGTATATCTTCTCTTAGAAGGGCCTGAACCTGAGACAACGACATTGGCTTGAGTTCCTCCAGGACTATGACTTCGAGATATTCTATACTCCTGGGAAGGGGAACGTTGTTGCAGATGCACTCAGTAGGAGATCTATTATACAGTTACTAGGCGAGGCGACAAAGCAGTTGGCTGCTCGATAGATATCCTTTGTGGATAGAGATATAGCAGCTTTTCTTCAGTCTCATACGGTCACTCCCCCACTCCTTCAGCGAGTCAGGGAGGCACAACATGGGGACACTGACCACGAGACACGACGTGCTCAGATATCCACAGGACAGGCACCTGATGGATTTTCTGAAGGTGGGGAGCACGTCATCCTCTTCATAGGACGTACCATGGTACCAGTGTCACTTTAGGAGGAAGTGTTGATGGAGTTCCACAATTCCCCTCAAGCGGAAAATCCAGGAGTTGTGAAGATGTATCAGGATCTCCGACGACAACACTGGTGGCTGGGAATGAAGAAAGTAGTAGTAGAGTTTGTCTCTCGGTGACTCACTTGTCAGCAAGTGAAGTCGGAGCATCAGGTACCATCAGACTTGGTTCTGCCTTTAGAGGTCCGAGAGTGTAAGTGGGATGGTATATCCATGGACTTCGTGATAGGAATTCCACGTACATCTAGGGGTCATGACTCGATTTGGGTGATCGTCAACCAACTCACCAAGTCAGCCCACTTCCTACCAATCAGAGAGCAGGGTTTAATAGAGAGATTGGGATGCCTCTATGCGCAGGAGATTGTGCAGCTACATGGAGTACCCTCGACTATTTTCTCTGATTGTGATGCACGTTTTACTTCCCGGCTATGGAAGGGGTTGTAGGAGGCTTTCGGGACATAGCTTCGTTTGAGCACCGCCTTACATCCTCAGACGGATGGACAGACTGAGCGAACCATTCAGAACCTCGAGGACATGCTACGTGCATGCGTCCTCGACTTCGGTCATAGATGGGAGGATCACTTACCTTTGGTGTAGTTTATATACAAAAATATTTATCACTCCACCATTGGGATGACACCTTTCGAGGCGTTGTACGAGCGACCTTATAGATCACCTTTGTGCTGGACTGACCCGGGGGATTCAGCACTTGTGGGACTAGAGATAGAATGGGCTACCATAAAGAAGATGCATATCATCTAGGAGCGGATGAAGACTACACAGAGCAGGCAGAAGTCATATGCCGACAGGAGACAGAGACCTCTAGAGTTCAAGGATAGCGACCATATCTTTCTATGGGTCTCACCTCGATGAGGTTTATGGAGATTTGGTCGAGGCGGCAAGTTATCTCCGAGGTTCATCGGACCTTTTCAGGTCCTCAGTAGAGTTGGTGAGGTGGAATACCGCTTAGTTCTTCTCTTAGTTCTTCCACCTCAGTTGCATCAGGTGCACGACGTCTTACACATATCCTGGCTAAGGAGATATGTACACGACCATTCTCACATCATCGACCATGGAGAGCTAGACGTAAACGATGGGGAGACTTTTATGGAGGTTCCAATGGAGATTGAGGATCGACAGGAGCGGGTCCTTCATGGGCGGTCGATACCTCTGGTGTGCATACACTGGCAGCATGGGAACCTCCAGGAGACCACATGGGAGCGGGAGGCTCAGATGCGTGCACAGTACCCCCACTTGTTCCCTTAGTTTGAGTTGTGGAATACGGGGATGTAAAGACCTGAGGTGGGGAGAATTTAAAGACCCAGAATTTCCATGTAATTTTTTTTAATATATGTGAATTTTATGAGTCCATGAAAATTGACGGTGCTTGATTTTGAGGCCCAGAGTGCCCGGAATGAATTTCTAAACTTTTATTTGGGTATGTTTAGTAAACGTACGAGCGGGTTTTTATAACTTTTGAACCAGTGCTGAGAATTGAAATCTGAGGGCATCGTTGAACTCGTAGCGCCGGTATTCGATTAAGAATACTTTCACCTCGATGGTATTTTTCAAGGGTGAAAGTTAATTTTTTGGGTCTTTTGTGGAAATAATAAAATAGAATAATCATAATTTATTTTATTTGTTGTAACCACCCATGTGGATATTTCATAGGTGGGGACCACCTGAACTAAAACCTCCCATGAGAGGTTATAGAGGTGGGGACCACCGAGCCTAACCTCCCATGAGAGGTTATGGTGGTGGGGACCACCTGAGGTTTGAAACCTCTTGAACTCCCTATTAAGTGGGGAGAAACCTCTTGAGCTCCCCACTTAATTATGCCAAACCTCCCCATAATTTATAATGCCACCCTCCTTTAATTAATTTTGTGCCAACCTCATCAATTAATTAAGAAGAGCCAACTTAATTAATCAAATTTCAAATTGTGCCAACAATTAAAAATTGGGGAAACACAACAGTTGGCCATTTTTCATTTTGGGGAAAAGGCTTGGCAAACGGGAGAGTTCTTGGAGAAATCTCGCCAACGAAGAACGCCGACCTCGACTTTGACCTTCTTCCTCAAGACATCCTCCAATGGTAGACATCTTAAACAATGAATAATCACCTCCATCAAAAAATGTTAATCCGACGAACGATCTCAGGATCAGAGGCGTGTGACGGGCACAACGAACGTCGACAACTTTGACTTCTCTCTTCGTCGTCAACAATCAAACAAGGTAGAGGTTTATTTGTGTATGAATACTTTTCCCATGTTCTTCCCTTGAATTATTTTTCGGGATTGGGAATAAATCGTTGCGGAAGGTTGTAAAGATTGATGTTCTTTTTCAAGTTCTTGTTGAGCCATATGCTACCACCCTAACACGGAGGGTACGAGCCAAACAAACATGGCCTGATCCCTCCACAAATCTTGTGATAATTTGTGGTATTGAATGCAACGAAGGCGTCGACGCAACGACACCGTCTCGCGGCCACCGGTGCCTGGCGACCTTCGCGCCCTCACGACACCCCCATGGCTGAGCCACTCCGTGGCACCCACGGCCATCGTGCCCCGCGGCTCCACCACCCGTGACCCCGCCGTGCCGCCCACGACCGCCGCTGTCTGGGCCGAGCCGCCGTTGTCGACTGGACCGAGCCTCCACCGCCATCTATCGAGCCACCACCAACCCGCCAAGCCGCCCCGGCCATGCTGCTCATGGCCTTCCGAGCCACCCCAGTTGAGTCGCATGTAGCCCTCTGAGCCGCCCCGACTGCGGCCCTCTAAGCCGCCCTGGCCGCGCCGCCCGCAGTCTCTCTGAGCCAACTCGGGTCGGGCAGAACTTCCCTACACCCTTGAGGAACCCCCATGGACGAGCCGCCATCCGTGGCCAAGCCAACCCATGACATTCGCCGCCTCGCGGTACCCGCGGCCCTCATGGCCCACGTGGCCTACTGGACTGTTCAGTGAGCCGGGCCGCACCACGAGTCGGGCTTGACCTAGCAGGTCGGGCTGGGTCGACTCAGGACAGGTCCAGTCGGGTCAGTCCGACCGGGTCGACCCAGGCTAGTTGGGTCGGGTTGGTCTGATTGGGTCGAACCATGCCAGATCGGGTCGGGTCGGTCCGACTGAGTCGGACCAGACCCGGACCTGATACAACCCATTTACTTTAATTGGGCCTTAACTTTGGCACCGTACGTCCATTTGACGAACCGTCAGCGGCGCTGGAAATCTTAGGGTGAGACGGTCCCTTTGAGTATACCCCACTAGAGTTTTGGATTAAGATGGGGGATGGTCAGGTTGGATCGATCACAAATCCAACCGAGCCTCCGGGACTAAAAGGCTAATAACTCACTGACTGGACGTCTGATTGACGCATCGTCTGTTGAGTTGAGACCCCTATGACATGGCGGGCCTCTGAGATGCTTCTTCGTGGGACTTCGTGGTAGTTAGAGTATCAACCAGTAGCTCGTGGAGCGGATCCTCCCGGAGACGAGTGAGTATAGTGCGGGAACCCAGTAGCTGGCTGAGACTTGACAACTACTGACCTTTTCAACTTGGAGTGACTTGACAGGCCCATTGGGGAGCACCTCTGTGTGACGCGGTAGACCCACGGTACACGATAGGAGGAGTACCTCAGCAGGCCACGATGGGGAGCGCCTCTGTGTGACGCGACAAACCCATGGTACTCAACAGGAGGAGTATCTCAACAAGTTGCGAGGGGGAGCACCTCTATGTGACGCGGTAGACCCATGGTGGGGAGCGCCTCTGTATGACGCGGAATACCCACGATACTCGACAGGAGGAGTACCTCAACAGTCCAAGGTTTGTGGGAAGCGCCTCTGTGTGACGCGGCATGCCCACTATACTCAATAGAGGAGGGGATCTCCAGCAGTTGAGGTGTTCGACAATGTGACTAGGGATGTTACTTGTTACTACCCCTAGAATAAATCCTGGTGTGAGCTGAGTCAGTATCTCTGTGTTTCCCTCATGATTGAGATGAATTACTTGATAACTTTGGTATATGTATGGGCATATACCTAAGTAGGGTTATCTGTTGATTTCATACTTTGTGGTTTATCATTGGTGGTTTTTGTGAGAACTTGAGGGTCTCAGGGTCCCTACTGAGTATCGTTATACTCACCCCTGCACGGGTTATGCCTGCACCTTGTTGTGTTGGATGCAGACGACGGACAACACTGACTGAGGCTGAGAGTACCAGGATTGGACGGTGCCCTGAGTTGGACCATACGGTGTGTCGGTACGCAAAGGATATGGGTGGACATGGAGTGCTGAGGAGGTGATCTGTACCTACCCTTAAGGTAGGAACCTCAGAGGAAGATCCAGCAGCTATCTTTTCTCTTTCTTCGGTTGTTTTGTATTTCAGTTGTACTTGTATCTTTACAGTCGGGCTTGTATTCTGGCCCCCTTTTTACTTTCAACACTCTTTTTGCTATACAGTTGACTTGTATTCGTATCTTTCTGTGTGCTTGGTTGCATGTGCTTATAGGTTATAAAGGCAATGTCTTCCCATTTTTAGGGAATACGCCTTTCAGTCCTAGTCGCCAACCCCTGACCTATGGAAGGTGGGCTTGGGGTAGTCACGACACGGGCCCCAAGGGACGGGTCGTGACATGCTCATCCATGGTGATGAAGTTGGGTTTTTGAGGATTCTAATAACAATTATTGAATTAATTGATGAAAATTTCTCTTTAAATCCAATAATAATATTTTTTTTATATTTTTTCCCACCAAGTGAGATTTATAGGTTGGCCTATAATATCCATGTAATTTTTCTTATGGTTGAATCCATTTTCACCCTATTATTCTCACCCCATTAGGAGAATCACCAAGTTTTAAACATGGCTACTGTATATAAAATTTATCTTAGATCGCATGTCATCTAACCATTTATTATAATCAAAGAACTCAATGGGATCTTAGTAGGTAGTAATCTTATCCTCTATGAATGTTACTTCATAAATATTTGTTAGGACCAATAGAGACCTATATACCCTGAGAGGGGGGGGGTGAATCAGGGTATGGATATTATTTTTCAAAGTTCTTCCTACCCCACTGGATCTTGACCTCTTTATTACAAGGGTCACTTTGTTTTCACTTGTGTGTTTATTATGATCACTTATTTTCTTCTTTATCTGATGATGATGCTTTAAATGCAATGCAGGGAAGTAAGCAGGAATACACAGATATTTTTACTTGGTTCACCCTCACTGGGCTACGTTAAAGGAGCATACGCCGACAAGTTGTCAGTCGTACCAAATTCTACTATTCTTCACTAGATGTGGATACAAAGGTTCGGGATAGATCACTTTTATTCACAGGCTCACTACCTTTACAAAGTTTAGGGTCAGCTCACTTCTTTCCCAAGGGTCACTCCCTGTTTCTCTCTCTCTGGCTCACTGCCGGTGGAGAGGATCACCTTCTTCCTCTTCCTTTGGTCACTACTCTGGAAAGAATTCACTCACGGTTTATAGACTTTTAGGTCTCTTTATTTGAATAAAGGAATACATCTTCCTCTATATGTAAATGCTCTGTTGAAGTCTAGATTTCACCGGTAGATGAATTTTACTTTGCACCGAAGGTATCGGGCAATCTTCCAACTTTCACGCAGCCCAGAAACACTGCCGTGAATCAACCTTACTTGGCGCGCAAGTCTCGGCATGCAAGTCACAACTGGCGCGCAGGTCCACCTCAGACACTTGTGCGACACAAGCTTCTTCAACTCCAAACTTGTGCAACACACTTCCCTTTATGCCCAAACCAATATTGGCGCGCAACAAACAACAAATGCCCTTCTTCAAATCTGGCGCGCAAGTCCCACTTGCGCGGCACACTACCACTTGCGCGATCACCACACCTGCGCGAAGGGAGCTCTGATTTTTCAAAGTGTTGAACTTCGTTGAAAATGAGGAGGGGTGGTCCTGTATTTATAGGCAATTTGACCACCCTGTGTGACACCGCGCAAGTCTCCCTTAGGCGCGCAAGTGTCGGCGCGCAGGTCTCTTCCCCTGCAAGTCACTTGCGCGACCCACTTCCAAATCTACACGAACCTCTTTCCTTTTCCATATTTTGAAGTTCTGATCTTGAAAACCAACAGGCGCACAAGTTTTCAATCCTCCTAGGCAACGGCGGGCAACTCCTTTCTCTTGGCGCACAGGTCACATGTGCGACCAACTCAATACTTGCGCGACCCTTATCCCTTTGCCAAAAACCGCTTTTCTTCATTTGTCGATTTTCGGGCCAAAAAATTTGGTAAACCCTGGAAAACGGTGCCACCTTGTATCTATTCTTTTTGTACCGCCTCCAGATCATCCATTCCTTTGTCGACGTTCTTGAATCAGACATGGATCATTGACCATAGCTCTTGAACTCGACCATGCCACCACAAAATTCCCTTTGTCAACAAATATGTGTGTCATTGTTTTTCTTTGTCAACAATCACCACACTGATATCCACTTTGTCAACAAACACAATCACCTCAAAAATGCTTCAATGATACCTTGAGGGATTTTTCCCAACAATATTTTATATAATAATTTCATATCTCTCAGGCTCCTGATGAATCCTACCAATACATAAAGTATCTAGGGTAACTTGAGTCGATCTTGTTTCCAAAACCTCTTATGAGACTAGATCAATTTCTATCTCAGAAATAATTCTTGTCCATTAGTTTTTAACATATCTAAGTTAAAATTACACTTACTAAATCCTTGAGATATATATTCCTTCTCAAGGAAAATACTAGTATGGGGTACAAAAAAATTTAGAAAGATATAGAAATTTTATCCTTTAGTTTCCTTGGTAAAATCAAAAAATAACCACTTTTCTAGTTTATGATTAAGTTTATTAGAAAATAAAGAACATAAATATATCGGGTATAGGAGGAACCTCAAAAAAATGGTTTATAGTAAGCTTGAATGAGTTTTTACAAATGAAATAGCTCTTGATAAATGGGACTCTATCCCCAACATTACCCTTTCTAGGCTCAATTCTAATCATCACCCCATTCCTGTCAGCTATATGACTAGGGATATGATGTTGGATCTCCCTTTTAGATTTAATAATTCATGGAAATCCTACACTAATTATGACAAGCTCGTTCAAGAGTTCTTGAATTCCATGTATTGTGACAATGATTTTTTTCTTGTATCCTGAAATTTAAAATTATGAAGTACAAGATCAAGAGCTAAAGTATATGCACTTTCTTCAACATTGATAAGGATATTTCTTCTCTTGAAACCTACCTTCAATAGGTATAGGAGGAAACCACCAACACGGTCTTCCCCCTGATCTCTGTCAAGATATTTTCATCACTTCCAATCTAAATTCCCTTCTCTCAATGAAAGAAAAGGTTCAAAACGAAGCCATCCAAATTAAATGGCTCAAATATAGGGATGGGAACTCAAATTTATATAACTCACTTTAGAGTGCTCAGAAAGAATGTATTCCTCTTTCATAAAAAAGAAAGCCTCCCTGACCACATTGTTTCCTACTACTCTGAACTTTTCAATGGTTTTGGAATTGAGTGGGAATTAGCTAATATCATCATCCCCATCCTTATCAATCTCAAGGATAACACCCTTCTCACTAGTATTCCTCTTGAATTTGAAATCAAGGATATTATTTTCATCCATAACCCAAATTGTGCTTCCAGCCATTATGGATTTTCTAATTTCTTCTTCCATAAATATTGTGATGTTATACATGTTGATGTTTGAAAGCTAGTCACTTAATTATTTGTTAATGGAATCATCATGTAGGGCCTCAACGATCAATTTATCACTATAATTCAATAGATTGAGAATGCTTGTGAAATCCATCTTTTCAAGCCCATTACTCTTGTTTACATTATCTATAAGATTATTAGTAAGATTTTTACAAACAGACTTGCTTATATTACTAATATTATCATCTCCTAGAACCATTTTTGATTTGTTAAAGGAAGGTGCATTCAAGATTACATTCTCACTACTTCAGAGTGTGTCAACATTCTCAGAAATTCAAGCAGTGGTGGTAGCATTGCACTCAAGAATGATAGTTAGATATACATTAACACTATGGATTGGAATTTCATTTCTAAATTATTACAAAGATTTGGCATCAATAGCACATTCATTGGCCGGGTGAATCTCTATTTGGATCATCCTACATCTCGATGCTCGTTAATGGTTATCTTAAGGGATAATTCAAATGATATCATGTGGTAAGGTAGGGTGAACTTCTCTTAGCTATCTTATTCTCCATTTTTGAAGATTGACTCAGTAGACTTCTTTTTCACATTGTCGATCAAGGAAAGCTCATATCCATTCAATTATCTAAATGCCTCGATGTTCCAACACATCTTCTTTATGATGAGGAAATTATTCAATTCTTAAAAGCTACAAAGAGAAACATTTGTAACCTCAAAGACACCCTTCATAATTATGAAAGCATCTCGGGCTGGGATAAATCATTTATTTACTTTAGGAGAGAATCAGTGATTTACTTGGAGAATTACTTTGTGCGGATGACTGCACACTCCGTCTTTAGGGCGCTTCAATGGATAAGATCTGTGTCGCCATGGATCTATCTTTCCTTCGTCTCAGGACCTCGCAGCTGCTCCATCGCCTGAGCGCCCAACATCCTCGTCTCGTGCTGAAAAGGGAAACGGGTTGTTTGTTTCGACTCTTTACCAGGCCCTTCCACATTCCGGATTCCTGAACCAGCGGCTCGTTATTCGGTCCTGACGTCGAACAGGTACAGTGCGATTTTTCATGTGCAGGATAATTCGGAATTGTTCGCATTGAGTTCTGTTGAATTTCAGGTTCCATCTCAACCGATAATCCCTGAGGCCCGATCATTATCTGCTTCTACTTCATGTGTGGAGACCAGCGAGGCTCTACCCTCTTCCCCACGCGGTTGTGTATTCCTAATGCATACCATTTGCCTTGTGACTTCTCACTTCCCCATGCAGCGCTTTCCAATACTGTGCTTCCCCATCCGGATCATTTAATCTCCCCATGTGTTTATTTCATTTCCCATGCATGTCATTAATTGCTGCCTTGTTTTTTGTGTCTTTATTTAATAATGCGTGTCTCTTCATTTTTGAGAATAGTATATATATATGAGAACAAATGTAATCTCAAGAGTGTGTGTGCAATACAAAAAGCTGTTTTATTGTCCCATTTTTATTCCTTTATTTTTTCTCGGCTTGTATAGCCAACAAATTGGTATCAGAGGGTAGTACCAAACCAACCTCCAATTTATGAAGATGGCCACCGCAATTCACCCGCAAGTTCCGAAGCCGTCTAAGGACAACTACGACCGGTGGTGCATTCAAATGAAGACATTGTTTGGGTCGCAAGAATTATGAGAGATCGTCACTGACGGGTATTTCGTACCCACTACGGTGCAAGAAGCCGCCTTCATGAATGAAGAAAAGACGACTGTCAAAAATCAAAGGACGAAAGACAATAAGGCGTTGTTCCTTCTCTATCAAGAGTTGGATGAGTCGACGTTCGAAAAAATTGCCGAAACAACATCGAGCAAGCAAGCTTGAGATACACTTGCCACCATTTTCAAAAGAGTTGATCGTGTGAAGCGGGTCCATCTTCAAACATTATGAGCGGAGTTCGAAGCGGCGCGAATGAAGGAAGGTGAGAGTATCTCAGATTACTTCTTACGCCTAATTGTCATTGTTAACAATTTGAAAAAGAAGAGAAAAAGTGGATATTCGAGTTATTGAGAAATCACTTCGATTGCTCACAACCAAGTTCGAGCATGTGGTTGTGACAATCGAAGAATCGAAAGATTTGGAAAAACTATCTATTGAAGAATTGATGGGGTCGTTGCAAGTACATGAGCAGCGAATGCAGAAGAATGCAGGTTCAACAATAGAGCATGCCCTAGAGTCTATGTTGACTCTGCAAGAATCCAAGAAAGGCCAAGCACAACGAGGCGGTTATCGACCAAGAGGCAGAGGGCGTGGATACCATCCGAGCTATCAACAGAAGCAACAAAACTTCAGTAGCTTCCGTGGAAGAGGATATGGTGGAGGCCGAATCACGCGTGGTTGTGGAAACTCAAAGAACGTCCAATGCTACAACTGTAAGAAATTCGTCCATTATGCCTCCGAGTGTTGAAGCAAAATGGGCCAAGGTGAACAATCCAACTATGCTGAAGCGTCACGCCATGAAGAAGAAGGTACGACACTCCTCCTCGCACGAGAAAATGCATATGAACGCCTCGATGTATGGTATCTTGACACGGGTGCAAGCAACCACATGAGTGGTAACAAAGAACTATTTGAAGAACTCACTGAAGAAGTTCGTGGTGACGTGACCTTCAGCGACTCATTGAAGGTATCCGTAATTGACAAAGGTAAAATCAAAATCTATATGAAGAATGGTGAGTCGAATTACATTTCCAATGTGTATTACATACCAAGTATAAAAAATAATATCATAAGTCTCGATCAACTACTTGAGAAGGGGTATGTTATACACTTGGAAAATTCTTCATTGTCAATAAAAGATGCTCACAGGAGACTGATTGCTCAAGTTCAAATGGCGAAGAATCGCATGTTTCTGCTGCATATCAACACGAAGGCCGAGCAATGTTTTTTGGGGCTCAGAAGAATGACTCATGGAGATGGAATCTGCGCTTTGGGCATCTCCATTTCAGTGGCCTTAGACTTTTATCCTCATCCAGCATGGTGTGTCGCTTGCCAACAATTGAAGTTCCAAATCACGTGTGTGAGGCGTGTACACTCGGCAAGCAACAAAGGAACTCCTTCCCAAGTGGAGTGTCTAGAAGAGTAACAGAACCACTTCAGTTGGTTCACACGGATATCTGCGGACCACTGGAAACACCATCACTTGGAGGTAATAGGTATTTTATTACCTTTATTGATGATTTCAGCAGAAAGCTATGGGTGTATTGCATCAAAGAAAAATCTTCCACTTTCATTGTCTTTCAAACTTTCAAAGCTCGTGTTGAAACTGAAAGTAGCCACAGAATCAAAGTACTCAGATCTGACAGAGGCGGAGAATATACTTCAAATGTATTTCATGATTTTTGCAGGGAACATGGCATCAAGCAGCGGTTTACTGCAGCCTACACGCCACATCAGAATGTCATTGCAGAAAGGAAGAACTACACTATCCTCGACATGACGAGGACCATGCTGAAGGAGAAAGGGCTGCCAAAGAGTTTTTGGGCAGAGGTAGTGGCATGTACCACCTACCCGCTTAATCAGTGTCGAACTAAGAGTGTCAGAAATTTGACACCATAAGAGGCGTGGATGGGCTACAAACCGAGCGTGGCGCACCTAAGAATCTTCGGGTGTGTCGCCTATGCGCAAGTTCCTGAAGAGAGAAGAAGGAAACTTGATGATCGTGGTGAAAAGTGCATCTTCATCGGCTATTGTGATGCTTCTAAAGCCTACAAGCTTTACAATCCACTAACCAATAAATTAGTGGTGAGTAGAGATGAGGTCTTTAGTGAGGAAGAAGCATGGAAGTGGAATGATGAAGAATCTAACAAGGATGTTCCAGTCGAGACAGAGGTTCCTGAAGAAAGGCATAAACATCAGGAGCAAACACCCGAAACACCTTCCTCGGGTGCATCATCAGTTGGAAGAAGTCCAGGAGTACATTTCCTCACTCCTCAAAGCATTCCAACAAATCAAAATTTTTCCAGCTCATCCTCGCTTATGGCTCCTATGAAGATAAAAAATCTGAGTGATATTTATGAGCAGACCGAAGAGGTAAATCTTTTTTGCTTGTATGCAGATCATGAGCCTATAACATTTCCGGAAGTCGTGAGGGAAGAATGCTGGAGAATGGCTATGGAAGAAGAAATTCATGCCATAGAGAGAAATGACTCATGGGAGTTGACAACACTCCCAAAAATCCAAAAAAAACATTGGCGTGAAATGGGTGTACAGGATAAAGCGAAATGCTAATGGCGAGATCGACCGCTACAAGGCAATACTCATAGAAAAGGGGTATAAACAAAAGTATGGGGTGGACTATGAAGAAGTCTTCGCCCCTCTTGCTCACCTTGACACTGCGAGGATGATTATCTCTCTTGTTGTCCATTACAGTTGGATGATTTACCAACTAGATGTGAAGTCCGCGTTCCTGAATGAAATTTTAGAAGAAGAGGTATATGTTGACCAGCCTGAAGGCTTTGTTATGCAAGGGGAGGAAGACAAAGTGTATCATTTGAAGAAATCTCTTTATGGGTTAGAGTTGGATCCGCGCGCTTGGAATGCACGCATTGACAGCTATCTGAGAGAGAATGGATTCACCCAATGTCCATATGGGCATGCGGTTTACATCAAGCAGAATGGTCATGGTGATATACTTATTGCATGCTTGTATGTTGATGATTTGTTGTTTACAGGGAACAGTCGAGAGATGTTTGATGAATTCAAGGGGGCCATGTTCAAGGAGTTTGAGATGACCGATGGTGGTCTCATGTCCTTCTTTCTGGGCATTGAAGTGAAATAACAACATGACGACATCTATATATCTCAGAAGAGGTATGCTAAGGAGTTGCTTGAAAAATTCAAAATGGAAGATTGTAATGCTGTAAACACACTGGTTGCAATGAGCTTGAAACTGAAAAAAGATGGAGAAGGAAGAAGCGTTGACTCGACTTTATTCAAGAGTCTGATTGGATGCCTGAGGTACCTCACAATCACAAGTCCATATATTGTCTATAGTGTTGGACTTCTAAGCAGGTATATGGAGGCACCTAAAGAGTCACACTGGCTAACAACAAAACGAATCCTCAGGTATGTCAAAGGAAAATTGGATTTTGGTTTGTTTTATCCATACAATGAAGAAGAAAATCTATATGGTTACTCAGACAATGATTGGGGATGCGACCAAGATGAAAGAAAAAGCACCACTGGGTATGTATTTTCCCTTGGATCGACTGCTTTCACATGGAATTCAAGGTAACAAAGTGTGGTCGCTCTATCCACATGTGAAGCAGAATATGTGGCAGCATCAATTACTGTTTGTGAGGGAATCTGGTTGAGAAATTTTCTGAAGGAGATGAAGCATCCACAGGATGGATCTACAATGATATATGTGGATAAAAAGTCGGCTATTAAACTAGCCAAAAATCCGGTGCAGCATGGGAGAAGCAAACACATTGATACTCGTTTTCATTTTCATAGGGATCATGTGAAATAGAAAACAATAAAATTGGAATATTTCCATACTACGGAATAGGTGGTAGATATTTTCACAAAGGCACTACCAACAGATGCATTCAAACTGCTTAGAATGATGCTCGGGATGAAGCTGATTTTGGTTTGAAGGGGACTGTTGGAAATCACAAACAAATCCCATTGTTCTTTTCCCCACGCGGTTGTGTATTCCCAATGGATACCATTTCCCATGTGACTTATCACTTCCCCATGCAGCGCTTTCCAATACCGCGCTTCCCCATCCGGATCGTTTACTCTCCCCATGTGTCTATTTAATTTCCCATGCATGTCATTAATTGCTGCCTTGTTTTTTGTGTCTTTATTTAATAATGTGCGTGTCTCTTAATTTTTGAGAATAGTATATATATGATAACAAATGTAATCTTAAGTGTGTCAATACAAAAAGCTTGAAATCCTTGTTGTGTTTTATTGTCCCATTTTTATTCCTCTATTTTTTTCCCGGCTTGTATAGCCAACACTCCTTTGCTCTTGGGGCCAAAACCAAGCACCCGCTATTTAAATGATTCATTTACTAATCTGTAATTTCGGTGGGCTCGGATCACGGGTAAAAACTGATCTCCTTGTTTATGAGAAAAGACGGTCTAAAGCCTCTATTATTGCTGTTCTTGAACATAAGCAGAAGCTGGATAGGATACAAAGTTTTTTCCAGAAGCTTGGTCTATCTGGTTTTTTGCACGATGCCCCTATCAATAATCATATAGGGATCTTTTGGGATTCTTTGACTTAGGTGGAGAAGTTGTCATCCTCGAGCTAGACGATTTCCACTAAGATTAGTAAGGGTAGTCAGTCTCTCTTCTTTTTTTTTGTGTATGCCAAATGCAATGTCATGGATGGGGAATCCTCAGGGGTGGAGTTGGGTTTGCTTAATCCATCCAATGCTTCCTGGACACAAAGATCAACAACCTTGATAGATCTGTCTCAGACCACTATCCTATTTTGATTTGGCTTGAGCAGTCTAGGAATGATCAGAGGCGATTCTATTTCTCTGGTAGATGGCCTTTTGTCCCTACATTTTTAACACAGTTTGCATGGCGTGGAATAATCGTATGCAAGAATCCTCTTGGGTGGGTTTTCATAGTAAAATTATGAAGTTGAAAGTGGATCTTCTTTCATGGAGTGCGAACCGGCTGTCTCCTTCGGTGGGGCTGGAGGCCATGAAAATGGATATAGAACATGAGGAGGCACCATTGGAGACCGAATATGATGAGGAGAGCTTCAAGGACCTTATTAAAAAGAAGGCATGTTTCACCGAGTTGGTCCTTGAGAAAGAGAGAGTGGCTTGGGAGAGTTCCAGAGCTCTATGGCTTAAGGAGGGTAATCACAACACCAGGTTCTTTCATGCATGTATTAAAGAAAGGAAGCGAGCTTCCTGTCCTAACTTGAGTATGGCAGAGAGATCCTTCAATAATGATTTAAATGTTGTTGGTAGGATGGATGAATCTCATTTCAAAACTCTTCTTGGTGAATCTAACCCTTTCATGCAAGATGGGTATCCCACGGGGTCCTATATGCTCTTTGAAAATATTTCCAGGGTGGTGTTAGACCAGTCAAACTGCTCTATTGGAAACATTATGAAGGAGAAATAAGTATGGAAGGTGGTTTCATCACTCAATCCTGAGAGTTATCCAGGACTCGATGGTTTCCCAATATCATTTTATGTGGCAGTGTGGGATATAATCAGAGATGAGTTGGTGGGCATCATCCAAGATTTATTCAGGGGAGGTGGGCTGCCAAGGGTAGTTTTGTGTGACTACGATGGTTCTTATTCCAAAGGTGTGAGACCCAATCTACTTTAATCAGTATAGACCTATCAGTATGTGTAATTTTTCATACAAGGTGTTGGAATGTATTCTCAATAGAAGGTTAACACCTCATATTAACAATATTGTTTCAGAGGAACAACATGGTTTTATCATAGGAAGGAACATTCAAGGGGATATAGGACTAGCTCAAGAGATGATAAGAGATATTAATGTTAAAACATCGGGTTCTAATATTTCCATCAAGAGATATTAATGTTAAAACATCGGGTTCTAATATTTCCATCAAGGTCGACATGGATAAGGATTATGATATAATGGAATGGAGTTTTATTATCAAGGTTTTGAGAGCTATGGGATTTTCTGTGTGGGTGATTGACCTCCTTTTTAGATGTTACAGCTCCACCTGGTTTTCTGTTACTCTTATGGGGAAAACATGTGGTTATTTTCAAATCAGTCTGTAGCCGGAGATAAGGTGACCCTTTATCTCCCAATCTCTTCATCCTGGCACAGGACGCTCTCAGTAGATCCATCACAAGGGGAATTGCTGATGTAGTTATTCTCTCCAATCGTTGCAGACCCAACATCAATGGCATTTCCCATTTTCTCTTTACAGATGATGTTTTGATTTTTATTAATGGGAGTAGAAGGTCTATTCACAATCTTAACAAAGCTCTGGATGAATACAACAAGTGGAGTGGGAAACGTATTAACAAACAAAAAATATGTGTTTTCATTGCAAATCATTATCCAGAAAGAAGAAGTAAGTTGATTGAGTAGATACTGGGAATCGGGTGGAAGGCCTTTCCTATGGTATACTTGGGAGATCCTATTGCACTGGGGCATATTTGCATCCACTTTTTTAGGGGTTTCTGGAAAAAATTTCTAGTCAGACTACAAATTGGAAAAATAACTTTCTCTCATTCGGGGGTCGCATTACTTTGATTAATTGCATCCTTTCATCCATACCAATGCATATAATGTCTTCTCTTTGAGTTACCAAAATAGTTATAAGAATAATGGAGAAGATGTTTGTGAAGTTTTTTTGGGACGCTAATGATGACGACCGATGTCATTGGGCTTTGTGGGGTAAGATGGCTAAAGAAGTGGAGGCTGGAGGTATTAATGTTTGGGATGTGGAGGAAACTATACATTTAATGCAAGCTCGATTGGTCTAGGATGCGATGGACGACCAATCCCTGTGGAGTAAGTTCATCTCTCATAAGTATGGATCTGTGACGGAAGCACCCAATGATCAATTAACCGGAGTGTGGAAAAGCATTCAAGGTCATTCCTAGGGACTCCAATTACATGCGAACTGACTTATAGGCTGAGGAGATATAATCTACAGGAATCATAACTGGGTGGGTTCGAGGCTAGGATTCTCAGGGTGTCCTGCTCCCTTGATATACTTCAACGAAGCCAGCCGATATGCTTTGCTCATCCAATCCACCCTTAATTTGCAGTAGCGTGAAGTGTTTGAAAATATAACCCTGATCGAGGATAAGTACAGGTTGGTGTTCACGTGATCTCCTTCTGGTTTCTTCAGTGTCACGGAGTATCGGATTATTCATTGTGGTCCCATTGATATAGATGAGTGGGGTGGTATTGTCTGGTGTTCGGAAATACCTACAAAATATTGCTTCTTGGATTGGTGTATAAGACTTCATGATATTTCCACAGACAAAGAGGTTCAACAGAAGGGTATTCCTTTGGCCTCTACATGCCGGTGCTGCTAAAAGCCAAATGAAGAAACAACTTAGTATCTCTTTTTCCAAGGGGGTTGGGCACTTGCAATATGGATGAGACTTGGAGATTTTTTTGGCTTCCAAATTCATAATGATACAAGTGTCGATTTCCTTCACCAATAGTTTAATGGAACGAGTAACAATAAAATCGAGTAGAAATAATGGGTGATTATATTAGCTGTAGGGTGCTGGAATATTTGGCGGGCAAGGAACAAGCTTAGGCATGAGCACATCAACAGTTCACAACTTTACATAGAGTTTAGATCAAGGAGTTTAGTGGAAGAGCTTGGTATTCTTCTGTATAATTGGGACAAGTCTCCATCTATGAATGCTTTGCTCATTGGCAGGGTGCCTCTAGACTTATCCCGGAGGCCATCTCATCAGGGGAGCTAGGTGAAGTGGAATCCGTCCAAGAATGGTATGAAACTTAACACTGATGGATCCTATTCTAATGGACTTATAAGGGGAGGCAGTGTGGTTCATGATGTTAAGGGCTCAGTAGTTCTTACTTTCTCTAACAATTATGGTTATGGTGACTCTCTTATAGAAGAAGCAAAGGCGCTTCTTTATGGAATAAAGCTCTGTTTGGACTGTAATGTAATTCTGAAAGTGGTGGAGATGGATTGTATGAAAATATAAAACTCTCTTTACAAGAATACAACCATCCCTTGGAACATCATTTATGAAATTTGAAGCATCAATATTTTACTGAGTGAAAAGGTTCTTGTGATCCACACATGTCGTGAAGGCAATGAGGTAGCAGATTTTTTGGCTTCTAGGTTTATGCATCCTAGTTCCTCTTCTTGTTTTACTCTTTTTACTTGTATGAGCTCTCTTCCCTCCGAGTGTGTGAACATTGTGAGAGGTTATTCTCTCAGCTTGCACTTTTTTAGACCACAATGATGTTTTCATACCTATTTTGTAGCTTGAAATTAATAAAGTACTACTTTCAACCAGGGAGACCAAAAGTGAGCTATTTATCTTGTCTTGAAGAACATATCCAAAATGAACTCTCAACTGGGAAGGGAATGTCTCTCTATGGATAGAATCATTTTCCTTATCAATTCCACCATCATTTCAAAGCTGATTCACTTATTCGTGATTTATAAATGACCCATAGGACTGAATAAAAATATCAATGACTGAATTAAAAAAAATTGGAGTGGAAGCCTAAAGTGGAATATGGTCACCGCCCCTTGGAAAAAATGATGCAAACCTATCACCAGTAGAGACATGAGTATCAATAATATCAAACAATTTAATGACGCTCTTCAATATCAATTCACTTGGAACTTTTTAAGAAAAAATGCAACAACACTTTTCTTTCTAAAAAAAATATTTTTGGAATGATTCAATCAAGGAAACAGTTCCAACATGGATTATCCTATCTAGTAAGTAATCAGGATCTCATACTCCAACATCATGTCCTGGTCAAGATGGATTGCCAATAAGAACTCATCTCTCAAAGTATAGGTGGATAACTAGACTAGATCTCCACTTATTGTTAACTTTCATCTGGTATATTCTACTTTGGATTATAAAATTACTATTAAAGACTTTACTTCACCTCTTCCACATCTATAGAGTGAAGTTAAAAAAATCATCAATGACTTCACATTTTCTCCACATGAGGTTGTTCTGATACTGGAACCTGATAAGTAAGGAATCCTAAATAGGTGCATGTATTACCAATTTGCGATTTGGAACACCAATCATGATTATGATTAGATTAGAAGATTCAATAAGGCCTAGATTAGGCCCTCGTGGTTGATTCAAATACGAATATTAGCACATAACAGAATCCCTATAGAGATTATTTTACAATTATTTGGTGTTTCTCTTTGTTCCAGGTGCAATTTATGTAACCAGGATAAGGTGATGCAAATAACTTATTCCTCAATCGTAGCACTGCTTCAGATTTACGGAAGGAAATATATGACTTGTTTTAAAATATTTCAGCAAATAATGGACTCAATTAGGAAACTACATATCAGAATGGGATCTCTCTCTCCCCAACTTACAAAATCTTTCATGTGGTAGTGGAGGAGCTACTACATTTAATATAGTAAGTTCGTAATTCATTATTTCATTGTATCAATCCTTTCAACCTTCATTCTTCCCTTGAAAAATCATTATCTCACCCATCTAATATAACATTCTCTAAAGTGACTTCTATGATGATAGTTTTAATGATTTCTCTATATTGAGAAGAGTGGGCATTATTCATAATTTTAAGCCACTTGCTGGAAATTTGGATGTTTTTTGACAACCTTCTCTTAAAAAATTGGATCAAAATTAACTCTGATGGTGCATCTAAAGGGAACCATTGTCCCTCGAGATGTGAAACTATATTTGATGATCATAGTGAGAATATTATTGGCTTCTTCTATGGATCATTAATACTGGCTTCATCCCTTGAAGCTGAAATTCTTGGAGACATCAATGCAGTCTCTTTTTCAAGATCCAATGATTGTAATAATTTATGTGATGAAAGTGATTCCACTACCATTGTTAAATCTATAAGAAATGTTATATGGAATATTTCATGTAGAATTACTACTTTATGTATGGAATATATGAACTTTATCTCTTTAATTTCATTATTATGCATGGTTACTGGGAGGATAATTATGTGGCAGATGGTCTTGCTAACAAGGGAATCAAAATGGATCTCACTTTGTTGGATGATATACCTTCCGACTTGAATTCCCATCATGAAAGAGATTGTTATAAAATTTAATCCTTTATAAAAAATATTCACTCAAATGATTAGTAAATTTATGGCTCATTTATTCACCACCCAGATCTGATTGGATATTTTTAATACTTTTTCCTAGTTGATTGTATACTTAATTCTTGAAAACCTTGAATTTTTCAAAGGTCTCAAACTCTTTTCTCCTAATAAACATATAAATATATAGACTAAAACCATCATTAAATGTTAAAAAGTACATACACCAACCACCTTCTTATGTAATCATTTTTCTACACACATCACTATATAGTAGACCAAATGGCTTGTTAATCTTATCAACTTTCCAATTGAATGTTTCTTTGTTTATTTCCTATAATAAACAATATTTATATTTTTCAAATGATTCATAATGAAATTAATCTAATATAATATTCTTAGCCAGTTCTACCCAAATAATACCCATGTTGGACCACTAAATGACTTCAAGCATGACACTTTGCAAGCCAAATACTCTTGACTATTAGAAAGGTCCTAATTCATACAATGGGTGGACTGTGACCTTGATATCATAAATATCCAAAACTAATGAAATATAAATCATATATCATAACAAATAATATAACATAAAAATAGTGATATTCCATCCATACAAAATAATATCACCATTAAATGATAATATGATGTTCCATGTCATATCATCAAATTGTATTCAAAAGGTGATCATCATAAGAGACCAATCATATACATAAAAATATAAAATATGGACATAAGTAATATAGGAATAGCTAAAAAATCTATTTATTATCCCCCAAACCACTTATATCTCCCTATTGAGCATTTACATTTCATCCACATAATATAGTGGCTTCCCCCTTACCTATTTATTAAATAATGAAGTTTCACATCCATTGGGTTCTATGTGAGAGGTGTGAGTACAAGCCTCGATTGAACACCACCAATGAGCACTTAATAAAAACCCTAAATATTGTTAGTACATGTATGGAATGCTATATAAAGAAATATAATATAATAAAATAATCATGTTTAATTATCATGATCTTACCCAGCCACCTGGAATCACAACCCTACTTGATTTGGAAAGTGTCACTAAAAGGATCCATGAAAACCTATTCACATCAAGAAAACACACCATGGTGAAAACATGGCCACCAAGTTGTTCCTCCATGTATAAGTTCATACATCTGAATAATGGACAATTATGTAGCCTATTCAGTCTCTCAAAAATATAAATACACATCACATGAATAATGATACACAAATAGTTTCTCTAGAATCCATAAAAATGGGAAGTTCATTCAAAAAATTGATAAGGGGGCATGTTAGAAAAAATAATTATAACCGTTTTTAGGTTGGGTTTATTTTAAAAATATAGAGTGAAATAATTTTAAATAATTGGTTTATCATTTAATATTATTTCTAAAAATCATAGAGTAATATTGTAGTGAATTTCTTTAAAGTGTGGTTAAAAGAATAAAATCACATTGTGGTCTATGAATTTTAAAACATCCTCCTGACCACAATTAAATAAAATGGAAATAATGGGTATGAGTTCCTTGTGGCTATCTTATAGGTTATGAAAATGGTGATGTTATCATGTATTACACCATAGTATATCTCATGTATGACTATTGGTTGTTCTAAATGTGAAGGAAAATAGGATGCAATGATGAAAATGGACATGGTATATGTCATGATTTGGAAAACAAGATAACAAGTAATTTTCTAATAGATTACAATCATCATGGTTTGGAGAAGATTTTTTTAAAACTATATATGCCATGGGGAGGCTAAAAATGATAAAGGAATAACATAAAAGAGTTTAAGGGGTTGGAGAAGCAAAATAAAATAAAATAACATAAGAGAAGACATTACCTTAAAATCGGGTAACTCTTTTTATTTGAGGCAAAGGCTTCCTTGGAAAGACTTCTGCCCAATGTGAGGCTTCTAGGAGTAAGAGAGGGAATTTGAGAGTATTTTGGCAGAGGTTGGCCAAGCCAAATGGCGTGGAAGGTGTGAATAAGGTGGTAGTGGTGGGGGCCTTTTATAAGAGGAGAGGAGGGGCACTCTTGGAAATATTGAAATGTTACATTATTATGAAATGCTTTTCGGATTCTAAAGGTCCCACAATGATATATTTCTAGGACAAGGTGATAAAGGTTCAAAATATTCTCATCCAATATTTTTTTTACAAGTATAAGCCTTAGATCTTACATTATCTTTTCATTTTATTTAAATCGTTAATTAATGAGGTAATCGCTGCATCATCATTGTGTCATAAAAAATTTAATTTATTTAATGTCTAAAAATTGTAAAAAAATTACCATGATGTAGGAAATCGTTTTATATTTCCAATGAATATTTATAGTTGAAAATTTAACTTATATAACCCCATGTAATAATTGTTTTAGTAAAACAACACATGTTTGTGACAATTTTATTTTTACTTTAAATACAAAGTTATTAATGTCATTTTCTTACCCAAGTGGCTCCATGGGGTCCCCAAGTTGACCCATGGATTTTCTTGGTCGGCCATGAATCATCCAATAAGGTTAGGACAAGTGTAATGGTATTTTCATATTTTTATAATATCATTTTTACCATAAATTTCACTAATTATCTTTAATCGCGATTAATTAAACTTAAAAGTTACTATTCACCAAAAAATTATTTTCATCCCATTGAACCACATTTTACTTCCTAATGACAACCATGTATGTCAGATTTTTGAAAATCAAATCACAGAAGTGGTAATGTTTCATTTAAACAAAAAATCAGTTTTTTAACTACCACTTAGTGGTTTCACTATTCATCAAAAATTGAAGTTTTTCAGAACAATGCCAAAATTTCACCCTAAGCTATAATTGATATTCTGAATTCAAAAATGATATCTATTTTACAAAATTCCAAACATATAAGTTGCATTAATTAATTTCATAATTAATTCCCGCTGTCACAACAAATAACGTGTTTTTAAGAAACAATATATATCAAAAGATTGACAATTGTTTATGTCCAATTTCAAAGTGAAATTAATTATAATGACCACCATTGGGTAAAATGATAAAAATATATTCTAATTATACTTTAAAACCACTCAGTAGTATAAATTTTCGCTAAAAATTATTTTGATTAAAAAATTTGGTTTTAAGTATTTTTCACTATTCATAAAAAATTGGAAGTTCTCAGAAAAAATACCAAAAATTCAACATAGGCTAATTTCGATATTCCGAATCCAAAAATGAAGTCCATTTTGAAATATAAAATATATATAATTTTAAAATGTGTGTGTTACTATTCATAATGGCTATTTTGATTGGTCACGATTTGTTAGAATCTCGAATTTGCGTACAATGCAAGCTATTGCATTATTGAAAGAGAAGCGTATCGTGGAAGCTCGGGGTGTTACATTCTCCCCTCCTTAAATAAATTGCGTCCTCACAATTTGAAATTTTTCCTTGAAAATAAAAGGTTGAAAATAGAAAATACCTTTGTGGAAAACCCACATCGGAAATAAGTTTAATAAAAATATAACATTAAAAGAAAGAAAGAGAGGTACAAAGGTCACCCGAGATATCCCATACTTGGATTCTATGAAAATATGGATATGGGGGAAAAAACCATCAAGGACTGATGGAGAGTTGTAGAAAACAGGATTAGGAGAAAGTTAACCACAAGAAAATCACAAACTTGTGATTGGTTAAATGGTCTTAAAATCCCCAGTTGGAAAAGTTAACCGACAACGTTTTTGTTTTAAGTTACCTTTTATAAAGTTGAGGAATTTATTTAAGAGATTTACTAAGAACGTAAGGAAATATACTTACTTGTCATGTAGACTTTCATTCTTTAATAAATTTTTACCACAAACCCATCTTTTTCACTCCAAATGGTAACAGAAATCAAAAATATTCTATTTATCATAATTTTATAAGGTTCTAAATATTAACACATACCATTTAGATTAGGAAAACTATTTTGTAATAACCAGAGACTTCCTGTATGGTAGTTGTAGGTAATAAAGGCCTGTCGCACTATGGTTGTGGGTTCAATTCCTGCAGCTTTGTCCGACGCGACGGGTTATCCCCGGACCTACAGGTTGTCCTTTTCCTAAAACTATAGTATTATAATATTCCAAAAATAATATTCAGAAATTTTTTAACCTTAAACAATACTATCCAAGGATCAACTTAATCCATTCCAACCTTTATAGTTATCCAAAATACTTCTGTCCAACTCACAGTCCAAATTTTATAAGGAAGGTAAACATAATGAAGATCCTTTTTTTTCGTGTAACAACATGTGAACGCCTTCATCATGTATTCTTTTAAAACATTACAACATCCGGAATTACCATGATCCCTTATTCATTATAGAATACTAGATATACTCCTTCTATCCAAAAATGTATACAAATCATTAATCAGTTTCAAAGAGGTTAAGAATATCCAATATAATTTATCCAAATCATTCATGTCTCATTCCAAAATCACTATCTCGGTATCAGAACCATATTATTATGTTTATATTTCTCTCAACTATATATTTTTCAAAAATTTAACCTACTGTGGAGTCACTTTTCTTGGTTCCACACAATCTCAACTCCTTGATTAAATAGTACTGCAGTACAATCCTTATATATATCACATTATTCTTATAACCAAAATATAATACTTGATTCCAAAAGCACCAATACATTAATTGTTCCACTTCAACTATAGTAACAACATAAGATTGTCCTTGATCCCTTGGCCTTTTCTAAGGTAAGTTTCCCTGACTCTTAGGACATTCATTTGCATAATGCCCCATTTCCCTACAATTGTAGCATTCAACATTGACAGCCTCTTCCTTTCCCTTGCAATCACGAGCCTGGTGACCTTTGTATCCACATTTATAAAAAACTCCCATTCCTTTTAGGCAAGTACCAGGGTGATTCTTCCCACAATTATCACATAATGGAAAATCCTTCTTTCCCTTTTTCCCTTTATCTGTCTCTTGTTCCACCGTTCTCTTCTTCTCTTTCTTTACTTTATTGTCATAAGATTTAGAGAATTCCTTTTCTATCTTGATAGCACATGAGACAATATCTTCGTATGATGAGAAAGATTGTGTGACTAAGTCTCGGTGGAGAAATGGTTTTAACCCATCAAAGAAATGATCAATATTACTTATTGGGTTACGTATATAATCCGCAACATGTCTTGCTAACCTTGTAAAGTTGGCCTCATACTTTGCGACATTCTCATCCTCCTTTTGTCTCAGACTCAAAAATTGTCTTTCCATATCTGCTCGATGGTCATGAGGAAAGTATTTTTCTAAGAAAATCTCTTTGAACTCCCTCCATTCCATATTCGATACTTCATCATCTTTCTTTGTATTTTGAATCAACGACCACCATTGATCAGCATCTCCAGTGATGCGGTAAACTGTCATGATAACCTTTTCCCTTTCACTACTCCCCAAGGCATGGAATATTTTCTCTAAGGAATTTATCCATTTCTTAGATACTAAGGGATTTTTACTTCCATTGAATGTTGGTGGTTGTTGCCTCATGAAGCTGTCTAACATTGATCCTCCATGTTATGGATCAGGGTGCTCCATACGAGTAAAGTTATTATTCATAGCCTGAGTGAGTTGTCCCAGTATGGTGATAAGCTGATCAGCACCAGTTGTATCACCATCTCCATTATAATTATCTTGAGTAGGAGGGCAATCCCTACATGGAATGTGTTCATTGATACGGTTTCCATTCCTCCCACTAGGTGCCATTTCTAAACAATGGCATAAACTAGATTAGTTTAAAATACATAATTCCATACTTGTAAAACACTTAACATAAATTGAACTATTTATGGATATAATCCATAATCATAAAAATGTGTTCTTTGAGGAAGTATATACTCATAAGCCCTTCATAATGGTTTGTAAAGAAAATGATAATTATCTTAAGCATATCCCCTGGGAGTGTTGTAACCAAGAGTGCATCAAGGCCCGTTGTTGTGCACCAGTTCCCGTTCGAGTCTAGCTCAAAGCGGTGTTTTCGGGTTTTACCCCTAGGTACATCTATGCTAGAGCCGCCTCTACCTGCTCGTATCCAGACAAGGATGTATTTCTCGGAAAACTCACAAAATCTCTATAATACCAAAATTCTAGGAAGTTCTTCTATACTAATCCTAAAAGTTTATCTTTGGGCTATGTGCTCTAATCAGAGTTTATCTAAATCTATCTTCCAAGGTTAGTACTAAACTGCCTCTGATACCAACTATAACGCCCCGACCCCAGTTTCCCAGAGTCGGTGCATTATTTCATAACATTGGCATGATCACAAAAGATCAAGTCTCGAAAGATCGATTAGTTTAGTAGCCTTGGAAACACTAGATACATTCATAAATGGTACATTACATCATAAAGTGAAAAACTAAAACAACATCTTGTCCTCATATCCCCTCATACTATCCCTGTAGGTTATTCTTAATATACTTCTTCACATCCTGGAAAAAATAAAACATTGGAAGGGGTGAGCTCAGATACTCAGTAAGGATAAAAATATAGCGGAAGCTTTCATAAATAAACATTAACATTTAAGGAAATGTATAACTAAAACAAAAGCCTTTTAAACTTGAACTTTAGCATAATATGGAAAAAATAAAATGAAATAATTCCATTTACATATTCACATGGATATTCTACTAGTCGAATAATCACATGCAATATCAATAACCACTTTCATAATGATGGAATGCATAATGCCAGACTATCATAACCACGTAGCCAAGGCCTCGTGCCAAGACCACAAATAAGATTTTGTCAAGGCCTCGTGCCAAGACACTAGTTTGTCTCATGAGACCTGCCGATGCATCGAGGAGCTATAGCAGGCTCCACCCGTCACTTATTAAGTCCAATGCATTCCTCATATGAATAGGTTTAAACATATCATAAACCATAACATAATTGTATCACATAAAACATGCATAAAGGAAACATAACATTTCCACATTTCAATCACAAGATATGAATACAACACATTGATATAATAAAAACACTTTCAAAACCATTTTCAATACCAAAATAAAGGAAAATTAAAACTTTGTATTTATTTTTCATTTAAAAAAAGTTATGGCTTGTAGAGGAAGCCGACACTCAAATAATGGTCACGGCGGTAGAGAAGTCGTTGTCGCCACATACGTATGACAAAAAAAACATTCCATTTTTTCATTTAGTAAAACGATTCATATAAAAAGATTCCTTTTGAAAAAAAACATAAAATTCAAAGGGGTTTATACACCGTATAAAAGAAAGTTGTGTATAAAACAAAATATGCCTCAATGAAAGGAGATTGAGACGAAGTCCCTTATAAAGATCATTTTTTAAATAAAATACATCTATTATGTGTATTCAATATAATTACACATAAATAATGTACAAATACAAGATAGGACATAATAATATCATGACATAATTTGAAAGTAGGAGATTAACCCAAAGAATGGAAATTGGGTTAAGAAGTTCCCTTACCTCGTGTCCGACTTGACTCGATCGCTCTTTAATCTCATGAATAATAAACTAGAGTTAATTTATATTTGCTTAAGAACCTTTTCCATGTTCATTATTCCTTTTATATCACTTATTACCATGTTATGAACACTATTTAATTATTTAAGTTAATAATGGTCGTTTTTTCGATCTTTGGTACTGGAGTAAAAAATAAACTTCTTATAATTATAAGTTGTTTATGTGGTAGAAATATCCATTATATCTAGAATTATATTCATGATGTATATATCATATATATCATATATATCCATTATATACATGAATTTATAATATTACATAACATTAAGAGGTAAGAAATGAAATGCACCGTTCATGGAGACGGTAAGCAGTACGTACGCATGAATGCTAATTTCATTTCTATTTTGTATTTAATGGAATGAAGTTATAATTATATAAAGGTATAATATAATTCTAGTATAATATAATGTATAATACCATTTAATCAATCCTTTATACATCCCATATATGGCATTAACGATTCGAATCACTTTGAGGGGCGGTAGTCCGCACTTCCTAAAATGAAATTATAGCGTTTACCCATAATGGAAATCATAAAGGTATGCCATAAATGAAAAATACAGAATAATAAGGAAAAAAACATAATATGTATCATATATAAAAATAGTGTCATCATAATGGCCACCATGAGAGGTGTTAAAAGAAGATTGAACAATCATCGTTTCGTGAGGCAAAAATTCGCCAACCACAGAAACAGTATGTTCTTTAACCATTAGACGAAGGTGTGTTTAAGTGTAAATAAAATCATTCTCATAAAAACACCCTAGTATATTTAAGATACTGTTTTTGTTACAAAATAAAGGAATAAAAAGAGTTTAAGGGGTTGGAGAAGCAAAATAAAACAAAATAACATAAGAGAAGACATTACCTTAAAATCGGGTAACTCTTTTTGATTTGAGCCAAAGGCTTCCTTGGGAAGACTTCTGCCCAAATTGATGCTTCTAGGAGTAAGAGAGGGAATTTGAGATTATTTTGGAAGAGGTTGGCCAATCCAAATGGCTTGTAATTTGTGAATAAGGTGGCAGTGGTGGGGGCCTTTTATAAGAGGAGAGGAGGGGCACTCTTGGAAAGATTGAAATGTTACATTATTGTGAAATGCTTTTCAGATTCTAAAGGTCCCAAAATGATATATTTCTAGGCTAAGGTGATAAGGGTTATAAATATGCTCATAAAATAGGTTTTTGACAAGTATAAGACTTAGAATTTACATTATCTTTTCATTTTATTTAAATCGTTAATTAATGAGGTAATCGCTGCATCATCATTGTGTCATAAAAAATTTAATTTATTTAATGTCTAAAAATTATAAAAAAATTACCATGATGTAGGAAATCGTTTTATATTTCCAATTAATATTTATAGTCGAAAATTTAACTTATATAACCCCATGTAATAATTGGTTTAGTAAAACAACACATGTTTGTGACAATTTTATTTTTACTTTAAATAAAAAGTTATTAATGTCATTTTCTTACCCAAGTGGCTACATGGGGTCCCCAAGTTGACACATGGATTTTATTGTTCGTCCATGACTCATCCAATAAGGGTAGGACAAGTGTACGGGTATTTTCATATTTTTATAATATCATTTTTACCTTAACTTTCACTAATTACCTTTAATCGCGATTAATTAAACTTATTAGTTACTATTCACCAAAAAATTATTTTAATCCCATTGAACCACATTTTACTTCCTAATGACAACCATGTATGTAAGGTTTTTGAAAATCAACTCACAGAAGTGTTAATGTTTCATTTAAATGAAAAATCAGTTTTTTAACTACCACTTAGTGGTTTAACTATTCATCAAAAATTGAAGTTTTTCAGAACAATGCCAAAATTTCACCCTAAGCTATAATTGATATTCTGAATTAAAAAATGATATCTATTTTACAAAATTCCAAACAGATAAGTTTCATTAATTAATTTTATAATTAATTCCCACTGTGAGAACAAATAGCGTTTTTTTAAGAAACAATATATATCAAAAGATTGACAATTGTTTATGTCCAATTTCAAAGTGAAATTAATTCTAATGACCACCATTGGATAAAATGGTAAAAATATATTCTAATTATACTTTAAAACCACTCAATAGTATAAATTATCACTAAAAATTATTTTGATTAAAAAATATGGTTTTAAGTATTTTTCTCTATTCATAAAAAATTGGAAGTTCTCAGAAAAATACCAAAAATTCAACATAGGATAATTTCGATATTACGAATCCAAAAATGAAGTCCATTTTTAAATATAAAATATATACAATTTCAAAAAGTGTGTATTACTATTCATAATGTCTATTTTGATTGGTCGCGGTGTGTTAGAATCTCGAACTTGCGTACAATGCAAGCTATTGCATTATTGAAAGAGAAGCGTATCGTGGAAGCTCGGGGTGTTACATATAGAAATAAAAACACTTGGTATTTTTATTATTATTACTATCTTTAGTGTAAATTTTATAGACACAAATACATGTATTGCACATAAAGAGTAACAAGGAGGGTTCCTAGAGAGACTCAAAGTTGTGAAAACTGCAGCTTAAGGAATTATCAAGCAAGATGAAAATGAAATATCACTTTTTATATTTGTAATATGTGGAAAAACCATCATGTGTATATGATGAACATGCATATCAACCACTAAGGATTAAAAAAGATTAAGTAAAGTAAAAAAGGTATAAAAAGACCTTTGTAGTGGATATTTATTTAAAATAAATAAATTGATTCCAATTATGGATTCTTAATAGTGGATGCACTTTTCATATGATAGGAAACACAGATCTAATTAATAGGATAAAATACGATAATAATGGATTTTTATAGTTTGGAAATGATAAATTCATGAAGATCGTTGGCTCTAAGAAATTAAAAATGGTGGGAAATACATGAGGAGAATTTATTTATTCATATTTGAAATCCATGGGCCAAATTAATTATACATAATCCAATTGTTTTAATCAAGGAATGAAATAAATTTCACCAAGGAGACTTGTAATATCGAGGAAAAATATGGATCTATTACGATATTTTAAAAAGTATAAAAAGGGAAATCTCTACCTTATTAGTGAATTATAAAATATTTTCTTTCTATCCAAGGATAATGAAAACAAGTTTTCCCGCAAACATCTTGGCTACTTTGTAAATAAATCCTCATAGAATTTTGTGAAACAAAAAGGTTCATGTGATATCCTTAAGCTAACATGTGATCATTCTCATATTTTTGATTTCTACCAATGGAGAAAGATTATTCAAAAGACATATAATTCTAGAGATAGTATTTTGATATATTTTATGGAATTAGTGCATGTTGAAATTTATGGGAAAATATCACCAAGATCCATTGATGAATAAATGTACCAAATTTTATTCATAATTGACTATAACAGGATTTAATAGTTGATGGTGATCACTTAAAAATCCAAAGTGTTTAATTTCATAACATGTTATAAAATATTGGTGTAAAATATTCTTGGATAAAAAATATTTAAATTTCAAACTGACAATGGAATGAAGCTCACTAATATCTAAGTAGGGTATTATCATATGAATCATAAGAGAAGGTACCAATTTTTAGTGGTGAGAACTCCTAATTTTTTTTCTCATTTAAAAATATGAATTTGAGAAGTTTTTTAATAATGCATCATTAACCTCAGTCTAAATAATAAATAGGTCCTTGTTATTTATAGGTGGGGAAAATTCCCCCATAAAATATGTGGTATATGAATAACCCTATATTTAAATACTTTAAAATATTTAGAAGTAAATGTTCAATTCTCAATAAATTGAATAAACATTGAAAGTTTGAATATCATGGAGAGGAGGGAATTTTCCTTGGATATTATTCAAAGATAATGAAATAAAAGTTCTTTGAAAAAATGCTTGGAAAATTATTTTAATTAAATATTTCACTATTAAGGATAATGAGATGATGTTTCAAACAAGTAAATTAATTATTGAAGAAATAGTTTATGTATTTAGTATCTTAAGGGGGGACATGGGGATGATAATAATTAATATGAAGAAAATAACAATAAAGAGGTTGAAAAATGTTCTTAATTAGTAATAAGGAAGAGAATTGGTGATAAAATTGATGAGAAAAATTATTATCCAAAAGAAAGATTCAGTGAAAATGAGGAGGATGAAAGATCGATATAAAACATCACTTTCACTAAAATTATAACCAGAAAAATTAACAAGACTACTAAGTATGAGAGTTATATCAAGGATAATAATGATGATTTTCAGTAAATTGAGATAAATCATACTTGGGATATAATTTAATGGTGAAAGGAAAAGAATATTATAAAAAAGTTGGTTTTATAGGATTAATAAAATAAAAAATGTAAAGTGGTTCGAAACAAAGAACATATTTTAGAAAAAATCCACTCCCAAAATGAAATTATGGTTTTAAATGAGAAATTTATCCCATATATATTTTGTAAATAATGTGATAATTTTTTTCCATATTAGTAAAAATGAAATTAAAGGTTTTCTAGATGGATATTAAGCATTTTTTCTTAAAAAATTCCTCATAAAAGAGGTTTGCATTGAATAGTTGAATAAATTTATCATTCATGAATATGAAAAATACGTGTACTAGTTGAATAAGGAACATTATGTCCTAAATAAATAAATAATAGATTTATTTTTTAGGATTGATTAATAATTTTGAAATATCTATTTCCAATATAGAGAATTTTTTCATAATCTTTATGTTAATAAGGAACATGATCAAAGGGTAATGTTATTTATATGGATAAAATACTCTTTGGTTGATCAAATTAAGACCAATGAAAATAGTTTTGTGAAATATGAAGATCAAATTCCATATATTACCGATTAGTGAATTTTAATTTTTCATTGGGTTGTGAATGATATAAGGAAGGTATGTAAATTTTATTTATCAAGCCAAATATAAAAAAGATGTACTGAAAATATTTAGAATAAAGGATCATAAGGATATGACAACATAGATTTAAACTCATCTTAATCTTATAAGATATGACATTGAAAAATAGATCAATATAATGGGGTATGGGTAAATAATAATAATCCTTTTATAATTAATAGCTTCATAACCTGGCATTGTGTTTTCTACTTATCAAGATGTAAGATATCAAAGTTTACCCAAAGAAACCCACATGATAACAGTGAAAATAATACTATAATATATCAAAGTCATGGTGGATTTTAGGATACATTATTATACTACATCACATAATAAATTATTGGGAAATATTGATGTATATTAGGGTAGTTTATTGAATAATAGTAAGGCAACATGTAATGGTGAAATTTTTAATAGAATTTTTTTTTATTTCATGGATTAGTAAGATTCATGATTGCATATTATTATGTTTTGTGGAATATAAATACATAGAAGCTACTTTTACCTACATAAAACTCTTATGGATTAACAAATATCTTTAATATATTGGATTTTATGTGAATTTTTCCATTGAAATCATATGTTATAACTTTAGTGTTATTAATCATAGAAAAAATTATATTCATCACTTGAGGACAAATAATATTGAGATAAAATATAATTTTATCAAGGGGATGTTTATATAATCTTGGTGGGATTAGAGTATTCATCCACTCAATTTCAAATAATATATATTTAGATAAATAAACTTTTTAAGGAAATTTTTGAGAAGCTTTGGTTTATTTATAAAGTGAAACCATGTCTATTAACATTAAAAGTTTGAAGATGTAACCCCTCTCCCCTAAGGTGGTTATTGTAACATGTTTGGTATTCAATAAGTGGTTCCTAGAAATGTATTTTTTCCCTCATGTAACATTACTAAGTTAATTTTTCTTCCTTATAACCATAAAATAAGTTTTATTTTGGTTCATTGAAAAAGAGCATGGTATATAGTGGATCCCATGGAAGACTATCTTCTGAAGTGTGGAAGAAAACATGATAAAAGGATAAAAATAGACATGGTATATGTCATGGGGTGGTTGAAAAATATAAAAACAAGTCATATTAAAATAATTTTCATTTTCATGGTTTAGATAATATTTTGGAAAAATTCATGTATGGCATCAAGAGGCTAAAAATTCTCATAGTGTTGGCCCAAATCAAGGTAAGAAATTGAAAGATAATGAATATTATGAGTGTTTCTTAGGTATTTTCATCTAGATGTTATTCTAAAATATATTATTCAATGGTTTACTCTACACTATATCACAGTCATAACTAGATATGTTTTTTTAAAATAGTAAAATAATGATATTTATAAGGTTAAGGAGATGTTGATGTTTTTTTGTGGAGTTAAAGTGTTGACTGAAGGAGGCCATGACATAGTGAATGGACATTATGATATGGTGAGTTGATCAATGTAGAAATATAAATTTTAAAATTATATATTTCAAGGGATGATTTGAATTTCTAAAAGGGGTATTTTTACCTAGATTTTGAAGTAATAATTGGATAAATTTTCCTATAATTCTTAATGAATTTTTAAGCCTGTAATAAAGGGCAGTTTAGATATTTTATTTTATAATTAGATAAACATATTTTATAATGGATAAAGATGATTTAGAGAACATAAAAGATATTATATAAAGGATATATTGATAAAATATAATAAAAATAGAATTCTTGGAGGGAGTTATTGTAGGAAATTCATAGATATCATCGTGTTCATGAAGACAAAAGAAATTACTGGCCCGATCATGATGAAATATTTTGATTTAGTTCTATGAGATCCAGTTGCTCACTTAATGGTGTAGTGAGTTATTATTAAGTAATGATAGAGGTAAATTATTACTCTTTTATGTTTTGTAGACCTAGAGGGATAGTGAGCCCGTTTTGAACTATAAATACAATTAATACACGTATAGTGAATTTTGGTACACTAGAATATTATTGACTATATTTTCCTTGGAAATATCACATTGATAATGAAACAAGTAAAAATAACTTTTGTATATTTTATAATTATCACTTATATATTCACTATGTGTGATTGGGATGAGTATTGATTGGCCATGAAATTAAATCATTAGAAAAGGGTTTTTTAATTGTTCATATCAGTTTATCTTTCCTTATGTGGGACCAACAATGTAACATATACAATTTCTCAAGATTGTTTTATAATAATAGTCACCTAAATCTAAGTAAATAATGCATTAGAAAAGAACCCTCATGGACTGTCCCGACACCATTCTTGGTCATCACTATATCTTAATGTTCCCTTGGATCATTGATATCACTAAGAGGGGGGTAAATCTTTTATCCCTTTTTATTTTTAAAAGTTTTCCCCTTAACCTCATACTTTGTGTTTTTTTGGTACCTTGATCTACTTAAGCTATAATTAATCACCCTCACAATATATGTAAAAGAAATAAATGAAGCAAAAAAACACAAGGATTTACAAGGTTAATCCATAAATGTATACTCGTTATCATGGTTGGTTGATCTTTCAACCCATGGATTATAGAATATAATATTATCATAATTTTTAATGGTTGTGGGAATTTATTATCCTATCACATGGTTCATTCCCACCCTAACATGAAATCTCACCATGTCCTTGCTCCAAACTCCCACTATACAATGAAGGTTATTATTTTACACCCCAAAGGTTATAATACATAGAAAGAATGATATTTTTCTTCACATATATGGTTTTGAGATACATAAAAATGTTATTACTTCATAAAAAAAAACTAAATCATTGATATACCCATGTAAATTATTTTAATAACTTCAACAACTGATGCACTTGATCAATTATGTTTTTCATAAAACTCTTTATAGATCATCAACTATGTGGATATTCTTTACTGTAATGAATACTCAATTTTATATCTCTTCATCCTCTACCAATGAACTCAAAGATTCATCATCCTAGTTTTTCTTCTCTTTAATACCTTTTATGTATTGAGTTGCTAAGATTTATTCCTCTCATGTGCTTCAAATTCACTCAGTTTACACTAATTTCTACTCACTTTATGTTATCTCTCATTTTTTTGTATATATCCCATGATATATTCTCCATACTCAACATTATATTAAATGGTATTATTATCTAAAAATGATATACATTCACGAGAATTAATTTACTCCCATCGACATCAGTATACATAAATAGAATACATTGAATAATTTTTATCCACCAACAAAAATCATTATCATATAATACTTAATTTTGGTTTCCCATGTTCTTTTAGTGTTCTTATCAAAAATATATCATGTAGAATAGATATTGAAATTTATTTCATAAAGAATCATCTTGATATTTCACCTAAAACTTATAACTTCAAGACTCTAAATAAAATTAAAAATTGAAACTCTTTTTATTTTCTTCATAAACTAAACATAAATAATATTTATTTAAACATGAAAAATGTATTAGTAAAAAAACACATTCATGGAATGATTATTTTGGTCCATGGTGAAACACTAGTCACCTCATCTTTAACATCTATCTCAACTATTCTTATTATTCTTAGAAGATAAATTCACTTTCCAAAAACTTATTACGAGTCTCTTAAAGAAAAGTTCTAGATTTTACTCTTTCAATTTTTTCATTATTCTTTATCATAAATAATTATAAAATTTATCTTGTCATATTATTATCATTTTATTCTTCTCATATCACGACTTTGATCATGGATAAAATAAGTTTCATGTTGTTTTAAAAATGATCAAACACTACAAGAATCATTATAATTTTTTATTATTTACATTTTAAATATAGAAACTCAAGTTTTTAGTCTATAGAATCCAAAAATTAATCTAATTAATGATGCTTATACAGAATGGTTCTGGATTACATAGATCCCAAATAATAATTATACAAGTAAATTACTACACGGATGATGCTTACACAGAATCCCAATGATGTTTATATAGCTCTTCAAGATCATTATGAAGTGTGAATTTTGATGTTTATACACAGGGATGATCATTATATAGATAAATATTAATCCATAGACAGATAGATAATTTTTATGAAAATTATAATTCATGCATACCCAACATTGGATGATTCTTACAGAGTCGTAAGATGATTCTTATATAGATAAATAGACTATACTTATGAATTTCTAGGTGATATTTATGTAGGACATAGATAATTATTACAATTCATAGAGAGATAATCCTTATGATTCTTTACTTTGTCAAATTTCCAAGATATATACATTATATAATTTCTTAAATCAATTCTAGGAAACTTAAAATGACCTCATCCCCTCTCCACTCTTTAGAAAACATTGTCCAAGTTTTATTCTTCACCAATATTCATTGGTCTTTATACATGATACATCTTGGATGGTTTCTCATAATTCCTCAAAACTTTAGCTAGTATTTCACTCCAAATAATAGATTTTAAATATTCCCATAATATATATTCAACCATACCTCTCAAAACTATTGTAGACATTAATTCACAGCCATAGTTATTCTCTTGAATTTAAAATCAACTCTCTAATAATCTGATGTAATGGAAAATTGAATCTACTTGTAAATGGTCTTTAAGTTGCAGATCTATCCCCTTTACTCTTCATTTTCAAAACTCAATTGAACCATATTAACATCTTCATAATTCTAATAACACTAAAATATATTGATAAAATTTTCCACTAAATAGTATCTACTCTTATTGATAGAAAATATAAATAAACACACGAGAACAACAAATTCCCCCTTTGTTTTTTTGTCAATGCCACTAAACATTGAATATCAACATGTGTGATGAATAATAATTTCTTCTCTACCACATTGAAATTAAATAAAAAGGGGGTGTTGAGGATTTATCATCTAATATTCTTATCACTCCATGAGAAATCTGAGACACACCCTTTATCCACTTGCTGAGAGAAAAATGAAACCACATATTTTTCTTAGTAATGAGCCTTAATTTAGTCAACTTTAAGTCTACATGGGCTATCCTGATATAGAAAACAAGATTTGATAGCCAAGGAGTAAAAAATATATATAAAGAAATTAAATATGTGATACCAAGTTATTTTTTGAATTCATGTATTTCCAGTATATACTTAACATGAAAATAATTTCATGCACTCATCTCAACAAACACATTAAAAAATTCAAGTACATGATGTAAAACATCCTCTTTCTAACTCAATTCATACTACACCTTAATAAATTAAATCACATGATTTAAAATATGTATTATAGTGTGTAAAATTACCTCAATGTTTAAATTTTTACAAGTTTTACATACATTCCATATTTGTATAGAATATCTATTTTAAACAACCTTTTTACATTTGATCCACTCAAGGTTTGATCTTATTATTTATCCCTAATGGGAGTTAGAACAACCACATTTAAAAGGACTTATTTGATGTATAAAGTGTAAAAACCTCAATTTTTTTCTTTAATTACCTATATGTTAACAAAAATTCAATAAGAAATAAGGCAATAAGGAGGGAACTATTTTATCCTAAATAATAATAAAGAAGTATAGTGCTTCCTATCAAGAAAGACATCTCATTAATTCCAATCTCAGTGTGGATAGAGTAATTCATATTACCATGTATATACTTTATGGATTTCATTTTAATTTGATTTTATTTGAATTTTTTTTTGTGGGTTCTTTTTACTAACCTTATATATCGTATCCAATCACTCAAATCAGTTTTTTCATTGGAAAAATTAACTAGCTTTAGGTCATTGATTGTTTTCTATGAAAATATTTTCTTTCCTTCTCTATATGGATACCCCTAGGTTCATGCTTACTTATTAGTAAAGTATTATTATACCAGTATAAATAATATATATATATATACCTCCCATAACATCTACAAAATTATAAGAACATAGATCTTTCATTTTGGTGATGAATCTATCATGATTTTAAATTTTGTTATGCTTCTTAAAACTATTCCTTATTCTACCTAGGGGAAGTCTTCTTGAAATTTTCCTCTCTTCCTTTAAAGTGGGAGAGTTTCTCCCAGTTTTCTTATGGGTCAAAAACTCCTCATATTTTTTAGGACCCATACTATAATGAAGAAAAAAATTCACTTTCAAATAGATTAGATTTACTTTTCATAAGTATATGTGGATCCATCATCTCACCAATTAATAAGATTCATCCCTTTCCTCCACTAACTTATTGAAGCTATCTCTAATTTATTAAACATATTTTTATCTTTAAGAAATATTGTTTATGTTTTAATTATATTTTTTCTTTTGTAGCTAACTTTTCTTCTAGATATTTAAAAAAATTCTCACTTGGCAACTTGTAAGTCTAAAATTCTTATTTAATTCATTAATCATGCTTCCTTATTATTATAATATTTTTTATTAGAAAAAAACATGTTATTTTATTTCACTATTTTTTCTTCTCTTTTTCTTGATCCATATATTCTTCTCAAGACTATATTCTATGTTTTATTTCATCATATACTCAATTTGTTTCATTATTCTTTATTATCACTACTTGTGGTATCAAACCCTCTCTCAAAATTATTAAGGAAGTTAACTTTATCAGTTGATTGATTGACTAAACTAGCTTTTTTCCTTCTTTATCATTAATATACTTTTCTTACTACTTGAATATGTCTTATTTATTTTATCCTATTTTTATTTTTATGATTTCTCATCCTCCTCATCTATTTAAAAATCTATAGCCTTATTATTTAGAAATTTATTTTCAAAGTGTCTAATTCCACTATATTTATAACACCTCAATGGTTGTTTTATCTTTACTTTGTTCTTGCCTTCTATGAACCTCCTTAATAGAATTGATACGGTCTGGTTAAAGGATTCATCATATTCCTCACTTTTAGAATCACATGATTCTATAACAACTTCATCTTCGAGTTTATGTTTTCTCATGGATTCAAAATTCATGTCATCCTTTACCTTCCATTTAAAATTTAGAGTTTTTCCCATCTCATATTCTATGAGGATGTTATAAAGTTCATCCAGAGAAATATTATCCCTATATTTAAAAATTGAATATTTGGAATATAATATGTTTGTAAAATTTTTCATTAGCCTCTTTACAATGATATACTCATCTAGGTTCACACAAAATATCTATATATTATTGACTATCTCATTTACTCGAGTAGAATAGTAATTGATGGTTTCCTAGATATTCATTTTAATGTATTCAATCCTTCTCCTCCAAACCTATAGCTTGTCTTTATTCACGTTAATATTATCTTCAAAACTATTACTAAAATTTTATTAAATTTACATTATAGTTTGAATTCCCATGACTTTTTGTGGACCTTTTCTTCTAGAGACATCAATATGGAATTTTAAGCATTTATATATACTTATAATTTTCTCTTATAAGTAAAGTTCATTGGATAATCTTCAACTATTGGTTGAAATACCTTCATAAAAGCATATATCACTTCTATTCCAAGAGAAATTATGTAGAGAAGTATATAAATATTCTAGTTGTGATATTTCCTACAATAATTTTTTTAAAAACTCTTTATTTTTATAGAATTTATGTTCTCTATTCTCATCAACTTCTTAAATCTTTTAGATGGAGCCTATTCTTAGATACCAATTGATATTACCTTAGATAATTGAGATCACTGATATTGAGGGTTGAATTGGTGATCAAATTTTCTTTGTACAAGTTATAATCTTAAACTCAACCTCTGTTTTCAGTTAGTACCTTAATCCACTCAAGTTATAATGACTCACCCTCACCTATTATGTAACAGAAATGAAAGAATCACAGTTCACAAGGATTTATAAGGATTTTTTGTAAACACATACTACTTTTATTGTTTGGTTATTCCCCCAAACCCAAGGATTGTCCACTATAATAATTTTTTCAATTACAATGGCTATATTCAGTTAATATCCTTTCCCATGGTGCATCCCACACAAGTATGATATCCTACCATGTACCTACTCTTGAGTCCCATGATGTTATTAATATTTTAATGACTTATTATATACTCCCTTTACTTATTTTATATGAAATGTGCATAATTTTTGTGAAATATTAATGTTTTAATACTAAGTATAACTTTTTAGCATTTTTAGAAGTAGTCCAATTGAATTAGTTTACTATTTTACTTATAACTCTCACCCTGATGATCCAAATTGTTTAGTTCTTGTTTTTTAGGATTCCTAGTTTAATAAAAAATATTTCATTAGAAGGGATCATGAGAGAATTCTTCCATTTGAAGGGCCATATGGATCACACAAAAAGGCCCAATGAATCTGTGAACAAACTGGACCAGCCTTGAAGATTGATTTACTGGGCTCAATCCAGAAGTCCAAAAACATTAATTCTCCACCATAATTCATGGGACACTACATGTCATCTTGGATAAATAGTTCATGGCCCAAAGCCAAGTACAAGGGGCCCAACTAATTCATTTAAACTCAGCCCACCATTCTGGAGGGGAATTGAAATCAGCACACAAATGTTGACTTTTCTCCTGATTTAGACATACATGAAAGCTGATATTTTTTAGTGTGAAATCCATGATATAGGCTGAAAACATTTTTGAAGAAATTATTTTTATTGGATGGCATCTTACTATGCAAAAACCCATTCACATTTCGGCCATTGAATAGTCTAGATTGAAATAGACCGAATGACATTATTTATTAAAACCGCCATAACTTTGGCTAAAAAAGTCAATAGGCGGAAAAATTTTGATGGTGGACATAAGACACCCATATATACATCTTTTAAGAAGACATAATCTCGTGATTCATCTGTCTAGATTGGTAAATATGTGGTTCAATTGGAGGGACAGTTTTGGAATGCAAACAGCCCACAACCTTGGGCTATAAATACATCCCTCCTCTCATTCCAAGAGGTTGGAACTTCAGCACTAAAGGAGGAGGTTTGCCGATAATAGGGCCTTGAAAAGGTTCTGGGAGGATATTATTGGATCTTGTTTCAACAATAGAGAACTCTTCTCCACTTCTCTTTCATGTTTGTTTATGTTTGCTTTCAATTGTAATTGTGTAACTTTGTTTTCATTTCAATCAAATTTTAGTGATTGTTTCTTCTTCAATACCTCTTATTATTCTCAAACTTCTGTAGTATAATATTAATGTTCTTAAAATAGTTTGAATCATTTTAAATTACCATCCCTTATTTTTCTTCCTCATTCAATCGAAATTCCATTTTTGATTCTCAAAATCTTTCGTGTGTGTGTTCGACACACTACTCTTTTCTTGTCCCTTTCTCTTTCTAATCTTTTTAAATCATCACCATAAAAATTAAACCCAGATTATCAAAAATACTAATGGATGAGTAAATCTACCATTGGGCTGAGTTATAATTCAGGGATGTTAAGTGATTGAGAGTTTTTGCTCGATGAGTATTCTTTAAATTAATATTGTGTATGTTAAACTTAATATATCATGGATTAATGATATGTTTTATTTAACAAGTGGTTTCCATGGATTATTGGAACCATAAATACACTACCATAAATAGGTTTTTATTGATATTAGAACCCTAATTTAAGTTAATCCTTGGATTAAAGTCTTAAAACTTAGGAATTCCAATCAACGTCAACTTATGACATGCGTGTTAATTTAATGCAATACAAAGCAAGGCTCAAGGATATCACAAGCTTAACTCCCAAATAATGAACTCACCCCAATCTTCATATATTTTCTAAATCAAGAATAAACCGTCAAACATTTCAATTTATCTCTACAAACAAACCCCACCAATAAAAATATAATCAACTAAAAACAAACGACTATTACAAAGTATCATCGATGAGGATTCAACCCGAGTGATGTTATACACATTAGCAGAGCATCGGAACCTTGAACAGTCGATAGGAGACAATCGGCCGCGCATTTCAAATTGTGTCGTTGCTGGGGATGGTGCTTTAAGTAGTCATCCATTTCTGGTTATTTTCAAAAGAACCCAAAAAACCAAAATTTTAAAAAAAAATTGAAAAAAAAACACAAAGAAAAACCCGTCTTCCTCTTAAAAATCATAAACTGAAAAAAATATACAAAGAAAAACATATCTTCCTCTTTCTTCAAAAATCTATCTGAATTACTCGTAGCCTTACAAAAAATCTCTCGGATTTGTTTGACCCTAAAATTGAGCGAACACTTCGCCAACTTAGGAGGAACATAAGAGATAATCAAATAATTCAAGAACCAGTCCTTGTCCAACCAATTGAATTAGATATGGCCAATCCTAGGGAAAAAACACTTAAAGAACTCGCTGCCCATGATATGAATTACCAACCTCTTGGTATTCAATATCCAAACATAGAGGCTGACTTCAAACTCAAATCAGGTTTGATTCATCTTCTTCCTCATTTCAATGGGCTAGCCGGTGAGGATCCACATCTCCACCTTAAAGAGTTCCAAGTAGTGTGCTCTACCATGAAGCCTCAATGGGTTTCTAAAGACAAAATCAAACTTTGAGCATTCCCTTTCTCCCTATCTGACACTGCTAATTCATGGCTTTAATACCTACCTTCTAGTTCCATAACCACATGGAATGACATGAAGTGACTCTTCTTAGAGAAATTCTTTCCTGCTTCTCATACTACTTCTATTCGAAAGTAAATAAGTGGTGTACGTCAATTCCCAAGTGAATCACTCCATGAGTACTGGGAGAGGTTCAAAAATCTTGTGGCAACCTATCCACACCATCAAATCCCTGACCAAATCTTGATCCAATACTTCTATGAGGGGTTATTGGCTATGGAGAGAACTCTCATAGATGTCATAAGTGGCAGTGCTCTTGTTGATAAAACTCTTACAACAGCAAGAGATCTCATAATTAACATGGCTACAAACACACAACAATTCCATACTCGAGCACATGATCAAGTCAAACAAGCCCAAGATAATCAATCAATTGATCCGAACAAGATGACTGAGTGGATGAGTGAACTTACAGGTCTTGTGTGACAACTAGCTGTTGCTAACAAATCCCCAACCTCATATTCTCCACAATAAATGTTTCTTGGACCTGTAAAAAACTATGGAATCTGCAACTCTCCATCTCATCCAACTGACACATGTCCACAACTTCAAGAGGATCAATCCGATTCATCTGGACAAATGGAGCTCAATGCAGCATATGCTCAGCAGAACACCAATCTTCAACTATCAGGTCAATTTGTTAGAAACTTCAATCAACCTCACTCTGAGCCCTTCTCTTCTTCCTATAACCAAGGCCATAGGTATGGTAATCCCATATCTCATCCTCCTCAATTCCCTTCTCAAAACCCAAACCAGTTTCAATATGGTCAAGGTGTTGGTAACTTCCAACAACCTTATCCTTTTATACCTCAACCTCAAAGGAACAATCCTCCTCCTAGATTCAATTATCCTAGCAAGCCTTCCCAATTCCAAAACCAATACAATCGCTTTCCCAAGAACCAAAATCTAGGTAATCCCAATTCGGGACAAGCCTTTTCTTCTAAGAAACCATGGGAATGTGTAGTGGAAGATCTTTCCTCCTTCACCCGCTCAAACCTCAAGAACATTGAAACCCAAATTGGTCAACTTGCATCCGACCTTAGTCAGCAGCAACCATCCAATTCTTCCCAAATTCCAAATCAACCATTACCCAACCCCAAGGGTAATGTAAGTGCAATTTCACTTAGATCGGGAAATCAAATTTCTATTCCTCAATATAAGTCCTCCAACCCTCCTTTGAATGTTGACCTAGAAAATGAAAAGAAAATGAAACTTGAAAAGGAACCTAAAACCATTCCCTCACCTCCTTCAATCCCACTTAGGAATCCAATTCCTTTTCCTCAAGCTGTTTCTAAACCAAGGAAGTCCTTTGAACCTGATCCTGAAATGCTCGATATGTTTAGACGTGTTGAAGTCAATATTCCCTTCTTAGATGCCATAAAACAAATTCCTAAGTATGCCAAGTTTCTCAAGGAGTTGTGTACCCACAAAAGGCAACTTAGGACCTTAGAAAATGTTTCAAACCAAGAGTCCATACCCATTAATTGCAAAGATTCGGGGACCTTTACGGTTCCATGCCAAATTGGATGTTCGAACTTTGATGATGCACTCATAGACCTAGGAGCCTAAATTAATGTCATGCCCAAATTCATATTCTCCAACCTTGGTCTAGGTCCCTTACATCCAACGAGTGTTGTCATTCAATTTGCCAATCAAAGAACAGCCAGTCCCAAGGGAATAATTGAGGATGTCCTTATCCGAGTCAATGATCTTATCTTCCCTACAAATTTCTATGTCCTTGACATGGAAGGTGAGACTAACTCTTCTCGATCTCCCCTAATTCTAGGAAGACCATTCCTCATGACTACGAGAACCAAGATTGATGTCCATTCAGGCATCTTATCTATGGAATTAGTTGACCAAATGGTCAAGTTCGACATTTTCCAAGCCATGAGATACCCATCTGAGGATCACTCTACATTCTCAATCCATGCTTCTGAGAGAACTTATGAGAGTCAATTGAACCCCATTCCATCATGTTCATCCTTTTCTGAAGAGATAAGATCTTGTGAAATATGCACTAGGATTAAACAATTCATAAATGGTGAAGTTGATGTGGACCTTTCATTTATAGACTCCATCAATATAGAGGATCTTGAAAACTCTCTTGAATCCCATCTCAACTCTGATCAAAACTGCTCCACCTTGGACAATATTGGGAAAAATGAATCTAAATCAACTGAAGTCCCATCCTCCATTTCTGAGTTTCCTAACCCAAAAATGAATGATGAGACTAATCTGAAACCCCTTCATGAACACCTGAAATATGAATTCCTCTTCAATGATCACTCATATCCTGTCATTATCTCTGCCACACTTACTGAAACTGAGGAGTCCAAACTTGTTCAAGTGTTAGAGGAAAACAAAAAGGCCTTAGGTTGGACCCTATATGACATACCAGGAATCGACCCTACCCTTTGCATACATCACATCCATCTTGAGGAGTCATCCAAACCAATTAGACATCCACAAAGAAGAATCAATCCACTCATACTTGAGGTAGTTAGGGAAGAGATCACCAAGATTCTTCAAGATTGTATTATCTACCCAATTTCTGATAGTGAATGGGTTAGTCCAATTCAATTTGTACCTAAGAAGGGTGGGATAACTGTTGTCACAAATGAACACGGGGATGTAGTCACAACTCGAGTGAAGAACAAATGGCATGTGTGCATCGACTATAGAAAATTGAATGTTGAAACCCGAAAAGATCACTACCCTCTTCAATTCCTTGATCAAATTATTGAAAGATTAGCTGAAAAGTCACACTATTTATTTCTTGATGGATACACCGGATACTTCCAAATACCAATCACACATCAGGACCAATAAAAGACTACTTTCAGATACCCCTTTAGAACATATGCATATAGAAGAATTCCTTTTGGCCTTTGTAATTCTCCTGCAACATTCCAGAGGTGTATGATGAGTATCTTTTCAGAATTCATTGAACAATACATGGAAGTATTCATGGATGACTTCACCATTTATGGTGAGTCATTTGAGTCATGCTTGCATTCACTCTCTCTAGTCCTTCAAAAGTGTGTCAAGTGCAACCTTGTGTTAAATTTTGAAAAATGTTACTTTATGGTTGAAAATGGGATTGTTCTAGGGCACATAGTTTCAAAAGATGGTATTGAAGTCGATCCTTCAAAAATTGAAGTGATCCAATAACTTCCTGAACCCAACTCTGTTCAATACATCCATTCATTCCTCAGTCATGCTGGTTTCTATCGGCAATTCATCCATAACTTCAGTAAAATTTCCCTCCCACTCACTCATTTTCTCCAAAATGATGTCACTTTCCATTTTTATGAGGTTTGCAAGAGAACCTTCATTGAACTCAAAACTGCTCTTACATATGCCCTGATAATCCAACCCCTAGATTGGTCCTTACCCTTTGAATTGATGTGTGATTCTTTTGACAGAGCTGTTGGGGATGTTCTTGGTCAAAGAAGAGAAAAGATTACTCATGTCATCTATTATGCCTCAAAAACATTGGATGAAACTCAATCTCACTACATTGTCAATAAAAAAAACTTTTAGCAATTGTTCTTTCCTTAGATAAATTCCGACCCTATCTCTTAGGTGCCAAAATCATCATCTTCACATACCATTCTGTTATAAAGTTATTACTCAAGAAAAGTGATTCGAAACTGAGGCTAAAAAGATGGATCCTAATGCTCCAAGAGTTTGACCTTGGAATAAAAGATAGACCAGGAAAAGAAAACCCTGTGGATGATCACTTGAGTAGAATTTCTAATTCTTCTCATTCTGAAATCATCGATCCTGAATTCCCCACCGAGCACCTTTCATCTCTCACTCCAAAGTTAGCATGGTATTCCCCAATTGTAAATTACTTGGTTTCTAGTGTTTTTCCTAATTTGTTTTCAAAATAACAGAAAATGAAGTTGAAAAGTGATTCAAAAACTATTTTTGGGACGAAAATAAACTTTGTAAAACTGGGGCAGACATGGTAATTAAGAGATGTGTTGATAAAGATGAACATTCCTCTATTTTATAATTTTGTCACTCAATGCCTAGTGGTGGCCACTTTATACCACAAAGGACCTCCTGAAAGGTCCTAGACTCTGGTTTCTTCTGGCCTTCACCCTTAAAGGACTCACATGAGTTTTGTAAATCATGTCCCACTTTCCAAAAGTTTGGCACAATTTCTAAGAGAAATAAAATTCCCCAAAAGCCTTAAATTTTCTGCGAGATCTTCAATGTTTGCGGCATATATTTCATGGGACCATTTCCCCCTTCCAATGGATTCTTATAAAACATTCTTGCAGTTGATTATGTTTCTAGGTGGGTCGAGGCCAAACCCACTAGAAAAGATGATTCACATACTATTAGTGAGTTCCTAAAGACACACATCTTCTATAGATTTGGCACACCTTGTGCCTTCATAAGTGACTTAGGAACCCATTTTTGTAATAAAACCATGGAATCTCTTTTGAAAAAGAATGGGGTTGTTCATAAAACTTCAACTTCATATCACCCCCAAACAAATGGTATGGCTGAACTTTCTAATAGGTAAGTGAAAAGAGTGCTTGAGAGAATTGTAAAACCCACCAGAAAAGACTGTCCTGAAAGACTTAGTGAAGCACTTTGAGCTTATCGAACTGCCTATAAAACACCCATTAGGATGTCTCCTTTTAGGATAGTTTTTGGTAAAGCATGTCATCTACCAGTTGAAATCCAACATAAGTCTTTTTGGGCTGTGAAAACATGTAATTTTGATTGTGAAAAATCTGGTGAAGAAAGATTGTTGCAATTGGCTGAATTGGAGGAGCTTCGACTTGAATCCTATGAGAATTTAAATTTGTACAAAGAGAAGGCTAAGGTACTCCATGACAAACACATCCTGAGAAAGGTATTTCATGAAGGTGAAAAGGTAATGCTCTTCAATTCTTGATTTCAGCTTCACCCAGGTAAGCTTATTTCTCGTTGGGAAGGTCCTTTTGTTATTACTAATGTTTACCCATTTGGTGCAGTGCAAGTCCAAGACCCCTCTTCCAATAGTACATTCACGGTTAATGGACATCGGTTAAAGCATCACCATGAGAGGATGCACAATCCTGGATCAACATAGACTTCCACTGGATCCCCAAATTCTCTAGCCGACCTATAACTAGATGGAGATTACGACCCGCCAAATCCAAACTAGGGGGTACCTCTTTCCTTTTAACTCTCTCTCTATCTCTTCCTCTCTCTACCTCTTTCTTCTTCTTCCTCCCTCTTTCATTTTTTTACCACTTTCTTTATCAAAACCTTTATTTTTCACTTTCTCTTTTGTGTGGGTGTATCTTTATAAAAAACAACAATAAAAACCTAAAAAACAAAAAAAACAAAAAAAAAACAATCACTTAAAAAAAATTATGAGTCATGCTTACTCACCATCAAGTTTTGAAATTTTTTCGAACCATTTTGGGGAGTTAACAGACATGTTTTCATCTCAAAAATTTTGTATTTTCATTATGAATTTGGATAAATAATTTTATGTCAAAATTAACAAATTTTGAATGCTCAATTTTTGATTTCGAAAATTCTTTTTCCAAACTGTGAGGAACAACATTTTCTTTCATGCCAAGGCCACCTATGGACATCTTTTCAAAATGTGTGTTTTCACCCCCATTTTTGAGTCTTGAGTTTGTGGACCTTCGAGCTGAATTTCCTACCTTAGTGTGCATTAATATGATATAGGCATTTTCTAAACCACATGAGAATCACAATAGGCAAATAGCCTCCCATTTCCCTTACATTAATCCTCCTTTTGAAAGCCCCTTTGAGCCTATGAAAACCTTTTGTTTGATAATCCACATTACAAGCCCAATACCTTTTCCCACCCAATATCAACATGGATTTTCATTGCATAATTTTTTGAAATTTAAGTGTGGGGGGAATGGATTTCATTGTTATTATTTATTTTTAACGAGTTATCATCTTCTTGCGGGAAAGAATCCATTTCAATGTAAGGGAGAGGTTGTAATTCATTGTGTTTTGGGGAATGTAATGTACTCCCATTTATGTAAATTTTTAAATGTTATTTACAAGTGTTCAAAAAAAGTAAAAAATGATGAAAAAAAATGATTGAAAAAATGGGTTGTGTCTTGGGTAGGTCAAATATAACTCTACCTCAACCATTGATCTTGTTATTACTATTACAATTAGTGTCGTGAGTAGATCAATCATGGGTTGGGATATGAGTGTGAGATCTTTTTCAAGGTCAAATTTCGAAAAAACAAAGAAAAAAAGGAAAAGAAAAAAAGAACACTTTCATTTTATTCTTATTGGGAGAATTTTTCTGTTTTTTAAATATTTCATCTTCTCATCATCTTCATATTTTCTTCCTCTATTGTGTCTTTCTTCACAAAATCATTCCCTTGTAAATATGTGTTTTCAATTCCTTCCATGTTTTATTTCAAAAAAATGTGCATTGCTTTTTCTGTGTTGGTATTTTAACCCTCTTCTTATCTATCTTGGACATTATATTCCTACTGTCCCATAGCCACAAAAAAACCCTTAAAAATACCTCTTGATTATTGGTAACTTTGGATAGGTATTGGAAGTTGAGAGCTCTTTCAAACTCTAAGATTTTCACTTTTGGTTGGTGAAGCAGTGAACCTCCACAAATGAATTTTATCATCTTAAGAGGTGTGAGTTTGGAGTGTACACATTTTGCATTTCTAAATTTTAGCATGAAAAAATGAATTAGTTTTGGAACATTGTTTCTATAACAACTTGTGGTGGATTTCAAAATGGATGAGTGAAATAGTCTAAACCTCCCCTGATTAAAGAAAACAAAATTTTAATATTTTTTGGTGAGTGAAAATGATTTTGTCATGTTTTTATATTTGTTGTACATGAGGACATACACAAAACTAAGTGTGGTGGAGTTGATGTTATTAATATTTTCATGACTTATTATATACTCTCTTTACTTATTTTATATGAAATGTTCATAATTTGTGTGAAATATTAATGTTTTAAGTATAATTTTTGAGCATTTTTAGAAGTATTCCAATTGAGTCAGTTTACTATTTTATTTATAAATCTCACCCTCATGATCCAAATTGTTTTTTTCTTGTTTTTTAGGATTTATAGTTCAATATAAAACATTTCATTAGGAGGGATCATGAGACAATTCTGCCATTTGAAGGGTCATATGAACCACACAAGAAGGCCCAATGAATCTGTGAACAAACTGGACCAGCCTTGAAGATTGATTTACTGGGCTCAATCAAGAAGTAAAAAAACTTTAATTATCCACCATAATTTGGGAGACACTACATGTCATATTTTATAAAAATTTCAAGGCCAAAATCCAAGTACAAAAGGCCCAAAGGAATCATTTAAACTCATCCCACCATTCTGGCCTGGAATTGAAATCAGCAAACAAATATTGACTTTTCTCTTGATTTAAACATCCATGCAATATGAGATTTTTCAGTGTGAAAGCCAAGATATAGGCATCCAAAATTTTGGAAGAAATTATTTTTATTTTAGGGCATATTACTATGAAAAAACCCATTCATATTTCGGCCATTAAAAAGACTGGATTGAAATAGATAGAATGAAATTATTTATTAAAACCACCATAACTTTTTCTGAAAAAATATATAGGAGGCCAAATTTTGAGAGTGGATATAAGACATCCATATCTACATCTTTTAAGAATACACCAGATAGTGATTCATATGTATATATTGGTAAATATTATGTTCATGTGGAGGGACAGGTTTGGAATACAAACAGCCCACAACCTTGGGCTATAAATACACCCCCTCCTCTCATTCCAAGAGGTTGGAACTTCAGCACTAAAGGTGGAGGTTTTTCATTACTAGGGCCTTGAAAAGGTTCTAGGAGGATATTATTTGATCTTGTTTCAACAAGAGATACCTCTCCTCCACTTCTCTTTCATGTTTGTTTATGTTTTCTTTCAATTGTAATTGTGTAACTTTGTTTTCATTTCAATCAAACTTTAGTGCTTGTTTCTTCTTCAATACCTATTATTCTTCTCCACCTTCTATAGTATAATATTAATGGTCTTAAAATAGTTTGAATCATTTTAAATTATAGTCCCTTATTTTTCTTCCTCATTCAATCGAAATTCCATTTTTGATTCTCAAAATCTTTCGTGTGTGTGTTCGGCACACTACTCTTTTCTTGTCCCTTTCTCTTTCTATTCTTTTTAAATCGTCACCATAAACATTAAACCCAGATTATCAAAAATCCTAATGGTTGAGTAAATCTACCATTGGGGTGAGTTATAATTTTGGGATGTTAAGTGTTTGAGAGTTTTTTCTCGATGAGTATTCTTTAAATTAATATTGTGTATGTTAAACTTAATATGTCATGGATTAATGATATGTTTTGTTTAACATGTGGTTTCCATGGATTATTATAACCATAAATACACTACCATAAATAAGTTTTTTATTGATATTATAACCCTAAGTTATGTTAATCCTTGGATTAAAGTCTTAACACTTAGGAATTCCAATCAACGTTAACTTATGACATGGGTGTTAATTTAATGCAATACAAAGCAAGGCTCAAGGATATCACAAGCTTAACTCCCCAATAATGGACTCACCCCAATCTTCATATATTTTCTAAATCAAGAATCAGCCATCAAACATTTCAATTTAGCTCTTCAAACAAACCCCACCAATCAAAATACAATCAACTAAAAACAAACGACTATTACAAAGTATCATCGCCGAGGATTCGACCCGAGTGCTGCTATACACATTACAGAGCACCGGAACCTTGACCGGTCGATAGGTGACAATCAGCCATGTGTTTCATCCCACTAATGTATGTGGTATTAAAATGAAAAAAAATTGGACCCACAATAAGAAAGATATTTTCTTCTCTTGTCTTCTTTTTCACTACTTAAGAATGATCTTATTCCATAAAGAAACTGGATCATTGATCTGCTCATGTATCTTCCTTAAATAACCTCAATAGCTGATCATCTTGATCAATTAAGTTGTTATTGAAAAACTTTATACATAATTAAATATCTATATTTTCCTCACTCCATGGAATAATCATTTATTCAGGTATCCTTCCTCTACTAATGAAATCCAATCTTCTACCTCCTGATTTTTATTCTCTTTGATACTTTGTAAGTTTCTAGTTTCTTAGTTTTCTTCCTTCTCAAGAGCTTCTAATTATCTTAGTTTACGCTCGATTTTACTCATGTTATGATCTCTATATTTTATTTTATCTATATCCCTTGATATATTCTACCCACTCAACATTATTTTTAATGATATTGATAATCCCAAAAGTCTCTATCATCAAGGGAATTAATTAAATCCAATAAAAATCTATAAACATAAATGGAATGCATTGATTTTTTTATCACACCAAAAGTATAATCCTAGATTTACTGCTTTTGGTTTCCCATGATCTTTTAGTATACTTCTCAAAAATATCTCACAGGGAATATATCACTATGCTGATTTCTAAAAATACCCTCTTGATATTTCTCCTCAAAATAAAATCTTAGAGCCTCCAAGATAAACCAAGAAAATTGAAACTATTTTTATATTTTAAAAACAACTCAAAATAAATAATATTTATTTTTTCTTTTACAATAGTACAAAAAATATATATTCAGTGGATAACTATTTTGTTATATGGAATAACACTGATCACTTAACCTTCAACATCTATCTCAATAGGTCTTCCTCTTCTCAGTAATGTAACGGGGCATTCAAAACTTATAAAGAGTCTCCAAAAAATAGTTCAAGATAAAAACATTAAATATATCTATTATTCTTGAAAATAAATAATCAAATAATTGAGCATATTGTATTATTTACATTTCATTCTTCTTATCTTATCACTTGGATCATGTCTTGACTAAGTTTCATGATTTTTTAACATGATTAAATTGTAAAACCATTATCACAATTTTTTTATTATTTATATTTTAAATCATGAAACTCAAGTTTTTAGTCTATATAAATCCTAAACTATTTTTAATACTTTATACTTACACAAACTAGTTCATGCTTATACAAATCCCAAATCATATTTGTATAATTTTTTCCTCACATAGATTATTCTTACATAGATGAAAAATTATGTTTATGAATCTTTAAATGATATTTATGAAGTATATATTTTGGTGTTTATGTGGAGGTATAATACTCACATAGAAACTTATTCATACCTATGCATTAATATAATATTTACATAGAGAAAACTTCATGTTTAAACAACACTAGATGATGTGAAATAAAAATTTGATGCTTATTATGATCAAGGTATCATACTTATGAAGATTTGGATTTTATTTACACTAGAAATATATGATCCTTACATTTCATAGGTACATGATCCTTATAGTTCTAGTATTTGTTAAATTTCCAAGACATGTACATTCCAAAATATCTCAAATCAAGTACATACCACTTTGAATGACATCAGGCCATCTGCACACTTCTCATAACACCATCCAAGTGTTATTAAACATTGATATTAAATATTATTCATGTGTGATACACCTTTTATAGTTTAAAATAATTTCACAAAAAATCCTCTAGTTTTTATTTCCCAATATTAAATCTTAAATCTCCTACTAGAATTTTTCACTCAAATTTATCCAAAATTTCATAGAAAATGCCACACAACCTTAGTGCTTATCTTAACATGAAGATCATATCTACAATAATTTTATGTGAGGGATTATTGAATCTGTTTACTCATGGTGTTTGAATAGTATCTCCATCCTCTTCAATCTCCCCTTTTGGACCTCAATGGTAATAGGTTGAAATATTTATTCTTCACATCACACCAACACATATTGATTTCCTTTTCCAATCAATAATGGATACTCTTATTGATAACAAATATAGCTAAACACATGGGCACAAAACATACCATATGTATTCATTGGGTTTATCCACCCATGTTAAGGCCAATAACACAAGTCTTACCACTCTCAGAATAAACCAATTGCTTCGGATAACACTCGGTATTTAACTCTCCCTACCTATAAATAATTGGCCTTAAACAATCCAAAAATTAAATATTTGGACATGAATTTCATATTATTTCATTACTAAACACCTTTTAGGATTATGGTTTTATAGAATTATCTCATCTCCCTTAAAAAATAAAACATTATATCATAAAGTGGAAAATTCCACTTAGTATCCATTTTACCCATAATATAAAACTTTTAAGATATAAATTTTTTTATTTTCATGACATATCTTCAAAATTCTTATTTTTAACTCTTCTTTGTACGTAATCATCCATAAAACCCTATAAAAAACATTTGAAAATGTAAGACAAGAAAAAAAATACTAGTAAGGGACATATAAAAATAAAGAAGAAAATTTATTATTCCATTAATAACATTATAATATAATTCCTTTTTCACAATATACTATGAGTTAAAAATAGAATTTTTTTTACCTAAGTAATAAACTTCACTTCCCAAATATTTTCAAAAAAAATTTCAAAATAAATATTAAAGGAAAAAAATTAAACACAAAAATTATTATTTAAAATCGTGAAAAACTAATGAATTTTTTTAATGTTAAACATTTCACCCTTAAGAAATATTATAAATAATCCTTTATACTTAATCTCATTAGATTTACTTAAGAAATTGTAAGATTTCCATGAAAACTCATAACAATAATAGATAAATAATGTAGGTAACTTTTAAAATAATTTTTATTTCTCTCTTAAAATCACTCTTTCAAATAGAATAACCTACTTATTAAATTCCAATAATCTCATTAGAGAATCCTATAACAGTTTAAGTCCATACCTTTAACCAATGCATTGGAGATCTATATCGGTCTCACTAGTTATCTTGAGTTATATTAGGCTCACCCACAATTATGAGATATATCATGCACATACTTCATCATAAATAATTCCCAAGAACCATAAAATTTACATAATAAATTAATGATTTCATTTTCAACATTACACTCATACAAATATACCTTTAATCCATAATAAAAAAAATTAGATATTGAAATATCCATTCCTTTTAAAAAAATATTTTTATAACTAAATATCTATAACAATATGAATAATGGGTTTTATTTTATGAAAACATGGAATATTTTAAAGGATCCCAAACATAAAATAGTGACCATGGTGAAAGGAAAAACCACTAATTTTGTATACGTTAAAATAAAACATTCATTTTTCCATTGTTTCAAAATGTTCTATATAAAATGAATTAAAAGATTACTTTTTTTTAAATAATGTCAATAAAGATATAAAATATTCTTTATAATTCATTTTTTCTATATAAATACATTCACACAAAATTTTTAAGAATATATAAATGGAATAAAAATATTTAGAAAATAAATATTTAAAACATTTAAAATGATGTTTTAAGGTGATGTGTCCCTTACCTTGATTCCAAATTTCCATGTAAGTTATTTACCTTCATGAACAATAAACTTATATTAATTATTTACTTTCTAAAAAAAAATTTCAAATTTATTGTAACTCCCAAAGAATTTAAAATATTTTTATTTTTTGAAATAAATTTAATATATTAAATATCATGTAATTCATACAACATTGAGTAATATTGTGTTACACACAAGGGATACCTTATTCAATAGCTTGTTTTATATAGAAGATCATGTTTTATTGAACAACACAATATTATAAAAATATTATAATTTATTATAATAAAATATAACCTAGTTGTTAAATTAGAGGTTATTAATAGTATTAACTAACTTATATAAATATATGGTTTATAAAAATATAAGATAAATTCATTGGTTACCAATAAATTAGAAATGAAAATATAAACCAATTAAAATAAATATTTGTATTTTATGCCCCCAAAGACATTTTTTTAAAAATTAAATTAATTACTATTAATAAATAATATTAATGAAATATATATTTTATATATTCAATAAAATATTTTTTATATTCATCCAATAGATTTTATGGGCTTAAAATAAGAACAAACCCAATATTACACATAAAAACCTATGTTTTTATAAAACCAATTTTACCACCTGTTAATGGAGAACCTATTTGAAATCTAATTTTGACACTTTTATATATTATATTTGACAAAATAAACTTCTTATTTTAAATTTTAATATTAAAATTTACTTGGGTTAAATTTTTGATATTTTTCTGATAAGTTTCATGTTTTGATGAATAGTAAACAATACTAGATTTTAATTGAAAATAACTTTTTTCCTCAAAATAATTTAAAGAGATAATTTATATTTTTTAATGGTTTTAAAATATAACTTAATTTTTTTATCATTTAATCCAAAATATCTCATTGTAATCAATTTTTCATTGAATTTAGATATAAAAATGTTTCAATATTTTATATGTTTAAACATTAAAAACTCATTTTCTTACCTCGTTAATAGTGTTAATTTTAAATTAATTTCTAAAACTACTTCGTATTTAATTTTGACAAATGGATTTCATATTTATAATTAGTGGGTCAAAATTATGTAAATATATTGCATTTTTTTGGGGTATATGAATAGTAACTTTAGTAAATTTTTATTTTCCACAGTTAAGGGTAAATAAGGTAATTAAAGTTAAAAATAATATTATAAAATAATAAAATTACCCTAACACTCATCATAATTTAATTAGATATGTGTTGTCGAAAAAAATCATCATTAGGATGAAATTATGACCCATTTTAATCCACTTGTGTTATATTATTGAATTTATTATATTTTATTTAAAGAAGAGTTAAATATGTCACACTCAAATTTTAATAACTATACCATTTTTAATATAGGGTTATGCATAATAAAAAATATACTATGAATAGTAATTTGAACGCTCATAAATTTATCTTCATCTTGATAATTTTTTTAAATTTTTAGAAAATAAATAATTTAATTAAAGGCTTGAATAATAAGGATGCATAATTGTTTAAATAATAGAAATATTAAACAAATTGTATTAAAAATATTACAATAAATATAATTTGACCTAATTAATGACATTCAAGAATTTTATCAATAAATTAGACATATTAATGATATATTATAATTGTTTTTTTGATGTTATCAAGTTATTATGATATTTTTAAAAAGAAAAATAATTAATAGTATCAAAATTGACATAAATGATACTTTATATTAAATTATATTTTATAAAATGATATAAAATTCATAAAACTATAATTTTTAGTCAAATAACTATAATAGTTTTAAAATTATTATCAATTATAAATTAGGGGTTTGTTTGGAATTTTATAGTAACTATATTAACTCTTAAGTAGTAAAAACACATGTTCACGGTAAGAGCTAAAAAGATTAAATAAGGGTTGAAGAAAAAATATAAGGTTATGTATGTGACATAAACTTGTTCAAAAATTATTGGTTGAGATGAATTTTACCCATACACATAGTATCTTATAAATAAATCACTTTTTATTCATTTTTAGTTCTAAATTAATTTATATTAATTTAATATTTTGAGAGTTTCCAAAAGTGACGTTCACCTCAATTATAAAAGGGAACCTCCTCCCACACTTACTCACACCACTCTAAGCCTTAATTCTTCACCAAAACCTTCCCATTCCACTTATAAACTTCCCTATCCACATCCTATATGTTATGGTATTATAAAAAGACCAACCCTAGTGTCCCTAAGAGGATATCCAAAGGAGGTTTTCTAAAGAAGAGGTAATCGTCATTACCGACTCCATCAAAATTATTTATTCTTATAATTACTCTTTTGATGTTGTTTCCCTAATAAATTAATAACTCAAGAATAATATTTATAATGAAATTTTATTATTCTTATGTTATAACCATATTCCTCCATTTATTATTCCTATGAAAAACAATATCACTATGTGTGCGTATGTATGGTTTACCATCTCCACGTTGTGGTGTAATTTTTTTTTCATCACCACTTTATTTGGATAGATATAATGATGTATATAAATGATATAAATAATAAATATGAAAATATTTTAATTCTATATAATTAATATACCATCCAATTCCTTACCACTTTACCATTAAATGAATGATGTCATGGCTCGTGCATATGTATGACCCACCTTCTCCAAGATACAATGAGATTCATTCTCCACATTAAGCATTCAATAATGATTATAAAAAGTTATATGATGAGTGAATATAATATTTATGAACTTAATATCATTCTGTATATGTATAAAATATATCAAATTCATTATAAATAGGATTTACACGACAAAACAAACATCATAAAAAGAAGCAGTTGACACCAGAGACAATGGTAATAATGAAATATTACTAAAAAAATGATATAAGAGGATTTTATATGATATAATAAATATGGATATAGTTCTGGTATAATTTAATAACATAATTTATCTTTTATATAGGAGGTTAACACACCATCAACTAAAGGAAAGTAGCAGGTAAGGGTTAATTTTGCAATCTCATTATTATCATAGATTGTTTATAGGTAAGTATTTACTGGGACATATTTATCACCCATGTTCATGTTTCTTAAAAATAAATTTCAAAATATTCTTAATATTCTTATGCAATTTTTAAAGTTATTTTTACCCAAGTTTTACTTTTTATAAAAAAATGAATGGAATCTTTTTTCATTCTCAAAGTGTGCTACTTTATGACCTTTTCGACAAATACAGAAAGCATGTTTATTTTTAACTTATATGACATGAGAAGATTTTACCACTTTCATGACACCTTGATGTTTTGAAGCTTCTAAAACAAGTTTATAAAGTTATTTTTAATAAAATGATTTCTTTTATAAATTTTCATCTTCTAAATAAATGATTCAAAGAAAAATGTTATTTTTTCAAGATAAATCTAAAAATTTTATTATAGAATTTTTATTTATGTCAACATAATTTGTTGAATATTATGTTTGATTGAGGTTGATCTATTATGATGAAATCTACCTTATTTTATTGAAGGGTTTATGACCAATTTGATTGTGGATGTGCTATTTTGATAACATTCATGATTTATGGTTTAAGTATTCACATTTCATATGATAGATTTCATATGAATATATATGTAGATTATGTTTTACCCCTTTTATAAGAGAAATTCATTGGACTTTTTAAGTGTTGGGTGGGGCCTTCTATAACCCCTTAATGCATCGGTAGGTATCATGATACAAATTAGTTTGTGTTTTGGATAATTTCTTACACGATTTTGTATGGTTTCATGGTCAAAGCCTTGATAGTATGTTTATGATGTCCCACATTTTTCATTCCCTTTTTATGAGATTAGTTATTGATATTCCATGTGATTATTCAACTAGTAGAATATTTGAGGTTATGTATACTTCTCATATGATTATTTATAGGGAATTATTTGATTAGCTTATATTCCTTCCATATTATGCTCAAGATTATGTTTTAATGGAATGTGTTTTTAGTAATTCACATTGCCTTATTTTTTATGTTTATTTATGATAGATTCTACATTATTTTTTACCCTTACTGGGTATCTATGCTCATCCCTTTTTTAGGTTTCATTTTTCCCTTGGATGTGAAGATGTATATTTTGACTGAATTATAGGGATAATCTAGGAGAATAATGGCATTCTCAAAAGATATTTTATGTTGTGTTTTATGTTTTAAATTGTAATGTAAGGTTCATGTATGTAATATGGATTTTAAGACTTATAAACAGATTAATCCTTTGGGATTAGAGTATTTTATTTATGCCAATTTAATTAAGTAACGAAATGACTCAGAGCTACTGGGATTGTGGTCATTACAATTGGTATCAGTGTAAGTTTAGTAGAAAACTTATAAACTACATTTAGAAAATATTGATTAGGGAACATAAACCTAACATACACATTGTGGATATGTATAGTTGAACATCCAAGAAATTTGGTAAGGTAGAGATTATATGGGTCTTCCTATCAATATAACCCTATCTGGATACTATAATTGGACATGGTTCTAGCATAGATATACTTAGAGGTAACAACTCTGACAAGGTGTCCCGAGCCGGTAACTAGGTACATGAAAACGGGCCTTACTGCACACTTGGTTTGACACTCCCAAAAGATATGATTAGGATAATTCATATTTTATTTACAAACCTTTATAAAGTATTTAAAAGTAAATATGTCTCTAAATAAATCGTGTTTATGATTATAATATTAGCTATGCATAAATTTTTCAATTTATATTAAATATTGGTAGTTCAAAAATACGCATAATGATTCATAACCTAATTTAGTGTATGCCATTCTTTAGGAATGGTGAATATTGTAAGGAATAGAAATATTATCAATGAAAATAATCTATGTAAGTATTTCCCTCCTATGAAAGATAATGATGTTGGAGATGGACCTGCAAATTGTGTTGAGTATCTAATAACTTTACTGGGAAAGTTGACTCAAGTTATGAACAATAACCTTACCCATATGGATCATCCTGATCCAAAATGTAGAGAATAAATTTTAAAACCCTTCATGATAAAACAACCTCCAACATATAATGGGATTACAAATCAATTTGTATCTAAACAATGGATAAGTTCATTTGAGAAGAAATTTCTTCCTTAGGAAGTAACGAAAGAGAGAAGGTTTTGATGGAAGTTTATCGTCTTTTTAGAGATAAAGATCAATGGTGGTCCTTGATTAAAAACAATAAGGAGGATGAGGAAATATATAGTATGGAATGGAAGGATTTTAAGGAAATTTTCTTGGAAAAATATTCCTCTCATGAGCAGAAAGCAGATATAGAAAGACAATTCTTGAATTTGATGAAAATGGAGGATGAGAATGTTGCTAAATATGAATCCAACTTTACTAGTTTAATAAGGAATGCTATAGAATACATAAATACCCCAAGGATTAAGTTCTATTGATTCTTTGATGGGTTAAATTCCTTCTTCTTAAAGTATTTGGTATCCCAAACATTCTCATCATATGAAGATATACACTCGTGTGCTATCAAGAAAAAGAAATAATTATCTAAGTATTATGACATTAAGGGAATGAAATATAAGAAGAGGATGATGGATAAAGAGATGTATAAAGGGAAAAAGGGAAAGAAGTATTTTCATACATGTGATAATTGTAAGAGGAAACACCCCAGTACTTGCCTAAAGGGAATGAGAGTTTGTTACAAGTATAGAGAGAAAGGTCACCAGGCTTGTGGTTGAAAGGGAAAAAAATATAGTAATTTTCAATGCTAGAGTTGTAAAGAGTTGGGACACTATGCACATGAATGTCCTAAGAATCATGGAAATATATCTCATAAAAAGTAAAGGGATCAAGGTCAAGATTATGTTGTTACTACAGTCGAAGTGGAACAATAAATCTATTTTTTTAGATTCAAGAATTTTGTTATAATATCATTGTTATAAGAATCATCAGATATATAAGGATTTTACTCCAATACTTATTATTTAATGATTCGGAAGAATGAATGTTATCATTAAGGTTTTAATGGTGACAAATTGTATTCATATATTTGATATGTGACAAACATATCTACATTATGTTGTTTAGAAAAAATCTATATTTAAGTTGATTTTGGAAATTTAGTGAACTTTCTTATAATTTTGGAATGTAAATATGGACAAATGTTTTTTGGATGAGTCTTAAGGTTGGAATAGAGTAAGTTTACAATTAGATATTATTGTATGAAGCTAAATTATTATTTATTAGATACTTTTTGTTAACCCTTTGGGTTTTAGTAAATATTTAGTGGATGAAGGAAATACTTAAATACCTTATGATTCATCAAAAGTCCTCTAGGAATAAAAATTCATCTTGAATATCCAAATTCAATTTTACTAAATGAATTGAAAATAGATTTATTCAAAACCAAAAGATATGATTGTGTTTATAGAAATTATATTTCTTTACATTCTTATAGAGTGAAATAATTCTTCAACTCTAGGAAAAGAATCTAAAAAAAGCAATTTTTTTGAACCAATGGTATTTTAAATCATCATAAACTTATGGATTTTATGCCCTAAATTTTCAATTTATCATTAAATTGTTTGTGATTTATGACCTCAATCACTCCCTACAAATATATATGTTTTTCCTATATGTACTAATCTCTACTTGCCACTAATGTTCTTCTATTCGAAATCCTAGTTTTGTGGTGACCTTCACATTTTCCTTTCCCACTTATACAAAATATGTGTTATTAACACTATTCATAATATGGGTTCTTCAACAATAGTGTATTCAAATATCGAAGTCTTGATTACTGATATCAAGTATAAATTGCGAGGATGAAATTTAATTATGATGGGGAGAATATAACACCCCAAGAATTTAGCATATTTTTTTTATTTTGAAATAAATTTAATATAATCTCTATCTTGTAATGCACTCAAAATTGAGTTATCTTGTGTTACATACAAGATCGACCTTCTTCGATAGATTGTGTCATACACAATATCGATTTTTACCAAACGATAAAAGATTATTAAAATATTATTATTTAATATAATAAAATATAACCTAAAATTTAAATTAGAGGCTATGAATATTATTAACTAACTTATAAAAATATCTGTTTTATAAAAATATAAGATGAATTCATTGGTTACTAATAAATTAGAAACGAAAATGTAAACCAATTAAAGGAAATAGTTATATTTTATACTCCCAAAGTAATTTTCTCTTAATTAATTAATTTAATTAAAATTATTAAATGATATTAATGAAACATATATTTTATATATTCATTCAAATATTTTTTATATTCATTATATAGATTTTCTGGGGTTAAAATATGAACAAACCAAATATTACACATAAAAACCAATATTTTTATGTAAGTAGTTTTACCGCCGTTTAATAAAGAACCTATTTTAAATCCAATTTTTGAAACTTTTATATATCTTATTTGAAAAAATAAACTACTAATTTTATATCGGAATATAAAAATTTACTTTGGTAGAATTTTTGGTATCTTTCTCATAAGTTTCATGTTTTGATGAATAGTAAAAAAAATACTAAAATTTTAATTGAAAAAAATGTTTTTCATTAAAATAATTTATAGTGTTAAATTATATTATTTAATGTTTTTAAATTATAACTAGATTATTTTTCATCATTTAATATAATATAGGTCATTAACGTAAATTTTAAATAGAATTTAGATATAAAAACATTTCAATCTTTTCTATGTTTAAACTTTAAAAACCATTTTCTCACCCCATCAATGGGAATAATTTTAAATTAATTACTAAAAATTATGGGATTAAAATTTTGAAAAATGGATTCCATATTTTTAATCAGTGGTTACAAATTATTTAAATAGATTTATTTTATTTTTGATCATATTATTAGTAACTTTAGTAAATTTTTATTTACCACTTTTAAGGGTAAATCGAGTAATTAAAGGTAAAAATAATATTATAATCTTCTAAAATTATCCTTAAACTTGTCATAATTTCATTTGATAACTTTTTTTCAATAAAAATAAAAATTAATTCTAAATTATGACCCTTTTTAAGATACTTGTGTAAGATTATGACATTTTTTATTTTTTATTTAAAAAATAGTTAAAAATGTCATACTCAAATTTTAATAACTATATCATTTTTAATATAGGTTTATGCATAAGATAAATTAGACTATGAATAGTAATTTTAAATCTAATACATCTATATTAATCATTATATTTTTTTTTTAATTTTTAGAAAAGAAATAGTTTAATTAATGGCTTGATTAGTAATGATTCATAATTGTTTAATTAATGGAAATATCAAATAAATTATATTAAAAATATTATTTAAAATATTATTTGAAATAATTAATGACATACAATAATTTTATATATAAATTATAAATTTTATTGATATATTAGATGTGTTTTTATGAATTTATCATGTTGTTATGATATATTTAAAAATAAAAATAATGAATAGTATCAAAATTGATATAAATGATACTTTAAAATAAATAATATAAAATTAAATGATATAAAATTAATAAAAATATAAAATTCAGAAAAATAAATATAATATGGTTAAAGGTGTCACAAATGGCCCATTTGGGGTTATTTTTGTTATTTTATAGTAACTATATTAACTCTTAAATAGTAAAAACAAATGTTTCACGGTAAAAGTTAAAAAGATTAAATAAGGGTTAAGGAAAAAAAGATAAGGGTGAGTATGTGACCTAAAATTGTTGAAAAATTATTAGTTGAGAGTATTTATACCCATATTAATATTATTTTATAAATAACTCACTTTTAAGCCATTGGGAATTCTAAATTAATTTATATTAATTTAATATTTTGAGAGTTTCCAAAAGTGACCCTCACCTCAATTATAAAAGAGAACCTCATCCATCACTTCCTCACAAAATATTGAGCCTTCTTTCTCGAATAAACCCTATCCATTTTACTTCTACACATATATAAACACACCCAATAGGTGTTGGTATTCTCAGAATACCAACCCCACTGTCCTTAAGAGGATATTCAAAGGAGGTTCTTTAAAGAACAGGTAATTGTCTTTACTGAATCCATCAAAATTATTTCCTCTTCTACTACCTATTCTAATGTTTTTTCCATAATAAATTAATAAATCCAGTATCATATATATATATTATGATATGTTGTTATGATTGTGGTATACCATATTCTTCATTTTATCCGTCCTATGAAAAACAATATCACCATACGTATATACGTACGACTTACCATCTCCACGATGTGGTGTAATTTGTTTTTAATCACCACATAATTTGGATGGGAATAATGATGGATATAATGGATATAAATAATAAATATAAAATTATATTTATTATCTATAATTAATATACCATCCAATTCCTTACCATTTTACCATTAAGGGAATGATGCCATCGCTTGTGTGTACGTTTGACTTACCGTCTCCACGATGTGATGAGATTCATTATCCATGTTAACCATTAAAAAATGATTATAAAAATGTATATGATGAGTTAATATAATATTTATGAACTTAATATCATTGTATATATGAATAAAATATATCCTATTAATTAGATATATAACTTACATGACAAAATAAAAATAAGAAAATGATACAGTAAACACATGAGAGAATGGTAATAATGAAATATTATTAATGAAATGATATAAGAGGATCATATATGATATCATAAATATCGATATATATCTTGTATAATTTAATAACATAATTTAACCATTATATAGGAGGTTAATTCACCCTCAACTAAAGGAAAGTACAAGGTAAAGGTTAATTTCACAAGTTTGACTTTTTGTTAAACATATTTAAAGGAATTTTTGCCATTTTCCAAATGAGGTACTCTATGAAATTTTTGAAAAATATGGAAAGAATGTTTATTTTTAACTTATACGACATGAGAATATGCTACCACCATCATGACTCCTTGATGTTTTAAAGCTTACTTTATAGGTTTACAAAGTTCTTTTTAAATAAAATGTTTTCTTTTATAAATTTATGGATTTTAAGTAAATGATTTCAAAGAAATGGTGTATTTTTCTCAATATATTTATAATGATTTTATTAGAGTATTTTTATCTATTAAAATATCCTATGTTGAATCTTATGTTTAATTGAGGTTGATCTCTTGTTATACAATCTACCTTATTTTATTGAAGGGTTTATGATCAGTTTGACTATGAATGTGCTATTTTGAAACCATCCATGGTTTATGGTTTAAATATTCACATTTCATATGATAGATGAAATACGAATGTTTATATTTGTTATGTTTTACCCCTTTCATAAGATGAATGCATTGTAATTTTTATGTGTAGGGATGGGGCCGCTATAACCCCTTGATGCGTCGGTTGGTATCATGAGAGAAATTAGTTTGTGTTTTGGACAATGTCTTACCTGAATATATATAGTGTCTGGTCGAATCCTTGATGGTATGTCTATGATGTCCTGCATTATACATTCCCTTTTTATGAGATTTTTTATTTATATTTCATTTGATTATTAGAATAGTAGAATATACATGGTTATGTATACTTCTTAAATGATTATTTATATGATTTTATTTGATCAGCTTATATTCCTACCATATTATTCTCAAGATTATGTTTTGATGGTATGTGTTTTTATTTATTCACATTTCCTTATAGTTTATGTTTATTTATGATAGATTCCACTCTATTGTTTACCCTAACTGAGCATCTAAGATCACTAATTTCTGATGTTTAGTTTTCCCCCAGTATGAAAAGATTTATTTTATGATTAGTTTTTAGAGATAATCTAGGAAAATAATGGTGTTCTAAAAAGATTTTATATGTTGTATTTTATGTTTTAAATTTTATTGTAATGTTCATTTATATAATATGGATTCTAATCTTACTAAACTGATCGGTCCTTTGGGATTCGAGTATTGTATCATGCCAATGTAATAAAGTAAGGCACCAAATCCAGGATATTGGGGTTGGGGTAATTAAATTTATTATTCCATTTATTTCACTTATTTACTTGTTATTCTCAATTACATAATTGATTAAGTTTACATTAAACATTTTGAGGATGTTTGGTTAATAATTCCAAAATGACTTCGATATGTAGACTTTGGTCAAATACACCATGGTTCCATTATATCCAAAATCATATTTATGAAAAAATAATAAATTTTATGCAATAATAATATTTTTATAACCACCAATAAATGTTATACATAGAAAATAAAATATTATGTATCATGGTGGAAATAATATGCACATATGCATGAGTAACATTTTCATTTTTCAAAGAGCATGAGAGAAAAAAAGGAAAGTTTTATTTTATATTTAAAAAATTATTTTTTTCATAAATATAATATTGTTACTTTAAATCCACCTATATAACCTTCCATGTGATGTGGTTATTGAAAATAAAATACATCATCTCGTGTGGTTTTTGTTCATCGTACACACAAACAATGTTTTTATTTTTCATTTGGTTTCTAAGAAAATAAGTAAGATCTTTATTATACCATACAAGAATTGAATATATATCATATATATCATATATATCATATTATATCATTTAGATCCATCATTTTTACTAGCCATAAGAGGTGGTGATGGATAAAAAATTACATTGGTTTGTGAGGTGATTGTCTACCATACACACGAAAAATGGTTTTATTTCCCATCTGATAAATAAAGAGATGGATTAAGGTTATGAAATAAAAATAATAACATATCATTATATATTAGATAAAAATTTTATTATATCATAATGGTTATAGTATTTTTTAAGGCGGTAGAATAAGAAATAAAACTACAACATTATGTTAAAATATATAACTCTACATCAGAAAATATCCTTTTCTCAACACCTTAATCCCTCTAAGGTTGGTGTTCTTACCAAAATAAGAACTCTAGGACATGAGTATGGGTTTTAGGAAGGTATTTGGGAAGTTATTTGATTATATAAATTCCTATTAAATTGTATATTTTAGAAGAGTGAGTTTGTCCTTTTATAAGTGGTGGAGATGACACACTTGGAATTTTTGAAAAGATTAAAATATATTAAAGAATTACTCAATAAAAAAATGGATCCCAAATGGACCATTTCAGAATATGAGATTATATAGATTTCATATATGGACATAAAATATTATTTATATAAGTTTTTAGGCCATTTTAATTCTTATTACTTTTGTTTAACACCTCGGTAAACCTGTTCTAACCTTAGCTATCGTAACATATTTTTACTTTTTTACTATTAATTATTACCAAAATTAAAATAATATTGTTACCTAATATTAATTAATATAATTAGAAATATTTAATCCCTTTTATTAAATTTAATTCATATAATTTTCATAATTTAATGTAAAAATAAACACGAAAAACATGATGAAAATCAGGTTTCTAGAAAGAAAAATGTCTTCTTAATTATAAAAGGGTTTTATACCAAAATAAAATAAAAAATTAATTAAAATGAACATAATTGGATTATTTATAATATAAATGAACTAATTTTACTTTTAAACCATTTAAAAACAAAACTATACATTTTGAATTCTTAAAACAAAAAAGGGAGTTTCTAATAAAAATCTATATTTTTTACTATTCATTCAAAAAACCATACTTTTTAGAAATTTATAAGAAGTTAACTCTAATATAATTTTTATATGATGAATTCAAAAATTATATCATTATTTTTAATTTTTAATTCTAAAATTTATAAATTATATTTTTAAATAAATTTATATAATGCATAAAACTCTAATTTGGATAAAAATAAAGTTTTTTACTTTTGACTAAAAAATTAACTAACATTATTATAATGAATATAAACCTATAAAATATAATCAATTAATATTAATAAAACATGAAAATGATTCATTTTAACATTACTTGGGTTTTCACATTCTTCCCCCCTTTTGTTAACTATTTCTTCTATGTTTTATTTACTATTTAAACAAGTGGATATATATTTCCCTTATAGAATTTTCTGATTCCCATGTTTCTGAATCAATCAGATGGTTTTTTCACAAAATAATGATATTTTAAATCACTTTATTTCAAAAAACATTCTTTATAGTTAATAATTTGTACTATTTATTCCATATTAAAAAAATTTTCTTTCAACTAAACAAATTCAAGGCTCATAACATGAGATGCATCCGATATATATTTTCATAAAAATGAAACCCGAAATAGATCATGTACTTGAGATAAAATTGAAGGGATGTCTACTCGATAGTAAAATTATCCAAAGTTTTCTTGGATTTCATAAGGTCTAATGAACCCAAGACTTAGCTTCCCTTTTTTAACAAAACACATAGCACTTTTCCATGAAGATACTTTAATAAAAATGTGATCACCTTCATTGAATGAAAAATCATTCCTCTAATTTTCTACATAACTTTTATTACTAATTTTATCCATCATCATATTCTATTGAATCATCTTTACCTTTTTAACCATTTATTATACCAATTATATTCCTAAAAATTTTCTTTCCCTAAATTTATCCCAACAAGATGGAGTCCAACACCGCTTTCTATATAATGACTCAAAAGGTTCTATATATATACTGGATTGAAAATAGTTATTATAAGAAAACACAAAAAAATCCAATGTTTATCCTAAAATCCCGAATAATCCATTAAAAAATCTCAAAGAATATCCTCCAAATTCTAAATTTTTTTCTCGGACTATCCATTAGATTGAGGATGAAAGTCAATAATAAAATTTAATTCAGTACCCAATAACTTCTAGAGTCCATTAAAAAAATTAGAGTTGAATCTTGGATCATGATCAAATATAATAGAAATAGGAATTCCTTGTAATATAATTATCTATTTAACTAAAGTTTATAATGTTTATCTAAATACATATTATCTTGAATGGGATGAAAATGATCAGATTTAGTTAGTCTATCAACAATTAACAAAATCATGTTATTACCTTAAGATTTATTTGGTAATCCCACTAAAAATCCATGGATACATTTTCCTATTTTCATCATAGAACTAGAAATAGTTTATGCACCCCCTTCAATAATTTTCTTTCAACTTTAATCTGATCGAAAGTCAAATATTTCAAAGTAAAATCAACAATATATTTATTTATTACTTACCTCCAGAAATGTTTCCAAAGGTCTCTATAATTTTTAAAGCTTCCATTATAAATTGAAAATAGAGATCTATGAGCCTCACTAAATTTTTATTCCTTCAACTACAAATCACATGAAACATATTACCATTTTTTAAATCTAATAACACCTTCTTTGAAAATATTAAACTCGGGAAACTTACCCTTATTGAATGATTCTACATTTTCCTATAAAACATGTTACTCCTTATAAGCTTTCTTAATTCTATCTGATAATCATAATTGTAATAACACCTAAAACAAAATATATGGAGTTCCTACATACACAACCTCTAAGACAACATTCATCAAATTATTAATTAGAAGGGTCATGTTCCAAACATAACATGGTAAATATATCATTATCTTTCCAAAAAAAGAATAAAAAACTATGTTTTCTTTACCTAGATGGTAAGGAATTATGAAGTCGTAATCCTTTCTCAATTCCATCCATAACCTTTGTCTAATGTTCCAATATTTTAGACTAAATATATATTTCAAAATTTTATGATCAATATATATTTCATACTTCACTCCATATAAATGATGTCTCTAAATTTTTAAAACAAACAGCATGACTTCTAGTTCAATTCTAATTGTAGGATAATTTTTCTCATAGAGTTTTAATTAATATGAGGTATAAGTAATTATATGATAATTATATATTAAAATAAAACCTATTACCTCGAATGAAGAGTAACTATAGATAAAAAAAATCACCATTTATGTATGGTGGGACCAAAATTAGAGCATTAAGTAATCTTCTTTTTAATTCTTGGAAACATTCATCACTTTCCTTTACCTAGATTAACCTAACTTCATTTCATGTTAACTTGGTTAGTTTGATAGATAAATATAAAAAAATTAAACAAACCACGGGTAATACCCAACTAATCCAAGAAAACGATGAATATAAGTAAAATTTATAGGTCTTGGTCATTCATAAACCACTTTATTTTTATCATGATCTATAATTATTTAATATTTATTTATGATATTTTCAAGGAATAACTTTTTTTTAGCTAAAAATCACATTTAATAAATTTTCCATATAACTATTTTCTTTCAAGGTTTTAGGAAATCATTAGATGTTTTCACGATCCTCATAATTTTTTAAATAAACTAAAATATCATCAATTAACACAACCTCAAAATTTTCAAAATATTCATGGAAAAATATATTCATAAGATCTATGAATATATCTAGAGCATTCATTAACCCAATGTTCTTAACCACAAACTCATAATTCCCATACCTAATATGAAGTATTATCTTAGGGATTTTATCCTCATCCACATTTAGTTAATGGTACTCAAACATTAAACAAAACTTAAAAAAATAATGGGCCCCATGGTGCTAATCAAATAAGTCATCAATATAAGGAAACATATACTTTTTTCTTAATAGTAATTTTATTCAATGCTCTTTAATCAAAGAAAATACTTATGGAACCATATTTCTTTTTAACAAATTAAATAGTATCACCCTATATTGAAGTAATAGGGTGAATAAAACCTTTATCAATCAATTATTATAACTTCTTTTTCAACTACAAAATCTCAATTTGGGTCATTTGATAAGGGGGTTATTAAATTATAACAGTATCATGCACTAATTAAAGAGTAAATCCAACTTACCGATTAGGTATAATGCTAATAAACTCACCAAAAAACCATCCATGTATTCTTTTACTTCTTGTACATTATTAATCTGAATTGGTTCTTTATTTTCAACAATATTATTATGATAAAATTAATTTAAATGTTTTAATAATTTCTCATATTATTGATATGTTATTAAAGGTATGGATTAATTCTTATATAAAAACTAAAAATCAATTCAGAAAAAAAATTATTTGACTCTGTAATATATCTTAGCATAATAAACTAAAAGTTACTACATACCCAGAATAACATCAAAATCAACAATGGGAAAGACAACAAGTTTTATTTGTAATACCCTTCCATAGATGATAAAAATAAGATATTTGTAAATTATTATTACTTTAATTATTCTACAAGGTGTTTTTACCAAAATTACTGACTTTAATTCATAAGGTGAAATTTTCATTTCATGAGAAAATTTCTCAGAAATGAAAGAATTTATAGACCCAAAATCAAATAATACATTAGCATAGTATAAACAGATAAGTAATTTACATGTTACCACTTAATTCAATAGACCAACATATATCTAAGTAGTTACACAATATTTTACCACACCATTTCAATTATAGTCTTGATGATTCCCATCATTCATACACTTCATTGAAAATGCATCCACATAATGACCCATCACATTACATTTAAAACACCTCACTATCTTCTCATGAAAAATGGGCTTACCACTACTAAGATCATTTTACATATAATCACGAGCCATATTCCAAAACTTAACACATCAAAATCACTTCCCAAATTTCATAATACATTCCCCAGGGTAATTTTTACCACACCTATCGCAAATTGGAAACCTGATATTTTTACCTTTATATTTCTTCGATGGATCCTTTCTCATTTACTACCAACTAAATCCTGTTTTCTCTTTATTGTCATGGAATACATATTCATAATCAAAATACATTTCTAACTTATCATCCTAGTAAAAAGGTTCCACATAACTTAATTTTTTTTGAGAGTATAATGATATATAATATCTTAGATTTAATCCTGAGTAAAACTACTAAATTTTATTATCAAGAACCTGGATATAATTAGGTGTTTTCCATTATAATCAGGTGAATTTTTCTTAATTTAAAGCTACTAAATCTTCCTCCTTCTTCCTAAATTCTTATAATTTGTTTTCCATAATAATTTAAACATCCTTAAGAAAATACTTCTCATTTAAAATATTATTAAATGTAACCCATTACAGGGAGTCAATATCTTCTCTTTATATACTATTATTAACCTTTTACCACCATTAATCAGCTTCACATTCAAAATGGTAAATAAAAATAGTTACCTTTTTATGTACAGAATAGCCCATGACTTCAAATATCTTTTTTTCATAGCATTAATCTATACCTCATCTACCACAGGGTCAAAATATCCACTAAATGTTAGAGGGTTTTTCTTATAAAATACACCACCATCTACATGTTTCACTATGTAAGATCAAATTAATCTCTACAATGTATGTAACTATCATTTATATCCTTTTTCAATTGATTATACATAGTAAAAAATAGCTCAATTTCAATACCAACCATTCCAAGTTACTGATTTGGAAGTATATTTTTCTCTTGAAGCCTTCCTACATTATCATCCTTATTTGCTTGATAGAAAAAAAATTCTTAAACGAACATATACACCAAAATCTTGAAAAGATACCTTAGGTCAACATAACCATAAATTAGAATCTCTTAAGGGTATTTTATTAAATTATCCTAACCTATAAAATTATCTAAACATTATCTATGATACAAACTATAAGGACCCACCATTAAAAAATCCGTAAATTAAATCTTTATATAATAATTAATTTTATTACATTCCAAGAGACCTTTTAGTTTTAGAGTTTTACAGAATTAGATCATCACCTTTATAAAAATAAAATATTATATCACTAAGTGGACACTTCCACTCAATACCCATTTGTCCAATAATAAAAAACATTTATGATATAATAAGATTTTTTTCATGAAATGCCTTCACAATTTTTATCTTGACCTCATCCTTTTCCGTACTCATCCTTAAAACCCTATGAAAAATATTTGAAAATTTGGGATGAGCACAAAAATCTCAGAAAAATATATATAAAAAGAAAAAAGGAAACTCATTTGTCCATGTATATACATTATAAAAAAATTCTTTAATCATAATAAACTTTGATATCAAAATAAACATTTCATTACCTAAGAAATAAACTTTACATCCCCATTTTTCATTGATCTTTTAATAAAAAATCATAAAGAAAAAAAATAAAACTCATAGATGTTTCTTTATAATCATGAAAAAAGAATGAAAACTTTTTTAAGTTACACATTTCTCCCTTAATAAGTGGAATAACCATTCCTTCAAACTTATGCTCATTAGATTACCTTGTGAAATCATAAGATTTCATTAAAAACAAATAGGAATGATAGATAAATCATTAGTTATCTTGGTACAACATTTCCATATCACTCTTAAAATCACTCTTACAAATGGAATAATCTACTTGATAAATTCCAATAATCTCTTTGTAGAAACCTATAATGGGTTAACTTTATCCCTTTATCCAATGCATTGGTGAGCTATATCAGTCTCACCCATCATCTTGTGATATATCAAGCTCACCGGTCATCATGGGTTATTTCAGGACCACCCATCATCATAAAAAATACCCAATAACTATAACACATACATAAAAATTTATAGTTTTCATTTTCATCCTTACACCCATAAAAATATACCTTCAATAAATAATAAAAAATATTTTCATATATTAAAATATAGTTTCCTTTTAAAGAACCTTTTAAAAGATAAAAACCAAGAATAAAGGAAAGAAGGGTTTTTTGTTAAATAAAACATGAAATCTTATAATGTAATATAAAAATAAAATAATAGTTATAATGGTGGAAAAACTATTGACATTTTTTATGATAAAATAGAATATTCCATTATCCTTTTTTTCAAAACATTCTATATAAAATATGTAAAACTATTCTTTTTGAAAAAATTTAAAAGAAAGTCCAAAGAGGAATAAAATTTACTTCATAATTATGTTATGTATATATAAACACATTCATAAAATAATTTTAATAATATGGATATGGAAGAATAATATTTAGAAAATAAATCATCAAAACATTTAAAATAGGGATTTAAGGTAAAGTGTCCCTTACCTCGAGTCTGACTTGTCAAATACTTTATTTATCTTCATCAATAATAAAATTATGTTAAATTTTTACCTTCTTAGTAACCTTTTTATGTTCATTATTAATTTTAATTCATTTATGTCTATTTTATACTTAATTATTTAATTTATTATGTTTACTTCAAATGTTTTGAGGATGTTTGGTTCATAATTCAAAAATGACTTTGGTGGGATGAATTTGGTCAAAAGAGTCACAGTTACATTATATAAATAATATTATTTATAAAAAATAATAATTTTTTTACACTAATATCATTTTAAAAAACATTCATAAAATGATAAAATGAAAAATAAAATATGTTAAATCATAGAGGCAGTATTCCACACGTATGCGTGAGTAACATTTTCATTATTCAAAAAGTATAAGGGAAAGAAGGTAATTTTTATTTTATTCTTCCAAAATTATGATTATATTATAAATATCATATTATTTCTTTAAATCAACATATATAACCAGCCATGTGAGGTGACTATGGAATATAAAATACATCATCTCACGAGGTAGTAGTTTACCTTACACACAAGCAGTGTTTTTATTCTTCATTTGGATTATACTTAAATAAGTAATATGTTAATTTTTCCATACCAAAATTAAATTTATATTATATTTAATAATTTATATCCATAGGTTTAACTATCCATAATAGGTTGGAATGGAAGATTAGTTACATTGAATCGTGAGGTGGTAGTCCTTCACACACATTAATGATTGTTTTATTTCCCATTAGATGAAGAGGTAGATGGATTATGGTTAATAAATAACACTATAAAATATTATTATATGTTATATACTGAAGTTATTATATCACAATGGTTATAATATTTTTTAAGGATGAATAATAACAAGCAAAACTAAAACATTCTGTTAAAATCTATACATCTTCTTCAGACAACCTCCTTTTCTTAACACATTAATCTCTATAAGGTTGGTATTATACTGAAAATAATACCTATATGAAATGAATATAGATTTTATAAATGTATTTTAAAATTTATTTTCTGAAAAAAATGGATATTTAAGTGTGTATAGAAAAGGATATAGGTGTCCTTTTATAAGTGGGGGATAAGATACACTTGGAATTTTTCAAAAGATTAAAATATATTAAGGCATTACTCAAGATAAATGAATATGAAATGGAAAATTTAGAAATGTGATATGAGATATTAAATATATGACCATAAAATAATATTTAGAAAATATTTTAGTGCATTTTAACCCTTATCACTTTTGTTTAACCCCCGGTGAATCTGTTTTAACCTTAACCATGAAAACAAATTTTTACAGTTTTTACTTTTCACTATGATGAAACTTTTAGTTGATATTTTCACATAATATAAGTTGGGAGGATTAAAAATATATAATACATTTTATCATATTAAATTATTACAATTGGTATAATTTAATTAAAAAATTAAACCCTTAAAACATGACAAAAAGCTGTTTTTCCAAAAAAATGACTTTTTAGGTATTAAAAGTTTTTATATCAGAATCAAGATTAAAATTATTTAAATTACCTTAATTGGATTATTAATAATATAAATGGGCTAATATTACTTTTAAAACATTTTAAAAGAAAATGAAATTTTTTAATTCTTGAAACAAAAAAAAAGATGTTTTCAATAAAAAGCTATATTTTTCATTATTCATTTAATATTTTTTGGAAATTTCTCAAAAATTAACCCTAATATATTTTTAACATTATGAATTAAAAAATTATATCCTTTTGAAAATTAAAATTCTTAAATTTATAAATTATATTTTTAAATAAAACTATATAATGCATGAAATCCCAATTTTTTAGAGATAAATCTCTTTGATTTTAACTAAAATTTTACATAATATTATTATAATGAATATAAATCTATAAATTATAATTAATTAGTAATAGTAAGGTATGAAAATTATTTATTTTAACATTACCTAGTTTATCGCACTAACATAATGAAATTACATTTTTACATATAAAATTATACCCCAACACATGTGATGATGCCTCAAAACTCATGTCAGGAACCACCCTAAGTACCTTATCAATTAAACCTATACTTGGAGCCCTAAAATGGTGTCATCAATAAAAATTATCATATATATCAACACTAAAACAATATTTTGAATACTCTATAATTGAGGCAATGTGTGGACAATTATTGTCACTGCCCTAAGGGATCACACTTATTTTATAAAGTACACTCAATCTCTATTGAGTACTTTCCATATTTATCCCACTAAATTAAATAAACCTCCACATAAAACAAAACAAGAAATAATATATAACTGGTGTGAAATTTTAGATCCACATATCTCTATATATTAGGTGATATCTTGATGAGTTTCTTCTTTTGATTTTTCAACAATTAATAAAAATTAAATAACTTGAAAAAAAACCTCAAAATATATCTTTATAATAAGGTAATGAAAAATAGTGATATAAAACTATATTAAATAATGTGTGAGGTTGTAATTAATAATGTAAATACAACTCTATTGATGGATCATGATTCTAGAAATTAATTTGAAGTTGTGATTGATTCAAGTCAAAGAGAATAAGAATAATTCAAAAGACGAATTTGGACTATCTATAAAAACTAAAGGAAATTTAAAGGATTTTATTTAAAATTAATCAAAAAAATACAAAAAAAAACACTCTTGGAATTCAATTAAATATACCATCAAGTAACTGGTGGGTGCCACCAGGTACTTGATGTCTCACTAAGTGGGTTTCATCACCCCTTTAGAATTCCATTAGGTACCTGATGATGATTTCTTATATATTTAAATAGCATCACCCATATACCCATCATCTAATCCTTTAAAAAATATTTCATTTTTCTCAAACTAAAATAAAATTAGCCGTATTTGTTTATTCAAAACCTAAAAAACAACTCTAATACATACCTTAAAAATATAAGTTCCATTACCAACTCCACACCATAAGTATTTTAGTCCTTAAAAATCATCATTGGGAATCCTTAATGAAAAAATCTAGCTACTAGGATATGATATATGACTCCCTCTCCCGTATATACTCTCAGATACACCCACACTACCAACACACTCATACTAAATGAATATTTTTCCACTGAAGGACCTTATCAATCTATCGCTCTATCCAAATTTATCACTCCTCAAATGATAGGTATACCTAAATATCAATCTTAAATGAGTCCCCATAAAATTATCTAACCCTTATTATAATTGTGTTATAAAATTTGAATCTCAATCAAACAATATGCTCATAGGGACTTTTTCAAGTGATCCATCTCTATAATATAAGTCTCACCCATATCATCCACTAATAGAGTCACTCTAAGATGAAGTTTGTGTGATATCATAGTTAACCAATCAATAATAACACACATTTTATCCTAGAATTAGTAAAATCTTGAAAGTCTTGTGAAAAAGTTCACGGTAATCTCATCATACTTCCAAAAGGGAAAGGGAAGTTGATATAGTAATTAAGTATCTCTCAATTATTTAACCTTAACCTATTGATTTGTGAGTCCTTAATACCTTTATCCTATAATAAAATTATTTATAGATGGATATAATAATCAACATTGAAGATCATGGTACATATTAAAATATGAATGTACAATCAAACACTAGTCATGGAAATCACTAATAAAATTTTCCCTCATGAACGTGTATAATTCCACTTTATCATGAAAATATTGCATTGAAAATTCATACTAAGTCCAGAAAAATACATTCTACCCACTATATAACCTTCCTATCATAATGACGAAATCAGAGTATGACCCTTTGATAGCCTTTACTTGATCCAAAATCAAGGAAATAGTACTAAGAGTAGCCAATGAGACCATGCCACGGTCCTATATCATATATAGGTTCAAATATGAGAAGAAAATTATTAGTTACTGAAACTAATGGACGATTGTCGCCTATCGACTGGTCAAAGTTCCGGTGCTCTGCTAATGTGTATAGCAGCACTTGGTTCGAATCCTCGACGATGATACTTTGAAATAGTCATTTGTTTTTAGTTGATTGTATTCTGATTGGGGGTTTGTTTGCAGAGCTTAATTGAAATATTTAATTGATTATTATTTATTTTACAAAATGATAATTATTGGTGTGAGTTCATCATTAGGTTAGTTAAGCTTGTTGTGTCCTTGAGCTTTGCTTTCTATTGCATTTAAATTAACACCCATGTCACAAGTTGACGTTGATTTGAATTCCCAAGTGTTAAGGCGTTAATCCAAGACTTAACTTAACTTAGGGTTCTAATATTTATCATATCTTGTTTATGTTAGTGTATTTATGGTTCCAATAATCCATGGAAACCACACGTTAAACAAAACAAGTCATTAATCAATGACATGCTAAGTCCAACATACACAATGTTAATTCAACGAATACTCATCGAGCGAAATCTCTCAATCGCTTAACATACCTAAATTAAAACTCAACCCAATGAGAGATTTACTCATCCATTAGTATTGTTTATAATCTGGGTTTAATGTTTATGGTGACTATTTAAAAATATTAGAAAAAGAAAGGTACAAGAAAAGAGTAGTGTGCTGAACACACACACGAAAGATTTTGAGAATCAAAAATGGAATTTCGATTGAATGAGGAAGAAAAATAAGGGAAGGGGATTAAACTGAATTTAAACTATTTTAAGACCATTAATATTATACTACAGAAGTTGGAGAATAATAAGAGGTATTGAAGAAGAAACAAGCACTAAAATTTGATTGAAATGAAAACAAAGTTACACAATTACAATGGAAAGCAAACATAAACAAACATGAAAGAGAAGTGGAGGAGAGGTCTCTCTTGTTGAAAAAAGATAAAAGCATATCCTCCCAGAACCTTTTCATGGATCAAGTAATGCCAAACATACTCCTTAAGTGCTGAAGTTCCAACCCCTTGGAAGGAGAGGAGAGGGATGTATTTTATAGCCCAAGGAGTGGACTGTTTGCATTCCAAATCTGTTCCTCCACTTGACCCGCATATTTACCAATCTAGATAGCTGAATCACGAGCTTGTGTCTTCTTCATAAATGTAGATATGGATGTCTTATGTCTACCCTCAAAATATTACAGTCATTGGACTTTTTTTAGCCAATGTTATGTCTATTTCATTAAACAAAGATAAACTGTCCATTTCTATCAATGACTTTTCAATGGATGAAATGTGAATGGATTTTTGAATAGTAAGATTCCATCAAATCCGGATAGTTTCTTCAACAAAGTTGGCCTCCTATATCTCCTATTTCACACTGCAAATGATCAGATCAAATGGATTTCTAGATAAGGAGGAAAGTCCACCTTTTTGTGCTGATTTCAATTCCCGTCCAGAATGGTGGGATGGACTTCATAGAATCATTTTGTCCACTTGTTGAAGACTTTGGGCCTTTAAATTTTTATCCAATATGACACATATTTTCCCCCGAATTATGGTGGAGAATAAACCGTTTTGTACTTCTGGATTGATCCCAGTAAATCAATCTTCAAGGTTGATCCAGTTTGTTCACAGATTCATTGGGCCTTATTGTGTGGTACATATGAACCTTCAAATGGCATAATTGGCACATGATAACTTCTAATTAAATGTTCTAAATTTAAATAGGAATCCTACAAAACAAAAACCATGAAATTTGGATCAGTATAGTAATAGTTATAGATAATAAATTAAACTGACTCAAATTTGGATTTATTCAAATAGTGCTCAAAATTATATTTAATATTAAAATATGAATATTACACACAAATTATGCACTTTTCATATAAAATCAGTAAAGGGAGTTAGTAAAATGTAATGAATAAATGAATAACATAAACTCCCCCACACTTAGGATTGTGCATGTCCTCTTGTGCAACAAATATAAAAAACATGACAAAATCATTTTCACTCACCAAAAAATATTAAAATTTTATTTTTTTACCAATCAGGGGAGGTTCAGACCATTCCACTCATCCATATTAAATTCCTCCACAAATTGTTACAGAAAGAATGTTCCAAAAACAATTCATTTTTCATGCTCAAAATTAGAAATAGAAAATGTGGGCACTCAAAATTTACTCCACTCAAGATGATAAAATTAATTTATGGAGCTTCACTCATTCACCAACCAAAAGTGAACATATTAGAGTTTGAAAGAGCTCTCAACTTCCATTATCCATTTTAAAGTGCACAAGAATCAAGAGGACCTTTTAGGGGTTTTTCTGTGGCTATGGGACGGTAGGATTATAATTTCCAAAAGGGTGGAAAGAGGGGCTAAAACACTAACATGGATAAAACAATGCAAAATTTTTTTGAAACTGAAACATGGAAGAAAATGGAAACACATTTTTACAAAGGGAAAAATGAAGCATGACACAAAAGTGGAAGAAAAATTGAAGGGGATGAGAAGATGGAATATTTACAAAACACAAAGCTTCTCCCAATAACATAAGTGTTCCCTTTTCTTTTCTTTTTTTTTTTTGTATTTTTTCGAAAGTTGAACTTGAAATAGATCTCACACTAATCACCCAACCCATGTTTGATCTCCTCACGACACTAATTGTAATATTTATAACAAGATCAAAGGTTGAGGAAGAGTGATTTTTGACCTAACCAAGACACAACCCATTCTTTGCATTTTTTTTTGATTTTTTTTTTTGAATTTTGTTTGAACACTTTTCAATAATATTTGTAGAAAAGGACGTCAAGATGATTCCATTACAACAAAACTCACTAAATTATGACCTCTCCCCAACACTAAAATGGATTCTTTCCCTCAAGCATATGACAACACATTGAAAATCAAGAAAAGGATACCCAAAATTAAATCCCTCCTCCCCACACTTAAATTTCAAGAAATTATGCAATGTAAATCCATGTAGATGTTTGGTGGGACAAGGTATTGGGTTTGTAATGTGGCTATCAAAGAAAAGGTTTACATAGGCTTAAAGGGGCTTTCAAAAGGAGGATTAATGTAGGGTAATGGGAGGCTATTTGTCCATTGTGATTCTCATGAGGTTAAAAAAATGCCTCTATCATATTAATGCACACCAAAGTAGGAAATTCAGCTCGAAGGTTCACAAACTCAAGACTCAAAAATGGGGGTGAAAAACACACATTTTGAAAAGATAGTCATAGGTGACCTTGGCATGAAAGCTAATGATGTTCCTCATGGTAGGGGTAAATCATTTTCCAAATCAAAAATTGGGCATTCATCATTTATTATTCTTGACACAAAATTCGTTATCCAAAGTCATGATGAAAATGCAAAATTTTTGAGATGAAAACATGTCTTTCGATTCCCCAAAAAGGATCGAAAAAATTTGAAAATTTAATGGTGAGTAATTATGACTCTCTTTTTTTTACCTTTTGTATTTAACTATTTTTTAGTGTTTTTTTTAAATACATAGTCACACAAAAGAGAACGATAAAAAGAAAGGGTTCGATAAAGAAAGTGGTAAAAAAATGAAAGAGAGAGGAAGAAGAAGAAATAGAGAGAGAGGAAGATAGAGAGAGAGTTAAAGGGAAAGAGGTACCCCCTGGTTTGGATTTGCTGGGTCTCTATCTAGTGGTGGTTCTATTTAAGTGGATGAGGATTCGATGGAATTCGACGTGGTTCCCGGATTGTGAGACCTTTCATGGTGATGCTTTAACCGATGTCCGTTAACCGTGAATGTACTTTTGGAAGATGGGTCTTGGACTTGCACTACACCAAATGGGTAGACATTAGTAATAACAAAAGGACCTTCCCAATGAGAATTAATCTTACCTGGGTGAAGTCGGTATTGAGAATTGAAGAGCATTACCTTTTCACCTTTATGAAATACCTTTCTTAGGATGTGTCTGTCATGGAGTACCTTAGCCTTCTCTTTGTACAGATTGGAATTCTCATAGGATTCAAGTCGAAGATCCTCCAGTTCAGCCAATTGAAACAATCTTTCTTCACCAGATTTTTCACAATCAAAATTGCAAGTTTTCACAGCCCAAAAAGACTTATGTTGGATTTCAACTGGTAAGTGACACACTTTACCAAAAACTAGCCTAAAAGGAGACATCCCAATGGGTGTTTTATAGGCAGTTCGATAAGCCCAAAGTGCTTCACCAAGTCTTTCAGGCCAGTCTTTTCTGGTGGGTTTTACAATTCTTTCAAGCACTCTTTTGACTTCTCTATTAGAAAGTTCAGCCATTCCATTTGTTTGGGGGTGATATGCAGTTGATGTTTTATGTACAACCCCATTATTTTTTAGAAGAGATTCCATGGTTCTATTACAAAAATGGGTTTCTAAGTCATTGATCAAGGCACATGGTGTGCCAAATCTTTGGAAGATGTGGGTCTTTAGGAACTCACTAACAGTATGAGCACCATCCTTCCTAGTGGGTTTGTCCTCAACCCACCTTGAAACATAATCGACCGCAAGAAGAATGTATGAGAATCCATTGGAAGGGGGAAATGGTCCCATGAAATCAATACCCCAAACATCGAAGATTTCACAAAATATTAAGGGATTTTGTGGAATTTCATTTCTTTTGGAGATTATGCCAAACTTTTGGCATGTGGGACATGATTGACAGAACTCATGTGAGTCCTTGAAGAGGGAAGGCCAGAAGAATCCAGATTCTATGAAATTTCAGGAGGTCCTTTTTGGTCCAAAGTGGCCACCACCAGGCATTGAGTGACAAAATTCTAATATGGAAGAATATTCATCTTCATCAACACATCTCTTAATTACCATGTCTGCCCCAGTTTTCCAAAGTTTATTTTATTCCAAAAAATAGTATTTTGAATCACTTTTCAACTTCATTTTTTGTTCTTTTGAAAAAATTTCAGGAAAAACACCAGAAACCAAGTAATTTACAATTGGGGCATACCATGGTAGTTTTGTGTGAGAGATGAAAGGTGCTCAATTGGATATTTAGGATCAATGATTTCAGAATGAAGAGAATTAGGAATTCTACTCAAGTGATCAACCATAGGGTTTTCTTTTCCAGGTCTATCTTTGATTTCAAGGTCAAACTCTTGGAGCATTAGAATCCATCTTATTAGCCTTGGTTTGGAATCACTTTTCTTGAGTAAGAACTTAATAGAAGAATGGTCTATGAAGATGATGATTTTGGAACCTAAGAGATAGGGCCGAAATTTATCTAAGGCATAAACCATAGCTAAAAGTTCATTTTTAGTCACAATGTAGTGAGATTGAGTTTCATCAAATGTTTTTGAGGCATAATAGATTACATGAGGAATATTTTCTCTTCATTGACCAAGAACAGCCCCAACAGCTTTATCAGAAGCATCACACATCAATTCAAAGGGTAAGGACCAATCTCGGGGTTGGATTATCAGGGCAGATGTAAGAGCAGTTTTGAGTTCAATGAAGGATCTCTTGCAAACCTCATCAAAATGGAAAGAGACATCATTTTGGAGCAAACGAGTGAGTGGGAGAGAAATTTTACTAAAGATACGGATGAATCGACGATAGAAACCAGCATAACCAAGGAATGATCAGATGTCTCGAATAGAAGTGGGTTGAGGAAGTGATTGGATCACTTCAATTTTGGAAGGATCAACTTCAATACCATCTTTTGAAACTATGTGCCCTAGAACAATCCCTTTAGCAACCATGAAGTGACATTTTTCAAAATTTAACACAAGGTTACACTTGACACAATTTTGAAGGACTAGAGAGAGTGAATGCAAGCATGACTCAAATGACTCGCCATAAATGGTAAAGTCATCCATGAAGACTTCCATGCAGTGTTCTATGAATTATGAAAAGATACTCATCATACACCTCTGGAATGTTGTAGGAGCATTACAAAGGCCAAAAGGCATTCTTCTATATGCATATGTTCCAAAGGGGCATGTGAAAGTAGTCTTTTCTTGGTCCTGAGGTGCGATTGGGATTTGGAAGTAGCTGGTGTATCCATCAAGAAAGCAATAGTGTGACTTTACGGCCAATATTTCTAGCATTTGATCAAGGAATGGAAGAGGGTAGTGATCTTTTCGGGTTTCAACATTCAATTTCCTATAGTCGATGCACACACGCCATTTGTTCTTCACTCGAGTTGTGACTACCTCTCCATGTTCATTTGTGACAACAGTTATCCCACCCTTCTTAGGTACAACTTGAATTGGACTAACCCATTCACTATCAGAAATTCGGTAGATAATACCAGCTTGAAGAATCTTGGTGATCTCTTCCCTAACTACCTCAATTATGAGTGGATTGAGTCTTCTTTGGGGTTGTATAACTGGTTTGGATGTCTACTCCAGATGTATGTGATGCATGCAAAGGGCAGGGTTGATTCCTGGTATGTCATCTAGGGTCCAACCTAAGGCTTTTTTGTTTTCCTCTAACACTTGAACAAGTTTGGACTCCTCGGTTTCAGTAATTGTGGCAGAGATAATGACAGGATACGAATGATCATGGAAGAGGAATTCATATTTCAGGTGTGTAGGAAGAGGTTTCAAATCAGTCTCATCTTTCACTTTTGGGATAGACAACTCAGGAATAGAAGAAGGGACTTCAGTTGCTTTAGATTCATTTTCCTTAATACTGTCCAAGGTGGAGTAGTAGAGATCAGAATTGATGTGGAATTCAAGAGAGTTTTCAAGTTCCTCTAGATTGATGGAGTCTATGAATGATAGGTCCACATCAACATCACCATTTATGACTTGGTTAATCATAGTGCATATTTCACAAGATCCTTTATCATTAGAACATGAAGAACATGGTGGATTGGGGTTCGATTGACTCTTAGAAGTGTCCTCAGAAGCATGGATTGAGAATGCAGAGTGATCCTCAGATGGGTATCGCATGGCTTGGAAAATGTTGAATTTGACCAGTTGGTCACCGAATTCCATGGATAAGATGCCAGAATGGACATCAATCTTGGTTCTCCTAGTCATGAGGAATGGTCTTCCTAGAATTAGGGGAGATCGAGAAGAGTTCGTCTCACCATCTATGTTAAGGACATAGAAATCAGCAGGGAAGATAAGATCATTGACTCGGACAAGGACATCCTCAATTATTCCCTCAGGACTGGTTGTGCTTCGATTGGATAACTGAATGACAACACCCGTTTGGTGCAAGGGACCTAGACCAAGGTTGGAGAAGATGGATTTGGGCATGAAATTAATTGAGGCTCCTAGGTCTATGAGTGCATCATCAAAGTTGGAACTTCTAATTTGGCATGGAACCGTAATGGTACCTAGATCTTTGCACTTAATGGGTATGGACTGCTGGGTGGAAACATTCTCAAAGGTCCTAAGTTGCCTCTTGTGGGTACACAACTCCTTGAGAAACTTGGCATACTTGGGAATTTGTTTTACGGCATCTAAGAGGGGAATGTTGACTTCAACACGTCTAAAAATGTCGAGCATTTCAGGATCAGGTTCAAAGGACTTCCTTGGTTTAGAAACACCTTAAGGAAAAGGAATTGGATTCATAAGTGGAATGGAAGGAGGTTAGGGAATGGATTCAGGTTCCTTTTCAAGTTTCTTTTTATTTTCGTTTTCTAGGTCAACATTCAAAGGAGGGTTTGAGGATTTATCTTGAGGCATAGCAAGTTTCTTTACTGATCTAAGTGAAATTTCACTTACATTACCCTTGGGGTTGGGTAATGGTTGAGCTGGGAGTTGGGAAGAATTTGATTGTTGTTGTTGGCTCAGGTGGGATGCAAGTTGACCTATTTGAGTTTCAATGTTTTTAAGGCTAGAACGGGTGAAGGAGGAAAGATCTTCAACAGCACTTTCCCATGGTTTCTTGGAAGAAGAGGCTTGTCCCGGATCGGGATTGCCTTGATTTTGGTTCTTGGGAAATCGATTGTATTGGTTTTGGAATTGGGAAGGCTCACTGGGATAATGGAATCTAGGAGGAGGATTGTTCCTTTGAGGTTGAGGAACAAAAGGATAAGGTTGATGGAAGTTACCACCACCTTGAACATATTGTAATTGTTTTGGGTTTTGGGGAGGGAATTGGGGGATATGATTACCATACCTCAGGCCTTGGTTATATGAAGAAGAGAAGGGCTCAGAGTGAGGTTGGTTGAAGTTTCTAACAAACTGAACTGATAGTTGAGGATTGGTGTTCCGCTGATCATATGATGCATTGAGCTCCATTGGTCCAGATGAATCAGATTGATCCTCTTGATGTTGTGGACATGTGTCAGTTGGATGAGAGGGAGAGTTTCAGATTCCACAATTTTGACAGGTCCAGTAAACATTGATTGTGGAGAAGATGAGGTTGGAGATTTGGTGGCCATAGCTAGCTGTCGCACAAGACCTGTAAGTTCACTCATCCAATCAGTCATCTTGTTCGGCTCAATTGATTGATTATCTTGGCCTTGTTTGACTTGAGCATGTGCTCGAGTATGGAATTGTTGTGTGTTTGCAGCCATGTTACTTATGAGATCTCTTACAGCTGCGGGAGTTTTATCAACAAGAGCACCGCCACTTGTAGCATCAATGAGGGTTCGCTCCATAGTCAATAACCCCTCATAGAAGTATTGGATCAAGAGTTGGTCAGGGATTTGATGATGTGGGTAGGTTGCAACAAGCTTTTTGAACCTCTCCCAGCACTCATGGAGTGATTCACTTGGGAACTGACGAATACCACTTATTTCCTTTCGGATAGAAGCAGTACGAGAAGCAGGAAAGAATTTTTCTAGAAAGAGATGCTTCATGTCATTCCATGTAGTTATGGAACCAGGAGGGCCGTAGTAGAGCCATGACTTGGCAGAGTAATCTAGGTAGAAAGGGAATGCTCGAAGTTTGATTTGTTCTTCAGAAACCCCTTGAGGCTTCATGGTAGAGCACACCACTGGGAACTCTTTGAGATGTAGATGCGGATCCTCACCGGATAGCCCATGGAAATGAGGTAGAAGATGAATCAAACCCGATTTGAGTTTGAAGTCAGCCTCTATGTTTGGATATTGAATACCAAGGGTTTGGTAATTCATATCAGGGGCAACAAGTTCTTTCAATGTTTGTTCCCTAGGATTGTCTATATCGAATTCAATTGGTAGGGAAATGATTGGTTCTTGGGTGATTTGGTTATCCCTAATGGTCCTCCTAAGTCAACAAAGAGTTCTATCAATTTCAGGGTCAAACAAATCTGAGGGATTGTTTGGGAGGCTATGGGGCATTCAGATAGATTTAGAAAGGATAAGGATGGCGAGTTTTTCTCGGTCTTTTTTTTTCAGATTTTTTTTTAAAATTTTATTTTTTTGTTGTTTTTTAATTACAAAAACTAAAAACTACCGACTACTTAAAGAACCATCCCCGAAAACGGTGCCATTTGAAATGCACGGCCGATTATCACCTATCGATCGGTCAAAGTTCTGGTTCTCTTCTACTGTGTATAGCAGCACTCGGGTCGAATCCTCAGCGATGATACTTTGAAATAGTCGTTTGTTTTTAGTTGATTGTATTCTGATTGGGGGTTTGTTTCAAGAACATAATTGAAATGTTTAATTGATTATGATTTATTTAACAAAATGATAATTATTGGGGGGAGTTCATCATTAGGTTAGTTAAGCTTGTTATGTCCTTGAGCTTTGCTTTGTATTGCATTTAAATTAACACCCATGTCACAAGTTGACGTTGATTTGAATTCCCAAGTGTTAAGGATTTAATCCAAGCCTTAACTTAACTTAGGGTTATAATCTTGATCATATCTTGTTTATGGTAGTGTATTTATGGTTCCAATAATCCATGCAAACCACACGTTAAACAAAACAAGTCATTAATCCATGACATGCTAAGTCCAACATACACAATGTTAATTCAACGCATACTCATTGAGCGAAAGCTCTCAATCACTTAACATACCTAAATTAAAACTCACCCCAATGAGAGATTTACTCAGCCATTAGGATTTTTTATAATCTGGGTTTAATTTTTATGGTGACGATTTAAAAATATTAGAAAACGAAAGGGACAAGAAAAGAGTAGTGTGCTGAACACACACACGAAAGATTTTGAGAATCAAAAATAGAATTTCGATTGAATGAGGAAGAAAAATAAGGGAAGGGGATTCAACTGAATTTAAACTATTTTAAGACCATTAATATTATACTACAGAAGTTGTAGAAGAATAAGAGGTATTGAAGAATAAACAAGCACTAAAATTTGATTGAAATGAAAACAAAGTTACACAATTACAATGGAAAGAAAACATAAACAAACATGAAAGAGAAGTGGATGAGAGGTCTCTCTTGTTGAAACAAGATCAAATAATATCCTCCCAGAACCTTTTCAAGGATATAGTAATGCAAAACCTCCTCCTTAAGTGCTTAAGTGCCAACCCCTTGGAAGGAGAGGAGAGTGATGTATTTTATAGCCCAAGGAGTGGACTGTTTGCATTCCAAATCTGTCCCTCCACTTGACCCGCATATTTACCAATCTAGACACCTGAATCACGAGGTTGTGTCTTCTTCATAAATGTAGATATGGATGTCTTCTATCTACCCTCAAAATATTGCGGTCATTGGACTTTTTTTAGCCAATGTTATGACTATTTCATTAAACAAAGATAAACTGTCCATTTCTATCCATGACTTTTCAATGGATGAAATGTGAATGGATTTTTGAATAGTAATATGCCATAAAATCCGGATAGTTTATTCAAAAAAGTTGGCCATATATATCCCCTATTTCATACTACAAATTCTCAGCTAAAATTGATTTCTAGATATGGAGAAAAGTTCACATTTGTGTGCTGATTTTAATTCCCAGCCAGAATGGTGGGCTGGACTTAATAGAATTATTTGGGCAACTTGTTGGAGACTTTGGGCCTTGAAATTTTTATCCAAGATGACACATATTGTCCCCCGAATTATGGTGGAGAATAAACCGTTTTGTACTTCTGGATTGAGCCCATTAAATCAATCTTCAAGGCTGATCCAGTTTGTTCACAGATTCATTGAGCCTTATTGTGTGGTACATATGAACCTTCAAATGGAAGAATTGGCACATGATCCCTTCTAATGAAATGTTCTAAATTGAAATAGGAATCCTACAAAACAAAAAACACGAAATGTGGATCAGTATAGTAATAGTTATAGATAATAAATTAAACTGACTCAAATCTAGATTTATTCAAATAGTGCTCAAAATTATATTTAATATTAAAATATGAATATTACACACAAATTATGCACTTTTCATATAAAATCAGTAAGGGGAGTTAGTAAAATGTAATTAATAAATTAATAACATCAGTTACAAGTCCTTACTTTATTCATGCACAACATGCTCCTAAAACGTCCTTTTGATTGTGTATACTATGTAATTTCCTTTATCAGGTTATAATATATATCAAAATAAAACATATAGAGGTTCACAACCAGATATATCTATCAAAAACACAAATCATGTTGTTAAAATATTTAACTCATTTTTTTGTGGCCTTTATACACATCAAACCTCAAACTAATGATATAGTTAAACCAATAATTTAGCTCATGGATCACAATGGCCAGATATATATCATGAACGTGATAGTTTCACTTATATGGTATCAACTAATGAGAAGCATAGGTGAATATCCTATCATTTTTCATCAATATTTATCCTATCTCAATCCAAGATTCATCAGTGTATATGATGTAACCTTTAACCTAGTTTTTTAAGGTTGTGATCATTGTGAAATTGATCATTATATTTAACTCTAAGAAAGGTATCTCACATTTCTAATTACACTCAAATTTCACTCCTTTCAGAATATGGATTTTCAGAGGAACTTCTTAGTAAGAGAAATCTTAAATAAATATTTTAGAGTAACCCACTAAAATAATAAATCTATGGATCTCAAGTTCATTTTTTTGTCTCCCCGAAGACGTTATTATATCCACCTACATTTATTACATGTAAATTATGACATTTTATAACTCATGGACCAAAAACCATACATAAAAAATCCAAAAATTACACTTTTATAGCTTGGAATAAAATCAATTCCCCCTTAGAGTACTTAGTACTATATCTAAATTTCTCTCATTCAACTCTTGATTCAAAGTGTATATCAAAATATCATCAATAAAAAACATTCTAAGTATGGATTTAATATTTTATTCATGAGTTCCATAAACACCATCAGTTCATTAGTTAGGTTGAATACCATCACTAAAAACTTATAAAACCCATACATACTCCTAAAAGTATTTTTGGTATGTCTTCAAATCTCACTTTATGTTGATGATAGCCCAATATTAGATCAATATTCAAGATTCATTGGTCTCCCGTCAATTGATTAAAAAAATTGTATATTTATATAAGTTGGTATTTATTCTTCTTCATAACCCAGATCATATTCGGATAATCCATTCATAATATCAATCTATTACTTTTCTTCTTGATAAATAAAATTGGGGAACCCATGGAGTCGTACTCATATGAATAAAATCTTTCACCCTAATATTCTTAATATTAATTTTTAGTTCCATCATCTTAGTATGTACCATATGATTTGATGGAATCAAGATAGGATCTCCACCTATCATAATATTTATTGTGGACTCAATCTCCCTCACATGTGGAAAACCTAAGAAGTCATTAGGGAGAACATACTGGTGTAGATCCACTACTAGGGGAAAGACAAGTAGAATTTCTCACTCATTTTCCTCAAAGACCAAAATATTCATATGGTAAGTAATGGAACACATCTATTATAGGTCATATCTTATAAGACTCTCAGGTATATTATGCTCTTATATAAATTATAATCATTACATGGTAATGAACTATATCATTAAAGTAATTTTTTTTTAATATTCAGTTTATTATGTTTTATATTGGTGAAAATTAAATTGAAGAAGTTTTGGATATAAATAAAGTGGAGTACGATTGGTGAGGAAAAGGTTGTTGGTGAAAAATCATCACTAAGTACTCTATTATAAGGTACCAAGTAACTTGTGGTATGGTATTAGGTACCCAAATGGTATCCAATGATTATTTTATCATTTATCACCTTATTAACAAGTACTTGTGGATCTTGTATTGTGTACCCTATATAAATTTGAGGGATTTTTTAAATTGGGAGTAAAATAATAATTTTACATTAAATTTTAACCTGTATTTAACCCTTCAAGATTTTCAAGATATACCACTCTTGTGGCCTCTCCTTGGATCTCTCATACTCTATCTCTTTATCTCCAAGTAATCTAAGATCTGCTATTATCTAAATTCATCTCCTTGGTATATTAGGGGCCATATTTAATTGGGTTTAAAGTAGGTGAACCTTTTTCCTTTTTGTTTCCTATTATCTTCTTATACAATAGATTCAATCCCTAAATACCTTTTTTCTAGGTTTTAAAAATCTACTATATACTTTAAAGTTTATTCTATAATTATATTTAATAAGATAATACTTAGTGATATTATGGTAAGGACACCATTATTTCTCTTCATTTATATTTTTTATTTTATATAAAAAATTATATCCCTAGATTTTCATATTTTAGTTGTATAGAATCCTTCATAGTTTAGAATCTATTCTTTATAAAATTCCTATATTAAGGTTATGTAATATAATCAATGGGTTACCCAACCTCTCTCACATATTATCATAGTTTTGGTTTATTAGCGGTATGGGGTAGAGTGAGACTCAATAAAAAAATCCTCTAAATAAATGTTTATAAAAAAATTATTTTAATATTGTTGAGATGAAATTCCCATGATACCACATGTTTTTTATTATTCATGAAGGCCTTAGTTTTAATTTTATTTTATCACTAGTTAAAATTCATTTATATTTAATAAGAGGACATATCAAACTAAATATTGTAAGTGTTACTTCATGTGTGTGTGTGCACTATATTTTTATCATAAATAGATGTAAGAGTGCATATGTTATTATAAATTATTTAAAGGTACCTCAATAATTTTATAGTAGTGATATCGGGTTATATGGGGGTACTTAGGGAACTATATACCTTATTCTACATCTCTTGTATAGTTTTGGATGCTAGAACATGATTAATTTACCCCCTTTTCTATTTATATGTGCCTTGTAGATAAGATTAAGGTATTTTTAGGTTTTTCACATGGATAATAGTTTCTTAAAACCAATATAATTTCCAAGAAAGGATTAAAGAATGTTTGGTTGGTTTAAATTAGAGATTTTATATCACATAAAAACCAAATATCTATATAGAATAGATTATTTATGTTAATCACATAAATAATAAACTAATTATTTAATTATATTAATTAATTTCTTATCTAATGTTTCTACTACATAAACTTGGTCTTATAATAGATAGGTAGAGTTAGGGTGGTGTCTGATTACTAAGTATGATGTACTCACACCCAACATGTATCCCCATATGATATATGCAATATTTTTTGTTTGTGATCCAAGAGAGGGAAATACACCAATTCTCAAGGATTCTTAGAATTTGGTGATTGATTTCATGATAGATGTTTTGAAGTCGGTGATAGATGTCACACTCAAAGATGTATGTGAGCTACTTTAGGTTTTAATTTCAAGATATAGTGTTTATGGGATGCCCTTTTACTCATGTTTAGTGTCTCTTTTCTTTTGTTTTTGATCATTTATGTAAGTGGGTTATTTTATAGTTGTATATATATGATAGTTTTCATATATTTTTGGTTTTTTATTGTTTTGAGACCGCATAAAGATAAATATAAATATATATATATATAGAAACACCATGGTTTATTCAGTTGTATACATTTGAAAATCACCATTTTTGCACATACAATGGTTTGAATATATGTTTGTTTTTTTATAGATTTAGGACTAGATGTATGTGTGTAATGTGATTTATATATTTATACAAGTATAAAAAGTACACCTTGGAATATAGGTTATAAAATTTATTTTTTGGAAATATGTATTCATCATACCAAATTTCTAGTAGAATTCAATATTGATCTATATTTAATACAAATGAGGTTAAATTGTTTCTCATAATTTGATTCACCCCCCAGTATTTATGCTAGACTATAATAATTGGGAAGTTTATTTTAGGTATTATAAAATTATATATGGTTAATGGGTGATCCAGGTTAGGTTATTACACATAGGTTTTGGAATTAAAAGATAATTTCCTCATATAGAAATCAATGAGTATCAAGAAGTGATTCATCAATTCCATGGTCATGATTATGATAAAACTACACATATTTACCACCAATAAATACCAAAAATGCATGTAACTAGATACTACCATTTTATTTCAAGGGAACTTTTTGAAATGATCAAACTTATTTCTTAGTGGTGTATCTATAATGACCCATGAATTTGTAGTTCATTAATTTCATAAAGTATTTTTCTTTTGTTTTGGATAATGGGAATCATGTCATATTTAGATTGAAATTTTGAGAGTGGTAGAACCTCTATGGTTGTGTTTTTTCATGAGGATTGATATAAGATTAAAGTGATCATGGGAAGGAAATACTAATGGTAAAACTGTATCATGTTTACAATTAACATTGGGTGACCTATGGTAAAGTATGCGGAAATATATCCCCATGAGTTTTACTAAGTGGTTGGTGGAACTCCATTGGGTGGATGGTGCACTTATAGGTACTTTTTGGTGGATTATCAGGTACCCGATAGGTTTTGGGGTAGTTTTTTTATTACATGTAGAAGTTTCATTTCAAGAACCTTATATTAAAACCCCACTTGGAGGCCTTATTCCCCCAGTCGATGAACCAACACCCCCACCATTCCTCCCATTATCTCACCCCTTTTCTCCAAAAATATAAGGTGGATTGGGATTGTTATTCATAGAGTATTATATGTTAAAAAATCCTCCTTATTTCACAATTTATCTTCCTCTGTGTCTGTCACTAATATTTTATCTCTCTTAGTTAGGGCTTGAGTGGTAATTCTACTAAATAATGGTTGAATCTTCTTCAGACATGGTGATTTTGTTTGTAGTGTATTAAGGGTACCAAGAAGGGATAAATACATTCGATGGGTCATATTTTTAGTCAAATTAAGTTTATTGGTGATTTTATTTGTTTTTTTGGTTAATTAAATTAAATTAATGATTTTCAAGTGTTAATTGATAAAGATTTTGTTTTAAGAGGTGTTGTGGGTGTGTTATGGACCTTCCACGTGCCATTATTCATGGTTCTAATAGGTGGAGGCCCATTCGGTGAGATTTTTGGAATTATACCTCTAGAGATTAAAGTGAGTAATTAATTATAATTATTATAATCGATTAGTAAATTAATTATAAATTTTTTATAATTAATTTTTTGGGTTTTGTGGTTGAGATAGGATATTAGGATGCTTATATGGATTGTCTCAGGCATGGTTGAGTCATGGAGGGCATGGATTGAGGTCAGTAACATCTATATAGAGGTAGGTGGTCCTTATAATACATAAAAATATGTATATGGTTGTATGATTTTATATTATTTATTGGTTTTTTGGGTTTGGGTAAATGTATAGGGGATATGAATTACCAAGCTGGAGAATTAGGTGTAAATTTTCCTCCTAGATTTAGATAAGGTGATTCATTAAATGTTGAGAGAATTATAATCATTTGGATACTATATCTACTTGGGGATAGGATACTGGTTCAATTTATGAGAGTCATAGGGTAGGCATCATGGATTGAGAGGGGTTTCACATAGCTGAGGATGGTTAGGTATGGTTAGTAGGTAGGAGGGGATTAAGCCTAGGAATAGTGGCTGAGATAATCAAACATCTCAAGAATAATTTTGAATTCCATCATCATGGTTTATTATAGTTTTTATTTCATTTTATGAGCTAGATAGGCGCATCATAGAAATATGAGGCGTGTCTGTAGATTTTCCTCTATGTGGTGTCCTGAGAGATCTCCTATGGGAGATATGATATGGGACCTGAGTGTGGGTTGTGAGGATCAATTCAATATTATATAAGGTTAATTCCAATGGTTGTGTGAGGGATTTAATTGAGACCCCATATATTGTGATTATGATTTCAATGTGGGAATTGGAAGTAAGTTTAGATTTGGACTCTATAAGCTAGGGTCAGGTAGGGAATGTAACAACCCAAACTTTTTGAATAATATTTGTTTCTTGAAAATGTGTGTTATATTATTTTTTACTCAACATAAATATATCCATTTAATAATAAATTGAGTATAATTTTAAACGTGACCATCGGATTTAAACCATTATATGACCATTGGTCAATATGACTGTTGGAAACTATACTCTTAATAATGATTTTAATGTTATAATTATTGTTTATAAATAGAAATGAAAAATGAAAATTAATGTAGAAAGAATAGTTGATGACCTCATCTAGTAGAGTCATGTCGTATGAATCCCATGTGTCATAGTTTGGTAAGGAGGTAATATCACTGGGATTCTCTCTTGACCAATCTCAAACTGAGCATTAATATTTTAAGTTTGAACAAACTCACCTATGGGAGGAGTTCAAGTTAGTGTAGATTAATACACGGATAATGTTATTTGATCCTCCCCAATATTCTATCACTAACACACAAATTATGCTTAGGTCATATGTGGGTGTTATAAGGGGTCATGTGTCAAGTCCTTAGTCACTTAATGTGTAATCCATTTGTTCAAATAAATTTTTTATTCCATAATTTTTATTTTAAGAATAGTTTTTCATAAAAATTGATATCAAATTTGATAAATTTATTTTTAGGTAAAACTTGTAATTTTTTAGAGAGATAAATTATTATATTAAACTAATGTTTTATTAATAATGTTTACTATAATGAAATAGTATTATAAAAACACTCTTATTTAATTAAAAATGATAAAATAATTTTATTTTTATCAAGTGTCATAAATTTTACTATATTTAGAGATTCATTATGATAAAATAAATTTCATTTTTGAAATCATAATGCTAATGTTATGTTAGGGTGAATTTATAAAAATTTTATAAAATACTTTAGTTTTTCATGAATATTAAAAAATATAGTTTGAGTTTTCGGTATGTTTAATAACATAATAACTATGTCATAATGATGTAATGAGTAATATAGAATGTTGGTCGAATATTATGGATTAAATTAACACAATATGTGTCCCAAGTGTCCAATACCATGGGAAATCCCATGGTTTTTCAAATACCACTATCGAGGTGTCTAAGGAAATTAATAAAAAACTTCCTTTATTTTGTTGTAAATACTTATCCATTTCTACATTATATTTAATTATTAATTTATAATACATGAATATCTGGTAGTTTTACCTCCCAAGGAATCCTCCCAATTTGTTCCAAATCCCCCAATGTCTCAATATTTGAGTTTTAGGAGTTACTCATCAAGGTAAGGGAATTCTAAACTTTACTTTTCCTTTAAAGTTTTCTTTTTTATGTGGTATGTCTTTAAAATTTTCATATAATGTTCTTCTATCCATTTTATTATATCAGTTTACTATATTAATAGTATTTTATGAATGGGATACCAATTTCTCCTCTCTTTTTAATGTTTTTTAAAACCATGCTTCATACCTGTTATGCTGCCGAATTGTCTTCTCAAAATTTCTCTCTTTTTCTAAAGAAATTATTTTATTTTATTTATGTGAATACCCAAAACTCTTTATTTTCAAATGGTATTCACTAATATTTAAAAATTATATATTTTATTCTATAATTGAAATACCTAAAAGTCTAATTCCCTTTTCATTATTTATAAATTACACAATGATCATGTTTTTAAAAACTTTTTAAAATGTCGTGATTTTGATATGAACCTTGTTTCTTTTATTCTCCATGGGTTATTTATGATATGTTTGGTTATGATCTGTGTGGATAATATGAAAATTAATACATATTAATGGTTAAACTTTATAGTTCTCTAATGCATTGGGTAAATAATTTAATCTCTAGATATGACATATTTTATGATACCTTGGTGAATAGCTTTGGTAATTTTTTTTACACCTTGGTGATATGATTATGAATGTATAAAATAAATATTGTATCCAATTTTACAAGTTATGATTCATGTTATTTTATTTATGATATTCCTCGTGTTCTCTTTTTCATTGCATAATGATATTCCTTATGTTCTTATAAATATTTCTCAAGATCACATGTAAACTATTTCACTTGTTTTCCCATAATGGGCCTCATGCTCACCCTTTCCTTTGATGTATGTCCATAGGTTATGAGATACAATAAATATAATTATTTTGAACCTTTAATAATTCTTTCGCATGTAATAGAATAATCGTTTAAATTTTCATGTATTATATTCCTTATATCTAATAAACTAAACATTAAAAGATCCTCTATCAATACAATGTAATGAAAAGATATGTAATAAAAAGGAAACATATCATAGTTGGTATCAAATTATGGTTTAGTTATTTGTGGAAATTTGGATTTTAAAACTTTAGGAATAACTCTATATAAACATTTAAATATAATAAAAACATAATATTTAGTAAACCATAATCCCTAACAAATTTACTAAATATTTAGTAAACATAATATTTGGATTTAATAAATTTAGTTATTTGTGGTATTTTGGTGAAATATATAGTAAGTGGTTTCTGAGAAAATAAATCCTTGTTTGGATACAAAAAAGTTGATGTGGATCTGGAACAGATATACCAAGGGGTAATAACTCTAAAAAGTTACTTCATTCCTGACTCGATGTAACCTGGTACATGAAAACGTACCTTACTTCAATCCTGGTTTGACACTCCCATGGGATATTTTTGGTTAATAACAATCTTTTTATGAACCACTATGAATTATTTATAGAAAATGTAATTGTTGTTAATAAGTAACATATTTAAGAATGATGTTTTAAGATATAAAATTACTTTAGAATTATAATATTATTAAATGAAAAACATTTCTCACTAAGGTTTTTTTCTTTTAGAAAATGGGGGGAAATGGGAGAAACTGCATAAATGGTGAGCGCAATAGACCAGGAACTGATGGTCTTCCAACAAAAGATGGATTGGAAAACTTCATGAGAATGATAAATCAAATTACTCGAGTTATGAGCAATAACTTGAATCAATCTGAGAGATATGACTTTACTTGAAGGAAACAATTTTTTTGAGTACTTTTTGCATCAATAACCAGAAAATTTTAGTGGATCTATCAAATAATTGATTATTGAACAGTGGATAATATCTATCAAAAATATATTTTCTATACTCTATTTTTTATAATAGAAAATATTCACCCTGGATGTGTACCACTTAGAGGGAGAAGCTGATCAGTAATGGGAACTGATAAAAAATATGAAGACAAGAGGGTATATTGAAGCTATGGAGTGAGACGAGTTTATGGGAACCTTTTTCAAAATGATATTTTCCCCCTTTTATGATAATAAAATAGGGAATTAATTCCTAGAACTAAAGGAGAAGGAGAATGAATCTATGGGAACCTATGAGATGAACTACAGAAAACTTTATCTCTACACCTCTAGCTTTTCTGTGGATCCTAACGTAAAAGTTGATAGATTCTTAAATGGACTAATACCCCATATATGGAATAATCTAGCCCATTGAGACTATGAAATCTATGAGAAGATAGTGGTGAGTGCTATGAAGGTTGAACTAGAGTTCAGTGACATGCAGTGGTCTCATAAATTGAATGGAAAGAAGAGATCTTTGGAGCCAAAATTAAGGAGGATTTTTTATCAAGGAAGATGTGTAAAGAAAGTGAAACGTCCCACATGTAACAAGTCTGGGAAGAAGCATTCGGGTAATTTCTTTCTTATAAGTTGAATATGTTACAATTGTGGAAGATATGGCCATATTTCTTGGAACTATCACAGTTAGGTGAATCCTCAACTTTTCAACACTAACGACAAAGTAAATATGGTGAAATCCATATATGAATCCCAATTCTTAAAGTGTGGACATATTTTAGACTTTTCCAATAACTATCCAAATCCAAAGATTGTGTAAGGTAATCAACATCAACCCCAGAATAGGAAAAGGGAGCAAGGACATGCATTTTCTATAACAATGGTTGAAGTTAAAGCTCCAAATGATGTGGTGGAGGGTACTCTAATTGTTCTCTCAAAGCTAGAAAGTACATTTTTTTTATTATGGTTATACACATTCCTTTATTTCCTTAAAGTTTGCAAAGAATATAGAATCAATATATGAACTTCTAGAAGTTTAGTTATCTTTCAAGACTCCTGGATGTATTATCCAAGAATCAACAGTGTATTGAAACTCTAGTATTGACTTTTGTGAGCACAATATCATCGAAAATTGTGTATTCATTCCCATGCTATAATTTCACATTATACTAGAGATAGACTGGCTCTCAAAGTATAATGCTAAAATCAACTTTAGAATCAAGGAAATCTTAGTACCAATAGTTTTTTTCAAATGAAAGATATATCAACCTGAGCTTTGTCTAGAAGCACCACCTATAACCTTCTTTATTAAAATTATCAGTGAAGATAAAGAAGGAAATGAAAGTATATTAATAGAGAGTGTCACCATCATTTAGGAATACATTGATGTATTTCCCAAGGAGTTGCATAGACCTCCCACAGAAAGATATGTAGTATTATCCATTGAACTTATTCCTCGATCCAAGCTGATATTAAATATCCCATATAGAATGGAAAATGTGGAACTGGAGGAATTAAATAATCAACTACAAAAACTTTTGTAAAAGGAAATTATTCGTCGATGTTTGTCTCTTTGGGGAGAAACTATCCTCTTTATGAAGAATAAGGACGGATCAATGTAGTTTTGTATTGATTATAGAGAACCTAATAGGATCACAATAAAGAAAAAAATACCATATTCCAAGAATTGATTATTTATTTGACCAGCTTTGTGGGGCTCAATTATTCTCTACGATTGATCTCTGATCTAGTTACCATTAATTGTGGGTAAAGAAGTAATATATTCTAATTGCTAACTTCGAATGAAGATATGGGCATTATGATTTTGTTTTTATGCCCTTCGTATTGACTAATGCACCTTATATTTTTATGGATTTGATGAATAGATTCTTTAAAGACTACCATGATAAAAAAAATTTGTGGTTTTTATTGATAATATTCTGAAATATTACAAAAGTCCCTAAGAGCACGAGGATCATCTAAGGGTTGTATTACAAACTCTAAGGGGAGTCTCTTTGAAAATTTCAAAAAAAGTGAATTCTAATTAAAAAAAATTTCTTTCTTGGGGAACATTATAACCAATGAAGGATTCTTAGTTGATCTTTCAAAGACAAAGGTTGTGGAAGAGTGGCCTAATCCTATAATAGAAAATAATATTCATAGTTTTCTTGGTTTATCATGATATTATAGGAGGTTTGTGAAACAAAATTCATGACTTTCTAATCCACTAACCATGTTAACTTAAAAAGGGGTCAAGTTCATCTAGAAAAATGAGTGTGAAGATAGTTTCCAAGAGATGAAGAAGAGAGTGGTTACTATACCCATGTTAAATCTACCCTCTATTAGAGAAGGATTTGTTATTTTTAGTGATGAATCTCTGAAAGGGATTGGGTATGTCCTCATGAAAAATGAAAAGGTGATTGCTTAAGAAACTCTATAGTTGAAGACTTGTGAGAAGAATAATCATATACATGACCTAGATCTGGTTGCAATTTTTTTCTTTAAAGATATGAAGGTATTGTCTTTATGGGGGAGAAATGTGATATATACATAGACCATCAATGTTTAAAGTATATTTTCATGAAAAAGTAATTGAACATGATATAGAGGAGATGGTTGGAACTTCTTAAATACTATGATTATTCAATTAATTATCATCCCAATAGAGAAAACAAATTCATTGATTCATTAAGTAAAAAATACCATGTTTTGTGGACAATGATGAGGATTCAAGGATATCCTTTGATCAAAGATATTGTAAAGAAGGACATGGAAATCATAATTGAAGGGATATCATCAACCCTATATCCCAAATTATTTATCAACCATAATTACTATAGAATATCAAGAATTATCAAAGAGAAGATCCTTTCTTATGGAAAAAGATAGAGGTTATGAAGAATGAGAAGTTTCATGAGTTCAATATTGATTAAGAAGGTGTACTAAAATTTCATACAGGACCATGAATTCCATCTATTTTAGAAATAAAGAAGGTTTTGAGGGATGAATCTCACAGATCTATATTTTATATACATTTTTGAAGCATAAATGGACCTTTGTGATCATTATTGGTTGGAAGAAATAAAAAGGGAGATTTCCGACTACACTACAAGGTTCCTAGTGTGCCAATAAGTGAAGGAATAGTGAAAACTTCTTAAAGGGGTATTATAACCACTACCCATACTATCATGGAAGTGGGACAATATCACTATGTAATTCATCAATAGTCTCCTGAGAACATCCAAATAAAATAATGTGATATGGGTTGTAGTGGACCATCTCACCAAAACTTACCATTTTATCTCTATTTGGGAAGATTTCTATCTCGAAAAACATTCCAATATTTATGTAAAGGAAGTGGTAAGGATACATGGGGTACCGGTCTATATTGCATCTGGTCTTGATCCAAGGTTCACATAAAACTTTTGGGGAAGTATTCCACATGATATGAGTACTGAATTGAATTTTAGTATGACCTATCATCCTCAAAATGATGGTAAATTTGAAAAGACAATTTAGACACTCGATGATATGTTGAGAACTCTCTTGATGTAATTTAAAGGTGAATGGGATCAACATATCTCATAAGTTGAGTTCTCTTACAACAACAACTTCTATTTGAGCATTCAAATGGCACCCTATTAAGCTCTATATGGAAATTGATGTAGAACTCCTACTTGTTGGGACAAATTTGGTGAGGGAAAGCTTCTTGGGACTGATCTTGTACAAGATATAATAAAAATGGTTCATTCCATCCAACTACACATTAAGTATTATTAGATTTAATAGAATATCTATGATGACAACCATTGAATGAACTCAAAATTTGACATTGGTGATTAATTATTCCCTCAAATTTCAACTTGGAATAAATTCATGCAGTTTGGGAAGAAAGGAAAGCTTATCCCTAGGTACATTTCCTCTATGAAATCCTTGATTTTATAGGATTATTTTCCTATATTATTGAACTTCCTACAAATCTATATTATGTTCATGATGTATTCCATGTAAATATCTTGAATAAGTACATACATGAACCTTCACATGTACTAAATCCTGAAGTGGTACAACATGAACATGACCTCTCTTAAAAGGAGAATCCAATGGAGATCTTAGAATATAGAGACAAGGTTATATGCAACAAGAATAACCAACTCATTAAAGTGTTTTGGTGGAACCAGAAATGTGAATAATCCATGTGGGAACTAGAGGAGACAATGAGAAAAAAGTACCAACACCTTTTCTCAATTGAGGGAATGAGTTGAAATTTTAGGGATTAAATTTCTCAAGGGGGGTAGAATGTAACTACCCAAACTTTTTGAATAATATTTTTTTACTAAAAATGTATGTTATATTATTTTATACTCAACATGAATATATCTCTTTAATAATGAAGTGAGTATAATTTGAAATGTAACAATTGGGTTTTGGCCATTATATGACTGTTGGAAACAGTACTATTAATAATGATTTTAACATTACAATTATTATTTATAAATATAAATTACAAAGTAAAATTAATGTATAAAGAAGAGTCGATGAACTCATATAGTAGAGTCGTGTGATATGAATCCCATTTTTTGGATCTTGGGAAGGAGGTAGAATCACTGGGCTTCAGTCTAGAAAAATCCCAAGCCAAGCTTTAACATGTTAAGTTTGAACGAAATCACCTACGGGGGAAGTTCAAATTAGTGGAGATTATCAGTAGGGTAATGTTATCTAAGCTGCCTAAGAGTATATGACCATCGAACACCTTACCCTTAGGTCATATGTAGGTGTTATAAGTGGTTATGTTTCAATTCCTTAGTCCCTTAAAGTGTAATCCCTTTGTTTAAATAAAATTTTTATTCAATCATTTCTGTTTTAAAAATAGTTTTTCTTAAAAGTTGAGATGGAATTTGATAAATTGTTTTTTTGGGTAAAAAAATGTAATTTTTAGAGTGATATAAATTATTATATTAAACAAATATTTTATGTTAGAGCCAAGTTCTTCTTTTCAAGTACATAACTTTAATTTTGGATTTATACTTAATGAAAAGGAATAAAGGAGGTCAAATGTTCTTTCCAAACATTACACGGTTAGACTTAGTGGTTACATGTCGTGTGTTTTCATATACATGTCATGTATGCAAGTTGACATTTTTTTCAATGATTTGTAAAGGAATTAGGTGAAAGAAAGAAAAAATTTCCATATACACAGTGTGTATTTCCTCTTACACACAGTGTATTTTTTTTTGTTAAAATGGAATGTAGCCTTGTTTTCTTGTTCTAGACAGTGGATCTCCTAGATTTGATGAAATTGTAGCACTAAGATCATTTTTGGATCCTGAATCTCCATCCGAACTCTGATTCGATCACTGTTAGAGGCATTTAAATCCAATCAGTAAGATATCATTCCCTCTTGATATGTTCTTTGTGATTTTTTCTCCTAATGAAGTTATTGGAACATGAGAATTTATGCTCATTTTGTAGATCTACCCCATTCTAGGTCGAATTAGAGGCTGAAACTAGATGATGAGAGTTATAGGACAATGAGGTAGGTGGTATTGCACCTTTAATGAACTATATTATTGTTTATATGTGGTGGAGTGTCATGTTCCCATGTTTAGGGTGTCACCTTGAACGAAATTAACCCATGTTATTTATTATTGTTGATTAGGTAATTGTTTAAGTGAATTAAAGAATGTTTGAGGTTGCTTGATGTGATTGAGGGCCACCCATTGGTGCATTTTCCTTGGATAACCAATGTTTAGATATTTGGTCTATGATGCCTATGGGAATGTATTTGTTTCCCTTTTTATGGTTGTTTAAAATTAATTTTGGTAAATTAAATGTTTACCCACATGAGATAAAAAAAATTTAAGCCCTGTAGTTGTTAGATTATATGTTAGTCTTGTATTATTAAGTACCCTTGTCATTTGATCAATGTTATCCATGTAACAATTTAGTATACATGTGTGTGTGTTGTGTGCTATGCCTACGGGCGATGTTGTTCTATGCCTGTGGGCGAGGTGGTGCTATGCCTGTGGGTGATGTTGTGTCATGCCTATAGAAGATTATTAGTTATGTCTGTGGGTCAGGATTGGTTATGCCTATGGGAGAGGTTGTGTTATGCCTGTGGGTAGGTTTTTTCTATGCCTTTGGGAGAGCAGGGCCTCCATTTTTTTCCTTCTCCAACCGGGATTTTCTTCCACTATTCCCAAAAGCTGCATTAAGACCTAAAGTTATGAACCTCATTGATGGCCTCCCTAATATTCATATCTCAACCTCAGAATTCTCTGAAACCTATTCCCTCCTAAACCTCAAGTTGGTTTCTCACTTCAAACTAATGATACCTTTGGTTAACGTGTTTGATAGTTTTATCTTCGGCACTTGGGATCTATAGGAAAAAGCGATTTTTGGATTTCTCAATAGTCTCCAAATCATGATTCAATTTGAATTAGAATCGGATATCATCAAGGAATTCTTGAGTGTTCCACATAGCTTCAATGTGTTCTGATTATTTCTCTTCTACTGGTACTTCAAATTTCATATGAATCGTGATTTTTGGTCTACGATGGTTTGGGTAAGTTTACCTAACCTTACTTTATTATTCCAGAAACCCTTCATTATTTTCTTGTTAAGTAATCTTGTCGGTATATTTTTGTGCTCAGTTAGTCGCACTGAGGCTCTTTTCCACCTAGTTAATCTAGGGGTTTGTGTGGAATTGGAAACATCTCATAATCCCTTTAATCATGTATGGATTACAATTGGAGAGGAGTACAGATGAAGGCAACGAGCCATATACAAGAACTTTACAAACTTCTATTCCTCGTGCATTTGGTTGGGTCATGCTTTAGAGGTTTTCCATAAGAGTTTCCCACCATAACTAAAAGATGCTCATCATTGGGGAACACAACTTGTATCAAGGAAAGAGGATAGCATGAATGGTAATACTTCATAGGTTTGGGTGGAAGCTTGTCCGAAAGATATGGAAACTAGTGAAGGGTGTAGAGATTATCAGTTGCCATGACTAGTGGAGGAGGACCACCCTGAAGGTGTTTGTGATATATTTAATAAGGTTTTTCATGGATCAGAATCATGGAGGGATGCTTCGGTGTCCCAGGATGAAGTGGACGAATCATCTAGAACCAAGGAAGTCTTGTCCAAGCAAGTTGTGGTTCGAGTGTAAAGTCAGATGACGAGGAGTATGGAAACTATGTAGCACAAGGAAGATGATGAAGAGGGCTGCTCTATCAAGGCTGTTGGTTTGGATAATGTTGGCTCGAGGTAAGGAGGGGGACATGCTATAGATTCTACACATTCAAGTGATAGAGAACCTGTACAGTTTGAAGATTCTCAGAGTGATGGTAGGATAGCAGTGGGTGTTATTGCCATGACCCAAGTGGTAGGTATAGAAGAGGATTTTGGCGGTGCTTCTTGTGTGGAGGTGGCTAGGGGTAGTGGGGCCCTATACAAGGAAAATCATGGGGATTTACTAAATGTGGTTGATTATATCTTAGTTGGAAAGATAGGGGTTTTCTCTTTAGAGAATCAATATTCTGTTTAGGTGAAGAATAGATTTGATGGCCTTGGTATAAATGGTGAGCGTATGGAGGAGTTCACTATAGCTAGTAAGAGTCTTTATACAGGGGAAACCTATGCGAGGAGTAACATAAGTAATAGGTGGAGGAATAAGGACTACTCCTCATTTCCACCTCCCTTGAAGACTCAGTCAGCAAAAAAGAAAATAGATGATAAGATGAACAATGAGGGTATGCGTCGTCTGAAATCACCTGGTCAGCCGGAGCTATCCTTAGAATTGATTCTAAGCTCAGAGGATAAAGTGATAGAATAGGTGTTGTTTCTCAATGCCTCTAAAGAGTAAGTGGCCATGATGATGGGCCGTAATATTTAATTGAATATAAATGAAGATAAATATTCTTGGGTTGAAAAACTGGACACGATATTGGTTGGGGGCTTCAATAAGGGTATGATCAGGCTTGAGGAGTATCTAGAGGTTTGGGATAAACTAACTACCGCATTTAAAGTCCTGATGTGTGAAATGTTGCACACTCAGGTAACATCTATATCCTGAATGTTGATTAGGTAAATTTACTCTAATAGAATTATATTTTTCTTCAATAATTCTACTTTATCCTTTTCTAGCTAATGCGTGATTTCTCACTTTCCCTAATGTTCTTGGTAATGAGGTTCTAATAATCTGATAGTGTGAATGGAGGAAAATTTTGGTGTTTGGGTTCCATCATTTTACCTGGTTCTACTTCATATGGAATTAAGAGCATGAGGCTATTAGTTCTCCATGTCACTTGGAGAGGAAGACTAAGAGGGTATGCCCTTTCCATTGGTTCCATGCCCGTTCATCTTTTCATGGGACTGTTTTCTGAGTGCTCATGCTTTGGTGGAGGGCCTTAACATGATGTAGCTACTAGGAATAGGCATAACCTATATTTTTTTTGGGTTTCCTATACTGTTGTTTTTGGTTAATTTTTTGGTATTTATGGTTCTCAATTTCCCTTAAAAGTGATTTGATTTAATAAAAAATTATTTTCAGTAAAAATAAAAGTACTTCTTAATTTACAGATTTTCCTTTTTGTATACTACCTGTTGCATATACTCACTGACATATAGGCACAGATCTTGGGTGGTAACCTACCAGTATTTAGTTTCCCAACCTATTTGGGTCATACTTTGTTTCCAAAATATATTATATGATTGCAGGTGTTGATTAGGGAAAACACCCTTCTGCTAGTTCTTGATATGTTGTTTAGGAGCATGGGATCATGGGACCGAGATAAGGCCTGCAATGCTTCTTAGTTTCCTTTGTTTCTTTTGTTCTTTTGAAACATATATTGTGGATTTCTATAGTTTAAATGTTTTTTATGTTTTCTTAGAACATAAAATGATGCATAATCTTTTGTATGGAATGATTCTTGGTTATTTATATTATCAGTCATCCGCTATTTAATTCAGTGGTATCTTGTTTAATGTTTATGCTATTATATATTTTTTTGTGTTATACTCTGCCAATGAGGGTATAGTTTCCCCAATATCACACCCTAGGTCCTTGCTACTAGTCAGCAGCCTCTGGTGTTTGGGGAAATGCGCTTAAGGCTATATGGCCAACCAGATACGGGGCACCAGTTGAGTGGATTCCAGATCTAGGATGTTATAAAGTGGTATCAGAGGTATTTCTTTTCTATTTTTTCTTATTGTTTAGTGACATTAGATAGGGATAGGAAGGATATGGAGTTTGGTAATAAACTGTTCCTGGGAGTAGCTACCCCGCGTACTGGGAAAAGACAAATAGCATCAAATTGACTCATGATTTTTGGATTTTGAGTTTTTTTAGTATATTTGATTTCACCTTTGGGTGATGCACTTTATTTTTTATGTTATTTTTGATATCATTGTGGTTTTGGTTTTTTTTCAACTTGATTATATGAGGTTCTACCATCTCATGAATCATATAGGCACTTTTTAGAAATCACATGTCATAAATTCTTGCCATTTCATTTAGAGAACATTACTAATTGCATGTTTTTGTGATAGATGTTGTGCTAGATATGCATATTGTTATGATAGGTAACATGATATATATGCCTACTATTGTGATAGGTGTAATGATATGTGTTGAGGTTGAATTGGATGTACACTAAACTTTGGTTCCTTAGGATTATGGTCCCTCTTGGATCGGAATTTGGTGGATCATGTTTCGGCCATATGATATAGATTGTGTTGTTATGTTATATATGTGGATTAAAAGATTTGATTATCATAGAGTATGATCCCCCATATATTGGAATTTGGAACACCATTTCTTTATTTTGCAAAAATAGGGGTTTTGAGGAAGTTTATGAGGCTTACTATCTAGAAACCCAGGAAACACAGTGTGTGGTCCTATGAACACACACCATGTGTTCTTATGCTTGGGAAGAAATACTTTTTTATGTACAAAATGTGTACCCTATGTACACACCATGTGGTAGCTGACCATGTAACTAGATGTGTGAGAGAAAACACAGGTTGTTGGGTTTCGATCAGAACACATTGTGTACCTAAAGTAAACCCCATGTAGTTTTACAAAGGTTGACCCCGTGTGGTTCTAGCCATGTAAAATTACATGGCCAAAAAAGAATACATGAGCACATGCTGTGTTTTATCTTGACATGTTGTGTATCAGGTATGTTTACACGACCAAGGTAGGCAGAGTTACATGCCCATGTGAGAGTTTAAGGGGACACATCGTGTTTAGGTTCTACACATCGTGTACCCAACTTTTGTGAACCTTAGAGGATTTTCTTATCTTGTTTAGTTATTTCTCTCTTAAAATATGTACCTTGATAAATAATATTATAATGATGTGTATGTGCTGGACCTTATAGAGAAATGCCACCACGATGACCTTCAAAAGTATGCTGGGAGAGTAAAGATGATCATACCTCGGAGGTGGTAGGCTATGGGCTACCAGTGGATCCTCTAGATGTGCCAGTCATGATACCAGCTATAATACCAGATGCAGGTGATGATGCAAAGTTTTGGAAAGGGTTTATGAGTCTCATGCAGTCCTTCCAGGGAGAACCATAACCTGCCACATCTATGGTAGAACTGATGTGAGTATTCCAGCAGTAGCATCCACCTACTTTTTAGGGGATGGCAGACCATAGGATATAGAATCATGGTTGAAGACAATGTTTTCTTTCTTTTATCATATTTAGATGCCTCTTTAAAGGAGGTTAAATCTCATGACTTATATGCTACATGATTCCACCAAGAGGTGGTGGGATGTTACCACATAGATAGAGCATCATCAGGACATGGCATGGGAAGATTTTCATATGGTCTTTTATGACTACATTTTCCTAAGACACTGAGGGCCGATCGAGCCCATGAGTTCATGCATCAATAGCAGGGTTCTATGTCAGTGATGTATTACTCTGCCCATTTCATTAAAATTTAGTGATTTTCACCTATTCTGATGGGTGATGAGATATCAAAGGCTAGGAAATATGAGGATGGTATCAGGTACAAAATTTGATCATATGTGAACGCTTTTAGGTTTTATTCTTGTATATGCTATCTTGAATCACGAATTGATTACCAAGTTTAATCTGTAGGAAGCCAGAAGTGTGAGTCAGGGTGGTTCAACAACTAGATCTGGTATTGTCTCTACTAGGAATAAGAAGCGTTGTATGGAGTTTTCTCACGGTGACAGTAGTAGTAAAAATGTATCTTCTAGTATCCAGGTGAGGTGATACAAGTGTGGAAGGGCTGGAAATATGAGATCTCAGTGTCCAATAGACCCAGTCGAGTGACGACATTGTGGAAAGATGGGCCATTTGCAGTGCTTTTATAGGGAGTTTACACCAGTATCTAGTGAGATAGGTTCTGTACTGACTCCATGTTCAGGTTTAGGGTATGCATCTTCTCATCAGATAGGTAACTGGGGTACGTCAGGGCCTTCATGCCTAAGTGGTGGTTGTGGCCATGGTAGCCAAACCCCAGTATCTTAGCGACAATAGGGTGGATCATCTTAGGGTAGCTAGGTAGTGTCATAGGGCCTTGTTACAATCCAGACATGTGTAGTTCAATAGACCCATTAGAATCAGGATCTCAGACACTACATTATTAGAGGTACTATTCTAGTCACCTCAGTTTTATCTTCTTCACTTTTCTATACAAGGTCTTCACATAATTTCATATATGTACCCATTGTGGAGATCCTTGGGCACTACGTTTTTACTTCTGATAATGTTATCACACTAGAAACTCCATTAGGGATTAGAATGGTAGGTGTACATCAGTGCAAGGAGTGCCCCTTGAGGTTTTTGAGTGTCACTTCATATAGAATCTCTACATCTTAGAGATGAAAGTCTTTGATTTCATCCTCAGAATGTATTGGATGGTGTCCTTTTAGGTATTTGTTGATTTATATCATCGTAGGGTGAGTTTCAGGTCATGAGAGGCTGGATAATTTCAATACAAGGGTGAATGGGATGTCCAAGTGAGCTGAGCTGGACCCAAGCACTGTGGGTTTGGCAGGATGACATCCCAAATTTCCAGTTTATATCTGGATGACAAGGGGACATGTTAGATAGGTTTCCACCTATAGTTTATTATTACAGGTATATCTTTGCAGATGACGTTTTATGTTTACCTCTGGTGAGTTAGGGGGATTTCTCTATCGATCTAGTGCCAAGAGCTGCAGCGGTATCTATTCCTCCTTATAGGATATCTATGATGAAGTTTCAAGAGATCAAGATCCAGATGGATGATTTGGAATCTAAGGGTTTCATCTGACCCAATAATTCCCCATGGGGTTCGTCTATCCTTTTTTACCAAAAAGGCAGATGGTACCCTTAGGTTAAGCGTGGACTATTGGAAACTGAACCATTTTATGGTTAAAAACTGATATCCCTTACCATGGATAGATGACCTATTTGATCAGCTTTGAGGATCCTGGGTGTTCTGAAAAATTGATTTGACATCCGATTATCATTAGTTGCGTGTTCAACCATTATACATACCTTTCACAACCTTTCGTAGAAGGTATGGTATGTATGGGTATCTTTTTATGCCATTCGGTCTCACAAACACGCCATCAGTTTTCCTGGAACTTATGAACCTAGTGTTCTATCCTTATCTTGATTCATTTATTGTGGTTTCCCTAGATAATATCTTGGTGTATTATTAAAATCAACATGACCATGCCACACATCTTGAGATCATTTTGAATACATTGAGAGAGCATCTGTTATATGTTAAGCTCACAAAGTTCCACTTCTGGATGGATTAGATTCACTTCATGGGTCACATAATCATAGAGATAAGAGTATTAGTGGACCCATAAAAGACAAGAGTAGTAGTTTTCTGGGAACATCCCAAGAACATATTTGAAATAAAAAGTTTCTTGGGTATAGCTGGTTACTATAAGAACTTCATACAGGGATTCACATATTTAGTAGAACCACTGATAGGCCTAACTAAAAATGGTTTGAAGTATGTTTGGACCAATTCTTGCAAGACAACCTTTCGAGAACTAAAAGGGAGATTGACTTTGGCGTCAATACTGATTTTTTCAGAGATGGAAAAGAGTTAAAATTTTTATTGTGACACATCATGTATCAGACTAGGATAAGTTCTTATGCATGGGGATTCAGTAATTGTATACAGATCTCAATAGTTAAGGCCTCATGAGAGGAATTACCATACGATTGTTCTTGAGTTAGCTGCGGTTTTCCATGCTTTATGTTGTTGGAGAAATTACCTATTGGTAGAGAATTCTTTTGGTGTACATAGACCAAAAAAGTCTCAAGTATGTATTTACATAGTGTAATATAAATTTGAGGTAGTGAAGGTGGGTGAAATACCTTCAGTCCTTTGAATTTGAGCTCACCTACATGCCTGGTAAGGGAAATGTAGTGGCTGATTCTTTAAGCAAGAGGAATTAGATATAGGCAATGTAGGAGGCGAGTTGTGAGTGGAAGTGTATATCCATGTTCTCTAAGATGCATTTGGAGGTGAACAACAGTCAAGGTTAGAATTTAATTTCATCTTTAACTATGAATTATACCCTCTTGGACAGAGTGGGGATGAGGAAACTATCAGATTCTGAGGGCCAAGTCCGACGGGGGAGTGTAGCAGGTGAGGATCCACCTCTTGGTTAGACAATAGGTGATGATGATATTTTACATATCCATGGACGTTTATATGTTTCAGTGGACATACATGAGGATTTTATGTGGGAGTTTGATGCTTAATCTTGGGCAGTGAATCTCAAAGTTACCAATATGTACCGTGACTTGAGTCTTCAATACTGGTGGACATGTGTGAAGGGAGAGGTGTCTAGTTTTGTTATAAGGTGTTCACCTGTAAGCAGGTGAAGGTGGAAAATCAGTGGCCAAATGGTATTTTACAATAGCTACCCATTCCTAAGTGGAAATTTTATGATTTCATGATGGATTTTGTGATGGGTTTACCAAGGTCTCCCTAAGGTAATGATGCAGTATGGGTTGTTGTTTACAATCTTACAAAGGTTACACATTTCCTGTCGATCAAGGAAACTTTCAATGTTGACGAGCTTTGGATATTATACATCTGTGAGATTGTATGACTCATAGGGTCCCACATTCTATCATTTTAGATATGGATTCCCAATTTACTTCTCATTTATGTAAAGGGATACAGAGGGAATTGGGTACACAGGTGCTTCTGAGCACAACTTACCACCCTCAAACAGATGGTCAGTCAGAGCACACGATTCAGGTGATAGAGGAAATGATTTGATCATGTGTCCTATATTTCAGGGGTTCTTGGGAGAGACACATACCCTTGGTTGAGTTCTCCTATAAAAATATATTTCAGGCTAGTATTCATATGGATCCTTATGAGGCTTTGTACTATAGGCCATGCCGATCACCCCTATGTTAGATGGAGGCAGGAGAGGAAGCTATGTTGGGACCTCATCTTATCCAAGAGACCACTAAGAAAGTTCAATTGATTTGGAATCATATAGATACTATACAATTTCATCATAAATCTTATACCTATCACTATAGATGACCTCTGAAATTTGAGGTCGGGGATCGAGTTTTCCTATATATTGAATTGAGGTTGGGACACAAGAGGATTAGAAGATAGGTTAAGATTTCACCAAGATACGTTGGGCCGCTTGAGATTATGGAAAGGGTTTGGGCAGTTTCCTATAAGTTGTAGTTACCTCAGAGGTATCGATCTATTCACGAAGTCTTCCATGTTTCTCAGTTATAGTGTTACTTTTCAGACCCATCTCATGTTTTTCAACCTAAGGAGCTTTATTTATAGGTAGATGCATCCTTTAAGGATCATCCTATTCAAATTGTGGATAGTAGCATGAAAGTTCTCTATGATCAGTCTATTCCTTTAGTATGAATTTTATGGAAACATGACCAAATTTAGGACGAGACTTGGGAGAGGGAGGATGATGTATAATTACAATCTTTATTCCTTTTCCTTAAGGGAGGAAGTTTCTAAGAACCTGATTATTTTTTTTAGGTACAAATCTTTACTTTTTGGTTTATACTTAAAGAAAATTAAAAAAGGAGGTGAAATGATATTTCAAAACATTACATGGTTATACTTAGTGGTAACATACAGTGTATTTTTATATACATGATGTGTAAGCAAGTCGGCAGGCTTTTTAATGATGTGTAAAGGACGTCGGAGAATGAAAGGAAAAATTTCCCTATACACGGTGTGTATTTACTCTTACATTTTGTGTATTTATTTCTATTAAAATGAGTAGTAGCCTTATTTTCTTGTTCTGGACTATGGATCTCTTGGGTTTGATAAATTTGAAGCACTGAGTCATTTTTGGCTACCGAATCTCCGTCTGAACTCTGATTCGATCACTATCAGATGTATTTGAACCCAATAAGTAAGCTCTCATTTCCTCTTGATCCGTTCGTCATTATTTTTATCTCAATTTAGTTATTAGACCTTGAGAGTTTAGGCTATTTTTGTAGATCTATCCCATTATAGGGATAATTGGAGGCCAATGCTAGACGAGGAGAGTTTTACGACAATGAGGTAGGTGGTAATGTGCCTTTAATGAACTTTCTTATTGTTTATATGTGCTGGAGTGACACACAACCATGTTTAGGGTGTCACCTTGAATGAAATTGACCCATGTTATTACATAATGTTGATTAGGTAATTGTTTAACTGAATTAAAGCATGTTTGAGGTTGATTGATGTGATTAAGGGCCACCCGTTGGTGTGTTTCCCTTAGATAACCAATGTTTTGACATTTGTCCTAGAATTCCTTTGGGCATGCCTTTGTTTCCTGTTTTTAGGGTTATTTAAAATGAATTTTGGCCAATTAAATGTTTACCCACATGAGATAAACAATTGTAAATCCTTGTAGTTTTTATATTACATGTTAGTCTTGTATTATGAGTTTCCCACATGAGTTGATCAATGTTTTCCATGTAATAGTTTAATATACATGTGTTCTTGTTATGTGCTATGTCTGCTGGCGATGTTGTGCTATGCCTATGGGTGACGTGGTGTTATGCCTATGGGTGATGTTGTTTCATGCCTGTGGGAAAGGATTGGTTATCTATGTGGGTGAGGATTGGTTATTCCTACAGGTGAGGTTGTGTTATACCCACAAGAAAGTTTTTATATACCTGTGGGTGTGGTTTTGAACTGAATATCTTGTTGAAATCCTTATGATGTGTCTGCCAAGACAAATCACAAGCTTGTATTTTTTTCTTCCCTTATAACTATTTAGATGGTATTTTGAGACATTTGTTGTGCTTACTTGATATGGTGGATTGTAGAGCTAACTATGGATCTCGATATGTTTACAACTCAATGTCATTGAATTGTTTAATAAACATAAATTGAATGTAAATGGAAACATGACTTGTTGGATTGTTTACTTTTGAGTGCTTCCAAGTTTATTAATTTTCCTTTTTGTACACTACCTATTGCAAATACTCACTGATAGATATGCACAGATCTTGGGTGGTTTCCTATTGTTATTTAGTCTCACACCCTATTTGGGTCACGCTTTTATACCCAAATAGATTATATGATTGTAGGTGTAGATCAGGGCAAGTTCCCTTCTACTGGTTCTTGATATGCTATTTAGGAGTGGGGGAGTATGGGATCGATCCGTGACTTGCGATGATTCTTATTTTCCTTTGTTTTTTTATTTTAGAACTTATATTTTGGATTTCTATAGTGTACTTGTTTTGGTGGTTTTCTTAGAACATAACGTACTGCATCATCTTTTGTATGGAATGATGCTTGGTTAATTATCTTATTAGTCTTCCACTATTTATTTCAGTAGTATGATGTTTACTGTATCTGTTATTGTATTATTATTATTTTTTGTGTTATAATCTACCAATGGGTTCATAGTTTCTCTAATATCACACCCTAGGACCTCACTGATAGTCAGTATCCTATGGAATTTGGGGAAATGCGCTTAAGGGCATGTGGTCGCCAACCGGGTACGAGGCACCAGTTAAGTGGCTTCTGGATTTAGGATGTTATAATTTATTAATAATGTTTATTATAATTAAATATTTTTAGAAACACTTATTTTATTTAAAATGATAAAATATTTTATTTCTTTCAAGTGTCAGAAATTTTACTATGCATTTTATGTGTGCTACTATGTTTAATAAATAAGTATTTTTATAGTTAAAATTTAAATTTCTCATAGTTATATATTGATTATGATAAAATAAATGTAATTTTTGAAATCACACTTTTGATATTAGGATAAGGAAAGTTTATGAGAATTTTATAAAATAATTTAGTTTTTCACAAAGAGTAGAAATACAGTTTGAGATTTTCAGTATGTTTAATGACATAATAACTATGTCATAATGATGTAATGAGTCATATAAAATTTTATTTGAATCTTTTAGACTAAATTATCATAATAGGTCTCCCATGTGGACAATACCATGGGTAAGCCCATGTTTTTGTAAATACCACTACCGAGGTGTCTAAGGAAATTAATAAAAAATTCCCTCACTTTTTCTATAAATACCCACTGATTTCGCCATTATATTTCATTAACAATTCATACTTCATGAATATATAGTATTTTTACCTCCCAAATAGTCATACCAAGGTGTCCTCAAGACCCAAAGGTTCCAATCTTTGAGTTTTAGGAGTTATTCTTCATGGTAAGGGAATTCTCAACTTCTCTTTTCCTTTCAAGTTATCTTTTTATGTGGTATGTCTATCAAATTTCCATACCATGTTCTTATATACATTTTAATATATAAATTTACTATATTAATATTATTTTATGAGTTTTATACCATTTCCCCCTCTATTTTTAGTGTTTCCTATAACCATGTTTCATACCTATTATGATACTGAATTCTTTTCTCAAAATTTCTCTTTCTCTCAATAAATTATATTAATTTTCTTTATGTGAATATCTAAACCTATTTATTTTTTGGGGGTATTCACCAAAATATAAAAAATATTTATTTTATTCTGTAATTTACATAAATAAATCCCCCATTCACTTTCTGTGGGTTATAAATGACTTAATGATCATGTTTTTAAGTACTTTTTAAAACGCAGTGATTTTGATATAAAACATGTTTATTTTATTCTCCTTGGGTTATTTATGAGATGTTTGATTATGATATATATGGATCACAAAAAAATTAATACATATTAAGGGTCCTCCTGATGGCACTCCAATGCATTGGATAAAAAATTTAATCTCTAGAGATGACATGTTTTATGATACCTTGGTGAATAACCTTGGTAATTGTTTATGCAACCTCGCTGACAAACCTTGATAATATGATTATTAATGTATAAAATAAATTTTTATCCACATTTCCAAGTTATAATTCATGTTATTTTATTTATTATATTCCTCATGTTATCTTTTTAATTCCATAATGATATTCCTCAAGTTCTTATCAATATTTCTCAAGATAACATGTAAATTGTTTCACTTGTTTTCCCATACAGGGCCTTATGCTCATCGTTTCCTTTGATGTATGTCCCCATGTTATGAGATGAAATAAATGTACTTAGTATGAACTTTTGATAATCCATTCAAGTGTAATAGATGAATGTTTTAATTTTTTAGGTATTATGTACCTTATTTACAAGAAAATAAACTTTAAAAGATCCTTTGTTTGTACAATGTAATGAAAAATTATGTAATAAGAAGGTGGGATTTCATAGGGTATGTGGGATATGGGACATCATTGTGTTAATAATGTTGAGTGGTACTGATGGGAAGATACATGGTTGGGTATATGAAACCTATAGGACCCCCTAATTAGTGAGATGTGGATTCTCATGGTTTAAACATGTCAATATTTCATTTTTTAGTATAGATTAGGGAGTTTGTCTTGTGAGGCTGGGTGGTTTATGATATTTTCTTTATGGGGTGGTCTATATTGCAAGTGACCAGTTCTAGTTTGTGATCCATTGTGTGTTTAAGTGTTAAGATACATATTATGGTCCTACCTTGAGCGAGAGGGTGGGGGATGAGGTTGGTATAAGGACCTTCCCTAAGTGAGAGGGAAGATGGTGTACCTTTATATGAGGGACATACCCTATGTGAGATGGTAAAGGTCAAAGTTAATAATAAGCATGACATGTAATGTGTTATGATAACACACCCTGAGTGGGAAGGTAGAGTTATGTCATGTAGTACATGTCTTGTGATGATACATATCACTAGGTGAGATTGGGGAGGTAATTGGTATGGTATTTGGATTACGATGAGATCTCACCCTATGTGAGAGAGTGGAGTTATTCAGTGTGGTATGTGACATGTGATGAGACCTTTCCCTATATAATAGGTTGAAGGTATGATATGTTTTGTGAGATGTGATATGTTATGTGGAATGAGACTTCATATTAACTGATAGGGAGATGGGGTGAGAAATTTTAAGATATGTGGTAATAAACCGCATCATAAGTGAGAGGTTTGTGATATGATATAGGTTATGTGATCAAGATTTGGTGTAGGATCCTAAAACAAGTGAGAGGGTAGATTTCAAGGATTGGTACGATGTGATTAAGATTTTGTATAGTCCCTAACCTGAGTTAGAGTGTATGTTTTATAAAATGGTTTCATACGCTACACGTAAGTTTTAGGGCATGGGTTAGGATTTTTGGCATGAGGTGAATTATTAATTCAATGTTGATCAAACCTAGTATGTTTGGTTTTAGTAGTGGCCTTTTTAGCACACAATTACCATATGTTCATTCTTGTATTTCATATGTTCTTTAATTTATTTTCCTCAATCACCCACACGCACACATGTAAAGATACATATATAATGGTGTATATTTGGAACACTTGGTGAGACCCTACTAAGATATATTTCTCACACCCTACACTATCCTTCTGGTTCTTATGAAGACCTTATGTTTGATATATTGGACTAAGAATAGTTTTCACAGAGTATTACGTTAGAGAATCTTGATGGGGATTTAAATAGGGCATTGAGGTGAGTTGGGGGGTTATAGTAGATCCTCTTATGTATTAATTATTTTATCTATTTATTATAATTGATCATCCTAGTGGGTGATCATTTGGGATACATGATTGTGTCACTACATTGTTTATATATTATTGAATGAATGTATATTAATTCCATACTTATATAATATTTTATGTGATGTTACTTATTGTTTGGTTAATTTATTATTATCTATGGTTTTGAAAATGGGAGTATAGTATCCCCAAAAATTATTTTAGAATACAATCACTAGTCTAAAGACTCTGGCATATGGGGAGGTTCACTTGATGTATATTGGTGCTTCGACTAGGGTGTGATTCTGGTGATTTTAGTTTGGGAATTAAAAAGTTACATAAAACTATTATTTATTTTGTCTTATTATTTTGGGATTATTAAATGGATCTAGGAATGGGTTAGAGGTTATGATGAACCTCATGTGTAACGACCCGAACTTCTTAAATAATATTTTTTTCCTGAAAATGTGTGTTATATTATTTTGGTGATCAACATATATCAATTTAATAATGAAGTGAGTATAATTTTTAATGTGACCATCGATTTTCAGTCATTATATGATCGTTGATCAATTATTACCATTGTTTAATAAGATCATTGGAAACTATACTCTTAATAATTATTTTAACATTATAATTATTATTTATAAATATAAATGACAAAGGAAAATTAATACATAAAGAAGAGTCGATGGCCTCATCCAGAAGAGTCGTTCCATACAAAGCCCATTTTTCAAAGCTTGGGAGGGATGGAACATCATTAGGATTCACTCTTGACCAATCACAGGCTGATATTAAACATGTTAAGTTTAAAAAAAATCTATTATACAAGAAGTTCAATTTAGTGGAGATTACCAAGCAGAAAATGTTATTTGAGCCACCCCCAAGAGTCTATCACCATCAAAAACCTTACCATTAGGTTTCTTGTCAGTGTTATAAGGGGTTATGTGTCAAGTACATAGTCACTTAAATTGTAATACATTTTTTAAATAAAAAATTTATTCCATAATTCCCATTTTAAGAATAGTTTTTCTTAAAAACTGAGATGGAATTTGATAAATTGATTTTTCGGGTAAAAATTGTACATTCCAAAGAGGTATAAATTATTACATTAAAATAAATTTTTATTAATATTTTTTATTATAATGAAATATTATTATAAAAACACTCTTATTTAATTAAAAATTATAAAATAATTTTGTTTTTTTCATGTGTCAGAAATTTTATTATGAATTTTACTATGCATTGTTTGTATGCTATTATTTTTAATAAATAAGTATTTTTATAGATAAAAGTTAAATTTATCATATTTATATATTTATTGTGAAAAATAAATTTAATTTTTTAAATAATAATGTTGATATTATGTTAGGGTGAATTTATGATAATTTTATAAAATGCTTTTGTTTTTAGTGAATAGTAAAAATACAGTGTGAGTTTTTCAGTATGTTTAATGACATAATAACCATGTAATAATGATTTAACGAGTAATATAAAATTATGGTAGAATGTTTTCTATTAAATTGACACAATATGTGTCCCCATTTTGCAATACTATGATAAAATACCATGGGCGAACCCATAGTTTTTCAAATACCACTACTGAGGTGTCCAAGGAAACTAATAAAAAACTCCCTCAATTTTTCTATAAATACCCACCCATTTCTCCATTATATTTTATTAACAATTCATACTCCATGAATATATAGTGTTTTTACCTCCCAAGGATTCATCCCACAATTTCCTAAATCCCTAAAGGTTCCAATATTCAAGTTTTAGGAGTTACTCTTCAATGTAAGGGAATTATCAACTTCTCGTTTCCTTTCATGTTCTCTTTTTTTTGAGGTATGTATTTAAAATTTACATACCATGTTATTCTGTCCATTTTATTATATAAATTTACTATATTAAGATTATTTTACAAATTTTATACCCTTTTCTCCTCTCTTACATAACCGTTGTATTGCCATATTTTCTTCTCAAAATTACTCTCTTTTTCTCAAGAAATTATTATTTTTTTATTTATGGGAATCCCAAAAATATTTCTCTTCTAGAGGTATTAATTTTTTTTAAATTTATTTATTTTATTATATAATTTACATACATAAACCCCCCATTCCCTTTTCGTAGGTTATAAATGTCATATTGATCATGTTTTTAAGAACTTTTTAAAACACCAAGATTTTGATAAAAACCCTATCTATTTTATTCCCCACAGGTTATTTATGAGATGTTTTAATATGATATATGTGGATAAAATTATTTAATACATATGAATGGTGATCCTTGATATCACTATAATTAATTGGGTAAATAATTTAATCTATATATATGGAATGTTTTACGATACCTTAGTGAATAACCTTTGTAAATTTTATGACACCTCATCAACAAACCTTTGTGATATGCTTATGAATGTCTAAAATAAATGTTGTAGACAAATTTCCCATTTATGATTCATGTTATTTTATTTATGATATTCCTTATGTTCTATTTTTCATACCATAATGATATTCTTTAAGTTCCTATCAATATTTATTAATATCACTTGTAAACTATTTCACTTGATTTCCCTTACTGGGTCTTATGATCACCCTTTACTTTGATGTATCTATCTAAGTTGTGAGATGAAATAAATATAATTATTATGAACCTTTAAGAATAATTTTAAGTGGAATAGAATAATATTTTATGTTTTCTTGTATTATATACATTATTTAAAAGAAAATAAACTTTAAAAGATCTTTTTTTGTACAATGTAATGAAAAGTTATGTAATAAAAAGGAGGGATTCCATAGTTGGTATCAAATGAAGGTTTGTTTATTTATAGAAATTAGGATTTTAAAACATTAAGAATAAACCTATTGAAAATTTTAAATATAATAAAATTTATATTATTTTGGTGAAATATTAAGTAAGTTGTTTCCAAGAAAATAAATCCCTACCTAGATATGAACAACTGGATGTGGCTCTGGCACATATATACATAGGGGTAACAACTCTGACAAGGTGTGTCAGGCCTGACTTGATGTAACCTGGTACACAAAAACAAGACTTCATGCACTCCTTTTTTAACACTCTCATGGGATATGTTTGGTAAATCACAATCTTTTTATTAACCACTATGAAGGATTTATATAAAATGTAATTATTGTTAATGAGTAACAAATTTAAGAATGATGTTTCATGATATAAAATTATTTTAGAGTTATATGATTCTTAAATTAAACATATTTCTTACTAATGTTTTCTTCCTTTAAAAAATGGTGGTAAAAAAGATAAATATCATAAATGATGAGCACAACATACTAGGAATTCAAGTCCTTCAAATGGAATCCAGAATAGAAAACATCATGAGAATGATAAATCAGATGACTCAAGTTATGAGAAATAATTTGAATCAATATAAGAGACCAGCTTCACCATGATGGGAATAACATTCTGTTGAGTCCTTTATGAGTCAACTACCACCAACTTTCAGTGTATCTACCGACCCATTTATTTTTGAATAGTTTATAAGATCTATCAAAAAGTTTTTTTTGTAATATGTTGTTTTGAATAAGAGAAAGTCACCATGCATGTTTACTGTTTAGAGGGAGAAGTTGATCAGTGATGGGTGATGATAAAAAATAGTAAGATAAGTGTGGAGATTTAAGATATGGAGTGGGATAGTTTTGGGGAAAAATTTTCAAAAGATATTTCCCCCATTAGATGTGAATGAAAATGGTGAAGGAATTCCTAGTTCTAAAGTAGAAGGAGAATGAATATATGGGATGCTATGAGATAAAATTCAAAAGACATTCTTGCTACACCACTATCTTTTTCATGGATCCTAATGGAAAACATGATATATTATTTGATGGAATAAGACCCCATATATGGAAGAATATTTCCAATACGGACTATGATAGCTATGAGGAGATAGTACAAAGTGATATGAAGGTCAATCTGGAGTTTAGTGAGACACAATGGTCTCATAAATTAAGTGAAAAGAAGAGATATTTGGATCCAAGATTAGGGAGGATATTTGATCAAGGAAGGGGAGGAAAGTGAGTGTAACTTTCCACAAGAAATAAGTGTGGAAACAGGAATTATGGGAATTTATTTCTTGTAAGTGGAGAATGTTACAAGTGTGGAAGAGATTTCCATATTTCTTATAACTGTGGTAGCAAGTTGAAGCATAAAATTCTCAACACTAATAATAATGGGAATATTTTGAAGGCCCTACTTGAAGTCCAATGCTTCAAGTGTGGACAAGTTATCCATTTTTTAATCACTGTCCAAATATGAGGGCTGTGGAAGGGAATCACCATTAACCCCACCATAGGCCAAGGGGGAAAGTCTATGATTTTTCTATCATGATTACTGATGTTGATGCTCCAAATTATGTGTTGGTGGGTACTCTCACTATTATATCAAAGCTAGAAACTAATTTTTTATTATAGTTTTATACATTACTTTATTTCATCCAAGTTTGAAAAGAGTATAGAATCAATCACTCATCTAATAGAAGTATATTTATCCGTCAAGACTTATGGAGGGATTATCCAAGTTTCAAAAATGTATAGAAACTTTAGTATTAACTTTTGAAAAAAAAAAATCATCAAAAATATAGTAGTCATTCCAATGCTGGAATTTGAAATTATATTAGGGATGTATTGGTTCTCAAAGTATAATGCTAAGATCAAATGTAGAAGAAAGGAATTCTCAATAGTCTTGAATGGAAAAACTATAGTTTTTTTCAAAGGAGAGATATCTTGACCTAAGATTTGTCTATAAGAACTAGATGTGACCTTCTTTATGAAAATGATCAATTAGAAAATGAAGGAAATGAAGCTATATGAATAGAAAGTGTCCTTATAATTCATTAATAAATTGATTTTTTTATGGAGGAGATACATGGACCTACCATATAAAGAGAGGTAGAGTTTTCCATTTAACATATTCTTGTATCTAAGCCAATATCAAATCCCCATATAGAATGGAAATGTGGATATGGATGAATTAAAGAAATAAATCCAATATATTTTAGATAAGGGGTTTATCTGACCAAGTGTGTCTCCTTGGGGAGAACCTCTTTTTGAATAATAATGATGGATCAATGTGGTTATGCATTGATTATAGATAACTTAACAGGATCACAGTGAAGAAAAAGTACAATATTCCAAAAATTACTAATTTATTTGACCAACTTCATGGGGCTCAATTCATCTCCAAGATTGATCTTCGGTTTAGTTATCATCAATTGAGGGTAAAGAAAGAATATATTCCAAATACTACATTCTGATCACAATATGGGAATTATGAGTTTGTTGTTATGCCCTTTGGCTTTACTAATTCACCTGTTATTTTTATGGATTTGATGAATAGATTATTTAAGGACTACCTTGAAAACGTTTTAGTAATTTTTATTGATGATATTCTGATATATTCCAAAAGTAATGAGGAAAACTAGGATCATATAATGGTTATATATAAAAATATAAGTAAGGATAGGCTCTTTAGAATGTTTAGGAAATGTGAATTTTGGTTAAAAAAAGTTTCTTTATTAGGGAACATTTTAACCAATGAATGAATCTCAATTGATCCTGTGAAAACAAAGGTTGTGGAGAAGTGGCCTCATCCTACAATAGTAATTGAGATTCATTGTTTCCTTAGATTAGTTGAATATTATAGGAGGTTTATGAAAAACTCTTCATGACTTTCTAATCCACTTACCAAGTTAACTCAAAAAGGGGTCATGTTTATCTAGATAAAGGAGTGTGAAGATAGTTTCCAAGAGATGAAGAAGAGATTGGTTGTTTCACCCATGTTAACTCTATTCTCTATCATAGAAGGATTAATTATTTTTAAAAATGTATTTTTTAAAGGGATTGGGTGCATCCTCATGAAAAATGACAAGGTGATCACTTATGCATCTCAGTAGTTTAATCCTCATGAGTATAATTATCATACGCATGACATGGAGCTAGCTACTGTTGTTTTTACTCTAAAGATATGGAGGCACTATTTTTATGGGGATAAATGTAATATATACACATTCCCTCAAAGTTTGATGTATATTTTCATGAAAAAGGAATTGAAAATGAGACATAGGAGATGGTTTGAACTTCTTAAAACTATTATTGTTCAATTCATTATCATCATAAAAGATCAAACAAAGTCACTAATGCTTTAAGTTGGAAAGACCTTATTGTTTTAAAAATTATGAGGATTCAAGGAGATCCTTTGATCAAATACCTAGTAAAATTGGACATGGAAATTGTAAGGTAAGGGACATCATCAACCCTATTATAAATAATTTATCAACCATCATTACTAGATAAGATCATGAAATCTCACAGAGAAGATCCTTTGTTATAGAAGAAGATAGAGGATGTGAAGGACGAAAAGTTTTATGATTTTAATATTGATCAAGAAGGTGTACTGAAATTTCATATAGGACTATGTGTTCCAACCATTCCAGAAATAAAGAAGGAGATGATGGATTAAGATCATAACACTATATTCTCTATACTTCATGTATGGAAGAAAATGTATAGGGACCTTTATGATCATTATTGGTGGGATAACATGATAAGGGAGATTGAGGACTAAACTACAAGGTGTTTGATGTGTCAACAAGTGAAGGTAGAGTGACAACTTCATAAAGGGGTATCAGAACCACTACCCATACCGGCATGGAAGTGAGACAATATCACTATATACTTTGTCACTAGTCTCCCTAGAACATTCAAAGGAAATAATATGATATGTGTTATAGTGGACCATCTCACCAAGGATATCCATTTTATCTCTATTCAGGAAGATTTCTCTCTCGAACAAATTTCTATTATTTACATAAAGGAAGTGGTACAGGTTCGTGGGATACCAATACCTATCATATCCGATCATGATCTAAGGTTCACATCAAAATTTTGGAGAATTAATCAACATGCATTGAGTACCGAATTTAATTTTAGTATGGATTATCACCCCCAAACTAATTTCCAATCTGAAAAGACTATTCAAACACACAAGGACATGATGAGAACATGATCAATGGAATTAAAAGGTGGATGGGATCGACATATCCCATTATTTGAGTTCTCATATAACAAAAAATTATATTTGAGCATTAAAATGACACCCTTTGAATCTCTATATGGGAAGTAATGTAGAAATCATACTTGTTTGGATGTAGCTGGTAAGAGAAAGCTTCTTGGGCCTAATCTTGTTCAAGTGATGATAGAAAAGGTTCATGTTATCCAATAACACATAAAGGATAATCAAAGAAAATAAAATAACTATGATGAAAACCATTGAAGGGACTTGGAGATTTATGTTGGTGAAAAGGTATTCCTTCAAATTTCACATTGTAATAGATTCATGCTGTTTGGAAAGAAAGGGAAGCTTAATCCTAGGTACATTGGACCTAATGAAATACTCGATCACATAAGGGAAGTGGAATATTAGTTTGTACTTCCTCAAAATCTAGTTCATGTTCATGATGTATTCCACATATCTATCTTGAGGAAGTACATACCTAACCCTTCATATATACTAAATCCTAATGTGGTATAGCTTGAACATGACATCTCTTATGAGGAGCAGTCAGTTGAAATCTTAGACCATAGAAACAAGGTTTTACACAACATGATTACCCACCTAGTTAAAGTGTTGTGGAGGAACCACAAATATGAAGAAGCCATGTGGTAACCAGAGAAAAAAATGAGGAAAAAGTACCCAAAACTTTTCTCAATCGAGGGAATGATTTGAAATTTTGAGGATGAAATTTCTTAAGGGGGGAAGAATGTATGTACCCAAACATTTTGAATTACATTTTTTTCATAAAAATTTGTGTTATATTATTTTGGTACTCAAAATATATCTATTTAATAATGAAGTCAGTATAATTTTAAATGTGACCATGGGGTTTCAACCGTTATATGACAACTGTTCAATTATGACCATTGGAAACTATACTCTTAATAATGATTTTAATGTTATAATTATTTTTTATAAATATAAATGACACAGGAAAATAAATTATGAAAGAAGAATTGATGGCCTAATCTAGTAGAGTTGTGTCATGTGAAGACCATTTGTCGAAGCTTGGGAAGGATGTATTATCATTAGGAATCTCTTTTGACCAATCCCAATCCAAGCTTCAGCATGTTAATCTTGAATAAAATTTCCTATGGGATAAGTTCAAGTTAGTGGATATAACCCCTCGGGAAATGTTATCTAAGCCGCCCCAAGAGTGTATCACTATTGTACACCTTACCCTTAAGTAATATTCATATGTTATAAGGGGTTATGTTTCAATTCCTTAGTCACTTTAAGTTTAATCCCTTTTTTTAAATAAATTTTTTATTTCATCTTTTTTGTTTTAAGAGCAGTTTTTTGTAAAAATTGAGATGGAATTTGATAAATTGATTTTTTCGAGAAAAAAGTGTACTTTTCATAAGGATATAAATTAATATATTAAAACATTTTTTTATTAAAAAAATCATTATAATGCAGTATTTTTATAAAAACACTCATATTTAATTACAAATGATAAAATAAATTTACTTTTTCACGTGTCATAAATTTTACAGTGAATTTTACTTTGCACTTTTTTTCTACTACTATTGTTTATAAATAAATATTTTTATAGTTAAAAGATAAATTTATCATATTTAGAGATTTATTATGATAAAATAAATTTCATTTCTGAAATCAAAAAATCGATATTAGGTTAGGGTGAATTTATGAGAATTTTATAAAATACTTTAGTTTTTCATGAATAATAAAAATAATTTTTTGTGTATTTCTGTATGTTTAATGAAATAATAACTATTTAATAATGATTTAATGGGTAATATAAAATGTTTTTAGGCTATTTTGGATTAAATTAACACAATATTTATCCCATTTTTCCAATACCATAGGCAAATACCATGTTCAATCCCATGGTTTTTCAAATACCACTATCGAGGTGTCCAAGGAATGTAATAAAAAAAATCCCTCACTTTTTCTTCAAATACCCACACATTTATCAATTTATTTTCATTAACAATATATAATCCATTAATATCTGGTAGTTTTACCTCCAAAGGAGTCCTCCTAAGGTGTCCTAAATCTCTCATGGTTCCAATCTTCATGTTTTAGAAGTTACTCTTCAAGGAAAGAGAATTATCAACTTCTCTTTTTTCCATTCAAGTTCTCTTTTTATGTGGTATGTCTTTCAAATTTCCATAACATGTTATTATATCAATTTAATTATATAAATTTACTACATTGATATCATTTTATTAATGGTTTACCCTCTTCCCCTCTCTTTTTAATTTTTTCTGATACCATGTTTTATACAAGTTATGCTGCTAGATTTTCTTCTTAAAATATCTCTCATTTTCTCATTAAATTCTTTAATTTTATTTATGTGAATACCCAAACCTATGTACTTTCTAGGTGTATTCACCAAGATATAAAAATGATTTTTTTCTTTAATTGACATATATAAAACCCTCATTCCATTTTTTTGGGTTATAAATGACATATTGATCAGGTTTTTAAGCACTTTTTAAAACACCATGATTCCAATATGAAACCCATTTCTTTTATTTCCCAAGGGGTTCTTATGAGATGTTGGATTAAGATATATGTGGATAACATTAATTAATTCATATAAATTTTGCACTCTAATTGCACTCCACTCCTGCCTGAATGGCCTGAAGGCCTTCTTTTTTATTGATTTTAGATAACCCCCCTTTCAAGGGATGAGGGGGAACCCTTACATGGCCTGTAGGCTTAGAGATTACATTTCTCGTAGTATTGGAGACATTACAGGACTTGTAGGTCTTAAGTAAATCATATATACTTTGACTACTTGAAATCGATCCTCCCCAGCATCTACATCATGACTAGATCTATACCTTTGCATGGCTGTTCAACTTGATGTCCTATGCAGTGATGCACATGCCCAGTACCGATAGAAATGACACACCCACTCATTCTTCTAAATCCATTTAGCCCTGATTTGGTGAATGAATCTTTCTCTTTAATACTCCTCTAAATTTGGTTCCTTGTAGAATCTTTCTGGGCATCTGCATATCAGGTGGCTTTAATGGCCTAGAGGTGGATCGAAAGCCTTAAGGGGGCCCAAAGGCCTTAAGGTGGTCCAAAATCCTTACTGACCCGAAATCCTAGGTGGCCCAAAGGCCTTAAGGACTTCAAGCTCAAACCGATGGCCCAAGGTGAATATTTCTAGCTACTACAGTTTTGAACAGTACCTACTACAATTACTGTTACAGTACATGCTACAGTACCACACCGTACTTCTACAGTTCCTGCTACAGTGCCCAAAATTATGCCTCTACCTGGTTTTGAACCTGGATCTTGTTAATACACTTAGAGAGACATCACAATGATATAAAATTGATTTATTTTATTGTGTAATTGACATACAAAAAACCCTCATTCCCTTTCTGTGGGTTATAAATGACATATTGATTCAGGTTATTTTATTTATGGTATGACTCATATTCTCTTTTTCATTCGATAATGATATTCCTCAAGTTTTTATCAATATTTATCAATATCACATGTAAATTATTTTACTTTTTTCCCTTATTGGGCCTTATGATCTCCCTATTCATTGATGTATGTCCCCAGGTTATGATATGTAATAAATTCACTTAGGATTAAACTTAAAGAACCATTTCTAGTGGAATAGAATAATGTTTTAAGTTTTCTTGTATTATGCACCTTATTTCTAAGAAACTAAAGTTTAAAATATCCTCTATTTGTACAATGTAATGAAAATTTATGTAATAAAAAGGATGGATGCCATACCAAGATAGTGATTCCTGATGTAACACCCTAATATTTAAGAATATATTTCACTCTAAATAAATTATAGGTGTTTGATAGCTTTCTTGACATAAAACACCAATCTTAAAACAAACTGTTATATATTATAACCTAGATGTTAAATTGAAAATATGAATAGGAATAAAAAAATTATTACAACTATTTATAAATGTTTTAAATAATGAAAATTTATTGATTAATTCAAAATCATTTTTAGTAAAATCATTTATGCTTCAAAAATATGTTTTTATCAAAAATGGTTTTTATTGTATTTATTGAGTAGAAATAATAATTAATTTATATATTTTTTAGAAATTTTATTTGATGATATTAATATAATTTTTGAAATCACAATGTGGATATTATCTGAGGGTGAATTTTTGGTATTTTTCTAAAAAGATGTATTTTTCAATGAATAAAAAATAATAATTTCTGGAAAACTGTCATTTATTCTGTAAAAATATAATATAAAAGTATCATTATATTTTATAATTTAATTTAAAGTAGCATAAGATCTATGTTATTAAAATTGATTCTTTTCATAAAAAAATTTAATCCATGAACTTTTTTTTATAATTCATGACATGATCCCCACTTAGACACCAAATATCGTGTTTGAGTATAAATGTCTCTTTATGCTGGAAGGAGAGGATTGGATTTCCATGTTATACAATAATTATGACACATTAGGGGATGGATATTTCTCAGTAATTCTTTTCAATCAAATTGAATGGTGGTTATAACCTTCCTTTGAGAGTGGGATAAGTATTTAGAATGAGATGTGGGGTTGTATGTATCAAAACCCAAAAACATCCTTAATATGTCCTGAAAAGTTCATTATGGGACTCACTATTTTCCATGGGGTCAGTGATAGTAGTGAATGGACATGTCCGAAGGGCTGAGACTATAGCATGACACTGATTCCAAGCTAGGTTGTGAGGGCACATCTCTTGCGGTATGGAGTAGCGGGTTCGCCCAAGTGGTTCACCCAGGCGGTCCTCCTCACACACAACCTACACGCTAAGAGACTCACATATTCCTTATCTGTATGGACCAAAATTTTTTCCAACCATGTGGAGTTACCTTTATGGGGTACCTATTTGGGAAAATTCTTTCACCCAGGGTCCCATGTTTTCCTATAAATAGGACCTTGGGGCTCCTCATTTGGGGACTGGGAAAAATGGAAGAAGCTCCAGAACTATGGTTGTGAATCCCCTTCCCCCAAGCCCTCAAAAATATTTTAGGTATCCCTCTAAAACCTGCGAGATTATATAATTAATTGGGTAGTGGGATAAAAGTCCCTATTGGGTCTAAAACACAAGACACCTACACGAGGAACACCTCTCCCTAGTTGAAAAGCACTAGCACGAAGGTCCCTCCCCAAATCTAGGACCTGTGTGAGACCCTCATAGAGACACCTGAAGAAACCCTTGGTGCCTAGTGTAAGGCCTATCCCAAGTTTTTTTTCCCTAGTTTTCTATCTTCAAATTCACCTCCATCACACAATGTCCAACTCTATGTAAATCACTTCCAGTTCCTCCGAGGTCTAGCCAGTGCAAAGCACCTTTTTCTCTCCAATCCTTGGCCTACACGTGACAAGTTATAAGCCCTATTTTATGACACAAATGGTCGGGATACTCTTACTTTGGATCACTCATTTGAGGGAGACCAAATTTAATCCAACACCTATGCCTCCATACTTTCACAACCCTAGAGAGAGAAACACCAGTGTATCTCCCAATCAGTTATGAATTTCTTCGATAAGAGGTGTCCCGAACTGGTCCTACCTAATGGGTAGGGTCCTCAAGGTGCATATAGTTATGAATCTTATCATTCAAGGGGACCCTGACCCTAGGAAAAGTTCCAGGGACATATCATTCTATGATACAAGTGATAGGAGCATTTCCTTCCCTCATTATCTCTAAGACTAGGGACCCCCATTTCTAGGTGGGGAGGGAGAGGATAATGCTAGAATTTCCCTTTGGGGGTTAATGGCTTCTCCACCTATCTTCTATAGAACCAATAGAATGGAATCCCCCTTGAATAATCACTTTTCATTTTTATATGTGTTGTATCCAGATGGGTAGTCTTATGTGAATATCCTAGATATGAATTTGTAAAGGAGATAAGAAAATCAAAGCCTTCTCTCATTTCCAAGACCTTATCCACTAGCGGATGAAAGAGATTGTGCAATTTTCTGAATCTTCTACACTCTTTTTTTTCAAATCCAAGCATGAATCATGTGGTCTTAGAGGTCATATATGATCATGAAATATGCACGGTCATATGTATATCTCGGTAGAGAATTTTTTGTAGATATTCCTCTCATCTTCTTTTAGAGGACCTCTATAGGAATGAGTCATCAAAGCCATGTATCCAACCTGAAGGGCGTACTATTTGGTATAGTACCCAACCATGTCATAATTCTCTCAAAATTCCATATTCCCAATGAGATAAACCTTTAGAGGGCCTCCATATGCATGGGTCCTCCCAATAGAACAATGTGGACTTTGTTTCCTATCCAAATGAGATATATAATAATCCTCCATGAGGTCCAAACCCAATACCAAAATCAACCCTAATTATATTTTGGCCACATTCCCAGTAGGGATATGTCTAACCTAGAAAACCATGTACCTTCTAGGTTCCTTGGGTCACATTGGTGTAATTCACACATCAAACTTTGACTGGTCACGTTTTACCTAGATTTCATGTCCATGTGATGTTAAAATTGATGGTTTTCTCCTCTTCACATGACCTTAAAAGGTATGATTCATCCTGTTAAGTGGAACCAAACTACATGGTTCTTGATTCCTTTCATGAGGATACATAGGAATCCCATCTTAAGAGCTTGATCTTAACATTAAAAAAAATCATGTCTCCCTGGATGATGATAAACTCTAAGTCTCCCCACTATGTGACTTAAAATGATCATCGTAATAATAAACAAACAAATGATCTCTCACCAGTATCCAAAGGGTACCATCGATGGAGAACCTTAGATACATACAGATGACTCTGTTGATGAATAATATGGGATACATAAAGATGAATCTAGATCAATGCATACAAATAATTTATTATTAATTCAAGGTCAACCCTAGCCATTCTTTGTAATTAATGAAGGATTCAATAATATGTATTAAATCATTAAGAGTATCTTGGAGTCGGTAATAAGTTGCCCCAAGATAGTGTAATGAGCCCAAACTACCATTCTCTTAACTAATGTGATTTCTGAAGTTTCATTAGAGCTATTATGTAATGAAAAACTATCATTGGAAAGTAGGTTAATAAAACATCTCAAATAAGGGAACTTCTAGGTGTTTTCATCTATATGAACAAAACCTCTTGGATGCTATTTAAAAGTAGTGAACTTGACATGAATGATTTTGAGGCCATTAAGACCCCCACAATAATACAATTAATAAAAACAAGAAACCCATGTTTTCATTAGAAAAAATGATATAAATAATTCTATAAGAATCGATATTATATTTTATTTTGGTATAAGTTCATTTTTTTTCTTAAAAACATATTTTCTAAAAACATTTTTATAGCATTTTATGCATTTATATTAAAAATTATTTACAACACATACATAAATTTAATTCTTAAAATCAATTAAGTATTTGGAATTGGGATGTAATTTTTTTTAAATAAGACCCTTTTATTTTTTTCATTATGAATAGTAATCATGGTAAATATTTATCACCTCAATAAGGTTAAAAGATGGTTAAAAATTTGAGATAAGGCATAAAAATCACCCTAAAGGTTTACATTATCCTATTGGATGAGTTTTTTTCAATAAAATGCATCCTTTAAATAAAAAAATTAAAATTTATTTCCACTTTACTTTTATTATAACATTTATATTATTTTAATAAAAGGATAAATAAAAAATGTCACTCTCTTGATTTTAATTTCTATTATATGTTATAATAGGGATAAAAATAAGTTATGACTGAATATAAAAGGTTTTCTTTAACATAAATAATATTTTTTTGGTAATTTATTTTTCATTTTTTGTGATGATATAATTACCTTAAAAACTTATGAAATTTCAATATAGTGTTTGTGCAAGCAATAGAAAAATAACGGTCAAATATTTTAAAAATACTAAAGTTAATATTTTTTGGATTAATTGTTGTATTACATGAATTCATTAGATAATTATATATTATAAATGATTTTAAGTTTGTTTATATTTGAATTTCACTATTTTATTTATTTATTTTAAGTCAAATTAAATGAATAGTCCCAAAAGTGACTAAAATGATATTTTTTGTTAACTAATATTTAAATAAATTATTTAAAGATCACAAAAATATTTAAATAGGAAAATTATGATGTTAAATAGTCTAAAATATCATCCATGGACCTTTATTGATCCACCTATCAACATAGATTTAAATTTATAACCCTTGATGGAAAAAAATGTGTTACCATGTTTAAGGTTAAAATGGGTTTATGAGGTGTTAAACCAAATGATATGGTTTATATTGAAACATTAACATGTATAAATTTTATTGGATCATGATATTTCAACCTTATAATGTCCCACCTTTTATATATAGATATTTTTTAAACTCTACTTGATTTTGATATATATTATATTATAATATTTTAAGTAATTATAAGTGTTTTCATTCCTTGATTTATAAAATTTTACCTCATATTCTACTTTATTCAAAAAGTTTGAGAATACTAGCTCACCAAGACCTATCTTAATACCTTCATAGGTTTCTAACCTTAATCCTAGAGCTTCTGTTATAATGTTACCTTTGAGAGAATAGTATTGTTGTCAATAAGGATCATTAACTTGATGTTATGATGATGTCAATATGTGAGTGATGAATTGATAATGAGTATTGTTATGGAAACATCCTCAACATAATTATGATGATTGTTGAATTGGACCTGATACCTAAGACACGGGCATGTGAAATTAGTAGAATTCACATTATCTAAAAATTTTCAATGAGTGAAGATGATTTTTTTAAATACTTTTTGAATTAATAATTAAATTAAAAATAATAAATGGTTTGGAGAAATGAGTTTTGGAATCTAAAAATGGATAAATTGATATTTGTGACATGGAATTTGAATGTGACTATTGTGTCTTGTAAATTATAATAATTTGGTTAACTATTTAATGGGAGTATACTAACAATATAGCCGTCCATAAGCCCATAAAGGATCCATGTCATCTTCATGTGGGACTAGGGGTCAACCATGTGGGAGGAAGGTTGACTGAGTAGGCCCATGGCAGCAGTAGACCTGTATGAGTGGGAAGTTGTGTACACAAAGGTGCATAATATAAGTGTGGTGATTACACTATGTGATTAAACATAGTGTTGGAGATATATGACATGGGTTTGTTCTGGTGAGGGATTAGGAGTGGACCCCAATACTTTCATCTGGTGCTAGACTAAATAGATTTTTGATATGGGACACCTGATCCACATACATTTTAACTTTATGATTAAAACTTATGTAATTAATGAGATTATTTATTTATGTTGAATGTGAGTTTTCAAATCATCGTAGACATTGTATTCTACCTTTAGTGATATTTTTCTACATTTTTTCGATTTTCTTCATGTTGTGTTGTTCAGATGATCAAGAAAACATGATTGAAGCATAATACAACTACATTTTCAGGAATAAATGAAGTCTAATCTATGAAAGTATGAAGACATATTCATTTTTCAAAATGATGATGATATTTTTTTATCGTATGAAGCCATTGACTGAAGAAGTGAGGTTTATGGTGGTGAAAATTAGTACGCACGAGCTAAGTAAGTGGATATTCTATATAAATTCCCAGATGTTCTCATTTATTGGGTATGTGTTGAATGAATATCCAAGAGAGAGTTTTAGTGTAAAACATATTGTAGGAAGTTCTCTATATTCATGAGGATAATTTCATGCATTTGTGTCATATTTTACTAGGACTTCACATTTTAATGATGGTGGTCTATGTATCATAAGACAGTGTATAAAACCACACTATGTTTCACAAAGGATAATAATAATTTACCATGTATACTAATATGTGAATAATAAATAAAGTATCACCTATTTTGTTACTCAAAGTTGTTTGGTATTTATGCATGGAATAATATTCTTATTTAAGATTGAGTGAGTCCTGAAGAAGAAGTATCATTACATGACATATAATCATAAAGTAATATTAGAATATGATACATGACATGTGCTCATGCATAAAAAAATTATCTATGTACTATAAGTGTGTACCGATATTATAAAATTTTCAAGAACATGAAATATTTTTTGCATAAATTTTTTGAATCCTATGTGTTTGTGTTGATTTCATAAATAACATTGAAGAAGAAGTGAGAAGACCATGAATTTTCTCATACATTCATGGAGATTTAGATATTCACATGAAATATATTTTTCATGAATAGTGTGTAGTAATTTGGGAAAGAGGATAAGCATAATTTCAAAAGGCATATACTCAAGTAGGTATTGTGCTGAGGTAAGTTTAGATCATTTTAAGATCATTTGACAGTGTGTGGTGTTAAGTAGTTTTTTATCAGTTTCTAAAGTTCTTGAAGATTGTACATGATTAGACTTGGTGATCCAAAGTTTTTTATGGAGGAATATTTCATCTTGAGGTAGTTCAGAAGAAGTTAAAAGATGACCGAGATCTTTTTATCTATCGATCATATCTTGAAGAGTAGCGGAAGTCTCCATTGGGACTTTGGAGTCGGAGAAGAATTTAGTGGGACTCAAAAATGTATAAAGTCTAGTGGGATGCTGGTAACACTATGGGAAATAGTACAAAGATCCTCATGTGGGACTCAAGAGTAACTTTTTTAGTTGGGAGATTATAATATCTAGTGGGACTCTAGAGTGGGAACACTATGAGACTCATTTTTAATGGAATTGAAATTTTCCTAGTTCCAACCACCTATATATAGTGAAGAATCTATAACCTGATGGGGTATGTAGTTGTATCAAGGAGTGGATATTTTGATCAAACCTTGTGAAATACTTGTTTTTTTGTTATGTTTATTATAGTTTTTATAATATGAGGTTGAGAATTAATGAAGAGGTAATGATACTTTAATCAGTCATAGAGGTTGAATTTAAAAGAGAAAAAATTATAAAAATAGTGTATCATTAATTCACCCTCCCACCATCAGTGGTAACTAAGCGATCCTTGGGTACTTAAATTAGTATCAGATAAAGGTTCCCTTGAAATATTTGAGATCGTTTTGAGATATAGAGAATCAAAATTCAGTTAATAGATGTCGAATACCCAATTTTGATGGTAATAACTACCATAGCTAGAGGAATAAGATCCTTAATTTCCTTTTATCTATTGTTCTAGAAGTGAGAGATCAAGAAATAGTGGTATTCCCATATATTGCTAATATTTTTTATACGACTCAATATGGAAAGAGAAGTCTATAAGTTTATAGAAAATCTTATATTATTATGGATTTATCAGAAAAGGTATGCACTGGAGTGATGGGTCTTTAAATTGAAATTTATATATAGTATAAATTAATAATCAATTATGAGGGAAATCATAAAGTTAAGGAGGATAAGTTATAAATTTGTAGAATCAAGTCTAATGATATTAAAATAGAAAATGATGAATGAATTTATGACTATTTCATTATAGTTAATTAGATAGTAAGAAATATTTATGATTTTTTTATAGATGGAAGACTAATAAATTATGAGGAATCTTATGAGAAATTTTTTTAATAGGTTTAATCCTAATGTTTTATCCTTAGATGATAGGGAAGACATTTCATTGGATGAGTTACATAATATACTCATATATTATGAAATGAGAAATGATTTGACTTTAAGAAAGAATGTAAAAGATGAGATCCACTTTAAGGATATAATGAAAAATAAATTCAAAGAAGTGGAAGTTGAGGAATAAAATGATTTTCATGATGATGAAATTGATGAATACCTCAGTGCAAATTTTTCTCAAATTTTAAGATGATTAAAAAGGGGAAATATAAAAAGAAAAATAAATAACCATTAAATATCAACAAATTTAATGGAATTTGGAAATTTTCAATAAATTGTCCAAAGAAAGTTTATGAATCAAATTTAGATGAAGAAAAAAAGAAACCTTGAAAAAAAATGATAGTAATAATAAGTATTTTTTCAACATAAATAGAGATTTTATGAGAAATTATGCACAAGATAATCCAATATATAGTAGTTCATTAGAGGATAAACTAAATTTATTTTTTTCATTTTGAAAAAGTCTTATATTATTCAATTAAATATAATAATAGTGATGTTATAATGGATCTGGAATGGAGGTTGAAGGTAGAGTTGAAAGATTCTCTTGAGAAAAGCAATCAACTCAAAAAGGTGAATAGGAACTTAGAGAAAGAAAATAAAAAACGAGATGTTGAAAAATAGGGGCATTATAAAAAAGGAAATAGCTTTTTGAAGAGAATAAAAATTTCATATTGAAGGTGTTTGATCTTGAGAAGATGGAAAGTGATCTTATTGAGAGAATAACTCACAAGTAAAAAGATTTTCCTGAGACACATTCAGTGTATTTTACCTTAAAACATTAATTAACCAAGATTAGATAATACTTCAATAAGTCTTTTGAGGTAAAATATATGTCCTCTCAAGATGGTGAGATGAATTTTTCCTAGAGAAAATCTACAATTACTCATAAATATTTTATAATATATATGATATCTCTAATAGTTTAGGTGAATGTATATGTATATAGAAGTCAACAGATTGGAATTATATCACATCAAATGATTAAAGGGAGATGTTAAGAAGACCATTTCCCCTATTAAAAAGAAATATTTGTTTATAAAAAGTTTAAATCAGGAATTTTATTGATATATTAATCAATAAAGTAGAAGATCAAAGTTCAAATTATTTAGATGGTTTTCTGGAAAGTATGTTCATAAAGCCTACTATTGCTAGTATATCATTTCATTACCATAAAATAGGCACTAAAAAATTGGGAGGCATAGTAAAGATATGATAATATATTGTCAAAGGAATAAATAAGTGACCCTAAATCCATTAAAGGTATTGATACAAAATAAGCGTGGATGCTGAAAGGAAGTGTGTGGAAGATGCAAATTAAAAGGTCATGGAGTGGTGATATTCATGAATAAATTATGTGGAGAGTTTTAATATAATATAAAATGGATAAAAAATCAAAAGGGAAAAAATACCAGTCATGTCCATATGAGAAGTAATGTGAGAAACCCAAAAAGGCTAAACATGCAAAGATGGATTGTTTAAAAATTTGTCCTGATCAACTAGAAAAGGATAAAAAATAGATAAATCTTAAATAGATTCTACATATGAGGGTAATAATGTCATTTAAAAAGAATATATTTAATATAATAAGAATTAATTTCCTATTTATGATCTATAGAATCAAAATAATTAGTGTGAACAAGTTAGATATTACATGAATAATTCAATTAAATCTGAATAAAACAATGTTTCTTTACTTAGAAATATAGGTAAGTATGTCCTGCATAAAGAAATGGTTCATGAGAAGAATGTGAGTATGTAATTTGTGAATAATATGAATGAAAAAGTTAAATCTTCCAAATATAAGATCAAAATGAAGATGTAAAAGGAAATTTTGAGTAGAAACTCATAGCTTGAGTGTTATTTCTATGGAAAAAATAGGTCCCTCCTTAATCCCTTATATATGTGTTTTTGAAATAACATGTAGAAAATTAGAGTAGATAGATAAATCCATTATTGGGGGTCATAGATGATTTGAAGTTGTTAAATATTCATAAATCTTGTGATTCTTATAATCTCTCTCAAATTCATAATCTAAATATCCATGAAAATTTTTATCAAAAGAGAGAAAATATTAATCTAAAAAGGAGGATCTATATGTTTTTTCACTTAATTTTTCTGATTTTTTTCTTAGATGAGTGTATGGTAATTCATTTTCAGGATTTTATTATATGAGTAGCTCTAATGTATTAAGTGAGAGTTATCTGATATTGTTGTCACATGTATCTTTTTTATAGACATAATTGATCACCATTACACTATTGTTTTTTACACTGGGTTCACCAATATAGACTTAGAGTTTTCTAGCAAAATTTTCTTCATAAAATAGAATGTGTGGTATTATCTTAAATGGGCAAGAAGATGATTAATGAGAAGATATTTCCTCTACATGTTCTATGTATTCAATTTCAACAAGGAGGATAAATTAAAACATGCATATTGAATTTGACAGTGTTTTGTGGCATTGAAAATAAATCCAAAGGGAAGGGGTATTGAAATATCCTTTGACTGAATTGTATATTTTGTCAATAAGTATGATTGAATTGATGTGAAGATTATGTTAATATGTGAGTTATGAAGTGATGATAAAGATTGTTATAGAAACATACTCAAATAAATTGTGATGATTGTTGAACTATCCCTAATACTTAAGATATGTGCAAGTAACATTAGGAGAATTCACTTTGTTTATAACATTTAAATAAGTCAAAACAATTTGTCTTTTAAGAGTATTGGATTTAATAATTGAATTCCAAAAATAAAAGAATTAGTGAAATGAGTTTTGGAATTTAAACAATGATAAATTGAGAGGTGTGGATTTGGAATTTGAAGATGAGTATTTTTTCTTCGAAATTATAAGAATTTGATTAACTATTTTATGGTAGTATACTAAAAATATGGCCATTTTTATTACCATAGAGGATCCAAATCAACCACATGTGGGACTAGGGGTCAACCACTTGGGAGGAAAGTTGACTAAGTAATCCCATGGTGTAAATAGGCTTGTATGAGAAGGAATATTTGTACACAAAGTCATATGATAGTAGTGATATGGTTCAACCATGTGATGAGGTATGGTGGTGGGGAGATACAACATGGATTGGTTCCAATGGGGGGCCAGGAGAGGACCCCCGATACTCACATTTGGATGTCAAAGAATGTGTGGTTATTAAGTGGCACTAGACTAAATTTATTTTTGACATGGGACCCCTAATCCATGAAAAATATAGCTATATAAACTTATGTAAATAATGATGGACTTTTTATCTATTTAATTAATTCATGTGATCATCATAGAGATTGTCTTCTACCTTCATCGAGGGTTTGCAGTATGTTTTGGGTACTCTTCATGATACAACACCCAGATAATCAAGATGAATCATTTGATTAGAATTTGATCATATTTATGATTAAAAAATGATCAAAGAATCATGAAACCTTATTTTCAAAAATAAATTCATTCCAATATGAGAGTGTGTGAAGAAAGATTAATTTGTTGAAATAATGATGGTATTTTTTGTTATCACATAAATCCATTTTGTGAAGAAGTTAGGGAGTGAACATATGCAGTGTAGTAAGTTAAAATTCATGAGATAAGGTATATGGGATTCTCTATAAATACCCTGAAATGTTAATTTTTTGGGTATATTCTGAAAAAATATCTGATATAGATCTTGATATTGAAATATAGAAGGGGAATCACTCTGTATTCACCAAAATAATTCCATGCATTTGTGATGTTATTTACTAGGCCTTCACATTTTCATGATGATGTTTTGATTACCACAAGATGAAGTCTATATACACAATGTGAATCATGAAGGATAAGAATAATTTACCATGTATACTGATACATGAATAATAAATAAGGTATCAATTATTTTATTATGTGTTGGTGTTTGAGATACATACATAAAATAATATGATTATTTAAGATTTAGTGAGTCACGAAGATGCAGTACCATTACAAAATATACTTTCAAAAAGGTAGATGAGAATATGATAAGTGAAATACATGCATGCACAAAAATATCCAGGCAATATATGTGTGTACTAATTATACAAATTCTAAGCATATTAAATAATACATGCATAAAAATTGTGAATCATGTGCATTTATATTGATTTCACAATAAAAATTAAATAATAACTGAGAAGATCATGAATTGAATCATACATGAATAAAGATTGAAAAATGTACATGAAATATATTTTCCATTAATAATGTGAAGTAATTTTATACTGGAGCCTGGAATAATTTCAGAAGTCATATACTCGAGTAGTCAATGTGCAGAGTTATGTTTTAATCATTTAGAGATTAGTGAATAATGAGAAATATTAGGCAGTTTTTTATCTGTTTCTGAAGTTCTTGAATATTTTTCCTAAAAATTAGGTGATCTATTTTTTTGTGGAGGAATATTTTTTCTTGAGGCAGTGCATAAGCAGTCAGAAGCCGATATAGATATTTCTATCTAGGGATCATATCTTCAAGGACAGTGGAAGTCTCCAGTGGGTCTCTAGAGATGGACAAGAATTTAGTAATCCTATTAAGTGTATAGAGGATAGTGGGATGATAGTAGAAATGTGAGATATAGTATGAATATCCTCATGTGGGACATAATAGTTACTTTTTTAGGTGGGAGCATGTAATCTTTAGTGAGACTCTAGAGTGGGAACATTATGTGGCTCAGTATTGTTTGGAATGGAACTTTCCCTAGTTATAAAAACATGAATATCACAATGAATCTATAAATAGTGGGAATTAATGGTTTTATAAAGAATTAAGTATTTTCAATGAACCTTTTAAAATCCTAGTGTGATTTTTATCATTATTTTTTTTACAGGGTGAGGCTAAGAATTAAAGATTAGGGATTCAAGACTTTAATCTATCACATAGGTTGAATTAAAAAGAGGAAATTTTATAAAAATAGTATATGACTAATTAAAACCTAACCTATCATTAGAACATAATTTATCCTTTTGTACTTAATGGTAATCCCCTAAGACCATACTAAGAAAGTTCAAGGTGTAAGTCAAAGGAGGTCTCTCAAAGAAGAGGTAATCATCTTACCTGAATTTTTCAAAGTTTATTTTTTCTTTTAATTCATCTAAATATACCTTATAAATCCTAAAATAATGACTATAATATCATAAATATAAAAATATTTTATTATGATTATGGTACAACCATGTTACACCTCCTTTCCATCAAATGGGAAATTAAGGCATCGCTCGTGTGTACTTGTGTACTACCGCCTCCACGTAATGGTATATTTCATTTTCCATCAATATTTTTTATGGTTAGTTACTATTATGTATGTAATGTTTATATATTATTTTTATGAAATAATTATAATTTTATAATTATAATATCTTATCTAAATTCTTACCTTTTCATTTGTTATAAAATGATAATATCGCTTGTGGCTATGTGTTGACTATAACCTCTCTGTAGAGATATGATTTATTTTTCATTTTGGTTTTACATGGATAGTAATAAAGACAAATTTAATCAATATTTATGATATAATAATTATTTTAAAGGTTAATTTCTATTTATCTATATTTCATTCAATCCATTGAAAAGTGGAAACATTACTTCTTCATACGTACACACTACCGTCTCTACGTAGTGATGTAATTCATTTTTCATGACTGATTGCTATAAATGGATAAAAAATTGTATATAATGAATAATTATAATACTTGTGTCATGATTAAAATTATATATATTATGGAACAAAGATAATATGCAAGGAACTAAACAACCTAACCAAAACATACATGAAAAACGAAATAGTTAACACTCGGATATGATGATTTTAATAATGAATTATTAATAAATAAGTGATGAAATGTTATAAGTGGATAATATATGATATAATAAGTTTTTATGGGGTTATTTTATATAAGTATAATAAATTTAAATTTAATACACATTAGGTTATAGAACTTAGGAACAATTTGGTCTTGATGTAATGGCTTATGTTACAATCATATTTCTTTTCATGATTGTCTATGAAAAAATTTTATTGAGGGAAATTTTTTAGATAGTATCCTTTAACAACTATTTATTTTATTATAATATGGTTATTCCTATAATTTTCAAGTATAGTTTCCTTTTTATCTCCTCTTTACTTAAAATGTTTAATAAATTTTTAAATAAATTCAACATTATTTCTTCTTTGGTTAAAAAACTTTTTCTTCAATACCCATAATAGGAAAAATTATTATATGAATGTTCCTTCCTATACATGAAATGATTTAGATAGGTCATTTTCACTACCTTTGAATTTATTTATAAAGGATTAAAATGTAATATTTTTAATACTTTTTTGAACAATATTCTTTTGAATTTTTACGAACGTGTGAAAAAGAATGTTTTCTTTTAACATAAACGGAATGAACGGATTTTCCTTTCATTATGACCATTATTTTATTTGAAGATAAATCTATAAATTTTTGTTCTAATTTTAAAATAAAATTATTTTCTCAATATAATGATGTTTTTTAGTTAAAATTTTATCAAAAAAGAATATTTTCTCATGTTTTCCAAAAAATATATTCAAATGATATTTTAAAGGTATTTTTCATCTTTTTTATCATCCATTAAGGGTTTTTATTTTTAATGTGGATTTGAACCAATGATACCTTTTTTTATTATTTCTTTGGATGGTTTATCATTAAAACAATGATATGTTTTTTAAACTTGTTTATTTTCTATGGTTTATGCTATGATAATATGATGAATGCTTTATAATCTTGTGCCACACATATATAGGGTTTTAATTATATGATTTGTGGGATTGAAATTAAATATCCCCTAAATGAATTGGGAAGATCCTTATATCTCATGTGAAAAATGTGGGAAATGAGTTGATGTCATCAATTTACTATTGGAAATAGGTAAGGATTCCTAATCCACTATCATATTGGAAACATGTGGTAATGCCTAATACATTTTGATATGATAGTCTTGGAAGTTAACCTTGAAATATGATATTTTTTCAATTCCTATGATGGTTACACACTCTTTTGAAATATTGATATGCTTATTATTTTATCTTATGGGCTATGATTTAATTTTTTTATGATTCCCAAATCTTTTGAAATACTAAATTTTTATTCCATGACACATGATTATGATCTATGAGTTGTTTAGTATGATTTTATATTGATAATCACATGCTCTAAAAACCTTATTCTCATGATATTATTACATATGATTATTCATTAATATCTCCCTTGTTTACCCTTATTAGACATCTAAGATCACCCCTTCTTATGTAAAAATTTTCCCCAGGTTATGAAGAATGATATTAAGAATTTTGAGACTACAAGGTTTCCTTATGTAAAGAAAGATGATTGAGATGATGAAGATTATACATAAATAATATTTTTATCCATATAGTCTCAAAGTATACTAAACCTGTATAGTTATTAGTCTTGTCTACTTTGGATATATATTTAATATTCATCAGAATGATGTAATATCTATATATGTTATACTTGGGTCACTATAGTTAGTATCAGAATATGAATTTTTTTTGATATTAGGATTAGTAAAATTTAGAGAAACCTTGGGGATAAGTATAATTGTCACAAACTGGCCGGGATACTCTGGTACCCTGATACCTTATCTAGCAAAGATATAGCCTAAAGGGCATTCCTAATCCCCATGGGTTGGAAACTAGAACCTGGAATCATACAAGATAAAGTGGGAATGGTTTTTTTCATATAAAAATATTGGATGAAATATATAAATATCATCATGGTCAAATAAAACTACCAAATAAGATAGTAATAGAAGACAACAGGTATAAAAAACCTAAACATTACATAAAAATGTACAAAAAATATAGGAAAAACAACCCAAGTCCTAATGAAGATAGCACTCCAAGCCCAAAAGATCAACAACCACCACCTCAAAGTGGTGATTCCCCCTTTCTTAAACCCATAAAAAGTAAATATTCACATTCCAAAAGGTAAAGGTAGGGTGTGATATAAAATCCGATTAGGGTCTCACCAAGTTTTATATTATAAAATGCTATAATAATTAACCAAATAATGCATTCAATTTTAAATAAAACTGGCATGGAAATATAAGAGAATAATTAAATATATATATAATTTTCATTTAAATTGATGTAATCATTTCAAAAAAATGTCTTAATAAATATTTTATATAAAACAAGTTATATAAATTAAAAAGGCATATGTAAATCAATTTTACAAATAATGGAATTTTTTTATATCACAATAATTCGCAAACGAGCAACATGGTCATCTTCCAAGGGGTACGATAGTTACAAGTTATGGGATGATAAAAATATCATATAATGATCATGGAAATGTACACACATGTACCTTAGACACTAGTCATAGAGGACTAATCAAAATCCTAATGTGGATAAAATCTATTAAGGTATGTTTTTGTTAGAGCTGTAAAAAACAATCTATTGTTGGGGAAATTCCAACTTGTCATGTTTTTCCCAAATAAGTCACTAACTACCTTGGATTTCATGTGCTCAAATAATAATCAACAACGGAAAAATGATCTCAAAATTATTCAAAATAAAATTGCCCCATTTTCCATTAAAGTATGATAATTTATCTCTAAAAACCAAAAAATGTTTTTAATCAATTAATGATTTTTAGGATGAAATAAATCCAAAGTTCATATCAAAACAATTTATACATTTTTTATGGAAATAACTTTCATAATTCAATATCTCAAATCAAATTCCACAATTTCCATCAAATCCAAATCAAACCCCAATTCATTAGAATTAGGGGTTTTCTCTAAAATCCATACCATTTCAATTTAAAATCCCAATTCACACCGAATTGTATTTTTACAATTTAATTTAAAGTAATTTAAAAAATAAAGAAATTTCAGGTTAAATTAATTTTCCAAACTTATACAAAACTACCTACCTTAAATTATAGGATCATGACACCCACAACAAGAATCACTAACGAAGAACTTTAGAAAAGAAGATCAAGAAATAAAACCTATATTCAAGATAAAAAACAACAAGGTTTAGATACAAAAACAAAAAATGTATCTAACAAACCCTAAGGGGTAGAGATAGAGAGAGTGAGAGAGAATGAATGGGGGAAGATATCTTACCAAAGAGGAATTGGTCTATGTTCTCTAAGATTTGATTCTCCTTAAAAAGGGTTTGGAGGAGACAAAATGGGTCCTTAAGAGCTTCTAAGACCTTGGAAGGACTAAGTAGGAGGTAAAATTTGGGGTTTGTAAAATTTTTAATCATTTCTTAGAATAAAATAATTATGCATGCATGGTTAGCTAGGAAAGACCGCATGGTTTGTCAAACCATGCACCAAAACCATGTACTGATACTATGGGGTTTCACAGTTTTTCATTGGTGGGTGCCTATTTTTTTTAAACCATGAATCAACCTTACAAACCTCTAATTCCTGGGTTTTCACGATTTACCCTAGGTGGTCGCATGGTTTGGGAAAACCATGTACTAAATATGCATAGCCCAAAAGTTTCCAAAAATTTCAACTTTCTTCCTGAAACAACTTGAGATGAATCCTAACTAATATATAAGAAAAAATAGGGGTTGAGGAGTACCTAAAAATAGTAACAAGATTTTAAAAACTACCCCCCCCCCATAGAAATTTTATATCCCTAGAAAACATGTTAAAAACTCTCTACACGAAAAATATTATGCCATTGTTCTTTAATAAGTGACTATATCCCCCAAGTCTCATAAGTATAAAAATTGTGATTCCAAATCACTCAAACAAAAGGTATCATCCTACCACAATGTACCTCAGTTTCAAAATAAAAAACTTGAATGGATTCTTAGTCACAAATAAATTAATTTCGACATCATGATCACTTCATATCAGAACATGATATTGATTATAAATATAAATTCATAGGTGTGATACATGGAGCATGTTATGTATCCATGTCAACTGTGGAAAAAGTTATAAAAAATAATCAACTTTCCCTACCTTCCTAACAACAACAAATGGTCTCGAAAAAATGAGTAGAAAGCTTCCCTTTCCTCCCAAGCCATTGATGACCTAAATGTGGTGAAACTTTCAAGAGAACCTGATCACAAAAAAAATTCCAATAGTCTAAGGGTATGATCAGCATAAGACTTATACCATATCAATTACATCAAAATTTTCTTATGAATAAAATGAATCATTTCTATCATCTCTTGAACCAAGATTGGTCCAACCAAGTACATTTCATCGATATCTGACCAACACAATAAATATTTGAAAGGTTTTATGAACAAGGATTTGAAAGGATCCATGCTGATTGTATACTATTAACTATTGTTATAAGAAAACTATACTAGTGAAAATGGTATCAAATACAATACCCAACCGTAAGTGAAGAGGCACTTTCTGGGTTTGAGTCTTGGGTTCCACAATGAGGTCGTTGTGCTTTAATGGGTTGGATAGTGTAACACCCCAAGAAAAGTGAGACTCAAAAGGCTAAATGTTATTACCCATGTCAACAAGGTGCACCTTTATTTTCAATATCCTACCAAATTAGAAATCCAAAATTAATAATTCTTGGAATTGATTAGTGATTAGGATGGGTGACCTTCTAAGAAGTTTCCTGGGGTGTGTGTGAGTATGGAGAAAGCACATAGAAAGAACATATGAGTGTGGAAAAACACATTAAGAGAACATTTTTTGGCTTATGGGGATAATCATTAGTATGATAAGTGACCCTAGTGGTTAATATACTGTGGTTTTCTTGAAAGGAAACCAAGGTATTAGAGGATTCCCATGGGGTCAAATGATCCGGTTTATGGATCAGTGAAGGTCGGGTCGCAACAATAATTATAGGATAATATCCTAAGTTATAGTAAATAAAGTAGTGTGATTTTCATAGAAAATACAACCCTGTATAAATATTTAGAAGTGGGTGTGGTTTTTCCATAGATTCACTTATGGGTAAAAACTCTGAAAGGGAAATATTGGGTATTAACTTGATCATCACTGGTGCGTGATGAGTAGGCCTAAGACTGTACACCAATGTTGACACCCCAAGGGATGTTATCTAATTAATTTACACTCTATTTATGAAAAATTATGAAGGATTTGAATATATAATAAACAAATATGTATTAATTTAAACCTAATGTGTCATCGATTAAAAGGAATGTGTCATGATTTATTCATCCAATAAATGATTTTCATGATCATATGTTTACTCATTATGATTTTTTTGGTCACATTATGAATTTGGTTTTAGTCAATGGTTGGAATTGGGTGGAACTAAGAAACAAATGGGTGTGAAGGACACTATGATTGTTGTTTAAATGAGAAACCAATTGGGATAGAAGTAAGGGTGAAAAGTATCATGGTTATTTCAAACCATAAATCTTGGTTTATGATTAAAAACATGAACCTAGGTGAGTTTTTTTAACACACATAATAAGATAAAATGGAGTTTTATAAAAGTTCACGTGATAGAGGAAAAAGATTCAATTTCCTCAATGTCTGAAATGTGGAAAGAAGAACTCAAAAAAATTTCACAGAGGAATGGGAAAATGTTTAATGTGTGGAAAAAGGTGAATAAAGTGGTTAATTTATAAGAAAAAAAATGAAAATATTGATTAATGAAATGGATGGAAAATTGGTTTCTATAATGTATAATCTATGGTTGAATGTTTTAAATATGAAATATATGGGAATTACACAAATTGACATCCTTATGGGGAAGCTCGAGAAGATAATTAGAAAGGTTTTATGAGTAATGTTTTTACTATAGATGATGAATAGACTACAAATGATATATCAAAGGTATATATTATTTTAAATTTATTTCTTATATTAGAAGTATGTAACATGATTAAATTGGGGATGATGAGTTTTAAGACATTTTTTATATTTTATATTATAGGAATTATTATAGAATAAGATAACAAATCTTTTTAATGGTTTAAGAAATAATTGGAATGATTAAAGTTTTTATGTATTGGGATTTGAGAATTATCTTGTAGATGTGTTTTATTAATGATATTTTGGTTATAGTAATCATGAACATCTAAGGATTTTTTTCAAGTGGGTTTTCTTTAATGATTTTTAAAAATGTGTTGAATGGTACTAATGACCTTGAAAAGTGATTTAGTGGTAGAGTGATATTTTTGGAAAACAAAAGATTGTGGGATAAATAACCCTTAATATATGCATGATTTTGAGTTAATAATGTTTATTTGGGATAAGTATCTTATTTTTATTGATAATATAAATTTTATAGTTTGTGTATAGTTAATTTTTAGAAGCATATATGATTTTATTATGGATTTATGGTGATTAATTATATTAATTGAAATGAGTAACATATTTTGGGGATTATATGAAAAAGAAATAGATATTTTTGGTATATAACCTTATGATCCATTTATTTTATTTGGATATAATTTTTAAGTTGGTCATGGAAGAATATGTGATCAAATTATTCAAGTCTCTGGGTTTCAATTTTTTTAGGATTATTTTAAATGGGTTTATGGTTTTTTTACTTATGGAATGATTTATGTTAAAATTTGGGTGTTATTATGGAGTTTTTTAGATATTATATTATAAATAAATATTAATATTGGATAAATTATGCAAACCATTTTGGTTTTTATAAATATCTATATATAAGAGGAATAACTTTTAATTCTTTTTTGGATCCTATGATCTATTAAACATTAATTTTAGTGCTCTAAGTAAGAAAAAATATTTATGGTTATATTTCATATGGAATAAGAGATGAATAATCGATAGAAAACATATCAAAGAACATTCAAATGATGAAATAATTCTTATGGTATGAGAAGAAATCAATTAAGTTTTTTATCTTGTATTCTATACCTTGATGGTAAATGATTTCCTTAACTCAAGTATAAGGAATATACATCTATCAAGTATTATGTGGAAAACATTAGTCAGCTATCAAGTAATGCTTTTGGAAACTTGTAAGTTTTATAATGATACATACCTATTTTTTGAAATACTTAATTAAGAAATAATAAGTCTACTAGTAGTGACATAAAAATTAGTTATCATGATAGAATATACATCAGATTTTATTATGACATCATGATGCACTAATTTTATTAAGTGATACTAAAAATTGGGAGAGTGAAAATTATTTAAGATGGGTATAATATAACACCACAATATTTTAGAATATATTTATCTTTAAATAAATTTTAAGTGTTATATAGCTTCCTTGACACACAACATTAAACTTAAAATGATTTGTGCTATATTATAACCTATATGTTAAATTATTGGTATGAATATGAATAACCACATTATAAAAAATATGTTTACTTTAAAAATGGTTTTATTGAATTTTTTTGAATAAAAATTATATATAATTTATACCATTTTTATAAATTTTATTTGATGGAATTAATATTATATTTGAAATCATCATTAAAATATTATCTTGTTAGGTCAGGTTGAACTGAATGACTATGATGATGACACAAGAGGGGGTGAATTTTTATCATTTAAAATATTTGATATATTTAAATCAATTCTATTATTATATAGAAATACTTTCCTTCTCACTTAAATATGATTGAGAAATGTAAATAAATATGAAAAAGAACACAATGATGTATAGTGGTTCAAGGAATAAATCTCTCCTATCCCACTCCACTAATTATCTCTCTATGAGCTTAGTGATTTTAAATAGTATTTCATCTCACCCATAGACCTTTACATCTGAGTACATGTAGTTGAAACAATTTTAAAAAGTATTTTAAAAGACTTTATGGTTCATTTATAAGTAACTGTAAATCAAAAACTTAGTCTGAGAAGCTGATGCTCCTTCGCCACCATGGTTAATTCTGATTATCTGAAACCCTAATAAATCAATAGAGATTTATTATATTTATAACAAATATTTTTGTCACAATTGAAGAAGAAACTGAAAAATTTGTTGGATCTTCAATAACATAAAGTATCAGAAAATATATCTTCAATGTTGCACTGGAATTATTTAAATAGCTGTTGAGAAAACACTAGACATATGCATAAACATGTATTTCTCCAAAGTAAAACTCTAACAAATTATTTTTCAAACTTTTAGAAGAATATTTAATGATAAGTTATGGTAGAAACAATAGTAACAGTAGATATTAGATCAAAATATGTGTTTCTCCAGAGTGTAGCTTTAATGGAAAAACACTATTATTTATAAGAACACATATTTTTATTTCTAATGCACATATCTATATTATAATGTATTCTCGTATGATTAAAATATGAACATATCAATATTTATATAATAGGTTAAAAAAAGTTATGTTAAACACTTCCAAAAATACTGCATAATAAATCACAAATATTTTAATTCAAAATAATTAAATAGAGTCATAACTTCCCTTAAGAATAAGAGCAATTTACTCCGATAAATACATACCTTTTTAATTAGTACTAAAATAGCTTTGAAGAGATATTTACTTCTGAAAAGACCATTGTATAAAACTTTTATAATATTTTTAATTCAAAAATCCATTTTTAACTAGTCAATCATAGGGTTCCTTCATGTAGCAATAAACTCAAAAAGTATGGTTAACGATGCACAATTTTTCAAAAAAGTAAGTTTGATGTATGATAATTTTATTCCTTTAAACGTAGTGTTTCATCCAAATGCAGGGTTATTGATACATACTCTTCCAATAGTACAGGGTAGATAATCCATACATGTTATTGAAAATATAGCATTATGAAACCATACGTTACTCTTTCAAATGTATGTTATGAAATATGTTTCTAGAATTAAAATGAATCCATGATACTTTAAACAATAAAATATTCTCCTGTGCATCAATGAAATAAGAATTATTCCATAATAAATATTCTAATGAATATTAGTTTCTTTAAATTCACTTAAAAACAACTTTATTATTAATAAAAATGTGAGAGTTTGTGATCATCAAAACCAAAATGAAATTAATGAAATTGTTGATTCAACATATTCTAAAAAATCACTCCATTTTTGATGATAAAAAACCCATAAAAATATAAAATAAATAATAACATTTCTTTAAAAAAAAATATTTTTCTTTTTGGATGTTTTTTGTAATCTATCCTTTATCAATTGTTCCCTTATAAATTTATACATTGATTTCTTACTAAAACTTTCTACCCCTTTTTTCATTACGAATTCATCCTCCTTTTGTGACATAAAAAACATTATAATAAAATGAATTAATATAAACTCCACTTAAATTCATGGAAGAATATAAACAAGAAGAAATAATAATTTTTAAAACATTTTCTATGAATAAAAATGATTTTTAATAAAAGTATTAAGTTAATTAATTCATGAAAAAAATATTTAACATAACTCCCCATAAAATATAGTATATACTGGGAATGAAATATTTTAAGTAATTTTAAAAACAACTTTTGAACAAGTTATAATGACGAAAAATATTTAATTTTATTAATAGAATTTTATTACTCAAGGTAAGAGACTAAATTTCCACATGTGATAAGATTAAACATTTTAGAACATGTTTATACATAAGATAACTAATTATAATTGTAAAACATAAAAATATATTAATAAATAATGAATAATAAATATTTTTACTAATCATAAGATAATATATTTAAATTAAATAAACTACAAAAATAAAGAATATTCGGAATGCTAGGAAGGATTAGACAGATTATACACACTTTTTAAACATCAAACTTTTTTACTTAAATTGGATAAAACTCTTGATAGTTAATCTATTATGCTTTTAATATCTATAGAACTTTGATATATCAATGAAGAAAAAAACTATTGAACCAAAAAAACTTTTAGGTTATAAAGGTCCAACTTAGTAACAACTTACCTTATGAGTAAATCCAACTAACTTATCATTTCAATTTTAAATTATTTAAAGTCCTCTTTTGAGATCAAACTTTATTTAACATTCAAATACTCCATTTAAAGTGAATCAAAAACTATTTTTGAAATTACTTATATCTTTATCTCTTTATATGATTTCTATATGTATTTAAATTAGAATTAATCTTTACTATTTCTTCATTTAATCTATTAAATTTAAGAAGAATCTATTCATAAGTTACTTCACCTTTAAACTTTTTAAGTGATGAAACTTCTGGTTCTTTAAATACATGAACATTCTTATCTCTTCTGGAAGATTATTCAAATTAATCCTTAATAAATAAAACCAATATTTCTCCTAACAGTTCAAAAGAAATATTACCTTTCATTCTCTTCAGAGAAATAATTTTCTTTGAAATTGACATTCTTGATTTCTTCATATTTTCCCAGACAGGTGTCATAATAATTTGAAAAATATATTTTGAAGAAGAAAAATAAACAAGTTAAGAGGATTCCAAAAATAAGGTTCTAGGGTTTTAAAGAAGTTGATATATTTTTTTCTTACAATTTGTAGACGACGCTTTATATTATTGAGATGAAAAGGTATATTTAATCGTTTCAATTTTTAACCTTTGAAAATACATTTTAAATTAGACATTTTATTCAAATGTTATTTAAATGATATTAGGAACCTAAAATTTAAAAACAATAATATATTTTAAAATATTTAATCAAAGATTGTAGTTTTTCATAAACCTATTTTGAATATTTTAAAAAATTCAGTAAAAAAAATATATCTCCCATTATATAAAGGAATTAATGCAATAAAACACACATAAGAGAATAATAAGGAAAAAATTAATGTGTTATTAGTTCAAGTTCTAAGGATTTTATAATAATGAACTACTTTAGAGTTCATTACTCATTTTTTAGGATGGAAATTTCTATGTACTTCTCATTTAACAACTTAGTTGTTTAACAATGTAGCTGAGTAGCGTATTCCTGAAAATCATAAAATATAAATTCATTTTGTTACTCATATTCTTTTGGGTATGGCTGTGTTATCAAGTAAGTTCTTAGTTATCAAAGTATATTTATTTTATTTCGATATTATATTATTAATTTTAATAATTCTTCTGTACTATAAAAATTATTAATACCCAAAAATTTAGGTTATATAAAGAAAAATTCATTTTCATAATGTCCATTTATACCATAATAAAAACATTTAATAGTTGACATGATTTTTCAATTTCTACAAGGAACAAAATAATTCCAATAAAACTTAGGTTTTCACCATTATTACTAATTCCATATTTTTTCTTTTTTGTAACTATTTTTTACAATAATCTAATTTAGATATTCACATTTAGTTAATATACTAAAAGAAATTTTCAATTATTCAACTTAATATTTTAATTATTTAATTATTATTTCATGTAGATCATATTAAATTTTGGATGAATTGGTTTTTTAGTATGTAATTTTTTTTCTAAGATTTATTTATCTAATAACATTGCATCATAAAATTTCATTAATTTTCTATGATATTTTTTAATGTTTCATATTTATCTTATAGTGTAAATCAATAATTATTTAATTTATCAAAATAAAGAGTTATATTTTTTAGACTAAGAATATTTTAACTTATCAGTATGATCCATAAGACATAACATTTTTATACCCAGCCTATAAATTTGTATAAGATTCATCAGAAGAATAAATCTAATTAGACTTCATAATTTTATTTCCATTTATTTTATAATTTGAATTCCTTTGAGATTTAATTAATGGACAATTAACCTTTGTATGACATTTATCTTCACAACATCTATACTCTTCAGTCTCTTTCTTTCTCATGTTGTCTATTTTTTCAAACTTTTTGACACAATTTGATAAATTTTTATCTATATTTAGGTGACTTGAATCTGAAAATTCATCCAAAGTAGTGTTAAAAGTATCTATTTTATATTTTATAGGATTTTCAGCTTCAACCTGCATCTCAAATTCATACATTATCAAGGTTCAAATTAATTATTTCATTATTAAATCTTTAAATGGTGTAGCTTTTTATATAGTAGTTGATATTCCATTTCACTGAGAGGGTAAAAATATGAGTACTTTTAATACTTGTTCTATTTGATTAATTGGATCTCCCAAAGAAGCAATATTATTGAAAATTTATGTCAATATCCCATTTATATGAGTCATATTTTTATCTTCATGCATTCTAAAAGTACCATAAATTAACTTTAAAGTAGTTTACTATAGTTTTCTTCCAATTTCAGTTCCTTTATAGAAAATAAAGATAGTTTTTCCACATTTCATAGGACATAGTACACTGAGAAACTCTATTAAAATCATAAATACCTAAACCACAGACAATAGAATTCATTACTCTCAAATTGATATGAAATTATTTTTCTTAATCATTGTCCCATTTTTTCAAATCTTCCTTAAGAATTTCATAAGCCTTGAAAAACTTTTAAAAAAATTCTTATTCAAATATTTTTCAAATAAATAATCATGCAAGATTTTCATCATCCATAATTATCAATATTAAAGTAAGGATTATGAATCATCAATATACCTTCTATAGAATTATTCATTTCAATATGTCTTCATCTAAATATTTAACTCAGGCCTGTTAGTGATAGTAAATAATCCTGGTATTTCATAGTAGTAAAAAGTTACTGTAGCACTTGTTAGAATCAAACAAAATACTCAAGTGACATATAAATAGAGAAAAACATTTGATATTACTTGTGGATATTAAATAAATTAACTTTCAAGGATTTTAAATAAGATAATATACAAATAGAGACCTTACTTTGGTGCCACTTATTAAGTTGGGTTGAATTGAATGACTATGAAGAATACATGAGAGGGGGTGAATTTTTATCCTTTAAAAACCTTGATAGATTCAAATAAATTCTCTTGTTATGAAAATATTTATTCCTAATATATTAAATATGAGTAAGTAGCAGAAATAAATTGGAAAATAAGAAAGTGATGTATAGTGTTTCAGGGTAAAAAGATCCCCTAGTCCACTCCACCAATGCTCTCTCCATAATATTGGTGATTTTCACTAGAAGCTCCTCTTATCCAGAGACCTCTATAACAAAGTATAGAAAGTTGACATCTTAACAATAAGGATTTTAAAAGGCATTATGGTTTCTTTATAGGTAACCATAAATCCTTATCTTATTCCATGAAGTTGATAATCCTTCACCACCATGACTAAGTCTAAGAAGAAAAAACTCTAATAAATCAATAGATTTTGATTAGATTGATAATTAATATTTTCTCACAATTATAGTAGTAATTGATAGATATGTTTGACATTAAATAACAGAAATTAGTAGTAAATATATCTATAAATTTTCTCAAAATTTCATTAAACAGTAGATGAGAAAACACCAAATAGATGTATAAACATGTATGTCTCCAAAGTGTAACTATAACTAATGCTTTGTCGAACATGTCGAATAAGATTTAATGATAAGGCGTGGAAATAGTGATAACAACAATAGTGACTAGATCAAAACATGTATGTCTTTAAAGTGTATCTTTGAAGGTAATGAAACACTATTAACTATAAGCACATAACTTTTTTAATCCAATGTGTATATCTATATTGTAGTGTATTGTAATTTCAATAAAAGATGAGCATCTCAAAATTTATACTATAGGATTAGAATATCTAGGTTAAATTCTTCCAAAAATATCACATAATAAATAAAAAATATTTTAAATCAAAATCATTAAAGAGATTTGAATCATCCCTTAATAATTGAAATTATCTACTCTGATGAATATGATCCTTTTGAATCATTTGTAAAACAACTTTGAAGAGATATACTTTTGATATGACCATTGAATAAAACTTGGATAATATTTTAATTAAAAACTTAATTATTAACTATTAAAACACAGATTTCCTTCACATAGAGATAAAATAAAAAAGTAAGGTTGAAAACGAATGGGTTTTCACAAAAAGCAAGGTTGATGAACGATATGTTTATTCTTTTAAATGCAGGGTTTCTTCCAAACATAGGGTTATTGATCAATACTTTTTTTAACAACGTAGGGTAAAAAATCCTTATGTGTTATTCCAAATGGTGAATTCTAAAACCATATGTAATGCTTTCAAACATAGTATAAACATTGTTTCTACAATTCAAACAGGTCTAGAATACTTTAAAAAATATATTTTCCCACAGATCAATGACTTTAGAATTCTTCCAAAATAAATATTCTAATGAATATTAGTTTTCTGAAATTCACTTAAAGAATAACTTTATTATTAATACAAATGTGGGTGTTTATGAGCATCAAACTCAAAAATAATTTTTTTGAATCAACATTTGTAAAAAATATCTTAGTGTGGATTTTTTTTATTTTTCTAAAAAGATTTATTTTTCAGTGAATAGTGAAAATTATTGATTTTTGTAAAATGGTCATTTCTTTTCATCAAATTATGTTATTTGAAACTACCATGCTATTTTGGTTTTTTTTAAAGTAACATAATATCATTTTTATTAAAAATAATCTAAATAATTATATAGGAATTAGTATTATATTTTATTTTGGTATAATTTTGTTTTTATGCTTAAAAACATGTTTTTATAAAAACTATTTTTATTCGAGTTTTATTCATTTATATTAACTTTGACTTTTGATACTTATACAAATTTAATTTTGAAAGATGAATTATATATTTGGAATTATGATGTTCAAATTTTTTAATTGGCCCCTTTTATTTTTGGCCCTCATAAATAATATACATGGTAAATATTTGCCACCACAGAAATGGTAAAATAGGTAAAATGAGGCTAAAAATTTTAGATAATAAAAAAATATCCCTATCACTTTTATCTATCCTATTAGATGATTTTTTCAACCAAATATATCCATGATATAAAAATATTTCAATTTATTACCATGTTCCTTTTATTGTAATATTTATATTATTTTAGGAAAAGGATAAATACAAAATAGAACTCTCTTGATTTTAATTTCTATTACATGTTTTCATAAGGATAAAAAGAAGTTATGAATGAATATAAAAGTTTATTTTAAACATAAATAAATTATTTTTATTAGGATAATTTATTTTTAAATTTTTATGATTAAATAATTACCTTAAACGCTTACGCAACACCGATACGGTGCTTATGTAAGCAATATAAAAATAAAAATAAATTATTTTAAAAATAAATTAATTAATATATTTTAAATTATTTATGGTATAAAAATTTTTTTTAGGTAATTATAAATTATAAATTATGGTAATTTTTTTATATTTTAATTATACTATTTATTTAAGCCTTTGAATTCAAATTAAATGAATATTCCCAAAAATGAATTTAATGATATTTTAGGTCAACTAATATTTTATTAAATAGTTTAAAAATAAAAAAAATATTTAAAGGGTATAATTTTAATTTAAAATGGTCTAAAATATCATCCATAGAAAAATTTTGAGCCACTTTTCACCTTAGAATTAAATTTTATGTCCTTGAAATGAAAAAAACGTGTTATTATAGTTAAGATTAAAAAAAGGTTTACTAGGGGTTAAAACAAAAGATAAAGGGTAAATTGATACATGAACAAGTAAAAATTTTATTTTTTAAAGTTATTTCAACCTTATAATGTCTTCATTTAAAAATTATTTCCATTTTGTTCCATTTTACCTGATTATGGTATATATTATATTTTCAATCTTTTAAGTAATTCCAACTGCGTCATTTCACTTACTTATAAAAGGGAACCTCCTATTATCCTTTATTTACAAAGTTTGAACATTCTATATCTACCAAGATCTATCCTAATAATTTAATCGGTAAATTCCCCACATACTATAGATTCTTTTCTTCCCCTAATATCATCCTAATAAGGCTTAAGGTGTCGGCCAAATGTGGTTTATCAAAGAAAAGGTAATCATCTTACCCAGATTTTTCAAAGTTTATTTCTTATTCTACTTCCTCAAAATATGTTTTATAAATAATAAAATAATGAATCCTATGTCATAAATATAATGATATTCTATTATTATTATTGGAAACCCATTTTATAACTCCTTTACATCAAATGGGAAATGAAGGTATCGCTCATGCGTACGTGGGGACTACCGCCACCACGTAGCGATATGATTCATTTTCCATCACTATCTTTCATGGTTAGTTATTATTACATATTAAATGTTTATATATTATTTTTATAACATAATTATTCTTTTGTAATTATAATATTTTATCTACCTTCTTATCTTTCCAATTGTTATAATATTATAATATTTCTTGTGTGTATATGTGGACTACCAACTCTAAGAAGCAATGTGATTCATTTTTCATATATGTTTTACATAGATGGTAATAAGGATAGATCTAATGAATATATATGATATTCATGATATATTAATGATTCAATAAAAGTTGAATTATTATTTATCTTTCTTCTATTCTGTTCGGCGAGTTTTAGGCATTCGTTTCACGTTGGTTCTCGGATTGGCGTCAGCGGGTGATGGCTATGACTGAGATGGTTTCCTTTTCGGTATGGCTTGGTGCTGGCCCTGGTGTTATGAAGAGGGGGAGGGGCTCTTGGTTCTGGATTCTGGCGTCCTGTGTCATCCTCGTAGGTCTAATTTCAGTTTATTTCTGGTTTGGAATTGATTGAGTTGTTGTGATGGTCAAACTCGTGTCTTTCTTGGGTGTGTCTGCTCCTCAGTATGAATGTTGTTTCCTGCGGCCCACTATTCCAAGTTTCTTTATTATGGATTATCCTTAGATAATTCTCAATATGGGGTCTGAGATGCAAGTTTTCACTAGTCTGATGCGTTTCAATTTTGAATGTTTGAGAGGGTATGATCATGGCCATCGGTACCATCCCGTCTTTGTACGGGACAGCTTGTCATGGACCGTTGGAATGGTGGAAACTGGACGTTATATTGTATATGCTGGGATGGGTATATCTTTGTTGTTTGATCTGGTTTTTTGAATTTTGGACTGCTGGAGCAAGGTGTGATGTCTTATGTCGTTGAAGTCATATATCATGGTTTCTGACTTTTTCCTTAAAAGTGTTGCCTTAATAAAAAAGTTAATTTTCAATCAGTCATGTGTACGCACTACCGTCTCCACGAAGTGATATAATTAATTTTTCATCACAGTTTTTTTATCAATGGTTATAAAATTATATACAATGAATAAGTATTATACTTATTTAATTGTAAAAATTATATATATTATGTAATAATGATCATGATTCAAGGACAAGTATTGCTGAACCAGACTTACATTATAAAATTAAACAGTTACCACATGGAAAAATTGATTTTAATAAAGAAATATTAATAAATGGGTGTTGAAATATTATAATTCTATCATATATGATATTATAAGTATGTTTATGGTATTTTATATAATTATAATAAGTTTAATATTATTTTATTTTATGTTATATTTCTTATGAACAAGTCAAATTTGAGGTAAGGGTTTATGTTACAATCTCATTTCTTTTTGGGATTCTTTATAAAAAAAATTTGAGATAAATTTTATGGATAAATCCTTTAAAACTCATTTATTTTCTTTTAATCTGGTTATTCTTGTAATTTTAAATTATTATGAACATTTTCTCATTTTGGAACTTAAAATGATTAAGAAATTTTTTTAATGAAAATATGGTTTATTTCTTCTTTAGTTGATGAAATTTTTCTTCCATGTTCATACTCTTCAATTTTTTTATAAAAGTTATTGACTATACATGAAATGTTTTAAAAATGTAATATTCACTAACTTTTAATTTATTTAAAAAGTTTTAAAAATTAATTTTTTTAAAAGTATTCCAAACAAGTCATTCTTGACTTTATACAAAAAGTGTGAAAAATAATGTTTTCATTTAACTTATATGACATGAATAGATTTTCATGTCATCATTACCATTAATTTATTTGAATATTCCTTTAAAAATTCCATTGTTTATTTTAAAATAAAATTATTTTTTGAATATTATGGGTATTTTTAGTTAAAATGTTATCAAAGAAAATTTATATTTTTCTTGTATTCAAAGAAATTTTCAAATAATCTTTTAAAGGTGGTTTTAATCTATGTTATCTTTATTTAACCATTATTATGATTTATTTTGGATATGGTACAATGATAAAATATTTATTATTTCCCTTTATGTTTTTTTATTATGTTGATGAAATGTTTATTAAACCCATTTATTTTCCACAGATTATGTTATAATGATAGGATGAATGTTTTTTAATCTTGTGGCACAATTATATATGTTTTTCATTATGTGATGAGTGGTCTTAGAATTATATATCCCTCTAATTCATTGGGTAAATCCTTATATTCCATGATATAGATGTGGGAAACAAGTTGATGTGATCAATTTACTATGTGAAATATGTAGGGATGCCTGAGCCACTATAATATAGGAAATGGGAAGTGTTCCCTGATTTGATATGATATAATGGCATTTATAGTTAACCTTGACATATGATATGTTTTATATTTCTATAATAATTTTATAATATTATGAAATATTGATATGATGATGATTATATCTCATGCCTCATGATTTATTTTTTTAAGATTCCGCAATCTTGTACCATACTGATGTTTTATGCCATGAAATATAATTATGATATACAAATTGTTTGGTATGATTTATTATTGTTAATAGCATATTATCATACCCTTATTCTCATGATATGATTAAATATGATCATTTATTGATATCTCCCATGTTTACCCTTATTGAGCATCTGAGATTGCCCCTTTTTATATTTAAAATTATCCCCATGTTATGAAGAAGGGTATTAAGTATGATAATTATACAAGGGTACCTTATGTAAAGAAAGATGTTTGAGATAATGATTATTTTACTTAAGTAAGATGTTTATGTATCTTTCCTCCAAGTACACTAAACTTTTTTGGTTCTCATGCATGTTTATTTGGGAGATATATTGAATATTCATAAAATATATTTCATATATATGTATGTTATAATTGATTAAATATACATGAACACTTATCCGATAGGAATTCTGAGTTTCCAAGGTTATGATATTGTTGTTTTCTATGTCTGTTTTTATATTTGAGATAGTTATCAAAGAATAATATGCTGATTTTGGGTTGTTATTTATTGTTTTAATATTGGTTTGAAGTGGTAAAATTCATGTGTTCATGAATCATATTTGGAACATATGATTCATATGACATGTGTGTGCTTGTGTGTGGTTAATTTTATAGATGGAAAATAGATTAGTTGTTTAAGGTATAAATAACATCTTATATAGTGTTTCCTATATAATTGTTTGGAAAAAATTTACATAGTTTAACCATGGTATTTTCTAATGATAGTTCATGTTGATCTTATCACGCAGTGTTATCAAATAATAGATATAAAATCCATGGGTGTAAGGGATGTATAGTATCCCCTGGTGTGTTGGTTCATGCATTGGATATCTTGGTGATATATTGGCATTGTTGTGTTTTCTTGAGATATGGTTTTGAATCACATAGGTTTCTTTGATGAGTTAGATAGCCATGAGAGGGTAGATGATAAGAATGTGGGTTGTATTAAACTTTTGAGACATCAATCACTCTGATTGATTTTCAGTATCATAGTTATATATAGAATAAAGGATTTATTACATTACTAGACCTATTGTATTTTGGTATGGTATCAATGGGTTAGTAATTAGTGATCCTATATGGTTAGGTATAAAATATATATTTCATGGGTGGATGCCTTATGGTTTTGGAGCAACACTTGAGTGGTGTGTGATTGTGTAGTGAGCCTTATAATGGGTGAGATGACTTAGGTTTGTTGGGAAGGAAATAAACATGAGTGATTCTAGAATTATGTGTTAAAATTATAGGGGTGTATGGGTAGTTTATTAGGAATACATGACAATGATTGGTATTGTGTGACTCATGGGTGGATGAGTCTATTGGTGAAATTAGGTAATACAATAGTGTGTATCCATTTTTTTAGATGAGATAAATATTGATAATATGATAAGAACCAATGAATGATTTCTTTGGAGAGTTAATTAATTCACTAAGAACAGAGTGAATGATTTTTTGATTTCTGAGAAAAAGTCATGATGTGTAATGAAAGGTGTGTGTTAGTTACATTTTATACCCATTTTATTGTGAAATGATATAATGGATTGTGTATGGGTCTGTTGATAATTTTCTAGGTTTCAAGAGATCTCGATTGATGAAATTATAGTGTATGTATCCCTTTGTCTTCATATATTGGGTGACTTGGGGGACTTGAGTTGGTTATTATGTTATCACCCTTTAGGTTTGATCAGAGATGGAATGTGGATTCTTGGTTTTGGTTATATTTTAAGGGCTTGTGAATTTGGTGAGATGCCTATGGGTTATTGGATTTGGTTCCCTTAAACTAACCAGAATTTTACTTATTATTACCAAAATATGAATAAATATATTATCACATAATTATTAATATTTTACATTACATTAATGTAATAATGTCCTTATAATATTTTTCACATCAAGGGATTATAGAACGCACCCTCTATAATAAAAACCTAGAAATGATATGATAATATTCTTATATAAACATTTATTATAGTCTAGATATATCAATATTTCAAGATATAGATTATGTTTGACTATCAAGTGTAGGAGGATTATAAGAAATTAATACCTTTTATCACGAATGTCACAATTGGCGATCTCCAAGAAGGAAGATCATGAGTACAGACCCGCCAATAGGTATTCTAAATGTTTTATATTTCATTGGATTTCCCTATCCATAATCATGTATATTATTCCTTAAGCTTGAGAGTATGATTAATATGTATAATGAATCATGTACTTTAATTTATGGATTAAAATCATAATAAAATATACTCATGTCTAGGTATCATACATTGGGTACATCATAAGTTATATGGATTTAACTGAATAAATCAAGAAATTTTTTTCCCTTCTATATTAACGGAAGAAGCTATCTCTGGCCCTTTTATTGAAATTAATGTCTCTAAAAAGTTACGTAGGCATGGTATTTTAGAAATGAGTTCTTTTTGAAAATTAAAATAAAGATAAATCAATCATAAATGGTGATGACGTAGGTATATATCCTACATAATGGAGAGTCAGGAGAAAAATGGATTATATTAAACAGTATCATTTATAAGAAGTTTTTTGTAGTTACTATATTATATTATTTATCTATGGGTGTCTTGATATGTTATCATACATTGATATTGTAATTTAGGTAAGTTCACATATTTTTATTGACAAAGTTTTCTAGAGGTTCACATGATAAATGTATCTAGAATATCATTAAATTATATTCAATTTATATTAAGAATAAATTTATTCCTAGCTTGTGGAATAATATTTATTCAAGTAAATTTTATCAAATAAATACAATCATGAGATATTAAATTTAAAACCCTATCAATTCATAGAGAGACACATGGTGTGTGTTCTTCCAAACTACACGTCATGTAGTAATTAATTTCCCATAATATTCAAAAAAAATATGGGTCTCTAAATTCATCACCACCACCACTATTCTTGCTATAATCTCCACTCAAAACACCCAAAACCAACATTGACCATCATCATTTCCTTTTTAGAGATCATTTTTCGTTCATTCATTTTCAAAAAAATGTGTCGTCATTACCTCTCATCGAAGGCTCCCGCCTACAAGTTACAGATCATGAAACATCAATTTACAAATCCACCATCATATTCCCATAATCATCATCAAATTCAATTGGTCAACAAACCATGATTCTAAACCAACAAAAATGATATTTCGAACCAATTTTCGATCACCCTATGAATTGGTTAAATGGAAATAGTTGAACCACCAGACAAAGGAACATTGGTGATTAATACACATAGAATGGAGGGAGAAATCCAAAAAATATAAAAGTAAGGATCAAAATATGTCCATTATAGGTTGGTCCATAAATCCTTGATGGAATTAAAATAAATGGGGAAAAATTCATAATAATAAATTTAAAATAATTCAAAATTCCCAAACAATTTATAAAAATATAATTTAATAGGTCTATATAAGAACTATCATCAGATTTTGGAGGAGTTAATCTGAGTTTGAAAAAAAATTATAAAATAGAAAAATATACAAAAAGGCACTGAATTGATGGATAATTGTCAATGTTTTGATCACTTTTATCTTCCATAACTCCATTCATCATCTATATTGAAATCCATCCAAGGATTTCATTGGAAATGTGATTGTTTTCCCTCAATCCATTATCACATACACCACGACCATCCTCTCCTATACTCTCACTAGGTTTTCTCAAAGAAAAATTTAGTTAACCATAGAGAGGATAAATGAGGAGGATTAAATAGATTATCACAATGTCAAAAATTAAATTAAATTAAATTATTTATTTAACATAAATATTTACACTCGTCAGTGGCTATGCAACACCAAAAAATATGATCTAAACTATAATAATGCTTCGAATAGGGTAAACATCGTATTTGAAACTCAATGATTGTCTTGGTTTTCTGATCCAAGATCCTCTTTAGGAGATAGACTCATTTTATCAAAAACAATCACATGTGAATAAAGAATATAATGATTTTATTGTATTATTTATGCAGCAATACAATACTTTCATTTCCATGCGGGCTCAACCCAAGGGTAAACCCATTAATATAGAACCAAAAAAACCCTTGAATTTTTTTGGGTCAATATATAAGATAGACCCAGGGATTCAAAACTCAAGATTGAGTTGAATCCCACTCGAGTAGAAACTAGGGACATTATATTCTCTCCACCTTAAAACTTTTCATCCCTAGAAAAAGATACTACTGCTAGAGAACAACATTATTAGGATTAAACTCATGAAAAATATACACCATCACATGTAATAAATTCACCTTTTATACATGAGATCTAAGGGAAGTTACAAAATATTCATTTATAAAGAAGGATTCCCTATTCAATTTGTTAATACACTAGACTCATTCCATCTTGGAAAAGAAGAAACAGGGCAATGGTTCTATCAAATTCATTATCTACTCATCCTATGCATTTCGTTAAATTGTTTCCCCAACTCATGGGATGATATAATTCCATAAATCTCTTACTATCACCCTAAAATGATCAAATACATGATCAACACTAGTAGAAAGACCTTACTACCCACCTTTTAAAGAGAATATCAAATGGTATCTATAGAGGTAAAACCATACACATCATAAAAATACACCAATAACTTAACTAATTACCCATGAAAACATTGAGAAACCTACAAGAAAAAAATATTTTTAGGATTTGATTCAATAATTTCTACTACAAATACCAATAGTGCATAAGCCCCATTATCTCTAGATTGTATCCTAGAGGTAACACAATCCTTCCACTCAAACCTAGACTCTATCATTTATAAGGATATCCAATTTCACATCATGATATTCAATATAATTTAACCCTATGTTGAAGATATCCTAAAAAATTTATCATCACTTTTTTCTGAAATATATCAATGAGAACATCAGTCGCAACAAACAAGGTTCATTGAGGGATGGATATACCCATTTATAACAAAAAGGGCATGACACATTAAGGAACATGCTTCACTATAGAAGCATATATTAAGGAAATGAATCTCAATACCTATCTTGTGCACTGGGGAAGAATCTATATCCACCTGAGAAAGTGCATGACATGTTTTCCACCTTTTTAAGAAAAAAATCATCCTTCTATTTGAGAACATCTAGTCACACAAAACCACTATATCAATGTCACAGCCATAACATCCTCCTCACAAAATGAAGGTGTGTGGAAACCAACCTCAATATAAGGTGAGAAATACCTCCCCCTTTAGGCTAGGATCAACCTCATAAAAAATTCTCACATGCTTCCCTGGTTTATCACACACAAAGACCTATGTCAGAAAGTGTCAACCATCAGGACACCATCTTTCTACTCCATTCACTATAGCTTCCAAGGCCCTAGTTCATAAATTACCAAGACACTGCATTATATCAAATTTCATACCATATAAATATAAAGGTTTTACATGATACACCATGAATCATCTCAAGGATAGAGTTGATTCACTACACCATAACTCCACAAATTTTCTTATCATCCTTGTTATGTGAGTCAATGCATAGTGTATACATATTAAAAATAGTATGAGGGTCTATGAAATAATGGGCACAAGTTGTACTTTAATTCACATTAGTTTCCTCTCAATAATAGGCATCAACTTTGCATGCTATCTACAACTCACATCATCAAATACTCCATATTGGTATTACACTAATAACATATGAGTGTTTAATAAGAATATTCTAAGATCCACCATCCATGACATGGAAAGTACATGTACAACACCACTCTGGATATCTTTAAGTGAAAATATAACCCATTACAATGGCTAGGGTGCACTTCCATAAAGATATCCAAGATACCAAGCCTCACTCAGGTGATTCTGGAATATGTTTTGTTGTAAGAAATCTCAAACTAAACCCAAATAAGTTTCATCTAGATTCCTCCTGACTCACTAATATCAAAAAACTAATCCACATAACATACCTGGGAAACACCTCACAAATCCTACATACTCCGATGTGTACCTTACATTATTAAAGAGGTCCAATGTCCTATAATGATAAATCCATCCCAAATAAGATCTCAAATTCCAACCATAAATGATAAATTGAATCATGAGTTCAAGTAATACACCATCCATTAACAACATGCAGTGTCATATAAGAAGTTCAATACATGAACTAGAATATGGTTTTTATAATTATGAACCAGATAATGAAATGAGTACCATAATCTTATTGATCTCACAGCACCCAAAAGTCAATATCACATCAAAAAATCATGAGGATTATATCATCAAACACATTCAATTTAACCAGTCTATTATTAGTCCTATCAAACCCAGTAGAAACCATAATTCTCTCTATAAGAAATATTTTTGTAACATCCCAGGTAATTATAGAATAATAAATTTTCATATCTATTAACATTTATGAATTTGGTATTAATTTTAGTTTAAATGGAACACTATCTCTAATATCATACCTGATACGCAACAATGAGTTTCTCTAAAATCTTACGTTGCACACAAGACTGAGTTATACCAAAAAAATACATTATTAATATTATTATTTTAAATGGTAGTTATTTCCTAGTTGTTTTATTGGTAGGAATGAACAAAACTAAATATTATATGTTTTCACATGTTTATTAAATGTTTTCACTTTTTTCTAATAAATTTTATGGGCTTAAAATAAGAATAAATCCAATTTTTGGCATAAAAGCTCTAATATCTTAAAAGGTACTTTTACCTCCTTTTGATAAAGAATACATTTTAAATATAGTTTTTTACACATTTATTAGTTATATTTGAAAAAATAAACTTATTATTTGGAATAGAGAGATAAAAATTTGTTTTTGATAATGTTTTAGTATTTTTCTGATAAAATTCATATTTTAATGAATAGTGAAAAATATTTCATTTTAATTCAAAACTAATTTTTCATCTAATTTTTTTATATTGTTAGATTATATTTTTAATTAGTTTTAAATAAAAATTAGATTTTTTTTATCATTTAGTAAAATTATTTTAATTTTAATTAATTTCACATTAAAATTTGATATAAATTCAAGTCAATCTTTTGATGGTTTTTACTTTTAAAAACATGTTTTCTCATTTTGACAAACGAAATTAATTTTAAATTAATTAATACAACATATATGTTTTAAATTTTGAAAAATTAATTAAATACTTGGAATAAGTGGGTCCAAATTATATAAATATGTTTTTTTAATTTTTTTTGGATTTTATGATTAGTAACTTTGGTAATTTTTATTTACCAAGGTTAAAGGTAAATTAGGTAAATTAGGGTAATAGATAATATAATAAGGATAATAAAATTACCCTAACACATGAATAAATCCTATTTAATAAATAAGAGTCAACCCTTAACACCTAAGGATCAAAATTAAGTTATTTAATGGACTTTTCCCATAAAATTGATATAAATATTATTAAAACAAAAGAAAGTGAAGACATGTCACCATCTTATTTCTTATAAGTATAATAATTTTAATATATTGATAAATATGATATAACTTAAATAATAAATATTATCAAGAATAATAATTAAATTATCTACATCATAAGAATTTATTTAGAATTTTTATAGATCAAATAATTACCATATATACCGATACAACCGTGAAAAAGTAATAATTTTATTAACAGAAATTTCAAATAAATGATATGAAAATTATCAAAATTAATATAATTAAAATTAATTAGGATGATACATTAATTTTATAGGTGACTATAACATATTATTAGTCTATTAGATGTTTTTTTAAAGTTATCTCTCTCATTTTATTTAATTTAAATTCAATGAAATGAATAGGGTCAAAATTTACACTATTGAAATTTTATAAAAATAATATTTTATTAAATTATTTAAAAATCATAAAAATATTTTAAAATTAAGAAGTGGATATGAGATGGTTTAAAAGGCCATAAAGTGTCCATTTATGGTAAATTTAATCCATATAAGTAAATTTATATCCTCTTAATATTGAAAATGTTGTTACCGTAATTAAAATTAAAATAGATTAATTAATGGTAAAAAAAAAGATAAGGTTTAAAATAAAATCAATACATGTATAAAAATTATTGGATGAGATGATTTCAAAACATCCTCAACTTATATTCAACATAACTCAATTTTAGGTCATTTGGATTTAAAAAATCATTTATATAAATTTAATATTTTAAGAGTTTCCAAGGGTGAACCTCTACTCTCCCTTAAAAAGGTACCTAGTATTCTCTATTACTAACACTTCTAAAACATTTTTTTTTGCTAAGATATACCCAAAACCATTACCAAAATCCCTCCCCAAATTCTTCAGTTTGCATTTTAGGTAGAACAACCTTCTTATAGGTGTTAAGGATTTCTTCAACGGTGATCAAAAAAAGAAGATGTATCATTTTCTTTAATCATCAAAGGTAAATTATTATTAATCAAGAAAATGCACCACCAGACAAGGACCACTCAAAGACCAAAGGTAGAGGGATTAGGGAGGCCTAAAGTAATGGAGGACAATTTCATCACCTCTAATCAAGTTCACCCATTCCAAATTCAAAAAGAGAGAGCTGGGAATAAAAGTGACACTAGGGCCTTGATCTGCAACAACCATGGATGTGAGATGGTCCACTACCCTATTTCCCTCCCTCAAAGTATGGATCACTAGAGACTTGTTTCTGAGAGTGTATTCTCATTTTTTTATGGTGTATACAATCAACCATGGAGTGGAACCATTGCTATTCATGGAGTTGTGTATGTTCATAGATTCAATCTCAACCTTGGAGAGAGAATTATTCTCCTGTTCACATAACTACAAACCTAGGAGCATCGCTTTGGCTTTGGCTTGGATTGGCATCCCTTGTCCATAGTATAAAAAAATTAAATAAGTACAATATAACTTTAATCATGAACAATGCCACAAAAAAATGATCCCCTCCTTGCATGAACCATCCACATTAAGCTTGAAACTGGAAACTAGAGGATGCCACTACACCCACTGTCCTATTGTCCCCCCATTTCTAGGAATGTCCAAGGATTCACTGCTCTATAAACATCTTAGGGAGGGTGCCTCGTGACTGTTTCTAATACCACTAACCACATCAATTAGGAGGTACATGGTTCTTATAATGATGGATATTTTAGAGGAGATAATTCCCTCATACCTGGCCTTGTTCTTGGATTTATATATACACCAACAGGATTCTTTAAAAATGATAGATTTCTCCATTCTTTCCAAGACAGTGACATTATTACCTTGAATCCACTACTCTAGGAAAGTGTTGTCCTGAAGGTTCAGACAATTAATCATCTATAAATCCCCAAATAGCCTCTATACCTCCTATTCCCATTCACTCTCAAAGAATAAGTGATTCGTATTCTTCTCATGATGCCCAGTGCAGTAGTGGAATTTGGAGGCAAGGTTAACACCCAACTTCTTAACCTTGTCATTAGTAGGAACTACATAGTTCCTTATTCTCCAAGATAAAAAGGTATACTTGGTTGGAATGTAATTTCACCACACAATGCTATTCCACCTTTCATATTTCCCCTGCTAGAGATGGATCCTGCAGAATTCCCTTGAACTGAAGAACCCTTAGGCGGAGAGAGTAAACACACATCTGTCCGGTTCTGAGTTGATGATAATGAGATAAAAAACTCCCTATTGATCCTCATCCAAAACAAAATGAATAAATCTTGGATTCATGTTGGCCTCTTTGAAGGTATTATGAGGAGGAGGATATCCTAGGAAGACAAGCTTGGACCCCACTCATTCGTGTTTCCATAAAAGGATACTCCCATCACCCCCAATTCACCTGAGAGTGATGATGGAGATCCGGTATGAGAGGGGAAATCATATGCCAAAAAGGGGATGCATGGGTGCTCCCATAATCATTATTCCCCACATCTTTTGAAGAAATTATCTTTCCCCAAAGAGTACACTCTTCCATGAACTCCCAGTATATCTTCTCATGCATGCAGTGCATGGTATCTAACAGAATCCTAAAGTTAATCTCACCTTTATGGATGGGTCTCTTCATCCTTCTCCATGTGGTCCAGTGAAGTTTTTCTTCTGATAAATCATCCCACACAAAGCTCATCAAAATTTTATCTATGGTAGAAATGACCCCCTTCGGCACCTTGATGGATGATAGATCATAGATAGGGGTACTTGAAATGATACTATTCACTTGAGACATATGCCCCCCCCCCCCCGAAGGAAAGGTAGCGATTCTTATAGTTAAGCACTCATTTCATAATCTTATTGACAATGCAATAAAAATAATTAATCCATGTTCTCCCTGAGGAAATAGAGGTGTTGAGGTACTCCAAAGGAAAGGATCATTTCTGCATGTTCAACTCATTGCACAATGAGGAGATCTGACTTGACCCACATTTGATAGAGATGTAAATGATGATCTTGGATCTGTTGATCACCTGGACACTCTAGGAACAGTATCCATCCAGAGTTTTTTTGATCTCGCGAACTGATCTCCTGGTAGCATTAGTGAAAATAGTGGAATCATCTGCAAACATTATATGAGAGATTGAGGGAAGATTCATTTTCCCATAGAAGTGAATAATATCCTCAGTAGATACCCTTCTGTTGATAAGTCGGTTGAGTGTGTCCTTCATCATAATGAAGATGGTAGGGGAGAGGGGGTCACCTTACCTAATCGCCTAAGTAGCCTTGAATATGTAGTGATACTTACCCATGAAGGACACTGCCAACCATGGAGAGAAAACACATCTAAAAATGAGGTTAGTAAACCAATTAGATAATCCCATATTCGAGAGTACCCAATTGATGAATACCCATTTTATTCTATCATAGGCCTTATTCATATCCAATTTGATATCCATATTTGAGTTGTGAGTCTTTAAGTTAATATCTCTAAGCATTTCTTGTGCCAAGGCGATAACCCCTTGAAACAACCGTCCTTTCCCAAAGACATGATTATCAAGGGAGACCCACCAAGGAGTATGTTTGGAGAGCCTCGAATTAATAATACTTGAAATAATATTATAAGGGAAGTTGTAGTGCCCACCATCCTATAATGGAGGATAGAGGATGGGTCTTTAACCATTAGCAATAGGACCGAGGTTTTAGCACTTGAAATCCTTGGGAGAGGGCCACTACAGAAGAATTCCTAGATGAACACAACTATGTCAACCATTAACACCTCCCATGACCCCCTATAGAAAGAACTAGGAAACCCATTGGGGCCTGGGGAAATATCTGGATTGAGGTTCGACATGGCCTCAAACACCTCTTTCTCTTCAGGTATAGCTTCAAAAAATGAATTTTCATCGATGGAAACCTGCCTAGGAATCACCTCCATAAGATCTGTGTTGCCTCTAGGATAACTATTCCTCATGGTCAATATAGGATAGCCAGAAGGTTCTAAAAGAAAGAAAAATCCCTACCGCCAACCACATATTTGTCGTTTGAGTAGGAACCATCCTCCAACCTAATGTTAGGTTTAAGCATCTGCCTCCTCTCTTTAATACATGCATAAAAAAGGTTGTGTTCTTGTTTCCTTCACGCATCAATTTCACTCTTTATCTTTCCCTTGAAATGCATTCCTTCTTAATAATAAGGTCTTCTAGGAGGGACTTCTAGTTAGAAAGCTCCTCAAAAACCAAGTCGTCTCATACCTCCTCTAGGCTAAGATCCATTCTCTCCAATTCTTTCTTAACGGTGTTCATGTCTTTGTATCTATGAGGTATTCCTTTCACCCATATTTAATGTTTGTGTTTTAGACACCTTAATTTATTTTGGATGGTCACCTAGGAGTTCCCCTGAGTCGGGTCATCCCAGACTTCTCACATGATTTGATGAAACCCAGGAATGCTAGTCCAATACTCAAAAAACCTAAATCATTCACTCCCCTCCTACCTGAAAATAAAATAAACTAACAGGGATGAATGGCTAGAAATACCACATACCAAATGGTCAACCTTAGCCTTGAAGTATTTGGAGATGGAATGCATGTTGTTTAGGCACCGATCTAGGCGACTCCAACAGCGTCTACTTCCTTTTTGGTTATTATTGTAGGTGAAGCAGTACCCATAGTACCCCATGTCCAAAAGATTCATACCATCCATGAAATAAGTAAAATAGAGTATAGAAACATGTGGGAAAACACCCCTACCATGATTATCCTCTGAGTATTCTATGATGTTGAAATATCCACCAATAATTCAGGGATAATCCTCTAGATCGAAGGTGTTGAGATCCTGCCACAAGGCCTATCTCCATTCTGTGTCCTAGATCCCATACACAAAAGAATAGAAGAGAAACTCATTACCATTGGATAACCTCACCATGATATATTGCTCACTGGATTGAACCATATCCATGTTATACTCCTTTCTCTAGAAGATACAAATGTGATGATTTACCAGGTCAGCATGCATGTCCGCATACATATGAACTTTATGGGTAAACTCATTTATTGTTTTAGGATTCGATTTGTGATCTAAAACAATGGAAATAAAGACTTTATGTTTCTTAATCTCCAAGGATAAGAAATATTTTTTTACTTAGGCCTTGATACCACTGGAATTCCAAATTATGATGGGTATCATTGGCACGTTGATATTCTGGCTTTGGACCTAGAAGACTTTGTCTTCATGCTGCGAGGGGGTGAAACTTCCTTTATAACTTTGTACTAATTCCTCGTTCATACTCTGGAGCATGTTGATGGGTTGTTAGTAGATATATAATTCAATAGAAAAGGAATCCTAATGGAATTTCCCCTCCTCATTCATTGATGGGTTATATTGTCAGGAGCCTGCTGGATAGGTTTAGACAAGCCCTCATGCAGGGTACTCTCACTATCGGCTTGAGAGTCATGGGAAGGCTGGGGTGTAGGGTAGGGTGGGAGGCCCTTAGGAGAAGGAGGGATCCAGACTAAATCAAATTAGGGGGTCGGGGAGGAGGAAGAATAACCAGTAGAATAGGGACGGGATCCACCCCACTGCCCCCTTCATTAAAATAACTGCAGGAGGGGCTTGGTGATGAAAGATGCTAAATTCTCGATCCCGGTCATTTAGAGAATGAGCTCCATAGACTATCTATACATCAAAACATAGAGAGAAACTGAAGCGGGTTGGGAAGGTCCAATGGATGAAGCAACACATGTAGTGAAGAGTGAGGAAGAAGAGAATGTAGCCATATACATACACCTAGAGCTGGAGGAGGAGGAAACTCCAAGAGAAACTTTGGAGGAAAGGACAGGGAAGGAAGAAACCTTCCTATCTGTATGGGTGACATCTGACTGGGAATTTGGGATGGCTCTTCTAGCTGAAGCCTTAGAAAGGGTGGGATCCTTCTGGCGACCACCATGAAGAAGATTCCTATAACCCTAATTAGATTTCCCCTGAGGAGAGTATTAGGGAAAAAACCTGGGGAACACTGGATAGACAATGTCATGGTTCCATAGGAGTGAGACTTTCACCATTAGGGTGATTTGTTCTGGCCACGGTAAGGCCAAATCTAACTCCATGCAGATCCGAGCTTCTGAGAAATCTACAACACTTATCATTTAGTCATCCTCACATAGGTATCCCCTAATAGAGTCCCCAAAAGATTTAAGAATAGAACTGTTAAAAAATAGGAGTGGTAAGCCTGAGAGGAAGATCCACACAATGGCACAAGAACTCTCCCTCAAACTATATACCTATAGGGACCATATGGAAATAATGAAACACCATATTCCCATGAAACTAAGAGCTTTACACTAGGAAATAATGAAGTCATACTCTGAATAGAGAGCCATGCAGAAGCAATTTCGATGGATGGGTGAGAACTGTTCAGGAGCCATAAGACCCGAGGAATACAAAAACTATTTGAAGGATGAGAGGGAGGGGGGTCTAGAAGATCCAAACTGCACAACCAGGGTCAACTTAAAACATCCAACAACCTCCTCATAGACCTATAGGGGAAACTCCAATGATAGATGAGATCCATCTATGGAAACCTTTGGGGAGACCGGCTAGACCTACAGAGATCCTAACCAAGAGGCCATAGGAGGTGGGCTGCAGAGTGCCTCTGTGAAGGATATACCATCATGACAGTCCTACAAAGGGAATCCATTATTACTCTAGGAAGGAAAATGCCCCTCTGATAGAGACAAGGGGCCCATGTCAAACCTATCAAGCACTAGGGGTCTCACCAAGGATCTACTGTCTCGGGTCAAAATAGTAGGGAAAATTTGAAATCCACCAAGTGTGTGAGGTGAATTCTCTAGGATATAAAAATGATAATCCATATACAATATCAATGGTTCATTTCTCTTTAAGTATTTATATTTTATTTATTCTTCCACTTCATTAAAATATCCTCAAAACATGATGAAATAAAAACTCAAGTATGCTCAATATACTGAGATATTATTATGTTAATATAATCACCTAATTCCATATCTAATTTCATCAAATGGGAAATGAATATATCATTCATGTGTATGGTGGACTATCGCCTCTCAAACTGATATAGTTCGCTTTTCATTATTGTCTCCCAAGACAGATCATAATGATGTAATTAATGTTTTTATATGATTTTCATGACTTATTTATCATTATAATAGAATTATATATTAATTATGTTCATCCATTACATGCATATAAAAATTATAATATTGTTCGTGTGTATGTGTGAACTATCACCTCCACGAAGTGATGTGAATTGTTTTTATTCACCACATCACTTGTATGATATATGATTACATTTAAATTATTATTATGATTTTAATAATGTTACGATCATTCAGTAAAGATAAAATAATAAATACTTTATTTCCATAATGATAAAAAAAATAGTAATGTTACTCATTCGTATGCATAACCTATCGTCTCCATGATTATAATGTTGTTAATTTTTTATAACAATACTTAATAGTTTGATTTAAAAGTATAATTCTTGTATCAAAATAATAATAATTTCATGAATATATTTTTTTGGAGATAATGATATTATGACCACAAGAACTATTGACATCATACCATATTCATTTTTGGCTCAAGTACCGAATATCAACAAAACATCCGATATGAACTTAAATAATTATGTAATTTTTTTAGCTTGATAATAACTTATATAAAAATAATAATAAATTTTAAAAAGGATATCTAGAAAGTAGAAATTAAACAAATTTATTATTTAGGAATATAAATATTGTACGACATAATTCAGACTCGTGGTAAGGGATGTTTTCTCAATATCCTTTCATTGAGTCATATTTTGATAATATTCACCACCTTCTTTTAAACAGTGTATAATCGTCCCTTTGAATTTTAATTTCATTCAATGGTTTTAAAGTGGAATCATTGTATATGAATCATTTTAATAAATGAAAAAGGAACATTTTTTAACATATAAGAGGAAAACTATATTTCCTCCATCATGACCATTATTTGGTATTGAAAATGGTTTTGATAATGTATTGATTATATCAATATCTTGAAATGATATCTTGTGATTATAATGTGGAAATGTTATTTTTTCCTTTATGCTTGTCTTATTTGTTATATTTATGATAAGGTTATTGGGAATTATTTATGTATATGGGTGGTTCCATGATAAACTGAGGGCTGGTGAGACCATGATATCTCTATAATGCATTGTGTAATTAGACATAGTTAAATGATAAGTTTTCTCCTAGTATATTTAGGGAATATACTGCGATGGGTATTCCAAACATAACCATGATGGTTACTCCCTATGAAGTTGTGAGAGATACAATGTAAGTATGAGATAGATTCCACGAGTAACCTTTATGATTTATAATTTCTAATAAGTTTTTCAAGAATATTATGATTTCATGAGGTATGTTACGAGCTTATGTTTTATGGGTGAAAAGTATGATTTTTTGAAAATATTTTCATGAGTTTAAAATATTAACAGACTAACGGTTTCATGCCTTATTTTATATCCCTTACTAATCATTTTTTTCTCATACCATGTTTTTGAAATGTTTTCCACATGGTTTAAGGATGGGTAAGAGAAAGGAAGACATCAAGAATATTTTTATCAAGAAAAAGAAATCATGTTTTATTATAAAGAGTTTTGTTTTTTGAAAAAAATAAATGGACAGATAGTACACATGTTTACTTTGAAATATTCAACTTGTTATGTAATATTTATGTTAAAATTATCTAAAAATATAATCCTAAAAATATCCTCAATGTGAATTCTTGAATTAACTCAAGATTATGTAATGTTTAAGGTTGGGCCCTTATAGTTGGAGTCATAGGTTGATTTAGATAACTTTATCGGTTAGGATATTGTTAATAGAATATCCATAAATGATTTTTAATTTATGGTAAAATTTAAATTATATAGAATTATAAGGTTGAAATGTTGATTCATATAAGATATGTCTATTCAGAATGATTTTCCACAGAGGAAAAAGGGAAGCCTTGTTAGGACGACATCCAGAGGAAAATAACCTTTGAAATCTGAGATGGACAGAATCAAAACTAAATAGTTTCTTGTTGTGATAGCACAATTGACTTGGGCTATCAATGGTGGTGGTATCCATACATGAGATCATAAAGATAAACCATATAGGAACATGTTGGTAGTGGATAATTTCATGAGGAAACATCCACCACTATTCATAGGATCATTTGACCATGTGCTAGATGAAGGGTGGATTAAAGCACTAGAATATACTTTTGATGTCATGGGGTGTTCAGGAAATAGAAAGGTTATTCTTGTTGTTTACCATTTTGAAGGTGAATCCAAATAGTGGTGGTCTATGGTAAATAATGTTTGGAACATTAAGGATATTAATTCTCTTGAGTGGAATGAATTCAAATATATGTTTCTTGAGAAATATTTTCCTATGGAAGTTTGACCTAGGATGGAAAAAATTTCTTGGAATTGTGGAAATATGAGGATTTCGTGGTTGCAAACAAAGAAAAATTCACTTGACTGGAAAGGTACGCTTCAAATTCCATCTGATATCTTGTTAGAAAAATCAATCATTTTTACTCAGGATTAAATCCAATGTATCTAAGGGTGTTGGCATATCATTAGATAAAAATTAAAAAAAATTGTTCGATATGCTAAGAAGGTGGAAATGGGATTTTCTAATGATCATGAGTTCTTTGAAAAATAATAGAGTAAGTGGTCGAGGTGGCATGAAAAAGGGAATAATTATCAAAAAAAAGTCTGACAGTAAGAAGCATAAGTTTAAAATTTGTGAAAATTGTGGTAAAAAGATCACTAAGGGATGCCTTTTGAATTCTATTAAGTGCTTATGATGTGATAAAATGGGACATAAGGGTCGTAACTACACTGAAAATCATCATGGTAGTTTTAAGATAAAATCTAATATACATTCAGTAAAATGATTAAAATGAAACAAGATGGTTCATTATGCAAACGAGTATCTGATGAAGAATTTGAATGACAGGAAGCATCCAAACTACAATAAGAAAGGTGTGGTGAAATCCTTTGAAACTACTTCACTAGATATTGGGCCATCAAAATAATTGGTATCAAGTAAATGTTTTGTTTTTTCATATTATGCCAATGTGTTGTTTGATTCAGGGACTACACATTATTTCATTTTAGAGAAATTTTCTAGTAAATTGGAAATTCCACCTCAAAAAATGAATATAAAACTTATGGTAAAAACACATGGGGTAAATGTTGAGGAACAAATAAATAATAATAATATTCATATTCATATCCTCTTCTATGGAATGAATTTACCTAAAACCGTTGTATTTTTTTCTCTATTAGAGTTTGATATTATTCTAGGTATGGATTGGATTTCTATTTACCATGCTAAGATTGACTGTAGAGATAAATGATTTTATTTTAATAAATAATTTACGTTTGTGTACAATAATGAACCCTTACCATTGATAACATATCAAAAAGCTGAGAAACTGTTAAAAGATCTAAATGAATGCTATCTTTCACATATTGTTGAAAACAAAGGAACTTTTTAGATTAATGATGTGCCAATGGTAAATGAGTATTGTAATGTTTTTCTAGATGAGATTTATAGTATTATCCCTAATTGGGAAGCTAAACTTACTATTTACTTAGTTCCTGATGCTAATCTAATTTCAAAACCCCCTTATCTAATGGCTCAAATTGAACTTTTAGAGTTGAAGGAGAAATTATAGGAGTTATTAGATAATGGTTTCATTTGACCTAAAACATCACTATGGGGTGATCCTATCTTGTTTGTTAAAAAGAAATGCGGCTCAATGAAACTTTGCATTGATTATAGAGCCTTGAATAACATCACTATTAAGAATAAGTATCATTTTCCTCATATCAATGATTTTTTTATTATCTCTAGGGAGAACAATATTTTTCAAAGGTTAACTTGAGGTAGAGGTACCATCAGTTGAAAGTAAAGTAAGAATAAATTTTAAATACTGCATTTCATACAAGATATGGCCATTATTAATTTTTATTTATGCATTTGGGTTAACTAATTCACCTACTATATTCATGGATATTATGAATATAATTTTTTTGAGTTCTTAGATAAGTTTGTGGTTGTTTATATTGATGAAATTTTGATATTTTCTAAAATTAAAGGGGAGCATGAAATTTATTCAATGTTTTTATTGCAAATAGTAAAATAAAAGAAACTATGTGGGAAATTCAGCAAGTGTGTTTTTTGGTTTCAACAAATTTCATCCATTGGTCACATTGTTTCTAAAGATGGAATATCTATTGATCTAGCTAAAACAAAATTTGTGAAATAATGGACAATACCCACAAATAAAACCAAGATTCGTAGTTTTCTTGGTTTAGTAGGCTATTGCTAGAGGTTTTTTGAAAATATTTCATGGTTATCTAGCCCACTAACTAAGTTAACTTGAAAATTTGTTATGTTCATATGGAAAAAATAATGTGATTATTGTTTTCATGAATTGAAAAAAAAAAGATTAGAGAATGCTACAATTTTGGAAATAACATCCAAAAATGGTGAATTTGTTATCTACTGTAATGCTTTATTGAAAATAATCGGTTGTTTTCTATTACTGATAGTTCAGTTAATTGCTTATTCTTTATATCAGTTGAAAACTTATGAGTTAAATTACACAAGATTTGTTATTAGCTACTATAATTTTTTCTTTAAAAATTTGGAGGCATCATATGTATGGAATAAAATGTGAAATATATACTAACTCTAAAAGTTTGAAGTATATATTCACTTAGAAATAATTATACATGAGACAGAGAAGAATGTTGTAACTAATAAAGGATTATGATTGTACAATTCATTAACATCCAGAAAAAGAAAATAAAGTGGATGATATTTTGATTTAAAAATGTAATGCTATATTAACCATGCTACATTTGGAACATGGTCTTATGGTTAATGATTTGATGAATTTTGTCTTAGAATTTGTTGGTGTGGGAAATCCTTCCATTTTGTTTTATGTATCTGTGCAATCATCTTGATTAGACAGAGTTACGAAAGTGTATAAGGAAGAAAAAAAGTTACAGAAAAAGTTAGAATTGGTTCAAAAGGGTAAGTTTCCTAAATTTAATATTGATAAAGATTGTGTTTTGAGATTTGGGAAGAGATTATATGTGTCTTCTGATTCACATTTTAAGAAATAGTTGTTATGTGAAGCTCATAGTTCTTCATTTTCATTTCATCCTAGTAGTACTAATATGTACAGAGACCTTCATGAGTATTACTAGAGGGATGGAATGAAAAGAGATATTGATGACTTTATTTTTTTTAAAGGTCGGGGCCGAAGCCTCATTTTATTATTAAATCAAATCAAAGACCTCTTTTAACTTGGTAGAGGGAGACCCATTACATAGCCCGATGGCCCAGTGGGCTTGTAGACCATTACATAGCTCGTAGGCCCAATCTTTTGGCCCAATTTCCATTATGTGAATAGTAACCTAACTACTGTAGTACCCACATATTATCACCACTTCTATAGTGCCCGGCCGCTACTACAGTACCTGCCGATCTACAGTATCGCCACTGCTACAGTACCACTACAATACTGCTACAGTACCTGCACCCAATGGGTTTTAAACCTGCATTTTTCATGTAGTGTTTAACTTATTAGTAGGTTAAAGCAGATAGGTAGTTTTCAAAGGGGATGCTTCAACCTTTTCTAATACCTGAGTGTAAATGGAAAAGTATATATATATATATATATTTTTGTGGAATTTCCAAATACTTCTCGAGGTAACAATATGATTTTAGTTATTATTGATAGATTTACTAAATCTACTCATTTTATTCCTATTATAAATACTTTATCTCTAGATAAAATTTCTCAGTTGTATATTAATGAGATAGTCAAGTTAAATGGTGTTCCACTATCCATTGTATCTGATTGTGATCCAAATTTCACTTATAGCTTTTGGAAAGTCCTTTAGATGTTGTTGGGAACTAAATTAAATTTCAATATATCTTTTCATCCTCAAACAAATGGGCAGTCAGAATGAATAATTCATACCTTGTAGGATATGATACATGCTTGTTAAATGGATTACTAGGGAAGTTGGGATCATCATACTTCTTTGATTGAGTTTTTTTTATAATAACAATTTTCATTCCAGTATACAGATGGCACCATTTGTGGCATTATATGGAAAGTGGTGTTGAACTCTAGATTTGTCACGACCCCCTCCCACCAAAGATGCCCCTTCTGAGCTGGAAATGGTGGAAGGGAGATAATGACCCCCGAGTCCCGCCTCCAGTTGGCCCTGGAGTGGTGACTAGAACCAAGGGTATGAGTTTCCAAAAATATGGGAGGCATTATACTTTTTACTATTTAAGATCGGGAAATAGGATGAGTCAACCACCAAAAGAAAAAGAAAGGAATGACAAGTAAATAAACCCAAACCAATCCCACATGCATATTTAAATAGTTATGAAACAAGGTACAAGTACAAGAAAGCTCAAAATTACTATACCAAAAGAAACAAGAGTACAACAACTATAACAAATCCAACTGTCCCGACTAGTAGGGTCCCGCACGGCCCTGGTAGTCCTCCTGGAACCCTGAAAGTAAACGTAGGGTGATCATAAAAGTATAATCAGTAGGTAAACCTAAAGCTCTCTTGCACAAGTGGGGAGACATCCTATTGTCCCGTGAGAACAACAGAAGAAATCAAAACCAATCAAGGAATTCTATCCACCCAACCTCACCAACCACGCTCACCAAAACACAAAACAACAGGTAGTAGTAGTATATAAGAACAAGAGCATTGGGTACCCCACACAATTTCCCATTAGTTAGCTACTCTTCCTAACGGAGAACATCTTAAAGCTACCACACGTATCCCGCCCGCACACACCTGGGCCTCAAGAACCACATATCCCGCCTGCACACACCTGGGTCTCACAACCACACATATCCCGCCCGCACACACCTGGGCCTCACAACCACGTATCCCACCCGCACACACCTAGGCCTCATCATGAAGATTATTGGGAAACAGTAAAACCTGCCCAAAGAGTCTTAGGATAAAACCACCCCAATCGAAACCTACCTGAAGAGTCGTTGGTGTAAGGTCACCTCAAGCCATCACATCCTATGGAAGAAGGATAAGGAAGGAGCTAGTAACTATGGGGAAAACACCCTCTACCATGAAATGGGAGTGTCCGGTACTAAGTACTCAACATGGGTGGGGTGTGACAAAACAAAAAGATACAGATATATATATATATATATATATATATATATATATATACCAAACACTCAGCCCAACCTATGGCTTCTAAATAGAGAACTGAGCACGTGCCTCGGCACTGCTACTACGAAGCATGCATACCACAAACAACCCCAACCCCATTTAGCTTTTCATGCTTCAACAGAATTAGTTTATTAGTTCCTTAACTACTGGGAAATCAACCGCAACAACCATATCAATCGTTTGTAAAACATATCCTTGCCATCCACAAATCAAGTTAGGAAAACACAAGAAACACAATAAGCCCATTTTTATTGACCAACCAACCCCATTGAATTATTATTTTCGTTCCATTACCAAGCCCCACCATTCATTAACTATTCCACATTTTATTTATTATTCTCAACCCATAGTTCGTTCACATTCAAAACCCAACCCTGCAGCCTCGCTGCCAACTACCATAACCACAACCACACCGTACATCATCACCCCTTGATACCATTTATCATAGCCCCACTTCCCATCACTAACATAGCATTCACACCAACCCACAACCAAGCCAACTGCAGTCCCGCTGATCACCTAATCCACAAAAACCCACAAAAACACCCCCTTCACATAAATTAACCCCAAACAACACCCACATGTTTATTATTTTAGTTTTGTTCAATTGGGGTGATCACACAAGGGTTCTATATTTTCATTTAATCATCCAACTTTACGTGATTAACCAATTTTCACATTCCATAAAGTTTCCATCCATAAACAGTCTAGAAAGATAGGGCAGCATTTAATTGTGCAAGCAAAGGCCCCCAACAACCGTGATTTTTAGTAGGCATAAAACTATTCAATTCACAATATAATATCACAGGATATAAAATAATGTAACAGTAATCACAAACTTCCCAACCCCATTATATAAGCCAGTTATTATCTTCATTAAACTGGTTCAAAAGTGTTTCACGTAAAGAAGAGGACACCCACCCCGCATGTTGCACAAATTAGATAGATGGAGGTAATATACCTACCTCAACAGGTTCTGATAACAATGCTCCCCTGGATCAACTTTAGAAGACGTCCGTCAGCGTCCATCGCTTTTGGAAAATCCCAGAAAAACCTCCTCGGTGGAAGCAGGGAAGGAATGTCCAAAAGGAAAGCAACAAATCCAATCTCAGAAGTTCTGCCTCATCGTTACGATCTCGTGGCCGCTGACAGATCGTAAATCGGATCTCAGACGAAGAAGTTATGGATGAAAGGAGCCTTCGAGTCTCTTGGGAGAGCTCTGCTCGAGGGAATAGGAAGGAGAGGAGTGAGTTGAAAAGGAGGAGGGACCCCTCCATTTATAGGTGAGAAAAACAAAAGTACACGGTGTGTAATTTATGGTACACGGCGTGTAGTCGTCCATTTCACACGGTCACCATGCGGCTTCCAACACGGCCTTCAACGTGGCACGCGACCATTGACTGGTCAACACACGGTTTAAGGGTAACGCGTATGCGGGGAGGGACTAAATGGTGTGTAGTATGGGGTACACAGCGTGTACCCATTTATTTGACATAGCAAGGACATGGATCCAACATGGAACACGACCATTGACTGGTCAACACATGGTTTGAGGGTAACGCATATGCGGGGAGGGACTACACGGTGTGTAGTATGGGGTACACGGCGTGTACCCACTTATTTCACATGGCAAGGACACGACCTTCAACAGAGGGTATACCCGGTGAGGGGGTACATGACGTGTACTCACACTACACGGCGTGTAGTTTCAAAATTCTTAAAAGTGTGGGAAAAGTCCATTTTACCCTCCGGAACCCTTCATGACCCTCTTTTTGACAAAGGTATGGGCCAGAGAGGTCCGGGCCATTACATCAGATACCTCTTAAAACATTCTCGTCCCCAAGAATTCAAAACCCAACCCAGAGGAGCCCAACAAGATACTTATTAGGGCCCTTGTTTTAAGAGGTACCCATCCAACAACCCTAATCATATGTGTTAATAATTCCTTCTCCTATGTCGAGATATTATCCACTTTAGGTGGCACTGACTCGCCTACATGGGTTTAATCACATCCTCATTAATGAGTCTCGATTAAGAATTGGGTCTTCCCACTTTCATACATTAGGATTTTTCAACTTGCACTACCCCCAGTCACCACACAACCAACACACTGCCCGAACATGTGGTTTGGAGAAATTCCTTCTCCTATGTCGAGATATTATCCACTTTAGGCAGTACTGACTCGCCCGCACAGGTTCAATCGTATCCTCATTAATGCGTCTCAATTAAGGATCAGGTTTTTCCCTTTTTTCCCACACATCTGGACATGCTACACACTTCCAGAGAATAAAGAAACAATAGGTCTCATAACCGACAAGACAAGCATTTCATATATCAAAGGTACAAAGTATAACATCAAAACAAATCTCAGAAGAACAAAGAAAACACGAGTCAAAACAACTCTGGGTACTGAGCGTGCATCTGAGCCTCTCGCTCCCAAGTGCTCTCCTCGAGGCCGCCATGCCTCCACAACACACGAACCAAGGGAATGGTTCGTCCACAGAGCACCTTCTCTTTATGATCCTCGATTCTGACTGGTCGTTCCTCGAAGGTCCCGTCGTCTCCCATATCTAACTCTCCCAGTCGATAACGTGAGAGTTGTCATGTAAGTATTGACGTAGCTGGGAGACGTGGAAGATTTCATGAACCTTCTCCAACTGAGGTGGTAGGGATAGCTGATATGCCACCTCACCGACTAGCCTCGACACCTCAAAAGGTCCGATGAACCTAGGTGAGAGCTTACTCCCTTTCCTAAACCTCTACTGCCCCCGTCGAGGGAAAACCTTCAAGAACACATGATCTCCCACCTCGAACTCCAAGGGACTCCTCCAATGATCAACATAAGACTTTTGTCGGTCCTGAGCCGCTTGCATCCTCTCACGTACAAGCTAGACTTTCTCTGTGGTGCTCTTCACTACCTATGGCCCAAGAGCACCTGTCTCACCAACCTATGCCCAACAAATGGGTGAACGACATTTTCTTCCATACAAAGCCTCAAACAGTGCCATGCCAATAGTAGAGTAGAAGCTTTTGTTGAATGAAAAATCTACTAAAGGCAAGTGTCGTACCCATGACCCTCTAAAATCCAGAACGCATGCTTGTAGCATGTCCTCCAACATCTGGATAGTCTGCTCTGTCTGCCCGTCGGTCTGGGGGTAAAAAGCAGTGCTAAAGTGTAGCTGGGTTACAAAATCATGTTGTAACCCCTCCAGACTTGTGAGGTAAACCGAGTATCCCAGTCTGATATGATAGTATTCAGAACTCCATGAAAACGCACCACCTCATCTACGTATCTCTGTGCTAAGGTACTCACCAGGCTCGACTCCTTAACTACTAAGAAGTGAGCCGATTTTTTCAGAAGATCCACCACCACCTAGATAACATCATAACCTCCCTGAGCTCTGGGTAGTCCTGTGACAAATTCCATCGAGATGTCATCCCACTTCCACTCAGGGACATCTAATGGATGCAACAAACCACTGGGAACACGGTGTTCAGCCTTTACTTGCTGACACACTAGGAACTTAGCCACAAACTCCTCCACTGCTCGTTTCACCCCGGGCCACCAAAACTATTCCCTTAGGCCTCGATACATTTTTGAAACTCCTGGATATACCACCAAGGCTGATCTATGGAACTCATGGAGAACTCCCTCACGCATCGCCTCTGGAACAAACAACCTTCCATGAAAAAGCATCTGATGTCGGCTATCCTCTGACCATCCTTCTGGAGTGTTTCCCTGATCGACACGATCCCGCATTACTTCCTCCTCGGAGTCCCCCCACTGAGACTCTTCCACCTTCTACAACAAGGAGTATTGCACCGTCATCTGAAACAAACAACCTCTAACACCTTATACCCATGCATCCAAGTGCAAGGTGGAAAACTCTCCCATCGCTTTCCAAGAATTAGTGGATTCCCGAACCACTTCCTTATGAGACTTCCTGCTCAGGGAATCAGCCACAACGTTGCCCTTACCTTCAGTGTAAGAGATCTCAAAGTCATAGTCTTGGAAAAACTCGACCCATCTCCACTTCCGTAAGTTTAGGTCACGTTGGGATAAGATATAACATAAGATCTTGTTATCTGAGAAGACCACAAAGCTCTCCCCAAAGAGGTAATGTTTCCACAACTTCGGTGCGAACACTACTGCTGCAAGCTTCAGGTCATGGGTGGAATAGTTACACTTGTGAGGGCACAACTGAATAGACCCATAACAGATCACACCCTTCTTCTGCATCAGTACACACCCCAAACCAAGGCCAGAATCATAAAAAAACACCTCATACAATAACCCTTCCTCTGGAAACCTGAGTACTGAAGCACTGACCAACTTCTCCTTTAGGTATTCGAAAGCTTTCTGGCACTACTCGCTCCATAGGAAGACCTGGTTCTTCCTAGTCAAAGTTGTCAATGGAGCAGCAACTCGAGAGAAGTCCAAAACGAACCTCTGATAGTAACCTTCTAACCCTAGGAAACTACAAACTTCTACCACGCTCTTGGGTGCTTCCCAAGAAACAACTGCCTCCACCTTCGACAGGTCCACTGACACTCTATGCTGAGACACTGTGTGCCCAAGGAAGTGTAGTTCTTGTGTCAAGAACTTACACTTCGACAATTTCCCATAAATCTGTTGGTGTCGAAGGGCTTCTAAACTGCCCTGAGATGCTCAACGTGCTCCTCATCTGATCTGGAGTAAATCAGGATGTCATCAATAAACACAAAAACGAACCAGTCCAGAAACTCTTAGAAGATAAAGTTCATAAGTCCCATAAACACAACTGGTGCATTCGTAACTCAAACGGAATCACTACAAACTCAAAGTGCCTTTACCTGCACCTGAAAGCCTTCTTCAAGATGTCATTGACCTTCACCCTCAGCTGATGATATCCAGGTCGTAGATCAATCTTATAAAACCAACCTGCTCCCCTCAACTGGTCGAAGAGATCATCTATCCTTGCAAGGGTGTAACAGTTCTTGACCGTTACCTGATTCAACCTTCGGTAGTCTATGGATAACCTAAGACCACCATCTGCCTTCTTCACGAAAAAAACTGGAGCACCCCATGGAGACACACTGGGTTGAACAAAACCCTTCTCCATCAGATCTTCAATCTGAATCCGCAACTCCCGCAACTCCAAAGGTGCCATCTGATAGGGGGCCATCGAAATCGGATGGGCACCAGGCTGTAAGTATATCCCGAACTCAACGTCACGTCGGGGGGGGGGGGGGGGTAGAGTCACAACCTCCTTGGGAAAAACATCAAGGAATTCCCCAACAACCTCTGGGACATCCATCATCTCTGCATCAGCTGAAACCACTGATAACCCACCTAACAAGGAAAAGAGAGGCTTAACATGCTAGCTTCCCACTGGATAGATCCTCTCACCAACAAAAGATACACGCTGCCCGTCCACGTCGGAGAATACGACTCTTATTTGGAAGAAGTCGATAACGGCACTAACAAAAAACAACCAGTCGATGCCTAGGATGACATTGTACAGGTGCATCTGTAGTAAAATAAGATCCCCACTAGATTGATGTGGTCCCAACGTCCGCCCAAATCCCCGAAAAACACAAGTTACGCTGGTCTGGCCGCCAACTGGTGTAATCATCACCAGGGGTACAGAAAGTATCTCTACTTCTAGACCTAAAGCATGTTCTAGATTGAGTGCAACAAAGGAGTGCGAAGATCCTAAATAGAACAAAGCATAAATGAGATTGCTAAACAAGAAAATCGTACCTCGCACCACCTATGGTCCTGCTGGAGCTGCCAACTCTGCTACATGCAACTATCCACGCCCCGCTCCTCTGCCTCTCTGATGTCGTCCACCTCCCCGACCACGCCCTGGTCGAGGCCCTTGAGAAGCACCCTGAGGTCGGACTCCTCCCGCAAAGTATACCCTCGTAGGAGCATGGTCCTGCTACTGCTGGAAGGGACTCGCCAGAAACTGGTGCTGCTTAGGTGGGTGCTAAACCTTCCCACCTCCACCGTACTGAGATCGGGTCGGGCACCGACTCTGAATGTGCCTGAAACCTCCACAAGAAAAAAACTTTGGTCCTGGTCTTGTGAAAAAGGGATGAGGACCTGAAGATCTGAACTGGAACTGCTGGGGCCTGCTCCCCACTGGCCTGAACCTGGAAGGTCCCATCGCAGGAGACATGCTACTGACTACCTTCCCCTTCGATGAACCTAGATGGATCCCCTCATGTGGTGCACCTCCCTACGAGTGTATCCTCTCTACAACCTCTTCCTTCTTCTATACTGCCAAGTACGTCAGAAGGGTGAAGGGGGTGACAACATACTGGAGCGAAGGACGAAGCGCCTCCTCCAAACGTCACACCCGAGACTCCTCATCTGGAAAGAGATCCAGAGAAAAGCATAGTAGATCTTTGAACTTGATCCCCAACTCTCGTACTAACATAATTCCCTACTGGAGGGAGAGTAACTCCTGCCGCTTCTCTACCTTGATCATGGAAGAAAGGAATTCCTCTCGGAATTCCTTCTCAAAGTCAGCCCACAGAACCTCTACCTCTATCCTCTCTCCGAGATAGAGCGTACACCATTGTCGCACCACACCTCTCAGCTGAGTGACTGCTAGGGGAACTCAGTACTCCCTCAGAGCACAGATCAAGGTAAAAGTGATCCCTAGATCCTCAAGTCACCCCTCCATCTCTGTATCTGAAGTACTACCCTCGTACTTCTTGAGGGTTTGCCGCTGGAAATAACGGAGAGTCTTCTGCCACTGGCTATCTTCCTCCTCTTGGTCAATCCTCAACTGATCGTCTGCCTAAATCTTCTGGGCCTCTACCGTCTGAGTCACCCAGGGATGACATCCAGATTCCATAGTTTTATGGTAAATAAGGATTTCCTAAGCCCAAATAGCAAGGAATTTCTCAAGGTTTCATTTTATCATTTTATTCAATTATTTCCTAGAACACCCAAATCAAGTAAAACACAGTCATGATGATGCATATACCTTCCCTAGAGTCTCTACCCTATAATCAATGTAGTCTCACTTGGTCATTCGGTTGGCTCAGAGTCCTTGCATCGGATCACGGGAGGCCCTAAAATCCCGTGTCCTAGCCAGTATTCCCTGGCCTATGTCACGCACCAATGATCAATCAACACTGTTTCCCTACCATCCCATGCAATCCTCACTATGCCTAACTCCAATCTCAATCCTATCTCTCAACCATCAGCTCTGATACCATTCTGTCACAACCCCCTCCCAAAAAAGATGGCCCTCCTGAGCTAGAAATGGTGGAAAGGAGATAATGACCCCCGAGTCCCGCCTCCAGTAGGCCCCGAAGTGTTGACTAGCACCAAGGGTATGAGTTTCCAAAAATATGGGAGGCATTACCCTTTTTACTATTTAAGATCGGGAAATAGGATGATTCAACCACCAAAAGAAAAAAGAAAGTAAAGAAAAGTAAATAAACCCAAACCAATCCCACATGCATGTTTAAATAGTTCTGAAACAAGGTACAAGTACAAGAAAGCTCAAAAGTACAATACCAAAAGAAACAAGAGTACAACAACTGCAACAACTCCAACTGTCCCGGCTAGTAGGGTCCCGCACGGCCCTGTTAGTCCTCCTGGAAACTTGAAAGTACACATAGGGTGAGCATACAAGTATAACCAGTAGGGAAACCTAAATCTATCGTGCACAAGTGGGGAGACATCCTAATTTCCCGTGAGAACAACAGAAGAAACCAAAACCTATCAAGGAATTCTATCCACCCAACCTCACCATCCACGCTCACCAAAACACAAAACAATAGGTAGTAGTAGTATACAAGAATAAGAGTATTGGGTACCCCGCACCATTTCCCATTAGTTAGCTTCTCTTCCTAACGAAGAACGTACTGACGCTACCACACTCTTCCTGCCCACACACACTTGGGACTCAAGAACCACATATCCCGCCCGCACACACCTGGGTCTCCCAACCACACGTATCCCGCCCGCACACACCTAGGCCTCACAACCAGGTATCCCACCCACACACACTTGGGACTCATCCCGAAGATTCTTGGGAAACATTAAAACCTTCCCGAAGAGTCTTGGGCGAAAACCACCCCAATCGAAACCTACCCAAAGAGACTTGGGTGTAAGGTCTCCTCAAGCCATCACCGCCTATGGAAGAAGGAGTAGGAAGGATCTAGTAACTATAGGGAAAACACCCTCTCCCATGAAATGGGCGTGTTCGGTACTAAGTACTCAACATGGGTGGGGTGTGAAAAAACAAAAAGATACAGATATATATATATATATACCAAACACTCAGCCCAACCTATGGCTTCTAAACAGAGAACTGAACATGTGCCTCGACACTGCTACTACGAAGCAAGAATACCACAAACAACCCCAACCCCATTTAGATTTTCATGTTTCAAAAGAATCAGCTTATTAGTTCCTTAACTACTAGGCAATCAACCGCAACCAACCATATCAGTCGTTCGTAAAACATATCCCTGCCATCCACAAATCAAGTTAGGAAAACACAAGTAACACAACAAGTCCCTTCTTATTGACAAAAAAAATCCATTGATTTATTATTTCCGTTCCATTACCAAGCCCCCCCCCCCATTCATTAACTCTTCCACATTTTATTTATTATTCACAACCCATAGTTCATTCACATTCAAAACCCAACCCTACAGCCTCGCTGCCAACCAACATAACCACAACCACACCGTACATCATCACCCCTTGATACCATTTATCACAGCCCCACTGCCCATCACTAAAATAGCATTCACACCAACCCATAACCAAGCCAACCACAGCCCCGCTGCTCACCCAATCCAAAACAACCCACAAAACACCCCCTTCACATAAATTAACCCCAAAAAGCACCCACATGTTTATTATTTAAGTTTTGTTCAACCGGGGTGATCACACAAGGGTTCCAGATTTTCATTTAATCAGACAACTTTGCGTGATTAACCAATTTACACATTCCATAAAGATTCCATCCATAAATGGTCTAGAAAGATAGGGAAGCATTTAATTGCGCAAGAAAATGCCCCCAACGACTATGATTTAAAGTAGGAATAAGCCTATTCAATTCACAACATAATATCACAGGATATAAAATAATGTAACAGTAATCAAAAACTTCCCAACCCCGTTATATAATCCAGTTATTATCTTCATTAAACCGGTTCAAAAGTGTTTCACGTAAATAAGACGACACCCACCCCGCATACTGCACAAATTATAGAGACGAAGGTAATATCCCTACCTCAACAGGTTCTGATAACAACGCTCCCCCAGATCAACTTTAGAAGACATCCGTCGACGTCCGTCGCTTCTCGAAAAACCCAGAAAAACCTCCTCGATGGAAGCTGGGAAGTAAAGGTCAAATGGAAACAAAAAATCCAAGCTCATAAGTTCCTCCTCGTCGTTACGATCCTGTGGCCGCTGACGGATCGTAAATTGGATCTCGAACGAAGAAGTTATGGATGAAAGGAGCCTTCGAGTCTCTTGGGAGAGCTCTGCTCGAGGGAATGGGAAGGAGAGGAGTTAGTTGAAAAGGAGGAGGGGACCCCTCCTTTTATAGGCAAGAAAAAAAAAAGTACACGATGTGTAATTTATAGTACACGACATGTACTCGTCCATTTCACAAGGTCACCACGCGGCTTCCAACACTGCCTTCAACGCGGCACGCGGCCATTGACTGGTCAACACACGGTTTAAGGGTAACGCGTACGTGGGGAGGGACTACACAGCTTGTAGTATGGGGTACACAGCATGTACCCATTTATTTCACACAGCAAGCACACATCTCCAACACGGCACATGACCATTGACTAGTCAACACACGGTTTGAGGGTAACGCGTACGCGGGGAGGGACTACACGACATGTAGTATGGGGTACACAGCGTGTACCCACTTATTTCACATGACAAGGACATGACCTTCATCACGGGGTATACCCAGCAAGGTGGTACACGTCGTGTAGTTTCAAAATTCTGAAAAGTGTGGGAAAAGTCCATTTTACCCTCCAGAACACTTCATGACCCTCTTTTTGACAAAGGAATGGGTCGGAGAGGTCCGGGCCATTACAATATTTTTGGAATGAATTAGATTAAAGGAAGTTGTTGGGAACAAAATTATTAAAATAGATGGTAGAAAAATTTTAGATGATTTAGAAACACATGAGGAAAACTCGGATTAGGCAGAAAATTTATGCAGATACGTAGAGGAAGGATCTTTATTTTTAGGTAGGTGATCATATCTTTATAAAGGTTTCTCTATATAAAAGTGTGATGGGTTTGGTAAGAAATGGAAGCTGAGTCCATGATTCATTGGACCCTATAAAATCCTAGAGAAAGTTGTATAAGTTTCTTACTTAGTGGATTTACCTCAAAATTTATCCCAAGTATACAATGTTTTTCATTTTAAAATGGCAAGAAAGTATATGTCAGATCCATATCATGTTTTTAAGTCTATAAGTAGTTTAGTTGGAAGAGAATATTTCTTATGAGGAACAACTAGTCTAGATTCTTGACCATGGGGATAAAGTGTTCCAAAATATGGTAATTCATCAGGTTAAGGTTTTTTGGAAAAACCATATGGTTGAACAATAAACATGAGAATCTGAAAATTCTAGGAGGGATAAATACACAAACTTATTTGATAAGTGAATAAAATTGCGAGGACACAATTTCCAAAAGGGGGGAAGAAAATAACATCTCAGGTAATTATAGAATAATACTTTTTCATATCTATTAATATTTATGAATTATATATTAATTTTAGTATAAATTGGACACTATATCTGATATCATACCCGATACAAAATAATGAGTTTCTTTAAAATCTTACGTTGCACACAAGACTGAGTTATACCAAAGAAATAATACATTAGTAATATTATTATTTTAAATGGTAGTTATCTCCTAGATTTGTATTGGTGGGAATGAAAATAACTAACTATTTTATATTTACACATGTTTATTAAAAGTTTTTAATTTCTTATAATAAATTTTATGGGCTTAAAATAATAATAAATCAAATTTCAGTCATAAAAGCTCTAATATTTTTAAAAGGTAGTTTTACCGCCTTTTGATGATGAACCCATTTCAAATCTAGTTTTTAAAAAATTAATAAGTTCTATTTGAAAAAAATAAAATTATTATTTAGAATAAGGATATCAAAATTTAGTTTGGATAATGTTTTGGTATTTTTCAGATAATATTCATATTTTAATGAATAGTTAAAAATACTACATTTTAACTCAAAAATGCTTTTCATATAATTATATTATATTTTTAGATTATATTTTTAATTTATTTTAAAGTATAATTAGTTCAAGTTTTTATAATTTAAACCATTTTGGTTCATTTTAAGTAATTTCACATTGAAATTAGATATAAACACATGCCAATATTTTGATGGTTTTTACTTTTAAAAATTTATTTTCTCATTTTGACAATGGGGATTAATTTTAAATTAATTACAGAAACTTTTTGTGTTTTAAATTTTGAAAAATGTATTCCATATTTGGAATAAATGGGTCCAAATTATGTAAATAGGTTCCTTTTTTTTTTATTTTTGGATATTATGAAATGTAACTTTGGTAATTTCTCTTTACTAAGGTTAAAGGTAAATCAGGTAAATTAGGGTAATAAATAACATGATAAGGATTATAAAATTTATATAAAACCTACCAAAATCATATTGGAAGAATAAAATTAGACCCTTAACACTTAAGGATTTTAATTGACTCATTTAATAGACTTGTTTCCATAAAAGTGATATACATATTATTAAAACAAAAGAAAGTGGCAACATGTCACCCTCTTATTTTTTATAAGTATAATAATTTTAATATAGTTATAAATATGATATAACTTAGATAATAAATATTATATACAAATATAATGAAATTTTATAAATCATGGGAATTTATTTAGATTTTTTCGAGATCAAATAATGACCATAAATACTAACACAACAGTGATACAATAATTATTTTATTAATAAAAATATCAAATAAATGATATAAAAATTAACAAAAATAAATATAATTATAATTAATTAGGTTACTCCATCAATTTTATATGTGACTATAACATATTATAAGTCTATTAAATGGTTTTTTTGAATTTATATCTATTTTTTATTTTATTTAAAATCAATTAAATGAATAATTTCAAAATTGAAACTCTTAATATTTTATAAAAATAATATTTTATTAAATTATTTAAAAATCATAAAAATATTTTAAAATTAAAAAGTGGATATGATAGGGTCTAAAGTTTCATAAAGTGTCCATTTATGGGATTTTTTCCCCATATAAGTAAAATTTATAGCCTTTTAATATTGAAAATGTTGTTGCCACAGTTAAAATTAAAATAGATTAATTAAGGGTAAACTGAAAAGATAAGGTTTAAAATAAAATAAATAAATGTCTAAAAATTAATCTATGAGAAAATTTAGAACCATAATTATATTATATTATAAATAACTCGTGTTGGAGTCATTTGGATTCAAAAATTAATTTATATTAATTTAATGTTTAAAGAGTTTCTAAGGGTGCCCCTCCCCTCTCTTATAAAAAAATACCCACTTTTCTCTATTACTCAAACTTGAAAACCATTTTTTGGAAAAGATCTACCCAAAACCCTTAATAACATTCCTCCCCACATTATTTATGCCTTATTTTATTATGAACACCCTGCTTAGAGGTGTTAATATGTTCTTCAAAGGCGATCAATCGAAGAAGAGGTTTCATCTTGTTTAAGTATTTCTATTTTATTTCTTCTTCCATTTACATAAAATATCCTCCAACCATGTTGAAATAATATCTATAGTATATTTAATATACTGATATTTTATTATGTTTATATCATTATCTAAATCCATCTCTAATTTCATCAAATGGGAAACAAAAATTCCGTTCGTGTGTACGGTGGACTACCGCCTCGCGAACCGATATAGTTTGTTTTTAATTACCGTCTCTCAAGACTGGTTATAATGATAAAATTAATATTTTTATATTATTTTAATGAAATATTTATCATTATAATAGAATAATATATCAATTATGTTATTACTTTCTAGGTACATAAAAATGATAACCTCGTTCGTGCATACGTGTGAACTATCACCTCCACGAAGCGATGTGAATCATTTTTATTCACCACATCACTTGTATGATATATATAAGTATATTTAAATTATTATTATTATTTTAATAATATTATTATCATTCTTTAAAGATAAAATAATAAATAACTTATTTCCATAATGATCAATTAAAAATGGAAACGTTACTCATGCCTATGTACAGTCTACTGTATCTATGATTTTAACGCTATTCATTTTTTATAAAAACAATTAATGGTTTGATTTAAAATTATAATTTATGTATAAAAATTTTAATAATTTCATGAATATTATTTTTTAGATGATATACTTATGACCACATGAACTATTGACATCATACCCTGTTCATTTTCAACTCAAGTACTGAATATCGACAAAACATCCGATATAAACTTAAATAATTATGTAATTTTTATAAAATGATAATAAGTGATATAAAAGGAATAATAAACTTTTAAAAGTTTCTAAATCAATTATAAATTAACATAAGTTTATTATTCCGTAATATAAATATTTTATGAGATAAGTCAGACTCAAGGTAAGAGACTTCGTCTCAATCTCCTTTCATTGAGGCATATTTTGATAGTATACAACACCTTCTTTTATATGGTGTATAATCAACCCCTTTTAATTTTTATTTAATTAAATGGTTTTCAAAATGAATATTTTTATACAAGGAGTTTTACTAAATTTCAAAAGGATTGTTTTTTAACGTATACATCGGTGACAACATTTCCACCATCATGACCATTATTTGGTATTTGACTTCCTCGACAAGACATAATGTTTTAATAGATAAATAAATACCATTTTACCTTTTCAGGTATTTTGGTATTGAATTTTTTTTTGAGAATGGATTTATTATATCAATATATTGAAATTATATATTGATATTACAATGTGGAAATGTTATTTTTCATTTATGCTTGTTTTATGTGTTATGATTATGTTGTGGTTCTTGCCCCTTGTTTATGTATATGGATGGTTCCATGATAAACCAAGGAAGGGTGATCCCATGATAGGTCTCCAATGAATTGGGTAATAATATAGTGTTAAATTATAAGGTTTCTCCTAATAGATTTTTGGAATATACTATGATGGGTATTCCAAAAGTAACCGTGAAGGTTACTCTATATATAGATGTGAAAGCTACAATGTAAGTATGATATGGATGCCTCATGTTGCCTTTAGGATTTATAATTACTAATATGTTTTTTAGGAATCTTATTATTTCATGGGGTATGTTAATTGATTATGTTTTATGGGTGAAAATTATGATTTTATGAAAAAAATCATGATTTAAAAATATTCATGGACTAATGGTTTCATTTCTTATTTTATATACCCTAGTGTGGTTTTTGTGTTCATGATAAGTTTTTGAAATGTTTTTAATAGGGTATAAGTATGGGTAAGAGAAAGGAAGATGTCAAGAATATTTTTATCAAGAAAATTATATCATGTTTTATTTTAAAGAGTTTTATTTTGTGAAAAAATAAATGGATAGAGAGTAAACATGTATGCTTTTTAATATTTTAGTTGTTATGTAATAGTTATGACCTAATTCTCTAAAAATCTAAACACGAAAAGATCCTAAATGTTAATTCTTGAATTAACTCAAGATTATGTAATGTTTAAGGCTTTGGACTTATTATTTTTACCAAGAATAATGGAAGAAAGTCACAACTTATCATGGGGTGAGAGAACTACTCAATCTCGATAAACAATGCCTACTTTCTCATTGTTAGGTATCTAGAGGACCAACCATAGGTATGATCTCTTTATAGACCTGCCTCCATAAACATGCTAGATGTTAGAGGTTGGAAACCTATATTATGTAGGTATCCACCACAAATTTTTTAACATATCTTTATGATATGGAATAAGAAGAAAATTAAATAAAATAATTGACTATTATATGATTCACGTACAAACTTTATTATTACCCATAATCTATTTCTTGGGGTTATAGGTTCATAAAAAGGTAATAAAATTCTAGATAAAGGATACTTCAGTCATCACACCTATGCTATTTTCCTTTTTCTATTAACCAAACTCAATACCCCCACATTATTTCCGTAAGTTCCCAATACAATCATTATAAGACTACTAACTTCAATCATCATCTTTAGGAAATACCCCCTTTGATATAACTTTGTCACAACCCAACCTATGAGGGCCCCACCCAGGCTAGTGGAAAGGTGGAAGTGACACCCCAATCTCACTTATAATAGGAAAAATACTAGTGACTAGCACTAAATAGGAATACCACACACATGGGAGGCCTAAGACTATAGTGACCTACAACATATACATATGTCACACCACTAATATCAATATGATATATATATATATATATAAGTGATCAAATTAACTTAATATAACACATTAATGATATATATATATTGAAAAACATAATATAAATTTCACAAATAACATGGAATAAAATGGGAAAAATACACTCCCTATATCTATAAAGGAAAAATAACAACCATCTAAGGTAAAGAGGCCCTCACTGCATGCTAGTTCCAAACACAATCAAATCTTACTTCCATAAACTTCTTGTACCACTAACATGATTACAATATCATATCCCCCAATCTTATTATGTATAAACTCTAAATAATCTCCATCAAATCCACTCTCATAAATCTATCTCTAAACTTTACATCATCTACCCCAACACAACTTGTGTGGGCCCAAGGCCTATGCAGGGAAGAGTATAGACATACTTAGTAGGATACCTTAAAACCCATAAAGGGAGAATAATAAAATAATCATCCCAACTCTGGGAATTGGAGGTTTCTAGGAGGATAATTAGGAAAACCCCAAAACCAAATCTCTCAAGATTATCATAACAAAAGTGTATCAAAAAGAAGTCCAAATATGTTCAAACACTGGAAGCCTTAGGGATGATGGGAAGCACCGACCATTAAGAAATAAAAATCATAAAATGACACTATTAATGGGTATCTATTTGTAATAAAAACATTAAAGAGTCTATTAATATCAAATTAAATATCCATCTTCTATATCAGATCCAAAATTGAACTCCCATGGAATTGAAGAATCATAATCCTCATAGAAGTTAGCAATGCACATGATTCTAGTAGCCAAAACACCTCAAGAATCCATGAATTCAATATCCTAGACTCTGAAAAAACATATTTGGTAGTAATATTACCTTATTGGTATATAATACAAGAGTTACCATAGGATCAAACAACTTAGTAGTCTCAGAAGACTAGATACATACATATATTAAATTTGAAAACATAAGATAAAGTAGGAACACTTTATGAGAACATTATTGTACCTTTAATAATTTACCTTAAAATTAAACATAGTTATTCTCTAGGTTTATTAGATAAAAGAAAAAATAAGGGTGAGAGCATATTCTTAGTAAGGAATAACATACAATGGAAGCTATCATAATCATGGAACAAGTGATATGTAAGGAATAAATAAACAACATGAAGCCATAATCAAATGAAAAATATGGTATATTATATCCATGAAAATAAATAAAATCATGTATAACAAATTTCATTTATCTTATACTTATGGAATTCATATTTTCGGATATAAATACATGTTGTTGAGGCCTTATTCCGGGACAATATATAGATATTGGGTGAGGTATACACCAAAACCCAAGATGTTTTTTCACACGAGACATGTCAAATAATCGAGGGGATATATAATACCAGCCCCCACCCATCACTTAATTAAGTGAAAATCATTCACTATAATATTCAAAAATACATTACATACCTTTATCTAAGGAACTGCAAGATGAATAACAAAATGGCTATCCGTATAGGAAAAATATGGAAAACAAATACTTCTATATTCAATGGAATAATGTGGATGTCTAGGATAACATCTCTTAATAAACATAAAATCTATGTGGTGTCATAAAAGTAACAATAAATAAACTTATAAAATAAATAAAATGGAGTGGGTAGTTTCAATATGATAGGTTATCAATAAAAGTTTTTAATTTGGTTCAATATATTTCATTGGTTGGAGACCAAGTAAATAGAGGGGAAAATCCTTCATCATGGTTCATAAAGAGTGTGTGAATATTCCAAAACATATATCCCATGATTGAATAACCAAGTGTGTAGTCCTAGACCCAATCATTATGAATCTGGGTGATGGTTGAATAAAGTTTCGTCCAATCCTTTTTAGGGAGATTACCCCTAGGTACATCTCTTCCATAACCACATCTACTTTCTCATATCCAGATAGAGATATCATTTCTATAAAAACCCTAAACTCTTAACTTTCATAATTTAGGATTTTTTTTGAATTATGAAGGCATAGGAAAATGATTTTATGAGAGTAAATATCATTTTAAATATGTCCAACGGGTGAAAATTATATATAATTTCAATCATGATGACATTATAATAAAGTTTTGTAATTGAAAATGGAATGTATAGAATTTTAACCCTTATGTCGGCATAACAAAAGCATAAAAAATGTTATAATGGTAGGATATAAGTAGTATCCCATTAACAATATATCAAATTTTAGATTGTTTCATGAAATTAAAATCAAGAAAATATTTTTCAATAGTATTATAATAAATGAAATTTATTTAAAAAAATAGAGAGAGTGATTTGAAACCCTTAAGACATCAAGAAATTTTGAATGAAAACACCTTTATGGAGATGATTTCAAATGAAACATAAAATACCATGAATAATGATAGGATAATTATATAAAATATTAAAGGGGTAGTAGATACACCATTAAAAATAAAAAATTGTATATAATAATAAATTTGTCTCAAAGAAATAAATTTTGACACAAGAAACCCTTACCTTACTAAGTTGCTTATTAAATCATGAGAGGGATACTTAGAACATTATGAACTTCTTGGGAGGGATTTTGAGATGGATAGGTAAGTTAACTTTTTGATAAATTCATTTGGATATACTGGTATGAGAAAATGGATGACAGTGATCTCCTTTTATAGGTGAAAAATATGATATTTTTCATGGAAACTAAACTCAGATAAGGGGTAAGGTGAGTTTGGTGATATGGGTGAGGTTGGTGAAGAAATGGTATTCGAGAAACGTGTGTGTGAATTTAATACCTAAAAATGATTTATATAAGTTTTAAGTTTTCTATTAATATTTAAAAATTCTAGATACTTCATTTTCCCACTTTTACATTTAGTAATATTTATTAAATATTATCCATAAAGATTATTTTATTACTAAAAATATAAGATGACCCCTCTTTCCAAAATTTGAAACTATTAATCTGAAATTTTACCCCATTTAATATAATTAATGTTATAAATTTTATAAAATCAACTTTGAAATTAAAAAATTAGATATAGTAAAAAACAATTATAGAAAAATGTCTTTTTTACATTAAGTTTTTTTATTCTTATTTATTATTTATTATTGATTTATTTAGTGTTTATATATATTTTTATATTTTAAAAAATAATATAAAATCCAAAATTAAAAATATATTAATCTAATATACTTATATGAAATTTATATAACTCTTATAAAATTAATCATTAAAAAACAACCATTTTGCTTTTACCAGGCAATTAATCTTTAATCTAAGTAATTTATTTTCAATGCCTAAAACTAAGATTGGATTTGTTACATAATTTGGACCAACCAATTATAAATATAAATTCCATTTTATAAAATAAAATCAAAATGTGTTGGAAAATTTAATTTTAACAATAACATGTGAAAAAACCCATTTTTTTTAAAACGTGCATTTTTAAGCATAAAAATTATATTTAGGATACAATTATCAATGATATTTATTTTCATGAAATAATTTTGTTTATTATAAAATAAATTAATGTTATGTTACTTCAAAATCAATTACAACCCAAATTTTACCAAAATAATATTTAATTTAAATAAAATACCAAAAACATTATTTAATTGGAAAATATTACATAAGTTCAAAAAATGTAAAATGTTTGTTTTATAAAGTTAAAAACATATTTAAAAATATATATTATTACTAATTAAAAACTTAATTAATTAATTAAAATTTTTTATAAAATTATAGGACTTTCTTATATAATGATAAAGTCATTACAATTATAGTTTTGGTAAAAAAACAACATTTTTCATTATTCACCTAAAAATAAATTATTTTAGAAGAATCTAAAAAATTTATCTTGATATAATTTTGACTTGATTAATATAAATGTGGAATTATTTTATAAAATATAAATCCTAAATGTTTAGAAATTTAACTTTTAAGTATAATCATGATTAAAGGCACATTAGAGTATGCATTATGCAATAGTTTTGGGATGTTGTGTTTGTATATTATAGTAGGTTCTTGGTTATTACATACCCTTCCCCCCAATTTTTTTTGAAATTGTATAAATGTTATATATTGAACTACTATGGGTATTCCTTCCTCACATATTCTTCCATATCCCATGTTCCCTCCTCTTGTTTGTGATTTCTCTAAATTAATTTCACAAACCGGGTTATCTGATTCTGAAACACATGCTCTCTAGTGTAATGAATTTGGGAAGTCTCTTCAATATAATAAAAATAATGTTCCAATTATACTCTTTAATTTATGAGTACATGTGTTGTGTCTGGAATTTACTTCCTTAAAAATGAATCATGGAAAATGTTGTTCTTTTTAGAGAGGTTGGATGGAAAAGAGAAATGGTAGGCCACAAATCTAATTCTTTCCAAAATTTTAGAAGGACTGATGCACTTGGGATTTAGTTTCCACTTCTTTAAAAACCTTATAACTCACTTCCATGAAGATAACTTTAAGAATACAAGATCTCCCTTGAAATTCCAAGTTTATCATTTGATCATCATCATAGCTCTTTTTATACTCTAGTCTACTTTAATATGTTCTTGAATAAATTATAATTTAATAGTTATCTATTCCATGAGATCTAGTCCAACTAGATTAATTTCTCAAAATTCTTCCCAATAGGTTGGAGTAAGACACCTCTTATCTTACAATGCTCTCTTTAGTTCCATTTAGATGCTGTAATGGAAGTTATTGTTGTATGAAAGTTACACCAAAGGTATATAATAATCGTATATACCTTGGAATTCAAGATAACGTGATCTCAGTGGGTCTTTAAATGTCTGGATATTCCTTTTAGAATACCCATCATTTCGGGTGTGATAGGTCGTTCTTAAATGTATCATAGTATCAAGATACCTTTGAAGACTCTCTTGAATTTCAATGTGAATTTATGGTCACGATTAGATACAATTGATAGAGGTTACACATGATGCCTTATGATTTCATTGATATAGATTTAGGTAAGGTACTCAAGGGGTAGATCTTCACTTATTGATAATAAATTAGCAGAGTTTTTAAGTTTATCAACAATTACCCATGTAGCATCATTCTTCTTTGAAAACTTTGAAATTCCAATGAAAAGTCCATTTTAATATTGTTCTGCTTCCATATATGTATACGAAGATATTTTATAGCTCCCATAAGATGTTTTCTTTCATACTTTACCTACTAGAATACTAAGAATCTAGAAACATAGTCTGAAATTTCCTATATCATAACATCACACTAGAAATTTTCTCTAAAATACATATATATTTTTGTTCTATCAGTGTGTATTGAGAAATTTGATTTATGTGCTTCACCTAGAAGACCACCTTCAACATTGGTATGGGTGAAACATATAACCTCTTTAAGAACTCTAATAATTTTTTTATATATTAAGTCTATCATTTTCCTGTCATTTACTGCTTTAATATTCATTTGTAAGTCCTATACATTCTATTGGGACTTCTTTATCATTTCTAGTAATGATTGTTTATAAATTTCTTGTAAAAGGAGTGATATATCCCCTTACCTAAAAAAACTATATCTATATTTACTAGATTATATATATAATCTTTATTAATCCTCATCATGGTCATAATTCCATGGTCCCACCTACTCAATTAATCATCCACCTTTTCTTCCATCCCAGGGCTACAGTGTATCGAGAAATCATAGTCCATTAGTAGCTCTAACAATATTTTTTGCCTAATGTTGAGTATATTTTGAGATTATATATACTTAAAAATTCCTATGGTCTACATATATATCGTATCTTTCACTATAAAGGTAGTATCTTAATATGTTTAAAGAAAATATTATGGATTCAAAATCATGGTCATTAGTTGGATAGGTTGGTTCATGTATTTTCAATTTTCTTGATGCATATAAAACCACCCTATCATTCTACATAAGGAAACAAGAAATTCTATTCTTCAATGCATCAATATAAATTAAAAATATTTCCTTACCTAATGGTATTGTTAATATTGTTGCATTAAAAAATATTATCTTTATCTCTTTAAAACATTACTATTATTCCATTGAACATGTGAATTTAACCACTTTACATGTTAACTTGGTTAATGGGTTGTAAAACTAAGAGAAATATTGAACAAACTGCTAAGAGTAATCAGATAAAATCATGAAACATCAAATATATTTCATGTCTATCATTGTGGGTCATTCTATGACTACCTTTCTCATTTAAGGGTCAAAAAATATTCTATATTTGGAGGTAATATATCCAAGAAATTAAGCTTCATCAAGAAAAAATTCACACTTTCTATATTTTACATATAATTCTTTTTTCTAAGGGCCTCCATAATTATTTATTGATGACTCTCATTCTATTCATATCTCTTATAGTATAACAAGATATCATTAATTAATACCCACACAAATTTATCAATATATCATTTTGATACTGTATTCATCAGATATATAAACATATAAGGTGCATTAATCAATCAAAAGGTAATTAGCATAAACTCATAACTTTCATAACTAATTCAAAATGTCATATTTGATATATCATCCTTCTTCACCCTTAGCTAACGATAACCAAAATTAAGATCAATCCTTTAAAAGTAATGGTATCCTTCAAGATCATTAAATAATTCATCAATGCATGGCAAGGGATACTTATTTTTTATATTAATACAATTTATCTCCTTGTAATTGATGCACAATCTCATACACCCATCTTTATTTTTTTATGAGTAAAATAGGTTCTCCCTAAGGCGAAACACCAATGCCTATAAATCCATTATTATATGACTCATACATTTGATTATTCAACTCCACCAACTCCACCAGGGTCATTCTATAATGAGTATTTGATAAAGGTCTTGCATCATGAATGAGTTCAATAGATAATTTAACTTAACACTTAGGTGGATAACTAGATGATTCTTTTATTAAAACATCAAAATATTTTTTTACCATGGGTACATCCCTTAGGATATATTCATTATCCATAAATCATTCTTTATCTTCCTCCCTTACTAGTATTTAATTAAGTATATATATTATGGGAGAGTCCATACATGATTTAGATGATGACTTCTCCCCTCTAAAGACAAAATATTCTACCTCACCTTCATAAATCATAATATCTGTAACGTCCCAGATCCGGGTGCCACACAACGGGTGCCCCAAACTCAGTTGGTCACATGACCTCAAACACATTTCCCCAAACAACAGAAGCTACTGACTAGTAGCGAGGGCCTAGGACTGATAGTGGGGAAACTATACCCACATTTTTCAAAGTGTAGCGTAGTGGAAATAAATATAAACATACAAACGAAAACGTAGTAAACAATATAAACATGAAACGAACAACAGAATTGAAGTAAAAGATAACCAACAGTCATATATATGATGATGCAATATGTATCTAATCTAAGAATGTATCCAAAATAGGATACACTACAATATGATACAATACAACAAAACAAAACCAAGGTAGTGCAATAGGAACTCAACAACATCGCAAGCCTAAGGTCGGTCTCATACTCTCCTAATCCTCTGCAAAAATCATATACCTATATAGGGGCCCTTGCCCTTATCAACACCTACAACAATATAATTTGTTTGGGCCCAAGACATGACCTAAATAGGGTGAGAGAAATAAATCCCAGTAGGCAACCATGTGCCCAACTGTCAGTGAAAATGTGCAACAACATTGTGCAATAATGAAATGCAGTAAACTAGTAAGTACTCAAAAGTAACCATTACTACATTTATATTTCCATTTTAATAATTATTTAATAATTCAATATAATTGTATTATGATTTCTCCCGATACTCGGCCTCAGCTGAAAATCTTCTATAAAGTGCCATAGGAGAAACCACAACAGGCTGTCTAACAAGTAAAAGATTACAATAACACCAAGCCTGTGCTTTAGCTTGGCAGGTACAACCTAAGAAATCACCACAGTGAATATTCAAAGTAAACATTGTCCTTCAACATGTAAATCCATACCCTCATGAAAGCAGAAATGAAACCCTTAGGTGACTGCCCTTAGGCATAAAGAATATTTCCCTTAGGCATACGAGATATTTCCCTCAGGTACAGAAGCTACTTCCCTCAAGCATAAGAAACGTTTCCCTCAGGCTAAAAAAAACCTTGCTCTCAGGCTAAAAAACATTGCCCTCAGGCATTCCATAAGAAAATCAAGTAATCGGTCCAAGAAAAACACATAAGAAAGTAATTTATATATGTTTCCTCTCAAGAAAACTCAAAACATGCTATAATCATGGCATACCCACAGGTATCCTGGCAGAACGGATAAACAAGGGGAACGTACCCTCGGGGTGGCCCTAAATCAAAGAAATGATCTCAAACAACAGTTTATACTTATTCATTCGATTACCTATGCAATTCTATGTATTTAAATAGTCAAGTCCTCATCCACACGAAACCCCAAACATGGGCGAGTGGCACAACGGTACACAAAATCAACTCCAAAGTTGTAATTAAACACAAGAACACCTATATCAATCTCCTCTGATCGATATAATTGAAAGGCGCCTCCCAAAATGACCAAGAACAACATAGATATGAGATGAATTATTACCCATTCAGACCTAAATAACTTCTCTTAAGAAAATAATTGGAAGGAGAGACTTAATGAGAGGGAAGCCCTTACCCGCACGGTTTAAACAAGATTGACGGAGGAAGAATCAGAGTCTAGGTGAGAGATCAGGAGCTCCTCCAAGTCCCGACCTCCTCTACCATAGCTCCTCGTTAGTCCCCTGCCTCCTCTGTCGAATGAGGAGGCTACTGCCTATTTTTAATGAATAAACATAACTACACAGCATGAACATTCAGGTACACGGCGTGTACTTTCCTTTTAAACTATTCCTCTGGTGGCTAATTTCCACCACCTCACTGTCCATCTACCTACTTGATTACACAACATGTATTACTAAGTACATGGTGTGTACTATCATTCCTCTGGCAGCTACTTCCACCACATTACAGTTCACCTGCTAACTGATTACACGACGTGTATTACTAAGTACAGGGCGTGTAGTTAGTTTTTACAACCTTAATCACTGACAAGCCTACATGCCCTGTATTCTCATCCCACATAGCCAAAGTATATGGCATGTGTATAAAAGTACATGGTGTGTACCCAAAAATTTGAGATATTTCCCCATTTCCCTTGTTTTATCAAAAACACTTAAGAAAAAGGAATAGAAGAAACTTTCACCTCAAGAATAAGAACCGGGTTCTTACAAAATTCCCCTCTTAAAGCAATTCATCCCCAAATTTCACTTCCAAGGGTGGTGAAGATAAAGCTGAGAAAAATTCTGGCCACTGAGCACGTACGTCGGTCTCCCGCTCCCAGGTTTTGTCATGCACTCGGACATACTTCCATAGCACCTGTATGATAGGAACTAACTAGCCTCGGAGAACCTTCATACTTCTATAAACAATACAAATCAAATTCTCCTCAAAGGATTCATCAACCTGATGTTCAACCTCCTTGGGTTGAAAAATGTTAGATGGGTCTGAGTGATAACAGCGCAGTTGAGATATGTGGAAGACTTCGTGCATGTCCTGGTACCTATGTGGTAACTACAACTGATTGGCAACCGACCTGACTCTCTCAATAATCTCAAATGACCCTACATACCTCGGTGAATGTTTACCCCATCTCTTTATCCACCTGTGTCCCAAACTCAGTGAAATACTCAATAAAACCTGATCCCTGACCACAAACTGCAAGGGTCATCCACGTCGATCAACATAATATTTTTGACAAGACAGTGTAGTAGCCATCTTCTTCTAAATCAACTGGATCTACTCTGAAATCTCCTGCACGAGACATGGTCCCAGTAAAGCTGCCTCACCTGCCTCCAACCAGCACAAGGGATATCGGCATGGCCTACCATATAAAGCCTCATAAGGTGCCATCTCAATAGTTTCCTGAAAACTATTATTTTAGGCAAACTCAACTAGGGGTATGTGATTCTCCCAAGAGCCCCCAAATTCCAGGATGCATGCATGAAACATGTCCTCTAGCACTTGTATTGTACGCTCTAACTGGCCATCGGTCTGAGGGTGGTAAACTTTGCTCAGAAGCACATGTGTACCCAGTGCCCTATGAAAACTCTTCTAGAAACGAGACGTAAAATGGGAGTTCCTATCATAAATGATAGAATGAGGGACCCCATTAAGATGTATTACCTCTCGGATATACAACTTCCCAAGATCGTCAACACCAACGAACTCCTTGATCGAAAAAAATTGAGCTACCTTCATAAGTCTATCCACAACAACCCATACAACATCATTGCGTCAAGGTGACCTTGGCAACCCAGTCACAAAACCCATCACAACATCATCCCATTTCCACTCCAGAATAGGTAATTGTTGTAACAGTTTAGTTGGCCTCTGACGCACCGCATTCACCTGCTGACAGGTGGAACATCTCGTAACAGAACCAGCTACCTCTCTTTTCATACCCGCCCACCAATACTAACGTCTCAAGTCACGATACATTTTGGTAACTCCAAGATGCAGTGACCAAGATAAATCATGAAATTCCCACATAAAATCCTTGCGTATATCCCCTAGAACCCACACTCATCCATGGATACACAGTACCTCATCATCGTCTATCATCCAACCAGAAGGAGGGTCCTCACTTGCCACTGACTCTTGTAGAACTAGGCCATCTGAATCTGATAGTTGTCTCATCCACACTCTATCTAGAAGGATAGAAGTCACAACTAAGGATGAAAGATAGGCTCGCCCCTGACTATTGTGCACCTCCAAATGCATATCAGAGAACAAAGCCATAAGCTGCCACTCACTACTGGCCTCCTGTACTACGTCTATTTGAGTCCTCCTACTCAGTGCATCAGCTACTACGTTACCCTTACCAGGTGTATAGGAAAGCTCAAAGTTAAAGGAATGAAGTTATTCAACCCACCTTTGCTTTCTCAAATTTAGGTCACACTGGGTAAAGATGTATTTAAGACTTTTGTGGTCCTTAAACACCACAAAATGTTCTCCCAAGAGATAATGTCTCTAACAGCATAACACGTGAACAACTGTAACCAACTCAAGATCATGCGTCGGGTAATTCCTCTCATGTGGAATCAACTACCGAGATCCGTACGCAACTACTCAATCTCCCTACATCAACACTGCTCCCAGTCCAATACCTAATGCATCACAGTAAACTATATAACTCTTCCCTTTCTCTGGAAGTATCAAGACGAGTGTTGATGTCAACCTTCCCTTCATCTTCTAAAAGGCTGTATCACAAGATTCTGACCAAATGAATTTCATACCCTTCTTAGTCAAACCCATCAATGGCGCTGCTAAGTGGGAGAAGTCCTTTATAAAGCACCTGTAGTAACCAGCCAGCCCCAAGAAACTCCGTATTTTAAACATGTTCTTCAGCTGCTCCCAGGAAACTACTTCTCTCACTTTCTCTGGGTCTACCACTACTTATACCTCTGAGATAATATAACCCAGGAAGTGAATCTGGTCCATCCAAAATTGGAACTTTGAGAGCTTAGCATATAACTGATGCTCTATTAATGTACTCAAAATGATATCAAGATGTGTGGCATGGTTGTGTAGAGTGTGAGAGTACACCAAGATATCTTCCACGAATACTACCACAAAAGAATCCAGATAAGGGTGGAACACATGATTCATCAGATCCATGAAAACTGCTGGCGCACTTGTGGGTATGAATAGCATGACAAAGTACTCGTATAGACTATATCTGCTCCAAAAGGCTGTAAGTGGTATGTCCGATGGTATAACACAAAAATTATTATATCTTGACCTCAAGTCAATCTTTGAGAACACTCCTGCGCCTCTAAGTTGATCAAAAAGATCATCAATACTAGGTAAGGGATATCGGTTCTTAACCATCAACTAGTTCAGCTTCCAACAATCCACACAATGTCTGAGGTTACCATTCGCATTATTTTCAAATAGGATAGGTGAACCCCAATGAGAAGTATTGGGTCGTATGAAAGCCTTTGTCTACAACTCCTCCAACTAACTCTTGAGCTCCTGTAACTCTGGTGTAGCCATCCTATAAGGAGGAATGGACACCAATGCCACTCCGAGCACAAGATCAATAGATAAATCCACCTCTTTCTCTAGAGGTAGACCTAAAAAGTCATCTGGGAAGACATCCCTAAAATGATTAACCACTGGAGGTAAATCATTCTGAAAAGTTCCCGGGTCATCGAGATATAAACTCACAATCTGGGCTATCACTCCACCTCACCCATGATGATCGGGTCCAGCTCGGCTCACCTGGACATCCCATTCACCCTTGTATAGAAACTCTCCACCCTCTAGTGATGTGAAACTCACCCTGTGATGATAGAAATCCACAATGGATTGAAAGGGTACTGACCAGTCCATCCTGAGAATGAAATCATTGGTTGTCATATCTAAGAAATAGAGGTCCCATATAAGGTGACACCCACCAACCTATAGGGGGAAATTCTTGCACTGACGCACACCTACCATTATAATTCCCAACGGAGTGTCTAGCATCATGATATCTAAAGAATAAGAAACACAGAGCCTAAGGCTCTCCACCATGGGCACAAATATAAATATATTTGGTGCACTAGTATCAAAGAGTACATAAGATAAAATAGAAGAAACTAGAATAGTACCTATGACAGTGGAAGGTACGAGATCCTACTCCTGTTGGGTCTGTTACACTGTATATGCCTGCCTAGTTCCATGACCCTCTGACATAGACTGGTTACCCGGAGCTTACCCATCATATTGTCTCTAAGATCCTGGTGTCTGGCTACCACGCATGACCACCACCTCGGCCTAAATTTCCTGACGTATTCCATTTCCCTGACTGGTTAGAAGCTTCGGGCCCTGATCCTGGATGCAGAGTCTGCACAAAACCCCACTCACTAGTCACTAGTGGAAATTCCCTGCAAAAAAGTTGAAGATGGCCCATCTTTCCACAAGATTGGCACTCTACTGGGTCACGTGGATTCTAAGGTCTCTTGTGCCCCTCTTTACCACACTGGTAGCACATCACCTGGCCACCTGCAAAATTCTTCTGGCTAGTACTACCATTGTGAGAGAAATCCATCTGCCTCTTCCTCTTACCTATAGAAATAGTACCAAAGACCGATGTCGAACTGCCCTGGTTTACACCACTTGCTTCCCACAGGTTCCGCTCAGTAATCAATGCCTCGTTCACAATAGCATGAATTTTAGTCAACCTAAAAACATTCACCAATGCTCGAATGTCATATTGAAGACCATTTTCAAAGTGTATAGCCCTCAACGTCTCATTACCCACCAGAACAGGTGAAAACACTGTAGCTTGGTGAAGCGGGTAGAATAGTCCATCACTGACATGGGGCCCTGCTGCAGATTCATGAAATCTCAAGCTCGATCATCCCTTAGTGTCTTTTGAAAGAAAAATTCATAGAATACTACCTTAAAATATTCCCATGCCATGTCTCATTGATGCTTAGTCTGGTTGGTAACATCCCACCATCTCTTTGTGGAATCACGCATCATGTAAGTAGTGAGATTGACCCTCCTCCTAGGAGGCATCTCTAGATGCCTGAAAATCATCTGCATAGAACCCATCCATGACTCCGCATCTTGTGGTCATCCATCCCCTAAAAATGTAGGCGGATGCTACTGCTGGAATATACGTGTCAGCTCTTCCATAGATGTGGAAACCAGCGGTGCTCCCTGTAAGGTCTGCATGAACCTCATGAAGCCTTCACGGAACTGTGCATTCGCACTTGCATCTGGTATAATAGCTCACTACACATCTGGCACTCCTATAGGATCCATCGGTAGTCCATGACCTACCATCTATGGAGTAAAATCATGTCCACTCTATTGGTGAAAAACTTGTGGTCGTCTCGGCGACATGACTCTACAAGGTCAAACACACGCCTTAGATTAAGATCATCAAAGACTAAGAGATGGAAATGTAAGAAGGGAATAGGAGAAATAAAACATTCATGTTTTACCAAACAAGACTACATGACGTGTATAATAACTACACAGTGTGTTCCCTTAAGTCTTTCACATGGGCGTGTACTTCTTTCCAGAACTGGCCGTGTAACACCCCAAACACATGGAGTATTGTCCTTACACACGGCGTGTACTTGAATTTTCTTCCCATGTCCGAGTCCTTCTACACGGCTAATCCACACGGTTCTTGTTAGAATGAAACTACACGGCTTGTTTGTTCCAGACACGACATGTACTAGATGAGCTTTACTAACCCCTGTTGTTCATGAAATGGAAAGATACATGGCTCACACTACAAGGTGTGTTCTAGAAGGACACGACGTGTACTTGAAAAGATAATGTCGACCGGTGTTGTTAGGCTACACGGACAGATCCCAAGATTACAATACAAGGTGTGTTCAACAGTGAAACAACGTGTATAAGCTAAGATTTATCCATCCATGTTGTTAGCCACATGGGGAGACCCAGGGTCATGATGACATGGCATGTAAAATAGGTACACGGTGTGTTCCCACAAGAGTTTCCCTATCCTATGTTTCTTCCCTAGGTACCCAGTGTGTTACACCTACACAAGGAATGCACACCACCCTATTTCCCCAGCCATACGGCCAAATCCACATGGTCTCCCACCAGTCAAGACTACACAGTGTGTCCCACAGGTACACGACGTGTCCTCAGTAAAATCAGGAAGACTCTTGTTCCCTACCACACGGTGGGTTACACAGCCTTATACTACATGGAAAGTACATATAAGTACACAAAGTGTACTTAATTTTTTTTCATTTCTTCACAAACAAAAGAGTACACAGCGTGTGTTCAAAACTACACGGTGTGTATTCTGGGGTTTTCTGGACATTAAGCCTCAGAAACTACTCTGAAATCCCTTTTTCATTAATTTCAAGCGTCGGTATGCCAAATTCCCATCTGCGGGGGCCCATACTCCCCACGAACCAAATTTTAGCACCCTACCTTTTAAATTATAGTAAAAAATGAAACTAAAAGTCGAGATCATGATTTTCCAAATTCCATTCCAAGAAGCCCATACTTCTCAGGAACTAAATTTTAGCGTCCATAAACTCAACCGTAACATGTACCAATAACTTATCAACAGTAGGCGTATCTATCAAGGTACCTATCACAACAACATGCATTTTATAGCACAACATCTATCACAACAACATACAATTTCTAATGCACCTACATGGCATGGAAACTATGCATGACATGTGATTCTAACATGTTCCCAAATGATGCATGAGGTGGCATACCCTCATCTCATCGGGTTGCAACTAAATAGAACTCAAGTATAAAAATATAAACAAAACACCACAAGTGCGTCACCCAATGGTGAAAATAAAATCAATTTTAATAATCATAAATAGAAAATCAAAATTTAATTAGAGGAAATCTGGCCTTTACCTGTACATGGGGTAGCTACTCCCGGGCACAATTTATTACCAAATCCCTTAACATTATATCTCTTTACATTGTCACCAAATAATAAAATAACTCTGAGAAAAGAAAACCCTCTGATACCACTTTGTAAGGTACCAGATCCAGGTGCCACACAATGGGTTCCCTGAACCCAGTTGGTCACATGACCTCAAGTGCATTTCTCCAAATGCCATAGACTGCCAACTAGTAGCGAGGGCCTAGGACTAATAGTGGGAAAACTATGCCCTCATTTTTCAAAGTGTAGTGCAGCACAAATAAATATAAACATACAACAGCGGAAGCAGTCAACAATATAAACCTGAAACAGAAAACAAGACTGAAGTAAAAGATAACCAATAGACATATATATGATGATGCAACATGTATCTAATCTAAGAAAGTAGCCAAAATAGGATACACTGCAATCTGATACAATACAGAAAAACAAAACCAAGGTAGTGCAATAGGAACTCAGCAGCATCGCAAGCCTAAACCTGGTCCCATGCTCTCCTACTCCTCTACAATAATCATGTATCTGTGTAGGGGGCCTTTCCCTTATCAACACCTACAGCAATATAATCTATTTGGGCCCAAAACATGACCCAAATAGGGTGTGAGAAATAAATCCCAGTAGGCAACCACCAAAGGCACGTGCCGAACTGTCAGTGAAAATGTGCAATAACAGTGTGCAATAATGAAATGCAGTAAACTAGGAAGTGCTCAAAAGTAACTATTCATACGATTATATTCCCATTTTAATAATTATTTAACAATTCAATATAATTTAATTATGAGTTCTCCCAAGACTCGGCCTCGGCCAGAAATATTCTATACAATTCCACAACAGAAACCACAACAGGATATATAACAAGTAAAAGATAAAAATAACACAAAAACTATTCTTTAGCTTGGCAGGTACAACCTAAGAAATCACCACAATGAATATTCAAAGTAAAAATTTTCCTTAGACATAAAATCCTTACCCTAAAGCAAGCAGAAACGAAACCCTCAGGCGAATTACCTCAAGAGAATGAATATTTCCCTCAGTCATATGAGATATTTCCCTCAGGCATAGAAGCTACTGTCCTCAGGCATAAGAAATGTTTCCCTCGGGCTAAAAAAAACCTTGCCCTCAGGATAAAAAAACACTGCCCTCAGGCCTTCCATAGGAAAATCAAGTAACCGGGCTGAGCCCAATGCATAAGATAGAAATTTTTATATGTTTCCTCTCATTAAAACTCAAAACAATCTATAATCATGGCATACACATGGGTATCCTGTCCCAACGGCTCAACAAGGGTAATGCACCCTCGGGGTGGCCCTAGATCAAAGCAATGATCTCAAATAGTAGTTTATACTTATTCATTCGATTACCTATGCAATTATAGGTATCTAAACAGTCAAGGCCTCTGCCACATGACACCCTGAACATGGGCACGTGACACAAAGATACACAAAATCAACTTGACAGTTGGAATTAAACACAAGACCACCTACCTCGATCTCCTCTTATTGATATATGTGAAAGGTACCTCCCGAAACGACCAAGAAAAATGTATATATGAGATGAATGATTACCTTATCAAACCTAAATAACTTCCCTTAGTGAAAGAATTGGAAGGAGAGACCAAAGGAGAGGGAAGACCTTACCCGTGTGGTTTAAACGAGATCGATGGCAGAAGAATCAGAGTCTTGGTGAGCGATTGGGAGCTCCTCCAAGTCTCGACCTCCTCTCCCATAGCTCCTGGTGAGTCCCCTTCCTCCTCTATCGAATGAGGAGGCTAATTACTATTTTTAATGAAAAAACATAACTACAGGGTGTGTACTCTCAAGTACACGGCGTGTACTTTCCTTTTAAACTATTCCACTGGCGGCTTCTTTCCACTACCTCACTGTCCATCTGCTAACTTGATTACATGGTGTGTATTACTAAGTACATGGTGTGTACTATCATTCCCCTGGCGGCTACTTCCACCTCCTTACTATTTACATGTCGACTGATTACACAACATTTATTACTAAGTACATGGTGTGTAGTTAGTTATTACACCCTTAATCGCCGACAAGCCTACACGCCCTGTATTCTCATCCCACATAGCCAAAGTACATGGTGTGTGTACAAAAGTACATGGCGTGTACCCATAAATTTGGGATATTTCTCACATTTCCCTTGTTTTCTAAAAAACACTTAAGAAAAAGGAATAGAATAAACCCGCACCTCAAGAATAAGAATCGAGTTCTCGCAATATCTTTCTCTTGGAAATATATTTTTACTTTATAAATTGAAATCAAATCCATGTGAAGGATTATACTAAATTCAATCATAAGTATAATAACCAAGTTTAAAATTAGGTTACATCTATGCAACATAATTGGAACTGACTAACATACCTTTACAGAAAAAATATTTCCACTAGGTTAATTAATTGATAACTATATTACAAGGGATCTAGGGAAATATTCAATGTTTTTATTGAAAATATAATATATAAAATAATGTAAATATATAAAATCAAATAAAATAGTATCATAATTTTAGGATAAAATAAAAGTACCTACCATCACATCATTAGGAATTTTGGCTTCAGTAGTGGTAATTTCATAATCTTAGTGTTGATCCCTTGGACTTTTCTGAGGAAAATTCCATTACATTTTTCTTATTGGTTAGAATAATTTCCCTTCACCTTATAGTTAAATAATTGATCATGAAAAAATTATACCTTTCCTTTTAATTCAATATCTTAATGGATTTTTTCTCCAAACTTGTAGAAAACTCTTGTTCCATTCAATAATGTCCCTAAGAGTTTCTTTCCATGGTTATTACATGTGGGAAATTTCAGTCTTCCTTTATTAAACTTTAAAAAACGCTCCTTTTTGGTACTGTTCGATACTATAGCAGGTATTATTCAGTACTATAGTAGACATAACTATTCAACTTGGGCCACCGATTTGGGATTGGAGTCCTTAAGGCCTTTGGGCCACCTAGGCCTTGGGTTCAGTAAGGATTTCAGGCCACCTCATGGTCTTTGGACCACCTCAAGGCCTTCAGGGCTACCTTATTTTTAGTTTTACAGACAGATTCTACAAGGAACCTCTCCAGAGGAGGAAAGAGTAGGGTACATTCATGAGATCAGGTCTAAAAAGACTTGGAAGAATGAGAGGGTATGGAATTTTCCATCGGTACCATGCTTGTTCACCTCTGTACATAGACATGCTATCTGAACAATCATGCAAAGGTGGAGAGCTGATCACAATGTAGTTGCTGGGGAGGAGCGGTTTCAAGTAGTCATAGTCTGTATGGTTTCCTTAATACCTACGGGTCCAATAATGTCTCTAAGCCTACAAGTAATGTAATACCTAATACTATAGGCCTTGTAAGGGTTCCCCCTTATCCCTTGATAGAAGGTTTATCATAAAATCAATAAAAAAGAAGTTATTTAGGCCATTCGGTCAAACTATATCCTCATGTGATAAAAATTTCTAAGAGATGAATTCCCTTTGATGTATTGGACTTAAAATATCAAATAAATGATAAATAATTCATCCCAATCTATGTAAATAATCTAAATAATGTCTTGATTACCTTGTTAAGTAATCCTCATGATCAAAAAAATTTATCCTCCTTTTATCTAAGATTGAGGAAATTCCTTTCCATTTCTAGTATTTACACATGGGGAATTTTTTTCATAGAATAACTCTTTAAAAGTTCCTCATTCCATGTTCTTTATCTCATATTACTCTTTAGTGTTTTGAATTAGTGATCACTTTTTCTCTGCATCTCCATTCATATGATAGACTACCATTATAACTTTTTACTTTTCACTACTTCTCAAATTGAGAAAGATATCCTCTAGGGACTTGATCTATTGTTCAAATATCAATATATTAGTAGTTCCATTGAATGATAGAGGTTTTTTTCACATGAATCAGTCTAACATAATTACTCCATGTTTTGTATCATCAAGTAACTCTATGAGATAGTGATTATTTTTCATAACCTTGGTGAATTTCATACTATGGATATGATTTGATTAGCCTCAACCCCATATTTATTATCTTTCTCAAGGGGGACATCCCTACACTAATCATGGGTGTTAATATGGTTCCCACTCACCCTATTAGTCACCATCTCTCTATAACATCATGCACATAATTATCTCATGATATTTAATTGTAAAATACAATTACTATTAATTTTTATGGAGTGTTGATTATAAATCTTTAGGTTTTTTCAAAGTACTTATGTTGTATAATAAGGTTCCCCTTAATATAGTCTCTAATGTTCCTATTAAACTTTCTATGATACCATCTATGACATCCCACACTCCAAAAAACTTAGATTTAGTGTTTATATTACATTATTGGTATAGAATACAAGAGTTATCATAAGATCCAATAGCTTAGTAGTCTTGGAATACTAGATACATACATACATTTCTTTTGAAAACATAAAATATAGCATGAACACATTGACCAATTGTTATTATCCCTTCTATAATATCCTTGAACGTTTCACATAGTTATCCTCTATGTTTTCCAGGGAAATAAAAACAAATAACGGTGAGATAAGATGCTCAGTAAAGAGTAGCATACAATGGAAGCTATCATAAACATGACACAAGTGATATGGATGAAATAAATAAAGAACATAAATCTTTAATAAATTGAAACTAATTGAATACTATATCCATGAAAATAAATAAAAATATGGACAAAAAAGTTCATTAATCTCATACTTATGGGATAAATAATGTTATTGGAGATCAAAACACATTATTAAGGCCTTTTTATTAGAAACTATGCTTATATGGGGAGATTTTTACACCAAAACCCAAGTTGTTTTGTCTCATGATACCTGTCAATACATATATAGGATATATAATTATGGGACCCACCTGTTACCTTGTTAAGTCCAATGCATTCACTATAATATTCAACAAGACATTTCATATTATTCCTTAAGGAAACTCTAAAAGAATAAAAAAAGGACGATCTATATAATAAAAAATACATAAAACAAATACTTACATATCCAATAGGATAATGTAGATGTCTATAAGAACATCCATTAATAAAATAAGAAGCTATCAGGTATCATAAAAGTAATAGGAATGGCCCTTATCAGATAAATATAGTGGTTAGGGTACTTTAAATATGATAGGTTATATATGGAAGGTTGTAATTGGGTTTAATAGTCTTCATTACAAGAGACCAAGGTAGTGGTAAGAAAAATCATTCATCATGGTTCATAAAGAGTGTGTGAATATCCCAAAACATACCCCCCATGAGTGTCTATCTAGGTGTGTAGTCTTAGAACCACTCATTGTGAATTAGGGTGACGATTGAGTTAATACTCAACCAAAACTTTTTAGGTTGATTACCCCTAGGTGCATCTATGCCACAACAATATCCACATTCAAGTATCTAGACAGAGATGTCATTGCTAGAAAAACCATACACACTTTACTTTCAAAATTTAGGATTTTTTTAATTATGATGGTTTAGTCAAAGAACTTAATGAGAGGAAATATCATTATAAATATTTAAAACTAATAACAATTCCATATAATTTAAATAATTATGACATTATAATAAGGTTTTGTAATTGAAAATGGAATGGGTGGAATGAGAACCCTTATGTCGGCATAATAAAGGCATTGGAAAAAGCCTATAAAGGGAGGGGATAAATAGTATCTTGTTAATAAAATATCAAATAAGATATAATACCATGAAATTATAACCAATTAAATATGTTTAAATAGAATTATAGAAAAATAATTTTAATTAAAAAGGAAATTTAAGGATTAAATTCCCTTATGACATAATTTTTTTTAAATGAAAACCCCTTCAAGGATATGAATTTAAATGAAATATTAAATACCATTAATAATGAGAGAATCATGACCCAAAATATTAAATTGGTAGTAGATACACCATCCCAAAGAAAACATGGTTTTTGATAATAAATATTTCACAAGATATTAAATTTGAGACAAGAAACCCTTACCTTGAGAAGTAGTTTATTAAAGATTAGGAGGAATAAATATGAACTTAGAAAAAACATAGAAGGGATTTAGAGATGTAATGTTAAGGTAAATTTATTATAAATTTTTTTGGTGGATCGGGATGACATAATTAGTGTGAGTGAGCTCTTTTTATAGGTCATAAATAGGGTCTTCTTTATAGAAACTTAAGCTAGGTAAGGGGTGGAAATTGAATCACATGGGTGTTGGGTGGGTTAGGTGATATATGTTAGTGGGGTCCAGAAATTGAATGTGATACATGGGGGAGTGAATTTAAAACAAAAAAATTATTTCTAGAAGGTACAAGTGAACATTTAATTTTTAAAAATTTGAGATACTTCATTTACTTATTTTTACCCTTATTGATCTTGATTAAAAATTATCTATGGTAATTATTTTATAAATAAAAATATAAGATAAACTCTATTATAAAATTTTGAAAACATAAATATTAATTTGGAATCTATTTAATATAATTTAACTTATAAATGTGATAAAAAAAATTTTTAATTAAAACATAAGATATAGGAAAACTTTTTTTATATAAAAAGTTTTTTTATACATTATGTTTTTTTATTCGTATTTACTATTAATTAATAATTGATTGAGTGATTATATATTTTTTTATATTATAAAAAAAATTAGATTCCTATTTTAAAATTTATTAATATAATTTATTTAGATTAAATTTATATAACTATTTTAAAATAAATTCTTTGAAATCAACGATTTTACTTTTACCTTGGAAATTAATATTTAATATAATTAATTTATTTTAAATGCCTAAAAATAATATTATATTTTTTACATAATTTAGACCAACTAATTCTAAACATAAATTCAATTTTATCAAATAAAATTATTATTTATATGGAAAATTAATTTTAACATTTTTATGCGCCAAAATCTAATTGAAACTTATTTTTTTTAAATTCAAACACTTTTTCGAAAAAGTGAGAAACAAAAGAATCACTGAGAACAAGAACTGAAGGAAAAACATAGTTGTTAAAATTTTACATGAGCTTCTTGGAATTCTTATCCCTAAATATCTTCCAAGAAATTGAAGTTACTGATGTTTCTGGATCATCCTTAATAAGGTATTCAAAGCGCATCACCAGTTTGTCCCACGTTTGTAAGAACTCCTATTGCATGATTTTCACTTTGTTGAAGCTGCTTACTAAAATCAGGTTATACTTGTTAATCCAATCACTCTGCTCCCATTTATTTTCCACAATAATTTTTATTACCACCATCTTAATAACAAATTTTGTGTAGGCATTTATCGAGAGGAATTCCTCTTCCATAGCTTCACCAGAATTAATGAGAAGCTCCATAGAAGCATCCACGCTAGCCTTCAGGTCACCCCTAGGGAAAGTTGCCTTATATACCACACCCTCCACTCAGAAAAATTTCCCATCATAATTAATATCACCTTCTATATTATTGGCTTTATATTTTTTGGATGAATAAGCCTCCATAAGTAATGTTAAATAAGAGTAATCATTTCGACCTTTCTTGTTGCCTTGTCAACCCTTCCTCCTCCACAAACCACAAAGGTAATTATCCTAGAAATCATATGCATTGTCATCTGAGAATGTACTATGTGACTCATAACCATACATCTTCATATGACAACCCTACATCTCATTAGGATTCTCTTCCTAGTCTATCTCCTGGTTAGGATCTTTATTCCCTAGTCCCTCAAAGTTGTTACCCAACATGACTGGTAACTCACTTCCCGAGCTAGAACTGTTCACTTGAATATACTAATGATCCATAGAACCTTCTTTTCAAGTATTTTGAAGACCAGAGAGAACTTAATACACATAATAAGCCTTATTTTCACTTCCCTCATCCCCCTTTCTTATCTCTATTTCCCCAATAAAACCTCTTCCATTCACAATTTTGGAGGTCTCCAAAGGAACCAGACTACCAGCATTAACAAAAAAAAACCCACCTATAATCTTTCATGACTATAAGGTCATAGAAAAACACTAATATAAATACTCAGATCTTTGTTCAATTGATTTAAAATATTAGAAACCAAAATGCTACCCTCCTGATAAGCACGATGAACACCAACAACTAGATTTGAAACATAACCTGTATCCAGATGGCACTTTACAGCCAATACTCCAACTAGCCCTTGACCCTTGCCACTAAAATATGAGTCCTCCATCCTCTGAGGATCACATACCTTGACTCCCCTCCTATATTGAACTGTATCATGGCTAATTCTCTTGCAGGTAGAAAAAAGTCAAACCAAGCCTCAAAATCAACAAAATGTTTCCATCAGAACTCCTCCCCCACACAAATGCATACATAATCAGTTGGAAGCTTGGAAACATCACTTTCACCCCAATTCCCAGAGAAATAGGGTGGAAAAAAGAATAGGTCCTACTATCCGAGAATAGATATCTACCTATAATATTCCCTAACATGTGCAAGATTGCTGGGTTTTGAAAAGGTAAGGGAAGTTCAGGGAAGCCTACCCAGGCTAGCGCTGTTAGTGCAACATGCTTCATATGGAAATCAAAGTTCCACCAGAAGATATAAAAATGAAGTACATTTCAGTTATGGGGGGAACTGGACCAATCCCTAATTAAGTCTTCCTCTAAGGAAAACTGAATCATCAGATTTCTACTATTGACCAACAAAACCATGGCATGATCTTTCAAACCCCAAGACCCAAAAATACATCTATATGGTACTCAAGTCTCATAGTACGGTCCCAATTTCCATATCCAGCCTAAGGGTTCCAAAAGTCATGCACAGTCTCTAAATTTTCTATTCCTTTAACCTACATAACGTATTTATAATAGTAATGGAGTATCTCACATACCTAGTATTATAGAGAGGGATTTTGACCCAATTGGAGGATCTTGTTCCCTAAATGAACTCTCTAAAATGTAGGATTTTGACCCTATAGATAAAGGATTACTCACTCAGTAATGGTGGGAAATTCAAACAATATCTAATCCATTAGTTGAGTATTATGCACCCCAATCCCATAGGGTAGATTACTTACATGAACTAGGGATAATAAGTGGATATCGTGTCTTGATGTACTCTCCTAATAGGTGGGTTGTCACTTTCTAAGAGTATCTAATATCCAAGCATGGTGTTTGAATTTTGTTGGTGTATCATTATTTCTTTTCCATGGTCCTTATATCTTTTCCAAAAGTTAATTCCACCATCACATTACATCTAGATTTATATACACCTAAAAGGATCTAAACCAATCCCAAGGGATGTACACGATGTTTCTAAAAGGGTACATGGAGTGTCCCTCTAAGTCTATTTCCAAGGAGTGTTATTCCTCCCTATATGGTGTGTCATTATCCATAAAAAAACAATATTATTAATGCACATGGATCGTAGAGGTAGGGCCTGGAACATGGGTGTGTGTTATTATGACTAATTCATGTACACTGGAATGTATATTGGATATGGCCCATCTCACATGGTGTGTAGTCCACACATATTCTTAGGAATGCACTGCCATATTCACCGACCAGGTCAGATAGGGGTCACATAGAATGTGTCTTAGTCACTCATTCATGTGATATTTAAATCCAAATTGAAACCCAAGTGTTTTATCATGACACACATGTAATGTGTTCTTTTGAAATACATATCTTGTATTTTTGAATTTCTAAAAAGATTCATGTAGATGACATATCTCCAAATTATTCACCACGTTCTCTAATCTCACCACAATATCCACCCAAAATTCCCACAATATGCATTGATCATCATCAAAACCTTTCCTAGGATTTGATTCTATCTATTATTCATTGAAAAAATGTCTCATCATCACCTCCCATAAAAGTCATCTCATCTATATTCCATGGATCATGAAACTTTCATTACTCGATCCTACATCAAATTTTCATCATCATCATAGATCCTTCATTGAGATAAAAACCATGATTATGAACCAACAACAATGATTTATGGAACCAATTATTGATAATAAAATTAATTGGTTATGTGGAAATGGTCAAACAGCTAGTCAAACAAAAATTGTTGAGGAATGCATGTAGAATGGAGGGAGGAATCCAAAAAACAGAAAATTGAGTATCTAATAATGGCCATGTTCTTATTGGACACCATTTAATGAAAACATTTGAATAGATAGGGATGAATTCACAATAATCAAGATAAAATAGTTTATGATTCCCAAAAATGAAATAAAAATATAATTTAACAGGGTCATGCAAGAATAATTACCTGATTAATTCTAGAGGAATTAATTTGAGTTCACCACAATAATTAAAATGGCGATAAATACATAAAATAAATGCCTTACCTTGATAGAAATTTTTATGCTTCTATTTATTATTGAAACCATAGCTTCATTCTCCATTTCAATTGAAATCTATTCGAGGTTGTCATTGTGGATATGATTCTTCTCCTTGAACCATCGTCACCACCACCACAATCATCCTCTCCTCTCTCTAGGGATTTTCAATGAAAAATTTAAATAGACATAGAGAAGTTGTATAAGAGAAATTAAATATAATAACACTTGGTTAAAATTAATTTAATTTAATTAACTTAAAAAATTATAATCACCAATGAATGTGGAACCCAATTTGAACTGAACTAATGCATGCCTAAGTTAAGCAGTCCATTATAGACTCAAAATGGACTTACTTTTCCCATATAAGATCTATTTTATGAGAAATAATCATTTTATTAGAAAAATTTTCTCACATAATAAAAATAAAATAATATTTTTATTATACTATTTCTAAGGCTAAACAACACTTAAATTTTCATATTGGATCAATTTTGGGATAAATCCCTTAATCTAAAACTAAATTAACCCTTAGAAAAATTATCTAGGGTCAACAACTAGTGTCAAAAATACCATTTTACCATTGGGAAGGTCGTAGGACTTCATAACTCAAGATTGAGCTAATTACCACTCAAGTAAAAACCTGGGAAATTAAAAAGAAATATGAGAGATTTATAAATCTCTAAAGAACTATTTATATTAATTTTAGGATAAGAAGTTCCATTTATACCTCATGTAGTCAACATGATTGGATATATTGAGCATTTGTAAATTTTAACATTCAAACTACCCAAATAACTAATCATGGATCTTATCCTCTTCTCAATTCCATTGAGCTTGTTACGATTTATTGTGAATTTTAACATGAACAATATTGAGAACATGCACTTTGAGGTTTGGGATTTCATTCTTCGAGTGGGTAAAGACATGAAACAGGAAGAAAAATTGTCGTTTTGGTGAAGAAAAGTATTTGAAAGTATAAAATTTCTAATTTGGGTTCAAATTCATATGCACCTTTGTAATTACCTTATAAGAATAAAAATATCCAAAGAGAGGTTGAATAACAGGATGTTGTATGTTTTTTTATAGAAAGAAAAAATGATAGAACAAAAATTACACCTCAGAAAAGATGAAAGGGGTACATTCAAGTATATTTGTTATTGAGGGTAATACTTCTATTTCTATGAATTGTGCATTATATAAATCTTGTGGTTCTCATATTTATATCCACTTACATGAACTAAGTAGATTTTTGAAAATTGAAAAATATAAGGTGGATCTTCGTGCTTCCAATAGAGTGAGACTAGATATGATGGATATTAAAGGCTACCATAGCACATTATTGACTTGAATGATTTTAGTTTTGAAGAGTTGTTATTATATGCTCAATGTAACCGATAATATCATTTCTATATCAAGTTTAGACATAAACGGTTTATTTTCATGTTCAAAAGTAAATGATGCTAATTTTAAAATGATAACATATGTTATGACATGGAACATAGTAATAATATTATTTATACACTATAATGTGAGAATCAATTATTGAAAATTGATAATGAATCAATTTCACATGAATCATATCACACATATTTGTGGGATCATTGACTTGGTCATGTGAAATAAACACCTCTTAAAAATTTGTATCAAGAAAGGTATTTAGATTTTTTTGATCTAAAACCAATATATATATTTATAAATCTTCTTTTGGAAGTAAAATTATAGAGGTTACATTCAGTACAAAGGGTTAGAGGGATATCATGATTTTAAAATTAGTTCACATGGATATATATAGACCATTTTCAATAGAATCTAGAAGATGGTACACATAATTCATTACATTTACTGATGATTTTAGTATATATTTATAAATTTACTTGATGAAATATAAGTCTAATTCCTTTGATAAATATAAGGAATACAAGAATGAAGTATTGAACCATATTGGTAAGAAGATGAAGAAGATTCTCACAAATAGAGGTTGGAAATATCTTAACCAAGATTTCATCTATTATCTAAATGATTTTGGGATATTATCTAAACCTAATCTTCTGTATACACCACAGTAGAATTGTGTTAAGGAAAATAGGAATCATACCTTGTTGTAAATGCTGATATTGATGATGATTCATATATATTTTCTATTATAATTTTGGTTCATGGTGAAAAGTGTATCATTATAGGGTATCCTAAATAAATAATAGGATGTTATCTATTTGATCCATAATATAGAAAATTAATCATGGAAAGAGAATTAATATTTATAGAAAGGGGATATCTCAAAAAAAGATAGTGGAAAAAATATAGACTATTATGAAGTCAAGGATCGAGATACAAAAGATTCATCATTGGAAAGTATTCCAAAATTACCAGTGAATGATTTTGATCTCAAGACACAAACATTTCATAGGAGTACTACAAAGCTTATAGAACTAGTGATATATGGTTTTCATATCATCAAGTAAGGGGTTACATTATTATTTAATAACAATGAACCTATAATCTATAAAATAGAAAAAAAATATCTTATAAGTTTCATAATGGATATAGATATGAATTTTGATATGGATTATTTATACCAAAATCAAGTTTGGGTTTTGAAAGATCCTATAGTTTATGTAAAGACCATTGGGTTAAAATAGATATTCAAGCAGAAAATATACATGGATGGTAAAGTTACTGAAAATAAGTCATGATTGGTTGATAAAGGTTTCATGTAAATTCAAGACAGAGACTGTAACATCATGCCCCTTCTCTTTGGCCTGAGAAGTAAGAAGGACATTACTTGTCCTTAGGTGGCATCCACAAGTCACCAAAGGATGGAAATAAATGCCAAGGGCTTCATGAATTGATCGGGAAAATTTTACATTTGAAACTAAAACAACACAACCAATATTTACATAACCAAGTAACCACTACATAATGCATGATAACCATATAAAACAAATAAAAGCAATACCATTGATATCAAGACCAAATTGCAAAATAACACCACATAGGAATACTAAAAAACATGAAAGTACACAGTGGAAGACGTAACCAAAAAACCCAAATACTCAAAAAAACTCCAAAGCTCCAATAATGCTTCATACTCTACTACTAAATACATCCCATGTATCATTAAACACCACTAAAGAAGTGTGCAACTTTACCTTTTATCATGTCTCAGTAAATGATATCTATAAAAGCACAAAAGTGCTAAAGAAGGGGTGAGTAATGAAAATCAGTAGGATTTACCCAAATGAATTCCTTACTCATGACACAAGGATATAAAAATTTATCACATTTATGTAAAAAAAATTATATAAAAAACCACATGAAATAGTTTATCAATTTATTAAAAATACCAATAATTCCATACCAAAATAGTTTTCCCAAATAAACCAACTTACAAGGAAAGAAAACCAAACATGATATTCCAACCATTTCATGAATTTAACTAGAGTTACCCATTCCGAATAACATATATACACACCCCCACACACACCTAAACACATTATTGTTGTTACTATTATGGTGGAACTTCATGTCTATATCTCGTACCCTTTGATGGTGGTACTTTCACAACCGTTATTCATCCCCTCCCACACATGCTTAACCATTTAATCCATTATATACCAATCCATATTTTCAAAAACAATTCAATCATTTAAATAAACATCGCATTATTGAAAACCTTAACAACAAACAATTTCAAAAAAACTAACCTTTTATTGAAAATATTTTTCCAACGAACCATTTAAATAAAACCAACCTTTTATTGAACAAAATTTCAATAAACCAATTAAATAAATTCTGATAAAACCATCATTTTATTGAAAAAAATCAATTAAATCATTTTTTAAAAATCCATTAATTCCATATTTTAAAATCAACATTTTAAAATCAAGAAAACAAGGAACATTTCATAACCACTTTTAAAAAATTCATAATTTCACAAAAAATCCATAAACTACTCAAACAATCACTAAAGAGGGTTTCTAGCATTCTTTTCACAAAAATTTCACAATAAATTTCAATAAAAGAAATAAATTTAAAATTAATCCTTTATGTTCTAAATAGAGGATTCTAGAGTGAAGCCACCTACCTCATGAATAATGTTAAAAATGAAGAAAAATGCGAAAATGCTAAAAAAACCGGGTTGAATCTCCAAAACTCATATTAGATCTCTTCACTTATCATATAAAAGGACAAATATAACCATTATTAGCATAAGAAACCTTATATATACCCACAACGGTCTTGATCTAAGGAATTGAGAGAGAGAGAGAGAAGTATATCTAAGAAATACCATCAAAAACTACCATAAATGATGACTTTCTGTGAGATTTGAGCTTCAACACACTAAGAAATGCCTCTAGATCACTACCAAATCAATTTCAAATGTTTACATTGCATTTAAGAGGAAACAATACCATGATAGCATTGAAATGGGGTATGAAAGAGGCTTTAAAACACAAATATAACCTATATCCACTTTTTTAGGATCTTTTTTTAAACTATGTACAATTAGTTGCATGGTTATGAAAATTGTGGGCTAACCATGCACCAGCCACTGCCTCAATGAGGAACCTCGCACAGTTGTCTTGAATGGTTAAAAAACCATGCACCAACCATGTAAAATATCATTTTTCCACTATGCATGATTTCTCTTAGGAAGCTGAATGGTTTGGGAAACCCGTGTGCCTACCCATGTGCCTTCCCTTTAGCTTTTGTCTCATTATGCATGATTTACTGTAAAAGTTTCACAATTTACACTAATCGTGCACCAACTATGTACCTTTATGAAAGTCCCAAAAATATGCCAAATTGTTTCCAAACCCTCCCAAACTTCACCCAAACACTTTATATACTTAAAATACATTACTAAAGGGTTACTTACTTGAAATTAGGGGTGCTACATGGAATATGATGAAACCTTTTTGTGAAATCCTAGAAATTCCAAACATAGTTTTATTATATAAATATTTTATTAAATGTATTTATTTATAATTAAAACCAAATAATAATATTTTTGAGAATATTTTCTTTGAAAATAATAATAGAAATTAAGTGTTTTAATTAATTTAATTATAATACTTATAATTAAATATACTTATTATATAAATTTTTAAAATTTATTTTAAATTAATATTCTAAAAACAAATATTGTTTTTCTTTGTTTAAAAGAATATGTAAAAATAAATATATTTATTTAATTATTTTTGTAAAAAATAATTTATTTTTATAAAATTTTATTTAATATTATATTTTAAATGAATAATTATATTAATATATGAATATAATTAATTTGGTTTTATAAAAATTATTTTTCAAAAATAATATATATATATATGTGTGTGTGTGTGTGTGTGCGCGTGCGTGTGTTTATATGAAATTAAAATTAACACTTTTTAATTATAAATAATGATTAGATTATTTTTATTAAATTATTTCTATTATAAATTTTGTTTTATAAAGAAATATTTAGGATTATATATTAGAGTTATTTTAATAAAATTTTGAAATTATACATATATTATTTGAACTTTTAAAAAAAATATTTCATTAAAATCAAATTCTATGTGTGAAAAAACTAAATAATAATAAAATGAAATGATAAAAATGAAGAAAACATTTTGGGGAAAGGGGGTGCATCATAGCTTGGGTAAGGGGATTAGGGTTGACTGTTAAGGGTGAGAGACAAATCTGGGGAGTCACGCTGAGGGAGATGGGGTCGAGCTGCCATGGGATTTCGACTGATGAAGGTCGAGTGAGGATTTTGGTTTTATAATGCAGTAGGATCCAATGTGGATCTAGTGTTTGATTAAAGATAAGGGAGTTTGAGCACTGTATTCAACCACACATTGCGAGTTCAAAGTGTGATTATTTTTTTGACATTGAATGAGAGTGATCAACCATGGATGGAGATCTTGTCTCCATCCTTCTAGTTCTAGATTTTCATATATGCAAGTAGGTGTCATGATATTATGGTTTTGTCGTATTACCGGATTTTACTTCTACTTTCATTGTCTTCCTACTGCTATTTGTTTACCTCTATAGGCCTTCTTATTGTATTATGGTTTGTTTTTAGACAATGATGATAAGTTCATTGAATTTTGGTCTACATATTTCACTATAGTGGTAATCTTAAATTAATTTTGTCAACAAGTTTGTGTCATTTTTCATCAATTTTCTTCATTGATTGCATCTGTGTACTCAGCTTGTGGAGCAAGCTTATACATGCCTCTATTTTGAGATATGAAAATATTATTTGGCATGTTGTTCATCCAATTGTATATATATAAATATATATCACTTCATAATAGTGGATATGGATATAAAATCCTTAAACCATTGTGCACATTAAATTTCAAAATTGTTTGCTAGTCCAGAGAGGGTGAGTGTGTGTGCAAAGGTACAATAATAGAAGAAGTTCTTCGACATGTGTTTTCAAATCAAGTAAGTGAATTTATTTTTAAGACATGATTTAATATTTTGGTTTTCTAATTTTCTAATTTTATTGTGTTGTTCTATTTTAAGATAACCCTTAGTAAGGGATGTTTTTGTTTAAATACTTTTTACATTTGTGATTTTTATACATAAAATAATTTCACCCCAACTTTTTTAATTTCATAATACTATTCCAAATGTTTTTATTATTAATTTTCAAATATTTTCATTCTTTGAAATTCTATTCTTTAAAATTTTATTTTAGTAAGGGAAATATTTTCGTAATGGTGTTCAATCATTTTATCATTGTATTTCAGAAGTACTTTTTTATTTAATGAAATTTATTTTTATGTGAACAATTATTTTATTTTTATATTTATTAACATTTGTTTTGATAAATGGTTATGGATTATGAAAAATAAAACTTATATATTTCTATATAATTTTATGATAATATTTTCATACTTAAGCAATTTAAATAAATTTTATTTTATAAATTTAATTATTAATTTATGTAAAGAGTTTTTTATTTTCAAAGTTTATGTTTATAAATGAGTTATTATATTTTTAGAAAAACATTTTAATAGGAATTAATTATTAACTATTATTTTATGTGTGTGAAATCATTTATGCATTCTTGAATGTCATTTAAATATATAAGATATGGCCATTATATGAAATTTGTGACATTTCATGCATGTAACAATTTAATATCTATTAAGTATTTTAATTTATATATGTATGGAGTGAAAAATTAATCCCTTTAAATAATATTATTTTTGGAAGAAATTTTATGAGTTTAATAAATTCATGGATGTTAATTATATTAACATTTCTTGTATTTAATTAATGTATGAAGAGAACGAGGTTCAATTTTTTCAAGAATTATTACGAAAACACACACACACACATACATGTAAATGAATGTAAAAATGTTATTAAATTGAAGACTACAATGAAAGTATATATAAGTATAGCAAGCATAAAAATTTTTCAGAAAATCTGGCACTTGAACATTGAAAATATGGTATGGAATTGGGTAGTGAACCCATACCTTGACAAGTGGTTAGGCCCAATACAACATTAAATGTTTTAAGTGGACTCATTTTTTTATAATCTTTCTTATATTTTTCAGAAAAATCATAAGAATATGTTTAAAGAGATTTTTGAATGTAATTATATTCAAAATTAATATAGTATTTTTTAGGAATATTTATTTTTAATAATGTTTTCAAAAAGTATTTCTATATGTATTTTTAAAGTATTTTCAAAAAATATTTTTAAAACTATTTATCAAATATTTTAAAAATCCTTACCGGGAAAAATAATTGCTCACCCTATTTTTTTAAATTATTTTTTACAATTTAAGTAAAATTATCTGAAGGCATTCACTTCACTTACATAGTTAGCATCTGCAAATTATTTTTGTTTATTTCATTTTATTTTTTATAGTTTCTATAAGTTTTATAAAATCTATCTAATTATCCAAAACCTAGACTGGTAAAAGTTCCTGGTATGTAATAAATGTTGTGTATTTCTTCAGTTTCTTTTTAAAAAAAATATACACATCATTTATATGAGTTGAACCTAGAAGTGTAGTTTTAGGTATTTACATTTTTCAACATTTTCAATTCTAAAATCCATTGTAATTCTACACTCCATGGAAAATTACAATGATTATGAAATTTATAAAATGGATGTCAATAATACTTTACTTAAAAGGAAATATTTTGGAATATTTCTACATGACACTACTAGAATGTTTTATGACACAAAACGATTCTAATTATGTATGAATGTTATAGGGATCCTTTTATAGGTTGGAATAAGTATCATGATTATAGATTGTTTGTTTTAATGGAGCTATTAGAGAGTTTAGTTTTATTAGGAATTAATGTGAGTATTGTGTCTGTAGGAGGTTAAGTGGGAGTGTTGTTATTTTCTTAGTGGTATATGATAATGATATATTATCAATGGGAAATGAGATACTTGTATTATATCTAGTTAATACATGGTTAAATAAACTCTTCTCCATAAAATTCTTAGGTGAATTTTCCTACATTCTAGGGATCAAGATCCATTTTGATAGATATAAAAATCTCCTTGAACTAAGATAAGGTATATAAATTGACAAGGTATTGAAAATATATAATATAGAATAATCCAAGAGAGTATTGTTTCTAGTGTCACATGGTATACATCTCTCCAAGAAAATGTGTCCTAAAAAAATAAGAACATAAAGATAGGATGAGTATGTCTCTTGAATATCAGTGATAGGATCCATCATGTATGTCATGGTATGTACCAAAATTTATATTTCTTATGATATTAACATGGTAGGTAGATATAAAAATGATCAATGAGAGCCACATTGGTCGGTTATAAATACAATTCTGAAGTAACATATGTGTACAAATGATATGTTCTTTAATTTTGGAAGAGATGATGAATTAGTTTTGAGGGGATACACAAATGCTAATTTCCAAACAAATCAAAATAATCTAGAATCACAATAAGGGAATGTTTTTTTCCTTAGTGGAAGATATATGAGCTATAAAATGTCTAAACATCCCATGTTCATGGATTCTACAGTATATTACAAGTATATTTTTTTCTTCTGATACATATAAATAAGTAGTTTGGATACACAACTTCATCTAAGATCTTGGTGTTTTACCTAACAGTATTGATCTTATTACTCTATATTGTGATAATACTACAATAGTGGGTCTAGTTAAAGAGCCCAAACCACATCAATAGATGAAGCATATACTTCAATAGTATCACCTCTTGAGATATTTTTCTAAAAGGGGTTAATTCTTGGTAGGTATAGTAGCATGGAGGGAATAATGGTAGACCCATTAACTAAATACATACCTCTATATAAGCATGAACATCATGTGGGGGATTGTAGCTTAAAAGTTTTTAGTTTTTGGTTCTAGTGAACATTGGAGTCTATTAGTGTTATCACCCTATAACCAACTAAATTTTTTACTTTAAATTACCATAGTATAAAAAAAATATTATCACATAATGATAATTATTCTACATAAAATTATTGTAATATTGTTTTTATAATATACATTTAATAAAAGGTTTATATTATTTCCTCACAATATTGAGAAATTATAAATACTATGAAAATATATTCAGTAAATATGTCATATGTCTATGATACATAAATCTAATAGGACATAGATGATGTCTGACTATCAGGTGTCAGAGGCTTATAAGACATTGAGACATTCTCTTATTAAGTTTTCACATAGTGATATTCAAGAATAGAGGTCATGATGAAAGACACAGTAATAAGGATTCCAAATGTTTTATGTTTCATTAGATATCTCTGTTTGTTTTCATGTTTATTGATCCTTAGACTTCATATTATTATTAATATGTATTATGAATCACATACTTTAATGTATAGGTGAAAATCATTATAAAATAAGATCATGGATAGGTGGTATATGTTGGGAATGTCATAAGTGATATAAAATTAATTGGATAAGTAAAGAAAGGTTTTATACCTTCCATATTAACTAAAGAAGATGTTTATGGCCCTTTTATGAAAATTAAAGTGTCTGAAAAAATCCATGGACATCGTAGTTTATAGATGAGTACATTTAAAAAAATAAAATAAAGATAAATTTCGCATAAAAATTGATGACACAAGTAGTCATCATGATTGGTGATATATCATGATATAAATGGATTATATTGAATAGTGGAATTCAGAAGAAGGTTATTATAGTTACTACATTAATATTTTTCTCTATTGGTGCCTTAATGTGTTGTAGACATTGATCTTGGACTTTAGGTAAGTTCACCCATTTCTATAAAGAAAGGAGCCTATAGGGTTAGTGAGTGTATATATAATCTCATTAAATTTTATTCAATTTTTATGAATAATAAATTTATTCCCTTCTTATGGAATAGTATTTACTCAAGTAAAGTTGATCAAAAAAATTAAATCACAAAATATTTGAGTTTATAATATTTCAGTTTAATTTTATTTCTTACTTAATTATTCCCAAGGTAATAAAGAAATATTTATTTATTCACAATATAATAAATCAATATCTATTTATTCACCAGTTTCATGAATACATTGAGATATATATTTATTTATGTTACATGAATATTAAAATAAATAATTATTCATAATTTTAGTCAACATAATATTTATTATATTTTATCAAATGAAAATTTTATTATTCAAGAATTGATAAATTTTATAGGAAGATTTGGCTTGAGTTTAATGATACAATGAAAATGATATATATATATATATATATATATAATATCATTTAAATAAATATTAATTTATTTATTTAAGAAATTATATTATTATAAACATATATCATAGGATATGATAATAATATTTTTATTATTATATTTTCCCGTGTAGATTAACTTAGATTAAATAAAATATAATGGAATTTATTAACTTATCATTATTTAGCTTTATGTATATATTTTAAATTATTTCATTTTATAGGTAGGGTGTGTTTTACATAATGGAGACACCTATGAAATTCTCTCAAGCCCTAGAGAGAAATCAACCCTTCCTTTAAAAAATTAGAGAGAATAAGAAAAAATTATTATGATCAACAAAAAATGGTATAAAGCACTTGTTTATTCTATTCTAGAACATGAATTTTCAAGAATATTGATCAAATATTCCTGGAGCACATATGGATATATTAAAATAAATCCTAACTTGGATTCTACAACAAAATGCAAATGTGATAAGATTAACAACAAACATTCATCAAGGAGATTACTAAGAATGAGGTACTTATATATTTAAATTAATTATAAATTAAATTTCCTAGATCCTATCTAGATATTAAAAGGTGGATTCATAAATTACTTCAATAATTATCTATTAGAATTGATAAAAACCAAAATTTGGTGCTCACCTGATGCTTCTGCTACACCCCGAAACCTACTATAGAGATTGATTCCTTTTACACATATCATTACATTATTTTTATCATAAATATCCATATGTACACTACAAGGATAGAAAATTACTAATATTATTTGAATAATAGTTTAATAATACATCAATAGGGAAATAAAACATGACATATTTATTTTATTCTCCATAATTAGCTCCTAAATCACTTTGATCTCCTAAAACAAATTAGGATAACTTGGGGAATACATAAAAGAAAGGGGTGAGCTATAATATTGGTAATGAAATAAACATGATAAGGAAACATAATGTTTGATTCAAATGTATATAAATGATATCAAAAAATATAATTATTGTGAGTAATCACATGGAAGTTGTGACACGCTGATAGTTTAAAAAATATTTTTTAAAATAAATTTAATTTCTTCAATAGCTTGTGTTATATGCAACAAACAGTTTAGACGAACCGTGATATAATATTAAAATATTATTATCATCTAGCCATTTTATTAGAGATTATGAATATTACTAACTAAATTATGAAAATATATGGCTTAAACATGAATAAAATGAGTTCATTGGTTATTAATTAATTAGAAATGAAAAATAAAAATCATTTGAAAATAAATGAGAAGTTTTTAAAAACTATTTTTATGTGTGCAATGTATTTTCATATTAATAAATTAAATTGATCACTATTAGGGAATTATTTTAATGAAATTTATATATTCAATAAAATGTTTTAAAATTCATCTATTATTTCTTTATTATGGTTTGTATAATAATAAGTCTAGTTTTACGCTTAAAATTTATTTTTCTAAAAAATGGTTTTCATTGCATTTTGTTTAGTTTCAAATTAATTTATTACATTTATATGTATTTAATTAGATAAAATTAATTTAATGAGGTTAAAATTTGGTAAATAGAACCCTTTTATTCTGAACAATATGAATAGTGACCATGGTAAAATTTATCACCTTAGTAAAGGTAAATCAGGTAAATATAGGTTAAAACTAAGTGGTAAGCCATAATTTTTCATCATAATTCATATTTTAATGACTTTAATTTTACCCTTATCACCTTATAATATAAATTTATTAGTTTAATGTACACTTTTCCAGGAAAATGAACTATACAATATTTAAATCAAAGAAAGTTAAAAAATTGTCACTCTCTTTGTTTTTAGTATCTATTATGTATCCACACAGGGAAAAAATCAAGTTATAATTGAATATAAGTGTCTATTTTTATCTTAAGGAAAATTTTTTCCAAGAATAAATTTATTTTTAATTTTTAGTAATTATATAATGACCTTAATTTAATATGAATTACTGATACAATATTTCTCTATTTAATAAAAAAATATAATAAATGATTTTAAAAATATTTAAATGGATATAATTAAAATGAGTTAATTTGTCTCATGAATTTTATAGATCTATATGACATATTATGGAGTTTTTAAATCATTACATTCTAATTAACCCTTTTTATTGATGTATTTAAAGTTAAATTAAATGAAAAGTGCTAAAAATGACATTAATGATATTTTATAAGAGGTAATATTTTATTAAATGATATAAAATTCAGAAAAATGATTTATTAATCAAAATTAATGGGATATTGTTTTTGAAAATCAAACATGGGCTATTTTTTTCATTTTATAGTGATATTATTAACCCTTAAAGGCTAGAAAAGTTTAATATTATGGTAATTTTCAAAAGGGTTAATATGGGTTAAAACTAATGGATAAGGGTAAAAATGTGATCCAAACTTTTCTAAATTATACTGGATGAGAGTATTATGATTCATACCCATATTATATTCTAATATTATTAATTTTTACCTATTTTTACATCAAAATTAATTTATATTAATTTTAAATTTAATAGATTCCAAGAGTACCGCTCCCCTTAATTATAAATGGACACCCCTCCTTCCTATTATTTACATCGCATTGATCATTATATATCAACCAAAATCTACCAAGTTCACTTATAAATTTTCATATACATATTCTAGAGATTTTTCATTCCCTAAATACCAACCCTAGAACCCTTAAGGGGATATCTAAAGGAGTTATTTTGAAGAGTAGGTAATCGCCTTAACTAATCACTTTCTTTTGAATTATTATTATACCTCCCATAAAAATATTATATTATACATAAAATAATAAAATAATTATCCTAAATATAATATAAATTTATTATGATTATGAAACCACATTTATTAACCCTCTTTCCATTAAATGGTAAGTAAAAATATCGTTCGTGCATACGTATGACTTACCATTTCTGAAAATCGATACAATTAATTTCTCATCATCATCATTTATTTATGGGTATTAAGATGGGTTTAATGTTTATATATGATACTTATAAAATAATTATACCTTTTAAATGACAATATCATATAAATATTCTAACCTTCCAAACCATTAGATAATGATAACGTTGATCATGCGTACTTGTGGACTGCCACCTCCACGAAGCGATGTGATTCATTTTTCATTTATGTTTTACTTGGATGGTAATAAGGATGGATTTAATGAATATATATGATATATATGATATATTAGTTTTTTTTAATTTGATTTATTATTTTTTTCATTCTATCCATCGAGAAAATGGAAACAATGTTCATGCGTACGTGCGACCTACCATCTCCATGAACAATGTAGTTTATTTTTCTATATCTATATTTTTTGAATGACTATAAACATGTATATAATGAATATATATAATATTTATATCATGAATAAAATTATATATATTATGAAACAGTGATGAAAATACAAGGACCAAAACTACTAAACTAGAACATACATGAAAAACAAATCTGATATTACCGAGAATAATGATTTTAATAAAGAAGTGTTAACAAATGTGTGATAAAATTTTATAAGTAAATCATATATTGAATGATACATATTAGTATGTTTCTTTAATATTTTTAAAATAAATATATATTTATTATACAGGAGGTTCCAATGCGTACAAAGTAAGTCAGATATAAGGTAAGGGATTTTCATCTCACTTTTATTTCTGTAGAACACATTCCTTGTACACCAATTGTTTCTTTTGTATGGTGCATATACTTCCCAAGAATATAATTTATGATGATTATTATGAAAATTATTGTGATTTAAATTTAAATATAATTTTATTTAATTCATTGGACTTATGATTCAAAAGTTACCAAAGTTGTATGGATTTTATGTTACAATCTCATTGTTTATCAGGATTGTTTATGATTAAGTTTTGATGATGAAATATTATCATCTACCTATAAATAAACTCATTAATTTTATTATCCTATAGTTATTTCTTTGAAATACATGTTTATCTTTAATTTTACTCACCTTAAGTACACAATATATTAAAATATGTTTTTTAATAAAAATCGACTTTATTTTTATTTTTGATCGAAAAAAATTTTTCTTCCATATCCATAATTTTTAAAAATGTTTTAAATAAGGTTTTTAATATTATCCTATAATTTTTTAAAATTATTTTTACCCATGTTTTAATTTTTAAAAAATAGTTCAAAATCAATCTTATTAAAATTTTCTAAATGATATACTTTTTTGAATTTTTACAAAAAAATATGAATGAAATGTTTTTTTAACTTATACGAAATGAACATAATTTCCCATCATCATGACTGTTAGGTCCACAAGGCTGAATACCCTGAGAGGGGGGGGTTAATCAAAGTATGATTAATTTAAAATTAAAGCCTGTTCTGATCTTGTTTCTCTGTTAAGCAAAACACTCTTCTCTCTCTCTCCTTTTGCATGATATAAACAGAAAGTAAAACAAGCACAGGACATAAAAATTTTACTTGGTTCACCACTAAGGGCTACGTCCAAGGAGCATACACCGACAGGTTTTCGGTCATACCAAATTCCACTAAACTTCACTAGCTGTGGAATACAAGGTTTGGGCACAGTAACTCTGTCCTAGGCTCACTACCTTTATAATGTTTTGGGTTAGCTCACTACTTTCCCAAGGGTCACTCCCTGTTTCTCTCTCTCTCTGGCTCACTGCCGGTGGAGAGGATCACCTTCTTCCTCTTCCTTCGCTCACTGCACTGGAAAGGATCCACTCACAGTTTATAGACCTATAGGTCTCTTCATTTTCATGAAAGAATGCTTCTTCCTCTGTATGTAGATGATCTGCTGAAGTACAAATTTCACCCGTGGATGAATATCTCCTTGCACCGAAGGTATCGGGAAAACTTCCAGGTTCCACGCAGCCTGAAAATCACTACTAGAAATAAACCTTACTTGGCGTGCAAGTCAATCTCGGTGTGCAAGTTTCGGCACACAAGTCACAACTGGTGAAAAATTCTTCCTCAACAACTTGCACGACTCAAGCTTCTTCAACTCAAAACCTATGTGACTCACTTCCTTCCTCGCCTAAACCACCTCAGGCGCGTAAATCACATTTTTCGCGCAACTTCCTACTCTGGCGCGCAAGTCCCACTTGCGTGACACACCACCACTTGAACGACCACCACACCTGCACGACGGGATCTCTGAATCTTCAAATTGTTGAACTCCAGTAAAGAATGAGGAGGGTTGGTCCAGTATTTATAGGCAATTTGACCACCCTGTGCGACGGTTCCCAAGTCATCCCTCAGCGCGCAAGTCTCGATGCGCAAGTCTCTTCCCCTACAAGTCACTTGTGTGACCCACTTACAAACTTGCGCAAACCTCTTTCTTTTGCCATATTTTGATCTTATGATCTTGAAAAACCACAGGCATGCAAGTTCTCAAGCTTCCAAGGCATCGGTGCGCAAGTCACTTTCACGGCGCGCAAGTCACCTGCGTGACACCACCAATATTTGCGCAAAACTTATCCCTTTTATATATTTTGATCTTCTAATCTTGAAAAACATATGGCACGCATGTTTCCAAGCCTTCAATCACACGGTGCGCAAGTCTCTTTTCCAAAAACCACTTTTCTTCATTTGTCGATTTTCAGGCACGAAAATTTGGCAAACACTGGAAAATAGTGCCACCTTGTATCTGTTCTTTTTGTACCGCCTCCAGATCATCCATCTCTTTGTCGACATTCTTGAATCAAACATGGATCATTAACCATAGATCTTGAACTTGACATTCCATCATGAAATCCTCTTTTTCAACAAATTTTTATTTCATGGTTTGTATTATCAACAATCACAACGCAGATGTTCACTTTGTCAACAAACAAAATCACCTCAAAAATGATTCAATGACACCTTGAGGGATTTTTTCCCAACAATCTCCCCCTTTGGGTTTGTTTAAAACTCTTCCATAAAAAGATACAACATTAATTCTTTAGCCACCATTCGCCTTTTGCGATTCTGATAGCGATCAAGGATTTACTCAACACATACTCTAAGCCCACATAAGCAATGCTCGACATGAGAAACAAGAGTAAATGAAAAGTTCATCAATGAATCACTTCAACTTTGACATCCACTGTTGACACCAAACTGATACCAATTTCCAAATTGATACCAATTGTTGATACTTCACTAATACTAATTTTTGGAAATATTCATACCACATTCCAACACCACTCTTCTCTTCTGCTTTTATCACGATCCTTAGCTGTCTTGATATCTATGCTTTGATCGATCACTTCTTGCATCGTCAGATTTAATACTCTACCCCCTTTCTTCTCACATGTTTAACTCTTGTCAGCTTCAAAACCTCTTTATCCCAATTTCCAATTTTGTCCAAGATAAGCTCTGTCTAAGCACATTCAACTAGCTTCAACTCCCCATATCTGGCTACTCCACCTGACAGCTTCTCCCCTTATCTATCAATATTTCTTAAATAGCCACACTGTCTCCCCTTTGAACAATGTCAATATTTCTTAAATAGCCACACTATCTCCCCCTTGAAACCCCTTGAACAATCACTATTTTCTCCCCCATTCCCAATGAACCCAAAGTTCACTCCTTTTTAGTCTGTAACAAAGTAGAGAACACATATTAGCACATTAGGGAAAAACACATCATACCTCGGGGAGAGGGGGGGTTCCACATCCAAACTATTTCAAGTGCGGGGAATCGACTTAACTCCCAAAGCCAGTCGATGCCTCTCAAAAGCTTCCTTGGGTGAGACCTTTGTCAGAATGTCTGTAACCTGTAGCTCTGTAGGCACATACTCCAACTTCACGATTCCATGATCAACCTTCTCCTTTATAAAATGATACTTTATCTCAATGTGCTTTTTCCTTGAGTGATGGATGGGATTTTTGCTGAGATTTATATCACTCGAGTTATCACACTGGATTCCGATCGGAGACTTCACTTCAACTCCCATATCTTCAAGCTGTTGCTTTATCCACAATAACTGTGTGCATGATTGAGTGGCTGCAATATACTCAGCTTCTGTGGTGCTCAATGAAATGCAATATTTCTTCTTGCATAGCCAAGAAATACACAATCCACCAAGGTATAATGCACCTCCAGATGTTGATTTCCTGTCATCGGCTGAACCGGCCCAGTCTGCATCAGTATATCCCAATAACTCTGTCTGAGATTTGTCATTATATGTCATGCCTAAGTCCACCGTGCCCTTTATATACCGAAGAATTATTTTCACTGCGAGCATGTGACTTTCCTTGGGATTACTCTGATATCTCACTGCTTGGAATGTGGAAAAAACAATATCAGGCCTTGTCGCAATCAAGTACAACAAATTTCCAATAATTTTCCTGTATTTTGGGATATTAACTGCCTTTCCATCCTCATCTTTTGATAATTTCATCTAGGTAGCAACCATATTTTCATCTCCTTGTAATTTTCCATGCCAAACCTTCTTAACACCTCCTTGAAATATTTTGATTGATAAATGAATGTTCCATTCCTTCCTTGTGTCACCTATGGACCAAGGAAAACCATTAGCTCTCCAATAATTGACATTTCAAAATCATGTTTCATAAATTCGGAAAACTGTCTGCACTGAGCTTCATCTAATCCACCAAATTTTATGTCATCGACATAGACCAACACTATCATCCTTTGATTACTATTTTTGTAGAAATAGAGATTTTAATCAACTCCACCACGTTGGAAACCAAGCTTCTTCAAGTACTGATCAAGCCTTGAGTACCATGCTCTTGGTGCTTGTTTCAACCCATACAATGCCTTCTTCATCCTAAAAACTTTGTTCTCTTCCTCATGAATGAGAAAACCATATGGCTGCTCAATATACACCTCCTCTTCTAGAAATACATTTAAGAATGCGGATTTGACATCCATCTGGAACACTTTTAACTTTCTTTTCACTACTATGTCCATAAATAGTCTGATCGTTTCCAGCCTTGCAACCGGTGCAAATGTCTCATCAACATCTATTCCCTCTATCTGGTAGTATCCCTTTCACACTAGTCGTGCTTTGTTCCAAATCACTATGTCATCTTCATTCATCTTGTTGTGATAGACCCATTTAGTCCCGATGACATTCTTGTCTGCTGGCCTCGAAACAATCTCCCATGTATGGTTCTTCTCAATCTGATCAAGCTCTTCATTCATAGCCTGAACCCAGTTTTCATCTTTAGTTGCATAAGAAAAACATTTCGGCTCCACCTGAGATAAAAATGATGTTTTCTGTAATGATTTCATTCTTCGAGTCCGAATTGGAGCTGTCTGATCACCAATAATATTTTGCCTATCAATTTCAGCTCGACTCTTTGGCTTCTTTGTAGACACAGACTTGACACTTTCTTGTTAATCATCAGTATCTTCTTCTAAGTCATCCTTTTCCACTTCTGATCCCCCTGTGTTGCTTACCTCATCGTCACTTTCATCCAGGAACTGTTCATTGGGTCGTTGAGTATTCTGTTCATTTTCATCTATAGTGACATCATTGCTCTCAATGATTTTTCCCAGAATTTTGTTGAAACATTTATATTCTTTGATTTTCCCTGAGTAGCCAAGGAATATCCCCTCATCTCCTTGTGCCTAAAACTTCCTGTGATTTTATTTGTTGAGAATGAAACACTTACTTCCAAAGATTTGAAAGTATTTTAACATTGTCTTCTTTCCATACCACAGTTCATACGGAGTATTCCCTTGCTTCGGCCACAACATAGACCTATTCGAAGCATAGACCGATGTCAAAACTGCTTCCTTCCAAAATGTCTCTGGTAGGTCTTTATCAATAAGCATCATTCTGGCCATGTTGTTGATGATCTGATTTCTCCTTTCAACCACTCCATTCTGTTGGGGCATTCTTACTGATGAAACTTGATGCCTTATCCCATGTTTCTCGAGATAGTTTTCAACTTGAATGTTTGTGAATTCCGTACCATTATCAGTATGAAACTTCAGAATTTTCTACCCAAGCATCTTTTCTAATTACCTCCTATACTGCTTTAAGCAACTGAACACCTCTATCTTATGGGTAATGATGAATACCTAGGCCATTCTTCTATAATCATCAATGAAAAGGACATAGTACCTTTTCCCATTCATAGCTCGTGGTGAAATAGGTCCACATACATCAGCATGTACCAATTCGAGCACTCTGGATGATTTCTGTTCCTTTGGCCTATATGTATTTCTGATGATCTTCCCTTGTTGACAAGCATCACATGTATGAGTGCGATCACGTGATAGTTTGAGAAGGTCTCTATTAGCATTACAATTTACCAGATATTCCATGGATGGTTGACATAGATGACCAAGTCGCTTATGCCACAGCTGGTTTTCTTCTTCTCTGGATAAAAAACACGAATATTCTTACCCACCTACCAGGTAAATATTTCCCTTTGTTCGTTTTCCAAGTAAAATGAATGCTCCATCTTTTCCTTTAACAATACACGTCTTCTTGGTAAATCGGATAGAGTGCCTAGAGTCACATAGTTGACTGACACTAAGAAAGTTGTGACTGAGACCCTCTACTACCAAGACATCAGCACGTCTCATTTCTTTGCCCCTAAACTTGGATTTCCCTAATCCAACAATCTTCAGGCCTTCATCATTTCCAAATTTGACAACTCATTCTTTGTCATATTTTATGCTTGTAACAAGATCCTTATTACCCGTCATTTGAGACGTGCAACCACTATCAAGGATCCACACACCAGAGCGATCTGATGCTTTAAGGGCAATCTCTACCACCATGGCCTTCTCAATTTTCTTCCTCTTGGTCCATAATTTTTCTTTCATACTCGACATGGATTGAGGCTTATGTTCTTTCTCAGAGTATGATGGACCAGCTTCATCTTGCAAAGCCGCAAATCTATTCTGCATTTTTAATTCACTTTTCGGTTTATCGATCTTCTTCTTACTAACATTTTGATTCTGCTTTGGCACATTTCTCTGAATGATCGAAGTACAGTACCTATCCATGTGCCCAAATCCTCCGCACCAAAAATAGTGTCCTTCAAAATATGTTCTCGAAAGCTGTTCTCTATTTGTCTGCCACCTCTGTTCCTGTTCCCTTCTATATCTCTTGGCTATGGAACACGCATACTGTGAATGTCCCATCTTTCCACAACAATAACACCTGATATATGGTGAATTCCTTCGTGACACTTTAACACTCCAAGTTTCCCCTTGGGATCTCTGAATATTCTGATTTTTCTTTGTGCCCAAATCAATCTTCAATCTCAGGACGGGTTCTTGCGGTCTGACTTCAATTTCCACAGATTTTTCTTTATGATCAAGCCTTGAATCAGCCTTAACAGTTGATCTCAATTACTGCTTCTTTCCTGCTGAACTACTGGGCTCTTCTTTCATCTTTTCAGTCTTTGGAATGGTCTGTTTTCCCAAGAATGTATTGAAAATCAAAGGTTTTTCCTGGTCTTTAACTTTTCTCTATAGACTGACAACTTATTCTTTAAGCTCTTTGATATTTTTGATGTGATCTTTCACTTTTTTGTTCAATCCATCGATCTCCCTTTTCTGTTCTTCAATCTTGAGCTTATACTCACTAACTGATTTTGAGTTATCTGGTGTTGATAACATGAGTTTTTCAATTTCTTCCATCAACTCTGACTTCTCATCTTCCTGCTGTTGCATATAGAGTTTGGCATCACGAACAACTTTATTGGCTTTCTTCATTTTTTCTCTCCAAACATCTATCTCCTCAAGAGCTGCTTCCAATTAGGCTTCCATATCAACTCTTCCTTCAACTTCTTCTTCCAATTTTCCAATGTCAGTTTCTTCCTTTTCCTGAGAACTACTGACGACCTCTACCATAGCCTTTTGTCTACGATCTTTACAATTTTCAAACTCCTCAACCTCTTCATCCTCAGACTCATCTGAACTATCTATTTCTTGTGAAAGAAGATTCTTATTCTTGAAGCAATTTCTCTTGAACTGCTTCTTCCCTTTCACATAGGCTGAAGATTTCTTCTTGGTATTTTCAACTTCATCTTCATCATTTTCTTCTTGAAACTTTTTGGGGCATATTGCAACAATATGACCATCCTTTCCACATCGAAAGCATGCTAGTGGAAGTTTTCCTTTAAACTTTCCTTTTCCTCTTTGAAGATTTGAATAAAAGAATAACATCACCTCATTTGTCTCTTCTTCCTCCTGAGAATCTTCAATAGTGAGCTTCTTCATGGCCTTAAATTCCACCTCTTGGATTTACCCTTTTCCACAGTGTCATTATCATTATTTCTCATTTCATACGCAACAAGAGTGCTGTGCAGGTTCTTTAATGTCAGCTCTTTCGGATCTTTATCTTCCAAAATAGTAACTTTTGGATTGAACTGATGTGGAAGTTTTCTCAAGATGCTCTTTAAAATTTTAATCTCTTCGATAATCTAACCAAGACCACGCATGTCTTCTACCACAGCATTTACCCTATCAAAGAATGCATCAACAGACTAATTCGGGTTCATTCTCAGATCTTCATACTTGTTCCACAACACTTGCAGCTTTGCCTCTCTGACTTTTTTATCCCCTTCATAAATATTCAAAAGATTTTCCCACATGGAATGTGACGTTTTTCATGACATCACCTTTGTATAGATGGGATTGGAAAGGGCTCCCCCTAAGGCATTGATTAATTTGGCATCAGCATCCAACTCTTTATACTCAGCTTCTGATAATGCACCACTAGTAATATCTGATGTGATGCCATGCATAGCTACTGAAAACACATTCATTCCCAAAGATCAGAAATAGTGTTGCATTCGATTCTTTCATATCTGAAAATTACATCCGTCGAAGATTGGAATCCCTCTATGATTAGTGACCTCCATTGATATAAGAACAAATATCAACCCTTCGCTCTGATACCAATTGTTAGGTCCACAAGGATGAATACCCTGAGAGGGGGGTGAATCAGGGTATGACTAATTTAAAATTAAATCCTGTTCTGATCTTGTTTCACTGTTAATAAAAACACACTTCTCTCTCTCTCCTTTTGCACGATATAAACAGAAATTAAAACAAGCACAACACACAACAATTTTACTTGGTTCACCGCTAAGGGCTAAGTACAAGAAGCATACACCGGCAGGTTGTCGGTCGTACCAAATTCCACTAAACTTCACTAGCTGTGGATTACAAGATTTGGGCACAGTCACTTTGTCCCAGGATAACTACCTTTACAATGTTTAGGGTTAGATCACTTCTTTCTCAAGGGTCACTCCCTGTTTCTCTCTCTCTGGATCACTGTCGGTGGAGAGGATCACCTTCTTCCTCTTCCTTCACTCACTGATTTGGAAATGATCCACTCACAGTTTATAGACCTGTAGGTATCTTCATTTTCATGAAATAATGCATATTACTCTGTATGTAGATGCTCTGTTGAAGTATAAATTTCACCCGTGGATGAATATCTCTTTGCACCGAAGGTATCGGGCAAACTTACAGCTTCCATGCAGCCCAAAAATCACTGCTGGAAATAAACCTTACTTGGGGTGCAAGTCAATCTCGGCGCGCAAGTATCGGAACGCAAGTCACAATTGGAACGCAAGTCTTCCTAAACAACTTGCATGACTCAGGCTTCTTCAACTCAAAACCTGCGTGACTCACTTCCTTCCTCACCTAAACCACCTCAGGCGCGCAACTTCCTACTCTGGCACGCAAGTCCCACTTGCACGACACACCACCACTTGCGCGACCACCACACCTACGTGACGGGAGCTCTGAATATTCAAAGTGTTGAACTCCGGTAAAGAATGAGGAGGGGTGGTCCAGTATTTATAGGCAATTTGACCACCCTGCGTGACGGTGCCCAAGTCAACCCTCGGCGTGCAAGTCTCGGCGCGCAAGTCTCTTCCCCTACAATTCACTTGCGTGACCCACTTCCAAACTTTCACAAACCTCTTTATTTTTCCATATTTTGATCTTATGATCTTGAAAAACCACAGGTGTTCAAGTTCTCAAGCTTCCAAGGCATCAGCACGCAAGTCTCTTTCACGGCGCGCAATTCACCTGTGCGACACCACCAATACTTGTGCAAAACTTATCCCTTTTCCATATTTTGATCTTCTGATCTTGAAAAACATATGGCGCACAAGTTTCCAAGTCTTAATGTACACGGCGCGCAAGTCTCTTTTCCAAAAACCACTTTTCTTCATGTGTCGATTTTTAGGCCCAAAAAATTGGCAAACACTGGAAAACGACGCCACCTTGTATCTGTTCTTTTTGTACCGCCTCCAGATCATCCATCTCTTTGTCGAAGTTCTTAAATAAAACATGGATCATTAACCACATCTCTTGAACTTGACATTGCATCATGAAATCCTCTTTGTCAACAAATTTGTATTTCATGGTTTGTATTGTCAACAATCACAACGCATATGTTCACTTTTTCAACAAACACAATCACCTCAAAAATGCTTCAATGACACCTTGAGGGATTTTTTCCCAACAATGACCGCTCAATATTTTTAAGCATTCATTACAATTTTTCATAGTTATTTTCAAAAAAAATGTTTTTTATAATATTTTCAAAAAAAATTGTATTTTAAAGAAGTGATTTCAAAATATAAATTTTATTTTCATTAATAATGTTTTAATGATCTGTTAATGGTATTTATAATCATAAAAGACTGCAACCATGGATGTCATGTATTCTTTACTTGGGATATAATCCAATGATATCATCCTTATTATTTCTCTATATTTTTTATTTTTATGTTGAAAAGATGTTTATGAAACATGTTTCTTTTCCACATCTTACACTATGATGAAATTTTTATGAAACCAATTTATTTTCCATGGGTTATTCTATGATAAAGTTTTTATAAAACCCACTTCTTTTCATGGGTTATGATATGATAAATGTTTTATGATCTTGTGGTAAAGATATGAATGATTTTCATTATATGATTTGTGAGACCAATATTTACCTCCAATGTATTGGGTAATGATATCTCATGAGATAAATAGGACTGGAATAGGGATTAAACTCAGTTCAATAAGAGACTTTTTCCACTATGATAGTATTGGGAGTGAACCTTGACTACTACTATTCTCTACCATTAAAACTCTTATAATACCCTTTAAAACCTCACTAATACAATCATGGAAATAAGACATGACAACTAAATAATTGATTTTATATACTTATATGTATTTCACAAACTTATGTCTTATGCTAATGTTATTCTCTCATGACTCGTATTATTTGATTAATTTATGATTCATGTCTTATAAACTACCAATGTTTATTCCATGACTCATAATTATGATTTATGTTATGTAGGGTATGATTTTCAAATGTTATGATCATGTTCTCATACAATTATGTTTGTTTTATACTCAAGTTATCATTGATATCTCTCTTATTTACCTATACTGGGTATCTAAGATCCCCCATTCTTATGTTTCCCTTCCTTAGGTTATGAATAAATCTACTAAGTATGATATTTCAAAGAAGGGTTCTTGTTATTAATAACTTAGTGGTAGATGATTCTTATCTTTTATAAAAAAAATGATTATGTGTCTAAGTTTCCAAAGGAACTAGACCTATATGATTATAGCATGGATCATTATGTTATGTAATTAATATTCATCAATTAAGATGTGTTATATAAACATGAAAGGATTGTGTCATAATAGTTGGTATCCGAGAAAGGTTTAGTTAACCATTGGATACTAGGATGAGAAAGATTTAGTGAGAACCTTGGGGATAATTCTAGGTATAGGATAAAATCCTAATGTTTTGGTGAAAATCATGAATGAACTAGGTTAAACCTAAGGTCTTATAAAATAATGTGTCATAATTTAGGCATATTATAAGCGATTCTTCCGGATTATGTGGTTTTACACTATGATTGTTATTGCACACACCATCCTTTTTGGTTTTAGTCGATGGATGAAACTTTAAGGAATCAGGTAAATGATGAATATTTTGGACAATCAAATGATTTTACTCTTAATAAAATAGGTTTTATAGGGTATAGGATAAAAAAATATTATTTTCGTACTCACACAACTTTCTCAAGATATGAATAATACTGATGAGAAATGGAAGTAACAATGTTATTTTGAAACCTTCATGAGAAAAAAAAGCCACCTTATTTTAGTGGTTTTGTTGATCAACTAGTTGCTGATCAATAGATCAGTACCATTGAAAATATATTTTCTATTCTCTAGTGTTTGGAAAATGAAAAATTAAATTTGGTTTTCTATAATTTGGTAGTCATATCAGATCAATAGTTTACTCTTATTTAGAATACGATGTAATAAGAAGAAATTGACTCTATGGAATGGTATGAGTTTAAGATATTATTTTAAAAAAATAATTTCATCATATTATTTACATGAAAATATAGAAGTAATTCCTTGAGATAAAGAAAAATTATGATGAATTAATTGGTACCTATCAGAAAAACTTTTCAAGACTTTTGAGGTATCATCCAACCTGAATATAAGGTTGATCAATTCTTCAGTAGCTTAAAACCAAGTCTTTAAAGGGTGTTCACCCTAAGGGACTTCACTAGGTATGATTATATAATTTTATGTACTATCAAGTTTTAAATGTAGATTGTTGTTATCCATCAAACTCATGGTTTTGATTATAAAAGAAAGATTAAATTCAAAGGAAATTCTAAAAATGATGGAGAGGTGAAGATGATACTTCATTTTTCCAAAAGTGTGGAAGGAAACATGGAAATAATTGTCTAAATGGTACTAGTAAATGTTTCAAGTTTGGAAAATAAGATCATTTTTCAAATGAATTCTATGAATTATGGGAATAAGTTAACTAATGATGTGAATATAGATAATTCTCAATAGAATGAACCACCCATACTCTAATGTTTCAAATAAAAGGATTTTGGGAATTATGAAAATCAGTTCCCTAATCTAATGAATTAAGAATATAATAAGACAAAAAACATCTAAAGATAAAGGATAAATGTAAAGCTTAAGAAATAAAAAGAGAATAAGTGTATCATGATTATTAGGTAACACATATCCTATACTCTAGAGGTTTGAATTTCATGTAAGAGTTTTTATGAATAATCCATATGAATATATTATTGTTTATCCTTTATTGAAATTTGATGTGATTATAAGCATCGACTATCTGCCTTTACATGTATTCTATAATAGTGAAATCAAATTTTATATTCTATCAGTGCATGGATAAATACAATCTTACAATGGAAATTGTTTTATATAAGATAGGGGTTTATTTATGGAATAAAGGGTCAATTATATTTTGGAAGAATATATGTCTCCATTTAAGATAAAATTAAGATTTATGGATACCATAATAGGTTTATGAGTTTATGTTTAATAAAAATTTCATTGTTTGATACACCCCTCTTGAGTTTTTATGTGATGGGATTTTATCAAGATTAAGGATATTTTGGGAGACATTTATGGCAATATAATCATTTTTTTTGTATATGTTTTTAGGGAGAATTTTATTTTTGGAGGAATTCCTTTAAATTTTATGGACATAAGTTTAAAGGTGTTGGTAACCTTTAGGGTTTATATTATCTTTTATGTTGAGTTAATTGTGGGTTATTACCATTTGGGAATATTATAGAAATTTTAATATTATTGTTTTTTTAAAGGATAACCCACATACTAAATCACAACCTATCACATATAGAAAGGATTAGGGTCTTGAACCCACAATCAAAGGGTGATAAATGTATAACGCCTCCCATTATCCTATGTGAAATAGTATTTATGGTGGTAAACATGAAGAGAGATATTGTTGAGTATGTATCTCGGTGCTTGGTATGATAGAAATTTAAGGCTAAGAGAGAAAATTCTAAGATGATTTTATAACCATTATCCATACCAAAATGAAAAAGTAAAAACATTACTATGGATTATGTTGTTAGATTTCCCAAAACATAAAAAGGCCATAATACCATTTTGGGTTATATTTTATCACATGAAGAAGTTAGTGCACTTCATTTCTATTATAGAAGACTTATCTCTTGATCATATTTCTAGAATATACATTAAGGAATATGTTATATTTCCTATGGCACCACATTCTAGGGTATCTGATCGAGATCTAAGAATTACCTCAATCTTTAGGAAAAGTCTTCAGCAGACTCTTGACACAATGTTAAGTTTTAGTATTATGTATAATACTCAGAGTGATATGTGATATGGAGATTCTCTCACCTAAATGGAGAGATTCTCTTTCATGATTTTCATGTAAATGGCTTTGTAAAGTGTACTCTAGAACTTTTATTACCAATAATAACATTTCAAGATGATATTATTGACCACTATGAGATGTTTTCAGAATTTGTTGGTAATCATTCATCATGAGATCATGGTGAATCTTATGACTAGAAGTGTATTCCCCACAAAGTAAGAAGTAATCTATCATCATATGATAAAGTTGTACATCTTCTGCTATATAAGGGTGAAAACCCTACTATCTATATACGGAATTTGGAGGTTTCTTTGTTATTGCTTGGAAGTCTGTACTAGGACTCTTAAGCCAGTGATGGGGGATAGGAAGTGGGATATTGGTGGAAATGATGGATAAGGCTTGAGGTGGGTTTTTATTCAGTGCTGGAGATGATCATGGTGTTAGTTAGAGATGAGGAACATTGAAGGTGGTGTGTGACCAGTGGATCTGGGCTACCAAAGATGGCAGTGATGATGAGTTATGGGATTTTTGGCGATGAGGAACACCGGTTGTGGTGCATGGTGTATCTTACAAGGGGATCTGGGATCCTGGTGGGTCTTTACGGATGGGGGATCTGACGATGAGGGAGGCGATCTCATACAGTCATGGATGATTTCTTTGTGGTGGGTGTTTCATGCATAGGGTGTATCCTTCTAGGTTGATGGAGATCTTGGGAGATAGTGGATGGTGATGAATGTGGTGATCTGTCCAGTGACAGTTCCTCAGACAGGGGGTTATAGAGACGTCTACGCATAGTGGTAATGATAACTTTAGGATGTGCGTCGGTTTTTGGTTTAACCTTAGGAGAAAAAGGTGTATGGTAGGATGGATGCATATTTTTCTTTTGGTTGGTGATGAAGTAATTTTTTCTTATGGTGTTCATGGACTAGTAACGAATGGGAGATGTTTTTAGCAATGATGTTGGATGTTGTGGGACAACCAGTGGTGGTATGGGATGCTAACTAGTGTGATGTTCTAGTGTAAGATGAGCTTTAAGTTGTCTGGGATGCTAACAGTGAGAGTTCCTGATGATGATGTGGAAAACAAAACATCCAACGATGATCATCAGGGATCAGCATGATCATGAGTGATGACGCTGAAGGGAAATGTGACATCCTTAGGTGATCATTTTTTGTTCAAGATAGCTTCCTTGGATGGAGTTTTTTCTGTCAACTTCCTTGATGCAGTTGGGTGCATGAGTTCTTTGTTATTGAAAGCCACTAGATGACATCATGGATGTCTTATCTATATGAGTGTCTTTTGGAATTTGGGTATTTTGATGTTGGCCTCCTATATTTTCTCAATGTGGGCCTTTTGGACATGTTGTGTGTGTACTTATGTCTTTACTTTTTCATAAAACTTTCATGACCATGGATTTGGGTTACTAAATTCATGATCAGAACTATTCAGTATAATCCTCTGACATAGGGTTAGTATAAGATAACAATAAAAACCCTTGAGGATATTCTGAGATCTTTTTCAATGTATTTCAAAGGTGGTTGTGATCAATACCTTCCTTCAGTAGAGTTTTCTTAAAACCTCAGGCTTCACTCAAAAATTCACATGGATCCTTATGAATCCCTATATGGAAAGAAGTGTAGAATTTTAATATGATAGGATGAAGTGGTATAAAGAAATATATGGGGGAATGAGCTAGATGAGTAAATGGAAGCGAAAGTTATATCCATTTAGCGACACATCAAGGTAGTACAAAGTTGATAGAAAATTTATGCTGATAATCATCAATGTGATCTAGAATGTGAAGTTAGTGAGAAAAAATTTCTACAAATTTTTATATGGAATAAGGTTATGAGATTCAGGAAGAAATTAAAGTTGATCCATAAGTATATTTTTCCTTTCTAGATTCTTGATCGAGTAGGGGTAGTATCTTATCATTTGGTGCTTCCACTAAACCTCCCTCAAGTTCATGTTGGGTTCCAAGTATCTCTCCTAAGGAATTACATACCCAATCCATAAAATGTTCTAAAAACAAAGGTTTTACCATTATAACATGATATTTCTTATGAAAAATAACCATTTTAGATTAAATATCACAAATAGAAAGTGTTATAAAACAATACCACTCACTTGGTCATTTTTTTACGGCCAAACCACCAATTTGAGGAAGATAAGTGGGCACCTAAGGATATGATGAGTAAAAAGTATATTTAGTTTTTTGTATCATATTAATGTAATTTTTAGGGATAAATTATTTTAAGGGGTATAATATAACCCCCTGATATTTTAATAAATATTGTTATTAAATAAATTTAATTTCATTGATAGTCTTCATTACATGTAATAGCTAGTTTTGACAAGTTATGATATACTATTAAAATATTATTATCACCTAGCTATTGGATTAGTGGTTATGAATAAAACCAACTAAATTATAAAAATTTATGGGTTACACATATACAAAATTAATTCATCAGTTATCAATTAATTAGAAATGAAATTAATAGACATTTGAAAATAAAGGAGGTGTTTTTTTGAAAAACTTTTTTTATGTGCATAATTTATTTTTATCCTAGTAAATTAAATTTATAAATAATGGTGAATGATTTTAATGAAAATTATATTTTAATTAATTTTTTTCAACATTAATTTAATATTTTTTATTATGCAAAGGATAATAATAAATCCAGTTTTATGCTTAAAATGTATTTTTTCTAAAAAACAATTTTTCTCGCATTTTGTGAACATAAATTAAAATTAATTTCTTCAATTTCTAGGAATTAAATTATATAAAATTAATTGAATATTTATAATTATGATATTGAAATTTGGTAAACAGGACCCTTTTATTTTGTTCAATATAAAGAGTATCCGTGGTCAAATTTATCACCTCAATAAAGGGTAAATCGGGTTAATCTAGGTTAAAACTTAGAAGAAATGACATAATATTTCATCCTAACTATTTTTTAAGAATTTAATTATATACATAAAATATTATAATATAAATTTATTAATTTAATGGATATTTTTTCATTAAAATTACCAATATGATATTTAAATCAATGAAAGTTACAAAATATCACTCTCTTTGTTTTTAATATCTCCTATGTGTCCATATAGGGAAAAAGTAATGTTATAAATTAATATATGTTTCTATTTTGAGTTTAATAAAATTATTTTCTAGGTATAAATTTTTTTTTTGAATATTTATATAATGAACTAAATTTCTTTTGCACTACTAATGCATTATTTCTCTATTTAATAAAAATATATAATAAATGATTTTAAAAATATGAAAAGTGATATAATTTTAATAATTTAATGTGTCCCACGAATTTTCTAGACCTAAATAACATATTAGGGATATTTTAAATCATTATAATCTAATTACCCCTTTTACATGATGTATTAAAAGTAAAATTAAATAAATAGTGTTAAAAATGACATTAACGATATTTTATAATAAATAATTTTTATTAAAAGATATAAAATTAATAAAAATATTATATTACAAATAATTAATAGGATATGTTTTTAAAAATCATACATGGTACATTTTGTGGTCTTTTATCATTTTATATTTATATTATTAACCCTAACGAGTATAAAATTTTAATATTACGGTAATTCTTAAAAGGGTTAACATGTATTAAAACTAATATATAAGGGTAAAAATGTGATTCCAACTTGTCCAAATTTTATTTTATGAGAATATTTTGACTAATAAATATATTATATTATATTATAATATTATCAATTTGGATCCATTTGGACATCAAAATTAATATATATTTACTTAATATTTTAATAAATTCATAGAGTTCTCCTCCCCTCAATTATAAAAGGACACATCTCCTTTCTCTTCTTCACACCACAATGAGCCAAATATCTCAACAAAAATCTGAAAATTTATTTTTTTTAACTTCCCTATATAAATTATATAGGTTTTATTATTCCCAATATACCAAACTTATATCCCTTAATAGGAGATCTAAATGAGTTATTCAAAGAAGAGGTAATCTCCTTGACTGATCACTTTCTTTCAATTATTATTTTACCTCATCTAAATTTGTTATATTATTTATAAAATTATAAATAAGTTTCCTAAATTTACTAAAATGTTATTATGATTATGAAACCAACTTTATTCACCATATTTCCATCAAATGGGAAGTAAAAAATATCACTCATGGGTACATACGACCTGTCATCTCCAAAAAGATATACAATTCATTTCTCATCACCATATTTCATTTATGGGTATTATGATGGGTTTAATATTTATATATTATACTTATAAAATTAATATACTTATGTAATGATACTATCATATCTACCTACTTACCATCCAAACTGTTGGAAAATGATAAAGTTGATTGTGTGTATGTGTGGGCTGCCACCTCCTCGAAGCGATGCGATTTGTTTTTCATTTATGCTTTACTTTGATAGTAATAAGGATGTATATAATGAATATTATATATATATATATATATTATAATAATTATTTTTTAAATGTGTTTTATTATTTACCTTTCATTCTCTCTAACCATAAAAAAATAAAAATCGCATTCATACGTGTGTACGGTCTACAATCTCCTTAAATGGTGTAATTTATTTTTCTCTCTATACATTTGGTGAATTACTATAAACAGGTCTATAATGAATATATATGATATTTATATCATGATTAATTTTTTTTAGATGATGTAAGAATGATCAAAATACTAGGACCAAAACTACTAAACCAGAAGATACATGAAAAACTAAGAAAATATCACCCAGAATAGTGATTTAAACAAAGTAGTGTAAAAAAATGCATAAAAAAGGTTATAAGTAAATCATATATGGTATGATATATATTATTATGGTTATATAACATGTTTATAATAAATATATATTTATTATACATAATTTTCCAATATGTACAAAGGAAGTCAGACCTAAGGCAAGGGATTTTCGTATCACTTTTATTTTTATGGGACACATGCCTTATAAACCACTTGTTTCATTAATATGGTATATATATTGTCCATGAATGTATTTTATGATGATTATTATGAAAATAATGTGGAATTAAATATCTATATAAGGATATTAATTTCATGGGACTTATGATTCAAATGTTACAATTATTTTAAGGGTTTTATGTTACAATCACATTGTCTATCAGGATTGTTTAGGATTACGTTATGATGATAAAATGTTATGATATAACAATAAATAAACTCATGAATGTTATTATCATATGGTTATTTATTTAAAATATAATTTTTTATTCATTTTACTCACCTTAAGTATTTAAGAAAAAAATATGTTTTTAAGAAAAATCATCTTTATTTCTCTTTTCGATCTAAAAAACTCTTTATTATATATTCATGTTCTATAAAGATGTATTAAAGAATATTTTACTATTATCATATGATTTTATAAATTAATTTTTACCCCTTTGTTAATTTTAAAAAAAAAATCAAAAGGAAGCTTCTTGTCATTTTCTGAATGGAGTACATTTCTTGAATTTTCATAAAAATGTGAAAGGATTTTTTTTCTAAATTAAATCTCATGAAAAGAATTTTCTATTGTCATGAACATTAGATGTTTTAAATATTCCTTTGAAAGTTTCCATAATAATTTATGATGAAAATTTTTAACATAATATTTAAAAAATGTATATTTTAAAGAAGTGATTTCAAAATGAAAAGTTTATTTTCCTCAATAATGATTTAATGGTATTTTAGAGGTATTTCTATTCATAAACAACAACAACCCTTAATTTCACTTATGATTTTCTAAAGATATGATCCAATAATACCATCCATATTTTTTATTTGGATGGTTTATGTTTATGATTACAAGATATTGATGAAGCCTGTTTCTTTTCCATGGGTTATAATATGATGAAATATTTATGAAACCCATTTCTTTATCATGGGTTATATAATGACCCATCCTTAAAATTTTAATAATTTAGTAAATTTTTTTTATAATTCACTTTATTAAATTCCCAAAAATTATTTCAATTTATATTTTTAAATAATTATGACATAATTAATTCATATAAACCCACAAGAATAAAAAGTGGGTACTAATAAAACAATATCAATTTATTCTATAATACAAATATTTTTAATAAAACCTGAAAACGTTTCATAAATAATATTGACAACATTTATCTTGGATTATTCTTTTATCTTACTCATCCTTTAACCCTATGAATAACATTTAGAAACTTGTTATGAGCACAAAATATCAGTAAGGAACATAAAAACAAGGAAAGAAACCATTAGTTCATGAATACATATAAAAATATGATATCATTTTCACAAAGATATACTTATCACCCATAAATTATCGTATGCTTTCTCTTTGAAAACAAGATATTTCCATAAAACATAGAAAATATAAAAAAACCATAAAGGTATCTTGGGGAATTAATTAATAATTATTTTTTACCCTTATAGATACTATATGATGAGTAACCCTAATGGATTACTTATAATATAACCCTCACAACTACCTTATAATGTAACCCTCATGACTACCTTATGTTGTAACCATCACAATCACACTTGGAGTAACCCTACGACTGACCTCCAACATAAAAATATAAAATTCATTGGAGGGAGATATAAGTCCCATAATTTATCATAAAAATTCCCAATAACTATAATGTAATCATAAAACATGAATACTTTCATTTTAAAAAAAATTCCTTCTGAATTTTGTAAAAACAATAATTTAAGAGGATATTTGAAGAAAAAGTCCCTTACCTCTGGTTTTCCTTAAAATATGTTCAAACCTCATTTATAATGATTTTAAGAGTGTTATTAATATATTACATAACTATATTCATATATATAACACCTTATATGATATTTTAATAATAACTTTCCACATATTTATTAATAATATTTTGTTATTTCCATTGTTTCGGGTGCATTTTTTTCATAGTTTCCATGGTTGGTTCAATTTTGATTTTCTTGTAAATGGGAAGAAAGAATACCGAATTGAACCAAGATAGTTTTTTATGTTAAAATGAGTTATTTTAGAAAAATAATGGCGTCTTAAAACATATTATGGAGTGCACATGGAAATTGGAAAAAAGTCAGGAAGTTCCCTTGAATCAAGCTTGCTTATCGGGACAAATTGAGAAGGGAGCCTTATTAAAAACATTTATATCCTAGAAATAGAAATATTATATTATATATATACTTAATTTTTGAAAATATTCATATATTTCATCATTTTTATATAAAAATAAATAATATTTACATCGGATAAAAGAGAGTGAATGTATTGCCCCAAGAAAAAATGGGGGTTCAGTGAGAATCCCATAACTTATGTCTGAAAGTGTTTTTCACTTGAACTAAATATCCTATATTATAAAATTAAATAAATTAATTAATTAATTAATTTTATAAATTTATTTTATTTATTATAATTTTATTAAGTTCATTTATAGCCTTTTTGATGTGTTATAAGATACAATTTTATCGTTCAGGGTTGTTCTTTACCTTATTTTTCATGATCATTTAAAATGAGAATAGTTTATAGAATTGAAATTAAAGGTTATTAATAATATTACATAATATTAAATGGTATTATATATCATTTTTATTATATGGTATGAGGATGAATCATTATATAAAATATTAGTGATGAAAGTTAGTTTATTTTGGTGAATTTTGATCATTACAAACCACTTTTATTTTATAAATTAATATTGTATATAAACACTAGTTACAAAACATTATATAACATATAATAATTATAATTAAATATTACTTAACCATAATAATGGTTTTATGACCATCCTTGAAGGATGTAATGGAAAATAAAAAAAACATTATCCATGATATAGGTAAATCAACACATCACAGATGATGTTTTTATTTTTAGAATAAAAGGGAGATGAGAAATAGTTTGATGATGAATTTTTACATAAACATGATAAAATTACTGTGTATGTAAGATAATGGGTTTTCAATACATTCAGATAAGGGTAGTTGAGGAGAGAATATGAAAATAAAATAAATTAAAACTAAGATAAAAGAAAATGAAAGAGGATTTTACCTCTTAAATTCTCATCCTTAAGAACCTCCTTGTGGCCTTTGGTTTTGGCCATTTGGTGAGAATATTAGGTCTTGGATGCCATGAATAAGATTAGGAAGGAAGTTGGGTATAAATTGATGAAGCTAAAAGGCTATTATTTGTGAGGAGAATAGGTGGTGGGGGTTGTATTTATAGTAGAGGAAATGTATGTTTTCTCATTATCATATTCAGTAGTTTATTATTTTGAATTAATAATATGAATAGTTTGATCATTATCACTAAATATATTACAATAATGATGGAGATTTTGATATTTTGGGTTTACTTCAGTCATACATCATCCATGACTCAATAATTCATGTATTTATCATTTATCATAAATTATCGTATTTTACAATTCACCAAAAATTAAACTATTTCCAAAAAATACCAAAAAATAACCCAAGCCATTTTTTGAAATGTAGAATTCAAAAATGAACTCAATTTTCTGAAAATAAATTTTTTAAATATGATAAAATTAATTTTAAATTAAAATCTCAATTTATTCAAAAAAATACCAATTTTAAAACTATAAATGATTTTATAACACCTTGAAAAATTAATCAAGTTCTCATAAAATTATCTTATAGTTATAATAAAAAAATTATTTATTAATATATTTTATGAAAATAAATTTTCTTTTAAATCCTTAAATTTATTATAAAATTATAAATAAACATTTATGTGTTACAAAAATAAAAACAATTAATTTATCACTTTTAAAACATTTATTTACTTATTCCATGATATAAATATACTATATTTTCAATTTTAAGGTACATGAATTTTATTTATAGTTTCATAGGTGAGGTTATTATTCTATTGGCCAAATTACTATTCCTAGTCATCATGTTATTATTCCTAAGGTCAAGTTACTATTCCATCATTATAAATTCCTGATTTTCTATAAATATCAATTATTTCATTATAAATTTTTAATGAATTTAAATATGTAATTCTAGAATGGAAAAATATATTTTATAAGTAGCTGGGGTGTTATATTCTCCCCACCTTCTGGAAATTGTGTCCTTGCAATTTTTATTCAATTATTAAATAAGTGAGGACACCTTTCCCTTATAGAATTTTTAGATTCTCATGTTGCTTATTCAACCATGTGGATTATCTATAAAACGTTAACCTGATGGACTAACTTATTCTGGAATATATTCTCTCTAAGATCAAGAATCTGAACTGGTTTCTCCTCACAAGAGAGGTTCTCTTCCAGCTGAACTACTTTTGGGCTCAAAATGTGAGATGAATCTGGAACATACTTTATCAACATCGAAACATGAAAATCATTGTATACCTAATAAAAAATCAGAAGAAAAGATACATGGTAGTTTATTGATCCAACTTTCTATAGGATTTCAAAAAGTTTAATGAACCTTGTACATAGCTTTCTTTTATTACCAAAATGCATAACACTTTTCCAATGAGAGATTTTAAGGAAAACATGATCCCCAACCTCCAATGAAATGTCTTCCCTCCTATTATATGCACAGATTTCTATCTGTTATAAGTTTTCACCATGTGTTTCTAGAGCATCCTCACTTTATATGCCACCTACTCTATTGATTCTAATCTCATCAACTTCCTTTCCCCAACTTCATTCCAAAACAATGGAGTTCAACACTACTTCCTATATAATTCCTCAAAAGGTTCCATCTGTATACCGGAATGAAAATAGTTATTATAAGAAGAATCAAGTAAAGAAATATGATGTTCTTAATTTCCCTAGTAATCCATTGAACAAGCTCAAATCATATCCTCCAAGGTCTGAATGGCTCATTCTGACTGTCCATCTGATTTAGGATGAAAGGATATGCTGAAATTTAATTCTATGCCCAACGAATTTTGAAGGCCTTTCCAAAAGTTAGAAGTGAACCTAAGATCATGGTTAGATACAATGGATAAAGCAACTTCATGAAACCTAAAAATATCTTTTAGGTATATTTAAGAAAGCTAATCTATATAAAGAGTGTCTCGAATAGAAAGGAAATGTGTAGATTTTTTTAGCCAACCAATAATAAACCAAATCATGTTATTACCTTGATAATTCTTTGATAGTCCTACCACGAAGACCATGGATATATTTTCCCATTTATACTCTGTCACTAGTAAAGGTTTAAGCACCCCATTTGGTAGTTTTATCTCTACTTTAACCTATTGAAAACTCAAACATTTCATTATAAAATTAGAAATATGTCTTTTCATTCCATCCCACCAGTAATACTCTTGAATACCTTTGTACATCTTAGTACATAGAGGATGAACATAAAATGGAGAACTATGAGCTTCACATAACAATTTTTTCATCAGCTGGGGATTATAAGGTACACATAATCTCTTTCCAAATATCAAAACACAAACTTTATCAAAGTTCAATTCTGGTGAATTCTCCTTTTTAACCATTTCTACCTTTTTCTACAAATCACAGTCTTCATTATGTTCTTTCTTAATCTTTTCTGACAAAAATGACTACACTGACACCTGAAACAAAACAGAGGACTTTCTTGCACCAAAAAATTCCAAGACAAGATTCATCAAATCATTAATCAAGGGTTCATGTTCCTAACATAACATCGTTATTGTAACATGATGTTTTCATATAAAGGAATCCACCATTTTGTTGCTTTTATATGATGGTAATTGATCATGAAATCATAATCCTTTATCATTTAAATACATCTTCTCTACCTCATGTTTAATTCCTTCTAAGTAAATGTATACTTCAAACTTTTATAGTCAATATATATTTCACATTTGGATTTGTATAAATGATGCCTCAATTTTTTTAAGAGAAACACATATCTACTAATTCCAAATCATATTTGGGATAATTTAACTCATGAGGTTTCAGTTGTCTTGAATCATATGTAATTACCTGATAATTGTACATCAAAACACAACCAAGTACCTTCAAATAAGAATCACTATAGATGAAACAAACACCATTTATAGAAGTCAGATCCAAAACTGGAGCATTCACCAATATTCTTTTCAATTCCTAAAAACAAAAATCAAAGTCTTTTGTCCAAATAAATTTAACCCATTTTCTTGTTAACTTAGTTAGCAGGCTAAATAATCATGATTTTTTTTTTAAAAACCATTAGTAATAACCTTATAATTTAATAAAACTATGAATATATACTGCATTTCTAAGTCTTTTCCATTTATCAATCACTTTTGTTTGGGTGGGATCAACTATTATTCCATCCTTATTACAATGTTCCCATGAAAATAAATTTGTTGCAACCCAAAATCACATTTTCTAAATTTATCGTATAACTTATTTTCTTTGAGAGTTTGCAGGAAAATCCTTTAATGTTTTTTAGGATCTTAATATCTTTTTGAAAACACCAAAATATCATCAATAATAAAAAACTAATCCAAGTAATCATAGAATATTCTATTCATAAGATCCATGAATACAGCAGGGAAATTTTCAAACCAAAGGGCATAACAAAAAACTCATAATGATCATATATAGTTGAAAAATATTTTTTGGAATATCATTCTCCTTCACCTTTAGCTGATGGTACCCAGATCTCTAGTCAATCATTGAAAAATGTGGATCTCTCTGGATATGTTCAAACAATTCATTGATATAAGGTTGTGGATATTTATTCTTAATAGTAATGTTATTCAAAGCTCTATAATCAATTAAAAGTATCATGGAACCATATTTATTTTTAACGAACAAAATAAAAGTTCCCAATGGTGAAGTTCTAGGTCAAATGAAACCTTTTAGAAGAAAATCTTACAACTGTTTTTTTAATTTAAAAAGTTCCACTTGAGACATTTAAATGGGGGTTTTAAAATTGGTTTAAAATCAATAAATAATTCAATAGTAAATTCAAATTCCCAATTAGGTATAACACCAAATCACTAATCAGGAAAAATATCAAGTTATTCATTTACCACTAGCACATTATTAATATGAATAGTTACATTATTTTCAATAATATGTGAAAGATAAATTTCATTTCCACATTTTAACAGTTTCTCATCTTCCTGATTTGTTATCAATGATATGGGATAATGCTTCTATAAAAACTAAAACTCTTTCTGAAAAGAAAATTATTTATCTCTAAAATCAATATTAGCTTGATAAAAAGAAATCCAATCCATACCCAGAATAACATCAAACTCTACTAAGGGAAGACAAAAAGTTTTGTAGGTAATGTCTTTCCATATATTACAACTAGAAGATTCTTATAATGTCATTTTACCTTAATATTTCCCCCAGGTGTTCTAACCATAACCTCTTGTTTATTTTCTCAACGTGAAATTTTCAATTTACCTAAAAATTTCTCAAAAATAAAAGAATGTGTAGACCCTGTATAAAAAAAACATTAAAAAATATTGGTAAACAAATAAAGTACCTAATACCACTTCATTGGATAGCTCAACATCAGCTGACATTTTTGTAAAGTATCACACTACACTATTCTTCTTATAATCTAGATACTTCCCATCATTTCCATATTTCTTTGGGTAGGCATTTTCATAATGACCCAACTCACCACATTTGAAACACTTTACATTTTTCTTATCATAATTAATATTAAGATCATTTTCATTAAAATCTCAGGACATATTTCCAAACATACCACATCAAAAACATTTACCATATTTGTTAAGTCATTCCCCAGGGTGCTTTTGTCACGACCCGTCCTCGGGGCCCGTGTCGTGACTACCCCAAGCCCGCCTTCCATAGGCCAGGCGCTGGCGACTAGCACCAAGGCGTAATTCCCAGTAAAAAGGGAAGGAATTTCCTTTGTAAAGTAAAAAACACCACAGAGCAAGCAAGCAGAAGTAAACACTAAGTAAAAACTGGGTACAATAGTAAGTGTGGAAAAGTAAGTGGTCCAGAATACAAACCCAAACTGAAAGTAAAGTACAACTGAAAAAGGGAGTACAGCAATTGAAAAGTAAAGTCGTAGCTTCGAGCCGTCCACTGGAAGTCCCACCTGAAGGGTGGGTACAGATAGCCTCCACAGCTCCTCGGTTCCAGCCATCCACTCCGAGTACGTCCCGCACAGTGGTCCACCTCCAGGTACTAACCTGCTCCGCAAGCCCCAACCACGATCAACGCTGTCCGTCATCTGTAAAAAACACAACGTAGTGCGGGCATAGCCCGTGCAGGGGTGAGTATAAGCTACTCAGTAGGGACCCCGAGACCCCCGGAGGTCTCCCAGAATCCACAAAGGATAATACACAAAGGAAAGATGCAATCACGAAGTAACATATGACACTACTTAGGTATATGCCCATACATATACCTAAGTCATCAATTCCAGTTCGGCTCCAACATCCGAGCCCAAGTACAGCCCAGTCAACACAGGAAATCACAACCCAATCCACACAAGAAAGTATAACGTAATCCACACAAGATATCAAGTCAATCTTATCGAAGATAAGGATTGAAAGTCAAGATTCAGATCACACAGGTATACTTCATCGTAAGATGATAGAGATGATCAGATGTATCCACTGATTCATCTAAGCCATCAGACCCACACATGATCGATAGGTACTAACCCCCGCAATGACCCACACAGGATTGATAGGTAACTAACCCCCGCAATGACCCACACAGGATCGGACCCACACATGATCTGTAGGCGCTGGACCACACAGGACCATTGAGCGCTGACCCACATAGGATCGGTAGCACTGATCCACGTAGGATCGCTGAGTGTTGTAGTCATCGTCATCGAATCCACGGACAATTTTTGTATAGTCGTCATCATCGTCGCAGTCGTAGCCACCTCTAGGGTTCCCGCACACAGTAAGCTCATTAGAGAGGGTCCGCTCCACGAGCCGAGGGGCTGATACATCAACTGACAGATAGTCCGGTGTTTATGTATTCAAAAGTTCCGTATCGTCAATAGGAACACAATATCACAGACGGTGCGTCAATCGGACGTCCGGTCTGAGAGTTATTGGCTTTTTTGTCCTAGGGTCTCGGTTGGTTTTTAAGTCAAAACCAACCTGACCGTACTCCAACTGCGTCCAAACCACGATTGGAGTAATCCAAAAGGTTCGTCTCACTAAGAAAAATCCATCAAAGTCGACGGCATGTCAATCGGACGTCCGGAGCTCAAGTTATAAGTGTTTCCGCTCCGAGGGCTCGGTTGGTTTCGTGTTCGAACCAACCCAGCCAAACCCAAATTACTCTGAAACCATGAGTGTAATATATCAAATCGGCCTTCTCGATTCAAAAATCTCATCGCAACTGACGGTGCATCGATCAGAGGTCTGTAGCCCAAGTTATGGGCAAAAGACCGAAAGGGGTCTAGAAGTGGGGGTTTTGGGCCCGGACCGACCCGACCCGAGACCCCCTGGGTCGGCCCAAACCGAGTAGACCCGACCTGGGTCCGGGTCCACCCTACTTGGGCGCGGGCCGGTGGCCAGGTGGCTTGGCCAGTCCCGGCTCCACCGCGGCCTCAGTCGTGGCCTTGATCCGTCTGGCGCGGCACGACGACGTCGCGCCCCTCCGCCGTGGCCCCGCTCCGGCCGCGGTGTCTTTGAAGTTCCTTTGAGGTTCTTTGGTGCGGCGCGACGGTCCCGCACCTTTGTTCAACTTCAATGGAACCACGCGATGGCGTTGTGTACCCTTTCCATAAATCCCGCACAGTGTCGTTGCACCACGCCGCTTTCATTCGAACCGCATCAACACAACTTACAAGGGAGGAGGGTTGGCCGTGTTTGTGCGGTCCGGCCCCCTCCCGTTAATCGATAGCAAGTGGAAACATTTCACGAATAAGGGAAATGAAAGTATTCACGAACAAAAACAAAATCAAAATCCCCTACCTCGTCTAATTCGTTGGGCGAGGGTTCGTCCCGGAATTTATCATCACGGAAGAAGGCGTCGCGGAAGGAGAATCGTCGCGTCGCGGAGAAAAGATTCATCGGCGTCGTGTCGTCGATCTCTGAGGATCCGGCGTTCTTATCGACCTTCGTCGGAGGTCGGCGTTCTTCGTGTTCTTCTTTGAAGAAGAAGAAGATCTTCAAGCCCGTTAGATTTTCTCCAAAATCCTCTCAACACAACAAGTTCCAACCAAAATAAAATAAGTGCTTCACTTATTTTATTATCATGACTTAAGTTTGAAATTCAAAAAAATTGAATTAAACCACTTAATTAACTCATATTTCATTTAATAGGAGGGTTATGGGAGTTTAGGGAATATGAAGGGGTGGGGTTCGTGTGGGCCCCACCACCCTCATAACCTCTCATGGGAAGTTGGGTGGTTCCCAACTTCCACTCAAAGGACTACCACTTAGAAAGATAATAAAATTTGTAGTTAAATTTTATATTTAACTTCCAAAAATTTTAACAAATCCTCCCGTGTAAACGCAACTCTGGAATAGGTGTTCCTAAGCAATTACCAGCGCTGCGATTCCATCGGTACCCTCAGATTTCGATTCCGAACACTGGTTCAAAAGTTTGGAAAACCCGCTTGTTCGTTCACTGAACGTACCCGAGCCAAACCTCAGAAAATGATTTCGGGCACACTGGGCCTCGGAATCAGGTGCCGTCAGAAACTGTGTTCATGTAAAATCCCAAAGAAAATTAAGAATAAATTTCTCTTCAATTTTACGGGTCTTTATAGCTTGTTACAACACTTCCCAAAAATAGGAAACTGGACTTTCTTACCTTCATATTTATTTTGTTGATTATTACCCATTGATTTCCATTTTAAACTTTTATTCTACTTTTTTTCAAAGTACACATGATCGTTAGAAAACTCTATATACACCATATCATCACATAAAACATGTTTCTCATAAGTTTTATATTCTCAAGAGTCCAATTCCCTTTAGTATCTTGTCTTCAATCCTGAGTAAAAATGATTGATTTTATTATCATGATCCTAAATAAAATTTGGAATGTACCTTGCCAATTGGGAAAATTTTACTTCATACATAGCCACTAAATTTTTATCATTTTTTTAATTATAGGAATTTATTTTTCATCCTAATTCAAAACATATTAGGAAAGTATTTTTCGAGGAAAATATTCTAAAATTCATCCCATTTCAAGGCATCAATATCCTCAAAATCTCTAATATTCTGGACTATTGATCACCACTGGTCAGCTTCACCTTCAACAAGTTAAATATAAAGACTAAAATTTTGTTTACCTAAACACCCCATGAAATTAAATATCTTTTCAAGGGATTTAATCCACCCTTAAACCACCACTGGTTCAGGATATCCACTGAAAGAATAAAGGGTTTTCCTTATAAAATATTCCACTATCATCATGTTCCTTTGCAATAGTTCTGGTTGTTCTCTTACAAGGATACCATCACTATTTGTTGTCTGTGTTAGCTGATTCTTTACTATCAAAAACTTCTCAGTTCCAATACCAACCATTCTAGGATGAATTTTTGGAATGATATCACCCTCTTGATTCCTTCCAACTTCATCTTCCATGTATCTTCTATAGTAAATCATTCTAAATAGATATATTTTAGATGAAGCAACATGGTACTCTTTAAATGATATATCATTCCAACATAACGATAATGTAAAAATTATTTATTGTATTCGATTAAAATCACCCCAACCCCTAAAGTTATCCAAACCATGCTCTGATACCAACTAAAATGACCTGATCTTAAACATTACATAATCCAGTAAATTCTTTTATAATTCACTTTATTACATTCCCAAATATCTTTTTAGTTTTGAGATTTAGATAATTAGAACATAATTAATACATACTAAAAACAAGTATAAAAAGTTGGTAGTGCTAAAACAATATCCATTTCTTCTATAATATTTTATTTAATAAAAAATGAAAACTTTTTATGAATAATCTTCACTACATTCATCTTGGATTCTTCTTTTCTCTTACCCATCCATAAACCCTGTGAAAAACATGTTAAAAATGTGGATGAGAATAAAAGATCAGTAAGGAAAATAAAAAGAAGGAATGCAACCATTACTCCATGAATACTTATAAACATATGAAATTATTTTCACAAATACATACTTCTCACCCATAAAGTATCATATACTTACTTTGTGAAAACAAGAGATTTATATAAAACATTGAAAAAATAAATAAAACCATAAAGGTATATTTGGGTATTACTTATTTATAATTTTAGACCCTCATATCTACCATATGATTTGAAAAACTCATAGATACCTTAAAATGTAACCCTCATGGCTACCTTATGATGTAACCCTCACTGCTACCTTATGGTGTAACGATCATAGTCACACTTGGAGTAACCATATGGTTGAACTCCAACATAAACATAACTGATGCATTAAAGGTACATATAGATCACATAATTTATCATAAATAATTCCCAATAACTAGAATATAATCATAAAACATGAATAATTTCATCATAAAAAACATTCTTTTGAATTTTGTAATAATTGAAATTTAAAAGAGTATTTTTAAAGAAAAATTTCATTACCTCAAGTTTATCTTACTTAAAATGTGCTAAAAACTTTTTTATAATGATTTAAATAGTCTTATTAATATATTATATAACTATATTAGTATATATGACACCTTATATGATATTTTAATAACAACATTCCACTATTTATTAATAATATTTTTTTATTTCCTTTTTTTTCAGATGCGTTCTTTACATGGTTTCCATGGTTGGTTGAATTTTTATTTTCTTGTCAAATATAAGTCAAAATCATGAATTAAAACATGACAGTTTTTCATGTTAAAATGAGTTATTTTTGAAAAATAATGGTTTCTTAAAATAATTATGGAGTTCACTTGAAAATTGGTAAGAAATTGGGAAGTTCCATTGAATCAGGCTTGCTTATCAAGAATAATTGATAATGGAACCTTATAAAAATATGTATATCCCTAAAAAATAAGGATTAAATGATTTGAATACATGAGTTTGGAATATATAAATAAAATTTATAATGTTTACATAAAAATATAGAAGATTAATATTGGGTAAAATAGAGTTGAATCATAACCTCAAGGAAAAAATGGGGTTTTGGTGAGCATCCCTTAAATTATGTCTGAAAGTGTTCTGCACTTGAACTAAATAGCCTAGATAATCTAGTTAAATTAATTAATTAATTTATTAATTAATTAATTAAGAACCATTTATACATTTATTTTATTTATTATAATTTTATTAAGTTCATTTATGGCCTTTTTGATGTGTTATAAGATAAAATTTTATCATTCGGGAGTGTTTGTTTCCTTGGTTTTTCATGATTATGTAAAATAATATTCGTTGTCCAGAATTTAAATTAAATTTTATTAATGAACTTATATAATATTAAATGGTCTTATATATCATTTTGGTTATATTTTATGAGGATTAATCATTAAATAAAACATTAGTGATGAAAGTTAGTTTATTTTGGTAAATTTTGATCATTATGAAAAACTTTTGTTTTATTAATTAATATTATGTATAAATAATATTTAAATAAAATTATATAACATATAATATGTATAAAAAATCTAATTTATCCGTAATAATATTTTTATAATCATCCTTGAATTCGGTAATGTAAATTTAAAACACATGGTCTAGGATGTCGGTAAATCGACACATGAGAGATGCTGTTTTTACTTTTAGAATAAAATTGAGAGAAGGATTTTGATGATGAATTTTTCCATCGGCATGATAAAATTACAGTTTATGTAAGATATTTAATTTTTCATTCCATTTGTATAAGGGTATTTGGTTAGATAATAAGAAAATAAAATTATTTGAAAAGCAAATAAAAGAAAATGAAAGAGGATTTTACCTCTTGAATTATTCTCCTTGAGAAACTCCTTAAGGCCCCTGGTTTTTAGACTTTTAGTGAGACAAAAAGGTATTTGAAGTGAATAATAGTATTATAAAGTTAATTGGGAAGAAATTTAATAAGATACAATGCTTTGAGTTGTGATTAGAAGAGGTGGTGAGAGGTGGTATTTATAGTGGAAGAAATGGGAGTTTTCTCATCATTATATTCATTAGTTTATTATTTTGGCTCAAGACTATTAATAGTTTGAGAATTATAACAAAATATATTATAATAATGAATGATATTTTGAGATTTTGGACTTAAATAATCCTTACATCATCCATGACTCAACAATTCTTGTATCTACCATTTATCGAAAATCATCGTATTTTACTATTCACCAAAAATTCAACTATTTCACAAAAACCAAAAAAATCACCCTAACCATTTTTATATGTTTATAATTAAAAAAAAATGAACTCCATTTTTTGATAATAATTTCATAAATATGATAAATTTAATTTTTATGTAAAATCATAATTTATTCGAAAAATATCATTTTTTAAACAATAACTGATTTTAAAACATCTTGAGAAATTAATCAAGGTCTCATAAAATTATCTTATAATCATAATAAAATAAAATATTAATTTATTAATCTATCTTATTAATATAAATTTTCTTTTAAATAAATAAATAAATTATAAAATTATAAATTAATATTTACCTTTCACAAAAATACCGACACTTAATTTATCACTTTAAAAACATTTATTGACTTATTCCATTATATAAATATATCATATTTTTACATTTAAGATACTTGAATTTTATTAATAGTTTCATAGGTGAGTTTACTATTCTATTGGATAAATTATTATTCTTAATGGTCTTATTACTATTACTGAGGTCAAGTTACGATTTTATCAGTATAAATTCATTAATTTATAAAAATATAAATTATTTCATTATAAATTTATAATGAATTTAAATATTTCATTCTTGAATGAAAAAAATATTTTATAAGTATTTTTGTTGTTACAGGTTATACTATGATAAAATTTTTATGAAACCCAATTATTTTTATGGTTTCTAATATGATAAATATTTTATTTTCTTGTGGCACACATATGTATAATTTTCATTATGTGGTGGGTGGGACCTATGTCCCCCTCTAATTCATTACATAAAGACAAATATATTAAGAGATAAGCAGGACTTGAATGGGGAGTGAACCATATACAGTAATGGACTTTTTCCACTATGATATTATTGGGAGTGAACCTTGACAACTATGATGGTTTGTGGAGTGAACCCATTCCACTATTATAGTCATTTAAATGATCCTTTGATTCTAATGAAATGATTTTCTATGATTATGTGTATGCCACAAACTTATGTCTTATCCCAATTTTATGCTCTCATGACTCATGTTCTTCGACTCCTTTATGATTCATTTCTTATGAACTTCCATTATTTATTCCAGGAATCAATATTATGATCTATGATATGTAGGGTATTATTTTAAAATTTTATGACCATGTTCTTATACCCTTATGTTTGTGTTACGATCAAGTGATCATTGATATATACCTTATTTACACTTACTAAGCATTTGAACTTGCCCTTTCTTGTGTTTCCTTTCCCTAAGTTAGGAATAAATATACTATGTAAGATATTTCTAATAAGTGTTCCAATTATATGGAAGTTATTTGGAGACAAGGTAGATGTTTTATGATCCAATGTTTTTTGTTTCCATGTTTCCAAAGGCGCTATACCTATATGATTCTGGAATGGATTGTTATGTCATGTAGTGAATATTCATCTATAAATATGTGATATCTATGTATGAAAATACTAGGTCATTATAGGAGCATAATATAAATAACGTAATATTATAAGATCATGTTAATATAGTAAACGTAGCAGCAAAAAAACATGACATAAACCTGGGTCAAGAATAACTTCCTAGAGAATATATCATGGTGGAAAAAGTTTCATAATGGATTAGGAATACTATCTAATCACATACATAATGAATCATGATACTAATTATTTACTCAATGCATTGGAGTGGTATCTGGGAGAACCCATAATTAACATGTTCATGATAATATATTCCACAAAAATTAAAATAATCATAAGGCATAAACATAATAATTACCCAGGGAAAGAAATGGGTTTCATAATCTTGTCTAATATCATAATCAAAGAAAATTTCATAAAGGAGGCATTATATAATTGAACATAAGAAATGCATTACCCTATTAATTGAAGGTAGAATAATATTGGTAAATATTTGTGATATATATATATATATATAGTTTAGAAGTAATCTATAATATCAAACGTTTTTTTCATTGATGAAATGTATTTAAAATATAACATGAAAGATTTATTTAATAAAATACATTTTTTCACTCTGAAATATCTTCTTTAAAAACAAAAAAATTCTAGAATATGAAAGAAACCCTTTTCTTTATAAATAACCCTGTAAAATTTTAAATTAAAATTCAATTTATTGAGAGATCATGGTGGAAGGTAATTCTGTACATTCCATATAAGTTAAAAAACATTCCTTTTATATTGTTGTAAAAAGGTTAAAAAGTACCTCATTTAGAAAAAAAGAAGATTATATTCAAACAATTTTCTAAAAAAATCCTAAATGGGTATTTTTTTAATAAATCATTTTTTTTTAATTTTAAAAATAATTTTAAAAATAATTTTAGAAAACATGGATGTGAAAGAAAAGGGATTTTTGACCAAAGATAGAAATAGAGATTGATTTTCTTAAAAACATTTTCTCAATCATTTTAAGTAACAAAGAGAGAAAAATGGTACTATTACATGAAAATTTTATGAATAACCAGAGTATAATAAAATTAAATGGGTTTATTAGAAAATTATAAAATAATTTCTTTCAATGGAAATTCAAGAATAAACAATCCCACTTAAAATGAGATTGAAGCATAAACCCTTACCGCCTTAGTACCTTTTGGATCATATCCCCCATGAATGATTTAAATTAATTGTGACATAAAATACAATGAATTATTATGTATTCATGATATAATATTTAAAGGTTCATTATATACACTATATAAAATAAATTTGGATCATAAAAGAACATTTGTCTCAAAGAAGGAATTTTTGATATGCAAACCCTTATCTATAGTCCAAACTTTTCATGTATGTCATTTGTCACCTATATGATAAAATTCTATCAATTATTTTTTTATTGATCTAATTTTAATGGTTTAATCACTTATACTTAAATAATTCACTTTATTTTTTTAATTACATATTTAATTACATAATTAGTTATGTCCACATCGGGTGATTTGAAGACATTCAATTCGTAAATTCAAAATGGCATTTGTGTGTTGACCATAGTGAAAGGGGTCATTTTTCATTATATAAAAAATAAATATAATGAAATAATTATCATTTTTATACATAAATTTTAATTTTAAAACCAACTATTAAATATGGTTAGGAAAAAATAACTATGTTACAATCATAGAGATGGTGGGTCGTACGTAAAGATGAGTAATGTTTCCTTTTCTCAATGATCATGCTAGAAAGAAGGTAATTGTTATTTTATATTTAAATTGTTATAATTATATCATAAATATAATAATATTTATTTAAATTCACTTTCATATCCATCCATGGGATGTGGTAGTAAAAAAATAACATTGCTTCGCAAGACGGTAGCCTATAGTACAGACGAACGATGTTATCATATTTAAATTGATGTTAAGGTAAGAAATTATATGATATATTAATTTTAAATAATAATTAATATATCATTAATATAATATATAAAAATTAAATATATAATAACAAATATCCTTTAGAGGAGATGATGGAAAATGAATTACATCGGTTCGTAAGGTGGTCTCCCGTCTTACACACGATCGATAGTTTCATTTCATAATTGATGGGAGAGGATATGAATGTAGGTTATTCCATTAACATAATAACATATCAATATATTGGAGATACTAATTTTAATATTTCATCATTTTTGAATGATATTTTAAATAGGTGGAATAAGAAATAATATAAAATGCTCGGTTAAGAATGATATCTCTACTTCAGATGACCAGTTTAGGTTTACACAAAAATCCATCTTTGAATGGGTTTCTAATCAAATCAAGGATTATATTAAATGTATATAAAATAAATTAAAATATTTTGGTTGGTATTGGATGAAAACAAGGCTTTATAAGTGTGAATAGAATAGGATAGAAGGTTCCCTTTTATAACTGACGAGGAGTGGCGTATTTATAAATACCCAAACCTATTCAATAATAGAAAGTTACTCTCAGACCATGTGCCTCCACAATAAATAAATAATGGATTGGAAGGATGATATTTATTAAAAAAATATCCACCATTAAAAAAATAAATATTTTTTAAACATTTTATTCCATTTACCTCTTTAGTTTAACCCCCCAATAAATTGGTTTTAACATTAACCATGGAAATATAGTTTTACTATTTTTACAATTCATTATGACCAAAAATTTACTGGAACTTATCATATAATATTAATTACGATGATTATAAATATTTATTAAATTTTATCAAATTAAATTCATAAAATTGATAGAATTTAATTTAAAATTAAACCCCAAAATGTGTCAAACGGTTTTTCAAGAAATGTGTTTTTCAAATATAAGATGATCGTGTATTAACTATATGACTATTAATAATCATTATATGAATTTTAATTAATATAAATAGATATATAATCTATAAATTTAATTTATGTCCTTCCATCTTAGGTGTTACATTAATTAATTGAAATGGGTAACTTTATGTATTTAAAAACAGTTTACAAAAAACCACGTTTTTAAGCATAAAAATAAACTTATAGTAAAATCATGAAAATTGATGATTAAAATGAAATTAATTAGATTATTTTAAATAAAATATTTTATAGTTCAATTTAATACCAAATCCAAAATATATTGGTACTTTTAAATTACTTTATTTAATTAAAATAAAGGATAATATTTGAAAAATTTATAATTTTAACTATTCATTGAAAATCATTATTTATAGGAAAATACCAACATTTCACCATAAGTTAATATTGATATGGTAATTTAAAAATGATTTTAAATTTATAAAATAAAATTTCTAAAATTTCCAAAATTATTTATAATATTTTCTCACAAAAATCAATAAAATACATTTCTAATGAAAATGTATTTTTTGAAGAATTAAATGTCCTTATTCAAAATTGAGTGCTAATTTACTAAGAATTTATAAATAAATTTATATTAAGTAGAACCTTTATATATATTTCATAAATCAATTAATCTTATTCATACCTACCAATTTAATGGTTGTGTTATAATGGTCATATTTAAATAATAATATTTTAAAATCATATCATGGTTCATTTAATCTTAGTGTTGTGTGTTGTATTTTATATCTTACATAGTGTTATTTAAAATATTGGGGTGCTACATTGTCTTCCATTAAATAAATTTCAACATCATAGTTTGAACTTATGCTCTGTAATCAAGGGGTTTACATTCAAAAATTCTTTTATGGAAACCCCACATTGTAAAAAGGGTTCATTAAACTTCCTCCTAAAAGAGGGAAAGGGGAATATGAATGTCATTCGGAATAACAAATAACAAGGTTTATAAGTAGGAGAACATTGGGGGAATTGAAAATATGGATATGGAAGAAATGTGTAAATAATTATGGCAAGTGATAGAGATAATTGATCATAAGAAATTTAATGATCAAGATAAAGTTAACAACCACAATACCATAAATCTGTGATGAGTTAAAATACCATTAATTCATAAGATATAAAGGTAATATGTTACCATTTTTTTTTCAATATCCTTTTTCCAAACATGAGTTATTCTTTTTCTATTAATATAGATAAAACCTGTAAATATACTTACATGATACATTTTTATTTTATAAACAAATTTTCATCCTTTGGTTGTGCTTTGGTCAATTTTCACTTCACCTCTTACTCTATGGAATGAATATATAATATGAAATTTTTATTCCTAAAGATCTAAAATTAACTCTAAATGGATCATAAGATCCATAAAATAGTAAAAATATATTCCTCATATCTTTATTAAAAACAAAAAATTTAGCACAAAGTAAGATAATACCTATACTGAATATGAATATATTAATCACTAAAATTTAACAATTAAATCAAAGGTTTAGCATAGATAATTCCCTAAATAAATAACCTTATATCCCAAATTACCTCAATAACCTCAACATAAAATAATTTTTTAACCTAAAAGGTTATCTCATAATATTCAAATTGCATCTCCCAAAATATAATAGCATTTATCTCAAATAATCCTTTACATTAAACAAAAGGTAATATATATCTCAATGAAACAAAAAAATTCCCAAAATATCATTAATCATCTCAAAATCTCTAAAATTTAAAAAATATTTTATCCTCTAATATGTTTTCAAAAATAAAATTAATATTTTTCCACAAATTAATTTAAGTAAAAAAATTATGTAATAACCAACAAATTATTTAGGACAGTGGTAGGCACCGCACCCTTGTCACCCTTCGGTTGAGGGTTCCAGTCCTGTGGCCTTTCTAAATGTGACTAGTAGTTTCCCAACTTGTGGTTTTTCCTTTTTCTAAGAGTATGTAAAAAAGTGATAATTATATTCATAATTCACTTTGACCCTATAATGTTCTCAAGAAAATTATGAACATCTTCAAAAAAACATTAGTTATCAAATCACTTTTTTTTAACCTCTGTGGTTTTCAATATAACTCATTTTATTGTAATGGGTTCCCTCCCAATCAAAAGGGGATTTTATTTTTTCTTTTTAATAAATATAGCTATGCCCTAAACTTTTCTCTAAAAAAATCTTACTCATTATATTCTACAAAATCAATTAATTTTAATGGGATATAATTACCCCAAAATAAATCACACATGAAATATTATCTTTTAATAAATCTTGTGTTTTTATATAAAATATCACTTTACTATTAAATAAATTTTCAAGGACTTTAGTACCATTCAATATATTCTTGAAAATCCTTATAAAAACAACTACAAAATTATTTGTAGATGTTTCATGATTATTATAAGAAGAAAAACATTAATAAAAATACTTAAATAATATGATTCTCAAATTCCAACACCTAGAAACTTCAATCAATCAACTTCAATGATTTTCATAACCTAGTACCTTAGGAATTAATATTTAAATTATGATATTAACTATTATAATTATCAAGTTATATACATCTATGACATTGAACTATTAGTGGTTCCTTAGGTTGAATATTATATCCATACATATCATTAATTAGAGTCTTCATTTTTCTTCAACAATTAGCTATTTTTTCCCTCATCTACAACACATAAATAATCTTCTATTTTATTTAACACATTTTATATGTTTCCTATTAACATATTTTTGATATATAGAAAAATGAATCTTCTTTTATTTATCATATTTAACACTTGAACTTCCATGGGACTCAATCCATCTATTATTTGGTGTGTTTGTAAATTCAACTGTGTTCCAGATGTTAATCATAATTCCGGATAGATCATTTGGTATGAAAAAAATATGTCTAACTTTCATTCCCATTTGGTTAGGCATATCATTAGTGAAATCATTAAATTTTCCATCACATTGGTTTTTGGCATTATTTCTCCTATTTCCTACCATTAACTAAAAATAATAAAATAAACAACATGAGAATGCATTAACATACAAAAATAAAACTTATAAACCTAGAAGGAATAACTTATAAATCATAAGTATATATTTACTTTTGAGTTTCTAGGTTTCATTCTAGGTTATCCATGGTAACATTTTCTATTATGTTTTCTAACCAAAATATTTGTTCAAGTCCTTAATAATGGTTTGTAAAGAGTTTTAAAACTTCCAAGACATATCCCCTAGGAGTTTCAAACTAGGTGTATAAAAAGGCCTATTACTATACACCAGGTAAAAATTGATTCAATCCCAAATCACCCTTTTTAGAGTTATTACCATTATGTATAAATATTCTAGAGCCACATTCACTAGTAGTATCCAGATAGGGATGTAATTTCTTAGAACCCACTCACTATATACTTCACCAAAATTCTAGTATATTTTTTTACACTTTGCCTTATCCTTATACTTATCCCTAGGGTTCTCAAAAAATTATTCTAGTCCTAATCACCAAAAATAACTAAACCATACTTTTATGTCAACTGTAGAGATCTATTACTTTTACACATATTATTTAATGATTTTTATCATAAATATCCATTATTACACAACAAGGATTGAAAAGGTCTAGTGTATTTGGAAAACTAGGTTCATAATACATCAAAAGGGAACTAAAACATGACATATTTATTTTATTATCCATAACTAGAACCTAAACACATTTTAACTCCTAAAATTTATTAGGATAAATAGGGGAATACTTAAAAGAAAAGGGTTATCTAAAAATCCCAGTAAAGGAATAAACATGATAAGGAAACATAACATGTGAGTCAATGGTACAACATGATATCATAAAAGATAAGTCTCGAGAGTAATCACGTGGAGGCATAACATAGAGAAAATGGTATCATAAGATCATATTAATATATTATATATATATATAACACAAAACATGACATAAACATGAGTCAAGGATAACTTCATAGACAATATCACATGGTAGAAAATACCCCCATAATGTATTAGGTTTACTCCCTAATCCCATACATAATGTATCATGTGACAAAATATTTACCTAATAAATTGGAGCACTATCTAGGCCTACCCATGATAACATATTCATGATTATGTGTTCCATAAAAGGGAAAATAATCATAAAGCATAAACATAAGAATTTCCCTTGGAAAGGAATGAGTTTCATAATCTTACCTCATATCATAATCAAATGAAATTTCATAGAGGTAATTGATAAATGAACACAATATATATATTACCCCCTAAAAGGAAGGTATAATAATATTTTTATATATGTGAGAGATATATATACACAATTTTGAAGTAATACATAACATCAAAGGATGTTTTTGATGATGAAAATTTCTGTAAAATATCACATAGAATATTTCCTAAGGAAAATATCCTTTTTCAATCTGAAATCACTTATTTAAAAACTAAAACTTCCCAAAATATCATAGAAACCATTTTATTTGAAAATAACCATTTAAAATTGTAAAGTGGGATTCATATTATTGAGTGTTCATGATGGTGGGTAATTTCATACATGACATATTTGTTAAAAAAATATTCCATTCACTCTATTGTAAAAAGGTTAAAAAGTACCTCATTTATAAAATGAAAAGAAGATTCCTTTCAGACCATTTTGTAAAAATTAAAACATGGGTAAAAATTTCTTTCATAAATAATTTTGATAATGTTAAAAATTATTTTTTAAAATATGTTTAGAAAATATGGATATGGAAGAAATGGGATTTTTGTCCAAAGATATAAATAGAGAAAATGTTTATTTAAAATATTTTCTCAATCATTTTAAGTACCAAAGAGAGAAAATTGTTACTATTACTTAAAAATTTCATGAATAACTATATGAGAATAAAATAAAAGGGTTTTGTTTTCAAATGATTAAATAATTTCCATCAATGTAAATTAAATAATAAACTATGGCACCCCTGGTTTCAAGTAAGTAACCCTTTAATTGTGATTTTTAAGTATCTAAAGTATATGGGTGAACTTTGGGAGAGTTTAAAGAAATTTTGGAGTGTTTTGGGGGATTTATATAGGTACACAGTTGGTAAATATTCTGAGAAAACCATGAAACACCTATAGGAAAAAATGCATTGTGAGATATGGGAAAATGGGAAGGCACACAGGTGGTGAACGATTTTCCAAAACCATGCATCCACTAAGGAGAAATCGTGCTTTTTGAAACAATGTATTTTAATTTTTGATATAGTATATTTGGAATGGTTGACACACAATTTGGAAACCATGTGAGGTAACCATGCCAGGTTCATCTTTAAGGTAGTGGTCAGTGTATGGTTAGCACATTGTTTGTCAAACTATATGACTAAACCATGCACGACAGGAAACTAGATCCTAAAAAGGTAGATCTAGGTCATTTTAATGTTTTAATACCTTGTTTTACCCCAAAACGGACCTAACTTAGTACTATTCCCTCTTAAATGTTCTATAAATGATCCCTATCAATTTGGAAGTAATCTGGAGGTGTCTCTTGGTGTTTCAAAGATAGATTATTGCAGTAAGGATTCGTTCTTGGTTGTTATTGGTAGTTTTGTTAGATCTAATTCTCTCTCTCTCTATTAGTTTCATATATCTAAACCCACTATGGGTAGATATAAGGTTATGTATTCCAAGTATGATTATATTTGTCTTGGTTTATGATGGAGGAAGATATCTATGGTGGATTTGTGGAGATTCAACTTGGTTTTGTGATGTTTTCATGTAGTCTATCATTTTTTTCCAAAACCCTCAAGGTAGGTGGATTCACTCTCGACTCTTATTACTAGAACCAATTTTCTTAGTTTAAAATTAATTAATTTTTATTGAAATTTATTGTTCATTTTCTATGTAACAATGGTTGAAAACCCTCTTGAGCGACGGCTGTGGATTTATGGAAATTTGGTGTTTTGTTGGAAAGGGATTTTAGTAACATAAATTTAAAATGATGATTTTAAAATTTTGGTTTGGTTTTATGTATGAAAAAAAAAATTATTGAATGTTTTGTTTAAATGTTTTTTAATAAAGGATTGGTTTTTATTGAAATTGTTTTTTGAAAACTGTTTTTAATAAAAGAGTAGTTTTATTTAAATGGTTTAAATTATGGTTTTTTCATGGGTTGGTATAATGAGTTGGTGTGAGTTCATATTGAATTTATGAGTCTTGGTTGAAATATGACATTGTGATTACTGCCAAAGGTGTAATGGTACATGGTATTTAATTACCTTGTGATGACTTGGTAGATCAATTAGAAACCACTCATGAGTATGGAACTATCATAACGATTCATGCATGTTTGGTAGTGTGAATATATGGAATGGGATGTATTATGAAAAATGGAACTTGTGAAATGGTTGAATTGTTTGGTTTCTTACTTTGAAAAATGAATTTTGTTAGAAAACAGTTGATATAGCCATTGTTTATATTTTGATATAAACTATTTTAGAATATTTTTTTATATAGAATCTTTTATATAAATGTTTCTAACAAGTTTTATTCTAGTGGCATGAGTAGGGAAGTCATTGGGGAAAATCTAATGAGTTTCATTACTCACCACTTTTTCACTTTGGGGATTTTGCATATATTTTTTGCTGGGACATGGGAAAAGGTAAAGTATCACACTTCTATAGCATTTATTAGTGATACTTGGGTTGGTTTGGTGAAATTTGAGCATGGAGCATGTGTAACTTTGAAGTTATGTGTCTTATTGAGTTTTTATAGTCTTTTAGTCTTCCTTTGTTTAATTTGATATTTTTTTCTTCTACTATGGAACTTTCTTTTAGTTTGGTTTTTCTATAAATTAAATGTTTGAGTTTTATTTCATTCTTTCATGCATCAAATAGAATTTAATTGTTATGGCATGTTTGGGTTGATTTTTTATTCTTAAAGTGAAATTCATTCCCCACATGTATTGAATCCCTTCAGCATTTATTTCCATCCTTTATCATCTTGGGGATGTTTCTTAAGGCCAAGTAGCACTTCTGCCTTTACTCAAGAAAATGAGGATGGGTGGGATGTTATTAATGGTATTTTTTTGTCTAAATTCTCTTTATAAAAGTTTTATAAGCTTGTTTTTCCCTTTCCAAACAAGAAGTCTTCAGTTTCATGGTCTTGCAGTTGATATTTATTTGGGTCTATTCCTTGATTTGGGATCGTATAAATAATTAGGATTGTTGGGACTTGAAATATAGAGCATAAAAATACATAGAAAACCTTTTTATGTTTAACTTTAAGTTACCATGTAGTTGTGTATATAAGTGTTTTGGAGACACTTATAGGATTCTGAATCTCATTTTCATGGATTTAGCCAACAAGACAAGAATTACATGCATTAGAGGAATGAATTTCCACTAAGATTTCATATTTCATTTTGATTAATGATTAATGACTTGTTGTGATTTTTGAAAAATGTTGAAATTGTTTTCAAATGGAAGAATTTGAAAAGAGCATGGTGTGGTATTTTGAAAATGGGTTGATTTTAAAAAACAAGTTGAAATTTTTCAAAAATAGTTAAACGTAGAAAATATTGATTTTGGAAAGCAATGTGGTGATAGTTGTTGTGATATAATTTGAAATACTATGCCTTTAGTTGATAAAGATTCAAACTTATACCGTTTGTTTTGGTTATAGAAAATGGCACCCAGTAGGAATTGTAGGAACAAACTAGTAGAAGCCACAAAGAATGTGGTTGCACCTAATCCATAGTTAAACCAACAGTTGGTTCAGAGTATCATCTGAGAATTATAGGTTGTGAATAGCGAGGATGGGAGGGATGATCCAAGGCAAGTGGATCATTCTATCCAGTTCTAAAAGTACAATCCACCCATCTTCGGGGTGATTCAAAACCAGATAAGGAAGAGGTTTTTAGGAATATGATGAATCGTATCTTCAATTTCATCAGCACCCCAACGAAGATTAAAGTCAATATAGAGACATTTATGCTTTAGGATCTTGCACGCCAGTGGTGGTATCTTGTCGTGTAGGTTAAAGTGGGTCAAGTCCTTGTTTGAGAGGATTTTGAGGAATTGTTCAAAAAATAATTTTATCCACACACGTTCAAGATTTTTAAAATGACAAAATTCTACATCCTAAATTAGAAAAATATATCTATCACTAAGTATGTGGATAAATTCATGAATTTAGTGCTCTTTTCACCCAAAGTTGTTTCTAGTGCATCCTTGAAGGCACACATTTTTGAATCTGGGCTGAGACAAGAGATTCACTCCAAGATTTTCATACTATGTATTACAGATTATACAGAGATGGTCAATATAGTGATAGTGGCTGAAAATACATCTCAATATATATGGGAGGAGGAAGTTTGTTAATATCTATGGAAAATGATGGGAACTCTAATGTTGGGGGAAAGAAAAATAGGGAAACTGAATTCCAAGATAGGAGCGTGAATAAGAATAAAATGGTTGGATTGGTGAATCTTCCCCCAAGACCCACAACAAAAGTGATATATTTCTAATGTGGTTTCTTTAACCACATGATGTGAGAATGTATGACACCACTAAGAGCATTCCACAATTTCAATAAGATGAGGCATCTTCAGTGATATTGTCGTTGTGCTCCTAGGTTAAGTTCTCGAGACACTTCTTAGGTTTCTCTAGTATCATATGCTTCGATGGGACAAGGATAGCATAATTAGTCTCCTCAGTAGAATAGAGATAACCATCATGATTCTATAAATACCATGAATCCTTAGTAATGGAAATCTCAAAAGGTCAATAAGGAGCAAAATGTAGCGATGAAGCAATTATATGCTACTAAGCAGGTGATTTTGGATGATCAGGATACGCCGTCTATGGTGAGAGGTACAATTATTTTAAATTCTAACCTTATGATAGTTTTTATTGATACTGGTGCATCTCATTCCTTTATTACCTCTCATACTACTGATTTTCTAAATATAAAATTTGAGATATGCCTTATGTGATAAAAATGAAAACTCATCTTGAGAAAAGAGAATATCAGGCCTTTGTGTGTAGATAATATTCTATAATTTTTGATGGATTTGGTTTGAAATGAGATTTCTTTATGCTATAGATGAGTTTCTATGATATAATCTTGGGAATGGATTGGTTGACAATGTTCAAGACTCACAACGACTGTAATAGCAGAATAGTTAGTTTTGTGACTGAGGATGGTGTTGAGCATCTCTTTAGATGATAAAGGAATGTGAAGACATGTGAACTAGGATTATTAGAACTAGAAGTGGGAACAATATATTACCATTTGGTAGCATTGGCTTTGGAATCAATGGAAGAGATCGAGAATATTAGTTTTCCAAAAGTTGTGGATTAGTTTTTGGATGTTTTTATCAAATATTTATCTAGGTTACCACTGGTAAGGGAAGTGGAGTTTACAATTGATCTCTTCTTGGGGACCAGTCATATCTCACTTATTTCCTATATAATGGAACCAAAATAATTAATAGAGTTGAAATTATAGTTGAAAGAGCTAGAAAGTATAGGGTTTATTCATTCGATTATGTCTCTGTCTATAGAACCAGTCTTGTTTGTGAAAAAGGAATATTGTTAGGTCCACTAGGCTGAGTACCCTGAGAGGGGGGGTGATTCTGGGTATGACTAATTCAAAAATAAAGCCCATTCTGATCTTGTTTCTCTGTTAATCAAAACACTATTCTCTCACTTTCCTATTGCATAATATAAACAGAAGGTAAATCATGCACAGGACACAACAATTTTTACTTGGTTCACCGCTAAGGGCTACGTCCAAGGAGCATACACCGACAAGTTTCCGGTCGTACCAAATTCCACTATTCTTCATTAGATGTGGATTACAAGGTTCGGGAAACTTCACTCTGTCCCAGGATCACTGCCTATACAAGGTTTAGGGTCAGATCAATGCTTTCCTAAGGGTCACTCCCTGTTTCTCTCTCTCTAGCTCACTACCGGTGGAGAGGATAACCTTCTTCATCTTCCTTTTCTCACTGCGTCGGAAAGGATCCACTCATAGTTTATAGACCTATAGGTGTCTTCATTTGCATGAAGAAATGCATCTTCCTCTATATGTAGATGCTCTGTTGAAGCCCAATTTTTACCCATAGATGAATCTCTCTTTGCACTGAAGGTATCAAGAAAACTTCAAGCTTCCACGCAGCCCGAAAATCACTGCTGGAAATAAACCTTACTTGGTGCGCAAGTCTATCTCGACGCGCAAGTATCAGTACGTAAGTCACAACGGGTGCGCAAGTCCACCTAAGACACTTGTGCAACACAATCTTCCCCAACTCCAAACTTGCGCGACTCTCTTCCTTTTACGCCCAAACCAATATTGGCGTGCAACTGCCAACCGGCGCGCAACTTCTCACACTGGCACGCAACTTCAACCACTGGCGCGCAACTTCACTTGCGCGACCCACACAGCACTTGCGCGACCACCACACCTGCATGATGGGATCTTTGATTTCTCAAAGTGTTGAACTCCTGTAAAGAATGGAGAGGGGTGGTCCAGTATTTATAGGCATTTGGTCACCCCTGCGTGACGGCGCACAAGTCTCTCCTCAGTGCGCAAGTCTCTTCCCCAGCAAGTCACTTGCACGACCCAATTCCAAACTTGCGCGAACCTATTTCATTTGCCATATTTTGATCTTCTGATCTTGAAAAACAACAGGCGTGTAAGTTCTCAAACTTCCAAGGCATCGACACGCAATTATCTTTCACGTCGCGCAAGTCACCTGCGTGACCTCACCAAAACTTGTGCGACCCTTATCCCTTTGTTATATTTGGATGATCTGGTCATGAAAAACATATGCCGCGCAAGTTTCTAAGCCTTCATGTACACGGCGCGCAAGTCCCTTTGACAAAAACCACGTTTCATCATTTGTCGATTTTCGGGCCCAAAAATTTGGCAAACACTGGAAAACGGTGCCACCTTGTATCTGTTCTTTTTATGCTGCCTCCAGATCATTCATTCCTTTATCGACATTATTGAATCAAACATGGACGTTGACCACAGCTCTTGAACTCTACATTCCACCATGAAATCCTCTTTGTCAAAAAATTTTATGTCATCGTTTTCCTTTGTCAACAATCACCACTCAGATTTCCACTTTGTTAACAAACACAATCACCTCAAAAATGCTTCAATGATGCCTTGAGGGATTTTTGCCCAACAAAGATTGAACTCTAAGGCTGTGTGTCGATTATTGTAAGCATAACCAAGTTAAGATAATGAAATGGTATCCACTTCCACACATTAATAATCTATTTTATCAATTGAGGGGATATCAATGGTTCTCCAAAATTTGCTTGTGGTCAATATATCACCAATTGCGAGTTCAAAAGGATGATATTTCAAAGATTTCTTTCAGAAGAAGATATTTCCATTATGATTATGTGGTAATTTCTTTAGGTATTACAAATGAATGATTGGTTTTTATGGAATTTATGAGTTGTATATTTCAGAGATATATAGATTCTTTTGTGGTGGTGTTTGTGGATGACATATTATTGTATTCAAGGAAAACGATTGAGTTTGAGAAACACTTAAAGATAGTGTTGGGAATCTTGAGAGACCATAATTTGTATTCCAAACTATCAAGGTGTGATTTTTTGATACAATAGGTGATATTTCTTGGATATGAAATTTTTGAAATATATTTTTCAATGGATCCATAGAAGATAGAAGCTATTATCTCTTGGAAACCGTTAAAGAATGTATTTCAAATATGTAATTTCTTGGTATAGATAGTTATTACTAATGCGTTTTTCATTATTTTTCATGACTATCCTCTCTTATGAAAACATTTAAAAAGAATAATTTTCCATTCCAATGGAGTGAGGAATTCTAGAAATCTTTTCCACAACTAAAAGTTCTCCTAACATCAACACATATCTTTATTTTTTCAGAATCTGGACAAGGGTATGTGGTGTGTTGTGATGCTTTCGGATCAGGGTTGGGGTATGTTATCATGAAAAAAGATCATGTTGTTTCTTATATATTAAGGAAGTTATAGGTTCATGAGAATAACTATACAACACATGATTTGGAGTAAGATGTCATAGTCTATGCTTTGTAGACATTGTTTCATTACCTGTTTGGTGAGAAATTTATTGTGTTTACATATCATAAGAGCTTAAAACATATTTTCTCAAAAATATATTTGTATATAAGGTAAATAGTATAAATGGATTATATCAAAATGTTCTACTTTGACTTAATGTATACACTGGGTAAAGGTAATTTGGTAATAGATGCATTAAGCAGAATATCGTATGCTCAGTTGTAAAAATCATCTTTAGATGAGTGGTATTTTATGTCAGTCCTTGCTGACATGAACATGGAATGTGATGAACAAGGTGATTTGTGGTTTTCTTTCTAGTTTCATTTGTTCCTGATTTAGTGAATATGGTTAAAGAGGAATAGACATCCGATGCAGAATGCATGGCTATGAGGTCAAAACTCAATGATGGGGAGACCATTGAGAGATAGAGGTTTGATGGGAGTTCATTATTGTGGTTCAAAAAATAGGACAATTTTACCTATGGCTTGTAGGGAGAAACTTATTCATGATTTCCACCATTCAAGGTTATTTTTCCATCCTATAATACAAAAGATGTATAAGTCATTACAAGTGAATTTTTGGTAGGTCGTCATGAAAAGGAAGGTGGCTGAGTTTGTTTCCAGATACATAACTTGTCTTCAAGTTAAGGTAGAGCATTATAAGATAGAAGGACTGTTATATTCTTTACCTATTCCAAATTTTAAATGGAAGAAGATAGCTATGTATTTTGTTATAAGTATCCCAAGAATATTTCTAAAACCCAATGCCATATTGGTGAATGTGGATCGACTCAAAAATTCATCCCATTTCATTCTTATTTTTGAAACTCGTAAGGTGGAGGATCTATCGAAAATATATATCTGAGAAGTGGTAAAGAGACATGGAATACTAGTTTTTATTGTATCAGATAGTGATCTGAGGTTTATATCTTGTTTCTGAAAATCTTTACCAAAATCCCTTGGAACAAAGATAACTATGAGTATGACGTATCATCCTCTGATGGAATGGAAATCTGAAAGGATGATACAAATGTTGGAAGACATGTTTCAAGGCTGTGTAATAGATTTTGGTGGCTCATGGGATGAGCACATACCCTTTTTGAAGTTATTGTATAACCACAGCTATCATGACTCTATGCATATGGATCTTTTTGAAGCATTGTATGGGATTCCATTTCATTAACCACTTTATTGGGTGGAAACAATTGAGACTTCACTTATTGGTATAAGACTTTACCAATAAACAATGGAGAAGATTCGGTTGATCGGGAAATGGATAGAGATGGATCAAAGTCATCAGAAATCATATACAGATCATTGTCAATGGTTATTATCATTTAAGGTGTGCGATCATGTGTTCTTGAGGATCTATCCAAGTCTTGGAAATTTTCATTTTTGGAAGAAGGTAAAGTTATATCCTCGATAAATATGCCCTTTTGAGATATAGTAATGGGCTGGAGAGGTGGAATATTGATTGGAATTACCACCATGGTTCAATTTGGTGCATAATGTGTTCCATGTATCTCAGTTGAAAAATTATCAACTTGATCCTAACCATGTGATCATGTGGGATCATGTTGAACTAGATCTAGATTCTTCATTGGTGCCCATTCTATTCAAATTAATGGATAGGTAAGAGAAATTATTATATGAAAAAATCATTGGTTTAGTGTAGGTTTTGTGGCAGCATGGTTAGATCAAGAAAGAGACTTGAGAGCGAAAGAAAGAAACGAAAGAGAAATAGCCAGAAATCTTTCAGGGAAACGATGTTTTTTTACTTTTGTGGGATGAAAAGGAAAAAGGTGGGGAGCATATATCACCATAGTTTCAATTAAATAATCTTTTAATTATTATTTTTAAGTATGTAAAGTATATAGGTGAACTTTGGGATAGTTTAGAGAACCTTTGGAGTGTTTTGGGGATTTTCTACAGGTGCACGGTTGGTGCATGATTTGGGAAAACCATGAAACACCTACAGGAAACTGTTCTCAATGAGACAGAGAAAAAATGGAAGGTGCACGAGTGGCATATGGTTTTCCCAAACTATGCGTCCACTAAGGAGAAACCATGCACTTTGAAATAGTGGATTTGGATTTTTGAGATAGTGGTGTCGGTATGGTTGGTGCATGGTTTAGAAACCATGTGAGGAAACCATGAGACGTCCATCCTTAAGGCAGTGTCTATCACATGGTTAGCATGTTGTTTGTCTAACTATGTGACTAAACAATTCATGTCAAGATACTAGATCCTAAAAAGTAGATCTAGGCTAGCATAATGTTTTAATGCCTCGTTTTTTCCCAAAACATCTCTAACTTGGTATTTTTCACTCTCAATGGTTGGGGAACCTATCCACATCAATTTGGAAGCAATTTTGAGGTGTCTCTTGGTGTTTTGAAGCTAGATTCATGTGTTAAGGCTTCGTTCTTGGTTGTTCTTGGTAGTTTTTCTAGATCTACTTCATTGTCTCTCTCAGTTTCTTATATCTTCACATGTTATGGGTAGATCTAAGGTTATGGATACCAAGTATGATTATGTAAGAAACTAGATCTTCCTTTTAGGTATGTTTTCCTATTTATGGTGTTTTTTTGGAAAATAGGATTTTACGGAAATTTATTAAGTACATGTCATGTACTTTATGAGTACACGCCGTGTACTTGGTTACCATGGGTAGTCGGGTGTCGGTCGTGTAACAACCATGCACACAGTCATGTGTGGTGACCTAGAGACCACCTAATGCGAGGGTTGGTTAAGGCAAGTACACACCATGTACTTATAATGTACATGTCGTGTACTTTCTTTTTTCATTAAATAGACTAGGGTCGCGTCTAATTGTCAGAAGAATCTTCTTCTTCACCTTATTCAACCGAGATCATCTGTATGGCATGGATTTTCACTGATCCCCCGATCGATCATCCATTCTCCAATTTGACCGTAGTCAATTGCATTGGGATTGCCATGGTAATCTCTTCCTTCTACTGGAACTTCATTTCTTGATTCCTCCTCTTTCAAGAGTTATCTTCAGTTAAACATTTTAGATTTTTTTGTAGATCTACCACATTATAGGTTTATCCAAGGGCCGACGTCAGGGTATATCGATCGTATGATGATGAGGTAGGTGGTTTGTGACTTCCTGTAGATAGTCTTTGAGTTATATGTGAAAAAGTGACCAATACCCTTGATCGAGGTATTGTGTGTTTACGGTTTTAGCCCTGTTATTTCCTACTATGATTTATATGCTTGAGTAGAGGTCAATTGAATGTGAATAGGGTTAATTGCAATGCTATGGATGTGTTTCCCATGCTTGTTTTTTTATGACCATTGGGTCTTGCTTAGCCTATTAGGCTGCTTTCTTTCCTTTCCTAGTGCTAATAGAATGGAGTAATATTATTTATCTGACATTCTATTATGCAGTATACTATTTATCCAAGTAGTTGTTGAGGTTTAATTTGGATACCAAATATTGTTTGTGCACGATTGACTTGCACAGGGCCATGAGAACCTAGTGTAGTAGACCATAGGGAGAATGGACATTGTGGGATTCTCTAGAGTGTCTATTTTTACTATTATGATGCGAGACTATAGAGGTAATTGAATTAAGTGCTTCCTTAGAGTGTCTGTAGTTCCTCGACATGGGCCATGGGGGAATGAGATGTTGATTTCTTCCCCATAGTGCCTTTTAGTTACTGATATGAGACTATAGAGGATATTGACAGTGACTGCTTCCTCAGAGAGTCTATGCTAAAGCTAAACCAAAGGGGTTAGACTGTGTGTACTTCCCTGAGGGTTTCTTCTTCTTTTTGGTTGAACCAGAGGAGTTAGGTTGTGAGTACTTCCCAGAGGGTTACTTGCTTTTGTTTATTTTCTTGCTTGATATATGAAATTGAATTCATTGAAACTATAGGATTGTTGACTTTTGAGTACTTCATTATTACTACTTAATTTTGATTATAGTCTACCATATATATTCACTTACTATTAGGCACAGATATTTGGGTGGTTGACTATTGGGATTTAGTCTCACACCCTGTTTGGGTCATGCTTTTGGCCCCAAATAGATTATATTTCTACACGTATAGATAAGGGAAATCACCCTTCTACTTCAGGTACTTGACTGTTTGGAGCTGGAGAGCATGGGACCAAGCTAAGGCTTGTGATGTTGAGGAGTTGTTTCTTGTTTTCCTTTGCACTTGGGTTTTGTACTGTATTCTAGCATTGTGACTTGTTTGGATGCTTTCCTAGACATATGTATCATGCATCATTTATATATGTGCTCCAGTTATTTATATCTACATTCTTCCGTTGTTTACTATTATATGGTATATTTACTACTTTTGCTATTTTTATCTATTTTACTTCCATTGTGTTACTCTGCCAATGAGGGAATAGTTTCCCCACTATCACACCCAAGGCCCTTGCTGCTAGTCGGCAGCCTTTGGCGTTCAGGAAAATGAGCTTGAGGCCATATGACCAACAGGGTACGGGGCGGCTCCCGGAACTGGGATGTTACAAAGTGGAATTAGATGAATTATTATTTTTTGATTTACTATTTGGAGCCTATATCTAGGGATAGGAAGGAATAGGTACTTGGTAATAAGCTGTGTCTGAGAGTAGCTAACCCTTGTATAGAGAAATCCCACTTTACCTCAGTTATTGCAATTTTTCTGGTTTTTCAATTTTACAATTGATTTAATTTCACTATTGGATGATTCACATGTTTTGTTATATTATTGTTGGTGTTTTTGAGGTTCTATTTCTATTTAAATCCAATGAGATGAGGGTATTCCATCTCATGCATAATATTGGCACTTGCTAGAAATCACATGTCATGCATTCTTTCCATGCCATTTAGGTTTCATTAACGATTGCATGTTGTTGTGATAGATGTTGTTCTAGATATGTATGTTGTTGTGATAGATGACTTGATTGGATACCAACTATTTGATAGGGTATTGATTTTTGTAAAGACTTAGTTTGAATGAATGCCAAACTTTGGTTCTTGAGGTGTTATGGGCCCTCATGGACCGGAATTTGGTGGATCATTGAACTATTATCCTTGGATATGACATGTATAAGATGCCAAGCTTTGATTTGCAGGGAGTATGGGCCCTCACAGATAGAAATTTGGCACTTTAATGTTTGTTTCAGTGTTTTTTGGGTTCCAAAGTAATTTATGAGGCTAACTATCTAGAAAAACCCAGAAAACACGGTGTGTACTGTTGGACACACACGCTGTGTGTTCTTCTGTTTGGAAAGGAACTCTTTTTCTTAAGTACACGTTGTGTACTGTATGTACACACCGTGTAGTCTCTAACCGTGTTATTGAATTTCTGGGCAGAAACACGGGGTTGGAAAATCTTGTAGAACATGTCGTGTGCTGGATGTACACGTCGTGTGGTGTAGACCATGTGTTCACCTGTGTAACTAATGACACAGCGGGATAAATCTTAGCTTATACACACTGTGTCAAGTTTGAACACGCTGTGTAGTGTAACCCAAGTATCCGACCGTGTAGAAAACAACACGGGTCGGTGAAATCCTTCTAGTACACGTCATGTTTGGAAGAAACATGCCGTGTGGGGTCAACCGTGTAACTAGTTGTATAGCTAACAACACAGGTCAGTGAAGTTCATCTAGTATATGTCGTGTTTGGGACTAACCCACTGTGTAGTCTTGTTTTAGGAGAACTGTGTGGCTTAGTCATGTGGAAGAAATCGGTCAGGGGAAGAGGATTCAAGTACACACCGTGTGTTAGGATAAACAAGTCGTGTGTATGGGGTGTTACACGACCTGAGTTGGCAGAAGTACATGCCCATGTGAAGGCTTAAGGGAACACACTGTGTAGGCATTATACACGTTGTGTATCCATGTTTTAAAAAACTTGAATGATTTATTTCTCTTATTCCCTTCTTACACTTCTAAGTTTTATTCCCTGTTAATTTTGATATAAGGTGTGTGCTTGAAGTTGCAGAGTCATGCCACCGAGACGTCCTCCAGTTGTCTGCCAGTTATAGGGAAGTGATCAGACATCGGATATGGCTGACCGGGGACTACTAGAAGATACTCGAGTTGTTCTAGTCTTGGAACCAACTATTATTCTGGACATAGGTTCTGATGCACAGTTCTGAGAAGGCTTTATGATGTTTATACAGACCATATGAGGATTACCTCATCCTACCTCTTTTATGGTAGAGTTGACGTGGGTTTTCCAGCAGTAGCATCCTCCCACCTTCATAGGGGAAGGAGGACCTCAGGTTGAAGAGTCATGGTTACAAGCCATGCTTTCTATCTTTGAGCATCTGGAGACGCCTCCAGAGAGGAGGGTGAAGCTCGCGATGTATATGCTTGGGGATTCCACCAAGAGATGGTGGGATGTGATCTCACATGTAGTACGCCAGTAGGTTATGTCTTGGGATGACTTCCAGTGTGATTTTTATGACTACTTCTATCTGGATACCTTGAGGGCCGATCGAGCCCGAGAGTTCATGAGTCTGGAGTAGGGTACTCTCTCAGTCATGGAGTACTCTTCTCATTTCACAGAGCTGCAGCGCTTCATGCCTATTCCATGAGGTGATAAGTTATTTCAGGAAAGGAAGTATGAGGATGGTCTCAGGCATGACATCTGATCTTAGGTGAACATATTCAGGTTGATTTCCATCACTTTTATAGTCAATCAGGTGCTAATCATAGAGCACAATTTGAGGGATTCTGGAGTGGTGATCCAGGAAGGCTCGACATTTGGAGTTGGTATCCCTCCTACTGACAGAAGGAAGTGCCACAGGGAGTCTACGCGTAGGAATCTGAGGAGGCAGGACACCTTTTTTGGTAGTCAGGTGGTGTGTTACCAGTGCGGTAAGAGCAGTCATACGAGGCCACATTTCCTGAGAGACCCAATGGAGTGCCGATCATGTGGATAGATGGTCTATCTTCAGCGCTTCTGTCAGATCTTCTCACTAGTATCTAGAGATAAGGGTTCTTCAATGAATCCTCATTCGGAAGCAGTTCCACTATCTTCTCACCAGCCTAGGAAATGGAGTTCTTCTAGCCGTTCAGGCTGAGGTGGAGGTCATGGCCGTGATATCCAGTCTCCTGGATTTCAGCTACAGTAGGGTGGATCAACTTAGAGTGGTCAGGTAGGGCCACAGGGCCGCGGTGAAGGTCATAATTTTGCAGTGGAGTATAACCAGCAGGAGCAGGATCCCGGACCCTCTACCGTTCGAGGTATGATCCTAGTTACCTCATTTTTATCTTCTTCTCTTTTTGATATAGAGGCTTCCCATAACTTTATATCTGTTTCTGTTCTGGATAGACTTGGGCTTTGTATCCTTTATTTGACTGAGTTTCTGATGCTTGACGCACTGTTAGGGACAAGAACAGCTAGTATACATCAGTGCAAGGAGTTCCCTCTTGAGGTTAGTGGGTGTCACTTCTAATGAGACCTTTATGTAGTAGAGATGATAGGCCATGTTTTCATTCTCAGAATGTACTGGTTAGTTCCTTTCTACGCTGTTGTCGATTGCTATCGTCGTAGGGTGAGTTTCACATCACTAGAGGGTGGATCGTTTTTTCATAAGGATGAATGGGAATTCTAGGTGAGAAGAGCGGGACCCGATCATCATGGTTTTGGAGGAGTTATAACCTAGATTGCTAGTATTTATCTTGATGACTAGGGGACTTCATAGAAGGACTTTCCTCCAGTGGTAGATCGTTTCAGGGATTTCTTTTCAGAGGACTTTTCAGGTTTTCCTCCAGAGTGAGAGGTGGACTTTTCTATTGATCTTGTTCCAGGAGTGGAACCAATGTTCATTCCTCCTTATAGGATGGCTACACCAGAGTTACAGGAGCTCAAGAAGAAATTGGAGGAGTTACAGGCTAAGGGGATCATCTAACCCAGTACTTCTCCTTGGGGTTTCCCTGTACTGTTTGTGAAGAAGGCGGATGGTACCATCAGTCATTTCATGGATTATTAGAAGTTGAACCTGTTGATGGTCAAGAACTAACATACCTTACAGAGGTTTGATGATCTCTTTGATCAGCTTCAAGGATCCCAGGTGTTCTCGAAGATTTACTTGAGATCCAGTTACAATCAGTTGCGCATTAGACCATCTGATATACCTCTTATATCCTTCCGAAGCAGGCATGGTCTATATGAGTATGTGTTTATGCCATTTAGTCTCACGAACGCGCCTATAGTATTCATGGATCTAATTAACCGAGTATTCCATACATACTTGGATTCTTTCATGGTAGTCTTCATGGATGATATCTTGGTGTACTCTCACACTCGACACGACTATGTCACACATCTTGAGATCATCTTGAGTACCCAAAGAGAGCACCAATTATATGCTAAGATCTCAAAATTCCACTTTTGGATGGACCAAATTCACTTATTGGGTCATGTTATCTCAGAGATAGGAGTATCATTGGACCAAGAGAAAGTAAGATCAGTAGCTTCCTAGAAGTATTCGAAGAACATTTTCGAGGTACGGAGTTTTCTAGGGCTGGATGGTTACTACATACATTTCATATAGGACTTTTCACGCTTAGTAGTGCCGCTAACGGTCCTGACTAAGAAGGGTGAGAAGTACTTATGGTCAGATTCCTTTGAGTCAGCCTTTCAGGAGCTAAAAGGGTGGTTGAATTTAACACCAATCTAGTATTTACAGATCTGGGCAAGAGCTATAATGTGTACTGTTATGTATCAGGTATCGGGCTTGGTGTAGTGCTAATGAAGGGGGAATGAGTCATTGCGTATGGGTCTCAGCAGTTGAGGCCACATGAGAGGAACTACCCGACGCACAATATCAAGCTGGATGTAGTTGTTCATGATTTACTCTATTGGAGACACTACCTATTGGGAGATCATTTTGTGGTTTTCACCAACCAAAAAAATCTCAAGTATATCTTCACTTAGTGTGACCTGAATTTGAGACAGTGAAGGTGGGTTGAGTACCTTTGGTATTTTGACTTTGAGCTTGCCTATACGCCTGGAAAAGGAAACACCGTGGCTGATTCATGGAGTATGAGGATTCAGATACAGGTAGTTCAGGAGTCCAACAGTGAGTGGAATATTATGGCTCTGTTCTATGAGATTCATTTAGAGGTGCATGACAAACAGGGGCAGACATCTCTTTCTTTGATATTTGTTACCTCTACTATACTCGATCGAGTGCGAATGAGGAAGCTATCAAATTCCGAAGGCCTAATCCTTTGGGAAAGTGAAGGCCTAGTCCTATGGGAAAGTGTGATGGGAGGTAAACCCTTTTTTAGATGGACCATAGGCAAGGATGAGATATTGTGTTTTCATGGGCGCGTGTGGGTGTCAGCAGACATACGTGAGGAGCTGATTTGGGATTTTCATTCCTCAGTTTGGGTTGTTCATCCTGGTGTCACGAAGATGTATCATGATCTACACTATCAGTATTGGTGTCCAGGTATGAAGAGAGATGTTGCTGGTTTCATCATGAGGTGTTTCACCTATTAGCAGGTGAAGGCGGAGCATTAGTGACAAGCATGGCTTTTGCAGCAGTTGCCCATTTCTGAGTAGAAATGGAATGATGTCGTGATGGACTTTGTGACAAGTTTTCTAAGGTTGTCTCGAGAGAATGATGCAGTTTGGGTTGTCATTTACAGACTCACAAAGGTTGAACATGTTTTACCAATTAAGGAGACCTTTAGTGTTGATGAGATGGGAAAGCTGTACATCTGAGAGATTGTATGTCTACATTGGGTTCCACACTCCATTGTTTCAGACAGGGATTTCTGTTTTACTTCTCGAGTCTAGCAAGGACTTCAGAGGGATTTGGGTACATAGGTACTTCTGAGTACATCTTACCATCCCTAGATAGATGGCCAGTCTGAGCATGCGATTCAAGTGCTTGAGGACATGCTTCGAGCATGAACCCTGGATTTTTGAGGTTCGTAGGATAATCACATACCTCTTTTGGAGTTTTCCTACAATAATAGTTTTCAATCAACTATTCAGATGACACCATACGAGGCTTTGTATGGTAGGCCATGTCGTTCACCATTATGATAGCTGGAGGAAGGAGAGGCAACATTGTTGGGACCTCGTCTTGTCTAGGAGACCACAGAGCAGATAGAGTTCATTCGGAAGAGTATGGCTACTACACAGTCTCGACATAAGTCTTATGCTGATCGACGAAGATGACTAATGTAGTTCGAGGTTAGAGATCATGTTTTCCTGCATGTCACACTGAGGTTGGGACACAGGAAGATTAGGAGGTAGGGTAAGCTTTCACCAAGGTACGTCGGTCCGATTGAGGTGTTGGAGAGAGTTGGGACAGTTTACTATCGGTTGTAGTTACCTCATAGGTACCGGGATATGCACAATGTCTTCTACGTTTCTCAGATTAAATGTTACTTCTCACACTTGTCTCATGTTTTTCAACCCGAAGAGGTTGAGTTAGAGGTGGACGCCTTGTTCAAGGAGCATCCTATCTGGATTGTTGATCGAAGTGTGAAGGTTATCTATGGATGATCTGTTCCTCTGGTATGAGTGCTATGGAAGTGTGGGAAAGTACAGGACGAGACCCAGGAGAGGGAGACCAATGTACGATCACAGTGGTCGGATTTTTTTGAGGATTCTTCTTCTATGTCGCCTTGCTAGTGAAATTCAGGGAAAAATTTCTTTAAGGGGGAAGTTTTTAAGAACCTAGATCTTCGTTTTAGGTATGTTTTCCTTTATCTTATGTTTTTGAGGAAAACAGGAGTTTCTAGAAATTTCTTAATTACACGTCGTGTACTTTACGAGTACACGCGGTGTACTTTACGAGTACACGCGGTGTACTTTACGAGTACACTCCGTGTACTCGGTTACCGGGGGTAGCCAGGTGTTGTCCATGTAACGGCCGTGTGTGGTGACCTAGAGACCACTTAATGTGGGGGCCGATTAAGGCAAGTACATGCCATGTACTTATAAAGTACATTCCATGTACTTTTTTTCATTAAACGTACCGGGGTCGGTTCTAATTAGAAGAAGTGTCTTCTTCTTCACCTTCTTCGACTGAGAGCATCCATACGGTGTGGATCTTTGTCGAGCACCCACTCAAGCATATGTTCACCAATTCTACCACCGTCGATTGAATTTGGATTTCCATAATAATCTATTCCTTCTTCAAGAGCTTTGTTTCCTGATTCCTCCTCTTTCAAGAGTTATATTTGGTTAAATGTTTTAGACGTTTTTGAAGATCTAACGCATTCTAGGTAGATCCAAGGGACAAAGATAGGGTATATCGATCCTACGATGCTGAGGTAGGTGGTTTGTGCCTTTCTGTAGATAGTATTTGAGTTATATGTGAAAAAGTGCCCAATACCCTTGTTCGGGGTATTGTGTGTTTACGGTTTTAACCCTGTTATTTCTTACTATGATTTATATGCTTGAGTAGAGGTTAATTGAATGTGAATAGGGTTAATTGGTATGCTATGGATGTGTTTCCCATGCTTGTTTTGTTTATTACCGTTTGGTCTTGCTTAGCATGTTAGGCTGCTTTCTTTCCTTTCCTCGTGCTGATAGGATGGAGTAATATTATTTATCGGACATGTTGTTATATAGTATACTATTTATCCAAGTAGTTCTTGAGGTTTACTTTGGCTTCCAAGTATCTTTTGTGAACGATTGACTTATACAGGGCTGTGAGAACATGGTGTAGTAGACCATAGGGAGAATGGACGTTGAGAGATTCTCTAGAGTGTATGTTTTTACTGTTACGATGCAAGACCATAGGAGGAATTGACGTAAGTGCTTCCTCAGAGTGTCTATAGTTACTCAACATGGGCCACAGGGGGAATGAGACATTGAGTGTTTCCCCGTAACACCTTTTAGTTACCGATACGAGACTATAGGGGGAATTGACGGTGAGTGCTTCCTTATAGAGTCTATGCTAAAGTTGAACCATAGGGGTTAGACTGTGTGTACTTCCCAGAGGGTTGCTTCTATTTGTTTGGTTGAACTTGAGGGGTTAGGATATGAGTAATTCCTAGAGGGTTACTTGCTTTTGTTTAGCTACTTGCTTGATATATGGAATTGGATTCATTAAAACTGTAGGATTGTTTACTTTTGAGTACTTCCTTGTTACTGCTTAATTTTGATTATAGCCTGCTATATATATTCACTGACTATTTGGTATAGATATTTGTGTGGTTTCCTACTGGGATTTAGTCTCGCACTCTGTTTGGGTCATGATTTTGGGCCCAAACATATTATATTTCTGCAGGTATAGATAAGGGCAAGCACCCTTCTATGGTACATGACTATTTGGAGCTAGAGAGCATGGTACCAAGATGAGGCTTGCGATGCTGAAGAGCTATTTCTTGTTTTCTTTTGCACTTGGGTTCTTTACTGTATTCCAGAATTGTGATGTGTTTGGATTCTTTACTAGACATATATATCATACATCATTTATATATGTGCTCTAGTTATTTATATCTACAGTCTTTCACTATTTACTTTTGTATTGTATATTTAATGCTTCTGTTATTATTATCTGTTTTACTTTTGCTGTGTTACTCTACCAATGAGGTCATAGTTTCCCCACTATCACACTCAAGGCCCTCTCTTCTAGTCGGTAGCCTCTGGAATTTGTGGAAATGCACTTGATGCCATGTGACCAACCGGGTATGGAGAACCTCTGGGTGGATCTCGGAACTGGAACATTACATATTATTTTTGGCTTGTTTTATGATAGGTGAATAAATATAATTCAACTCTCTTTTGTGATATTTTTATATCGTTTATAGTTTTCACCAAAAAATCTTGAGGCAGGTGAATTCACTCTTGACTCCTCTTTTATATTTGATTGTCTTAGTTTCAAATTAATTTTTTTATTGAAAGTGATTTTGTATTTTTTTACAATGATGGTTAAAAACCCTCTTGAGTAAAAATTTTGGATTTATAGAAATTGGGTGTTTTGTTAGAAAGGTATTTTTCTAACTTGATTTTAAAATGATGATTTTAATATGATGGTTTGGTTTTATGTATTAAAAAAAATTAAACAAAATTTTAGTTTATTGAAATGGTTGTTTGAAAGGTATTCAATAAAATATTTGTTTTATTAAAATGGATGTTTAAAATGGGTTTTCAATAATAGAGTAGTTTTATTGAAATGGTTGAAATGATGGTTTTGGCATGTTGTGGCATAATGAGTTGGGATTATTTCTTGTTCTATTTATGATTCTTGGTTGAAATATGACCTTGCGTATGGTGCCAAAGGTGTAATGGAATATGGAATTTAATTACCTTGTGATGAATTGGTAGATCGACAAGAAACTGCTCATTAGTATGGAACTTTCATAACAATGCATGCATGTTTAGTTGTGTGTATATGTGTAATGGAATGGATTATTCTAAATAGAACCTATGAGTTGGTTTTAAAGAATTTTTTGGTCTCTCTCTTTGAAAAATGGATTTTGTTGGAGAACTGTTGATATGGCCATTGTTTATATTTTGATATAAACTTTTTAGAAATTATTTTATATAAATATTTTTATATAAATGTTTCTAACACGTTTTAACCTAATGGCATGAGTAGGGAAGTCATTGGGGGAAATCTCATATGTTTCTTTACTCACCCCTACTTTGTCACATTGGTGATTTTGTAGATGTTGTTTACCGGGACATGGGAAAAGATAAAGTATCACACTTATATAGTAGTGGTTAGTGATAATTGGGTTGTTTTGGTGAAATTAATGCATGGATAATGTGCAAATTTTGAGTTATGTGTCTTGTTGAGTTTTTATATTCTTGTAATATGCTGATGCTTACTTTGATATTTTTGTCTTCCGCTATGGTGTTTTGTTTTAGTTTGGTTTTTATATAAATGAAATGTTTGAGTTTTACATCATTGTTTCATTCATAATTTATCATTTACTTGGTTGTGGCATGTTTGGGTTAATGTTTTATTCTTAAAGGTAAAATTGTCCCCCATGTGTATTTAAGCCATTCTACATTTATTGCTGGTCTTTCACATCTTGGGGATGTCTCTTAAGGCCAAGTATCACTTCCGCCTCGACTCAATCCAATGAGGAGGGGTCAAATAAAATGTGTAAAGGTTCAGTATATACTCTATATAAAATTTGTATATTATAAAATGATCAAATAATTTCCTTCAATGTAAATTCAATTATAAACAATCCAGATTAAAATGAGACTGAAGTAAAAACCCTTACTGCCTGGTAACTTTTAAATAATAAACCCCATGAATGAAGTAAATGGTTTTTAAATTAAAATACCATAATTTATGAATTATTCATGATATAATATGTAATGTTTTAGTATATAAACCATATAAAATAAATTTGTTTTGTAAAATAATATGTTTCTTGAAGAAGGAAGTTTCAATATATAAACCCTTACCATGAGTGAGGACTTATCAAATATATACATTATCTACTGTATGATATATTTGTATCAATTATTTTATTTCTTAATAATATTTTATAGGTTTAATAAATTATACTTTAACCATTCACTTCATTTATTTTAATGACATAATTAATTAATTAATAATTTATGTTCGCATCGGGTGTCTTGAGCACTTTCAGTTCATAAATTCTAAACAACATTGGTGTGTTGAATGTTCTCAAAATGATCGTTATTACATTATATCTAGAATAATTTTATTGAAAAAATTAAAAAATTTATACTTAAATTATACTTTTAAATCCATATATGAAATATGGTTATTGAAAATGAACTATTTACAAACATGGAGACGGTAGGTCGTACATACGCATGAGTAACATTTCCATTTTTCAGTGATATTGATGGAAAAAAGGTAAGTGTTATTTTATTTCTTAAAAATTATAATTATATCATAAATATAATATCATTTATTTTAATACACATATATATAAAATCAATGTTATTCACTAACAAAAAATGAATCACAACTGTTCGCGAGGCAGTAGTCCGCCGTACATACGAAAAAAATTATCATTTTTAATGGATGTTAATGTAAGAAAATATATGATATATTAATTTTATAGAATTAGTAATATTTGATGAATATATTATATAAAAATTAACTCTATCATCATAAATATCCCTGATAGGTGATGATGGAAAATGAATTACATCGGTTTGTGAGGTGGTAGTCTGTCGTACACACAATCAATGGTTTTGTTTCCCATTTAATGGAAGATGAGATGGATGTAAGTCATTAAAATAACATAATAAGATATTTATATATGATATATATTGATTTTATTATATCATAATTTTTTAGTGATATTTGAAATATTTTTAAAAATAAATAAAATAAAATGTTCGGTTAAGAACGATACCACTTCTTCGGATAACCTCTTCAGATTTTCCCCAAAATTCTTCCTTGGAGGTTTTTATAATCAAAAAAAGGATTATTGGATATAGATATGTAATTAAGGAATGTATTTATTCAGTTATTTTCTAAAAAAAGGCTTTAAATGAGAATATAATAGGAAAATAGGTTCCCTTTTATAATTGAGAAGGAGTGGAAGTTTATAAATATCAAAAACTATTCAATAATGGGAAGTTCCTATCTACCCATGTGCCTCCAAAATTGATAAATAATGTATTATATGAGTTATATGGATAATAAAAACCCCCACCATTAAGAAATGAACATTTTATTCCATTTATATTTTTAGTTTAACCCTCCCCTCGGTAAACTGGTTATAACATTAACCGGTGTAACTAATTTTTACAATTTTCAATATTCATTATGAAAAAAAATTAAGCTCAACTTATTATATAATATTATTTATGACTATTAAAAATATTTAATCTATTTTATCAAATTAAAAACACATAATTGGAATAATTTAATTTAAAAGTAAACCTATAAAACATTTGGAAAAATGTTTTTTCAAGAAATGTGTTCCAAGTATAATATGATCTTACATTAACAATGTGACTACCAATCCTCATTATATGAATTTAAAATGAAATAAATAGATATAAAATATATACATTTAATTTAAATATTTTCTTATTAGGGGTTTATTTAATTATATAAAATAGATATACTTTATGTACTTAAAAATAGTTTACAGACAACCGTGTTTTTAAGCATAAAAATAAACTTATACCAAAATCATGAAAATTGATGATTAAAATTAAATTAAATATATTATTATAAAAAATGGTACATATTTAACTTTAATACCGAATCAAAAATATTTTTGGACTTTTAAATTTATTTATTTAATGAAAAGAAATTGTAGTATCTAAAAAATCAGTAATTTTCACTATTCACTGAAAAATCAATCTTTTCAAAAAAATCCCAAAAATTTAACCCTAATTTAACATTGAATTTATGATTACAAAAAAAATATATTAATTTAATAAACTAACATTTATAAACTATCCAAAAATTAATTATAATATTTTCTCATAAAAAAATAGATAACATTTTTGAAGAAAATGCATTTTTTGAAGAATAAAATATATTTATTAAAAATTGAGTGATTATTTCATAATAATTTATAAATAAATTTATATTGATTAAAAAATTTATATATTTTTCCTAAAGTAGTTAATCCTACTCATACCCAACAATTTAACGACTGGGTTATAATTCTCATATTTAAATAATAATATTTTAATTGTATATCATGGTTTGTTTAATATCTGTTTCTCATGTTATATAAAATATCAAACATAGTGTTCTTTTAAAATCATAAGGTGTTACCCATTCATGATCATAAAAAACTCAAGGTTTTGAATATAATTTTTAATGTTTCATATGCGTTAATATGGGACATCAAATATGGGAAGGAGTGTCATGGTGTGGTTGATCGGAGCATGGAACTTGATAGGGGTTATTAGGGATGGGATGATAATGGATTAAGAAGAGTGATAAACATGTGATATTGAGTCATGTATAGGTTGGTTCTTGGGGATAATTACATTAAAGTAATATATAAGGTGTGAATCTCACTATTGGTTATTGGATGATGTAACCCTCATTACTGGTGAATTTTGGTGAACATCAAGGATGGTGTTCTTATAAGACCGAAGGTGGATGGTGATTGATGTTTTAGTTCTAATGATTAAGTATGAGTGGATGAGTCACATACTTTCATTATTATCTCCAATCGAAATAGAATTAACCTTGGGAATTGTGAATGTTAGTTTAGTAGGATGATGATAAGGATACTCATATAGTAAAAAGAATCTTAATAGTCTTCTATATGACCATCACATGGAAATGATAATGGATACAATTAATTTGGATGGTGGATGATCTATATAGCACCAAATTTTATCTAATTCCTTCATGAATACTATATTTGAGATCAGGAAAAAATTATATGGGTTTTGTGTGTTTTTAGTGAACTCAAGATGGAATTTTGTGAAATCCAAGAGTGATTTGGATCAAGGGTGTATTGGTGATCATGGAGAGTGTGTGATAGTATATTTGGTTTGTCAAGGACCCAGCTATAGAACCATAATAAGGGTTGGTTTTGGACTATAGTGTGGGAATTTGGATGATTCTGTGATGCTTCTAGGGGTGAAGGAATCATGATCAGGATGATCTGGTAGTGCATTGGTGTGTGAGGTCGAGTGTTTTTAGGATAGGCCATCCAGTAGAAGATCGACCGGTGATTCCTTACATAATTTTATTTGGTAATTTGGAAAAAAATTAGGTACAATAGATCAAGAGAAACATATGTGGTTTTAAGGATTGAATTAGTGATTTCTGGAGAAATACTAGTATATTTAGGCTTGATACATGGATAGTGGAAATGCTTCAGATTCAATTCAAAATCTAGAATGATGAGTGGTATTGAAATCCAATAGATTTACGGTAAGTTTAGAAACATTCTTGATTGACTCTTAAGTAATATGATCCTTATGTTGGGGAGTTTGTGATGGCTTAAGAATTTATGGGATATTGATTTTAGAGTGAATTTGAGTTTCTGTTCTAGAGTGAGGTGTATTTTAAGAATTCATATTTGTATTTAACTTATAAGAGTCAAAAAACTATACAATGTATTTGGGATGTTTTTTAGTGTTTTCAATAATTTAAAGAAAATAATTAGGCAATTGGGGGAAATAAGGGTCTATGGTAAAATGTTATCATGGTCATAGTTTCTACAAGTCACATAATGGTTAAGGCAGGGGGGTTGTATACTTAATAGTTCCAACATGTAGTTAGTGGGCTTCCGAGTACCTAGTAGGTTCGATGGTGGTTTTTTTAATAGGGTTATAAGGTTAGTTTTTAGAATCTTATATTAATCCACCACTCATGGATCTTCTTCCCCTAATTGATGAAGAAGTATGGGCACCCCACTAGCCTCTTCTTCCCTACCTATTTTCTCCTTTGGTCTATGGCAGCTTAAGATTTTTATTCACAGCATTATAGAGGCATGAACTTATATTTATTTATCTATTCTTATTTATTTGATAATTTCAATAATTTTTTGTGTCTTTGGTCTAGGGATTAAGTCAAAATTATACCAGATCATGGTGGATTCATTCTGAGCCTGGGGGATTTTGTGTGTGGTGACTTGAAGGTGTTGAGGAGTGATGAACACAATCCATGTATTTTTGTTTCAGTTAAGGTATGAAACCTAATGATTTTATTTTTTATTTTAATTTTAATTAAATTAAATAAAATATTCACTAAGTTTTGATTGATGTGGATTTTTTGTAGAGGTTTGTTTGGTGTGTCATTCACCTTTAACATATAATTGGGTGTCATTATAGTGGGTATAGGCCACTCTATGAGATTTCAGGAATTATACCTCTTGAAATTAAATTGTGTAATTTATTATAATTTATATAGTTAATTTATAACTTAATTACAAATGTTTCATAATTAAGTTTTTGGTTATTTTGGTTGAAATAGGGTTTTTAGATGTTATTGTTTCTTGTATCTAGATTGGTTGAGGATTTGAGGGAAAGGATTGAGGATGGTAACTCCTATATAAAGGTGGTTGTACTATAATATTTAACCATATGAATTTTTATGCACGATTATTAATGAAAAAATCATGATCTCTTTGATCACTGAGAGGGTTACGGTGAATTAACAATCATTTATTTTTAAGATTTTTTTCTTAAGAAACATCCTTCATCACTAGTTAGAGAGATGTTTATTTTCTAGAAAATAATAAAATAGGCACAATCATAGGAACACGGGTATATAAAAATTTAACAACTCAATAATATTATATAGTCCTTATCATAGTTTAGAAATAATCCAAGATCACCTAAAACACTAGAAGATAATTCTTTAATGTGGTTACAGTAAGCCAGGAGTATCCTTACACTTGTATTGAACTATAGTCAATCAATATTACATGTTCTCCTCACACAAATAAATGATATATAATGTTTTCTAATAACTGTAATAACCTTCACTAATAGGATTCCATATGTTTTCACTATGATTCTTAAAATTTCTTCAGACTTTCTTTTCATACAAGTACTTCTTCTTCATCACTTTTTTATATGACAGTAGGTAAGAACCTTCTTCAGTCTAACAGTGGTATGACTGATGGGTTCATATGATATAATATATCTGATCTCTATGAAATATACTTCATTTTTTTCATTCTTATATACTGATACCACTTCTAAAGTGTTTTTCATCTGATTAACTCAACGCATTGTCTATCTAATACCACTTATTTTGAAACTTTGTCTGGTTTCCTTCGGACTATTTCCTCTTTAACCTATTTTTTCAATTATTTTTGAAAATTATTTATCCAATACCAACTAATGTGAATATTTTTCATTTTATGCATTTGAATGATACCAATTTCCTATGTTTTTATAATAAAATTTCCAATTCTATAGTTATTGTCCTCAATTCCATAAAATTATTATTACACCTCAGTGAATAAACCCCCTTTATATAGGTATAACGGCTCTGACAATTTAGGGAGACATGAAAAATTCATTAAAAAATTCCTGCTCATTATTTCCAATGTACATCTTAGAAACTTCCTACCTTTGAAAACATTCAATTTATAAAGTAAGAGATTCCCTTAAAACCTATAATCAAAGAGATCCTTCAAACTTCCTTACAACTCTGTGAGAATCATAAATCTATCCTCTAATATATTTGGAGTGTTAAAAGATAAGTGTATCAACATCATATTTTATATCTTTATGAAATCTTCATTAAGTACATTTAATTAGAAAAACATTATACCACTCATCTTTATGATGAATATTCATAGAAATACTTCCAACTAATGTAACTTTTTATGATGTTCCATCATAACTTCATAGGAACATCTCAAAAATTGCTCACCAAAATCAACCTCTCTCCAATTACATACATCAAAAACCATTGATCATTACATTTTCACACTAAATATGAATGATTAAATTCATATAGAAAAATTTTCTCAATGAATTCAACCAAAACCATATACATGATGAATCAAAGACTTCCATCTGATCGTCTAGTAATAGTTTCACATTGCAAATTCATATAAGTCCATCTTATAGACACTATAAAAAAATATACAACCTTCAATAATTCAAATGGTTTTTCTAATGGACTTATACACAGTAAATTAAGAGAGATCATATAATTGTATTTATCCGATGAAATTCCCTAGTCACTTCCAATTATAATTTGAAAACTTTCCTCTGATCGAAAATCTTTATAAATTATTGATAGATAAAAAATTTCACCATCACAACTTCAAAACTTCAAAAACTTTGAACAAAAATTTTAAACAGTTGAACCATCATATCTTCATAATCCTAGAACCAAAAACACTCCTTTATATATAGTATTAGATAATGAAAATTTATAGTAGACATGATGTTAGTAATTTTATTAATAGTAAATCATCATCATATTTATTTATCGAACACTCTGTCTTATGAAACTTCTAATCATGATAATATAATCATTTAAAACAACACTAAGGCTCATCACCTATGTTCGGTTACATTTTTTGAATTGAAACAGTCTAGTAAAATCAGTCTGATCATCTTCAGTCAATCACAAATAGAGGAAATATCAATCAATTTAATGTTATTTATGTTGTAAAACAAAATACAACACTTGTGATAAAACCTTTTTTAAGAAAAAATAACTTCTAGTTTACATATTATAGGTTCTTTAAAACACCTAAAAGTTTCTTGGTTCCAAAAATATATCCCTTTGGATCTTTTTCAACCAAGATATAATAAATCACTAAAACTTTGTAACACATGCATTAGATTACTAATCCAATAATTATAAGCCTATGTGAGTGAACTTTGGGTGGGAAATAAGAATAATTGAACCCTAATACCATGTTTTCTTTAAGTAGTGACTTAAGATACTTTTTTATACACCTATTAAGAAATATTTCATAGAAATAGTTTGAGCTTATTTTTACACTTGGAATCTTCATCACAAAAACAACATCAACCTTCCAAAAAAAACTTTCCTATATCCACTTCAAAAAAGTATTAACATAATTCCCACACATTCTAAAATCATAGCTTACCACTTTTTATAACTCCCCCTAAATATATTCTCTTCTTTAAGAATTTTAAGCACATATAAATGGATATATTTATGTTAAATAATTTTCTACCTCCTTGACAAGACTATCTAAATATAAGATGAGAGAGGGGATGGGAATCACACACCTTATCATATAATAGCATGAGGTTGTATTCCCATGATCATTCTCAGCTTATTAAATGTTTCCTTCAGCAATGGTTTGGTTAAAATATCATCTACTTTCTCTATTGTAGGAAAAAACTCCAACTTCAGTTAATTATTTTCCACATGATCTTTGATGAAGTGGTAGTTGATATCATTGTGCTTGGAATGATAATATTTCACTGGATTCTTAGTAATATCTATAGTAATTTAACTATCACATCCCAAGATAAATGAAAACTTCAAATAAATAAATAAAGTCTTCTAATTGTGTCCTCATCCACAAAAGTTGTGTTTTAAATTTAGTGGCATCAATATACTTAGCCTATGTAGTGTTGAGGGTTACAAAAAATTTCTTCTTTGTATTCCAACTGGAAATACCCCAACCCATGTATCCCAAGTCAAGTGGTTACATAATTATATATTTATTAGATATAAGTGATTGCATCCATAAGGATAAAATAGTTTAGTATTATTAGTAAACTAGATACATACATGATTACCATATTACATTTTAAATATAAAAAAAATAGAATAAGAAATATTTTTTCATCCTTGATATCTTTCATAATATCCTTCTTCACATCCTGAGGAAAGAAAAATAAATAAAGGGTGAGCTCTGATGCTTAGTAAAGGTTATATATAGTCAAAGATGGAATTAGTAAATAATCATAATCAATATTTAAAGTTAAATAACTAAAAATCATTCCTTCTAACAAATAACTTGAGCATTAATACTATTATAGATGGAATAAATGACAATCAAATATTTCCATATAAACAACCAAATGATTTTAAAAATTATCAATGGATATAATAACTATTAAAATAATAACATGGACATTAATAATTTATTTCATAATTATGTAATTCATTATGTTGGAAATCTTAAACTTATTATCGAGGCCTCATGCCCTGACATCTAAAATATACTTTCAAGGACACATTCTAAGAAATCTACAAAAATGGGAAATACCTTATCCAAATACCCAACATATTTTGTCATATGAGACCTACTATTACATTGAGGGGATATGTAACTTTGGTTCCCACCCATCACTTAATAAGTCTAATGCATTCATCAAATGAATAAACAATATAACTTAATCAAGATTCCTTAAAAATCAATGTTTGTTTGTATTGGAAGAACTACAATATGGAATGTCTATACTTTCACCATTAAAACTAATCTTAAAACATCCATGGAAATATGGTGGATAGAAAAATTATATTATATCCTCTATAAAGTATAATATTCAATGAATTATGTTTATATAAATGAAAATGCATTAAAATGAGCACTAGAAATTTTCTTTCAGAAAATACCATTTTCACTTTCAAATTACTTATTTAAAAATATAAAAATTTCCTAAATATTATAGAAAAATATTATTTGAAAGAAACATTTAAAACTTATAAGGAAATATTCAAATCATTGGGTGATCATGGTTTTTGGTAAATTCCATTCATGTTGTGCATGTTAAAATAGATATTCCTTTCACATTTTCAATAAAAAGTAAAAAGTACCCTATTTAGAAAATGAAAATAATATTAATTTTAAACAATTTTGTAAAAATTAAAACTTGGTGAAATTTTATTTAATAAATAATTATATAATAGTAAAAAAATTCATTAATTTTTTTTAATGAAAATATGAAAATGGAAAAAAAATATCCTCGATTGAGTAGAAAAACAAAGCTGGTATTCCTTAAAAACATTATTTAAGTATCTTGGTTACTTAAAGATAATAAAATGAAGGTAAAAATTTTAACTTATATAAATAAATAAAGGACTGGAAAATATATTTTTTTAAGATAGAAATATAAAATAATTCCCCCAATGGATACTTAAACATAAACAATCTTGATTAATATTGAGATTATGAAATAACCCTTAACGATTTGGTAAATTTTGAATCATAAACCCCCATAAAAGATATAAATGAAAATAAAGAATTTAATACCATTAATATAAAGTTAATAATGATATAAAATATCAAAATAAAAATATATATACTATATGAAAGAAAAAAGTTGGAAAAATGGAATATGTCTCATAGAAACAAAAGTGAGACGTGACAACCCATACCTCTGGTTGGACTTCCTTAATATGTGTTTGAACATCCATTATAATAAATATAGATTTATTATAAATCAATTAAATAATAATAATCACATATATCATACCATATATTATTTACTTATAACATTTTATTACCCATTTATTAACAGTTCTTTATTAAAATCATTGTTTCAGGTTATGAAAGCTTCATTTTTCAAGTATGTTTTGGTCAGTGGTTTTGGTCCTTGTACTTTCATCATTGTTCCATAATCTCTATAATTTTAATAATGATTTAAATATAATATATTTTTATTATATTAATAGTTATAATCATTCAAAAATGATTGATATGAAAAATGAATTACATTATTCATGGAGATGGTAGGTAGTATGTACACATGTATGTTGTTTTCACTTTTTTATAGTTGGAATAAAAGAATGTTAAATAATAATTCACCTTTTTATAATAATTATTATATAATATATATTCATTAAATCCATATTTATCACCATTCATTTAAATAATAAATGATAAAATAGATCACATCACTTCATGGAGGTTTTAGTCCACACGTACATAGGAGTGATCATTTTCTAATGGATTTGAAGGTAAAAAAGGTGGATTTGAAATTATAATTATAGTAGAATAATTATTTCATAAATATGATATATATTTTTTATTCCTATATTTATAAACATTCAAATTAATTGGTGATGAGATATTAATTACACCGCTACATGGAGACGGTAAGTTGTAAGTACGCACAAATGATGTTTTCACTTTTCATTGGATAGAAAAGAGATAAAAAATTGTTGTATTGTAATCATAATAAAATATCATTATATTTATGACACTTTATTTATTATTTTAGTATGGGTAAAATAAAATTATAGTAATTATAATAAGAAATAAATTTGTAAGATTTGGTAAAGCCGATTACCTCTTCTTTAGTATACTTCCTTTATATTCCTTCCTAAAGACCTTTGAAATGGTAGTTTAAGAATAAAAACACCTATAAATAGTGTCTATGAAAGTTTAAAAGAAAAATGGATAGGTTATGGTAGATATATATTCATCAATGTGGTGTGAAGAATTTTCATAAGTTGTTTCCTTTAGTAATGGATGGAAAGGACACACTTGAAATTTCTAAAAAGATTAAAATATAATAAAGTCATTCTCAATAAAAATTCTTCAAAATGGATATAGATTCAAATAAAATGGAATATTTTAGAAATATAACCATAAAATAAAATTTATATAGGTTTTGTTTTCATTTTAAACCATATCATTTGGTTTAACCCTTAGTTAACCAATTTTAATCTTAACTGTGGTAATGAATTTTTCAATCTTAAAGGGTTGTAATTTTACTTATAATATTACAATTAGATCATACATGAACAAGGGATTAAATTTTAGACCATTTATAATCCTACATAACCTATTTCAATATTGTTTTTTGTTTTAAATAATTTGATAATATATTTTTATAATAAAATACTATTAATATCATTTTAAGAACTATTAACATAATTTGACTTTGAAAACAACATGAAAATAATGGGATTAGAATTTAAACCTTTCAATCATATCTAATATGATATTTTTATCTAAAAATTCTTGGAACACAATAATTAACCTAAATTATAATACTTTTAATATTTCTAAAATCATTAATTTTATTTTTCTATTAATTGAATAAATATTATATTGATGTGGTGTAAGTAATTAAGGTAATTATTTAATCAATAAAAATTATAAATAAATTTCCAAGATAAAAAAATTAATTTATATTTCAAATAAACAATTAGAACTAAACTTATGTTTTTTTATCCTTATGTAAAAAGTTTATAAATATTAAATTCAAGAGAGTGATATTTTGCATTTATTCTTTCCTTAAATAAATATAAAGGTCATAATCAAATAAAAAGGGAACCAAGTGGTCATATATTCGAGTCATAGAAGTAAATGGAAGAAATTAACCCACATAATAGGATAAAGGAATGTTTTTTGTTGATTTTGTGTCCTTATCTCATGGTTTTAACCCTATTTTTTCCATTTTACCCTTACCGAGATGAAAATTTTTAAACATGACTATTATTCATAATGACCAAAAATAAAAGGGACTTATTTACCAAATTCGATCCTCCTAATTCCAAATGTATTATCCATTTATAAATATTAAATCTCTATATAAAATGACTTGAGCTTAAACATTACATAATATTAAATTTTAAGACAAGTATTTATTCTATTACATTTTAGGATCTTTATGGTTTATATTTTTTAGAGAATTAGGCCATAAATCATACATAAATAAATATTACATCACAAATTGGTCACTTACAGTTATATAATTTTCCATAAAATATAACTTTTATGATATAACAAGTTTTCTTTTCATGATATAACTTCACAATTTTCATCTTGGCCTCATCTTTTTCACTAATCATCCTTAAAACCCAATGAATTTTTTTTTAAATTTGTGATAAGCACAAAAATATTAATAAGGGATATTAAAAATAAAGAAGAAAACTTGTTAGTCCATGAATACTCATAAAAAAATTTCTTTTTCAAAAAAACTTTTGAACTCAAAATAAAAATGTTCTTACTCAAGAAATCATCTTCTCTACCAAAATATTTTTATAAAAAAATTCATTCGACATATTAAAGTAAAAAATAAAACTCAAAAATGATTCTCTAAAATCATGAAAGACTCATGAAAACATTTCCATAAAGTTATAATCTCCACCCTTAATAAGGAAAAAATAATTTCTTTTGAACATAATTTCATTATCTTTCCTTGTTAAATCATGATACTTTCATAAAAAAAGTAACAAGGATAAATAAATCATGTATTCAAATTGGGATGTCATTTTATATATCACTCATACAAATATAATAACCAATTTGGTTAGTTTATATCAAAATTCTATTGAGAAACCAATGAATTGGAGAGCCATAATGGACCCACATGTCCTTTATTAATAACATGGCCACCAGTCCTTGGTATATAATAGAACCACCCATCCTTGATTTATAACAGAACTATAAATCATTTTTTTATAATAGAACCAAATATCATCATAAAAAATTCCAAAGAACCATAATATATTCTTAAAACGTGAAATATGACATACTAATAAAAATATTCCTTGCACCCATAAGAAAAACATTTCCAGATATCGAAATATCCATTCTATCTAAAACCTTTTCTTGTAATGTTTTGGTTCCAGAAGCCACCCAGTGGTGCCCCATACCCGGTTGGTCACATGGCCTCAAGCGTATTTCCCTTAATGGAAGACGCTTCTAACTAGCAGTGAGTGCCTTAGGTGTGATAGTTGGGAAACTATGCCCTCATTGACAGAGTAACACAGTGGAAGTAAAATAGAAATACAATAGCATAAGCAATAAAAATACCAAACAACAGTAAACAGTGGAAGACTGATGAAGAAACAACTAGATCACATATATAAAATGATGCAAGACATATATGTCTAGAAAAATATCCAAACAAGTCACAATGCTGAATACAAAATTAATCCAAATTTCAAAAGAAAATAAAGTAAACAACTCCTCAGCATCGCAAGCCATAACTTGGTCCCATGCTCTCCAGATCCACCATAATCATGTACCTGAAGTAGAAGGGAACTTTACCTTATCTATTCCTAGAACAATATAATCTGTTTGGGCCCAAAAGCATAGCCCAAACAGTGTGTGAGACTAAATCCTAGTTGGAAACCACCACAAGAAGTATACCTAACAGTCAGTGAATATATGGTGGGTAATAAATAACAGGAAGTAGTAAAAAAGGAAGTACTCAGTAGTAACCTATCCACGGTCTAAAAGCATTCAGTTTCATATATCAAGCAACAGCTAATCAAAGCAGTAAAACACAAACAGGTAACCCTATGGGAAGTACTCACAGCCTATCCCCTTTGGTCCTACCTATAAACACAAGCAAACAGTTAACACAAAAGGTAAACCTCTGGGAAGTACTCCTAGCCTAACCCCTCTAGTTCAACCAAACAAGTACAAGCAATCCTCTAGGAAGCACACTCAGTCTACCCCTCTGGTTTAGCTTAATCTTAGACTCTCTGAGTAAGAACTCACCGTCAATTCCTCCTATAGTATCATATTGGTAACTAAAGGATCTTTGGGGAAGAAATTACATCACATTCCCCCTGTGGCCCACGTCGAGGAACTACAGACACTCTGAGGAAGCACTTACATCAATTCCCCCTATTTTCTCACATTGTAACATAAAAACAGACACTCTGGAGAAACCCTTATTTCCATTCTACCTATGGTCTTCTACACTAGGTTCTCACAACACTGTGTAAGTCAAGAAAGCATATAAGCGAGTATTGGCCAAAGTAAACCTCAAGAACTACTTGGCTAAATAGTCTACAGTATAACATCATGGTAGATAAACAAAACTCCATCCTACAATACTAGGCATGGGAAACAAACAAGGAAGCCTAATAGGCTAAGAAAGACCAAACAGTCATAAACAAACATGCATGGGAAAACACCTCCATAGAATAGCAATTAACCCTATTCTCATTCAATTAACCTTTATTCAAGCATACAAGTATATCAGGAAATTATCAGGGCCAAAATGGTAAACACTCAATACCCTGTTCATGGGTATTGGGAAAATTTGCATACATATCTCAAATACTTTCTATGTAAAGGCACAAACCACCTACCTCGGTATTGTAGAATCGATATAAGTTAACCTCAAGCCTTGAATCACCCAAGAACACCGTATATCTACAAAAACATCTAAAATGTTCAAATGTGGATAACTTGAGAAAAAGGAGGAATTAGGAAACAAATCTCTAGAAGAAGGAAGAGATTACTGAGGCGATCCCAATGCAATCAACTACAATCAATTCGGAGAAAAGATGCTCAATCGGGAGCTCAGAGAAGCTTTGCGGATGTATGGGAGCTCTCAGATGAACCAGAACTAGAAGAAGGTGGTTTTGTCCATCAAACGTGACCTTGGTGTGTTTAATGAAAAAAAGAAATTACATGTTGTGTACTTTATAAGTACACGACGTGTAATTTCCTTCACTGACCCCCATATTAAGTGGTCTCCAGGTCACCTCACACGGTCGTGTGCATGGCCACTACATGGCCAGCACCCGGCTACCCTTGGTAACCGAGTACATGGTGTGTACTCATAAATTACATGTCATGTACTTAAGAAATTTATAGAAACTCCTCTTTTTCCACAAAAACACCAAAAAAAGAAAAACATACCTGAAAATAAGATTTAGGTTCTTACACACTTCCCCCCTTAAAGAAATTCATCCCCGAATTTCCCTAGCAAGGAAGCGTATAAGAACAAACCTCAAATAGCTCCATCCACTATTATCATACATTAGTCTCCCTCTCCTAGGTCTCATCTTATACCTGCACGTGCTTCCATAGCACTCATACTAGAGGAATAGACCGACCATGGAGAACCTTCGTAATGCGATCAACAATTCGGATAGGATGCTCCTCGAATGAGGCATCCACCTATAACTCAACCTCCTCAGGTTGAAAAGCATGAGATGGGTCTGAGAAGTAACATCGATGCTGAGAAACGTGTAAAATTTCATGCATAGACTAGTACCTATGAGGTAACTGCAACCGATAGGAAACCAGCCTAACTCTCTCCAAAACCTCAAACAGCCTGACGTACCTCAACGAAAGATTACCCTATCTCCTAATCCTCTTGTGCCCCAACCTCAGTGTGACACGCAAGAAAACCTGATCCCTGACCTAGAACTCCAGAGGTTGTCTTCACTGATCAGCATAAGACATATGTCGAGACTGTGTAGTATCCATCATATTCCAAATAAACTTGATCTGATCTGTGGTCTCTGGGACAAGGCAAGGTCCCAGCACAGCTGCCTCTCCTACCTCCAGCCAACATAAGGGTGATCGGAATATCCTATCATACAATCCACATAAGGTGTCATTTTAATAGATGCTTGGAAACTATTTTTGTATGAAAACTCCACAAGAGGTATGTTCTTCTCCCAAAAACCTCCAAAATTCAGGATGCATGCACAAAACATGTCCTCAAGCACCTGAATCGTACACTCAGACTTTCCATCTGTCTGAGGGTGGTAAGTTGTACTCAGATGTACCTATGTGCCCAAAGTCCTCTGAAGTCCCTGCCAGACCTGAGAAGTAAAACGGGCATCCCTGTTTGAAACAATGGAGTGTAGGACTCCAAGTAAACATACAATCTCTCAGATTTATAACTTTCCCAGCTCATCAACACTGAAGGTCTCCCTGATTGGAAAGAAGTGAGAAACCATTGTGAGTCTGTCAATGAAAACCCAAAAAACATCATTCCCTCAAGGCTACCTCGTCAAACCTATCATGAAATCCATCATGAAATCATTCCATTTCCATTCAAGAAAGGGTAACTGTTGTAAAAGTCCTGCTGGTCGCTGATGTTATGCCTTCACCTACTAATAGGTGGAACACCTCATCACGAAACCAGCAACATCTCTCTTAATACCTGGCCGCCAATACTGATGGTGTAGATCACGATACATCTTGGTGACACCAGGATGAACTTTCCAAACTGATGAGTGAAAGTCCCACGTTTTCTCCTTGTGTATTTCTACTGATACCCATATGCGCCCATGGAAACACAAGATCTCATAATCGCCTATGGTCTATCCAGGAATAGGGTCCACTCCTAACACACTTTCCTATAGGACAAGGCCTTCAGAATCTGATAGTTGTCTCATTCTCACTCGATAAAGAAGAGTAGAGGTAATAGCTATATAATAAAGAAATGTCTTCCCCTATCTATCATGAACCTCCAAATGAATCTCAAAGAATAGAACCATAAGCTTCTACTCACTTCTAGCCTCCTGAACTACCTGTATATGAGTCCTCCTACTCAGCACATCAGCCCTTGCATTGCCTTTCCCAGGCGTATAGGCAAGGTCAAAGTCAAAAGACTGAAGGTACTCAACCCACCTTCATTCTCTCAAATTCATGTCATGCTGAGTGAATATATACTTGGAACTTTTTTGGTCTGTGAAAACCACAAAATGATATCCTATAAGATAATTTCTCCAATATTGTATGGCATGAACAAACACAGCCAACTCAAGATCATGCATCAGGTAATTCCTCTCATGTAGCCTCAACTGCCAAGACCCGTACGCAATGACTTCTTCCCCTTCATAAGAACTTATCCATGAATGATACCTGATGTATCACAGAACATAGTATAGCTCTTTCCTGGATCTAGAAAAACTAGTATCGATGCGTAAGTTAACCTCCCTTTCAGCTCCTGAAATGCTGACTCACAAGAATCTGACCACAAGAACTTTTCACCCTTCTTAGTCAGGATCGTCAATGTTGTTGCTAAGTGTGAAAAGTCTTGTATGAAACGTATATAGTATCCATCCATCCCTATAAAACTTCATTCCCCAAATACATTCTTCAGCTGCCCCCAATAAACCACTTCTATCACTTTCTCTAGGTCTACTGATACTCCTATCTCTGAGATAACATGACCCAAGAAGTGAATCTGATCTATCCAAAAGTGGAATTTTGAGAGCATAGCATATAACTAATGCTCTCTTAGTGTACAAAAAACAATCTCAAGATTGGTAGCATGGTTTTGTCGAGTGTGAGAGTACACCAAGATATTGTCCACGAAAACCACCATGAAAGAGTCCAGGTATGGGTGGAACACTCGGTTCATCGGTGCCATGAAGACCACAGACGCGTTCATGAGACCGAATGGCATAAACACATACTTGTATAGACCATACCTGCTCCGGAAGGCTGTAAGAGGTATATCAGATGGTCTAATGTGCGACTAATGGTAGCTGGATCTCAAGTCAATCTTCGAGAACACCTATTCTCCTTGAAGCTGATCAAAGAGATCATCAATCCTTGGAAAGGGATATCGGTTCTTGACCATCAATTGGTTCAGCTTCCAATAATCCACACAAAGTCTGAGGGTACCATCCACCTTCTTTACAAACAGGATAGGTGAACCCCAAGGAGAAGTATTGGGTCGGATGAAACCCTTAGCCTGCAACTCCTCTAACTGCATTTTGATTTCCTATAACTCTGGTGTAGCAATCTTGTAAAGAGGAATGGACACTGGTGCCGCTCCTAGAATGAGATTAATAGAAAATTATACCTCTCGCTCTAAAGTAAAACCTGAAAAGTACTCTAAAAAAAATCCTTGAAATTATCCACCACTGGAGGAAAGTCCATATGTAAATTCCCCTGGTCATATAGATATAGACTAGCAATATGGGTTGTAACTCCTTAAAACCCATGATGCTCGGGTTCTGCTCTTCTCACCTGGACATCCCACTATCCCTTATGAAGAAATGATCCACCCTCTGATGATGTGAAACTCACCCTACAATGATAGAAATCAACAACTGTCTGGAAGGGAACTATCCAATCCATTCCGAGAATGACATCATATCCTATCATCTCTAGGACATAAAGGTCCCATAAGAAGTGACACCCACCAACCTCAAGAGGGAACTCCTTGCACTGATGTACACAAGCCATTCTTGTCCCCAACGGTGTGTTTAACGTCAATAAATCAACAAAAGTAAAGATACAGAGCCCAATGATCTCCACAATAGAGACATATATAAAGCTATGGGAATATTCTATATTTAAAATATCAGAAGCTAAAACTGAGGAAACTAAGATCATACCTCAAACTATAGGGGGCCTGAGATCTTGATCCTGCTGGGTCTGCTCCACCACAAAAGTCTAACCTGCACCGCAGCCCTGTGACCCTACCTACCCACTATGAGCTGACCCACCCTGCTGTCACTAAAAGCCTGGTGACTGACTACCATGGTTGCGGCCTCCACCTTGGCCTAAAAAGCCGGAATAACTCCAGTTCCCAGATTTATGAGAAATTGGTGGTGCTGCTCCTGGATGTGGAGTCATTGAGGAACCCCTATCATCGGATTTTGGTGAGAAGATCTAACAAAAATATTGTAGATAACCCATCTTTCCACAATATCAGCACTCCACTGGGTCTCTCGGGAAATGTGGCCTCGTATGCCCAACCTTCCCACACTTGTAGAATACCACCTGGCTACCTGAAGGTGCATTCCTCCTACTCAGATATCCACGAGTAGTCTCCCTATATCTCTTTCTACTATCAGTAGGAGGGATACTAACTCTGGATGTTGAACTTCCTTAGATAACAACTCCAAAATCCCTCAGGTTTCGCTCCAGGATCAACGCCTGGTTGATGATAGAAGTGATGGAAGTCAACCTAAATATGTTCATCTGTGATTAGATGTTGTGCCTCAGACCATCCTCAAACTTCCTTACTAGGAATAAATCATCACCTCCTGTAATAGGAATGAATTACTACAGCTTTTTGAAATGATAAGAGTACTCCATGACTGAGAGAGTACCCTACTCCAGACTCATGAACTCTCATGCTCAATTGGCCCTCAAGGTCTCTGGATAGAAGTAGTCATAGAAGGCATGCTGGAACTCATCCCAAGACATGAATTGCTGGTGTCTCGCCTGTGATATCACATCCCACCATCTCTTGGTTGAATCCCAAATCATGTATGTAGTGAGCTTGACCCTCCTCTCTAGAGGCGTCTCCAGATGCTCGAAGATAGACATCATGGATTCTAACCATGACTCTGCATCCTGAGGTCCTCGTTCCCCTATGAAAGTGGGGGGATTATGCTACTGGAAAACCCATGTCAACTCTTCCATAGAAGAGGTAGGATTTGGTACTCCTCAGAAGGTCTGCATGAACCTCATGAATCCCTCTTAGAACTGTGCATCGACACCTGTGTCCGGAATGACGGCTGATGCCAAGACTGGCATTACTGGAGGATCTGTTGGAAGTCCCTAATCAGTCATGTCCGGTGTCTAATCGTTGCCCTGTAACAGGTGTACAACTGGAGGACATCTTGGTGGAATGACTCTACAAGGTCAATCACACACCTTACATCAAGATTATCAAGGGCTGAAAACTAGAAGGGTAAGGAGGGAACAGGAGGAAGAAAGAATTCATGTTTTTCAAAAGAAGAATACACAGTGTGTATAATTTCTACACAGTGTGTTCTGTTAAGCCTTTCACATGGGCATGTACCTCTTCCAAAACAGATCGTGTAACAACCCCATATACGGCGTGTTATCCTTACACATGGCATGCACTTGAATCCTCTTTCCCTGCCTGAGTTCTCTTACACAGCTAAGTCACACGGTTATCCTAGGACAAGACTACATGACGTGTTAGTTCCATACACGGCATGTACTAGATGAGCTTCATCGTCCCGTGTTGTTAGTGACACAGCTGGATACACATCTCACACTACAGGACATGTTCCCGATGGACACGGCATGTACTAAGAAGATTTTGTTGACCCGTGCTGTTAGTGACACGACCGGATACACGGCTCACATTGCACGGCATGTTCCAGATGGACACGGCATGTACTAGGAAGATTTTTCCAACCCGTTTTGTTTGTTACATGATCGGAACTCAGGTTACACTACACGGAGTGTTCGAGATGGACACGGTGTGTATTTAGAGAAGACATAACCGACCCATGTTGTTAGTGACACAACCGATTACATGGTTCAACAACATGACATTTACATCTGGTACACGGCATGTCCTACTAAAGATTTATGAACCCCGTGTCTCTGCCCACACAATCTAAGACACAGTTAGAGACTACACGACGTGTACATATGGTACACAACGTTTATTTAAGAAAAATAGTTTCTTCCTAAATAGAAGAACTCATGGCAATTATTCATCAATACACATACATGTATTCAGGGTTTTTCCAGATAGTAAGCCTCAAAACTACTCTAGAACCCATAAAAACACTTAAACGAACCCTAAAGTGACAAATTCTGATCTGTGAGGGCCCATACTCCCCGCGAATCAAATCTTGGCAACTTATACATGTCAGAAACACGGAAATAAAGGCAATGATTCACTAAATTATGATCCATGAGGTCCCATAACACCTTAAGAACCAAATTTTGGCATTTATTCAAACAAAACATTACACAAACAATACCCTATAAAACAGAAGGTATTTTTATCAAGGCATCTATCACAACATAATGCATATCTAGCACAACATCTATCACAACAACATGAAATCGCTAATGCAGCCTAAATGGAATGGCAAGAATGCATGACATGTGACTTCTAGAAAGTGCCTATATTATGCATGAGATGGAATACCCTCATATCATCGGGTTACAACAAAAATATAACCTCAATAACATCAATAATAACTGCACAAAACATGTGAATCATTCGAGGTGAAATCATATCAACTGTAAAAATTGCAAAACCAAAGAAGCTACAATAAACGAGGTAGATTGGATTTTCCCCATACACGAGTTAGATACTCTCGGGCACAACTTATTACCAAGTACCTATTCCTACCTATCCATGTCTATAGGCTCGAAACAATAATTCAAGACAAAAGAACCTCCCTCTGATACCACTTTGTAACGTCCTAGTTCTGTAAGCCACCCAGGGGTGCCCCATACCCAGTTGGTCACATGACCTCAAGCACATTTCCCCTAACGTGAGAGGTTGCTGACTAGTAGTGAGGGCCTTGGGTGTGATAGTGGGGAAATTATACCCTCATTGGCAAAGTAACACACCAGAAGTAAAACATATATACAATAGAGAAAGTAGTAAAAATACCAAACAATAGTAAACAACGAAAGACTGATGAAGAAACAATTGGAGAACATATATAAAATGATGCATGATACATATGTCTATGAAAACAGCCAAACAAGTCACAATGATGAATATAGAACTAATAAAAAGTTCAAAATAAAAGCAAGTAAACAACTCCTCAGTATCGCAACCCATAGCTTAGTCCCATGCTCTCCAGTTCCACAGCAATCAAGTACCTGAAGTAGAAGGGTGCTTTACCTTATCTATGCCTGCAACAATATAATATGTTTGGGCCCAAACGCATAACCTAAACAGGGTGTGATACTAAATCTCAGTAGGAAACCACCACAAGATCTGTGCCTAATAGTCAGTGAATATATGGTAGGTAATAAATAATAGGAAGTAGTAAACAAGGAAGTAATCAACAGTAACCAATCCAAAGTTTCAAAGCATTCAGCTTCATATATCAAGCAACAGCTAATCAAAGTAGGAAAACACAAATAGGTAACCCTCTGGGAAGTACTCACAGCCTATCCCCTCTAGTCCTACCTAGAAACACAAGCAAACGGCTAACACAAAAGTTAACCCTTTGGTAATTACTCACATCTTAACCCCTCTGGTTCAACCAAACAAGTACAAGCAACCCTCTGTGAAGCACACTTAGTCTACCCCACTGGTTCACCTTAAGCATAGAATCTCTAAGGAATAACTCACCATCAATTCCTTATATAGTCTCATATCGGTAACTAAAGGCACTCTATGGGAGCACTTACATCACATTCCCCCTGTCTCCCGTGTCAAGAAACTACATACACTTTGGAGAAGCCCTTATGTCCATTCTCCCTATGGTCTACTACACCAGGTTCTCACGGCCCTTTGTAAGTCAACCTAGAATAAAAGCGTGTATTGTCCAAAGTTAACCTCAAGAACTACTTGGATAAACACTCTATAGCATAAAAACATGGTAGAAAAAAAGTCCATCCTACAATACTAGGCATCAGAAATAAACAAGGCATCCTAATAGGTTAAGCAAGACCAAACAATCATAAACAAACATGCATGGGAAAAAACCTCCAAAGAATAGCAATTAACTCTATTCTCATTAAATTAACCTCTATTCAAGCATACAAGCATATCAAGAAATTATCAGGGATAAAACGGTAAACATGCAATACCCCGTTTATGGGTATTGGGTATTTTTGCATATATATCTCAAAGACTTTCAACAGAAAGGCACAAACCACCTACCTTGGTGTTGTAGGATCGATATAAGTGAACCTCAAGCCTTGAATCACCCAAGAACACCGTAGATCTATAAAAACTTCTAAAACGTTCAACTGAGGATAACTTTAGAAAGAGGAGGAATCAGTAAATGAAGCTCTAGAAGAAGGAATAGTTTACCGAGGCAATCCCAACGCAATCAATGACAATCGATTTGGAGAATAGACACTCGATCGAGAGCTCGGAGAAGGTTTGCAGCCGTACATGTGCTCTCGGATGAACCAGGCCTAGAAGAAGGTGGTTATATCTATCAGACATGACCCTGGTGCATTTAATGAAAAATATAAAGTACAAGGCATGTACTTTATAAGTACATGATGTGTACTTGCCTTCATCAGCCCCCGCATTAAGCATTCTTTAGGTCACATCACACTGCTGTGTGCATGGACGTTATAAGGCCAACACCCAGCTACCCGTGGTAAACGAGTACACAGTGTGTACTCATAAAGTACATGGTGTGTACTTATGAAATTTCTAAAAACTCCCCTTTTTCCTCAAAAACACCAGAAATATAAAAACATACCTTAAAAGAAGATTCGGGTTCTTACATTTCTAAAAATAACCAAAACATAGGGAATGAGGGTTTTACTTTGAATAAAACATGTAATATTATAATTAATAGAAACATAAAATAATTATTATAGTGGTGGGAAAACCTATTTATGCCTTATATGTTAGAATAAAACATCATTTTTTCTTTTGTAAATAAATTCAAAACATTTGGTTGGAAATATGTAAAAAAAGACACATAATATTTCCTTTTTATTTCTATATAAACTCATCCATAAAATAATTGTAATAATATGGATATAGAATAAAATTATTTAGAAAATAAATATTTAAAACATTTAAAATGATGTTTTTAAAGTAAAGAATCTTTTATCTCGAGTATGCCTTATCACATGTGTTCTTTATCTTCCTGAATAATAAACTTATGTTAAATTTGTACTTAATTAAGAAACAATTTCAAGTTTATTGTTACTTTTATTTCTCTTATTACCATGTTATATACTATTACTTAATCAATTAAGTTCACATTGGATGTTTTGATGATATTCAACTCATATGTCCAAAATAACTTTAGTAGGTTGGATATGGTAATAGAGGTCATTATTTCATCATATAGAGAATAATAATCATGATATAATTATCATTTATATACATAAGTTATACTTTTAAAACCAACTAGTAAACATGGTTTTGAAAAATGAACTATGTTACAATCATGGAGATGTTGGTTGTACGTACAAATGTGTAAAGTTTCTATTTTTTAAAGTTCATTATTGAAATATGGTTAGTATTATTTTATATTTATAGAATTATATTTATATCATAAATAAATTATTATTTATTTAAATATACTTATATATTCCATACAGGTGATGTGTTCATGAAAAAAATCACATCACTTCATGGAGGTGGTAGTCTACACGTACACACAGATGACGTTATCATTTTTTAATGGATGGAATGGTCAGAAAGTATATGATATATTATATTTAAATAATGATAAATATTTAATTAATATTATATATATATATATATATTAAATCCATCATTATGGCTAACTATAATAGGTGTTTATGTAAAACAAATTACATCGGTTCACAAGGTGATGATCTGTTGTACACCCGAATGATAGTTTCATTTCCCATTTCATGGAATAAGATATGTATATAGGTTATGTTATTAACAAAATAACATCCCAATAAATTTAATATACTGATTTTATTATCTCATCATGTTTGAAGAATATTTTTTGGGGGAAGAAGAATAAATAAAATGAAAACACTCAGTTAAAAATAAAACATCTTCTTTGGAAATCCTCTTTAGGATTATACCTAAAGCCTTACTAGATTATTTTTATAATAAAAATAGGTAATATATTATGGGGGAAATTATTTGGGTAGGTATTCGTATAACCAAAAGGATTTGGAAGTGTTAATAAATGAGGAGATAATGTTCCCTTTTATAAGAGAGGGAAGGGGCACTATTGGAATTTCTTAAAGTATTAAATTAATATAAATTAATTTTCAGGTTAAAATTATTCCAAATTTATATGAGTAGAAAATAAGATTAGTATGAGTTAAAATACCCATATCCAATAAAATATTTATAATTTTAGGAGATTTTTTCACCCTTATATTTTTCAACCTCTCTTAACCGATTTTGATAATTACTACAGTATTAAAGTTTTTTTTACTATTTAGGGGTCAATAAAGTTATTATAAAAAGACTATTTACCCATAAATGGACCTTAGTTGATATTTATACCATTACCAATTAAATTTTCTAAATATGATATTTTTTTAATTTTAAATCATTTAATAAAATATTACTTATTATAAAATATCATTGTTTTCAATTTTGTAACTATTCATCTATTTTGGCTTTAAAAATAATAAGATAATAAATTAATTCAAATATAATCCATTAAAACATAATTAATATGTTATTTTTGTCTATAAAATTTTTGGGACATAATAATTAATTCAAATTATATCACTTTTAGTATTTTTAAAATCATTAATTTTATTTTTCTTTTAATTGAATAAATACTATGTTTTCGTTGCGTAAGATTTTAAGGTAATTATTTTATCATAAAAATATAGAAATAAAATACCATGATAAAAAAAATTATTCATATTTTAAGTAAATATTTATAACAGAACATAATTTTTTTTATCACTGTTAGAAAATATTATAGATATTAAAAGCAATAGAGTTACATTGTTGACATTATCCTTTACATGAATATTATAAAGGTCAAAATCATCTCTAAATGAAAAAATGACATATTTGAAAAGTTTATATGATTATGGATGAAATAGAATCATCCCCTAAATTATATTCAGTTTTTAGTGAAACTTTTTATTCCTTATCATATTGTTTTTAACCTTAATTAACTAATTTACCCTTACCGAGGTGACAAAAAATTAACTAAGGTTACTATTAATAATGATAAAAAATATTAGGAAACTATTTAAAAAAAATTACCTCTATCTAAAAAATATTTAGTTATTTTTTAAAAATTAAATCCATAAAATTGGAAAATTTTAATTTAAAATTTAACCTTCAAAATGCAATGAAAACCAGTTTTTCATAAAAAATGTCATTTTAAGTATAAAAATGTTTTTATACCCACTTCAAGTATAAAATTCACTAAAAATGAAATAATTGGACTATTTATAATCAAAATTAACTAATTAAATTTTAAAAAAAAAATCTAAAATATAATTTGACTTTGTAAATTCTATAAAGGAAAATATAATTTTCAATAAAAATCAATATTTTTCCCTATTCCTTAAAAAATCCCTCATTTCAAAAAAATACCAAAATTTTACCCCAACCTAATTTTGATATGATGATATCAAAAATTATATCCTTTTTATAAAATAAAAATTCTAAAATTTTCAGAAATTAATTATAATATTCTCTCATATAAATCAATATAAACCTATTTTTGATAAAAATGTATTTGTGAAAAATAAAATGGCTTTAAAAAAATTTGAGTGATTATTTCCTAATAATTAATCAATAAATGTTTACTGATTATGACCTTTATATAAATTTCATAATGTAGTTAAACATATTCATACTCACCAATTCAACGACTATGTTCTAATGGTCACATTTAAATAATAATATTTTTATTATATGTCTCAATCCACTTAAAGCTCAATGTTTCATGTTAAACATGTATCAATCATAGTATTATTATAAAAAATCTAGCTATAAATTCCCCCCCCCCTCCACCCTTAATAAATTTCATCCTTGAAATTTCAACTTGAACTTGAACTTGTTAATAAATGGTTTTATATTTGATAAAACCTTCGTTGAAATTTCACATCATAAAAAGGGTTAATAAAACATGATCTTTAAGGGAGAGAAAGGAAAATAAATAGGTCATCTAGAATAACACAAAACTAGATTTATAAATATTAGAACATTAGTGGAAAGTGAAGATATGTACATGGATAAAAAATTAATGTCTAAATAATGATAGAGAATATTGGTCACAAGAAAGTGAATGATCATGTGAAAGCCAATGACCACAAAACCATAAACTAAATAGATGATAAAAGACAATTAATTCTTTTTAAATTAAGATAATAGGATAAATTTTTTGTTTCGATATCCTTTTCCTAGATTTAAGGAATTCCTTTACCATATAGACTAAGAACATAAATAAATATAATTAATTGACATGTAGAATTTAATCCTTTAATCAATTTCCAACACAATCACATATCTTTCTCCAAATGACGAGTATTCAATGTGAATTTTTCATGCTTGAAGCACTAAAATCAAATTTTTGTGGATTATATAATCAAAAAAAATGATAACAAACTATTTATCTGGTATTTTTACATTAACCAAAAAAATGGTTAGAACAAGATAAATAATTCCTAAAATGAATAAACCCTCAAATGAAGAAATGAAAAATAATAAAACCCAAAGTTCATTATAGATCAATTGATAAATAATTGTCCACAATATTCCTCAAAATATTCCTAAACAAGTTCAAAACCTGAAAATTAGAAGGACTTTATCACATATTCTTCTGAGATTAATTTAATATTTATCCCCCCTCAACATTAGTTACTCATAAATTTATTAACCCAAAAATTTATATGTCATAATCATATAATCTCTAAGATATGATAATTATTTCCCTAAATAACATGAATTACTATAAATCCAAAATAAATATTATATAATTCCAAAGGATAATATAACCCTTATTCCTTAAATAAATTACCATATTATCAAAAAATATTTCCAATTACCTTAATCATATAATGCTCCAAAAAAATATAGTGATCATATTTTGAAATAACATTAATCACTTAGTAACCAAATCACTTTTCAATCCCATGGTTATCTATAAAACATATGTTCCAAAAATTTAATAACCCTTATATCCCAATTATCCATAATTACCTCAATATAAATGATAATATAAACCATAAAGTTTATCAATACCTTTATACTTATTTCCAAAAAATTTAAAGGCATTATTCCTCAAATACTTTTCTCATAAGTTAAACTTAAGGGTTACATATATCTCAAACACTTATAAAAACTCAATAAATGAATCCCAATGTATTCCCATAAAATAAAACCTCAAAAGGGGTATATATGAAATTAAAATTATGATCAAAATTAATCTTATAAACTGATAATGGTATTAATAACTCTTAAATTAGCATCACCTACAAAAACCTAATATCCAAGGTTATCTAAAGCTTTCCTATAATACTAACTATAAGGACTCAACCTTAAATATTAAATAATATTGAATTTTAAGACAAGAATTAATTATCTTAAATTTCATGATCATTAAAGTTTATAGTTTTAGATAATCAGGTTATCACACATACATAAATAAATATTACATCACAAAGTGGACACTTCCACTTTCAAATTTTCACGCATAGAAAAACTTTTATGACACAAAAAGAATTATTTTCATGAAATAACTTCAAATTTTCCATACTAACATCATTATTGTCACTAATAATTATTAAAAACCTATGAAAAACATTTTAAAATGTGGTATGAGAAAAAAATATTAGTAAGTTATATAAAAATAAAGAAGGAACCTATTAGTATATGAATATTCAAAAAATAAATTCATTTTTTAAAATAAACTTTGGGTTAAAAATAAAAATTTTATTACTCAAGAAATAAACTTATCTTCCAAAATATTTTCATAAAAAATTCATTATAAATCATAAAGGTAAAATAAAACTCATAAATTTTTCTTTGAAATCATGATAAACTAATGAATTTTTTTTAAAAAAGTTATAATTTTCACCCTTACAAAGTAGAAAATATTTTCCTTTAAACATAAGATCATTAGCTTACCTTTTGATATAATAAGATTTACATAATACCATAAAAATAATAAATAAATCATGTAGGTATATTGGGACATTATTTTCTATATTTCTCTAATAAATTTAATATCTAGTATGATTAACTTCCATCAAAATTCTCCAGAGAACCCAATGCGTTGGATGGTATAACAGACCCACCCGTCCTTGGTTTAAAATGTAACCACCCATCATTGGTTTATAATGAAACCGACCATAATTTTTTTATAATATAACCACCCATACTTGATTTATAATGGAACCAATTATCTTTATAAAAAAATTCCACAGTACCATAATATAATCATAACATTAAAAAATCTTGCATACTTATAAAATTATTCCTTGTACCCATAAGAATTTTTTTTCCAGATATCGAAATATCCATTCCATCAAAAACCTTTTCTAAAAATACCAAAAAAATAGGGAAGGTGGGTTTTCTTTTTAAGAAATAATGGCTTCTCATAAAGTAATTTGGACATAAAACAATGGTTATAGTGGTATCAAACCCCATTGATGTTGTATATGTTAAAATAGAACATTCTTTTTGTTTTTTGTAAAGAAAGTAAAAACATTTAGTAGAAAATATGTAAAAAGATTCGTTTTTTAAAACTTATTAAGTTAAGTAAAAAAGGAACATAAAATTTCATTTTATTTATATATAAACACATCCATAAAATAATTTTAATGATATGTACATAGAAGAAAAGTATTTAGAAAATAAATATTTAAAATGATATTTTTAAAGTAAAGTATCTCTTATCTTGAGTCCAACTCATCAAATGTGTTCTTTATCTTCATGAATAATAATATTATGTTATATATTTAATATATTAAAAAAATTAATGTATATTTTTCCTTATATTTCACTTATTACCATGTTATATATAATTACTTAGTCAAGTAAGTTCACATTATATGTTTTGATGATATTCAACTCATATGTCCAGAATAACTTTTGTAGGTTGACTGTGGTCTGAGTGGTCCTTATTTCATCATATAAAAAATAATAATAATAAAATTAAAATAATTTTTATACATAAATTATTCTTTTAAAACAAACTGTGAAAGATGTTTATGAAAATCGAACTATTTTACTATCATGGAGACAGTATGTTGTGCGTACACATGAGTAATGTTTTCATTTTTCAATGATCATTATGAAAAGAATTTAAGTATTATTTTAAATTTAAATAATTATAATTATATAATAAATACCATATTTTTTTATCTAAATACACTTATATATACCATCCATATGACGTGGTCCAAAAAAATGAATCACATTGCTCCGTGGAAGTGATAGTTCACATGTACGCACGAACGACGTTATCATTTTTCAATTGATGGAAAGGTAAGAAAGTTTATTATATATTATATTTCTAGAAATAGAAACATTTCTTGAATATAATATATATATATATATATATATATATATATATTAAATCCAAATTTTAACTATCTGTGAGAGGTGCTGATGGAAAATGAATTACATCGGTTCGTGGGGAAATAGTCCTCCATACACACAAATGATGTTTTATTTTCCATTTAATGTAAGAGGATATAGATATAGTCTATTCAATTAAAATAATAATATATGATTATATGGAATATACTAATTTCATTATATCATTATGGTTTGAAAATATTTTAAGGAGACAAAATAAGAAAGAAAATGAAAACGCTCAGTTAAAAACCATACCTCTTCTTCGGACAACCTCTTTAGAATTATACCTAAAGCCTACCTAGATTAGTTTTATAATAAAAATAGACTACCTTAAGTGGTAAGGGATTTAATAAAGGATTTATTTTAGGTAATTTCTGATCCAAAAGGCTTTTTAAGTGTTAAGAAAAGAGAATAGTAGATTCCATTTTATAAGAGAGGAGAGGGGCATCGTTGGAATTTTTTAAATTACTAAATTAATATAAATTAATTTTCATGATAAAATGAATTCAAGCTGATATAGTTATATTAAAATTTTTAAAATATTCTAAATACCCTCATATAATAAAAATTAGACCAGCTTATGATATTTTTTAACCTTTATCTTTTTGTTTTATCCCATGTTAACCATTTTTTACAATTACTATGCTATTAAAATATTTTACACTTTAAGGGCCGAAAAAGTTACTATAAAAGTAAAAGTGTCACATAAATGGGCCTTGGTTTATATTTTAAACCATATTCCATTCACTGGTTTTAATATGGTATTTTTATTAATTTTAATCATTTAATAAAATATTATTTATTATAAAATATCATTAATGTCTTTTTGAGAACAATTCATCTAATTTGACATTGAAAATAACATGAAAACAAATTAATTTGAATATAATAAATTAAAAATTTTGTAGAATTTAATTTTTATCTTTAATATTTTTGGGATTCAATAATTCATTAAAATTATATCACTTTATTATTTTCAAAATCATTTATATTTTTCTATTAATTGAATAGATACGGTGTTGGCGTTGCGTAAGAATTTAAGGTGGTTATTTCACCACTAAAAATTATAAATAAATTACCATGATAAAAAATAATACATCTTTAATATATATATGTATATCCAAACATAAGTTGTTTTATCTCTATCAAAATATATTATAAATATAAAAAGCAAGAGAGTGACTTTTTTTACGTTATTCTTTACTTAAATATTATAAAGTTCAAAATGAAGTCTATGTGAAAAAAAGGTTATATTTTCTAATATTGGGTTATTATGGATTGAATTTACTCATCCAATTAAATAAATTAATGTTTTATGGTAATGTTTTATTCCTTATCATGTTATTTTTAACCTTAATTACCTGATTTACCCTTACTGAGGTGACAAAACTTTAATAAGGTTACAATTCTTAATGAACAAAAATAAAAGAGAAATATTTAAAAACAATTGACCTATTTATTCCAAATATGTAATTCATTTTTCAGAATTCAATTCATTGAAGTGTTGGAATTTAATTAAAAATTTAACCTGCAAAATGTAATGAAAAATATTTTTTCAGAAAAATTCCTTTTAAGTATAAAAATGTTTTTACACCACTTTTAAGTATAAAATTCATTAAAAAGACTATAATTGGATTATTTTTAATCAAAATTAACTAGTTAAGTTTTAAAACCAATCTAAAATAAAATTTTACTTTGTAAATACTTGAAAGGAAAATACATTTTTCAATAAAAATCAATGTTTTCACTATTCATTGAAAAATCAAATTTTCAGAAAAAAATTCAAAAATTTCACTCTAAGATAATTTTGATATTCTGATATAAAAATTTTCTTATTTTTATAAAAAAAATTATAAAATTTCTACAAATTAATTATAATATTCTCTCATAAAAATTTAAAAAAAAAAACCTTTTTCATTGAAAACATATTTTTGAAAAATAAAATGACATTAGTAAAAATTGATTTATTATTTCTTAATAATTAATAAACAATTTTTTACTGGGTATTGAATTTATATAAATTTCATAATTTTTTAATACTATTCATTACCTCCAATTCAATTTCAAAGTTATAACCGTCAAATTTAAAGAATAATATTTTTATAGTATATCCCAATTCTCCTAAAGCTCAATATTGTGTATTATGCAAGATATAAAGCAGATTATTCTTCTAAAAACACAATATTTTACACTATAAGTAGTAGAAATAAATTTTAATTTAAATGAATAAAATTAAATGAAAATTGTTTTTAGAAAAATGTTTTTTTAAGCATAAAAATTAAATTATATCAAAATAATGAATATTTCTATGGAAGTTAATTAGGTTATTCTAAATAAAATGGATAATATATAATTTCGAGATAAAATATAAAAAAAAATAATGAAATATTTAAATTACTTGAAGTAATTAAAGTAATTGAAATTTTTTTATTTTTCACAATTCACTAAAAATCGATTATTTCTAAAACATCTTGAAATTTTACCTTAAGTTAATTTTCATACAATGATAAAAAATGGATTGTATTTTTTAAAATATATTTTCTAAAAGTGGAAAAAAATAATTATATTATTTTTATAGGATCGAAATATGAATGTAGATGCTTAATTACAAGAGGGGTTGAATTGAAAGTTTAAAAACTTTTGTTTTTAACCTTAAGAAAAACTATGTTTAACAAAGTTAAATAAGGTAAATTCACAAGACCACTTTTATTTCTACAAACTTTCTAGGTTCCGGAAATATGGTTCCAGAAATGAAACTTAATAAAATTTTACAAGGAAAATATTCTACCTTAAAGCATATAGAATCTTATTAATCAAAGTACATAAAAGAAAAAGAAATTATAAGAAGGTCATGCTTTCTTCTTTTATCAATATACAATGGAAAATAAACTTGAAACAAAACAAGTAACTAGTATGAAATTTTTAACACAAATAGTAGGGTATCCAACACCCTTTGATAAATGTCCCTTAATTTATACTTTCAAGAAAGTGTGTCTTACCCAAACTAGGGTAATCCCTTGATAGAAATATCAGAATTTGTATTGGTATCCCCGTAAGCCCTTGAACTTCAAGGTTGTTGGAATCTATGTATTCCTAATCAAGGAATTCCTCTAAATTTAAGGTAGTTGTAACCTCTATCTTCCTATCCCTAGAAGTCCTCAATTGTACACAAAAATAATTAGAGTCACACAAAGCAAGCTGAACAAGATGTTCAGTATGCATAAGGCATGATATTCTCTCTCTATAGAAATTGCTTTAGCAGCATGTAATCTCTAGATTGATGGATCAATTTTCAGTTGTTATGAGCTCGTTCAAATGAGCTCATATTTATAGGCATTTCTCCAATGGTCAGCTCCCTCCTCCAAAGGTCATATTTTTTCTTGAATCTTGGAGGGACATGTACACATGTCACTCAAACAAAGGTTATTTAGAAACAAATTGTACGACATCATTTCATAACTATAATAGGGGTAAGTAAAATATGGTTACTTAACAAAATCTATTTTTTAGATTCTAAGGAAAAATAAAGTTTTAAGTCAATTGAAATAAACACTTGGAGACTATAAATCATAAATATTCAGATTCTTTTTTTCATGGAATTTGAAACCTGAATTCTATAAATTTCGGAGTATGAATTCCAGTAAATTCAGATTCTGAATTCTAAGGAATTCGGAGTCTGAATTCTAAGGAATTCTAAGTCTGAATTCTAAGGAATTCGGAGTCCTAATTTCATAGAATTCGAAATCTAAATTTCAAAGAATTTGGAATCTGATTTTCATAGAATTCGGAATCTGAATTTCAGATAATTTGGAATCAAAATTTCAGAGAATTCAGAATATGAAGTTTAGAGAATTTAGAATCTGAATTTTAGATAATTTAGAATCTGAAGTTCAGAGAATTCAGAATCTGAATTTCAGAGAATTCGGAATCTGAAAACAGAATACTCTATACCTAAGGATTTATACAATTATGAGGTTTTAGATGTGAAACTGATTTTTAGACTTTAAAAGAAAAAAGTGAGTTAAAAATAGAGAAACTATAGTATAAAAAATGAAAACATATGTAAGGATAAAATTCCCTTGGGGAAGGAAACATTTCCCTATTAAGATAATTTTTAGGTAATATAAAATTTGTCTTAATATAAGGTGTTTTTGATTTCCAAAATATGTAGGATTTGAAAAGTCATAAGGAAAACTTATTGAATCAACAATCTCCCCCTTTTTGGAAATCACAAACATTCTTATGAAAATGAATATAAAGACTTAAAATTTTATGGACTTGAAAATAAAAAAGTATCTCCCATTGATTATGGATTAAAGTGAGTACGACTAACACCCCCTTAGGTTTTGAAATCCCTAAGGATCATATTATTGATTTACTGAATGAGATTTTACATTTTCTTTGCATAAAAAAATCTTCTATGATAAGAACTTACCCTTAGATGAACTCCCCATTACTAGTAGAAATCTATTCTTTCTTAGTATTCTTTTTATCATTCCTTTGTCCCCCTTTGTGATTTTCAAAAAGGAATAGAGGGAATGTAAAAAAACATAGTACCTGAAAAATTAGTCCAAAACAACCAAATATATAGAGAAAAACCAAAATTTCATTAATATTGAAAGAATTTTTATAAGGAATAAATTGAAAAATATATCAGAATAGGAAAAATTATCCTTATTTCTCCTTTGGAATCAGCTTCTTAACAATAGTTTTCAGCTTCCTTAACTCTTTCTGATATTCTTCCATACGCTTAATCAGCTGATCTTGATCTTCAATTTTCTTCTCCAAGGCTATAATTTTTTCTTCCTGAGCCTTAAGAAATTCTGCTTGATCTTTCAACACTTCTTCTTGCTTAACAATCTTCTCTTCAAATTCAATTTTGAGATCCCTTCGCTCTTCCAATTCATGGCCACAGAATTAAGTTTTCCATTTAATTTCGCAACTTCTTTCCTCTGAGTTGTCTATTAAAGCATCATATTTTCCTCAAATCTCTTAGTAATTTCATTAATCTTGCTATATTCAGTGTCAAAGGCATCTTTGAAATTATCATGAAATTCATCAAAAGCTCTCAGGTCTTCAACTATCTTCCTTGAACAGCTGGTAATCTTTTTTCGAGATCTTTTATGAGCCTTATAACCAATGAGAAAATATTTGAAATTTGTCTCAAGCTTTACAAACTTATCTATAAGCATGGAAACTGAATCTAATTTTCAATTTAATGAATGCTAAATCTACTAGAATCTTTATTCAATACTCAGAAACAAAGGAATAGTACCAACCATATTTTTTAAAGATTGTACCACAAAATCACGTCCAAGGGAAGATGATTCTGAATCAAAGTGTTTGGCTGGTGAGGATTGATTTTCTAACTCTTCTTCTTTCCTCTTCGATGAAGTACCTACATATTTATTTTTCACTAAAGATTTACTAGGTGTATGAACCAACACCTGATTTCCCTTATCAAATCTCTAAATGAACTCTTCTAGTTTGGGTGATTCATGCTCACTATCAGATAACTGAACAATTTTATCTTCCTCAACTTCCTCTTTCTTAGCATCGACCACTTGATCTTCCGGATGAATGAAATCATGATTACTTCTTTCTTCATCATAAGGTTTGTTTACTTCTTCCTAACCCTTCTCTTTATTCCCTAGAGTATAAGGTTTTGAGGATTCGGCTTAAGAAGTCCGGATGGATAATTTTACAGAGGGACTTTCCTTCACATGGTAATCTTAAACTTTCTTTATGACATCATTAGTGTCATCCCCTTCTTCTTCTTCCTCTTCTTCTATTTCCTCTTCCTCTTCCTGAATAATTTCTTCTTATTTTTCTAGATTCAAAATCACCACCTTCTTTACCAGAGTCTCAAAAAGTGATTCTAGCTAAAACAATTCTAGCATTGGGATTTATTTAGATGATTTATTGACATCCTTGAGAAGGGATTGAACAATTTCAACCTCTGATAACTACTTCCTCTGCTTCTTCTCTTTCTGTTGTTTCTCAAGATCTTCAATATCCTTTATCTTTAATGCCTTTTCCTCAGTAGGGTCCAAACCAAAAGTAGGCTCCCCTTCCTTATTATTTTTCTTGTCTTCTCTCCACTTAGCCACTACTTCATCAGGATAAGCCTTATGCTTTTTTTGTTTTAGAGGTGCGAATTGAGTTACCTTAGCCACATGAGTTTTTTCTTTCCTTTCTGGTTCCATTACCTTCCTCTTTCTTGGAGGTTTCATCCACCTCCATTTTCTTTTCTAGAGCATGGATTTCAGCTTCCGACAAATCATAAAATTCTCCTAAATTACTGGAAAACCCAACTTTCATTCTCTTTAGAATATCATCACTCATTAACATTGCATTCAAATTCCTTGGGTTTGAACTACAAGGAATTTTGAATGATTGAAGACAAAGAACTATAATATTCAAAATAATAGCTGGATACATGATAATCTAAGATTTTTGTAAGAACCTGGATCTTCTTTTTAGGTATGTTTCCCTTTTTCTGGTGTTTTTGAGGAAAAGAGGAATTTCTGGAAATTTTTTAAGTACACACTATGTACTTTACGGGTACACATCGTGTACTCAGTTACCACGGGTAGCTGGGTGTTGGTCGTGTAACAGACGTTCACACAGCCATGTGTGGTGACCTGGAGACCACCTAATGTGGGGAATGATTAAGGCAAGTACACGTTGTGTACATATAAAGTACATGATGTGTAATTTATTTTCTTTTTCATTAAAAGGACTGGGGTCATGTCTAATTGGCAGAAGCATCTTCTTCTTTGCCTTCTTCGACCGAGAGCATCTGTATGGCACTGATCCTTCCCTGAGCCCCTAATCGAGCATCCGTTCTCTGAATCAAACTCCGTCAGTTGTGTTGGAATCACATCAGTGGGTTCTCTCTTATTCATGAACCTCGTTTCCCGATTTATCTTATCTCATGAGTTATCCTCAGTTGAATGTTTTAGATGTTTTTGTAGATACACCACATTCTAGGTCGATCAAAGGGCTGACGCCGGGGTATATTGATCGTATGATGCCAAGGTAGGTGGTTTGTTCCTTTCCGTAGATAGTCTATGAGTCATATGTGCAAAAGTTCTCAATACACTTGTTTGGGGTATTGCATGTTTACAGATTTAACCCTCATATTTTCCTGTTATGCCTTTTTTGTCTGGATAGAGGTTATTTGTTGTGAATAGAGTTAAATTTTCCATGCTATGTATGTTTTCCCATTTTTTTCTATTTATGACGGTTTGGTCTTGCTTATCCTCTTAGGAAGATTGCTTTCGTTTCCTAGTGTTGATAGGATGGAGTGATATTATTTTATCCGACATGCTGTTATGTTGTAGACTGTTTAGAAAAGTAGTTCTTGAGGTATACTTTGGCCATATTACATCACTGTGCTCGATTGACCTACATAGGGCCATGAGAACTTGGTGTAGTAGACCATAGGAAGAATGGATGTTGAGGGCTTCTCCAGAGTGTATGTTTACTATTACAATGCGAGACCATAGGGGGAATAGACATAAGTGCTTCCTCAGAGTGTCTGTAGTTCCTTGATGTGGGCCACAGGGGTAATTTTATGTTGAGTTCTTCCCTAGATCTCCTTTTAGTTACCAATACGAGACTATAGGGGGAATTGACGGTGAGTTCTTCCTCAGAGAGTATGTGCAAAAGTAGAACCAGAGGGGTTAGACTGTGTGTAATTCCCATAGGGATGCTTGTACTTGTTTGGTTGAACTAGAGGGGTTAGGCTATGAGTACTTCTCAGTGGGTTACCTATTTGTGATTATATACTTACTCGATATCTGATAATTGAATGCATTTCAAATTATAGGATTGTTTACTTTTGAGTACTTCCTTGTCTACTGCTTCATTTTGATTATTGCCTTCCATATATATTCACTGACTATTAGGCATAGATCTTAGGCTGGTTTCCTACTGGGATTCATCTCACACCCTGTTTGGGTCATAATTTTGGGCCCAAATAGATTATATAGTTGCAGTTATAGATAAGTTAAAGAACCCTTCAACTTCATGTACTTGACTAATTGGAGCTGGAGAGCATGGGACCAAGATGAGGATTGCGATACTGAGGATCTGTTTCTTATTTTTCTTTTGTACTTGGGTTCTATACTATTTTCCGTCATTGTGACTTGTTTAGCTACTTTTCTAGACATATTTATCAAGCATTATTTATATATATTCTCCAGTTATTTATATCAATAGTCTTTCATTGTTTACTGTTGTATGGTATTACACTGCTTCCGTAATTACTATATGTTTACTTCCGCTGTGTTACTCTTCCAATGAGGGAATAGTTTCCCCACTATCACACCTAAGGCCCTCACTGCTAGTCAGCAGCCTTTGGCTTTCAAGAAATGCGCTTGAGTCCATGTGACCAACCGAGTACGGGGCACCTCTGGGTGGATTCCGGAACCAGGACATTACAAAGTGGTATCAGAGGAATTATTTTCTTCTTGAATTACTGTTTGGAGCCTATAGCCAGGGATAGGGAGGAATAGGTACTTGGTAATAAGCTATCCCTGGGAGTAGCTAAGTTGTGTACATGGTAAACCCAATCTACCTCGTTTATTGTAATTTTTCTGGTTTTTCAATTTTACAGTTGATTTGATTTAACCATTGGGTGATTCACATGTTTTATGTTATTATCGTTGATGTTATTGAGGTTCTATTTCTATTGAAACACGGTGAGATGATGGTATGACATCTCATGCTTCATATACGCACTTACTAGATATCACATTTCATGCATTCTTTCCATGCCATTTACGGTGCATTAGTGAATTCATGTTGTTGTGATAGGTGTTGTGATAGATATGCATGCTATTGTGATAGAAGCTTTGATAAGAATACCTACAATTTGATAGGGTATTAAATTGTGAAATGTTTTTTTAATGAACACAAAACTTTGGTTCTTGAGGTGTTATTGGCCCTCATGGATCAGAATTTTATGGATCATTACCTTGTTTTCCTTGTATATGACATGTATGAGATGCCAAACTTTGATTCGCGGGGAGTATGGGCCCTCACGGATCGAAATTTGGTACTTTAATGTTCATTTCAGTGTTTCCTATGGGTTTCAGAGTAGTTTCTGAGGCTTATTGTCTGGAAGAACCCAGAATACACGGTGAGTAATGATAAATACATGCCATGTGTCCTTTTGTTTGGGAAGGAACTATTTTTTCATATGTACACACTGTGTACTGTATGTACACGCCGTGTAGTCTCTAACCGTGTTACTGACTGTGTGAGAATAAAAATAGGGTTGGAAAATATTGGTAGAACATGCCGTGTGCCAGATGTACATGTCGTGTGGCGTAGACCATGTGTCCACCCGTGTGACTAACGACACAGATGGATAAATCTTTCATTACACACGTCGTGTCAAGTTTGAACACACCGTGTAGTGTAATCCGAGTATCTGGCCGTTATTGAACAACATGGGTTGGTGAAATCCTTCAAGTACACGCCATTTCCACCTAGAACACGCTGCGTAGAGTGAGTCATGTAACCGTCCATGTGACTAACAACACGGGTAGGTGAAGTTCATCTAGTACACACCATGTATGGAATTAACACACCATTTAGTCTTCTTGTAGAAGAACCGTATGGCTTAACCGTGAAGTAGAACTCAGGAAGGGGAAGAGGATTCAAGTACATGATGTGTGTTAGGACATCACACCATGTGTATGGGGTGCTACACGACCTAAGTTGGCAGAAGTACATGCCCATGTGAAGGCTTGAGGGAACACATCATGTTGGGATTATACACGCCATGTATCCATGTTTGAAAAACTTGAAATATTTATTTATCTTATTCCCTTATTACACATATAAGTTTTAGTCCCTGTTAATCTTGGTCTTAGGTGTGTGCTTGACCTTGCAGATTCATGCCACCGAGACTTCCTTCAGTTGTCCGCCAGTTACAGGTTAGTGATCAGACACCGAATATGGTTGATCGAGTAATACCAGCAGATCCTCCAATTGTGCCAGTCTTGGCACTAGACATCATTCTAGACATAGGTTCTGATGCACAGTTTTTAGAGGGATTTATGAGGTTCATGCGGACCTTCCGAGGAGTACCACATCCTTACCCCTCGATGGAAGAACTGATGCGGGTCTTTCAACAATAGTATCCTCCCACTTTCATAGGGGAAGGAGGACCTCAGGTTGTAGAGTCTTGGTTAGAAGCCATGTTTTCTATCTTCGAGAATTTGGAGACGCCTCCAGAGAGGAGGGTTAATATCACTACGTATATGCTTCACAATTCCACCAAGAGATGGTGGGATGTGATCTCACAGGTGGGATGCCATCATTTTATGGCATGGGATGAGTTCCAGTGTTCCTTTTTTTACTACTTCTACCCGGAGACTTTGATGGTCGATCGAGCCTGAGAGTTCATGAGTCTGGAGTAGGGTACTCTTTCTGTTATGGAGTATTCTTCTCGTTTCACCGAGATGCAGTGCTTCATTCCTATTCCAGGAGGTGATGAGTTTTTTCTAGAAAGAATGTTTGAGGATGGTTTTAGGCACGAAATTCGATCTTAGGTGAACATATTCAGGTTGACTTCCATCACTTCTATATTCAACCAGGCGTTGATCACGAAGCGTAATCTGAGGGAATTCTGAAGCTGTGAGTCAGGGCAGTTCAACATCTGAAGTTGGTATCCCTCCTACTGACAGTAGGAAGCACCGCAGGGAGTCTACGCATGGGGATCCGAGGAGGTGGGACACTACTTCTAGTAGCTAGGTGGTGTGCTGCCTGTGCGGGAAGAGCGGGCATACGAGGCCACATTTCCCAAGAGACCTAGTGAAGTGCTGATCATGCATCATGATGGGTTATCTTCAGCGTTTATGTTAGTTTTTCTCACCAGAAGCTGGAAACAAGGGTTCTTCTATGACTCCTCATTCAGGAGAAGCACCACCAGTTTCTCACTAGGCTGGGAACATGAGCTGTTCAGACTGAGGTGGAGGTCGTGGCTATGGTAGCTAGTCTCCAGGATTTCAGTGACAACGGGGTGGATCAGCTCAGAGTGATCAGGCAGGGTCACAGGGCCACAATGCAGGTTAGACTTTTGCAGTGGAGCATACCCAGCAAGAGTAGGATCCCAGACCCTCGACAGTTTGAGGTATGATTCTATTTGACTCAGTTTTAGCTTCTACACTTTTTGATACAGGGGATTCCCATAGCTTTATATCTATTCCTATTATAGAGATACTTGGGCTCTATATCTTTTCTTATGTTGATATCTTGACGCTAGACACATCGTTGGGGACAAAAATGGTTAGTGTACAACAGTTCAAGGAGTTCCCTCTAGAGGTTGTTGGGTGTCACTTATTATGAGACCGTTATGTCCTAGAGATGACATGCTATGATGTCATTCTCAGAATGAATTGGTTAGTTCCCTTCCAGGCAGTTTTATATAGCTATCTCTATATGGTGAGTTTCATATCACCAGAGGGAGGATCATTTCTTTATAAGGGTGAATGGGATGTCCAAGAGAGAAAAGCGGGATATGAGCATCATGGGTTGGGAGGATTTAAAAACCAGATTTCTAGTATTTATATAGATGACCAAGGTACTTCACAGATGGACTTTCCTCCAGTGGTAGATCATTTGAGGTATGTCCTTTCATAGGACATTTCAGGTTTTCCTCCAGAGTGAGAGGTGAAATTTTTTATTGAGCTTGTGCCATGAGTGGCACTAGTGTCCATTACTCCTTATAGGATGGCTACACTTGAGTTACATGAGCTCAAGAAGTAGTTGGAGGAGTTATAGGCTAAGGGGTTCTTCCTACCCAGTACTTCTCCTTGGGGTCCGCCTGTCCTATTTGTGAAGAAGGAAAGTGGTACCATCAGACTTTACGTGGATTATTAGAAGTTGAACCAGTTCATGGACAAGAATCAATATCCCTTACTGATAATTTATGATCTCTTTGATCATCATTGAGGAGCCCGGGTGTTCTCAAAGATTGACTTGAGATCTGATTACCATCAGTTGCATGTTAGACCATCTGTTATACCTCTTAAAGCCTTCCGAAGTAGGTATGGTATATAAGAGTATATGGTTATTCTGTTCTGTCTCATGAACGCACCTATAGTCTTCATGGATCTGATGAACCGAGTGTTCCATCAAAACTTGGATTATTTCATGGTAGTCTTCATGGACGATATCTTGGTGTACTCTCACACTCGACACGACCATGTCATACAACTTGAGATCGTCTTGAGTGTACTAGGAAGTCATTAGTTATATGTTAAGCTCCCAAAATTCCACTTTTGGATGGACCAAATTTACTTCCTGGGTCATGTTATATCAGAGACAAGAGTATCAGTAGACCTAGAGAAAGTGAGAGCAGTAGTTTCTTGGGAGCAGCCAAAGAATGTTTTTGAGGTGTAGAGTTTTATAGGGATGGATAGTTACAACAGATGTATCATATAATACTTTTCATACTTATCAGCGCCACTAACTGGCCTGACTAAGAAGGGTGTGAAGTACTTATTGTCATATTCCTGTCAGTTATCCTTTCAAGAGCTTAAAGGGAGGTTGACTTCAGCATTGATACTTGTATTTACAGTGCTGGGAAAGAGCTATATTGTGTACTGTGATGCATTAGGTATTGGTCTTGGAGCAGTTCTTATGCAGGGGGGAAGGATTCATTGTTCATTGTTCTCGGCAGTTAAGGCCACTTGATAAGAACTACCCGACACACTATCTCGAGCTGGCTGTAGTTGTTCATGCTTTATGCTGTTGAAGACACTACCTGTTGGGAGAGTATTTTTTGTTTTTCACTAACCAAAAAAGTCTCAAGTATATCTTCACTCAGCATGACTTGAATTTGAGACAGTGAAGGTGGGTTGAGTACCTTCAGTCTTTTGAATTTGATCTTTCCTACATGCCTGGGAAAGGCAACGCAGTGGTTCATGCGTTGAGCATGAGGACTTAGATACAAGTAGTTCAGAAGTCCAGCAGTGATTGGCAGCTTATGGATTTGTTCTCTAAGATGAATTTGGTGGTTCACGATAGACAGGGGAAGATGTTTCTTTCTTCTGTAACTATTACCTCTACTCTACATGATCGAGTGTGAATAAGGAAGCTATCAGATTTTGAAGGCCTAGTCCTACGGAAAAGTGTGATGGGAGAAAACCCTATTCTTGGATGGATAGTAGGCGAGGATGAGATCTTACATTTTCATGGAAGTGTGTGGGTGCTATCAAACATACATTAGGAGCTGATGTGATACTTTCATTCCTCAGTTTGGGCAGTTCATCATGGTGTCACAAAGGTGTATCATGATCTACATCGTCAGTATTGGTATCCAGGTATGAAGAGAGATGTTTCTGGGTTTTTTATGAGATGTTCCACCTGTCAACAGGTGAAGACAGAGCATCAGTGACCAGTAGGGATTTTTCATCCATTACCCACTCCCGAGTGGAAATGGAATGATATCTTGATGGAATTCGTGATGGGTTTACCGAGGTCTCCTTGAGGGAATGATGCAGTTTGGTTTGTTATTGACAGACTCACTAAGTTTTCTCACTTCTTTCTAATTAAGGAGACCTTCAGTGTTGATGAGTTGAGAAAGTTTTACATCTGAGAGATTTTACGTCTACATGGGGTTCCACTCTCCATTATTTCAGACAGGGATGCACATTTTACTTTTCGGGTCTGGCAGGGACTTTAGAGGTCTTTGGGTACATAGGCACTTCTGAGTACATCTTACCATCCCTAGACAGATGGTCTGTCTGAGAGTATGATTCAAGTGCTTGAGTACATGATTTGAGCATTCACCCTAAATTTTGGAGGTTCGTGGGAGAAGCACATACCTATTGTGGAGTTTTCCTACAATAATAGTTTTCAAGAAACTATTCAGATGGAAAATTATGAGGCTTTGTACGGTAGGCCATGTCGTTCACCATTATGCTGGCTGGAGGCAGGAGAAGAAGCTATGTTAGGACCTCATCTTATCTAGGAGACCATAGAGAAAATAAAGTTGATTCAGAAAAGGATGGATATTGCACAGTCTTGACAGAAGTCTTATGTTGATCGAAAGAGACGACCTCTGGAGTTCAAGGTCAGAGATTAGGTTTTCTTGTGTGTCACACCGATGTTGGGACACATGAGGATTAGGAGGTAGGGTAAGCTTTCACCGATGTATGTCAGGCTGTTTGAGGTGTTGGAGAGATTTGGGGCGGTTTCCTATCGGTTGCAATTACCTCATAGGTACTAGGATATGCACGATGTCTTTCACGTTTCTCACCTTCAATGTTACTTCTCAGACCCATCTCTTGCTCTTCAACCCGAAGAGGTTGAGTTAGAGGTGGATGTTTCATTTGAGGAGCATCCTATCCAGGTTTTTGATCGAAGTGCGAAGGTTCTCTGTGGCCGGTATGTTTCTTTGGTACGAGTGTTATGGCAGCATGGGCGAGTATGGGATGAGACCTAGGAGAGGGAGGCTGCTGTACGATCACAGTGGTCGGAGCTTTTTGAGGATTATTCTCCTACAACGCCTTGCTAGGGAAATTTGGGGATGAATTTCTTTAAGGGGGGAATTTTGTAAGAACCCAGATATTCTTTTCTGGTATGTTTCCATTTTTCTATTGTTTTTGAGGAAAAGAGAAATTTCTGGAAATTTTTTAAGTACACAGCATGTACTTTATAGGTACACGATGTGTACCTGGTTACCGTGGGTAGTCGAGTGATGGCCATGTAACGGCAGTGTACATGACCGTGTGTGGTGACCTGGAGACTACCTAATGTAGTGGTTGGTTAAGTTAAGTACATCTCGTGTACTTATAAAGTACATGTTGTGTACTTTTTTTATTAAACGGACCGAGGCCGTGTCTAATTGGCAGAAGCATATTATTCTTCACCTTCTTCGATCGAGAGCATCCGTATAGCACTGATCCTTCCCATGAGCCCCTGATTGAGCATCCGTTCTCCAAATCGAACTCCATCAGTTGAGTTGGAATCGCATTAGTGATTTCTCTCTTCTTCTTGAACCTCATTTTCTGATTTATCTTCTCTCATGAGTTATCCTCGGTTGAACATTTTAGATGTTTTTTTGTAGATATAATATGTTCTAGGTCAATCCAAGGGCTAATACTGGGGTATATCAATCGTACGATGCTAAGGTAGGTGTTTTTTTTCCTTTCTATAGATAGTATTTGAGTTATATGTGCAAAAGTGCCCAATACCCTTGTTTGGGGTATTTCTTGTTTATGGATTTAACCCTTTTATTTTCCTGCAATTCCTTGTTTGTCTGGATAGAGGTTATTTGTTGTGAATAGGGTTAACATTTCCATGCTATGGATGTTTTTCCCATTTTTTCTTATTTATGACCATTTGGTCTTGCTTAACCTATTAGGAGGCTTTCTTTCCTTTCCTAGTGCTGATAGGATAGAGTGATATTATTTTATCTGACATGATGTTATATTGTAGACTGTTTAGCCAAGTAGTTCTTAAGGTATAATTTGGTTGTATTACATCATTGTGCTCAATTTAACTATACCAGGCCGTGAAAACCTGGTGTAGTAGACCATAGGGAGAATGAACAATGAGGGCTTCTCTAGAGTTTCTGTTTACTGTTATGATGTGAGACCTTAAGGGGAATGGAATTAAGTTCTTCTTTAGAGTGTCTGTAGTTCCTAGATATGAGCCACAGGGGGAATTGGACATTGAGTGCTTCCCTATAATGCCTTTTAGTTACCGAAAAAATACTATAGGGGGAATTGACGGTGAGTGATTCCTCAGAGAGTCTATGAAAAAGCTGAACCAGAGGGGTTAGACTGTGTGTACTTCCCAGAGGGTTGCTTGTACTAGTTTTGTTGAACCATAGGGGTTAGGCTGTGAGTACTTCCTATAGGGGTACTTATTTATGATTATCTTCTTTCTTGATATTTGGTAATTGAATACATTTGAAACTATAGGATTTTTTACTTTTGAGTACTTCCTTGTTTACTACTTCATTTTGATTATCGCCTGCCATATATTTTCGCTGACTATTTGGCACAGATCTTTGGGATTTTGCCTACTAGGATTCATCTCACACCCTATTTGGGTCATTCTTTTGGGCCCAAACAGATTATATTATTGTAGGTCCAGATAAGGGAAAGCTCTCTTCTACTTCAGGTACTTGACCGCTTAGATCTAGAGAGCATGGGACCAAGCTGAGGCTTGTGATGCTGAGAATATGTTTCTTGTTTTTCTTTTGTACTTGAGTTCTGTACTATTTTCCATCATTGTGACTTGTTTGGATGCTTTCCTAGACATATGTATCATGAATCATTTATATATGCACTCCAATTATTTATATCTACAGTCTTCCATTGTTTACTGTTGTATGGTATTATACTACTTCTGTTATTGTTATATTTTTACTTTCCCTGTGTAACTCTGCCAATGAGGGAATAGTTTTCCCACTATCACACCCAAGGCCCTCACTACTAGTTGGAAGCCTCTAGAGTTCTTGAAATGAACTTGAGGCCATGTGACCAACTGGGTATGGGACACCTATGGGTGGCTTCTAGAACCAGGACGTTACAATCTTAGGGTTCCTTTCTTGATATTCTCGATTTTCAGAAAAACATACTTTACTAAATTGATTTTCCTGATATTTGGAAAAAAAATATAATGCATACATATCACTTTTCTTCAGGGTATCCTTGTCCCCTTTTCTCGGAATGAGAAATTCCTGAATCCATAGCTGATTAATCTGAAGATTTGTAGAGAGAAATAATTTTCGGAGTCTTCACTTCCTTCAAGACAAGAAACTCTATCTCTTTCTCATTGTCAAAATATCCTTCTATATTAGGTAACTTGTTGGAGCAGAACTCTGCTTCTCCCTCATAAGGAATTCCAATTAGGTTGGAATCCATATTGTAATAAAGGGAGTAGGTCCTTCAATAACTTTTGAAGGAAAAATTGTCTCTCCCTCCTTCATTGAAGAAAATTACTGATTCATAGAACTCAACTAACAACTCCAGATAAACCGGATCATGTGCCCTCGGTTTTGATATACATAGGCTCTCCCAGCAATTCAGTTTAATATTCTTTGAAATGATGGAATCAAACTTAGCAAAGAATTTGGTATCAACTAACCACTCTCTGTATATTTTCCACTCAGATATTTCCTTTACCAAAGACATTTCTTTCTGAGGAGAGGCTTGTACAATCATTTGAAATTAAGCACACCTTGAATATTCAGAATGACCTTAAGTAGAGTAGTAGGGATTCAACACGCCAGAGCTTGAAGATCAATGTGGGAAAACCATTGGGGGTCCTTATATAGGTGACTGAAGCGATGGTTCAACTTTATTACTTGATCCAATGGTTGAAATACCCTTGATCACATCTGACGGTTGAGATGATAATTGAAGAAGAATTTTGATAGGTTCCGATCTTTTGAGGTTTTTAAGATAAAAAACTGGATTTAAGGAAATGTGAATCTGAAAAAATTAAAAGTTCAAATACTAACATATAAAAAGATGATTACAAAAATTTAGGAAAGGAAACATACCTTTCGATTGCTTAGGAAAATTATCTGTAATGAGGAAAATTCTTCTTGAAGGACTTTAGATTCCATAAAAATTTAAAAACAAATTCAATGAAAATTTTGATTATGAAAATGTTTACTATAAAAAATTTTACTATGAAAAAAAAAATTGACTACAAAAAATTTTGACTACGAAAATTTTGACTACGAAAATTTTAATAATAGGAAAATTTACCCCCCCCCCCATGAAAAGAAGTTTCTTACTGTAAGGATATAAGTTTCAACAAGAAGTTAATATGGAAGATTACCTTATGGTTATCATTCCTAACTTCTTTTTAATATATTCAAATCTATCAGAGGGTAAATATTTTATGAAAAAATATCAGCAAGTTGATCTTGCATTCCGATAAAATAAATAATGATATCTCCTTTTTTTGTGATCCCTAAGAAAGTGATGCCTAATATATATGTGTTTTTCATGAGAGTGATATGAAAGTTTTTTACTTATGAAAATGACAATATTATTATCACACAATATTTGTGTTTTGGTAAAACTCATACCATAGTCTGTGAGTGTGTGTTGCATCCATAACACTTGAGCACAACAACTTGTTGCTGCTACATATTCATCTTCAGTAGTGGAAAGTGCTACTGAGTGTTTCTTTTCTCATGAACAAAAAACTAATAAATCTCATAAGAAATGAAAAGTCCCAGATGTACTTTTCCTATCCATTCTACATCCACCAAAGTCAGAATGTGAAAATCTTTTTAGAACAAAATCATTTACAAAAGTATAAAAGAGTTCTAAATCCATGGTTCCCTTTAAGTAGCGATAAATTCTTTTCACTGCCTTTAAATGATATTCCTTAGGATTGGATTGATATCTGGCACATAATCATACTGAAAACATTAAGTCTGGACGACTAGTTTTCAAGTATAGTAGACTTTCTATCATAACTCTAAATGATGTTTGATCCACTGGTTTTCTAGCTTCATCAAGATCAAGTGAATTTGAGGTACCAATGGGAGTACTTATACTATTAGTGTTGTTATATCCATACTTTTTAAGAAGATATTTAATATACTTATGTTAGAATATACAAATCCCTTTTGGTTTTTGAGAAATCTAAAAACTAAGGAAAAATGTTAACTCACCCATCATACTCATTTCAAATTCATATTTCATTAGATTCGTAAACAAATTAGTTAAATATTGGTGAGTTTAACAAAATATAATGTCATCAACATAAATTTGAACAATCAAAACATTTTTCCTATTTTTCTTAATAAATAGGGTTGGATCAACATTTCCCTTAACGTAATTGTTTTGTAACAAAAATCCGGTAAGTCTATCTTACCAGGCTCTAGGGGATTTTTAAGTCCATATAAAGATTTGATAAGTTTGAAAACATGTTCAGGATATTTTTATCTTAAAAACTAGGAGGTTTTTCAACAAGAACTTATTATTGAACATAACCATTAAAGAAAACACATTTAACATCAATTTGAAAAATTTTGAAATTAAAGAATGCCGCAAAGGCTAGTAAAATACGAATAGATTTGAGTCTAGCTACTAGATAATAGGTTTCTTCATAATCTATTCATTCTTGTTGATTATAGCCTTTAGTAACTAATCTAGCTTTTTTTCCTACTATGATTCCATTTTCATTTCACTTATTTATGAAGACCCATTTTACTCCAATAAAAAATGTTTCCTTAGGTCTTTTAACCAAGGTCTAGACTTTATTCCTTTCGAATTCATCTAGCTCATCTTGCATGGATTTTATCCAATCAACATCACCTAAATCTTCATCAGTGCTTTTTGGTTCTAATTGAGAAAGGAATACTGGATGTTCTACTTCATTCCTTAAGAAACTTCTATTCCTTACAGGTTGATTTACATCACCAATGATGCTGTCACTGGGATGATTCTTAAGAAACAACTGATTTGGGTTTTGTAAAACTTTTTCATCAAAATATGGTAGGAAATCCTCTGGGTTAAATGATTCAGAAATATTTTCTTGAAAATTTTACTTATCAGATGGATATTCTATCAAGGGTTGATAATCAGTTTTTGAAAACACATCGGAAGATGTAGGATGAGGTTTTTTAAAGACAAATGGATTGGTTTTATCAAATTTAACATGTATTGTTTCTTCAACAGTACAAGTGTTTTTATTGAAAACTCTATAATCCTTAGAAGTTGTAGAGTAGCCTAACAAAATTACTTCATCATATTTGGGTGAAAATTTATGTAAATTATCTTTAGTATTCAGAATGAATACTTTGCATCCAAATACCTTGAAGTAGGAAAGTCTAGGTTTTATACCATTCCATAACTCACAAGGGGTTTCATTAAGAAAATTTCTAATTAAAACCCAATTTATAGTATATCAAGAAGTACTTACAGCTTCAGCCCAAATTTTTTTGGCTATCGAATAATCACTCAATATGGTTATTGTTATCTCTTGAAGATTTCATTTTCTTCTTTATACAACACCATTTTGTTGAGGGGTTCTTGGGGATGAGAAGTTATGAGTAATTCCTTTTCTACTAAAAAAAGTTTCAAAATTAGAATTTTGAAATTCTCCTCCATGATCACTATGAATAGTTATCAATGAAAGGTTTGTCTCATTTTTAACATGGGCTCTAAATATTTTGAAATAAGAAAACTCTTAAGATTTCTTTGCTAGAAAATAGTCCCACCTAAATCTAGTGTAATAATCAACTAAGAAAAATACATAATATTTTCCTCCAATGATTCTAGTTTGTGTTGGACCAAAAAGATCCATATTCACTAACTATAATGCATAAGTTGTTAAGACTTTACCAACTAATTTAAAACATGATTTATGTTGCTTTCCAAATTGACAAGGATCAAAAACTTTTGAAAATACAAATCTAAGATCTAGTAGATCCTTAACTAGTATTGTTTTAGATATTTTGCATAGGATTATAAGGTTACAGTGTTCTAATCTTCTATTCCATAACCAAGAATGATCTTACATTGCACTAACACAAGGTAGTTCTAGGCTCCTAAGGTCTTCTAAGTTTATCATGTATACATTCTCTTTCCTATTGGCAGAAAGAATAAACTCTTCCTTGGAATTGTGTACTAAACATTTATCATTCCTAAAATTCACAAGGTAATCTTTATCACATAGCTGAATTATGCTAATAAGGTTAAGCTTAAGACCCTTAACAAATAAAACATTTCAAATCAAAGTTTTTCCAAGAAAAACAATGTTACCTATACCAATAATTTCTCCCTTAGAATTATCTTTGAAAGTTAATTTTCCTCCTTTTGTCTTGATAATATTTTCAAAGTTTGTTTACCAGTAATATGCTAAGAACATCCACTATCCATCTACCATGTAATGTTGTTGGTACTTTCTTTATTTTCCGGAAAATAAGAGTGTTAGACTTTCAGAACACAAAATTTCTTGGATCCGGAAACATTAGAAAGAAAAATTTTTGGTATCTAATTTTTTTTTGAAAAATAGGCTTTATGAAAACCTAAAGACAGATTTTTGTTTGAAGAACAATTTTTTTCCCAATGTCCAACACAATAACATTTTGTGAAAAATGGAGCACTTTGAGGGAAAAAATAGTTATCATAGAGAGCTGGTTTAGAATGAGTATAACCAAATATAGAATTATTCCTTAAAGGAATAATTTGGGAATACGTCTTATAAAAGTTTTCCTTACCTAAGGTAAAGTTTAAAAAACGATTCCTCAATGAAAATATTTCTGACTTCAGTTTAATAACTAAGTTTTTATCCTCAAAAACATTAATTTTAGCACTATAGTTAGTCTCTAAAATATTTTTCTTAGAAATCACTTTTTCAAAATCCTTAAAAAGTTTATCCTTCTCATAATTAACTTCCTCAAGGTTTTTTGAAATACTTTAAAAATCATAAATTTTCTTATCAAGATCTTTAGAAAGATATGATACTTCTTTAGTAAGAATATAAATTTTAGAATTTTCCTTATCAAGTATTTTCTTGAGTTTAGAATTTTCACTCTCAAGAAGCTTATCAAGCCTAGAAACTTATTCATAAGTAGGTAATGTATTATCTTAATCAGAAGAGAATTATTCATCCAAAGATTCATAATATTTATTATCACTATAATTAGAATTTAAGGAAACATTGGTTATAGATTCATCATTATGTACCTTAACCATTAGACAATGATTTTCAATGGGTAATCGGGCTAGTAAACCAATATTCTTCTGACCAGAAGATTCATACTTTGAGGTTTCATCAGAAGAGTCTCCACCACTGGCATTCCAGGTGTCATTAGATTTCAAAACTTTCTTATCTTTATATTTGTAGTACTTATTTCTATTCCAATCAGAATTCTTTTCCTTTCTATCCTTTCTCTTAAGAATAGGACAATCTGGTCTTATATGCCCTGCTCTTTTGTATTCATAACATGTGACTTATGAGTCTTTCTTGTCCTTTATTTATTTCTTCTTAAATCTATACTAAAAGTATTTCTTTCCAACTATATTGTTCATCCGTCAAGCTATATTAGCTAGCTCATTCTCCTAATGTTCAATTTTGCTAGATTCAGATAAAACAGTGAGTTTCTTTGACATGGATCTTGTAACCCTTTCAAGAGTCTTGACTTTAGTAGTAGTAAAGGCTACACTTCCATTTTCATTCTTCTTATTCATATCATCATCTATTTTCATTCTTGTATCATGTTAAAGAAGAGTTCCAAAAATCTCATCAAGAGTAATTTGAGATACTTTTCTATTCTCATCAATAGTTGTTCTCTTAGATTCACACTCATTAGGCATGATATCTATAATCTTGTCCACAAGTGCCTCGTCATCTAAACCTTTCTCACCCATGGATTTTAAACTATTAAGAATAGTCATAAACCTTTTTTGTACCTTGCACACTGGTTCTCTATAAGGAAATAGGAATCCATGATATTCTACACTAATCATAGCTCTTTTAGTTTCTATAACCTTGGATGTACCAAAATAAGTAACCCCCAATTTCTTCCAAATACAATTTGCAGCTTCACAAGAAGAAATATGACTATATATATTCATGGTCATGGAACACAATAGAGTATTGCGTACTTTGTAGTTTAATTGATATTCTAAATTTTCTTTATTAGTAAAAGTTCTGAATTCTTTATCAAGAATCTTGTAATATCCAATAAGCATAACGAAGTTGTCCACTCCAGTATTAACGACAAAAGTCTTCAAACAATCTCTCCAATATTTATAATCATTCCCATCAAATATAGGTGGTCTAGTAGGATTTAGATTTTCAATCGAACCAACATTCATTCCTTCCATCTAGAAGAAAATATCTTTCCACAAAACTTGTTAATAGTAAAATTTTGTAAACAAGGATAAAAATCCTAAGAAAGAAAAATATGTTTAGAACAATGAAAAATTGAGCAAGAAAACTTATATGTGAATATAAGTATTTCAGAGACCTCCTCTGATACAAATTATAAGATCGAAATATGAATGTGGATGCTCAATTACAAGAGGGGTGGATTTTAAGTTTAAAAACTTTCATTTTTAACCTTAAGGAAAACTATGTTTAACAAAGTTAAACAATGTAAATTCACAAGACCTCTTTTAGTTATAAAAACTTGCTAGGTTCCAGAAATATAGTTCCAAAAATGAAACTTAATAAAAGTTTACATGGAAAAGATTCTACCTTAAAGTGTATAGAATCTTATTAATAAGAGTACATAAAATAAAAAGAAAGTATAAGAAGTTTATACCTTCTTCCTTTATCAAAATACAGTGGAAAATAAACTTGAAACAAAACAAGTAACAAGTATGAAATATTTTAACCCAAAGAGTAGGGTATCCAACAACCTTTGATAAAGGTACCTTGATTTATACTTTTAAGAAATTCTGTCTTACCAACACTAGGGTAAGCCCTCGATATGAATATCAGAATCTGTATTGTTATCCCCGTAAGCCCTCAAACTTCAAGTTAGTCAGCACCTCTGTCTTTAAAATCAAGGAAGTCCTCTAACTTTAAGGTCGTCGGCACCTCTGTCTTCCTATCCCCAAAAGTCCTCAATTGTACATTGCAACAATCGGAGTTGCACAAACCAGGATGAACAAGATGTTCAGTACGCACAAGGCATGAGAGTCACTCTCTCAAGAAATTACTTCAGCAGCATGTAATCTTTAGATTTATGGATCAGTTCTTATTTTTTATGAGCTCATTCAAACGAGCTTCTATTTATAGGAATTTCTCCAATGGTAGGATCCCTCCTCCAACGGTCATATTTTTCCTTGAATCTCAGAGGGACCTGTACACGTGTCCCTCAAACAATGGTTAGTTAGAAACATATTTTACGACATCATTTCATAACTATAATAGGGGTAAGTAAAATATGGTTACTTAACCAAGTTCATTTTTCATATTTAAGGAAAAATAAAGTTCAAAGTCTAAGTAAATAAACACTTGGAGACTATAAATCAAAAATATTCAAATTCTTTTTTATGGAATTCGGAACCTGAATTTTATAGATTTCAGAGTCTGAATTCCAATGAATTCAAAGTCTGAATTCGAAGGAATTCAGAGTCTAAATTATGAGAAATTCAGAGTCTAAATTCTAAGGAATTAATAGTCTGAATTCTATGGAATTCGGTGTCTGAATTATAAGGAATTCGGAGTATGAATTCTAAGGAATTCAAAGTCTGAATTCGAAGGAATTCGGAGTCTGAATTATAAGGAATTTAGAGTCTAAATTCTAATGAATTTGGAGTCTAAATTCTAAGGAATTCAGAGTCTAAATTCTAAGTAATTCAGAGTCTGAATTATAAGGAATTTGGAGTCTGAATTCTAATGAATTCTGAGTATAAATTTTAGGGAATTCAGAATCTGAATTTCAGAGAATTCAAAATCTGAATTTCAAAGAATTCAAAATCTGAATTTTAGAGAATTCAAAATCTGAATTTCAGAGAATTCAGAATCTGAATTTCATAGAATTCGGAATCTGGATTTTAGAGAATACAGAATCTGAATTTCAAAGAATTCAAAATCTGAATTTCAGAGAATTCAGAATCTGAATTTCATAGAATTCAGAATCTGAATTTCAGAGAATTCCGAATCTAAAAACAGAATACACTATATCTAAGGATTTATAGGATTCTGAGGTTTTAGATGTGAAACTGATTTTTCAAATTTGGAAAAAAATGATTTAGAAATAGAGAAACTGTAGTATGAACAATGAAAACATAGGTAAGGATAAAATTTCCTTGGGGAAGGAAAATTTTCCTTATTTAGACAATTTTTAGGGAAAATAAAATTTTTCTTAAGAAAAGGTGTTTGTGATTTTCAAAAGATGAAGGAATAGAAAATTCATAAGAAAACCTTATTGACTCAACAATTTTCTCACAAAAATCAATAAATATCATTTTCTAAGAAAATGTATATTGAAAAATAGAAAACTTTACTAAAAAAATTGAGTACTTATTCCCTAAGAAAAAATCAATACATTTGTATTCAATAGGTCATATATATATATATATATATCATAATGTGGTTAATCCTATTACTACCCATCAATTCAATGGATAGGTTATAATGGTCATATTTAAATAATAATATTTTTGGTTTGTTTAAGATTGGTGTTTTATTTTGTACACGCTATCAAACATAATTTTTTTTTTAAAAATCAGGGTGTCACATTCTCATCCCCCTAATAATTTTTCCCTCAAAATTTTAACATGTGCTTGGTAAACAAGGGTTTTCAATTCAAAATACCTTTTTTGAAAACCCATGTCATAAAAAAGTGTTGATAAAACTTTGTCTTAAAAAGGTAATGGGAAATATGATATTAATCTAGAATAACACATAACTAGGTTTCCAAATATGAGAAAATTAGTGGGATGTGAATATATGTACATGTGGAAAAAAATGAAATGTACTAAAAATGATGGAGGGTAATAAAGAACATTTATCACATGAAAGTGAACGATCGTGATAAAGTTAACAACCACAAAACCATAACTCAGTAAAGTTTAAAAAATACTATTGATTTGTCAGTAATGAATGCAATATGACTAGATTTTTGTTTCAATAAAATTTACCAATAGTTGATGAATTCATTTAAAACATAGACTAAAATAATATGTAAATATAATTACTTTGAATGTATAATTTCATCCTTTGATCAATTTTCAGCATAATCTCATCTTTTTCTCCAAATAATGAGGATTAAATATGAATTTTTCATGTCTATAGCACGAAAATCATATTATAAAGGATCATATAATCCATAAAAGTATTATATGTTATTACTCCTATCTTTAAATATTAAAAAAACTGAATTGGTTTCCATAATTTAAGAAAATATCCAAAATTAATAAACCCTCATATGAAGAAATAATACATTTACTTCAAAATTTACACAATAACACCAATGGTTATACATAGATTATTCCAAAAAATAAATAACACTACATTATAATTAACCTTAATAAACTTAACTTTAAAGAGTGGTTTATCCTAAAAGGAAATCTCATACATTTTATCTTACATCCCCAAAAATTTAATTGCATTCTTCCCAAATAATCATTCATGTTAAACCACATGTTAATCCTAATGGTTATATATACCTCAAACCAAAGAAGCATCCCCAAAAAACATTATTCACCATTATAAATCACTATATAATATTATACTGTAGTGAACTTCACACTAAAATATCATGAATAAAATTTAGATACTATCCTGAAAGTTAATCCTTATATTGACCATAAATATATCTAAAAAGATCACTTTATCAATTAAAACTTTTTAACCATCAATATTATCTATATACCACTATCTATTAGACCATAATTTACTTAACATCAAATAATATACTAACCCAAAGGTTTATTTAAATCTTAATAGAGTATTCTTCATAAAACTTGGTAAAAGTTTCAAATCACCTCAAAATACCATAACTTAAATCCTAAAAATAGGTATTTATTCTTTTCAACTTATGACTAACCTTAAACAAGAAAACTCATGATAGTATTAACAACACTTAATTTTTCCTCACATGAAAACATACATTCTTACAAAAACTAAATCAATCTGTATTCCTCAAATAAAACTACAAACTATTTCCATAAATCCAAAAATTCAATGAACTTTATCAAGGATAACCTAAATCACTTTCTCATAAAATCACTAACCAATTTCAAGGCCGGCAACACTATCACATTTACTTCATTAATTTAAATCATCTATTTATCCCAACTATACATTATCACATTACCAGTAAATCAATTTTCTTGGTTATCGGTAACCCTGAACATATGTTTTCAGATCCTTAAATAAAATCTATTGTGGAACAATCCTTAGATGTATCATGATTATTATATCTATAATATCATTGATATAACATTTCAACAATATAATTCTCAAATCCCAATACTTAAACACTTGAATCCTCATACTTTAATGATTGGAATGTCATAGGTTCTTCCTTAGTCTAGAAGTTTACCCTCAGATTAGGGATTTGGCTTAGATAATTATCATATTCACTACAAATAAGACATTGAAATATAAATGTTATCTTGGGATGAACTTCATATCCCTTCATAAAACTCTTCATTTTTCCTGGGAAATTCTTTGATCTATACCCTTCTTTTACACAAATAAAACAGTTTCTCATTCCTTTGGGACATCTTCAAGGGAGTCTCTTTATACATTTCTAACATTAAAGAAATTAAGCTTTCTTTCCTCCATGGTCTCCACCACCCAATCTATCAGAAAAAAATATTCTTCTCTTATTTGGTGAGTCTGGTAGTTTGTTAAGTTTTATGTTGTTAAACATATATCATGATAACTAGTTAAGAATAATCACAATATATTTCAATAAAGTAATCATCTAATTTGTTTACTCATAATCACTGTATTATCCATCATATTTAGTGTTAACATGATTCCTCCTAGTTCTAGTCATTGAATAAAACAAAAACAACATAGTATGACAAAAAATAATCATAGTGGGAAACCACATAATCATGAAAATAATTTATATGACTTCTAAATCATGGAACCTTATTTTTAATCTATGACACATTAGATTTAACCTAGGCCATTCATGATCCTAATCTATTCAAATCCTTCATAATGGTTCATCAATAAACTGTGAATTATCCCAAGAATATTCCCTAAGAGTGTCAAACTAGGTTCAAAATAAGGGCATAGTCACTATGCACAAGAATAATTGTCAATATATACTCAAAAAACTCTTTTTAGGGTTATTACCCCTAGATGAATATGTTCCAAAACCACATCCCCTTATAGTATCTAGAGAGAGATGTATTATTAGAAAAACCACATAATCTCTACCTTACCAAAATTTTAGGATGTTATCCCATGCTTATACTTTTCCTCAATTTCATTCATAAGTTTATTGTAACATTCTAATATTTTAAAAGGAAACAGTATGCTCGATAGCATATGAGATACGCCACATCAAGATTAAACGAACTAAATTTTGTTATTTAAGTGTGATTGTAATAACCTATCTATAAAATTGGAGGGAATAAATAGGTATAACTGATTTATAAAATAAATATAATTTTCTAAATCAATATGAATTTTTTGGTAATTTCTTATAAAATAATAACACAATTTTTAGTAAATCCATTTTATTCTTATAAAAAATAAATTTTCTTTAAAATTGGTTTTTGTTAATTTTTATGTATAAATAATATAATTAATTTATGAATAATTTATAATATGTATTTGATAGAATTAATTTCATTTTCTAAATCATCTTTCCAAAATTAGTTTATGGTGAACTTTTGAGAATATTATGAAAAAGTTAAAATATTAGTGAATAGTAAAAAATGATTTTTTTTTAAAATATGATATCTTTTGGGATATCATCAAAATGTAACAAAATTGGTACTTAGAGATTAATTTTTTTCATTTTGGAATTAAATGGTTTAATTCGTTATAAATGTATAATTAAATAAGTGGTATTTATAGAAATTAAGGAATATATACTAATGTAATAATAACTTGACCATTGGAATAGTACTGTGACTGTTAGGAATAGTAATCTAGCTAATAGAATAGTAACCTCACCTACAAAAGTATAAATACAATTTATTTATCATATAACTGAAAATATGATATAGTTATATCATGCTATAAGTAAATAAAATTTTTAAATATGATAAATTAAGTGTTAGTATTTTTGTAAAACATAAATTTTTATTTGCAATTGTATAATTAATATAATGATCTAAAATATAATTTATTTTCCTAAAATAGATTCATAAATTAATATTTTATTTTATTATAATTGTAAGATAATTTTATGAGGCCGTAATTAATTTTTCAAAGTGTCACAAAATCAGTTATAATATTAAAATCAGTATTTTCTTCGAATAAATGATAAATTTAATTAAAAATAAAATTTCTTATATTTATAAAATTATTTTCAAAAAAAGGAGTCCATTTTTTAATTCTACACATCAAAAAATGGTTAGGGTAAATTTTTTGTATTTTTTTAAAATAATTGAATTTTTGGTAAATAATGAAATACAATAATTTAAGGTATTTAACATTATAAGTCAAATACATGAAGTTTTGAGTAATTAATAACATAAAAACCCATTATTTAGAACTCACATGCACTAGTTATTTTACTTAGTCACCATAATCAATACTATTGATAGTCTTTATCCAAAAATAATAAAAAAATAAATCCAAAAATAAAAACAAAACCTCTCCAATCCCTATAAATATCACCTATTATCCTCATACCTCCAAATCCTAGTAGCTTGTCTAAATTCTTCCCAATTTCCTTTCCATTTTTCTTCCACATGCCCAAGACATGATTTTCTCACCAAAATATCAAATCCAAGTGCCTTAGGTAGGTTCTCAAGGGAACGATATTCAAGAGGTAAAATCCTCCTTCTTTCTATTTTAATTTCTTTTATTTTCTTATCCTCTACTATCCTCCCCTATACAAATTGGAATGATAACTATAGTATCATATATATACTATAATTTTATTTTTTTTAATGGAATATGTATCATCAAACCTCTATTATTCTCCTCTTATTCTAAAAAATGAAAACATCATCTATAATGTGTCGATTCACTGCCTTTGTGGGCGATGAGTTTTCATTTTCCTTTATCGACTTCAAGGTTGGTCATAAAACCATTATTATGGTTAAAAATATTTTATTATATATATTATAACTTTTTAATGCTTTGGAACTAATTTATAGGCATAATAATTAAATAAAACAAAACTAGTTTGTGATGGTTGGAAAAATTGGAAAAAATAAACCAAAAATTTATCATTAATGTAATCAAACTCATCTAATAAAAAATGATATATAGTACCATTTAAAATTATGAAAGTATATTAATACCATTTCATTACACTTTTGGATTTTTTTTTCTTCCATTTTTAGAAGAACTCCCATAATTATACTCAATGGAATTGACTATAAATCCCTGAAATGAATGCTCCTGGAACAACAAAATTGAACTCTATAACTCATACAAATCGACATAAAAACTTAATAAAATTATAATAAATAAACTAAATGAAAAATAGGTTTTAGATTTAGTAATTAATGAATATAATTTTATTATATAGGATATTAAGTACAAGTGAATAATGATTTCTGACATAAGGTAAGGGAATTCTTAACCCAATTCCCATTCTTTGGGTTAACCTTCTACTTCATTGAAAATTTCATTCTAATGTTTTTTGTGAAATTATGTTTGATTAAATAATGTTTTATTATTTGAATTTATAGTGAATACATATATTCCATTCATTTTATTCATTCTCACTTCAATTATATGATATTTTTAAGGGTCTTTCTTTTTAAAAATCTTCTTTTGAAGTTTCAACTCTTTATATTAAAGAATTTTTTTACATAAGTGGAATGAACAAAATTTCCCACTTTCATAAATATTTAATGTTTTGAATATTCCTTTACAATATTAAAATTTTATTTCCAAATAAAATGTTTTCATTTATGAGTGTGTGGCTTTATAAAATTTAAAATTGATTTCAAAATGGAAAAATTATTTTCCTTCGGAATGTTTCCTTATATAAACTTTATGTCTTATGTTTATATTGTGGTTCTTGGAAATTTTTTTTAGGATAGGTGGTTCCGTGATAAACCAAGGGAAGGTGATCCTGTTATATCTATCTAATGCATTAGTTCAAGGTATAGAGTTAAACAGTTAGGTTCCTCTTAAGAGATTATGAGAATATATTATGATGGTTATTCTGAGAGTAACGATGATAGTTAATCCCTATGTAGCCATGAGAGATACTTTATTTGTAAGAGTTATATGAAAATGATTCCACAAGTTACCTTTATGATTTATCTATATTTTATATGGTTTTATTAGAAACTTATGATTTCATAAGGTAAAATAAAGAGATTATGTTTTATGTGTAAAACTTATAAATTTTTGAAAAAAAATTCATTCATAACTAATGGGTTATTTCTTCCTTTTTATGTCCCTTACTGAGACTTTATCAATCATCCCAAGTTTTAAAATGTTTTAAACAGGGTTTATAGATGATTAAAGGAAACTAATAATCCAATTTTAAAGTTCTAAAGTTCATTATATAAAAAAGAATGTTTTTGTTTAACAAGTTTCATATTGTGAAAAAATGGATATTGAGTAAAAGTATCTACTTTGTAATTATATGAGTTTCTATGTATAATTTATGATATAATTATCTAAAACTCTAAACTAAAAAGATTTTTGGGAATTTACGGAAGTGAATTATACTTTAATTAAATAGATTATGTAATGTCTAAGGTTGATTCCTTATAGTTATGTTCTTTAATCTATATTTTCTTAAATTTAGTTCTGAAGGTTTCTACTGAACTTCCTCTAATACCTACTATAAAGACCCCAACCCTAGTAGACTAGATTCAATGGTTACTTTATTAAATTGGTACTATATTTAATAGATCACATCCCAAAGGACTGAATAGTTTAGTAGTTTTGGTAAACTATATATGTACATGATTCCCATATTATATTGGAAATATAAAAAATAATATAAGAAAAATTCTTTCATCCTTGATATTTTTCACAATATCCAACCTCATATCCTAGTGAAAGGAAAAAAAATAAAGGGTGATCATATATTCTAAATAAGGTTTAAGTACAGAAGAATATAGCATGAGTAAATAAGGAATAATTAATATGGAAATCCAAATAACTAAAAAAACATTCAATTTAATCAAATACTTGAACATGAATAATAATACAGAAGGAATAAATCATGATCAAATAATTCTATATAAATAATCACATGATCTTGAAACTTATCCATGGACATAATAACTATTAAAATAATCACATGGATATTAATAACTAATTTAATAATGATTTAATTAATAATTTTGGACATCTTAAACATACCATTGAGGCCTCAGGCCATTACCTATAAAGCATACCATCAAGGACTAATTCCAAGACATCTACATAAATGGGTAAATCCTTGGACAAATACTCAACCTATTTTTCTTCATGAGAACAACCAATGAATCAAGGGGATATGTAATTTTGGTCCCCATACATCACTTAATAATTTCAATGAATTCATTATATGAATAAACAATACAAATTAATCAACATGCATTAAAAATCAATAATTGTCTGTATTAGAAGAACTAACATACAAAATATCAATAATTTCCCCATTAAAACTGATAATATACCATCCATAGGAATATGGTAGATATTATAATTATATTATATCCTCATTAAATCATAATATTCAATTATGATGTTGAAAATCATGAAAATACTTTAAAAAGATCACTGGAAAATTTCTTGAGGAAATACCACTTTCAATTTAAAATTAATTATTTAAAAATATAAAAATTTCTCATATATTAAGGAAAAATTTTATTTTAAAAAACCTTTGAGATTTATAAATTAATCTCCAAATCATTTTTCAGTCATGATGGTGTAAATTATGTTCATGTTGTTCATGTTAAAACAAAGATTCATTTCACATTTTCAGTAAAATGTCCAAAGTAACTAATTTAGAAAATAAAAAGAAGATTCCTTTTAGACCATCTTTGAAAAATTAAAAAATGGATAAAAATTTATTTAATAAATCATTGGATAATATTAAAACATTATTTAAAATATTTTATGGAAAATATATACATGTAAATAATGATTCATGACTGATTATAAAACAAAGTTGTTCTTCATTAAAAAACATTATTTTGGTATCTTAAGTACTTAAAGAGATTAAAATTAAAGTAAAACTTTTAATTTAAAAAAATTAACTTAGGATAAGAAATTATATTGTGTTTAATTTATAAATATCAAATAAATCCCCCAAAAAACTCTTAAACATAATCAATCCCGAATAATGGTGAGATTGTAAAATAAACACTTACCACTTTAGTAATTTTTGAATCATAACCCCCATGAAAGTGATAACTTAAAATGAAACATATAATACCATTAAAATAAAGGTTTTAATTATATACTCTATCAAATGGTAATTATATACACTACATGAAAGAAACAAGTGCTAAATATGGAATATATCTCACGAAAACAAAAGTGAGACGGAAAAACCCTTACCTCAAGTTTGACTTCCTACATGTGTGTTTGAACCTCTTTTATAATAAATATAGATTTATTATACATATATTAAAAACTAAACTAATATATATATATATATATATATTTATAACTATATATTATTTACTTATAACCTTATATCACCTGTTTATTAATAATTCATTATTAAAATCACTATTTTTTGTGATAACTACTTTGTTTTCATGTATATTTTGGTCATTATAAGTTGATAATTTTTCCATAATATATATAATGTAAATAATTATTTAAATATCATATAATTTCATTATATTAATAGTTATAATCATCCATAAATGTTAGATATGAAAAATCAAATATATCGTTCACGGAGACAGTAGGTTGTAGGTATGCATAAACGTTGTTTTCACTATTCAACAGTTGGAATAAAAGAAAGTTAAATAATAATTTAACATTAAATAGTCATTATTATATAATATATATCATATATATTAATTAAATATACAATTATTACAATCCATGTAAATAGGAAATGAAAAACAGATTGCATTGCTTCATAGAGGTGGTAGTCCACACGTACGCATGAGCGACATTATCATTTTACAATGAATCTAAAGGTAAGAAAATATATATAATATTATAATTATATAATTATAATTATATCATAAATATTTTATATATTAATTATTCACATATTTATAACCATCCAATTAATGTTGTGACAAAATATGAATTACACCGTTATGTGGAGATGGTAAGTCGTACGTATTAATGAGTGTTGTTTTCACTTTTCATAAGATGTAAAATAGATAGAAAATAGTTTTAAAATATTCATAATAACATATCATTATATTTATGATATATTATTTATTATTTTATAATATTTAAATTAGATTTATATAGAGTATAGGAAGAAATAAATTTGAAAGAGTCGGTAAAGACGATTACCTCTTCTTCGGTAGAGTTCCTTTAGATTTCATCTTAAGGACCCTTTTAGTGGTATTTTAAGAATAAAATCACCTATATATAATTTTTTGGTAAGTTTATAAGATAAATTATTTGGTTTTGGTTGAGATATATGGCTCAAAGTGGAGTGAATAATTGAGATAAAGTGGTATCCTTTTATAAGGGAGAGAAAGGACACACTTGGAATTTCAAAAAAGATTAAAATATAATTAAGTAATTCACAATAAAAATGATTCCAAATGGAAATATATTCAAATAAAAATATAATCCTTATAAAATGAAATTTATATAGTCTTTGGTTTCATTTTAAATCTTATACTTTGGTTTAACCCTTTGGTTAACCAATCTTATTCATAACTGTGGTAAAGACTTTTTCAATCTTAAAGGGTTATAATTTTACTTATAAGGTAAAAATTGGCTTATAAATGACAAAGGGATAAAATATTCCACCATTTATAATCCTATGTGTTCTCTAGAAATATTTGTTTTTATTTTTTAAATAATTTAGTAAAATATTTTTATCATAAAGTACTATTAATGTTATTTTAAGAACTATTCACTAACATTTGACTTTGAAAACAACATGAAAACAATGGAATTACAATATAAACCTTTAACATCACTCTAATATGTTATTTTTATCTAAAAAAATTGGAACACAATAATTAACTAAAATTATGTTACTTTTAATATAAGGACCCGGCCTTAAACATTACTTATTATTGAATTAAATGAATAATTCACATTCAGGATATTTTCAGGTTTAGAGTTTTAGAGAATTTGGACATAACTATTACATCTCGAAGATTAAAATGTAGATGCATCTACTTAGCTTCCATTTTTTCACAAAAATAAAAACTCTTGAACAAAAGAGTCATGTCTAGTTCCTTGTTTTAGACATCCTGACATTTCCTTGATCCCATCCTTGACCCTATTCAACTTTATGTCATGTGAAAAACATTTCAAAAAAACTTGGGATGAGCATAAAAAGCTCAGTAAGGGTTATAATAATATGGAAAGAAAACATTAGTCCATGTATACATAAGAATCAATGAAATCATATTTTACTCATAAAACATAAGCAATTTGACATACATCATGAAATCATAAGATTTACGAATAACTCATAGAAATCATAAGACATAAAGGTAACTTGAGGCATTCATAACATTCTTATGTAGGGAGTAACCCTCATGGTTACGTTTGGAATACCCATCATAGTATATTCCCTAAATCTCTTCAGAGAAACCTTAAAGTTTAACCCCTTCGCGTTACCCAATGCATTGGAGAGCTATATCGGGCTCACCCGCCCTTAGTTTATCACAGAATCACCCATCTTCATAAACAATGCCCAAGAACCATAACATAATCATAGCACATAACTTAAGCATAAAGTAAATATAAAATTCCCACATTGCAATAACAATATATCATTTTTAAGATATTGAAATAATGAATCCATTCTAAAAACCATTTTCAAACCATTTAAAACATTTAATAAAGATATTTTTGAATCAAAGTGTCCCATACCACTTTGAAGCTTTTAACATTTTAAACCATTAATATCCATATAAATAAATCCTTAAAACCATTTTGAAAACATGGATATTAATGAGAAATATTTATATGAATAAATCATTAAAACATTTAAAATGATATTTTAGTTAAAGGGTTTTTAACAAAATGAAAGGCACTTGAATACAATAATAGAGGAATAACATTTAATCAGAACTTTATAATATCATGAGAATAAATGGATTCGTGATATAATATTCCAAAGGACAGTATATACACCATATAAGAGTGAATTGGTGCATAACAACAACAAAGTATCAATTGAAATATAAAATGAGATGAAATCCCTTATAACGAAGGTATCCTAAAATTAAGGATAAATCAATCTCATAATTATGTGTGAAAAATATAAATACACCAAATATAAGTGTATATTAAGTGTAAAACAATCAAAGGTCATTCACACATATTCAAAGGATGAAATATTCAATAACTACATGTTGAACGCAAAGAAATCGAAATTGGGTTAAGAAGTTCCCTTGGTAAAATTCGACACCCTAACGATGTCACTTTAAAATTCATAAAATTAGTTGATGAGAGAGAAAATGGTATATCATCACTTTTAATTAAAATTTACATCAATAAGGATATATAAGAACATATCCCAACATAAAAATATGTAAATTAAAAGACATAACAAAATAAGTCTTTTAAAAAAAAGAGTGTGAAAGGTTCCCTTACCGATTTGGGAAACTTTTGAAACGTACACCCCATGAAATAAGGGTCATACAATGAATATTTAACTACCCATAAGTGGGATTATATTATACAAATAGTAAAATAATGGTCAGTACATACACCACACAAAATTAAATAGTGGCCAATGTAACATGAATCTCGCAGGAATAAAAAGTGAGATGAAAATCCCCTTATGAAAATTCGGCAGCCTAACGGCGCCACATAAAACTTCAAAAAATGGATTGATGAGATAAAATAGGGTCACTAATCATATTAATATAAAATTTACAGTAATATAAATATAAAAGAACATCCCCCAACATAAGAAATAGGAGCTTAAAGTAAGTTACTTAAAAAATGAGTACTTAAAAAGAAAGAGAGAGGTAGGATCCCTTACCTCAAGTCTGACTTGTCTTGTTCGTTTATTTATATTCCTGAATAATGAACTTTGGTCAATTTATAATTTATTAAGGTCCTCCTTTAAATATTATTATTCATTTCATATCAGATATTATAATTTTATAATAATTGGTTAATAATCTGAGTTCATATTAGATGTTTTTGTCGATGTTTGGTACTTGAGTCAAAAATGAACTTGTTTGAAAATGATTTTCCATGTAGTTATAAGTAGATCATTCCCAGAATAGTATTAATGATTTAAATATCATATATATACCGTACATATTCATTTTATACTATTCCATAACATTTGGAGATAAAAAGAAATGAAATGCACCGTTCATGGAGACGGTAGGTCGTACGTACGCATGAACGCTACTTTCATTTATTTATCATATTAATGGAATTAAAAATAATTGAGAGATATATATATAATAATTACAGTATAATATATATGTTTTATAGGTCACATAAGTTCATTAATTTCATTCTTTATACATTACATGTATTGCATGAATGAGTCACATCACTTGAGGGGGCGGTAGTCCACACTTCCTCGTATGAAATTATCGCATTTCCACAACATGCAAAGCATAAAGGTAGGTTTTAAATATAAAATACATAAAAATATTGAAAACATAAATACCATATATATCATATATAAAATATAGTGACATCATAATGGCCACCATGAAAGGTGTTAAGAGAAAATTGAACAATCAACGTTTCGTGAGGCAGTAATTCTCCATCCACAGAAACAGTATGTTCTTTAACCATTAGATGGAGGTGTGTGTAAGTGTAGCTCAAATAATTCACATAAAAAAATCCTAGTATATTTAATATAATGTTTTTGTTAAAAAATAAGGTAATAAAAATAGTTTAGGGGTTTGGAGAAGCAAAATAAAACAAAAGAACACAAGTGAAGACATTACCTTTAAATCGGGTAACTCCTCTTGGTTTGAACCAAAAGGGTTCCTGAAGAGCATTCTGCCAAAGGTGAGGCTTCAATGATGAAGATAGGGATGTGGAGAGATCAAATGGGCAGGGGTTGGCTGAGCGAAAGGCTTGAGAGGTGTGGGTAAGGTGGTATAGGTGGGGTCCTTTTATAAGAGGAGAGGAGGGACACTCTTGAAGGTCTCGAAAAGTAACATTATTATAAAATGATTTTTAGATTTTAAAGGTCCCACAATTATATATTTCGAGGATAAGGTGATAATAGCTCTAAATACACACATCAAATAGGTTTTTGAAAAGTGTAGGTCTTATATTTTACATTATATTTTCATTTTATTTAAATCTTTAAATAATGAGGTAATCGCTACATCATCATGGTGTCATAAATAATTTGACTTATTTAATGTCTAAAATTTATAAAAACAAATATCATGATTTAGTAAATCTTTTTATCTTTATAATGAATATCTATATTTAAAAATATTACTTGTATAACCCCATGTAAAAATTGTTTTACTAAAACAACACATGTTTGTGAAATTTTAATTTTAACTTTAAATAAAAAGTTATTAATGTCATTTTCCTACCAAAGTGGCTCCATGGGGTCCCCAAGTTGACTCATGGATTGTCTTGGTTGTCTATGACTCATCCAATAATGTTAAGACATATTTCAAGGTCATTTCATATTATTATAACATTATCTTTACTTTAAATTACACTAATTACCTTTAATCGCGATTAATAAAACTTAAAAGTTACTATTCACCAAAAAAATTATTTTAATCCCATTGAACCACATTTTACATCCTAATGAAAACCATGTATGTCGGATTTTTGAAATTCAAATCACAGAAGTTGTAAAGTTTCATTTAAACGAAAAATCAGTTTTTAAACTACCACTTAGTGGTTTCACTATTCATCAAAAATTGATGTTTTTCAGAAAAATACCAAAAATTCACCCTAAGCTATATTTGATATTCCGAATTCAAAAATGATTTCTATATTACAAAATTCAAAACATATAAGTTACATTAATTAATTTAATAATTAATTCCCTCTGTCAGAAAAAATAGCGTGTTTTTATGAAACAATATATATCAAAAGATTGACACTAGTTTAAGTCCAATTTCAAAGTGAAATTAATTCCAATGACCACCATTGGATTAAATGGTAAAAATGTATTCTAATTGAACTTTAAAAACAATTCAGAAGATGATCTAATCATATTAATAAATTATATTAAAAAGAGTTTTTGAATAAAAATACAACATTTTTCACTTATTCATTAAAAATGAACTTTATCGTAAAAATACCAAAAATTTACACAAAGTAAATTTTGATGTCCCTATTTTAAAGAATAATTTTATTTTGTCAAATATAACACATAAAATTGTCAAAAAGTGGATTTAAAAGATTTTCTTCATCAAAAGGCGGTTAATCGACCTTTTAAAGAATATTAGAATGTTTATGCTTAAAATTGGATTCATTCACATTTTTAATCCTCTAACATTTATTGTAAAAAGTAAAAATATTTGAAAAACATATATAATCATTTTTTAGTTAGTTATGTTCATTCCCGTCATTACAACGGCTAGGTATTAACTACCATTTAAAATAAAATTATTTTATTATTAGAGTGTAACGTAAGATTTCAAAGGAACTCGTTGTTGCGTATTGGGTAAGCCATCGAGCATAGCGTTCCCTTTAAATTAATATTAACATTTTATTCAGAAATAGGGATAAATATAAAAATGTCATATTCTTTATTTACCTGGGGTGTTACATTTAATATTCTTAAAATAATTTATTTTATTATTCTATTAGTTAAATGAAAACTATATCACCATTGCATAAGAATTTAAGGTAATTATTTATCAATAAAAATTTAAAAAAAATTACCATGATAAAAATAACTAATTAATATTTAAAATAAACATTTATAACCAAATTTAACTTCTTTTAACCTTATGTAAAATTTTTAGAGATATTAAATCCAAGAGAGTGACATTTTGTATTAATTCTTTTTATAAATTAATATAAAGGTTGTAATAAAAGAAAAATAGAACTAAGTGGACATATATTTTATAATTTGATGTAAATTTCATAAATATACCCATAAAATTGGATAAATTCTAGTGTTGGATTGATTTTTGATAGCTTATCTCATGGTTTTAACCCTATTTTACCCATTTTACCCTTATTGAGATGAAAAATATTTACCATGATTACTATTCATAATAACAAAAAATAAAAGGTAATTATTTAAAAATAAATTAACCTACTAATTAAAAATATGGTATCCATTTCTCAAGATTTAATTTATATAAGTTGTATAAATCAATTTAAATATAAATTTGTAAAACACAACGAAAAATAATTTTTGAACAAATGTATTTTTAAGCATAAATATTAACTTATATAAAAAACATGAATATTGTTAATGAAATTAATTAGATTATTATAAATAAAATGTTTCATATGTCACTCAAATATAAAATTCAAAATATAATGTAACTTTAAAATTACATGAATTAATGACAGTATTTGAAAAAATTTGTATTTTTCCCTATTCACTGAAAAAAAAATTATTTTAGAAAAATACCAAAATTTCACCCAAATTTAATTTTGATATGATGATTTCAAAAAAAATGTGTTTTTAAATAAATTTTATAATATTGTAAAAAATTAATCATATTATATTCTTACAAAAAACAATAGAAATAATTTTTTAACAAAATGAATTTTGAAAAATAAAATATCTTTTCTAAAAAAAATTGAGTGTTTATTTCCTATGAATAAATAAATAAATATTTATTAAGTAGGTAATATATATATATATATCATAATGTGATTAATCTTATGCATACCCATCAATTCAATGGGTATTCTATAAAGGTCATATTTAAATGATAATATTTTCTAGTTCGTTTAAGCTCGGTGTTGCGAGTTGTATATGCTATCAAACATAGTGTTATTTTAAAATATATGGGTTTCACACTAACTCAAACATATATCTCTCAAAATTAAAACACTACAAGATTTTCATCTTCTATAATTGAAACTTCATGTCAAATCTACATCTATGTAACCAAATAGTTCAATCATTCTTATTCATTCATATTTTAACATAAAATCACTTGTGCCTTTAGTATATTTGAGAATTTGTTTTCCAACTATGAGATGAGATTCATTTTATACAAATTGATACCTAGAAAAATGTGTAATATCATACACTATATCGGATTTTGATGCCATCTGATATGATAAACTTCCAACCATATTTATAAACTCTTTTGGATTAATAGCCTTACTTTCTCCATCATTTGACAACTTAGTTCCTATTGAAATAGTTGTAGAAACTGGTCTGAATCTCCTATGCTAAACTTATTTTTAAGTTAACTATAATACTTATATTGAGATATGAAAATGTACTTATTCTTTTGAGATATTTTTAATTAAATAAAATACTTCATTTTTGCTAACATAGACATTTAAATAAGTTATTTATCTCTTTAGAGAACTTCTCACACATTTATTCATAATTACCTATAAATATAATGCCATCAAAATAAATAATCACAATGATGAAAAATTATCTATTTTATTTTATATATAGGTTATTATCAACTCTTAATTTTTTTAATTTTATATTAATTAAGTAAGTATCTAATTTATAATACCAAGATCTCAGAACTTTCTTCAACCCATACAATGCATTCTTTAACTTTAACACACATCTTTCTCTTTTCCAAACACAGAGCCACATGGTTTTTCAATATAAACTTCTTCATTAATATCTCTATTAAGAAAATATAACTTTAAATCCATTTATAAAATATTATATTTCAATTTTTTAGTGATAAAAAGAATTATTCTAATAGTTTTTTTTATCTTTCCACTGGAGAAACCTTCTCATCAAAGTCAATGCCTCCAATTTGAGAGTAACCTTTACCAACCAGTCATGCCTTTTTTCTTAGCACTTCACCATTTACATTCAATTTTTTTTGGAACACCCATTTTTTACCAATCACATTCTTATTTTTTGGTTTGGGTATAAGTTCTCATGTATCATTCTTAAAAATCTGATCAAGATTTTTATTCATAACATCATTCCACTCTTGATGCTCCAAAGCTTAATTGAAATTATTTGGTTCACCCTTTGAATATATGGAAGTTTGTGAAACTAACCTTGATTTTATTCTTTTGTGAACATATTTTCATTTATCTCTAATGATATTATGGACTTCCACTCACTTACTCAACCTAGGATAAGATGAACGTACTTTTTCTTCATCACTGGAGGTTTCTGAGTAAAAATCATCATCTTGAGTAGCTTTAAAATTATTATTATCATTAATAACTTTGTCACACTATTCAACTAAAACCACTCCATCTTCCCTTTATTCCACATATACAATCATTTGGGAAAATTTATTATCAGAATATTCAAGAACATTCATATATATAGAGTAAAAAATATTTCTTATCTTTTTATTATAACACATGTATCTTCTACCATTAGGATGATATCTAATAAAAATTCCAACAATACCTCTCTGATCAAAATTCCCAAGATTATCTCCCTTAACTTATATAATATAAGTACTGTTTAACTCTATTAGGTATTTAAAACTTGGGTTTTATTTTTAAATCATATCATAAGGAGTCATATCAGAGTTTATTTTCTTGAAACGTCAATTTTGAATATGCATTGTTACTCTAATAGCTTTCCTCTAAACATATCGAGAATTATTATGTTTGATCAACATTGTTTACGCCATATCAGTCAGACCTCAATTTCTTTTTTTAGAAGCATAATTCTTTTGGTGTGTATAGTGAATTAAACTCATGATGAATCACATGTTTTTAAAGATAATAATCATTTTTATATTCACCACCAATATCGGTTTAAATGTTCTTCATTGAATATTCACATTCTTTTTCTTCACTTCTCCTAAAACTATTAAAATTTTTGAGAGCCTCTAATTTATGTTTCAAAAACATAATACATGTAATGTGTGGAAATTAATTAATAAAATAAATAAAGTACTTATATTTGTTAATTTATTTATTTCTCATGGACCCACAAATTTTAGAATTTATCATCTAAAAGGGATGAGTTGAATTTATCTCAAATGTTTTATGTGTTAAGATTGTAATCTTTGCATTCTGACATATGAAACATCACTAATATCTCCTTCTTATCATGTTATGAACATCACAAATAATTTCTCTATTTTTCATATTTCTTATATTATTATAACACATATTCCTCAACCTTTTATATCAAATCTTATTTTCTTGTATCACTCTTAGATAGCATTAACCTTTCACATCATCAAGTTGAAATAAGTTTCCCTTGGTTTGTTTCCTTCCTGTGATAAATTTACCCTCTTCAATATGTTTAACAATGAAACCATATCTTCTAAAAAAACTTCTTTACCTTTCTCATAAAGTTTTAAAACACTCAAAAAGTTTTGTCTCATCCCATTAACAAATAAAGAATTATTAGATTTTAACTTTTCATCCCCAATTATATAGGATCCAATGCCTTTAATTCTAAGTGACTCATCGTTATAAAAAGTCACAGTACATTATTTATAATATTTTACATTATTCAAAAACATCAAAAAAACTATCATATATAAATAAAACCTATTATCTAATGTCCATGGTTTTTCAACATTTATAGCTTTGAGAGATATTTCAAAAAACAAGATTTTTTTGTTAACTTTTTATTCATTATCATGTGGTTTTTGAGTTTTGGTGTGAAAATTTGTTGTGCTAATAACATGACAAGACTCCTTCTATAAGATTTATAGGCTGATCACATATTTAAGAAATAGTTTCCAAAGTTTGGAATCTGTTTTCAATCATTAAAATGACTTTCTTAGGTTTTCTTCTTTCAGTGGGTTGACTCCCTCTCAAACACTGCCTCTAGGTTCTCCTCAATTCATTGTGGTTTTTATGATTTAACCAGTACATTGTATTCCCAAAACCACCAAAATACCAGTAGAAATCATATAAAGCATATTTTCATTTATAACTTACATATTTTCTAGAGTTTTGAACTTTATTTCTATCACATTTATTACCTTCCACTTTGTCACTTTGTTTCACACCAATGTTTTGGTTGCCTCTAGAAATTTTCTTCTTCATATTTGATATATTCTATGCCTCTAATGAATATCTAGTAATAGTAGCTTTTAGTTCAGACTTTGAATCCTCAAAAATTTTAGTTTTTTCAACTCTTCTTGTTTTAGCTATATACATTGTCTTCTTAATTTTTTTTATATTTTACTATTCTTCATTCTTATTATTAACATTTGAGGACAAATATTTTGTTATTATAAGGTTTAAACTTCTTAGAAATTTTAACAACTACTGTAACTCAGTTTTGTAAATTTATAATTAATTACTAAATTTTATAATGTTTTTTTGGAACAATTTATAATTATTTTACCTTTACCTTCTTCTTTTATTTAAGATTGACATTAAGGTTCTTATTTTCATCTAGAAACTTTTTCATATCATCAGTCTCTTTTAGAAACTTGGATTTCTCTTCAATAAAATATTCTTGGTTATTTTCTAAAATATTTTTTTTCATCAACTTATTTTTATCATTCTCAATTATTAAAATCTTCTCAAGACATTATTTAAAATATCATTTTATCATAAACTCTAAATAAGTATTGCCTTCTTATTATTTAGTTATAATTCTATTATCACTAGTAAGTTTTTCACCTATCTTATTAAAAGGTACTTCCCCTTATCTTAACTTCACACCTCCAAAGACATTTGTCTCAGACAAACCCTGATCAAATCACCTCCCAACTACCCTCACTTCATCCTAGAGTCTTTAATTTTATCATAATGACAACCTAATAATCCCTTTTGTTCAAATCAAAAGGTAGCACCCAATGAATAGGTAATTATTTCATCACCTCTTTCAAAGATATTTACTTATTTCACTTCCTATTTCTTTATTATTTCCATACCAAAATAATAAATCCAGTACCTTATACATGATTTTATGTTATTATAAATATGGTACAACCATATTAATTGTTCTATCCATCCTATGAATGACAAAGTCACCATATGTGCATATGTACGGCTTACTGTCTGTACGTCATGGTGTAGTTTTTTATTTAACACTTCATTATTTGTATGGGAATAATAATGAGTATAATTGATGTAAATAATAAATATAACAATTTAATTATTCGGTATATGTAATATACCATCCAATTACATATGATTTCACCATCAATAGAATGATATTGTTGCCCATGCATACGTACGGCTTACCATCTCCACGACGCGATGAGATTTCATTCCCCATTGTAACCATTCAAAAATAATTTTCATTTAATGATTAAGAAATAATTTTTAATAACTTTATATAATTATGGATATGAATCAAATACATCCTATCCATAACAAACATTACTTACATAAAAAAACTAAAGGAAAACGAATCAGTTAACACTGGAAACAATGACACGACTCAAATATTATTAAAAAAGTAATATTAGAGGATCATATATGATATTATATTTATGTATGTGTTTTTTGTATAATTTAATAATAATGATTAAACTATTATATAGGACGTTAACATACCCTCGACTAAGGAAAAGTACGAGGTAAGGTTTAATTTTACAGTCTATTTATTATCTGATGTTGTTTTTACGTAAGTATCTACTAGGACTTCTTTATCATCCACATATATGTTTATTAAAAATGTATTTCCAAAAATGATTTCTATTTCCTAGACTACGGGTTAAAGTCATTTATACCGTTGTTTGACTTTTTATAAATGTTTTGAAAGGAATATTTTCATCATTTTCTAAACAAGGTACTATATGAACTTTTCGAAAAATTAAGGAAAGAATGTTTTTTAACTTATACAGAGGGTGCATCCATTTTCTGCCATTATAACACCTTCGAAGCTTCCCTCACAATCTTATAAGTGTATTTTCAAAATAAATTTTTTCTTTCATAATAATGAGTCTTTTAAATGATTTCAAAGTAGAAAGAGATATTTCCTTCACATAGTTTTGGATTAATTTCATCCGTTTCAACATCTATTGTTGGATTTTATGTTCAATTGAATTTGATTTATTATGATACAATATTCCATATTGTATTGATAGTTTTATGATATTTTTAAATGTGGATGTACTATTTTTATATCATTCATGGTTTATAGTTAAAGTATTAACATATCCTATGTTATTTTAATAAGAATGATTATGTTATGTTTCACCCTTTTTATATGAGGATTGCATTGGACGTAGTAAGTGACGAGCGGGGCCCGCTATAGCCCCTCAATGCATCAATAGGTCTCATGAGACAATCTAGTGTCTTGGTACAAGGCCTTTGCAAAATTTATATTTTTAGTCTTGGCACAAGGCCTTGACTATGTGGTTTTGATGTCCAGCATTATGCATTCCTTCATTATGAAATTATCTATCGATATTACATGTGATTATTCGACTAGTAGAATATCTATGTGAATAATTATATGGAATTATTCGATTTATCTTTTCCATATTATTCTGAAGTTTATATTTAAATGTCTTGTGTTTTAGTATTATACATTTCCTTAAATGTTTATGCTTATTTATGCTAGTTTCCGCTATATTGTTATCCTTACTGAGCATCTGAGCTCACCCGTTTATATGTTTTATTTTTCCTAGGATGCAAAGAATTATATTATGACTGGCCTATGGGGATATGCTAAGGGATATGAGTGTGTTCAAAGGAGACACAATTTTTCTTTTTCAATTCATAATGTAATGCAAAACTTATGTATGTATCTAGTACTTCCAAGGCTACCAAACTTATCGATCCTTAGGGACTTGATTCCTTGTAATAATGAAAATGTTATGTAATAATGCACCAGTTCTAGGTAATTGGGGTTGGGGTGATACAATTGGTATCATAGGAATTTTAGTACAAACCTTAAGAGCTAGATTTTGAGAAACTCTTATTAGAGCATATTACCCTAAGATAGAATTTGAGTATTAGTATAGAAGAAGATCTAAAAATATTGGAAATGTAGATATTATGTGGGTTTTCCAATAAATACATCCCTGTATGGATAAAACAAGTGAACATGGTTTTGGAATAGATATACCTAGAAGTGAAAATTATGACAAGGAGTTTTGGGCATGACCCAAGGTATCTTGGTATAAGACAATGGGCCTTACTGCACACCCGGTTTGACACTCCTGAGGGATATGCTTAGGATAATACACATTTTCTCTAAAAACCATTATGAAGGATTTATGAGTAAATAATTTCCTAGAGAAAACATTTTTATGATTATGGATTATATGCATAAACTATTCAGTTTTTGTTAGGTATTTTAGAAGTTTGGAATTATGCATTGTGATTCATAAACTAACCTAGTGTATGACATTGTTTAGAAATGGAACCTCATGCAAGGAATGGAAACCATATAAATGTATGTAATCCATGTAAGTATTTCCCTACAAATAAAGATAATCATAGTGGATCTAGTTATTCAACTATTACTAAACAGCTTATAACCATACTAGGACAACTAACTCATGTTATGAATAATAACCTTACCCATATGGAGCACCCTGATCCACAGCACAGAGGATCAATGTTAGACCGCATTATGAGGTAGCAACCACAAACATTAAATGGGACTAAAAATTCATTTGTAGCTGAGAAATAGATAAGTTCCTTATAAAACATATTTCAAGCTTTGGGAAGTAGAGAAAGGGAAAAAGTTGTCATGGCAGTTTATCACCTCATAGGAGATGTAGATCAATGGTAATCATTAATTCAAAACACAAATGAGAATGAAGAAGTATAAAATATGGAATAGAGGTAGTTTAAAGATATTTTCTTAGAAAAATATTTTCCTCATGAACATCAAGTGGATATAGAAAGGAAATATCTGAGTCTAAGGCAAAAGGAGGATGAGAATGTTGCAAAGTATGAGGCTAAGTTTACAAGGTTAGCAAGGCATGCTGCAAATTATATACATAACCCAAGAAGTAATATTGATTGAATATTGTATGGGTTAAAACCATTTCTCCATTGATCATTAGTCTCACAATCCTTCTCATCATATGAATCTATAGTCTCATGTGTTGTCAAGACAAAATGGTAATTTTCTATGTCTTATGAATTTAAAGTGAAGAAAGAGAAGAAGAGATCGGCCGAACAATCTGTAAAAGGAAAAAAGGGGATGAAGAGAAAAGTTAAATTTTCATCCTATATTAATTGTGGGTAGAAACATCCTGGTACATTCAAAAATGGGATATGAGTTTGTTACAAGTGTGGAGAAAAAAGACACCAAGGGAACTTACCTCAGAAAAGGCCAAGGGAGCAAGGCCAATCTTATGTGATTATAACTACAGAGGTTGAAGTTCTAAATGACATGGTGGAAGGTACTTTAATCATTTACTCAAATTTAGCCAAATTCTTTATTTTATTTTGGATCATCTCATTCTTTTATATCATCCCAGTTTTCCAAGAAAATTAGATATTTCCAATTTGAATTAACAAGGGAGTTTTCAATCAAAACTCCTAAGGGAAGTAACATTTCAATAAATTTTTGTGAATGAGTTATCATTATGTCATATACAAGTGCTTTATATATTGATATTATTGTCATACCCATGATTTAATTTTATATAATCCTCAGTATGGATTGTCTTTCAGACCATGATGTGAAAATATATTTTAAGAAGGAGGTTATAATTTTTTACGATGATAAGGAATCCCTTATCTTTAGAGCAGAAACATCACCATATAATTCTCATCTAGATACAACCCCAATAGCTCTACTAAATTCAATTATTGGGGAGTAAGGGAGTAAAATAACTATGGTTGAGTAAAGCAATGTTCAAATATAGGATGTACCTATTGTGAAATAATATGTTTATGTGTTTCCAGAGGATTTACCTGGACATCCTCTAGAACGAGAAATTGAGTTTTCTATTGACTTAATTCCTAGTTCAAGGCCCATATCGAAGACCCCTTATGGAATGACCACTATATAATTAGTGGAACTAAAGAAACAACTAGAGTAATTGAGTAATAAAGTATTTTTTCAAGCTAGTGTTTCTCCATGGGTTCCCATGTTCTTTTTATTAAGAAGAAAGATGGATCTATGAGGTTATGCATTGACTACAGAGAGATAAATTCTATAATAATAATGAACAAGTATCCCCTACCTCACATTGATGATTTATTTGATCAACTTCAAGAAGCTCAATATTTTTAGAAGGTTGAACTTCGATCTGAATATCATCAGTTGTGCATGAAGATGGAATACATTCCAAACACAGCATTTCGAACCAGGTATAGGCATTACGAGTTTATAGTAATACCTTTTGGACTGACTAATTAACCCTTTGTTTTCATGGATCTAATGAATAGAATTTTTAATGAATATCTTGACAACTTTTTAGTGGTATTTATTGATGATATCTTGGTATACTCCAAAAGCTATGAATATCTTGAAAATCACGTGCGCACTATTCTAAAGACTCTTAGAAAAAATGAATTATATGGGAAGTTTAGAAAGTGTGAATTCTGGATTCAGGAGATTTCTTTTCTTGGAAATATTGTCTCTAAGGATGGAATCTCTGTTGATACCTCAAAGAAAAGGGAAATCTAAGAATGGCCAGCACCGACGAGTATTACTGAGTTATGCAGTTTTATTAGTTTAGCATATTACTATTGGTGTTTCATCTAGAATTTTTCCTTACTAGATAATCCATTAACCAAACTTACACGTAAAGGGGTTAAATTTTTTTGGACAAAAGAATGTGAATAATGTTTTGAATAATTGAAGAGAAGATTAGTCAATGTTCTTATCTTAACTCTACCATCGGGTAATGATGGGTATGTTTTTTATAGTAATTGTTCAAAGAAAGAACTTGGTTGTGTCCTTATGTAGAATGATAGAGTTGTTACCTATGAATCATAGTAGCTAAAAAATCATAAAAAAAACTATCCCACTCATGATCTTGATTTAGCATTTGTAATATTTTCTTTAAAGATATTAAGACACAATCTCTATGGAAAAAAATGAGATATGTATACTGATCACTAAAGTTTGAAGTATATTTTCTCACAAAAAGAACTCAACATGAGGCAAAGGTGATGAATTGAACTACAAAAGGATTGTGATTTCACAATACACTACCACTCAGGGAAGGAAAATAAGGTGATAGGTGATTTGAGAAGAAAGGATCAGGGAGTTATGAATAAGATGAGAGTTGAAAGGGATCTTATGTTCATGGATCTTGTAAAGATGGATATGTGAATAATCATGGAAGGTGAAACATCAATACTTTTACAAATAGTTACCAAACCATCTTTACTAGAAAGGATAAAAATTTCCTTGACTAATGATGAGGAGTTTCAAAAGAAAATTAAAGTTGTGAATGATGGGAGATTGATCAACTTCATATATGAAGATGGAATTGTAAAATTTGGGAGGAGGATTTGTATTCCCGACATACCTGATCTAAAAGGGGAATTGTTGGATGATTTGTATAGCTCCAATTTCTCTATACACCCCGGTAGCACGAAAATGTATATATATTTGAAGGAATATTTTTTTGGACAACATGAAGAGGGAGATTGCTGATTATGTGTCAAGATGTATGGTTTGTCAACAGGTGAAGTCTAGAAAACAACATCCTAGAGGAGTCATTAAACCTCTTTCCATACCTGAGTGTAAATGGGATGATATTATGATGTACTTTGTAATGGGGATACCAATGACTCCTAGAAGGAATGAGGCAATATGGGACATTGTTGATCATCTTACCAAGTCAGCAAATTTTCTTAATATAAGAGAAGATTTAACACTTGAATGTTTATAAATACTATATATTAATGAAGTTGTAAGACTTCATGGTGTACCCCTATCGATTGTTTCTGATCATGATCTCTGTTTTACATCAAGATTTTGGAAAAGTCTTTAGAAAGACCTGGATACTGAACTTCATTTGAACACTCCCTACTAGCCTCAAACTAATGGACAATCAGAATGGACTATTCAAACCTTATAAGACATGTTGAGATCTTTCTCACATGACTTTCAAGGTTTGTGGGATCATTATTTACCTCTGGTATAATTTTCCTATAACAATAGATTCCATTCAAGTATTCAGATGGAATCATATGAAGCGTTATATAGAGAGAGATGTTACACACCAAATTGTTGGGATGATGTTGGTGAAAGAAAACACGTAGGCCCAGAACTTGTTAAGTAAATAGTGGAAAAGGTGAATATTATCCAAACCCACATCAAATCAGCTCAAAGTAGGAAAAAGATCTATGCCGATAATCGAAAGAATGATTTGGAATTTCAAGTAGGATATTATGTTTTCTTGAAGGTATCTCCATGGAATGGTGTTATATATTTTAGTAAGAAGGGTAAATTAGGTCTCAGGTACATCGGACCTTTCGAAATTCTAGAACAAATTGGAGTTTTAGCTTACCATTTGGCAATGCCGCCAAGTCTCTCCAAAGTTCATGATGTGTTCCATGTATCACTATTGAGAAAATACATGCCAAACCCAAGCATGTACTCACCTTTGAAGAAATAGAACTGGAACCTGATCTGTCTTATTGTGAATAGCATGTCAAGATTCTTTATACCAGAGAACAAGTTTGGAAAACCGGACGACTTTTCTGGTAAAAGTTTTTTGGAGAAACCATAAAATGGAAGAGGCAACATGGGAACCTAAGGAACTTATGATGAAGAACCACCTGAATCTTTTTATGTAGTAATATTCTTGAAATTTTGAGGACGAAATTATTTGAAATAGGGAAGAACATAACACCCCAAGCTTTCACATTACACTTCTCTTTTAATAATACAATATCTTTCATTTTATGCGGCTTTGAGTTCTTGCACACCACGACCAATCAAACTAGCCATTTAAAAAAAATATGAATAGTAATACCCACTTTTTGAAAATTTATAAATTTTATTTTTTAAAATGGAATTCATTTTTGGATTCAGAATATCAAAATTATCTTAGGGTGAATTTTTGGTATTTTTATGAAAACTTTAATTTTTAGATGAATAGTGAAAAACACTGCGTTATTGTTTAAAAAAGACTTTTTATTTAAATAATTATTTTTAATTTGAATTTATTTTAAAGTTAAAATAGATACATAATACATATATTAGTCCAACGTAATTTTTTGGAGTCATTTTATAATAAAAAGAGACATATAAAATTTCATTGAACTTTTACAATCTTTTACCCACCATCTATGAACTTTTGCAAATTTTCATAAAATGTAATTTTACAGCTTATGTGAATTAAATTTCAAAAATCTGATTGAAATGGTTTTCATCATTTAGTAAAATGTGGTTTAATAGGATGAAAATAATTTTTAATGAATAGTAACTTTTGAATTTTATTTACGACAGTTAAAAGTAAATAGGGTAATTAAAGGTAAAAATGACATTACAATTACCCTAAAACATGTCCTAATTCTATTGGATAAGTGTTTTTAGACCAAAAACATCCTTAGGACAAAACTATGATCCTTTTTTATCCACTTTCATTATATTAGGACGTTAATTATATTTTATTTAAAGAAGAGTTAAAAGTGTTAAATTCAAATTTTAAAAACTAAACCATTTTTAATATAAGGTTATAAATAAGATAAATTTGAATATAAATATTCATTATAAAGCTAAAAATATTTACTACATTATAGTATTTTATTTAAAATTTTTATATATTAATTAATTAAATTTATTTATGACATAATGATGATGCAGTAATTACCTTATTAATGAAACATTAAAATAATTGATATTATAAATATTAAAATAAATGTAAATTGAAACTTTTAATGACATACAAGAATTTTCTAGGTGAATATGACATGTTAGGTTTAATTAAATGTATTTTTTTCTAAGTAATAAATTTTTTATGACTTTAAAAAAACAAACACTAAATACTGTCAAAATTGACATAAATGAGTTTTTAAAAGAAATACTATTTTATTAAATGATATAATATTACTAAAAATCAAATATTTAGAAAAAGGAATTAGATAATTTTAGATATGTCATTAATGAACCACTTTATGTTCTTTTTTCATTTTTTAGTAACTATATTAACCATGTAGTATAAAAATACAAGAATACCAGGTAAAAGTTAAATTATTATCTAAGACTTAAATCTTAAAGATAAGGTTAATATGGTGACCTAAACTCGTATAAAACCTATTGGTTGAGATTATTTATACCCATACCCACCTTATCCTCGAAATAAATCCATTTGGAGATATTATAAACTGAAATGATTTTATAATAAATTAATATTTTAAGCTCTTCCTAAAGTTCCACTCACTTCTCTTATAAAAGGGTACTTCCCCTTCTCTTAACTTCACACATCCAAAGCCATTTGGCTCAGCCAAACCCTGATAAATTATTCTACCAAATACCCTCACTTCATCATATATGACTTAATTTGAAAATAATTCCAACCTAAGGAGCTCTTTTGTTCAAATCAAAAGGAATCACCCGAAGAAGAGGTAATTATTTCATCACCTCTTTCAAAGTTCTTTTCTTCTTCCACTTCCTCTTTCTTTTTTGTTTCCATACCAAAATAATAACTCCAGTGACTTCTAAATATTTTTATGTTATTATAAATATGGTACAACCATATTCATTATTATATCTATCCTATGAACGATAAATCCACCATATGTGTGTACGTAGGACGTACTGTCTCCACGTCGTGGTGTAGATTGTTATTCAACACTTCATTATTTGGATGGGTATAATAATGAGTATAATTGATGTCAATAATAAATATAACATGTTAATTATTTTTTATATATAATATACAATTAAATTACAAACTATTTCATCATCAAAATAATGATATTGTCGCTCGTGCGTACGTACGGCTTACCGTCTCCACGATGCGATGAGATTTCATTTGTCATCATAACCATTCAAGAATAATTTTCATTCAATGATTAAGAAATAATGTTTAATAACTTAATATAATTTTGGATATGAATCAAATACATCTTATACATAACAAACATGACTTACATAGTAAAACATACAAGAAAACAAATCAGTTAACACCCGAAACAATAATACCACTCAAAAATTATTAACAAAGAAATATTAGGGGATCATATATAATATAATATTTATGTATGTGGTTATTGAATAATTTAATAACAATTATTTAACTATTATACAGGAGGTTAACATACCATAGACTAAGTAAAAGTACAAGTTAAGGGTTAATTTTATAATCTCTTTATTATCTAAGGTTGTTTTTACGTAAGTATCTACTAAGACTTCTTTATCATCCACATCTGTGTTTATTAAAAATACATTTCAAAACATTTTTACTATTTCATAGAATATGGTTTAAAGTCCTTTATACCCTTGTTTTACTTTTTATAAATGTTTTGAAATGAATCTTTTTTCCATTTTCCAAACAAGGTACTTTATGACATTTTCAAAAAATTAAGAAAAGAATGTTTTTTTAACTTATACGGCGGGTGCAGCCATTTTCTGTAGTTATAACAACTTCAAATATTCCCTTACAATTTATAATAATATTTTCAAAATAAATGTTTTATTTTATAATTATATGTCTTTTAAATGATTTCAAAGTAGAAAGATATATTTCTCTCAAATATTTTTGGATTGATTTCATCTGTGTCAACATCTATTATGGGATTTTATGTTTAGTTGAAGTTTATTTATTATGATACAATATTCCATATTATATTGATTGTTTTTTGATATTTTTGACTATGGATGTACTATTTTTATATCGTTCACATTTTATAGTTAAAGTATTAACATTTTGTATTCTAGTTTAAAATGAATGATTATATTATTTTTCACCCTTTTCGTATGAGGAATGCATTAGACATTGTAAGTGACGGGCGGGGCCCTCTATAGCCCCTCGATGCATTGGTAGGTCTCATGAGACAAACTAGTGTCTTTTCACAAGTCCTTGAAAAAATTTATATTTTTAATCTTGGCTCGAGTCCTTGACTATGTGGTTATGATGTCCAGCATTATGCATTCCATCATTATGAAATTATCTATTGATATTACATGTGATTATTAAACTAGTATAATATCAATGTGAATAAATAAATGGAATTATTTGATTTATATTTTCCATATTATGCTGAAGTTTAAGTTTAAAAGGCTTGTGTTTTAGCCTTATACATTTCCTTAAATTTTTATGCTTATTTATGATAGTTTTTGCTATATTGTTATCCTTACTGAACATCTGAGCTCACCCCTTTCTATGTTTTATTTTTCCTAGGTTGCGAAGAAGTATATTATGACTAACCTATAGGGATAGGATAAGGGATATGAATGTGTTCAAAAAAGAAACAATGTTTCTTTTTCATTTCATAATGTAATGTAAAACTTATGTATGTATCTAGTACTTCCAAGGCTACTGAACTGATCGATCCTTCAGGACATGATTCATTGTAATCATGAAAATATAATGTAATAATGTACCGGCTCTGGGTAACTGGGGTCAGGGCATTACAGTTTGTATCATAGGAATTTTGGTACAAACCTTGAGAAATAGATTTATAAAAACCCTTATTAGAGCATATTACCCTAAGATAGACTTTGAGGATTAGTGTAGAAGAAGATCCGAAAATATTGGTAATGTAGATATTATGTGGGTTTTCCAAGAAATACATCCCTATCTAGATACAACAAGTGGACGTGGCTCTATAATAGATGTACCTAGGAGTGAAAACTCTAACAAGGATTTTCAGGCTTGACCTGGGTTATCCAGGTACATGACAATGGGCCCTACTGAGCACCTGGTTTGATACTCCTGGGGGATATGCTTAGGATAATTCAAATATTCTCTACAAACCATTATGAAGGATTTATGAGTAAATACTTCCCCAAAAAAACATTTTTAGGATTTAGTATTATATGCATAAACTGTTCAATTTATGTTAGGTATTATACAAGTTTGGAATTATACATTTTGATTCATAAACTAACCTAGTGTATGCCATTGTTTAGAAATGGAACATAGTGGAAGGAATGTAAATGGTATCAATACACCTAATCCATGTAGGTATAGCCCTCATAATTAAGATAATTATAGTGGAGCTAGTGATGCAACTGGTACTGAACAGCTTATAACCATACTGGGAAAACTAACTCAGGTTATGAATAATAACCTTATCTGTATGGAGTACCCTGATCCACAACATAGAGAATCAATGTTAGACTGCTTCATGAGGAACCAACCACCGACATTAAATGGGACTAAAAATCCATTTTTATCTAAGAAATGGATAAGTTCATCAGAAAAGTATTTCATGATTTCGGGATTAGTGAAAGGGAAAAAGTTTTCATGGCAGTTTATCACCTCATAGGAGAAGCAGATCAATGGTAATCATTAATTCAAAACACAAATGAGGATAAAGAAGTATCAAATATGGAATGGGGGAGTTTAAAGAGATTTTATTAGAAAAATAATTTCCTCATGAACATCGATTGGATATGGAAAAGAAATTTCCGAGTCTAAGGAAAAAGGAGGATGAGAATGTTGTAAAGTATAAGGCTACCTTTACAAGGTTATAAAGACGTACTACAGATTATATATGTAACCCAAGAAGTAAGATTGATTGATTATTATATGGTTTAAAACCATTTCTCCATCGATCATTAGTATCACAATCCTTCTCATCATATGAAGATATATTCTCATGTGCTATCAAGACAGAAAATGAATTATATATGTCTTATGAATTTAAAGTGAAGAAAGATAAAAAGATATCTGTTGAACACTCTAGAAAAGGAAATAAGGGGAAGAAGGGAAATTTTGAATTTCCATTATGTAGTAATTTTAGGAAGAAACATCTTGGTACATGCCTAAAGGGGATGAGATTTTGTAACAAGTGTGAAGAAAAATGCCACCAAGATCATGATTGCAAGGGGAATAAAGAGGTTTTCAATGTTGAATGATACAATTTTAAAGAAATGGGGAATTATGCAAATGAATGTCCTAAGATTCAAGGAAACTTACCTCAAAAAGGATGATAAAGAAAGGCCAATCTTATGCAATCACAACTGTAGAGGTTGAAGTTACGAATGACATGGTGGCAGGTACTTTAATCGTTTCCTCAAATTTAGCCAATGCTTTATTTGATTCTGGATCACTGCATTATTTCATATATTCACAGTTTTCCAAGAAAATTAGATATTTTCAAATTGAATTAACAAGGGAGTTTTTAGTTAAAGCTCCTAAGGGAAGTATCATTGAAACAAAGTTTTGTGAATCAGTTACCATTATGGCATATAAATGTTCTTTATCTTCTGATCTTATTAGCATACCCATGATTGGATTTGATATAATCCTCAGTATGGATTATATTTTGGACCATGATGTGAAAAAATATTATAAGATGAATGAGGTTACAATTTTTGATGATGATAAGGAATCCCCTATCATTAGAGTAGAAACATCACCATATAATTTTCATCTAGATCAACCCCTATTAGATCTACTAAATTCTATTATTTAGGAGTAAGGGAGTAAAATAACTATGGGTGAGTAAAGGAATGTTCAAATAGAGTATGTACCTATTGTGTAAGAATATTTTTATGTGTTTCTAGAGTATTTACCTAGACATAATTCAGAACAGAAAATTGAGTTTTCCACTGACTTAATTCCTGGTTCAAGGCCCATATCATAGACCCCTTATAGAATGGACACAATGGAATTAGTGGAATTAAAAAAAACTAGAGGAATTGAGTAATTAAGGATTTATTTGACCTATTTTTTCTCTATGGGGAACCCCTATTCTTCTTGTTAAAAAGAAATATGGATCTATGAGGTTGTGCATTGACTACAGGGAGATCAATGCTATAAAAATAAAGAAAAATTATCCCCTGCCTCGCATTAATGATTTATTTGATCAGCTTCATGGAGCTCAATATTTTTCAAAGATTGAACTTCGATATATATATCATTAGTTGTGTGTGAAGAAGGAATACATTTAAAAGACAACATTTCAAACCAGTTATGGGCATTAGAAGTTTACAGTAATGCCTTTTGGACAGACTAATGAACCTTCTATTATCATGGATCTAATGAATAGATTTTTCAAGGAATGTCTTGATGACTTTGTAGTGGTATTTATTGATGATATCTTGGTATACTCAAAAATCTATGAAGATCATGAAAATAACGTGTGCACTATTCTAAAGACTCTTAGAAGAAATGAATTATATGGGAAGTTTAGAAAGTGTAAATTATAGCTTCAGGATATTTCTTTTATTGTACATATTGTATCTAAGGATAGAATATCTATAGATCCCTCAAAGACAAGGGAAATATAAGAATTTCTGGCACCAATGGGTATTACTGAGGTATGCAGTTTTATTTATTTAGCAGGTTACTATCAGGGTTTCGTCCAGAATTTTGCCCGATTACCTAACCCATTAACCAAGATCAAATGTAAACGGGTTAACTTTTTTTGGAAAAAAGTGTGTGAAATTTTTTTTGAAGAATTTAAGAGAATATTAGTCAATTCTCTTATCTTGACTCTACCATTGGAAAATTATGGGTTTGTTATTTATAGAGATGCTTCAAAGAAAGGACTTGTTTGTGTCCTTATGTAGAATGATTGAGTTATTACCTATGCATCAATACAGCTAAAAATTCATGAACAAAACTATCCTACTCATGATATTTAGTTAGAATGTTTAATATTTTCTTTGAAGATATATAGACACTGTCTCTATGGTGAAAAATGATAGATATATACTGATCACAAGATTTTGAAGTATATTTTCTCACAAAAAGAACTCAACATGAGGCCAAGGCGATGGATTTAACTACTCAAGGATTATGATTTCACAATACACTACCACCTAGGGAAGGCAAATAAGGTGGAAGATGCTTTGAGCAGAAAGGATCAGGGAGTTCTGAACAAGATGTGAGTTGAAAGGGATCTTATGGTCATGGATATAGTAAAGATGGATATGGGAATAATCATGGAAGGTAAAACATCAATACTTTTTCAAATGGTTTCCAAACTATCATTACTAGAAAGGGTAAAAATTTATCAGACATATGATGAGAAGTTTCAAAAGAAAATTAAATTTGTGAATGATGGGAGATTGATTGACTTCATATATGAAGATAGAATTTTGAAATTTGGGAGGAGGTTTTGTGTTCCTGACATACCTGATCTAAAAAGGGAATTGTTGGATGATTCTCATAGCTCCAATTTCTCTATAAACCCTAGTAGCACTAAAATGTATAGAGATTTGAAGGAAAATTTTTAGTGGGACAACATGAAGAGGGATATTTCTGATTATGTGTCAAGATGTATGGGTTGTCAATAGGTGAAGGCTAGAAGAAAACATCCTAGAGGAGTCATGCAACCTCTTCCCATACCTGAGTGAAAATGGGATGATATTACAGTGGAATTTTTCATGGGGCTACCAAATAATCCTAGAAAGAATGATTCAATATGGGTCATTGTTGATAATATTACCAAGTTATTACATTTTATTTCAATAAGATAATATTTACAACTTGAACGTTTAGAAAGACTATATATTAATGAAGTTTTCAGACTTCACGGTGTACCCCTATCAATTTTTTCTGATCATGATCCCCATTTTACATCAAGATTCTATAAAATTCTTCAGAAATCCTAGGATAATTAACTTCATTTGAGCTCTATCTTTCAGCCTCAAATTTATGGACAATCGGAACGGACTATTCAAACTTTAGAAGACATGTTGAGATCTTGATCACTTGACTTTCATGGTACGTGGGATCATTATTTACCTCTGGTATAATTTTATTATGACAATAGATTTCATTCAAGTATTCAGATGGAACCATATAAACGTTATATGGAAAAAGATGTCACACACAAACTTGTTGGGATGATGTTTGTGAATGAAAACTCATAGGCCCTGAACTTGTTGATAAAATAATGGAAAGGGTGAATATTATCAAAACCCACATCAAAGAAGCTAAAAGTAGGAAAAAGAGCTATATCGATAACCAAAGGATTTGGAATTTCAAGTATGAGATCATGTTTTCTTGAAGGTATCTCAATGGAAGGGTGTTATAAATTTTGGTGAGAAGGGTAAATTAAGTCACAGGTACATTGGAGCTTTCGAAATTCTAGAACAAATTGAAGTTATAGCTTACCATTTGGAAATTCCACCAAGTCTCTCCAAAGTTCATGATGTGTTCCACGTATCACTGTTGAAAAAATACATGCCAGACCCAACGCATATACTCACCTATGAAGAAATAGAACTAGAACCTGATCTATCTTATTGTGAAGAGACTATTAAGATTATTTATACTAGAGAACAAGTGTTGAAAAACCAGACGACTTGTCTGAAAAAAGTGCTTTGGAGACACCATAAAATGGAAGAGTCAATGTGGGAACCTGAGGAACTTATGATGAAGAACCACCTGAATATTTTTATGCAGTAATATTATAGAAACTTTTAGGATGAAATTATTTTAAAGAGTGAAGAATGTAACACCCCAATCTTCCATGGTACGCTTCTCTTTGAATAATACAATAGCTTGTGTTGTATGCAGCTTCGAGTTCTAGCACACCACGACCTATCAAACTAGCCGTTTAAAAAGCTATTATGAATAGTAATTCTCACTTTTTAAAATTTTATAAATTTTATTTTTCAAAATAGATTTCATTTTTTGATTTGGAATATCAAAATTATCTTAGGGTTAATTTTTGGTATTTTTCTGAAAACTTTCAATTTTTGATGAATAGTTATAAACATTGCGTTATTGTTTAAAACTGACATTTATTTAAATAATTATTATTTTTATTTAAATTTAGTTTAAAGTCAAAATAGATACATAATACCTATATTAGTTCAATGTAATTCATTGTATTCTTTTTATAATAAGATTAGATGTATAAGATTTTATTGAATTTTTTGACGTCTTTTACCCACCTTCTAAGCACATTTGAAAATTTGAAAAAAATGTAATTTTTCCGCTTCTGTGAATTGAATTTCAAAAATCTGAGAGACCTGATTGACATTAGTAAGTAAAATACGGTTTAATAGGATGAAAATATTTTTCTGTGAATAGTAACTTTTGAATTTTATTTACCACGGTTAAAAGGAAATAGTGTAATTAAATGTAAAAATGATATTATAATTACCCTAACACATGTCCTAATTCTATTGGATAAGTATTTTTTGACCAAAAAAAACTTTAGTAATAAAATATGATTCTATTTTATCCACTTGTATTAGATTAGGACATTTATTATTATTTTATTTAAAGAAGAGTTAAAACTGTTAAATTCAAATTTTCATAACTACAACATTTTTAATATAGGGTTATACATAAGATAAATTAGAATATAAATATTAATTAGAAAGATAAAAATATTTCATACATCATAGTATTTTATTTATAATTTTTAGACATTAAATAATTAAATTTATTTATGACACAATGATGATGTAGTAATTACCTTATCAATGAAAGATTAAAATAATTGATATTATAAATATTAAAATAAATGTAAATTGAAATTTTTGATGCCATCCATGAATTTTCAAGGTAAATATGACATTTTAGGGTTGAATAAATTTATTTTTTTATAAGTAATAAAGTTGTTATGACTTTCAAAAAAACCAAATACTAAATAGTGTCAAAATTGACATAAATGAGTTTTTAAAACAAATACTATTTTATTAAATGATATAATATTTCTAAAAATCTAATATTTGGCCAAAGGACTTAGATAATGTTATATATGTCATTAATTAACTACTTTAGGTTCTCTTGGTATTTTTTAGTAACTATATTAACCATGTAGTATGAAAATACAAGAATACGTGGTTAAAGTTAAACTATTTAACCAAGAGTTAAATATAAAAGATAAGGTTAATATGGTGACCTAAACTTGTATAAAACCTATTGGTTGATATAATTTCAACTCATCCCCACCTTATCCTTTAAATAAATCCATTTGGAGTTATTATAAACCGAAAATGATTTTATAATAAATTAATATTTTGAGCTCTTCCTAAAGTGCCCCTCACCTCTCTTATAAAAGGGTACTTCCCCTTCTCTTAACTTCACACCGCCAAATCCATTTGTCTCGGCCAAAACCTATTCAAATATCCCTCCAACTACCCTAAATTCATCCTAGAGGCCTTAATTTTATCATAATTCCAATCTAAGGATCCATTTTGTTCAAATCAAAAGGAATCACCCGAAGAAGAGGTAATTATTTCATCACCTCTTTCAAAGTTATTTTCTTCTTCTACTTCATCTTTATTTGTTTTTTCCATACCAAAATATAACTACAATAAATTCTACATATTTTTATATTATTATAAATATGTTACAACCATATTCATTATTATATCCATCCTATGAATGACAAAGTCACCATACGTGTGTATGTACGACATACCATTTCCACATCGTGGTGTAGTTTGTTATTCAACACTTCATTATTTGGATGGGTATAATAATGATTATAATTGATTTAAATAAAAAATATGTCATTTTAATGATTATTTATATATAATAAACCATCCAATTACATAGGATTTCACCATCAAAATTATGATATTGTCGCTTGTGCGTACGTACGGCTTACCGTCTCCACAACGCGATGAGATTCCATTCCCCATCATAACCATTCCAGAATAATTTTCATTTAATGATTAATAAATAATTTTTAATAATATAATATAATTATGGATATGAATCAAATATCTCCTATCCATAATTAACATGACTTAATTAACCAAACATAAAGGAAAATGAATCAGTTAACACCCGAAACAATGATACTACTCAAATATTATTAACAAAGAAATATTAGAGGATCATATATGATATAATATTTATGTAGGTGGTTCTTGTATAATTTAATAACAATGATTTCACTATTATACAGGAGTTTAACGTACCATCTACTAAGGAAAATTACAAGGTAAGGGTTAATTTTACAATCTATTTATTATCTGAGGTTGTTTTTACATAAATATCTATTGGGACTTCTTTATCAACCAAATACGTGTTTCTTGAAAATGAATTTCAAAATATTTTTACTATTTATTAGACTATGCGTTAAAGTCATTTATACCCTTTTTTTAATGTTTATAAATGTTTTGAAAGGAATCTTTCAATCATTTTTCAAACAAGGTACTTTATGACCATTTCAACAAATTAAGGAAAGAACGTTTTTTTTAACTTATATAGTGGGTGTGACCATTTTCTATTGTTATAACACCTTCAAATATTCCCTTGAAATCTTATAAGAATATTTTCAAAAAAAATGTTTTCTTTTATAATTATGCATCTTTTAAATGATTTCAAAGTAGAAAAATATATTTCTCTCAAATAGTTTTTGGATTGATTTCATATGTGTCAACATATACTTTTGGATTTTAGGTTTAATTGAAGTTGATTTATTATGATACAATATCCCATATTGTATTGATAGTTTTATGATATGTTTGACTATAGATGTACTACTTTTATATCATTCGTGGTTTATGGTTAAAGTATTAACATTTCATATGATATTTTAATATGAATGATTATGTTATGTTTCACCCTTTTCATATGAGGAATACATTGGATGTAGTAAGTGATGGGTGGGGCCCTTTATTGACCCTCAATGCATTGGTAGGTCTCATGAGATAAACTAGTGTCTTGTCATAAGGCCTTGACAAAAATTATATTTTTAGTCTTGGCACGAGGCCTTGACTACGTAGTTATTATGTTTGGAATTATACATTCCATCATTATGAAATTAGCTATTGATATTACATGTGATTATTTGACTAGTAGAATATCCATGTGAATAAGAAAATGGAATTATTTGATTTATCTTTTCCATATTATGCTGAAGTTTAAGTTTAAAAGGCTTGTGTTTTAGTCTTATACATTGCCTTAAATGTTTATGCTTATTTATGATAGTTTTTTCTATATTTTTATCCTTACTGAGCATCTGAGCTCACCCATTTCTATGTTTTATTTTTCCCAGAATGTGAATAAGTAGATTATGACTGACCTGTAGGGATTGGATAAGGGATATGAGTGTGTTCAAAGGAGTCAAAATGTTGATTTTTCATTTCATAATGTAATTTAAAACTTATGTATGTATCTAGTACTTCCAAGGCTACTAAACTGATCGGTCCTTCAGGACTTCATTCCTTATCATCATTACAATGTATTAAAATAATGCACCAGATCTGGGATTCTAGGATCGGGGAATTACACCCAGCCATAGAGTGAATCTGATTAGCTATATTCTTTGATAGGGATTTTGTTTTATTTTCCTAGAATTTCCTTTTGGTTGTGATGAAATCACTTTTTCCCTTAATGAAATCTCTCTCTTATTATTCATCTCTTTGATAAGTTACCTTTGATACTATATTTATCTATGATACTTATTCTTTAATACCTTTCATCTTTTATTTTTGATAATCCCAATAGGGGAAGAACAGATGGAATTTATTTTGATAACCAATTATTTGATATCATTATTATTTCAATATAATTTGGATGGGATTTACATTACATCTATTAATCCTTGTACTTTGATATATTATCTTCAATACTATAATTATTTGGATTCCATTCGTTGATACAAAATTATTTTTATAGTTCTTATCCTTTGATACAATATTTATTTGGATATAATTTAAGTACTTCTATTTTTTAATTAGATACCGTACCTTTGATACCAAACCTATTTCAAGAACTTCCTTTTTAAATTTAATTTCCAAATCTCACATTGGGTTTTTGAAATTATTAAGCAAACTGTTACTCTTAAAACTTATTTATTTAAGCCTAATTATGTTTTCCATATGATTTATAAAATTCCATGATTTATGATCATCAAAAAGGGGGATATTTTTTTCCCATAATTATTTTAATGCTCAAAAATCATGTTTCCTATATTTATAATTAATTTTATGTTTTATGATATTATATCATTTTATAAAACAAATCTAGTTAAGCATTGAAAGGAGACACAATTAGTTCAATTTATGTCCTCTCTAGAATTGTTCCACTGGAAACTCTTTACACTGTTAAGAGTTTTCTATAGTTAGCCATATTCCACATCCAGGATTACCCACTTCTAGAATCATGCCATCGTCAGGCATACCACCATCAAGCATGCCACTATCAGGATTAGCTACTATCAGAGTGTGTTACATCCAGAGTATTCTACCACCATAGTGTTCTACTATCAGAGTGTTCTACCACGAGGGTGTTCTATCATAAGAGTGTGATCCACTAGAGTGTGCTACCACTAGTATTATACACCAAAAAACATGCCACCACTAGGATCGTGCTACTACTAGATGAGATACCATCAGGGGTTCCACCATAAGACTGTTTCCCACCATTGTTGTTCTGCTAAGTTTGAATTAAATACTTCAATAACTATATTATAGGAATTAATATAGATGTATTATTTAATGATTATTCTTTAACCCTTTCATGGATACATTGAATATGGAATTAGAGTTAAGTATAAGGATCTAGAAGATCTTTATGATTGTTCTTCAATGGGTATTCAGACCTGTAGTGGTTTATTTTTAGAAGATGTCACTCATGAAAAATTGAGTTACTTGATCAATACAAGATAGAACCTATATACTGATTACATAAAAAAATATGGATGTCAAAGTTTAGAATATATCAAAGATAAAGTACATTCCTCACCATGAATCAATATAAGTACTTTAGAAGCATCTGTAGATAGAAAATATAACTTCATAACACTCTTTTTTTATACAACTTTCAGAGAAACTATTCAAGATCCTCATCAAGCCAAACCAAAGGACTCTCAAGAACTTAGAGTATCAAAGACCAATAATCAACACTTTTATATATATTATTACTTTCTATCTATGTTTTTTTCTTTTACTTTTTATTATTGTGTTTTTTTATTTATTTACACACACTGACTTCTATACTTATACTAGAGAATACTCGATACTCTATCCATCTCTTTTCTTCTGCTTACCCACAGATATTTTGGAAGATGTGCCTACATGGACTATTTTGTTTTTCTTCCAATGTAAAATTGTGGAAGAATATTTTGTTGGATCGAGATATACCAAATATACACAAGAGGGGGTGAATTGTGAGTTTTACAAATTCTTTATGAAATCATGTTATACCCTTTGACTTTAATCAGATGGATTAATGCAGCAGAAATTTAAATAGCAGAGACACACGATGTATAGTGGTTCAGGGAATAAAAGTCCCTAGTACACTCCACCAACACTCTACTCCACGAGCTTGGTGATTTTCACTATCTGGTCCTCTTGTCAATAGACCATTCCACAATTGAGTACAGGGAGTTGACACCTTTACAATCCAGGGAAAAACAGAGCATTATGGATCAATCATAGAACCTTCACATCTTAGTATGAGAAGTCAGTCACTCAAGAATAAAAAGAAATATTTGTTCTTTGAAAATACTTTCTCGTTGTTCTTCACAATTGCAACAGAATGAAATTGATAGTAGATGGATCGTCTCCTTCAAAAATAATGATCTTTCAAGAAGAGTTGTTCTGAGTCTATCTGGTTACAGTAGATATAGAAATATAATTTTCAACTTCAGCAGCAATAGATTCACAGTATATCTTATATGACGAAAGAGTGAATCTTTTATCGCGATTCTTCGTCTTCAATAAGAAGAGCTTTGTCACTCTTCGTAATTAGCAGATCTGTGTTCTTGATAGTCTCTGTTTTTCTCCTTTTTATATTCATAATTTTTGTTCAGAAAATCTTGTATATACTCTGTATAAATATCACATCTATATATATAAAATAACAATGAGCACTTCTCTTACAAATTTAGATCCAAAAAATTCATCTTCTGACTCATGATATTCAAAAATTAAAACTAACAGAGCAGTCGTAACATCCCTGAAGATTCAGCATAAAAAGATACTTTTAAATTGATCCTTTGAATCATAGATAAAATGGATTTGAATTAGTAAAATTCGCGCTTTAAAAATCAGCTTTTAATCTGGCTTGAAATCATCCTAATAATCCACTTGTAAACTGTTGCATAATAATATCATCTTTAATTCTCTGACGCCAAACTTAAGGTTGAACTATATAGCATAAATCTTTCAAACGTAAGGTTGAATAAAAATGTAGGGTTGATGTCACATCCTTCAAACGTAAGGTTGACTATAAACATAGGGCTGATGAACCATACTTTTCTTTTCAACAATCAAACATATGATAAATGATCCATACATTTAAAAGCTTCCAAACGTAAGGTATATGATCCATACTTCTGATGAAAGGTAAGGTTGTTTACAAAACTATGGTTGATGAACCATACTTTTCAATATCCCAAATGTAGGGTTCCTTCCTAGAATAGGGTTCCTCTTCCATACTTTTCCGATAACATATGGTTGATTAACCATACTTTTCTGATAACTCATAAAGTATACACTGCATTCCATCCTTACGCTACATTTCTCCATGTAGGGTATAAACAGTGATTCCAGAATACGCTTAAGTAATTCCCAAATATATAAAGCATGAATAATGTTTCCAGAACATGCTAATGTGAATACTTTAGTAATTAAATCTCACTGTTCAAGAACTTAAATATTTCTTCCAGAAATAAAAATATAATGAATAATAAATTCTTGAAATATACTTAAAATAAAATCATTAGAAAACAATTAAGGGTATTTGTGAGCATCAAAATCATCATAAAGAAATATAGTATTGTCCTCAAAAATATCCCTATATTTAAATAAAAAATATTATGTATTATTGAAAATAACACTTGCTCAAAAATCTTCCCCTTTTTGATGATCACAAAACCCATAAAATAACCAATGAAATTAACTTACATAATTAATTACATATAGTTTTGAATTTTAAAAATATAAAAACAATATTAGATTTAACTTAATTTATCCCCTTTAAAAGATTAATATAACGCTTAATATTTCTCCCCCAATAAAGAGTATAAAAAAAATTAAAGTACACTGTGAAATAGTTAAAATAAAATTTTTAAAAATAAAATGTTGTGTTGATCCAAATTTCTCCCCCTTTTTGTGATATCAAAAAGAATCATATAATATAGAATAGAACACATTTTAATATAACAGTGAACTGAAGTAAATTTTATTATTAACCATTTCTCAATAATCGAATGTGGATTACTGGCATATTTTAATAAAGAGGGTAAACCAAATAAAAACACACAAATATAGAATGAAATAACATTTCATTAAAATAAAATGTAATAGGTACAATTATGATAACTCATTAATCAAGGTGTGGTAAGGGTATGAGATAGGGTCTATCTCCTCTGAACAATGACCTTGATTTCTATCAACTGCTCCCTCAGACTTCTCATCATTCCATCTCCCAGCTTGATAATAAGATTTCTATTCTCCTGATTCATATGAATATATTCTATCATATTTACTCTGAAAAACTCATGAAGTCTCTCTTCCTTCTTCATAAATAGATTTAACTTCTCTATGAACTAAGTCAGCACAGTTCTAATACTTGGTTCACTTGAGGTTAACTAGTTAACCAAAAATATCTGATTATCTAATAAAACTGATAGTGGAGCACTATTGCATTGCAAATCATGCAATCTGTCATTAATATTTCTCATTACTGCTGTGATATCCTGAAATCTTCTGATTAAATCAGGTGAAGTACCTGATCCACTAGCTTCACTAGTCCTGAAAGATGAAAAATGTGTCTCCATATAGTCTTTAAACTCTGACATATCTGATTTCATCACCATTTTTTATTTCAGTTTGGATACATCTATCAACATCGTTTTCTTAAAATTTTCAACTTTCTGCCTTGAAATTGTACTTCCTTTAAGTCTCTAAAACTTCAACTGTTCTTTCTCTAAGGATATCCTCAGAGAAACATTTTCAGATTCCAAATTAGACAACATTCTGTACAACTCTTCTACTTCATTATTCACTGAATCAGAGGCACCCTGTGCTTGATTCTCATCCTCATCTTGTACTTGATGCAGCAGTACTAATGGAAAAGAGTCTGTATCAGATTTTTCTTTTGCTTCCTCCTGAGTTGGCTGGTCCACAGACTTGTCCTCAGAGTCTTTTCTAGACTCTTCCATAGAAAAATCCTCATGAATTACCTCTGTATGAACTTCAGAAACATTCTCATTTCAAACATCAGTAATCATTTATTATACTGGATTTTCTAAAATGATATATTATTGATTTTCCTGAGTACTAGCCACTTATTCACCAGGCTCTACCTCCTTTTCCTTTTCAATTATAAATTCAGCTTCAACTACAATTTTTGGTTTAATTTTAGTTACAACCACATCCTGTTCCTAAGTATCAGTTTCAGCATCTTCTTTAATTTCAAATTTTACTTGAGGAGTCACTTTAATTTGAGTAGTATCATTTTCTTGTGGATTCTCAACAGCTGCTTCTCTAACAAAATTGTAAGTGAGTAAATATCTTGATGTTAAAACATGTGAACCAAGTTCCTCATGACCATTATAATATCTTTTCCATTAGATTTAAATTCCCTCCTGACTACTTTCTTCTTGAGCTTCTACAGTTTCAAATCTTATTCTTCTTACAGTAGAGCTCACTCTTGATTCAGCATGTCCCTCTTTGGACTTAGTAGACTAAGCCTGAGCACTCTCTTCCTCTTCTTCAGCTTAAACTAGCAAAATTTTTCCTTCCAATGTGCTCCATAAGTAACCAATCTTTCTCAAGGTCCCAGCACCAAAAGTGTTACTATGATGACATCTAACTCTGTCTTCCACCAGCCTCACTATATCCTTTTTTAACAAAATTTTTTATATGAATCGACCAAACGGATAAAAATTCATGTGTGCTTATGTTTGACAACAATAATGAAGGTACCTTACCATGTACCTAGGAAAATTAAGTCTTATATCACTCATCAACAGATACATTATATACATGTCTAGATACAAGATTTTCTCCAGCTCAAACATCCTCAATGAAATACCTGTTTGCACAAACTTCACTAGGATTTTCTGATCTGGCTCCAAGTCCTTTATGAACATCTTCATTATAAATGTAGAACCAAAGAGAAAAGACATAATATTTTCAGACTTATGTACTAAATATCCTATATTATTCAAATCAAAATGAAAGACTCCCTCATGAGGGTAGTTCAGAATCTGACCAATCACCATAGAGGATATCAAAACATCTATATCTTCAATCTTAGCTACCATAGTATCCTCATCTTCCCCCAGACTAAACTGAATAGATTTAAAGAAATAACGAAGTTCTACCTCATATAGAAACTCTGTAAAATCTCCATTTAACATCTGTTCAAGTTTTTTAAACAGAAGAGCTTTCTTTAGAAACAGGTTTATCTGATATAACCATTCCAGATCTATGACCTTTCCTTGCGAAATTTTCCTTCCTTCGGAGCGCTATCTCTTGGCAGTGCTGGTCTTATCCACATCAGTTCTCTTGTTCTTGGCCATTTCTGTCAAAAAATCTTTGAAGGTTTGAAAGAGGATTAGGGTTTCAAAGGTTTAGTTTCAAATAGACAAAGAGTGGTAAAGCATCGTGGGTTCGAAAGGGTTTTTGGTAGAAATGAAACGATTCAGAATTTGAAAGGTTTCTGACAGCCTTGATTCATGTGTCATCAATAATCATTACATAGATTTTAAAAATGAATAAAATTGATCACGTGAAATAAAACTTATTCTGTTTGAAAAAACAAACAACTAATTTATTTTAAACAGTATAAAAAGGAAAAAAATATAATAAAATAAAAGTTTATTTAAAATTAAATAAACCTAGCTCCCCCTTAATAAAGTCAAACCCTGAAGTGGGAAGTGGTTTGGTAAAAATATCATCTAATTTAATTTCAGTACTTACAAATTCTAAGAATATATCCTTTTTAAGAACATGGTCTCTTAGAAAATGATGTATTATATCAATATGCTTAGTCCTATAATGATTATTAGGATTTTTTGAAATATTTATAGCACTAGTATTATCACATAAAATATGTGTACTATTAAAACTTAGTTCAAAATTCATAAGAGTGTTTTTCATCCACAACACTTGTGCACAACAACTGCCAGCAGATACATATTCTGCCTCGGTTATTAACAGGGCAATTGAGTGTTGTTTCTTACTTGACCATGATACTAAGGATTTTCCTAAAAAGTGACAAGTACCCAAAGTGATTTTCCTATATAATCTACAACTCCCAAAGTATGCATCTAAATTTGAAATTAAATTAAAATTAGAAGTTTTAGGATAAAGATGAGTTTGAAAAATAGTTCCTTTTAAATATATAAAAATTCTTTTAACAGTAGTTAAATGGGATTCTTTAGGATTTGATTGAAATATTGCACAAAGACACACTGAGTACATTATATCTGGCCTGCTAGTAGTAAGATATAATAAACTACCGATCATACCTATATATAACTTATTGTCAAATTATTTTCCAATTTCATCCAAATCAAGTTTTGTATTAGTATACATAGGAGTTGTATATGTCTTGTTGTTTTCATGTCCAAATTTCTTTAGTAAATCAGTAATGTATTTTCTTTGATTTAAAACATTTTCAAAATCTTTTTGATAAATTTGAAGTCCTAAAAAGAAATTTAATTCTCCCATTATACACATTTTAAATTCCTTTTTCATTAGGTTTGAAAACTCATAACAATAAGATTTATTAGTTGATCCAAAAATTATATCATCAGCATAAATTTGAACCAATAAAATGATAGAATTTATAGTTTTCTTCAATAGTGTTGGATCGTTCATTCCAACAATAAAATCATTTTCAAAAGAAAATAGATTAATCTTTCATACCAATCTCTAGGAACTTGTTTAAGGCCATAAAGAGCTTTAGTAAGTTTAAAAAACAGAATATGGTTTTGGTGAATTTTCAAAACCCGGAGGTTTCTCAACATAAACTTCATCAATTAAATAACCATTTAAAAAGGCAGACTTAACATCCATCTGAAATAATTTAAAGTCTATATGAGATGCATATGCCAATAAGATTCTAATGGATTCTTATCTAGCTACAGGTGCAAAGGTCTCATCATAATCTATACTTTCTTCCTGAATATATCATGTAGCTACTAATCTTGCTGTATTTCTAGTTATTATTCTTTGATCATCTTGTTTATTTCTAAAAACCCATTTGTTTTCAATCACTGGATAATTTTTTGGTCTTTCAACTAATTTACAGACTTCATTTCTTTTGAACTGGTTTAGTTCTTCTTTCATTTCTATCAACCAATTTTCATCATCTAAAGCTTCTTCTATAGACTTGGGTTCTAATTAGGATAGAAAGGCAGAAAACTCAACAAGATTTCTTATGTTCCATCTAGTTTTTATTCCTATTTCTAAGTCTCCTATTATAGTTTCTAAAGGGTGATTCTTTAGGGTCCTTGACTATCTAGGTAGTATACTTATAGGTTCTTCATTGTCATGTTCTTCTAGGATGGAATGAATTTCATTTATATCTTTTTCAAAATCATCTTTCAGGTTCTCAAGTCTCATGTTATCATTAGAATCAGGCTCATCTATTTTATCTGTCCTTTTCTCAAAGGGATCAGATTCATCAAATTTCACATGAATTGAATCTTCAAAAATACTTGACTTTTTATTAAAAGCTCTATAAGCTTTGGAAGTAGTAGAATATCCTAAGAAAATGCATTCATCAGATTTTGGATCAAACATACCAATATTGTCTTTTGTGTTTAAGGTATAAAACTTACATCCAAAAATGTTAAAGTAATTTACTTTAGGTTTTCTGTTATTCCAGAGTTCATAGGGTGTATTTTTCAAAATTGTTCTAATTAAAACTCTATTCATTATATAGTAGTCTATACTTACAGCTTCTGCCCAAAAATAGGTAGGAAGTCTGTATTCATTTAGCATAGTCCTAGCCATTTCCTGAATAGTCCTATTTCTTCATTCAACAATTCCATTTTTTTGAGGTGTTCTTGGTGTAGAGAAGGTGTGTTTAATACCCATATTTGAGCAAAAGGAATTAAATTCCAAATTCTCAAATTCTCCACCATGATCACTTCTTAATGAACTTATTTTAAAACCTTTTTCATTTTGAACAGCTTTTTAAAAACTTTAAAATAATGTAAAAGCTTCATTTTTAAATTTTAAAAAGAAAATCCATGTAAATATAGAATAGTCATCAACTAAAACATATACATATAGTTTACCATCCAAGATTGCTACTCTAGAAGGTCCAAACAAATCTATATGGATAAGTTCTAGAGGTTTAGATGTTGCAATTTTTTTAATAGATTTGAAGAATGATTTGTGCTATTTTCCAAGTTGACATGCATCACAAAATCTATCACTTTCAAACTTGAGACTAGGTAAATCAGAAACTAGATGTTTCTTGGATAATTTATGTAAAGAATATATATTGCAATGTCCGAGTCTTCTATGCTAGATCCAGGATTCATTTATCTTAGCAGTTAATTAGTTTACTTGTTGTTTACACAAGGAATTTAAATCCAAGGTATACACATTGTCAGTTCTATGTGCTCTAAATTTAAGTAGTTTATTTTTGAAAACAGAACAACAATTGTTAGAAAAATCAACAACATAACCATCATCACAAAGTTGAGAGATACTTATTATATTGTGTTTCAATCCTTGTATATAAAGTACTTTGTTGATTGAGACAGCTTCTATATATCCAACGGTTCTAATTCCAATGATTTTCCCTTTGGCATTGTCACCAAAAGTGACAATTCCACCATCTTTTTGAGTGAGTGTAGAAAAATTCAATGGGCTTCCACTCATATGCCTTGACCAGCCACTGTCCATATACCATATGGTCTTTTTGCTTTTGTAACCTAATTCCTACAAATACATTTAAACAGATTGTTTTGGTACACATATTATATTGGGCCCGGTTGTGATAGCCAGCAAAGATCTGGGAATCTAGACTTGCTTTGTTTTTCTAAATTCAGCAGAATCAAATAAATTATTTGAAACAAAAGCTTTCTTAATATCACTTATTTGAGGTCATCTTAAGAAATAGTTTTTAGAAATATTTTCCCTTGTTCAACAGTAATTAAAATTTAATCTTTTGTGCTTGGAACAAAATAATTTTTGTATATCTTAGGTTTTTCACTTTTACTACCAATTCAAAATCTTTCTTTCTTAATAAAAGTTTTCCTAATAATTTCATTCAAGTATTTTTCTCCTTTATTAAAAATGAGGGCAGAACTTTTATAGGTTTCTACTACAGTTTTAAATTTTTTATTTTAGCTTAATGATCTGTATAGTCAATGTTAATTGAATTATACTTATCATTTAACTCCTTAAATTTCTTTAGTATTTTAAATCTTTCATCTGAAATAGCCATGTGAATGTTCTTTAATGACTTATTCTTCTTAAAAAGAGAAGCATGTTGCAGTAGGCTACATGTTTTCCTTTAGAATATCTTATTTCAAAGCTAGAGTCAGATTCATAAGAGTAGTATATTTTTATCTTATCTATTTCTTCCATAAATCACATGTTGGCTTTCAAATTTACTTCTTCATTCTCTGAGTATGATTCTGAAGATATTATCAAGTCTTCAGACACACACCATGTAGCTTTCATTGCTTTCTTGTCTCTTTTCTCATAATCATTCCTTTTAAAGAACTTCTTCTTCTTGACTTCTTTTAACTGTTGACAGTTAGGTCTGATATGACCTATCTTCTTACACTCATAACATCTGACTTTCTTCTCATCCTTTTTGAAAGTTTTTCTAAAACCTTTCTTCTTTCTGTATAATTTACAAAAATTTCTCGCTAGTTGAGCTAGTTCTATATCAGAATTTGATGAATCAAAACTTTCTGATTTTACCTTTACTTATTTTTTCTTTAGCTTTTTCCTTTTCCCTTGAGATGACACTTTTAAGGAAGTGTCTTCTCTATTGATCAGAACCTTATTCTCATTTTCTTCATCTTGCCTCTTGGTTTCGTACATCATAAGTGTTCCAATCAACTCTCACATGGTTAAGTCTTTAATAGGTGTTGACTGTCTAATTGCAGCAGAGATTCCATTACATTTAGTAGGTTGTACTCTTAGTACTTTTAAATCTTGATCAGCTTGTTTGATTGGTTCTCTCAAGGAAGGTATATTATTGACAATTTTTTTCAGTCTTCCATTCATTTGAGTAATGATTTTACCTTCAAACATTCTAAATGTATCAAATTTAATCTTAGCAGTAGCTTATATCATTTTCCAGACATTGTCGGTTACTTTATAAGCATCATAAATAGTTTTCCACATCTCATATGCTGTCGGGCATTGAGATACTCTGTTAAATTCACCAGGTCCTAGACCACATATAATTTCATTCATTGTATTTGAGTTCATATCATATTCTGCTTCAGTGACTGCACTCCATGTTTCAGGTTTCTCTGGTATTTAATATGAAGTCAGAATCTTAGAATATACTTTTTATCCATGGTTTTTTAGATATATTATCATTCTTGATTTCCAGCATCCATAATTTTCTCTATTGAAGTACGGGGCTCTGACCATAGAAATTCCTTCTCTTGTATCAGTCATATTTCTCTGTGTATAATTCTTAATCAATTTCATCTTGTTAAGGCTTTATCGGAAAGCTAAACCTCTGATATAAATTGTTGGATCGGGATATATCAAATATACACAAGAGGGGGCGAATTGTGACTTTTACAAATTATTTGTGAGATCATGTTCTACCCTTTGACTTTAATCATATGGATTAATGCAGCGGAAATTTAAATAGTAGAGATACACAATGTATAGTGGTTTGGGGAATAGAAGGCCCCTAGTCCACTCCACCAACACTCGACTCCACGAGCTTGGTGATTTTCACTATCTAGTCCTATTGTCAACAGAACGTTCCACAACTGAGTACAGGCAGTCGACACCTTTACAGTCCAAGGAAAAACAGAGCCTTTTGGTTCAATCACAAAACCATCACAGCTTAGTACGAGAAACCGGTCACTCAAGAATAAAAAGAAATATTTGTTCTTTGAAAATAATTTCTCATTGTTCTTCATAATTGCGAAAGAATTCAATTCACAATAGATGGATCGTCGCCTTCAGAAATAATGATCTTTCAAGAAGAGTCGTTCTGAGTTGATTTGGTTACAGTAGATATAGAAATATAATTCGCAACTTCAGCAGTAGTAGATTCACAGTTGATCTTTGATGAAGAAAGAGTGAATCTTCTATCGTGATTCATCTTCTTCAATAAGTAGAGCTTTGTCGCTCTTTGTAATCAGTAGATCTGTGTTCATGATAGTCTCTATTTTTTCTTCTTTTTTATATTCGTCGTTGTTGTTCAGAAAATCTTGTATAGACTCTGTGTAAATATCACATCTATATATATAAAATAACAATGAGCACTTCTCCTGCAAATTTAGATCAAAAAAAAGTTGCCTTATGACTCGTGATATTCAAAACTTAAAAATAACATAACAGTCATAACTTCATTGAAGATTCATAATGAAAAGCTCCCTTTAAATTGATCCTTTGAATCATAGATAAAACGGCTTTGAATTAGTCAAATATGTGATTTAAAAATCAGATTTTAATCTGGCTTGAAATCTGCCTAATAATCCACTTGCATACCGTTGCATAATAATATCGTCTTTAATTCTCCGATGCCAAATGTAAGGTTGAACTGTATAGCATGCATCTTTCAAACGTAAGGTTGAATAAAAACGTAGGGTTGATGTCGCATCCTTCAAACGTATGGTTGACTAAAAATGTAGGGTTGATGAACCATACTTTTCTTTTCAATAATCAAATATATGATATATGATCCATACTTTTAAAATCTTCCAAACATAAGGTACATGATCCATAATTCTGATGAAATGTAAGGTTGTTTACAAAAGTAAGGTTAATGAACCATACTTTTCAATATCTCAAACGTAGGGTTCCTTCCTAATGTAGGGTTCCTCTTCCATACTTTCCTAATAACGTATGGTGATTAACCATACTTTTTCTGATAACTCATAACGTATACACCGAATTCCATCCTTACATTGAGTTTCTCTATGTAGGGTATGAACAGTGATTCGAGAACATGCTTAAGCAATTCCCATATATATAAATCATGAACAGTGTTTCTAGAACACGCTAATGCGAATACTTTAGTAATTAAATTTCACTTTTCAAGAACTTAAATATTTCTTCCAGAAATAAAAATATAATGAATAATAAATTCTTGAAATATACTTAAAATAAAATCATTATAAAACAATTAAGGGTATTTTTGAGCATCATAATCATCATAAAGAAATAGATTATTGTTCTCAACAATCTCCCCATATTTAAATAAAAAATATTATGTATTGTTGAAAACAACACTTGATCAACATATTTAATCCCTGACAGCTTGTAAGTTGTTTCATATATACCTGATCTAGGTTTAGGATCAGATTATTGTTAGATAATCTACATGTCAGTAGGTGATTTCCAAGTTGAGGTAAATAGGTATTGGCTTGAGACTGAACTCCTTGTTTATTTCTCTATGTGTTTTAGTTTTGGTTTATTCATTTATAATATTAAAACTATGTTTGGTTTTAATCTGTAATCAAAATTGGTACTTTGATAGTTATTCTTAACTAGTGTTTATGTAAGGATATTTTTTGAGTAAATGGATTTTAAAAGTTAACGTAATTTCTAATATTATTTTAAATGATCCCTAATCAAGATTTGAGAAATATTTTAAAAGAAAAAAATTATATTAAAATACTATTTTGATTAACTGGGAGAATTTATTTTAATTAGGGTATTTTTTTAATAGAAATTTAATTTGGTACACAATTCACCCCCTTCTTGAGTTACTCACTCTAACCAACATTTGGTATCAGAGGTTTTTCAAATAACTTTTCAACTATGATTTAGTTATTTTTTAAAGATATCAAATTTATATTAGTTCTAAATTCTGTTCTTTTTGGATAATAGACAAAAGGATTATACTACCAACAGAATTCCATTTTTTAATAGGAATTATTATTCTCAGTGTAAAGTTAAGATGAAAATACATATTGAGTGCATAGGTTTTGAAATATGGACTAATATTGTAGAAAAATATGAAATACCTAAAACTACTATAAATGAATGGGATGATCCTACTAAGGATGCATATAATAATAATAATAATTCTATGAATGCTATGTATTGTTCTTTGGGTGATTAAGAATTCAATAGAATATCTTCATTCACAAAAACTTTGGAAATTTGGGACACTTTAGCTATTTCTCATGAGGGGACATATAATGTTAAATAAATGAACTTAAGTACCTACAGTACTAAATATGATACTTTTGAAATAAATATTTATGAGCCTATTTCTAACATGCATCTCAAGTTCAATGAGATCTTGAACACAATGCACTCATTGGGTAATCTTATCTCTAACAAAGAAAAATAGATGTTCCTGTTGAGGTGTCTACCAGAAAGATGGAGAGGAACCTCAGTATCAATTAGAGAATCATGTGATGTAAGTAATCTACCTATAAAGGAGATGATTGGAAATTTTATGATGTATAAGGAAGAAATAAAAATCAATATATTAGTAAAGGATGAACCAAAAATGAAATATATATGCTTCAAATCTACTACCTAAAAACAAATAGAGAAATTTCAAGTTGATAGTTCAAGTAATGAATAATTTCCTATAGAAATTGATGAAGTGATATACCATCTGACCAAAAGATTTAAAAAGTTTTACAAGAAAAATAAGTTATTTAGTAAACTAATATATAAAGGTAAATATGATAATATAGGAAATTGAATAAAGTATTGTATGAAATATGATTCTTAGAATGAAATAATTTTCTATGAATGTAAGAGGAAAGGGAATGTCAAAGATGATTGTACTAAGATGAAATAAAAAAATAAATATGATGATAAGGATAATAGGTATTGGAAATCAATGAAAGAAACTTGTAGTGATTATGAATATAGCTCAAGGGATTCATACACTACCCAATAGGATAAGAATTACAGATCTAACATGTGTTTTATAAAAAACATGTATGAGGTATCTAATGTCTTTCCTGATTCTCTTGAAAATATTTCTAACCATTTTGGAGATGAAAACAATAAAGAAAACATGTATAAATAAGAGATTTTTGAGTACTTTAATATTTAGGAAGATACATTTAATGATCTTAAGGATAAATATAAGACTTCAAAGAAATAGCATGCTCTGGCTATTAGTTTTAAGTCTAACCTTACTATTGAAAAAGATAAAAAATTATAAATTGTTAATGGAGGAAAATGAATCAAAATTTTCAAATAATAAATTTAAAAATGATTTGGAAAGATTCAATAATAGTAGAAATTATCTTACCCAAATTCATGGAAAATAAATAACTCCTAAGTATAATATTTGTATAAGGTATCAACCTGGACAAAGGAGAATTGTTAAAAATAAATATATTCTTAGTACTATTCATGCTACTAGTTTTTACTCTTCTAGACCGAAAAAGGTATTTATTTCTAAAATTTTAAAATATTCTTATAGGATACCTATTAATAAAATATGGTTTCCTAAAAATTTAATTACTAACATTTATGGGCCCAAGAATTTTTGGGTACCAAAATCATTTTTGGTGTAAAATTTTTTATATAGGGAGCTCTCTTAAAGATATCTAGTAAGAACCACTGGTGCCTGGATAGTGGTTGTTCCTAACACATGACTAGAGATTATTCAAATTTCAAGGATTTGATAAAATTGGATGGTGTAAATGTCACTTTTGGTTAAAATTACAAAGGGAATATTATTAGTCTTGTCCAAATTGGTAATTCTAATACTATTTTAATTTCTAAAGTTTTATTTATAGATAGTTTAAAGTAAAATATTCTTATCATATTATAGTTATGTGATGATGGTTTTCATGTGAAATTTTAAAATAATGCTTTCAATGTTTTTTATTTTCAAAATGATTTAGTTATTTATGCTTTAAGAAATGGAAATGTTTATGTTTTTAATTAAGACAGTTTATTTTCTCAAAATATTTCCTTTATAGGTTTCTTTCATAAGGAATCTTGGATTTTGAATAGGATACTAGGATATTTAAATACTAACTCACTTATAAATCTAACTAGAAAAGTTTTATTAAAAATCTTCTGATAATTATGTGAAATAATAAGAAAAATCATCTAGTTTTGAGGAACATCCTGAACCCGAACCTGAATTTATAGAAGACCATGAGATGACAACCCGTTCTTTTCAAAGAGATGTTAGGACTCATAGATACCATCCTCTAGATATTATAGTTGTAGATATAGATAGAGTTACACAAAATAGATATTCTCTTATAAATTAGGTTAAACATCAAGCAATCTTATCACACATTGAACCTAAGAACAGCAGTGATCCAATTAATGACGAATTAAGGGTAATGGAAATGCAAGAGAAAATTAATCAGTTTGAAATGAATAAATTTTGGAAACATGTAGTTATGCCTAAAGATACTCTGACTATTGGAACTAAGTGGATGTTTAGAAACAAGTTTTATGAGTCAGGAACTATAATATGAAATAATTCTAGGTTAGTTGCAAAATGATATATTCAAGAATAGGGTATTAACTATAAAGAAACCTTTTCACCAGTGGCTAGACTTGAAGATATCAGAATATAACTTACCTATTCCACACATTTGTACTATAACATTCCAATATTGTTTTAGGTATTGATAAAACCTCTTCTGTTAAATTATTAATATCTTAATTTAAATGGGAAAAAATAGTTTATCAGTGAAAAGTTTCATTTTTTAAACACGTCGTGGAATGGTAAAATGCCCAATTAACACTCCATAATATTCAAATAAATATTTTATGAGTTAAAAACTGAGTAAGTATGTGTTTATGAGACCCAAAAAGGCTTGGAAAAGACGGAATAAAATTATTAAATAGAATATATTAAGTGTGCGCTTTTTATTCCAAATATTTAAATAACTCCAAAATAATGCATCATTTGAGAAATTTGATACCACTATTATGTCTGAAATATGGTGTTTCCCCTAAGAGGGGTATACCATTCGAAGGCGTCAGACATTTGGATGTCTCACTCATGAGATAAAGTTATTAAATAATATTTAATATATTATTTATTAAAAATAATTATATATATCTCAAATGGTGCGTCTTATGGGAAATCTGAGACCACCGATGAGTCTGGAATGAAAGATTTACACTAGATGGTGTATAACATTTGTAAGTACTGGGCGTTTGGACATCTCGTTCGCTAAAATAATTGTTTTTATTTTAATTAATTATTTTATTCCATTTTTTAAATAATAAATCATTATTATATCTCAAATGGTGCATCATATGAAAAATTTGAGACCATCTTTGGGTCTGGAATGGGGCGTTTACCCTAGGAATGGTATAAACTTCATGAGAAACGGACGTTTGGTCAGGTCGCTTGTAATATTTAAGTTATTTAATAACTATTTTAAATAATTAACTTTATTATTTTTATTTAATTATTAATTTAATTAATAAAATTGGAATACATTGTTCATCATCACTTTCAATTCCTGAAACCCCATTTTTGAACAGTCAGATGTTTTCAAACACCTCATTTACCACCATTTAAACAAAAAATTAATTTAGAAACACCCTAATAAATGAAAATCAGTGACTCCGTCATAGTTTTTGGGTTGAATCAGTGTTTAAATGGACTGTTTGAATGTTTACGCTGGACCTATACCCATTGAGGTTTCTATACCAGATCGTTTTGGTTTTTGGATCAATCTTATCAAAACCATGTGACCCCAAGACTACTTGCAGTGGGGAGATCCCCTTTGCCTTCAGTTAGGAAGCTTGGTGTGTGGCTATTTTTTTTGTGGGGTCATGGTTCTTAACATTTCCACATACATAGAACAAATTGGGTTTTCTTTGTTATTTTTCATTTATTAATTTGTTTTCCACTTCTTCATTATTTCTTAAATTCCGGAAAATGGGGATTTTAAATTAAAAAAATGAAACCTAATTTGTCAATGGATAATTCTTAAAGGAATTATAAAATGATAATCATGAAAATTATCAGATGATAATGAAATATAATTATCAAATAATATTTTATAAATTATTATAAGATAATTGTCATTATCCTTTTACACGCAGTTATGAAATACAATTATTTTCAGTTACAAAATGGTAATTTCATCGGGTTATCCAAATTTTTTTATCACTTTGAATTATCATTTTCTTAGTTGTAGAAAATTATCAAAGGTTAATTTATAAAATTAAAAAATGATAGTTTTTTATATTATCAAAGATAATTGTCAAATAAATTATGAAAATATTTGGTTGAAAATTATCAAATGATAATTACAATAATTTATCGAAGGATAATTAATCAAAATTATCAAAGGATAATTAATATAATTATCAAAAAATAATTTCAAGATTATCAAAGGATAATTATAAATAATTATCAAATGATTATTACAATAAATATTCAATAGATAATCATGAGTTTGTCAAATGACAATTTTTAAAATAATTTATTGAAGGATAATTATTTAAATTATCAATGAATAATTATAAAGGACTACCACATGTGTTGTCATTTTATTTTGAAGATATTATAATATCGAAGGTGGTTTATAATTATTTAGAGGAAAATATTATGAACATATTCATTGACATGAAATGATAATTTTGAATTTTATCAAGGAGATTGGAACTATCATCGCATGTGATAATCAAAATGATAATTTCAGAAATATCGAGAAGATAGAAGCTATCATCACATGTAACATTTTAATCGATAGTTTAAAATAATCCATGCAGGTTAAAATAATATTATCACATGTAATATTTTAATCCATAATTGGAAAATTATTCAAGAGATAGAAACTATCATCGCATGTGATATTTTATTTTCTTTTTAAATAAAATAACTGGTATTGGTTATAGAAACCCTTGACGAACGTCGAACTTTGGTGTGTCAATTCTTATGATAATATGGTCATGAGGAGCCTTATTGAATCACTCATGATGGTTTATCATTGTCGCTGACATCAACAACCTTGTTGTAGGTGGTTTCATTCTGATTATCCAAATTGATTATCCTTGTATTTCTTGATTTATTTCAATTGATGATTTAAATTCAATTGCTCAAATATGATTTCAATTAAATTTACAAAAACCTGATTCCATTGAATCGATATATTTGAAATGGTTTTGGTAGGAAAGTTATAAAGTCCCCAATTCCATTAAATTGGGTGTGTATATAGAAATTGGATGATTTAAAATGTTTAATTTAAATTATGAATTTGATAGAAATGATTTCAATTAAAAAAATTTATTTAATTGTGGGAAAAAGTTGTATAATAATGGAATTGGTTTTGAATGAATTTCAAATCGGTGAAAATGGATTGAAAATATTTGATAGAAACCCATTGGTTTTATCTTGTGAAAAAGGCTTGTTTTTTAATAAAACTTGTTTTTGTTTTAAATGGAAAAAAATTGGCACTTTTGAAATGAAAGAATGTGATTGATTGTATTTTTAAGTAGTCTTAAAATAGTTATCCCATAATGTAAGAGTACATGTAGGCATTAGGTAGTTAGTGAGTTATTTGGATACACTATACACTATGACAATGTCCTAAAACATAATTGCAGCGGGTCACATCCCTGACAGGTTGGTGATGATTATCCTTTGGCCAATGTCATAGGGACGTGTGTATACACATTTTTATGAGTTCACATAGAGAGTGTGGAATTCTATAACTAGTTAATACCATTGTACCTTTTGTCAAATGACCATGTTGCTCTCTTGTTTATTTATATTTGAGATATAAATGTATACTAATGTTTAATTGAACTGCTTACATGCCTACTAAATTTATATAAATTGTTTTATATTAGTGTTTTACATAAGCCACTGTTTTAGAAATATTCCATAATTTATAAAATCATTGCTTAAAATATTTATTTCCATCATTTGAAAATGTATAGAATGTTTTGTTTAAATATGATTTTGAATTTCCAACCCTGTTTACTTTAAAATTGAAAGCTTTTCCTTGGATAATCTATATTTGAAATTTGTTATGGAATATTTGGTGGTATCCTACTGGGATTAGGCTCACACCCTACTTTTTCCTTTGGGTTTTTGTAGACTTTCTTCTTCCAGGTTCGAGAAAATAGAAGGGATATCTTGGAGGTGGATCCAGCTATTGAGCATTGGTCTTGGTGAGTTGTGTCCTTAGGGACGTAGGGGTTATTTTTTCATTTTTAGTACTTGGGTTATAGTACTTTGGGATTTTTATGCCATGTTGTATTCTGGTACATCACTCCCAGTGGAGTTTCTTTTATTATTCATACTTCTTTTTTTCCTTTTTCTTCCGTATTCTTGTGGCAAAAATCATTCCCACTTGTATGTTGTATAATGTCATGTACTAGTCGCCGACCTGTAGGGATCGGGAATTCCCTTTGAGTTATGTTAGGGCCATCTCATTTATTGGGTTACCAAGGAAACTTTGTTGGTTCATGAAAAAATGGTATCAGAGGAAGGTTGAGCCTTTGTCTTGAAGAGAGTATGCTTTTGTGAAATCTTTTCAGGACTTAGGAGGTAGTTTTTATTGAGTTCCTGGACAGATCTCACCGCAATAAACCTTAAGTTGCCATGGGTGGTTAGGGAAATATGTCTTGTGGATTAGTTCTAGTCTTTTCCCTATTTTTATTTAGATAGAGTGAAATACAAATCATGTATGTTCTACCGATTGGGATCATGTTTCCCTCATTTATATGTACAAGCATTATCTAATGTCTTCCTTATTTGTTTCTGGTGTTTTGTAACATTATTCCTCTGAGAAGATGTGCGAATCAAATCCAGGAAGGGGATACTACTGAACCATAGTGAGAAAATCCTCCTATAGTCCCGAGCCTAGTTGAGGTGATTGTGCACACTGTCCAAGCTCTAGAATAGGAACCACCTCTAATCCCTATTCAGGATCCAGTTGTGGAACCTATGGGGGGATTCACTTTGAAATTATTCTCAAGAGTTATTTCACTAGAAACCATTAGTTTTCAAAGGATCCACTGATCCTCAACATGCTGATGAATGGTTGGGCAGGATTGACCATCTTTTTGAGTTCTTTGAGACACCAGACGAGATCATGGTGAAGCATGACACCTTCTTGTTGTAGGGACAAACCAAGAGATTGTAGGATATGATAGTGACGAAAAAGAAACATGGGGGCTTAGAGTGGAAGGACTTAAAGTTTATTTTCACTGGACACTTCTATCCAAATTCAATGGTGTTGTCCAAGGTCGTGGAGTTTTTTAGGCTTGTGTAGGTTGACAGAACTATGTATCTTGTAGATGTTTTGGTCACTTTCAGAAGTTCTAACACAAATTTTCCACTCCATGTAATTAATGACACGTGATCATCAGAACCTTCAAAATCTATGGGGAAATAAAATGCTTCACATACAAAAGAGTTCCAACCATAGGAATCCAGAACGAAGCTTCTTCACATAGTGTAAGAGTCTTCAGAAGAAGTTGATACTGGTCCATCAACTGTGATATGTATTATTATTGTAGCTTCATCTTTAGTGACTGCTCTATTTAATACTGAATCATCTCACTCATTTATTTCAACCCATATCATTAATCTTCTTAATCTTCCTATGGATATTTTATCTTGTGTAATGAATATTACTATAAACCTTAGTATAAAGAGAGAGTAGGGTCTTTATAATCCCTCTTGTGTATTCTCTCTATCAGTTTTCAAGATTTCCTAGAGTTTTTTTGGTACTCAACTTGAAATCTCTTGACATCATATCCAGGATGGTTTAGCTCATTTCCAATAAAGCCAGATTTATTGTTATCTTTGATGGTTATACCTTACCACATCCAGTGGTGTGTCTCTTTTCTTTCAAGGAGAATGAGACCCAAGTTTGAACATGGCCATACCTTATTATCTGTAGTTGGGAAAGGTAATATTAGTGTTTTATTCTGATTTGGAGCAACGATCTCCCTCCAGTTGTAATTGAGTTTCTCGTTGTGTTTCCTTCTGATTTTTCTGGTTTACCATAGGTAAGATAGGTTGAGTTTTCCATTGACTTGATGTCGGTACTCAACTAGTTTCTTTTCCCTCTTACCAAATGGCTCTAACTAAAATGAAATAACTAATGTCCTAGTTGGATGATCTTCTTGAGAAATCCTTTATTCACCCAAGTGTGTCACCTTGGGCGGTGTTGGTTCTCACCACCATAAAAGTTGATAGTTCCATAACATATTCTCTTATCAAGATGATTCTTCAGGAACAGAAGGTTGTTGAATAATTTCATAAGCATTAGAGACTCTCTTTATGGTGGGGAGAGTGATGCCCAGTGGTTGTTCTCCAAAGAGGGTGTTCAATGTTATCAGAACTGTTATATTGCACCGTTAGCGACAAGGAAGGCTATAATGGCAGATTTCCATAATTTAAAATGGGTTGTGCACCCAAGAGAACTAAGAAATTATATGAATTGAAGCAGTTGTTTTTGTGATCATGTATTTTTCAAGGTTTCACCCTGGTTGGGTCATCAATGGCTTGGGAGTTAAGGGAAGCTTCCTCCTTGTTTTGTGGGATCTTTTGAGGTTGTTGATTAGGTGAGGAAAGTTGTTTACCATTTAGCACTTCCACCACAACTGATGTCGATACATAATTTGTTTCATGTATGTCAACTTTGAAAGCATTTATCCGACCCATCTCATGTTCTGAGTTGGCGTGATCTTGAAGTGGAGCCTGTTTAATCTGGGACTAAACAACCAATCATGGTTTTTGATTCTAATACCAAGGTACTTCATGGGAGGATTATACTTTTGGTCCATGTGATATGGAATCATGGTTCTAATTCTCATAAGACAGATAGGGAGGCACTGATGAGAGAATAGTGGCCTTGTATTTTTGAGGTGGAGGTTTCTTCGTAGGCTTTCCGGGGACAGAAAGTTCTTATGGTGGAAAGGTTGTAACATCCCGTTACTGTTTCAGGTATTGATAAACCCTATTTTGTTAAATTATTAATATCTTAAGTTAAATGGGAAAAATTACTAGTAAAAATTTGCATTTTTTAAACACGTTGAGGAATGGTAAAATTCCAAATTAACACTCCATAATATTCAATTAAATATTTTCTGAGTTAAACATTGAGTAAGTATGAGTTTTTGAGACCCACAAAATCTTGGAAAAGATAGATAATATTATTAAATATAATATATTTAGTGTGTACTTTATATTCGAAATATTTAAATAACTCCAAAATAATGAGTTGTTTGAGAAATCTAAGACCAATTTAATGTCTCAAATATGGTGTTTACCCTAGGAAAGGTATAACATTGAAGGCACTATACATTTGGATGTATCAATCATTAGATAAAGTTATTAAATAATATTTAATATATTAATTATTAAAAATAATTAAATATCTCTCAAACGGTGCATCATATGGGAAATATGATACCACTGATGGGTCTGGAATAAGGGGTTTACCCTAGACGGGGTATAACATTTGTAAGCATTGGGCATTTGGACACCTCACTCGCTAAAATAACCATTTTTATTTTAATTAATTATTTATTCCATTTTTTAAATAATAAATCATTATTATCTCTCATGTGGTGTATTGTATGGAAAATCTAAGACCATCATTGGGTCTGGAACTGGGTGTTTACCCTAAGAGGGGTATAAAATTCACGAGCAATAGATGTTTGGTCAGGTTGCTCGTAATATTTAAGTTATTTAATAACTATATTAAATAATTAACTTTATTATTTTTATTTAATTATTAGTTTAATTAATAAAATTAGAATAAATTTTTCATCATCACCTTCAACACTTAAAACCCCATTTTTGAATCGTCATAGGTTTTCAAACACCCGATTTACCACCATTTAAACCACAATTAATTTAGAAACACCCTGATAAATGAAATTCAATGACTCCGTCAGAGTTTTTGGGTTGAATTGGTGTTTAAATGGATTGTTTGAGTGCTTATTCCTGACATATACCCATTGAGGTTTCCATACTGACTCATTTTGGTTTTTGGATCGATCCTATCAATACCATGCGACCCTAAGACTACTTGTAGTGGGGCGATCTCCTTTTCCGTTGGTTAGGAAGCTTGGTGTGTGGTTATTCTTCTGGTGGGGAGATGGTTCTTCACATTTCCACATACATAGCACAAATTGGGTTTGATTTGTTATTTTTTATTTATTTATTTGTTTCACACCTTTTCATTATTTCTTAAATTCTAGAAAATGGGGATTTTAAATTTTAAAAAATAAAACCTATTTTGTCAAAGGATAATTATTAAATGAATTATAAAATGATAATCATGAAAATTATCAGAATAGAATCACATATAATTATCAAATAAAAATTTTTAAATTATTATAAGATAATGTTCATTATTATTTTATGCGCAGTTATGAAATACAGATACTTTCAGTTACAAAATGGTAATTTCATTGGGTTATCCTAAGTTTTTTTTAACACGTTGAAATATTATTTTTTTAGTTGTGGAAAATTATCAAGGGTTAATTTATAATATTAACAAATGATTGTTTTTTTATATTATCAAAGATAATTGTTAAATAAATTATGAAAAGATGTGGTTGAAAATTATCAAATGATAATTGCAATAATTTAGTGAAGGATAATTTATCAAAATTATCAAAGGATAATTAATATAATTATTGAACAATAATTTCAATATTATCAAAGGATAATTATAAATAATTATCAAATGATAATTGAAATGAATATTCAAGAGATAATTGTGACTTTTTCAAATGAAATTTATTAAAATAATTTATCGAAGCATAATTATTTAAATTATCAATGAATAATTATAAAGAACTACCACACGTGTTATCATTTTATTTTAAAGATATTATAATGTTGAAGGTGGTTTATAATTATTCTGAGGAAAATATTTTGAATATATTCCTTGAAATGAATTGATAATTTGGAATTTTATTAAGGGTATTGGAAATATCATCGCATGTGATAATAAAAATGATAATTAGAGAATTATCAAGGAGAGAGAAGTTATCGACGCATGTAATATTTTAATCGATAGTTTGAAATTATACATGAGGGATAAAATAATATTATCACATGTAATATTTTAATCCATAATTGAAATTTATTAAGGAGAGAGAAACTATCATCGCATGTGATATGTTATTTTCTTTTGAAATAAAATAACTTTTATTGGTTATAGTAACCCTTGACGAACGTCAAACTTTGGCGAGTCGACGGTTAAATAATACGGTCATGAGGAGGCTTATTGAACCACTCATGGTGGTTTATCATTATCTCTGACATCAACAACCTTGTGGTAGGTGGTTTCATTCTGATTATCCAAATTGATGATCCTTGTATTGCTTGATTTATTTTAATTATTGATTTAAATTAAATTGCTCAAATTTTATTTCAATTAAATTGAAAAAAACCTGATTCCAGTGAATCAAGATATTTGAAATGGTTTTTTTAGGAAATTTGGAAAAACCTCAATTCCATTTAATTGGGTGTGTTTATTGAAATTGGATGATTTAAATTGTTTAATTTAAATTATGAATTTGATGGAAATGATTTCAATTAAATTTTTGAATTTAATTGTGGGAATAAATTGCATAATAATAGAATTGGTTTTTAATGAATTTCAAAATGGTGAAAATGGTTTGAAAATATTTGATAGAAACCCATTGGTTTTATCTTGCGAAAAAGGCATGTTTTTGAATAAACCCTATTTTGGTTTTAAATGGAAAGAAATTGGAACTTTTAAAATGAAAGAATGGGATTTATCATATTTTTAAGCAGTCTTAAAATAGTTCACCCATCATGTAAGAGTGCATGAAATCCTTAGGTAGTTAGTGAGTTATTTGGATACACTCTACACTACGACAATGTCCTAAAACATACTTATGGCGAGTCACATCCTCGACGGGTTTTGAAAAGTGTCCTTTGGCCAGTGTCATAGGGGAGTGTGTATACACATTTTGCTGAGTTCACATAAAGATTGAAGAATCCTATAGTTGGTTAATACTATCGTACCTTTTGGAAGATGACCATGTTGCTCTCTTGTTTATTTATATTTTAAATATAAATGTATGTCACTATTTGTTTGAACTGCTTACATGCCTTCTGAATTTATATAAACTATTTTATATAAGTGTTTTACATAATCCATTATTTTATAAATATTAAATCATTTGTAAAATAATTTCTTAAAATATTTATTTGCATAATTTTAAAATGTATAGCATATTTTGTTTAAAAATTATTTTGAATTGCCAAACATGTTTACTTTAAAATTGAAAGCTTCTCTTTGGATAATATATATTTGGAATATGTTATGGAATCTTTGGTGGTATCCTACTGGGATTATGCTCACACCCTACTTTTTCCTCTGGGTGTTTGTAGACTTTCTTCTTCTAGGTTCAATCAAAGAGAAGGGATCTCTTGGAGGTGGATCCATCTGTTGAGATTTGGTCTTGGTGAGTTGGGTCCTTAGGGATCTTGGGGTTATTTTTCCCTTTTTAATATTTGGGTTGTAGTACTTTGGGCTTTTTATGCCATGATGTATTCTGGTATATCACTCCTAGTTGAGTTTCTTTTGTTATGCATACTTCTTTGTTTCCTTTTACTTCTGCATTCTTATGGAAAAAAACCATTCCCACTTGTATGTTATATGATGCAAAGTGCTAGTTGTTGACCCATGGGGATCGGGAACACCCTTCGGTCTATGTCGGGGCCATCTCGGTTATCGGGTTACCAGGGTACCTGAGCTGGTTCGTGACATGGACTTCAAACTATATCAAATGGATGTTAAACATGCATTCTTAATTGGTTATATAGTTGAGGATATTTTTTTTGAACAACCCCCTAGATTTCAAAATACTCATTTTCCCAATCATGTTTTGAAATTAATAAAATATTCATGGTTTAAAACAAGATCCAATAGCTTGGTATAATAATCTCATATATTTTATAATTTCTAAAGGCTTTTTAGAAGGCATATAGGATCCTACTATTTTTATAAAAATAATTTCAAAAGATGTTCTGGTAGTTTAAATCTCTATGAATGATTTTATTTTTTGTATATTTTAAAAATTCTTTGAGTACTTAATTTTTAAAGATAATTCAAAATGAATTTAAAATGGGTTCAATGGGTGAACTCAAATTTTTTCTTAGTTTTCAAATTTTTCAAAATAAATATGGAATTATTTTCAATCAAATTATAGTAAAGATCTTCTAAAACATTTTTGTTTGGATAACACTAAAAGTAGTGATACTCCCATGAGTATTACCTATAAGCTGGATCTTGATAAAGCTGGAAAAATAGTGGGTCAAACCAGTTACAATGGTATGATTGGAATCTTTTTATATTTTACTACTAGCTAGACTGATAATATATTTAGTGTGTGTATGTGTGAATGTTGTCAATAAAACCCTAAATAATCTCATTTACTTAATGTTAAAAGGATTTTAAAATACCTCAAATATACAACAAATTTAGAACTGTCCTATCCTAGTGGACAATAATTTGACATAGTGAGTTGTCCATATGCAGATTTTGGTGGTTGTAAGTTCAACATAAAAAAACACATAGGGAACATGTCCCATTTTAGGTAAGAATCTAGTATCTCGGTGTAATAAGAATAAAAATTTTGTTTCACTTTTTACTACTGAATCTAAATACATATTTTTAGGGAGTTGTTGTGAATAAATTTTGTGGATGAAACACACTCTTCTAGATTATGGATATCAATTCAGACATGTACATGTAAATTGTGACAACACAAGTGTGATAAAAATTTATAATAATCATGTGTGTCATTCTAGGATAAATCATATTGACTTAATGCATCACTTTTTGAGAGTTTATTTTCAGAAGGGTGATATAACTCTTGAATTCATAAGAACTAAACATTAGTTTGATGATATTTTTACAAATACCTTGAATTATGAGACATTAAACTACATCAAACATGATTAGGAGTGATAAATTTCTGTTACTATTTAATATTGGAGGATCCACCATTGTACATTCCATCATTGGACAATCCACCATTAAACAAACGACCATTAAACAAGCGACCATTAAACAAGCGACCATTATACAATCCACTATTGGACAAGAAACTCTTGGGTAAGCCACCGTTGGACAAGCCACCATTAGACAAGTCACGATTAGACAAGCCACTGTTGGAAAAGCCACCATTGGAAAAGACACCATTGGAGTGATCCACTGTTGGAATGATTCACCGTTAGAATGATCCACCATTGGGATGATCCACCAGTAGGATGATCCACCATTGGAATGATCCACCATTGGGGTGGTCTAGTATTGGAATAATCCACCATTGGGATTATCCATCATTGTGATGATCCACCATTGCGATTCTACCATTGAACCACTATTTTTTTGTAATTACTAATTTCCAATGTTAATTTTTTTATTCAATTTAATCATTTATATTTTATTATATTTTCAAATTCGAATCCCTAAATGATTAGTGGAGCTAAAATTCTAAATTTGAGTCACTCTTGCTCATGCTTTCTCCCTTTGAACTAAACGGTTTTATCTTCCCTTTCTCTCTTGGACTTAAGGCTTCTCACACCATTACATCAACATATTGTTTCACTTAAATGGTGGGATTTAAGAAACCTACAATTTCATATCCTAAGTAATTGATGCCTATGAATAATTTAAGAGGATGACCAAACTGAGCCATTGTCATGCCAAAGAATCTTCAGTTTGTGAATCCTATAGTGGTTTCTGAAATGGAAGTAGATGTCAAATGGTTAGTTTCCTGAAATTATTTAGTGATAAGTGTGATCCAAGACCAAGGATAGATATACTAGTTCTCAAAAATGATAGAACCTTCTATCCTAGGTTGGTTCGTCAATTCTATTAGTACGCATATTTTAGTTTTGGTGAAAATAAGGATTGAATTCAGAGGATCATATATGGTAAAAAGTTTACATTTTATTCAAATTAATGGGAAATATGTATAAATGTTCTTTATAGAAGAGTTTTTTAAGACTATAAAAAGGATATTCTCAGTGACAATGAGTCATTTTGTTATGAGAATTCATTATTAGAGCTGGATGGAGATGGAACTTTGAGAAGGAATGTTGAAACCAAGTTGGATGGTGAGTGCATACTTCTATTTAAGTTTATATATCATATTTTATACCCTCGGAAAGTGTAATTTAGTACTATTAGATATTATTATGTGTACATTTTATTCCTTATAAAATGAGGGGATAGAATTAATCTCTTTAGATACCTCATGGAGCTCATGATGGAAATGAGTAAGTTATCTTCTAGGTTTAATTCCCTTATGTATCCTAAGTTTATTTTAGAAATGTTGGAAACTATGTTTTTGATAGATGAAGAGAAGGGGGTATAATTCAAGTGTGTTTATTTATTCTTTTGTAAGGTTAATTTTAAAAGGATGAAAGTGAGTTGTAATCCATGGTTGAGAAAGTGGGTTGAAGATACTAATGATCTCTATGAGGATTTTAATCTTGTATATAAACCTACTAGACCCAATAACCTTGTTGATCCTGGTTTAGATCCAGATGAGATAGGGGAATATTAATATGAAGAATAAAATGTTGAAGAGGAAGTGTCTATTGAAGAAGAAGAAGAAGAATAAACCTATGTTGATGAGGGTAGTGACCCTGATATTCATAAGATCCATGCAATATCTTTGGGACCTTCAAGTCAACATGATTCTATTTCTGCTAAATAGTGTCTCTTAAGTAAATGAGCTAAAGAAAAAGAGACTAAAATTTCTGGAGAAGAAAAGATTAGGATTTCTTCTTCTAAATCCTCTAAGGAAGTTTTGGTGGTTTCTAATGATGAGAATGGTAATAGAGATAATGGTAATAATAGAGATGATGATGAGGATGGAAATAGTGATAGACCTGATCATGATGATGTTGATGATGTTGAGAGGAATCAATCAAATCACTGTTCTCTTGATAATTTAGTAAAGTATATAGGGAGACCTAGTTCCACTAGATCTTCAAGTCAGGAGAGACCTATTTCAATTTATCTAGATAGAGATGTTTCCTATACTAGATGTGAGACCAGAGTGGCTATTTAGGAGGAGGAATCCCTAAGTTCTGTTAGTCATGTTTCTGAGCATGTAGATCCTACTGAGATGACTTCTATCAGAGTGGAAGTGGTTACACATGATGAGTGGGAAAAGTTCCTTGGTTTTTTCTAGATTGGTTTAGACTATTCAGAGTCTAAATATGTTGAAGAATATGTTGTGGAGCATATAAATGCTCAGAGTGGTTCTATTTTGGTGTAGAATGAAGTGTCGTCTAAGGGGGATCCTTCACCGGGTTCCAAACTACTTGGACTATCATACCTAGACTCGGATGGAGATAGTTGTGGTGATGACCATAGTATTACACTAGAGAATAGTTGACCTCTTATCTCAATTAGAGCTAGGATGATCCAAATGGATCCTTAGTTTATTAGATTTATAATGTAGGTGAGCTACATATTTTTCCCTCATATATACCATCTAATATATCAGAGTTTGAGAAGGATGTTATGCCTAGTGTTGAGAGAGATGCTTCCCCAATTCCTTTAGATGTTTTTTCCAAAGATAATTTGGACTCTTTCAGAGAGAGGATTCTTTTATATTTCAATATAGTGTTGGGGTCTCAAGAACCTCCTATTACATAGTTTAGCGAATCTGATACCAGACACCTATTTTATTTTTTTTGTGTTCCACAGTCATCCTAAGATGAATTTTCATTTTTAAGAAGTTGATATTGAGAATCGAAGGTTGAACAGTGAGATAGAAACCATGATATCTGTGATGGAAGATATGAGGAACATATTTTCTACCAGTCATGATGCCTTTTGAGGATATTTAACATTGTTCCTAGTGTTGAATATACATCTAGTTCTCTACTTCAATCAGCTTGATTTAATGTTGAATTTATCCAGTCTATAGTTAGAGAGGTTATCTATGATACTATGAGTGGTATCTATTCTTCTCATCAGGAGGACTTGAAAAAAATTCTACAGCACAGTGAGCACATATACAAACTAGTATTATAGTGTTTAAATAAATCCAAAAGTGATATAGAAAAAATCTTTCCCAAGTGTATACCAAATAGGATTTGAATTCTCATTTAATTTTTTTGCTAAAAACCTAAGGATGGAACCTATTACTAGGGAATTCAAGGAATAGGTAGACCAGTTGAAGGTGATGGCACTCCTAAAATTATTCATATAGTAGAAGAATGATTTATCTAGTACTATGGATAGAGGAGGCAACATTATTATTGATTTTTTTTCAACCTTATTAATCCCTTATTATATGTGTCTAGTACTATAGTGGTTTCTCTTGAGGTAATTCCCAAGTAAGCCTTCACATATTCTCCTTAATTGGATCCTTTACCTCCTCAGTAATAGCCATTCTACATGTCTCTAGTGTAAGAAGTCAGACATCTTAGACCAGTGATTGTCAAAGAGCTACCTACTACTACCTCATCACCTTTTAACACTACTTCACCCCCCCTCATCTTCTAGATCAGTTCCTCCTACATTGGGAAAAGGCAAGGGACCTGTTGTTAATACCACTCAGGTTGATATTGACTATAATTACCCATAGTCTTTTATAAGTATTTTATTGTATATCCCCTGTATTTCATTTTGGCTGTGATACAATGACTTTTATCCTTAATAAAATCTCTCTCTTATTCTTTATCTCTTTGATATTTTACCGTTGATGTTATATTTATCTCTGATACTTATTTTTTAATACCTTTCCACTTACATTTTTGATAATCCCAAAATGGGGAGAATAGTATAAAATTTCCTTTTATAATACTTTATTTGATACCAATATTATTTCAATATCATTTAGATGGAATTTACTTTACCTATATTAATCTTTGATATATAAATTATTCTATGATACCAAACATAACTCAACATTATCTTTTGATATGTTATCTTTGATACCATAATTATTTGGATGTCTTTATTTGTTACACAATTCAGTGTATGGTTTTTATCCTTTGATACTCTATATATTTAGATGTAATTTAAGTACTTATATTTTTTGATTTGATATCATACATTTAATACCAAATCTATTTCAAGAGTTTCTATTTTGCAATTTAATTTCCAAATATCACATTAGCTTTTTAGAATGATTAAGGAGACTGTTACTCTATAAACTTATCTATTTATACCTGATTATGTTTTCCATATGGTTTATAAAATTCCATGATTTTTGAGCATAAAATGGGGGGATATTGTTATAAACTCCTTATTTTGATGCTAAAAATAATGTTTCATATGTTTCTAATTAATTTGATGTTTTATGATATATCATTTTATAAAACAAATATGGATAAGTGTTTAAAATAGCTAATGTTAGTTCAATTTTTTCCACCACTAGAATTGTGCCACCACCAGATCTTTCCACTATCAATATTTTTATACTTCTAGCCATGTGTCACAACTACGATTACCCACTATTAGACTCATGATACCATTAGGAATTCCACTATCAGGTGTGCCACCATCAGGATTAGATACTGTTAGAGTGTGCCACTACCAGAGTGTGATATGACTAGAGTGTACTACTATCAAAGTGTGCTTCCTCCAAAGTGTGATATCTCCAGATTTTGTTACCTCCAAAGTGTGTTATCATCACGATTATCCACTACTAGAAATACCACCACCTAATTAATTCTACCACCATATAATCGCCTCCAGGGGTTCCACTATCATCCTTTTCCACTATTTTTGTTCTACTGAGTTTGAATTGAATGCTTCAATGTCTATATTATGGGAGTTAATAAAAATATATTATTTAATGATTTTACATTAACCCTAGAAAGGATGAATTGAATATACAATCATAGTTCATTAAATGGATCCATAAGATCTTCATGATTGTTCTTCAAAGGGAATTTAGACCTGCAGTGTTTTATTTTTAGAAGATTCCCCTCATGGTAAAGAGTGTGCCTTGATCAATCTGAGAGAGAACTTTCATGTTGCATACATAAAAAAATACGAGTGTGAAAGTATGGAAAATATCAAAGTCAAGTTCTTTTCTCACACTAAATCAAGATAAGTACTTCAGAAAAATCTTCAAACAAAAAAAGGAACTTCACTACACTCTATTTTTTTCAAATTTCAAAGAAACTATTTGAGATACTCATCAATAAAAACTAGAGGACTCTCGAGCACCTGAAGTATCATGGATTGAGCAAAACCAATTTTCTAAATCTTCTTACTTTCTCCCTTTATTGTTTTCTTTTACTTTCAAGTAGTGTGTTATTTTATCTATTTATTTACACACATTGACTCCTGCACTTATACTGGATAATAGATGATATTCTATCTATATATTTTCATCTACTTACCCATGGTTATTATAGAAGAGGTCCATGCATGGCCTTTGTTTTTTTTTCTTCACATGTATAAAATTAGAAGAGTCTTTGATCCTAGATAGATTTTAAGTTGTTTCATACATGATCCAAGTTGTGGATCAAATTATTTTAATATAATATACTTGACTGTAGGTGATTTTCAAGTTGAGGGGATTATGTCTCAGCTTAAGACTGGACCCCTTATTTATTCCTCTATGTGTTTTAGTTTTGTTTTATTCATTTAAAATATTAAAAAAAAAATTGGTTTTAATATGTAAAAAAACTAATACTTTGATAGTTATTCTTAACTAGTGTTTATAGAGATATTTGTTTGATTAAATTGATTTCAAAAGTTAAATTGATTTACAATATTCTTTTAACTAAACCCAAATCAATCTTTAAAAAATATTTTAAAAGATAAAACTTATATTAAACTACTATTTTAATTAACTAGATGAATTTATTTTAATTGTGGGATCTTTCAAACAAAAATTTTATTGGGTACTCAATTCAACCCCTCTTGAGTTACACCAAACAACACATGATAAAATAGTTATTTACAAGGTTCACTACTCAATAAGAGTATATAGTTATCATGGTTTGTAAATAATAGAATACCACATGAACCATTATAAAATAATACTTTAATGTGGTCACAATAAGTAGGGAGTATCCTTACACTGGTATCAAATTATAGTCAATCGAAAGTGCATGTGCTCTTTATACAGATAAATGACCTATAATGTTTTTTTAACAATTTTAAGAACCTTCACCAATAGGATTTGGAATTTTGTCAATTTGCTACCTGAACCTTATTAAAAAAAATTATGAAATTACTTATTCTTCTTTACTTTATTATATAGAAACAAGTAAGAACCTTTTTTAGTCTGATGGATTTTTTTCTGATGGGTTCATTTGATATACTTTGTCTGATTTTCTTATTGTAGACTCTATCTAGTTCCATATTGTATATTGATAAAACTTCTAAATAATTTTTCATATGACCACCTTATCACACTTTCTGTTTGATACCACCTAATTTTAAATTCTATCTGGTATCTTTTAAACTATTTCCTCTTCAACCTATTTGTCTGATCATTCATGTACACCATTCCTCTGATACCAACTGATGAGAATAATTTATCTAATATTTTTTAAACCGATTCCACTATTCAATGTTTGTCTGATCGAATTTCCAATTCTGTAGCGTTTCGTATCACTTCCATAAAATTATTATTTTTCTTCAGTACACAAACCCACTTTATATAAGCATAACACCTCTAAAAATTTAAGGAGACATTAAAACTTCATTTCATACTTCCTTCTCAATATTTCCAAAATCCCACCCTAAAACTTCCTAGCTTGGATAAAATTTAATTCTCCTAGAAAGTATGAGCTTCTGTTAATAATCTTCATTAAAGTGCTTCGTTAAAATTATTTATAACTCAATGATATTCATGGATCTTTTCTCCATGATATTTGTAGCATTGAAAAATCATTATAACATCATCACATTTGATATCTTTACAAAATCTTCATAAATTCCTTTAAACCAGTATGACTTTATACCACTCATTTGTCTGGTGAATCTTTATAGAAAAACTTTTGAACAATATAACTCTATCTAAAGTTCCTACACAACTTCATAGAAACGTATAAAAAATATATCACCAGACTCAACCTCTATCTAATGGTATGCATTATAAACCATCAATAATTTTCTTTTCACACCAAATATGACTGATGAACTTCATATGGAAACATATTTCTGATGAATTAAACCAAAACCGTTAGTTTGAGGAGTTTTATACTTCATTCCAATAATCCTATAACAGCTTTACATTGTTACTTCATATAAGTACATTCAATATAAATTATACAATAAACAGATATCCTTCAATAATTCAAATGGTTCTTCTAATGGACTCAAACTGATGACATTGAGATAAATCATTTTATGGAGTTTTTCTGATGAAATTCCCCATAAAATTCCCTTTGTACTTTAACAATATTCAACTTATTAGAAATCATTGCCAATGATTGACTGATAGCACTTCATACCATCGCAACTTCAAAATTTCAAAAACTTTGAACACAAAAATCATATAGTCACACAATTATATATTTATAAACATCGAACCAAAACTCCTCCTTTCTATATAGTCTTGAATCATGAAACATTTTAGTTGAAAAGATGTTAGGAACTTTAAGAATTGTAAATAATCCCCAAATTTATTCATCAAGAACACTTTATAATTAAACTTATAAGTATGATAAGATAAGAATTCATCACAATACTTAGACCAAGCACCTAAAAGTAGTAATATTTTTCTGATAGAATCAGTCTGGTAAACTCAATCCAATGATCTTTATCTGATCACAAATTTAGGAAAGATCAATCAATGTAAAGTGATTTATGTAAGACAAAAAAAGATAACACTTGTGAGAAGACCTTTTTCAAACCAAGACAAATTCTTCTTAACATTTTTCAACTTCTTTAAAACACCTTAAAACTAATTATTCCAAGTAGATTGTGGATTTTATCTTGGGTTTTTTGGTTTTAGGTAAATGGATAGGAACCATGAGTGCTATAGATGGAGATTCAGGTGTCCTAGTGCCTCCTAGATTTAGAGTAAGTTCTTTGTTACATGTTGAGGGAATTGGAATCACCTAGAGACTATATCACCAATGGATAAAGGATTATGGTTGAGATTTTGAGAGGCTTGGGGTAAGTCTCCGGGACTAGGAGGGGTTTTTGATGTCTGGGGTTGGATCTTCTAAGGGTTGGACAAAAAGTAGGAGTGTCTTAGGCCTAAGGATGGAGGGTGAGATGGTTTTACATCACATGTATGGTTGGTAATTACCTCTTGAGGGTGTATTGGGGTCTTGGTTCATGTTAAGAGTGGGATAAGTCTTTATGGGATAGATGCAGTGTGTCAAGAGGGTTTTCTCTAGGTGATTTCTTGAGATCTCTCCTATAGGAGATGTGAGATGGAACCTGAGTATGGGTTATGATAATCACTTTTATGGATTTATAGGGGGATTACAAGGTATTGTAGGAGGTATTATATTGATTCCATAGTTATTGTGGATGGGATTTCGATGGTGGAATTGGATTGGATTTTTGACTTGGCTTCTTTAGGCTAGGGTTATGTAGAGCTTATAAGAAATGGTTCACCATGGGGTGACCAATGTGGAGTGGTATTGATTGGTAGATATTAGGTTGGTTCTGAGGAACCTAATGGATACCCTCACATGAAATATATAGATAATCATGGGTTTGGTATATTAAGCTTTCATGTTTGAGTCTGGATTAAGGAATTTAGCAGATGATCCTAGGTGGGTGATGATATTTTCTCTGAGGTGGGGGATAAGTCACAAGAAACTAGAACTAGGTTGTGATCCATGGTTGGTATGAGGAGTTGACTTGAGTGAGAGAGAATAGGCCATAGCTTAAAATGATAATCTAACCCTGAGTGAGGGAAGAGTTTGAGGTTGATGTAGTGCATAGAATGTGATATGTTATGAGACCTATCCTTGAGTGAGAGGGTGGAGGTATGTGATGTGATATATAGATTATGATGATACCTAACGCTGGGGTTTTTAGTCGTGTTACCCCATTCAATATTTTTCCCTAATAATGTAGTACAGTGGTGACCATGGGGTTGTCTCACAAGGAGGTTACAGGCTAAGCTATCAAACTGTCACTTTGTTAATTTATTTTTTTAATATTAAAACTAAAATTGGGGATTTAAAATTATTTAAACTAAGTTAAATTATAGAAAATTGAAATGTAATAAAAAATCTACATTAGTTATTGAAAATAAAAAGAAATCAATACTAAAAAGGAAATTAGGAAGAAGACAGCGGTGTAAAAACTATGATCCTCAAACACTCCCTTTATCATTGTTAAAAAATTTCTTCAAATTAAATTATCCAATGTATACATAAAGACCTCAAGGTATGCACTTATTTTGAACATAAACCATATCTAGACCTCAAACATATGTTTTTATCTTCTTACGAATGTTATCTGATTTCCCAAAGACATATGAACAATCAAAACTAGTTGAACTTGTTGTGCTCAATGGGGAGACCTCACCCAATGAAGTTTAAACAAAAAGACAACTATTTTACATTAATAATTTGATAAAAAATATAGAAAAAAATAGAAGAAATTGAAAAAAAGATATAAATATACCTTCTTCATTCATGAAAAAAAAATTCCAAGATAATTTAAAAGAAAATAGTTTACAATAAATAGCATAGACTCAAAAGGGGAAATGCCTTTGGATCTTTGATTCCCACCACCACTTGGAGTTTATCCCTTCAAGTCTTGAATAATTCATGGAATGCCCATATTTTTTATCAGGTATTGACTATCATAGCATTATTTCTCTTTATAACACTCTTGAAAATGTATATCTCAATTAGAGGTGTGTATCCTGATTTATTCTTCAGTTACGGAGGTGGGGTAGACATTGTCCACTCGAGAAATCGTTCAAATTGATTGATTTTTTCAGACCTTATGTTATTAAAATAAGCCATTTTTATAGAAGAAAAATTTTAATAAAATAATTTGAGGAATCAAGAAATAATAATCATTCAAATTGGAATAATATTTTAAATGTAATAACCAAAATACCCATGTGATTAAAATCTGTCAAAATTCCAAAATTAAGAAATTTTCACTTCTTTAAAAAAACACACTATAAATACAAAATTGATACAAATAAGATAAAATTGTTAAATTTTAGGGGTTTAAATCATTTAAATAGACATAAAAAATAGTTTAAATATTAGCTTTATCAATTCCCCCACACTTACCACTTGGAATCCTAGATAAGTGAGCACCAAAATCAAATCGCTGCAAATTCAAAACACATACCAATGAAGTTCACCAATTAATCCCCAAGAATCAAAATATATCATGTATCATAAAAAAATATTTCAAGTTCTCAATTCATCTCATTCAAACCATTTCTACTTCTTTTCTCCCCCCATAAACACAACACACTTACCTCATATTAAGTTTCTATCAATATAAAAAATATGGTTTTTTAACAAGGATTTTCACATCCAAACTCATGAAAGAATCACCATAGGATTGATAAATCTCTACATATCCACCAAATGTGAGTCATGGAAATGTTATTATCATGAGAAATTTTCAAGGTTGTTCTATGGATTAAGTTGGGTGGTTTTCAAATATAAAAAATTACGAGGCTGAATAAGGAGGTTTGGATCTTATTGAAGTAAAAAATGCTTGATTCTAATTTTTACTCAATTATGGTCTACTACTTACTCTCCTATGAATATACTCTGCTCTGATAATATATTCTCCATCTCATTCTATCAATATTTTAGCATTAAAAATGAAATTTTTTTATTTTATCTTTTTTTTTCAAAATCTCTAGATAGGGCATAGCTTTATTTCATTGAGAGGTCCAGACAGGAACAAGTCCCTTTCATTTGAGATCTATAGATAGGCACATATTTTAGAAAAATATTTTTTATTAGAAAAAATATCCCTTAAAAATTTGAATCTCCACCCAAAGTGACAAAAAATTATTTAGCACATCACAATTCATCTTCAACCCACACTTAAGTTCAACAACATCATGCATGTTTACTTCTATAACAAGCTGGAAAGGGAAAAATTGGATTTTATTATGGTTAACCTAATAGGTTGTACATGGATACTAAGGGATCAATAAAGATAAAATTTGAAGGGAAGGACAAATTAAATACGATTCACATGAAAAATGGGCATAATATTTTAAATAAATTCATTAATCATTTTAAATCACAAGTACCTCAACCCTTAAGTTTTTGACGAAAATAAATTAAGTTCTGGTTCAAACAAGCATGGATTAGTTCTATAAATAAAATAGGTGAATTTGATGAAGATTCCATAATGGGTTGAAAAGTCTCATAGGAAGTGAATTTTAAATATTAATACAGTGAGCTATGGAATGAGATTCAAAAATCAGAGGTATTTTCATGAAATTTCCAAATTCTTGAACTTGAAAAAAAAAATCATTTTTAGCATTCATTTATGTTAATTTTCAATGGATAAGTTTCTTCACTCATTAAAATAGTTTTATAAAAATGAAAATGATCATCATTTAAGCTCACCAGTTTCAAATAAAAACTCACAAAGTTTTGAAGAATAAAAATATTAAAGAAACACGCTGAGAAATGAATGAAAATCTGAAAAAAAAAAACAAAAAATTAAAAGGAAAGTACACGAAATCCAAATCTATCCATCATGTTTCTCCCCAAAAATTATTTTTTACAATGTCCTCATTGTACTTATATTATATAATAATTTAAATTCAAAAAGATAAGACATGATAAAACTAGTGGAAAGTAACGACACAACCTAGTTTCTATTGAGAAGTGGTATCCTTGAGCTAGCCTCCTAGATGATGTGACTAGGAAACCTATATGAAAAAAAATATTGAAATAAAGGAAATAAAATAAAAGTAAAGATAGGGGAAAGAGTTTTGGTTTGAAACCCCAAGTGGGTGCTAGGATTTCACTGCCCCTAGTCAAGTAGTCCCAACTCATCATCCCTAATCTGAAGGTGGGTGAAGTTTATTCATAATGAACCACCAAAAAAAATTCCCTAATCTTATTCAGCTTGTGAAAATTGTATAATCTCCCAAAAAAATATTTCTTCAAGTTCCCCTCTATGAATTTTTTATTTCAATAATATATTGAAAGAGGGAGAAAAATGTACAAACATTTTCCTAAGACTTTATTCACACAAAATACCTCCACTAGTTATTGAATTTTAATATCAGGATATGTCTCATCATTAATTTCATCTTCAAAAATAATTTCTTCTTTTAACATAATCATAGTACCACCATCCTCATGTTTTCAAGTATACTCTAATAGGAACATCATTCTCTCATCAATTTAAACTTTGACATCCTATTTATTTAAAAAATCAGTTCACTTGAAAGAAATTATTACTAAATATTCACAAGGATAAGAAGTTATAAATTTATTATCAAAATAATATTGAAAAAATTGATCAATAATTGAGACATATCCCTATGGAATCTCAGGTTCCAGCTCTTTATGCAAGTAAACAATAGTGGTATTGAAACTGGGAAGAAAATTAGGTTCTTCCATATTCTCTTCGAAAGTGATTGTACCAATTGTATCATCCTCCTTGGATAAATATTCATACATGGGTTCTGATTTTTAATTTTCACAATAAGTTATTTCACATAAAATTTCCTTTTCAACCTATTCATCCCAATTATTTTTCATAGAGCCGTGATTTCCAAAAGACGCATCAATTATTTCAACAGTGATATCTTTATCCTTTAAATTTGAGAAAAGAGATTTCAAATAAGTTTAAAACTCATCCACATAAGTTTCCTCAACATAAAAAGTGGGTGGGATATGATTTTTCATTTCTTGAGCATATTTTTGAGCTTTCAATTCTTTCAATTCATTGTAAGCATCAGAAAGAATATCCATTTGTTTGTTTAATTCTTGAATCATGGAATATCGATGTTGAAGATCCAAATCATTTTTTTAAATTTGAAAATCATTTTGTTTTTGTTAAAATTTTAAAAATTCATCATGAATGGACTCCTCGTATTATTGATAATCTGGCCAAGTATAGGAGTATTTTTTGTGAAAATCCATTTTTTAAGACTCTAAATTAGTGGTTAAAAATCATAGAAATTAAAAAACAAATTAAAAAAAAACTTTGACACCTCCTTGAAAAAAATCCCAAATTGATGTTTTGGTTTTTATTCATGTTACCCAAGTCAATATTGTTTCCCTCAGTACAATAGTGACCATAGGGTTGTCTCATGCGAAGGTTGTAGGCTAAGCTATCAAATTGTAACTTTGTTAATTTATTTTTGTTAATATTAAAACTAAAACTAGAGATTTGAAATGATTTAAACTAATTTAAATAATGTAAAATAATAATTAAATAATAAATCTATGTCATTTATTGAAAATCATAAGAAAACATTACTAAAAATTACAAGGTAAAGAAGGTAGTGGTGGACAAACTATGATCCTTGGACACTCCCTTTATCATTTTCAACAAATGTATTCCAATTAAATTATCTAATGTATACCTCAAGGCCTCAAGTTATAAACCTATTTTGATCATTTAACATATTTATACATCAAACATGGGTTTTAATCAGATTACAAATGTGATCTATTTTCCCAAAGACCTCTGAGAAATCGAAACTAGTTGAACTTTTTGTGATCAATAGGGAGACCTCACTCAAAGAAGTTTAAACAAAAAGACAACTGTTTTACATTAACAATCTGATAAAAATACATAAAAATAGAATAAATTGAAAACAATATAGAAATATACCTCCTTAATTCATGAAAACATATTCTAGGATAATTTAAAAGAAAAGAGTTTACAATAAATAGCACAAACTCAAAAGGGGAAATGTCTACAAATCTTCACTTCCCACCACCTATTTGAGTTTAGACCTTCATGTCTTAATTAATTCATGGAATACCCCTCTTCTACATCATGTCTTCACTAGTATATCATGCATACTCCTTCAAACTCTCTTGAAAAATCTATATCTCAATTAGTGGTGTGTAGCTTGATTTATGATCGAGTTACAGAGGTGGGGTCCATGCTATCCTCCTGAAAAATTCTTCAAATTGATTAATTTTTTTGGGCCTTATGATTTTAAAATAATCTCTTAATACATAAGATGGATTTTAAGAAAATAAATCAAGGAATCTAGAAAAAAAATAATCACTCAAATTGGAATAATATTTTAAATGTTATAACCAAAATACCCTTGTGATTAAAATCTATTAAAATTACAGAATTAATAAATTTTCAATTTTTATCAAAAAACACACTATAAATCCAAAATTTATACAAATAATCTCAAAATGATAATTTTTTTTGGGTTTAAATCATTTAAATAAATATAAAAAATAGTGTAAATATTAGCTTTATCAATACCTCACCCTGAGTGAGAGGTATGAGTTGTATGGAATGGAATATGACTTATGATGAGACCTCACCATAAGTGAGAGGGTGTAGGTATATAGAATGGTATGTGAAATGTGATAAGTCCTCACCTTGAGTGAGAGGGTGAAGTTATGATATGTGACATGGTATGAGACCCCTACCTATGTTATAGGGTGGTAGTATGAGGTGTGTTGTGATGACCCAGACCCCCCTTGGTCCCTTCCTTTGCCAAAATCTGGATCCTTAAGGGGTACGGATCGGTGAGACCGATCGGTGAGACCGATCGGTGTGACCGATCGGTGAGACCGATTGGTGTGACCGATCGGTGAGACCGATCGGTGAGACCGATCGGTGAGACCGATCGGGGAGACCGATCGGCGCGACCGATCGGTGAGACCGATCGGTGCGACCGATCGGTGTGACGGATCGGCGGAACCGGCCGACGTCACCCGGCCTTGCCAAGTTGTTCCAGTAACGCGCACAAAAGTTTAATAAAATACTGAATCGGCTCATGAGTCAGTTTAAACCACTCAGCACCTTTAATGATGAGTCAAGTCGCGTGGTCAACCCACGACTTCCACGTCTTACGCGGTTCGGCGTTTTTATCTCAACCGTTCCCGTATCTTATAAATTAAGGGTTAGGCCGTGGTTTTCCCCCTTCTTCGATCGTGGCTCTTCTGGTGCATCGGGACCACCGCGTCGTTATCCGTAAAGTTCCGCGCCCCCGGCCTAAACGTCGATCATCTATCAACAAGTAGGGAATTTCTTTCATCTCTCACTTTTGTGTATCATGCGGGGTGGGCGTTATTTTTTGTTCTTACGGAATTGGTTGAACCGAACCCTAATGAAGATAATAAACGAAGTTCTAAAGAAAGAAGGGGAAGGGGTTGTGATCGTTGTTTATGCTTTATCTTGTGATCATCCCTTTTTTTTGTACTGGTTTATGTTTTCTGAAAATTGAGGCCGTTGGTGGTCATGTGTGTGCACTTGAATCCCCTCGTGATGTTTTAAATGGGTTGCTGAAATTGTGAACTCCTGCTGTGAAATTGGTTAATCACGTATATCCGGCTGAATAAGTTGAAAGCACCAGTATCAACCCTTCTGTGATAACTCCCGGTTAGAACACACGGAAATTTGAAATCATGGAGTGTGTTAAATCCTTTAAATATGAAAATCCCTGATTTGTGTTGGTAGTGGTAGTTGGTTGTTTTCCCTTCGGGCCGTTTGCTGGAAACGTGGGAGGGGATGGGATCCCCTATTCTTTTATACTCTCGGTGGATGTGTGAATTTGGGGATGGGATCTCCTATTGGTATGGATTCAGTGGTTGTGAGTTTTAAATCCGAGTGGTTACTTGAAATATCACAAATTGGGGAGAGATCCTCTGTTGGCAGAACCGGGCGTGAGTGTTTTGGTTGATCTATGCTTTTGCGCTTTCCTTGGTTATGCTTATGGTAGTTGCCCAGTAGTGCTTAAAATTAATTGAACATTTTGACTGAACGTGAAACAAGAATGGGACAAATGGTTTTGTTGGCAAGGGTTGTGAATCGTGACTCGGATGCAGTGGTGTTGTGTTCTGTAGGTTGGCTAGGAAAACCTAAGTTTTGGGTGAGTGTTTGTTACCTATATCTATACTTGTAGCTTTGTGTTTCTTATTCACGCCCCACCCAAGTTGAGAACTTAGTGTCGAACACCCCCATTTATGGGGGAAGGGTGTTTTTCCCAACACTATACTTAGTGGCTGGTTATTAGCTCCTTTTCTGCTCCCTTTCCCGAATAGCCCAAGTACCTTCGGGCAGGCTGTGATGGCCTGAAGTCCATTATTAGCCCAAGAACCATCGGTCAGGGTGTTGTGGTGGTTGTCCAGGTGTGTGCGGCAGGTGGTTTCCCAAGTGTCTTCGGGATGAGGCTCAGGTGTCTTCGGGCGTGGCGGTGGATCCTTTAGCCCAGGTGTCTTCGGGCGTAGTGGTGGTTGTTATGGCCTAGGTGTTTGCAGGCATGGTTACATGTGATGGTTGTGGCCCAGGTGTGTGCAGGCGGGATACGGCAGTGGGACTGCGTGTGGTTGTGGCCCAGGTGTGTGCGGGCGGGATTCGGCAGTGGGACTGCGTGTGGTTGTGGCCCAGGTGTGTGCGGGCGGGTGTGGCAGTGGGACTGCGGTGAGAATGGCGGGATTGGTCCGATGCGTAGGATGTCTTAATAACCAGTGGGAAAGTGGCGCGGGGTACCCAAACATCGATGTGCTCTTATATATATATTACTTGACTTGCGTTACTTGGGGAGCGAGCCTTGGTGAGGCCTGGGATGGATAGTTTGCCTTGTTAGGTGTTTGGTTTACTCTTTTCTCACGGGACTTTAGTACGTTCCCCCACTTGTGCACGAGAGTCTTGGTTTTCCCTACTGAGTGTACTTGTATGCTCACCCTACGTATATAAAACTGTTTCAGGTTTCCAGGAGGACTTCGGGGATCACGCAGGACCCTACTAGTCGGGCAGTTGGAGTTGTTGCAGTTGTTGTTCTCTTGTTTCCTTTGGCATTGTACTTTTGAGCTTCCTTGTACTTGTACCTTGTTATAAAAATTGTTTAAACATGCATGTGGGCTTGGTTTGGGTTTATTTATATACACTTGTTCTTTTCCCTTTTGTGGTTTACTTGTCCTATTTCCCGATCCAAAATAATAAAAAGGGTAATGCCTCCCATATTTGTGAAAACTCATACCCTTGGTTCTAGTCGCCAACCCGGGGCCTACTGGAGGCGGGACTCAGGGGTCATTATCTCCCTTTCACCATTGCCAGCTCAGGAGGGGCATCTTTGGTGGGAGGGGGTCGTGACAGAATGGTATCAGAGGAGGGGTTGAGAGATAGGATGGAGTCTGGAGTTAGGCACAGTGAGGATTGCATGGGATGGTAAGGCAACGGTGTTGGATGACCTTGGTGCGTGAATTAGGCTAGGGAAGACCGGCTAGGACACGGGATTTTAGGGCCCCCCGTGATCCGATGTAAGGACTCTGGGCCTACCGAACGACCAAGTGAGGCCACACTGATTGCAGGGTAGAGACCCTAGGAAAGGTACATGCATCATAATGACTTGTGTTCTTGTGTTTTTGGGATGTCTTGGGAAATTAAGAATAAATTAAATCTTAATAAGTTTTAAGAACGATTTTCTTTGCACTACTGGGCTTAGGCATTTCTTGTTTACCTTGCAGCTATGGCACCTGGAAGGCGACCACGTGTGGTACAGGCGATCGAGACTCCTGAGACTACTTTGTCCAATCGGCAGAGAGCTGATCGAGAGGAAGAGGACGACCAGTGGCAGAAGACTCTCCGAGCCTTCCAGCGACAGGCCCTCGAGAAGTATGAGGGCAGCACCTCCGATATGAAGACGGAAGGCTGGCTAGAGGAGCTAGTCATAGCCTTCGGCCTGATTCGGGCCCCGACCGAGTACTGGGTTCCTCTGGCTGTCAGCCAGATGCGAGGAGCGGCACGTCAGTGGTGGATGCTTCACCTGGGGAATAGGAAAGAGTCTGAGGTTGCCTGGGCGGATTTCGAGAAGGAGTTCCGGGCGGAGTTTCTCTCCTCGACAATGAAGGCAGAGAAGAGGCAGGAGCTACTCTCCCTCCAGCAGGGGAGCATGTCCGTGAGGGAACTTGGAATCAAGTTCAAGGACCTCCTGCGTTTTGCTCCGGACCTCTTTCCCGATGAGGAGTCTCGGGCAAGACGTTTGGAGGAGGCGCTCCGACCCTCCCTCCAGTATGCTGTTACCCCCTTTACCCTTCCGACATACTTAGAGGTTCAGAAGAAGGCCGAAGTGGTGGAAAGGATGCATGCTCTGGGCGGAGTGTCACGAGAAGGGATCCAGCTGGGACCATCGAAGGGGAAGGCCGTCAGCGCCTGGCCTCCAGCATCGGGACCCTCCAGGTTCCGACCCACAGGGAGCAGGCCGCAGTAGTTTCAGTTTCGATCCCCTGGCCCACGTTCTTTTCCTTCAGGCTCGGGACCACGGTGCTTCATCTGCGGGAGCCCTGGACATCTCCGGAGTCAGTGCCCCGATCGGGTGCAGTACAGCAGTGGCAGTCATCCCTAGCATCCGCCGCAGCAGCAGTTTCCAGCCAGACCCTTCCAGCAGCAGCAGCAGGGACAACGAGCTCTCGTTCCTCCGCAGGCAGACATAGAAGGGGGAGGCAGACCTCAGGGCGCTCCCCAGGGACCTCGACCAGGGCGTGGTCGGGGAGGTGGCCGACAGCTGAGGGGCAGGGGATCTGGGTGTGGAAAGTTACACGCCGCAGAAGCAACAGTTCCAGTAGGGCCAGAGGTTGTTCGAGGTACGATCAGTGTGTTTAGCACTCTTGCTTATGCTTTGTTCGATACCGGAGCTTCGCACTCCTTTTTTGCACCCAGTCTAGCCCGCGCCTTGGGTCTAGATGCCGAGAGACTTCCAGTGCCCCTGGTGTTGAGCACACCAGTTGGAGGTCAGACCGACTTGCTGTTTGTTTTTCGGGGATGTAGACTGATGTTAGGGCCACATCAGTCGGTTAGGGATCTCCTTCTGCTACAGATTCAGCCGTACGATTTCATCCTAGGCATCGACTGGCTATATTCTGTGTGCGCCGTCATCGAATGTTTCCAAAGAAGGGTGGTGTTCTCCGGTTTGGACGGCTAGCGTGTTACTTTCACCGGCGAGCGGAGCTGTCCGAAGGGAAACAGGAGGGAGGAACCTCTCCTCTCCTTGTTGACCGAACTGACGATAGAATCAGTAGATGCGGAAAGGGTGGAAGTACCAGAGATCGTTCGTGAATTTATGGACGTCTTTCCTGAGGAGGTGACGACTCTACCCCCTCGACGTGATATCGAGTTCGGGATAGACCTGCAGCCCGGCTCTCGACCAATCTCGATGGCTCCTTACCGGATGGCACCTTCGGAGCTACGGGAGTTGCGGATACAGATTGACGATCTGATGAAGAGGGGTTATGTTCGTCCAAGTGCGTCACCGTGGGGTGCTCCAGTCTTGTTCGCAAAGAAGGCAGATGGCAGCCTCAGGTTGTGCATCGATTACAGGAGGCTGAATCAGGTAACGATCAAGAATCGCTACCCTCTTCCGAGGATAGATGATCTTTTTGACCAGCTGAAGGGGGCAGGATGGTTCTCGAAGATCGACCTGCGATCTGGATACCACCAGCTGAGGGTAAAGGATAGCGACGTCCCGAAGATGGCGTTCAGGTGCAGGTATGGGCACTTCGAGTTCGTGGTCATGCCCTTTGGTGTTACGAACGCCCCGGCCGTGTTCATGGGGCTTATGAACTCCATCTTTCGGGAGTATCTGGATCGGTTTGTGGTGGTATTCATCGACGATATCCTGATCTATTCAAGGTCAGAAAAGGACCATGCAGAGCACCTGAGGACAGTTTTGGAAGTCCTCCGACAGAACCAGCTCTACGGGAAGTTGTCAAAGTGCAAGTTCTGGACACGAGAAGTGCACTTCCTCGGGCATGTAGTGTCTGAGCGGGGGGTAGCGGTCGACCCATCAAAGGTTGAGGCAGTTGTTTCTTGGGCAGCACCCAAGAATGTGGCGGAAGTCCGGAGTTTCCTTGGACTGGCAGGTTACTACTGGAGATTTGTACCTAACTTCTCCCGAGTAGCAGCCCCTTTAACGGCTTTGACCAAGAAGGACCAGGTTTTCGTGTGGAGCGAGCAATGCGAGTCGTCCTTCAGCTACCTAAAAGAAAATCTGGTTAGTGCCCCAGTGTTGAGATTACCAGAAGAAGGGATTGCCTATGAGGTATTTTGTGATGCTTCAGCACAGGGCCTGGGATGCGTGTTGATGCAGCAACAAGGGGTGATCTCTTACGGGTCCAGGCAGCTACGCCCCCATGAGCGTAACTATGCCACCCATGACCTGGAGCTTGCAGCGGTCGTTTTTGCGCTAAAGTTATGGCGGCACTACCTCATCGGGGAATGCTTTGTGGTCTTCACAGATCACAAAAGCTTAAAGTACATCTTCTCCCAGCGGGACTTGAACTTGCGACAACAGAGATGGGTGGAGTTCCTCCAGGACTACGACTTTGAAATCTCTTATACTGAGGGCAAGGGCAATGTGGTGGCCGATGCCTTGAGCAGGAGGACGCAGAAGGATGCGGTCCGAGAGTCGGCAAATGCCTGGAATGCAATAGAGGAGTTGGCATCCTTACACCTGGATGCGAAGATGGATAGTGGCAGAGGCTGCCTATATCAGATGATAGTGCAGTCGTCTCTGTTTCAACAAGTGGAGGAGTCTCAGTGGGGAGACCCCGAGTGCGAAGTGATGCGTGATCGGGTTGACCAAGGCGATGCTCCGAGAGAATGGACAGAGGATGGTCAGCACCGGATGCTTTTCCAGAAAAGGTTGTTTGTTCCAATAGTGATGTGTGGCAAGGTTCTCAGTGAGTTCCAGAACTCACCCCTGGCAGTGCACCCAGGAGTTACCAAGATGTACCAGGGGCTGAAAAGGCAGTTCTGGTGGCCCGGAGTTAAGCGCGCGGTGGCAGAAGTCGTGGCCAAATTCTTAGTATGTCAGCAAGTGAAGGCTGAACACCGGGTTCCAGGCGGCCTACTGCAGCCTTTAGCTGTTCCCGAGTGGAAGTGGGATGACATCTCAATGGATTTCGTCACGGGACTACCCAAGGTCCAAGGAGGGTGCGACTCCATTTGGGTGGTGGTGGACAGGTTGACGAAATCAGCTCACTTTCTGGCAATCAGGGAGTCAAGTATTGTGGATGCTTTGGCACGGAAGTACGTGAATGAGATGGTGCGGTTGCATGGAGTTCCAAGGTCCATAGTCTCGGATAGGGATGCACGGTTTACCTCACGAATCTGGAGAGGATTGCAGCATGCGTTTGGCACCCAGTTACGCCTTAGCACTGCCTTCCATCCCCAGACAGATGGACAAACGGAGCGAACCATCCAGACCTTGGAGGATATGCTACGGGCATGTGTTCTGGACTCAGGAGAGTCGTGGGTGCGATACTTACCTCTAGTAGAGTTTTCCTACAATAATAGCTACCACTCTACCATCGGTATGGCCCCGTTTGAGGCTCTGTACTGGAGGCCATGCCGTTCACCTGTGTGTTGGACCGAAGTAGGAGAGGCAGGCATCCTTGGCCCGGAGGTAGTTCAGAACACGACAGAGAAGATTCAGCTCATACGGGAAAGTATGAAGGCGGCCCAGGATCGACAGAATTCGTACGCTGATACCAGGAGAAGGCCCTTGGAGTTTGAGGTTGGAGACAAGTGTTCTTGAAGGTCTCCCCGCGGCGTGGACAACGGAGGTTCGGCAAGGGGGGTAAGCTTTCCCCCAGATTCGTCGGACCCTTCGAAGTGTTACGGCGGGTCGGCGAAGTGGATTATCAGCTAGCGTTACCTCTGCCGCTGCTAAGGATACATGATGTCTTTCATGTATCCCAGCTCCGTCATTATCTGCACGATGTTTCACACGTCCTTGATTGGGGTGAACTGGACATCGAGGACGACGCAACCTTTGTGGAAAAACCAGTGATGATCGAGGATCGCAAGGAGAAGGTGCTTCGTGGGCGAGCTATTCCCTTGGTTCGTGTGTTGTGGAGACATGGCGGGCTCGAGGAGAGTACGTGGGAAAGGGAAGCACAGATGCGTGCCCAATACCCCGAGCTGTTTTGAGCTTTGTTCCTTTTGTACCTTCTGTGGTAGAACGTTTGACCTTTTTGGCTATGAAATGTACTAGTTCCTTTCCTCTGTTGTGTGTGAAAAGCCCCGGCTAAAGGGGAGAGGGAACCCGACCCCTAATCAAGACGCATTAAGGTGGATGCGATTGAACCCGTGCAGGCGAGTCAGTGCCGCCCAAAGCAGATAATATCTTGACATGGGGGAGGGGAAACTCCCCAAACCCGCATGACCGGGCTGTTTGGCGTGGTATGTTGCTTAGTTATTGACAGGAGAGTGTTTTTAGTTAGCAGAGGTTCACTCCTAAGAGGTATCTTTCGAAGATGGTTATTCAGACCCTCTCCTTCCTTCTGGTTTGTTGTGATTCTCGAGGACGAGAATCGTTTAAGAGGTATCTGATGTGATGACCCAGACCCCCCTTGGTCCCTTCCTTTTCCAAAATCCGGATCCTTAAGGGGTACGGATCGGTGAGACCGATCAGTGAGACCGATCGGTGAGACCGATCGGTGCGACCGATCGGTGTGACCGATCGGTGAGACCGATTGCTGAGACCGATCGGTGCGACCGATCGGTGCGACCGATTGGTGAGACCGATCGGGGAGACCGATCGGCACGACCGATCGGTGAGACCGATCGGTGCGACCGATCGGTGTGACGGATCGGCGAAACCGACCGACGTCACCCGGCCTTGCCAAGTTGTTCCAGTAACGCGCAAAAAAGTTTAATAAAATACTGAATCGGCTCATGAGTCAGTTTAAACCACTCAGCACCTTTAATGATGAGTCAAGCCGCGTGGTCAACCCACGACTTCCACGTCTTACGCGGTTCGGCGTTTTTATCTCAACCGTTCCCGGCTCTTATAAATTAAGGGTTAGGCCGTGGTTTTCCCCCTTCTTCGATCGTGGCTCTTCTGGTGCATCGGGACCGCCGCGTCGTTATCCGTAAAGTTCCGCGCGCCCGGCCTAAACGTCGATCATCTATCAACAAGTAGGGAATTTCTTTCGTCTCTCACTTTTGTGTATCATGCGGGGTGGGCGTTATTTTTTGTTCTTACGGAATTGGTTGAACCGAACCCTAATGAAGATAATAAACGAAGTTCTAAAGAATGAAGGGGAAGGGGTTGTGATCGTTGTTTATGCTTTATCTTGTGATCATCCCTTTTTTTTTACTGGTTTATGTTTTCTAAAAATTGAGGTCGTTGGTGGTCGTGTGTGTGCACTTGAATCCCCTCGTGATGTTTTAAATGGGTTGCTGAAATTGTGAACTCCTTCTGTGAAATTGGTTAATCACGTATATCCGGCTGAATAAGTTGAAAGCACCAGGATCAACCCTTCTGTGATAACTCCTGGTTAGAACACACGGAAATTTGAAATCATGGAGTGTGTTAAATCCTTTAAATCTGAAAATCCCTGACTTGTGTTGGTAGTGGTAGTTGGTTGTTTTCCCTTCGGGCCGTTTGCTGGAAACGTGGGAGGGGATGGGATCCCCTGTTCTTTTATACTCTCGGTGGTTGTTTGAATTTGGGGATGGGATCTCCTGTTGGTATGGATTCGGTGGTTGTGAGTTTTAAATCCGAGTGGTTACTTGAAATATCACAAATTGGGGAGAGATCCTCTGTTGGCAGAACCGGGCGTGAGTGTTTTGGTTGATCTATGCTTTTGCGCTTTCCTTGGTTATGCTTATGGTAGTTTCCCAGTAGTGCTTAAAATTAATTGAACATTTTGACTGAACGTGAAACAAGAATGGGACAAATGGTTTTGTGGGCAAGGGTCGTGAATCGTGACTCGGACGCAGTGGTGTTGTGTTCTGTAGGTTGGCTAGGAAAACCTAAGTTTTGGGTGAGTGTTTGTTACCTATATCTATACTTGTAGCTTTGTGTTTCTTATTCGCGCCCCACCCAAGTTGAGAACTTAGTGCCGAACACCCCCATTTATGGGGGAAGGGTGTTTTTCCCAACACTATACTTAGTGGCTGGTTATTATCTCCTTTTCTGCTCCCTTTCCCGGATAGCCCAAGTACCTTCGGGCAGGCTGTGATGGCCTGAAGTCCATTATTAGCCCAAGAACCATCGGGCAGGGTGTTGTGGTGGTTGGCCAGGTGTGTGCGGCAGGTGGTTTCCCAAGTGTCTTCGGGATGAGGCCCAGGTGTCTTCGGGCGTGGCGGTGGATCCTTTAGCCCAGGTGTCTTCGGGCGTAGCGGTGGTTGTTCTGGCCTAGGTGTTTGCAGGCATGGTTACATGTGATGGTTGTGGCCCAGGTGTGTGCGGGCGGGATACGGCAGTGGGACTGCGTGTGGTTGTGGCCCAGGTGTGTGCGGGCGGGATTCGGCAGTGGGACTGCGTGTGGTTGTGGCCCAGGTGTGTGCGGGCGGGTGTGGCAGTGGGACTGCGGTGAGAATGGCGGGATTGGTCCGATGCGTAGGATGTCTTAATAACCAGTGGGAAAGTGGCGCGGGGTACCCAAACATCGATGTTCTCTTATATATATATTACTTGACTTGTGTTACTTGGGGAGCGAGCATTGGTGAGGCCTGGGATGGATAGTTTGCCTTGTTAGGTGTTTGGTTTACTCTTTTCTCACGGGACTTTAGTACATTCCCCCACTTGTGCATGAGAGTCTTGGTTTTCCCTACTGAGTGTACTTGTATGCTCACCCTACGTATATAAAACTGCTTTCAGGTTTCCAGGAGGACTTCGGGGATCACGCAGGACCCTACTAGTCGGGCATTTGGAGTTGTTGCAGTTGTTGTTCTCTTGTTTCCTTTGGCATTGTACTTTTGAGCTTCCTTGTACTTGTACTTTGTTATAAAAATTGTTTAAACATGCATGTGGGATTGGTTTGGGTTTATTTATATACACTTGTTCTTTTCCCTTTTGTGGTTTACTTGTCCTATTTCCCGATCCAAAATAATAAAAAGGGTAATGCCTCCCATATTTGTGAAAACTCATACCCTTGGTGCTAGTCGCCAACCCGGGGCCTACTGGAGGCGGGACTCGGGGGTCATTATCTCCCTTTCACCATTGCCAGCTCAGGAGGAGAATCTTTGGTGGGAGGGGGTCGTGACATGTGTCGTGATACATGGTGATATAAGTCATACTTAATAAGTTAGTGGTGGTATAATATGGGTTATATGATCTAGATTTGATGTTTTACCCTTCCCTGAGTGATAGGTAAGAAATCAAGACTTGGTATAGTGTGATTGAAGTTTGATATATACCCTAACCTGGGTGTGAGGGTAGAGGTCATGATGTGGTATGACAACTTACCCTAATTTTTAGGGTATGGGTTGGGTTTTTTTGAATATGGTGACTTCTTCTTCCATAATTAGTTAGGATTGTTATATTCGAGTGTCACAGTGTCTTGGTTAGTATATGGTTACCAGACATGCATGCTTGTATGTCATATGTTTTGTCATCTATTTTCCTCATGAATAGACATGTATATAATGGTGTATATTAGGGGAACTTGGTGAAACCCTATTGAGATGTATTTATAACACCCTATATGGGCACCTTGGTTTGTGTGCAGAACTTGTGTTTGATATATAGTATTGACCAAAAGTTTCACAATGGATCAGGTTGGAGTAGCTTGATAGATATTTGGATGAGAGATTAAGGTGAGGTCTAGGGTTGTAGTAGGGCCTCTTGTGTATTTATTCGTTTGTTTATATTTTATATGTGATTGTCCCAATGGGAAATAATTTGTTATGTATGAATGTGTGACTACATTATTCAATTTTTATATCATGTATGTGAATTATTTAGTTATGGTTTTCTTAGGCTATAATTTCACACATGCATACTCTGGTATGCTATGTTATTTTATGTTTTCTTATTTTACTATTATTTATGGTATCAATATTGGGAGTATAGTATCCCTAATGTTGATCATTAACTCTCTCTACTATTTTTTATCCAATGGAATATGGGGTGGTGTGCCTAAGGACTTGTGGTACTCCAGCTAAGGTGTTATTTGGAAAATTTTAGTGAAGTAATTACCAAACCCAAGGTCAATAAACTCACCAAGCACTCCAATACTATCCCTAAGTTAAACACTAGATGAGTCAAGATAAAATATTGTACAGTTACAATTTCAAACAAGGCATCATTTAAGGTAGATGCCACTGAAATTTTACCTCTCAATATTGATAATCCCTCACTTCCATCCATAGAAGCCAAATCTAATGAAAAAAATTGGAATATTTATAATCCATGAATATGATATTTGACATTGATCCTATGGTGATTATTATTTCTTCTCATGGGATCCTCATCCACCTCCTTATCCAAAATACAAAAATGATATCATGTTATCATTATAAGTAGGTTCTCATAACCAAGCTATAAAAATGTACATCTAACATGAACATCACCCTCCACCTGTCTGAGGCATCCTTCGACAAAAAAAATCATAAAATGTATCATATATCCATATTTATAACACTCTATAAGTATGTTTTGATATCCCAATCATAAATGGAAAAACACATACTCACTAGAATCTCTCTAAATAGGTCCCACCATAAAAAGGAAGTAATAAACCTTTTCCTTGAGAGACATACCTCTCACTGTTTTGGCATATCTATTCACCTATTATCTTCCTACCACTAAAATATCTACTACATCATTCCCTAAAGAGAGGAAACATGTCTGATGTTATGATTTTATAAAGAAACTACTTAGAAATGAGGTTTTTATGTACCACATCTAGATATAATTCCAAACTAAACTGCCTCACTTGAACCTAAATAGTTGTTCATAAACCTATCTCAAAATGAAAAAACATTTGGGCCTCACCTCTAATTTTCAACAATGGAATTAGAGTTACTATAATAAGTGATTCATGTAGTCATTCAATAAAATATATCCATGATAAATATCTATAAACTCCAAATATTTCACCATCTTTAGGGTCTATATAAATAACTCCTCAAAGAATAGGAACTAGAATGATTTTATTTCCAAGACCTTGTACTTCTTAGTATACACTAAGATTACATGACATTGTATAGCTAGTCTATTCAATATAAAATAGGATAACGTTTCCCACATTTACAATAAGGTTTCACAATCTTAAATATATTTTATAACCTTTTTATTTGGTCCTCTATATCATGCATCACACCATTACCCATAAAATTAGGTGGGTACTCTATCTGGAAGTCCTTGGTGAAGTCCCCCATCATGGACCCACCTTGAATAATTCTTATATCCTACTCCTCTAAAAACTTAAACATTCTTGTTGAATGTTAATCTCCCCATTGTTGCATTGGGACCACCTTATAAGTGTTCTCAACTCTACCCTCTTAATGTTCCACTTTATTCCTTCGAGGTGGCATTTTTCTAAAATTTTAAATCCATGTTTTAGAATAATTTATAATATCAAGACCCAATATCAATAAAATTCAGAAACAAATAGCATACTCTCATATACTACTCTATAATTATGCTCGTAACATGTACCATCAAGGTTTATAACACATTGTTACAAATTTTTACACCCTTGACCCACTGATCATACATTTTTTTCATTTCAGTATTTTCCACATTAAGAAATCATTGATGTTTTCTTTATTATACACACCAAAAAAATAACATGTCCATACACCCATACCTAGGGTTATCATTCACATCACACACACATTTATATATCATGTTCTTGTTAAATCAATAATAATTAAGAAAAATCACCATTGGTTTCAATTAATTTAATTTCAGTGATAATTTATTTGAGAAAACATAAAATAGTTTTTTTTTGATATTTAATTAATTTAAAACCTTTTTTATAATCCTTTTTAATCATAAAAGAATATATAAGTCGTGTAAATTTACATGTTGAGTATAATTCATATACTCACACCATCATTCCACATCGATCCAAGAGTAAACCAATAAAATTATAACCTATAACTTCAAAAAATTCCAATTAAAAAACCATAACTATCAGAATTAATAATAACAATCGCAAAACCCTATAAATTTAAGTTCCCACTATAAATTGTTTATCACCCCCAGTTTTAGGTAATCCAATGTTTTATGATTTTTGTTATATAGTTTTTTTATTGGGTTAGTTTACTGTAATAGTTCAAAGGTGAAACAAGAAGAATATCCTCTAGGAAATTTTGTAGGAAATAGTCACATTTTGAATGGTGGTTTTACAACATGAATCAACCCTAGGAATAATACATGAATTCCTTCAATGTGTGAAATGGTTTCATTGGTTGATGGATATATTCATTTATGATTTGAAACCCATTCATGATGTGAATTGAATTTTTTATAAAATAAAAATTTGCAATGGGTTTTTTGATGAATGTGACATCTCGATGAATTCACAACATGAATTTCAAATTCATGACATGAATTCATTCGATCCTAGAAAGGTTTAATCAAGCAGCCACTTGTAATTTTATATTTAGTTTCCTCTCTTTTCCTCTCAAATTCTAGGAAAAACCTAGGTTATTTCCAGTGATCTTCAACATCCATACTCCTTGGACAATGAATCTTTGAGCATTTTTTGTGGAATCAAATGTTAGGATCACCCCCTTATTTATCACCTTGGATCTCCTTGAGTTGTCTCACATGGAACCATAGATTAGTATGTGATAATAGATCTATGGGTTTGGAATTCAATTGAAAAGTTCATTGTGGGATTTATAAATGGAATGATAAGAATATGTTGATCCATAGAATCATCTTGGATCCTTTGTACTAATCATAATCGAAGTAGGTGGATTCTCTCCCACTCTACCATTGAATAACTTATTGGAATGAATATTGAAAAATTTAACTTGTTCTTTGATTGGAAATATATTTAATAGTTTATGTGTAAACCCTTTGTTTTGATATGATTTCAAAAGGGTAGTTTTAAAATATTATCATGAGATGTTTTAATTAAATTTTTTCAAAGGATATGGTCTTCAAAGGAAATGTTTCGTGTGGAAGACTATTTGATATGGATGATGGTCTTGGAATACATGGTTTCATGTGTTCATATTGAATTTTATGAGGCCTTGTTGAAATATACTTGGTTCTTTGTGCCGACTCGAAAGGAACAAGGGAATATCCCCTAGAAATGACTTGGTGAAAGACATATTTGTGGATGTGAGTATTGGGATTTTCATTCAGAAAGAATGTGTGTGTGGGTATTGAACATGGATTGGGTATTCCAAGTGGAAATTAAAAGATAAAGTGATAATATTTATTTCATTAAATTAATTTATTTAACTATTTTCCTTTGATAAACTATTTTTATATACTCACCCTTTATTTTATATAAAATTTTCTAACTTGTTTTTTCCCTAATGGTGTGTGATAAAAAGTTTCAGGTGAAGTCATACTAAGTGATATTCTCACCTCCTTCTTAGAAACTTTGGTGTATTTGTAGATGTTTTATATTGATTAATAGGTAAGGTTCATGTTTCTTACTTTTCTAGTAGCGATCCTTACCCTAATATCCTGAAGGCCTTCATTTTTATTTATTTTTTATAACCCCCCTTTCAAGGGATGAGAGGGAACCCTTACAAGGCCTGTAGTCTTAGAGATTAAATGACCCATAGGTCTTAGGAAATCTATAGACTATACTTGGAACTCCTCCACCTCTTCCAAAGACAATGGGTGAGGAGGGGACATTACAAATGGTATCAGTTTTGTTCAGTCCTTATGTTGGGTTAGTAGAAAGGAGATAAAACTGTCAGAATTTGAAACAAATAGCATAAAAAGACATAACTAGCCTTTTATTCTAAACTTAAAGTTACTGGGGTGTTCAGGTATAAAAGTTTTCTAAGACACTTCTATAGGTTTTTTCATCTCATTATTGTGGATTTATCTTATGAGTATTTCATATCATTCATTAGTATAGAGACTTCCCACTAGGGCTGCATTGTTCATTTTTTGTTTGATGGTTTTTGAAAAATAGTTAAAATGGTTATTCTTGAAATGATGGTTGCATTGGTTATTTCTTATGGTGATAATAATTCTTTATAATGTTATGAAATTTATTCAATCCTTCGGTTCCTATAGATAAATGTTATAAATTGTGTATTATTCTACTTATATAAAATGGAACTAGAAAGACACTATAAAAATTAGCATGAAGATGCTACGGAAAATGTGGTTTTAAAAGAGCCATAGGTGAATTAAAAACTTGTACAAAGTATTGTAAAATTATTTTAATCCATTGATAGAGGAAATTGAAATGATAAAACTAGGAAAGTGGATCGTTCAGTACTATTTCAGAAACAAAATCTACTTGTTTTTTGAGGGGATTTTGCACCTGAGAAAGAAAATTTGTGGCTAAACCAAATAAATAGAATCTTTGATTTTATTGGTACACTGAAAGAGCTTAAAATTTTTTTGGAGTCCTATATATTATAAGATCTTTCAAACCATTGGTGGGATTTAGTTTTCCAAGCTAAATTTGACCAAAGAATTATGTGGAAGTATTTTGAGGAATTTTTCTATAAATAATTCTACCTACACACATTCAAAATAGTAAGAACAATGGATTAATTCAACTTGAATTAAGAAAACCTCTCTATGATATAGTATCCATCCATGTTTATGAACTTAGTTGATTTCTCTCTGGAAGTTGTTTTCAGTTCCTCCTTGAAGGAGTGTATCTTTGAGTTGGGATTGTAACCCGAGATTTAATACAATATAGTTATTCGCTATATTATAGTTCATACAGAAATGGTTAACAGGGAAATAATGGATGAAATGGATCTTTTTGGTAATCTTGTGGGATTTATTTTATTTTCTCCCATTGGGATAATTTTTAACTCTAGTTTAGGAAATAAGAGAAATAGGGATGTATAATCTCATGGATGTGGAACACATCACAATTAGACTAAAAATCAGTTAATTTTCCTATAAGATCTTATGTTAAACCATGTTGTTTTTAGTGTGGCTCATTAATGTATAGGAAGAAATAATGTACTGCATCACTAAGTAATTACCACCACTATGGAAAGAGAGGTTATATCAAGAAGTTTTTTCTTAAACATCAAATATCAGTAGGTGAAACATGATCAAATCAGCCTTAGATTTCATATACTCTAAAGTAACAGTATCATTAGAATAGTTCACATCCACAAACATAGGTGAACCATGATGTTTCTAGAAACACTTCAATTATTCAGTTGACACCTTAATAGAAGATAAATATCTATTCCATGAAAATAGAGTGATAGTTATATGGTGTAGAATAGGATATTATAAGAAATAAACCAATTCCCTATATAGTATGAGGTATCATTCTTCTAAACTCCACTCTTATGCATGTATTCTTTGATATAGGTGCATAACATTATTTCCATTATTATTATGTAGTTAAAAAACTGAGATTATACATGGAAATGATACCTCATGACTTGAGTATCAAGAAATACCTTGGATAGAGAGAGTGTAGAGGTTTCAAATGCCCAGTATATTCCATTACCATTGATGAAATGCAGTTTGTCTAGGAGTTTACGATCTTTGAGATAGATGTTTCTTATTTAATATTTTGTATGGATTCATTGGTGGTATTTAAATCCCATATTAACTATTATTCTCGGTAAGAAACATTTACATCCCTAGATGGATTCCTTCACCTTTTCAAGGGGGATTGGGATATAAATGCACATCGAGTAGGATAATTTGTGATATTTGATAGAGCCATCTATGTCTGGTTACCAGAAATGACCTTGAACACAGCTTATGAAATAGGGAATGGGACTCTTCTTGAAATAGTGAATCGATACTTGGATGTTTTTACAAATTATTTCTCTTCATTACCACCTAAAAGTAAATTTGAATTTTGTATCAAACTACTCTAGAGAACTAGCCTTATTTCATTATCATCTTACAAAATGGATCTGAATGAGTTGCAGTAATTAAATATTTAGCTATAAGAGTTATAAATTAAGGTTTTATCAGACCTAGTACATTTCCTTAGGCTACATTGGTTTTATTTGTAAAGAGGGTAGATGATACTCTTCACTTATGTGTAGATTATTATAAGTCTAATCAAGTAATACTTAAAAAACAATATCCTCTTACTCAAATAGAAAATATATTTGATCAATTAAAGGTATTCAAGTGGTTCTAAAAAATTGATCTATGCTCAGGATATCATCATCTTAGAGTCAGAAGAGAGGATATTTCAAAGATAGAATTTTAGATCCACTATATCCATTATTAATATGTTTCCATGCCTTTTGTTAAAAATAATGTGCTAGAATTTTTCATGGATTTTATTAACTATATATTCCATGGGTACCTCAACTCATTTGTTATATTTTTTATTTTATTTTTTATACTCTAAAAATAGGAATGACCATGATGAGGACTTAAAATTTTTACTAAGTTCATTGGGAAAACATAGTTTGTATGCTAAGTTTCCTAAGTATGAATTCCAGATCGAAGAAGTCTATTTCCTTGGACATGTAATTTCTGAAGTAGTAATATTAGTAAACTCGGGAAAGATAAAATAAATAATCTCTTGGTAGACTCTTAAGATTTTTTTTTACAGTACATAGTTTTCTGGGATTAACAGGCTATTATCTTCACTTTGTTTAGGTTTTCTCAAAACTTTCTTCTCCCATGACTACTCTAACAAGAAAATGTGTTCTATTTTTATGAAATTATAAATGTCAAAATTTCATTTTGTAACATAAAACTCATCTCACCTTAGAACCCATCATAATTTTTTCATAACTAGGTAATAGCTATGTGGTATATTATGATGTGCTGTGATTGGTTCTTGGTTGTATTCTAATGTAGGGACACCATGTTATGGCCTATGTGAAATTTCTAAGTCAAGATAATTATATCACTGAGAGGGGAAGGGGTGAATCAATGATATCTTTTTATTTTGTGTTTCCCTATTTATGAAACAAACTTTTCCTCCTGTTAAAGATTACTTTTCATACTGAAAAAAATTCAAACACACATCCACAAGAACACAATAATTTACAAGGTTTGATATTCGAAAAGAATAGATACATCCTTAGTATGATTTGGAAATGATACAATACCACACAATTCACTAGAATTCGATCCTTTTGTGTGGAATAAAATGAGTTGGATATTCCCTTGCACTCGTGTAGCACTATGTAAACAATTCAATATCGCATGTACTCCTTCTGAAACAAATGATGTAATTCAAAGTTTTGCAACAAAAATGTTATAGTTCTTCTCTATCAACTTTCATAAATATAAAATTTCAAAAAAAATAATTAATTTATTACACAGATTGGGTAAGAACTTGGACTTTGTAATAAAACTCATTCTAATTCTTATAGTACGATTCTTCCAGTTTGATTTCTCAATACGGAAAATATAACTCTATCAGAATACGATTGAGAAAATTCTGAACACATTCTTCCTTAGTCTGGAAAACCCAATACGATGTTCCCATTCCAATTATACATCCCAATATAATGAATAGATGAATATGATGAAAAGATGAATATAATAATTATATGAATATGATGACCCACTAAATACAATGATCGGCAAAATACATTGTAATATTGTCTCTTCTCCTTTCACTTCTATCTGATACGTCTTCTTCAAGTAATCCCAATATGAAAAATTCTTCTCTATACTACTGTGGAGATTCTCTCTCTTCCTTTATCAATAGTATATCCTTCAATAAATTACAATGTACTTATTTGTTTTTATACTCAACCCAAATGTGGTTTGGGTGGGATTTCTGAAAATTATTCCACTCAACCAAATTACTTGAATTTGCATGTTTCCTTGAATTTTGGGTGCATCTTGACTTTTTTCAACACTTCTCAAATCTTCTTGTTTCTTCTCAATCCTTATCAAATCTTTTAAAAACTTCAGATCTATTCTGAAAAACATTTGTCCGATTTTGATTTTCCAAATATGATTTCATCATTACGATGCTTTACACCAATTATATGTATAAAGATATACATAGCTTTAATATTCTTGGATAACCTTAGTATAATTCTGATTCTCCATTTTCATTATGATATGTCTCATTATGATGAATAAAAATGTAAAACAATTTTTTCTTCATTATGTTGCTTTGCACCAAACAAACATAATCTTCTTTGAATCTCAAGACCCCCCTTTGAAAACACATCCAACCATTTCTAAGTGATATTATTATTTTTCTTTTCTCCAGTATGATAAATAGTCTTAGATTTACCTAGATTTTTCTTCAATCTAATGACTCTTGTCCCATTTTTAATACAAAACTTATTTTTTTAACAAATTAATTTAACCACTTCCACTTATTCTTCAGAATGATGAATCAGTATCAATTCCAATATAATGGCTCTTGACCCAACTGATAAAAGTAATTGAAAACAAATTATAGTTCTTTTTTATCTTTTGAATACGATACCAATGATCTATCAATACTCACAATCTTTTTCTTTTTTGATTATGATTCCCATCAACTTAATTCTCCAAAGATTTATATCTTTTTCCTTTTGGTCTGACTAAAAACTAGTACCTTTGGTTTCCCACATTTTCCACAAACCTTAATATCCTTTAAACAAATATGAATCTAATTAACTCATTACAGTGATTTGGTATCATAAATCTTCTACTTCACCAAATTTTATCTTCTTTAATATTTTATACAGTATCATGACTTCTTTCATGACTTTGAATATATTGAAGATCAGATTTAGCATCACCTGACTTTGATTATGTTGAGGATAGGATTAAACATTGTTTTAATTATAATGGAATGTATTGTGACTTCCCAATCCTCCATAAAAATCTTTATTTTCTACTCATCCTGAATACAACTGACATGATTACGATCATACTCAATATTATTTCCATAATCTTTTCTCCCTTTCCACCCTAATATGATTAATCTGAGTATGGTTGGAAACACCTATTCTCTCCCCTTTCTTTCATTAATCTTGTATCATAAGTTTCACGAAATAATTATGATTTATGATAAATAAAAAATATCAAAGAATCATCACATTTTTATCATAGTCATACAGACTCTGATTCTCCCCTATTACAATTAAACCATTCATTCTGAATTCAATTTGAATCTGATGAGACTTTTATTCCATCTATCTTCTCTAGAATATGATGGAATTTTTCAAGCATTGTGAGTCTAATTTATTGAATACGATGTTCATCATGATTTTCACCAAATACAAAGTGAGGTGATTTATTTTATCATTTAACTTCCTTAGAAAAAAAGACTATACTTGTGAGAAAAACAAACTTATTCAACTTCTAGTAACCTTCTATAGACAACTTGGTCCCAAAAATCTCTCCCTTTGGATATTGTTGTCAACCAAGCTTCATAAATCATTTAAATTTTTTATCCTAAATAAATGGATTACTTATCATCAATTCTAAACCTATGTGAGATAACTCATTTTAGGAAACAAGAATTATTGACAACAAATCCATGTTGTCCAAAAGTAGTGATCATGAAAAAACTTCTTTATCTTTCTTCCTCATATTTTCTTCCTCATCTCTTCAACTTTACTAGAAAATAAAAAATTTATTTCCAACAACCACTCCAATAAATTGTTAGAATAGTTTACACACATACAATATTGAATTCATAGCTTACCCACAACTCCCCCTTTTTACATGATTCCATAAGGATATATTTATGAAACCAATATTCCCCTTGAAAAACTATCCAAATTTTATATGATAGAGGGGAAAAAACATACCTCAACCTTGATGAGAAAGAGGTTTGATTCCAATGTTCAGCCTCAATTTAGAAAAACCTACCTTTAGTAATGGTTTTGTGAAAAAATCATCAACTTATTCTGATGTTAGAACATACTTTAGATTCAATTAATTCTTATCCACATGATCTTGGATGAAGTTATATTTGATATAAATATGTTTTGAATGATAATGTTGAAATGGATTCCTAGTGAGATTTATTTCACTATGATTATCACAACCCAATAGTAAGGGTAACTTTACTTAAACAAGTAAATCTTCTAACTGATTTTTCATCCACATAAGTTGGGTAATGTCTTGAGTATCAACAACATACTTGGATTTAGATATACTAAGAGTTAATAAATTTGGTTTCTTTGTATTTCAACTAACATAAATTTTACCAGAAATAATACTCCACTATATGTGGATCTTTTATCATCAACATTACCTACCCAATTAGCATCTGAATACCTGAATAAGTCAATAATTTTTGAGCAGTCATACTTGATTAAAAAAAATTGCCTTTTATATATATCAGAATTATTTTTCCATCCCTAACATGTGATTATTTTAGATAAATATAAAATATTACACATAAGGTAATAGTATAAACAATGTCAGGTCTTGTGGTAGTCAGATACAACAAATTTCTAATCATCATTAAAAACTCATTTTGATCAACTTCCTTTCCTTCTCCATCTTTACTCAACTCGGTTTCCACTAAAATTGATGTCGAAACAAGTTTTGATTTTTCCATGATAAACTTATTAAGAAGTTCCTTAGCATATTAAATTTAAAATGCATTATAAATGTATAAAGTCATAAAATCTATTTTAATTTAAAGTTACTTGAATATTTATAGAAACTCAGTATACTTCAAGGAAGGAACAATATGCAATGAGCAATATGAAAATACAGAACATCAAGTTGGATATAAATGAAGAATAATTAATATAATAATGTATAAAATTATTAAACTTAAATATAATTATACATTTATTACCCAAACCTTCCATTGAAGTGGCAGCACAAACCAGCCACGCTGAGGAAACACAAAGATCCATGAGGGTTGGGGTTAATTGAATTTGTAGTAAAAGATAAATAATGAAGTAATTGAAGCTTCCTGGGTGAGGAAAAGCTATAATTAATAGAGAAGTCACTTCCTAATTTTGGAATTTGGTCTACCAATAGATTAAGGTATTGGGAAGAAGGAAGTTTTTGATAATAGAGGGTTCCTTCAAAAGAGGAATGAAAAATTAGTAAGAAAAAATTGAAGGAATAGGAAACCGATTCAAAACATACCATGACTTAAATTTATTTCAGATTTCTTGATGCTATGAGAAGGTTTTGGAATCGGCTATTGGGAAGCTGAGGTACTACAAGACAGTAGAGATGAGAGGTACATAAAACCCTAGTTAAATGAGGTATCAGAATCATAATTGAGGGGAGGTAGAGGTTTGGGGGGTAGGGTGGCCGCGTCAAAGCCACGTTGGAGTGGCTTCGGAGGAGGAGGATCATGGAGAGGTGGGGAGGCCTCATCAGAGCTACGTCACTATGGAGGTGGGGAGGCCACATTGAATCCACATCGGTAGGGAGGTGGAATGACTATGGTATAGCTGCATTGGATGAGGATCATTGGAAGAATATCTTAGGAGGCAGAGAAGCACTGTCCGGGAGAATCTGTAGAGGAGGAGGATCATCAGGACCATCTACAGAGGTGGTGGTGCGCTCGATCATGAGGGATAGGCATGAGGGATCGACCAAATGTATGAGTATCTCTGTAGTTTCAAATATACCATAGAAAAAGATATAATATTTCTATAGTTATAATAAACTGTGGAAATTAATGTGTGGTAATAGGGTGATTTTCTATTTGAGGAATTTGATGAAATACTTATATCCATTCATTTATTGTTTTCTTATCAGCCTATATATATCAGAATGGATAAGTTCGAGGGGTTTTTTTGAACAAATATTAACTTTATTATGCACTAAATTTGTAATATTTCCTTTCTAACAAATAGTGAAACACCAATCTCTTATTCTTGTAAAATCAAGAATGTCTTGAACACTATTTATTTTAGATAACTTATTCATTTTTCTTTGACACGTGTGTTCCATCCTTTTATTCCATAATTGAATTTCTTTCACCATGCTCATGTAACAAGATTTTTGTGCATCACCAAATAGAAATAATTCTCCCTTTGTATGTTGGCCTCTTATAAATGTCTTTCCATTATTCTCACTTTTCACAAAAAATATATATATTTCCTGAAAGTAACTTTTTTACTTTCATCACACAATTTTGAAAAAATCATTAGGTTATGTTTCTGCTTATCAACAAATAAATCTTTCTTGGATTTCAATTTTTCTTTTCCAATGATAGATGATCCAAAACCTTTGATTCTTATTGATTCATCATTTCTAAATGTCATAGTTACTTCTTTGAAATATTTTAAATTCTTAAACAATCTCAAATATCCTTTAATATGAGAAGAACACCCACTATCAAGAATCCAAGGTCATTCTCTTTTATATCATTCAAAGAGGTTGCAACAATAAGAGTTTTTTCTTCTCCTTTTTCTTTATTAATCTCTAGATTCTAAGAATTTTTAAGAAACTTTTTTGTGTCAATAAATAAACAAGATAGCCCTTAGCAAGATGAAATGGTTTTTCACATCTTTAACAAATAGTTTCTATATGTTGGAGCCTATTTTTAGTTCGTACACAATCATTCTCTGATTTCTTTAGAACTTCCTTTTCAAATTTATTCTTTCAAAAGGACTGACTCCCCCTAAACCTTTTCCTTTCATAAACTATGGAATAATAGTAATTATTTTAGTTAAAACAACACATATTTTATGTGTTTCTGAATCCATCACAATACCAGTAGTAGCCATAAAAAGAATATTTACCTCTGAAATTTTTGTACTGAACGGAATTGTGATAATGTCTCTCAGAAACCTTCTTGCTTTTCTTATATGAATCACAAAACTTTTTATTATCAATATGAATATTATTTTTCTGCTAGGTTTTATTTTTATCTTTAATAGAATCATAAGTATTAGAAACCTTTTTAGATTTGTAATTTTTCGAAACATTTTCAGACTCAAGGTATTTTGAAACTTCTGAACTCTTCACTTTGTTAATCTTGGCCACATACATAACTTTCTCAAACTTATTCTCTTCAGAAACAATTTCAGGTTTCTTCTCTGCCTTTGAAGGTAACATTTTTTTATCCTTATCAGATTCCTTCTTACAAGAACTTTCACCAACTTTAGAGATAGGTTTTTTGAAACTTGTATCTCTTTGTTCAGGTTTAGAAAGTTTTTGTTGGAAAAGTTACAACTCTTCTACTTTTTTTCTTCAACTTCACTTCCAGATACTCATTATGATTATTTTCTTCCTCAAGATATTTTTTCAAATTTTGAATCTCCACCATCATCTTGTTCTTCTCTTCTAAAAAACATTATTGAATTTTTGTTGAGGAACATTTATCTTCCAAATTCATGTTTTGTTTTTCAATCCTCTTGAAATTTCTCAGACATTATTTCAACTCTTATTTCAAATGAAATTCAAGTTGTGTTTCTTATTCATTAGAATTTTTTCTTTTGAATTCTCCATAATTCATTGTTGAAATAAAAGTATTATCACCAATATATTCAATAGAATTTTCCTATTCAACTTCACTATCTTCTTCTTCAACATCTTTAGATATGAAACATCTCCTTTTGGATTTGGATAATTTTTTATCTTTCCTAATGGAATATGACTTTCTTTTATCACCATGTTTCTTATATTAACTTCTTTTACTTCTGTCATATTCATCTCTATTTTCTTATTTCTTTCTTCAATGACAATTTTCCACAAAATTCCCAATATCTTCACATTCAAAAAATTTTAAGGGAAGTTTCCCCTTGTATTTACCTATACCACTTCTCAAATTTATAGAAAATAATTATAAACTCATTTCTTGAGCAAAAATCACTAGCTTTTTCTTTAAAAAGAATCTTCTTCGACTTCTATTTCTTGGAATCCTTGAAAGAAATTTCTCTGTCAACTTTTGTTTTACTTTTCATAGCTTTCTACCTTCTTATTTTATAAGTGATGAGAGCATTATACAAATCATATAGAAATAATTTTTCTAGATCTATATCTTCTAATGAAGAAACTTTAGCATCAAACTTGTTGATAATAATTCTCATGATATTTTCAAAAACTATGTAATCTTATAACTTCTCAACAAGACATATAATAGTACTGAGAATATTATTTACCCCAATAGAGAAGTCCCTAATATATTCAGACTCTACCATTTTCAAATCTTTATACTTCAGCCTCCAGATTTATAATTTCACCTTCTTCACTTTCTTATTTCCATAAAATATATTTTTCAGGTTATCTCATATACCTTTACCTATTAAAACACCTTTCACTCTTAAGGATTCACTTTCAAAAAGTGGTGATAATAAAGCATTCTTGTCCCTTCCATTATTCTCAAGATTCTTCTTATCAACATATATAAGAGAAAAGTTTCCATCAATATGAGGAGAACCATATAAAAAAACTTTAAGAACATCATATAAAATATACATAAGATAAGGAAACATTCTATCTTTTAAGATATAATAATTCTTGCCATCAAAAACTAGAATACCTTTATTGTTCACACAATTTAGATTATCCATAATAGCTTCTTTTCAAAACTTCAGATAATAAAAAATGAAGGGATCCTTCATCTCTGATACCAATTGAAATTTCCCAGTCACTATAATTTTATCACTAAGTGGGGGAGGGGTGAATCAGTGATATCTTCCCTACTTATGAAACAACCTTCACCTCCTATTAGACATTACTTTCCCTACTTAAAATAATTCAAACACATATCCATAGGAACACAAGTATTTACAAGGTTCACTATTCAATAAGAATATTTACATCCTTGGTATGGTTTGGAAATGATCCAATACCACACAATCCACTTGAAAAAAACCTTTTGTGTGGGATAAAATGAGTATGATATACCCTTTCACTCTTGTATCACTATGTAAGAAATTCAATAGTGTTTGTGATCCTTCTAGAAAAAATTATGTAATTAAAATATTTTGTAAAAAATATGTTATGATGCTTCTTTATCAACTTTCAAAAATATAAACTTTCAAAAACAATTCTTCACTTTCTTACCAAGAAGCTGGTAAGAACTTCTTGGATTTTTGTAATAAAACACAGTCTAATTTCCTAGTTCTATTATTCTAGTCCAATTATACTAATCCAATTGATCAATACAAAAAAAATAACTCTATCAAAATATAGTTGATAAATTCTGAACACTTTATTCCTCTTTCTGTAAAACCCAATACGATGTTCTCATTCTGATTATCTATCCTGATATGATGAACAACTGAATACGATGACAAGATGAATACACTAATCAGCTAAATATGATGACCCATTAAATATTATGATTGGATGAATAAATTTCAATATTTTCTATTCTCCTTTCACTTCTATCTGTCATGACTTCCCAATATGAAAACCTCTTCTCTCTATAACTGTAGAGATTATGTTTCTTCCTTTCTAAATAATACATTTGTCAGCATAGTACAATGTACTTCTCTCCTTTTATACTCTCCCAAAATGTGGTTTGGGATGGATTTCTAAAAATTTTCCCGCTCATCCAAATTACCTGAATTTTTATGCTTTCATGAGTTTCGGGTGTATCTTGACTTTCATTAACATTTCTCAACTATTCTTGTTTCTTCTCGATCCTTCTTGAATATTCTAAAAACTTTAGCTATCTTTTAATAAACATTAGTCTAATTTTAATTTTTTGAATACAATTTCTTCATTATGATGCTTCGTACCAATTGTATATGTGAAGAGATACATTGTTTTAATATTCTTCGAAAATCTCAGCCCAATTTTGATTCTCTATTTTTATTATGAGCTGCCTCATTATGATGAAGACAAATGTAAAAAATAGTTTCTTCATTACATTTCTCTACAAGAAAAAAATATAATCTTCTTCGAATTTCAAGATCCCCATTTTACAACACATCTAACCATTTCAGAGTGAGATTATTCTTCTTCATTTCTCCAAATTGATAAATGGTCTTGGCTTCACCTAGAGTCTTCTTTAATTCGATGGATCTTGACCCATTTGTAACACACATATTATTTTTATTGAACAAAGTAATTCAACCACTTCTACTTCTTCTTCAAAAATATAAATTAGTATCAATTATAATATGATGGCTCTTGACCCAGATAATAAAATTACTAGAAAACAAATTATAGTTCTTATTTCTCTTCTAAATACGATACCAATTATCTCTAAATACTCACCTTCTTTATCTTTTCTAATTATTATGACCATCAACTTCATTCTCCAAAGATTTATATATTTTGGATTTTGGTTTGACTGAAAACTAGTACCTTTAGTTTCTCACATTTTCTATAAAAATTCCCACCCTTTAAATGAATATGAATCGGGTTAACTCATTATCATGATTTTTAGACCAAAAATATTCAACTTCACCAACTTTTATCTTCTTCAATCTTTCAAAAAATATCATGACTTCCTTCATGACTTTGAATAAATTTAAGATCAACTTTATCATTGTCTAACTTTGATTATGTTTAGGATTGACTTTAATTGTGTCTTACTTACATTGGAAAATATTGTGACTTCCTAATCCTATAGAATCATATTTCTTTCCTCCTCATCTTGAATATTATTAGCATGATTACCATTATACTAAATATGATTTCCACCACCTTTTCTCTATTTCCACCTAGATACAATTAATCTGAGTATGATTGGAAACACCTCTTCTCACCATTTCTTTAATCAATCTTACATCACAAGTTTAACAACCTACTTATAATTTGTGAGAAATACAAAATAGAAAATCATATTCACATTTTTATTGTATTCATACAGACTCTAATTCTTCCCCATTATGATCAAACCTTTCATTCTAGATTCAGTGTGAATCCAATGATCCTTTTTTCATCCAGCTTTTCTTGAATATGGTGGAATTTTTCAATCATTGTGAGTCTGATTTCTTGAATATTATGGTTAGTTTAATTTTCACCAAATACAAAGTGAGGTGATTTCTTTTCTCCTTTAACTTCATTGACAATAAAAATATAATACTCATGAAAAAAAACTTCTTCAACTTCTAAAAACCTTCTCCAGCCAACTTGGTACCAACACTATGGTTTGAGGAAGTTTCAAGTTAATGAGAAGAATTATTCTATGCATGACTTAGAATTAGATTTAGTTTTTCATGCCTTAAAAACTTGGATGAATTACCTATTTGGATAAATATTTATAGTTTTCACTGATCATAAAGTTTTAAATACATATTTTCTAAGTGATACTTTGAGGTAATAAATATGGATAGAATACATCCATATGTTTGATTTTGACTTCTTATACACACATGATAAATGGAATTCTATAGCAGATTCATTGAGAAAAATCATATAGGGGAGTTTTTGAGAAGATCGTGGACAATGGAACTTGCTGAGAATGATCATTGACATGAAATTAAATTGTGATGAATAGGGTGATCATGCAATTTTTTTAGTATGTCTTGTCCCAAACATGATAAATTTAGTAAAAGAAACCCAGACATCATATCCTTATTGTATCACCATTAGTTAAAACCTAAATAGTGGGGGGACTTATGATGAATGGATAGAAGATGAAAAATATTTCTTATTCTTTTGGAAACAAATTTTAGTTCCTTAATATTATTGATAACATATCCTTTTGTTATACCACCCTTAGAAATGGTCTATTCATCTAGGTGTTCATAAAATGTAAAAGGTGATGAAAGCACATTTTTTGATGGTATGTATGAAACACAAGATTGCAGACTATGTGATGAAATATTCATCATGTCAGTGGTTAAAGGATGAACATAAAATATTGATTAGTATGATGTAGTCTATCCCAATACCTGTATGGAAGTAGAAGAAAATTGTGATGGATTTTTCATAAAATTTCCAAGAATGTTACAGAAACATGATGGTATATGGGTAGTAGTAGATAGACTTACTAAGTTGGTACACTTTATCCCTATCATAGAATTAAACATGGTATAGGACTTGAAAAAATTGTATATACATGAAGTGGTCAGGTTACATGGAGTTCCAAATTTTATTATATCTGATAGAGACCCCTATTTCACTTCTTGATTTTGGTTACTGCTCTAATAGGCTCTTGGAAGTTAATTGAAAATGATCACAACATATCATCCATAGATGGATGGGTAGTCATAACACACTATTCATTCATTGGAAGATATTATTAGAGCATGTGTCATTGAATTTGGTGGTTCATTGGAGGATCAAATACCTTTGGTAAAATTATCCTATAACAACAGTTATTAGGTCATAATTTAGATGGGATCGATCAAGGATTTTTATATTCATCCTTGTTATTCTTAAATAAATTGGGTGGAAACTAGAGAGACATATTTGATTAGACCAAGAATTTTCTATGATACTATGGTGAAAATCCAAATGATCCAAATATGGATGTCTTAGATATAAATTACATAGAATTTATATAAAAATAATAATCATTAGCCTTTATCTTTTGATGTGAGTGACCACATATTCTTGAAAGTGTCACCGAAACTTGGTCACTAATGCTTGGAAAAATAAGGGAAGTTAGAACTATGCTATATGGGACTGTTCAATGTGGTGGAATGGATTGGAACTATTGTGTACTAGTTATAATTACCACCAAGATTTAGTTCTATTCATAACATATTTCATATTTCTCAACTGAATAAGTATCACCTTAATCCTCATCATGTGATCAGTTGGGATCATGTTACACTTGATCCGGATGAAAAAAATTTACATGGACCAATATGGGTTTTGGACACATAGGAAAAGACCCTTTTAGGGAGATCTATTTCTATGGTGTGAGTACTATGGCAGTATGGTCTATTTAACATGGGAACAAGAAATGTTTATGTGGTAGAAATGGCTTGATTTGTTCAAGGGAAACATTAATCTCCAGTTTCTCAGGAATGGAAAGCCTAATGGTGGGGAGAATGTATCCCCCCTGGTTTAAGGTAATCTATCATTGTATGATTTTTATAATATGTTTGGATTTTTTTAAGTAATATTAATAGAATATTTTATAGATGTAAGGAGATGAAGAACCTTAAAAAATGCTACAGGAAATATTCACATCAGGAATAGTGGTTTAATGATGTGAATCAAACCTAGACATAAGCTTTGAATTCTTTCAATGTGAGAAATGTTTTCATTATAATATGGATATAACCATTCATTATATGAAACCCATTCACCACATTAATTGGTTTTATTTAGAAAATAAAAATAGGTGATGGTTTTTTTGGCGCAAGTGACCTCTAGATGAATTCATGAAATGAATTATTCTAGATCCATATATTTTTAATATAGTTTCTTATTGTAATTTTTCCACTTGATTTCCTCTATTTTATCTTGAATTTCATGAAACAACGAGGTGATTTATGACAATCTTTGACATATAGACTCCTTAGATAATGAATCTTTGAGTGTTTTTTAATAAAATGTTAGGATATCCTCCTTTATCACCTTATATCTACTTTATTTTCCTCTACCGAAACCATAGATTAGTGTGTAAGACCAGATCTATGGGTTTAGAATTTTTTTGATGACATCTTTCAGAGTTTTGTAAAGGGGACGAGAAGAAGTGCTTGATCCATGGAATCATATTAGATCCTTTGCACAAATCATAATCAAGGTAGGTGTATTTTCTCCCACTCTTACATTCTAGAACTTATCAGATTTAATCTTGATATATATTTTTTATTTAATTGAAAATATATTGATTATTTTATATGGAAAACACTTGTTTTGATGTGATTTCAATAGGGAAGTTTTGAAAGATTATCATGATATGTTTTAATTAAATGTTTTCAAAGGATTTGGTTTTCAAAGGAAATTTTTTTATAGAAAAATATTTGATATGGATGATGGTCTTGGAATACATGGTGGTGTTTTATCATGTTTCATTGTATAAGTCCATATTGAAATAGACTTGGTGCTGGATACAAAATAAGAAGTCATAAGGGAATATCACCTAGTAATAACTTAATGAAATATATATTTCCACTCACAAGTGTTGGGATTGTAATTTGGAAAGAGTGTGTGTGTGGGTATGGAACATGGATTGGGTATGCTAAGTGGAAAGTAAAAGAGAAAGTGAAAGGATTAATTTCATTAAATTTCTTGATTTAACTATTTTCTTTTGATAAATTGTCTTGATATTATCACCCTTTATTTTATATAAAATGTGATAACTTGTTTTTGTCCTAGTGATGTGTGATGGGAAGTTTTTAGGGAAATTTTATTAAGTGATATACTCACCCCCTACTTGGGAACTTTGGTGTGTTTATATATTTCATTGACTAAGATACATAGAAGTTTTATGTTTCATAATTCTCTAGTGGTGATCCTTGAGGGCATGATTTGTTTGCTGAAATTAGAGTTAGGGAGTGTCTCGATCTTGGTCTAGGATGGTTCCAATTTGGTACCAATGTATTTTTCTTGGATTATTATCCTTTCACCTTTATTTATCTTCCATTATTACTCTAGTATTGTTTTGTATTATTATTTCATTGAGTTATGTGATTTTTCATTCATGAATCATGTAGTATGGTTTTATTGTATCCTTTATTTTTAGAGGGTTGTGTATTATTTAGGGAAATTAATTAATCAAAAAATTATTAATTCCTTGGAATTTATTATCATCCTTTAGTGTATTGGGAACATTTATTATGGTCAGTAACACCTCCACATCTTCCCAATATAATGGGTGAGGGGTCAGACATTACACAGGTGGTGGACAAACACAAGCATAACTTCTATCCTAAGTTCTAACCAACCTATATGTATCTTCCAAGATCTAAAATCATAATACAAATAAATTTAGGGTATTTAATTTTATTTTTTAATGTCCCTATCCAGGTTTACCTGAATAGTATCTGATTCAATCTTCCATGTGACCTCGAGCATGCCTCCCCATATTGTAGAGGTTTTAAACTAATGGTGAGGTCTCAATCCATACAATAGGGATACAATTCTCTATATATCATAAACATATAATAATAAATGATATATAAAATTTAAATCATTCCATAGAATACAATATGTATTAAGAGTCATATTCCATCCATAAAAAATAATATCATCATAGAATAACAGTATGATAACCTATGTCATGTTATACATCTGTAGTCAAAATGTTATTCTACAAGAGACCAATCATGTATTTGGAAATATAAAAAATGGAAAAAAAATAAAGGAACCAAAACTATAAAATTCTAAAGACTATCCCCAACACCTCCTCTATCTCCCTATCAAAAAATTACAACTCAACCATATAATATAAGGTATTTCCCCTTGCATGTATGTCGAGCAATAAAGTATACACATCCACCAGGGTACACATATAGGGTGTAATCACATTATATGGTAGGAAACTACCAATCATCTCATAACATAAACCCAAATTATATGTTAGTACATGTGAAATGATATAAAAATTAGTAACATACCTTAAAATAACCAAGTTGAATCATCTTGTTCTTACCAAGATACTACAAATATTGAATTTTTCTACTTTTTCCAATACTTGTGGAAGGATCCATGATATCATGGTCATTCCAATAAAACACACCATGGTGGAAACATTAACTCCATAAAAATATACCAATCACAAATTTAGCATTAGATTCATTAGAAAGGGTGTAATGTGGTCAATTCCTTGATAATATTAAAGGTTATAAAGTAACATATCTATCCTCTTATTCAAGAATCCAACTAATGAACAATAGAATAGCATAGCCAGTACCTTAAGAATATAAATCCACACCATGATAATTACATACCATGAACTATTTGGTTAGAATTCATACCAACGGGGAGAGTATTTTAAAATTAAAAAGAGGGTAACATTGATAATATCTTGAGAATGTTTCATTACAATAGTCACCTAAAATGAAGTAAACAATATATTAAACAAGTCCCTTATTGGCTTAACCCATCACCATTATCAATCAAAAATGCATCATATATTCCATGTTATCTCTAATATCTATATCAAATTTACTAACCCTTATCATAAACATCAAACAAGTGCAACTAATCTTAAAAGAACCCAATCCATTAGGCCAATACTAGGCATTTCACTCTTCATAACACAAGGCAATTACATTGTTATACATGAAATTATACACAACACACATGATGATGTTTCACAACTCAATTTAAGGACCATACTAAGTCCCCTATAAATTATCCTTATCCTAAAATATTTAACATAGTTTCATTGATCTAAATTATCATATGTATTAAAACTAGGATCATCACATGATGACTCTTGGATCGAGGTAGACTGTTAAAAATTTACATCAATGCCCCAACGATTCACCCCAATTATATAATGCCCACCCAAGACCCCTATAGAACTTTTCATATTCCTCCATCTCACTTATAATAAACCTCATGCCTAAGACCACTAATCGGTGTCCTGGTCAGTGTTTTCATGTGACCTCAACGTGCCTCCTCATACGCTAGAGGCTTTTAACTAGTGGTAAGGTTCTGGGATGTTATCATGGGGTGATTATAGCCTAATATTAGAGTAAAGCATAGTAGAAAATAATCAAGCATCATCCATTATAAATAATTACAGTTTTTTTGAAGCAAATAAACCATTACATGTTATATCAAATGTAATGTGGAAGAATATAGTCACATAGACACAAATTCATACCATCATATAACAACTGACTTCCCACTAGACCAATCAGATATACAGGATACATAAAAGAATAATAATAAAAAGTGGGATATACTACCATCCCATATCCTCATCACATTTTGATACCCAATATCATTTATTTTGTCTCACTAAATCATGCATTACTGAGCCTCCACCATACATAAACCTGTGAACAGTGAAGTTTCATTGGGTACCCAAGTGTCATGGTAATCTGAGTAGGGTGTTGGTACAACTAAATAGGGGACCGCCAATGGGGTCCTCTAAATCACCAATAAATAATTGTATGTGCATTTTATATGATTAATTCAATAAATAAATATAATTATAAATCATAAATAAATAAATATTATCACTCCTTGGATGCTAAAGAAACACCTAGGATTGACCATACCTTCTTAGCCTAGGGAAAAAATGACTCTAAGTACATAACATAATCATTCCAAATAGTATCAGGACCTATGGCCAAATCATAGCAGGTGAAATCACCAATTCTTAGGAAGTAATCCTAGTCAATACATTAGTTTCAGGAATAAGGCTAATTAGTAAGGGTTAATCCTAGGTAATCAAGTAATTCAAGAAAAATCCGATTCCAAGGAGGTAATCCTAGGAAATCTGATACCATCAAGCATATAATAATTTTTACGAGGTAATACTAAGAAATCCAGTGGCATCAGGAATAAGAAAATTCGAAGGAGATAATCCTAGGAAATCCATATTGACCCAAAGGTTGAATATCAAGTGATATCCTAGGTATCCATTCATAAGGACTCAGGGGTAGTGTATCCCACTTATAATATCTCACATCATTACTATATCCACATCAGGCTCACACCGTCAACATATGGGTTTTAAGGAGACACCTGAAATAGAAAATACACACTCTCCCATATTAATCTTCACTAGGTTCAATATATTTCTAGGGAACCAATCAAGGTCCCCAAGGTCTCATCATATCACGGACACCCTACATGGGCTCCTTGATCTCAATCTCATCTTTTGGTCCAATCTCATCACTCATAGGGATTATCACCCCTTGGTATCACCGTTATCACACTTCAACCTCACTAGACTCATAGGATAAGCCCCACTAGAACCACTCTAGGAAGATAACATAATACCCATTTCTCATCCCATGTCATCCTAGGTCGGTCTAATAATGAAACCTATAATAAATCTACCTAGTTCCTCCTTACCCGGGTGCCCACATACTATTGGGGGAGGAACACTTTCCCCACTCCTTAATATTCTATCCTAATACCTATAATAAATATCATTATTCCTTTATGCCCTACCTAGACCAATCATCCCATTCCAACACTCTTTTCTATGATTAGGTTTATAACAACTCCTATAAAAGGGTCACTATGTTCATTCATTTCCTTTTTTACCCCTTCAGGTCCTATACACCTCAAGGATTATATTTATATTTATTCTCTTGGTTATCAGGGACAAAGGTAACAACTTGGGTAAAAGGTCTCATCATAAGGTCTATTATGTCACATCCACTTCATTTAACTTATACCCCTTATGGTCCCATCTATCACATATCCCATTCTTATAATCAATCCCTCAACCATCGATGGCCCAGGGACCAATATATTTCTAATGTTCTTTTTATCTCAAGGCATACATTTATAATCAAGGCCCCATATTTCAATTTCTAAGGAACTAAGCTAGATCTCAATGTTCTGTAGTGTCCCTTGGTACTTACATCCATCCATAGGAATTTCATTTTTAAAAAAAATATTTAATTTAGAAATTTCAATTTCTCATGGTGACAATACCATATATCACATACTACATATCAAAATGAATTTACCAAAAATGGGAATGAATAGGTACCACATGTAATGCCCCGACCCCAGTTACCCAGAGTCGGTGCATTATTTTAATACATTGACATGATTACAAGGAATCAAGTCCCAAAGGACTAATCGGTTTAGCAATCTTGGAAAATAGATTACATACTTGAATGGTACATTATGCATTATAACATACAAAAAAATAATCCTTTATGAATTCCATTATTCCCTTAGCTTAACCCTGCATATCAATCAAAATACACTTCTTGGAATCCTGGGAAAAATAAAACATAGAAATGGGTGAGCTCAAACGCTTAGTAAGGGTAAGAAATACAGTGGAAGATAACATAAATATTAGGCATAGTGAATAATTGAAACCTCATGCCTTTACCAATAATAAACATGCATACTTTTATGTCAGGAATATAATTTGAGTAAATATTGCCATAATAAAACATAATCATGGGTATTCTACTAGTCGAATGACCACATGAACCGTCAATATTATTTTCATAATGAGGGAATGTATAATGTCAGACATTCTGAAACATTTTGTCAAGGCCTAGTCCAAGACGTCTAAAAATTATTAAGGCCTCGGCCAAAACCATATATCAAATTGGGAAAGGGGATCGGCCAATTCCACGTCTAATTGTCTCATGAGACCAACCGATGCATCGAGGAGCTATAGTGAGCTCCACCCGTCACTTACTATGTCCAATACATTCTTCATATGAAAAGGTTTAAACATATCATAAATATTCGTATTAAAACTAGCATACAAAATGTCAATACTTTAACCATAAACCATGAATGGTATAAAAATAGCACATCCACAGTCAAACATATCACAAAACCTTCAATACAATATGGAAGTTTTGTATCATAATAAATCAACTTCAAAAAAACTTTAAAATCCATTAAAGGATTTGACATAGATGGAACTGATTTGTAAAACTCTTTTATTGAAATATACCTTTTCATGAAAACATTTAAAATTCATGCAATTTAGAAAGGAAGACATTTAAAGACATTTTTGAATCAAAGTGTCCCATACCACTTTGAAACTTTTTAAAGTAATTAAAATTTTAAAATATTCATGTCCGTTTAAATAAATCCTTAAAACCATTTTGAAAACATGGAAATTAATGAGAATGGTTTAGAATAATAAATCTTTAAAATATTTGAAATGATGTTGACATAGATGAAATCAAAACTATTTGAGAGAAATATCTCTTTCTTGAAATCATTTAAGAGTCACATAATTATAAAAGAAAACATTTACTTTGAAAATATACTTATAATATTGTAAGGGAATCTTAAAAGATTTTATAATGGCGGAAAATAACCACACCCGCCGTATAAGTTAAAAAAATACATTCTTACCTTAATTCTGTCGAAAAGGTTAAAAAGGACCTTGTTTAGAAAATGATGGAAAGATTCCTTTATAAACTTCTTATAAAAAGTCAAAAAAAGGGTATAAATGACTTTAACCCATATTCTATAAAATAGTAAGAATGATTTGAAATACATTTTTAGGAAACATGGATGTGGATGATAAAGAGGTCCCAATAGATACTTATGTAAAAACAACCTCGGATAATAAAGAGATTGTGAAATTAACCCTTACCCATTTGGTAACTTACAAAACATACACCCCATGAAAGGAGTATCATACAATGAATATGTAAATACACATATAATAAAGTTTATTACACAATGAATACAATTAATGGTAGTAAATACACCACACAAAAGGTAATAGTGGCAATATGGCAAGAATCTCACGGGAATAAGGAGTGAAATGAAAACCCCTTACCTTGAACTTTCCTTTAGTCGAGGGTATGTTTAACCTCCTATGTGAAGACAGTAGTATGTTATTAAATTATACCAGAACTATATTAATATTTATTATATCATACATTATTCATTTAAGACTTTATACTACCCATTTAATAATAATTTTCATGTTAAATTAACATTTCAGGTAATAATCGCTTTCTTTATCGTACGTGTTTTAACTTGTTACTCTTGATTGTATCACTTAGATCATGATTTAAATACTTCCATAATATAAAACATGATTTATATATCATATATATTTAGAATATAATTATGTATAATATATATATATATATATGAAATGGAAAACATCGTTTATGGAGACGGTAGTCCGTACGTACGCAAAAACACTGTTTCCATTTTCATAACATATTGAACGGAACTAAGTGAATAAGATATATGTAAGTACATATATATATATATGTGTATGAATATATCTCTAGTATCATTATTATTTCATATATTATATACTTATTAGTAATATATATATATTTATAATCATCGATGAATGGTGAACGTGGAAATGAATCTCATCGCGTCATGGAGACGGTGATCCGTACGTACGCACGAGCGACAATATCATTTCCTTAAATCTGTGGAATTGGATGGTAGATTAATTTTACAGAGATATTACCATGTTATTTTCATTATTTATATACCTATTACTCATCATTATATCCATCCAAATAACATAGTGTTGAATAACAAATTATACCACGGTGTGGAGACGGTAAGCCGTACATACACACGCATGGTGACATTATCATTCATAAGATGGATAGGATAATGAATATAGTTGTTCCATATTTATAATAACATCACAGTATATATAAGATACTGGAGTTATTATTTTATAATGGAAACAACAAATAAAGAGTAAGTGGAAGAATAAGAGAACTTGAAAGAGGGTGGTCAAATCATTAACTCTTATTTGGGTTCTTCCTATTGATTTGATCAAAAGGGCTCCTTAGAATGGATTTATGACCAAAGGAAGGCCTCTAGGATGAATTTAGGATAGCTTGGAGGATATTTTGGTAGGTTTTGGCAGATCCAAATGGCTTAGAAGGTGTGAATTAGAGTGAAGGGGGAGTGCCCTTTTATAAGAGGTGTGAGGGGCACCTTAGAAAAAACTTAAAATATTATTTTATAATAAATTTATTTTCGGTTTCTAATGGCTCCAAAATGAATTAGTTAAAGACTAAGGTGGAGATGTGTCCAAAACCTCTCAACCAATATGATTTAGAAAGGTTTAGGTTACCATATTAACCTTAACTTTTAGATTTAACTCTTAGTTAAATAGTTTCACTTTTACTGTGTCTTCTTGTATTCTTACTCTATATGGTTAATAAACTTACTCTAAACATCCAAGATAACCTCAAGTTCCTCATTAATGACATATATAATATTATTTAAGCCCTTTTTCCAAACCTTACATTTTTAGGAATATTATATCAACTAATAATATAGTATTTGTTATAAATATAAATTTATGTCAATTTTGACACTATTTGGTATTTTGTTTTTTTGAAAGCCATCACAACTTGATAACTTAGAACAAGATACATTGAATCATCCCTATCATGTAATATTCACCTATAAAATTCGTGGATGTCATAAAAACTTTGAAATTATATTTATTTTAATATTTATAATACCATTTATTTGATTCTTTCATGAATAAGGTAATTACTGCATCATCATTATGTCATAAATAAACTTATTTATTTAATGTCTAAAAATTATAAATAAAATACCATGATGTAGGAAATATTTTTATATTTCTAATTAATATTTAGAATCGAATTTATCTTATGAATAACCCTATATTAAAAATGTTTTAGTTATTAAACTTTGATTTTAACTCTTTTAACTCTTCTTTGAATTAAATAATAATAAATGTCCTAATCTAATCCAAGTGGACCTAAATGATAATATTTTATTCCTAAGGTTTTTTTTGGTTGAGATACACTTGTCCAATAGAATTATGACATGTGTTACGGTAATATTAATATCATTTTTACCCTTAATTACCTTATTTACTTTTAATAAAAGTAAAAAAGTTACTATTCACTAAAAATATTTTTATCTTATTGAACCAAATTTTACTCCTTAATATTAACTGGGTCTCTCAGATTTTTGAAATTCAACTCACAGAAGCGGTAAAATTAAGTTTTATGTAAATTTGCAAATTCTTCTAGGAGGTGGGTAAAAGACGGTGAAAAATTCAATAAAATTTTTATATATCTAAAATTATTGTAAATTGAATCCAATTAATTACATTGAACTCATATAGGTATTATGTATCTATTTTGACCTAAAATTGATTTAAATAAAAATTAGTTTTTAAACAATAACACAGTGTTTTTTTCACTATTCCTAAAAAATTGAACGTTTTCAGAAAAATACCAAAAATTAACCCTAGGCTAATTTCGATATTCCAAATCCAAAAATGAATTCTATTTTACAAAATTCAAAACATATAAGTTTCATTTATTAATTTAAAATTAATTCTCGTTGTCAAAACCAAAAGGCGTATTTTTAAGAAACAATATTTATCAAAAGATTGACACTTCTTTATGTCTAATCTCAAAGTGAAATTACTTAAAATGAATAGCACTGGATTAAATGGTAAAAATATAATCTATTTATACTTTCAAACCATAAAAAATTTATAATTTAACACTATAAATTATTTTGATTAAAAAAGTTGTTTTTAGTTAAAATATAGTATTTTTCACTATTCACCCAAATATGAAAGTTATCAGAAAAACACCAAAAATTTATTGAAACTAAATTATTATGTCCTGATTCTAAAGAAAAAGTTTATTTTGTCAAATTGAATATATAAAAGTTTCAAATATTGTATTTAAAAAGGGTTCACCATTAAAAGGCGGTAAAAGTGTATTTTTTGAAAAATACTTCTTTTATCTGAAAAAATGAATTAGTTCTTACATTATATCTAAGAAACTCATAATATGGATTCTAAAATTATAAGGATTATATATAGTTTAAAATTTAGTTAATACTATTCATAACCGCTTTTGAATGGCTAGTTTGGTAAGTTGTGGTGCGCTTGAACTCGGTGTTGCGTGTAGTGCAAGTTATTTAATTATTTTGAAAAAATAACATACTTTGAAATCTCAGGGTGTTACATTCTTCCCTCCTTCAATAAATTGTGTCCTCATAATTTGAAATTGTTCTTCGAAAATAAAATGTTGAAATTAGAAAATACCTTTGTGGGAAAACCCACATCGAAAATTGGGTTAATAAAATTTAGTCTTAATAAGAGGAAAGGGGGAATGAAAAAGTCACCACCAAATTATAATCTCGATTAGGAGAACATTGGTGGAAATTAGAGACACATAATTGGAGGGAAAACCTAAATATTTATAGGGAGTGATTGAGTTCATCAATCACAAACAATTGTATAATTGTGGGCCTCAAAGCCACCAATCTATGATGATTTAAAATATAATCAGTTCAACAAAACGTAAGGTATTAGGATAACACATTTTTGGTTTTAAGATCCCTTCCCTAAAGTTTAATAATTAATTTATCCATAAAATAAGTAGAATATATATATATATATATATATATATGTATATATATACTTGACAATTAGAGTTTCATCCTTCAACTAATTTCTACCACAATCTCATCTTTCACTCTAAAAGATAATATAACTTAAAAAAATATTCTATTTATCCTATTCGTTTAGGGTTCAAAAAAATAAATTTATAATTCATCTACCAGACCCTTTCAAAATTACATTATTCAATCCAGGACATCACATGGGTCAGTGATAGGTGATACACCTTTTTCTCCCTTTAGTTGCGGGTTCAAGTCTTGTGGCCTTGTCGGACGCGACAAGTTGTCGCCCGACCTCCGGGTTGTCCTTTTTATGGAAATCCAAAAATAATCTTAACAATAGTATCCAATTTCAAACTTAATCCATTCCAGCCTTTATAATTATCCAAAATACTTATATCCAAACTCTCAGTCCAAAATATATAAGGAAGTTAAACATAATGAGGATCCTTTTTGCCGGGTAATAACATGTGAACGCCTTCATCATGTATTCTTTTACAACACCGCAACATCCTAAATTACCAAAATCAACCATCTCTTATTCCAAAATCACTACCTCATTATTAGGACCATATTAAGGATTACCTTTCCTTGAACCATGTATTTTCCAAAAAAGTGTAGCTTACTATTAAGTCACTTTTCTTAGAACCATATAATCTCAAATCCTCAATAAAATAGTACTGCAATACAATCCTTATTTATCTCCATAATTCATGCAACTAATATATTGTTGATACAACACTCAATTAAAATAATTCTATAATAACAATATAATAACACTAGTCATTCCTCTTCATCTGAGGTAGTATCATAACTTGATTATTATCCAATAACATCATTTGCGGTATACTGTTATGAATGAGACATTGATTTGTGTAGTGTCCCAACGCCTTGCAGATGAAGCATTGTACATTGGATTTTTTTACGCTTGCAATCACATACTTGGTGTCCTTTTTCTCCATACTTATAACAAACTCTCATTCCCTTAAAGAATTTACCATGGTGATTCTTTCCACAGTTATCACATATGGGAAAATCCTTCTTTTCCATCTTCCCTTTATCCATCTTTCTCTCTTCCATCCTTTTCTTCTCTTCCTACCCTTCAAAGCCATAGAACTCAGAAAATTCTTTACTTATCTTATTAACACAACATACTATTTCTTCATATGTTGAGAATACATGGTAAAATATTTCCCTTCTAAATGATGGCTTAATACTATGAAAGATATGATCCTTCTTACTCTTTGGATCATACGTATTGTTGGAGTTTACATTCTTTCTACTAGGGCCATTTCTATACAATGGCATACACTAGGTCAGTTTATGAATTATAATGAATAATTCCAAACTTGTAAAATACCTAACATAAATTGAACAGTTTACGGATATAATCCATAAAAATATTTTCTTTGAGGAGATATATACTCGTAAATCATTCATAATGATTTGTAAAGAAAATGAGAATTATCCAAATCATATCACCCGAGAGTGTCGTAACAAAGAGTACAGCAAGGCCCGTTGTTGTGCACCAGTTCTCATTCAAGTCTAGCTCAAAACGGTGTTTTCGGGGTTTATCCCTAGGTACATTTGTACCAGAGCCGCTACTACCTGCTCGTATCCATACAGGGATGTATTTTCTTGGAAAACTCACAAAATATCTACATTACCAAAATTCTAGGAACTTCTTCTATACTAATCCTCAAAGTCTATCTTAGGGTAATGTTCTCTAATCACAGTTTATCTAAATCTAGTTTCTAAGGTTATTGTTAAACTTCCTCTGATACCAACTGTAACACCTCAATCCCAGTTACCCAGAGTCGGGGAATTATTTTAATACATTGGCATGATTACAAGGAATCAAGTCCTGAAGGACCGATCGGTTTAGCAGTCTTGGAAAATAGATTACATACATGAATGTTACATTACACATTATAACATAAAAAAAAATCCTTTATGAATGCCATTATTCCCTTGGCTTAACCCTGCATATCAATCACAATACACTTCTGGGAATCCTGGGAAAAATAAAACATAGAAAGGGGTGAGCTCAAACGCTCAGTAAGTGTAAGCAATACAGCGGAAGATAACATAAATATTAGGCATGGTGAATAATTAAAACCACATGCCTTTACCAATAATAAACATGAATACTTTTATGGCAGGAATATGAGCTGAGTAAATATTTCCAAAATAAAACATAACCATGGGTATTCTACTAGTCGAATGACCACATGAACCATCAATATTATTTTCATAATGAGAGAATGTATAATGCCAGACATTTTGAAACATTTTGTCAAGGCCTCGGTCAAGATGTCTAAAAATGATTAAGGCCTCAGCCAAAACCATATATCAAATTGGGAAAAGGCCTCAGCCAATTCCACGTCTAATTGTCTCATGAGACCTACCGATACATCGATGAGATATAGCGGGCTCCACCCGTCACTTACTAAGTCCAATACATTCCTCATATGAAAAGGTTTAAACATATCATAAATATTCGTATTAAAACTAGCATACGAAATGTCAATACTTTAACCATAAACCATGAATGGTATAAAAATAGCATATCCACAATTATAAGCTTTTGAGGTAAGCTTCGATGATTTTATAATGGCGGAAAATAGCCACACCTGCCGTATAAGTTAAAAAAAACATTCTTACCTTAATTCTGTCGAAAAGGTTAAAAAGGACCTTGTTTGGGAAACGATGGAAAGATTCCTTTATAAAATTCTTATAAAAAGTCAAAAAAGGGTATAAATGAATTTAACCCATAGTATTTAAAATAGTAAGAATGATTTGAAATGAATTTTTCAGAAACATGGATGTGGATGATAAAGAGGTCCCAGTAGATACTTACGTAAAAACAACCTCAGATAATAAAGAGATTGTGAAATTAACCCTTACCAATTTGGTAGCTTATGAAACATACACCCCATGAAAGGAGTATCATAAAATGAATATGTAAATACACATAAATTAAAGTTTATTACACAATTAATACAATTATGGGCAGTACATACACCACACAAAAGGTAATAGTGGCAATATGGCATGAATCTCACGGGAATAAGGAGTGAGATGAAAACCCCTTACCTTGCACTTTCCTTTAGTAGAGGGTAAATTTCACCTCCTGAATGAAGATCTTAGTATGTTATTAAATTATAACAGAACCATATTAATATTTATGATATCATAAATTATTCATTTATTACTTTATACTACCCATTTAATGATAATTTCCTTGTTAAATTAACATTTCAGGTAATAATCGCTTTATTTATCGTACGTGTTTTAACTTGTTACTCTTGATTGTATAACTTAGATCATGATTTAAATAATTACAGAATATAAAACATTATTTATATATCATATATATTTAGAATATAATTATTTATAATATATATATATATATATATGAAATGGAAAACATCGTTTATGGAGATGGTAGTCCATACATACGAATAAACGTTGTTTCTGTTTTCATAACATATTGAACGGAACTAAGTGAATAAGATATATTTAAGTACAAATATATATATATATATATATATATCCAGTAAAATTATTATGTCATATATTATATAATTATTAGTAATATATATATTTTTATAATCATCGATGAATGGTGAACGTGGAAATGAATCTCATTGTGTCGTGGAGACGATAATCTGTACGTACGCACGAGCAACAATATCATTTCCTTAAATCTGTGGAATTTGATGGTATATTAATTTTACCAAGACATTATCATGTTATTTTCATTATTTATATACATATTACTCATCATTATATCCATCCAAAAAACATAGTGTTGAATAACAAATTACACCACGGCGTGGAGACGGTAAGCCGTACGTACTCACGCATGGTGACATTATCATTCATAAGATGGATAGGATAATGAATATAGTTGTTCCATATTTATAATAACATCACAGTATATATAATATACTGGAGTTATTATTTTATAATGGAAACAACAAATAAAGAGTAAGTGGAAGAATAAGAGAACTTGAAAGAGGGTGGTGAAATCTTTACCTCTTCTTCGGGTTCTTCCTTTTGATTTGATCAAAAGGGATCCTTAGGATGGATTTATGACCAAATGAAGGACTCTAGTATGAATTTAGGATAGTTGGGAGGATATTTTGGGTATGGTTTGGCCGAGCCAAATGGCATAGAAGGTGTGAATTAGAGTGAAGGGGGGTGCCCTTTTATAAGAGGGGTGAGGGGCACCTTAGGAAAAACTTAAAATATTATTTTATAATAATTTTATTTTCGGTTTATAATGGTTCCAAAATTAATTATTCAAAGAATAATGTAGATATGGGTCGAAAACATCTCAACCAATAGGTTTGAGAGAGGTTTCAGTCACCATATTAACCTTAACTTTTAGATTTAACTCTTAGTTAAATAGTTTAACTTTTACCGTGTCTTCTTGTATTCTTACTCTATATGGTTAATAAACTTACTCTAAACATACAATAGATCCTCAAGTAAATCATTAATGACATATATAATATTATTTAAGCCCTTTTGATGAACCTTACATTTTTAGGAATATTATATCAACCAATAATATAGTATTTGTTCTAAATATTAATTTATGTCAATTTTGACACTATTTGGTATTTTGTTTTTTTGAAAGCCATCACAACTTGATAACTTAAAAAAAAATATTTAATCATCCCTATAATGTCATATTCACCTAGAACATTCGTGGATGTCATAAAAACTTTGAAATTATATTTATTTTCATATTTATAATACCATTTATTTGATTCTTTCATGAATAAGGTAATTATTGTATCATCATTGTGTCATAAATAAATTTATTTATTTAATGTCTAAAAATTATAAATAAAATATCATGATGTAGGAAATATTTTTATCTTTCTAATTAATATTTATAATCGAATTTATCTTATGAATAACCCTATATTAAAAATGTTTTATTTATTAAACTTTGATTTTAACTCTTTTAACTCTTCTTTGAATTAAATAATAATAAATTTCCTAATATAATCCAAGTGGATATAAATGATAATATTTTATTCCTAAGGTTTTTTTTGGTCGAGATACACTTGTCCAGTATAATTAGGACATGTGTTAGGGTAATATTAATATCATTTTTACCCTTAATTACCCTATTTACTTTTAATAAAAGTAAAAAGTTACTATTCACCAAAAATTATTTTTATCTTATTGAACCACATTTTAGTCCTTGATATTAACCGTGTCTCTCTTATTTTTTAAATTCAACTCAGAGAAGCGATAAAATTAAGTTTTATGTAAATTTGCAAATTCTCCTCGGAGGTGGGTAAAAGACGGTGAAAAGTTCAATAAAATTTGTATATATCTAAAATTATTATAAACCGAATCCAATGAATTACATTGAAATCATATAGGTATTATGTATCTATTTTGACCTAAAATAAATTTAAATAAAATAAATAATTTTTTAAATAATTTTTTTTTAAACAATAACACAGTGTTTTTTTCACTATTCATCAAAAATTGAACGTTTTCATAAAAATACCAAACAATCACCCCAGGATAATTTCGATATTCCGAATCCAAGAATGAATTCTATTTTACCAAATTAAAAACATATAAGTTTCAGTTATTAATTTAAAATTAATTCCCGTTGTCAAAACCAAAAGGCGTATTTTTATGAAATAATATTTATCAAAAGATTGACACTTCTTTATGTCTAATCTCAAAGTGAAATTACTTAAAATGACTAGCATTGTATTAAATGCTAAAAATATAATCTATTTATACTTTCAAACCATTAAAATTTATAATTTAACACTATAAATTATTTTGATTAAAAAATTTGTTTTTTGTTAAAATATAGTATTTTTCACTATTCACCCAAATATGAAAGTTATCAGAAAAACACCAAAAATTTATTGAAACAAAATTCTTATGTCCCGATTCTAAAGAAGAAGTTTATTTTGTCAAATTTAATATATAAAAGTTTCAAATATTTGATTTAAAAAGGGTTCACCATTAAAAGGCGGTAAAAGTGTATTTTTTGAAAAATACTTCTTTTATCGGAAAAAATTAATTAGTTCTTAAATTATGTCTAAGAAAATCATAATATGGATTATAAAATTATAAGGATTATATATAGTTAAAAATTTAGTTAATACTATTCATAACCTCTTTTGAACGGCTAGTTTGGTAAGTTGTGGTGCGCTTGAACTCGGTGTTGTGTGTAGTGCAAGTTATTTAATTATTTTGAAGAAATAACGTACTTTGAAATCTTGGGGTGTTACACCACCTACCTCAATCAATGTCTCCACCCTTTAATCAAAGATTGTCAAGTGCCCTTGCTCATCCAAACTCCACATTACCTCCTGACATCCTAGATCAAGCCATAACTTCCAAACAATTAGTTACAACAAATTATAATTAATTGATTAATTTAACTAAAATAGTCATAAATTACAAGAACTAATCAGCAATCATATATGGATTAACTATTTAGAAAAAAGGTTATCACAACCCCAACATCCATCTGGGCATTTGACACATAGAATACCTAATTTATTATTCCATAAAACCTATTTATTTTACCCCAAATTTCCAAAAACCCTAAATAAAAACATAGTAGATACATAACTCTTTAAATCTATACAAATCTTGGTGTAATCATTTTATCATTACCTCCTTTGTCTAAGATAAGAAAAATCCCCATGATATCAACATGATTCCACCATTCTCTAGTGTAATTACGTCTTTATCCCTATTTTGGGTTAATATAAATTAGTATTGAGAAATAGGGGAATAAATCAAGTAAAAAATTAATATGGGGCGTCGGTATTACCTCATGTTTTCATTTGGGTTAAACAAAACTCAACTTCATCAAGAATCAAGGGATATATCTCTTATAATCAATGGGAGTGGAGAGAACCCCTCCATCATCATTTATCCCCTACTATACAAGGCATGAAACACCCTAAAATCCCTTAAATAAACATTTTTAATATTTTATTTAATATTTTAGAAAAATGGGAAATGTTGTTCATGTGAGGGTTATAACATAATGGTAATCACGTGTAAGGATGACCCCATAAGGTTCATTAATGTAAGGATGAATATGTAAGGGTCATCCACATATGGGTGACTCTATAAGGATCATATACATATGGGTGTCCATGTAAGGTCCATCCACACAAGGATGGCCCTGTAAGGTTCATTCACACAAGGATGAACCTGTAAGGGTGATACCCATAAAGGTTACCCCATAAGTTTCATTCACTTAAGGATGAACTCATAAGGTTCATCCACATATGAGTGACCTCATAAGGGTTTTCCACATGAGGATAACCCTATAATGGTCATCTCTATAGGTGAGACTCAATAAGGGTCATCCATGTAAGGATGACCCTATAAGGTTCATCCCCATATGGGTAACCCTAAAAGGTTCATCCCTATATGGGTGACCCTATAAGGTTCATCCCTATATAGGTGATCCCGGAAAGGTCACAATGTAGGGGTTGTTTAGGCCCCCTTCTACAGTGTTGGACTTTTTCAAATTTTGGAAAATTCCCAATCATGTATGGGACTTCCTTTTACAAAATTCCATCCCATGACTCAGACTAAAATGACACTCCAAAGCACCCAATTCATCACCTAATCCTCAAACCATGTCCAAAAACGTTATTTGGGTCATCCCAAAATCTCATATTCTCAATATGAATTCCAATTCTCAAAATGAACCCCTCAATGGGACCAAATTTCAAATTCCTATGGAAATTCATAACCTAGAAAGATGTGGTATTTAAAACATCCCCACCATAACACTTCTCATACCAAATATTTCTTATTGTTCTTTCAACTATAATCCCTACCCACACCAATCATAAAATTATTTCTAACTCACCACGTTTTATCCAAAAATGGCAAATAAGCTTGCATTGTGAAACTCCAAACACAATGCATGTTATTCCACTAAAATTGACCCACTACTCTCCACTATTAGTTAATAATAAAGACTATTATTAATGACACACATTTATCCTAAGACACCATGGTATCACCAACCATTTAATCCATGGGATTATGGTACTCTCCACCATAATACTTGTCTCATAGGGACAATTCTGAGCCACGATTCTCTTCAGCATTAGAATCATCGACCAAAATGCATCTCTAATGGTCCAATAATAATATCAGTGTGGTCTCCATATTACTACACCAAATTTAATGCAAAACACTAGTCAGAACTCCTCTATCCAACATTCCTGAAAACACTTGGTCACATCTTCCAATGTGTTATCCCATCTCATGATCAAGATGGATAAATCTGAAAAGGCATCCTGAGATCATCCAAACACCCAAATCAAATTCTAAACCTAAATCTCAGTTTGATTTCATAGTTGGATTATCAACCAACCATATCGGTCATCATTATCTAACCTAAATCACTGGAACACGTCTAATTTGACTCACTCTAAGATCACATCAAACCCATCCCAATTCTGATGCCAACACATGGAATTTATCCAATGCCAGATCTGAATTTTCATCTAGAATCTATCGAGGAACCAAATAAATTTAGATTTATTGGAACACTAACTCCCCATTTTTATATTGATCATCCACCAACTATTCTCACTACATCCCTGGCCCTACTATATTGAGGGTTTTACCTCCATGACCCACACTCCATCAATTATTATACATAATGAATTGATGTGGTCATCCCACTCACACTTTAGAACTAATACAAAACATCAATCATTTTCCATTCTAATATTTTCAATAACGCCACTCTTTTCATCAACCAAATTTCTCTTAAAATTAAGGTCACATCCTTTAAGGTCCAATGCTGCACTAAGTATCATATTACTTCCCTTACATTACTCCTCAAACTCAACCTCAATAGGATTCAACAACATAGCCTCTGGATAATCCTTATCAAGGCACAACTTAGGTCAATCATACCATCCTACCTATCACTATATATAGAAATTTATCATTTCATAAAAACTCTCAACAACCATGACTATAAACATTTCATTGAATTCATTGGTCCTAGATTTTCACATGGTCACTCACTAATCCATAAACACAAAGCATCATGCATAACCAACACTTTATTGACCTCTCATATAATAAATTTCCCCCCTAAGAAGTCATGCCAACAGTCACTCTCTAAATACCTAGGTAGAGTGATCTCTAAGAACCCGCTCATTGGTTCTCACACACTATTCATCATGCTCTCATCCAAACCCAATGGGTGTACACTCTTATACCACCCGATCATAGAACTCAACCCATACTCACATGAATTGAATTTCATTGAATCTAGGCCCATATGGTTAAACAACTAACCATGCTCTTATACATGTATATCTCATATAATCATAAAAATATCAATTATTTTTCCAAAAATCCTAATTCATATCACTCCTACCATTTCCAATCACATGATCACCCACCACCCACTCATAGTTTCAAAATTAAGAGCGTCTATTTTTTCTCTATCTATCCTATATCTAACCATCTAGGATCAAAATTATCTATCTCATTAGTAACCACATCTTAAAACACTAGGTATAGGCTTCCTACTGATCTTTACATCTAAAACCAAATATTTATACCAAATAACCTCTAGTGATTTACATCACAAAATCCCAATGCACTACAGTGTCGATACCACATACCTAATAGAACTTATCATGAATCAATTGTATAACCCAAAGGACCTACCCATGATTCACTTATATAAGGAACTCATGGTCCTATTCTAACCCATATCTATGGTAACCTTTGTACATATCACAAATCATCTTGAAAAAGTATGAGAAATAACATGCTACTCATTCATAGAATCCAAATCACTAATATATTGAGTCGTTTCTCAAGGCACTAGGCTCTTCCACCTGGCCTAGAAATCAAATATCCCATAGGTCACAACTCATAGTAAACCTCTCTTTTCTCATCCCAAACACTACCAATAAATTCACATTCCCAACACACACTAAGAAATTCACATTCCCAACACACCCACTTAGGGGTTCTCATATACACATACATATTAGGCATATCAGGCCAAGTCATCAACCTATTAGGGAACTCATCCTTGCTTGGAAATATCCTACCAAACTACCCCCCCCCCCCCCGGACCATGATTTCATCTATCAACATAATACGAAATCACCATAAATTGTCTCATTTCAAGTAAACAATATTTGTATGGTTTGGTTGAGAATAATTCCATTGAGAATAGGGAAAATATCATATAGTTTATTGCTGAAACTTTAAATAGCCAGACCTATTTCTTAATCACCCACAAGGGGTTTATCACAAAGGCATCCATTTTTAATACTGACCTGCTAGGGTTCAATATACATTCCTTAAAATAAGAACAATATAGTCATCATCAAGGAGGATCTCACATAATATCCACATGAACTATCATCAAAATAAAATATATTTTAGTTCATATTAGTAGAATTCCACCAACAATTTATATTGTAAAACACTATATAAGTCATTATTAACACTTTAAACAACTAAACACTCATATTTAGTGATATCAATCACACACAGGCATGTGACAGTCATGTGAATATTATGTTCCAAGAATGATGCATATACAAAGGCCACATTCCAATGGACTAAGAGACAAAAACCCATAAATCATAAGTCTAAAACTCAATTGCACCATGCTAGGTGAAATCATACAACCATAAAAACATAAACCAAGAATAATAATCACATATCCCTAATATCCTAGACTTTCCATTGAAAACGGTGTTCATGATGCATCAATATAAGGTTCATAAAATTCTTTGACATATTCCTATATCACGTATCTACCATATCCCTAAATAGTAAGAAAAAAATAAAATACTCTTATACCACTTTATAATGACTCGCTGACAGAAGACCACTGATCAGTTCCCGACCAGTGTCGTCAAATGACCTGAAGCATGCCTCCCCATATGCCAAAAGATTTCAACTAGAAGTGAGGGTCTAGTTTGTTACTGGGGGGGATACTATACCTTTATATCAGATTATAACACAATGGGAAATAAATAAATATCATCCATCATAAATAATAATTTTACACAAAATAAAATAAACCATAACATAATATATATATATATATATAATTTAATCGATAAATATATGGTCATATAGAAACATGGTTATACTAGAATATAACAACTGACATCCCACCAGGCTGATCACATATGTAAGATAAATAAAATAATAAAATAAATGGGGCTCCAATAATATCCAGGATCCTTATCACATCCTAATATCCAAATCCCATCTGAGTTATCCTGGTCAATCATACAACATCGTCCATCTTCCCTACCTAAACCTGTAAATATTGAGGTCTTCTTAGGTACCCAAGTGTCATGATCGACCAAGAAGGGTGTGTGTATAACTCAATAGAGAACTACCAATGGGGTCTCATACATAAGAAGTAAATAATTTTATTTACATGTTATATGCTCATCTGAATAAATGAATACAATGAGAAAGTGTAAATAAATAACCATTATTGGTCCTCAAGTTTTAAGGTGAAACTCAGGATTGACCATACCTAATTCTTATAGTGTTGGAGTGTCTCTAAGAATAATAAATAATCATTCCAAATAGTATTCGGCCCAACAAACATATTGTAGAAGGTGAAAGAATCAATTCCTAGGAAGTAAACCTAGCCAATCCAATAGTGTTAAGTGTAAGTCCAATTTCTAGAAGGTAATCCTAGGAAATATAGTGGTATTGGGGATAAACTGATTCCTAGGATGTAATACTAGGAAATCAAATAGCATTAGGAATAAGTTAGTTCTTAGTAGTTAATCCTAGGAATTCGAGTTACATTAGGCATAATCTGATTCCTATAAGGTAATCCTAGGAAATCCAGATAGATCCAAAGTCTAAATCCTAGGAAATATCATATGAATTAATTCATAAGGACTTAATTATAGTGTATCCCTCCTAAAATATATCACATCATCAATATATCCACATCGGTCTCACACCATCGACCTTTGACTTATAGGGTAACACTTGAAGTCGATAGCATGTGCTCTCCCACAATAACCTTCACTAAGATAAACATATTTTTGAGGAACTAACTAATGTCCCATAGGTCTCATCATATCATAGACATCCTATATGGTCTTCTTGATATCAATATTATCTCTAGGGATAATCTCATCACTCATAGGGTGTACCTCCCCCCATTATCATCATGGTCACATTTCAGATCCACTAGCCTTATAGAATATTCCACACTCAAACCACTCTAGGAAGATGGAACAATTCCCATCTTGGAATCCCAATTCATCCTAAGTCATTTAAATCACCCAACTTATCATTAATCTATCCAAGGTCTACATACCTAGGATCTCACATGCTAGTGGAGGAGGAACACTTACCCCACTCTCTAATCAGTTATCCCAATGGCTATAAGGAATCTCATGGTTCTATCACAACCTAAATAATACAATCACCCCAGTACAACACTCTCCTCTATGAAGAGGTTTCTAAGGGATCATATATTAGGGGAACTACATTCATTTGTTTTATTTTTCACCCCTCGGGGTCTTCACACCTTAAGGATTATATTTATATTTATACTCTTAGTTGCCAATGGATGAAGAAACAACTAGATTAAAGGTCCCATCACAAGGTCCACTATACCATATTTGTTCCATTTAATTTATACCCATTAGGATTCCATCTATTTCATATATATTTCTTATAATCAATCCCTTTTCCATAAAAGGTTAGGGAACTAATCTAGTTATAAAGGTTCATATATCTCAAGGGTCTATAGTTTCCCTTGGGACTTACATCCATCCATATGCATTTCATTTTAATTAAATAATTTCTTTAATTTAAAATTTTCAATCACTTATGGTTGTGAGACCAAATATCAAATTATATTTATCAATATGAATTTACTAAAAAGTGAAATGTAAAGGGACCACCTTCCTCAATCAATGATACCATCCTTTAAAAAAATCCCAGGCATCGCTTAAGATCATCCAAACTTTGCATCACATCCTAAGGTCCAAGATAAAGCCATAACATACAAAAAATTAATTATAAAAAATTTTAATTAATTGATATATTTATTTAAATAGGCATAAATTCCTATAAATCACCAATAATATTCAATGGATTAACTATTTAAGAAAAACAATCAGACCACCCCCAACATCTATCCAAACCTTTGACACGTAAAATCCTTAATTTATTCTTCCATCCAATTCATCTATTTTAACCCAAAACACCAAAAACCTTAAATAAAAATATATCAGTGACATACTTATTTAAATTCACACAAAACATAGTGTGACAAATCTCATGGGACCTCCTTTAGCTAAGTTGAAAAAAATCCCCTTGATATTGAGATGCTTCCATCATTCTCTGGTGGAATATTCACCCAATCCATATTTTGTGTTAACATAAATTAGCACTGAGAAATAGGGGAAGAAACTAAGGAAAATTTATGTTGAGAGTTATATTAACCTTGTTTTTTCCTCTATATAAAATGGAACTCAATTCCATAAATAATCAATGGATAACTCCCTTAGAATAAAAGGGAGTGGTGAGAGCCCCTACTTAGGCATATATTCTCTACTACACAAGGTTTTAAACACCCAAATATCCCTTAAATAAACATTTTTAATATTTAATTTAATATTTTCAAAAAATAATAAACATCTTTCATGTAAGGATCACTATATAAGGGTCATTACATGTAAGGATGACCCCATAAGGTTAATTCCTATAAAGATTTCCCAATAAATTTCATATATATATGGGTGACACTATAAGGGTTTTCCACATATGGATGGACCCAAAAGGTTCATCCCAGTATGAGTGATCCCATAAGGGTCTTATTCATAAGTATAATTCTATAAGAGTTGTCCTCATATAGGTGATCTCATAAGGGTAATCCATGTATGGATAACACTGTAAGGGTAACCCCTGTAAGGATGACCTCGTAAGGTTCATTCCCATATGGGTGACCCCATTTGGGTCACCACATAAGGGTATTATAGGAACCCTTCTCTAGTTCTATACTTCATTAAATTTTGTAAAAGTCTTAACCATGTAAAGGTCTTCCCTCTATACAATTCTTCCCCACGTCTCAGCATAAAATAAAACTCATAAACACCTTATTCTTCACCTGAGACTCAAAACATACCCAAAAATCATTATTTGGTGTAGAACTAACTCTTGGATTCTTGATCTAAATCCCATTTCTCAAAATAATCTCCCACTAGGAAAAAAGTTAAAATTCTCCTTAAAACTAATAGTCTAGAAATATGTGAATTTTTACACCACTTACACACTCCTACTCATCATACAAAATAATAAAACACATATAAATTATGAAAAATGTTAGGTCCCACTTACCTCTAGATATTAAGTTCTAACTTATCAAGGATCATCATTTGATTTTTCAAAAACCAACCCAGATAACCCACTAAATCGATACTCAAACCAGCCTTAATACAACCCAATGGGAATTCTAGATCCCCACAGGCTATCGAATAGCATCTAAGAATCATGAAATAGATAAGGAGAACTATTTTACCATAAGTATTAGTGAAAAATAGTGAAAACCCATAAGAAAATTGGTATTCCAATACAGTCTCTAAGATAAAATTACCATAAAGTAGACTAATACAAAACTCAAAATGGTACATCAACCCAAGTCATTACATAAACCATTAAACTCACCATCATAGGATCTCATTATAAAAAGTGGATCACATGCTTCCCTAGTTACTACTAACTCCTAAGGTCCTTCAATCAAGAACACACACCATCACCATGTGGTGATTTCCCTTTTCCTAGAACTAGAAAAATAAAGTCTACATATTCCCAAAGGAATATGTAGGGAGTGATAAACACTATCCTAGTAGTACTTCACCTAGATATTTTATAATAAATCCATATCAATCAAAAAAATATGAATATTTTTATATAATGACTGGCATGGAAATCTATTTCATAAACTTAAATAAAACATTATTTTCAAATATTTTCAATATGAAATATAAAACAAACATATCAATTAGTCATGAATAGGAATTTTCATCAAATAGGAATGAATAAATCATTTCATCAACATTGGCATGTATAAATAATTTTTTATCAGAGAAACGTGGTTATAATCCATGGGAATAATTAGATCAAGGAATATCCTCACACATATTAGTGAAATATGGCTCCATTTGTGTACATGTCCATAGAAATTAGACCTAGGGGAAATAATATAACATCTCAACAAATAAACTCCCTATCCTCACCATGTTTAGTTATATTTTTCATCATCAATATATTTCTAGGTAGAGATAATATATTCCTAGTGTGATTGTCTTGGACTTCCCACCTAAATACCCAAGATCCCATGTTCTTTAAGGAAATTAATTAAGAGTAAAATCATTCACCTCAAATAAATTTCATCATTCATTATTCAAGTAGCCCCAAACCATGTTTTCAACATTCCATATCATTTAAAAAACCAACATCAAACATTTTTCATAAAAAATCATTCCTTTTAAAATAATTCATTTCATTTAAAATCCATAAAAAATTACTTGCCTTCATTACACAAGAATATTCATCAAAATCATACTTTAAATTTTTTATTTCAACTCAAATTCATTTTTTGGAAATAAACACTTTACTTTAAAAACCGTACTAAAGAGGTTCAACACACACTATCAAATTTAGAAAAAAAATATCAAGAATCTTAGTTCAGGATTTTAAAATCATTTTGAAAACTATTTCTAATCAATAAAGCAGTAACATTGTTAATTAATAGGAATTTTTATACGAAACCACTAACCTAAAACATGGTTTCATAAAACACCCAACAAGGGATCCTCAGTCAGAGAGAGATAAAGATTTATAATCAAATGAGAGAGAATTCTAGAAAAAATATCAAGTAAGAACCTCTAATTAATCATTTCTAGAACAATGGGAGAGGTATAAATCACATACCTCATTTATTCCCAAATAATGTGCAATGATAATTAAATATTTAGGAGACAAATTCCAATTCCATTATGGGTCTACAATAAACCTGGTTAGATAATGTCACAAAAATTAGATTTAGCATCAAAAACATTGATTTAAGGTTATGCTCAACAAGATAAGGGGGTCTAGAATAAAAATGAAGAAAGATATGAAATGATAATATAAATTTGAAAAAATAGATCCAATACCCAAATATCCATCAAAAACAATCATTGGAAGGCAAGGTATCTCCAAAATAATCAAGAGAAATCTACTAGGTTGAGATTTTATTCCACTAGGAGATGAATAAAGAAAAATGGAAGATTTTCGGTTCATAAGATAAAAAATAAAATTAATTAATTCACAAAACAAGGTTTTGATACAAAATTTAGAAAAATATGCATCGACCTTGCACCCCTTTTGGGCTACTGGATAATCTTCATGATTTGGCCACATAGTTTGAAAAACCATGCTCCAACCATAAAAAACACCTCTACCTTGAGTCATAAAGTTTTAGGGGAAGGTATTATGGTTTGGAATAAATTTATTCCTGATCATATTCCCTCAATTGGGACTCTAACTCCATAACATCTTCTTCTAGTTTATACCCACACAGTTTTCCCTAATTGTGTTCCAACCGTTCTAAGCCTACGAACCTATAAAAACTCTCAAAATACACACAAAACGACCCAAGAAAAACTCAAAATTAAATATTTTAAAAACAAATTGTTGAAAGTGCCTAAAATTGAGATATATGATGTTATAATTCTCCCTAACATATTACTTTCCTCCCCCAGAAAGTCTCATCATGAAGTTTGGTTCACAAAGAGATGAGGCCACACTTCTACATTGTCACCTCACACTCCCAAGTCTCAAGTATTAGAACCATGATTCCATAGAACCAGAACCAAATTTATATAATTCCCAAAAAAACTTATCTATTAATCAATAATTTTAACTATATACTCAGTCATGGTCATATCAGGTTCTAAATCTAGGACCTCCCAATTAAAAACATGAGACGGGTCCAAAAGATACTTCTTGAACTATGATATGTGTAACACATCATGGATCAATGTAATATAAGGTTTAAATATAAAATATTAATCCACCTTTCAAATATTCTCAACAACCTAAAAATTTCCCACATATCTTGGTTCCATCTTTCCCTGATTTCTTGTCTTTTGATGACCTAGATGATTCGAGACTCTCAAGAACACTTAGTCAAAAACTGAGAACTCCAAATGCATCAATGTTGATTTTTATAATATTTATACTGGATCCAATCCATTAACAACCTTTGATGAATCATTTAGTTTTTCATTATCATCTCCTATATCAAACTAGGTCCCACAGGGGAAGCTTCACCAAACTTCTACCAACATAACATAAATTTACAAGGCCAACTATACAAGGCCTCAAATGGTTCCATATTAATGGATGAATGGTAACTATTATTATAGTAAAACTATAATATTTACAAATGGAAATCCTAATCTCCTCCAAATTCAAGGAAATAGTCATTAATCATGTATTAAATAATCTTTATAGCTCGTTTTTTCTATCCATCCATTTGAGGATGGTCTGCTATGATCAATCTAACCTAGGATCCCATTATCTCTTAAAGGAATATCTAAAATTGGGATGTGAAATGGGGATCCCTATCTAAAACAATCACAAATATAACTTCTTATTACCTAATAATCTTTTACACATGCTGATTTTCCAAATTCTTAACTTTTTTGGTAACTTAAATGAGAATAAAGTGGGATAATTTTATCAATTGGTCAATCACCACCCAAATCATATTCTTTCCTTGATAAGTGTGTGTAAATCCAAACAAGAATACTATTTATATTTCATCTCAATTACAAGTCGATAAAGGAAGGGGATGAAGAAAACCAAAAGGATTTTAATACTTATTCTTGATTTCTTGACAGGTATAACAATGATAAAAATATCAAAAATGTCTCATTTCATACTTGGCCACTAGAATTGTTGACTTATATCATTAAACATATTAATCGTGTTGGGGTGTACCATTGGGAATGAAAATTCCCATAAAAACCTTTTTCATAGGATATAGAACAACATAAAAATTCCTAAATAAAATGATTCCCTCCAAAGATACGTACCATTTGAAAATAGTCTCCCCACAATTTAAAGAATCCCTAATACCTTGGAACTCATCATCAAGTTGCTTCTCCTAAAGGGTTGTCTTAATAAGAGAGGATGTAAACTGAATGCTTTCTAAAACAAACTTTGTCTCATCCTCTTGGAATCCCAAATGTGTGCGACCAAATAGAGCTATAAGATTCCACTCCTTTGATGATTCCCTAATTTATTAGGAGGGAAACTTCCTGCTAAGAGCATTGGAAACTATGTTCCATCTTCCAGGGTTGTAGGCAATGTAAAATTCAGATTATTATAGGTATTCCACCCATATCCTCTATCGGAGATTCAAAAAAAATTGATAAAATATAACTCAAACTCTTTTGATTGGAGTATATGGTAAAGCTTTCTCCAAAAAGGTATTTCTTCCAACTCTTAAGGTCATGCATCATAGTTGAAAATTATGAATCATGTGTAGGATAGTTCTTCTCATGATTATAAATAAGAAGAGAACTATAAGACAACACTTGATCATTATTCATGAGAACACAACCCAAATACAAAACTAATGCATCAAAAAAGACCATGTAGTCTCACCTTGCCTCTAAAAAATGAGGTCTGGATCAACTAGATCTCAGGTCCCATTCTACCCAAAAAACATGGAATTCCCCATCTGGGTATCTCCTACTGATGATAACAGTCAATTTGAAATTTATGGGTAACTAAACAATCTATTATGAGAATGAAATCTAAAGGAATCATATCAAAAACCAAAAAAGCCTTGACAAGATCAATTTATGTTAAAGAGAAAGTACGTGAGGGGAATTGGAGACACAACTCTCTCTTTATCCCAAGAGGTGTTAAAATTTCCATCACATAATAAATGATCTTAATAGGAATATTTAATATATCCACAGTGTGAGATGATATAAAATAATGGGAGGCACCAGTTTCAAATAAAGTACTCACTAAATACGAAGCAATGGAAATGGTACATATCACTATCATAGGACCTGTATCAATTCCCAATATAGATTCATTCACTATATGAAGTGCCTTTTTAATGTTTGTGGCTAGAACCCCATTGTTCTCTAAGAATCTGACTACACTGTGGATCCTCTTAGTGCTAACAAGTTAGTTTCATAATGTGGGGGCAGTAAAAACATGAAAAAACCTATGAAAGTGGCATGAACATCTATATGAAATGCTTATATTTGGTTCCTCTATGAAATAACACTTCTATTTTCCAACATTGATGCATTGGAAATAAGTTAATGGGACTTTACTAGACACTTCAGATGATTTATAAGAAGTATGATGTCGAGAACCACCACTACTATTTCCACAAAGAGATTCATTCTTCTTTATCTTCCCTTTAAATAAACCACTAAAATTTTCATTGGGAGTAGGAGGAACTCAATTCAACCATCACATACCATCCATGTCAATTTATAACATCATATCCCTATATATAATTTCATAATAAGAGGTAATATTTCATATACATACATGATATTATATATCTACTATAAGACCCATATGAAACCTCTATGATTTTGGATTCTTATTCAAAACCACCTCTGGTGAAAAATGATCAAGTTCTATAAAATGATTATTATATTGAGTAACTGACCAATCATCCTAGTGAAAGTTAATAGACTCCATGGAATTAGCTAATATCATCGATTATGGATAGAATTGCTTCATAAAAAAGGTGTTGAAGTCTTTACACTCTAATCTATCATTATGATTCACCAGAACCATAGCATCCCACCATCTATTCTAGTCCCTTCAATCTTAAAGATAGTACACTTAACTTTAATGGAATTTAGTATCTCCAAGATCTCGAAGAGCTGCTTGATCTTTCCCAACCAATCCTATGACTTCTGGGGACCATTAGTTCCCTAAAAATATGGTGGTTTTTAATGAAGAAACTCCTAGGTTTGATTTCTACTATTATCCCTTTGGGGTTTCACTTATGGAACCTATATAAGAATGTTCATGGCTCTAAGGCCCCAATCTTGGACCACACACACTATTACCTTTACAATTTTATGGTCAACTAGATGGTTCACTTGTTGTGTTCCATTAGCAACTCCCTCTTGATGCATGATTGAATATCTTATTAGGGGAATGTTACTACAAAAAATCAATATAAAATAAGAAAAAAATAATCAAGAAATATAGTATCATAAATTATATCAATTAAAATTCATCTTGGGAACACAAAAATTGGATCAAAGTTTGGTAAAACTATTGAATCAGATCAATCAATTCCTTAAAGACACCTTTTCCCAACCACCCATGGTAACTTAAGGCTCATTATGATGAGAGATGTCTATTTACTTAATAATAACATACCCCTTAAGTATATAAAATCATAACTTCTATCTACCAGAAAATCAAAAACTAAATACCAATATCCAAGAAGATACAAAACCTCCCTTTAATAACAATTTTTCATAAACAAACCCAAATGACCTTCAGAACTGGTACCCGAGCCAGCCCTTACATGGACCCTATATCATTATCGATCCCTATGGGATAGTGACTAGAATATGGGAATAATTAAATAGAAAAAGGGAACTATTTCACCATAAGAATTAGTGAAAAATAGAAAAAAGAAACCATAAACAGTTGGCATGCCAATATAGTCACCAAGGAAATTTTACCATGAAGTAGAATGATAAAAAAACAAAAATTGTACATCAACCCAAGTCATCACATAATCCATAAAGGTCATCATAAAAAGATCTACTTGTAATAAGTGGATCACATTCTCCACCATTCACTACCAACTCTCAAGGTCCCTCGATCAAGAACACCCACCATCACCAAGTGGTGCTTTCCTTTTTCATGGACCTAACAAAAGAAGGTTTGCATATGCCCAAAGGCATGTATAGGGTGTGAGAAACACTAGCACAATCAGAATTCACCCACATATTTTATAAGAAATCCAAATAAAATAAACAAAATATTATCATTTTTATATAATTCATGGAATGGAAATATATTTCATAAATTTCAATAAAACATTCTTTTTAAATATTTTCAATGGACAATATAAAATGTAATAACCCAGATTATTTTTTAAATGGTATTTTTTTCCTGGATAAATTTTTGTTACATATTATATAATACTATAAACATAAAAGGTAAAGATAAAATAGTAAATTTTATAAATACCATTACATTAATCAGCTATGAAACCAATTAAAATTCAAAACATTACAACTATACAAAGAATATAAAATCTAAAATCTAAAATGGGAAAATAAGGATCGCCCCAGTCTACAAAAATAATTTCCCCAACTGAAAATTATATAGCAATAAAAAATATTATTAAACTAATCAACATCTTATGAAAATTAAAATATAACCTTAATATAATTTTTAGTTAATTTTGAGTGAAATAATGAAGGGGTATTTATAGAGTATAAAGAAAAATGTGACTGTTGGGATTCGACCATTATACGACCATTGGTCAATATGACCGTTGGAAACTATACCCTTACTTGATAATTTTATCATTATAATTAGTGTTTATAAGTAGTAATGAAAAATTATAATTGATAAAGAAAGTATAATCAATGGCCTCAACCAGTGGATTCATGTTGTTTGAATCCCATTTGTCAGAACTTGGGAGGTAGGTATCGTTATTTGGGTTCTCCCTTAACCAAGACCAAGCCGATATCCAACAAGTTAATCTTGAAAGAAATCACATATGGGATAAGTTCAAGTTAGTGGAGATTATAACTTGGTCAATGTTAACTGAGGTACCCCATGAAATTACAACCATCGCACACCTTACCCTTAGAGCGTATGCAGGTGTAATAAGGAGTTAATTGTCTAGACCTTGGTTACTGAAAGTGTAAATTACTTTGTATAAATAAAATGTATATTCCATTAATTCCCTTTAAGAATAGTTTTTCTTAATAAAATATATGTTTAATGGAGTTGAATATTTAAATTTTATTTTTTAAAATGAAAATAAAAAATAATTTTATTTTTCTAGAAAATATATAAAATTTTAATAATAAACCAAGTTATTCGGAATATTTTTTTAATGAAATAGACTTTTAAAAAACTTTTATTTAAATAATAAATGATAAAATAATATTATAAATGCCCGGGAAATTTTTTATAACTGTCATAAATTTTATCGCACTTTAAAAACTAGCATTTTTTAATAAATAAGAATTTTTATATTTAAAAGTAAAAATTCTCATATTTTGAAAAAAAATTGGAAAAAATAAACGTTGTTTTTTAAATCATAAAATTTAAATTAGGTTAAGTTGAATTTATGATAATTTTCTAAAACACTTTTTTTATAGTAAAAAATACAGTTTTAGGGTTTTGATATATTTTATGATGTCATATTTATGTCATAATAATATACTAATTAATTAAACACAATACAGGACCAAAATCATGTTATTTTATTAATATTAATTATTTTAATAGATTTTAATCAATTTCTAATACTATAAGTGGCTTTTCGAAGTCTAAAAAGATTAATTTGATTTTTTTTAAACTTTAATTTGTGGAATCTTTACTTTTCCATGACAAAAGAAGTAATAAAAAATATTTTTGATTCTAATGGATTGAAATAATATAAAATGTGACCCAAATGTCCAAAACCATGGGCACGAACTATGGGTAAGCCAATTTTTCTACATTTTCCACAACCTAGATTTCTGAGTTCTATATTTGGAAATTATTAAACAATTCCTCCACTTATCCAATAAATACCCACATATTTTTTCATTTTCATTCAATATAAATCCATCATCCATGAAGTTATGGTGATTTTTCCTCCCAATGAGTCTCCCTAAGGTTTCCTCAAGCCCCCAAGTTTCTATCCTCATGTTTTATGAACAACTCTTCAAGGTAAGGGAATTATCCTCCTTTCTCTTCAATTAAAAAACTATTTTTGTATATGTATTCAAAATGTTGTGTTTGCTCTATTTTATTACCCTTTTTATCATACCCTTACTTCCAAATTATATTTTATCAATGGTATACCCTTGTTCCCTCTCATTTTAACCTTTTATAAAACCATGTTTTATACCCGTTATGCTACTGAATTTACTTCTCAAAATTTATCGCTTCTCTTTAAGAAATTATCTTTTATTTTCTTTGTGTGGATATCCAAAAAAATTTATTTTACATGGGTATCCACCTATATGTAAAAAATTATTTATTTAACTCAGGTATTTACATATAAGAAAGTCACATTCCCTTTTCATAGGATAAAAATTATGTAATGGTCATGTCTTTAAAAACTTTTGTACACCATGATTTTGATAAGAAACTCATTATTTATTCTCCACGGGTTATTAATGAAATGAGTGATTATGATCTATGTTGATCAAATTAATTAACACATATGAATTTTTTTCCTAGATAGTTCTCCAATGAATTGGGTAAATAATTTAATCTCTAGATATGACATGTTTTGTTGAGTTAAAAGTCCTCTTTTAACTTTTATGTTTTGTTTTGGAAATCACAAATGTCTTATTAATCGTACTAACCTTGTCTATCGTATCGTACTGAACATGTTGATCGTACTGATCATGCTGATCGTACTGAAAATGATGATCGTACTGATCATGCTGATCGTACTGAAAATACTGATCGTACTGATCATGCTGATCGTACTGAACATGCTGATCGTACTGAACATACTGATCATACTGAATATGCTGATCGTACTAATCATGTTGATCGTACTGAACATGCTGATCGTACTGACCATGCTGATCGTACTGAACAAGCTGATCGTACTGAATATGGAAATTGCTTTGACTCTGCTTCTCATATCTTTCATTACATACTTGTGTTGGTAATTTGTCAAAAACACATGCTTCATTTTAAATTTTACTCATGTTTATCTTATTCATATATCTTGTCCCAACCAAAACGATGTCGTTGAGTTAGTTACGAACTAATCAAAACGATGTCATCCTTTCTGTTTCAATATGACCATTATGATGCCAGGTGTCCAAGTCCCTCCGAGTTTTTTGGATAAATATGATCGTTGGAGGAGATGTGACCATTGGAACCCGAGGCCTATAAATAGGAGGTCATTTGAAGCTGAGAGCAAGAATTAGACAACTGAGAACAAACGTGATACAACTGTGATACTTTGTTCTAGAGATAGATGTTGTGACTTCTCTCATGCCTTGTGCTTTGTGCGTCCGATCATCGTATTAAGGGCTTTCAAGTGATTTAAAGATAGAGGTGTCGATTACCTACAAAATCGAGGGCTGTCGGGGATAGGCAGACAGACGTTCCGATCATCGTATTGAGGGCTGTTGGGGATAGGCAGACAGATGTGTCGATCATCGTATCGAGGGCTGCTGGGGATAGGCAGACAGACGTGCCGATCATCGTATCGAGGGCTCACCAAGGTGTTGGTGAGACAGACCTTTTATCCTAGGTGAAAGGATAACCCTTCTCTTTGGGTCAAAATAATTGTAATACTTTTACATTTCCTCTGTTACTTGTATTAGAAAGGAATTTGTATTGTTTCCTTTCTTCTTTACATATTCTATTGTAATTTTTTCAATTACAATCATTCTATTACATATTGTATTGATTGATTCTATATGATTTAAGGTATAATAATTCATCTTTATATTACTCTGATTATTGTGTTCATCTTGAATACAATTGTTTTACATTTCATTAGTATTACATTACATCATATCTTTGATATTCAATACAATTTTGGGTTTTTGTATTTGTATTAGTTTAAGATCATTTAAACTAATCTCTTAAGCGCTAAAACTCAAAGGTTTTTAAACCTACAATTCACCTCCCTCTTGTATTGTTCCATCTAATAGACATACATATATACATATTCGATCCAACAATTGGTATCAGAGGAGGTTTTCCACTGGTTTGTATTACTAGAATTATTTCTTTCATATTACTAGCTTAACTACTTACTACACTAACGTGTGGAGTGGAAAAGTTTTTTAGATGGCAGAAATGAATATTTGGTCAATAGACAATCTGAATCCTTCTAGACCACCTATCTTTGATGGGAATGATTATGAGTACTGGAGAGATCGTATGAAGACGTTTATTATCAATACTGGCGTAGACAATTTTATTATGCTTACTGGAGGTTACAAAATTCCTGACAAAGAAGTTAGTACTTTCACTAACCAAGAGAAGCAAGAATATCAACTGAATTACAAGGTACGCAATACTTTATTATGCTCTATGACCAGGAATATATATAGTCAGATATCTTCATGTGAAGCAGCCAACTGTATTTGGAAGAAATTGGAAGTCACTCACTTTGGAACATCCAAAGTTATATAAACAAGGAGAGAAATGCTTTGAGCAGAATATCAGGGGCTTGTTTTTCCTTATGGAGAGCCAGTATGTAAAGTGAAACAAAGGTTTATGACAATTGTAAACATCTTACAATCTATGGGAGAAAAAGGTCTTGATGATGAAGCTCTAGTTGATAAGATTATAGATATAATTCCAAATGAATGGGAGTCAAAAAGGACAGCTATTGATGAAAATAGAAAGGTTTCCCAGATTTCTCTAGATGAACTCTTTGGAACTCTTCTACAGCACGAGACAAGAATGAAGAGATATGCTGATTTCAACAAGAAGAAGAATGGGAATGGAAGTGTAGCCTTTGCATCTAAAGCTAAAACTCCTGAAAGTCTTACAATATCCAAATCCAAGAAAGTTGTTATATCTGATTCAAGTGATTGTAATCTTTAGGATAATGAGTTAGCCAATCTTGCTCGAAGAATGAACAAGATTGTGGGAAAGAAAGACTTTCAATATAGATTCAAAAGGAAAGATAGGAAGGATAAGAAAGATTTAGAGGTAACTTGTTATGAATGTAAGAAAGAAGGACATATAAGGCCTGATTGTCCTTTACTGAAAAGAAAATACAAAAAAGAGAAACACTCTGAAAGAAACAAGAAAAGGATTTATAAGACAAAGAAAGTCTTGAAGGAAAATGATACATGGAGTGCAAGTGGTAGTGATTCTTTAGACGATTATTCAGAGTATGAGTCCTCGGGACAGAGGAATATTGGACTTCTATCCAGATTACCAATTGAAGATCATTGTTTCATGGCTAAGTTACATAATGCTGAATCCATTACAAATGTCTCTTTAAATGCAAATTATACTGATAATAGATATTATGAATCTTCAAATGATGAATCTTCATCATTAGAAGATGATACATTACCTTATTTTGAAGAAGTCTCTAGATTTTCTAAATTACTTGAAAATGAAAATTCTAAACTCAAGAAAAGGCTTGAGAAAGAAAATTCTAGAATTTCAATCTTGACTAAAGAAGTATCGGATCTTTCTAAAGATCTTGATGTGAAAACTTCTGATTTTGAAAGTATTTTAAAAACCCTTGAGAAAGTTAAATCTGATAAGGATAAACTTTCTAAGGATCTTGAAAATTTAATTTCAAAGAAAAATATTTTAGAGCCTAACTCTAGTTCAAATTCAAATGTTTTGGAAAATAAGAATTTGGTTTCAAAACTAAAGTCAGAAATTTCTTACTTGAAAAAATGTTTGTCAAACTTTACTCATGGGAAGGAAAACTTTGATAAGATGTATTCTCAAATTAGACCTTTGAGAAATCATTCTGGTCTTGGTTATACTTATTCTAAACCTGTTTTTAGAAATAACTATTTTGTCCCTCAAAAAACCACTTTCTGTTATAAGTGTCAATGTGGTGGACACTGGAGAAGATATTGTTCTCTTAAAAAAACTCAATCATTAGGATTTCATAAAGCTCATTTTGCAAAACAAATGTGGATTCCTAAAATTCTTTTATCTAACCCTTCTGGATCCAAACAAGTTTGGATTACGAAAAACTACTTGTTTCTTTTTCAAGAAAATGAGAAGTGTACCAATAAGAATATTTGGTACATGGATAGTGGTTTTTCTCGACATATGACTGGAAACAAAGATCTCTTTGAAAAGGTTATCAAAACAAAAGGTGGAAAAGTTACCTTTGGAGATAATACTCAAGGAAAGATTGTTGGTATATGTAATATTGTTTCAAATGTTTTGTTTATAAAAGGAGATATTATTTTACAATTTATCGGAATACAAGAACAACTTGCTGAAATTTTTACAAAACCTTTATATTCTGATAGGTTTGAGTTTATAAAACAGAATCTAGGAATGATTACATTAAAATAATCATTCATATCTACTTCATGTTTTACAAATCTCCTTACAGTAAATAACTCCTCTTGAAAGGGGGAGGACATCTCTTACTATGTTTTTTTTGTTTCTTTTTATCTTATGATCTTTAATTCTTTTACTCTCCTGGTATGTGTTTTTACTTTTCTGTTTATCGTATTGACAGTTTTATCGTATCATTTACTTTTCTATTTATCGTATTGACAGTCTTATTAATGATTTTCTTTTCCATCATATCAACCGATGATGGTAATGAATTTCTTTTCCATCGTATCGACTGATGATGGTAATGAATTTCTTTTCCATCGTATTGTCAGTTCATGGTAACGAGATTGTTTTCCATCGTACTGTCATTTCATGGTAATGAGATTGTTTTCCATAGTACTGTCAGTTCATGGTAATGAGATTGTTTTCAATCGTACTGTCAGTTCATGGTAATGAGATTTTTTTCCATCGTATTGTCAGTTCATGGTAACGATATTGTTTTCCATCATATTGTCAGTTCATGGTAATGAGATTGTTTTCCATCGTACTGTCAGTTCATGGTAATGAGATTGTTTTCCATCGTATTGTCAGTTCATGGTAACGAGATTGTTTTCCATCGTATTGTCAGTTCATGGTAACGAGATTGTTTTCCATCGTATTGTCAGTTCATGGTAATGACTTTGTTTTCCATCGGTATGACGTTTGATATTTTTCTTTTATTCCGTACGGTTGTGTATTCGTTTTTAGCTCTACTAAAACCAACAACTACCTTACGTTCTCCGGCAGGTACTTTCCATTCTTTTATTTTTTTTCTTTCGTTTTTAATCCTAACCATTGATCTATTTTCCTCTAATCCAGACCGTAAAAGATCAACGGTCACCCCTTTATCGCCTATAAATAGCCCCCCCCCACCCCCCTCCCCAAACCCACATCATTTTTTTTAGGTTCTGAGGCGAAGCTCTGCTCCATTGTTTTAAGTCATCACACGATCTTTAATCAGCAGTATCCTTATGTCTCAGTCTTCTGCCAACACCCCTGCTGATATGTCTTCAAAGGCTTTCTCAGAAAAAGATCTTTTAAGGGAAAGGTTAGTCTCTTGCGACTTCTATGATTCATACGATTCTACTATCAAGAGTATTATCTTGTTTCAAGTATAGGAGCATTTGTGTGTTGAAAATCATGTTTCTCAAGACCCGGTTATCTTTGATGAAGTCTGTCAGTTCTATAAAACCGTATCTTTTGACAAGAATATGACTATAAATTTTGCTATGTACGATAGAAAGTTATCTATGTCTGTGAAACAAGTGGCTCATTTTCTTAATGTCCCAACAGAAGGGGATTCTTTCTGTCCTTCTCATAAACTACCAAAGGAAGTCGGTACGTTTAATAGAGAAAGCGTTGAAAAGTCTTTGTTTGTTATAAATGAAGAAAAGAGAAAAGTGGCTCATCTTTCTCCAGACAATCAGTTTGTAACTCTATGGATGCAAGGTTTTCTTATCCCAAGGAAAGGGGATAGAGAAACTCTGAAAGTTTCTGATATCTTCATGTTATACTATCTTGTCAACATGAGAAAAGTGAATCTCATGGGGTATGTTTTCGAAACCATTAAGAATGTGAAGTCAGGGGCAATCAAATCTCATTTGATTATGTATCCAGCCATTCTTACAAAGTTTATTCTCGAGAGTATGAAGTTTTTCAACATCACTTTCAAAGGAACCCTGATAGATCTTAAACCCTCCTGGATTAGTAAAAGTACTATGAATAAGTTGAATGTTTGTTTTGATCAGAATTCAAAACTTTTTGTCAGAGATATAGAAGCTGAATCGGCTCAGAATATATCGGCACCTATGCCAGCCAAAGACATTAAATCTACTAGTATTACTCAAAAGTCTGATCCTCAAACAATTTCAAAGCCTAAGAAGAAGCCAAAGTACAGTAAGGATGTTGTAGCCAAATGGAGAAAGGATAAGGAACAGAGAAAGGAAGGTGATCCAAAGTTTGGTCTTGACCCGACTGAGGATTTTGCAGAAAGAATAAGGGTTGAAGAAACCCTTAAAGATGAAAAGAAAAAGAAAACTGTGTTGAAAAGAAAGGCTAAAGACTTTGATATCTCGAAATTCTTGAAAATGGTTGAGGATGCCAGTGATCAACTGACGGAAGAAGTGCATCAAGAGCCCATCGTACAGAGTCTTCCTAAGAAATAAAAAGGAAAACAAATGATGGAAGATATAGAAGAAGTGGAAGAGGAGGAAGGAGATTTTCTTTTAGAATTCCTTCAAAGTTCGATGAAAAGTAGGGAGGAATCGGTTCAAAAGCTGAGTGAAGGTGTTCAAAAAGTCCCTCATGCCGATCAAGCACGAACTCCGGATAGAGTTTCGTCCCAAGAAAAACAATGTGTTGAATCCTCTCATACTGATAAGGTTGTTGTCATTAGTGATAAAGTGGAAGAAGAAAGAAAGCAGAAAGAAAAGGCAAAAGGAAAACAGCCAGTTGTAGATTCAAGCCGATCGAATGAACTGCCTTCGTACGATGAAGATACTGATTCAGAACATACAATCTCTCTCAAGAAGAGTGATTATATTTTCCATGTTTTGAGAAGGGTTGATAAGACCATTCCTTATTTCCCGAGGCTGGAAGGGAAGATTGATTTTATTACTGACAATCAGAAGAAGAAGTTTGGCTCTGTAAAAGAATTGAGAAAGAAAGTTTTGTTAGTCGAAGCTGGTTAAAAAGTTCTTTCAGAAAGTTTGGTTGCTCATAAGAAGGCCTGCAACAAGATGACCAAGTGGTCGTACAAAATAGAGAGCTCAATCAATGATCATGAGATAGCAATTGAAGATATAAGAATTTTTTCAAATGAGCTTGCAATTGCTTTCAATAAGCTTGACAGAGAAATGGTTGAAAGATTAAATCTTTTGTCTTCCCAACGAGCCGATGTTCCTTTAGTAAAAGACTTGAAAGAGAGAATGAATGCTTTTCAATCTGAATTCTCAAAGGTTTCATCTTTCAAGGATGAAATGGTTTTATTGAAGAAACAAAATTCTGTGTTATCCAAAGATAACAAAAATCTACAAGACAGAATTGCTTATCTTGAAGAAGTAATCAAAGTTCAGGAAGAGACAATCAGAAATCAGGATCAACTCTTTGCTGATCAACAAGACCTTCTCAGGTCTCAGGGTGATGCTATTTCTGAAGACAAGAAGGAGATAAAAAATATGAAGGTATTTCTTCATGAGTTGATCAAAAAGGAGAAGTAAAGAGAAAACAAGTGACTTGTATTTGTTTTCAAGTTTGGTCTTGTTTGTTACTGAAATGAAATATCTTTTATCCATTGTCTTGTGTTTATTTTCTAACTCTTTCAGACTATTCAATATTACCCCTTTCTTTTTGTAAATCACAAAGGGGGAGAATGTTTACAAAGTGGGAGAATGTTTACAAAGGGGGAGAATGTTTTATAAAAGGGCAAAATTATTTACAACACTTAAGGGAATTTTACTAATATAATCTTTATGGAAGTACAACTAAGGGGGAGTTAGTTGTATTCAAATATCTTATTCAGAAGAGTTTCCAATAACTCAGGGGGAGATAAGTATTTCTCATTATATTTACTTTTTGTATTGTGCTTTCCAAAAAGGGGGAGATTGTTGAGTCAAAAGTCCTCTTTTGACTTCTATGTTTTGTTTTGGAAATCACAAATGTCTTATTAATCGTACTAACCTTGTCTATCGTATCGTACTGAACATGCTGATCGTACTGAAAATGATGATCGTACTGATCATGCTGATCGTACTGAAAATACTGATCATACTGATCATGCTGATCATACTGAACATGATGATCGTACTGAACATACTGATCGTACTGAACATGCTGATTGTACTGATCATATTGATCGTACTAAACATGCTGATCGTACTGACCATGCTGATCGTACTGAATATGGAAATTGCATTGACTCTGCTTCTCATATCTTTCATTACATACTTGTGTTGGTACTTTGTCAAAAACACATGCTTCATTTTAAATCGTACTCATTTTTATCTTATTCATATATCTTTTTCTAACCAAAACGATGTCGTTGAGTTAGTTACGAACTAATCAAAACGACGTCGTCCTTTCTGTTTCAATATGACCATTATGATGCCAGGTGTCCAAGTCCCTCCGAGTTTTTCGGAGAAATATGACCGTTAGAGGAGATGTGACCGTTGGAACCTGAGGCCTATAAATAGGAGGTCATTTGAAGCTGAGAGCAAGAATTAGACAACTGAGAACAAACGTGATAAAACTGTGATACTTTGTTCTAGAGATATATGTTGTGACTTCTCTCATGCCTTGTGCTTTGTGCATCCGATCATCGTATCGAGGGATTTCAAGTGATTGAAAGACAGAGGTTCCGATTACCTAAAAAATAAATAGCTGCCAGGGATAGGCAGACAGACGTTCCGATCATCGTATCGAGGGCTGCCAGGGATAGGCAGACAGACGTGCCGATCATCATATCGAGGGCTCACCAAGGTGTTGTTGAGACAGACCTTTTATCCTAGGTGAAAGGATAACCCTTCTCTTTGGGTCAAAATAATTGTAATACTTTTACATTTCCGTTGTTACTTGTATTAGAAAGGAATTTGTATTGTTTCCTTTCTTCTTTACATATTCTATTGTAATTGTTTCAATTACAATCATTCTATTACATTTTGTATTGATTGATTCTATACACTTTAAGGTATAATCATTCATCTTTATATTACTCTGATTATTGTGTTCATCTTGAATACAATTTTTTTACATTTCATTAGTATTACATTACATCATATCTTTTATATTCAATACAATTGTGGGTGTTTGTATTTGTATTAGTTTAAGATCATTTAAACTAATCTCTTAAGCGCTAAAACTCAAAGGTTTTTAAACCTACAATTCACCCCCCTCTTGTATTGTTCCATCTAATAGACATACATATATACATATTCGATCCAACATGTTTTACAATACCTTGGTGAATAACCTTGGTAATTATTTATTTATGACACCTTAGTGATAAACCTTAGTGATATGCTTATGAATGTCTCATTTAAATTTTGTAGCCACATTTCCATGTTATGGTTCATGTTCATTATGTTATTATATTCCTCATTATCTCTTGTTCAATCTATATTAGTATGCCTCATGTTATAATTGTTATTCTTCATGATCGCATGATAAATGTTTCCCTTGCTTATTCCCTTACTAGGCCTCATGCTCACCCCTTTAATTTTATGTAAGTCCCTAGGTTATGTGATGTAGAAAATGTAACTTAGGGTGAACACATGAATATTTATTTTAAGTGTATTTAGAATAATGTTTTATGTTTTCATGTATTATGTACCTTTTTCCAAGAAACTAAACTTGAAAAGATCCTCTGATTTATACCATATAATGAAAATTTATGTAATAAAATGGTGGGATTCCATAGTTGTTATGAAAAAAAAAATAGTTATTTGTGGAAATTATGACTTTAAAATTTTAGGAAGAACCCTAGGGACAATTATAAATATAGGAAAACATCCTGGTATTTTAGTAAAGTATTAAGTAAATAGTTTTTTAGAAAAGAAATCCCGATATGGATACGAGAAATTAGATGTGGATCTAGAACAGATGTAACTAGGGGTAAAATCCAAAAATACAACTTTTATCTAGACTTTAATGGGAACTGGTGCATGAAAATGGGCCTTTCTACACTTCTATTTTAACACTCTTAGTGAATATTCTTGGTTAATCACAAGCTTTTTATAAACCATTATGAAGGATATATAGAAAATGTAATTGTTAGTAGAAGATATTAATAAAATATTTAATAATGATGTTTTAAAACATAAAATCCATTTATAATTATAATATTTCTAAATTTGACATGTTTCTCGCTATGTTTTTCTTCTTTTAGAAAAATGGTGAGAAATAGGAGGAACCACGTAAATGATAAGTAAAACATACGATGAAATGAAGACATTATAATAGAATCTAGAATGTAAAACTTCATGAGAATAATTAATCAACTAACTCAAATTATAAACAATAATTTGAATTAAGTCGACAGACCAGATTCACCTCAAAGGGAAACAAAATTTGGTTGAGTCCTTCATGCATCAAGAACCACATTCATTCAGTGAATCTACCAACCCATTGATTATTGAATAATGGGTAAGATCTATAGAAAATATCTATTTTTACTTCATTATTTGGATAAATATAAAGTAACCATGTAAGTATACCACTTAAAAGGAGAATCTGATCAGCAGTGAAAACTGATTAAAAATAAGAAGATAAAAAGGGAAATCGATGTTATGAAGTGAGAAGAATTCAGGGGAATATTTTTCAATAAATATTTCCCCCATTTGATGTGAAAAAATATAGAATAGGAATTCCTTGAACTAAAATGGAAGAAAAATGAATTGAAGGGAAGCTATGAGATGTACTTTACAAGACTTGCTCAATACACCTCTAACTTTGTTATGGATCCTAATGGAAATGTTGATAGATTCTTCAGTGGAAAGAGATCCCATATATGGATGAATCTAGATAATCTATATTATGAAAGCTATTAGGAGATAGTGTAGAGTGATATGATGGTTGAATTGGATTTCAAAGAGATTTAGTGGTCACATAGATCAAATGAAAAGAAGAGATCAATGTATCAAAACTTAGGGAGGAACTTTGATCATGGAAGAGGAGGAAAGAAGGTGAAACTTTCCACATGCAACAAATTTGGGAAGAATCATTCTGGGAACTTCTTACATGGTAGTGTAAAGTGATAAAAGTGTAGAAGATAAGTTTATATATCTCAAAACTATCATGGTGAGGTGAAGAATCAACTTCTCAACACTAACGACAAAGGGAAGATGGTGTGGGATCAATCATAAGTTAAATGATTCAAGTTTGGATAGCTTGGGAACTTTTCTAATCAATTTCCAAATCAAAAGAAAATGGAGGGTAACCACCATCAACCATAGAATAGGCCAAGGGAGAAATGCCAGGAATTTTCTATCATAGAGGCTAAAGTGGAAGCTTTGAATGATGTGATGGATGGTACACTTGTTGTTCTCTCAAAGCTAGAAAGTAGTTTGTTTGATTTTGGTTATACACATTCCTTTATTTCATCCAAGTTTTCAAAGAATATAGAATCAATATTTGAACTATTAGAAGTATAGTTATCATTCAATACTCTTGGAGTAATTATCCTAGAATCAATGGTGTATAGAAACTCTAGTATTAACTTTTATGAGTGAAATATCATCACAAATATATTAGTCATTCCCAAAGTGGAATTCGACACTATACTAGGGATGGACTAGATCTCAAAGTATAATGCTAAGATCAACTAAAAAATCAAGGAAATTATAGTAGTCTTGAATGCACAACCTATAGTCATTTTCAAAGGAGAGATATCTCAGCATGAGCTTTTCCTAAAAGAACCTCCCATAGACTTATTTATGGAGATGATCAGTGAATATGGATAAGTAAATGAAAGTATAAATATATAGATTGTACCCATAGTTTAGTAATACATTGATATATTTCCTTAAGATTTACCTAGACCTCCCCTAGAAAGAGAGGTAGATCTCTCTATTGAACTTATACCTGGATCCAATCCAATATCAAAGACCCTATATAGAATGAAAAATATGGAGTTAGAGGAATAAATAAACAACTTCAAGATCTTATGGAGAAGGGATTTATCCAACCAAGTGTGTCTCTATGGGGAGATCATGTTCTATTTGTGAATAATATGGATGGATCAATGTGGATATGCATTGATTATAGAGAACTTAAGAGGATCATAGTGAAGAACAAGTACCCTCTTCCAAGGATTGATGATTTATTTGACCATATTTGTGGGGCTCAATTCTTCTCCAATATTGACCTATGATCTGGGTATCATCAATTAAGGGTCAATAAAGAAAATATTCTAAAGACTGCCTTCCGAACAAGATATAGGCATTATGAGTTTGTTGATATTCCCTTCACCTTAACTAATTATCCTATTATATTTATGGATTTGATGAATAGATTCTTTAAGGACTACCTTGATAAATTTTTAGTGTTTTTTATTGATGACATTATGATATAATCCAAAATTCAAGAAAATCATGAGGATTATCTAAGGGTTATTTTGGGAACTCTAAAGAATTATAATATTTATGGAAAATTCAGAAAATGTGAATTCTGGTTACAACAAGTTTCATTATTAGGGCACATTATAACCAATGAAGGAGTCTTGGTTGAACCTACAAAGACAAGGTTCTAGAAGAGTGGCCTCATCCTACAATAATAACTTATATTCTTAGTTTCCTTGGTTTATTAAGATATTATAAGAGGTTTTTGAAAAAAAAATCATGACTCTCTAATATATTAACCAAGTTAACTTGAAAAGGGGATAAGTTCATAAAGACAAAGGAGTGTAAAGAAAGTTTCCAAGAACTGAATAATTGATTTATTACTACACCTATGTTAACTCTACCCTCTATCGGAGAAGGATTCATTATTTATAGCGATGAATCTCTAAAGGGATTGGGTGTGTCCCCATGAAAAATGACAAGGTGATTTCTTATAAATCTAAAAATATAAAGCATCATGATCAAAATTATCCTACACATGACCTAGAGATAACTATGATTATATTTCCTCCAAAAATATGGAGGCAATATCTTTATGGGGGTAAATATGATATATACAAGGACCACCAAAGTTTTAAGTATATATTCACAAAAAATGAATTGAATATGAGACAAAGGAAATGGTTTTAACTTCTTAAATACTATGATTGTTCAATTCATTATCACCTCAAAATAGAAAACAAAGTTGTTGATGCATTAAGTAGGAAAGTCCCTATTGTGATGAAAATGATGAGGATTCAAGGAGATCCTTTGATCAAAGACCTAGTAAAACTAGACATGGGAATTATAAAGTAAGGTACATCATAAACCCTATCCCAAATAATTTCTCTACCATCATTACTAGAGAAGATCAAGAAATATCAAAGAGAAGATCCTTTGTTACAAAGGAATGTTGAGACTATAAAGAATGGGAAGTTTCCTGAGTTCAATATTGATCAAGAAGGTATACTAAAATTTAATAAAAGTCTATGTGTTCCATCTATCCTAAAGATAAATAAGGAGCTAATGTATGAAGCTCATAGTTCTACATTATTTATACATTATGGAAGCAGTAAAATGTATAGGGGCCTTTATGATCATTATTGGTGGGATAATATGAAAATATATATTTCCAACTACACTACAAGGTGCTTGGTGTGTCAACAAGTGAAGGTGGAGTGACAACTTTCTAAAGGGGTATTGAAATAACTCTCCATACCAACATGGAAGTGGGACAATATCACTATGTACTTCATCATGGGTTTCCTAAGAACATCCAAAAGAAACAATGCGATATGGGTTATAGTGGATCAACTCACCAAGACATCCCATTTCATCACCATTTAAGAAGATTTCCCTCTTGAATAAATTTCTAACATATACATAAAGAAAGTGGTGAGGTTGCATGGTGTTCCACTTTCTATCATTTTTTATCGTGATATAAGGTTCATATCTAAATTTTAGAGAAGTATACAACATAATCGGAATACTGAATTGAATTTTAGTATGGCCTATCACCCCCAAACTGATGGTCAATCTGAAAGGACTATTCAGACACTCTAAAACATATTTAGAACATGATCAATGGAATTTAAATGTGGATGGGATAAACACATTCTATTAGTTTAGTTCTCATAAAAAAAAATCTTCCACTTGAGTATTCAAATGGCACAATATGAAGCTCTATATGGAAAACAATGTATAACTTTTACTTCTTGGGATGAAGTCGGAGAGAGAAAATTTCTTAGGCCTAATCTTGTGAAATAGATGACAGAAAATGTTCATGCCATCCAACAACATATAAAGGATTCTTAGAGTCAGTAGAAAATATATGCTAAAAATAATCAAAGGGACTTGGGGTTTTATTTTGGGGATAAATTTTTACTTCAGATATCACCATGGAAGAGAGTAATGATATTTGGAAAGAAAAGAAAGTTTAGACCTAGGTACATTGGCCCCTATAAAATCCTTGATCACATAGTAATAGTGGACTATCAACTAAAACTTCCACTAAATCTTGCTCATGTTTATGATTTATTCTACATATATCTCTTGATAAAATACATACCTTATCCCTCGCATGTACTAAATCTAAAGGTGGTACAACTCGAGCATGACCTCTCTTATGACGAGCATCTTGTAGAGATATTAGATCGTAGAGACAAGGTTCTATGCAACAAACTACCCATCATATTAAAGTGTTGTGGAGGAACCATAAATATGAAGAAGAAATGTGGGAACTAGAGGATACAATGATACAAAATTACCATCACCTTTTCTCAACTGAAATAATGCATTGAAAGTTCATGGATGAAATTTCCTAAGGGGGGAAGAACTTAATGACCCGTACTTTTTTTAAATGATATTTTCTTCTTGAATAAATTTTTGTTACATTATATATAATATTATACACATAAAAAGTAAAGATAAACCAAAAATATATATAAATACCCTTACATTAGTCATCTATAAAACCAATTAAAAATCCAAAATGTTACAAATGGAAAAATAATTTAAAATATAAAATCTAAAATTGGAAAATAAGGATCATCCTAGTATACTAGAATTATAACCACCACTAAAAAATCTATATAAATAAAAAAATATTATTAAACTAGTCAAAATATTATGAAAATGAAAATATAACCTTAAGAGAATTTGTAGTGAATTTTGAGTAAAATAATGAAGTGGTATTTATTGGATATAAAAGGAAATGTTGTCATTGGGATTTGACCATTATATGACCATTGGTCAATATGACCATGGGAAACTATACCCTTGGTTGATAATTTTACCATTATAATTAGTCTTTATAAGTATTAATTACAATGTATAATTGATATAGAAAGTGGAATTGATGGCCTCAACTAGTAGAGATGCATCGTTTAAATTCCATTTGTCAAAACTTGGGAGGGAGGTATCATCATTGGTGTTTGACCTTAACCAAGACCAAGCAAAGATTCAATAAGTGAAGCTTGAGAGAAATATCCTATGATATAAGTTCAAGTTAGTGGAGATTACCACTCAGCCGATGTTATCTAATACACCCCATGAAACTACCACCATCACACACATTACCCTTAGGGAATATACGGGTGTAGTAAGGGGTTACAAGTCTAGACCTTAGTTACTTAAAGTGTAAATTACTTTATATAAATAAAATTTTTATTCCATCAATTCCTCTTAATAATATTTTTTCTTAATAAAATATATGTTTAATGGAGAGGAATTTAATAATTTGATTATTTAGACACAAATAAAGGATAATTATATTTTTCTAAAAAATATTTTTTTTTATAATAAATAATGTTATTTTAAATAGTATCTGTTTTAATGAAATAGTCTTTTAAAATATTTTTATTTAAATAATAAATGATAAAATAATTTTATAAAGGCTTAGGAAAATTTTTATAAGTGTCGTAAATTTGATTATACCTTAAAACTTCTATGTTTAAATAAAAAAGGATTTTTATATTTAAAAGATAAATTTTTCATATTTAAAAGAATTTTTTTGATAAAATAAAAATCATTTTTGAAAACAAAACATCTAAATCAGGTTAGGGTGAATTTATGAGAATTTTCTAAAATATATTATTTCTTGTGAATAGTAAAAAATATAGTTTTAGGGTTTCGGTATATTTTATGAAATAATATTTGTTTTATAATGTTGTAATAATTAATTAAACATAATACATGGCCTAAATAATTTTATTTTATTAATATTAAGTATTTTAATATATTTTAAACAATTTCTATAACTATAAGTGACTTTCTAAAGTCTAAAAAGGTAAATTTGATTTTTAAAAACATTACTTTGTGGAATCTTTACTTTTCCATGCCAAAATAAGTAATAAAAAAAGATGTTTAGTTTTGGTAGATTAAAATAACATAAATTTTGATCCAAATTTCCAAAACCATGGGTAAGCCAATAGTTTTTCATTTTCCTCAACCTAGATTTCTGAGTTCTATATTTATAAATTATTAAACAAATCCTCCACTTCTCCTATAAATACCCACCCATTTATCCATTTACATTCACTCCCAATCTATAATCCATGAAGTTATAGTGATTTTTCCTCCCAAGTATTCCCCCAAGGTTTTCTCAATCCCCAAATGTTTCATCCTCAAGTTTTAGGAACAACTCTTCAAGTTAAGGGAATTATCCTTCATTTCTCTTCAATTCAAGAACCTATTTTTGTATATGTCTTCTAAATGTTATTGTTACTCTATTTTATTATCCTTTTGATCCTAAACTTACTACCAAATTATTTTTTATAAATGGTAAACCCTAGTTCCCTCTCATTTTACCCTTTTTTAAAACAATATTTTATACCCATCATGCTGCCGAATTTACTTCTCAAAATTTCTCTCTTCTACTTAAGAAATTATATTTTATTTTCTTTGTGTGGATTCCAAAACCTTTTTATTTTATATGGGTATTCACCTAGATGTAAAAAATATTTATTTTATTCATGTATTTACACATATGAAACCTGCATTCCCTTTTTGTGGGATAAAAATGATGTAACGATCATGGCTTTAGGAACTTTTGTATGCTATGATTTTGATAATAAACCCATTATTTATTCTTCATGGGTTATTAATGAAATGATTTATTATGATCTATGTGGATCACATTAATTAAGAAATATTAAGGGTGTTCCATGATAGTTCTACATTGCATTAGATAAATAATTTAATCACTATAAATGACATGTTTTACGATACCTTGGTGAATAACCTTGGTAATTTTTTATTTATGACACCTTGGTGATAAGCCATAGTAATATGCTTATTAATGTCTCATTTAAATGTTGTAGCCACATTTCCATGTTATGGTTCATTTTAATTTTATTATTATATTCCTAATTATCTCTTTTTCAATCTATATTGTTATTCCTCGTGTTCTTATTGATATTCCTCATGATTACATGTTAAATGTTTCACTTGATTATTCCCTTACTGGACCACATGCTCACCCATTTCATTTTATGTATGTCCCTAGGATATGTAATGTAGTAAATGTAACTTAGGTTAAACCCATTAATTTTTCTTTAAAGTGTATTTAGAATAGTTTTTTATGTTTTCATGTATTATGTACCTTTTTTAAGAGATACTAAAATTGAAAAGATCCTCTATTTTATACCATTTAATGAAACTTTATGTAATAAAAAGGTGGGATTCCATATAAAACAAGAATATCAATCAATAATGTATAATAATTTTCATTAAACAAGAATTAATAAATCATTTCATTGACATCGTAATGTATAAAAAAATTGATTATATTAGTAAGGTTCCAAGCTTTAGGACCAGTTGGATCAAGGATTAAGGATTCGCAAATATCCTAGTGATATATGAGTCACGTGTGTACACACATTCCTATATCTAGAGACTAGGGTGAATATGAGAAAATACCAATGAATTAACTCCCTAACCCCATCATTTTTAGTTAGAGTTTTCATCATCAATTTATTTCTAGTTAAAGCTAATATATGCCTAGTGTGCTTGTCCTAGACTACCGACCTAACTAACTAGGCTCCCATGTTCTTTAAGGAAATAAATAAAGAGGAAAATAATTATTCTAAAATAAATTAAATAATTCATCATTAAACCAACACCAAATGAAGTTTTCAACATTCCATATCACTTAAAAACTAATATGAAATGATTTTTCATTAAAACTCATTCCTTTAAAAACAATTCATTTCATTCGAAATTCATAAAACATTCCATGCCTTCATTAATCAAGAATCATCATAAAAAAATCTTCAAATCAATAATTTCAACTCGAATTCATTTTATAAAAAACAACAATTTATTTTAAAGACCACACCCAAGAGGTTAAAGACACACCATTACATTTAGAAAACATTTATCAATAATCTTAATTCATGTTTTAGAAATAAATTTCTAATCAAGAAATAAATAATGGTTTCAATTTATAGGAATTTCCTTACAAAACCACCTACCTAAAACATAGTTTTTTCAATCACCAAATAAGGGATACTCAATAGAAGAGATATGAACATCTGGAATCAAACAAGAGAGAATACTAAAATTACAAATCTTGAATAACAACATTCAATTCATTATTTATAGAATAATTAGGTAGGTAGAAAACACGTACCTCAATGATTTCTTAATAATGAATAAATACCAATGAATATTATGGAAACAAATCCTTATTCCATGATAGATCTATAGTAAACCCAATTAGATCATGTCACGAAACATATATCTAGTGTCAACTTCCCCAATATAAGGTTTAGTTTAATAATATAAGGGAATTTCTAGAGTAATAACATAGAAAAATAATAAATGATCACATACCATTGAAAACTTGATCCAACACCCAAATATTCAATGAAAATGATCACAAAAAATGTAAATGATCTCTAAAATATCTAAGAGGAATCTTCTTGGTTGAGATATTATTCCACCAAGATAAGAATGAGGAAAAATGAAAGGTTATTGAGTATTAAGACCAAAAATAATATTAATTAATTCATGTCACATGGTTTAGAAAAAAAATTACCAACCATGTTCCCCTTTTTAGGCTACTATAGAAACCACATAGTTTGAAAAATCATGTGCCTCGTGTTGTATGGTTTGAGGGGAAGGTCGCACAATTTGGACTAACTATATGCCTAACTCTGTGCCCTCCTCTAGGACTCCAACTCAAGAATCATGGTTTTCTAGGTATACCCACATGGTTTTCTCTAACTGTTCACAAGGCCAAAACCTCTAAAAACTCCCAAAAGTCACCCAAAATGAGCCAAGAAAAATTCTAAATGAAATATTTTTAAAACAAAAGGTTATAAGTACCTAAAAGTGAGAGTAAATATATTACATTATTATATAAAATCAATTAATTTAATACCCCCCCCCCCCAAATCAATATATAATTTGAATGAGGAATTATAAAATAGTGAGAGAAAATTGAGATTAAAGAATGTTAGAGGTAATCCATACCAAGGGAGATAAAACAACATTGATAGATCATTATTCCAATAAGAGATGAAGATTTATGAGTGATCCAAGCCAAATAAAATAATAATAATCTGAATAAGGTAGGGGTATTTACATTCTAACCAAATGAAAGAGAAGGGGTGTATTTAAAATTATCCCTAAAAGAATTAAAAAAACACTCAAGGTATTCAAGACCATAGAGCATGGGGTTCTTGATGGAATACTGGACACCTAGTCAAGAGAAATCAATAAGTCAGTGGCTCAGCCAGTGGGTTTTTTCACACATTGAAAATATAACTAGGCACCTAGTATTTCCCATTGGATACCCAATGGTGATAACTATTTTATTTTATCAATAACACCTCCATTTTCATCCTCTAATAATTTATAAATATTAAATTTTCTCAAATTCATGTGAAATTATCCATAATGTTTTATTCTAAAATCAAAAAAAACTCTGAGATATGTAGAAATATTATAGGTATGTTACATCAAATAATATATATTTATAGATTCTTTGGATGTGTTTATCAATTATATTCCCAAGTAAAAAATACCAAATATAAGTGGTATTTGAATCAATATTAATCTTATTATCTTGAATATTATATATTGGATAATTCATATAAAAAATAAATAAACCATTCACCATATTTACTATAACATAAAACATTTCATTATTGTATTTATAAGAAATATTATTCTTAATCATTAATGAAAATAAATTATTGTATTAATAAGATATATAAATCTCATTTCTATTTATGGTTAAAATATAGTAACAGTTTTACAATTCTATAATTATACACTGGGTATACTTTATTCTTAAGTTTTAACTTCCAATGTGGAAATTCTTTCTGAATCTTCAACATGTAGATTTACTTATAATTTCATCAATTCTATCTTATTTTTTAGTTGGCATTTATTGACATAAATCTGGAATGCATCAATAGAAACTAAAAACCATGAATCAGAATTAGAGAAATATATTTTGATAACATTCACATCCATATGCTCAAAATATTTCTCTTTGATAATTCTTCTCAAAATTAGATACTAATTTATTAAATTGTAGTTCTAAACTATAATATATCTTAAAATAATATTCATAATTAATTTCATTTTCTACAACAATACATATTCATTGGGTGAGAGTCATATTTTATATCAATTCAATAAGTAATTTTATTGAAATTGTATCATATATACTAGTGGTTAAATGTTTATATTTCATTAAATATTGATTCTCTTCGAAATGTATCATAACTATGACACCCCAATGTCACTTTCATGTGTGGTTATTTGTTGTATGGATTGGGATCTCGAGTTAAAATTTCTTTGGGCTGGAAATGTGAAAAAACTAGGACTTTTTATAGGTCTCATGATTAAGGTGCATGGTTAAACTAACCATGCGGCCTAAGTGTATTTCTCATGCACCTCCTAGAAATGGATATCTATATAGTTTACACATGGTTTTAAAAACTATTTAGGTAAACTGTGAAACCCACATGAAGAGGGGTATATTTTTTCTTTTATATCCTTTTTAATTGGGGTTTCCTCCCTTATTCACTTCAAAACCCATGAACTATATACCTCTCTTATCCTTCTCCCTTCTTCTCCATTCCCTCCAAGGTGGTTTTTTGATGGGGTCTTGGTGGATTCACTCTTGGGTAATCTTTATTATTCATATCCTTCCTTAGTCTTCTTGTTTCTATCTTCTTATTAACTTGGTTATCTCTTGGATGAAACCTAGGGTGAGGGTTGTCTTGCACTATAAGAAAAGTGCCTCATAGTGGCAGTTTTTTTTAATATTGCAGTGATTTAAACTATTTCCATATGATTCTGTGATGGTTTCATAAAACCACCACTAAATTGGGTATTAGAATCTAACACGTGGTGGTTTCTTTAATTTAGTAGTGGTTTTTGGGAAGTATTGTAGTAAGCATATTTATCGGCAGTTTTGGTGTTTTTTGTGGCAGTTTCATGTGAAAAAAATGGCATATTTAGTGACAATTTAAATTGTCACTAATTTGTTTTTCATTTTTTACATTAAAAACACCACTAAACCCCCATAACTCCCACCAATCAATAATGTGAATTTATTTAGTGTCAGTTTTAACCACCTATGATAAAAGAATATCAAACTATAGTGATGGTTTAAACCACCACTAAATATATATTTACAAATAAAAAATACAGCATATTCTGCAGCCCCAATACCAGTACACTGGAAAAAAACCATGTGCAGTGAACATATAACAGAATAATCTAAACCATACAATAATTTTCAGTAGTCAAAAATCTAACAATGTTTCATAAAAAAACATATATAGAGAACATATAACAGAATAATCTAAACCATAGCATCTCAACCATCTAACAATGTTTCATAGATATAAATCTAAGACTTTAAACTATATCGAACCAATATCTAAGCTATAAGAATTCAAACTACATAGCATGAACTTATAAGATGTATCCCTGATACATTTTAATAAGGATGATTTATCCTAGTGCTCGGGATAACATTGTAAAAAAAATTGGGTCCGACAACACTACTGATTAGTTTTAGTTTGGACATTATATTTGATACAGATGAAGTGATTAAACATGACTTTGTAAGAGCATCACACATGCACCCATGAGAAAACATATTCTATAACACTTGTAATAGGATGGTGTTTTTTCAATTCTAGTTGATGATTAATATAATCATGTTATCCTAATTTTGGAACCACATTCAGTAGTGGATGAAACATGTTCCATGTAAAGTTTTTTATTTCAATAAAATGTTTCCTAGGAAATTTTTAAGGTTGGTAGAATGATGAGTATTATGGAAACTATGTCCTTTCATATAGAGGGACACAACTGTAATAGAAAAATTGGAAATTTTCAGAATGACTTCTTGAAGCTGATGAGTTGGTATATTCAATATTTCATATCTCAAACATGATGATGACTTTTAAAACGTAGGTTTAAGTTTAAAATAATTATGGATGATAGATTCATGCTTGAGATAAATAAGTGATCCATGAGTTTTACCAGTCAGTAGTGTGTCTATGAATTCATGGAAACATGATGGAAAGGTGGTTGGTTGATTAACCAAGCATTGATGAATGATGAGATTCATTGTTGGAATTTTTTGGTTATGCATGAAATAACATGGTATCATTGGGATCTAAGTCTTTGTGGTCAATACCTTAATTAAAAAACCAACTATTAATATGGGAATATCTTAAACAAGTAAGTACAGATTGGATTGATTGATGCTTCAATGATAAAATTTTGAAGGGGAGATAAGCCTTCCATCTATGCATCATGTTAAATATGATGTAAAATTTTGGGATGTAACCCTTTAAAGATATACCATAGAAGTACAATGAGGTTTTTAGGTTGTGATGAGGTGGTTGACCCATTGTTGGACCTAGTCACACATCATCGAGAGGTGTGGCATCAAGGGTTGGTTCAAGGAAAGTATAACATGTTTTGATGGAGCATGTATTGAAAGATCTAAACAGGCCTATCAATATAATTTTTCAAAAATGTCAAGGTGTTTTTATTTGTGGACCAGGAATGAGTAATGTTTAGAAACTTGGTGTACTCCTATTATAGATTCATTTATTCCTAATATATTGACACTATCCTAAGTATGTTGGGAGAGCGTCTATATACCAAGATAAATAATTAAAAACAATGCCTTTTTGTTTGGATGGAAAGAACCCATGGGAGGTTTACACAAGTATTGATTTATATAAATCCTTAATATATAGATTATAAATTTCAAGTATTTGAGGGTAACACTCATGTGAGTGTTAGACCGGTCGTTGGATGGTTGTTTTAGTTTTTGAGTTTCTTGATAACTAGAACAGGGTACTATTGTATTCCACGGTGAATGTCAGGTATTGGTTCAAATACATACTTGAGAGAAGCTAGAGTCTAGGCATTAGTATTGGGATAGATTTTGATTATCTAGGTGTGTTGGATCAGAAATGCACTAGAATGTTTTTTTGGAATGGTGACATAAACGAGTAAGATTTGTTAAGATCAAGAGATGTCACCAGAAGTTGGTTACAAGCAGTGGTGAGCATGCTCAAAGTGATATTGGGGTACCTTGGATAAAAGGTGTTATAATATGGATTTAGAGATGTCTACTATTAAAGTTGAGTGTTCACAAAAAATAATCAACCAAAAGTAGTTCAATTTGAGTAATTTCTAAAAGTAGTATGTGTCAGTGAGGAACCACTTCAGGAACATGGTGGGTTGAGACAGGTTCATTTTAATGGTTTCTGAGAGCTTATAAAGGAAAATATGGTGTGAAAAGTATGAGATTGGAAAATTGTATTTCAACCATTTCAAACTAATTGAGGACCAGGGGTAGTATCCTCCAAAGTAACATATTAAATGTGTTGGGAGCACCGTTAAGACATTGAGGTCTGGCATAAATAGAAAATTGTAATAGTGGGAGTACCGCAACTCAGAATTGACCATTAAAATTTAAAATTTATTGTGTATATATCTATATTCTAGTCAATAATATGATTATTACATGATAATCTCTCTTATATGTAGGCTCACTCAATGTGCTCAAGCACATAGTGGTGTAGCTCCCAATTTGGATCGTCATCATCCTCTAATGTATTATTCTCCCCTATAGTGATGGAGCATGTCCAAAATAGTATTTCATACCATCTATGGCATACACATCAAAGGATATCTTGTGAGAAGTGATCATTATCATGTTTCAAATGTGTTTAATGGTCGACCCAACATTTGTGGGGCCCATCCTTGAATGACATGGTTGTGGGGCTTCTATCTCCAACATGAATAAAATGAATCGAATAAACAACATAGTAGTCAGTCCAAAATAATAATATACACATCCTAACATAACTCAAATGAAACTATTAAATATCTCCATCTTCCATATGGAACATAGATTACTTCATACTCCACCAACTTCATATTTCACCAATTCTAGACTCACTACCTTACTAAATCATCAATCCATATCAAATTCCAATGCCTTTCTTTTTCCAATGCCTTTATCAAATATGGGGAATCTTGAAAATGTTAGGTCATGAAAAATTTAGGTGACTAATCTATTCCATACATGATTCATGATACATGATGCATTAAAAAATCATATATTTCCATATTGGTCCAATATATCAACAAGACCACTAATCACTATCTGATGATTAACACTACTTTTCACCCTCTCCACCTCTATCTCTACTTCGTGCTACCAGCACCTGTAAGATAATTATATTGAAAACTAAATGATTTTAAATTTGTGTGATTTACCTTCTCACCACCCTTAATTGATACAATATCACTAGGGACAGATCCAGTCGTCTTTTGATATAAATCGACCAACGCTTTTTGCAAAGCGGGTATCTAAGCCCCCTATTCATGAATTGTGTATTTCATAGAAACATAATATCTCTAAGCATCTCGACTAAAACTACAATTATATGCAACTTAAATCCCCTAGGGACTTCTAAAGACCTCGTATGGTAAGGGTCCCAAACCCATCTCATGCACTCGACTAGGATACTCCTTCCCAAGCACTTTACCAACTAGGTCATCCTGGGAGACTGAGTAGGACTGCGCGAGATTGGCATCCCATAGTTCTTTAATTTTTACCTATAAATAAAATATCAGTCATATTAGAATCAATATATATTAACATAGTGACAATTGATAATAAGTTATTATAATGAAAAATGAATTCATACCTCAACTTCTTTGGCAGGATCATTAATAAAACTCCCATCAGATTTTTTATGAACATCCAACCACACTTCTATTCGGGATTCCTGGTGCCCTGAACTTTGTGAATACATTAAGAAAAGATAAATAAATAATTTAATATATTAAATAGATAATAGTTTCTTATAAATATTTAAAATAATGAAAATATTACTAGAGTTGATCGGCTTCTAGAAAAACACTTTGACCCCATAGTGTGAGGGGTGATTGGATTAGCCCATCTCGATGAATTCTTCCTTGAAATATCCTAAAATAAATAAAATGTAATTTAATAGTAATGTATACAATGTCATATATATTTTATATACATGTATAAATGTAAACTGAGATTAATATAATAATATATATTTAAATACCATGTGCATCTCATCATGATGTCTGTCAATAAAAACTTTCCATTGATCTCTAGGTACCCCATTAGGTACCTTTTCATACATATGTTGGGAACTCAATGAAGTATCATTGACATCGCCCCATAATCTCCATTTAAATTCTTTCAATTTATTGCCCAGATTTTTCAATGTACACTTTCTTGTTAACACATCAGCGACCGTAAAGTGGAAAAACATTTGTACACAGAAATTAATTTCGAAAATATTAGAATTTAATAACATGCTAAAATTCAATTACACCATAATATATTAAAATTACCATTATTTATGAATCAAAAACTTCATTCTTCCAAGATAAAGGCATATATCTCCAATCATCATACGTAATTGGAAGTGAAACCATCTTCGTAGCTAGCTGACCTAGAATCTGGCGAAGTAATCCTATGGATTCATCTATAGGGACCCCATAATAATAAAATGGAAAAACTATATTTAGTTTAGTCAGGTTCCATACATTTTAACTTTTCTTTTTTTTCTCCATAGTTTCATTGTTTCCATATTTTATGAAAAAATAGTTTGTATAAAAAAAGTTTAATAAATTTATTCATATTAAAATTTGTACCTATAATAGTAACTCTCCAGTATCCCAACAAAGAACTAGAAGTGGCACCCTGCTCCCTCACTATTGAGGTTGCTGAATGGGAATGCATCAACTGGTCTACTGATGGGATGCGCATAGAGGGTGTGAGAGATGGTGCAAGGGGTAAACATATGGTGTCTCAGATGCTGTAAGGAGGGAGACAGATGGATCATCATCTGTCGGTGTGGTTTATGGAACATTATAGTTCTTTATCCTTGGAATTCCTGTCATTTAATCAAATAAAATTAAATTCATAACATATAATTCAAAAAATTCAACTTGTGATAGAGTTTGAATATTGAGATTATATCCTTAAATATCATGTTATATGTGATGGATTTCCTATATGATTATCATTGGCTATTTTGATGATATTCCCTTATGATTTTTATTATAGTTAGTATTAGATATTGAAATTCAATTATCTGATAGAACTCCAATGACTTGTGCTACAATAGATGTATCACTAGAATTGATTGAAACAGGAAAGGTTAAGTGTTGGGATGACATGGTTAACACCTGATGACCCAACATGGATTCTAGTAGACAGGTTTCAAGATGAAACCTATAAGATAATTCCCAAATGTTTCATATGATATTCATAACAAAATCAAGGTTATACATGTGAAATTTAAAATAAGGAAACCTAAGTTAATCAAAATGAAATCAATTAATGATAGAGAAACACAAAGTGTTCCATATTTACACACTAAACATTCTCTACATCATAACCATAGACATTATACATATAAAAATAATAAACATGGCCTATATTAAATGATTTTACATGTTTAATATCAAAAAAATATTATTATAATTTATTCATATCAACAAAAAAATAAACATGCTCTAGAGAAAAACATAATTCCCCTTCAGCATGAACAATATAATTTATTATATCATCTATTTATTTGCATCCCTAATAAACTTAATACATGTGAAGTTCATTTAATTTGAGAATGAAACATTTCAATCAATCTATAACTACTAGGAAACAACCAATCCAATACAAAATCCCATACATAATTCACATACAAACTCCATGCTCCTACATCACACAGCATTGCAACAACTATGATTATCACACAACTATATCACACATCATCCAATGTCACATCTCATTCCAACCAACCATTTTTTCACTGAACAACACACTCTAACTCAAACCCAATTACCATCACTAATGGTAAAATCTCCACAGGGACCACATGAAGCACACAAAATTAATCAATCACATAAACATATAAATGATATTTCAGCATGCACAATACCTCATATTGAAGGGGCCTCCTATGTGTCTAGATAAGAGTGGGATTAATGGAGAAAGGGGGAAAAGGATCAATATGGGGTCCTTGGTTTCACTCTTAGGATACATGGGACTCTTACATGTCCAACGTTAACTATTTAACTCCCACCAGGTACCCAGTGTCACCTATAATTGTAAAATATATGTGGAAACACATTATTGGTACCCTAAATCCACAATTCACAAACCAAACCACAAACCTCATTACAAAATAACTTAGAATGTAAACTCAATAACCTAAATCAATTTTGAATCCATTATCAAAAAATACCCCTCAATCAGAATCAAAAATTGAAACTATCAAACATTTTTTCCATTAAAATTTCTAACATAAGGCCTTAAGGACACCATAATCAAGTTAATAAGGTAAAAACATTATATCCTCCCAAAAATATCACTTTTCAATAAAGATAAGTCTCAATAAACATATATCTAAATACTCATTGCCTCTATATTGGAAATAAAGGAACTGAGGAACCTATTATATTAATAATAATAATCTTTGAAATAAACCTCAAATCCCAAAAACTAACCAGCTACAAATCCCAAATAACTAAACCAATATCATATAACTTATACATAATTTTAAAAACACCTCTAATCATATCCCAATTCATCCATCCCATGTCTAATTCATAGCTCCCAAATCTAACCCAAATCATTAAAAATGCCAATAATTCAACATCCAAAACTATCACACTAATAAATATCTCTAATTTTACAATACACATCTAATGAATGAATAATAAATCTAAAAAAATACCAAAACATCAAGAAAAATCAATAATATACTAGTGGTGAGGAACGGGATCGGCGGTGAGGTGCGGTGAGGTGCGGCGAGGGGCCGCGAGGCTCGGAACTACCAGTGAGGCACATCGAGGGTAGAGATTTCGGGGGTCGGGGGGTCGGGGGGTCAGGGGGTCACAAGGGTTGGGGGAGTGGGGGTTTTGGGGGATAATTTTTAAGCATTTAAAAAAATGTTTTATAGTTGGTTTTTAATAAACTTCCACTAAATTATTTAAAAAAATAGTGGTGGTTTACTAAACTACTGTTAAATTCTGATTTTGGTATAGTGTTATATGGGTTTCTTCCTTTGATGTTAGGGTGTTATTTTGTTATCTTGGGCCTAGTTCTTTCCTATCTTGAAGGTTTCATCATTTTCTCACACCATTGAGGTAAGTACCTATATTAATTTCCTTTATGAAACATTGCATGTGATTCTAGATGTTTTCTAAATGAATTTAAATTATGTTCTTCATGGTTCTGGTATTCAAGAAAGAATTGCTATGGATTTCTATGTTGGTGGTTTGCTGAAATGGGATTTTCTAAGGGATTTATTTGGTTAGTAATTCATATATTCAAAGTATATGAATTTTTTTTGATTGATAAAATTCTAAGTGGACTTTAAAATGGTTTTGGGTGTGTTAAAATGATGTATATACCTATTGGAGTTTTTGGAAAAAATTGCATGAAAAGTGGAGTTGTGTTTTCATGGGTTTTTGGCCTCTTTATGGATTTTGTGATTATGTGAGAAATTATTGTGCTCTCATAAAATTATTCCTTGTATTTACTTGATTAAAATTTTGGAATTTTTATGGATTTACACACATGTTTTAGTGTGATATTTTCATATCCATATGTGCATGGGGTAAACATATAGATGTGTAAATGCATATAAATAGAATTTATATAGAGTGTTCTCATTGATAACCTTGATCTCCTAAAATGGTTTTTGGATTTATAAATGTTTTCCAAATGATTTATTGGTTTCCAAATGTATTCCAAGTGGGGTTTTAATTTTTTTTCCTAAATATTTCTTCAAAGGACATTTGGAACCTTGAAAATTGTGTTGGATGATAACCTTATTTTTTAAAATGGATTTTGGATAGAAAGGTTCTTTACCTATAAAAATGGTTTTGGATTCAAAACAATAAGTCATGTTTGGTACTTTTAAATGTTTTATTGGAAATTGATTCTAATTTCTAAAGATTCTCAGGAATTCCTGCTACTTTCATAGTGTTTTTGAAAGATTAACACCCCTATAGAAGTCCTCTAATTGGGAGGGTCTTTGCATAGATAGTTTTAGTGTTGGGAGGTGGGCTAGACATGCACATTGGTATGAGTTAGTTATGTTTGATGTTAAATGTGCTTTAGACTACTCACTTTTCCCCTATAATAATTTCATGGGATCATAAACATCATATAGAGGGTTGAAAGATGATTACTATTTGGTCCCGATTAGACTGACTAGATCCCCCCGGGTAGATGAATGGTCATGGCGGGTTGTGCCATCGGTGAGGCTAGTGTAGAGCAGCCAAGTTTGGTGATAGAATATAGATTGCATAGATACATTGTTAGATGGTTATAAACCCAGTATGTATAGGGTTTCCTCTCGATATGTTTAGGATATGGTTATGATTATGTACATTGTATTTTCTATTATGATTTTCTGGTCTACTAGCTTCTTGTTCTATTTTATTTTGTATACTTGTGTTGTTTACTCTTCTATTGGAACTATTCATTGATATACCCTGCTGCTTGTGTCTGGATTAATCCTTCTTTTTATGCATTTTCTTGGGTTGTGTTTCTTTTTTTGGGGTTGGTTTTTCAAAACTTGTTTTTGAAAAGGAATTATTTTTATAGAGTTTTGGGAAATTATTTAAAAATGATTTGGAAAATAATTGAGTTTTTATTTATTAAAAGTGATAAGAAACTAATTTTTACTTGTATATTCAAACCAGTGTTTGTAGAATATTTTGAGAAAGTACATATATGTATTTGGTGGTTCTTACCTTATAAAATATTTTATGCTCAGACCCTACTTATTCCATTCGGCATCGGTATACTTGAATTATTTTTCTGGTTCAAGTTATCATTCACGTTCACTCGCAAATCGGGTAGGTTTTGTGGATGGTTGTGACCGAGATTTCACCCAAAGATCATGTTTGGTTCCAATTTTTTTGCACTTTAATTTTTGGTATCTTTTATTTAGATCTAGAGATGTTTTTATTTATGCTCAGATATTATTTTATCCTCCTTGTGTTGTGGGCTCTATTCATTTTATATTAGTGATTATTGGGTGAAATAATCCCCAGTGATTTATATTATGATGCTCGGACACTTGTCATCAACTTGGGTGGATCAAGGATGTCATGAACCAACATGGGTACCCTGGTAACACAATAACTAAGCCAACCCTTACATAGACCAAAGGGCCTTATCGATCCCCATAGGTCTATGACTAGCACCTGACAATATACAAACTGAAAGTGGTAACAATTTTTCCACTAAAAATGTATAAGTGAAATGAAAAGGCAGTATGCATAACAAAAGAAACTCCACTGAGAGTAATGTACTAGAAGTAAAATAGGAATTAAATACCAAAGTGCTACAACCCAAGTACCAAAATAGAGGAAACATCCTAAGTACCTAAGTACACAACTCACCAAAACAAAGGTTCAACAGTTGGATCCACCTCTAAGATATCATTTCCCCTTACTCAAACCTGGAAGAAGATAATCTACAAACACCTAAATACACAAGTAAGATGTGAGATAAAAATACCAATAGGGTCTCACCAAGGATTCCATATCTGATTCCAATAATATATTAACCAAATGAATGATTTCAATTTTAAATAAATAGGTTTTGAATTTCAAAGCATATTTAATAAAATCATGCTATACAATTCAAATGATGGAAATTACATTAAGAAAAGTCTTTTTAAGTGATAGAATATTTCTAAAACAATGTCTTAAATAAAAAATTTTATAAAAAATAGTTTATATAAATTTAAAAGGCATATAAAGAAATTTAACAACATTGGAATATATTTACATCTCAGATATAAAACAAGAGAGAAACATGGACATCTATCAAATAGGTATGAAAGTTCCAGGATATAAGACTCTTCACTCTCTGAGTGATCATGGAAATATGTGTATACAAACATCCCTATGAAACTATCCAAAGGTGACTCGTCACTATCCCATTGAGGATTTGACCTACTACATTTATGTTTTAGAAAATTGTTTAATCATAGAGTGTATCCAAATAACTCACAAAAAACCTAAGGATTGCATGTTCTATTACACAAAAAATGATGATAAATTTATTTTAAGACTACTGAAAATACAATTAAATCTCATTCCCCCATTTCAAATGACAAATTTATTTTTAAAACCAAAATAGGTTTTAATCAAAAACATACCTTTTAAACAAGATAAAGCCACTGGATTTATCACAAAAAAATTTAAGACATTTTCACAATTTAACAAATTCCATCAATTTCATTTCAAAATTAAAATTCATCAATTCAATTGAAACTATTTCCATCTATTTGAAAACACATTCCAATTCAACGGAATTGGGGGTTTTTTTAATTCCTTTCCAAAACCATTTGAAACATCCCAATTCACTAAAAATGGGTTTTAATCAAAACTGATCGAAAGAAATTTAAAAAAAATTAATTTAAATCAATAACTAAAATAAATCAATAAATTTAAGGTTAATAAATTTGGCCAAGAAGGATAGAATCACCTACCTTTTTTCTAAAACTAAATGCCCACAACGAAACCCTCCAATGAGAATGAAGGCACAGAAAACCTCAAAAATCAACCTAGAAATGAGATCTAGAAACACAGAGTACATATCCATCAATTTTATGATGATATATTAAACCTTAAGGAGGATAAAGAGAAAACAAATGAAGAAAATGGGAGACACTTACCCAAGAATTCACATCGTAAGTGGAACGACATTTGAACACTAAAAAAAAGGACCCGGAAGGGTTAGAGAGCTCCAAGATCACCTGTGGAAGGCCTTAGGTTGAGAAAAATGAAATTGGAGAGTTGGGAAAGAGAGAATTTTGGTCAGGATGTCCATATATAAATGGCACATGGGGTATTACAAAATGTGTAATCCCATTACGCATCATATAATAGTTAAATTTTATAACTTCAAAAAAAACATCACTTTGAATTAAAAACTAATATTTAATTAACTCATGATGTGTAAAATGTTCCTCAATTCATGTAAATTTCATGGTGTGAAACATTCTCATGGTTTTCATCCTGTAACCATTACACATTGTGTAACCTAGTTACCTGGCTGCATCCTGAAAAAATGACTTGTTAAAGCTGAGAGTCCAAAAAATCTATGAATTCACCATTATAGGTATCCTATAAATTAATTATCAACCCTAATTAGTCAATGAAAAGGAAAACCATGATAATGTTTAATATGTACCTATCATATTGGTAATAGTATTTTATAACCTTCCCACCATAAAAACTTTTTAACCCTAAAAAGCCTATGAAGAGGTTTCCATGCCAAAAAGATGAGGCCACTTCTATCTCATTAGTGCTTGAATTCCCATGTCTCATGACTATCAGAAACATGAAACCATAGCACATGAACCAAAGGTATCATCCTCCCATAAAGTACCTTGGTATCAAAATCAACTATCCTGACTGGCCGCTCAGTGAAAGATAAATCTGGTTCAATCCCAAGATCACTCCAACTCAAAACATGAGATGGATCTGAGAGATACTTTCTGACCTTCAATATATGGAATATTTTATGTATCAACATCAACTATTATAGAAGTTCTAAATGTTATTAAACTTTACACACCTTCTCAACCACCTCTAAAGGTCCCACAAAATAAGGATCAATCTTCCCTTACCTCCCAAACCATCGATGACCTAACTGGGATGAAACTTTCAAGAGCACCTAGTCACCAACTAATAACTTCAAAGTTCTATAGTGATGATCGACATAAGACTTATATCGGCTCTGTGCAGTCAACATTCTCTAATAAATTAACAGAATCTTTGATGTTATCTCTTTCACCAAACTTGGTCTAACCAATGAACTTTCACCAATCTTTGACCAACACAATAGAGATTTACTAGGCTAACCATATAATTCCTCAAAAGTATCCATTTTAATTATATACTAGTAACTATTATTACAATAAAACTCAACCATCCCTAGGTGATCATCCCAAGCCCCGCCAAATTTGAGAAAAAAGTGTGAAACATATATTCAAGAAGATGTATAATTCTCTCTATCTAGTCATCCTACTATAGATGGTAGGACATTCCCAAATGGAACTAAGATCCCAGTGCCTCTTGAAGGCCTCTCAAAAAGAGATAAGTGAATAAAGGATCCCTATCAGATACCATAGAATATGGAACTCCATTAAAACAATCTCTTTCATGTAGATATTTTCTAACTCCACAACTTTGGATGTGTCCCAAATGGGTATGAAGTGAGCCAACTTGGTCAGCCTATCAATCAAAACCCATATCACATTATTCATTTTTTGGGAATGATGCAACCCAACCACAAAGTCTATAGAGAACTCATCCCACTTCCAAATAGGTATTGGAAGTGGATGAAGTAAACCCAAAGGTTTCTGGTGCTCAAAATTTACCTGATGGAATTTATAACAATAAGAGACAAACTCAATAATTCCCCATCTCATACTTGGACACCAAAACTACCATCACATGTCATAGAACATATTAGTGGTTCCTGGTTGCATATCCCACTAGGAATTATGACAGTCCCCCATCACATCCTTTCTTGACACTAACAGCACAATGTAGAAATTATGATAACATATAACACCCTCTTTGGAGAATGACCACTGGGAAACTATCTACACACTATAAAGAGAGTATCTAGTTCTGTGGAATTCATCGTCAAGCTGTTGATCCTTAATAATCAACTCAAGAAGAGCTTATGATAACTAAATACTAGATAAAGAAACCTCATCCCCTAATTCTCAGACTCCAACATGTAACTATGAAAAGAGAGACATCAAATTACACTCTTCTAAATATTATTTCATTGTCTGGGTTGGAAGTTTCCCACTCAACACATCTACAATGACATTCCCTTTCCCCAAGGTGTAAGCGATTTCAGATTTGAAAGATTGCAGATACTCCACCCAATGCCTCTGGAGGAGATTCAAATATTTTTGAGGGAATATATAACTCAATATATTATGGTATGAATACATAGTAGACCTTTATCCATAAAGGTAATGCCGCCAACTCTTAAGCATGTACATAATAGCTTTAAGTTCAAGGTCATGGGTAGGATAATTCGTCTCGTGTGGCCTAAGATGATGATATCCATAAGCAACTACATGATCACCCTACATAAGAACGCAACCCAGGCTTGATCCTGGTGCATCAAAAAGACCACATAGCCCTACCCAGCCTTTGGAAGAGTCAAAATTGGTATATTAGTCAAAAGACATTTCATCTCAACAAAATAATTCTAACATCTATAATCCAAAGAAAACTTCACCCCCTTCCATGTTAGATCAGTCATCGTAGAAGACAACTTTGAGAATTCCTTCAAAAACTAGTAATAATATCTAGCTAAGCCCAAGAATCTATGAATCCTGAAGACATTATGTGGTTTCTCCCAATTCATAAAAAATTTCACCTTCTCATGATCAACTGATATTCCTTGTTCCAATACCATATGTCCCAAGAATTTCACTTCCTGAATCAAGAAATTACACTTTAAAAACTTATCATAAAGTTGGTGATTTATCAGTAGGCTCATAACTATTCTCATATGATGCACACGATCCTCCTATGACTTTGAGTAAATGAGGATGTCATCCAAAAAGACTACCACAAATATATATAGATATTTGTTGAAAATGTTATTCACCAAATCCATTAAAACTGGAGGATCATTTTTTAGACCAAAGGGCATAACAAGGTACTTATAATGGTTGTGCATGCTCTGAAAGGTGGTTTTCTGAATATCGGATTCTTTTATCCTCATATGATGGTAACCAGATCAAAGTTTGGTATTTGAAAACTACTTTTCCTCTTTCAATTGATCAAACAGATCATCAATTCATGGAAATGAATACTTTTTCTTCTCTGTAGCTTTATTGATCTTTCATTAATCAAAACATAGGTGAAGAGAACCATTATCTTTCTTATAGAAGAGAATTGGCACCACCCAAGGTGACAAACTTGGGAGTATAAATCCTTTTTAAAGAAGATCATCCAACTGGGAGTCCAGATCATTCATTTTATCTAGATTCATATGGTAAGATGGAATAGGAACTAGTTGAGTTCCAGTCATTAAGTCAATGTAAAAAATTGACCTCCCTTACTGGTGGAAACCCAAATAAATCAGAAGGAAACACATCGGGAAACTCAATGAAAATTGGAGGGAGATCATCGCTCAAATATTCCCACTCTAGAAAAAAATAAAGAAGTGATATTACCTTCCTCATTTTTGGATAAGAAGGTCTGGCCCTACTTTTCCTTGGGTCCCATTATCCTTGAAAGACAAGAGATGCACCACTAGGTGTAGTAAGGTATACCAGTTGAATATAACAATCAATCTGTGATTTATTGGAAATGATCCAGTACATTCTGAAAATTATATCAAGAGGTTTCATGTCAAGGACCAGAAAACTCTAAGATAGCTTGACATCTAAGAGAGAGAAGACACAAGCGGGACAACGGAGACCCCGCTCTCTCTTTATTCCAAGGGGTTTAGTAATATCAATTACACAAGATAAAATCTCCGTAGGAAGATTTATAATATTAAAAATATGGGTTAAAATAAATTAATGAGATACACTAGTAAAAAATAGAGAATTCACTAATGATGAAGCTATATTAATGGTACCTCTCATAGTTTTTGGACCTGTGTCTGCTTCCTCTATAGAATCTTCCACTATGTGAAGTAGTTTCATTCCAAAAGCTCATGTTTGGAACCCTTTTATACATGAAACATCTGATTTCCCCATAGTTTTAGGAGTATTTGAAGATCCTTTTCTACTACACAGAGTAGAAAAGATATGGAAGAATATTTGTAAGTGTCCTGAACATCCGTAGGAGCTACAATTTTTGGGTTACTCAGTGAAAACCATCTTAGAATGTCTTATCTTTCCAAATTGATATAAAATCAAAGGACTTCCTTCTAGAACTGTAGGAGGTTTGGAATGACACTACCTTCAAGAAATTCCATGGGAATCATCATGTTTACACTTTCCCTTGAAAGAACTAACACTGCCACTATGAGAAAATTAAACTCCCATCAACCCTGAATTCCCAGCCGGGTCCATCACAAACATCATCTCCCTATCCAGCACATCAGTATAAGTGGTCATATTTAGTGAGAAAACCTGAGAACGGATATCTGATCTAAGTCCCAACTCAAACCATTGACCCTTCATCCTCTCATTAAATACAATCTTAGGCATAAATTGTATGAGTTTATAAAAGAAATTTGAATACTCTATCATTGTTATGTCGGCCTTCTCAAGCTTGAAAAACTCAACATCCTTGGCCAACACCATTTAATTTAGATAGAACTGGTCGGTAAAAATAACCTTGAAGTATTTACACTCTAAGCCCTCATGTTTCTTTGTCATAGCCATCATATCCCACTATCTCATACTCGGTCCCTCCAGCAAGAAGGTGGAACACTTCACCTTGATATAGTCCAGTGTCTCTAAGAACTCAAACAGACGTTCTAACCTACCCAACCATTCCTTATCATGTTGAGGATCAATAGAGCCTTTGAAAACTGGTGGCTTCTAGCAAAGGAAATATTGATCATGATTTTGAAGAACATCACCCTAAGGTTCCACATCTGGATCATGAATGGGTAATGGTGGTAGTGCATGTCCCAAAGCTTAGATAGTACACATGATCACCTCAACTAGATTCATATCTACAATAGGATTTACTCACTAAGGTTCAGCAGTATCCTATTCTTAGATTTTATTCACACATCTTCTCAGAATCATGATACTACACAACATTAGCAGACAACAAGGAATACATTAGATAATTCTCAAATAGAGAAATAGGAGAAACATAATTCTGACTAAGAGAACAAACAATATTTGGATTTCACACTATCCAAATAAAAATAGGGAAAATACTGGAACTAATTCACAAGATTTATTTCCCTAACCACCCCTAAATACTTAAGGTTCATTGCAATGAGATCTTGTTAGACACTCAATCGCAACAACTTCTTAAGTCTCGACAAGATTACTCAATTACATGTTGACTTTAAGAAAAAATCTCATACCTTTCTATGATACCACTTTATCACAAACCAACCTGGGTACCCTAGTAACCCAATAACTGAGTCGGACCTGACATATCCCGAAGGGCATTTCAGATCCCCATGGGTCAGAGACTAGCACCCGGCATCATAAAAACTAAAATTGGGAACAATTTTTCTAAAAACAATGTGGAAGTAAAAGAAACAAGGTATTATTCATTACAAAAGAACATCCACTAAAAGTAGTGCACCAGAATTCAAACAAGCATTAAATCCCAAAGTTCTATAACCCAAGTACCAAAACAGATGAAATAGACCAAGTCCCTAAGGAAACAACTCACCAAAACTAAGTTTCAACAACTAGATCCACCTCCAAGATATATTTTCCCCTTGCTCAAACCTACAACAAGATAATATACAAACATTTTAAGTCACAAGAAGGGTATGAGATAAAAATCCTAGTAGGGTCTCACAAATGATTACATATTAGATTCCAATAATAGATTAACCAAAGGCATGATTTCAATTTTAAATTAACATGTTTGGAATTTCAAATCATATTTAAACAAATAATTTTATACAATTTAAATTATGTAAAAATAGAATATTTTGAAAACAATAGATTAAATAAAACATTTTTTATAAAATAGTTTATATAAATTCATAATTCATGTAAATTAGTTTAACAAAATTGGAATATATTTATATCTCAAATATAAAACAAGTGAGAAACGTGATCATCTTCCAAATAGGTATGAAATTTCTAGGCTATAGGACACCACACTCTCTAAGTGATCATGGTAATACATGTATACGTACATCCCTATGACATTGGCCAAAGGTGACCTATCACTATCCCATAGGGGATGTGACCTATTACATTTATGTTTTATAACATTGTATAATCATAGAGTGTGTCCAAATAGCTCACAATCTACCTAATTATTACATGTTCTCTTACACAATCAATGACGGGAGGATTATTTTAAGACTTCTTAAAATAAAATTTAATCCCATTTCACCATTTCAAATGTCAATTTTCCATTTAAAACCAAAATAGGTTTTAATCAAAAACATGCATTTTTAACAAGATAAACCCCTAGTTTTCTATCGAAACTTTTTAAGCCATTTTCATAATTTAACAAATTCCATCAATTCTGTTTCAAAATTCAAATTCAAAAATTCCATTGAAACTGTTTTCATCCATTTCCAAACACACCCCAATTCAATGGAATTGGGAATTTTTCCAAATTACTTTCCAAAACCATTTCAAACCTCCCAATTCACTAGAATTGGGTTTTAATCAAAACTGATTCAAAAAAATTTAAATCAATTGAATTTAAATCAAAATCTGAAATAAATCAAGAAATTTAAGGTTAATCAATTTGGCCAAGTGAGATGGAATCACCTACCTTTTTATCGAAACTCAATTGTAACGCCCCAACCCCAGAATCCCAGAGCTGGTGCATTATTTTAATACATTGGCATAATTACAAGGAATTATGTAAAGACCTGTAAAATTCAAGGAAATTTTTTTCTTAATTTTCTTTGAAATTTTACAAGAACTTAGTTTCTGACGGCACCTGATTCCGAGTCCCGGTGTACCCGGAATCATTTTCTGAAGTTTGGATCGGGTACGTTCAGTGAACGAACGAGCGGGCTTTTCTAACTTTTGAACCGGTGCTCGGAATCAAATTCTGAGGGCACCGATAGAATCACAGCGCCGGTTTTTTCTTAGAAACGCCTTTTCTGGAGTTGCGTTTTCTCGGGTGTGGTTTTTAATTTTTTGGGGTTAAGTTAAGAAATAAAATAAAGTGGTGCGAAAACTTTATTTTATTTCACTTAAAGCCACTTAAATCCACTTAAGCTAAGTTAAGCTGATAGAGTGGAACCCAAAATATCCTACCCACTTGGTAGGATATTTGTGAGGTGGGGCCCTCACGAGCCCCACCGTTTCTTTCCTCCTAAGTAACGCACACGCAACCCCCTCTTAATTGAAAGTCAACCGTGCATTTTTCTGGTTAAGAAATGCCCCAATTAATTGGGAAGTTAAGTCGTTGCCATTAATTCATTGAATTAATGGTTCGTTTCTTAACTTTGTTTTTCAAATTGTTGGCATAAGAATAAAATAAGACCAACTCATGTTTTACTTGGGGGTGCTTGTTGAGAGGATTTGGAGAAACTCTAATTTATTCATCCTCCTCCGCGAAGAACACGAAGAACGCGAATAATGCGAAGAACGTTGGCCACCAACGAAGGGCGACGAAGAACACCGAACCCTCGGAGATCGACGACGCCGACGATCCTCTCCTTCCGCGGCATTTCTTCCACGACGTTCCTTCCCCGCGACAACCTTCGATCGACAACCGATTGAGGTAGGGGATTGCGGTTCTTTTAATTTTTCCTTTGAGGATTATATCCTTAACATGGGTTTAATTGGTGCAATTAAATCTGTGTGTTTATAACCCTCAGAGATCGTCGATGCGACGCCGTGTACTGCGACGATAGCGATGCCCCTTCCGCGACGCGACGATCCCCTTCTTCCGCGACGGTCAATTCCGCGACGAACTCACGATCGATGACAACGTTGAGGTAGGGGTTGATTCATCTAAATCTTTGTAATTTATAACCACGGCGTATGATTAAATATTTGTTGTGAGACTTTTAAAACTGCTAACGCAGAGGGTGCGGACCAACGAACCAGTCCGAACCCACCGCCCTTTCGTTCTTGTTGTGCGAAACGGCGGACGACGACAAAGCAGGCTGCACGGGCGATGCGAGGTCCTCACAGTGAAGGACGGACCCCGGGAGGGCCTTTGGCGAAGTCGGCGCAAAGTTCCGACCACCGAAACTCGTCCGGTGGTCCGCGGAGCAGCCCTTCGGGGCGCCTCGCCGGCATGGCGGTGCCGGAGGCAGATGGCGGAGGCGCCCGGCACGCCGCCGGAAGGAGCCGCCGCGACTGAGCCGCCATGGCAAAATGCGGTCCCGCGACAACGCGGGACCGGAGGGGGACGGGACGCAGCAGCCAGTAGCGTCCGCTGGCAAGGTCAGCCCCACGCGGGGCCGCAGATCCTTCACGCGGGGGTAGCGCCCCCCCCCCCCCCCCCCCCCACTCCGTTCGGCCATAACCGGCCGAGCCGACCGCCTGGCAACCGGGTCGCGCCCGCGCCGGCCAGGCCGGGTCACGCCCAGGCCGCGCCGGGCCGCGCCGCGCCGGCCAGGTCGGACCCGAACCCAGGTCGGGTCGACCCAGTTCGGGCCGACCCAGGGGGGGTTGGGCAGGGTCGGTCCGGGCCCCGACCCCCCGTTTTCAGACCTTTTTCGGTCTTTTTCTCATAACTTGAGCTAAGGACCTCCGATCGATGCACTGTCAGTGGCGATGTGATCCTTGGATCGAGATGGTCGTTTTGACATATTACACTCAAGCTTTCGGAATACTTTGGGTTCAGCCGGGTTGGTTCGTACACGAAACCAACCGGGCCCTCGGAGCGGAAACGCTCATAACTTGAGCTCCGGACGTCCGATTGACGTGCCGTCGACTTTGATTGATTCCTCTAAGTGATATGGATCTTTTGGATTACTCCGCCCGAGGTTAGGATGCAGGTGGAGTATGGTCGGGTTGGTTTTGACTTAAAAACCAACTGGACCCATGGGACGAAAAAGCCAATAACTCTCAGACCGAGCGTCTGATTGACGTGCCGTCTGCGACGTTGAGTTCCTGTTGACGATACGGAACTTTTGGATACATCAACTCTGGATTATGTGTCAGTTGATGTATCAGCCTCTCGGCTCGTGGAGCGGGCCCTCCCGAACAAGCTTACTGTGTACGGGAACCCTAGTGCTGGCTGCGACTGCGACGACGATGACGACTGTGCAGAGATCCTCAGTGGATTCGATGGCGACGACTACAGCACTTAGCGATCCTACGTGGATCAGTGCTACAGATCTTGTGTGGGTCCGATCCTGTGTGGGTCAGCGCTCAGCGGTCCTGTGTGGGCCAGCGCCTACAGATCCTGTGTGGGTCTGATCCTGTGTGGGACATTGCGGAGGTTAGTTACCTATCGATCCTGTGTGGGTCAGATCCTTTGTGGGTCATTGTGGGGGTTAGTACCTATCGATCCTTTGTAGGTCCAACGACTTAGATGAATTAGTGGCAATATCTGATCATCTCTATCATCATTCAAAGATGTATACCTGTGTGAGCTGAATCCTGTTTTTCTTTCCTATGTGGATTGTGTTGTACTATCCTATGTGGATTTACGTTTTGCTTTCCTGTGTGGACTGGGTTGTACTTGAGCTCAGGTGTTGGAGCCGAATGAGAATTGATAACTTGGGTATATGTGTGGTCATATACCTAAGCAGTGTCGGATGTTACTTCGTGATTGTATCTTTCCTTTTTGGATTATCCTTTGTGGATTCTGGGAGACCTTCGGGGGTCTCAGGGTCCCTATTGAGTAGCTTATACTCACCCCTGCACGGGCTATGCCCACACTACGTTGTGTTGGTTGCAGACGACGGACAGCGCTGATCGTGGTTGAGGCTTGTAGAGCAGGACGGTACCTGGAGGTAGACCACTAGGCGGGACGTACTCGGAGCGGACGATTGGACCCGAGGAGTTGTGGAGGCTATCTGTACCCACCCTTCAGGTGGGAATTCCAGTGGACAGCTCGACGCTGCGGCTTTACCTTTCATTTGTTGTTTTCCCTTTCGAGTTGTACTTTACTTTCAGTTTGGGTTTGTATTCCGGCCCACTTACTGTTGTACTCAGTTTTTACTTAGTGTTACTTCTTCTTCTTACTTGCTCTGTGGTGTTTGTTTCCTTTACAAAGGCAATGCCTTCCCTTTTTACCGGGATTTACGCCTTGGTGCTAGTCGCCATCCCCTGGCCTATGGAAGGTGGGCTTGGGGTAGTCACAGCACGGGCCCCGAGGACGGGTCGTGACAAATTGGTATCAGAGGAGTTCGGTTCTACCGCACAACTTGGGACTCTAATCTTTTTCTATGTGAAGCAATAGTGTTAAGAGTATTAGGTGTGGTTATCAGTCCAGGGAGTCCAGTGTTGGTGCGGCGGCTGATGTATTCGTACACCAGGACCCTGACTTCTGATTTATGACTTAATGCGCGAAAATATTTATTGCATGTGTGTTTCAAGTTTTCTTTGTGATTACTATATGTCATCTCACCAGGTATACTATTTGACTGTGGCGTATCTGTTTCTTTTCAGGATGGCCCCACGACGGCAGCCAGCTAGGGTTCCGAGAGTTGAGAGTGACGACAGCCCATCGAGCGATGAGGCCTCGGTACAGGGCCCTTTGACAGCAGAGGCATCGGTGGTACCTCTACCCACCGAGCCACCGATGCTACCAGCCTCATCCTCTGACAATGCACGTCACCTTAGTGCACTGCATGAGTTCCAACGCCAGAGACCGCCCAGGTTCCGCGGGGAGACGGACCCCCAGGCAGCCAAGCACTGGCTGGAGGCAGTGGTGCGGGTTTTCAGGTTAGTGAGGACACCAGCAGACCTCATGGTGATCCTCACAGCGAGCCTACTGCACGCGGCAGCAGGAATATGGTGGAGCTTGATGCTCCAGGTGCACAATGAGGCATCTCTTCTTTGGTCTGACTTTGAGAGCCTCTTCTGCTTGGAGTTCATCCCAGCCACCCTCTGTGCGGTGCGCATCCAGGGGCTTCTTCAGCTGCGGCAGGGCATCTTGACGGTCGCCCAGTACTCAGCGAGATTTACCGATCTCTCGCGCTACACGACAGACATGGTATGGGACCCATTCTTCCAGGCCCGGACCTTTGATTAGGGATTGAGGGATGAGATTAGGGCTTTGCTGATCTCCCTCAGGATTCCGACTCAGGCAGGAGTACTGGAGCGAGCCCTTTTGATCGAGATCTTTCTTACTAAGTCTACACCAGCAGCGAGACCCACCGCAGGGCGGCATGTAGCGGAGTCTTATGCAGTAGGCAGTCGACGGATGACTCATTGGTCCAGGAAAACCAGACCCTCAGGAAGACGACCTCAGGACACTGGCTCAGTTATGTGGGGCACACAGCGTGGGGCCAGTCTTTCGAGAGGCAGGCAGTGCTACGCATGCGGCGGGCAGGGCCACATGGCTCGTGACTGCCCGACCTGCCATGCCAAGGAGCAGTAGACGGTTGAGGGGACACCCAGGAAGAGACAGAGGGTCGATCGTGGGGGTTCGCAGGGAGCAGGCAAACGAGGCAGAGGAGTTGGCCGAGCAGCAGGTGGTGGGAAACGCTTTGAGGCTCTACCACCACCACCACCAGGAGGTCCACCCCGACCACAGGGAGCTGGCGGGCAGAGACAGGCACAGCTCCAGGCAGTGGAGGCCTATGACCACAGTGTTCCCAAGATGATTCGAGGTACTATCTGTGTCTATTCCACCCTTGATGCAGTTCTTATAGACACAGGAGTGAGTCACTCTTTCATAGCTGCTGCCCTTATTCGGAGCTCTGAGATTCCGATGGAGTCGTTGGCTCGATCCTTACGGCTAGAGACTCCTACGAGAGTAGAATCGACGATTACACACTGGTGCTGGCAGTGTGATCTTACTCTAGGAGGCAAGAGATTCGACTGGGATCTTCTTGTAGCAGCATCGAGGCCTTACGATGTCATTTTGGGCATGGATTGGTTATTTAAAGTCCATGCTCAGATTGACTGTATTAGGCGCAAGGTGTGATGTGTACGCACTGACGGGAGCAGGTTCACCTTCACCGGTGAGAAGGGAGCCTTCACAGCACAAGATGGACTTCCACAGAGGAGAGGACAGCCCATCACACATCAGTTGGCTAGCCTTATCCTAGGAGAAGTTGACGTGCGGAGTCCTAGTTTTCCTGCAGTGGTGGATTAATATGCGGACGTCTTTCCCGAGGATGTTTCAGGACTACCTCCTCGCAGAGAGGTAGACTTTAATATTGACCAGTACCCTAGGACAGCCCTGATATCTGCTCCAGCGTATCGGATGGATCCCGCTGAGCTTAGAGAGCTACGGGTATAGTTGGAGGACTTGCAGGGCAAGGAATTCATCCGACCCAGTGTTTCACCCTGGGCTTCCCCGATATTGTTCACCAAGAAGGCGGACGGGAGCTTGCAACTATGTGTCGACTATCATCGCCTGAACCAGGTGACAGTGAGGAACAAGTATCCGCTACCAAGGATTGATGACCTCTTCGATCAGATCAAGGGAGCACGGTGGTTATCTAAGATAGACCTCAGGTCAGGCTATCATCGGCTCAGAGTTTGGGACGAGGGCGTGCAGAAGAAGGCCTTTAGATGTCGGTATGGACAATATGAGTTCTTGGTTATGCCATTCGGCGTAACCAATGCTTCGGCAGTGTTCATGGGCCTCATGAAAAGTATCTTTCATCCATACCTCGATCGATTTGTCATGGTCTTCATTGAAGACATTTTGATTTACTCAACCACTGAGGAGGAGCACGCCTACCACTTGCGGGTTGTACTGGACACACTCCAAGAGCACCAGCTTTATGGAAAGCTCTCAAAGTTTCATTTCTGGTTACGCAAGGTCCACTTCTTGGGACACGTCATTTTTGAGGTGGGAGTTGCGGTGGATCCCGTGAAGATCAAGGTGGTGCTAGCTTGGGAGCCACCCAGGAGCGTGATGGAGGTGAGGAGTTTCTTGGGACTAGTTGGATACTATCGGAGGTTTGTGCCAGACTTCTCCAGAGTTGCGGCACCACTCTCATCTTTGACAAAGAAGGAGAAACCCTTTGTGTGGTCAGACAGATGTCAGCAGAGCTTCCAGGAGTTGAGACAGAGATTGACCAGCGCACCTATCTTGAGGTTGCCGGAGGAGGGGATAGGGTACTTAGTCTACTACGATGCATCAGGGACCGAACTCGGATGTGTCCTGATGCAGGAGTGGGCAGTGATCGCCTATGGATCACGTCATTTGAGGCCGCATGAGCAGAACTATGTCACCCATGAACTGGAGTTAGCTACAGCGGTCTTCGCTCTGAAGACATGGCGACACTATCTGATGGGCGAGCGCTTTATAGTCTTTTCTGACCATCAGAGTCTCAGGTACATCTTCTCTCAGAAGGACCTAAACCTGAGATAGTGATGATGGCTTGAGTTCCTCCAGGACTATTACTTTGAGATAGTCTATACTCCTGGGAAGCGGAACGTAGTAGCCGATGCTCTCAGCAGGAGGATGGGCATTCAGCTGCTTGAGGAGGTGACGGAGCAGCTAGCCGCTTTGCAGATATCCTTCATGGATAGAGATGGAGAAGCCTTCCTCCAATCACTCACAGTCACTCCTACACTACTATAGCGGGTCAGAGAGGCACAGCGTGGGGACGCTAACTGTGAGACGCGGCGTGCGCAGATATCCTCAGGACAGGCACCTAATGGTTTCTCCTTTGGAGCAGAGCACGAATTCCTTTTCAGAGGACGGGCCTTGGTACCAGTTGCATTACGGGATGAGGTGCTGAGAGAGTTTCACACTTCTCCCTTGGCGGTACATCCTGGAGTGGCAAAGATGTACCAGGACCTCAGACGACAGCACTGGTGGCCGGGCATGAAAAAGGTTGTGGCAGAGTTCATTTCTCGATGCCTCACCTGCTAGAAGGTGAAGGCAGAGCATCAGGTACCAGAAGGCTTGGTACAACCCTTGGAGGTCCCAGAGTGGAAGTGGGATGGGATATCTATAGACTTCGTGACTGGACTTCCACGCACTTCCAGAGGTCACGACTCCATTTGGGTGATTGTCGACTGACTCACCAAGTCGGCTCACTTCTTACCCATCAGAGAGCAGGGCTTAGTGGAGATCTTGGGACGTCTCTACGTTCAGGAGAGTGTACGGCTTCACAGTGTGCCATCATCTATCATCTCTGATCGACATGCTCGCTTTACTTACCAGCTTTGGAAGGGGTTGCAGGAGGCGTTCGGGACGCAGCTACATCTGAGAACTGCCTTTCACCCTCAGACGGATGGTCAGACGGAGAGAACCATTCAGACTCTTGAGGACATGCTCCGCGCATGTGTCCTCGACTTTGGTCACAGCTGGGAGGACCACCTACCCTTGGTGGAATTCACGTACAACAACAGCTAGCAGTCCACCATCGGGATGGCACCATACGAGGCGTTGTACGGCTGACCTTGCAGATCTCCTTTGTGCTGGACAGACCCTGGGGAGTCAGCACTCGTGGGACTAGAGATGGTCCAGGCCATGACAGAGAAGGTCCAGATCATCCAAGAGCGGATGAGGATAGCTCAGATTCGGCAGAAGTCCTATGCTGACAGGAGGGGGAGGCCACTAGAGTTCGAGGATGGCGACCACATCTTCTTGTGGGTCTCACCTCGACGTGGATTATGGAGATTTGGCCGAGGCGGCAAGTTATCTCCGCACTTCATCGGACCCTTCTAGGTCCTCAACAGGATTGGAGAGGTGGATTATCGCCTGGATCTACCACCTCAGTTGCACCGGGTGCACGACGTCTTCCACGTATCTTAGCTGATGAGATACGTGCACGACCCGACGCATATCATTGACCTTGGGGAGCTGGACATTAATGATGGGGTGACGTTTGCGGAGGTCCCGGTGGAGATCGAGGATCGACAGGAGCGGGTCCTACATGGACGATCGATTCCTCTAGTGCGCATTAGATGGCAGCACAGAAACCTCCAGGAGATCACCTGGGAGCGGGAGGCTCAGATGCGTGCTCAGTACCCACATTTTTTTCCCTAGTTTATGATGTATATTTACGAGGATGTAAAGCCCTGAGGTGGGAGTTATGTAAATACCCATAAAATTCAAGGAAATTTTTTTCTTAATTTCATTTGTAATTTTACAAGAACACAGTTTCTGACGGCACCTGATTCCGAGGCCCGGTGTGCCCGGAATCATTTTCCGAAGTTTGGATCAGGTACGTTCAGTGAACGAACGAGTGGGATTTTCTAACTTTTGAAGCAGTGATCAGAATCAAATTCTGAGGGCACCGATGGAATCGTAGCGCCGGTTTTTGTTTAGAAACGCCTTTTCCAGAGTTGCGTTTTCTCAGGTGTGGTTTTCAATTTTTTGGGGTTAAGTTAAGAAATAAAATAAAGTGGTGCGACAACTTTATTTTATTTCACTTAAAGCCACTTAAGCTAAGTTAAGCTGATAGGGTGGAACCCAAAATATCCTACCCACTTGGTAGGATATTTGTGAGGTGGGGCCCGCACGATCCCCACCGTTTCTTTCCTCCTAAGTAACGTACCCGCAACCCCCTCTTAATTGAAAGTCAACCATGTGTTTTTTTGGTTAAGAAACGCCCCAATTAATTGGGAAGTTAAGTCGTTACCATTAATTCATCGAATTAATGGTTCATTTCTTAACTTTGTTTTTCAAATTGTTGGCATAAGAATAAAATAATACCAACGCATGTTTTACTTGGGGGTGCTTGTTGAGAGGATTTGGAGAAACTCTAAGTTCTTCATCCTCCTTCGCGAAGAATGCGAAGAACGCGAAGAACGTGAAGAACGCCGGCCTCTGACGAAGGGCGACAAAGAACGCCGAACCCTCGGAGATCAACGACGCCGACGATCCTCTCCTTCCGCGGTGTTTCTTCCGTGGCATTCCTTCCCTACGACAACCTTCGATCGACAACCGATTGAGGTAGGGGATTGCGGTTCTTTTAATTTTTCCTTTGAGTATTATATCCTTAACATGGGTTTATTTGGTGAAATTAAATATTTGTGCTTATAACCCTTGGAGATCGTCGATGTGACGTCGTGTACCGCGACGACAGCGATGCCCCTTCCGCGACGCGATGATCCCCTTCTTCCGCGATGGTCAATTCCGCGAGGAACTCACGATCGACGAAAACGTTGAGGTAGGGGTTAATTCATCTAAATATTTGTGATTTATAACTGCAGCGTATGATTAAATATTTGTTTTGAAACTTTTAAAACCGCTAACATGGTGGGTGCGGACCAACGAACTAGTCCGAACCCACCGCCCTTTCGTTCTTGGTGCGCGAAACGGCGGACGACGACAAAGCAGGTCGCACGGGCGATGCGAGGTCCTCGCAGTGAAGGACGGACCCCGGGAGGGCCTTTGGCAAAGACGGTGCGAAGTTCCGACCACCGGAACTCATTCGGTGGTCCGCGGAGCAGCCCGCTGGCGTGCCTCGCCGGCACGGCGGCGCCGGCGGCAGATGGCGGCAGCGCCCGGCGCGCTGCCAGAAGGAGCCGCCGCGGCTGAAGCTGCGGTGGCGAAACACGGTCCCACGACTGTGCGGGACTGGAGGGGGACGGGACGTGGCAGCTAGCCGCGTCCGCCGGCAAGGGCGGCCCCACATGGGGTCGCGGATCCTTCACCCCCCCCCCCCCCCCCGCTCCGCTCGGCCGTAACCGGCCGAGCTGACCGCCTGGCGACCGAGCCACGCCCGCGCCGGCAGGGCCGGGTCGCGCCCAGGCCGGGCCGCACCGGCCGTGTCGGACCCGGACCTGGGTCGGGTCGACCCGGTTTGGGCCGACCCAGGGGGTTGGGCCGGGTCGGTCCGGGCCCAGACCCCCCGTTTTCAGACCTTTTTTGGTCCTTTGCTCATAACTTGAGCTACGGACCTCCGATCGATGCACCGTCAGCGGCGATGTCATCCTTGGATCGAGACGGTCATTTTTACATATTACACTCAAGGTTTCGGAATACTTTGGGTTCATCTGGGTTGGTTCGTACACGAAACCAACCGGGCCCTCGGAGCAGAAACGCTCATAACTTGAGCTCCAGACATCCGATTGACGTGCTTTCGACTTTGATGGATTCCTATAAGTGAGACGGATCTTTTGGCTTACTCTGCCCGAGGTTTGGATGTAGGTGGAGTACATTCAGGTTGGTTTTTGACTTAAAAACCAACCGGGCCCCTGGGACGAAAAAGCCAATAACTCTCAGACCGAGCGTCTGATTGACGCGCCGTCTGCGACGTTGAGTTCCTATTGACGATACGGAACTTTTGGATACATCAACTCTGGAATATGTGTCAGTTGATGTATCAGCCTCTCAGCTCGTGGAGCGGACCCTCCCGAACGAGCTTACTGTGTGCGGGAACCCTAGTGTTGGCTGTGACTGCGATGACGACGACGACTATGCAGAGATCCTCAGTGGATTCGACGGCGACGACTACAGCACTCAGCGATCCTACGTGGATCAGTGCTACAGATCATGTGTGGGTCCGATCCTGTGTGGGTCAGCGCTCAGCGGTCCTATGTGGGCCAGCGCCTACAGATCCTGTGTGGGTCCGATCCTGTGTGGGTCATTGCGGGGGTTAGTTACCTATCGATCCTGTGTGGGTCAGATCCTTTGTGGGTCATTGCGGGGTTTAGTACCTATCGATGCTTTGTGGGTCCGATGACTTAGATGAATCAGTGGCAATATTTTATCATCTCTATCGTCATTCGAAGATGTATACCTGTATGAGCTTAATCCTGTTTTGCTTTCCTATGTGGATTGTGTTGTGCTATCCTGTGTGGATTTACGTTTTGCTTTCTTGTGTGGACTGGGTTGTACTTGAGCTCGGGTGTTGGAGTCGAACGAGAATTGATGACTTAGGTATATGTATGGGCATATACCTAAGTAGTGTCGGATGTTACTTCGTGATTGTATCTTTCCTTTGTGGATTATCCTTTGTGGATTTTGGGAGACCTTCGGGGGTCTCAGGGTCCCTACTGAGTAGCTTATACTCACCCCTGCACGGGCTATGCCCGCACTACATTGTGTTGGTTGCAGATGACGGACAGTGCTGATCGTGGTTGATGCTTGCGGAGCAGGACAATACCTGGTGGTGGACCACTAGGCGGGATGTACTCGGAGCGGACGGTTGGACCCGAGGAGCTGTGGAGGCTATTTGTACCCACCCTTCAGGTGGGACTTCCAGTGGATAGCACGACGCTACGGCTTTACCTTTCAGTTGTTGTTTTCCCTTTCAAGTTGTACTTTACTTTCAGTTTGGGTTTGTATTCCATCCCACTAATCGTTGTACTCAGTTTTTACTTAGTGTTACTTCTTCTGCTTGCTTGCTCTGTGGTGTTTTTTTTCTTTACAAAGGCAATGCCTTCCCTTTTTACTGGGATTTATGCCTTGGTGCTAGTCGCCAGCCCCTGGCCTATGGAAGGCGGGCTTGGAGTAGTCACGGCACGGGCCCTGAGAACGGGTCGTGACAAATTATGTCCTGAAGGATTGATCAATTTAGTAGTCTAGGAAAATAGATTACGTACATGAAATTTATATTACAACATAGAATACAACATAGATAATCCTTTGATAATTCCATTATTCTCCTATCTTAAACCTGCATATAAATCATAATACACTTCTTGGCATCCAAAGAAAATAAAATATAATAATGGGGTGAGCTCAGATGCTTAGTAAGGATAAAAAATATAGCAGAATCTACCATAAATAATCATTAAATTTTATGGAAAGGTATAAAATTAAAACACAATCCCTTTAAACATAAACTTCAGCATAATATAGAAAAGATAAATTAAATAATTCCATTTAATTATTCACATGGATATTATACTAGTTGAAATAATCACATGTAACATCAATAACTAATCTCATAATTATGGAATGTATAATGTTGTACATCTTAACCACATAGTCAAGGCCTCGTCCCAAGACCCTAAATATAAATTTTATCAAGGCCTTGTGCCAAGACACTAGTTAGTCTCATGAGACCTACTGATGCATCGAGGGGCTATAGTGGGCACCGCCTGTCACTTACTATGTCCAATGCATTCCTCATATGAAAAGGGTAAAACATAATCCAAACATTCATATTAAAACTAGCATACGAATTTTCAATACTTTAACCACAAACCATGAATGGTATAAAAATAGCACATCCACAGTTAAACATAACTCATTCAATATAATATGGAAGATTTTATTATAATAAATCAACCTCAATCAAGAATAAAATACAATAAATTATATTTAAAGAGATGAAAATAATCAGTAAAACTATTTGAGAGAAATATCCCCCTTTTTCTTGAAAACATTTAAAATTCGCATTATTTATCAAAGAAGTTGTTTAGAATAGATTTTTGAATCAAAGTGTCCCATAATAATCTGAAACTTTTGAAAGGAATTTTAATTTTAAAACATTAATGTCCATATAAATAAATCCTTAAATCCATTTTTAAAACATGGACATTAATGAAAAATATTTAGAAGAATTAATCTTTAAAACATTTAAAAATATATTTTAGTTAAAGAGTTCCTAACCAAATGAAAGATGATTGAATACAAATAACTGAGGAATAAAATTAACCAAAGATTTATAATATCTTGAGAATAAAGGTATTCATGATATAATATGTCAAAGTACAGTATATACACCATATAAAAGAGAATTGGAACATAAAAACAAAGAAGTCTCAATGGAATGTAAATTGAGACGAAATCACTTATAAAGACCGTATCCTTAGATTAAGGATAAATAAATGGCATAATTATGTGTGATAAATATACTCGATATGATTTTATATTTAGTGTAAATAAATCATAGTACATTCACACATATTCTTGTAAAAAAATAAAAAACCAAGGACTTGGATGTTTAACTCAATGAATGGAAATCGAGTTAAGATTACCCTTATCAAGTTCATATCATTAACTTGAGAATTTATAAATGGAGTGATTATGTGTATCAAAATTATATCCACTCAAAGAGGAGTAGAAATTACTACATAAATAAATAAATAGTTATTTCATACATAATCTTAGAGTAAAATAATCAATGAAGTGTGCGTAAAAACCAATGAGTGGAAATTGAAATTAGAATTTCCATTACCGATTTGGTAACATATGAAACATACACCCCATAAAAGAAGGATAATACAATGAATATGTAAATACCCATAAATTAAAGTATATTTTACAAATAATACAATCATGGGTAGTACATACACCACACAAAAGGAAATAGTAGAAAATATAGCATGAATCTCATTGGAATAAAAAGTGAGATGAAAACCCCTTACCTTATATTTTTCTTTAGTAGAGGGTAAGTTTAACCTCCTGTATAATTATTAAATCATTTTTATTAAATTATAAAAGAACCACATACATAAATATTATATCATATATGATCCTCTAATATTTCTTTGTTAATAATATTTCAGTAGTATCATTGTTTCGGGTGTTAACTGATTCATTTTCCTTTATATGTTTTATTATGTAAGTATTTTTTGTTATGGATAGGATTTATTTTATTCATATATAGAATGATATTATTTTCTTAAAAATTATTTTTTAATCATAAAATGAAAATTATTCTTGAATGGTTATGATGGGGAATGAAATCTCATCGCATCGTGGAGACGGTAAGTCGTACGTACGCACGAACGACAATATCATTCTATTGATGGTGAAATAGTATGTAATTGGATGATATATTATACATAAATAATAATTAACATGTTATATTTATTATTTAAATCAATTATACTCATTACTATACCCATCCAAATAATGTAGTGTTGAATAACAAACTACACCCCGACGTAGAGACAGTAAGTCGTACGTAGGCACACATGGTGACTTTATCATTCATAGGATGAATAGAATAATTAATATGGTTGTCCCATATTTATAATAAAATATAAGTATGTATAAGGTACTAGAGTAATTATTTTACTATGGAAACAACAAATAGAGAGGAAGTATAAGAAGAAAAGAACTTTAAAAGAGGTGATAAAATAATTACCTCTTCATCAGGTGCTTCCTTTTGATTTGAATATAAAGGATCCTTAAGTTGGCTTTAGGATCAAATTAATGCCTCTATATTGAAGTGAGAGTGTTTGGGAGGAAATTTGGTGGGTTTTTTCTGAGAAAAATGGATTTGGATGTGTAAAATTAAGAGAAGGGTAAGTACCCTTTTATAAGAGAGGTGAGGGGGACTTTAGGAAAAGCTTGAAATATTAATTTATTATAAATTTATTTTCGGTTTATAATGGTTCAAAATGGATTTATTTTGATGATAAGGTGGGTATGGGTATAAATCCTCTCAAACAATAGGTTTTAGACAATTTTAGGTCACTATATTAACCTTATCTTTTAGATTTAACTCTTCGTTAAATAGTTTAAGTTTTATAATGTCTTCTTGTATTTTTACACTACATGGTTAATATAGTTGCTATAAAATTCCAAGAGAACCTAAAGTGGTTCATTAATGAAATATATAACATTATCTAATTAATTTGGACAATCCTTATATTATTAGGACTATTATATAATTTAATAAAATAGTATTTGTTTTAAAAACTCATTTTGGTCAATTTTGACACTACTTAGTATTTGGTTTTTGCAAAAGTCATAAAAACTTGATTTATTTAAAAAAATAAATTGAATCAAACCTAAAAAGTCATATTAACCTATAAAATTTGTTTATGGCATCAAAATTTTCAATTTACATTTATTTTAATATTTATAATATCAATTATTTTAATCTTTTATTAATAAGGTAATTACTGCATCATCATTGTGTCATAAATAAATTTAATTATTTGATGTCTAAAAATTATAAATAAAATTTTTTGATGTAGGAAATTGTTTTATATTTCTAATTAATACTTATAGTAGAATTTATATTATGTATAACCCTATATTAAAAATAGTTTAGTTATTAAAATTTGAATTTAACACTTTTAACTCTTCTTTAAATAAAATATAATAAATGTCCTAATCAAACCCAAATAGATCAAAAATGATCTTATTTTTGTTCTAATGTTTATTTTGGTTGAAAAACACTTATTCAATAGAATTATAACATGTTATGGGGTAATTTTATATTATTATAGTATTATTTCTACCTTGAATTACCCTATTTACTTTTAACCGTGGTGAATAAAATTCAAAAGTAACTATTAACCAAAAATTATTTTCATCCTATTGAACCAAATTTTACTTACTGATGACAATTTTTTCTGTCATATTTTTGAAATTCAATTCATAGAAGCGGTAAAATAATGTTTTATGCAAATTTGAAAATGTGCCTAGAAGACGAGTAAAAGACGTTAAAAAGTTCGATAAAATTTTATATATCTAATCTTATTATAAAATTACTCAAATGACTTATATTGTAATAATATATCTATTATGTATCTATTTGGACTTTATAATAAATTTTAATTAAAAATAATTTTTTAAATGAAAAAGTTGGTTTTTATGTACAATGCATTATTTTTCACTATTCATCAAAAATTGAAAGTTTTCATAAAAATACCAAAAATTCACCCTAAGATAATTTTGATATTTTGAATCTAAAAATGAAGTCTATTTTACCAAATTCAATTGTTATTAGTTTCTAATATTAATTTTATTATTTTTCACAAAAGAACATAAAAAGTAGTTCTTTTAAGAAAATAGTTTTTCTAAATATATAACTATTTTAACCATATATATACATTTCATTATAAATATGTTTTATTTATGTGAAAACATTATAAATAAAATTTAATTTTTATTTTTTACTATTCATATTACAATATTTAATTGATAAATATATATATTATTTAAATAATTTTAATACTAACGTGTTGTCTCGCAGAAACTAAATCTTGGGTATAATGCAAGACAAGTCAGTGTTGCGTGCAGTATAAGATATTTAATTACTTTAAAGATATAACTTAATATAAAATCTTGGGGTGTTAAATTCTTTCCCCCTTTTGGAAATTGCATCCTCTCAATTTTAAAATTGGGATTGAAAACTTCATTGAAATCCCCACATCAGAAAAAATTCAATAAAACTATCACTTTAAAAAAAATAAAGAGAAGTAAAAAAGGACACCCAAGACAACCCATACTATAGTTCCATATAGGAAAACATGTATATGGAAGAGAAAAAAAACCATCAAGTTATGATGGATAGTGATAGAAAACTTGATCAGGAGAAATTTAATTACCAGAAAACCATAAACTTGTGATGGGTTAAACGGTCTTTGATTACCCAGTAGGAAGAGTAAACAGACAAGATTTCTATTTTAAGTTACTTTTCATAATGTTGAGGAATTCATTTATGATATTTAATAATAACATAAGGATATATACTTACTTTTCAAGTAGAGTTTCATCCTTTAATAAATTTCTACCACAAACTCATCTTTTCTTCAAATGATGAGTATTCAAGATGAATTGGTCACACCTAAAGTGCTAAAATCCACTTCTAGAGAATCACATAATACAAAAAAGATGAACTATATATTTCCCTTTTCTTTAGGCATTAACCAAAGCCAAAATGGTTAGTATAAGATCAGATGATCCATAAAAAAGGATAATCTTTTATAGAAAAAAATACTACTCTTAATCTCCAAAATTAAACAAACAATACCCAAATTTCAACAAAGACCATTCAATAAAAAATTGTCCTTAAAATTATTCAAAATAATACAAACTAAGTTTGAAACCCAAAATTCATAAGGATTTGATTTCATAGTCTTCCATGATAAATCTTAACATTTATCTCTAAATAACATCAACTACTCTTAAAGTCACATACTTAAAAGTAATTAACCTAATCAAATATTCTCTATGATAGGTTAATCATTTCCATAAATAAACCAAATTGTTATAAGTCCACAATAAATACATAGATTCTTTCAAAATAAAAATCCTCCATTACTCCTCAAATTGAATATCATAGTATTCTATTTTCCTTAGACATATAGTGTTCCCAAAAAAGTAAACGTCTTCCAAAATAACATTTATCACATAATCACAAAATCATTTTCCTATACTAAGGATATCCATTTGATAAATCATAAGTTCCCAAAATCAAAATATTCTTGATACATAATATCATTTAACTAAAAATAATTATTCATACTAACCGGTGACTTCACATAGTCCAGTGGTAAGTGATAAATTACAATTGCACTTTGGTTATGGGTTTGATTCTTGTAGCTTTTTTTGACACGACGGGTTGTCACATAGTCTGTGTGTGGTCCTTTTTTAAAAATTATATAATTGTATAAAATTCTCAAAATGAGATAAATTCCTCAAAAATAACCATAACATATTTTAACCACAAATTTTATCTCATACCTCGCATTTTCATCACAAAAATTCATAACCTATAATTTCCTCAAATTCAAGGATCATATAAACCCAAATGGTTCTTTATAACTATATCCACAAAAGAAAAGATAATTCTTCCTCAAATAAAATTTTCACATAACAAACTGCAAGGTTACACATACAATAGAAAATTCTTCCAAAGTAATCCCATCAAAAAAGAGAATAAATACTTTTAAACATTTCTCCATCCATTTATTTTGACATAGGTTCTTCCTTGACCTAGTGGTTGTCCTATAGAATAGGGTATTGAATCGGGTAATGGCCAGGTCTCCTACATTTATAGAAAATGATTGTAAATGGATTCTTAGGATCATTTTTATTTTCTTCAATAGTACACTTAATTTTTTCTCAGAAATTATTTACTTTAAGTCCTTATTTCCCACACATAAGGTATTTATTTGTTTCATTGACACACATTAATGGGTGTGTCCTTCCACATTTCCTGCATTATGAAAATTTAGATTTATTTTCTCCTTGGTCTCCACTGCTGGAGCTCTTATCATTCTCCACCTTTCTGTTCTTTTTTGAGTTTAGTAGTCGGTTAATATATATATTGTTGATCATATTTTTGGAAACTGATTCGGCATGAACATGATATCTTTTATGCCTATCAATATTCCATATCATTTATCATTTCCACCACCATGCCCACATTATATATCATGTTCAATGTTATTATGACTTCCTTGGAATCTATCCATTGACTAAAACCAAAAAGGCATAGAGTAAGTAACAATAGTAATAAAATAATTTAGAGAATATCATGAAATCTTATTTTCAATCTAAAACACCTTAGGATTAATCAAGGTTATTTATTCTCATCTTATATTAAAATCCTTTGAATCGATTTGTAAAGAAAATTTGAATTATTCTAAGCATATCCCTTGGGAGTGTCAACCCAGGTGCGCAGTAAGGCACGTTGTCATGCACCAGGATACCCCAGGTCAAGCTTGAAACTCCTTGTCAGAGTTTTCACTCCTAGGTACATATGTTCCAAAACCATGTCCACTTGTAGTATACATACAGGGATGTATTTCTTGGAAAACTCACAAAATCTCTATATTACCAAAATTCTAGGAAGTGCATCTATACTAATCCTCAAAGTCTATCTTAGGGTAATGTTTCCTAATAAGAGGTTATCTAAATCTATTTTCTATGGTTATTTATAAAATTCCTATGATACCAACTGTAATTCCCCGAACATAAAATCCCAGAGCCAGTGCGTGCATTATTTTAATACATTGGCATGATTATAAGGAATCAAATCCCAAAGGACTGATATTTTTAGCAGTCTAGGAAAATAGATTACATACATGAACTTTATCTTACAACATAGAATAAAACATATATAATACTTTAAGAATTACATTATTATTCTATCTTAAACCTGCATATAAATCATAATACACTTCTTGGAATCTTAAGAAAATAAAACATAAGAAATGGGTGAGCTCATATGCTCAATAAGGATAAAAAATATAGTATAATCTATCATAAATAATCATAAACTTTTATGGAAGGGTATAAAATTGAAACACAAGAGATTTAAACATAAAATTCAGCATAATATAGAAAAGATAAATTAAATAATGTCATTTACTTATTCACATGGATATTCTACTAGTAGAAATAATCACATGTAACATCAATAAGTAATCTCATAATGATGGAATATATAATGTCAGACATCTTAACCACAAAGTCAAGGCCTCGTGCCAAGACCCTAAATATAAATTTTGTCAAGGCCTTGTTCCAAGACACTAGTTTGTCTCATGAGACCTACCAATGCATCAAGGGGCTATAGCGGGCCCCGCCCATCACTTACTAAGTCCAATGCATTCCTCATATGAAAAGAGTGAAACCTAATCCAAATATTCATATTAAAACTAGCATATTAAATTTCAATACTTTAACCACAAACCGTGAATGGTATAAAAATAGCACATCCACAGTCAAACATAACCCATTCAATACAATATGGAAGATTTTATTATAACAAATAAACCTCAATCAATAATAAAATATAATGATGTATATTGACATAGATGAAAATAATTAGTAAAACTATTTGATAGAAATATCACATTTTTCTTGAAAACATTTAAAAGTTGCACTATTTATCAAAGAAGTCGTTTAGAAGAGATTTTTTGAATCAAAGTGTACCGTAACACTCTGAAATTTTTTAAAGGAATTTTAATTTTAAAACATTCATGTCTATATAAATAAATCCTTAAAACCATTTTTAAAACATGGACATTAATGAGAAATATTTATAAGAATAAATATTTAAAACATTTAAAATTATATTTTAGTTAAAGAGTTCCTAACCAGATGAAAGACGCTTGAATACAAATAATTGATGAATAACATTAACCAAAGATTTATAATATAATGATAATAAAGGTTTTCATGTTATAATAGTTCAAATGATAATATATACACCATATAAAAGTGAATTGATGCATAACAAAAAATAATTCTCAATGGAATGTAAATTGAGATGAAATCCTTTATAAAGATCGTATCCTTAGATTAAGGATAAATAAATGGCATAATTATGTGTGATAAATATACTCTATATTATTGGATATTCATTTTAAATAAATTATAAGACATTCACACATATTCTTGTAAAAAATAAAAACCAATGACTTGGATGTTTAACTCAATGAATGGAAATCGAGTTAAGAATGCCCTTATCAAGTTCATATCATTGACTTGAGAATTTATCAATGGAGTGATTATGTGTATCAAAAGTATATCCATGAAATGGGGAGTGGAAATTACTATATAAATAAATAAATAGTGATTTCACACAAAATCGGAGCGTAAAATAATCAACAAAGTGTGTGTAAAATCGAATGAGTGGAAATTGAAATTAGAATTTTCCGTAATGATTTGGTAACATATGAAATATAAACCCCATGAAATAAGGATAATATAATTAATATGTAAATACCCATAAATTAAATTATATTTTACAAATAATACAATCATGGGTAGTATATACACCACACAAAAGGAAATAGTAGCAAATATAGCATAAATCTCACGGGAATAAAAAGTGAGATAAAAACCCATTACCTTATACTTTCCTTTAGTTGTGGGTAAGTTTAACCTCCTTTATAATGGTTAAATAATTCTTATTAAATTATAAAATAACCACATACATAAATATTATATCACATGTGATCCTCTAATATTTCTTTGTTAATAATATTTCAGTAGTATCATTGTTTTGGGTGTTAACTGGTTCATTTTCCTTTATATGTTTTGTTACATAAATCCTATTTGTTATAAAAAGGATGTATTTTATTCATATCAAGAATGATATTATGTTCTTAAACATTATTTTTTAATCATCAAATGAAAATTATTCTTTAATGGTTATGATGGGGAATGAAATTTCATCGCGTCGTGGAGACGGTAAGTCGTATGTACGCACAAATGACAATATCATTCTATTGATAGTGAAATAGTATGTAATTGTATGGTATATTATATATAAATAATCATGAACATGTTATATTTATTATTTACATCAATTATACTCATTATTATACCCATCCAAATAATTTAGTGTTGAATAACAAACTACACCACAGCGTGGAGACGGTAAGTCGTACGTACGCACACATGGTGACTTTATCATTCATATGATGGATAGAATAATGAATATGGTTGTACAATATTTATAATAAAATCTAATTATTTATAATTTACTTGATTTATTATTTTATTTTGTAAATAAAAAAGAAATGGGAATTATAAGAAGAAAAGAACTTTGAAAGAGGTGATAAAATAATTACCACTTCTTTGGGTGCTTCCTTTTGATTTGAACACAAGGGATCCTTAGGTTGAATTTATGATCAAATTAATGCATCTTGTTTGAAGTTAGGGTAGTTGGGAGGATATTTTCTCAGGTTTTGGCAGGGAAAAATTACTTTGGAGGTGTGAAAGTAAGAGAACGGGAAGTACCCTTTTATAAGAGAGGTGAGGGGAACTTTAGGAAAAACTTGAAATATTAATTTATTATAAAATTATTTTCGGTTTTTAATAGATTTAAATGGATTTATTTTGAGACTAATGTGGTTATGGGTCTAAATCATCTTGACCAATAGGTTTTATACAATTTTAGGTCACCATATTAACCTTATCTTTTAGATTTAACTCTTCGTTAAATAGTTTAACTTTTACAATGTCTTCTTGTATTTTTATACTACATGGTTAATATAGTTACAATAAAATTACAAGAGAACCCCAAGTAGTTCATTAATGACATATTTAACATTATATAACTTATTTGATCGAACCGTAGATTTTTAGGACTGTTATATAATGTAATAAAATAGTATTTGTTTTAAAAACTCATTAAGGTCAATTTTGACACTATTTAGAATTTGGTTTTTTCAAGTCATAATAACTTTATTAATTAGAAAAAAATACATTTAATAAACTCTAACATGTCATGTTAACCTAGAAATTTTTTTATGAAATAAAAAGTTTCAATTTACATTTATTTTAATATTTATAATATCAATTATTTTATTCCTTCATTAATAAGGTAATTGATGCATCATCATTGTGTCATAAATACATTTAATTATATAATTTATAAAAATTATAAATAAAATTAAATGATGTAGGAAATGTTTTTAGATTTATAATGAATATTTATAGTCGAATTTATCTTATTTATAACCCTATATTAAAAATGGTTTAGTTATTAAAATTTGAATTTAACACTTTTAACTCTTCTTTAAATAAAATATAATAAATGTTCTAATCTAACCCAAATGGATCAAAAAGGATCTTATTTTTTTCCTAAGTATTATTTTGGTATAAAAACACTTATCCAATAGAATTAGTACATGTGTTGGGGTAATTTTTTATTATTATAGTATTATTTCTACCTTTAATTACCTTATTTACTTTTAATTGTGGTAAATAAAATTCCCAAGTTAATATTCACCAAAAAATATTTTCATCCTATTGAACAACATTTTACTTAATGATGAAAACTGTTTCTATCAGATTTTTTAAATTCAATTCATCGAAGCGGTAAAATTATATTTTATGCAAATTTGCAAATGTTCCTAGAAAGGGGTAAAAGACGTTAAAAAGTTTAATGAAATTTTATATATCTAATCTTATTATAAAATGACTCAAATGAATTATTTTGGACTAATATATGTATTATGTATCTATTCTGACTTTAATATAATTTTTAATTAAAAATAATTATTTAAATAAAAAAGTCGATTTTTATGCACTATGCATTATTTTTCACTATTCATCAAAAATTGAAAGTTTTTAGAAAAATACCAAAAATTCACCCTAAGATAATTTTGATATTCCAAATCCAAAAATGAATTCTATTTTACCAAATTCAATTTTTAGTAGTGTCTAATATTAATTTTATTATTGTTCATAAAAGGACATAAAAAGTAGTTCTTTTAAGAAAATAGTTTTTCTAAATATATAACTATTTTAACAAAACATATATATTTCATTATAAATATGTTTTATTTATGTGAAAACATTTTAAATAACATTTAAAACTTATTTGTTACTATTCATATTACAATATTTAATTGATAAATATATATATTGTTTAAATAATTTTAATATTAATGTGTTCTCTCATAGAAACTCAATCTTGCGTATAATACAAGACCAGTCAGTGTTGCGTGCAATATAATATATTGAATTACTTTAAATATATAACTTACTATGAAATCTGGGGGTGTTACATTATTCCCCAATTTTGGAAATTGTGTCCTCAGTATTTTAAAATTGGTCTTGGAAATTTCATTGAAAGTCCCACATCAGAAAAAGAGTCAACAAAACAGTCACTTTAAAATAAAGAAAGAGAAGTAAAAAGGTCACCCAAGACAACCTATACTACTATTCCATGTAGGAAAACATGGATATGTAAGAGAAAAAAACCATCAAATTTTGATGGAGAGTGATAGAAAACATGATCAGAAGAAAGTTAACTACCAAAAACCCATAAACTTGTGATGGGTTAAACGGTCTTTGATTACTTAGCAGGAAGAGTAAACGGAAAACGTTTTTATTTTAAGTTCCTTTTCATAATGTTGAGGAATTTATTTAGGATATTTAATAAGAACATAAGGAGATATACTTACTTTTCAAGTAGAGTTTTATCCTTTAATAAATTTCTACCACAAACTCATCTTTTCTCCAAATGATGAGTATTCAAGATGAATTGGTCACACCTAAAGTGATAGAATAAACTTCTAGAGAATCACATAATCCATAAAAGATGAACTATATATTTCCCTTTTCTTTAGGCATTAACCAAAACCAAAAAGGTTAGTACAAGATCAGATGATCCACAAAAAGGATAATATTTTATAGAAGGAAATACTAGTCTTAATCTCCAAAATTAAACAAAAATACCCAAAGTTCAAAAAAGACCATTCAATAAAAAATTTTCCTTAAAATTATTCAAAATAATCCAAACTAATTTTAAAAGCCAAATTTCATAAGGATTTGATCACATAGTCTTCCATGATAAATCTTAACATTTATCTCCAAATAACATTGACTACTCTTAAAGTCACGTACTTAAAATTAATTAACCTAATCACATATTCTCTATGATAGGTTAGTCATTTCCATAAATAATGCAAATCGTTATAAGTCCACAATAAAAACATAGATTCTCCCAAAATAAAAATCTAACATTACTCCTAAAATGAAATCCCATAGTATTCTATTTTCCTTAGACATATAGTGTTCCCAAAAAAGCAAACCTCTTCCAAAATAACATTTATCACTTAATCACCAAATCATTTTTCTATACTAAGGATATCCATTTGATAAATCATAAGTTCCCAAAATCAACATATTCTTGATTCATAAAATCGTTTAACTAAAAATAATTAGTCATACTAACTAGGGACTTCATGTATTCAAGTGGTAGGCAATAAATCTCAGTCGCACTTTGGTTATGGGTTCGATTCCCAGAACTTTGTCTGATGCGACAGGTTGTCACACAGTCTGTGTATTATCCTTTTTCAAAAAATATATAATTTTATAACATTCCCAAAATGAGGTAAATTCCTTAAAAATAACCATAACATATTTTAACCACAAATGTTATCTCATACCTTTCATTTTCATCCCACAAATTAATAACCTATATTTGCCTCAAATTCAAAGATCATATAAACCCAAATGGTTCTTTATAACTATATCCACAAAATAAAAGATAATTCTTCCTCAAATAGAATTTTCACATAACAAACTGTAGGGTTACACATACAAGATAAAATTATTCCAAAGTAATCCCATCAATAAATATCATTAATACTTTTAAACATTTATCCATACATTTATTTCCACATAGGTTCTTTCTTAACCTAGTGGTTATCCTATAGAATAGGGTATTGACTTGGGTAATTCTCATGTCCCCTACATTTACGGAAAATGACTGTAAATGGATTCTTAGGATCATTTTTATTTTCTTCCATATTACTCTTCATTTTTTCTCAGTAATTATTTACTTTAAGTCCTTCTTTCGCACACATAAAGCATTTCTTTGTTCCATTGAGACACTTTCCTTGGTGTCTCCTTCCACATTTCTGGCATGATTGAAATTGAGATTTCTTTTCTCCGTGGTCTCCACTATTGGAGATCTTATCATTATATACCTTTCTATTCTTTGTCGATTTTAGGAGTTGCTTAATGTATATGTTGTTGATCATATTTTTAGAAAACTGATTCCACATGAACATGATATCTTTTACACCTATCAATATTTTATTTCATTGCTCATTTCCACCACCACTCTCACATTGAACATCATTTTCAATGTTACTATGGATTCCTTGGAATCCAACCATTGACTAAAACCAGAAATCATAGTGTGAGTAACAATATTCATAAAATCATTTAGAGAATATCATGACACTTTATTTTAAATCTAAAACACCTTAGGATTAACCAAGGTTATTTATTCTCATATTATATTAAAATACTTTAAATCAATTTGTAAATAAAATGTGAATTATCCTAAGCATATCCCCTAGGAGTGTCAAACCAGGTGCACAGTAAGGCCCATTGTTGTGTACCAGGATACCCTAGGTCAATCCTGAAACTGCTTGTTATAGATTTTACTCCTAGGTACATCTATTCCAGAACCAATTCCACTTGTAGTATCTAGACAGAGATTTATTGCTTGGAAAACTCAAAAAATATTTACATTACTAAAATTCTAGGAAGTGCTTCTATACTAATACTCAAAGTCTATCATAGGGTAATGTTTCCTAATTAGAGTTTATCTAAATCTAGTTTCCAATGTTATTGCTAAACTTCCTCTGATACCAACTATAACTCCTCAACCTCAGAAGCCCAGATCCAGTGCATTATTTTAATACATTAGCATGATTACAAGGAATCAAGTCCCTAAGGACCGATCAGTTAAGCAGTTTAGGAAAATAGATTACATACATGAACTTTATATTACAACATAGAATAAAACATAGATAATCCTTTGATAATTCCATTATTATCCTAGATTAAACCTTCATATAAATCAGAATACACTTCTTAGAATTTTGAGAAAATAAAACATAAGAAATGGGTGAGCTCAGATGCTCAGTGAAAATAAAAAATATAGTGAAAGCTATCTTAAATAATCATAAACATTTATAACAAGGTATAAAATTAAAAAATAACCCCTTTAAACATAATATTCAGCATAATATGGAACATAAATTAAATAATGTCATTTACTTATTCACATGGATATTATACTAGTCGAAATAATCATATATAACATCATTAACTAATATCATAATGATAGAATGCATAATGTTGGACATCTTAACCACAAATTCAAGGCCTCGTGCCAAGACCCTAAACATAAATTTTGCCAAGGCCTTGTGCCAAGACACTAGTTTGTCTCATTAGACCTACCGATGCATCGAGGGGCTATAGAGGACCCTGCCCATCATTTACTAAGTCCAATGCATTCCTCATATGAAAAGGGTGAAAAATAATCCAAACATTCATATTAAAACTAGCATATGAAATGTCAATACTTTAACCAAAAACCATGAATGGTATAAAAATAGCACATCCATGGTCAAACATAACCCATTCAATACAATATGGAAGATTTTATTATAATAAATCAACCTCAATCAAGAATAAATTAAAATTAAGGATATTGACATATATGAAAATAATCAGTAAAACAATTAGAGAGAAATATCCCCCTTTTTCTTGAAAACATTTAAAATTCACACTATTTATCAAAGAAGTCATTCAGAAGAGATTTTTGAATCAAAGTATCTCATACCACTTTGAAAATTTTGAAAGGAATTTTAATTTTAAAACATTCATGTCCATATAAATAAATCCTTAAAACCATTTTTAAAACATGGACATTAATGAGAAAGATTTAGAAGAATAAATCTTTAAAACATTTAAAATGATATTTTAGTTAAAGAGTTCCTATCCAAATGAAATATGCTTGATTACAAATAATTGAGGAATAATATTAACAAAATATTTATAATATCATGATAATAAAGGGATTAATGATATAATTTGTCAAAGGATAGTATATACACCATATAAAAGTGAATTGGTGCATAACAACAAAGAAGTCTCAATGGAATGTAAATTGAGACGAAATCACTTATAAAGAATGTATCCTTAGATTAAGGATAAATAAATGGCATAATTATGTGTGATAAATAAACTCTATATGATTGGATATTCAATGTAATTCAATCAGATTATATTCACACATATTCTTGTAAAAAAAACCAATGACTTGGATGTTTAACTCAATGAATAGAAATCGAGTTAAGATTACCCTTATAAAGTTCATATCAATGACCTGAGAATTTATCAATGTAGTGATTATGTGTATAAAAATTATATACACACAAAGGGGAGTAAAAATTATTACATAAATAAATAAATAGTGATTTCACACATAATCTTAGAGTAAAATAATCAATGAAGTGTGCGTAAAACCCAATGAGTGTAAATTGAAATTAGAATTTCCCTTACTGATTTGGTAACTTACGAAACATACACCCCATTAAATAAGGATCATACAATGAAGATGTAAATACCCATAAAGTAAAGTGTATTTTACAAATAATACAATCGTGGGCAGTACATACACCACACAAAAGGAAATAGTGGAAAATATAGCATGAATCTCACAGGAATAAAAATTGAGATGCAAACCACTTACCTTATAATTTTATTTAGCAGAGGGTAAGATTAACCTCCTGTATAATTGTTAAATAATTTTTATTAAATTATAAAAGAACATCATACATAAATATTATATCATATATTATCCTCTAATATTTTTTTGTTAATAATATTTCAGTAGTATCATTATTTCAGGTGTTAACTGATTCATTTTCCTTTATATGTTGTGTTATGTAAGTACTATTTTTTATAGATAAGATGTATTTTATTGATATCCAGAATTATATTTCGTTCTTAAATATTATTTTTTAATCATAAAATGAAAATTATTCTTGAATGGTTACGATGGGGAATGAAATCTCATTGCGTCATGGAGATGGTAAGTCGTACGTACACATGAACGAAAATATCATTCTATTGATGGTGAAATAATATGTAATTGGATGGTATATTATACATATAGAATAATTAAAATTTTATATTTATTATTTACATCAATTATACTCATTATTATACCCATCTAAATAATGTAGTGTTGAATAACAAACTACACCACAACGTGGAGATGGTAAACCGTACGTACACACACATTGTGACTTTATCATTCATATGATTGATAGAATAATGAATATGGTTGTACCATATTTATAATAACATCTCATTATGTATAAGGTACTGGATTTTTTATTTTATTACATAATCAATAAAGAAATCGTAACTATAAGAAGAAAAGAACTTTGAAAGAGGTGATAAAATAATTACCTCTTCTTCGAGTTCTTCCTTTTGATTTGAACAAAAGGGATATTTAGGTTGGATTTATGATCAATTTAATAACTTCATATTGAAGTGAGTTTTTTGGGAGGATATTTGGGCAGATTTTGTCTGAGAAAAATGGCTTTGGAGGTGTGAAAGTAAGAGAAGGGTAAGTGCCATGTTATAAGAAAGGTGAGGGGCACTTTAGAAAAATCTTGAAATATTAATTTAATATAAATTTTTTTTATTTTTATAATAGCTCAAAATAGATTTATTTAAAGTATAAGGTGTGTATGGGTCTAAATCCTATCAAAAAATAGGTTTTATATAATTTTAGGTCACCATTTTAACCTTATCTTTTAGATTTAACCCTTCGTTAAAAAATTTAACTTTTACAATGTCTTCATGTATTTTTATACTACATGGTCAATATAGTTACTATAAAATGCCAAGATAACCTAAAGTGGTTCATTAATGAAATATTTAACATTATATAAGTCATTTTGATGAATATTATTTTTTTAGGACTATTATATAATTTAATAAAATAGTATTTTTTTTTAAAACTCATTTATGTCAATTTTGACACTATTTAGTATTTGGTTTTTGTGAAATTCATAAAAACTTAATTACTTCGAAAAAAATAAATTTAATAAACCCTAACATGTCATATTCACCTATAAAATTCGTGTATGTCATCAAAAGTTTCAATTTACATTTATTTTAATATTTATAATATCAATTATTTTAATCGTTCATTAATAAGGTAATTACTACATCATCATTATGTCATAAATAAGGTTAATTATTTAATCTATAAAATTATAAATAAAATACCATGATGTAGGAAATTGTTTTATCTTTCTAATGAATATTTATAGTCGAATTTATCTTATGTATAACTTTGTATTAAAAGTGGTTTAGTTATTAAAATTTTAATATAACATTTTTAACTCTTCTTTAAATAAAATATAATAAATGTCCTAATCTAACCCAAATGGATAAAAAAGGATCTTATTTTTTTCCTAAGGTTGATTTTGGTCAAAAAAAACTTATCTAATATAATTAGTACATGTTTTGGGGTAATTTTATATTATTATAGTATTATTTCTACCTTTAATTACCCTATTTACTTTTAACCATTGTAAATAAAATTCAAAAGTTACTATTCACCAAAAATTATTTTCATCTTATTAATTCAAATTTTACTTACTGATGAAAACTTTGTCAGTCATATTTTTTAAATTCAATTCACAGAAGCAGTAAAATTATATTTTATGCAAATTTGCAAATGTTCCTAGAAGGTTGGTAAAAGACGTTAAAAAGTTCAATAGAATTTTATATATCTAATATTATTATAAGATGAATTAAATGACTTATATTGGACTAATATATGTATTATGTATCTATTTTGACTTTAATATAAATTTTAATTAAAAATAATTATTTAAATGAAAAAGTCGTTTTTTATGTATTATGCATTATTTTTTACTATTCATCAAAAATTGAAAGTTTTAGAAAAATACCAAAAATTCACCCTAAGCTAATTTTGATATTCCGAATCCAAAAATGAATTCTATTTTACCAAATTCAATTGTTATTGGTGTCTAATATTAATTGTATTATTGTTCACAAAAGGACATAAAAAAGTAGTTCTTTTAAGAAAATAGGTTTTCTAAATAAATAATTATTTTAACAAAACATATACATTTCATTATAAATATGTTTTATTTATGTTAAAAAATTGTAAATAAAATTTTATTTTTATTTTTTACTATTCATATTACATTATTTAATTGATAAATATATATATTGTTTAAATAATTTTAATACTAATGTGTTGTCTCACAGAAACTCAATCTTGCGTATAACACAAGACAAGTTTGTGTTGCGTGTAGTATAAGCTATTGAATTACTTTAAAGATATAACTTACTATGAAATCTTAGGGTGTTACATCGATGCCCGTAATGAAACCAACCAACAATAAAAAAGGTGCAGAAGACCTCAAAACTCAACCTAAAAATGAGATCTATAAACATTGAGTATAGATCCATAAATTTCATGATGATATATTAAACCCCAAGGAGGAGAAATAGGAAAAAAATATAAAGAAAATAGGAGAATACTTACCCGAGAATTCACACCGTAGGTGAAAAAATGATCAAACACTGAATGAAAGGACCTGGAAGGGTTGGAGATCTCCAAGATCACCTGGGGAAGGCCTTAGGTCAAGTGAAAAGAAACTATAGAGGAGGGAAAAGAGAGAATTTTGTTCAAGATGCCTATATATAACCAAAATATAGGTTATTACATGACATGTAATCCCATTACATGTTTTGAAATAGTTAAATTTCATAACCGCCGAAAAAATCCTCGCTTCAAATTAAAAATTGGACTTTAATAAACTCACAACATGTAAAAAGTTCCTCATGTCATGTAAATTTCACAGTGTGAACCATTCTCATGGATTTCACCCAACAACCATTACACGTCGTGTAACCTAGTTACATGGCGTGAAAACCTCCTACATCCGATAGAAATGATCGATTAAAGATGAGATTCCAATAAATCTACAAGTTCACCATTATAGGTATCCTCCCAATTCATTATCAACCATGCCTAATCAATGAAACATAAAAAACATGACAATGTTGAATATACACATGTCATATCAGTAATAGGATGTTGCAAGGTACATCCTTTGGGCCTTTTCAAGGACCTATTTTGGTATTTGGTTTGAGGTTGAACTAGACCGGTCTATAAAAAATGGTATCAAAGCATCCATTACTATTTGGGGTATCAGGAATATTAGAGATAGGATTGTCAAGAATCAGGAGGTTGGTATGGGAAGAGTGTCATAAACTTATACTTGTTCTGATCCCTAAGTTACCATTCATAGTTGGGATTTGATTCTTTTATTTTTATTTTGGGTTTATATTATTGGGGTTTCATTTGGTTTGATGGTTTGTTTGTTTTGGGGGGTGGGAATGGGTGTGATATGGTGTTACACAGTGATCTTTCATGGTTTATTGAACTATTTGGAGCCTGAGTGTGCGGTTAAATATGTTCTATTGGCTGGTGAATGTGTATCCCATAGTCTACTAAACCATGGGGTCATGCCATGCATAACCACTTTTTCCCTATTCAAGAGAATTTTGTGTGATAAGGATTTTTTGTTTTATTTTTGTTAGCATGAGTGGGATTTAAATGAAATGGATTTTGGTATTTTTAAACTGGTAAAGGGGTATTTTATTCTAATGAAATTTTATTTTTTAAAGAAAGAGTGAAATTTTTTGTTTTACGTTTAAAGTATGTGAGATGGAAATTTTTTTGTGTTGAAATATTTTTGGGTGATCATTTGGGTTTGTAAATGTTTTTAGTACATGAAATGATTTTTAAAAAAGTTTTTGGTATTTGAAATAGTTTTTCAGTGAGATAGTTTTGAATTGGAATGTAAGTGGTGGATTTTGAAAGAGAACATTTGAAATTTTTTTCCAGAATTTTTTATTTAAAGAATTTTTATTTTGAGTTAAAGTGTTAGCTTTGTTTAGTTTTTATTGTGATTTAATTTGATGTTGATTTTGTTTTTCATGTCATGTTATTTTGATTATACTTACCAGAAAGGTTCCAAGGGTGTCTAAGGAGTCTCTACTAGGTTTTGACTCTTCCTAAACTCCTAGTGGAGTGGTGGAGTCAAGTTATTCTCATTTTTTCCTATTATCTGAGGTCATTGAGGTCCTCTAGAGTCTTGGAGTGGATAGAGTAAATTGAAAGTGGTTTCATGTCCTTGTAAACCCCTAAATCCTTGAGGGTAATATTTATCTTAAGTTTTTTCGATGGACCTGGTTTGGACTAGTGTAAAGTTATTCTTCCATCCTCATTAAAATATGGGATGACTTAGGAGATATTCAAGACTAATTTTGCCAAATGTTTTACTCTTGAGGAGGTGAAAGTGAACAAAGTAGAAGAGATCATGGGTATTCTACAAAGTCAATAGACTATGAAGGTTTCTATTGGGTACTTCAATAATCTAGTTTATTTTTCCCCAAATATGATGTTGATTGATCAATTAAAGGCTTATCTCTTTTTGTGGGATCTTTTACCAAAGATTCATAATCAAGTTATCTCATCCAGACAGGTCTTGTTCAAAAGGTTGGTGGATAAGGAATTTCTATCCAAGTTTTTCTACAAAGTAAATCCCATGGTGGTTGGAATCATGATATCTTATCTTGATATTAAAGGTTACCCATCTAGATAGGAGTGTAAATTAGAGAGATCAATTCCATTAGAGTCCACTTTTCTAGTTCCTAATTCTAATCTAAAGGACTACTCGCTCATGTGCTTCCAATGTGGCTAGTTTGGGAATTCTAATCCATACTTTAATAACACTCAAAAGATGTGATATTTGTAATGAACTAACCCAGGTCGACCCTAATTATCACCCTAGATGACCCACCACATGGCCTGAATCATGATCTCCATAGGCTGGCGATAAGCACTGGTTATAACCAACTATCACTTGGGAATAGTTTTTTCATTGGAAATCCAACATGACCCATTCATAAAATGAGATAGCCACACCACTATGATCAGATTCAAATAGCATAATAAGCATCCAAAGTAACACAACATAAGAGAAACAGATACCATAGGAAACATTATATACAAAACATTCCATAACAGGACATATAAATTGTATCTCTAGTAAAAATCCCAAAACTCAAAAGAATGGGAACAAAGAGATACAAGTCTTGTAAATAAACCAAATGGTATAAAGCCCCAAAATGAATCCACAAGAGACAACTCCATGAGATAACATCTCTTCCAAAAATTATAGATGATGGTAATCAAGAAGATATACCTCGGTACTTAGTTATCTTTCCTTTACCTGTGTCCTGCAAAAACAAATCTATATATTCCCAAAGGCATATGTAGGATAAGAGAAAAAAATCCCAATAGGATAAAACCATGAATCTATTTAAGGATTTTATCAATGAAAAAAATAAACTCATTTAAAAAAATTCAAAACTAAATGTATTTGAAAACATACCATTTTCAAATAACCTTTTAAATCCCTTTGGTTTTATTTTAAAAAAACAAGGTTTTCTAAAAACATTTCTCAACATAGATAAAATAAATAAACAAGGCCACAAGGAAAAACATGCTCAATTAATCCAACAAGTCATGATAAGGTGAGCTCAAACAATATCATTATATGTCAATATAAGATAAAATGGGCATAATATGTCTCATTACATAAAAAATGGAACTAATCAAATTAATAAGGAAAATAAACCAATGCAGAATGGGTAATGTGCACCTAGGTATCTATCCATCAGGCTTATCATGAGTGATTAAACAATAATGCTAGCCAGCTAAGAAAATGGAAGCTCTCATAGTATTTCCTAGGCTCAACTCCAAGATATATCATGATCTCTCAGTAACCAACATTTAATATCTCATGGTCTTCCTACCTAAAGGCCCTCACAATCCCTTAGAAACCAAAATGGAATTTTACATGATATTCCCTCCAATGGATCACATGGACTCTCAGATAAACCAAAATGTAATCTCACACTGTCTTCCCTCTAAATTATCTCATGGTCCCTTAAACAAACCCCTTGATCACACCTTATTTAACCCATATACTACTCCATGCCAACATAATCACAAACAAGTGCCCATATAAAACAATCCATATCACATTCCACTTCATAAAAATCATGCCCATTTTATAAAAACACCTTTCCCATGGTAAAACCATTTCTAAAACCATTTTATAAATCCATTTAATACCATAAAACCTCTTTGATACATTTTAACAAACACTTGGTGTGCAAAAAATCCACACCCATTTGGAAAAACCTCATTAAATACCCAAATTGACAAAACAATCCATGAATCACATCAAACATAGAAAAAATGATCATAAATAATTTCAATGGAAATTTAAACCACAAAAACTAAAGTTGATTCATTATTTAAAGGTAATTCATGGTAAATGCCCTTAAATAGATACACTTACCTCGAATTCAGTCCAAATCTCATCGCCCTCAACAACAACCACCCAGATGAGGTAGAAAAAAGCCTCGCATGCCTAATACATAAGAAAGAAAACCAAATACCCCATTACATACCCTAGATTTGTAAAACACCCCTACTAGGGTTACACATCTCCATGAAAATGGAGGAATAATCAAGAAGATGGGGTAGTAAGAAGAAACTAAGAAGAAATCGACTTACCTCAATCCAAACCACCTTGATCCCAAAAATAAATCCCCAAAAAAGGAGAGGAGGAACTCCAACACAAAGGATAAGTTGTTGTGCATTATGGGTAAGGAAAAATAGGGCCAAAGGGTATAAAAATTACATGGGAAAAGATAAAAAAACTACTTTTTAAGTGAACCAGATAGGGCTGCATGGTTTTGCTTCACAGATTTGGAAAACTGTACACCAAAAATGTAGGGTTTGTGTCACCCCAAAAATATCAAACCATGTGGTTTCTCTTGGGTGTCACATGGTTTGATAACCCATGCTCAAACTGTTAAAACCCCCATTGTCACCCTTTGTATCCCCCTCGCATGGTAAGAAAAAATGTGTGCTAACTATGCACCTTGGAATGTCATCCCAAAAAACCCCATTTATAACCCCCCAGCATTAGGGAACTCTAATAATGAACAAAAAAGGTGGATAAAACTTAAAATTGGATGTACCAGTGACCCAGTGGGTGTCGCAAACTTCTTACCATGCCACTTTATACCCCCAAAAAGTCCACATGCTTCACTAGAAGAAAATAAATGAGGCCACTACTCCCTCACCAAAGCTTCCCACTCACATGTCTCATGGATATCACCTCAATGCTTCCAGATCACACAGACTAGTAGGGTAGACTTACCACAAAGCATCTTATTTTTATAATCCATGATATGAACATGATTCTCTACAAAAGTGGTATAATATTTAAAATTCAAATCATCCCACTCCAACATATGAGATGGGTCTAGGTGGTATCTTTTCAACTAGAAAACATGAAAGACATCATCGATCAAGGTCATCCATGGTGGAAACTCTAACTAATAAGCTACCTTCCCAAGAAACTCTGAAACATGAAATGGTCCAACATAACATGGTGCTAACTTCCCCTACTTACCCAAGTGATTATGTCTCAGTCAAATAGATACTTAGAGAAAAAACTTATCCTCAACCTAAAAATCCAATGACCGATCATAACAATCAGCATATAAATTTTGGAAGCTCTAGTCTATCACTAACATTTTCTAAATCATCTAAAATATCTTGTTAATATTTTGGATGAGGCTCAGTCTAACCATGGAATTCTCACCTACCTCAGACCAATACAATGGGTATTGGAATGGATACCCATATAATGCCTCAAATGGGGAAATCTTGATTGAGACTTGATATCTTTTATTATAAGAAAACTTATTCAATAGTAGTTTTCTTTCCCATGAACCCCCAAAATCAAGCTCACATGCTCTCAATATATCCTAGAGGGTCTAGATGGTCTGCTCAAACTATGTATCTATCTATGGGTGATACAAAGTGCTAAATTTTAGCTAATTTCACAAAGGATCCTAGATTACCTTCTATAATCGATATGTAAAATGGGAATACTAATCTAAAACTATCGATGAGGTCACTCAATGAAGTATAATAACCTCTCAAACATATAGGTATCTAAACCCTTTACCTTTGTAAACTCCCTAATGGGAAGAATGTTGGATGATTCTATCTAACAATAAAAAATCATTCATATGGTATCTTTTACACTTGGAGTATGAGGTATCCTGGACACAAAATCCATAGAGATCTCATCCCACTTCCGCATTGAAACTAGAACTGGTTATAATAACTCGGCTAGTCTTTGATGCTCAGCTCTGATCCTCTGGATGGTTAAGAATCTGGAAATAATTTCTTCCACTACACATCTCATCTTTGCCCACCAATACTATTCTCTTAATGTATAAAACATATTTCTTTCCCCAAGGTGAAGGTCCTAACTAAAATGACATGCCTCAAGAACCACCCCATGCCTCAAGCTCAAAGTAGAAACCATCCTCTTCCTGAAGAGGATGGAACCATCAACAGACCGAGAATAATCACCCAAGGTATCCCCACTATTTAAAGCACTACTAATCTGCTAGAACTTAGGATCAGATACCTTCTCACTCTTGACCTGATCAATAATAGAGGGTATAAGATGTACACTATCCAAAAACATCCACTCTCTATCATCATATGCTTCCAAAATCATATCAGTAGACAAACTCATCAAACCCTACTCATACGCTGATTATTGAATGGCCTTTATTGGAATCTTCCTTCTCAATGCATTGATAACCACATTACCCATACTAAGTGTATACACAATATCAAAATCAAAATTCTAAAGGTATTCCACCCAAGGTCTTTGTATAAGGTTCAGATCCCACTGGGTGAAAATGTACTTTAGGATTTCATTGTCTAAATACATTTTAAAACACTCCCTAAAGAGGTAATTTTACCACATTTTCAGTGCATGCATCATAGATACTAACCTCGGGTCATGAGTAGGATAATTATTCTCATGTGGGTGTAGCAGTCGTGATCCATAGGCCACTACATGGTCATCCAACATCATGAGACATCCTAACCCCACACCAAAATCATCATAATACATAACATAAGGTCTCCCAAGATCAGGAAGGATCAAAATAGGCATGGATTTCAAACAGTTCTATAACTTCTAAAAAGAACTTTGGAACTTCTCATCTCACTCAAACCTCACCCCTTTCCTAGTTAAATATGTCAAGGGATAAGCTATCCTAGAGAAGTACCAAACTAAATATCTATAATACCCAGGCAAGACTATAAATCTATATATCTCAAACACATTCTTTGGATTCTCCTAATACATGACTACTTGAACTTTCTTTGGGTCCATTGAGACTTCTTCCCAGGAAATCATTTATCCAAGGAACATCACTACCTAAGTCCAAAACTAGAACTTGGAAAACTTATTATATAGATGGCGCTCCTTAAAAACACCCAAAATAGCCTCTATATGGTCATCATGGTCCTCCTTAATCTTGAAATACACCAATATTTCATCCAAAAATGCAACCAAAAATGAGTCCAAAATGATATAGAAGATACATTTCATTAGCATCATGAAAACTATTGGATAATTGGTAGGATCAAATAGTATAACCAAATACTCAAAGTGTATATAATAGATTTATAAAGTGGTCTTTAGAATATCCTCTTCCCAGACCCTCAACTGGTGGTACCCTAATCTCATATCAATATTTAAAAACCAACAGTATCCCTTAATCTGATCAAATAGGTCATCAATTCTAGGAAATGGGTATTTATTATTCACTATCACCTGGTTAATATTGTGATAGTATATGAAAATTTGGAGGATCCAATATACCTTCTTTTAAAATAGCACTGGTGAAGCCCATGGTGAAACACTGGGATAGAGAAAACCATTTAGATCAATATCCTCTAGTTGAACATTCAACTCATCTGGATCCATCCAATAAAAAGACAAGGAAATCAGGCTCTTCCTAGTGAGCATATAGATAGAAAACTTGACCTCTCTCTAGGGTGGAAATCATAATAAATACTTATAAAACACTTATTTGTACCTTTCTATGACCACTATAAGATTATCCATTAAACATTGCTCAATATCATCGAGAAACAACCAAGACAACTGGCACAAGATAAACCCCAACTCTGAAGAAACTAGTCTCTCCCTCCCTAAACACATATCCCACTCACCCTAAAAGACATGACAAATCCCACCAGGAATAAGGAACTGGACCCTGTGTCAATAATAGTCAAATGGAACCTTGAAAACAATTAACAAATCTATTCCTATAATGAGGTCAAAAATAACCAGGTCCAAAATAAGGAAGTCTCTGCTAACTTCTATGTCAGCCGCAAAAAAAAAGGACTCAGGTAACTTGAAAAAATTGCTCTTTATTCCTACCCAAAGGGGTTATACAATCTATAACATAGGGAATAAACTCAACTCACATAACCAAAGAATCAATCATATTTAAAAAAATGAATTAATTGGATGCACCAATGTAAAATAAAATGGATACCATAGAAGAAGCAATAAACACTATACCTCTAAAGGTAAAGGGTATGGAGTCTAAGTCATCTGGTATGACCTCTACTACATGGAGACAACCTATCCCAGATCCACCCTATCTATTACTCCCCTAGTGAGAACCTCCCTTACCATGTGGGTGAGATTCTTCACCCTTAAAAGCCTCTGACTAAACATGATATCCCTTCGAAAAGGTGGATCCCACACTACTCCATCACAAAGACAACTGACAGAAGTGCTGAAGATTCCCTGAATTCCCACACTGGTTACACACCCACAAATTCTCTAAGAAATTAGGCATTGTGTGTACATATATTCAACACTGATAACATAAAACTGGATTATGCCCCCAAATAATCCATGGGAGTTGAACTTGTCGGCTGTTGGACACTCTTAACACTACCCCATTGAGACTTGTCTTTCTTCCACTTATTCTTAGACAAAGAACTCTAGCTTCCACTCACTAAAGGAACACCATTGAGACCTGTCTTTCCAAATTAATATACCTCTTCCCTATATACCTTATCAACCACCTCTAAATAGGTAATTAGATAAATAATAGTGATCATAGATCTGATATATGGCCTTAATCACATCTCAAAACATCGAGATTTAAGATATTCATTCATGAGGGGATATAGAGAGACATGCACATTTGGTAAAATGGGAAGCATAATCTATAATTGAACAACTTCCTAGATCTAACTTTAAAAAATCATGGGCCTTCACCACCCTTAATGTGTTTGGGTAGAACTATCGATTTAAAACCACCTTGAAAGTGGTCCATGTGAGATCCTTGTGCCTCATCAAGATTGTTATAGACTCCCACCACTTCCTACATGGTATTTCCAACACATACATGTCAAATCCCACCTTATAGGTCTCATGGGTCTTAAAAAACTCAAATATTTTATTGATACATTCCAAGAACTCCTCAGTAACATTGGTTCCCTTATCAATACAGAACACCGGTGGATTTTTCCTTGAAAAATCATAACCATGGTCAATGGTTTGTGTCTTCTCCCAACCACCCACCTAGCCCAAGGATTATATCATACAAATCACTGACTCCACCAAAGTCGGATCAAGAGGAGGGTTCACTTGTGGGGTATTCCCTGAAACACCCTCTCTATGCCTAGAAGAGGTTCTTCTGGGAGGAATTTTATACAAGATACAAAACACAAGATTCATTAAGCACAATTCAACCATAAATCACAAAAAAAGACCCAAAAGATACCCCCATCATGTGTATCAACCAAAAAAACTATCTTTACAAGAAAATCCAAATGAAAAAGGAGATAAAACATCAAAAATATGAAGCATTTACCATTGTGCATGGTTTGGACACATAGTTTGGTTAACTATACACCAACCATGCGGGTTTCACTGGAGTTGTCAAGTATGGCCGCATAGGCTATACACAGTTATTTCTAACCATGTGCCTCCTCCAGACCACCATTTTTCACCCCCCCCCCCCCCAATCTCAAAACAACCCCCAAGATTCCCTAAGGAATCGTTAACGATTAGGAAATACTTCAAATATCATCAAAACAACCCATAACCAAACTCAAATCATAACCATAATCCCAGACCACCCATGGAAACTCAAGGTTTAACATAAAGAAGAGTTGGTTAGGCACTCCCTCGATCCAACCTATCGAGTCCTGATGGTCTTAGTTCCAGTTTACCACTGATTCCCAAATATCATCCCCTCTCTAATACCATTTTGTAACAAACCAACCTGGGTCGACCCTACCCTTCACTCAAGCTGGCTGGCCACATGACCCGAAGCACATTACTAATTGTCACGAGTTAGTGACAAGAATTGGGAATAACAAACTATCATTTTGGAAATTAGTTTCACCACCAGAAATATGGTATGACCCATCCATAAAAAAGGACAACCACACCACTATCATTGGATTCAAATATAATAACAATAATTAAGAGAAATTCAGCATAAGATAAACATATATCATAAGAAACATCATATAAAAAACATTCCATAACATGACATATACATGGTATATCTAGTCAAAAGCCAAAAAACTCAAAAGAATGGGAAAAATACACACAAGTACTACAATAACCCAATAGGTGCAAATCCCCAAAATAACTCCACGATATCTAACTTTATGAGACCACATCTCCTCAATAAATCAAGGATAGTGATAATCAAGAAGATCCACCTTGGAACATGGTGCCTTGTCCTTTACATATTTCTTATAAAACTAAATATAAATATGCTAAAATGAATATGTAGGGTGTGAGGAACAAATACTAATAGGATACAAACATGAATCTATTTAATGATTTTATACATGAAAATCAATAAACTAATTTTTAAGCACTTTTAAAAACTAAATCACTTTGAAAACATACCATTTTCAAATAACATTTGAAATCCATTTGGTTTTCCTTTTTTAACAAAATAGGGTTTTACAAAAACATTTCTCAACATGGATCAAATAAATAAAAAAAGACATAAGGCGCAACATTCTCAATATATCCAATAAGTAATAACAAGGTGAGATCTAAAAATAATATCATATGTCAACATAATAGAAAATGGAAATAATATGTATCATTACATAAAAATGGGAACTAATAAAATTCCTAAGGCATATAAACCAATAAATCATGACTAATGTGGATCTAGGGATCTAAAAATTAGTCCTATATTGATTGAGTAATCAATAATTCTATACGATTAATAAAATGGAAGCTCTTATGCTCTTCCCCAAGCCCAACTCCAAGAGGTCTCATGGTATCTCGAAAACTAACATAGAAGCTCTCACGTTCTTCCTGCCCAAAGGTTATCATGGTCCCTTGGAAACCAAAATTGAATCTTGCACATTATTCCTTCTAATGGATTGCATGTCCTCTCGGACAAACTAAAATGGAAGCTCACATGATCTTCCCTCTAAAGGATCTCATAGTCCCTCAAACAAACCCCTTTCGCACACCCTGGTTAACCTATGTGTTACTCCATGCCAACACAATCACAAAAAATTTCCCATATAAAACAATCCATTTCATAAGAAAAATTACCATTTCATCAAAACAAATTTCCCAAGGTAAAACCATTTTATAAATCCATTTAATACCAAAAAACCTCTTTAAAACATTTTAGCAAACACTTGTTATGTAAACAAGTCACATACATTTGGAAACCCTTATTCAAATGCACAAATTTTCAAACCAATCCATGAATCACATCAAAAATATAATAAAAAACAATATTAAATTATTTTAATTGAAATTTAAACCATAAAAACCAAAGTTTATTCATAATTTTAAAAAAAATACATAGTAAATGCCCTTAAATAGAGACACATACCATGTATTTGGTCCAAAGATCATCGCTTATGATGAAAACCACTTGGATGAGGTAGAATAAGGCCTCACACACCTAATCCATAATAAATCAAACCAAATACCCCATTACATACCCTATATTCAGCCAACACACCTACTAGTGTTACACATCTCCATGAAAATGGAATAATAAGCAAGAATAGGGGAAATGAAGAAGAAACCAAGAATAAATTGACTTAACTCAATCCAAACCACCTTAATACCTAGAATAAATCACTGAATAATGAGAAGAGGAGCTCCACCACCAAGGAGAAGGTGCTGAGAATGATGAGGAAGTAAAATGAGGGGAAAAGTGTATAAAAATGACGTGGGTAAAAATGTACAAGGACTATTTTTAAGTGACCTAGATAGAGAGTACAATTTTTCTACATGGTTTGGAAAATTGTGTTCCAACCGTGCAGGGCTACTATCTCCCTAAAAAAATTGAGCCACATGGTTACTCCTATGTGTCACATGGTTTGATAAATCGTTCTCAAACCATGTAGAACCCAACTTTCACTCTCTGTATCCCACTTGGATGGTTATTCACACAATTATAAAAAACATATATGAATGTATCCCCTTGTTCTATCTTCCAAAAAATCCCTATATCAAACCCCTAGAAACTAAGAACTCCAAGAATGAACCAAAAGGGTAAATAAAACTTAAAATTAGATGTGTGAATGACTCAATGGGTGTCACAATATCAGTGAGGTCAGCTAGGACATATTTAAAAATTCAATAGGGTAGTACCATGGTAGAAGAAGAAAAAGTCTAGACCAATTCCATATCCTAAAAACTTTTCTTCTCTAAGCTTGTGAGTTAATATTTTTTATGCCTTTACCTATTTTTTCCTTCTCCTCTTATTCTTTTTTTATATTCTCTTTTTTATTTCCTTTGATTTTAATTTTTATTAGGTTATTCAATATTTTGTGCTTGTTTGGAGATTAATGTGTCTTGAGGATTTATGAATTTTAGTCAGATACAGTGCTCTATTTGAGTTTCTTTGGTTGGGTCCTCCTTGTGTTTGGTGGGGGTTTTATTGAATAACCTTTCTAGTTTAACCACTATATTAATATAATTTTAAATATCAGGGAGATCTGATATGGACCACTTTATTCTCCTCTTTTGATCTAGTTAGGTGTGACTTGAGTAATTAAGGGTTCACATCATAGTTGGTAGTTTTATTCAATTTATAGATTTTTTTCGGGAGTTATTTTTTTGGGTGAAAGGTTTCGATTTTGTTTACCATCTTGAGTTTGGAGACTTTATGGTAGTAAAAAAGTGGAATTATGGGGAGAATTGTGACACCCAAATGTCACTTTCATGTGTGGGTATTTGTTGTATGGCTTGGACCCTTGAGATCAAGGTGTTTTGGGATAGAAATATGAAAAAATTGGGACTTTTTAACATCAAATGGTTAAATCGCATGATTAAACTAATCATATAGCCTAAGTGTTCAGCACATGACCCTATTATTAATGGTGATCTGCAAATTAACCATACAGTTTGGTAAACTGTGTGGGTAAACCATGAAACCCACTTGAATAGGGTTTTGTTATCCTTTTTTATTATGATTTCCTCACTTAGGTCCCCCACTTTGAACCCCATAATCTAGATTCCTCTCTCATCCTTCTACTTATTCTCCAATACCTATAAGGTAGATTTGTGATGGTTTATTGGTGGATTACCTCTTGTGTAATCTTTATTATTCTTCTATTTCATTCTTCATCTTATTTCTCTCTTCTTTTTATCTTTGTTCTTTCTTGGACAAACCCTAGGTTGATGGTTGGTTTATGTGGGTTGTTTCCTTTGATTTTAGGGTGTGTAGTTGTTCTCTTGGGCCTAGTTATTTTCTATTCTGAAGGTTTTATCACATTCACACACCATTGAGGTAAGTGTCTATCCACTTCCTTTCCAGAAAATGCTATGTGATTCTTGAGATTTTCCAAATTAATTTTAATTATGTTCTTCATGATTGTGGTTTTCTGGAATGAATTTTTATGGATTTCTATTTTAGAGGTTTGATGGAAAAGGGGTTTTAAAAGGGATTTATATGGATATGAAGATATGTATTCAAAATATATATATATTGGGTGTTTGATAAAATTTTAAGTGGCATTTCAAATGGATTTGGGTGTGTTAAAATTATGTTTGGCCCTGTTATATTTTTTATAAAAATTGGGTGGCAAGTAGAATTATTATTTTCATGGGTTTTTGGCCTCTTTATAGATTTGGTTATTATGTGAGAAACTATTGTGTTTCCTCAAAATTATTCCTTGTATTTTCTTGATTAATCATTTTTCACTCTTATGGATGTACATATATGTTCTGGTGTGATATGTGCAAATCCATATGTGCACAGGGTGCACATATAGATTTTTCTATGTATATAAATGGAATTTCCATAGAGTATCCTCTTTGATAACCATGATCTTATCAAATGGTTTATATATTTCTAAATTATTTACAAATTATTTCTTGGTTTATAAATGTATTAAAAGTAAGGTTTTAAGTTTTGTTTCCTATATATTTCTTCAAATTCCTATTTGGAACCTTTAGAATTATGTTGGTTGGTAACCTTAGTTTTGAAAATGGCTTTTAGAAAGAAAGGTACTTTCCTTAGAAAATTGTTTTGGATTTAAAACACTAAGTCCCATTTGGTGATTTTAGATGTTTTGTTGGAAATTGATTCTAATTTCTTAATATGATTAGGCTTAGTTGGTATTTTCATAATGTTTCTATAAGATTCACACCCCTATATAAGTCCTCTAATTGAGAGGGTCTTTTCATGGATGGTGTTAGTGTTAGGAGGTGGTCTTCACATGCACATTGGCATGAGTTGGTTATGTTTGATGTTAAACATGCATTTGGTGCATCACTTTTCCCCTATAATATTTTCATGGGATCCTAGATGTTATCTAGAGGGTCAAGAGATAGCTATTATTTGTTCTTAATTAAGTAGAATAGATCCCCCTAGTAAACAAATGTCCATGGAAGGTTGTGCCACCTGTGAGTCTAGTGTAAAGAAGCTAGGTTAGTGGTAGACTATGGATCGCATTGATATGTTGGTGGATGGTTATATACCGAGTACATCTAGGGTTGACTCTCAAGATGTTTAGGATATTCCCATTATTATGTACATTTTATTTATTATTATGGTTTTTTAGTACTTTTTATTCTTATTCTATTTAATTTTATATACTTGTGTTGTTTATTATTTTATTTGAATTTCTCTAAGATATACCCTACTACTTGTGTCTATATTGATCCCTCTTACTTATAAATTTAACTAGGTTATGTTTCTTTTCCTAGGGTTGTTTTTTAAAAACTGGTTTTTGAAATGGAAAGTGTTTTATTAAGCATTGGGAAATGTTGTGGAAAATAATTGAGTTTTGATTTATTTAAAGTGATGAAAACCTCGTTTTTACTTGTATCTTCAAACTAGTGTTTGTAGACTGTTCTAGGAAAGGATATGTATGGATTTTTCAGTGCTTACATACTGAGATATTTTATTCTTACACCCTACTTGTGCCACTCAGTGTCGGTAAACTTGAGCTATTTGTGGGTTCAGGTTTTCATTCAGGTTTTCTCACAGAGAGGGTTAGTTTTATGGATGGTGGTGAGCAAGAGGTCACACAGAGATCTTGTCTAGTTACATTTTAGTTTTAGATTTATTTTTGGTATTGTGTATTTGTATCTTGAGACATTTTTATTTATTTTTAGATATTATTATATCCTCCTTGTGTTACATTATTTGTTCATTTTATATTAGTGATTATTGGGAGAAATCATCCCCAGTGATTTATCTTGTGATTCCCTAACACTTATCATCAACCCATGGGGATCAGATATGCCCTTCGAGCCTTGTCATGGACTGGTTTGGGTGTCTGGTTTATTGATGGACCATGCTAGTTTATGATGCTAACATTTAGATATTAAAATAGGTCATCATAAAAATCATTCCATGTATGCCTATCAGATAATAAGGAGGAGAACTCATTTCCTGATCCATCATATAAATTATCTTAAATCCATTCCTTGGGGAACCTAGTCCTATTAGGATTACCAAGTTAAGTGTAACATAAATATTATAGTTTAATATGGTCTCTTAATCCAATTAGGATCTCCCATACCCAATATTCCTTACACAAGATAATCCATAAGAACCTGGCTATGGATTGGACAACCTATTTCATTGATCGAGGTCTTGGAATGTGATTACATTGGAAGGAATGTCATGCATAGTATTTATTGGGTATTATTTTAGTCTCACAATTTCCATATGCATCCTATGTATATCATATATAACTATTAAATTTTATACAATATTTACATCCCATGAAATCCCTATATGTATGAATGATTTTAGTGATTTAGTTTTTAATCCTATTTTTTCAACCAAATTAATATGTTTCAAACTTATTAATGTATAAAACTTTATACAACTCATGAATTTTATTACATACCCAATAATAAAAGTGAATTATATTCATATATATCCAAATAAATCTCATTCATAAGGTATTTAAACTCTTTTATATAAAGGTTTAGAATCATAAAAAACCAGAATACCACAATAGCAAGTATGATGTGATAATTAGATAACCATTTCTTTTATTGACAAATCCTAATTGCTCAATCCAGTGAGAATTCTGATCCAAGGTCTCACTATCCATATATAAATACTCAAGAATGACTTCAATTCCAATAAAACTATAACATGTAATATTTATAAATAATAATCAACCTTTATTATTGAATTTATAACTAAAATAATAAACTAAATTCTTGGTTTAACAAAACTAAGTATTTATTTCATAACTATCATGTAACTCTTATATGCATGGTATGAAAATTTTAAAAAAAATTAAACCAAATCATGATAACATTAATAATATAAACAATTTATATACATGAATATTAAATGAGGATACTATAAATAAATGAACAATTAAAATATTTAATATGAGATACAATAAATTTACAAAATTATAAGAAACAAAAATATTTTTGATATGGTATAATGTTATGTTGATTCATAATAACACTTCAAGTTGATGTCAATAGTGGTTTTGAGAATGTTTTTTAAATATTTAATAAAACTACAGACACAAAACACAAACCATGGTGTAGTTTCTCTATAAAATCCATTTCAAATAGAGAATTTCTTGAAGTTCCTTCCCTGAACTACACTATAGTTTTAATTCATAATCCATTTTTTTCAAAATTCATACCTTAAACCATGAACTGTTACTATTTTCTATGTTTTTTTTTCCTTATAGAAATATAATTTCTATAAACCAAGATCATTTTGGTCGAAACCTAGATGTGAAAATATATATTTTACAATACACTTTTTTTATAATAAAATCCACAATAAATAAAAAACCACACCATTTTTTCAAAATATAATGAACCCATGATATAGTTATATAAACCATGGCCATGGTTCTGTAAAAACATCAAATTGGTTTTCATTTTTTAATCTTAATTTTATTTATCCTTCACCAACACTTTCTCTGATACAGCAGAAGGTTTTTATAGGACATCTATATTCCCAAATAAAGTGAAAGAAAGATACAAACCCCATATATAATATTTATCAAGATAGGAAATGATAAAATTAAATAAAAATAATAAGATAAAATTTGTATCACTTGATATGTTTAATCCTATATGAAAATGGGTTTAATTGATATCCCTTAGTAATAATCAAAGGAACAATTCCACCTAAGGTGTCCATCTATTGAAATGAAATATTCAAATTCTTTGGTAGGGCCCATTCTCCTTAAAAGTTATGTTATCACCTCCTCTTAAAAGGTAAATAAAGATAAGAGAGTGATATGGATTTAGATTTATAGAGTAATATCCACTATACAAAATTGAAGTCCATAAAATCCATTGTATAAAACATTGTTGTATCCAAAGGTTGTATATTGGATTTATTGTTAATTAATGGTTGGATACATTAGGAAGTAACTTAAGGTTGTAAACATTAAAAGGGGAATTTTTTCAAGTTTTAATATGGATATTGTAAAATAATTTTCATTAATGATGGAAGGTCTTGGAATGACACTGGTTAAGAGATGATAAATAGAATGTTTGGATCACACGTAATGAAGTAAGGAATGTTTAACAAGGCTGGTATATTAGTGAAGGAATAATATATATAATTATTATATAGAGTTCAATATGGTTATAAATGGATATTAGGATAGGATTTATTAAAGACATCGTAGTAATAATGATGACTATGTAAAATTAATGTGAAGGAATACATATATAGCTTAGAAAGGTAAAGAAAATGAAGGTATTGATAATATGAACATAGATTTAAGAGTGGTGATCCACTATCTATTCTTAATGGAAGATTTTTTATGGATAATATTGTTTATTTTGTTTTATACTATAAAATAATGGATTTCTATCAGAGTTAAATATGGTTGGAGAGGGATGTAAGTTGTTGTTGGTCAAAAGTCTCAAACCATATCATGATAAGGCATGCCATGTCATGGTTGATAAACATACACCATGTTTAGAAGTATTTTTAATTTTCATAGTTATATAATAAATAATATAGTATAATATTTGAATGTGATGAAATAAAACAAGGAGAAACCATGCCTTAGTTAAAGAAACACCACTATGGTGGTTACTATTTTTTAAGAAGTTTTACAAAATCTCTGTATGCCACAGGTTGACTAAACCACATCATGGTGGTCATCATGGTTTTTTAAAAAATTTAGGAGCTTGTGGTTTTAAGTGAGAATGTATTTTTTTATCTGGGTATATTTATTTGGTGTTTTAGAGTCAACCACTCTATTTTTATACAATGAACTGACTCATAGTACCATCTAAATTGGCCTCTAAAATGATTCTCCACTAACCTGAATATCATTCCTAATCTCCACATATTGATGAAAATCACTTGAGCATCCAAAAATAACCTTTGTGAATGATTTCTCCCACAATAGATAAAAATAATCAATTTACACTATATAAACAACATCATATAAACAAAAAAATACAAACATATCAGGGTACAAGGAGAAGATACAAAAAATGAGGAAAACAAAACTACCAAAACTTATCTCTTAGTGGTCCAAAACCACCCACCATGACTCAAGTCACCTTCCATTTTCCAACCAATCATGAATCCAAGAATAAAGGTGATGAGAACATGAGAACCTTCTATAAGAACATAAGGGTTGCAAACACCAAATGGTACAAGAAGGGTGTGAGATAAAGTTCCCAGTAGGATTTCACCAAAGATTCTATGTAGTTACTTCATAAGGTAATTAAATACATTATAAAGAGAGAGTACAAAAAAGTAATAAAAGTATTTATATTTCACAATAGGTAGATAAATCCATCAAGATCATATCACAACAAGATCAAGTTTTAGAAATATAACTTTAAATATTTCAAAATTATTTATGAAACCTAAGCTAGAAACGTGTCATGTAATCATTTAAAAACCAAACTTTTCTTGAAAATATTTGAAAACCATTTCACAATATAAAGTTAGATAAGTAAGAAATGGTAATAACAATAACCATATATCAAAAAGTTGTATAAGATTCAGTACAATGGAATCAAGTTGCATTATCTCAATAAGAAAATCAATAAAGAACAGTAATCAATCAAGCAAGGAAACTCCAATTCCAAGTAATGAGAATGAATGATTTTATATATTGAGTATCAAGTATAATGATGCCATGGGTACATCCTAGATATGATAGTGAGTCCACCATAGACAAGCTAATAAACAAATAATCATGACTGGATATCATGATAACATCTAATATCATGGTTCACAAGCAAACCAAGTCCACACACAACTATTTTCCTGGTCATATGTCTATAGCCTAAAACTATCACGTTCTCTATGGATCCACTGGGTGGTTTGTGAGGATACTAGAAAATAATAAATCTAGGTTATCCCATCTAACTACCCAGGTTCCCATGACCATTCAAATAATGGTAGTGAGATGATTAGGTTATAAGGATCATAATGGGGATCCTTATCAATTTAAGCATGGGCTCATGCCTTTGACATTCCATCTCATTCTCAGTTCACGTATCACTCCACCCCAAAAACCCAAAAGTGAATAATAACTTTCTCAACACCAATTAATGGTAAATAAAATAATCAAGTAAGACACAATAAGGGATTATCACAAGATAGTATCATCATAAAGTTCTAACAGAGCCATCAAATTCCATCAATTTCAATTCAAAACCTTTTCTTCAAATCAAAATTTAAAAGAGAAACAATACCCACTTCCTTTCACAAATCATAATGAAAATGTAAAACATGAATTTAAACCAAAAATTACTTTCAAAAAATACCTAAGTAATGAAAAATAAGGATTAATAATTTAAAGGTTTTAATTCATTTCAAAACATGGGTCTAAACCCTTTTTCCATGTGAAAAAATCACTCATTACAAATCACCCAAGAATTTCCATTTTATAAACAATGAAAATACTATTAACATAGGGATCTTGTTTTTTTCAAAAATTTAGGCATTTGAAACCCTATGGAAAACATTATATATATCAACCCATTTTATTTAAATCAAATAATTTCACTTTATAAATAAAAATTGGTCATAATCCCTTAATTTCCATAAAAAATCCTTCAAAATATATTTGAAAAGAAATAAGAACAAGCATGATATTCAAAAAATTAAAAATAGTTAAAGGGATCAAGATCTAAATCCAATTTATCCATTCAATGTTTAAATCATTGAGGTGAGGTCCAAAGAATATTTCATGAGATGATTCAAGATAAATTTGCATTGATCATGTATTGGGAAGAGGAAATACATGTTTATAGATTCTCAAGAAATAATGAATCAAAAGATTAAGTAAAATCATAGAAACACCTACTTGGAGTATCATAATCCAACCACAATGAATCTGAGATGTGTCACCTCCAATGGAGATCACCAAATAAAGTAAGAGGGGTCTAGAGAGGAGATAAGGAACCCAAAATAGTTTTACCACTTTAATCGGCACTTTGATCCACCAAGATAATTGTTTGGGAGATCCAAAACACCACTAGTGTGCTCCTAAAATCTGAAAGGTTGGATAGGTTTAAAAGGGAAGAGTTTGGAGTTAAATATGGGGGTCGCAAGATTTTATACTGGAAAATATAAGACTATTGTATAGTGGAGATGACCATGCTATATAAAAGATGAATAAAGGATAGAATATGGTGCAACCATAAGAACTGCACTATAGTGGGTCAGTCAAGCCACATCTGAGAACCACGGTAAGCTCCACACTATAGATCTGAAAAAACCCTAGAATAGACCACGATGCAGGAGAAGTTACCACACCATAGGATCCAATTACCAAGAAGATGCTACTCCATATCCTCATATTAATTATTCATACAATCTAAAATTATAAGAAACACCCAAAATCATACCCTAAGCCTCCATGTCGTGGCCCTCCTCTCTATGCCACAGTTATGCCAAAATTGGAAAAGGCTCCAAAAAATGAAATAATGAAACCATATCATCCATGTTTCAGCCACCATATCCATGATGAAGCGCTATCCTCTATATCAAAACACTCTTTATAAAACAAGAAAAATCCTAAAAAATACTTATAACCACACCCAAACAAATGGTGATCAAATTCAAGGGATAAAACTACCCAAAAGATGGTAAGGAGATGTTACAATTATCCTAACCATAGCACTTTATTTCCCTATGAATATTTTAGTCCTAAATATAAAAAAATACAAGAAAAAATAACTCCCTAACTTATCTTGTGAGTTGGATAGTCCTTAAACCATAAGAAATACTCACAAAAAATCTTCTAACCAGCACAATTCCAATATCATCACATCTTAAAACAAAACTCAACATCACTGTGAGGAAGTAAAAATGATCATAAGTAACTAAATACCAAACATAGGTCTCTCCACTATTTAAATATTCAAAAATATGGTATAAAATGTGAACAAAATGTCCCTCTAACCCTAAATAAGTGTAAGAACACGGGTTTTTAGAACGGGTCAAAATCCTGACCCTGTTTGAATTTTTGACTTGTCCCAGAGAAAACTGGGAAAATCTAGAAGTTTTGGAAATTTCCAAAATACACGTTGTGTACTCCAGAGTACATGTCGTGTATGGGTTGGGTAAGTATCGGTCGTTTTCTTGCCAAATACATTTTGTGTGGTGATCGTGTAGGAATTTTCCTACTACACGGAATGTAGTTATAGACACGTCATATACCATTGACCGTGTGGAGTCCATACATGGAATGTAGGTCTGTTGGTAGGGTAGAAAGTTTTTAGCAGGTACACGCTGTGTATGATTTGTACACGCTATGTAGAGGGGCTGTATATGGGGATATACATGGCGTGTTGGGTATGTCGGCAGGGTAAATAGGTACACACCATGTACCCTATGTACACGTCGTGTAGTCAGTTGGAAAGTCTATGGCAAAATATCAGCCATCATGTGTATAGTAAAATGATACACGGCGTGTAGTTATAAGTACACGTCATGTAATTTTTTTCGCTAAAATGGGCAACAACCTCGTTTTGAGTCAGATACTCAACCCTTCGACGGGTTTGAGTAGGGAGAGCTAGCTGGAGCTTTTTTTTGCTCCAGATCGTCCTTCCAAACTCCATTTCTATCACTGTTAGATGTGTTGGAACCCCCTTCGTAAGTCCTTGATTCCTCTTGATCCATTCTTCTTGATTTCTATTCTAGAGAAAGTTATAGGGGTTTGATCGGTTTTGATTCTTTTGTAGATCTACCACGTTTTAGACCTAATTGGAGGTTGTTATCAGAGGAGTAGAATCATACAAGTCTCGGGTATATTTTAGATACCTCTTTTTGTGTTTTTGTAGACTTTTGGGTAGCATGGATTATGGCGCGTTTTCAGGTATTTTGAGCGTGACCCTTTTTTACCTGTTATTGCATATATAACTATTATTTGACCTATGGGATGCCTTTGGGTACTCCCTTTTACCTATTTTTCTTGAGCGGGGTTGGGTGAGTGGTTGTTTTTCATCAGGGAATTTTGGTCGGGGATGCCAAAATGGTTATAATTGTTTTGTATTGTTTTAAATTGTTGAGTTTAGTGTATTGAATCATTATATGAGTTGTTGGAGACCTTAAAGACCTCAGTGCTGGTATGGGATAGCACTTGGTTATCACATACAACTGTTTAGATTTTTTTTCCTATTTATGTGTTTTGTTTAAATGTAATTGTTGAATTTCATATGCTGGAACCTTTGGGTTATGTTGGGCATGTCCTGGATATTCTTGAGTAATGTCAATCACAGGTTGGGATTGGCCCGGGTTACTTTGGGTGGTTTTGACCACGGGATTGGGCATCATGGGCATCAGCTTGAGGTAGGATGACTGTCAGGTTAGGCATGGCCTGGGTTACTGGGATGGCGAGACCATCAGACTTGAGTGGCATGGTCGCAGGGACATGAGGTGTTATAGGTGTTGTGGCTTGGGAACTATTTTAGTGATTACCGCTCACCCAGAACTTTAAGTAGGGTGCACACAGAGAGACTCTTTGATGAGGTGGTTTTGACCACTCGTGTGGGTAGAGTCCCCCATTAGTTGTGGTTAAGGTATTATTGGTTTGGGGGTGCTTTTCGTAGGAAGACACATGGGAGGTGAGGAGACTTCAGGGGATAGCATTGAGGCTATCGGGTTGGGGGCAGAGGCTCGCCATTATTTGAGGGCAGACATCGATGTCCCTCCGATTACTTTATTTGAGGGCAGAAATCGTTGTCCCTCCAGTTACATTATTTTGAGGGTAGACATCGCTGTACCTTCAGTTACTTATTGGGGATAGGCATCACTGTTCCCCCGAGTTAATATTTCTTGGGCATGCCTTCGGGACATCGGTGCTTGAGACACGCGGTGTCAGGAGGCACATGGTTCCCAGTTACATGACAGAGATTCCAGCGTTGGCTGAAGAAAGTGACACTTTATGGTGTCTTCTGAGCACCAGTGAAGTTTGTGTTTATTTGTGCATCGTACTATATATTGTTTTCCTTATAAATGCATGCCTGCTTAAACACTTATATTAGGTACACACCGTTGGGTGGTATCCTACTGTGATTCATCTCACACCCTACATGGGCCCTTCGAGACGCATGCAGACTTTATGAATTTACGTGCAGGAAAGAGGACAGCTTCAAGATTTGGGTTCCATTAGCTGTTTCATGGATATGGTATGGACCTTGTGGTCTTTCCTAGATGAAGTTTTCTTTGATTTGCTTACTTTCTTATATCATCATGCTTACTTTTTTGTATCTACAGTTGGTTATCCATTGGTGCCTTTACATATGGATATGTATGACCTATTTTGGATGCATGTTTGTTGTTCAGTGGTAGTTACAAGTGATCAGCATGTTGTTGTGTTTACTTTCTGTTGTTATTGCGTATATTTATTTCTTCCACTATTTATCGATATTGAATGTGCTTCCACTTTGCAGGTCTGGTTCGAGTCTGTAGAGTCATTATTCCACTTCATCTTTATTATTATTATACTCAGACCAGTACCATTATTATCCTATGAGAGGGTATAGCCTCCCCACTATACCTATAAAGACTCTCACTTCTAGTCGGCAGCATTTAGCGTTCGGGGAGGTGTGACTAAGGTAGTAACACCCGAACCGTTTAGAATTGTTTGGGTGGATGATCTAGTCCAGGTCATTAAAAAGTGGTATTAGAGGAGTTCTTGATGGGGATTTAGTAGAAATGTTTTGCTAGCTACTAATTAGATTGAGGTTTCTATTTTATTTCTTCGGGTTTTACTATTTGGGATATGGTATACTGGAGATAGGTTGTTACTGGAACTGGGTTTCTAGCTTGTGCTTGGGTGCCTGTATCCCCAGGTACGAGGGATGGACCAAGTTACCATGGGTGGGAATTGTTGTTTTATTTTTTCTCAGATTATAGTTTATATGATTTCCACCTCAGTGGGTCACTTGGTGTGTGATATTAGTGATTTTGGTATGTAAACCTTGACCCAGTGCGGTAAGGGAGAATTGGACCTTGGCTTGTTATGACAAGTCTTGTTTGCTTGGATTTTGATAGGAACATTTTTAGGGTATTTCAATTTCATAACTACACGTATGCTTTGTGAAGTTATAATGTCATGTGATTGATATCAATTGGAATGCTTTATATGCTTTGAAATGTGAAAAGGTGAAATTCCAGATAGAATTTCTTGTTTGTCGCAATGTGTTTTTCCATGTTTTATCTATTGTAGAATTGCATGTGGTAGGGTGTTTGAGTCTGGATCTTGTACGATCAGGCAGGTTCTATGGTTGAGGTGATTTTGATCATTAGTATTGGGCGACTTGGTCATCGGTTTGAGGCAACGTTGGTTGTCAGGATGGGTATGGCCCGAGGTACTTTTGATACTTGGCTCTGTTGATGGTGGGTAAGGAGGACATGAGGTTGGGATGCCATGGGAATGGTTTCAGTGGGGGAGCTTCTTATACATCTCGATGGAGCGCTAGGCAGGTGATGGTACAGTGCCGCAGGTGCAGGATCAGGTTCAGGATCTGGTGCAGGCAGAGTAGGAGCCGCTGGTACAGACTCAGGGATAAGATCGGGTTCAGGATCCAGTGTAGGTAGGACAGTAGCTGGGTTTGGCAGCATTCAGACCATGTCTCGACCAGCAGCTCCGAGCTAGCCTGGTATGTGACTTTTAGGGGATCGACAGAGGTGCTCAGGGTACAGATCCATCTATGGAATATCTGACGTTGGAGTTCTAGTCGCAGCACCTGCCACTTTTTCAGGGTGAGGGTGGTCCTTAGGCATCTGAGAACTATATAGAGATCATGAAGTTGATCTTAGAGTATCTCAAGATTCCTCCAGGGAGTAGGGTCAAGCTAGAGATGTACATGCTGCGAGGACCAGTGAAGCGTTTATGGGATTTGCAGGTTCAGGCTCGTAGGCATGAGGGACTTGCATGGAAAGACTTTGAGGACAGGTTTTTCGAGCACTTTTACCCAGAGACACTGAGAACAGAGAGAGATCGATAGTGCTTGATCCTTTAGTATGGATACATGTCTGTTATGGACTATACAGCTACTTTCATTGAGTTTTCCCGCTTTGCACCTGGTATGGTAAGCGATGACGTAGCTAGGGTGAGGCGCTTCGAGGATGGATTACGACACTCCATTTAGATCCAGGTGTCTCAAACAGTTGGCAGGCAGGGACCAGGATAGATGATGGCATCTGGAGTTGGTTCAGTTTCGATACCTCAAGAGGGTAGCCGAGGCTCAACTGCACGTGGGGGACGTGATAGAGACTTTGGAATCCAGCTGAAGGGTCATTGGCTGGTGACTGGAGCAGTACCGTAGGGAGGTCAGGCATTAGGCAGTCATACTTCAGGCCAGGTGCACACTGTGGAGCTGCCAGAGGTTGAGCAGGCTGGTAAGCTGATGACGGTTAGAGGTACACCATGGGTGTGGTCGTGATTTCCATGTTTTCTTTTTGGCATGACCTGTAGATGCATGTCCGTTTTGAGTGCATGCGATCCACATGATCTATGTGGACTGACTAGATGCTATTCAGTGGGATTGGCACCATATCAGGTGTGTGATATATTTATATATATGTATGAGGTGTCGTGGGCATCGGGGAATCGATGATGCAGGTTACTTGAGGTGCATGGCATCAGGTTTTATTTTGAGCATCCATGGGATACAGGACCTCATGGAGGTGGACACCAATGTTGTGCGGGATACGTTTGGGTGTCGGGAACGACATGGTATAACCTATGAGGTGAAGGGGTGACGATGCGTCATGAGAGAACCATGCGTCTAGAAAACAGGTTAGTGAACCTTTTCTTGTTTTGATTTTTGTCAGGTTGAGACCGAGTTAGGAAATTCCTAAGGTGGGGAGCCCCTTGAGGAATCTATCCAGAACCTTTGAGATTGGGGAAGTCTGGGTAATTTTTATCAGGGTGGTATTTTCAGTGCCATATTTGGGTTTCATTTAATATCTTGGGGACGAGCTATGTTAAGGTGGGGAGATTGTAAGAACCCAGGTTTTTAGAACAGGTCAAAATCCGGATCCCTGTTTGAATTTTTGACTTGTCCCTGAGAAAACTAGGAAAATCTGGAAGTTCTAGAAATTTTCAGAATACACTCTGTGTACTCCAAAGTACATGTTGTGTATGGCTTGGGAAAGTACCAGCTGTGTGCTCGCTGAGTACATGTTTTGTGAAGACCATGTAAGAATTTTCCTACTACACGGCGTGTAGTTATAGACACGTCGTGTACCCTTGACCTTGTGGAGGCCATACCTGGCGTGTAGGCCTGTTGGTGGGGTAGAAAGTTTTTAGCAGGTACATGGCATGTACGATTTGTACACACCGTGTAGAGGGGCCATGTATGGGGATATCCATGGCGTGTTGGGGATGTCGGCAGGGTAAAGAGGTACACGTCGTGTACCCTATGTACATTCCGTGTAGTCAGTCGGAAATTCTACGGTGAAATATCAGTCGTCATGTGTATAGTAAAATAATACATGGCGTGTAGTTATAAGTACACGCCGTGTACTTTATTTTTTTCTCTAAAACAGGCAGTAGCCTCGTTTTGAGGTAGAAACTCAACCCTTCGATGGGTTTGAGCAGGGAGAGCCGGCCGGAGCTTGTTTTCACTTCAGATCATCCGTCTGAACTCTATTTCGATCGTCGTCAGATGCGTTGGAAGCCCCTAAGTAAGACCTTGATTCCTCTTGAGTCGTTATTCTTGATATCTGTTCTAGAGTGATTTATAGGTGTTTGAGAGGTTTTTATTCTTTTGTATATCTACCGAGTTTTAGACCTAATTGGAGGTTGTTATCGGAGTAGCATTGTACGAGTCTCAGGTAGGTGGTGCATACCTCTTTTTGTGTTTTCACAGACTTTTGGGTAGCACTACTTATGGCGTGTTTTCATGTATTTTGAGCATGACCTTGTTTTACCTGTTATTGCATATATAAATATTATTTGACCTATGGGGTGCCTTTGGGTATGCCCTGTTACCTGTTTTTCTTGAGCGGGGCTGAGCGAGTGGTCGTTTCTCATTAGGGCATTTTGGTTGGGGGATTCCAAAATGGTTATAATTGTTTTTTATTGTTTTAAACTGTTGAGTTTAGTGTATTGAGCCTTGATATGAGTTTTTGGAGACCTTAAAGACCCCATTGCTGGTATGGGACAACACTTGGTTATCACATACAACTGTTTAGATTGTTTTTCCTATTTATGTGTTTTGTTTAAATGTAATTGTTTAATTGCATATTCTGGAACCTTTGGGTTGTGTTGGGCATGGCTCGGATATTCTTGAGTGATGTTGATCACAGGTTGGGCATGGCCCAGGTTACTTTGGGTGGTTTTGACCACGGGATTGGGCGTCATGGGAGTTGGCTTGAGGCAGGATGACTATCAGGTTGGGCATGGCCCGGGTTACTAGGATGGTGAGACCATCAGACTTGAGCAGCATGTTCACAGGGACACGAGGTGTCAGAGGTGTTGTGGCTTGGGTACTATTTTAGTGATTACCTCTCACCTGGAACTTTGAGTAGTGTGCACATAGAGAGACTCTGTGATGAGGTATTTCTGACCACTCATGTGGGTAGAGGCCCCCGTTAGTTGCGGTTTAGGTACTATTGTTTTGGGGGTTCTTGTCGTAGGAAGCCACGTGAGAGGTGAGGATCCTTTAGGTGATAACATTGAGGCTATCGGGTTAGGGGTAGAGGCTCGCCATTATTTGAGGGTGGACATTGTTTTCCCTCCGATTACTTTATTTGAGGGCAGACATCGTTGTCCCTCCTGTTACATTATTTTTAGGGCAGACATCAATGTCCCTCCAGTTAATTATTGAGGATAGGCATTGATGTTCCTCTGAGTTACTATTTCTTGGGTGTACCTTTGGGATGTCAGTGCTTGATACACACGGTGTCAGGGGGCACATGGTGCCGGGTTACATGACATAGATTCCAGCATTGGTCGAAGTAGGTGACACTTCATGGTGACTAATGAGAACCCATGGAGTTTGTGTTTATTTTTGCATCATACTATTTACTGTTTTTCTTATAAATGCATTCCTGCTTAAACACTTATATTAGGTACGCACCTTTGGGTGGTATCCTACTGAGATTCGTCTCACACCCTGCACGGGCCCTTCGGGACGTGTGCAGACTTTATGGATTTACGTGCAGGAAAGAGGTCAGCTTCAGGAGCTGGGCTACATTAGCTATTGCATGGAGATGGTATGGACCTTGAGGTCTTTCCTAGCTGGAGTTTACTTTGCTTTGCTTACTTTCTTGTATCAGCATGCTTACTTGTTTTGTAGCTACAGTTGGTTATCCATTGGATCCTTTGCATATGGATATGTAAGACCTATTTTGGATGCATGTTTGTTGTTCAGTGGTAGTTACAAGTGATCAGCATTCTGTTGTTTTTACTTTCCGCTGTTATTGCGCATATTTATTGCTTTTGTTGTTTATCGATATTGAATGTGATTCCCCTCTACGGGTCTGGTTTGTGTCTGCTGAGTCGTTATTCTGCTGCATATTTATTATTATTATACTCAGACCAGTACTATTATTATCCTTCGAGAGGGTATAGCCTCCCCACTATACCTATAAATACCCTCGCTGCTAGTCGGCAGCCTTTGGCGTTTGGGGATGTGCACCTAAGGTAGTAACACCCGTCCCATTTAGCATTGTTCGGGTGGCTGATCGGGTCTGGGTCATTACAATAAGGGACTTCAAACACTCACCACAGAGATACATAAAAGGGTCAAAACTGAAACCTCAAGGAATTTTACAATGGAACACCTCAATGATACTGGGAGAGGAAATTATCTAAAGATTCATATATGATCAAACATTCACAATCAAGGCAAATAACTAATAAGGATTTATAACCTGGGGAAATTACTCAATGATAACTTAGGATTTTCAACACTAAGCCCCATGCCTCAATGATCCCATAAAAATATTAAAAAGCACCTCTAGGTGTCTGGATCATCAAGAATCGACATCTCCAAGTTACTTGAGTATAACCCCAAATTCAATACAATCCCAACTAGAAAGAGCTCAAACAACAAGGTCAGTTCACAATCAAGGCACTACACTCTCATGAGGGAGATCATCTATCACATCAAGATCATATTATAACCATCAAGTAAAAAACAATAGGATACAAAGGAACAACCAAAAACACAATGGTATCTAGAAATGACCATGGAAGGACACCCATGGAAGTAAGAAATGGGAGTTATTTTGAAAAATAACCCCGATATCTAAAGGTTCTTAATGTTAGATTCCACTCCATCACCCAAAGCACAAAAAACCTCAAGAAACTAAAAATTTCAAGAGTGAACATACACAGGTCACAACCACATAGATCTCAAGAAAAATAAACCATCATCATGATCATAACCAAGGTTTATCAAAGATTATCCACAAAGATACCAAAAACAATACACCAAGATCTCCAGAACAAACAGGTCTCTAAAAACAGACAATCCATAATAAGGAAAAAAATAGTTTCCACTTCGATGCCGGAAATGTTAAGTTGGGTCAACATCAAAAACAATCGTAAACTATTTTACTGCATAAAAATATTCATTCTTAGTCCTATGGATAGAGGCCTATTATCTTAAAGCATCTTCGGCCCCATGGTCATGATTTTATGATTCCTGATCGAAACTTCCCCTTTTGGTAACCCAACTTATAGAACCTCTTAAGTTGGCACAAGAAACTACATCATTTATAAGATTTAATAGATTTCAAACATAACTTAATAGAGTTACCAAATATTTTTCACTAGAAACATATGAATATCCTCTTCTTTCCCTGAGAATACTTTCCCTGCTCAACCAACACCCATAGCTCTCCAAATGGTACATCTTCTCTTAAGTAAAATTTGAACGATAAATTATCCACTTTCTGTCTCTCTACTAGCTCTATCTTAGTTGACAGGTCCATTTCAAGAACCATTGGATAAGAGGTCAAACAAGATACCAAGATAATAATTCTAGGGTCTGGGTGAAGACCCTTTTTAAAATAGGTAGCCTTAAGGGATTCATTACCGATAATCTTAGGTAAGAAACATACAAACCTTAAGAATTGTTTGGAATACTCCAAAATTGATAGCTCATAATGACTAAAACCCAAGAGATCAGAAACTTTATCCTTCTTTATTTCCTTAGGATACTTCCACTAAATGAATACTTGAAGAATTCACAATACATTCTTTCATGAAGACGGGAGGAATTCACAACTTCCCACCACTCTTTTCTAGGTGCATCAAAAAAGGAGTATATTAGATTGACCTTCATCACATCAAGAGTCGTGAGAGAATAAAAGATTTAATCTACTTATTCAAGACGCTTTATTGATTCAGGGGAACCCTTGTCACTTCTATAATAAGGTGTATGAAAATGAAATAAGACCTATATGGGTTCCAAAAGATGAAAATTCTTCAGATCCACCACTTGATTCAGAGTCTAGGCAGAGTCATCAATTGGAGATGTCACTTTTAAGGAACATGGAGGACTACATCAAAGAATGGATTGATAAATGAAATTTCTATATTTTATGGAAAACCTTCTGGGATACATTTCTAGACCTCATAAAACACATTCTCATCAACTCAAGCATAAAAACCCTAAAAAATAAAAACAAACCAAAAGATTTTTAAAAAAATCCACAACCCACTTTTATCAAAGCATCATTATTTTCAAATCACATAAAATTTACACATTTATAAAACATTTAAGTTTTTTTTTTAAACATCAAATATTGGTATAAATCCATCACAATTTTAAAATTCCTTTACCAAATCAAGGAAATTATTCCATGTTTTTAAAATTACTAATCCCATTTTTTAAATTTTAAAAACCATTTCCATTTAAAACCCATTAAAAACCAAAATTTATTCTTAAAACATTTATTTATAACATCACCAAAGAGTCTTTGAAATCATTTTTCCAAACCAAACAATTCATAAACCTCACTTTATATTAATTGAAAACATTTCTCAAAGAACTAAACAAAACTTGTTTTAAGCCACAATTTGGTTAATTCAAATAGTTTGACCCATGGATTTGTATAGCCAAATACATGATCCATGGAAAATTTATTAAATAAAAGGAAATGGAATACAAAATTTTTTAGGACTACAATGGTACAATATACCCAACATAAAAAAACAGACCAAAAGGCCCCTACCAATAGTTGGAGTCATAGGTAGTAGAAACTTTTTGGATCACTTAAAAAACATATTTTTTCTTCCTTACTAGCCTCAAAAGCCTCAAAGAAACTTCATAATTGGTGTTTTAAATAGAAAAAAAATATCCATACCTTCTAGTAAGGACACCTTCAACAATTAAAAATAAATAACTTACCATCTTCCTACTAGAATACATCAACAAAGGATACCATTAAAATCTATTGAAACTGATCCTGTCCACCACCATCCTACTAGAATCAGAACATTAAGTCAGTCCTCTTGCACCATTCCTACCCAAAACATGGGAAAGAAAATATAAGAATAGATTGCTACTTGTAGCAGCATAATCAAGCCCAATTGAGTGTCCTGTTATCCAAATTTGGATTACTTTTAAGACCATTATCAATATTATATTTCATTCAATTCCAGATTTTAATATTTGAGTCAAAACTAATTAGGCAATCCTCATACATATAAAGTGTCCTTTAATCTTTTTCATCCACCCATTTATCAAGGTAATCAATTAGATCAACTTGAAAAATCATAGACCCTTTCAACTTTTCAGCCTTTTATTCCCTTGAGAGTAGTGGAAATAGTCTAGATCACACATTAGAGGATCTTGTCATCATAGTTTTCTTCAAGTGTGAATAATATTTACTTGACTTCTCAGTTTTTAGGGGGTATAACCTAATATCATCCTGGTAATTTTTCCCTTTGGAAGCACTTGAATGGAAGAAATACTCATCCTTATCCATGCACTCATTAGGTTCAAACTCCTTGGTTTCATCATCTTATTACACCAATTTAGCACTAGGATCCTTTTTTTATCATCATATTATTTAGTTTCATCATATTATTACAAAAATTGAGCAATGGGATCCCTATTTTTTTCATCATCTTGATTCCCCACCACATTATAAAGGCATTCCATTTGATCCTTCATCATATCCCCCCCCCATTAGGAGTCCACTGATCTTCTACCAGGTCATTGTTTGGGACAGCATCTAAAATTTCAAGACTAGGGGAATAATTCTTCCTTTTTTTATCTTGATCATGGTATTCATTATATAATTTCAAATTATATCCATTGGAAGGTGCAACATCATTCCTTCTGATAAATCCTAATTTCAACCAAACTCAAATGAAGACCCATTTCACCATCAGACTCACACACTTTCTTCCATTTATTTTTCTAGAGACCATATTTCTTCCTAAAATCCACCTATTGATGGATACGTATTGAAAAATGCACAAAAAATAGAATTATTCCTATAACAAGTCTTAATATAATGCCCAATATTTTTTCAAGCATTGAAAAAAGTAGGTAGCTTCTCATACACAATTTTCAAATTAATATTATTATCAATAGTATATAAGACCACCAGATTCACAAGAATTGATAATAAATCAATCTAAACTAAGATCCTTGCGAAATTTATAGATCTAGGGTTACAGGTTTCCCTATCCATTTTATATGGATTATAACCAATGATGAAACTTTCCATAGAATCACAGGATACCAATAAGACCAACTAAGTCCAAAAATTATCACCTAAACCTGATCCAATGTGTTTTGGAATTTAAAAGTGTTGAAAGAAGAGTCCCATTCTTGAATAATATGTATTCCTGGTTATAGAATAATCAATTTGAAACACCAAAACCTTCTCTCAAGATCCTAAAATGGGAAGGTAATATGAAAGGATCCCTGTCCTACCACAGTCATCCTCTATTATAAAAACCCCAAGTATGAAATGATTTTACTCAAAAGTTCTTCAAATTCCCATGACCTTGCAACCTTTGGAATAAGAAACCAAGAAATAATTGAGTGCTTGAAAGGATCAATTCTCTAATAAATGGACATATAATTCATAGAAACATGTATTTTGTTCCCTTTCTTAATGATCATTTGAACTGCAAAAACCTTCACCAAGGCAAAAGATCTGTCATAAAAAATCATGAATCACACAAAGATTGATTCACCGATTTATAACACCTCAAGAACATCTCAAAGTGTCTGATTACCTCAAATATCATGTCTATATGATTATAGGGTTTAGGGATTTTATCTCATGCACAATCACCATTTAGGGAAACCCTCATGAGTGAAACCATTTAAAGAAAAAATTTGGTTTTCACAAAGGATTTAAAATCATAAATAAATGGATTAAGTCCAAAAAAAACAAAAAAAAAAGAGCATGAAACAAACCATATACATAGCCCTAAAAATTAACCTTTAATGAGTGAAGTAATTTTTGAAACAAATGGATAGGGTTCCAAGTTTGATTTAGAGTAGATCTTCCACACTAATTCTAAGATTGACTTCCAAATCTGTCACACTAATTCCTCACAGTTTACCAGATTGTGAAGGCATCGTGTAGCTCTGGTCATTTTTCCATTCCAATTACAAAACTTTTATGAGATTCCCAAAATCAAAGATAATATTATTGGGAATCAATATCTCATTTATCATCAGGAAACCAATAACTCAAAAGAAATACTAAAGTCTCTATATTCCTTAGTAACTCAAGTCTTACCATAAAGAGGTAGTGATCAGACACCCACTCAAAACTACCTCTTCAATTATGAAACATTCTTAATATACTTATACTATAACTCATCCCAAATAACATAAGGGGTTTTAAGTAAAAGTACTTAATTTTAAGGAAAAACCACCCTTTGATACCATTTTAATGAACCAACCCGAAGTACCATCTAAACTATCCTCTAAAATGATTTTCTACTAACCTAAAGAGTGTTCCTGATCTCTACAGGCTAGTGAAAAGCACATGGGAATCAATAAATAACCATTGGGAATGATTTTTCAACTAGATATAACAATAATAAAATTACACTGTAGAAATAATATTATATAAATAAATCAATACAAACATGTCAGGGTGCAAGGAGATGATACAAAAACTGAAAGCAAAATAAAACTACTAAAACCCATATCTTGGTGGTCCACAACCACCCACCATGAATTAATTCACCTTCTCTTGACAACCAATCATGAATCCATGTAAAAAGGTTATGAGAACATGTTCACCTTCTATAAGAACATAAGGTCTATAAACACCATATTGTACAAGTAGGGTGTGAGATACAGAGCCTAGTATGATTTCACTTAAGAGTCTATATAGTTACTTCATAAGGTAATTCAATAAATTCCAAATAGAGGGTATAATAAGGGAATAAAAGTCTTTACATTTCAAAATAGGAAACTAAACTCATCAAGATAAAATCATAATAAGATATGGTTTTAGAAACAAAACATTAAATATTTCAAAATAATTTATAAAACCAATGCTAGAAACATGTAATTTAATCATTTAAAAACAAAAATATTCTTGAAAATATTTGAAAACGATTTTATAAGCTAAAGTCAGATAAGTAGGAAAGGCTAAGAACATGAACCGGTTATCATAAATTTATACAATAGTCTATACAATGGAATCAAGGTGCATCATCTCAATAAGAAAATCAATCAAGAATGGTAATCAATCAAGGAAGGAAACTCCAGTTCCAAGTAATGACAATAAATGTTGTCAAGTATCAAGTATCAAGTATAATGATTTCATGGGTAAAAACTAGATACAATATTTAGTTAACCATAGACAAGATTATCAAAAAATCATCATGATTGAATTTTAGGCTTATATTTAGTCTCATGGGTCACAAACTAACCAATTCCACACACTCTTGCTTTCCTGGCTTCATGCCTATATCCTTGACCTATAATTGTCTCTACAGATCCACTGGATGGGGTGTTAGTCCCCTAGAAAATAATAAATCTAGTTCATCCCTTATAACTACCTATATTCCCATGACCAGTCAAAGAAGGGGGGTGAGATAATCAGCTTATGAGGATCACAAAGGGGATCCTTATTAATTTCAATATGGGTGTATGCCCTCAAGATGACATATCATTCTCACTTCACATATCACTACTCCCAAAACTCCCTCAAGTGAATAATCCCTTTCTCAACACCCATCAATAGAAAATACAATAATCAAGTAAGCCACGTAAATGGATTATCACAAGATAGAATCATCACAAATTTCCAACAGGGATGTCAAACACCATTAATTTTAATTCAAACCCTTTTCTTTAAAACATCATTTAAAAGGGTAACCATACCCACTTCCTTTAACAAATCATTATCAAAATTCCAAATAGGTCTTTAAACCAAGTATTACTTTCAAAACATATCTAAGTAACACAAAATAAAGATTCACAATTTAAAGTCCTGAAATCATATCAAAACATAGGTCTACACCCTTTTTCTATGTGAAAAAATAACTCATTTCAAATCACCCAAAACTGCCATTTTATAGAGAAGGAATAGATCACTCGAAGAGGGATCTTGGTCATTTCAAAAATTCAAGAATTTGAAACCCTATAGATAGAATTAAATATATCAACCCATTTCATTAAAATCAAATAATTTCACTTTATAACTCAATACCAAGCATAATACCTTGATATCCACAAAACAACCTTCAAATTATCTTTAAAAATAAATCAGAATAATTATGGAATTTATTTATTTAAAAATAGTGAGAGGGGTAAAGATCACAATCCATTTTATCCATTACATGTTTAAATCATAGAGTTGAGGTTCAAATATGCTTTCACTAGATGATTCAAGATCAACATACATGGAATATGTATTAAGAAAAATAAATACATTCCTTTTAATTATCAAGAAACAATGAATCACAAGATTAAGTAAAAGCAGAAAAACACCTATTGGAATATCTAGAATCCAACTATAATGAATCTGAGATGTGTAGACTCTGATGGATATCACTTAATCAAGGAGAAGGGATCTTGAGAGAAGAGATAAGAGACCTGAAATACTTCCACTACTTCGATTTAAACTTTTATCTACCAAGAGAAGAGGTTGGGAAATCCAAAACACCTCTAGATATTCCCAAAATCTGAAAGGTTGGATAGGATTGAAAGGGGGTTTAGAGTTAAATATATGGGTATCGGGATTTTAATGCTAAAAAACATAAGACTGCAATATAGTATAAGAGACCACACCACAGAAAAGATGAAGAAATTCCAAACCATAGTGCAGCCATAAATACTACACTGTATCGGGCTAGTCAAGCCACATCTGAGAACCATGGTTAGCTCCCATTGCAAATCCAAAAAACCTGGTAATTGACCATAACATCGGATAACCCACTGCACTACAATTTCTAACTTCCAAGAAGATTCTATGCTACAAACTTTCATCTAAAACAAATCTAAGACAAAATTGGAAAAGCCACCCAAAATCGTTCCCCAATTCTCTATGCCATAGCCCTCTTGTACACACCACAACTATGCCAAAATTGGAAAGGGTTATAAAAAACTAATATTTTGTAGTCATATCTTCCATTCTACAGCCAGTATATTCACATTTTATCCTTATCCTCCATGACGTATCACCCTATAGAAAACTAGAAAAACTCCAAAAAAAACTTGGAACCACACCCAAAAAAATGGTGATCAAAGTTGAGGGATAAAAATACCCTAAAGCTGGTAACAATATGTTATATTTTACATGTTTTGGCTCTATAATAAGATTTAAATGGGTTATTCAATAGAACCAAATCATAGTACACGTAGTGTTTTATCCATGTGATCTAGAAAAAGATGTAATGGGAAGTTGATCGATTTATTGGAGGATATTTGGTCATGTTTTTCATGAATTATTAAAAAATGGGGAATTAGATAAAACCACATTGTATTAAAAACATGGTTTTAGTCAATATCATTGGAGTACTTGATCTAAATTATTATTTTAATTATTTATGGTCATGGTAAAATCCATTTTTGAAATAAAAAAGGCAGATTAGTCATTATGGAGACCATAAATCTTGATTTTTTCTGAAGAGTTTTTTTAGAAGCTATGGGAATTATCAAGGACACAAAAACATTATGGTTTACAAAACACTCCATAATGGTTAAGAATAGATATGAAATTAAAAGAGTAAAATAGGTATATATTTCAAGGAATGAATATTTTAGTCCTATGGTTTATAGAGCCAAATTATTGACTGAACAAAACCATGTCGTAGTAAGGTATAACATTCTATAGTTTATATAAAATATGTATATTTTTAAAATTTGGTTTAAATTATAAATGAGAATATAATTTTCAGTTTTTGGTTGGTTAACTTGATGAGATTCAATGTTTTTCCCTCACTTAAACATGTGAGACACTTGACTTAATCATATAATATTTTGATAACACTAATTAATCATAATCATTGATTAGAGGGATTTAAGTTTTGATATGTGTGTGTGTATTATATTATACTATGTAATAATAGAAAAAAAATTAATGAATGATTATTGAAATATATAGTTGATTAATATAGAGAAACATTGATCGATATGATTAGTGTGATAAAGAAGTCTTTTCATCTATAGTAATTCATTAATCATTCAGTATATTAAATAAGAACAACACATAACAAATATAATTCCTTTACTATAATTTATTTAATATAGTTTATTTTTAAAGGAATATATTATGGTTATAAAGATCATTATAGGGAATTATTTCAACTCTTTCAACCAATATTTATTCATATCTAGCTTGGGATAATGGTGGAAACAATATGGAAATCATTAAAGTATCAAATATGAAGTTTATTTATGTATTTGTATCAATTTACACATTTTGATCTTAAAGAGATATACACATCTATAAACTAATATATCCCTCTTCAAAGTATTGTATAGAGAATGGGAAAGAGGATGTGATCCTTGAGTGAGTAGTGAGCAATCACTAAACTTTCATTGTAAAGGTAGTGATACTTGGTGAGGAGTGACTTCTCTTATATAATTTTATCCACAAAAATGGTGAGTTTATAGTGGATTTTGGTACATTGGAGCATCTTCATGTGTATTATCCTTGTATGTATCCCAATGTGAGTAAATTAGGTGAAAATATGTGTCTTGTGTGATTTATTTCCTATTTTTTTCATATTTACTATGGATTCATTTGAGTGAGATAAAGGTTAAAATTTATTTCTATTAACATGAGATCAAGATCTAAATATGGGTGAGGGTTACGTTTAACAGAGAGTGAGAATTTAAAATGTTCATCTCCCTGATTCACCCCTTCCCTAGGGTTTCTTTAGGATATAAAATAAAACCATATAGTCCCAACAAGTGGTGTTAGGGCCCATAGGTTATAACTTGTGTTCAATATATCAAATATGTTTTTGGGACTGTTGAACACATGGATTTATTTATAAATACTCCTATTTTTTATAGAATTTACATTAAGGGTTGGAAAAAAAATTCTTGATTATTTTCAAACCCAAGGAGATGATGTTATAAAGAATATACACCATTATATTGATTTTAGATGTCATAATGAAAGAGTTAGTTTTATGAAGATAGAAAATTTTCATTATAACTTTAAAAAGTTATGTATTTAAGATAATCCTTCATTATGATTAAAATTTTGATCTATAGTAAATTTTAAAAGTGATATATTGAAGATCAACAAAATAATAAGGTGTTTTTATTCACCCCATGAGTGTTAAAAGAAAATTTCATAATATTGAGTTACTCATTAATAAATATAAGAAAAATTTTCTTATGTATAAAATAAATAAGAAAAATGATAATAAGAAAGTGATGAATATGATGAGTAATCTCACATAGGTAAAATTTTATGGTTTTATTGGTAAATATGAAAATAACTTTCTCTTGGAAGTATCTTAAAAATTAATAAATTATCATTCTACCTTGATGATGGAAAAAAGTGGTGTTATTATTTATGAATAAGTGTAAATAATATATATTTATCAATTCATATAATATTTTACTATAATAAAAGATAAATACAATCCTTATAATAAAAAGGTAGATCAATTGGAAATTAAAAAAATATGTGAATTATACATTCATAGAAGATTTTTTTGGAGAATCGAAGGATAAGGGAAGAAGATTTTTCCATGATGGGATCAATTAAAAGTATGAATGAAAGATGAAAGGGTAAATAAATTTATGTTAAAAACATTATCATGACTTAAAATTAAAAATATAAAATAAAATTAAACTCAAAACTATCATGATTCCTCTCAAGACATATATTGAATAAAGGATAAAATATGGAAAAGATTATTATTAAAGAATAGAGGAGATGGTTGACCAACTAAGGAAAAATTATTTGATAATATTATAACTTTAAATAAAGTAAAAACCCACATATATGAAGAAGAAATTGGAAATTTGTTATATAACATCCTTAAAAATTGGATTTTATAAAGATCCAAATTTGGAATCATTAATTAAAATAAGGTATCTTGATTAATTAAGAGAAATTAATTAACAAAGATGAGTAATGATGAAGTTTTATTACTATGTTGGTATAAACCACACTATGGATGTGTGTTTGGAGTATAAAGAGCTAAATAATCAAAGAATACTCACTGTAAGATCACAACCAAGAATGGAGTACGTAGGGTTTGATTTGTTTGGAATATGTTCCATTTATTTAATCATGGTAATATGGAAATATATTATAACATTAAATGTGATGTATGAATCAAAAGTAAATCCCATGTTCTTATATTAAGGGTGAGATAAGTGAAAAAAGAATAATAATTTTTGTGTTCAAAAAAATATTCAGGGAATTAGAGAAAAGTGATAATGGAAGGAAATAGAGTGTGCACCAAGAAAAATGGTGGCTTATTCATAGAATCCATTATGGAAAGAGAAGAAATAAATATTGAGGTTGAATGAAAAATTATATTATGTTATAATAAAGGAATATTAATACTTGAAGAAAGACTCTCCAAAGATTAAAAAAATTAGAGTTTTTTTTAATGACATCCAAAAAAGAGGGGAAAAACAAATGCCTAAGTGGATTAAAAAATTCTGCTATGAGGAAAGAGAGGAAGATACATGGATTTGTTCTCACATTGAGAAATAATCCTAAAAATGAATGTGTCCTAGTTGTAGCAATGGAGGAAACATACACTAGTGGGATAAATCTCACATTAAATATAGATTCCAAGATAAATAAGCTAGAGTATGAAAATTGAAATATTATGAAAGAATTTTGTACAAGTGATGTTACTCAATGGATAACCACAATGAGGTTTGAATGTGATTTAGAAGTAAAGGGTTGGTTTACCAAGACAAACCACATTTATTTACTTAAAGACGGTCAATAAGTACACCTATCCCCATGTATTTAATTATAATAATTGTAACTGAGGATATGTATATTTTAGAAGAAGATACAATCCATAGTTTTAATGAAGTACAAGTTATGATAAATTTAGAAATTATTTACTAGGATAGATGTGGATGTTAATTCTTAACTAAATATTTAAATGGTGTTATGGTCTAATATGAAAATTAAAGTGGTAGAGATTATCTTTATACGAAGTTCTCAATTTTTCAATCGATTCTAATATTTGTTACAAGTAATATCTAAAACAATTTCATAATAATTGTTATCAAACACATATCAATTGGTATTAAACCTTGAGGAAGGAATAAAACAGCTTGATTATGATAGAGTAATATAAAATAGTAAGGATAATTTCATGATGTATTTATTTTTAAACTATAAGGTGATATAATCTATTTTATATGACAACTCAGGATGATAATATAAGAACTCCAATGATTAATATATTTCTTAAATCCATTATTAGAGTTGAAATATATATAAAGGGGTCTAAATTATTTTTTTTGAAGGATACTAGCCTCATTTAGAAAAATAGAGATATCTTATGAAAGGAAACTTGTTTCAACATGTGTTATGACACACAAACTTTGTAATTTTATGTATATTTACTAACATTATTAAGAATTTTTTATTGGTATCATAGGGATAATTATGAAGGAAGTAAATTCTCATGTACAAAAAACTTATGTAAGTAAGTGAGTGAAATGGAAAATATTTAAATTACTTACTTATAATCTTGTTTCTTACACTGATATTTTCCTCAAGTAGTCTTGACGGATTTTTTTAAATATATTTATGAAGTGGTAAGTTCACTTTTTTAAAATATTATAGTATTAAATCCAATTTGAAAGTGATAAATTATATGAATAATTCTAATAACAGATACCACATAATAAAAGGGGGGAATAAAATGAATCAAAAGTTAATAAAGTGTATCTTGAATTAACATTCCAAAAGTGGATTTTAATCTCTCTAAATTTAGAACCTCGTATGCATTTTCATGGAATAAATATAAAGAAAATACCTTTTGAATTTTTTTTTCAAAGGGAGAGAATAGATACACCATAAATATATATGTTTATTAGATCCTTGTATTTAGTGGTAAAGGGGGAATGAAATATTTTCACATCCTAAAAATGGAAAGTGTTGAATTATAATGATTGATGTATGGAATAATTGATAATAAAATACAAGATTATAATATCACAACCAAAGGTTTCATGTTGGATTTATTGTTAATTAATGGTTCAATGTATTGGAAAGTAACTAAAGGTTGTGTAAATATGAAAAGAGTATAATTTTTTCAATATAAAATATATAAATAATGTTATACATTATATTGATGGTGGGAGATATTGGAATGAAGCTAGATAAGTGATTATGAAGATAATACTTAGATCACACATGGTAAAGTAAGGAGATTTTGATAAGGCTAGTTGAGGAATAAACGAATCATACATCAAATTAGAATATAAAGTTCAGTGTGGTGATATATAGAGATCTGGAGAACACCTATTAAATCCATCATAGTAATTATGATGACTATTAAAAAATTAAGGTGAATACATACATACATGGATTAGCATGGAAAAGAAAAGGAATATATTAATAAAATTATTAGAGAGAGTATTGAGAAAATGAAGATATATTAAAGAGTTGTGATCCACTATTTAGTGTTGATATCATATCTTGATGGATAATGTTTTTTATTTTGACTTATCCTAACTAAGTATTAAGTTTTATAAGATTTGAATATGTTTAGAGATGGATGGAAGTGGTTGTTGATGAAGAGGTTCAAACCATGTTGTGATGAGGAATACTAAATATGATTGAATAAAATGAGAATAAATTGCATCATAGTTATACAAAATTCATCATGTTTATCTAAAACACATTATATTTGAAGAACTATAAATGTATTTATCATCATTTATAAAAGAATAATGTTTACAAAATCCATGTATTTCATGGGATGACTAAACCATAACATACTATCCATCGTTGTTTTGGAAAAATGAGAAGATCTCATGGTTTATGTGGAAATATTTTCATTTTATCCTAATACATTTCTTATAAATTTAAAATTAAACCATTCAATTTTGGGCCACCTCAAGGTCTTCAGGCCACATGAATTGCAGATGTACCAGACTGACTTACAAGGAACAAGGCCCCAGATGAGGATTCAGATCAGGCACATTCACCAGAACAGAGCTACTCAAACTTGGAAGAATGGGAGGGTATGGATTTTACATCAGTACCAGGCCTATGCATCCCTGCATAGGATAGCTAGCCAACCATTCATGTGAAGGTGGAGTGTTGATCATGATGCAGATGCGAGGGAGGGGTAGTTTCAAGTAGTCATTGTCTGGGATGAATTCCTTTAAGACCTTCGGGTCCTGTAATTTCATGAAGCCTGCAGGCCATGTAACAATTCCCCTTCAACCCTTAAAATGGGGATTATAAAAAATGAATAAAAAAATGAAGGCCTTTAGGCCATTCAGGTTGTTTAGTCATGAAGTTCAAAACAAGTGAAATGGGAAGATGAGTATAGTCTAAGGAGGAGATTCAGTCATGGTATTCATGGATGATTGAAAAATTGGGAATCAAATAAAATCACATTGTATTCTACTTCATGGTTTTTGTCATGATTTCAAGATTAATTGATCAAAATAAGGATTTAAAATAATTATGGTTATGGCAGAATCTATTTTTTGAGAAAAATGGGTAGATTAGTCATGGTGTAGGCCATAGAAATGATCATTTTTCTAGAGAGTTTTTATGGAAGATACTTGAATTATAAAGGACACAAACATGATTTAGTTTATAGGATACCATATTGTAGTGAATTATAGATGTGAAATTAAAATAATGAAATGGTTGGATATTTCATAGAATAAATATTTGAAGTTTATAGTTGATGGAGTCAAAGGGTTTACTAGATAAAAAACACTATGGATAGGTACAAAACATTGTGGTTTACATGAATTTTTTATATTTTAAATATTTAGTTTAGATTTAAAATAGGAATATATTGTTTGATATTATGGTGAGTTTACTCGATGAGCTTGGAAATTTTTTTCCTCACTAAAATGTGGGAGACACTTGGATTTATCATGAAGGATTTTGATAACACCAATTAATATTAATTATTTATAAAACATATTTATGGTTTAAAGAATATATATAGATATTAAAAATGGGCAGATCATGCCTAAACGGTCTAGGCCTATTTTAGCATTGGCTATTTTGGACCATTTTATATATGGTTCAAAATTTAAAAACCCAATTTTTTTAGCATGGTATGAACAGGCTCACGGGTAACCTTTTTTAAAAAATAATCTATATAAATATAATATGCAGTAATTGAATGAGTATTAAAAAACTATTAAAGAAATAATCTCATATGAAATTATACATACACAATATTAAGTTTAAAGCATTATAAGAAATAATTCATGGGTGAGGGAAATTACCCATGGTAAAAAATATTGAAGGATAAGTTCTCACTTAAGGTAAGAAACAATTGAGAGAAATTTTTTTGAGAGAATTAGTTCTTTCATACCTAATATTTCTTTAGGGAGAAAACAATTAAGCGGTATATTTTTTAAGAAAGTAGTGCTTGTATAGGGTATTTAAAGGTTCCAAATGCAACAGAAGCACCTATTTAGCGAGGTTCAAACTCATGTTTTGTCATATTTAACAAATAATATACAATTTACATGATGATAAAAATCATGAATAATAAATTAATCTAATGAAAAGTTGACAGTAATTTTTGGAACCAAGAGATAAAATCTTTTCACATTAAATTTATAATTAGTTTAATAAAAATAATAATGTCTTTATCTTGAGATATTTCATTGATGAAGATGATGTTCATATGAACCTCTATTTAGTTGTACCTTCATTTCATCATGAGGATCCAGAGTAAAATTCCTCTAGTAGTGATACACACATGATCATTTAGTCTCTAAACATTGCTAAATATACTTCATATTCTTACACGATGGTACCAATCATCTTGCATCGCTTCCTTTGATCACTATACAATCCTTCAAATTCATATTGAACAGACTAAGGTTGTTAAATCCAATACTAGTTTGAGTATTGTATCTTTTGTCTCTTGTTATTGAGAGAAGGAGGAAGGTGGGAAATGTCTCTTGGTTCTTTAAAGCGTTCTAGAGAATTTTCTCTAGTATAGAGAAAATCTATATAGATAGGTGTGTTTTGAACATCCACATCTAACCTGGGGAAATGATATAACCAAGTATTTATAGATATAGGTTAGATAATAAATAATTTCACATAGAACCCTAATTATTCTCATAATCCTTATCAAACCTTGCATCCAATAATAATAATATTTTTTTAATGCATGCATGTCTCATGGATAAATAAATATCATTCCTCAAATAAATAATTTAATATTTATTTAAATGATGTTTAAAACATCATTCCCACCAAAACCAATATCTTGATCCACATTTCCTCCTCAGTATTCACCAAACCTAAAATAATAAATATTATTCATTCGATAAATAAATAAATATTTATAATATTCACAGTCTTGTGAATAAATATTTGTTTTAATATTCAACTCACATAAAATAGTAACTGAGTATATATGATCAATAAATCTTGAATAAATATTATTCCATGTTCTGTAGAATAATATTTTTTCTAATAATTAAATTTGGATAAAATTTAACTGAGATCAATAGAAACTTTAAGTGTGTGACCCTCTAGTATTTTTCCTCAATGGAATTACATGGGTTTTCTTAAAGTCTAATATTAGCATATAGAAACACATAAAGGCACCAAAAATTAAGAATTTAATGTTTCAACATCAACAACCATGTATAAATTCTCCTTGTGTAATATAATCCTTTTGTCTCAATATCTCATTAAACAGGTTTCATATTCATTTCATAAATCTATATGCTTGATATTCCTTTCTTTGACTTCTAGAAATAAACCCATCCATACCCCATATCCATGGAATTTTAGTTTTATTGTTTCATTTCAATCAAAGGGTTGATATATCAACTTCTATAAAGATGGAAGGTATAAATAATTCCTATAATTATCCATTAATGACATATCACTCGTTATGAACCCAACGTATCCTACCTCACCAGAAGAATATATCATCATAGTTTTTTACAATGCATCAAATTATGCAACTCATTACATGAATTAATACTAATAATAAAGTATAAGGATCATTATTCACATTTTCATATAGGAATATCAAATATCACATAACATGTAAAAAATCTAATGGTAGGTTTTTCCTCATAATCTCTCATCTTGGAGATTACTGAGTGAAAAATTCAAGAGATAAGTCTCATCCTCTTATAAGTACTCACACCTGATAGTCAGCATAATATTTGTTACATCAGATGATGTCATATAGCCATTGGACATGTAGTTTAAGAATATTGACATAGACTCTGAATTTTTTCATCATAGTGAAGAACTACTTATGAACTTTTCAATTTGATGGATATTCTATAACATTATCACATTAAATTTATACATAAGAACAAAAAATATTTGATAAAGTATTTATTAATATTCAATTTTATGAATATATAGACAATCTAATGTAAAAAAAAATTGTTAGTTCTAGGGTGCCAACTCCAATAGAATCCAACTTGCACTAGATTCAAATACTAACTGACTAGTTAGTTATCACATGTAAAATATTCTTCTAGTGAGTATGGTTATAGTTATCAGGCCTACCATTTTCTTTTGTCACTAGGGTTTGTCTTACCACATGTATTTATGAAAAATTGTCTTAGTGTTTCCTTATTGAATTGAGAAAATTCCTCAAGTAGTAACATTACTAAGTATATAAATTATTATTCCCTTTTCATAGACCTAGAATCTTAGATAATCCCATAATCAAAGCTTATTATAATAATGATAATACTTTTACTATTTTTATGACTCAAAATTGGAAAATTCCATTGTTAAACTACTTATTAAGCTACATCAGAATCCACAAAGTACTCAATTATTGTACATATGAAAACCATAGATTATAATAATTTTATATTTTATATTACCTTATCCTCACCATGAACTTATATCAAAATGATTTAAATTAAAACTAGTTTTATATCCCTTTAAACACTAGTATTCCCATATCTACTTTTACTAGGAAATCATTCAGTTCTACTTTCTCAAGTACTGTAAGATAGCTCTAACAACATGTCTATGTAAATCCACTAGTTTTATTTTATATCAATACATATCATGGCATATTATATATATTCCTAGAAATTATTATTTTGAAATTCATATTCATAATCTCCTCATATTCCCACACATGTTATCATGGAGAGATTTCATACTATGTGACTTGGGAAATAATTCAATTTTGAATTATTCTCTTCTATATTTTAAATACATCGTCATCATATGTATTATGAAGAGATTAAGAAACCCTATATATAAAAAAAATATTTTGTTCCCTATAAAATGGTTTTTATTTGAGTTCATTCTAGGAAAATTAACTTTTTTAGTTTTAGAAATCTATTAAGACTGGTTATCAATTTTTATATGTTATCAATATATCTGTTGTAATAGTCTCGAACCCGCACTTGGGGATCTGGTGCTGAAAACTTAAACTTTACATTTCTGTATTTGATACTGATAAATGTGACCCAATTTTTTCTATCCATAAATTAAAAAATCAAAAATATATATTAGATCACTTACATACCCAAATTCCTTTTAGGTTTATAGTTTTATATAATTAGTACAAACTCTAACATAAATAATACCCATGAATTCAATAGATTATCTTTCCCACTATACCTAGATTTTTATATTCCATATTAATTCTTCTATATATCACACAAAATTATTCACATATGAAACAATTCTAGACTCAAATCATTTAACATAATTCTTTATAACCTTGGAAAATATGAAACATAATAAGGGTGATCTCAAATGATCAGTAAGGGTAAACATAAGCATTAATAATTGAATTTCATCAATGATAATAAGATAAGAATGAGGGTATGATGAAATAATCAAAGTGCATGATCATAACATAATATAATTCATACCATAAATACCTAGATCATTAATCATGAAACATGGAATAAAGATTTAACAAAGTCAAGATTCATTGGAATCAATAATCATGATCCATGTGATGTCAATCTTGATCAAAGGAATCATTAAAAACTCATATAAATTACAAAAAAAACTATGTTGTTATCTTGGATCATTATCTTCATAACCCATTTTAATACCATTTAAGAAATAACTAGATCCCAGTTAAATCCATAGGAGAAACCCTCCAGTAACTCCCTCCTTCTTGCATCTAAATACAAGGAACATTACCCAATGCATTAGAGCACTATATGGGCACACACATCGCCTAAGTTATATCGGGCTCACCCATTTGTCATGAGATATAATGGGGATCAACCCTACGTATAATTTTTATTGTTATCACCCACTCATCATGAATAATTTCCAAGTACTTTTCATGAATAAAACATTTATAATATTTCACTTTTTGACATAATAATAATCAGTATTCTTTCATTACCTGATTGGCATGTGGAAAAGAAATAGTCTCCATGTCAATCTCATAATTTATCTAGATAAATAATAATTATGGTATCATTACAACATGTCCCTAGTGTAGTATAAGTATCATCAAGGTTTCTTGATATTGATGAATGGAAATACCATTAAAATATCATTAAAGCATTCTTGAAGAAAATACACTTTTCACTTTGAAAATCACTTTTAAAAATTAAAAATTCACAAAATATTGTGAAAATACTTTTCTTTAAAAATAACCTTAAAAAATTATAAAAAAAATATTTAAAAAAATAATAGTCATGATGGTGGTAAAATATGTTCATGTTCTAAATGTTAAAAATAAACATTCATTTCAAACATTTTGTAAAGGGAGTAAAATTGACCTAGTTGGAAAATGTTAAGAAATTTCCTTATAAAACCTTATAAAATAAGTTCAAAGATCATTTAAAATATATTTAGGAAATAATTTATGTTTATAAAATAATATTTTTTAAAAAAATTTAGAAAACATGGATATGGAAGAGAAATATTCCTGATCTAAAAGAAGATACAAGATCAGTAGCACAACTTTCTTGATGTTTCTTTATTCAATAAGTGAGGAAATGGAAACCAAACATGTAAAACACATTCATAACTATAGTTTAATACAAATATATATTCTTCAATAAAATAATATTCTGTGATTTCCCTCAAAGTAACTTGAACATAAACAATCTCAAAAAGAAAGGAGATTATAACATAAATACTTTTCCACTTTTGTAACTTTTAAATTATATTCCCTATGAGATAATAACATAAAATAAAACATAAAATATCAAAAAATAAGGATATTTATGATATAACATGTTAAAGGAATAGTATTTACACCTCATAAAATAATTTAGGTACATAACATCAACATATTCCCCAAAGAAATAGAATTTGAGATAAATAACCCTTACAAAGATCATATCACTAGATTGAGAATTAATCAATGTATTTATTATGTGTAAAAATGAATATCCACACAAAAAAGTGGAAATATAGAATAAAAAAATTTAGAGATCAATTCACAAATAATCATGGAATAACAAATTCAATGAAAAAGAGTTATAACCCAAATAAAGGAAATTAAGTAAATAAACCCTTTACCACTTAGAAACTTTCAAGTAAAATATCCTTTGTGGGTATTAAGTCTTCATTTCTTGTGAAGGTTCCTTCATATTTGGATTTTGGGCTTGTTCTGGTGACATCTTCCTTTGGAAGCGGTTGGTTATTGGGATCATGGTGGTGACTTGAGTGTCATATGATAATGTTGATTGAATCTTCCTGGAACTGGTTGGATCGTGTGTTTTTTACCTCTTTGGTCTTCCATTCTATTTTATTTTATCTTTTGTTTTAGTTTTTATCCTTGTAATAAATTTTTATTTGTTGTAAGTTCATTTTTTTTAATTTATCTTTGTCTCTTTATCATTATTCCATGTTTGGATGTTTATATTTGGATTATTGATGGTGAAACAATCCCTAACGGTTATGTCTGATACCCTTGATTCTTTTCATCGCTCATGGGGATCATGGATGCTCCTTGGGTATATGGAAGGTTGGTTCAGGCACTGGTTCAGATAGTAGATTGGTTTGGTTCATTACATCAACTTTTCTTGGATGAATTTAAGCATGATCGAACCCCCAAATTTTTTTTGGATGTATTTACAATGTAGGGATCGGTGTTTTTCAAATACAATTGTGTTTTGGGATGTGGGAGTTAGCATCATGGATCAAAACCCTCATATGGAAATTAGAGGTGTGGCGGATATCCCAAGGGAGATCAGAGTTCCAATTTATGGCCACTAGAGGTTAGGAATCGATGATAAGAGGCTTTCCCCTTTGTTTTCAGCATATCTTGGATGTTTAAATAGTAGTGGAAGTGGTGTAAATAGAGGATCTAGCATTCACATTAAGAAAGACAATGGTTTTTGTAAAATTTGTGACTACATATTATGTATCTCATATTAACACATGTCATGTAGTTCGGGTTTTCATGGCGGCTAGGGTTTTGGATGAGTTAAATATCATACGTCATGTGGTTGGGCTCACACATCATATGACCCTACCCGAGTAGTCAAACCATGTGCTGAGGGCACACACCCAGGACCCTGGGTGGATAGACATTCCATGTACCCTATGGACATGTTTTTTAGTAGTACATAGCTAACCAAGCCATGTACTAAGATCACATTCCCAAGACCTCATGTGGGAGTACAGGCCGTGTGACCCTATGTACACACCATGTTGAGCCACATGGATGGCCAATCCATGTCCAGTAAAGGACATGACCTAGTGTCCAAGTGGAATCACACGCTATGTGACCCCATGTACATATCATGTACTTTTTCCATAAATTTATACCTTGCATATATTCTTCTTCAGGACTCAGATTTAGGCTCGTGAGTGGTATATCCTGAGTAGTTTTCCACATATTATGCAATTGTGGCCTTCATTTTTGAATTAGAGATAAAATGTGGGATGATGTTAGCAAGATGCTTATTTCAATGATACTTAGCTAGTGGCAGTGTTCGGATGTGGTCATCAGAGTTTTATCGAGGTCGATACTCCCTAGTCTCTCCTAGTGGTGGGTCCCCCATATCCTTTATAAAATTAGAGACAAAACTCCCCCACATTACAAAGGGTGTGGATCCTCTATCTATAGAGTGGACTCCCCATCATTGAGCACTGGTAGTGTGTGATTCCTCCATTGGAGTAGTTCTCCCTCAGTTGTGCTATGCAGTGGTGAGGTGTGGGTTATCCACATTCTTGAGAGGTTACATGTGATTCTTGACTAGTAGATAGGACCTTTGTAGCTGCATGCAGACTCTTCATTCTTAATTCGATATGATGATGGATATCTCCCTTATCTCTCCACTTGGGTTTCTTTTGAACATATTTTATGTTGGGTTTTCTTTACCCTCTTTTTCATTGGTTGATCTTTCTATTTATTTATATTGTTTCCCTTTCTTGGTTTTTGGAGTATCCTGCTAAGTATGTATATACTCACCCTTGAATGGGATTTCCCCACACGTGTTTTGTCTTATGAAAATGATGAGTAGATATGCAATGACCTTGGTGGACCTAGTTTCGATGGATCATAGTGGTTCTTGGTGCTAATCATATTTGGTGGTCAGCCTTAGAAATTCTAAGTTAGGCACTCTTTAGTTTCTCTTTTCTAGTTGTTATCAATTTGGAACCTCTTTTTTGGTTAGGAGTTTATTTTTACCCATTAAATTTTTTATTTTACTTTGTTTTACTTTTATGTATTTTCTATAGGTTGTTTCATGCATGGTTTACACTCTATATGTTTCAATATTTCTCTATATCTCTTCATTATTTCATGGAGATGTTTATGTGCATGTACAGATACTTTAGGATAAGGTTTTCATTATATTTTTATGTCTTTTGGGCACTTATCACCAGCCCCTGGCCTATTATAGGCAGACTTGGGGCATCACACTATCTTACTGCAGACCCCAGCGGGGTCCCAGTGGGTCGGGTCATGGAAAAGTGGAATCAAAGGTGGTTCTATCCAATATTTCATGTTTTAAGTTATAGATGTTGTGAGTTTTGATTTGGGGACTTAGGAAAATTATTTTTTATTGTATCGTGTTTAGCTCTCAATCCATGGAACTCGATGATGGAACGACAGTCAACATATCCATACACCAAGACTCTGACTATGTATTTCTAGACTCAATATGTTGAGGCATCGGTTGTAGGGAACCAATGGTACATGCATCATATAGGATTTGGTCTCTTTATTTTCATTCCCTTCTTGAGTAATCATCCTAAATATGTTCATATAACCATGGTACATATTGTTAACATTTAGGATTCCTCCATGATGATAGCTAGCTAGGATATCAATACATGATCATGAAAAAAATTAGTTGAGAAATGACACCTTAGTTTGTAGATTTATTTATAAGGTATTTCTACTAATAAAGCACATATTAGTGCTTCCACCCAATGGAAAGTTCCTAGATCCACATATAGGGGTTTAGAATCATAATCGACCATCTATTGGATAGTTTTTAGTTCTAGTACGACAAGATGACGATGAAATAAATCTTAGAACTTTATGTGAGTTTTAGAATAAGAGATTACATAGGTTTCATAGAGAGCCAAACCCTCAGGAAAAAATGGTTTTCTTGAGGTAGTGGTTTGAGATTTCTAGATTTTTTGAACCTCGACTGATCAGATGGTTACACTTGTGACTAGTTTTCTTTATGAAGTAGTAGGGCACAAATGGGATTTGATCACTCAGACCCATGATGAGGTGATTCTCTCATGGATATACTTTCAGTAGTTATTTCATGATGTGTATTACCCATCAATATTGTGCTTTATTTAGATCCAAAATATTCTTTATCTACATCAATGTGATATGAAAGTTTTTGAGTATGACTCTTAATTTATTGACCTCACATGCTACTCTCTCAATATGGTGTGGATTTTAGGAACATAAATTTGATCAGGGCCTTTGCAAAGACATCCAAGCTAGTGTGGTCTCCAAATTCATTCCCACTTATGTAGGAGTGATGTAGTAGGCCTTGGTTACAAAAATATTTTTAATAGAGGGGGTATCGGGTGACTAGAGCCATTAGTGAAGATTGTGAGGTAGATTCATCTGTAGTGCCTAGTAGGTGACAGTCATCAGGGACTTGGTGCAAGAGGCATACTCATTCCTAGACTCAAACACATGGATTTGAATCACATGGTTAGCATAGAGAGTCTAGTCAGCCCTGAGAGGGGTGATTCTAGGATTGTAACGGGCATAGTCACATAGATCATGTTTTCTCGACTCGTAGTGCCGCAATAATGGGTAGATAGTGGATCAACCTCCATGACAGATCCAGAATCATGATCAGGGATATCTTGGGAATGGTCAAGGTGGCCTCCAGGGAGGAGATACTGATAGAGAATAGAAGAATCTCTAGAGAGGTTATCTATAGTTGGAGTAAGATTCTACAATCTACTTCCACCACTACAACCAAGTGGCCCATGTCAGGCTCAGAGGGTTTGAGATAAAGGGTGTATACGGTTGTAGGCTATGGAGGGATATGATCAGGCTTCCCATGAGATGATTTGAGGAATGATCTATGAATTATCTATTCTATATCTAGTACTTGTAGACATAGGCATGATTTATTTCTTTATCTTCATATCCCTTTTGTGAGAGATAGATATTTTAGTTGAGTCTTTGGTCTATCGGTTATGGCTATAAGTTCCTACAGGGAGATATTCTTATATATCACATGTATGTTGGTAGTGTGAGTTAAAACTTGGGGGATAGTTTCTTAGGGGACCTCTTGGTCATTGTGATGAAAATTTATATTGTCATCTAGGATATGTAATGGTTGATCATGGTGTGTGCCCAGATAGACTGTCATCATAGGAGATTTATATGCCTTCGTACAGATGGAATGAGATTCTCCTTCATGGGTGAGAGGGATCTTGTGGTTGATTGAGTAGGTCTTGTGAGAAGAAATATATAACCTATCATCCATTAGTTGGAAATTTTAGCCCTTAGTTCAATGATATCTTTAGGAATTTAGCTTCTAGAGGTAGTAGAGGATTATATAGACACATTTTATGAATATGTTATGGGACAACCTCTAAGGTGGGAGATCGACTCCTATATCAAATTTCCCTTCGAGACTATCTCGATATCTTTTGCTTTATATCAGATGGCCCCAATCAAGCTTTAGGAGCTAAGGGTGTAGTTAAAAGACCTTTGAGAAAAAGTTTTTATTAGAAACAGTGTGTCACTCTGGGAAGATTCGATGCTATTCATGAAAAGGGAAGATGGGATATTGAGTCTTTGTGTTGATTACCATTGCCTAAACTAGGAAATGATCAAGAAAAAATACCTTTTTCCAAGTATTGATGGCCTTTTTTACCATTTCAAAGGTGTGAGCTGGTTTTCAAATATCAATCCCAGGTCCAGCTACCATCAGTTGAGGGTTCATGGGGATGATATTCCGAAAATAGTATTTTGATGTCTCTATAGACATTATGAGTTCTTAGTGATTCCTTTCGGTGTGACTAATGTCCTCATTGTGTTCATAGATCTTATGAACCATATATTTTATCCATACTTGGAATAATTCATAGTTTTCTTTATTGAATAAATTCTCATATACACTGCATCAGAAGAGGAGCATGTAGATCATTTGAGGTTGGTCCTAAACTTACTATGGGAGCACCAGCTATATGGTAAGCTCTAAAAGTATCAATTTTGGATCTAAAAGGTTCTATTTTTATGGAAATTAATCTCTTAGCATAGTGTAGTTATGGATTAGGTGAATATTTATGTATTTCTTTCTTGGGATCCACCCAAGAGTGTGTCGAAGGTGAGGAGTTTTATTTAGTTTAGTAGGGCACTATTAGAGGTTCGTGGAGGAATTTTCCAAGATAGGATTTCTTTGACTATCTTTATAAATGAGGGTAGTTGTTTTTATAGATTGAGAAGTATCAAAGATCCTTTGAGGATCTAAGGTATAGGTTGACCAGTAGTCCTGTTTTGAGACTACTAGAGGAGGGTGTTGAGTATGTGTTGTTTTGTGATGCCTTTAGAGCTAGGCTTGGTTTCATGTTGATGTAGAGTCAGGTGGATATCTCTTATGGGTAAAATTAGTTAAGGCTCCATGAGTATAATTATGTTAATCATGAATTGGAGTTACCAGTAGTAGTCTTCACTTTAAATATGTAGAGGCATTATATTTTGTTTGAGCGTTTAATTATTTACTTAGACAACTAGAGTCTCAGGTACATCTTCACCCAGAGGAATCGCAACTTAAGACAAAGGCATTGGTTGGAATTCATCCAAGAGTATGACTTTGATATATTCTACACTCAAGGGAAGGGAAATTTGGTGGAAGATTCCATTATTAATAAATTTCATTCTTGCTTGGTGGAGAAGGTGTATGAGTAGTTGGCTTCATTATAGCTAAACCTAGTATAAGAAAGGGGTGAACATTACCTTCAATCGATGAGGATTACTCCACTACTTATTCTATGTGTGTGATAATATCAATTAGGATGTGTCTAATGTGAGGTTTTACATGATTATATATCCTCAGAAGATGAACCAGATGGATTTTATGAATGAGGGGATCATGTCATCCTTTTACAAGAATGGACAGTAGTTCGGATCATGTTGTGATAGGATGTGTTAAAGGAGTTTCATACCTACCCTTTGGTTATACATCCTAGTGTGGTAAATATGTACATGGACCTTTGGAGACAGTTTTGGTGGGCTGGTATAAGGCAGAGTGTTGTTGAGTTTGTTTCTTGATGCCTTACGTGTCAACAGGTAAAGGCTGAAAATCAAGTTCTAGCAGGTTTAACTCAAACTCTTGAGATCCCGGAGTATAAATGGGATGGAATATCAATATATTTTGTGATAGTGATTCCATATACAGTAATAGGACATGATGTTATATGGGTTATTATTTACTGACTCACCAAGTTGATATACTTTCTTTTCATTCTAGAGTAGAGTTCAGTAAATAGTTTGAGGTGGTTGTAAGTGAAGGAGGTTGTCCGGCTTCATGGGATTCCCACAACGATTGTCTCAAACTATGATTCTTGGTTCACATAACGTTTTTAGAGAGGTTTTCATGAGTATTTTTAGACCCAATTACGAATGAGAATGGTATTTCATCCCTAGAAAGATGGTCAGACCAAGAAAACCATCCAGGTTTTGGAGGATATGTTGAAATTCTATGTGTTGAACTTTGGCAGAGGCCAGGAGGATCACTTACCATTGGTATATTTTTTATATAATAATATTTATCACTCTATTATTGGTATGACACAATTCGAGGCCCTGTATGGGAGACCCTATATGTCACCCTTATATTGGACTGAGAATAATGAGGCATATCTTGTTAGGATAAAGCTAGTGTAGACAATAACAGAGAAGGTTTAGGTTATTCATGAGTGTATGAGGATGGCTCATAGTAGACAGAAATATTATGTGGACTGATTTCATGGGCCTTTGGAGTTTGAGCAAGGATACCATGTTTTCTTGAGAGTCTCCATGCGATGAGGATTATGGAGATTTGGTTGGGTAAGCAAGTTATCACTGAGATTCATCAGGACATTCCATATATTTCAGAGGTTTGATGAAGTTTCTTACCGCTTGGCCCTACCCCCATAGTTGAACTAATTACATGATGCCTTCCATGATTTGTAGCTGAGGAGATACGTGAAGGAGGGGAGAATGTGATTACTCTAGTTTTTTTATTTTGATCCTTTAAATCTTTATATATATATCTCTGGATCTTTCCTTGGAGTTGGCATTGTGTTTTTGGTATTTTAGGACCCCATAATCAATATATAAAAAAATATTAATATATATTAAATCACACACGCTCATATTTTTAGGATAAATGGTTTTCCCGTTGATTAGTATCTTTAATGAGAAATTCAAGACCGTGGTTGTTTCTGTAATGTGGGGTTTACCCAAGGAGTTACATAAAGTTAGTCAGTATTAGGTGTTTTCTTGAAGGAGACCATTGGTGGGTGTGTTAAGTGAGTTAAATAATTTATTTAATTAATTTTATTAAATGCTAAAAAAACCCTAATTCCCTCTTAATTTAAATTTCATTATGAAAAAACCCAGGTTTAGCATCATAAGTCTAAGAGATAAAAGAGAAGGAGGAGAGCTTCATTGGTGTTGGAAACTCGAGAACGTGTATGGAGACCTGCCTTTTAAATACATGACTTTTACATAAATTCTCAACAAAAAATTACATTAATGAATTCAAAGGATATTTTTAGGATCAGTGACTTAGAAATTAGGTACATATTACATAAATTAAATAATGATAACATAAACATAAACATTATCCAATTCTTTTGGGAGACTTCTTTGTTATTCCATCCTAATTAACCTCACTACAAGTAATTTCCAGGGGACATACATCAAAGAAATGGGTGAGAATAAAGCCCAAAGAGGGAATAAACAAAAGAAATACTTAACAGATAAAAAATAGGAATAATAATAAGGAATGAGTATATTAATATGATGCATATCATAATATAAAGAACATGAATCATAACATGGAAATGTGGCTAAAACATAAAAAATATACATTCATAAACATATCACCGTAGATCATCACTAAGGTGTCATAAAACATATTACCAAGGATTTTGACCAAGGTATCTTTACCTAATGCATCGGTATCTTAGGAGTAACTTACATCAGTTAACTCTATCACTTTACCCAATACATTGGAATGTTATCAGGGTTCACCCTTCATATATCTTAATTCATGTGAGCTAAAAAGATCATTGTAACATCCTGATATTTTAATAAATTTCTTCTTCCAAATTAATTTAAATTCTCTGATCACTTAAATTATACACAATTAATAGTTTAGCTTTCATTATATGCAACAAAAATTTTATCTTGTGTTGCACACAATGTCGAGTCTCTTCGATAACATGTGTTGTATGCAAGAATGGGTTTTATGGAACAATAATATAATATTAATATTTAATATGATAGTTATCACCTAACCATTAGAATGGTGAGAATAAATGAGATTAACTAAATTATGATAATAAAATTTACATGCATTAATAAAATTGATTCTTTTCAATTAAGTAGAAATTAAAATAAATAGAAATTGAATATAAAGGATGGTATTTATGAAAAACTATTTTTATGACCAGAATGGTGTTTTTCCTTAATGAATTAAATTAATCACTATTAGTGAAATATATTAATAAAATTTATATATTATGTAGTTAATATTTTTTAAAATTCATACAATAACTTTTATAGGCCTAATATAAGAATAAATCTAATTTTAAGCATAAAAAGATATATTTTTCTAAAATGTAGTTGTGTCTCCTTTTAATGGAAGACTTGTTTAAAAACTAAATTTTGACACTTTAATAACTTTTATTTGATAAAATAAAATTCATTTATTGAATCTAGATATCAAAATTTACTTTGGGTGAATTTTAAAAAAAAAATGAGATCTTTCATATTTTGATGAATATTAAATAATGCTAAATTTTAATTGAAAGATGCTTTTTCATCTAAATAATTTATAGTGTTAAATTATATTTTTAATTGGATTTAAAGTATAATTAGATAAATTTTATATTATTTAATCCAATTTAGTTTATTAGAATCAATTTTACATTAAAACTTGATAGAAAAACATTTCAAACTTTTGAGATTTTCGCTTTAAAAACCCATTATATCGTCCCGTCTGCGAGATTAATTTTAAATTAATTTCTAACAATTATTTGATTGGAATTTTTAAAAATGGATTAAATATTTTTAATAAAAATAATTTATAATGTATAGTAATATAAACTTAGTTTTTGACCAAAAATATTAGTTAAAGCAATTGAAATTAATTATAGTAATTAAGGTAAAGATGAGTTTACTTAGTGGTTAAACTTTAATATTAAGGGGGGAAATGACCTATAAACTTGTATAAAACCCCTTTTATGGAAATATATCAACCCATAAGACTTTTTTATCAATTTATATGAGGTAATGTAAACACTATTCAAGGAAAGTGACCCATATAATAAGTTAAGAAAAGAAAAGGGAAAAAATGTACCTTTCTTCCTTTTATTTTCTATAAAGCTTTGGGGATAAGGAAAAACTATATAAGGATTTGTTATAAATATTATTTTGAAATATAAGTGAATTTTTGTTATCATAATAATTTATATATAATTTTTCTAGATGATATAACTATATTAGATGTTTAACAAATGCAACGCATGGATTATTTAGTTAATAATTAAATAAAATAAATGATACTAAAAAATTTAAAAGGAAAATAGAATAAATTTTTGTGTTCCATTATTTTTGTAGATTAATATATCATGATACACAGCTGTAACTTAACATATTTGAATTCCATTTTTCTCTTATACTTTTTAAATTTAATTAAATATATAATGTCAAAAATGAAATTAATATTATTTAATAATAAATTATATTTTATTAAATGATTTGAAATTACTGAAAATCCTATCTTATGTAAATTAATTTTTAACTATTAAAAAAATAAAATATAGTCCATTCATGGACTAATTAATCTTTTATAATGAACATATATGACCCCTAAATAATAAAAACATTATTTTTATGGTTAGGGTTAAAGTATTATTCTGAACGTTACATACACTTTTATTAAATTTAATTTCCAACACACATGGGATATTTATTTTATAATTTGGATTTCATATTTAAAATCAATGGGTCAACATTTTATAATAATTATCACTTTAATTTAGTCTTAATTGATAAATTAAATAGGTTAGAAAACTAGTTACCTTAATGAAAAATCTAAAATGAAAAAAATAAGGAAATTTAAGAGTTAAGGAATAAAATGTTTAAAAAATGAATTTATTTTGTGTTTTTTGAAAATTTATTGACCATAATTCACATTCACTCCATTATTTTTCATTTTTTAATAACATTAGGTAACGGAGACCTCCCCATAGTGTTTATCTTTTTATATTTACAAGAATATCACTCCTCCACTATAAAAAGGCACTAACTCTCCCCACTTTTTCACACATATAATTCCTTGTGTCTCATACAAACCCTACCAAAATAATCTCCCAAAATCTATCATCTCATCCTATAACCCTCATTTTGGGCATAAATCAAACCAAGGAAGTTCTTTGGTGCAAACTAAAAGGAATTTCCCAAAGAAGGTGTAATGTTATTCAATGATCACTTTTGTTTTATTTATTTATCAACCCATTAAATTCATATTATTCCATGATTATATAATAACCTCAGTATTCTAAATATACTTAAATGTTTTTATGTTAATGGTTCTACCTACACCTACACACACTTCCATTAAATGGGTAACAAAATCATCATTCATGTGTATGTCGGACTACCATCTCGCGAAACGATGTCATTCATTTTTCATTTACCACCTCTAATGATTGGTAATTATGATATAAATAATGTTTTCATACGATATTTATGATATTTATTATGTATTTATGTTTATTTAATTATTATATAACTCATACCTTCATACTTTCCATTTTTTGGGAATACGATAACATCATTTGTGGATGTGTGGACTACTGCCTCCTCAAAGTGATGTGATTCGTTCAATATTTACATGGAATGTATTGAGGAAGTGTTTAATAAAAATATGTGATATAAATGAAATCTTTATGAAACTCATGATAAAATTATATATTTTTACATATAGAATATCATTGTCTTCTTTCTATTTGACACACTGAAAACATGATAACGTCATTCGTGGATGTGTGGACTACCGCCTCCTCGAAGCGATGTAATTCTTATTTTTTAATTACTGCATCACAAGAATGGTATATATAAGTATATATAATTAAATAATATTTAATTTATGATATAATGGTCATTTTTTAAAGATAAATGTTACTTACCTTCTTTATATAATGATCATTGAAAAATGAGAACATTACTCATACGTGCATACAGCCTACCGTCTCCATGATCATAATGTTGGTTCATTTTTCATAACCATATTTATTGTATGATTTTGAAAGTATAATTGATGTAAAAATTTGATAATTATTTAATGGTTATTATTATTTATATGTTTAAATAATGACCTCATTGACCTTAGTCGACCTATCAAAGTTAGTTTTAACACATAAGGTGGCCAAAACATCTGACTTAAATATTATTATTTAAGTAATAGTATATAACTTTTTTATAAGAAAAATAAAAGTAATAATAAACTTGGAAAAGGTTATTAATCATGAAAATAGTTAACATAATTTTATTATTCATAAATATAGAGTACAGTCATGAAAAATCAGGCTCAAGGTAAGGGATTTTCATCTCACTTTTTACATATGTGAGATAAATATCATATTCACCACTTAATTATTTTTTGTGGAGTATCTACTAACCTTTTGATATATTATATCATCAATTATTTTATATTCATGTTATTTAAATGTTTCATTTGATTATTATTACTTTTTGGGCTTCTAATTCAGATGTTACCACAGTTGTAAGGGATTTCATCTCAATTTACATTCCACTGAGACTTATTTGTTATTATGCACCTAATTAATTTTATATGGTATATGTACTACCCATGAATGTATTTGATAATTATTATCCTTAAATTTATGGGGTTTTAAAGATCCATTTTATGATCTCTTTCTCATGATGTTAATGATTTCAAAGTTACCAAAGTGGTAATGGATTTTTGTCACAATTTTCCTTCCTTGTAACGTTGGTTATGTTATACACCTATCTTATTTTACAAGGTTTATATAAAAACACTTTGACATATCATATCATGAATTTATTTATTATAATTTTATTTAATGTTTTATTAAATTTTATTCCTTCATGGGTCTTATGATTCAAATGTTTCAAAGTGGTATGGGACGCTTTGAATGTTTAAAGATCATTTTCCTCAAGAATTTTTTTAATGATCTTTTAAGGTAATTTTAATTCATCAATGTCAACAACCATTTTTTGTTACTTATCCTAAACTAGGGATATTTTTTATTTATATCATCCTTATTATTTTTTTGGATGGATTTTGATTATTTCAAATAGATTATAACGAACTCATTCCTTTTCCATGGGTTGACCAAGTTTCAAAGAGATTGACATTAAAATCATTTATTTTCCATGGTTTTATCATGTTTTTATGATTATTATGATAAAAGTGTTTAATTTAGGGTTTTTTAGAATTATATGAAATGGGTGAGCCTGATATAGCTTATACAAAGGGTTGATCCCCATTATAGCTCATGGAAAATTGGTAAGCCTAATATAGCTTATACAAAGGGTGATCCCTATTCTAGATCTTCAATGCATTGGGTAAGGATAATTTTGGAAGTAGTTCATATTGTTATTCAAATTAAAAGGGTTTTTAAAGGTTTTTTAAAGGGTTTTTAAAGGGTTTTGAAATGTTTTTATGAAATTGATTCTCCAAGTTACCAAAAAAAAGAGTTTTAATTCATTGTTATGAGTTTATAATGTTTCCCATGGTTGAGATTTATATCACATGGCTCATTATTATTTTTTCTGTTGAATTTTAACTATTCCATGTTTTATATTTTATTATTTGGGTATTTATGTGTATGATTTACTTTATGATTCTATCATGCACTTTGATTATGTCATCATACTCTTACGCTCTTCTTATGCTCATTGATGACATTTAATTGTTAATGCTTATATTTACCCTTACTGAGCATTTGAGCTCACCCTTCTTATGTTTCCTTTTCCCCAAGTTTTAAATAAATGATATTGAATGAGTTATGTCTAGAAGGTATTTAAAATGGATGATGATTATGTATTAATGTGATAAAGAAAATATGGGTTAAGTGGGAGAAATTCTCCTTTAAAGTCTTGTGAATTGTTTATGTAGAAGTTTTTTCTAATTCTCTAAAACTATAAAACTAAAAGGTCCTCCATAAGTTAAGTGATCCAAGTTTTTATTTTTTGGTTATACTGTTTTGATGGAAAAAAATTTGGTCACAATTATCATCATCATAGTCGAAAATGTAAAGTTATGGATTTTAGCACAGGATTTAGGAGTGTGGGTTCTGGGTTGTTATAGTTGGTATCAATGGTCAGTTTAGATAACTTTGGAGATTTGGATGTTTTTTTGTGAGGTTATCTTAAGAGTTATGGATACCATTATAGGTCTATAAGATTAAGTATGATCATAAGTTCAAATTATTAGACACCCCTTTTGAGGTTTTTAACTAGTAAAAAATTTTAGGTTGTCAATGACATTTTAGGAGACATTTCATTGGGTTGAAGTATATTTAAAACTTCAGTTTAATGTGAAATATTTCTTTAATTTTTTAGGAAATAAGTTTTAAGGTATTGATAACCTTTAGGGTTTATATGATCTTGTATATTAAGGTAATTATGGGAACATAAGTATTATAGTATAGATACCCATGTGATTAAAAAGTGATTTTTCTGAATATGTGATTAAAGTTACTTTAAAAGAATATTTTCATATTTTGGGATTAAAATCTGGAAGGTATGAGATAACACTTGAGGTTAAAACACTCTTTAATTTTGAGTTTATTTGGGATATAGGGTTATGGAATGATTTAGTTTCAAATTTGGCTATTACTATTTAATTTTAAATATTTTTTTATGAAGGTTTATTTATTTTGGGAATTATCTAACCATGTTCTAACCATTTTGGGTTTGGTTAATGTTTAAATATATGTGGAATGGTTCATTATCAATTTTATGATTATGTGGTCATTAAAAATTTTCTTTAGTGATTCAGGTGTGAAAAAATCATCTTGAATACTCATTGTTTTTTTTAAAATAGAATATTGTGGTAAAGGATGAAATTCACTTGTCAAGTAAGTATATTTTCTTATAATATTATTATGGATGGTGAAAGAATCATTTAATATTAGGAAAAGGAACTTAAAATAAAATTCTATCTAGTTACTATATTTTATGATTAAATTAATGAACTTTTACAAACCTATTTGTCTTGTGGTTTTTTTAATTGACTTCCTATTAACTACATGCTCCATCACTTGCTATTAGTCTATGGGAATTAGTTTTACTATCTAAATCCATCTTTTAATTTCCCATAAATGTCCCCCTATGTGAAAACATAGTCATGCATAACTATAGGTAAAATTTATGTTTCTCAATTTAAATTTTAATGGATTCTTTTTTTATTTCATTTGTATGATGTGGGTTTCAATAAATGAATTATAAAAATACTTTGATAGCCAAGATGAATTTTGAGGGTGAAATTCTTTTTAAGGGGGCTAGGATGTAACATCCCAATATTTTAAGAAATATTTTCTTTTAAATTAATTTAAATTATTTTATATCTTTAATTATATGAAATGCACTATTTATCTTTAATTATATTCAATATAAATTTTATCTTGTATTGCACACAACATCGAGTCTCCTCGATAATGTGTGTTACATGCAAGATTGAGTTTTACGCAACAATAATATAATATTAATATTTGATATGATAGTTATCACCTAGCCATTACAATGGAGGGAAGTAATGATATTAATTAAATTATGTGAATGTAGTTTATACATGTTTAAAAAATGAATTTTTTCCAATTAATTAGAAATAAAATTAAAGACCAATTGAATATAAAGGGTGTGTATTTATGAAAAAATTATTTTTATGACCAGAATGTCATTTTATCTTAATAAATTAAATAAATAATTATTATTCAAAGATATTAATGAAATTTATATGTTATATATTCAATAAAATGTTTTTAAATTCATTCAATAAGTTTTATAGGCTTAAGATAAGAATAAATCCAATTTTAAGCATAAAAACAATATTTTTATAAAAGGTAGTTTTTCCGCCGTTTAATGGAAAACTTATTTTAAAACTAAATTTTAACACTTTAATAATTTTTATTTGAAAAAATAAGATTCATTTTTGAAAGTGGTATATTAAAATTTATTTTTGGTGAATTTTTTGAATTTTTCTAAGAACTTTCTTTTTTTGATGAATAGTAAATAATACTGAGTTTTAATTGAAAACTACTTTTTCATCTAAATAATTTGTAGTATTAAATTATATTTTTAACTAATTTTAAATTATAATTAGATAAATTTTATATAATTTAATCCAATTTAGGGAATTTTAATCAATTTTATATTGAAATTGGATATAAAACATTTCAAACTTTTGAACTTTTCTCTTTAAAAACTCATTGTCTCATCCCATCTATAGAATTAATTTTAAATTAATTTATATCACTTTTATGATTGGAATTTGGAAAAATGGATTAAATATTTTGAATTATAATAATTTATAATTTTTGTTAAGGTAAAATTAGTTATTGACCAAAAATATTAGTGAAATCAATTAAAATTAATTAAAGTGATTAAGGTAAAAATGAGTTTACTTAGTTGTTAAACTTTAATATTAAGCGGCCAAATGACCTATAAAATTTTATAACAACCCTTATATGAAAATATATTTACCAATATGAATTTATTCTTTATTTATATGAGTTATTGGGAATAATATTCAATAAAAGTGACCCATATAATAAGTTAAGAAAATAAAAAGACAAAACAATGTACCCTTTTTCCTTTTATTTTCTATAAAGCTATGGGGATAAGAAAAAACTATATAAGGCTTGGTTATAAATAATATTTTGAAATATAAGTGAATTTTTTGTATTATAATAATTTATATCTAATTTTTAGATATTATATAACTACATTAAATTTTTAATAAATGCAAATGCATGGATTATTTAGTTAATAATTAGATAAAATAAATTATACTAAAAATATTAAAAGTAAGGTAAATAGAATTAATTTTTGTATTCCATTATTTTTTTAGACGAATATATAATGATACAAAGTAGTTAACTTAATATATTTGAATTCTATTTTTGTCTTGATATTTTTAAAATTTAATTAAATATATAATGTCAAAATTGACATTAATGTTATTTTATAATAAATGAAATTTTATTGAATGATTTAAAATTACTAAAAATTCTATCTTATATAAAGTGATTTTTAAATGTTAATAAATATAAACTATGGTCCATTAATGGAGCAATTTATCTTTTATAACGAACATATTGACACCTAAATAATAAAAACATTCTTGCCACGATTAGAGTTAAAGTAGTATTTTTGCATGTTACATGCGCTTCTATTAAATTTAATTTCCCACACACATGGTATTTTTATTTTATAATTTATATTTCATATTTAAAATCATTGGTTATAAATTTTTTAATAATTATCACTTTAATTTAGTCTTAATGGATTAATTTAATAGGTTAGAAAACTAGTTACCTTGATGTAAAAACCAAAATAAAAAAAACAAAAACTTAGGAGTTAAGGAATAAATTTTTTTAAAAAAATGAATTATTTTGTGTTGTGTGAGTGTTTATAGACCATAAATACACTTAATTCCATTAGTTTTAATTTTTTAAGAACATGAGGTAAGGGAGACCTCCCAATAGTTTCTACCTTTTTATATTTACAAGAATATCACTCCTCCTCCACTATAAAAAGTCACTCACTCTCCCCACTTCTTAACACCTCTCAAGCCATTTGGATTTTCCAAAACCTGCCCAAAAAATCTTCCAAAATCCCTCATCTAATACTAGAATCCACACTTTATTCATAAATCAAACCAATGAAGTCATTTGGTGAAAACCTAAAGGAATTACTCGAAGAAGAGTTAACATTCTTCAATAAGTAATTTTGTTTTATTTATTTATCCATGACTTTAATTAATATTATTCCATGATTATATAATAACTTAATTATCCTAAATATACTTATATGTTTTTATTTTAATTTTTTGACCTACACCTACACACACTTCCATTAAATGGGTAACGGATCACTATTCATGTGTCTAGAGGACTACCGACTCGCAAAACGATGTCATTCATTTTTCCTTTACCACCTCTCATGGTTGAGAATTATGATATACATAGTATTTTTATATGATATATATTATATTTATGATGAATTTATATTTCTATAATTATTATATAACTCGTACCTTCATGCTTTCCATTTTTTGGGAATATGATAACATTGTTTGTGGATGTGTGGAATACTACCTCCTCAAGGTGATATGATTCATTCAAGATTTGCATAGAATTTATTAAGTAATTATTTAATAATATATGATATAAATTCCATATTTATGTTACTCTTGACATGATTATATATCTATAAATATAAAATATCATTTTCTTCTTTTCATTTGACATACTGAAAAAGTGATAACGTCGTTCGTGGATGTGTGGACTACTGCCTCCTCGAAGCGATGTGATTATTATTTTTTTCATAACCACGTCACAAGAATGATATATATAAGTATATATAATTAAATAATATATTATTTATGATATAATTTTTATTCTATAAAGATAAATGTTACTTAACTTCTTTATATAATGATCATTGAAAAATGGCAACATTACTCATGTGTACGTACGGCCTACCATCTCCATGACCGTAAAATTGGTTCATTTTTCCTAAACATGTTTCTTGTATGATTTTAAAAGTATAATTGATGTAAAAATGTGATAATTATTTCATATTTATTATTTTTTATATGTATAAACAATGAAATATTTGACCTTAATCGACCTATCGAAGTCAGTTTTGACACATAAGTTGAAAACAGTCAAAACATTCGACTTAAACATTATTAATTAAGTAATAGTGTGTAACTTGTATGTAAGTGAAATAAAAGTAATAATAAACTTTTAAAATTTTATTAATAATTTAAATAATAAAAATAATTTTATTATTCTGGAAGGTAAAGGATAAGCGTGATTAATCGGACTCAAGATAAGGGATTTTCATCTCACTTTTTACATCTGTGAGATAAATGTCATATTCACCACTTACTTCTTTTTTGTGGTGTATATACTACCCTTTTGATATATTATATCTTGAATTATTTTATATTAATGGTATTTAAATGTTTAATTTGATGATTATTAATTTTGGGTCTTCCGATTCATATGTTACCGTTGTTGTAAGAGATTTTGTCTCAATTTAAATTTCATTGAGAATTATTAATTATTATGAACCTAATTACTTTTATATGGTGTATATACTACCCATGAATGTATTTTATGATTCTTATCCTTAAATTTATGAGGTTTTGCATATCCATTTTATGACCTCACTCTCAAGGGGATTATGGATTCAAAGTTACCAAAGTGGTAATGGATTTTTGTCACAATTTTCCTTGTGACGCTTGTTTTGTTATACACCTATCTTCTTTTATAAGATGTATATACAGAACCTTTGAAATATCATATCATGAATTTATTTATTCTAATATTATTAAATGTTTTTTTAAATTTTATTTCTTCATGGGGATTATGATTCAAATGTTTCAAAGTAGTATGGGACACTTAGAATGTTTAAAGATTATTTTTCTTAAGAATGTTTTTAAGGATATTTTAAGGAAATTTCCATTCATAAATTCCAACAACCCTTGGTGTAACTTATCCTCCACTGGGGATATTTTTTATTGATACCATCCTCATTATTTCTCTAGATGGATTATGATTATTTCAAAGATATTGTAATGAACCTATTCTATAACAACCCAATCTTAACATACATTGACATTAAATCATTTTTGGGGAACATTTCATACAATACACAAACACACACCCAAAGATCCTATTAGTTTAGTGCCTTTGGAAACTTGGAACACAAACTTATAATCTGGTAAAATATCTTCAATGTTTCCCACAAATATCTTCCCCTTTATTACTCCTACTTAAAACCTTTCTTTATAACTTGGGGAAAAGAAAACATAAGAAAAAGGGTGAGATTAGATGATCATTAAGGGTAAACAAGGGAGGTACATAAGCATAAACATGAGTATAATGGTATGATAATGTGATCATAAAATTATAAGATCATATCATGCATATCAAATATCATATACATGAATCATGGAATAAATATTGGAAGTTCATAATACATGAATTATAAGGAAATCAAGAGAATAATCCATGAAATTATAACATGTAATAAGACATGAAATTTGTGGCAGACACATAAACATATAATATCATTCCATATAAGTCAAGACACGTTACCAAAATATAACAAGGCACTTCATGGGGACTACACCTACTGAGCAGGACACACCACTATCCCCAGTCATAGTTATTTCCTTATAATGGATTGGGTTTCCCTATCATCACATAGTAGATCGAGTTTCCACATCTTCCCATAGTGGATCGGGTTTCCCCATCTTCCATAGTGGATCAAAACCATTGACTTGTTTCCATCATTATCTCATGAGACATAAATACTTACCCAATGAATTTTAGGAAGATATAGGTCTCACCCTTCACATAATGAAAATCAAACATGTGTTTTCCACAAGAACATAAATCATATCAGAACCCATAAAAATAAATGAGTTTCATAAACATTTCATTATAATATAACTCATGGAAAAGAAACAAAATTCATAAAATTCAATCCATTATAAACATAAACTATTTAAAGAAATAATAATAATAATATAATTGGATCATATCCCTAGTAAAATATAGTTAACTTCAAATAATTTTGTCTTAGAAGGAAAATAATTTTGAGAGATCACTTGAAAACAATTCTTGAGGAAAATATCCTTTTATTTTGAAAACATAAAATGATGTGAAATTTTTAATATAAAATATTTTATTTTAAGATTATACTATAATATTTTAAAGGAAACTTCAAATACTTATAGCATCAGGATGAAGGAAAATTCCATTCATGTTGTATAAGTTAAAAAAACATTTCTTTCATAATTTTTCTAGAAAAGTTATAAAGTGCCTTATTTAGAAAATGACAAAAATATTCCTTTTAAACCGTGTAGTAAAAAGTAAAAAAGGGTAAAAATTACTTTAAAAATCTATAGGATAATATTAAAAATATTTTTTTGAAAAAATTTCTATAAAACATGGAATTGGAAGATAAATATTCACTAATGGAGACTTGAAATGAAACAATCCCAAAAATTGATGTGATCGCATTATAATCGGTAGAATCATATACACCATGAAAGAAATAAAATTATATAGATATGAAAATACTATAATATTATAGATAAGACTCATAAAAAATATTTATGGTCAGTATATACACCACGTAGAATAAAAAAGTAGTGTATAAGGCATGCGTCTCACTGAAATAAAAGTGAGATAAAAATACCTTACTACTTGAGTAACTTTAGAATCGTGAACCCTATAAAATAATAACATAAATTAAATAATTTGATATCATTAATTAAATTAAATTAATAATATATAACATTCCATAGGTCAGTACATACACCATACAAAAGAAGCGAGTGGTTAATATGGCATGTATCACATGGAATTAAAAAGTTAGATGAAATTCTCTTACCTTATGTATTAACTCTCGTTGTACTCATAAAAACCTCCTGTATAATAAATATAACTTTATTATACATAAATTAAAAAACCATATTCAGTTATATCATAACATATATTATTCACTTATTACTTTATATTACCCAGTTATTAATAGTTTCATGTTAAAGCAAAGTTTCAGGTAATAACCACTTTGTTTATCATACGTGTTTTGAATTATTATTCTTGATCCTCTTACTTAGATCATGATTGAATTATTTAAAGAATGTAAAAAATTATTTATATATCATATATATTAATCATATAAATATCTATAAAATAAACATATATGAAATGGAATACACTATTCATGGAGATGGTAAGCTATACATATGCATGAACGTTGTTTCTGTTTTCTTATCATATTGAAAAGAATAAATTAAATAAAATATATATATATATATATATATTATTCTAGTATAATTATTATGTCATATATTTCATATAAATTTAATAAAATCATCCTTAATACAATCCATGTTAAGTGTGAATGAATCACATCACTTTGAGGAGACGGTAGTCCACACGTCCACAAACAAAGTTGTCGTATTTACACAAAATAGAAAGCATGAAAGTATGTTTTATATTATAATTAAAAAATATATAGACATCAAAAATATCATATATATCATATAAAAATATCATTTCCATCATAATAACCACCATGATGGGTGGTAAAGGAAAAACGAACAATCATCATTTCGTGAGGTGGTAGTCTACCGTACACATGAACGGTAAATTCATTACCCATTAGATGGAAGTGTGTGAAAGTGTAGGTCAGACCCTTAATATAAAAACATATCAGTATATTTATTATAATAAGGTTATTATATAAATATTGAATAAAAATAATTGAGTGGATTCAAGGAAGAAATAAAACAAAAACGTTCATTGATGAATGTTACCTATTCTTTGGGTATCTCCTTTTGATTTGCATAAAAGGACTTCATTGGTTGGATTTATACACAAAGGAAGGCTTATAAGATTAAGGGAATAAATTTTATAGAAGTTTTGGGTAGATTTTGGTCTTGAAAAATGGCTTTAGTGGTGTAATGAAAAGAGAATGAGAGGTTCTCTTTTATAAGAGAGGGGAGGGGCACTTTTGGAAACTCTCAAAATATTAATTTATAATAATTTTAAAATCAATCCAAATACCTCCAAAATGTCATGTATTCAAAGAAAATATGATATAAGGTTTTAATATCATCAACCAAGAGATTTTAGACAATTTTTGTATTATTTTAATTCTTATCATTTTGATTAAACTTTAGTTAAGCCATTTTAATTTTAACTATGGTAAGAATGTTTTTAATATTAAAAGGATGTAATTTTTACATATATAGTGTCAATTGAACCATAAATGTACAATTTAAGATATTTTAGACCATATCTCATCCACTTTTCCTTATTTAATATTTTTATAATTTTTAAATAATTTAATAAAATATTATTTTCATAAAATATCATAAGTGTCAATTTTGACACTATTCATAACAGTGACTTTAATAAAATCAATCCAGTAAGCTTACTTTGAACCAACTAATTTAATACACCTATAATATGTCACATTCACTTATAAATTTTTTTTATCACATTAATTAAGTCAAATTATATTTATTTTAATATTTCTAATATCATTTAATTAATTGTTTCATTAATTGAGTAATTACTACATCATTATTTTGTAATTAATTATGATAATTATTTCTTCACTAAAAATTAAAAATAAATTTGTATGATGTATATGAAAATTTTAGATTTCATAAGAATATATATATATATTTGAGAATATCTTCTATTTAACCCTGTATTAAAAATATTATAGATATTAAAAGTAAGATACATTTTGTCGCTCCCTTTGAGTTTAATAATATTTAAGTCATTTTCCTGGAAAAGTGTCTATAAAATTATTCAATTTAAATAATTATGTGATAAAGGTCAAATTAAATTCATCCAATAACATTTGGGAAATTGTTAGTGTATTTTTCTAATATTTATAATATTATATCCACCCTTAATTACCTGATTTACCCTTAACTATGGTAATAAAAATCACTAAAGTTATTATTCATATTTTACAAAAAATAAAAGAGACCTATTTACTAAATTTTTACCTTATTATTCCAAATATAAAATGAATTTTCATAATTCAAAACACATAAATTTATAAAATTAATTTAAAATTAATCCCCTTGACGGAATGAGAAAATGAGTTTTTATGTGAAAACATCCAAAAGATTAACATGTTTTTATATCCAAATTCAATGTGAAAGTGATTATAATAAACTAAATTGTATTAAATGATAAAAATTTGATCTAATAATAATTTAAAACCAATCAAATATATAATTAAACACTATAAATTATTTTGATGAAAAGGTTGTTTTTAATTAAAATTCGGTATTTTTCATTGTTCATTGAAACATGAAACTTATCATAAAAATACCAAAAATTCAACCAAATTAATTTCTACATCCCACTTTCAAATAAAAAATTATTTTATCAATTAAAAATTCTAAAAGTGTCAAAAATTATATTTAAAATGGGTTATCCATTAAAATGTGGTAAAATTACCCTTTTGAAAAATATAGAGTTTTATGTGTAAAATTGGGTTTGTTCTTATCCTACACCTATAAAATATATTGGATGAATATAAAAAATATTTTATTAAATATGTAACATATATATTTCATAAATATCATTCACTAATTGTAATTAATTTAATTTATTAAGACAAAACCTATTTGGGAGCATAAAAATAAAACTATTTCCTTTATAATCAATTGGTATATATTTTTATTTCTAATTAATTGGTAACCAATGAATTTATATTATAAATCTTATATTTTCATAAGTTAGTTAATACTATTCATAACTCAAGGTTAGCACAAGTTATCAAATATGCATAAATCCCCCTATGGAAAGGTAATTATTTAATCTCTAAAAATATGATCTGAAGTTTAACTTAAACCATTCCACAAATGGTTAACCTTATAACCTTTAAAAAAGATGAAAGTACAAAAAATTATAATGAATTTCATGAAATCATCTTAACATTTATCCCCCAAATATCAAAAGGTAGTTCTTGGTTGTCACATTCCAAACATGTGAATACCTTCATCAAGTATTCTCTTGAAACATGGTAATAATCTAAATTACCATAAATACTTATTGAAAACATGAGTGTTTCTTTATTATAAATTTTATTGGATATAATCCTTAAGTCCAAAAAGTTATAATCTTCATCCATGATAGTATAAACCACTTTTTCAACAAATCCTTAATCAATTCCAAGGTAATTAGTACTATTCAATTTACTTATTCATATCCAACATGTCTTTATCCAAACATCAGTATCTAAATATTAGAAACATATTAAGGGTTATCTTTCCCTTAATCATGTGTTTCCCATTAATATCATCAAACTACCTCAATCTCATTTTATGGTTACCAATACCATTTAGCATATGCTCTCAAATCCTTAAGGAAAAACTACAGTGGACCAATCATTAGATGTTCCCTTATTCTATAATACCATAATAGTAATTCTACAACATTATTCTTGAATTATATTACATAAACGCTTTAATCATCCAACATTATTCTTAAACCATTACTCATGCTTCATCGTCTTAATATTTTCTCAAATATGAAATATGAATCATGTCTTAAGGTTCCTCAACCTCAATCTAATCATGATTCTTATTTTTAATATAAAAAATATAGTAAGAACATCCCATACATTTCATATGTCATTTCCAGAATCATTATCCTCAACATTATAACCAATACTCATACTATAGCATCCTCATCCCGGAAGCCACTAAAAGGGTGCTCCGAGTCAGGTTAGCCACATAACCTCAAACGCATCTTCCTGAATGCCAAAAACTACCAACTAGAAGTGAGGACCTTTTCAACATATTCATGGGGAATACTATGACCTCATAGGTAATAAGTAATATATAGTGGAAGAAAACCTTATTATAACAAATAGCAGAAGCATATAAATAACCAACCTATAGAAAAATAAAATAAACAACCCCAAATGAATATGTAATAAGTGAAAAAACTGATAAATAAAATAGATACACAGTGATGTCATGTTATGATGTCTGTGTTAAAATGAGTGTATGGAAAACAGGAAATAAAAGCATGCACTCAAATCTATAATGAAAATGACACGAAGTGAAACAATTGCATCATGAGAAGAATCTTGATCCTCTTCTCCCAAGCTACATCCTAAGCAGTTATCCACACTTAAGAACCAGAATCAGCATGTTTCCCATTATCCCTACATGCGAACATAAAGTCTACTTGAGTACCAAATGTCACCCAAGTAGGGGGTGAGATAAAATCCCAGTAGGCCGAAACCCATGGTGTCTAAACCTTTCCATTTTGTGTTGTAGACAATAGTAGTGTTCCAACATATGATAAAAGTAAGTAATCAAATAAACATAATAGAATAAATATATCTTGGTCTGGGTCCTCAACGACACCCATACCATATCACCTGCTTTGTCCCAAGACAGGAATCTAAATAAGGTACCTGTTATAAGAAGGATGAATATATATATATATATAAGGCTAGAAATAAAGAGACAGACAAAAAGGAACAATACCCCAAGATTCTGATTTAGCTTGGGTTCTAGTTTATGTGTCAACAAAGTGTGCTTCAAGCACCAGAAAGGTATCACAATTTACGAAGGAAACAAAGGTTGCATTAATAAACACTTTCCATGCATCATTGTTATTATTATGTTCAAGTTGTAGAGTTGGATTCTGAGCCTGTCCCAAAAGTATCACTACAATACATCCTTCAATTAATCCAATACCACCGAGCCTGTCCAAGGAAATCTTCTGAAAGACCAAGTATCGCTCGAGACATGGATTTATCATGAGTCGGTCCCGGTATCGCACAGAAGAGGTCAAGTATCACCCGAGGTATGGTATATCCACTTTTCTAACAGGTCCATCACTGAAAGTCCCTTTGGGAACCAGTATCAATCCTAGTTATTTTTGAAACCCAGGGAAACCCTCATCTAGAAAATCCTAATACATTGTCACCCTGGCGTAATGTGTAACTAGTTAGGAACATAGAGTCCTTGTGTAGTCCTTAATACAGAACCCACATTGTCTCATCGCCCTGAATTTAATTATTTTTCAAGGAATAAGATATCACAATATATGAATTTATAATTGTAACAAAATAATATGAGAAACTCAAAGCCAAACACTAATGATCATTCTAGTCAAGCAGTTATAGCCAAGGAAATTTATTAGCAAATAGAGAAAAAATGCACATATCACTTTTATAATGACACATCATAATAATAACCTAACAAGGAAGACAATAATTAGTCATAATTTAACCAACAAGACCCAAGGTTAATGGTTCATAATTATCCTAAATAATTTATTTTAATTAAAACTCAACAATAGGGTCCACACAACATATGCAATTAATTAATCTAATTATTTCGGGCTAACGTAAAATGGTCCAAGGAAGTAGGCATACCTAAAGGGGAATCCAATGATGTTGAAACAATTTTAATAGGTTATATTATCTCAAACAAGGGTGAAATAATCAAGAAAATAGTTTATTTAATTTAGAACAGGTGAAATTAAAAATTGTTGGTAGGAATCGACGAGCGGCACAACGTGCGATTTAAAAATATGCAACGAAATTAGGGTAAAGATATTAGACGCCCTACATTTCACTCATATAGGATTCTATGCTCAGCGGCGATCTTTGATTTGACCTAAAACAGAAGAAATCAGATAATTTTAGAAAAAACCCAATTTCAGGTAAAATCCTTCTGCGGCAGATCGCACAACATATTTGGAACAAGATCGAACGATTCTTGGTGTGTGAGGTTAGCCTTACTAAGAGATTCATAGCACACCAGACAACATCAAAATAAGAGGAGAAACGAGGTTGTAGCAATCACCCAAAGAAGAATGAGGGTGGTGTGCACCACCTAGAAAGGGGAGGTGCACCACGCACAAGAGAGGGGGATGAATAGATAAAGAGATAAAAAAAGGAAAAAGAAAAAGAAAAGGAAAAATAAGAAAATAAGGAAAAATAAAAAAAGGGAAATAAAAAAGGAAATAGATAAACTAATAAAATTAAATTGCAAGGAGAAATAAAAATAATTAAACAAAATGGGTTTACCCCATTTTAATCATTCTAAATTTCTCTCCAACCATTTTTATTTTATTATTTATTTTTATCTTCTTTTTAAAAAAAATTGACTTAAGACTTTTTTTTTAATCCTTTTATTCCTTTTAATTATTTTTATCCTGAACATTGTGCTAAGTTGTGACATAAAAATTTACATAAGGCCTGAGCAATTATTTAATTAATTTAAACAGATGTTCGGGACCCACAACAGGGTGCAAGGGCATAAGCCCTGAGTTCATTTATGGATTTGGACATGAAAACTTAATAGTACATACCTTTATTAAATTTGGGATGTTACAACCTCCCCTCCTTAAGACAACTCATCCTCGAGTTTCCCTTATAAGGGTAGTGGAACGTCGTCTGAGAAAAGATCATGTCATTGAGCACACACATCAGTCTCCTGCTCCCAAGTTTCATCTTGAATGCATCCATGTGGCAATAACACCTAGACCATAGAAACTGACCAGCCTTGGATAACCTTCATATTATGGTCGACAATACGGATCGGACTCTCCTCAAAGGATGCATCCACTTCGAGATCGATGTTGTTAGGATCAAAAGAGTGAGGTGGGTTTGGATGATACTGTCGAAGCTGAGATACATGGAAGAAATCATGCATGACATGGTACCTCTAAGGTAGAAATAACTGATAGTACACTGGACCAACCCTTTCTATTATCTCGAACGTCACGACGTATCTCGGTGATAACTTCCCCTATCTCCTGATCCGTCTGTGACCCATCCTTGAAGACACATGTAGAAAGAATCGATGTCCCACCTCAAACTCAAGAGGTTTGTGGCGACAATCGGTATAATATTTCTATCTGGACTGAGTTGTAGTTATATGCTTCTGAATCATCTGAACTTGCTCAGAAGTCTCTAGAACAAGTTGAGGACTCAACAGAGCTACCTCACCTACTTCAATCCAACATAAAGGTGAACAACAAGGTCTACCATAGAGAGACTCATATGTATCCAATGTTTAAACTCAACAATAGGGGTATTTTTCTCCCAGTAACCTCCAAAATCAAGGGTACAAGTTCGTAGCATATCCTATAGAACTCATATGGTCCGCTCGGACTACCCATTGGTCTGAGGGTGATATGTAGTACTCAGAAGTACCTTCGAACCCAGTGCTTTCTACAACCCTTACCAAAACCATGAAGTAAAGCGAGCATCTCTTTCTGAGACAATAGAATGAGGTATGCCATGAATTCGTACTATCTCTTGAATATACAGCCTTTTCAACTCATCAATAGAAAAGGTCTCCCAGATAGGCAAGAAATTCATGACTTTAGTTAACCTATTGACAATCACCCTCACTAAATTGCTTCCTAAAGGAGATCTTGGAAATACTTTAATGAAATTCATGGTGATTTCATTCCATTTCTATTCAAGAATAGATAGAGGCTATAGAAGCCCAGCAGGTTGTTGGTGCTCTGCCTTCGCCTGCTGATAGGTGGAGCACCAAGTGATGAAACCTGCTATCTGCTTCTTCATACCCATCCACCAATACTGACGACACGTGTCTTTGTACATCTTGGTAAGTCCAAGATGAACTTCCCAAACTGAGTTATGAGATTCCTTCATCATCTCTTCTTTTATATCAAAATTCACCCATACACGGCCATGGTAAAGCATAGTTTCACAACTATCAAAAACCCAACCAGGTGGAGGGTTCTATCCTGTGACACTTTCTCTCAAAATGATCCCCTCTGGATCATATAAATGTTTCATATGGACTCGCTCCAGAAGAGAGGATGTCATTGTAAGAGCTGTTAGAACTAGTTTCCCACGTTGTCCCTGAACCTCTAGATGCATCTCAGAAAACAAAGTCATCATTTGCCACTCACTACTAGCTGCCTAGATAGCTTGTGTCTGCATCTTGTGGCTCAAATCATAAGACACATCATTTCCCTTACCAGGGGTATAATTAAGCTCAAAATCAAATGACCGAAGGTATTCGACCCACCTAAAATACCTTAAATTCAAGTCTCTCTATGTGGAGATATATTTCAAGATTTTGTGATCCGTGTAAACAATGAAATTCTCACTCATAAATTAGTGTCTATAGCAACATAAAAAATAAACCATAGCTGCTAACTTGAGGTCATGTGTAGGATAGTTCGACTCATGAGGTCTCAGGTGGAGGGATCCATAATCCACAACTTAATCTCCCTGCATCAAAATTATACCTAGTCTGATTCTTGAAGCATCACATTAAACAGTATATATTCTTCCTGGATTAGGCAGAATCAGGATCGGAATTGAGGTTAGTCTTCCTTTTAACTCCTGAAAATATTTTTCACAAGAATCTTACATGATAAACTGCACACCCTTCTTAGTTAGGGCCATAAGAGGCACTGCTAAGTGGGATAAATCCTGGATGAAATTCCTATAATAGCCATCAAGTCCCAAAAAACTATGTATGTCAAAAACATTTTTGGGCTGCTCCCATGAAACTACAGTGCTCACCTTTTCTGGGTCGATTGAAACGACTACCTCAGATATTATATGACCCAAGAAGTGAACCATATCAATCCAGAAGTGGAATTTGTTAAGCTGTACATATATCTAGTGCTCTCTTAGTGTACTCAACATGATCTCAAGATGGATTGCATGGTTGTGTCTGGAACACAAATACACCAATATTTCTTTAACAAAAACCACCACAAAGGAATCAAAGTATGGGTGAAAACCTGATTTGTCATAGCCATGAAGACTGTAGGCACGTTTATGAGGCCGAATGGCATGAACAGATACTCATACAAGTCTTACCAGCTCTGAAACACCATACGTGGTATGTCAGATGGTCGCACACACACTTGGTGATATCCAGACCTCAGATAAATCTTGGAGAAAACAATTTCTCCTCAGATATAGTCGAAGAGGTCATCTATACGAGGCAACGAATATCAATTCTTTACCGTAAGTTGGTTGATCCGACAATAATCCATGCATAATCTGAGGGTATCATCCGCCTTCTTGGTGAAAAGAACTGGTAAACCCCACAGCGATATGCTAGGTTTGATATAACCCTTATCTTTGAGGTCTTAAAGCTACTTTTTGAGTTCATGTATCTTTATAGATTCCATCTTATAAGAAATAATAGACACTAGTGCCGCACCTAGCACTAGCTTGATAGTGAAATCAACATCCCTCATGGGAGGTAAGCTAGATCAATCATCAGGGAAGACATCCTTGAAACGATCCACAATGGGAGGAAATTCAACTAGCTGTGTTCCCTGATCGCTCATGAATAGACTTTCTAATTGAGCTATCACTCTTCCCAGCCCTACACATTTAAGTCCATCTCGATCTTCCTACATATCTCATTCTCCATTGTGCAGATATATTACACCCTTAGGGTATGTGAAGGACACATGATAGAGATATCAATCCACTTGGTCATGATAAGAAGCAAAAAAAATCATACCAAGAATGACGTCGATTCCATAAATATTTAATATGTAAAAATTCTAAAGGAAATGGTACCCACCTATCTCAAGGGGCACTCTTGTCACTGGCATATGCCCTTTTTCCTAACCCCTATCGGAGTTTTGAGAGACATGATGTCGCAAAGGTACTCAATTGTAAAACCAAGGCTCTCACAACAGCAAAAGATAAAAAGGAATGTGATGCACTAGTATCAAAAAGGGTATAAACTAAAGTAGAGGCTACTATAATAGTACCTCTAACTGTAGATGGTCATGATATATGCTCCTCTGGTGCTGGTTTCACCACATACATAATACCTGAACCATGGCCCTGAGATGCTGCCTGACTAGCCTGAGAAAGTCCACTCTACTAAAACTGATAGTCTGGGACTTGGTTTCCTCAACCACAGCCCCCACCATTACCTTATCCTGATCTTCCTATGGAAAAAGAACTTCCAGCTAGTTGTGGAGTCATAGATCTCATACCTGATAGAGGTGTTGGTATAGATCCTCTTCCATTGGATGTTGATGAGAAAGAATGGCATAAATGCTGAAGGTGACCCATCTTGTCGCAAACTCATCACTCCATCAGGTCTCTAGTGCACTAAGGATTTTTATGACCAACTCTGACACACTTATGACATGTGACAAAACTGTCAAAACGTGCTGCTTGGCTAGGATTTCCTCCCTATTCACTTTCAAAATGGTGCTTCTTATTTCTTGAATAATTATTACCCTACCTTGGAACTGAGCCACCCTAGCTCACAGGTTTAACTTCCTTGACATTTTGTTCCGAAATGAGGGTATGATTCGCAATCTCTGTAATAGTGGTCAAATGAAAGATGTTCACCTATGATCAGATAGTATATATTAGTTCTCCCTCAAAGTGTCTCGCAGTTATTTGTGCATCACCAGTTAGAGATAGGTAAAAACATTGAAGCTCTGTGAAATGAGTAGAATACTCTAACACTATCATAGAGCCCTACTGATGATGTAATAATTCCCTATCACGATCATCTCTCAGAGTCTGTGGAAAGAAGTTATCATAGAAATCTATTTAGAAGTCTACCCAAACTATGTCTCTGGTGTGCTTTTCTTAAGATATAACATCCCACCAATACTTAGCGGAGTCACGAAGCATGTAGACTGCAAGTTTGACCCTCTTCTCTGGAAGCATCTCAAGATGGTCAAAGATAGAATTTATGGATTCTATCCATGACTCTGAAGCATGAGAACTTCCACTCCCTGAGAAGGTGGGAGGGTTCTGCTGCAGGAAGTCCCGTGTGAGCTCTACCATAGATGGGGAAGGTCTGGTAATATTTTGAACTGACTGCATAAGCCTGAGTAGAATATCCTTAAACTAAGCATCAGGGCCCATTGTAAGATCAGTAGGGAGTGGTACCATAGGTGGTACTACAGGTAACACTAAGGAGGCACTACAAGAGGCACCTCTGGTGGTTCAGGACCCACCATCTCTGGAGTGTGATCATTGTCACTCTCTTGAGGCACAGCATGAAGACGTAGTGGTGGCATTAGTCTACAATATCTAAAAACAAACCTTTAGAAATAATTCATAGTAGAAGAAGACCTGAAAAGGTGCAATAAAAAGGGTAGGTATATAGCCTACCTCTTAGAACTACACAATAGGTATCCTGCTCCAGGAGCTGAGTCTAGATAAGAAAGAGTAAACTTAAAGGATCTCTAAAATGAGGCCTACCATCTATTTCCCATGTAAGCTAAAGTTAAAATCTAAAAAAACTATCACAACTTTATATTTAACAATCATACACTTCAATTATTTTACAACTAGGCACAACAACACTCACATGAAAATAGGCAGATGCATGCTGAAAGTAGATATGGCATGGAAATATGTGTGTCATTTTAATCCTATGGTACCTAATATGATGCATGTAAATGCATTTCCCTCATATCATTAGGCTGCAATGATAAAAATAATTATATAAAAAAACCAATATCAACAACAGTGTAATAAAATTGTGTCACCCAATAGTGAAATCATATAAACACTAATTGGAATAATCAATAACTACAATCCCAAACCAGGAATTTGGGTTTCCCCTGTACATGGGTTAGCTACGTCCAAGCATAGGGTAAGTTCCAAATTCCTATATCCTAGTATCCTATCTAACTCAAATAGTAAGACAAAAGGAAAAACACTCCTCCGATAGCACTTTGTAGCATCCCCATCTCAGAAGCCACTAGAAGGGTTCTCCGAGCCGGGTTGGCTATATACCCTTAAGCGCATCTTCCTGAACGCCAGAGGCTGCCGACTAGCAGCAAGGGCCTTTTCAACATGTCCACAGGGAAGACTATGCCCTCATAGGTAATAAGTAATATACAGCGGAAGAAAATCATTTTATAACAAATAGTGGAAGAATATAAATAACCAAAATGCAGTAAAAGTAAAAAAACAACCCCAACTAAATATGTAATAAGTGTGTAAACTGATAAATATACCAGATACACAATGATTTCATGCTATGATGTCTGTGCTAAAATGAGAGTATGGAAAATAGGAAATAAAAGCATTCACTAAAAGCTATGATGAAAATGAAATAAAGTGAAACAACTACATCATGAGGAGAAGCTTGGTCCTCTGCCCCCAAGGTCCATCCTAAGAAGCAAGCCACACTCAAGAACTGGAAGCAATATGCATCCCATTATCCCTACCTATGAAAATAAAGTCTACTCAAGTACCAAACAGTGCCCAGGTAGGGGGTTTGATAAAATCCCAGTAGGCTGACACCCACGGTGTCTAAACCATTCCATTTCGTGCTATAGAAAATAGAAGTGTATCAACGTATGATAAAAGTAATCAATCAAATAAACATAATAAAATAAATATATCTTGGTCTGGGTCCTCAACGACACCCATCCCAGATCACCTACTTCGGCCCAAGATGAGAATCTAAACAAGGTACCTATAATAAACAGGGTGAATATATATATGTGTGTGTGTGTGTGTGTGTGTAAAGGTTATAAATAAAGAGGAAAAAAAGGAACAATACCCCAAGCTTGTTCTTTAGCCTAGGTTCTAGTTTATGTGTCAACAAAGTGTGCTTAAAGCACCAGAAAGGTACCACAATTTAAGAAGGAAACAAAGGCTGCATAAATAAACACTTTCCATGAATCATTGTTATTATTATGTTCAATTTGTAGAGTTAGAGTCAGAGTCTGTCCCAAATGTATATCTACGGTACATCCTTCAATTAATCCAATACCATTAATCCTATCTAAGGTAATCTTATGAAAGACCAAGTATCGCTCGAGGCATGGGTTTATCATGAGTCTATCCTGGTATCACGCATAAGGGGTCAAGTATATCCTGAGGCATGGCATAGCCACTTTGCCAATGGGTCTATCCTTAAAGGTCCCTTTGGGAACCAATATCAATCATGGGTATTTTTGAAATCTAGGGAAAGCCTCGTTTGGAAAACCTAAGACATCGTTTCCCTGGCATAATGTGTAACCAGTCAGGAATAGAGAGTCCTTGTGTAGTCCTTAATACGGAACCCACGTTGTCTCACCACCCTAAATTTAATTAGTTATCAAGTAAGAAGATATCACAGGATATGAATTTATAATTGCAACAAAATAATATGAGCAACTCAAATCCAAACACTAATGATCATTTTAGTCAAGTAGTTACATCCAAGTTAATTTATCAGTGAATACAGAAAAAACACACATATCACTTTTATAATGGCACAGAAAAATAATAAATTAACAAGGAAGAAAATAATTAGGCATAATTTAACCAACAAGACCCAAGTTTCATGGTTCAAAATTATCCTAAATAATTTATTTTAATTAAAACTCAACAACAGGGTTCACACAACATATGCGATTAATTAATTTGATTATTTCGGGATGATAGAAAATAGGCCAAGTACGTCAGCATACCCAAAGGGGCATCCAATGATTTTGCAGCAATTTTAATAGGTTATATTATCTCAAACAAGGGTGAAACAATCAAGCAAGTAATTTATTTAATTTAGAACATGTGAAATTAAACATCGCTGGTAGGCAACGACGAGCAGCACAACGTGCGATTTAAAAATACGCAACAAAATGAGGGGAAAGAGAGTAGATGCCCTAACTTGTACTTGTAGAGGATCATATGCTCAACACAGATTCTTGATTTTACCTAAAATAGAATAAATCAGATGATTTTAGAAAAAACCCCAATTTCGGATAAAATCCTTCTGTGGAAAATCACACGACGGATTTGGAACAAGATCAAATGGTTCTTGGTGCATGAGGTTAGTCATACCAAGATCTTCACAGTGTACCAGATGGAATCAAAATTAGAGGAGAAACAAGGTTGTAGTGACCACTCAAAAGAAGAGGAGGGTGGTGCGCACCACTTAGCAGGGGGAGGTGCGCCACACACAAGAGGGGGAGGAAGAGAGAAAGATAAAAAAAGGAAAAAGAAAAAGAAAAGGAAAAATAAGAAAATAAAGGAAAATAGAAAAAGGAAAATAAAAAAGGAAATAGATAAAATAATAAAATAAAATTGGATGGAGAAATAAAAATAATTAAATAAAATGGGTTTACCCCATTTTAATCATTCTTAATTTCTCTCCAACCATTTTTATTGTATTATTTATTTTTATCTACTTTTTAAATTATTTTTGAATTCCTTAAGATCTTTTTTAATAATTTTATTCATTTTAATTATTTTAGCCTAAACTTTATGATAATGCATGATGTAAAAATTTACATAAGGCCCGAGAAATTATTTAATTAATTTAAATAGTTGTCCAGGACCAGCAACAGGGTGCGCGGGCACACGCCCTGAGTTCCATTAAGGATTTGGATATGAAAACTTAATGTTTTGTACCTTTATTAAATTTGGTACATTACACATACCACCTTCCTGATTCTCTTCATGATATTTCCACTTAGGAAGTCGATTTTCATCATGCCTATGTCTAGAACATTTAATGTTAACCTTATTCCTTCAAGTTCCTGCTGTTGACTAAGTCCAGAAATCATAGTGTGAGAAACAATTATCATAGAAGAAATACACATAATCATGAAAAATTACTTACAGGATTCCTAAATCATGATACATACTTTTAAATCTATGATACCTTATACTTATCCTTAAAGACATTCCTATACATATCCTTAGAAATATCCCTAGGTGTCTCGATAAATTTTTATCACCCTAGTTTCCAAAGGTTGACCAAACCTTTGCTTTAATACCAACTATAATTACCCAATATTAACTTACATTTACATTACATCATTTTTGGGGAACATTTCATACATTACAAAAACACAATCCCAAAGATCGTATTAGTTTAAGGCCTTTAAAAACTTGGAACACAAACTTATAATCTGGTAAAAGATATTCAATGTTTCCCAAAAATATCTTCCTCTTTATTACTCCCACTTAAAACCCTTCTTTATAACATGGGGAAAAGAAAATATAAGAAAAAGGTGAGGTTAGATGCTTAGTAAGGGTAAACAAGGAAGGTGTGTAAGCATAAACATGAGCATAAGGGTATAAGAACGTGATCATAACATTATAAGATCATACCCTAAATATCAAATATCATATACATGAATCATGGAATAAATATTGGAAGTTCATAAGACATGAATCATAGGGAAATAAAGAGTAAGATCCATGAAAGCATAACATGGAATAAGACATGAAATTTGTGCCATATGCATAAACATGTGATATCATTCCCTACAAGTCAATGTGCATTTCCAAAACATAACAGGGACTTCATGGGGACTACATCTACTAGGTAGGATACACCACCATCCCCATCCATAGTAATTTTCTTATAAGGGATCGAGTTTCCCCATCTTCCTATAGTGGATCGGGTTTCCCTTCTTCCCATAGTAGATCGGGTTTCCCCATCTTCCCATAGTGGATCAAGTTTCCCCATCTTCCATAGTGGATCAAGCCCATAAAATTTTTTTTCATCATTATCTCATGAGAAATAAATAATTTCCCAATTAATTATAGGGATATATAGGTTCCACCCTTCACATAATGAAAACCATACATATTTTTTCCACATAAACATAAATCATATCAAAACCCATAAAAAGAAATGAGTTTTATAAACATCTCATCATAACATAACTTGTGGAAAAGAAACATAATTCATAAATATTAATCCATCATAAACATAAAATGTTCAGTTAAATAATAAAAATAGTATCATTGGATCATATCCCCATTAAAATATAAGTAACATCAAATAATGTTGTCTTAAAAGGAAAATAATTTTGAGAGATCACTTGAAACCAATTCTTGAGAAAAACATCCTTTCTATTTTGAAAACATTTTCTTTTCTTAAAATGAAATTAAATTTTAAAATAAAATATTTTATTTGAAAATTACCATGGAATATTGTAAAATAAACTTCAAATAATTATAGTGTCATGGTAGTTGAAAATTGTGTTCATGCTGTATAAGTTAAAAAAACATTCCTTTTGTACTTTTTCTTGAAAAGTCACAAAGTACCTTGTTTGGAAAACAAAAAAAAAGATTCTTATCAAACCATGTATTAAAAAGTAAAAAATGGGTAAAAATGACTATAAAAATCTATAGGATAATAGTAAAAAGATTTTTTTGGAAACATTTCTAGAAAACATGGACATGTAAGATAAATATTCCCCAATAGAGACTTGAAATGAAACAATCACAAGTATTGATGAGATCGTATTATAATCAGTAGAATCATTTCCCCGTGAAAGAAAGAAAATTATATGGATATTAAAATACCATAGTATTCTATATAAGACTTATAAAATGAATTCATGGGTGGTATATAAACCTTGTAGAAGAAATAAGTAGTGTATAAGGCATGTATCTCATAGAAATAAAAGTGAGATAAAATTATCTTACTACTTGAGTAACTTTAGAATCATAAACCCCATAAAAGAATAAATTAAATTAAATATTTTAATATCATTAATTAAATTAAATTATTAATATATAACATGTCATAGGTCAGTATATATACAACATAAAAGAAGCAAGTGGTGAATATGTCATGTATCTCATAGAAATAAAAAGTGAGATGAAATTCCCTAATATTATGTTTTTGACTCTCATCGTACTCATACAATCCTCCTGCATAATAAATATAAATTTATTATACATATATTAAAAAATCATATTCAATTATATCATACCATATATGAATCACTTATGACTTTATATTACCTATTTATTAATAGTTCCATGTTAAATTAACATTCAGGTAATAACCGCTTTGTTTATCGTGTGAGTTTTGATTGTTATTATTGATCCTATTACTTAGATAATGATTTAATTATTTACATAATATAAAACATGATTTATATATCATATATATTAATCATATAAATATCTATAAAGTATATATATATATATGAAATTTAATACACAATTCATAGAGACGGTAGGTCATACGTACGCATGAACATTGTTTTTGTTTTCTTATCATATTAAAAGGAAGAAATTCAATGAAATGTATATGTGTGTGTATGTGTATATTATTCCATTAGAATTATTATGTCATATATTTCATATAATTTTACTAAACTCATTCTTAATACATTCCATGTAAAGTGTGAATGAATCACATCGCTTTGAGGAGGCGATAGTCCACACGTCCACAAATGAAGTTTTCATATTTACACGAAATGAAAAGAATGAAGGTATGTTTTATATTATAATTAAAAAAATATTATAGACATAATAAATATCATATATATCATATAAAAATATTTCTTCCATCATAATTCACACCATGAGCGGTGGTAAAGGAAAAATGAACTATCATCATTTTGCGAGGTGATAGTCCTCCGTACACACGAATGGTAAGTTTGTTACCCATTGTATGGAAGTGTGTGAAAGTTTAGGTAGAACCCTTAATATAAAAAAATCTCAGTATATTAATTATACTGAGGTTTTTATATAAACATGAAATAAAAATAATTAAGGGGGTTCAAGGAAGAAATAAAAAAATGCTTGTTGATGAACGTTACCTCTTCTTTGGGTATCTTTTTCTGATTTTCACAAAAGGACTTCAGTGGTTGAATTTATTCCCAAAGGAAGGATTCTAGGATGAAGGGAATAAATTTGGGAGGATTTTTGGCCAGATTTAGTCTAAGCCAAAGGGCTTTATAGGTGTGATGAAAAGAGAAGGAGATGTGCACTTTTATAAGAGAGGAGAGGCACACTTTTGGAAACTCTCAAAAATATTATTTTATAATAATTTCAATCTCAATAAAAATACATAAAAAAGGCCATGTATTAGAAGATAATACGATATAAGGTTGTAATATAATCAACCGATAGATTTTAGACAAGTTTTGGTATTATTTTAAACCTTATCATTTTGATTAACCCTTAGTTAAGCTATTTAATTTTAACTATGATAACAAAGTTTTTAATATTAATAGGATGTAATGTTTACATATAAAGTATCAATTTTACCATAAATGGAAAATTTAAGTATTATAGACCATATATCATCCCATTTTCATTATTTATTATTTTTATTATTTTTAAATAATTTAATAGAATATTATTTTCATAAAATATCATAAGTGTCAATTTTGAAACTATTCATAACATTGACATTAATAAAATCAATCTAGTAAGATTACTTCGAAAAAAATCATTTAATACACCCCTAATATTTCATATTAACTTATAAAATTCATGTATCACCTTAATTAAGTCAAATTATATATATTTTAATATTTATAATATCATTTAATTGATTGTTTCATTAATTGAGTAATCATTGCATCATCATTTTGTTATTATTTATGATAATTATTTCTTCACTAAAAATTTAAAAAAATATATGATGTAGATAAACATTTTTCATTTCTGAATAATATATATAGTCGAGCAAATCTTCTATTTAACCCTATATTAAAAATAATATAGATATTAAAAGTAAGAGTGTGACATTTTGTCACTCCCTTTGAGTTTAATAATATTCAAGTCATTTTCCTATACAAGTGTCCATTGAATTATTAAATTTAAATACTTAAATGTTTAGGGTTTAATTAACTTCATCCAATAACATTTGTAAAAATTTTAGAGTAATATTATAATATTTATAATATTATATCCACCCTTAATTACCTGACTTACCATTAACTATGGTAATAAAAATTACTAAAATTATTATTCACATTGTTCAAAAATAAAAGAGAACTATTTACTAAATTTTGACCTTATTATTAAAAATATGAAATCCATTTTTCATAATTCAAAATACAGAAATTTTTAAAATTAATTTAAAATTAATCTCGTTGATAAAATAAGAAAACAGGTTTTTAAAGTGAAAACATCCAAAAGATTGACATGTTTTTATATCCAAATTCAATGTAAAATTAATTATAATAACCTAAATTGGATTAACCAATAAAAATTTTATATAATGATGATTCAATACCAATCAAATATATAATTAAAAACTATAAATTATTTTGATGAAAATTTTATTTTCAATTAAAATTCAGTATTTTTCATTTTTCATCAAAACATGAAACTTATCAAGAAAATTCCAAAAATTCAATCGAAGTAAATTTTTATATCCCAATTTGAAATAAGAAGTTTATTTTGTCATATAAAAATTCTAAAAGTATCTAAAATTAGATTTAAAATGGGTTCTCCCTTAAATGGCGGTAAAATTACCCTTTTGAAAAAATATAAGGTTTTATGCGTAAAATTGGATTTATTCTTATCTTATGCCTATAAAATATATTAGATGAATATCAAAAATATTTGATTGAATATATAAAATATATATTTCATTAATATTAGACACTAATTGTAATTAATTTAATTTATTAATACAAAACAACTTTGGAATCATAAAAATAAAACTATTTCTTTTATAATCAATTGGTATATATTTTTATTTCTAATTAATTGGTAACCAATGAATTCATATTATAAACCTTATATTTTCATAAGTTAGTTAATACTATTCATAACCACTAATTTAATAGATATTTTATATCTTATTATATTAAATAATGATATTTTAATAATATACTATTATTCAGTAAAACTCAGTCTTGTGTGTGATATAAGCTATCAAAAGAACTTGGTGTTGTGTGTAACAGAATCCAAGAATAGATTTTTGTATACCAAAATCTAATACAATTGTTTCATGTAGCTCGATATCGACTTATTGTTGCGTATAACACAAGACAAACATAGTTTTTTTCATATAACAAGAGCTATATTATGTATTGTGTGAAATGAAAAATATCGAAAAGATTAAATTAATTCAAAAAATATATTTCAAAAAATATCATGGTGTTACACATTCCTTTTCCACATGTTAACTAATTTTCAAATAGATTTACATTAAACTCATTTCTTTTCCATGGTTTTATCATGTTTTTATGATTTTTATGATGAAAGTGTTTTATTCATGGTGCTTGAGTATTATATAAAACAGGTGATCCCGATATGGCTTATACGAAGGGTGATCCCCATTATAGATCTCTAATTCATTGGGTAATGATAATGTTTGAATTTGGTCATATGGTTATTCCAATTAAAAGGATTTTTAAAGTATTTTGAAATGGTTTTGAAAATTTTTTATGAAAGTGATACTCCAAGTTGCCAAAAAAGAGTTTTAATTGCTTGTTATGAGTTTATAATGTTTCTCATGATTGATATTAATATTATATGGCTCATAATTATTATTTCTATTGACTTTTGACTCTTCCATGTTTTTATATTTGATGATCCAGGTATTGATGTGCATGAGTTCCTTTATGATTCACTCATGCACTTTGATTATGCCATCAAACTATTATGTTATTCTTATGCTCATTGATGACATTCAATTGTTAATTCATATGTTTACTCTTACTGAGCATTTGAGTTCACCCTTCTTATCTTTCCTTTTCCCCATGTTTTAAAACATTAGAGGAGGTTTTGAACTCCCTCTAATTTAAGACATTAGAGTGGGTTCTTAACCCCCTCTAAATTTTATGATTAGAGAGGGTCGCACATATCCCACACTAATTTAGATAGAAAATAATTTTAGTGGGGGTTCATAACCCCCTCCAAATTTGATGATTAAAGGGGGTTGTGCACAACCCCCTCTAATTATAAAAAAAATGAATTTAGAGGGGGTTGTGAATAACCCCCTCTAATCACCCTATTTTTCGTAGTGGTAAAGGCACATTGACTCATCCTTCTTCTTGATGAAGAGGACTAGTGCACCCCATGGTAAAGAACTTGGGCGCATAAACCCTTTATCCAAATTCTCCTGTAGTTGTTTCTTCAGTTCCTCAAGTTCCACAACATCCATTCTATATGGAGTCTTGTATATTGGTTATTCCCCAGGTATAAGATCAATCGAGAATTCAACATCTTTGGTAGGAGGAAGACTAGGCAATTCCTTGGGAAATACATTGGTGAATTCCCTCACAACAGGCACATTTTTTAGGATGGTTCCTTCCTTAACTCAATCATCTGAGCAAGATATGCATGTTCATAGGGAAGTAATATCCATGCTTGAGATGATGGTTCAAAAGAATATTCATCCTCCTCCTTGCACTTGTATAGAATTGGGGGTCTATTCGCCATATGAAGAGTGATTTCCCTCTCGTAGAAATTTATGTTGGCTCTATATAGGGAAAGTCAAACCATGCCCAAAATTACATCAAATTCCACCAAGGGAAGTATAACAAGGTTTTTTGGGAAGTTCAATCCAAAAATGGTGATAAGGGGGAGTTATATTCATGGGATGTAATAATTTCCTCATTTATCATCTTTACTAACATCTCTACTTTCATTCTTTGTGGTGGTGTTTGGATTGTTCTACTAAACTTTTGAGATATAAAAGAATGCATAGAACCATGGATGATTAACCTACCTTTCACTTTTTTATTCTAGTTCTACATTATCCAAAATAGACTTAGGGATGAGTACTTTAAACAGTGAAACATGTAGAGGGGAATCTGATGACATTAAAGGGTTAACATATAAATTACATTTATCTCCTTAACATATGAATTTATAGGCTTAAATCTATGTTTTCCATGATCTACTTTATAACATATATTCTTATGGGCATTTTTTCCCTTAATAATGGTTTGTAATGATCTTATGAATTTACCAATGCATATTCCCCAGGAATGTCAAACCAGGAGTGAAACAAGACCCGTTTCCATGCACTAGTTCTTGTTCGAGTCTAGCTCAAAGTGGTGTTTTCGGGTTTTTCCCCTACATACATTTATACCATAGTCACATCCACTTGTTTGTATCCATACAGGGATGTATTTTCTAGATAAACCACTTACTCTATACTCACCAAAATTTAGGAATGTTTTTTTATACATAGTCTTATCCCTAAGGGTTTTCACTAGGGTTTTCTAATCCTGACCCCAAAAATAACTAAACTTATCCTCTAATACCAACTATAACAACCCTACTCTTTATTACACATTAAAACATGATTTATTACATAGATTTTCACTTAATATAACTTAGAATATCGACATGTCTAGTGTCTTGGGAAATTATGAACATTACATAACAACTTAAAACATGAAATACAACATCTTTATTGAAAACTTATTTTACATGACCAAAACATTACTCTGTACTTAACACTGCAAGGGATAACCTGAGGATATGCATAAGAAAGGGGTGAGCTATAAAGACCAGTAAGAGAATTAACATGGAATAACATGAGGATAATAATACATGTTAGATAAGGCATATCAATGAGGCATGAAGGAACATGAATATAAAAGCATGATATAGCATGATAATCATAACATGGAAATGTGGAAATAGCTTAAAACACTACATCATAAACAAAAAGGAATCAGGTGAAACCCTATCCCAACATGACTTATTATGATACTAAACATTACCCAATGCATTGGAGCGCTATCAGGGCACACCATTCATAATCATTTCAATCGTATGCTTAAGTGTACCACATAGATTGTATAACATGGATTCATTCAACGTCATTATTTATTCCACAATCAAGGAATGTGGAATACATACATGAAAGTTCTCAATCAACAAGTATATGTGAATAAAGGTGAATACCCTTGATAGAGGAGTGGGTATGGTATTCACTACATTATTATTTTAGCATGGGAAATCGTGGTGTAATTTTGGCAGCATAGCGACGTCATATAAAAATTAATAAAATGGGTTGATGAGAGATAAATGGGTCTCTCGTCATTTAAACATGAAATGGATAGTAAGGGGATCATGAAACATAATATCCCAACATATGAAATGGAATTTAAAGATTCATAATATAAAAGAAGTGCTTTAATGGGAATGAGGAGAGAGAAATCGGTTACGGGATTCGGCATGGTAATGGGTGTATATAAAGGATCATGAATGGCTTAATAAGAGTGGAAGGGATCTCTCGTTATTTATAAATCAAATGGAAAGTAAGGGGAGTATGTATGAAAATATCCTAAGATATTCAAATTGAAATTAAAAGGCATATCACAAAAGGAGTTCTTGATAAAAGAGGAAAGTGAAAGATCCCTTATGGGTGGGCTTAAAGAATCATAGAGGGGGCTTAATGGGAGTGAAAGGAAGATCTCATCATGTATACATCAAATGGACAGTAAGGATGTATGGATGAACATATCCCAAATCAAGCAAAAGGAAATTAAAATGAATGACATAAAAGAGGTTCTTGAAGAAAATGAGAGGGGTAGATCCCTTACTTGGATGTGTGATTCCAAAGGCTTGGGAGAGGCTTCTTGGGAGCTTGGGGATGCCTTAGGAGGACTCTAGGGAGCAGGGACAGAGGGTGTTTGAGCTTCAAAGAGCTTAAGTGATGAGAAATGGAAGCTTGGGTGGGTTTATATATGAATGGAATGGGATTTCTTTATTATTTTGGTTTTGGACACCTCATAATAAAATATTCAAAACTAAAAACCATCCCACGGTTTTTTACCATGGTTTCTGAAAAAGGGGAGTGGTATACATTATTTTATAAGGATTAGTGTCTAATATGTTAAAATATTTCCCTTGCTTATCTAGAAGTGATTCATACTTTCAAGGAAATGATTTTAAAATCATAAAATATATTATATGTTTTGGAGGATTCACTAAGGCTTTAGAAAATAAATCAAATAAACTTAAAATTGCATTATTTTAAAGGAAAAAACATATATTTGGCCGAATATCCCTTTTATAGTATTTATTACATCATTATTGGGCCATTATGATGTCATAAAACGCACTGTATATTTATACGGTATTTAATTTTTACCCAAAAATTCCATTCTTAGAAAATTATGAAAAATTCACCGTTTGATAATTTCGGCATCCTGATTCCAAAAATAATATTAATTTTATCTAAATAATTTTATAAATATGTGAATTTTCACTTTTAAAATAAAAATTGACATTTATTGAAAATTGTTGGGTTTTGACAAAAATAGTTTTTAAACCTTAATAAAAATTACATTTGACTTCATAAAAATTATATGATAATTTATTTTTAATGAAATTAATTTAATGATAATAATTTATTAAAATATTATTTATTTCAAAAATCCATTAATTTATTAAAAATGGATTTCTTAATTGAATTTGAATATTAACCAAAAAACTATTTGTGCTTGAAAAATCATTTACAAAGTAAAAAATAATAGAATGAAAGTATATTCATTATTCTATACAAAAATAATGTACATAATTATGATGTTAGGGTATTGTTACATATCCCTTTATTACATCAGCATACGCCCTAAGAGTAAGGTGTGTGATGGTGGGGCTTTCATGGGGCCATTCGTTGAACATGGTTTAGGTCGTGATCTCGATGAGCTTGAACTTCTCCCGTAAAAAGTTTTGCTCGTACTTAAGTTGTTGGATCTCATCTTGGGCTTGGTCTAGGGAAAATCCCAAAAATGCTATCTCCCTCGGAAGCTCTGATAAATGGGCTTTATAGGGAATGATCCTAATGGTTGAGGTCATCACTTCCTTTGTCTGTGCCAAAAGGATTTGTTAAAACCCTATATTTATACTAGTTATGCGATCATTGTTCAACAACTATATTATCAACAGTAATGATATTTAACGGTCATTTAAATCCAACTGGATATAATAAACAAAATAATTTCATGTGTCTTCTATATCCATAAGACATTTAATTAAATGAAAAAAAAATGAATTTTATTCATAACAATTTGGGTCATTACAGTGACCTTGGTGGACCTGGTTTCGGTGGAGCATAGTGTCTCTTGGTTTTGACCCTATTTGGTGATCGGCCTTAGAGATTACGAGTTGGACTCTCTTTAGTTTCCCTTTTCCAGTTGTTGTTAAGTTGGGACCTCTTTAATGGTTAGGTTTGTATTTTTCCCTTTTATATTTTTATTCTACTTCATTGTAATTTGATGTATTTCCCAGAAGGTTCATGCATGGTATACACTTAAGATGTTTTATTCTTTCTTTATATCTTTGTATTATTGCATGGAGCTAGTTGTGTGTGCGTGTACAGATACCTTAGGTTAAGGCCTCTCATTTCAGTGTTATGTCTACTCGATGCTTATCACCAGCCCCTGGTCTATTGGAGGTGGACTTGGGGTGTCACACTTGTCTTACTACTTGCCCAGGCAGGGTCTCGGTGGATCGAGTCATGAAAGTTATACTTCTTGATATAGTCATAAACGCTAAAGTTTTAGTAAAAATTCTATTTTCCACTATTCACCTAAAAACTATTATTTTATAAAAATACCGAAAAATCATCCTAGGCTAATATTGACATGATTAATCCAAAAATAAAGTTAATTTTGTCGAATTCAAATTCTAAAATTTAGGAATTTAACTTTTAATTACAAACATAAAAACATAGTGAAAATTGTTTTCATAGGAAAATAACTTTTTAAAATATAGATTGTTCTTACTCTTATTTCCTATAAATTACTAATTAGAATGGTGTTATATTATTCATATCAAAAATCTACTTAATTTATTTCATTTTGTTAAATAAAGTACATAAAAATCCAATTTTAGAAAAAAAATACATTTTTAAAAACAAAATGATCTCGTTAATTTTATTAATGCATTAGTAAATAAACTTTCTTTTTCACTAAAAGTCAAAAATGTAAAATGTGTAAAATTCATGTGATAGATAACTTATTACATTAATAATTACATGTTTATATCATCCTAATTTCTAGTTATATAGCCCCTCGAGGTCTTCACATAAGATCTAAGCATAAGGTAAACTCTGGTAGCAGTCACAGGTGATGATTTTGTTTGCTGGATTACATAAAAAATTTCACTAGGTTGAACTTCTATCACATATGATTTTGCTCATACCATGATTATTGGAGTTTAACTTGGTCTTGGTCGACAGAAAATCCTAGTGAAGCTACCTCTTTTCAAGCTCAGACAAATAACCTTCATTAGAGACTTTCACTACTTGATGTCTTTTCTTGCCTTTTTGTTTGTAGATTTCCTCATATGATTACTTCTTTTCATACCCACTAATTTAACGGTTATATTATAACATTTATATTTAATAATTTTATTTTAAAGTATCACAGTTTTTTTAGTTTGATATTGCAAGTGAATCAAGTTATTTAACACATTAGTTTTTAAAGAAAAAATAAAAATATAGTAAAATATTAGGGTGTTACACAAATAAAAAAGGATATCTTCTTCTTGTAATCGGAAGTGAAAAATGTTATCTTGATCATTCAATTAATTTCATTTCATTAATGGCATACCTCATGCAAGATACCTCACCAAAAACATGAAATGACATGGTTTTCAACATTCATCAAAGTACATAATCAATGGCATGCATTAACAACGATCTTAAGTCCAGTGATCAATACATACATTCATGGATAGAAATATCCAATGACACTCAAAAACATGTGGTGTTCCTATTGGTGATTTGGTCCTCATGATCTCTAATTCTTGAGATCATCAAGTGAAAACCTCATGAGAAAAATTCTCAATGCTTTTGAGCCTCAACCACCTAATAGTTAAGGTTTTTTTCATAATATCACAAGATTTTCATTATAATTGGGAGTTGTTATAACCTTTTGATATGACATGTAATCTAAAGACATTGTCATATATAGTATTTGCAGAACTTATGTTATTATCATGATATATATAAATCATGCATATATCATATTGTATACATGATATAGTAATTGAAAAATACAATAAGGAATCCGCCTTTACAACAATATATATATATATATATATATATATATAAATTCATATTATGGCCATACAGGAAAAACAACATAGATACGGGTTAAACTTAATTTATCATTTTAGGTCTATTTTTTAAACAGGCAAAAATAAGCAGGTTCTGCTCACCTCATATCCACGGGCTTGCCCGCAATGCCCATGGGCCTAATCCAGTTTTGGAATACCTGTATATATATATATATATATAATGAGATAAAATGAGTTGATCGTTATTGAAAGATCTAGTTGATTAAGAGACAACATCATTGACAGGTCTAGTTAGTGTGAGAAAAAAAGGCTTGTCATCTATGGAATTTCATTGATACATTCGGTGGATTGAAGGAGAACAAAGCATAATGAAGATGATTCCTTTAATAAATACGATCTAATCTGGTTTCTTTTTTAAGGGAGATATTGATATTGTAAAGATCGTTGGAGGTTTTTGTTCAACTCTATTAACCAAGAATTCTTCACATCTAGCTTGAGATAAAGATAGCAACAAGGTGGATGTCATTGAAGCATCAAATATAGAGTTTATTGATGCATTCATATCAATTTGCACATGTTGATCCTTATGAGATCTACATGTCTATAAATTGATCTAGCCCTTTTCAAAAAAATGTGTGGAGAATGGGGAAGAGAGAGTAATCATTGGGTGAGCAATGAATAATCCATAAACTTTCATTGTTAAGGCAGTGAGCTTTGGTAAGGAGTGACTTCTCCTAATCATTAAATCCACTGAAACAATGAGTTGATTGTGGATTTTGATACACCGTCACATCATTGTGTGTAACCTCCATAGCGGGTGAACCAAGTAAAAATTTGTGTATCTTATGTGCTTTATTTCTAGTATATGTTTTACATATTTGGTGTGGATGCATTTGAGGGGGATATGGATTGAAAGGTATTTATACTGACATGGGAGCAAGATCCAATGAAGGGTGTGGGTTAAGTTTGAAAGAGAGAAAAGTTTTAAATTGGCTGAAACCTGATTCACTCCCCACCCCCCCACCCCCCACTCTCAGGGTGCCTTGAGATACAACATAACCTGCTAATCCCAACAAACTCTTTCATTGAATGAAGGAGCCTATTGAATTCCATCTATTTATGTGATTTTTAAACATCTTCAACAATCAATAAACCATCTACACGACATCACATAGCTGATTAAAACATGATATTTAATGTAGGAATATTGGCCAAATAATATCATATATCATTCATCTTAAACACCACGACATTGTATCACCAACCATGACATAACACAAACCATAGCATGTTGACTCTCACCACGTATTGGTTTATGCTTTAGTACATATATCTAACATTCTCCACATTCATTAAGTTTTAAAGAGGAACGTGTTTAAGTTTCAATGCCACCCGTTTCATTTCAAAATAATGTTTTAATCCATATTAATCATGATGATTATCAAACTTAAACTCGGGGTAAGATAGTGTAATTGTATCATCATTCGGTGAACATGATCTTGATGATGTCGTCAAAGAAGTTCCATTAAAGAGATCTCAAAGGGTTCATAAACCTTTTATACCTGATGATTATATTGTGTATCATCAAGAGCGTAAATTTAATTTAAATGATGATGATGATCCTATCAATTTTAAGTTAGCTCTCATGTTTCATGATAGTTGAATCAAATGCGTGATGAGATTTCTTCTATGACTAATAATGATCTGTGAAATCTTGTTTAATTGACAAATGGTTGTAAACTTGTTGGATACAAATGGGTATTTAAGATCAAAGATAATTCATATGGCAATATTGAAATAAACAAAGCCAAATTAATATCAAAGGGTTGTAATAAAAGTGATTGTATTAATTATAAAAAAAAACCTTTTCATCAGCTTCTAATAAAGATGCATTCCGAGTTATCATGGCATTAGTAGCTTATTTTGATTTAGAAATTCATTAAAAGGATATTGAAAGAAATTTCATGAATGGTAATCTAATTGAAAATTTGTCTATGATTCAACCTAATGGTTTTGTTAAAATAGGTCAAGATCATTTGATTTGTAAGTTGAAGAAATATATTTATGGGATAAAATATGCTTCAAGACAATTGTATTTGAACTTTGACCAGATGATAACTTCCCTTTGGATTTAAGGAGAATCTTTCGAATTTGGGTATTTATTTAAAAACTTGTGGGTGCAATTTTATACTTGTTATGTATATTGATGACATACTTCCAGGTGATAATTTTTTAAACTTTTGGATAACGAAAAATTGATGTGAAGGAGACACTTTGATATGAAATACATTAGGATGCTTTTGTTGTTTTAAGCATCTGAATTCATCATGATAAGTCATGTGGTATTCTTAAGGTTGAAACATAGATGATATATTGAAAAGACCATTAAGTGGGTTAACCTGAGTTGTGTTGCAAGCATTTTAAAAAGTGATAAACCCTCTAAACTTAAAAAGCCCCCAAAATGACCAAGATATAAATGAAATGAAAAATGTCTCATATGCTTATGTTGTTGGCGGTTTGATGTATCCTCAAGTTTGTACTCGTCCTTATATTTCTTTTATCGTTGATGGTCTAGGACGATACTTGAGTGATCCAAGATTGAGCCATTGGAAATTCGTGAAAAATGACTAGATATTTTGAAGGCAAAAATATTATATGCTAACCTATAAGAAGTTTGATCAACATTAGGTCATTGGTTATTTTGACTTGGATTTTACCAAGTGTCTTGATGGCCAAAAATCCATTTCTAACCATTTTTATTATGAAAAAATGGATTATATCTTGGAAGAGTGTCAAACAAACACTTACAGTTACTTTTACCACACAAGAAAAGTGTTTGTTATAAAGCCACTTGCCAAACTATGTGACTTAAAAACTTGATTTCTTGTTTTCGCGTTGTTAAAAGCACATCAAGGTCACTTGTGATATCATGCAACAATTTGATGTCGTACATTTCTCTCACCCCCCATTGTACGTTATGTGACCCCCCCCCCCATCTGGAAGCCCCAACGCTGCAACCCACCGCCCTCGCGACACCCCCCCCCCCCCACCCCGGTCCCAAAGTTACTCGTGCACTTTTATTTCTGAAGAAAGTTTCGACCATTTTTTGAGAGATGTCATTCTCACAGCCACCTATCTTATAAACAAACTTTCATTATCTTTTCTTCAGGGGGGAACATCGTTCCATTCTAACATCATCATTCTATTCTAGCATCATCATTCCGTTCTTTGTTTCCAACAACATCAACTCATTCTTTGCCCCTGTGCATTTTTGGTTGTATATGTTTTGTTCGTGATATTCATCTGTCGATTACCAAATTTGATGTATACGCTCTCAAATGCATCTTTCTTAGCTATTCTCGAACTCAATGTGAATATCAATGCTTCGCTCTAGATTTTTATTGTTATGTTGTCTCGGCTAATGTTTCCTATGTCGAATCCTCAGTTTTTCTTGTTTTCGATTTCCCACCATTATCTATTATTCCTAATTCCGAAGTTATTTTACCATATTCTTTTGATACTCCATCACCGCCATCTCTTACTAGTGATATTGTTGGATCCCGATTTGGCCAGGTTTATACTCACTAACCGAGCACACACCTGTCACCTCAGCGCCTGATGCTGCTACCAACACCTGACGACTCACTAACCGAGCACACACCTGATCAGCACTGATAGCTCACTTAATCATCTCAAGGCTTGCTTTGTTGCCAAATGTTACGCACATGCATATGGAGTTGATTGCTTTAACAACTTCTCTAGTGGCAAAGATGACATAGATTCGCTTACTTTCCTCTCTTATCACCACTTATCACTAATTTCTTCATCAGTTAGATATTGAAAAATGTTTTTCTTCATGGTTTTCTTAATGATGAAGTTTATATAGAGCAATCACCTGGGTTTGTTGTTCAGGGGGAGTCTTCCAAGGTTTATCATCTTCACCGATTATTGTATGGACTCAAGTAGTTGCCTCATCCTTGGCTCGGTCGTTTTTTGTAGCATTATGCTTCGCTACGACATTTATCAAAACATAAAAGATTATTCTCTTTTCGATCATCAATTTACAGCAGGAATCATTCTTTTGATGGTCTGTGTGAATGACATTGTTATTAATGATAGTGATGGTGCTAACATTGGTCAGCTCAAATCTTTTCTTCATCAAATTTTTCACATGAAGGATTTGAATTCATTACAATATATCTTTGGAATTGAGGTCTCAAGATGTAACAAACAAATTTTTATCTCACAAAGAAAAGTGTGTTGTTGATTTACTACAGGAGACTTGCATGACTCAAGCTGACTAGGTGACACCTTTGAAACATTAAAAGAATTCACTTCGCACTGTAAGGTCTTCCCTTCACCTAACAAATATAGGCAACTTGTTTGGAATCTTAATTACTTGACAATGATTTGACCTGACATTGCTTGATGTCTTTCTTCTAAAAGGTCTACATCTGGTTTTTCAATATTTATTGGAAGTAATTTGACCTCAAGATGAAGTAAGAAACAATAATCTCCCAATCAAGTGCAAAGTTAGAATATCATAATATGACACATGTGACCCTAAAGATTATTTAGGCACAACAGATACTGCAAGAGATCGAATATACTAAACCAGTGCATATCTAATGTGACAATCAAACTGCAATCAAAACTACAAAAAATACAGTCTTCTATGAACGAAATAAACATATTGAAATTGATTGTCACTTCATTCAAGAGAATTATGAGAATAGAATTATCTTTGGTCACATTTACACCTCTAATCAGCTTTCAGATATTCCCACAAGAGGTTTCTAGAACATTACAATTTTCATGTAACAATCTAAGAATGATAAATATGTCTCATCTTGATAGGAAGCGTTAGAATATTAAGACATTTATAATAAGTCATCGGTCAATGTTAAAACGGTTTAAATGGGTTAACTTGTATTTATGTTCTCATCTTTATTTCATCTATAAATAAAGAACTCACCTCCTTATGAGGTATGAAATTTTACGGCAACAATGCCTATTTGTTAGAAAAAAAGTTATATAATCATAAGCTTGAATTGAGCATTGTCGGCAAAGTGTAATGAATTTGAATGACACACAATCAATACTTTTCCATTTGGCCTCTGTCCCTTTGAAATGAAATCAATATGTACATTATTAATGTGCATAAATTATCTTAAATGTATGAAAAAATTATTAGAGTTTCTTCTAACTCAGAATCAGGGGGCAAACAAAAACCAAACATACAGCAACAAATCCAGAAGACCATTTTAAGCAATGAACACAAAAATAATAGTAATAAAAAAAACCTGCTCAGTTGGTTTTCTTTTCATCTTCCTTCCTAGCCACCAGTTCACTGTCCGCAGCAGGGTGGGCCTCGTCCTCCGCGACAAAACCAAACTCGTTAACCCTTTTCCGATCCACAGGATAAACCCACCTCTGATACAGATATATCAAAAATATAACATCTGCAACAAACAAGTTCATGTCACCATCACCATAACAATCCATGGGACTAAAAAATAGTGTAAAACTAAATGGCAACACACTACCATGAACATGATGACCATTCACCAAATGCAATTCTAAGAAACAGAAATTGCAATATAGCCAAAAATTGTATCTCACCATCACGGAAGACGGACAGCCGATGCAATATCGGCATTTTAATGACAAACGCAAAAAGATCATCAATGATGGTATTCAGGAACTTGTATGTCATTTGTCGCCATGGTAAATGAGCCACTGACTGCAGCTTATAGTTTATGAACAATTGAGGACACATCATGATAAAGCCTGCACAACATATAATACCAGTGGAATGAATGACCCAAGGAAAATATGCAAGTGGCAATCATAGATTATTGATGCGTAAGATAAAAAATAATAATAAGTTGAATCTATAACTGAGCATTTTCATAAATCAGCAAACCTTTTCATAACCGAAACCACCCCCGCATCAACCATTTGACTGATGAAAATGACTGACTTAAATATTTGTGAAAATGAAGCCTCTGTCCATTTGGTTTTAGAAAATGATTCCCATTATCATTTTCTAAAAAAGTATTTATATTTCTGTTCGAAGATATTTTCTATGGCAAGGGGAAAAAACATGTGATTTACCACATGAAAACCAGTTAATTTTATTTTTTCAAAAATCTCTCATTTTCATTTTCATTTTCTTAAAGGATTAAAGGTAAACCTAAAAAGAACCTTTAAACAAACCATTCAAGATAATCTTGTTCTAAATGGTTTCAATGAAAATATGATCCTCAACAAAGCTAATTGATGATGTTGGATTCATGTAGCCAACCCCATTTAATTGGGTTTATGGTTTGTTGTTGAAAACAGCACAATTATAAGAACACTAACATCCACAGAGCACCTAAGGCTGCAACAATGCAATTTTCATGTTGCATTTAATTTTGTTGTCCATATAAAGTCACAGGCACATTGAATTCAGCAGTCAATTTGCTCATATGAAAAATGCCATGAAAAATGTTTAATAACCCATGATTCATTTAGAACAAAAGATTTACTGAAATGTTTGAAGTTAAAAGGCGGGTTCTAAAAATATGTAGGCTGCTGATTTAAATGCAGTAGCTTGAATAGAAACACTAATAGTGACCAAACTATTTATAATCCCCTTCTCACTTGAATATAAAAACATTAATTGAAAAATAATTGATTAATTCTTCAAATTTCTACATAATAAACCCCGCTCCTCTGTTTTCACAGGAAAGGAGAATCACAAATGTATATAAACAATTATCATAACAGTCCAATTTCTTTTCACAATATATGAGGATCACAAATGTAGCAGACGAGAAAAATAGTGGCCAAGTAAGAGGAGAAAAATGAGACTTACCAAACATGTAAACACAGCTTGTGAGTGATGACAGAATCCAAGAATACCAGCTTCTGTGGCGTTCATAAATAAGAGAGTAAATAGAGGAACAGCCAACAAGAAAAAATAACACATACGACAGGTACTTCATTGCAAGATCATCGTATTCTTTTGTCTTGTTCCCTGCATATGACTCACGGTCTCGGAACCTCAGCATAGGTATTCTTCTTGTTCTATCAATCTGCAGGGAAAATGGATAATTTTCAGAAGCTTTTCACGTGTCTAGTATAACTTTTCTTCAATAACTTCTACCACAAGCATATTAGATGCTTACACCTTCTCATAGAACTGAACAAGCGCTTTTATTTCATATTTTGAAAAAGGATTGGATACTTCAAAAAAAACAAAAAACAAAAAATGTAGGCAAACCATGTTTTCCCACGCGGTTGATACCTGGGGTTGGGTTTGGTTGTGGAAAACATCTTTTTTTTTCATTCTCCAAAAATGCATTGAGAAAGAAGTTTGAAAACATTAATCTAAGCATTTTCATTTTCTGAAAACATGAAAACAAACTTTTTCTTTTTTTTAACAAAGCTGATTTTCATTTTCATTTTCCAAAAAAACATTGGACATGCACATAATCCAATATGCTAAGAGTATCTAAGTACTTCAGATTTGGGTCTATCTAGGTTCCCTTTATTTTAATATATTTATCCTATCCATTTTCTCTCTAATTTGAATTTTGTATTTTCTATCCGAAGTCATATATCTCTCTATCGTTACCTATAAATAGAGCAACCCGACCTTACTTACGGGGTATGGTTTATGGATATATTTGTTTTACATCGTATCAGAGCCCAGGAAACCCTAGAACGGTCACTCTACTCTCTCTCCTCCCTCTCTCTCTCTCTTATTCTCTTTGTCGATTCCAGGTTAGGGCTAAGGGCACCAACCATGGCTGGGCGCTCTTCGCAACAACAAACCCACAACTCCTGAGAAGCCAGAAGCCTGGAGCTGGGCACTCTCTTCTGCTGCTGCTGCTGCTCTTCCTTGCCAGTTCCAGCACCTTCTCTAATGACCAAGAAGATCACGGCATCCATAAGACTCATAGAAGTGCGTCTTCCATGACAGTTCCAGGATCGTTTCCAGTTCACATGCAGTCCAGTTCAACAGTCATGTTTCTTCATTTTTATTGTATTTAAATTAGTGTTGCCGGTTGGAATATGCTCTAGTTTGAATGGGGTCTATCCTGCCACTTTTCCCTCTAGTTTAAATTTTGTATTTTCTATCTATCTGAAGTCATGTATCTCTCTAACGTTATCTATAAATAAAGCAACCCGACCTCACTTATGGGGTATGGTTTCTGGGTCTATTCTTTCTACGCAATATATTTTTGAAAAATGAAAACAAAAAAAGTTTTTTATAACCAAATGTGTGTAACCTTCTTAACATCATTTAAAAACAATTGGTAATGATTGATTTTATTAGAATGAGCAAAAATAAGATAACAAAAAGGCAAAAGAAAACTGAAATGAGAAAAAAATACTAAAACACACCCCACACACACACACTAGCAAACTTTTCCACATGCTATTTCTTGTCCTTTGTAACAATCAGAAGAACCATACTAATTTAAAATACTTTAAACGTAAATAACCGTTTGCCAACTAAAAATTAGAGACAACCTCGATGCATCAAAAAATTTACCTCTACGTGCATAGCTTTCCCAATTTTCCAAAACTCAATGCAGCAGCCAATACCAGAACTTGCAAGTATCATCCAAGAAGTATCATTATCGAGCAGGTAAAGGAACACAATCAGCTGACTGAAGAAGCTGACAACAACTGACTTTGCAGACAATCCTTCCATAGACTTGTTCTTGTTCCAAAATTGGATATCTATAGACAAAATTGAAGTGAGAGGGAGAGGGAATGGGGGAGGGGGAGGGGGAGGGGGAGGGAGTGGGGGAGCCAGAAAATCATTCAAGTGAGGGAAATAACAAATAAACTCCTAGACATATATTGCCATTACCATTCTTAAATGCCAAGAAGTCAAACACTGAATGAAGCAATGAGACAACCATTGTAATCACCAAGAGGTAAGGATTTCCTTCTAAGAATACCCTCTGCAAGAAAATATTATAAATTAGGAAATGAATATAGGAATATACAATTTTTTCTTGAAAATTGGAAAATGCAGAGGCTGTTAGCCACAAAATATCTTTAAAATGAAGTTAAAAAACAGGAGATAACCACTAGCCCAAAAAGATGCTTGAGGACTCTTAGGAGCCCATAACCCAATACTCAAGATGCCCTCCTAAGGGAGGTCTTGGTGTTTATTTTTAGAGAATAATACTGATAACACAATACTGAAGTCTGATGTGGGGCTCGACTAAACACACACTCGGACCAATCAAGAAAAAAAACAATAAGTTATACACTACAATTAGGGCAGGACCTGAATTGTGCAGCAGCAAAGACGCATCAAAGAAAACAGAAAGAAGAAAACACTGCACCAAAAAGGATAAGGATGTGCACTGCAGCACATTCTGTCTAAGCATCAGCACACTTTCAGCGTTCTTCAGTGTCTCATTAATGGATAGGATTGCGCTGTCGTTTTCTGCCGCTGACTGGATTTTTGCACTATGGCTTCATCATCATCTGCCTTTTTGGATACAATAACTGCTTCCACCCAATTGGTGGACAAACCTCTCGACTCAACCAACTTTATTATATAGAAAAAGAGGGTTATCGCCGAACTCAAAGGCATGGGCCATTATAGTCATCTTGTTGCATCTCCTCCGGATCCCAAGGATGCTACATTCAAACAATGGGAATAACATGATAACAAGATTTTCCCCATGCTATTTAATTTCATGGACAGGTCCATCATACACATCACAAAAAACACCAACACCTGCAAGGAATGATGGGATTCCTTATTATTGATGTTTTTTGAGACTAACAATCTTTCTCACATCTCATATTTATTTCAGCAGCTATTTGCACTTCAATAGAGTACTCGCCTAATTCCGCCATATTGCAAAGAGTGGAAGTCTATCGTTGACGAGATCAATGACTTATAACCCATTCCACGGACTCCTGAAGAGGACCAGACTCGGCGCAACAAATTGTTCATATTCTCACTATCCATAGCCTCAATACAGAGTTTTATACCACAATTACCGAGATGTAGGTTAACTCCACCACCTAATCATCTTGTTTGTGCCCATCATATCACGCTACCATGGTCTCTCGTAACCCCAAACGTGGTGGTGAAAGCTCTGACGACTTGGTTGGCCCTTGCCAGAAAACATTGCACACATTGTGGTAAGGATCATCACATCATTGATAATTGTTGGCACCTGCATGGTCATCCAAATAGTCCTCTGGAACCAAGTCGCACTTGTTCAGCATAGGCTGTTATTACTGACTTTGTGGCTTTATTCGACATCCAACATACTGTTGATCTCACCAATGATGAGTATCGATCTCTCCAGTCCCAGTGCGTTTCTACTTCATCCAGCGCCACTATTGCCCATGGGGATATCCCCGTTGCATGTCTCTTCCAGCGATCCACCTCATGGGTTCCGGACTCCGATGCCTAAGAGCACATCATTGGGAATGTAGGTATTCTTTAATCCTACAACTCAACTTCAACAGGAGGCAACATCACTGTGGCAAATGGTTTGACAAATCAAATTGATGTTGTGGGAGCTGCCTGATTACGTATACTTCGACGCTCTCCTAAATGGAACGTGTCCTCGATATCCATTTAATTTACCATCCATTAGTAAAATTACTTTCAATTTACAGTGTAAGGTCGTATTGTCACATAATTCAATTATTTTTTAGAACACTTCAATGACTTGGTGCTTGGTAGTGGATGGCTCTAGGGTACTTGCTCAACTCGACTTCTATTCTCACTTGTCCCGTCATTCTTGATCGGGTCCCGCGGCTTCACGGTCACCTTGGTCATCAACCTGTGGCCATTCTTCACCAACTTCAGAAATTATGCCATGTTTTTTCTTTTGACTGTGAATCATGTCATTACGTCAAACATCACCAGGGTCACCTATGTTCCTCGAGCGATCGGGCGTACGTCTAGTCCTTTTCATTTAGTCCATTTTGATGTATGGGGACCCAGCCTAGTCCTAGCAAATTGGGTTGTCGGTATTTTGTCATTTTCATTGATGATTTTTCACGTGACATATTTATTGAAAACTTGTTTGGAAATTTTTACTCTACTTCGCTTTTATTATCATAAAATAACTACATGATTTTCAGCTAAACATTGACGTTTGTGTTGTGACAATGGTCATGAGTATTCATTTGGGATGTTCTAGTTTTTTCTTGATGAGCATGGCATCATACATCAGAGTTCTTGATTCGATAAACCTCAACAAAATAGTGTCGTCGAACGTAAGAAACTGGCATTTGTTAGAAGTTGCTCATGCACTTCCATTTCATATGAAAGTTCCGATCATTTTTTAGAGCGATGCAATTCTCGCTGTCACTTATCTTATCAACATACTTCCATTGTTCGTCCTTTAGGGGGAGACACCGTTCCATACATTGTGTCTGAAATCGCCACCACAATCATTGTCTCTTCATGTTTTTGGTTGCGGGTGTTGTGTTCATGATACTTGGCCCACAATCACCAAGTTTGATGCAAGCCCTTAAATGCATCTTCCTTTGCTACGCTCATACTCAGCGCAGATATCGATGATTCTCACCTGATTTGCGTCGTTGTATCGTATCGATCATTATGTCCTTTAAGTCTTTTATTTTTCATTTTCAAAGTTTAAACCCAATACTTATTATTCCTGGTATCGAGGTTACACTAAGATATTCCCTTCAACCGTCTTCAACACAATCTCTTCCTCCTGGTCTTGCAAGATCAAGATTTGGCTAGATATGCACCCCAAGCTTGTGTACCTATCACCCCAGGGCCTGAAAGCTACTACCACACCTGATGACTCAACTGCTCTCGATCCTTCGTTGGCGGAGTTTCCTATTGCACTTAGAATGTTCGTGCCCGTGTCAGCAACATCCCATCTACTCATTCTTATCAAGAATTATCTGCGGGTTCATCTTTGTTCATTGGGACGTTGGGTGATAACTTGACACCATTGACTGTTACTAAGATCAAACTTCATCCCAGCTAGTTACAAGCTATGCAGGAGCCTTAGAGGTCAATAATATTTGGGATCTTTCCCCACTACCTCCAGGTAATCAAGTTGTCGGATACAAGTGGATTTACATTGTGCGTGTTAACGTCAATGGCTCTCGCAATCGCCTCAAATCTCGCTTTCCCACCAAGGGCTATAAGCAAACAACTCTGCTACTTCTTTCTATTTATTTCATCATTGGTCTCTATATGAGTTGGATGTTTAAAATGTTTTTTTCATGGTTTTCTTGATGAGCAAGTTTATATGGAGCAACTACAGCACTACTGTCGTAACATCTCAGGTAACTATAGAATAAGACTTTTTCATATCTATTAATATTTATGAATTATATATTAATTTTACTTTAAAGGGCATGCTATGTCCGATAGCATACTCAACACGCAACAATGGGTTTCTCCAAAATCCTACATTTCACACAAGACTGAGTTATAACGAAAAATAATATATTATTAATATTATTATTTAATATAGTAGTTATCACCTAGCCGTTAGAATGGAGAAAATGAACAGTGTTAACTGAATTATGAAAATATGGTTTACACGTGTTTATATAATGATTCATTGGTTACCAAATTAACTTGAAATGAAAATAAAAACCAATTGAATATAAATGATGTATTTTTATGAAAAACTATTTAAATGTGAATAATTGTGTTTATAAAATAATAAAATCACTCTTGTTGCATTATATATGTTGGAGTCTGCATCTCAAATTGGACTTGTAGTCTGATGTGGTCTTTATTATTCCTTATAAAAGAACTCCAAGGTCTCATTTAGTGAGGTACCTTGGGGATTGGGTATCCACTCTTTTAACGCCTTCTGATATGAAAATATGGTTTACACGTGTTTATATAATGATTCATTGGTTACCAAATTAACTTGAAATGAAAATAAAAACCAATTGAATATAAATGATGTATTTTTATGAAAAACTATTTAAATGTGAATAATTGTGTTTATAAAATAATAAAATCATTCTTGTTGCATTATATTTGTTGAAGTCTGCATCCCAAATTGGATTTGTAGTCTGATGTGGTCTTTATTATTCCTTATAAAAGAACTCCAAGGTCTCATTTAGTGAGGTACCTTGGGGATTGGGTATCCACTCTTAACGCCTTCTGATGGCGAACCCATTTTAAATCTAGTTTTTGACACTTTTATACGTTCTATTTGACAAAATCAACTTCTTTGGAATCGGAACATCAAAAATTACTTTGGATGAAATTTTGGCATTTTTCTAATAAAATTCATATTTTAATGAATAATGAAAAATACGACATTTTAATTCAAAAATGTTTTTTCGTCTAATTTATTTATATTGTTAGATTATCTTTTTAATTAGTTTTAAAGTATATAATTAAATTTATTTTTTATTATTTAATCCAATTTTGGCCATTGAAAGTAATCTTACATTGAAATTAAATATAAACGCATATCAATCTTTTCATGTTTTTTACTTTTAAAAAACTCGTTTTCTAGTTTTGAAACGGGGATAAATTTAAAATTAATAACTACACCTTCTGTGTTTTGAATTTGAAAAAATGGATTCCATATTTCGAATCAGAAAGTCCAAATTATGTAAATATGTCCCTTTTATTTTTTGACATTATGAATAGTAACTTTAATAATAAATTTTATTACCACGGTTGAAGGTAAATCGGATAATTAAAGATAAAAATAATATTATAATAATATAAAACTACTCTAACACTTGCCTTAATTTAATTGGATGAGTGTATTCCGACCATAACCATTCTAGGGTCGATTTTAGAACCACTTGGAGCCACTTAGAAGACTTTAATGCATTTATAATATTATATTCAATGAATGTTCTTTTTTGTTACACTTGTTTTTAAAAAGTAAAGTATTTTAATATGAAGTTATACAGGAGATCTCTTCAACTATAAATAGTCATTGGAAAGATAAAAAATTACCTACATCATGATAATTTATTTATAATTTTTAGAAGTTAAATAATTAAATTTAATTATGAAATAAAGATGATGTACTAATTTTTTAATTAATGAAAAAATCAAATAAATGATATTATAGATGTAGAATGAGAAAATAGAATGACCCGAACCACCAAGGTGTTCTCTCTAAAGGAGCCCTTGGGGTTAATTTATAATGAATACTAAATACCACACCGGACCTCAAGTCCGATGTGGGATGCACCTAGCTTGGACACATAATGAAAAGAAAGCAACAAAAAACAGATGCTAACACTCCCCCTCAAGCTGGACATGCCCAGCTTGATGACAAATACACGACAAAAACAGAAGAAAACGAAAATAATAAAATCGTTGTTGATGCTGCTCCCCCTCACGATCAAAGCTCCCCCTCAAAATGATGGATGGATGATGTTGCGAACGCAGCAGAAGAACCCACTCAGACCGGCCAATTGACGGAGCGCCAGGAATGCCGCACTAGTGGGGCCGGACGATGAAACGCCGGGAAATCCAAACTAACACCGGGAAAACCGCACTTGCGGGGCCGGCGACGGGAGGCGGGGATTCCACAGAATTGTTGCGGGATCTGGCGGCGCCAACGGGCCCAAATCCTATGTGGTCGAGCTGATGTGTCAGGGAATGGGCGTGCCGACGAACAGAGATGCGGCTGCCGGGAGTCGTCGGGAGATGCCGGCGAGGCGGGGATGCCGTAGGAGGTGCCGAAAGGGAGCAGATGAATCTGGTCGGAGGGAGGGTTGCCTTGCAGGAGGAGGCCGGCAAGGAGGGAGAGCAGCCGGAGAACCTGGTCCGTCGGAAGTCTCGCACAGGAGGAAGTATCCGACGCGGTGGAGCAAGAGATGCGGGAGGTGGCCGTCCTTCTTGTCGGGAGATGCGGGAGACAGCCGGCAGTTGCAGGGATCCGGAAAATCCGCTGGGGAATGCGGAAGCCGTTGCTGGCTGTTGCGGGAGGTGAAACGGCAACCGGACGTTGAGGGGCCGGCGCGGGTGAACCGCCGGGGAAAGCCGCGAGAGACGGGCGCCGCTGGAGCCGGGAGGTGATCCGCGCAGAGAGGGGCGTTGGGAGGGAGAGGTTCCGCCGCGATGGGATCTAGAGGCGCGGACGGGATCTGAAGGTGGTCGGGGTTTGCTGCGCGACGGGAGGGGTCGTGCGCAGGAGAGGGGCGCCGGGAGGGTCGCGCTCAGGAGGAGACGCGCCGGGAGGGAAGGCGCAACGGGGGGGAAGCCGCGACGGGGAGCAGCCCCAGAGATCCGCCGGGAAGAAAAGAACCGCGCCGATGACGAGCCGTCGCGTCGGGAGAGTCACCTGGAGAAGAGTCGTGCCGAGGAGAGTCGCGCTGCGGGAGGACGGGGTCGAGCCGACGGGAGCCGCGCGGGAGGGCGGAAGGAGCCGCCGGACAGCAGCAGACCGCCGGGGAGGAGACGCCGCCAGGAGAGGAGTTGCGCCGGGAGAGAGGGCCGCCGGGAGAGGAGCTCCGCCGGGAGAGAGGGCCGCCAGGAGAGAGGGCCTGCGCGACCAGGAGGAGCAGCGGGGGGCGGGGGGCGGCTGACCCATTCTGAGAGCCGCCGCCCCCGCACTTCAAAAAAAATGGAAACCTAAATGGAAATAAAAAAATATATGAGGGAGAGATCCGGTTGGATCAAACCTCCTTTGATATCATGTAGAATGAGAAAATAGGATGACCCGAACCCCCAAGGTGTTCTCTCTAAAGGAGCTCTTGGGGTTAATTTATAATGAATATTAAATACCACACCGGACCTCAAGTCCGATGTGGGATGCAGACTCCAACAATAGATATTAAAATAAATATTATTTGACATAATTTATGTCATCCATGAATTTTCTGAATATATTTGATATGTTGGTGATGATTTAAAGGAGTTGGTTCGAACTTATCTTGCTATTATGATATTTTTTAAAAGTCAACTAATGAATAGTGTAAGAATGGACATTATTGGTATTTTAAAATATAAAATTTTTTATTAAATGTTATAAAATTCCTAAAAATCTAAGATTCGGACAAATGGTAAGGATAAGTCCTAATATGTTATAAATGACACTTGTTAGTCGTTTGACATGTTATGGTAATTACATTAACCCACAAAGTATAAATAACATGATATCACAGTAAAATTAAAAAAGGTAAAATAAAGGTCAAAACAAAAAGATAAAGATTAAAAAAATATTCAAAACGTGTCTAGTTTTAATTGGATGATGGGGATTCGACCCAACATCATCTTATCTTAAAAAATAATTTAGTTTGGGACCATTGAGAATCGAAATTAAATTTATATTAATTTAATACTTTTAATAATTCCAAGGGAGCTCTCTACCCAAACCCCTTCCTAGAATCCCTCCCCACATTCTTGAGGCCTTAGATTAGGTAGAACACCGTTCTTAGAGGTGTTAAAGTGTTCTTCAAAGGTGATCAACCGAAGAAGAGGTATTGTTTAAAGTAATTCTATTTTACTTCTTCCACATCCTTCAAATCTCCTCCAACCTCATGAAATAATAACTCTAGTATGCTCAAGATACTGAGATGTTATTATGTTAACATCATCACATAAATTCATCTCAACTTTCATTAAATGAGAAATGAATTAATCGTTCGTGCGTACGTGTGAACTATCACCTCCACGAACCGATCTAATTCGTTTTCCATAACCGTCTATCATGACTGGTTATAATAATGGAATTAATGCCCATATATGATATTAATGACATATTAATCATTATAAGATAATAATATATCAATTATGTTCTTACGTTCCATGCGCATAAAATTGGTAACGTCGTTCGTGCGTACGTGTGAACTATCACATCCACGAAGCGATTCGATTTGTTTTTATTCACTATAGCACTTGTATGATATATATAAGTATATTTAAATTATTAATATGATATTAATGATGTTATGATCATTTTGAAAAGATAAAACAGTACTTATCTTCTTTCCATAACAATCAATGAAAAATGAAGACGTTACTCATGCGTACGTACGACCTACCGTCTCCATAATTATAACGTTGTTCATTTTTCATAACCATAATTAATGGTTTGATTTAAAAGTATAATGGATGTATAAATGTGATCTTTATGTCATGAATGTCATGAATGTTATTCTAGAGATTGACTTATGACCACATGGACTATTGACATCGTACCAAGTTCGTTTTCGACTCAAGTACCGAATAACGACAAAACGTCCGATATGAATTGAAATAAATACGCAATTGTTATAACATGACAATAAGAGATATAAAAGGAATAATAAACATGAAAAAGGTTCTTGTAAAATGATAAAAGAGAGGGACCGAATCCCCAAGGTTCTCTCTAAAGGAAGCCTTAAGGTTCTTTTATAATGAATAATAAAGACAACATCGAACCATAAGTTCAATGTAGGATATAGACTTCAACACTCTCCCTCAAGCTAGGTGTACCTCGATTGGACACATAAAAAAAAAGCAAAGCAAAGACAATACAAAGCAAACAAGAAACGCTGCAAACACTCCCCGGACATACCCAGCTTGATGACAAAACAAAACAAAACAGAAAGAGAAGATAAATCATCGCAGTCGTTGCTCCCCTCAAGATGAAAATGACGGATGATGCTGCTGAAAAAAAAATTTCAAGCCGCTCAAGCGGTGCCAGTCGACGAAGTGTCGGAAAAGAAGCACCGGCGGTTTCGGGCGACCGAGCGCCGGAAAATCCACACAGGCGGGCCGATTGTCAAAGTTGCCAGGAATACCACACGAGCGGACCGGTCGTCAGAGTCGTCGGGAAAAACGCACGGGCGGGCCAGTCATCGGAGCACCGGGAAACCGCAAGAGGAGGGCCAGCATGGAGGCGAGTGATGCCGCAGGTGGAGGCCGGCATGGAGGGAGCATAGCTGGAGGCGTCGTGCAGGGGTCGCTAGACTGGAGGGACGAAGGGCGACGCACAGCGAGGGAGCCGCTGGACAGCAACAAAGTCGGCGGATAAAAAAAAGAACCAAAAACAAAGCGAAAATTGCCATCACACAGGGAGGAGGGCAACCGGCTGAAGGGATGGCTCACAAGGGAGACGAGTCGAAGCTGCCATCTGAGAGGGATGCGCACGGGACGGGAGGAGCCAACGCAGTGGATCTGGGAGAGGAAGGTCGTCGGAGCTGGCACACAGAGGGGAGGCTCGGGGATTCCGAGAAGGAAGGGCCACTGAGGGCTACGTGCGAATCAATGGAGGTCGTCCAGTAGGGAGGAGAGGTAGAGGTCGGAAGAGCGCTGCAGGAAGGGTGTCGCCTGGTGCCGGTAGTCCACGTCAGAAGTGCTGTGGGAGGGGCGTCGCGGGCGAGGCTGCTGTTGGGAAGGACAGAAGGCGCCTGGTCCGTCACGGGGCAATGCGGCCGGACAGAGCCGGGAAGCCACCAGGAGGGTGGGTCAGGAACGGCGATGGGAGGCGGGGCGGGAACCGCGAGAGGAGGCGGTACCAGGAGCCACGACGGGAGGCGAGGCCGAAAGCCGCGTCGGGAGGCGAGGCCGGAAGCCGCGTCAGGAGGCGTGGGCGGAAGCCGCGTCGGGATGCGGACCGAGAAGCGCAGAGGGCGGCCCGTCGGGACGCCACGGGAGGAGACGGAGCAAAGGAGTCCGCGAGTAGCAATAGACAGCGGGAGGCGCGCGAGAGCCGCGCGCAGAGAGCCGCGCAAGGAGGCAGGAGTCGCGTCGGGATTTCGTGAAAGGAGGCGAGTTGGGAGTCGCGCGAGGATGGCGGGGCCATTGCGCGCAGCGAGGAGGAGGTCGAGGAAGGAGGCACCGGAGATGGAGGGAGGCGGGGCCAGGCTGAGCCGGGAATCCGCAGAGGCCAGGGGGCGACGCTGATGGTGGCCAAAGGGCCCGGGGCCGCCGCCCCCTAACAGGGGGAAAACCTAGAGGCGGACGGGAATAAAAAAGAAGAGATGGGAAGGGAGGGGTAGGGTTTAAACAACCTCCTTTGATACCATGTAAAATGATAAAGAGAAACTAAATCCTAAGTTTATTATTCAGGAATATAAAGATTGTACATGACGAGTCGAGCTTAAGGTAGGGGACTTAAACTTAAAACCTTGTATTAATGTTTCGATGATTTATTCTTATAAATCGTTCTATTTAATGTCTAAGTTTTAAAAATGGTTTTAAGGATTTATTTATATGAACATTAATGTTTTAAAATGTTAATTTCTTTCAAAAGTTTCAAAAATGTATGGGACAATTTGATTCAAAAATCTTCTTTTAAAATGTTTTCATTGTGTTTCAAAAATGGATTGATTATTTCAATAACTTAGAATGTTTTTTAACATATACGCCATGAATGGAATTTCTCACTTTCATGTCGCTATCATGTATTGATGTCTACTCTACAAGTTTGCCATTTTGTTTTAAAAAAATGTGTTTTCATTTATGAGTGTGCGGCTTGTAAAGATGAAATGTGATTTCAAAGTGAAAATGTTATTTTTCCTTTATGCATGTTTTATGTGTTATGATTATGTTATGGTTCTTGGGCATTGTTTATGTATACAGGTAGTTCTGTAATAAACCGAGGGCAGGTGAGCCCGTGATAGTTCTTCAATGCATTGGGTAATGAAACGGAGTTAAATGATAAGGTTTCTCTTAAGAAATTTAGGGAATATATTATGATAGGTATTCCAAACGTAACCATAAAGGTTACTCCCTATGTAGTTGTGAAAGCTACAATGTTAGTATGATATGGATGCCACAAGTTAACTTTATGTTTTATGATTTCTATGAATTTTTATAGGAATCTTATGATTTCATGAGGTAAGCTTATGAGTTTATGTTTTATAGGTGAGAAGTATGATTTTGTGAAAATGTTTTCATGATTTTAAAATATTCATGGACTAACGGTTTCATTCCTTATTTTATATCCCTTACTGAGCTTTTTGTGCTCGTCCCAAGTTTTTAAAATGTTTTTCATAGGATTTAAGGGATGATAGAGTCAAAGATGGGATCAGGGAAAAGTTATGATGATTAAACATGAAAAGAAACCACATTTCATTTTAAAAGTTTTTGTTTTATGGAAGAAATGGATACTGTTGGAAGTGTCCACTTTGTATTTCTATGGTTTTGTTATATATGAGTTATGGTCTAATTCTCTAAAGCTTTAAACTTCCTCAATGTGAAATAAAGTCAAATTATTGACTTAACTCAAGATTATGTAATGTTTAAGGTTGGGGTCTTATAACTATGACCAGTTTTGGCATATGTCAAAGCATGAAGCATTCATCTGTCTTCTATCATGTTGTGGGGAGCATTCTTCAGGTGGTATATGTGGATGACATAGTTATTACTCGCAATGATGGTGTCTACATTCGCCAACTCAAATCCTTCATCAAAATTTTCAAATAAAAGATTTGGGTCCACTGCAATATTTCTTAGGGGTTAAGATCTCCAAATGTACCAAAAGGGTTTTCCTATCTCGAAGAAAACATGTGCTCAATTGACTATAGGAAACTGAAATGACCAAAGCCGACTTCATTGACTCACCGTTGGAACTTGGAGAGAGGTCCCTTCATATTGACAGTGAGGCTTTCTCTTCACTTACAAATATCATTGATTTGTTGTGGAGCTTAATTATTTAATGACTCAACCTGTTATTGCTTGAGTAGTTAGCAAGGTGATGGAATCCCCAAAAAAAACTACAGTGAGAGGCTATCCTTCGTATTGTTAGATATTTAAAAAAAGAAAACTCAATATGGGACTTCTACACAAAGATTGAAGTGTTTTGCAACATCGATTATGCAAGATTCCTCCCACCTAAGAGACCTACTTTTGGACTTGCGGTTTTTATTAGAGATAATTTGATCACCTGGTGAAGCAAAAAGGCAAACAATTATCTCTGGATCCCATGCAAAATAAGAGTATCGTGCCATGGCGTATGCAATTGCAGAGATTATCCGAGCACAACAGATGCTACATGAAATCAGCTCTATGAAGAAGTGTGCACAAATCTAATGCAACAATCATGTTGCAAGCAAAATTGTCATAAATCTAGTCATCCATGACAGGATGAAGCATATTAAAGAGCAATCTAATTAGGATGGCAAGAGGGGAGGTGAATTGACTTTTAAAAATTAAAACAAATACAATGATAAAATCATGGGATAAATAAAATTAAGGAGTTGGCGCAGCAAAATAAAATAGGGCAAAATGATAAAGGAGTTCGGCCAATACTCAATTTGAGTGTCTACGTCTCCTCCCCTCAAGAGGCTTGAGAGGGTATCCCGTGGCTTTAACGGTAGCCGAGATACCCGAAAATAAAGAAAACTTGATTTTCAATGTTGTAAGCAAGAAACCCAATACAACACTTGCTTTTAAGTGGAGAAAGCAAGAAACCCAAAACCACACACTTTAGTGGTAGTGAGCACCCAAGATGAAAGAAGAGGAGGTTTGCTAAATGCAAACCCTTTGGAACACACTCAATTCTCTTAGCAAGATAGAAATAAAGAGACTGAGGGACAAATGAGAGAGGGAGCAAGTGAATAACAACAATGAAGCACAGAGGGCTCAAATGTGGGAAAACGAGCATCAATATGGTATCCGGTAGTCAAGTCCTATGTCTAAGCCTTCTTGGAGATGTATTTATCCAAGCCTTCTTGGAGATGTATTTATAGCCTCTGGAGGTCCCTTGGTAGTCTTGGAGTCGTTAGGGCTCAAAAAGAGTCGTTGGAAGGCAAAACAAGCTAGCGGAGTTCACCCATAACAATTATTTTTTACTTCTAAAAAAGCCTCACTGGTCGGCCGGTAGGCTCCACCGGCTAGCCGGTGGGCTAGGCAGTAGTTGGGTGTTGCTGCAGACTCACCGATTGGCGGGTGGGCTTGACAATGGCCCGGTGCCACTTGATGGCCTACCGGCTGGCCAGTGATCTTCCTCCGGCTAGTTGGTGCTGATGCCCAGTGAGAGCCTTGGAAATGGCCCTCCAAACCCTTTTTGAACTCTCCTTTCGGTCGGTCGACTTCCGGACTTCCTAACTTCATATCGAAACATAATAGCTAAAATATACTCAAATGAAACGATTAGAATGATAGAAGGTGTTTGTGATCATTAAAAACATCCAAGAGAGTGAGACACAACAGTTGAATGTCACATTGTACAAGAAAATTATGAGAACATAATCACTTTCGGTCGCGACAATTGTTGGAGTCTGTATCCCACATCAGACTTGAGGTCTGATGTGGAGTTTAATATTCATTATAAAATAACCTCAAGGGCTCCTTTAGAGTGCACACCTTGGGGGTTCGGGTCTCTCTCATTTTATCATTCTACATGGTATCAAAGGAAAATTAATCTCGAACCCTCCTCCCGTTTTTTTCTTTTTTTTCCCGTCGGCCTCTAGGGTTTCTCCCGATTGGGGGGCGGCGGCCTCCATGGCCAGCAAGCCATAGGTATTACTGCCCCCCCTGCCGGCTATCTCTCCCAGCCGGCCTCTGTCCAGTGGATACCTCCTTCCCCGGTCGGAGTCCCCTTCCCGCCTCTGCGCGCACGACGGACCAGGCCGACTCCCTCCCGACGATCCCGAGCGGGACTCCTCCCAGACAGCATCTCGCCCCCCCGCATCCAGCGCGACGCGCCCGGTCACCCTCCTCTTGTTGTCCGCTCCCGTCGGCCCTCCAGCGCCTACTCCGCAGTGCCGCTTCCCCGCGCGACGGCCAACCCTCCCAGCGCGCGACTCCAGGCGCCCTAGTCCAGGCGCGCTCGGTCGGCCTCATCACGCTGCTCCCTGGCGACTTCGCCCGACGGCCCTCCACGCCGACTCCCTTCCCGGCAGATCCCTCCCGGCGCCCTCCCGCGATCCCGACATCCAGCCGCGAATATGCCTCCCCTCCCAACGGCTCCCCACCTGTTGCCTTCCCTAGCTCCCAGCCCTGTCGCACCTCCCTCGCTCTCAGCCCTGCCACACCTCCCTCTCCCGACGCGCCTCCCTCTGCTTCTTGCAGCGTCGGCTCCCTGCGCAACAGCTATTGCGTCTCGTCCTGGTCATCCGTCGCTGGCCCCCTCCCGGATTTGGATAGATCCGACCACATCCAGTCGTCGGTGCATTCTGCAGCGACTCTTTCCTCCTGTGGCGCCTCCCTGCGATGGCCTCGTGTGCACCGCAATGGTGCACCAGCACTCCGCATCCTCCACCGTGGCACAACACCACAACCGCCTCAGACCGGCCCCTTTTTGGCGCCGCCAGATCCCGCAACGATTCTGCGGAATCCCCGCCTCCCGTCGTCGGCCCCGCAAGTACGGCTTTCCCGGTGCTAGTGAGGCTTTCCCGACGTCTCATCAACCGGCCCCACTAGTGCGGCATTCCTAGCGCTCCGTCAATCGGCCCGGTCTGAGTGGTTCCTCTGCTGCGCCCGCAAAATCTGTCATCCATCATCTTGAGTGGGAGTTGTGATCTTAAGGGGGAGTTGCGATCGTTGCTTGTTTCTTTTTATTTCGTTTTGTTTTGTAATCAAGCTAGGTATGTCCAGCTTGAGGGGGAGTGTTTGCAGCCTGTTGCTTGCTTTGTTTTTCTCTTTCTGTGTCCAAGCTAGGTACACCTAGCTTGAGGGGGAGTGTTGGGACTTTGTATCCCACATCGGACTTGAGGTCTGATGTGGAGTTTGTTTTTCATTATAAAATAACCCCAAGGGCTCCTTAAGAGTGCACACCTTGGGGGTTCGGGTCTCTCTCATTTTATCATTCTACAACAATCATGGCTCATTCAAGATTGCCACCAATCTAGTCATCCATAAGAGAATGAAGCATATTGAAGTTCTATCACATTGTCTGAGAAAATTATGATAAGAGAATCACTTTCACCCACACCTCTGGTCAACATACAGATATTCTCACAAAGGGAATTGATGGAAAGTGTGTCAAATTTTTGTGCACCAAGTTGGGCATGATAAATATATGTCTCAACTTGGAGGAGAGTGACTAATTATATATTTACGATATGGAGTTTGATTGGGTCAATCCTATGGGTTAGATTAGTAGGCTAAGCCCATATTATTATTTTAATTATTTGAGTCTCACGTCGATGAATGATCCTATTTGTACTTTTTTCATGCATCTATAAATAAAGTGCCCAACCTATTTACAAGATACAGGATTCCATTTAACAATCTCATTTGCATGAAGATTATGATTGCCATTATATCAAAGCAAAAAAAACTCACGAGCACAAAAATACCTTAAGTTCATCAGCCTCTCCTTCAAGCATGCTTCCATAGCTGCGATGAATTTGAAATGATTGATCAATTTGCAGAAATATCTGCCACTTGGTCATGCTAATAAGGCTGACCTCCAAATTTAGCGGGAGTGCAGTCGCAGTCTCATTTAAAGGAATCAGCTTATCCCTCAGCAACCAAAATTCATTGAAGAATATGGTTGGGTAATAGTTTCCAGTACCAGGCTCGACATTTAAGACTGCAAACTCAATGTCAAGGAACGAAATGCAACAAGCAACATCAGATTAAGTCCATCAGATCAAACACAAAACCAAGAAAAAACAGTCCTAAGAAATTTCTCAAATAAACAAGTAACCTTAAAGCATCCAATTCTGTATTACTGAGCAATATGCCAATGATGACAATAAATGTTTCCTGGGATCATGCAATGAGAAGGCAGGGTGAGAAATAAGTGCTTGTACTAAATTAAGCCTTTATGGTTATATTTGATTTTCAGCATGTATGCATATTGCACCTTACAAGTAAGTGGTATCAACTGCCTGGCTATGAAGAGGGCTTCTAAAGCTGAATTTGAAAGCATGATTTTTTAATATTAGATGATATTAGACATTGTGAAATGTTTACAGGCACAAAAGTCCACTATGGAAAAAGCTTTCTACGTGATTTAAGCTGTGGAAGTGCACAGATAAGTGTACAGAAATAACTCCCTCCAAATAGAATTTTTTAATACCCTTTGTTTTTGAGATATGAATACAGTAACTTAAGTTGACACCTGTTACTACAAAAGCCACTTGCCTCCCCACAAAACATAAAAACGAAAAGTAATCTCTTATAAAGGTGTGTGAGGCAGCGCCAGATTCCTCTATGTAATCCTCATTTTAAAAGCTTAGAAATACAATCAATGAACGACAGGAGCCTACTCCAGCGTTAAATGACTTCTAAATACATAGATTAAGTATTGCTCCTTGTAATATAAGTAATAGTTATTGTAGATGGGTGAATTCCCCTTACCTCAATGTGAGGTGAGGATACTCTTATATAGATTAGGAAACCAAAAAACAAGCAGGGTAAGTCCGATGTGGGACTCACCCATTTAAACTTAAATGGGTTCCAACACTCCCCCTCAAGCTGGACATGCCCAGATTGGATAGAGTCCCACAAAAAAAAAAGAATGACAAGACACAAGACCATCTCAAACTCCCCCTCAAGCTGGGCCATGGAGGCTGTGAATACCCAGCCTGGAAGTGAGAGACTCAAGACGAGCTCCTGGGAGACCTTTGGTGAAGAGATCGGCAAGCTGATCTGCCGTCGGGATATGGCCAAAACTGATATGGTGCTGCTCCAGATGGTGGCGTAGAAAGTGACAGTCCACCTCGATATGCTTTGTCCGTTCATGGAAGACGGGATTCGAGGCAATCTTCGTGGCGGCCTGATTGTCACACCAGATATGAGCAGGAGTCGATGCGGGGAAATCGAGCTCCTGGAGAAGATGATGAAGCCAGAGGATCTCAGTAGTGACAGTGGTCATGGCTCGATACTCGGCCTCGGCACTCGATCGGGAGACCACAGTCTGCTTCTTGCTGCGCCAAGAGATGAGATTACCGGCGAAGAATACGGCGAAACCCGAAGTAGACTTGCGGGTAGCGAGGCAACTGGCATAGTCCGCATCACAAAAAGCCTCAACATCCATGTGAGCATGATGTGAGTACCGAAGGCCACGTGCAGGGTCTTTCTTGATGTACTTGGCAATGCAGAGGACAGCATCCCACTGAGAGCAGGTGGGATGCTCTATGAACTGGCTGACTTTGCCAACGACACAAGCAATGTCGGGACGCGTCATGGTGAGGTAGTTGAGTTTACCGACCAAGCGTCGATAGCTCTCGGGATGAGGAAAGAGTTCCGAGTCGGAATGAAGGGAGCGTTCCCCAGGCTCAAGGGGAGTGTCAACTGTGGTGGCGGTGCTCAACCCGGCATCCTGCAAGATATCAAGAGCATACTTGCGCTGGCAGAGAGAGATAGTGTCCGCAGTTCGGGAGACCTCGATGCCAAGAAAGTAGGTGAGAGGACCAAGATCTTTGGTGTGAAAGTGATGGTGAAGATGCGTCTTGAGGCTGGCGATGCCTCTGGAGTCGCTCCATGTGATGATGATGTCATCAACATAAACGACAAGCAAGATACAGCCATGTGTCGTTGTACGGAAGAAGACGGTGTGATCTTTCGTACTCTGAGAAAGGCCAAAGGCGGTGATGACAGTGCTGAAGCGGCCAAACCAGGCGCGAGGAGACTGTTTGAGGCCGTAGAGGGAGCGACGGAGACGGCAGACATGGAAGTCGGCACCAAAGGCAGAGAAACCAGGGGGCTGCTGCAGGTAGACTTCTTCGTCAAGATAGCCATGGAGAAAAGCATTCTTAACGTCGAGTTGATGAAGCGGCCAGTGATGATGAGCAGCCAGAGAGATGAAGAGGCGGACAGAGGCCATCTTGGCGACTGGAGAGAAGGTCTCAAAGTAGTCGACGCCATATGTGTGAGCAAATCCCTTCGCCACAAGCCGGGCTTTGAGGCGGCAAAGAGAGTCGTCGGGATTGAGACAGATCGTATAAATCCATTTGCAGCCGACCGTCTGTTTGCCCGCCAGGAGGGGGACTAGATCCCATGTATGGTTGTCATCCAGAGCTTGCAGTTCATCCCGCATTGCGGCGAGCCATCCGGGGTGAGATTTTGCTTCACCAACGGTTCGAGGAATCGATACTGTCTCCAGAGCTGACAGACCCCTGTATGAAGATACAAAGAGAGGGGTGGTCTGACAGGAGCGTGTACCTTTCCGGAGTGCAACTGGCAAGTCGTCTGGTGATGGGGCAGGAGCATCGGACGAAGCGGGAACGATGGTGTCCTCGGCCTGAACGGGGGGGACAGCTGATGGGCGACGAGAGTAGACCCTCTCAAAGCGATGATCAGCAGGGGGAGGCACCAGAGAAGGGTGAATGATGAGAGGGAGGCACTCATCGATGGTAGTGTCGGGATGAGGAGAGGGAGGAGTGAAAGGAGAGCTCTCAATAAACGACACATCGGCAGAGATGATATAACGCCGTCGGCAGAGATGATATAACGCCGTAAGGCTGGAGAGAAGCACCGGTATCCGCGCTGAGTGCGGGAATAGCCTAGGAAAATGCAACGGAGGGATTTAGGAGAAAGTTTAGAGAGGTTGGGGCGAGTGTCCCGAACATAGCACAGACACCCAAACACCCGGAGGGGAAGTGAGTGAGGAGGGAGAGAGGCGAAGAGAGTCCGGAAGGGAGTCTCCCCTTGAGGGATAGAAGAAGGGAGACGGTTTAGAAGGTAGGTGGCAGTCAGGATGGCATCAGACCAAAAAAGGAGAGGCACCTGCATGTGGAATAGAAGGGCACGAGCAGTCTCCAAAATATGACGATGTTTCCGCTCAGCCACGCCATTTTGCTGAGGCGTGTCAGGGCAGGAGGTATGATGAATGATACCTTTATCCTTGATAAACTGCTGAAAGGAAGTGGATAAATATTCCCGTCCATTGTCGGAGCAGAGACATTTAAGGGAGGTGGAGAATTGAGTATGGATTTCATTATAAAAGGTCTGAAAGGTGGGGAAGACTTCAGACCGATCATGAAGTAGGTAAAGCCAGGTCATGCGGGAGTAATCATCAATAAAGGTGATATAATATCGGTACCTTGACTGGCTAGGAACCCTGCAAGGACCCCAGACATCGGAATGAACAAGAGCGAAAGGATCCGCTGCACGTGGTTCCGGGCGAGGAGCATACGTCGTCCGATGATGTTTGGCAAACTTGCAGGATTCACAATGGAAGGAGAGGTGAGAACTGAATTGGGGGCAAAGTTTATGGAGGGTGGAAGCCGGTGGATGACCAAGGCGATAATGTAGGTCAAGGGCTCGGGTTGTGGTGGATGAGCAAGCAAGGGATGGTGGGGTATCAAACATGTACACCCCATCCCGAAGATAACCTCGACCAATTTCCCGATTCATCTTCCGCTCCTGAAAAACAACACCAGATGAGCTAAAAGTAGCAACACAATTCAACTCGGTGGTGAGTTTGCTGACAGAGATAAGATTAAATGGATTTTGAGGAACATGAGCGACCGACGTCAGGGGAAGAGACGGGGTCAAGGAACATGTGCCATAGCCGGTAATAGGGATTGTTGAGCCATTAGCAACAGTAATGGTAGAGGCACCGGTGTACGGATGATAGGTAGTGAACATACCAGAGTCTCCTGTGAGATGTTCTGACGCACCGGAGTCAAACATCCAAGCTGTCTGTCGATGAGAAGCACAGGCGGTAGAGTTGTCAGTCTGAGCAATTGGGGCTAGAGAAGAGGATGGTGGCGCAGTCGCTCGATACGATTGTACCAATGCAATCTCCTCCGACGAGAGTGTCGTTCTGTAACGGGTACTGGATGAATGAGGACCGCTGGGCTGTAGAGCCGATGACGGAGGATGGGAGAGCTGCTCGGCAGATTGCATAGGTGCTCGGGAAGGCCGACAATGGAAGGGAGGGTGCGGCCTTGCAAGAATGTTGTCGTCCGTAGGTGATGCCGGAGGGCCGCGGGCAGACACGCCCGCCATGGAAGGCAGGTGCACAGAGGGCGCCGCCAGGACCGGTCCGCCTGGAGGGAGCGGTGTCGGGAGGCCGGCTTAACGCAGGGGGCGGGGCCGACGGTGCAGGAAGGTTGCAGGGTAGTTGTAGGGAAGCCGCTGGGAGACGAGTCGGGGAGCGCCGGATCGGGCGGGAGCCGCTGCTGTGAAGGGAGCCGCTGCGGAGGGTCGGGCACAGGAGGAGGGATGCCGGAGGAGGAGCCGGCGCGGGATGAACCGGGGCGGGAGGTCCGGCACTGGAGGGAGCCGGCAGGGTGGGGGGCGCCTCGAAGGAGGGAGCCGCGTCGAAAGCACCGTGCGGGAGGCGGCCGCGCAAAGGAGGGAGTCGCGCCGGGAGCCGCGCTGGAGCCGCGCGAGAGGAGGGAGGCGCGACGGGAGCCGCGTACCAGGGAGGGAGAGGGCCACCGGGAAGGGGAGCCGCCGGGTCGAGGGCAGTCCGTCGGGGCGAGGCCGAGGGCAGGAGGCCGGGAGCCACGCCGAGAGAGAGCGCCGGGAGGGGAGCCGCTGGGGCTGGGCGCGCGCACGGCGGGGCTGGCCGGGAGCGCCGCTGGGAGGGAGCGCCGCTGGAGAGAGGGCCGCCGGGAATGGCCAGGCCGGAGAGGAGTCGGGCGAGAGAGTTGCGCCGGGATAGGAGGGGGGGCCTGCCGGGAATGGCTAGGGCAGCAGGGAGAGAGGCGGGGCCGGGAGGACGCCGAGAATCCGCAGAGGGAGGGTTCGGGATAAAAATCCCTCTGATACCATGTAGATGGGTGAATTCCCCTTACCTCAATGTGAGGTGAGGATACTCTTTTATAGATTAGGAAACCAAAAAACAAGCAGGGTAAGTCCGATGTGGGACTCACCCATTTAAACTTAAATGGGTTCCAACAGTTATAAATACATAGTTTCAGTATTGCTCCTTGTAATATAAGTAATAGTTATAAATACACAGTTAAGTAATGCTCCTTTTAATAGAAGTAATAGATCACAAACTTTTAGTAATGTATGCTCCTATGTGAATTGTTAGGAATATAGGGGACCGCCAGGTGTGGGCTGTACTTGGGATATTGTGCTGCCAGCTGTTGATAGTTGTTATTGGTTGGGTTGTTTGTTGGTGGGTTAAGGGCTGATGACAGCTGGAAATAGGCTGTTAAAGTTTGTTAGTTGGTTAGGGGGCAATATTGTATTTTGTAATTACGTTGTCAGTTGTGGCAGTGGGCTGGAGGGGTATTAAAGTGGCAGCAGGGGGTTGGGATAAGACACGAATTGATATCTAGGAGTTTTCCACAGCAGGCTGTTGTGTGGGCTGGTGCGTTGGGACGTTCCCATAGGGAATCAGTGGAGTGGTCTTTCACAGGTTCCTCACTCTTCTCCTATTTTCTCCTTCCTCCACTCCTATATTCTTCTCTCCCATCCTGCTTCTGTATTTCTGCTGTATTTCTGCCGCATATATACTGTGGATTCGGCAATTTAATTTTGTTTCACTTCCCGTACTCTCCCTCTCTCAATTTTTACATAACAAATTGGTGACTCTGCTGGGAAGCTGCCATGCGAGAGGACTGATCGCACGCTTGGAGACAGGCATAGCAGGAGAGGAGGATTGCTGCGGGAAAATTGTAGCAGCAGGAAGAAAAAAAGAAGAAATCGGCTCTAACACAGTGGAGCTGAGAGGCGTCGCAGGTGAGGTGGAATGCTGTTGGGAATTGTTGTGCGAGAGGAACAATCGTGGAGGAGGATCGCAGAAGGGGAGTGCAGCGCGAATTTATTTTCTGTTTGTTGCTGGACAAGGACCGGAAGTCGATGCTGGGGAGAGCCGTGCGAGAGGGAGGTTCGCTGCTGGAGGAGAATCGAATGCAACAGTAGGACGTTCGTTTGCTAGAGGTAAAGTAGTACTGGTCATTGCTGAGGCCGCGTGAGAAAGAAGCCAGTGTTGGTAAGACCGACGCCGGTGTTTCCTGTGTCCAGTGCGCATAGTTTGGTCAACTCAGAGCAAGTCGATCGCAGCTGAAAAACACGGTCAACAGTAGAGCAAATGTTGTCTAGCTGGAGACGCGTGCACACTGGGGAATCATGTTCCAGAAGAGGAGCATGTTCGTTGCGCGGGAATGAGAGCAGCGGACCGGCGTTGAAGGCGGCAGCGTTGCTGAAGTCGTTGGGGGCAGGTACGAGCTGATGTTCGCTGGAAAGGAAATAAAAAAGGGGGGGCAGGTACGAGCTGAGCTGTTGTTCGCTGGAAAGGGAAAAAAGAAAAAAAAAGGGGGGGGGCAGGTACAAGCTGAGTTGATATTGGCTGAAAAGGGAAAAAGAAGGGAAAAAAGGGGGCTGTTCGTTTAGCTGAGTGCAGAATTTTCTTTCTCTGTGATACGGATCGCCACTGAGGAAGACAGGATTTGCCATTCGTTTAACTGAGTGGGGTGCGCAGAATGGCAACAAGAGTCACGCTGCCATATTTTATGGGAGAAGATTCGTATGACTGGATCATCACAGCAGAAAGGTATTTCGAATTTTGTCGGACGACAGATGACATAAAAATTACATTGGGCCCAACTTTGTATGGTTGATACCACTCTATTTTGGTTTTTGTCCTGGCATAGAGCTACGCCAAACCCGTTATGGGAAATGTTTATACCAGCTCTATTGGAAAAGCATGGGCAGCGGATGGAGAGGAAACCGTTTCAGCAACCTGTTGCTTTGGAGGAGCAGTTTGTTTCCACTCCGGAACAGCAGAGAAGTAATTGATAACCTGAGTACTAGTGTGGAAAGGCTGGATAATAATATTGAGCAGCAGCAGCAGCTTGAAACCAAACTGGAATGTCCTGAAGAGGAAAATTCCAGCCTTATCTGGCGTGGAGAAGTACTGTATGTTCATATTCTCAGCACACAATATTTACAAACAACTTTATGTGATATAGGAACTCCTGTACAGTTGACAAGAGCCGAGGAGGAGCAAACAAAGAAAATGGAGAGACTGGAATTGTTGGAGGAGCAAGTTTCAGAATCTCTTGAGCAGTGTAAGGCAGCCACAAAATTTTCACAAGCTGCAAAGAATTCTCCTGGCTGCAATTGGTTCCACATGTTTTACCACAAACTAGATCAATTCTTAGTAAGCCTAGGCAGCAGCCTGAAGGATTAGTGGTTGGATCATTGGATTTGTTGACTATGCTATTGAAGGATGCTCCTGATTAAGTAGTGAAACCTATATTTAATGTTTGTTTAAATCTGGTTACCCAAATAGTCCTTCAATGTGATGATCATAGTGAAATGCAGAATGCAACAGAATGTTTTTCTGGATTCATCTCTACTGGGAAAACAGAAGTATTGGTGAGGGGTGGTGATGCTAGATTTACAATGAGAAGCTTGCTTAATTCAACATCGAGGCTTCTAGATTCTGATATGGAGAGCTTTGCATCCCTTTTCGTTGGAAGCTTAATTCTACAACTTATTTTGCACCTTCCATCTCAAACGGCGGAGCATCTTCGAGACCTCGTTGCTGCTGTTTTTCGTACCGGTACCAGCAAAGCTTCAACCTTACTTGGGGCAGCTAAAGAAGAGGAAGGCTACTCTATTTCTGGTGTGACCGAGGCTGCAGAATCCTGGAATTTCAATGGAAAATTATTCCGGCAAAATTATCCACCTACAAAGGTTGCTCTAGTTTGCTCAAGTGTGTTGCCGACTTCCAATGAAGATGCAATGATGCTGAGGCCTCCACCCAAGCCGCCACCGAGTGTTGTTGTCCCAATAAACAGCTGAGCAAAGGTTGAGTTGTTCCACCTTGAGGACAAGGTGGTTTTTAGGTGGGAGGGAATTGTTAGGAATATAGAGGACTGTCAGGTGTGGGCTGTACTTGAGATATTGTGGTGTCAGCTGTTGACAGTTGTTTGGCTGGATTGTTTATTAGTGGGTTAAGGGCTAATGACAGCCGGAAATAGGATGTTAGAGTTTGTTAGTTGGTTAGGGGGCAATATTGTATTTTGTAATTACATTGTCAGCTGTAGCAGTGGGCTGAAGGGGTATTAAAGTGGCAGCAGGGGGTTGGGATAAGACACGAATTGATATCTGGGAGTTTTCTACAGCAGGCTGCTGTGTGGGCTGGTGCGTTGGGACATTCCCGTAGGGAATCAGTGGAGTAGTCTTCCACAGGTTCCTCACTCTCTTCTCCTATTTTCTCCTTCCTCCACTCCTATATTCTTCTCTCCCATCCTGCTTCTGTATTTCTGCTGTATTTCTGCTACATATATACTGTGGATTCAGCAATATAATTCTGTTACACTTCCCGTTCTCTCCCTCTCATTTTTTACATAACAAATTTGCGACTCCACTGGGGAGCTGCCGTGCAAGAGGACTGATCGCACGCTTGGGGAGAGGCGTCGCAGGAGAGGAGGATTGCTGCCGGAAAATCATAGCAGCAGGAAGAAAAAATGAGAAGACCCAAAACAATATCAGGAGTTATAATTTAAATGCAGACATCCATTTGTAATTGCCATAAAAAAACGAGAGAAGTTAAACTATAAAAGATAACTGCCACATAAGAAATGCAGTCAGCATGCAGCAAAACTGAAAGCCATGAATTGAAAAATACATCAGTGAAGCTAAAGCATCCAAGGATACAAGGAGCGAAATTTATTAAAACAACAATATGGGGGTACGAGGAAACCCCAAACAAAAATAGCAAAATTTCAGGATACAGGGAGCAATATTTGGTGGTACAGCATTGCGAGAGTAACTGCAAATGACAAAAAGAAGTCAGCATTTTAACAAAAAAAGTTAACTAGAGAAAAATACTCCTTGTAAAAAAAAATGAAGGTAAAATTTTCATAACAAGAAATAAGCAATTATTAAAGAGAAACAGCTAGACGATGTTGCATGAAGAAATAAAATCGGGAATACCAAAAGATAAAAAAATATGCGTGCGCGAACACACAAACAACAAGAGGCAGGGTGACTTGAAAACAACAATTGTTGCTTTGAAGTGAAACACTGCTACAATGGCATGCACACGTAAATAAAAACCATGGTGACGTCAAAGAACAACAAAAATGGTTGCCTTGAAGCAGAACTTTGTCACAATGCCCTGCATACTGAATCGGATTAAGTGCAAAGAAGGCTATAAAGACAAGATCCTTGCATCATTGTCAATCAATGCTAGAAATGTAAGGACGGAACTCTAACTATCACACACATTCCTGTTGATTGAAATTGATTGAGGCAACCATGAAACTTTTACATCGCCATCATTATCTTTAAATGAGAGGTAGATGGATTTTTATGCAGAGTTGCTTCTATCAAAGTGAAGAAACAACAAAAAGAAAAAATCAGGCTTTTGATGCCAATGGGCAGCATGGAAAAAAATGGCAGTGTGTTTACTGTGAACAAGTGTTCGATTGGTTGCATAAAGAAGAATTGATTCTGATAACATCAATGACCCTCATGAGTAAGTAAAATTAGTAGCTCTGTAACTTCACTGTTATTCAGGGACACTACTTGGTGCCCATAATGCATTCTTGACTTTAGGAGTGATAGGACAGGGGTAGTCCGGGAAAGAGCGCCAATAATGTATACTTATCACTGGAGAGCAGGGGCTGGTAATCAAGGGAATAGCACAGTATAGTTGGGAGGGGTAATATTGTAATTCGGGCTTAAGAGAGCCGATTAGCATAGTTTAAAGGGAGGAGGGCGCAGACCTCTAGGAGCATTTGGTTAGTTTTATGTTTGAAGGCGTAGCACCTGGGCCTGAGGAGCAGAGCTCTCTTCAGGAGTGTTGATTGTAACTGATTCCCTACCCTATACGAACGAGTTCCAGGTAGGTATTTTTGATACCTATCATCTTGGTGCTTTCATTGAGAGGAACACCGAACGACTAGCGATTGCGGATTGGAGGAAAATTGAAGGAACTACGCTTGTGGATGACATGAATGGAGAATCGCGTTGCGCGCCTTGAGTCAACTACTATCAAGCTAACGACAGGAATTCAGCATCAAGAGGCGGGACTTCAGCGTTTGGAAGGTGCAGTAGCAGTGTCACTCCTATGAACAAATCAGGAAGACAGTTCAGGAAAGAACAATGTACAGGGAAAGGCGGTCATAGAGGAGGAAGGCGGTGGTACTTTGAATTCCAAAACTGCAGGGAAGAAAATACAAGGGAATGTGTTGGAGAGAACAGACGTCAGCGAACGAGAAATTGGGGAGATGTGAACACTTTCTAGGCAGATCGAGATGCTGATCTTCACTGAAGAGGAAGAGTGTCTTGGATTACTCAAGTTAGCTATATTTTTCGATCCAGCGAACACAAAAAGAATTGAAGGTATCACTAACACAACTCAGCATGGACGAAATGGTCCAATACTGGATCAATTCACTCCGTTCAACTAGGCCAATAATATCATGGGGTCAGCTCAAAGAGAAGATAATGGGGTGTTATGGAGATGTCGCATAAGAGGACCCGGTACTTAAGCATGTTCATTGGGGGGCTCAGATCGAAAATTAGGAGCCCGGTCATGACTCATGAACCACGAAGCAAGGCGCGGTTGCTAACTTTGTCAAGGTGGATCGAGAGGGAGTTACTGGTCAAAGGGATTATCAAGATGACTGAATCACGGAGCAGGAATTATTCTTCAATCGGCCAGAGAAGAGGATGGACGCCTACAGCAGCGAAGTATTTACCAACAGGGAGGAAAGAAAAGGAGACAATGCATCCAGATGGATGGGAGTTATAAATTTGTCCAGAGAGGAGTTAGATGAAAGGAAGTCAAGGGGGCTATGTTATTCCTGTGGACATAAGTTTAACCCCGGACATCGATGCCCAAAAAAAAGGATACAAGTTAATGGTATGGGAGTGTATAGGGCCGAAAGAAGATGGGGAAGAGGAACTTGAGAGGAACAAGGCTACAGAAGAAGAATCTGGAACAGTGTGGGAGATGGAGATTCTTGTTACTACCACGACTGGACAGGAGGGGATTAGGGACAATGGAACTAGAACGATGCTAATGGAAGGAAAAGTGGAGGAGCCACAACTAGTTTTGGTTGGTAATGGAGCAAGCCACAACTTTATCTCGAAATAGTTAATGTGACGGTTTGTCAGCACATGAGGTTGAGACGGAACATTTTGCTATTCATTTGGGGGACGGCCATCGTGTAGAATCCAGTGGGTTGTGCAAATCTTTGAGGATTGAGCTTGGAACAATGGACTTTACTATAGATGTTTATGTTTATGAAACTAACAGGGCCAGATTTAGTCCTGGGAATTTCATAGCTTCAAAAATTGAGATACGTTACAACCAATTGGCGAGGAATGGCCATAGAATTTGAATGGGAGGGGAAGCACGTAGCATTACAAGGGGTAACGAAACCGCACAGTTTACCGGGCGCTTTACAGGAATATTTGGGGAAAAGGAGGAAGCACTTACATGGAATTCAGTGGGCCACAACAAAGGCTGACAAAAGACATGCAATGCAGCTGGACCAAAACCAACAAGCTCAACTGCAAAGACTGCTAGAGCAGTTTAGTGCGGTGTTTGAAGTCCCAAGGAGTTTACCACCATGCAAGGAAACATATCACGCAATTAGACTGAAAGCTGGAGTAGAGCCAAAGAACATTAGACCTTATAAGCATGCATACCATATGAAGAATGAAATTGAGAAACAAGTGAAGGAGTTGCTGGAAATTGGGTATGTCTGTCATAGTAACATTCCATATTCTAGCCCGGTTATAATGGTAAAGAAGAAAGATGGGGGATGACGGGTGTGTATAGACTACCGGCGGCTCTAAAGAGTTTAATTATCCCAGACCGATATCCTATTCCGATGATAGAAGAACTAATGGATGAATTGCATGGGGCGGCCTACTACACCATGTTGGACTTAAAGTTTGGGTTTCATCAGGTTCGAATGAGAAAAGAGGATGTGGAGATGAGAGCGTTTAAAACCCATGAGGGGCACTGCAAATATGTCATCATGCCTTTTGAGCTGATGAATGTGCCAGCTATTTTCCAAGCGATAATGAATAATGTCTTCCGGCCAATGTTAAGGAAGGGGGTTGTGGTATTTTTTTGATGATATTTTGCTTTACAATAGAGGCTGGGCTAAGCATTTTGAGAAACCGCAAAGGATGTTATACTTGATGGAAGAAAACAAATTGCATGCTAATTTGAAGAAATGTACTTTTGGGAGACGGAAGGTGGGGTATCTGGGGCATATTATTTCTAAAGACAAGAGTGACAATGGATCCAAATAAGTTAGAGGTGGTTGCAAACTGGCAGGAACCTTGGAATGTGAAAGAGGTTAGGGGGTTCCTCCGCCTTATCGGATACTATCGAAAATTTATTAGACTGGGAAAATTGTGAAACCATTTACCGTGGCTCCAATCTTAAGTTTGCATGGGGCGGCCTACTACACCATGTTGGACTTAAAGTTTGGGTTTCATCAGGTTCGAATGAGAAAAGAGGATGTGGAGATGAGAGCGTTTAAAACCCATGAGGGGCACTACAAATATGTCATCATGCCTTTTGAGCTGATGAATGTGCCAGCTATTTTCCAAGCGATAATGAATAATGTCTTCCGGCCAATGTTAAGGAAGGGGGTTGTGGTATTTTTTTGATGATATTTTGCTTTACAATAGAGGCTGGGCTAAGCATTTTGAGAAACCGCAAAGGATGTTATACTTGATGGAAGAAAACAAATTGCATGCTAATTTGAAGAAATGTACTTTTGGGAGACGGAAGGTGGGGTATCTGGGGCATATTATTTCTAAAGACAAGAGTGACAATGGATCCAAATAAGTTAGAGGTGGTTGCAAACTGGCAGGAACCTTGGAATGTGAAAGAGGTTAGGGGGTTCCTCCACCTTATCGGATACTATCGAAAATTTATTAGACTGGGAAAATTGTGAAACCATTTACCGTTGCTCCAATCTTAAGTTTGCAAAAATTTTCTAAAGATTTTGTCGTCGAATGTGATGCTTCAGGACTAGGACTGGGGGCGGTTTTGGCGGTAATGTCAAAGGCGCTCGCCTCACCCCGCCTTGGCGCGAGGCGAGGCGCACCTGCTGCACCTCAATAGTGGTGAGGCGGTGCGGCCTCACCGAGGCGCACGCCTCTCACACCAAAGCAAGGGACGCTAAAAGCGCCAGGCGTTGTAAGGCGCACCCGTGGCCGATGGGATCAAGGACGACGCAGCAGACAGGGGCGGCAACGGAGATCGGGGGCGAGCGACAATAGAGTGGGTGGCGACCGAGATCGGGGGTGCAGACGGTGACGGGTGAGGGCGATCAGTCGAGATCGGGGAAGGAGATCGGGGGTGGGTGAGTGGATGAGGGCGATCGGCTGAGATCGGGGAAGGGATGCGGTGGGTGGCGGAGATCGGAGAAGGGACCCGGACGCTACTCGAAATCGGGGAAGTGATGTCGCTCGGGAATAAGACTTAGTTTTCCATTAAATTAACATATTTAATATATTAATAAAAAAACATAACATAATACACTATAAGTATGCTACACTCCACAGCATTGCAAACCGCAGTGCTGCAAACCGCAGCGCCTCGCTGTAGTGCACTGCAGCGCAAAAAATTGTTGCTCACCTTGCTGCCCACCACTGTATTTTTTTTATTAAATTTAAGTTTTTTAAAATTTAAAATATTATTGAAAACTGAATATGATTAATTATGTGAGCATGCGCCTTAGTTGCGCCTCGCGCCGCATCCCCAAGTGGCCTTTGCGCCTTATTGCGTCGCGCCGCCTTTGACAACACTGGGTTTTGGTACAGGAGGGTCAACCTATAGCCCATTTTAGTAAGGCCTTATTCGAAGCTAATTTGGCAAAGTCTGTATATGAAAAAGAGATTATGGCATTGGTTTTGTCTATCCAACATTAGTGGCGGTACTTGTTGGGAAGATGGTACCGACCATCAGAGCTTAAGGCATTTGTTGAGGCATTTGCTGAGCCAACGCCTGGTGTCGACAAACCAGCAGTGTTGGCAAGCAAAACTATTGGGATACAATTTTGAAAGTTGCATAGTGTGGCTGATGCTTTGTCCAAGGCAGTCCCAAAGGTAGAGAACAGGCAGCTTGTGGTGACAATGCCTAGTTGGGAAGAGCAACAGGTGGTGCGCGCAAAGTTATCACAAGACAAAGAAATAATGGCCACCGTAGACGCCATGGATCAAGGGAAGCCGACCAAACCAGGATATGCTTACCGAGAAGGATTGTGATTTTATAAAAAACGTCTTGTGTTGTCTCGGCGGTCAACTTTGATACTGAAATTGTAGCAGCATTACCATTCCTCTGGTAAGGGGACACTGGAGCTACCTAAAGACTTGTAAGCGGTTGGCTAACAGGGTGTATTGGCCTAAAATGAATCGTGCGGTACAGAAATATGTTCGAGAATGTCGCGTTTTCCAGAAAAGAAAATATGGGGCATTAAGTCCTGCAAGACTTCTACAGCCTTTGCCGATATCCGAACTAATTTGGGAGAAAATTTCAATGAATTTTGTTTATGGCCCTCCAAAAGTCACAGGGGTATGAAGTTGTGTTGGTTGTAGTGGACAAGCTGAGCAAGCACAGCCAAGACAGTGGCTGAAGTAATTGCCAGGGAAGTTGTCCACTTACATGGGGTGCCAAAGGCAATTATCAGTGACCACGATCCCTTGTTCACAAGTCATTTTTGGTGCAAATTATTTAAGTTGGAGGGAACAGCATTAAAGATGAGCTCTTCATACCATCCTAAGTGATGGGCAAACCAAGGTGGTAAATCGATGTCTTTGAAATTTATCTTAGGTGTTTATGTTAGGACTTTGAATTCAAAAAGAAAATCAAGAATCTATTCAAGAGCGATCTAACCGGTTTAGGAGAATTCCAGCAGCTCGATTGTTCAAGAATTATTGTATTGAGCAGAATTCTTCAATTACAGAGTGTCGAAAAGAAATGTCTACAACTATTCTCCTGAATTCAAGAAGTATAGAAGAAGTGCTCCGTAAAAAGAAGCTCTTCCTTTCCTGTCAGCTGCTCCAGCAGCGCCTTCTAACCAGCTGCACCAGCAGCGCTCCGATCTTTTCTCCCGAAAGAGCCCGATGGCTTGTACTCCTCTTAGGCAGCCTTTAAGTACGTAGTTAACCAAAGTTAACTAAGTGTTTTACCCAAAGTACCCCTCCTATGCTGGTAAGTGTGAATAATAGGAGGTTGAGCAGGTCTAACATTTTTCCCCTCCTTAATTGGCTCTTTGTCCTCAAGGTGAAGATCAGGAAATTGGGAACGGATTAGCATTGCATCTTCCCAGGTAGACTCTTCAGCAGGTTTACCCTGCCACTTGATGAGCCAAAGGCCTTGTGAACAACCAGGTACCGATTTGACAGCAAGAACTTCAGCAGGTACGAGTGGCGGAAGTAAATCAGTTCCACAAAGTATCTTGCAGCCAGTTTTGGACAAACCTTTTTAGATTTCGATGTCTGGATATTGGGTCGGAGTTTGACGCACACTGAATCTCCAACCTGAAAATTCTCTTCTCGCCGGTGTCTATTCGAATACCAAACCATCAACTGCTGAACACAGTGACGGTTATGCCAAAGTTGGTCTAAAACACTGTTCCGATTCTTAACTGAATCCACTGGTGTATCTCCCTCCACAAACCACAAAATTGAGGGAGGTTTACGGCCATATACTACCTCAAATGGTGTCATTTTAGAAGAAGTATGTGCAGCTGTATTGTAACAAAATTCTGCCCAAGAAATCCATTGAGCCCAAGTACGAGGTCGCTCCGAAGCAAAACATCTTAGGTATGTTGCCAAACATCTATTTACAACTTCCGTTTGTCCATCCGTCTAGGTATGGTATGAAGAACTCATCTTCAAAATTGTACCTTCCAAACGAAAAAGCTCTTTCCAAAAATTACTTACAAAAATTGGATCTCGATCACTAAGGATGGACCTTGGTATCCCATGCAATCGAACAATCTCCTTGACAAATAGTTCTGCTACTCCCTTGGCCGTATAAGGATGTCGCAGCAGCAAGAAATGTGCATATTTTGACAGCCGATCAACAACAACTAGTATCACATCATACCCAAGAGATCTAGGAAGCCAAGAAAGAAAATCCATGGAAACTTCATTCCAAATAAGGTTTGGTAAAGGCAGCAGTTGTAATAGTCCGACTGGCGACATGGCGAGATATTTTTGGCGTTGACAAGTGTCACACTCCCGGATGAATTGTGCAACACATTTCGTCATTCCTTTCCAAAATAATCCCGCAGCGAGCCTCTTATAAGTCTTCAGAAACCCAGCATGCCCCCCAACAACTGAAGTGTGGAAATAATGTAAGAATTTGGGAATCAAACTGGACTTCCGAGATAGCACCATTTTTCCCTTAAAAAATTGCAGCCCATCTTTGTATACATATCCAGGCTTGGAATTAGGTTGCTGCTTTAGTGCTGCTATCACTCGAGTGAGCTCTGAATCCTTTTGCAGCTCTTCCCGCACAACATCTACCTCCATCCAGAATGGTTCAGAAACAGTAGAACCCAAATATTTTTCTCCATTCTCCACCTCCAAATGTCCATCAATCTGCCGAGATAAAGAATCTGCTGCCTGATTTGTTTTTCCAGATTTGCAAACCACTTCAAAGTCTAAACCAAGCAGTTTAGATTGCCAACTTTGTTGGTCACCTGTATGATATCGCTGACTGAGAAGATGTGTTAGTGCCTTGTGGTCTGTATAAACTGTAAAATGTTGTCCAATTAAATACTGCCTCCAATGGTTAACAGCCAAAACGAGTGCCATCACCTCTTTTTCATACACTGACTTGGATAAGTGAACTTCTGCCAAGGCTTTGCTGTAATAAGCTATTGGGCGACCTGCCTGCATCAAAACTGCCCCAATGCCTCTACCGGAAGCATCACATTCCACGATAAATGGTTTTTGAAAATCAGGTAAAGCCAAAGCTGGTGCGCTAGTTCAGCTGCTGAATTCCATAGAACCCCCCCCCCCCTCTTGGTCAATTCAGTAACTGGCTTTGCAATCTTACCATATCCAACAACAAACTTCCTGTAGTACCCGGTAAGCCCCAAGAATCCCCGTACTCCTTTGACATTTTGAGGTCTCAGCCATCTCAGGACACACTATTTTTTTAGGATCCATTGTCACCTCATCACAGGAAATTATATGGCCCAAATATTCAACTGTTTGCTGGGAAAAATGACACTTTCTGGTTAGCATGCAGACGGTTTTCCAGCAGCAAGTGAAAAACAGTTTCAAGGTGTTTAAGATGTTCTGCCTAAGTTCTATCGTATACTAGTACATCATCAAAGAATACTAGTACATGCCTTCGCAATAATTCCTTGACACTTGGTTCATAGTTGATTGAAAGGTCGTCGGAGCGTTCGTAAGTTCGAATGGCATTACTAGATATCCATAATGCCCCTCATGTGTTCTGAAAGCGGTTTTGTTCACATCTCCAGCCCTTACCCGAATCTGGTGAAACCCCGATTTCAAGTCATTTTTTGTGAAATATTGAGCTCCACACAACTCATCCAATAACTCTTTTATTACCGGAATCGGAAATCTATCAGGTACTATTACCTTGTTTAAGGCCCGGTAGTCCACACACATGCGCCATCCTCCATCTTTTTTTTTACTAGAATAATCGGGCTCGCGTAAGGACTGTTATTATTTCGTATTAATCCATTTGCTAACAGATCTGCCACTTGTCATTCCACTTCATCCTTGAGATAGTGTGTCAGTTTATAAGGTCATATGTTCACCGTTTTTGGCCCCCTCCTCCAGTACCTCTTCCCTTTTATTCCGATCGAGCGCAGGCCTGTTATTCATGGAGTTCGCCGACTCAACGTTCAGGTTTCAAGGGGCTAGTGGTAGCGGTTGTCGCCCACGTACGTTCCGCAATATCCCTTCTCCCACTAGTTCCCGTTCTATTTTTCTGGACAAGGTGTGCAGCCTAGTTTTATTTGTAGGTTCATGTGGCGACACTCGATTGTCGATTTCTCATATACCAAGCTTCAGGAAAAGCTGGTATTCTCAAAGCTACCTACTCAAAATCTTCGATATACTCACCGACAGTTCCAGTCTGCCGCAAAGTCTTCAGAAACCTAATCGGATCACCCTCAATAATATTTTCATACCTATCCAATAAGGCTGACTTGAATTTCTCCCGAGTTGCTCCAGGAGTTGCTCCGTGCCATTACAAAAAACAATACAAAGTTGTATTTTCCATGCACGGTTGCGCAAGATGAAGCTTCATTTCCTCTTGAGTTCGGTTGATCAAAAAATATGTGTCCGCCTTTGAAATCCATCTAAAAGGATCTTCTCCTTTAAAAGGTGGCAGTTCCACCCTTCGTGTGGCATTCCGCACGCCGCCCGCATGAATCAAATCTTCCAGAATCATACTACTTCCAGTTCCCTGAATAATTTTGTTTCCCAACAATCCAACGTCTCCAGGTCCCGCCGAAAGTCTTCTCGGATTTCTTTTTTCCAGTACCAGGTCCCGACTGCAACTCAAAAGCCTTCATCCACTCCATCGTCTTCTCTTCCATATCCTGCATACGCTGGCTAAGACGTTCCTCTGACTGTTGCGCCATACGCTGGCTCTCTGTCTGTCTGCGAGCCAACATGTCTAAGCTTTCTTGTACTGCACCCAACGTCCGCTGAAACGTCTCCACCACTGCCTCCACTGTAGCTACGCGATTCTCCATCCTTGTCTGCATTCAGATTTTTTTGTGATTCAGTTTTTCTCTACCGAAGTCTTTCGTCCAGCTTCGTGCGAAAGGACTCCTCTCTCTTTTGGTTCCCCAGTGGAGTCGCCAAAGATGTTAGGAATTTGAATTCAAAAAGAAAATTAAGAATCTATTCAAAAAACGATCTAACCGGTTTAGGAGAATTCCAGCAGCTTGATTGTTCAAGAATTATTGTATTGAGCAAAATTCTTCAATTACATAGTGTTGAAAAGAAATGTCTACTACTATTCTCCTGAATTCAAGAAGTATATAAGAAGTGCTCCGTAAGAAGAAGCTCTTCCCTTCCTGCCAGCTGCTCCAACAGCGCCTTCTAACCAGCTGCACCAGCAGCGCTCCAATTTTTTCTCCCGAAAGAGCCCGATGGCCTGTACTCCTCTTATGCAGCCTTTAAGTAGGTAGTTAACCAAAGTTAACTAAGTGTTTTACCCAAAGTACCCTTCCTACGCTGGTAAGTGTGAATAATAGGAGATCAAGCAGGTCTAACAGTTTCACCTCGAATCAACCGAAGCGTTGGGTGGTTTACTTGTCTTGGGCAGTGTAGAAGAGGAACTCTCCTTACCTCAAGGTGAGGCGGAGGCCTTCTTTTATAGATTGAGAAAAGAGAATATACATAGGAGTATTCCGATGTGGGACTCGGAAATACCCATAATAATAGGGTTTTAACACTCCCCCTCAAGCTGGACATGCCCAGCTTGGACAACGAGTCCCATGAAAAGAAAGATGACATCAGAAAAGACCAGACAAACTCCCCCCTCAAGCTAGGTCGCAAATGTTGTGGATGCCCAGCTTGGAACTAAGTGAAGCTAGACGAGCCCCCGGGAGGCCTTTGGTGAAGATGTCGACAAGCTGGTCTGCCGTCGGGATGTGGCTAAAGCCGACATGATCTTGCTCCAGATGGTGGTGAAGGAAGTGGCAGTCCACCTCAATATGCTTCGTGCGTTCATGGAAGACAAGATTCGAAACTATCTTGGTGGTTGTCGCACCAGATGAGAGCAGGTGTTTGCGGAGGAAAGCCAAACTCTTGGAGGAGATGTCGAAGCCAAATGATCTCCGTAGTGACGGTGGTCATGGCGCGGTACTCGGATTCCGCATTGGAGCGGGAGACGACAGTCTGTTTCTTGCTGCGCCAGGAGATGAGGCTGTCTGCCAAAAACACGGCAAATCCAGAAGTAGATTTCCGAGTTGCAAGGCAACCAGCATAATCAGCATCACAAAAGGCCTCAATGTTGAGATGAGGATGTTGGGAGTAGCGAAGACCACGGGCATGATCGCGCTTGATATATTTGGTGATACGGAGGACAGCATCCCAATGAGAGCTGGTTGGATGCTCCATAAATTGGCTCACTTTGCCAACAGCACAGGCAATGTCCGGACGGGTCATGGTGAGATAATTGAGTTTGTCCACCAGTCGACGGTACCGCGCTAGGTGTGAATACGGTGTCGAGGAGTCATAGAGAGACCGTTCCCCAGGCTCCAGAGGAGTGTCCTGTGTCAGCCCGGCATCCTGCAGAATATCCAACGCATATTTGTGTTGGCAGAGGGAGATGGTGTTCGGAGAATAGGATACCTCAATGCCTAGGAAGCAGGTGAGAGGGCTGAGATCCTTAGTGTGGAAGTGCTGGTGAAGATGCCTCTTGAGGTGGGTGATACCATCAAAGTCGCTGCCGGTGATGATGATATCATCCACATAAACGACTAGAACCGGGAGACGGGGCCGATCGCGCCGGACAGAACCAGAAAGAGGAGAGAGGCGGGGCCGGACAGAACCGGGAATCCGCAGGGGAGGGAGGGTTTGGGATTAATTTCCCTTTGATACCATGTAGAAGAGGAACTCTCCTTACCTCAAGGTGAGGCGGAGGGCTTCTTTTATAGATTGAGAAAACGGAATATACATAGGAGTATTCCGATGTGGGACTCGGAAATACCCATAATAATAAAAAGGGTTTTAACAGACATAATACAGTTATAATACTTCATTCCACACTACTATTGGCCGGACTCCCTTTGAGGCAATGTATGGATGTAGGCCACCGCAAATTGTTCAGTACGCCTGGGGGTGGAGCTCTCATGCACTGATAGATAGGGATGAAGTTGTGCGGCGACTCTGAGTAAACCTCCAAAGGGCGCAACAATTGATGGTACGTTCTGTCAACCAACACCACCAAGAGGTTGTTTACGAAATCGATCATTTGGTATGGGTTAAATTACAACGACAAGGTGGGAAGTTGGCAGCATATTATTATGGCTCATTTGTTGTTGTGGGGAAAGTAGGCGTTGTTGCATACAAGTTGTAATTACCAGACACCAATAAGGTACATCCAATTTTCCATGTATCTCAGTTGAAAGTTGCGGTTGGGAACCACCATGCTAAAGTGGAGCTACCGGCCGAATTTTTGGGTGAGGAATATCCAGAGGATATACTAGTAGAAGACTTGCAAGGGACTACTCGACTCTGGCTTGTGAAATGGCAAGGAAGATCGACGCATGGAGCTATATGGGAGGGGTAATATTGTAATTCGGGCTTAAGTGAGTTGGTTAGCATAGTTTAACGGGAGGAGGGTGTGGTCCTCTAGAGGCATTCAGTTGGTTTTATGTATGAAGGTGTAGCGTCTAGGCCTGAGGAAAAGAGCTCTCTGCAGTAGTATCGATTGTAACTGATTCCCTACTCTATACGAACGAGTTCCAGGTAGGTATTTTTTATACCTATCGAGTAACAGTTGTTTTGAGTTGGCGAAATATTTATATTCAAAATCTAAAGGCAAATTGTGGTTGCATCTAATTGGTAACCATTTGGTTTTTATTGTTTTTTTTTTTACTTTATTTTTGTGATATTGCAACTGTAACAAAACAAGACTCTTTTTTACACTGGGTCAGAATGACAATCTCATGATCACCATATAGAGCATATACAACTACTATCCCAACGTTCTACACATTAAAAATTTAAGATCAAGAATTTTGAACTTTTTTAGTATTATATTCCCCAGTTACTTCGAACTTCATTAGCATTATACTTCCCAGTTTCAGTTCATCAAATATTTGTATGTCATTTAGATTGGACACAAGACCGCATTTATCGAAGTCCACTTTCTCATGTGTATGCAATAATACACAAGAAAATTAGTTCTCATATACTTATGTGCGTTAATGGGTGACAACATTGAACTGATCCATAGAAGCTGAGGTCTCAAAGCAGTAATCAGGCAACAGAATAGATTAAAAAATGCACGGAATGGTTAACTTGCCAAATACTAGTATATGGAGTGGGTTCAGTGAGTGTCTACTAACTATCATGTCAGATTTTTGTGTATGCATGCATATTATATTAAAAATGACAAAAGCCAACTCTTTTTTGAGATCCAGCAAGCATTAGCAATGATGTGAATGTGGGGCTCTCCCATTGCAATGAAAGCTCATCTACCATCCAACAAAAATGTCCAAAGCTGGACACTGCAAATACAATTATTTTGATCAAGCGCCACCTGTAATCAGATAGGACCCCTCATTTGATCAAGAAGTATAATTTAATGTAAGCTTGTAATACAATTGTGGATTTTTATAATGACTCTGATCTTCAGTTCTGCTGGCTCTAAAAATAGTAATTTCATATACATATAAACAGCTGACTGACAAAAAGAAAAGCGGGCAAAAGGGGTGTGCTGGTTGCCTTGAAACACTCCTACATTTGTTTACTTACATTATAAATGAACTCATATAGCATGGCATGGATGACCTTTCCATTTTTATATGCAGATTGATTAAATGCTTGGTTAATGGGGGGTAAGGTTACTAGAAAAGCTATGCTTGGAAACACTGTTCACAAGGTTACAGGTAGACCAGATCACTGAAGAAACCACCACCACCAAAGAGGATGTTATGTATTGTCTTTTGCAAATAATTTATCAGTGATTTCATCAAAAAAGTTGCGACGTCGTCATTATAAATTTATGCAATCAAATATTTTTCATAAAATAGATGCCTTGAGCTATCACAAAACAAAGTTTATTATTCTTAAATAGGAAAAAACCTCTTATGAATTACGTGTCCTGAACTCAATTCTTAAACCAAAAACCTGAATATATCCATATTCTTCCTAACTCGTACAAAAAATCAAGGCTGCAAACAAATTTACCGTGTGAAATCTTCAACTAGGTTTATTGTAACATTTGGTTTCCAATAAGATATCCATTCAACAAAACCTCCATCTTTAGATTCAACGTGAGTCTCATCAACCACCTGAAGGAAAAGCATACTTTTTATTAAAAAAAATTAAATGACAATTAGAAGTTGAAAAAATGAAAACGATAACTGCTAAAACAATGTGTTCGACCGAGAAGGAAGATCAACTAACAAGTTTATTTCCACTGTAATAGTGTTCTATACCACAGCGCAGTATTCAGAATTCACACTAGAATTACAGGCAATGGAAAAACAAGAGAGAGAGACCAACTCCATTCGTCTCCGTCAGACGCTGTAGTGAAGAAGAACAGGAGTGAGACCACCACTTCGTGCGTCTGCTCCCAAGTAGCGCACCCAAATTCCAGGTATTTCCTACCGTACCTCTCGAAAGAATAACCATCCAAATATATAGTCAGCTGCAGGAGCAACTAACTAACATTTCACTAACTTCCCGTTTTACCCCCTGATAAGTATGAATCATCGTGGACTGCAAGGAAATGCTAAGGGGTCCACCACCCCTCCCGGGTGCTAAAATTTCGCCCCTCCAAAAAATTATCCCTGTCCCCAAGGAGAATGTCTGGAAACTGTTCAAGAATTTGCACAGCGTCTTCCCAAGAGGATTCATCCGCGGGCATCCCAGTCAACTTGATGAGCCACATTCCACGCAAGTGTCCACGGACTTCCTTGGTTGCCAGTATCCCAGCCGGCTCAATCAAAGGAAAAGGCTCTGTTTCCCATAAGTTTGGAGGTACTGAATGCACAACCGCCTCACCCACAGTGAGTTGTGACACATGAAACACAGAGTGTAAACAACTAGTTTCAGGCAAGGCTAACTTGTAAGTTGCATCCCCGATTATGGACAAAACCTTATATGGGCCATAGTAACAAGCAGCAAATTTAGAATAAGCTCATTTGGATTTAGTAGTCTGGATTCTGGGCCTCAATATAACAAAAACAGAATCTCCAACATCAAACTCCAATGCTCTCCTATGCTTTTCCGAAAACTTGGTCATTAACTACTGAGCTCGGCAGAGGTTTTGTTGGAGCTGACTTAAAATTGTATCGCGCTCCACAAGGGTTCTTGCCACAGTATCCATAGGCGTTTCTCTTGCGAACCAAGTAATGGTGGGTGGTTTTCGGCTATAAACCACCTCAAATGGTGAGAGCTAAGTAGATGAGTGTGCGGTTGAATTATAGTTGTACTCCGCCCATGGTACCCAACTGGCCCATGTAGTAGGTCGTTCAGAGGCAGAACACCTTATACAAGTGTCAATACATCGGTTGACAACTTTAGTTTGTCCATCCATTTGTGAATGATAAGAGAACCTCATTTTTAAAATCGTCCTTCCATTTGAACGAGTTCTTTCCAAAAAATACTAACAAATACGGGGGTCCCTGTCGCTGAGAATAGAGTTGGGCATCTTGTGTAGTAGGACTATTTCCCAAACAAATACCTCGGTTACTGACTTGGTTGTATACGAATGTCGCATTAAAATAAAATGTGCATATTTGGACAATCGGTCCACCACTACCAGAAGAACATCAAACCCCTGCGATTTTGGTAACTTCGAAACAAAATCCATAGAAATTTGGTCCCCAACCAATTCAGGGATCGGCAACGGCTGAAGCAACCCAGCTGGTGACATGGCTAGATACTTTTGTCGCTGGCATATTTCGCATGCTCGGACAAACTGTAAGATTCGTTGAGTCATTCCTTGCCAAAACAATCCGGCCACCAATCTTTTGTAAATTTTTAGGAAACCACCATGTCCCCCGACAGGAGAAGAATGATAATAGTGTAAGAGCTTGGGGATAAGAATAGATTGTTTGGACAAAGTCATTTTCCCATGAAAAAACAACAACCCATTCTGAAAAATATATCGAGGTTTGGACCCAAATTGTTGTTCAAGAGCCGCAATAATTTTTGACAGTACGGGGTTCCGTAATAGCTCCCTCGAGAGTTTCAACCTCCAGCCATAAAGGTTTCGAAACTGACTCCCCTAATTTAAGGACTTCCAAATTCGACTATTTGCTTTCTTCGATCAACATCGATAAGGAGTATGTTGCTTGATTTTGTCGGCCAGGTATATAAACCACCTCAAAACCTAATCCCAACAATTTTGCTTGCCAATCTTGTTGGTCAGCTCTGTGGTAATGTTGACTAAGCATATGGGCTTTGTGATCCATATAGACTATGAAATGCTTTCCCAACAAATATTGTCTCCCATGATTCATGGTCAAAACAAGTGTCATTGTCTCTTTCTCATAAACAAATTTTGATAAATTGGTTTCGGTTAACGCCTTACTGTAGTAAGCTACTAGGCGTCCAGATTGCATGAGTATAGCTCCAATTCCCCTTCTGGAAGGGTCACAATCAATAATAGAAGTTTTTTGGAAATCTGGAAGAGCCAACATAGGTGCAGACATCATATTCTTCTTCAATTCTTCAAAGGCTAGCTTGGCTACCAAACCCCACTGGAACCCTTTTTTTTTTGGTTAATTCACTCAAGGGTTTTACTATCTTCCCATATTCCTAGACAAATTTCCTATAATAGCCACTATGTCCCAAAAATCTCCCAACTCCCTTCACATTCGGCGGTCGTGGCCAATTCACATCACACTCAATTTTCTTGGGATCCATAAACACTCCTTCTGAAGTAATGATGTGGTCAAGGTATTCCACCGACTGCTGGCCAAAGAAACATTTTTCTCCATTGATGTGGAGATGGTTGCCCAATAATAACTGAAAAACAGCCCCTAAATGTTCCAAATGTGTTGTCCATGTTCTGCTGTAAATTAAAATATCATCAACCAAGACCAATACATAACATCTCAACACAACCTTAAACAAGCGATTCATGGTTGATTGGAAAGCTGTCGGAGCATTCATTAATCCAAATGGCATAACAAGAAATTCATAGTGCCCCTCATGGGTTTGAAAAGTTTTTTTGCTGACATTTTCTGCCCCTACCCACACTTGATGAAAACCAGACCATCAGTCAAGTTTAGTAAAGAAACAAGCCCCGCATAGCTCATTCAATAATTCGTCGATAATCGCAATCGGAAATCTGTCCAGCACAGTGAGCTTGTTGAGCACATTCGCCAACTTCCATTCTTTTTCTGGACCAAAATAATAGGGCTAGCATAAGGGCTGTTACTATGCCTGATAACTCTGTTTGCCAACATTTCCTGGATCTGTCTCTCCACCTCGTCCTTCAAATAGTGTGCTCATTTATATGGTTGAATATTCACTGGTTTTTCCCCCTCTACTAGTGTTATCGCATGGTCTGTTGCCCTGTTGGGTGGTAGCCCCCTTCGTTCTACAAAGAGTTCATGGTAATCCTGCAAAATTCTCCCTAGTGGCCACTGTTAAATATCATTCCCCAGCTCCTCCTATGTTGTTGGTAGCTTCAACTGCATCTGCCAAATCCACCCTTTGGCATCGGTTTCAATAGGATACATTGCACCGGTTTCAATGCTGTCCATCGTTACTCAGTTCCTCCCTGCAATTTGATCTCCTTACCTTCCAAAACAAATTCCATAGTTTTCTAATTCCAATTTGTCAAAACAAAACCCAAACTCTAAAACCATTCCTTGCCCAAAATCAGATCTGGACCTCCTGTCTCAAAAACATAAGCTTCCACAGATAAAGTGAAGTTCTCTAATCCGATCTCAATTTTTCTACTAACTCCATGTGAAATTACTTGACTTCTATCTCTCAACCTTACACCAAACGGTCTAATTGGACAAATCGCAACATTCGCCATTTTGGAAAGTGTCTTTGAGATAAAATTGTGACTCGCTCCAATGTCTACAAGTAATTCCATTGGCACCCCTGAAACACTCCCCAAAAACATCAGTGACTCTTTCCTGTCGGCTTATTGTCTTCATTCCATTCCATCGATCCTCATCCACAGCTCTTCTAACAACCTTTTCCTTTTTTCCCCTGTCCACCACGAACCTGCTGGGTGGTTGTTGAGGAGTCATTGTTCCATATCCACAAGGAGCTGGATAAACAGTAGGTCTACCGCGCAAATTTGTAAGCACTCCCTTCTCCGATCAGCTCTCTTTCTACCTTCCTAGCAAGAGTCTGCATTTTATATTTGTGAACAGGTTTGTGTGTTTAGAGACGATTTTCAATTTTTGGTCGTAGCCCAACAAGCTCATATACCACGGCTCTAGAAACTCAGCTACCTGCAAAGCCACTTGCTCGAACTCTTCTATGTACTTCTCCACCGTTACTATTTGTTGGAGCGTCTTCAAATGCCTCAAACGCCTTCAGTCGACTTCGCAAACTGATCCATAAGAGCTGGTTTCAACTGCTACGCCAGGAAAGAAACCAGTATAATGCAGAACTCTCTAAACTGATCAGGGTCAAATGTAGTTTCATTTCTTCCGTAGTTCAGTTGACTAGAAAATATGTTTCAACTTTAGTAATCCATCCAAATGGATCCATTCCTGAAAAGGTTGGTAGCTCCGCCCGCCTCGACAAACTTTGACCATCTACTTCTTGGAAGCTTGACTTCTGGTTTTGCGTTTCCAGCCACATCCGAAATCTGATTTTCCTTTTCCATCTCCAACAGAACTCTCTGGTGCAGAAACTCCTTGTTTTCCATTCCTAGGACCTTGTTTCGTTCGCAACTCAATTTCCATCAACTTTTTTATAGTTTGCTCCTCCAAGTTCCACACTCAATGAGCCACCCGCTCTTTTGTTTGTTACAGGCGATCGTGTGCAGACTGTTAACTGTCATTTTGTCCTCGTAACAACTTCACTAAGTACTCCTGAATCGTCGACAAGGTCCGGTCATGATCGTGCTCTTTTTCTTCGTACATTCATCTGAAGCTTTCAAACGCTGACTCGACAAAGGCAATTCTCGACTCCATTCTTGTCTGCATCCACTCAACGGTCTACGGTTATTAACTTCTTGCCCGAAACTTTACCAAAAATCGTGCGACTGCTCGTCGCTTTCAGACCACTCGACTTTTTCTCATAGTTCAACTGGCACTGTTCAACCGCTCGATGCAAAAGTTCCCCAGCAGACTCGCCAAAAATGTTAGAACAATGTGCTCAACCGAGAATGAGGATCAACTAACAAGTTTATTTCCACTGTAATAGTGTTCTATACACCAGCGCAGTATTCGGAATTCACATTATAATTACAAGCAATGGAAAAACAAGAGAGAGGCCACCTCCATTCATCTATGTCAACCGCTGTAGTGAAGAACGAGAGTGAGACCACCACTCTGTGCGTCTGCTCCCAAGCAGTGCACCCAGATTCCAAGCATTTCCAACCGTACCTCTCGAAAGAATAACCGTCCAAATATATAGTCAGTTGCAGGAGCAACTGACTAACTAACATTTCACTAACTTCCCGTTTTACCCCTCCTCGTCTGATAAGCACGAATTATCGAGGGCCGCAGGGAACTGCTACGGGGTCCACCACCCTCCCGAATGCTAACAATAACAAAGTCAAAATGATAAAACACCAATAAGGCTACTTGTATTGTGTATTGCTTTAAATTGGTGTTTTTTAACATAGCAAGGCCAACATCAAAAATTAACAATGGCAAAACACCGGTAAGGCTACTTGTATCATGTATTGCTTTAAATTGGTGTTTTTTAACATAATAGGGCTCATGTCAAATGCTTTAACAGCCAATAGCTCTCTTTTAACTTTATAGATTCTCAAATCGCCCACATGAGGTTTCACCTAATCCTCCTATGAGTAAACCTGTGGGTAAAACTCGTTTGGGCAGGATTGTGATCATACAATTATTGACGGGTATCTATTGAATTTCTGAAATCGATTGTTTCCTGGATGAAACAGATTAAAGTAAGAATCATACAACTTTGACAAGCATTCTCATATATCACTCAATCTGATCAATGAAAATAAGTTGTCTCTGTATAGTGCTTTCATATTTGTTTACATGCGAGTGTTTAGATGATCTATTTGCAAAAGCTAAATATGTATGAAAGCTGAAATAAGTCAGTGTATAATGGATTCAGAAAGCAAGAGACTTCCAGAGGTTCAATTCACTGAGAATTGAAATCTATGTTAACCAACTAGTTGTTGTAAGTGCATCAATTGTATACATGTAACACCATTACACTATCAAATGCCATAAAAAAACCTTACACAGATGGAAAGCAATTTGATGATTAGAAAGCCATGACAAACCTCAGAAATTGCTTCAACATTGTCAGCGCCCTTGGAATCCCCCAACAAACTCTTTCTTTTATCAGCTTTTGACTTTGGCAGGTACGTCACGACAGCTGATATTACATTTAAATGATGTTAAATCGCAAGGAAAACCAATGGATGTGTTTTCCTACCAGTAAAAAAGTGGCAGCACACGAAAGGAGGACATGGGCAGAAAAGCTCCTAAAGATACTCATTGTCTTACGATGAGTCTTTCCAAAAGCAGCTAATCTCTGGTACTCAGGATCTTTGGGGTCAGCCGGGTAGCCAGAGCGAGCAAAGAAAACATGAGCGAAGAGGCTCCCATTGTGCTTCAAAGCCTGGAACAGGAGAAGATATCATCATCCCACGTTTGATGTTAGCTTATTATAGAAACAGAAGAAGGGAACAGAAACAACATAAATTAAACATTGAAAGTTGAAGTTTATAATGCAGAAATACCCCCCCCCCACACACACACACACAAACACCAATAAAAGACCAGAAATATACACGTCAAAACTATACCAAAAGCCTTACCTCTGGTGGGTGATACTCCAAAGAAAGAGTACGGGTACTCTCTGGTCCCCAGACAGCATAGGGGATTTTGGTCTCATGCCATACGAGTGCACTTTCGCTACCAAATTCATTAAATATTTCCTTCTCAGATAAGTAAACCCACATATCCTGAATAAAACAGTCATTAGACGCATACCCAAGTATAAACATGGAGAAGAAAACAAGATGATAAATTGATCAACCATCAATGATAGAACGTGTACTAAATAAGCGCACAATTGAAAAGTGTGGCCCATGTTTCAATATCTATCTACTTGTCTATGTATGCATCCAACAATAAAAATGAGCAAATATCCAAAATAGTATATTTATGCTAACACAAACACATAGCCCAAGCATTTCCAAAATGTCATAATACAAACAGCCATGCAATTGTATTTATGCATGAATTCACATACATACAGCATGTTGTGTGCGAATGGGTTGGGGCAAATATCCAATACTATAAAAAAAACAAAAAGCCGGACTCGCAACCCTCAATTTTTAAACCTGTTGGCACAGTTCACAATTATAAGATTTAAGCATATGATGGACTCTAAATTACTCCATCCAGTATGGAAATTGTGTATGCTTAGCCACCATGAGTATTTATTGTATATGTTTAGAAACATAGTGAAATCTAACATAACAAAATTTTCAATTTAACTAAGACGAATGTCAAAACAGATGGAGATGTGGGGAGAGATAAAGAGTCAAATTCCAATCGCCATGCATAAAGGAAAAACAAAAACCTACGGAAATCAGAACAGCAAGGTAAGTGAAAGGCTCAAAAACATAAGAACAAAACCTATGTTAACTAATGAAAACAAGTTTTACCGTTTTTCATACTTAATTTTTCTTAAAAACTTTTACTACCACGAACGCCTTCTATGATCCAACATACTTAAACTGCTACTCCCGATGCCGAGTTTATGTGAGGAAAACAAAGAGACTGTCCATTACTGAGGCTCCATGAGGAAAACAAACGCCAGACCAAGAGATTAAATAAGCAGTTTAGATCAATCAGCGGGCTAAACGTTGAAAGACATCAGCACAAGAAAGAAAATGTCACAGGGAGCCCAGAAAACAATAAATATATAATCCGGAAATACTTGCAAAGAGTGAGCGCGCCTGCGTATGTGTAAAGGTTAGTGGTAAGACGAGGGATACCAGGGGTTCTCCTTTATCAAGGATATTGGAGATCTGGAGAGCGGGGTCAACAACTTTTCTTGGAGAAAAAAACTTGGATGCGAAGTACCAAAATATGGCGATTCGAATTACGCCAGTGACGGTTTGTCCAAAACCTCCTTGTTGCTGTCGCTGTTGGGTACCCCCTGGCTGCCCTACTTCACCTCCTCCTCCTCCTCCTTCTCCTCCTCCACCTGCTGCAGCTAACGCTGCCGGTGGTGGCGCCATCCAGTGCTCTTTGCCGAAGACAAAGTCGTAGGGACACCGCTGCCAGAGTCGGAGGGACACCGGTGCCCTGGGTGCGCAAGAGAATGCGAGGTGCGCAAGAGAATGCGAGGAAAAAAGTGACGGCTATGCGTTCTCGATCAGAGCGCAAATTAGTACATATTTTCCTTCAGACGTCAAAGTTAAAAAAAAAAAAAAAACGTATTTTTTTTAGATTAATTATTTAATATATTAGAAATCCAAGTCGGTGAAGACAAAATACATTGGAATGAGCAGCCAATCATATCACCGTGCGTGGACTCACATTTTGGATGTCTGTGGATTCTATTTGACCCGTAATTATAAATAGGGTTTTAAAAATTTATGTTTAAAAATAAAATAATATAATATAATACAATATATTAGACTATATTTTTTATGTTTGGTTAAATCATTTTGGGGAAGGAGGACGGGGGACCAAAAGCCCCCCTAATACCAAACAAGGACCATGGTCAATTATGTGAATAGTGAAAAATCAATGTTCACAGAACTACCGGAGGTACTTCTCCGGTATTAGGGGGAACTTTTGGTCCCCAATTGTCATTCCCCCGATCATTTTTTAATTTAATTTTTTAGGTTCCGGTTTGTTTTATTTGGGTTTTTAGATTGCCCAAACGTCAAAAGAATTGATTACACGGGTAGCTTAGGCGATGAATCAGTGAAGACTTCATAAGGCTTTTGAGTTGTCGTGAAGGGACTTCGGGCCGAACAAAATTAATGGGCCCCTACACCCATGTGGTAAGGGGGTCTTTTGGGACTCATTTTTTATTTTGAACATTTGTATCCCATGTACCATTGTGTTGCCTTTACTTTTTTCAATAAAATTTACAGTGTCATGGTTTTGGGTTATCAAAGCCATGATCTTAAATGTTTTAGTATAATATAATTTATATAATCTATAACATTATATAATTTACATAAATTTAAATATAATTTACTATTATTGATAATTTACTATTGCTAATGATTTATAATATAAATTATATAATAATAATTAATAATTTGTAATACGGTTTACAGTATAATAATTAATAATTATTTATTTAAAATTTACATTAATTATATGATTAATTATATTTGTGAATGTGCAGGCTCCAGATAACACAGACAAAAACGTTTTTAGTTTTTTTAATATCTAATTTATTAATAAATAATAAAAACATCAACTATTGATAAATATCTTTTATTTTTTATGTCAATTATTAATTTTCACCCGCAAAACATTATTTTAAATATATATATATATATATATATATATCTTTTTAAAAAATAAAACATTTCAAAACGTTTTAAAAGGCATTATTTCACAAACGTTTTTTAAAAACATTTTAAAAGCCAAATAATAAAAAAAAATCGAGTAGCGTCAAGTGAATTGAAGGCATACATTAAGTCAATTCCCTAAAAAACCATATCCCCAAATTTTAAAACCCTAAACCCATAAAACTAAATACAAATTTAAAAAAACTTAAATAAAAAATTTAGCCCAATAAATTAACATGAGCGTGAAAAAAAAGTTCAAGTTTGTATCCAAATAATACAACCATAAATAAACTATCAAAGATGCGGTTTTTTAAGAGTTGTTCTTGTTAGGGTCGTTGTTAATTGAAAAATAAAGATTTTCACTCAATCTCAAACCCTACTCTTTTCCCCCTCTACTTTATCATGGTTCACTAAGCAAAAAAACATTTTTATATGTTATTTTCTTTAGGCCCATTAGTTCGTAAGTCTTGCATGGATGGAGTTAAATCTTTATTTTTTAAGCTCGCATTCTTTGTGGGTCGGGCTGGATCGCTCAATAAAATCTGCAGCCTGCATGATCCGTCACGTGGATCGACTCGCCCCGCTCCATTAACACCTCTAACACTCATTGCAGGAGAAAAAACTACTGTTATCATTGATTAAAATAAAATTAAAAAACTCATGAAAAAAAGTATTGTTTGTTAGACACCCACTGATGGAAGCTACAATATTCAACGAGGGTGGGTTGCCCACCCCCACCATTCCCCTTCCTCATCCTGATGCACCGTCTATAAAAGACAATACAGCCCCCCCCCCCCCGGATTAATGAGGACTGCTGACAGAAGAGAAAATTTGGAATCATCAATAAAATACTTGTCTTCATTTTCTCCTCATCTTTTTCCACTATTCTAATTTTATTCGTTTCAATTTTGGTTTTCTCAACATGTTATCAGCACGAACGCTCAAAAAAAGAAAAAATGTATGTTTTTATTTTTATTCTCACCACCTAATTAGACGATTCTAATTATTTATGGAATATCTTTTTATTTACCGCCAGATTGGACGATTTATGTGGTCTATTTAATTACCGTCATAAAGGTCGGGCTACCGCCAGTTCGGACGATTTTATTTTCTTTATTTTGCACCGCCTAATTGGATTGTATAATTAATAAATCAATACACGCAAGAAAGTTTTAAACGAGTAATGCGATGTATTGATTTATTTATTTCAAATCCCCACGTGAAAGATTTATTAAATGATTAAGGTAATATTAGTCTGTTTTAATGTTTTTGATACTGTTTTATTTTTTTTAACCAAAATATAAATTATTATTGTGTTCTTATTTTAAATAAAGCGAGTTTTTGTTTACCTAATGAGACATAATTTTTTACGAGAGATGTGCTGTTTTTTCCAAAGTCCAGAAGAAACTTATTAAGTCTCGATGATATATGTCACCATGGGCATGATACTGAAACTATATCTAAGAAAAATGAAAAGTACATGTGCATTACCATTAATAAATTTGGTAAGAGTCATGTGCTAGAAAAACTACCAAAATTATCAGATGGATTGCATTATACATATACAAGTGCAATCAAAACACATGTGGTATTAAAGAATGTACCACAAAACGTTAATTTGTGGCATGATCGGTTATGTCATCCTAGTTCACGAATAATGAGAAAAATAATTGAAAGTTCTAATGGACATTCAATAAAGGTCCAGAAAATCTCTCCACTAAGAAAAAATCCACGCGAGACTTGTTTGTTTGGAAAGCCGATTGTGAGATATTCTATAGCTAAAATTAAGGCTGAAATGCCAGTTTTTCTTGAACAAATTCCGAAGAACCTTTGCGGTGTTTCGTTTTAACAAAGTTTTGTATGTGTTGACAACTAACTCTTTTTGTATTAGATTTTTTTTTGTTTTCCAAAAAACGTATTTATATTCATCGTAATGAGGTCTTTTTAAAGAATGCTGAAAGTTCAGATCCAAACAAAAAGGGGGGAAAAGTTCTTTTCCGTATTCAGAAGAATCATACTTAGGTCCATCAGATTCAGATAATCGGATCCAAAATACTGAGTAAAGAAGTAATTTCGTTGCTGAAGAGTTTTGAAAGAAGAACGTGAAGTCAGGAGTTAGAATGTTTTCATACTTTCTAAAACAAAATCAGATGATGTTTTGCTGATCAAGAAGTTCTCACAAATCATGAAAACTTTCACGATAAAAGCTTTTGAAGAAATGGTAGAGGTTTAAAGAAATTCAAAAATTACAGAGTGAAGAATTTCAACGTAATGATAATTTTATCGTAATGAGAATTTCATCATAATGGGAATTGCATCGCAATGAGAGTTCCATCGTAATGAGAATTTGATCGTAATGAAAATTCCATCGTAATGAGAATTTCATCGTAATGGGAATTCCATCGTAATGTGATTTACATCGTAATGTGATTTACATCGTATTGATCTCAATTGACATCAGGTACAGTAGCATCTGATTTCCATTGTATCAATTATAAAACTTTTATATCCAGAATAATCGTACCCATATTGTTCGGATCCGGATGGAAAGAGGAAGGGATACTGACAACCGTATCCAGGCCAATCAAAAGATTGTAATGGGCTGAGAAAGAAACAAATCGTAATGAGTTGAGAAAGAAAAATATCGTAATGAGCCGAGAAAGAAACAAATCGCAATGAAGCTGAGAAAGGTATGATGAATTGAAGTGGTCAAACTTGAATTTCAATTTTGCGTAAATCTTAGAGAAATTTAAGGAGATTTGAAGAAGTCAAAGTTGAAGTTTTAAATGCAAAAGATTTTTCAGAGATTTTGAGATTTGAGTAAGCGAGGAATGTTTTCAAGTTTCTCGCATTTGTTTTCTGAGATGCCTATAAATACTTACTCAGATCATTTGTTCATGAGCAATTTTTCACACATGCGTAAAAGGCGGAGCTCTGGAGAATTTGAAGTAAAAGTTCCTATCCAATTGAAGAAGAATTTCATTGAGCATTTGAGCAAAGTTTGAGTGTTGTAGATTGAGAATTCATTGTATTGAATTATCGTATTCAAAGAATCAAATCCAACATTATTATATTCAGAGAATCAAATCTAGCATTATCGTATTCAAAGAATTGGATCCAGAATCATCGTACTCAAAAAATCAGATCCAGAATCCAGCATAATTGTATTGATAAAATCGGATCCAGAATCCAACATCATTGTATTGAGAAAATCAGATCCAGAATCCAACATCATTGTATAGAGATAATCATATCCATAATCCATCATCATCGGATTGAGAAAATCAGATCCAGGCAAATCATACTTAGGATTCGAATTGAGTAATTGTGGAGCAGATTCAACAAAGTCTTTATTCTTTTGTTTAGATCAATTATTTTATAAGAAGATATTGTAAAATGACGGGAGTCAGTATAATCATTCCTATTGGGAGATAGAACGTGTCTAATGAGAGTTGACACAAGTTGTATTCACTTATTCTTAATAGTGGATTTTCATAGATCCATGGGAGTGACTATGAAAAGGATGTAGGTTCTCACACTGAGGCTGAACCTTGTAAATCTTGTGTGATTTACTTTCTTTCTTACTATTGCATGCATGGGTATTTACTAAAAGTTGACAAGGATATAAATCTTAATAGGTTGCAGGGGTTACTTTTTGAAAAGAATTGAAACTTATAAAAGTGAACAACTGATTCAACCCCCCCTTCTCAGTTGTTATTCGATTCTTTGGAACTTCAAATTCAAGGGGATATATGTGGACTAATTCATCCATCACGTGAGTCATTTAAATATTTTATGGTATTAATTGATGCATCTAGCAGATGGTCACACATATGTCTGCTCTCAACACGCAATGTAGCGTTTTCACAATCTCTTACTCAAATAATTAAATTGAGAGCACAATTCCCTGATCATGTCATCAAGAAAGTAAGACTCGATAATGCTAGAGAACATACCTCTCAATCTTTCAATGATTATTGTATGAAAATGGAGATTACTATGGAGCATCAAGTCACCCATGTACATACACAAAATGGTTTAGCTGAATCACCAATAAAATGCCTCCAGCTTATTGCTAGACCATTAATAACGAGAACAAAGTTGTCGAGCTCCGTGTGAGATCATGCAATATTGCATGTCTTGACATTAATTTACATCAGACCAAGTGCATATCATAAGCAATCTCTACTCCAATTGTCTTTTGTCCAAGAGTTTAACACCTCCCACTTAAGAATCTTTGGTTGTGCATTCATTATTGGAAAATAAGGCTATACCCATGGTTTTGGAAAAAACCATGGGTATAGGTCACCCCTATACCCACGATTTTCCAAAAACCATGGGTATAGAGTTAAGTTCAGACCTATACCCACATTTTTGCATAAACCGCAGGTATAGGGTTTGGTTCAAGTCCTATACCCACGATTCTTCAAAAAACCGTGGGTACAGGTCATCCCTATAGCCATGGTTTTTGTGAACTGTGGCTACAACTTTTCCCGTGTAAGCGTGGGAAAAAAATTCCTGTGGAAATATCTATTGCCACATTTTTCAACCTATATCCACAATTTAAAATAATATATATAAGTAAATATATATTTTTATACCGATAATCATATGTGGTGCAGTGGTTAGGCGCTTGGATTATGTAGTGGCGGTCCAGGGTTTGAATTCAGTGATAGACATTTTTTTAAATCCTATTGCCACAGTTTCAGAACCGTGGGTATAGGGTTATTAACATGATGTAATCACCTATTGCCACAGTTCATAACCATGACAATAGCTTTTTCAAACCATGGATATAGCTCATAGCTATACTGACGACTTAAGCTCCCATGGTTCTCTGAATCATGGGTATAGGGTAATTTTCTAGTAGTGAGTATATATACCAATTTCTCCCCCACAACGTACAAAGATGAGACCTCAAAGGAGGTTGGGAATATATGTAGGATATGAATCATCATCCATCATTAAATATATTAAACCACAAACTGGTGATGCATTTACATCACGTTTTTCTGATTGTCACTTTAATGAATAAGTATTCCCAATATTAGGGGGAGAAAAGAAACAAAGGGAGAAGATTTCTTGGAATGTGAAAACGTTTTATATTCTCGACCATCCCACTCGTCAGTTTGAAATGAAAGTGTAAAAGATTTTACATTTTCAAGAACTAGAAAATCAATTGCTTGATGCATTTACTAATTCAAAGGGTGTGACTAAATCACACGTACTAACTGTAAATGCACCAGCTAGAATTGATGTACCAAAGATACAATTACAAAATGATGTTACAAAAAACTTAAAAACATGCCTAAAGCGTGGAAGACCAATGGGCTCTAAGGATATAAATCCTTGGAAAATAAAAAGGATGAGTATAATTGAAAGCCCCATTATGGAGGTGTGTGTTCCAGAAGAAACACACAATTTAAGTGTTCTTAAAGAAACACATGATGAGAATCATGAAAAGAATTCACAGGATATAGAAAACCCTGAAGGTTCTGAAAATAATGAAATCTCTCTTAATTATACCACTAGAGGTTATATATGGAATCAAAGTAATGTGGAAAATATTGATGAAATATTTTCATATTCTATGTCACGTGATATAGAAAATGAAGACCTTGAACCAAGGTATGTTATGGAATGTCAAAAACAACCTGATTGGAATAAATGGAAAGACGCAATGCAAGTTGAATTAGATTCACTTAATAAGAGAAGGGTTTTTAAACATATAATGCTCACACTAGAAGCTGTGAAGCCTCTTGTATATGAATGAGTTTTTTTGTGTAAGCGTAATGAGAAAAATGATATTGTAAGATAAAAAGATCATCTTATCGTACAAGGTTATTCTTAGAGACCCAAAATTGATTATGAAGAGACATATTCTCCTATTATGGATGCTGTTACTTTTTTATATCTAATCAGACTTGTATTAATTGAGAAGGCTAATATGCATCTTATGGATGTTGTTAAAACTTATTTATATGATCCACTTGATAGTGGTATATATATGAGAATCCTATAAGGATTCAAAATACCTGAAGTATTGAAATCAAAACCCAAAGATCGATATTCAATTAAATTGCAGAAATCTCTATATGGATTAAAACAATCTGGACGCATGTGGTATAATCGTTTGACTGAATATTTGTTAAATAAAGGGTATGTAAATAACCCCATATGCCCATGTGTTTTTATTAAGAAAAAAAATCTGGATATGCAATCATTCCTGTTTAAGTTGATGATTTAAATATCATCAAAACTCTAGAAGAGATTAATGAAGTAATGAGAAACTTAAAGTATGAATTTGAAATGAAAGACTTGGGAGAAACCAAGTATTGTCTTGGATTAAAAATTGACCACATGCCAAGTGTTATATTTTTGCATCAACCAAATTACACTAAAAAGATCTTAAAACTCTTTAATATAAATAAAGAGAATCCTTTAAGTACTTAAATGGTTGTTCAGTCTTTAAATATAGAGAAATATCAATTCCAACCTTGTGAAGAAAATGAGGAGTTAGTTGGTCCAAAAGTACCATACCTCAGTTTTATCGGAGCACTAATGTACCTTGCTAATTGTACTCATCCTAGTATATTTTTTTCTATTAATTTATTGGAAAGATTTAGTTCAACCCCTACATGAAGACACTGGAATGGAATTAAACATATTTTTCATTATCTTTGTGGCACCATTGATTTGAGTTTATTTTATTCTAACAAATTAGAAAGGAAGATGACCAATTTTGCAAATGTAGGTTATTTATCTGATCTACATAATGCATGATCACAAACTGGTTATGTATTCACAGTTGGAGGTACTACCATATATTGGAGATCACAAAAGCAGACACTTGTCGCAACATCTTCAAATCATGCAACAATGACAACATTACATGAAGCATATCAAGAATGTGTTTGGTTGCGGTCTATGACTTAACACATTCGAGCAGCAAGTGGATTTACTATGGATAGTATCCCAACAATTTTATTTGAAGATAATACTACATGCATCACACAATTCAAGGAAGACTTCATCAAGAATTATTGAACAAAACACATACCATCGAAATTTTTCTCCTTCACACAAGAGTTGATGAAGAACAGAGATATCAACATGTAATATGTTCGATCCAATGACAATGTTGCCGATTTATTTAAAAAGGCACTACCAATCATTATCTTTAGAAATATTGTAAATAATATAGGGATGTGTAGATTGCAAAATTTGTAATGTAATGTAACTTTCAGGGGGAGTCTATGTGACTGCACTCTTTTCCTTATTCTAGTTTTTATCCCACTGGGTTTTTACAAAAAAGGTTTTTAATGAGGCGATATCAAAACACGTATTCCATTTATAGGAGTGTGTATCCCAAGTGGGAGTTTTAGGAATCCACTGATGGCGACTGCAGTATTCAACCAATCCCCTTCCTTACCCCGATGCACCGCCTATAAAAGGCAGTGCAACCCCCCAGATTAATGAGGACTATCGATAAAAGAGAAATTCTGGAATCATCAATAAAATTTATGTCTTACTTTTCTCCTCAACTTTCTTATTTATTATAATTTTATTCATTTCAATTTTTTTCTCAACATTGTTATCATTGATCCAATTTGAGTAGTACTTTTCAATTATCATATCATGTATACAAAGAGTTATGTGTGATATTATCTTATCATGACAATGTTATTGATTATTGATAAACTATTTACATAGTAATGTTCTTAAATTATTTTTCACATTGAAAGGTTATAGTAGTTACCAACTATAATGAAAACATTTAAATAATATAATAGAAATCTTAAACATATGTTTATTGGTATAGATACATCATACTAATGAGACATAAATGATATACCCAACTGTGAGGTGTTAGGAATTCATGACCATTAAGGATTATCATAAGGTTTTCACTTGGTAATATTGAGTATAGGATACCATGAGTAATGGTATGCTAATAGTAACATCACATTTTTTGAGTGTCATTAAATGTTCATATCTATGAGCATGTGAATTTATCACTCAATCGACAATCATTATCAATGTGTATCATTTGACCGTGTACTTTGTTGCAAGACAAAAACTACTTAATGTGTACTAAAATGTACATGAATGTGATTCATGAGGTATATATATAGCGACCCTAGCCTTTATCATATAATATTACATGATTTTAAGCATAATTAAACACCACAATTACAAGCCAAGGATCGTAAAATCAAGTGTCTTGGAAGACTAGGTACATAAAACATGAGACAAAATAAAACATTTCTTTATTTAATCTTCATAAAGAGCTCCTAACTTTCATTGTTCTCATACATCTGCATATGATAACCTAGGGATAACATGAACGAAGGGATGAGCTAAAAGCTTAGTAAGGAAATAAACATAAGAATAAAGCTTAACACATGGGTTAGAAAGCATAATGATATAAAAATGCATGGAACATGATTAAACATTAGGAATCATAACATGTAGAACATGGGATAATATAACCATGAAATCATAGTAATGTAGCAACACCATAAAACACGACTTTAGCACGAGTCAAGTCTTGTTGCACATAGAGGAGCACGAGTCAAAGCTCATTGCACATAACATCTCATGAGACTAAACTTTACCCAATGAATTGGAGTTCTATCTGGGAACACCCATCATAACATTTTCATGAATATGATTTACACATAAAGAACCATACATAAGTAATCAAACATAAATACAAGTGTTACCCATGGAAAGAATTGGGTATCATAATCATGTCAAAAGCATAACAAATGAGCATATCATAAAAGTGTCCATGAAAGAAAGAAATTAAATCATACATGGACATTCATAAAGGAATATAGGAATATATCATGATATTTAATGTCAAACTAAAGTGAAATGAGTGTTTAAGAAACTTTAGAAATAAGACATTTTAGTACAGTTTAAGGGAAAACTTTTAAGATTCTTTAAAATGGAAAAGGCATAATTGTTTGTGTAAAACCAGAATTGAACCAAGATAGTTTTCATGATAAAATGAGTAATTTTAGAAAAATAATGGTGGTTTAAAATAGATTATAGGGCACAATTGAAAATGGTTAAGAATTCGGGAAGTTCCCTTAAATCGGGCTTGCTTTTCGGAAAGATTTAAGAATGTAACCTTATTAAAACATCTATATCCCCATCAAAAAAGGATGATATGATCTGGATAAATGAGTTTAAAAATAAACATATAATATGGAATAATTACATAATAATAAAGAATCATTATTTTTGGATAAATAAGGATAAAGAGTAACCCAAAGAAAAATTGGAGGTTTAGGTAGAATCTCTTACCTTATGTCTGAAACGATTTTGTACTTGATCTTAATGTCCTGAATAATCAAATTAGATTAATTAATTAATAAGTCTAGAACCATTTATACATGTATTTGATTTCGAACAATTTTATTAAGTTCATTTATCTCCATTTTTTTGGGTGATGAAATTCAATTTCATCGTTTGGGAGTGTTGATTTCCTTGGGTTTCATTATCGGTTTACTTGTATATGAGTATGGAAAATTATGTAGAATGATGATAGTTTTATAGAACTAAACTTATATTTTATTAATGGACTTATAAAATATTAAAATACTATTTTGTTTCTATAATTGAGGATTATTCATTAAATAAATCATTAATGATAAACACTTGGATTATTTTGAGCGGTTTTGCTCACAATGAACTTGTTTTGTTTTATAAATTAATTCCATTTTTACAAAATGATTCCAGAACATTACATAGGATATATTGCATATATAATAATCTGTTTCAACCATACAAATGGTTTCATTATCACAATTGAATATGGTAATATAAATTGAAAACCCGTCGTCCTTGAATGTGACAAATTAACACATCTCGGATGGTGGTTTCATTTCAAGTATAAAAGGAGGGTAAAGGAGAGATGATGATGAATTATTCTATTAGCATAACAAAATTAAAGTAAATTTAAGGTACTGGATTTTTCATACCTTTTTAATTAGAATAGTTGAGGATATAAAAGAAAGTAAAGGAACTTGAAAAGAAATTGAAAGAAAACGAAAGAGGGTTTTACCTCTTGATTCCTTCCTCTTGAGAGCCTCCTTAAGGGATTGGTTTTTGGTATTTTTTTAAGAACAAAATATCTTGGAAGTGGGGGATAGGTTTTAGAAGAGTATTGGGAAGAAGGATCAAGGCTTTAGAGATGTGAGGAGAAGAGGGGGTGAGAGGTGGTATTTATAGTAGAGGAGAGGAGGGTTTTTCTATTATTTTAATCATTATTTTATTATTTTGTTTAAGATAAGCAGTAGTGATGATTCTTGAAAATAAATATAGTAATTTGTGCATGTTAATTTGAAAAAATGGTCACTTATATCATCCATGACTCAATCATGACTCAAAAATTCATTTATTTACATATATTGTAAATTACTGTATTTCACTATTCACCAAAAATTCAAATATTTTAGAAAAATACCAAAAATACATCCTAACCATTTTTTAACATGTATAATTCAAAAATGAAATCCATTTTATGAAAATAATTTCCTAAATATGATAATTTAATTTTTAATTAAAATCATTATTTACATGGAAAATACAAATTTAAAATTAAAACTGATTTTCTAACATTTTGAAAAATTTATTAAGGTCTCATAAAATTAAGACATCAAAAAATAATTTATGAATAAACTTTATGAAAATAAAATTTCTTTTAAATTATTAAATTATTCATAAAATTGTAATGAAATATTTATGACTAACAAATATACCAACACTTAATTAATATTTTTTAAAATATTTACTTACTTATACTATGATGTAATTATATCATATTTTCACTTATAAGATGGATAAATATTATTTATAATTTCATTGGTGATGTTACTATTACATTGGCTGATTTACTATTCATAAGGGTCACATTACTATTCTGAAGGTCAAGTTACTATTTCATTGGTATATGTTCCTTAAATTTGAGAAATACCTTTTATTTCATTTATTCATCATTTATAAAGTTTTTATTGTGTTCATGATGTGATTTTATGTGATTATACTATACTACATAATTATAATAAGGGAATTCCATTGATAAAACATTGAGTCATTACATTCTTCCCCCTTATAAAATTTCACTCTCGAAATTTTGTTTTACATTCTAAGATGAAACAAGTGTGGGCACTTCTCCTTAATTTATTCCTCTAGTTCCTATGTTTCCTCTTCGTACTTATGGTTCCATTATAGTACTTTGACTAAGTGAGTAGTCTTGTTGCATAGAACTTTATCTCTACGATCCAAGATCTTCACTGGCTGCTCCTTGTAAGAAATATCATTCTCCAACTATAACTCCTCTAAAGTCAATACTTGTAGAAGATCTGGTATGTACTTCCTTAAAATGGATATGTGGAATACATCATATACTTTAGACATGGTAGGTGGAAGTGCTAGTCGATAGGCCACAACTCTGACACGATCAAGAATCTCGAAGGGGCTGATGTACTTAGGACTTGGCTTCCCTTTCTTCTTGAATCTCAGGATCCTATTCCATGGAGATATTTGGAGGAATACCATGTCTCTAAATTTGAAATCAAGGTCTTGTCGACTATTGTATGCATAACTCTTTTGTCAACTTTGGGTTTCCTTGATGTGCTGCTGGATAGTTTTCACCTTCTCCATCATTTCTTAGACCATTTTAGGTCCTAGCAGGTTATGTTCACCAAATTTATCCTAGCATTCCAGTGTTCTAAACCTTTTCCCATAAAGGGCTTCATATGGAGCCATTTGGATGCTAGAATGGAAACTATTGTTGTAAGAGAACTCAACCAGAGTCAGATGTTGGTCCCATCCTCATTTGAAGTCCATATAACACGCTCTCAACATTTCTTCTAGTGTCTGAATAGTTCGCTCAGATTGGCCATCAATTTGAGGATGATAGATCGCAATAAATCTCATCTCAGTGCTTAGAGCATGCTGGATAATTTTCCAGAACTTCGAGGTGAATCTCACATATCAATTGGATACAATTGATAGTGGTACTCCATGCAGCTTTACCACTTCTTTTATATATATCCGTGCAATTTGATCCAATGAGAATTCCTATCGAATTGTGATAAAGTGATATGTCTTTATAAGATGATCCATAATAACCCATATAGCATTTTTTACTCTAGATGTCCTTGGAAGTCCAATGACAAAGTCCATGGTGATGTTCTCCCACTTACATGTTGGTATGAATAATGGTTGCATCAACCCTTTAGACTTTTGTCTTTTAGCCTTCACTTGCTGACACACCATACACTTTAATGTATATTCAGTTATCTCCTTTTTCATATTTTCCCACCAAAAGTTCTCCTGGATATCTCAATACATCTTTTTTACTCCCTGGGTGAATAGATAAGGTTGAGCTATGTGCGTCATTCAAAAGCTCTTTCTTTATCTATGGATTGGATGGTACACATAGTCATGACTAAAATCTTATGACTCCATCCTCATTGATCTTAAACTCAGAGGATTTACCATTCTTGATATCTTCTACCTTTTTCTAAATTTTCACACCATTTCTTTGAGAATCCTTTATTTTCTCCACAAGGGATGACTGAGCAATCATTTGAGAAAGGATTGATGATGTTCCTCCCCTAATGATTCCCATGTCCATCCTTTAAAGGTCTAAGAATATTGGATCCTTCTCAATTCTCATCATTGAAAAAGATACATAATTTTTTCTACTTAGAGCATCCACCACCTTATTTTCCTTACCAGGATGGTAGTGGATTAAGCAGTCATAATCCTTGATGAGCTCCAACCATCTTCGCTAGTTCACATTAATCTTCTTCTGTGTGAATATATATTTGAGACTCTTGTGATCAGTATATATCTCACACACTGTAACATCCTAGGTAAATAAATAATAATACATTTTCATATTTATTAACATTTACGAATTAAAAATTAATTTTAATTTAAAGGGGTTGCTATGTTCGATAGCGTACCCGATACGCAACAAAGAGTTTCTTTGAAATCTTACGTTGCACACTAGTAAAAAAATAATATTATTTTAAATGGTAGTTAACACGTAGCCGTTGTATTGGCGAGAATGAATAGAAATAACTAAAATATGATTATATATGTTTGGTAAATGTTTTTACATTTATCCAATAAAAGATAAAGGCTTAAAATACGAAAAGAATTCAATTTTAGGCATATATACTCTAATATTCACTAAAGGTCCACTTATCGCCTTTTGATGGAGAACCGTCATTAAATATAGTTTTGGTCACTCTTATACATTCTATTGGACCGAATAAAATTTTTCTTTAGAATCGAGACATCAAAATTTACTTTGTGTAAATTTTTGGTATTTTTCCGATAAAGTTCAATTTTTTAATGAATAGTGAAAAATGTTGTATTTTAATTCAAAACCTCTTTTTAATCTAATTTATTTATATGATTAGATTATCGTTTTAATTGGTTTTAAATTTAAATTAGAATATATTTTTACCATTTAATCCAATGGTGGTCGTTGGAATTAATTTCACTTTGAAATCGGACTTAAACTAGTGTCAATCTTTTGATACTTATTGTTTCATAAAAACACGCTATTTGCTCTAACAGCGGGAATTAATTATTAAATTAATTAATGCAACTTATATGTTTTGAATTTTTTAAAATAGACTTCATTTTTGAATTCGGAATATCAAATATATATTAGGGTGAATTTTTGGTATTTTTCTGAAAAATTTCAATTTTTGATGAATAGTGAAACCACTAAGTGGTACTTAAAAAATTGATTTTTCGTTTAAATGAAATTTTACCACCTTTGTGTTTTGAATTTCAAAAATCAGACATACATGGTTGTCATTAAAAAGTAAAATGTGGTTCAATGGGATTAAAATAATTTTTTGGTGAATAGTAACTTTTAAGTTTTTAATCGCGATTAGAGGTAATTAGTGTAATTTAAGGTAAAAATAATGTTTTAATAATATGAAATGAACTTGAAACATGTCCTACCCTCATTTTATGTGTCATGGCCGACCAAGACAATCCATGGGTCAACTTGGGGACCCCATGAAGCCACTTTGGTTGGAAAATGACATTAATAACTTTTTATTTAAAGTTAAAATAAAAATGTCACAAACATGAAATGTTTTGATAAAACAATTTTTACATGGGGTTATAAAAGTCATATTTTTGACTATAAATAGTAATTGGAAAGCTAAAAAGATTTCCTACATCATAGTATTTTTTTATAATTTTTAGACATTAAATAAATTAAATTATTTATGACACCATGATGATGCAGCGATTACCTCATTATTTAACGATTTAAATAAAATGAAAAGATAATGTAAAATCTAAGACCTACACTTTTCAAAGACCTATTTTATGAGTATATTTCGAACCCTTATCACCTTATCCTTTAATTATATCAATGTGGGACCTTTAAAATATGAAAATCATTTTATAATAAAGTAAACTCTTATAACTTTCCAAGAGTGCCCCTCCCCTCCTCTTATAAAAGGCCCCCACCTATACCACCTTACCCACACTTCCAAAGCCTTTGGCTCGGCCAAACCTTATCCATTTTGTCTCTAAACATCCCTCTCTAACTCCTAGAAGCCTCACTTTGGGAAAAAGTCTTCTCAAGGAATCCTTTGAGATCAAATCTAAGAGAGTTATCCGATTTTAAGGTAATGTCTTCACTTGTGTTCTTATGTTTTATCTTGCTTCTCCAACCCCCTAAACTCTTTTTATTTATTTAACTTGTAACAACACCAGTATCCTAAATATAATATGATGTTTTTATAAGAAGTATTCGAGCTACACTTACACACACCTTCATCTAATGGTTAAAGAACATACTGTTTCTGTGGATGGCGAATTTCTGCCTCACGAAACAATGATTGTTCAACACTCATATAACACCTTCAAAGGTGGCCATTAAGATGTCACTATATTTATATATGATATGTTTATGTTTTCCTTAAGCTTATTTATTTTTCATTTATGGAATACCTTTATGGATTCCATTATGGGTATACGCAATATCTTCATTTTAGAAAGTGCGGACTACCGCCCCCTCAAAGTGATTTGATTCGTTAATGCCATATGTGGGACGCATAAAGGATGGATTTAAAGTTATTATATATGATTTTATACTAGAATTATAATATACCTTTATATAATTATTATTTCTTTCCATTAAGGTATGAGATAGAAATGAAATTAGCGTTCATGCGTACGTACGGCTTACCGTCTCCATGAACGGTGCATTTCATTTCTTATCCCCAAATGTAATGTACTATTATAAGTATATACATATAATGAATATATATGATGTATGTTACATCTAAATGATTAATATAATTCTGGAATTAAAATATACATATCTCTCATTTAGTTTTAATTCCATTAATATGACATAGAAATGAAAGTAGCGTTCATGCGTACGTACAGCTTACCGTCTCCATGAATGGTGCATTTCATTTATTACCTATAAATGATTATGTAATATTATAATTACAAGTATATGCTGGATATATATGATATATATGATATCCAAATCATGAATATCATTTTGGATATAATGAACCTTTGACCACACGAACAACATGTAATTGTAAGAAGTCCACTTTTGACTTATGAACTAGATATCGACAAAACGAACATTATTAACTTAAATGATTACATAATGCTTATAACATGAAAATAATTGATATAAAAGGAATATTAATATTGAAAAATGTTCTCAAGCAAGTATAAATTAACACTAGTTTATTATTTAGGAGATTAAAGAGCAATCGAGTCACGTCAGACACGAGGTAAGGGACTTCATCTCAATCTCCTTTCATTGAGGAATATTTCGTTTTATACACAACTTTATTTTATACGGTGTATAAACCCCTTTGAATTTTACTTTTATACAAAAGGAATCTTTTTCTATGAAGCGTTTTACTAAATGACAAAAAGGAATGTTTCTTTTAACGTACGCGGTGACAACGACCTTTTTCGCCGCTGCGAGTATTATTTGGTCTTTGGCTTCCTGAACAAGCCGTAATGTTTTTAAAATGAAATAAATACCATATACTCTTTTATGTATTTTGGTATTAAAAATGGTTTTTATAATGGATTTGTTATGTCAATATATTTAAGTGATATATTGTGTGAAAATGTTTTCTTTCCATTATATTTGTTTTATGTCTTATGATTTTATAATGGTACTTGGAAATTTGATGGGTGGTTACGTGATAAACCATATGACGGGTGGTGACGTGAATACCAGGACGAGTGGTTACATTATAACCTCCAATGCATTGGGTATGGAAGTCGGCCGTATGGCTATTCCATTAAGTGATATGTGTGGAAGTCGACCATATGGTTATTCCATTTAAGTATGTTTATGTCCCAAGTTAACTTTATATGTTATGTGATCTTTATATGGGTTTTATGTTAATATTTTGGTTACAAAAGGGTAAGTATTGATCTTTTATTCAGTGAAGAGTTTTTACTACTTCATAAAGGTGAAAAGTGTTACTTTAATAAAGTATACATGGTTTACTTGTTGTTTTGAAAAACTAACAGTTTTCATTCTTTGTGTTCCCCTCACTGAGCTTTTTATGCTCACCCCAAGTTTTTTTTGAAATGTTTTTCACAGGACTTAATGTGGAATAGGGTCAAGGATGGGATCAAGGGAAAGTCATGCTATCTAAAACATGGAACTAAACATGTTTCTTTTTAAGAGTTTTTATTTTATGGAAACTTAGTAGAAGTGTCTACTTTGTAATTTTTTTTGAGATGCAATAGTTATGATCTAATTATCTAAAACTCTAAACCTGAAAAGATCCTCAATGTGAATTATTCATTTAATTAAATATTAAGTAGGTTTAAGGTCGGGGCCTTATAGTTGGTATCAGAGGTCGTTTTAGATAACTTTAGGAGTTAGAATTCTATTAAATGATTATCCAAAAATATTTTTTTATGGTCAAATTGAAATGATATAGCATTTGAAGATTACCATGTTGCTTCTCCTAAGATATTTTTGTGTTAAGAAGGATTTTTCATAGAGGAAACAAAACATATTTTCTGGGAAGGCATACAGAGGGAAATGACCTTTCAAATCAGTATCCTGAGATGGTCAGAATCAGAACTAAATAGTTTGTTGCAGTGATGGCTCAGTTGACTCAGGTGAAAATTGTTGGTTGTTTTTATTGATGATATTTTGGTGTTTTCTAAAAGTAAAGAGGAGCATGAAAGTCATTTAAGGGTTATTTTGAAAACCTTGAAAGAAAAGAAATTGTATGGGAAATTCAGCAAGTGTGAGTTTTGGTTGCAACAAATTTCTTTCCTTGGTCATATTGTTTCTAAAGATGGGATAACTATTGATCCTGCAAAAACAAAAGTTGTTGAAGAATGGATGAGACCCACAAATGTAACCGAGATCCGTAGTTTTCTTGGTTTGGCAGGTTACTACTGAAGGTTTGTTGAAATTTTTTCACGGTTATCTAGTCCAATGACTAAGCTAACTTGGAAGGGTGTTAAGTTTATCTGGACAAAAGAATGTGATGATTGTTTTCAGGAACTGAAAAGAAGATTGGTGAATGCTCCAGTTTTGGCACTACCTTCCAGGAATGGTGAGTTTTTTATCTACAGTGATGCTTCATTGAAAGGACTTGGTTGTGTCCTAATGCAGAATGATCAGGTAATTGCTTATGCTTCACGACAGTTGAAAACTCATGAGGTAAATTACCCTACACATGATTTGGAATTAGTTGTTGTTGTTTTCGCTTTAAAAATTTGGAGGCATCATTTGTATGGAGTAAAGTGTGAAATATATACCGATCACAAAAGTTTAAAGTATATATTCACTCAGAAAGAATTGAACATGAGACAGAGGAGATGGCTAGAATTAATCAAGGATTATTATTGTACAATTCATTACCATCCAGGAAAAACAAATAAAGTGGCTGATGCTTTGAGTCGAAAAAGTAATGCTTCATTAACAATGTTGCGTTTGGAACGTGATCCTTTGGTTAAGGATTTGATGAACTTTGGCATGGAAGTTGTTTGTGCAGGATGTCCTTCTGTTTTGTTTCAGGTATCAATGAAATCTTCTCTATCAGACAGAATTAAGCAAGCACAGAAGCAAGATAGAGAGTTGCAGAAAAAGGTAGAGCTGGTTCAGAATGGTAAGTTGCCTGAATTCAACATTGATAATGATTGTGTTTTGAGATTTGGGAAGAGATTGTGTGTGCCTAGTGATTCACAGTTGAAGAGAGAGTTGTTATGTGAAGCTCATACTTCTCCGTTTTCAGTTCATCCTGGCAGTACTAAGATGTACAGAGATCTTCAGGAGTATTACCAGTGGGATGGAATGAAAAGAGATATTGCTGATTTTACAATAATGTGTTTGACTTGTCAACAGGTTAAAGCAGAGCGGCAGTTACTGAAAGGGATGATTCAGCCTTTACCAGTACCAGAGTGTAAATGAGAGAATATATCCATGGACTTCATTGTGGGATTGCCGAAGACACCTCGAGGTAATAATGCAATCTGGGTTATTGTTGATCGCTTGACTAAATCTGCTCATTTCCTTGCTATACGAGATACTTTTTCCCTAGATCAACTTTCTCGTTTGTATCTTAAAGAGATAGCCAGGTTACATGGAGTTACTCTCTCCATTGTATCTGATCGTGATCCCAGGTTCACTTCTAACTTTTGGAAAGGCCTTCAGAAGTCATTGGGTACTGAATTAAATTTTAGTAAATCTTTTCATCCTCAATCAGATGGGCAGTCAGAACGAACAATTCAGACTTTGTAAGATATGCTACGTGCTTGTTCGATGGATTATTAGGGAATTTGGGACCAACATCTTTATTTGGTTGAATTTTCATATAATAACAGTTTTCATTCCAGTATATAGATGACACCATTTGAGGCATTATATGGGAAGCGGTGTCGAAATCCAACTTTTTGGGATGAAGTGGGTGAAAGGAAGCTGATGAGACCAGAATTGGTAGAAGAGATGGCAGAAAAAGTTCAGTTGATTCAAAAACACATGAGAACAGCTCAGAGCAGACAGAAAAGTTATGCGGATAACTGGAGGAAGGATCTATCTTTCGAGGTAGGTGATCATGTTTTTCTCAAGGTTTCTTCATGGAAAAGTGTGATGCGATTTGGTAAGAAAGGAAAGCTGAGTCCAAGGTTCATTGGACCATATGAAATTCTGGAGAGAGTTGGGTTAGTTACATACAGAGTGGCATTACCTCCGAGTTTATCTCAGGTACACAATATTTTTCATGTTTCGATGTTGAGAAAGTATATGCCAGATCCATCTCATGTTTTGATCCCAGAGGTAGTTCAGTTGGAAGAGAATCCCTCTTATGAAGAACAACCAGTCCAGATTCTTGACCGAAGAAAGCAAGTGTTGCGAAATAAGGTAATTCACCAGGTAAAGGTTTTGTGGAAAAACCATATGGTTGAAGAGGCAACATGGGAATCTGAAAATGCTATGAGGTATAAATACCCCCACTTATTTTGATAAGTGAATAAAATTGCGAGGACACAATTCCCAAAAGGGGGGAAGGATGTAACATCCCAGGTAAATAAAGAATAATACATTTTCATATTTATTAAAATTTACGAATTAAAAATTAATTTTACTTTAAAGGGGTTGCTATGTTCGATAGCGTACCCGATACACAACAAAGAGTTTTTTTGAAATCTTACATTGCACACTAGTAAAAAAATAATATTATTTTAAATGGTAGTTAACACGTAGCCGTTGTATTGGCGGTAATGAATAGAAATAACTAAAATATGATTATATATGTTTGGTAAATGTTTTTACATTTATCCAATAAAAGATAAAGGCTTAAAATATGAAAAGAATTCAATTTTAGGTATATATACTCTAATATTCACTAAAGGTCCACTTATAGCCTTTTGATGAAGAACCGTCATTAAATATAGTTTTGGTCACTATTATACATTCTATTGGACCGAATAAAATTTTTCTTTAGAATTGGGACATCAAAATTTACTTTGTGTAAATTTTTGGTATTTTTCCGATAAAGTTCAATTTTTTAATGAATAGTGAAAAATGTTGTATTTTAATTCAAAACCTCATTTTAATATAATTTATTTATATGATTAGATTATCATTTGAATTGGTTTTAAAGTGAAATTAGAATATATTTTTACTATTTAATCCAATGGTGGTCATTAGAATTAATTTCACTTTGAAATCAGACTTAAACTAGTGTCAATCTTTTGATACTTATTGTTTCATAAAAAAATGCTATTTGCTCTGACAGCGGGAATTAATTATTAAATTAATTAATTCAACTTATATGTTTTGAATTTTGTAAAATAGACTTCATTTTTGAATTCGGAATATCAAATATAGCTTAGGGTGAATTTTTGGTATTTTTCTGAAAAACTTCAATTTTTGATGAATAGTGAAACCACTAAGTGGTACTTAAAAAACTGATTTTTCGTTTAAATGAAATTTTACCACATTTGTGTTTTGAATTTAAAAAATCCTACATACATGGTTTTCATTAAAAAGTAAAATTTGGTTCAATGGGATTAAAATAATTTTTTGGTGAATAGTAACTTTTAAGTTTTTAATCGCGATTAGAGGTAATTAGTGTAATTTAAGTTAAAAATAATGTTTTAATAATATGAAATGAACTTGAAACATGTCTTACCCTCATTGTATGTGTCATGGCCGACCAAGAAAATCCATTGGTCAACTTGGGGACCCCATGAAGCCACTTTGGTTGGAAAATGACATTAACAACTTTTTATTTAAAGTTAAAATAAAAATGTCACAAACATGAAATGTTTTGCTAAAACAATTTTTACATGGGGTTATAAAAGTCAGATTTTTGACTATAAATATTCATTGGAAAGATAAAAATATTTCCTAAGTCATAGTATTTTTTTTATAATTTTTAGACATTAAATAAATTAAATTATTTATGACACCATGATGATGCAGCTATTACCTCATTATTTAACGATTTAAATAAAATGAAAAGATAATGTAAATTCTAAGACCTAAACTTGTCAAAGACCTATTGGATGAGTATATTTAGAACCCTTATCACCTTATCCTAGAATTATATCAATGTGGGACCTTTAAAATCCGAAAATCATTTTATAATAAAGTAAACTCTTATAACTTTCCAAGAGTGCCCCTCCTCTCCTCTTATAAAAGGCCCCCACCTCTACCACCTTACCCAAACTTCCAAAGCCTTTGGCTCGGCCAAACCCTGTCCATTTTGTCTATCCAAATCCCTATATTACTCCTAGAAGCCTCACTTTGGGTAGAAGTCTTCCCAAGGAAGCCTTTGAGATCAAATCTAAGAGAGTTACCCGATTTTAAGGTAATGTCTTCACTTGTGTTCTTATGTTTTATTTTGCTTCTCCAACCCCCTAAACTCTTTTTATTTATTTATTTTGTAACAAAAAATTATCCTAAATATAATATGATGTTTTTATAAGAAGGATTCGAGCTACACTTACACACACCTTCATCTAATGGTTAAAGAACATACTGTTTCTGTGGATGACGAATTTCTGCCTCACGAAACGATGATTGTTCAACACTCATATAACACCTTCAAAGGTAGCCATTAATATGTCACTATATTTATATATGATATGTTTATATTTTCCTTAAGCTTCTGTATTTTTCATTTATGGCATACCTTTATGTCTTCCATTATGGGTATACGCGATATCTTCATTTTAGGAAGTGCGGACTACCGCCCCCTCAAAGTGATTTGATTCTTTAATTCCATATGTGGGACGTAAAAAGGATGGATTTAAAGTTATTATACATGATTTTATACTGTAATTATAATATACCTTTATATCATTATTATTTCTTTCAATTAAAGTATGAGATAGAAATGAAAGTAGCGTTCATGCGTACATACGGCTTACCATCTCCATGAACGGTGAATTTCATTTCTTATCCACAAATGTAATGTACTATTATAAGTACATATATATAATGGATATATATGATGTATGTTACATCTAAATGATTAATATAATTCTGGAATTAAAATATACATATCTCTCATTTAGTTTTAATTCCATTAATATGGCATAGAAATGAAAGTAGCGTTCATGCGTACGTACGGCTTACCGTCTCCATGAACGATGCATTTCATTTCTTACCTATAAATGATTATGTAATATTATAATTATAAATATATGCTGGATATATATGATATATATGATATCCAAATCATGAATATCATTCTGGATATAATGAACCTTTGACCATACGAACAACATGTAATTGTAAGAAGTCCACTTTTGACTTATGAACTAGATATCGAAAAAATGAACATTATTAACTTAAATGATTACATAATGCTTATAACATGTAAATAATTGATATAAAAGGAATATTAAGCTTGAAAAAGGTTCTAAAACAAGTAGAAATTAACACTAGTTTATTATTCAGGAGATTAAAGAGCAATCGAGTCACATCGGACACGAGGTAAGGGACTTCGTCTCAATCTCCTTTTATTGAGGAATATTTCGTTTTATACACAACTTTCTTTTATACGGTGTATAAACCCCTTTGAATTTTACTTTTATACAAAAGGAATCCTTTTCTACGAAGCGTTTTACTAAACGACAAAAAGGAATGTTTCTTTTAACGTACGCGGTGACAACGAACTTTTTCGCCGCCGCGAGTATTATTTGGTCTTTGGCTTCCTGAACAAGCCGTAATGTTTTTAAAATGAAATAAATACCATATACTCTTTTATGTATTTTGGTATTGAAAATGATTTTTATAATGGATTTTTTATGTCAATATATTTAAGTGATATATTTTGTGGAAATGTTTTCTTTCCATCATATTTGTTTTATGTATTATGATTTTATAATGGTACTTGGACATTTGACGGGTGGTTACGTGATAAACCATATGACGGGTGGTGCTGTGAATACCAGGATGGGTGGTTACGTTATAACCTCCAATGCATTGGGTATGGAAGTCAGCCGTATGGCTATTCCATTAAGTGATATGTGTGGAAGTCGACCGTATGGTTATTCCATTTAAGTATGTTTATGTCCCAAGTTACCTTTATATGTTATGTGATCTTTATATGGGTTTTATGGTAATATTTTGGTTACAAAAGGGTAAGTATTGATCTTTTATTCAGTGAATAGTTTTTACTACTTCATAAAGGTGAAAAGTGTTACTTTGATAAAGTATACATGGTTTACTTGTTGTTTTGAAAAACTAACAGTTTTCATTCTTCGTGTTTCCCTCACTGAGATTTTTATGCTCACCCCAAGTTTTTTTTTGAAATGTTTTTCACAGGACTTAATTTAGAATAGGGTCAAGGATGGGATCAAGGGAAAGTCATGCTATCTAAAACATGGAACTATACATGTTTCTTTTTAAGAGTTTTTATTTTATGGAAACTTAGTAGAAGTGTCTACTTTGTAATTTTTTTGAGATGTAATAGTTATGATCTAATTCTCTAAAACTCTAAACCTGAAAATATCCTCAATGTGAATTATTCATTTAATTCAATATTAAGTAGGTTTAAGTCCGGGGCCTTATACACACTACTGGGAAATATCCCTATACCCACGGTTTAAGAAAACCATGGGTATATGTATAGTGTGGGAACCTATACCCACGGTTCTAGAAAACTGTGGGTATAGGTCACCTATACCCATGGTTTTCCACAAAACCGTGGGTATAAGTGTTTATTTCAAGGCCTATCCCCATGGTTTTGTCAAAACCATGGGGATAGAGTTTTTTTCAAAGGCCTATACCCACGGTTTTGTAAAACCGTAGGTATAGGTGTTTATTTCAAGGCCTATCCCCACGGTTTTGAAAAAACCATGGGGATAAATATTTTTTTTCGAAGGCATATACCCATGGTTTTTTAAAACCATGGGGATAGCTTCCCCACATTATGGTGGCAAAAAAAATGCGCGAGAAACAAAAACAATTTGGCGGGAAAACCTATACCCACGGTTTGAACTAATATATTTAGGATGATAGAAATTTATAAACAAATTAATTCTATGGCTTGGTTGGTTAGGCGTTGCATATTTGTTACAACAGTTGAGGTATCGAATCCCGTTGTATTCTTTTTTTTGAATATAGAGACAAGGATTAGTATATTATTATAAATGTAGACATATATTGGCGTAGTCGAGCCATCTTGGTTGGTTAATCACTGGAAGATTGCTGCGTCAGACGCGGGTTCGAAACCCGTTGTATTTGTTTTTGCGTAATATGGTCATAGATTAATATATATTTACAAATATAGATATATATTAATATAAATGGCATAGATGAAGTGGTGTGGTCCATTGAAACACTCATTCAGGTCACGGGAAGTCGTGGGTTTAACACCTATGGGCTCCTTGTTTTCAATATTTTTACCCACGGTTTAAAAACCGTGGGTATAAGACTTTGACAGTGTGGATGAGGCTTTGACATGGTGGGAAAAAAATATACCCATGGTTTTTCAAACCGTGGGTATAGTTCAAGACCCCTATACCGACGCCTCTCAGCCCCATGGTTCCCAAAACTGTGGGTATAGGCTATACCCATGGTTTTGGGGGCTATACCCACGATTTTGAACCGTGGGTATAGGTAGATTTTCTAGTAGCGACACTTCTCCCCATATAGATAATGACTTCAGATTTTTAATGCAAAGATCACAACTTCCAACTCCAGATCATGCGTAGGATAGTTTTTCTCATAAATTTTCAACTGCCTTTAATCATAGGCTATCAATTTATCATTTTTCATTAGTACACAGCCTAAAAATTTCTTTGAAGCATCACTGTACACCATAAATAGTTCTCCACTTTTCAGGAGTGTGAGTACTGGCACAATGATAAGCCTATTTTTGAGATCCTTATAGCTTTCCTCACATTCTTGAGTCCATACAAACTTCACCCCCTTATATTTCATCTTGGTAATTGGGTTTTAAAATTGTGATAAGTTCTTCACAAATCGCCGATAATACCCAGATAGACCAAGAAATCTGTGGATCTCTATTACAGATGTTGGCTTGGGCCACTCTTCAATTACCTTTATCTTAAAAGGGTCCACAAATATTCCTTTTCTAGTGATAACATGCCCCAAAAATGATACTTCCTTTATCCATAACTCACATTTACTTACTTTTTATAAATTTTATCCCTTGGAAAAGTCTTCAACACAGTATTCAAATGCTCATCATGTTACTCCTTGCTCTTGGAGTATATTAGAATATCATCAATAAAGAATACCACAAATTTGTATAGGTAATATCTAAAGACTCTATTCATTAAGTCCATGAATATTTCAGGAGAATTAGTGAGTCCAAAGATCATCACTATAAATTCATAGTGTCTATACCTCGTTCTAAAGGCATTCTTGAGAATATCTTCCTTCCTCACCTTTAATTGGTGATATCTCAACTAAAGGTCTACCTTAGAGAAAAATCTGGCCCCATATAGCTAATCGAACATGTTGTCTATCCGTGGTAGGAGATACTTGTTCTTTATTGTGATTTTATTGAGCTCAAAATATTCAATAAAGAGGCACATTTATCTATCCTTATTCTTGACAAAGAGGACATACACACCCCATGGTGAAGCACTCAAGCATATAAAACCCTTGTTAAGATTCTCCTGTAAATACTTCGTCAGTTTTTCTAGCTCAATAGTGGATATTCTATAAGGTGTATTTGATATAGACAGAGATCCAAGAATAAGTTCAATTGAGAAATCAAATTCTTGGTTAGGCGGAAGACCAGACAATTGTTTAGGGAATACATTAGTGTAATCCCTCATGATGGGCATATCTTCAAGCATGATCATCTCCTTTGTCTCAATAATTTGAGAGAGATATTCTTGCTCATAAGGCAGTAATATCCACACTCGATATGATGATTCTGAAGGAGATTCATTTTCCTCCTCACACTTGTAAAGAATTAGAGGATGCTTCAGGATATGAAGAGTAATCTCCCTTTTTTGGCAGTTGATGTTGGATTTGTATAAAGATAGTCAATCCATGAACAAAATAGCATCAAACTCCACCAAAGGAATTAAAACAAGATTTTATGGGAGGTTCAGTCCACAAAAATTAACTGGGGAGAAGTTATATACTTTTGATGCAATAATTTTCCCATTAGTTGTTCTCACAGATAACTCAATCTCTAAATTTTGAGGTCGTGTTTGAATAGTTTTACTAAACTTATAAGATATGAAAGAATGTGTAGAACTAGAATCAAATAGTAAGTTTTCTATTATTGAATGAATAACTAGCATACCTATCAACATATTTTTGTCTGGCTCGACATCAATAGTAGTGGTAGCATAATCCCTTCCTTGTTTCCTTGGAGGTTGTTGTTGATTGCATTTGAAAACCCTAGGCTTAGGGCATTCGTTTTCAAAATGACCATGTTCCTTACATTTGAAGCACCACACTACTAGCTGAGCGTTGATATGAACCTTCCTTTCTTATTCCACATTAGTGAGATTTTTCATATCCCTTCAATAGTTCTTAGCCATATGCTCCATTCTTCCACATTTGAAGCATTTCCTGGTTCCATTTATAAATTTCTCAGGATGCTTCTTCCCACAATTTTGACACATGGGATGTTCAGTCTTCTTTCTATCATGGGATTTGTTTTCTGATCCACCCATGTTAAACTTCATTTTCATCTTTTTTTTCACCGAGCCCATGAGACCACTGAGAGTATCTGATCTCCATTTCAACCTTGAGGTCACAACGAACAATATCATCATAACTATCAAATTCATGAATCACCAGTGATTTTTGTAGACTCGGCTTTAGTCCACTAAAGAAGTGATCTACCTTGCTTTTGGTATTCATGACAAAGGCATAGGCATATCTTGCAAGTCTTGTGAAGTTTTCTTCATATGACCTTAATGACTCATCTTCCTTCTGCTTAAGTTTGAGGAACTCTCTTTCCATCATGAGACAGAGGGTTTTGGGGAAAATATTTATTGAAAAACATTTTCTTGAATTCCTCCCAATCCATGGAATAAATTTCCTCCTTGGAATTTGTATTTTTGATCAGTTTTCACCACTGATCAGCTTCCTGATCAAAACGATAAAATGACATCACAACTTTCTCTTATTCTAAGTACTGGAGAACATAGAATATATTTTCAATGGTGTTAATCCACTGTTCTGTGAGGAGGGGATCAAAAGATCCACTAAACATGGGAGACCTTTTCTGTATGAAGGATTCGATGTCAACTTGCTATTTCCTTGGAAAAGGAGGGCGTTCAACATGATTCAAGTTATTATTCATAACTTGAGCCAGTTGACCGAGTACCGTCATAAAGTTTTGAGCACCCATTCCCATCATATTTATAATTTCATTAGGGTATTCATCACATTCCCTATCACATTGATTGTTGGAACATGTTCTTCTATTTCCCTCCATTATCTATGAAAATTAAAGTGAAATTAGGGGGCTTGAATACTTATCTAATAATCATAAAAAGGAAACTTTAAACATAAAAGGATAAACTCTTAAAGGAAAATTATATACTAAATTTTGATTCCCTAGGTTTCAATCTAGGTTATCCATGATCTGTTTCCTAACATATATTCTTATAGTAATTTTTTACTCCCTTAATAATGGTTTGTAATGAGCTTATAAATTTACCAAAGCATATCCCCTGAGAGTGTCAAATTAGGTGCAAAGTAAGGCCCATTGTCATGTTATGGGTTACCCTAAGTCAATCCTAGAACACCTTTTCAGATTTTTCACTCCTAGTTACATTTGTTCCGGAACCACATCCACTTGTATTATCTAGATAGGGATAAATTTTCTTGATAAACCACTTACTCTATACTTACCAAAATTTAGGGATATTTTCTCATATTTAGAATTATCCCTAGGATTCTTACTAAAGTGATCTATTCCTAGTCTCCAAAAATAACTAAAATTTTTCTCTGATACCAACTATAGAGACCCTATCTTTTATCACATAATATTACATGATTTTAATCATAATTAAACATCACAATTACAATCCAAGGATCGTAAAGTCTAGTGTCTTGGATCACCAGGTACATAAAATATGGGACAAAATAAAAAATTTCTTTATTTAATCTTCATAAAGAGATCCTAAATTACATTGTGCTTATATGTCTACATAAGATAACCTAGGGATAACATGAACAAAAGGATGAGCTAAAAGCCTAGTAAGGGAATAAATATAAGAATAACGCTTAACACATGGGTTAAAAAGCATAATGATATAAAAAGGCATGGAACATGATTAAACATAAGGAATCATAACATGTAGAACATGAGATCATATAATCATGGAATCATAGTAATGTGGAAGCACCATAAAACATGACTTTAGCACGAGTCAAGGATCATTGCACATAGAGGAGCACGAGTTAAAGCTCGTTGCACATAACGTCTCATGAGACTAAACATTACCCAATGCATTGGATCATTATCTGGGTGCACCCATCATAACATGTTCATGAATATTCTTTCCACATAAATAACCATACATAAATAATCAAACATAAACATAAGGGTTACCCATGGAAAGAATTGTGTATCATAATCATGTCAAAAGCATAACAAATGGGCATATTATAAAAGTGTCCATGAAAGAAAGTAATTAAATCATAAATGGAAATTCATAAAGGAATATAGGAATATATCATGATAAGTAATGTCAAACTGAAGTGAAAGGAGTGTTTAAGAAACTTTATAAATAAGACATTTTAGTACGGTTTAAGGGAAAACTTTCAAGATTATTTAAAATGGAAAAGGAATAATTGTTTTTGTAAAGATAGAATTGAACCAAGGTAGTTTTCATGATAAAATGAGTGATTTTAGAAAAATATTTTTGGCTTAAAACAAATTATGGGGCACACTTGAAAATGGTTAAGAATTCGGGAAGTTCCCTTAAACCGGGCTTGCTTTTTGGAAAGATTTAAGAATGAAACCTTATTAAAACATGTATCTCCCCATAAAAGAAGGAAAATATGATCCAGATACATGATTTGGAACATAAAAATAGAATATTTAAGAATTATATATGAATAAATAAGCCTTATATTAGGATAAATAGGGAGAAAGAGTAACCTGAAGGAAAATTGGAGGTTCGAGTAGAATCCTTTACCTTATGTCCGAAATGATTATGTACTTGATCTTAATGTCCTGAATAATCAAATTAGATTCATTAATTAATAAGTATAGAAACATATATACATGTATTTTATTTTGTATAATTTTATTATGTTCATTTATATCCCTTTTGGTGGGTTATGAAATGCAATTTCATCATTTTGGAGTATTGATTTCTTTGGTTTTCATTATCGCTTTACTTGTATATGAGTATGGAAAATTATGTAGAATGAGGATAGTTTTCAAAAACAGAAATTATATGTTATTAATGGACTCATAGAATATTAAAATACCATTTTTTTTTTCATAATTGAGGATGATTCATTATATAAATTATTAACGATAAATTCTTGGATTATTTTGAGTGGTTTTTCTGACAATGAACTTGTTTTGTTTTATAAATTAATAGAATTTGTAAAAAATGATTACAAAAACTTACATAGGATATATTGAATGTATAATAATATGGTTCAACCATAAAAATTATTTCATTACCATAATTGAAGATGGTAATAGAAATTGAAAACCTATCGTCCTTGAATGTGATAAATTAACACATCTCGGATGGTGTTTTCATTTCAAGTATAAAAGGATGGGAAAAGAGAGATGATAATGAATTATTACATTATAATAACAATATTACAGTATATTTAAGGTACTGGAGTTTTCATAACTTTTGGATGAGGATAAGTTAGGATAGAAAAGAAAGTAAAGGAACTCAAAAAGAAATTGAAAGAAAACAGAAGATGGTTTTACCTCTTGATTCCCTCCTCTTGAGAGCCTCCTTAAGGGAATGGTTTTTGGTATTTTGTTAATAAAAAAGATTATGGACATTGGGGATAGGTTTGGGAAGATTATTGGGCAGAATATAGACAAGTATCAAGGCTTTAGAGGTGTGAGGAGAAGATGGGGTGATGAGTTGTATTTATAATAGAGGAGAGGAGAGTTTTTCTATTATTTTAATCATTATTTTATTATTTTGTTCAAGAAAAGAAACAGTGATGATTATTGAGAATAAATACAATAATGTGTGCATTTGAATTATAAAAAATTGCCACTTACATCATCCATTACTCAAGCATGACTCAAAAATTCATCTATTTACATATATTGTAAATTAATGTATTTCACTATTCACAAAAAATTCAAGTATTTTAGAAAAATTCCAAAAATTCACCCTAACAATTTTTCGATGTGTAGAATTAAAAAATGAACTCCATTTTATGAGAATAATTTTCTAAATATGATAAATTTAATTTTTAATTAAAATCATTATTTACTTGGAAAATACAAATTTTAAAATTAAAACCGCTTTTCTAACACTTTGAAAATTTTATTAAGGTCTCATAAAATTATCTTATAATAATAAGACATAAAAACAATAATTTATGAATAAAATTTATGAAAATACATTTTATTTTAAATTATTAAATTATTCATAAAATTATAATTAAATATCTATGACTTACAAAAATACCAACACTTAATTAATACTTTTTAAAATATTTACTTATACTATGATATAATTATATCATATTTTCACTTATAATATGGATAAATATTATTTATAATTTCATTGGTGAGGTTACTATTAAATTGGTCAATTTACTATTCATAAGGGTCATATTACTATTCCGAAGGTCAAGTTACTAGTTCATTGGTATATGTTCCTTAAATTCTAGAAATACCTTTTATTTCATTCATTCATCATTTATAAAGTTTTTATTGTATTCTTAATGTGATTTTATGTGATTATACTATATTACATAATTATAAGAAGGTAATTACATTGATAAAACACTGGGTCATTATAATATATATATATATATTATTAAATATGCATGAGATGTATATTGAAACTGTTTCATATGACAAAATGGTTTACATGATCACTCCTTAATGATTTCATCAGTTTAGAACCAAAGGTTGGTTCATTTGATACTTTTAAAGAACCTTTGGGATGTTTTGTTTTATCAAAAATTTTGTATTTGTTGACAACTAATCTTTTTTAAAATAAAGTTTTTGAAAAAACATGTGAAAGTTGTTGAATGTTCAAACCCAAACTTAAAGGGGGATAAAAGTTTTGTTTTTGAAAAATTTGTTTTTTTCGGATGCAGAGGATCAAATTGAGAATCACCAGATGTCGAGTATTGGACTGAGTAACACCAATCATAGTTGTTGTCAGAAATATAATTTTGTTGATCTAATGTGTTATCAGTCTCAATTTCATAAGCATGAAGTTCAAGATTCAACAGACACCGTGGTTGTTAGAAAGTTAGAACATTGATGAAAAGGTTGAATGATGACAATGGTTTCAGGAGTTATAAAGTTCTTAAAATTTCTAACCCAAAGTAAGTTGATGATTTTATGGTTTGTAATTCTAAAATATCATAAGTTATCTGTAACACTTGTGATGTAAGAATTATAAAGAAAACATGGAGAATAAGTGCTACAAATCATATTGATTTTTGGTTGGAAAGAAAGGAGGTTCTGAAAGTAAGAGACGTTATAATATTTTCCTATGTAATTCAGACGATGGTTTTCCAATCTTGAAGTTATCATAAATAATGAAAACTCTCATGATAAAATATTTTGAATAAATGAAGGAATCATAAAGACTGTATCGATTCTAGGAAGTAATAAAAAGTTTGCATCAGATCCAGAAGCACCGAACACAAAATTTTTTAGAAGTCTGAATGAGTAATAGCTGATGAGGTTTGAATAATTTAAAATTTGTATAGTATAGTTTACATATTAATGAGAATTCAATCACAATAAGAATTCCATCATTATGAGGATTCCATCAGACTGAAGCTTAGGGAGTTCCATCAAACTGCCTTTGAGAAGAGATGTTAATTGGACTAACTCAGAGAAGAAAAGTCAACTGGACTAACTCTGAGGAGAAAAGTCAATCAGACTAACTATGAGGAGGGAATTCAATCAGACTAACTCCATGATGAAAAGTGAATCAGAATTACTTTGAGAAGGAAAGTCAATTGGACTGACTCTGAGAAGGGAAGTCAATCTGACTAACTCTAATGAGAAAAGTCAATTCAGAATGATCTAAGAAAGTTCCATTGTACTGAAGAAAAGTTATAAAGTCTAGGAAGAATTATTATGAAGAAGAATCAAGAATATTCTATAAGATTTGTGAAAAGTTGAAGTGTTCAAACTTTAAATTTGAATATGTGTATATTATAATGGTTTTCAATTTGAGTGACTGTGATTTTTTTTTTTCAGTTTTCCTCCATTTTCTTTATGAGATGCCTATAAATAGAAGCACAATACAATCATACTTTGAAAATTTTCATGTGAGTGGAAAATGTGGAGTGATACTGAATTTGTGTCAAAGTTATCTTTCTGAACTGTGACCTTTATATAAGGTCAGACATCTGAAAGTTTTGTTTACTGGTCTAAGGAAGATCAGACTGAGAATTTGAGCAGAGTTCAAAAAATGCAGATTGAAAATTGGTTCATTGTACTGAGTCCATCAGACCGAATTCATCAAAATGATTCCATCAGAACCATCCCTATTGGACTAAGAGAACCAGACCCAACCAAATCATACTTAGGATCCATATAGAGCATTTTTTGAGTAGTTTGAAAAAAGTATTTATTCCTTTGTTTTGGATCAATTGTTTGTAAGAAAACTTTGAAAACTGATGGGAGTCAATATAATCATTCCTATCAGGAGATAGAAGGTGTCTAACAGGAGTTAACACAAGTTGTATTCACTTATTCATTATAATAAATTTATATAGACCCACAAGAGTGAGTATGGAAATGATGTAGGTTCTCACACTAAGACTAAACCTTGTAAATCTTGTGTTCTTTACTTTATTTCTTACTTTTTCATGCATGAGTATTTACTAAAAGATGATAAGGATATAAATTTTAATAGGTAACATGGGTTAATTTTTTAAAAGTATTAAAACTTATAAAAGTTAACAATTGATTCAACCCCCTCGATTAGTTATTATTCGATCCTTTGGATCTTTAATTGGTATCAGAGCGAAGGTTCTCTTGTTGAATTATGATCATTGATAATATAAAATTTTCAACAATAAAGGAATTCTTACATTTGATGAAAAAATTATTATGGATGAAAAAATATTATGATTCTTAATCTCCTATCTCTTAGACTGAAATTTTTTAATGCTGCTATAATTGGGTTTTCACCTATTGATAAAGATGCCTCAACAACTTTTGTTGATAAGATAAATATTTAAGTTGATGGAAAATCTAGGAATGTTATTCTTATGACTCTATCATAAAATGTTTATATGAAGGTGATTGGTTTAAAAAGTTCAAAGAGTAAGTGGGAAAAGCTGCAAAGTATTTTTTAAGGGAATACTAAAGTAAAGGAAGAAAAGTTATAAATCTGGCATAGTAAGTTTGAAGACATAAGAATGAAAGTTGAAGAATATATTAATGAATACTTCACGAGGGTGAATGAGATTATTTTAAATATAATAGTATTTGAATAATATATGGAAGATTATACAATAGTAAAGAAACTTATGAGAAACTTTTCGTAGATGTTTGATTCTAAAATTTCTTCTTTAGAATATAAAAATGATTTATCTCTTGATGAATTGCATAACTTTATTATTTCTCATGAAATGAGAAAAGATCCAATGTTTAAAAAGAAGATGAAAGGTGAAATGAATTTTGAAGCTATGAGAAAAATAAATATTCAAGATGTTGAACCTATTAATCCTTTTGATTTTGAAGATAAATAGAATGATTAGTTGAATGAAAAAAATTATGTCTCTTATATCCAAGAACCATCTAAGAGGAAGAGGAATGTATGGAGGTAAACTTCCTCTAAAATGTTTTGAGTGTGGTGGAATTGGATATTTTTCTACGAATTATCCTAAGAATAATGTTGGAGAATATCCAGATGATTATAATGAAAAACCTCAATATAAGAAGTGAAACAAAAGTTCTAAAGAAGAAAAGTCATCCAACAAATCTAAGAAGTTTACTGAAAACAAGAGAATTATATTGAGTAAGAAATCTGAATCAGACTCAACTGAAAACAATTCTTCAGAAGATAAAAGTTTAGAAAAAGTTAGAACATTCATTTCAAAATTTGAGAAAATTAGAGACTCCTCAAATAGTGAAGAATAAGGAGGTGAAGAATCTTACAGAGAGTATCAGCTCAGAACAAAACTTGTTTCATGTCTTGAGAAAAATAGATCTCTCAAGAAATAAATCATAATGATGAAGAAATATGGTGGTAAAGTTGTTGAAAGTGAAAAAATATTTTATCAAGAAATAAGAAGAATGTATCCAAGAGATATTGGGTGAAAAACTTAGAATTGCTGAATAGGGAAAGATAGTTGAAGATCTTAGTAATAAGCTAATAGATAAGGAAGAAGAAGTTAACATGTTTCAATTAAAAATTCTTTAATATGAAATTACCTTGAGTAAGATGAAGGAAAACTTCAACAAATCATCAGAAGTTAAATATGAAACTTCTAAAGTTACTGAGAAAATTCAAATCAAGAATCATTACTCACTAGAAATAATGTTTCATTTTATTTTTCTAACATTTAAGGTGAGAAGAAAAGTGTTGGGAAAGCATGAGTTAAGAATGGATATGAGAAAACTATCACATATAAAAAAGTTTAAAACTTCATTAGTAGGAAAGACGGTCCACACCTAGTGTATGTTAGAGTAGAAAGAATTTATCAACCTTAACAAAGTTTCTACAGAGAAAGATCTTACTTCAATAGAAAATCAAGGTTTGATGATTTTTTTGGTGTTGTGGAATCTATGGGCACATGGATTATAATTTTTGGCACAAAAATATCTCTACCCAAAATAAGGTTTGAGAATAGTAGAAGAAATAGTGAATGTAGAATGTGAAACTTTCTTAACTTATATAAAATTGAAAAAGTGAATTCTCGGGATGTTAGAAACTTTCCAATGAAGAATTTTTTTGACCATATGAAATAATTTTTTGTAAGATGTGATCAAATGGTTCATATTTCTGAATAATGGATGACTGCTATTCCAAGAAAAGTTTTTAATGCAAGGAAATAAAAAGAAGTAGGAAAGAAGAAAGTTGAGAAAAGATCCTTTATTGTTGAGACTGCCTTGAAAGAAACTAAAAAAACAAATCATGTATACTTGATAGTAGTTGTTCTTCACACATGAAAAGTTATTTAAAAATCTTGAAACATTTTTGAAAATCATGATAGAGGTGTTGTTACCTTTGGGAATGAAAGTTCTCTAAAAATCAGAGGAATCAAAATGGATGAGATAGAAGCTGAAAAGTTGAAATCTAAAGAAGTCTTGTTTGTTTATAGACTAAAACATAACTTACTTAGTATAAGTCAACTTTGTGATGATGGAAAAGAAGTTATATTTATAAAATATTCTTGTGTTATCAAAAGGGTGAAATATGAAAAATTTATTACAAAAGGAGAAATAACCAGTGAGAATCTCTTCCAAATAGAAGAATTTAACAAATCCTATTACTTAAGTGTTAAATATAAAAATAAGTTGTGGCACTGAAGAATTGGTCACATTGGGTAGAAAAACATGAACAAAATTTTTAAGGTTGATGTTGTTTGAAACTTTATATAATTTAAAAGAAGAGAATAAGTTGTTTGTGTAACTTTTCATAAAGGCAAGATGACTAATAAAAGTCATAAGAGAGTTGAGATTTAGTCTACCAGACCTCTTGAACTTATTCATTCCAATTTATGTGGGTTAATGAGACATCAATCAATAAGCATAGATTTTCACTTTTTTCACTTTTATTTATTATTTCACTCATATAGAAAACATTATGTTTATGAAACACAAGTTAGAGGCTGTAGAAATGTTTAGAGTCTTTAGAAAAGAAGTTGAGAAAGAAATGGGGGTTTAAATGAAGAAGTTGAGAAAAGATAATGGAATAGAGTTTACAAGAAATACTTTTGAAACTTATCTTATAAATCACGGTATTAAAAATCAGTATAGTTCTCAAAATACCCCATAAAAATGGAGTAGTAGAAAGGAATAATAGAAGTTTGGTGGAAATGAGAAGAAGCATGTTAGAAAAATAAAAACTTTCAATGTTCCATTGGAGAGAAGATGTTAGTAATACTATACATGTTTATAATAGATATTTATTAAGTACAAAATCCAACATGACTTCCTATGAAATGCGGTATGAAAAAAACCTTCATCTTTAAAAGTCCATGTTTATTCAAAACAAAAAATCCAGATAAAATAAAGTTTGATGAGAAAGTTGAGGAATAAAATTTTATAGACTATTCACCCAATGAAAGAAGTTACAAATGTTAGAACAAACATTTATAAAAGTTGGTGGACTCATATGATGTGAAAGTTATGGAGAATCCAAATTCTTTAACAAAAGTTTTTGGGAATGTTGAGGAAGAAAAACTAAAAGTTTCCAATGAAAATGAAAGTGAGAAAAGTAATGTGCATGAAGATTCATATGAATCGTGTGATGGGGAAAGTGAAGTAGGAAGAGGAACTCTGAAATTTCCTAATTTAAAAAAACACGTTGGGACTGCAAATATTCTTGGGAATCATAAGGCTCCAGTTTAGACTATAAGAAAGCAGATATTGGAAAATCAAACTTTACTCATCTCAAAAGTTGAACAAAAATCAATCTCAAAATCTATTCAACACAAAAAATGGGTGAATGATAAGAATGAAGAGTTGGATCAAAATAAGAAAAATAAAACATGGTAACTTATTCCACATCCAAAAGGTAAAAATGTTATCAAAACAAAATAGTTTTAAAAATAATAATTGAATGAACGTGAAGAAATTTCAAGAAACAAATCAAGTCTTGTTTGTAAAGGCTATACATAGGTGGAAGGTGTGAATTTTGATGAAACCTTTTCCCTAATTGCAAGGTTAGAGACTATTAGAATTTTTCTAGTAGTGACTGATCACTAGAATTACAAATTATATTAGATGTATGTAAAGTCAACATTTCTCAATGGAGAAATTGAAGAAGAATTTTACACTGAACAAACTTGTTGGATTCTACTTGATGAGGACAAAAACAAAGTTTGTAGATTGAAGAATGATTTGTATGGGATAAAACAAGCTCCACATGCATGGTATTATAAGCTTGAAAATTGTTTGATAATGTTTATTTTTTAAAGTAAAAGTTTACAACAACTTATATTTGAAAGATAATGACTCTGAAACTCTAATTGTAATTGTTTATATGGATGATATAATTTTTTATAGGGATAAAGAATATGATTTTAAAACATTTTCTGAAGAAATTAAAAGGAACTTTGAGATTTATATGTTAATAGAATCAATATTCTTCCTTGGTTTACAAGTTCAACAAAAAGAAAAATACATTTTTCTATATAAAAAAAAATATGCCGGGGAATTATTGAAAAATTCTGGCATGTTAGAATCCAAATAAGTTTCTACTCCTATCTCAGTGGGGATAAAGTTGAGTAAATATGAGTTTGGTAAAAGTGCGAATTATAAAGACATTTATAAGATGATAGGAAGTATACTTTACCTTATCACCTCAAGAACTGATATTTTTTATGTTGCGACTTTGTGTGTCTGGTATCAAAGTAATCCGAAAGAATCACATATGTTGGTAGGAAAAAGAAATCTGAGATATGTCAAAGGAATAAATTTACATGGGTTGTTATAAAAAATAAATTATGAGATAAATTTTCATGGTTATACTTATACCGATTGGGTTACAAATTGTAATGATAGAAAATCAACCATATGTGGAAATTTTTTCTTGGGTGAATGTTGTGTAAGTTGGCATAGTAAGAAATAAAATTCAGTAACTTTGAGCACATCAGAATAAGAATATGATGTGTCTACTTAGGATTGTACTTAGATGCTATAGATGAATGTTCAGTTGGAATATTTGAAAATAAAAGTTTTTAAACCATTGAAGATACTTTGTGATAATCAAAGTGTAATTGATCTTTTTAAAAATCATGTCCAACATTAAAGATCAAAACAAATTGATATAAAGTTTCAATTTATAAAAGAAAAATTTGTTTTTGGAGATTTTTTATTAGAATATATTTCAACGAAGTATCAAATATTTGATATCTTCACAAAGACAATGCCAAAATAAAGGTTTATTGAGTTTAGGCTGCAACTTCATGTTCATCCCCCTCCAATGACTTCCTGAATATCATAAGGAAGTCCTCCACTATGCTTTGGATTATGTTGAAAATGGGGGATAGAAGGCAACAACTTTTTTACTTCGTAAGAATTTTTTACTTATCTTTATTTTATGAATCTGAAGCATTGGTTATCAGATAATTTGGGAGATAAAAATCAAGGGGGAGAGAAAAAGAAAAGTGAGAAAATATAAAAGTGAGGGGGAGTTTATATTAACATGGATGCAAACTTTTCTTATCACCAAGAGAAGAAATTCCTTCAAAAATATTACTTTATACAGTAGTGTGATGTTAAGAAACCCTCTTTTGAGAAAGATTTTGTTTTGATAAAAGTAAAAAAACTTGGGTTTTTTACAAAAGGCGGGTTGTAAAAGTTTTTAATGATAGTTGAAAAAAAATCCAATTTGGGAGATTGAAGAACCTTTGCGGTGTTTTGTTTTAAAAAAGTTTTTGCATTTTTTGACAACTAATCTTTTATAAAAGAATATTTTTGAAAAAATAGGTGAATGTTTCTGAATGTTTGAACCCAAACAAAAAGGGGGAGAAAAGTTTAGTTTTTGAAAAAGTTGTTTTTAGGACATAGAGGATCAAATTGAGAAGCACTAGACACAAAGTATCAGAGTGAGCATCACAAATCACACATTTTTAAAAAAATATAAAGTTGTTGATTGGAAGATCCATCGGTCAATTTCACCATCATGAAGTTCAAGATTCATTAGACACCATGGTTTTTAGAAAGTCAGAATGTTTCTAAAGAGGTTGAATGAATATAGTGATGTTAGGAGTTAGAAAGTTCTTAAACTTTCTAATCCAAAGTCAAAAAATTCTTTTCTAGTTTGTAATTATCAATTATCACAAGTTGTTTGTAACACTTGTGATGCAATACTTATGAAGAAAATGGGGATAATAGGTACAACCAATCCTATTGAGTTTTGGTTGGAAAGAAAGAAGGTGCTAGAAGTAAGGGAAGTCATAATATTTTACTATGTAAGTCATATTATTCTTTAACAATATTAAAGTTCTCATAAATCATAAAAACTCTCATGATAAAATCTTTTGAAGAAATGGAGGAATCATAAAGATTATATCGATTCTAGGAATCAAGAAAAAGTTTGCATCAGATCCATAAGTACTGACACATAAGTTTTTAAAAGTCTAAATGAGTAATAACAGATGAGGTTTGAATAATTTCAATGTTACAAAGTGGAGTTTCCATAATAATGTGAATTCCATCATAATGAGAATTCAATCATTATGAGGATTTCATCATAATGAAGCTGAGGAAGTTCCATCGAACTGACTCTAAGAAGGAAAGTTAATTAGACTGACTCTAAGGAGGAAAGTCAATCAGACAAACTCTGAGGAGGAAAGTCAATCAGAATGAATCTGAGGAGGAAAGTCAATTAGACTAACTTTGAGAAGGAAAGTCAATAAGACTAACTCTGATAAGGAAATTCAATCAGACTAACTCTGAGAAGGAAAGTAAATCCGACTAACTTTGATGAAGAAATTCAATTTAAAAGGAGTTGAGGAAGTTCTATTATAGAGAATAAAAGTTAAGAAGTATGAGAAGACTGATTATGGAGAAGATTCAAGAATATTCTAGAAGTTTTTTGAAGAGTTGAATTAGTTAAACTTGAAATTAAAATATGTGTAAATCATAGAGGTTTTGAATTTGAGTAAGAACGAAAAGTTTTTTAGTTTCATGAATTTATCTTTCTAAGATTCATATAAATAGAAGCACAATAAATTCATACTTTTCAAATTTTTCATGTGAGAGAAAAAGGTGAATCACTGTAGAATTCTTGTAAAAGTTATATTTTTAGACTGAGACCTTGATAGAAGGTTGGACAACTGGAAGTTTTTCTTACCAGACTAAAGAAGATCAGACTAAGCATTTGAGTAGAGTTTAAGAAATGAAAATTAAAAATAGTTTTATCATATTGAGTCCATTATATTGAATTCATCAGACCCAACTCCATCAGACTGATAGAATTGAAGCCAGCCAAATCAGACCGAGGATCCTGATAGAGAATTTGTGGAGTAGTTTTAAAAAATTCTTTATTCATTTGTTTTGGATCAATTTGTGTAAGAAAACTTTGTAAACTGATAGGATTAAATAAAATCATTTATATCAAGAGATAGAATGTGTCTAATAGGAGTTAGAACAAGTTGTATTCACTTATTTATTATATTTAATTTCCATAAACCCATGAGAGTGGCTATGACAAGGATGTAGGTTCTCACAGCAAGTCTTAACCTTGTAAATATCACGTTCTTTCCTTGCTTTCCCACTTTTTCATGCATGCATATTTACTAAAAGCTGATAAGGATATAAACTTCAACAGGTTTCATGGGTTAAGTTTTTAAAAGTATTGAAACTTATAAAAGTGAACAACTAATTCAAACCCCATTATCATTTGTTATTAAATCCTTTAGAACTTCAACTTTGTTTATTCATTAAGTGTTCAATGAATATCACACTTGACGAACAGTAATGCATGCAACTCGTTACAAATTGGGATGGTTCAACTTTGATTGTTTATAGAGAAGAGTTCTCTATTATTGGGTGAGAGGGTACACTGACCATGTTTGCTCAACAAATTTATGACCATCAGTTTCATGTAAATTTTACAAAAATATCTTATTCTCTAGGCCTCATTTATCTCTTCCAAGAAGGCATTATCACCCCTTTGAGATATCGGGTGTCATCAAAAAGCGTTCATTAATCTGTTGACCAATGTATATCCCCGAATACATGGTTTCTTTTTTATTACTCTTCATGATCTTCCTCAAACACACTCCATTGAGATCGAAGGAGGTAGATGGATGTTACTACAACTATTAAAATATGGTTACTCTATTCCGCTCTATTTTTCAGATCATTTATGTGTCTAATTCCTAAAGATAAGTATTCCTATTGTTTCATCTGTTTTTTATTGTCAATAACCATTGGATGATTTATATAAACTCATAAGTGGAATCAGAGTGAGTTTATTCAATATTTAATCATGTTTTATGCAAGTATTAGGGCATGCAACAGAAGTATATGAGTCATAGATTTAAAATTTTATCATGGGATTAACATAACTATGCTATCTCCAGTGATGCACAACATGATACAAAAGCTTGAAGATATCACATTAATTTATTTAAGCACAAAAAATGAACCACTGCCTCATTCAATTTGAAATAACGTTTGAAAACTGATTTTCATCAATGATTGTTGCTCAAAGGAACCGTGTTTGAATCCATCTAGATCATTCACACATGCTTTGAAAGTCTGCGAAAAAAACAATCATCGATATCCGGGTGCTAGCACAAAGATTCTAGAAAGCATTCGACACTCCAATGATCACTTATCACATCATTCCTTCAATTTGTGAAAGAGATCTTGGATCAATTTCTTGGAATAAAAACTTCTCTCTCTGGGATGTGGGAGGGAGGAGTGATTATGTCTCAAATTCAAGTGGAAGAATAATACCTCAGAAAAGAGCTCTATATTTCTTATATAGTAGAGATTAAACATCTAAAAAATGATCCCTAAACCCTATATAAGTAATTCTCACTAAATAATCCATAAAAAACACATTATAACCAACTAATTATGTCATAAACATCATTTATACACTACTAAAAAAGGCTACACCAACGGTTTGAGTGTATGCTGGGTGATTTTCTGTCAGTATAAACCTATACCAATGGTTTGACCAAACTATTGGTATAGGCAATTTCAATGGAAATACCTATACTAATGGTTTGGTGAAACCGTTGCTGTAGATTTTCTATTGAAAAAATCCCAACACCAGGTATTAATCCCACAACCTCCTGCTTATATTCCAAATACTTTACTACTATGCTATAACATCTTATATGTTCATATATATAAAAAATATAGATATGTATGTATAGAACAATTATTTACATTGAATTATTTATTATCATTATTATTATTATGCATAAATAATGGCACCACCTATATGGGCATTTTAGGAAAACTATTGGTATAGGTGCCCATATATCATAGTTATACCATAATTTTGGTTAAACCATTAGTATAGGTGGCCATATTCCATACCTATACCAATGATTTTCCCAAAAAAATTGGTATAGAACCATTGGTATAACTCAGATTACTATATTTTTTTTATCACTTGTAATATATTAAATATATTATGTGATAAAAGAAAGTAATTAACTTGACTTGATATCCCCACAAATATTTTCCCATGTATTCACTTAAATACTAGTAAATACATTAAAAAAATAAATTCAACTCCAATTATTCTATACTCAAATAATAATGAATCTATTTATTCATCATAAATAATTTATTCTCAAACATCTCTCATACCCTAAGGTGTGTCCCACTATGTCTTATACTCATATTCATTAGAATAGGCCAAAATTTTGAATACGCTAAGTGTGTGACCCTCTAAACCCTTATCTCGACAGTAGTGAATACTGCTCACAAATCAGAAGTGGGGTCTAACAACTCATCAAGGCCTTTAAGGAGATAAGAAATAGTAATAGCAACAACAGCCTATTATAAACACACACTGTGTAATATAATCTCTTTGTCTCGTGATATATCATAAAAGCAGGACGTACAATTTGTGTCAACACCATTTCTTACTTTATTGTTCGTTGGCCTAACTGGACAAACTTACCTTCTTCTACCATGGTCATGGATTTAGTGAAGGTACTACCAACCTAGTCAACTAGGCTCAAGATATCACTCCCTTTCGAAAGTGACAAATTTTCTCTTGATCATTCAATTAATGTCATACCAAAAATGGAGTACCTAACATAATCTACCTTGCCATGAAATAAATTTCACAATTTTCATCTTTTATAAAAGTATGTGATAAAAAAATATACACTAACAATAATCTCAAGTCAAGACAACATTACACGTGTTCATATATAGGAACTACCAATGACACCTGAAACATGTGGTGTTCCTATTGACAGGTCAGTCCTCATGATCTCATATACTTGATATCACCAAGTGAAAACTTAATGAGAAGAAGTCTCAATGCTTCTGAAACCCCAACACTTGATAGTCACACACCATCCGTGTCTTGTCATCATGATGTTTCTAGACCATATGACATAAGTTTAAAATTACTCTCATGGTATCTCTAGGCTCTCATTATAGCATATGAACTACTATAACCTTTTGATATTATAAGTAATCCAATGACATTACCATATAAATAGTGTATGGATAAATATCAACACTATTATGATAAGAATACATCATGTATAACTCACTATATATATGATATGGTAATCGAAAAGTACTATTCAAGTTGGGTCTAGTGCACCCATTTTTACAACACTCCCACTTGTACTAGAGCTAACTTGTGAACTATACTCATTAGCTCTCACATGATAAGATCATGCTCATTTTGAGTTATGAATTTAGTCATTGGGCCTACCACATCTCCATTGTGTGGATACTTTTCTATTTGTTAATTCACCTCTTTGAGTAAAACTCCTCAAGAGATGATATCCCTGAGTATATTTATTTTTTCCACTATCAAAACTTGACATATTGGATAGTAACAATGGTATGATTATCATAATTTATACTATGATAAAACTTTACTTACTAGGTGCAATTCTAAGAATTAGAACAAATTTTTATATATTTTACACTACTTCTTCAGCTGCATTAGAAGCCACAACACACTTAGTATTTATAGATATCACTATCATTGGCTTGAATGAGCTTATCTTGCTCATTAAATTAGCCTGACTATGGTATTAGATCATATTGATCAAAATGAATACTAGTTTTTATCCCCTTATAACTAGTGTTCCTTCCTCTCCAAGTACCAGGAATATATCCCTTGTACTCTCTCAAATACAATTGGATAGTTCTGACTACTTCCTATACAGTTCTTATGAATTCAACTGATATTTTCCTACCATAAAGTATATGTTTGCAATATCACATCTAGTACATAGAATTACATATGTTATTGATCCATCACAAAAGTGCATGGAATTCTACCCACCACATTAATCTCCTCCCATGTTTTATACATGTCTTCTTGGATAGATTTATGCTCTGTGACAATGGTAACAATTCTCTCTCAAATTATTCTAACTTTTATTTTTTAATACCGTGTCATTATATGTACTTTGACTTGGTCTAAGAAACCCATTAGAATTAACTCAGTAGATCTCATTCCTTAGAACTTAGGTTGCGACTTTAAGAAAATATTTGGAGAGTTAATTTCATTATATCCTTAATTTACTATAAGACTAAATAACTATTTTCCATGATATCAACATATTATACTTGGAAAACTGTGGTTCTCCCACTAACCTCTCATAGACACATTATGAAATTTCATTCTAAATGAATATTCTATAATTTTTTTCTTACTTAAACAAAAAAAGTATTTTAGTAACTTGAACCCCTTATTAGCATTCTATGTTTTCACGAAATCTTTCTGGTTGTATCATATAAACAATTTTCAATAAAGTTTCCCTTGAAATCCAATACCCAATATAATTATCATATAAAGTTGCTATAACAAGTGAAATTCAAATGTATTTTAATCACGACGTTCAGTGAAAATGTGTTTTTCTTAGACCATGTATAGACATTACTAATTAAACACTTCAACCTTCTATCATTTCTCATTGGTCTGAACTTGACCATCCATGCATTTTTTCTCTTTAATACTACCACAATATCAAGATTTGAAACATTCAAAATACCAAGAACCTGTACTTTGATACATGGAATCCATTATTGAATTAAAATTTTCAAACTTAACTAATTTCCATCTACTACTTCCATATAGGATCTATTATTCTTAATGAATAACATGTCACCATCCATGGTGAATTTAAAACCGCTACTATGGTTTTAACCTTCTTATGCAGTATGTATCTATGGAACAATCCTTTTCCACAAGCTCTTGTGGAACTTGTTCCTATGTTAATCACTTATACATCTTCAACATTAACTAAATCCAATACAATATTTCTCCCACTATATCAAATAGATATGTTCACCCTTTTATATAAATATAGTCTAGCAATTGACTATAATTTTTCCATCTAAGGAATTTCTGTAAAATCCTTTGAAAACTTTAGGATAATTACTTTAGATGCACATTGTGTTTTTCTTGATGCAAGTTTGTTTATTTATTTAACATTAACAAACTCTTTGCATATAAACTCATACTATTATTACATGATAGATTTATTTCATACTATAACTCATATGATATCCATTTTTCATCATAGTTTGCATATGGTTATGGTATGACATTTCTATTTATGAAGTATGTCTTGAAAAATAATGGAAGTTTATACAATTCATATGAGTCTCAAAATTGATTCTCCTTTTACTTACATCATGATTATGATGTGTATAAGTAAATTTACTCTTAGAAATTTCTACACAGTACATTTTAATGATCAATGTTTTCATGTATGAATCACTATCTACAATCCTTTTATTAATTTAATGGTTTTGATGTAAATAAGGAAATATGAGTTTAAGAATTAATCTACTCTATATTTTCAATGATCGATGAATGTATGGTTGAGATATTCTTCAAATCATAGGCCCAAAACAACTAATATCTTCTAACCATGCATGTTCCTTACTTTACTTTTACATTATTTAACATCCTTAAAGGAATATCATGAAGTATAAGAATTCACCTCTAGAATATCCTTGAAATAGTTCACACAATCTGGATGAACTAATCTTGTAAGCTCTATGTCTTACCTTTATTTCTAAAGGTTTCTTTTTCCAAAACTAGATATGTAAATGTGTTGATAATCCTAAGGTCTTTATCTACAAAGAGTACAAAAACCATATTGGTTATATCCTTAGAAACTACTTATTTTTACTAGATAAATAATTATCTCACCATGACTAGGTATAGCTGAGTCTTACATTTAATATTCATCGGTTATTTCCAATGATTCAAGCATCACTAAACCATTAGTTGAGTATGAGACACTATAAAAAAAATTCATTCCAAAACTGAAATAATTTCTCCTTCTATCTAATAGACATGTGAGATAAATGATTTTGGTAATACTTAACAAAATTTTAATAAATATCAATAATATTGGAAACTAAAAGTTGTTAACTTATCATGACATGCAAAGTAAATATGATTCAATATGATAACCTACCTATTTTATTTGAAGGATATTGCGAAGGTCCCCTTGGAATCACACTTTTCATTGACCTTTTCACATTGTCTTTAAACTTGTTCACCATAATAGGTAAAGATTATTCTTTCTTTAAGTTTTTATCAAATTGGCGAACCTTACCCAAAAGGTAATAAAGCATTTTTCTTAATATTGTTCATTTTTCATTCCCAAACAAAATTGGAGTAATTAGGTGAAAAAGACATAATAAATGGATGTATTGAATAATCATACTATATCTTTCAATTTACAAGTGTTCATTTTAATCATCATCTCATTCATTTATCACTTCACTTTCTCCTCACAAGCTTCCCATAGATGAGACAACATGTGAAATCATCCATTTCTTGATGTTTTTCCGTAACTCATTGTACATTGATGATAAAATTATGATATAAACATCAAATGTGTCATACACGAGTCTTTTCTAAGAATATTTCACACTCTCACTTCCTTAGGTGGATAAATAGTTAGTGGGGACTCCAACACATATAATTTCCTATATCGCAGCACTTTACACAAGTGCCTGTGCTACACTAGGAAATTCATGCTTGATGGGACATTTTCTTTGTAAAAAATTAATCACAGTGAACTTGTGGTATTACTATCCATTATTTAATAAAATAAAACTTGAGAATATTAGTAATTTATCTTGATTACTGATTAGACATTACTGATTAATTAAATCATTAGATGTCTCACACTATTTTAATGAACCCTATTATCCCTCACCACTAGTTTCAAAATATCTAGTCACTTGTGTACTCTAGTGATAAGAATCTCTGAAACCTCTCCTCATAGTCCAAGATATGGTTACACCACTACTTAAAGAGTTTCAAGGTAGAAATTTGACTAGATAACCGAATTAAATTGTGACTCGTTGAACTATTTAGTGAAGTCCCATCTTCTAGGAATCATAATCTTGATTCACTCAACACTTTTACTATAAAGTGACAATAAGATAGATATGAATAATTCTTTGTTATTATATTTATTTAACTCAAACTATCACTCTTATAATAACTCCCTAATAGTAATAGGCACCCTTAACTAGGGATGAATAGAACCTTGTATACCTGGTTTTATTCAAATTTGAAAGATGGAAGGTATTACAACTTAATATTTCTTTGATATTTTTTATTAATTCTCAATGAATGAACTCATTTTCTATTTTATATGCTTGTATTATGTGATCACACTAGCAACTTGACAATTCATTAAATAGAAAACATTCATCGCATCTTAATTTGTTTTAATATATTCATTTTAGTTTATTATTTTATGCTATCATGTAAAATTGTATATTAAAATAATAATAATAAACTATCTATACATTAAATAAAAAATGAGAATGATCTTGAGAATTTACTATTAATTGATCTATTTAACGTAAATGGATCAACTGTGACCCTAGGTGTAACATCCCATTACTTGGTTTCAGGTACTCCTCAACCCTTATTTTAATCATGATTTGGTTGGGTCATGTTTCAGGTTGTTTTGAGTGAAATGTAGATCATTTTGGAATCCATTTAGGCTGTTCATGGTTGGTGCATGATTAGGGAAAACCATGTGGTTTGTCCTAGCAAACTATGCACCCTTTGATGGTGCTCTAGAGGGGGTGCACAATTTGTTCAAACTGTATAGCCCAACCCTCCAAATCATGTGGCCTCAAGTAGTGGGAATTTGCATGGTTGGTGCACAGTTAACCAAACCATGCACCCACCAAGTAGAAACCATCCACCATAGAGTAGGGGAGCACAGTTAGGGTGCACAATTTTTCTATCCATGCAACCCTATCTAGGGAACCGTGTGTGAAAGATTTATTTATTCCAAAAAAATTAAAAAAAAAATTCTAAAGTCCTCGTTTAAGATGGCTAATCACCCAGATCGACCCTAATATGATTTCTAGGGTTGAGAAGGCTCCCTAAAAGCTATTTTGGCTCCTCCATCCTCCTACTTTAGTGAATCAAAGTACCGATGGAAGATTTTATCCCTCTCTAATAAGTGGACATACTATCTAATAGTTTCTTTAGATATATCCTTCCTTCCACCTTAAAATTTTATGGAACATCATGTATTGGATGGATCTTAACTCTACTTACTTGGATATTTATTTTGGGTTTGATTTCTAGATCTTATTAACCTTCTATCTACATTGGCATTCCCATTATGGGTGTTGATTGTTTGTTTTCCATGATTAAAAGTAGGTGGTTTTGTTTGAAATTTCCATGTAATTAAAACCTTGAATTAGATTATTTGTTTGAAATAACTTTCAATTGATTTATAAAACTTTGATTCGAAGTGATTTTATTATGAAATTTGAAATGGAATGGATTTTGGAAAAAAACCCCAATTCCAATGGAATTGGAATTTGGGGTGTATTTTAAAAATGATGGAATTGATGAAATGATTTGAGATTTGATTTGAGAAAATTGGATTAAATTAAAATGATGAAAACCTATGATTGGTTTTTTTATTTAAAAGTCATAAAATGATGAAAAATACATGTTTTAGTTTTTGAAATTGAATTGGAATATTGAAACTAAAATATGGAAAATTGAATTGTAAATGATGATTTATTTGAAATGAGACGATTTTACCTTTTTATATTGATTGATTGAGAACATGTGATCCTAGGTATTTAGTGAGTTATTTGAGATAAGCATGCTAGTATCTTGATCCCCTATCATTGGATTGATGATGATAACTCTAAAAGAAACCAAGTTAGACATGATTATCCCTGATGGGGTGTTGATGAGTCCTATTCATCTTGATCCTGAGGGATGCGTGTACACATTTTTAGTTGTGATAACTTATTTGATAAGTGTGAGGATCCTGTAACTAGAAACTAACATACTTCAGGGAAGATAGCCATGGTGATTATTATAATTTATTTTTATATGCATGTCATTGATTATAGAACTATTTTACTCATGATAAATTATTTATATAATTACTTTTATATAAAATGTATATTTAATCCATGTTTGAAATGCCTTTCATCCTTTGAAAAGAAAGCATGGTTTGTTTTAAATATTCAATGATATGTCTTGACATGCCCTATTTTATTTAAATTGAAAGCATGATTTGGTTTATTATTATGGAATCTTTTATAGAACACTTAGTGAGACCCTACCAAGATTTATAGTTCATACCCTACCTTTTCCTTAGGGAGTTTTTAGATTTACTTATACCAGGTCTGAGCAAAGGTAAAGAGCCACTTGGAGGTGGTGGATGTTCTTGATCCCTTAGACCATGAAGTGGGGTTGTGAGTGGTGGATTTTGTTGACATCATGGGATGATGTTCCCTTTGGTATGTTTGAGTTTTATCTTTCTAGTTATTGAGTATTTTTATGATTTAATGTTTTGGGTTTTGTTATACCAGTTTGGTTTTTGGTACTTTATACCTTTAGAGTGTTGGGAATACTAACTTTTCATCCTTATATTCGGCTATTTTGTGGAAATTTTCTCTCTTTTATCATGTATGATGCTAGGTTCTATTCACCAACCCATGGGGATTGGAAATTCCCTTCAGGATATGTTAGAGTTGGCTTGGTTATCAGGCTACCGGGGTATTTGGGATGGTTCATGACAAAGTTGTATCAAAGGGAGGTTGAGCATCTTCCTTGATGTTAGTGTGTAGTTTGGAATGTCTTTTCGGGACTTAAGAGGTAGTTACGAGCGAGTTCCTGGCCATATCTCATCATAAAGAGCCTTAAGTCATATGGCTGTTTTGGGAAAGGCGTATTGAGGAATAATTTTATTGGATTCTAGTATTTTACATAATTTTTATTTTTATCAGTTGAAATAAAAATCTTGAAATCTTATCTAATTGGATTTATATTCCCATTGTTCTTGTTTGATTTATTTATCTAATTAATCTTCTAATGTATTCAGTGTTGTTTGTTGATGTTATGAAGCATCATGCCTCTAAGAAGATGTTAGAATAGGCTCCATGAGGAAGTTTCTCATGAAACAAAATGAGAAGATCCTCCCATGGATCATAATCTTATTGAGATTATTGTGCATGCTATCCAAGCTCTGGGATAGGCACCTGCACCCGTTCCCATTCAGGCTCCAGTTGTGGGACCTTAGATGGATGAATCTCAGAATCATTCTCAATAGCTCCTTTACTAAAATACACCATCATTCCAAGGATATAATGATCCTTAAGAGGTTTAAGATTGTTTGAGAAAGATAGAGATTCTATTTGACTTGTTGGAAACTCCTGATATAGTTAAGGTGAAATGTGCCACCTTTATACTAGAGGTACCTAGTAGGATATTGTGGGATTCGATGGTAATGGAGAATAAGTATGAGGGTTTAGAGTGGAAAGAATTTAGAGTTATTTTCAATGATAAGTTATATCCAAAATCTATGGTTCTAGTTAAGGCTATAAATGTTTTCAATCTCCATAGAGCTGATAGGACCGTGATGGATCATGCGAATCACTTTGCCAAGCTTATGTAGTTTGTACATGAGATTATATCAAATGAGAAGATGAAGAATCGATGGTTCGATATGGGTCTTAAACTTGATATTAATTATTATATTTTCTTACTGAATCTCACTTCATATATTGACATGATGGATAGGCCATTGATGATTGAGCTTGACCTGGATGACAAGTTAGGGTTGATGGGAGTTTATTTTTCTCCTAGTGGAAGTTCTATGAGTTCCTTTAAATGAAATAGGAAGCATGATGAGTCTTGTGGTGGTTCTCAATAGTAGTATTCCTCTAGAACTCCTAAATTCCTATTATAAGCCCTTTGACTTGCTTTTAGTGTGTGAATCCTGGGCATTCAAAATTGGTTTTCACCAAGTCACCCAAGATCTGCAGTCCCTAATGATTCTCTATTCACCCAAAAAATTATGTTATATCTTTCCTACCCACATAGAGGCATGGGATAATCAACACATAAAAGTACTATGATCCAATTAGATGCTTTATGAACAAAGGTATTCCATCCAAAAACATCTAGAATGAAGCTTCTTCATGCAGTGTAAGAGTCTCTAGAGGAAGCAGATATGGGTCCAACGATCGTGAGAGGCACCATCATGATAAATTCATCTCTAGTGACTGATTTATTTGATACATGTGCATCTCACACATTATATTGACTCATATTGTGAACCTACTAAATATTCATATAGAGATTTTATCTTATGTGATGGATATTACTACGCCCCTCAGAATGAAGAGAGTGTAGGGTCACACATGAGTCTCAGCCCAGTTGGTGAGATATCCTTAAGTGCATCCACAAGACCTAGTGTAATTCCCTGACCCCAGTTACCCAGAGTCGGTGCATTATTTTAATACATTGGCATGATTACAAGGAATCAAGTCCTAAAGGACCGATCGGTTTAGCAGTCTTTGAAAATATATTACATACATGAATGTTACATTACACTTTATAACATACAAAACAACATAAATAATCCTTTATGAACGTCATTATTCCCTTGGATTAAATCTACATATCAATCACAATACACTTCTTGGAATCCTGGGAAAAATAAAATATAGAAAGGGGTGAGCTCAAACGCTCAGTAAGGGTAGGCAATACAGCAGAAAATGAAAAAAATATTAAGCATGGTTAATAATTGATACCACATGCCTTTACCAATAATAAACATGAATACTTTTATGGAAAGAATATGAGATGAGTAAATAATGCCATAATAAAACATAATCATTGGTATTATACTAGTCAAATAACCACATGAACCATCAATATTATTTCCATAATGAGGGAATGTATAATGCCGTATATTCTGAAACATTTTGTCAAGGCCTCGGACAAGACGTCTAAAAATGATTAAGGCCTCGGCCAAAACCATATATCAAATTGGGAAAGGGCCTCGTCCAATTCCACGTCTAGTTGTCTCATGAGACCTACCAATGCATCGAGGAGCTATAGCGGGCTCCACCCATCACTTACTAAGTCCAATACATTCCTCATATGAAAAGGTTTAAATATATCATAAACATTCGTATTAAAACTAGAATACGAAATGTCAATACTTTAACCATAAACCATGAATGGTATAAAAATAGCACATCCACAGTCAAACATATCACAAAACCTTCAATACAATATGAAAGTTCTGTATCATAATAAATCAACTTTAAAATAAGTTTAAAATCCATTTAAGGATTTGACATAGATGGAAATGATTTGTAAAACACTTTGATTGAAATATCCCTTTTCATGAAAACTTTTAAAAGTCACACAATTTATAAAGGAAGACATTTAAAGAAATTTTTGAATCAAAGTGTACCATACCACTTTGAAACTTTTTAAAAGAATTATCATTTCAAAACATTCATGTCTATATAAATAAATCCTTAAAATCATTTTGAAAACATGGACATTAATTAAAAATATTTAGAAAGATAAATATTTAAAACATTTAAAATTCTGATCTCGATAAAGAGTACCTTTAAAAAATCCTTAAAATATTCATTTTGAAATCATTTTTATGAAAAATGTACATGGATGATAAAAATGTCCCAGTAAATACTTACACATAAACAATCTCGGATAATAATGAGATTGAGGAATTAACCCTTACCAATTTGGTAACTTACAAAACATACACCCCATGAAAGAAGTATCATACAATGAATATACAAATACACATAAATTAAAGTGTATTACACAAAGAATATAATTATGGGCAGTACATGCACCACAAAAAAGGTAATAGTGGAAATATGGAATGAATCTCATGGGAATAAGGAGTGAGATGAAAACCCCATACCTTGTACTTTTCCTTGGTTGAGGGTAGTTTAACCTCCTGTATAATAGTTAAATCATTTTTATTAAATTATACAATAATAATATACATAAATATGATATCATATATGATCTTTTAATATTTCCTTGTTAATAATATTTTAGTATTATCGTCGTTTCGAGTGTTAACTTACTCATTTTCTTTTATATGTTTTGTTACATAAGACGTGTTTGTTATGGATAGATTGTATATTATTCATATCCAGAATAATATCAAGTCCTTAAAAATTATTTTTAATCATAAAATGAGAATTATACTTGAATGGATACTATGGGGAATGAATCTCATCGCGTTCATCAAGACGGTAGTCCGTACGTACGCACGAACACTACTTCCATTTCATTTTTTATTTTAAAAGGAATAAAAACCAAATGATACATAGGTATATTATTATTCCAGTATAATATAATATCTTATAATTAGAGTTTTATCCATTAATAAATTTCTTCCACAAACTCATATTTCACTCCAAAACATAATACAACTCAAAAATACTCTATTTATCCTAATCGTATAGGGTTTCAAATATAATGAATTTATAATTGACATATCAGACCCTTTAAAAAAAGAAACTACATTATACAATCTAGGGACTTCATGTAGTCCAGTGGTAGACGATAAATCCCAATCGCACTATGGTCGTGGGTTCGATTCCTGTAGCTTTGTCCAACGTGACGAGTTGTCACACGGTCTGCGTGTTGTCCTTTTATAAAAATCCAAAAACAAACTTTCAAACTTAATCCATTCCAACCTTTAGACTTATCCAAAATACTACTATCCAAACTCATAGTCCAAAATTTATAAGGAAGTTAAACACAATGAAGATCCTTTTTTCCATGTAATAACATGTGAACACCTTCATCATGTATTATTTTAAAACATGGTAACATCCTGAATTACCATAAAACCTTATTGATTACATTCATGCTCCCTTATTCTTTATAGAATACTAGATATACTCCTTCTATCCAAAAATGTTGTAAAATCCAAAGATGAAAAATCATTAATCAGTTTCAAGGTAGTCAAGAATATCCCATATAATTATTCAAATCGACCATCTCTTATTTCAAAATCACTACCTCATTATTGGGACCATATTAAGGATTACCTTTCCTTCAACCATGTATTTTCCAAAAAGTGTAGCTTACTATTATTTCAATTTTCTTAGAACCATATAATCTCAAATCCTCAATAAAATAGTACTGCAGTGCAATCCTTATTTATCTTCATAATTCATATAACCAGTATATTATTGATACAACACTCACATGAAATAATCCTATAATAACAACATAAGAACACTAGTCATTATTCTTCATCTGAGGTAGTATCATAACTTGATTATTATCCAATAGCATCATTTGGGGCATACTCTGATGATTTGGACATTGGTTCGTGTAGTGTCCCAACTTCTTACAGATGAAGCATTGTACATTTGAAACCTTTTTCTTACCCTTGGAGTCATGTACTTGGTGTCCTTTTTCTCCACACTTATAACAAACTCCCATTCCCTTCAGGCAAGTTCCAGGGTGTTTCTTCCCACAATTATCACATATGGGAAAATTTTTCTTTTCCCTCTTCCCTTTATCCATCTTTCTCTCTTCCATCCTTTTATTCTCTTGCTTCCCTTCAAAACCATAGGACTCAAAGAATTCTTTACTTATCTTATTAACACATGATACTATTTCTTCATATGTTGAGAATACATGAGAGACTATTTTCCTTCTTAATGTTGGCTTAATACCATAAATGATATGATCCTTCTTACTCTTTAGATCATACGTATTTCTGGAGTTCTCATTCCTTCTACTGGGCTCCATTTATATACAATAGCATAAATTAGGTCAGTTTATTAATTAAAATAATTCCAAACTTGTAAAATACCTAATGTAAATTAAACGGTTTATGGATATAATCCATAATCATAAAGATGTTTTCATTGAGGAAGTATATACTCATAAACCCTTCATAATGATTTGTAAAGAAAATGAGAATTATCCTAAGCATATCCTCTGGGAGTGTCGTAACCAAGAGTGCAGCAAGACCCGTTGTCGTGCACCAGTTCCCGTTCGAGTCTAGCTCAAATCAGTGTTTTTGGGTTTTACCCCTAGGTACATCTGTGCCAGAGCCACCTCTACCTGCTCGTATCCAGATAGGGATGCATTTTCTTGGAAAACTCACAAAATCTCTACATTACCAAAATTCTAGGATGTCTTTCTATACTAATCCTCAAAGTCTATCTTAGGATAATGTAATTTAATCAGAGTTTATCTAAATCTAGTTTCCAAGGTTATTGCTAAAATTTCTCTGATACCAACTGTAACGCCCCGACCCTAGTTACCCAGAGTCGATTCATTATTTTAATACATTGGCATGATTACAAAGAATAAATTCATGAAGGACCGATTAGTTTAGCAGTCTTGGAAAATAGATTACATACATGAATGTTACATTAAACTTTATAACATACAAAACAACATAAATAATCCTTTATTAACATCATTATTCCCTTGGCTTAACCCTACATATCAATCACAATACACTTTTTGGAATCCTGGGAAAAATAAAACATAGAAAGGGGTGAGCTCAAATGCTCAGTAAGGGTAAGAAATACAGCGGAAAATGACATAAATATTAAGCATGGTGAATAATTGACACCACATGACTTTACCAATAATAAACATGAATACTTTTATGGCAAGAATATGAGCTGAGTAAATAATGCCATAATAAAACATAATCATTGGTATTCTACTAGTCGAATGACCACATGAACCATCAATATTATTTCCATAATGAGTAAATGTATAATGCCAGACATTCTGAAACATTTTGTCAAGGCCTCAGCCAATACGTCTAAAAATGATTAAGGCCTCAGCCAAAACCATATATCAAATTAGGAAAGGGCCTCGACCGATTCCACGTCTAGTTGTCTCATGAGACCTACTGATGCATCGAGGAGCTATATCGGGCTCCACCCATCACTTACTAAGTCCAATACATTCCTCATATGAAAAGGTTTAAACATATCATAAATATTTGTATTAAAAATAGAATACAAAATGTCAATACTTAAACCATAAACCATGTATGGTATAAAAATAACACATCCACAGTCAAACATATCACAAAACCTTCAATACAATATGGAAGTTTTGTATCATAATAAATCAACTTCAAAACAAGTTTAAAATCCATTTAATGATTTGACATAGATGGAAACTATTTGGAAAACACTTTGATTGAAATATCCATTTTCATGAAAACATTTAAAAGTCACACAATTTAGAAAAGAAGACATTTAAAGACATTTTTGAATAAAATCATCCCATACCACTTTGAAATTTTTGAAAATAATTATCATTTCAAAACATTCATGTCCATATAAATAAATCCTTAAAATCATTTTAAAAACATGGACATTAATTAAAAAGACTTAGAAAGATAAATCTTTAAAACATTTAAAATTCAGATATTGATAAAGAGTACCTTTAAAAAATCCTTAAAATATTTATTTTGAAATCATTTTTATGAAAAATGGACATGGATGATAAAAATGTCCCAGTAAATACTTACACATAAACAATCTCGGATAATAATGAGATTGAGGAATTAACCCTTACCAATTTGGTAACTTACGATACATACACCCCATGAAAGAAGTATCATAAATTTAATATATAAATACACATAAATTAAAGTTTATTACACAAAGAATATAATTATGTGCAATATATACACCACACAAAAGGTAATAGTGGAAATATGGAATGAATCTCACGGGAATAAGGAGTGAGATGAAAACCCCATACCTTGTACTTTTCCTTGGTCGAGGGTAGGTTAACCTCCTGTATAATAGTTAAATATTTATTATTAAATTATACAAGAATCATATACATAAATATGATATCATATATTATCTTTTAATATTTCCTTGTTAATAATATTTTAGTATTATCGTCGTTTTGAGTGTTAACTTACTCATTTTCTTTTATATGTTTTGTTACATAAGACGTGTTTGTTATGGATAGGTTGTATCTTATTCATATCCAGAATTATATCAAGTCCTTAAACATTATTTTTAATCATAAAATGATAATTATACTTGAATGGATACGATGGGGAATGAATCTCACCGCATTCGCCGAGACGGTAGTCCGTAAGTACGCACGAACGCTATTTCCATTTCATTTTTTATTTAAAAAGGAATCAAAAACAAATGATAAATAGGTATATTATTATTAAAGTATAATACAATATCTTATATGTGTTACTTAAGTTCATTAATACCATCCTTTATACGTTCCATGTATGGTATGAACGAGTCATATCACTTTGAGGGGGCGACAGTCCACAATTCCTCAAATGAAATTATCGTGTATATATATATACAACATGAAACGAATAATGGTATGATATAGAATGGAATTACAGAAGCTTATATATAAAATAAATATCATTAATATCGTATTTAATTATAGTTCCATCATAATGACCACCATGAGGGGCGGTAGTAGATAATTGAACAATCATCGTTTCGTGAGGTGTTTGGTTTCCATCCACATAAACAATATGTTCTTCACCCATTAGATGGAGGTGTGTGTAAGTGTAGTTATAATAATTCTCATAAAAATATCCTAGTATATTTAGGATACTATTTTTGTTACAAAAGAAAAGAATAATAAGAGTTTAGTGGTTGGAGAAGTAAAATAAAAGAAAAGAAGCTAAGAGAAATCATTACCTTTAATTTGGGTAACTCCCTTTGGTTTGAACCAAAAAGGACTCTTGAAGTTCCTTATGACTAAATTAAGGCTTCTAAGAGTAGGATAGGGATGTACGGAGCTTAATTGGGAAGAGGTTGGACGATCCAAAAGGCTTGAGAGGTGTGAGTAATTGGTTATAAGTGGTGTCCTTTTATAAGGGGGGGATGAGCTCTTTAGAAAAAACTGAATGTATTAATTTATAAGAAATTCATATTCGGTTTATAATGGCTCCAAAGTGGATTATTTAAAGTATAAGGTGGGGATGGGTATAAATAATTTAAACCAATAGATTTTAGATAGGTTTGTGTCACTATATTAACCTTATCTTTTAGTTTTAACTCTTAGTTAATTAGCTTGACATTTACCATGTCTCTTTGTATTTTTATATTATATGGTTAATAAACTTACTATAAAATTTCAATAGACCCCCAAGTGGTCCATTAATGATACAAATATCATTATATAAGTCCTTTGGACGAACCTTATATTTTTAGTAATAAAATATCAATTAATAATATAATATTTGTTTTAAAAACTCTTTTATGTCAATTTTGGAACTATTGGGTATTTTGTTTTTGATAAATTCATAACAGCATTATTACTTCAAAAAAAATTCATATAACCAATCCTAATATGTCATATTAACCTAGAAAATTATTTTAATTCATAAAAAGTCTCAAATTACATTTATTTGGGTATTTATAATATCAATTATCTTAATCTTTCATTAATACGGTAATTACTGCATCATCATTGTGTCATAAATAAATTAAATTATTTAATGTCTAAAAATTATAAATAAAATAAAATTATTTAGGAAATATTTTTTATCTTTATAATTAATATTTATAGTAAAAAATATTACTTATATAACACTATATAAAAATTAATTACTAAATGGTTTTTGTTTTTGTCAATTTTCCCTTTACATTAAATTAATTAATCTAAAATGTTATTATCATTAATAAGTGTCTCTAAATGGTCCCAAAATCGACCCAAAGATGACCATGGTCATACATTACTAATCTAATAAGTTTAGGACATGTGTTAAGGTAATTTTGAATTATTACAATATTTCTTTTACCTTGAATTACCATATTTACCTTTAACCGCGGTAAATAAAAGTAAAAAGTTACTATTCATCAAAAAATATTTTTATCTTATTGAACCAAATTTTACTCTTTTATATTGACCGTGTCTCTTGGATTTTCTAAATTCAACTCACAGAAGCGGTAAAATTAAGTTTTATGTGAATTTTCAAATTCTCCTAGGAGGTGGGTAATAGACGGTGAAAAGTTCAATAAAATTTTTATATATCTAAAATTATTATAAACTGACTCCAATGAATTAAAATGAACTTATATAAGTATTATGTATCTATTTTTACATAAATTAATTTAAATAAAATAAATAATTATTTAAATAAAAAATCGGTTTTAACCAATAACTCAGTGTTTTTCACTATTCATCAAAAATTGATGTTTCTCAGAAAAATACCAAAAATTCAGCCTAAGATATATTTGATATTATGAATTCAAAAATTATGTCTATTTTAACAAATTAAAAACATATAAGTTTCATTAATTAATTTAAAAATTAATTCCCGTTGTCAAAACAAATAGCGCATTTTTAAGAAATAATAACTATCAAAAGATTGACACTTGCTTATGTCCATTTTAAATGTGAAATTATGTCCAATGACTAAAATTGGATGAAATGGTAAAAATATAATCTAATTATACTTTAAAATCACTCAAATTCATAATTTATCACTATTAATTATTTCGATTAAAAAAGTTGTTTTTAATTAAAATTTAGTAATTTTCAATATTCATCAAAATATGAAAGTTAACAGAAAAGTACCAAAAATTCACCCTAAGATAATTTCGATATTCCGAATCCAAAAATGAAGTTCATTTTCAAATATAAATCTATAAAATTTCAAAAGGTGGGTATTACTATTCTTAACGGCTAGTTTGATTGGTTATGGTGTGTTAGAACTCGAAGTTGCGTATAACTCACGCTATTGTATTATTCAAAGAGAAGCGTACCGTGAAAGATTAGGGTGTTAAATTCTCCCCTCCTTCAATAAATTGCATCCTCGTAATTTATGCTCAGTATTGGAAACTTGGGGTTGACCTTCCAAATATCATAGTTGAAATCCCACATCGAAAAATGGATTAATTAGGCCTCTATTTAAAATAAAGAGTGGTAAGTATGAAGGTTATAGAAAATAGCACATACTAGGGTTCCATGTAGAAAAACATGGATATGGAAGAGAAATATAACCATCAATATCTGATGGAGAGTGGTAGAGAACATTGCTATGAAAAGTCCAACAATCATAAAGCCATAAATTTGTGATGATCTAAGGTACCATCTAGGATAACATTTTTGTTCTAAGTTTCTTTTATTAATGTTGAGGAATTTATTTATGAGATTGGATAATATCACAAGGAGATATACTTACTTTATAATTAGAGTTTTATCCATTAATAAATTTCTTCAACAAACTCATCTATCACTCCAAAACATAATACAACTCAAAAATACTCTATTTATCCTAATCGTATAGGGTTCTAAATATAATGAATTTATAATCCACATATCAGAACCTTTAAAAAAAGAAACTACATTATACAATCCAGGGACTTCATGTAGTCTAGTGGTAGGCGATAAATCCCAATCGCACTATGGTCGTGGGTTTGATTCCCGTAGCTTTGTTCGACGCGATAGGTTGTCACACGGTCTGCGTGTTGTCCTTTTATAAAAATCCAAAAATAACCTTTCAAACTTAATCCATTCCAACCTTTAGACTTATCCAAAATACTACTATCCAAACTCACAGTCCAAAATTTATAAGGAAGTTAAACACAACGAAGATCCTTTTTTCCATGTAATAACATGTGAACACCTTCATCATGTATTATTTTAAAACATGGTAACATCCTGAATTACCATAAAACCTTATTGATTACATTCATGCTCCCTTATTCTTTATAGAATACTAGATATACTCCTTATATCCAAAAATGTGGTAAACTCCAACGATGAAAAATCATTAATCAGTTTCAAGGTAGTCAACAATATCCCATATAATTATTCAAATCAACCACCTCTTATTTCAAAATCACTACCTCATTATCGGGACCATATTAAGGATTACCTTTCCTTCAACCATGTATTTTCTAAAAAGTGTAGCTTACTATTATGTCACTTTTCTTAGAACCATATAATCTCAAATCCCTAATAAAATAGTACTGCAGTACAGTCCTTATTTATCTTCATAATTCATATAACCAGTATATTGTTGATACAACACTCAAATGAAATAATCCTATAATAACAACATAAGAACCCTAGTCATTCTTCTTCATCTGAGGTAGTATCATAACTTGATTATTATCCAATAGCATCATTTGGGGCATACTCTGATGATTTGGAAATTGGTTCGCGTAGTGTCCCAACTTCTTACAGATGAAGCATTGTACATTTGAAACCTTTTTCTTACCCTTGGAGTCATGTACTTGGTGTCCTTTTTCTCCACACTTATAACAAACTCCCATTCCCTTCAGGCAAGTTCTAGGGTGTTTCTTCCCACAGTTATCACATATAGGAAAATTCTTCTTTTCCCTCTTCCCTTTATCCATCTTTCTCTCTTCCATCCTTTTCTTCTCTTGCTTCCCTTCAAAGCCATAAGGCTCAGAGAATTCTTTACTTATCTTATTAACACATGATACTATTTCTTCATATGTTGAGAATACATGGGAGACTATTTCCCTTCTTAATGTTGGATTAATATTGTGAATGATATGATCCTTCTTACTCTTTTGATCATACGTATTGCTGGAGTTCTCATTCCTTCTACTGGGCACCATTTATATACAATAGCATAAACTAGGTCAGTTTATGAATTACAATAACTCTAAACTTGTAAAATGCCTAACGTAAATTGAATGGTTTATGGATATAATCCATAATCATAAAGATGTTTTAATTGAGGAAGTATATACTCATAAACCCTTCATAATGATTTGTAAATAAAATGAGAATTATCCTAAGTATATCCCCCGGGAGTGTTGTAACCAAGAGTGCAGCAAGGCCCATTGTCGTTCACCAGTTCCTTTTCGAGTCTAGCTCAAAGCGGTGTTTTCGGGTTTTACCCCTAGGTACATCTGTTCCAGAGCCGCCTTTACCTGCTTGTATCCATACAAGGATGTATTTTCTTGGAAAACTCACAAAATCTCTACATTACCAAAATTCTAGGATTTTCTTCTATACTAATCCTCAAAGTATATCTTAGGGTAATGTGCTTTAATCAGAGTTTATCTAAATCTAGTTTCTAAGGTTATTGATAAACTTCCTTTGATACCAACTGTAACGCCCCGACCCCAGTTATCCAGAGTCGGTGCATTATTTTAATACATTGGCATGATTACAAGGAATTAAGTCCCTAAAGACCGATCAGTTTAGCAGTCTTATAAAATAGATTACATACATGAATATTACATTACACTTTATAACATACAAAACAAAATAAATAATCCTTTATGAACGTCATTATTCCCTTGGCTTAACCCTACATATCAATCACAATACACTTCTTAGAATCCTAGGAAAAATAAAACATAGAAAGGGGTGATCTCAAACGCTCAGTAAGTGTAAGAAATACAGTGGAAAATGACATAAATATTAAGCATAGTGAATAATTGATACCACATGCCTTTACCAATAATAAACATGAATACTTTTATGGAAAGAATATGAGCTGAGTAAATAATGCCATAATAAAACATAATCATTGGTATTCTACTAGTCGAATGACCACATGAACCATCAATATTATTTCCATAATGAGGGAATGTATAATGCCGGACATTCTGAAACATTTTGTCAAGGCCTCGACCAAGACGTCTAAAAATGATTAAGGCCTCGGACAAAACCATATATCAAATTAGGAAAGGGCCTCAACCAATTCCACGTCTAGTTGTCTCATGAGACCTACCGATGCATCGAGGAGATATAGCGGGCTCCACCCATCACTTACTAAGTCCAATACATTCATTATATGAAAAGGTTTAAACATATCATAAACATTTGTATTAAAACTAGCATAAAAAATGTCAATACTTTAACCATAAACCATGAATGGTATAAAAATAGCACATCCACAGTCAAAAATATCACAAAACCTTCAATACAATATGGAAGTTTTGTATCATAATAAATCAACTTCAAAACAAGTTTAAAATCCATTTAAGGATTTGAAATAAATGGAAATGATTTGTAAAACACTTTGATTGAAATATACCTTTTCATGAAAACATTTAAAAGTCACAAAATTTATAAAGGAAGACATTTAAATAAATTTTTGAATCAAAGTTTCCCATACCACTTTTAAACTTTTGAAAAGAATTATCATTTCAAAACATTCACGTCCATATAAATAAATCCTTAAAATCATTTTGAAAACATGGACATTATTTAAAAATATTTAGAAAGATAAATCTTTAAAACATTTAAAATTATGATCTTGATAAAGAGTACCTTTAAAAAATCCTTAAAATATTCATTTTTAAATCATTTTTATGAAAAATGGACATGGATGATAAAAATGTCCCAGTAAATACTTACACATAAACAATCTCGGATAATAATGAGATTGAGGAATTAACCCTTACAAATTTGGTAACTTACAAAACATACACCCCATGAAAGAAGTATCATACAATGAATATATAAATACACATAAATCAAAGTGTATTACATAAATAATATAATTATGGGCAGTATATACACCACACAAAAGGTAATAGTGGAAATATGGAATGAATCTCATGGGAATAAGGAGTGAGATGAAAACCCCATACCTTGTACTTTTCCTTGGTCGAGGGTAGGTTAACCTCCTGTATAATAGTTAAATAATTGTTATTAAATTATAAAATAATCATATACATAAATATGATATCATATATGATCTTTTAATATTGCCTTGTTAATAATATTTTAGTATTATCGTCGTTTCGAGTGTTAACTTACTCGTTTTCTTTTATATGTTTTGTTACATAAGTCGTGTTTGTTATGGATAAGTTGTATCTTATTCATATCCAGAATGATATCAAGTCATTAAAAATTATTTTTATTCATCAAATGAGAATTATACTTGAATGAATACGATGGGGAATGAATCTCACCGCGTTCGTCGAGACGGTAGTCCGTACGTACGCACGAACACTACTTCCATTTCATTTTTTATTTTAAAAGGAATCAAAACCAAATGATAGATAGGTATATTATTATTAAATTATAATATAATATCTTATATGTGTTACTTAATGTCATTAATACCATCCTTTATACGTTCCATGTATGGTATGAACGAGTCATATCACTTTGAGGGGGCGGTAGTCCGCACTTCCTCAAATGAAATTATCGTATATATATATACAACATGAAACAAATAATGGTATGCTATAGAATGTAATTAAAGAATATTATATATAAAATAAATATAATTAATATCATATTTAATTATAGTTCCATCATAATGGCCACCATGAGAGGCGGTAGGAGATAATTGAACAATCATCGTTTCGTGAGGCGTTTGGTTGCCATCCACAAAAACATTATGTTCTCCACCCTTTAGATGGAGGTGTGTGTAAGTGTAGTTATAATACTTTTAATAAAAATATGCTAGTATATTTAGGATACTGGTTTTGTTACAAAAGAAAATAATAAGAAGAGTTTAGGGGTTGGAGAAGTAAAATAAATGAAAAGAAGCTAAGAGAAATCGTTACCTTTAATTTGGGAAACTCTCTTTGGTTTGAACCAAAAAGGACTCTTGAAGTGCCTTCTGCCTAAGGTAAGGCTTCTATGAGGAGTATAGGGATGTAGGGAGATTAATTGGGTAGATTTTGGACGATCCAAAAGGCTTTAGTGGTGTGAGGAATTGGTTAGAAGTGGTGTCCTTTTATAAGGGGGAGGAGGGGCTCTTTAAGAAAAACTTAATGTATTAATTTATAATAAATTCATATTTGGTTTATAATGTCTAAAAAGTGAATTATTAAAAGTATAAGGTTGGTATGGGTCTAAATATATTCAATCAATAGATTTTAGATAGGTTTGGGTCATTATATTAACCTTATCTTTTAGTTTTAACTCTTAGTTAATTAGTTTGACATTTACCATGTCTCTTTGTATTTTTATATTATATGGTTAATAAACTTACTATAAACTTACAATAGATCCCCAAGTGGTCCATTAATGATACACCTATCATGATATAAGTCCTTTGGTCGAACCTTAGATTTTTAGGAATATAATATCAATTAATAATATAATATTTGTTTTAAAATCTCTTTTATGTCAATTTTGACACTATTGGGTATTTTTTTTTGATAAATCCATAACAGCATTATTACTTCGAAAAAAATTCATATAACTAATCCTAATATGTCATATTAACCTAGAAAATTATTTTAATTCATAAAAAGTCTCAAATTACATTTATTTGGGTATTTATAATATCAATTATCTTAATCTTTCATTAATACGATAATTACTGCATCATCATTGTGTCATAAATAAATTAAATTATTTAATGTCTAAAAAATATAAATAAAATACAATTTTTTAGGAAATATTTTTATCATTATAATGAATATTTATAGTCAAAAATATTACTTATATAACACCATATAAAAATTAATTACTAAAAGGTTTTTGTTTTTATCAATTTTGCCTTTACATTAAATTAATTAATCTAAAATGTCATTATCTTTCATAAGTGGCTCCATGGGGTCACAAAATCAACCCAAATATGACCATGGTAGGACATTACTAATCCAATAAGGTTAGGACATGTGTTAAGGTAATTTTGAATTATTATAATATTATTTTTACCTTGAATTACCCTATTTACCTTTAACAGCGGTAAATAAAAGTAAAAAGTTACTATTCACAAAAAATTATTTTTATCTTATTGAACAAAATTTTACTCCTTGATATTAACCGTGTCTCTTTGATTTTCGAAATTCAACTCACAGAACTGGTAAAATTAAGTTTTATGTGAATTTTCAAATTCTCCTAGGAGCTGGGTAAAAGACGGTGAAAAGTTCAATAAAATTTTTATATATCTAAAATTATTATAAACTGACTCTAATTAATTACAATGAACTTATATAAGTATTATTTATCTATTTTGATATAAATTAATTTAAATAAAATAAATAATTATTTAAATAAAAAATCGGTTTTAACCAATAACTCAGTGTTTTTCACTATTTATCAAAAATTGATGTTTCTCAGAAAAATACCAAAAATTAGGCCTAAGATATATTTGATATTATGAATTCAAAAATTATGTCTATTTTACCAAATTCAAAACATATAAGTTTCATTAATTAATTTAAAAATTAATTCCCGTTGTCAAAACAAATAGCGTGTTTTTAAGAAATAATAACTATCAAAAGATTGACACTTGCTTATATCCAGTTTAAATGTGAAATTATGTCCAGTGATCAACATTGGATTAAATGGTAAAAATATAATCTAATTATACTTTAAAATCACTCAAATGCGTAATTTATCATTATTAATTATTTAGATTTAAAAAGTTGTTTTAATTAAAATTTAGTAATTTTCACTATTCATCAAAATATGAAAGTTATCAGAAAAGTACCAAAAATTCACCCTAAGCTAATTTCGATATTCCGAATCCAAAAATGAAGTTCATTTTGAAAGATAAAATGTATAAAATTTTAAAAAGTGAGTATTAGTATTCTTAACGGCTAGTTTGATTGGTTGTGGTGTGTTAGAACTCGAAGTTACGTATAACACACACTATTGTATTATTCAAAGAGAAGCATACCGTGAAAGCATGGGGTGTTACACCTAGGGTCAAAACTAAGTAGAGGCATATTTTTGGGGCTACTGTAGCAGTACTGTAGCATGAACTGTAGCGGTACTGTAGTACAACTATACACTATGCGGTACTGCAGCAGGGGCTGTACACTATATAGGTACTGTAGCAGAGCTGTACACTGTGCGGACACTGTAGAAGACACTGTAGCAGGTACTGTTCGGTAATGTATCAGCTGGAACTATCCACCTTGGGCCACTAGTTTGGGCTTGGAGTCCTTAAGGATTTCGGGCCACCCATGCCTTCAGGTCAGTAGGGCTTTCAGGCCACCTTTAAGGCCTTCGAACCAGATGCAGTTGCCCCAGACAGACTATAAAAAAGGAGCAGCCTCAGAAGATGATTTAGAGCAGGTGCACTCACCAGAGCAGAGCCAAATGGATTTTTCAGAATGATAGGTTATGGCTATGCCATTAGGACCAGCCTCTGCTTGCACGGGAAGCCTAGCCAGATGGCCATGAAAAGGTGGAGAGCTACTATCATAATGCAGATACTGGGGAGGGGAAGTTCCTTGTAGATAGTCTGGTTGAATTCTCTAAGACCTTCAGGTCATGTAATATCCTAAGCCTACAGGCCATGTAATCTCTAAGCCTACGAGACTTATAAGGGTTCCCCCTCATCCCTTGAAAGGGGGTTATCAAAATCAATAAAAATGAAGGCCTTCGGGCCATTCAGGGTAAGAGAGTGTAGGGTATCCATTATCATTATTATGTCTTCTCTTTATCAGAGATTGATATTGTTTGGGATTTTATGGTTCTCAACATGAAACCTCTTGATGTCATTTTTGGGATGGATTAGATCATTTCCATTAAGGCCTGAATTGACTATTATCTTTGACAGGTCTCCTTTACTACACCTGATGGGGTAAAACATATCTTTTAGGGAGAATGATACCCAAGGTAGAGTAGAGCCATACCATCTTATCTAGAGTTAAAGAAAAGTAATATCAGTATTCAATTTTGATCTATAGTGGGAGTCTTTATTTAATGATCTCCCTCTAGTTTCCATTGAGTTTTATATCATTTTTCCTTCTTATTTCTATGGTTTTTCACTGGTAAGAGAGGTAGAGTTTTCTATTGATTTAGTGACTAGTACTCAACCAGTTTCTATTCCTTCTTACCACATGGAACTAGCTAAACTAAAAGATTTGAATACTCAGTTTTATGATTTTTTAGAGAAAGGATTTATACACTTGAGAGTGTCACCTTGGGCGATGCCTATTATCTTTACTAAGAAAGCTGGTAGAATACTTCACCTATGTGTTGATTACCAAAAACTCAACCAAGTTATGGTAAAGAAAAAGTATCTATTACCACATATCAATGATCTATTTAACCAGTTGAAAGGGGTGAAGTGGTTATCAAAGATTGATCTTCGATCTAGTTATCACCATTTGATAATAAAAAAATCCAACATTCAGAAAACCACATTACAAATTAGATATGACCATTATAAGTATCTTGTCATACCATTTGGTCTAACCAATTCTCCTGATGTCCTTATGGATTTTATGAACAATATATTCCATGAGTATCTTCATACACTCTTGGTGGAATTTGTGGATGAAATACTTGTTTACTCTCAATCTAAGTAGAACCATGTTCTTCATTTGAGATCAGTTTTATAAATGTTGATAAATCCCCTAATCTATGAAAAAATATCAAAATGTGACTTTTGGATTCGGGAGGTGAAGTTCTTGGGAAATTTGGTCTCAGAACATGGTATCTCATTTGACCCTAAGAAGGTTAAAGTTGTTATAACATGAGAATAACCATGATTTTTTTTGAGATTTAGAGATTCTTAGGTATAACAGGGTATTATTGCCAGTTTGTAAAGGATTTCTCAAAGTTGGATTCTCCAATGATCACTCTCACTTATAAGGGAGTAAAGTTCATTTGGGATAAAAATATTAGATTTATTTTGTTGAGTTGAGATTTATTTAGACTTTTATGTTGGTGTTGACTCTTCCAAAGGCCAAGCATGGTATTTTGTGATGCATCAGGTTTGGGTTTGGGATGTGTTATTATGAAGGGTGATCCACATGGTAGCTTATAGTTCTTGAAAGTTTAGTCCACTTGAGAAGAATTATCTAACCCATGACCTTGAACTTGTAGTCGTGATTCATGCACTTAAGAGTTGGTGGAATTACCTTTATGGATAAAGGTTTACCATCTATTCTGATAACAAGAGCCTAAGTTATATCTTCTTTCAAAAATATTTGAACCTTCAGTAGAGGCGTTGGGTGGAGTACCTACAATCCTTTGATTTTGAAATTGCCTATACCCTGGGGAATGGAAATGTCATTGCTGATGCTTTAAGTAGGAAACTTCTGACCCAGTTGGTGAAAGAATCATCAGAAGAGCGGGGAATGAGGGATCTTTTTACACAGATGCATTTAGGATTCTAGGAATAGAAGGACGAGGTTGTCTTGGCTAGTGTTTAGTTGAACTCCACTCTTCTCGAGATGATTTTTCAGGAGTAGTGGCTTGATGATGAATTCCATAGCATTGTGGATTCTCTTTATGATGGGTATACCATTGAAAAGTGACTGTTCTACACAGAAGGTATTCTATGTTTTCAGAATCGGTTTGTTGTGCCTTTATCTATGAGAAAATATATGATGGGGGATTTCTATATTTCCCAATGGTCTGTGCACTCAATAACCACAAATATGTTTTATGATATGCGATGATGATTCTGGTGTCTAGTTATGAGATAAAACATCACTGATTTTTTTCACATTGTTATACTTATCAGAAGGCTAAGTTCAAGCACCAGTGACCTTTAGGTTTTCTTCAGCCACTTTCAGTGTTGACTTGGAAGTGGGAAGAAATTTATCTGGACTTTGTGGTTGGGTTTCTATGTAACCCTAGAAATAATAACGTGATATGGGTTTTGATCAATCAACTAAACAAATCAGATCACCTTATACCCATTCATGATATAACCAAATTTGAGGAGTTGGGAAATCTCTATGTGAAATAGATTGTTTGTTTGCATGGAATTACATCTACTATAGTATTTGATAGTGATCCTAGTTTTACCTCTCATTTTTAGAAAGTCCTTCAGGAGGATATGGGATCTTAGGTTTATTTGAGTATGACATACCATCCATAGATGGATGGGTATACGAAGAGAGCTATATAGATTCTTGAGGATATGATATGTGCATACGTTTTTGACTTTGGTGGAGCTTGGGATGATCATTTGGGATTGGTTGAGTTTTATTATAATAATAGTTACTAGTCTATGATCATATTGACTCTTTTTGAGGCCTTGTATGGTAGGTCATGTAAATCATCATTTTATTGGTTAGAAATTGGTGAAAGTTCCTTGGTTGGACTAAGTCTGTTCCAAGAGGCGACAATGAAGATTCAATTGATTCATCAGAGAATGTTTATGATGGAGAGCCAATAAAAATATTATAGTAATCATTATCATAGACCATTGGAGTTATTTGTTATTGATTAGGTGTTATTAAGAGTTTCTCCTTAGTTGGGTCACCAACAAATTGGGAGGTAAGAGAAGATCGCTCCTCATTTTGTGTGACCTTTTGAGATTGTTGAGCAGGTGGGGGAAGTGGATTACCATTTAGTAATTCCACTGTAGTTTATGTTGATACATAATGGTTTCCATTTATCACAACTTATGAAGTATCACCCTGACCCTTCTCATGTCTTGAGCTGGGAAGATCTTGATGTTAAGCCTAATTTATCCTTGACTGAGCATCCAATCAGGATTATTGATTTTGAGACAAAGGTAATTCATGGGAGGATGATACCTTTGGTCCGTGTGATATAAAAATATGGTTTTTATTCTCATGAGAATTGGGAGTGTGAGGCACTAATGAGAGAGCAGTATCCTCATCTCTTCGATATGGAAACTTCTTGACATACTTTTTGGGGATAGAAATTTCTTATGGTGGGGAGGTTGTAAAATCCTTTTATTTGGTTTTAGGTACTCCTAGACCCTTATTTTGATCATTAGTTGGTTGTGAATTTTTTTAGGTTATTTTAGGTGAAATTGGGAGGATTTTTGAATCCCTTTAGGCTATGCATAGTTAGTGCATGGTTAGGGAAAACTGTGTGGTTTGTCCCAACAAACCGTGTGCCCTTTAATGGTGCTCTAGAGGGGGCACATGGTTTTTCCAAACCATGTAGCCCGAACCTCCAAAACATGTGGCCTCAACCAGTGGGAATTTACACATTTGGCTCACAGTTAACCAAACCATTCACCCACTAAGGATAAATCATGCACCCCAAAGTAGGGGATCATGGTTAGGCTGTACAATTTTTTTAACCATGCGACCCTCTCTAGGAAACCGTGCGCACAAGATTTATTTATTGTAAAAATTGTTTTAAAAATTATTGATCCCCCATTTAAGATTCCTAATCACATATATCGACCCTAATATTATTTCCATGGTTGAGAAGGCTCCCTATAAGCAATTTGGATCCTCTAACATCCTCCTTTGGTGAATAAAAGTGCCGGTGGAAGATCTGATCTCTCTTCGATAAGTGGATCTCCTCTCTAATAGTTTCTTATGATCCATCCTTTCTTCCTACTTAGAGTTTTATGGATCATCATGTATTGGATAGATCTAAACTCCTTTTGATTGGATCTTGATTCTAGGTTTGATTTATAGACCTCCTTCACCTTCAATCTATGTTGGCATTCCTGTTGCGGGTGTTGATTGTTTGTTTTCCATGATTAAAGGTAAGTGGTTCTGTAACACCCGAGACTTTTATGTTATATAAATCATCAAAGGAATCTTTTTATACACACAACACTTGCTTGGCTTTCTTTACATGAAATCGTGACCTTCCTCGATAGCTTGCATCGTACGCAATACCGAGTTTCACTAAACAATGATATGCTATTAAAATATTATTAAAACTAGCCGTTATGAATAGTAATAACCAATTTTTAAAATTTTATAAATTTTATTTTTCAAAATGGACTTCATTTTTGAACTCGGAATATCGAAATTAGCCTAGGGTGAAATTTTGGTATTTTTCTGAAAACTTTCAATTTTTGATGAATAGTGAAACTACTAAGTGGCTGTTAAAAAAACTGATTTTTTCATAAAACTTAATTTTACCGCTTCTGTGAGTGGAATTTCAAAAATCTGAGAGACACGGTTTATGTCAGTAAGTAAAATGTGGTTCAATGAGATGAAAATAATTTTTTGGTGAATAGTAACTTTTTACTTTTTTTTACCACGGTTAAAAGTAAATAGGGTAATTAAGGGTAAAAATGATATTATTATTACCCTAACACATGTCCTAATTCTATTGGACAAGTGTAATTATACCAAAAACAAACTTAGGAATAAAATATGAAAATTTAGGCCCACTTGGATTAGATTAGGACATTTATAGTTAATTTATTTAAAGAAGGGTTAAAATAGTTAAAATCAAAGTTTAATAACTAAATCATTTTTAATATGGGGTTATACATAAGATAAATTCGACTATAAATATTCATTAGTAAGATAAAAATATTTCCTGTATAATGGTATTTTATTTGTAATTTTTAGACATTAAATAATTTAATTTATCTATGACACAACGATGATGCAGTAATTATCTTATTAATGAAATATTGACATAATTGATGTTATAAATACCCAAATAAATATAATTTGAAACTTTTTATGAATTACACTAATTTTCTAGGTTAATATGACATGTTAGTATTGATTTAATTAACGTTTTTTGAACTTATCATTCTGTTATGATTTTCACAAAAATCAATTACTAAATAATGTCAAAATTGACATAAAATAGTTTTTAAAACAAATATTATATTATTAATTGTTATTTTATTCCTAAAAATCTAAGGTTCGGTCAAATTACTTAGATAAGATTATATATATTAATAATAAACAACTTGGGGTTAGTTTGGCTTGATATAGTAAGTTTATTAACCTTTTAGTATAAGAACACAAGAAGACACGGTAAAAGTAAAATTATTTAACTTAATGTTAAATCTAAATGATAAGGTTAAAATAGGAACCTAAACTTGTCTAAATTCTATTGGATGAGATTATTTCGACCCATCCCCACCTTAGCCTCGAAATAAATCAATTTGGAGCTATTTAAAACCGAACTTGACTTTATAATAAAATAATATTTTTAGTTATTCCAAAGGTGCCCCTCTCCTCCCTTATAAAAGGGCACCTCCTCCCTCTCTTCCTCACACCACTTTGAGCCTTCAATCTCGGACAAACCCTGAAATTTTCTCCTCTCCACTTCCATAGAGACATACTAGAGGTCCTGGTCTTCTTCAAAGACCAATTTTAGTGCCCTAAAAGGAGGTCTCAAAGAATCACTTCAAAGAAGAGGTAATATCCATTACCGATCCTTTCCAATTTCTTTCTTCTTCAACTTCTTATTATTTAGTTGTTTCATTATGAAGTAATAACATCAGTATCACTCATATAATGATATGTTATTATAAGTATGAAACAACCCTATTTAACCATCTATCCATCCTACGGAAAATGAAATCACCGCGCGTGCGTACGTACGGAATACCGTCTCCACGCCGTGGTGTAATCTATTTTCCACCACCACCTTACTTGGATGGGTATAATGGTGTAAATAATGACTATATATGACTATTATAAAGTGATATTGATTCTGAAATAGTATACATACACTCCAATACAATTCCACGATCATAGGAATGATATCATCACTCGTGCGTACGTACGGAATACCGTCTCCACGATGTGATGCGACTCGTTCTACATGATCTTCATTTAATAATGATTATATAAATGAATTGAATGAATGAATATGATATATATTACACTAATACCATTCTGGAAATGAGGTATCTATAACCTAAAGAGAAGAATAAGAATTTATTCGACAAAACACGCATAAGAACAAAAAGTTATAAACACCTGAATAACAAGTAGCAATGAAATATTACTACTAAGAAGCTAAGAATATGACCATATATGATATCATAAAAATAATTATGATTCTGGAATAAGTCAATAACATTATTTAAATCATTATACAGGAGTTTCGGACACTTACAAAGCAAGTCGGACCTAAGGTAAGGGAAATATCACAATCTCATTTTTATCCGAGATTGTTTATAATTTAGTATTTACTGGGGTGTATTTTATCATACACATCCATGTTTCCTCAATATGTGTTATTTATATCCTTATAAAATAGTTTATATCAAATTTTACCCTTCGGTGAGTTTTTAGTAAAAGATATGAAAGGAATCTTTTGTCGTTTTTCGTACGAGGTACTTTTTGACTTTTCTGACAAAAGTACGAAGAATGTTTTTTTTAACTTATACGGCATGAATGGATTTTTAAAACATTATTTCCAAGATGCTTACTTTACAAGTTTTAAAGTTTATTTTTAATCAAATTCTTTTACTTTAGAATTGTATGACATGTTAAGAAAGGAAAAGTGTTTTTGAAGTAGAAAGGATATTTTCCTCAAGAATGGAGTTCAAGTGTTTTATCAAAATTATTTTCCATCTAAGATAATAAAGGGTTATGTTTTTATCCCTATTATTAAATTGATTTGATTATGTTGTGATGGAATTATTTTTATGAATTCCTTTATCTTATATGAATTGTTTTATGATGTCATGTTGTTTAAGAATCCCATTTTTATTACATGGGTTATGCTATGATGTATGGTTTATGATTTTGTGGCACACATAAGAATGGTATCATTATGAGATGGGTGGGACCTATATCTCCCTCCAATGCATTGGGTAAAGATTTTATATCTCATGAGATAGACATGGCTAGAACGGTAGGTTATACCGGTTCAGTGAAACAGGACTGAAACGAGGGTGACTCGGTTCAGAAATGGACTTTGTCCACTAAGATAGTATTGGAAATGAGTCTTGACTAATAATAAATGATTCTCTATGATTATGTGTGTATGCCACAAAGTTTCAGGTTTTAAGTTATGATTATTGGGATTACATTTCACTCCTATGATTTATCCCATGTTATGATATTATGATCTCTTTTGTAGGATAAGATTTCCAAAAGTTATGTTCTTATGTATATGATGTGATTGATATTTCTTTTGTTTACCCTTACTAAGCATTTGAGCTCACCCTTTTTTATGTTTTATTTCCCCAGGTCAGGAAGAAGGTTATTAAGTAGAATATTCCAAAAAGGGACTCTAGATATGATGAAATAAATGGGAGGCAAAGTAGATGCTTTATGAACCAGTTGTTTATGTTTCCCAGTTTCTAAAGACACTATACCTATACGGTCCTTTCTTGGTTTTGTTATATGTTGTAATAAGTGTGCTTCAATTCTGAAGTAATAACAATGTATGTAAAGTATGGGTCATTATAGTTGGTATCAGAGGAAAGGTATAGTCAACCTTTGGAAACTAGGATGTGAAAGCCTTAGTAAGAATCCTAAGGATAAGTCTAAGCATAGAACACAATCTTAGTGTTTTAGAAATGGCCATGAATAACCTAGGATAAGACCTTAAGTGTGAACTTTTATTCTTGATTATGTGATTTTCCTATTATAATTAGTGTTGCTCACACTATTCTTCTTGGTTTTAGTCAATGGCTGGAACCCAAAGAAACCGTGTTAATGCGGAATGCGAAGGGAAATGCAATGATTGTCCCCCTGAGGAACCAAACGTTATGGGAGCTGGAATGCAAAATCTTGTAGCCATGCTCACACAACTTTCTCAAGCTATGAATCATGCAGGACTTTCAAACGAGCAAAGGAAGGAGCAACATTCTGTTGAATCCTTCATGAGACAGCGTCCACCTTCATTCAGCGAGTCTACTAATCCATTAGTTGCTGAACAATGGATTAGTACTACTGAAAAGATATTTTCAGTTCTTCAATGTTCTGAGCATGATAAAGTCATCTTAGTAGTGTATCGTTTGGAAGGTGATGCTGATCAATGGTGGAATCTTATTAAGAATACGAGGCAAAGGGATGAAATTGAGTCCATGGAATGGGACGAGTTCAAGAACTTATTTTTCAATAAGTACTTCCCTCGTATTCTCTGAACAAAGATGGAGAAAGAGTTTCTTGAACTGAAGCAAAAGGATGATGAATCTGTTGGTACCTATAAAGCAAATTTTACAAGACTTGCAAGGTATGCTTCTGGTATTATTATCCAACCTGAGAGTAAGATCGATCGATTCTTTAGTGGCTTAAAACCAAGTCTTCGAAGGGCCTCAGCCATAAGGGACTTCAATAGCTACGAGGAAATCGTTCGATGTGCTCTCAAAGTTGAGATGGAGATTGGAGTAACCCATCAGTCATATGGGTTTGATAAGAAGAGGAAAATGGAATTCAAAGGAAAATCTAAAGAGCACACTGAAAAGAATATGAGCTTTCCCTTATGCACAAAGTGTGGAAAGAAACATAGAGGGAGTTGTCTTAAAGGGACAAGTAAATGTTTCAAATGTGGAAAGGAAGGTCATAGGGCATTTGAATGCCACGATGATGGGAAGAAGATGTCTAATGATGCAAACAAAGGAAGGGATACACAGAATGAACCTACTACACTTCAATGTTTCAAGTGCAAGGAGATGGGGCATTATTCCAATCAATGCCCAAATCCAAGGGTTGATGATGATGGTCGACGCCAACACACTCTTAAGGCTAAAGACAAAGGAAAGTCACATGCAATTTCTATCAGCGATGTGGAGTACGATAACGATGTGGTTAAAGGTACACTTACCATACACTCTAAAGTAGCAAATGTTTTATTTGATTCTGGATCCACCCACTCCTTTATTTCTGAATAATTTTCTAAGGGTATCACCGTATTACCTCAACAATTAGATGTTGAGTTAGCTGTGACAACACCTAATGGCACAACAGTCGCATCAAAAGTTTATAATTCTTCTCCGATTGAAGTTTGTGGGAAAGTGCTTCCTGCAAATCTTGTGATCCTTCCTATAGTGTAATTTGATGTGATTCTTGGCATGGATTGGATTTCTCTACATGGAGCTCATATCAATTTCCAAAGAAGGGAAGTCACATTTCATATTCCAGATCAATCTATGATCGTCTATCGATGCAAGGATGAACATAACCTTCCAGTGGAAATTTCTTCCATTTTATGGGTATTGATTCCACTAAATGAAGGTTATTTATCTCAAATGGTTGGTGAGAAACACAAGATTAATAATATGCCCATTGTACGGGAGTTTGATGATGTCTTTCTGGAGGAATTACCGGGTCTTCCACCAAATCGTGAAGTTGAGTTTTCAATAGAACTCGTATCGGGTGCTTTAACTATTTCAAAGACACCTTATAGAATGGCCCCAATTGAGTTGCAAGAATTGAAGAACCAACTCCAAGAGAATATTGATAAGGGGTTCATACGCCCTAGTGCGTCACCTTGGGGAGCACCTATTCTGTTTGTTAAGAAGAAAGATGGATCAATGAGACTCTGCATTGATTATCAAGAACTTAACAAGATCACTATCAAGAAAAAATATCCTCTCCCACACATTGATGACCTATTTGACCAACTACGCGGAGATCAATACTTTTCCAAGATTGATCTTCGTTCAGGGTATCATCAATTAAGGTTCAAAAGGGAGGATATACCAAAGACGGCTTTCCGTACAAGGTATGGACACTATGAATTTATAGTGATGCCATTTGGTCTTACTAATGCCCCTGCTATCTTCATGGATCTGATGAATAGAGTCTTTAGAGACTATCTTGATCAGTTTTTGGTAGTCTTTATAGATGATATTCTTATCTATTCAAAGAGAAAGGAATAACATGAAGATCACTTGAGAATTATATTGAAGACCCTGAGAAAGGAGAAGCTTTATGCCAAATTTACCAAGTGTAAATTTTGGCTTAAAAAAGTTGCATTTTTGGGTCACATAATCTCAAAAGAGGGGATATCTGTGGATCTAGCAAAAACAGAGGTTATCAAAAGATGGTTGAGACCAAAAACAGTGACTGAGATCCGAAGTTTTCTTGGTTTGGCTGGATATTATCGACGTTTTGTGAAAGATTTTTCACGATTATCTAATCCACTCACCAAGTTGACTCGGAAAGGAGTTAAGTTTGTATGGATGGAGGAATGTGAAGAGAATTTCAAGGAGTTGAAAAGAAGGTTATCCAGTGCACCTGTGCTCACACTGCCTTATAGTGGAGAAAGGTTTGTGATTTACAGTGATGCATCCAAGAAGGGATTGGGGTGTGTTCTTATGAAAAATGATATGGTGATAGCTTATGCCTCACGACAGTTGAAAATACATGAGCAAAATTACCCAACTCATGATTTGGAGTTAGCTGCGGTAATCTTTGCATTAAATATTTGGAGGCATTACCTTTTTGGTGAAAGGTGTGATATTTATACTGATCATAAAAGTTTAAAGTATATTTTCACACAAAAGGAGATGAATATACGCCAAAGAAGATGGTTGGAGATGATTAAGGATTATGACTGCTCAATCCATTACCACCCTGGGAAAGCAAACAAGGTGGCAGATGCATTAAGTCGACAAGACCATGCCAGTTTATCCATGATGAGGATCATAAAAGATCCAATATTTATGGATTTACAAAGAATAGATCTTAGAATTATAATGGAAGGGGAAAAATCTTATCTTTCTCAAATGAATTTTCAACCATCTATACATGTGAAGATTAAAGAGGCACAAAAAGAAGATGTCGAGTTACAAAAGAAGGTGAGAAATGTTCCTGAATTCAACCTTGTTTGTGATGGGATAATAAAGTTCACAAATCGGGTTTGTGTTCCTCCCATCCCCGAATTAAAGAATGAGCTGCTGAATGAGGCTCATAGTTCTTCATTATCTATTCATCCTGGAAGCACGAAGATGTATAAGGACCTGAAAGAGTACTTCTGGTGGGATGGCATGAAAAGAGATGTTGCTGAATATGTCTCTCGATGCTTGGTTTGTCAGCAAGTTAAAGCTGAGAGACAGAAGTCTAAGGGGGATGTTACAACCATTACCCAAACCCGAATGAAAATGGGAAAACATCACTATGGACTTTGTCACAGGACTTTCTAAAACATCCAAAGGCAATAATGCTATCTGAGTCATAGTTGATCGTCTTACAAAGTTTGCACACTTCATTGCTATTAGAGAGGATTTCTCTCCGGATCAGCTTGCCAGGATATATGTAAAGAAAGTGGTAAGATTTCATGGAGTACCACTTTATATTATATCTGATCGGGATCTGAGGTTTACCTCAAAGTTTTGGCGAAGTCTTCAGCATACTTTGGATACAGAGTTGAGTTTCAGCACTTCTTATCATCCTCAGACAGACGGTCAGTCTGAGAGAACAATTCAAACTCTAGAAGATATGTTGAGAGCTTGCTTTATGGATTTCAAAGGTGGTTGAGATCAACACCTACCTTTGGTGGAATTTTCTTATAATAATAGCTTTCACTCCAGTATTCAGATGGATCCTTATGAAGCTCTCTATGGAAAGAAATGCAGGACTCCAACTTTCTGGGATGAAGTTGGGGAAAGAAAGATATTAGGACCTGATCTCGTTGATGAAATGGAAGAAAAGGTCAGATCTATTCAACAACACATAAGAGAAGCTCAGAGTCGACAGAAAAGTTATGCCGACAACTGAAGAAAAGACCTAGAGTTTGAAGTGGGTGATAAAGTGTTCTTACGAATATCTCCCTGGAAGAGGGTTATGAGATTTGGAAAGAAGGGGAAGTTGAGCCCTAGATATATCGGTCCTTTCGAAATACTAGATCATGTTGGGAAGGTAGCTTACCGATTGGCGCTTCCACTGAATCCCTCTCAAGTTCACGACGTGTTCCATGTATCTCTCCTGAGAAAGTACATACCTGATCCTTCACATGTACTCAGCTCAGAAGTTGTACCGCTGGAGCAAAATCTTTTTTATGAAGAACAACCGATAAAGATTCTAGATCTTAGCAAAAAAGTCCTACGAAACAAGACCACTCGATTGGTGAAAGTTTTATGGAAGAACCACCAATTAGAAGAAGCTACATGGGAGCTTGAGGATAGGATGAGGGAGAGGTATCCTCATCTGTTTGTTACAAAGTGACGAATTTCGAGGGTGAAATTCATTTTAAGGGGGGTAGAATGTAACACCAGAGACTTTTATGTTATATAAATCATCAAATGAATCTTTTTATACACACAACACTTTCTTGGCTTGCTTTACACGAAATCACGACCTTCCTCGATAGCTTGCGTCGTACGCAATACCGAGTTTCACTAAACAATGATATGCTATTAAAATATTATTAAAACTAGCCGTTATGAATAGTAATAACCAATTTTTGAAATTTTATTTTTCAAAATGGACTTCATTTTTGAACTCGGAATATCGAAATTAGCCTAGGGTTAAATTTTGGTATTTTTCTGAAAACTTTCAATTTTTGATGAATAGTGAAACTACTAAGTGGCTGTTAAAAAAAACTGAATTTTTCATAAAACTTAATTTTACCGCTTCTGTGAGTGGAATTTCAAAAATCCGAGAGACACAGTTGATGTCAGTAAGTAAAATGTGGTTCAATGAGATGAAAATAATTTTTTGGTAAATAGTAACTTTTTACTTTTTTTACCACAGTTAAAAGTAAATAGGGTAATTAAGGGTAAAAATGATATTATTATTACCCTAACACATGTCCTAATTCTATTGGACAAGTTTAATTCTACCAAAAACAAACTTAGGAATAAAATATGACCATTTAGGCCCACTTGGATTAGATTAGGACATTTATTATTAATTTATTTAAAGAAGGGTTAAAATAGTTAAAATCAACGTTTAATAACTAAATCGTTTTTAATATGGGGTTATACATAAGATAAATTCGACTATAAATATTCATTAGTAATCTAAAACGATTCCCTACATAATGGTATTTTATTTGTAATTTTTAGACATTAAATAATTTAATTTATTTATGACACAACGATGATGCAGTAATTATCTTATTAATGAAATATTGACATAATTGATGTTATAAATACCCAAATAAATATAATTTGAGACTTTTTATGAATTACACTAAATTTATAGGTTAATATGACATGTTATTATTGATTTAATTAACTTTTTTAGAACTTATAATTCTTTTATGATTTTCACAAAAATCAATTACTAAATAATGTCAAAATTGGCATAAAATAGTTTTTAAAACAAATATTATATTATTAATTGTTATTTTATTCCTAAAAATCTAAGGTTCGGTCAAATGACTTATATAAGGTTATATATATTAATAATAAACAACTTGGGGTTCTTTTGGAATGATATAGTAAGTTTATTAACCTTTTAGTATAAGAACACCAGAAGACACGGTAAAAGTAAAATTATTTAACTTAATGTTAAATCTAAATGATAAGGTTAAAATAGGAACCTAAACTTGTCTAAATTCTATTGGATGAGAGGATTTCAACCCATACACACCTTATTATTTAAATAAATCAATTTGGAGCTATTTAAAACCGAACTTGACTTTATAATAAAATAATATTTTTAGTTATTCCAAAGGTGCCCCTCTCCTCCCTTATAAAAGGGCACCTCCTCCCTCTCTTCCTCACAACACTTTGAGCCTTCAATCTCGTCCAACCCCTGACATTTTCTCCTCTCCACTTCCCTAGAGACATCCTAGAGGTCCTGGTCTTCTTCAAAGACCAATTTTAGTGCCCTAAAAGGAGGTCTCAAAGAAGCACTTCAAAGAAGAGGTAATATCCATTACCGATCCTTTCCAATTTCTTTCTTCTTCAAATTCTTATTATTTAGTTGTTTAATTATGAAGTAATAACATCAGTATCACTCATATACTGATATGTTATTATAAGTATGAAACAACCCTATTTAACCATCTATCAATCCTACGGAAAATGAAATCACCGCGCGTGCGTACGTACGGAATACCGTCTCCACGCCGTGGTGTAATCTATTTTCCACCACCACCTTACTTGGATGGGTATAATGGTGTAAATAATGACTATATATTACTATTATAAAGTGATATTGATTCTGAAATAGTATACATACACTCCAATACAATTCCACGATCATAGGAACGATATCATCACTCGTGCGTACGTACGGAATACCGTCTCCACGATGTGATGCGACTTGTTCTACATGATATTCATTTAATAATGATTATATAAATGAATTGAATGAATTAATATGATATATATTACACTAATACCATTATGTAAATGAGGTATCTATAACCTAAAGAGAAGAATAAGAATTTATTCGACAAAACACGCATAAGAACAAAAAGTTATAAACACCTGAATAACAAGTAGCAATGAAATATTACTACTAAGAAGCTAATAATATGACCATATATGATATCATAAAAATAAGTATGATTCTGGAATAAGTCAATAACATTATTTAAATCATTATACAGGAGGTTCAGACACTTACAAAGCAAGTCGGACCTAAGGTAAGGGAAATATCACAATCTCATTTTTATCCGAGATTGTTTATAATTTAGTATTTAATGGGGTGTATTTTATCATCCACATCCATGTTTCCTCAATATGTGATATTTATATCCTTATAAAATAGTTTATATCCAATTTTACCCTTCGGTGAGTTTTTAGTAAAAGATATGAAAGGAATCTTTTGTCGTTTTTCGTACGAGGTACTTTTTGACTTTTCCGACAAAAGTACGAAGAATGTTTTTTTTAACTTATACGACATGAATGGATTTTTAAAACATTATTTCCAAGATGCTTCCTTTACAAGTTTTCAAGTTTATTTTTAATCAACTTCTTTTACTTTATAATTGTATGACATGTTAAGAAAGGAAAAGTGTTTTTGAAGTAGAAAGGATATTTTCCTCAAGAATGGAGTTCAAGTGTTTTATCAAAATTATTTTCCATCTAAGATAATAAAGGGTTATGTTTTTATCCCTATTATTACATTGATTTGATTATGTTGTGATGGAATTATTTTTATTAATTCCTTTATCTTATATGAATTGTTTTATGATGTCATGTTGTTTAAGAATCCCATTTTTATTACATGGGTTATGCTATGATGTATGGTTTATGATTTTGTAGCACAAATAAAAATGATATCATTATGAGATGGGTGGGACCTATATCTCCCTCCAATTCATTGGGTAAAGATTTTATATCTCATGAGATAGACATGGCTGGAACGGTAGGTTATACCGGTTTGGTGAAACATGACTGAAACAAGGGTGACTCGGTTCAGAAATGAACTTTGTCCACTAAGATAGTCTTGTAAATGAGTCTTGACTAATAAGAAATGATTCTCTATTATTATGTGTGTATTCCACAAAGTTTCAGGTTTTAAGTTATGATTATTGTGATTACATTTCACTCCTATGATTTATCCCATGTTATGATATTATGATCTCTTTTGTAGGATAAGATTTCCAAAAGTTATGTTCTTATGTATATGATGTGATTGATATTTCTTTTGTTTACCCTTACTGAGCATTTGAGCTCACCCTTTTGTATGTTTTATTTCCCCAGGTCAGGAAGAAGGTTATTAAGTAGAATATGCCAAAAAGGGACTCTAGATATGATGAAATAAATGGGAGGCAAAGTAGATTCTTTATGAACCAGTTGTTTATGTTTCCCAGTTTCTAAAGACACTATATCTATACGGTCCTTTCTTGGTTTTGTTATATGTTTTAATAAGTGTGCTTCAATTCTGAAGTAATAACAATGTATGTAAAGTATGGGTCGTTATAGGTTCCATTTGATATTTTACTTGTTATTGAAACCTTGAATTGTTTGATTTATTTGAAATAGATTTCAATTTATTTATAAAACCTTTATTTGAAGTGATTTGATTATGGAATTTGAAATGGAATGGATTTTGGGAAAACCCCCAATTCTAATGGAATTGGAATTTGGGGTGTATTTTTAAAATGATGGAATTGATGAAATGGTTTGGGATTTGATTTGAGAAAAATAGATTAAATTGAAATGATTAAATTCTATGATTGGTTTTTTTATTTAAAAGATATGAAATGATGAAAAATCCATGTTTTGTTTTTTGAAATTGAATTGTCATATTGAAACTGAAATTTGGTAATTTTAATTTTAAATGATAATTTATTTTAAGTGAGATAATTTTAACTTATTCTATTAATTTATTGAGCACATGTGATCCTGGGTAGTTAGTGGGTTATTTGGGACCAGCATGTTAGGATCTTAATCCCCTTATATTGGATTGATGATGAAAATTCTAATATAATCCTAGTTCAACATGATTATCCCTGATGGGATATTAGTGAGTCCTATTCGGCCTGATCCTGAGGGACGTGTGTATACATTTTTATCCATTTTCACTAATTTGAGAAGTGTGAGGATCTTATAACAAGAAACTAATGTACTTCAGGGAAGATGACCATGGTGCTTGTTGTGTTTGATCTTGATATGTATTTCATTGATTATAGAACTGTTTTACTAATTAAAAATGATTTATATAAATTATTTTATATAAAATGTATATTTAACCATGTTTTAAATGTATTCCATCCTTTGAAAAGAAAGCATGTTTTATTTTAAATATGGAAATGACATGTCTTACCATGCCTTGTTTTATTTAAATTGAAAGCATGATTTGCTTTATTATTATGGAATATGTTATGTAACACTTGGTACGACTCTACTGGGATTTATAGCTCACACCCTACCTTTTTCTTCAGGTGTTTGTAGATTTTCTTATTCCAATTTCAAGAAAAGGGAAAGTTCCACTTAGAGGTGGTGGATGCTCTTAATCCCATGGACCATAGAGTGGGTCTGTGACTAGTGGATTTCATATACATTATGGCATGATTTTCCCTTTGGGATGTTTGAGTTTTATATTGATAATTTTTGAGTACTTTGATGATTTACTATTTTGGGTTTTGTTACACCTTTTTGGTTTCTGGTACTTTCTCCCTTTAGAGTGTTGAGTATATTGACTTGTAATCCTTATCTTCCACTATTTTATAGTAAATTCATTCCCTCTTTTATCATGTATGATACCGGGTGTTAGTTTCCAACCTGTGAGGATCAAGAATTCTTTTTGGGCTATGTTAGAGACGAATTAGTTATTAGGGTACCAGGGTATCTGGGATGGTTTGTGACACTTGGGGCTGAATACCTGAGTTGTGTCTAACTCGTATCACTGATCGCACCTCTGTCCAATATATCCACATCTTTTCTAGAATACTGCCTCATCTTGGTGTGGTTCACATCTTATAAATCCCTTGATATAATAAATGAACATCAAGAAAACTCAAAATACATGAAGAATAATATTGATAGATGTTCGAACCCTTATATATATCAAGCAGGGAAATATGATGCATAGACTATAAAAAATAAATTAATTATTACATACATCACACACATTGAAATAATTAAATAATTAAATTAAATTTCAGGCATACATTGGTTGGTCGATGCTCATGATTAGTCGATAGGTAATATACATTAAATATAAAATTAATTTTGTAATAAATTCTACTTGAGTGAAATTTAAATGAATTAAAATAAATTTATCAAATTTTAATTCATAAAATAATAATCTCACAGTCCTTGAAAAAACTTTAAATCATTCAAAAAAAAAAATATATTTTTTGATTTTTTTAAACATTTCTAGGCCCTTGGGTGGCCAAAAATACCTAAAATGAGGTTTTGGTACATTTTTGGACTTGAAGGGTGATGGGTAGGTCATTTAGGGCCCGACCCGGCCAAGCCTGGATTGGGCTAACCAGGAAACTGGATTGGATGGGTGCCCGCACGAGTTCTCTGTTTTTAGTGTGAGGGGGGGGGGGGTATAGTGGTGTCCTCTATTGCCAAGTATAAAAAATAAATTACTTTAAAAAAAGCCTTTAGCCTATACAGACAAATTTTAAAAATTTATCACCCCAAATTTGGGGGGCCAGGTGCATCATGGGGTTGGTGAAACCACTCCCTTTTTATGTTTTTTACACCTGGATAGGCACCCCTAGGTAAAACTAATACACACACACACACATGTTCATTTTAAAATCATAAGAACACCATATTAAATCCCAATTAAAACTTTGGAAGACCACAACATGGTCATTCGAGATTAGATCGAAGTACGGTTTATTGAAGTGAAACCGTTGTAATTCCCTTTACTCGAATTTAATGTAAAATTATTTTTTTATGAATTAAACCATCACATGATCTCTCTGATACCAATTGTAGGTACCAGGGTGCATAGAGGAATCGAATGGTCTAGATATTTAAAAATTTATCATCAGATCAACGTAAAGTTTTCATCTTTGGTGATGTGCAACCCAGTATGAAAGCCCGAAGATCTTGTGTGAATTGATTTAAAAACAAAAATAAAATGAAGCATTACATTGTTTGATTTGAAAGAGTTTTTGACAACCGATCATTGCCGATGACCATTGCTCAAAGGAACCGAGGTCATATCTCTCTATATCATCTACATGCACTTTAAAAGACTATAAGAACACCAATCATCAGTATCTGTGTGCTACTGTAGAGATCTGATGAAACCTTCAATGTCCTGACAATCTCTACTACATCATTACTTAAATCCATGAAGGAGATCTTTGATTGATTGCTTGGAACATACACTTATTCATATAGGATGTTAGAGGGATAATATAGGAGATAAGAAATTATAATGGATGAATAATACCTTATAAAAGAGCCCCCTATTGCTTATATAGTGGATATTAAATACCTAGAAAAGGCTCTCCGACCCCCATATAAGTAATTACCACTAAATAGGACATAAACAACACATTATAACTAACTATGTCATAAAAATCATTTATATTTTTTATCACTTACCTGTAATATAATAAATATATTATATGATAAAAGTGATTAATTAACTCAACTCGATATTCCCACAATTATTAAATAAATCTTAAATATTAAAATAATATTCATTCATTAAATATTTCCCATGTATTCCCTTAAATACTACTAAATACATTAAATAAATAAATTTAACTCCAATTATTTTATACTCGAATAATAATGAATTTATTTATTTGTTGGTGATTATTTATTTCCAGACATCTCTTAGACCTCGTGGGGGGCCCACCATGCCCTATACTCCTATTTATTGGAGTATGAAAGACTTTTGAATATGTTAAGTGTGCGACCCTCTAGGATAAAGGTTCCGGGCGCAGCAGAAGCGTGTGGGTGGATGTGCCCACTTGGCTTTTTGTCATTAGCAATGATCAATCCGTGATCAATACGACGATAAACGCCAGTCTCCATGGATCGAATCACAGAAAGAGACAAAGAAGATGGTTTGTCCTGGAACCACAAACAAGGATCATTACAGGTTGATTATAATTAATTTAATTAATTATAAAGAAATACCTTTTGGGTGTTCTTTCTTCGTTGATGTTCTTGATCACGTTGTCGATGTGATCCGTCGTTGCATCGCAGAAGCCAAGTGTAGACTCCCTCTAGCGGTGATCCACACGTGTACCTCGTATCTCTAGACGTCACCAAAGGATTCTCCAGGTGCTAGTATGGAGAAGCCTTTGCTTGTGTTGTCCGCCTTAGATTGTCTTGATCCGATGGAAGAGGATCTCTCTTGGTCTTGAGAGCGTTCTTGGAGGAAGAGGTTCTTTCGGCCTTGAAAGAATTCTCTAGAGATGTTGTGCACAACGATTCTATTGTGTGTTGGAAAAGAGTTGGGGTTGTGAGGATATTTATAATCGGGTGTGTGGGGTTATAGAGTTATGACAATAAATAAATGCGTTACGTGTTTTATTTATTTAATTGACTCTTATTTAAAACCCCCACGTCGAATAAATAATTCCTTGACATGCGCCCACGCTGATTATAATAAATATCATTTAAAACAATATTATATCCTAAAAACCCCGACTGGAAAAACTACACGGCATGTAATAATAAATACACGGCGTGTACTTGTTTTTCATTGAAAACTAAACGGCGTGTACATTAAATGTACACGACGTGTATATCTTGTTTTCATTTATTCATTTCCTTTACAAAATAAAACTACACGGCGTGTACATTTAATAATACACGGCGTGTACTTGTTTTATTTTATTTTTCCTCCATCATTTAAAACAACTTAGGCTTCCTTGAATAATTATTAAACCACGTACGGGAATAATATTTATTCAACTTGAGATACTTGGATACACTTAGCGTGTGACCCTCTAGGCCTCTTTCTCGTTGGCATTATGCGGGCTTGCCTAAAGTCCAATATTACTGTCTAGCAACGGGTCAAGGCACCCAAGAGAAAGAAGTTGATTCCGCATTGATGTATCACCTCATACGAATGCTTACTGTGTAATTTAATCCCTTTGTCTCGATATCTCATCAAGCAGGTTTCATGGCAGTGTCATAAACCTATATGCTTGATCCATCGTTCTTTGACTACCTGAAATAAACTCGTCGTTCACACCATGGCCATGGAATTTAATGCGACAGTTCTATTTCAATCAAAGGGCCGAGATATCAACTTTTATAAATGGAAGGGACAAATCCTTCCTCGACTTATCAATTAACAACATATCACTCGTGACGCACCCAATGTACCCTACTTCCCGCCAACTGTCTGCGTGATGGTTTTCGTCAGTAAATCTAAGTGCGCGAGTCATGACATGAGTTAATGATAATCTTGTAGTCTAAGGACCATTACACACGCTCATAGATAGCAATGTACGATGACACCAAGACATGCAGAATTACTACTGGCAGGTCTGTTCTCATAATCTCCCATCTTAGAGATTACCAAGTGCGAACTCCATGAGAGAGAGTCTCATCTTATTACGAGTACTCGCACATGACGATCTGTATACTATGTATCCTATCGTAGTATGTCATCCGACCGCAGAACTTTATTTAAGAATATTGTTATAGCATTTCAAGGTTCTCATCATAGCGGGGATCTGCTATGACCTTATTAATGCAACAAATATTTCAGGACATTATTATATTATAGTCATGCAGAACAATGAACAATATATAATAAGTGAACATTCATGTAATCAAAGTAAAAAACAGTTGGTTCTAAGGACACCAACCCTTAAAAACTCCCACTTGGACTAGAGCCAACTGCCTACAACTTTTAGTCCACTAGACCTCACATGATGATCATGTTTCTGCTGAGTCAAGGCTTTATTCAATGGGTCCTCCACGTTGTCTTCCGTGGAAATACTGCTCACTGCAACTTCACCTCTATGAGAAAAATCCTTCAAGAGATGATACTTCCAAAGTATGTGCTTTGTCTGCTGATGTGACCTTGGCTCTTTTGCAAGTGCCACCACTGTAGTATTATCACAATAGAGTGTGATAGGATCTTTACTGCTCAGTATAACATCCATCTCATGGACAAAGCTTCACATCCATACTGCTTCTTTAGCTGCCTCAGAAGCTACGATATACTCGGACTCTACTGTAGAATCTGCCACCACACTTTGTTTTGAGCTCTTCCAGCTCACTACACCTCCATTCAAACTGAAGATGTATCCAGTCTGCGACTTCATGTCATCTTGATCAGTATGGAAACTAGCATCTACATGTCCTCTGATGACTAGTTCCTCATCTCCTCCATAAACCAGGAACATATCCTTAGTACGCCTCAGATACTTAAGGATAGTCTTGACTAACATCCAATGGCGGTCTCCTAGATCAGCTTGATATCTGCATACCGCACTTAATGCGTAAGCAACATCTAGCCTTGCACATAGCATAACATACATGACTGACCCAGTCGCGGATGCATAAGGGATCCTTGCCATTCTCTTTCTTTCCTCATGTGTCTGAAGACACATTTTCTTGGAAAGATGAATGCCATGTGACACTAGAAATAATCCCCTCTTGGACCATTCCATACTGAATATCTTCAGTATCTTGTCAATGTATGTACTTTGACTTAGGACCAGCATTCTCTTGGATCTATCACGATGGATCTTGATCCCAGGAATATATGCCGCCTCGCCCAAGTATTTCATGGAGAAGCATTTATGCAACCATGCCTTAACTGACTGTAAGATAGGTACTTCATTTCCAATTAGTAATATGTCATCAACATATACTATTAGAAAAATGACTGAACTCCCACTAAACCTCTTGTAGACACAAGGCTCACATTCATTCTTAACAAAGCCAAATTCCATTACAGCTTCATCAAAACGAATGTTCCACGATCTTGATGATTTATTTAATCCATAAATGGATTTCTGCAACTTACATACCTTGTTGGCATCCTTTGGAGTCACAAACCCTTCAGGTTGTTTCATGTAGACATCTTCCTGGAGGTTCTCATTAAGGAAAGCTGTTTTGATATCCATTTACCAAATTTCATAGTCATGGTAAGCAGCAATGGCCAATAGGATTCTGATGGATTTCAGCATCACAACCAGTGAAAAGGTTTCATCATAGTTAATTCCTTGACGCTGTCTAAAACCTTTTGCAACCAGTCGTGCCTTGTAGGTGCTGACTTGCCCCTCCATGTCCAGTTTCTTCTTGAATACCCATTTACTACCAATAGGCTTTACATCAACTGGAGGATATACCAAAATCCAGACTTGGTTTTGGTAAATGGAATCCATTTTAGAATTCATGGCTTCTTGCCACTTGGCAACGTCTGTTCCTTCAACTGCTTCCTTGTAGGTAAGAGGGTCATCATTGTAAACCAATAATGAGTCACCATCCTCGGTGACAAGAAAACCATATTGTTCTGGTTCTCTCACCTCTCTCGTGCTCCTACGCAGTTCTTGTGTCTCCGTAACAGATTGTTCTTCCATAGGGCTTTGTGGAACCTGTTCTTGTACCAACTCATGTGTATCTTGAGCCTCGACTTCATCGAAGTCTATCTCGCTCCTACTATCTCTTTTGGATATGTGCTCCCTTTCAAGGAATATGGCATGTCTTGCCACTGTAACCTTTTTGTCTGAGGGGTTGTATAGGCAATATCCCCTTTTTTCCTTGGGATATCCTATAAAGATGCACTTTGTGCCTTGGGGTGCGAGTTTGTTACCTGAAGAGGCCTTAAAAAATGCTTCGCTACCCCACAAATGTAAATTCGATAACATGGATTTGCGTCCACTCCATAACTCATATGGAATACCATTTATCGATTTAGTTGGTACTTGGTTTAGTATGTGTGCTGCTGTTTGTAATGCATATCCCCAAAAGGATAATGGAAGACTCGCATGACTCATCATTGATCTCACCATGTCCAACAGGGTGCGGTTCCTCCTTTCACTTACACGATTCCACTGTGGCGTGTAAGGAGGAGTAAGTTGAGATAGAATCCCAAACTCCCATAAGAAATCAATGAAGTCCTGATTAAGATATTCTCCTCCTCTGTCTGAGTGGAGTTTCTTAATCTTCTTACCAAGCTGGTTCTCAACTTCATTCTTGTATTCTTTGAACCGATCAAAAGAATATGACTTATACCTCATTAAGTAGATATATCCATATCTACTAAAATCATCAATAAAAGTTATGAAGTATGAGAACCCACCCCTTGCCTCAACTGGAAATGGCCCACACACATCTTTGTGAACTAATTTTAGAAGCTCTTTAGCTCTTTCACCTTTCCCACTAAATGGGGCTTTGGTCATTTTGCCTTGTATACATACATGACATACACCAAGTGTTTTTAGTTCGAAAGAATATAAATACCCATCTTGATGTAATTTTGTCAAACGTTTCTCATTGACATGACCTAGCCGGTGATGCCAAAGTTGGGTGTGGTATGAGTCATGTGAATTAACTTTGTCATCGATTGCCATTACTTGGTTTGTGTAGTCTAACACATAAAGGCCATTATATAAATGTGCCCTACCAAAACAAATGCTATCTTTATAAAAATAGCAACATCCACTTCCAAACTTGAAGATGAATCCATCAGTATCTAATATGGATACTGAAATAATGTTTTTGGTTACAGAGGGTACATAATAACATCCTTTCAAAACCAAGACCATCCCCGTAGGCAATGTGAGGTGGTAGTCCCTGACAGCTACAACAACAAGTCTGGCTCCATTGGCTGCTCGTAGATCTACCTCTCCCCGATCAATCTTCTTGAATATACTTGGTTCCTTTATTTGGATACAGATGTGAGCACCACAAGCAGTATCTAATACCCAATTAGTAGAAATAGATATATTTCATTCGATAACAAACGCACCTGAAGCTTCCCCTTGCTTCCTTGGCTAGGTGCATTTTTTCTTCCAGTGGCCCTTCTTGCCACATGCAAAACAAACATCATCCTGTTCCTTTTCCTCCCCTTTGATATTTCTTTTATTGGAAGGCCTTGAAGAAGCTTTGGCCTTAAATCTCTTCACCTTCCCTTTCCTTTTATTCACCATGAGGACAAAAGGCTTTTCACGCTTCATGTCAGTGTCCACTTGGCGAATGAGGATGAGAAGATCAGATAGAGACTTCTCAATGTTGTTCATATTGAAGTTAACAACAATGTTTGAGAAGCTCTGGGGGAGTGATGCAAGAATGAGATCGGTACCCAGTTCTTCAGGGAGTTTAAACCCTAGAACCTCCAAGCGATCAATGTAGCCAATGAGCTTGACTACATGAGGCCCGGCTGGGGCACCCTCTCCAAGCTTGCTCTGAAATAGAGCCTTGGAGATCTCAAACCTTTCCTATCTTACTCTCTCCTGGTATAGACCACAGAGGTGCTCGAGCTTGCTATAGGCATCCATGTCTTCATGAGACTTCATGAGCTCACTAGACATCGACGATAACATCAAACATTGAACGTTGAGAGCATCGTTTAAATGTGGATCATAGACCAGGAAATCTTCATCACTCGCCCCTGGGGTAGGGGAATCAGGAAGTGAGGACTCTAGCATGTAAAACTTTCGTTCATGGCATAGGATAACCTGAAGGCGCCTAAACCATTCCTGAAGGTTACTGCTGGTGAGGATGTTGTCTTTATCCATAATTGATCGCAGAGAAAATGTGGTTGATGAGTTTGTCATTTCGATTCTACAAATTAAAAGATAAGATTTATCAATACTTTTTTTGATTACATTTTATGAGAAATAATAAATTAATTAATTCTCCCACTATTTTATCAAGTCCCAATGGCCCTCACCATTGAACTCATAATGTCCAGTTGCTTTGACATTCTAGTGGCAAGGATCCATATTTCCCTTCGCATAACCCCAACAAGGGTTGGTCAATCTATCTGAAGGTATTTAGGTAGGTAGGTCTTTGCCAACTGTGAGCTTACAGTTCCTTGATCTGTTGAGTGGACTCCCCAATCCTGAAATCCTGACTTGGATTTCCTCAACTCTTACCTCCAATATTACATCAAGTCTAGCAAGGGATACTTCTCTTGATGTAATATGGTTAAGTCAACCCAAAACCTTTCATAAGGGCCTCCTTTATAAAAGTAAGTGTCCCAAAAAGGGTTGGTCAAACACATAGTTTTATTGAGTCTTTCCCTTAATCAGGTAATGGAATGCATGCTCTGACTTAATATGGTATTGAGGGATTTTAGTCTTTATGCGTAGTTTTGCATTATCACATGCTTGTTAATATTAAGTGATGCTTGCTTAAGTGATTAACCATGTTCTGATAATGTTTACGCATAGTCCGGTTTTTATTTTATTCCATCTCTGCATGCTTGTTCATTTTATTAATTATGTGATCACGACAACACATACATAATAAATAAACCATGCAATCAGACAGAAATAAAATAATATGGAATGATCATGAGCTTCTATTGGTTAGCTTATCTAGTGGTTTTGATAAGCTAACCCTGACCTAGGGAAAACACCTTGAACCCGTTGGTTCGTGTTTTGCAGCTCCCACCTGTCCACCTTTGTATCTTCTTGCATCGGTTTCACCTCGGCTTCAGGATTTGAACCGTCTCCTCTGGCTTGGGAGATCCTTCATTACATGGGTTTACATTAAAGAAACCATGGGCACGCATGACCTACATTTTATTGGAAGAAGGCTCGCAGGCCAACAAATTTAAATTAAATAAATTTAAATGAAACCATACACATACAAAGGGTCTTTGGTCTAGCTCATGATCATCCATAGTATGCAACGACATTTACGCATATTTATAATTCAAATTATTTTAATTGTTCGTTTATTTAAGATAAGACGTGCTTGAATTCAATTAATTATGATATTATAATTAATCAATTCTTTATCTTAAATTCCTTTCTGAATTTCCTTGAGATTCTTCTCATCCATATTCCTTGTATGGGTCTTTTTACATTGGAGGAAACCTGGTGAAATTCCATTTCTGGAAAGTACACGGCGTGTAGTTTATAATTACACGGCGTGTATTTTTCTTTTCACCCTTTACCCAAAGTAAACGCCGGGGATTTGGCGTGTTTTCTGTACTTTGGAAATTTTAGAGTACACGGCGTGTAGATGAATCATACACGGCTTGTACTTCCTTGTTACGCGGTAACCGGCCTGGAGATCCCGTGTACGCGGTATGTGGATTATCTTTGTACACGGTTTCACCTGGGTCAGAACGGACTACACGGCGTGTTGCTCCAACATACATGCCGTGTATTCCAGTTTCCACGGGCTATTCAATTCTGGTCAACACGGTGTGATTAAAACTTAGGCATAATCAATTCACACGGCGTGGTTTGGCGGACCAGTGCCGGTTCGTTGAACCTAAGTACACGACGTGTAGTTTTAATTACACGCCGTGTAATCCCGTGTTGTACAGATAGAAAGAGAGACTCCTCCGAATGAGTTCCTCGTTTTTATTTTAATCAAAAATTAAAATTAAAAGGTTGTTTCTGTGATATGAATCGAGAAACGAAGGAGGAAGAATAGATCTCGTTAATTCAGATTTATAGAACGATTTATTTCGAATTGAATCAAATATGAATGCGTAAATTATCAACGAAAATTAAATAACTATAATCAATGTTGTAACCTCGCTCTGATACCATTTTAAGGTTTCGGGCTTAGCGAAAGCGCGTGGGTGGATGTTCCCACTTGGCTTTTTGTCATTAGCAATGATCAATCCAAGATCAATACGACGATAAACGCCAGTCTCCACGGATCAAATCACAGAAAGAGACAAAGAAGATGGTTTGTCCCGAAACCACAAACAAGGATCGTTACAGGTTGATTATAATTAATTTAATTAATTATAAAGAAATACCTTTTGGGTGTTCTTTCTTTGTTGATGTTCTTGATCACATTGTCGATGTGATCCGTCGTTGCGTCGCAGAAGCCAAGTGTAGAATCCCTCTAGTGGTGATCCACACATGTACCTCATATCTCTGGACGTCACCAAAGGATTCTCCGGGTGCTATCATGGAGAAACCTTTGCTTGCATTGTCCGCCTTAGATCATCTTGATCCGATGGAAGAGGATCTCTCTCAATCTTGAGAGCGTTCTTGGAGGAAGAGGTTCTTTCATCCTTGAAATAATTCTCCAGAGATGTTGTGCACAACGATTCTCTTGTGTGTTGGAAAAGAGTTGGGGTTGTGAGGATATTTATAATCAGGTGTGTGTGGTTATAGAGTTATGAAAATAAATAAACACGTTATGCGTTTTATTTATTTCATTGACTCTTATTTAGAACCCCCATGTCGAATAAATAATTCCTTGACATGCACCCACGCTGATTATAATAAATATCATTTAAAACAATATTATATCCTCAAAATCCCGACTGGAAAAACTACACGGTGTGTAATAATAAATACACGACATGTACTTGTTTTTCATTGAAAACTACACGGTGTGTACATTAAATGTACATGGCGTGTATATCTTATTTTCATTTATTCATTTCCTTTCCAAAATAAAACTACACGGCGTGTACATTTAATAATACACGGCGTGTACTTGTTTTATTTTATTTTTCCTCCATCATTTAAAACAACTTAGGCTTCCTTGAAGAATTATTAAACCACGTACGGGAATAATCTTTATTCAACTTGAGATACTTGGATACACTTAGTGTGTGACCCTCTAGGCCTCTTTCTTGTTGGCATTAGGCGGGCTTGCCTAAAGTCCAAGATTACTGTCTAGCAACGGGTCAAGGCACCCAAGAGAAAGAAGTTGACGCCGCATTGACGTATCACCTAATACAAATGCTTACTGTGTAATTTAATCCCTTTTTCTCGATATCTCATCAAGAAGGTTTCATGGAAGTATCATAAACCTATATGCTTGATCCGTCATTCTTTGACTACCTGAAATAAACTCTTCGTTCACACCATGGCCATGGAATTTAATGCGACAGTTCTATTTCAATCAAAGGGCCGAGATATCAACTTCCATAAATGGAAGAAACAAATCCTTCCTCGACTTATCCATTAAAAACATGTCACTCGTGACGCACCCAACATACCCTACTTTCCGTCAACTGTCTGCGTGACGGTTTTTGTCAGTAAATCTAAGTGCGTGAGTCATGACATGAGTTAATGATAATCTTCCAGTCTAAGGACCATTACACACACTCGTAGATAGTAATGTCCGATGACACCAAGACATGCAGAATTGCTATTGGTGGGTCTGTTCTCATAATCTCCCATCTTAGAGATTACCAAGTGCGAACTCCTTGAGAGAGAGTCTCGTCTTCTTACGAGTACTTGCACATGACAGTCTGTATACTATGTGTCCTATCGTAGTATGTCATCCAACCACAGAACTTTATTTAAGAATATTGTTGTAGAATTTCAAGGTTCTCATCATAGTGGGGATCTGCTATGACCTTATTAATGCAACAAATATTCCAGGACATTATTATATTATAGTCATGCAGAACAATGAACAATATATAATAAGTGAACATTCATGTAATCAAAGTACAAAACAGTTGGTTCTGAGGACACCAACCCTTATATAGGCCCCTATCTCAATAGTAGTAAATACTATTCATAGACCAGGAGCGGGGTCTAGCAACCCATCAAGGACTCTAAGGAGATAAGAAATAGTCATAGCAATGATAACCTCCTACGAACATATATCATGTAATATAATCTATGTCTCATGATATCTCATAAATTAGGACACACACTTTGTGTCATTATCATTTCTTACTTTATTATTTATTAACATAACTAGAAAGAAATACCTTTTTCTACAATGATCATGAATTTAGTGAAGGAACTACCATCCCGATCAACTAGTCCCATGATATCACTTCCTTTCAGAAGTGATAAATCCCATCTTGATTATTCAATCAATGACATACCACAAATGGTGAACCTAATGCAATCTACCTCCCCATGAAATAAATGTCATGATTTTTTTCTTGCATCAAAGTATGTAATCAAATAATATACACTGATAATAATCTCAATTCAGGATACCATTACACGTGTTTGTGGATAGGAACTACCAATAACCCCTAAAATATGTGGTGTTCCTATTACCATTATAGTCCTCATGATCTAATATACTCAAGATCACCAAGTATGGACTTCATGAGAAAAAGTCTCAATGATTATGAGCCCCCATCACCTGATAGTCACACATCATCCATGTCTTGTTGTCATGATGTTTTTGGACCATAAGACATAAGTTTAAGATTACTATGATGGTATCTCTAGGTTCTCATTATAGCTAAGGAACTACTATAACCTCTTGATATTACAATTAATCTAAATAAATTACCATATAAATAGAGGACACATAAACACCAACACTATTATAGTAAAAATACATCATATATAACTCACCGTATACATGATATGGTAATTGAAAATTACTATTCAAGTTGGGTCTAGGGAACCCACTTTTACAATATCTGAATCATTGGTTTTTGAGAAATCATAATTGAAAAATGAATAATAGTGTTTCCATAATATATTCACAAGTTAAAAACATTTATATGATCTACGCAAAGGTAAATATGATTTACCTTCATAAAAGGAGGCTACATAAAGGTTATACCCTTTCACATATGGGATTCATAAAGGTGATAACCTCATATAGAAGGTTGTCATAAAGGCAACCTCTTAGATAGCTTTACATAGACACACTTCATAAATGTATTCACAAAGGCAACCTTTGAGTTACCTTTACATAGACATGCTTCGTAAATGTATTCACTATGTTACCCTTAAACAACACAAGTTGCGTAATGGTAATACCCTTATATAAAGTGTATGTATAAGGGGAAAGACAGGTTACCCTTACACAAATTGTTTGTGTATGGATAAAGGTAGGTTACCCTTATGAAGAATATGGATTTTATGTAAGGGTAAACAATATGTTTTTAAAAATTTGTTTTTAAAATTTTAAATAGTTTCGATGGTTTATAAAATTTTTATAAACCATGATAAAAGATATTTTAGAAATATTTAATTTATAAAGAGTTTATAAATTAGTTAATTATAAATTGTCTATAATTAATTAAATAATTTTTTATGAAACATTTTCCCCAAATATTAAATGTTAATATTAAAATACATTTTTACTAAAATTATTTAGCATGACTTGTGATATAGAAATAAAAGGTCTTATTTAGAACTCATAATAAGTAATTTATATAGTGTTTATAAATTAAAAATATATAATATTTAGATTATATAAAATGTTTATATAATATACATTAAATTATAAAATGTTTATAATTCATGAAATATCATATAAATTTTATATAATAAAAAATATGAAATATTTAATATTGAAATAAATATAAAAATGTTTATATTCTTTCTAATTTATAAAATGTTTATAATTAATATATATTTATGAAATGTTCATGAATGTTTATCTCATATTTTGGAAAATAAATAAAAATTCTATTTATTTGTTAAATTCCTTTGATATTCATATTTAGTAATTTGTTTAAGAAATGTGAATATTGTGCATACTCTATATTTAATTGTTAATCTACTTCTAGGAGTTAGAGCCTTATATTACATGTTAGTCATGACTCCATAAAACTTAGTTTTCAACTACCTTGAAATTGGTTTATATTTTGAGTTATGATCTTGATAATGGTAATTGAATATTTTTTGTGTATATCAAGTATTAGAGATATAATGAATTGAATTCAATCTTGAATAAAGTCTACTTGGGTAGAGGGTCTTGGGGTTAGACCACCTACCATCCTGGAGGTTATTCCTTATCTAAAAAGGTGAATAGGGTTGTCTATCCATCACTTTGGGCTTACTCGTGTAGATATTATCAATCTCATTTAACTGTATGCCTTTATATGAAAACTCCATGTACCATATACATATGATGCATTCAAATATGTATGAATATGCTTGGCTTTGGTTTTTGGGTGAGTAACAAATACATGTGGGTTTTGTAAGGAGTTACATTAATTTAGTTTGAAAACATTAATCTAGTGGTTAGAATAGGGATTATAAATCCAAAATATTAGAATAATACATGCACAAAATGAATAAAACATGATAAGAAAAATATTACATAATATGTAATAGTTATTAATTTAATATGAATATGATGTATATTAAATTTTTGAGGCTAAAAAACCCCTTAATAATAAGTGTGATAATACTTCCAAAGTGGCACTTTTCAAGACCTCGATCATCTAACTAGGTAGGTCATGCCATAGATGGATGCCCATGGATTATCTTGTGTGAGGAAAGTAATTAATAGGTGACATTTGAATATCCTTAAGTAGGTCATGACATAGATGGGTGTCTTTGAATTGACCCTTTTTATCTTATTTTTGGAGTTTAATTTGGGTTACATTAGTTATGGGACCTTTATAGGATTAGGTTAGAAGAGGAATAAAGTTGAGTGAATCTATATGATGGATTTGGATAAAGAGTTATCCACTAAACTATCCAAGATTTACAAATTTTGTGATTGAGATGATGATTTATGTAAATAAATAAGTGGTGATATAATAACCATAACATACTCATTTCTTAGTGAAATATATATCTTGCATCACTAAATTGATATGATGCTTGGGGAAATCATTTTTAGTGGGATCAATTTCATTTAAAAGTCCTCAATGAAAATATATAATACATGATACCCAATCACTGATGTGTCTTTTTTGTAAATCATGGAATACTTAATCATAATCATATTGATATCACTAATAATTATAACCTATAAAATATTTAAAGATTGGTATATAGTATTGAGAAGTTTTCTCAAGGAGAAACATTCAGAGAACTCAAATGTGAATGTCACTATCTATGACTAATGGGTATTATATATAAGGTGTGCATCACACATTTTCATTAATAAACATAGAATCAGAGATCAGAGGGAATTTATAAAGGGTGAAGTAGATATTCATGCTGGTAATGGATAAAAAGTTGTTGCAACATAAGTCAATACTTATGATCTAAATATACCTTGTGAATTAGTTCTAGAATTAAAAAATTGTTATTATGTTCCCACCATAAACAATAATTTCATTTCTATATCTTATATGGAAAAGATGATATTTTTATTCATTATTAATACTAAGAGTTTTTTATATATAAAAATGAAATTTTTATGGTATTGGGAATATAATTAATTGTTTATAAATTTTTGACATGGATAATCCTGTTTATAACATTCTAAATAAGATGATTATGGATGATTCCAATTCCACTTATCTTTGGCATTGTCGCCTTAGATATATAAATGAGAAACATGTTTAAAGAATCCATAGAGATGGATTGTTAGACTCATTAGATCACGAATATTTTAACACAAGTGAATCTTTTTTACTGGTAAAAATGACTAAATCTCCTTTTGGGACAAAATGTGAAAGGGCTAGTGGACTGTTGGATCTTATACATAATTATGTATATGGACCAATGAGTACTCAATTAAGTGGTAGTTATAGGTACTTCATTAATTTTACTAATTAATTTAGTTAGTATGTTTATGTTTTTCTAATTAATAATAAGTATGAAACTTTTAAAAATCTTAGATAATTTTATAATGAAGTGAAAAATCAATTGAGAAAGAGTATTGAGATGCCCCGATTAGATCAGGGTGGTGAATACTTGAGTCAGGAATTCACTGATCATTCAAGGAATTGTGGAATTTTTCCAAAAATCACTACTTTAAGAACACCATAAAGTAATGGTGTGTATGAAATAATGAATCTCACCTTGTTGGACGTAGTTCAATCGATGATGAGTCAGTGTGACCATCCTATTTCATTATAGGGTTATGATCTAGAAACCATTTCATTCTTACTAAACCATGTTCAATCTAATGTAGTCATGAAGACTCTATACAAGATATGGTATGGGAATCATACTAATTTTACTTTCATGAATATTTGGGGTTTTTAAGAACTCTTACAATTATTTTATTCTAATAAACTTGACATTAAGTTTTATAAATGCTTATTTGTTGGTTATCGCAAAGAAACCACGAGATATTATTTTTATAACCCAACTAAACATAAAGTGTTTGTGACCTAAAATAGTGTTTTACTTGAGAGTTAATTCATTAATTAAGGATTTATTAATATGAAAGTTTAAATCGGATAAGTTCATGACCAAAAAATAGGACATGTTCTTGAGATAGAAGTTGAGCTGGTTCTGTGAAGAGTTGTGGAAGAAGAACCAAGTCAAGTTACATAAGAACCTTGAAAGTCTAGTAGGATTCATCAGAATCCTAAGAGACATGGATTTATTATGGATAATGATAATTAGGTAACATTCGTATAATATGAATCTACTTCCTATCGAGAGGCTATTGAGAATTCTAATTTTGATAAATAGTTAAAATTTATGGAATCTAAAATGGATTCCATGTACTCCAACCAAGTTTGGAACTTGGCAGATGCATCTGAAGAGGTAAGTCCCATAGGGTGCAAGTGGGTTTTCTATAATAAATACATGTATAGTAGAGTTTATACTTATAAATCACACATGGTGTCAAAGGGTTATAAATAAATTCATGGTATTGACTATGAAGAAAACTTTTCACATGTTGAGATAATAAATTCCATTCAAATTTTTCTAACCATAACTGATCATTATGATTATGAGATATTTTGATGTTCCAAATGAGTTTGATAAGGTTTTCAAGTTGCAATGATATATTTATGAACTAAATCAAGCTTCTAAGAGTTGGAATATCTGGTTTTATTATACAATCAAGGTGTTTGGTTTCATCAAGAATGAAAATGATTCTTTTGTATATAAGCGGGTTAGTGGGAGTATAATGGTATTTCTAATATTGTATGTAGATGAAATTCTACTTATAAAAAATGATGTCTCAACACTTAACTATGTGAAGGTGTGGTTGGGTAAATGTTTCTTAATGAAATACATGGGTGGAACAACCTACATATTGTGTATGAAGATTCATAGAGACGTATCTTATGGGTTGCTTGGACTGAGTCATAACACATATATTGGTAAAGTTATAAAGTGGTTTGGCATGAAAGACTCCAAGAATAGGTCTTTACTGGTGTTATGTCATGAATATTAGGAATATTTAGGGCCCTTATAAAGAGTTAGAAAGGATGGATATTATTCCTTATGCATATTCCATAGGATCTATCTGGTATGCCATGCTATGTACTCAACCTGATGTCTCTTATGATTTGAGAATAATAAGTAGATACCAATATAGTCCTATTTAAAGTCACTAGATTACCATGAAGAACATTCTTAAGTACTTGAAAATAAATAAGGATATGTTTTTGGTATTTAGAGGATAGGATGAAATTTTTATAGAGGTTACACAGATGGTAGTTTCCAATCTCACAATGATGATATGAGATCTCAAATTGGATTTGTGTTTTGGATAAATGGTGGATCTATTAGCTATAAGAGTTCCAAGAAATCCACTATAGCTGACTTGAAAATAGATGCAATTTATATAACTACATTAGATGCTATGAAGGAAGCAATTTGGATTAATAAGTTCATTTCTAAACTTGGAGAGGTTCCTAACATCTAGGGAGAAATTGAGCAATATTGTGAAAAAATAGCGTTGTTTCTTAGGAAAAGGAACCCTAATAATACCAAATAACTAAAAATATTTTTCAAGTACCATATAATTTAGGATATCATTGAGAGTGGTGATATAAATATTAGTTGGGTGGCCATATAGAAGAACGTAGAAAATTGGTTGACAAGACCATTATCGCAACGACAACATGAGGGATACGTATAATCTATGGGTGTAAGGAACATAAGAGATTGGTTAAAAAATGAATCATTTTTTTATAATAAATATATAATCCAATTACTATTTATTCATGCATTCTATAATTTATTTTACATAAATGGTCAAATAATAATATCCCTTCAAAGTACGACTTTGAGTTGTCTCTAACTGATGACCATTAAAGAGTATTACGAGTTATAATGTTATGTTAAGGTTAACTTGAATATATTATTATACTCATTTAAAATAGTTATATATGGTATTAAGAATGGATTCATGAGGTAATGAGTAGAGATTTATTACTTGGGATGACCCACCAAAGTGTATCTCATGGAATTTCATACAATCATCCATATACTTAGGCTATATGATTATTATCAATACTTATTACCTAAGGTTGGTAATATAATTAGAATGATAACCTTCATACATTGACACCATACTTACATAATTCAATATGTGAACTTAGCTAATACATGGGTGGTCGAGTCTGTTGTTGACCATGTCATCGGTTAGAGCACAACCAAGATGGGATTTGTCCACTTATATGAAAAGTAAATACATTTAGAACTTGATTGAATTAGACCAAGGAAATGCATGGTAATTCTTAGTTGATTCAAATATGATGTTTTCATCTACCTAGATAAAGGGACACAAGATTCTTTCATCTATAAGATGAATGACATGTGATGTATTCATCGACTTGGCCAACCTTTTTCAGATAATTAAGAAAAAATGATTTGGATATACTATATTGACATGTTTTATGTATAGTGGGCACTCGATGTAATGGAAAAGGGATTATATTAGTATACACGTGATTTATTTGATAAATATCTTAGTGAACATGTTTATATAGAGATATGAGTATGTTTGATGCAGATCACACCAGACCCCTTAGTAGCTCAAGTAGTACTGATGATTTGTTATAGGCTTACATTTGAATGCATATAAGAAATATGATTTTCATATTTATTTTCAATGATATTAAGGATCTCAGAGACATATAGTTTTACCCTTGTATAAGGATAATTTTTTTGAAAAAGTGTTTGTTGAAATTGGAGAGTGTTTGATGAAAAACCGTATCCAAAAGAGTTTGAATGGATTCACAAAGAATTGTGATATTTTTCATAAAGTACTTATAGTATTTTAGTAAAAGTGGGAGAGTGTTTAATGTGAACTAAAATTTACATTCATGAGATATGTTTACACATTCACATGGTGCATGAAGTGTGTGTATATATATATACAATATATGATATTATATATATAGTGTACATTTAATACATTCATATGATGCATGTATATTATCATGCACATGATGCATGAATAATATATATATATATATATATATATATATATATTAAATATACATGAAATGTATATTGAAACTATTTCATATAATGAAATGGTTTACATGATCACTCTCGAATGGTTTCATCAGTTAGAACAAAATTTTGGTTCATTCAATGCCCTAATTATTCATTGATGTGTTCAATGAACATTACACCCAATGAATAGAAATTCATGTGATGCATTGAAAATAGGGAGTTTCTAACTTTTACTATTTAAATAGAAGAGATCCCAATTGTTGGGTGAGAGGGTGTACTAATCATGTTTATTTTATGGATTTACGATCACAAGTTTCACGAAAAGTTCTTGAAACTCTCTTATTCTTGAAGCATCATTTATCTCTCCTGAGAATATGCTAGTTAAACTTAAATATATCATGTATCCTCATGAATAATTCGTGGATCCATAAACTAATGTATATACTTAGATGTAGTGTAACATCCCGCCCCTCTTTATTGGCTTGAGTTGAGGTAGAATCGTTACTTGGCCTTAAGTGACATCCCTAAGACACCAAAGGCTGAAAATAAATGTAAAGGGATTCATCGATAGTTGGGGAATGCTTTTAAATTTTGAAAATAAAACAAACAAACCAAGATATCCATAACAAACAACCACCATATGATGCATAATAATAATTTAATACAACTCAATGTAATACCGAAAGACAACAATAAAAAACTATACTATAACCCACATCAGAGTACAAAGCAGAAGACAAAACCAACAAAACCCAAAGACTACAAAGACACAACTCCACAACTCTCAACATGCCCCAAGATAAAACTACATAATCCATGCTCAAAGTATCATGATGCATAACTAAAAATATGAGATACTTTACCTTTAGATGTGTCCTGATAAAAAATATTTGCAAACACACCAAAGTTCCCAAGAAGGGGGCCAGTAATGAAACTTAGTAGGTTTTTCCCAAATGACTTCCCAACTCATGCCACTAGGATAGAACAAGTTATCATATTTATATAAAAAAATTCATATAAAACCATTTAAAATCATCTCAATAGTTTATATCAAATCCAAAGTAATTCCAAACCAAAAATTTTTTCTAACTAAAACAGTTTACAATGAAAGAAAAAAACAACGCTTTAAACCATTTCATGTTCCTTTTTGGAATACCCATTCCATGATTCACACACACACACACATTCATGATCTAGTGATAGTTTTATACTCATGAGTGGTTTATTGTCCATCCACTAGGTCTTCACTAAGTGGTCAATATCCTTGTGCCCCGATAGAACACGCCCCTTATACAGGGTCATGTCCCTTCTACCCTAATGGTACATTCCCCTTATTCAGGGTCACATCGAAATCATGAAATCACACTAAACGATGTATGCTAAAACCAGGCCAAATCACACATTTTAAGAAATTTCAATAAAACTTCACTTTTATTGAAAAAATTTCTATCAAACCATTTCTATGAATCAAAACCAAGTCATATTTTAAAACATCATTTTAAAATCATAAAGCCAAGCACTTTACACAATAACTAATTTACATAATACAACCAAATATCATTACGATTGAAAACAACCATCATAGATCTATCACCCATGGGCTAGATCTATGAATACAAGAGAGGCAATAAGATGAGATCTAAGAAAACTACCAAGAATAGAGACTTACCAAGAAATACGACCTTCAACGCACCAGGATTAGCCAATGGATCACTTCTGAATCAAGAGGAATGGTCTCCATAGCCTTTGGGAAGATAGAAAACTGAGTTAGGGTCAAATTATAAAAAAAGGGGTTAAGGGGCTAAACCGAGTTAGATTTATAATTTTAAGATCTAAATTTTAGCTATGCATGGTTAGGCAAACCATGTACTAACCATGCACATACATCTACCTTAAGAAGCACCTCGCATGGTTGACTCACACAATTAGAAAAACTGTGCACCAATCGTGCAAAATCAATCTGTCACAAAGGCACCGTTTCTCCTGGGTGGCTACATAGTTTAGCCAAACTTTGCACCTACCCAAATCCCACTACCTCAATTTACATGATTTTTAGTAGGAGTTTCACAGTTTCTACTAATTGTGATCAAATCATGCACCTCTAGAAAATCCCCAAAACATTCCAAATGTCCTCAAAACCTTCCCAAAATTCACCCAAAAACTTTACATACTTAAAATAAATAAATAAAGGGTCACTTAAATAAAACCATGGGTGCTACATTCTCCACACCATTATCCTTTCCATCCCTGGAAAGTTGAAAACCACCATTCCATGATTTACACACACACACATGCATGCATGCTCAAGTGACAGTTCCATAATTATGAGTGGTTTCTCATCCATCCACCAAGTCATCACTAAGTAGACATTATCATTATTCCCTAATGGTAAATTCCTCTTATCCAGGGTCATGTCCCTTGTACCCTAATGGTACATTCCCCTTATTTAAGAACTACTACAAAACTGGGTTTATCCAGTGCTAGAGTTTTAATAGTGCCCGCTAAAAGGGATGTTAAAAACCCCTTTCTCAGCCCTAGAAAAAGAGTTGTTAAAGGGGGTATTTAACAATTCCTTTTTAGCACTGTTAAAATGGGTCTTTAACAATGATAAAAAAGTGCTGTTAAAGGGGGCCCTTTATTAGTGTTTATAAAAAAGCACTAATAAACCCCCCTTTAGCAACGCTAGTAAAAAAGAACTTATAAAATAGCCATTTATCAGAACTTCTAAAAAAGCATTGATAAAGGGAGGTATTTATCATCACTTTTTTACTAGTTCTGATGAAGGGTATATTTTAAAAATTTATATTTCATTAACGAACACCCGTAGCAGAGTTTATAGCTATTTGGAGGCCTTCTAGGACTTTTTTACCCTTAATAGATGTGATTGAGGGTTAATATGGATCACCAAGGTGTATATCTCATTGAAGAATTTGATTTGAGATGTGGTAGAGGAAAAATACACACCTAGTTCAGAAGTTATGGCTGTTTTAAAGGTTGTTGAATGTGAAAAACCCTTAAACCCCTAAAAACCCTAAAAAACCTAAAAAGATCATAACTTTCGATCTGGGAGTTCGTTTTAGCTCCAAAAACATTTAAATAGAATATTATGAAACAATATAAAACAAAATTAGATTTAAATCATGTGATAATCAAAGGAATAAAATATATTATAGTTTAAAAAAAGTCATAAATCAAACTCGAACTTCAAATGACCATAACTTTTGACCCGGGTGTCCATTTGAGCTCTACCAGAGATCAAATAAAATACCATGATAAAATGATAATATATATTCCACATATGCTCTCAGAATAAGGTAAAAGAGCTCAATAAAAATTTTTAGCCCCCAAAAATGCCTAGAAGGCCTCCAAAACTAAGTTTTTTGTCACCAGCCCCGGTTTCTTAAAATTCAAATTGATATAATCTCTTATCCGGGTATCCGTTTGGCCTATACCACATATCATATAGAATATCATTTCATGAGATTCTATTTTACTAGTTGTGGAGCTAAAATGGACTCCTGAATCAGAAGTTATGCCTGTTTCATGGTTTTTAGGGGTTTTAGGATTTTCAGACTTTCTTAACATTTTTATGTGATTTAAGAGTTAATATACATTTTAAAAAATATATATAAATAAATATGTATTTTAAAAAATATATATAACTATATATATAAACATATAAATATATAAATATATAAATATATAGATAAAAAACATAACAAAAAATGTATAAATATATAGATATATCATAAAATGTAAAACAAAACAATATAGGGGAGTATAAAAGGCGTTGGTGTATAAGTTAGAGGTATCAGGTTTAAAACTCACTGGATGTAGGGGTGCACGATGGGGGTGAGATTATATAAAGCTATAATAAAGGGGTGGGGGAAGCGCTGATAATGGGGGTAGGGTGGGGGGGGGGTCCCTGATAAAGGTGGGGGTGTGAAAAAAAATTATACCCTTTTTCAACGGGGCCTTTATCAGTGCTATTAAAGGAAGCCTTTAACAACTCTAAAAAGAATTGATAAAGGTGGTCTTTAATAGTGGTAAAAAAGTGATGTTAAAGCTAACCCTTTAAAATTTCTTACATTATCAATGCTTCTATAGCACTGATAAAGCCCTTTTACTAGTGCTGTTAAAGGCCCAATTTGTAGTAGTGAAGGCCACATTGAAAGCATGAACTCACACCAACCCATGTATGTCAAAACCATGAAAAATAAACTATTTTAAGACATTTCAATAAAAATTACCTTTTATTGAAAACATTTATATCAAACCATTTCCATGAATCAAAACCAAGTCATATTTTAAAACATCATTTTAAATTCATAAAACAAATCACTTTACATAACAAATAATTTCCAAAATTTTCCAAACTATCACTAAATAAAGTTTCAACCAAGATTTTCAAAAAAAAAATCACAATAAATTTCAATAAATTCAATCAATTTTCAACTAAGCCTTCAAGTTCTAATAAGAGGAGTTGAGAGTGAAGATACCTACTTCAGAAACTATGGAAAAAATGAAGAATGACCCAAATTCTTCAACAAAATCGGGTTGAAACTCCAAAAAAACCACCTTATATCTCATTTACTAACATCAACATATCCAAATATCATTATTATTAGAAACAAACGTAATAGATCTATCCCCCATAGACTAGATATATGAATCCAAGAGAGTGAAGAAGAGGAGATTTAAGAAAACTACCAAGAGAAGAGACTTACCATGCAGTTCGACATTCAATGCACCAAGATTATCCAACAGATCACTCCCAAATCAAGAGGAATGGTTTATAAAACCTTTGGGAAGAAATGGAAACGATTTAGGGTCAAATTAGAGTAAAAACAAGGGGTTAAGGGGCTAAATATATTTAGATCCACAATTTTCATATTTAAATTATATCTACGCATGATTAGGGTGCAAGGTTAGGAAAATCGTGTGCTAACCATGCACATAACTCTTCCTTAAGAAGCACCTCATATGGCAGACCCACACTATTAGATAAACTGTGTTCCAACCATAAAAAATATCTCTATACTAAAAGAAAAATTTCTTTTAGGTGGCTGTGCAGTTTTTCCAAACTGTGTGCCTAACCGTGCACTTACCCAGAGTCCACTATCTCACTTTACACGATTTTCTGTAGGAGTTTGCATAGTTTCTAATAACTGTGCTCAAATTGTGAACCTCTAGAAAATCCCCACAACATTCCAAAATTCCTCTAAAACCTCCCAAACTTTACCCAAAAACTTTATATACTTAAAATACATAAAGAAAGGGGTACTTACTTGAAACCAAGGGTGCTACAGTTATGGTGATTTTGTTCACTTCTCCTTACTATGTTCCTCAAACACACTCCATCAAGATCTAAGGGAGAAGATGGATTTTACCTCAACTATATAAATATAAGTACCTTGTTAGGATATGTTTTTCATATTATTTACATGTTTAATTCTTGAGGATAGATCCACCTATTTTTGGGCTGTTTTCTACTACCAATAATCATTATATTATTAAAAAAGCCATAAAATACCATGAAATTTATGTTTATGGTGATGTAGCTTATTCTAGATATGTCATTGGTGGTATAATATTGATTTAATAATCATTACAAGATTTTTTTTCTTCTGAATAGAAGATGATATATTTGTCCATTTGATTGGGATGATAGTGTATTTATTAAATCCATGACCATGGTAGATGAAGGAAAGTCCATCCAATATAGTCAATAAAGATAAATAAAACATTAAAGGATGATTAAACAATGTATGAATCATTATTTATGAGATATCATGAGATAATGATATTTTATTACACAATATGAGTTTCTAGGAGGTAGTCATAATTATGATTTATCCTTATTCCTTTAAAGGTCTTGCTATTTTGTTAATTACAATTATTGGTATGTGAATATAATTTACTGAAAGTGAGAGAAGGTCCTAAAGGGTCACATGCAAAGTGTATCCACAAGTTACACTAATTTAGATGAATTGATGTTCAGGGTGAAGTGGGTGTTAAGAAATGTGAATTTGGGTTTTCAAGTTTTAATTAATTCCATCAAAAGGAGAAATTATAGAAGATACATAGGCCTTGATATTTCTTTGAATGGAAATAGGAAACTCTAGCATATGGGAAGTCTAATAGGAAGATCTCTATTTTTTATAGATGCATGGAGAGGTCCAAGGTAAAGGATATATATATTCCCTAAAACCATATGCATGAGATGCACATGAGAAATCACATAAAATGATTATATGACCTGTATGAGATGCATGGCCACTACAAGGATAGTTATTAAGATTTAATGATCTTGTGTTTCATATCCACATAATCTATTAATTAATGAACTATTTCATAAGTTGGAATGTATGAGAGTTGCATTAATTAATGCAATTCATGAACTAACTAAAGCATTAACTCAAGCATTGTAATACTTGATTTAATGTGTGTATCACCAAGGAGCATCCTCAGGCCTATATATAAACCACTTCCATGTGATGGAAGTGGGTGTGGATTCTTAGAAAAAACTATTAGATTCCAAAAACTCTCATCTTCTTCATCATTAACACTTCAAGGTAAAATAACACTATGGGTGGAAGAGAGTCCCTCTTGTGCGATGAGAGATTCATCTTAGCCCATGGATATCTACAAAGGTGGGAGGATTTCATTACCACTCTGGTGATCATTATAAAATTCATCAGATAAAGATAAAAATGGTTGCAGAGGTTTATTCAATGAATGAAATACTTATTTTACAGGTTCTTCATTTCCAGTTATTCATGAAGTTTTATATTTCATCTGTTATTAATCCTAGAATTTTGTGGTTTCTTTTGATTATTCTACTATGAATAATTTTTTTTCAACTCCAAAGAAACCCTATAGTGGTATCAAAGGAAAACATTTTCTTATTTTATGAAATCATGTTTAAGAAATAGATAATACCATAGAACAAAGCACCATGTCAAACACCGAAATGAATTTTCCATCCAGTCAGAATGTCATAGGGTCAACTGTTTCCATTCATGTGTTAAGTATTAACACATGAAAAATAGGAAACTTCTATTCACTAGGGTGTGGTGAGGAAACCATTTTAGTTAATGCATTAAGTTTTAACATGTAAAAAATGACCATGAAATATTTATCAGGGTGTGGTGTGGATTCCATTCTACACAGGTGAAGTGATTCTTCAAAATGAATTCAAAAAGAACACCATGGAATAGTATATTCCATGGAAGATTGATTCAAACTTATGTATCCTATCTACATAAGGGTAAGTGACCATGTCCACCAGTATAACCTAGCACAAGCTGTGGTACTTCAAAACATATTAAAAAAGGACGCCACGATGTTTCACAAGCCGTAGTGTTAAGAAAAAACTATTTTCCAAAATTTTCTTTTTGAATTAAATTAAGAATTTATAAATTGTTTATAAATCATAATAAAAGGTATTTTTGGAGATATTTAATAATTAATAAAATGGTTTTTGATTAATTAATTATAAAAGGTTTATAATTAATTAATAAATGTTTATGAAACATTTATTATTAAATATTCCTAAAAAAATTAAATATTAATAGAATAAATACCTTTTATTTATATGAAATGTTTTATCGATTATAAATAAAAGGGTTTATTTTATAATAATAAAAGGTTAGTTTGTAAAATGTTTATAAATTACATAAATGAAGTAGGAATATAAAATTGTTTATATTTTAAATTATGAACTGTTCATAATTGTTTTGAATTGTTCAAAATTAATAAGGCCTTATTTGATATTCCATATAATGAATAATATAAAATAGTTCATATTAAATGTGAATATAAATTAGTTATATTCTTAATTATGAAATATTCATAATGTAAATCCAAAATTATAAAAGTGTTTCCAAATTAGATTTTTTATGAATTGTTCATAAATAATTATCTCATGTTTAAATACTTGAATTTTTCATTTATTTAATAGTTATTCCATAATTTGTTCATAATTATAAATTGTTTATATGGTTAATGGTGTATTATTAAGTTTAAATGTTAAAATTATTTTAGGAAATAGAGCCCCACATTACATGCCATGTGCAATAATGAATATAGTTTTTTAATCTACCTATACCTCATTTTGTAATTAGAGTTATTAGATTGAATTTAGTTGTTATAAATTGTTTTTTCATATTAGGTGTTAGAGATATCATGAATTAAATTCAATATTGATTAAATTATCCCTATGTAAAGGGACTTGGGGTTGAACTACCAACAAACCTAGAGGATTATGCCTTTTGTAGAAAGGTGAATGATGTTGACTATCTGTCACTCTGGTCTTACTCATGTAGAGATTTTTTATATAAATCTATGATTTGACATGAAAATTTCATTAACCTTATGTACACGATTCATTAAAATATGTATGAATATACTTGAATTCTATTTTTGAGTGATTAACACAAACTCATGGGTTGTGTAAAGAGTTACACATCAATATGGTTTGAATATAATGGTTTGGTGGAGGGAATACTATTATATACTAAATCACTAGAATCATGAATAAAAAATAGTAATAACATGAGATAAGATGGTGAGATCAAATCCCCTTCAAATTATAACTGTAAAATTCCTTCCAAAGTGAAAATTTTCAAGACCTCGATCATATAACTGGGTAGTTTCACACCAAAGAGGGTGCCTGTGGATTATCATGTGTAAGGAAAGCAAGTAATAGGTGATGCTAGAATATCCTTGGTTAGTTTCACACCAAAGTGGTATGCCCCTAGATTATCCTTTGTTATCATGTTCTTATCATTTTCTTTGGGTTACACTAGATAGGAAACCCCAAGGATTGGGATACCAAAGGAATAGAGTTAAGTATTATCTACATAATGGATATGGAAAAAGATTTGTTTTCCTAACTATCATAGAGTAATATATGATATGATTGAGATGATACCCTACCTAAATAATTAAGTGGTGAATTTCAAACCAAAGTGGGGTAATTTTCTTAGTGAAACATGTATCTTGGACCACTTATGGGTATAATGAATTTTAAAACGAATATCATTTTAGTGGGATCCCATTTAGTAAAAGTCCTTATAAAATCATATAACATGATAATCATATAATAAAAGCTTCCATTTTAGATAATTTAATCATCGTAATCATCATAATCAAGCCAAAATTTGATATTAATCCTTAAAAGTATAAGCTTAATGTAAGAAACTCCTAAGACTGGCGATTTAAGAAAATATCTTAAAGAAAATTCTATGTGTAAAAGAAAAATCTTCCCAATTAACCTAGTGTTAAAATTTTTCAACAAGTGAATCAAGATAATTATGTAAGTAGGGTGATTCATTTAGTGTTTCAAAGAAATTTTATGCAAAATTACCTAAGGAATCTCATTCCCCACACTGTACTCAATATGATTGGGTACATCAATGATTTAAGTAATTTTAGTCTCATATACTCAATATGATTGGGTATTACAAATTATATTCAATATGACCGAATGTGTCAATGAATCGATGAGACTAATGGTTTCCTTAAAGCTTCATTGGTTATAAAATTCAATTCTATTATTTTGACAGATATATAATATCAACTGACTGTTTTACAAAATTTGTAAATATATTAAAGGCTATAAAGAGAAAATAATTAAAGAACGAAACTTGAAGCAATGGAGCAAATGGGTTGATGCATTGATAACTTGTATTCTTAAAGTTTGGATGAACTTGTCATAAGATGTGTATTATATCATTTTTCTCTTGATAATAGAATGTAAACAATTATTTTTTAATAAAATGAGATGAGTGTTTTTAATAAACATAGTTTATGATTTGTTTAATTTTATAACATTATTTATAGGGGGAATAAAATGTCTTGTTATGGTTTAGAGAATTCATCCTATTTTAATTTATGGAAATGTTATAACAATATGATTGAATTCAAGAAAAGTTTACTCGATATTCTCAAAGAGTTGAGGATTGATGAAATGGACATATGATGTATATATCCTAGTGTTGTGTAGACAAGTACTATTGAGTAAAAGTTAAAACTATAATAAAAGAATTTTTTTGGTGTTAAATAATGTTTCTTTAAGAATATATTCAAGGTAATTAAAACCTGGGGTTGTTCTGAAGGAAATATAATAATTCAATATGATTAGATTATCTAAGTTATACCTAGAGAAGTTTTATAAATTTCATTGAATGTCCATGTCAAGTATAAGTTTTTAGAAATAAATTCTTTAATTTTGAAGGGCATGTAATACCAAATGTATTAAAATCATTGTAAATATATACTAGTTCAAAATAAAATAATAATTTGTTGATCTTGTAGTTGACATTCATTTTATAAAGAAAAGAGTTGTTACATTAATTTTTAATGTAAAGAAATTTATCAATCCCAAATTAATTTATTTAAAGGATGTGTATCATCATCAAATTTATATTATATTATAATATAAGTGTTTTGATAACAAAGAGTTTTTGTGAATAATATAAGATGATTAATTTCATACACATGGTTTATGATTCATCTAATTATGTGAAATAATTTTGAAAAAGAGACAAGGATAAAAATGTTTTATCTAAGGTAAAGTGTTTATCTATATGTTTGTTAAAATATGATGAAATTCATTATCACCACCCAGCAATGGAATGTTTTAATAAAGTATTATTTTCAAATTAAATTTCTCTGAACATGTATAATACCATATAGTTACAATAATTTATTTGTTAAATATTCCTAATAAAATAAATAAATGTTATTTCCTTAACACAAAGTGGTTTTTTTCTTAATAAGGTATTCTGAAAAGAATATAGTGTTTAATAGGCTAGTGGGAGAATGTTTGAACTTAGGTAAGTTAAAAGTTAACAAATAAAGGATTTTACTGGTGCAAGATTAATTTAAATTTACGCTTGATATCCTAAAAGAGTTTAGGGTATGGCGATAAAGTAAAATGAAAATAATTTCATTGGTTACCATAAAATAGTAAACTTCACCTCATCCTAAAGGAGTTTAGGATTTATTGATAAAAAATAATGTAAGTAGTTGAATTAATTTAGTGAAAAAGTTTGATTTAATAAGTTTCTAGGATAATGATGATGCACTTGGAAAGAGTTACAAGTAGATAATACAATTTTACATCTTAACATTGGATGTTATAAAGTTAATAAGTTTGAATATATTTAAAGAGATGAATAGGTAGGAATATGATTCCAAAATATAACCATTATTAAAACTATATTACGTCATATATGCTTCTCACTAAAGAGTTAGTGGGAGGGGTTAATCATATTGTCACTTAGAGATGTGATTATAATTACATGTGATGTAATGAGTTAACAAAACCCCTGAAAGTGAAACATACATAAGATGATATGACAGTCTTTTATATATTATATGATCAATAAGTGCTTATTTGGGGTTTTTTAAATATTATTAAAAGGTTTTAAGAGTATTTAAATATATCATAATAAAATTCAACCCATATTTTATCATTCTTTTATGTTGTCTATATAAATGTATATATAAATATACATTTCATGAAGTGAAATGATGATTGACCTCTCAAAGTACAACTTTGAGTTTACCCCTAACTGATGTTTGTCATGGAGTATTATAGGTTAAGGAGATATGTTAATGTTATATTAAGTATGATTCTTATATAGATATATGAAATATGATTGTAAGGAAAAAAACAAAGAATAATATTCTTTGTATGCATTGGATGACCCCAAAAGTATACCACATGGAGCATTTACAGATGTATTTGGTACACTAGGGGTGCATGGATCATATTTGAGTCTCCACTACCTGAGGTTGGTGAGATATCTAACATGAGAACCTTTATACTTTGATAACCTACTTATATAAGTCTACCTATAGACTTAGCTAATTAGGAGGTGGTTGGGTGTTTTACTGCTCATGTCATTGGTTGGAGCTTAACCAAGATGAGATTTATCCTCTTGTATGATGAGTATTATATCAAGGCACTTGATTGAGATAGACTATGGAGTGTTCAGTGACACCTAGAAAGTACATATGATGTTATTGTCTATTTGGATAAGTGAAATTCAATGAGATAATCTATAAAGATAAATAACATGTGATGTATTCATCGACCAAGTTAGTATATTATCTGAGAATCAAGTACATATGAGTAGGATATATGGGATTGAAATACCCCATTTCACATGGTCACTCAATGTATTGGGTAATGGGAAAATACTAGAATCCATATTTTATATGATATAGACTGGTGGACACAAGTATGGAGATATATGTGTTTAATGGAGATCACGCTATATCCCTTTATAACTTGAGTAACATTGATGCTTTGTTAGATCCTTCTCTTTTATTACATATATGGATCTAGAGATTCATATTTTTTTCAATGCTATAAAGGTTCACGGGGTCACAAGAATTATGAGTGTCCTTAAGACTATATATAAACCACTTCCATGTAATGGCAGTGGGCATGGATACTTGGATGAAGCTTTCAGACGCTTGATACTCTCATCTTCTCCATCCTTAACATGTCAAGATGCTAGTACACCATGGGTGGAGGAGAGTCCCTATCATGTGATAAGAGATTAAAATTAGACCATGGATATATATGGAGGTGGGAGGCTTTTGTACTCCACATTTTTTTATCATCATTAAATGCATCAAATGAAGATCAAGATTGTTGTAGAGGATTATTTGGTGAATGATACCCTCATTTTATAGGTTCTTCATTTTTAGTTATCCATGAAAATTCATATTTCCTCCACGGAGATCCTATATTTTTGTGGTTTCTTTTGCTTATGTTGCTATGATTAAATTTTAATCAACTCCAAAGAAACTATACACAAGGGTGGTTTACCATATGTAGTGGTTGAGATGGTGGTAACTATAGGAAATAAAAGGTTATCAGTTTTAGTGGGAGATACTCCACAAAATTTGGATGGCGGTGTAACCAGTTCAACTAGTTGAACACTTATATAAAAGAGATGCGGGGATACCTATATATAAAAATGATTACTAATTTTTATTTGACCTGAATCAACTATTTTGATATCAGACATTACCAATTGTGAATTTTGTAAATCCTTTTATCTTTTGAGTAATAAAGATTAATAGTGTTAAGATTAATAGTGTTCTCTCATGGATGTAAGACATAAAGTTCAAGCCACATAATTGTGCATAATATTTACTTTCCTATTATTATTAATTTTTCTTGAATGTTTTTGTGTTATTTTTTAAGAATATTGTGTGAGAATTTTGACTTAATGTGGTGAGTGGGGTGTATCAACTTTCCATATTCCAGTGCACTATGATCCTAGGAGGTTTAGGAGGTTCAGTTCCTCTGTATTGAGCTTCTAATGTGTGTGATATTTTATTGGACTGAAGTTCCTTGCTATTGTGGATGCATAGGTGGACCTTACCAACAAGCAGTATCATATATTGTGGTTATTTCTCACAACAAACTCAATAATATCTCAGGAAACATTCACACACTTGCCTTGATGTTATATAGATTTCAATTGGTGTTATTATCACCAGAAGATATAACATTATAATAAGTCAAGGTTCGTATTGATAAATTCTAAAAAACTGAATTAAAATTCTATAGGATTCTAATGGAATATTATTTCATTCAAAAGGATTTATAGATTTCATAAATTAGAGTAAAAAATGATAAAATGGATAAAGGTTTATGGGAAAGGTTGGTTCAAAAAATACTTGGATTAGTGAGTATGTCACCATCCTAAAATGTATCTTTTAACATCCAAGATAAAAAGGCAATAACTGAGCTGATAGAGTCCTTGGAAGATATGTATGAGAAATCTATGACACTTGAAGTTTCTATGGGAACAATGGAAGTGGTCACGCCTGTTCCAAATAAAAATTTCCATCAAATTCTTCAAATTTCTTCTTATAACTGAATAAAATAACATTCCCATAATCCATGAAGATAGGACCTCACATGTAATTTACAATTAATTTATATAAATCAATAATTACACCCTTTTTTTAATTATTTATTCATTGTATAATACGGTTGAACCTTCTTTTTGAATTGTCATTAAGAAAGAGGAATCAGGGATAGATTCCCTCTAACAATTATCCACATGTGTGCTAAGAACTTCTAAATGTTATGGTATGATTCTCTGGATGCTAGCACAAATGTCCCTATACCTTGCGTAGTTAATTTTTGATCGCACCTTATAATCCCAAAGAGGCATGTTGGATTCTATTGGTTCTCTCACAACTGAAGAGGAAGGGGGAGGATCTCCAATTCTCATGGACTTGGAGTGTTATTGATAATTTCTTCAGGATGAGATAATTATTCAGAGTGCCAAATTTTGTGCACAAAAATTATTAGGTAATTATTTTTCACATTCTAATGAGAATTATATAGTTAGGTATTTATAGAGTTAGGGTTAGAATATTATTTGCACAATTCCCCTTTAATATTCTCTTAACCCTTAGTATACCCCATGTCTAAATAATAACAATAATACAATTTAATTGAAATAAACATAACTCATAAAATAATTAAATATTATTTATCCTGAATAAATAAATTAATATTTATTCAAATAATATTCTATTCTCTCCAAACCATAATTCAGTCCACTCACCATCCTCATTATTTACTAGACCAAGTATAATGTCTATTTATTTAATTAAACAAATATAACAATGTTATGCACCAATAAATAAATACTTACAATCAATCAATAAAACCAATTAAATATTATTCATTTTACTTGAGAATAATATTATAATCTACTTGTTAAAATCATATAGAATTTAACTAGGGTTATTGGATACACTTATTGCATGACCCTCTAGGCCCATTTCATAGTGGAATTAGGAAAAACTACCTAAAGTCCAAGTTTAGCATCTAGAAACACTCCAAGGAACCCATAGATAAAAGAGTTAATGTCACAAAAACGTTAAACCTCGTATGAACCCTTACTATGTAATATAATCCCTTTGTCTTGATATCAATTTTCAAAAAAGTTGTATATTTTATGTCATCAACCTATATGTTCAAACCTATTTCTTTAAATTTCTAGAATTGAATGCACTGATAGTCCTCAATGGACATGGACTTAATTGAGCTATTCTATTCCATCAAAGGGACTAAGATATCCACGTCCAATGGAAAGGACAAATTGTCTCTCGCATTATTAATTAATTCTATGCCACTCATAACACACCTAACATATCCAAATTTTCCATGAACTATTATCTTCATAGTTTAAAAAATACATTAAAACACATGAATCGTGATACATATTAATAATAATATTATAGTTAAAATATCTTTACACAATTTTGTAGATAAAAATATCCAATAACACCTGAAACATGTGTAATTCCTATTGGTGGGTCTATTCTCATAGCTTTCCTTCCTGAAGATTACCAAGGGATAATACCATGAGAAGGTATCTAAATTACTTATGAGCCTCCTAACCCTGATATCCTATATCATTTGTGTCCTGTTAGAAAATATCATCTAACTATAGAACATGGGTTTAAGGAATAATATCATTGCATATAAAGTATCTCATCATCGAAGGGAACTGCTATGTACTTTGAACATGAAGAGTGTACTTAAAAAATTATCACATACACTATCCATATAAGAATAATTAGGATGAGATAAGAAATTATATTATATTCAAACACCATGAATATAAAATTTAATAAAAAGTACAAGGGAAATTGGTTTTAGGGCATCACTAACTCCAACAGACTCCCACTCGCACTAAAGAAAACTGTTAACAATTTTAAGAAAGATAACTCTCACATGATATTCATTCTTTTTCTAAGATAAGGCTTTAGTTAAAGAGTCTTCCATGTTCTCCTCTGTGGATACTCTACTCACTACAACTTCAGCTCATTGAGAAAAATCCCTCAAGAGATAATACTGTTTGAGTATGTGCTTCATCCTTTGATGAGACCTTGGCTCCTTTGTGAGAACTGCCACTACAATATTATCATAATATACTATGATAGTTTTTGTACTTCTAATCACCAAACTAATCTCCTATATGAACTTGTGAATCCAAACTACTTCCTTAGTAGCATCAGAAGCCATAATATACTCAGAATCTGCTATAGAATAGGCCATAACTAGATTCTTTGAGCTCTTTCAGCTCATAACTCATACATTGAGTTTGAATACATATCCTGATTATGATATCATATCATCCTAATTAGTCTGGAAAATAGAATTTGTGTGTCCCTTGATAACTATCTCATAATCTCCACCATATACTAGGAACATATCCTTAGTACGCCTCAAGTACTTAAGGATAGGCTTAATAGTGGATTAATGTTATTATCCTAGATCTAATTGATATCTAATTTCCATGATTACATCATAAAAAAATTAATCCTGGTACATAACATGACATACATAATCAATCCAATTGTAGATACGAAAGGTACCCTACTCATACTCTCCCCCCTCTCTCATATTGTGTCTGAGTAAACATACTCTTAGAGAGATGAATTACATGTGATAATAGAGCCAATCCCCTTTTGGATTGTTCCATACTGAATCTATTTAGTATCTAGTCAATATATATACCATAACTTAATACAAGAAACCTCTCATATCTATTTCAAATAATCTTGATCTCAAGGATGCATGCTACTTCATCAAAGTCCTTCATGGAGAACATTTGTTCAACTAGTCCTTAACTAACTATAAGGTTGGTAACTCATTTCTAAAAAGTAATATGTCATTGATATATACTAACGGTAAAATTATTTCACTCCCATTAAACCATTTATAGACACACTACTCATATTCATTCTTTCTAAAACCAAATTCTTTCATGGTTTCATCAAAATGAATATTCCATGTTCCAGATTCTTACTTTAATCGATAGATGGATTTCTATAACTTGTATAAATTTATAGAATTACTTGGAGTTATAAACCCTTTTTCTTGTGTCATATAATCATATTCATTAAGGTTCCCATAAAGGAAATATTTTTTTACATCCAACTACAAAATCTCATAGTCATGGAATGCTGATATAAAAAATAAAATTCTAATGGATTTAAATAAAGAAACCAGGGAAAAGGTTTTGTTGCAGTCAATGCCTTAACACTGTTTAAACCCTTTAGACACTAGCCTTTATTTATAGGTACTCAATTTACTTTACACGTCCAATTTTCTCTTGAATATCCATTTTCACCTAATGTTCTTCACATCAACTGGAGGATCAGCTAGAACCTAGACTTGATTATGATATATTGAATCTATCTCAAAATTAATAACTTCTTACCAAATTTCATTTTATGAGATCTTTATTAACACCTTATAGGAAATAGGATCAACATTGTCTAACAATAATGAGTCACCAGCATCAGTGACAAAAAAACCATAACATACTTGTTCTCTAACCTCTCAGATGCTCCTACATAGTACTTGTGCCTTAGTAACATCTTCTTCCATTAAGATTTCTAGAATTTATTCCTCTTCCAACTTCTATGTATCTTGAGCATTTAATTTATTAAAGTTAATATTTCTACCACTATCCTTCTTGAGGATGTTATCCATATCAAGGAATATAGCCTTCAGATCCACTATAACCTTTTTTTATGAGGGTTCATATATGTAATAACTCTTTGTTTCCTTAGGATAATCTATAAAGAAACACTTTGTACCCTGGGGTGCCAGTTTGTTTCCTGAAGTGGACTTAACAAATGACTTTCAACCCCATACACATAATTTTGACAATAAAACATTCTTTCCATACATTAACCCATATGGTATTCCATCTGTCACTTTAGTTGGCACCTGGTTTAGTGAGTATGTCATAGTCTATAATGAATATCCCCAAAAGGATAATATAATATTGGAATGAATAATCATAAAACTCACTATACCCAATAAGGTTTGGTTACTCCTTTCACTTACACCATTCCTTTATGGTGTATAAAGAGGAGTGAGTTGGGATACAATCCCACACTCCCATAAAAAACTGATAAAATCATGGATTAGATATTCTCAAACTTATCTAATAAAAACTTCTTTATCTTCATTACAATCCTATTATCTACTTCATTATTGAACTCCTTTATTTTATCCAAGGATTTTGACTTGTACCTCATTAAGTAGACGAACCCATATTAACTCAAGTAATCAGTAAAAGTAATGAATTGTGAGAATCCACCTCTATCTTCTACTAGAAATGGTCTACACACATCAGTGTGTACCAATTCTAGAAGCTCTATATCCCTTTAACCTTTACCACTAAAAGGTGGGTTAGTCATGTTACCTTCAAAACAATCAATAAATCTTTTAAGTGGTTTTATCTCAAAAGATTCTAAATACCCTTATTGATAGATATTTTTCAATCACTTATGGTTTACATGACCTAGACGATGATGCCATAATTGGGTTTTAAATGAGTCATGAAAACTTAATTCATTATCTATTACCAACACTTGGTTTTTGTAATCTAATACATAAAGACCATTATTAAGTCATTCATTGCCACAAAAATGTTATCTTTGTAAAACTAACATTTATTGTTTCTTAACTTGAAAGAAAAACCATTCATATCAAAAAAAGAAGGAAATACGGTGTTCTTGGTAGCACTAGGAACATAATAAAAATTCCTTAAAACAAAGATAAGTCCCATATGAATCATGAGGTGGAAATCTCTAATAGCCATGGCATCTAGTCGAGCTCCATTGGTTCCTAAAAAATTAACATCTCCTCTAGAAATCTTCTTAAATATACTTGGTTCTTGTATTTGGATACATATGTGAGCACTAAAAGTAGTATCTAATACCCAACTACTAGACAAGGATAAGATTCACTTTAAAATGAATGTACCTGAAGCTTCCCCCTGCTTCTTCTAGGTACAATTCTTCTTCCAATGGCTGAGCTTTCCACATGAAAAACAAATTCCGTTTTATTCCTTTTCCTAACTTTGGATATTTCTCTTCTTGGAAGGATGCTTCTCAGAAAATTTAGACTTGGAATGAGTCTTTGGAAAAAATTTCTTGCACTTAGCTTTATTCACCATAAGGACCACATGTTTATTACACCCAACTTCTTCATCAACGTGTAGAATAAGAATAAGGAGTTCCATAAGATACTTCTCAACATTTCTAATATTATAATTAATAATGAAACTAGAGAAGATTTGGGTTAGTGAGGCTAAAATGAGATCTATATACAACTCATCTAGTAACTTAAATCCCACAATATCCAAGTTATCCATGTAGTATATCATATTTATCACATGAGGCCCAACTAACACCGATTCTCCAAGATTGTACATGAATAATGCCTTAGAGATCCCAAATCTGTCTTGTCTATCATTCTCATGGTAATTATATAAAGGGTTTTGTTAGTATAATAATAATTACTAGATAAGGAATAAGTGATTTAAACCCTAATCTAAGGATCTCCCATGCATGATATATAAAACCTGCATAAAAAAACAAAAATTAAGAAACGTTGTAATGGTGTACCTTACACCGAATAAGCTACTGTAACTCTTGATATTCATTTTATGCATTTGATAAAGATAAAAAAGTGGAAAACAAAAGCTTACCAACTTTATAGTGTATCCATGGGATGTACTTGAATCACTCAAAATTTGAATAGGATCCACTAACCTCCATGATGTACTAGCGTCTCATAGTGAAAAGGAGGACGATGAAGAGTGCTTTCAGGTTAAGGGAGTTTCATCAAAAATATCCACACACATTACCATCATATAGTAGTGGGGTCTATATATAACCTGATTATGCTCTTGGATGGTGTCCACATTAACCCTCATGGGTTAATTCCCTTTTCTCATGTATTATATACATGAATGAAACTCCTCCAACCGTTTCATCTCATGTAACGACTCATTGAATGATAACATATATGGGAGAAACACAAAATGATAATAGTTCATTACTTTACTACAATAGCATACAACATTATTAATATTCCATATATGCATTAAAATCATAATTTTCATATAGTACAAATAGCCTATATATATCATATATATATATATATATGGATTTAGAGAATATCTCCTTCAATCTCTCACTTTCACTAAAGCCTAAAAAACTTAGTTCCATTTAACCTTATATTGTATCTTATTTGATAACTTGTGAAACCATATCCAACACTCCTTTTTGATATCTTCCAAAACACTTTGGAAATCTATCATTAACTTCACTTTGTATCACATCACATGCAATACCTTGTGAACACCCATCTAAAACACTTATGGATTGACTCTAAAACACTTTTATAGTAGCTCTATAAGTCAAAATAAATCCCCATTAAATTAACCTAAAAGTGTGACCCCATTGATCTTTATAGAATTAAAAATAAATACAAATATTTAGATCTATATATGCAAGAAAAGAGTGGCCTCTAGAAAATCATCAATGCTACTCATGCTATAAAGGGATCTTGTGCGATCTCCATCAACCGCACACATCTATATACCTATGTCCACTATTATATATCATATGAAAACATGAATTATCATATTTTCCTTTTGTTTAAAACATTGAGTGACCATGGGAAATGGAACATGTCAATCACGTATAGCCAACTCATTTGTTCTTGATTCTTAGAGTATAGACTGGTCTTATTGATGAATACATCACATGCCATTCATCCTTGTGGATAAGAAAATCATAAGTCCCTTATCCAAATAGATATATAATATATAGGTGTGGTTTAAAACTTCCATAATTTATCTCAATCAAGGGCCCAGATTTCATACTAGTTATATGAGAGGAAAAATCTCATCTTGGTTAAACTCCAACCAACAATATGATCAAAAATATACTCAATCACCCTCGTATTAACTAATTTAATATGCAGACTTGTGTAAGTAGGGTATCAAAGTATGAAGGTTATCATTCTAGGTATCTCACTAACCTCAAGTAGTGGGGAATAAAATATGATCCATGCACCCATAGTATACAAAACACATTAGTATGACACTCCATGTTGTACACCCAGTAGGTCAACTAACCACACAAAGGATCTTTTTCTTTATTTTATACCTCATGAGCATATTTTGTAACTCTATAAAAGAATACCACTCATTCTAAAATTAACATTTATTTATAACCTATAATACTCCATAATGAAATTAAGTTAGGCATAAACTCAAATTTATACTTTGATAGGTCAATTATTATTTCACTTCATGAAATGTATATCAGTATATACATTTATGCAGCCAATATGAAATAATGATAAAATGAAGGTTTCCTCTAATATGACACATTTTAATATTCTTACTCTTTAAGAATATTTAACAAACCCAATATAAGCACCTACTTAACATATAATATATGTAAAAATTTTAGATCCACCTTATGTTTTCTACACTTTTTGGTTTAGTTAACTAATTACATCATATGTAATTTATGTTACATCTCCATGTGGCTATCTGATAAAACCCTCCCACTAAACTCTTTAGTGAGAAAAATCTATGAATAAATTCCCCAATAAGGACAAACCATTTTTATTCTCCTATTAAATCATATTATAGAATTAAAAAAATCTTAAACCATGTGTATTAAAAACATCTACCTCATTTCATTTAAATAACTATTTTTTACATACTCTTATCAAGAGTTAAATGAGATAAAATACACATCTTATGATAAGTTTATCTAATATTGAAGCACCCAAGTTATCAATGTAGCAACTCATTTGATCCATTACTTGAAATGAACCTTCAAGATCTAATTATTTGTCAACTTTTAAGCTTCTTTATATTTACATCACTTTTCAAATCATATAGTTTCTATCATATATCTATTGGAATAATAGAATTTATTTTTATAACCAACCAAATCATATTGAGTACATGAGTGGAGATTAATATTACTTTATTAATTTTTCATATAATGCCTTTGAAACCTTAAATGAATCACTTTATGCTTCTATAAGCATCTATATTTACTTGTTGAAAAATTTAAACACTTGGTTACCAAGTAAGGAATTTTTTTGACACATAGATTTTTTCCTTAAGAAATTTTCTTAAAATACCAATCTTAATTTTTTTCTTATGTTACAAGTTTAATGAGTAACTTACATTAAGCATCTCCTTATAAAGTATTTATCACAAAGTTTAAATTGATAATGATGATGATATTATCTATAAGATAAGCTTTTATCAGATGATTATCATGTATTATTAACCATTTAATAAGGACTTTTATTAAATGGTCTCCCACTAAAATGATGACCCCTTTAAAACCCATCATACCCATTAGTGGGACAAGATCGATATTTCACTGAGAAAATGACCATTATTTGGTGTGAAAATCACCACTTAGTTATTTAGATAGGTCATCATCCTAATCATATCATATAAAACTCTTGGAAAGTTGAGAAAACAACTCTTTGTCCAATCCATCATATAGATAAACCCTACTATATTCCTCTGGTATCCCAAGCCTTGTGGTTTCCTAGCTAGTATAACTAAAAGAAAATGTAAAAGTGATCTAATCACATGAAAATACATGGGAACCCCAATTTTTCATGAAAATACCTAAGTATGATCCAGTATCACTCATTACTTTATTTTCATATACAAGATAATCTAGAGGCACCCCACTTTGGCATGAAACTACCCGGTTGGATGATCGAGGTCTTGAAAAGTGTCTCTTTGGAAGGAATCTCACACTTAGTATATAGGGTATTTAATATCACCATATTATCTCATGTTATTCCCTATATATATGAATTATTATAGTGATTTTATTTTGGAATCTTATTCCCTCCACTGAACTAATATGTACAAACCATATTGGTGTGTAACTCTTTACACAGCCCATAGGTTTGTGTTACTCACCCAAAAATAGAATAGAATTCTAAAATATTCAAACATATTCAAATGCATCATATGAATAAGGTATATGAAAAATTCATGTAAAGGTTTATAATTATATAAGGTTTAAAATCTATAAATGAGTATTCCCAAAGTGACAAATAACCAACCCCATTCACTTTCTTATACAAGTCTTAGGCATACGAGTAAGTAGGTAGACCGACCCCAAGTCCCTCTACCCAGGGATACATTACTCAAGGGAGAATCCAATTCATCATCACTCTAACACTTAATATTTAAAAACTATGTCCAATAACTAAATTCAAACTAATAACTTCAATTAAAAACTGAGTTCAGTCTAGATGAAAAACCAAATTCATTATGGAGTCATTTCTAGATGAAAATTCATGGATCTATCCTAGAATAAATTTATCATTTTAAACTAAATCATACACAATTAATTATATAACATTTTTAAAACTATGAATAAAATATTTAATAACATTTAAATAAATGAACAATTTAAATATTTAAACATGAGATAACCATTTATAAACAATTCATAAATAAAATCAAACTATAAAATATTTACAATTTTAGCTCTAACATTATGGATATTCCAAAATTTTGAATATAAATTTTTTGTATTCATTCAAAAATGAACTCTTTTATATTTATCATTATATGGAATTTATATTTTAAATATATATTATATTATATGAATTATAAACTATTTATAATCAAATTTCCATTATGTAAATATTTTACATAATCTAAATATCACACACTTAATCATTATTTAAACCTTGATCATACCAATCATCAAAACATTTTTTTTGATGAGGCTTAAATAATATCCACATAAGGATCCTTTATATTTTGAATAATTCAAAATAATTAATTATGAAAAATTCATAATTTTAATATAAAATTTTTATATTATGGCCTTATTTCATAATTTATAACCTTTTTTAAATTATCACTTATGATTTTTAAGCAAACAATTTTATTTATAGATCATAAGTCATGCCATATAATTTATAAAATTTATTTTAAATATTAATATTTTATATTTGGGAATAATTTTTTTCATAAAAATTTAATTAATTATAAAAAATTTATAATTAATTAATTTATAAAACTTTTATAAATTAAAATATCCAAAAATACATTTTATAATGATTTATAAACATTTTATAAACAATTAAAATCATTTAATAATTAAAAAAATTAAAATATTTTCTATTTACCCTTATTCATAGGGGTATTCCAACATAAGGGTAAAGCCTTCTAGCCTTACATGGGCCATTTTTAAGCCCCTATATAAAGGTAAGTCACCACTTACCATTATTAAACTTAAACATAACATGTTGTGTAAAGGTAATAGGGTGGTTACCTTTACACAACTTTAAGAAAATTATGGTTATGTTTATGAGATGACCCATACATAGACCACTCTGTGTAAGGGTAAGTCTAAATGACCCTTATACAGAATGCTTCCGTGTAAGGGTAATCTATGATGATCCTTACACATAACACTTCCATGTAAGGGTAAACAAAGATAAACCTTACATAGGATGATTATGCGTAAAGGTAACCCATTTACCAGAATTTTAAAAAAAAGAAAAAATAAAATGGTTCTCTGTTTTTCAATTCTTCTTCATTTCAATGAATGATTTCAAAGATATTAAACATAGATCACTCTGATACCACTAAAGGGTTTTGTAAGATTATAATAAAAATTATTAGATGAAGCATAAGCAATTTAAACCCTAATATGAGGATCTACCATGCATGATATATGAAACCTGTGTAAAAAAATAGAAATGAAGAAACACTGTAATGGCGTACCTTACACCAAAGAAGCTGCCGCAAACCCTAATCTTATTTTGATGCATTTGATAAATATCAAAAGGTGAAAAAATGTTCCCACACCACTATTGTATCCAGGGGTTGCACCTAAATCACTCGACATTTGAGAAGTATCCACCAACCTCCCTAACATGCTAGCATCTCATAGTGTAAAGGAGTAAGATTAAGAGAGCTTTCTGGTTAAGGGGGTTTCAGCCAAAATATCCACACACATTACCATCATATGGAAGTAGGGTTTATATAGAACCAGAGGATGCTTCTAGTGGTTTCCTCATTAGCTCATGCATTATAACACATGAGTTAATTACCCTGGCTAGTTCATGCATTATATATATGAATGTAACTCATACATCTATTTCATCTTATGTAACGACTCATTGAATGATAGCATACGCGGGAGAAACACAAAATGATAGCAGTTTATTACTTTTCTATAATCTCATATTGAATTATTAATATACCATATATGCATTAAAATAATAATTTTCATGTAATATGAAATGGCCTCCCCTCTCTCTATATACCACACACACACATATCATATATATATATATATATATATATAAGGCTCTAGGGAATATCTCCTTAATGATCTTAGAGAGGAGACAACATGCTAAACACATCCATGCTTTCATAAATCTTCTAAATATCAATATACATATCTAATAACATCAAACACTAGATATCTACTATATCATCCATTTGTTTTTCATAGAGAGACAATTCCTCCTCACTTGTATCTTTGATAAGTGGATCACGAATTAGGGATTCCAAAACATAAAATTTATACTCTTAAAACTGTACAATACACAAGCATCTATACCATTCTTAGATATTGGTGCTAGTGGGAAGATTTTCCTTGTTGAGGATAAATCATAGTGATAATTTCGATGATGGATGAATTTCCATTTCTATAAAAAATGAGCAGATTTCAGTAATTTCCTTGATTACCAAAAGTGTGATGTAATAAATTTAATTATCAGTCTCCCACTATTTTATCAAGTCCATATAATCCCCACCATCAAACTCAAATTATCCTATCACATGAATAATCTAGTAGTGAGAGTCCATATTTCCCTTCTCATAACCCCAATGGGGGTTTATCAAGCAACTTGAAGGTATTTAGGTAGGCAGGTCATTTCCAACTGATGAATTTTATCTCTTTGATCCATTGAATGGAATCCCCAATGCTAAAATCCTAGACTTGGATTTTCTCAACACTTGCCTCCAAATTTATACCAATCCTAGTGATATCTAGAATAAGCAAATATAAATGTGGTTAATTCAAAACAAAACCTTCTTTAAAATCCCCTTAAGTTTAAAGCACTCCAACAGGGTTGGTAAAGCACTTTAAAACCATTGGTTCCATTCTAAATCAAGTAATGGAAGACTATACCAGCTTAATATTTTATTTTAAGGATTCTTATCTTTCAACTTATGCATAAATTAAGACCATTTTATTAAACCACATACTTGTTAATGATAAGAATATTCCTCTTAAGTGATTAACCATATCCAGATAAAACTTATGCATAATTCAGTTTATTTAATTATATCTTTCATGATTATTAATTCATTTATTTAATATGATATCCATATATTAAAAATAAATAATTAACCATGTAACTAGAAAAAATAAATAAATAAAGTGGTATGATCATGAGCATTATTTAATAGTTGTTTTATTTAATAGATGATAAACCAACTATAGAACCTAGGGGAAAATCCACCTTGATCTAGTTCTTGACTCGGGATGCAACATTCCCCCCGTTCACCTATGTATCTCATTAATTGGTTTTTCCTAGGCACCAAAATTGAACCACATCCACCCATCTAGGATCTCTATCCATTACATATGTATTTACTCACATGATAGTGAAGGGAAACCAAGGATGGGTTAAATGGGGTTACATAAAATAAACCATAGGCACACAAACCCATACATAATAATCAAGAAGGGATGAGATGAATACCAAATTTTTAATTTAATAATAATAATTGAAAAAAATTATGTAATAAACTAAATTAAAATAAATAAATCATACACAGGTCTGTCCAAGATTATGATCATCCACAACATGTAACGAACATACATTTTCACACTAGCTAACTTTTATTTCAATTTTTTATTATTATAAAGATACATCATTATAGAATTGATTCAATTAATCTAATTAATTTATTAATTATTTATCTTTAATTACCATTTGAATTTTCCTGTTGATTCTATCATTTTGTAATTCTAAATTTATTAAAATTACATAAGTTAAAGACATGCAATTTAAGTCTACATGGTGCGTACATAACTACACTGTATATTATAAGCTATTAACCCATTTATGCAAGATCTCATGTTCGGATGTGATTTTTAAATTCAAGAATAATTTGAATTTTCAATTTAGTGGTTGATTCAAATTGAAAACCAGGATTTGAAACCAAGTAATAAGTCTTAGAAAACCTCAAAAGATGTGTTTTAGGACTTGGGTGGAGATTTAAGAGAATTCCCAAAGGCTTCTGCATCATACCACCAGATTTTCAGTGGGGTTTTAGGGGGAATAATTACAATTATTCCACCTTGAGTATTTAGAAGGGGGTTCCCCCCTTCTCCTCCATTTTTGGCCATGTGGAAAGGGCCCCAGATCCCCTCTCCCTCTCTTCTCCCCTTTGTTTTGGGGTGTCTTTTTGGGTGTTTTCCAAATAATTTGATGTATGAATTTCCCTATGCTAGCCTCTATTATCTCCCTCATATTCTCTGATTAATTTTTAGTTTCCTTGGCTAGGGTTTTAGTTTTATAATGATCTAAGCATGGTGGAATTGAATACCATTGAAGGGGATTTCACTCTGCCTAGGAAGAGGACATCCTAGGAGGCCATTTTCATGTGGTCGCACACTGTTTCATCAAGGTATGTGGCTATGATGAATTTTTCTATACGCTTTGTCTTAAATTTAATTAAAAATTGTTGTTGGTATGTCGTTGCATGTTAGGTATTTTGATTAGATATAGGAAAAAGGTACATAGTGGGATGTTGGCAGGCATTTGGTCGCGATTCTGGTGTGATTCAATATTATGGTGAGTTAAATGGGAATATTATAAGGCCCATACTTTGGGGATTGAGACACCTACAAGTTGGAGATGAGGTTGGACTAGTGATAATAGGCCATGTTTTCCATAGATGACCTCCTTTAGACTTAAAGTTGTTTGGGATCATTAAGATGAGGATAGATGAGCGACCTTTCATCCACTATGACCAGTCCTAGGTGGACATACCACAGACATACTGAGGCCGGTTTGGGTGAAAGGATCGACCTAGAGTGACCCTATGGACTGATATGGGCTGTCATCTATCTATTGATTATTGCCCATGAGGTGAGACCCCATGTAGCTGGAAAGGCTATGCTACCCCGTTGATGATGTCATCAGATACGTCATTTAGGCACATTAGGTTTCGACTTGATACTGAGACTGATAATGAGGACCCATACAAGGGTGTATCTATTTTACTAAGATGAGGGGACCCAATGGGTACCCTGTTGATAGAATGACCCTGAGCAGGTGATGTAAGAAGGTAGAAAGTGTCACCATGGAACCCAAACCAGAATTGGGAGCCCGAGGGGCTATGGAATTTGGTGATGAGTGTGGGTGTTTGACCAGCCCATGTATTATTTTTATGGGATGAGACCTTAGGGTAGTTGAGATAAGTTTGGGTTACCATGGATATGGAGCTTGGTATAAGGTTGGGATTCCATGTTTTAGAGTTGGATACATGGATGAGAGTCACCATGGATATTGAAATCGATGTTTGGAGCTGACTTGGATTAGGATCTTGGTGATATATCCACCATGGATTTTGGGCTTAGTATATGATAAGGGATTTCATAGACTTGGAGCTCAAATGTTTGGTGCTGTTTTGGATTTGGAGCTCATGATAGGTACATTGTGGGTAGAGTCCCTAGATATAGATATGGTTATGACTACCACGATTTGGAGTTAGACGCATGTGCCACCATGGATGGTGTCCCATGCCCTGATATTATGATTATGGATGCCACGATTTGGAGCTATATGCATGAGCCATCATGGGTGGAGTCACAGGACATGAAACTATGGTTATGTATGCCACAAGTTAGATCCAGATGTATGATCTGTCATGGTTTGGGACCTAAAATCTATGAGATATGATAGGGGATACTATGGATTTGGAACTTGGGGTATAAACTCTATGGGATAGTCCCCAAATTCATGAGGTTTGGTTGGGGATACCATAGATCTAGATCCCAAATTGTTACTTGGTTAGAATGGTCTTCAAGACTTTCTCAGAGAAACCCCAACACTAGATGAAATTGTTATGGTCAATCAGGGTCATAGAATTAAGTATTTATAATATTTTATTTATTTTAGAGTTATTTTATAGTTGATCTTGTCACATGTACATATCACAACCATGATAGTTAGTACATAACTACTTTGGTGGTACCCTACTGAGTTTTGTACTCAAACCCTGCTCATACCACCACCACACTTGAGCACCCAAGAAAATGTTCACTTGGTTGTGGGGAGAGTTGGGATGAGTCTCAGGATCAATAACATGATTGAGCAGTATGGCTCAAGTGGTGTTTGGAGACTAGACAAGGTATGGATCGAGGATCTCAAGGATCCAAAGTCTTTTATTTTTCTCTTATTTTGGTCTGTATATGTAACCATACCATTGAATGTTTAGTTGTATGTATGGCATGGCTATTTAGGCCTTTACTACATTTATTTTATTATTTAATTTTTTTATATTTATTTCTTATGCTTGTCCAATTATTAATTTTTGTGGATGATTTTTAGCTGTTTTTTATCATTACAAACTCTGATATAGGGGTTATAGTCTCTCCATAGTACCAATTTAGACCCCTAATTCTAGTTGAAATCCTCATTCATACAAGGAGGCATGTATTAGGTCCTTCAACATTATAGTGTGGTTACTATTCATAGAGCGAGCTAGGATGAATTGTTACAAAGTGGTATCAGAGTATTTTTTGTATTTTTGTTTTAGGATTTTGGGATTTGGTAGACCAAAGATTTAGGTATGTGTTAGACCCTGTGATGGATACTAAGATAGTGTGTTGAGAAAACCTATTTTTGATAATAATTATAGGTTACCAGGGTTGGGATTATTGTTTTGGGTTTGCGATGTTATAATTGAATTTGTTTTTTTCCCAGAGCAATGCATATAGATATTTGAGGATTTTTATTTATGATGGATTTATGGATCTTGACCCATTTTTAGAGGCCAATGATTTTATTTTTACTCTTTTCCTATAGAGTAAAGAGGCGTCTCATGAATCAAATCAATCATATAGGATTCACATGACATGTAGGTCTACTAGTGTGCAATTTTACTGATGACAGAGGCCCATTTGTTTAAAATGTCAACAACTACTCATATGATAGTTTCCCATATAAGTACTTGGTGGAATTATACTCAACTAGGAAAACATGTATAAGTATTTCCTTCTAATTTTGGTTCACGTGGATCTATAATGAGACGTTTGATGGTGAGGAAAACAACTCAGTCCTCATGCACATGAGGTGTAGTGACCCTAGTGGGTCGATATGGCACATGGTGCCTAATATTTTAACCTCTTGTGTGTCATCAGTGTTTTTTTAGTTATTTAAAATGACAATAATAATCTACATAGTGTTTTTTCACATATATTGGAATAAAACTCTACTTAAACGGACCTTAGATGTGTATTTCACAATTATGGGTCATATAGGATGATGTCATTGGCAGTGAACGAGTTAATCGGTGAGTTACAATTCTCCAGGGAGAAGCCTGATGTGCATATGATTAAAGAGGATGAGTTCCTTAGTTATGGGTGGTGGTTGGCATGTTTATGCTATGGGGTTTTGAGACGGGTTCATGTGTGACACCTTGTGAGCTGTGACCATTGTGAGACCTGACCTTTGGGCTTGGTGGATGACCTAGATACCCTTAGTTTTTACCCAGAACTTAGTGGATCAAGGGTTTATATTGATTGAGTCCTATCATGAGAGGGGTTATACTAGGGTTATTGTTTTATTAGAAACATGAAGAACATGAGGTGATTTGGGGTATGAGATCGATGCAAGGGAGGTGCTCAGGGTTTGCGACCTAGGAAGGATGATATATTTGGTTTGTGAGGAAGAACCTAGGGTGTTTTGGTATCAAATATGGTTATGAGGATAAGACTATGGTAAATTATGGTTCTATGTGGTTGGATATGTTTTAACAGTATAGTTAGAGCACATGTGGACACTCATGTTGGGAGGAAACCTAATGGAGGGCGATCACAGAATGAATCATGGCATGGGTAAGGTGCTCACATTTGAAGAGGAGTCCCAAGGGAGCTCCTAGCATGTCAAGGATAATGTGTCATAGATATTGGTCAATTTTTCCTTGGTGATATATCAATCATGGGATAATGAGTCAGGAAATGGATTGGGTGTCGTGGATTAGTTGACCTAAGGGTGCACCTTGACATGCATTGTTAGGGAGACATGGTGGTAGGGGTTGGTTTAAGGAAAGTGTTTCTTGGTTTAAGGTGATCATGGATCGTGGGGAACAACATGTGTCGGGTGTTGGAAGATATTAAGGTGTTAATCATAGGTGAGAAAGTTTGGTCACACTAGTGTTTATGCCTTCTGATGGAAAAAGCGCGAGACATGGTGATCCAGAGGTTACTTCAATGATGTGATGAAATGAATGATACTAAGGTGGGAAGTGGGATGTCGGTCGAAAAAGTGTGTCCCTCATGTGATATGGTTTGTGGAAGTGTATGAACAATATTTGGATGGTTGTTTTGGTATTATGATGTTGGTGAACAAGTAGACCAGAGCATGGGGCATCAGGTGGAGTATGAGCATGGGTGTTGAGATTAGGAAGGTTTGTAACTATTTGAGAAGGTTTCAGGCTGAGAGTGCATTGGTGTTCATAGTGGGGCACAAAGATAGAAAAGGGAAGTTGATGGTTCAACCATGGAATGTCACTAATAGTTGGTAATTAACTCCAATGGGAGTGTTTGAGTGATACAAGGGTGTCTTCTAGAGTAGGGACACTGGGATTGGGTTGTTGGTAACATGTTCATGGATGGAGCTGAGCATGTTTGAGGAAAGTTAGATAGAGGTAGGTCAACTTGTGTTCTCATGCATAATGAAATCCAGTCATTCAAGAACTACATTGGGTACATTATTTTGGGGCACTATAGGAGTGGTTGGATGTTTGAATGGGTTTTTTCCAGGAAAATTCAGCATGGTTAAGCTTGATCTTGGCTGTTTGGAATTCAAACATTTTAAATCAGAATAATAAATCAGGAGTAGTGTTCTCATGTGTGATCAGGTGTAATGAAGTTTGGAATCATTCTAGAAGCTTTTTCAAGACATTGGGGGTATGTTTTGATAAAAAATTATGATAGTAGAGGCACCATGACTCAAAATTAGCTGTTGTAAGCAGGAACCTATGGCAAAGAGAATTATAGGTTAGATGATGAATTGGATGGTGACACCATTAGTGGTCAGGATGGATGGGATCATATGAGAACCATCTTGGTGTTTTGGTAGTGGTTATGAGTGTTGGCTTGAGTTTTTGTGGGTTGGGAACTAAATGTTCAAGTGGAACTTTATAAGTGTATTGGGGTGTTCAAGGGTGATACATAACCATTTGAGTGAGAATTAATGACCGAGGTAGGACAAGAAGTTTGTTTGGATGCCCATAGATACTTCTCAAGGATGATAAGTAATAAATTGTGGAGGTTGTAAGATACCACATCTAGATGGGATTTCAAAATTCAAGAATAATTTTAATTTTCAATTTGGTGGCCAAATAAAATTGAGAACCAGGATTCAAAATTGAGTTTCAAGGCTTGGAACACCTCAAAATAGGTGTTTGTGACTTAAATGAAGGTTTAAGAGAATTATTAGAGGCTTGATAGGGCCTCGAGAGTGGCCAGAGAGATTACTGCATCCTTGAATTTAGTATTTCATTGGCCAGCTAGTGGCTGCAGACAGTAATCCCCTTGACTGCTATTGACATTAGCTAGCCGATGGGGTTTTTAGGGGGAATAATTATAATTATTCCCCAACAAGTTTTTAAAATAGATTTCCCGTCTTATACTTCTATTTTGGCACCGTGACAAGGGGGCCATCTTACCTATCCCTCTTCCCCCTTATTTTGGGGTGGCCTTTTGGGTGTTTTCTTGATAATTTAAGTGTATTCCCCTCTGCTAGCCTCTATTTCCTCCCTCATATTCTCTGCCTAATTTTTTGGTTTCCCTAGTTAGGATTTTGGGATCAATTCCACCAGATCATGGTGGAATTATAAACCATTGAAGGGGATTTTAGTCTTCCTAGGAAGAGTATGTCCTAAAAGGCTGTCTTCACATCGTCGCACACTGTTGTATCAAGTTATGTGGTCATGGTGAAATTTTATAATATTTTTGGATTAAATTTAAATAAAAATTGATCTTGTTATTTCATCATGTGTTAGGTATTTTTCCTAGATTAAGGATGGTGGTACACTGTGGACTGATTCTAGGCATTTGGTCATGGTTATGGTGTGACACGATGTTGTGGTGTGTTAACCAAAATTATACCGAGTTTGAATTAAATTAATTAATTATAATTTTTATAATTAATTGATTTCAGATGCATAAAATGAGTTAGGGTATTAGGATGTGGAGATGAGATTAGTTGATCAAGAGTGAGGCTGGATGAGCTTAGACGGGCCTTGGTAGCTACTGCTAGACCTTGGTATCAACTTAGAAAAGATCTAAATAAAGGTAGGTGGTCTCACATGCTTTACCTATGTAATTTATGCATGTTTATATTGCATGGGAACACTCAAGCTCTCCACTATGGGTGATTCCCCGGGTTAAACTAATTATATTTTTTTAAATTAAATTAAGAATTATTGATTAGATAGGGAAAATTATAGGGGTCATGAACAACCCATGTGAGCATGCTTAATGCCTCATATGCCGTTGGTTGAGGTTGAGAACTTGAGATGCTGGATGGAATTGAGACCTCTTATGAGGTGAGTTCAAGAGGACATCCTTTGGACTTAGATCTATTTAGGTTCTTCAATTTGAGGGCGGATGACAGAACCTATTCCATTATTTATGACCAGGCCTAGGTGGACAGACCGTAGGTAGACAGGGATTGTGTTGGGTGAGATAATCAAACTAGAGTGACCCTATAGACCAAGATGGATCGTGAGCCATCTCTTGTATATTTACCATGAAGTGATACCCTGTGTAGCCGGCAAGGCCATGCTACCCCATTGATGATTTCGTGGGATGCATCACCCTAATGCATTAGGTGTTAACCTGAGACTAAGACTAAGATTAAGGACCCATATGAGGGTATCTCTGTTGTACTGAGACAAGGGAACCCAGTGCATGTCTTGTTGATATAATAACCCTGATAAGGTGACATGTGATGATAGTGGGGGTCACCATGGAACCCACACTAGACCTAGGAGCCTAAAGGGAAGTGCACTTTAGTGATGAGCATGGGTGTTTGACCAACCCTTGTGTATTATTTTTATGAGATGATCCCTTGGGGTGGTTGAGATAAGGTTGGGATGACATGGATATAGAGTTGGGTATAAGGTTTGGTTACCATGTTTCATATATGGATAGATGGATGGGAGTCACCATGGATACGAGACTCAGATTTTAGAGCTGCCTTGGATTAGGAGCTGGGTGCTGGAGCCACTATAGATATGGAACTCAACATATTATAGGGGCCAATATGGACTTGGATCCCATATGTTTTGAGTTATCACATATTTTTATCTCATGACAATGTTTCTATAGGTGGATTCACTAGATCCATATATGGTTATAGCTTCTATAAGTTGGATCTAGACACATGTGCCACCATGGGTGGTGTCCTAGGCCATGATATTATGATTATTTCTACCAAAATTTGGATATGGACACATGATCTTCCATGGATGGATTTTAAGGTCATGATAATATGGTTATGGATGGTATGAGTTAGAGTCAGATTCATGAGCTATTATGGTTTATAACCACAGATCCATGAGACATGATAGGGGATGCCATGTATTTGGAGTCCAAGATAGGACTGTCATGGGATGGTCCCTATAGTCACGAGGTTTGGTTGGGACTACCATGGATTTGGATCCTGCATTACTTAGTTTTCATGGTTTTGAGATGTGCTCAGAGAAACCCTGACATTGGCTGAATTAGGTATGGTCGATTAGGGTCACAAACCTAACGATTGAAAATAATTTATGTAATTTGATAGTTATTTTATAGATGATAACATCATATGAACATATCATGATGTATGCTGGTTTGTACGAGAATGCATTGGTGGTTCCCTAATGAGTTTTGTACTTAAACCCTACCTGGGTCGCCACTACACTTGGGTACCTGAGCATATGTTCACTTAGCTGAAGGTACAGGTTGGGCTAATACCCGGGATGGATAGTGTGGTCAGGCCGAATATCTCAGGCAGTATCAGAAGACTGGATGAGGTAAAGGTCAAGGATGTTGAGGAGACAATGTATTTTATTTTCCTTTTATTCTAGTCAATATATGTAACCAACCCAGTGGTCATTTAGTTGTATATATGACATGGATATTTGAGACATTACTACATTTCTTTCATTATTCAGTTTTGTTTATATTTCTTACTTCCATTTTTCTAATTATTTATTGTTTTGGATTATGTATGGTTATTTCTTATCATTGCACGCTTTTATATAGGGGCATAATCTCCCCATAGTACCACCTTAGACCCACTCTACTCATCAGCAACATCTGACATATGAGGAGACACACTTGAGGTATCACAACATTCTGGTTCAGTTACTATTCATAGAGTGATATGGCCTGAGAAATTACAAAGTGGTATCATATTATTTGTTTTTTATGGTTTTGGGATTTGGTAAACTATAGATCTAGGGATGTGTCGGATCTTGTGATGGATATCAAGGTGGTATATCAAGAAAACCTATTCTGGTAAGAAGTTTAGGTTATCTGTGTTGGGATTTCTATTTTGGATTTGTGATGTTATAGTGGTATTTTTTCCTAGAGTGACTCATATAGATGTTTGAGGATTTTGATTTATGATGGATTTATAGCTCTTAACCCATTGGTAAGAGGCCAGTGAATTGATTTTTACTCATGGAATATATAAGTAATAGGTGTTTCATACATCATATTAGGAACATAGGATTCACATGACATGTAGGCTTTCTAGTGTGTAGTTCTGCTGATTATGGATGCTTTGTTATTTAAAGTATCAATAATTGGTTATATGATGATTTAAAGTATAAGTACTTGGTGTAATTATACTCATATGGGACAACATGTATAAGTATCTATTTATGATGTAAGGTCATGTGTATCTATAGTGAGATGTTCAATAATGAGTATAATAACTTAGTCTTCGTGGTCTGGAGGTGAAGTGACCCTAGTGGGTCAGTATGGAACATGGTGCCTAAGAATTTTACCCCTTATGGGTTTTCATCATTTTGGTTCATTTATTTAAAATTCCAGTAACAACCTGTATGGTGTTTTCTGACATATCATTTAATAACAATCTACTTAACCAGATCTTGGATGTGTGTTTCCCTAGTATGGATCGTCTAGGATGACACTACTGGTAGTGATTGAGTTGACCAGCGAGACATGATCCTGCAGGGATCATCTTGATGTGTAGATTCTTGGAGAGGATGGGTTCCCTATTTATGGGCAGTGGTTGGCATGTTGATGTCATGTATTTTTGAGTCGGTTGTGTGTATGACACCCCCTGAGTAGTTACCTTTTTGAGACCTAACCTTTGGACTAGGTAGATGACCTAAAGAACCTTAGTTTTGACCCAGAGCTTAGTAGACCAATGGTTCATGTTGATCAGGATACCATGAGTGGGTTTATCCCATGTTTTTTGATTTTTTAGTAACAAGAATCACGATAGGTTCTTCAGGGTATGAGACCGATTCACGGGAGGTGCTTGGGGTTTGTGGCCTAGGCAGGATTATTACTTTGGTTTTTGAGGAAGCAACTAGGGAAATTTTCTATCAAGTGTGGTTTTAAGAAAAATACCAAGGTAATATCTAGCCCTTTGTATTTGGATGATTTTAGCAGAACAATCAGAGTGTGGGTGGAGGATTTTGTTGGGGGCAATGCTTGTTGGAGGGAGATTGTGGAATTAATCATGTCACGAGTAAGGTGCACGATTTTGAAGAGGAGTCCAAAGGGAGATCCTAGAATTTCAATACTGGTGTGCCATAGAGCATGGTTAGTTTGGATTTTGTGATGCATGACTCATGGGAGTGTGAGTTGGGAAATGGATCGGGTTCTATGGAATGGTGACTGAAAGATGGACGTTGACACACATTTTCGAGGAGACATGGTGTCAGGGGTTGGTTTAAGTTAAGTATTTCCAATATTAAGGTAAGTGTAGATCATGGGTAATAACATGAGTTGTGTGTTGGAACTTGTTAAGGTGTAACTCATAAGTGAGTGGGTTTTTCCATGCTATTGGTCATGTTTGGTGATGGATGGATCATGGGTTGTGGTGATCAAGATTTTGTTTCGGTGATGTGATGATGAGGATGATCCTAAGGCAGAGTGTGAGATATCAATCACACTAGTGTGGTCCTCACATGATAAGGGTCATGGAAGTGTGGTAATGGTCATTGGATGAACATTTTTGGAATTATAATTTTGCTGAATAAGTGGGCCTGATCATGGGGCATCAGGTGGAGTCTGAGCATGGGTGTCAGGCTCGAGAAGGTTTGTGACTATCTGAGCAGGTGTCAGATTGAGAGTGTATTAGTGCTTGTGGTGGGGAATAATGATGGAAAAGGAAGGTTTATGGTTTTTCTAGGGAATTTCACTAATATTTGGGCATGTAATCTTATGGGCATGTTTGGAACATCTAGGGTTGTCTCTTGAAGCAGGGATACTGGGATCGAGTGGTTGGTGACATGTCAATGACTAGAGTCAATAATTTTTAAGTAGGTTTGTCTAGAGGTGGGTTAAATTGTGTTCTAATGCATAATAGAATTAAATTGGTTTGGAACTTGATCAGGAACATCATTTAAGTAATGAGAGAAGCGGTTTGATAGTTTTCTAGGGATTTTTAAGAAAAATCCAGTGTGATCAGACTTCATCTTGGTAATTTAGAATTCAACCGATTCAAATCAGAAACTTAAATTGGGAGAAAGTTTCTTGTATGTGATTGGGTATGGATAAGTTGAATACTATTCCAGAAGCATCATAAAGACACAAGGGGCGTGTTTTGACAAGTAATTCTGATGGTAGAGGCATCATGGCTCTGAATTAGCTATTATAATTAAAAACTTATAGTGGATAGTACCATAGGATGAATGATGAATTGGTTGGAAACACCACCTGTTTTTGAGATGGAAAAGATTTTATGAGCATCATCTTGGAATTTCAATGTTGGACATGAGTGTTGGATCATGTTTTGGTAGTTTGGGCATTGTATATTCAGGCAAAACTTTAGAAGCACGTTGGATGTTCAAGAATGGGATACAACTGTTTAAGTGAGAATTCATATATGAGGTGGGCTAGGATGTTCGGTTGGATACCCACCAAGACTTATTAAGGACAAAAGTAATAAGGTTGAGAGGTTTTATGATCCAGTGTCTAGATATGCTTTTGAAATTCAAGAAGTATTTGAATTTTAACTTTAGTGATTAGGTCAAATTGAGAATCAAGATTCATAACCAAGTTCCAAGGCTTGGAACACCTAAAAATAGGTCTTTGGGACTTTGATGGAGGTTCAAGATAATTCCTAGAGGCTCGGGGGGGGGGGGGGTCTTGAGAGTGGCTAGAGAGGCTGGTGCATCCTTGGCTGTAGCATGCCACCAACTAGCTAATGGCTGTAGGTAAAAAGCACCTTAGCTGCTGCTACCATTAGCTATTCAGTGGGTTTTTTAGGCGTATAATTACAATTTTGGACCTTAGGTTTTTATAAGGGGGTTCCCCATTTCTCCTCCTATTTTGGTCACATGACAATGGGACCAACACCCCTCTCCCTCTCTTCTTCCCCTTGTTTTGGGGTGGCTTTTTGGGTGTTTTATGGATGATTTTTGGTAAGTCTTTCCCTCTAATAGAATCTTTTATTTCCCTCATCTTATCTACCAATTTTTTGTTTTCCTTGGTTAGGATTTTATTTATAATTTTACTAGATCATGGTGGAATCAGATACCATTTAAGGTAATCTCACTCTTCCTAGGAAAAAAACATCTTGAGAGGCCATCCGTACATGGTTGTGTGTCATTGCATCATGGTATGTGGCCATGGTGAATTTTTCTAATATTTATTCCTTAAATTTAATTAAAAATTGATGTTTTTATACCATCACATGATAGTGTTTACCAAATTGAGGATGAATTTACACTATGGATTTTTGGTAGGCATTTGGTCATGGTTCCGGTGTGACACAGTATTACGGTGAGTTAACCAGCATTATACTCATTTGAAATTCAATTAATTAATTAATCAATTTTAATTGTTATAATTAATTAATTGTGGATTCATGGAACGATTTAGGGGATTAGGATGCAAATATGGGGTTAGTTGATCAAGAGAGAGGCTGTATGAGTGCAGATAGGGCTTGGAAGCTACTGTTGGACCTTGGAATCAACTTGGAAAATCTCTAAATAAATGTTGGTGGTCTCATGTTCTTACCCTATGACATTTATGCATGTTTATGTTTCATATATATGATCAATATACCCACTAAGGGTTATGCCTTGGGTTAAACTAATTAGATGGGTTGTTTTAAATTAAATTAAGAATTGTTTAATTAAACGGAGAAATACTAGGGGTCAAGAACAACCCCTTTGCACTTACTTATTACCAAAACCGTTGATGTTTGAGGTTGAGAACATGAGATGTTATATGGACTAGAGAACTATTTTAAGGTGAGGCAAAACTTAATAATATTATTGTGCCTATGATTTGGGCTTAAGACTCCTACGATATAAATGTGAGGTTGGAAAAGTGATCCTTCACTGTGTTGTCCATAGAGGACCTCCTTTGGACTTAGATCTGTTTGAACTCATCGAGATGAGGATAGATAAGTAACCCTCTTCCATTAGCTATAACCAGGCCTAGGTGGATAGACCATAGGAAAATTGGGTCTGGGTTGGGTGAGATAATCAACCAAGAGTGACCCTATGGATCGAGATGGGTTAGAATCCATTTATTGTCTGTTTCCCATGAGGAAAGACTCCATTTAGATAGAAAGGTCATGATATCCTATTGATGATGCTATGGGATGTCTCATCCTAATGCATGAAGTGTTGAATTTTAAACAATACTGAGACTGAGGAACGATATGAGGGTGCCTCTATTATACTGAGATGAGGGGAACTGGTGGGTTATCTATTAATAGAATGACCCTGAGTAGGTGATGTGAGATGGTAGAGGGTGTCACCATGTAACCCATACCAAACCTAGGATCCCAAGGGGATATGGAATTTGGTGATGGGCATGGCCATTTGGCTAACCCTTGTTTATTTTTTTATGGGATGATCCCCCAGGGATGTTGTGACATGGTTAGGCTATCATGGATATGGATTCAGGTATAAGGTCGGGCTTCCAAATTTTGGATCCAGATGCATAGATGGGAGTCTCCATGGATATGGTATTTAGTGTTTGGAGATTCCTTGGTTTAGGAGATCGATGATGGAGTTGTCATAGATTTGGGGCTTGGTATATGATAGGGGATTACATATACTTGGAGCCTATATTTTTAGAGTATCCATGGATTTAGAGCTCATGATAGGGATATCACGGGTGGAGTCCCTAGGTCCTGATATGGTTATGGCTACCACAAGTTAGATCTAGATCCACTTACCACCCTGGGTGGAGTTTGGCAATATGAGATTATGGTTATGGCTACCATGAGTTAGATCTAGATACATGAACCACCATGGGTTGTGTCCCAAATAGTGAGAATATGGTTATGGATCCATGAGTTGGAGATGAATGCATGAGATACCATGGTTTTGAACCCCAAATACATGGGATATGATTGGGGATTCCATGTATTTATATCATGGGATAAGAATTCCATGGGACAGTCCTTGAATTTTTGAGGCTTTATTAGGGATTACATGGATTTAGAGTCTGCATTGTTACTTGGTTGGCATGATCTTCAAGACATGCTTAGAGACACCCTAACACTGGATGAAGCTAGTATGGTTGATCAGGGTCATGGAACTAAGGTCTGATAGTAATTTATTTATTTCGGAAGTTATTTTATAGCTGATCATGTCACATGAACATATCATGGCGTATGCTAGTTAGTATGAGAATGCATTGGTGGTTCCCTACTAAGTATTGTACTCACACTCTACTCAGACCGCCACTACACTTGGTCACTCAAGAAGATGTTCACTTAGTTTAAAGGATAGGTTGGGATGAGGCCTGGGATGGATAGTGTAGTTGTGCAGGATAGATCGGGCAGTATCCAGATACTGGATGAGGTATGGCTCAAGGATATCGAGGAGTCAATATCTTTTATTTTTATTTTATTATAGTTTGTATATGTAATCAACCTAGTGAGAGGTTAGTTGTATTTATGAAATGACTATTTGGGAGTTATTTTATTTATTTTATTATTTAGTTTTTTTTATATTTATTTCTTCCACTTTTATGATTATTTATTGTTGTGGATGATGATTTCTTAATTTTTTCCATTTCACACTATGATATAGGGGGTATAGTCTCTTTAGAGTACCGCCTTATACCCCCACTGCTAGTTGAAATCTTATGAAATATAGGGAGGCTCACCTGAGGTCATGAAACATTACAATCCATTTACCATTCACATAGTGATCTAGTCTGGGACATTATAGTATACGTGTACAACATTTTTTGCTGCACGACATGTTGACTTCTTACATGGCCTTTAAACATGAATATAACCGACATATCCATGTACTTGTATTAAATGGTCACATAATGTACATAGATTGTTAATTTATTACATGATGTGTCGTTAGTTACCACAAAATTAATTAGCATTTATTATCCTATCACATGGAATATACAACTACATACATGATGTGTATTTTAATGATAACTTGTAATTCATTTATTTCCACATAATTAATTTCACATGGTTACACCCTAGCTTGGTGTGTAAACTACATGATGTGTACCGAGATAAATAACATGTACATGTTTTACATGTCATGTTCTCTACTGCCATTAATTTTGAGTCACATGCCTAGGGAGTTAATGAGAAACTCGAAGGAATAAATTTATTAGTAAATGACATGTACGCCAGCCAAACACCTTTTATTCCTCCCACATTTATAGTCCCATGCATTGAAATAAATTTTATGCATTATTACCACAAGAGGTGAATGATTTATTCCACAATACCATGTAGAATACATGGTGTGTATGACCACATACATGGTGCGTAATCTAAAAACATGTGTGTCGGCTGGCTGGTCAACACACGGTGTAATAAATACACCATGTTTTCTGGTAATCCCGTGTATCCCACGGGGCATCCCAGTGTAGTGAGCCTTAGAACATGGTGTGTACAACTGTATATATGCTGTGTATCAATGTATCCTAATATGTATCTTTGGTACTTCCTGACAACATCCTAGACTCATCCTTCATCAATATTTAACATGTTCTTGGTTAGATAAAGGTGAACAATCATAATAATGATAATCAGATTAATAATAAATAAACTAGAAATGAATCTGTCAATAAATGCATGTATTGATTAATGTAAATAGATAGTTATAAATTAACATGTCACCATTATGATACCACTTTAAGGTTTAGATAGTGCAACATAAGTAGTTAGGCCCTTACGCAATATAATTTGTCTATCAAATTATTCAAATTTATCCTTGGAAGTAGATAGAATAGTGTTCCCAAAATACATGAATATATATCACATTTAATTTATAAATAATTTTTATAGATCAATAATTACCTCATCTTGTAATTCTTTCTTTGTTTTTAATACGGTTGGACCTTCTTGTCGAACTATCATTAAAAAGGAGGAATAATGGGTATATTCCTTGTAGTGGTGATCTACATGTGCACCAAGAATCTTTGAACACCACAATGGGGTTCTATAGATACTAATATAGATGTTATTATTCCCAGTATAATTCATTTTTTTATCACACCTTATAACCCCAATGAGGCATTTTGGATTCTCTTGGTTCTCTCAAAATTGGAGAAAATGGAGGAGGATTTCCAATGATCATGGATTTGGAGCATTCTTGAGAACATCATTGGTTTGAGAGAATTTTATAGAGTTCCAAATGTTATGTAAAAAAATTCTTAGGCAATTCCTTTTCAGATTATAGTGATAATTATATATTAATTTATTTATAGAGTTAGGTTTAGAATTCTATTTTCACAAATCCCCTTTAATATTCTCTTAACCCTTAGAATACCACATATCTAAATAATAATAATAATATTATTTACTTGACATGCATATAATTCATGGACTAATTAAATATTATTTATTTGAATAAATAAATTAATATTTATTCATATAATATATCATTCTTACTGGACCATAACATGGTCCACTCATTCTCCTCATTATTTACCAGACCAAGTATAACATATTTTTATTTAATTAAATAAATAAATATAAATATGTTATACACTGATGAATAAATACTTCTGATCAACCAATAAACTTGATTAAATATTTTTCCTTAGACTTGAGAATAATATTCTAATATATTTGTTAAACTCATATATAATTTAACCAAAGTTCTTGGATACACTTAGTGTGTGACTCTCTAGGACTCTTTCTCAATGGAACTAGGCCAAACATCCAAAAGTTCAAGGTTAGAATATAAACACACACCAAGGAATCAATAGATAAAAGAGTTAATGTTGCAATGAAATTCAACCTCCTGTGAACCCTTAAAATGTAATATAATCCATTTTTCCTTATATATCCTATCAAATAGGTTGTATAACTTGTGTAATCAATATATATGTTCTTATCTATTTATTTGACTTTTCAGAATTAAACACACCAATAAATCACTATGACCATGAACTCAATATGAATGTTCTATTCCATTGAAAGTGTAAGGGTGGTTGGTTTTTGGGCACCAATAACTCTAATGGAAATTCATAAGGTGTTTCTTATATGAAAATTTTTCAATATGAGTTTATAAGAAGGTAAGTTAGTGAAAGATCATGTGAATGATTTAAACACGATCTGAATCTTGCATGAATTAGCGAATTTAAATTTAATAGATTATGTGTGGGAAAATATTTTTCTATCATATCTTATATAATCATGGGGTGGAATGGTCATAATAGTGATTAATTCCTATTTAAAAACTGAGTTGGTAAAATTAGACGCAAGAAATGATTTTCTAAAAGTGATACCAGTGGAAGACATGAAAAAAATACTCAAGGACTTATAAAGCCTAAAGGAAAGATCCATAATTTTATCGGTTGGAAGATAGTACTTCATAAGATAGAGCACTAGAAAGAGCAGTACCTGAAAGATATGAATCTTATATTGAGTTGAGAAGCTCTTCTCAAGTCAGATAACCAATCCAATAATTTAGAGTTGATGTGAATTTATTACTTATTATGGTTGTAGGAGAACTTGAATGCCCGGAAGAAGTGGTGACACTCAATCACTTAGAATAGTGGGAGTTAACAATGAATGAATAAATGGATTCATGGAATTTCAATGAAACTTGGGAGTCGGCTAAATTACCAAAAGGGAAATGAGAACTTGAGAGTAAATGGGTCTTTCATTTAAAGGAATAATATAATAGGAAAAGAATATAAATGGTGTAAATAGTAGTGAAAGGATTCTAAAAAATTATGGAATTGATTTATCATAAATTTTCTCACCATTAGTAAAGCATACTACTCTCCATACAATGATGAGTTCAGTTGCTTTTGATGATATACACTTGGAGAAAATGAATATAAAGACTTAATTTCATCATAGTGACTTGGATTAAGAGATTTATATTAAGTGGTTAATTTTTTTTAAGATCATTAGAATGAGGGCCTGGTTTGTACATTGAAGCAGAGCCTCCTTGGCTTAAAACAAGCACCTCAATAGTGGTACTTAAAGTTTGATGTGTTCATTACTAAAGAAGGTTTCACATAGAGAGACTATGATCATTGTTTCTACTAGGAGACATGGATTGATGGGACTTTAATTATAATTATTTTTTATATGGATCAAATTTTGTTAGTAGGTTCATAGGTTTCATGGATTTAGGATTTGAAATGTAGGTTATTTGAAAGATTTGAGATGAAGGATCTCAAAAAGTCCAAGAAAATCTCAGGGATAAGGATAAAGAGGGATATAAAAATCATAATATTGGTATTATACCAGAATTACTACATATAAAAGTTCATTGAAAAGTTTTTAATGTATGAATGTAAGTCTGTCTCAACCCCTCTTGTCGGACACTTCAATTTATTTAAGGAGAGGGAACCAAAAATGGAAGATGGGTCCCAACATAAGTAAAAAGTTTCATTTGAAACTTCTATAAGAATTTTTATGTACATGATGATATATACATGATCAAGAATTTCCTTTGTAGTTGGATTGGTAAGTCACTTTATATCAAATCCTAAAAAGGCACACTAGGAATCCATGAAGTGGATCATCCTATAACACCCCATGATTTTACTATTAATTTTCCCTTTAAATAAAAAATTATATTAAATATCTTGTTTCACCTGAAACGCCAAACCAAAATGAACCACAATACATTTTATTAAGATAAAATATTACAATATAATATAAAAATTAATACAATATGAGAATTCAATATTAAATATCACAAAGAAAATTAAAAGAGGAATAAAACCACAAGTAAATAAAAAACCACAAACATGTAATCTTTATCCCTGTGGTTTGCATTGAAGATCATCACCCAGATTGTAACTATGTAAATAAGGAAAATAATTCAAAATATAATATACATATTGATAGTGAGGTGAATGAATAGGTTGAATAATTATAATAATATATGTAAGGGTATATATAAGAATGAAATCTGGCAGTTATATATATGATCATTGTAACTTTGGTTGTTGGATATATGGCCATTTTAAATATGGTCAATGGATATATGGTTGTACAATATTCATGTATCCAATAGGTGTATTTAAGTTGTATAATTATTAGTAAAAAATTGAAAATAATATAATTCTGGAACAAAGTAAAAAAGATAACATTTTATTATAAAAATATATTTTTATGCATTAAATATCATTATCATTATTATTAAATAACGATTTTATGTATTTATAAAATTAAAATAAATATTTTAATACTAATAGAATGGTAAAATTAAATTTTTATAAGATTAATAAATAATTTTAACAGGATGTGGTTAAAATTATTCAATGATAAAAATAATATTTTTCAAAGAAACATTTTTTGTATTTTTATTTTAATAAATTAAATTGATCAATTTTTAATGATGAATATAATGTAATTATTTAATTAATAAATAAATAAATTAACACTCATTTAATTTTTAATTGATATAAAATAGGATTAAGGACACATAAATTTTAAAAATATTTTTTATATAAAAATAATTTTTATATATTTTATGTTTTCATTTAAAAGTTAAATTTCCCATATTTAGAAATTTAATTAGAATAAATAGAGTTTAAATTTTTAATCAGAATGTCAAAATTGGTTAATGAGTTCAATTTCATTTTTTAGCATAAAAATAAGTCACCAAGGTAAAAATTGAGTTACCACAGTAAAGGTAAAATGAGGCAAAAAGGGTTAAACTAAGTGGAAAAGACATAAAATATCATAAAACCACATATAAAAATATATTTATGAGGGATTTTTAATCCAAAAAATATCCCACCACTATTATTTACCACCTTTTGTCCACTTTACTTTTAAAACGACTACCTTATTCATTAAGGAATGAATATTTCCGAAAATACCACACAAAACTCACATGTAAAAGGATCCCTCCTCTACCCCTCCCAAACCCCTTAAAAAATACCGTTATATATTTAATATAAGCCAATTTACCTCTCAAAATTCTTTATTATACATTTTATAGTTTTTTGGTTTCAATAAGGGATCCTAAATCCTTCATTTCAAAGTAACCCATATCAAGAAGGAGTGAAGTCATCAAGTAAGTATCTAAGTTCTCCCCTTAAATTTTCAATTACCTTATCATATAAACTCTTTATAAAACTCATAATTCCATTTAATTGTGTTATAGTAAAATAATTATTATTCTAATAAAATATTAATACTATTATATAAGTCTATACTCTTACTCATTCATTCGTATAACATGTTCTTATTTGGGTCTGTTCAACCACCTACATGAACAATGTTATACCAAAATCACCATTTTCACCACTAATAAGTATCATGACATAAATATTGATAATATATGATATTGAGGATTAATATATTCCATTAAAATTATTCTATATGTATAACATAAAAATGAACAATAATTATATAGTAACTCATGATTATCGGTAAATTACGTGAAAAATGTTCGTCTTGGATTCCATTAACACAAACTATACCCATAATTTCCATAAAATTAATATGGGAATACATAAATAATTGGAACATAATTATACCACTATAGTGACTAATATTATAATTATGAAATTGGTATCAAATAATGGGTACCAACATTTTCATTATGAAACTTCTACGAAATGATCAAAACTACTAACATCTGATGATGAAAATAATAAATAACCAACCATTATACATGTAATGAGTGGTTATAATTGAATATTATAAAAATTAATATATGTGAATAAAGTTCTAAAATATGTTAATAATAATTTCATTTTTATTATATCGGAGTTTAAATCAATTTCATAGAAGTTATGATTAATGGTAAGGGTTTTCTTTCCAATCTCACTTTAAATTTGACATTATCATGAATAGATTTCCATATGGGAAAATTGTATGATATTTATATATAAAAACACAAATATTATCTTATAATCATATTTTAATTAATTTTACATGTACTATTACCATTTCTCCTCCCCCCGGTTCATAATTTACCCAAATTAATGCTTGTAAGAGAAACTGAATTTACCTCTTATCTTCAGTCAAAAATATTTATCCTCCATGTACACATTCTTTATTTTATTTTATGGATTCCCTTTTCTCTAATTTTATTATTTATTAAGGTATTTTTCAATGTAATTGTATTTTTTTACAAAATTAATCTTCTTTTAACGCTTTTGGTACGATTTGTTTCCATCAACTTTGGCTCTCTTTACAAAAGTGTGAAAAGAATATTCCTTTTTAATGTTTTCCACATGAATGTATTTTCTTGATTTTTTAAATGTTGTTCATAATGAATCTTCATATACAATTTTACATGGTTTTTACAAATAAATTTATATTACATTTATTTTATAAAATATTTTCTACCTATCAAAATTTAAAGGGTATTTTCGTTTCATTCTCCAAGTAAATTTCAATGATCTTGTGAAAGTGTTCTTCATCTATGTCAATATAATTTAATATTTCCTATGAATAACTAGGAATATTACCTAATATCACCTTCCAATTTCTTTATCTAGATGTATTATGATAATAGTTTATGTATGTTTTCATGAAACTCATTTCTTTTCAAGGGTTAATTAAGTTATGGTGGAATTATGAATGTTTTTAAGTTCTTATGGCACACATATGTATGGTTTATCATTATGTGATAGGTGGGTCTGTTATATCCCTCCAATTCATTGGATAAAGTTTTATATCTCATTATATTAGTATAATATAATAGTGTTTATCCCAAGTCCACTGTGTTAAGGAATATAGGTGGTTATCCCAAGTTCACTATGTTATTTGAAGGTGGTTAACTGAGCCCATTATGATGTTAATGCCATAGTGGTTAGCTTTAGAATATATTATTATTTATATGATTATTTTTATCTTAATTTCTTATTTTATGAATCACACTAATTTTATTTTCTCATGGATCATTATTATTTACTCATGTTTTCACACTCCTATGACTCATGTCTCATGTTATGCTAAAATCCTTATGCCAAGACTCATGTCTTATGATATATAATATGATTCTATTATGTCATGTTTCATGCACCTTGATTATGTTATCATACCCATATGATCATATTATGCACATTTATGATCTTTGATTGATGTCTATTATGTTTACCCTTACTAAGAATCCAAGCTCACCCTTTCTTATATTTCCATTCCCCAAGTTATAAAGGAGAATATTATGTATGATATGTCTAATGAGAATCATATGAGAAGTTTATTTGGGGTATATGTTGAATATATTAAAAAATGATATGTTTAGATATATAATTTTTAAAGACTCAAAACATTTAGGTTATTGGGTGTAATTTATTATGAGATATAATGAATATTCATATAAAATGATGTGATATGAATGTACATTATACTTGGGCCACCTTAGTTGGTATTTGAGTGAGATTTAGTTTTTCTGGGGGATTAGGCTTTGAATAATAAGAGAATATAAGCTAAAATAACCTACGATGAACCAAAAATTATGTTGGGTGAACCTAAAATGTCACTAGTTTAAATGAAGGTGTCATAATTTAGAACATATTAGAATTCGTTTTCTTTATTATATGATTTATTACTATGATTGTTATTGCTTAATAATCACACAAACCATTTTGGTTTTAGTAAATGGATGGAATAGATAGTAATAGAGTTAATAATGTATGTGATAGAAAATTAAATGACTACCCCAATGATCAACCATACGATATGGGACTTGGAGTACAAAATCTCATAGAAATTCTCACCCAACTATCTTATGCAATAAACAATTACACAAATCATACTAAAATATAAAATTCACCATATAAGTAATAACTATCCATTGATTTGTTCATACAATAAAAACCACCCTCATTTAGTGGGTCTTCTAACCCACTTATTTTTGAGAAGTGGATCAGTACAATAGAATAGTTATTCCTCTCTCTCTAGTGATTAGAGCATGAAAAAGCTGTCTTAGTTGTTTATCATTTGGAAAGTGAATTTGACCAATGGTTGACTCTAATTAAGAACATGAAACCAAAATATAAATTTGACTCTATAGAATGGGAATAATTTAAGAATATAATTTTCACCAAATATTTTCTTATAACTCTTCATATAAAAATGTAGAGAAAATTTTTGGTATTGAAAAAAAAGTAGGATAAATCCATCGACACCTATTAAGTAAACTTAACAAGACTTGAAAGGTATGCTTAGGGTTTTATCATTAACACTAAAAGAAAAATAAATCATTTATTTTGTTTCTTAAAACCAATTCTTTGAAAGGTATTGAATATTCTGGACTTTGGTAGCTATAAATAAATTGTTTGATGTTCTCTCAAGGTAGAAATAAAGATTAGAGACTCCTGTTATTATCATGGTTTTGGGGATAAGAATAGAAAAATGGATTTATAAGGAAACAAAAATGATAAAACCCAAGAAGGAAAGAAAATTAATCTTCTTAAATACAAAAAATATGGTAAGAATCATGGAGGTAATTGTATTAAAGAAACATATAAATTATTCAAGTGTAGAAGAGAAAGCCATCAAGAACATGAATGCCGAAGAGATATGAACAAACCAACTAATTAAATGTATAGAGGGAGTGACTATATGAATTAACCATTTAAAATAAACTATTTCAATTATAATAACTATGTGAATTATTCCAATAAGTGCACCAAAACCAGAGTTGATAATGACAATAAATGTCAGTAACCGTCAAAGCCAAGGGAGAATGAGAATGCATATATAATCACAACTGGAAAAGTGGACCATAAAAAAGTGGTGAATGGTACACTTATCATCTAATATAGAAATAATAATGTCTTATTTTATTCTATATCCACTCACTTCTTTATATTTGATAAATTTTCTAGGAGAATCAAATCACAAACCCAACAACTAGATATTTAATTATAGATGAAAACATCAAGTGGTGTAATGATTGCATCCCAAGTCTATAAATCCTATACAGTAGAAGTTTTTGAGAATGTGATTCCAAAAAACCATATTATTATTCCTTTAGTGGAATTTTATTTCATTTTGGGCATGAATTTTCTCTCTCTATATAGTGACCATATTAATTTCCAAGATAAGGAAGTCTCATTTCATATACTGAATTAACCTATGATTATCTACTGGTGAAAAACTGGGCATGAACTCCCTATGTAAATTTATTTCTTTATATGGGTATTAATACCCAATCATGAGGGTTATTTATATAAAATGTTTAGGGGAAAGATGATATTTAAAATTACCTATTGTACATACATATTTTGATGTATTTCTAGAAGAGTTGTTTGGTTTCCCTTAGATTGTGAGGCTAAGTTTTCAATGGAACTCATATATGATGCTATGTCTATCTCAAAGACTCATTATATAATGGATCCAATTAAATTAGAGGAATTAAAGAAGAAAATCTAATATAATATGAATAAGGGTTTTATACACCCAAGTTCTTTACCATGGGGTTCATTAGTCCTCATTATTAAGAAGAAAGATAGAATAATGCGTCTCTACATCAATTATCATGAAATTAACAATAACATGATCGAGAATTCATATCCTATACCCTATATCGATCAATTGTTTGATTAGGTTTGAGGGGATAAATAATTCTTAAATATTGAATTTCGATCTCAATATCTTCAATTAAGATTCAAAAGGAAGGATATATCAAAGATGACCTTTTGTATAAGATATAGACATTATGAATTCAGAGTGATTCCATTTGGACCCACCATTTCCCATGATATCTTCATGAATATGATTAATAGAGTTTTTATAGATTACCTTGATTAATTTTTGGAAATATTTATAGATTATATTATCATATATTCCAAAATTAAGAAATATCATGGATATCATTTTAGGATTTTACTAAGGATCTTGAGAAATAATAAATTGTATGCCAAATTTAGAAAGTGTAAAATTTGGATGTAGATTATATCATTCCTGGATCATGTAATCATAAAAAGGGTATATATATGGATGTTTAAAATAAATAAGTGATGGTATAATAACCCATACCAACCACTTTAATAAAGATCATAGTTTTCTTGGATTGGATTGATATTATCGACGGTTTGTGAGAAAATTTTCATGACTGTCAAATCCATTAACCAAGTTAACTTAGAAGGGTGTCAAGTTCATATGAAAAGATGAATGTGAAGAAAATTTCAAGGATATTAAGATAATGTTGTTCACTAATCCTATAATTACATTGACCTATAGTGGGAAATGATTTTTAATGTATAATGACTTATGAAATAAAGGTTTGAGATGTGTTATTGCATCAAATGACACAGTGGTATCTTATGCCCTGTGTCAACTAAATATTTATGAGAAAAATTACTTGACACATTATTTGTAACTAACAATGATAATATTTTCATTGAAGATATAAAGGCATTATTTATATGGTGAAAATGTGAAATATATACTGATCACAAGAGCTTAAAGTATATATTCACACAAAATGAGTTAAACATGAACCAAAGGAGATTCTTGGAGTTGATCAAGGACTATGAAAACTTGATACATTACCACCATGGGCAGGAAAACAAGGTGGATGACACTCTTAGTATGAAGGATCATGCTACCTTATCCATGATGAAGATTGAAAGAGACCCAATACTCATGGATTTACAAAGTATGGAACTCGAAATCATAAGAGAATAAGAGAAATACTCTCTTTCCCAAATAACTGCTCAACCATCCATCCATGTAAAGATCAAGGAGGAGCATAAGGAGGATATGAATCTATATAAGAAATTAGGGAATATTCTAGAGTTCAAATTTGATAATGATAGAATTATAAAATTTGATAAATGAATACGTGTTCCATCAATACCATAATTAAAGGAGTTATTGGATGATGCACATAACTTATCATTCACTATCCAAATTAGAAGAAAAAAGATGTATAGATATATCAAGAATCTTTTTATATAGGAAAATATAAAGATAGATATTAAATATTACATATCTCAACTATTGGCATGCCAACAAGAAAAGGCTGAACATCAGAAGTCTAAGGGGATAATGAAACTGTTATTCACACCTATATGAAAATGAGATAACATCACCATGGATTTTGTGGTAGTATTTCTGAAGAATTATAAAGTTTATAATTCCATTTGAGTTCTATTAGATAAATTTAAAAAGTTATAACATTTCATTATTATTCAAGAATATTTCTTACTCTATATATAAAGGAAGATTTATGGCTTCATAGAGTACCACTCTTAATTGTATCTGATCGAGATCCAAGGTTTACCTTGAATTTTTGGAGAAATATTTAACAAGAATTTGATATAAAGTTGAGTTTTAGTACTTTATATCATCCTTAGACTAATGGTTAATATAAAAGGACCATTGAAACTATATAATATATACTAATACCTTGTTCAATATATTTCAAGAGGTTGGGATCAATACCTTCCCTTGGTAGAATTATCATATGAAAACATTTTCCATTATAGAATTCAAATGGAACCATTTTAATCTTTGTATGGGAAGAGGTTTAGAATTAAAATGTGTTGTGATGAATATAAAGAGTTTAATATTTTGCTATTATATATTTCTCAAGATATTTCAAAGAACATTTCAATAATTCAGTGGCATATTAAAACTACCCAAAGTTGGAAAAAAAGTTATACTAATTATTTTTAATGAGATATGGAGTTTGAAGTTAGATACACGATATTCATTTGTATATCACCATGTAAGAGGGTTATGAGATTTGGGAAGAAGTTATGTTAATCTCTAGATACATTGGATCTTTAGAAATACTTAATTATGCGGGAATGATAAATTATTTTCTTATACTTACATCAAACTTCTCCTAAGTGCATGATGCATTACATGTTTCAACTTTAAAAAAGAGAATACCTAACCATTTACATGTACTAAACTTAGATGTAGTATAAATAAAACATGAACTCTCTTATGAGGAACAAATAGTAGAAATATTAGATTATATAGATAAATTACTATGAAATAATACCACTCATGTGGTTAAAGTTCTATGGAGGAATCATAAGTTTGAGGAATAAACTTGGGAACCCAAATATAATGATCTCAAATATAAAATTATTTTATGACTTGAGTTTTTGGCCTATATATGTGTATCTAGAGTGTATTTGGATAATATAGGTTCCAAGTTAGTTTAGGAATGGGTTAGGAAGGAAGAGGCTGAACCTGTAACTGTTCAGAATCTACTGGAATACATTCATGAAATTTCACATCTTGAATTATATGGGATAGGGTTTTGGGGGGTACTGGATCAAAATTACATGGTGTTAAGGAAGGTTTCATGACATAAAATTCTTATGGGCACTTTTTTTAAGGGTAAAACTTGTATTTTCCCCTTAAAACCCTTCATTTCTCATCCCTTATTGTCCCTTGACCTCTACGTGAACTGAGCGATGAGAGGGTATCCTATTTAGTGATTTTGGACTCCTATCCCCAATTTATTAGGTATATAAAGTTCCATTCATTGTGATTAATTCCTCTCATTAAGTCTAAGAAAATCCATACCCTAAATCCTAGAATATTCCTCTAGTTTTTGGTTTCTACTATGTAAACCCTAATACCTAAATTCCATGGTTAATTTTTAGGGATTCTACATGATTGTCTTTGTTCGACCAACTATTATTAGTGGTTTAGCTTCACTGTGCTTGAGGTATGAAGTACTTACTATGCTATGACTTTTATATAAATATGTATCATTTTATTTTCATGTGGGTGTGTGTATAGCTATATAAGAACTATACTGTATGATTTGATTAAAATGTGGATGCTTGTATAGACCTATGAAAACTTTTATTCTAGTATCAAAGTGATAGTTGAATTTTTATATGGCTCTATCCATTATGATATGATTGAGTCATGGGATAAATTGTGAAGACTTGTTCATATTATATTGTGGTTATCCATTAATGAGACGATTGAGTCATGATATGAATTATTTAACCTTATCCAGATTATGCGATAGATTGATATGAATTTTATTTCAGCATAGGGATGAAGCAGGTAGAACTAAGGTTCATGGTATTTTTCTAGCGCATATTGACCTGACTGGTTGTATGTTTATTTGAACATTTATTTTTAGTCATTATATACATATTCATATATAAATATTTCACTTATGTTAAGGATTCATTGGTGGTGTTTTATTAGGTTTATACTCACACCCCATATGGGTATCTCAGTGCATATGTAGACTTTATGTCCATGAATTTAGATAAAGGAAAGGTCCCTATTTAGGGTAGTTGTATAGGAGAAGAAGGTTGGTCAAGGTGATACTAGAATAGAATATGAGGTCATTTGGTGGAGATGCCTATTTATTTATTTTTTATTTCAATTATTTTATATAATTTTACTGTATATGGGGATATATTGACATATTATACTAGATAATTATTCCATTTTGATATATCATGGGATGATATATCTATTTAATTTTCATTTTACTTATACTAATTTACTCTGATTATTATTACTTATGTTATTGTGTACTTTGATTGTTTATCTATTACCAACGGTATAGTATCCCCATGATGTCACTTAAGTCCTCACCTCTAGTTGGAAACCTATTTCATGTGGGGAGGTGTGTATGAGGTCATGTGACACTCTATCTAGGACTAGATGATTCAGGTTGAGGTGTAACAAAATTGTATCAAATCCCTTTCTTCCATTTTTAACTATTTGGGGATTTTTGGATAGAAGATAGGACATTTTAGGGACTTAGTATGGACCTCCTACCCCAGATTATCTAACCCAAATATGAGGGAAGTCCACATTTCTAGGGGTGTGATTACTGTTTTGGTTTTCACTTTTACTATTGATCTACTTCACCTCGAGTGATGCAAATGATTTTAGTGTTATGGTTTATGATATTTTATATTAGACTGATTGGTAAGAGTGGATGATTGATATAACTTGAGCATGTTATAAACTATTATATATGAGATTACAATTAATGTGTAGGTTTTGATTATATGGACTTGATCCTCATGTAGGTAGTACATTTATTTTGTGTGTTATTTTTTTGGAATTTCCTTTATACCTAAGGTCTTTAAATGTTAAAAAAAGGTAAATTCACTTAGCATAAAAGTGTTAAATGGTTTTCAAAGGATTTTTGGGTAACTAAATGGATTTTAAAAGATAAGTGTTTGAAACATAACCGAATGGGACGTAATGAGGTAAATTTTGACAATTAAATGAACAATAAATTATTAGTTTTTAATCATCCTGGACATGGCTTCGGTTGAGTTCATGAATGATGGATTTTAGATGATGAACATCACAGAGCTCATACACATGTTCTACTCAACTGTGAAGAAATGAGTCCATTTGTATAGTGAGTTCTACTATCACTTATTTTATATATATATTTTTTAAAATGTAAATTAATATTATTTTATTTATAGATTATATGATAATCATATCAAGAAATGGTTTCCACAAATTACAACAACTACTCTTGAAGAACGTCGACAAAATAATTTTTCCTATTGGTTTAAAAAACCATTAAAGTACATTGTTTATGGTTTAATATATAAAATCAATTTATTACTTGTTATATTGATAATTTTTTTGAAATTTCCAAGCATCTCAACATGCTGATAAAATTGATAATCGATTACATGTATTGAGTAACACACCACCCAAAATGATTAAACCATATAATGAATATGTGATGAATGTCAGGAATAAAAAACAATCAATATTGGTGTTTTCTTGAGAGAATATCATAATAAAGAAAGTTAAGTTGAATTTTATGGCATGCTGGAAGAAATAACTGAACTATGTTATCTAGGACAGAATCATGTAATTATGTTTAAATGTCATTGGTAGGATACTAATAGAGGATCTCATGTTTATCCACACTAGGGAATCATTGATATTAAATATAAAATCCTTCTTACAATAAATGAACTATTTTTATTGGCTCATAAGGAACATAAAATTTATTATGAAAATTATCGCACAACTTCAAGAGATTTAAGTGATTGGTGGAGCATAATAAAAATGAAATCTCATGAAAATCAGTTTATCCAAAGTGAATGTCATCCCACTAAAGTGTAAGGAATTGAAATTTTTCAATAGACAACTTTAAATCTATCTTTTCCATGAAGAGACATGGATATCGATCATGACACCCCAAATTTATGGGTTGATGGTGATGCTGATATTATTGATGTAACAAATGAATTTGAAAAAAAATAGATGATGAAGTTAAAACTCCTATGAAAACTGATGATACTGAGGAGGAATATGAAGATATTAACACCACCATATAGGAAGATGAGGATGAATATGAATATTGACACAATTAAAAACTAGTTATAATCATATATAATATATATATATATATATAATACTTGTTTTCAATTATTTGATGACCACAATCATTTTATGTTTCATATGGATAATGACCATTTATCTGATATGTTTTGTGAGTTTGATGAGGATTCACTACCTAGTGATGATCATTATGTTTCATCATCTAACCCTCATGATGGTGGTGGTTCAACAATGACTCAGAGGGGTCGTGGTCTTATGAGATTTATGATTTCTGACCCTATCTATGAGTGACATGCACATCTTGTGTTTGATCCACACATGTGGAGGTATGTTCAGTTTTGTGTTTTAGTTAGTTTTCATTAATTTTCATTAATTTATTTATATACTAATTGTTTGATTATTTGTTTTCTTTTTTCATACCTTTTTGCATATAACTATTAGAAAGGGGAGTGGTATATTGAAAAATTATTTTTCTGGAGCATGGGTGACATGAGATCAGATTCCTATTGATATTTGGCACCACATTCCCGATCATTGGATGGTACATAAATAAATAATAGTTATTTTGAGATTTATTTAATTATTATCTTTCTATTATTAATTATTTATAGAGTTTATGGTATCACATCGATGATATCATGACAACCTCTATCTAGGAGGCATGGGAGGTCTATATGTGTGAGTGCTACCATCAGTTTTTGCACAATATGATGAGGATAACCATTCGTAAAGTGGAAGTCACAGATTTTGATGAGTCTTGTTGTTGTCACCGAGCAGATTACATCTTATCTCAGGTTTGTAATGAATTATGTTCATAATAGTTGGGAGATAGTTTTTATATGAGAGCATAATTAGGACTACAGAACTAGGGGAGGAAGGAGGTGATGCATCGAGCTGGTAGTCATACATTTAGTATGCATCAATGACATATGGTAAGTAAGTTTTTTTAAAAATTTACATAACATTAAATGTGAACTATTTATTTTATACTCATATAGGTAGTCGAGCATCCTGATATTAAGGAGTTAGACATTTATAAGAGGATGTACATCGATCCTATCACTGGAGAGATTATAATGGAAGTCAGCGTCACATTGTGGTAAATATTTTTTTTGAGTTTTAAAATTAACCACAAAGAATATTTTAACTATTTTAATTTTAAATTTAAATTGAAGTAGTCATATGAGGCTGTGAATTTTTAGACACATGATGAGAGTTAGACCGAGACCAAGGATAAGATCACCAGTGCAGTAGGATTTGATGATGAAGTATGGATGTAGGTGACTCAATATTCTTTCGAGAAAGACTGAGTTATTGGTATCGGCTCTCAATTGATGCTTGTGAGCTATTATGGTATGATTGCGATGTCATCTTCCAACTTGAGGGGAGATTGCGGAGAGTCGTCATCATCTATTGCATAGTACAAGCAGCAGCTATGAGCTCAGGGTGAGCTTATAGAGACAATATGTAGTGAGAAAGAAGATATCCATCAATAGTAGCAGCAATAATAGGAGGATATGAATCGATGGCAGGAGTATTAGCAAGAGTAGATGATGGAGTATATGCGATAACTAAATTAGGGTTTAGGGATGAAGTTACCTCCACTACCTCCTCCAGATGAACCTCCCCCTCAGTGATTTGTATATATATTTTTATCACATTTATTTTGATAAACATTTGAATGAACATATTTTTTTAATATTTTTATTAATTCATATATTTATATTTTTATATAGTTTGTTTTTTATATTTTTGTAAATATTTTTTATATTTTATATTTTATATTTTATATTTTAATATTTTTTACTTCTTTTCAATGGGAAGATTCTTCCAACCCAAATAATTATTTGCGATGGGAAATTATTCCCATCAAAATAGATTTTTTATAGGTAAAGGTTATTTGTGATGGGATACCCACCTGTCACAAATAATTATCTACGAAGGGTCAATATTCTCATATTAATAGTTTTTTTCTAAATATTGAGAAAGGTTATTTTTGATGGGATTCTTTCCCATAAAAAATATTTTTTTTCTGATATCCCATCACAAAAAATTGTTTTTTCTATTCCATTTTCAGCAACGAGTCATTTGCGATGGGATCTCATTGAAAATGGCCCATCACAAATAATGTATTTCCTAGTTATGTCTCATTTGATGAGCGAGCTATAAACCATTGAGGATTGGGTAGTCGTAAGTAAATGGTGGGTTTTGGAAAGCTTTTTTGAGGTTTTAACTCAACATTGTGGTTTAGGAATCTAGGGAATGACCTTTTTTGACATGTGATGCACTTGGAAATTTGATAGTTATGATAAGGAACTGGTGAAGCTATAGTAAGTTGGAGTATGAGAGTCGTGTGCTGCGAGAGTGGATGTTTCCATTGAGTTGAATCCCTTGGATTAGAAATGTGAATTTATTCAAAAGTGTTAGCGGTGCTCATGAGTGTTGTTATTTGGATGACAATGATGTTGGTTTGTACCTATGGATCAGTAGGAGCGGAATATACTTGGTACACATCGAGAGTCACATAAAGGTGAACCTAACCCATGGGTAGGGGTAGGTTGTAATCATACATGCATATAAGTAATTGAGTTGCATCGATGAATGAGAGATACCCATGTGTGGGCATTGATTAGTGGTGATTGGGTGTAAACTGATGACAATGACCAATTGAGTGAGACTTATGCTATTATATAGGCTTTTATTGGGATTCAATGAATTCATAGGGTTATTCATGGGACAAATCATGATTTGAAACATGTTTTATGGGGTGAACCATGGTTTGTGACTTATTTCATGGGGTGAACCTCAGTTCATGACATGGTTTAGGGGGTGAAACATGATTCATCACATGATTCATGGGTTGAATTATGTGATGGAATATAGTGAAGTGTATTTTTGGAGTGTTAATTCTTTAAATAAGTAATAGAAGTTGGTACCGTGTCTTGTGGGTGTGATTATGACCTAATGTGTGGGGTTGTTAGTGAGAATGTCGGGTTAGAGGAAATTTTTTCTCTTAAGTAGCATCCAATATGTTTTTTGACTAAAACAAGGAAAGGAATATGAGGAAATTTAATGCCTATCACTTGAGTATTGTGGTCATATGAACATATCTGAGAATGGGTTTGAGAACATGAAATAGATGTTCAGTCTCAGAGGATAGCTATTCGAGCCTAGAGGCTGGATTGTTTTAGGAGAGACTCTTATAAACAATTATTGAGGATGGAACGTACTTAAGGGTGATAAAACATCCCATGTTTTTTATTTTATTTTATTTTATTTTGGGTTCAGGGAGCTTCGAGAATGTCATGGTAGTTTTAAATGGGGTTTTTGGGTTCTTTTGGTGTAACATTGCCAGCACCATGACCATGGTGGAGGCTATGGTGTACATGTGTGTCTTCAGTGTGAAACAGATTGAGCCACCACACCCATTGCAAGGAATGGTCCAGATTATGGTGATATGGTTCTTGATATGTGTGCTATAGCTATTAAGGCTCCACTAAAAGCATGTGGGAAGTCATGTCCATAAAAATGGTATGGATCTCAGGGCTAGGACATGGCCCTTGAACATGTCAAGCCTCTTGGAGAGATGTGGCCGGGACCACCACTAGTGTGGTGAACTTCTGCCATATAGTGGTGTATTTAGTTTCAAATGTTTGAAATGGTTGATTAGTGAATTTATATTTGGGAGTTACACCTATTTAATGTGGTGCATGTCATCTTTACAAGGGGAGTTTTAATGTGATATTGATTTGATTTTCTATCTATTAAGCCTATTATCATTGTTTTATTACCAGGGATTCCTTTTTAGCCAAATATAGAGGAGAACCTTGGATGATCACTATACATTCAAGCTACTGTGATAGGTGGTTTGGTTCCTCTCACCTAGTACTCATCCTTCTTGGGAGATCAGTGTAAGGGATATAGAGGTTGTATTTCTTTGATAATTGTGTGGGTATCATTATGATATGTGTTTTCCGTTTTCTTCTTTGATATCAAGTATGTTTAGTTTTACTTTGGTGATGTGAAATACTTATTTTAGGACCTCCTATTATTACTATTGATTTCTCCTTATTGGTTTTGGATTCTGTTCAATTTATTCGAGAGTTAAAAGTTCTTTATTTTCACTCTCATGCTTCTTTGGACCCCTATCCCTTTTCAACTTTTGCATTTCGTATGATTGTGAGAATATCCAAATGGTTTAGGTAGGTTTCCTAATCACATACCTTTGAAATTGAATCTATATTTTCTTATTCTTTCATCATTATTTTTTGATATTTTCTACTTATATGTAGTATCTATATCAAATATTGATGATTTATTGGAATTTTGATAAAAGTGGAAAAGGGGGTTTTAGTATGATTTTATGTGAAACTATTTTTAAGGAATACACTCTTATATTGGAAATCTAAATTCAAAATTGGATCTTGATAAATGACCTTGAATTTTTTTTATGATAATTATTTACAAAATAACCAGAAAAGTTTTGTTTTCATAGATCGACCACATTTGACCCTTTTTGAAAAAATTATTTGAAAATAGATATTTATTAAAGTAAAATGATTTGTAAATGCTTCTGTAAATGGGCATGATTTTTTTTGAAAGAACTCATTACCCTGAGTGAGATATATAAAGGCCTGATTAAAACTTTAAATGATTTATTGGAAAATAAAAACCCACCAAACACACCCCTTTGTGTGTAATAGAAATGATGGATTTTGAATGATTATAATAAATATCCCTTTTGAGGGTGGTGAATTGAATGAAATTGATATTCTTAATAAAAGGAATGTTACTATATTGAAATTTAGAGGCGTGAGTGGGAATTATGGTTTTTTTAAACAAGATGATATAATATGGTATGGTATGATACTACTTTGAAATGTTCAACTCCATTTGAATGTCATGTGAACTAGTTTATAATTATTCTTGGACTAGTGTCCCTAGGAGGGGATTAGATCAACCTATGGGATTTTCTAGGATAGGGAAAGACCGAGTGTTTGGGATAAGGTAGATTGATGTGTTGATTTTTTTCCAACACACATAATTTACTTCACTTATGACTATGTTATATTTGTTTGAGACTATTTCCATTTAGTACATTTGGATTCCATGATGTAAATATATGTATATTTTTCCAAGGTATGGTTATTTGATAATTTGTGAAATGATATCATGTTTTCCTTTAAGTTGTAACTTCAAAACTATTTTAACTACAATTTATAAATGATTTTTATGAGAATATAAATTTTAGTTTTATTTGGAAAAAGATTGGATTTTTGAAAATGAATTTTTTCAAAGAAACTATTTGAAACTTGTTTTATTAAATAAAAACCTATAAAACCTATCTTGAATCCATATTTTCAATCTTTCATGAAATAAGGTTTTCTTTTTAAGTGTTATGCTTTGGGTTGGTAGGTGGTGACCTACCAGGGTTTTAGCTCATGCCTATATATATCTTTAGGTTTAGTAGGTTTCTCAATGCAATGAATATTTCTATACCTTTGGATTTAAGTTATAGTAGAGGTTTGTGTGGCATTTCCTCACTTTCAAATGGATATGTTGATGTATTGTTATATATTTTACCTTGATATTAGTTGTATCAACCATTATCTTTGTTATTTGATCTATTGTACTTATGCTATTTCTTTTACTATTGGATATCTGAGATTATCCCTTGTTTTAATTTTCTTTCTATTTTTTATATTTTTATATTATTTATTATTGGTAACAATCATTACAATTTTTTCTTGTTGATACTTGGGAACTTTTTTCTAGCCCGTGGGGATCAAGGATGCCCTTCGGGTCTTTCCACAGCTGGATTATGTGTTATTTTTGGGGATAACTTGGTTTGGTTCATGAAAAATTGGTATCAAAGGTGGTTCTATTCCTGTTATTCAGGGATGTCTAGTAGTTTGGAGGTAGGACTATTGGAATTCAAGTAATTGTTCATGGAAGGGTTCTTTATCACCACCCATTTGATACAACTCTTGAGTTAACAAGGTTTTCTAGGATGAGTATTTATCTAATTCAAGCTTGGCTCTAGGATGTTTTGAGAAATTTGGTTTTTATTTTAGTGACTTTTTTTAGTTTTGAGGTTTTATGATTTATTTTGAGTAGCTTCATGTTTTTGAGTAGATCTTAGAGAGAATCTAGAGGGAACACTCTTACTATACATGACTTTCAAAATTATGCATATACCATGCAACCAACCCTAGATGACTTCCAGTAAACTTTGCATGATTGGAGTACGGTCTACCAAACCATGTGTTGTTGTTATTTAATAGAAGTTTTGTATTTAAAAATCAAAATCCTGGGTCATTTGAAAATGATTTCAAAATTACAAAGAGTTTTGAATTTTTTTCCTTTTTTTGGAACTTATTTTTTAAATTTATAATTTTATTTCAAAATTTTTTAAATTCAAAATGATGTTTAGTTTCAATGATGTTCCTGAAATATTTTTTGGATTTAAAAAATTATGGATTTTTGAAAAACTTGTTGATTATTTTAAGATAAAGTTATAGTTAAAACTATTTTCAACATTTTCATGTGATGTTAATGAAGTTAAATGAGAATATTTTATAAGATTTCAAGTATAAAATTATTTAAAATTATATTTTTTTAAAATGTTTTTATGTTAAGGGAATTTTTATTTAAGAGTTTCTAAGTAAGTTTAAATGTTGTTTTAAAGAATGGAAATTCTTTTTTGGAAATGAGTTTTCATAAAATCCTCTTGGGTTGAAGAAGTGAATTTATTTTATTTATTCAAAAATAAATGGCATTGTTTGTTGAGAATTTGTTAAGTCATGGATTTGAAATTTTCTCAAATAGTGTTTTTTAGATTGCTTGGTGATTTGTGATTTTCCTTGAGGGGTGTGGATTTTAGAGTTTATCTGGATGATATTTATATTATTGTTTATAGTATATCTCCATTCATATTTAAATATACTCTTTGGTTGATCAAGATTCTATTGGTATGGTTATTTTATCAACTCCTATCTTAGGGATTAGTGTTCTTCCTCTCTTTTTCTAATGTGAGGATTTCATTTTAGAGTTTAAAAACCTAAATACATATCATTTATTTAGGAAACATAATTCTTAAGTAGCAGTGATGTGGATGAATAATATTTAGGATATTTTCATCTACCTTGAGCTTCCATAATATCTCAAAATTATGTTTGAAACCTCCATGTTAGAGGGTCTGGGTTGGAAGTGGTGGATGTATGTAATTTGGACTAATCCATAGAAGGACCATTCTTGGGAATATATTAAGGCATGGTTTATTTAAGAACTATTCCCCAATGAAGTGAAGAAAATTAAGTATATGGAATTTTATAATCACCATATAGGGGATAAAATAATGTTAGAATATGCAGACCTTTTTATTGAGTTGTTGTTGTGTCCTCCTCAATTGGCCTTGGATGACACTCTAATGGATTAGTGTTTTTAGGAAGGTCTTAAATAATATTTTTCATAGGATGTGTTTTCTCTTATCCTTAACTCTTATTTCATGGTGGTAAAGTAATCTATTAGGTTTTAAGCAGTATTGGTAGAAGGACGAGTGGCATTGGAGTTTTCTTCCATTCCTAGGTGTGATGGAGGAATCACTTGAAAGGGAAAAAGGAAGCATTACAAGTTAGACCATGTGATTAGTATCAAAAGTTAATCATGTTTATTATTTCTAGATTTATTTTAAAATAATCACTTGGTTTTCTAATAGTGTGGAAAGGTGGGTTATATGAAGTTTACTTGTCAGAAGTCACATAAAGACTATCATGTTTGTGGCTGTACAGGTCATTTGATTTTTTATAGAGGATCTATTCAAAGGAAATGTGGACTAGAGTCTAACCCTTCTAAATATCCTCTGGTTTATCTCATTATTCCTAATGTCAGATTAAATATTGTTTGAGTTTTCTTGTATATAGTTCATTTCCTCTTGTTTCCTTATGACTCTGGGATTTTTTCTTTTTAGATAATTTGGATTTTTTTTATTTTTTTTGATATCACCAACATCATTATTGAATTCTATATTGGTGACATATAAATTTATTTATATATCTTTTATTATGAACTCTCTCTTATCTTTAGTTTCTAATTATTTATGAGTTGAGTTGGAAGAGTTTTAATTTGAGGGAAATCCATGGAAGGGAGGCCACCATTGGTGAGGTTTCAGTGTGGAAAGTTTGTATCTACTTGAATCAATGTAGTTTTTTCTCTTCAGTTTAAGGGTAAGGTGGAGGTAAGGTTCTTGATATGTTGAAAATTTTGAGGTGTTATCCTGAATTTTTTTCTCATGCCTTATCCCCTATGGTATAATGTTTGAAATGGGAATGTTCATGACTCATTGATTGTGTTTTTTCCTCACTTGGTGTGTAGTGGGCCTCCTACCAGGCTACTTTTTTGAACTTTTGTACATAGAAAATTTTGTGTAGGTGTCGATTTTACCAGGAGCCAATGCCGATGTGATATGTTGTTTTTATTAGAATTACCAAGATCCGGTGTTCTAGATGTATGAACCTAGGCTACTCTCACTTGACCAAAAATAGACTATGTGGTTCTTTTTAAGGTGTGATTCTATTTGAGGCATTTCTAATGACCCCTTCCATTTGTTCTCATTTTTCCTCATGTGTGATCTATATTAGTTGTTTCACTTTAGGTAGTAATATTTTTTAACCCTTTGTATCAATGTGATGTCTATGGTTTTTCATGGATGGTGATTTTAAGGTTTCTTTGTGATTGTGATAGTATTATTCTTTTTCAATTGAGTAACTGTCATCTAGTTTATGAATAAAGATTTCTTAGTGATTTTTATTTGGATAGTTATCAATATTTTATGAATAATTTATTTGGTTTTATTTGAAAGTCTAGTTTTATAGATCAAGCCTTTAGAGTTATTGTTTACTAATCTCATTTTTTTTATTTTTTCTAGTCTAGAACCATGTTTGGTTGTCATATAAGAGAGTTTAATGTTTTGATTTGATTTGGTTTTTGAGTTTTGTAGTGTATCTTAGGTTCTCTTATCCTCTTGAGAAATCATTTTATCTCCCCTCTTGATTGTCTATTTTCATTGAAACTTTTTGGGTAAAGAAATTATTTTGGTGGTGATATTATAATATCCCAAATTTACTTTTTTCTTTTGTATTTTTTTTGTTTTGGGTTTGAGAATCTTTGAGAATGGAATAGTAGTTTTAAAGGGGTTTTTGGTATATTTTGGTGTAACATGGTTAGTACTATTTCCATGGTGGAGTCCATGGTGTGAATGTGTGTCTTTAGTGTGAATCTAATTGATCCATTATGCCTAGTGTAGAACATGGTGAGTTATTGGTCGACCGGTGCACCATGACCAACAAGGCTCCAAAATAGGCATGGGGGAAGCCATGACCAAACAAAACAGACTAGATCTCAATGATAGTCTATAATACTTGGGTGTGTAATCCTCTTAGAGGAGATTTAACCCAAACAACCACGATCATAGTGAACCGACACCATGTTGTGGTGTCATCAGTTTCAAGATTTTGAAATGACTGATCAAGAATTTGATCTTTGAGAGTTAAACCTATTGAATGAGGAGCATGCCATATTTATGAGGTGAGTTTTAATGTTATCTTGATTCAGTTTTCTATATATTAAACCTATTTACCTAATTTAATTTACAGGGATTCCTTTTTAGTGGAATTTAGAGGAGAAACTTGGATGATTCTTATACATTCCAGCTTCTCTGATAGGTGGTTTAGTTCCTCTCACTCAGTTATCATTCATCATTGTTGGGAGATCAGTTTAAGGTAGATATAGGTTTTCTTTTCCTGATCATTGTAAATTTATTATTATTGTATGTGTTTTCTATTATCTCTTTTGATCTCAAGGATGTTGATTTTTTCTTTGGTGATGTGAAATCCTTAGTTTAATACCTCATCGTCTAGTTGTTAGTTTCTCTTTACCTATTTTTTGTGGATTAATTTTGATATATTATAGAGTTCTAAGTTATTCATTAACACTATATTTCTTATTTGGAGTCCTTTACCTTTTCGTCTTGTGCATTCCACACAATCATGTGAATCTCCACATGGTTGAGGTAGGTGTCCCAATCACCTCCCTTTAAAATTGAATCTATGAATTCTTATGATTTAATCATGAGTTTTCAATGTTTTTATCTTATATCTAGTATCTATATAAAATATTAATGATTTCTTTATCCTTAGATAAAATTAGAAAAATGGTTTTTAAATATTATTTTATGTGAAACTATTTTAAATAAATATTTCCTTGTTTTAGAAATTGAAATGCCCAATTAGATCTTAGTAAATTTACTTGAAGTTATTTATGATAATGATTTTAAAAATGATTGGAAAAGGGTTGTTTTCTATTATTGGGAAGATTTTAACCTTTTAGAGAAAATTCTTTGAATTTTTTTTTTTAAAGTATGATGATTTGTAAATGGTTTTGTAAATGGCCTTTAATTATTTTGTAAATGGCCTTTAATGGTACTTTAAATGATTTATTGGAAAATGAAAACCCATATGACATGACCCTTTTTGTGTAATGGAAATTATGGATGTTTGAATTACGATAATGAGATGTCCCTTTTGAGGGTGATTAATTGAAATGAATTGATATACTTGATAAAGGGGATGTTCTTATATGGTTGTTTGAAGGTGTGAACTAACTCATGGTTGTTTTCAAACATGATGATATGATATGATAATACTTTGAAATGACCACCTATATTTAAATATCATGGGATGAACTAGGTGTCTAGATTTAATGTCTAAGTACACATGTGAACTAGTTTAGAATTATTCTTTAGCGAGTGTCCCTAGGTTGGACTTAGGTCAACCTATGGGTTTTTTTCCTCAGTTAGGTTAATATAGGGTAAGATAGAGTATTTAGGATGAGGTTTATTAATGTGTTTATTTTTTCCAATACATAGAATTTTTTTCATTGGTGACCATGTTATTTCTATTCTGGACTATTTCCCTTTAGCAGTTTTGGATTCCATGGTGACAATATATGTATATTTTTACAAGGTATGGTTATTTGGAAAATTATGAAATGACATATGATTTTCCTTCAAGATGTGCCTTTAATTTTTTTAGCCATAATTTATGAATATTTTTTATAAGAATATAAATTGTGGTTTTATTTGGAAAAAATACCAAATCTGTAAAAATGAGTGTTTTCAAAGAAATTGTTTGATACTCATTTTATTAAAGAAAAACATGGAAAACATATCTTGAATCTATATTTTGAAACTTTTATGAATTAGGATTCTATTTTTAATTGTTCTTCTTTAGGTTGGAAGTTGGATATCAAATGGGATTTTAGATCATACTTATATATATTTTCAGGTTTATTAGGTTTCTCGATGTAATGGATATTCCTATATCTTTGTGTTCGAGTTATGGTAGATGTGCATGTGGAATTTCCTCACTTTCACGTGAAGATATCCGTGTCTTGTAATATCTTTTCCCTTGAAATCAGTTTTAATGACCATCATCCTTATTATCCATTTTTTATACTTCTGTTGTTTCTTTTACTATTACATATCTTAAATTATGCCTTTTTTGGATTTTCTTTATACTATTTATCTTTTTATTTTATTTATTGTTTCGAAAAATCATTCCATATTCATTCATCACTATTATAAAATGTTCTTTTAACAGCACTAAAGATGACCTATATCAGCACTTAGAATCACTGAAAACCTCATTGATGTTAAAATTTACCGGCCTTTATCAATGCTAGAAAAAGTGCTAATAAAGATACCCTTTATCAGCACTTCCAAAAAGCACTGATAAAAGGTCCTTTTATCAATGATTCCAAAAGAGAACTGATAAAGGGTACCTTTATCAACAGTAAAAAAAGTGCTGTTACAATTTTAAAAAATTTATTTTTTGAGCACTCTACATCCCCCTTTTGTCAGTGCTTTCCACCCCCTTTCTTAATGCTTTTCAGCACTGCATCATCTCTCCACTGCCTTTCACCCCCCTTTATCATCACTTTATAATCCATTTAAAAATGATTTTTAAATTCCCAGATCCCGTACACCCGTGCACCCGACTGTATTTGATCCATGGACCTTCCTTTTTCCATTTCAATGACTTTACCCCCACACCAACAATGTTTTACTTTATCTTTTCAGATATATAAATATATATATACATGCATATATATATATATATTTAAAATTCATTTATAAAATATTTGTTTATGTACGTTTGTGAGTGTTTGTGATATATATACTTTTATTTATTTAAATAAATTATATATTAATATTGATTTATATATATTAAAATACAATTATATATATATAAATATATATATATCTATTTATTAATACACACACACATGTATATATAAACATTATATACTCATTTATATAATTATATATATATTCATATATTTTTATAATGTAAAAATAATGGTTAGATATTGCTTTACATATATATATATTTACACATATTAACATATAATTGTATATATATTTATATATAATTTTTTATAATATATTTATAAATATTTTCTATAGATACATTTATATATACTATATTTAATGATGATGATTTATTTATAAAAATATATTTATATATGATGTATTTACACAATACTGACGCACACACACATATATACTAAATTTATATTTTTTTTATTGACACACACATATTTATATATAAACATTACTTGTATAGGTATATATATACATACATATTAATGAATTTTTATAAGGTAAATAAAATGATTTTTTTTTTATTTTAAATAAAATTAATAATAAATATTTATTTAAATTTGGTTTTTATATTTAAAAATATATTTTTATATAAATATGTATAAATATGTATTTATATAATTGATTTATTATAAGTAAATATAAGAAAATATGCATATATTTAATTATAAATGAAACCACATTATGAAAAATGATAAAAATTTAAAACCATAATATCAATATAAATGTAATATATGGGAATAAATTTAGTCTCCAGAAAAAAATTCAATAATACCCCCTTAAAACAAGGCTGAAATTCCATCGAATGTTAAAAAATTATGACACCCAACTAAAAACTCAATTTTGGAGGCCTTCTGGACCTTTTTTCACCTAAAAAAGTGACCAGGATTCCCTTGATCACTATGGAATATATCTCTTCATGTGCTTCAATTTTATATGTGGTAGATACCAAACGGATACCCGAATCAAAAGTTATGTCTATTTGAAGTTCAAGTCATGTTTTCAAATTATCTTAGAACATTCATTAATTCATTTAGTTTTTATGTAATCCAATTGTTATTAAATGATAATTACTTGATAATAATTGGGAAATTATTAATTAATAGTATTTTTTAATTATTTTATAAGTTATTTTCACTAAATATCTTATATATTAAGTGTAAATGCATATTTAGAATTTTATAAAACATATTTAATAAAATATGTTATATTTATATAAATATAAATATATTAATATATCAATATGTTATTTTTAATGACACATAAGATTTTATAAAATACACCCTTTATCAGTACTAGGAAAAAAAGTGCTAATAAAGGGGGGTTTTTATTAGTGCTAGAAAAAAACATTGATAAATGGGGGCCTTTATAACACTGATAAAAATACCTTTATCATCAATTTTTTTTTAGTACTGATAAAACTCCCTTTATCAATGATTTTTATAGCACTGATAAATAGTGCCTTTATCAGCCCTTTTAGCTAGCACTGATAAAAGATAACATTGGATAAAACTAGATTTTTAGTAGTGATTGCTAATGCCTGGGTACATATCGCCAGCCCATGGGGATTGGTAATGCCCTTTGGGTCTTTCCATAGCTAGATTGGGTGTTCTATTCAGGGATGATGTAACATCCCATGTCCGAATGCCACCTGATAGTGCTCTGAGCCCATTTGACCACATGGCCTCAAGTGCTTCTCCCCAAATGCCAGAGGCTGTCGACTAGTAGCGAGGGTTTAGGTGATGATAGTGGGGAGACTATACCCTCATTGGATGAGTATAACACAATGGAAATAATAAACAGATAGCGGAGGTAGTAATTCCATACAACAAAAGTAAACAGTGGAAGATGAATAATATAAATAACCAAAAGTCATAGCATAAAAATATGATTCTTCATGTTACATGTTCTAGGAAAAAAACCAAAACGGGTTACACTATAGTAATACAAAATATAAGTACCAAAAGTACAAAAAGGAACAAAAGAAACTCAGAAGCATCACAAGACTTAGCTTGGTCCCATCCCCCCTTCTCCTAAATGACAATCAAGTACCTGTATAAGGGTTCTTACTCTTATAGAAACCTGCAAAAATATAATCTATTTAGGCCAAAAAACAAGACCCAAATAGGGTGTGAGACTAAATTCTAGTAGGAAACCACCCAAGGTATGTACCAATATGCCAATGAATATATATAACAAGTAGTGTGCAATAGGGAAAGCAATAAACTAGGAAGTAATCAAAAGTAAACAGTCCTAAAAGTACCTGTTTCCATTTATATTTATTTTATGTTCATTAGTAATTCAATTACATTGAATTATATAAGTCTTGGGATCCAGCTTAGGCCTGATGATCCTCGTACAAAAGTAAGCCCAATAGATGTCTAAAAAAACTCTCTAAATGAGTATAAGTGAAGACCAAATCCAAGCTTGTGCTTTGGTTTTACAAACACATCATAATTCATTCCATTATACATTCAAATTATAAGTAAATGTCAACTCATGACATTTAAATAGCTGTCAATAGTGCCCATCCTTGGAATCCCTCATTAGATTCAAGGTTCTCTCGAAATTTATATAAAGTCTCCATGAGCCCGACCACTACATCCATGGCTCGCTCATGAATTAACATGATAATACCCTCTTTGATTACATCCATGTTCTTTTAACCGAGGCCATAGTTCACACAAGGTATAAGGTACAATAATCATATGAGCCTTACCTTGCCTTTTAACCTGAGGCTATGGCTCTCCCATTGCTATCTACCCATTTATCATTTTATATAAGAATCAACACATGTAAATTAAACTATTACATAGCTTTAACATAAATAACACACATGGGAAATTCATCTCACAAGAAACGCATGTAAATTAAACTATTACATGGCTTAACATTTAATCAGCCTCATTTAAATATACCCAAGAAGGGAATTCAAGGCATGCCTCATAGGCATCCTAGGCCAAACGACCATAAATGGTCATTCATAGGAAACACACCCATGGGGTTGCCCTTAATCAAGGAAAAAAACCCTAAACATGCTTTAAAACCCTTAATCAATTACCTAAAAACAATAGGCATTAGAAATAGACAATATTCATTCAAAGTGACACCCTAATAATGGGTGCATGACACTATGACACATATATTCAACTTGACAAATAATGAAAGGAATGAGACCACTTACCTTGTGCTAGTATGACTCTCCTCATCCAGCGTCAACCTCTAATTCGACCTAGAATGGAGTAGATATACAAAATGATAATAAAAGACCAATACTTGATAACTAGCTTGAGATAATAAATCATTAAGAATGGATCAATAGGAATCCAGATCTCACCGAGGGGATTCCAATGAATCGAACAGTGTTTGAATCAGAGATCAAATGATGAAATAGAAGGTCACCCTATCTCCAGATTTCCTAGGAGCGCTGCTCGTCAAAGAGGGGTGAGTTTTGTATGTTTTTACAAAAATGATGCTACTGTCCAATTTAACAAAAAACATAAAAGTACACACCATGTACTAGAAACTACACGTCATGTCTATAAAGATCCTGGACAGACCATTACATGGTGTGTGCTGGGAAGTACATGGTGTGTGCCCATATTACATGACATGTTCTTGAAAGGACATAATGTGTAACACCTAGTTACATCATGTAATAGTCCTATATCCATCCATTGACCTATTTTTACTCCATTTACTTAAGTAAAACCTGAAAAGGAAAGATCCGTACCTCAATGGAAGAACCATGTTATTTAAAACTCCCCCTTAAAGAAATTCATCCCCAAATTTTCCTTCCAAAGGTGGAAAAGATTCATCTGAGAACAAATCTAGCCATTGAGCATGTACATTAGCCTCCCATTCCCAAGTCTCATCTTGTAAATAGACATGCTTCCATAACACTCATACTAAAGTAATTGACCAGACTTGAAGAACCTTTGTGCCCCTGTCAACTATACGTATCATATTCTCCTTAAAGGATTCATCAACCTGAAGCTCGACATCCTCAAGCTAAAAAACATGAGATGAGTCTGAGTGATAGTGGTGAAATTGATAAATGTGGAAGACATAGTGCATGGATCGATATCTTTTAGGTAATTGTAACTGATAGGAAACTAAACCAACTCTCACTAGAATCTCAAATGGGCTGGCATATCTTAATGAAAGCTTACCCTGTCTTCTGATCAACTTGTGTCCCAACCATAGTGAAATTCATAAGAAAACCTGATCCCCAGCCTCAAACTCTAGAGATTGTCTATGATGATCGGTGTATGATTTCTGGAGAGACTGTGCAATAGCCATCCACTTCTAAATCAATTATACTTGGTCAGAAGTCTCTTTCATGACATGCATTCCCATTAAAGCTGCCTCACCTGCCTCCAACTAGTATAGGGGAGAACGACACAGACTAATGTATAGTGCCTCGTAAGGTTCCATCTAAATCATCACCTGATAACTATTATTATAGGTGAATTCAACCAGGGAAATTTGATTCTCCCAAGAGCCCCTAAAATTTAGGATTCATGCTCACAACATGTCCTCTAGCACCTATATCGTGTGCTATGACTGGACATCTTTCTAAGGGTGGTATGTTTTACTCAGAAGCACCTGTGTACCTAGCACCCTCTGAAGAATCTACCAGAAATGAGATGTAAAATGGGCATCCCTATCTGAAATGATAGAGTGTGGGACCCCATGTAGTTATACCACCTCTCAATATACAACCTCCTGAGATCATCCACACTAAAGGTTTCCTTGATTGATAAGAAATGAGTGACCTTTGAAAGCCTGTCAACAACAACCCACACATCATCGTTACCTCTAGGAGACCTCGATGAACCAATCACAAAATCCATCATGAAATCATCCCATTTCCACTCTAGAATAGGTAACTACTGTAAAATACCAACTGGTCACTGATTTTCTGCCTTCACCTGCTGATAGGCGGAACAACTCGTAACAAAATCGGCTACCTATCTCTTTATACTCGGCCACCAATACTGATGACGTAAGTCACGGTACATATTGGTGACCCTAGGATGTACTGCCCAAAATGAAGTATGAAACTCCCACATCAAATCCTCGCATATATCCACTTGAAACCAAACATGTCCATGTACATGTAGGATCTCATCGCCACCTACCATCCAAATGGGAGGAGGTTCCTCACATGACATACTCTACCATAGAACTAGGCCTTCAGAATCTGATAGATACCTCATCTTCACTCTATCCAGTAGGGTAGAGGTAACAGTTAAGGATGAAAGAAATGTCTATACCTATCTATCATGCACCTCCAAGTGAATATTAGAGAATAAAGACATAATCTACCACTCACTACTAGCCCATTTCACTTCTTGTATCTGAGTACTCTTGCTCAGTGCATCGGCTACTACATTAACTTTCCTCAGTGTTTTGGAAAGCTCGAAGTTAAAATAATGAAGGTATTCCACCCACCTTCACTGCCTCAGATTCAGATCACACTGAGTAAATATGTACTTGAGGATTTTGTGGTTTGTGTAAACCACAAAATGCTCTCCCAATAAGTAATGTCTCTAACAATGTAAATCATGAACAACCATAGCTAACTCGAGATCGTGCGTCAGTTAATTCATCTCATGAGGCCTTAACTGTCGAGATCCATACACAATGACTTGTTCCCCTTGTATAAGCACTGCTCCTAGCCCAATACTTGATATGTAATAGAACACAATGTAACTCATTCCTAGATCTAGAAAAATCAGTATTGGTGTTTAAGTCAATATCCCTTTCAACTCCTAAAAGGCCACCTCATAGGAATCTGTACATATATACTTCACACCCTTTTTAGTCAGGCCTATCAGTGGCACTGGTAAATATGAAAAGTCCTATATGAAGTTCCTGTAGTAACCTTCTAGCCCTAAGAAACTTTGTATGTCAAATTCATTCTTGGGATGTTCCTAGGAAACTACTTTTCTCACCTTCTTTGGATCCACTGATACTTCTATCTCTGAGATGATGTGACCTAAGAAGTGAATCTAATCCATCCAGAAGTGGAACTTTGTGATATTAACATATAATTGATTCTCTCTCAGTGTACTCAAAATGATCTTAATATGTGTGGCATGGTTGTGTATATTTTTATAATATACCAAGATATCATCCATGAAAACCACAATGAACAAGTCAAGATAAGGATGGAACACTCGGTTCATCAGTTCCATAAAGACCACCGGCGTGTTCGTGAGACCGAACGACATGAAAAAGTACTCATATAGGCTATACCTTCTCTAAAAGGTTGTTCAAGGTATGTCCAATGATATAAAATGCACCTAATGATAACTGGATCTCAAATAAATTTTAGAGAATACCTGAGCTCCTGAGCTGATCGAAGAGATCATCTATTCACGGTAGAGGACACCAGTTCTTAACTATCAACTAGTTCAATTTCTGGTAATCCACGCCTAGCCTGAGGGTACCATTAACCTTTTTTTTCAAAAATGACTGGTGAAACCCAAGGAGAAGTACTAGGTTAGATTAAACCCTTAAATTTCAAATCCTCTAGCTACCTCTTGAGCTCTTGCAACTCCGTCGTAGCCATCTTGTAAGGAGGAATGAATACCAGTGCACCTCCTGGGACTAGATCGATAGAGAATTCCACCTCTCTCACTAGAGTTAAACATGAAAAGTTTTCTGGAAAGACATCCCTAAAATGATAAACCATTGGAGGGAAGTTCATCTAACATGTTCCTTGGTCATCTAGATATAAACTCGCATTCTGGGCTATCATCCCACCCAACCCATGATGATTGGGTCCATCTTTTCTCGCCTGGACGTCCCATTAACCTTTATTTAGAAATGATCCACCCTATAGTGATGTAAAACTCACCCTATAGTGACAGAAATCAAAAAAGGCTTGAAAAGAGACCAACCAGTCCATTCTGATAATGACATCAAAACCTGTCATCTCTAAGACATAGAGATCCCATGGGAAGTGACACCCGCCAACCCCAAGGGGGAACTCCTTGAACTGATGTACACATGCCGTTCTAATACCTAACAGAGTTTCTAGCTTCATAACATCATCAAAAGTAAAAAAATAGAGACCAAAGCTTTCCAAAATGGGCACAAATATAAAACTATGTGAAACCCCTGTATCAAAAAGTGAAGAAGATAATACAAAGGTGACTAGAATAGTACCTTTGATAGTAGAGGGTTTAGGATCATGATCCTACTAGGTCTATTGCACTGCATAAGTCTGACCTGTACCACATTCTTGTGACATGGGCTGGCTACCATGAGCTGATCCACCCTACTATTGCTGCGAATCTGGGGTCTGGCTACCACAACCACGACCACCAGCTCATCCTGAATGTCCTGATGCATTCCAATTCTCTAACTGGTGAAAAGCTACTGACCCTACTCCTGAACGTGGAGTCAGTGTCGACCCTCTCTCATTAGCTGCTAGTGGAAATGTCCTGCAAAAGCACTGTAGATGGCCCATCTTGCCGCAAGATCAGCACTCGGCTGGGTCCATCAGACAATGTTGTCTTATATACCCAACTCTAGCACACTGGTATCAACTCACTTAGCTACCTAAAGATACGTCCTGACTACTAGCATCACTATGATAAATCCCTAGATGACGTTTCCTATTACCGATCGAAATAGTACCAGATCTCAGTGCTGAACTGCCCAAGCTCGCACCTCCAAATTCCCTCAGATTACGCTCGGTAATTAGCGCCTAATTCACTATAGAAGATACAATAGTCAGCCAGAAGATATTTACCTGTGATCAGATGCCGTACCTAAGACCATCCTCAAAACACCCAGCCTTTGACATATCATCACCCATCGGAATTGGTGCGAATCGCTGGAGCTCGGTAAAGTGGGCCGAGTATTCCATAACTGATATAGTGCCCTACTCCAAATGCATAAACTCTCAGGCTTTGTCATCCCTCAACATCTCAGGTTAGAATTAATCATAGAAGACTATATGAAAATATTCCCGAGACATATCCCAATGATGTTCCATATGAGTGATAACATCCCACCATCTTTTGGTAGAATCATGCAACATATATGTAGTGAGCTTGACCCTCTTCTCAGGAGGCATCTCTAGATGCTCAAATATAGATAACATGGCCTCTATCCATGACTATGTAGCCTATGGACCACCATTACATGAAAATGTGGGTGGATGCTGCTGCTAGAACACTCACATAAACTCTTCCATAGATGCGATAGGCTGTAGTTCTCCCTAAAAGGTTTGCATGAACCTGATAAAGACTTCATGGAACTGTGCATCAACACCTGTATCTGGTATAATAGCTGGTGCCGCAACTGGAATGACTAGAGGATCCACTGGTAGCCCATGGCCTACCACCTCCAGAATATTATCATTTCCACTCTCCTAGCATACAACTAGAGGTCTTCGTGGAGGCATAACTCTACAAGGTCAAACATACACCTCAATTCAAGAGTGAAAGAACTAAACAGGAGAATAAGACACTAAAAGGTTACCAAAAGAGGAGTACAAAACATGTAGAAAACATACACGGTATGTACCCTCAAGATCCTACATGGTCGTGTACTGCCACTGGCCTGGGCATGTAAACAACCCAGGTACACATCGTGTTAGTTGGGTACATGACATGCACTCAAGTCTTCCCTCCCATCCATGTACTTTTACATGGACAAAACCACATAGGCTATGACTGTGTAACACTAAACTGTGTGTACCTATAGTACATGGTGCACACTAGCTAAAAACCATAATTCCGTGTTCTCCTTCACATGGTCGGACACACAGTCACTTACCACACAATGTGTACAAATAGTACACAACATGTACTTAAGAAAATAATTCTTCCCAAATAGAAGAACACATGGCATGAATTCATATCATCACATACCGTGTTGTTTGGGTTTCCGAATAGTAAACCTCTAAAACTTCCATGGAACCCCCATTTTCAAAAATTAAGCCAACGGTATACCAAATTCTTATCCGTGAGGGAGCATACTCCCCACGAATCAAAGTTTTGAATCCACATATAACACATCATAAACAATTTAAGTCCAAAACATGATCCACCAAATTCTAATCCAAGAGGGACCATACACCCTAGGGACCAAATTTTGGTATCAATCCAATTTGTACCACAACACAGACCAATAAACCTATCATAATAATATGTATATCTATCATGGTGTCTATCACAACAACATGCAATCAGTAATGCTCTATAAATGGCATGACACAAATGTATGTCATGTTATTTCTAACAAGTTCCTATATGATGTATGAGATGTCATTCCATCATCTCATCAGGTTTCAACAAAATAGAACCACAATTATATCAATAATAATAGAAAAAAACAAATGCGTCACCCAATGGTGAAATCGAATTAATTGTAACAACTCAAAATCCAAAAATTACAATTCAATTCGAGGTAATTTGGATTTTCCCTATATACAGGGTAACTACTCCTGGGAACAACTTAGTACCAAAATATATTTCCTTCCTATCCCTATCTAATGTCACCAAACATTAAGGTAAACAGAAAAACCTCATTTGATACCACTTTGTAATGTCCCGGGTCCGAATGCCACCTAACAGTGCTCCAAGCTCGGTTATCCATATGGCCTCAAGCACATCACCCCAAACACCAGAGGCTACTGACTAGAAGCGAGGGCCTATGTGATTATAGTGGGGAGTATATTACCTCATTGGAAGAGTATAACATAGTAGAAATAATAAAGAGATAACAAAAGTAGTAATACCATAAAATAGAAGTAAACAATAGAAGACTAATAATATAAATAACAAGATGTCATAGCATAAAAATATGATGATGCATGTTACATGTTCTAGAAAAACATCCAAAATAGGTTACACTACAATAATAAAAAATATAAGTACCACAATGAAAAAAGTAACAAAAGAAACTCAGAAGAATCACAAGACTTAGCTTGGTCCCATGCTCCCCTGCACCTAAATAAAAATCAAGTACCTATATAAGGGTTCTTAACCTTATTGAAAACTGCAAAAATATAATCTATTTGGTACCAAAAACATGACCCAAATTGGGTATGAGACTAAATACCAATAGGTATCCACCCAAGGTCTGTTCCAATCTGTCAGTGAATATATATAACAGCCAGTGTACAATAGGTAAATCAGTAAACTAGGAAGCACTCAAAAGTAAATAGTCCTACAAGTACTGGTTTCCATTGAAATTAATTTTATGTTCATTAGAAATTAAATTACATTGAATTATATAAGTCTTAGGATCTTTCCTAGTCCTAATGATCCATGTACAAAATTAATCCCAAGAAATATCTAAAAAAACCCTCTAAACAAGTATAAGTGAAGACCAAATCCAAGCTTGTGCTTTGGCTTAGAAAACACATTATAAGTCAATCCATTCGACATTAAAATTATAAGTAAATGTAAACTCATGACATATAAACAACTACTAATAGATCCTATCCTTGGAATCCCTCATTGGATTCAAGGTTCGCTCGACATTTATATAAAGTCTCCATGAGCCTGACCACTGCATTTGTGACTCGCTCACAACTTAACATGATAATACCCTCTTTGAGTTTGTCCATGCTCTTTTAATCGAGGCCATGGTTCACCCAAGGTATAAGGTGAAATATTCATATGATCCTGACCTTTCCTTTTAACATGAGTTTGTGGCTCTCCCTTTTCTATTGATCCCTTTAACATTTTATATAAGAAGCAACACATGTAAATTAAACTATTAAATGGATTTAACATCAATAACTCACATGGGAAATTAATCTCACAATAAAAACATGTAAATTAAACTATTACATGTCTTAGAATTTAATCAACCTCATTTAAAACTACCCAAGCAGGGAATTCAAGGCATGCCTCATAGGCATCCTAGGCCAAATGGCCATAAACAGTCATTCATTGGAAATGCACCCATGGGGTGGCCCTTAATAAATGTAAACAACCCTAAACATTCTTTACAACCTTTAATCAATTATCTAAAAACAATGGTCAATAGAAATAGAAAATATTAATTCAAGGTGACACCATAATAATGGGTGCGCGACACTCCGACACATATATTCAACTTGACAATTAACGAAAGGTATGATACCACCTACCTCATGCTAGTATGAGTCTCCTTGTCCAGCACCGACCTCTAATTCAACCTAGAACATATTAGATCTATAAAAAAAGCATAAAATATCAAGTCTTGATAACTATTTTGAGAGAATAAATCATGAAGAATGGATCAAGTGGGATCAATATCTCACTGAGGGGATTCCAATGCATCCAACGATGTTCAAACTAGAGATCAGACGACGAAACAGGAGGCCAACCTATCCTCAGATCACCTGGGTGAACTGTTCATCTAAGAGGGGTGAGTTCTATATGTTTTTACAAAAATGTTGCTACTACCCTATTTAACAAAAAAAAGTACACGATGTGTACTAGAAACTACACGCTGTGTCCGTACAGATCCTGGACAGACCATTACATGGCATGTACTGGGAAGTACATGGCATGTGACCATATTACATGGTGTGTCCTTAAAATGACATAGTGTATAACACCCGGTTATGTCGTGTAATAGTCCTAATACCAGTCTTTGAACTCATTTTCCTCCATTTCCTTAAGTAAAAACTGAAAAGAAAAGATCCTTACCTCAAAGGAAGAACCGGGTTCTTACAGATGACCTTGGGTGGTTCATGAAAAGTGAGTTTGTGAAGCCCCTTGAATTTTAAGGTGCATTACGGCTTGATTTTTTTTCCTAAACATGTGTATATAGGGTGTTTTTATCTATTGTATGTGTTAGGGAAGTTCAGGAGTGTCTTCATAAGGAAGAGGCCATACCTATAACTATTTAGAAGCTTCAAGTGGGCATTCACAGTGTGACACACTACTGTGAATTATTAAGTCCAGGGTTTGGGGGGGGGGTGTTGGATCAAACTAACATGATATGAAATAAGGTTTCACTCCATGAACAAATTTTAAGAACTTTTTTAAGCATAAATCCCATATTTTCTCCTTAAAACCCTTATATTTCCATTCCATTCTTCTCCCATGATCTCCACATGAACCAAACGACAAGAGGGGACCATCTTTGGAAATTTTGGACTCCTATCACTTATTTCATGGTAATTTCAAGCATCATTAATTATGATTTCTTCCCCTTGGAAAGTATATGACCTTCCATGCCCCAAACCCTGGGTTCTTTCTTTTTTTCTTGGTTTCCACTATGTAAATCCTAACACTCGAAAGACATGGATAATTTTTTAGGATTTAAAATTATTTGATTGGTTCATGCAGAGATTCTTGGTAGTTTACCTTCACTATGCTTGAGGTAAGAAGTCCTTACCATGTTATAAATTTTATATAAATATGTATGATTTGATTAACATGTGGGCATGTGTGTAGCCCTTTGAGAATCTACTATATGATTTGATTGGAATGTGGGTTGTGAGTATCCCTATGAGAACCCTACTTCATGATTACATAGAATTAATGAAATTTTTAGGGTGTAATTATTTTAAGGGGTATATGTAACAACCCATGATTTTACTATGTATTTTTCCTAAAAAAAATATGCCAAATAACTTGCTTCATAGGAAACACTAAATTAAAACAGACCATGACACATTTTATTGAGATAAAATATTACAATACAAGATAAAAAAATACATTATAAGATTTTCATATGAAACATCATTAAAAAGTTACAAGGAGAATAGAAATGTAGGCAAATAAAAAGACCACAAACATGTAATCTTTATCCTCATACTTTGTGTTGAAGATCATACCTCTGATTATAACTATGGAAGTAAGGTAAAGAATTATAAATATAAAAGACATTCTAAGAGAAAAGTAAATGAATTGGATGAATTATTCTAAAAATGTTTGTAAGGTTATATATAGGAATGAAATCTAACCATTATATATATGCTCATTGGAAATATGGTTATCAGACATATAGCAGTTGGAGATATAGTTTTTGGAAATATGGTTGTTGGAAATATAGTCATTAGATAGATCGTCATTTGATATATGTGTATCCAAAATGTATATTGAAGTTCTATAATTTTTAGTAACAAATTGAAAATAATATAATTCTAGAATGAAGTAAAAATGATATTATTTAACTGTAATATATTATTATAAAAATTTGTTTTTATGTAGTAAATATTATTATTATTATTAAAAAATTATTTGATGTATTTATAAAATTAAAATAAATATTTCAATACTAATGTATTTATAAAATAAAATTTTTAGGATATGAATAATTAATTTTAATAGTATGTGCTAAAAATTATTTAATGTTAATAATGATATTTCTCAAAGAAATATTTTTGTGTATTTTCACCTTAATAAATTAAATTAATCAATTTTTAATGATGTATATAATGTAACGATTCAATGAATAAATAAATAAATAAATAAATTAATAATCACTTAATTTGAAATTTATATGAAATAGGATTAATAACACATAAAATTTAAAAATTTATTTTTCAATAATTTTTTTTATATATTTAATGTTTTCATTTAAAAGTTTTAAATACAATATTTAGAAATTGAATTAGATTATATAGAGTCCAAATTTATAATCAGTAGGTTGAAATAAGTTAAGGAGGTTAATTTCAATTTTAATCATAAAAATAAGTTACTGAGGTTAAAATTGAGTTACCACAGTAAATGTAAAATGTGGTAAAAGGGGGTTAAAATAAGTGGTGAAAGCATAAAATATCATAAAACTCTATCTTCAAATGTGTGGATAATGGTTTTATCTACCAAACCTCATACCGCCTTTATTATTTCCCACTTTTTATCCACTTTTCTTTTAAAATTACTACCTTATACATTAATAAATAATTATTTTTGGAAATTTCACTCAAAAAATTACCTATAAAAGGACCCCTCATCTACCCTTACAAATAACTAAAATCAATCAATTATATATTTAATATCTTTCAATTTCAACTCTCCCAAATCCTTATTATAATTTTTATAGTTTTTGGTTCCAAGAAGGCAACATAAATCCTTCTTTTCATAGGGATCCATATCGAGAAGTAGTGGCGTCATCAAGTATCTAAGTTCTTACCTTAATTTTTTATTTGATGTTTCATATACAATCTTTATAAACCACATAATATACTATAATTATATTATATTAACTTTATTACAATTTTAATAAAATGATACTAATATTATATAACTCTATACTCTTACTCATTCATTAGTAAAAAATGTTCTTGATTAGGTCAGTTCAATCACCAACATGAACGATACTATATAAAATCACTATATTCACCATGAATAATCATAAATACATTAATACTAATAATATATGATATTAATCAGTAATGTATTCCATGAATATGGTTTTTAAAGTATGACATAAATAGGAATGATCATTATAAAGTAACTTATGGTTATCGATAAATTACTAATCCATCCATCAAATGAATAGGGGACTACATAAATCATTAGAACACAATGATTCCACTAACTTGAATAATCTAGGAATGATCAAATTGGTATCAAATAATGGAGACCATCACCATCAATATGAAACTTGTATAAAATGATCAAAATTAACAACATCCAATGATGAAAATAAATAATAACTAAATAATATAGGTGTAACGATTGATTATAATTGAAGAGTAGAATATTTAATATAGATAAGGCTCTAAAATATTTTACTAATAAGTTTATGTTTATTATAAATGAGGTTATAGTTCTTCTATGGAATTCATAAGTAAAGGTAAGGGTTTCTTTCTAATCTCACATTGTATTCAAGATTGTTATGAATAAATTTATATATGGGAAAATTATGTGATTTTTATCTCTAAAACCACAATTATTATCCCATATTCTGGTTTTTCATGAGTTTTAAAATTCCTATTACTATTTAACCTCCCCACTAGTTCATAATTTACCCTAATTAATGCTTGTAAGAGAAACCAACCTCATCTCTTCTTTTTGGCCAGTAATCTTTCCCTTCCATGTCCAAATTATTTATTTTATTTTATTGATGTCCTTATCTATAATTTTATAATTTCTTAAGGACATTTTAAATTTACTTTAATTTATATAAAATGTAATATTCTTTTAATGTTTTTGGTATGATTGTTTTCTGTTAACTTTAACTCTCTTTTAAAAAGTGTGAAAAACTATTCCTTTATAATATATTCTGCCTGAAATTCTTTTCTTTCTTTTTTAATAATTTTTCATACTTTTACACCTCTCCAATTTTTCATTATTTTTCCAAATAATTTTCCATTCCACTTTTTTTATAAAATATTTTCTTAAAAATTATAAAAAATGTAAAAGTTATTTATTTTTTCTTTCTCCAAGTAAATTTATATTCTCTTATAAAAGTGTTTTTCATCTATGTCAGTATCCTTTAATGTTTCTTATACTGAACCAAGAATATTATCCAATGAAATTATCCAAATTATTTATTAGTATGACTTATTGTAAATTCTTATAATTTTTTTAATGAAAACCATTTCTTTTTCACGAGTTAAGTAAGTTTGGATTGAATTATGAATGCTTTTAAATTCTTATAGAACAAATATATATGGTTTATAATTATGTGAAAGGTGGGTCTATTATAAAGCTCCAATTAAATGGATAAAATTTATATCTCATAAGATTAATATGGGGTAAGGGTGGTTATCCCAAGTATACGATGTCAAGGGATGCATGTGGTTAGCCCACAACCACTATGTTATGGGAAAGTGACTAGCCTTACCCATTATGATGCGAATGTCATGGTGGATATCCTTGAAATATATTATGATTTTAATTATTATGTTTTAGGAACTATATTATGTTATGAAACATACATATGTTGTGTTCTTATGGCCCATGATTATTAACTCATGTTTCTACACTCCCATGAATCATATCTTATGGCATGTTAAAAGCCTTATGCCATGAATAATGTTTTATGATATATGATATGATTATATTATGTTATGTTACATGAACTTTTATTATGTTCTCATACCCATTTAGTCATCTTATTCTCACTTATGATCTTTAATTGACATTTCTTATGTTTACCCTGACTGAGCATTTTATCTCACTCTTTCTTATGGATCCATTCCATAGTTTATGAAGGATAATATTATGTATGATATGTCTAAAGGGTATCATGTGAGAAGTCTATTTTTAGATATATTTAAGATGTTGTAAAATGAGTTTATTTATGTATCTAATCTCCAAAGGCACTAAACCTTTAGGTTCTAGGGTGTGATTTATTATAATATGTAAGGAATATTCATATAAAATGACATAATATGTATGTACATTGTTCTCAAGTAACCTCAATTATAATTAGAGTAGAGTTTAGTTATTTTTTGGGATTATGTTATGAATAATATAATTATAGAACCTAAAAAAACCTATAATTAACCAAAAGTGAGGTAGGATGAACCTAAAATGTCATAGGTTAAAATGAAGGTTTCATAATTTAGGACATCTTTTGATTGATTTTCTTTATCAAATGATTTATTACTCTAATTATTATTACATTATATTCATAGTAAAAATTTTGGTTTTAGTAATTGGATAAAACAAAAAGTAATTGAGCTAATAATGAATGTGATTAACAATTCAATGATTTTACCAATGAGAAACCAAACAGGATGGGACTGGAATAAAAAATCTCATGTTAATTCTTTACTAACTATCTCAATATATTAACAATAACACATATCATGATTAACTCCCTAATGCACCAAGGAAGAACAGATCTACATTGAGTCCTTCATGTGGCAATGACCACATTACTTTATCGGGTCTTCAAACCCACTTATTACGAAGCAACAAATTAATATAATAGAAAATATATTACTCATTTTTTAATGATTAGATAATGAAAACTTTATCTTAATAGTTTATCATTTGGATGATGAAGTTGGCCAATGGTGGGCTCTCATTAACAATATAACACCAAAGGAGGAAGTTGAATCTATATAATGGTATGAGTTTAATAAAATATTTCTCACCAAATATTTCCATATAACTCTTCACATGAAAATCGAGAGAAAATTTTTGGAGTTAAAATAAAAGGAGTATGGATCCATTGGTACCTATAAAGAAAACTCCTCAAGACTTATAAGATACAATTCTGGTTTCATTATTGACCCTAAAATAAATAAAGATAATTTATTTAGTGTCTTAACAACTAGGTCTTTAAACGATGTTGGATATAAGGGAATTTGGTAGCTATGAATAAATTGATTGATATAATATCATGGTAGAAATAGAGATTAGTGACTCCCATTATTCTTGTGGTTTTGGAATTAGAAGAGAAAAATGAATTTTTGAGAAAAAATGATAAAACCCATGAAGGAATGAAAATTAGTCTTACTACATGAAAAATAGTTATAAGAAACATCAATGTAATTGTCTTATAAGAATAGGAAAATGCTTCAATCATGTAAGAGAAGGTCACTGAGCACATGAATACTGAAGAGATATGAAGAGGCCAACTTATGAAATTGATGGAGGGAGATCCCATTTGAAAATACTACCCATACTCTTATGTTTCAATTGTAAGGAGTATAAGAATTATGAAAATAAGTGCACAAAACCATGGTTAATGATGAAAAATTATGTCAATAACCCCCAATTATAGGGGAGAATGAAAAAGCCTATGTAATCATAATTACTAAAGTGGGTCATAAAAATGAAGCAGTGAAAGGTACAATTATAATAAAATCTAGGATTGTTAATGTATTATTTGATTATAGATATACCCACTCCTTCATATATGGGAACTTTTCTAAGGTAATAAAATCATAACTCCAATGTATGAATATTGGATTATGAGTGAAAACTCTAAGTGGTATGATAATTGTATCACAAGTATACAACTCCATTATAGTATAAGTTTGTGGGAATGTGTTTCCTGTAAAACTTATTATTATCTCTTTAGTATAATTTGATATCATTTTAGGCATGTATTGTCTCTCTCTACATAGAACCCATATTAATTTACAAGATAGAAAAGTCGTAATTTATATCCTGAATCAACCTATGATCATTTATTAGTGTAAATCCAACCATGAAATCCTTATGTAAATTAATTATATTATATGGGTCTTAATACCCAATAATGAGGGGGTATTTAGAAAAAATTCTTGGGGAAAATGATATTTAATATATACCTATTGTGAAGGAATATGTTGATGTATTTCTATAAGAGTTTCTTGGTTTTCCTCCAGATCAAGGGGTTTATTTTTCAATAGAACTCATACTTGATTCTATGCTTATGTCAAATAATCCTTATAGAATGACCATTATTGAATTAGAGGAATTAAGGAAGAAAATATTAGAGAATATTGATAAGGGTTTTATATGATCAAGTGATTTACCATTGGGTGAACTGGTCTGCTCTATTAAGAAGAAATATGGATCAAAACGTCTGTATATTTATTATCATAAACTTAACAAAATCCTGGTCAATAATAGGTATCATCTTCCCTGTATTGATGTATTGTTCAATCAATTGTGAGGGGATCAATACTTCCCAATGATTGAATTTTTATTTGGATATCTTTAATTAAGGGTAAAAAAGGATGATATATCAAAGAAAACCTTTTGTATAAGATATGGAAACTATGAATTAATAATGATGACATTTAGACTCACAAATACCCCTTTTATCTTCATGGATTTGATGAATTGAGTCTTTATAGATTACATCGATCAAATTATGATAGCCTTCATAGGTGATATTCTTATATATACCAAGATCAAGGAAGATCATGGAGACTATTTGAGTATTGTGTTATGAACCTTGAGGAAGGAGAAATTGTTTGCCAAATTTTTCAAGTGTTAATTTTTGCCATAAAAAGTATCATTATTGGGCCATTTAATCACAAGTGAGGGTATATCTGTGGATCCTTAAAAGACAGTGGCAATTCAATAATGGATCAGAGAAACCACTGTATTATATATTCATAGTTTTCTTGGATTGGATGGATATTATCAATTTCATGTGATAAATTTCTCATTAATTTCAATTACAATAACTAATTTAACTTTAAACGAAGTTGAGTTTCTATGGATAAATAATATGAAGAAAATTTCAAGGAGATCAAGAGAAGGTTGATCATAATACATGTAATGAAAATACTCTACAATGGGGAAGGGTTTGTAATATATAGTTATGTATGAAAGAAGGTATTGAGATGTGTACTCATATAGAATGACATGGTGGTAGCTTATTCCTTGCATCAATTATAGATTCATGATTAAAATTACCCAATACATGATTTAGAACAAGTAGTGGTAATATTTTAATTAAATATATAAAGGCATTATCTCTATGTTGAAAAGTTTGATTTATATACTGAATAAAGTCTTAAAGTATATATTCACAAATAAGGAGTCAAAAATGTTCCTAAAGATATGGTTAGATTTAATCAAGGACTATGACTACTCGATACATTACCACCCTAGGAATCCAAACAAGGTGGATGATGCTCTCAGTGGGAATGATCATACTAACTTATCTATGATAAATATTGAAAGAGACCCAATACTTATGGATTTTCAAAGTATGGACCTTGAAATCATGAGGGGACGGGAGAAATACTATCTCACCTAAATGATAGCTCAACCATACATCCATGTAAAGATCAAGGAGGAACAAAAGGTGGATATGGAGCTATTGAAGAAGGTAGGGAATATTCCAAAGTTCAACTTTGATAATGATGGAATTATAAGATTATAGAAAGGAATACATGCTCCATCAATACCAAAATTGAAGGAGTATATGTTGGATGATGTACATATCTTATCATTCTATATCCATCATGGAAGCATAAAGCTGTATATAGATCTCAAGAATAATTCTGGTGGGATAATATGAAGAGGGAGATTGAAGAGTATGTATATCGATTCTTGGTATTCCATAAAGTAAAGGATTAATGTTATAGGTCTAAGGTAATGATTAAACCATTTCCCATACCTATATAGAAATGGTAGAAAATCACCATGGATGTTGTGGTAAAAATTACTAAATCTTCTAAAGGTTATTAAAATGACCCAATAATTAATTCACCACTGATAGGGGGGGATGAATCAGTCATAGTTGTATTTTATAATTTATTTTTAATATAAATAAACCCCTACTCTTGGTTAATACACAATCCCCTAAAGTTTTCATTTCAACCTTACTTATATGAAACAAATAAACAAGGAAAATCACAAGTAGTTTTTACAAGGTTCAGATCCAATGTGGGTTCCTACTCTTTATCATGTCCGACTCCCATCAAGCCAAAAATTATCTACTAAATAATATGTTTAAATACAAGTGTATGGTTTATGTATCATCATATATCCTTTTTCATCATCATCCCACTAGGATTTAGACAACATTCCATTAGTTATAAAATGAATAGAATAAGATGATAATTACTTTTAGAGAGCTAGGTGGCATCAACATCTATTAACGATCTTCCCCTTGATCATTTAGTATAGATATAATAAAATGTACACTCAACATAGAATCAAATGATTATATGCTCTTTAAAACATAGACTTAGATTTGATTCTCCTAAATAATCTATCTCACACAAATGATCAAAGATTTTGAACTATGAGATTCATAGTCTATCCTATCATAGTTTTTTGATGCTCAGTTTCTCTACAATATCACCATACCTATTATCTCTCCTCATTCACTCTAAATATTCAAAAATATTGAAACTCACTAAATTAAAAATAATTTAGGTACTATCATTTATATCTCAACATTATTCCTCTTGAATGGCCTGAAGGCCTTCATTTTTTTATTATATTGATAATCCACCTTTCAAGGGGTGAGGTGGAACCCTTACAAGGACCGAAGGCTTAGAGACAATTACATGACCCGTAGTCCTTAGAGGAAATCACCCAGACAAGACAACTTGGAACTGCTCCTCCCTAGCACATGTCATGATACCAACACTCCACCTTCATAAGGCTTGGTCAGGTAGCTGTCCTATATAGAGCTTCATAGGCTCGGTACCGATCGAAATGATATACCCTCTCATTCTTCCAAAAACGGTTAGCTCTGCTATGGTGAATTCTCCTACTCTGAATCTTCATCTGGAGCCTTGTCCCTTGTTTTTTTACTAGTACATCTATATATTCATGTGGTACAAAGGACTTGGAGTGGCCCAAAGGCCTTGAGGTGGACCAAAGGCATTGAAAAACAACTGGCCGGAAGGCCTTAGGTGGCCTGAAATCCTTTTAGGACCCGAGCACCAAACCGGTGGCCCAAAGGCATAGATGGATGAATAGTTCTGGCTGCTAAAGTGTTAAACAGTACCTACTATAGTACCTACAATAGTACCCACTACAATACTACTACAGTCTCAAAAAAACGTCTCTACCTAGATTTGATCTCGGGTCTCTTGGATGCACTTGTCAAGTCCTCATTTAATAGATTTATACTACATGATCTTCCTTGATTTTATTATTTATTTTAACTCAAGTTAAAGCACCGACGATCTCAGAATATTCTCTCTTTCATTAAATACATGTTAATAGAAAAATTTTCTTCTATTCTTATTATTTCTCATTAGCTCAATAGAAACTCATTCTAGAATCTTCTCAAGCCTTTATTAACATTGAGAATAATTCAAAAATAGTGAATTTGTGAATTCCAAGAATACCCATGTCTACTTCCTTACTGAAGAAAATTTAAGTTCTACCTTATTCAACTCACTCTTACAATACAACAATTTAGTAGCTCAAATACTCATTCATTTGAAACACAGAAAGAATCATTTCATATCAAGATTCCAATGATTATTTGAACTCTAAAATAGAAAATCATCATTATAAAAACTTTCTAGATTGAATATCTGGAGATTATTTATTAACTGATAAAGCTTCAATACATAACAAATATTTTTAGATAAACCATATAAAAACATCAATCAAATAAGATCATTAATTACTATTTTTGAAATATCACATGAAACAACTTGAATCGCACTGAAGATATGATTTTTTACTATTTGAAGACCAACTTGAGCATCATCGGGTTTTAATTTCTTTAGAATATTCAATTTTAGGAAGCTCATATTTTCACCCAGTTATATCAATTAATTTTTTTATGTATGTCAATCGTGAGTCAGATCTACCATGTAAAGAAACTACACTATCTAGATTGATCATGTGGATCAACCACATGAACAATTCACTGACTATATGAATAATCCATAAGATAGTTGGATTGACTGTATTAATAACCCACTTATCACTTGGATAGACTGTACAGTATTTGATCAAGTATATGAAAAAATCACCTACCATGTCGACCGTCCATGATTTGAATCAACTACATGACTAACTAGATATTTTCATGAGTAACTGATTAACCATATGAACAAAATATTTGATCAACCACATGAACATATGATTGACCGTATATATTACTTTATTGAACAAATGAAAAAACTCAAACAAAATTCAATAATTATCAAAGTAAGCATAGAAATGCTTCAGGACCATTTTTATCCACCTTGAATGAACTCAAAAACATCTTAGTAACCTCAAAAACATCTTTCAAAATTTTCAAGCATATTGATAATAAATGAAAATTAACAACCACTACATAAACAAATCCAAGGGTAATTTAATGTCTCCCTTTTATATTTGTTGGAAACATATATTAACTCTTTAATATAAGTTAAAATCTATTATATAACTCATTAATAATCATTAGAATCATCAGTTCACAACCCATATCCCATGATAAGTGTCTTGCACCACACAATAAGACAAATCTATGATTATGATATAATTCCATTCCTCAATTCCAAGAAAATTTAGACAAGTGATATAGATGAACTCCCCCTTATTTCATGCATCAAATCTCACTATTTATAAACTACACATTTCACATTATCCACAACTTTAGAAGAAAAGATAGTGATCACTCCTCTTTTTATCAAAAATTCTCTCCCCCCTTGTAAAGAGTTGTGTCACTATTTATCCCCCTTTGTCAATACAATCCAAAGTACAACAATGTTAACATTTTATACTTACTCAAGTAATATGAGAAGGTTAAACATGTAGTTTCAACCTCATATATTTAATTATCTCTCTTAGAATTTCCTTTATAAGAATGTCTTTAAGTTGATTCTTAGTGTAAACATAATCAAGATTTATATCACCACTTGACACCCTTTCTTTAATAAATTGGTACCTAATATCAATATGTTTGGATCTTGAGTGCTTCATATAATTCCTTAAGAGATTTATGAAATCCATATTTCCAAAAGTAATCTATATTGGTTTCTTAACAATAACTTTTAAATCAGCTAGCCTTACATTTATTCGCTATATCTATGTGAAGGAATGTGTAGCTACAATATATTTGGCCTCAAATATACTCAAAGACACTGAATAATTTTCGTGACCCAACCTTATGGGGATCGAGGAATAACTACCGTAATCTCACCTCAAATAGGTTAGGGGATAACGACTAGTTCCAAAAAGGCATATCACACACATGGGAGGAATTTTGCTTAAGTACCTGTATGCATGCACACATCTTCAAGAACATAAAACCCTAAAATGTAAAAAACCTAAAAAAATGCATGCATAAAACTATAATCCCACAACCAGAGTACAAAAAAAGTAATGGAAAACATAAAAATGGTAAAAATACAAGATGAACCAAAAATTGAAATTAAATCCCCACATGCTCAAATGGAGGGGACCACTGTCAAATACAACACCGGTATACACCTCAGTCTGTCTAGCCCAAACTAGCTCTGCCTACTCCTAGTCCACCAAGGACTCCGAAAAAAGGTCCATTGTCTGCATAAGATGTGACATGTGTGGGAAGAACCCATACAAGGGTGAGTATAACAATACCCAGTAGAACACCCCAAAATCACCAATAAAAAATCATCAATAGTAGTAGTTAGCACTACAAATGTATATGTATATAACACATATAATAAGAATATCTAGATATACTCAACAAAGAAATACAATATCAGGATAAGGTCATATCCATAATTCTAGACTAGGATTCTAGATCAAAGGTTCCACAAAGCACTAATCTAGGAGAACACACTCCACAAGTTAGATAGAACTAATGACATTTGTCTGAGAGGTAGTGCTCATTGGGTCTTTCCATTAGAAGTATACTATGGAAGTCTAAAGTGACACGATACATAGATGAGGATCACTCTAAGGGTCATGGGGGATACCAACAACTCAATCTGGATTAACCCACTAAGTAGAGGATCGACACCTATATAGTGTTGGTCATAATGATACCAAGAACACCACCTAGGGAATGAAGACGACATAGGATCTCAATCTAGGCCTCATGGAAGGATTCCAACAACTCTATACAAGATTCCTTACTAAAGGGATCACTGTTCTATATGTGGGAGGTGATTCCATACTAACCATCAGGTAATGGATATTGGGAATGAAAACTAATGAAAATTGTCCAAGATATAGAGGAAAAGGGCTCCAATCCAACTCTGAAGGAGTAAACAACATGTAATAGGAGTGCACAACATGTCCCCTTGGACTTGGGTCTTTCCCATGTAAAATGTCCCATACCCATGTCCATGTAGAAGTACACGACATGCATCTACCCATGTACTTTAGATATGCCCATGTAGCCTTGGCCTAGCCATGTTTGTGTAGGTGTACACAATGTGCCCATGTCCGTGTACCTGAATCCATGTCTGTGTACCCTCTGAGGCACACACTGAGCTAAAAAAATGTGACCACACATTCTGTGATAAGGTCAAACACCCTGTAATTCTTAAATTCCTCCCAAAACCCTATCTTCCACTGGAAGGGTCCCACATGGCATATAGATCCATATTACATGCCGTGTAAATCAGAAATTTCTAAAAATATAGATCCTAAATCATGCATCCCCTTCACTACAATAGCAACCAATCCAGTTTCCCCCTATGTCGAAATCAAGGAGTGTCATTGGATGAGCCTTACCTTTATCGAATCATCAAAAACTGGCCATCAAATCCATTCATAAAAATAACCTTCGAACACCATTATTAATTGCATGAAGCAAAACATAAAAAATAGGTATCCAAACCATCAAAACTACTTTCACTTCTATCATTACACAAATTCTGCATCTTTCTAAGACTAGATATATGATTTCAAACCGTTGTGCCAAGAAACGGGTGCACAATGTCCAATTTTATAGTGTATGTCAAACCACGAGCCAAAGGAAATTGCCTAAGATGAACAAAGAAATAGGGGAGAAATGCACAACCACAAACATGAGGAATAAACCTTGGACAATGCTCATGTTGGTCTCAATATTTCACTATTATAACAAAAAAAATAATAAAAAATAATCAAATGAATCTCTCAATAAATCCCCACAAATAAACCCATCTCACAAAATGATCAATCCAAGAATCAATCTGTTGGTCGATTGATTTGTGTTTATCAAGGAAATAAATAATGAGGAAGAAATCCAAACAAAAAAATTTTCATACCTTGATTTGGATTGATTATTGATGAAGAAATAATCCACCTCTTTGTTTTTGGTGAGATCCTCAAGCTGTGTTTGTACATGATCCTCAATCTGATCTTGACCCGTCGTCATTATCCAAGAACACTCTCCTCCAATGGTTCTTAGATCTCTAGGTTTTAGTGGTAAAACCTAAGACAAACTCTATAGCCATATGTTTAAATAGGAATTTGGTCTCTGTATAAAAAATAAATAAAACTAATTAATTAATTTTATTCATTTATCCCTATGATGACTTTTTCAAAAATGGAATGCACCGAAAAAGACTATTTCCCAACTAGGGTAAAACCCATGTTCTGAACTCAAAGGTTCCCTCATATTTCTGATCTCGGCCCCCATTTAGTATTTATTACACTTTTTTATGAAAATTGCTTATATGGGATATTTAATATATTTCAAAAATTAATTCTAGGAAAAATAGGACTCAAATTTAGATGTTGTCTCAGTGCCTGACTTTTGGAAAATTCCTAGTAAAATTCCAAAGTCTTACACATAAAAAACTAGGACATTAAATTATTCCTTCCATCAAGGATTTGCATCCTTGAAAATAAAAACCTAAGAAAAATGTGGGGAAAATGAACTCTCAACTGGGTCTCCCATTCCCATGAGATTCCCCAACAATTTCATTTGCTATTAACAAACACACACCCAAGGAAAACACTAACCCACATGGATCTTTCTCTTTCCAGTTCTTAATGTTACTGTATATTTGAAAATGAAACTCCACTCTCATAGTCTATCTCACTAAGGTCGGTATCGTACAATGGATAGTGCACACACCTCCTTAGCTACTACATATAGAGAACACCAATCAAAACCAAAACTACCATGGTCTTGGGGTTAAGTAGAACACTACCTTTCTAACTCAACACATCAGTAAGAAAAGAAAATCCTAAGATCCATAGAGATATCCCACCATTCTGGTTAAGACTTAGCAACTCTTGAACTCCAAAGTCTTACAAAATCAATCCACTGAGGACTCCTAACATTTACTAGGTAGTCATCATCTTCCCCTAGATGAACTGTACCCTTTACAATGATCACTAGCACCAAAACAAGGACCCAATAACTATTAACCAGTAGCTTTGACCATCATAATAGTGTCCTACAAGGTCCCATGTTCATGGACTCAAAAAGGTGCTACTTCAGTGGTGAAGTGGTAATCATCATGATACAAAAACCACACCTATGATAGATTATCCTCCTAGATATGGCTCAAAAATGACATGAAAAACTTGAATCATGTTCACCATAACCTGAATAACCCATTCCACCTAGCCAGCTAGTGGGGGTAAAACATTGTTACCAACTACAATTGAGTCCCCAATGGATTCTCACATCCTCTATCTAATCGTACCGTGAAGTAAGAATCACAGTAAACATTGATCTTAAAGGTAATTCCACAAAGCTGAAATACCTCCTTCATGCACAAGTGTCCCAACCTCTCCACAAATCTTTGTCAGTCATTACCCACAAATAATCGAAAAAACAAGAGATTAACTTAGAAACTTTCTGAAACTCCCTTAGCTTTCCAATCAATGAAAATAGATCTTGGTACATCCTCACCTCCACTAGATGTATTGATTAAGGTAAAACAACCTCCTTAGCACCTCTTCTGACATTTTAAACGACATCACCATTGATACTTGAAAAATAATGACACAATTACCTCCTTCAAGGAATTCCCATAAAAAATGTATCCATTTGATACCTGATCATACAAGTTCTCTCAGTCAACATTTCCAAGTTGTACCTTCCTAAATCACTGAAGAATTGAAAAGGTATCAACCATTGAATGAAGGTACACTGCACCATCCTCACCCCAAAAAGGTTCAACTACAAAGAGGTAAACTATCTTGATGCCTTTACTAACAACTGATAACAAGATCTCCCATTGAGAGTGTCTTCTACCACATTCCCCTTCACAAGATTATAGAAAATATCCAAGTCATAGTCTTGGAGGAACTCTAACCATCATCTCTATCTCAAGTTAAGATCCTTATATGAAAGGATATTCTTGAGACTCTTGTGGTCAAAGCAGATGATAAATTTCTTACCATTAGTTAGTGTCACCATATCTTTAGTGCGAAGGCTACCAATACTAGCTCAAGATCATGTGTCTTATAGTTATGATCATGTGGTATCAAATTATGTAAACCATAGGCAATAACTTCCGACATCCACACCAAAACACAACCAAGTCTTGTCCCTGATGCGTCACAGAGCACTATGTACTCAATGGCCTCATCTAGAAATCTCAAGATGGAAGCACTCATTAATATCTACCTTAGCTCCTAAAAGTACTATCAACACCTTTCCTTCTGCATGAAAGGCTTCCCCTTCTAGGTCTAAGATTTCAAGGTTACTGGCACCCTGAAGAAATTGGGAACAAACCTCTGATAGTTCCTTTATAACCCAAGGAAACTCTACACCTTAGTAACACCCTTGGTTGGTACCTAGGAAAGCATTAAATCAACCTTCACTAGGTCTACTAAAACTTATTACTATGAGACGATGTGTCCCAGGAAGTGGACATCTCAAATCAAAAAATGAAAGTTTGAGATATTCCCATAAATTTAGTGCTCTCAGAGTGTGTCCAATACCATCCTCAAGTGTATTACATTCTCCTTATATAACAATGAGGACAAATGGATGCCACTGATGAAGATTACCAAGAACTGATCCAATAAGGGTTTATGGATCCAGTCCATGGGTCTCTTAATTTCACTATAGTGTATAAATATCCAAAGGGTATAACCACTAACTCAAAACAACCATAATATCTTTAGAAAGATACTTCTAGTATATCATAATCCTCAACTGGAGTTTATGATAACCCATCTCAAGGCCAACTCTAAGATCCACCTTGCCTCCATCCACTGGGTGAAGGGGTTATCAATTCCCAGGAGTGGATACTTTCCCTCATGTCACCTATCCCAAGTGACACTAATATACACCCAACCCTAAGCTCTCATCTTCCTCTCAAGATAATAAACATTGGGATGCCAAGGAACACACACTGGGTCTTATGAATCCCAATCTCTAAAGACTCCTCTAACCACACCTTCATCTCTCATAGCTACATGGGGTCATTCGATATGCTACCATAAATACCAGGTTATCCTTGATGTAGGTCCATGCAAAAAAAAAAAAACTCTTGATGGTGAGGTAAACCAGGAAAATCCTCAATAAGGATTTCCTCATACTCCTATACTATCATAGTAATATAAAGCTCCTATAATCCACTACTAAAAGGGTAATACTATCAAATCGATAAGGAAGTGGTTGTAACCTCCTGCAAATGAGCTTATCCCGCTTTTCCTAGGATCACTCCTTATAAAGGAGGAAAAATCCATCCCAAACACTAGAATCACTACTACTCTCATTGGTATAAAAAATATGGGCATGGTTTTAGGCAACCAATTCATACCAAGGGAAAAAATTGTAGGGTACCCAACCACTATGGTGATATTTTCACACGAGGCTCTTTATATCCTACCAGATTTTGGTCACATTGTGGTAGAAAAGTGAAATCATTGATCCTCTCTATAGGGTCCTTTGTCTTAAGGTTCGAGTAAAAATGGATCCACTAGTATTATTAGGTCTCAAACAAGGGATACATTGATGGAAAATTGGACCATAACTCTATGTGAAAACTGCAATAGGGGAAATTAAGGCACACATCATACCTCAAACTGTACTCAATCCTCCATGAGATCCCACTGCTTGGAACTCATTATCTCTCTATCCCGCCTATTTCCCACCATTATATCTTTCTCCAACAATTTACCATAACAAAAAACCTCAAATTCATAAGTTACAGAAACTCATCAACCACACCTCGACACTATCCTCTTTGGGTGACATTGACTCTCCCACATGGTTTTGGATTGCGTATCAAGGACGCGTCTCAATGGTAGAATTTTACCTCTTACTTTTATGTACAAAAGAAAGTCAAAAATCACTAAGATAGGGTTATACTGACTCCCCATGCCACCCTGGAGAAGTATCGCCGCCTAGACCACCGTCAGAGAGGGGCCTCATCCATATGAGACATCCACACCATAGGTTCATGCCAGTCCTCCACCATCCTAGATGGGGTTTGGCTCACTTGGGAGATCTCTAAAATATGAAACCTATGATACACACTTAGAATAGGTGTTTCATAATCTGGTACCAATGGAGCCAACTACTTCTCCACAAAGAAAACGGCTCACAATCACAACTATCCGATCAGTCGAGGTCCACACATGCTGGAAACCCAAACCAATGCCTCGAGTCAAACCTTTACCACCTAAGGGACTATCTCATCATATAACCTTAGTGATTCCCATTTTTTGGAACTTGTATAACATTACAAGATTTCATGTACCATCGTCTTACCCTACTAGAGCTATTGACTTCTCATCACATGAATGATCATTTTCCTGATCCATGAAAGGATCCATATGCTATTCAACAAGTGGTAGCACTGCTTGGTTCCCACCAGGAGAAAATCACATCATGAGTGGGTTCCTAATCTGAAACCTCATCACTCAACTAGTTTTCATCATGAAACTATCTCAAAATCTTAGCTTGCTATCATCATAGATACATCATTAAAGTTATCAAGACATACTATGATCAATGAGTATATTCAGAAAACTAACCCGAGAAGGACATAAAAACCACAACCCATTACTATATGATGTATTTACTAATGTATTCCCTATAACTAGTTTATACATATACTAATTCAATAAGAAGGTTATCAAGGTCCTGGTGAATGGATATGTTGGCCACTACACTAGCACCGAAAACCCTGGCTTTAGATCTATACTCGAAACACTTTAACACCTTTTCCTTAGTTCCCAAAACAAACCTCACAACTAGAAGAAAGAAACTCTAAACTATGATACTAAACCTAGGCAGTGTCATAACACTTCAAGAAGGGTATTTCTATGATTTCATTCTATCATGACCCAATCTGATGGGGCTTGTGACACAACTACCCTAAGCCTACCTCCAATAGGCTAGGGGATGATGAATAGCTTCAAGAAGTCATATCACACACACGGGGGGAATTTTCCTTAAGTACCTATATGAATACACACACATCTAAGTCCATAAAATACTAAAATATAAAAAAACTAAAAACAATGCTTGCATACAACTATAATAATACAACCAGAGTATGATAAAAATTATTAGAAAGCATAAAAAAGGGCCAAATACAAGCCCAAACAAAACTGGAAAGTAAAGTTCCACCTACTCAAATAGAGGGGACTACTATCAAATGCGACACCAATATACACATCAATATATCTAGCCCAAACTATCTCCACTTGCTCCTAGTCCACCAAGGAATCTCTAAAAAGGTCCATCATCTACATAAGACATGAAACATGAGGGAAGATACCACCCAAGGGTGAGTATAACAATACCCAATAGGACATCCCAAAATCACTAAGTATAAATCATCAAGAGTAATAGTCAGTTCTATACAGGTATATTTCTACAACACGTGTAATAATAATATATAGATATACTCAACAAAGGAACACAATCTCAATATAAGGTCTCAAACATAATACCAACCTAGTATTCTGTCTCAAAGTTTCCATAAAGCACTCATCTAGGAGAACACACTCCACGAGTTAGATAGAACTGATGATGTCCATCTGAGAGGTAGTGATCATTAGGTCACACCGTTAGAAGTATATTCTATAAGTCTGAAGAGATATGATAAAAAGATGAGAATCACTCCAAGGGATATGGAAGATACTAAAAACTCAATCCAAAATAACCCACTAAGTATTGTATGTACACCCATATAGTGTTGGTCATAATGATACCAATAACTCCACTGCAGGCATGAAGATGATAGAGGATCTCACTCTGGGCCTCACAGAAGGATTCCGAAAATTCTATCCAAGAAATATTTCTAAAGGGATATCTATCCTATGTGTGGGAGATGATTCTATAATAACCCTCAGGGAATGTATATAAGGAATGTACCCTAATGAAACTTTTCAAAGATATAGAGGACAAGGGATCCAAGCCAACTCTGAAGAAGTACATGATGTGTACCAGGAGTACACAATGAATCCACTTGTACCTAGGTCCTGACCATGTAAAATGGACCATGTTCGTGTCCATGTAGAAGTACACGACACGCCTCTACCCATGTACTTTATCCAGTTTCCCGACACACATCTATGCTCATGTATCCTTGGCCTGGCCATGACCGTGTATGTGTAGATGGAATGTCTATGGACATGTAACTCAAACCCTATCCATGTACCCTCTAAGGTACATGTTGAGATAAAAAAGGGAACCAAATTTAGTGCGAAAAGGTCATATACCATGTGATACTTAACTCCATCCCAAAACTCTAACCACCGTTGGAAGGGTCCTACACGACATATAGCTCTATAGTACATGCAATGTAGATTAGAAATTTCCAGAAATATAGATCTGCAATCATACATCTCCTTCACTACTCTAGTAACCAATGTAGTCACACACTATGCTAGAATCAAGGATTTTCATCATCCAGGCCTTTTCTTTGTCGAATCATCAAAAAATGGCCATCAAATCCATTCAGAAAAATACCTTCAAATTCCATTCTTCATTACACGTTGAAGAAGAAAAAAATGGGTATCCAAACCATCCAATATATTTCTTCTTTCATCGTCACAGGAATACCACATAATTATGATCTCATATCTAGTATTTTTAATCATTTCACCAATAAATGGGTGCACAATGTTCAAGTTTCTCATATACATCGAACTACGGGACAAAAAAATGGCTCATGATAAATAAAGAAATAAAGGAGAAATGCATAAACCAAAAAATGAGGAACATGCCTTGGAAAATTTTCATTTTGGACTTGATCCATCACCATTATAAAAATGAACTAATAATAAAAAATAATCAAATTAATATCCCAATAAATCCCCTCAAATAAACCCATCCCTCAAAATGAATGATCTGCAAATCAATACATTGGTCGATTGATTAGTTTTCATCATGAAAATCAACAATGGGGAATAAATACAAATAAACAAACATGCTACCTCATTTTGGATCTATCGCTAAAAAAATGAATCTATATCATTATTGTTGGTGAGATCCTTGAGCTGCGTTGTTGCAAAATCCTTGATTTGATCTCGATCCATCATTGTTTACCAAGAATGCTATCCTCTAATGGGTCCTAGGTCTCTAGGGTTTAACAGACAACCCTGATAAGAAATAAATATCCATATATTTAAAGAGTAATTTGGTTTTCAGATAAAATAAATAAATAAATAAATAAATTTATTTTATTAATTTATTCCCAGAATGATTTTTTCACAAAAAACCCATGCTGACAAAGATTACATCACGCCTAGGGTAAAACCTATGTTTTTAACTCAATAGTTCCCTCATATTTATGATCTAGGCCCTTTTTTAGGATTTATTCTACTTTTTCATGAAAACTAAATTTGTGTGATATCTAATATATTTAATATATTTCAAAAATTAATTCCAGGAATACTAGGACTTAGAATTTCATATTATCTTAGTGCCTGGTTTTAGAAATATTCCTAGAAATATTCTAAAGTCTTACACAGAAAAAATTGGACATTAAAATAATACTTATTCTTGTGTCAGCTTACAGAAATCTCACTAAGGATAAATGATCCAATACATGTGGACTTTTTTATCAATGAAATACCATGCCCATCTATATCTATAAACCTCTAAAACTATAAGTATGACATACTTCTATACACCAAGACACTGCTAAGTATTATTGTATTATATCTTAGAATCCTCTTGGATTCTAGTATATGAGATTATTTTATGTTACTCTGGAATCTAGCAGCAAGAGTTACTACAAATAAAATACCTTCCCCTGATGTCATGAGGTAAAGTAGGCTGCCAATTTTTTTTCTAAATTCCTCTTGAGTAAAAAATCTTCCATTCTCATCATTACTAAATTTAGTGTTGACTATTATGTGAGTGGAAATTTCCTTTACATCATCTATTCCAAACTTTATAAATAATTATTTAGCATATATTTCTTGAGACAAAAATGTAATGATCTCCTTGTATAATTTTCAATCCCAAGAAATAAGTCATCTCACAAAAAAAAAACATCTCAAAATTATTCTTCATTTGATTTGAAAATTGTCCAGAAAGATAGTATTAATCACTTATAAATATTATATCATTAACATAGATCATAAAAATGAGATAACCTATGGAGATTTCATTCACATACAAGTTTCTTTCAACTATTCATTTTACAAATTTTAGATTCTTCAAACAACCATCCAATTTATAGTATCAAGACCTTGGATCCCATTTCAACCCATATAATGATTTTTTTAACTTGAAAACCATACTTCCATATTTATCAATAATAAACCCCTATGAATACTTAATAAAAAATTCATCTTAAATATATCTATCAATGAAGGCTGACTTGATATCTCTTTTGTAAACACTATAATTTCTATGATATTCCAATACTAATATCAACTTGACCGATTTCATCTTTGAAATTGGAGAAAATGTTTCTTAAAAATCGATGCCCTCCATTTAAGAGTATCCCTTGAAAAACAGTCAGAATTCTTTCCTTGAAACCTCTCCTTACTCATTAATTTTGTTTCTAAAAACCCACTTAGTGCCTATAACATTTTTTTCTATCATTTTAATAATCTCCCAATTGAAATTCTCAATTTTATACAACTATTCATTCATAACACTAATCCACTCTTCATTTATAACTACTTCTAAAATTTATTTTGGTTCAATTTATGAAATGAAAGTAGTTTGATTATCAATTGACATGTTTCTTATAGCCTAAACTGGTGCTTCCTAATTACCAATTATATTTTAAATATTAACATGTTTCTTCATCCTTAAATGTCTCATTATCTAATTTTCATCTAATTCAACATCATGAGAAGTCTAATATGAACCAACCACTTAAAAATTATATTCATTGTTTCCTTATTCAGTGGGATATTTTTCTAAATTTTTCTCACTATTATATTTTAAAAAACAATCTATTATAGCAAGAGAACCTCCTATCTTGGACTGGTTCTCAATATTTTAACATCCCAATAGTCAATTAGTTCTTGATACCTTTTGTTCTAACATTTTTATCCACTTACATTAGAGAGATAACCCATAAAAATGTATTCATCTAATTTTTATTTAATTTTTTTAGATTTCAACCCATGATCTTTATGAAATAAGGACATCCAAATACTTTGAAGTATTTCAAAATAGTATTTCTATGGAGCCAAATATCATAATGTTTTTTTTGTTTGAGGTCTCATCAAACATATATTTTGAATATGAACAATCATGAATGCAACTTCTTTCTAGAAAATTTTAGATATTTTGTGCTTAGATAACATTATCCTCCCAATTTAAACAATGATTCAGTTTTTCCTCTCAGCTATTCCATTCTATTTTGGGGTGTAGGGATCATTTAATTACTGTTTAATTCAATTATTTTATATATAATTATCAGATACATTGTATGTAAATTCCTTACAATTATTTGTTCTTGACTTTGATATGGACACTCCCTACTCTTTATTTGTTTGTATTCTATATATTTTGAACAAGTTAACTATATCATAATTATTCTTTATTAAAATAATTATAGTCATCTGAGTGAAATTAGTTATTAATTTAATGAAATAAAAATCATCTATGGGAGAATGATTTCTCACTGGGCCACACAAATTTGAGTGAATAAGTTATAGTGTTCTTGATGATTGTATATCCACTATTCTATGTGTTTATTAGATCATATTTACCTTTTTTCATGTTACAAAAATTGACTCTTTTCTCTTTTTAGATAGTGAAGATCTCTTACAATGTTATGCTTTTGGATTTTACTCTGACTCCTTTGGCTAAGGTGTCCAAGTCTCCTATACCACAATTTATTTTATTCTTTGCAACTTAAGTAGCAAGAGATAATTAGATCACCAATTCGGAATAAGTTACTGCTTGCACTTTCTCCTCTAGTAATTACACTACCATATTTAGAACTATTTATGAAACATGGGTTTTTATTGAATAAAACTTCATTTCCTTCATCACATAATTGTCTTACACTCAAGAGATAGTGCTTCAACCCTTCCATATAAAGAATATCTTTATAATTAATCTTATTTTATTTAATCTAAGTTAAACTAATGCCTTTAATTCCTAATGAATTTTCATTTCCTAAAGTAATTTATCCTCCATAATATTCTTTAATTTTCTTTAGGAACTTAGTATCACCCAAAATATGTAAAGAACAACTATTGTCTAAGATCCAATGGATTTTATCTCTGACTAGCCTTCAAAGTGACTTCAATAATAAAGGATATTTATCCTTGATCTTCCTTAAGTTTTACTTTCCTATTTTCATTCTAGGAAAGTTGTATAAGAGTACTAGTCATATAATCTTTAGTTGTATGACCCTATTGATCACATCTCCCACATAATTTATCCAAGCATTCAAATTTATTCCATGTGATTGAAAAAATGATCCCTATATATAGTTTTATTATTCTCTGTTTATATCCTCACATTCATAGAATTTATCCCACTTTATTCATATTTTCTTCCATTTAAATACATATTTTGATAGCATAAATAAACCTTATGGAAATAAATTCTACAACACTAGTTATAACATCCCGACCTAGAAGCCACTATCTGTTTCCCTGATCTGGTGGGTCATATGGACTCAAGTGCATCTCTCCAAACATCAGATACTTATGACTAGTAGTAAGGGACCAAGGTGAGTCTGTGGGGAGGCTATTCCCTCATGTCAGAGTGTAGCACAATGGTAGTAAACACAAAAATTAATATATGAAGTAATAAATCATCATGTTATATGAAAAAAATCCTAAACATGAATATATAAACAATGCCAAAAGTAATATTATATATAAATGATCATTTCATGTCGCTAAAAAATAACCAATATAGGTATATAGACATTAGTACAATACATGTATCAAAATACCAAAATAACAAAAAGAACTATCCCATTTAGCATCACGAGCCTCATCTTGGTCTCGTGCTCCCCTACTCCTAATCATAACACAATCACACATCATACTATGGGAACTTACCTTGGTCCCTAATTGCATCTATATAGTCTTCTCAGGTACCCAATGGTGGCCAAAACAGGGTGTGAGATAACACTCAGTATGCCACCACCAATGGTGTCTATAACAAATCTAGGCTATGTAATACAAGATAAGCAGTGTGTAGTATATAATAGATATGACAGTACAAAAAGTAAAGTGAAACCATCTAGATAAACATGGATCCCTGAAAATAATGGTCAATATTCTATAATAAGGATGTTGTACAACAAACAAAAGTAACTACCATAACCAAACTATATATCCAGTATGATAAATCAACCACAACCATGCCTTATAACCCATATATCATATCAACCATGACCACAACGTATAACCAGAAGTGTCAGACCCTGTAAGGCCAGATCCAAGCTATAGAAGACCAAGATATCCTTATAAAGTACCTATAGTATCTTGATGTAAACTCGGTTAGACTTGGGGGGAGTCTTAGGATCATGTCAACCGATCATGCCCTATACGAGTCCAAGCAAGCCAGATCCAAGGGGTAACAAGGCCCATGGAATCACAAAAAATCAAAAACCATGAAGAAATATCATCCCAGGCATCTAATACCACTATAATGGCCCATGGTGTAGCACACCCATGGTTTCCTATGGAAACATTCATCATTCAATACAATTTTCATTTCATAACAATCACAATCCATGAGTTCTTCGAACTCATATAACAATTTACATTAAAATAATTAAATCAATTCACATCTTGTAACACATGTAAAAGGAGGTACAACCATATCCTAATCAATCAATTCAATTCAATTCATTTATAATTGGTATTCCTCTAACTAGACAAGCTCAAGCACACCACATGGGTGGCTTAACAGTAGCCAAAGGTAGGGGCACACCCCATGGGTGTCCTAGGTTGGGGAACCAACCTCCAAAAGTCATAAATAACTAAATTGGAATCCATAAAATATTAAAATAAGTTAAATTCAATAATCAATTTACTTTTAGGGGCAATTCCAGAAAGTTCAACATGCAACATAATGGAAACTAGCTATATAAAACACCAAACCATAAGGGAAAGGTATATACCACCTACTATTGGTCTGTATTAGAGTTCTCATCTAGTATAATATTTTTATTTGATCTAGATTAGAGTAAAAAAAATAATGAACTAAGAACCTAGAAATAAGGCATATTAGCTTACACCTAAATAACTCAATCGATACCAAGAAAAATGAATAACAACACAAAAGGAATAGAGTAATCACTAACATGATTCCAATGAGACTGAAAGTGTTCAAATCTGAGTTTGGATAATTAAATGGGAAAAAATAATATAAATTTAACTTCAAAGTAGATCCTAATGCCTCACTTCTATCAAATAGAGGATAAATAGAAAGGTTTAGGTTTTAAAGATTTTTTAGGGAAAAATAGTAATTTTACCAAAAAATACCAGCCCTCATAGTTTGGACACACGGTTGGCCAAGATGTATGGCAACCATACACCCTTCACTACCTTAAGGGGAACATTTCATAGTTAGTGCACACAATTTTCATAACCGTACACAAACCGTGTCTCAACAACTATAATAAATTGCATAGGCCCTTGCATGGGTGTGCGTCTCCATCCACATGGTTTCCTCAAACCGTGTGGGCACCTCCAACCCTCTTTCCAGGCCTTGCGCAGTTAAAAAAAACCTTGTTTTCTATCCTTCATGGTTTTTAATAATCATGTGTCCTACCTTGTTTTACCAAAAAGATAGGTTTTAGGCAATGAACAAGCCCTATGAACCCCCTATAACATCCCGAAACCCACACTCTTAGATCCTACACTGAAAATTATAACTTTACATTTCTAGCTTTGACACTGATAATTATGACCCCATTTTTTCCATAAAAACTTACAAAATAAAAAGTAAAACTTGGATAACTTACATTCTAGAGGAAATTTTAGGTTTAGAGTTTTATATAATTAGGAAAAATTCTACATAAACAATTCAAAATTCATTAAAAGAACATTTCTCCCATTTAACCCAACTTTTCTTATTTCACAATAGGTCATCAACATCATCCTTGTGAAATAATTTATAGAAATAAATCATTCAACATCATTCTTTAAAACTTGTGGAAAATACAACATAATAAGAGTGATCTCAAATGCTCAGTAATGGAAAATTTAAGCATTAACAAATGAATTCCATCAATGAGCATAAGAGTGAAAAAGGGTATGATGATATAATCAATGTGTATGAGCGAATCATAAAAGAAATAAAAACCATTAATACATGGATCAACAAATATGAAAACTTATAAAAGTAAAGATTCATCAAAATTCAATAATCAAAATTCATGTGATATCAATCTTGATCAATAGAAACATTATAAACATATAATAAGCAATTAATACTATTTTTGGAACTTGGAGCATCACTTTCATAAAACCCTCTAAAAACCCTTTAAAAAACATTTTAATTGGAATAACCATATAAAAAACTTTAAATATATCATTAAACAATGCATTGAAGATCTATAATGGTGATCACCATTCGTATAAGCTATATCAGGATCACCCGTTTTCTGTGAGCTATAATGGGGCTCAACCCTTCTTATAAGCTATATTGGGCTCACCCGTGAGCTATAATGGGGATAAAACCTTCTTATAATATGTATTGGGATCACCTATGAGCTATAATGAGGCTCAACCATTCATATAAGCTGTATTTATCTCACCCATTTCATATAATTATCAATTACCGTGAATAAAAAACTTTTATCATCAAAATCATAAAAACATGATAAACCCATGGAAAAGAAATGGGTTTCATATGAATATCTTTAAAAGATGATTAAACCATTAAAAATAAATTAGTTCCATAACAATATCTTTACCACATAATAAAACCATGGAAAATAAATGAGTTTCATAATAATCTCTTTGGAACATGATTAACCCATGGAAAAGAAATGGGTTCCAAAACAATCTCTTTGAAATATGATTAACCCATGGAAAAGAAATGGGTTCCAAAAAAATATTAATACATATATAAAATAATGAGGATAGTGTTAATACAAAATATCCCCAGTGGAGGATAAGTAAAAACAAGGGTTGTTGATGTTGATGAATGGAAATACCATTAAAAGATCATTAAAACATTCTCAAGGGAAATAATATTTAAACATTCCAAAGCACCCCTCACCCCTTTGAAACATTTTAATTATTAAGCCAATGAATTAAATATCATTAAATGAAATATATAATATCATGATAATAAAGATATTAATGATATAACATGTAAAATTGGTTGTATATACACCTTATAAAAGAAGATAGGTGTATAACATAACAAACGTCTCAAATAAAGAAAAATAGGACAAAAATCCATTACCACTTTGGTAACTTTGAAATCATAAACCCCATGAAAGATATATTATAAAAATGATATTTAAAACCCCATATATTTAAGGATAATAATCATCAAATACATTCTTGTTCAGTATATACACCACACAACAAAAATAAGTGGTGAATATAGAATATATCTCACAAAAATAAAGTGAGATGAGAAAAACCCTTACGAAGATCATATCATTAGAGTGAGAATTATAGCGACCCTATAATTTTACACATATCAATACATGATTTTACGCATAATTAAACATCATATTATAAGACAAGTAATGTAAAGTCTAGTGTCTTGGAATATTAGGTACATAATTAAACATCATAAAAACAACTTTTATTTAATCTCCACATTGAGATCCTAACTTCCATTGTGATAAAACATCTACATAGGATAACCTAGGGATAAAATCAAAAAAAGGGATGATATAAAAATCTCAATAAAGGAATAATCATAAGAATAAATCTTAAAACATGGTTTAGAAGGCATAACATAATGATATAAAAAGGCATGAAACATAAGGAACGTTAACATATAGAACATGGGATCTTATAATAATGGAATCATAGTAATGTGGAAACACCATAAAACCTGATTTTATCATGATTCAAGGACTGCCTCACATATATGATCAAAAGTCAAGTCTAACCACCAAGACCATTGCACATGGAGCATGAGTCAAAGCTAACCACCAAGACCATTGCACATAACATCTCATGAGACTAAACTTTACCCAATGCATTGGAGTGCTATCTGGGCACACCCATCATAACATGTTCATGAATATGTGTTGCACATAAATAAAGAATAATAAAGGATAATATGCATATATCATGATAGGTTATTTCAAACTTAAGTGATAACATGTAAAAATAGTATTTAAGAAACTTTAAAATTAAAACATTTTAGTGCGGTTTAAGGAAAATATCAAAGATCATTTAAAATAAAAAAATGAACAATATTTTATATAAAAAAAGAATTGAACCAAGAATGTTTTCATAATAAAATGTGTGGTTTTATAAAAATAATGGTAGCTTAATATAGGTTATGGAGTGCACTTGAAAATGGGTAAGAATTCAGGAAGTTCCTTTAAAACGACTTGCTTATCGGGAAGTATCGAGAATGGAACCACTTAAAACATGTATATCCCCAAAGGATGAGGATGAAAAGGTCTTGATACATGATTTTAGAAAATTTAAATAGTATTTATAAGATTTAAATAAAAATTAAAGATAATTTCATTTGGTTAAAAAGAGAGGAAGAGAAACCCGAAGGAATAATGGACGTTCGGGTAGAATCCCTTACCTTAAGTCCAAAGGTGTCCTTCAATTGATCTTAATGTCATGGATAATCAAATTAGATTAATTAATTAATAATTAAATAACCTATTCTACATTAATTTGATTTAGTATCATTTTATTAAGTTCTTTTATTCCCTTTTTGATGAGTCATAGTGTTCAATTTCATCATTCGTGAGTGCTCGTTTTCTTAGTTTTCATGATCGGTTTGCTTGAATGGAAGTTCATGTAAAATGGGAATGGTTTTTCAGAAGTATAATTATATTATATTAATTAAATTATAGAAGATAAAAGGGTTATACCATTCATTTTATTAAATGGGATGAGGATGAATCATTAGATAAAATTTTAATGATAATCGCTTGGATTAATTTGGCGGTTTTTCGATCACAACGAACTCATTTTGTTTTATAAATTAATATGATGTATAAAAAATGATTCCATAACCTTAAATAAGTTATGATAAATATATTATAATCTGGTTCAACCTTAAAAAAGTCTTCATGGCCATCCTTGAATATGGTAATAGAAATTGAAAACCCGTCATCCTTGAATGTGATAAATTAACACATCTCATACGGTGTTTTCATTTTTAGTATAAAAGGTGAGAAAAAGAGAGATGACGATGAATTATTCCATTTTCATAAAAAAATTAAAATATATTTAAGGTACTAGATTTATCATCCCATTTTTATTAGTTAATTTTAAGAGATAAAAAGAAAAGAAAGAAACTTGAAAAGAAAATAAAAGAATCGGAAAGAGGAATTTACCTCTTGAATTTATCTTCCTTGAGAGCCTCCTTAGGGAAGAGATTTTGGTATTTTGATGAGACAAAGAGATCCTAGATGTGGGGGAGGGGATTGGTAAGAGATTTGAGTAGAATTTGGACAAGTCACAAGTCTTGAGAGGTGTGAGGAGAAGAGATGATGAGGGGTGCTATTTAAAGTGGAGGAGAGGAGCGTTTTCTCAATATTTAATTCATTAGTTTATTATTTTTATAAAGACAAGAAATAATGATGATTAATCAGAATAAATACAGTAATTAGGTCATATGAGTTCTAAAAAATGGTTCTTATCTCATCCATGACTCAATGAATAGGGTGTTTAACTAATAATATATATATTCTGTAAATTACCATATTTTAATATTCATTAAAAATTAAAGTATTTTAGAAAAAACCATAAAATTAACCTTACCATTTTTCTATGTATAGAAATAAAAAATGAACTCCATTTTTTAAAAATAATTTTCTAAAGATGATAAATTTTATTTTTAATTAAAATCATAATTTACTTCAAAAATACATATTTTAAAATTAAAACCATTTTTCTGACACCTTGAAAAATTAATTAAGGTCTCATAAAATTATCTTATAATCATAAGACACAAAAATATAATTTTATGAATACATTTTATGAAAATAAATTTTATTTTAATTTATTAAATTAATCATAAAATTGTAATTAAATATACATGACTTACAAAAATACCAATACTTAATTAATAACTTTTAAAATATTTATTTACTTTTACTATGATATAATTATATCATATTGACACTTATAAGATGAAATTTTTTATTTATACCTTAATTGGGGAGGTTACTATTACATTGGCCAGTTTACTATTCATAAGGGTCACATTACTATTCTAAAGGTCAAATTACCATTTCATCGGTATGTGTTCCTTAACTTCTAGAGATAAATTTTATTTCACTTATTATTAATTTATAAAGTTTTTATTGTGTTCTATATGAAATATTATATGATTATACAATAAGAAATAATTATAAGAGGGAAAATCCATTGATAAAACATTGGGTCGTTACATTCTTCCTCCTTTATGAAATTTTACCCTCAAAATTCCATTTTACATTCTTGGCTAAAAATAGGTGTTGGTACTTATCCTTCATCACTTCCTCCAGTTACCATGTTTCCCCTTTGTATTTATGGTTTTTCTATAGTACATTGACCAGGTGAGTAGTCTTGTTGCATAAAAATTTATCCATATGATCCAAGATCTTCACTGGATGCTCCTCATAAGAAAGATCATTCTCCAATTGTACCACCTTTGAAGACAACACATGTGAAGGTTCTAGTATATAATTAATTAATAGGGATACATGGAATACATCATGTACTTTAGATATGGTAGGTGGAAGTGCTATTCAATAGGCCACAACTCCAATGCGATCAAGAATCTCGAAGGGGCCGATGTACCTGGGAATTAGCTTTCCTTTCTTCCTAAATATCACGAGCTTCTTTCATGGATATATTTTTAGGAATACCATGTCTCCAACTTTGAACTCAAGGCCTCATAGATGATTATTTTCATATATCTTTTGCAAATTTGGGTTGCCTTGATGTGCTGCTGAATGGTTTTCACCTTCACCACTAGTTCCTTAACCATTTCAGGTCCTAGCAGCTTACGCTCACTGACTTCATCATATCATAATGGTTTTCTGCACCTTTTCCCCTAAAGGGATTCATATATATCCATTTGGATTATGGAGTAGAAATTGTTTTAGTGGGAGAATTTGACTAGTGTAAGATGTTGGTCCCATCCTACTTTGAAGTCCATAGAAAATGATCTCAACATGTCTTCTGATGTATGAATAGTTTGCTCTGATTAACCATCAGTTTGAGGATGATAGGACATACTGAAGTTCATATTAGTTCTTAGAGAATGTTAGAAACCTTTCAATAATTTTGAGGTGAATCTCAGATCTCGATCGGATACAATCGATAGTGGTACTCCATACAACCTTTCTACCTCTTTGATATATATCCATGCAAGTCGATCCAATGAGAAGTCCTCTCGAATTACAATAAAGTGAGCCATCTGTTAGTCATATTAGGACACTCAAGAGGGGTGGGGGGGGGGGGGGGTGAATTGAGTTTCTATAAAAAAATTCGTTTAAAAAAAACTTTATTTGATAGAATCCCCTAATTTAAAAAAAAGATAGCCCAGTTAATCAAAGCAGTAAATTTATAACAGTCGGACTATTAAATTAATTTCTTAGAAGATTGATTGTTTCTCAGTTATATTAATATGAGATACTGATATAACTTTTGAAACTAATTTACTAAACCAAAATAGTTATAAATAGTATCCAAGACTAACTATAAAAGTGAAACTTAGTTTACCAAAATATGAGTTAAAACAGAGTAAGATAAATTTGAAGAAACCACAGATTTAAACAAGAGGTTTGGTCTCAAGCTAAGACTTTATCCTCTCCACTTTGTGATCATATACCTCCATGTAGTTTATATTAATAAACTTTGATCCACACCCTAGATTGGAGTTTTCATAATAGTATACAAACTATCCAGGTCACAAGACCTATACCACAGTTCTACATAGGAACTAAAATATCCAGGTACACAGGAAATCTACCACAATTCTTCATGGGAGAAATATGGTATAAGAGAATGGTAGTGTGAGGATATCTTGTATCCTTTAGTTCAACACATGAGACAGTGTGAATTTAAAATATAGATTCATACACTGCTCAAAATGTAGTAAAAATGTACACAACAGAGAAGGAAATAAATAGATAAAGTTTAGAAGGTTTTTTGTGTTGTGAAATGCAGCTCTGGACTCTTTGGATTTAGCAAATGTAAAGATTGATTCCTCTTCTGGAAACAGACACTAAAACAAAGTGTTGCTAGAGATCTGTGTTCTGGTTTCCAAGAAGATGGGATTCTCCTCATTAGTGTTTGTTTTCTTCAAGGATGATTGAATCTTTTATTCAAAATGATCCTCCTTTAGTTTACAACTATTAGGAATGAGAGTTCTTTTTGTGTGTTCTTCTACTTGGTCTTGTATTTTGCTCAGGTATTCTTTTCAGTTTTTCTATTCTTCTATAAAACTCATGTACCAAGCTTTCATTTTATTTTTGGTGTCTTGTTTTGGATAATAAGGAGCATTTGGAGGTACCTTGTTCCTTGTGCTATCCACTAACATAGTCATTAATGTTGTCTACAAAAATCATTAATTTAATCAGTAGCTTTAAAACACTCGAATATGTCTGTTAGAGAAAATTTTAAATAAAAGAGAATTTAAAAAATCTGTCGGTGAAATCCAAAAAATTAATACTAACCATTTTTTGATGTCTAGAATTAAAAACTAAACTCCATTTTATAAATATAATTTTCTAAATATGAGAAATTTAATTTTTAATTAAAATCATAATTTTACTTGAAAAATACATATTTTAAAATTAAAACTGCTTTTCTAACACATTGAAAAATTAATTAAAGTCTCATAAAATTATCATATAATCATAAGACATAAAAATATTATTTTATAAATACATTTTATGAAAATAATGTTTCTTTTAATTTATTAAATTATTCATAAAATTGTAATTAAATATACATGACTTACAAAAATACCAACACTTAATTAATAATTTTTAAAATATTTTTTTACTTATACTATGATATAATTATGTCATATTGACACTTATAAGATGGAAAATTTTTATTTATACCTTAATTGGTGAAGTTACTATTACATTGGCCGGTTTACTATTCATAAGGGTCACATTACTATTCCAAAGGTCTAGTTACTATTTCATCGGTATGTGTTCCTTAACTTCTAGAGATACCTTTTATTTCACTCATTCTTCATTTTTAAATTTTTTATTATGTTATATATCAAATCTTATCTGATTATACTATAAGAAATAATTATGAGAAGGGAAATCCATTGATAAAACATTGGGTCGTTACAAGAATAAATCCATGAAATAATTATGTGTGAAATATTTAAATCCAAAAAATAAAATTAGAAAAACATAATAATATAATCAGAGTTAATTTATCAAAAATTATTAGCATAACATAACCAATAAAATATAATTTTAACCCAATGAATGGAAATTGAGTTAAGAAATCCCTTACCTTGAGTTAGATTTGTCATGTTTGTCCTCTATCTTCTTGAATAATAAAATTACGTTAATTATTTACTTTCTTTAGAACCTTTTCCAAGTTTATTATTAATTTTATTTTACTTATAAACAATTTATATACAATTAATTAATCAATATTGTTTAAGTCATATGTTTTGACCATATTCAGATTATGTGTCAGAATCGACTTTGATAGGTTGACTATGCTCAATGAGATCATTATTTAAATATATCCAGAATAATATACATGAAATAATTATCACATTTTTAAATCAATTATACTTTTAAAATCATACAGTAAATATGGTTATGAAAAATGAACCAATTTTATGATCATGAAGACTGTAGGCTGTACGTACGCATGAGTAACGTTCTCATTTTTCAATAATCATTATGGAAAGAAGGTGAGTAACATTTATCTTTACAGAATGAACATTATATAATAAATTAAATTTTATTTAATTATATATAATTGTATATATCATTCTTGTGATATGGTGATGAAAAATTAAGAATCACATCCCGTTGAAGATGTGGTAGTCCACACATCCATGAACGACGTTATCACTTTTTCAGTGTGTAAAATGGAAAGAATAAAAAGATATATTATATGTATAGATATATAATAATGTCACTAATATCTTAAATATTTAATTTATATCATATATGTTTATTAAACCCATACTTAAGAAATTCCATGTAAAAGGTGAATGTATCATATCGCTTTGAGGGGGCGATAGTGCACACGTCCATGAACGATGTTATCGTATTCCCGAAAAATGGAATGCGTGAAGGTATATGTCATATAATAATCCCATAAGTATTAATACATTATAAATATCATATATATCATATAAAAACAGTATGTACATCATAATTTTCTACCATAGTAGGTGGTAAAGGAAAAATGAATGACATCGTTTCGTGAGGCGGTAGTTCACCGTACACACAAATTGTGATTTCATTACCCATTTGATGAAAGTGTGTGTTTGTGTAGGTATAAAACTTAAAATAACAACAAACTATTATATTGGGTATATTGATGTTATTATATAATCATGTAATAATAATAATTTTAGAGGGTTGAGAAAGAAATAAAATAAAAGTGCTCGTTGAAGAATGTTAGCTCTTCTTCGGGTGACTCCTTTTGGTTTTCCCCAAAGAGATTTCTTGGTTTGATTTATGACCAATATGAGGCTTCTTAGATGAAATTATGGATTTTTGGATCTTATTTGGGTAGGTTTTGGATGATTCAAATGTCTTGAGAGGTGTGATGAGAGGAGGAGAAGATGCCTTTTATAAGTGGGGAAAGGACACATTGGGTATTCTTGAAAATATTTGAGTGCACCCCATGTTACAATTATTCAAAAAGGTTAAAAATTAGACAATTTGAAAAAAATTATAGGTTTAATGGTATAAATATGGCCATCCCATAATTTTTAGACAAGTATAGGGTCATTTTTACACTATATTCTAAGTTTAATAATTAAGTAAACTCATTTTTACCTTAAACACTGTAATTAATTTTAATTAAATTCACTAATATTTTAGGCAAAAAACTAAGTTTACATTACTATAAATTATAAATTATTTTTATTCAAAATATAGAAACCATTTTGAAAAATTAAAATCATATAAGGGTAAGAAATTAATTTAAAATTAATCCCGCAGACCGGATGAGACAATGAGTATTTTCAGAGAAAAGTTCAAACATTTAAAATGTTTTTATATCCATTTTAAATGTAAAACTGATACAAATAAACTAAATTTGTTTAAATTATATAATAATTATATAATTATACTTAAAAACCAATTCAAAATATAATTTGACACTATAAATTATTTAGATGAAAAAATAGTTTTTGATTAAAATTCGGCGCTATTCACGATTCATCAAAATATGAATGTTCTTAGAAAAATACCAAAAATTCACCCAAAGTAAAATTTGATATTATTATTTAAAAAATTATGTTTTTTAAATAAAAATAATAAAATTATCAAAATTTAGTTTTAAAACAATTATGCCATTAAAAGGCGGTAAAACTACCTTTTTATAAATATACAACTTTTTATGCTTAAAATTTGATTTATTATTTTCTTAAGCCTATAAAACTTATTGGATTAATTTGAAAACATTTGATTAAATATATTACATATAAATTTAGTTAATATCTTTCACTGATATTGATTAATTTATTTTTTAATATAAAAATTACATTCTGGTTATAAAAATAGTTTTTCATAAAAACACATCCTTTATATTCAATTGGTCTTTATTTTTATTTCTAATTAACTGGTATCAATGAATTAATTTTATAATAATCTGTAAAATATTATTTCCTAGTTTATTTAATCATATTCATTCCTTATATTCCAATGGATAGGTGATAACTATTATGTTAAATAAATAATATTAATAGTATATTGTTTTTCAGTAAGACTCGGGCTTGCATGTAACATAAGTCATCAAAGGGACTCAATGTTGCGTGAAACTCAAGATAAACTTGGTGTTTCATGTGATTAAATATAAACTATGTATTTTTTGAAACATAATCTATTACATAATTTAAATTAATTTTAAAGAATATTTTTTATAAAATCTCAAGATGCTACATCCTACCCCTCTTAAAATGAATTTCACCATCAAAATTCATATTGGTTAAAAATTATTTGCATTTATAGAATTAATTTATTGAAACCCACATCATAAAAAGAGTTAATAAAAAATAGTATTTAAAAATTTTAAGTGGGAAACATAATGGTTTCTGGAAATACTTTATAGACATAAATAATTCAACATCATTCTTTATACCCTTTATAAAAGGAAACATAATAAGGGTTATATAAAATTCTTGGTAAGGGAAAACATAAGCATCAACAAATGAATTTCATCAATGATCATAAGAGTGAATAAGGGAATGATGACATAATAAATGCATGGGAGAATCATAAAAGAATTGAAACACATAAATACCTATTTCATCAAATATGAAAACATGAAAAAGTAAAGAGTCAATAAAATTAATAATCAAAATCCATGTGATATCAATGTTTATCAATAAAAATATTATAAACTCATAACAAGTAATTAAAATTCTTTTTGGTAACTTGGAGCATCACTTTCATAAAACAATTTCAAAACCCTTTTAATTGGAATAACCATACGAACTACTTTCAATATATCATTAACCAATTAATTGGAGATATATAATAGTGATCACCATTCATATAATCTATATTAGTCTCACCCATATTTCTTGAGCTATAATGGGGATCAACCCTTCGTATAAGCTATATCGGGCTCACCCGTGAGATATAATGGGGTTCAACCATTCATGTAAGCTGTATCAGGCTCACTCGTGAGCTATAATGGGGATGAGTCATTTTAATAAGATGTATTGGGCTCACCTATTTCATATAATTCTCGAGTACCATGAATAAAAAACTTTCATCATAAAAATCATAAAAACATGATAAATCCATAGAAAAAATGGGTTTCATATCAATCTATTTAAAACATGATTAAACCATGGAAAGAAAATGGGTTCCATAAAAATATATTTAGGAAATAATAAATCTATGGAAAATAAATAGGTTTTATAAAAATATCTTTGGAACATGGTTAAACCATGGAAATGAAATGAGTTCCAAAAACCTCTTTGAAACATGATTAAACTATGGAAAAGAAATGGTTTCCAAAACAATCTCTTTGAAACAATATTTATCAATCTAGAAAATAATGAGGATGGTATCAATAAAAAATATCCCCAATGGATTAGAATTAACAAAAAGATTTTTTGACGTTGATGAATGGAAATACCATAAAAATATCATTAAAACATTCTTGAGGGAAATAATCTTTAAACATTCCAAAGCATCCCATACCACTTTGAAACATTTGATTCATTAAACAAATGAATGAAATAAAATTAAATGGAACTTATAATATCATGTGAATAAATAAATTCATTATATAACATTTTAATGGAGAAATATATACACATTATAATGGAATATATGTGTATAACATAACAAACATCACATAGAAGGAAAATTGTGACAAAAATCCATTACTGCTTTGGTAAATTTTAAACCGTAAACCCCATGAAAGATATATCATAAAAAGGATATATAAAAACACATAAATTTAATTATAAGAATCATAAAATACATTCATGGTCAATATTTACACCACACAACAAAAGTAAGTGGTGAATATGGAATATATCTCACAGAAATAAAAGTGAGACGAGAAAAACCTTTACAGAGATCGTATCATTGGAGTGAGAAAAAATCAATAAAATAATTATGTGTGAAAAATTTAAATCCAAAAAATAAAATTTTAAATACATAATAATATAATTATATGTCATTTCACACATATTCTTGGCATAACATAACCAATGAAATAGAAGTTTAACCCAATGAATGGAAATTGAGTTAAGAAATCCGTTACCTTGAGTTCAATTTATAATGGTTGTCCTCTATATTCCTCAATAATAAAATTAATTTAATTATTTAATTTATTAATAACCTTTTCAATTTTTATTATTACTTTTATTTAACTTATAAACATTTTATATTCAATTTATTAATCAATAATGTTAAATTTGGATGCTTTGATGATATTCGGTTTATGTGTCAAAACTTACTTTGATAGGTCAACTATGGTCAATGAGGTAATTATTTAAAAAGATAAATAATAATAATAATCATTACATAATTGTCACATTTTACATAAATTATAATTTTAAAATTACACAAGAAATATGGTTATGAAAAATGAACCAATATTACAATCATGGAGACGATAGGCCGTACGTACGTGTGAGTAACTTTCTCATTTTTTAATGATCATTCTTGAAAGAAGGTAGGTAAAGTTTATATTTCCAAAATTTCCATTATATAATAAATAAAATATCATATAATTAAATTTACTTATATATATATATATCATTTTTGTGATTTGGTGATGAAAAATGAAGAATCACATTGCTTCAAGGAGGCAGTAGTCCACACGTCCATGAACGACGTTATCACTTTTTCAGTGTGTAAAATGTAAAAAAGAAAATGATATATTATATGTAAAGATATATAATCATGTCATGAATATCATAAATATTTCATTTATATAATATATTTTTATTAAACCTATTCTTAATAAATTCTATGCAAAAGGTGAATGTATTACATCACTTTGAGAAGGCAGTAGTCCACAGACCCACAAACAATGTTATCATATTCCCACAAAATAGAAATCATGAAGGTATGTGTAATATAATAATTCAATAAGTATTAATACATTATAAATATCATATATATCATATAAAAATAGTATTTCCATCATAATTCCAAACCATAAGAGGTGTTAAAGTAAAAACGAATGACATTGTTTTGCGAGGCGGTAGTTCGCCGTACACATGAATATTGAATTTGTCACCCATTTGATGGAAGTGTGAGTTGGGGTAGGTATAAACCTGAACATAATAAAATATTATTATATTTAGGATACTAAGGTTATTATATAATCATGTAATTATAATAATTTAATGGGGTGGAGAAATAAATAAAATAGAAGTGCTCGTTGAAGAATGTTACATCTTCTTCCAGTGACTCCTTTTGGTTTGCACCAAAGGGATTCTTTGGTTTTATTTATTGTCAAGGTAAGGATTATTGGATTAAATGAGAAATGTTGGGAGATTATTTGGTATGGGTTTGGACAAGCCAAAGTTCTTGAGAGTTGCGATGAGAGGAGGAGAGGAGACCATTTATAGGAAGGGAAAAGGAAACATTGGGAATTCTTGAAAATATTTGAGTGCTCCCCATGTATTACTTGTACCAAAAGGGCCTAAAGTTGAATATTATAAAATATTATAGGATTAATGGTTGAAATATTACTATAAAATAATTTTTATACAAGTTTAGGGTCATTTTTACACCTTATATTATAAGTTTAATCATTAAGTAAACTCGGTTTTACCTTAATCACTATAATTAATTTTAATTACATTCACCGATATTTTTGGTAAAAAACTAATATGAACTTACTATAAATTAAAAATTATTCTTATTCCAAATATTTAATACATTTTTAAAAATTTAAATCATAGAATTACCAGAAATTAATTTAAAATTAATCCCGCAGACGGGACGAGATAACAAGTTTTTCAAGAGAAAATTTCAAAAGATAATTTTTTTGTATCCAATTTCAATGTGAAATTGATTAAAATTACCTAAATAGGTTTAAATGATATAAAATTTATCTAATTATTCTTTAAAACCAATTAAAAATATAATTTAACACTATAAATTATTTAGATGAAAAACCAGTTTTCAACTAAAATTTGGTTCCATTCACTATTCATAAAAATATGAAATTTCTCAAAGAAATAACAAAACTTCACCCAAAGTAAATTTTTATATTACAATTTAAAAAATAAATTTTATTTTTTTCAAATAATTTTTTTAAAATTTTCAACATTTAGTTTTAAAACAAGTCTTCTATTAAAAGGTGGTAAAATTGTCTTTTAAAAAATATACAACTTTTTATGCTTAAAATTTGATTTATTCTTATCTTAAGACTATCAAACTTATTGGATTAATTTAAAAACATGTTATTAAATATATTAAATATAAATTTCATTAATAAATTTCACTAATACTAAATAATTTTATTTTTTAAGATAAAAATGTCATTATGGAAAAAAATAGTTTTTTCATAAAAACACACCCTTTATATTCAATTGGTATTTATTTTCATTTATAATTAATTTGTAACTAATGAATTAATTTTATAAACATGTGTAAAATATTATTTCATAATTTAGTTAATCATATTCATTCCTTCCATTCCAATGTTTAGGTGATAACTTTAATGTTTAATAAATAATATTAATAGTATATTGTTGTCCGATAAGACTTGGATTTGTGTGTAACATAAGTAATCAAAGGGACTCGATGTTGCATACAATGCAAGATAAACTTTGTGTTATGTGTGATGCAATATAAACTATGTATTTCATGTAATGCAATATATTAATGAATTGAAATTAATTTGAAAGATAATATTCCATAAAATCTTGAGATATTATACCCTTGATACACCCATGATCACATTGGGTACTCACATTAGAAAAAAAAACCATTTAAAAGAATAAAATGATCTGTACCTCATAGTAAAACCTGAGATATTACAATATTCCCCCCTTAAAACAATTTATCCTCTAATTTCCCTCTCAAGGGTGGCCAAGAATAATCTGAGAATAACTATGACCACTAGGTACGTATATCGGCCTCCCACTCCTGAGTCTCATCCTGTAAATGGTTGTGCTTCCATAACACCCATACTATAGGAACTAACTGACCTCATAGAACCTTCATGCTCTTGTAAATGATACTAATTGAATTCTCCTCAAAGGATGCATCTTCCTATAACTCAACCTCCTTAGGATGAAAAGCATGAGACAAGTCTGAATGATTATAGAACAAATGAGATACATAGAATACGTAATACATGGATTGTTACCTTTGAGGTAATTGTAATTGATAGTATTTTGATCCAACTCTACCTAGAATCTTGAACGACCCAAAATATCATGGTGAAGACTTACCTTTTCTCCTAATCTATTTGTGTCCCAACCTCGAGGATGCACGAAAAAAGAACCGATCCCCAAAATAGAACTCTAGTTGCCAACGATGGCGATGAACATAATATTTCTATTGAGATTGTGTAGTATCCATCTAATTATTTATCAACCAAACCTACTCAAAATTCTTTTGCATGAGATGCTATCCCAATAAAGTTTACTCAACTACCTCTAACCTATATATGGGTGATCGACAAGGCTATACAAAGCCTAATAAGGTTTCATCTGTATAGTCTCATGATAGCTATTATTGTAGGATAAATCATCCATGGGTATATGAATCTCCCAAGATCCCCCAAAATCTTGTACGCATGCTCAAAACGTGTCCTCTATCACCTTTATCATACGATCTAACTAGCCATTACAATGAGGGTGGTATGTTGTGATCAGAAGAACATGTGTACCAAAATCCCTCTAATTTTTTTTCTAGAAATGTGACATAAATTGGGAATCCCTATATGATACAATGGTCTAAGAAATCCCATAAATTCATTTTATCTCATGAATATAAAACCACACAATCTCATCCACCAATAAGGTCTCCCTAATCATAAGTAAATGAGCCACCTTCATGATCCTGTCAACAATAACTCAAATGGAATCAGTACCTCGTGGAAAACTTGGAAAACCGGTCATGAAATCCATCATGACATCATATATTTTCTACTCAGGAGTATGTAACTACTGTAAATTTTAATCTAGTCACTGATGTTCCACATTCACCTATTTATAGATGTAATAACTTATAAAAAAACTAGTTATCTCACATTTCTTCATTGTCTATCAATACTGGCAACATAGATACTAATACATCTTGGTAATGCCGGGATGCACTGCCCAAACTGAGGGATGAAACTCCCACATCATCTCTTCATGTATGTCTGCTGGAACCCATAAACAACCATGAATATGCATGATTTCATCCTTGACTATGTTCTAACTAGGAGGTGGTTCCTCACCTTCCACACTCTAACGTATGAATAAACCCTCAAAATCCGATAGCTTCCTCATCATCACTCTATCCAGAAGGGTAGAGGTCACAAATAAGGATGAAAGGAAGGTCTTCCTCTGACCATCCTGCACCTCTAAGTGAATCTCATAAATAATATCTATAAGTTTCAAATCACTACTGGCCTCCTGAACTACATGTATATGATTCCTCCTACTCAGTGCATCGACAAAAAAATTTCCTTTACTTGGCATATAGGTAAGCTCAAAGTCAAAAGACTATAGGTACTCAACCCAACTTCGATGCCTCAAATTCAAGTCACATAGTGTAAATATATACTTGAGGCTTTTATAGTCTAGGTACACCATAAAATGATCTCCCAATAAATAGTGTCTTTAACAGATTAATGCATGAACAATAAATCTAACATAATATCAGGCATCATGTAACTCCTCTCATGTGGCCTCAACTGTTGAGACCCATATTCCATGACTCTATCCTCGGACATCAAAACTAATCCTAGAGCGATACCTAATTCATTATAATACATAGTGTATCTCCTTCCCAGCTTCAGAAGAATTAGAACTAGTGCTGAAGTTAGTCTCCCTTTCAGCTTAAGAAAGGCTATCTTGTAGGTATTTTTCCATACAAGATTCACAACCTTCTTAGTCAAGCATTTCAATGGTGCTGATAAGCATAAGAAGTCCTATATGAAATGCCTATAATATCTATCCATCCCTAAGAAAATCTATATATCAAATATATTATTAGGTTTCTACTAGGAAACTATAGCTCTCACCTTTTATGGGTCAACTGATACTCCAATCTCTGAGATAATATGATCCAAGAATTGAATCTTATCCATATATAAGTGACAATTTGTGAGCTTATAATATAAATAATTCTCTCTCAATGTATCCAAAATTATATCAATATGTTTGACATGGTTGTGTCAATTATGAGAATACACCAAGATATCTTCCATGAAAACTAGCACAAATGAATCCAGATAAGGATGGAAATCTCGGTTCATCAACACAATGAAAACTGCTGGTGCATTCATGAGATCGAACAACATAACTAGATACTTGTATAGACCATAAATTATATGAAAAGTTATATAAGGTATTTCTTTAGGTCTAATACAAACCTAATGATATCCAGATCTCAAATAAATTTTCGATAACACTCAAGATCCTCAAAGCTGATAAAAAAGGTCATCTATTCATGGTAGGGGGTATCAGTTCTTAATTGTCAACTGGTTAAATTTTTGATAATCCATGCATAGCCTGAGGGTACTATTTCTATTTTTTTACAAAAAGGACCAGTCAACCACACAATGAAGTAATGGGTCATATAAACCCATTTACTTCCAAGTCCTCTAGTTACCTCTTGGTCTCTTACAACTCCATATTATAAATCCTATAAAGATGAGTGGATACTGGTGCAACTCCTAGAACTATCTTGATAGAGAAATCCACCTTTATCTCACGAGGTTAACCATAAAATTAATATGGTAAAATTTCTATAAAACGATCAGCCTCTAAAGGGAAATATGCCTGAATCCATTCCTGATCATATAGATACAAACTAGCAATCTGGATTGTCATCCCACCTAGCCCATTATGTCTTGGTCCAGCTCGGATAACCTGTACATCCCATTCATCCTTGTGAATAAAAACTCTGCCCTACGATGATGTTAAAGTCACCCTACAATGATATAAATCAATACAGGATTGATAATAAACTAGCCAGTACATTCCGAGTATGATATCCGACTCAGTTATCTTGTGGAAAAAAATATCCCAAACAAAGTGACACCCACCAATATCAAGGGGGAACTACATGCATTAGTTCACACTCTCTAATATGATTCCCAATAGAGTATCAAGTGTCATAACACCCTCAAAAAACTAAACAACAATCCCAAGGATTCCCATCATAGTTATTGATATAAAACTATAAGATAGACCTATATTAGAAAGAAGTAGATACTTTCATAGCAACTAATAAAATCACAACTCTCACCATAGATGACCCGATGCTCTAATCCTTGTGGGTAAGCTATACAAAATATATCTATCTAGATTCATAGTCTTGTGAAACAACCTCATTACCTGGAGTAATCCCACTCTGCTGTCTAGGTACAGCTGGTTCCTGGATGCCTCATCCATGAATTCCATCTAAACCTGAATGACTGATACTACTCTAGATCCCAACCTAATGTAGATCTTTACAACCTCCTCCTAGATCTAGAGTTGGAGATGATACCCTTCCACTAACTGCTATAGGTAAGGTCAAGAAAAATCACTATACATGGACCATCCTACCACAAGCTCATCACTGGACTGGGTTTCGATCACATTGATTCCTCCTATGTCCTCATTTTCCACACCAATGATAGAAAAATGTACTACTAGAACCTATATCTTGGTTAGTACTCAACTCATGGGAAGCCTCAAATCATCACTTCCTGCCACTGGAAGCTGAACCACTGGATTGAGAGACTATACTGCTCTACTATAAACCCCCAGCCTATCTCAAGTTCTTCTCTATAATAAAATCATAATTCATTATCTCAGTAATATCCATCAACCTAAACACATTGATAAGATATTGAATGTAATTTCTGAGACCTTTCTCAAAACATCTTGTCCTCATCGCCTCATCAGTAAGATATATCAGTGCAAAATGTTGTGGCTTAGTAAAGTATGTTGAATATTCCATAACTATCATCACGCCCTTCTCCAGATGTATGAACTCACTATCCTTTTTTTATATTAGAGTCTTGGGAAAAAATTAATCATATAATTTGGTTTGGAAATCATCCCAGACCATCTCCCGTACCCTTTTATCTTGGTTCAAAACATCCCACCAGTGTTTTGATACTCCTCGAAGCATATAAGTTGTGATCTTCACTCACATCTCATGAGTTGTGTCAAGATGATTGAATATCAATAGAGTATTCTCAAGACACAGTTTAATATCCTATGAACCTCCATCCATAAAAAACATGGGATTCTTCTATTTCTGGAACACATGCGTCAGCTCTTCCATAGATGAGCTAAGCTACAATGCTCCCTAAAATGTCTACATATATCATATAAAACCCTCATGGAACTATGCCTCAGTATCTTTGTTTGGTAAAACCACTATTGCATCAACTATTAATATAGAAGTATCTATAGGTATCCCATAGACCACTAACTTTGGAGCATGGTCGTCGCCACCCTCCCAGTGTACGACTGGAGGTCATAGTGGTGGTATGCCCCTACAATGCCAAACACACACCTCATAAAAGCTCAATAACAAAAAGATCATATTTTAACATGTAGTATAGGTCAAAACCTTTATATAAATAGGTCTTACCCCTTTTCCCACTCCTAAATCCATGAATGGGTAGAAAGGAACAGTCATAACATCACTAGAGTCACTCTCTACTGCCCAATCTAAAGTTGGGTTTAGGTCAAGTTATCTATTTTAAAAATTTTAATTTTAAATGAAATGTATATGAAAATTATATTCTAAATGGTAGAACCAAATAGTTCATCACTTCTAATCCATAAGGGCCCATAAACCTCATGAATCGAAATATGGCATCCACTTAATTCATAACATAACACGTTTAAGTCCATACGACCATTGGTTCATGACTCAACATGCCACAATTGGTTGCTTAGGGTGTATACTGTAGCCCAATCAGGAAAACACTTCTTAGGTTATTAAAATCACCATATGTACCAATAATGTCTCTCAATCCCCTATACAAATCTTCCATCACAACAATACATATGTCAATCAAGGCACATATCACAACATCATGCAATTAATAAATGCATCCTATATGGCATGGAATAATGCATGTCATGTGAATCATGTAAGGTTACCTAAATGATTCATGATATGTAATACCCTCATATCATTAGGTTTCAATAAAATATAACCCTCAATCATATCAATGATAACCTCACAAATCAATTGCATCACTCAACGGTGGAATCAAATCAACCATAATAGTCAAAATCCAAAAAACAAAAATTTCCATTCGAGGCAAATTGTAATTTCTATGTACATGGGTTAACTACTCCCATGCAAAACTTATTACCAATTTACAATACCTTTCTAATCCCCTATCTATTTTTTCAAAATAGTAAGGCAGGAAATAAAAACCCTCTGATACCACTTTGTAATGTCCTGACTCAGAATCCACTATCTGGTGCCTAGAGCTAGTGGGAAACATGTCCTTAAGAACATCTCCCCAAATACCAGAGGCTTACGACTAGAAATGAGTGATCATGGTGAGTCTTTGAGGAGAATATGCCCTCATTTCAGAGTGTAGAAAATTGGTAGTAAACACAACAATCAATAGCGGAAGTAGTAAATCATCTAGTTATAATATGAACATCCAAGATAGGAATAGAAAAACAATTCCAAAAGTAATATCATATACAAATGATGATCATGTCACGTATCTACAAAATTTCCAAAATAGGTATATAGACATCAGTACAATACATGTATCAAAATATCAAAATAAAAAAATAACTACCCTCGATATCATCACAACCCTAAGCTCAGTCCTGTGATCCATTACTCCTAAGAATAGAACAATAACACATCTTACTATGGGTGCTTTACCAGGTCCCTACCTACATACATATATTCTATTAGGGTACCCAACGGTGGCCCAAACAGGGTGTGATATAACACTTAGTAGGCCACCACCAATTGTGTTTATAACAAATCCAGGTTGTGTAATACAAGATAAGTAGTGTGAAATATATAATAGATATGACATTATATAATGTAAAGTGAAAATGTCTAGCTAAAATGCATCCCTTCCAAAAAATTGTTAAGATTCTATACCAAGGTAGATGTACAACAAACAAAAGTAACTACCATGACCAACCCATATATCATGTATGCCAAATCAACTACAACCATGATGTATAACCCATATATCATATAAATCGTGACCATGCCATATATCCTATATATCATATCAACTATGGCCGCTCCATATAACCAGAAGCATCAGATCCTGTAAGGATTGATCCAAGGTATAGAAGACTAAGGCCTCCTCATCAAGTCCCAAGAGCATTTCGATGGTAACTCAGTTAGACTTGGGTATATTCCTTGGTGCATGTCAACCGATCATGTTCTACATGAGTCCAAGAAAGATGTATCCAAGGGGTAGCAAGGCCCAAGGTATCCCATAAAATCAAGACCCAAGGAGAAATATCATCCAAGTCATCCACTACTTCTATCATGAACTATGGTTTATCACACCCATAGTGTCCTATGGAAACATTCATCATTCAATTAAATTTTCATTTCATAACAATCACAACCCATGAGTTCTTCCAACTCATATAACCATTTCCTTTTAGCCAGTTAAATAAATTCACATCATGTATCACATGGAAAAGGAGGAAAAACCATCTCTTAATCAATCAATTCAATTCAATTTATTTATAACTTGGCAACATCTATCTAGGAAATCTCACACACACCCCATGGGTGGTTTAACAATATGAAAATGTGGGGGAACACCCCATGGGTGGCCTAGGTTGGGGTAACGACCTCCAATAATCATAAGGAACTAAAAGGGAATCCCTAACAAATTCCAATATTCTTAATTCAATGATCAATTTACTTTTAGGGGAAATTCTAGAAAGTAAAAAATGTGGCACAATGGAAAATAGCTCCAAAAAACACCAAACTAGGAAAGAAAGTTATATACCACCTATCGTAGGCCCGTAGTAGAGTGATCATCTAGTATAAGATTCTGATTTGATCCACATCATAAGAAAAATGAAGAATGGACAAAGAACCTAGAAATATGACATATTAGATTGCACTTAAATAACTCCATAAGTACAAAGAATGAAACAAAAGGAATGTAGTACTCCCTGGAACGAAACTAACGAGAGTGACGATGTTCGAATATGAGTTCATATGGTGAAATGAGATCCAAGGCTATCAATTTTCCTTCAAAGGATATCCACATGCATCACTACTATCCAATGGAGTAGAAATAGAAAATGTTTTGGTTTTAAATATTTTAAGGGAAAAATAGTAATTTCTACAAAAAATAATTGGTTGCATGGTTTGGCCGCACAGTTGGACAAACCATGCACCAACTGTGCTCCCTTTATTGCTTTAAGGAGAAACTCACATGGTTATTGCTTATGGTTCACCTAACCATGCACAAACCATGTATTAGCCACTGTAAAAAACTATAGAGGCCCTCACATGGGTGTGCACCTCCATCCAAATAGTTTCCTCATAATATGTGGGCTCCTCTAACCCTATGTCTAGGCCTCACATAGTTAGAAAAATCATGCAGCCTGTCCCGCATGGTTTCTAATAATCATGAAACTTTCTTTATTTTTCCAAAAAGTTGGGTTTTGGGCTCCAAATAATCCCCATACACCCTCGACACACCCATTAACACATTAGGTACTCACATTAGTCCATAAAAAACCATTTAAACCAAAAAACAAAAGATCCATACCACATGGGAAAACCCGGGATCTTACACCAGTATTTCCCACTAAATTTGGGTCTTCTATAGTAATGGGAGTTCTATCTAGAATCTTTACATGATTATACTGGAGTTTATGCAACTTTATTTTACCTTGGTGATACTACATTTCTTGATATTTTATCCTATTACTTATTTTAAATAGATTGTTTCTTATCATCTTTCTTGGCCCATACATGACCAAATTTCATATTTATACCCACATGGTTAGTGAAAATGAGTTTAAAATTAGAAATATCATATGAGGTTTTGACTAAATACCTTGAGTTTACATTTTTAGTAGACTTTGATGACTTAAAATTTATCTCAATGGATCTATTATAATCATCTCTATGACTTTTCAATTCTTTTTCAACTGCTATAAATTTTGATTGAGTCCTGAAAATCTCATGATCTTTCAACTTGAGTTTCAAATCAAGATATTTCATAATATTTTCATTTTCTAAAACTTCCAAATTGATCATTTTAATAACTTCAATATAGGAATATTCCTTTTGTGAAAATCCATCACAGTCTTTGAATTTATTTTTATCCTCCTTCAAGAGTCTAACTTCTTTCTCAAGATTTATATTCTACTTTAGACATGCTTCCAGTTCATATTTGAAATTATGTTCTATGTAAGATAATTTATCATCTTCACCTTCATTGATGGAATATTCATTATATTTAACAATATGTTCCATAATTTTTTTTTAAATTTTTTATCAACTTATTTATCTGATTTTCTATAAGAAGAGTATTCATACTCTTCCTCATTGCTTAATAAGTTTATATTTTTTCTTCTTGGGAACTTATTCTTGTTCTCAACTAATTTTGAGTCTTCTTTTATTTTCTTTCCACATATTTTATTTTGAGGAATTTCATATTCAGAATAATACTCTCCACTTTTCTTCTTTGGAAAATTAATGGAAAAGTGTCTAGTATCACCACTGTTAAAGAATTTAAGTGTATTTTTTCCTTTATACCTTACATTTCTTTTCCTATAATTCCTTATGATAAGGGAAATTATTCTTTTATGTTCATTATCTTTATCATATTTTCTATCTAAGTCACTTGGTCTATAATCTTCTTCATCTTTGATTTTATGCTTCCTCATAGCTTCAAATTCCATTTCATCTTGGGATTTATTTTTAAATGATGGTTTCTTTATCATTTTATTTACAATTATAATGTTTTAAATATCATCAAGGGGGAGATCATATATATCTTATAGAGCTAAAACCTTAGCATCAAATATGTCTGGAAAGATTCTCATTAACCTTTTAACAATAATAGAGTCACCCACCTTCCCCCAAAATCCTCTAATATTACTAATAATTTCATTCATCCTTATAAAAAAGTCATAAATTTTTTCATCTTTATCTATCTTGATATCTTAAAATTGGTTTATTCATATTTTTAGATTATCTTCTTTGACTTTAACATTCATCTCATAACTATTCTCAAGATCATCTCATATTTCCATCATAGTTTTCAAGTGCATCACCTTTGTGTATACATTTTTATATAAAGACATTAGAATCGTATTTCTTTCCTTCCCATCATTATACAAGTTCATTTTATCCCTAAAAGTTATTTTATATCTTCTATAAATTGGGGGAAAACCATCCATAACACCATCAATAACTTCTAATCCAAGTGAGCGAAGAAAGGGAAACATTATATTCTTCCATCCATGGTTGTTATTTCTATCAAAGGTTATCACAACCCTACCATTAAATAAATTAATATTATCTATCACATGTTACTCAGGTATCTAGCATAGGGAACCTCTCTCTAATACCACTTGAAATACCCCATGAACCAATTCACCATTGAGGGTGGGGGGGATGAATCAGTGTTGGTTATATTTTATAATTTATTTTGATTAGAAATAAACCCCTTATACTAGTCAAGACATAGTCCCTCAAATTTTCAACCCATCCTTTCTCAAATGAAAAAAATAAACAAGGCAAATCATAAATATTTTTTACAAGGTTTAGAACTAGTGTGGGTTATTAATTCTTTTCATATCCTACACACATCAAGAGATGACTTATCCACTAAATAATATGTTCAAATTCAAGTGGATAGGTTAGGTATATACCTGTATCCTTATTCACAAACTTCTTGTTAGGATTTATACAACATTCTACTGGTTATATAATGATTTGAGAAAGATGAGAAATACCTCTTAAGAACTTGGTTACATCAATAATTATTGATGATCTATCCCTAAGACTTAAATATAGATATAATAATATGATCACTTAAAAAAGAATCAAATGATGATATTCCCTTCAAAAATTAGAATTAAATTTTATTCTCATAAATAATAAAGCTAACATATATGATCAAAGCTTCTAAACTATGTTCTTATGACTGCCTCTCTCTCATAGTTTTTTATGCTTTGTTTCTCTTGAATATCACCATCCCTATTATCTCTCCTTTTTTACTCTTAATATTCAAAAATTTTAAAACTCATTGATTAAAAATAATTTAGGGACTATCATTTATATCCCAATATTCTCAAAATTTCATTTAATATAATCATACTACATGATCCGAAACGTTTTTATCATTTAGTTTAAAATCATTTTAAAGTTACTATGATATTAGAATTTAATATTTCATTAGATGCATGTCTATAGTGAATTTGATAAGTTAAAGAATACCCATGCATGATTATTTATTGAAACAAATTTGAGCTATACCTTCTCAAATTACTCTCAAAATATAGTATATTAGTAGCACAAATACTAATTCATTCATAACTCAGTAATAATCATTGCATATAAGGATTCTAGTGATCATTTTACTCCAAAACAGAAAAGCATAGGCACAAAAGCATTCTAGATTTAATATCTGAATATTCTTAATAGATAGATAAATATTTAATTGACACAATTTGTATAAGATAAAATAGCTTGGAACATAAATTAGGTAAGATAATTAATCACCATTTTCAAAACATCACATTAAATATCTTATATCACACTTAAAATATAATGTTTTACTCTTTGAATATTAGCTTTAGCATTATCACGTTTTAATTTATTTAGAATATTAAAAGTCTTGAAACTTATATTTTCACCCAACAGACTCACATAAAAAATTTATAATTATATGACCAACTATGAGTTGGATCTACCATGTGAAGCAACCATATTTTATGGATTGACTGTGTGGATTGACCATATGAACAATTCACTGATAGTATGGATAAAATATAAGACAATTGGATCGACTTCATGAATAACTCACTTATCATATGGATCGGCCGTATGGAATTGGATTGACAGTATGAATAAATAACCTGTTGTTTAAATCGACCACATGATTAATTGATTGACTCTGACAAAACAGTTGATCGATTGTATGAATATTTGATTGAGCTAATGTACAAATTGATCAAACCCATGACCGACTGATCGACTACATGATCAAACTCAAGAATAATTCTAGAATTATCAAAGTAAGAATATAATCTCTTGAGGACTAATTCTCAAATCAAATTCAGAAACATCTCAACATCCTAAAACACATCTTTAAAACATTTCAAGCATGTTAACAACAAATAAAAACTTATAACCACTTCATCAAAAACTCTAAGGATAATTCAGTTATAATTCCATTTGGGTTATAGTTAATCACTTTATGAAATTAATATATTTCATTTCCATTCAAGAATATTTCTCACATGATCAACTTTCTTGGATATACATAAAGGAATTGGTAGGGAATTATGGAGGACCACTCTCAATTGTATATGATCAAGATTTTAGGTTTACATTGATGTTCTAGAGAAGTGCTCAATAAAAATTGTATACAGAGTTGAGTTTCATCACTACTTATCATCCTCAAATTAAAGGTTAATTTGAAAGGACCATTCAAACTCTAAAAGATATGTTAAGATCCTATTTAATGGATTTCAAAGGAGGTTGGGATCAACATATTCCCTTGGTAGAATTTTAATTTAACAACTGTTTCCATTTTAGTATTCAAATGTCACCATATAAATATTTTTATGGGAAGAGGGGTAGAATTATAACATATTGGGATGATGTTAGTGATTGTAAGCTGCTGGTAATTGATATTTCTCAAGAAATGTTAGAAAATATTTAAACCATTTAGCGGAATTTTAAAACTTCCCAAAGTTGAAAAAAGAAATATGCTTGTAATAATTGATGAGATTAGAAGTTTGAAGTGAGAGATAAGGTATTCCTTCACATATCACCGTAGGAGAGGGTTATGAGATTTGGGAAGAAGGGAAAATTAATCCCTAGATATATTTTCCCCTTCGTAATACTTGATTGTGTGGGAAAGATATCTTATTATACCACACTTCTATCGAACCCATTCCAAGTGCATGATGTTTTCCAAGTGTCAATTTTGAAGAAGTACATACCAAACCCTTTATATATACTAAACTTAGATGTAATAAAACTAAAACATGATGTGTCTTATGAGAAAAAATTCATATAAATATTTGATTATAGAGTCAAAGTACTACAAAACAAGACCCCTCTACTAGTTACAGTTCTATGGAGAACTTATAAGATTGTGAAAGTAAAATGGGAACCCGAAGATGCAATGAGACTGAAGAAACATCATTTTTTTCATTAGATTAATGAAATTTAGAGGGAAAAATTCTTTTTAAGGGGGGTAGAATGTAACACCACACAATATTACTATGTATTTTCCCTACAAATAAAAAACTATTCCAAATAGATTATTTGACACAAAATACCAAACTAAAATGAACCAAAATACATTTTTATTGAGATTAAATATTCCAATAAAACATAAATAGTAATTTATTATTAGAATGAAATATGAAACATTATTAATAAAATTACATGAATAATAAAACAATAAGTAAATAAAAATTCCATGAACATGTAATCCATGTCCTCATGATTTGAGTTGAAGATCATAACCCCAATTACAACTATGTAAAAAAAGAAACTAATTATAAATATAATAAACATGATGAGAGATAATTAATTGAATAGTAATAATGATCCTAAAAATTAATGTAAGGCTGTATATAATAATGAAATATGATCATTATATATATGTTTGTTGGAAATTTGGTCATTGGATATATGGCCATTGGAAATATGGTCATTAGAAATATGGTTATTGAATATATAGTCATTTTATATGTATACATCCAATAGGAATATTTTAGTTGTGTAATTTTTATTAGAAAATTGAAATCAATATAATTCTTTAATAAAGTAAAAAAGATAACATTTAATTATAATATTTTATTATAATAATATATTTTTATGTGTTATATTATTAATATTATTAAATAATGATATAATAAATTTATAAAATTAAAATAAATATTTTAATTCCAATATATTGATAAAATTAAATGTTTATAAGATGAGTAATTAATTTTAATAGGCTATGGTTAAAATTATTTAATGTAAAAAATTGATATTTTTTCAAAAAACTATTTTTGTGTATTTTTACCTTAATAAATTAAATTGATTATTTTTAATCATGAAACTATTGAAATTATTAAATTAATAAATAAGTATATTTACCCTCATTTAATTTTTAATTGATATGAGATAGGACCAAGAATGCATGAAGATTAAAAAAATTTCTTTATAAAACAATTTTTTTACAAATTTCATGCTATCATTTAAAAGATAAATTTCTTATATTTAGAAATTAATTTAGATTAAATTAAAAATAAAATTTTAATCAACTAATTTAAATTAGGTAAGGAGTTCAATTTCATTTTCCATCACAAAAATAAGTTACCGAGGTAAAAATTAGGCTACAACAGTAAAGGTAAAATGAAGTAAAAGGGGTTAAAATAATCATTAAAGGAAAAAAATATCATAAAAACTATCTATAAATGTTTTTATTATGTAATTATAGACCAAAAATTATCCGAACTCCATTATGTTTTACTGTTTATCCATTTTCATTTTAAAATGACTGCCTTATACATTAAGGAATGGATATTTGAGAAATGTCACTAAAAATCACCTATAAAAGGACCCATCCTCTACCCCTCAAAACCCAATTAAAAAATTAGTTATCTATTGTATTACTACAAATTTAAAATATCAAAAATCATTCTTATACATTAAATAGTTTCTATTTCCAAAAAGGAATCCTAAATCCTTCATTCCAAAGGAATCCGTGTCGAAAAGGTGCGAAGCCATCAATTAAGAAACTAAGTTCTTCCATTAATTTTGTAATTACCTTCTCATTTAAACTATTCATAAACATAATAATTCACTATAATTATGTAATATTAACATAATTATTCTTATGAGAAAATGAAAATATCATTTCATAACTCTATACTCTCACCTATTCATCGGTATAACGTGTTCTTATTTGGACCAATTTAACCACCTACATGAACTATGTTATACCAATAAAATCATTTTCACCATAAATAAGACTAAAGAAATTAATAATGATAATATATGACATTAATTATTAATATATTTCATTAATATAGTTTTGTAATGATGACATAAAAATGAATGATCATTATAAAGTAACTCTTGGTTATTGGTAAATTACCTGAAAATGTTCATTATGGATTTCATTATCACAAACTGTACTGATAATTTACATAAAATTAATATAGGAATATATAAATCATTTTTAAATTTTTTTCATATACCTTGAATAATCTATTAATGATGACCTTTGTATCAAAGAATAAGTACTGACATCATCATTATGAACTCTTATGAAATGATCAAAATTATTAACATATGATGATGAAAATAAAAAAACTAAATAATATATGTGTAATGAATGGTTATAATTGAAGATTATAAAAGGTAATTAATGTGAAGAATATTATAAAATATTTTACTAAGATGGTAATTTTTATTATATAGGAGTTTAAAGCACTTAAATGGAAGTTAAGAATAAAGGTAATGGTTTTCTTTCTAATATCACTTTCAATTTGAGATTACTATGAAAAAATTTCCATATAAGAAAATTGTATGATATTTATCTCTAAAAAAATTGTTATTATGTTATCCAATGGGTTTATATGAGTTTTATATGTCTTATTATCATTTAACCTCCCCAATGTTCATAATTTACCTGAAGTAATGCTTGTAAGAGAAACCAACCTTACCTCTTCTTTTCTATCAAGAAAATTTCCTATCCCAATACATATTATTTATTTTATTTTATAGATTTATTTATATTCAGTTATATTATTTTTAAGGTTATTTTAAATTTACTTTAATTTATTTACAAAATGAATCTCCTTTTAACATTTTTGGTGCAACTATTTTCCACTAACTTTGACTCTCTTTACAAAAGTGTGAAAAAATATTCCTTTTTAAGGTTTTCTGCATAAACGCTTTCCCCACTTTTATTAAATTTTTTTATAATAAATATTATTATCTATGTTTTCATGATTTTTCTAAATAAATTTCTATTCCATTTGTTTTATAAAATATTTTATTAAAAGCTATAAAAATGTTAAGGGCATTTCTTATTATTTATACAATTAAAATTTAATTCTCTTATAAAAGCGTGCTTTATTGATGTAAACATCCTTTAATGTTTTTTATAATTCACTAAGAATATTCCCTTTATTTATAAATATATCTTATGATGATGTCTTATGTATTTTTTCATGAAACTCATTTCTTTTTCACTGGTTAATTACCCCATGATGGAACTATGAGTCTTTTCAAGTTCATGTAGAATGAATATATATGTTTCAATATTATGTGATGGGTGGGTCCATTATATCCTTCAAATACATTGGTTAAAGTTTTATATATAATGATATCATGATGGGATAAGGGTGATTAGCCCAAGTCTATTATGTTAAGGGATGTGGGTGGTTACCCCAAGTCCACCACGTTATGGGAAGGTGGTTAGCCTAGACAATTATGATGTGAATGTATTGTTAGTTAGACTTGAAATATGTTATTATTTATATTATTATATTTGTACCACTTTATTATGTTATGAAACAAACCTATTCTACATTCTCATAACTCATAATTATAGGCTCATGTTACAACACTCCCATGACTTAAGTCTTATGTTATACTAAAAGCCTTATCCCATTACTCACATTTTATGAAATTCAGTATGATTATCTTATATTATGTTCCATGCACCTTAATTATGTTCTTATAACCATATGATCATCTCATGTTCACTTACGATATTTGATTGATGTCTCTTATGTTTACCCTTACTGAGCATCTGAGCTCACCCTTTCATATGTTTCCATTCCTCAAGTTATGATGGAGAATATTATGTATGATATGTCTAAAGGCTATCATGTGAGAAGTTTATTTGTGGGATATTCTAAAGATTTTGTAAAATAAGTTTTTTATGTATCTTGTAAAGTCTCGGTTATGGGTGCCGCCCAAAGGTTCCCCATACCCAAATGGTCACATGGCCTCAAGCACATTTCTCTAAATGCTAAATGCTTCCGACTAATAGTGAGGGCCTTGAGTGTGATAGTGGGGAAACTTTGCCCTCATTGACAGAGTAACCCAATGGAAAAAATGTATAATAGCAGTAGAAACAGTAATGTCATACAATAAGTAAACAGAGGAAGATTGAAAGTAAATTAACAACTACAACATATGTATGTGAATAACGATGCATGTCACACATATCTAGGAAAGCATCCAAATAAGTCACAATGCTAGAATATATTACTAAAACAAATTACATTGAAAACAAGTAAGCTCCAATAGAATCTCAAGCCTCAGCTTAGTCCCATGCTCCCCAGATCCCCCACAGTCAAGTACTTCAAGTAGAAGGGCACTTTACCTTATATATACATGCAACAATATAATCTGTTTGGGCACAAAAGCATGACCCAAATAGAGTGTTAGACGAATCCTAGTAGGAAACCACCCAAAGATCTATTCCTAACTATCAGTGAATATATATAATAGGAAAATATGTAAAATGATGTAATAAACAAGGAAGTACTCAAACATAAACAATACTACAATTTCAACTACATCAATTTACATTTATTAATTATTCAACCAATCATTCAAAAGTAACCCTCTAGGAATGTTCTCACAGCCTAACCCCTATGGTTCAACTTATCATTTAACAATAAAGATATAACAACCCCTTCAGATAGTTCACACAGTCAAACCCCTTTGGTCTCATGAAAACTAAGACTCTCTGAGGAAGCACTCAGCGTCAATTCCCACTATAGTCATTTAAAGATAAACTACATACTCTTTGAGGAATCAATCAATGTTAATTCCCCCTGTGGTCTTGTAATGATAACTATAGAAACTCTGAGGGAGCACTCAACATCAATCCCCCCTATGGTCTTGCAGTGTGAAAAGTATAACAAACACTCTAGGGAATCCCTCAACGTCAATTCCCCCTATGGTCTCACTACACCTGGTTCCCATAGCCTTGTGAAAAGTAATCATGAACAAAAGATAATCAACAACCAAAGTAAATCACAAATAATACTTGGCTAAATGAATACAAAGCATAACACAAGAATGTTAGATAATATCACTCCATCCTAACAACAATAGTCATGGAAAACAGAGAAGCCGAACAAGAAAAACTAGAACCAACGACCAATGTAAGATCAAACATGGGCAAACACATCCATATCAAGGTAAATAACCCTATTTACAATAAAAAACCCATGATCAAGAAAACAATACATAACAGGCATTAACATGGTTAAATTCCCTAAACACGCAATACCCTAAACTAGGGTATTGGGAACTTTTTACACATATAATTAAAAGACAATCTAAAAAAAGGAACAAACCACCTACCTCAATGTTGTACGACTGATATAGTTGAACCCCAGCCTCTGGATCGACCTAGAACGCCATAGATCTACAAAAATGTCTAAAATGTTCAACCATCGATATCTCATGAAAGAGAATAAATCAAGTGAGGAGGCTCTAGAAGAAGGAAGAACTCACATATGTGATTCCAATGTAATCGACGATGTTTGATTCGGAGAACAGACAGTTGATCAGGGTCTCATAGAAGAAACATCGCTCCCGGTCGCTCCTGGCCGAGATGAAGGCATAAGAAGATGTTTATGTCAATTAGACGTGACCTTGGTCCGATAAAACAAATAAAAATAAAAATACATTGTGTGTTACATGAGTATACATGGTATGTATAGGCCTTTACTAGGCTCCACTTTAGAAGGTCTCTAGGTCACTCCACGCAGCCATGTACTAGTCGTTACACGACCAGTACACGGCTACCCACGACAATCGGGTACATGGCGTGTACTCCTAAAATTTCCAGAAACTCAACTTTTTCTTAAAAACACCAGAAATAAAGATCCATACCTGAAAATAATATCCGAGTTCTTACAAATTTCCCCCCTTAAAGAAATTCATCCTCGAATTTCCCTAAGAAGGTGGTGAAGAAGAAACCTCAAATAGCTCCAGACACTACGATCAGACATTGGCCTCCCTCTCCCAAGTCTCATCATATACTCGCCCGTGCTTCCATAAAACCCATACCAGAGGAATATACCAGCCATAGAGAACCTTCGTGCTGTGATCAACGTTGCATATAAGATACTCTTTGAACAATGAATCCACCTCTAACTTAACCTCCTCGGGTTGAAAAACATGATACAAGTCTGATAAGTAACACCATAGCTGAGAAACGTGGAAGACGTAGTGCATAGCTCGGTACCTATGAGGTAACTGCAATCGATAGGCAACCAGCCTGAATCTCTCCAAAACCTCAAATGGACCAATGTACCCTGGGGAAAGCTTAATCTGTCTTTTAATCGTCCTGTGTCCCAACCTCAGTGTGACACATAGAAAAACCATATCTCTGATCTCAAACTCTAGAGGTCATCTCCGTCGATGAACATACGACTTCTATCGTGACTGTGTAGTAGCCATCCTCTTTCAAATCAACTCTATCTGCTCCATGGACTCCTAGACAAGACAAGGTCCTAGAATAACTTCCTCTCCTGCCTCCAGCCAACATAGGGGTGATTGGAATGTCCTACCGTACAAAACCTCATAAGGTTCCATCTGAATGGTTTCTAGAAACTATTATTTTAGGAAAACTCCATCAGAGGTATGTGATTCTCCGAAGAACCTCCAAAATCTAGGACACATGCTCGAAACATGTCCTCCAACACCTGAATCATACGCTCGGACTGACCATCTATCTGGGTATGATAATATGTGCTCAGAAGTAACTATGTACCAAAAGACCTTTATAGTCTCTTCTAGACCTGAGAAGTAAAACATACATCCCTTTCTGAAATGATAGAGTGCAAAACCCCATGTAAATGTACAATCTCTCGGATGTACAACATTCTCAACTCATCAACACTGAAGGTCTTCTTGATTGGTAAAAAGTGTGAAACCTTCACGAGTCTATCAATGAAAACCCAAAATGCATCATTACCATGAGGCAACCTTGGAAAACCTGTCACAAAGTCCATCATGACATCATTCCACTTCCACTCAGGAATGGGTTACTTTTGCAAAAACCCTATTGGTCGCTGATGCTCTGCCTTCACCTGTGGATAGGTGGAACATATCATGATAAAACCAATGACATATCTATTCATACCTGGCCACCAATATTGATGTTGTAGATCTCGATACATCTTGGTGACACTAGGATGAACTTCCCAAACTAAAGAATGAAAATTACGCATCAAATCCTCACGTATGTCTGTCGAAACCCATACATGCCCATGAAAATGAAAGATCTCATCCTAGCCTACTGTCCATCTAAGAATAGAGTCCCATCATAACACACTCTCCCATAGTACTAGGCCTTAAAAATTTGATAGCTTCTTCATTCACACTTGATCAAGTAGAGTAGAGGTAACAAATATAGAAGAAAGGAACGTCTACCCCCGTCTGTCATGCAACTCCAAATGCATCTCAGAGAACAGATCCATATGTTTCCACTCACTAATGTCCTCCTGAACTGCTTGTATTTGAGTCCTCCTGCTCAACACATTAGCCACTGTGTTGACGTTCCTGGGCATGTAGGCACGCTCTAAATCAAAGGAATGAAGGTACTCAACCCCCCTCTGCTGTCTCAAATTCAGATCACGTTGAGTGAAGATATACATAAGAATTTTGTGGTTGGTGAAAACCACAAAATGGTATCACAACATATAATATTTCCAAAAGTGTAAAGAATGAACAATTATAGCCAACTCGAGATCATGCGTTGGGTAATTCCTCTCATGTGGCCTCAACTGTTGAGACCCATACGCAACGACGCCTTCTCCCTGCATAAGAACTACTCCCAACCCGATACTTGATGCATCACAGTAAACTATATAACTCTTTACTAGATCTATAAAAACTAGTATTGGTTCCTAATTAGACCTCACTTTCATCTCCTTAAAGCCTGAATCAAAAGAATATGTCCACAAGTACTTCACACCCTTTTTAGTTAGGCCTGTCAATGGAACTGCTAAGCGTGAAAAGTCCCATATAAAACATCTGTAGTAACCTGAAAGCCCAAGAAAACTCCACACCTCAAAGAAATTCTTTAGCTACTCCCAGGAAACTACTGATCTCACTTTCTATGGGTCTACTAATAATCCTATCTCTGAGATAACATGACCGAAGAAGTGAATTTGGTCCATCCAGAAGTGGAATTTTAAGAGCTTAGCATATAACTGATGCTCTCTCAGTGTACTCAAAATGATATCAAGATGAGTAGCATGGTCATGTAAAGTGTGATAGTATACCAAGATATAATCCACGAAGACTACCATGAAAGAATCCAAGTATGGATGGAACACTCGATTCATTAATGACATGAAAACTGCAGGCACGTTCGTGAGACCGAATGACATAACTACATATTTTTATAGACCATACCTGATCCAAAAGGCTTTAAGAGTTATATATGATGGTCTAACATGAAACTGATGATAACAGGATCTCAATTCAATCTTCAAGAACACCCAAGATCCTCGAAGCTGATCAAAGAGATTGTCAATCCTCGGAAAGGGATATCAGTTCTTGATCTTCAACTTGTTCATCTTCCGATAATCCATATGAAGTTTGAGGGTACCGTACAACTTCTTCACAAGCAAGATAGGAAAACCCCAAGGAGAAGTACTAGGTTGGATGAAACCCTTTTCCTTTAACTCCTCTAACTACTTCTTGATCTCCTGTAACTTTGGTGTAGCCATCCTATAATGAGGAATGTACACCAGTGCCGCTCCTGGAACAAGATCAATTGAAAAGTCCACCTCTCACTCCGGAGCTAAACCTGAGAAGTCCTCTGGGAAGACATCTCTGAAATGATCCACCACTAGAGGAAAGTCTATCAGTGAAGTCCCCTTGTCATCTAGATATAAACTAGAAATATGGGCTATAACTCCTCCCAAGACATGATGCTCGAGTCCCGATCTTCTCTCCTGGACATCCCATTCTCCCTTGTATAAAAAGGATCAATTATATGGTGATGTAAAACTCAACTTATGATGATAGAAATCGATAACAGCCTAGTAGAGAACCAACCAGTCCATTCTGAGAATGACATCATATCCTGTCATCTCTAAGACATAGAGGTCCCATAAGAAGTGACACCTGCCGACCTCAAGAGGGAACTCCTTTCACTGACTTACGCTAGCCATTCTAGTCACCAATTGAGTTTATAGCATCAATATATCAATATAATTAAAGATATAGAGCCCATGTCTTTCCATAATAGAAATAGATATGAAACTATGGGAAGCCTCTATATCAAAAAGAGTTGAAGCTAAAACTGAGGCAACCAAAATCACACCTATAACTGTCGAGGGTCTGGGATCCTGATCCTATTTGGTCTACTCTATTGCAAAAGTATGACCTATACTACAACCCTACGACCCTGCCTGAATACCCTGATTTGATCCACCCTATTGTCTCTGAAATCCTATTGACTGGATACCATGGCCATGACCTCCACCTTGGAATGAATGGTCGGAAGAACCCCAGTTCCCAGAATGATGAGAAACTGGTAGTCCTTCTCCTAAACGAGGAGTCATAGAAGAACCTCTGTTACCAGATTTTGGTGAGAAATACTGATAGAAACACTGAAGAAAACCCATCTTGTCGTAAGATCGTCACTCCACTAGGTCCTTCAGGCAATGTGGACTCATATTCTCACTCTTTCCACATTGGTAGCATACCACTTGGCTACCTGAAGAAGTATCTCACCTACTCGGGTCTCCACGCGTAAACTCACTGTGGTGCCTTCTACTGTCAGTCAGAAGTGTACCATCTCTGGATGCTAAACTGTTCTGGCCCATAGCTTTAGAATCCCTCAGGTTTCTCTTTGTGATCAGATCTTGGTTAACTATAGAAGTGATGTAAGTCAACCTTAAGATGTTCACTAGAGATTGGATTTCATGCCTGAGACCATCCTCAAACTTTCTCTCCAGAAATAAATCATCACCCCTAGAATGGGTGTGAAGCATTGCAGCTCTGTGAAGCGAGAAGAATACTCCTTGACTGAGAGCGTACCCTGCTCCAAAATCATGAACTCTCAAGATCGATCGGTCCTCAAGGTCTCTGGATAGAAGTAATCATAGAAAGCATGCTGGAACTCATCCCAAGCCATAACCTGATGGTGACCCGCCTGTGATATCACATCCCACAATCTCTTGGAGGAATCCCGAAGCAAGTAAGTAGCGAGCTTCACCCTTTTCTCTGGAGGCGTATACAGATGTTCGAAGATAGGTATCATGGATTCTAACCATGACTCTATAGCCTAAGGTCATCCATCCCCCAAGAAAGTGGGAGGATGATGATACTGAAAAAACCATGTCAATTCTTCCATATATGGGGCAAGAGGCAGTGCTCCCTAGGAAGTCTGCATAAACCTCATGAAGACTTCTCAGAACTGTGCATCAAAACCTATATCCAGAATGATGGCTAGTTCCAAGATAGGTAAAACTGGAGGATCTACTGGTAGTCCCTAATATACCATTTCTGGTGCCTGATTGTTGCCCTGTAACTGGCGTACAATCAGAGGACGTCTCAGTGGAATGACTCTGTAAGGTCAAATGCACACCTCAGTTCAAGATTATCAAGGAACAAAACCTAAAAGTGAAAGAAAGGAATAGAAGAAAGAAACCATTCAAGTTCTTCAAAACATAGATACATGGTGTGTATAACCACTATATGGCATGTTCTCTTAAGCCTTTACATGGGCACGTTCTTCTGCCAACACTGGTCATGTGACACCCCATACACACAACATGTTCTCCTTGGACAAGGCGTATAATTGAATCATTTTCCTTTTCTTGAGTTCCCCTACATGACTAACCCACAAAGTTCTCTTAGGAAAAGACTACACAGTGCATTTTTTCCAGACTTGGCATGTACTAAAATAAATCCACCAACCCGTGTCATTAGTCACACGACCGATTACATGGTCGACTCTACACAATATGTTCAATATGGACACGATGTGTACTACCTGATTTTCATCAACCTTTGTTGTTAGTAACATATCCAGACACATGGTATCTACAACACAGAATTTATGTCTGGTACACGACATGTCCCACCCAAGATTTCCCAACTCTGTGTCTCTTCCCACAAAAATAGTCGCACAGTGAAATACTACACAACGTGTACTCCTAGTACACCACATGTACTTTAGAAAAACCTTTCCTTCTCGAAAACAAGGATACATGGAGTGTATTCATCACTAAAGACCATGTATTCTAGGTTTTTATGGATATTAAGCCTCAGAAACTACTTCATAGCCCATAAAAACACTGAAACAAACATTAAAGTGCCAGATTCCGATCCATGGGGGCCCATACTCCCCACGAATCAAATATTGGAATCTAATTCCTGTATATTACAAGGAATAATGATGAATTTAATCACATGATTCACCAAATTATGATCCATGAGTGCCTAAAACACCTCAGGGACCAATTTTTGGTGTTCATCCAAAAGAAACTTTACATATTAGCAATACCCTATCAAACAACTAGCATTCTATCAAGTCATCTATCACAAAAACATGCATATCTAGGACAACATCTACCACAACAACATGCAATCAGTAATGCACCCTAAATGGCATAACAAGAATGAATGACATGTGATCTATAGTAAGTGACTATATGATGTGTGAGATGGAATACACTCATCTCATTGGGTGGAAACAAAAAATAAAACCTCAATAAAATCAACGATAATAGCACAAAACATTTGAATCACCCAATGATGAAATCAAATCAATTAGAAAATTGAAAAAATAGAAAAATTTCAATATTCAAGGTAAATTATCTTTTCCCTATACACAAGTTAGATACTCCCAGACACAACTTATTACCAACTACCTATACTTTACTATCCCTGTCTATAGGCTCCAAATAGTAAGTCAAGAAGAAAATAATTCTTCTGATACCACTTTGTATTGTCCCAGTTACGGGTGTTGCCCAAAGGTTCCCCGTACCCAGTTGGTCACATGGCCTCAAGCACATTTCCACGAACTCCAGAGGCTGCTGACTAGTAGTGAGAGACATGGGTGTGATAGTGGGGAAACTATTCCCTAATTGGTAGAGTAACATAGTGGAAACAAATGTATAAAAATAGCGGAAATAGAAATTCCATACAATAAGTAAACAACAGAATACTGAAAGTAAATAAACAACTGCAGCATATGTATATGAATAATGATGCATGTCACAAGTATCTAGGAAAGCAGCCAAACATGTCACAATGTTGGAATACAATACTAAACCAAAGTATAAAGAAAACAAGTAAACTCCAACATCATCACAGGCCTCAGTTTGGTCCCATGCTCCCCATTTCCACATCATTCAAGTACCTGAAGTAGAAAGGCTCTTGACATTATCTATACCTATAACAATATAACATGTTTGGGCCCAAAAGCATGTACCAAATAGGGTGTGAGAAGAATCCCAGTAGGAAACCACCCAAAGATCTATGCCTAACTGTTAGTGAATATATATAATAGGAAAATATGAAAAACAAAGTAATAAAAAAGGAAGTAATCAAAAGTAAACAGTCCTATAGTTTTAACTACATTCATTTACATTTATTAATTATTCAACCAATCATTCACAAGTAACCCTTTGGGAAATTTCTTACAGCCTAACCCCTCTGGTTCAAATTATCATTTAATAATAAATATATAATGACCCCCTTTGATAGCTCACACTGTCTAATCCATTTGGTCTCATGCAAACTAAGAATCTCTGAGGAAGCACTCACTGTCAATTCTCCCTATAGTATTTTAACGATAAACTAAATACTCTACGAGGAAGCACTCAATGTCAATTACCATTGTTGTCTCGTAATTATTACTATAGACACTCTTAGGGAGCACTCAATGTCAATCCCCCATATGGTCTCGTAGCGTGAAAAGTATAGCAGACACTTTGGGGAAGCCCTCAATGTCAATTCCCACTATGGTCTCACTACACCAGGTTCCCACAACCCCGTGTAAAGAAATCATGCACAAACGATAATCAAAAACCAAATTAAATCACAAATAATACTTAGATAAACGACTACAAATCATAACCCATGAATTTTAGATAATATCACTCCATCCTAATAGCACTAGGCATGGAATACAAAGTAGCCTAACATGAAAAACTAGACCCAAAAACCAATGTTAGATTAGACATGGGAAAACACATCCATAGAAAGGTAAATAACTCTATTTACAATAAAAAACCCATGCTCAAGAAAACAAGGCATAATAGGCATTATCATGGTTAAATTATCTAAACATGAAATACCCTAAAATAGGGTATTGATAACTTTTTGAACATATAATTCAATAAAAATCTACAGAAAGGTACAAACCACCTACCTCGATGTCGTACGACTGATATAGTTGAACCTCATCCTATAGATAAAACTATAATGCCGTAGATCTATAAAAACATCTAAAACGTTCAACCAAGGATATCTCACGAAAGAGGAGGAATCAAGAGAAGAGGCTCTATAAGAAGGAAGAACTCACCGATGCGATTATAACACAATCGATGATGTTTGATTCGGAGCACAAACGGTTGATCGAGGGATCGGAGAAGAAACGTCGATCCTGATCGCTCATGGCTGAGACAAAGACATAAGAAGATGTTTCTGTCAATTAGATGTGACCTCGGTCTGATAAAACAAATAAAAATAAAAATACATGACGTGTTCCCTGAGGATACATAGTGTGTATAGGCCTTTACCGATCTTTGCTTTAGGCAGTCTCCAGGTCACCCCACATGGCTATGTACTGGTCATTACACGGCCAGTACACGACTACCTGCAACAACCAAGTACATTGTGTGTACTCCTAAGTACACGACATGTACTCCTAAAATTTCCAAAAAGTCCTCTTGTTCTAAAAAACACCATAAATAAAGATCCATACCTGAAAAGAAGATCCGGGTTCTTACATATCTAATCTACAAAGGAACTCAAACTTTAAGTTTTGGGGTGATATTTATTATTTTATGTAATGAATATTCATGAAAAATGATCTAATATGTATGTACATTGTGTTCAGGTTACCCCAAATCTGATACTTGTAGGATCAAAATATGTTTTTCTATATTTTAGGGAAGATTATCCATTTTATGGTTTTATGTGAATGAATTTTACTAGATATTATGACACTCAAAATAGAATTACTGGTTTTGTGTTTACCTATGGAAGAAAAATGTTCAGTTGGATGTATTAGTTGCAACCTATGGTTACCTTGTCTAAAGCAGAAGGATAATTCATATAAACTTTTGAAATCCAGAAAGGATTTAGTTTGGTTAATTCACTTGATGAAAGATCTCTGAAGGATTATGAAAAGGAGTGTTATTCTATGATAGTTTGAGTGTAATTCACCTTGACCAATGTCTGGTGGTTCATGCAAGGATAAAACACATTGACCTGAAATTTCATTTCCTATATAATCTGATAAAGTACATGGCGTTAGAGTTTCAAAAGATACTTGGGTAGAAAAATATAAATGAATTTTTACAAAGGTATTAGTTCTAGAAATGATGAGGAAACACTGTACCTCATTCGGACTCAAGTGAATGGATGAAGTGATAGAGAACACTAAATGCATGTGGGATAAGGCTGATTGTGAGATCTATCTATGTGTTAGAATTTTCTTGGTTAATTCCTTGAAAATAATCAACTAGTGGTAGATTGTTGGTAAATGTAAAGTCAGGTTTTCAAGTTCTGATTAATTTCACCATAAGGATAAATTTTGGAAGATACATCAACCTTGGTGTTTCTTCAACCAATATCAAGAAACTTTGGGGAATGGTTAATTTGATTAGAAGATACAAAATACCTATGGATGCATGGAGAGGTCTAAGTGTGGTTTCCCAGATGCAGTGGTTGAGGAAGTGGTAGCTATAGGAAACCAAAGATTACTAGTTTCAATGGGAGGTGATCCATAAACTTCAGATAGTAGTGCAACCTCTTTAACTGAATAAATAATTATATAAAATAGAGGTGGGACCTACCATATAAAAAATTATCATTACTTTTTATTTTAAATGGATCATCTATTATGATATATTGCATCACTAATTATAATTTTTTTAAACCTTTGTATCTTCTATGTAATAAAAATTACCTGTGTTCTCCCATAGACATAGGACTTAAAATCCAAACCATGTCATTATTATGTGTCATATTTCCCTTCATGTTGTGTTTAATTTTTCTTGAATGTTATTATGTGAGTTTTTTGGAAAATTTTGTGAAAAGTTTGAATTAATTTGTTGCATTGAAGTCCCATTCAAGTACACTAAGGTCACAAAAAGTTCCATATATTTTGATCTCTTGTGTAGATATTTCTATGTATGTGATCTTCCAGTGGAATAAAGTTCTTGGTTATGGTGGTTACATAAGAGTCCGTTCTCAATAGTGGGCCCCACATGGGGGTATAGTGAATTCCAAAGTGTAAATAATCACAAGTAAATTAATTCATTTATATTATTCAAGTTTATAATTAAAAAATCCCAATGAACTATTTTAGACACCTGAGGGGTGAATTAGGTGTTTCTAAATCTTTTACCAAATTCCAATTACCACTTATATATTTTAAGATCCATTGGTATTTGAACTTATACCACATGTTAGGTTGTAAATGGATTTTATTTTTTCCACCTAATCACATAAACCACATGAAATACAAAATACAAATAAATATAATCATATAGTGTTTTTATGAGGTCTGAACCTAATGTAGGAAATTTATTCCTTATTATGATCAGGTTTTCACCAAGTCTATGATTCTATAATAATAATTTTTTTCATCAAATAAAAGTGGTTTGGGTAGTTGTAATTCTAAGTTTATCTCACCATATTACATGTGTGAGTCTTCACTATATTACACAAGTGAAGATGAACTGCATACTAGAAGTTATTTATATTACAATTCCAATAGTTTTTATCAGATTCTAACCTATTTAACATGATCAACAATATGTATAAGAATTTTAATACATCCAAAAATATGATATTCTTCCTCTAAACATAGAGTATTCTAATATCTTTTTATATTTAAGAACAACTGTATGCAAATAGTCTTAATTATCTACAAAAACACCCAATTATTATTCAAAAACCACTCATAAAATTATCCCAATTGAGATCCTATGATCTTCAAGAACTCATAAGATCCTAACTATAAAAAGGGATTGAAACTTAGATAGGAATAACAACTTTATTTCCCATCTCTCTCTCAACTCTTCTTTATTTTTCTTCTCAAATTTTAGAGTAGTGGGTACCATTGGAATCAGTATACAAACCAATTTTTATATTCTTATAATATTATTCTTAAATAACCATATGGAATCCACTTCATAATAGGACAATATTTTATTTTTCTTCTTTTTTTGAGATCTCTCATGGTTCTCTTATTATTCTCTCCACTCACTATCCAGTCTTCTCTTTCTTCTTCCTCTGTTTCTTTTCTATCTTCAATTCAATTTTTCTGTATAGGTGGAGTCATTTAATTTTATGTCATTTTTAGTTCATTATCAATTTCCATAAATTTAAATAAATCATATTTTACATTTAAGTCAAAATAATCACATACGAAATTCCTTTTTTCCATGATCTCTATATCAATTTTTCCAGCCATTATCTTTAACAAAATTATTGGAGTACCCTTATTTTATATTCTTATTTTCTCATTTTAATTCTCATTAAAATAAATAATTATCTATATTTGAAGTATACTTGAGATTATTGTAATAAATATCCATAAATATATTCATAAAAAAATATTCTTTAAGCCTATATAAAAATCATTCAGCAAATCATCTTGTGGCTTGAGACTTCCCTTTGCAGCATGAGAGCTTCAAAAAAATACTATACAAATTCTAGTTTGAATTTTTAATATACAGATAAAATTTTAGATTTAACTTATTCTCATTACATCTAATTCAAAATTACATATATGTTATTTAAACTATCAATGCATAACAGATTCGTCTTCTCATTACATTTCTAGATTTATTAAATTTGGAATTTCATTATTTTTAGGCAATTTATATTCCCATAATTTTATCTTAGCTATGACCTCCTTTTATAACACATTAAGATTAACTTCTCAACCAAATGATTCAATCATAATTCATTTTTTGATGTTTTAATCACTAAAGAATAACTCAGGCATCACCCCATTTAATTTTCAATTCCGATCACTAAGATTGATTTTCAAGTATTCTCATTTGAAAATCACAGATCAATAGAATAGTGATGTTATCTATAATTTTTCTTCAAACCAAACCTGAATTATGGATTAAAATAGATTCATCAGGTTTTGAACAAGAAATAAAATCTTTGTAATCATATTTTTTTCTTTATAATTTAATTCTGGAAAATCTGATTTTTCAACTGTAGAAATATTGAATGTTTTCTATATGTTGACTCATACACAAGTAGAAATGACTCTTATATATCTTTAAATCACTAATATATAGATCAAAATGACTCATATGTTGGTCCAAATTATTTTACACATATCACAATGACTCATATATAATCTCATATGAATTGTACGTAGTCCATACTTAGCCATATTTTTAGTTGACTTATATAGGGGATAGAAATTACACATACACAAATCCGATAGACTTGTAAATAGTTAAAAATGACCCATATATAGATATGAAGTATTTGTAAATTTTTATCCCAGAGTTAGAATTGACTCAAACACAACTGTAAAATGACTCTTACATAGATTCCTTTTTCTATGAAACGATTAATACTCAGAATTAAATGAATCACATGTAGCTCAAGAATGACACATACATTGTGGAATGATGGCACATATAGAGAGTACCAAACTTAGATAACTTCAACCACAACATTATAATTTTGTATTTATTCAAACTAAATCATAATAAATTTTAAATCACCTCTGGCCTTCTTAGATCACTTCAAATTATCTTAGAAAAACTTCAAACAATTATGGTAATTATTAGAATAATTACAAAAAAGTATCTTTCTTCTAAGGAACATGATAGTATATTAAATACACAAGATAGAGTATTTCAAGAAATCATATTCCTTCTAAAAGACAAATTCATTTCATCCTTCATAAATCATAATCAACAAGATTTTTGTCATATAATATAAGAACCATAAAACATAATCATCTCAAGATGGTTTCTCCAAGCTTTGTCCTATTCAAATCATCATCCACACTTCATTTGTTACATGTTATAGATAGTGATAATGACATTCCATAAAAAATTATCATGATATATCATGAATACCATCACATAAATCATCTAATATATAGGACTTATCATGTAGAATCCAGTTCTTCTAAATTTATTTACCAATATAAGACACTTTCTTTCTTTACATATTCAATGGAAGTCTATCCTTGATTGGGTAGATCCTTCCTCCATCACCGATGACTCCATGACATACAAATTGAAACTTATTAAAAAAAACATAACCAACAAAATTAATTTCAATACCCCCTTCATGTTTATTGTCAATACCAATAAAAAATTCACAAGGATACATGTTAATAATCCTTCAAACATTCACTTTTCCCTCCCCCTTATTGATAATAAATACAAAGGAGGAAAATACTCTATCCCCATTATTGATACCATTAGGTAAAGGGAAGGTCTTATCATTTATTCAATTTCTTACCTTTTAGAAACATATTTTATCACCAATTTTTCATCTCTTTCCATGTTCTATATCTTATTGAGGGAGTTAAGAAATTTACATGAGAGAAGGGTGGGGCCACATTTTATCTTATCAATGTGTCACCATCCAATCAAATCTAAGTATACTTAGGATAAAACATCTTATAAAACAATATTAATCAATTTCGATAAAAAAATATCCTTAAAACAACTAAAATGTGATACAAACTCAAACATTCACTTATTAGGGGTTGTACCAACTTATTTTCAAGAATTTTATGAACTACTCTCAGCTAAACAAACACATCAAAAATATGCAATTGAAAGTGTTTTTCTTTAATTTTTTGTTAGATAGTCACTTCCCCTTGATAACCATATGCAATATAAATCCAAATAGTGATGATAATTGTGAAAATAATACCTCAACATTTAGCTTTTGAAAGGGGCTATCCTGAATTCTAGATTTAAAAAGAGTTACATAAATCACCTGTAGATTTTTCTTCTAATAGATACCACTTAAGGGATGATCTTCAAAAATCATCATGGTTGATTTATTTTAGTAATAGGATCTGATCATTTTGACATTGGTTAAGATGTATGATACCAAATTGAGGTATAAAAAGTAATGTTTTGTAAGGAGAGACCAAGATACTAATTGAAATATTCTATATGATGGATATTAGTTTCATGTTTTTAAGAATTAGATCCTTAATAATTTATTCTTTTATTAATTATCCTTTAATTAAAACTTTTAAGTATCACATTCATACAAATATGAGAATAATGTGGACTTACATGTACTTTTTAATGTGAGAAACAGGGTGAAGACGTATTTCTTAACCTAGGAATTCTCTTCTTTACTGCATTAAAGTGTCTTGAACTCTTCATGATTTCTTCATTCATGATATTTCAAATCCACTTTTATTTAAGAAGCATGGTTTCCTTTTTCTTTTCATCTTTATTCTTAGAAGAAATGAGATTCTTGACTTGAACTATAAAGACAATTTACCTCATTTTTCTTACTCTATTTGATTATCCATTTCCAACTGGCATGGTCATATTTTTAAACATTCTTTAGGTATATAGATAAAATTTTTCCACCTTATTTTCAATAAAACTTATTATTATGACATCCAAGTCATTAATTTTTAGTTTAATTACCTGGTTTCTTGTACCTTCCACACACATTTTCAACAACATTAAGATTTTCTCTTTTTTAAAACCTCTCAAGAAATTTATGTTCTTCATTTGGAGTGTCAACCACCAAAATGAACCTATTATCACTTTCTTAAATTTATTATTTTATTATTGATTATAACTTACTATCTTATTTCTTAATGTTCATGGGAAACTTGATGTGGTCTATGATGTGGCATCTCTTAAAACAATAGGTGTTGGGAGGAGACAAGAGAAAACCATAAATTCATCGTAAGTGCTGATATTCAAACCACTGAAAGTTCACACTTATCTAGATTTCATTCATATTAGTTCAAAACACCCCTTGACTAAATTACATAGAATATATGAAGAAAAGACAAACCATAAATTACTATACATAAATTCTTCAAAAAAAGTATACAAACAGGAAAAAAGAAAAATTGTAAAATAAAACTTAGTTTCTATGTGGTTTATATTTTTATTCCAAATCTACAAAGAGAACACTGTAATAATTTTATTAATTTGGATATAGAAATTTACAATCAATGTGATTGTAATGCTACCTATATCACTAACTAAAATGGTTTTTTAACAACTTATAAAAAAGTTCCCACCCAACTTTTATATAGGGTCCCACCCTATCACATACGACCACCGCTTTCCTACTTTTGTAGGAGTTCATCCATTTCACTATGAAACTATAGATTTTTGGTAGAATTCCTTAATGTAACCACCAATAATCAGTAGAAAAATAGTGATTCCAACATGTCACTCGTTTTTCCCTTCAAATTATATGTTAAAAAGTGTCTCAAATGTGAACTAACTCCTTATATTAACAGAGGAACTTTTTGAAAATCTTGTGAGAAAAACAACATGTTGCACCATAAAAAATTGCACCATATAAGGACAATAAAATTCAAATGAATTTTATCATACAATGAACTTTAAATAGATAAAACTTGGGAACATTCTTCAAATTCCTAATAAGATCCCAATTGAATATTTATTTCAAGGAAAATTGAAAAACCTCTAGATAAATAAGTGAACCTGACTTCCTTCCGATCCATGTAATACACTCTAACCTTTTACTTTTATTCACCCCAACCCCATTGAGGAAACATATAACATCATTATTTTTTGAGCCAATTACTTAGAAAAAATATATCCTATATTTTTTCTCAATAATGTTCTATAGATCAAGATCTCTATCTTCTAGTAACTTCTAGATATAATAGTAATTTAAGTTTATATGCTTTTTTATTACATGAAAAACTGGATTTTTTACCAAGTGAATGGAACTTTGATTATCAGAGTAAAGTGTCCCATTTTATAGTCCCCTTCTATGTCCCTCAATTAATCACCTCAACAAAACCATTTCATTTATTGTTTCCATTACTGTAATATATTCTGCTTTTTTTGGTGAGAGAGAGATAAAACTAGAAATAATATTGACATTAAATTGATAATCATTTCTCTATAAATAAATACATAATTGGAAGTACTCTCTTGAGTATCAAAATATCCCCTAAATTCGGAATCAACATATCCTTGAAAAGGTTCATTTATACTATAATAGAAGGCAATTTATTCCATTCCTCTAAGATACTGGAGAATCCACTTCATGACTTCCCAATGTTCTTTCCCAAGATTTTATATAAAATGGATAATAACTTCCACTAAATGAGTAATATCTAAATGAGTACACAAAATATCATACATTAAAACTTTGATAGGAGATATAGATAATTTTTTCCATGTGATCCACATTATATTTTATTCAAGGTACTTGTTCCTTAGATAAATTGAAATTAGTAGTAAGAGAAGTAGAAAAAAATTTATATCCATTCATCCAAAAATTTTAATTACTTTTTAGATGCACTCCTTTTGAGAATAGAAATAACTTATGGAACTTCTATCCATTTCAATTCACACACCTGATATCATCTTAGCTTCACCAAGATCATTCATTTCAAAAAAATTGGATATATATTTATTGAGATCTTGAATATTTTGAAAACTAGAACCAAATAAAATAATATCATCCACATATAAGAGAAAGATAGTGAAACTTTCATCCTCAAATTTCTTCCAGTAGCAACAATGATATGATTTTCTCTATAGAAAACCATTATTTGACATAAATGAATCAAACTTCAGGTTTAATAACCTTGGAACTTTTTCAACTCATAAATACTCCCTTTAAGTTTACACATCAAGTCATGCTTCTATTTTTCTATGAAACCATCAGGATGATTTATGTAGATTTCTTTCCATATATCACCAAGAAGAAAAGATGTATTTATATCTATTTATTCTAGATATAGATATTTATAAGCAACCATACTAAGCATAGTTTTGATAGCAATATGTTTTAAAACCTATGAAAATAATTCTAAAAAGTCAATAACATCCTTTTGTTAGAAACCTTTCAGCAACAGTATAGACTTATAACTTTTACTTTCATTTTATTTTTTCATTTAACCACAAAACCCATTTATTGTCTAGTGTTCTCTTTCCATGTGGAATTTCTTCTAGATCCCATGTGTTATTTGAATGTAATGAATCCAATTATTCCATTATAGATAACTTACACTTAGTTAAATCACTGAGATTGGACACCTATTCTAGAATTTTAGTTTCTACTTAATTAGTTAATAGTAAGAAGTGAAGATCAGTACTATAACTTTGTACTATTCCTCTGATTCTGGAAGATCTTCATAACTTGACTTTCAATTCTTCTCTTTTTTTGGAACCGATACTTTTAGAAAAGCTCTTTCTGGTGCCCTTCCATGACCTTCACTAGTCACCTATATTTTAGGTAAATGTTCTACTAGTCTACTATTCAAAATTATAATACCATTGCCTAAAATTTACTCTAGAATATTATAACTTCTGATAGACTCCATACCACTTGAAATTTCTAAAATTTGAATCCCTCTATAACCTTTTCCCATGTCAACTTAAACATGAGATGATTTTTTGTTCTCATATTCCATTTTCACCATTTTTCGACCCTTTCAAAGAACCCACTCATAAAAGAGTACATTTTTACTCTTGATGAATTTCCTCTTGATTCCATCCTAAAGTCAAAATCCAAATTCTATATTACCATAATCTATAAAGAAACACATGTGAGACTGTTATTCAAGCTTTTATCGATCCTTTACATGCACATGAACATAGACAACACAATACAAGATCCCAAGATAATGTAGTTTAGGTGTTTTACTGGACAATCATGATTATGGTAATTCCTATTCTACTATTACCTACCATATTAAATTTTTATTTATTTTCAAAAATCCATTTCTAAGGGTTGAATGGTAACCCAAACAAGCATGAAATTAAAATTCAATGAGAAATACTAAACCATTAAAACACAACCTTAAATAATTAAAATCACATATATAGTGAAGGATCTAGATAATAAAGAATCTATTATGTTCTAGTTCATTGTGATTGGTGTCCTAAAAAATTAGAATCATCTTATCCCATGTCTTAATGTAATCCTCTATTTTAATATTCTATTCATTAAATCCTTAAAGTGAAATACATTTTTGATAATCAATCTATCCTGACTATTCTTGATTAATATCTATAGAAATCATCATGTTGTAATCCAATTATGAGTTTATGTCAGCTTGAAATTCATTTCCCCCCACAACCTCTTTATAATTCATGAAAAGGTATATATAGGGATTTGAGTTTAAAATAGGCTTTCCCAAGTCTTACTCTATAATCCCTTTATTGGGGAATTAATCATCTATATTTAGGTCTTGATCTTTCCTCATAATTATAATTAACATTGGTTTTTGTTGGGGGATCATCCTTTATACTTCTTGTTTTTTTCCATTATTGATTGGGTAGTACCCCATATCCCATCCTCCCTTCTTAGAATTTTTAGCACCCATGTGAAAGTGTTTTATAGTTTGGTTATCCACTCCACAATAAAAGAAGTCATAATGTGAGTATACTTATACTTCAGAATCCTCCTCAAATATAGTAAAACCTTCCAAGTTCCCATGATTTTCTTGATTCTATTATGATAGTATAGTCCATACTCCCTTAAAAGGCTTCCTTTTACTGTTAGAATTTGGTGTTTTCCATCCCAAATTACCATATTATTATATTCGATCAGCTCCAAGAGTATTAATTTTTCTTTCGATTATAAAATTGGAGTTATCCTTCTATATAAAACCTTCAATACTGGTGCGAGGTGTATTATCTCACACTGCATCATTTCTGGGAGAGGCCCAAAAACCATCTTGGCCCAAAAGGGATTGATATATTGAAATTTTAGGCTTAATTGATCCCCATTAGGGGTCCCTTGGACTATCACTAGGTAATTATACTACCTTCTACTTACGTTGTTGTTGAATTACATTGGATACATCCTAAGGACTCACCCTAGGATGGATGGGTGATAGTTCTTGGACCAATGATTCTGTAAGAACCAGATTCTTCTTTGAGGTATGGATCCATTAAATTTCATTAAATCTTAGTTTAAATGATTAAATATGGGATAATATTAATTCCCTTATAGGTCATGGGGGGTATTGGGGGTGTCCAGGTCTGGTTTGATGACCGGAACCCAAGTTTTGTGATGAAGTGTCCTGGAGCATGGTTAGTGAAAACTATGTAAGTTGGGAAACATGGCTATGCAAATAGATTTGTAATTTAGACAGTGGGTTTTGAAATGGTCTATGAATGGTTAGTCAAACCATGCATGGTGACCTTCCCTATAACTAACCATGAACCTAAACCATGTGACCTAGATATTTAAGAAAAAATAACCAAAATTCCCTGAAAAATTCTATTAAATCAAACCTAAATCCTATTTCCTTCTATAGATAGTAAGAACACTATTTTGGATCATACTTGAGCTATATTATAGGAATTTACATTTATCCTCCATCCGATCTATGATTCAAGTGCCACTCATCTCATTGGATCCACATCGGGGAGTTCTCAATTCCTTTTATCCATTCTTCATTCTTCTATATATCAGATATGCTATTTTGGTTCAAGATAATATTCCCTATTAATTGGTGCCCATTATTCATTTTTATCCTGATCTGAGTCGAATCAAGAGCTAATACTAGATGAGCTATTAACTATAAAGATAAGGTAGGTGGTCTCGTGCCTTTCATTTTAAGTCAAGTGGTTTTATATAAACACACACACATTATTTTGATGTGTTTCCAATATTCAAAGTGTCACACTTGAAATGAGTATTAATCCTTGAATGGATTTGATTATCAAGACCTATGTATTTAAAGATGCCAATGATGAATGGTTATAGGTTGAATACCTTGAAAATAGAATCACCCTTTGGGTGTGTTGTGTAATTAAATGGAACATTTGATGCCTTATAAATTGGTTTCCTTAGGGTGTTCCCTTTACCCCTTTTCTAGGTATTTTTAACAATGTTTTAAATTGGAGAATTGAATTATATTTGTAATTGCAATATGAATTGTGAATTTTAATTGAAATGTATTAATAGAATGGGGAATAGATTCTATATCCCCAGTACTTTGCATGTAAAAGCTTGTTAAGTCTTAAGATTCTTGATATAATGGATTTAACAAGTGAGTTAAATTAAGGCAATCCTTTTGAGTTTGTCCAATGCCTTGAGTCACCTTATAAAGTGAGTTATAAATGATATGTTCTTGGTTTTGAGCCTTTACATGTTTAAATGAAATATATTAAATTGGTTAAATGCTTATAAGACATGGGTGACACATGGATTCAAATGAATAATGCCATGGAAGGACCCATATGGCTTGAACCTTGCTTATACCTGAGTGATACTTGGAATCCCTAGTGGACTACCAAGGATGGACTCTAAGGATTGACTTATATACCAAGTGATACATGGATTCATATGAGAATTACATGGAAAAAATAAAAAATAATTTGATTATATCGCCATGGGTGATACTTGAGATCCCTTAGTGGGCCGCCAAGGGCTGACTTGAATGGTTGGGACTTTATACCATACCTAGAGGGATACCCGGGTTCTTGAGAAGTTCACCCTGGATGGGCTTGTATGGATTTGGTTTATATTATGCCGGGAGTGATACATGGATTCCAAACTAGGAATTCCATGGATGATCTTAGGTTCATAAATTAATGATGAATGAAACAGTTTATATGACGCATCTTCCAAGAAAAAGAAAAATCTTAGATTTGGTCTTATTTATACTTTATGGATGGACTATTTAGGTATCCTTGATCATGTTATTATAGGGGATTCCAGGCTATGTGCCAGATCTCGAGATTTAATATTCCAATGAGAATGAATTCTTAATTGAACATGCTTATAGTGACACATGCCTAACTATTAATTCAAATACTTATTTCTTAAATGAAAATGATTAAATTACTTGGTTATTAAATGAGAACATGGGATTATATGATATTTAATTTTGAGTACTTTATTTACTTGTATATTTTTCCTACACATTGTTGTTATATATTTTCACTGATTGGAGGGTATAGACCTTGAGTGGTTGCCTACTAGGATTATATCTCACACCCTATTTGGGATACCTTTTGGCACCCAAAAATACTATATTATTTTAGGTATTGATAAGGGAAAGTTCCCTACTATACGTTATTGGTGATTTCTTGGGATCGAGGGAGCATGGGACTGAGATGAGGCTCATGATGTAGACTGGAAACTTTTGATATTTTTCTAATTTTGTTCAATGTGTTGTAAACATGGTTTGTATACATGTTTTGGCTACTTTATTAGAGACATATGACATGTATAATAATCATCATCATTGTATATGATCTTCCTTTAGTTTGGTTATATTTTCCTATATTGATCTATTGTCTATAAATTTTACTGCTTTCTATATGTTATTGTATCTCTACTATGATAAAATCTGGTGATGAGGCTATAGTCTCCCCAAAGACACACCTAGACCTTCGATTCCAATCAAAAACCTATAGAGTTTGGGGAGATATGCTTGAGGCCATGCGACAAACCGGGCTTAGGGAACTATTGAGTGGAATCCAGTTCCGGGATGCTGAAAAGTGGTATCAGAGGATTATTTTATGGTTTTATTTACTATTTGGAGATAATTGATAGGGATAGAAAGGTATTGGAGATTGGTAAAGAGCTATACTTGGGAGTATATAACCCGCACACTATCATTTTAGATAGGGATTACTAGTTTAATTCATAATTATGGAAAGGGATACAAAGGGTATTAGGTACATAGGTTCTTCTGAGAACAACATACCACCCCCAGATAGATGAACAGTCAGAGAACATGATTCAGGTTCTTTCAGACATGCTATGATCATGAGTCCTAGATTTCAGGTGCTCTTGGGAGAGACATATACCCCAAGTTGAATTCTCATACAACATTATATTTTAGGCTACTATACAGATGTCACCTTATGAGGAATTGTATGATAGGTTGTGCCGATCACCCCTATGTCGGTTAGAGGCAAGAGAGGTAGCTATGCTTGGACCTCATCTTGTTTAGGAAACCACAGAGAAGGTGTAGTTGATTTGAAAATGTATGAATACTATGTAGTATCGTCAGAAATCATACATAGATCTCTATATACGACTTTTAGAATCCATAGTCAGGGATCAGACATTCTTACATGTTTCATCCAGACTAGGACACAGGAGGATCAGGAGGTAGGGTAAGATTTCACCATGATATGTCAGGCTGTTTGAGATTCTGGAGAGAGTCAAGCTAGTAGCCTATCAGTTGTAGTTACCTTAGAGGTACCAAGCCATGCATGACATCATCAATCTTTCTCAATTGTGATGTTGATATTCATACTTTTCTCATACCTTTTAGCCTAAGGAGGTTGATCTTAAAGTAGATTCATCCTCTGAGGAGCATCCTATACATATTGTGGATCATAAAATGAAGGTCCTCTGAGGCTAGTAAGTTCCTTTAGTATGGGTGCTATGGCAGGATGACTAAGTATAAGACGAGAACTAGGAGTGAGAGGCTGATGTATGATCACAATGGATGGAGTTATTATCAGATCATTCTTCAACACCCCTGGAAGTGTAATTCGAGGATGTATTTCTTTAAGGGGGATTTTTTTAAGAAACCGGTTCTTAATTAAGGTACAAATCACTTATATTCTGTCAAATTTCAGTTTAAATACTTAAATATAGCCTAATAATAATGCCCTTTGAGGTCATGAGGTATTAGGGGTGTCTAGGGATGATTCGGATCCTGGAACCCATGTTTTAGGGTGAAGTGGCAAAATACACAGTTAGTGAAAACCGTGCGAGTTGGTACGTATGGTTGTGTGACCAGGTTTACAATTTTTATAGTGTGTTTTCGAATGGTTTGCATAGATTTAGTCAAACTGTGTGGCCAAACCATGTGGGTTGACCTTACCTACTACTAACCATGCATAGTTGGTGCACGATTAGTCAAATCGTGCACCTAAACTACGTGACCCAGATATTTTGGAAAAAATGACCAAAATGACCTTAAAATTTTAATTAAATCTAAAAGTTCCCAGTTAGTGTATTGTATCACTAAGAGGAGAAGTGGGTAAATCAATGATACTATTTTTCTTTTATGTTTCTTTTCAATTGAAACAACCTCTTCCTCCAATTAAAGATTCAATTCCCTACTAAAAGCAATTCAATCCACACATACAAAGGAACAAAAAGATTTACATGGTTCACTATTCAATAAGAATATTTACGTCCTTGGTATGGTTTGGAAATCATCTAATACCATAAAATCCACTATAAAACAATCCTTGGATTATAATGAGTAGGATATATACTTACACTCATGTAGCACTATGAAACAATCCCACTAGAGCATGTGCACCCTCTTAACACAAATAGGGTAATACAACTGTTATGTAACATATCATGTTACTTATGCTTATTTTAAATACAAAAAAATTTATTCAATTGAAATAAAATTATTCAATTTTTTACCTAGAATAAAGGTAAGAACTACCTGGACTTTGATAAAGAAATCAGTATGAATGCCAAGTCTGATTTTCCCAGTTCGATTCCTCCGAGTACGATTCTTTCAAAACAATTCTTCAAATCTGATTTTCTGATACAATACAATATAAATGAATTGGCACCACTTTAATCCCTGAGTATGATAAATCTCAGTACGATACTTCCTCATTCTGAACATATTCAATACAGAAATACCTAATACGGAAAATCTCATTCCAATTAATTCAACCTGATACCAAAATCATCTGAATACAATTGACAAGCTGAATACAATGATCCATTGAGTATGATGAATCCTAAATATGAAGATCAATTGAATACAATGTTACAATATTGTATTCTTCCCCTTATATATTTATTTAATAGAAAACAAAACGTTATCACTTTCTCTCACTGAAAACTCAGAGTCTCTCTCTCTACTATGGTGAATAGTACCAGTGCTCAGAAAGTACAAAGTACTTCTCCTTTTATAGGCGACCCTCAAAAGGTTTGTGTGGGAATATTCCCACTCACAAAAATTTACCCACATTTAAATTTCCCTTGAAATCTTGAATGCATTTTGACTTCATCAACACTTCTAAAAAATTCTCTATTCTTATTCAAACTTCATATCCTTCTTCAGAATTTCATTTGAATCATAAGTATGATTTCAATACATGATCCAAATTTTTCTCAATCCAATTTATTCAATAAAAAGATCTATATCAATTGAAAATAAATGTATGAAGAAATGGATACCATTCTGATTTTATAAATATGATTCTCATAGACGATTTGAATCAAAATATTTCATTTGAATGTACAGCTCCCCCTTGATAATTCATTCAGAAATCCCCATATATTTTTTTTCTTAACCCACTTGAGATTGAAAACTTCATCTTATCCTCTTCTCTTGAACTAGTTGGAAACTTATAAAGTAATTCAACCCTTTTGAAATGGTTGAATACATTGTTGATCTCATTTTCTCCTTCTATTCTCTTGACCCACTTATAAAAAACTTTATTCACAAACCTGTGCTTGTATCATGAATTCCTTCTTGAAATTACATCCATTTAAGAACAACTTTAGCATCATCAGACTTGAATTGGAAAGTATCATAACTTTCCATTCATTCCATCTTATTTCTTTTCTTCCTAACCCGAGTATGATCATTTTTGAATACAATTGACCTAGATATGATCAACCTGGGTATGATCATTCTGGATACAATTTTCCTGCATATGATTTTACAGAATATGATATTTTCTGGGTATGATCATTATGAAAAACAATTGGCACCATATCTTACTCTTCTATCAACACTACCTTTTCAATTGACACCACCTTTTCAATAGGCACCACCTTTTGAATTCGGCACCACTTTTCAATCAGAACCACCTTTTCAATGGGCACCAAGTTTTAATTTTCACCACATTTTCAATTATCACCACTTTTTAAAATAGTATCATGTTTTAAAACAAAAAATCCTTTTAAAAAATCATATCCTTTTAAAACAACACCTTATTTTAAAAAAACACCATGTTTTAAAACAATGCCTCTTTTTAAAAAAACACTTCCTCCTCAATCAATAATATCTCTTAATTTTCTTTCACCTGGATACGATTGTTTTGAAAAAAATCGGTATCACTTTATTTTTTCTGCCACCTGGATATGATAAATCTAGATACAATCATTCTTTGATTAGCAACTTCTCTTCCACTCCCCCTTTCTTCCATCAAGTTTTTATTACAAGTTCTCGATTCAACTTTTGATTTATATGAAATGTAAATCGGCAAATCATCATTACAATTGAAACATCGCAGTCACACTGACTTTGATTCTCCAGCAAAACAAACACTTCATTTACATCGGTTCCAGAGTGAATCTGATGAAATTTAATTCCAGAAATATGTATTCATTTTCATTTTGGACCTAATTATAGTCCGATCAAAACCTTTTCTTCTAGAACATATTATTCTCATGAATATGGACTTTCACAATGAGTATGATTCTTTTGAAAACACCAATCTGATTCTTTTCAAAACATTGATCTGATTCTTTTGAAAACATGGATCTGATTCTTTTGAAAAAAATCCTCATTATGATTTTTCCATAAAAAAAGTGAGGTGATTTCCAAAAAATTTCCTTGACAATAAAAGAAAATACTTGAATGCAAAACACCTTCATCGTCATCTTGGTCCCTACAATATCCCCCTTTGGATTTTTTTCAACCAAGTTTCATAAATCACTGAACTTTGTATCCTCAAGCAATGGATCACTTATTAACAATTCTAAGCCTACATTATCTAACTCATTATAGTAAAAAAGAATCATTAATAGTAAAACCATGCTCTCTAAAATAAGTGATTATGATATCATCTTCATATTTCTACCTCATCTCTTCTTTAGCATCCCAAGAATCGAAAAAAAATTCTTTTATACAACCAATCTAATAAACAATTAAAATAGTTCACTCACAAAACAATGCTAAATTCAAAAATTACCCACAATTATCTGTTTTATGAAATAGATTTATGAAACAATACAATTATACCACTTGAAAATACAATCAAATGGTAATATGAGAGAGGGGACATAAACACATACCTCATCGAGAAAGATGTTAGACACCCATGTTTAACCTCAATTTAGAAAATGATTCCTTCATCAAAGATTTTGTGAATATATGAGAAACTTGTTCTGATTTCGAAAAATATTCCAACTTCAATTCATTATTCTCCACATGATCTTTGATGAAATGATATTTGATATCAATATATTTTGAACGATAATTTTAGACTAGATTTAAGGTGAGATTGATTTTTATTTGATTGTCACAAACCAAGATCAAGGGTAACTCCACTTTAACAAGTAAATCCTCCAATTGTTTTTTCATCCACATAATTTTAATAGTGGATTGAGTGGAAGAAACATAATCAAATTCATCCATGATAAGAGTTACTTAATTATGTTTCTTTGAATTCAAAATAACAAAATTATTCTCCATAAAGAATACTCCACCTGATGTATATATTATATCATCAACATTTCCTACCCAATATGCATCTGAATACCCAAAAAAATCAATACTATCTGAGCTACAATACATGATTCAAATTGTTTTTGTGCCATTGATGTATCTACAAATTCTTTTTCTAGAACTAAGTTGTGATTATTTTGGAGCACTCTGAAATCTTGCACATAAGGTAACAACATACACAATATCAGGTCTTGAGGTAGTAAGATATTATAGGATTCCAATCAATTTCTGAAACTCTTTCTGATCCATTTCTTTTCAATATATATATTTACTCATCTTTTTTCCCATTTTAATGGGTGTGTAAATAGGTTTTGAATTTTCCATGTCGAACCTCTTGATAAGTTCTTTACCATAATTTTCTTTGGAGCGAAAAATGTGTTCTTTCTTTTGTGATATTTTTAATCCAAGAAAGTATTTCATTTCCCCAAGCATGGACATTTCAAATACCTTATTCATCTCTTCAGAATTTTTTTTCACAACTTCTTTCGTCATTCTAAATAAAGATAATATCATCATCATAAACAATAACAATTAAGGAATACTCTTGACTTTCTCTGATATACAGATTTCTATCCACTCTTCCTTTCTTGAAATTCATCTTCCTTAAACAAGTATCCAATTTTGAATACCATGAACTCAAAGCTTGTTTAATCCCATATAAGTCTTTCTTCAATATTCACACATAATTAACATTTTTCCAAATAAAAAAACCATAATATTTTTCAATATATACTTCCTCTTCAAGATCCCCATTTCGAAATGCAGATTTGACATCCATTTGAAAGATCTTGTATCCTCATTGTGCAATAATAGAAAGAAAGATTCTAATTGTTTCTAATCTGGCCACCAAAGCAAAGGTTTCTTCGAAATCAATTCCTTTAATCTATTAATAACCTTTGAAAACTAATCTTACTTTGTTTATTATTACTCACCTTCTTCATTCATCTTGTTTTGGAAAACCCATTTTGTTCCAATGATGTTTTTTTTCAGGATTGGGTACAAGTTTCCATGTATTTTTCTTTTCAATATGATCAAATTCTTTATTCATGGCTTGAAGCCATTCCAGATGCTCAAAGACTTATTTTACATCATTCAACTCTACTTTTGAATATAGAGAAGTATGAGTAATTTCATTTGTTTTCCTCCTTGTTTGAACCTTATGATGTTGATCACCAATTATATTCTAAGATTCCACTTACTTCCTCAGCCTAGGATGAGTTTTTTGAGAATCATCTTCATCACTTGAAATAACTGAGTCTGATTCTTATTCTTGAGAGGGAATACAATTGTCTATATCCATATAAGAATTTTTTTATTCAACTTTCTCAGCTTCCTTGTTTGCTTGAACATGTTTATCTTTCTCATACTTCTCAATTACATTCACATTGACTGAACCAACAATTATTTTTGTTTATTTATTGAAGAATCTGTATCCTCTTCCTTCTAGAGCATATCCAAGATAGATTCCATCTTCTCCTTTCTACTCAAACCTTCTATAGTTTCCACATTTCTTCTTTATAATTCATGGACTCCCAAAAACCATCAAAATTTTCAAAATTAGAGTCTTTCCATAAAAAAATTCATATGGAATCATACCTAATTGATACCTGTAGAAACAATTATTCTAAATATAAACAGCAGTACTCACATCTTGCCTCCAAAATTAATGATAAAGTCTATGTTCAAGTAACATGGTTCTTCCTATTTCCACCAAGATTCTACTCTTTCTTTCAGAAACCCCATTTTGTTGGGGAGTATATGGGGAACTATACTCATACTAAATTATATTCTTCTCAATACAGTCTTCAAACTCTTCACTTCTATATTCACCACCATTATTTGTTCTCAACTTCTTCACAGAATACTCACATTCCTTTTTTTCTTTTCTTCTAAAACTTTTAAACATTTTCAAAGCATATGATTTATGTTTTATATACATGACAAAAGTAATTAAAGTAAAATCACTAATGAAAGTAATGAATTAATTATCTCTATTGGTTTATTCTTTGATCATTGTCCCACATATATCATAATGAATCATCTCTAGGATTTTTTTGAACAAATCTCAACTTTCTTATGTTCAACATTTGTAATATTTCCTTTCTAGTAGATAGTGAAACACCAATATCTTATTCTTGGAAAATAAAAATGTCTCAAAAACTGCCTCTTTTGGATAAACTTCTCATGTTTCTCTGACACATGTGTCCCAACCTTTTATGCCACAATTCATTCTGTTACACCAAACTCATCTAACAAGAGTTTTTTATTTCACCAACCTGAAACATATTCCCTTTTTTACATTGTCCTCTTCTAAACATATTCCTATATTCTTCACTTTTCACGAAAAACCCATCTTTCTTGAAGATAAATTTGTTACCCTTATCACATAATTGTGAAACACTCAGCAAATTGTGTTTTTTCTCATCAATATACAATGTTCTCTTGGATTCCATCTTTTCTTTTCCAATGATGACTGATCCAACACCTTTAATTTTTAAGGATTCATCATAGCCAAATGTCACTATGCCTTATTTAAAATATTCCACATTCTTCAATATTTTTAAGACTCATTTCATATGAGAAGAACACCCACTATCAAGTATCCAGGGTCATTCCCCTTTTGTGGATTTCAATAAAGTTTCAGCAAGAGATTTTTCTCATTTATTTTCTTTCTTCACTTCTGAATTGTGAGAATTGTTAAGAATATTTTATTGTTTTGGTAACAAAACAACACATCCTTTTTCATGATTTCCAGGTTATCCACACCTTTCAAAAATAGTTTCCAGGGGTTGGAACCTATTTTTAATCTTCACTTCATTATTTTCATATTTCTTCACTACAACCTTCTTAGAATCCTTCATTTGAGGAGATTTACCCACATTAATCTATGCCTTACATATACTGTGGGATAATAGAAATGTTTTTGGTTAAACAAACACATACTTGATATGTGTCCAAATCCGCCACAATTCTAGCAATACCCATATAAAGAGTATTTTCCTACGAAACCTCCATACTAATCAGAATTGTAAATAAGTTTCTCAGCTACATTATTTTCTTTATTTTCTAAACCATAAACCTTTCCATTATAAATCATATTATTCTTATTCTTTTCATACTTATAATCATAAATATTTTAAACTTTTCTGAATCCAGATAAAACATTTTCAGACTTTGGATGTTTTGTAACTTCTGAATTCTTAACTTTGGCCACATAAATAACTTTCCTAGCACTCTTCTTTTCAGAAAAAATTCCATTCTTCTTATCAACCTTTGAAGATAACTTTTTTTTGAAACTTATCAAGTTTATCATTATAAGAAAATTCACCAACTTCAGTGATAGAGTTTTGAAAGATTGTATTTCTAAACTCATCTTTTGAAAGTTTTTTTTGGAAAAGTTCCAACTCTTCTTATTTTGCTTTAAGATTCTACTCAATATGCTCCTTACAATTCTTTTCTTCTTCAAGAGTCTTTTTCAAATTATCAATCCTTTTCACCGAATTTTCTTTCTCATCAGAAAAACATTCTTGATTTCTTATTGAAGAACATTCATCTTCGATTTTTTTTTTGCTTTTCAAGCCATCTGATCTTCTCAGACATTCTTTCAATTATTCTTTAAAATGAATATCAAGTTGAGTTTCTTATTCTTAAAAACCACCTCTTCCAAATTCTTATTCATTAAATTTTGTAATAAATGTATTCTAAATACCATAATCAACTAATTTTTTGGATTTATAATCACTGTCTTCTTCTTCTTATTCTTTATCTTTAGATAAGAAACTTCTTCCTTTGGATTTGAAGAATTTCTTTTCTTTTCTCATGGAAGAAATTTTTTCTTTATCTCCCTATTTCTTCCATGATCTTCTAGAATTTATATATTCTTCCTCACTATCATATTCATTCTTTCTTCAAGGATAGTTAGCCACAAAGTGACCAACTCTTCCACATTAAAAACATTTCAAGGAAAGTTTCCCTTTATATTTCCCTATACCTCTTTTCACATTTTTAGAAAACAAGGATAAAATATCATTGATATTTTTGTAGACCTCATTTTCAGAGTCATAATCACCATCTTCTTCTTAAATAAGAATCTTCTTTGATTATTATTTCTTTTCATCCTTGAAATTAATTTATCTATCAAATTTTGATTTGATATTCATAGCTTTATCTCTTATCATTTTGTAAGTAAAAAGAGTTCTATATAAATCTTAAAGAGATAATGTTTTAGGATATCTATCTTCCAATGAAGAAAATTTTGCATCAAATTTGTTGGGTAGGATTCTCAATATCTTTTCAACAACTATAGAGTCATTCATATTTTCATCAAGACATATGATAGTACTCACTATATCATTCACCCTAGTAAAGAATTCCCTAACTGATTCATGCTCTCCCATCCTCAAGTCTTTATACATCAATCTCCAGATTTGAAGTTTTAACTTCTTAACTTTTGCATTTCCTTTATATATGTTTTTCAATATTTCCCATATACCTTTGGATATAGAAACACCTTTCACTCTTAGGAATTCATTTTTAGAAAATGATGACAATATATCATTATTATCCCTTCCATTATTCTCAAGATTCTTCTTATCAATAGGTGTAAGTGGAGTTTATCATCAATGGGTGGAAACCCAACTATTGAAGCTTCAAGAATATAATAATTTATATAAATAAGATATAAAATCATTATATCCTTCTAGATATGATAATTATTTCTATCAGATACTAAAATACCTTTATTATCCACACAGTTCAAATTCCCCATTAGCGAAGAATAGCGAAGGTAACCTCTCCTATGATACCACTTGAAATTTCCCAGTCAGTGTATTGTATCACTGAGGGGGGGGGGTGAATTAGTTATACTCTTTTTCTTATATGTTTCTTTTCAATTAAAACAACCTTCACATCCTATTAAATATTCAATTCCTTGCTGAAAAAAATTCAATCCTCACATCCATAGGAACACAAATATTTACATGGTTCACTATTCAATAAGAATAACTACGTCCTTAGTATGGTTTGGAAATGATAAAATACCATAAAATCCACTAAAAAAGAATTCGTGGATTACAATGAGTAGGATATACCCTTACACTCGTGTAGCACTATAAAACAATCCCACTAGTGCATGTTCACTCTCTTATCACAAATAGGGTAATACAATTGTTATGTAACAACTCATGTTACCCGTGCTTCTTTTCAATTAAAAAAATGTATTAAATTGTAATAAAATTATTCACTTCCTTACCTAGAAGAAAGGTAAGAACTACCTGGACTTTGATAAAGAAATTATCTCGGATGCTAAGTCTGATTTTCCCAGCCCGATTCATCTGAGTTTGATTATTTCAAAACAATTATTCCTGTTCTATTTTTTGATGAAATAAAATATAAATTAATTGACACCACTTCAGTCCTTGAGTATGATAAAACTCAGCATGATACTTTCTCAGTCCATAAATCTTCAATACAAAAATACCGAGTATGGAAAATCCCATTCTGATTAATTTAGCTCAATTCCAAAATCAGCCGAATACAATTGATAAGCTAAATATGATGATCCGCTGAGTATGATGTATCCTGAATATGATGATCATCCAAATACAATGTTATGATATTGATTATTCATAGTCTATATCTATTCAATAAAAAACTAAATGGTATCACTTTATCTCACTGAAAAATCAAAGCTTCTCTCTCTACTGCGGTGAACAGTACCAACAGTCAAAAAGTACAAAGTAATTCTACTTTTATAGGTGACCCTTAAAAGTTTTGAGTGAGAATCTAAAAAAAGTTCCCCGCTCACAAAAATTCACCCATATTTCAATTTACCTTGAAATCCTGAATGTATTTTGACTTCATCAAGGCTTCTTGAAACTTCTCGATTCTTCTTCAAACTTCATCTCCTTCTTCAGAATTTCATTTGAATCATAAGCATGATTTCAATAACTGAGCCCAATTTTTCTCAATCCTATTTATTTAATACAACTATCTATATGAATTGAAAACAAATGTGTAAATAAATGGATACCATTCTGATTTTCTAAATATGATTCTCAGAACCAATTTGAATCAAAATATTTCATTTGAATGTACAGATCCCACTTGATCATTCATTCAACAATATCTTTATATATTTTTGACCCACTTTTGATTCAAAACTTTATCTTTTCCTTTTAAAGACCCTTAAAATTCAAGGGAATTTTTTTTCTAAATTTTCTTTGGGATTTTACAAGAACGCAGTTTCTGATGGAACTTGATTCCGAGGCCCGGTGTGCCCAGAATCAATTTCCGAAGTTTAGCTTGGGTACGTTCAGTGAATGAACGAGCAGGTTTTTCTAACTTTTGAACCGGTGCTCGGAATCGAAATTCGAGGGCACCGATGAAACCACATCGCCGGTAATTGCTTAGGAACACCTTTTCCGAAGTTGCGTTTTTGCGGGTGGAGAAGTTTAATTTGTGGATTAAATGAGGAATGAATAAAATTGTGAAACAATTTTATTTTTAAGTCTAAGGTGGTTTTATCCTACATGGGGAAGTTGGGGTGACACCTAACTACCCATGTGAGGATGAATGAGAGAATAAAGGAGAGGTAGGGCCCACACAAACCTCAACCCCTTCACATTGCTCTTAAACTCCCTAACTCCCTCTTAAGTTTGGTAAACTCATCTTTAATGGAGTGACCCTTCACTGTCTCTCTCTCTCCCTCATTTACTCTCGCCAACACACACCTTAATTAATTAATTGAAACTATTCAATTAATTAACTAAGAGTTTGAATTTTGAAAAGTTGAAATTACTTGTGTTAATAAAATAATAACATGAACCTATTATTTTATTTTGGTCACCTTTGTGTTGGAAGAAAAGGGAAGGAGCTCTTGTGTAAAGGAAGGAGGAAGTTCATCTTGGGTGGAAGAACATCATCCTCTCCGTGAAGAACGGTTCTTCTCTGATGAAGAACGTCGACCCCTCGACATGGAACGACTCGGCGATCACGGTTCTTCATCCTCTTCTTCCTCCACAACAAGAGAGGAGATGTCACTTCCTCGGGTCACTCCGAAGACGATGGAATCGATACCGTTCTACCGCGACGATCGACTTCCGTGACTTGACGATGTGTGACGTCTTTTCGAGGTAGGGGTTAATTGCTTTTGTTCATGAGTTATCCTTTTCCGTTCTTCGTCTGTGTGCTTTGGCCGCTTGATATCAACTTAACGGAAGGAGGTCGGACCGCACGAACACGATCGAATCTCCTCCCCCTTTTGTTTTTGTGATATTGCGGTTCGAAAGAAGGCGGCGCGGTGCAAAGGCACCACGCAGAAACAAGGAAGATCATCGGCGAAGAAGCGTGGCGCAATTGCGCCGCGCCGTAGAGTCCGAACGAAACCGCGGCCGGAGTCAGGGCTGTAAAGGTGAATTGAAGACTCCGTAGTAGTTTAATTGACGTGCGAATTGATGAGCGATGATGAATCAGGCCGAAATGGTGTTTTAATATCTTAACAGTAAAGATCGGGTCCCGGGAGGACTGTTGGCGAAGGCGGCAGGCAAAACGGACCACCGGAGCGCGTCCAGTGGTCCGCAGAAGGCGGCGATGGAGGCGACTGGCGGCGGCAGCGCGCCGCTGGAGCAAACCGCCGCTGTGGTGGAATGTGAACCGGAATGCTAGGCTGTTCCAGATTTGGGGTAGCACGGCTTAAATCCACACCGGATCGTCGACCACGGGGGTTTGTAACCCCCGCACCCGCTGGCCACGCGGGCGCCGCGCCTTGCCAGCACTAGGCCAGCCGGCTGCACAGGCCGGGCCGGGCCTCCCAGGCCAGGCCGGGCCACGCAGGCCGAGCCAGTCCGTGCTCAGCCGGGCCGGGCCGTGCCCAGACCTAGGTCGGGTCGACCCGGTTCGGCCAACCTGGGGGGGTGGGGGGGGGGGGGGGGGGGGGGGGGGTTGGGCCGAGCCCAGACCCCCCATTTCAGGCTGTTTCCGTTCAAACGCCCATAACATGGACTACGGACCTCCTATCGGCGCATCGTCAGTTGCGATGCGATCCTTGTATTGAGTCGGTCGTTTCGGTATATTAAACTCAAGGTTTCGGAGAACATTGGGTACGGTCGGGTTGGTTCAAATACGAGACCAACCGGGCCCTCGGAGCGGAAATGGTTATATCTTGAGCGCCGGACGTCCGATTGACATGTCGTCGACTTTGTTGGATTCCTCTTGATGAGACAGAACTTTTGGAATACTTCGTCCGAGGTTTGGACGCCATTGGAGTATGGCCGGGTTGGATTGTACCCGAAATCCAATCGGGCCCCTGGAACGGAAAAGTTGATATCTTTCAGACCGGACGTCCATTTGACGAACCGTAAGCGGCGTTGGTGATCACATTGAGAAACGGTCCCTATTAGTATAAACTATGAGAGTTTGGGGTACAGTTGAGATACAGCCGAGTTGGTTCACACACGAAACCAACTGGGCCCCTAAAACGGAAAGGATAATAACTCACAGACCGGGCGTCCGATTGACGCGCTGTCTGTTGTGTTGAGACCCCTATGATGAGGTGGTCCTTTGAGATACTTTTTCGTGGGACTTTGTGATACTTGGAGTATTGACCAGTAGCTTGTGGAGCAGACCCTACCGGAGACGAGCGTGCAGAGTACGAGGATTGTGTAGTCGACTGAGACTTGACAACGGCTGATCGATCGACTCGGTGAGTTTCGGATAGCCCAGTGGGGAGCGATTGGTTGTAGTGGAAGACCCACGGCGGAGGAGCGCTTGGTTTTAGCGGCAGACCTGCAGTACTCAATAGAAGGAGTACCTCTGGAGGCTATGAGGGGGAGCGCTTGGTTGTAGCGGCAGACCCATGGTGGGAAGCACTTGGTTGTAGCGGCAGACCCACGGAGAGGAGCGCTTGGTTGTAGCGGCATACCCGTGGTACTCAACAGAAGGAGTACCTCTGGAGGCTATGAGGGGGAGCGCTTGGTTGTAGCGGCAGACCCATGGTGGGAAGCGCTTGGTTGTAGCAGCAGGCCCACAGTACTCGACAGATGGAGTACCTCAGCAGTCTTAGGTTAGTGAGCAGTACCTTAGAGTCGTGATAGGACCACTGTACACTCTAGATACGAGGCTCTTCAGCAGTTATAGTTTCGATAATGAAAATCCTGGTTTGAGCTGAGTCTATGATCTTTGTGTTTCTTCATGATTGATATGGGTTACTTGATAACTTAGGTATATGTATGGGCATATACCTGGGTAGTGGTTATCCATTGATTTCATAATCTTTGTGTTCCCTCATGATTGAGATGGGTTACTTGATAAATTAGGTATTTGTATGGGTATATAACTAAGTAGAGGTTATCTGTTAAGATCTTTCTTTGTGGTTATCCTTGTTGGATTTTGTGAGACCTTGAGGGTCTCGGGGTCCCTACTGAGTATCGTTATACTCACCCCTACACGGGCTATGCCTGCACCTCGTTGTGTTGGTTGTAGACGACGGACGACACAGATAGAGGCCGACTGTTCGAGGACTGGATGATACCCGGAGGTGGACCTCACGACGAGACAGTATCCGGTGGTGGACTTCACGACAAGACGACACTCGGAAGAGGTTGATGGGCGAGAGCGTTGTGGAGGCTATCTATACCTACCCTTCTGGTAGGATTCGTGGTGGATGATCCAGGAGCTGCACTATCTGTACATACCCTTCAGATAGGATCCAAGGAGGACGACCCAGGAGCTGCTTCCATTCTTCCAGCTGTTTTTATTTTCTGTTGTAATTTTGTTCAGTTGTAGCTGTAATTTCGATTGGGTTTGTATTATGGCCCATTTACTTTTCAGCACTTCATTTTTGTACTTAGTGTTTTACTTCCGCTTGTACTCTGTGGTGTTTTGTATACTTTTATAAAGGCAATGCCTTCCCAGTTATTGGGATTTATATCTTTGGTGCTAGTCGCGAGCCCCTGGCCTATGGAAGGCGGGCTTGGGGTTGTCACGGCACGAGCCCTGAGGACGGGTCATGACAAATTGGTATCAAATGAGTTCGGTTCTACCGCAGAGCTAAGGACTCTGATCTTTTTCTTTCTGTGAAGCAATAGTGTTAAGGGTACCGAGTGTGGTTTTCAATTTAGGGAGTCTAGTGTTGGTGAGGCGGCCGACGTATCTATACACCAGGACCTTGACTACTGATTTCTGACTTTGTGCACGAAAACACTGATTGCGTGTGTGTTTCCAAGAGTTTTAAAGTCATATCAAACCAGGTCAGCTCACCAGGTATAAATCGTTTGACCGTGTCATATCTGTTCAGGATGTCTCTATGTAGACAGTCAGTTGGAGTTCCGAGAGAGTACTCATTGACGGCTCACCGAGCGACGAGGCTCCGGTGCAGGGCCCTTTTTCTATGTTGGCACCCTCAGGTGGTGTACCAGCAGCACCACCACCTGTTGGGAAGCAGATACCACCAGCCTTATTAGCGAACTGTGCACGCTGGCAGTGTACGTTGCACGAGTTCCAGCAGCAGCGGCCGCCGAGGTTACGAAGCGAGGTAGATTCCCAGACAGTAGAGCACTGGCTGGAGGCGATTGCTAGAGTTTTTCTCCTAGCTGAGACATCAGTGGAGTGGATTGTGGACTTGGATACTAGTGTTTTCTAGTGAGTGACAATGAGGATGGTCCGCATAGCGATGAGGCTTCGGTACGTGGACCGATTCCTGAGATAGTGCCTTCGGGTAGTGTGTCAGCTATACATCACTACTTATTGGTCTGCAGTTACAACCGGCGGTACCAGTAGGTGACACATGTAGGCTTACTTCCTTACACGTGTTCTAACATCAGATACCATCAAGTTCCAAGGAAAACCTGACTCATAGGTTGCTGAGGACTGGCTTGAGGAGGTGGCAAAGAGTTTTCTAGAGCTTATACAGCTTTGGCAGGATGACATGTCGGTAGTTGAGAATTCATCGAGGCGTACCAAACATTCCGGGTACTCGATGAATTCGATTTGATCAGTGCTATAGAGCTCGGACCTATGAGCATGGTGTGTTTATGGATATTCGAGCCAACACTTTTTCCTCTATGCATTGCTACTCACGTTAGGGTGCTAGAGAGAACCTTGAGGTTGAATGTTCTTTGCCTGAACAGATACAACTAGAGAATGTTAGAAGTTGGAATGCAGCGAGCTGGCACCAGTCTCAGAGACATGGGCGTCCGAATATTTCAAGAAGAGTAAATGTTAAGGACAGATAAATCTTCAAAGCAGCAGACGTGGAGGCAGAGCTAGGAGAGCAGCATGAGGTGGTGTACATTTCAACATGTTACAACCACCCGCTTTGTTGTTCCCTCCAGGCACAGGGAGCTGGAGGGTAGGGAAAGAGAGTAGCTACATGTTGTCAAGGAGAGTGACCCAATGGCTCTATGAATGTTTTGAGGGATAGTCTGTGTCTACTACAAGCTTCCTTAGTAACATACATCGATAAAAATCATCCCTTACTTCCATAAATCTAGTCCCAGACCTAGAGTTTCCGATTAAGCCGTTGACTTGACCCTCACATCTAGAGATACCTTTGGAAGGAGACTCGATAGTCACACTTACGCCGACGGTGTGATCTGACCCTTGAGGTGAGAGTCTCGGTTGGGACCTCTTGGTGGCAGCGTCGAGGCCTTACGACGTTAGTTTGAGTATGGATTTGGTAATCACTGTTCGTACTCAAATTGATGGTATTAGGAAAACGTCAGGATGGGTTTTCCTTGGTCGGCGAAAAGGAAACCCCGGGAATCACAGGTTAAACTCGTGCATGGGAGGGTGTATCCGATCATTCTTGGGTCGGCCAACCTTACCCTCATGGCAGCATGAGTTTTGAGTTTCATTTTTAATCAGGAAAGGGAGACCTCTAGAGTTTGAGGATGGCGACCACGTTCTTACATGGGTCTCACCTCGACAAGGTTTACGGAGATGTAGCCGAGGCGGAGAGATATCTATGAGGTTCAGTGAACCTTTTAAGGTCCTCAGCAGGGTAAGTGAGGTGGCTTACCACTTGACCAATCCACCTCAGTTTCACCAGGTGCACGATGACTTCAACGTATCTCAACTGAGGAGATACGTGCTTGAACCAAGCACATCATCAACCATGGGGAGCTGGAAGTTGGCGATGGGGTGACTTTTGCAGAGTTCTAGTAGAGGTTTAGGATCGACAAGAGTGGGTCCTACGAGGATGGTCAATTCCTCTTGTGTGTTTTCGTAGGCAGCACGGGAACCTCTAGGTGAGCACATGGGAGCGGAAGGCTCAGATGCGTGCTCAGTACCGCTTTTGTTTCCCCAGTTTGTGTTATAGCTTTACGTGGATGTAAATCCCTAAGGTGGGAGTAATGTAAAGACCCGTAAAATTCAAGGGAATTTTTTTTCTTAATTTTTTTTGGGATTTTATAAGAACGCAGTTTCTGACGGAACTTGATTCCGAGGCCCGGTGTGCCCAAAATCAATTTCCAAAGTTTAGCTTGGGTACGTTCAGTGAACGAACGAGCGAGTTTTTCTAACTTTTGAACCGGTGCTCGGAATCGAAATCCGAGGGCACCGATGAAACCGCAATGCCGATAATTGCTTAGGAACACCTTTTCTGAAGTTTCATTTGAGCGGGTGGAGAAGTTTAATTTGTGGATTAAATGAGGAATGAATAAAATTGTGAAAAAATTTTATTTTTAAGTCTAAGGTGGTTTTATCCTACATGTGGAAGTTGGGGTGACACCTAACTACCCATGTGAGGATGAATGAGAGAATAAAGGAGAGGTGGGGCCCACACAAACCCCAACCCCTTCACATTCCTCTTAAACTCCCTAACTCCCTCTTAAGTTTGGTAAACTCATCTTTAATGGAGTGACCCTTCACTTTCTCTCTCTCTCCCTCATTTAATCTCACCAACACACACCTTAATTAATTATTTGAACCTATTCAATTAATTAACTAAGAGTTTGAATTTTGAAAAGTTGAAATTACTTGTGTTAATAAAATAATAGCATGAACCTATTATTTTATTTTGGGCACCTTTGTGTTGGAAGAAAAGGGAAGGAGCTCTTGTGTAAAGGAAGGAGGAAGTTCCTCTTGGGTGGAAGAACATCATCCTCTCCGTGAAGAACGGTTCATCTCTGACGAAGAACATCGACCCCTCGACATGGAATGACTCGACGATCACGATTCTTCATCCTCTTTTTCCTCCATGACAAGAGAGGAGATGTCACTTCCTCGGGTCACTCCGACGAGGACGGAATCGATACCGTTCTACCGCAACGATCGACTACTGCGACTTGATGACGTGTGACGTCTTTTCGAGGTAGGGGTTAATTGCTTTTGTTCATGAGTTATCCTTTTCCGTTCTTCGTCTGTGTATTCTGGCCGCTTGATATCAAATTAAAAGAAGGAGGTCGGACCGCACGAACACGGCTGAATCTCCTCCCCCTTTTTTTGTTGTGATATTGCGGTTTGAAAGAAGGCGGCGCGGTGAAAAGGCACCATGCAGAAACAAGGAGGATCATCGACGAAGAAGCGCGGCCCAATTGCACCGCACCGTAGAGGCCGAACAAAACCACGGCCGGAGTCGGGGCCGCAAAGGTGAATTGAAGACTCCACAGTTGTTTAATTGACGTGCGAATCGACAGGAGATGACGAATCGGACCGAAATGGTATTTGAATCTCTTCGCAGTAAGGATCGGGTCCCGAGAGGACTGTTGGCGAAGGCAGCAGGCGAAACGGACCACCGGAGCGCGTCCGGTGGTCCACAGAAGGTGGCGGCGGCGCGCCGCTGGAGCAAAGCGTCATGGCCAAGCCGTGGTGGTGGAATGTGAACCGGAATGACATGCCGTTCTGGATTTGGGGCGGCGCGTCTTAAATCCGTGCCGGATCGTCGACCGCGAGGGTTTGTAACCCCCACACCCGCTGGCCACGCGGGCGCCGCGCCGCGCCAGTGCCAGTCCAGCCGGCTGCCCAGGCCGGGCAGGGCTGCTCGCGGCCTGGCCCGCACCCAGTTGGTCCGGACCCGGACCCGGGTCGAGTCGACCCGGTTCGGCCGACCCGGGGGGGGGGGGGGGGGTGGGGCCGGGCCCATACCCCCCATTTCTGACTATTTCCGTTCAAACGCCCATAACTTGGGCTACAGACCTTCGATCGACACACCGTCAGTTGAGATGAGATCATTGGATCGAGAAGGTCGTTTCGGTATATTACACTCAAGTTTTTGGAGAACTTTGGGTATGGTCGGGTTGGTTCGAATACGAGACCAACCGGGACCTCGGAGCAGAAATGGTTATATTTTGAGCACCGGACATCCGATTGACGTGCCATCGACTTTGTTGGATTCCTCTTGATGAGATGAAACTTTTGGCATACTTCGCCCAAGGTTTGGACATAGTTGGAGTATGGCTGGGTTGGATTGTACCTGAAATCCAACTGGGCCCCTAGAACGGAAAAGCTGATATCTTTCAGACCGGACGTCCGTTTGATGAACCATCAGCGGCATTGGTGATCACGTTGAGAAATGGTCCCTATGAGTATACCCTACGAGAGTTTGGGGTACAGTTGATATACGGCCGGGTTGGTTCGCACACGAAACTAACCGGGCCCCTGGGACGGAAAGGCTAATAACTCACAGACCGAGCGTCCGATTGACGCGTTGTCTGTTGTGTTGAGACCCCTATGACTAGGCGGTCCTTTGAGATACTTCTTCGTGGGACTTTGTGATACTTGGAGTATTGACCAGTAGGTCATGGATCAGACCCTCCCGGAGACAAGTGTGTGGAGTACGGAGACTGTGTAGCTGACTGAGACTTGACAATGGCTGATCGATCGACTCAGTGAGTTTTAGATAGCCCAGTGGGGAGAGCTTGGTTGTAGCAGTAGACCCACGACGGAGGAGCGCTTTGTTGTAGCGGCAGACCCACGGTACTCAACAGAAGGAGTACCTCTGGAGGCTATGAGGGGGAACGCTTGGTTGTAGCGGCAGACCCATGGTGGGAAGCGCTTGGTTGTAGTGGCAGACCCACGGTGGAGGAGCGCTTGGTTGTAGCGGCAGACCCACAGTGGAGGAGCGCTTGGTTGTAGCGGCAAACCCGCGGTACTCAACAGAAGGAGTACCTTTGGAGGCTATGAGGGGGAGCGCTTGGTTGTAGCGGCAGACCCATGGTGGGAATCACTTGGTTGTAGCAGCAGGCCCACAATACTCGACAGATGGAGTACCTCAACAGTCTTAGGTTAGTGAGCAGTACCTCAGAGTCGTGACAGGACCACTGTACACTCTAGAGACGAGGCTCTTCAGTAGTTACAGTTTTGATAATGAAAATCCTGGTTTGAGCTGAGTCTATGATCTTTGTGTTTCCTCATGATTGAGATGGGTTACTTGATAACTTAGGTATATGTATGGGCATATACCTGGGTAGTGGTTATCCGTTGATTTCATAATCTTTGTGTTCCCTCATGATTGAGATGAGTTACTTGATTACTTAGGTATATGTATGGGTATATACCTAAGTAGAAGTTATCTGTTGATATCTTTCTTTGTGGTTATCCTTGTTGGATTTTGTGAGACCTTGAGGGTCTCGGGGTCCCTACTGAGTATCGTTATACTCACCCCTCCACGGGCTATGCCCGCACCTCGTTGTGTTGGTTGTAGACGACGGACATCACAGACAGAGGCCGAGTGTTCGAGGACTGGACGGTACCCAGAGGTGGACCTCACGACAAGACAGTATCCAGTGGTGGGCTTCACGACGAGACGACACTCAGAGGAGGTTGACGGGCGAGAGCGTTGTGGAGTCTATCTGTACCTACCCTTTAGGTAGGATCTGTGGTGGATGATCCAGGAGTTTCACTATCTGTACCTTTCCTTCAGGTAGGATCCGAGGAGGACAACCCAGGATATGCTTCCATTCTTCCAGCTATTTGTCTTTTATGTTGTACTTTTGTTCAGTTGTAGCTGTACTTTCGATTGGGTTTGTATTCTGACCCATTTACTTTTCAACACTTCCTTTTTGTACTTAGTGTTTTACTTCTGCTTATACTCTGTGGTGTTTTGTATACTTTTATAAAGGCAATGCCTTCCCAGTTATCGGGATTTACGCCTTTGGTGCTAGTCGCCAGCTCCTGGCCTATGGAAGGCGGGCTTGGGGTAGTCATGACATGGGCCCCGAGGACTGGTCATGACATTCCTATTCTCTTGAACCAGTTGGAAACCAAAAAAGTAATTCAACACTTTTTAAATGGTTGAATACATTGTTGATCTCATTTCTCCTTCTCTTCTCTTAAACCACTTGTACAGAACATCATTCACAAACATGTGATTGTATCATGATTTGCTTCATGAAATTACATTAATTTGAGAATATCTTTAACATCATCATACTTGAATTGGAATGTATTGTAACTTTCCATTCATTCCAACTTCTTTCTTTTTTCCCAACTTGATTATGATATTTTCTTAATACAATTGATATAGATGCGATCATCCTGGGTATGATCATTCTGGATACTATTATCCTGGATATTATTTTCCAGAATAGGATCCTTTCTGGGTACGATCATTCTAAAAAACAATTGGCATCATATCTTACTATTTTATCAGTACAAACTTTTAAATAGGTACCATATTTTCAATTCGAAACCACTTTTCGATTAGAAAAAAATTCTTAATTGGAACCACTTTTCAATTGGAACCACCTTTTCAATCATCACCACTTTTCAATCAGCACCACCTTTTCAATCAGCACCATTTTTTAAAATAGCAGCATGTTTTAAAATAGAACCTCCTTTTAAAACAACACCACATTTTCAATCAACAACATATCTAACTTTTCTTTCACCCATATATGATTGTTTTGAAAAAAAATCAATATCGCTCCTTTTCTTTCTTTTACCTGTATATGATAAATCTTGATACAATCCTTTTCCGATCGACAAAATCTCTTCCAATCCCCCTTTCTTCCACCATGCTTAAATCACTAGTTCTCAATTCAAATTTTGATTTATATGAAATACAAATCATCAAAGCATCATCACAATTGAATCATTATTGTGACCCTGACTCTGGTTTTCTTATAAAAAAACACTTTATTCACATTAGTTCTAGAGTGAATCTGATGACATTTACTTCCAACAAGATGTATTCACTTTAATTCCAAACCTAAGTCGAGTCCAATCAAAACCTTTTCTTCTAGAACAACTTCTTCTCATTATGATGGAATTTAACAATGAGTACGATTCTTTTGAAAACATGAATTTGATTTTTTTCAAAACATTGATCCGATTATTTGAAAACATGGATTTGATTCTTTTGAAAAAAATCCTCATTACAATTTTTCTTATAAAAAAGTGAAGTGATTTCCAAGAACTTTCCTTAACAACAAAAGAAAAAATTTGAATGAAAAACACCATCATTATCATCTTGTTCCCAATAAAATCAAACCTAAATCCTATTTCCTTATACAAACATCAAGAACACCATTTTGAAGCCTTCTTGAGATCTATTCTAGGAATTTCCACTGAGCCTCCTTAAGATCTCTATTTCAAGCACCACTCATCTAATTGGATCCACATTTAAAATTTATCAATTAATTTTATCCATTATTAATTCTTATGGATATCAATTGCGATATTTAGGTGAAAATTAATATTCCCTATTAGTAGGTTCTTTGTTAGTTCTTTATTTTCCTCTTGATTAGAGTCAAATCAGTAGCTGATACTGGATGAGCTATCAACTACTGAACTAAGGTAGGTGGTCTCATGCCTTTAATTTTAATTCTAGTGGTTATATATATACAATTTTGTGTCATCTTCCCGTGTTGCCCTTGAAATGAGTTTTAATCCTTTAATGGATTTCTTTAGAAAGGCTTATGTATTTAAAGAGGCCATCAATGAATGGTTATAGGTTGAATAAATTGAAAGAAAAACCACCCCTTTGGGTGTTTTTTAATTAAATAGGACATTTTATGGCTTATGAATTGGATGCCTTAGGGTGTTCCCTTTTCCCCATGTATAGGTATGTTTAAAAATGTTTTCAATTGGGGAATTGAATTGTATGTTTAATTACAATATGAATTGTGAATTGTAATTGAAATGGATTAATAGAACAAAAAATTGTCTCCATAACCCTAGGACTTTCCTTGTAAAAGATTTTTAAGGCTTGAGATGCTTTATATAATGGACTTCCCATGTGAGTTAAATTAAGAAAAGCCTTCTGAATTTGGCCAATGCCTTGAGTATCCTTATTAAGTGAGTTATAAATGAGACATTCTTGGTTTTGACCTTGACATATTTAAATGAAATATATTAACCTTTTCAAATGATTATAATCCTTTGGTGACACATGGATTCAAATGAAGAATGACATGGAGGGACTCATATGTATTGAACCTTACTTATTCCTGAGTAATACTTGGACTCTGTAGAAAACTTCCAAGGATGAAATATGTAGCATGACTTATATGCTAAGTGATACATGGATTAATATGAGAATTACATGGATAGACTCAAAAAGAATTTGTTTATATAGCCATGGGTGATACTTGGGCTCCCTTAGTGGACCGCCAAGGATAGTATTAAATGGATGGGACTTTATACCACACCTAAAGCGATACCTAGGTTCTCGAGAGGTTTAATGTGGATAGGCTTGTAGGGTATTGGTTTTTGTTATACCTGGAGTGATACATGGAATCCAAATTAGGAATTACATGGATAGGATGAAGTTCATAAATGAATAATGAATGAAATGGTTTATATGATGCACCCATCAAGCCAAATAATAATATTAGATTATGTCTTTTTTATACTTCATGGATGGCCTGTTTAGGCATCCTTGATCATGTTATCACGAGGGAAACTGATCTAAACACAAGATCTCAAGATTTAATATTAAAATGAGAATGAATGGTTAATTGAACATGTTTATAATGACACATGACATACTGTTTATATAGGTACTTATTTCTTAAATGAAAATGATTAAATTAATTGGTTATAAAATGAGAACCTGGGCTTATAGGATGTTTAATTTTAATTACTTCATTTAATTTTATTTTTAACCTATACAATGTTGTTATATATATTCACTGACTAGAGGGAATAGACCTTGGGTGATTTCCTACTAGGATTATATCTCACACCCTATTTGGTGATGGAGTGACCTTTCATCTTGCTTCCTAAAATCATGATTTTCTCCTTCCTACTTCTTATTCCTATTTCTCCCTTCTCTATTTGATCTCTCTACTTCGGTTGACTTAGGGTTTACTCTTATTCACCTCATTCTTCCTATCCTTCCACGATGTTTATTTTCATCCTCTTTGTTGCTGGATCTTGCAACAAACTTGGCTTTCTTATTTTCACCTCCTCCTTCGCAATTTCCCTTGCTCCTATTCTATTTCTTCTTTTGACTGTCTGATTCGAGTGGTTCCATTTCGAGGGATGTTCTTTGTTCAAGATGAAGTTTTCTCTGGTCATTTTAAGGATTTTTGATGGATTTGTGATCTATTTCGGTGGTGTAGGTTCGAGGAAGAATTTTTTCTGAGGGTTTTTCAGTACTGGCTTCATCGTGGCTTGCTATGGAGGCCCTTTCTACCCCTACTCTGCTCTGGCTTCCAGGTCCATTTCTCTTTCCCAGGTCGGTTGGGTGAGATGGTTTCTGCAGAGGTTTTGGTATGTGCTTGTGGGGTGGAAGTGTGTTCCAGGAGGCATGACTTGTAGTGTCTTTCACCCTTTTTATGGTTATTCATTTTTGCTGCTTTTGATGTTTGATGACGACAGTGGTGAAACTTGAATTTCATGGTTTGTGGGTTATTATTCTGATGATTTACTAAGTTTTTCGTTGGTATGCTGATGATTCCATTCTGGAGGAGCCGATGTCGGCCGACGTTCGTGCTGGTCACAGTGTTCTGGCGGGATGCAAGGGACGATCTGTTTGGCTCAGGGATCACGACTCCTAATGCACATGGGGATTGAGATATTCAGTGGACCGAGGTGGAAATCCATTCGATGTGGTGAAATACTGTTGCAGGTTTAGTGTGATGGTATTGAGGGTCAATCAATGCTCATCATGGTCATTCTGTTTCAAAATTTGAAATTTGAATTCTCTGTTTTGAAATTTGAATTCTGCTTTTCCAATTTGGGTGTTGGTTTGTAATGGGATGGTTTCCAATTTGGGTGTTGGTTTGTAATGGGATGGTTTGGTTGTGTGGGTTTCCACTTACCTTTTAAAAGTGGGTTGAAAATAACAAAAAAAAGTCATTTTGGAGGACATTATATAGGTTCTTGATGATTTCTTAAGAGAAAGGGAGCATTGGACTGAGTAAAGGCTCACAATGCTGGCTGGAAACTTTTGGTCTTTTGGTAAATTTTATCCATGTGTTGTACACATGATATGTATACATGTTTTTTATTATTTATTAGAGACATATGACATGTATCATCATCATCATTATATATGAGCTTCCATCGGGTTGGTTATCTATTCCTAATATTGATCTATTGTCTATATGTTTTACTAATTCCACTAATTGTATGCTATTTTATCTCCATTTTGATACACTCCAATGATGAGGAATAGTCTCCCCATGAAAAAACCTATGCCCTCGCTACTAGTCAGTAGCCTATGACATTTGGGGAGATTCACTTGAGACCATGTGATCAATCGGGCTTGGGGCACTGTCGAGTGGCATTCAGGTCTGGGACGTTACAAATTCTATATAGGTCTTCATCCCAACTTCTTTTCTATTTTATAACTCATCAACATGAGGACCTTTATTCTAATTTATGTTAGTGGAATTCATATCGTTCTTATTTATATAACTCAAACTAGATGAAATGGGATATCTATCTCTGGATTCAATTAAGATTGGGTCTTAAACCTGACCTTCCTATGCCTCATTCTAAGGATACTTATTAGTGACTTCCTAGGGAACATAGTTGTTCTTATAAAAAATATGGGGTAGATTCCCTTTCCATTAATTCCATTTTTCCCAGTGTTTCAGGAACCTTTTTCTCAATCATGATTCTTCTATTCTTATAAGAGTTACATAAACTCTTTTCTATGAACTCACCTTCATCATTGAATCCTAAACACTTCATCTTACATTTGGTTTCACTCCCCATCATTACTTTCCACTGAAAAAAGATTAAAAAAATATCTAACTTATAATTTAAGAAATAAACCCAAAATTTCCTCATGGAATCATAAATTAAAGTTATAAATTACTATGACCCTCCATGTGATTTGATTAGAGCTGTTCCACAGGAATTAGTTTGTAAAATTCCTAGCTTCTGGTTCTTAGGAGTTCTTCTACTAAGACTGAAATCATTTTTTTTTCAAGAATGAAAATTTCAAAAATTCTCAAGTTTTAATAATAAATATTTAACATCATTTTAAATAACAGAATATTTGTACTCTACTCATTGATATGGACCATCTGAGAGTTCCAAAAATTTGAGCTTCCAAAAAGTGACACTCCAACAATTGTAACTCTTTCTATTCTTCTGGTAAGGTAGAGTATTCCATCTTTAACCCATATAAAAATTACCAGGTAACCATGAGTGATTCTCCACATCCTTTTAAAAAAGGATATTACAAAACTAGTTCTATCTATCTAACCAACAGAAATAATATTCTTCCATGGGGAATAGATAAATCAAATGACCTTTAATTCAATAAATCTTCCATTATTAAACTTTATTTTAACATATCCTATCCCCAAAATCTATAAAGATTCATTATTACTATGATACACTTTACTGATGTTTTTGGAGACAAAATTTGATATGTATCCTCTCCCACCTTTGGAATGGAAAATGTTTTGGAATCTATAATCTAAGATTACATTGAAACATTAACACTAAGAAACATAGTGATACCTTATTCTGTTGAGATGTTTCCATAATTTGAGATTCTAGAAGTTGTCCTCAAAATAGCCTTCTGATCTTGAAAATATTTCTTGGGGTTACACCTCTTCCCACAATTCCAACATGCAAGGTTGGTCTTGGTTGATTTCCCCTGAATAATTCCTCTTTATTTATCTAGTGAATATATTTGATTCCTATGATGAGGTGAAATTTCTCTTCCATCTGAATTCATTTCATTTATAGAATTTTCATAGACTTATTTCGTCTATATTTATTCATTCATAATCAAGTTATAGACATTTTCAAACACTAGACCAAATTTACTGAAAGATTTGATCATTACTATCACCAACACTTTCCATGATTCTAGAAAAATGGAAGTAACAAAATCATCCCAATATCATTTAAAACTGTTACCTTTATTGCCTCGAGTTTATTCTAGATCGCCTTAAAGTAATTAATATGATATACCATTGATATTCGTTCCAAAATATCATATTTAATAACCCACACATACTAAAAACTTTGTTAAGAATAATCATATTCTCATACATATCTGTCAATATTTCCATAAGTTATGTAGTTGTCTCTTTCTCTCAGATATTGATAGCCACATTCCATGCACAAAAAAATCCATATAAAGCTATGGTATTTATGGTTTAACTATTGTCATTCATCATTTTTCATCTAATCTGGGTTAGTTTGATTTAAAAGAACTTAAATATATTCTTAGATTAAATAATATTCTATATTTATCTATTAGAAAATAAAGTTCATTCCATCGAACCCATCCACTTGCACGTTACCTTATTTTTAAGACATGATCCTGACATAATAACTCCTATAGAAATAAATTATAAAGGTATATAAAGAGAATATACCTTAGTATATTGATATTATTATGATCTAAACCAAATATTTTATAACACTTGTTCATATGATACATTTAAGAAACCATAAAGTCACCAGAAGTGCCAATCATTAAGCCACCAACAGTTTAAACTTCTCTATACTTCCCATGTATTGGTTCACATCACCTCCTGGGATAATTGATATGAAACTTATGAAGATAAAATACACCCTATATCACTATACATAATGTCTTCACCAAAAGAATAGAAGTGAAAAAATGAAAACTATTGATGAACACTTAGTTTTTTCATGGTTCATATTTTCATCCAACATCCATGGGAGATCAATAAAAGAATTTCATTACTTAAAAAGTATAATATTACAATCAATTTGAATATATTTATGCAAATATAAATAAGTAAAATTATTTATCAACACCATATTAAAGTGTTACCACCCTAATTTTATAGAGGGTCCCACCAAGACATCTAGTAGTACCACCTTTCTACTTTTGTGAGAGTCCATATATTACACTATGAAACAACCGATTCTTAGTACCATTCCTTAGTATGATCACCAATCACCATTAAAATAATTTTATTTCTAGAAATTCATGATTTTTTTCCAAAAATTATATGTTTAGAATTGTCTCAAATTTTCACTTCCTCCTTTCAGTAATAATAATAATTATTGAACTTATAGTGAGAAAACCAACATGTTTCACCACAAAAAAATGAACCATTAGATGACACTGAAATTCTGATGAATTTCATCATATCATGAACTTTCATTAGGAAAAAATTGGAGAAATTATTTATATTCCTAATATTAGAATCATCTATATTTTTTTTGAAATCCACTACAGCTTTCTTTTCTAGCTTCATGAGAATAATCCACTTAGATTTATTATTTTGTTTGTTCCCGAAGGAAGACCTATATATTTTCCTTTGTTTCTTAAACAATTATTGAGATTTTATTTTATCATTGAAACATGATTTTTGGATTGGTATATAACAAAATTATTCATATTAATAACCATATATGTTACAATAATCACACAAGTTATCCAAAATTTCAAATCTATTTTTCATAGATAGATTCTTCCCATTCTGTGAAAACTACTTCTATATAGTAGGTTCATCTTTGCACCCCCAAGATATAATACTTTTATAATTTTAATTTACTAAAATATTATTAAAAAATTCAATGGTCATGTGATCGAACCTCTAGTTTCACCAGTATTAGCCAATGAATCACTTTTTTCCCTTGTATATGCAGTATGTTGAGATTTAGTACCTTACTATTTTGAGTGGTTTCACTACTATTTTTGGATCCATTTGAGGAGATGATTTTATTGTATATTATTTCATCATACATTGATAAATTTTTGGGTTTAATATTATTTATATTCATATACATTTCTCTATGTTTTAAATTTATTATATCACTAATAGTTAAAATAGTTTTAGTAAAAGTAGCTTTATTAGGGAAGTGTGAAGAGCCCATCAGATAGTGATGATGATGTATTGTTAAAGTAGTTTATTTTTTGTTAATGATGATTTTCAATTAATTTCAATAATATTTATAATTGATGGATATTGATGAAGGAAATTTTTCTATGTGTGTTCTAAAAGTAAATTCACCAAAAAATTATACTCCAAAAGGTAGAATCATTAAAAAAAGATGCATGTTCTACTACTATAAGATGAAAATTAAGAAGGATGGATAAACTAACCATATAGTGGGAGGAAATCATGTAATTTTTAGTAATGAAGAGAATTGAAGAAATTGATGTTGATATAAAGAGGATACATTCATAGAGACTATTATATTAGGAAGTATATTTTATATCTGATGATTATTGAAATATTATTTAAGAGAAAGACAAGTACTATAGGTGTTGAAAAATACTATTTAAAAAAAATTATGTAGAGATTGAAGATACCGAAAAATGGTAGATTTAAGAGCATACATTTGGATATTAAAGTCATTATATGGGTAGACTAAAGATTGGAGTTAAATTCAGCTGAAATAAGTTGTTTGAAAGTTGCACAATATACTCATGGAGATAGAAGAATCTCGAATGATTATAAGGATGGACCACACTAAATAATTGAAAAATTCATTTAGATTTATCCCTAAATAATATATGGTATAATTTACTTTATGAATATTGTTTCTAGAAAATAATATGGAAAATTAATGAAGTGCAATGTGGTCCAAGCTACACCTATAGAAAAAGAATCAACAGAAGATACAATGAAGTTAATAAGTTAGAAAGTATCTTGAAGAGGAAGATATAAAGTAAGTAAGAATTATCAAGCTAACTAAAAGGATTGAAGATAAGTTAGGTGATGTATGAACTATGTGTTCAATGATAATACATCACATTGTCAGAATACCAATTGTGATCTCATTTGATTTAATCGAACAATTAAGTCGGTTGGAAGATCGAATATCAAACATGAGTTGAAGTACAAGAAGATAATTCTATAAGACATGATAATGACTTTGGTAAATGATAAGGTTAAAATATTTAAATCTTGAATAATTGATCTGAGTACTGAAGAAGTTAATAAACAAAGAATAAGGAAGTCCAAATGTGTGAAATCTAGAAAGAATCATATATTAGATGCTGACTAAGTTGTAAGAGGGGGATACAATATAAATTTTGAATGAAATGTTAGTGAATCATATTTAGAGCACCGGAATCACATAATTTACATTAGATTTTTTCAAAGTACTAAATTTTGTAGGAGATTTAGTTAAAAATAAGAAGAGGAAGAACCAAAATATGATGAGTGAAGTTTTCGAAAGTAAGAACCAAAATATGCCAAGTGTCTTCAAAAAAATATTATGAAGTCACCCAGATTGAGATGATGACATGTAAGTTCAATAATCATTAATATCAAGTTCATGATTATAGTAGAGTTTTTCAGTTTAGATAAAAGGAGTATTGACATTAGGTTTTGTGAATATTTGAATGGACTCTGAGATATTAAAATATTTATAGAGGTGTTCATAATGGTATGATGTATAGCCTTGGAGTTAAGAGATTTCAAATCAAAGATCTTATTAGGAAAGGTTAAACCTAAAAAATAGTTTGAGTTCATTCAGAAAAAATGTTACTCTTGATGATAAGTATAATAAAATAAAATAGAGGGAGTTTCCAACCATGTTCTTTCAAGAAACTTAGTTGGGTAATTTTTTTTGAGAAGACCATAACTTATAGTTATGTTGTAATTGAGTGAATTATTTGGATTTAAAAAAATAGAATGAGGATAATCTAACCAAAATCAAACAATGACCTTTATAAGTACTAGAAATTGAAGTGTTGTAGTGAGATATCCATAATTAAGTTACCAGAAGTAGGGATATGTCGATGTGTATATTGAGTTTAGAAGAATTTTATAAGGTAGTCATAGTTTCATCCATGAGTAATTTAATGAATAATCTATAAATAATGGTTTTTACAATATAAATAATGCAACCACTTCTTACGAAAGGTAGAAATGACTTTTTAGGTGATAACCTAACCACATGTATAATATTGTGGTTTTGGAATTTTGGATGATCCCTAATCTTAGGTAAAGGATAAAAACTTGCACCATTGTAACACATATGGGAATAGTGAAAATATATAGACAAGGATAATAACCAGATGTAATTAGGATTAGATTTTCCACACTAGTCCCAAACCTTGTAAAATCTCTATGTATTGTTTCCTTCACTTTATTTTCATTACACAAGGGAGTAAGTATATATGGAATTCATTAAAGATCTATACCACATAAAAAATAATAGAGGTTCGATCAACTTAAAGGAAGAAAAATTTCAATTTGAAATAAATTAGAAAAATTTAGTCACCCCTAATTCACCCCCTCCTAGGGTGACTGCATTATCCTATAAGACTCACAAGTGGTATTATTGAAAACTGGATTCCCTATATTTGGATCAATTTTTTAGTCTCGATTATTTTAAAAAAAACCACATGAAGTGTATATTTTTGAAATATATTGATATGATTCTACTAGAATATAAGAATTATATGCATGAGATAAAGAAAAAAGAAGTTATACTTGGTTTTATAAACATAGAGGTTTCATACAAATTCTTGAAAAGTTGAAAAAAAGAATCTTATAACCCGTGGAAGTTAGCCTCTCAAAACCAGAAAAATAAGGTTCCACTGTCAATAGATGATAAGAAGGGTGGGAGTTGTACTGAAAAATACATAAAAATTAATCCTCTAGAAGATAAGAGTATGATATATGATGAGTTTGATCCAGTTTAATCTATTAATGAACTCCACACTAAATTCAATGAATACTTGATGAAAGTTCCTTGTGATTTTTTCTCTTATATATTTTTATTCATCAAGAGACTATATAAAGAAAAGGCATAGTTAGAGTGAGAAGATTATCAAATGGAGACAACATTGAAAAATAAGGTACATATTTATGAAATATTAAAAAAAATCATTGAGAATAAGAATCAACCTGTGACATTTTATAAAGAAAATACCTCTCTCTTAAAGAATATTTGTAGAGGATTTTTTTTGAAAAAACGGTTTTAATAGAAGTTTTTAGAGAAAATATCCATGCACTGTAGGATACTCACAAAGAAATTATTGATATTAAAAATACTTAACTAGAGATCAATTAAAAATGAATAAAGTAACTTGATCATTCCTAAAAATAGGTGATCAAATTTCATGTGCAAAATTTACAGAAGTTAGAGGTTGAATATAAAGATAAAGTGAGGTTTTTTGAAGATAAGAAGAATAATTTAAATTTAAAGTGTCTTGAGATGGTGGTGAAATTTTGAAACATTAAAGTTACTCAATTTAAATATTTATATGATACTGAGAAAAGATCCATTTCCAATATTTATAAAAAAATTATAACTCTTAGAAGACTCATTATATTAGATTAAATAATTTAAAATCATTGAAAGTACCATCTTTAGACAGATCAAAGAAAAATTTTACCCTATATTCTGATGAATCTATTTTCACTAATACCGATTCTTTAATTATTGTAGTTTACAATTTAAATTCCAATTAAAAATGGGTGAATAAAGGTATAGATAAACCCACATCTTATTTGAAGGTATAAGTAATAAAATAAAAGTAAATAAGTTCCTTACAAGGTGTACAAAACAAGAATGTTCATATCTATTAACTATAATAACCGTCCACTAACCAAATTCACACTCAATAAAATAAAAAAAGATTTGTTGGATATTTATTGTCTATATAAGGTTTGTAAACTAAGATATTGACTATTGGAAAAATATCTAAACTATTAAAAATTGATAAATCATACACAAAGTGGGAGAAAATATAAAGTTAAAAAAAACATCTAAGTGAAACCATCTCTCACAAAAGAAGGAAAATCTATTGACATCCAACATATTTGAAAAAATTATAATTTTTTATGGAAGGTATGAAAAAATTAATCACAGTGATGATGATTTTTGGTTTAATTATACCAAGAATAAGTTTTTTACATTCAATAGGTATATCCCAACAACTGAAGAAAAATGAAAGGATGATAGATAGTAAGTTTTACTTAAGGGGTAAAGAAAATAAAGTTACAAAGAAGCCTGTACCCAAGAAATAAGTCACAGATGATATCATGCCTATGAAAATATTCTTATAATATGGAAGAAAAGGTCATATCATGGATTGTTTCACATAATACATAAATTATAATGTTAATGTAAGTAATATCAAATAAAAAACCAGTCGATCTAAGAAATTAAAAAGAATATTGGTATAGTAAAAGAAATTTCTAATGAAAAATTTGAGGTTCACCAAAATTTAACATTGAAGGGAAACTTACCGAAAGTTAAGAAAATTTATAGAATGTGTAAGGTGGATAAAATCACTCTTCATAAATTCATTACAATAATTATTATAAAAGATTAGTATTTTAATAAAAGGAATCAATATTTTGAAGATACATGTACTAAAAAAGTTGTTGTAAAGAATTCATTCCAAAACATATAAAATAGAAACATGTTCTAAAGATTTGTATGACTATTTATCCAGAACAAATAAAAGTATAAAAATAGTTGTGTAAAAAGGAAAATAATATTTCAAGTGACTTGTGAGATTAATTTATGAAGAAACCCCAATATAGAGTGAAAATTAAAAATTAGGGTAAGAAGTCTATACTTATCAAGAAGAGAAGTGAATGGAAGAACTAGGGAGATAACATGATAAAAAGTGATGATAAATTAAAGAGAGTTTCTGGGTTGTGAATGATTTCTCAACCTTATTTCTCTAATTAAATAAAATTGAAGATCCATATTATTACCACTTGATCCAAATGATTGAAAAGGTGAATTGATGGTCATGAAATTCAATAGATTCTAGGAAAAGATGGAATATGGAGTTCACCCCTTTAGGGGGATTGAATTTTAATCCATTGGTTTTGGAAAATTAATAAGCCATGAGTATGACTTTGAGATCAAAAATACTTATAAGGTCCTATAAAAATCTGATAATTATAGAATAGAGTATTTCAAATAATTGAACATCCAAAATATAGACAAATAAGGAATGAAGTCACTAGATACTAATGTTTTGATTGATTAAAGAATTTAATTTCCTAATGGTAGATTCTATAGATAATGATGATGGAGTTCAAGAGTTTTAAAAATATAGAGAATAAATTTGTTGTCATATATAAGGTACATTGTCTATAATCACCATTCCTTATTTTAATACTTAATTTTAAATGAAAAATAGAAAAATAGAAATTTGATAAAAAATTATGAATCATCTTGGAAAGGGATAGAAACATACAATTTTTGGGTTGAATGTTTTTACTCCATGTGTTAGGATGGATATAATATATTCTTTAAAAATACATTAAAAGTATCCTATAAAGAGAAATTTCACAATATGGTATCAATTGATTATTTTTATGGAAAAATTTAATGTCTGAGGTAGAAACTCATGTTTTATATACTAATATTGGATCATATATACTTATAATTGGTTTATTAATGGATTATTTATTTAATAAGAGTGTTTACATCCTTTTCCTAGGGAATTCAAGAATTACTTTTAGTTTAATAGAAGATAAGGGGAGAAGATAAAAAATTATAAGTATATTCCTCCCTCACCTCATGATGAATGGGATTCAAATTTAAATCATAGATAGGGATATAAAAATGATAAATTCCCCTCACTTAATGTTCATGAAGGAGGTGATATAAGAGAATTTTAATTTATTTTAAATAAGGGGGATAAATATCATTGACCTCATTTTTAAATTGGCATTGATAAAAAATACAAAGGGGGGGACTGAAGAACCCATAATATGGTGATGATAAAGTATTGTGTTTATTATCAATGATGATTTTCAATGAATTCAATTATATTTAGTGTCATTTGAGATTGAGGAAGTGAAGTTACCTTTGGATGTTTTAGAAGTATGTTTACCATAAGTTCATACTATAGAAGGTGGAACCATAAGAGGAAGGATCACCATAAATGCATGTTCTACTAATAGAACATGACATTGAAGAAGACTGGATAACCTAGATAGATAGTGGGAGGAACTCATATCACCAAAATTAATAAAGAAGTGAATAAAGTGTTACTGATGGAAGAATTATGCATTCATAGAGAATGTTTTATCTAGAAGTATCTTATACATCTGATGATTGTTGAACTATTCTTCAAGAGAAAGATAAGTATCGAAGATATTGAAAAGTATTATATAAAATGGTTGTTAATTAGAGATTGAAGAGAAATATAAATGAGAGATTGAAGAGTTCCCATTTAGACGGTAAAGTTGATATATGGGTAGACAATATATCTAAGTCAAAGTTGGAAAAAATAATTTGAATAGAAGTTTCACAATATATTTATAGAGAATGAATAATTTAGGATGATTGAAAGGATGAACCATAATAAAAAATCAACAGTCCCTGAGATTGATCCCACCGATCCTTAGATTATGCTTTTAAAGGGGGATAAGTTAATACATAAGTATTTTCTCAGTGGATCATATTTTTCCTCCAAAAAAGGAATGAATAAGAGGTTCATTTTCTATTCTTTCCTATTTTTAATTTAGTGGATATGTTTTTTGTAAAAAGGAGGAGTTTTTTAAAGTAGTGAGTGCCAACATTAAGGGGGAGATAACCATATCAATTTTCAAAAATGTTTCCTTACATAGAGATATCTATTTATCTAAAAAATACTATTATATCCTATGGTATAGTGTAAAGATGTTTTTCATATGATAAAGGAAATGATTCTGTGTCTCTTTAATGAGATGTTATGTTTCAAGATAAATCTAGAAAGAGTTGAAGGAAGGTAGATAAAAAATCCAATTGGGGAGATTTAAGTTCAATATTGAATTATTTAATGAGATTTTATATATTATAAAACATTTATTATAGGATGAGAAGATTGATGAGGAAATTTTTTGAAGTGTTTTTAAGTTGTGTGGATGTGGATGGAGATGTTGTTCAAAAGGGTATATGATTATTCTAGACAATCTCTAAGTCTAAAATTGAGGTGAAGAAATATGGGTAAGTCTTGGATCCCATAATCTTGAGATAACCATGTTGAAAGGTTGATAAAACCACTCTCTAAGGTTGATACAACCACTACTGTACTGTAGTAGTACAATAGTAGGAACTGTAGCAAATACTGTTCGATACTATAGCGGGTACTATAACAGGAACTGTTCAGTACTGTAGTAGCCAGAACTATTCATCCATCTGAGCCTTTGGGCCACCGGTTTGGTCCTCGGGTCCTGAAAGGCTTTCGGGTCACCCAAGGCCTTCGGGCCAATTGATTCTCAATGCCTTCGGGCCACCTTAAGGCCTTTGGGCCACCCCAAGGCATTCGGGCCACATGAATGCAGATGTACCAGTCAAACTACAAGGGATAAGGCCTCAGAGGAGGATTTAGGGCAGGCAAATTCACTAGAGAAGAGCTAACCAAGATTGGAAGAATGAGAGGGTATGGCTTTGCCATCGATATTGGGCCTATACAGCTTTGTATAACATAGCTAGCCGACCATCCCTGCAAAGTTGGAGTGCTGATATCATGACACATGCTGGGGAGGAGAAGTTCCAAGTTGTCTTGTCTTGGTGATTCCCTCTAAGACCTACAGATCATGTAATTGTCTCTAAGCCTTCGGGCATTGTAAGGGTTCCAACTCATCCCTTGAAAGGTGTATTATCAAAAATAATAAAAAATGAAGGCCTTCGGTCCATTCCGACCGACCATTAAAGTTAAAAAAAAATATTTGTACGGTTGATACAAGACACTATAAGGTTGAGAAATGTCCTCATGTGGTTGGTTCATGACCTCATAAGGTTGATTAAAAAAATCCTAAGGTTAAGATTACGTTGAAAAAACCCCACAAGGGTCATGAATTCTTGAAATTATAAATAATATAAGATTTTCAGAATATTTATTCTAATGAAAATGAGATATAAATCAGACAATTATTTATATTCCAAGATTCATGGATGAATCATCATAATGACTTATATGGATTATTTTTTAAGATGAGATTAAAACATCAAAACAGAAGTGATTCTATGTGATGAGATGAGTGATCCATGCTATAGAAAAAGGTTCCATGTTAGCATGAACAAAATTTTAATTCCAGTGAGTTTTGTGGATGTTTTTAAGGAGATATCTATTCTATGTTTTTAAGATATTTGAGTTTTTTACAAGATTCAAAATGATAAGGATCTTAAAAATTCTCGGGTATTTCAAATTGAATATTTTAAATCATCCATTTTTAATTCTACATGAAGATAAATCCTGGTTATTGATTAGGAAACTTGATGCATTTGAACTTAATGGGGGAATTTCTATCATAATTTTGGAAATTTATTATGAGTATTATAAATAGAATATAAAAAGAAAAAATGAATAAAATTATATTATTAGAGAAAATTGAGTGATATCTTGATACAATATTTTATCAAAGAGATATAAGATGAATAATATCGACATGTTCTACATTCTTATTGATATAGGTGCTTATTTCCAAGGAGGTTGAGTAAAGTTGATATGATTCCTATCAATCTAAGAAATTTCTACTAAGGTAGTCAAGGCATGTTGATCTTATTACTATTGGCCGTGATACATTCTATTGGTGATGAAATGGGTCATATTCATGTGTTAATTATCTCATTCATGGATATATCATTCTAAATAAGTGTAAGGAAGGGTCAAATTACTCCTACAGTTTAATATTCACCATATAACTAGAAGTACTTTTACAGGCATGTGTTTTCTTGATATTCAAGAATCCAATGATTTATTGAAGATTTAATTCATTAGAGAGAAAATGGAGAATATTTGAAGAATATTTCTACAATCATCCAATATATAATATGATTCCAGATATAATAACATCCATGAATGTATCCTCCTTTTGTCAGTATCACTTTATTTATTTATCTTCACTACTTATGGTGAAATGAGTTTATCCTACCATCCAGTCAGGTTATGCATTCTTCTTTAGTGTCACCTTTTTTGTGGTGGATCATGCATCTATGGTGCTTATTCTTCTAATGGTTCCACATTTGGGAGTATGAAATTTTTATGAACTTACTTCTAGAACACTAGTGGGATACCTTATTCTAATAAATTCCAATAGATAAATATCCAGAAGATCTCAATCTCTCTTTTCCACCATTATTAATCTTATTAGAATAAAGAACCTTATCTGAGATTTTCATGGTAGAATTTCTCTTTCTATTTTCTTATGAAGATTATTCTTGGGTGATATTTATATTTTTTAGTTTTATATCCAACTCAAGATATTTCATGGAAAGAAAAAATTTCTATTCTTCCAGTGTTTTCACTCTCTTTTCAAAAATATTTATTCAAATTACTCATTTGATACTCATGAATTTGGATACTCTCTAGTAAATAATTATTAAGCTCTTTAATTTTCTTTTCATTCACTTCCATTCGAGCTTCCTTAAAATTCATATAGACTTTATATAATTTCTTCAATGCATGGATCACTTATTTAATAACATTCTAAAATAATTTTATATAAAAAAAACTTTTCAATTATTTTTCAATTAAAGCAACTCTCTCATTACAAAGTGAGAAAAGTTATTCTATGACTTTAATTAGTTTTGTGAGAGAGCTAAAATTGCTTACCTTTTTAGCAAATGCATCCTCAATTTCATCATCTTCTAATTCTAGCTATAAAGTTTCATCATATATCAATTTGATATAAGAAAATATATATAGAAAAATCAATAGGTTTCTTCTTTAAGTAATCCTTAAAAATATAATAAAAATAGAGTGGTTCATTAAACTCATATTTATCTCTACTTGTACTTATATCATCAAAGGAATAATATTCAATAGATTTATTTTATATTTACCACTTTGATTACTTTTGGATAGTATTGATTCCTCTTTCCCTTTCTTAGTTTTTCTATTACCACCCGAGGTAATTACCCCTCTAATGACCAGGATAGAGCCCAATACAACCCACCCAGAACCCCTCCCTATGTTTTTAATGTTCCAGTCTGCCCAAAAATTATAAAAAAACCAATTAAGGCATTAAAAAAAATATTAATTTAATAAAATAATTTTCTAAACAATGTGAATAGTAAATTATTAATTAAAATTAGTTTAATTTATTTTAATTCTTAATAAATTCCCTTAATTATAATTATTTGAATTTTTTTTATTATGAAATTTTAATACATTTTGAATGATCATGAGCTTAGGCCAACCGATGGATGTTTGGTAATTTATTTAATTAATTTGAATTATTTTAATGGTGAATTTTTCCTATAATTATTTATTAAATATCATTTTTATATTATTTTTGTGTTTCCCCTCTGTATTTAATATGTATAAGGTTTTTTGTTTCCATATTTAAGTGATAAAAATGTAATCTTGTGCCCTAAGTTCCTTCTCACTTATGTGTGTATAAATTGTAATGATCAGAGAAATATGTAATGACATGGTTTTATTAGAGAGCCGATGTAGAACCAAATAAGAAAAATGCATGAGAGTTCGATAGGTTCTATAATTCAAGTCAGGATATGAATCCAAGTATCCATCTGGGGTATCAGTTGATTAATCATCCAATCAATGGATTAAATAGTAGAAAATAACTCATGATCACATCATTATTTATTTATTTTTATCTTGCATGGTAACTTATATAATTATGTGAATACATGTATTTCAAAAAATCACATAAAATAGTTAACGAACATATTAAGATAAAATTGAATAATAACACAATGAATGTTTTCTATTTATGCATGGTTAAAGTTTTGAGTGTAATCACATTATAAAAAGCATGATAAATAGAATCAAATTTTAGCTAGAAAGAGAAATAAAAAGTATAAAACCCTCAAAGAAAATATTAGGTCTCAAATTCACTCCACCACTTAAATTCGAGTGAAACCGTATTTAGGGGTTATCATCATCCACAATTAAGGGAACCTTATTTTATTGAGGAATTATAACAAGAGTGGCAGGATGAATTAAATGAAATTGTAATCAAAGAAATATATATAGAAATATTGGTTTAATTTTAGAGGAAAGTGTTGACAGAATATAAGTACAATATTTATAGGATATGAGACTCCTCTCAATGGATCAAGGAATCACAAGTTAATGTGGATAGATAGTCAAAATCCTACCTTAGACACTCAAATTAGTGGTGATGTCATAGCTCAGGTTATAAATAGAGGTTTAAGGATCCTTTCACATTAGGATACTCAAGATAATTAGTATTCTAAATCTAGTAGTTGAGGGATACTAGGATTTTAATAAAATAGTGGGGGGAATTTAATTTTAATAAATCTATAATATCTATAAATTAGTAATCAAGATAAAATTACTAATCTTCTAAGTATAATTTTATAAAAAATATCCAGCAATACAAAAAAACATTGAGATCTATATTAGATAATGAATACATCCTATATAGCATGAATTTTTAGGAGAACAAATAGACACTTATGTATTGTTCTATGATATTAAAATAAATTATATGTATTGGAGTCCCCACTACTAGGTGTTCCACCTCATGAAGCAAGTGAGGGTTGGAAGGATTCTTATAGGAGACACATGGATGTTTCATATAATGTATACATAATTATGTTATCATGAATTTATACTTAATTGTGAAAGAAACAAGCATAAATTGATGTTTACATCATGTTGTCTCATCTAAATTGTGAGGAGGAATTGAAGCAATAAATTAATAAGATTATTATTAAACCTAGACTCTATAAATTGAAAATTCAATTTAGGAAGGTCCTTATATACTCAAGATGAGAGATTATATTTATTGACTAATAGAATTGGGACAAAATTTGAATCACAATATTTCAATACATCTCATTCTCTCACCATTATCGATTAGTTAATTTATTTTCATTGAGAATTTTAAAACAAAGAGTATAGTGAAACCAATTCAATATCTTTTGGGGTTAGTCTATCAAGTTGGATGTAACTTAATGAATGAAAAATATTTTGTTCTTATAAGTAATATAAAGAAATAAAAAGTCACATGAATACTAGAAATTGTAAGGCCAAAAGAACATTCAAAATTTTATTCTAAGAAATTGAAGATAAATAAGGAGAGTATCAAGTAAGATGTTATTTTTTTCTCATGTGGAAAAAAAGGTCACTAGAAGAAAAATTGTAATGAATTTAATATATGTAGGTCAAATTCATTATTGAATGTAATATTTATATTTTATATCTTGGATATTAGATGAAATTTGTGACTTATGTAACGCCCTGACCCCAGTTACCCAGAGTCGGTGCATTATTGCATAACATTGGCATGATCACAAAAGTTCAAGTCTCGAAAGACCGATTAGTTTAGTAGCCTTGGAAATACTAGATACATTCATAAATGTTACATTACATAATAAAGTGAAAAACTACAATAACAAAGTCTCCATATTCCACACTCATATCCTCTTCTGACTATCCCTGCAGGTCATTCATAAAATACTTCTTCACATCCTGGAAAATATTAAAACATTGAAAGGGGTGAGCTCAGATGCTCAGTAAGGATAACAATATTGCGGAAGCTTTCATAAATAAACATTAACATTTAAGGAAATGTATAACTAAAAAAAATCCTTTTTAAACTTGAACTTCAGCATAATATGGAAAAAATAAAATTAAATAATGCCATTTAATTACTCACATGGATATTCTACTAGTCGAATAGTCACATGCAATATCAATAACCATTTTTCATAATGATGGAATGCATAATGACATAATATCATAACCACGTAGCCAAGGCCTCGTGCTAAGACTAAAAATAAGATTTTGTCAAGGCCTCGTTCCAAGACACTAGTTTGTCTCATGAGACCTGCCGATGCATCGAGGAGCTATAGCAGGCTCCACCCGTCACTTATTAAGTCCAATGCATTCCTCATATGAATAGGTTTAAACATATCATAAACCATAACATAATCGTATCACATAAAACATGCATAAAGGAAACATAAAATTTCCACATTTCAATCACAAGATATCAATACAACACATTGATATAATAAAAACTTTATAAAAACCATTTTCAATACGAAAATAAAAGAAAATTAAAATTTTGTATTTATTTTTCATTTAAAAAAAGTTATAGCCTGTAGAGGAAGCCGAAACACAAATAATGGTCATGGCGGCGGAGAAGTCATTGTCGCCGCATACGTAAGACAAAAAAATTCCTTTTGTCGTTTAGTAAAACGCTTTGTAAAAAATATTCCTTTTGAATAAAATTAAAATTCAAAGGGGTTTATACACTGTATAAAAGAAAGTTGTGTATAAAACAAAATATGCCTCAACGAAAGGGGATTGAGACGAAGACCCTTACAAAGATCATTTTTTAAATAAAGTAGATCTATTATGTGTATTCACTATAAGTACACATAAATAAAGTACAAATACAAGATAAGACATAATAATATCATGACATAATTTGAAAGTAGGAGATTAACCCAAATAATGGAAATTGGGTTAAGAAGTTCCCTTACCTCGTGTCCGAATTGACTCGATCGTTCTTTAACCTCCTGGATAATAAAATAGAGTTAACTTATACTTGATTAAGAACCATTTTCAAGTTCATTATTCCTCTTATACCACTTATTACTATGTTATGAACATTATGTAATTATTTAAGTTAATAACGGTCGTTTTGTCGATCTTTGGTACTTGAGTCAAAAATAAACTTCTTATAATTACAAGTTGTTCATGTGGTAAAATATACATTACATACAGAATTATATTCATGATGTAGATATCATATATATCATATATATCCAGTATATACTTGCCTTTATAATATTACATAACATTTAGAGGTAAGAAATGAAATGCACCGTTCATGAAGACGGTAAGTCGTACGTACGCATGAATGCTACTTTCATTTCTATTTCATATTCAATGGAATGAAATCATAATTATATAAAGGAGTATTATAATTCCATTATAATATCATATATAATATCATTTAATCCATCCTCTATACGTCCCACATATGACATTAACGATTCAAATCACTTTGAGGGGGCGGTAGTCCGCACTTCCTAAAATGAAATTATCACGTTTACCCATAATGGAAATCATAAAGGTATGCCATAAATGAAAAATACAGAATCATAATGAAAACAAAAACATAGTATATATCATAAATATTTTTTTCATAATGGCCACCATGAGCGGTGGTAGGAGAAGATAGAATAATCATCGTTTCGTGAGGCAGTAATTCACCACCCACAGAAACAGTATGTTCTTTAACCATTAGACGAAGGTGTGTGTAAGTGTAAATAAAATAATTCTCATAAAAACATCCTAGTATATTTAATATACTGGTGTTATTACAAAATAAAATAATAAAAAGAGTTTAGGGGGTTGGGGAAGCAAAATAATACAAAACAACATTAGTGAAGACATTACCTTAAAATCGGGTAACTCTTTTTGATTTGAGCCAAAGGCTTCCTTGGGAAGACTTCTGCCCAAATTGAGGCTTCTAGGAGTAATAGAGGGAATTTGGGAGAGTATTTGGGTAGAGGTTGGCCGAGCCAAATGGCTTTAAGGTGTGAATAAGGTGGTAGTGGTGGGGGCCTTTTATAAGAGGAGAGGAGGGGTACTCTTGGAAAGATTGAAATGTTACTTTATTATGGAATGCTTTTCGGATTCTAAAGGTCCCAAAATTATATATTTCTAGGATAAGGTGATAAGGGTTCGAAATATACCCATCCAATAGGTTTTTGACAAGTGTAAGTCTTAGATTTTACATTATCGTTTTATTTTATTTAAATCGTTAATTAATGAGGTAATCACTACATCATCATTGTGTCATAAACAATTTAATTTATTTAATGTCTAAAAATTATAAAACAATTACCATGATGTAGGAAATATTTTTAGATTTTCAATGAATATTTATAGTCTAAAATATGACTTCTATAACCCCTTATAAAAATTGTTTTAGTAAAACAACACATGTTTGTGACAATTTTATTTTTACTTTAAATAAAAATTTATTAATGTCATTTTCTTACCCAAGTGGCTCCATGGGGTCCCCAAGTTGACCCATGGATTTTATTAATCGTTCATGACCCATAAAATAAGGGTATTACAAGTGTAAAGGTATTTTCATATTTTTATAATATCATTTTCACCTTAAATTTCACTAATTACCTTTAATCGCGATTAATTAAACTTAAAAGTTACTATTCACCAAAAAATTATTTTAATCCCATTGTACCATATTTTAATTCCTAATGAAAACCATGTATGTATGATTTTTGAAAATCAAATCACAAAATTGGTAATGTTTCATTTACATGAAAAATTAGTTTTTAAACTACCACTTAGTGGTTTCACTATTCATCAAAAATTGAAGTTTTTCAGAAAAATACCAAAAATTCACCCTAAGATATATTTGATATTCCTAATTCAAAAATGAGTTCTATTTTAAAAAATTCAAAACATATAATTTGAATTAATTAGTTTAATAATTAATTCCCATTGTCACAACAAATAGCGTGTTTTTAAGAAGTAATATATATCAAAAGATTGACAATTGTTTATGTCCAATTTCAAAGTGAAATTAATTCTAATGACCACCATTGGATAAAATGGTAAAAATATATTCTAATTATACTTTAAAACCAATAAATAGTATAATTTATCACTATAAATTATTTTGATTAAAAAATTTGTTTTTAAGTATTTTTCACTATTCATAAAAAATTGGAAGTTCTCAGAAAAATACCAAAAATTTAACATAGGCTAATTTCGATATTTGGAATCCAAAAATGAAGTCCATTTTGAAATATAAAATATATATAATTTCAAAAAGTGGGTATTAATATTCATAATGGCTATTTTGATTGGTCGCGGTGTGTTAGAATCTCGAACTTGCGTACAATGCAAGCTATTTCATTATTGAAAGAGAAGCGTATCGTGGAAGCTTGGGGTGTTACATTCTACCATCCTTCAATAAATTGTGTCCTCGGAATTTGAAATTTTTCTTTGAAAATAAAAGGTTGAAAATAGAAAACACCTTTGTGGAAAACCCACATCGGAAATAGGGTTAATAAAAATATAACTTTAAAAGAAAGAAAGATAAGTACAAAGGTCACCCGAGATAGCCCATACAAGGATTCTATGAAAATATGGATATGGAAGAAGAAAAACCATCAAGTTCTGATGGAGAGTTGTAGAAAACTGGATTAGGAGAAAGTTAACCACAAGAAAATCACAAACTTTTGATTGGTTAAACATGCATTGAATTCCCAGTTGGAAAAGTTAACCGGCAATGTTTTTATTTTAAGTTACCTTTTATAAAGTTGAGGAATTTATTTAGGAGATTTACTAAGAACGTAAGGGAATATACATACTTTTCATGTAGACTTTCATTCTTTAATAAATTTTTACCACAAATTCATCTTTCACTCTAAAAGGTTATAGAACTCAAAAATATTCTATTTATCATAATTGTATAAGGTTACCAATATTAACACATACCATTTAGATTATGAAATTTTTTTGTAATAACCTGGGACTTCCTATAGGCTAGTGGTAGGTAATAAAGGCCTGTCGCACTATGGTTGCGGGTTTGATTCCTGCATCTTTGTCCGAAGTGACGGGTTATCCCCCGACCTGCAGGTTGTCTTTTTCCTAAAAATATAATATTATAATATTCCAAAAGTAATCTTCAGAAATTTTTTAACCTTAAACAATAATATCCAAAGTTCAACTTAATCCATTCCAACCTTTATAGTTATCCAAAATACCTCTACCCAGACTTTCTCTAAAAGGTCTCTAAATTCCAAAATAAATTGTAGCAACAGATTCCCCAAACAAAGTAAAGTTTCTCTTATTTTCAGATACTAAAAATATGATTACCTTAATCATATTAAAACCTTAATGAAATCAAAAAGTACTTTAGTACAATCCTTATATATATCACATTATTCTTATAACCAGAATATAATCCTTGAGTCCAAACGCACCAATACATTAATTATTCCACTTCAACTGTAGTAACATCATAAGATTGTCCTTGATCCCTTGTCCTTTTCTGAGGTAAGTTTCCCTGACGCTTAGGACATTCATTTTCATAATGCCCCATTTCCCCACAATTATAGCATTCAACATTGATATCCTCTTTCTTTCCCTTACAACCACGCGCCTGGTGACCTTTTTATTCACATTTATAACAAACTCACATTCCTTTTAGGTAAGTACCAGGGTGATTCTTCCCATAATTATCGCATAATGGAAAATCCTTCTTTCCCTTTTTCCCTTTATCTGTCTCTTGTTCCACCGTTCTCTTCTTCTCTTGCTTTACTTTATTGTCATAAGATTTAGAGAATTCCTTTTCTGTCTTGATAGCACACAAGACTATATCTTCGTATGTTGAGAAATATTGTGATACTAATCCTTGACGGAGAAACGGTTTTAACCAATCAAAGAAACAATCGATCTTACTTCTTGGGTTACGTATATAATCTGCAGTATGCCTCGCTAACCTTGTAAAGTTAGCCTCATAATTTTCAACATTCTCATCATCCTTCTACCTCAGACTCATAAATTTCCTTTCCATATCTGCTCGATGGTCATGTGGAAAGTTTTTTTAAATAAAATTTCCTTAAACTCCCTCCATTCCATACTTGATACTTCTTCATCTTCCTTTGTGTTTTGAATCAGTGACCACCATTTATCGGCATCTCCAGTGAGGCGGTAGACTGCCATGACAACCTTCTCCCTTTCACTACTCCCCAAGGCATGGAATATTTTCTCTAAGGAGTTTATCCATTGCTCAGATACTAATGGATTTGTACCCCCATTAAATGTTGGCGGTTATTGCCTCATGAATAGGTCTAACATTGATCCTCCACGTTGCGGATCAGGGTGCTCCATACGAGTAAGGTTATTATTCATAACCTGAGTGGGTTGTCTCAGTATGGTAATAAGTTGATCAGCACCAGTTGTATCTCCAGCTCCACAATAATTATCTTGAGCAGGAGGGAAATCCCTACATGGAGTGCGTGCATTGATACGACTTCCATTCCTTCCACTAGGCACCATTTCTAAACAATGGCATAAACTAGATTAGTTTATGAATCAAAATACATAATTCCATACTTGTAAAACACTTAACATTAATTGAACTATTTATGGATATAATCCATAATCATAAAAATGTTTTATTTGAGGAAGTATATACTCATAACCCTTCATAGTGGTTTGTAAAGAAAATGAGAATTATCCTAAACATATCCCCCGGGAGAGTCGTAACTAAGAGTGCAGCAAGGCCCGTTGTCGTGCAGCAGTTCCCGTTCAAGTCTAGCTCTAAGCGGTGTTTTTTGGTTTTACCCCTAGGTACATCTGTTCCAGAGCCGCCTCTACCTGTTCATACCTAGACAAGGATGTATTGCTCGGAAAACTCACAAAATCTATATAATACCAAAATTCTAGGAAGTTCTTCTATACTAATCCTCAAAGTCTATCTTTGGGCAATGTGCTCTAATGAGAGTTTATCTAAATCTAGAATCTAAGGTTAGTAATAAAATGCCTCTGATATCAACTCTAATGCCCCGACCCCAGTTACCCAGAGGAGGTGCATTATTGCGTTACATTGGCATGATCACAAAAGATCAAGTCTCGAAAGACCGATTAGTTTAGTAGCCTTGGAAACACTAGATACATTCATAAATGTTACATTACATCATAAAGTAAAAAACTACAATAACAAAGTCTCTATAGTCCACACTCATATCCTCTTCTAAATATCCCTGCAGGTCATTCATAAAATACTTCTTCACATCCTGGAAAATATTAAAACATTGAAAGGGGTGAGCTCAGATGCTCAGTAAGGATAACAATATTGAGGAAGCTTTCATAAATAAAAACTAACATTTAAGGCAATGTATAACTAAAACAAAAGCCTTTTTAAACTTGAACTTCAGCATAATATGGAAAAAATAAAATTAAATAATTCCATTTACTTACTCACACGGATATTCTACTAGTCAAATAATCACATGCAATATCAATAACAATTTTCATAATGATGGAATGCATAATGTCAGACTATCATAACCACGTAGCCAAGGCATCGTGCCAAGACTACAAATAAGATTTTGTCAAGGCCTCGTGCCAAGACACTAGTTTGTCTCATGAGACCTGCCGATGCATCAAGGAGCTATAGCGGGATCCACCCGTCACTTATTAAGTCCAATGCATTCCTCATATAAACAGGTTTAAACATATCATAAACCATAACATAATCGTATCACATAAAATATGCATAAAGGAAACATAAAATTTCCACATTTCAATCACAAGATATCAATACAACACATTGATATAATAAAAACTTTATCAAAACCATTTTCAATATGAAAATAAAAGAAAATTAAAATTTTGTATTTATTTTTCATTTAAAAAAAGTTATAGCTTGTAGAGGAAGCCGAAACACAAATAATGGTCATGACGGTGGAGAAGTAATTGTCGCCGCATACGTAAGACAAAAACATTCCTTTTTTCGTTTAGTAAAACGTTTTGTAAAAAAGATTCCTTTTGAATAAAAGTAAAAGTTAAAGGGGTTTATACACCGTATAAAAGAAAGTTGTGTATAAAACAAAATATGCCTCAATGAAAGGGGATTGAGACGAAGACCCTTACAAAGATCATTTTTTTAAATAAAGTAGATCTATTATGTGTATTCACTATATGTACACATAAATAAAGTAAAAATACAATATAGGACATAATAATATCATGACATAATTTGAAAGTAGGAGATTAACCCAAAGAATGGAAATTGGGTTAAGAAGTTCCCTTACCTCATGTCCGACTTGACTCGATCGTTCTTTAACCTCCGGGATAATAAACTAGAGTTAACTTATACTTTATTAAGAACCATTTTAAAGTTCATTATTCCTCTTATACCACTTATTACCATGTTATGAACATTATGTAATTATTTAAGTTAATAACGGTCGTTTTGTCGATCTTTGGTACTTGAGTCAAAAATAAACTTCTTATAATTACAAGTTGTTCATGTGGTAAAATATCCATTACATCCAGAATTATATTCATGATTTAGATATCATATATATCATATATATCCTGTATATACTTTCCTTTATAATATTACATAACATTTAGAGGTAAGAAATGAAATGCACCGTTCATGGAGACGGTAAGCCGTACGTACGCATGAATGCTAATTTAATTTATATTTCATATTTAATGGATTGAAATCATAATGATATAAAGGTGTATTATAATTCCAGTATAATATCATATATAATATCATTTACTCCATCCTTTATACGTCCCACATATGACATTAACGATTCAAATCACTTTGAGGGGGCGGTAGTCCGCACTTCCTAAAATGAAATTATCGCGTTTACCCATAATGGAAATCATAAAGGTATGTCATAAATGAAAAATACAGAATCATAAGGAAAACAAAAACATATTATATATCATAAATAGTGTCATAATAATGGCCACCATGAGAGGTGGTAGGAGAAGATAGAACAATCATCGTTTCGTGAGGCAGTAATTCACCACCCACAGAAACAGTATGTTCTTTAACCATTAGACGAAGGTGTGTGTAAGTGTAAATAAAATACTTCTGATAAAAACATCCTAGTATATTGAATATACTGGTTTTGTTACAAAAGAAAATAATAAAAAGAGTTTATGGGGTTGGAGAAGCAAAATAAAACAAAACAACATTAGAGAAGACATTACCTTAAAATCGGGTAACTCTTTTTGATTTGAGCCAAAGGATTCCTTGAGAAGACTTCTAACCAAAGTGAGGCTTCTAGAAGTAATAGAGGGAAGTTGGGAGAGTATTTGGGCAGAGGTTGGCAGAGCGAAGTGACTTTAAGGTGTGAATAAGGTGGTAGTGGTGGGGGCCTTTTATAAGAGGAGAGGAGGGGCACTCTTGGAAAGATTGAAATGTTACATTATTATGGAATGCTTTTCAGATTCTAAAGTCCCAAAATTATATATTTAGAGTATAAGGTGATAAGGGTTCTAAATATACCCATACAATAGGTCTTTTACAAGTGTAAGTCTTAGATTTTACATTATATTTTCATTTTAGTTAAATCATTAATTAATGAGGTAATCGTTGCATCATCATTGTGTCATAAAAAATTTAATTTATTTAATGTCTAAAAATTATAAAAAAATTACCATGATGTATGAAATCTTTTTAGATTTTTAATGAATATTTATAGTATAAAATATGACTTCTATAACCCCTTATAAAAATTGTTTTAGTAAAACAACACATGTTTGTGACAATTTTATTTTTACTTTAAATAAAAAGTTATTAATGCCATTTTCTTACCCAAGTGGCTCCATGGGGTCCCCAAGTTGACCCATGGATTTTATTGGTCGGCCATGACCCATCCAATAAGGGTAAGACAAGTATAAAGGTATTTTCATATTTTTATAATATCATTTTCACCTTAAATTTCACTAATTACCTTTAATCACGATTAATTAAACTTAAAAGTTACTATTCACCAAAAAATTATTTTAATCCCATTGTACCACATTTTACTTACTAATGAAAACCATGTATGTCAGATTTTTTAAAATCAAATCACATAAGTGGTAATGTTTCATTTACATGAAAAATTAGTTTTTAAACTACCACTTAGTGGTTTCACTATTCATCAAAAATTGATGTTTTTCAGAAAAATACCAAAAATTAACCCTAAGCTATATTTGATATTCCTAATTCAAAAATGATGTCTATTTTACAAAATTCAAAACATATAAGTTGAATTAATTAATTTAATAATTAATTTCCGTTGTCACAATAAATAGTGTGTTTTTAAGAAGCAATATATATCAAAAGATTGACAATTGTTTATGTCCAATTTCAAAGTGAAATTAATTCTAATGACCAACATTGGATAAAATGGTAAAAATATATTCTAATTATACTTTAAAACCACTCAATAGTATAATTTATCACTATAAAGTATTTTTATTAAAAAAGTTGTTTTTATGTATTTTTCACTATTTATAAAAAATTGGAAGTTCTCAGAAAAATACCAAAAATTTAACATAGGCTAATTTCGATATTCCGAATCCAAAAATGAAGTCCATTTTGAAATATAAAATATATATAATTTCAAAAAGTGGGTATTAATATTCATAATGGCTATTTTGATTGGTCGCGGTGTGTTAGAATCTCAAACTTGCGTACAATGCAAGCTATTTCATTATTGAAAGAGAAGCGTATCGTGGAAGCTCGGGGTGTTAAAACTTACATATTTGAATCAAATATAAGAACCAAGGAAGTTATGAAATATTATAATATTAAAGTGAATCTTAAAGAAACTAATGGAGCTTTACTTTTACATTAGCTAGATAAGATCATAACTTCATAATAATAAGTGGAAATATTATTTTATTTGAAAGCTATTATTATGTTATGTGTATTACGAAAATAATTATCTAAATGTTTAGCTTAGGTATAATGATATATTATTTCAGGTTAAAAATATATTTTTATTATATACCATAATTAATTAATAGTTTAATTACACATTGAACATAGATATCCTCTACTTATGATTATTAATGAATATAAAATGTAAGAATCAATAATACCTAGTTTTGGAATGTTAATTTTTGGTCAACTAAATCTAGAAGAAAATGTTAAGGGAAACCAATAAGGGAATATATACACCTCTTGAGCTAAAAATATTAGGTATTTTATGTGATTTCTTATAAGGTTTAAAGTGATCAAGAAACCTTTTGAAATTAAAGGTGATAATTCCAAAAAGCCTCTTGAACTGGTTCAACAAGATACATGTGAAATATTTCAAGTAGAAGTTAGAGGTAAATTAAAGTACTTTATGATATTAATTTAATAAATTTATGAAATTTTAAAAGTTAAGAAAGGAACTTTCTTGGAAAGAATATAAGATATGCTTTGGGAAAGTAAGACAAACAATATCATAACCAAGAATTAATTGATCATTAATATGTTTAGTGGATGTATTTCTAAAATAAAATTCACTTGTACACATCAGAGTCATGATGTTAGTAAATGGATGATTGATAATGAGTCTTATAAGTTTTACAAGTCTTCCATCAACTTTTTAAGTCATGATTTTCAAAAATCAACATTAACCCTTGACCATATGTAAACTATAAATGAAAATGGATATTATAAAAGTTATAATAGGAAAGAAACCCATTATATCACAAATCCACGTGTTTAGATGCAATGTGTTTTAGGATAAGTTAAGAAATAAAAATTCATTAAGAAAAAAAAATTCATATCAATTTATTATCTTAAAGGCTTCTAAGGATATTATATAAATCCCTAAAATAGAGAATTTAATGTCAAGTAAAAGATTATATTTCTATAACAGGGTGAAAATATCTATTTTATATAGTGGGAGTAAGATATAAATGAATAAATTCAAGGCTTAACATGAATAAATATTTGGAATAGGAATAAGTTATACAAGATCTCATAGAAATGGAATGTTCCAGAGTCACAAATTTCATAGGAAAGATAAAAAAAGATAGATGGTTTAATTATCACCGAGTTAGGTGATATATTATTTATTGAGAATGATGAATATTTATCCTAAAAGGAAGTAGTAAATTGAAATTATATAAAATGGAAAATGGATATGAATTCATAGAAATATATTCCATGTACCAAATCAAGATTATATTTTAGAAAATTTTCCATTTGATATAAATAACACTAGGTCATAATGGGTATTCAAGGGAGAATTTAACATAGATAAGAAATTGATCACATATAAAGAAATATTAGTAATTGAAGGATAAAGATCAATAAAGGTATTGACTATGTCAAAAAAATTTCACCAATAAATTGCCTGAAAATTATTTTTTTTAAAAGTTAGACATCACAAAAATAATGAAATTAATAAGGCCTGAAGTGATGAATAAAAATATCATCCTCAATCATGGGGGAATTATATTCAGGGGGAAAGGAACTAAAATAATAAAAAATAATATAGGAATGTGAACAATATCCTATAGCCACAAGACAATCTATTTATTTTCCCCCTCTATCTAGGTGTTGATTATCATATAGTCCCTATTCATTATGAATATGAATTTTTGGATCAAGTAGATAATGAAACAGCGAGTCAGAGCATTTACATGCAAGATATTGATAACTAAAGTTGAGTTGGACTCAATGATAGGTAAGTAGAAACCTTTTATCTAATAGATAGACCAAAGTGAATCTCCCTGGTTTATTTCTTGATATTAAATTCCTCTATTTAGTACTTACCAAATTAAATAATAATATCTCCATGATAGTCCTATATAATCCCTCCACCTCATATAATTCCATTTATACATGCACTATTAGTATTAATATTGTATCCTGATTCCAAAGGAAGCCATCATATCCAATGAAATTTCCCCATTTTGCTCACTAATCTTCTCTCACCCTTGATATTTTCATGTTGAAACTATTAATTAGAAAATGTGTTTCTCCATTAAACTTGATGATGAATGTCACTAATTTATAGGATCAAATTGATTTATATAATATCAAAATTTAGATAAGAAACACTATGTATGTATTTGTTTCTATAAACCTAGATAGTCCAACAACCTATAACAAAATTTGTGATTTTCTACCATCATAAATTGGTTTAGAAACTCTATTATTCAAACCATTCAGTATGAAAGTATTCGAAATATAAGAGTTTGAGGATGATGTTTAATCAAGATGAAAGGAAATTCCAAATAAAATGAACCCAATCAACACCCATAAAATTTATTCCTATGACTCACAATCCAAGTGAATGTAATATTGACATATGGAATCCAATTGAACTCTCCTTTGTTGGATTGTATTTTCCATTGGTACGATTTTTTGGCATGAACTCCATTCCAAGAACTGATCTTTTAAGGGATATAATTCTTCTATAGGATCCCTACCTATTTTCCTTTCACATAAAGTCCCCATGAATGGATGATATTTCAATATTCCTTCAAAATGAATATTCTGGTCATAACCAGAGTGAATATGCGGTGGTAAACCACATCCTCAAAGATAATGCCTTTAATAAACACCTTTTGGTTGATATTGAGGAATACATAAGTGGAATGAGGGTGATGATTATCCTCTCTCTATATAATATCTGGTGATGGACAATAATGGAAAATAAATAGGAGATATCTACCAATTATACTTCCAAAACAATACCTTTTATCTCCTTATGATCCATTATGTATGATCTAGTAGGGTGAATATCGGCCCTTGAATGTTCATACAAGTTAGGAAAACCATTTTATTTAAGTGGATAGTATTGTATGTACCTATCCCACATTTCTTTTTGGTAAATTATTCCCATAAAAAGTTTCTTTTTATAAATTCCCTAGACAGTTTGGATTTCATATCCTATATGGAATCATCAAGACTCCTCAATACAATCTCTAATTCATAAATAAATTTCACTAGTTTTTTATAGCTCTTCTGGTAAAACTTTCCTTTCAACCGTGAATTCTAGATAAATGAATTTATACACTTTAGATAATTACTTCCAGATCTTTAATAATAGAGAGAATGTGCAAGGGGATCAAAGTGAAAACACTACTAACCAGTGTCAATATTCTACTTAAAGAAAGAAGGAACCTCTTACAATTTTTAATGTGACATGTGATTCTATTGATCAAGTTATAAAATTCACAAATCTTGATTCTACTAGTGGATAGGGGAACCTCTAGATAATCCTTGTGAAATATACCTATTTGAAAACTAATCCCTTCCTCAATATGACTAACTCACCTGTTAGTATAATAATTGGGAATGTTAATGTTAATTTTGGACAAGTCGACCAATTTCCCACTTCTTCTGTAGTATCCATTCTAAAGGTCCTCAAAGCCTCTAATAAAGTTGTTATTTTATATTTATGAATAAAACCATGTCATCTATAAAAAATAAATGATAGATTCCCTCTAAACCATAACTTCCTTTATAAGGGATAATTTTCCCTAAATTGATCTCATGGTGAACACCCCCACTGAACAAGTCTTGAGTGAGAACAAAGAGAGTTGGATAAAGTGGATATTATTGATGCAAGTCTCTAGTCCCTTTGAAGAAACCACATATCTATCCCATGATCAAGATTGAGAACCATGGAGTTCCATGACAATGGAAGAAAAAGTCACCAAACTATTCTTATAATCCACATTAGTGCATTATTTTGATGATAAAACTCCACTCAAGCCTATGGTAGGCTTTATATATATATATAACTTGATCATTATGTTGGACCCTATAACTCTCATATTAAAGTCATGCAAAATCTCTTGTTGGAGTTTGATAGATCCTTCGATGATCCTATTTTGGATAAAACCATACCACTCCTTGGTAATCAGGTTAGGCAGACAAGGAGATAGTCTATATTTAACAACTTTATTCAATATGTTATAGGAGAAGTTACAGAGACTAATATGTTGAAATTGCCTGAAAGATCTTGGATGTTCAACCATTGGGATAAGAACAAGATATGTTGTACATGAAACTCAGGGAAGAAGATGTCATTTAAAGTGGTCTAGGATCGCCCTGATGACCTCATTTTGAATGGTATCCCAATACTATAAAAATGGAATTTAATGATAGTTTTAATCACCATTGAATCTAATTATTATTATTATTATTATTATAATTATTATTAATTAAAAAATTTAATTATTTTTTATTAATTAATAATTAATAATTTTTTACTAATTAATTATTAAAAATTAAAAATTAAAATATTTATTATTTAATTTTTTAAATAAGTTTGAATTTTCGATTATTAATTATTTAATAATTATAAATTATAAAGTAATAATAATTTATATATGTATGTATTTTAACATAAATACTTGTGCATATACATACACCCATATATATTATTTTTCTTTTTATATAAGTCTATTTAATTATACACACATATATATTTATGTATTAAATATATTTATGTAAATATATTTATATTTATATATATATGTTTAGCACTGATAAAATTTATACTTCATAAAAAATATTTTATATACTATTATATATCATATTGTATTATATAAATATATTTTAATAAATAATATTTATATAATACTAAATATGTATTTACACTTCATATATAATAGATTTAGTGAAAAAAAGGTTTATAAAATAATTATAAATTAATATTAATAAAATTAGATAATTAGTATTGAGTAATAGACATTTAATAAAAACTTAGTCATATGAAAAAATAATAAATTAAAAAATATCTTTTGATAACATAAAAATAGGACTTGAACTTCAAATGACCATAACTTTTGATCCAAGTGTCCGTTTGGGCTCCACTAGTTGTCAAATTAAATCTTGAGAAGAGATATATGAAAACAAATATGGGTAAGTGGGATCATACCTTGTTTTATTCTTGGTCAAAAAGTTCTGTAAGGCCTTGAAAACTAAGTTTTTAGTTGGGATACCCTAATTTTTTAACGTTCAATGAAATTTATACTTTATTTAGGATGGTACAATTATATGTTTTTAGTGAAGATTGAATTTACACCTTGGGATTATATTCATATAGATGTTACAGTGTTTTTTTTATGTTTTCATATTTTAGTGTTATATATATACACATATTTTCATATATTTACTAATGTGTGCTGAGATGTTGTCAACTCCTAGGGTGTCCACCCAAGTTTAGAGTTTAAAGGCATGAGTCCCTAATCACTAATACCATTAAAAGTAGTATAGGAAATTGAAATCCTAAGGTAAAACCATATGGAGTTGGTAAGATCATACACTTATCAGTGGTTCTTGATTGTTATTTTGGTAAGAATGCTCAGAAGTTCCATGGATATACCCTAAAGTGAGAAGAGTGAATAGAGAAAAAAAACAAGGTTGCGAAAGAATTATATCTTAAGGTATGAAAATAATAATAATTAAATCATAGAAAATGGATCAATATCAATGGAAATGCTCCTAGGGATGATGAGTTGATCACCTGGTGATCAATATGGGATAATAGTTATGAGAGTCCTTATAAATTCTAGTTCTACTTGGTTAGAACAAACTAGTCCTACCTAGGCTTGCCAATTCCTCTCTCAAGGTAACCTATAACTCACCTAGGTACAATAATCCAATCTCAACAAAATAGGTGTAGTATGGTCATCCCTTACTCTACCACCCCCTACAAAATTGTATTTAATCCCTTAATCATTATAAACTTCTCTAGATCATTAAGGTATGGAATCGACATTAAGCACAACAAGTTATTAGGTTTCCACACATGGCAAACCATTCAACTGTCCATTTATTACCTAACATGGGTCCTTCTACTATTGGCCCACTATCCCTAGGTTGAATAATCACTCATGGAAACTTGATCTATTATAAATAGAGTTATAGAAACCATTAGGTATGATTACCTCATGGTGAAAATGAAACAATAGGGAATTAAAGAATAAAAACAAAGAACTTTCACTATTGATATTAGTTATATTTTCAATTTATAATAAATCAATATTTTTAAGCATAAAAATAAGAGTTTTATTATTCCCTTGGGGTTTCTTCCTACTTGTCTTTGAGTTCTCCTCAACTCGCTTTGGTATCTGGTGTCAATATCCTAGTCCCACTAAAAGTTAGCTAAATAAAAATGATTAAATAGGTCAGAGTACCCATGGAGTATACATAGTTCTTGTAGCTTGGAATCATTAAAAATCATGGATTTCTATCTGGGATTGATCATGGTTATAACATAGACTCCTATCTCACAACATATTGATGTATACTCAATTTTAATTTAAAATCTTTTATATCCATGAGATAGATCTCATTATGATCTTAACATGGAGTAACAAATATTTATTACATCATACTTGGGCTATTTCATAGGTGAGATCCTACAATTATAGTGGGGCTAGGATATAAGAATAAAATCCCTATAAAAAATAACCCTTTAATGATGTGTTCAAATGGACGTGGGCAAGAATGTACTCCATGAAATAGAATTCGGGATAAGATGCAAGTCTTTCTTTAGTTAGGTCCTAGGTTCAAATACCACACTTCTACGGTGTATGTAAGGACCCTAGGACTTAACTCCAAATGATCTTATATCACATTGGACTTTAATTTTGAATTCCTCTCCTATATCATTATGTTTGTTCCATGGACCACTTGTTGAAATATAGTTGGATTCAATGAACTTTTAGGGTAGTTCATGCCACCCTGCTTGGAGGAGGCTATCCACTATCTGACTTGTTCTCCCATCCTAAAACATGTGAGTGATTTTCACAATCTCTTCTACTCTAGACCGACATTCCTATTGGGCATGGTTATCCAACATTGGGTGGCTAGGTGACTTGTCCATTGGCTAAGGGATGGCCTGGTGCTAGCTTATTTTTTTTACATTTATACCTAAGTTAAAGATAGTTATGTGGCATGGTACTAGATATTGTGATGAAAACAAGGTCCTTGGGGGTATATCCACAATGTGAGTCATATTATTATTCTTTATATATCATATTCCATGATTTAGTTCTATGAATACACCATGAAATATTTCTATTTCCTAATTTTAAACTTCCAGATTTCATGGGGCTGCATCATAATGAGTTTTCTACGCTGTAATGGGAGTCAAAAATCTAACAAATCAAATGGTAGAAATAAAATGTCTATAAACCTAAAAAATGTCCATAAAATAGTAATAAACACATTAAAAATGTTCAATATGATTCTAAAAATGTTTTGAAAATGTTTCCAAAAGTAGATGAAAATAGACTCATCAAATCCTCCCACACATATAACTTTTCTTTTCCCCAAGAAAACCTCTAAATCAAATTAACAAGAGTCCACACTTTAGTAGAAGGAACGTTAAGAAAATAATAATCATAGACAATATTCTATGACTATAAATCCCAAGATCTTATAACCCACATAATTAGAAAGTTCTAAATCATGCTCCCCATCAAAATTCATTCCAATACAAAAATTTTATATTACAAAGATTAGTTAATTTCTAATTATCATCTATTCATTTAATGATCTAACTCACTTTGAATTTTCTATCACCACTCATGGTATGATTTTTTTAAAGTTATGCTTATAATTCAATCAAATGCTTCTAACCATAGAATTTCAATGTGTGTCCAATATTTATCCCAAAAAGATAAATTTCATAATAAATCATGAGAACTTAACATTAAGGTTAAAATATCATTGAGGATTTAGGTAGGTAGGTAAATGATGTTAAAATCATAAAGGCTAAAAAATGAGGCTAATATCTTAATCACGTAGTATGATAATAAAATGTAAGCTTAATGAAAATTATTCTATCAATAATGACATCTCCCCACATTCCTCAAACTTAAATGTGGCTCATAAATATCACATGAAAGAATAATGAATGAATAACCTATTGTTTTTTTTGATTTTTTGTTTTTCTTTCATGAAAGTTAAACTTAGGAAAATGATCTCATCCACCACCAGACCCCAAATGATCAAGATCATTGGTTAAGAAATAGTGATTTTTGACCCTCTAAAGACACAACACATTTGTTTTTTATAGGGTAAAAAATGAATAAAAAAGAAATAAATGAATAAAATTTATCCACATTCCAATGAAGCACACATCATATCTCTTCACCAATTAAATAAATCCCTTTTTCACCATAGAAAACCACCCCCCATATGTGAATGTTTTAATATCATGCAAAAATACTCATAGTAGGGTCGGAAATGATAAAATTGGCTTGAAATGTGGTGCTTCCCTAACAAGGTCATCTATGGTTTCTATGAGCTGAAATAAGGAAAAGTGAAAATGGTAGGTCTCAAGGATAAGGTATTAAGTCAAAAATGACTCAATCATTTCAAAAGTGACTTTGTAATTTCATTCATGTAATGAGACACAATGAAAGTTCTAGTAGGTTAACATTCCCTAACCGTCTCTCAAGAAATTTGTAAATAAAGAATTAAAGAGATCTAAGAATGTTCTTAGACCCGAGATACATAAAAAAATAAATCTCCATGATGAAATATTAAAATAATCAAAATAAAATACCAAAAAGTAAATCAAAAATCATGTTAAAACAAATTAAAATCTACAATAATAATGAAACTCATAAAAGTCACATACATGTATCTTTTATTTATGATTTTTATTATTAGATGTTTACTTAATCCAAAAAGGTTTGTCTAGTCAAATATGTGTCCCAGATAAACTCAAGGGAAAATTAAAATTTGGGCCATGATGTCATCCCTACACTTGATGAAACATTTTTCCAAATGTGGATAATAAGAGGGGGGAGTTGGAATTGATGAAACATGGAGAAGAAACATTGGAGTAATTAAAAGGTATAAATGAGTAAGGTTTCTCCCTAAAAAGTGTATGAGGCATAAGTCAATAATCTAAAAGGTGATCAAAGACTAGAAAAGAATGTAACTGAGTAGTTATAAATAGAAAGACTGCACTTAATAAAGTGTGATTTTGAAAGAAAATATTGTAATAAATGTTTCAGAGAAGAGTGAAAAAAACAACCATTTAAATACATCAAGTGCATAAAAAATAACATGTAAAAATATAGTGTAAATAAAAAAAGGGGGAAAATAAATTTTTTAAAAAATAAATCATATTAAGACTTTATGTTTTTCATCATAATCTCCCCTCAGGATTGTTTAACCTCCCCAGATAGTGGGATAGGTGTTGAAAAAGGAGGGAAAAATTGAAATAATCTTAATGGATAAAATTGGAGACGATGTATAAGTCACATCAACTAGAGGTGTCGTAGTGGAATCCATAATAAGAGTATTAGGGTATCCTTGAGCATCAACAACACTAAGAGAAGGAAGATAAATTTATGCCTGAGGGTCTTTTCTTGATGAAGGCTATTTGATCTAAAATGAGGTTATCGATGAGGCAACATGATCAAAAAATGGAATGTTAGGAGGTAGCTCTTACAACTTCCCCTTTACCTTCCTTTATACCTCAAGATTGAGTTGTTATGGGATGGGTAGGGGTGTCTAGTGGAGGTATGCCCCTATAAGATTTCCAATGATAATTTTTTTATACAAGGACAAAGGGGAACATTGGTTAGAATTTTGGGTTGAAATGTGAGATGGTTCTACTGAGGGTGTTGGGGTGGACAAATGTGGTACATCGGAAAATGATGGTAAAAGGATAGGTAGTGCAGAGCAAGGGATCTCTGGTTAGTCACATATAAACACCAAATTAGTAAAAATAAAATGAAATGAAATACTTCTCTACATAATTATGTCCAATCTTTTTAAAAAGTATATGAGGCTAACGAATCAACTAAATCAGGAAGAGATCTAGAAGGTAAAAACTATAATTGACAAGGGAAGTGAGAGTAGGTTCTCTCTCCCAAAACATCAAAAGAAGTAATAAAATACTTCAACATCCATTTATACTGGGTTACATTTTTAAATAAGAGGTCCATGATTTATAGAAGTGGTAAATCCATTAAATTAAGTTTTCCTAGGGATGTGAGGGGCCTAACTACATTAAAATCTTTAATATTCATGGCCAAATGAGTAAGAAAGATGACCCACAAGAGATTTACTTTAGTTTAATTCCTCTTATCATAAAAAACAATGTAAAATAGTAGGCTATATTTAATTTAGAGGAGGTGTAAATGAAATATAGAAGAATCACATATAATTAACTCATTAAACCTTTGGATTCCCTTTTTCAAGATAAGCATGAGTGATGGATCAGTGAATAATTAATAAGAGTAAATTTTAAATTGGGAATATTTTTTTTGGATTATTCTTGGACTCAGGGTCAATAGCCAAAAATTTCCATTTCTCATACACATGTGAATGACTTGGCTTCAGATCCAATGAGGTGTACTGAAGGGTCACAATAAATGAAATGCTATATAATCTAATATCGACTCTACATTGATCAAGTGTCCAATTCCAGTATTTATAGAAAAATAATAAATAAATAAATTCAAGGATGAGCTCTAATATAGTGATAAATTCAAGAAATAAATCCTAAATTTTTTTATCCTGAACCAAAAGGATATACTCAATGCCTATGACCTATACAACTTCATGAATATAGGTTTACATCCCAATTGGAATTAAAACTAATAAATTAAATTCTTTTTGGAGTGAATCAATTTCTTTTATAACTGATCCCACTTGAGATTCCAAGTATCATCCTCAAAGTAGAATAAAATGTTTATATGGGCGTGGGTGATGAATCTAGGAGCCAAAAGATCATGGGAAATGCCAGTTTTTCGAGGGGGTTTTATAGAAGGATATGATAAAGAGATGGGGTATGAGGTAGGGCTAGTTGAGGGAGTAGGTTCCTTTTTAATTTGGTTTGATTATATGGATTTTATAGACGGGGATAGTGGGTTTGTGTGGGATTTTGTTTTAGAGTAATGTTTGGTCTTGGATGTGGAAGGGTATTTGGTATTTTGTTACTTAGAAGAAGATGGTTTGGGTTGGGATGGATTTTAAGGCTTAGAATTGGAATAGGATGAATGGGATATGTATTTAGGGGGTTTCAATTTTATTTGTTAAGGTTTAGGTATTGGGGGTGGGTTGATTGAACAAGTGGGTATAGAAGAGGAAGAATCCTCAAAATTAGTATAGGCTGACTAGGTGGATTCTAACTTAGAAGAAGATGGAATGGTGGATTCATGAGATAGGGTTCATGTGAATTTTACTTATGACATGATGGGAGGGGTGTTGGTAGTGTTCAAACACATATGAAGGAGTGTATTTTAAAAAAATAGATGGGTTGTTGAAACCAACACAACAGTTTAGGAAATATAGGGTTATGTATGTGTAGAGGTTGCGGAGGGAGATGACTGGTGAAATGGGGTAAGGAGTGGGGTTCATGAATCACAAAGGTTGGGGATCCGAGGGTAACATGGTTCGAATAATTATGAGGATCACCAAAACACCCTTGGATTATCCGAGTGGTCCGACATGGGAATAGAGGGGAGATAGGGTGATGACAGAGTGTTAGATTTTCTATAACACCCATATATTTTTAAAAAGGAAACTGTATTTGATAGTATATATGACACGTAACACATAGCCTAAATAAACCATGAAATATTACTATTTAAACATGACTGTTATAAACTAGACATTAAATTGATGGGTATGAATAGTATTAACTAATTTATGAAATATATAAAGGTCCTAAACAATATAAATTTAATGATAAATTTTTAATAAATAAGCACTCAACTTTTAATAACAATATTTTATTCTATAAAAAATACGATACCTTAAAAATGATTTTTATTACTTTTTTTGAGAAAATATTATAAATAATTTATGGAATTTTTTGAAATTTTATTTTATAAAATGAAAATATTTTTTGAAATCATTGTATTTATATTAACATAGATTTAAATTTTCGGATTTTTTGGAAAATATTCAATTTTTAGTGAATAGAAAAAAATATAGATTTTTATTAAACTTTCGTTTCTTTTAATAAATTAAGAAATTTAAAAGTACTATTATTATTTTAATTTAATTTAAAATCAACATAAGTAGTATTTAAACATATTTAATCCAATTATTTACATTTAAATAATCTTTATATTTCATTTTAGTATAATTTTATTCTTATACTTAAAAACATATTTTTTTTTTCTGAAAACTGTTTTAAAGTGCATAATGTTTCTCCATTTTAATTAATTAAAATAACTCATAATTAGGATTGATTTAAATAAAATTTATATATTATATATATTTATTTTTTAATTGAAATTCCTAAAATTATTATTTATATTAATTCATTTAATATAAGATTATCTTTTCCTAGAAAAATGTATTTTTCAGAAAAAAACTTTTTACCACGCTTGCAAGTTTTATTTTAAATTAAATCTTGCGAATTATATGAATTGAATTTTATAAAATGGATTAAATATTTTTATTTATAATAATTAATATTATAGAATGAGTTTAACTTAATTTTTGGTCATAATGAATAGTAAAAGTAGTAAAAATATGTTATCATGGTTATTGTTAAAACTGTTGTACCAAGGGGTTAAACTAAAGAGGTAAAGGAATTAACATGTTAATTTTTTTTGAATTTTTGTAGTTTTTATTTAACATATCACCCCAAAAATACATTATTTATCAATTTTTGAGGCACTTGGCTTGAGAGTGACTTCCCATTATTGAATAGTTTTGAGTATTTACAAAAATGCCGATTCCCCTCAGTTGTAAAAGGGCACCCCCTCAACTCACTTATTCACACCTATACAGAAATTTTACTTGACCAAAAACTAAAAAAATATCTTCCCAACAACCTTATTCACATTATATATAATTTGGTCTTCCCAAAAGACTAACCTTATGGTGCTTAATAATAGATCCAAAGGAGGTTCTTCTAAGTGAAGGTAATCACCTTCACTAAGATCCTTCAATTTACTTCTTCTTTTTACACATTCAATAATGTATTAAAAATTATAATATAATAACACCAGTATCTCCTATATACTTATATTTTATTATTTTGATGATATAATATTCATCCATCTCCTCTTATATCAAATGGGAAACAAAACCATTGTTCACCTGAATGACATACTACTGCCATGTGAACTAATGTAATTCATCTTCCATAATCGCCTATCAAAACTATTCAAGATAGTGTATTTAATGTTTATATATGATTTTAAAGAAATATTAATCATTTCTTAAAAGTAACATAACACATACCTTCTTACCTTACCATCTATTAAAAAAATGATAACACAATTTTTGTGTATGGCGAACTACCACCTCATAAAAATAACAAGATTCATTTTTTATAATCTTATCACATGGATGGTATATGTAAGTATATTTAAAGAAATAATATTAAATTTATTTTTATAATTATTATTCTGTAAATATAAAATATCACTTACCTTCTTTTCAATATGATCGTTGAAAAATAGAAATGTTACTCATGCGTAGGTATAACCTACCATCTCCATGATTGTAACATATTTTTTCATAGCCATATTACCTAATTGATTTTAGAAGTTTAATTAATTTATAAAATAATAATTATTTCATGATTATTATTCTATAGATTATAGAACAAATACCCCTTTTTCCATGGTCAACACACTGATGTTGTTATGAAATTATGAACCGAGCATCCTCAAAAATACCCGACGTGTATATAAATCACTAAATAATTAGATAAATCATTAAAATAAATTAAGTAAATATTTTAATTATAAGTTATTAAACCTTTAAAATTTTCTTAATAAAAAATTATATAAGTTTATTAAATCATAGATAAAAGACATGCATGATAAAGTCTGGACTTGAGGTAAGAGTTTCATCTCAAAAATTTCTTCTTTGAGACACATGTTATTTTGTTCACATAATTTATTTCAAATGGTTTATGTAATTCCCCTTTACATATTATATAATTAATTATTCAAAATTAATTACATTTTAAGTTATAATTAATCCACTTCATTAATAGGAGTTATTATTCCAAAGTTACCAAAGTGGTCAGATTTTATGTTTCAATCTCATTTCAATCGGGATTGTTTATGATTGAATTTTCATTGTAGAAAATTATTTGATAATTATCTAAAAAATCCTATAATTTTCTTCTCCTATGGTTATTCCTAAAATTTTCAAGTAATAGTACAATTTTTATCTCTTTGTTACTTCAAATTATTGATAAAATCTTGTTAATAAAATATGACTTCATTTCTATCTTCAGTCAAAAATCCATTTTTCCTCCATATCCATTTACTCAAAAATTATTTCCAAGAATTTATTTAAAATTCACCAAAATATTTATTAAATATTTTTTCCCATGTTTTAATTTTTACAAAATGGTTTGAAAGGTATATTATTTTTGTTTTCTAAATGAGGCACTTTTTAATATTTTACAATAGTGTGAAAGGAATTCTTCTTTTAACTTATAGAGAATATACAGAATTACCCACAATTATAAACAGTCATTAATTTTAAGCTTCATTTAAAACATTCCATGATTATTTTCAAATAAAATTTTTCCCTAATATTTTGTATTTTCTTTGTTTTTAAAATTGATTTTTAAGTGAAAAGGGTATTTCCCCCAAGAAATTATCCATGTAATATTTTAAATAAATTATAATCCATGATGAGAGCCTTTGATTTTATAGGTTTCTTTTAAATTATGTATATATGTATATAAAATATATACCTAGCTTATCCTCCCTTACTTTTATGGGCTGATACATGACTTAGGTTCATCTCTCAAATGCCTTCATTATGAAATTTCATTTTTTTATGATATGAGACAACATTATGAACCCCATTCTATTTCCGTGGGTAATTATTAGATTATGGTATATGATTGATTTAATTTTTTATAACACATAAATCGTGAACATGTTATGATGGTTGCACCTAGATAGCACTGGGTGAGATCAATATAACTTATACGATGTGTGCACCCAAATATCACTCTAATGCACTGGGTAATGTTTTTTTAGTCTCATGAGACATCATGTATGCGACTAGGGAGTAAAACTAATACATTATGAAACTTTAAAACCATGTGATATCATTTATGAAGTTATTATTGACTCATATATATGTCATGTTATATGTTTCTACAACATTTCATATGATTTCTTGATCTTATGATGCCATATTATTTATATTATTCTCCCATGTGATTACCCTCGATACTTCTCTTTCATGATATCATGTTGTAACTTTGAATCATATGTTATGTTTCATTATCATTTTTTTTCCTTTAATGGGTTTTTAGTTCACCCATTTTGACTATATTTTACCCAGGTTATCCCATATAGTTTTAGGAGATTGAAAGGATTTAGAAGCTCATTATGAAGAATAATATAAATAACTTTTATTTTAGCCTCACTTTGATGTATCATGAACCTATTCATCAAAATACACTAGGCCTCATGATCTTTGGGTTGTAATTAATAGTTTTTTATGTTAAAAATCATGTAATAATATGTGTAAAAGGCTTGGGTTACTATAGTTAGAATCATTGTGAGATATAATTATTTTATGGTATTATGATTATAAAATTACACTAAAATCCTTAGGGATAAGACTATACATAGGAAAAAATCTCTAAATTTTGGTAATGTGTAGAGTAATTTTTTTCTAAGAAAATACATCCCTATCTGAATATTACAGGTGGGTGTGGATCTGATATAGTTGTACCTAAGGTTAATAACACCAAAGGGTGCATTAAGATGGGCTCTATCATCAATTGATGCATGATAATGATCCTTTATTCACAATTATTTTGACACTCCAAGGGGATATGTTTTGTAAATTCATAAACTATTTATGAACCATTATGAAGGACTTGATCAAATTATTTGGTTTAAAAACCTAATAGGAAGCATTACCATGGATAAACTGGATTGAAACCCAGAGACTCATAAATTAGGATATAAATATCATTTATAAGTTATTACTTATAGGTTTATAAGTATCATATTTTGTATTTTAATGCATTCACATCTTGTTTTTTATTCTTTTTAGTTAATGATGAGAAATAGGATAAATCATGCCAACAACTAATGTGATAATAAATGTAATGATATCCCTAATGAGTTTACTAACCTAAAAGGAATAGAAGTTAGAAGTCCTATGATTATTCCAAATGAGCTATCTATAATTATGATTAACAAATAAAACATAATTGAATTTTGAAACACATAAAAGAAGAGAATGATGGCATCTCATGGAAGTTCAAGCATTAAAGATAAAAAAGAAATAAAATTTAAATTTTCTACATTTCAAAAATGCGGGAATAGGAAGCATAAAAAATACCTTAAACTAACTATAGGATGGGGTTTTTGTGGTAAATAAGGCCACAATGAAGTTAGTTTTAAAAGAAAAATGAAAAGTATGGTTAACAATATGTAGGAAAATAATGTTTAACCAAAGGAACCACTAACAGTTCAATGTCATAGATGTGGGGAACTTGGTCATTATCCAATTCAATTCCCTAATCCATGGATTAATTTATAATTAACAATGTTATTAAAATCATCTAAGTGTAATGATTTAAGTGTTTAAGTGTTGAAACTCAAGAATCATGTTTTTGAAGTATTTTTATCAGTGGTATGCTGGTAATAAGAATCATGAAACTTCTAATGATTATTATAAAGTAGTTTTTATTTAAATATTTTAAAGAATATATTGAATGGTAAAAATTACCTAGAAATGTGATTTAATGGAAAGGTTATATTTTATGAAAAAATACATTATTTAGGAAAAGATAATCTTTGAGACGTTCTTGATATTGAGGTAATTATAGTCAATTAAAATTATATGATTTTATGGAAAATAATGAGCTGGATAGAATATCTTAGAGGTTATAAAAAGATATTTGAGAACTAATGTTATTTTTTAATATGTTAATAATATTATTTATAATGTTATAGGATCACGTTGAATTATGAATATGATTATAACTTTTGTTTTTAATTATTTAAGAGAAATGTCAACCCGCAAGAATGGAGATAACTCGTCACATCCAAGAATGCTGTAGATATTGAACCCACAATCAAATGGAGATAAGGGAATAATACTACCATTAACCTATTTGATTTAATTTTTAGTATGAAATTGTTTTTAATTAATTTTTTTGGATAAATATTAAGTTGATTTTGGAAAACATATTAGTGGATCAAATATTTTTTGAATTTTTAGGATTTTGAGGCGATTAATGAAATTTTTTGGAAACATTTTATTGGGTTATGATATTTATAACCATTAGGTTTAACATAAAGGATTATTTGGTAAGAATGATACTATGTTTTTAGAGATTTAATTTGAAGGGTATGAGATAACCTTTGAGTTTAAAACCTTATTTTATGTTGTGGTTATTGACGTTATTTGGGATATAGGGTTATTTATTTAAGTAATTATCTATGTTAAACCTTTTTTTATTGTTTAATTTTGGAGATTAATATATTAATATTAATTTTTTGTATTATATTACGTTTTTATAACCATTTTTGGGTTTTAAAAAATATAGGAGGAATAACGTGTTACTATTTTATGTATGATCCATTAGAAGTTAATTATAATTCTTCAAGCATGAAAAATTCATCTTTAATACTCATAGTTTGGAATAATAGATGTGGTTGTGGTGAAAATTTATTAAATGATGAAATTATAATTTTCAAATAAATATATTTTTTTATTTTATTAGTCTAGATGGTAACATTATCCCTGAACTTCAAAAAAGAATCTTAAAATAAAAATGTTACTCAATTTTGATAAATCTATGATCTCTTCTCTCTTAAAAAAAGTATAACAATATCTCTTAAATGGATTTTTTTCCAAATCCATGTTTTCACTTCCCACCAATTATCACCTATGTGGAAACCTAATTATGTGATAACCTTCATATTTCCCCTTATCTCTTTTTAAGAGGAAGTTTTATTAACCATTTTTATAATGTGGATTTTCCATAAAGTAATTTTCAAATATAAAACCCTTGATTAATGAGATAAAGATAAAATTTTGAGGATTAAATTTACTTAATAGGGGCATACTGTAACAAACTGAAAATTTTAAAATGGAAACTATGTTCGATAGCATATATGATACGCAACATCGATTCTAAATGAACAATGATATATTAATATTTAAACATGACCATTATAACCTAAATGTTAAATTGGTAGGTAAAAATATCATTAAATAATTTATTATATATATATATATATAATATTCCTAATCAATATAAATATATTTAAATATTCTTAATAAATAAGCACTCAACATTTGTTAAAGATATTTTATTTTACAAAAAAAATATGTTGCCTTCAATAATGATTTTTATTGCTTTTTATAAAAAATATTATAATTAATTTATGGAAATTTTTGAAATATAATTTTATAAAATTAAAATAATATTATAAATCATCATATTTATATTAAACTTAGGATGAAATTTTGCGAAATCTTGGGAAAATATTTATTTTTTAGTGAATAGTGAGATATACCAATTGTTTTAAAAGCTGTCATTTCTTTTAATAAATTAAGTAAATTAAAAGTAAAATTATTATTTTAATTTGATTTAAAATTAACATAAGTATTATTTATTTATATTTAATTCAATTAATTAAATTTAAATCATATTTATATTGTATTTTAGTATAAGTTTATTCTTAAGCTCAAAAACACATTTTTTTGAAAACTATTTTAAAGTGCATAATGTTTCTCCATTTTAATTAGTTAAAATAATCCATAATTCAGAATTATTTAAATGATATTTATAGATAATAAATATTTATTTTCTAATTTAAAATCTTATTATGATGAGTTTTATTCATACAGTTAATATAAGATCATCATTTCCTTGAAAAATGATTTTTTTCTTCATAAAATCACTTTTCATTATGCTTTATTTTAAATTAAATTCATCCAATTATGTGAATTTAGTTTTATAAAAGTTATTATATATTTATAATAATTATAATTAATAATATATAATATGTTCAACTTAATTTTGTTTCATAATGAGTAGTAATAACAATAAAAATCTGTAACCACTGTTAATGTTAAAACAAATTTACTGGGGGGCTAAACTAATGAGGTAAAGGAATTAACATGTTTAAAACATGTTTATTTTGAATTTTTGAGGTTTTTATTAACCATATAACTCCTAAAATTAATTAATTATCAATTTTTGAGGCACTTGGATTGAGAGTGACATCCCATTATTGAATAGTTTTCGGTATTTACAAAAATGTCACTCCTCCTCAATTATTAAAGGGAACCCATAACCTCACTTATTAACAACTCTGAATCCATTTTTATTGAAAAAAACTACTTAAATATCTCAAAAAAATTCTTATCCGTATTATATAGAGTTTGGTATTCCCAAAATACCAACCTTAGGGGCCTTAATAAAAGATCTAAAGGAGGTTCTTCTAAGAAAAGGTAATCATCTTCACCAAGCTCCTTATTTTTACTTCTTCATTTTACAAATTCAATTACGTATTAAAATTTACAATATAATAACAATATTATATAATATTAATTATACTTTATCATGGTTATGACATAATATTCATCCATATCCTCTTCCATTAAATGGGAAATGAAACCAATGTTCGTGTGTACAACAACCTACCTCCTCCCGAACTGATGTAATTCATTTTCCATAATCGCCTCTAAAAAATATTACACATGGTGGATTTAATGTTTAATAAATGATATTCCAAACATATTAATAAAATTTTAAAAGTAACATGTCATATAACTTCTTACCTTACCATCAATTGAAAAATGATAACATCGTTCGTGTGTATGTAAGACTACCGCCTCACAAAGGGATGTGATTCTTTTTTTATCACCACATTACATGGATGGTATATGTGAGTGAATTTAAAGAAATAATATTATATTTAAGATAAAATTATAATTCTATAAAGTTATAATAACAATTAAAATTCTTTCTATCATGATCATTGAAAAATGGAAACATTACTCAGACATACATACAACCTACCTCCTCCAAGATTGTAACATAGTTCATTTTTTCATAACCATATTACATGGCTGGTTTTAAAAGTATAATTTATGTATAAAATTATATTATTTCATGATTATTATTATGGAGATGATTGAATAATTACCCATTTGAACATAGTCAATACACTGATGTCGTTTTGAAATTATGAATTGAGCGTTCTAAAAAACACCCGATGTGGAAATAACTAAATAAGTAATTAAATAAATAATTAAAATAAATGAATTAAATTTTTTAATTATAAGGGGTAAAACTTGGAAATTTTAATTAATAAAAAAATAATTTATAGAAGTTTATTATATTGGATATGAAATACATACATGACAAAGTCTGGACTCTAGGTAAGGGTTTCGTCTCAAAACTTCATTCTTTGAGACACATGTTCTTTTATGCAACTAATTTTTTTAAATGGTGTATAGAATAACACTTTACATATTATATATTTAATTATTCATAATTAATTATACTTTAAGTTACAATTCATCAACTTCATTCATGGGACTTATAATTCAAATGATACCAAATAAGTAAGGGTTTTTGTTACAATCTCATTTCTATTGGAATTATTTATGCTTGGATTTTTGTTATCAGAAATTATTTGATCATTGTATGATAAAAAAACTTTAATTTTAATCTCCTATATTTATTGATGAAATATTCAGTAATATTACCATTTTTATTTTGGTGGTACTTAAAATGATTAAGAAAATGTTTTTAAAAAAACCGACTTCATTTCTCTTTTAGGCCAAAAATCATTTTTCTTCCATGTCAATGTTTTCTAAAAATATCATCAAGGATATTTTTAATATTACCAAAAATATTTATTAAATTATTTTTTACCAATTTTTTCCTTTATATAAAAATAGTTTGAAAGGAATCTTCTTATTGTTTTCTAAATGAGGCACTTTTTAACGTTTATACAATAGTGTGGAAGGAATGTTTCTTTTAAATTATATAGAATGTATATAATTACCCACTATACTGACCAATATTTTATTTTAATATTACTTTAAAAGTTTATATAATTAATTCAAAATATATTTTTCCTAATATCTTATAATTTTTAGTTTTTAAAAGTAATTTTTAAGTGAAAAGGATATTTTTATAAAGTAATATTCAATGTAATATTTTTAAAGAAATTTTCATCCATAAATTAAATCTTTCATGTTATGGATTTATTCTAAATTATTTATATATATATCTAACATATATACCTAGCTTATTATCTATTAATTTGATGGGGTAATACATGATGTATGTCCATCTCTCAAATTCATTCATTATTAAATTTCTTTTGATTATGATATGGGTCAAGATTATTCAACCCATTTTATTTCTATGGGTAATTATTATTTTATGCCTTATTATTAAATTCATTTCCTAGAACACATAAATCTGGAAATGTTAAGATGGGTGTACCTAGATAACACTGGGTGAGAATGATATAACTTATATGATGAGTGCACCCAGATAAAACTCCAATATGTTAGGTAATGTTTTTAGTCTCATGATATGTCATTTATGAGATTAGGTAGTAAACATAATCTATTATGGGACTTTTCCAGTATTTGATATTATTAGGGAAATTATTCATGACTCATGTTTATGTAATTTTATATATTACTAGCACATTTCCCATGATTCTATGATATTATGATACCATGTTATTTATGTTATGATCCCATGTTATTACCCTTGAGCCTTCTATTTTATGATATCATGTTATACATTTGAATCACATGTTATGTTTACTTGTCATGTTTATTACCTTACTGAAATTTTTATCTCTCCTATTTTTCTATGAATTCCTTAGGTTATACCATGTAGTTTTAGGAAATATAAAGGTTTTAGGATCTCATTATAGAGAATAAAATAAATAAGTTTAATTTTAGCCTCAATTTGATATATTAAGAACCTAGTATTACAACAACACCCGAACTCATGATATTTGGGATTTTATTAATATATTTTTATGTTAAGAATCATGTAATAATATGTTTAAAAAGCTTAGTTCTCTATAGTTTCATCCTAGATATTAAATAGGAAGGGAATACTTGTAGTGTAGAATATCCCTTATAGTGCCATCCTACCCTCAAATCTAGAAATTTCAAACATATCAAAAATTGTGTCATGGTACTTTGGATACAATGTGGAGGGTAAAAATATTCTAGCATGGATAAAAATTTAAATTTATTATACTCTAGGAATCCATGGTGTAGTTGATAGGCTATGGTGTAGAGGGTTCAAAAATTCCAATGACATAGTTTGAGCTAAATTCCCCTACCCCAGGGCTTTATGGTGTGGTCTAGACACTATGTCATCGAGGGTCTAAATATCCAAGAGTGACCAAAAAAGTCCTATATTCCAGCTATAGGGACCTATAGTCTGGTCTATTTCATTTCACTGAAAGAGTTTTTAGCCACTTTCAAACTATGGGGTGGCCTTTAAATTGTATTGTGAGGCACATCATGTTCCTTATTCAAAAATAAAACTAGATTTATCAAAAAAATGTCTTTGCTTATTTGAATTGTTTTTTGGAATGTTGGATGGTATTTGATGGGATTTTAAGGAGACATTTTGGAGTCATAGGGAACTAAAGAGACTCAAAGAAATACAAAAAATGAAAAACAACATATATAATGGAAACCATAAATAAAGTATACCTAGGTTTCCTCCTAATAAACACTTTATTTACTATTAAAAGCTTGATATACCTTCTATTTTGATAATTATTGTAAGTGTAAGGAGATGATTATTCTTACCCAAGCATGAATAATGTATGTATTGAGATGGTGGAAATTGAACTTTAATGGCAGTTCTTTATTTTTCTGGATCTTCATAGATCCATGAACAAACATGAGGATGATGAAAAATAGTCCAAACCATCTTGACCTCAATTTACATACCTTAAAGTCTTTCTTCTGGAGGATATTTTGTGTTATTTCTTTGTATTTTCTTCATATATCTCTATATTATCTTGGATTCCCTCTATATTTACTTTAAATCACAAATATCTAGAAGCCTATTTCTCCCCAAAAAATCTTTATCCCAATTTAACACTTTTATTTCCCAATAATATTAATAAGAAGTTCCACTAGTAGGTAAAATATTTTCTCATAAACCAACTAGAGTGGAGACATCCCCAATGGTTTTTTTATTCTATTCAGTTGGACCACATAGTATTATTAAGATTGGTGGACCAATGTTTCCAATTATAACTCACCATCTTCTCCAAAATTTACTTTACCTTCATATTTTAAAGCTTCATCTACCCACTTGTCTGAGAATGGTATGAGGTTCTAGTATTTTAAGAAATTCCAAGTTTCTTTAGAACTTTCTATAAAATATTATTCCCAAAATGTGGGCCCACTTCATAGAGAAGTATATTGGGAACCCAAACTCATAAATAATATTTATTTTCAAGAATTTAATGACGATTTTTGTTGTATTTCAAGAGATCACTTCATCTTTGACCCATTTAGAAACATAATCAACACACACAAATATGTACGCGTGGCTCTATGAATCTGGAAATGGGAATATAAAGTCAATTCTACACATGTCAAAAATGTCAACTTCCATGATGGAGTGCTAAGGAATTTCAGCACACTTGCCAATATTTCAAGTTCTTTGGAATCAATAAAATGTTGCCACAAAATCTCTTCTATCCTTATTCATTTTCAATTTGAAAATCTCACTTTATAAAATTTTGTACATTGTTTGCTCTGGGACTTGATGTCCTCCTTTTAGTGAGGATTGAAGAAATTAAAAAACACCTACAACTTCACTTCTTGGCCTAGATATTTGAATCAACTAATAATTTCATTTCTTAAAGGGAATTATCTCATCATAAAACTAATTACGCACATCATACAATAATTTCTTTCTTTGTTGGTAAGAGAAGTATGGGTACATGGAACCTATGGACAAATTGTTAGAAATGTATGCAAACCAAGGTCGCAATGTGGTGTTTTTGAAGAAAAGGTGTTCATTAGGAAACTCATATATAATCTTAACTTATTGTTCCACAGAAATATTAGGAAATATATTCCTTGAGAGCTGATCAACCACAACATTGTCTGCACCTTTTTTATTATAATTTTTTTATATCAAACTCCTAAAATAGAATTATCCATTATATTAGGTGAGGTTTTTAATCCTTATTTATAAGAAAATATTTTAATTCAGTATTGTAAATATGAATAACCACCTTATATAGAACAAGGTAGGGTATGAACTTATCAAAATTAAAGACCACAATAAGAAGTTCTTTCTATGTTTCGGTTTAATTCACTTAGGATTCTATCAAATTCTTATTAGAATAGTATATTATTCAAAATAATTTTTTTTATCCAAGGACTACTCCCAATACATAATTTTTGGTTTCAAACATCAATTCAAATGGTTCCTCCCATTTTGGAAGGAGAATGAAGGGGGAAATGATAAAATGATTCTACAACTCTAGAAAGGACAATTTTTAATTTTCATAAAAAATGAATTCTACGTCTTTACTGATCAAGTGAGTTTGTGGCTTGGAAATATGTGAAAAATCCTTGACAAATCAATAATAAAATTTTTTATGACCCAAATATCTTCTGATTTCCCTTAAGGCAGTTTTCTCTTGTAATTCCTTGATGAATTTTATTTTGGGTGGTTCTACTTTTATTCCCTTTTTGGAAATCTAGTGTCCAAGTATGATTCCATCAGCCACCATGAAGTGCCATTTTCCCAATTCAAAATGAGGAAAGACTCCTCACACCTTGAAATAACAAAATCAATAATCTTTAAGAATCATCAAATGAACTTTTATAGACTAAGAAATCATCCATAAAAACCTCTTGCAAATACTCTTGCATCCCATGAAATAGATGTGTCATGCACTGCTAAAAATTATCAGGTGCATTTTACATGATAAAGGAAATTATATGGTAAGAGAATATTTCATAGGGAAATATGAAAGTAGTCTTATCATGATCTTTTTGTTCCAATGATATTTTATTATAGTCAAAATAAACATCTAGAAAATAATATTACTCATTCCTAGAAAGTCTCTCTTACATCTGGTCAATAAAAAGAAGTGGAAAATGATCTTCTTATATTTCTTTATTATGCTTCCAATAGTTAACACGAACTCTCCATCCTGTCTCCATCCAAGTGGAAATGAATTAATCATGTTTTTTTAATACTACCATCCCTCCTTTCTTTAGAATTATTTTCAATGGTATCACCCATTCATTATTTGAAACAATTTAAATTATATTTTCATCCAATATCTTAAAAAAATCCTCATTTATCACTTATCTCATCAGCATGATCAACCATATTTCAGTCTATCTTATCAACCCATTATATTTATCCAATATAACTTTTTGGGTATACACAAAATAGATAATACCTTTTATATCATAAATGATTTAGGCTATAACCATATTTTTATGTTTCAAAACTGATAGAAACTACTGTTCCTTCCCTAAAGATATAGATTCATTGATAATTACCAATGGATCCTCACCTTTTACTAGAAAAAATATATTAGAGAGTGTTGTAAAGTTTCTTTAGTTCTAATATGAGTGGCTCAAAATAGATGGAATAATATGAGGAAATAATTATCTGAAAAAATATTCACTAAATTATAGGAATTCTTCGTCTTCTTGAATTTCACTTCTATCCTCCAAAATTTTAGTTCATTCCTTGAACAATTATCCTTCAAAAAATATCTGGAAAACTACATCTCTCCTCTATAGTAACAATTGAGTGGTAATATTCTATTTCATTTTCATACTTCACTACTTTAGAAAGGTCAAATTGGACATACTCATCACCCACCCAAAAAAAATCAACTAGACATGATTTACACTAATGAGTCATTTTCTGGTAGCTTGGAATTGTTGACCATGGATAATGGGTATCACTCCTTCTTCCATCTACAAGATCCAAACATCTTTTGAAAATATAAATTTTTCCACCGTTACAAATAAATATTCAAGGATAAAACTTATTTTTTTCACAGATCTATCCCCCAATTGAAGTGAAACTCATGTTATATTTGGATCACTCTATCCAATATTGTTAAAAATAGTTATTGGTATCATATTGAAACTTTCACCTATGTCATAAAAATATTATATAAAGGTACACGACCCAATTATTCATGGAATTTAAAAACTAGCTGATTCACAAAGCTTGGGAGGAATCTTAATCTATACTATAGTGGATGATTCCACACTCAATGATATCACCTGCAATTCCCCCATTTTTTTATTATTAGAGATAAAATTATTATGAAACTTGGAATATGTAGAAAAATGGATACTTTGAAGTTTTTTTTGATGTTTAACTACTTTATAATTTATTAAATATTTTTATATTATTCCTCTAGATTCCTATGGAACATCCTCTTTGGGAAAGGAATGGGTGGACTATAGGGAAACAGTTCATATATCTATTATGATTTTTCATTTTGAGGTACCAGTTTTGGTTTTTTAGATTCCTTTATCCTATCATTTTCTGATTCATTTTCTTGGTTTTATTTTTTTTCCTAACACTACAAATTTAGTCTAAATTATTACCGGAAACTAACCCTAGTTATCAAAGTAATCAATATGGATTCCCCTTTCAGAACTTTGGTGTTTCTCGACAAATCTCCAAGGGTACGCTCATAAAATTTATAAGGATTCCCAGTTTCATTTCAATGTTAATTAATGAGCCTTGGTGACTTGATAATTAATATTCATTCTTTTTCATAGCACTTTCTACTTAACTAAGTTATTTTTCATTCTGTTTGATGTACTTTTTTTCAATATCCTCAAAGTAAGGACAAGTTTATTATGGTGGATTTTTAAAATATTATTGAAATTGAAGTCAGGAGGCCTAAAAATGTTGGTCAATTGGACTCAATCACTAATATACCTAGGAATAAACTAGAGAACCCAGATTGTTATTGTCATTCTACCCTAAATCGACTATGAAACCTTGATTTTATTGACCCATCCACACTCATTGATCTTACTAATTTTGGTATTATGGTTAAGGAAGATTGTAATTGATAAAGTTCTCTTCAAGAATATAGGGGTGTCTAATCCTGTTGGAAAGTCCTAAAAAAAGTGAGGTCCTCCACACATTTCACATGAAAGTGGTTTTGGTGGCTTAGATGAGGATCTTTGATTACATAGTGAAAATAGTGGCACAATCATCTTGGATATAGACTTAGGCTGAGTGAACTTCTTAGAAGTATCCTCAAATCAATGAACTCCACTATTGGATAGGGTACAATCACCTTTATATTGTGATACATTATCAACTAGATCATCCAAAATAGATTTAGCTTCTATAGGTGTATTTCTTATCAACCCTCCTTTGGATGTATAATCAACAATAACCTGAGGGTTATTTTTCAATATTGAATAAAAACTTGGTAATTGTATCCATATAGAAACTTTGTGTTGAGGGAATCATTAAAAATTTTCCTTGAAACACTCCCAAGACTCATATGTAGTCTCTATATCATGATGTGAACAATTATAGATGTTTATTTAGAGTTTATACATTTTCAACAGTGGGAGGTATGTTTTCTAAAAACTTCCTCATGAGCTCTCCCTATTTGGTGGATCTTGGAGGTTGTGAATTCATATATTCTTTAACATTCCTCATTAATGAAAATGGAAAAGTTCTAAGGTTGATAGTGTCATCAAAAAATCCATTTTTTAAAGTGTCAAAAATATTAAGAAATTTTGAGAGGTGTCCATGAGGATCGTTGTTCTACGTGGCTTAGATTTTCATAATATTCTGAATCATCTAGAGGATGCTTGGTTTTAGCTCAAAGTTTTTTTCCTAGATTGGTGGTCTCATTATACTCACTATTGATCAATATTTATATGAAAGTTCATAATCTATTAGTGTTTTCTACCTTTAGGTAGATTCTTTATCACCAATTAGGTTGACAAGCTCATCATAAGAAGCACAAGACCCTTGATTATTTTATATCACATCTCTCTAGTGCTGAGAAATATGATGCATGGTTTTTAAAATGATTTTAAGTGGTTAATGATATCACACACTACTTGACCACATGTTAGGGATTCTGATAATGCACCATGAACTGCAATGAAAAATAAAATAACACCAATTCATATCAAAAGGAATAAAAATTAAAATAGAAAAATGGAATGGAAAATAGAAGTAAGAAATATATAGTGAGTTTGGGTTGGTAGTTCCTTCATTGTCCCCAAAAATGATGCCAAAAACTTGACACATGTATGGAAATCATCAACACTTATGGAATCAGTTAGAGTTTTGAATTTAAAATCATGAGTCACTAATCAATAATACCACTAAAATTAGTGTAGAAAACTAGAGTCCTACGGTCAAACCATAGGGAAAATGGAAGAGACTGCACATATCAATAGTGCTTGATTGTTATTTCAGCCATAATGCTCAAAATTTCTAGGTATATACCCAAAAGTGAGAAGATGGAAAAAAGAATAAAATAGGTTTGATAAATAATTACAACTTAAGGGTTGAAAAATAAGGATTAAGGTAGAGATAGTGGACTGATTTCATAGAATGGGATCCAAGGGATGATGAGTTGATATCTTGGTGATAAAAATGGGATACTAGAATTTTTATAAATTATAGTTCTACTTAGTCAACCCATATTATTTATATGTAGGCATGTCTAATCCTCTCTTGAGTTAACCCATAATTTGAAGGAACCTAGGGTACAATGAAAGTGTGGAAAATAAAAAAATTTAAAATTTTGGGTTTGGATTCATATAAGAAAAACTAAATCCAAATAACACATTCCCCATGTTTCTAAAATAATCATGGGTAATTCAATTTAAGAATGAAAAATAAAATTGAATGAAAACATAAATGGTACGTTGTTCGATTGAAGTCACCTGTTTGATTCACTCACCATTGATATGTCGTGGTTGAAAGGATCCAAACTAGGCATCCTATAGATCACCCACATATGCTAAAAAATTCTTGGATCACCAATAAAAATTTATTGTAAGGACCTGGAAATCCCGTGGAAATGTTTTTCTTAAATACATGGGAATTTTACGAGTCTGCAGTTTCTGACAGCGCTTGATTTCGAGGCCCGGTGTGCCCAGAATCAACTTCTAAAGTTTTTTTTGGGTACGTTCAGTAAACGTACATGTGAGTTTTTCTATATTTTGAACCGGTGCTCAGGATTGAAATCCGAGGACACCAATGAACTCGCAACGCCGATATTCACTTAAGGATACTTTTACCGCAATTGCGTTTTATCGGAAGTGGTAGTTAATTTTTGGGGTTTCTAAGTAAAATTTAAATGAAATTATGTGTAGCATAATTCTATTTGGATGGTGGTTAAAACCTCCAAAGAAAGGTTAGTGGTGGGGCCCACCCCCACATAACCTCCCATGGGAGGATATTATGTGGTGGGTCCCACACGAGTTCAAACTCTTCACCTCCCCTTTAAACTCTCTTGAACCCCCTTAAACTCTTGGAATTCCATGGTTTAATTCTTGCCAACACCCCACCATTAATGAAGAGAATTAATTAAATTTTAATTCAAATATTTTTGAATCCATCCCTCCAAATTTAATCTAATGTGTTGTCACATTTAATGGGAGAAAACTCTTGAGTTGTTGTGCCATAAAAATAATAGAGAATAATCTATATTATTTTTGTCTAAACTTTGTGAAGAGCTAAGGAGAAGAGGAAGAGCCTTCTTCCCACAATGAATACAAAGAAAATCTCCTCCACTTCTTCAATTGGGGCAAGAAAGTGAGGAGACTCCCACGAGGAATTCCCATCTTCCTTCCTCTTCCTCCGTGACAAGGGAGAAGACACCGCCCGCAAAGGATGCCGCCAACGACAACATCTTTCCCCCGACGTTGACGGAACGACGTCCATCTTCCGCGACACCATCTTCTACGACTTTGAAAACGTTCCGGAATCGAGGTAGGGGGATTTGTTTAATTTTAAATGAATAAAATTATATCCTCGATTCTTCGATGTTTACTTTGGTTTGATGGTGGCAAATTGATATCACCTAACGCGGAGGGCACAGGCCAAACAAACACGGCCTGACGACCCTCTATTGAGTCTCATTTGGTTGACATTGAAGGCAGAGCCGAAAGGGCGCGGTGCTGTCACACTGCGCTGGAGAAGAAACACGACGGAGGAGGGGGTGCGGCACCGTCGTGCCGCCTAGAGATTAGCAGGACCGCGACGCCGTCGCGCTGCGGTAGAGGTGAATAGGCGGCCGGTTAAACCGGTCGCTGTAGAGCCAGTCCGCGGGAAGACCAATCAACCAATCCAGTCGGCCCGCTGGAAGACCACATCGCCCGTAGGTGCTGCGTGGAGGGAGATCGCGTCCCGCAACCACGAGCCGCTCGGCTAGAGGAACCGACCGGCTGCCTTCTGGCTGGGATGAAGAACCGCGACGTCTGTAGGCGCCGCGCAGAGAAGGCCGCGACCCACTGTGTGGGACGCTTTGCTGGGTAAACCAGCCGGCCGCCTGCCTGCTGGTTTGGAAGACCGCGACGCCGCTTGGTGCCGCGTGGTGAGAACCGCGCCCCGTTGTGCAGGCCGCTCGTGCTGGACAGAACTGCCCGGCTACGGCCAACCAGGCAAAGGAGGGGCAATGCCGCTTGGGGCAGCTCACGCCAGACAGAACTGGCCGGCTACGGCCAGCCAGGCAGAGGAGGGGCAATGCTGCTTGGGGCCGCTGGGAAACCCGAACAGGCCCACAACGCGGGCCGGGTCTACGGGTGGGCCCTGCCCCACCGGGCCGGGCCAACCCCCCAACCAGGTCGGACCCGTCGGGCCAGGTCCGCGGGTGGGCCGTGCCCCACCGGGCTGGGCCGACCCCCCAGCCAGGTCGGACTTGCCGGGCCGGGTCTGAGGGTGGGCCGCGCCCCAATGGGCCGGGCTGACCCCCCCAGCCGGTTCGGACCCACCGTGCCAGGTCGGGCCGACCCGCCACAGCCCACTGGGCTTGACGGGCCGGGCCCGACTTCGCTTATATGCGAATATCTCCTAGACCGTGCGTCTGATCGACGCGACATCTGTAGCACTGGGACCCTCTCGATGAGGCGGTCCTTTTGTGATACTCTATGTGAGTTTAAAACAAATTTGGGAAACGGCCGGGTTTGGATCGAGCGTAAATTCAACCGGGCCCCTGGAACAGAAATGCCAATAACTCTCAGACCGAACGTCCAATTGACGCGCCATCTATCGTGTTGGGTTTCTTATAACGAGACAGAACTACATGATACATCAACTAAGGACTTTGTGATAGTTGATGTATCGACACTTGACTCGAGGAGCGGACCCACTTGGAATCGAGCATGCTGTGTGTAGGAACCCTAGAGCTAGCTACGACGACTATTGTACCGGAATCCTACATGGGTTCGATAACGATGAATACTGTGTCATAATCCTACGTGGGTTCGACAATGATGACCATTATACTGGAATCCTACATGGGTTCGACAGTTCTGACTTCTGTTCCTGTATCCTGTGTGGGTCCGACAGAGTAGCTGGTCCTGTATCCTGTGTGGGTCTGACAGCTTAGCAGGTTCTGTATCCTGTGTGGGTCTGACAGCTTAGATGAATTAGTGACTACATCTAATCATCTCTATCTCTATACGAAATATGTATACCTGTGTGAGCTGATTCTTGTGTTTAAATCATTATCATTGATGTGATTGACTTTACTTCCTGTGTGGACTGGGTTGTAATTGGGCTCGAGAGTTGGATCCAGGATATAACTGGTAACTTAGGTATATGTATGGGTATATACCTAAGTAGGGTTGGTTGATACTTCGTGATTGAATATTTCTACTATGGTTTATCCTTTGTGGATTTTGGGAGACCTTCAGGGGTCTCTTGTCCCCCACTGAGTATCGTTATACTCACCCCTGCACAGGCTATGCCCGCACATCGTTGTGTTGGTTGCAGACGACGGACAACACTGATTGAGGCAGAGAGTTGTAGAGCTGGATGGCACACGGAGGTGGACCACTTGGCGAGACGTACTTGGAGTGGACGGATGGACCTGGGGTGCTGAGGAGGTTATCTGTACCCACCCTTCAGGTGGGATTCCCAAAGGACGACTCAATAGTTGCTGTTTACCTTTCTGTAGTAGTACTTTACTGTTGGACTTGTATTTCCAACCCCTTTCCTTTCAACACTTACTTTTTTATACAGTTTTACTTAGTGTTTACTTTCAGTTGCGTACTCTACTGCTTGTGTTCAGGCTGTGTTTGTGTTATAGGTTAAAAGTCAATGCCTTCCCTTTTTATAGGGATTATGCCTTTGGTGCTAGTCGCCAGCCCCTAGCCTATTGAAGGCGGGATTGCGGTAGTCACAGCACGGGCTCTGAGGACAGGTCGTGACATTTATCAGGTGATATCTCAGGAAATTGAAGATCTTTGTGATGTCCCTTTGATTTCATGAAGAATTCCGACTCGATCGAGAAAGTGAGATCGATCTGACCTTATTCTTTCTTTAGAATCAATCTCGATTAACTTAAGAGTATAAGAGAGGGGAAATTTTATTACTAAATTCGTGAAAATGATATAACTTAGTATTAAAGATTCTAAAATGAGATTTTATACTTAGGTAATATTTCCCAAAATTGCACTTTGGTACCTAAAAAGTAATAACCTTCATTTTAGACCTTTGTGCACATGTATGAATTAATAAATTTTTTGTAAATGTCACAAATATTTTATCACTCACTTGTAACACTATAAAATGTTACATTATAAAATAAAATCCATTATATTATCCCCTAATCTATCGAAATAATTTAAAAAACCTTGAACATCCTACGTTCATTCGAAAAATTATATTTTCTCGTATTAAATTTTATGATCAAACAACTTGTTAATACCTTGAGAAGTAAATTCAATAGTTAATATTCTAAACTGGAATAATATAATTGAATTATTTTTATTTTTGATCTATCATACTCAAATGTTCACTGACCCTCACACATGGGGCCCAATTTATCCTAAAATCATATTCACTAGAACAGGCAGAACTTGTGGATACACTTAGTGTGTGACCCTCTAAGTACTTATATCAATAGTAATGAGTCTAAAATATAGAATAAGAGTGGATTCTATCAAACCATAATGGCCCCTAAGGAGAAAAACAATTTCATAGCTATGAATACCTCCTATAAAAACATTTTGTGTAATATAATATCTTTGTCTCACGATATCTCATAAATTAGGATGGACACTTGTGTCATCATCCTTTTCTTGATTTATATATTTCATGAAATTACTAGATAGACTTACATTCTTGTACCATGGTCTTATTTTTATTGAAGGTACTATCATTCTGGTCAAAAAAGGCCCTTGAGACATCTCTTCCTCAACTCAAAAGAGACGAATTCTATATTGATCATTCAACCAATGCCATACCACCTACAACACACCCAATATAAGCTACCTAGCCATGATTTAATTATCATGGTTTTTCCATGCATCAAAGTACATGATTAAATGAAACATATTGATAATGATATCAATCCAGGAGACCAATACACATTTTCATAGATATGAACATCCAATGACACCGAAAACTTGTGATGTTCCTATTGAAGGGTCTGTCCTCATGATCAAATCTACTCGAGATCACCAACTGAGAACTTCATGAGAATAAGTCTCATTGCTTATGTCACCCAACACATAATAGTTAGACATAATTTGTGTTATATCAGTATGATGTATCTAGACTATATTAAATATGTTTAAGATTATTTTCATAGTATATTTAGGTTCTCATTATAGCTGAGAACTGCAATAACCTTTTGATATGACACACAATATAAGGAAATTATCATATAAACAGTAGTTGCAGAAGTATCAAAACTATTATGGTACGATTAAACATGTGTATATGTCAAACTCTATACATGTAATGGTAATAAAAGTAAATAAATTATTTGGGTCTAGGGAACCCACTCAAAATACTCCCACTTGCACTAGATCTAACTGTTAACAATTTTTAACCCGGTAGATATCACATGAGTATCATTATTCTTATGAGATATATATTTAGTCAGGGGGTCTTCTGTGTTATCCTTTGTGGATACTCTGATAACTGTGACTTCATCTATTTGAGTAAAATCCCTCAATAGATAAAAATTACAAAGTACACTCTTTGTCCTCTGGTGTAACATGGGTTCCTTGGAAAGCACCACTATCACAGTATTATCATAGTATGTTGTAATAGGATCCACAATACTAGGTAAAATTGAGATTGAAAAAAAATCTTTGTATCCAAACTACTTCCTTAGATTCATTAAAAGATGCTATATACTCAGATTCTATTGTATAATTGGAAACCATATACTACTTCAAGCTCCTCCAACTCACTGTACCACCATATAGGAAAAAGACATAGTGTAACTGCAATTTTAGATCATTATGATCAGTTTTGAAACTAGCATCAGTGTATTCCCTCTTGACTAGCTCCTCAACTTCTCCAAACACCAAGAAAATATCCTTTGTACATCGCAAGTACTTTAGGATAGTCTTTACAACTACCCAATGAATCTCTCTTGGATTGGATTCATGTCTACCCACTATTCTTAAAGAAATGGAAATATCAAAACCTAGTACATAGCATGATATACATGATAGATCCCACTATCGATGAATAAGGTATTTGACTCATTATTTCAACATCCTCTTATGTTTTTGGACACATCTTCTTGGAGATAATAATGTCTTGTGACATTGACAACAATAATCTCTTAGATTTTTGCATATTATACCTTTAGATTAATTTATCAATATATGTACTTTGACTTATCATAAGTAGCCTTTAATATCTATATTAATATATATTAATCCCCAAAATGTAGGTTACTTTACCTAAGTCTTTCATAGAGAAGTATTCATATAACCAAGATTAATTGACTACAATAATTGTACTTCATTTCCCATAATTAATATTTTATTAACATATAATATGAGAAAAAAATGTAATTCCCATTAACCATATTATAGAAATATGGATCACTTTCACTCTTGATGAAACTAAATTCTATTATGGTCTAATAAAATTTAATATTCCATGTTCATGATTCCTTATTTAACCCATAAATGAATTTCTACAATTTTCACACTTTATTGGCATTCTTTGACTTAACAAACCCTTCAGGTTTATTCATATTAACATATTAAACCAAATTCCCATTTAGAAAAGTTGTTTTGACAACCATTTTCCAAATATCATAACCATGTAAGTTTTCTATTGAAAGTAATATTCTAATGGATTTCAACATAGAAACTGGTTAAAAGGTTTTATCATAGTCGATTCCTTGACATTACATGAAACCCTTTTCTATTAGACATCCCTTAAAGGTGCTTACTTGACCATCCATGTCTAGATTTTTTGTGAATACCCATTTACAAATAATTTTATTTACCTCTTTTAGTGGATCTAACAAAATCCAAACTTGATATTTATACATGGAGTCCATTTAAAAATGCATGGATTCTTACCATTTAGCAATATCCTTGACATCTACTACTTCCTTATAGGTTAAAGGTTCATCATTATCTAGGAGAAATGTTTCACTTGAATCAATGACAATAAAACCATATATCTATGATTTTTTAACCTCTCTAGTATACCTACATAGTACTAGTGTCTTAAGAACATGTTTCTCTCCCACAGTCTCTTGTGAAGATTGTTTTCACACCAACTCTTGTGAATCTGTATCATAAAATTCACCAAAGTCAATCGTTCTCCCAATATTTCCATTTTAAATGTGTTACCTTTCTTGAAATATGGATTTTTTTTCACATTTACTTTTTTATCCAAGGGTTGTATAAGTAACATACTTTGGTTTCACTAGGATAATTTACAAAATTAAACTTCATGCTTCAGGATGCCAATTTTTCATTATGTATAGTCTTGAAAAAAATATTCATATCCACATATTCCCAAGTGTGATTGATTGGGTTTCTTTAAACACCACGACTGATATGGAATCCCATTTGTTGCTTTAGTTGGTACTTAGTTTAGGGTATATTCCACTATATGGAAGGCATATCCCTAAAATGATAATGATAGAGTTACCTGACTCATCATTGATATGACTATGTCAATTCTGGTCCAATTCCTCCTTTCACTAACACTGTTCCATTGTGTTGTATAAGGAGGATTGAGTTGGGATAAAATCCTGCACTTCTTCAAGTGATCAATGAATTCTTGGTTAAGATACTCTCAACCTCGATCTGAGAAAAGTTCCTTAATCATTTTTCCAAGATGGTTTTATTATTCATGTTGATATTTCTTAAACTTCTAAAAGGAATTTAACTTATACAACATTGAGTAGATATATCTATACCTACTATAGTCATTGGTAAAATTAATAAGTATGAAAACCACTCCTTGCATCTACTAGAAATGGACCATATACTTCAGTATGAATTAATACCATAAATTTAGTGTATCTTTATCCCTTCCTAGAAAATGGTACTTTGGTTATTTTCCCTTGAAAAAAAGTGTGACATATATCCAATGGTTTCAATTCAATTGAGTATAAATACCCTGTTTAATGTAATTTCAGAAAATTCTTGTCATTTACATGACCAAGCCTAAAGTTCCACAAGCGTGTAAGATATGAGTCATTATCATTTGATTTGTCATTAATTTACATTACTAAATTTTCTAGTTCAAGTATATATGACCCATTGTTAATGTGTGTCATACCATAACATATGTTATTCTTATACATAAGACAACATTTATTTCCAAAATTGAAATAAAATCCTATAGTGTATAAACTTGGCACTGAGATTATGTTTATGGAAACTAAAGGAACATACTAACAATTATTTAATACAAGAACCAAACTAATAGGAAAATTAAGTTTATAATCTCCCACTGAAAAGGATTCTAGACTCTCAACATTTATATCTTGGAGATCTACTTCAACCTTTTCAATTGTCTTGATTCTAATTAGTTCCTGTATTTGAATAAAATGCATGAGCCACATGCAATATCTAATACCGTACTTATAGAAATAGATAGATTTCATTCAATGAAAAAAATACCTAAAGTATAAGTTTTTCCTTAATACTTCTTCCCAGCTCTTCAGTTCCTCTTCTAGGGGCCTTTCTTACCTTATAAAAGGAATAAAACATCCTAATCGTTTCCCTCCCTCTGTATATTTGGTGTTTTAGAAGGATGGTGCACAAGTGTCTTCATCCTAGACTTGTCCTTAGACCCCTAATCCATTCCCTTCCTCCTCTTGTTCACCATAAGGACTAAAGATTTAGTATTTTTCATATACTTATCACCTTGGTGAACTAAAGGAAAAATATCTAGGAGTGACTTATTTATGTTATTCATATTATAATTAATAATGAAAGTTGAAAATCTATGTGGTAAAGAGGCAAAAATGAGATCAGTTGCTAGATCTTGGTTTAGTTTGAACCTAAGAGACTCGAGTCTCTCAATATACCCATTCATCTTGAGTAAATAAGGGCCCTATGGATTTCATTCTGCTATCTTGGATCTATATAGAGCACTATATATCTCATATATTTCTTTTCGAGCTCTCTCCTGGTATAAATCTTAGAGATAAGATATCATTTAGAAAGAATCTTTATCCTCATGTATTTTCTATAGCTCACTAAACATAGATGACAACATGAAACACTGAACATCTATTGCATCTTCTATATTCTTCTTATATTTATTTTTATTCACCTTGCTTTCTCCATAATGGGGCTCAACACGAATTGGTGATTCCAACACATAAAGATTTCTCTCTTGGCATAGTATAGTGCATAAGAACCTGTAACACTTCTAGAAGTTATAACTGGTATGGGTATTCTCTTTATCTAATATTGTTCATATTAAAATTTAATTGGTGGTTTCCATTTGATCTACAAAAAATAATCTTAGTAGATTATTACTTTATCTTGATTACTAGTAGACATTTTCAAATTATTAATCTTAAATATCTCCTAATGTTTTATCAAATCCTAGTGTCCCTCAACTAAAATATTCGGAATACCCAGTCACTTGGGTATTCTATTAGAAAGGATCCTTGAAACCCCTTCTCATAGTCTACAAGCTTTGGATATTCGACTACTAAGAGAGTCCAAGGTAGAAACTAATCTATCCAACCACATTAACTTGTGGCACCTTGATCTATTAAATGAAGTCTCATATCCTATAAAAAATTAATTTTCAATGCTCAATGATTTTCCTATAAAGTTGAAACAAGCTAGATTTGGATACTTATTTTCTATCAAATTTAGTTAAGTCGACCCACCACTCACATAATAACTCCCCATTAGTAAAAGGCACCCTCAAATAAGGTTGAAAAGCACCCCAAACACTCAATGTTTTCTCAAATTTTAGTGATGGAAGGAATTTGATGACTTAAAATTTTCTTTGAGGGATTTTGTCATTTAATATTGGAGAATTAAATACTTTTCTATTTAACATTCTTATTATATGTGATCACACTCACAACTTAACCATTATTTGAAATGAAAAAATTCACTACATATGTTCATTTTATATTTTCTTTCTTGTTTATTATTATACTTTGTTATTGCACATAATAAATAAACTTTTAAAAAATAATAAACTACAAACATGATAAAATAAATAAATAATAACATGATCACGAGCTATTAACTACTGGTTAATCCATTGTGTGAATAATGGACTAATTTATACCCTAAGGGAATTCCTTATGTCAATACCTGACTTGAATTGCATCACCTTCAACAGCCATGTATTTCACTTGTTTGGTTCATGCAATCTCTCGACTAGAACTGCTTTTCCCTGAAAACCTCCAATCATTACAATGTAGACTCACATGCAAGCGAGGGGAACTCAGGATGTGAAATTACATTTTATCACTTAAATGTGGACACACAGACCATTATAAAAATTAAAGATGGAGGCACGATGCATAGATCATCAAAAAAAATAATTATTACATTTTAAAACACTTTAATACAATAATTAAATGAAATAAATAATAAACCAAACATGCACGGGTCGGTCTTGACTCATGATCAGTCGACATGCAATTATATTTCATATGAAAAATTAAATTTTATAAAATTCAACTTGATGGTATTTTTAATACATTAATTTGAATTAAAATAATATTAATTAGTTATCAATACATCCCACATAAAACAAAATAATTTTATTAAATCCTAGATAATTAAATTTAATTTATGAAATCATTTTATATTTTTCAGGTCCATTTGGACCTAACAAAGATCCTCATAAATTAATTTAGGACTAGTGACAAGTTAAATGGGTTAGGCCAGTCAGACCCTGATCAGATTAGTCCGACCCAAGATAGGGAATCATTTTAAAGGACATAATATATATAGACACAGACACAGACACACATATATATAAAATAATATAAAATGAAAAAATGCGCACAATGGAAGCTTTGTCCTTTTTTATATATTTTAAACAAGCTTACATAAGAAGCTTTGAATAAGCTTCCATGGGAATCATTTTCCTTTTAATTAAAAAATATTCCTTGAGAAGATTTAAAATTTCTTCCATGAGAATCTTTACCCTTTTAATTAAAAAATCTTCCATGAGAAGATTTAAATTGGCTTTCATGGGAAGCATTACCCTTTTAATGAAAAAAGTTTCCATGGAAATCTTGTCTTGCCAATAGACTAGCCCAATTAAGTTTTGGTATATCTGTCTAACACAAAACATACTTACATAGTGCTCTAGCTAGAAATCCATCACACTGATAGCCATTAATGTGAAGAAAAAATAAAACTTTAATTTTCATAGCAAGATTTATTCAAAACCCGTTAATCTTCAATCGACCATATTTTAGTGATACAAAATTAGATTGATGTTCTGTTAGTTGTATTGGGATTGTTTTGAAACCCTATTTAAGAATCATAGAAAATTTAATTTAAATTTTATATTTTTCTACTTAAATAATTACACATTCTCTATGATACCAATATAAGGAACCTAGGGTGCAGCGAGAGCATGAAAAAAATAAAATTTAATTTTTTTTTAGATTCATATTAAAAACAATAAATACAAATAACCACTTGATTTAATTTCTAAAATAATTATGTGTAATTCAATTTAAGCATGATAAATAAAATCAAATGAAAATGTAAATGGTACCTTGTTCGATTGAAGTCACCTATTTGATTCACTCACAGTTGATGTGTAGTGGATGAAAGACGCCAAACTAGGCATCCACTAGATCATCCACACATGATACAGAATTCATGGATAATTAATCAATGTTTCTTGGGTGCTAGTATAGGAAATCAATGAGCTTTACGATGTCCCTTCAATCTCTTGAAGAACGAAAACTCGATTGAGAAAGCGGGATTGATCCGACCTTTCACTTCCTTAAGATTCTATCTCTAAGAAATTGAGTGGAGAGTATAAAATAATTTATCTCATGAAATTCATGGAAATGGTGGATCTTAATATTCAAGATGATAAAATGGGATTTTATACTTAGGTTATACTTCCCAAAATTACACTTTGATCCCTAGAAAGTAATAACCTTAATTTTAGACCTTTTCACTCATGTATGACTTAATAAACTTATAATAAATGTCAAAAATATTTTATCACTCACTTTTAACACTATAAAATGTTATGTGATAATATAAGAACCATTAACATGGCTCTTAATCTCTCCAATCTTTTTAACAAACCTTGAAGATTCTATGTTTGTTTGAAAAATTATATTTTCTCGTATTCAATTTTATGATAAAAAATTGTGAATAACTTGAGAAATAAATCCAATAATCTTTATCCTAAACTTTATTAATATAATTGAATTATTTTAATATGAAATTTTTTATACTTGGATGTTCATCGACCCCACACGTGGGGACCACTTCATTATAAATTCATATTCATTAGAATAGATGGAACTTGTGGGTACACTTATTGTGTGACCCTATAGATACTTATCTCAATAAAAGTCAGTCCAAATCATAGACCAATAGCAAAGTATTACAACCCATCATTGCCCCTAAAGAGATAAGGAATTTTATAGCTACACCTACCTACCATGAACACATTCTATGTAATATAATCTCTTTGCCTCGTGATATCTCATAAAGAAGGATGAACACTTATGTCATCATTATTTTATTGATTTATATATTTCATAACCTTAATCATCAAATTTACCCTCTTGTACCATGTACATGGATTTATTAAAGGTACTACCATTCTGGTCAACCTAGGCCATCGAGATACATCTTCCTCAACTTAGAAGCAACAAATTCTATCTTGATTATTCAATCAATGTCATACCACCAATGAGGAACCCAACTCAAGACACCTCTCCATGATTTCATTATCATGGTTTTTTCCTTACATCCATGTACATGATCAAATGGAACCCATTGATAATGATCTCAATTATAGAGACTAATACACCTGTCCATAGATAGGAACATCTAATGACACCCGAAACATGTGGTGTTCATGTTGGAAGGTCTGTCCTCATGATCTCATCTACTTGAGATCACCAAGTGAAAAATTCATGAGAAGAATTCTCAATACTTATGATCCTATAAAACCTAATAGTTAGACATTATTTTTCCCCTCAATATGATGTATCTAGACTATAGGACATATGTTTAAGATTACTATCATAGTATACTGAGGTTCTCATTATAGCTAGGATCTTCTATAACCTTTTGATATGACACATAATATAAGAAAATTACCATGTAAATAGTACATGTAGAAGTATCACAACTATTATGGTAAGAGTAGACACATGTATATGTAAAACTGTATACATGTAGTGGTAATGAAAGTATATAAAAGAGTTGGTTCCAGGTAACCCGCTCAGAAAATACCTCTCATAAGTGTAGTAATCCAATCTCAAGGAAAGGGATGAAGTATGTTCAGATCTCACTCTCCCACTCCCCCACCAATTTGTATTTTTACCTTAATCATCATAACCATTTCTAGAGGACTAAGGGATGGAATAAATATTAAGAACAATAATGTATTACTTTTCAACATGTGGTTCACCATTCAATTGTTCTTTTATTACCTACCATGGGTCCTCCTACTCTTGTTCCACCATCCCTAAGATGACTACTCACTCATGGAAACTTGATTTTTTATCATGAGATATATAGAAACTATCAGGTATGACTGATTCATGGTGAAAAAACAATGAGCATATAAATAATAAAAAAAGATAATGTAATGCCCCATGTTTTGGACCGATTGAAAATTCCATGTGAATTTGAGATTTTCATTTCGTGTATGTTATAGATATTAAAATGGGTCTTAGAATGTAATTATGAGAATTGGATCAATTAATTTTGTTTTTATGTGGTTTAAGGACTGAGAAGTTCCTCAAAGTTCTGGGTTATTTTTGGGAGCATTGAGACCCGAAAGCCTAATTTTTGGGAGGGGCAGACAAGGAAAATAATCAGTTTAAACTGTGTGTCCCTTCAGAAGAAGATATTTGGAACGATCTAGAAGAGTTGGATGTGTCACATAGTTTGGTTTAACCATGTGAGAGGAGTTTCATGGCCATGAAAATGTTTTTCATTTTATTATAGAGGTGGTGCATGGTATGTGCATGATTTTCCCAAACCGTTCTCCCAGATTTCACCCTTTTTACCACATAACCAATAGCTACATATAGTTAGTGCATAGTCAGAGTAAACTATAAACCTAAAATATGAAGGTTGTGGATTTGGGAAGTTAATCTCACAAGATCGGTGAAAGGTTAGCCAACCTTGCGGCCTAACCATGTGGCTCATTAAAAAGGGATGAAAAAGATTGTTTTCCGCTCCAACTTATTTCTTTCCTACTCCTTATTTCCTCATCCATTAAAATAAGGGGGAGATGTGTGGGAGATCTCTTCCTCTTATCCTAGGATTTAAAGCCTCTTCCTTTTATAGACTCTAAATTAAGCATCGTCAGGTGCATTGAAACTGTATAAAGTGTTTGATGATTATTTAAATTTCTTCCATTATAGATCATAGAAAATCCTGATACTAGACACATAGACCACACTAAAAAATAGTAGGTGTTATATTTTCACATCCCTTTAATTCATGTCATTTATATAATATTTCTTTTTTACTCTATGTTGTAATTTTCTAGCATCACCTCTAAAATGTGGAATGACCTAAATAAAATGCCTAGACAACCATGTATTGTGTTTTAAACCCCCTTTGATATGGTTAGAAGTTATGAACTCAACCAGAACCACCCTATAGGGTGGTTTCTCTTAATAATAATAATTATTATGCTTGATTTATGACTAAACCACCTTCAAGGCATGTTAATTAAAATGTTTTTTCTTATATTCAACTTCTCATATTTGTCTTGTGTCTTAGATCATGTCGTTTTGGTGTATTAATTTATTCCACCTATGTGAGATTCTTAAATTGAATTAAATTAATTTTTTGAATAAAATTTCATGTTATATAATAAAACAACCTTTTAAGGTGTAATTTCTTATAATTAAAAAATTTAATTGATTGATGATGTGTGGTGACATGCCTTATAGTATGAATGTTTTCCATGAAATTATTGTTAATTATAAATAAAATGGTAAAGTGGTGTAAATTGAGTTTATAATAGAATGAATGGTCTTATAGAATGTAATTAAAATGTTAATGTGGATTATACTAAAAATTATCCACTATGCCCTGAGTGATGTTTGTTACCTCTTTATAGAATGTCGAGCTAAGGGCTCATAGGGAAAGTAGCACTACATTACATTTTATTATGTATGGAGGGACCTTGGTTAGGTTCATTCAACATAACGTTTCACACCCCCCCATATAGAGGATGATGGGAATTGTGTCTCACATTTATTGGGTTATTGGTCCTGGCATCTCATGCCCCTTGATTAGGATGCTGAGCATGGAGGTCATGTCCATGATCCAAATAGCATATGCGACTTCCGTATCCTATTTTCAAATATTGGGAATATAAACCATTTATTATAAGAACCTTTATATTATTATTATTCCACCTAATAATGTTGTAAGGTATTTCCTTATTTATTCATAGAGTTACTATGAGCATAACGTCACTTATAGAGTATGACACTCTTATGATTATACATGAACACCTAAGTTACGTATCAGGTCTTGACTAGTATGAAGTATTTATATATATATGTCTATATACACATTTATTTATAGATAAACAAATACATAAATACACACTTATATATATATATATCTATAAAGGGTGAAAAGTTTAGAGATATCCTAGCTTAGGCTGAAGTAGGTATAGTTGGAAAGGTGTCTATGAGGAACCTGAGCCCAACCTGTTTACATTTTTTATTAAAACACTTATTTACTTTTAATATAACTAAAACTAATTTATTTTATATTAATATAATATATTATGCATTAAAACCCATTTTTGTGGCCTATTGAGTATATCTCACACCCTGTTTGGGACACTATTGTTTTGGGGTACCTGAACAGACATCTGAGTTGTAGGTTCAGGTTCAGGGATTGTGATTTCTCCTTGTTATCCTTCTAGGAAAGGATAGAGTATAGGAGTAGAGTACTGATATAGTTATTGTGATTCTATTAGAAATATATTCAGTGTCTTTTATATATTTATTTCCTTTGTTAGTATTGATGTGTACTATGTATACCAGCCTATATTTCTGTTTGAGCATGTTCATGCATGCTCATTCATTAATCCATTATTGGTTTATAGTTATTATTATATTTCATTTACTTTTTGTATTTTACTTCTAATTTAATTATTATTGATCTAGTGGGTATAGTCTCCCCACTGTACGTCAATTATACCATTAGTGCTAGCCAAAAGCCTCTGGTGTATGGGGAGGCACACTTGGGTCCAAGTGGACAACTGGCTCAGGGAACCGTATTTAGTGTCTCTTGGGTCAGGATGCTAAAAATGGTATTAGATATTTCTTATCCTTCATTTACTTATTTTTGGATAGTATAAAAGAGGATGAGAAAGTGTCAACACTTATTAAATAGCATGTGTTTGGGTCTAGCCAACCCACACATGAGGGAAAGATCAAGTTTCCAAGGATGTGATTTTTGATTATGCTACTGTTGTAGTTGATTAATATTTCACCTTGGGCGATTGGTGTATTTTCCTAGGTTATTAATTTATAGATTCTGATTTTTTACCTCTTGTCCTGATATGGAAAGAGAAGTGAGGTGCATTCATAAACCATTATAGGCATATAGAGATTCACATACAATGTATATTCCATTACAAGTAGGCTTCATTGTAGATTTCCTATTCGTTGTTATACAACATGATTTTTTGTATGCCAAGATTTTGTGATTATGTTCCTTGTTTACCTATACACCATGTTTGGGTGATTTATGACACAATTTCCTGTATTTATTACTTTGTGATAGCATGCCTATTGATAATTATGATATAAGGTTGACTAAATAAAGTGGATAAATCCACCTAAACATTATTTTCCCACATAGATAGATGGTGGAATTATTTTTAATCAACCAATTATTTTATGTTTGTGCCATGAACCGTTGGTTTTATAGGATGAAAAATTGTTGGTTATGATTAAAAGGATGCCAACATTTTCAATGTATAAGGAGTATGGGACCTTATAAATTGGTAATAGTAACCCATAAAAATCTAACCATCATATATGGGTTGTCATATTTTGAGACTAAAAGTGATAATCAGATTGCAATTACATGAATGCCAATTGAAAATTATAATGGAATGTACCTTTATAATTTGGGAATGTTGACTCGTTTAATTGGACCGTTGTATAGAATAATAAATTACAAATCTTGAATTATAATGAATGGTTAATGAATTAACGTGGTTGGGACATTAAATTTTAAATAATTTAATTTTATTTGAAAACTTTAGACCAATTTTTAATAATAATAGTTGAACAAGTGATAAATTATAGATTATACATGATTACACCTCTATATTTTGGGCATAAAGACACATATAACTAAATTAAAAAAATCATAACTAGAACCAATTATGTCAGTTGGGGCATGTTGTTATAAGATAATCAATTTTTTGGGTTGTGATAAATCTAACTAAATCCTTTTGACCAAATGAACCCAAGTATGTCGGTTTGGTGTTCTGCTTATAAATTAAACCTTCTAAGGGTGTCTTGAAAATTTAACCATATAAACAAGGTTGGGTTAAATTTCTTTGAACCTAGATTGACGTGATGGGACCTTTTTATGTCACCCTAATCTTTATATGCCTTGGTACTTAACCCCATGGGGGTATGCTTATGTTAATGGAATGGTCTTTTAAAGTGTCTGAATCCACTTATATGGTGTTACATATAAACATATGGAGGCATCTTACTTGATCAATACATTTAATTCATAAAAGCCTTATTATTTACTTGTTATTGTTATTATTATAAGGGATTAATTAATTAAAATTCTAATTACAAACTAAAGAGTGATTTCCTCTCCAGACTGGAAATTGATATTTTCTTTAACCGATCCAATTGTCAAAACTCTTGAATCGAATAAATTGTTAAAAATGAAATTATGAGATAATTTTACAAATTCTGTATAATTTCAGCTAAATAAAGTGAATGTTATAGTTTATCTAACAAATGGTACTTAATATCATTGACAGATAAACTGATTAGAATTTCTAATAAGTGAGTATCATTTAAATTCCTTAAAAGTGAAACCTGGTATAGGTGTTTATTGAAGGAAACCTTGTTTAAGGGTCAGTTTTTGATGTTTCCTTCAAGAAGGAATTTAGATGTTTCCCATAGACCCCAATTTTCTTTTTACTAGGCTGCGTTGGACCTAGAGGTTAAGAGGTAAGACCTAGTGTCTTTGTATCATGACTGTAGTTTGTGAGTCGATTCCCTTTTTTTAAAATGAAGGGGCTATAATAGTAGGGGTAGAGCCCTTAGAACTTAAATCATTTTTAAATTATCATGATGGTTTTTCTGACAACAGGTTCCAATTGGGTGTTGTTTGTACCAAGTATGATTTCTTGTGTGAAAAATACCCCCAGTTGAATGGATGGTTGTCTGGTACTTGAACCTCAGGTTGGAATTTCTATATCTGAATACCCACTAAGTTTCATCTCTTTTCTTCCTATGTTATTGTGGTAACCTTTAAATGAGCACTACAATATCTAGATTCTCAGTGGGATTAGGTCCTCATAGGAAAATTTTTGGTAGGTGATTCCATACCATTTAAGATTTTAGAATCTAAACCTTGTAGGTCGACACTTACCTACTTCTTTCAGCTCAACCTCTTCTCAAGGAGTGTTTTAGGCATGTTGGTGCTATAGTTTGATGTCGTGAGTGAGTTATGGTTCTCATGTAAGAAACCTCCAGGATAGGTGGGAGACCTTGAATCCATTACCTTTGTTTAAACCCTTTTAGGTCACCATTCATTTGTTCTAGGAAACTTTTGAGAGAGGCTTCCTAGAGGTTTTTGAAATACTTAATGGAAACAATCACCATTTTACACTCGTTACTGGACTAATGCACAAGAGGTGATTAGATTTTTCTATACCCGAACTTTTATGAATTTCCTCTTAGAAATCACCTAGGGTTATGAATATTGAGACTGGACTGGATGGGTAGAACTGCTTGGGTACCCGATCTAGTTGACCAGTAGTTGTGTGTTATTATTTCTTATGTGAGATGATGGTGTGAGGTGGGAGATCATTCGAAGAATCATGGAACATGTGGGATGGATGATTATTGAATAGGATTTACAAAGTAACACTTGGTTAATTCAAATACTAGCATTCTATGTAGCATGTTCAGTTTGAATCTATTGATGGATGACTATCGGGTCTGTGAGTCGAGTCTTTAATTTGGTGGTACAAGATGTACACCTGGTGTATATGATGAGTCTAGTTTACATAATATGCACATGGAGATATTAAGTATGTAGTGTTGATTAATGTCCTGGTGTGAGCCGAGGATTGATGGTTTTTCAAATGTGATGCATGTGGTTAGTATGACTTAGAGCTTTTATAGGTAAATAGAGTGTCCATAAGGTGGGATATCCTAAAATTGATTAGGCAAGATTAGACGATTCACCTGTGTTTGAACCTGGACACTCATAGTCGAAAGATGTGGTGTCAAGTATTGGTTTGGTATATAATAGATTTTTTTAACATAAGTGTGGATCGAGAGAGAGATATACATGCCTGATATTAAATTATCAGTTTACTCCTAGATAGAGGAGATCATGGACCTTATCATGATATCTCCTCGAGTGCGCTGGGAGAGTGTCGACTAAATGGTGAGATACCTATTTTAAATAGATGTTTTAGTTAATGAAAGGAATACTTGGGAGGTGTGTTAAAGGAGTGGGTTTAAGATAATCCTAATGGTGCATATTACACCATTTATCGATGTAAAGGTGTTGATCCTTTTTTTAACTTGGAACTCGACATTCACTGGGGAAACTATTCCTAGGAGGTGGGAATAAGTGATGGTTTTTTTCATTAAATCTTAGAATGAATGGCTACCGGCTATGCTAATTTTCACATCCAATGAGAACTAAGCATGGGTTGTGGTGAGTAGTTCTATTTTCTGATGTGATGATAGGTAGACTTCTAATGCGGGGGGTGGGGAATCTTTCACTAGTGAACAAACCTTAGTTGATAAGGGTTATGTTATCTCCAAACTAATTGTATGATGGTTGTTTTGGAACTTTCATGAAATTAGATAAAAATAAATAGGAATGGTTTGATCATGAGAGGTTCTAAGTGGTTGGGTACAAGACTCTCTGTACGTTTTCTATAGGAACATTAGGTGCATTGGGAAAAGGTTCCGTGTATCTATTTGAGGGGAGCTAGCTATCTAAGTTGTATTATTTTGAGAATAGTTTTCCGAAGAGTTCAAATAGAGTTCTCTCAAAAGGATGTGTATAGTCATTTCAGAATAGTTTCATGCACACTATGGGTTGATACAAGTGTTTTTTATGGGTCTTCTAGGTTTTTCAACTAAATCCAAAGTGACCAATTTTGAATTGGGTCCAAATTAATTGACCATTGAGATTGTAGTGAGGGCCAGGAGCAGTTTACTTGCCCGTAATCAGATTTATACTTTGGGAAACATGATTGAAACATCATTAGAATGATACAAATGTGATTTATTAGGAAATTATTATAGCTTAGGTGCCATGACTCATAATTTTTAGTTCAAAGTTTAAGACCCATGGTGGATATATCCTTAGGATGATTATTAAAGGAGATGATAATGGAATTGTTTCTTGGGTTATATGGGATCAAGTAATCTCTGTTTGGATGTATCTTCCTTGATTATGGGAATTGAACAAGTTTAAGTGGTTAAAGTACCATTTTATTAAATTGAATCATGGATGAGGGTTGGGTTGAGTTTTGTTTATGTGTTTCCACAAGGCTTCTCAGGGATGAGAAGTTCAAAGGTGGGGAGATTATAACAGCCCGTATTTTGGGCCGGTTGAAAATTCTATGTGAATTTGAAAATTTCAATTAGTAGAATAGTTGGATCTTAAAATGGGTCTTGTAATTTATTTAAGAGTGTATGGGAACATAAATTTGTTGTATTTGGATGATTTTTAAGCCCTGGGAAGTTCCTCGTATGTTTTGGTGAGTTTTGGGAGTGCTGAGATCTGAAAGCCTGCTTTCTAGGAGAGATAGACATGGGAAACAATTTGTTTAAACCTCGCGACCATTTAGGAGAAACCATGAGGCTTGGTCCAGTAGAGAAGGAGGTGTCATATTGTGTGGTTTAACAGTGCTAGAGGATGTGCATGTCCATGTGAATGGTTTTCAATTTATTTTAGAGGTGGAACATGGGCTGCACATGGTTTGTCCAAATCGTGGGACTAGCTCACAGCACTATCACTTCCTAACCAACAGATATGCATAGTTTGTGCATGGTTAGAGTAAACCATACATCCAAACTATACAAGGTTTGGATTTGGGTAGTGAATCCTTCTTGGTTGGAACACGACTAGCCAAACTATGCAGCCTAACCGTGTAGCTCATTAGAAAGGGCTGTAAAAGACTGTTTTCAACTCTAACTTATTTATTTCCTCATATTTATTATTTATTTACTCAAGAACAGCAGGGGGATATACATGGGAGATATCATCCTATTTTTTTTAGGTTTTGAAGCCTCTTCCTCATCTGGACTCTGAATCAAGTGCCTCTAGGTGCTTTGGCACTGTATCAATCATTTGACGATTCATCTGATTTCTTCCTTTCTGGATCAAACCAAAGTTTGATATTGGATGTGTGGACCATATTAAGCATGTGGTAGGTGGTAAATATGTTTCTCCCTTAATTTTTCATCATTTATATAATATTTTTGTTGTGTAAAGTGCCGAAACTTATGAGAATTACCACTAAAATATGGAATTCCCTAAATAAAATGTCTAGAACACCTTGTATTGTGTTTTAGACCCCCTTTGATATGGTTAGAGGTTACGATGTCAAACCAAAATACCGCTTAGGGTGGGTTTTCTTAAACACACATAATAATTATGGTTGATTTATGACTAAACCACCCTTGGTGTGTGTTAATTAAAATGTTTATGCTTATATTCAACTACTTGTGTCTGGATTTCATTGTAGATCACCCTATTTTGGTGTATTAAATTGTTCCACTTGATTGGGATGCTTAAATTGAATTAAATGAATTTTTTGATGAAAATGTCATGTTTTCTAATAAAACCACTTTTTAGGTGTGCTGTATTATATATCAAAAAGAGAATTGATTGATGACATGTTGTGATGTGCCTTATGGTATGGATGTTTTCCATGGTGTTCTTGTGACATATAAATAAAATTTCCCAGTGGTGTAAATCGAATTTATTATTGAATGGATGATATTATGACCTGTATTTAAAATGATTAAGTGGATTATACTGAAAAGGATCCACCATTACTTAAGTGATGCCAGTTTCCTCTTTACAGAATGTCAAACTCATGGCTCATAGGGAAAGTTGAATTAAATTACATTTTATTATGACTGGAGGGACCTTGGTTAGGGTTGCTGAGCATTGCGTCTCACACCACTAGGTCAAGGATGATGGGAATGAAATATCATGTCACTTTGTTTTTGTGGAATGACATCTCACACCCCCTCGATTAAGATGTTTAGTATGAAGTTCAAATCCATGAACATGATGACCAATGCGACTTATGTTTTCTATTTTTAGATATTAGGATTAAAACCCATTTATTATAGGAACCTATATATTATTATTATTTTTCAACATGAGACTATTAGATGAGATTTACTTATTCATTCATAGATTTATTACATACATGACATCCCTTACATAGTATAAAACTCTTATGATTATATACAGACACCTGAGTTTTTCCTCAGGTCCCCACTAGTACAACATATTTATATACATGGCTATATATGATTGTATGTGTAATGACCCACTTATTCTAATTGGATTGAGTATAAAATGAATCATTACTAGGGCTTAAGTGACATCCCTAGGGCACCAAAGGCTGGAAATAAATTTTGAAAGTTTTCAAATGAAAGTGGGGGATGATTTACCTTTTGAGAAATAAACCACTAACCAAAAAATCATAACTATAGAACAACTCTATGATTCATGATAAAAACAAGACAACTCAACGATCATCTTTATAATCAAACCATACCAAATCATTATATAGTTAAATAAAAAGAAACTATCAATGAAAATAGTATAAAGACAACTAAATATCCTAAGATGACCACAAGACTCCATGCTCCATAATCTCCATGCTCCAATTTCACCAAACAACCCACATATCACAAGGTGGTGCTAAATACATGCGATACTTTACCTTTTACCATCTAACAAAAGAAAGTATCTTCAAAAGCACCAAAGTGCCAAAGAAGGGGTGAGTATAAAACTTAGTTGGATTTCACAAAAGAGTTCCCTACTCATGCCACTAGGATAGAAAAGTTAGTATCATTTATATAAAATAGATTATATGAAACAATTTCCCAAAACAATTTATAGCTAAATATAAACAAGTTACAAAACCATTTATAACCAAATGTAAACAAGTGATATGTTCACCCATTTTCTAGTAAATCATAATTCCATAAAAACAACTAAAAAAATCTTTAAAACCATTTCTCATTCATGTTTTGGCATAACCATTCTATTCCACTTATTCACACATTCAACCATGCATGCTTCATTATGACTGTTCCATACTCATGAGCGGTCTCTCATATATCTACCATGTCATCACATGATAATTACACCCATGTGACATTAAATTTTTGGCACTGATCACAAGGTCACATTCCAACCAAGCCTCATAAATGTGATCTACACACACCACTATTATGCCAAAACCATTTCCAACGATTTCAATAAAATCGTTCTTTTATTGAAACCCATTTAAACAAACAAATTCCAATCACCCATTACTTTTCAATAAATTAATTAATTTTATTAAAACCCTTTTTATCAAATACATTTCCCATTATTCTAGAGAAATCCCATATTTAAATTCACATTTTAAAATCAAGAATCAAACACTTTAATCAAAAGCACCCATTTTCCATATTTCCACAACCATCACCAAAGAGGGTTTCTAGGAATCATAAAGTAGCCAATTCAAAATAAAATCCACACAAATTAATCAATTTTAAACCATTCCATTCTCTTCTACTAAGAGAAATCGAGAGTGAATCCACCTACCTAAACTGTTTTGATGGAAACTGAAAACGGATAAAGAATGCTCAAGAAAACCAGGTTGATTCTTCACAAAACCACCTTAGATACCTTATCCTACCAATGAAAAACCAAATAGAATCATATTTTGAATAAAAAAACTTATATCTACACATTACGGGAATATATATAAGAAACCAAGAGGATAAGAGAAGTATAACTTAGTAGATCTACGAAAATGTGATAAGAATGGAGAAGAACGACACTTACCACAAGAATCAGGCTTGAAAAAACAAGGGGGGGGGGCTCCATATTGATTCAAAATCATGTGGGATAAGTTATAATACCTTTAATAGAGATTAATCCCATGTTAGGGCCACCAAGAAGAAAAAATGATGAAGTTATAGGCGAACGATTGGGATCCTATTTTTTATGATCTAGATTTGAATCTGTGCATGGTTAGACCGCTCAGTTAGAAAAAACATGAACTAACTGTACATTAGATAATGCCTTAAGGAAACCCTTACAGAACCACCCTGCACGATCTCCCTAACTATGTGCCCACCGTACTGAAGCTACTACATCAAATCTACTATCTTTCATAGTTTCTCCTTGGATTTCCACATGGTTTAGACAAACTGTGCACAACCCTTACGCATCCCATTTTCCCACAAAAAATTATACTATGTTCACCCAACTATCCCATCCTTCACACATACACTTTATAAACATAAAAATCACAAAGAAGGGTTACATACCAGAAACTAGGGGCACTACATTCTCCCCACCATTGGACTTTTTTTCCTCAGAAAGTAGAAAACCAATGTTGCCCTAAAAGAGTTCTGACCATTTTTCTTTAATTATTTCTCACATTCCCAAGACTCTTCCTAAATATGCCCAATTTTCCTTTAAACCTACACTAGACTAATTCTATTTTCATGCAATACTTTCTATTGCCCAATCACAATATGCACTAATATATGTACCAATGAAGCATCTGACTCTAGGTCAATGAGATCCCAACTGATCACATAGTGAGGATCAAGATGATACTTTTTCAACTGAGATATGTGAAACACATTGTGCACCAAAATAAACTATTATGGAAATTCCAACTGATATTCCACCTCTCTAACCCATTCTAGTATCTCAAAAGGTCCAATATATCATGGGGATAACTTTACATGCTTCCCTAAATGATGATTTTCAAGCCTTAGAGAGATCCCCAGGAACACATGATCACTCATCGAGAATGAAAATGGTCTTCAGTTATGATCCGAATATAATTTTTGACGTCTCTAAGCCATATCCATCCAATTACTAATCAACTAAATCTTCTCTGTTGTTTCTTGGACAAGGCTCGAACCAACTAGTGGTGTCACACCTATTTCCACCCAACACAGCGGAGAATGATAAGGACACCCATACAATGCTTCAAAAGGAGTTATATGTATCAAGGCCTGATAACTATTATTATATGATAACTCTACTAAGGGTATATGCTCCTCCCATGAGCCACCAAAATACTTTACAAAATCCCAAAACATGTATTCCAATGTCTGTATTATCCTTTCGGATTTCCCATCCAACTGAGGATGATACACCATACTCATAGTCAGCTGAGTGCTAAGGGATTTCTGTAAGGATTTAAATAAATGAGATGTGAACCTCAGATATCTATCTAAGAATATCGATACTAATATGCCATGTCTCTTTATGACTTATCAGATATAGATTTTGGGAAGATCCTCCACCGTATTATTTTCAAGAATCAGGATAAAATTGGCTGACTTTTTGAGTTGATCCACTATCAACCATATGGCATCGTGTTTACGAACCGTTTTTGGTAGACCTATTACAAAATCCATCACTATCTTCTCCCATTTACACACTGGAATCAGTAATGACTGCAACATATCTATGGTTCACTGATGCTCTACCTTAACTTTCTAACAAGTTAAGCACTTTAAAACAAACTTATCCACTTTCCTTTTCATGCTGATCCATGAAAAATATACCTTTAATTCCTTATACATATTTTGTATTTCCGGATTTATAGCCCATCTTTAATGGTGGTAAGCATGAAGAATTTGTACTTAACAAGCCATATATACAACCATTCAATCTTTGAGCCATGAAACTGAACTCCCATCATGTTTCCAGCCCTCAATGATCCCCCCACCATTGAGTTTTGAACTCAAAACCAAGCATTCTATATCAGATGTTTGTGCCTCTTTGACCATATTTACCAAATCAGGAACCACAAAGACTGAAAATAAAACCACAATACCACCTTGGTCTCCACATTACACATGCATGTCAGCTAGGACCGACATTAACTTCCACTCATTTGAAACTTCTGTTTCTAATTGTGCATATGACTTTCTAATTAATCCATCAACCACTGAATTTCCTTTTTCCTGGTGTATAAATTAAGTGAAAGTCAAAAATCTAGAGATACTCCATCCATATCCTTTTCCTCAGATTCAAATCCTGTTGTGAAAAAATATGTTTCAATATTTTTTGGTCTATGAACATAGTAAATTTCTCACCGAAGAGATAGTTTCTCAAATTATTCAATGCATGGACTACCGCAGCTAACTCCAGGTCATATGTTGGTTAATAATTCTCATGCACTCGAAACTACCTTAAACTGTAAGAAGCCACGGGATCTCCTTGCATGATAACGCATCCCAACCCAGATCCTGAAGCATCATAGTACACTACATACCCCTATCTTGATTCTTGAAAAATCAATATAGGTTTTGATGTAAGACAAATATTTAGATCTTGAAAAGACTCCTGGAATTCCTCAATCCATAAGAAAGGAACATTCTTCTTTGTCAAAGCTCTAATCGGCAAAGCTAGTCATGATAATTCACACAAAAATCATCAGTAATAACTAACTAGACAAAGAAAACTTCATATCTCAAAGACATTATTTGGGGGTTTCCAAGAGATAAGAGCTTTTATATTCTATGGATCTATAGAAACACCTTTTTCAGAAATTACATGGCCAATAAAGCATACCTCTTATATCAAAAAATCAAACTTTGATAGTTTTTCATATAAATGATGTTCTCTCAAGATTACCAACACTATCACCAAGTGTTACTCATGATCAAACTTTATCCTTTAATATATCAATATTTCATCCACAAAAACCACAACAAAAGAATCCATATATTGCTGAAATATTCGATTCATCAATGCCATAAAGGTCGCTGGTGCATTCATGAGACCAAAAGGCATTACTACATATTAATAGTGTCCATATATTCTTATAAAATATTATTTTGAAATATCTTTTTTCTGAACTCGCAATTGATGATATCCTGATCACAAGCCAATTTTTGAGAACCATCGGGATCCCCTCAATTGATAAAATAGTTCATCAATGCATGGAAGTGGATATTGATTCTTTATTGTAACTTGGTTAATCTTAAGATAATCCACACACAACCTTATATTTCTATCTTCTTTCTTCACAAACAAGACCAGTGCTACCCATGGAGTCATACATGTCCAAATGAATCCTTTTATTTCAAGTTCCTCCAATTACAATTTCAGTTCCCTTAACTCTATATTTTCCATCCTATAATATGGAAGGAAAATAGGATTGGCCCCCGGAAGGAGATCAATCATAAACTCCACTTCCTTTATAGGTGGAAACCCTATGAATTTATTGGGAAAGACATCTGAAAATTGATCCACAACTGCTGGAAAACTGCTATCCTCAATCTTTTCTATTGATGGAAAAGTCAACGCCGCCAACTGGTTAGAGATCGTTCCCACCACTAGTTCCAACAAGCATGTTGCACCTATCTTCACAAGCATTTATTCTCTGAAGAGATGTTCGAAACCATTATAAATTGTGAAACAAACTGTTCTTCTATAACAGTCGATGGAAGCCTTGATCTTTTTTAACCAATCTATACCCAAGATTACATCATAGAAATCCATATCCAACACCGAAAAATCCCATTTTAGCTCAGCTCCATCAACAGTTATAGACTATTCTCTTCATAGGAGGGATCTATATTATCTTTCCCTGAGAGGATTTTTAATTTTTATCAATGAAGAAATCATATAAAGTTTTAAACTTAGAAAATACACATCATGAGAAGAAATGAAGTAAAGTGATGCACCAATATGAAACGATACTTACATAAGGTTAGAATTCAATAGAATCATACCTCTCACCAAATATGGTCTAGCCTGATCATCTACAATAATATTCTCAACTCCATAAAATTTATTCATCCCTATACTATACTCCTTATTGCTTTGCTAAGATAGACCTTGCTAAGGAGTCATGGTGTTCCTAGAACCACCATGTCTAGCTCTTCTCTATTGATGGGACTGATTCTGATAGCCTCGTACTGTCAAAGCATATGATTCTTGTAACACTTGAGAAGTGTCTCAAGAACCTGATCTCATATCACTACGAAAATATCACTTAAGATGTCCCATCTTGTTGGAGTTTTGGAACACTCTTGGTGGTGTTGTACACTCTCTCCTCATGTGGTCAAAGGAACCACATTGGAAACATCCTGCTTGGATATTTGGTTATGGAGGAAGGTATCCAACTGTCTGATTCTGTATCCCACTCCCACCTTGGAAATAGCTGTCCCTATAATGCTTTCTCCCAACACTAGAGTTCCAACCATTTCCCATATGTATCAACATAATTCCTCCTCCCATAGATCTCAAGATATCATGTTCATCCTCTATCACTCTATTCACAATCTCTGTATAATCCATAATATAGAGCACCAAAATCTTCGATCGAATCACTTATCTTAGCCCCGATTCAAAAATCTGTGGATTCAAGGCCACACTCACCACAACTTCTAGTGAAAAGTACACTAAATGCATGAATTTATCCACGTATTCTATGTCAGAGAGATTTTTGTACTTTATGATGAATAAGTACGTCATTCTTTGGATCTTGAACTTGTTATTATTGAATTTTCTATTAAAAAATTCCTCAAGAAACTCCCTCTGATACATTTTTAATAACCCACTTATTATCATTAGCTTGAGAATACAATGAATCATTACTAGGACTTAAGCGACATCCCCAGGGTGCCAAAGGCTATAAATAAATGATGAAGGGTTTCAAATGAAAGTGGGGGATTATTTACCCTTTGAGAAATAAACCACTAACCAAAAAACTATAACCATAGAACCACTATATGATGCATGATAAAAACAAGACAACTCAGTCATCATCTTTATAACCAAACCATACCGAAGTATTCTATATCATAAGACAAAGAAAACATCAAAGTAAACATCATAAAGACAACTAAAGACCCCAATATGACCAAAATATTTCATGCTCCTCAATCTCTATGCTCAAACGTCACCAAATATCCCACGTATCATGAGGTGGTGCTAAAAACATGTGATACTTTACCCCTTCCCATGCCCTGGAAAATAACATCTAAAAAAGAAAAAAAGTTCCAAAGTAGGGATATGTATAAAACTGAGTAGGCTTTCCCCAATGACTTCCCTACGCACACCACTATTATAGAAAATTTAGCAACATTTATATAAAATAGTTTATATAAAACAATTTTACAAAATATTTTATAACAAAATATAAACAAGTTCCAAAACCATTTATAACTAAATTTAAGCAAATGATATGTTCACCAATTTTCTAGAAAGTCATAATTCTTGAAAACCAACCAAAAAAATCTTTAAAACCATTTATTTTTCATGTTTTGGAATAACCATTCCATTCCACTTATTCACACATTCAACCATGCGTGCTTCATTATGACAGTTCCATACTCATGAGCGGTCTCTTGTCAATCTACTATGTCATCACATGATAATTACACCCCATGTGCCCTTACACCTTTATAACTAAGCACAAGTTCATATTCCAACCAAGCCTCGTAAATGAGATCTACACACACCACTATTATTCTAAAACTATTTCAAATAACTATTTCAAACAATTTCAATAAAACCATTCTTTTATATAAACCCATTTGAAATATCCAATTCCAATCACCCATTCGATTACAATAAATTCATTAATTTTATTGAAAACCTTTTTATATAATACATTAACCATTATTCCAGATAAATCCCATTTTAAAATCTGCATTTTAAAATCAAGAATCAAAAACTTTAATCAAAAGCACCCATTTTATATATTTTCCACAACAACCAACAAAGATGGTTTATAGAAATCACAAATCCAAAAATTCACAATCAATTCCACAAAAAGAAATAAAATTTAAATCATTCCATTTAGTTATAGTAAGAGGAGTTGAGAGTGAGGCCACCTACCGCAACCGTTTAAATGAAAATCCAAAATGGATGAAGAATGCTCAAGAAAACTGGGTTGATTCTCCACGAATCCTCCTTAGATCTCTTATCCTAAAAAAAGACAAAATATCATCATATTTGGCATCCAAAAACATATATTTACCCATAACAGGTGTAGATATGAGAATCTAATAGGATCGGAGAAGTATATCCAAATAGGTCTAAGAAAACCTTACAAAAGACGAAGAAGAACGACACTTACCACAAAAATTTGGCTTGAAAACACAAAGGGAGGGCTCCATATTGATTCCAAATCACTTGTAAAAGGTTCTAATACCTTCAATGGATATTAATACCAAGTTAGGTATTCCTAGGAAAAATAACAAGGGAGTTAGTGGCAAAACGAGTGAGATCCTAATTTTTAGGATCTAGATTTGACTCTATGCATGCTTAGACCACACTGTTAGACAAACCATGATCTAGCCATGCATTAGATACTTTCTTAAGGAAACCCTTTCCTAGCCTTCCAACACGGTATCCCTAACCTTCCACTCATCGTGCTGAAGCTACTACCTCAAAATTTCTATTGTGCATGGTTTATCCTAATATTTCCACATGGTTTAAACAAACCGTGCACAACCCGTGCACATCCCCCTTTTCCCCAAAAACTTAACAAAATCTCACCCAACTCTCCCATACTCCACCCTTACACTTTATAAACATAAAAATCACAAATAAGGGTTACATACCAGAAACTGGGGGTACTATGGTATGTATAGAGAAAATATATATAAACACACACACACACACACACATATATAAAGGGTGACATGTTCAGAGATATTCTGGATTAGGCCAAAGTAGGTATAGTTAGCCATGTGTCCATGAGAAACTTGAGCACATCTTGTTTACATATATTATTACAAAACTACTTTAAATTTGATATACCTTAATAGTTATTTAGTTTATATTCAAAAATTGGATTATGCATTTAGGCACCATTGGTGGTGTCTTACTGAGTATATCTCACACATTGTTCGGGCCACTATTGTACTGGGGTACTTGAAAAAACCTCACGGTTGTAGGTTCAGGTAAATGGATTTTGATTTCTTGTTGTTATACTTCTGGGCTAGGATGGAGTACATGAGCAGAGGAATGAGCTAGTGCTCATGATTCTATTAAAGCTAGTTTCAATGTCTTTTATTTATTTATTTCCTTTTTTATTCTTACCATGTACTATTTATACCTACCTGTATTTATATCAGATCATATTCATGAATGATCATTTATTCATTTTTTATTGGTATGAAGTTATTATTGTATTCCACTACCTCTATATATTGTTCTTATGTTGTATTTATTACTGATCCAAAGGGCATAATCTCCCCACTGTATCTCCATTAGAACCTCACTACTAGTCAGTATCCTATGGGATATGGGGAGGAATGCCTGAGGCCTAGTGGTGAACCAGCTCGGGTCACCATATTTAGTGGATCTCATGTTGGGAGGCTACAGATAAATTTCACTACCAATATTAGTTATATCTTCTATCCACAAGAAATAAATATATTCAAGCATAAAAACAAGAGTCTTTTTTTACCTTAGGATGACTTGCTCCTTGCCTCTAAGAACTCCTCATTTTTATTTTCTCTTCGGTTTCAATATCCTTGATCCCTCTAAAAATTTTCCACTTTTATTTTAAAAATTTTTAGAGTGGCCGAAAAACATTAACAATTGTTATGGTGTGGAATCATTAAAAATATTCGATTTATTTCTGTTCCAGATCACGGATAGGACGCATATTTCCATCTTGTAGCATGGTGATGTGTACTCAGTTCAATTTCAAATCTTTGAGATCCATGGGATATATTTACTTGAGATATTGGTGTTGCTTGACTGGCAGTGGAGTCACACTAGTTGGGTTGTGGTGTAGGTGAAATCCAACGACATTAGTTGGATCGGGATTTGAGAATCATGTCCTTGTAAAAAATCACCCTTCCATGACGTGATTAGAGGGATACATGAAAAAATGTATTCCATGAAGCATAACAAAGACTTTCATGTGGGTATTTCCTTATTTGGGCCCCAAATGTGAATTCCACACTTCTGTATCATACATAATAACCCTATAATGTAGCTCCAAATTATCTTATACCACATCAAACTTTCATTCTGAATTCCTCTCCAATATTATCATGGTTATTCCATGTACCACTTATTGAAATCTAGCTAGAGATGGTGGAATCCTAGGGTCATTAATGCTACCTCTCATGGATTAATCTATCCACCATCAAACATGTGTTCTTATGTTGACCGGTGTGGCAACATTTCATGGACTTTTTCACACCAGACTGATCTTCCTATTGGGCATGGATGACATCCTTCATGTGGATAGGTGTTTTTTCTATTGATTGAGGTCTGACTTGGTGTTGAACCATTTTCTATATTTCAATATAATTAAAAAATATTTATATGGAATAGTACCAGATACTGTGCCACAAACAGGGTCTTTAGGGGTATTGACATGGTGTGGGTCCTATTCTTTTTCTTCACACGGAAAATTTTTCACCACAGTACCATGCCTGCACCATAGAATCTTTCTATATACTGGTCTTCAACTTCCATACTTCATGAGGATACACGATAATGATATTACTAAATTGTAATAAGAGTAAAAAATCTACATAATTAACTAAGAGAACTAAAATCTCTATAAACCTACAAAATGGCCACAATGCAGTAAGAAACACATAAAATTTCCAATACGATTCACAAAAGGTATTGAAAAAGTGACCAAAAAGTGGATGAAAATAGAATCATCATTTACATATATAAATGGAATTGTATAAATAAATATTTAAATGTCTAAAAAAATATTATCTAGGTGTATATATATATATTGTGTTTATGTAACTTTTTATGTGTTTTATATGTATTTATGTATATTTGTATATATTTATCTTTATATGTGTTTTTATATTATTATATATACATGAACTTATATATATTTATGTATATTTATTTATAATTTTATATATTTATATATATTTATATGTAATTATATATATATATTATATTGACATATATATATATATATATGTGTGTGTGTGTGTGTGTATTTACTTGTCTTTATATGTGTGTGTGTGTATAATTATATATATATATATATGCATTTATATACATATTTATGTAAATTTACTTATATTTATATATATTTATAGATATTTATATGTATTTATTTATATTTATGTATTTGGGATGACACATGTGCGGTAAATACTTTGTAATCCTACATCAAAAACTCATGATCAAATCATGGTGTGAGAGAATTCCCATAGGCATTGCAACAGTTACTATAGAAGACACTGTAATGGGGGTATTTTAGCAATGGTACTATTCATATTTAATGGGATTTTGTTTAAAAGGGCCCTATATTCCATCCATCTATCAATCCATTAAAAAGGCCACAGGGCCATAGGTCCTTTGGGAAATCATCAGTCGGAAGAATGTGACATGATGAGACCGGATGAATGTCTTTGTGAAATAGGAAATCAATGTAATATGGCGATGTGTAGATGCCACTTGGTGGAAAACCTAGAAAGCGGTATGGGTGTGTTATCCCCTATCAACCAACCATCCATACCCACATATTTATAATGTGGGATAAATGAGTGTCCTTCCATGTGTCTATCAATGTAGTGGAATTAGTCAGATGGTAGAATGCAACAAACAGTCGATGTAGCGGTGCGTCACGTAGGCACCACCAAGTAGGTGGCTCAAAAGGGAGATGAGTGTACTGGTACCTATCATCCAGTACTCATACAACAAAAATCATAAATGTGTAATGGAGTGGTACCTTATCATGTAACATCAGGGGCCATCACGATGCAATGATTTATGGGGGGGGGGGTGTTGCAATTTTTAAACTAGTAATATAGTGTGATGACTACTGATGGGTGGGGGGGGGGAGGCATAATACCAATGACATGAAATGATGTAGGATACACATTCTGGGGGAACTGTATATTCAACCTTCAATTTATTGTGCCCTTGGTCCACCCATTTTTTAAGGACTCTATTCCTCTGATCCTTCTTACCATGTATTGAAATAAATAGGTCCAGTGGGTACTTTTCATTCCTTACAAGGTGTGGGGAGGGGGGGATGGGGTTTGAACCGCTTGGGTGTCTAGGTGTGTTTTTTTATTATAATTCTATGTACTTTATAAAATATCACCATACACATATATATGATTGATTTTACATGATAGGTTTGGGGGGACAAGGAATGGTGATAATAATGAATAATGAATAATGAAAAAAATGAAAAAAGAATAATAAAGTGGTATATTCTTTCTGTCATTATCTCCACTAATACCATGACTTGAACTAATATGTGGTTGAGTGAAGTAATCCACCACAAGAGGACTGGAATTACTAGAAATAAAACCATCCTCTAATTGAAGGTTGAATTTCCCAATATATTTTCACTCCTTTAAAAATGTGTGAAAAAGTGTTTTATTTCTATCTCTATCTTTAAGGCACTTATTCCTTGAATTTTTCAAAACCGTTATTTATTCTTATACAATAATTCTTTATAGATCTTTATGTCTATCCATAAGATAAGGGAAGATGTTTTTATCCCATCCCTCTTGAAGTATGTCATCAAGGAATCTGATTTCACTCTCCAGTTCTTTACACCAACTTGGAGTGTTTTACCACTATTAAGGCCATTCCCAAAGAAATTTACTTATATTCCTAGGCTTACATTAGAGAACATCCCATGATTAACCAGTCACCTCTTGGTTTTAGGAGTTCAAACCACTTACATGAAGTCATTTGATTGAATCCACATATTTGAGAAGTGAAATATGGGGTGCTTCACTATTTCATCTTTTTGTTTGAGTAGAAAGGGTGCATATTCTGATAGGTATCTCACCATATGAGATACATAATAATTTAGGAAGTTGGTTATCCCTTTTAGATTACCTATAAATCTATCATGTGAACTTCAGTCCCGATGATCCCCTTTCTTATTGTTACACCAAGTGAATCAGTCACCCTCATAGCTAAGAACAAGTAGTCTTTTCAGCGTTAAAAAATATTTAATGTCATGCATACCTTTTATTAAATAACTAAAAACCCCTATTTTTTCATTATGATTAAAAATGGGGTTGAAATCTCCACTGAGGAACATTCATGGTGATTCATATCAAGAGTGAAGAGAGTATTCCAAAGGTATTCTCTTTTGAACTCCTTACTTTTAATGTAAAAAAGGAGATAAAGGAAACACCAGTATGCAGGGTAACATTGGTGGTTATATATTGAGTGGAGAAGCTAGTAAGAACCATAAACATTAGTTTGTTTCAAATAATATATATATAAACATTATTTGAACGGTCATGTAGCTAGAATGTGGCATACAACTTACTTGCAAACTCATGGATGGTTCTCGCATTGTGCATTGGCTTTTAGATAGCAGTAATGCCCACTTTTGATATTTTTTCATTATATAGATATTTACTACTTGCTTGAGATCCTAGACCCCTGGAATTACAGATGAGTTAAGTAAATATAATTACTAAAGACTATAACCCTCTAGTTCCTTAGGGTCACTCCCCATCTAAAAGGAGGCACTAATTCGATGCAATATTTTATTTTTAATCTTATAGAAATTCCACCAGAACTGATATAGGGAGTGGATTTAGGTGGTTAACCTCACTTTATGGAACCAAGAATTGGGTTGTCCTCCTAAATAGCCTCTAAGTCACTAAAAGAGTTAGAAATGGTAGTGGATACTGATGCATATTTAAGGGATATAAATATATCTAGGGGAGAAGTAAGGAACACCTCTTCTAGACTAGTTTTGGAAGGATAAAATCCTACTACAAATCCTTGATATTGATTTGGTAGTATGTATTAAACTCTATATAAACAAGAAATACCTACTAGGAGGGGTGTAGGAATAGTCAATTCAAAATTAGATGAAGGTGGTGTTGAATTTTGACAATAAAATATCATCACCCATAGAATTTCAATGGATGTTGGTGCCACCCGATGATGAATTGAAGAGGGTGGTGCCACTTAAGAAGACTCACAACAAGGGTTGGTGCTACCAAATAAGAAATTAATGTAAGAAACTGGTGACTGCCTAGAGAAAACTTGTAGTATACTTTTTTTCTCCTCCTCACCTCATGATATAATTTTTGGTGCCACTATGTGAAAAAAATATGGGAAATATATAACTTATGTTCTCCCATTTGATAATAAGAAATATATGATGCCTTCCTTATGGATGTAGGTCAACTCAACTAAACTATGTAAATATTTTTCTCAACATGACTATTTTTTTCCGCTATATGATTTCATGAACTTGAGAGAAAGGAAGATATTCTACAAAAAAATTGGTATGAGAGCGTGAGTTCGATTACTTGGAGATGAAATCCTAGAAACACTACTGGCTTCCCTTCTCAATAGAGGCTATTTTTCGTGACCCACAATCCTTGTGTGAACTTGTACCTACTACTATACATTCTTCCTGATCAAAACTAGTGTCTGAAAATCTAGATATTCTCCTCAGTTCTGCTATTTGTGCCTATGCATCCCCCTAATGTGATCATCTATTCCTCTATCATTATTGGGTGATATAGTCCATGTTTAACCTCTTTTAGTTTGATTTCTATTTAGAATATAAAAACCCTATATTTTTTGTCTTTAAAGGTGATGTGTTTGGGATGAAAAATTAAAAAAAAACTAGGAGGGAGTGGGAGTGTTGCATGAAGAAGTAAAAAAAATAAAAGGAGATTCATTTGTTTTTTAGTTGAAAATAGGGGAAAGTTATTTGAGATTTTAAAAAAAAGAAAAAATTGGGAAGTGATATTTTTTCTTTTGTCTTATTAACATTTTAAGGTGGTAATGTTTTTTATCAAATGGAAGAGGCCACATGGTGATGGGATGTTTGAATTTTTCATGCCAAACTTTAAAAGGAGCTATTTTTTCATCATCTCGCGCATTGCATGTTTGAAACTAAGCCGTATGATCATGTTTAGCCATGTATTCTTCAACCTACGATCATATCGAAGCCACTGTATGCTGGAGATGAAGTTGAACCTCGTTGATTGAGCTCCCCACCACTTTTGAAGAGAAAATCCACCGCATGAGAATCATTTGGACAACATGATACCATGCATGAAATTATGAACACATGAATGCAATAAAACATGAAGATACCACATAAGCTAAGAGAAAACAAAGGTGTCGAGGCTATGCCACTCCAACGCTCAAAAATAAACTCTGCATGCGAATCTCAGTGCATGCACATGAGATTTTCATGAGAATTAAGGAGCTCGAGTTAAATAGAAACAAACTGAGATATTCATCATCCGTGTTTGATGTTTTCAAAATATCAAAGATCTCAGTTATTAAAAGGGAAGACCTCGGTCGATTCAAATGTGATATTTAGAACATGTATAATATCCATTCCTCACCTACAAATAGAAGATCACTAAGCCAAGAAAAGTTGATACCTTTTTCCTACATGAGTGCTCCTATTTCAAAAATAGAGAATTCCATGGTTCATCATTCTACATGAAGAAGAATCAGAGCTCTGCAGACCTTCGACAGGCGCTACACACTCTCAAAGTCATCTTGCAAAGGAGAACCATACCTCTTTATCAAGAAAACCCATGAACACACGACTGGTTTTTCTAAACCCTCATCATGATTTATGGAGGTGATCCCATAGGCAAAAAACTGGTGCACACACCCCATTGTTGAACCTTTTCAAATCCAGAACCAATAACCACTTCTGGTTCTATGAAGGAGATCCTCGTGTAGCATTTTCATGAATAAAGAGAACTATTACCATCTTCATTTTCACGAAAAAATAATAACACCCTCTTATTTTCATGACTTATATACACTATTTTATAGGGGATTTATTTTGAAGAAGAATGAATAGAGATGGGGTGTACACATATGCATATATGCATGATTTGAAGAAGGATAAGTTGTGTGTGCACATGTGAAGGAGGATGAGAAACTGTTCTAAAGCCTATACCCATTTGGGTTTGAAGAAGATAAGATATAATATCGAAAGTGTGAGTACTCGAGTAGAGAAATAAGTAGGAGAAGAAAAGGAGTGGACATTTTGTGTTCAGGCACTATAAAATCATAACTAAACATTCAAGCAAGCCCATGCAAAAATTAAGAGGGGATTGTGTGTGCATTGAGAAACACAGAGAAGTGAGTTTCACCAAGAAGGAAGTACATGCACATGAAAAAAACACAATGGACCCAAAATAAAAGTGTGTGTGTGCAAGGAACCAAAGAAGAAGGAATTGTGTGTGCATATTGAGTAAAGAAAAGAAGCATGTGAAAAAGCATGAGACACACTCATTGAACCTAAACTAGAATAGTGTGTGATCGAGTTTACAAACTACATGTTATAAATACATGAAAGCATGCATAAAAACATTCACATGTGAGAAGTCATTTAGATATCCAAAAAAGATGTTTGGATTCCATTAAAACCATGAAAGAAGTGAACCTGTACTGAGAGTGAAGCCAAAAAGATTTTAAAGAAGATTTTAAATATGAGTTGACAGTGTTTGAGAATCTAAGAGGGAATATATATATGATATTATTCAGAATTATTCCTAAATTCATGAAGAGGTTGTGTGAACCATTTTCATACACATAAGTGTGGCCGGGTCTTCATCATAAGAAGAATGAATTTCCCAAGCATTGTGAAATTGAGTACTAATTAGAAAAGTGATAAGAGTTATTGAGTAAGGCCAACGGACCTTACTAAAGGATGTTAAAGATTTTCGAAGATATACACAGGACAGTGTGATTCAATAATCCTATGTGGGAAGATCATAATATCAATATAAAATGAATAAATAGATAACTAAGAATAAAGATGCTCATGTGACTTGAGATCTAGAAGAACCCTGTTTGATTCAGGGAGAAGAATAATTCTTTAATGGGACTCTAAAGCTGGCCAGTGGGACTCTGGTAACACTATGGGAAGAAGTATAAAGAACCTCCTATGGGAATCAGGAGAGATACAATGGAACTTTGTATCGACCATTGTAATTGATAATAAGATTATAGTGGAGAATCTATGTTGGGGAGAATAACCCACACAACAAGGAGTAGGTCTTTGAACCGAACCTTGTAAATCCTTATGTTTAGTTTCTTTACATTTACAACATCATTCGAGGTAAGTTTGAGAGACACAAGAAGAGTGGATCAAGGATTTAACTAGCTATAAAGGTTTAATTAAAAAAAATTAATTTGTAAAAAGTTTAAAGGGATCACTGATTCACCCCTCCCCCCTCTCAGCAATTCACACTAATTTGGGAACTTCACAATTTATGTATTTTCAATATATTTTAAAATCAATTAAGTGTTTCTTTTAAGAAAATATAATTATGGAATTAATCAATCATCTAGAAATTATATAAGGAATTTGATTCTATTTTACTGAAAACTATCTTACTATGAGAAATATGATTATTGTATTTAATTTAAATATATCAATCATGTTTTTATTTATTTAATCCTATATATTGATTATATACTTGTGATTTTAAAATACACCAGGTTAATAAATCAAATGAAAAACCAATTTCATAATGCCTTTGAAATGAAATATTTAGGGAAAGAAAAAAAAATTCTTGGTATGCAAATCACTGGGGACATTAATGATATGGTGTTAAATTTGTCTCATGATGTGTATAATAAGAAGGTTATTAAAAGATATTTATTTGATAATTTAGAGCCTATTAGTGTGCCTTTAGGTTGTCACTTTATGTTATCCTTGTCCTCATCCCCTAGTAGTGACTCTGACATTGAATTTATGAGTAACATTCCTTATGCTAACATAGTAGGTAACCTCATGCATGTCATGATACACTCTTGGCCATATATGGATTTTATTGTTTATACCTTGAATATATTTATGGGAAGTCCTTTAAATCCACACTACCATGAATTAAAATGGTTACTTAGATATGTATCAATGTCTCCCAATTTGTATATTTTTTTTGAAAAAAAAATGATTCTTATAGTGAAGATTATCTTGGATTTTTTGATTCTAACTATGATAAAAATATAGATACTATAAAGTCTATTACAAGATATGTATTCCTAGATTATGGTGGTCCAGTTCCATGGAAATGAAATATGAAATCCATTGTTTCCCTTTCCACCACTAAGGTCGAATACAAAGAATTAACTAATTTAATCAAATAATAAATTTGGATTAAAGTCTTATTTAATGAACCATATTTATCTTATAGAAATATAGAAGTGTTATGTGATAGTCATTCTTCTTTACATGTTTCTAAAAATCATGTTTTACATGAAATATCAAAAAACATATATATAAGATAGTATTTTTAGGGGTGTAATAAAAAACGGAACTGTCTGTCTCACTAAGATCCAAAATTTGGACAGTCCAAAGGATTGTTTGACTAAGTTTGTTAAATTGTCCAAGTTTAGGAATTGTTTAATACTATGAAGTATAGTCCCATTTCAATGAATTATATTTTAAGAACACCATCTTGTTTAAATTTGTATATCAAATGTGGATATTTGTGAAATTTTCATGAATATATTTCTTTGTTTGCAATCAAATTGAATTTCCATGTAAATTTCTGTTTACATTTATTATTTTCAATATTATATCAGTTTTATTACTTTGGAATTCAAATTTTTTCTTAACCTATAGCTGGATCATGTGTAATGGTAACTACCCTTTTGTATAAGGGTACTCCTTTTGTGTAAGGGTATATTGATTGATTTGTAAGGGTATTATCCCACTTGCATAAGGGTAGCTTACCTATTTAATAAAGGCACCCTTGTATACATAAGGGTAATACTTGGATATGTGAGGGTACATACTTGGACACTTAAGTGAATTCCCTAACTCACATGAGGGTCATACCTTATTACTTAAGGGTAAGCCCCTAGCAGTGTAAGGGTAGTCTTTTTGGAGTATGGGTAACCCTTGACTTACATAAGAGTACTCCTTACATACATAAGGGTTATCCCTATTTACGTAAGGGTTATGACCAGATTGTGTAAGGGTTAACCCTCTAATATAAGCATAATCCCTACTTAATTAAGGGTAATACCCTATTGAGTATAGGTAATTCCTACTCACATAAGAGTACTACCTATATTGAATAAATGAAAATAAACTTGCATAATGGAACTCTGTATCATGTAATGGTCTTCACCTAACACATGTAAAAATCATACTTGGATCATGTAAATTTTATACCTAACTTGTGTAAAGGTAATACCTTGTAAGGGTAAATCTATGTAAAGGTTTTTTAATTCTTTATAATAGCTAAACTTTCCCTTGCCTATGAACTATCTGTGTGGCTCACATCCCACATTCACTTCTCAGCTCTCCACCACCTCTCCATTATTTTTATACCTCAAGTCTCATCATCATATATTGATTTTAATTTTTTCAATGTTCTATGAGGGATGATTTTTATTATTCCTAGAGAGAATGATCAAGAGAGATAATAAGATTACATCCAAGGTTCTTAAATCCATCTAAAACTGATCATCTTCATTGTTGGCTGAACATGGTGCAGGGTTTCAATGGTGAGCTATAGAGTTATTTAACCATTATTGTGGGATTCCATCATACAAAGGAAGACCCCAAAATCTTAAGTGCCATTCGATATTATTTCAGGTTCTAGTATTTGAACCTGACATCATAATAAGTTTATTATGCATTTATGGTTTTCATTTCATGATGCCATGTATGGTGTTGTATCCTTTTACTTGTTTTTGTAGCTTGAGTTTCATTCAGGAAGATCCTTAAACGATTTCTCTATTTCTTTATATTTTCATTCTATTGAAATCTTGATAGTTCTTTTCTATAGTAAAAAAAATTGTCTAGTGGTGTTCTTTCTATATATGTTGGTCCACAATGGATTAAAGCATGTAGTATATCTTTTTTATTTTAATTTCTTGCAACACATTCATCTGGTATCCATCATTACGCTTCTATTTAATTGATAATAAAATTTTATACATAAAATCATGATCCCAGAACCTTGATTATTAGATCTTGGTTATTACATATGGACTTCTACACCAATGTATCCAAACATTATATTCATGTTATTGAGATTTTTTACTTATATTGTCACAAAAATATTACATCTGAATTATCTAATTTTATATTGTGATTTAATATTGAACAATTCATTTGATTTAAAATTTACTTATATGGTCTTTTGGTTTAATCACATTTTTTATGCATGAAAAATTGAATAAGAAAATAAAATTGGCAAGCTAAAAAGAATAATGGACATGATATTTTTTGAAATTGTGATGCTTTCTTGAAAATAGTTAATGCATTTTAATACCAAGTCTCACTTATTATATTAGTAATTCATGATACCTTTCACATATTTTTGGTATATTTAATACTAATTGGCATAAAATTAATTGACTAATCAATAAATTTATTATAATATAATTAATATAATTAATTTAAAATGTTTAATGTGTTTAGAACATGTTTCCAATAATTTTCATGCTTTAAATATAGAATTTTAAAGGATCTTAATATATTATTACCACTAAAATTAATATTTATTACTTCCATTGATACATTTTAAATATTTAAACATTATAATGTTTTCATTTAACACCCAATATAGTTAGATAAATGAGGTTTTGTATGGTATATTTTGATATTGGTGGATTTTTTTCTATGGAAGTTGGGTAGTGTGGATGATGTGAGAATGTGATGATGATGATGCAGGATGGATGATTCAAATTGAGAGCCTTATTATTATTTCCTTATACTTTTAGATTCATGATAAATTGATTATGCTTTTTTATTATCCATCATTTACCTTTGAGAAAATTTATATCTTATTGGATATAGGAATAAAAGTCTTAGTTCCCAAAATTATGAAATAATATTTAAATAACAAATTTATTAAAATGAAATAATTAAAGGGATTAAATGATGATGATATTTTAAATAAATTCATGGATCACTAAATGAATTAATGGGCTTGGTTATGGGTAATGAATGTAATTTCTTGGCTTAGATAATTAATCTAAGATTAATTATGGATCAATATTGAATGGATGATTAATTATTAATTGATATTGAACCCGTGATGCTCGAGTGATTAACTTCCTAGTCCATAGAAATTTCATCTAGGTTTTCATGTGGGATGATAGTTATTTAATTAATATAGGGATCAAGTAGTTTCCCTTAGTTTGATTATGTTCTATATATATCATAATGTTATGTGATTTGTTACACTCCACCTACCAAGTTGGTTGGGGTAGCCGACACCCATATTGGCCTTGGTTTCCGGGTGTTTCCCAGTATCTAGGTTGTCAAAGTTACAAATGATTGACTACTCCACCTACCCCACCCTCTATTCTAGATGTATATTTAGTATTTGTACATGTTTAGACTGTGGTGATTTATGGTTATTGGATATATAATCATATGAGTTGTAATGGTTCTCAGTTATTTTGTGCATGTGTATATGGGTTGTGAGGGATTAAGGTTTTAGCACATACTTTCATTATATGTGTATCTATGTATGTGCTATAATGAATTAAGGTGTAGTTAATTATTACACAATATTGTTATGGATCTCAATTTATACATGTGGGGATATGATTGTGATGTGACTAGGATTATGTGGATGTGGCTATGATGTTTACACATAGATATGTGTCGTGGATTATTGAGTGTATGGGAGAACCATAAATAATTACTATGAGTGACCATGGACTCAAAAAAACTCACGATCAACCTATAAGATCTAAAATTATCAACTGGATCGCTAACTCACACCTAGGGTCCTAAAAAATATATATATGTATATATATACTGGTGAGCATACAAGTATACTTGTAGAATCCTCCTCAAAACTGCTCAAGAAAAAGTAAAATAAGAATACTAAAGCCCCATTGAATAAATAGAGAGACCAACTCATCACCTAAGCCAAGTATACAATATTTCCAACCTTACCAATGCTCTTTAATCATGTAATTCACAAAATATAAGAAACAGAGTAATGAAACATGTATATAATAAGGGTACCCCACTACTACTTTCCCATTGAACTAGTAACCCTAAACCTCAACTTCTTACATCTTGGTGCTCCCATACCCTCCATAATACATGTTATATATCCATTTATAAACATCACAACCACATCCACATAATACCAACCAAATCACTACCACATCCACACATATATAAACCAAAATTCATCAAAACCCAATGTAGATATACCCCACACCTTAATCCATTATAACTTATGCATAGATACATATGTAATACAAGTATATTCTAAAACCTTAAGTCTCCATAAACCATATATACATGCATTTTATAACTGAGATCCATCACATACCATATAGGTACATATACTATAACCACAATCCATCATATCCCGAAAAAATCCACATACCAATTTTATGTATATAGAATAGAGTGTGGTGGGGAGAGTATTCAACCATTCATAACCTCGATAATCTATATTTTAGAAAAGACCCATAACCCAAGGCCAATATGGGTCTCAACCTGCCCAACTGACATGGGTGGTGGAGCGTAACAAATCACATAACATAACGATGTATATAGCACACAACCAAAGCTAAGGGAAACTACTTGATCCCCAAAATCATTCTATAATTATAATCTCCCATGAAAACCTATATACCATTTCTAAGAAATAAAAAGCTAACCATTCAAGCATCAACGATTCAATATCCATATATAATTAATCATCCATTGAATATTGATCTATAACTAATATTTTATTAATTATCTAATTAAAGGGATTAAATTCATTACCCATAACCAAGCCCATTAATTCATTTAGTGATCCATGAATTTATTTAAAATTACATCATATTTTAATCCATTTAACCATTTCCTTTCAACAAATTAATCATTTTATTTTCGTTCCATAATTCTAGGAACTAAGAAATATATTCCCATATCTAAGAAGATATACATTTTCCAAAGAGAAATGAATTATAAACAAAATGAATAAAGTAATACATGTTTTCTCTCTTTTAAATCACACATTTTGTTTTTGAAATTACATATTTTTATTATATATATATAATGAAAATGTTTTTTAACATCACAATTTGTAATAAAAAATATATATTACAACATAATATATTACAATGTAATATATATATTTATATGTCTTACATTTTATAACATCAAAATTTTTAAATTCTTTATAACAACTTAATATATATACATAATATATTTTATATGCGTAAAATTATTTACTTGAAAAAAATTCAACTCGTAATAAAATATAGATGATAAGTATTATATATATATATATGTCACAAAATATAATTTATTTATGTAATATATTTAAAATAAATGTGAAAAAAATTTATAACTGATACAAAATATTTACATAGATGTATAATATTTCAATCCATGTATAACATATAATACTTAGCTAAAATTTGGAAAAAAAATTAAACCCAAAAATAATTAAATAACTAAAATTAATATAAACCTTCCCAAACCTTGGAACTAATCGAAAACATATCCAGACTCCCTAGAAATTAAATAAATGACAAATAAAGGGTTTATGATAATCTATACTCTTACATGAGATACCTATCAAACGATTCCCATCCTCGAGAATCAAAAAACAAACCTAGGAATTAATAGATGGAAAACATATATAAACACCCCATGAGATAACTCTAAAATAAGGATTTTTCTATAATAATAGAAAAACATAAGGAAAGACATGAAATCACACAATATGACCAAATATCATATCATGAAATCTAAGCTAAGGAATACACTCAATATTGAATAAAAGTTGATGGTACCTCATAGGACATCTAGCTCTACTGGTGCTGTTAACTCAAGGGAAAACATCTGACATTTCCTTACTCCGTGGCCTCACTCTGCTCTCTATCCATAAGGATGACATGCATCAGAAGGTTTTCCTCTAAATTATATGTATTCTTGTCACCAACATATAAAATACCTCATAGGATACTTTTGTTTTGGTTAAACATAAAATGTTCCACTATCTATATGATAACTGGATAAGAATATTGTAAAATTGTGTTTTTAATGTCCACAACCTCCATAAAAAAAGAAAATAATTTCTAGTATCATGATAAGTGTCTGAGAACTTCTGGATACAGAGTAATAAGATTAAATAAACTAAGGTTGAATCCCTACTTTTTGAGACATTGACTTTCTAAGAAGCAAATAATTCCTAGCCATAACTCGAATCAATGGAGATTCATAAAAACTCTCCTCCCATGACTACATGATTCATGATTGCATCTTCTCAATAACCTCTACATTTAAAATTACCTTGAGAAACATCAATAACTTGAATGGAGTGACCTGATGCAGGATCTCTGGATACAATGCCTCCTTGAAATGATTGTCTCTAGAATCCTCATTGGGAATGAGATCATAGGTTTAAAATAGGAGTTTCTTTAACAAAATAAAAAACTCATTAATGTTATATTTAACCTGATGGATGGAAATCATCTCCCATCAATGCACCACTATTATGGTTTACGGGAGAAAATTATCTTAGAATAAATCATATAATTTCTACCATGATACTTATGAATCATTAAAATATCCTAGGAATAAAATCCACCACAGAAACTCCCTAAAACATAAAAACAACCAAAGAAATAGAAAAAACCTAGTTCTCCCTCTTAGTATGGATTAGAATGAAAGAAATTTCAATATCATCAATCCAAACCTCAGTCACCTAATCTAAAATTAATCATTCATACTTATACATTCTCTAGAATTGAAACCCTCAAAGGGTCTTCCTCCAAGATTCATATTCATTAACTTTAACTTTGTGGGGATTTGCTGGTGCATCATGCGAAATATCATCAACATGAACAAGGAAAGGACATAGAACCAAAGAAATACTTGAAAAATAGAAAACTTTTAGGGACTCTCGAAACATGGATTATGAAATACATAAGATTAATTAATTATGGTTTATCTTAATTCCCATTAACTATTCAATTCAGTCACAAGAAAAAATAATCATGGTGTATGATCCATACCCATGTCTCCACACCATAAGCCACATAACTTCTCTTAGTACATTTAGTAAACTTATGGTCCTTTCATAAAATCTCAGGTGGCCCTGAAATCATCTGTCATACTCGGTCTCCCTTGCCTACATCATATAATAAGTCCAATTGATATTGTTTCCCTACCAACCTATGCAATCCTTAATAATTAATATTCCCAAGAACTATCCTATCTATAAACCAAAATCTTTGATACTAATTTTTCATGACCTCCCCCTTTGGTACTTCTCTCCTTGGATAGTAGTGAAGATTGGTGTGACCCCAGAAGCCCGCCTCCAATAGGGTCTTATTTGGAAAGTAGCACTGAGGTTATATAACATATACAAATGGGAGGCATTACCCACAATATATCCTTATAATAATAAAAGAACCACTAAAAAACTCTCTCTCTCTATATATAATTAAAATCTCAATCCCATACATTAAATTTCATATATTACATAAAAAATGAAAACTAGAAATAAACCATCAAACACTCCTATTTTAGTGACCACACACTCTATAAATTCACAATTAACCACCAAAAGTTAAAACATACAAATAATTCACTAACTCGCATTTGGGATCCTAATATATATATATATATATATATATTGGGGTGATCATATAAGTATATTCAATAGGATCCTCCATGAAACTTCTTGTGAAAATATGGAAGAATTATACTACATCCCTAGTGAATAAGTAGATAAACGAACTCATTACCAAAATCAGGTAAACTATATTTCTAATCTCACCAAAGGTCACTCACTAAGTAATGCACAAAATATAAGTAACATAGTAATGAAACATGCATATAATAAGGTTACCCCACTATGAATTACTATCAAACAATTTTCCTTAAACCCCAATAACTTAGATCTTACTACTCCCATACCCTCCATAATCCATGCTATATATCCATGCATAAACATCACAACCACATCCACATAATCATAGCCACATCACTATCACAATATCACATGTATAAACCATGATTCATCATGATCCTATGTAAACATACACTATGCCTTAATCCATTACATAAAATGCATAAATACACATTTAATAAAAGTATTTGATAAAACATTAAGCTTCCATAGCCTGTATATACATGTACATAATAACCAAGATCCATTACAATATAGATGGGTATATATCCTACAATGATAAGACTCCATAGCTCATATATGTCCACATATCAAGTCTATTTTTGGAGGAGAGGGTGGGGAAGGGGGAGTATTCAGCCGTCCATAACCCTGAAAACCTAGATGATGAGAAAAACTCAAAACCCAAGGACAATATAGGTTTCGACCACTCCAATCAACTTAGGTGGAGGAGTGTAACAAATCACATGACATAATGATATATATAAAAACAACCAAACAAGGGGAACCCACATGATCAATAGGATCATTCTATAACTAGAATCCTATATGACAACCGAGCTGCCATTTCTAAGGACCGAGAGGCTAATCATTCATTCATAAAGGGTTTAATATACATATATAATCAACCATACATTTAATATTGATCTATAATTAGTCTCATATTAATAATATAATCCTAGGTAATACAGTAATTAACTATAATAAATCCCATCAATTCATTCAGTTATCTAAGAATTTATTTAAAATTCCATCATCATTTAATCCCTTTAATCATTCCCTTTCAACAAATTCATTATTTAATTTCTATTCCACAATTTGAATCACTAATACATCAATTACTATATCTAGAAAGATATAAATTTTCAAAAAAGGAAATGAGTGATAAATAACAAGAATATATCAATTTAACATACATGAATATACTTAAGGAAATAATAATAAGGATCTCAACCCAAGCCATCCATATTTCATCATCATCACCACGTTCTCAAATAATCCAAACTTCCCAACTTACACTACAACAAGACATCAACACCAAAATATTCAATACAAACCCTCAATGTTCCAACCATAATCAGTTTTAAATAAAAACACAACAAGTTTTAATTATTTTAAATGTATAAGTTAAAATAAGAAATATTAATTTTATCCATAATAATATATCAATATCCATTAAAATACTCCATTTCAAGAATGAAAATTATTGGAAACAAGGTCTGAATGCATTCAAAATTTAACATTTATTCTATAAATTTTTATATCTTAACCAGTTTTATTATTCCATTGGTGACATTCCAATTGTATCAAGAGTTAAAAAAAATAAACTGTGAAAGGAATAATTAATTACTAATAATAAGTATAAATAAATGATAAAACACATTAACCCTTTTAAAGAAAGAATTAAAATTTTAGAGAATACCATGTTCATTATTCCTTTTATATTTCCATCTTTATTTGTTCATTCAATTTTTAACGCATGGGAAATGTGAGGAAAAAATTATATCATAAGATTTTTTGGGATCAAATGTGATGTTCAATATTTAATCACAACTACAAATTAGATAATTCAGGTATAATATATATGTAAATAGTCTTTCTGGCCTGTAGGAGCTGGTTGGTGATAAATTTGGGCATTAATAGCTTCTAGAGCTATTCAAGTGATTTTAGAGTTTTTGGTCACTACCTAAGAGTATTTCTTGGTATTTTCATTTTTTATATATAAGGGAATTACATTTTATAAATTGTGATGGTTTATCTATTAATTATGTGATTGAGTTGATTGATGGATCTTATATCCTATCTTGGATTCATTTATATAGGGTAATTCCTCCCATTTATGAAATTTATACCATCGGTGCTAGTTACCAACCCTTGGCCAATTTTATGTGGGTTTTAGGGACTATATATGTCTTTGTTTATAGTTTTTTAGGGGAACTGGTGGTGGTGTGTGTGTGTGTGGGGGGGGGGGGGGGGTCATGAAAAAACATATACTATTCTAATAGTTATAAAAAATAAATTTTAAAATATTTCTCCAAACATTGAATTAAAGTTGTAATCCAAGTTATATGGGACAATATCTAGTGTGGTTGATTTATGGATTTCTTAAAATATGTCAAATTAGATATACAAAAAAGTTACTGAAAAATAAAAGTTAGAATAATTCAATAGAGATTTTTTTCCAATGTCACTTTACACAAATCTCTAAAATAAAGAAATTATAAGTCATATGAGGTTATTAAAATGGTGAATAGAACTCCATGTGCTTTATTGACAGATCTATAACATATATCATGCTATGTTCTATATTTGATAACTCTAATATATATGTTATGATCAGAAAATATCAAATAAATCCAAGAGAACTGCAAAATAAGTCAAAACAATCCAATACTACTTGATAAAGTGTAAGGGATAAGTTATTGGAACATAGATAAGAAAGGAATTATAGTTATCAGGGAAAGACAAACTAGTTTTCCTATAGATCAATTGATTTACTATTATAGATTGACTAAGAAAATGAGTAATAGAATCTCATTTAAGGTAGTGGTATACATATATACTAATACAAAGTATGTTATGACTTCTGATATATATAAATAACTAGTAATAATATAAAATAATTTGTTCTAGTTCATGGAATAATACATAGAAAGTAAAGTATTATCATAATATAATTATTATAAGCTCATGAAAATAGTACTAACCAAGATGTAAAAGTTATGATAGAGGAAAGAGGGTATAATCAGGGGAATCATCTCATGAAGGAGTTTCTACTCAAAGAGGTGAAGTCAAAGATAATAAAGTAAACATGATGAAAATGTGGTAGGCCCAATGACTAAATCCATAACTCATCAGTATCATGATCTTATCTTGTATGAGCTAATGAGTTGATAGTTAGTAAGTTGGATCTAGTTTAAGTGGGAGTGTTGTAAATTTGGATGCCTTAGATCCAACCTGTGTAGTACTTTTTGATTACCATATCATGTATATAGAGAGTTATTCATGATGTTATCTTACCATAATAATGTTATTACTTCTACGTATAATATTTAAAAGGTAACTTCCTTGGATTATTTTTTGTAAAACCCTAGACTCCATTTAAGGAATATATTTTGTAATTTTTTTTATTGAAAACCCATGTATTCTATATAGTTTTGAAGGTTTTGGGGACTAGTAGTAGCCTAGGAATTCTTTTGGGAAGATCATGTGGGAATGTAGTTAAACAAATATAGGCTAGAGCCATTCACATATAGAAAGGTTGATTCATACTATGAAAATGATATACATCGGGGAAGAGATCCATACCCTAATAATTTATTGCATAAAACTTTTAGTCATTCCATGAAACCATTCTATGAGTGTTTTTTTAGTTTTTGATAAATAAATAATTAGATTATTTTATAAATGAATAAGGGACTTGGGGGAGGGCCATTCAGCTAGTACACAACAAATGCTACCAACTTTTGGGTTCTTCCTCTTCCAAGGGATTCTCTTTCATTTTTAGTGGATTCAGCTACCATTCATTGTGTTAGAGAGTTAGGGGTAAGTCTATTGTTCTTCCTTCAACCTTTCACTATTTATTTCACTTTCTAGAAATTTCTCACCATTTATGACTATTGTGACATATTTTCAAATATTTTATATGATTATTTTTGAATCAAATAGTCTAAACTTGAATCAAAGGCTAGTATTTCATGAGTAGAAATCTATTATTATAAGGTAGGTGGCTTCTATCCTTCTCATATATATATATATATATGTGTGTTATGTGATGTTTTGTGAATGAGCATGATAAGGGTAGTCTGGGTGAGACCAAGTATGTGCTACTTTGAGTATTTGTGGTTTCTAGGAGATACTGGGGGTAGTCATGTGTGTGAAATGGTATGGTTGAGCCCAATATTTCATGTAGGGTATGATATGGATTTCTATGGTTGGTTGGGCATAATTATTCTAGTTTTGGAAATTCTTATAATGATGTTTTGGCTAAGTTGGTTCTTTGGGAACACATTTCGAATGGCCTGAGTGACTATGGGTGATGTGGATCACCAAAAGTGAGGCAACATGGTTCATCTGGATGGGGAAGAGGATGTTTACCATTATTTCGGTCGGGCGATGTGGTTTATAGGTGGTGATAAAGGTTCTATGGAGGTGTGAAATAGGATTATTAGTGATGCCACTCACCATGGTTGGATTATGGAGACATTGGGGTCATGTGCACACAAGATTGGACCCAACGAGGTGATGTTGAGCACTCATTGTGGGTGGAGGCCTCTACAGATCATACAACATAGGGGATGGTGTTAACTATTTATATAGAGTAGGTACTCACTATAGAAGGATATTACTGCTGGTGTGTGATACCATTAGATGGGGAATGAGGCTTGCCTCTATTTTGGGATAGATGGGATGAGACATGAAAGGAAGGATATTATTATGCCTTGGGATGTTGGTCTATTGAGCTTATGGTGGTTGAGCATATAGAAGTTCGTAGGACTTGTGATATGTCTTGTGGATGTGCCATTGGGGTGTTGGGTTGATTCAAAATGGTTATGTGGGAATGAAAACATGTCATTCCATGTTGTATGTGGTTGTGTTGGAATGTGATTTTTTGGGGTATAACGATGGTTGGGAGGCCAAGGCCTCATCCGAAATGACAAACAACAGATGTATCATTCCATTATTACTCTAGACAAGATAGGTAAAGGGTCACTCAGGGTTGGTAAAGCATGGATGGAGCATGTTATATGATATGTGTTGAGTTCCATTTATTTACAATTTTTCATACACTAGTATATGTATGGATGTATGATAGGGAAACCATATAGGGTGGCCAACTAAGTTCATACTCACACCCTTCATGGTCCCTTTGGGACATGTATATTCCGAATGGCCCGAAGGACTTCATTTTTAATGATTTTTGATAACCCTCTTTCAAGGGATGAGGGGAAACCCTTACAAGGCCCGTAGGCTCAGAGATTACAAGGCTCGTAGGCTTAGGAGATTACATGACCCGAAGGTCTTAGGGAATTTAACCAAACTATCTACAAGGAACTGCCCCTCCCCAGCATCTGTGTCATGATAGTAGCTCTCCACCTTTGCATGATCGTCTGGCTAGGCTTCTCGTGCAAGCACAAGATGGTACCGATGACATAGCCATACCCTCTCATTCTGATAATCCATTTAGCTCCGCTCTGGTGAGTGCACCTACTCTAAATCCTATTCTGGGGATGCTCCTTTTTTGTAGTGTGTCTGGGGCTATGGTTTTGAGTATAGGAAAAGAAAAAGGATCGATGTCAGGAGTATAGTGTACAGGGGAATGCATGGTGTGCATGGGATTTATGGAATGGTTTTGGTGGATGGGATGGGTGATTCCTCAATGCCAAGATGGATATCTTTTTATTATTATTTTTGTGTACATATATGATCATCCCATGGGTGATACTGATTACTTTTTATGACTAGCATGACATGTGGACATTATCTGGTTTATTTCCCTTGTGTATTTTGGTTCAATATTTCTATTGTTTAAATTTATTCTACTATGTTTGATTAATATCTTCCATATTTTTGCTATTATTATTGTTATTATTATTTAAGGGTATTCTCCCCACTATCACAATAGACGTACACTACTAATTAACAACATTTTCCATATGGTAAGGTGCTTATAAGGTTTTATGGTGACTCGTTCTAATTACTATTCAATGTGAATTAGGATAGGGAAGTCACAAAGTGATATCAAATCTTGGATATTACAATGTAATACTAGAGTAAGTTGATTATAAAATAGTATCCATTTTTTGTTGCTTCCAGGTGGTATTAAAGCTGAGATACTAAGAAGTGGTATGTTATTTGGGTTGTGGTACACAAGAGTTCTAGGAATGTGTTAGAACTTGGGATAAATGTTATGTTGTGTGTTTGGAAAACACATAAACGAACAAAATTCCAAGTTACCTGAGGAAATGGGATTATTGTTCTATACTTTCATATTTATATTTTATTTTTTTTGATTCAAACTGATCATTATTTAATACTATTGATTTTTTTGGGATCTTAGCCTGAGAGGTAAAAGGAAGTACTCATTCATCATGATAGGCACTTAGGGATCACATGACATATGTGTGTGCTTGTGATTTTTGCTTGTAAATTTGAATAAAAGAAAGGGGTGGGATATTTAAAGTGTTAAAAATAGACTTATGTTTTCCTACATAGTCTCTTAGTGGAATTCTACTTAGCCACTACAGAGAGAGGTGGTGGTTTAAGAAATTAAAAAGAGGTTAGGTTGGTTAAAGTGTCAACAATAGAGTAAAAAGTGTTTTAGTGTATAATATCTTGGTGAAATTATACTTTTCCATCATAGGGTTTTTATTCTTGATGCGAAGATATGTGATCCTATGTTTATATGGTATGTATGGTTCATGAATCTGATATGTGTAGGTAGGGGCCATGAGGATAAATGATATGTCACATGGGTGTGATAGGGAAGTGTAAGAGTAGGAGATGAATTTATTATTACAAAATTCTTTATTTTCAATATCTAGACTAATATATTATTTTTACCATGGTATTTGGTTCTTAGTGCGATGAAACCTAGATGACCTTCATTAGAGATTTAGGAGGGAGATGATGTGGGGTTTCTAGGTAATTCATAAGATGAGGCCCCTGAGGGGCGAGGTGAGCATGATCCGTAGGTGGAGGCACTAAGGTAGAAAGAATACTAACAATAGGTAGAGGGGTTTGGGCCACAATAGGAAAAGGAGTTTGGGTCAAGGATAGATGAGAAACTTAAGGTGAGCTTAGTGATGTTTATTTTAATAAGTTACTTAGGGGATCAAGGAGATAAGATTTCCATGACATATTTGATGTGAGAGTTCTAGTTGAAACACCCTCCTTTGTTTTAGAGAGAGGGTGGACCATAGGTGATATAGTATTAAATAGAGTTCATGCAGACTATTTTTCATTATATTGAGATACCCATGAGGCAGAGGGCGAAGTTATCCACATATATGGTTAGGATATCAGTGAATAACTGGTGGCATGTATAGGTACATGAAGTCATGATTTAGGGGATGATGTAGATGGAATTCAAGGCCATATTATTCAAATAATATTTTTATAAATACCATGAGGACATATAGAGCCTATAAGTTTATGAATTTTTAGTAGGGAGATACCCCAGTCATGGATTATACTTAGAGGTTCATAGACCTATTGTGTTTCATATCGACTATGGTGGGAAATTACATCACCATTGTGTGATAGTTCAAGGATATCTTATGACATGCTATGAATGTGTAGGTAAACATATTTTGGTTGAAATAATTTCATATTCATGTTGAACTTATTATCAAATCTGGTGAAACAGGTTCTTATAGAAGAGACAAAATTGATGGATGATATTACACCGATCTAGATAGTGGCGTTGAACGAGACATATTGTGGAGCTTCAGGTAGCAAGAAAATTGGCTAAGAGGAGACTCAATAAGGTAGTAAGAGAAAAGACTCTAGGATTACACCACAATAAGTCATCAATGAAATGATTCTATTGTGGAGGATGTGAAATGTTCAGACTCTGTGTGATCTACTGCCAAAGGAGTTCCAATCATGTGGCCAGATGGGACATCTGGAGAGTTTTTTTAAAAAGACCTCACCCATAACTGGGAGTCATGGGTCAGGCTAGACTTAGGGATCTGATGTAGGAATAGAACTAGGTCCAAGAGTGTGTAGTTGAGATTAATCTACATAAAGAGGATGTGGTAGGGAGAGAGATACCCAGTAGTTAGGGTAGTTCCCATTGGGGAGTACAAATCCATAATGAGGATAAACATCAGGTAGTCAAGATTTAGGCCAATTGTATGTAGTCAACAAGACATAATCAAAAAATTATGAAGAGCCGATGAAAGATAGAGGTACATTGTGAGTGTGTGACTATACATTTTTGGATTTTTATGAAATATAATAATTCATGAGGTGTATGTATGGTAAGTGATTTAATCTAGTGTTGGTTAACATGTGGGAATCATATACGATTCTAGATTTTTGTGAGCATCTGAAGTGATGTGGGATTAATGTGATAAATCAGAGTTATGTGAGAATTTTTTTACCCTTAAGAGTGATGTAGCATTTGAGTGGGAATCAGAAGAGATGTCACATTTGTGTGATAATTAAGAATTTCATGGGAGTTTATTGTCATTATATATAACGAAGTTATGAAATGAGAATATGATGGGATGTAGGAATGATAATGTATGATGGTTGGAACATGGGTGCTCTGGGATGATGATTAGTGTGGTACCATAAATATATTGATAAATTGGGCCAAGAATTGACTACGTAGAAAATTTATATGGTGGGGGAGTTCCCATGAAAGGAATTAGTTTATTATGTTTCATATTTGGGGAAATTCGTGATATTGGTAATGAGATGGATATGTTTAGTGTCATCTCAGTTTTTGGGAAAGTGTAGAACATAATACTTGGGACATATGAGAGTCTTGGTTGATGTATATCAAAAATATCCCAAGAATTAGATATTATAAGGCAGGGAGGATGTAGAACCATGAAATTCATTTAAGGGGTGATCCTTTTATTTTTTTATTGAAAACCATTGTATTCTATATTATTTTGAAGGTTTCATGGGCCAAAAGATGTTCAGGAACACTTTTGGGAAAATCTAGTGAGTATGAAGTTGAAAAACTATAGGATGGATCCATTCATGATATCAAATCTTTCTTCGTGCTGAAAAAAGGCTGGACAAAGGGGAGGAGCCCCCTGCCCCAAAAAGTCATGATCTCAACCTTTTAGTCACATTAGGAAACTTTTTTTGAGTGTTTTTTTAGATTTTGATAAATAAATTATTAGATTATTTTATAAATGAATAAGGGATTTGGGGTAGGTCTATTCAACCAGTACACAATGGATGAAACCCCCATGTGGGTTCTTCCTGTTCCAAGGGATTCTCCTTTATTTTTCAATAGATACGACTTTAATTCATTGTGATGGAAATCTAGGGTAAGGAAACCATTCTTCCTTTGAACCTTCTCTATTTCTTTCATTGCCTATATATTTATCATTGTTTTTGTCTTTTGTGATTTATTTTCAATATTTTTATCTTCTTTTATGATTCACATAGTTTGAGATTGAATGAGAGGCTAGTATTTGATGAGTAAGAATATATGATTATAAGGTAAGTGGAACCTATATTTATGCCAAATTTAATCATGTGTTATGTGATGCATGGTAAATTGGTGTGAGAGGGGTGGTTCAATTGAGACTGTGTACAAGTTTCTTTGACTATTTGTTGTTCCTTATAGATACTAGAGGGTAGTATCATGTGTGAAATGGCACATTTGAGTTTGGTATGGCATGATAGGTGTGATATGGGGTTATATGGTTGGTTGGGTATGATGATACTAGTTATGTAAATTATTATAAAAATGTTTTGGATGAGTTGGTTATATGGGAACACATTGGGCATGGACCAAGTGACTATGGGTGATGTTGATCAATAGAAGTGAGGCAACATGATTCATTAGGATGTGGAAGATTGTAACAACCCAAAGTATGTCAATGGAAAATTCCCTTCTTATATTTATAAAAACACAAAATAATGAACTACTAAGTGATAAGTGACCTTTAAACATAATTTTGTCACCCATATCTTTGGAATTTTAAAAATCCGACATACACGATTGTGTTCAAGATAATTTTTGGTGTCTAATGAAAAAATAATAATTTTTAGTGAATAGTAACCGACCTTTATGAATAGTAACCTACCCTTATGAATAGTAATATGACCCTGATGAATAGTAAATAAGAGTAACATTACCTATGAATAATAAAATAAAATTTATACATCTTAGAAAGTGACAATTTGACCTTAGTAAACGTTTTTGGTATTTTATAAGTCATAACTAATTAATTATAATTAATTAATTTAAAAGAATATTTATTTTCCTGTAATGTATTCATAAATTATTTAATCAATGTCTAATAGTGTTTAGATAATTTTATAAGAACCTACATAATTTTTGAAAGAACTATTAAATCAGTTTTAATCTTAAAAACTGTTTTTTAAGTAAATTATGATTTTATTTAAATATTAAATTAATAATATTTAGAAAATTATTTTTGAAAAATGGACTTAATTTTTGGATTCTACATGTCAAAAAATGGTTGGGGTAAATTTTTTGGACTTTTCTGAGATACTTGATTTTTTTGTGAATAGTAGAATACATTAATTTACCATATAAATACATTTTAATTAAAACCCACTATTACTGACATCACAAGTGATGTAAGCACCCAAATCCTGAACTCACATGATTTTTTTTACTATTCTTGGTCATCCAAGACTCACTATTACTTGTCCTAGGTGAAATTAATTAACTAAGCAATTTTATATTAAGGAAACCCCTCTCCCCTCCACTATAAAAGCCACCCTTCACTCCCTCTTTTCCTCACAACTCTCAAGCTCCAAGCCTTCTCTAATCTCTGCCCAAACACCTTCCCTATCTCACCCCCCACGTCCAAAAGCTTCTGGTCTCATCAAAAGACCAAGCCTAGCTTCCTTAAAGAGGATCTCAAGAGGAGAATTCTAGAGGTAATTTCTCTCCCTCTTCTCCTTTAATTTCCTTTCAAGTTCAAGTTCCTTTCTTGATCTCTCCCTACCTATCTTCATGAAAATTGTTATGTAAATCCAGTATTATATATATAATGTAATATTATGATTCTAATGTAATATTATATCACCCCACACCCTTTCCCTCTTCCATTTATTTTATTAAAGAGAATGTCGTTCATGATGTGTTAAATTTATCACCTTCAAAAACGACATGTTCTCTTCTTCCATTTCTACCTTTAATCTGGTCATGAAACCATTTTATGGTTAAACCAGACTATTTTATATTTATTATGTTCTATTTTAATTTCTGTAAATAACCTATGTCCTTATTACTATGTTAAATGTTAAAACAAGATCGTTGTGATCCAAAACCCCCCCAAATTAACCCAAATAACCATCATTAAATTTTTATGTAATGATTCGTCCACTTGGATCTAATATAATTCACTATAAAATTATTAAAGATACTTTAATGTCATTAATAACATGTAGTATCAGTTCTGGATGTTTACCCATGATCTACCCAAACATCAATTTAAGAATACAAGTGGACCGCTCAAGAAAACCATAAAAACAAACATCCCCGAACAATGTTTTTAAACTCTATAAGTCATCCAAAGGAACATAATATGAAATAATGAAACCATAATGAACCCTACTAATGTATAAAAGGTTATGGAATTTATAATTAATGAATATAATGTCATTATACAGGACATTAAAGAGAAGGAGGCATTCGAGTACAAGGTAAGGGGAAATCTCGAACCCAATTTTCTTCCTTCGGGTTCTACCTCTTTCACTCCATTTTTGATGTGGTTACTCCTCAAAGATCATTTTTTCATCATTTACTTGACTTTTCTGGGATATAAATGTTTGTAACTGGTTTTATTTCCATCAAAATGTTTTCCAAAAGAACTCTTATTTCAAGATCTCAACTTTTACCTCTCATTCAAGGTTGATGGTTCTTGTATCAAGTAAGTTGTTCCCTCTTTATTTTGGGAACCCAAAGCTTATGAATGTGTTATTATGAGATGAAACCCATTCAATTCCATGGGTTATTTATGTACATGTTTGATATGTTTTCTATGTGGCAAGCATGATAAAGATAATGTTATGATGTGACGGGTGCACCTGGAATTATATAGCGCAATATGAATGTTTAAATGTGACGGGTGCGCCTGGAATTATACAGCGCTCCAATGCATTGGGTAAAGTGATGAATCTCATGAGTAAATGTTAAATGATGTGTGAACACGATGCTAGCTTTGTTCAAAAGTATGTGTGGTAGTTAACCACTAAGACATGATGTTTCATTTTTATGCATTACCACATTTCAAGTCTTTTACTTATGCTCCTCTCATGTTCATGATCTTTTGCCTATGTTATGATTATGATCACCCCATGATGTATTGTTCTTATCTATCCTCTTACTGGTATTTTAGCTCACCCCTTTTTATGTATATCCTCAGGTGGCTACATGTACTAAGGAGAGGTCAAGTGCTACTAAGAAGCTATAGAAAAAGAAATTAAATAAATGTTTATGGTTGATGTTGTATTTGTTATGTATGGTCCTAGTTTTCCCAAGACACTAAACCTCTGGATCCTCCATGTGTAATACTATTGTGTTTTTTATCTTTAAATTTATTTAATAGTAATGTAAGAAAAGGTCGGGTCGCTATAGTTGGTATCAGAGGGAAGGTCTAGTTAATTTGGGAATTAGGATTAGTAAACCCAAGAGAAAACCTCTAAAATGAGAATAAGTACAAATATGTACACAAGAATATTTACCCAGGGATCCCATATGTTATGTTTTTGGTATAATTGTTTAAATTAATAAGTTATTCATGACTTGTTTACGTATGTTTTGTTCTAACCTTTTCTATTTTAGAAAATTGTGGGAACCAGGAGAAATCAAGCCAACAACTCTTGCGAGGGCCAATGCAACGATTGCCCGAACGACATCCCCAATGATTTTGGAGGTGGAGTTCAAAACTTCATGGCGATTCTTACCCAATTATCTCGGGTTATGAATAATAACCATAATAATGGGGAACGTCCTCCTTCACCAAAGAGGGAGCAACTATCTATCGAATGTTTTATGCGACAACGACCACTGACGTTTTGTGGATCTTCCGATCCACTAGTTGCAGAACAGTGGGTCAACTCCATGGAGAAGATATTTTCTGTTCTTCAATGTTCCGAGATGGAGAAGGTTACTCTATCCGTTTATCATCTAGATGGAGAAGCTGATCAATGGTGGGCTTTGATTAAGAACACCAAGCCAAGGGAGGAAATTGAAGAGATGGAATGGGAAGACATTAAGATAATGTTTCTTAATAAGTACTTCCCAAGAACTCTTTGCACGAAGATAGAGAGAGAATTCATAGAGCTCAAGCAAAAAGAAGGAGAATCTGTCGCAACCTATGAATCAAATTTCACATGGCTCGCAAGGTATGCTTTGGGTTTTGTTATCAATAATGATAGCATAATTGATAGATTCTTTAGTGGATTAAAACCACATCTTATAAAGGATCTTGCAATTCAAGACTTTGGGAGTTATGAAGAAGTTGTTCGGTGTGCTCTCAAAGTGGAGATGGAGTTTGGAGAATGGTCCCATGGATATGGTGATAAGAAAAGAAAGATGGAGTTTCAAGCTGGTGGATCTAGTGACAAAGGTGGGAAGAAAAATCAACGACCCACATGCCAAAAATGTGGGAAGTTGCACCATGGGAACTGCCTCAAAGGTACAGCGAAATGCTCTAAGTGTGGGAAGGAAGGACACCAAGCTCACGAGTTTCAAAAAGACATGAAAAGGAAGGATAATGTGGCTGATGAAAGAAGAGAACCACTCTTGGTTCAATGCTACAACTGTAGGGAGCAAGGGCACTATTCAAACCAGTGCACTAAACCTCGAGCTCTCGAGGGTAATCGATGCCAACAACCCCTAAAGCCAAAGGAACAAGGGAAGGCTTATTCCATCACTACTACGGAGGTGTAACATGATAATGAAGTCGTACAAGGTACACTTACTATTCACTCAATAATGGCAAAAGTGTTATTTGATTCTGGTTCTACGCATTCCTTTATATCTTGCAAGTTTGATAGAACTATAGAATCGAAGCCCCGAAACCTTGAAGTAGAGATATATGTAAAAAAACCAAGTGGTGCAATCATTGCAACCCAAGTGTTTGACTCTTATCCTATTGACTTATGTGGGAAGATTCTTCTGGAAAATCTCATAATACTACCCTTGGTGAAATTTGACGCTATAATGGGAGTGGATTGGCTCTCGTTATATAGAGAACATATCAAAAGTCAAGAAAAAGAAATATATTTTCATATTCCGAACCATCCCATGATCCTCTACAAATGCAAGGAAGATCATGAATCTCCTTTGAGAAATCCTTCAATGGTTTGGGTGTTGATTCCCTATGAAGAAGCGTACCTCGCCCAAATGTTTGAGTCAAAGGAAAGTGCCAACCTTGAGGAAATTCCCATCGTGAGGGAATACAGTGACGTATTTCCTGAAGAGTTACCCGGAATTCCCCCAGATCGTGAGGTAGAGTTCTCAATTGAACTCATACCCGGAGCTACTCCTATCTCGAAGTGCCCCTATAGGATGGCTCCTATCGAACTGGAGGAGTTAAAGAAGCAACTACAAGAGAATCTGGACAAAGGGTTCATACACCCCAGTGCATCACCTTGGGGTGCGCCAATGCTCTTTGTAAAGAAGAAGGATGGTACCATGCGGCTGTGTATCGATTATCGGGAACTCAACAAGATCACCATAAAGAACAAGTATCCTCTCCCAAGGATTGATGACTTGTTCGATCAGTTAAGAGAAGATCAATACTTCTCAAAGGTGGATCATCGTTCTGGATATCATCAAGTAAAGGTGAGGAAGGAAGATATTCAGAAGACTACCTTCCGTACAAGGTATGGGCACTATGAGTTTTTGGTGATGCCCTTCGGACTTACGAATGCCCCTGCAATCTTCACGGATTTGATGAATAGAGTCTTTAGAAATTACCTCAACAAATTTGTGGTAGTGTTTATCGATGATATTCTCATCTACTCCAAGAGAAAGGAGGAACATGAAGAATATCTAAGACTTGTGTTGGCGACATTGATAAAGGAGAAGTTGTACGCCAAGTTCAGCAAGTGTGACTTTTGGATGAATCAAGTCACGTTCTTGGGACATGTGATCACAAGCGAGGGAATTTCTGTGGACCCTTCAAAGACAAAGGTGATTGAGGAATGGACCAGGCCCTCTAGTGTCACAGAAGTCCGTAGTTTTCTTGGATTAGCTGGGTACTATCGACATTTTGTGAGAAACTTCTCACGATTGTCAAGCCCGCTAACTAAGTTAACAAGGAAAGGGGTAAAGTATGTATGGACGGAAGAATGTGAGGGAAGCTTCAAGGAGCTAAAGAGAAGGCTGATCACTGCATCTATACTCACACTACCAAAAAGTGGAGAAAGTTTTGTGATATACAGTGATGCTTCAAAGAAAGGCCTGGGTTGTGTACTCATGAAAAATGATAATGTGATAGCCTACGCCTCACGACAGTTGAAGATCCATGAGTAGAACTACCCGATGAATGATCTAGAGCTGGCAGCCATGATTTTTTCCTTGAAAATCTGGCGGCACTACCATTATGGTGAGAAGTGTGACATATACACCGACCATAAGAGCCTAAAGTATATATTCACACAAAAGGAGCTCAACATGCGTCAAAGGAGATGGTTAGAGCTAATCAAGGATTACGATTGCTCTATTCACTATCATCCTGGAAAGGCGAACAAGGTAGCTGATTCTCTAAGCAGGAACGAACCTGCTACTCTATCCATGTTGAGGATTGAGAAAGACCCTATCTTCTTGGATATACAAAGGATGGATTTGGGAATCGTAAGGGCAGGGGATATATCCTACCTTGCCCAAATGATTGCGCAACCATCCATCCAACAGAAGATTAAGGAAGCACAAAGGGATGATGTAGAGATATAAAAGAGGGTGAATGCAGTAAAGTAAGGGAAGCTGCAAGAGTTCCATATCGACGATGATGGTGTGATTCAGTTTGGAATGTGGCTTTGTGTGCCTTCATCACCCAAGATAAAGAAGGAGCTATTGGATAATGCACATAGCTCAACTTTCTCTATTCATCCTGGAAGTACCAAGATGTATCGTGATCTCTGAGAACACTTCTGGTGGGATAACATGAAGAATGAGATTGTGGAATATATATCAAGGTGCTTGGTATGTCAGCAAGTTAAAGTTGAGCGGCAAAAGTCCAAAGGTATGATGCAGCCATTGCCTATACCCATGTGGAAATGGGAAAATGTTACTATGGACTTTGTCATGGGTCTCCCGAAAACGTCAAGAGGAAATAATGTGATATGGGTTGTGGTTGATCGACTCACCAAGACTGCCCATTTTATCGCTATTCGGGAAGACCTCTCACTTGAACATCTTTCAAGGATATATGTGAAGGAAGTAGTGAGATTGCACGGTGTTCCACTCTCGATTGTCTCTGACCGTGATCCAAGGTTCACATCTAAATTCTGAAGGAACCTTCAACATGCTTTGAGTACTGAATTAAGTTTCAGCATGGCCTATCACCCCCAAACCGATGGCCAGTCTGAAAGGACTATTCAGATGCTCGAAGATATGCTAAGAGCATGCTCTCTATAATTAAAAGGTGGATGAGATCAGAACCTCCCATTGGTTGAGTTATCATACAATAATAGCTTCCACTCGAGTATTCAGATGGCTCTGTATGAATCTATTTATGGGAAGCGATGTATAACTCCAACCTGTTGGGATGAAGTTGGAGAAAGAAAGCTACTTGGACCCGATCTTATGCAGGAGATGACCGAGAAGGTTCAAGTCATCCAGAAACACATCAAAGCTACTCAAAGTCAGCAAAAGAGCTATGCTGACAACCATAGAAGGGACTTGGAGTTCGACGTTGGAGATAAAGTCTTCCTTCGAATATCTCCATGGAAGAGAGTCATGTGATTCGGGAAGAAAGGGAAGCTAAGCCCCAGGTACATTGGCCCCTTTGAGATCCTTGACCGCATAGGAGTTGTGGCCTATCGTCTGGCACTTCCACCGAATATGGCTCAAGTTCATGGTGTGTTTCATGTATCACTACTGAGGAAGTACATACCAAACCCGTCACATGTACTAAACTCAGAGGTGGTACAGTTGGAAGATGATCTCTCCTATGAGGAGCAGTCGATAAAAATTTTGGACCGAAGTGATAAGGTTCTACGCAACAAGACAACCCGCCTTGTCAAAGTTTTGTAGAGGAACCAAAAGTTTGAGGAAGAAACTTGGGAACCGGAAGAGGCAATGAAGGAGAAGTACCCTCATCTGTTTGTGTAAAGTGAAATTTCGGGGGTGAAATTTCTTAAGGGGGGAAGAATGTAACGAACCAAAGTATGTCAATGGAAAATTCCCTTCTTATATTTATAAAAACAAAAAATCATGAACTAATAAGTGATAAGTGACCTTTAAACATAATTTTGTCACCCCAATGTTTGGAATTTTAAAAATCTGACATACACAGTTGTGTTCAAGATAGTTTTTGGAGTCTAATGAAACAAAAATAATTTTTGGTGAATAGTAACCTACCTTTATGAATAGTAACCTACCCTTATGAATAGTAATATGACCCTTATGAATAGTAAATAAGAGTAACATTACCTATGAATAATAAAATAAAATTTAGACATCTTAGAAAGTGACAATTTGACCTTAGTAAACGTTTTTGGTATTTTATAAGTCATAAATAAATAATTATAATTAATTAATTTAAAAGAATATTTATTTTCCTGTAATGTATTCATAAATTATTGAATCAATGTCTAATAGTTTTTAGATAATTTTATAAGACCCTACATAATTTTTGAAAGAACTATAAAATCAGTTTTAATCTTAAAACTGTTTTTTAAGTAAATTATGATTTTATTTAAATATTAAATTAATAATATTTAGAAAATTATTTTTGAAAAATGGACTTCATTTTTGGATTCTACACATCAAAAAATGGTTGGGGTAAATTTTTGGGATTTTTCTGAGATACTTGAATTTTTTGTGAATAGTGGAATACATTAATTTACCATATAAATACATTTTAATTAAAACCCACTATTCCTGACATCAAAAGTGATGTAATCACCCAAATCCCAAACTCACATGCCATTTTTTACTATTCTTGGTCATCCAAGACTCACTATTCCTTGTCCTAGGTGAAATTAATAAACTAATCAATTTTATATTAAGGAAACCCCTCTCCCCTCCACTATAAAAGCCACCCTTCACTCCCTCTTTTCCTCACACCTCTCAAGCTCCAAGCCTTCCCTAAACTCTGCCCAAACACCTTCCCTAGCTCATACCCCATGTCCAAAATCTTCTGGTCTCATTAAAAGACCAATACTAGCTTCCTTAAAGAGGATATCAAGAGGAGAATTCTAGAGGTAATTTCTCTCCCTCTTCTCCTTTAATTTCCTTTCAAGTTCAAGTTCCTTTCTTGATCTCTCCCTACCTATATTCATCCAAATTGTTCTTTAAATACAGTATTATATATATACTGTAATATTATGATTCTAATGTTATATTATATCACCCCACACCCTTTCCCTCTTCCATTTATTTTATTAAAGAGAACGTTGTTCATGATGTGTTAAATTTATCACCTTCAAAAACGACGTGTTCTCTTCTTCCATTTCTACATTTAATCTGGTCATGAAACCATTTTATGGTTGAAACAGAATATTTTATATGTATTATGTTCTATTTTAAGTTCTGTAAATAACCTATGGCCTTATTACTAAGTTAAATGTTAAAACAAGATCGTTGTGATCCAAAAACCGCCCAAATTAACCCAAATAACCATCATTAAATTTTTATCTAATGATTCGTCCACTTGGATCTAATATAATTCACTATAAAATTATTAAAGCTACTGTAATATAATTAATAAAATTTAGTATCAGTTCTGGATGTTTACCCATGATCTACCCAAACATCAATTTAAGAATACACGTGGACCGCTCAAGAAAACCATAAAAACGAACATCCCCGAACAATGTTTTTAAACTCTATAAGTCATCCAAAGGAACATAATATGAAATAATGAAACCATAATGAACACTATTAATGTATAAAAGGTTATGGAATTTCTAATTAATTAATATAATGTCATTATACAGGACATTAAAGAGAAGGAGGCATTCGAGTACAAGGTAAGGGGAAATCTCGAACCCAATTTTCTTCCTTCGGGTTCTCCCTCTTTCACTCCATTTTTGATGTGGTTACTCATCAAAGGTCATTTTTTCATCATTTACTTGACTTTTATAGGATATACATGTTTGTCACTAGTTTTATGTCCATCAAAATGTTTTCCAAAAGAACTCTTCTTTCAAGATCTCACCTTTTCCCTCTCATTCAAGGTTGATGGTTCTTGTATCAAGTAAGTTGTTCCCTCTTTATTTTGGGAACCCAAAGCTTATGAATGTGTTATTATGAGATTAAACCCATTCAATTAAATGGGTTATTTATGTACATATTTGATATGTGTTCTATGTGTCAAGCATGATAATGATAATGTTATGATGTGATGGGTGCACCCGGAATTATATAGCGCAATATGAATGTTTAAATGTGACGGGTGCGACCGGAATTATACAGCTCTCCAATGCATTGGGTAAAGTGATGAATCTCATTAGTAAATTTGAAATGATATGTGAACATGATGCTAGATTTTTTCACAAGTATGTGTGGTAGTTAACCACTAAGACATGATGTTTCATTTTTATGCATTGCCACATTTCAAGTCTTTTACTTATGCTCCTCTCATGTTAATGATCTTTTGCCTATGTTATGATTATGCTCACCCCATGATGTATTGTTCTTATCTATCCTCTTACTGGGCTTTTAGCTCACCCCTTTTGATGTATATCCTCAGGTGGCTACATGTACTAAGGAGAGGTCAAGTGCTACTAAGAAGCTATAGAAGAAGATATTAAATAAATGTTTATGGTTGATGTTGTATTTGTTATGTATGGTCCTAGTTTTCCCAAGACACTAAACCTCTGGATCCTCCATGTGTAATAATATTGTGTTGTTTATCTTTGAAATGATGTAATAGTAATGTAAGAAAAGGCCGAGTCGGTATAAAGATGGTGTGGAATAATATCATAGTTGGTAAATGTGGTTCACAGGTGGTGAATGAGGTTCACCAGAGGTGTGAATTAAGATTGTCGGTGATGTTGATCAATGTGGTTGTATGATGAAGCCATCAAGGTCATGTGCACATAAGATATAACCCAATGAGGTGGTGTTAGATCACGTATCATATGTGATAGTTTTGACAATAAACATAGAGGAGGTGATCAATATAGAAGCCCATGAATGGTTGTGTGTGAGACCACCACATTCTCACTAAGGATCACCGCTATGTTGAATCCGATGGGCCGAGACAAGGAAGGATGAATATCATCATGACTTGGGGTATCGGGATATTTGGTCAATGATGGTTGAGTATATGGATGTCCATGGGACTTGTGATATATCTTGTAGATGTGTTTTTAGTGAAGAGTTGATTCAAAATGGTTATGTAGGAATGAAAATAAATAAAAACTTTGGATGCATCGTTCAACTCTAGCACTAGTTGAGGTATGTAAAGTCTCACTTGGGTCTAGTAGATAAATAGTGCAAAATATTATGTGATATGTGTTAAGTGATGTTTATTTATTCTTTTGTATAAATTGGTATATGTATGGATTCTAGATAGGGACACTGTTGGCGGTGGCCTATTGAGTTCATACTCACACCTTAAATGGGTCCTTTGGAACACATAGAGGCATTATGGTTTTGAGAAAAGGAAATGGAAAAGGTTTGATATCAGGATTATAGTGGATAGGGGTGTGTAGAGGGTGCATAATATTTATGTCATGGATTTGGTAGACAAGCCGGGTGATTCCTCAGCTTTGGGTTGGTAATATTTTTATTATTTTGTTCATCCACATATATGATCAACCCATGAATGACCCCAATTACTTTTTATCATTGGAATGACATGTGGAAATTATTTTTTATATATCATGTGTATTTTGGATTGATATTTCCATTGTTTAAAATTTCTGACACAGTGTTTGATTAATCACTTATGCAACATTATTATTTTTATTATCATCAGAGAGTATAGTCTTACCAAAATCACCCAAAAGACCCTCTGTACTAGTCGACAACCTTTGAAGTATATTGAGGTGTTCCTAAGGTCTCATTATGAATTGTTTTGGTTACTATTTATAGTGAATTAGGATGAGGACATCACATTTATCATATCAAATTATTATAAAAGTTCCCTACTATAACAATAACCTTGAGATACCATGAAAGTGACATTAAATACAGGTATTATGGTATATATACATCATAGTGATGGGATAAAAATGATTTCTAACTATCAGGTATTGGGGGATTATAAGCCTTTATACTTCATCTCATTAAGTTCACACTTGGTGATCTTGGGTGGAGGAGATCATGAAGACTGAACCACCAATAGGATAACTAAAAGTTTTTGGTGTCAAAAGATATTACTATCTACAAGAATAGGTATTGGTATGTTGAATTGATATCATCATTAATTTATATCATTTGATCATATTTTTTTAATGAAAGATGAAAACCATGGAATTTATGTTTTTAGAAATGAAACCTATGTTTGGTGCATCTTTGGTGGTATGTCATTGATTGAATGATCAAGATGCGATTTACCACTTTTGAAAGGAAGAATAAATATCTGTCATTTAAATATAATGGTAGTACCTTGAATAAATCCATATAAATGGTATAAGAAAGAAATATCTCTAATTAATTCTCAAAATATAAATAAATAATTAAAGGATGATGACACAAGGTACACATATTGGTTTAAGAGATATCATAAGACTACAAGATTATATTACAGGGAATACATTCATAGGAGGTAGTCATAACTATGAATTATCCTCATCTATTTAGGGTCAATGATGTTTTACTAGATGTTAATCTTAGTCCAGGAATATGATTCAAAACTATCAAGATAAGATCTTAGAGGGACACACACAAAATCTATCCACAAATTTTATCAATTCTGGTTAATTGGAGTTTAGAATGAAGTGGTCCCCACATGAAGGGGCTGATGAATGTATTAGTGTAAACAATTGAATGTAAAATATATAATTATATTACTAAAGTTTAGAATAATGAGAACTTAATTTATTTCACAAGGAACTAAAAATTCATTTAATTATAAAAATGAAAATAAGAAAATATTATTTTCAAACAAATGTTACATATTCAAGGTTCATTAAATAAATAAGGGGGAAAGATGTTGAGTCAGTAGATATTATTTAATCACATGAAATTTATGATTATGAAAAAATGGGTTATGAAATTTTCATGAAAGGTATAAGATGTTTACTAATTTATTCATGATATAAACATGTTGGTTTTTAAGGGTTAGCTTGTTTAAGGGATTAAGTGTAATTTTAAAGATTTAAACCCAAGTATTAAACCCATTTTATACCCAAAATGAGAGTGATTTTATATTTAAATGAATTATATATTCTTCAAATCACTCTCTCTAGTTGTAGAGATAAAAATTGAAGGGATGATAAATAATTAAATGATCCTTTCATGCATATCGATTACATGATCTTATGATGATCAAAGAAACATTATAAAGCACCTGATTCTTACATGTTAACACGTGGATATAAAATATTGAAATTATAGGGGATTTAATAAACATTTTTAAGTTATATAGGGTTTCTTATTTGGTGCCTTTGAGATACCGATTTCTAAATATGGGGAGATAACACTAGTATCACATCATTCCAAAAATTTAGCATTTTATTTTCATTTTCATACTTAAAATTAATTATATGTGGTCTTTGGTATGTATTGTGTATTTCCATTACCAATAAAGTGTCTTAGGATATATTTGGTGTATTTTTTTTAAATTTATTTGTAATCATAATTCCATGGTATACTTGGTTTCATCATATGGTATATTTTTATGCTTACAGGTTTTATGTTTTCTGAATTTGAATTTTGATTCCAGTGATCATGATTCTTTATTTTTATAAGATTTTTGTGTGAGAAGGTTAATAATGTCATGAAATATTATTTAATATTTTAATTTTATAATTATAATAATAATGAAGATGGTGATGACTCCCCATTTCTAAACAAAACTCTTTATATAGATAACCCTTTATTTTGTTCAACTGTTCGATATGAAATGGGATATAGGGATTGATCTAAAAGTTTAATTTCAACATCCATGTGCCCTATATATATGTGTGTCATTATGTCAATAGATGATATAAATTTTATCCCACTATATTTTTCCTCTACTTCTTGAATACTAATTTTACATTACTGTATTTCATTCTTTATTACTATTACATAGATCTTACTCCATGTTTCATCAATGATTCATTTCACATGTGATTGATCGCATATTTTTCACTGTGAAATTCTTTTAAGTTTCAATCAGTATTCTATTATTCTCTTGAAACATTATCAGCAAAAGATTCATTTTTTAATGTGGTTAGTAAAAAGTGGTAAATATTATTTTCCATGGTGAATATGTAAAATCTTAGTTTTATCTCACTTGAAATTTAATAAACAACATATTTTCTTGGATTTTGGATGTAAATATGAATTTAAATGAAAAAAATCCTTGGATGTATTATCAAATCCAATAATCAAGATCTTGATCTAGGTTATGATCGATCCTTGATATTCCTCTATTATAAGCTCCATGACGATTTGAAGAATGAGTACTTGATATTAAAATATTCCTTAGTGTCACAGAAAACCTCAAAGATAATTATAATCACATATTAATGGTAATACCACTAAAATTATGATATGAATTGAGTAATTAAATATCAATATATTATAATTCTATAACTGAATATAACCTCGAAACTTATAAAATTACATCACAATTTAAATTGTGTGGAGAAAATATTACCAACACATATATGTTGAAGAATTTTTTTTACCTTCTATGCCTTTAATGTGATTATAAAACAATAATATTGATAAAAGGATTTAAAAAATTATCTAAATTACTATTATGACTTATAATTTTTGAACAAAAAAATATATTACTGATTAGAAAGCACAAATCCTAACCCACTGGTGAAATTGAATTCCCTGAAGAGAATGAAATTTCTTATAATCAAGTTTGTGAAATTGACCAATGTAGTCAAGGTATAGGTGAATAATATTATTGAGGTGGGCATACACCTCATGAGAAAATGAAAGGAAACCACAAGGAGTGGTGAAATAATGAACAACCACAACCAAATAAAACAAATAATGATGAAATCTAATTCTTTTAGTGTGATATAAATGGTGATTGATTAGGTACCCATCATACACCAAATAATTTTATTAATATTTATAAAAAATCAGTCAAAGGTATGGAAAATATAATTTAAGAAAACTTCACTGACTTGGCCTTAAAGAATACTAATGATATTATAAAGTTTGAAATTTATACTTATTTTTTTGACACCTAAAGTATTAATAATTTGGATACTATGTAAATTCTCTTAATATAGATTCACGTTTTTGTTTGTAATCTTTTTCAATGGATGTTGCATGTTTTATTTATTTTACTTTTATTTTATTTCTTATATGCATGTATTATTTTTTAATAGAAATATATGTTTTGAATCTACCTATTAGGATTAATTCTGATGATGAAGATATTTGTATTATTAAAAACACCACGATATACACAATTATTATGTATAAGAAATATTTTATCAACCTAAAAATGAAAATTTCACATGTATGTACATTAACCTATTGTGAAAAATTAATCCAAGGTTTCAAAATAGCTATTTTTTTTTCAAATTGGGGGAACACTAATTTTAATAAATAATTCATTGTTTTCTTGTAAGTCTCAAAAATATCTATTAATATTTAAATTTATTCATGAAAATAGATATTACATTAAGATTATGGATTAATAAGGTATTAAATACCACTATATATAAATCATCAATAATGTGAAAAAAATTATTCTATAGAAAATTTCAAGTCTTTACTCTATATTTTGTTATGTCAATATATCAAATCAAATATAAAAAATCATAAGTTTATTTAATATGAAAAATTTATTGAATGATATGACCATTTAGTTCATTTAGGATCTATAATGATGAGAAAAATAATAAAAAGTATGAATGTTATTCCATTGGTTGATACAAATATCCTGACACCCAAAAATTTATCATGCATTGATTATTCTCAATGAAAATTGATTATAATAACCTGACCATAAAAATTTGTGACTGAAACCCTTATGTTTAAAAAAATTCATGGTGACATATGTGGTCCAATTCATCCACCATATGAACCATTTTGATGTTTTATGATATTTATTGATGTTTCATCTAGATGGTCCCATGTGTTTATATTATTAACTCCCAACCCAACATTTATGAAATTTCTTACCTAAATAATACTGTTATGTGTACAATTACAAGATTAATCCATCAAGTATATTCATCTTTATAATTAAAAAGAATATTCATCACATGATTTTAATAATTATTTCATATCGATTAGGATAAGTTTTGAAAATACCATAGCTCATGTTTACACTCAAAATGATCTGGACAAGTCATTTCTAAAGTGATTATAACTTATTTCTAGACCAATTATTATGAAAACATTGTTTCCCAGTTTAACATGAGGATATACAATTTTTCTTGAGGTAAAAATGATTAAAATAGGACCATTTATTTATTATGATTCCTCATCTTTGTAATTATCTTGAGTTCATAAACCAAATATTTCATATTTAAGAACATTTGGTTATGCTTTATATGTGCTAGTGGCACCCCCACAATGAACAAAATGGGACTCCAAAAAATATTGAGAATTTGTGTTGGATTTTTAATCTCCCTCGATCATAAAGTATCTTGAGATAATGACATGATATATATGTAAAAAAAATATTGATTTTAATTTTGATGAAAAACTATTTATAACCTTTAAGGGAGAAAATCAATTATCATTAAAATAAATATCATATAAAATGAATTTATTACTAAATCTTGATCCTTGTAAAAAATGGTTTTAAAAGTCATATATACCCACTGCAAATGCACCAACCATAATAGATGTCCCATAAGTACAATCAAATGGTGTTAAGATAAATGCTTCCAATACACATCTAAATCACGGAATACCACTTGGTTTAAAGGATACAATCATTATTAAAGAAAAGTGAAAATCTCATGTCAGTTAAAGAAATAAATGAACTATAGAAGAATGGAAATTCAATTTATCATAATGTTCTTCAAGAAAAAAAATATACTAGAAGCACATGATCATTATAGAGTTTTTTTATAAATTTCACTCAAAATGGAAGATATTGAAACCAATTGAGGACCATTATTTATGACATGTTTTTTATAAAATGTGAAACTTAATATTAATGATGAGGATCAAAAACCTAAAATGGTTGAAAAAAGTAATGATAAACAAGATTGTGATAAATGGAAAGTTATAGTACAATACGAATTATACTCACTATCCAAACATTATGGTTTTGGGTTGATTATAAAAATGATAGAATTTATTAATAATGTTAGTTATAAATGGGTATTTTTGAGCAAGATAAATGAAAATAATGAAGTTGTGAAATATAAATCATGTCCAGTTGCTCAAATTTTCTCACAAAGACTTGGGAACTAATTAGGATGAAACATACTATCCTATTATGGATATGATAACCTTTTGGTATCTCATGATTTTTTTATAAATATTAATCTTGAATTATTCCTGATGGATGTCATGACTTGATAACTATATGGTAATATTGATAATGATATTTATACGAAAATCCAAGAAAAATTAAAAATTATAGCTATATATTTTTTTATCTCAAGGTCTTTATTTTTTTTTAATTTGAATAAATCTTTATATATTAAACCATCCTGTGAATGTGTGGAATAATCGTCTAAGCGAATAGTTAATGAAAATGGGTTATAAAAAAAATCCAATTTGTGTCTTCATTGTGAGGAGTTCATCTAAAATTTTCATTATTGTGGTACATATTGATGATTTATATTTTTTTAGGAATCATGATGAACTTTCAATGGAAATATAATTTTTAAATAAATAATTTGAAATGAAAGAATTCAAATAGACAAAATTCCCCATTAGATTAAAAATTTTACATCTTGAAGATGGAATCATTATTCATCAATATTGGCATAATAAAAACACCCTAAAAATATTTCATATAGACAAACCACATTGATTAAGTGAACTACTTGTTATATGATATCTTGATAAAGATGAAGATCCTTTTAGGTCATGAGTGGATAATAAAGAACTTTTTGGTTTTTAAATACCAAATCTAAGTAATTTAGGAGAACTAATTTACCTTGAAAATAATACATCACAAAATATATCATTTGGTGTGAATTTATTATATAGGGGTAGTTCTTATTATACTCATCAACATTAGAGTGGTATTAAACATATTTCAAGGTACCTTCAAGGATCTATTAATCGAGGATGATTTTATTATAAAAGTTTAAAACCAAAATTGGTTTGTAATACTAATTATAGCACCCTGAATAAAATCACCCAAACAAAACCTTGTTTGGAGCACCACAATATTTCAAGAATACCTCCTCATACTCCAGTGATTTTAGAATAATAGATAAAATTTATAACCAACATGAGGAGACTATACTCCTAGAACCATAATATACAATAAAAAACCAAAAATAGTAATATCATATAATATTAGAGTAACCACACATAATTATAGCTGAGATTTGACCATCAATAATAGATAAAAATTAGTATGCGATATTAAAATGAATTTTGTGACAACATTCATACATACATACATTAAGGGCCTCCCATTGGGCTAACTAAGCATAAAATAAATAAATACACCAAATTACATGTGGATACATGTCCTCGAACCTAGTTCTCCCCTCAGTCCTGTCTCCCGACATCCTACCAGCTACCTATAACTGGGTCCCTCATATAACCTATGACCTAAAATTCAAATATAATATTTTCATGTGCACTGGGGTTCTTGTGTATTGTATGATCATAAATCTTAGTATGGTGCCACAAACATGTCCCTTATATTCACCATTGTATATAATGTATCCATGTATGGGAAAAAAAATTAGGTAGAAAAATACAGCATACTGATAATTATGTTAGGTCACTAGGTACTAACCAGGCAACCATAACACCTGACCCCACCTACTTCAACCAATATCAGTAATCATATCTATTATAACCACATGTCATTAGAAGAATAGTAGGTAAATGAATTGAAATAGAAAATCTCAAGCATATATGAAACCCAAAAATGACATCAATGAAGTGATCTAAGGAGGGAATCTCAATAACTAATCTCTTACTTAGGCTAAAATATCCCCTCGGGGTATGGTCTCAATACCTTGTGTCATACATAATGGTTAAGGTAAAAAGTGATCCTAGGAGGTAATACTAATGTCTAATATCCTTCCCAAGAAAAACCAAAACCCTCTTCAAAGGCGAGTTCTGATGGATAATCATATACACATCATACATGATAAGAAGTAGTCTGAGGAAGGAATATCAATGGTCAAACATATACATAAGCAAAACGCTCACCCTCCTCAGAGTAAGGTTTCATGTATGATCATGTATCTAGAATATGGAATAGGTGAGTACCTAGGTGGTGTAACTCCATACACCAATCCCTAGGTCTCATCTAGCCACAAATCCAATGTAAATACCCCAAACCCTATATCATAGAGTTTGTGGTTAATTTATTACATTGGTTCTAGATACAAGAGATCATATCCCAAGGGGATGGATAGTTTATTAGTTTTGGTAAACTATATACATACTTGAGTCTTAAATCACATTTGAAAACATGAAATAAAACATTGTGAAACTAAAATTTTTGCATCGTTGAACTCATTAAAAGATTCCTTCTTCATATCCTTGGAAAGGAAACAATATAAGGATTAACTCAGATACTTAGTAAGAGTTATATAAATTAAAATCTATCATGAATAAATAAATCATAATAAATAAGGAATAATCAATACAGAAAGGTAAATACATGAACACACATTCCATTTAATCAGTAACTTGAATATCATGATTAGATAAGGTGTCTTTGAAGGGGTATGGAGTCACCCATGGTTATCCTAGAGAATGCACCACATGCGCCTCCAGGTTTTAAAATTTTCCCACCAATCTTCCCTCCTCCTCCCTTGCTAGCTTCTTATCTATCTACAATCCTGGTGGTGTCAGACCCTATTCCTTTGTTATATCTACTTTAGTCCTCATCTCTTCCAGTTCCAGGGGATCTCAACCCTCTGACTTCATTTAAGGACATCATATCAGGACTTTTCGTGAAGGGTTTTCCTCACCAAACGTCGTCCTGTTCTTCTCTATTATCCCTAATCTTAGAGATTCCATTGAGGGATCTACAATCTTCATCAGTGAATGGATATTTTACTCTGGATTTCTCCCCGAACATGTTCAGGGTGGCTATTGATTTTCATCAGTGGACTTTGGTGTCCAGGTTTGGGGATGATAAACCGCCTCTTCCAGTTTTCAGACTTTCACCGCCTCCTAGAATTTGGATGCTCTAGCTAGAGTATCAATACTCACTAGAAAGGTGTTATTTATCATTCTTGATTACTCGAAGGAATTCATGAAAGCATGGTACCAAAGTCCTCTCTCTCTTGAAAAATGTAGGTATAACCTATTCTGGTAGATGATAAATTCTCATTTTGGACAGGATTCTTCACAAGAAGCGGTATGAATTAATTTACTAGGTCTCCCGCTTCCCTCTCATAATCATGTTTTTCTATGTGGTATTGGTAATACCATTGGTTCTTTCCTCTATACGGATGAACATACAATTTTCTTTAAAGACGAAGGTGTAACACATATATGTGTTGAACTTGATCTGTCTCAACCTCTAATGTCTCATATTCTTCTTCGAGTGGGATAATCAGTTTCATGGTGGAAACCTCTGATCCTTATCTCTCCATTGTACTTCTACACATAATTTTGTCTTCACGGTCACTCCCTTCCTGTCTGTAGAAAACGTTGGTCTAGACTAGATATCCAACCTCTTGTGAATTCTTTATCTTTTGAACAGAACTTGGATTCATTAAAAATGTTACTTCCCCTAGAAAAAGTGGTGACCTCCATTTCTACAGAGATGGTGCTCATTGTCCTTCATAATTTTACTCCAATTCTTTAGGATGAAGGTGGATGTTCTCACTCTACATTATTACCACCTGGCCCCCTTCCACCGTTCCAGTCAAGGTGACTATGGTGAACTTCCCTGTACCTATTCATAATGATATCCTGGCTGAAGTAGTCTTTCCCTAGCCAGAGTCTACACTAGCTGCATGCACAAATATGGATACTTTTAATCCCACACTAATTAATAATAACAGTTTGGAATGAGCATCGGTTCGGTTGGATCCCTCTTCTCATACCTCTAGTACTATGAAGGATGGCCTTGGAGGAGGAAAGAAGGTCATTTCTCTTGAGGCAGTTTCCTTTGTCCATAAACATTTAGGCAATCCTCATATTCATATATCAAATGGGTTCAATGTTCTATCCAATGTGGAATTTGATAAGAAAGAAATTCAGTCTCCTCCTCCGAGCAGAGACTATACCATAGGCTGTGAAAAATGGGAGTAGGAGTTCCTTTCATCCAAGGTTATGAGTCTTGTGTCAGAGGAGGAAAACCCCTACAGGTTCACTTCCAATGATATATTTTCTCATTTAGAATTACTGAGGTTTAAGTTCCTAGGTGAGCATTGATTTCATTTCTTCAGAACTTCGTCACCATAAAGCTATATTGGTTGCTATTCATGAGAAGAAACAACAGTCTTGAACTATTAATAATTTCTCTTCCAATCTTGGAGTCCACAATTTCATTCATGGGGAGCCTAAAAACAATCACATTTTGATTTTATAGAAAAATTTGATCATAGTGGAAAACGTAGTTGTATATGATCAACATATTTCAATAAAGGTCATCTTGGATAATTCTAGTTTTATCATATCCTTTGTTTATACAAAGTTTAGTGCAAGGGAGAGAGAAATTATCTGGTAGGAGTTGGACAATCTTGATATGGGTGACATGGCTTGGCTTGTTGGTGGTGATATCAACATCATTATAGATATTTATGAGAAGAAGGGTGGAGGGGTTTATCTATGGAAGGAAAATTAAGATTTTGTAAGTTTTTCAGCCTGTAACGAACTCCTTGACATGGGGTACATAGGTGATAATTTCACATGGTGGAATAACCAGAAGGGGGGTCATTATAGGTGGTTTCATTGGGATCATTTTTTGGCTAACAGTAAATCCATTGCATCCTTTCTTAATGAAAAAGTTGAGAACCTTGTTAATGATTTATCTGATCATTCTCCTTTGTGCATTAGCCTGGTTGATAATTCTGCATGGAATAATCTTTTCATCTATTCAGGGAAATGGACAGTTGACCCTAGCTATCATGCTGTGGTTCAGTCTTCATGGGGTAAATTTATGAATGAAAGATCTTTGGTTGGGTTTCATGACAAGCTTCATTGCTTGAAATGGGACCTCATTATTTGGGAGGCGAACAAACCCACTCATTTTTAGGATACTAATACTCTTAAGGGGTATATTGAATAGGATGATAGGAACCTTGAATCACATTGTAATGATAAAAATTTTAGTAATTTGATCAATGTGAAGTCTCATCTTTATGAAGTTCTTCTTGAACAAGAAATAACTTTTAGAGAGAGATCCATAGTGACTTGGATCCGAGAGGGAGATCATAATACTGCCTTCTTTTAGGCATGTATAAGAGAAAATAAAAGACACATTGGTCTAAAAATATTGCTTGAGGATGGTTCCTTTTCTTCTGACCAACAAGTTGTATGATGTTTGGATACATCTCATTTTCCTCTTTACTTGTTGGTGTTAATCCTTTCATGAAGGATGGTTATACTATAAGGCCCACTTATTTCTTTGGAAACTTACATCATTGTGTATCTACAGATTCAAATGGTATTCTAGAGGGAATAGAAGATGAGAGGGAGTTGAGGAAGGATGTCTCTTTCCCAAATTCTGAATGTGCCTCGGGTCTAGATGGTTTCCCCGAGTCTTTCAACATTAATTCATGGGAAATTGTTAAAAATTAACTTGTAAAAATCATTCATGATTTCTTCTGTGGTGAAAGTCTTCCTAGAGTGGCTTGTGCAACTTCTTTTATCCTCATTATGAAGGTCAAGAATCCTTACTTCTCAAGCAGTCTTGTCCAATTAGCATGTGCAACTTTCCTTATAAAGTACTTTATTAGATTATAAAAAAAGTGATTATTCATAAACCTTCTAAAATGAATATCTAAGGAACAACATGGTTTCATTTATGGAAGATCTTCTCAGGTTTCCATTTCCATTGCTCATGAAATAATAAGTGATATTAATAAGAAGGTCCCTAGGTCCAACATTGCTATCAATATGGATATGGAAAAGGCATATGATAGGATGGCTTGGCGTTTCATAATCAAAGTTATGTGAGGTATGGGGTTTTTGGATAAATATATTGATCATATTTTCAGAAGCATGAGTTATCCCTTGTTTTCTATTAACTTCATGGGGAGAAGCTATGGTTTCTTCAAATCAGTCTGAGGGATAAGGTAAGGAGATCCTCTTTCTCCCACTATCTTTATCTTGGATCAATACTCTTTTAGTAGATATTTTAACAAGAAGATTGATGAGGGATTTCTAATACCCTTTTGGTTCCAACCTAACATTAGGGGACCCTCTCATATTTTATTTTCCGATGATCTAGTTCTCTTACTTAATGGAAATATCAGAAATATTCATGATCTTGACTGTATTCTTGATGAATTTTTCCACAAGAGTGTCCATTCCATAAACCAACCAAAGATTAGTGTTTATTTATCAAAATCATGTTCATAATCAAGGGAAAAAATAATTGTTGATAAATTAGGAGTCCAAAAAAGATCATTTTCCATGGAATATCTAGGAGCAACTATTTCTCTGGTTAGAGTTAGAATTCAACATTTTAATACACATTTTGATAAAATAACCATTCATATTATTAACCAGAAGAATATATTTATCTCTCTTAGTGATCACATCACCCTAGATAATTGTGTCCTTTATTAAATTCCTTTGCATGCCTTGTCCTCTCTCATTTCTCATAAAGCAGTCTTAAGAAAAATTGAAAAAAATTCTTACCAATTTCATTTGGGACATGCACGGTGAATGAAAGCATCATTGAGATTCATGGAATATGATGAATTCTAAAATTGAAGGTGGAGGCATAAATTTTAGAAGTGTCGCTGAATATGTGTGCAGTGTCCAAGACAGATTAGCAGGGAACTTTATGGAAGATATGTCACTGTGGGAAAAAATTATTTATAATAAATATGGGAAAGTTTGTAATGGACCTGCGAGAAAGAGTTATAATCTTTATAATTTGATCCGAAAACACTTACCTTCTCTCCAACTTCACTCACGATGGGTCATTAGTTGAGTTTCCATAATTTATTAGAATGACAACTAGGCGGGCAATATTCTGGATTTTTTGGGCTGTCCAATATCAGATATTTCTTTCTCCCTAAGGAGTACCTATCCATGTTTATCAGTACGACTCCTAATCAGCAACAACAAGACATATTCAACAGTGTCATCATCTGTTCGAAGAATGATATATTGGTTTTCACAAGATCATCCTCCGGGTATTTCTTGAAGAAGGAAAATAAGTGCATCATGTATGGGGAATACATCATCAATGTATGGGGTGACACTCTATGGATCAAGGAAATCCCAAATAAGTTTAATTTTTTTATGGAGGGTGCATAACCAAGCCTTAACTATAGATGAAATGGTTTACAGAATAGGTGTTTCTTTGGCATCCCGAAGTAGTTGCTGTCATGTTCCTCAAGAAGAGACCTTGGATAATATTTTCTTTGAAGGTGACTAGGAGTCCACATGTGGCCTGGTTTTCGCAAATATAATGGAATTTACAGACCACAACATCCTAACAATGGCTTCCTTCAAGTTTGGTTCCACAATTCCACTGATAATCCCCATGAATGCAAGGTGTGATCTCTCTTTCGAGCTTCTGTAAGTTGAACCCTCTGTAATTCTCAGAATAAGGAGCGGCATGAAGGGTTTTTTATTCTCGTATGGCTATGATGATTAAAGCTCACACCTTAGAAATTGAACTGGCTTCTCTGATCAAGCACCAGGAATCCTATCCTTTACTGCGACACCTCTTTCATGGTAAGATTAATGAGGACATAGGTCACAACCCCCTATTACAAGGCAATTGCATTCAATGGTATCCTCCTAATAATGGGTTTAAATTAAATATTGTTTGGTCATGTATTAGTAGTATTATGAGATGGGTTGGATTTGTTTGTAACCTGGATAGTTCTGTTACTCTTGCTTTCAGTGCTACTTTTGGCATCAATGACTCTCTTCTTGTAGAAACTCTTTCTATTCTTAAGGAATTGAAAGTGTGTCTTTCCCACAATATTATGATGGAAATGGGGGAAACTGACTCATCTATCCTTTATAGATCTTTGAAAAGAACCATATCAATACCTTGGGCTATCACCTATCTAGTGCGGAGATGTAAGAGCATACCATCCAATAGAATTTCTATTACTCATACATGGTGTGAGGGTAATATAGTGGCGAACTTCCTGGCCTCCGGGGGATCTTCGAACAACTCAATTATCATTTTTAATACAAATGGTTCCCTTCCCCCAGTGTGTGTTAATATTCTTAAATCCAATGATCTTGGGATTTATTATTTTATAAACCCATGATGTTTTTGGGATATGACCCTTTTCAATAAAATTTCATAATGTTGGATGAATGATTATATAAGGCATAATCAATATGGTAAGGAAAATAACTGAACACACATACCTTTTAATCACTAACTTGAGTACAAAATGCATCCATGGATAATATTAATTCAATAATGTCATGGATAACAATAAAATAATTCTTAGTAAAGTAAATGCTTAATACTGGACCTCATGATCTTATACATCATGATATTTATACCATGAAGACCTTTCATAAGATGGTTTAATAATATGGGTAAAACCCCATTTAATTCTAGCCAACTTATTCACTTCATGAAATTGTCAATGAATCAATGAGAAGTATTAATGATATTTCATATATAATGGGAATTATATACACTATATAAAATAAATTAGGTGCATAACATTATAATATTCCTCAAAGAAGGAAAATTGAGATGAAATCCCTTACCTTACACTTCTTTTTGGTTGAAAATACTATAACTTCCAATATAATGGTTTTAAGAATATTATTAATTTATAATAGAACCATATTTATGTTTAAAATATCATATATTATCCTATTATAACATTTTACCACCCTTTCATTAATAATATTTTATTATTATTATTGTTTCAATTGTTAATTGCCCTATTTTCTCATCTGTGTTTTGTCATAAAATTTCTAGTTCTTGTGTATAGAATATAGTTTCATACTCTAAATAATTAAATTAATGTTATAAATATAATATTTAATTGTTTTATTCATTTTTAAAACCAATATTTAAATTTTTACATGGAAAATGAGTCGCATCACTTCATAGAGATGGTAGGCCGTACTTACACACGAGCGACAATATCATTCCTTTAATGGATTAAAGGGTATATAATTTGATGATATTTTAATTTTATAAAATAAATATCATGTCATATGTGTCATATATATTCATTATTTATATCATTTTTACTTTCCATGTGATTCAGAAATGTAAAACAAATTACTTTGGTTCATGAGGTGGTGGTCCACCATACAGATGAGCGATGGATTTGTTTCCTATTTGATGGAGGAGAATATGGATAAATATTATTATCTAAACATAATAAAATATAATTATATAGGATATATTTTTGTTATTATATTTTATTTTTTAAGATATAATTGAAGGTGAAAAAGTAATAAAGAAAAAGAAAGAGCTTCATTAAGATGATTACACACTCTTAGAGAAATCACTTTTAGATCTCCTCTTAAAGACACTAGGTTTAGAATTTTTGGAATAAAAGAATCTATAGAATGTGGATATGGGTATTAGGGAGATATTTTGGTAGGTATTGGTTGATCCAAACAGATTTATAGGTGTGAATAAGTGAGGGGAGGGAGTTCCCTTTTATAATTTAAGATTTGTGGCATTTTTTTATAAATATAAAAAACTATTCAAATTTGGGATGTCACTCTCACCAAAAGTGCCTCTAAAATTTAAAAATAAAATATTGGATGATATTTAATGTCAATAAACACCTATTTATCTAAAAATATTTTTTTAAACATGTTATTCCATTTAAATCTTTAGTTTAGCCATCAGAAAATCGGTTTTAACATTAACCATGGTAACATATTTTTACTATTTTTACTATTCATTTTGAAAAAATAAAGCTGAAATTATTATATAATATTAATTATTATGATTAAAAATAATTAATAAATTTTAATCAATTCAATTCCAAAAATGTGATAGAATTTAATTTAAAATTAAACTCACAAACGTCTAGAAAAAATGATTTTTCAAGAAATACATTTTTCAAGCACAAGATGATTTTATAAGAACTGTATGAAAATTAATAATAATTAAATGAAGTTAAATTAATATATATATATATAATATTAATTTAAATCATACCTCATTATGAGTTATTTTAATTATTTAAAATAGATAAGCATTATGCATTTTAAAACAATTTGAAGAAAAAATGTGTTTTGAAGCCTAAAAATAAACTTATATTAAAATCCAATATAAAGATGTTTTAAATGTAATTAATTTAATTAAATATAAATAAATAATACTTATTTTAATTTTAAATAATCTTAAAATAATAATTTTACTTTTTAATTAATTTATTTATTAAAAATAAATGACAGTTTTACAAAAAATTGATAATTTTAACTATTCACTAAAAAATCAATATTTTTTGAAAAATTAAAAAATTTAACCATAATTTAATATGGATATGATGATTTCAAAAATTATTTTCAATTTATAAAATAACGTTTATAAAATATCTTAAAATTAATTATAATATTTTATCACAAAAATAAATAAAAATGATTTCTTTGAATGAAACATATTTTTTATAGAATAAAATATATTTTTTAAAAGCTGAGTGATTATTATTAATAACTTATCCATAAATTTATTTTTTAGGACCTTTATATAAATTTTATAAATTATTTAATCATATTAATCCCCTCCAATTTAATGGATATGTTGTAATGGTCATATTCAAGTAATATATTCTGTGGGTTGTTTATGCTCAGTATTGCATGCCGTATGTGCCATGAGACAAAATGTTATTCTTATAAAATCTCAAAGTTACATGTAAATGATGATATAAAAGAGATTAGTTAATTTTAAATAAATATACTATAAAATATTATGGTGTTACATTCTACCCACCTTCAACAAATTGTATCCTTACAATTTGAACTTGCACTCGGAAGTCAAGGGTTTGATATTTAAAAATACCTTTTTTGAAAACCTAAATCATAAGAAGGTTTAATAAAAATTCTTATTAAAAGATATAAATTTTAATATGAAGTTCATATATAGTTACACATAACGAGGTTTCCAATAAGAATAACGTTTGCGGGAAGTGAAAATATGGTATTGAAGAAAAGCATAAATAATTACGGTGAGTGATGGAGATCATTGATCATAAGAAAGTGAATGATCAATAGAAAGTTAAAGACCTTTGAAAAATAATTTTGTGATGATTTAAAATACCCTTTTATTCATTTTATATGATGGTAATAGGATAATATTTTTGTTTCAGGATCGTTTTCCTAAAATTGAGGAATTATTTTTCTATCTATGAATATAAGGATATATACTTACTTGATTTTTTTGAATAGGTTGAGGGTCAAGACACCTTTATTGAACCTAAAATAAAGAAACCCATTTTGAGAACTGGTTATGGAGGGAACCCATACAATATATATGAAAAATTAATTTTTTATGCCTGATGCACTAAAATTAACATTTAACGGGCCATAAGATTCATAAAAGAGTGAAAAGTATTTCCACATGTCTCTAAATAATTTCCAAAACCAATATGATTAGAACAAGTTATCTAATATAATACATTAATCTATAAACCTCAATATTAATACTACTAGTTCAACATTACTATTTATCCATCAAAATGTTTATGTAAAGTAGTGACATATTAACAATAACATCACAAAGGCCAGTGGTAGGTGCTAAACCCTTATCACCATTTTTGTGGGTTCATGCCCCATGGCCTCACTAGATGTGACATGTAGTTACCCAACATATGGGTTGTCCTTTTTCCAAATATATATTAATATAATACCTTTAATGTTCAAAAATTATAATTAACCATAATTACCAACCATCAATGATAAGATAAACCTTAAAGGTTACAGATTTATTTAATATTATGTCCACAAAATGTAAAGGCATTTTTTCATAAATAAAATTTTCAAATACTAAACCAATGGGTTGTATTGCAATAAATGCCTACGAAAATATCCTTAATCTTGATAAACTCCCACCACAAAATACCTTAAAAAATGTGTGTTTAAGATATTGAACTTATGATCAACCTTAAACTCATAAACACATAATGGTTTTCATAATTTTAGAGTTAATATTTGATGAATCCATATATGATTTGAAAAATTAACTCAATAATTAGATGTTTCATGATTCTTATAACCAAAAAACCATTGAAAAAAATAATTCTAAAAAATAATTCTTGAATACCAATAAAAAAATACTTCGACCCCTTTACTTCAACATTAGTCATTCCTGAGTCTAAGAGTTAACCTTTAAAAGAATAAATTGACTTAGATAATTCCTTGGTTCCCCATATTTAAGACTACAAATTGTAAATAGATTCCTAGGATGAAATTTATTTCTCTCCACTAAACTCTAAACTCTTCCTTATAAATTATTCACTCTATTACATTATTTTCAATACATAAAACATTTTCCTATTTCCTTGAGACATTATTTTGGGTGTCACTTTCTACATTTTTTACTTGAATTAAATTGATCACTTTTTCCTCATTAGTTTCCACCACTTGAGATATTAACAAAATCATTATTCTTTTATTTAGTGAGTTAAAAAGTTGGTTAAGGATTGATTATTATTCATATATCATGATAACTGATTACAAATAATCACAATATCTTTCATTATAGTCATAATCTCATTAATTTTCTCATAATCACTAGATTTTACATCTTATTCAATGTTAACACATTTACTTCATGTTTTATCCATTGACTAAAACTATAAATCATAGTGTGAGTAATAATAATAATAGTGGGAAAACCTTATAATCATTTATAGGATGTTTGAATCATGGAACCTTCTTTTCAAAATAAGACACCTCATGTTTAACCTAGGTCATTCATTATTATTATTTATTTAAATACTTAATAATGGTTTGTAAAGAAAATCTGAATTATCTAAATAATATACCATAGGAGTGTCAAACTAGGTGTATAGTAAGGCTCGTTTTCATGCACCAGGTGATGATCGATTCAAATTCTAATGCGCCCTTTTTGGTGTTTTTACCCCTAGGCACAACTTTTCTAGAACCATTTCAACTTGTAGTATCTAGATAGGGATACATTACTAAGAAAACCACATAATATATTCCTCACCAAAACTATAAGTTGTTTTTCTATACTTATTCTCAATGTCTATAATAGGTTTATTTTCCCTGAAATATATTTTCCTAAATCTAGTTCCCATGGTTTCTATTAAACTTTATCTAATACCAAATATAAAGACCCTGACCCCAGTAGCCTAGAGTCAATGGTTAATTTATTACGTTGGTGATAAATACAAGCGATCAAATCCCTAAGGACAGAATAGTTTAGTATTATTGTTAAACTAGATATATACTTAAGTCTCGCATTATATTTGGAAACATAAAAAACAAAAAAGTGAAAGTAAGAATTATACATCCTTGAACTCATTCAAATATTCCTTATTCATATCTTGGGAAAGGAAACAAAATAGACTTGAGCTCATATGATTAGTAAGAGTTAAATAAATTATACACTATCATGAATAAATAAGAAATAATCAATGTTTCAAGTTAAATATCTAAAAAATATTCCATTTAATCATTACCTTGGCTATTATAATTATATAAGGAATAATCAATATGAAAATATAAATAAATGAACACACATTCCATTTAATTAGTAACTTGAGAAAAAAAACACATCCATGGATAATATGAATGAAATAATCTAATGGATAATAATAACTTAATTCATAGTGATGTAAATTATTAATATTGGATTTCATGATCTTAGATACCATGATATGTATACCATCAATAATTTTCATAAGATGGTTTGAAACTATGATTCAAAACCCATTTAATACAAGATTACTAATTAACCTTATGATACAATCAACACATCTAGGGGATATATAATTTCTAGCCCCACCCATCACTACATATCCAACACATTCCTCATATATTGAATGATCAATTTAATTCAAAAATAATATTCCTTATAAATAAATGTTCGTATTTAATAATGAATATGGAATATCAATATTTTCCTAGTCAATGAAATAACTTTCAAATTAAAATACCGTATATAAAAATGATATATGGTTTAAGAAATATGTATATCCATAATAAATAATATAGATATTTTGTGGAAATGTAATGTCCAATGATCACATGAAAGTGAATATTTCAAGGGAAAGTTAATGAATAAAAAATTAATCCAAAAAGTGGATGTCAATACTTTCCCTAGAGAAAATGATCATTAACCATCATAGAAAGGATAAATATAGTATCATTACAACATATCCCTAGGGAGTATATGTAAAATAAAGGGTTTTTTCTATTATGAATAAGGATACCATGAAAGGATCATTAAATGTTTTTGGAGTAAAATGACCTTTTCAATTTTAAAATAACTTTTAAAAAACTATAAATTTTCTAAATATTAGGGAAAAATTTTCTTTTGAAAAATAACCTTCTAAAATTATAAAACAATATTTAAATAAATTATTTTTCAGGATGGAAAAAATGTTCTATTGATGCGAAGTACATTAAAAAAATACTCACTTTACATATTTTATGAAAAGTAAAAATTACTTTGTTTGGAAAATAACAAGAAGATTACTTTTAAATATTTTAGTAAAAATAAAATTGTGGTTAAAAATAAATTTAAAAAATAATAGAAAAACTATTTTTAATTTTTTTTAAGAAAATATGGATTTTGAGGAAATAGGGTTTACATCTGAAAAGAGAAATGAAGTAATATTTTATTAAAAACATTTTCTCAAACATTTTAATTACCAAAGATAGAAAAATGGCAGTGTTACTTGAAAAAATCACAAATAACTAGAGGATAAGAAAATTAAATGGGATTATTTAACAATTACCAAATTATATCCTTAATTAAAATTCATGTATAAATAATCTATATTAAAATGATATTGAAACATAAATATCTTACCACTTTGGTTACTTTTTAATCATAATCCCCATGAAAGGAATAACATAAGATGAAACATTAAACACCATGAATATAAATTTTTTCATGATACAATATATTAAAGGGTCAATATATACACCTCATAAAAGAATATAGGTGTATAACATAATGTATGTATGAAATAATAAAAATTGAGATGGGAAACCCTTACAATGATTATAATGTTGAAGTAAGAATTAATAAATGAATCAATTATGTGTATCAAATTTTAATCCATATAAAACAAGTGTAAATACAAAATAATATAATAAGAAGTCACTACACACCTAACCTTATAATACCAAATATAATTAATAATTAATATAACCCAATGAGAAGAAATTGTGTTATGAAATTATTTACCTCTTGGTAATTTTCAAGTAAAATCCATTTGGATGAAATAATTAGAATTAAAACCTAAAATAACATAAATTATGAAGGATTAGTGATATTATATGTATAATGGGAATTATATACACCATATAAAATAAATAAAGTTCATAAAATTATAATATATCTCAAAGAAGGAAAATTGAGATGAAATCCCTTAACTTACACTTCTTTTTGGTTGAACATTTGTTAAAATCTGGTATAATAGTTTTAAGAACTTAATTATTTTATAAAATAACTATATTCATGTTTATAATATCTTATATTATACTCTTATAACTTTTTACCACCTATTTGTTAACAATATTCTATTATTATTATTGTTTCGCGTGTTAATAGCCTTGTTTTCTCATGCATGTTTTGTCATGAATGTTCTGATTCTTATGTATCAGATATAGTTAAATAATTTATAGAATTATTTTAATGTAATAAATTTCATATTTAGATATTTTATTCATTTTTAAAACCATTATTTAAAGTTGAACATGAAAAATTAGCCACATCACTTTGTGGAGATCGTAGACTGTATGAATACACGAGCGACGATATCATTCCATTAATAGGTGAAAGGGTAAGGATGTTGATGGTATATTAATTTTCCATAATTAGTATAATTTCCTATATATTATATATACATATACTTTATTTCTATAATTATGATTTTCCATGTGGTTCGTTGATGGAAAATACATCGGTTCGTGAGGCGGTAGTCCGCTGTACACACGACCGATATCTTTATTTCAAATTTGTTGTAGGAGGATATGGATAAATATTATTAAAAAACATAATAAAATTTTATTATATGAGAGATATTGGTGATATTATATTTTAATTTTAAATACATTATTTAAGATGGAAAATATGAAATAAAATATTGATTTTCCTTAAGACAATTACCTTATTTTAGAGAAACCTAATTTGGATATCCTCTAAAGGAGAATAGGGTTTGTCTTTTTGGAATAAAAATATCTAGAATGTGGATCAGGTTTTCGATGATATATATTTTTTAGGTTTTGTTTGATCTAAATGTATCCATAGGTGTGAATAAGTGAGGGGATAGAGTTCCCTTTTATAATTGATGAGAAGTGACATATTTATAAATACCCAAAACCATTGAATAATGGGAAGTCACTCTTAGCCCAAGTGCCTCCAAAATTGAAAAATAAATATTTTTTGGAGTTATAAATCCTATAAAAATATCTATCATTCAAAATAAAAACTTCTTAAACATGTTATTCCATTTACCTTTTTAGTTTACCCCCAAGTAAACCGGTTTTAACATAAACCATGGTAACAAATTTTTACTTTTTTACTATTCATTATTGAAAAAAATAAATTTCACCTCATTATATAATAATAATTATGATTATTAAAAATAATGAATCCATTTTTTCAAATTAAATTCATATAATTGTAATAATTTAATTTAAAATTATGTCCGCAGATCTGTCAAAAAAATAGTTTTTTGAGAAATGCATTTTTCAAGAATAAAATGATCTTATAATAACTTAATGACATGTAATAATCATTAAATGAATTTAAATTAATATTTATAGATATATAATCTATATTTTTAATTTAAATAACTCCCCATTATGTGTTATTTTAATTATTTAAAATTAAGAAACATTATGCACTTTAAAATAGTTTTCATAATTTTTTTTAAAGCCTATAAATAAAATTATATTAAAATCTAGTATCAAGATGATTTAACCGTAATTAATTGAATTAAATATAACTGAAAATATGAATTATGGACTTTTAAATAATATTAAAATAATAATGGTATTTTTAAATTACTTAATTTATTAAAAATAAATTATAGTTTTACAAAAAAATCAGTAATTTTCACTATTCACTAAAAAATAAATATTTTCTAAATAATATAATTTTTTTTACCTAATTTAATATATATATATGATGATTTCATAAATTATGTTCAATTTATAAAATATCATTTCTAAAGGATCCAAAAATTAATTATAATATTTTCTCACAAAAATAAATAAAAATCATTTTTTTGAAGGAAAAAATATTTTTTATAGAAAAAAATATATTTATTTAAATTTTAGTGCTTATTTATTAATAAATTTCAGTAAATTTATATTAGGAATGAAATTTATATATATTTCAAAAAGTATTTTATCTTATTCATACTTGGAAATTCAGTGATAATGTTATAACAATCATATTTAAATAATATATTTCATATATAATTTAAGCTTAGTGTTTCATGTCATATACATTATATAACAAAATTTTATTCTTTTAAAATAACAAGTTTCTGTGAAATTAAAACTATATAAGAGATTAAATTTATTTAAAATAAATGTTCTATAAAATCTCGGGTTGTTATATCCAACCTAATACTCATCTATATGATAACACATAAAACTCAATATACAATACCTTGATTAAGATCATCATCCACATCTATCAACCCAACCTACAGCTACTTAACACTCATGATTATATTTGCCCCTTGGTTATACCCAACTCAAAATCTAAAAACAAAGGTAATACCACACCAATTCGACACTAAGAATATCTGATGTCATGTATCATCCTATAAGGTCTCAAGAAAACACTAATGAATCCCCAATATATCATTAACACATGGCTAGTACCCAACAACACCCTGAGGTGCCTCATCGGATGATCGATCCTCTTGCCTAAAATGTACCAACATTAATACCGCATGAAAACTGCCCAAAATCACACTTGAATCACTCATAACATACCCCTTTCAACACTATCCAAGCCTTACGCAACATCCCACTAGATATCGATATCCATCTTATACTATGATCCCACTCCCATAGAAGTTCCATTCCCATATAATTCCAGGACCTACTTTACCATCACTAAGTGAATCTATGAACTTTCAAGAGATATTTATTACCCACCACAACAATTAATTAAACAAACGTCCCAATACTCATGGTTTAGCATGGATCAATAAGTTTATTCCCACAATCCCACTCCACTTACTCAAGGAGTTCCAAGGTCCCAAGGAAATTCACATAGCCTCTCCTATATAATTACCAAGACTGAAAACAACTAGTCGATTCCTTAAGGTTTAACCATTTAGAAGACCCCCAATAGCTCACTAGGGCTCACACCATTCTAAACACAACTCATCACATGCTAATACTACTTTAGGGTCCTTAATCCATTCTAGACATTGTACCCCTTTTCTCTACAACCTTCACGCATATCCTAAATTTGTACTCATGCATGAAACACTAAATAAACTATAAAAAAAATTATACTAACCCCATCCCATAATCCTAGAACCACTCATAAGCTTCATAGATTTATAAACCCAAACCCAAGTCACACTCATTAGATGCACATACAGTCTAAAAAGGACCCTCAAGATTAGTGGGAATTCACTGAGAGGGGGGAGGTGAATCGGTGAATTAAATTATTTTTAAGTTTATTTTGAAACAACATTCATGACCTATTGAAGTGAATATTATATTTTTTAAACCCTTTGATGAACACACCCAATATACCCAATATATTTATAAGGTTCACTGCTCAAAACAAGTAGCTAGTCTTTGACATGAACCACATTCAACTGAGATCATATAGTCCACTAGTTTCATTATGTGGAATAAAAAAAAGTTGGTTTTATACTTTATTTGTGTTACAAAATATTCTCCAAATTATGTAAAGTTACATAACATTTATACAAATATATAAAAATGATTTAAATAGTAAGTGAGTCTTAAACCAAATAAGACTTCCATCAAGTTTTCTTAGTGGTGTTTCTTCTTCACCTTACTCTTCTTCTTCTTATTGTTCTATTTTCATTGTATGAAGTATATAATATTTCTACACCATACCATCTAATTATATTTTTCTTTATATATGCATAGTACACATATTTTCACAATAATAATGATTGTATTTTCTTCAGGAAACAACATCATTTTTCATGTTCAAATTCAAATTTCAATTTCAAATTAAAACTGCCAAATTAATTTAGTAATAATAAAATTATTCTCCAAAATAAAAAAAATTAAAATCAAAATTAAAATTTTATATATTTTACTACTTCTAACTTCTTCTTAACTTACTATGATTCAAATATGCCCCCTCAGATCATCACAACCTTTCAAATCACTTTAGATTTGATTTAACTATACCAAGGATGAGATTTGTTTTGATATGTATCATAAAGATTGAACAAAAGTAATTTCATATTGTTATTTTAAAATCACTCTTATTTAATTTGAAATAAAATTTTATCTAATTCGAGAAATCTTATGCAACTGGAGTGACCTTTACAAAATCCATCTATTATAGAATACACAAACTAAAATATCTTAGGTAATTGGAATAAGTATTGAAAAAAATAAAATAACACTTAAAAATATATGAATGAATCTTACTAAATATCTACTATTCTTTTGAAATTCTTATATAATCTAATGAAATTCTTTTTCCTTTTAGATTACCCTTATACAAACTCAAATACTCTTATAAAATCTCTTTGAATTTTATGAAATGATTTTTTCTCAGAGATAACTCTTACAAAAACTCAGAGAATCTTACGAAATATCTATATAACCATTAAGAAATATCTAAAACTCTTATAAAATGGGAACTTATCCAAATTTAAATATGATTTAGTAGTGTGATTCTTTCAGATTAGAACAATGACTCATATGGATTTGATACTTAACCATGTTTCAGTCTGAATCTTCTTAACTTTAAAGACACTTCCAAATCACTCCAAAAATTCTCCAAACAAATTCCAAACATCTTTAAGAAACCCCAAAACTTATAATGTAGTTCACCTCACATAATAAAATTTATTTTATGTGATTTTTAATAATATTTCTGTATTAATAATAAAATAAAACACAATAAATATATCTACTCCTTTTCTTTAATTATTCTTATTTATAAAAAATACCAAATGTTAGAGAAAATTATTTAATTATAAATCTTTAAATATAATTCTCTGGTGTCAATCATCTCCCCAAGGTTGAATTATTCTTCATGGGATTAACAATTTCCCCAAAATATTCTTAAGTCTCAACACAAACACACATATGATTAAATATTAAAATGATCTCAAAAAAGAGATATCCCCTAAATCCTTATACATATGAAGTGAATTTTTTTATATCATATGGTATTATATAGTTGTATCATAATACATGATATAATATATTATGCTACTATATTTTTATATTCAAATCATATAACATGACCAGTTTTTAAATCAATGGGGCGAGCTAATCATATGATACTATTAGCATGAAATAATACAATTGCATGCTAGATTTTGGTTAAATATTTACATTCGATAAATATTACACAAAATATATCATTATGTTAAACATTTTATAATATCAAATGTTCATGAATATTAGATTAATTTTTTTGAAATGATTTATAAATGTATGGAATTACTTGAATGATACATAATGTTTGAGTAAACGCATAGAGGCTCGGGGAGCATCCTCGTTGTCTATTGTAACTGTAAAAATTATAGGGAAGTTGATATATACATTTTTTTTGAAAACTACCTCAAATATCTTTTCATTATTCTCCCTTTACAGGGACCGATACTAGAATATTATGGGAATTGAAGAGGATCCCACTTGAGCATTGAGAAATTCATTCAAATAATAGATATACTATGGGGGAGGGAGTCTGATGGATACCTTTTTGTAATATTTATCAAGTATGTGTTTTATGATTAAATCTCGTTCATCTATGGTTTTAAGGAAAAAACAATGTTCTTTATTTTATATATACATGGTTTCCATTTCATACTTGTTAATATTGGGATTTTATGGTTTCTAATTACTTACACTTTGTTGAAAAAGTGTTATCTAATCCCTAGAAACCCACCAGTGGTATTAGAGATTCATAATTATTTATGATTCTCAAAATCATGTTTCAAAATTAAGAAATTATATATTGTTTTTTTATTGTACTGGATATCATTAAAAATGATATAAAAAACAAATAGTGTCCGATTATATGATATAGGATATAGTAAGCTATAATAATATTACACTATATGATGTGGGATATCATAGTAAATAACATGATTAAAATACTATGATTTTATTTATATATTACCCTAATATATGGGATGTCATAACTAGAAATATTATTGAGATGCACATAAGAAATAGAGCATCGTATCATCACAATGATAGAATGCATATCATAAGAGATTACATTTCTGGTGTTGAATAGTTTATTGTTACATATGGCTAATAATATGTTGTGATTTTTGAAACTCAGTAGGTTAATCCTATGTAGCTCACTGAGTGATAGGTTAATAATACATAATAATGGGTTATTCTTATATAGAATCCTATTGTAGGCTATGACTTTCAGTACACTGAGTTAATCTAACATAGACCACCATAGAATATCATAGGTTAGGATTATCAATATTAAAGTATGAAAGATTGATCCTGGGGATTTCTGACCATTAAAATTTATCTATTTTGGATCACCACACACACACACACATATATATATCCTATACTACAATATAATAAATTTTTTTGATTTTTTTAAAATTCAATTATGAATTGATTATAATAATTTTTAAATTGTTTATAAGTTAAATAAATGATATTTGGGCTATTTATTTATTTTATAAAGTGTTTATAAATTAATTAATTATAAATTTTTTATAATTAATTAATTAAATGTTTGTTAGACATTTATTAAATTAATATTATTTAATATTAATTATTAATATTAAAATCACATTTTTCTAATTGAATAGCATGAATTATAATATTAATAAAAAACTTTTATATGGAAATTATAATATTAATTTATAATGTATTTATAAATTATAAAATAAGGCTAAATATAAAATAGTTAATATTTAAAATTATGAATTATTCATAATTTTTTTGAATTGATCAAATTAAATGACTTGTTTGTGAAATTATTTAAACCATATAAAATGGTGTTTTGATAATTTATACAATAAAGTTTTAGATAATAAATGTGATATTTTGGATGTTTACACACACACACACATATATATGAATAGTTCATATATAGAATGTTTATATTTGAAATATCATATATTTATGTAAATGAAAAATAAAGTGAAATATGAAGGGGATCATGTTTGGAATAAATATAAAGTGTTTATATTTATTTAATTGTGGTATTTTCATAATGAATGTTAAATTAAAAAATATTTATTATAGATTTTTTATGATTTGTTCACAAATATTTTATATCATGTTTAGATATATCAATTTTTCATTTATTTAGTTCATTCTCTGCTTTATTCATGGATATAATTTTTTTTCATATTATGAATTTTTATATGATTTATTTTAAAGATTAAAAATACATTTATAAATTTTTATACATGCATATAAGGAGTTGCATGCTATGTATAAAGATTGATTTAACTTTTTTTTACCTAGGCTTTGGATTTTATTGGTTTATGGGATTAAATTGAAAATTAACTATTGAAAATACATATTAGGTGTTAGAATTATGATGAAATTTAGATAAATATTGAGTAAAGTGTCCTTGGGAAGAGATAATTTGGGTTGAACTACTCACTAGACTATATGTTTATGCTCTATTTAGAAAAGTTTGGGCTGGCTATCTGTCACTCTAAGCATACTCATGTGAGGAATATTGATTTTATTTGATTCCAAAAAATTATATGGAAGGATTTAATATACCTTATTCATGGAATGAATTTTAATATGTTTGAATATAATTATATTTTAATTTGTGTTAGTAATATAAGATATAGACTACATTAATATTTATACATCAATATATTTTGAAAATATTTATTTGGTGAAAGGAATAATATTCCAAAACTAAGTCATTATAATCATACATACATGAAAAGTGAATACATGAGATAAGATGGTGAAATTAATTCCCCTTTATTAATACCATGTTTCAAATTAATTCTAAAAAAATATATGTTAATACCTTGATCAATAAATCAGGTTGGTTATAACAAAGTAGGGTTCCCAAGGATTATCTTGTGTACTACATGGTGAAAAAAGATAATTCTATGAGTTAGGTAACAAGATCCAGTTGTGATCTTTTGGTTAAATTTATCTAGGAAACCCTTTGATTTAGGATACCAATGTAAAAATGTTGTGTTTATCCATATAATGGATTGACCAAATAATTATCTACTCAACTATCCAAGAATCATATATGATATGATTAACATGATGAACTAACTAAATAGTAAAGTGGCGAGAGGAACACTAAGGTAGACTTATTACTTGGTGAAATATAGATCTTGTCACAATAATAGATATAATGTATTTTAAAAAGGGTTTATCATTTAAGTGGGAGTATATTTAATAATTTTTCTTATTAAATGAATGTAAACCTAATACACATATGATAAAATATTTTCGTATAGATAAATTTCATTATCATTATTGAACATTACTTTGAAGTAATTATCAGTAAAAGATAAACTTAGTGGAATAAGTATTTAGATTGATTTAGAAAATTATGAATAATTCTTAATAAAAATTATATGTGTTAGAACAATACCTTCTTGAGTAGACAAATGTTGTATTTGTTCAATAGGTGAATCAAGTTTCTTATGAGAAGAATATACGAGTTTACTTAGGGTATCAAAAGAATTAGATACAAAATGATTGAAGGAACTTTATTTTCCACTCATATATCTAATATGACTAATTATTCTAATAAATTTGTGAGATGGAAGACATCCTATAAGGATTGATATAGATATGGAATTTATTCTAGAATAATAATTTTAAATGTCTCTAAAATGTGCATGAGTTCAAGAATTATTTACCCTTTTTTCTAAAAGTTTTGAGGATAGATAAACCAAGGAATGTGATTTCCAGGCTCTGGTGCTATGTTGAAAATACTAAAGGGTAATGGTTTGAGTGAGAAAAAGAATATTGTATTTTTCTAATAGTTATCCTTAATCATTAAAACCTAAAAGAAGATTTATTAAGGTGTACAGTGTTTCATTATATGATGGGATTGTAAAGTATACCTAAATGAATTTGATAAACTACATGGATAGTCTGTATCATGTATTTGTGTTATGGAAATCATTTATTTGATTTTCAAGGGTATATGAAACTGAATGTATACTTTAAAAAATTTATAAATACATTAGAGTATAAAATCAAGTAAATAATTTATAAACCTTATAGTTTTCATTAAAATGGAGAGAAAAGTGTTGTTAATTCATGGAATGTATGTGAAAGAATATATCAATCTTAGATGAAAATATATGATGCGTGTTTTAATCATATGTATTTTATATTTTAAGAAAGGTTTTTTATTAACAAGAAGTGTTTATAAAACACATGATATGTTGCACATGGTTTATGGTTCATTAGATTCTATAACACACTTGAAAAGAAGATAAGGATAGATTTTTTATCTTGGATAAATGAGTTTATCTAGATGTTTGTTGAAATATAAAGTATATGATCTCACCACCAATAAATATAATATTTTAATGAATACTATATTATTTTCAAAAAAATTGAATAAACATTTAGAATAACATATATGATATAAACATAATAATTTATTTATTCAATATTCCCACTAAAATAAATAATTATTACTTCATGACACAAAAAGAGTTTGTGTATCTTAGTAAGATATTTTGAAATGAATATAGAATCTAAGAGTCTTGTGGAATTATATTTAGACTTTAATAATTTCAAAAGTTAACAAACACAAGTTTATTCCTATTAAAATACAAAGTGAACATCACTTAATATCTTAAAAGGTTTAGGTAATGTTGGTAAAAGATTAATGTAAATAGTTACATTTGTTTACAAAATATTTCAAGGTAAATTTTTTATATAAAGAGTCCCAAGAATGATTATGATGAAAAAATAGAAAAGTTATATGTAGACAACAAAATTTATTAACATTGTAACATTTGATGTTATGAAGTAAAGAGTTTTAAAACTTGTTCAATGAGTTGAATATTGGGAATATGAATCCTAAATATAATCATTATTAAAATTTAGTTTCTTGATGGATATTACCTACTAAATATTTTAGTGTGAGGGTATTATTATATAGTTATATATAGATGTGACAAATATTATGTAGATATGTAATGAGTTTACTAAAATCGATAAAATTGAAGAAAATACAAGGCTGATATAGTGGACCATCATATCATATGATTATATGGGTATTTTTTTTGGTTTTGTTAATATTATTAAATAATTTTAAGAATATAAAATTTATAATTTTATAAAAAATTTAGTCTCTAATTTTTCAGTCTTTCACATTGGTTGTATATATATTATGTGAAGTGAAATGATAATTTATCTCTCAAAGTATGACTTTGAGTTATCCCCAAATGACGTTCTTTATGGACTATTATAGTTTATAATGAAATGATAAGGTTAACATGAGTAATATTACATATATAGATACAAAATATTAAACTAGGAATAAAAATAGTTTTTTTGTAACACCTCGATATTTTTTGAATTATTATTTTCTAATTAATTTATCTTTTTGTTATTTTTCATTTCACGTGAAACTGGAAATAGTTCTTTTTTTAATATATAAATATATATATTAAAACACTAAGTTAAAAATTCTTTTTACATGGAACTTACTTTTCTTATGCTATAGGCAACACCAACTCATCATATGTTATAAGCACCATCAACTTAGCATACATTACACACAATATTGAACTTCCATGATGGCTTGCGTAACACGCAAGGTCGAGTGTTACCTAACTATAAAAGTCCACCACCTATACCTATTCATCAAACCTATAAAACCTACTAAGTTAAGGAAATAGCTACCCAATATAATTCCAAACAATCCTCACTTATATCTTGAATCCTACCTTTTGGTATAAACCCTATCAAGGAATCCTTTTGGCACAAACCAAAAGGAGTTACCCTATTTAGAGGTAAAGTCTTTTCTCAAGATCCTTTCCTTTATTTTCCTTCATCACCCACTCTAGTCTATTTATCCCCTTATTGTGTGACATAACTAGTATCATCCATATAATATTATGTTTTATTCTAAGTGTTATACCAATAATTACACACACCGATATCAAATGGACATTGAACATACTATTTCCGTGTATGGCGAACTACTCCCTCACGAAACGACGATTGTTCATTTTTCATTCACCACCTACCATGGTGGACATTATGATAGAAAAAATATTTTTATATGTAATATATTATATTTGTTATGTCTTTATTCTTTTTTATTCATTTTTTAGTACACATTTTTCTACTTTCCATTTGGTGTTAATGCGATAATCTCGTTTGAGAAAGTGTGGACTGCCGCCCCCTCAAAGTGATGTGATTCATTCGCACACCACGTAGAATGTATTAGGGATGAGTTTAATGAAATTATATGATATAATAATGGTAATGGAATAATGATATATATATATACATATATATTTACATATGTCATTTACATAATTTCTTTCAATACGACAATAAAAACGGAAACGATGTTTAAGCGTATGTACAACTTACCATCTCCATGAATGATGTATTCCATTTTGTACCTATATATTATATAGATTATTATAATATAAATATAATGGTTATATATGATATTTATATCATTATTTACATTATTTAATTAAGATATAAGTATAAGGACCAGTGATATAACAGATTAAGACACATGCAAAGAATAAAGCGAAAATTACTCGAAGTGAAACCTTAATATAGGATAGTTAAAAAGCGGGTAATATATGGTCATAATAAAACCATATATGGTAATATATATAAGAATATTAATCTTTAAAAAAATTATAATAAACTTATATTTTTTATACCGGAATCTTGTATGAGTATAGTGAGAGTCAAGATTGAAGGTAAGGGGATTTCATCTCACTTTTAATTTCTGTGAGATACATGTTATGTTCAGCACACATTACTTTTGTGTGGTGTATGTACTAACCCTTATTTTGTTATATGTATATTATAATGAAATTTATGGGTATTAAAATGTCCATTATATGATTATTATTTCATGGGTTTTATGTTTCAAAAGTTACTAAATCGGTAAAATAGTTTTGTCTCAATTTTCCTTCTTTGAGACTCATGTTTTGTTATGCACCTAAAAACTTTATTTGAGGTGTATATATGTCCATTTTACATGTTATATCATGAATATAAATCTTTTAATGTTAATAATAATTTAATTTAATTTATTATAGGTATATTATGATCCCATGTTATCAAGTTATAAGTGTTTATTGAGATAATCCCATCGCTTCTTTCAAGATTGTTTATGTTTATGCTTCCTTAGATGAAATAAAATAATCAATATCTAAAAGTAATTATTGAATTTTATTCTCCCCATTCTATCTATGTTATAATCATGTATTGGTACCATTTTTCTTCTCTTTTCTTTAAAATATAGTTAAGAAAGTGTTTTTAATAAATCACGATTTTACCCCCCTTCGGTTGGAAATATATGTTTTCTAAAAAGGGTTTCAAAGAATATTATACCATTATTATACATGATTTAAAAGAAAATTTTAACATTTTTTTCATTTAACAATATCTTCAAGTGAATCTTATTGTGCTTTCCAAACAATTTATCCCTTTTAACATTTTCTCCATGCAAAAAGAATGTTCTTTTTAACTCATACAACATGTTCAAATTTACCCACCGTCATTCCTTTGATGATTCCTTTTTATTTTAAAAGGTTAATACTTAAAGTTATTTTTTAAAAATTAATTTTCAAGGAAAAAGGTTTTCAAAATGATTTAAATTCTTCTTTATAAGTGTTTAATGTTTTTTCTAATGAAATTATTTTTAAATGGTTTTATGTATTTAAAAGCCTTTTCAAAGAAGAAAGGATATTTTCATCATGAAATGTTTCTGAATGATATTTCAAAATTATTTTCTATCTTTGATTCAATATGGGGATGTTAATCATGAACTTCTTAGAAATTATCCAATGGTTCCATTAATAATTCTTTCTTCAGTGGTTTATGTTTTGATGGAATGATGACTAAGACAACTGTTTCACTTCCACAGGTTCTATGCTTTTGAAACCTGCTTCTTTTCATAGGTTATGAATCCATGAAGTTATTATGAAACATATATATTTTCATAGGTTATGATGTGATGAAGTTTTAATTATCCCCATTCCATTTTATGGGTTATGATTTTATGTTCAAAAGACCTATATCTTTTTATGTGTCATGATATAATGAATGTTTTATTAAATTGTGTCACATGTCTGAATGATTTTACCTTGATATGGGTTAGACCTATATCTCCCTATGATGCATTGGGTAATGATAAGTTTTATATGAGCTCAAATATTATATGGGTTTTAGCCCAAGCCTAAAGGAAATTAGGTTCATGGGCTGTATCCCAAGCCTAAAAGAAAGAAGGTTCATGGGTTTTAGCCCAAACCTAAAAGAAAGAGGGTACCTGGGTTGTAGCCTATGCTCAGAAATAAAAAGGTACATGAGTTGTAGACCAATCCTAAAATAAAGTGGGTACATGGGTTGCTAGCCCAAGCATGAAGTAGGGACATGGGTCATAGTCCAATTCTAATATGTTATAAAGGTCTTGGGAGGTATCCTTGACATAAAAGTTTATATTTTTATATGTATGACATAAATCTTATATCATATTCCTTAGTTATGATTTCATAGCTCATGATGTTTATTTATTTATGATTCATGTCTAGTCAACTTCAAATATTAATCCCATAACTCATGTTTATGATCATTGATTTTCATGGTATTATATCCCAATGTTACAATCGCACTATCATACCCCTATGTTCATGTTTATGCTTACATGTCTCTCTTGTTTACCCTTACTAAGCATCTAATCTCATCCCTTTCTTATGTTTCCCTTATATAGGTTATCAATAAAGGTTTTAAGTAGAATTAATAAAGGTGGAGATATTTATGGGGGATTTTTAATATCTTTCACTAGGATAGAAGATTTTGTTTCCATGTTTCCAAAGACACTAAACTATTACGGTCCTTAGGCATGTATTTTTCTAATGTACTGAATATTCATCTAAAATGATGAAATATCCATATATATAAAACCTGGGTCACTATAGTTGGTATCAGAGGAAAGGTTTAGTCATCTTTTGGAAAGTAGGATGATAAAACCTTTGTGAGATCCCGAGTTATATTTCCAAATATATTTCTAGGTATGTCTCTAAGGATAAGTATGAGGTTGATTTAACATTTAAAAAAATATCCTGGAATTTTGGTAAAGGATAAAGTGAGTGGTTTCCTAGAAATACATATCTGTCTAGATACTAAAATTGGATTTGGCTATGTCACAAATGTACCTAGGTTTAAAAACTCTGACATGATGTTTCGGGCTTGACTCTGGGTAATCTGGTACATGACAAAGAACCTTTCTGCACACCTGGTTTAACATTCCCGGGGGATATTCTTTGGGAATTCACAAACTCTTCAAGAACCATCATGATAGATTTAAAGATAATTTGGCTATTAATAAACTATAAAAAACATTAGGTATCATAGACTAAGGAATGTTTCATATTTTAGACATCATATAGGTGACTTTTCATGACTATATGGTTCCTCTATTTGATAACTATTTCTAACTCTATGTTTTTTAGATTTTGTGAATGGATGGAACCTAAAGTAACCATGTTAATGGTGATTGTGAGGGATAATGCAATGATTTCTCTTTTTTGAATCTAAAATATTTGGGATAAAGAGTGAAAAAACTCATTGTTATGATCAAACATATTTCTCAATCATTGAATCATGATGATCAAATGAGGGAATAACATTCTATTGAGTCCTTCATAAGGAATCGTCCAGCTTCTTTCAGTTGGTCATCTGATCCACTTGTTTCTGAACACTGGATCACTACCACTGAAAAGATATTCTCTATTCTCAAGTGTTCATATCATGAGAAAGTAATTATGGCTATTTATTGGTTAAAAGGTGAAGTACAACAGTTGTGGACTCTAATCAAGAATACAAAGAAATATGAAATTAAATTCACGGATTAGGATGAGTTCAAGAACTTATTCTTCAATAAGTAATTTTCTCATGTCCTTCTTACAAATATTGAAAATGAGTTCCTTGAGTTGAAGAAAAAGGATGATTAATTTATTAGTACCTACGAGGCTAATTTCACAGGACTTTTGAGATATTATTTTGGAACTATCATCCAACCATAAAGTAAGGTTGATAGGTTATTCAATGGATTAAATCCATGTCTTATAATGGATTTGGATATAAGACCCTTTGGTAGTTATGGAGAGATTTTTCATTGTGAAATCAAAGTTGAAATGGAGGTTGGAGTTTTGTATCAATCTCATTGTTTTAACAAGAAGAGGAAGATGGAGTTCAAAGTATAATCAACAAACCATGGAGATAGAAAGATGATCCTTCCTTTGTGATTATAATTTAGAAAAATGGATTCAATATTTGGAATTATAATAATTTATAATGTATAATAAGTTAAAATTTTTTCGAGCAAAAATATTAATGAAAGTTATTAAAATTAATTACATCAGTTAAGAGAAAAATTAGGCAAATAAAGTACTAAACCTTAAATTTAATACCCAAACGACATATAAACTTCTCCAAAACAAATTGTATATACATATTTCTATGATATAATCAATTGGATATAACATGGTGCATTATTTGATCCACTTTTAACATAAAAAACATGGTTGGATTTCTCTCTTCAAATATTTACAAGAGTACCACTCCTCCGCCACTATAAAAGGCCACCACCTCTAACCATTACTCACACCTATATAAACTCTTAGGTTAGGAAAATACCTACCCAATAAGCTTCCCAAAAATACTAAATTCTACCTGGAAGCCTAAATTTGGGAATAAATCCTATAAATGAAGCCTTTTGGAAAAAACCAAAAGGAGTTACCCGATTTAGAGGTAACGTCTTCTCTAAATCTCATATCCTTTATTTTCCTTATTCACCCCTCCAATATCTTTATCCCATTATTATTTGAAAAAACCAGTATCATAAATATGATAGGATTTTTTTATGATAATGTTTTAACCTACACTTACAAACACCACCATCTAATGGATATCAAACATACTGTTTCTGTGTATGGTGAACTAGTGCCTCACAAAACAATGATTGTTCATTTTTCATTTACCTCCTATCATGGTAGAAATTATTATATAAAATATATTTATATATTTAATATATTATATTTATCATGTCTTTAGTCTTCTTTATTCCTTTTTCAACACTAATATTTTTACTTTCCATTTGGTGTTAACACGATAATCTCATTTGAGGAAGTGTGGACTACCGCCCCCACAAAGTGATGCGATTCATTCACACACCATAGGGAATGCATTAATAATGTGTTTAGTGAACTTATAATATATAATAATGATACTTGAATAATTATATATATATATAATTTATATACTTTCTTTCAAATTTATAATAAAAATGGAAACAACGTTAATGCGTACATACGACTTACTGTCTCTATGAACAGTGTATTCCATTTTTTACCTCTATATTATATAGATTATTATAATATAAATATACCAGTTATATATGATATTTATATCATTATTTAAATTCTTTAATAAATATATAATTATAAGGACCAACAATATAACAAATTAATACGCATGCAAAGAATAAAGCGAAAATAACCCAAAATGAAACCTTAACATTGGATCGTTAACAAGCTGGTAATATAAGGTCATAAAAAAACTCTATATGGTAATATATATAAGAATAAAATTTTGTAAAATATGTATAATAAACTTATATTTATTATACAGGAATCTTTTACGAGTACGAAGAGAGTCAAGACAAAAGGTAAGGGGATTTCATCTCACTTTTAATTTCCATGATACACTTGTCATGTTCAGCACTCTTTCCTTTTCTGTGGTGTATGTACTAATAACGTATGCCTGTCATGGGGCATGGACAAAAAAAATTAATTTTTTTCCTAGTGTAGCACAGTGGCTGACCAGTGTCGTCTCTCTTGATGAGCCTTCTCAATGTAGTTCACTTTATTCTATATCACCTAAACTATTTCTTTTTGTTTTTATTATATAATGAAAACAATGAAAATATTTTTGTGTTTTTTTATTATTTAAAACAATGACATGTAAAGTAATAATTCTAAATTTATATTAAGATTCAAGTCTAAACAGAATGAAGTTAAGAATAAATATTTGGTTTTGGGGTTCAGTCTTGGATTTAATCATTATTTTCCTTTTTGTGTTTTATTTTAATTTGATAATAAAAACATGAAATATCATGTTTGAATCAGTATTATTTTCCAGAATAGAAATAGTTTGAGTTTCATTTCATTGGGTGTCGTCACCCAATCAGGGACATTCACCGCATCAATGAATGATACTCAAATCTACAACAAACAATAAAGAAAAATTTAAAAAAAATTAATGAATATCTTAACCTCCCCCTAATCCAAGACTTGGGGTTAGACTCTCATTTCTGAGAGTATGAGATTACTTGGTGGAGTGGGTGGAAGAGGAGATAGAGAGATGGAAAGAAATGAGGAAAAGTACATGGAGAAACACAAATGCATGGATTAATAAAACTAAAAAATAAATTACAATTTAAAATGAAACTAAAAGAAAACTAAAATGAAAATAAAAATAAAAGAATAAATGAGGGGGAAATTGGAGCAACAATAGCCCGTGCCCTGGTGGGATCCCTCCTTGCCTTTTAGAGTCGAGCTGATGATTTGAGAAGGAGGCAAGGGCCTCCTTTTATAGGCAGAATTCTGTCCTCTAAAAGTTTGTGCATTTTTGACCAAATAATGGCCGATTCACACATGGAAACCTTATTAAAATCTATTTATAAATGTGTTTTCAGTTTACCCTAAATATTTCATCTCATTTAGAAATAGGATGAAGGAGTTATGAATTTTCCATTAGAGGTTTCTTTTTCTGGATAAAGCTTCCAAGAAGGTTCCTCCAAAAGTATACCATTCAACGGAATCCTTAATGACTTCAAAAATCCCTAATATTTGTTGAAGAGTTTCCCCTATCTATCCTCGTGCTATCCCAGGTAGAAGAACCTCAATTGGATGTGTTTAAGCTGAGTTGCGTTTCCGTTATGGTGGTGGGGTCCACGCTTTCCGCCCAGAAAAATAATAAACTTCATTGATATTTTAAGCCCTTTGGAAGGTCGAATCAGCTCCTGGTCTAGAAGACAAAGTTGAAGGAAATAAAATCAGGATTCAAAAAAATAGTCACCTAATTTGGAATTATATTGTTTGAGAAATGAAAAAACTACCCTTGTGGTCAAAATCTGTCCAAAATCCAGAATTATGCACTTTTCTCAATTTTTCTCATTTTCATCATAAAATTCAAATTACCCATTATTTTAATAAAACAAGTAATTACATGGTGTTTATCATTGAAGAAAAGTCAAAAATACTCATTATTTTATTTAAAATATGTACATAAATTTTCTCTGTCAAAGACCCTTAAACTTAAACCATGTTTGTCCTCAAGTCTAAAATCTCAACATAGAAATCAAAGGACACCAATGTTACCCGTATTCAACTTTCAATGCTATATAATCAATCAATTTTCAATGTTAAATCATACAATCAAAAATATGCATAAAATATCAATTTAATTTCCAATTTTTCAAAGAAACAAATAATTCACATATTTTTCTTTTCCCCTTTGAAAATTGATGGAACTTCTCCTTTCATTAATTAAAGCTCCTTGATTAATTATTATTAAACATGCCAAGTCATGATTTACTTCACTTTTGATTCTTTTCTCTAATCACTCATGATACAATTCATGTAGAGTTATTCTCATATCATGGGAACATGCTCCTTAACCACAGGCTTGTAAATGAACTACATTCTCCACTTTGTAAAGACAAAAGACACATAAAATCATGAGGACTTGTAATAATGGTTCAAATGACTCCGAGGCTTAAGGTTGGTAGGATTTGATGCTTTAAAAATTAAGGCTCAAGGAGGAGGCTAATCTCTTAAGTACAATGCATGATATCAAAATTAAAAGTGTAATAAAATTCTCCCCTTCAAGGTAGCAACACCAATTTCCCAAAAGTCAAAGTAAGGTCCGGATCAAATTATGTATAATGATTGATTTTTGCACCCTCTTGAATATTTTTATTACTTTTTTCTTAATTTTTATTTTTTTTGAAAATTATGATAAGATAAAACCTAACATCCATCACCTAACCACATACGATCAGAATATCATCGTTCTAGAAAATGGTGATTTTTCGTTCTCCCAAATCACAACCCATTTTTCAATTTTTTTGGATCTTTTTTTCATTTTTTGTTATTTTTTTCAATTAAAGTGGGGAAAACAATAGAGTATAATGAATGATTCCACAGACTTTTACACACTACTAGAAATGAAACCTTTACTAATGATTTCAAACCACTGGTAAAGGATGGATAACCATTGGTATAATATATACCAACGGTTATCCAAACCGTAGGGAAGTAAGCCATAGGGAAAAACATATGCCAATGGTTTCTGGAAAACCGTTGGTATATGTTAGGAAATCTACATTATACCAACGGTTATGTCAAACCGTTGGTATAAATTTTTACCAACAGTTTGAAACCTTTGGTAAACATACTATTCAAACGGTTTCAAACCCTTGGAATATAGTTTTGTAAACATTTTTTCCAATGGTTTACACAAACCGTTGGTATATCTAAACATTTCATCTATATCCCAATGGTTTTTAAACTGTTGGGAAAGTGTTTTTACCAACGGTTCTCTTAGAACCATTGGTATAAAACACATTCACATCCCTATGCCAATAGTTGTAAACCTTTTTCATAGGCTTTGTTGTGCAATTCAGGCTGCAGCATGCTACTCTGTGATTTCCATTAGCAGGCTTCCCTTTCTGCATTTCCAGTTTCCCCAACTCTAATTACCTACAACAACCAACTATAACACATACACATACAAAATTAATTCATATAGATTTAACACATAATTCACCCTGTAACTATACACATACATAATTAAAATATAATTCATAAGGTAATTATAAACATGCATAATTGATTTAGAATTCAATTCATAATTGAGATGAAAATTACATGTGCAATATAGAATTCAATTCATAATCGAATACAGAATTGAATACATACATAATTTAATTATCAATTATGAATATAATACATACAAAACTGAATACGTAATTATATGTGTTATATAGAATTAAGAATACATACAAAATTTCATTTTGTATAACACATACATGATTGAATTCAGAAATTAGAAGCTTATAACCCCAAAATAATGAAATGGATAAATGAATTCAAACAAACACAAATACAATGTCCCATGGTTTGGGGCAGGTGTCTTTGAACTTAGTGATGATGATAATGTATGTGTATCAATGAGTTTGTGTGACTTGGGGAATGTAGTTGTATGCTAGCTATTTTTACTTATAATGATGTTCATTTTAAACAAAAGAGAGACACTTAGAGTGATACTCGCCACACCGTGCATCGGATTGAGCATAGGTTGACTCGTACAAGTCACAAATGACTCATGGATTGTTTTCCTGAAGTATAAATACAATCTAAAAGCATTTGGTCAGTTTTCTATATTGAAGTTTTTTTTTTCACTTAAAGTCCTATCCATTTCCAATAAAAGTGTGATAGTTTGAGTGGTACTGGCCACAACATGCCTCAGATTGAGGTGGGGTTGACTTATACACATAAAAAATGACCCATGGATCATTGTCCTAAAGTGTCAAAAGAATCCGAATACATTTGGCGGGTTTTCTGTATGCTAGTTGTTTTTTCACTTAAAATGTTGTCCATTTCAAATAAAAGTGAGACACTTTGAGTGGTACTGGCCACACCTTTCCTTGTATTGAGGTAGGTTTGACTCATACACGTCAAAAATGACTCATGGATCCTTGTGTTAAAGTATCAACACAATTAGAATACGTTTGGTTGGTTTTCTGTATGCCATTTGTTTTTACATAAAAGGGTATCCATTTTAAACAAAAGAAAGACACTTTGAGTGATACTAGCCACACCATGCCATTGACTGAGGCGGGGTTGACTTGTACATGTCACATATGACCCATGGATATTTTCCAAAAGTATCAACACAATATGAATGTTTTTGTTCATTTTTCCGTTTTCCAGTTATTGTGTTCACTTAAAATGTTGTCCATTTCAAATAAAAGTGAAACCCTTTGAGTGGGACCGGACACAATGTGCCTCAGATTGAGATGAGTTTGACTCATACACGTCAAAAATGACCCATGTTTCCTTTTGATAAAGTATCAACACAATATGAATACATTTGGTTAGTTTTCGATATGCCAATTGTTTTTACTTAAAATGATGTCCATTTTAAACAACAGAAAGACACTTCGAGTGATACCAGCCACACTGTGCCTCGGATTGAGGCGGGGATGACTCATACACGTCAAAAATGACCCATGGATCATTTTTCTAAATTATTGACACAATATGAATAAGTTTGGTCAGTTTTTAGTATGCCAGTTGTTTTTACTTAAAAGAGTGTCCATTTAAAAAAAAATAAAAGACACTTCGAGTGATACCGGCCAGACCATACGTCGGATTGAGGTTTGGTTGACTCTTACACATCAAAAATGACCCATGAATAATTTTCCTAAAGTATCAACTGAATCCAAATGTGTTTGGTTGGTTTTTCGTATCCTAGTTGTTGTTTTCACTTAAAATGTTTTCCATTTCAAATAAATGTGAGACACTTTGAGTGGTACCGGCCACACCGTGCCTCAGATTGAGGCGATGTTGACTTGTAAACATCAAAAATGAACCATGGATCCTTGTTCTAAAGTATCAAAAAAATAAAAATACATTTGGTTGGTTTTCCGTATGCCAGTTGTTTTTAATTAAAAGGGTGTCCATTTAAAAAAAAGAAATACACTTAGAGTGATACCTGCCACACCTTGCCTCAGATTGAGGTGAGGTTGATTCGTACATGTCACATATGACCCATGGATCATTTTACTAAAGTATAAACACAATACAAATGCATTTGATTGGTTTTCCGTATGTCAGTTATTGTTTCCACTTAAAATGTTGTCCATTTCAAATAAAGGTTAGACACTTTGAGTGGTATCGGCCACACCATGCCTCAGATTGAGGTGGGGTTGACTCGTACATGTCAAAAATGACCCATGTATCATTCTTATAAAGTATAAACATAATCAGAATATGTTTGGTCAGTTTTACATATGTCTATTATTTTTACTTAAAATAGTGCCAATTTAAAAAAAAGAGAGACACTTTGAGAGATACTGGCACACCGTGCCTCAGATTGAGGCGAGGTTGACTCGTACATATCAAAAATGACTCATGGATCATTGTCCTTAAGTATCAATACAATAAAAATGCGTTTGGTCGGTTTTCTGTATGGAAGTTTTTGTTTTCACTTAAAATCGTGTCCATTTCAAATAAAAGTGAGACAGTTTGAGTGGTACCGGACACATCATGTCTCAAATTGAGGCGGAGTTGACTTGTACACATCAAAAATGATCCATGGATCATTTTCATAAAGTATAAACCGAATCCAAAAGAATTTGGTTGGTTTTATGTATGCCAGTTGTTGTTTTCACTTAAAATGTAGTCCATTTCAAATAAAAGTGAGACAATTTGAGTGGTACCAGCCACATTGTGCCTCAGATTGAGATGAGTTTTACTCATACATGTTACAAATCACCCATGGATCCTTTTACTAAAGTATCAACACAATAAAAAGCTCTCAAGGGATCTTAAGGTAGAATCTCCTTCGATCCTTGGGCGTTTTGAGTGTCTTCAAGTGCGGATTGAAGATCCGGGTGTGTCTAACCCTTTCCTTGATTCCTATTTTAGATTAGGTTTCCCACTATTCTCCCATCTTCTTCCGAAGTTCTAAAACCCTCTTATCCATTGGGATTTAGGGTAAATCTTGAAGAGAGCTTATATTGGGATCCAAGACGCTGAATTAAGAGTGCGATTGTCTCCGGAATCAAGGTAGGTGGTCCATAGCCTTTCGTGAATTGTCATGATGTTTTATATATGCCAAATCACCGCTCACCCAATGTTGTGGTGTCAGGTCGGGGGGTTGTCTTGGGTCCAAGGAGGAGGGTGGGGGTGCTATCCGGGGTCCAGGAAGGTGGGGGGGGGGGGTGTCCAGGGTTCAGGGAGGAGGGGGGCTGTCTAGGGCCCAGGAAGGAGAGGGGCTATCCAGGGAGTTCCCAAACACAAAAAACTCTGAAAACATCTTCAAGATACACCTTTATAAAAAACAGACACATAAAATTTGCCTTTCATAAAAATCAGACACATAAAAACAGCCTAGCCTGCATAATACACTGCATACACCTGCATAAAAAATACACATAAAAAGAGCACAAAAAATAGACACACTGCATAACACAATGCATAATACACTGGATGCACCTCACTGCATACAACATCATAAAAAACAGTACAAAAAAACATATAAAAACAGACTTTAAAAACCACAAAAAACACCTTCAATAGAACAAAAAAAACACATATGTTTAGAGAGAGGGGAGGGGGGCTGTCCAGGGTCCAGAGAGGAGGGTGGGGGGCTGTCCGGGGTCCAGGAAGGGGAGGGGTTGTTCGGGGTCTATAGAGGAGGGTGGGGGGATATCTGAGGGGCTGTCTGGGGCTGTCCGGGGTCTAGTGAGGAGGGTGGGGAGGCTGTCCAAGGGGCTGTCTGGGGGGCTGTCTGGGGGGCTGTCTGGGGGGCTATCTGGGGTTCAGGGAGGAGGGTGGGGGTGCTGTTCGGGGGGCTATATGGGGGGATGTTTGGGGAGATATCCGGGGTCCAGGGAGGAGGGTGGGGGCAGGGCTGTCCGGGGGGCTGTCTAGGGTCTAGGAAGGAGGGTTGGGAGGCTGTCGGGGGGCTGTTCGGGGTCCAGGGAGGAGGGTGGGGTGGGGAGGGGGGGGGGGTGCTATCCGGGGGGCTGTCCGGGGTCCATAGAGGAGGGTGGGGGCTGTGTGGGGGGATATCCATGGGTCTTTCTAGGGGGCTATTCGGGGTCCAGGGAGAAGGGTGCGGAGGCTGTCCGGGGGGCTATCCAGGAGGCTATCTGTGGGGCTGCCTGGGGGGGTTGTCCGGGGTCTAGGGAGGAGGATGGGTGGTGGGGAGGGGGGGCTGTCCGGGGGGCTGTTACGGGTTCATGGGATGATATTTACATATTTTCTAAGAAAATTATTTCAAGGTTAAAAAAATAATTTCATTATATCAACTTCTAATCAGACCACCAATTTTCTAAATTCCACTAAAAAATTACAATTTCATTAAAATAGAGGGATTTCACAACATCCATGCTTTTTAAAAATAAAACATTCATAATATATAAATAATCATTTAAATCATTTAGAATCTCATTTCCTATCAATAATTAAATTTAAGGTTTCATTTTTTGGAGAAAAATATTATGGAACCACCGATGTTTTATCAATATTCAAATCAACACCCACAATTGGAAGACCCATGAACAGAGGGTGGAGGAGATGTCCACGAGGGTACAAGTTATCCAGGGGTGGGGGTGTCCAGGGGGTGGGGGATGTCTATGGGAGGGGTGAATCAGTCACAACAAATCATCAAGTCAAGTTTTATTATTTATAGATAAAAAATAAATATAATGTGACCTACCTAATCACACATATATTCAGGCATAACAAATAAATAAACATCAAATACCAGTAATATCAGTAAAAAATGTAACAGATCAATTTGTCCCTCATCACCATCACTATCATCACCATCATCATCACCCTCACCCTCATCCTCATCTTCGTCCCCATCATCATCCCCACCCTCCTCCTCGCCCTCGTACTCTACCTCAGCCTCCTCATCACCCTCATCCTCTTCCTCGGCCACCTCCTCGCCCTCCTCCTCCGCCTCGGCCTCTTCCTCGCCCTCCTCCTCCTCAGCCTCTACCTCCTCATCACCATCATCTTGACCACCACTAGAACTTCCACCTGTTTCACCTTATTTAGAAAGAATTGATGACATGTATTCATCACAAGTAGTGCTAGCCTCTGGTGTTGGTGTTGGACGTAAAAATTCCATCAGTTTCATAAATGTAGTGTTTTCCCTAGCAGACTGTTCTGCCATCTCTGTGGACTTTTTTTCATCATTTTCTTCCTGTGCCTTATCCTACTGCAACTCGGTGGCACTAAAACTTGTACCTGAGGAGGGACAATACCTCTTCAAAACTATAATCTTTCCAGGTCGACAGCGTACTCTACCAGGGTGCTCATCTCCGAACACCTGATGTAAGTGATCATTTGGCCCAAAATTGTCAGGTTCCTGGGCATCAAAATCCTATAAAGCAACATGTTAAAAATATAAACAGATTATTAAGTTACAAAATAGAGATTAAAATTTTAAATCTACAAAGTAAAACTTACAATCTACGGTTGAGTCGGTTCATTAACCACACTTCCATATTTCTTCTTTCTACTCGAGCAAAATAGTTTTTCTCAAGGAACACATCCTTTTATATTAAACTTATGCCTCTACAATGACATTGAATGTAGGAAACCATAATTAAAAATAGGATACCAAAAAAATAGTAATTTCATAACTAAAATTATATAACAAATTTAGCAATCGAATAAATTATGGATAAAGCAATAGAAAGTGAAATTCATAAATAATGATTATAAACTGTCATACCTATTGTCTCTCATGATCTAGCATCATAGTATGTCCCAATCTATAGACGTATTTCTTAGCATCAATGTTTTTTTATTTCATCTAGATGAATCCAAAATAAAAATTAATAATTAGTATTAACAAAAAACATGAAAATTTTCATTTAAATACCTCTAATTTGATTAATATCATAAATTGGATAGTTGTCCAATGAGTAATCATATGTCAGCACTGTTCTAATGGACAATTATCCATTATAAGGACCGCCTCTAACTCTTTGACCACTCTAGCACGCCAACCAATGTAAAACTCATGCTTATAAGCTCTCCAGAGCTCGGCTAAATCCTTTAGATGTGCTGTTCGTGCACCCTCACCATCAGGGAAATTAAACCGCAGTTGACACCAAAATATTAATTCATATAAATAAAAAAATTAATATATTTCATTAAATACAATATATTTTTTTTCACCTATATCTATTCCTAGGCTTTATCATTGACTTTATTTGGAAGCTGTCTCCATGAGAGCGGGCTGACAGGAATGATGTTGGAGTATTTGGCAAGCGTTTCCAAAAAACTCCGACATTGCTGACTTGATTTTTCAATCATATGACTATCTTCATTGTAGTCTACCATTTACTGCGTGTGGTGGTTCCACACCGCACACATGTGTGTATGCCCCCTCCCCGCATCATATCAGTAGATGTATCTGTTATGAAAGAAAACAAATATTTTATCAATACATGTTATAATGAAAATAAATAATGCTGTAACAATTTGTTAGGGTTGTATAAGTGTACTTGCGGTAGTCTGATCAATGGCCACCGTTGGATCTTTAGAAAATGATGGAACACCCTGTACATATGGAGTGGGTCCCAATGTATGCTCCACAGGGACATAATTTGGCGGAGCAGAAGTCAAAGAATATGGAATATAAAATCCCGGAGAGAAGGAAGCAGAAGTAAAAGAAGATGACATTGATGACTGACCAAATGCTGGATGGGGAGTGGGAATCACCATCAGATATGGTACAGATGGGTTAGGAGGCTAAGATGTAAAGGGTGTTGAAAATATGGGAGGCCTAAATATCTCGTGTGTCCCTAACGGCACACCAGGATCAGAATGTGGGATGGATGGTATGTCAGTGGGAGGGGAAAGGTCTAATCACGTACGCCGACCAGATCATCTAGCTCCGGTACCCCCCCCCCCCCGTACGAACACCCCGAGTACTGGGACCACTACTAGGCTGCTCATCAAATAACTGTCGCCAAATAGATGGATATTGAAAAAATGTTTAAAACAAAATTAATCACCTAACATTATATATTATTAAATTAATATATTTGAAATAAAATACTCACTGCAGGCACTAGTGGTGGAATGCGCAGCTCATTCATGTGAAGATTGTTGTCCGTAATTAGTTTTTGTCACCTCTCTTTAATTGGTTTCATTTCCTGCATTTGAAAACAAATATGGAAGTAAATAGAAAAGTATAACGAATGTGTAACCCAAAAAAGAGAATAAATGGTAGGGAATAGGGGGATTCATGTATAATTTAACTAGAAATTGTTTTAGGTGAGCTTGAACAAATATATAATGAAGTCAACAAATTGTACAATATGTAATAAAGAAATTTAATTTTTAGTAGAATGATTATTTACTAAGTGTCATCAATCTATTAAAATCATGGAACATTGATTCTACCTGATTCATAAGTGGTAAAGCAGTTGTCAAAATTAAAAAAAAAAATTAATTTCTTTAGCTCAGGTAGATGATGCAGGTTTCAATACATGTTTTGAAAAAGAATACAAACCATCTTGTTCATTACCTTGTAAAATGTTAAAGAGAGGTCTTAGAGTCATACAAATTTTATACAAATCATAGTTGAAACATTGAAATGTTCACCAAGTAAGAAATGTTGTTTTTTTAGGTTTAAATATAGTTCAATTGCAATTTAGAAAATGAAATTCAAATAAATATTCCAACCAATAAACATTGAAGATTCACATAATGGTCAAGTTGAAAATAATATATTTGTAATCAATATTAAATCAATTTGAATAGTACCAACCTTAACAACCCAACTTGAGGTAAACCAAAATAATTGAGAACATGGATGGATGATTCTATATATTTTCCACCACAACTTCAGGTTTACAATCAACTCTGACAATTGAGCTATTAGAGTCATCAAAAGAAATAATTGGATTGGTTCTGATGGTATTAGGGAAAGTGTCAATTCCATCATCACCATCATGAAAAATATGTCTTGTAATTACTTCAACTATGACAAAAAATTCAGGTTGAAGTTGGTCTTTGACATAAAAACTTATTTAGCCATTGATGCCAATACATATGGTTCTTCGGTAGCAAGAGTGCGAGTCATATTAATTACTCGAAATCCACAATCATCAATAAATGTTCCCTGTCTTTTCATCGAATAAAACCAATGAAATTTCATCATTGTGACTCGTCCATGAGAGTAATAATCCAATATTATTATTTTTTCAATGACTCCATAATAACCCACATTTTCAAATCACGATCTACTATCTGATGCACTAGCATAACAATATATTGTGGCATTAACCATAACACCATCATGTTGTGTTCTCATGTTCTTTTATCGTTCAATGAAAATAAATTTGTACCCATTGATAGCAATTGATTTACAGTCACGAACCACAATATTAAGACCAAAATCCAAAGCTCTTATTTCCTCAAAGAAAGAGTCAACTGAAAAACTCAACACTAGCAATATAAATGAATATTAAAATTAATTAAATATTGATTTAATTATTTGAAATAGTAATATTTTGACTTTCAATTTTAACCAAACAGAAAACTATTTTCTATGAAAAGTATCCCTCCTTCTCAAAGATAAAGAAAGATGTTTTCTATTTATCATTGTTTTATGTTCCTTGTAGATAAAAAATATGAATACTTTAACAGATATATATGTAAGATATACATATTTAATTTAGTTACCTAATGTAGTCATTGAACAAATAACAGTGGAACAAAACTGTGCGATGTGCCATCTCCCACTCTTCAAGGCTTTATGTCTTCAATGTATATGATCCAAGAATTCCTACTGTTTGAGGAAGTAATGGAAAAATGTGTTCAATTTTTTCATACTGTTCTTATTCATTTCTCATTGGTCTGTTTATTCTTGTAGTAAGATCAAATAAAAACATTGAGTAGAAATCCATATATTCTTGAGCCATGTAACCATTCACGATAGAACCTTTGGGATGATTCCTAATTCAGACATAAGAATTTAGTGTGTACATGTTTCTTTCAGTTGGATACAACCAACGAAAAAAAACAAGTCCTTCAAGAAGTATTTCAGTGGGAATATGAACAGTCATATGCAATATGCATGTGAAAAATGTTGGAGGAAATATTTTCTCCAACTCACAAAAAATTAATGGGGCATCTGTCAACATTTTTTACAAGAAAGACTTGGACAACTTCTTAGCACAAAGATCTATGAACAAATGGAAAAACTAAATAACAGTCACCCTTACATTATTAGACAAAAGATGACAGATTTCTATTGGAATCAACTCATGTATAAGAACATGATAATCATGAGTCTTCAAATATTTTAGCTTCAACTCTCTTTTGTTGACCCGTTTAGATATGTTGCTTGAATAGCCATCAGGAACTCTAATAGTCTCTGTTACTTCTAGATTTTTTTTCCATAGGTGTCATCACATAAGAAGCACATAGAAATTTCCATTTATTTTCACTGATACGCACCAGATACAATTTTAGTCTGATGCCCCAATCCACCAAGTCATGCCGAGACCGTAAATCATCTTTTGTCTTTCCCTTAATATTTATAAGTATCAAAAGCAATATTTTACATATATTGTTTTCAATGTGAATTATGTCTAAGTAATGCCATAACAAATTGGTTGACCAATAAGGAAAATCAAAAAAGATAATCCTCTTCCTCCAATTGTAACAGGTTTCAGTGGAAACATTCTTTCTCTTTCCAGATTTCATTTGACCCTTCCCAAATGAAAAAAAGAAATATTTCGATTCATTAAGCACATCAATTCCAGACACACGCTGAGGTGGATCATCGGTCTCTATGTTATTATCAAATCTTCGATGATTATTTCTATATGGATGGTCCATTGGCAAGAATCTTCGATGTCCTATAAAACAAAAACTACAGTGATGTTTCAGTATTCTGGATCTTGTATTCTTCATAAAAATAGGACATGACATTTTTCCCTTTGTGTTCCATCCATACACCATTGCATAAGACAAAAAATCATTGATTATCCACATAAGCACAACATGCATATGAAATACGTCTTTCGAATATACATCGTATGTGCGCACACTGACATCTCAAATAAGTTTCAACTCTTTTATTAAAGGCTTCATGTATACGGAAATATCAATGTTGGGATCAGAAGGTCCAGATATGAGTATAATCATGAAATTGAAAGGTTTTCTCATACCCAACCATGGGGGAAGATTATAAATGTGTATAAAAACTGGCCATGTGTTGTGTGAAGTAAGAATCTACCCAAACAGATTAAAATAGTCGCATGAAAGACCCAGCATCACATTATGAACATCACCTACAAAATCTGGATACCGAGCATCAAATCTATTCCATGAAAATCCATCTATAGGGTGAAAAAACTCATCATTAGTCTTCTTTCTCTTGGTATAATTCCATCTCATTTTTATTGATATTTCACCAGACATAAAATGATTATAGAGTCTGGGGATCAATGGAAAGTTCTACATTACTTTCTGTGGCACGCGGGATGGTGTTCCATTAGATTTTGACATCCACCAGGATGTGCCACATTTTATACAATCATTTAGTTTAGAGGGTTCCTCCCAGAATAAACTGAAATCTTTCAGGAAATATTGAATTTTTTTTCTTGAAAATACAAGTTCCTCACCTAACTTCCATGACATATAGTGGTTTGAGGGCATATCTTCACCATCTATAAGTAAATCCTTCAAGAAGGTAAGAATGTAATCAATTGCTGTATTATAAATCCCATACATAGTTTTCCCATGAAACAATCAGATTAAAAATTCAAGCTTTTTCATTTTATCGCATTGTCGATATAGTAGAGTCATGGTAGCATCATTCAATTTTTTCACCCTGACAACATCATCATTTTCATTAGAGGCATCATGTGTTCTCATATCAATGTCTTCTTGGGTCGAAATCCTTTCTTTTTCATGATGATGAATAAATGGAAACCGTTCATATAAAAAATTATCCACTCCTGTCCTCTCATTTTGATTATCAATAATTTGAGATTTAATTTTCTCTCCATTGTGGTACCACACATAGTAGTTTTATTGAAAACCGTATTTGGTTATGTGGTAGATGACTTCTTCACGGCTCAACCAAGGTCTACCAACTCTATTGGAACATGGGATGTGTATGCGACTTGTCACGACCCCCTCCCACCAAAGATGACCCTCCTGAGCTGGAAATGGTGAAAAGGAGATAATGACCCCCATGTCCCGCCCCCAATAGGCCCCGGAGTGGAAACTAGCACCAAGGGTATGAGTTTTCACAAAAATGGGGGGCATTAACCTTTTTATTATTTAAGATCAGGAAATAGGATGAGTCAAACACCAAAAGAAAAGGGACAAGTAAATGAAAATAAACCCAAACCCAAACCCATATTCATGTTTTGTACAATACTAAAACAAAAGTACAAGTACAAGGAAAGCTCCAAAGTACAATACAAAAAAAGAAAGAAAAAAATGCAACCAGCAAAACTCCAACGCCCAACTAGCAAGGTCCCGCATGGTCCCTGAAGTCCTCCTTAAAACCTGAAAGAAAAAATAGGGTGAGCATACAAGTATACTCAATAGGAAAACCTAAATCTCTCATGCACAGGTGGGGAGACATACTAATGCCCCGTGAGAAAATAGAAGGAACCAAAGCCTAGCAAGGAATCTATCCACCCAACCTTACAAGCCACACTCACTAAATATCACTAGTCAATAGAGTAGTATATTAATATTATCAAAGTATGGGTACCCCGCACCAATTTACCACTAAATACTACTCAATCCCTCACACCTAACTCTCTGATGCTTCCAGATCTTCTTGAGCTAGTGCCACAACCTACACATACGAAGCTCGAGCTAGTGCCACAACCTGGCCATACGAAGCTCATAATATCCCGTCAACACTCAATCCTCGACCATCATAGTATCCCACTGACACTCAATCCTCGTCCATAACCACATCTTATCCTGAAGACACATGGGAACCACATCACATCTCATCCCGAAGACACCTGGGAACATATCACATCCTCATCCCGAAGACTCTTGGGAAACATCTGTCGTAACCAGCCTGATAGATCTTGGGCTATAGAACCTAGAAGAGGGAGCACAGGGAAGAATAGTAACCAGTCATCCTTTAGATGTTTGAGAATCTCTCCCCCCATCCCACGGGTGTTTGGAACATAGTGATCAACATGGGTGGGGTGCGTAAAGAAATATAAAACGTACAGATTTATATAATTATATCAAACACTCAGCCCATCCTAAGGCTTCTACACAAAAGATCTGAGCACATGCCTCGACATTTCGACCTCGAAAGTATGCACACAATAAACAGACCCAAACCCCATTAATCTTTTCATATTTCAACAGTTTTAGTTTATCAGTTCTTTAACTACTGAGCAACTAACAAAAACCAAACCAGATAAAACGTTCGTAAAAAATATCCTTGCGAACCACAAATAAAGTTAGGGAAAACGCAAGAAACACAATACCATTTTCTTTTATCATACAATCAATTACACTGATTCTCTATATTTAAAAAACTACCATGCCCCACAATTCATTAGTTAACTCTTCGAATTTTATTCATATGCACAACCCATCCCTATAGCCCTGCTTCCAACCACCATAACCACAAACACATCAGAAATAATACCCGTACCACATCATCATCCCTTTGATACCATTTACTGCAGCTCTGCTACCCATCACAACCATATCATACATTCCAAACCACAACCAATCCAACCGCAACCCCACTACTCACCCGTTCCACAACAACCCATGAAACACCCCCTTCACATAATTAAACCCCAACACGCACCCAAACAATTCATTATTTCATTTAGTTTAATCTGGGCGATCATACAAGGGTTCTAGGTATTCATTTAATCTTCCAACTTTACATGATTAACCAATTTCCACATTCTATGAAACTTCATCCACAAAACAATCCAAAAAATAGGGAAACATTTAATTACACAGGCAAAGGCCCCCAACAACTGTGATTTTTAGTAGGCATAAGCCTATTCAATTCACAACATAATCAAAGAATAGGCATTGATGAAAATAAAACAAAAATATCAAAAAAAATTCCCTAGACCCATTCCTTAACCAATTATTATCTTTATTTAGTGGTTCAACCATATCTCACAAAAACAAGAGGATAACCACCCTGTGTGATGCACAAAATAGAGAGAGACGAAGGTAAGATCCCTACCTAAACAGGTTTTGATGACCTTCTATGAGAACAACCACCACGAGGATTTTGATCACTCCTCCCAATGACTACGTCCTCACATGGATGCTACAACACAACCGCATTAACAACCAAGAGATACTCCATTAAAGTTTAAGGTTCCACTTTTCATAACATGGAAAGGAGGAACAGAAAGAGGAGATCGAAGAAGGAATAAGAACGGGGTAGAACGTACCATTAATATGACATTCTTCGAAGAGCGTCATTCCAATAAAATATCAGCAATATCCTCAGTAGGAAACTGTGAAGAGGAAGTCGAAGAAGAGGGAAAGGAACGAGGTGCACGATGTTCACCTCGTCGACACGATCCTGCAGCCACTGACAGATCGACGATCGGAGTCCGGATGAAGAAGATAGGAGGAAGGCTTCTGGGTCATCCGGGAGCGTCACCATGTGGAGAAGAAGGGGGTTCCGTAAATAACACGTTTCCCTCTCTTATATAGGAAAATAAAAGGTAAAATGGTATGTAGTGTGTATTAATGAATACATGCCGTGACCGTACAACTGTTACACTATTTGACTGGTCAACACATGACATGTCACGCGGTTTCCATGCATTTAATGATAATAATAACTTCAATTAATAATAGGTGTTTTATTGACCCGAGACATGAGTCATAAAAAGTTATTCATCATTGGTCTTAAAATGACCGTCATAAATTCAGGGTTGCAACATCACAGACGGTTTTCCATTCCAACACCGTATGAAGGAGATATGTTAGATATAAGATCTCGTAATAATAATAATAATTTTATTATTGGGTGTTTTGTGGACCCGATCCATGAACCATAATTTTATAACCAACATTAGACTTGAATCAATCTTATTAATTATAGGATCACATCTCCACTGACGGCAAGTCAATTGGACGTCGCACACAAGAGTTATGGCAGGTCGAAGATTTAATAATATTATTAAATCTATTAATTCACGAGCGTTTTGGGTACCCGATCTGAAAACACGAAAAATACATCCAATATTGGACTCATAATTTATGTCTTAAAGTCAAGGTCACACTACCACTGACAGTTCATAAAACTTAGGTCACACGAAGAAGTTACGGACAAAACACAATTTTCGCAACAAAAATAACAATGAAATTATTATATTATTATTATTTGTAATTTAATTTAATTACTTAAAAACCTCATATCTAAAATCCACGCACCACCAAAAATAAAAGGCGCCTCTTTGAATCCTTTTCAACCATGCCCCACCCCTTGATTGATTTCCCTTTTTGTTAACTTATTTATTTTATTTCATTAATTTTTAAATCTTTATTTCCTTTAACTCTTTCTCTCTCCAATCTCATTAATCCTTCCACGATTTTCACTCACTCCTAACAAGTGGCACCTCCACTTCCTTTAATCCCTGTGGAACACCCCAATCTCCATTTTAAACATTTATCATTATTTTTTTAACACAATTATCATAAATAATAACATCTCTCATATATCCTCATATCTCAAATCTCATTGCGTTGAATTCAAAATTTAAATCTCATTAAATCTTTATTAACAGATCTTTCAAAATTTAAGCCAACATTATTATTATAATTATTTAGTATTATAATAATAATAAATATCCAATTAAAATTTATTAACTCGTAACCAATTCTTATTAATAATAATAATTATTATTGACGTTCACCGCGTTGACCATGTCCGACCACCATTACGTCAACGTCGAGCAGCCTCCCATTACTTTCCCATTACACACATAGTTTATTTTTTATTAAAATTTAAATAAATCAAAAAGAAACCATGAACCTACCCTCATTGAATTAAATACATTCAATTTTATTTCTTTTATTTCACAATGATTAAATTAAAACCATTTAATCTAATTAACACCAAATATTTTCATGCCACCCTTATCAATTATTATTATCTAAAATTTTTATTATAACATGTGTCGTGTTTGACCACATAAAAGTTTTACAATGTAATGGACCAGAGAGGTTCGTTCCATTACATCAAATACCTCTCAAAACATTCTCGTCCTCGAGAATTAAAAACCAACCCATAAAAAGGGGGAAGGTCCAAACAACCACCCCGCAAGATACCTCTCAGGGCTCTCGTCATAACAGGAATCCAAACACTATCCTAATTATATGAGTCAGGGAATTTCTTCCCCCTTGTCGAGATATTATCTGCTTTAGGCGGAACTGACTCGCCTTCATGGGTTTAATCGCATCCTCATTAATGCATCTCGATTAGGTATTAGGTCTTCCCATCCCCATAATTTAGGATTTCTCAAACACACACTACCCCCAACACTGCACAAAAAAAGAAACACGCTACCACAACACATGGATTAGGGATTTCATTCTCCCATGTCAAGATATTATCCGCTTTGGGCGGCACTGACTTGCCCGCACGGGTTTAATCACATCGACATTAATGCATCTTGATTAGAGATCATGTCCTCCTCTCCCCACATGTTAAGACTCTTCACACACATTTAAAGGAAAGAGGGAAACAACTTAGCATTATAGACTCAGGAAAAACAAGGTCCAGGCCCAAAGAATGGGTGAGAATGAGTTTCAAAAAAGGATTTTGATGCTCCTGAATTTAAACAAAACATAAACGAGAGAATTTAAGTAAAACTGGAAACATCTCTATTGATATCTGTCCTTTCTAGGGTTTCCGCTTCTGTTTCATGCAACTATCCACGTCCCACTCCTCTGCCTTTTTTTTGATGTCCTGGTTCCATAGCTGTTCGATAAACAAGGAATTCCTATGCCCAAGTTGCAAGGAAAATTTCTCAAGGTTTCATTTTATCATTTTATTTCGATTTCTTTCCCAGAACACCCAAATAAAGTAAAACACAAATCATGATGATGTATGTACCTTTCCTGGGGTCTCTACCCTGCAATCAATGTAGTCTTAATTGGTCGTTAGGTAAGCTCAGAGTCCTTGCGTCGGATCACAGGGGGCCCTAAAATCCCATGTTCTAGCCGATATTCCCTGTCCTATGTCATGCACCAAGATCAGCCAACACTGTTGCCCTACCATCCCATGCAATCCTTATTGTGCCTAACTCCAGACTCTATCCTATCTCTCAAAAATCACCTTTTATACCATTCTGTCATGACCCCCTCCCACCAAAGATGCCCCTCCTGAGCTGAAAATGGTTGAAGGGAGATAATGACCCCTGACTCCCGCCCCCAGTAGGCCCCGAAGTGGCGACTAGCACCAAGGGTATGAGTTTTCACAAAAATGGGGGGCATTACCCTTTTTATTATTTAAGATCGGGAAATAGGATGAGTCAAACACCAAAAGAAAAGGGACAGGTAAATGAAAATAAACCCAAACCGAACCCAAATGCATGTTTTATACAATAATGAAACAAAAGTACAAGTACAAGAAAAGTTCCAAAGTATGATACAAAAAAAGAAAGCAAAAACTGCAACTAGCAAAACTCCAACTCCCAACTAGCAAGGTCCCGCACGGTCCCTAAAGTCCTCATGAATACCTGAAAGTAAACATAGGGTGAGCATACAAGTATACTTAGTTGTAAAAACTAAAGCTCTCGTTCATAGGTGGGGAGAAATCCTAATGCCCCGTGAGAAAACAGAAGGAACCAAAGCCTTGCAAGGAATCTATCCACCCAACCTTACAAGCCACACTCACCAAATATCACAAGTCAATAGAGTAGTATAGTAATATTATCAAAGTATGGGTACCCTACACCACCTTTCCACTGAATACTGCTCAAGCCCACACACCTGACACTCTGATGCTTCCCCCTCTTCCTGAGCTAGTGTCGTATCCTGGCCATACGAAGCTCGAGCTAGTGATGCAACCTGGCCATATGAAGCTCATAGTATCCCGCCGACACTCAATCCTCGGCCATCATAGTATCCTGCCAACACTCAATCCTCTTCCATAACCACATATTATCCCGAAGGCACCTGGGAACCACATCACATATCATCCCTAAGACACCTGGGAACATATCACTTCCTCATCCTGAAGACTCTTTGGAAACATCTGTCATAACCTGCCCGAAGGATCTTGGGCTATAGAACCTGGAAGAGGGAGCACAAGGAAGAACAATAACCATCGATCCTTTAGATGTTTTAGAATCTCACCCCAATCTCACGGGTGTTTGGCACGTAGTTCTCAACATGGGTGGGGTGCGTAAAGAAACATAAAACGTACAAATTTATATAATTATATCAAACACTCATTCCATACTAAGGCTTCTACACAAAAGATCTGAGCACATGCCTCGACATTGCTACCTCAAAAGTATGCACAAAATAAATATCCCCAAATCCCATTAAGCTTTTCATGTTTCAATAGTCTTAGTTTATCAGTCACTTAATTACCGAGCAACTAACAAAAACCAAACCAGATCAAACGTTCGTAAAACATATCCCTTCCAATCACAAATAAAGTTAGGGAAAATGCAAGCAACACAATACCATTTTCTTTTATCAGCCAATCAATTCCATTTATTTTCCGTATTTAAAAAACTACCATGCCACACAATTGATTATTTAACTCTTCCACTTTTATTCATATGCACAACCCATCCCTGTAGCCCTACTGCCAACCACCATAACCACAAAAATATTGAAAACAATACCTGTACCACATCATCATAACTTTGATACCATTTACTACAGCTCTACTACCCATCACAACCATATCATACCCACCAACCCACCACCAAGCCAACCACATCCCTACTGCTCACCCGTTTCACAACAAACCATGAAACACCCCCTTCACATAATTGAACACCAACCCGTACCCACAAAATCCATTCTTTCATTTATTTTAATTGGGGTGATCATATAAGGGTTCTAGGTATTCATTTAATCAAACAACTTTACATGATTAACCAATTTCCACATTCTATGAAACTTCATCAACCAAACAATCCAGAAAAACAGGGAAACATTTAATTGCGCATGCAAAGGCCCGCAATGACCACGATTTTCAATAGGCATAAGCCTATTAAATTCACAACATAATAAAAGGATAAGAATTGATGGAAATAAAACAACAATATCAACAAAAATTACCCCAAACCTGTTCTTTAACCAATTATTATCTTTATTTACTGGTTTAACTATATCTCACAAAAACAAGATGATACCCACCCTGTATGATGCACAAAATATAGAGAGACGAAGGTAAGAGCCCTACCTGAATAGGTTTTGATGTCCTTCTGCGAGAACAACCACCACAAGGATTTTGATCACTCCTCCCAATGACTACATCCTCCCGTGGACGCTACGTTAGAATCGCACTAAAAACCAAGAGAGACTCCATTATGGTTTAAGGTTCCACTTTTCATAGCATGGAAAGGAGGAATAGAAAGAGGAGATCGAAGAAGGAATAAGAACGAGGTAGAATGTACCATTAAGATGACGTTCGTAGAAGAGCATCGTTCCCATAAAATATCAGTAATCTCATAGGTAGGAAACTATGAAGAGGAAGTCTAAGAAGGGGGAAAGTAATGAGGTGAATGATGTTCTCCTCGTCAACACGATCCTGCTGCCACTGACAGATCAACGATCGGAGTCCGGATGAAGAAGATAGGAGGAAGGCTTCTGGGTCATCCGGGAGCGTCACCATGCAGAGAAGAATAGGGTTCCATAAATAACATGTTTCCCTTTCTTATATAGGCAAAGAAAAGGTAAAATGGTATGCAGTGTGTATTAATGAATACACAACGTGACCGTACAACTGTTACACTGTTTGACTAGTCAACACACGATGCGTCACGCGGTTTCCATGCGTTTAACGCTAATAATAACTTCAATTAATAATAGGTGTTTTATTGACCTGAGACATGAGTCATAAAAAGGTATTCATCATTGGTCTTAAAACTACCGTCATAAATTCAGGGTTGCAATGTCACATATGATTCACCATTCCAACACCGTTTGAAGGAGATATGTTAGATACATGATCTCATAATAATAATAATAATAATAATATTGGGTATTTCATGGAAACAAGCCACAAACCACAATTTAATATCCAAAATTATACTTGAATCGATCGTATTAATGACAGGATCACATTGCCACTGATGACAAGTCAATTGGACGTCGCACACAAGAGTTATGGTAGGTTGAATATTTAATAATATTATTAAATCTATTAATTCACGAGCGTTTCGGGTACCCGATCCAAAAACCCAAAAAAGACATCCAATATTAGACTCATAATTTCCGTCTTGAAGTCAGGGTCGCACTGACGCTGACGGTTTGTAAAACCGAGGTCACACGAAGAAGTTACAGACGAAACACAGTTTTCCCAACAAAAATAATAACAAAATTATTATATTATTATTATTTTTAATTTAATTTAATCACTTAAAACCTCGTATCCAAAATCCATGCACCACCAAAAATAAAAGGCGCCTCTTTGAATCCTTTTCAACAAAGCCCCACCCCTTGATTGATTTCCCCTTTTTTAACTTATTTATTTTATTTCATTAATTTTTAAATCTTTATTTCCTTTAACTCTTTCTCTCTCCTATCTCATTAATCCTTCCATGATTTTCACTCGCTCCCCAAAAGTGGAGCCTCCTCTTCCTTTACTCCATGTGGCATGCCCCAACCACCATTTTAAACCTTTATCATTATTTTTTAACACAATTATCATAAATAATACCATCTCTCATATTTCCTCACATCTCAAATCTCATTGCATTGAATTCAAAATTTAAATCTCATTAAATCTTTATTAATGGATCTTTCAGAATTTAAGCCAAAATTATTATTATAATTATTTAGTATAATAACAATAATAAATCTCCAATTAAAATTTATTAACTCGTCACCAATTAATAATAATAATAATAATTATTATTATTATTGACGTTCACTGCGTTGACCATGTCTGACCACCATTACGTCAACGCCGAGCAGCCTCCCATTACATGACCATTACACACATAATTTATTGTTTATTAAAATTTAAATAAATCAAAAAGAAACCATGCACCTCCCCTCATTGAATTAAATACATTCAATTTTATTTCTTTTATTTCACAATGATTAAATTAAAACCATTTAATCTAATTAACACCAAATATTTTCAGGCCACCCTTATTAATTATTATTATCTAAAAATTTTATTACAACATGCGTCATGTTTGACCACATCAAATTTTTACAAAGTAATGGACCAGAGAGGTCCAGGCCATTACACGACCACTATCTGAAGCATTGTGAAATGAAAAATCTAAAAAGATATCCAAATTGTTTTGAAAATCGCTTGATATCCAATCGGTTTCATACATCCAAATTATATCCATTCTGTAAAAAAAATGTTATAAGTCATTTCTTCAAAATCAATTTAATAATATTGAAGTTTCATTGAAAATATATTTAAGTAAATGAGAATTTTCCACTTTATATGAAACCATAATTGACACACTACTCTATATTAGAATCATAATATAAAAGAAAACAAAATAATATATTTATAACAAAATATATTTGAAGAACTATATATTAGTGTACAAGATCATGTACACTTGTGGAGGAAAATTATTCAGGAGTTGAAAAAATTTAGATCGAATAAATTTTATATTTTAGTAGATAATTTGAGTGATCTCATAAATTTCACAAGGGGGTGGGGGTGTCCAGGGGGTGCGGGGTGTCCAGTGGGTGGCTGGGATATCCAGGGGGTCGGAGGTGTCTAGGGTGTGAGGGGCTGTCTAGGGGGGTCGGGGTGTCCATGTGGGCGGGCTGTCCACGGGGGTGGTCGGGCTGTCCAGGGGGTAGGGGGTGTCCAGGGGGTGGGCGGTCTGTCCAGGGGGGTGATTGGAGTGTCCAGGGGGTGGGCGGGGCTGTTCAGGGGGGTAAGAGGTGTCCAGGGGATGGGAGGGATATCCATGGGGGTGGCAGGGCTGTCCATGGTGTATGGGGTGTTCAGGGGGGTGGGAAGGCTGTCCAGGAGGGTGGGTGGGTAGTCCACAGAGGGTGGTCTGGCTGTCCACGGGGGTGGAGGGGCTATCCAGTGGGGTCGGGGGTGTCATGGGGGTGGGGGTGGGGGGTGGGGGGTGCTTTCCAGGTGGTGGGGGTGTCCGGGGGGATGGGGGTGTTCAGGGGTGGTGGGAGGGTGTCTGGGGGGGGGTCTTTCCAGGGGGTGGGGGTTGTCTAGTGGGTATGAGGTGTCTAGGGGTGGGTAGGCTGTCCAGGGGGGTGGCAGGGGTGGCGGGGCTGTCCAGGGGGGTACAGGGTGTCCAGGGGGTGGGCAGGCTATCCATAGGGGGTGGTCGGTCTATCCATGGGTGTGGCAGGGCTGTCCAGTGGGGTCGGGGGTGTCTGGGGTGGGGGGCTTTCCAGTGGGTGGGGGTGTTGGGGGGTAGTGGAGGGTATCCAACGGGGTGGGCGGGCTGTCCACGGGGGTGGGGGCTATCCACAGGGGGAGGGGGTGTCCAGGGGGTGGGCAGGGCTGTTTAGGGGCGTACGAGGTTGGTGGGCAGGATTTACATGGGGGTGGCTGGGCTGTCCAAGGGGGTACGGGGTGTCCAGGGGGGGGGGCATCCAGGGGGTACGAGTTGTCCAGGGGGTCGGGGGGGGGGGGGGGGGCTTTCCAGGGGGAGGGGGGGGGGCTGTCCAGGGGGTACGAGGTATCATGAGGGTGGGCGGGCTGTCTAGGGGGTGGCGAGGCAGTCCAGGGGGGTACGGGGTGGGTGGGCGGGCTGCCCACATTGGTGGCGGGGCTGTCCAGGGGGTACAGGGTGTCCAGGGGGAGGGAGAGCTATCCACGGGGGGGGGGGGGGGGGGGGGGGGCTATCCATAGGGGTGGAAGGGCTATCCACATGGGTGGAAGGGCTGTCTAGGGGGTGGGGGTGTCCAGGGGGTGGGGGGGGGGGTGTCCAAGGGGGTGGGGGTGTCCACCCCCAAACTAGGGTCGTAAAATCCAATCTTTATCCAATTTTAGCATGATTTTTAGCCTATTATAGATGACTGATAAGACTACGAGTGTAAACCATGAATATCATACATATAAATCAGAATACACCCAATTGTAAACATACCACCAAATATCATACGTGGATCGGATTTTATGAGCCATGTTTCGATGGGACACTACTCATAGGAGTATGAGCCTTGTTATATCATTTGGTGATATAGAGTTTTATGAATGTTAAATTTGTATGAGATCAATATGGAT